>CM060915.1:345071862-355071862 GCA_030737875.1 Allium sativum | reverse complement strand
GTTAAATTTTGAGTTAAATTTTCAAAACAAAACTTGTTTTCACTTTTATATTAAAAACATCACTCTTCACACTCGTTCTATGATACTACTGATCCTACCTCTAACGAGTCATTCCCATTGGATCTTACTAATCCAATTTCTGATGAATTCTTTCGTTTGGTTCTAACGTGTCTCGTTCTCGAGCTTTGTAAACCAAAGCTCTGATACCAAACTAAAACGACCCGAACTTCCCCGGTAAGGAAAGCCCGGATTGAATTGAGGACAAGACACATCAGGACGCAGACAGAAGAACATTTCATTGCTTATTACAACAATTCCATCAGAATACAAGAATGTCACAGAGTATGCATAAATATTACATAGAAAATATCAGAGATTTAAATTACATTTAAATACATCGCACCGGAAAATAATACAAAACACAACTAGAAGTAATACATGGATACAGAGATTTTCGAGTATCGTTCCAGCTGTAAATCAGGATCCTGTGAATATAAATCTGCAAACCCAAAACTACTAGCTGCCTGTGTCAAAATAAGGGCACCCAGAGTTTAGGTTAAAACAATAAACTCCAGGTCAGTCATGTGACTGGTTTGAGAACTAAAACAGTTATTAATCTTCATTTTAAAGTTAGGTAAATCAAGGGACCACGCTGTATAACACGGAACGGGTTTCCTCCCAAGAACACCAGTGCATAAAACAACAACGCAATGCTAAATAAAGAACAATGAAGCTATTATAAGACCCAGGTCCCTTCACACAATGCAACACAAGCCACAGGATAGGGTTTTTACCTTATAATAGCCAAGAATGCTTGATACGTTTAAAACAAATCATTTGATACTATTATAAGTGCATAGTGTATAAAACAACTACAAATCATAAGTATCAATCATAGACGACATAAGTACCCCATACCACTATGTCGCCATACTAGGCTCTACAATCAAAACCGCAAAGTCACGTATTGGAAGTTGGATTTCCATCTGTGAACCGAGGCAAAAGATAGTCCTCACCAATTCGAGACAATCTAGCCTACCATGTCTCAGGATCAGAGCTCGAGTGACCCTTGGATCGTCAGGGCCGGTCCACCGATGTGGATTAAAATGCCTGAACCCTGCGTTCCCCCACCCTTTGGGGCGAAAATGAGCCAAATGACTCCATCGGCTCCACACAGTCACTGATATATCTAAGGCGCCTTGCAAAAGCGACAACCAAACAGGTGAAAATAATATAAATGTCAGGGCTGGTAGGTCACTGACCCCACCCTAGCTAGAAGGAAACGCATGCCCTCCCTGATGTCCTCTCCCGTTTCTGGTTCACAACCGGGGTGTGAGGCTCGCGAATCAACATTACACAAAGATATGCCACACAGGAGGTGCTTTGATCATCAACCACAAGACATTGCTTTTCAACAGAAGCCTTGATCAATTGCCACTTAGGCATACCACACAGGCAATTCACTCCATGCGATTGATATCCATCAATATATAACCAATGAGCTCATACGTCTCAGAGAAGGGCGTTAAGAAAGAGAATAAATTCTCCGCCGCCAAATAGATATATATTTAATAGAAATCAATCACACAGAATAAAATCCAATGTCAGCCACATAGTCCATTTACAAGTTCGTTCTGGGTCTGAACGAAACCGGAGGTACCTTGTACCTCACATATCCATCGATCTCCAAGTACGTCTGGACGATCACCAACTGATTCCCTCCTCTTGGGTGTACAGCCTAATCAAGATCATCAGTAATCACCCAAACGATGTGAAGACCTCCGGTCTTCATCCTCGACACCCCGTCGAATCAGTTATTTAGAATGGGATAAAGCCGGTCTTTCTGAATAACTCGCGTATATAATAAACAAGTGTTACACAAACACAACATACGCCCCATTCCACTTCAGAATATTCTTTTATTCAAATATTCTTATACTTTGGGAAAGGTTCCCATTAATTTTATCAAAGATAAATCCTTTAAATTTATTCTTTAATCTCCTTTTGAATATCAATTCGAACGAGTCGGGATTAGCGAACTACGTCGAAGTAATCATTTATTTTATTTCCCAATCCCAACCTATTTATCCCATGAAGTAAAACTGGTCATACTTCATATCTAACACCACAGTGTTATCGGTAAATTCGATTACCATTTCACGTTCAAATCTAGTTAAAGATTTAACTACCGCGTGGAGCAAAACTGGTGATACTCCATTCTCGATCATTTCAATCTAATTAAAGATTCATTAAAACTCCGCTTAGTTTTAATCTTCCCAAAAATCAATATCCTATCTTTAACTGGGTTAAAGAACCAATGTTATCTAAAACACGGTTCATGATAAACCCAAAATCACATTCCATTAATTATCAGGTTAAAGAACAAGTGTTATTTAAAACACCGTTCACGATAAACCCAAAAATCAATTCCAACTCAATTCCAATTAAATACCATTTAATTGGTACACTTCATTAAATCTAAACAAAAAGATTTAATCTTTTTCTCAACTGGGTTTAAGGACAGTGTTAATGAAGACACCATTCACGACAAACCCAAATCACATTTGATATTAAATACAAGGCTCTGAATAGAAAATATATTGGCTTATATTCAATATCAAATTCTACGACCAACAAATATCGTATTGGAAATAACGATATTAATATAGCTTTCTAATTCCCGTAACAATATTTGTTTCATCATGAAATCCAACATCGAAATATTCCAAAGACAATTTCGATTCAAATCCATTCCAATTCAATTATTGGAAATTCTGGTTACTTTTGAAACCATTTCAAATCCACTTTATTTATTTTAAAAATAAATAGAATCATAATTCTAGTTCAAAACTAGTCCATTTCGATAAAAATCTATTTTTATCTTTTCAAGTATGGAGTTTTTCATCCCAATTCTTCACAGATCATTTCTTATGATTTTACACAAATTATTACTATTTTAATAATTTTATCAAGCCCTGTACAGTCGATTTCCATCAACGGCCATCGAACTGCACTTACAGCGACCTTTTCCAAATTTGATTTGGACATAATTCCAAATCTAACCGTTAGATTTCAAATCTCTAGTATTCGTTAGAAAGCTCTTTTCGATACGAACCCAACGGTTCTGATTTTAGGAGAATCCGACAGCCGGATCTCCCGAAATATCCATTCGAAGTCAATGGTCGAAATTCGCGAACTGCCGCGGCATGGCGCGTTCTATTCAGGCCATTTAATATATATAATATATATATTTCGTCTATTTCCTTTTAAAACGTATTATATAAATCATTTTAAATTCGTTTTCAAAACGATTTCAACTTCCTATTCAATTTCTAATCAAAATTGAATATTCCACCTCATCGATATACAAATGATAATATTTTCAAAACGTTATATTTTGAAATCACTTCCTTTTCTATAATCATTATAAAAACGAATATAATCGATATAAATATCGTCCACGTCAAAATGGCGCATATCTAACCAACACGGCTTTATATATATATATATTTCAATAACTTCGTTATTATATTCAACAAATGAATATTTTCTTCAACACATGAATTTTTATTTTTCTATTCAACACATGAATTTATACTTCTATTCAACACATGAATATATATATTTCTATTCAACACATGAATATTTATTTTTCTATTCAACACCTGAATTTATATTTTTATTCAACACATGAATTTATACTTCTATTCAACACATGAATTTATTCTTTTCAACACATGAATATATTCTATTCAACACATGAATATATTTTTTTTCTATTCAACACATGAATTTATCTTTCTATTCAACACATGAATTTATCTTTCTATTCAACACATGAATTTATCTTTCTTATTTTCCAAACTGGAATGAGGCCCAATCAATTACCATATAACGTTAATTATATGGGTTCCCTACAACACATGTATATAACAGCAACGATAAATCATCAACCATCAGCCAAAGTGCACTACACAACTGCATAAGCATTAAATATTAATAATTAACGCTTACGCAGTCTGTCAACCCATCGATTGACATACAACTAAAAAATCGGGATTAGTGTACGTCAAATATCATCCCATTATCCGTGTGGGGTTTCAAATCAACAAAATCAGATTTTATTTGTGCAGTTGGGCGATGTGTAAAATTTATCGTCCCAATCAATATCAGTCAAATCAGTGTACATAAACAATTCGTCTGATTTGTTTATAAATATTTATTTTATATACACGTTAAAAATTATATTTTTAACTATAAAATATTTATTCAATCCAAATCACACAATCAATTTTCACAACACATTAATCAAACAAACAAGCCATCCATGGTCTGTGGACGACTGGTGTTGGGTGCTACTAAGCACCGTATGCATCTTAGTATATATTTCAACTAGAAAATAAATTAAAAGTGAGAAGTTCTCACCTTTGGGATCCACTCCGCCATTCTTTCTTTCTGCACGGTTTGGATTTGTCCGAAATTCCAATTCAATCCTTTTCACACTGTTCATAGTAAAAATCACATTTTTTTTATATGACGTTTATATATTTAAAAATCCCATTTTTTTCAAAGCTATATGGATGAAAATCACATTTTAAATCGCTACATCTTATGTAAAAATCCAATTTCTATAGCGCTACTTCATATATAAAAATCTAATATTTATAGTGTGACATCATATATAAAAATCTTATTTTTATATAAAGAGAATTCATATAAAAATCACATTTTTATTATACCACTTCATGTATAAAAATTATATTTTTATACTAAACCATTTCTATAAAGATCATATTTTTATACGGCTATTATATATATAAAAATCATATTTTTATACAGCTATTATATATATATCATATTTTTTTATATATATATTTTTCAGATTTTACTTTCAAAAACAATCCAAATTTTACTTTGAAAACAATTCAAATTTTACTTTGTAAACAATTCAAATTTTTCTTTGAAAACAATTCAATTTTTTCTTTGAAAACAATTCAAATTTTACTTTGTAAACAATTCAAATTTTTCTTTGAAAACAATTCAAATTTTACTTTGAAAACAATTCAAATTTTACTTTGTAATTATTTCCCTAATTAAAATTAATTAAAATTAATTAAAATTAAATTACCGTAATCTCTTTTAAGTATTATCGTCCATTGACCACATCTTCTTCGTTTTGCCTGGAACCCATATTCGAACCTGATGCTGACCAAAACCCTACCCATCGCACGCTGCCTCCTTCCACCTGGAACCGATCAGACACCACCCCGCTATAGCCTCGTCGATCCTCCTCCATCGCCATCAGTGGAGGCCCACTCGACGTTGCCATTCCCCTGCAAATCGATGGTGAACGCAGCGCATTCCCAGGCGGATTTCTCTCCGAATATAGCACGAAACCCGATCAACTCTATATGAATTTAAAGCCCTCTCAATACTCTTCAGTTTCAGCTTTGGGGCGGAGATCTAATAAGGAACGGTTTGCGTGAAATTAGGGTTTGAATTTTTGAGCGATAGTGGCCTTCAATCCTCTATTGGCGGTCGCGTTTCTGGTTTGGGAAAAAGTCAAGGGTTTTGACCCTTTAAACATGAATAAATATATAATCAAATATTATTTAATTCTAATTTTTCTTGTTTATCAATCCGTATTCCAATTCAAACCTAATGACTATCACCCCTAGCTAAATACCCCCATTCCGGAACTAATGGGATATGTTTCGCAAGCCAATTCGACTGTTACGACCAGTTTCCATCAAAATTAAAATATAAATCTTTATATATTGAATTTAAACGTACATTTTAATTTTCCGAGGCTACATACTGATTCTAAAAATTCCCAAAAAATATTTTCTAGCTTCGTAATGACGATACGGTCCTAACAAAACTAGTTTCGTCAAATTCTGAGAAAGTTTGAAAAATGGCCATTTTCTGGTCGATCGAATTTAACTGAAATCAACCAAACACATTTTCCTTCGCCACGCTCACATATTAGCTTCAAAAATTATGGAATTTGAAAATTAGCAATAATTTGACATCCCGGATCCAACAAAAGTGGTTTCGTCGAATTTTGAGGTCGTTTGCAAAATGTCTATTTTCAAGGGCTATATATTCTCTATAGCGACCTTTCTGAAAATTCATTTGGCCATAACTTTTGATTCCCGCTATGAAATTTCGATTTTTCAGATTCGTTGGAAAGATATTATAAATTAGATTCTAATATTTTTGGTTTCGCTAAAATCCGAATTATTTTGAATCCTGTACATTCATTTGAACTTTGAAATTAAATTTTCGAACTACCGCACCATTTCCAATTCCTTTTATAATTATAAATAATTATTTATATTCTAACGATGATTCAAATAAATATATACGTTCTAATTCTATTCAAAATAAATTTCTTGTCGCTATTATTTAAAATATTTCATTTTAAATAATCAAAATTTGCTAAAATTGCCAAAATAAATTTTATAAATTGGCTCGGATTTCCGGGTTATTACACATTCTCTCCCAGCCGATCTTCATAACGCAACACAACAAAACTCCTCATCATCGCACTAACACATCATTACCCATACGCAGTACCTTCCGCCATCAATAGATCTATCTTGCAGCCCCAGCCAAGTTTTTGGCCATCAGAACGTCATAACCACGTTGCAATTCAACCCGAAGTCACAGCATCACCTTCAAATCCACGCACCAACGCAAGTTCGACCAAAAATCAATCGCAGTCGGCCCCCCTTTCGAACCTCAACTCCCAGTTTTCGACACCCTGAGACGAAGTGATTTTGGGAACATCGATTTTCTTGATCGTTTCAGGGAAACAAAAAAACGGGGCGTGACTCAATATTTTGGTTTCTGGGAATTAATTCGTGGCCTTTTATAGACAAAAAGAAAACAAAAGAAGAGGTGCGAATCCGGCTTTGGATAGATAGTAGGATCTGTTGGATTAATTTCTGCGTGCGGTTGTGATTTCCTTTTTTGTGTTGACCAGTGTTTAAGTGTTTGACTAGGAGATTCTGATATTTTAATTACGTGTGAGTGATTGTCTTTATCTAAAGTATTAGTTCGGTTGTGTTGAGTCTTAGTTTTGTTGATTAGTTTTCTGTTTCTTAGAGTTAGGCTTAGGTTTTCTTGTTTTTTTAAAGCCATTTTTATAGTTGTTAAGTTTAGTTTTTTTTTCTTTTTAATCTAGATTTTTTGTTCTTTTTAGTTTGTTTTTGTTTTTCTGCTTTCTATTTTTTTCCAAAAAAAAAACAAAGAAACTCAAGAAAAGGACAGTCAAGCAACAACAAAGAATCAACAAGAGTCGAATGAAGCAGATAGTGAAGTCTCATAGCTCTGGACGGACTGCCATACCCCACCGTAATATTTTCTAAACTCTACAGGTGCTCTGCTGCAAAGAAATATATATATATATATATATATATATATATATATATATATATATATATTGCTTGTAAAAAGTTTCTTCAGGGGCAGCGGTTTGCTTGTACAATATTTTAATTTTCTGCAATTACTATTATTTGACTGTTGTGTTAACTGAAAATTGCTGAATAGATTTGGTGAGGAACGAATTTCCATAATTAAAATCATCACTCTCGTCATAAAACTTGATTTGATTTGCAAAATATTTAACTACAAGAGTGTATTTTATGAAATTGATTCTCTCATGGGTTTGATCGCGGATATATATTAGTTCAATTTATTGTATTTCTAGCAAAAGAGGTTGCATACTACCCGTAAAACATTGGTCGTATCCCTTAGTATTTATACTATACGTGAACGACCATAAGACCCTCTTCCCCCTTAAAATCGAGATTATCAACTAATAAGATATACTTGAGTTCGTTTTATTTTGATTAGGAGCTTCTTTTTTCAACCTTAAGTCTATGATTTTCTTTGTTTGCATTTAACAACAATGAGTGAAAAAAGTGTTAACCAACATAATTCTCCTAGGGGTTCTCGAATAAACCAAAACTTTCCAAATGATATGGATCAAAATCGAATAAATCCAAACTTGCAAAATCTCAATTTGGAAATGGATAGACCCTTATCTCTTCGAGATCGATGTTATCCAACTAGGACCATTCAATCCTCTGTCATCGTGTTTCCACCGGCTGAAGGAAACAATTTTGAGCTTAAACATTTTTTTATTCAAGGGGTGCCAAAATTTACTGGTTCTGAAAATGCTTACGAATTTCTAAGTGAATTTGAATTGTATGTGCCCACAACAAAAATGCAACAATTGTCTAATGAATCAATCAAGATAAGGCTAATTCCATTTGCACTACTTGAAAGCGCTAAACGATGGCTAAATTCTCTTCCAAAACATTCCATAAGAAATTGGGATGAATTTGACACTGTATTCTAGAAGATGTTTTTCCCTTTCCATAAAACTCTCAAAATACGAACCAAGATAAATCAATTTTCTCAAAATGAGGGGGAAACTTTTTCAAAATACTTTGAGAGATTCAACCAATTATTATATAGTTGTCCTCATCATGCAATTCTCAAAGATCACTTATGTCAAAGTGCATATGAAGGGCTAACCTATCAGACTAGAACTCAACTAATATCAATGTATGGAGGAGAATTTATGTCTAAGACGGCCAATGAAGCTTGGCAATTCTTAGAAGATTATTCTGAAAAAGACATGCAATGGGAATCAATTCGTGTTCCCATTCGTACTTCTACTAGAGGAGTGCATGTCGTGGACCCAAGTCACCTTCCCTTAGAAAAATCAAACTCCTCAAGTCGAAGAAGGGCTACCCTACTATTATTCTCAAGACCAAGCCAATGCCATGGCTCAAAATAATCCTTACTCATCCACGTACAACCCTAGTTGGAGGAATCACCAAAAAAATTCTTTGTCAAATCCTAGTAATTCGGCAAAACCATATCACATGCAACCTTTATTCCACATCCGAATTACCAAGCTCCATCTCCCAATTCTCAAACCTCTTAAGCTGCACCTCAATCCAAACAAGCTTATAGGCACCCCAACTTTCAATCATCAACCCAATCCTCTCAATCTTCTCACCCATCATAAGAAATTGTGCATTTGGAGAAATAAATGAACTCTCACGAAGGCAAAATGAGCTCACATGAAGCTAAACTCGACCAAATGATGAATATGATGAAGGAACTAATGAAAAGTAATGAGAAGGGAAGTTTCCAAGTCAACCGAGGTGAATCCAAAATATAATTCTCGTACCGTGAATTCTTGTGAGGGCGAAAACCATAATTCAGTTAACTCTGTCATCATCCTTAGGTCCGGAAAAACGATTGACAGTAATGTTGTCAATAACGACAATTATTCGATTTCGACCCCAATTGAAAAGCTTGACACTACTCCAATGGCAACCAAGGACAATTCCTCTGAACCTTCCAAACTCTCACCTTCTTCGAATGTTAGTGATCCCAACATCTCTTCTAATAAAGTCGGCAACCCCGACAATGTCTTTTCTTCTAATGTTGTCAATCCCAACATCCCCTCTTCTACACCTTTACCTCCTTCACTTCCTATATTGAAACCTTCTTCTTTGAATGACCAAAATTCTGAAAGATTCTATAATCCAATAGCTCCTTATTGTCATAGTCTTAACAATAAGAAGAAGGATGCGAATTTCAAAAAAAATCTTGAAATCTTCAAATAAGTTCATGTCAATATTCTACTCTTAGACACCATCAAACAAACTCCTCAATATGCCAAGTGTATGAAAGAGCTACGCACCCGAAAATGAGCCACTAATGTTCCTAAAACTGTCTTCTAGACTACAAACACTAGCTCTGTTTTCTCAAATCCATCACCCATCAAGTATAAGGACCCTGGCTGCACTACAATTGATTGCAAAATAGGAAATACTCACATCTCTCATGCCTTATTTGATCTTGGAGCAGTGTCAATCTTCTTCCTTATACTATTTATCATGAACGTGGATTAGGCTAGATTAAACCAACAAACATCACTCTTCAGCTAGCTGATTGATCTATCAAAAAGCCATTGGGAATAATCGAGGACGTCTTGATACAGATTGAACAGTTTTACTTCCCTGTCGATTTCATAGTTCTAGAAACCGAGCCTATCTCAAATCCCAATGTTTAAATCCCGTTGATATTAGGATGCCCCTTCTTAGCAACCTCAAATGCTATCATTAATTGTAGGAACGGTCAACTTCGACTTTCCTTTGGGCACCTAGCCATTAAGCTAAACATCTTTAATCTCAACAAACAACCTAGGGATTTTGAGTTTAATTAAATTGACATGATTCAAACCATCGTTGATGAGTCCTCTAAAGACACTTCTGAAACTTTGAAAATGTGCCTTGACCATTTCAACTCCGATTTCGATGAGCTTGAATACATTTCTGAACTAAATGAGCTACTTGACTCGAAATCCTCGTCATTTGAATCAAACCAAGGACCGTTGAGCAATGTTAGCACACAAGAACTTCCTAATTTAGACCTTAAACCCCTTCCACAAGACCTTGAGCATGCATACTTGGAGTATGTAGAAAATTTTCCCGTAATCATGGCCTTTGATCTTACCGAGGACCAAGAAAACAAACCTTTGAAAATTTTACAGGAAAATAGAGAGGCACTAGAATGGGATTATGATAATCGTCATCTAAATTGCATAAATCATTGGCATGACAAAATTTTCATAGGGAGGATTTTCATTTTAGACATCACTGACATACCTGTTGCACCTCACAAATCATATGAGTAATTATCGTGCATCATTCAAGTGTGGGGGGGAAAGAAAACATCATTCTTCACCAAACATTCATCATCATTGTAGATTTTATTTTGCATTTGATTTGCACACTCATATAGTTGTTAAACTTCATTTCATTTTACAAATCATTTTGCATCTAATCCATCTTTAGATACTCTCTTTTACATTTAGGAAACGTGTTTATAGTGTGGACACTGCTTAGATCAAGTGTGGGGGGAGTCCGCATTACATCCTTTTATTTTTATTTAATTTTTTTTCTTTCTTTTCATATAGGATCATCATACATTTTAGATTGTAGTAACATACCATTTTTTTTTCTTTGCAAATACGACTCATTTTAGATTGACACAACAAATAAGTTAACAATTGTTAGTCAATTGATAGTTGGATTTTGAGGGATAATAGTGTAATTGGTACATAGTGAGATTCTTAGTAATGGCCATGAAGTTTATTCTAAATTATAGTCTTTGTTTAATGAGTGCAGGACTTAAAATACTTATATTGGCTTTTCGAATCTTTAAACTAAGTTGTGTTAAGATGAATTCGCGTAAGCTCTCTCTTGTTCTTATATTTTCAATAATAATAATAATAATAATAATCCAAGGGTATCCAACATTGCTTGTAAATCTAGCGTTGGTGTGCAAACCCGCCAAGGTCTATCCGACTTGTTGTTGACAAAGTCAGCGTCGGTATATCTTGGTCTCATTTTATGAGTTGGACACCTAAGGATTACTGACATGTTGTCAACAAAGTCAGCGTCGGTCTGCACAATCCGCCATGCTCTTTCCCAACTTTCCGTCAGACCGTGAGGTATTGCATGGGTGGTATACCTTGGTCTTTAAGTTAGGTGTACGTAATTAATTATAAAGCTTCATTTTTATAGAGACTGAGACTAAGTGATGATGCCCAAACACTTCTTGACCTTATTGAATTGACTAGCCATACAATAGGAAATAATAAACCACTTTGCAAACTGTGACAAGCAAACTAAGAATTTATTTCATGGCTGCACTATGTTATCGACCGAACCAACCGGCCAAACTAGAACTTAACATTTGAAAACTTGAATTATATTGAAAATTTGTGATAAGTTGAGGTATCTAAAATAAAATCAACTGACTAGAAATTGTTAACTTAATTTGTTGTACCACTTTCATGAAATAAGTTGTGTTTTCATTTTTTGTTTTCATTTGCATATGTCCATTGCATTCATGTAGTTACACTAGAACCACAACATAATGTATTTGGATTTTGTGGGTAGTATCCGCTAAAAACCCCCACAGGACACAACTCGTCCTACTAGGGACACCTAGAGGTTTAACGGCTTGTAGCATATGCTCAATGCAATCGTGTTTCCTACGAAAGTGTGACCTACCTAGTTTAGTTTTCCATATTATTTTTTTACTCTAAGACGAGTAAAAGATTTGATTAGCACAGAAATGTGTTTATTTTATGCTCCTATATCTTATCTTTTATGAATAAATAAATATTACTTTGGGTATTTTTATATGTGTTTTCACAGGTTTAATTAATGTCTCCTTCATTTCAATTAAAGGCCAACTACAAAGAAACAGCTACTTCCCCATATCAAAGCTATCTCAATTGCAAAAGAAGTTGTAGCTCACTGGTAAAGGTATAGAATTTTGTACAGAGTGGCCTAAGTTCGATCCTTGGCAAGCCTATTTTTGCTGAAAAAGGAAGCATGGATTTATACGCACACCGCCTTCTTTGCTCTGAAGAATATATGGAAAAGTGATATGTTATATATATATATATATATCCATATGTATATATATAATGCATGCACTAATGAAGATATTAAGGAATGGGCATATTTCTCTCAAATCAAATCATTCATTTTCAACTTCCATATAAAAGGAGATATGAATGAATTATTGCCAAAAAAATCCAACCAAGCTGCCACATGTCAATAATCAAGGAGGGAAATTTGCATGGAATATCTCAACCATTATGTCATATCTTTTTTTATTTGTAAACAAAGATATTTAAGAGATATTTTCTAGGCCTAGTATTCATATTGAGAGGAGCCTCCATCTTCAATAAATACACATGATATCCATTGTAAATGAAGTTCCATTATTATATATTTTGTTTTTCTCCATTAATAAAGTTTTTCTTTTATTTCTCTGCGATTTTATTTTTCAAGCAACTCGTGTCGTCTATATAATTAGATTTGGTAGAGCACAAGTTGTCTTTGCAATTTATTTTTCTTATTAGCGATTGACCATTTGATTAGATTCAATGGCAATCCTAATTTTAATTTCTGTTGTTTCTGTTTGCTGTTTTATTTTTTTAGTAATTTGTTCTTTTTGTTTTAGTTGTTGAATTTGGTATTGATCGATTAGATTTAGATCCATAGTAAATTCAATAACATTAATTCAAAATCATCTCCAAATATTGTCTAACTCGCCCAAGAAATATATAAATAATAAAATTTAAAATTCCTCCCTGTGTTCGACCTGCATATTACATGATCTGTACGCTTGCAATTTTTATAATAAATTCGCGCTTTTCTACTCCTTAGAAAGAGAAGATCAATGAGATTTGTGCATAATAAACTAATTAATAGGATGGACTTAGAAACTAATTAACTCAAAATATATATAAAGAAGGAGGATACGAGTGAGGCAAGGCATGGAACTTGAGGACTCATATAAGCACATACTTATCCACATTTTTCACCTCATGCTCATTTCTATAAACCTAAAGGATAAGAAGGTTGGCCATTAATGCTTAGGAAGAGGAGAAAAACTAAAGAAAAGCAAAAAGATTAAAAGCTCAGGGAATTAATCTCTACGAATCTCAAGTCTTCAATCCAATCAAGGTGCATAATATTCTCTATCCATCATTGATTCAATTATTTGTTTATATCCCAATAGTTTGTGTTTGTTTATAATTGTTTTCATATTCATAATGATGCTACTTGATTGCTTAGAAATACCCTTGTTTGGATTTGGAATATATGCACGATTTTCATAAAAATGAGTAGGTTTTAGATCAAAACCTATAGCTAAAGATCCTCGATTGCCACGAAATTTCGATATTATGCATGTTATATGAATTTGGAGTTGAGTTTTGATTTTCACAATTTTTTTTTAGTAATTAGGACTATTTTATGAATTTTTTAAGAAAGATTATTTGTTAATTGCGTGTTTTATTAATTAAAGGAGTTAATTAATCATTATGGACTTGAAATTTTCATATAAGATGCAAAAAAATATTCTCCTCATTCTGTGAGTTTCTGGAATTTTTCCCATGTATTATCTAATTAATTCAAAATTTTGAAGGTTGATTTTTCTTAGGAAGGCTTAGGCGTTAATCAAAATATTAACGCATATGCTTAAGTATTTTGTACTTTGAAAAAAATGCTGAAAAGCCTGTATTTTGGTTAGTATATGTTTTTATAAGCCAATCAGGTTTCAAAAAATATAGTGGAATTGGTGAAAAGTAAAGCTTTACAAAGAAATCAATCAGTTGGACTCATATTTACGGTCAGTGCCACTGCCAGATTTTGAAATACCCTTCCGATGCTTTCGGAAGACACCTTTCGATGGAACGAGGTGCTTGAAATATCACTTGGATGGTATAAGAAGCATTCAGACTTCCACCTTTACATCTATGGTTTGGACTTGTTTACGACACTTATGTATTCTTTGATTTGAAAGTTAACCACTCCATATAAGGCTTTCGCCTCAGCTCCTTTGATAGGGTCGAAAGAGGATTTTTCTTTAAAGGAATTTGTTTTACAAAAGAACCTAATGTCTAATACCTTAGCACTCTTCGATTAAGTTGAAAGGTTTTTTTACTTAGAAAATTTTGTTTCGAAAAGAATAGAATCTACCGCCTTCGTAACCATCAACAGTATCGAAGGGTTTTGTTTCAAATACTTTGCTATATAAAAGATAAGGGGCTTTCATCCTAGAATGTATAAACATTGTCGTAGAGGGCTACTTTCCAAACTATGTTATTGTGAAGTGAGGCCATCACTTCCTTACCCTTTAAAGTTATCAAAAGGGAGTCTTCCTAAATTTTACCTTTGTAAATAAGATATGAGGAGATCGCCTCAAGTTCTTTCATCAGAGACAAAAGGGTTACTTTTCTAAAATATAACATAAGTTATGGGCTATTACCTTAATGCCTATCAAAGTTACTGAAAGGGCTTGTTATACCTGTAATTTATATTGTATCAAGAGGAAGAGGTTACCACCTCGCTACGCTTCGAAGGAACCAAAAGGGGGTTTGTTTTATAACCTTAATCTAAGAACTAGAGACTATCATCTTGACATCCATCGATGAAATGGAAGGGTGAGTTTTCCAACATAAGCTCTAACTTATTATATTGCATGATTTTTGTATGTTTTTGGGCCACTGCTTATTGTGCATGTCAACACAGTTGTTGTCTCCAGGTAATTCTTTGTTGCTCTTTACTTTGATTCAGTTTGATGTAGATGATGTCGGCCAAGTTATTGAAGGAGAAGATGGTTCATTTCCGTTATTCCTTTTGACACAGGCACTACCGAAGGATTGTTTTACAAACTTCTTTCGAAGCCCAACTCTTATGCCTATAACCATTTCGACACCTCTAGTGTCGATTGTGTCTATTTATACTTGTTTTTCAAAAAAAACTTTAAGGTTTATCATATATCCTTGTTATGATGAATTGGTATTTTCCACAACATATTTTTCAAGTTGGAGCTCCTGCTTCCAAACCATTGAGTCATTGCCTTCGACGACATGCCTTTATATACTTGTTTTCTAACTTACTTTCTTGGACGCAGTTGCGGTTGACAAGGAACTTTTCCAACTCAAATGCTTTAAGGCTTTGCGTCCATGGCTTGTTAGTGTCGGCCGTGTTGGAAAGGAGAAACTTTTGCTAATATATTTTTTCTAAATTAGCTAGTGGCTACAGACTCTATTTCTAGTCGCCATTGTACTTGCCGACAAAACTTGAATGCTTGCGTGTTTGCATGAAGTCAATAGTGTTTTACCTATCGTTAGAGCATTAACGTTCATTTCGACACCCAGAAGTGAGTAGAGGATGATTTGGGAAGACAAGGGTGTACCGCCCATCGAAATATGCACCTTATTTCAGTACAAAACCATTGACATGCTTATCTTGTTTGGTAGATAACCATTGCTATGACATTGCAATTATGTGAACACATTGGAAATATCAATAGTTATACACATAGGATACTGGTATGCAAATATTAATCCAGACATATTGGGATACTTGGTCCCATAACATTGAGGGGTTCATGGTCAACCGAAAGTTAAAACAAGGCGGTGTTTCAGGGTTACTTGCATTGCTTGGTATGTGAGGGTTACTCACACTATCTTGAAGTTGTGGTTCATAATTATTCGATGGACAAAATTAGTGGTTCATAGTTATCCTAAGGACAATACCATGCGTTATGCGATAGATAAACCAGCTTGTAATTGAAAAATTGAACTGAGGTAGATAACTTAACGATAGATAGTTAACTTGTCGATAAAGAAACTAACGTAAACCGTTAATGCATTTGGTTAGTATAAACAAGATGGGAATCCATTATAAGTCGCACATCGTGCATCATTATTGCTATTTTTATCGTTATTGTTTTAACAATTAAAGTGCAGGAGCATAGAATTGGTTATGTTGTTATAGCTCGATACTAGTGAGAGAGAAACCTATTTCGCTTTGTGGTGTGGTTTCACCAGATATGAAACACCATGTAACCCTTAGTGTTCCCCAAAGTAGGGTCTCGCTAAGAAATATGAAGCATTATAGGTATATAGACATGAATATACATCACAGAGACTAAGATTCATATGATATAAATAATTAAACACAGTGGAAAATAATTTAAAAAGCAATGACATTACATTTATTCAATGCCAGCTGTCTCAAAACGATAATGCCATATGTCTCATGAAAAGAAAATAAATCTCAGTCATAAAATTAGAGTACAACTAAAAATATCCCTTAATAAGTCATCAGTACAACCAAACCGTAGAATAAGGTAAAATTGCAATGAGAGTACATTTGCTACAAAGATAAGCCTCCAAGAAATGTCTGCTAAGAAATCCACCCTAAGCGCTTCCACTTGCGAGCCTGGGGGTAGAAAAAGAGAAAGGAGAGTAGGTCAGGCATAAAGTCTGGTGAGCTGTATAATCACTAGCATGATTGATAGTAAAAGAAATAGACAAAATAGTAGCTCTAGTGTTAGATTGGGTAAGTGTTCTTGCACAACTAATAGGTGAACATATAGGAGTGGCGTACAAGGATTACATGTAAGGTCGATTGCCATCTCATTCGATAGAATTCAGTTGTTTGCATTTTTACAACTAGAAAACATGATATAATAAAGATAATTTTCCTAATACTACCCATTGATCGGCTGCTAATAGATCAAAAACTTATAACGTATGTCTACTATGGGTCGTGAATTCATCAAACCTTACCCATCAGCAAAAAATACATAACATTACCACATGCATTGCAGTGTCTTATCTTCCCCAATTGGTTCAATGCATGCATATTGTACCATCGGAACATACCCACACCCACCTTCATTTGGACCATCTTACTACCTAGCACAGCATGAGCGAGCCCTATCCTCCTCCCTAGTGTGAAATAGTTTGTGATAAAGGGTATGCTGCTTGGCATGGATCCCTAACAAACAAATCCTACTTGGGCCAAATCCCCTTTGATTAAGAACTACATAGATTTACCACAAAAACCATAGTCGTAGAATAACCATAGAATGCCTATTTACAAAGCCACCATAGAACGATAGAATTGCCTTTTTACGAGGCCACCATAAAACCATAGGTAGAAACCATATAAATATCTGCCAAGGATGGCCTCAGGATGACCCAAAAAATAATGGCTTCATTAGGCTCAAAATACAGATATCAAAATTTGGTCTATGGCTCTTCTAGGCCCTATCAGCCTACCCTCTAACTAATGAAAGACTATTCAAAAAGAGCAAAGTGATCGAACCTAACAAACAACCTAAACAAACATGTTGTCCCTCATCCAATGGCCCGATAGTAAAGATCATTGGCCTCTTCGCTTAGCTCCAGTCTTTCCCACACGCGCTCCGACTGATAATGACAGGCGTTTGACAACCTACCATCCTTTGTTGGGTCTTGACCACGAAGCCTACTCTCCCGAACAGAAGCAACCGCCAAGTCATCCTAAAATCATCCCAGTCAGTCCTTAGGTTATCCACAACGAAAGATGCAACCAAGGCATACTCACTGGATGGTACCATACAAACCATGCCTTTGTAGGTACAGCCTGGAGCCTACCATAGAGGATCATCACAGAGTATTCTCTCGTCCCGTAGAAGTCCCGCACTTCCTTCCAATCCCATTGAATAAGTTGGACGTGCTCCCACCATGTCACCCGGCGTCAACGATGATTTGCCCCGTTGAGCTCTTCATCCCCACGAACTTGTCCAAACAAATATCATCATATTAATTAGACCATATATTTAGTTTACCTATTATGCGTTCACTTACTTTTTCTTTTTCGTTGATTTATAAAATATCACCTAATTATAAGGCCTCCATAGAATATCTTTTGGCTTAATTTCCAGTTTCCCGATTATTTATAATAAGCTTCGTTCCTTTCTTTTCACATTACAAATTATAATATTTATGTTATAATCTTTCTTATGCGTAAATTTCACTGACCTATGCTTTTCTACGTTCCAGTTACAAGTTTACATTTAGCCTTCATCTTTTTATAACCTCTTTCAGTAATGTTACATTTTCTTCTTTCCATCTGTATAATTTACTTTTTAGGAAATTAGACCTATTCCTAATTGATTGGTTATTAAGAGGTCATTAGGACTGCAAAATATAAGTAATTTTTTTGCTTATAAAGGCAAAGGTTAAAAAGTTAATATGGAAATCAAAATAAGTCAACTTTTGAAAGTCACTTTTTAACTTATTTCAAAAGTAGTTTTTTTACTTTTCGACTTATATAAATACTTATACATTTTTTTATGTGAAAAAATTCTTTAAAAAAAATTGAATTTCCGAATTTAAACTTGAAAATTTTAAATTTTAAATTTTCAAGATTTCCTAATCCAAAATTTTAAATTAAACTAAAATTGTAAAAAAATTCAAAATTTCTTATTTCACGTTTCAAATTTTACTTTTTTTTCAATAACAAATCTCAAAAAAAAATTATTTTTCAAAATTTTCTACATCAATTTTCAATTTTCAAAATTTTGAAATTTTTAAATCTCAAATTTTAAATTTCCTGATTTTCAAACGTCAAATTTCAGACTTCAAATTTTAAATCTATAGTTTTAAATTTCAAAATCAAATTTAATTTTCAAGCTTGAAGCTTCTAAATTATGAGATTTCGAATTTTCAAATCCATATTTTTACACTTTAAATTCTCAAATTTTCAAATTTGAATTTTTAAACTAATTTTTCAGTTTTAACTCGTCAGTCAAAAGTTTTCCAAACATACTTTTTTGCTTTCAAAGATCAGGACTTTTAAAATAAGAAAAAGTCCCTTTTCTTTTGTTTATCAAGCAGGCCCTAAAACTGATAAATAAGTTACTTTATGCTTATAAAAGGCAAAAGCTAAAAAGCAAATATGGACAAACAAAATATATTGACCTTTAAATGCCACTTTTCAACTTATTTGAAAAGTTTTTTTTTTACTTTTCGACTTATATAAATCGATGTTGTATGTAAAATAATTCAATAAACTAAAAAAAAATGAATTTCAAATTTAGAACCGAAATTTGAAAATTAAAAATTTTCAAGATTTTAAGAATTCCAAATTCAAAATTTCAAATTAGACTAAAAATTTGAAATTGTAAAAATATTTCCACTTTTTAAATTTTAGGAATTCAATATTTTCTTATTTCACGTTTAAAAAATTCAAATTTTTTATTTTCAAAATTAGAATATTGAAAACTACAATTTTTGAATTTTCAAATTTCAGAATTACAAATTTGCAAAATTAAAATTTCGAATTTTCAAAATGTTAAATTTTCATTTTTGAAAATTTCAAATGACAAAATTTTAAATTTTTAAATTTTGTATTTTAGATTTCAATTTTCAAATTATAAATTTTTGAATTTCAAATTATAAGTTTTCAAATTTCAAAATTTAAAATTTTCATATTTCAAATTTTAATTTCATTTTTCAAAATATTATATTTTCCAATTTCAAAATTTAAAATTTTAAAAATTCAAAAACCCAAAATTTCAAAATTCAGAATTCAAAATTTCATATTTATATTTCAAATTCCAAAATTTCTATTTTCCAAATATAGAACTTTAAAATTTCAACTTTTGTTTTTTTATTTTTAAATTTCAGATTCGAATTTTAAGAACTTAGTTTGTCAAAATTTCAAATCTGAATTTTTATACTTTTTTTTCAATTTTGACTTGTAAGTCGGAAACTTTTCCAAATATACTTTTTTCTTCTAAAAGCAAAAGGACTTTTGAAATAAGCAAAACTCCTTTTTTATTTGCCAAACGGGCCCTAAGGCAATTACTTTCACAGAAATTCATAATTGTAAGACATCTCTTTCAATTGTTTTTAGGCTATTGAGTAGTACGCAATACGGCTAATTCCGTATTTCGTTCTAATCTGTGCCTTTATTTATTTTTAAACTTGTAATTATGTTTTCTACTCCTTTTCAAAGCAAACTATGGAGATATATTCTTTTTTTCTAACCAATCAATCTAGACTATTTCTGCTTTCATATTTTTATTGGAATACATTAATTCATGTTTCTAACTTATTTTCCCTTTTTTTACATAATTACAGTAAATTTGAAAATTCATTGTTATCTTAATTATGTAAAGTTTGTTTACTTTCAATCCAAATATCCCTTTCATTGCATATTATAAGTTCTTACAGAAATCAAACGATATAATCCATTATCGGAAAATATAATTTAAATCCATTTTCCTGACTGCTCCCCAATTCCTGAATCTGATTCAGATTTATCATCTGTGGCCTTCCTAATTAAATCTAAAATTAAAATAACCATGAATTTTGAAATTTGTGCCCAAAAAAAATAGAAGAATAGAACTAGATTCAGATTCATGGAACTTACCTCAAGAGGAAGAGAAATCTGAGCAGCTACAACATAAATCTATGATTTTAATTCCAAATCTAAAGTCCTAGACTAATATTTTATAATTCAGAAGACTTTGGAGGTGAAAAGAAATGGCAGAGCTCTAGCGTCCTCTAAAAAATATGAGTTGGAGGCTAGGACCTGTTGGTTTGTTTATAGCTACTCGGAAGAATCACGTCCGTCCATTTATGAAGATTAAATCAGGGTCGCTCACACAGAAGAAAACACACTATTTGGCCCGAAGATGGCTCGACCCATACTTCAGGTGGGTCGACCCCTAGGTCGACCCATCCTAGAAATGGGTCAACCCCTAGGTAGACCCACTTTCTATCTTGGGTTGACCCATATACGATTAAAAATCATATATCGGGTCTTCACTTTCTATGTGATTTTCTATGTTTAAACATTACTCTTAATGTTATTATTTCCTTAACGTTTTAAGTTTATTTATTTCCATTTCTTTGCCGATCAATTTCAAATTCAATGTGTATTTAGTATGCAAATAAATTTTCTTTGAACGTTGCATTCAATGTTATTCTCTTGTTTCCTATTTTAATGTGCTTCCTAATTTTGAATTTAAATGCTTACTATTTATCCCATTAACATGTGCATTAACTTTCCCTAATTCATGCTTGTTCATTCTTCTATGATAGTTATACAAAACATTTTTCAACATTTTTGGTTTTGACTAAATTTTCTTCTATTCTCAACACGTATTAAATCTCAGTTTCAAATGTTTTCATTACTGAAGTTAATATGCATGCATAAATATTCTTGAAATAAATATATCAATGTATGTTTACACGCACTTGCTTCCTTTTTTGAATTAAAAAACTATTTATCTAACGTCATTTAGATTCTCTTTTTATTGCATGATTTTATTCCATTTATGACGTGTATTGTTATCAAAGAAATGTTGCAATTTGACTTTAACTGCTTTCCTTTTCTAACACATCAAATTCCAATTTCAAACATGATTACTAGTACAAGTTTATATTTGTTGAATGGTTATGTCTGTTAATACGTTAATAACCTTTCGTTATTTCAAATTCAAACGCTCATTGTTTATAAAATCAATGTGCGCATATATTTTCTGATTGTTTCATAACGTACCATTTATTATTTTTCATCCTTTCTTCTGTTTCTTTTTATTTAATTCTATATACATATTATTGCGTATTTAGTTTAGCATGCATTTGTTTTCAAATTTCAAACGCACATTCTTCCATAATTATTTTGACAATTTTATTAATCTTTATTATTTAAAATGCGGGGTGTTGCAACAAGGGTGAAATGCCCTCTAAAATTTGGATAACCTATATAGTCCTTGTCTTAGTCAGGCGCTTCCCAAAAGGAATGAGGGGTAAGCAAGGGACATGCACCCGAAACCCATTAATTTTTTTTGATATATAGTGGTGATTCCCTAAAAGAGGGAGGACGGTAAACCCAAAGACATGTGCCTGGCTCCATGCCCTAGGTATAGCCTAGGTGCCTCCTGGAAGAGAAAAGTAAGTCGTTAGTCCCATCTATAAGGCTCTCCAAAATCATTTTAAATGGCAAGTATATTTAGATCATTAAATTTCCTCAAATCCATTCCCCGTTCCATTTTTTCGTCTATACACTTTATTTCAACTTATTTTGTGATGATCTCCCTTCCTTAAAAAGTGAACATATCTTCTTCTTTTTTGTTTATACATTATTGTCATAGTGATATGATACATTTGCATCCAATAAACGATAGTATCATAAATAACATTCTTGATGAGTTCTAATCTATCCGCAATATACAATAACTTCTTTGACCATGTTTCTAATCTAACAAACTTTTGTCCGTGCACAAGCAAAGCACAATGTAACATGAATACACATGTAACGACCCTTCGAAGGTCGCGGGTTTCAAGGTCAATTCCGACCGCTGTGGGTCGCTAGATGCCATCACCACCGTTGAATAACACGAGCTCGACGAGATGAAGAAATTTCCAGTTGGGAGTTTATTGATTTAGTGAGAGGATTTGAAGAAATTTAGGTAGTAAATTTCGAAAATAGCTTGCCGTTGAATTGCATAAAGGCAGCGTAAATAATATTTGACCAGGCATTTCTGTGGTTGACACATTTTAGGGTTTCAGTAGGCTTTTTATAGAGGAAAAATAATATTATTTAATTATTAATGGAACTTATGTTGTAAGTTTCACTCAAAAACTACCTCATACAACCTCTGATTGAAACAAAAATTGAAATCCTAGCATATTTGAATATTCCAGACATGATGGAACATGTTTCGTCAAATTCCGAGATCGTTTGTGAAAATCCCTTTATAATGTCACAATGTGAATTTATATGCGTTTAAATTGTGTACAATTACATATTAACTCCAATTGGCATGAAACTTGAAATCTTACAATAATAAATCACTATGGATTCAATAAAACTAGTTTCGTTGAATTCTGAGGTCGTTCAAAAATTGGTTATTCTTAAGTTTCAAATTAAATTGATAAAACAATTAAATAAAAATCTAGGCGTTTACCATTTCCATGATCAAAAGGTAAGTTCGATCGATACGAAAATTGAAATCCTATAATAACTTACTAATACAAATCCAGTGGCACAAGTTTCGTCGTATTCTGAGATTGTCATTCCAAAATGATATTTTACACGTAAAACGACGCTATTTTGGACACCAAATTACCTGGCCTCTAAAAATAATGAACCATACATATCTCGACTCTAAACGTCAATACGAATTCTTGACTCTAAACGTCAATACAAATTCAATGGAATAGGTCTCGAGTCTTAATTCGATCGTTAACTCAAGTTATACACAAATTCCTTTTAAATAAATAAAATTAATATTAAATTCTCCTTTTTCATCAAATCAATATTAAACTAATTTATTTTAAAACTGTATCAACTTCCATATTATCCCAATAACATATATAACTATTCAAAAACTATTTTTAAAAAAATCTGGGTTATAACAATATTCAATTTATTTAAAACCTATTTATTTTATTAAATAAAACGTTATGGTTTATAAACGATTCCATAGCGACAATTTTAAAATTTGATTTTTACATAACACAAAATCCATAAGATGAAATCTCGATTTTTCTCTTTCATTAGAAAATTATAATCATATAGATTCGGATGATTCTTATTTCAAAGAATTCTGACTTATATTGGATCTTGTATATTCAGCTGAAGTTCAAAACATAATATTACGAACTACCATGACGTTACGTGCTCCTTTATAATTAAATTATAAATTATAAGTTCAAATTCGATTTAAATTAGTAAATAAAAACCCTTTTATATTTCCAAATCAACATTTAAACTTGATTTTGAATATTCAATTAAACGGTAACAATCTGGGTCATTACAGAACACCTCCACACACACATGTAGAAGAATATACACACTCAAACGTGCATACAACACACATATACATGCACAACAAAACTAAAATAGCTAAGAAACTTACATAAACACACACTTAAGCAAACCTACACACAAAGGATCCTAAGACGCACAGACAGTCACAATAAAACACTTTCCCACTGTCGTATAATAGAGCAATAAGTTACCCAAAGCACTAAAAATCTGAACATAAAATCACATATATGGTCATATATACACTACTCACACATATCTAAGTTCACATTTATGTCGGTGCATACACACAGGAAAATACGCATGCGCACCCACTTATAGTACACACCCTCTCTTTTGCACCCAGATTCAACTAGTGCTCTAGTTTACCTTGATGGGTAGATAGGTCGAACTCTACCAGGGTAGTCCAATGTAAATATAAGACTGCGGGTATAACAAGTAATAAAAAAAGTTTTAAGGTACAAAATTAACTAGTGTTAAAAATAGATACATGAGAAGAATAAATGGGCTTAGACATAGATACGTGAGGATGTAACTTACCTCAGTACAACATTCTTCATTCTTATAACCACACATCTGCATATTGCTCCAATTAAAGAATGTCATTGCACCCACGTCTGGGAAATTAATGGCAGTTGATTCAAACACGGTATCTACTTTCTTATGAATACATGCACAAGATTGTGCACTGATGCATAAGATTGTGCACTGATGAAATCAAAATTGCAAGCGAATGTTGGTGTACATGCATATCCAGACCCCACTTTTGAGAATTTATATTAAATTTTGTCGAATTTAAATTGAATTCTAGAAGATGTTAGACTTAAGGTTTGTAATTGAATTTATAAAGTCATATAACTTAAGGAAGAAGAAGGGTCCTAAGAACGAGAACGATAAACATCAGGATACACTAATTTGAGTTTGGGCTAAGGGATAGTTGGGCTTAGGCTATGATGTGAAATTGGCATCATTTTATGTGGGGGCACGGGTCGGTTTGGTCCGGTTTGGAGCTCAAACCGTTACCGAACCGCCATAAACGATTAATCAAAAATGAAGACCGTAATAATATATTTTACAACGGTCCAGTTTTGACTTGATTACAAATTCGTTCGGTTCAGTTTTGGTTCGGTCTGATTTTAAAATGTATATTTTTTCACAAATGTAACAAGGTTAATAAACAAATCCAAATTTACTATTTTTGAAACATCCAAACAAGCAACCACAAACATATTGATTTTTTTAAATACATATGTACTTCCAGCATGCCATTCTAGTTACACATTTGAATCCATGATGCTTCAGCCTTCATTACTTAATTTATAACATAAACTTTGCAACGGCCCGTATTTTACGTATCGAGGATCATAAAATATTTTTATTTAATTCCCTGAGGGTCGGATCATTCTCATATTTTGATAATTTGGTTATGGGGATGAGAGACATGTCCATAATTTTTATCAAATTTATTTATGACCATTTTTCACCTATCGGTTTTGTATAGGCCATAACTTTTGATTGGGATCGAATAAGGTGCTGAGATTGATTCCATTGGAAAAGAAATAATGTTTCCGATTTCGTAGAGTGGTCACATTAAAGATTTGGTTTAGCGGCTTGGGAGGAATTTCTGTTTTAGTGCTACACAATTTCAGGCCTTGCTAATTGGTAATTAGTGGGCTGATTTGTGGGCCCCGCTAAGGCTTGGGGCTGTGGCTATAAATAAGGGGTTAAAGGCATGGATAATGGTTTAGTTTAATCATTTCTCATTTGGTTGAGCTCGTGATCCTCCTTGCTCAATCAAATACATCTCTCCTCCATTAAAATCTTAAATATACATAAGAAGATTGAAGATCTACATCAAGGGAGGCTATATCTACATCAAGAGAGAGTAGATCACATCAAGCTGAGAGATTTGAAGATCATTCTTCGCTATCCTGATTAGAGACTAGTTATTTCCAAGCTATTTTGACGATCTGGCAAGTGATAAGCATCTCTCACGTAGATTCAATCGAGTATATGGGTTGTTTGATCTTATTTTCATCATTTCAAGTTGTTTTCATCTAGATCTACATCATGTTATGTATATTTTCATTTGATTCACCATAGGATCTAATCTAGCAACTTAAATCAGTAAATTTCTATGTTAATTCATTTGTTATTACAAGTTAGATCCATTTGTTTAGTTCGTTTATTGTTTATCATGGATTTGGTGGATTCCTTATGTTTGAATGATGAATAATCGTTATGTTAATGCTTGTTGATGGTTTGGTTTGATTGGTTGGTGAAATTGAATGTTTCGCATGTGTTTTAGATCAAATTGGAGTTGGATCGGATAAGTTCTGGATCGGGCGAAGATCTCGCATGGATCAGAGAAAGATCTGGCATGGATTGGGCGAGTTATGGCATGAATCGAGTGTGTTTTGGCATGGATCGGGCATTTTTTGGTTTTAACAGCTTTTACAAACGTTGTAGATAGTACGGGCCGGAAATGCTATGGACCGGAAAGGTGGTGGATCAGAAGAATGGTGGACCAGATGGTTTCTGGACCAAACAGCGTTTTACAAACTATGTAAAAGCTATGGACCGGAATGTTATGGATCGGAATGCTATAGGCCAGAAAGGTGATGGACCGGAAGGCATATTGATGGATCAAAAGTACTGATAGCGTTTCTGAAACAATATGGATGATGGACTGGAAATGCTATGGATCGGAAGGCATATCGATGGACCGGAAGAATTTACAATGTTTCTGAAACACTATGGAAAGCAGAGAGAAACGCTGTGAATCTAAGATTGAGCCTATGGGCCTGAAATGATCGAGGGGATATAATAGCATTTCTAATACGCTGTATAAGGATGAATGGAACACTGTGAATGGAATATCAACCAAATGAAGTATGTTTTGGATCGACAATTGTCGTGACTTTGACGTGAATTCAAGGAGGAATGTTCGAAGTGTTGTGATGTGTTCGTGATTGATGAAATGCAACGAATGTGAAGGTGACTCAAGATGATTTGAGCTCGTGGATAATGGGCGCTCAAGATGATTTGAGCTTATGAATGGTCATCAATGATGATGACTAGAGATATTGAAGGCCGAGGAATTAGCGTTGTCTTAAGTTCTAGAGGGCTCAAAGCGATGGTCTAATAGGGACGCCTAGTAGACTAGATGACTAGTCGATTACCATGGGTATTGATGAAAGGCCTAGATACGTATCGATGAAAGGCATATGGATTTTTTTCCATAACCTAGGTTACCATTAGCCCTTGATGGACGATATGATATTGAGTTGGTCATACGATTAACGACTGTTTCAAAGAAGGATCGACGGTGATAGCCAGAGTCATGGATGATTATTGCTTTGCTTGTATCGTCTCGTGTAGGTTATTCAACATCGAAGGAGACATCACTTGGGTGCTTGTATGATGTTGGCCTTTGGAGCTTGTGCTTGATAGATGTCAATATCAATTAGTATGGTTTATGCTTGATAATTGGTTGCTATGTTTTCCTATTATGATTGTTTGTAAAGGCTATCACTATCAGACGTGGGGAAGACGGGTTTGAGTTCTTCTCTGTTGGTGTTGGTAGATTTGATAGCTATTTTATCGCTCATTAAGACTGTTGTTTGACTCAAGGTTTTATGTTTCCTCTTATTACCTTGGGACGATCATCCATGTGCTGGATGAGCAGACTAAGTAACAGGTGACAACTAATTGATCTTGATGAAGACGATGCTGCTGAGCGACGACGAGCTGGAGGCTTACGTATTAGTTTCCTATTACCTACTGTTTGTTGTTTTTCCACTGCTATGTTGATGTATTCTCTAAGTGACTTGTAGTGAGGCGCCTTGTACAGAATCTTATAGTGTAATCCAACGATGTATTGATTTTTAATGGTTATATGAAAAAGTTTAAGATTCTGCTCAATTTTGCTTCGCTGTTATTGCATGTTGTACATGTTTTATTAAATTTTATCGTTGCGTTGTGAGTTATACGATAGGTTCAGCTTGTGTTATCTTACCCTGATAATTGTCCATAACTTCCTGGCATGTCTTTCAGCGCATTATTCCTTTTGTTCAGTGTAGAGGTTATGGGCGGTCGTCACAAACTTCTTTTAGCTTACAATATTGAATACATAATACTTTACTATTTAATTACATAACTTCAAATATTAAACCACCACTGGAAATTATAAAAAAATATCAACTACAACATGAAATTTCTATTTCATGACTCACATAACTTCATATCTCCAAATCCTTGCATAACGTCTTCATATTGGCATACTCAGCAAGAACTAACAAAATATTCATCGCTGCAATGTCATTTTTCCATCCCAGCATTGCCTTTACAAAAAATTCAATGGTCAGTGCTTTAGCATACATTATATATACATAACATACTAAAGAACCAATGAATAAGCAACATGCAACCGGTTTACTTTATACATCATGTGCTCAAGCCATTTTACCAGATTGAAAAAATGATGAATAAATACCACTATAAATAACTTGCTACAATGTAATTTTAAATTTAAATAACTTGCATAATAGTACAAGGAGTATGGATAGACTTTCCTATTCAGAATACTTTATACAAAGTATATGTTGTAAATTATCTTTTATACTGGTATTTTTCATATGAACATTACTATGTCATATACTGCAAGTTTTGGGAACTTGTTACAAATAATGATTCTGTTATTGATAAGGGGAACCTAATAAGATACATAAATCAAGCCCTTACATATAAGATAATTGATATAATTATATCTCAAGTTTGTATCAGCTCCATATTTATTCATCAAACTTAAAGTAAATAGCGATTTAAATTTAAATGAAAATCTAATTGTAATATGAATGAAATGCTATGAAATAAATCTCCTAAAGTTACCTTATTCCAAATTCACTAATTCCTCAAAAAGCTCAATCTTATCTTTTGCTGGTTCCTTATAAAATGAAAATACCGTTGCTTTCAACCGTCATCCGCATACACTAAAGCTTCAACCATTGTTGGGGTTAATGATGCTCTAAATGGACCAATAACTTGAGAGCCAGGACTGAAAGCCATTTCAGATGTGACTATCAAAGAAGGAACAACAAACACATCTCTAGCAATCTTTGATAAAATTGGATGCAGTTGACGGAAAAAAAATGTCGTGACACCCAAGGATTCTTAATTACTTAAGAATAATGTTATGCGTGGGAAAGTAAGTGCAGAAAGCGGTAAATAACACAATAGATTTATAATGGTTCAGCCCGTGAGGGGTCTACGTCCACTTTGAAGGATTTCACTAGTATTTTATTGACATAATTCAGTTACAAGCATTGAATGTCACTTAAGCGTTCGTTTACAAGCCTATTCACGTATTTTTGAGTCGTATTTTTCATATGTAGAATCTTGAAAAAAAGTAGCTTGAGCTTCTTCTTCTTCCTCAAAACTAGGCTGCCATTAAAGAGTTCTTGGAGCTTTGAGAGGTGTCAAATCTGCAAAATCCAACCCTTGTAATGAATGAGCTAGGGGGTATTTATAGTTGAACGTTAGGTGAGAGTAGGTAGAATTTGGGGACCACACAACAGAATTTCGTTTCTCAAGAGGCCCATGGTCAGAATTTCGACCCCATCTTAGGTGCATGGAGAAACTCGTATCCCCTTGGGGGGATACGAATTTCGTATCCCACGGGATACAAAATCTCTATCCCTTGGGATACGAAATGACGTATCCCCAGAGGGATATGAGTTATTTTGTATCCCTAGGGGATATGAGTATTTCGTATCCCCTAAGGGATACGAAATTCGTATCCCTTAAGGATATGAGTCTTTCGTATCCCCCAAGGGATATGAGCCCGTATCCCTAAGGGTAAGTTGGTATTGTGTGCAGAAGGGCGATGTTGAGGGGCCCGAAGTTCTAGGTTCGAAGCCGAGGGACCTGAAATATCTGGTGTATGGGATTCGAATTTTTTAGATATGAAGTGGAGGGAGTCGAAACATAGGGAAGTAAGGGAGTCGAAATCGGTGGTATTGAGGGATACAAGACTTTTGGGGAAGTGAGAGGTCCGAAATATTTGTGACCTAGGGACACGAAATATAAGGAGGTGAGGGAGTCGATATATATATATATATATAGTGGAGTTATGAGGCTTGTGCTTGCGCGAATTATCTTGGTCCTGAATCCCTAGTGTTTTGGCGACTGTTTAGGCTTTGGTGCGATGTGTTGGGCTGGGCGTGCCTGGTGTACTTTTGGCAACCGTACCAAAAGGTAGGTTAACATCCCCCCCTAAAGTATGTCTTGTCTTGACATGATGTGCTTTGAGTTGAAAGGATCGTTCTGGTTGGACATCTAATTCTTGTTGAACTATGGATATAAATGTTAGTCGTCGACTCGCATTTACGTTGTAACACAAACGAGTTGTTATCGACACGGTGTTGCATGCATACTCACACGTTTTCACGTGATTTTGCGTTATGCGACTGGAATGTGAAAATAGAATGCAAATAGTAAATACATTGTTGGATTACGATCTTGCGGGTGGAATTTCGAAAGGCGACATCGTGTCGTGGATTTGATTGCAAGCAGCATATTCCCGAGTCGTTTAGACTCACGAATGTGTTGTTTTCTTGCAATTCGAATCGATGTCGGCCGTTGCGATATCGAAATTACGCGTTCATGGTCGTAGTCGAAAATATGAGTCGGAGATTTCTCGAAATTTGGGAATCTTGTTCTCGTTTGTCCGCTGTTTTCACAAACGTACATACATATGTATGCATGAATATATATGAGTATATGTTTGCAAGTGTATGATTGTTTGAGGCGCAAAAATATGCGTGCGACATAATGTCATTATGCACCTACATGTATATCACACATACACATTATATTGTTATGTAGGTATTATTTACATATATTGGAGGGGCCTCGTATCCTTGGTAGGGTTACAAAATTTCATTACCCGATGGGATACGAAGTTCCGTATCCTAGTGGGTTACGAAAGTTTGTATCCCACCAGGATACGAATTTACATACGGGCCAGGCCCAACACCCCCCTCCCCTTATAAATTCGGACCGAAACCCCCTTCTTCTTCTTATTTCTTTTTCGGTTATTGAAGTAACCCCATTATTCGAACACCTTAAGAACCGAGCTCGAAACATGTGGGATTATTATTCTTTTGGATTGGATTCCCCATTATTGCTCGAACTTGGCTTAAGGCCATGTCTCGAACTGACTTCGACCATGCCTTCGAGTTTGGGAATGGTTGGAGTTGAATTTCGATTCGAGTTGCTTTTATGGGGTTGAGTTCGCATTCAAGTGGTGCTTTGAGGAAGAAGGGTTTAGTGAGGAAGAGGAGGGAGTCGAAGCGTTGTTGAGGTAAAGAGTGAGGCGAGCGATGCTTCGGAAGGAGGGTGTCGAAATTCATGGGTTGGCATCGAAGTTCGAATCCATTAAGGTGGGATAAAAAAGTTCGTATCCCTGGAGGGATATGGGATTTCGTATCCTTGGAGGGATACAAAATTTCATCTTCATATGGGATACGAAACTTCGTATCCCTGAGGGGATACGAGATTCTCCTTTTTGGTCCAGGCTTTTCGAACTCTGTTTTCGTTACACTTTGCGCTTCTCACTAGATACTTGAACTTTCAGCGACCTGCCTTTGGGCTCGCGTCGCTTCCGCGAAGTTGTACGATTGAATCAAAACTTATGCTAGTCATAACTAAGTCGACAATTCAGCCTAACACATAGGATTAGAGCATATATTTGGACTGTGAATTTGGCTGAACTACTAAATGCACTTCCTCGATTTTAATCGGGACGTAGTCACGACTCGATGCAAATCGTTGTCGATGTTGGTCGACAACGACTATGGTTACAATTCTAAGGACTTGTGATCGTCGTTATGTCCTAGGTTTTAAATTTACAGCTATATTAGTCATCGCCCTGCACTGTATGTACATGTTAGTTTACACCAACACGAGGGGTAATGGTCATATAATCCGATGTCTAAAGCAACTGTGTTAAATTTATAGTTAACAATGGATACAAGGTCTGAAACACAATAGATTCTAGAAGCTGAAGCTTCACAGCACTCACCATCCCAATCCAATTCAGCTAGCTCAGGGGGCAGCGAGCTTGAGACCTCCAGAGAGTCCACTCCTTCCCAACCGATAGGCTTGGCGAAAGCGCCCGATCGCAGAGTGTAGCTGGAAGGACAACAATCGTTGGTCGAGCATTTAGCATATTTTCCGGCACAGGGAAGGTTGGAATGATAGGAGGTGAGCATGAAGGGGAAGTGCGCGTAGATATTACATAGGGAAGTACTCTGGTGGCCGTAGATATGATGGCCGGAGCGATCATACTTAAGCATTCGTCGGATTCGGTGGTCTCGCGTATGGATTAAATGGCGGCGAGGCATATGGTGATACGATTTGGTATTCTCCAGGGAGATGTTTGTGCACCTCAAAAAGGCAATAGGGCTTACGCACCTCCTGAAGACTTCACTGCATGAAATAGGCATGTGTGCAGTTCTAGGTTCGTGCCCTCGGCCAACAACTTTATCCGAGATATACTCCACTATTTTAGCCTGGCGCCTACGCAGCTTCATCTAAAAGCGTATGCTTCCCTCGTAGGTACCTGCGTTATCTTCAGGGAATACCTGCATATAGAGCCTACCGGAGAGGACATCCAGTATCTGTTTCAGTTAAAGAGGAGACCAATCATGCAGCGTTCTCTGTACTTCCTTGAAGCATTGCCAAGCACTAAATTCATTAAGGGGAAATGGAGTAAGCCAAGTGTGTTTAAGAATGACTGCTTCTTTGTGCACTGCCCTCCTGTATTTACGAGGCAGTGGATGAAAGAAAGTGAGTGTACTAGTTTGTTTTAAATTTTGAGCTTGTTGAGTTATCAGCTTTGAGTTGACTTTGTTTTGTGTTAACAGGAAATCCTCTTACTCCCACGGATGTCGTGTACTAGCAACGCCTTGAGTCACTGTTGGCCGTTCCGACCGAAGACCGTTTTACTGCGAGTGTTTTGGATCAGGAGCGACTTCTCCATGCGGGCTTACTTCCAGCAGGTCGTACAATAATCATACCAGTCGTTGCTGGCGTTAAGAGGAAAGCAAAAATTGAAAGAAAAGCGAGGTCTCCGGCCCGTAAAAAGAAAGCGTCTCCTGTCGGGTCTAGGCCACGCAAGGCTGCGAAGATTCAAGAGCGAGGTAGTACGGATGAGACAGGCGATGAGAAGGTGGTTGCCAGAGGCGAGCACTCATCGGCTGCTCTAGCTTTGCCCATGGCCGGAGCTACTGTACTATATTCCGAATTCAATGGTTTCAATAGGTGAGGCAAGGACAGAAGTGTCGCCTAAGCCGCAGTTCCCGGTAACCCCCTTTGAGACCTTCGTCTCGCTAGAAAAGGAGGGTTAGTTTGACGAGCTGAACAAGCTCCCACTTATTACGCCTCCTTGGCCTAGTGCCACATGTATGGAGGAAATAACTCTAATCGTTGGGGAGATCACTCCTTCGAGCGAGCTGCTATCAAGTCTGTTGAGAGAACACTTAGGACACACACTCATAAACACTGCATGATACAACATGTGTTCATGTGTAAAAAGTGTTCGAATCTGATCATGTATCTGTTCCTTTCGCAGGTGATATGGCTAAAGGATGTAGAGGCCTTGGCCAAGGGTCTGGAAGTCATCGACCTTCGAGGAGTGCTTTCCTCGGAGTCTTTAGAAGAGATGCTAGTTCGTTCGATGAACCTCCGCACTCTCGCAACCATGGCAGTGAGTATCGTTGCAGAGAACAATCTCAACGTTCTGAATCTCCTCTTCCATACACTCAGTCATCTTAGACAGACACAAGACATGTCACCATGGGCACTGGGCGACCCTCTTCGACGATTGCTCATTACATTCCTTCTGCAGCGCCAATCATCTCTTCCGATAGAAAAGAGTTGGTGCATACCAACAAAAGAAAAAAGCCAACATCAAAGAAAAACGGGCAACTTCCAAAGGTGCCCGAAGCTCCAGAGCCTACCGTAGACCAAAGGAAGGCTTATCTGAAAGAGCGGTTTCCTAAGCATTATTTTGATGAAATAAAGTGGCTTCCTGACATCAATTCGATTCCCCGAGAGGATAGGGACATGGTGTGGTTGAAGGTGTACGCAGCTTATTACCAGTGCAACGAGTTCTACAAATATTCAGGGCACCTCTCGGAGCTCATCATCAACAATAATGTGGAGATTGCTAAGCTCAAGTAGGAGGTCAAGGATGAGCAGCTGACTATCAAGTATCGGGAAGAGTCATTGCGTAAGTTAATTTTTCAAGTTGCTCCAATTTCCGCCTATTCGAGCAACATGTTTATACGCTAACTCTCTACTGCCAAAATAGGTGAGCTGAAGGAGAAGTATGAGCGGCTGGGGAGGGAAAGCATGCCGCTTCAACCTTTAAAGACACCATGGCTTCAGTGTCGACCGAGAATGCAAGACTTAAGAAGGAGAACTCTGACCTGTAAAAGAGAATTCCCGTTTGATGAAGTATAACGAGAGGGTGTTCTAGCTTCAGATGGAGAATGAGGCCTTGATGAAGGATAACATGAAGTTGAAAACTGAGAATGAGGAGGTTCAAAAGCTGTAGAAAGAGAATGCCGAGCTGAGGAGACAACTGGAGGCGGCCAAGAAAGACAAAGAGGATGCTGAGGTCAACAATAGGGATGTGATGAGTTCACTTGATGAGCTAAGGGCCGAGCATCAGAAGGAGGTGGAGAGACTCAAGGGGGAGATCGAAGACACTCAGGCCAGGGTGGAAGCTTCTTTGGAGGAGCCTATTTGGGGCATGTATGTCAAGGCATTGAGATTCCGCGGAATCTAGTGGATTAAGGATTATCCCCGAGTGTTGGCTCAGACATGGGAAAGGCTGCTGCGATAGGTTGAGGCAATGGATGAGAACCAGCTTATGGTGAATCTCCTGACTGAGCCTGAATGTAAGGCGTTGGACGAAGGGAGGACATTGTTGTAAGAGGTTGCCGAGAGGGCAAGGTTGGCGGAGCATGCTGCCGGAAAAAAAAGTCTGTGCCTACTGAGACTGTGATTGTCACTCCCGAGTTTGCAGAGGGGAGTTCTCACCATCCACAAGCCACGCCCTCCGCCATATTTAGCGGTCCAACAGTCCTAACTCACGTTACAACCGAGTACAACCCTGATTTTCCGAAGTTGGGATTGCAGGGCTCCTCTCTAACTGCAACTACGGGCACTCTACTTATTGCTCCCACACCACAAGTTTCTGGAGGTAAAGTCTCATTATCACAAATGCTTGAAAAGGATATAAGCACTACGTTAAAAGAGACTAAGTAGCCTTCTTCTTTGTTGTGCAGCCCTATTCGGAGCGGAGATGACAACGGGCTTTTCCTCGATGTTTCCCCAAGTGCCTGAGTCTGGACTGGGATAGCAGGGAATGCAGCTTGGCGAGGGAGGTGGTCACATGGATACGTTCTCGGATGTGAACTTAGCATTCAGTGTTTATAAGGATCTTCTAAAGGAAGGAGAGGTGATGGATTGTCAGAGTATTCATGTGCCTGACCCGGTGGATGCAGGTGTACAGAAGAAGCCCAACTTGGTGCAATCGTAGAAAGCCAAGATGGTGGAAAAATCCGGGGAGCATGAAGAGAAAAGAAATTTCGATGAGGCAACCTTATAGGAGGATCAAATGAAGGCTAGGCAGGATGTTGAGGAGAAAGTTGACGCCGAGATATCGAGAAAGAAAGCTGCCAAAGAGGGCTGATGAAGAGGCCAAGAAAAAGAAAGATGATGAGGATGCCAACAAAAGAGGCGAGGAGGCATATAAGAAGATTAAGGAAGGGTGGAGGCGCAGCTTAAGGCCAAAAATCTAGCTGACTAAAAGGCTGCATAGGAGACTAAAAAGAAAGAGGAGCTGGAGGCCAAGAAAGCCCAGGGAGGCACTATGGCTGTGCTGGCCCTTGCCACCGACATCCCTCCTAGGCCGTTGCAATGTATTCCGCCTGTGGAGATCACATTGATCAAAAGAGAATGAGGATGACGATGGGAAGCGCAAGTCACAGTATCATGGGTCCATGCCCCCCAGTTAAGGGTAAAAGAAGAAGAGGCGGAGGCAGCTCCGGAACGAAGAGGAGCAAGACTGGTGATGACCTGCCTAGTGCTGAATCGGTTAAGAAAAAGAAGAAGAAGAAGGACGAGAAGTCCCAGTGATCATTATAGATATTATAGATATTTTGGTTATGCAGGCTGATAGTATACGCGAGTACGACCCTCACTTTTGGAGACATGGTATGGTTTTCATGTATGCCATATCGTTAGAAAGACAGATAGATAGACTTATGTAGTTTGCTTTTGGTTATGAATGATAGTGTTAGTTGACTTTTCTTATGTCATAACTTGTAGTAATTGTTCGAACGTTCGTTTATGCTTTCCATTTCCGATACTTGCACAAATATACTTATCGTTACACTTAAGAAAATATTGCTTAAGGATTTACTCTCGAGTCTCTCGAGCCATGCAAAGATTGTAAGTGCGGTCTTCACTCTCGGGCTTCCTTTGGTCAGGGGTTCCGAGTCGTGTGAGGATTCGAGGCGCAGACTTCGCCTTAGATGCTTCCTTTGGTTAGGAACTCCAAATCGTGCGAAGTTTCGAGCAGCGTACTTCGTCCTCAGTGCTTCCTTTGGTCAGGAATTCTGAGTGGTACGAAGACTCGAGGCGCAGACTTCTCCATCGATGCTTCCTTTGGTCAGGAATTCTGAGTCATGAGAAGTTTCAGAGCTTGAACTTCAATCTCGGTGCTTCCTTTGGTCAGAAATTCTGAGTTGTGCGAAGTTTCGAGGCACGGACTTTGCCTTTGGTGCTTCCTTTGGTCAAGAATTTTGAGTCATGCGAAGTTTCGGAGTACGAACTTCGATCTCGGTGGTTCCTTTGGACAGGAATTTTGAGTCGTGCAAAGTTTCAAGGTGCGAACTTCGCCCTTGGTGCTTTCTTTGGTCAGGAATCCCGAGTCGTGCGAAGTTTCAAGACGCGGACTTCACCCTCAGTGCTTCCTTTGGTTAAGAATTCAGAGTCATGAGAAGTTTGGTTTTGGTACCTTCTCTCTCGAGACCTCCCTGACGTTGTTGGTCATGAGTCACAACAAAGTTTGGATGTCATTGATTCATCATTTAGACTCACCTTTCATTTTGTTCGAGTTAGAGTTTGAGGGCATCGGGTCTTCGTCGATTATTGCCCGGATAAGGACCCTTTGGGTCGAAGGCAACCCGATGAGCGGTGGGTGTCACACTCGTCCAACTGAGGAGCTGCCCCTAAGTCTGGTGACTTGGTAACGAGATTGAACATCCAAGTGAATGAACGTCCTGGGTTGTTTATACTCAGCCTCTTCGTTGATTCGAGACTTGAGTTAGAGTTATTTATACTCGGCCTCGTATTTGGTTCGAGGCTCGAGCCAGGGTACTGGTTCCTGGCTTCGAGGTGCTGATCCAATGTTTTGTGCTTGTATATGAAAGTCAGTTGCAATGGTTGATCAAACATACTATGCGGAAAGTAAACACATCAAGACCGTAGAGAACTTAAGTTATCTTTACTAATAACTGTAGCAGTTATGACCTTTACAATACCCTGAATTTATAGAAAACAAAACATTGTTGGAAAGCATTAAGTCTGTACACAAAGTTATGTGAGTAATGACGAAGATGTTCGCTATTCTATGCCCTTAGGGGTTTGACGCCATCAACGGTCGTTAGCTTGAACGTTCTATCTCCAAGCTTCTGTTGTATGACGTAAGAACCTTTCCGGCGAGGACTAAAACCAGTGGGTGTGGGAAAGATCTGCTTGAGGGCGAGGTCGCCAACGTTGAGGTCCTTGAGGCGGACTTTGGAGTTGAAGTATCGGGTGTCTCGTTGGTTTTGGGCGACGGCTCTGAGTTCAACTTCAACCCTTTTCTCTTCAAGTAAGTCAAGTGACTCTAAGAGGACATCTTGGTTGGTCTTTGGATTGTGGTAAGTGACTCAGTGAGATTGGAGTTTGAGCTCAATGGAAATGATGGATTTGGATCCATAGGCGAGAGGGAAGGGAGTATGGCCAGTCGTTGACTTATGGGTTGTCCTGTGACACCCCACGTCCGTTAATATCACTCATAAAGGGAATGCATTAAGTTTCGTAAGCGTTATAGGTAAACAGACACAGAATATTACAAGATAGATATATAGAATAATAGTGGAATAAAAACTTTATTTATCATAAGATACCGTGGTCCAAAAACATCACATGTCTAAAACATAAAAGCCCATTACAACATAAAAGTTACTGTCCTGTACTTCAAAAATGTCAGATTACATAAAAGAAGTAAAATTCCCCAAGAACAAAATATAGCCATAACCACAAGGATAGGAGCTTGAGCCATACATATCAGCAGCTCCAGCAAAATAAGCAGAATCACGGTCAAGTCTGAGTGTTTCCTCCCTGAGAACCTTGGGGGGGAACGGAAGAAAGAAGGAGAAACAAAAAGGGTCACACATAAAGTCTGGCGAGTCTAGTTACTTTTAGCAAGTAAATAAATAAAAGTAGCATGACAGGCATATAAAGTGGATAAGACAGATCACTACATAGATGGCGGTTGTGACAAGGTAGACATGATAAGGGGTGTACGCTTCGAATGATAACTCTGCACTATTACTAGTATAACCAGAATGAGATGATCCCTTACACTTCAAGGTGGTAGACTTGGGCATACGTCCAAATATACCCTAACTACTACTCTAATCGATTGGCTCCCTACTTCGTAGATACTCTGTGCCGGCCCCATAGTAGGATGTATCACATCTTAAAGTGGCAACCCCTCACTGATATGCACAGCCTTATATCTATAGGTGTAAAGGTTGTCTTATCCCCCTCTGCCCGGCTCATGCACGTACATGGCCCGGTCGGTTTGCGCCGCCCACACGGTCCTCCACGTTTGGATCTCTTACAACCAGTCAGTAAGTGTGCCCCTTCTCCGCCTAGTACGGAGTACTTTGTTTGATACCTACTCCGGGTTACTGACTGAAATGGGTCCCACACAATATGATACAAGCTCTCCCCTTTATTTTGTATCCCCCACTAGGTTTTCACTGACTATGTACACCACTAGGTATCTTTAATTACATAGCCCTATTCATTTTTACTAGTTATGCTTGCCCTTAAAGGTGTCTTTAATTACATAATTTTTATATTTCCACCGGTTATGTATACCACTAGGTGTGTTTAATTACATAACCTTATTGGATTAAGTTCATGGGCCTATATGTAAATATTACCCACCCCCTCAGATTTGCTTAACCCACCCATTATCCAACCAATTTTACTTAACCCTAACTTAAGTTCATAATCATACAATCCCTATAGACTAATTAGGTTAAGTAGTCCAATTCATTACCATGTCCATTTATGGTTCATAATGGGCCAGACCTCCCACATTAGGCCCACAACTTGTGGATGTCGGATATGCTGGTCGGGTCCGAGAAGACTTCTTCTACAAATTGGGCCTAACCTCGTGTCATAGCCCGATTCGTATTTGCGCACTTAGACCTCTCACATTAGGTTCAACATTAGTGGCTGCTGGATATGTCGGTTGGGTCCGGGCAGACTTCCACCACTAATGTAACCTAACCTCGTGTCATAAGTGCAATTACAATTCCTAATTGTAATTACTAAACATTCCATTATTAATTAATCAATTAATTAAACCTATGCCTTTATAGGTGTTAATTCCCATTTTACCCAATAATTCGAATAAATGTCCAATGATGTTTATATTCAAATTATGCCAATATTAACCTTTTCCCCCCGTTTTCTAACAAGCGCACTCAAAAATTAGTGGCATGCCTAGGCTTGATAATATCCTAGTCATGAATGATAAAAGGGAAAAATAATAGGAATATGACAAAAGTGAATGTTATAACATAACTTGGCATCAACAAAACTAACATAGTGATAAGGTGGACATATGAGCATAAATCTGATGAACTTGTAGCAATTACTAGTTCTAACATAACTATGATGTCATAATGAGCATAATAAGATCTAAACTAACCATTTTGATGTCCAACTATTCAGATCTAACATAATAGGCACAAGATGATAAACTAGATCTGATGAACAAATTAAATATCTACACAATTTAGATCCAACAGTTCAAAAGTAGATCTACACAATAAGATTTAAGATTCAAATCATGAAATGTCACAGAGGTTACAATAGATCCAACAAGATAGAGATTTAGATCCAAATCCTAACCAATTCAGAATGTCATATGCTCATAATTTACAATGGATCTGATATAATTTAGGCATATGAACAAATCCAAGTCAATTAAGTCGTGTCATATTTACTTTTAAATATTCAAATCTAAATGCAACTAGAAACCCACATTGTTTGGATAAGAATATAGGACTAGAAAAGATTGGATCTTGAATCTCCAATTGATTTTCTTTAGTTGAAGAAGACAACGGATCCAAATCAGTTCATACACTGGTAGAGTTTGGCCACCATGAATTCTCGATGAAGAAAATATGAGAAATGGACATGTATATATAGCTGCCTGACCTCCTGAAACCGACTACCACATCATCCCTAGGGGTGTCGACACCCCTATGGGTGGGTCGACCGTGGTGTCGACACCCTTTAAGGGGGTCGACCCCGATGTCGACACCCCTCTAGGGGGGTCGACCCCTTAGAGCGGGAAATTTGATGCCTTATGTCATTTTGATTTTTGAACGATCCTGGATAAGGTGCTGACTCATATCTGACTCCTGTATGACTCATATTTATATATATTTCTTCTGCGTGTATAAAAACTTAAAACCCTCATAACTTCTTCATACAGTGTCCGTTTTACGCAAACCAGATGTCTATTTTAACCAGAATTTCGAGACAGACGCAATGGCGCAGTTTGTTTTCCTTATTTCTGAATATTAAGTTAAATATTTTTTAATTTATCCTCTTTTAGTGTTGTTAAAAATTCGGGGTGTTACATTCTCCCTTACTCAAAGGATTTCATCCCTGAAATCTCTAAGTTGAAAAGAATGTATCATACCATCCATCATCCATCTACTCATCCACCAATCACTGGCATCCATTGTCCTTGAAGATTTATAATGCTTGTATGAATATATGCAAAGGTGCGTGTATATGTCCTAATACTAATGCGAAGATCAGGCGATCTACTAATTCAGTTGACCTCCTTAATGCAATGTATGTTAGTGCCATGAATCCAATATGTATGCAAATAATCCTATTATAACATGTAAGATCTATATGTGTGCACACTCATTCGTCCAAATGCAACATCCATATACTAATCCATCCATTTCCATCCATAAAAGAAAAGAAAATGCATACACATCCATATGCAGTATGAGTGATTGAGCCGATCTAGTGCCTAATGTGTGTGTATATGCATCCACAGGCAACCACTTGCAAACATTGGCATCCACTTGCATCTATCAAACATTACATGTCTCAAGCACATGTTTACATTTGTAGGATTCTTATCTAAAGGTCGAAAATACTATGGATAGGATATACTCAAATGATAGAAACAAGTACTGGTAAAGCTTTGGAAAAAGGAGTTAAGAACATACCCTCGAAAAGGAAAGGGTACGAAGCACGAATCTTGTCTTCGGTCTCCCAAGTCGCATCCTCTGGGTTATCTCCCCATTGAACCTTTAGCAACTTGATCTCTTTATTGTGTAGCTTCCTAACTTCTTATTCAAGAATACGAGAAGGAACTCGTCTGATTGTCACCTCCCGTTCCACTTCTACTTCTTCCAACACACTCGCTGAACACTTTCGTGATGTCATGCAAACTTTTCCGCAGATGAGAAACGTGGAAAACATCATGAATACCAGATAGATTTTCTGGGAGCTTTATTGTGTAGGCCATTTGGCCAATCCTATTAGTTATGGGAAATGGTCCCACAAACCTAGGTGCCAACTTCCCTACCGATCCGAAGCAACCACATTCCTCAGAGGTGATACTTTGATAAAAACTAAGTCTCCCACTTCAAATTAGATGTCATTCCTTCTTTTGTCTTCATAGGATTTCTGCCTATCTTGAGCCGTCTTCATCTGCCTTCGAATAAGGTCAATTTTTCGGATATTTCTCTAACCATATCTAGTCCAAGTAATAATCTTTCTGTAGATTCCAACCAACAAGTTGGTGATATACAGGGTTGTCCGTACAATGCTTCGAAGGGTGCCATGCCAATGTTGGTTTGATAGCTGTTGTTATAGGCAAACTCTACTAAAGGAAGGTGCTCTTCACAAGTCCCTCCGAAGTCTAGGATATACAGCCTTAAAAGATCCTCTAGAATTCTGTTCACCCTCTCCGTCTGCCCATCGGTCTGAGGATGATAAGCGGTGCTGAAACACAACTGTGTACTTAATGCTTCCTACAAGCTCCTCCAAAATTCACTAGTAAAGATACGGCGTGATCGTTTACGATGCTGGAAGGTACTCCATGAAGATGAACTATCTCACGAACATAAATTGCTACCAATCATGATGTCGTCCTCTTACTCTTAACAAGAATAAAGTGAGCTCTCTTAGTCAATCTGTCCACTACTACCCAAATACTGGTGTTGCCTTTCTTTGATCTAGGCAAACCATCTACGAAGTCCATAGAGACGCTCCCCCATTTCCACTGAGGAACCTCCAAAGGGTGAAGTAAACCACCGGACTTCCTTTGCTTAGCTTTAACTTGCTGGCAAACTAGACATTGAGAAACAAATTCGGCTACATCTTTCTTCATCCTAACCCAAAAGAAAACCCTCTTTATGTCTCTGTACATCTTATCACCGCCTAGATGAATGGTCATCTTAGAATGGTGGGCTTCTTCTAGGACTGCATTTATCAAGCTTCCTGTTTGAGGAACACAAAGCCTTCCATCTCGTCGCAACCACCCCTTTTCATCTATGGCATATCTACCGAGGTGACTAGAAGTCTCCCCTCATCTGAGCTTTTCCACGATGTCTAAAATTTGTGGGTCACCTTGTTGCGAAGCTCCTATCTGAGCCACAAGAGTTGGTCGTATCTCCATGGATGCAAACGAATCAGGCAAAATCTCAATAGAGGGTCTGAAATCAAAAGTTGATATGAACTCCAAGCTCTTCCTCTCCACAAACAGAGGACTCAAGGCCATCCTTTGCCTACTTAATGCGTCCACCACCATATTACCCTTGCCAGGGGTATAAGCAATCTCAAAATCATAAGAAGCTAAGAACTCCATCCACCGTTGCTACCTTAAATTGAGGTCTTTCTACAAGAACAAATACTTGAGAGATTTATGATCTATGTATAACTTGAACTTCTCTCCAAGTAAATAGTGGCGTCACGTCTTTAACGTGAATACTATGGTAGCTAGTTCTAGATCATGGGTGGGGTAGTTCTTTTCATGAACTCTCAACTGTCTACCCCCATAACATACTACTTTCCCTTCTTGCATCAGAACCGCACCAAGTCATGTACCACACGCATCAGTGTAAACGGTAAACACTTTATTCCCATCAGGCAAGGTCAAGACTAGGGATGCTGTTAGAGCCCTCTTCAGTCATTGAAAAGCAACGTCATAGTTTATATCCCATGAAAATGTCAAGTTCTTCTTCGTCAGCCTGGTGAGTGGGGCTGATATCTTTGTGAAGTCCTTAACGAACTTCCTATAGTAACCTACCAACCCAAGAAAGCTTCTCACCTCGGTTGCATTTTTAGGAATCTGCCAATCTTGCACTACAACCACCTTGGCAGGATCTACAACTATCCCCTCTTTGGAGACCACATGCCCTAAGAATCTCACCTACTTTCTCCAAAAATGGCATTTGGAGAACTTTGCCTTAAGCTGATGCACACGAAGAGTTTTCAAAACTTCTCTCAAATGTTGGGCAAGCTCTTCTTCACTTTTGGAGAAGATCAATATATCGTCAACAAAGACTATGACAAATTTGTTTAGAAACTCCCGAAACACCCTACTCATCAAATCAACAAAATAGGTGGGTGCATTCGTCAACTCAAAAGGAATAACTAGCCATTCAAAGAAACCATCCGGAGTTCTAAAAGCAGTATTATCTATGCTGTCCTCAGCCACCCTCAACTGATGAAACCCCGTGGCCAAGTCTTAACTGAAAAAATACCGAGGCACCAACAAGCCGATCAAATAAATCATCAATCCTCGGAAACGGGTGCCTATTCTTCTTAGCGAGTTTATTCATCTCTCTATAGTCAACACGCAAATGAAGCGAACCATCTGCCTTAGTCCCGAATACTACTAGAGCACCCATTCAGATATGCTTCGTCTGATAAACCCTTTCTCAAATAGCTCCCCTACTTACTTACTCAGCTCCCACCTTTCCCTCGGAGCAATGTGGCGCACTGGCAATGCAACTTGCTTTGCATTGTCCATCAGATATATACGAAAATCGATCTCGTGCCTCGAAGGTAAACCCCATACCTCATCAAAAACATCGGAATAATATCGGACTACTGGAACAGATTGCAAGTCATCGATAGATGCATCAAGTGACTCTAGGAAACTAAGCATAACCGACTCTTGTGGGTCACAAGAAATCTCAAAGGGTCCTCCCATGACAAGTCAGAAGCCTAACAATCCTCTTCTCACAATCCAGAATGGCACCATACGTGGTAAGCCAATCCATTCCTAGAATCAACCCATAGCCCCTAAAACCGAGCACATGCGTGTCGCATTCAAACTCGATGTCTAATAAAGATATTTTCAAACCCCGACAAATCATAGATAAATGAGCCGAACCACCAATGGGGTTTGAAACAACTATGGGATCCACTACCATGCCAGTAATTAATTGTAGAGATTCAACCACAGAACTAGATATAAATGAATGTGAGGCACCAGAATCAAAAAGTGTTCTAATAGGATGGTTTGAAAGAGAAATTAAACCTTCCACAGAAATTTTTCTACCTCTATCACGAGCACTGATCGCGAGAGCATGCACCTGCCCTCCAGAAGTCCCTGTCCCTATGATCCCTTTTTCTTCGGGCACTCTCTAGCGAAGTGTCCGACCTCTCCACAATTAAAGCAAGTGGTGTTCCTTCTCTTACAGTCTTTGATCAAGTGACATTCCTTCCCATAACTGTGACATTTCCTCTTATCCTTGCCCTTATCATTATTGCCACCTTTCTATTGTTGTTATTGTTATTGTTGTTGTTGTTGTCCCTTCTTGAGCCACACCTTCTTATTTTGCAATGTCTCCTCAGCCTTTACTTCCTTCTTTTCTCCCTTGTCTTCCTCATGCATTAGGGCCATATCAACAAGCTTTTCAAAAGTGGACCCCATTGGAATATGGGACATGACTAACCCATGCAGAGGTTCATTCAGCTCTTTAGCAAACTGCAAAGCCCTTTTGTGCGGCGTATCCACAACTCTAACCCGAACCTTACTAGCTGGTTGAAATTGTTCACATACTCTTTCATCATCAAGTTTCCTTGTTTGAGCGCTAAGAACCTCTCCATCTGCATGCTTCTCTCAGCTTGGGAAAGAAATTTCATTTCGAACCTCTGTCTAAAATCTTTCCAAGTTTCCACCGGACATCCAGCTTGGGTGACTTCACACCAGAGTATAGCTTCATCTTTCAGTAGCCAAGCAGCTAACTGAATCTTCCTTCTATCCTCTACTTCAAATATTACAAACAAGTCCTCTGTCTCCTTGAGCCAATTCCGCGTTTCTATGAATGTCTCGTTCCAATGGAATGGCTTCCCTCCCATTGTAACACCCCGAATTTCAATTAACACTGATATTCACTAATTAAAGAATTAATAATCTCAGATGTGAGAACCAAGGGAAACGTGTTACGTCATTGTGATCGTCTCGGAAAAATACGCGAAATAGAGTCCGAAATTTTGTAAATCGGAGTCCGTATGACCCGGTTAAGGCCCAAAGAAGTTTTCGGGAAATTTGAATTTCGAAATATGCAGAAAAGGGGGCCAGGCGGGAAAACTCCCGCCCAGCCAAGTCGACTTGGCTGTCGATAGGGATGTCGACTTGCCTGTCGACTTGGCAGTCGACAGGGCTGTCGACTTGCCCTGTCGGCTGATTCTGGCCTGGGTGCACCTGGTTGAGTTTTGGGCTGGGTTGGAGGGCTTGGGACGAAATTTGACGGACCTAAACTAACCTAGGGTTAATTTAAGGGTCTAAAACACAACCTAATCCTATAAATACACCCTAAGACTACCCTAATCCATACTAAAAATAGAAACTATGCCATCATGCCGCCAAAATGCAACTTAGAAGGAGCCTCGACTAATTTGTGAAGAAGATTGCAAGCTAATCAACTACTAATCCACCTCTACTTCCTAATATGCAACTATCTAAGGAGATAATCTTGGAGTTTGTGAGTTTCTATCACTTTAATAACCAATTGCTAAATTAAGTAGATGAGATATGATGAGATCATATGGTTTTGCTTGCGGATCAATGGGTTTTAAGTCATATGTTATGATGCTAGTTTGCTAATCATTATGTTTAACACTTATTCATGATGACACTATGTTTATGCAAGTTAAGTGTTTGGGTTTATGCATGTTAAGTGGTGGGTTTTATGCATGCTAAGTATTTAGTTTTATGCATGCTAAGTATTTGGTTTTATGCATGCTAAGTATTTGGTTTTATGCATGCTAAGTATTTGGTTTTATGCATGCTAAGTGTTTGGTTTTATGCAAGTTATGATGCAAGTTCATATGCAAGTTTGTCTCTTTTTATGATATGCATAATATATGCAAGTTTGCCTCTAAGTATGGCATGTTATGCAAGTTCATATGCAAGTTATGATGCAAGTTCATATGCAAGTTATGATGCAAGTTCATATGCAAGTTATGATGCAAGTTTATATGCAAGTTTGTCTCTTTTTATGATATGCATAATATATGCAAGGTTGCCTCTATGTATGACATAAGTACATGTCCAAATTCATCCCTTTTAGACCTATGACATGTATGCAAGTTGACACCTTTATGATAGGTCTATGACATGAACATTTATGCAAGTTACCATCTTTATGACATATGTGATTCATGCAAGTTTGGGTTGGTTATTTATGCAAGTTGGGTTTATGGTCATATATGCAAGTTGACACCTTTTAAACCCATGATAATGCTAATGATATGCTAAGTTGGACCCATTGTGTGTATGATGAATCTTCTCTTTTGAAGTATGTCATGTTAACGTATTTACGTGGGGACGATGGGGTAAAAATTAATGAACACATAAAATTGTGTGAAGTGGGTATGATTAAACATACCATAAAGTGGATGGACATAATTGGGAATTTACCTATTAAGTTAGGTCTACCCATATTATGGAATTGGGAATTTACCTATTGAGTTAGATCTACCCATATTCTTAAATATTTGTAATTAATTAGGGATAATTAATACAAATTATGGGGGTGATTAATTAGGTGTAATTAATCTACTAAGACACGAGGTTGGACCCTTTTTGTAGCATAAGACTGCCCGGAACCGACCGGCAAATCCAGCGGCTACAAATGATTGGCCCAATGTGAGAGGTCTTAGTCATAAACTAAATACGTGACAAGTGTAAAGACACGAGGTTAGACTCTGTTATGGTGTAAGGCTGCCCGGAACCAACCGGCATATCCAGCTGCCATAAAAGACAGTCTAATGTGAGAGGTCTTTACAAAGGTTACGATCTTAATTAATTAAGAAACACTTAACCAAATTAGCATGTAGTGAGGCATGAGGGGTTAAGTGGGTGCCTTGGGTGGCATGTAGTAACTAGTGGGGGTGCCTTGGGTGGCATAAGGAAACTAGTGGGTTGCCTTGGGTGGCAATAGAAAATACGATTAGAATACTTAACCAAAGTGGAACATGTAATTAAACATGATTAAAGGGTTAAGTAAGTGCCTTGGGTGGCATGTGGAATCAAGTAAGTGCCTTGGGTGGCATGTGGAAATCTAGTGGGTGCCTTAAGTGGCAATTAATTAAATAACAAGCTTAAGTAGTAGCTTGTGGGTGCCTTAAGTGGCAATTGAAATATAATTAAATGACAAGCTTAAGTAGTAGCTTGTGGGGGCCTTAAATGGCAATTGAAATATAATTAAATGACAAGCTTAAGTAGTAGCTTGTGGGGGCCTTAAGTGGCAATTGAAATATGATTAAATGACAAGCTTAAGTAGTAGCTTGTGGGGGCCTTGAGTGGCAATTGAAATATGATTAGATGACTTAACCAAACCTTAACATGTAAGTGGGCATGATTATAAAAAGGGGTTAAGTGGGATGCACTAGATAAAATGACAAGCTTAAGTAGTAGCTTGTGGGGTCCCATTTCAACCAATATCCCAAACGTATCTTTGTGGGCTCGACCCAAGTCGAGGACGGGACACGCATATTGGGCTTGACTATAAGAGGCCAAAACGGGGTAGCGGTGGCAACGCGAGTCCAACGGGTTTCATATGCGTGTGTGGACCCGGGCTGGTAGGTAAGACGTTGTTGCATCGTGTAGGTATAAGCCGTGCACCATTGATTATCGGGTTGCCACTTTGGGGAGTGATACACCCCACTGTGGGGCCAGCACGGGTATCTACGGTAGGGAGCCGATCGCTTGGGGGTAGTGGGTACACCTAGTGGAGATAGGGGCAGACGGCACCTATGTAGTCAGCTAGGGGTACAAGAAACTACTGGGTAAAATTACTAAGTACACTTAGTGGGATCAACCTTTAAGTAGGAATTACCCTTGGTGGGTAGAACTGGTGTGGTGCAGTGTAGGAATTACCCTTGGGTGGGTAGATCTGGGGTGGTGCAGTGTAGTAATTATCCTTGGGTGGGTAAATGCGTCTTTACGGTTATCTTAGTTCATCCTAAGTCTAGTTGGCTGCTTAGTGTAGCCATTTATCCCCAGTCGTTACCGTATATCAAGCCCATGTCTTACTCTGGTTACTTTAATGATTGTATTGTTAAAGTTATAGGACTCGCTCAGACTTATGTCTGACCCCGTTGTTTTTATCTTTTTTCCCAACCCTCAGGTTATCAGTGTGGGCCTAGCACTAGTGGGCTTTGATCAGACTGCTTTATCTATCTTTTGGAGCTTGGACCGTGGATGTAAAGCTCAGTTTATCTTTTCTATTATGGCTATTAGTTTATGTAGTGGGATTATGTACTTTTATTTTATCAGGATGGATATTTTGTACTTGACTCTTGTTATGGTTTTGTGATGTAACCAAACATGTTTTAGTTTCCGCTGTAATGAAATGATGTTTTAAATTTTCAAGTATTCTTATATCTGTCTTGTTGTAATTTTTCTGTTCTATATTCACTTAAAATACTCCACCGATGTTAAGGCATTCCCTTAGTGAGTGACCGTAGCGGGTGTGGGGTGTTACACGTGGTATCAGAGCTTAAGGTTACCGGAACAGATAATTTTTTTAGAAAAACTATTTTCTAAGAATATTTTTGAAAGGAGTATTTTCAAAAACATGTCTTTTAAGAGAAAAGTTTTTGAAAGAAAAGCATAATCCCCAATAGCCATATCTACGTCTTTCAAATTCTCCGTTTTGAATCTCTTCCTCTCTCGTTTTGAGTTTCCCCTCCGCGTATAGATGATCTTTCTAAGATAGATAAGAATGGAAAACCACTTCAAGGGACTTAGACATTTGTCGGATTAGAAGTTGGTTTAAGAAGGAGGAGGACTTGTAGGTACCTATGGGATAGACGATGGGAGGAAGGCTCAAATAGTTGTTTGTTTAATGAAGGACGAAACCTCATTTTGATGGGAGGTTACGAGTAGAGAATGGGAAGAAGAGGGCTAGTAGTTATCCTTTTGGAGGAATAGGACACCTTATTAGGATTGTCCAAAGAGGCAAGGGCAAGGTGCGGAATCTCCTGGAGGGTAGTTGTATTCCCTCACGGCTAGTGTACCGGTTGGGGATAGGACCGTCTAGGTTGGAATTTGGATTTCTTTATTATCCGGTTCGAACTTTATTTGATTCTGACGCATCGAGTTCGTTTATCTCATCATTGTTAGTTGAGTCACTGCACTTAGACACCAGTTTAGTAGATGATCCCTTAGTTGTTTCAAACCCAATTGGGGCTCCATGATGTGTTTGGGTTTGAAAGTTTCTATACTTAGCATTGAGTTTAGATGTGATGCTTTTTGGGCTTCACGGGCTATGGGTTAGTTTTGGGCATGGACTGGTTATCCAGTAGTGGTGTCGTTCTTGATTTTGAAGGGAGAGTTGTTGGGCTTATGACCCGCTTGGGTAACACTCTCGAGATCTCTTGTAATCCCATGGAATCTGTTATGCTAAGTTATCTAGAATCACTTGACACGTCGGTCGAGAGTTTGCGATCTGTTAGAGTGGTCCGGGAATACTCGGATGTGTTTGAGGAGGTGAAGGGCTTACCTCCGGAGCGGGAGATTGACTTCCGAATATATCTGGTAGACAATGCCAAACCAGTATCTTGGCCAGTGTGCCACATAGCTCCTCGTGAGAGGAGGGAACTCCATAAGCAAGTAGGCGATTTGCTTGAGAAGGGGTTCATAAGACGAAGTATATCGGAGTGGGGTGCTCCAGTAGTTTTTGCCACGAAGGCGGATGGGTCTCTCAGACTTTGTGTAGGCTAAAGAGAACCAAATAAACTCACAAAGAAGAATAGACACCCATTGCCGAGGATTGATGATCTCTTTGATCAGTTAGTTGGCGCCTCAGTATTTTCGTAGTTGGACTTAGCCACGGGGTTTCGTCAGTTGAGAGTGGCTGAGGATAGTATAGAGAAGACTGCCTTTAGGACTCCGGATGGTTTTTATGAGTGGCTGGTGATGCCATTTGGTTTGACGAACGCCCCCGCATACTTTATTGATTTGATGAGAAGGGTGTTCAGGGAGTACCTAAATAAGTTCATGATGGTCATTGTAAATGACATCTTGGTCTTTTCTAGGAGCGAAATAAGTTTTCGTAGGTGCTCAATAGGTTGAGCAAAGCCAGTTATGGGATAAACGGTGGTTTTGGAGCGAGACTGGCGAGGACATCCAGAGTTGGACAAGGGCTTAATTATTTAGACGTTTTTACTAGTATCATCTCACGTAGGTCGGCTGAATTCGAAGGAGGTATCCCTTGGGTGTTTGTCTGATATTGGTTTAGGCCTTTGGGGCTTGCATTTGGGGGATGTCGAGTTCGACTAGGGTGGTCTGCGTGAGAGATGGACAGTTGTGATGATTTTGGATGGGGTAATATCCTGGTTTTCTCTAAAAGTGGAGAAGAGCATGCCCTACATCTTAGGGAAGTATTGGAGACTCTTCGAGTGCATAGTCTTAGGACAGCAAAAGTGGATGGGATTCTTAGCATCCTATGATTTTGAGATAGCGTATACCCCTGGCAAGGGTAACGTGGTAGCGGACGCCTTAAGTAGAAAAAAGTTGTCCTCGAGTTCATTGTTCGTTGAACGACAGAGCTTAGAGTTTATTTCTATGTTTGACTTTAGACCTTCCGTTGACTTTGTACCCGGTTTGCTAGCCTCCTTGGAGGTTAGGCCTACTCTTTTGGGGCGGATTGGCGGAGCACAGCGAGACGACCCACAGTTGATTGAGTTAGTAGAGAAGCTCATGAGGAGGGGGAGTCGTCCAGCCATTTGAGTAGGTACACCCTAGATGGTAAGGGGTGGTTGCGTAGAGACGATAGACTTTGTGTACCGCAAGACGAGGGTTTGAGGAAGGCTATACTTGATGATGCACATCGTTCGGAGATGACCATTCATCCCGGTAGGGACAAGATGTACCAAGACATGAAGCGAGTTTTCTTTTGGGCCGGTATGAAGAAAGATATGGCCGAGTATGTCGTTAGATGCTTGGTGTGCCAACAGATGGAAGAGAAGCAAAAGAAACCGGGTGGGTTGCTTCACTCATTGGAAGTTCCGCAATGGACGTGGGATAGCGTCTCGATGGATTTTATTGATGGGTTACCAAGATCGAGGAAGGGTAATACGGGAATTTGGGTTGTGGTAGATAGACTTACTAAGAATGCCCATTTCATACCCGTGAAGAGCAAGAGGACTGTTCCATGTCTAGCTTTAGTTTATATTCGAGAGATAGTTCGGTTGCATAGGGAACATGACGTATTCCATGTGTCACATTTGAGGAAGTGCCTACATGAGACCGCAGAGGCGGTAGAGCCGAGCTTGCTTAAAGAAGTAAAGGTAGAGCGTGATGTGATTATTCGACGAGCTCCTACCCGCATCCTAGGGTCAGAGATTAGGAAGTTGAGAAACAGAGAGGTTCGACTAGTCAAAGTGAAAAGGGGAGAAGGTGAGAGCAATGCTACTTGGGAGACAGAAGCGAAGATGCGTTCGTTATACCCATTCCTTTTTGAGGGTATGTCCTTTAAACGTCTCCTTTATCGTTTGTCTAGTTCTTATCTTATCTTTAGTATGTCCTCTCATTAGTACCTTTGACCTTTAGATAGGGTAAACCTATGGTTGAAACATGTGTTTGAGACATGTTATGTTTGATGGATGCGTGTGGATGCAAGTGGTTGCTAGTGGTTGCTCGTGGATGCATATATACACACTCTAGGCACTAGATCGGCTCAATCACTTCATATTGCATATTGCATGAAATTGTGTGTAGGTAGCTATATTTCTGGATGTATAATGGTTGTGTTATCATGTGGATGATGCATTTTGGTGAATGATTGTGCACTCATGTAGATATAGTATGTGTCGATAGGGTTCTTTCGCATACATATTGGATGCATGGCACTATCGTGGTTTGCATATGTTCATACATTAGATAGGGAACATATACACACACTTTTTGCATATGCTCATACATCAGTAGAAATTGTTTTAAGGACAATGGATGCCCGTGTTTGATGGATTGAGTAGATGGTTGTTTGGATGGTAGGATATACATTCTCCTTAACTTGGAGATTTCGGGGACGAAATCCTTTAAGGAGGGGAGAATGTAACACCCCGAATTTCAGTTAAAACTGATATTCACTAATTAAAGAATTAATAATCTCAGATGTGAGAACCAAGGGAAACGGGTTACGTCATTGTGATCGTCTCGGAAAAATACGCGAAATAGAGTCCGAAATTTTGTAAATCGGAGTCCGTATGACCAGGTTAAGGCCCAAAGAAGTTTTCGGGAAATTTGAATTTCGAAATATGCAGAAATGGGGGCCAGGCGGGAAAACTCCCGCCCAGCCAAGTCGACTTGGTTGTCGATAGGGATGTCGACTTGCCTGTCGACTTGGCAGTCGACAGGGCTGTCGACTTGCCCTGTCGGCTGATTCTGGCCTGGGTGCACCTGGTTGAGTTTTGGGCTGGGTTGGAGGGCTTGGGACGAAATTTGACGGACCTAAACTAACCTAGGGTTAATCTAAGGGTCTAAAACACAACCTAATCCTATAAATACACCCTAAGACTACCCTAATCCATACTAAAAATAGAAACTATGCCATCATGCCGCCAAAATGCAACTTAGAAGGAGCCTCGACTAATTTGTGAAGAAGATTGCAAGCTAATCAACTACTAATCCACCTCTACTTCCTAATATGCAACTATCTAAGGAGATAATCTTGGAGTTTGTGAGTTTCTATCACTTTAATAACCAATTGCTAAATTAAGTAGATGAGATATGATGAGATCATATGGTTTTGCTTGCGGATCAATGGGTTTTAAGTCATATGTTATGATGCTAGTTTGCTAATCATTATGTTTAACACTTATTCATGATGACACTATGTTTATGCAAGTTAAGTGTTTGGGTTTATGCATGTTAAGTGGTGGGTTTTATGCATGCTAAGTATTTAGTTTTATTCATGCTAAGTATTTGGTTTTATGCATGCTAAGTATTTGGTTTTATGCATGCTAAGTATTTGGTTTTATGCATGCTAAGTGTTTGGTTTTATGCAAGTTATGATGCAAGTTCATATGCAAGTGTGTCTCTTTTTATGATATGCATAATATATGCAAGTTTGCCTCTAAGTATGGCATGTTATGCAAGTTCATATGCAAGTTATGATGCAAGTTCATATGCAAGTTATGATGCAAGTTCATATGCAAGTTATGATGCAAGTTTATATGCAAGTTTGTCTCTTTTTATGATATGCATAATATATGCAAGGTTGCCTCTATGTATGACATAAGTACATGTCCAAGTTCATCCCTTTTAGACCTATGACATGTATGCAAGTTGACACCTTTATGATAGGTCTATGACATGAACATTTATGCAAGTTACCATCTTTATGACATATGTGATTCATGCAAGTTTGGGTTGGTTATTTATGCAAGTTGGGTTTATGGTCATATATGCAAGTTGACACCTTTTAAACCCATGATAATGCTAATGATATGCTAAGTTGAACCCATTGTGTGTATGATGAATCTTCTCTTTTGAAGTATGTCATGTTAACGTATTTACGTGGGGACGATGGGGTAAAAATTAATGAACACATAAAATTGTGTGAAGTGGGTATGATTAAACATACCATAAAGTGGATGGACATAATTGGGAATTTACCTATTAAGTTAGGTCTACCCATATTATGGAATTGGGAATTTACCTATTGAGTTAGGTCTACCCATATTCTTAAATATTTGTAATTAATTAGGGATAATTAATACAAATTATGGGGGTGATTAATTAGGTGTAATTAATCTACTAAGACACGAGGTTGGACCCTTTTTGTAGCATAAGACTGCCCGGAACCGACCGGCAAATCCAGCGGCTACAAATGATTGGCCCAATGTGAGAGGTCTTAGTCATAAACTAAATACGTGACAAGTGTAAAGACACGAGGTTAGACTCTGTTATGGTGTAAGGCTGCCCGGAACCAACCGACATATCCAGCTGCCATAAAAGACAGTCTAATGTGAGAGGTCTTTACAAAGGTTACGATCTTAATTAATTAAGAAACACTTAACCAAATTAGCATGTAGTGAGGCATGAGGGGTTAAGTGGGTGCCTTGGGTGGCATGTAGTAACTAGTGGGGGTGCCTTGGGTGGCATAAGGAAACTAGTGGGTTGCCTTGGGTGGCAATAGAAAATACGATTAGAATACTTAACCAAAGTGGAACATGTAATTAAACATGATTAAAGGGTTAAGTAAGTGCCTTGGGTGGCATGTGGGAATCAAGTAAGTGCCTTGGGTGGCATGTGGAAATCTAGTGGGTGCCTTAAGTGGCAATTAATTAAATAACAAGCTTAAGTAGTAGCTTGTGGGTGCCTTAAGTGGCAATTGAAATATAATTAAATGACAAGCTTAAGTAGTAGCTTGTGGGGGCCTTAAATGGCAATTGAAATATAATTAAATGACAAGCTTAAGTAGTAGCTTGTGGGGGCCTTAAGTGGCAATTGAAATATGATTAAATGACAAGCTTAAGTAGTAGCTTGTGGGGGCCTTGAGTGGCAATTGAAATATGATTAGATGACTTAACCAAACCTTAACATGTAAGTGGGCATGATTATAAAAAGGGGTTAAGTGGGATGCACTAGATAAAATGACAAGCTTAAGTAGTAGCTTGTGGGGGCCCATTTCAACCAATATCCCAAACGTATCTTTGTGGGCTCGACCCAAGTCGAGGACGGGACACGCATATTGGGCTTGACTATAAGAGGCCAAAACGGGGTAGCGGTGGCAACGCGAGTCCAACGGGTTTCATATGCGTGTGTGGACCCAGGCTGGTAGGTAAGACGTTGTTGCATCGTGTAGGTATAAGCCGTGCACCATTGATTATCGGGTTGCCACTTTGGGGAGTGATACACCCCACTGTGGGGCCAGCACGGGTATCTACGGTAGGGAGCCGATCGCTTGGGGGTAGTGGGTACACCTAGTGGAGATAGGGGCAGACGACACCTATGTATTCAGCTAGGGGTACAAGAAACTACTGGGTAAAATTACTAAGTACACTTAGTGGGATCAACCTTTAAGTAGGAATTACCCTTGGTGGGTAGAACTGGTGTGGTGCAGTGTAGGAATTACCCTTGGGTGGGTAGATCTGGGGTGGTGCAGTGTAGTAATTATCCTTGGGTGGGTAAATGCGTCTTTACGGTTATCTTAGTTCATCCTAAGTCTAGTTGGCTGCTTAGTGTAGCCATTTATCCCCAGTCGTTACCGTATATCAAGCCCATGTCTTACTCTGGTTACTTTAATGATTGTATTGTTAAAGTTATAGGACTCGCTCAGACTTATGTCTGACCCCGTTGTTTTTATCTTTTTTCCCAACCCTCAGGTTATCAGTGTGGGCCTAGCACTAGTGGGCTTTGATCAGACTGCTTTATCTATCTTTTGGAGCTTGGACCGTGGATGTAAAGCTCAGTTTATCTTTTCTATTATGGCTATTAGTTTATGTAGTGGGATTATGTACTTTTATTTTATCAGGATGGATATTTTGTACTTGACTCTTGTTATGGTTTTGTGATGTAACCAAACATGTTTTAGTTTCCGCTGTAATGAAATGATGTTTTAAATTTTCAAGTATTCTTATATCTGTCTTGTTGTAATTTTTCTGTTCTATATTCACTTAAAATACTCCATCGATGTTATGGCATTCCCTTAGTGAGTGACCATAGCGGGTGTGGGGTGTTACACCCATAGCACGGAAGTCTTTGCAGATCTTGGCGAAGTTATCTGCTCTTGGAGGGGGAGGAGGAGGAATGATGGTACAGCTAGGGGAGGAACGTTTCCTTGGCCTTCGATAGGTGTCGTGGCCTCTAGATACCTATGGAACCATCCGGGTATCGTGATGCCCTCTGGGATATTAGGAATGTTTTGTTCCCCAGACATGCTGAAAAGAGAAAAGGAAGAGATTTAGATAAAGGACCGAAGGATATTACATATGGCTTTGGGGAAATATGTTTTTTTTTCAAAACAAACTTTTCTTCTTGAAAATGCTTTTTTTAAAACCTTTTTTTTTCTGAAAATAATTTTCAAAAACTTTATCCAATCTGGTAACCTTCAGCTTTGATACCAAGTGTGACACTCCACTCCGTTAATGTCACTCACAAAGGGAATGCATTAAGTTTCATGAAGCGTTATAGGTAAACAAACACAGAATATTACAAGACAGATATATAGAATAACAACGGAATTAAAACTTTATTTATCATACGATATCGTGGCCCAAAAACATCACTTGTCTGAAACATAAAAGCCCATTACAACATAAAAGTTACTGTCTTGTACTTCAAAAATATCAGAGTACATAAAAGAAGTAAAATTCTCCAAGAACAAAATATAGTCGTAGTAACAAGGATAGGAGCTTGAGCCATACATATCAGCAGCTCCAACAAAATAAGCAGAATCACGGTTAAGCCTGAGTGTTTCCGCCCTGAGAAACTTGGGGGGGAAACGGAATAAAGAAGGAGAAACAAAAAGGGTCAGACATAAAGTCTGGCGAGTCTAGTTACTTTTAGCAAGTAAATAAATAAAGTAGCGTGACAGGCATATAAAGTGGATAAGAGAGATCACTACATAGTGGCGGTTGTGACAAGGTAGACAAGATAAGGTATGTACGCTTCTAATGATTACTCTGCACTATTACTAGTATAACCAGAATGAGATGATCGCTTACACTCCAAGGTGGTAGACTTGGGCATACGTCCAAATATACCCTAACTACTACCCTAATTGATCGGCTCCCTACTTCATAGATACTCTATGTCGGCCCCACAGTAGGATGTATCACGTCCTAAAGTGGCAACCCCTCACTGATATGCACAGCCCCATATCTACAGGTGTCACTGTCGTCTTATCCCTGTCTGCCCGGCTCATGCACGCACATGGCCCGGTCGGTTTGCGCCACCCACACCGTCCTCCATGTTTGGATCTCTTACAATTAGTCAGTAAGTGTGCCCCTTCTCCGCCTAGTACGGAGTACTTTGTTTGATACCTACTTTGGGTTACTGACTTAAATGGGTCCCACACAATATGATACATGCAACACCCCGTAATTCTGTTAATATTAATATTCACAAATTAAAGAATAACTAATATCAGACTTGAGAATTGTGGGAAACGGGTTGCGCCATTGTGTTCGTCTCGAAATTCTAGTTGAGATAGAGTCCGAGTTTGCGTGAATTGGACTTCGTATGAAGAAGTTATGGCCATCGGAAGTTTCAGAAAATTCAAAACAGCTCGCAGGAAAATTTAAAAAATTCAAACTGAAAGTGCAGAAGCGGGCTGGGCGGGAAAATTCCCGCCCAGGCAGGTCGACTGGGGAGTCGACACTAGAGTCGACCTCCCCCCCCCCCCAGGTCGACTATAGTGTCCACCTGAGTGTCCACCTGGGTGTCGACCTGGTTAGTCGGTTAGGGTTTGACTGAGCCCAATCTTGAGCTGTTGATGTGTCTTTAGGGCTGAGTTGGCAAATTAAACGGTTCAGGTTAGTTCTGAGTTGATCCGACGGTCTAAATAAACCCTAAACTCTATAAATACCTAGGTAGTCTCTCACTCTAAACTCACATGAAAAATAGAATAGCCGCCGTCATACCGCCGCCATGGAACTCAATCTAGCCGCCGCCAACTAAGAAGGAAGAAAGCTAATCAAAACCCTAATTCTACTCAATTCTAAAGCAAATCAAGACTCTCTTTCTTCTCTAATTGTGAGTATGATGATCTTAACAAGATTATTATTGAACTAATTAGATTAAGTTATGAATGGATTATAAGCGAATGATGTGAATTGTGATATATGTTGTTGAAAACCTTATGCTATCATGTATGTTGTAAATCCTATGTTATGTGATGATGATATCCTATATGTTGTAAATCACGCTATGATGATATTATATATATGTTGCAAGTTTCTATGCTAAGTTGCGATGTTACAAAGTCATGATGTTATTATTTATGTTATAGTTAGCTTATGCTTGATCAAATCATGATGTTGATTATATATATGTTTGGGGCTATGATGATTCACATGATAAATCACATGTACCTATGCAAGTTTAGATTGATTAGTATGTATAATCTCACATATCCTATGACATCTATTTAGATCTAAAATTTGGTTAGAACATGTGTGAGTTCTATGTGTTAGATGCTAGTTCACACCATCATTATGTTGCATAAAACCCCATATGCAAGTTTACACATGAATTGGGATTATGATCATATTATGTAAGATGTGACATTTAACCAAACAAGTTGACACCTTTAGACCCATGACATGTGTAGTTTATGTAAGTTGTAGTTTTGCAAGTCTAGGTGTTGGACATCTATCACACATGCAAGTTTCACCCTTTTTATGATTAGATCTATTTTAGTCATATGTATATGTTGTTGTTGTGATAATTTCTTTTTGTGCTATAGGTTAGACTATTCAAGTCTAACGTATATTTTGCGTTGAATAAGCGAACGTATAACGTGGGGTAGGGGTAACATTAAGGATTTAATATTAAGAAGTTGGGGTGCAATTGATATGATTTTGCATGCCATGAATGGATGGCCATAATTGAGTCAATTATGGACATCATTAAAATTGCAATTAATTAATAATTTGAATAGGGAATTATTAAAACTGGGGTAAAAGATTATAAGTGTTAATCAATGCTTAGGACACGAGGTTGGACTCGTTTGTGACGTAAACCTTCCCGGACCCGCCCGGCAAATCCAGTGGTCACAAATGTCAGCCCAATGTGAGAGGTCCTAGGCCCAAATTAAAGCATAACAGTTGTAAAGACACGAGGTTAGACTCTTTTATGGTGTAAGACTGCCCGGACCCGCCCGGCAAATCCAGCTGCCATAAATGCCAGTCTAATGTGAGAGGTCTTTATGAGGTTATGGCCTGAATGAATTAAGAAATACTTAACCAGATAAACATGTAAGGTGGGACATGGGGGTTAAGTAGGTGTCGTGGGTGGCATGAGGAATCTAGTGGGTGCCCTTAGTGGCATGTGAAATACGATTAGTAAGACTTAACCAAACACACATGTAAATGAACATGACTAAGAGGGTTAAGTGGGATGTACTAGTGGACAAGCTTAGGTGGGTAGCTTGTGGGGGCCCATTTCAACCAGTAACCCAAACGTATCTTTGTGGGCTCGACCCAAGTCGAGGACGGGACACGCATCTGGGCTTGACTATAAGAGGCCAAAACGGGGTAGCGGTGGCAACGCAAGTCCAACGGGTTTCATATGCGTGTGTGGAGCTGGGCTGGTAGGTAAGACGTTGTTGCATCGTGTAGGTATAAGCCGTGCATTCTCAAGTTGTATCGGGTTGCCACTTTAGGGGAGTGATACACCCCACTGTGGGGCCAGCACGGGTATCTACGAGTAGGGAGCCGATCGAAAGTGGGTAGTGGGGTACACCTAGCGGAGATAGGGGCAGACGACACCTATGTAGTCAGCTAGGGGTACGCAAGGCTGTTTATATAACTTCTAAGTGAAGCAAGTGGGATCAACTTTGAGGATGACTGGTGTGGTGCAGTGTAGTAATTATTCGTTAGTAATTAGGTGTGCCTTTAACGTTATCGTTATCTGCTCTTCCATACCCAATAGTTCATAGACATTTCCTTATTTTCCATCTTATGCCTTAGTCTAGTTATTTTGATAATAGTATTGTTAGAATTATCATACTCGCCAGACTTTATGTCTGACCCCCTCCATTTCTATCTTTTTCCCCCTCCAGGTCCTCAGGTTGGGCCCAGCTCTAGCGGAGTTTGATTGGATTTCTTTATCTCTATTTTGGAAAGCTTGGACCGTTGAAGTAAAGTCCAGCTTGTTATCTTCTTTAATGGCTATTTATATAATGGGATTATGTATTTTGTTTATCAAGATGGGTATTATACTTGACTCTGATTTATGGTTTTATGATGTAACAAACATGTTTAATTTCCGCTGCAATAAAATGAAGTTTTAGATTTCCAAGTACTACTTATTATCTGTCTTGTTGTAATTTTTCTATTCTATAGTCACTTAAAACCTCCATGGAAGTTAATGCATTCCCTTTGTGGGTGACATTAATGGACGTGGGGTGTTACACGTGGTATCGGAGCTTAAGGTTACCATAACAGATAATTTTTTTAGAAAAACTATTTTTCTAAAGTATTTTAGGAAGAAGTGTTTTAAAAAACATGTCTTAATGGATTATTTAAAGAGGAAAGTTTTTATGAAAAACATAATCCCCAATAGCCATATATCTTTATCTTTCGAATTCTCCATTTTGAATCTTTCCTTTTTCGTTTCAGCATGGCTGAAGATCTTAACCTTCCGGATGGTGTAACAATACCAGGATGGTATAGGAGGTTATTAGAGGCTAGGGCCGCTGCAGGTCCAGCCAATGTTCCTCCACCATCGGTTGCACCCGCTCCTCCTCCTCCTCGCGCTGATACTTTTGCAAAGACGTGCAAGGAATTTAAGGCTATGGGTGGAAAACCTTTTCAAGGGTCAGAAACGTTTGTGGAAGCTAATGACTGGCTTAAGGAGGTGGAAGAATTACTAGAAATCTTTGAAGTAGAAGAAGGGAGGAAAGTCAAATTAGCAGCTTGGTTAATGAAGGGAGATGCCTCGTTTTGGTGGGAGGTCACTAATGGGGAGCGTCCTGTTGATTCTTGGCCGGATTTCAGGCGTAGGTTTGAGGCGAAGTTTCTCTCACGGGCGGAAGAAAATCTATATATGGAAAGGTTCTTGACATTAAAGCAAGGAAGTTCATCAGTGAAAGAATATGTTAACAAATTTAATCAGTTAGCAAGGTTTGGCTTGGACTTAGTGAACACGCCGAAGAAGAAGGCTCTGAGGTTCGTTAATGGATTGAATGAACCGTTACAAGGGTTGGCTATGACCCACATCCCTATGGGGGCCACCTTTGAGAAGCTAGTAGACATGGCACTCATGCACGAGGAGAAAGGCGCTAATGCTAATAAGGCACCCGAGAAGAAAGGGGATCAGAAGAAACCACAACAGCAAAACAAGAAGGGTGGTAAAGACAATAATGGCAAAGGAAAGAAGAAATCCTTTAACTGTGGGACACCAGGCCATCTCGGCAAGGATTTCAAAAATAAAAAGAAGACTGGTTGTTTTCATTGTGGTGAAGCGGGACATCTAGTGAAGGACTGCCCAAAGAAGGGGCAGAGGGCAGGGTCTACCTCGGGAGGACAGGTGCAGGCTCTTATGGCACCAGGGCAGGCAAGGGGACAAGTTCAGGCTCTCACGGTCCCACCGCTGCAAGAACGAGGTAGAACCATTCCTGTTGAAAGCTTAGTTTTTCTGTTTGATCATCCTGTCCGTACCTTATTCGATTCGGGCGCATCACATTCGTTTATCTCTACATCATTAGTTGAATCACTGCACTTAAACACCAGTTTAGTAGAGGATCCCTTAGTTGTTTCGAATCCAATTGGGGGCTCAGCTTATTTGTCCATGATGTGTTTGGATTTGGAAATTTCTATACTTAGCGTTGAGTTTAGATGCGATGCTTATGTTTTGGGCTTCACGAGCTATGGGCTAATTTTAGGAATGGATTGGTTATCCAGAAATGGGGCCGTTCTTGATTGTGAAAGGAGAGTAGTTAGGCTCGTGACTCGCCTTGGCAACACTCTCGAAATCTTTTGTAATCCCATAAATTCTGTTATGCTAAGTTATTTAGAATCGCTTGACGCGTCTGAGGAAAATCTACGATCTGTTAGAGTGGTCCGAGAATACTCGGATGTGTTTGAGGAGGTGAAGGGCTTGCCTCCGAAGCGGGAGATAGATTTTCGAATATATCTTGTGGATAATGCAAAACCAGTATCTTTTCCAGTACGCCACATGGCTCCTCGTGAAAGGAGGGAACTCAATAAGAAAGTGAAGGAGTTGCTTGAGAAGGGGTTCATAAGACGAAGTATATCGGAGTGGGGTGCTCCAGTAGTATTTGCCACAAAGGCGGATGGGTCCCTTAGAGTGTGTGTGGACTATAGAGAACTTAATAAACTTACTAAGAAGAACAGACACCCACTGCCGAGGATTGACGATCTCTTCGATCAGTTAGTTGGCGCCTCAGTGTTTTCGCAGTTGGACTTAGCCACTGGTTTCCATCAGTTAAGAGTGGCTGAGGATAGCATTGATAAAACCGCCTTTAGGACTCCGGACGGTTTCTATGAATGGCTAGTGATGCCCTTTGGTTTGACAAACGCCCCCGCATACTTTGTTGATCTGATGAGTAGGGTGTTTAAGGAGTACCTTAATAAATTCGTGGTAGTCTTTGTAGATGACAGCTTGATCTTTTATAAGGATGAAGAAGAGCATGCCCTACATCTTAGCGAAGTGTTGGAGACCCTACGAGCGCATAATCTTAAAGCTAAATTTTCTAAGTGTCACTTTTGGAGGAAGGAAGTACGATTCTTAGGGCACGTGGTTTCCAAAGAAGGGATAGCTGTGAATCCTGCGAAGGTGGTGGCCATCCAAGATTGGAAGGTCCCTAAAAATGCTACCGAAGTAAGAAATTTCTTGGGGTTGGCTGGCTACTATAGGAAGTTTATCAAAGACTTCGCAAAGATATCAGCTCCATTAACACGCTTGATGAAGAAGAACCTAGTTTTCACATGGGACATAGATTGTGATGATGCGTTCCAACGTTTAAAGAGAGCTTTGACTTCAGCCCCAGTCTTAGTATTGTCGGACGGGAGTAAGCCATTTACTGTTTATATCGATGCTTGTGGGACAGGACTAGGCGCAGTCTTAATGCAAGAGGGAAGGGTAATAGCCTATGGTGGAAGGCAGTTGAGAGCGCATGAAAAAAATTACCCTACACATGACCTAGAGTTGGCCGCTATTGTTTTCGCGCTTAAGTCTTGGCGTCATTATCTTCTTGGCGAGAAATTCGAATTATTCACTGACCACAAATCTTTAAAATACTTGTTCTCTCAAAAGGACTTGAACTTAAGGCAGCAAAGGTGGATGGAGTTCTTAGCATCCTACGACTTCGAGATAGCATATACCCCTGGCAAGGGTAACGTAGTGGCCGATGCCTTAAGTAGAAAAAGATTATCCTTAAGTCCTTTGTTTGTTGAGTGGCGAAACTTAGAATTCATTTCGATGTTTGACTTTAGACCTTCCATTGACTTTGTACCCGGTTTGCTAGCATCCTTGGAGGTCAGACCTACTCTTTTGGGATGGATTGGCGAGGCACAGCGAGACGACCCACAGTTGGTTGAGTTAGTAGAAAAGCTCAAAAGAGGGGAGTCATCAAGCCATCTCCGTAGGTATACCCTAGATGATAAGGGTTGGTTACGTAGGGATAGTAGACTTTGTGTACCACAAGACGAGGACTTGAGGAAGGCTATTCTTGACGAAGCACATCGTTCGAAGATGACCATTCATCCCGGCGGGGACAAGAAGTACAAAGACATGAAGCGAGTTTTCTTTTGGGCCGGTATGAAGAGGGATGTGGCCGAGTATGTCGCTAGATACTTGGTGTGCCAACAAGTAAAAGCGGAGCAAAAGAAACCCGGTGGGTTGCTTCACCCATTGGAGGTTCCACTATGGAAGTGGGAAAGTGTCTCGATGGATTTTGTGGATGGATTACCAAGATCAAGGAAGGGTAATACGGGGATTTGGGTTATAGTAGATAGACTTACTAAAAGAGCCCATTTTATTCCCGTGAAGAGTAAGAGGACTGCTCCATGGTTAGCTTCTGTATACGTTCGAGAGATAGTTCGTTTGCATGGTGTTCCTTCTAGCATAGTGGGCGACCACGATCCTATTTTCACTAGCGAATTTTGGAGAAGCTTACAAGAGGCATTAGGGACTCAGTTATGTTTGAGCACCGCGTATCATCCTCAGACGGACGGCCAGACCGAGAGGGTGAATCGTATTCTAGAGGACCTTTTGAGGCTATGTATCCCAGACTTTGGGGGTACATGGGAAGAGCATCTTCCATTGGTGGAGTTCGCATATAATGACAGCTTTCAGTCTAGCATTGGCATGGCACCTTTCGAAGCTCTTTATGGACGACCTTGTCGTTCACCTACATGTTGGTGGGAATCTACGAATAAGATCTTACTTGGGCCCGATATGATTAGAGAGACCTCGGAAAAGATCGACTTGATTCGAAGGAGGATGAAGACGGCGCAAGATAGGCAGAAATCTTATGCGGATAAGAGGAGGACAGATCTTGAGTTTGAGGTTGGGGACATGGTCTTTGTCAAAGTGTCTCCATTACGGAACGTTGTTTGCTTCGGGTCCGTTGGGAAATTAGCACCAAGGTTTGTAGGGCCGTTTCCTATTAAGGAGAAGATTGGACAGATGGCGTATAGAGTGGAGTTGCCTGAGAGACTTAGTGGTGTACACGACGTATTCCATGTGTCACATTTGAGGAAGTGCTTGCACGAGACCGCGGAAGTGGTAGAGCCAAACTTGCTTAGAGAGGTGGAGATAGAGCGTGATGCGACGATCCGACGAGCTCCTACGCGCATTCTTGGGTCAGAGATCAAGAAGTTGAGGAATCGAGAGGTCAGACTAGTCAAAGTACAATGGGGACATGATGAGAGCAACGCTACTTGGGAGACAGAAGATAAGATGCGTTCAAGATACCTTTTTCTTTTCGAGGGTATGTCCTTTAATTTCTCCTTTATCGCTTATCTTGTACTTATCTTACCTTTAGAGTATCCTCTCGCTAGTATCTTTAACCTTTAGTTAGGATAATCCTATGGTTGAAACATGTGTTTGAGACATGTTATGTATGATGGATGCAAAGTGGATGCAAGTGTTTGCTAGTGGTTGCTCGTGGATGCATATACACACACTATTAGGCACTAGATCGGCTCAGTCACCTCATATTGCATATTGCATATAAATGGATGTATTTAGTAAAATGGATGTATGATGATTGTATTACCATATGGATGTTGCATTCAGATGATGATTGTGCACGCATATAGAGATAATATGTAGCATTAAGGAACTTTTGCATACATAATGGACGCATGGCACTATCATGATTTGCATTAAGGAGGTCAACTGAATCAGTGGACCGTCTGATTTTGCATTAGATATGGACATATACACACACTTCTTGCATATGTTCATGAAAGCATTAGAAGTCTATAAGGACTATGGATGCCTGTGTTTGATGGTTGAGTAGATGGACGATTGGATGTTAGGATATACATTCTTCTTGACTTGAAGATTTCGGGGTCGAAATCCTTTAAGGAGGGGAGAATGTAACACCCCGTAATTCTGTTAATATTAATATTCACAAATTAAAGAATAACTAATCTCAGACGTGAGAATTGTGGGAAACAGGTTGCGCCATTGTGTTCATCTCGGAATTCTGGTTGAGATAAAGTCTGAGTTTGCGTGAATTGGACTTCGTATGAAGAAGTTATAGCCATCGGAAGTTTCAGAAAATTCAAAATAGCTCGCAGGAAAATTTAAAAAATTCAAACTGAAAGTGCAGAAGCGGGCTGGGCGGGAAAATTCCCTTCCAGGCAGGTCGACTGGGGAGTCGACACTAGAGTCGACCCCCCCCCACAGGTCGACTGTAGTGTCGACCTGGGTGTCGACCTGGTCAGTCGGCTAGGGTTTGACTGAGCCCAATCTTGAGCGGCTGATGTGTCTTTAGGGCTGAGTTGGCAAATTAAACAGTTCAGGTTAGTTCTAAGTTTATCCGACGGTCTAAATAAACCCTAAACTCTATAAATACCTAGGTAGTCTCTCACTCTAAACTCACATGAAAAATAGAATAGCCACCGTCATACCGCCGCCATGGAACTCAGTCTAGCCACCACCAACTAAGAAGGAAGAAAGCTAATCAAAACCCTAATTCTACTCAATTCTAAAGCAAATCAAGACTCTCTTTCTTCTCTAATTGTGAGTATGATGATCTTAACAAGATTATTATTGAACTAATTAGATTAAGTTATGAATGGATTATAAGCGAATGATGTGAATTGTCATATATGTTGTTGAAAACCTTATGCTATCATGTATGTTGTAAATCCTATGTTATGTGATGATGATATCCTATATGTTGTAAATCACGCTATGATGATATTATATATACATTGCAAGTTTCTATGCTAAGTTGCGATGTTACAAAGTCATGATGTTATTATTTATGTTATAGTTAGCTTATGCTTGATCAAATCATGATGTTGATTATATATATGTTTGGGGCTATGATGATTCACATGATAAATCACATGTACCTATGCAAGTTTAGATTGATTAGTATGTATAATCTCACATATCCTATGACATCTATTTAGATCTAAAATTTGGTTAGAACATGTGTGAGTTCTATGTGTTAGATGCTAGTTCACACCACCATTATGTTGCATAAAACCCCATATGCAAGTTTACACATGAATTGGGATTATGATCATATTATGTAAGATGTGACATTTAATCAAACAAGTTGACACCTTTAGACCCATGACATGTGTAGTTTATGTAAGTTGTAGTTTTGCAAGTCTAGGTGTTGGACATCTATCACACATGCAAGTTTCACCCTTTTTATGATTAGATCTATTTTAGTCATATGTATATGTTGTTGTTTTGATAATTTCTTTTTGTGCTATGGGTTAGACTATTCAAGTCTAATGTATATTTTTCGTTGAATAAGCGAACGTATAACGTGGGGTAGGGGTAACATTAAGGATTTAATATTAAGAAGTTGGGGTGCAATTGATATGATTTTGCATGCCATGAATGGATGGCCATAATTGAGTCAATTATGGACATCATTAAAATTGCAATTAATTAATAATTTGAATAGGGAATTATTAAAAATGGGGTAAAAGATCATAAGTGTTAATCAATGCTTAGGACAAGAGGTTGGACTCGTTTGTGACGTAAACCTGCCCGGACCCGCCCGTCAAATCCAGTGGTCACAAATGTCAGCCCAATGTGAGAGGTCCTAGGCCCAAATTAAAGCATAACAGTTGTAAAGACACGAGGTTAGACTCTTTTATGGTGTAAGACTGCTCGGACCCACCCGGTAAATCCAGCTGCCATAAATGCCAGTCTAATGTGAGAGGTCTTTAGGAGGTTATGGCCTGAATGAATTAAGAAATACTTAACCAGATAAACATGTAAGGTGGGACATGGGGGTTAAGTAGGTGCCTTGGGTGGCATGAGGAATCTAGTGGGTGCCCTTAGTGGCATGTGAAATACGATTAGTAAGACTTAACCAAACACACATGTAAATGAACATGACTAAGACGGTTAAGTGGGATGTACTAGTGGACAAGCTTAGGTGGGTAGCTTGTGGGGGCCCATTTCAACCAGTAACCCAAACGTATCTTTATGGGCTCGACCTAAGTCGAGGACGGGACACGCATACTGGGCTTGACTATAAGAGGCCAAAACGGGGTAGCGGTGGCAACGCAAGTCCAACGGGTTTCATATGCGTGTGTGGACCCGGGCTGGTAGGTAAGACATTGTTGCATCGTGTAGGTATAAGCCGTGCATTCTCAAGTTGTATCGGGTTGCCACTTTAGGGGAGTGATACACCCCACTGTGGGGCCAGCACGGGTATCTACGAGTAGGGAGCCGATCGAAAGTGGATAATGGGGTACACCTAGCGGAGATAGGGGCAGACGGCACCTATGTAGTCAGCTAGGGGTACACAAGGCTATTTATATAACTTCTAAGTGAAGCAAGTGGGATCAACTTTGAGGGTGACTTGTGTGGTGCAGTGTAGTAATTATTCGTTAGTAATTAGGTGTGCCTTTAACGCTATCGTTATCTGCTCTTCCATACCCAATAGTTCATAGACATTTCCTTGTTTTCCAGCTTACGCCTTAGTCTAGTTATTTTGATAATAGTATTGTTAGAATTATCATACTCGCCAGACTTTATGTCTGACCCCCTCCATTTCTATCTTTTTCCCCCTCCAGGTCCTCAGGTTGGGCCTAGCTCTAGCGGAGTTTGATTAGATTGCTTTATCTCTGTTTTGGAAAGCTTGGACCGTTGAAGTAAAGTCCAGCTTGTTATCTTCTTTAATGGCTATTTATGTAATGGGATTATGTATTTTGTTTATCAAGATGGATATTGTACTTGACTCTGATTTATGGTTTTATGATGTAACAAACATGTTTAATTTCCGCTGCAATAAAATGAAGTTTTAGATTTCCAAGTACTACTTATTATCTGTCTTGTTGTAATTTTTCTGTTCTATATTCACTTAAAACGTCCATGGAAGTTAATGCATTCCCTTTGTGAGTAGCATTAATGGACGTGGGGTGTTACAATACAAGCTCTCCCCTTTGTCTTGTATCCCCCACTAGGTTTTCACTGACTATGTATACCACTAGGTATCTTTAATTACATAGCCCTATTCATTTCTACTAGTTATGCTTACCCTAAAAGGTGTCTTTAATTACATAACTTTTATATTTTCCACCGGTTATGTATACCATTAGGTGTCTTTAATTACATAACCTTATTGGGTTAAGTTCATGGGCCTATTTGTAAATATTACCCACCCCTTTAGATTTACTTAACCCACCCACTGTGCAACCAATTTTACTTAACCCTAACTTAATTTCATAATCATACAATCCCTATGGACTAAATTAGGTCAAGTAGTCCAATTCATTACCATGTCCATTTATGGTTCATAATGGGATAGATCTCCCACATTAGGCCTACAACTTGTGGATGCTGGATATGTCGGTCGGGTCCGGGCAGACTTCTTCCACAAGTTGGGCCTAACCTCATGTCATAGCCCGATTCGTATTTGCGCACTTAGACCTCTCACATTAGGTTCAACATTAGTGGTTGCTGGATATGTCGATCGGGTCCGGGCATACTTCCACCACTAATGCAACCAAACCTCGTGTCATAAGTGCAATTACAATTCCTAATTGTAATTACTAGACATTCCATTATTAATTAATCAATTAATTAATCTATGCCTTTATAGGTGTTAATGCCCATTTTACCCAATAATTCGAATTAGATGTCCAATGATGTTTATATTCAAATTATGCCAATATTAACCTTTTTCCCCCGTTTCCTAACTAGTGCACTCACAAAATAGGCGGCACGCCTAGGCTAGATAATAGCCTAGTCTTGAATGATAAAAGGGAAAAATAATAGGAATATGACAAAAGTGAATGTTATAACATAACTTGGCATAAACATAAACTAACATAGTGGTAAGGTGGACATATGAGCATAAATATGATGAACTTGTAACAATTATTAGTTCTAACATAACTATGATGTCATAGTGATCATAATAAGATCTAAATATACCGTTTAGATGTCCAACTATTCAAATCTAACATAATAGGCACAGGATGATAAACTAGATTTGATGAACAAATTAAATGTCCGCTTAATTTAGATCCAACAGTTTAAAAGTTGATCTACACAATAGGATTTAAGATTCACATCATTAAATGTCATAGAGGTTACAATAGATCCAACAATATAGAAATTTAGATCCAAATCCTAACCAATTCATAATGTCATATGCTCATAATTTACAATGGATCTGATATAATTTAGGCATATGAACAAATCTAAGTCATAGTCGTGTCATATTTACTTTTAAATATTCAAATCTAAAAGCAACTAGAAACTCACAGAGTTTGGATAAGAATATAGGACTAGAAAAGATTGGATCTTGAATCTCCAATTGATTTGCTTTAGTTGAAGAAGATAACGGATCCAGATCAATTAAGACACTGGTAGAGTTTGGCCACCGTGAATTCTCAATGAAGAAAATATGAGAAATGGCCATGTATATATAGCTGCCAGACCCTATGAAACCGACTGCCACATCATCCCTAGGGGTGTCGACACCTCTGTGGGTGGGTTGACCCTGGTGTCGATACCCCTTAAGGGAGGTCAACCCCGGTGTCGACACCCCTTAAGGGTGGTCGACCCCGGTGTCGACACCCCTCTTGGGGGGTAGACCCCCTAGAGCGGGAAATTTGCCGCCTTCTGTCATTTTGATTTTTGAACGATCCTAGATAAGGTGGTGACTCATATCTGACTCCTATATGAATCATATGTGTGTGTATATATATATATATATTTCTTATACACGTATACAAACTTAAAACCCTCATAACTTCTTCATATAGTGTCCGTTTTATGCAAACCAAATGTCTATCTTGACTAGAATTTTGAGACAGACGCAATAGCGCAGTCCATTTTCCTTAATTCTAGATATTAAATTAATTATTATTTAATTTAACCTCTTTTAGTGTCGTTAAAAATTTGGGGTGTTACAGATCCGGTAGGCCCATAGGGCTAGAGGGAGCTCCTCTACCCATAAGGCTTTGACTTTTCCAGACACTTCTTGATGATGGACTTGATCACTTTGTTGATAGTCTTGACTTGCCCATTGGCTTGCGAATGAGCTACTACAGAGAATCTCTTCTCGATATTGTGCCGTTGGTAGAAAGTTTTGAAATCAACGCTCTCGATATTGTGCCGTTGGTAGAAAGTTTTGAAATCAACGCTCTCGATATTGCGGATGAGCTACTATAGAGAATCTCTTCTCGATATTGTGTCGTTGGTCCTGTTGTTAGAAATGATAGCTTGAGGGACACCGTATCGAGTGATGATTTTGCGGAGGATAAAGTTAATAACTTTCTTGGTAGTGATTTTAGTGAGGGACTTGGCTTCGGCCCATTTGGTAAAGTAATCAACTGCGACGATAACATAGTGTGCCCTGCCTCTGGCCATCCGAAGAGTTCCGATGATATATATTCCCCATATGGTGAATGGCCAAGAGCTAACAATCTGCATTAGTTCGGTTGGCGGGGATCTTGGAATCTTGGAGAAGATTTTGCACTTGTCACACCTGTAGGCATAGTTCACAACATCTTAATCAAGTGTGGGCCAGAATAACCATATCTAAGAATCTTTCTTGCCAAGGTTTCCCCCGCGATGCGGTCACCGCACTCACCTTCGTGCACGTCTGATAGCACATGATCAGCGTCGTTGTGGGCTACACACCGGAGTAGTTAAACAGAGAATCCTCTTCGATAGAGCACCCCATTTAAATGATATATCAAGATGATTTTCGAGCGAGTGTCTGTCTTTCCTTGTAGCGCTCTGGGAGGATTTCGTGTTGTAAGTAGTTCTTGATCGGCGTCATCCATGACTTGGGTTCGGGATCGGGATCAGTCTCTGTCGTTGCTTCCGAATCAGTCTGCATCCGATCGATGCTTGGAGAGTCGAACACTTCCACTGGGATTAGTCCCATGTGTTGCGCATCCCCGAAGCTTGCCAATTTGGCTAATGAATCATATTTTCTGTTTTGTCCTTATGGATACGTGTGATGATGTAGTGGTCAAAGTCGGTTAGTAGTTCGCGGACCCAAGCAAGGTAGTGAGCGAGCCGTACCCCTTGACTTGATATTCTCCCTGCACCTGGCGTACGATGAGCTGTGAGTCAGAGTAGATTTGGATAGCCTTAATGTAAAGTTCGATTGCAATTCTGAGTCTAGTAATTAAGGTTTCATATTCCGCATCGTTGTTGGTGGGAGGGAAGTCAAGCTTCAAAGCATAACATATCGGTGTTCCTCAGGAGTAATGAGTACGACTTCGGTGCCAGAACGCTGTTTGTTAGAGGATCCATCCACGAACAGTTTCCATTGAATTTCTGGAGTCTCGATATCTTCCGAAGGGGGATCTTCAAGAATGGCGAACTCCACTATGAAATCTGCAAGGGCTTTCCCAAGGATGGCTCGACGGGGATGAAAGTAATCTCAAATCGGCTCAGTTCTATGTTCCATTTCAGAAGTCATCTAGACTCCTCAAGTCGTTGTAGGACCTGTCGTACCGGTTGGTCAGTGAAGAGTTAGATTGGATGGGACTGAAAGTAGGGTCTCAGCTTCTGGGAGGAGATCAACAGATAGTAGGCTAACTTCTCGAGGTTTGGATACTTCTTATCTACCCTTGTTAGTCTCTTACTGATGTAGTAAACGGGCCATTGGACACAATCTTCAATGCGCACGAGCGTTGAGCTGATTGTCTGCATGGAAATAGCCAAATAGATATATAAGTCCTCGTGATCCATGGGTTTGGACAAGATAGGTGTTGCTCTAAATTATTGAGTATGTCTTAGAATGTGGCAACACACTCCGTTGTCCATGCAAAGTCATGCTTCCCTTTTCCGAGCAAATAAAAAAAGGAAATACATTTGTCAGTAGCTTTAGAAATGAATCGACTTAGGGCGGCGACCATGGCGTTTAAAATTTGAACATCTTTGATGCTCTAAGGGGATTGGATATCCCGAATAGCTTTAATCTTATCTGGACTGGCTTCGATTCCCCGCAAATTGACAATTAAACCCAGGAATTTTCCCGACGCAATGCCAAAAGAGCATTTCAAGGGATTGAGTTTCAAGCCATATTGGCGGAGGACACTGGCCATCTCGGAGAGGTCATTGACGTGGCCATTCAATACCCTCGTTTCATTTTATGAGCATATCGTATACGTAGACCTCCATGGATCTCCCGATCTGATCCTTGAACATGCGGTTAGTCAGTCATTGATAGGTGGCTCCAGCATTCTTGGGACTGAAGAGCATGGCGACATAGCAATAAAGCCCAAGGTCGGTTATGGAAGAAGTATTGTCCTGAGCTGGAAGGTACATTGGGATCTTATTATAGCATCAATACGCATCCATGAAAGAGAGAAGCTGTTATCCGATAATTGAATCAACAAGACGGTCAATCTGTAGAAGTGGGAAGCTGTCCTTTGGGTATGCTTTGTTCAAATCGGAGTACTCAACACACGTTCGCCACTTCCGTTTGCTTTCTTGACCAAGAGTGGGTTGGAGACCCATTCTGGGTAGTAGGCATTGCAGATAAAGCTGTTATCAAGTAGCCTATCCACCTCCTCTTTGAGTGCATTTGATCTTTTGATTCCCAAGATTCGACGCTTCTATTTGATTGGAAGTTACCTGGGGTCAATACTGAGCATGTGGCAAGTGACTCCTGGGTTGATGCCACACATGTCTGAGTGGATCCAAGCGAATATGTCGAGGTTAGCCCTTAATAATTCCACAAGCTCTTCCTTTATTGTGGGGTGGAGTTGTGATCCAACATTCAAGAACTTTGTCGGGTCATCGGGGTTGATCGGAGCATCCACCATAGGTTCTACCGGGGTATCCCGTCCAAAATCGGGCTCTTATTCTTCCTTCAGATCGGTACCATTAGAAATACGGCAGTGGCACCTGAGCAACGACTCAGACACCTTTGATTGCTATGCGAAGATTGTCTTGGCGCAAGAAGGCGGAGGAACTGTCTTGCCTTTATCCTTACTGCGCGCGTTCTTCCACTCTGTGAGGTAGAAAGCTCTCGTGATTTCTTGGTCACATTTAATTGTGCCGATCTAATTCTCTTTCGAAAATTTAATTAGAAGGGACCATTGAAATATGCAGACTCTGAATTCTGCTAGGAAAGGGCGGCCAAGGAAGACGTTATATGGAGAAATGACGTCAATGACCACAAAGGTGAGGATTTAGACCTAGCTTTGATCCTTTTCTCCAAGTTTTACTAAAAGGTCAACCATGCCCACAGGTTGGTTGGAAGAACCATTGAATTTGTGAATCATGGCATAGCAGGATTTAAAGTCTTTGGCCTTTAGTTTCATTTGGTCGTAGGCGCCTTCAAGTTGATATTGACCGAGCTTCCTGAATCAATTAGGATCCTTCGAACAAAGGTAGGGCCAATCTGAATGATAAAGATAGGATCTATGGTTGGGATTTTAATTTCCGCGGGCTCCCTCTCGCGGAAGACGATATCGTCCCACATTGTCCTTTGGAGCTTGGTGGGGATGGATTAGTCCGTAGTAGAGCATGCTTCGTAGCTAGCGTGCTTGATGGAGTTGGCATATTCTGCCATCTTTTGGAATATCTCGTGTGTTGGGTAAGGCCCACCACAGATAGTGTTGATTATGATGCCACGTGGTCTTTGATTGGACGACCTTGGGGTCACGTTAGCGGGAGGAAGAGCGGGCATTGAAGGGCCCGCGACTACTTCAAAGGGAGCATGATCCTTAACGTACTGCTCGAGACGTTTCTCATGGATGAGTTTTTCAATCGCATCCTTGAGGTGGCGGCAGTCGTTAGTGTTGTGTTCGTACATATCGTGGAATTTGCAGTACTTGCCGGAGTTTTTCTTCCTGTCGGTGGAATCCCTAATTTTGGGCTTCTTTTATTAGAGAGTATTAAAGGTTTCTAAGTAGATTGTCTCCATATCTCGATTGAGCGGAGTGTAGTTCCTGTAATTTTGATAGCGTTATTGCTTCTTGGGATCCATGGGAGCTTGGTTGTTGTTTCGACCACTGGGTTTTCCATTGTTTGGCTTGGGCTTGAATAGGACCGGACCGTTTCCCTTGTCAGAAGATTCCTCGACTTGTTTTCCTTTGATGCAGTTTTCGACGGCACCATTATATGGGTTGATAGGGTAGCTGAATTGGGTAGCCCTGTTTTTCCGAGCTTTCTCTTGACATAGGAAATGCCCGATTTTCTCGTAGAAGGCTTCTGAAGTCTTCGATTGTCTTCGGTCTATCCATGCCTCAAATTCGGAATCAACGAGGACGCCTTTGGCGAGCTGGACGAGAACTGTACGAGGTTCCTGGTCATCAATCTCAGTGAGGCGGTGTTGAAACGCTCGAGGCAGCTTTTGAGGGTTTCAGTCGGGCCCAAATAGAGGTTTGATAGGGCGAGAGAGTTCTTCGACGTAGGAACGTGCATTCTGAACTGTCTTACCATCTTGGCTGCCTGTTGGTCAAAGTTATTGATAGATTGAAGTGGAAGGCGGGTGAACCAAAGCAAGGTCGTGCCTTCTAAAAAGACCGGAAAGCATTTACACTTGACGACAATGGTGGTCGTGCTAGAATCCATGTGCCACTCATAGTGGTTCAGAAAAGCGCAGGTTTCAATTGTTCTGCCATAGAGCCCCAAGTGTGACATATTAATGCGTCGAAGCCACTCGGATTCGTGCACGGCCCTGGTGAAGGGGTTACATCTCAAGTGGGTTTCCCACTTGTTGTTGACCTTCCCTCGCATGTTCCTCATGATTGTTCAGACCATGTCAGGGAGATATGCAGGATGAACATTCACTAGAAGAATCCAATGGTTGTTGTTCACCTTGGGAGTTCTGGCCCGTGGACGTCGCCTAGGATGGACGTCAGGCTAGTCCTCATCCATGTCATCGTCATTGTTGACCTAACTCTAGTATGGTTGATGTGGTTGAGCAGGTTGGTGCAGATTTTGATCATATAGGACTTGGGCCTATTGAGTTGTTGGATGTGTAGGCCCTAAGTTTGTAGCGATGGTAGTTGGATTCTATCGAGGAGGGGGTCAGTTACTCGGAGCTAGTTCATCATTGATAACCAACCAGAAATGGTCGCATTGACGTGTTCCCTCGCCGATGGTTATGGTGGTTCCATTACTGTTGTCGTTGGTATGGGAATTAGTGTGAGCAACAACATCGGTGTTGAGAGTGAACCACCTTCTCTGGCTCTGGCCCCAAGTTTCGTATGAGGAACTTTCCGAAGAGTTGTGCCGCAGGCGAGCGTTGTTCTGAGCAAGATGGATTCGAGCAACGAGGCATTGACTTTCTCGAAATTCACGCATAAAGTCGATATCGTTGAGCTCGAGAGATCGATTCTCCAGTCTTTTATTAAGCGCATAATTTTGAACTTGAGTTGCTGGAGCATCGGTGTCCGTAGAAAGGAGGAAGTCTGCCTCGGCCGGGTTTCTCACCGATTGAAGTTGTTGAGTAGTACCAGCTTTGACGGCTGCCGAAGTTCCGATCATCAGGTTCTTTGCTCGCTTAACCATCGTAAGCATGCTCAAGTGTTAGGTTAGGAAGAAACCTAAGTAGCGCATCGAAGTCAAGATGGAAGTGTGCGACAAAGAAGTGAGTCTAAGTTCTCAGTGAAAGCACCAGAATGATGATGGCAATAAATGTCGTAACACCCAAGGATTCTTAATTAATTAAAAATAATGTTCTACGTAGGAAAGTAAGTGTAGATAGTAGTACATAACACAATAGATTTATAGTGGCTCAGTCCGTGAGGGGCCTACATCCACTTTGAAGGATTTTGCTGGAATTTTATGACACAATTCAGTTACAAGCATTGAACGTCACTTAGGCGTTTGTTTACAAGTCCATTCATGAATTTTTGAGTCAAATTTGTCATATGTAGAACCTTGGAAAAAAGTAGCTTGAGTTTCTTATTCCTCAAAACTAGGCTACCATTAATGAGTTCTTTGAGCTCTAAGAGGTGTCAAATCAGCAAAATCCAACCCTTGTAATGAATGAGCATGGGGGTATTTAAAGTTAAAGGGTTAGGTGCGAGTAGGTAGGATTTGGTGAACACACAGCAGAATTTTGTATCCCAACTGGCCCATGCCAGAATTTTGACTCCCATCTTAGGTGCACTGAGGCACTCGTATCCCCTCTGAGGGATACGAATTTCGTATCCCTTGGGATATGAATTTCGTATCCCTTGGGATATGACATATCCCCAGAGGGATTCGAGTTATTTTGTATCCCTAGGGGATACGAGTCTTTCATATCCCCCAAGGGATACGAGCTCGTATCCCTAGGGATACATTTGTATTGTGTGCAGAGGGCCGATGCTGAGGGACTCAAAGTTTTGGAGTTTGAAGCTCAGGGACCCGAAATATCTGGTGTATGGGATTTGAAGTTTTTTGATATGAAGTAGAGGGAGTTGAAACTTAGGGAAGTAAGGTAGTCGAAATCTGCGGTGACCAAGGAGTCGAAATTGGTGGTGTTGAGGGAAACAAGATTTTTGGGGAAGTGAGGGTTCCAAAATATTTTTGACCGAGGGACACAAAATGTAAATGGGTGAGGGAGTCGATATACATACATACATACATACATACATATATACATACATACATATATATATATATATTTCAAGGGGTTCGAAATATACATTTTGAGGGATACAAAATGTGTTGAATGTACTGTTTTGTGGAGTTGTGAGGCTTGCGCTTGAGCGACTTCCCTTGGTCTCAAATCCCTAATGTTTTGGCGACACTTCGGGCTTTGGTGCCACGTGATGTGCTGGGCCGAGCGTGTTTGGTGTAATTTTGGGAACCAGACCAAAAGGCCGGTTGACAGATGCCTAATTAAATTTAATCGGATTCATTTTTTAGTGTTGTAAATATGTATGATTACATATTTCCAAATTATAATATCATTTAATTAACTATTTGTTTAGCAAAATAAAATAGACATACCTATGAGTATTTTCTTTCCACCACTTGAATATATCAAATTTTTTCATCAGAAGGATCTTCTAAAGCGTCAACCAAGTACTTAACAACCTCATTCTTTATCTCAACTAACTACCATTGTAAAAAGAAATTTCAATTCCCCATTCAATCAAACAATTTTCAATTAACTTGCCAATGGTTTTACCCTTATGATTTGCATCAACCCAGTACTTAAGGATTGTTTTGTGCAGTTTCGAACTATCATCAGTAAAGTGAGCAGTGAGTACCATATAATTGACATTTTATATTGATGTCCAAGTGTCGGTGGTCAAAGAAATTCGTTGTAAGTTATTTAGCAAAGAAGATTTAAGATTATTTTTTCCTTCAAACATAATTCTCAAGCCCCTCTTGCAATTTTTCTACGGGATGGTATACTAAATTTGGGCTGTGTTACTCTCATGAACTCAATGTATCCTTGTCCCTCAATAAAACCAGAGGAAGCTCATCTTGAACTATCATCCTAACACAATAATGTCTACTAATATCCTTAATAATCAATACATACAACCTTTACACTATTTTCAAATAGATCGAAAGATATAATTTGTTGTTCTTACTTGCTAAATAAATTAAACAATTCTTACATGGATAAAGATAAAACATTTGCATCCTCATGGAAGATGTCCCGATCTTTGCATTAGACTGATAAACTTTTAGGAAATAGTTGCATTTCGCTTGAGTGGGAGAAATCTCTTAGCCATCCGAATTTTTGGCCTTTTTGAAGTGAGTCCAAACTCTTGTTCTTTTCTTTCTTTCATTGTCCGAAGGAAGTGGAGCAGCAGTGGCAGGTTGAGCTTCAGTAGTAGTCAGGTCTTGTGATGGTATCTATGAAGATGTTATATATGTGATAGAAGCATTTTCAATCAATGAATTATGCGCTCCTTCCATAAACTACCCCAAAACAATACATACATAATTAATGCTAGCTAGTAAATATAAAAATGAAAAGTTGGATGTAAATTCATAAATAAGATGCTTACTGTAAAATTAAGAAAATAAAGCATCCCTACTTAGCTGCATGAAAACAATCATTAAAATACATAGTGCGTTTACTGTTTTGTTGTGATTAAAGTGTGATGTAATGATGCATGGCGTATATCGTTTTTCAACAAGTAAGCGTTGTTTATTCACTTTAAATATACTCATTGATTTAGATAATATATGGTTGTTTATCAAATATTTAGATCATTTCAGAAAAACTTTTCACATACATTTGAATGGGAATGCATTAGCGTTGGAATCATATCAAGGTCCTGGCTAGCGATAAGTTTACTTATGAATATAAACTTACCTGATACAATACTTTCTATCAAGAATCCTAGCGGTCATTACAAGGCAGAAAGAAAACCAGTTTAGATTCAATTAATATATATTAGTTGCATGCATATATATGGGTTTATCCTAGGCAAGACACAATTTTGTCAAAACTTAAATATACATTTATTTCTTTATCCAAAATAAGTCTATACCATACAGATATACAAAAATAAGCCAAATCTGAAATATACACCACATTTATATAATTTGTCTAGAATTTAGTATCAAATGTTCGTTGCTCTTATGTGTAAGCAATAGATAGATTTTCCCGCTAGTATTTCAACTTATCCACATTAAAACATAATTTTAGCTCGATAAAAGCTCAAATGTTACAACATAAATAGTCTCTTACATGGTTTGGTTATAATTACTATAAGCAATAAATAAACAAGATACTTACTGAAAAATTCATAAACAAGAAGCTTAATATAAGAACTAAATAAATTACAAAACATTAAACATAAGATTTAAAAAAATCTGAACAATTTAAACTTTCGAATACCTGCTAAACAGTCAAAAACCAAAAATCAGCATCACAATCAAATCTAGATTCGCACAACCAATTAACCCAAAATGCATAATAAGTTCTATAAACTAGAACTAGAAAAGTATAAATTAAATTAAATCTACCTCGTTTATACTTGAAACAGAAATGAGATCCACGCTCAACAAACTAGTTTAGGAAATGGAGAAGAGGCATGAAATACCTATTAGGAGAAGGACAAAGCTGCGATTTGGCGACGAGGCATAAAGAGCGTCGATCGTCTTCATTAGGTCACAGAGAGGCAAAAGGGAATGTTAAGGCGGCTAACAGCTAAGTAAAATAGATGAAATGAATGACTTTGATTTTTTTACTAGGTTGTTAAGTCTGAGATGCAAACAAAAATAAATAAATTTAAAGTTATGGCCTTAGGGGTATGGTTAGGTTGTAGACCAGATATTGATAAATCGCGGATAAAACATGGCCAAAAAAATAATATAAAAAGTAATCCAGTTTGTTTCAATACGGTCGGTTTCATCCTTCAAACCGCAAGCGAACCATAAGGAAATGGTTCAGGTCATTTTGGTATATCCTAATTAAAAAGAAAACATGGAGCAGTTTTCTACACCATTTCTTCAGTTCAGGTTGGGCAGTTTCTGTTTAACTGTGCGGTTTATGCCTACCCCAATTTTTATATATATGCAAATATTATGTTCAACTAGTCAGTGTAAAGCCTTTTTTGAATAGATCAAGAAATACATATGCTTTTGGATATCTTCACGTTTCTATTAGATGATATATTGGTCAATTTAGGTGTCAATCGCAAACAATGTGTGCCCCGTTACCGTTGCGTTGGTGTCCGACGCGTCTGATGCCTGAACTGGAATTCCACGCTCAACAACGATATGGTGAACGCTAGAAAATGATCCGCTGGCGTCATACATGTGAATTTCAAGTTTGGTAAAAATTATAAAATATAGTATTTAATATTAGATACTACAGTAAACGCTAACCAAAAATCAAATAAATCAAACAAATTGAACAAGCCAAAGAACTTACTATAAATGCTAACCAAAAATTTATTAGAAAACATAATCTGAATTGGCTGATAAGAAAATAAATAGGATAGTGTCAATCTTTCCGAATAATTAGTTAATATAAACAAAAGGAGGTGTCGATATAATCCAAGAAACAAGAAGGGGTTGATAGAACGAAAACAATAATTTATAATCTAAGGTGAAAAAAATGAAATATACCTTTTTTGGAACGAGATAAAAGCGAAATGTTTGATGAAGGAGGCTATAATTTGAGGAAAAAGTGGAGAGATTGATGAAGGCAGCTCAAATTTGAGGCAGAAGGGCGGAGGCAGTGATAAGTGAAAACCTAATTTGATTTAAGTAACGAAGAAGACTATGGAGTATGAGAAGTGTAAAACTGAAATTGTAATACCCCGTAATTTTAAACGACACTAAAGATGATAAATTAAAGAATAATTAATTTGAAATACACTGTTAACAAAGAATTAAGGAAAACTTAATTAAATATTCAGTTATGTAAAATGGACCGCACCATTGCGTCCGTCTCGGAATTATGGTCAAGATAGGCACAAGTTTGCGTAAAACGGACTTCGTATGAAGAAGATATTAAGGTTTGAAGTTTGTATGCATATAAGGAGAATATATATATATATATATATATATATATTAAATCAGAATTCAAACATTCGAAACCATAAAATCCATCGTGCAAAACAGCGAAGGGTCATCTGTTTGGGGTCCAGCCGACAGGGTCGACCCAGGCTCTTTAGGGTCGACACCGGGGTCGACACCATAAAGGGGAGGGTCGACCCCCCTGCGTAGATCTGGGCAGATAATTGTTTCTGAACATGGACCGATTTTGGAGCTAGATTCGTGAACCCTAGGCTATATAAAGGACACTAAACCAAGGTTTAATTCATCTAAAAATATGGTGGCGATGGCGGAGCTCTGCGGCAACGCAAATTGAATAGCCTATTCTTCTCCAAATCCAATTCAGCAAACATTATATAAATTCAACGATTGCTACAACAATAAATCCAATGTGTTCTTCTTAGTTATTTGGATCCATTTCCCTAGATCTATTCAATGTGAGTTCATGTTATTTCTAGATCTAAATATTTAATTGGTAATCATAAAATGTGTATAAAAATTGGATATTGGATCTATGCCTAAACAAGTTCTATTATGACATTATTATCCGATCTGCCTTTATATGTTCGTACCGCCACCATGTTAAAACTTGTCATAATATATCTATTCAGTTTTATGCCTATTTCTGTCAGTTTATTATTGATTCATCATTTTGCCAGTTTTGATTCTCTTCTTTCCCTCTTTTCCCTTTTTATTTTTATAGCCAGGCTACCTTCAAGCCTAGGCCTAACGCTGAAATATGCGAAAGAGCGAAATTGGGAATCGTTTGGAAAAAATATGATTTGGGCATAAATTGGAACATATGTAAAATATGATTAGGCATAAATTGGAACAAATGTAAATATTGATTTGGGGCATAAATTGGAATATATGTGAATATGAATTTGGGCATAACCTGTACTGAAATATGTGAAAATGAACTGGGGACATAAATTAGCAAATATGTGGATAGGGATTGGGGCATAATATATATACACCTTGATTTATGACTTGGAAAAAAGGACATATTGTGCATAAGGAAATATGAATTAAAAAGGGGCATAAAGATCTATATTTGGAATAGGGAAATTTATTAATATGAATATGCCTAAAATAATGGAACCGTAGTAACGCTTACACACGAGGTTGGATTGCACTTGCGGTATAAGTCTGCCAGGAGCCGCCCGGCATATCCAGCGACCACAACTGGATAATCTAATGTGAGGTGTCTAATGCATAATAGCACCATGACACGAGGTTGAGTCTAAACTTGGGTTTAAGTCTACCCGGAGCCGCCCGGCATATCCAGCATCCACAAGTGGTTGACTTAATGTGAGAGGTCTAGGCCATTAACATGTATAAACAGAAAAGATAAGATGTTTAGGCTTGTCCTAGGGACAAGTGAAAATTATAGTATAGGTTATAATAAATGAAAAAGGGAATAGAATAACTTATGTAAGGGGATAAGTTGTACTTAATTGTAAATTAAGTTATTTACAAGAACAAGAATCTGAAATCCACGGATGAGGACAACATAAGTTATATTTATGGAAAGGAAACTTATTAGTAAACCTTAGTTAAGAGAACTATGTTAATAAGTAAAAAATTATAAGATGGAATTATTATTAAATGAGAAAGAATGAGGAAAACTTGTAAAATGTAATAAGTTATATTTAATCATAAATGGAAAGTGACATGTTAATTAGGAAACATGTGAATTTAGATATACTTAATAACATATTAAGTAGAACATGTTATTGTAATAATGTAACCACGTAAGAATACTAAAGAGATTGTGGATTACAGACCTTGGGCCACAATCTAGAGAATAACATGTTGTAGGCTTATTAATGAATTTAAATGGGTTAAGTTATATAACCAAAATTAATAAGCAAGAGGAACTTGGTAACTTGATTAAGAATTCAATATGAATGAGAATAACCAAGTTAAATGAAAACCTGATGAGGTAAGCCAAGCGCGTAAAAGAATGTTTAGACATAGGGTCTAACAACATATTAAAGTGAGGCGCTTGGACCAGTCCGCACGTTTAAGGGTGAATAACCCAACGGGGTAGATCATCGTGGTGTTATAAGGCATGAGCGGAACGCACTTTTATCTGATTATTCTATCGGCTCCAAAGGACTGGAAGGGGAAGCATGCAACTTCCTAAGATACGTAAGGTGATCCTGGTAGTCCTCTGTGTGGTGGCAGATATTTAGGCTGTGCTCGCAGAGGTTGGATCTGCGCATAACTACTAGGTCGGTGGGCCTTAAATGCAAATGTATCTTTGTAGTCAGAATTTTGTGATGCGGTGACACTAGGGTGATTCGGAGGTTGCCTCAACGGGGGGCGAAGGGTCACGACCAACAAGGATAGTAGATCGTCCGATACCCATCATCAGCAGCCAGTAGGATGCGGAAATACTAGAGCTAAAACCAATATACCATTCACCTTTCACAATCAGGGTACGGTGGTTGAGGGAAGACGCCAAATGGATGTTTAGATTGTTTGTTATTAGGTGCAGTCGCTTAGCACTTGTAGTCTTTACTAGTTAAGGGAGGGTCCGAGGTGGGGCCATAGCCAACATGGAAAACAGACCCTAGGAATATCTGTATTTTGAGGCTCTTAAAGGTAGGCCTGTACAGGGATGGAAAAGCTCCTGACCGAGTTCCATGTTTCTTGTATCGCCCTCCCACGGAACTCGATGCACATTAGAGGACATGTGATTGAGGCATCGAGCTACAATTACAATACATACGTAGGACAGTCTAGATACATGTATGACTGCAATGGGTGATGTATCGTAGACTTGAGGGCATTACTCCGGAATGAAATCTGATTGGATCGATGGTGGCAGTCCGTATGCTTATAGATATATGCGGAACGTAACATTGTAATATAGAGATCTGTACGTCACTCCGGCGTAGGATGAGGGACTGCATACTTTTCTATGGTATCATGAGGGAGACAGTGTGAGTAGGGTACCATGGGGTGTACCTCAGTATTGAGGGGTAGCTTCAAATATACCATATTAGGTTAATCCACTAGGGAGTAAATGGGTACGACGTGTGTATAAGCGTTGAGTGCCATTAACCCAAGCAACCTAACAATCAGGAAAATGTAATGGAATGGTATTTGTAGGGATCATTCTGTTTCTGAGATACTAGTATGGGTGCGGTGCAGACAAACGTATTTAAGAAGCGCAATATATTCTGTTCAAACTTATCTTGCTCAGTTCACACTTGTTATTGTTATTGTTATTGTTATCTTGTTCTTCCAGTTTTTATATACCTGCCATGATACTTTTATTTATTTATATTTAAATGTAACTGGACTCGCCAGACTTTATGTCTGACCCTTTTTGTTTCCTCTTCTCTCTCTTTCGTTCCCCCCAAAGTTCTCAGGGTGGGAGTGCTTAGAGTTGATTTGGATTCTTTCAGCTTAGCTTGGATTTTGGATATTGATGTACCGCTTTGACTTCTTGTCAACTCTCTTATGACTTCGCATAGGAAATATGGTTTTATGCTTTTGTACTATGATATTTTTGGCAAGACAGATAATTAATGTAATTGGTTATTTTAAACATATGATGTAAACTCAGTATTTGGGACCATGATGTTTTGATTTAAAAAAAGTTTTTAATTCCGCTACTATTTTACATGTCTGTCTTGTGATATTATGTTCTTATTTACCTATAACGCTTCACAAAACTTAATGCATTCTATATAGAGTGACATTAACGGACGTGGGGTGTCACATTTGGTATCAGAGCATATGGTTATAAGATCAGATAAATATTTTGAAAATGGCAAAGTATTTTAAAATAAAAAGTCTGTTTTTGAAAAGCATATTTCCCAAAGCCATAAATATCTTCTCGATTCTCCGCTTGATTCCTTTTCCTTTTTGTTCGGGGAACCGTTTCTTCCCGAAAGGGTATCCTCATTTCGGCATGGTTGGCATGTTAAAACTGCGGTACATGTCGAACGACAAAGAAGTGCCCAACCTCCATCTGTAGACGCAGTAGTTTCACCTGCGGCTTATTTTTTCTTAAGCCTCGTAAGGATTTCCATGCGATGGAGGAAGCTTTCAAGAGACTTGTTAACATGTTGCACAAGTATGGTAAAAAGGAGAATAAGGGAGTTGGGGCTAAGGAGAACAGCCCAAAGATGAAAGAAAATGATGGCTTAAGAAGGGAATATAAATGAAAGAAGAAAAGAGAAAATACCATAATTTCGGAATGGGGGGTCATCTGAAAAAGGATTGTAGAAAGAGGAAAGGTGTTTGTTACCACTTTGGTAAGGCGGGGCACCTTATTAAGGAGTGCCCAAATAGACAAGGACATGGCCAGAGGGCAGGAACTTCTAGAGGGCAAGCTAATGTTCTCATTGCTGGTGGACAGGATAGAGGTAGGAAAGTTTTTGTCGAAGGTATGATTTCTATTTCTGATCATCCTATTGGGGTTCGTTTTTTTTCTGGCGCTTCGCATTCTTTTATATATGATCCTTTAGTTGAGTCTCTGCACCTAGATACTATTATGGTTTTGGATCTCGTTATTGTCTCAACCCCCATTGGAGATATGGCTCATTTATCGAAGATTTGTCGGGGTTTGAGAATCTCTATGTTAGGCGTCGAGTTTGATTGCGACGCATATGTTCTTGATTTCATAAGATATGGTTTGATTCTAGGGATCGATTGGTTAACCATATATGGAGCCATTCTAGATTGTGAGAGGAGGGTCGTTAGACTTCTGACTTTCCATAGAAAGACTCTCGAGATTTCTTATGACCACAAAAGGGTCTGTCATGGTTAGTCTCCTAGAACCTCTTGATATATCTATTGATGATTTGCGATCTATAACACTAGTTGTGAGTATCCTGATGTTTTGATGAGGTTCGGGGTTTACCCGCGAGACACGAGATTGGTTTCCGCATATACTTGGTGGACAATGCAAAGCCAGTTGCATTGCTTGTGCGACATGTGACTCTTAAAAGAAAAGCGGGAACTTTGTAAGCTAGTATGGGAGCTACTTGAGAAGAGGTTTGATAGGTGAATCATATCGGGATGGGAAACCTATTAAAGATAGTTCTTGAGGAAGCCCATCGTTCTAAGATGACTATTCATTCAAGCGGAGATAAAATGTATAGATTTATGAAGAGGGTTTTCTTTTGGACTAGGATGAAGAAGGATGTAGCGTAGTTCTTCTCTCGATGTTTAGTTTGTCGGCGAGTCAAAGATGAGTAGAGGAAGCCCAACGGATTGCTTCATTCGTTGGAAATCTCACAGTGGAAGTGGGAGAGCATCTACATGGATTTCATACATGCGTTGCCTAGATCAAGGAAGGACAATACCAGCATTTGGGCTATAGTGGACAGGTTTACTAAGAGCACCCATTTTATTCCAATAAAGATCAAGAGATCGGCGGCATGGTTGACATGGCACCCTTCGAGACACTATATGGATGTCCTTATAGATCACCGACTTGTTGATGGGATTCGACAAGACAAACTTCTACTTGGACCCAATAGGATTAGAGACACTTCATACGAGTTCGATCTTATCCGCAGACAAAGTGAAGACATCACAGGACCGACAGAAATCCTGCGCATATAAGAGAAGGAATAATATAAAGTTCGAGGTAGTGGATCCAAACTTTTGGGGGGAAGTGAAAGTAGAGAAGGAAGCAATGATGGGACGAGTTCCGACTTGCATACTTGGATCGGAGGTTAAGAAATTGTGCAACAAAGAAGTGAAGCTAGTGAAAGTGCAATGGGGAGAGGACAGCGAAGATGCTACTTGGGAGGATGAAGACAAGATTCGCGCTTCGTATCCTTTTCTTTTTGAGAATATGTTCTTAACTTCTTTTTCCAAGCTTCGAATTAATACTTGTATCTATCGTTTGAATATCTCCTATCGATTGATTCTTTAGGTAGAAAACTAATGAATGTAAACATGTGTTTGAGACATGTTATGTTTGATGGATGCAAGTTTTCGCTAGTGATTGCTCGTGGATGCATACACACACACAATACGCACTAGATCGGCTCAATCACTTACATATTGCATATGGATGTGTGTGCATTTTAAATTTTTATGGATGAAAATGGGTGTACCATTACATTGATGTTGCATTTGGATGGATGATTGTGCACATATATAGATCTTATACGTATTAGGATGATTTGCATACATTTTGGTTGCATGGCACAAACATACATTGCATTAAGGCGGTCAACTGAATCAGTAGACCGCCTGATCTTTCGCATTAGTTTACGGACATATACATACACTATTGCATATGTTCATAAAGGCATTAGAAATTCCTTAAGGACAATGGATGCCTGTGATTGCTAAATGAATGTGTGATTGTTGGATGTTAGGATATACGTTCTTCTTAACTTAGAGATTTCGGGGATGAAATCCTTTGACTAGGGGAGAATGTAACACCCCGTAATTTTAAACGACACTAAAGAAGATAAATTAAAGAATAATTAATTTGAAATACACTGTTAACAAAGAATTAAGGAAAACTTTATTAAATATTCATAATTAAGTAAAACGGACTGCGCCATTGCGTCCATCTCGGAATTCTTATCAAGATAGACACCAAGTTTGCGTAAAACGGACTTCGTATGAAGAAGATATTAAGATTTAAAGTTTGTATGCATATAAGGAGAATAAATAAATAAATAAATAAATATATATATATTAAATCAGAATTCAAAAATTCGAAAGCAGAAAATCCGGCGTGCAAAACAGCAAAGGGTCGACTGTTTGGGGTCGAACCGAGACACTGCTCTCGGTTCGACCCCTGGGTCGACCCAGGCTCTTTGGGGTTGACACCGGAGTCGACCCTGGGGTCGACACCATAAATGGGGGTCGACCCCTCTGCGCAGATCTGGGCAGATAATTGTTTCTGAACGTGGACCGATTTTGGAGCTAGATTCATGAACCCTAGGCTATATAAAGGACCCTAAACCTAGGTTTTATTCATCTAAAAAGATGGTGGCGATGATGAAGCTCTGCTGCAACGTATATTGAATAGCCTATTCTTCTCCAAATCTAATTCAGTAAACATTATACAAATCCAACGTGTTCTTCTCAGTTATTTGGATCCATTTCCTTAGATCTATTCACTGTGAGTTCATGTTATTTTTAGATCTAAATATTTAATTGGTAATCATAAAATGTATATAAAAATTGGATATTGGATCTATGCCTAAACAAGTTCTATTATGACATAATTATCAGATATGCCTTTATATGTTCAAACTGCCACCATGTTAAATCTTGTCATAATATATATATTCAGTTTTATGCCTATTTCTATCAGTTTATTATTTATTCATCATTATGCCAGTTTTGATTCTCTTCTTTCCCTCTTTTCCTTTTTTCATTTTTATAGCCAGGCTACCTTTCAAGCCTAGGCCTAATGCTGAAGTATGTGAATGCACGAAATTGGGAATCGTTTGGGAAAAATATGATTTGGGCGTAAATTGGAATATATGTAAAATATAATTTGGCATAAACTGGAACATATGTAAATATTGATTTGGGGAATAAATTGGAGTATATGTGAATACGAATTTGGGCATAACTTGTACTCACTACAACAGAAATAGTCTTTTATAGCGGCATATAGCCGCTATTAAAAAATACTATAGCGGCCCGAAAAGTGCTGTATATCGACATGTTATAAAAAATAGTTGAATAATTATAACACAGAAACTGCCGCTATAAAAGAGTATGATTTCATAACGGTTATATGCCGCTATGATACATAAGATTAATAGCTCGCTATTTCCGCTATAAAACATGTCATTCTTCATGAAAATAACGAATTTCTATAACACTACATAGCTGCTATAAAATATTAATTCAATAACGGGTTTATCGCGCTATAAACCAACAGGATAGCATTTCTAAATCTTTTTACAGCCTATATATGCTGCTATAAAATATGTAAATATAACACCTATTCGATGATATCTATTATCAACAAGCTCCTGTATTACATTATCTTTTATAACATTTTTCGATATATTATAATAATAGCAATCAAATGAATCTTCACAACAATTTCAAAAGCAGTATATAATCCAAAAAATTGTAATACTCAACAAATGTAACACATATTCATGATAGTAAGATAAAGGATCAACTAACAAAAAATAAGTTCAATACATATGTTTTCAATTTCATATTGATGTCAATTTGAGTTAACAAAAAATAAAACATAGTTCAAATTTAAAGTCTACAATAAAACCCCAACCAACCGCTCTCCTCCATCAAAGTTCCACAACTATGCTACCCATCTGATCTCTACTCCACACATTCGTTGTCCAAACGTACAAGTCGAAGACCATCACAACTGCACCATTGCATTATCACTGCATGTACATCCATATATAATCTAAAAGCATATCTAAGTGCAAATGGGATAATGATAAAATATGTACCTGACACCAATTACAAATGCCAATCATTGGGATAAAAATGACAAACACTTGCCATGCAACTTATGACATAACAACTACAAGAAGCTAAATGACTGAAATGGCCATGGAACCAATTTGAGCTGGAAAACTTGTATCTAGTTCTCTTTGGTCAGCTAATGCATGTAAACTAAATTTGTGTCAGCACACTGCAAGTCTATATATGCATAATAGATACAAAGAATAGAATTTAATTGTTCATATAGCTTCTTTGTTTACTCCTAATAAAAATAAGTATTGTTTTGCCATTTTAAAGAGATATGAAAGGTTAATAACTTATCTTTTAGCCAAGTTTAACCTCTTTTGCCAACATACAACAGTGCTTCACAATTTGCTTTTAATCCACACAGTTCACTTTTCAACTCCATACATCAACAAATATTGCATGGATTTTTAAATAGTCTTACCAACAGGAAGTTACGCTTTTTTCCAGGTCTTCCTCATTTAACATACTCCTTAAATACACATCTTTTTACTCACACATCTTCACTGTTTGCAGCCATGGAAATTCATTTACCTCCTATAATGTTGAGATCCTTCAATCTTACCTCAGTTCCATTCAGTATTCCCAATTTTTTGAGTATATTTTTCATTCTTCATCAACTCTCAACCATTCATATTTCAAAACACAGAATCAAAACAACTAAAATAAACTCACAGTGATTATTAGATAATTTTCTGGAGGTATCTCAAACTGTATTGCTTTTCCGGCAGTGACGAAATTCAAAAAAAATTGCTAAAATATATCATGACATCCATCAATGACTTGAACGGCTTCGCTCCTTTCCAAGGCGCTATACCGCTATTAAGCTACCATAAGAATCAAAAAAATTAGTTAACCAGCAATTATATTTCATACGCATTTTTTCTACCAGCAAAGTTCAACTGGAAATAAATAGACAATTGAGGATGATGTCCAACAGTTGGAACTCGTCTATGGACACACAGCCCAGTCGTTGAACCCTTCATTATGCATATAAATTCACATCATTAATGTCTTCACACAAAAAAGCATACATAGGATTGGAAAGTTTATTTCAGGCATATCAATGGGGACATGTTAAGATTGTATATTCACAAAAGTTAATTCATATGATTTTTATATCTTTATGTAGTTGACAAGGATAGCCAAATTATATTGTTTTGGACAGGAATGAATGGATCAGCTGATCCATGTCCACCGCTAGCTGATAATAGTAATGGATATTACAATTCAATCCAACACAGATTTAAACATAAGTTAATTTTGGATTCAAGTACATTTGAATCCAGAGTTGAATCATACTGGTTCAACACTTGTTAATAACATAGGATAAAACAATTAAAGGCTCATATCATATCACATGTATTTCCAAAGAAGTAAGATTAAAGGTATGGAACTATAATATCCAACCCTTAGCAATTAATATAAATAGCATGTTGGTGGATTTTCTTGCTAAATGACTCACCTCTTGGATGTATGACTTAACCCAACCGATCCATGCATCTTTTCTTTCTTTGCCAATATCTAACAAAGCAGCCTTCAGTGGAACAAGCAGGCCATCTTCTGGTATATTAGGCTCTGCTTTTTTGTTGGCAAGCAAGCAAAAGAAATTTGTATAATCAACTTCATCAACGGCCATGTTGTTAAGAAGCTTGCTGATCAATTGCTTATTGTATATAGTTAATCCAAGTTTTTTGTCATTATGGCTTAATACTCGTCTATAAATTTATCCCCATGTCTATAGCGACAGAGTAAGAAAATAAAGAAAAGTAAGGATATTGTTTGTCGATGTAAGATGGTGAGTTTGAATTAAACATCCTATATATTTCATGAATGACTCATCCATAAAATTTATGAAAATGTCAGTAATAAATTACTATATTAATAACATTAATTGTTAACGGAAGACATAGTTTTCACAGAAATATGGTACAAATCAGTCAAACACACTTGTACTTTTTACAGGATTGTCAGTGTCCGGGTTCAAACTCATAACATTTGATGTTGCGGTCCAGACCATTAACCAAGTCAACCTATTTGTATGTGTTTAAAGCAAGGCGAGATTCCGGATGGCACGACGTTATTCCGGCAATACCATCCTGGTTCCAACGTTGACCGAGCTGGAATTCGCTCAATAACCGGGTTCTTGTCAAGACAGCAAATAAAATCAAGATAGTGAACAAAATCATTGTACCTCCTATAATGTTGAGAAGGGTCATCCCCCGCCTTCTTAAGCGGCTTCTTCCGTATACCATCTTTCAGTTTATCTACAAGCACTAAATGAATGAATGATAGAAACCATAGAATTATTTGTGCAAGTGGTAACAGAAAAAAAAAGTGAAAAACATCCAGGTAAGCATAACCATGAATGAAATTCAGAATAATGTTATTTTTCATGGTGTTTCAGTATCCTCATTATTTTAAGTAGCTGTCAAAGAATTGACTAATCTATTTGACAGGCGAAGCAGCAGATATGTCAGTACGAACCAAACTTTGTCAAACCTTTGTTGTCAGTATGTTCTTGTAGTATCAAAATAGTTCGCTGATTAAATTTTCATAGTTGTCCACATTTGACTTTACAATTTTCCAACCAATTTGGTAATAATTGATGTAAGTAGCAAGAAATAGGAAATGGTAAAGTAGTATATACTTGGGCAACTCAACCAAATCAATACAAAAAGCCCATAATCAAATACAAAAAATGCTAAGTGCATCCTACTTAAGAGACTTTTACTGTAAGTATGGTAATTAGAAACCAAATCATTATAACTAGAATAAAATATAAATAAAAAAGTTCATTCATATATACGCATACAAATTCTAACTTATAACAAATGAAAATCATAACTTCTAGCCTTTGATGTACAAAATGCTACTTGAAATCTTTAATTTTAGTTTAACCAATCTGATATTTATGTTTATGACTATATGTGAAGACCCGCAACTTCCCCGTAAAGGAAAGCGTCGGATAGTTCGAGAACAAACCACAACAGAACGCATACAGAAGAACGTTTCATTGTATATTACAACAGTGCACCAGATTACAAGAATATACAGAGTATAAATGAATATTACACAGAAATATCAGAGATTTAAATTACATTTAAAAACATAGCAGCGGAAAATAATACAATACACAACTAGAATGAGATATACGGATACAAAGCTTTCCGGATATCGTTCCAGCTGTAAACCAGGATCCTGTGAATATAAATCTGCAAAACCAAAACTACTAGCTGCCCGTGTCAAAAATAGGGGCACCCAGAGTTTAGGTTAAAACAATAAACTCCAGGTCAGTCATGTGACTGGTGTGAGAACTAAAACAGTTATTAATCTTTATTTTAAATCATTAGGTAAATCAAGGGACCACGCCGTATAACACGGAACGGGTTTCCTCCCAAGAATACCAGTGCATAAAACAAATAGCGCAATGCTAAATAAAGAAAAATGAAGCTGTTATAAGACCCAGGTCCTATCACACAATGCGACGCAAGCCGGGGGATAGGGTTTTCCCTTATAACAGCCAAAGAATGCTTGATACGTTTTAAAACAGATTATTTGATACTATAATAAGTGCATAGTGTATAAAACAACTTCAAATCATAAGTATCAATCATAGGCGGCATGGGTACCATATATCATGTCGCCATATATAGGTTTACAAATAAAACCGCAAAGTCACGTATTTGGAAATTGGATTTCCGTCTATGAACCGAGGCTAGGGGCAAGATCCTCAACCGATTTGAGACGCTCTAGTCCGTGTCTCAGGACCCAGACACAGGTGGGCCCTTGGATCGTCAGGGCCGGTCCACCGATGTGGATTAAAATGCCTGAACACTACGTTTCCCCACCCTATGGGGTGTAAGTCTGGTCCGTCAGCCGACCAGAATGCATCGGCCGAAACCGATATAACCGAGGCGCCTCGCAACAGCAACAACCACATAAGTCAAACTCGTCAGGGCGTGTAAAACCACTGACGCCACTTCTAACTAGAAAGAAACGCAAGTCCTCCCTGAGGTCCGTCTCCCGTTTTTGGTTCATACCGGGTGTGAAACACGCGAGGTAAACGTTACACAAAGCTACGCCACAAAGGCCGTGCTTTGATCATCACCACAAGACTTTGCTTTTCAACAGAAGCCTTGATCATTTGCATCTTAGCATGCCACACAGGCAAACCATCCTATGCAACCGATATCAGTCACACAGAATGAAATCCGATGTCAGACACACAGTCCATTTACAAGTCCGTTCTGGGTCTGAACGAAAACGGAGGCACCTAGTACCCCGCATATCCATCGATCTCCAAGTACGTCTGGACGATCACTAACTGTTTCCATCTTCTTGGGTGTACAGCCCAATCAAGATCATCAGTTATCACCCAAACGACGTGAAGACCTCCGGTCTTCAACCATCGTCTTCATCTTCGACTTATCGTCGTATCAGTTATTCAGAATGGGATAAACCCGGTCTTTCCGAATAACTCGCGTATATATTATAAAAGTGTTACACAAACACAACATACGCCTCATTCCAATTCATTAGTCACTAACCGTAAATTAATCAAGAGAATAATTCCCCAAATATTAACCCCGAAGGCCGAAACCAACATCAGATCAATATCCAGAAAACCATTCTGCTTGGCTAACCGACAGTTAGTTTCTAAATTTCACGTTCAAATCTAATTAAAGATTTAACTATCGCCTGGAGCAAAACTGGTGATACTCCATTCTCGATCTTTTCAATCTAATTAAAGATTCATTAAAACTCCACTTAGTTTTAATCTGTGACTGGGTTAAAGAATCAGTGTCATTTAAAGCACGGTTCACGATAAACCCAAAGTCACATCCCATTAATTATCGGGTTAAAGAACAAGTGTTATTTAAAACACTGTTCACGATAAACCCAAAAATCAATATCCATTCAATTCCAATTAAATATTATTTAATTGGTACACTTCATTAAATCTAAATAAAAAGATTTAATCTTTTCTCAACTGGGTTCAAGAACAGTGTTAGTGAAGACACCATTCACGACAAACCCAAATCACATTCATTAATTATCGGGTTAAAGAACAAGTGTTATTTAAAACACTGTTCACGATAAACCCAAAAATCAATATCCATTCAATTTCAATTAAATATTATTTAATTGGTACCCTTCATTAAATCTAAATAAAAAGATTTAATCTTTTCTCAACTGGGTTCAAGAACAGTGTTAGTGAAGACACCATTCACGACAAACCCAAATCACATTCATTAATTATCGGGTTAAAGAACAAGTGTTATTGAAAACACTGTTCACGATAAACCCAAAAATCAACATCCATTCAATTCCAATTAAATATCATTTAATTGGTACACTTCATTAAATCTAAATAAAAAGATTTAATCTTTTCTCAACTGGGTTCAAGAACAGTGTTAGTGAAGACACCATTCACGACAAACCCAAATCACATTCGATATTCAATACAAGGCTCTGAATAGAAAATATATCGGCTTATATTCAATATCAAATTCTACGACTAACAAATGTCGTATTGGAAATAACGATATAAATATATATATCTTTCAAATTTCCATAACAACACCTGTATAATCACGAATTCCAACATCGAAATATTCCGAAGACAATTTCGATTCAAATCCACTCCAATGCAATCATTGGAAATTTTGGTTATTTTTAAAACCCTTTTTAAATTCAATTTATTTATTTAAAAATAAATAGAATTATATTTCTAGTTCAAAACTAGTTCATTTCGATAAAAATCCATTTTTATCTTTTCAAATATGGAGTTTTTCATCCCAATTCTTTCTAAATCATTTCTTATGATTTTACACTTTTATTATTAATTAATTAATAAATTTTATCCTAAAGAGTTGACTTTCACATACGACCTCGAAACGGGGCCCACCGCCTGTCGTCCATAGCGTTTTACCCCCATTCCGAACACAATGGGATATATATCGCAAGCTGATTTGATTGTTACAATCAGTTTCCGTTAAATTTACATTTAAATCACTATATTGAATTTTAAACGTACATTTCTAATTACTGGGGTCACATACTAACTAGAAAAATTCCAGAAAAATATTTTCTAGCTTCGTATTGACGATACGGTCCTAACAAAACTAGTTTCGTCGAATTCTGAGACCGTTTGAAAAATAGCCAATTTCCAGTCGATTAAAATCAACTGAAACTGGTCAAACGCGTTTTCCTTTGCCACGCTCACATATTGATTCGAAAAATTATGAAATTTGGAATCTAGCAATAACTTAACATCACGGACCCAACAAAACTGGTTTCGTCGAAATCCGAGGTCGTTTGCAAAATTGCTATTTTTAAGGGCCTTATATATATAAAAATATATATAAATTCCACAGCGACTATTTCTAATTTTAAACTGGACATATCTTATCATTTCTAAGATGAAATCTCAGTTTGTTAACTTCGTTGGAAAGATATCATCAATTAGATCCTAATGTTTTTGGTTTCACAAAAATCCGGATTGTTTTGCACCCGGTACATTCAATTGAAGTTTGAAATCGAATTATCGAACTACCGCGCCATTTTCAATTCTAATTATAATTATATATAAATATTTATATTCTAACGATGGCGTATATAAATATATACGTCGAATTCAATTCAAAATAAATTTCTCGCCGATATTATTTAAAATAATCTATTTTAAATATTCAAAATTCGCTAATATTGCCAAAATAAAAATTTTAAACTGGCCCAGATTTTACGGGTTGTTACAATCTCCCCCACTTAAAACTTTTCGTCCCCGAAAAGGAACAAAGTCGAAAGTGGTTTGATTATTCAGCTCTACGTTCGATCTGGCTTCCATTCTCCAACTCTTTAGTTTCTGAGAATTTTCAAAATTTCAAAAATTTGGCTAACACCCTAAATTTTTGAAAAATTTCGCCATAACCTCCCCTGCAATGGGAGCATCGGGGAATTTCAAATAGCTTCCCCGGTCCTTCAGATCTCAAAAAGAAAAAGAAAAAGCCAAGCGGCTAGCCAATAGGCTCACAAAATCATCATCACCCAAACAAAACAGTAAATTATGTAGTAAACATGTACCTATTTGTCGGGCAAACAAATTTTATTCTCTGGCTCTAGCCTCCTTGCTATGACCTGTTCAATGTAAGTATATGTATGCAAGCAAATGCGACCAAATTTCAATACAATTCAATATTTGGTTTAATTAGGCTAAATGATTCAAAATTAGCAAACAAATGAACAAACAACACAAACATCAATCAATTTGTGAATTAGAGTTTCAAATTCAAAATTTTGATATATATACCGAAAATCTTGTTTTTGATGCCAATTCACAACAATGTATTCTAACTATATTAGTTTTGGTTCTCACACCAGTCTAATGGAAATATATAGAAATCACACCTTCGTCACTCGAAAATAAATGCTGATGATGTTTCGAACCACCATCAGAACATTGTCGGGCTACTAGAGTGCGGTTCTATATCTACCCGGTATATTAAAACTTCAAATATACGCGGATCAGACGTATACGCAAAATCTATATATACTGGATTGTCCACATCTATATAAATAAATAATCAAATACGAATAATTGATTTAGATTTTCAAAACAAAATTTGTTTTCATTTTAAAAATATACTCTTCACACTCGTTCTAGGATACTACTGATCCTATCCCTAACGAGTCATTCTAATTGGGTATTGCTACTCCAATATCTGATGAATTCTTTCGTATGTTTCTAATGTGCCTTGTTCTCTAGCTTTGTAAACCAAAGCTCTGATACCAACTGTGAAGACCCGCAACTTCCCCGTAAAGGAAAGCGTCGGATAGTTCGAGAACAAACCACAACAGAACGCATACAGAAGAACGTTTCATTGTATATTACAACAGTGCACCAGATTACAAGAATATACAGAGTATAAATGAATATTACACAGAAATATCAGAGATTTAAATTACATTTAAAAACATAGCAGCGGAAAATAATACAATACACAACTAGAATGAGATATACGGATACAAAGCTTTCCGGATATCGTTCCAGCTGTAAACCAGGATCCTGTGAATATAAATCTGCAAAACCAAAACTACTAGCTGCCCGTGTCAAAAATAGGGGCACCCAGAGTTTAGGTTAAAACAATAAACTCCAGGTCAGTCATGTGACTGGTGTGAGAACTAAAACAGTTATTAATCTTTATTTTAAATCATTAGGTAAATCAAGGGACCACGCCGTATAACACGGAACGGGTTTCCTCCCAAGAATACCAGTGCATAAAACAAATAGCGCAATGCTAAATAAAGAAAAATGAAGCTGTTATAAGACCCAGGTCCTATCACACAATGCGACGCAAGCCGGGGGATAGGGTTTTCCCTTATAACAGCCAAAGAATGCTTGATACGTTTTAAAACAGATTATTTGATACTATAATAAGTGCATAGTGTATAAAACAACTTCAAATCATAAGTATCAATCATAGGCGGCATGGGTACCATATATCATGTCGCCATATATAGGTTTACAAATAAAACCGCAAAGTCACGTATTTGGAAATTGGATTTCCGTCTATGAACCGAGGCTAGGGGCAAGATCCTCAACCGATTTGAGACGCTCTAGTCCGTGTCTCAGGACCCAGACACAGGTGGGCCCTTGGATCGTCAGGGCCGGTCCACCGATGTGGATTAAAATGCCTGAACACTACGTTTCCCCACCCTATGGGGTGTAAGTCTGGTCCGTCAGCCGACCAGAATGCATCGGCCGAAACCGATATAACCGAGGCGCCTCGCAACAGCAACAACCACATAAGTCAAACTCGTCAGGGCGTGTAAAACCACTGACGCCACTTCTAACTAGAAAGAAACGCAAGTCCTCCCTGAGGTCCGTCTCCCGTTTTTGGTTCATACCGGGTGTGAAACACGCGAGGTAAACGTTACACAAAGCTACGCCACAAAGGCCGTGCTTTGATCATCACCACAAGACTTTGCTTTTCAACAGATGCCTTGATCATTTGCATCTTAGCATGCCACACAGGCAAACCATCCTATGCAACCGATATCAGTCACACAGAATGAAATCCGATGTCAGACACACAGTCCATTTACAAGTCCGTTCTGGGTCTGAACGAAAACGGAGGCACCTAGTACCCCGCATATCCATCGATCTCCAAGTACGTCTGGACGATCACTAACTGTTTCCATCTTCTTGGGTGTACAGCCCAATCAAGATCATCAGTTATCACCCAAACGACGTGAAGACCTCCGGTCTTCAACCATCGTCTTCATCTTCGACTTATCGTCGTATCAGTTATTCAGAATGGGATAAACCCGGTCTTTCCGAATAACTCGCGTATATATTATAAAAGTGTTACACAAACACAACATACGCCTCATTCCAATTCATTAGTCACTAACCGTAAATTAATCAAGAGAATAATTCCCCAAATATTAACCCCGAAGGCCGAAACCAACATCAGATCAATATCCAGAAAACCATTCTGCTTGGCTAACCGACAGTTAGTTTCTAAATTTCACGTTCAAATCTAATTAAAGATTTAACTATCGCCTGGAGCAAAACTGGTGATACTCCATTCTCGATCTTTTCAATCTAATTAAAGATTCATTAAAACTCCACTTAGTTTTAATCTGTGACTGGGTTAAAGAATCAGTGTCATTTAAAGCACGGTTCACGATAAACCCAAAGTCACATCCCATTAATTATCGGGTTAAAGAACAAGTGTTATTTAAAACACTGTTCACGATAAACCCAAAAATCAATATCCATTCAATTCCAATTAAATATTATTTAATTGGTACACTTCATTAAATCTAAATAAAAAGATTTAATCTTTTCTCAACTGGGTTCAAGAACAGTGTTAGTGAAGACACCATTCACGACAAACCCAAATCACATTCATTAATTATCGGGTTAAAGAACAAGTGTTATTTAAAACACTGTTCACGATAAACCCAAAAATCAATATCCATTCAATTTCAATTAAATATTATTTAATTGGTACCCTTCATTAAATCTAAATAAAAAGATTTAATCTTTTCTCAACTGGGTTCAAGAACAGTGTTAGTGAAGACACCATTCACGACAAACCCAAATCACATTCATTAATTATCGGGTTAAAGAACAAGTGTTATTGAAAACACTGTTCACGATAAACCCAAAAATCAACATCCATTCAATTCCAATTAAATATCATTTAATTGGTACACTTCATTAAATCTAAATAAAAAGATTTAATCTTTTCTCAACTGGGTTCAAGAACAGTGTTAGTGAAGACACCATTCACGACAAACCCAAATCACATTCGATATTCAATACAAGGCTCTGAATAGAAAATATATCGGCTTATATTCAATATCAAATTCTACGACTAACAAATGTCGTATTGGAAATAACGATATAAATATATATATCTTTCAAATTTCCATAACAACACCTGTATAATCACGAATTCCAACATCGAAATATTCCGAAGACAATTTCGATTCAAATCCACTCCAATGCAATCATTGGAAATTTTGGTTATTTTTAAAACCCTTTTTAAATTCAATTTATTTATTTAAAAATAAATAGAATTATATTTCTAGTTCAAAACTAGTTCATTTCGATAAAAATCCATTTTTATCTTTTCAAATATGGAGTTTTTCATCCCAATTCTTTCTAAATCATTTCTTATGATTTTACACTTTTATTATTAATTAATTAATAAATTTTATCCTAAAGAGTTGACTTTCACATACGACCTCGAAACGGGGCCCACCGCCTGTCGTCCATAGCGTTTTACCCCCATTCCGAACACAATGGGATATATATCGCAAGCTGATTTGATTGTTACAATCAGTTTCCGTTAAATTTACATTTAAATCACTATATTGAATTTTAAACGTACATTTCTAATTACTGGGGTCACATACTAACTAGAAAAATTCCAGAAAAATATTTTCTAGCTTCGTATTGACGATACGGTCCTAACAAAACTAGTTTCGTCGAATTCTGAGACCGTTTGAAAAATGGCCAATTTCCAGTCGATTAAAATCAACTGAAACTGGTCAAACGCGTTTTCCTTTGCCACGCTCACATATTGATTCGAAAAATTATGAAATTTGGAATCTAGCAATAACTTAACATCACGGACCCAACAAAACTGGTTTCGTCGAAATCCGAGGTCGTTTGCAAAATTGCTATTTTTAAGGGCCTTATATATATAAAAATATATATAAATTCCACAGCGACTATTTCTAATTTTAAACTGGACATATCTTATCATTTCTAAGATGAAATCTCAGTTTGTTAACTTCGTTGGAAAGATATCATCAATTAGATCCTAATGTTTTTGGTTTCACAAAAATCCGGATTGTTTTGCACCCGGTACATTCAATTGAAGTTTGAAATCGAATTATCGAACTACCGCGCCATTTTCAATTCTAATTATAATTATATATAAATATTTATATTCTAACGACGGCGTATATAAATATATACGTCGAATTCAATTCAAAATAAATTTCTCGCCGATATTATTTAAAATAATCTATTTTAAATATTCAAAATTCGCTAATATTGCCAAAATAAAAATTTTAAACTGGCCCAGATTTTACGGGTTGTTACACTATACGATCTACATGATTCTACCAAATGTAACAGCCATATATTTCATGCAGTCTGAAAAGCATATTTGTGTATCCCATCTTATGAGAGTGTGAGTGGTAACGTATAGGTACATGCAATATGGGCTTAGGAAACCAAGTTAACGTCAAAAATGTACAGGTATTGGAACACATAAAAGCGTATAAATACCAGTTTTATGTCAATTGTTTCGGCAACAGTTGCTATAAAAGAATAAGGAAAAAAAAAGATACATGCATACCAAAATCTAATCTCACAGGTGCATGTAGGTGACCTGCAAAGCTTTATGCTATTTATATATGTATGAAGTTACCATTGTATATTGCAAAACCAGACTCAGATGGCATAATTTGGGTACAATTTCACATAAACAGCTAAGCAACATGTACAGTACAATAGTTTAAGGAACTAATACATGAATTGAATGGTGTACTTGATAATAATATAAATAGACCGTAATATATGAACTGAAATGAAGTATGTGTATACTGTATTCTCAAGACAGATGTCACAATCACTTATCACTTATTGTATCCCTAAACCGCATGCACATTAGTATATTTGAAAATACTATTTGGTAAATTGAACAAAAGTATTGAGTAATCGTTAATATTCAGGTCCTTGCAGACCAAAGTGGGCAAACTTAGTACTTGCATCAAAACCAACGTTCAAATTCCAACACCCAGTTATGAATCTATGATAGAGGAAGACGAAAAGCAAGGACTAAACCAAAAAGTGAAAACCACTGTAGCAGTTTCAGATACTAAATTTCATTACATGATAATTCAGACGCAATAAAACAAGTGCCCTCAATGTTGTGTATAAATAAAAAAAACTTGATTATGCTGCAAAAAAAATATCTAAAACATCTAAAATGTTTTTCTTTTCCAAAGCAAGAACAGGTTGGCCAAATGCAGTCACCGTTACCTAATGAGTATGCATCAAATAACAAATGTTATATATGCAGTTCCTCTATCATGAAATAGAAACAATCCAGTATAACCAAAAACACTTCAGTTTTGTCTTCAAACTTGCAAAAGTTTCGTTCAAAAATATCTGTGCACCAAATTTGTTTGTTGTGCTTTCTTTATGCAAAATATTAACACGGTTACTTGAAAAGTATTAAAAATATGGTTACTAAAAAACATTAAAAATAGAAGCATATAAAAATAGCAACAAATAATTATATTTGTATTGCCGCAATCCTCAACAGGAGCTGAAATTGGTAGAATATTTGTTCCACTCAAATCAACGGTTGAACACAATTCTGGGTGGTAAATTTGGTTCTTGTCAGGAAAAGTATTTACAAAATAATGTTCCATTTCCATAATAATATTCATTTCTAAATCTGCAGTTTGAAATCTAAAATTGAATGAGTAATAACAATGTGAAGCATTATTTAATGCCAACCACTTCCACATTCATGCAATAAGCATTACAGGAGCAACAGCAAAAAAATGTACATATGCTAGAATCAAAATGAGGGAAAGTTCCAATAACAACTACAATCAAACATCCAATTTGAAATCTTTTCTCCATCTAAAAAGGGATAAGTGCAGCTGGAACACCATATGAAATATTGAAGTATAACTATATATAAGATTAAATAAACGTATCATGCTTAAAAAAGAGACTTACCATATAGGACAGTACTCTACAAGGATGTGCATCTTCGTAACAATCCAAATTAATTCCTTTCTACTCATTTCAGGTGTCGCACCAAAGCCATATCCAAACAACTCAGCAATCTTCACATGATTGAGTGTAGTTTCCTGCTTATCGATATAACACGTAACGGTAGTTTTAAGTATTAATGGAAAATAATCATATATATATATAGCATACAAACATTTTGCATTTGCATATCACATGATTGTGAACGTACTTCTAATTTCCCTATCATATATAGTAACACACTGTGCACACATCAGCACAAAATGGCCATGAACTTTTCGATCAAAGTCGTACCTCATGGCATTTCTTCCATAGCAAAACAAAGTGAGGAAAATGTCTAAGCATTATGAGTTGTTTAACAATTCAAAATTATTCATTTGTTGAACTTAGTACATTTCCAGTAATGCAACATTAAATTATGGATATGAATTTAAGGGAATTCTAAAAAGCAGCAATTCACCTATTGATCTAGGCCGTTAAACATAATATCTATCTAGATCATTAAGTGCAATGTAATAATTTTTATGTGTTGAAATACAGAGGCTATTCTAAACCATCAAATATTGATATGGCAGTTCAAATCAACGTTTGATAAAGATAAACATACATAACTATCAAATGTGATAAAGGTAAGATATACCTGTATATGATTCGTTAGTGTCCCTACTCCCTACAGAGGTCGTCCGATCCGACCTTATCTCATAGGATCTTATATGAAAATTCTGAGTAAACACGAACCCGTCTTGAACAATCTTTCCAAGTCCAAACGCATCAAAAAGCATATCAGGTCGCCTAATTTTTGCAAAATGCTGAGCAGCAATGGAGCAAATGTCCGAATATGAAGACACTGAATTGCCAAAAGAAAAACCACCGTTGTTTCTGATGATTTCTGAGTTTCTTCCATTGGCCATAACTCGTGCTTGCCTTTTACATGCCCCAACATCCAAACCATTTTCTTTCTTTTTAGCCCTAAAACTGTCATTACTTGGCATTTCAGGAGAGGGGGTTTTCTGGAATGGTTAGTTGGCTTTCCCTATATGCTTCTTTCAGTTCTGCGATTTTACCAAGGGGCGTTTGCTGCTGATCTTTTGGAGGTATGTTCTCTTGTTAAATATTTAGAGTTTCACTCTGGATTGTTCCACCATCAGATAAATCAAGAAAAAACCTAGCCGTTTGAAATTGATTCGATCGGCTAATAGAAGAAGTGTTAGAATGACCATCATATTCATAGCAAACTTGTGAATAGGGACTGGTTACCGAATCCAAGTGATGGAGCACAAGTTCCTTGCACCGTTTGGAAAGTTTGTGAATAAAATTATTGTATGAGCGCCTCACGGCAGCATGGTCAATGGAAACCAATATAACCATCCATATCTACATTTTCTTTTTCTGACTGAAATACAGGAGATAATCAAAATCAGTTTTTATTTGCTCTTCACTAAAGGATAAACACTAGGTACCATTATGCAATAAAACAGTGCATGCTTGCGGTTTAGTACAGTACAGCTGAGTACAAACATTTCAAGAATGATACAAGTAAAGGAGAAAATCACTTACAATGTGTGTCATGGCTGCGATTTCGCTCCATGGCAAGATCAAATAAACTTTTCAACACATGTGAGAGCCTTTCAATAGCAGTATCAAGTAATGGAGCAAGCCAAGATCGTGCAGCAAACCAACATCTAACTGTGCAGCCTACCCTTGATTCATAGCCAAAGTGCAACCCACAAACATCCTATCCTCGAACTCCCTGCCATCACAAAAATAAGACCTCACCTTGTGAACCCCTACTTCCTCCAGCCATAACCTAACGCAAACCAACGGACAAACACAAACTAATTCATTCACCTCCGCAACATCATCCCATCATTACTTCAGTCTCAACAACCCGATCCACCATCGTCACCTATTACTCCCAATTCCCAAACCCTCCGCCAAGCCATAAGCAACTCCTTCGACGTCACCACCTCAATAGCTTCACCGTACCAGCAGATACGCATGTTCCATCTGATTTCTGATTTATTTTGAAGAAAAAAGAGATTAAATTAGGGGCGAATAGATAAAAGGAGAATCGAAGGATAATTCGTGAGTCAAACAATAAGAACGAAGAGGAAAGGGGCGGCTTTAGAGGAATCGAGACCAGTGAGAAGCTGATAAATGGAATGCGATTTGAGGATTGATATCCAACTTTTTTTTTGGTTTGGAAGCGGGAACGAAGAAAATTTTGGAACAGGGAAGAGGGAAAATAATTCCCAACGAAAATAACGAGGGAGCCGCGTTACCAGCTTATTTTTATTTTAATCAGAGCAAACCGAGAAGATCAATAACACAATTAAAAAGCACGTTATCTTTTAGCGTTATAGAAAACAACTTTTCTTGTAGTGACTGAAATATGTGAAAATGAACTAGGGAAATAAATTAGCAAATATGTGGATACAGATTTGGGCATAATATATATGTACCTTGATTTATGACTTGGGAAAAATGGCATATTGTGCATAAGGAAATATGAATTAAAAAGGGGCATAAAGATCTACATTTGGAATAGGGAAATTTATTAATATGAATATGCCTAAAATAATGGAACTATAGTAACGCTTAGACACGAGGTTAGATTGCACTTGTGGTATAAGTCTGCCCGGAGCCGCCCGACATATCCAGCGACCACAAGTGGTTGATCTAATGTGAGGGGTTTGATCCATAACAGCACCATGAAACGAGGTTAAGTCTAAACTTGTGGTTTAACTATTCCCTGAGCCGCCCGACATATACAGCATCCACAAGTGGTTGACTTAATGTGAGAGGTCTGGGGCATTAACATGTATGAACAGAAAAGATAAGATGCTTAGGCTTGTCCTAGGGACAAGTGGAAATTAAAATTTAGATTATAATAAATGAAAAAGGGAATAAAATAACTTATGTAAGGGGATAAGTTGTACTTAATTGTAAATTGAGTTATTTACAAGAACAAGAATTTGAAATCTACGGATGAGGACAACATAAGTTATATTTATGGAAAGAAAACTTATTAGTAAACCTCGGTTAAGAGAACTAAGTTAATAAGTAAACAATGATAAGATGGAGTTATGATTAAATGAGAAAGAATGAGGAAAACTTTTAAAATGAAATAAGTTATATTTAATCATAAATGGTAAGTGACATGTTAATTAGGAAAAATGTGAATTGAGATATACTTAATAACATATTAAGTAGAGCATGTTATTGTAATGATGTAACCAAGCAAGAATACTAAAGAGATTGTGGATTACAGACCTTGGGCCACAATCTAGAGAATAACATGTTGTGGGCTTATTAATGTACATAACGGGTTAAGTTATATAACCAAAATTAATAAGCAAGAGGAACTTGTTAACTTGATTAAGAATTCAATATGAATGAGAATAACCAAGTTAAATGAAAACCCGATGAGGTAAGCCAAGCGCGTAAAAGAATGTTTAGACATTGGGTCTAACAACATATTAAAGTGAGGCGCTTGGACTAGTCCGCACGTTTGAGGGACAATAACTCAATGGGGTAGATCATCGTGGTGTTATAAGGCACAAGTGGAGCACACTTTTATCTGATTATTCTGTCGGCTCCGAAGGAATGGAAGGGGAAGCACGCGGATTCTTGAGATACGTAAGGTGCTCCTGGTAATCCTCTGTGTGGTGGCAGATGTTTAGGTTGTGCTTGCAGAGCTTGGGTCTGCGCGTAACTACTAGGTAGTTGGGCCTTGACTGTAAATGTAGCTTTGCAGTCAGAATGCTATGACTTAGTGAAACTAGGGTGATTCGGCGGTTGCCTCAATGGGGTGGCGAAGGGTCATGACCAACAAGGATAGTAGATCGACGGATACCCGTCATCGGCAGCCAGTGGGATGCGAAAATACTACAGTTAAAACCAACAGACAATTCAACTTTCACTGTCGGGGTACGGTGGTTGAGGGAAGACGCCAAATGGAGGTTTAGATCATTTGTTATTAGGGGCAGTCGCTTAGCTTTTGTAGTCTTTACTAGTTGAGGGAGGGACCGAGGTAGGGTCATAGCCACCATGGAAAACAGACCCTAGGAATATCTGTATTTTGAGGCTCTTAAAGGCGGGCTTGTACAAGTATGGAAAAGCTCCCGACCGAGTTCCGTGTTTCTTGTATTGCCTTGCCACAGAACTCGGTGCACATTAAAGAACGTGCGATTGAGGCATCGACCTACAATTACAGTACATATGTGGGACAGTCTAGATACATGCATGACTGCTCTGGGTGATGTATCGTAGATTTGAGGGCATTACTCTGGGATAAAATCTGATCGATCGATGGTGGCAGCCTGTATGCTTACAGATATATGCAGAACATAACATTGTTATATAGAGATCCGTACGTCACTCGGCGTAGGATGAGGGACTACATACTTTTCTGTGGTATTACGAGGGAAACCGTGCGAGTAGGGTACCATGGGATGTACCTCAGTATTGAGAGGTAGCTTCATATATACCATATTAGGTTAATCCACTGGAAAGTAAATGGGTACGACGTGTGTATAAGCGTTGAGTGCCGTTAACCCAAGCAACCTAACAATCAAGAAAATGTAATGGAATGGTATTTGTCGGGATCATTATATTTGTGAGATACTAGTATAGGTGCGGTGCAGACAAACGTATTTAAGAAGCGCAATATATTCTGTTCAAACTTATCTTGCTCAGTTCACACTTGTTATTGTTATTGTTATCTTGTTCTTCCAGTTTTTGTATACCTGCCATGATACTTTTATTTATTTATATTTAAAAGTAACTGGACTTGCTAGACTTTATATCTGACCCTTTTTGTTTCCTCTTCTCTCTCTTAGCCCCCCCTAGGTTCTCAAGGTGGGAGTGCTTAGAGTTGATTTGGATTCTTTCAGCTTTTCTTGGATTTTGGATACTGATGTACCGCTTTGACTTCTTGTCAACTCTCTTATGGCTTCTCACGTGAAATATGGTTTTTCGCTTTTGTACTATAATATTTTTGGCAAGACAGATTGTTGATATAATTGGTTATTTCAAACTTATGATGTAAACTCAGTATTTGGGACCATGATGTTTTGATTTAAATAAAGTTTTTAATTTCACTGCTATTTTACATGTCTGTCTCGTGATATTATGTTCTTATTTACCTATAATGCTTCACGAAACTTAATGCAATCTATATAGAGTGACATTAACGGACCTGTGGTGTCATAGAAATGGCCATATTAACCAGTGCGTTTTGAATCCTTTGTGAAAAATGGTGGTATTACGGAAATAACCGTGAGAATTAATCACCACGCTGATAATAGTGATAAATTTCTAACGATAATAACCATGATAAATTGAAGCAAAAAAAGTGTTATTAAATGGCCTGTTTGGTGCTGTGACATTTTCATCAACCACAACATGTCTGCTTAAGAAAATCTTACCACTTGAGTCAATACATTTGTATCCTTTTTAAGTGGTACAATATCCAATAAAAGTGCATGGATTTGATCTCAACTCAAGTTTGTTTGTATTGTATGGTCTTAGATGAGGATAACATGGACATCCAAATGTTTTAAGACTTTTGTACTCAGGTTTAATATTATATAGTTTCTCTAATAGGCTTTTACCATTTAAAGTTTTGGTTGGCATTCTGTTTATCAGAAAAACAAATGAATTAAAAGCTTCAGGCCAAAACTGTAATCGTAGAGAAGGATGAGTTAACAGTGTTAAACATGTTTCAACAATATGTCTATGTTTTTTTTCAACTAATCCATTTTGTTCCGAAGTATAGGGACATGTAATTCTATGCATTATCCCTTTATCATGAAAGAATTTGCTGATTGGTTTAAACTCAGTTCCTCCATCCGATTGAATAACCTTTAATGTTCTATTAAATTGGTTTTTAACCATTTAATAAAATGTAGATGAGCATTAGATGTGTCTGACTTTGCTTTCAGTAGATATACCCATATATATTTGCTAAATCCATTAACAAAAGATATATAATATTTGTGTCCAAAATAAGAATTTATTAGGGGTAGGATCCCATAAATCAGTTGTTATCATATCAAGTGGTTTAGAATATTGGGTCATTGAATCAGAAAAAGGTAGTTTATGGCTCGTACCCAATTGGAAATATTTGCATATATAGGGGTTATTCACATTGTGAAAGGGTATCTTATTATCAAGAAGAATTTTTCAAACAATGTTAGCACTAGGACGACCAAGTTTGTAATCCCACAAATCAAATACAGGTTTTCTATTATCACATTTTTATTTTCAAATAGATTGGAGCATGACATAGAATTACTATTGTTATAGCATTTTTCAACATTAAACTTGTATAGTCCCTTTACACCATCACCCAACAAAAGGATTCTCTCAGTCAGTATATCTCTAAACAAGCAATATGTAACAACCCACCTTTTTGGATGGTTATAAATTGACAATAAACCACACATGTCCGACTTAAACCATTCAAAAAAATAAATTATTATTGGGTTTGTTCTAAAGAATATGATCCAGAAGAAAAAATACAGAATCTCGCAGCGGAAGGATTAAAATATAATAGCAAAATATCATAAGTACATAAAACAGTTCATGAAGCAGTTTACACTTGATTTCACTTGTACACACAATATAGAATGATGCAGATTTACCAGATGAAATAAGCAATACTCATATAGTACTAATTAGGTTCTTCGGCTCCATCATCGTCTTCTGAACCAAATACCTTCGCTAAACTGAAATACACGGTCTAACCTAAGCGTTTCATGCAAAACACAAAACACTCGAGTTAGGATAAATATTCTTTTGTATATAAAATCAACTAAATGAAAGACTTAGGTGACATGTTCAAGTAATTTAACACAAGAATATTCTCAAGATCCTGACATCATATTTAACTCTATTAATTGGTTTATTTCAAATCTCAACTTCACTATCATTTTCCCAAAATCGACTCAATATTCAAATTCAAACTTCAAATCCCAATTTATCTTCATATATTGGTTTTAACGCCAATTTCAAATTTCCTTATTCAAGAAGATTCATTTCCAAACTTCAGTTCAATTTAGATTTCATATCACACGTATCTTATCTAAATATTTATTTGAATGTTTGGACACACTTGTTCAGATTGGAAATATGCTTTAAATCAACCAATTCTATTAATAAGAAATAAATTTTAATATTTATATACAATAGTTTAAACTAAGTAGTTAATAAAATTTTATATATAAAAATTATAAATCAAATAGGAAATTTAATATAATATAAATATTTCTATTAAAATGATTACAAATAGATAGTTAAGAGTAAAGTATTTTAATTAAAAAAACGTTAAGTAAAATAGGTAAATATAACACAAAATATTTTAATTTGATATAATTATACAACTAAATATTTAAATTTTAATATAATATAAAACATTAAATTTAAAATAATTATACATAAAAGAGTTTATTAATTTGTACAATCGAGTAGTTAATATAAAATAATATTAATTTAAACATTTCAAAAAATCCAGTCCGATTCAATTCGATCCAACATCGAACATTCCAAATTTGTCTTAATATTAATTCAAGTTCAAATCCCAAACTTACATTGTTTATTCCATCTCTAATGTTCAAACTAATAACATTAATTCTTTAAAAATTTTAATTTCAATTAGCATCACCTTATCAATTAAACAAGCCAATCAAATTTTGAAACTCAAATCAAATTACACAATCATCAATTCAAAATTGAATTTTATTAAATCAGACAAGTTTAAATATTATTTTATACTTGACTTTCGTTAAATCAATTAAATCAAAACAAATTTATTCCAAGATTGAATAAGTTAAATCAAATCAAATTTAAATTCCAAACACTTTCTTTTTACAGAATTAACAGATTTAACTCTTAAATTTAAATCTTCCCATTTTATTAAATCTAATTATCCCAATCAATTCAAATCTTTTAAGACTGAATTTAACTTTTAAATCAATGAATTTAATTTTAAATTAAATATCAAACTGGACCACTATATCAAAATTAAATTAAATTCTTTTCGCTAAATTCTTTTTCATTAAAACATAAAAATTCAAGCCTAGTTTCTAAGTTGAAACATAAGTTAAATTTAAAAGTTTCAATTAAAATTCCAAATCGACACATTTAATCGAAATATATTTGTATCTCATTTAGCCCATGTCTAAATTTCCATAAAATTTCATATGATGTCGGGAACTTGCAAATATGATAGCAGAGTGATAATTGATCAAAACAACAAACATACAACAATCACCATAAATGCAATACATAAATCAAACAATAGTATTACATCGAACTATCAACAACTATTTCAAGTAAATTATCAATAACTATTTCATGTAAATTTCTACTATTATTTCATATGATTTAATCAACAAATAAAGAATTTATCAACAAATAATTCAAATTTATTTCAGCTAACAATTTATAAAATTGCGAATAGCAACTTAACGTCTAAGATTCATGAAATTAACAGTTAACTAATCAAACAAAATTAAACTAATAATCAAGCAGTTGTCAGCTAAATAAGCACAAAATAATTCTAATATCATTTCATACTATGTTAAATTTACTAGCATATGAATAATAATCATGAGAGCGATGCTCACCTTGAGTGGTTAAATGGTGACAAGATCTAACAAACCGACAAGGCACAATATGAATTAGCCACAGGCTATGACATGGATTTTCTCGGAACACACGCACCAAGACCTAAACGCAGCAATAACACCGACTCAACAATTAATGGTAGAGTAAATCAAGACAACTCGAACAATAGCTGCACATGGGTTTAGGCAGTGTAGGCTAGACACGTTAAGGTGGAGGGTAGCCATACAATATATACTTCTTCTTTTAGCCATACAATATTCTGACATGGGTGCAGGGTTTAGTCCGAGGAGCACTGACAGTCGGAGGTGGTGCTGCTTATGTGATAGGTCGGAGCTGGTGGCATAGTCGGGCGGAAGGACGTGGAGTGTGCATGGGTGCGGGATGACGAGTTCGACGAAGGGAGGTAGGGTGGGCTATTGGGAGGTCGTTGGGTATAGGGGAGGCACAACAGTTGCTGGTGAGAGTGCGGCAGAGAAGAGGGAGGCGATCTGGGTTTGATGGTACGTGAGCGAAGTCGGCAGTGAAGGAGGTTTCATTCTTTTTTTCCGAAGACTGCAGTTTTTCAAATTTGACAAAGAAGAAGGAGAGGAGAGCGTAAAGTGCACATAATATTCAAACAATAAGGTAGAATAAATGAAATAATAGAAGATGTGTCGGGTATGCCATGATTCTTGAGCCATAAATTCAAAATATCGGAATGACCGAGTGCATGCTTACTCATTCAACTATGCATCGGGACCGTTAATGTAACACCCTGTATTTTCTGTGAACATTAAAGTAATGAATTAAAGAATACTTAATTGTAAAATAAGAATTAAGGGGAATGGGTTATGTTATTGCATTCATCTCGAAATTATGCTTCAGATAGAGTCCGAGTTTGCGTAAATCGGACTCCGTATGAAGAAGTTATGGAGGTTAGAAGTTTTCAAGTTTAATCAGAAAATAAATATAAATAATAATTAAAATCAGAAACCCATTCAAATTTCAAAATTCAGTCAGAACAGCTGAGCGGGAAATTTCCCGCTCAGCGGTGTCGAACCCCCCCCCCCCCCCCCCAAGGGGGAGTCGACATAGGTGTCGACCCCTTTTTGATCCAGTTCCAGTGACGATTTCTGAGTCATTACTGAGTCGTTTGGGCATATGTGGCGATTTCTGGTTGGCTCTCTTTGATTTGAATGGCCCTGATTACTCCTACGTTGATCTAATAGCTCATATTAATCTAAACATCTATATAATCACCCCAAACCTCAACCCTAGAGCTCATAATTTCATTCTATGAAGTCGTCATGTCGTCCATCTCCATTCTATCATAGCCTCCACTTTCTCCAAATTAGAAATCAAGTTAGAAAGCTACAAACCAAATCAAAACTAGAGAAAAAAACGTCTACATCAAAGGATAAGCTTTTCAAATTCAGAAAATAGATCCCAGAATACAAGATCCATCCTTTTTCTGTAAGTTCAGTTATTATTCCGATTTAAACACCTAATAGAAATCATGACTGTAATAATCGGACCTAGAACTATGCCTAATTCTAATTCATGCTTATCCTTTTTTCAAGACTAAATTGCCTATGCCTATGAGACTATTGTGATTAATATAATGAAACCAATCATGCCTATGAGACTATTGTGATTTGCCTAATGGAACCAATCATGCCTATGAGACTGTTGTGATTTTCCTAATGGTACCAATCATGCCTATGAGACTGCTGTGATTTGCCTAATGGAACCTATCATGCCTATGAGACTGTTGTGATTTGTATGATGAAACCTATCATGTTATACATTCGATGCTTACGAGACTATAGGGACTGATAAAGTTGAACCTATCATGCTGTATTAAATTTGTGGTTCTTTTATGTATGCAAGTTACATACTAATTTATGTTCATACATGTTTATATGTTTAGATCCAAGCTAGTACCCGTGTTTAAGATCAATATAAGTTCATGTTTATACAAATTAGATCTATGCTAGTTCGCATGTTAATTGGATCTAATTTAAATGCAAGATCACGTTTATATGCTTAATTAAGTTTATGTCGTTCTATGCCAAATTCATATTACAAATGTTGATCTATATTGTTTTATGTCTGTTGGAATGTTACATGTCCCTTTCTTTTCCCTTTTGTTTATGAGTTAGGCTAATTTGCGAGCCTAACGTTCAATGTGAACTATGCGAACGAATAACGGGGGAGACGTTGGGGAAAATATTAAATTACCTGCTATTGGTATAGATCGACTCATAATCATGTAAATGATTAGTAGCATGAAATGGTATAATTTGTATACCTAAGAATTATGGACATAATTTAGAGGGTAAACGGGACATGGCTTGAATGACAACATTTGTGGATAATTTACATATAAACATGAATGGTAAATATGTAAATTAATTAAAAGATGAGTATGCCTAACCCGAGGTAAGATTGAGTTGCGGTGTAAGACTGCCCGAAACAGCCCAGCACATCTAGCAACCGCAACAACAGATCTAATGTGAGAGGTTAGCACATCATGCCCAAGAAAAACCCAAGGTTAGAATAAGTTTGCGGTAGAAGTTTGCCCGGAACCGCTCGGCACATCCAGCAACCACAAACAACAGTTCTAATGTGAGAGGTGGTGCATTAATAAATCAATTAATGCTAATGAACAAGACAAGCTAAGAATGGGAGGGTTAAGTTAACTAAGGCAACATTTAACCAATACAACATGTTAATTAAACGGATGGATGGGGTTAGGTCAAATTGGGAACACTTAACCATTATAACATATTGATTAGGAAACCCTAGTGACGGGGACCCATTTCAGAATTAACCCACATAGATGTATCATGGTACCTTAAACTAGGCAGGGTGGGGCACGATTACTGGGCTGATTATAAGCAGTCAAAATAGTGGTAGGTGGTGCGGCAGTGTAGGTCTCGACGGAGTACGAGTGTGCACGTGCTCCGGAGCGGGAAAAGCAGGCACTGGGCATCAGTAGTATACACTGTGCGTCTCGAATCGTGTCGGGTTGCCATAGAGGGATTGATACACCCCATGGTGGGACCAACACAGGTATCTACAAATCAAGCGGGGCCGAATGACACAAGTAATAAATGCATGTGAGTAGAAGCCGATCGATAAATAGGGATCACTTTGTTATGAACACATGATGGTAGTTGAAACATGCGTTAGTAGGTGCAGAGAAATAGGAAAGAGTGCGATAGTATATTCAGTTCATCTTGCCTTATCTTATGTTATCTTATTTCTATGGTATTGTCCTATGTTCAGTTTATTCATGCCATGATCCTTTTACCTGTTTACATGCTGAATAATCACTGGACTTACCAGGCTTATATCTAACCCGTTTTCTTTTGCCTTCTTTTCTTTCGTCCCCCCCCCTAAGTCGATAGGGAGGGAATACTTCAGCTTAAGTTCAGACCTTTTCTAGCTTGAAGAGAGTAGATGTATTGCTTGGATTCTCTTTTCTTGGGCTACGGCTATGGTTACACTTTTATTGGGGATTTATACGGCTTTACTATTGTTTTATGCCTCTTTATGTACTTGGAGTTTTAAATGAAGACAGATGTTTTATTGTAATAATTTAGAAGTTGGGTTTTGAGATAATGCTTGTAATGTTTTGACTGAACCACGCTATATATGAAATGATTTCAGTTTTCCGTTGTTTATATGTTTGTCTTGTAAATTATTTGTGCCTTTTACCTAAAATGCTTCACTAAAGTTAATGCATTCTCTTTGTGAGTGACCTTAATGGAGGTGGGGTGTTTCACTTGGTATCAGGGTGATAGTTTACCAGAACAGATAAAAGTTTTTGAAAACTATTTTTCAAAAAGAAGTTTAAAGAAGCATTTTCAATAAAAGTGTGGTTTTATTTTAAAGCCATAATCCCCAAAGCCATATGCACTATCTTTCTATCCTTTGTTTTGAACCTTTTCTTTTCGTTTCAGCATGTCTGGGGATCTTAATCTTCCCGAGGGCGTACCAGTACCTGGCTGGTTCAGAAGGTATCTGGAGGCTAGGGCTAATGACGCAGGCCCAACAGACGTTCCTCCCCTCCCCCCCCCAGCTGCAGCCGTTCCTCCTCCTCCTCCGCGTGTGAATGCTTTCGCGAAGATATGTAGAGACTTTCGAGCTATGAATGGAAAGAACTTTAATGGGATTGGAGTCATTTGTGGAAGCAAGAAACTGGCTCAAGGAAACATAAGATTTGTTTGTTATCTTCGAAGTGGACAATAGGCAGAAGATACAATTAGCTGTATGGTTACTTAAGGACGAAGCCTCTTATTGATGGGAAGTTACTAATGTTGAGAGACCAGTTGAAACTTGGGAGGATTTTCAGAATGATATTTGAAATGAAGTTCCTCTCGCAAGCTGAACGAAGCCTACAGATGGAGAAGTTTATATCACTCAAACAGGGAAGCCTATCGGTTAATGAATACGTCAACCAATTCAACCAGCTGGCTAGATTCGTACTGGAGTTAATAAACACTCCACATAAAAAGGCTCTCCGTTTCGTTAAAGGGTTGAATGAGCCACTACACAGCCTAGCTATATCCTATATACCTATGGGTGCGACTTTTGAGAGACTAGTGGACATGGCACTGTTACAGGAGGAAGACAAGGGTAGCAAGAAAGATGCAAAGATGGAAGAATCTCTAGACAAGAAAGGGGAGGGATTGCAGAATAAGAAGACAGATTCCAAGAAAGGTAGGAAGAATAACAAACCCCGTGACAAGAGAAAGTGTAAATTTTGTGGTATACCTGGACATCTAATTAAAGACTACAGGAAGAAGAAGAAGATGGGTGGTTGTTTTCAATGCGGCGAGACAGGACACATGGCTAAGGACTGCCCAAAAAGGCAAGGGCAAGGGCAGAGGACTAAATCTACTTCTAGAGGGAAGATTCACGCTCTCATTGCACCTCCGTAAGAAGGAGGTAGAAATATTTCTGTTGAGAGTTTAGTTTATCTTTCTGATCATCCAGTTCGTACTCTTTTTGATTCTGGCGCATCACACTCTTTTATATCTACTGCTTTAGTTGGATCTCTGCACCTAGATACCAGTATAGTAGAGGATCCCATGGTTGTTTCAAATCCAATTGGGGGTTCAGCTTATTTGTCAATGATTTGTTTGGATTTGGAGATTTCTATATTAAGCGTTGGGTTTAGATGTAATGCCTATGTTTTGGGCTTCACGGGCTATGGGTTGATTCTAGGCATGGATTGGCTATCCAATAATGGTGTCGTCCTCGATTGTGAAAAGAGAGTAGTTAGACTTATGACTCGTCTTGGTAACACTCTTCAAATCTCTTGTAATCCCGTGATTTCTGTTATGCTTAGCTATCTAGAATCACTTGATGCGTCTGTTGAAAACTTGCAATCTGTTTGAGTAGTCCGTGAATACTTGGATGTCTTTGAAGAGGTGAAGGGTTTACCTCCGAAGCGAGAGATAGACTTCCGCATATACCTTGTTGATAATGCAAAACCTGCTGCTTTACCCGTTAGACACATGGCTCCAAAGGAAAGGAAAAATCTTAGCAAGCAAGTTAAAGAGTTGCTTGAAAAGGGGTTCATAAGGCGAAGTATTTCTGAATGGGGTGCTCCAGTGGTGTTTGCAACCAAAGCGAATGGTTCACTTCGCCTGTGCGTGGACTATAGGGAGCTAAACAAGATGACCAAGAAGAATAGGCGCCCACTTCCTAGAATAGATTACTTGTTCGACCAGCTCGTAGGTGCCTCGGTTTTCTCCCAACTAAATCTGGCCACCGGATTTCATCAGCTAAGAGTGGCTGAAGACAGCATAGATAAGACCGCGTTTAGGACCCCGGATGGTTTCTTTGAATGGCTTGTCATGCCTTTCGGCTTGACAAACGCACCCGCCTATTTCGTAGACTTGATGAGTAGAGTATTCAGAGAGTTCCTTAATAAATTTGTGGTGGACTATAGGGATAGCTGTGGATCCCGCAAAAGTAGCTGTGGTGCAAGATTGGAAGATTCCACAGAATGCAACCGAAGTACGAAGTTTTCTCGGGCTAGCAGGCTTTTACAGAAAGTTCATCAAGGACTTTGCGAAGATCTCAATCCAACTTACTAGGTTGATAAAGAAGAGCCAAACTTTTGCCTGGGATTTGGACTGTGATAAAAGGGCTCTGACAACAGCCCCGGTTCTGACATTGCCTGAAGGGAGCAAGATGTTTACCGTATACACAAACGCATGCAGTACAGGATTAGGCGCTATCTTGATGCAAGAAGGAAAAGTAGTTTGCTATGGAGGAATGCAGTTGAAGGTACATGAGAAGAACTACCCATCTCACGATCTAGAGCTAGCTGCCATTGTTTTCGCTCTTAAGTCATGGCGTCATTACCTACTAGGAGAAAGGTTTGAATTGTTTACTGACCATAAATCGTTAAAGTACCTTTTCTCACAGAAAGATCTTAACTTAAGACAACAAAGGTGGATGGAATTTCTTGCCTCATACGATTTTGGGATTGCTTATACCCCTGGAAAGGGCAATGTGGTAGCAGACGCCTTGAGTAGGAAAAAGCTGACCTTAAGTCCTCTCTTTGTAGAAAGGCAAAGCTTGGAGTACATAGCAAACTTTGACTTTAGGCCCCCCTTTGACTTTGTACCCGACTTGTTAGCATCACTAGAGGTGCAGCCTACTCTTTTGGACTCAATAGGAACAACGCAACGTGAAGTCCCTCATCTAGTTGATAAGATGTATAAGCTAATTAGAGGTGAGACTTCTAGTCACCTCAATAGATACTCCATTGATGACAAGGGTTGGTTGAGACGGGATGGAAGACTATGCATCCCACAAGCAAGGGATTTGGTGAAAACCATTCTCGAAGAAGCACAACATTCTATGTTAACCATACGCCCAGATGGAGACAAGATGTATAAAGACATAAAAAGGGTTTTCTTTTAGAATGGCATGAAGAAGGATGTAGATGAGTTTGTCTCTAAATGCTTGATATGCCAACAAGTCAAGGCATGTCAGAAGAAGCCTGGTGGTCTGCTTCATCCTCTAGAGGTCCCACAGTGCAAATGGGATAGAATTTCGATGGACTTTGTTGATGGGTTGCCTAGGTCAAGAAGGGGCAATACCAGTATTTGGGTAATAGTAGACATGCTCACAAAAAGTGCTCACTTTATACCTATTAAAAGTAGAAGGACTGCCTCATCGTTAGCATCCATTTATCTTAAAGAGTTGGTTCGACTGCATGGAATACCCTCTAGCATAGTAAGTGATCAAGATCTTATCTTTACGAGCAAGTATTGGAGGAGTTTGCAAGAGGATGTAGGCACACAGCTATGCTTAAGCACTGCCTATCATTCTCAAACTGATGGTCAGACGGAAAGGGTGAACAGAGTATTAGAAGATCTTTTGAGATTGTGCATTCTTGATTTTGGAGGAACACGGGAGGATCATCTTCCTTTGGTGGAGTTCGCCTACAACAATAGCTACCAAGCCACCATAGGCATGACACCCTTTGAGGCTTTATATGGAAGACCATGCCAATCACCAACTTGTTGGTGGGAGTCTACAGACAAGCTCGTACTTGGGCCTGACATGATCAGAGAAACTTCAGAGAAGGTAGAATTGATACGAAGACGAATGAAGACCGCACAAGATAGACAGAAGTCCTACGCTGATAAAAGAAGGACCGACCTTGAGTTTGAGGTTAGAGACAAAGTTTTTCTTAAAGTATCTCCTTTGAAGAATGTCGTTTTCGTTGGGTCCGTAGGAAAATTGGCACCAAGATTTGTAAGGCCATTTCCTATCATTGAGAGGATTGGAAAGATGGCTTATAAAGTAGAACTGCCCGAAAGATTGGCTGGAATTCATAATGTTTTTCATGTCTCTAATCTATGGAAGTGCTTACATGAGTCTACGGAAGTGGAGGAGCCGAGCATACTAGAGGAAGTAGAAGTGGAGCGAGAAGCGACGGTGAGAAGAGTTCCCACACATATCTTGGGCACAGAAGTTAAAAAGCTATGCAATCGTGAGGTCAAGCTTGTTAAAGTTCAATGGAGTGACGCTGAGGAGGACGTGACTTGGGAGACTGAGGACAAGATACGCGTAGCCAACCCTTTTGTATTTGAGGGTACATCCTTGATCTCTTTTTCCACAAGTTTATGCATGCTTGTATCTATCTCTTAAGTATATCTCCTCGGTCCTATTCTTAATCCTTAGGTTGAAACCAATGAATGTAAACATGTATTTGAAAATATGTTACGATTGATGGTTGCAAGTGGTTGTTAGTGGTTGCTCGTGGATGCATAAACACACACACTAGGTACTAGATCGACTCAGTCACTTTCATACTGCATATGCATATAAGGATTTGTATATGGATGGAAACTTGATGTGTTATCATATGGATGTTGCATTTGTATGAATGATTGTGCACCCATGTAGTAGTTATAAAGTATGATTAGGAATAATTGCATACATGATGGACTCATAGCACTAACATAATTCGCATTAAGGAGGTCAACTGAATCAGTAGACCGCCTGATTTTGCATTAGATAAGGACACGTACACACACTATGCATATGATCATGAAAGCATTAGAAATCTTTTTAAGGACAATGGATGCCTGTGATTAATGGTTGAGTAGATGGATGTTAGGATACATTCTTCTTAACTTAGAGATTTCGGGGATGAAATCCTTTAAGGAGGGGAGAATATAACACCCCGTATTTTCTGTGGACATTAAAGTAACGAATTAAAGAATATTTAATTGTAAAAGAAGAATTAAGGGAAACGGGTTACGCCATTGCATTTGTCTCGAAATTCTGCTTGAGTTAGAGTCCGAGTTTGCTTGAATCGGACTCCGTATGAAGAAGTTATGGAGGTAAGAAGTTTTCAAGTTTAATCAGAAAATAAATATAAATAATAATTAAAATCAGAAACCAGTTCAAATTTCGAAATTCGGTCAGAACAGCTGAGCAGGAAATTTCCCGCTTAGGGGTGTCAACCCCCCCCCCCAGGGGAGTCAACATAGGTGTCGACCCCCCTATAGGGGAGTCAACATAGGTGTCGACCCCCTGTAGGGAGTCGACCCCTTTTTGATCTAGTTCCAGTGACGATTTCTGAGTCATTAAGGCATATGTGGCAATTTCTGGTTGGCTCTCTTTGATCTGAATGGCCCTGATTACTCCTAGGTTGGTCTAATGGCTCATATTAATCTAAACATTTATATAATAACCCCAAACTTCAACCCTAAACCTCATAATTTCATTCTATGAAGCCGTCATGCCCTCCATCTCCATTCTAGCATAGCCTCCACTTTCTCCAAATTAGAAATCAAGTTAGAAAGCTACAAACTAAATCAAAACTAGAGAATAAAACGTCTACATCAAAGGATAAGCTTTTAAAATTCAAAAATCACATCCCAGAATACAAGATCCATCCTTTTTCTGTAAGTTCAGTTATTATTCCGATTTAAACACCTAATAGAAATCATGACTGTAATAATCAGACCTAGAACTATGCTTAATTTTGATTCATGCTTATCCTTTTGTCAAGACTAAATTGCCTATGCCTATGAGACTATTGTGATTGATATAATGAAACCAATCATGCCTATGAGACTGTTGTGATTTGCCTAATGGAACCAATCATGCCTATGAGGCTGTTGTGATTTGCCTAATGGAACCTATCATGCCTATGAGACTGTTGTGATTATATGATGAAACCTATCATGTTATACATTCTATGCCTATGAGACTACTGGGACTGATACAGTTGAACCTATCAGGTTGTATTAAATTTGTGGTTCTTTTATGTATGCAAGTTACGTACTAAGTTATGTTCATACATGTTTATATGTTTAGATCCAAGCTAGTACCCATGTTTAAGATCTATATAAGTTCATGTTTATACAAATTAGATATATGCTAGTTCGCATGTTAATTGGATCTAATTTAAATGCAAGATCATGTTTATATGCTTAATAAAGTTTATGTCGTTCTATGCCAAATTTATATTACATATGTTGATCTATATTATAGTTTTATGCCTGTTGGAATGTTACATGTCCCTTTCTTTTCCCTTTTGTTTATGAGTTAGGCTAATTTGCGAGCCTAACGTTCTATGTGAATTATGAGAACGAATAACAGGGGAGACGCTGGGGAAAATATTAAATTACATGCTATTGGTATAGATCGACTCATAATCATGTAAATGATCAGTAGCATGAAATAGTATAATTTGTATACCTAAGAATTATGGACGTAATTTAGAGGGTAAATGGGACATGGCTTGAATGACAACATTTGTGGAAAATTTACATATAAACATGAACGGTAAATGTGTAAATTAATTAAAAGATGAATATGCCTAACCCAAGGTTAGATTGAGTTGCGGTGTAAGACTGCCCAAAACCACCCGGCACATCCAGCAACCGCAACAACAGATCTAATGTGAGAGGTTAGCGCATCATGCCCAAGAAAACCCCGAGGTTAGAATGAGTTTGCGGTAGAAGTCTGCCCAGAACCGCCTGGCACATCCAGCAACCATAAACAACAGTTCTAATGTGAGAAGTTGGTGCATTAATGAATCAATTAATGCTAATGAACAAGACATGCTAAGAATGGGAGGGTTAAGTTAACTAAGGCAACATTTAACCAATACAACATGTTAATTAAACGGATGGATGGGGTTAGGTCAAATTGGGAACACTTAACCATTATAACATGTTGATTAGGAAACCCTAGTGATGGGGACCCATTTCAGCAGTAACCCACATACATGTATCACGGTACCCTGAACTAAGCAGGGTGGGGCACGATTACTGGGCTGATTATAAGCGGTTAAAATAGCGGCAGGTGGTGCAGCAGTGTAGGTCTCGACGGAGTACGGGCGTGCACGTGCTCCGGAGTGGGAAAAGCAGGCACTGGGCATTAGTAGTATACACTATGCATCTAGAATCGTGTCGGGTTGCCATCAGAGGGATTAATACACCCTATGGTGGGACTAGCACAGGTATCTACAAATCAAGCGAGGCCGGATGACACAAGTAATAAATGCATGCGAGTAGAAGCCGATCGATAAAAAGGGATCACTTTGTTATAAACACATGATGGTAGTTGAAACATGCGTTTGTAGGTGCAGAGAAATAGGAAAGAGTACGATAGTATATTTAGTTCATCTTGCCTTATCTTATGTTATCTTATTTCTATGGTATCGTCCTATGTTCAGTTTATTCATGTCATGATCCTTTTACCTGTTTACATGTCGAATAATCACTGGACTTACCAAGCTTATGTCTGACCCGTTTTCTTTCGCCTTCTTTTCTTCCGTTCCCCCCCCCCTCCCCCGGCCTCCCCCCAGGTCCGTAAGGAGGGAATACTTCAGCTTAAGTTCAGACCTTTTCCATCTTAAAGAGATTAGATGTATTGCTTGGATTCTCTTTCCTTGGGCTATGGTTGTGGTTACGCTTTTATTGAGGATTTATATTGCTTTGCTACTGTTTTATGCTTCTTTATGTACTTGGAGTTTTAAATCAAGATAGATGTTTTATTGTAATAATTTAGAAGTTGGGTTTTGAGATAATGCTTGTAGTGTTTTGACTGAACCACGCTATTTATGAAATGATTTCAGTTTTCCGTTGTTTATATGTCTGTCTTGTAAATTATTTGTGCCTTTTACTTAAAATGCTTCACCAAAGTTAATGCATTCCCTTTGTGAGTGACCTTAACAGAGCTAGGGTGTTTCAGTTAATTATTTTTCTTTTATGTTTTACATTTCTTTATTTATATATATAATAAAGGTGCGTCCAGGTTGTAAAGGAAAGAAGCTAGAGTAAGTAAATTGGCAACGTAAGTAGGCAAGTGAAATTATATATACACACACACACACACACACATATATATATATATATACATAATGGTCTTATTCCTGTGCAAAAAGGAAGCAACGTGTTTAAGGTTGACATCTCTTTTTTTATGTAAAAGATTTATGGTTTTTTTAGATATATATGTAATGTTAACAAGAGGAAAATCAAAAAAAGGTTTAAATGTGCACAAGAACAACATCGGTTAGCAAATAGATTTGAATGTTTTCATGCGCCATGCATAAAAGAGAACGAGAGAATGTGTCCATGCCATAATAACTGAAAGATTTATATGTTTTAATTTATTTTTATGTAACACTCATGCATGAAAAATTAGAGCAGAATGTCTATCATGAACGCATGCATGTTAATATATAACGCATGCTTGGCAACATAGCAAAAGAAAGAGAGTGACACATTTATATATATAATTTTTACCATTTATCGACAAAATCGTACATACGCTTGTCCGAATGTCCAAATTTCACGAAACGAAAAATAACGTTCTCTTCAGAATACAATCTAGTATTTTTAGTTAAAATTTCTCAAATTTCGACAATGCTCTTTTCGTAGCGATTTATTAAATGTTTAATTGAATAAACGCGAACGGAATAAACTTGCGTATTTTTCTACGAAATTCATTCCTCTGCTATGTCTAGTTAGATGCATTTCAAATATTAAATTTAGAAATTTTATTTTAATTTTAAAATTTTATTTATATTTATGATATATCGGTTGTCGTTACTGCAAATCAATCATCCAAAATTGATTCAACGGAGCGACTGAACTTTGATGGTTTCAATATATAATCATTTAGATCACTTCTATATGATAATAATAAATCTTAAGTATCAGTATTTAATTATAAATCGATTTCATTTTTTAGTTTCCAAATAAATACATTCTAAATTAAATTTATCATTTAATTTTTTATTTTCAAATCAAACGTACCTTATATATCATTAATGCCCAGCTTCGTGATAATTTTTTAACAAACATCATATTGAACCATTCATTATTATTAATTATCGCATTTAATCCTAATTAAGTTTTGACAAATTAAGGATTCATTTGTTAAAATTTATTTTTAAACCATTTTAAACCAATAATTAAATTAAATTCAATAACTTAAATGGTTGAAATTTACGGAATGTTACAATCTCCCTCAGACAAAACTTTTTGTCCTCGAAAAGGAACGAAATAGGATACTAGTAATTAAATGATATACCATTTATATGCATATCAACCTCGACAGCTTGTTTTAGATACAATTTTTTTGCTTCTAATTCCATTTATACCCTAGTGCGAACTTCAAATTCGATTTCTTGATGGGAAACTACTGTTCTCCTTGCACAACAAAAAACTATGATAGAGAATTTCAGATTCATATCAAAAATTCTTATTTGAAATTCGTTCTCGAGAATCGAGCAAGCAATTCTATTTAGAATCAAAATTGTATATTCAAAACTGAATAAGGAATGTTATGCAAATAGAATGATTTGCATTTAATTAAGTATTTGCTCCATTAGTTTTTTCCTTTCCGAAGACGAAATATAGCATTTTGATATATTTCAAAAACTGTGAACTTGTAAAACATTTAAAGCCGCTTTCTTAGTTTATTATTTTGAAGTGATATAATATTAAAATTTCATCTTATTGATTTGCAACTTAAAGTCAAAATATTTTATAACTCGAAATCTAACAAGTTTATTTTCTTTCTTACAGAGTTTAGGCATATATTTACCAGACGTACGACTAAAAATCTTCAAGTACACAATATACTTGTTTCAACTTCTAGTGAAAATACTTAAAACTTTTTGAAAATAGATATGGAATGTACACTCCCTCATGGATCATAGTTACGCAGTGGTTATGCCACTGAATCACTTGTAAATATAGGAATCACACCCCTCGAAATACGCCATGTTTTTTGCATAGATCACGGTTACTCAGCGGTTACACCACTACCCCAGTGGAATTGCTTGTAACTTTAGGCATGTCGCCCCTTTAATTTCTCTATTGTTATAGATCGTAGTTACGTAGCGGTTAGGACACTATCCCAATGGAATCGCTTGTAACTGTAGGCATCTCACCCCTTGAATTATGCTATGAAAACATCAATTGAGTATAGTAAATCAAAGTGACCCCAGGGAGTGGGGTTCCAGTACGTGTTCCTACCAAGTAGGAATTCGATTTTCGATGGACACTCCTGTCAGGTGGAGTTCCAGCGCGGCCCCTACCGAGTAGGTTCGCGATTTCCGATGGACACTCGGCGCGTAGTTCCAATGCATGCTTGTTGACTAGGATCATGATTTTCGATAGAAAGTACTTTCCATATCTTCGTTTTCAAACCATATAATACTACACATAATAGTTCATTCCACTTCGCATATATCGTACTGATATAAGATTTCATTTACATAAGATTTCTTAAATCGTTTTTCAGCATATCATTCTTATATAAATTCCATTATATATAAGATCGGCATTTCAAATCAATTGCCTTTCAAGCCAATATTCTTCGAGTTAACTTCATTATTATATAAATCATTTATATAAGTTTCCAAATTTTTTATCAAAACATTTAGAGAATCAAAGGTCCTCATAATTATCCATTTCAACGTCAGCTCAGTTTTAAGTTCATATACGACTTCAAAAATCACTTACTTAAATTGGATATAATGATGTTTCAACTCCTTCGAAGTTTCAAATAAATTTTTTGGAAACTTTTTCTTATAAAGTTATATTTATTTAAAATCAATATTTCTTCCAACTCATTATTTTATTCAAATTATTTCTTAAAATAAATTCACTTAAACCTTTCAAAACAAATCTGATACTTATACAATATAAAATTTTATTCGTTTCACGTTTCATATATTCAATTGCTTGAGATTTGTAATAAATTTCACTTAGATTAACTTCTAAATCTACTTTGAAAAGGGTTAGGCTATGCAAAAATCAAATTTCTATTTAACAATTTGAAATCAACGTTTAAACATCTCTTCGAGATGTAAAAGTCAAATTATCCTAATACGTAGAATAATAATATTTAACGAAAATTCGAGAATCAATTTATGGATCTTTATTTCAATCATTTGAAATATATACATCTTTACATATCGAATCCCATTTAGAAGATTCAGAACAAACTCATTTCACAAACATAAACAAATAGCAAGGTCACATTAGTGACCATCTTCACTCTCAATTTCTTTCGAAAACATTTCGAAAAGTCATTTGAAACATTCTTATTATATACAACTAGCATTGTTTTCAGGATATTAGAAATAAAATTTGGAATTTCCATAATCAAATTCTCGAATTCTAGTCGGATAATCTCTTTAGTGATAACTAGAATTTTAGCTCATATTGTCCTAAATATTTATCGCTCAATTATGGATGAGCAACATAATATTCAGAGTAGTGAGGATGCTCTTGACACCTTTTTACAAAGCAAATTCGACTGTTTTGAAGCTACTAATAAAGTGAACAGAAAGAAGTCTCTACCTAAGGCAAAAGATGCAGTTAGAGGTTATGAAAAAAGGGTCCGCAAGATGATAGAAAGTTTGAGAGTAGAAATTAAAAGTGGCAAGTTTGATAGTTATGTGTGCAGTGAAAAAACAAAACTTATGGAGATCAAGATAAAGAACTACAATTCGATAGAATTGCATGCAGCAGAGAGAGAAAAGATGGGCACGATCAAATCTGAAATTAGCCAAACTAAGTTATCTCCTTCTGCTCTTTAGCCAAGTTTCTTGAGTCGCAAAGTTGCTAATGTTGCAGTGTGCCCAAAAGTGGATAAAAAGGCAGTTTCACTGAGTAATTTTAAACCAGTAACCCCTATTACTGTTAGCAAAGACAAGGAAAACGCGTAGAGAAAAGCGAGCCTGTATGGCCATACTCCTCCTCCACCAGTTACAAAGCACCACCTGACATAGTTATCAATACGCCCACTATAGTTTCTACATCTGGTTGTAAGTTAGGAAGCGCACCGATCACAAGAAGTAAGAAAATCGAGCTACTCAAGGGGCTCGATGATGATAAAGGTTGATTTAGATAGTTTGTTTGAGGCCTGCTGTTTCAAGTAAAATTGCCATGTATTGTGCCATGTAATCTTGTATGTAATGTAGGTAAAGTAATGTCTGAAAGCTAAAGTAGTTGTTATGCTCTACTTCCTGCTAGGAAGTTCATTGTGTTTATATGTAGAATGCATATCATTGGTACTATAATGTATTTTATTTTGTATTAAATAAAAGAGTGTTCCAGATCAATTTAAAAACCGGTCGGCTTTGCTAAAAGAGTAAATCAAATCATACTTTTATTCGGTATCTCGTTAACACATTTGGTTAAATCGAATTCACTCATTAAATCATATATTTTACATTTCAAAATTTCAAATCTTGGGTATGTAGTCATATTTCCAAATAATTTAGATATTTAGAATAGCTATAGCCTCATATCGTTATTTCCGATAGTTAAATTAAAAACACTTTATTTTAACCAAATCCAAGTTTTAATATACTCAAATTTATTATATAAAGACTTTAATTTAATTTAAAAACTACAAATTATATTAATCATTCAAAGTTTCAAAATATATCTACAAAAATACAAGTACGCTCTCTTAGTACCCTCAACTCATTCTAGAGCACTACTAACCCTATCTCTAATGAGTATATCTCTCAACTCATTCTAGAGCACTACTAACCCTATTTCTAATGAGTATATCGCACATGCTAAGGTTTATCGCTAAGCCTAGCTCTGATACCAACTATAACAATCTACCTTTTTGAATGGTTTAAATCGGATATGGGTGGTATATTGTCGATTTATAACCGTCCATAAAGGTAGGTTGTTACATTTAGGAAAGAATTCAAAATAAACGTTGTTGCCTCTAGCAAATTGTAATACACTAATTAAGTTCTTCTTGATTTTAGGAACCCTTTATAAATTGTGTAAGTATATTTATCTTTTACCACCTATATTGCCTTTGCCAATATGGGATATACTGATGCAATTACCATTCCCCATACAAAAAAAATTCATACCTTTGTATTATCTATTACCAAGACTGAGATTTTCAAGATTATTTGTAAGATGGTTGATTGCTCCAGAATCTGGATACCAACTGTCATCATTTATGTTATCGATTCTTGAACTTTCACTTTGATTTCTTGCTGATTTAGGTGGAACAGCAGCATCACTTTGGGCTTAAGCAAGATTGACACTAGGGTTTTGTCCTCTTTGATTGGCAGTATTTTAATTTATTGCATAATTTGCATTAAATCTGTAATAACATCTTGGTGTTGTGTGACCAATCTTCTCACATATCCGGCATTTCAGTTTATTGGTGTTGCTGTTCCATCTGCCAAGACCCTTGCCTCTGGTTGGTGGTCCTCCTCTTTGGAAGCTTTATTCATCTTTATTTCCTGGGTTTTTATTTTCTTTGGTAGCATAGTTAACACTGAAGTCACTTTCTTGCGCTTTCTTGCTTTCCAATCTGGCTTCATGAGATAAAAGTATATTATGAACATCATCAATAGATGAGTGTTCTTTTTGAGATGCAATGATAGCCTCCGCTGCCTCGTATTCATCATTTAAACCATTCAGGATTATTAGCACTTGCTCTAAATCATCCAATTTGTGACCTGCTGCTTCAAGCATATCACACATTGACTTGATTTTACTTGGTTATTCCCTCATGGAAATATTTTCTTTCTTGATTTTCTGCAACTGCCTTTAATAGAATATTACTTTTGCATACGACTGATTATTGAAAGATTTTTCAATAATTTTCCACATGTCTTCTGCTGATTTACATCTTGTAACTTGGGGTAGGATATTTTAACCAATTGAGGATAATAACCATGAGCTTATCAATTTGTCATGCCTGTGATCTTGTTATATTCCTCATTTGATACAATATTATTAGCTTGATCTATTATAAAGTTTTGCGGTACAACATTGGTACCCAAGATAAACCCCTCAAGACCATATCCTTGTATTATAGTTTCAATTTGTAATTTCCATGAAAGATAGTTATTCTCATCCAATTGAACGGTTATAAGTTGTGATTGGGGACTAACTACAATTTTAATTAAATTGTCTATAACAGTGCTAACATTAGTTGACCGAACAGACTGATCAAAGGTGGCTGAAGAATTAGCCATTGATGACAGAAATACAATCGAGAGCGAATAGAAAACAATAGAAAAGGTAACAAGAAGTTATTCAGATAACCAGGGATCTTTCACTAAACCTTGTTGTTGCAACCAGTAGATTCAAAATGATGAAAGGTACTAACTGGATCATTTGGATGGCATAGTAAGGTTTCTAATTGAATTCTTGTTTTTTTTGAAGAGTTTACTTGAAGTCTTTTCAACGAAAAGGCAGTAACACAATTAGATGCAACCACTTAGTATAATAGGAAGGTACAACTGATATAGCCTTGTACACTGTGATGGTATGGCACCGATCAATTTGTTGTCTTCTTCTCCGATGATGAAGCTATAACTAAGGAGAAGAAATCACCTATATAACAGATGATTCGGATCAGAGTTGAGTGGGCAAAAGTAATTGTCGTTCGGCACTGAAGAATGGCTCTGATAATAAGATAGAAAACATAAATTATTAATGCATAAATAATCTTGTATTGATGAATGAAATAATTTTTATAAATGAGCTAAATGATGGTAGTGTATTTGTATACAAATTACAAGTGATAATTGTAACACCCCACACCCGCTAAGGTCACTCACTAAGGGAATGCCTTAACTTCGGTGGAGTATTTTAAGTGAATATAGAACAGACAAATTACAACAAGACAGATATAAATAATACTTGAAAATCTAAAACATCATTTCATTGCAGTAGAAGATAAACATGTTTAGTTACAATACCAAAACCAACTAAAACAAGAGTCAAGTACTAAATATCCATCCTGATAAAAACATAAGTACATAATCCCACTACATAACTAATAGCCATAATAGGAAAGATAAGCTGAGCTTTACATCAACGGTCCAGGCTCCAAAAGATAGATAAAGAAATCTGATCAAAGCCCACTAGTGCCGGCCCACTCTGAGAACCTGAGGGTTGGTAAAAAGATAAAAACAACGGGGTCAGACATAAGTCTGAGCGAGTCCTATAACTTTAACAATACAATCATTAAAGTAATTAGGGTATGATATAAACTTGGTACGGTAACGACTGGGGATAAATGACTACACTAAGCAGCCAACTAGACATAGGAAGAACTAAGATATCGGTAAAGACGCATCTACCCACCCAAGGATAATTACTACACTTCACCACACCAGTCATTCCTAACTTAAAGGTTGATCCCACCCATGGACTTAGAAAATATAACTAGTAGTTTCGTGTACCCCTAGCTGACCACATAGGTGCCGTCTGCCCCTATCTCCACTAGGTGTACCCACTACTCCCCAAGCGATCGGCTCCCTAACGTAGATACCTGTGCTGGCCCCACAGTGGGGTGTATCACTCCCCAAAGTGGCAACCCGATACAACCAACGGTGCACGGCTTATACCTACACGATGCAACAACGTCTTACCTACCAGCCCGGGTCCACACACGCATATGAAACCCGTTGGACTTGCGTTGCCACCGCTAACCCGTTTTGGCCTCTTATAGTCAAGCCCAGTATGCGTGTCCCGTCCTCGACTTGGGTCGAGCCCACAAAGATACGTTTTGGGTTACTGGTTGAAATGGGCCCCCCCCACAAGCTACCCACCTAAGCTTGTCCCTTTTCTAGTGCATCCCACTTAACCCTTTAATCATGTTTAATTACATGTTTCCACTTTGGTTAAGTATTCTAATCGTATTTTCTATTGCCACCCAAGGCAACCCACTAGATTTCCACATGCCACCCAAGGCACTTACTTGATTTCTACATGCCACCCAAGGCACCCACTTAACCCCTCATGCCCCACTACATGCTTATCTGGTTAAGTGTTTCTTAATTGATTAAACTGTAACATTTGTAAAGACCTCCCACATTAGACTGTCTTTTACGGCAGCTGGATTTGCCGGTCGGGTCCGGGCAGCCTTACGCCATAACAGAGTCTAACCTCGTGTCTTTACACTTGTCACGTATTTAGTTTATGCCTAAGACCTCTCACATTAGGCCAATCATTTGTAGCCGCTGGATTTGCCAGTCGGGTCCGGGCAGTCTTATGCTACAAAAGGGTCCAACCTCGTGTCTTAGTCGATTAATTACACCTAATTAATCACCCCCATATTTTGAATTAATTTTCCCTAATTAATTCCAATTTAATGATGTACATAATTGACTCAATTATGTCCATCCACTTATGGTATGCAACATCATACCAATTTCACCACAATTTTGCTACATGAATATTAACCCCATCGTTCCCCACGTAATACGCTAACATGACATACTTAAAAGGGAAGATTCATCACAAATACAATGGGTTCAACTTAGCATAACATTAGCATCAACATGGGTTTTAAAGGTGTCAACTTGCATATATGACCATAGCATCAAACCCAACTAGCATAAGTAATCAACCCAAACTTGCATGAATCACATATGTCATAAAGAGGGTAACTTGCATAGATGCTCATGTCATAGACCTATCATAAAGGGATAAACTTGCATACATGTCATAGGTATAAAAATGGATGAACTTGCATATGTTACTCATATCATAAAAAGGGGTAAACATGCATATATATGCATGACATACAAAGGGGTAAACTTGCATATGTATGCATATCATACAAAGGTGTAAACTTGCACATGTTACTTGCATATAATCAAACACCAAACTTGCATAACATGTCATATATGAACTTGCATATAATCAAACACCAAACTTGCATAACATGTCATATATGAACTTGCATATAATCAAACACCAAACTTGTATAACATGTCATATATGAACTTGCATATAATCAAACACCAAACTTGCATAACATGATGTCATAATGGATCAATGTTTATCATAGTGATTTGCATAACTAGCATCATGAACATATAGCATAAAACTTGCATAACTAGCATCATGAACATATAGCATAAAACTTGCATAACTAGCATCATGAGCACATAGCATATGATAACATAACTTGCATTGATCCACATTCATAACCATAACCTCATTATATCCTATTATAATTAGTTTAGAAATTGCTTGCTAAAGGCATAGAAACTCACAACTTGTTGATTAGCACTCCTATGAAGAAGATTTAGTTGCTAGAGTTGATTAGAAGTTGATTTGAGAAGCTATCTTCCTCTCTAATTTGTGGAGGCTCCTTCTAAGTTGCATTTTGACGGCATGATGACGTTGTATCTATTTTTAGTATGGATTAGGGTAGTCTTAGGGTGTATTTATAGATTTAGGATGTAGTTTAGGCCCTTAGATTAACCCTAATTTAGGTTAGAGCCGTCAGATTTCGTCACAAGCCCCAAAACACAGCCCAAACCCCTTCAGGCTGCACCCAGGCCAACCTGGTCGAGTACCCAGGTCGACACCCGTGTCGACTGGGCAGTCGACATGGGTTGGGGTGGTGTCGACTAGGCAGTCGACACCCCTGTCGACTTGGCCTGCGCGGGAATTTTCCCGCCTTCCCCTGTGTGTTGAATTTCGAATTTTGAACCTGAAATTTAAATCTGTTTTGAACTTAGAATTTTCTGAAAACTTCGTTGGGCCATAACTTGGTCATACGGACTCCGATTTACAAAAACTCGGACTCTATTTTGTGTATTTTTCCGAGACAAACACAATGGCGCAACCCGTTTCCCCTAATTCCCACATCTGGGATTAGTTATTCTTTAATTTGTGAATGTTAATATTAATTAAAATTCGGGGTGTTACATTCTCCCCTACTTAATGGATTTCGTCCCCAAAATCTCTAAGTCCAGAAGAACATATCCTACCAACCATACAACCATCTACTAAACCATCAAACACTGGCATCCATTGTCCTTAAAGTTTCTAATGTTGTATGAACATATGCAAAAAGTGTGTGTATATGTTCCCTGTCTAATGCAAAATCAGGCGGTCTACTGATTCAGTTGACCTCCTTAATGCAAACCATGATAGTGCCATGCATCCAATATGTATGCGAAAGAACCCTATCGACACATACTATTTCTACATGTGTGCACAACCATACACCAAAATGCATCATCCATATGATAACACAACCATTATACATCCATTAATATAGCTACCTACACACAATTATATGCAATATGCAATATGAAGTGACTGAGCCGATCTAGTGTCTAAAGTGTGTGTATATGCATCCACGAGCAAACACTTGCATCCACACGCATCCATCAATCATAACATGTCTCAAACACATGTTTCAACCATAGGTTTACCCTATCTAAAGGTCAAAGGTACTAATGAGAGGACATACTAAAGATAAGATAAGAACTAGACAAACGATAAAGGAGAAATTAAAAGACATACCCTCAAAAAGGAATGGGTACAGTGAACGCATCTTCGCTTCTGTCTCCCAAGTAGCATTGCTCTCATCATCTTCCCATTGCACTTTGACTTGTTGAACCCCTCTGTTTCTCAACTTCCTAATCTCTGACCTAAGGATGCGAGTAGGAGCTCGTCGAATCGTCGCATCACGATCTACCTTCACTTCTCTAAGCAAGCTCGGCTCTACCACCTCTGCGGTCTCATGTAGGCACTTCCTCAAATGTGACACATGGAATACGTCATGTACACCACTACGTCTCTTGGGCAAATCCACTCTATATGCCATCTATCCAATCCATTCCTTAATAGGAAACGGTCCTACAAACCTTGGTGCTAACTTTCCAACGGACCCAAAGAGAACAACATTCCGTAATGGAGATACTTTGACAAAGGCCATGTCCCCAACATCAAACTCAAGATCTGTTCTCCTCTTATCCGCATAAGATTTCTGTATGTCTTGCGCCGCTTTCATCCTTCTTCGAATCAAATCAATCTTTTCCGAAGTCTCTCTAACCATATCGGGCCCAAGCAAGATCTTATCCGTAGATTCCCACCAACATGTAGGTGACCGACAAGGCCTTCCATAAAGAGCTTTGAAAGGAGCCATGCCAATACTAGACTGAAAGCTGTTATTATACGCGAACTCCACCAATGGAAGATGTTCTTCCCATGTACCTCCAAAATCTAAGATACATAGCCTCAAAAGGTCTTCTAGAACACGATTCACCCTCTCGGTCTGGCCGTCCGTCTGAGGATGATATGCGGTGCTCAAACACAACTGAGTCCCTACTGCCTCTTGCAAACTCTTCCAAAACTCGCTAGTGAAGATAGGATCTCGATCACTCACTATGCTAGAAGGTACACCATGCAATCAAACTATCTCTCGAAGGTAAACTGAAGCTAGCCATGGAGCAGTCCTCTTACTCTTCACGGGTATGAAATGGGCGCTCTTAGTAAGTCTGTCTACCACAACCCAAATTCCCGTATTACCCTTCCTCGATCTCGGTAACCCATCGATAAAATCCATCGAGACGCTATCCCACTTCCATTGCGGAACTTCCAATGGGTGAAGCAACCCACCAGGTTTCTTTTGCTCTGCTTTCACTTGTTGGCACACCAAGCATCTAGCGACATACTCGGCCACATCTTTCTTCATACCGGCCCAAAAGAAAACTCACTTCATGTCTTGGTACATCTTGTCCCCACCGGGATGAATGGTCATCTTCGAACGATGCGCATCATCAAGAATAGCCTTCCTCAAACCCTCGTCTTGCGGTACACAAAGTCTACCGTCTCTACGCAACCACCCCTTATCATCTAGGGTGTACCTACTCAAATGGCTGGATGACTCCCCCCTTATGAGCCTCTCTACCAACTCAACCAACTGTGGGTCGTCCCGCTGTGCCTCGCCAATCCGTCCCAAAAGAGTAGGTCTGACCTCTAGGGATGCTAGCAAACCGGGTACAAAGTCAACGGAAGGTCTGAAGTCAAACATCGAGATAAATTCCAAGCTTCGTCGTTCTACGAACAATGGACTCAAGGACAACCTTTTTCTGCTTAAGGCGTCCGCCACCACGTTACCCTTGCCAGGGGTATACGCTATCTCGAAATCATAGGATGCTAAGAACTCCATCCACCTTTGCTGTCTTAAGTTCAAATCCTTTTGAGAAAACAAGTACTTCAAAGATTTATGGTCGGTGAACAATTCGAACCTCTCGCCAAGAAGATAATGGCGCCAAGTCTTAAGCGCAAAAACAATAGCGGCCAACTCTAGATCATGCGTAGGGTAATTTTTCTCATGCTTTCTCAACTGCCTTCCCCCATAGGCTATTACCCTTCCCTTTTGCATTAAGACTGCGCCTAGTCCTGTCCCACAAGCATCGGTATAAACAACAAATGGTTTACTCCCATCTGGCAACACTAAGACTGGAGCTGTGGTTAAAGCTCTCTTTAACCGTTGGAACGCATCATCACAATCTACGTCCCATGTGAAGACTAGATTCTTCTTTGTCAAGCGAGTTAATGGGGCTGATATCTTCGTGAAGTCCTTGATAAACTTCCTATAGTAGCCAGCCAACCCCAAGAAACTCCTCACCTCGGTAGCATTCTTCGGAACCTTCCAATCTTGGATGGACACTACCTTCGCGGGATCCACAGCTATCCCTTCCTTAGAGACCACGTGCCCTAAGAACCGCACTTCCTTCCTCCAAAAGTGACATTTAGAGAATTTAGCCTTAAGGCTATGCGCTCGAAGAGTCTCCAACACTTCCCTAAGATGTAGGCCATGCTCTTCTTCACTCTTAGAAAAGACTAAGATGTCATCCACAAAGACCACCACGAACTTATTAAGGTACTCCCTGAACACCCTACTCATCAGATCAACAAAGTATGCGGGGGCATTCGTCAAACCAAAGGGCATCACCAGCCACTCATAGAAACCATCCGGAGTCCTAAAGGCAGTCTTGTCTATGCTATCCTCAGCCACTCACAACTGATGAAACCCCGTGGCTAAGTCCAACTGCGAAAACACCGAGGCGCCAACCAACTGATCAAAGATATCATCAATCCTCGGCAATGGGTGTCTATTCTTCTTTGTAAGCTTGTTGAGTTCTCTATAGTCTACAAAAAGTCTGAGGGACCCATCCGCCTTCGTGGCAAAAACCACTGGAGCACCCCACTCCGATATACTTCGTCTTATGAACCCCTTCTCAAGCAACTCCCCTACTTGCTTATGGAGTTCCCTCCTCTCACGAGGAGCCATGTGGCGCACTGGCAAAGATATTGGCTTAGCATTGTCCACTAGATATATTCGGAAGTCTATCTCCCGCTTAGGAGGTAAGCCCTTCACCTCCTCAAACACATCCGAGTATTCCTCGACCACTCTAACAGATCGCAAAATCTCGACCGAAGCGTCAAGCGATTCAAGATAACTTAGCATAACAGAATCCATGGGATTACAAGAGATCTCGAGAGTGTTACCCAAGCGGGTCATGAGCCTAACAACTCTCCTTTCACAATCAAGAACGACACCATTACTGGATAACCAGTCCATGCCCAAAATCAACCCATAGCCCGTGAAGCCCAAAACAAAAGCATCACATCTAAACTCAACGCTAAGTATGGAAATCTTCAAACCCAAACATATCATGGACAAATAAGTGGAACCCCCAATTGGGTTTGAAACAACCAAGGGATCATCTACTAGACTGGTGTCTAAGTGCAGTGACTCAACTAATGATGATGAGATAAACGAATGCGATGCGCCAGAGTCGAATAAAGTACGGACATGATGATCAAACAGAAAAACCAGACTTTCAACGGAAATAGTTCTACCTCTTTCCTGAATCGGTGGAACCGCGAAAGCCTGAACTTGCCCCCTTGCCTGACCTGGTGCCATAAGAGCTTGCACCTGTCCTCCTGAGGTAGATCCTGTCCTCTGCCCCTTCTTAGGGCAGTCCTTCGCTAGATGCCCTGCTTCGCCACAGTGGAAGCAGCCGGTCTTCTTCTTCTTCCGACAATCTTTGCTTAGGTGGCCTGGTGTCCCGCAATTGAAGCACTTCTTCTTTCCCTTGCCACTGTTGCCTTTCCCACCCTTGTTTTGGTGTTGCTGTTGAGGTCTCTTCTGATCTCCTTTCTTCTCAGGTGCCTTATTAGCATTGGGACCCTTCTCTTCCTCATGCATAAGTGCCATGTCTACTAGCTTCTCAAAGGTGGCCCCCATAGGGATGTGAGTCATAGCCAATCCATGCATCGGTTCATTCAAGCCTTTAACGAACCTCAGAGCCTTCTTCTCCGGTGTATTCACCATGTTTATGCCAAATCTTGCTAGCTGATTAAACTTGTTGACATATTCCTTCACTGATAAGTTTCCTTTCTTTAGAGTCAAGAACCTTTCCATATACAGATTTTCTTCCGCCCTTGAGAGAAACTTTGCCACAAACCTTTGTCTGAAATCCGCCCAAGAGTCAACAGGGCGCTCTCCATTAGTGACCTCCCACCAAAACGAGGCCTCTCCCTTCATTAACCAAGCAGCTAACTTGACTTTCTTTCCTTGTTCCATCTCAAAGATATCTATCAACTCTTCCACCTCCTTAAGCCAATCCCTAGCTTCCACAAAAGTTTCTGATCCTTGAAAAGGTTTCCCTCCCATAGCCTTAAATTCCTTGCAAGTCTTAACAAAAGTATCCGCGCGAGGAGGAGGAGGAAGATCGGGTGCAACTGGTGGTGGAGGAACATTTGCTGGACCCGCAGCGGCGGCCCTAGCCTCCATCAATCTCCTATACCATACTGGTATCGTCACACCCTCCGGAAAGTTAAGATCTTCAGCCATGCTGAAACGAAGAAGGAAAGATTCAAAACGGAGAATTCGAAAGATAAAGATATGGCTATTGGGGATTATGCTTTTCTTTCAAAAACTTTTCTCTTAAAAGACATGTTTTTGGAAATACTTCTTCCAAAAATGTTTTTAGAAAAATAGTTTTTTTTTAAATTTTATTTGTTCTGGTAACCTTCAGCTCTGATACCACGTGTAACACCCCACACCCGCTAAGGTCACTCACTAAGGGAATGCCTTAACTTCGGTGGAGTATTTTAAGTGAATATAGAACAGAAAAATTACAACAAGACAGATATAAATAATACTTGAAAATCTAAAACATCATTTCATTGCAGCAGAAGATAAACATGTTTGGTTACAATACCAAAACCAACTAAAACAAGAGTCAAGTACTAAATATCCATCCTGATAAAAACATAAGTACATAATCCCACTACATAACTAATAGCCATAATAGGAAAGATAAGCTGAGCTTTACATCAACGGTCCAGGCTCCAAAAGATAGATAAAGAAATCTGATCAAAGCCAACTAGTGCCAGGCCCACTCTGAGAACCTGAGGGTTGGGAAAAAGATAAAAACAACGGGGTCAGACATAAGTCTGAGCGAGTCCTATAACTTTAACAATACAATCATTAAAGTAATTAGGGTATGATATAAACTTGGTACGGTAACGACTGGGGATAAATGACTACACTAAGCAGCCAACTAGACATAGGAAGAACTAAGATATCGGTAAAGACGCATCTACCCACCCAAGGATAATTACTACACTGCACCACACCAGTCATTCCTAACTTAAAGGTTGATCCCACCCATGGACTTAGAAAATATAACTAGTAGTTTCGTGTACCCCTAGCTGACCACATAGGTGCCGTCTGCCCCTATCTCCACTAGGTGTACCCACTACTCCCCAAGCGATCGGCTCCCTAACGTAGATACCCGTGCTGGCCCCACAGTGGGGTGTATCACTCCCCAAAGTGGCAACCCGATACAACCAACGGTGCACGGCTTATACCTACAAGATGCAACAATGTCTTACCTACCAGCCCGGGTCCACACACGCATATGAAACCCGTTGGACTTGCGTTGCCACCGCTAACCCGTTTTGGCCTCTTATAGTCAAGCCCAGTATGCGTGTCCCGTCCTCGACATGGGTCGAGCCCACAAAGATACGTTTTGGGTTACTGGTTGAAATGGGCCCCCCCACAAGCTACCCACCTAAGCTTGTCCCTTTTCTAGTGCATCCCACTTAACCCTTTAATCATGTTTAATTACATGTTTCCACTTTGGTTAAGTATTCTAATCGTATTTTCTATTGCCACCCAAGGCAACCCACTAGATTTCCACATGCCACCCAAGGCACTTACTTGATTTCTACATGCCACCCAAGGCACCCACTTAACCCCTCATGCCCCACTACATGCTTATCTGGTTAAGTGTTTCTTAATTGATTAAGACCGTAACCTTTGTAAAGACCTCCCACATTAGACTCAATTAATTTTCCCTAATTAATTCCAATTTAATGATGTACATAATTGACTCAATTATGTCCAACCACTTATGGTATGCAACATCATACCAATTTCACCACAATTTTGTTAACATGAATATTAACCCCATCGTTCCCCACGTAATACGCTAACATGACATACTTAAAAGGGAAGATTCATCACAAATACAATGGGTTCAACTTAGCATAACATTAGCATCAACATGGGTTTTAAAGGTGTCAACTTGCATATATGACCATAGCATCAAACCTAACTAGCATAAGTAATCAACCCAAACTTGCATGAATCACATATGTCATAAAGCGGGTAACTTGCATAGATGTTCATGTCATAGACCTATCATAAAGGGATAAACTTGCATACAAGTCATAGGTCTAAAAATGGATGAACTTGCATATGTTACTCATATCATAAAAAGGGGTAAACATGCATATATATGCATGACATACAAAGGGGTAAACTTGCATATGTATGCATATCATACAAAGGTGTAAACTTGCACATGTTACTTGCATATAATCAAACACCAAACTTGCATAACATGTCATATATGAACTTGCATATAATCAAACACCAAACTTGCATAACATGTCATATATGAACTTGCATATAATCAAACACCAAACTTGCATAACATGTCATATATGAACTTGCATATAATCAAACACCAAACTTGCATAACATGGTGTCATAATGGATCAATGTTTATCATAGTGATTTGCATAACTAGCATCATGAACATATAGCATAAAACTTGCATAACTAGCATCATGAACATATAGCATAAAACTTGCATAACTAGCATCATGAGCACATAGCATATGATAACATAACTTGCATTGATCCACATTCATAACCATAACCTCATTATATCCTATCATAATTAGTTTAGCAATTGCTGTCTAAAGGCATAGAAACTCACAACTTGTTGATTAGCACTCCTATGAAGAAGATTTAGTTGCTAGAGTTGATTAGAAGTTGATTTGAGAAGCTATCTTCCTCTCTAATTTGTGGAGGCTCTTTCTAAGTTGCATTTTGACGGCATGATGACGTTGTATCTATTTTTAGTATGGATTACGGTAGTCTTAGGGTGTATTTATAGATTTAGGATGTAGTTTAGGCCCTTAGATTAACCCTAATTTAGGTTAGAGCCGTCAGATTTCGTCACAAGCCCCAAAACACAGCCCAAACCCCTTCAGGCTGCACCCAGGCCAACCTGATCGAGTACCCAGGTCGAAACTCGTGTCGACTGGGCAGTTGACATGGGTTGGGGTGGTGTTGACTGGGCAGTCGACACCCTTGTCGACTTGGCCTGCGCGGGAATTTTCCCGCCTTCCCCTGTGTGTTGAATTTCGAATTTTGAACCTGAAATTTAAATCTGTTTTGAACTTAGAATTTTCTGAAAACTTCGTTGGGCCATAACTTGGTCATACGGACTCCGATTTACAAAAACTCGGACTCTATTTTGCGTATTTTTCCGAGACGAACACAATGGCGCAACCCGTTTCCCCTAATTCCCACATTTGGGATTAGTTATTCTTTAATTTGTGAATGTTAATATTAATTAAAATTCGGGGTGTTACAATAATGGGCTAAAAGAATAAAGGTCGATCGCTGCTCATAATTGATAAAAATGCGGGTACGTGCAAAGCACATGATGTTAGAAGGGATAAAATACATATGACAAATGACATTTCTCTCATTTCCTTTCTTTAAATCAAATATATTTTAGCTATCAAATTTCATTAAACTAAAATTTTTAATTTCAAATATTAAATTAAACATATTTTAATTTACAAATTTTCTTACTCATTATAATAATATATGCAGCTGAATTAAGTTGAGTCTCATGTTACTATGCCATGTTCAGTTAACTTCTTACATGTACTTCGTTTCTTCGATTCATTATCTAAAGATTTATTGCTATGTAAATTAAAAGAGGTGTTGTGCAGAGTAGGAGATATATAAATTGGATCATTAATAATATATGGACTGTATTATAATCTTTCATTTCATATTCATTTATATGATTAACCTGGTGATGTTATTCCAATCTTTGTTTCTGAATTTTCTAATGTCATATTTCCAATTTTTTTTGTAGTTGTATCATTTTTATCTGCGTCCAAATCCCATGTGTTCGAGCGAAGGAAATATCAGACAGATTCATTTTTGTTGTACTACTTAGGTGTTTTGTTATCCATATTTATTCTTTTGTTCAATATCATTCTTACTGAGTCAACAACCACTGCTTTATCAACTAGAGCAATAAGGAGTAACGTGTTTTATATTAAAGGCGTTGCTACAAACTTTTGATGACATTTGTTACTTAGTTTAATTCTTAAACAATTATGCTTGATATTATAACTTCGGTTTGTTTTGGCTGTGTGTAATGTAAAGAATTGAATGCCAACATTCATGAATATTCCCCAATAAAAGGAAAAATCTCATATATAGGCTTGTTTTTGATAGTAATAACACTTTAAACCTTTTTTGATTTAATTACAGGTATAGACCTATTTTGGTCCGTGCGTTGGCGAATTTTCAAAATTCGCCAATAGGCGAAGTTCAAAAATTCGCCAACGCACAGAACCTACTACACATAAACCCAAGAGCTCTTTCTCCCCCACTCTCTCTTCATTTTCCCTAATCCCTCTTTCTTCTAGCAAGAAAAAAACAAAATCAACTTCATTTTCACCCAATTTTCCTTCTAGTGTTTAATGTCAAGCACATCCGGCGTACAACACGAAATAGGTACAAATCTAAACCATAAATTTCAATTTTAAAATTAGGTTGTCTAATTTTAAGTAACATAGGTTATGGAACTGATTGTATTATGGAGTAGTAAGAAGTTTGTGTATTGTAATTACAAATGTAGATGTGTACATTGTTCATATAATGGATTTTAGCATATTGGATATTTGATCGTAGGTTATTGGGTTATATAGTTAGGAATTAATATGGTTTGATAATATGGTTGATTACAAATGAAGTTGTGTGCATTTGAGTTGGATATTAAACTAGTTTTTTTGGAGTTTGGATCGTTGGAACATGAGTTTGACCATCTGTTGGAGTTGTGTATTTTGTAGATGTGTGCAAATTGAAAAAATCATTGTATTGATATGGAAATGTTGTCATAGATAATATTCCTTGTTTATGTAAATGATTATTTCCTCCCATTTTTGTTTTTTAAATTGGTCTACATTTGCAAATAAAAATGTTCAAACATATTTTAAAATAGGGGCAAATAAACCTTATTTTTATTTTTATTAGAAAAGTATAAAATATTTAATGAAGCATAACATGCTTAAAGCTGTTTTAAAAAAGTATAACATGTTCTAGAAAATAATACTTCTATAAACATCTTTAATAGTTAATTCTGCATTTTGCAGAGTATTTTGAGATGGAGCCTAGACCGGTTGATGCAAGCGTATTATATCTTCAACGGCGGCTTAGGACATCAAACCTTAAACATATGCAGGTGGGATTTTGTAAATGTTGCATTTTATAATGTTTGGAACACTTTTCTACATTGGACATTAAACCCCGATTATTTTGTTATCCGTTAAAATGTTAGAGTGATGAGGCAGATTTTGCTAGGATTGCCTATTGAAGGCAATGCTATTGCATACGGAGGTGGAGGACTTGATTATTTGGAGCTATGTCGTGACCTACTTTCGCAGTTCCATTCGCCGATCAAGTAAGAGCCGGTGAGTTTGTTGAGGTCATGTGGTTTCATCGCCAGTTGAAGGAAGATATTTCTGCAGATGCAACAGATATTCAGATTCAGCAACGGGCTCGTTGTGTTATACTGCACATTATATTTTGTAGACTGATGTGCGATCATACCAAGACCCATGAAGATTTGAGATGGATACCATATTTAGCTGATCTGGGGAGGTGCAATACATATTCATGGGGTAGTGTAGTGTTGGCGTATATGTATCAGGAGCTGTCTAAGCTCGCTACGTTATAGTTTGGCACTATTGGAGGTAGAATGACACTTGTTCAAGTTAGAAACGTATTTCTATAGTTTATTGTTATACAATATGATGCATCATTCTCTTTTGTTAATATTTTTTTACGAAACACAGCTTTGGTCCTGGACCTACCTTCCTATCGGAAGACTGTCGGTGAGGCCTAATCCTATTGATCCATCGATTCCGCTTGGCTCTAGTTATACTTATTGATCGTTTATTCAGTTAAACGCAAAATATATCATTTTGTAATATACATTTTTTGAAATCGTGTAACGAGTAAGTAGGAGGGAAAAGTATGAGACAAACACTAAGACGAAATGTGAAGTTCTACGGCAATGAGTTGGACGTGCTTAAAGAAGATAAGGTTACATGGACACCATACACTCGGGTTGTGTTTGGCACACTTCAAAGGAAGTGTCTTTCACTATTTGTAATGTTTATGAAACGTTGCAACAATTCAAATGATATAAATAAGGGTTTATTTCGAAATGTTAAACAATTCTTCCTGTCCATCTTCACCCCTCTTCATACCACCATTATTCTTTATCATTTTCTTGATTTCTACACTTATACTTTGCCGATTTCTACTCAAATTATATAAAACTTCCTCTTCTCAATCTCTATCTACTACTATCAATTTGAAAGTGCTATTGAAGAGTTGTAGCGATGTTGTAATCATTTGGGAAGTGTTTGGGAAAGGGTGTGTTCCTTGTAGCCCTGAAATCAAGGAAAGGGATTGGTATTAACCTTGTAGTAGTGAAATCAAGGGTGTTTGGAGTGGTGTTAATCTTGTAGCCATGAAATCAAGGGGTTGTACTTGGATATTTATAATAATTAAACTCTGCGCAATCCAATGTTGCGTGGGACTGGACGTAGGAGTAATCCAATGTTGTGTCTATGATCATCTCTAATGTATGTGATTCATATAGTAAATCATTTAAGTTTAAGATTTTCATAAATTTCACATAAACACTATTCACCCCCTCTAATGTTTGTTTTGCCTTAAGATCTGCATTTCGCAATCCCTAACAATTAGTATCAGAGCATAGGTTTTCAAAAAGTTCATAATCTAATTTTTGAAAATATTAAATGGCAACCAACACTAGTAATAATATTTCTTTTGTAGAGGGTCAGTCCACCGTTAGACCACCACTGTTTAATGGCAGTAATTATTCATATTGGTCTTGTAGAATGAAAATATATTTACAATCAGTAGGATTAGACATATGAAATAGTACATAGACTGAATATGTTGAACCCACTACTAATTTTGCACAATGGACTAATGAACAAAAGGCTGCTGCATAAAGCAATTCTAAAGCTATGAATATGTTGTTCAATTCATTAGATTGAAATGAATTTAATAGAGTGACTGTTTGTAAATCTACTTATGAAATAAGGAGAACATTACAAGTTACTCATGAAGGAACCAATAAAGTTAAATAGACAAAGATATCAATGCTAGTTAATCAGTTTGAGTTATTTAAAATGAACGAGAATGAATCTATCTCCTATATGTATTGTAGATTCAAAGAGATCGTGCATTCATTATTAGCGTTGGGAAAAACTTATTCAGAAGATGATCAAGTCAGAAAAATACTTAGTTCGTTGACTCCATAATGGGATTAGAAAACATTGGCAATTAAAGAAGCCAATAATGTTAGTGAAATGAAGATTGAGGAGTTAATTGGGAATTCGATGTCGTTTGAAGGTCAATTACAGAAAAGAAATGAAATTAAGCCCACATAAAAGAAATCTAAAGCATTCAAAGCGATAACAAATGGTTCTAATTCAAGCAGTGAAGATGATGAAGAAATTGCTTTAATGACAAGGAATTTCAGAAAAATTCTAAGATATAAAAGGAGAAATAATTTTCAAAGAAATAGTCAAGGTAGTTCGGGCAGAAATGATGATCAATGTTACAACTGCAACAAACCAGACCATACAAAAAGAATGTGTCCATATCCAGATAAATCAAATCAACAGACAGACAATAGTAATTCGTCAAAGAAAAGAAAGAGGGCATATGCAGCAACTTTAGATGATTCAGATTCATTATCAAGTGATGAAGAGCCAAAAACTGGAAATTGAAATATATGTTTCACAAGGATTCAGAATTCAGAAAATAACGAAGAAATGAATCTAAAAACCCGGTACACCTTAATTAATTTTTAATTTTTTGGTTGAATGGATATTTTGTTTGTTTGCTTGCTTTGTTTGAATTTTAAATTTAAATTATACAATTCAAATTTAAACTTTAAAATTTAAATTTGAAATTTGAATTTTGAAACTCGAAATAATAATAAAATAATGAATAATAAAAATTAATATTAGATGTTTGTTAGGATTAATATTAATTCAGGAAATAATAAATATGAAATATAAAATAGTAATATAATAAAACCAAAAGCCAAAACAACATATCCTTTGAAATTCAACATGTATGTCGACATACATAAATTGGCATGTCGACATATAGGCCAGAAAATGAAATTCAAATTTTGAATTTCGAAAATTTAAACTTTCAAACTTCCCTCCAACTTTTCCCCAACTCCCAAGGTCTATAATGGTATCATTGATTTCAGAAAAGTTGTGCCCATACAATCTCTATTTATTTATCTATTCAATCATATTCTCTCTACCTCTCATTCAAATTTCAAACAACTTTCTTCATGTCTATACTCTTCAAAAATGACTCTGTAATGGCTTCCTCGAGCACACCCCAAACAATGAGATTATCCAAAACCATCAAAAGATATCTCTGTTGTTGTATATAACGTTATTGTATACACAATTATATGATTTTTGTTTGATGATAACAACCAAATATATATTATTATAAATGTGTTTGTTACTGTACTGGTATACTAGGCAATAGACATGAATATAATATTTCTATTTAAATAAAATATGACTGTACAGAAATTCAAATATTCACACAGTATTTTATTTAAATAGAGTATTTTATTTCAAACTTTCAAATAGTACAAATCTTAGCAACTCCACTATTTGTACGTCTCTGTTATACAATACATTTCAATTTCATATCATATCAAATTTAGTACATATCAGTTCCTCACCACAACACTCTATCACTCATTCTATACAATATATATATATATATTCTTTTACTGTTACACACACTCACTGCTTCATCTTCGGTCTTCACAGCCTCACAGTCAGTCCAATCACCATCTGCTTACCTGCCACATGAAACACACACACATTACACTGCAATAGAAATAAATCTAAATACATGCAAATGTAAATTTAATTTTAAATTTTATTTGCCTCAGAATTCTGGTGTGTTTCTCATCATTTTTCATGACTTGATCTAATTCGTATATCCAATCGTCTATGTCTAGACAACTTGTGATATTCTCAGTGAAACACTGTAAATACCACAAGGCAGTCAGTATGTGTACATTACAGTGCAAGGACAGGAAAACCTTTCTGAATGGCTGCATATACACACATGTATAAATATACATGTGTGCACTGCCTCGCCAATCAAAGTGCAACTGAGGAACAGCCACGTGGACCAACACGACCCAGTGCAAGTTTAAATGAATACAATTCAACATGGTATTCAAAACAGTGGTAATGCAACAATAGTCGAGTCAAGTATGGAACTGAACAAATCAAATTCAGCATGCAAATATTCATGAAGCTCGGACCATCTAAACAGCATGACAAGTGTATGGTTCAACATTGTTCAATATGCATCAACATGGTTCATCTACACAAAACTCAAGGGAAGCATGCAGTAACAAAATGGCATATTAGGTCAGATTATACAACAGCAAGTGAATGAGTAGACAGGTGAAACACATTTCAGGTTAATGGTGAATGGAACCATAAGTGCATGGCACTGATCAACATAGCCAAAACTAGCATGTAGTCATGTAAGTCAAGGCAATAAGTTTGACTACACAGTAAGATGGAAGAGGACTGAGCACAAGTATGTACACATCAACATAAATGAAGCAGAGTGACCGTGTATACAATAGCGAAGTGAATGGGCAAAGCAAGCGTGATTAAATGCATGTATGCAACGATCAACTCACAACAGGGAAGGCAACATATCAGGTCTACAGGCAGCAAGTCAAAGCAACATCATAAGTGCAAGTGCAAATGAATGGAGTACAGGGTCAAACCAAAGTGGTACACTCAAGTGAAGCTGTTAAAACAATCATTTTTGACAAGAATGTTGGAAATTAAATCATGCAATCTTTCAGGAATTCAAAAGTGATAACTCAAGTGTCATAAATGATCTCAGGATTCAACCAATATGATTAGCAAACAATTTTTTAATGAATTCATTCTTATGGCAACATTTAAGAATTTCCAGTTTGTATCATGCACAACTATGGGGCAAGAAATTGATTTCAAAATCAAAATAATTCCAGAATTACAGCAAATATTTTTGCGCAAGATTCAACAATTTCTTTTTGTTTCCTAAATTTTGCAAATATTTTTGGCAAGGGAATATATCACGTAAAGATCAAATTCCAAGCATATTTGGAGAAAGAATAATTCAAATCTGTTTTCATCTTTACTCCGGGAATTTATTCCAGAAATTCAGTAATTTATATTTGGTAACAGTTTTAAAAAGGTACAATGAATTTACTTTCAGTTTTCTCGGCCAACTATATCAAGGTAGCAATTCAAAGACCAAGCAAGAAGATTTCCATATTTTATTCAATCAATTTCAAAACCGAGTCAATCAAGTTGTTTTTGGTAACTGTTTAATATTGGGCAAATTCGCAATCGCATGATTAAATGATTTCCACAAATGAACAAATCAAGCTGTGTATGGCAACAATCAGGGGGACCACGGTTTAATTTTCGAATTGTTTCCCGAAAGTCATTAAGACCCCTTTCAATCAAGGAATCCAGTTAGGGGTTTAACTGGCAGTTTATTAGAGTCTGTAAAAACTAGGGTTTATTGGCTATGGGGTTGTAGCTAGGGGAAATCTGATCTAGGGGATTTAGATCAGTCTAGGGTTTTAAGCGTAGGATTAGAATAGGAGCGTTGGGTTCGCGAGTTTACATGGTCTTGTAAGCGGGATCTATTCTATTACCTAGTAGAAACCTGAGGAATGCAACAGTAGGCAGGATTTTACCGAAGCTGGGTATATTTGTGTATCATTTACTTTTTGTATTTTTATTTCTGTTGCATTCTTTGATCTGATATTTTTAATATCTCACTTAATTTTCAATAAACCTTATTCACCCCCCTCTAGGGTTATCTAGATCCAACAAGTGGTATCAGAGCAGGTAATTTCATCAACTCTAGAGTAATGGGTCATCCTAGTTGTCAGTCCTCTAAGAGTCAGTCCAGTTGTCTTCCATCTATTTTTAATGGTATAGATTTTTTTTTTAAATTGGAAATTAGAAATGGAGTTATATTTAAAATCTGTTGATATTAAATGTTGGGATACTGTTATTAATGGATATGATATGGTTAGTAGAAGTGATATTAGGTTTAACTCTCATGTTATTCATACTTTATATTCTTATATTGATTATGTCCAATATAGACTTATCTCCTATTGTTTAACTGCGCAGAATATTTGGAGAACTCTCGACATGCTATGTGGAAAATATGACAATTGCTCAAAACCCTCAACAATCAACTCAGTTTCAGATTTGTGCTTGACAGGATGTACAGATGGAAATTCAGATGGACACTCAACAAGAGATCTTTCTTGTAAAGATTTAATTCATCCTTTAAATGGTTTAACTGAATCTATTGAGAATCTAAAATCTAAAAATAAAATTCTGAAATCTGAAAAACTTGAGTTGATTTGCAAAATTAATCTTTTGGAATCAAAGCTTAAAAATATTAAGAAGTCTTCAAATTCTAATGGAAAGAATTGTTTAAATTTGAAAAATGATCTTGTTCATCAAAATAAAAATATTCAAAAACTTGAGAATGAAATCCTGATTTTAAAAGACAACAAGATAGAGCTTGAAAGCACAAAGAATTTTTTGCAAAAGGAATTTGAAAATTTTATGACGACTGAAAATTCCAAATATATTTTTGCTTAAAAACAAAACTTGTTGAAAACTGAGTCTATTCTGTATGAGCTAGAAATTGAGATTGAAAAACTCAAGAAATTTGAATCTGAAAGTTGAAAACATTTTGAATTTGAAATTGCTGAGTCCCAAACCAAAATTAAATTGCTTAACGATGAAAATTTGGTTTTGAAAAGAGTAAGATCACTGAAAACTGTTGTTCAAATCTAATGAAAGAAAATGGTGATCTTAAATTTAAAATTCAACAACTTGAAACAACATTGGCTAAATTTGCTAATGGTGAAAAATCTTTGAATATGTTGTTGAAAAACCATTTTTCTTCGGAAAATAAAATTGGTCTTGGCATTGGGAAAAGAAATGTTTTTGAAAACTTGAACTCTAGTGATTTTAAAAATCCTTCAAACTGCTTCAACAAGGGTCATTCTGAAAATTTGAATTTTGAAAATTCCAAAAGGTTTTTGAATCGTAAACGAGACAACAATTGGTTTGATAATAATCCAGTTGAACAATTGTGGACCCCAAAAAGGAATAAAATGATTTTTGGAAAAACTAAACGAATTTGGGTTCCAAAGGGTTCTTTAGTTGATTCTAACGGATTGTTATACAAATTGATTTGGGTACCAAAAGATGTGAACAAAACTGTGAGTGGTTTTACAACCTTTGTTAGACAACTCGATTCTATAAACTGTTAGGTACTGGTGGATGTTGAGGAACTGCTGTGCAAAAAGAAATTTGAAATCAAGCTGGTTTATACTTCTGTATCATTCACGGTTCCTCTAGCCCGGATTTGCTGAGTCAGAGATTCTGGTTTACATGGATTTCAGGTATGATCTCTGAACTCATCTTTGTAAATATTTTGTTTCCTTTGTTTATTCCTTCTTCTACCCCATCTATTTTTTTGGCTTGATTTGTCACTGTCATATTTCTTTTTCTTCTTGGGCTTTCTCAACTTCCAATTGCAGTATTCATAATTTTCTGGAAATTCGCTTCATTTGAATAAAACTCTAATGTTTTTAATCATTTCCAGATCTTGAATTTAAACTTGTAAATATCTGCAATTATTTTGAAGTTTATTTTCTGATTTCTGAATCCTTAACAGTGTTGATGTATTCTTGTGATATTTTGAACACTGTTGTAACGTCCCGCATTTTTATCGGTTAATATTTGAATATTTAAATTAGTTTAAATACTGAATTCGTAATATAAATGGATTTATATATTAATTAAAACGAAGCTGGATGCATAAAAATATATATTAAATATAATCGAGCCCGTAATATCGCGGCAGTTCGTAATTTAACGTTCTGAACTTCAACTGAGTGTATAGGACCTGTTATTAGTCGGATTTCTTCGAAACAAGAAACGATGGAATCTGTTTAACGATATCTTTCTAACAGAAGTGAAAAATCAAGATTTCGCGTTATAGATTGTGAATTATATCCAAATCAAATATTCAGAAAGTCGCTATGAAATCATATATCGACCATAACGGTTTATTTGATATAACTAGATATCGGATTCGAATTTGGATAAGATTTTTTTGAGACGTAGTGATAATTTAATATTTAGAATTTTATTGTAATTTTTATTTCGTAAAATAAGCAATTTTTTATTTGGAGTATTTTGCACCTTATATCGATATTTTGGGGTTTCACAATATAAGTTAACCTACCGATATTATTGTATTTTTTGAGATCGTGGGGCATTTCTAGTCATAACGGTATTTTTATTTCTATCCATGATCTTCCATAGGTGAAAGGAATTTTACGAAACGGATACCGTACAAATCCCATCATAACAAAACAAAACGATAAATTTAATAAATTGAAAAATTCGGCAAAAACCATTCCTTACCGCAGTGTTTGCATGTCATAAGGCTGACTTAAATTAGAAAATGCCACTCTATTGTACTATTCGAAAGATAACTTAGCACCTACCCATATGATTCAAAACACGTAATACGCTGAAAAATATACCGCTGTCGTACCTATGAAAAGAAACCAATATGGCAAACCATACCCTACTGCTAACCCTACAAACCATATGCCTATATTGTTTTATTTTGTCATATTCCTTCATCGTGAAGCCTCCTTCTCTTATTTAAATACACCCCATTCTTCTTCTGAAATCTATACAAACAAAGCAAACCAAGATTCTTACTTCATCTCAAACACACCTTCGTTTCCAAATCAAATGAACCAGCGACCGTAGTATGACAATGAATGGTCTGAAACCGCTGCAAATATAACATGATTCCCTTCCACGTTCATTGTTTTGTGATGGCGGTGTCCGGAGCGAAGCGTCGTGAAGGAGGCCATGAAGGGGGAGCGCTGCTGGCAACGCTCGCAGTCACAAGGAAATGCAGAGGCTGATGGGTTCTTAGGGATGTTGGAGCGCCTGATGGACGATGAGGTCGCGGCAGCATCAATCTCCGATGGCCAGTCAGTCAGACGAGGCGGTGATGGTGAAGTCGAACTACAGGTGGCTGTATATTTAACGTTGGGAGCAAATAGAAGTTTGAAGAGGATTAAGAAGGAGAACGCATGTTTTTGGGGATAGTTGTTCGTTTATGGGAAGACAGCTGTTGTTTTTCATGCAAAGGAAATGGGCTCAACGTGAAGTCGGAGCAAGGTGAGGAAATATGGGAGTATATATGCAGGTTAGTAAAAATGATGTGTGTAGAGTTTTCATGCAATACAGGGAAGGCTTGGGGCAAGTGCGGTAGGGGTTAGTACTTAGTAAGCATGCTGGAGTTTCATTTGGGAAAGATGGTGTGTAGCGTGTTAGGGGTGGAGTTTTGTTAAGTAGCAAGGCACGTCGATTTTAAATATGAGAAGTAAGTGAGGAGAAAAGTAAGGAAAGGGGAGGTGGATATAGTTCCTGACATGGGGTGGATGTGAAATAAGAGGACTGTAGTGATAAAATCCGAGGAGTAAAGTGGGGAGCTCGAGCATTTGAGGTGTATATATATTTGTAAATGTTTGTCGAGATTTATTTTTTCCTTGTTCAAAAATAACGCAAAACTGCTGTAAGATTATTAACGAAAATTGGTGGAAGGGGAGAGAATATTGGAGAGGGATGAATTATAGAAAGAAGGACGTGAAAGAGGAGAGTACTGTGTTAAGACAAATGGTTGCTTCACAAATGGAAATAACTTTCGAATGCAGGATGGATTGAAAGGCACGAAATCTTGTACATGTAACGTGAATACTAGGAGGAAGGACATATTAGGTTAGACCATAACCAACAATCCGTTCTGTTCACTTCTTCTCTTTCATCCAAACAAGCCACAACACAACCAACAATACAAAACTAGCCACAACCAGCCACAAACCACTTAAAAAATATATTATATAATACAAAAAGTACAAAACAGCAAACACCCCTTCCGTCCAATATTACCCCTTTTCACCGCAGCAAACAGCGTTTGCATGCTTTTTTATTATTAAAAGTTTATAACGGCAAAGACTTTGCCGTTATAAATTTATAACGGCAAAGACTTTACCGTTATAAATTAAAACGGCAAAGACTTCGCCGTTATAACCTCCAACCTCTGTTCACTCAAGTGGACACGAACTGGTTCCAAACTAGCCACGGGGAAGTAAACAAGTCATACCTGGTTGCTCCGTGGCTTGTTTAGTAACTAAACAAGCCATTGTTGGTTGTGCTCTTATGTGGATATAGGGTGGAGCTTGCGCACGAAATATTGAGGGTTTCCTGGAATAAAATGAAAGAACGTTTGGACCATTCAAATGAAAAGGTGAGTTTTGGAATGTAGAAAATGGTTACTTTGTTATGGTTTTGAATGAAGTGTCATGGTTTTGAACGAAAGTAGGAAGATAAAAATAAACATATATATATTGCGAATTGAACTATACGTGAGGGAAGTTACGGTTTTGTTAAAGCAAGAAAGAATGATGATGTGGTAGAAAGAGGTCGCGTGTGGTGTTAAACATGTATGTCCAATTCAAGATGGAGGAGGAGTTAAGCAACATACATATTTTGAAACTGTAAAGAAAGAAAAAGAGGATTCGTAGGGATTATGGCATTGTAAAGGTGAAGTGGAAGTCTGTGTTGACTGCGGAGAGAACATCGATATGACCATGAAGCCGTGCTGGGAGAAAGCTTAAACCAGTGTTTAGCAGCAATCAAAAGAATCATACGAAACAAGTCACGCTGAAATCACAGCGATGGGATCTACTTTGTGGTGGGTTCGCAGAAAACAGAGCTACGGTGATATCGTGATATAATCAACTGACGCAAATCATTTTAAAATGGTTAACGCGTGAAGGTGAGTAAATTTACTAACTCTGATCTATTTTAAAATATTATAATTATATTTTAAATATTTGTTGAATGTTGTGTGATGATCGTTTAGGTAGATTGCAATTAAATTGGATGAAGTATATACATCGTTGCATATGTACACATCGCGAATTGGATATTGATTCCATTGGTTATAAGATTCCCTAGTATGAAATTAATGTAAATTGTATGGACTAACATCTATGGATGTAGGAAACAGGTTGGAAGAATCCAACCGGATTCCACAATATTTATCTGTACTGTTGGTTTTATATTATTTATATAAGCACTATTTGAACCCAAATGACATTTAAACCCTGTATGGATATTGATTAAATAAACAGACGATATAGATTAAGAAAGTGGCAGCAACTGACCATAAATCCATCGTTTGGTTAAGAAATTGATTGGTCGTCAGGCAAATCAACGAAGATAATTATAAAAATTATATTTTTATAATTTAAGCAATGTTTTAAATTATAATAGAAGTTCTATTATAAACTGGTATTTTATAGTTCGTTTTTATAAAGTAAATATAAAAGATTATTTAGTTAAATAAGTATGAAGCTGTAATTATCTGGAAAGTAAAAAAATTTGGATAATTATTTAAAAGCAACTATTTAGAAATATTATTAGATTAATTATATTAATCTAATAGTAAGAAGTAATTAAAATCAGTTAACAAATTAACTGAGGGTTTGAAGTTGATTAAATCAACTGTTTATTGGAAATTGATTTTTAGATTAATTGGTTTTCAATTAATCTAATGATAGTAGCTTAGAAATAAATTAATCAAATTAATAAGATTTCATAATAATTAACTTTTTAATTAATAAAGTTTTAATGATTATTGAACAAGTAGAATCAGTCATTGTTTAATAAAGTCAGCAACCAACCTAGTTAAATTGATAATGAAGTAAATCGTTTTACTTCAGTTATGGTGAAGTTAATTTCTATGTAATTAATTTAAATAAAGTAATTGTTCTTAAATGGAATTCATTTAAGATAATATTGAGTTTGTATGGGATGTTTAACTGAATCAGATGAAATGATTCGAATGGAAAGTAAAATGTCGGAAGACAAAGAGCACTAATGATTCTTGATAAAAGAAGTTATAAATGGAATTGTATAATTAAGATGAAGCAAAGAATTAATATTTAATATAAATAGTTATGAACAACCAAGTTTCAAAGTAAAGATATGGTGTTATAAAACCATATTTCAAATTAAACAAGAAAATACGGCCTGATAGATATTATAAGTAATAAGGGATTAGAGTTACAGACTTATATCTATTCTAAGATAAGAACGTTGTCGATCAAGGTCTGAGAGGTAAATAAAATTCCCCAACTTGAACGGTTTCACTATTATCGAGGGATGGTGTTAGTCTGTAACGTAAAGAGACGTCGAGATTAGTTATAAAGTGGAATATAGTAGTGTATTGCAAGTCTTTGAACTATAACGATAAAATAACGTTGTTGACTAGGCTTAAGCGTGACTGTTATGTCGAGATTAGTTATAATGGGGAATATTACAGCGTATGACAAGTTTTAAATTAACGATAAATTAGCGTTGTTGACCAAGGTTTTAAACCAATAAATTATAATAGTATATGTAATCAATATTTAATTATAAGCTTGATATTGATTTAACGAGGAGTTGAATTAGAAACAGAGTTTACAAAGTGGAATGGGCATACACAATTATGAAAGAGATCTCGGTAAACAAGATAAGGGTAATTATTACTTGAATAAAGAGATTATTCGATAAAGGTGTTCTGATTTATATAATACGGATGATATTCACATTTTAAAGTAAATAATGTTTTAAAGGTGAAAGTTTGGCAGATTAAAATGTTTATAATGAAATTGGAAATATTTTTCCAATGTAGATAGGGTATATTATCCAAGTATAGAAAATAAAGAATGTGGAACGAATGGAAATATTTTGAATGTTAATAACGTATATTTCCTGGAACATGGGAGAATAAAAGTTTATAATAATTGGGAATATTTTCCAAGAAGTGTGGAAAGACAAAAATGGGGTTTGAGAAATATCTAGTAAGATATGGGGATTTGAATAATAAAAATGAATGTTGAATAAAAAGTGCCCGTGTTTGTGTGATGTTTAGTTATACATTAGAATGGATGTTTGTTTTTACTTCGATAGTTAAATAACCGACTATCGAAGTGTTTTGACCATCGTTGTCAATACGGAGAAATCGGTTGGATATATTATCCGAAAACCACTCTGTATAGGCATAAGCGCTGCGAATTAGATTATGCTAAAGACAATTGAAGACGGAGTGAAATGCAAGGGTCGTTCTGTTCCAAAATGTTGCTTTCTGTTTGTCCAGTCTCAGAACAACTTGTATGGACGAGTGCCTGACAGAGCATACCTAACAAATCACGTATGGTTGATCTTTTAAAGGTATTACGTCGGGTGGCGGAGGAATTTGTTCCTCTTAGCTTTTTATACCCGTGATATTTTTGGAAATCGTTCAGTGAATTGACGGGTTTGATGATGTGGCATTCAAAGTGAATGGTGATCAGATGTTCTGAAGATAGACGAAGCCTCTAGCCTCACAACCAAGAAGTAGTAAAAGTTGGGCTAGGCAGCATGGCTAGTTGGGTCATCCCCAAGCAGGGTGTATTGTCACGATCTAGAGAAAATTCATATTTATTCTTCTTTTTTGATTCTGTATCTTTGGATTACGGTTGGATGGCCATCAACCGTGGGTGGCAATAAATTTGATACACTCAAGCTAAATGAGTGGTCGGTCATGTGTGGCCGGGTTGCAAGACGTTCTTGTTGAACCCAGGTGTATACCCTCTAGAGTACACTGATCGGTAGGTGCTCCCATATCTTGTCGGTTGGAATCCAATCTCCAATAAGCGCTCTGCGGTTTTATATTTTTTATTATATATGTGGAGCATGAGATGCAAGCGTTCTGCTATTTGGTTATTTATTTGATTAAACATTATTATAATATCACTAGAGTTTGATATCAAAGTATTTTGGGTTGTAGTAAGGTAAAAATCGTCATGTTTATGTGTGGGCTGGTCTTACTATTATTCTTTTGTTTCAAAAGGATTTTCAAAATTTAAACAGTATGGTAGGAATTTACTCACACCAGTTCCATGACTGACCCAGAGTTTATTTTGTTTGTTTTCCCTAAACTCTTGGGTGCCCAAATTTGTATGGGCAGTCAAGTGTTTCAGGCTTTTACAGATACACTTGGAGGAGCTCAAAGCAGAAGGCTTCACCATTAGTTATATAGAGATTATTTCCGCTGTGATGTATATGAGTTATACTCTGATATGATATGTAAGTACAAATTGAGATTTTGTATTTCAAAATTACGCTATAATACAATTTATTCATTCCACTGTGAGATTCGTGTTTACTCTGATTTTGTTTAGTTGTGTTCTTCTTCTTCTATTCTATTAGTTCTATCTTTTCTATCCCATCCTCTAATTTCTTTATATTAATGATCTGAATTTTCGTGCACTTTGAGTTGAATGTGTAGGATATTAGTCAGCTTAAATTGGTACGGATTTTCGGGCCTCTACTGTTGGTATCAGAGCTAAAGGTTAAGTGATTACCTTGGCTCTTTGGCGTAACTCAAAAGAGATGGAGTTAGTAATACTCTGGATTGAGTTTGAGTGTATATATATGAGCGCGTATTTGTAAATTAATATAAAACTATTTTATACTGTATTGACTGGTCAGTCGAGTGGTTTATGAATTCTCGTCGAAACAGTAATGCAAACTGTGTCGATAGGTGTTTCTAAACTCTTGAACAGAGTAATTCGACACAGTATGTTTTGAAAAGAGGGTAAATGAAATAATTTTACCCAAAATATATTTTGATATAAAGAAAGCTTATATATTGGAATTATCTAATATGTATTGAATGTGTTGGTTGAAATCATAATCAAATAAGAATTATAATTGAGTTGGTTATATAAATAACCAATCGAAATATTATATAAGCATAATATGCAAAATAAGATGAACTAAATTTGAATTTAAAACCAGAATCGAAATGAAACTCTAGAAACTTGGAAAGGTGTTGTAAATGAAATTTGAATTGGACATATGGAAAATTTAAAGTCCTGGGAGAGATTTGGAAATGTTTTTCAAGCATTTTGAAATAAAATAGAAGTGTTTAAAAAAGAGTTTTTGAAAGTAATACAGTATTGAACTCACTTCGGTTGCTGGGAAATAATTCTGATGATGACTGCGCAGCATCATCGGTATTTATTTTCGAGTTTCTAAGTGACGGATTACTACCAAAGATTTTGTTTTGAGTTATATATGATTTCAAACTGATTTGAAATAAATCCCAGGAATTTGAATTCTGAAGTAAAAATTTAACTTACAGAGTAAAAATGGAAAAAGTGGAACTTAAACTAAGATAAACAAAATTGGACTAAATTTGAAATGATCCAAAATGAAAATTGTAAAAGAGAAATATTGGAGATTCAAGTTATTAAAATGAATTGATTCTTGGAGAATAAGAATCGAATTTTAAATTTGGAGATGAAGATAGCTGATTTGAGAAATAAATCTGCAAATGGAATGTTGTAATAGAACTTAACAAGGTTAAGAGTTTGGAATTGGGAATGGAACTAGAGTTAGAATAGGAATTTGGCTTAGTAAAAGCAAAAGATTGGTTTGAGAATGGATTGATGGGAGATCAACCAAGGATGCTTAGATATATGTTAAAGTGTTAGCAAATGGCTGGGATAGAGTTAAATGCCAACAAAAAGGTACAAGTTTACATTATTTTCGAGTATGAAATTTATGAGCTATTTTTGGAAAGCAGCTTGGCTATTTGTTTCCTTTTGGATTTGGAGAAGGCCCAGAGTGGCGAGATGCAGTTGTACCGAGTGAGCCGCGCAAAGGAGATGCTGGCAAAATTTCTCGAATATTTAAGGAGTTAGGAAATTTTCAGAGTTGTTGAAAATATTCGTTAATAAAAAGAGAATTAATATTTTTATAATTAATTAGTTCAATTAAAACTTAAACTAAGAAGTTAAATAAAAATTTTAAACCTGATTATAATATGGATTGTAGCATTTTCCCTACCTTAGTAATTTCGGGGAAGAAATTCTTTTAAGGGGGAAGGAATGTAACGTCCCGCATTTTTATCGGTTAGTATTTGAATATGTAAATCTGTTTAAATATTGAATTCATAATATAAGTGGATTTATATATTAATTAAAACTACGTTGGACGTATAAAAATATATATTAAATATAATCGAGCCCGTAATATCACGATAGTTCGTAATTTAATGTTCTGAACTTCAACTGAGTGTACAGGACCCGTTGTTAGTCGGATTTCTTCGAAACAAGAAACGATGGGATATGTTTAACGATATCTTTCTAACAGAAGTGAACAATCAAGATTTTGCATTATAGATTGTGAATTATATCCAAATCAAATATTCAGAAAGTCGCTATGAAATCGTATTTCGACCGTAACGGTTTATTTGATATAACTAGATATCAAATTCGAATTTGGACAAGATTCTTTTGAGACATAGTGATAATTTAATTTTTAGAATTTTACTGTAATTTTTATTTTGTAAAATAAGCCACTTTTTATTTGAAGTATTTTGCACCCTATATTGATATTTTAGGGTTTCACAATATAAGTTAACCTACCGATATTATTGTATTTTTGGGATCAAGGGGCATTTCTAGTCATAACGGTAGGTGAACGGAATTTTATGAAACAGATATCGTACAAATCTCATCATAACAAAACAAAACGATAAATTTAATAAACTGAAAAATTCGGCAAAACCCATTCCCTACCGCAGTGTTTGCATGTCCTAAGGCTAACTTAAATTTGAAAATGCCACTTTGTTGTACTGTTTGAAAGATAACTTAGCACCTACCCATATGATTCAAAACACGCAATACACTGAAAAACATACCGCTGCCGTACCTATGAAAAGAAATCAATATGGCAAACCGCACCCTACTGCTAACCCTACAAACCATACGCCTATATTGTTTTATTTTGTTGTATTCCTTCATCGCGAAGCCTCCTTCTCTTATTTAAATACACCTCATTCTTCTCCTGAAATCTATACAAACAAAGCAAACCAAGATTCTTACTTCATCTCAAACACATCTTCGTTTCCAAATGAAATGAACCAGCGACCGTAGTAGGATAATGAACGGTCTGAAACCATTGCAAATATAACATGATTCGATCTCCATCCACATTCATTGTTTGGCGATGGTGGTGTCCGGAACGAAGCGTCGTGAAGGAGGCCATGAAGGGGGAGCACTGCTGGCAACGCTCGCAGTGACAAGGAAAGGCAGAGGCTGATGGGGTCTTAGGAATGTTGGAGCGCCTGATGGACGATGAGGTCACAGCAGCATCAATCTCCGGTGGCCGGTCAGTCAGACGAGGCGGCGAAGTCGAACTACAGGTGGCTGTATATTTAACGTTGGGAGCAAATAGAAGTTTGAAGAGGATTAAGAAGGAGAACGCATGTTTTTGGGGATAGCTGTTCGTTTATGGGAAGACAGCTGTTGTTTTTCATGCAAAGGAAATGGGCTCAACGTGAAGTCGGAGCAAGGTGAGGAAATATGGGAGTATATATGCAGGTTAGTAAAAATGATGTGTGTAGAGTTTTCACGCAATACAGGGAAGGCTTGGGGCAAGTGCGGTAGGGGTTAGTACTTAGTAAGCATTCTGGAGTTTCATTTGGGAAAGATGGTGTGTAGCGTGTTAGGGGTGGAGTTTGTTAAGTAGCAGGGCACGTCGTTTTTAAATATGAGAAGTAAGTGAGTAGAAAACTGAGGAAAGGGGAGATGGATATAGTTCCTGACATGGGGTGGATGTGAAAGAAGAGGATTGTAGTGATAAAATCTGAGGAGTAAAGTGGGGAGCTCGAGCATTTGAGGTGTATATATATTTGTAAGTGTTTGTGGAGATTTATTTTTGCCTTGTTCAAAAATAAAGCAAAACTGCTGTGAGATTATTAACGAGAATTGGTGGAAGGGGGGATAATACTGGATAGGGATGAATTACAGAAAGAAGGACGTAAAAGAGGAGAGTACTGTGTTAAGACAAATGGTGGCTTCACAGTTGGAAATAACTTTCGAATGCAGGATGGATTGAAAGGCACAAAATGTTGTACATGTAACGTGAATACTAGGAGGAAGGACATATTCGGTTATGTGGATATAGGGTGGAGCTTATGCACAAAATATTGAGGGTTTCCTGGAATAAAATGGAAGGACGTTTGGACCATTCAAATGAAAAGGTGAGTTTTGGAATGTAGAAAATGGTTACTGTGTTACGGTTTTGAACGAAGTGTCATGGTTTTGAACGAAAGTAGGAAGATGAAAATAAACATATATATATTGCAAATTGAACTATATGTGGGGGAAGTTACAGTTTTGTTAAAACAAGAAAGAATGATGATGTGGTAGAACGAGGTAGTGGGTGGCGTTAAACATGTATGTCCAATTCAAGGTGGAGGAGGAGTCAAGCAGCATACATATTTTGAAACTGTAAAGAAAGAAAAAGAGGATTCGTAGGGATTATGGCATTGTAAAGGTGAAGTGGAAGTCTGTGTTGACTGCGGAGAGAACATCGATATGACCATGAAGCCGTGCTGGGAGAAAGCTTAAACCAGTGTTTAGCGGCAATCAAAAGAATCATACGAAACTGGTCACGCTGAAATCGCAGCGATGGGATCTACTTTGTGGAGTTGAGTTCGCGAAAAATAGAGCTACGGTAATATCGTGATATAATCAACTGACGCAAATCGTTTTAAAATGGTTAACGCGTGAAGGTGAGTAAATTCACTAACTCTGATCTATTTTAAAATATTATAATTATATTTTAAATATTTGTTGAATGTCGTGTGATGGTCATTTAGGTATATTACAATTAAATTGGTTGAAATATATACATCATTACTTATGTACACATCGCGGATTGGATACTGATTCTATCGGTTATAAGATTCCCTGTATGAAATTAATGTAAATTGTATGGACTAACATCTGTGGATGCAGGAAACTGGTTGGAAGAATCGAACCAGATTCCACAATATTTATCTGTACTATTGGTTTTATATTATTTATATAAGCACTGTTTGAACCCAAATGACATTTAAACCCTGTATGGATATTGATTAAATAAATAGACGATATAGATTAAGAAAGTGGCAGCAACTGGCTATAAATCCATCGTTTGGTTAAGAAATTGATTGGCCGTCACGCAAATCAACGAAGATAATTATAAAAATTATATTTTATAATTTAAGCGAAGTTTTAAATTATAATAGAAGTTTTATTATAAACTGGTATTTTATAGTTCGTTTTTATAAAGTAGATATAAAAGATTATTTAGTTAAATAAGTATGAAGCTGTAATTATCCGGCAAGTAAATAAATTTGGATAATTATTTTAAAGCAACTATTAAGAAATATTATTAGATTAATTATATTAATTTAATAGTAAGAAGTAATTAAAATCAGTTAACAAATTAACCGAGGGTTTGAAATTGATTAAATCAACTGTTTATTGGAAATTGATGTTTAGATTAACTAGTCTTCAATTAATCTAATGATAATAGCTTAGAAATAAATTAATCAAAATTAATAAGATTTCATATTAATTAACTTTTTAATTAATAAATTTTGAATGATTATTGAACAAGTAGAATCAGTCTAATAAAGTCAGCAACCAACCTAGTTAAATTGATAATGAAGTAAATCGTTTTACTTCAGTTATGGTGAAGTTAATTTCTATGTAATTATTTTAAATAAAGTAATTGTTCTTAAATGGAATTCATTTAAGATAATATTGTGTTTGTATGAGATGTCTACCTGAATTAGATGAAATGATTCGAATGGAAAGTAAAATGTCGGAAGACAAAGAGCAGTAATGATTCTTGATAAAAGAAGTTATAAATGGAATTGTATAAGTAAGATGAAGCAAAGAATTAATATTTAATATAAATAGTTATGAACAACCAAGTTCCAAAGTAAAGATACGGTGTTATAAAACCATATTTCAAATTAAACAAGAAAATACGGTCTGATAGATATTATAAGTAATAAGGGATTAGAGTTACGGACTTATATATATTCTACGTTAAGAACGTTGTCGATCAAGGTCTGAGAGGTTAATAAAAAAAACCCCAACTTGATCAGTTTCACTATTATCGAGGGATGGTGTTAGTTTGTAACGTAAAGAGACGTCGAGATTAGTTATAAAGTGGAATATAGTAGCGTATTGCAAGTCTTTGAACTATAACGATAAAATAACGTTGTTGACTAGGCCTAAGCGTGACTGTTATGTCGAGATTAGTTATAAAGGGGAATATTACAGCGTTTGACAAGTTTTAAACTATAACGATAAATTAGCGTTGCTGACCAAGCTTAAGCGTGATTTTTATATATAGCACTACTCCCTAGGGAATGTAAACAGTTTGGTTTGAAATCCATTTATTCTAAAGTAATAAGTAACGATGTTTGTACAAAGAAATATAAGAATAAGATTAGAAAGAGAAATTGGAGAATCGTTTCAGAAAACGATGACATCAGATGTAGTAAAGGAAATTATTTTAGGAATTATAATATGGTAGGATAAATTAATCTTTAGTTTTAAACCAATAAATTATAATAGTATATGTAATCAATGTTTAGTTATAAGCTTGATATTGATTTAACAAGGAGTTGAATTAGAAACAGAGTTTATAAAGTGGAATGGGCATACAAAATTATGAAAGAGATTTCGGTAAACAAGATAAGTGTAATTATTACTTGAATAAAGAGATTATACGATAAAGTGTTCAGATTTATAAAATAGGGATGATATTCACATTTTAAAGTGAATAATGTTTTAAAGGTGAAAGTTTGGCAGATTAAAATGTTTATAATGAAATTGGAAATATTTTTCCAATGTAGATAGGGTATATTATCCAAGTATAGAAAATAAAAAATGTGAAATGAATGGAAATATTTCGAACGTTAATAATGTATATTTTTTGGAACATGGGAGAATAAGAGTTTATAATAACTGGGAATATTTTCCAAGAAGTGTGAAAAGACTAAAACGGGGTTTGAGAAATATCTAGTAAGATATGGGAATTTGAATAATAAAAACGAATGTTGAATAAAAATTGCCCATGGTTGTGTGATGTTTAGTTATACATTAGAAAGGATGTTTGTTTTTACTTCGATAGTTAAATAACCGACTATCGAAGTGTTTTGACCATCGTTGTCAATACGGAGAGACCGGTTGGATATATTATCCGATAACCACTCTGTATAGGCTTAAGCGCTGCGAAATAGATTATGCTGAAGACAATTGAAGACGGAGTGAAATGCAAGGGTCGTTCTGTTCCAGAATGGTGCTGTCTGTTTGTCCAGTCCCAGGACAACTTGTATGGACGAGTGTCTGACAGAGTATACCTAACAAATCATGTATGGTTGATTTTTTAAAGGTATTACGTCGGGTGGCGGAGGAATTCGTTCCTCTTAGCTTTTTATACCCGTGATATTTTTGGAAATCGATCAGTGAATTGACGGGTTTCACGATGTGGCATTCAAAGTGAATGGTGATCAGATGTTCTGAAGATAGACGTAGCCTCTAGCCTCACAACCCTGAAGTAACAAAAGTTGGCCTAGGCAGCATGGCTAGTTGGGTCATCCCTAAGCAGGGTGTATTGTCACTGATCTAGAGAAAATTCATATTTGTTCTCCTTTTTCGATTCTGTATCTTTGGATTATGGTTGTATGGCCATCAACCGTGGGTGGCAATATATTCGATACACTCAAGCTAAATGAGTGGTCGGTCATGTGTGGCCGGGTTGCAAGACGTTCTTGCTGAACCCAGGTGAATACCCTCTAGAGTACACTAATCGGTAGGTGCTCCCATACCTTGTCGGTTGGAATCCAATCTCCAATAAGCGCTCTGCGGTTTTAGATTTTTTATTATTTATGTGGAGCGTGAGATGCAAGCGTTCTGCTATTTGGTTATTTATTTGATTAGACGTTATTATAATATCACTAGAGTTTGATATCAAAGTATTTTGGGTTATAATAAGGTAAAAACCGTCCATGTTTACGTGTGAGCTGGTCTTTCAATTATTCTTTTGTTTCAAAAGTATTTTTAAAAGTTAAACAGTATGGTTGAAATTTACTCACACCAGTCCCATGACTGACCCAGAGTTTAATTTGTTTATTTTCCCTAAACTCTTGGGTGCCCAAATTTGTACGGGCAGTCAAGTGTTTCAGGCTTTTACAGATACACTTGGAGGAGCTCAAAGCAGAAGGCTTCACCATTAGTTATGTAGAGATTATTTCTGCTGTGATGTATATGAGTTATACTCTGATATGATGTGTAAGTACAAACTCAAATTTTGTATTTCAAAGTTATGTTATAATACAATTTATTCATTCTGCTGTGAGAATCGTGTTTACCCTGATTTTGTTCAGTTGTGTTCTTCTTCTATTCTATTAGTTCTATCTTTTCTATCCCATCCTCTAATTTCTTTCTATTAATGATCTGAATTTTCATGCACTTTGAGTTGAATGTGAAGGATATTAGTCAGCTCAAATTGGTACGGATTTTCGGGCCTCTACAACTGTTAATTTGAATTCTAAATTTTTGAAGATCAGGAAATTTAATGAAATTTCACACATCTCTGTTGTTTTGCGTTCCTTCTAATCATTTTAGAAAAGCTTGAAATATTATACTCATTACAGCACACTCTATTTTCCAGTAGTGAATTCCATTGATTTTCAGATTGGCTTGGAAATTTTGCTTTGTATTGAATCATTGCTTACATCTTGAAGTTCATTTTTATTCATGGTCATTATGGTTGAAATGTGTTTGTTTGAAATCATCTTAAATTCTTGATATTTTGAATATCACACACCTCTTAAATTTGAAATTATCAATCTTGTATGACTGATTCATTATATCTCAAAACTTGACATTGATTCAAGTGATTTCAAATAAATTAATTTAATTTATGGAACATGAATATATCTCAAGCTTAATGTAGATGATCTGAAATTACTCTTGTACTTGTCAGTATTACTTGTGAAAATTTCTTTGAAAATCCAGTCTTAAAACTCACTTTTATTTCATGATGAAATTATTTGAATATTTGTTTGTTTAAAATCATTTGAAATTATTGATTTATTGAATCACATACATATCTCGAATCTAAAATTTATAATCTGGTGTGATCGATTCATTGAATCCTGATATTTTCATATTTCTTCGAATGATTTAAAATAAACTATATATTTCAAATCTTGGATCATGAATCATCTTTTTGTGACCATCTGAAATATTTGTGAAAAAATCTATTGATAAGTCTGCCTTAAATTTGTTTGTTTGTGCTGGTCTGATAAAAAGGAATCCCTTTGAAAAACTTTTTTTTAATGACTGCTTGTTTTTGTAAATATTCATCTGTTGCTCTGATAAAAGAAATCGTCTTGAAAACATTTTGATGACTATTCGTTTTTGGTAAAATCTGTTCACTGCTCTAATTGATGTAATTGATTTAACTATTTAGGCTTGGTAATTTTTTTAAATTCTGTGTTGAGTGGCAGAAAGTAAAATCAGTCTCTGAGATATCCTTTTTAACCACATGTGTTATATTAAAATCCCTGTTAGCAGAGACAACAAGTGGTATCAGATTAGATGTGCCTGAAAAGTTTTATTGATCTGATTCTCATCCTGTATATATTTTTTGTCCTGTATATATCTTTTGAATTTCCTCTTGTAATTGATTTTTCAATTTTAAAATTATTAATCATTCAGAAATTGAAATCAATAACCAAATTGAACTATATTTAGAATTCATCAAAAAAATTATCAGATTTTGAAATTGTGATAAATTGTGACTACAGTATAGTACACCACAAGAGGAGAGTTTATTTAGATTTTCATGATGGTTGAACAATTATTATAATATCTTTGAATTGGCGATTATTTCACGATCATCTTCATTATCTATCATATTTCTGCCATCCATTATGATTTTATATTAATGTGGAGAGTTTAATATTTATTAAAACATCTTGGATAAACAATGAAAATATTCGTGATGGAATTGTGGTTATATTATTTTTTAGAATTAATGATAATTGAATTTTTTTAATGATTCCAGTACAGTTGAGCATATTTCATAATATGGTTAGTTAAGAAATTTATTTCACAACCACTTCTGTACCTACCACATTTCTATCATCCATATTGGTTTTATATACCGAGGAGTTTTTCTTTTGGAGCTGAAAATGATAAATATAATCAATACATAAGTGTGTCTCTAACCTCATTTAAAAATCAAAGCTCTGGTCATGCATGGTTATTACTTATAATTTAAGTTTCGACTGACCTTATTTAAAAATCCAAGATCTGGTTATGCATGGTCAGTGTGCTCTTAAATAAAAAGAAAAAGAAAAAGGAATAATTGGCTAAAAATAAATTTTATATGAAATTCTCTTTGGTGTATTAAAATCAGTCTATCAATGAAACACCCAACCTCCGTTAAGGTCACTCACAATGGGAATGCATTAACTTTGATGAAATATTTTAGGTAAAAGACACAAATAATTTACAAGACAGAAACTGAAATCATTTCATAAATAGCGTTGTTCAGTCAAAACATTACAAGCATTGTCTCAAAACCCAACTTCTAAATTATTACAATAAAACATCTGTCTTGATTTAAAACTCCAAGTACATAAAGAAGCATAAAACAGTAGTAAAGCAACATAAATCCCCAATAAAAGTGTAACCACTGCTATAGCCCAAGAAAAGAGAATCCAAGCAATACATCTACTCTCTTCAAGCTGGAAAAGGTCTGAACTTAAGCTAAAGTATTCCCTCCCTACAGACCTGGGGGGGACGGAAGAAAAGAAGGCGAAAGAAAACGGGTTAGACATAAGCCTGGTAAGTCTAATGATTATTCAACACGTAAACAGGTAAAAGGATCATGACATGAATAAACTGAACATAGGACAGTACCATAGAAATAAGATAACATAAGATAAGGCAAGATGAACTGAATATACTATCGCACTCTTTCCTATTTCTCTGCACCTACTAACGCATGTTCAACTACCATCATGTGTTCATAACAAAGTGATCCCTTTTTATCGATCGGCATCTACTCGTATGCATTTATTACTTGTGTCATTCGGCCCCGCTTGATTGTAGATACATGTGCTGGTCCCACCATGGGGTGTATCAATCCCTCTTGTGGCATCCCGACACAATTCTAGATGCACAGTGTATACTACAGATGCCCAGTGCCTGCTTTTCCCGTTCCGGAGCACGTGCACGCCCGTACTCCGTCGAGACCTACACTGCCGCACCACCCACTATTTTGACCGCTTATAATCAGCCCAGTAATCGTGCCCCACCCTGCCTAGTTGAGGGTACCGTGATACATCTATGTGGGTTACTGCTGAAATGGGTCCCCGTTACTAGGGTTTCCTAATCAACATGTTATAATGGTTAAGTGTTCTCAATTTAACCTAACCCAGCCAGCTGTTTAATTAACATGTTTTATTGGTTAAGTTTTGCCTTAGTTAACTTAACCCTGCCATTCTTAGCATGTCTAGTTCATTAGCATTAATTGATTTATTAATGCACCAACCTCTCACATTAGAACTGTTGTTTACGGTTGCTGGATGTGTCGGGCAGTTGCGGGCAGACTTCTACCGCAAACTCATTCTAACCTCGGGTTTTCCTTGGGCATGCCGCGCTAACCTCTCACATTAAAACTGTTGTTGCGGTTGCTGGAAGTGCCGGTCTGTGAAAACCCGTAACTTCCCCGTAAAGGAAAGCGTCGGATAGTTCGAGAACAAGCCACAACAGAACGCATATAGAAGAACATTTCATTGCTTATAACAACAATGCATCAGATTACAAGAATATACAGAGTATGAAAGAATATTACACAGAAATATCAAATACCAGAGATTTAAATTACATTAAATACATAGCAGCGGAAAATAATACAATACACAACTAGAAGGAGATATACGGATACAAAGCTTTCCGGATATCGTTCCAGCTGTAAACCAGGATCCTGTGAATATAAATCTGCAAAACCGAAACTACTAGCTGCCCGTGTCAAAATAAGGGCACCCAGAGTTTAGGTTAAAACAATAAACTCCAGGTCAGTCATGTGACTGGTGTGAGAACTAAAACAGTTATTAATCTTTATTTTAAACCATTAGGTAAAACAAGGGACCACGCCGTATAACACGGAACGGGTTTCCTCCCAAGAATACCAGTGCATAAAACAAACAGCGCAATGCTAAATAAAGAAAAATGAAGCTGTTATAAGACCCAGGTCCCATCACACAATGCAACGCAGCCGAGGATAGGGTTTTTACCTTATAACAGCCAAAGAATGCTTGATACGTTTAAAACAAATCATTTGATACTATAATAAGTGCATAGTGTACAAAACAACTTCAAATCATAAGTATCAATCATAGGCGGCATGAGTGCCCCATACCACTATGTCGCCATATATAGGTTATACAATCAAAATCGCAAAGTCACATATTTGGAAATTGGATTTCCATCTATGAACCGAGGCAAAAGATAGTCCTCAACCGATTCGAGACTGCCCAGCCCGAGTCTCAGGATCAGAGCTCGAGTGACCCTAGGAGCGACAGGGCCGGTCCACCGATGTGGATTAAAATGCCTGAGCACTGCGTTTCGCCGCCCTTTGGGGCGTAAATGAGCCAACTAAATGACTCCATCGGTTCGAGAACGACCGATCAATCCGAGGCGCCTCGCAACAGCAACAACCACATAAGTCAAACTCGTCAGGGCGTGTAAAACCACTGACGCCACTTCTAGCTAGGAGGAAACGCAGGCCCTCCCTGAGGTCCTTTCTCCCGTTTTTGGTTCATACCGGGTGTGAAACACGCGAGGTAAACGTTACACAAAGCTACGCCACAAAGGCCGTGCTTTGATCATCACCACAAGACTTTGCTTTTCAACAGAAGCCTCGATCTATTTCCACTTAGGCATGCCACACAGGCAATTCACTCCATGCGTTTGATATCCATCAATATATAACCCCTGAGCTCGTACGTCTCAGAGAAGGGCGTTAAGCAAGAGAATAAATTCTCCGCCGCCAAACAGATATATATTTAATAGAAATCAATCACACAGACTAAAATCCAATGTCCGACACACAGTCCATTTACAAGTCTGTTCTGGGTCTGAACGAAACCGGAGGCACCTAGTACCCCGCATATCCATCGATCTCCAAGTACGTCTGGACGATCACCAACTGTTTCCATCTTCTTGGGTGTACAGCCCAATCAAGATCATCAGTTATCACCCAAGCGACGTGAAGACCTCCGGTCTTCGACCATCGTCTTCATCTTCGACTTATCGTCGTATCAGTTATTCAGAATGGGATAAACCCGGTCTTTCCGAATAACTCGCGTATATTTTAAATAAGTGTTACACAAACACAACATACGCCTCATTCCAATTCATTAGTCACTAACCGTAAATTAATCAAGAGAATAATTCCCCAAATATTAACCCCGAAGGCCGAAACCAACATCAGATCAATACCCAGAAAACCATTCTGCTTGGCCAACCGACAGTTAGTTTCTAAATTTCACATTCATAGGGAAAGGTTCCCATTAATTTTATCCAAGATAAATTCCTTGAATTTATGTTTGAATCTCAATTCGAACTAGTCGGGATTAGCGAACCTTACCGAAGTAATCATTTGTTTTAATTTCCCAATCCCAACCTATTCATCCCATGAAGTAAAACTGGTTATACTTCATATCTAACACCACAGTGTTATCGGTAAATTCAATTACCATTTCACGTTCAAATCTAATTAAAGATTTAACTATCGCCTAGAGCAAAACTGGTGATACTCCATTTTCGATCATTTCAATCTAATTAAAGATTCATTAAAACTCCGCTTAGTTTTAATCTTCGACTGGGTTAAAGAATCGGTGTCATTTAAAACACGGTTCACGATAAACCCAAAATCACATTCCATTAATTATCGGGTTAAAGAACGAGTGTTATTTAAAACACTGTTCACGATAAACCCAAAAATCAATATCAATTCAATTCCAATTAAATATCATTTAATTGGTACACTTCATTAAATCTAAATAAAAAGATTTAATCTTTTCTCAACTGGGTTCAAGAACAGTGTTAATGAAGACACCATTCACGACAAACCCAAATCACATTTGATATTCAATACAAGGCTTTGAATAGAAAATATATCGGCTTATATTCAATATCAAATTCTACGACTAACAAATGTCGTATTGGAAATAACGATATAAATATATATCTTTCAAATTTCCATAACAACACCCGTTTAATCACGAATTCCAACATCGAAATATTCCGAAGACAATTTCGATTCAAATCCACTCCAATGCAATCATTGGAAATTTTGGTTATTTTCAAAACCCTTTTCAAATTCAATTTATTTATTTAAAAATAAATAGAATTATAATTCTAGTTCAAAACTAGTTCATTTCGATAAAAATCTATTTTTATCTTTTCAAATATGGAGTTTTTCATCCCATATCTTTCTAAATCATTTCTTATGATTTTACACAAATTATTACTATTTTTAATAATTTTATCAAGGCCTGTACAGTCGATTTCCATCAACGGCCATCGAACTGCACTTATAGCGACCTTTTTCGAATTTGATTTGGACGTATCTCCAAATCCAACTGTTAGATTTCAAATTTCTAATATTCGTTAGAAAGCTCTTGTCGATACGAACCCAACGGTTCCGGTTTTAGGAGAATCCGACGGTCGGATCTCCCGTAATGTCCGTTTGAAATAAATGGTCGAAATTCACGAACTGCCGCGGCACGTTCTATTCAGGCCATTATATTATATATATAATATATATAATATATATTTCGTCGATTTCTATTTAAAACGAATCATATGAATAGTTTTAAAATCGTTTCAAAAGCAATTTCAACTTCCATTTCAATTCAAATCAAAATTGAATTCTTCTTTATAAATTCGTTTTAAAATTCATTTCTATTCAATTCAAATTTCAATTCAATTTGAATTCATTTCAATTCACTTTCAATTCATTTCGAAATCGTTTTCAATTCAATTCATTTCGAAATCGTTTTCAATTCAATTCATTTCGAAATCGTTTTCTAATCGATTTCAATATCGTTCACGTCAAAATGGCGTCAATCTAATCAACACGGCTTCATAAATTTCTATTTTTCAAATATTCTATTTCAAATATTTCTTTTTCAAAATAGTTGTTATTATCAAAATATTTCGTTCAACACATGACCAATCTCAATGAATGAGTACTGTCAACACATGAACTTTTATTTTATATCGATAAAGGTGCCAATTTTATTACTAAAATATTTCGTTCAACACATGACCAATCTCAATGAATGAGTACTGTCAACACATGAACTTTTATTTTATATCGATAAAGGTGCCAATTTTATTACTAAAATATTTCGTTCAACACATGACCAATCTCAATGAATGAGTACTGTCAACACATGAACTTTTATTTTATATCGATAAAGGTGCAAATTTTATTACTAAAATATTTCGTTCAACACATGACCAATCTCAATGAATGAGTACTGTCAACACATGAACTTTTATTTTATAATATTCTTTATTTTTCAAATTGGAATGAGGCCCAATCAATTACCATATAAAGTTAATTATATGGATTTCCATACAACACATGTATATAATAGCATTGAAAAATAATCAACCATCGACCAAAGTGCACTACACCGTATAAGCATCAAATATAGATATCTAACGCTTATAACAGCCTGTCAATCAATCGATCGACATATTCAATCAATCAGGATGAGTGAACTTCAAATTTCATCCTAACACCCGTGTGGGGTTTCAAACAATCAAACACATATTTTATTTGTGCAGTTGGGCGATGTGTAAAATTTATCGACCCAATCAACGTCATTCAAATAGGTGTACATAAACAAACCGTCTGGTTTGTAAATGAATATTTATTTATTCACATTCACGTTAAAAATTATATTTTTAACGATAGAACATTTTATTCCAACATATGAATTTCTATTAAGTTCATTCTTTAAATAAAATGATATTTTTATTTTTCTAACATATTTTAGAAAATTTCGGCGGCATAACGGCACGATACTAGAAACGGGACAAGGCCTAGCCTTATCCCCGGTCTAGTGAAGGCCCACGCCATTCACATATCAATCAAATCAATTTCAATTCACCAAACAATTCAAATTTCAATCAATTAGACTAACCAACTACTCAACCAAACAATTTAACAAACAAGCCATCCATGGTCTGTGGATGACGGGTGTCGGGTGCTACTAAGCACCGTCTACATCCTAGTATATATATATATAACTAGAAAAAGAAATTGAAAGGTGAGAAGTTCTCACATATAGCTATCCTAGCTCCACGGCTCTTCATTTGCAGAAGTCTTCGTCGTTTCGCCTTTTTGTCACCTTCGTTGACCGTAGCCACTACATATATAAAAATCGAATTTTTACTTCGACATTCAATATATAAAAATATGATTTTTACTTCGACTTTCGATATATAAAAATATGATTTTTCTTTCGACTTTCGATATATAAAAATATGATTTTTCTTTCGACTTTCGATATATAAAAAATATGATTTTTCTTTCGACTTTCGATATATAAAAATATGATTTTTCTTTCGACCTTCGATATATAAAAATATGATTTTTCTTTCGACTTTCGATATATAAAAATATGATTTTTCTTCGGCTTTCAATATATAAAAATATGATTTTTCTTCGGCTTTCAATATATAAAAATATGATTTTTACTTTTAAATTTCTAATCTCCTTTTAGTTTATAAATCATTTTAAAATCAGTTTTTAAATCATCTTAAAAATCAGTTTTTATACTTTTATAAAATTCAGTTTTTAGTTTCTTTTAAAAAAAATCAGTTTTAAAATTCTTTTAAAAATTCAGTTTTAATCTTCAAACAAATCAGTTTTACTTTTTTTTTTAAACAAATCAGTTTTACTCTTTTTATAGACAATCAGTTTTAATCTTCAAACAAATCAGTTTTTTTTTTACTGTTTTAAAATCTTTTTCAAATCAGAATTTTAAAATGAAAATAAAATAAGATAAAAACAATTTACCTTCCTGCGAAGAAGGGGGGGGATTTCGTCTCCGTCGGCGGCAGAAGAAGGAGCAGGCGGCGGCTTGGGTCTGGTGGCGTCGCGATGGGTTCGAGGTGGAGGCGGGGTCTTCGGGGTGAGGGCGCTGGGAGGAGGAGGCTGCTTCGAGGGGTGGGGCGCGATGATGGGCGGCGGTGGTGCGGTCGGCGGTGGGAGGTTGGTGGAGGCGGTCGATTAGGTTTAGGATTTTTTTTTTTTTTTTTTTTTGGTTTCTGTTAAATGAAGTCGGGGGGGCCAGAATGAAATAAGGGGGGAGGGAGAGAGAATGATTTCTTTTTATTTATTTATTTATTTTAATTCCTAAATGTTGACTTTTACATATGACCTCAAAACGAGGCCCATCGCCTGTCGCCCCTAGCGTTATACCCCGATTCTGAACACAATGGGATATGTATCGCAAGCTGATTCGATCGCTTTGATCAGTTTCCGTTTAATTTACATTTAAATCATTATATTGAATTTTAAACGTACATTTCAAATTACCGGGGTCACATACTAACTAGAAAAATTTCCGAAAAATATTTTCTAGCTTCGTATTGACGATACGGTCCTAACAAAACTAGTTTCGTCGAATTCTGAGACCGTTAGAAAAATGGCCAATTTCCAGTCGATTAAAATCAACTGAAACTGGTCAAACGCGTTTTCCTTTGCCACGCTCACATATTGAATCGAAAAATTATGAAATTTGAAACCTAGCAATAATTTGACAACACGGACCTAACAAAACTGATTTCGTCGAAATCCGAGGTCGTTTGCAAAATGTCCATTTTTAAGGGCCTGAATTCCATAGCGACTATTCAGAATTTTCAACTGGACATATCTTTTGATTCCCGATATGAAATCTTGCTTTTTCGGATTCGTTGGAGAGATATTCACAATTAGATCCCAATGTTTTTGGTTTCACTAAAATCCGGATTGTTTTGCACCCGGTACATTCAATTGAAGTTTGAAATCGAATTATCGAACTACCGCGCCATTTTCAATTCTATTTATAATTATATATAAATATTTATATTCTAACGACGACGTATATAATATATACGTTCGAATTATATTCTAAACATTTTTCTCGTCGATATTATTTAAAATAATTCATTTTAAATAATCAAAATTCGCTAAAATAGCCAAAATAAAAAATTTAAACTGGCCCAGATTTTCCGGGTTGTTACAATCTCCCCCACTTAAAACTTTTCGTCCCCGAAAAGGAACAAAGTCGAAAGTGGTTTGATTAATCAACACTACGTTCGATCTGGCTTCCATTCTCCAACTCTTTAGTTTCTGAGAATTTTCTAAAATTTCAAAAATTTGGCTAACACCCTAAATTTTTGAATTTTTTTGCCATAACCTCCCCTGCACCGGGAGCATCGGGGAATTTCAAATAGCTTCCCCGGTCCTTCAGATCTCAAAAAGAAAAAGAAAAAGCCAAGCGGCTAGCCAATAGGCTCACAAAATCATCAGCACCCAAACAAAACAGTAAATTATGTAGTAAACATGTACCTATTTGTCGGGCAAACAAATTTTATTCTCTGGCTCTAGCCACCTTGCTATGACCTGTTCAATGATATACATGTATATGCAAGCAAATGCGACCAAATTTCAATACAAGTCAATATTCGGTTCAATTAGGCTAAATGGCTAAAAATTAGCAAACAAATAAACAAACAACACAAACATCAATCAATTAGTTGAATTAGAGTTTGAAATTCATAACTTTGATACATATACAAAAATCAGATTTTTGATGCCAATTCACAACAATGTGTTCTAACTATATTAGTTTTGGTTCTCACACCAGTCTAATGGAAATATATAGAAATCTCCCTTTCGTCACTCGAACATAAATTCTGATGATGATGCATCAATCATCAGAGTTCTCTCCGGGCGACTTAGAAGGTGATTCTATATCTACCCAGTATATCAAAACTTCGAATACACGCGGATCAGACGTATACGCAAAATCTATATATACTGGATTGTCCAAATTCATTAAAATAAATAATCAAATACGAATGGTTGATTTAAATTTTCAAAACAAATTTTGTTTTCATTTTCAAAAATATACTCTTCACACTCGTTCTAGGATACTACGGATCCCATCTCTAACGAGTCGTTCCCATTGGATTTTACTAATCCAATTTCTGATGAATTCTTTCGTATGGTTCTAATGTGTCTTGTTCTCTGAGCTTTGTAAACCAAAGCTCTGATACCAACTGTGAAAACCCGTAACTTCCCCGTAAAGGAAAGCGTCGGATAGTTCGAGAACAAGCCACAACAGAACGCATATAGAAGAACATTTCATTGCTTATAACAACAATGCATCAGATTACAAGAATATACAGAGTATGAAAGAATATTACACAGAAATATCAAATACCAGAGATTTAAATTACATTAAATACATAGCAGCGGAAAATAATACAATACACAACTAGAAGGAGATATACGGATACAAAGCTTTCCGGATATCGTTCCAGCTGTAAACCAGGATCCTGTGAATATAAATCTGCAAAACCGAAACTACTAGCTGCCCGTGTCAAAATAAGGGCACCCAGAGTTTAGGTTAAAACAATAAACTCCAGGTCAGTCATGTGACTGGTGTGAGAACTAAAACAGTTATTAATCTTTATTTTAAACCATTAGGTAAAACAAGGGACCACGCCGTATAACATGGAACGGGTTTCCTCCCAAGAATACCAGTGCATAAAACAAACAGCGCAATGCTAAATAAAGAAAAATGAAGCTGTTATAAGACCCAGGTCCCATCACACAATGCAACGCAGCCGAGGATAGGGTTTTTACCTTATAACAGCCAAAGAATGCTTGATACGTTTAAAACAAATCATTTGATACTATAATAAGTGCATAGTGTACAAAACAACTTCAAATCATAAGTATCAATCATAGGCGGCATGAGTGCCCCATACCACTATGTCGCCATATATAGGTTATACAATCAAAATCGCAAAGTCACGTATTTGGAAATTGGATTTCCATCTATGAACCGAGGCAAAAGATAGTCCTCAACCGATTCGAGACTGCCCAGCCCGAGTCTCAGGATCAGAGCTCGAGTGACCCTAGGAGCGACAGGGCCGGTCCACCGATGTGGATTAAAATGCCTGAGCACTGCGTTTCGCCGCCCTTTGGGGCGTAAATGAGCCAACTAAATGACTCCATCGGTTCGAGAACGACCGATCAATCCGAGGCGCCTCGCAACAGCAACAACCACATAAGTCAAACTCGTCAGGGCGTGTAAAACCACTGACGCCACTTCTAGCTAGGAGGAAACGCAGGCCCTCCCTGAGGTCCTTTCTCCCGTTTTTGGTTCATACCGGGTGTGAAACACGCGAGGTAAACGTTACACAAAGCTACGCCACAAAGGCCGTGCTTTGATCATCACCACAAGACTTTGCTTTTCAACAGAAGCCTCGATCTATTTCCACTTAGGCATGCCACACAGGCAATTCACTCCATGCGTTTGATATCCATCAATATATAACCCCTGAGCTCGTACGTCTCAGAGAAGGGCGTTAAGCAAGAGAATAAATTCTCCGCCGCCAAACAGATATATATTTAATAGAAATCAATCACACAGACTAAAATCCAATGTCAGACACACAGTCCATTTACAAGTCCGTTCTGGGTCTGAACGAAACCGGAGGCACCTAGTACCCCGCATATCCATCGATCTCCAAGTACGTCTGGACGATCACCAACTGTTTCCATCTTCTTGGGTGTACAGCCCAATCAAGATCATCAGTTATCACCCAAACGACGTGAAGACCTCCGGTCTTCGACCATCGTCTTCATCTTCGACTTATCGTCGTATCAGTTATTCAGAATGGGATAAACCCGGTCTTTCCGAATAACTCGCGTATATTTTAAATAAGTGTTACACAAACACAACATACGCCTCATTCCAATTCATTAGTCACTAACCGTAAATTAATCAAGAGAATAATTCCCCAAATATTAACCCCGAAGGCCGAAACCAACATCAGATCAATACCCAGAAAACCATTCTGCTTGGCCAACCGACAGTTAGTTTCTAAATTTCACATTCATAGGGAAAGGTTCCCATTAATTTTATCCAAGATAAATTCCTTGAATTTATGTTTGAATCTCAATTCGAACTAGTCGGGATTAGCAAACCTTACCGAAGTAATCATTTGTTTTAATTTCCCAATCCCAACCTATTCATCCCATGAAGTAAAACTGGTTATACTTCATATCTAACACCACAGTGTTATCGGTAAATTCAATTACCATTTCACGTTCAAATCTAATTAAAGATTTAACTATCGCCTGGAGCAAAACTGGTGATACTCCATTTTCGATCATTTCAATCTAATTAAAGATTCATTAAAACTCCGCTTAGTTTTAATCTTCGACTGGGTTAAAGAATCGGTGTCATTTAAAACACGGTTCACGATAAACCCAAAATCACATTCCATTAATTATCGGGTTAAAGAACGAGTGTTATTTAAAACACTATTCACGATAAACCCAAAAATCAATATCAATTCAATTCCAATTAAATATCATTTAATTGGTACACTTCATTAAATCTAAATAAAAAGATTTAATCTTTTCTCAACTGGGTTCAAGAACAGTGTTAATGAAGACACCATTCACGACAAACCCAAATCACATTTGATATTCAATACAAGGCTTTGAATAGAAAATATATCGGCTTATATTCAATATCAAATTCTACGACTAACAAATGTCGTATTGGAAATAACGATATAAATATATATCTTTCAAATTTCCATAACAACACCCGTTTAATCACGAATTCCAACATCGAAATATTCCGAAGACAATTTCGATTCAAATCCACTCCAATGCAATCATTGGAAATTTTGGTTATTTTCAAAACCCTTTTCAAATTCAATTTATTTATTTAAAAATAAATAGAATTATAATTCTAGTTCAAAACTAGTTCATTTCGATAAAAATCTATTTTTATCTTTTCAAATATGGAGTTTTTCATCCCAAATCTTTCTAAATCATTTCTTATGATTTTACACAAATTATTACTATTTTTAATAATTTTATCAAGGCCTGTACAGTCGATTTCCATCAACGGCCATTGAACTGCACTTATAGCGACCTTTTTCGAATTTGATTTGGACGTATCTCCAAATCCAACCGTTAGATTTCAAATTTCTAATATTCGTTAGAAAGCTCTTGTCGATACGAACCCAACGGTTCCGGTTTTAGGAGAATCCGACGGTCGGATCTCCCGTAATGTCCGTTTGAAATAAATGGTCGAAATTCACGAACTGCCGCGGCGCGGCGCGTTCTATTCAGGCCATTATATTATATATATAATATATATTTCGTCGATTTCTATTTAAAACGAATCATATGAATAGTTTTAAAATCGTTTCAAAAGCAATTTCAACTTCCATTTCAATTCAAATCAAAATTGAATTCTTCTTTATAAATTCGTTTTAAAATTCATTTCTATTCAATTCAAATTTCAATTCAATTTGAATTCATTTCAATTCACTTTCAATTCATTTCGAAATCGTTTTCAATTCAATTCATTTCGAAATCGTTTTCAATTCAATTCATTTCGAAATCGTTTTCAAATCGATTTCAATATCGTTCACGTCAAAATGGCGTCAATCTAATCAACACGGCTTCATAAATTTCTATTTTTCAAATATTCTATTTCAAATATTTCTTTTTTCAAAATAGTTGTTATTATCAAAATATTTCGTTCAACACATGACCAATCTCAATGAATGAGTACTGTCAACACATGAACTTTTATTTTATATCGATAAAGGTGCCAATTTTATTACTAAAATATTTCGTTCAACACATGACCAATCTCAATAAATGAGTACTGTCAACACATGAACTTTTATTTTATATCGATAAAGGTGCCAATTTTATTACTAAAATATTTCGTTCAACACATGACCAATCTCAATGAATGAGTACTGTCAACACATGAACTTTTATTTTATATCGATAAAGGTGCAAATTTTATTACTAAAATATTTCGTTCAACACATGACCAATCTCAATGAATGAGTACTGTCAACACATGAACTTTTATTTTATAATATTCTTTATTTTTCAAATTGGAATGAGGCCCAATCAATTACCATATAAAGTTAATTATATGGATTTCCATACAACACATGTATATAATAGCATTGAAAAATAATCAACCATCGACCAAAGTGCACTACACCGTATAAGCATCAAATATAGATATCTAACGCTTATAACAGCCTGTCAATCAATCGATCGACATATTCAATCAATCAGGATGAGTGAACTTCAAATTTCATCCTAACACCCGTGTGGGGTTTCAAACAATCAAACACATATTTTATTTGTGCAGTTGGGCGATGTGTAAAATTTATCGACCCAATCAACGTCATTCAAATAGGTGTACATAAACAAACCGTCTGGTTTGTAAATGAATATTTATTTATTCACATTCACGTTAAAAATTATATTTTTAACGATAGAACATTTTATTCCAACATATGAATTTCTATTAAGTTCATTCTTTAAATAAAATGATATTTTTATTTTTCTAACATATTTTAGAAAATTTCGGCGGCATAACGGCACGATACTAGAAACGGGACAAGGCCTAGCCTTATCCCCGGTCTAGTGAAGGCCCACGCCATTCACATATCAATCAAATCAATTTCAATTCACCAAACAATTCAAATTTCAATCAATTAGACTAACCAACTACTCAACCAAACAATTTAACAAACAAGCCATCCATGGTCTGTGGATGACGGGTGTCGGGTGCTACTAAGCACCGTCTACATCCTAGTATATATATATAACTAGAAAAAGAAATTGAAAGGTGAGAAGTTCTCACATATAGCTATCCTAGCTCCACGGCTCTTCATTTGCAGAAGTCTTCGTCGTTTCGCCTTTTTGTCACCTTCGTTGACCGTAGCCACTACATATATAAAAATCGAATTTTTACTTCGACATTCAATATATAAAAATATGATTTTTACTTCGACTTTCGATATATAAAAATATGATTTTTCTTTCGACTTTCGATATATAAAAATATGATTTTTCTTTCGACTTTCGATATATAAAAAATATGATTTTTCTTTCGACTTTCGATATATAAAAATATGATTTTTCTTTCGACCTTCGATATATAAAAATATGATTTTTCTTTCGACTTTCGATATATAAAAATTTGATTTTTCTTCGGCTTTCAATATATAAAAATATGATTTTTCTTCGGCTTTCAATATATAAAAATATGATTTTTACTTTTAAATTTCTAATCTCCTTTTAGTTTATAAATCATTTTAAAATCAGTTTTTAAATCATCTTAAAAATCAGTTTTTATACTTTTATAAAATTCAGTTTTTAGTTTCTTTTAAAAAAAATCAGTTTTAAAATTCTTTTAAAAATTCAGTTTTAATCTTCAAACAAATCAGTTTTACTTTTTTTTTTAAACAAATCAGTTTTACTCTTTTTATAGACAATCAGTTTTAATCTTCAAACAAATCAGTTTTTTTTTTTACTGTTTTAAAATCTTTTTCAAATCAGAATTTTAAAATGAAAATAAAATAAGATAAAAACAATTTACCTTCCTGCGAAGAAGGGGGGGGATTTCGTCTCCGTCGGCGGCAGAAGAAGGAGCAGGCGGCGGCTTGGGTCTGGTGGCGTCGCGATGGGTTCGAGGTGGAGGCGGGGTCTTCGGGGTGAGGGCGTTGGGAGGAGGAGGCTGCTTCGAGGGGTGGGGCGCGATGATGGGCGGCGGTGGTGCGGTCGGCGGTGGGAGGTTGGTGGAGGCGGTCGATTAGGTTTAGGATTTTTTTTTTTTTTTTTGGTTTCTGTTAAATGAAGTCGGGGGGGGGGGGGGGGGGCAGAATGAAATAAGGGGGGAGGGAGAGAGAATGATTTCTTTTTGATTTATTTATTTATTTATTTTAATTCCTAAATGTTGACTTTTACATATGACCTCAAAACGAGGCCCATCGCCTGTCGCCCCTAGCGTTATACCCCGATTCTGAACACAATGGGATATGTATCGCAAGCTGATTCGATCGCTTTGATCAGTTTCCGTTTAATTTACATTTAAATCATTATATTGAATTTTAAACGTACATTTCAAATTACCGGGGTCACATACTAACTAGAAAAATTCCCGAAAAATATTTTCTAGCTTCGTATTGACGATACGGTCCTAACAAAACTAGTTTCGTCGAATTCTGAGACCGTTAGAAAAATGGCCAATTTCCAGTCGATTAAAATCAACTGAAACTGGTCAAACGCGTTTTCCTTTGCCACGCTCACATATTGAATCGAAAATTTATGAAATTTGAAACCTAGCAATAATTTGACAACACGGACCTAACAAAACTGATTTCGTCGAAATCCGAGGTCGTTTGCAAAATGTCCATTTTTAAGGGCCTGAATTCCATAGCGACTATTCAGAATTTTCAACTGGACATATCTTTTGATTCCCGATATGAAATCTTGCTTTTTCGGATTCGTTGGAGAGATATTCACAATTAGATCCCAATGTTTTTGGTTTCACTAAAATCCGGATTGTTTTGCACCCGGTACATTCAATTGAAGTTTGAAATCGAATTATCGAACTACCGCGCCATTTTCAATTCTATTTATAATTATATATAAATATTTATATTCTAACGACGACGTATATAATATATACGTTCGAATTATATTCTAAACATTTTTCTCGTCGATATTATTTAAAATAATTCATTTTAAATAATCAAAATTCGCTAAAATAGCCAAAATAAAAAATTTAAACTGGCCCAGATTTTCCGGGTTGTTACACGGTCGGTTCCGGGCAGTCTTACACCGCAACTCAATCTAACCTCGGGTTAGGCATATTCATCATTTAATTAATTTACATATTTACCATTTATGTTTATATGTAAATTATCCACAGGTGTTGTCATTCAAGTCATGACCCATTTACCCTCTAAATTATGTCCATAATTCTTAGGTATACAAATTATACCATTTCATGCCATTAATCATTTACATGATTATGAGCCAATCTATGCCAATAGCATGTAATTTAATATTTTTCCCAACGTCTCCCCCGTTATGCGTTCGCATAATTCACATAGAACGTTAGGCTCGCAAATTAACCTAACTCATAAACAAAAGGAAAAAGAAAGGGACATGTAACATTCCAACAGGCATAAAACAATATAGATTAACATGTGTAATATAAATTTGGCATAGAACGACATAAACTAAATTAAGCATATAAACGTGATCTTGCATTTAAATTAGATCCAATTAACAGTCGAACTAGCATAGATCTAATTATATAAACATGAACTTATATAGATCTTAAACAAGTGTAATGGCGGGATTTTTCAAGCCTCTGATATCTATTTTAATATAGAGATTTAAATCAAAAGCAAATAAAGGCAAACAAGTTTAAGGAGATTAACACTTATATATATATATAAGAGTATAACATGAAAAAGTATATGTATATATGTATATATATATATATTCATACATATATATGTTACGGCCAAATATGCATGTATATATGCATGTATACACCATTTCAATTAGCAACAAACAAGAGAGTTTAAACCAAAACAAAAGAAAGTGCAAACTCCATCATTTAGTAGTAGATTTGGACTTAAACATCACCTAATCACCTCATACATAATATCTGCGCATTTGTAAGAATGCAAAACAAATATCAAAGAGAGGAAACCCATTCTCTTGTATATTGATTTGAAGGGTTGAGCTTGGCATTAAATGAAAGTAAGCTTTGCATTAAATGCAAACATAGTCTCATGTACTTTAAAGAGGGAAATAAGGGTTGGTAGGAATCATCTCTTGTGAAGGGTACTTACATGTTTGCTGTAACATATGTGAGCCATTCGAAGAGAGAGAAAGGGTAGGTAGGAAACAAAAGCTTTTTGCTGTAGGAAACTTGAGAGGGAATTGCCTATAAATACACATCCAATTCCATGCATTTTCTCTTTACTCAAATACAAGAAAGTGCTGAAGTTATAATCCTTTTACGAACAAGAATTCAGGAGCTTTAAACAAGTGAGTAATCACTCACTTAAGTCAAGATGATTTGCAAGTTACTGTAAACTGTTTTGTGTGTTTCATATTTATATCAACATTTGCAAGTATACCATGATTGTTATCACCTTATAGATGTTAAAAATACCAAGTTTAGATCCTCTGTAAACTTCATATGCAAGTGTTGTTTGAAATATAAATGATTTCATCACCATTGCTTAATCAAAGAAAACACTGTTGTTTTGCTTACTGTCAAAACAACTCCTCTGTTATGTGAATAAATACCTGGTTGATCACAAATCACAAGTATACAAACATATATATATATGTTATACTTATATACGAATATATATAACCTTTATAGCATGAACAAACAACAAATACATATGTTTGAAAACAAGAAAACAGTGAGAAGCAGTATTCTCTGTATCCACACTTTCAATCCGAAAATCCAAACATTGGGAAATTGAAATACAGAGATTCAAATGAAATCGTAGAACAAAATAATGATTTTTAAAGGTAGTTTCGTGATTTTTAACATCGAGATGAGAGAGATAGAGGGAGATGGCCGAAAATGGCACTTTCACCAAATTCCGGCGATCGGAGATGTTGATGGTCGGGGCGTGGAGCGTGGAGGAGGTGTACACATCGGGGAACACGAGAAAAATATCACACGATTTTTCCATGGAGTATTTCGGCTGTCGAGCTCGATTTATGTTTTGAGGGGGTGAATGGGTTCGACTTTTTGGCGGCGACGTGGGGGTCCCACAGGGGGTCGAGTTTGCTGGAAGTGGACGTGGAACGGCGTTGGGTCTTGGCGGAGGTGACGGCGGCGGTGCGAGGTGCTCCGATGGTCTGAGGCGTGGGGTCGAGGTCCGTTTAGGTGGACTGGATTTTCGAAGCAGTTTACTGGAAGTTGGGTGCAGTGGCAAAATCGAGGAGGAGGCGACGATAGGTGGTTGCGATGGGTCAGTGGTGATCGGTGGATGAAGTGGAGTTTGTGGGTGGTGGTTCGGCGATGGTTCGACGTCGAGTGGAGGTGTGCACGTGCACACCAGTGCACGTTGTACAGGCGAGGCGAGAAGAAGAAAGGTAGAAGGAGAAGAGGAGATCTGGCAAGGGGTTGGCACTTGGATTTTTAGTGATCCATCGATGGATCACTTGGATTTCGAAGGGTTGGCAAGGGGCTGGAACGATGGTTTGGCACGAGTGATCCACCATGTTTTCGACGTGATCAAGAGGTTGGTACGATGGCTTGGTAAATGATTTGGCTCGATTGATTTCACCATGTTTTCGAGGTTGGTAACAAGGCTAGTAAAGTGGTTGGTTAAGCGAGAAAACCAGATTGGTTTGGCAAGAGAAAATCAACGATTTCCCTTTGGTAATCACACGATTTTGAGATGCCAATATCGACTTGGTAAATACAAGCGAGAATAGAGTTTCAAAGGCAAGAATTTTATTAAATCGAATTTAATTAAATTAAATAAATATAATTAATCAGTAATTAATTAATTTAAATAAAAATAGAGTTTTTATTTAATATGGCGTAAACCAGTGGAACAGTCAAGACGACAGTGAGGTCCCAGAATCGAAGTTGTTCGAAGAAGTTCGTCGAGTTAGAACTTGAGTTTTAAAAGATAATTTAATTTAAATAAATTATAAAACAATTTATTTAAGTTTAAATAAATGAAAATAAATATTTTACAAATCAAATCAGAGTATAGGACATCGTCTAACAGTCGATGACAAGCGAGATAAAACACCGTGTGCGTAGCACGGGCTTTTTCTATACACTTTCAAATATTGATAAAAACTGTATAACATCTTGTGTATGGCACACACACTTTAACTATACAATTGAAAGTGATACTTAAGATATCCAGATATGAACCCGAGAATTTTATACTGTATATATAATTATAAATACAGGATGTGCAACTGAATTAAAGACAGTAAGCTGATAATAAATTATCGACTATAAAAGATATTTCGTACATCGTTTCGAAGAGTCCGGAATTTACATTCCACTTGAACTCGAATTATACGACGTATACCGGAAATCGATAAAGATGAAGAATGCAAGCACTATTCCAAAATAGTATCTACGGTCTGTTCAATCCCAGAACAGATCCGAACAGTCGGATGTCTGACAACGTATATCGTTCAGATTTTACACATCGACTTTACGTAAGTGTATTTTGTTGGTGGCGAAGAAATTCGTTTCTTTAGCCTTATACCCAGAATATATTTGTGGAAACAAGTGAGTGATCTGTCAGATAGGACGGTGTGATATTCAAAGACGGTGAAGAATAATCCGTCAACGGTAAACGTGACTTCAAACCTCACAACCCAGAAAGACAATAGTTGGGCTAGGCAGCATGGCTAGTTGGGTCATACCCAAGCAGGGTATATTATAACTATCTAGAGTATTTCCTTTTGTTTCTTAAATCTATATTCACTGTTGTAACTTCGGTAATCGGTGGGTCATTCCCAACCGTGGAGGTGGTAATATATTCGTTACACTCAAGCTAAATGAGTGGACGGTCATGTGTGGCCGGGTTGCAAGATGTTCTTGTTGAACCCCAGTGTATCTTCTCTAGAGTACACTGATCGGTGGGTGCTCCCATACCCTGTCAGTTAGAAACCAAATTCCAATAAGCGCTCGACGGTTTTAGATTTTATTCTATATACGTGAACGTGAGATGCAAGCGATTCACTAGATGATTATTTATTTGATAAATACTATCATAAATGTCAAACGTTTTGATATTTAAAATACAAGGGTCATTTTCCATATATTAGTTATGGATTGGGCTTAAGATTTCTAAAGTAATTGAATCTATTAATAACGGAACACCTTATTCCTTATTTCCCTGTTTACATCTATTTAACTGTGTTTACTCACACCAGTCCCCTGACTGACCCGGAGTTTATTTTCTGTGTTTTCCCTAAACTCTTGGGTACTCATAATATTTATTATGAGTAGGCAAGTAATTTAGGTTGGCAAATGGAACCTTACGAAGTTCAAGTTGCAGGACAAGCCTAGTAGTTTACTACACCTATGTATCCAGTTAGATTTGTATTTCCATATCATGATGTATTATTATGTGAATGTACTATGATGATGTAAGTTGTTGATGTATTATGATGTATCAGACCCTATGATGTAATGTATTTGTATTTTTAAATTCCGCTGTGAGATTTCTGATAACTTCTTATTCTTCTATTCTATTAGTTCTATCTTTTCTATCTCATCTTCTAATTTCTTTCAATAATGACACGGTTTTCAGAGGGTCGAAAATCGCGCCGTTACAGTTGGTATCAGAGCCTATGTTCTTCGGAAACATTTAGGCTTTGAAATAGTAAGAGAGCGTATTTTTGCTAAAAACTATATTTTTAATATAGGTAGATCGTAGTTACTTAGGTAATCCCTCGACATATTTTTCCAATTTAGTTAATAAAATTTCAATCCGTGTACTCAAGGAGTTGAAAATGAGTTCTCGTGGAGGAAGACGCCGAGGAGCAAGCGGAGCAACTACGACAAACGGACACACTGTTAACCAGACCCAAGTGGATACTACTGAAGTAATCCGAGCACCAACTCAGCCTAACTTTGCTATGGTCTGTAAGAATTACACAACTCTTGGAGGAAAGATTTTCAGAGGTACTGAATCACTGGTCGGAGTCCAAGCATGGATTAGATCATGTGAGAAGATTTTTAAAGGACTGAGGTTGGATGACGAGCATAAGCGTCTCTTAGCTTCATGGAATCTGGAAGGAGCCGCAACAATATGGTGGGATGCCCAGACTGCTAACACTCCTGAGGAAAACTTTACTTGGCCCATGTTCAAAGAAGCTTTTGAAGGTCAATATCTACCTGCTACTGGAAGGACAAGGATGTACCGAGACTTCATTGACTTAAAGCAGGAAAGCATGTCTGTCGCTGAGTACGAAAACCAGTTCAACGCACTTTCATTCTTTGGACCGGAGCTGATAAATACTCTTTTGAAAAAGAACGAGATGTTTGTGGCTGGACTTAGAGATAATCTGCAAGGAAGGATGATGGAACATTTGAAGGATCCATTTGTGGAACTAGTAGACCTAGCACTCAGATATGAAGCACTAGATGCAAAGAAACCAGGAGCGAGGATCCAGACTAGGGAGACGAGTGGGGTGAATGTCATGAAAAGAAAGGTCAACCCAGATTGGAATGATAATCAGGGCCAAGCTAAGACGGGGCAACAGACTGTGGAAGGTAAATTTAAGAATGTGGTGTGTCACAACTACAAGCAAAAGGGACACATTGCACGATTCTGCAAACAAAAGGGGAACCAGAAACCCCAGCAATACCCGCAACAGCAACAGAAACCCCAGAAATACCCGAGACAGCAACAAAAACCTCAGCAATAGAATCAGAACCAGAACCAGAATCAGAGGAACGAGATGGTAGTGAAGAATCTCTGTTTCAACTGTCATCAACCAGGACACATGGTGAAAGACTGTCCATTGATGAAGAGGGCACCACCGCCTAGGATTTTTACAATCAAAGATGAACCGTCTACTTCTCAGAATGTGAAAGGGAAGGGAGTGCTGGAAGGTACTTTACAGTTTAATGGAATTTACCTTCGTGTTTTATTTGATCCCGGCGCTTCACACAGTTTTATTTCAACCGGAACCATAGATCAGTTTGTCCTTAAACCAATTATATCACCGAACCCCATTTGCGTATCAAACCCCATAGGGGGAAAACTGAGCTTAAAATGTGTTGTGAGGATATAACTCTCTTATATCTCTCACACTCTTTTCGATTTGACTTCTATGTTCTAGACTTCAAAAGTTTCAATTTTATACTTGGATTAGACTGGTTAAGCAAGTTCCAAGCCAAGATAAAATGTGATAAAGAAATCATAACCCTTATAACTAGCTTAGAGCGAAAAGCTAGAATAACTTGTGGGAAACCGGGAATTCACACCTGTAGTTTTCTATACGCTTTAGAAGCACCTCGAGAAAGTCTCGACACTTTGAAAGTAGTAAGAGAATTCAAGGACGTATTCGAGGAAGTCGGAAGTTTACCTCCGCATCGAGAGATCGAATTCCGAATTGATTTAGTCCCAGGAGCTAGACAAATGATTCAACCAAAGAGACGGATGGCTCCCAAGGAAGTTCAGGAATTAGAGAAACAAACTCGGGATTTGCTGAGTAAAGGCTTAATCCGACCTAGTTTTTCTAGTTGGGGCTCTGCGGTAGTTTTTGTAGTAAAGTCTGATGGGTCCTTACGACTGTGTGTAGACTACCGAGAATTAAATAAAGTAACCATCCGAAATAGATATCCATTACCTAGAATTGATGACCATTTCGACCAATTGCACGGAGCAACAGTATTCTCCCACATGGATTTAGCAACGGGATTTCACCAATTGAGAATCTCTGAAGATTGTATTCCTTTAACAGCCTTCAGAGGCCCCGATTTCTTTTATGAGTGGTTGGTTATGCCGTTCGGACTAACCAACGCACCAGCTTTCTTCGTAGATTTGATGAACAGAGTCTTTAGGAAAATTCTTAATAAATTCGTTCTCGTTTTCATTGACGATATTTTACTCTTTATAAAAACCGAAGAAGAGCACCGTGGTCTTCTTAGAGTAGTTCTAGAAACTCTAAGGAAACACGTGTTGAAGGCAAAGTTCTCAAAATGTCACTTTTGGAAATCGGAAGTAAGATTTTTGGGGCACGTAGTAAACGGAGATGGGATATCAGTAGACCTAGTTAAAGTAAATGCAGTACAACTATGGAAACAACCTCAAACACCAACAGATATTCGTAGTTTCCTAGGACTGGCGGGATACTATCGAAGATTTATCCGAGACTACTCCAAAATATCGCCACATCTGACCAAGTTAACAAAGAAGGGCCAAAAGTTTATTTGGGACCCAAAGTGTGAAGAATCGTTTCAAGAACTAAAGAAAAGATTAACGGAAGCACCAGTATTAGCTGTTCCCGATGGAACGAGCGGATTTGCAGTTTACACCGATGCTTGTGGAAAGGGAGTAGGAGCGGTGTTAATGCAGAAGGGACAAGTGATTGCATATGCAAGTAGGCAGTTAAAGATTCACGAGAAGAATTACGCAACTCACGACTTAGAGTTATTGGCAGTTGTTTTCGCATTGAAAATGTGGAGACATTATCTGCTAGGTGAGAGATTCGAACTTTTCACCGATCATAAACCATTGAAGTATCTGTTCACTCAAAAAGATTTAAATCTGAGACAACAGCGGTGGTTAGAATTTCTTGCATCATATGACTTGGATATCATTTATACACCGGCAAAAGCGAACGTAGTGGCAGATGCCTTGAGTAGAAATGCGATATTATCACTTTTGGAAGTCACACCGACTCTCCAAGAAAGGATAATGAGTAATCAGAAAAGGGATCCCAAACTGGAAAAGATTATTCGAGGAGTCACAAACGGAAAAGAGACTGACTTCGAGTTGGACAATCAAGGAGTATTGAGAATAAACGGCAGATTATGCATACCTAACGTGGATGGGATAAGACAGGAGATTTTAAAAGAATGCCATGCATCAAAGTTGAGCATCCATCCAGGAATTCATAAAATGAATCACGATATGAGACGAGTATTCTGGTGGTCAGGAATGAATAAAGATATCATTACTTTCGTAAATGAATGTCTATGTTGTCAGCAAGTCAAGGGAGACCATCAAAAGACTGCTGGACTATTACGGCCATTAGAGATTCCCAACTGGAAGTGGGAAATGATATCGATGGACTTCATCGATGGTTTGCTAAGAACAAGGAGAGGCTACGAAGGGATTTGGGTAATCGTAGATCGGTTAACTAAGAGTGCGCACTTTATTCCAGTGAAACCAACGCGCACTGCCATAACATTAGTCGAAGTATTCATGAAAGAGATAGTACGACTGCACGGTATTCCAACGAGCATTGTAAGCGACAGAGATACCATTTTCACAAGTAGATTTTGGGAAGCTTTGCAGAGAACGTTGGGAACAAGATTAAATTTCAGTATAGCTTACCATCCTCAAACGGACGGTCAGACGGAAAGAGTTAATCGTATATTGGAAGATCTTCTAAGAGCGTGTATTTTAGATTTTGGAGGATCGTGGGAAGATCATTTACACCTAGTAGAATTTTCATATAATAACAGTTACCAGGCGAGTATACAAATGGCACCATATGAAGCATTATATGGAAGACCTTGTAAAGCGCCTGCATGTTGGGTGGAGTCCGAAAACAAATTGGTACTTGGACCGGATATGATACGAGAGGCGACAGCGAAAGTGGAATTAGTGAAGCTGAGAATGAAAGAAGCCCAGGATCGCCAGAAAAGCTATGCCGATAAAAGGCGAAGAGATTTAGTATTCGAAATAGAAGATCTAGTTTTTGTGAAGATCTCACCAATGAAGGGAGTAGTAAGATTTGGAAAATATGGAAAGTTAGCACCAAGATATGTTGGACATTTCCGCGTCTTTGAAAGAATTGGTTTTCAAGCATATAAAGTTGAATTACCAGAATATATGGCGGGAATTCACAACGTATTTCACGTATCACACTTGAGAAAATGTATGCACAATCCATCATTAATTCTGGAACCCTTTGTTCAGCAAGAGATAGAGATCGAGCCAGATTTGACAGTGATAAGACATCCATTTAGTATTATTGACCGAGAGGGAAAGCAACTTCGCAACAAAGTGGTGAGGCTACTAAAGATCCAGTGGAGCGAAAACCCAAAAGACTGTATGTGGAAGACCGAGAAGCATATAAAGAAATTATACCCAGATTTTCCTACGGGTTAGGTATGATTTACTTTGGTATAGTTAAATGTAATGAAATTTCGATTTCTACATTTCCGTGAGTTTTTGCATGTGTGTTTTATGGATTCAGTTTATTAGGACTTATGAACTCTCTTGTATGTTTACATTACTGATGAGTTCTATTTTCTTGTTTACTTACCAGATGGCACCATTGTGGAAGACCACGGCAAGAAAGAGGAGGACACCACTCCAGTTCCTTATGCTTCAAGCAAAGAGACAAAGAGTAGGAGATTCTGACAACAACCGAGAGAGATCACCCATCGACGACGAGGGTACACACATATCATCAGAAGGATCAGTGCTTGGCAGGAACGAACCAATAGAACAAGATGGAGGACACCAAGACTTTACTGATGAGGATGAAGTGTTAGGAGATGAAGGGAGTGTTGACGGTTATGGTGAAGGAGATGAGGGTGACGAGGAGGAGGAAGAAGTTGAGTATATGGACGCTGAAGAGGAAGAAGAGGAAGAATACGAAGAAGAAGAAGAAGAAGAGGAAGAAGAAGACCAAGTTATTCCGGGAACCCCAGTCATTGCTACGGGAAACCAGCAAGAAGAGCAAGTAGCCCAAAGGACAGCGATATGGAATAGATTGGAACAAGTTCTCGTCGAGTTTCGCATAGCAGGAGGAGGAGTACAAGTATTCGGTGAGTATGGATACCCCGTGGTGAGGCTATATTTAATACCACCAGTGGGTCTGATTTATATAGAGGATGACGAGGAGGAGACAAATTCAAAAGACGTAGTTGAAATCATTAATATATCTGATGACGAGGAGGTCGTAGAGATAATAGATATCTCTGACGACGAGTAGTAGGACAGAGACTGGAGGAGGATAGTTACGTATGTATATTTTGGGGCAGTTTAGAACTTGAGTAGTCAAGTCTAGTATTATGGTATGTATCAAGACTAGTGCTAGTATAGAACTAGTCGTATGTGTATGTGTACTAAAACAACCAGTCTATGAAATATTTTCTTCTGGAAACTTTCTACCTTTCTTGTGTAATTTCGGGGCGAAATTCTTTTAAGTGGGGTAGTCTGTAATGGCGGGATTTTTCAAGCCTCTGATATCTATTTTAATATAGAGATTTAAATCAAAAGCAAATAAAGGCAAACAAGTTTAAGGAGATTAACACTTATATATATATATATATATAAGAGTATAACATGAAAAAGTATATGTATATATATATATATATTCATACATATATATGTTACGGCCAAATATGCATGTATATATGCATGTATACACCATTTCAATTAGCAACAAACAAGAGAGTTTAAACCAAAACAAAAGAAAGTGCAAACTCCATCATTTAGTAGTAGATTTGGACTTAAACATCACCTCATACATAATATCTGCGCATTTGTAAGAATGCAAAACAAATATCAAAGAGAGGAAACCCATTCTCTTGTATATTGATTTGAAGGGTTGAGCTTGGCATTAAATGAAAGTAAGCTTTGCATTAAATGCAAACATAGTCTCATGTACTTTGAAGAGGGAAATAAGGGTTGGTAGGAATCATCTCTTGTGAAGGGTACTTACATGTTTGCTGTAACATATGTGAGCCATTCGAAGAGAGAGAAAGGGTAGGTAGGAAACAAAAGCTTTTTGCTGTAGGAAACTTGAGAGGGAATTGCCTATAAATACACATCCAATTCCATGCATTTTCTCTTTACTCAAATACAAGAAAGTGCTGAAGTTATAATCCTTTTACGAACAAGAATTCAGGAGCTTTAAACAAGTGAGTAATCACTCACTTAAGTCAAGATGATTTGCAAGTTACTGTAAACTGTTTTGTGTGTTTCATATTTATATCATCATTTGCAAGTATACCATGATTGTTATCACCTTATAGATGTTAAAAATACCAAGTTTAGATCCTCTGTAAACTTCATATGCAAGTGTTGTTTGAAATATAAATGAGTTCATCACCATTGCTTAATCAAAGAAAACACTACTGTTTTGCTTACTGTCAAAACAACTCCTCTGTTATGTGAATAAATACCTGGTTGATCACAAATCACAAGTATACAAACATATATATATATATGTTATACTTATATACGAATATATATAACCTTTATAGCATGAACAAACATCAAATACATATGTTTGAAAACAAGAAAACAGTGAGAAGCAGTATTCTCTGTATCCACACTTTCAATCCGAAAATCCAAACATTGGGAAATTGAAATACAGAGATTCAAATGAAATCGTAGAACAAAATAATGATTTTTAAAGGTAGTTTCGTGATTTTTAACATCGAGATGAGAGAGATAGAGGGAGATGGCTGAAAATGGCACTTTCACCAAATTTCGGCGATCGGAGATGTTGATGGTCGGGGCATGGAGCGCGGAGGAGGTGTACACATCGGGGAACACGAGAAAAATATCACACGATTTTTCCATGGAGTATTTCGAGCTGTCGAGCTCGATTTATGTTTTGAGGGGGTGAATGGGTTCGACTTTTTGGCGGCGACGTGGGGGTCCTACAGGGGGTCGAGTTGGCTGGAAGTGGACGTGGAACGGCGTTGGGTCTTGGCGGAGCTGATGGCGGCGGTGCGAGGTGCTCCGATGGTCTGAGGCGTGGGGTCGAGGTCGGTTTAGGTGGACTGCTTTTTCGAAGCAGTTTACTGGAAGTTGGGTGCAGTGGCGAAATCGAGGAGGAGGCGACGATAGGTGGTGGCGATGGGTCAGTGGTGATCGGTGGATGAAGTGGAGTTTGTGGGTGGTGGTTCGGCGATGGTTCGACGTCGAGTAGAGGTGTGCACGTGCACACCAGTGCACGTTGTACAGGCGAGGCGAGAAGAAGAAAGGGAGAAGGAGAAGAGGAGATCTGGCAAGGGGATGGCACTTGGATTTTTAGTGATCCATCGATGGATCACTTGGATTTCAAAGGGTTGGCAAGGGGCTGGAACGATGGTTTGGCATGAGTGATCCACCATGTTTTCGACGTGATCAAGAGGTTGGTACGATGGCTTGGTAAATGATTTGGCTCGAGTGATTTCACCACGTTTTCGAGGTTGGTAACAAGGCTAGTAAAGTGGTTGGTTAAGCGAGAAAACTAGATTGGTTTGGCAAGAGAAAATCAACGATTTCCCTTTGGTAATCACACGATTTTGAGATGCCAATATCAACTTGGTAAATACAAGCGAGAATAGAGTTTCAAAGGCAAGAATTTTATTAAACCGAATCTAATTAAATTAAATAAATAAATATAATTAATCAGTAATTAATTAATTTAAATAAAAATAGAGTTTTTATTTAATATGGCGTAAACCAGTGGAACAGTCAAGACGACAGTGAGGTCCCAGAATCGAAGTTGTTCGAAGAAGTTCGTCGAGTTAGAACTTGAGTTTTAAAAGATAATTTAATTTAAATAAATTATAAAACAATTTATTTAAGTTTAAATAAAGGAAAATAAATATTTGACAAATCAAATCGGAGTATAGGACATCGTCTAACAGTCGATGACAAGCGAGATAAAACACAGTGTGCGTAGCACGGGCTTTTTCTATACACTTTCAAATATTGATAAAAACTGTATAACATCTTGTGTATGGCACACACACTTTAACTATACAATTGAAAGTGATACTTAAGATATCCAGATATGAACCCGAGAATTTTATACTGTATATATAATTATAAATACAGGACGTGCAATTGAATTAAAGACAGTAAGCTGATATAAATTATCGACTATAAAAGATATTTCGTACATCGTTTTGAAGAGTCCGGAATTTACATTCCACTTCGACTCGAATTATACGACGTATACCGGAAATCGATAAAGATGAAGAATGCAAGCACTATTCCAAAATATTATCTACGGTCTGTTCAATCCCAGAACAGATCCGAACAGTCGGATGTCTGACAACGTATATCGTTTAGATTTTACACATCGACTTTACGTAAGTGTATTTTGTTGGTGGCGAAGAAATTCGTTTCTTTAGCCTTATACCCAGAATATATTTGTGGAAACAAGTGAGTGATCTGTCAGATAGGACGGTGTGATATTCAAAGACGGTGAAGAATAATCCGTCAACGGTAAACGTGACTTCAAACCTCACAACCCAGAAAGACAATAGTTGGGCTAGGCAGCATGGCTAGTTGGGTCATACCCAAGCAGGGTATATTATAACTATCTAGAGTATTTCCTTTTGTTTCTTAAATCTATATTCACTGTTGTAACTTCGGTAATCGGTGGGTCATTCCCAACCGTGGAGGTGGTAATATATTCGTTACACTCAAGCTAAATGAGTGGACGGTCATGTGTGGCCGGGTTGCAAGATGTTCTTGTTGAACCCCAGTGTATCTTCTCTAGAGTACACTGATCGGTGGGTGCTCCCATACCCTGTCAGTTAGAAACCAAATTCCAATAAGCGCTCGACGGTTTTAGATTTTATTCTATGTACGTGAACGTGAGATGCAAGCGATTCACTAGATGATTACTTATTTGATAAATACTATCATAAATATCAAACGTTTTGATATTTAAAATACAAGGGTCGTTTTCCATATATTAGTTATGGATTGGGCTTAAGATTTCTAAAGTAATTGAATCTATTAATAACGGAACACCTTATTCCTTATTTCCCTGTTTACATCTATTTAACTGTGTTTACTCACACCAGTCCCCTGACTGACCCGGAGTTTATTTTCTGTGTTTTCCCTAAACTCTTGGGTACTCATAATATTTATTATGAGTAGGCAAGTAATTCAGGTTGGCAAATGGAACCTTACGAAGTTCAAGTTGCAGGACAAGTCTAGTAGTTTACTACACCTATGTATCCAGTTAGATTTGTATTTCCATATCATGATGTATTATTATGTGAATGTACTATGATGATGTAAGTTGTTGATGTATTATGATGTATCAGACCCTATGATGTAATGTATTTGTATTTTTAAATTCCGCTGTGAGATTTCTGATAACTTCTTATTCTTCTATTCTATTAGTTCTATCTTTTCTATCTCATCTTCAAATTTCTTTCAATAATGACACGGTTTTCGGAGGGTCGAAAATTGCGGCGTTACAACAAGGGTACTAGCTTGGATCTAAACATATAAACATGTATGAACATAACTTAGCATGTAACTTGCATACATAAAAGAACCACAAATTTAACACAACATGATAGGTTCAACTGTATCAGTCCCAATAGTCTCATAGGCACAAAATGTATAACATGATAGGTTTCATCATATAAATCACAACAGTCTCATAGGCATGATAGGTTCTATTAGGCAAATCACAAAAGTCTCATAGGCATGATTGGTTCCATTAGGAAAATCACAACAGTCTCATAGGCATGATTGGTTCCATTAGGCAAATCACAACAGTCTCATAGGCATGATTGGTTTCATTATATCAATCATAATAGTCTCATAGGCATAGGCAATTTAATCTTGACAAAAGGACAAGCCTAAATCAGAATTAGGCATAGTTCTAGGTCTGATTATTAAAGTCATGATTTCTATTAGGTGTTTAAATCGGAATAATAACTGAACTTACAGAAAAAGAACAGATCTTGTTTTCTGTGATTTGATTTCTGAATTTGAAAAGCTTATCCTTTGATGCAGATATTTGATTCTCTAGTTTTGATTTGGTTTGTAGCTTTCTAACTTGATTTCTAATTTGGAAAAGAATGGAGGCTGTGCTAGAATGGAGATGGATGGCATGACGGCTTCAAAGAATGAAATTATGAGGTCTAGGGTTGAGGTTTGGGGCGATTATATAGAAGTTTAGATTAATATGAGCCATTAGATCAACCTAGGAGTAATCAGGGCTATTCAGATAAAAGAAAGCCAACCAGAAATTGTCACATATTCCTTAATGACTCAGAAATCGTCATTGGAATCCGGATCAAAAAGGGGTCGACTCCAAACAGGGGGGTCGACATCTATGTCGACTCCCTCTGGAGGGGTCGACACCCAGAGCGGGAAATTTCTCGCTCAGTCTTTCTGTCTGAATTTTGAACTGGATTTTGATTTTCTATTTATTATTGTATTTAATTTCTGTTTAAACTTGAGATTTTCTGAACTCCATAACTTCTTCATACGGAGTCCGATTCACGCAAACTCGGACTCTATCTCAAGCAGAATTTCGAGATGAACGCAATGGCATAACCCGTTTTACTTAATTCCCAACTTTAAAATTAAGTTTCTTTAATTTGTTACTTTAATGTTCATAGAAAATACAGGGTGTTACATTCTCCCCTCCTAAAAGGATTTCGTCCCCGAAATCTCTTAGTTAAGAAGAATGTACCCTAACATCCAACATCCATATACTCAACCATCAATCACTGGCATCCATTGTCCTTAAAAAAATTTCTAATACTTTCATAATCATATGCATAGTGTGTGTACGTGTCCTTATCTAATGCAAAATCAGGCGGTCTACTGATGTAGTTGACCTCCTTAATGCGAATTATGTTAGTGCTCTGAGTCTATCATGTATGCAATTATTCTTAATCGTACTTTATAACTTCTACATGGGTGCACAATCATTAATACAAATGCAACATCCATATGATAACACATCAAGTTTCCATCCATATACAAATACATATATGCATATGCAATATGAAAGTGACTGAGCCGATCTAGTACCTAGTGCGTATGTTTATGCATCCACGAGCAACCACCTGCCACCATTAATCATAACATGTTTACAAATACATGTTTACATTCATTGGTTTCTACCTAAGGATCAAGAATAGGACCGAGGAGATATACTTAAGAGATAGATACAAGCATGCATAAACTTATGGAAAAAGAGATCAAGGATGTACCCTCAAAAAGAAAAGGGTAGGCTACGCGTATCTTGTCCTTAGTTTCCCAAGTCGCGTCTTCCTCAGAGTCACTCCATTGAACTTTAACAAGCTTGACCTCACGGTTGCGTAGCTTTTTGACTTCTGTTCCTAAGATACGAGCTGGAATTCTTCTCACCATCGCTTTTCGCTCTACTTCTACTTCCTCTAGTATGCTTGGCTCCACAACTTCCGCAGACTCATGTAAGCACTTCCGTAGATGAGAGACATGAAAAACATTATGAACTCTAGCCAATTTTTCGGGCAGCTCTACTTTATAAGTCATCTTCCTGATCCTCACAATGATAGTAAATGGCCCTACAAATCTTGGTGCTAATTTTCCTACGGACCAAAAGCGAACGACATTCCTCAAAGAAGATACTTTAAGAAAAACTCTGTCTCCAACCTCAAACTCAAGGTCGGTCCTTCTTTTATCAGCGTAGGACTTTTGTCTCTCTTGTGTGATCTTCATTTGTCTTCGTATCAAGTCCACCTCCTCTGAATTTTCTCTGATCATGTCAGGCCCAAGTACGAGCTTGTCTGTAGACTCCCACCAACAAGTTGGTGATCGACATGGTCTTCCATATAAAGCCTCAAAGGGTGCCATGCCTATGGTGGCTTGGTAGCTATTGTTGTAGGCAAACTCCACCAAAGGAAGATGATCCTCCCATGTTCCTCCAAATCACGAATGCACAATCTCAAAAGATCTTCTAAAACTCTATTCACCCTTTCCGTCTGACCATCGGTTTGAGGGTGATAGGCAGTGCTTAAGCATAGCTGTGTGCCTACAGCCTCTTGCAAACTCTTCCAAAACTCGCTTGTAAAGATAGTATCTCGATCATTTACTATGCTAGAGGGTATTCCATGCAGTCGAACCACCTCTTTAAGATAAATGGATGCTAACGATGAGGCAGTCCTCCTACTCTTAACAGGTATAAACTGAGCGTTTTTAGTGAGCATGTCCACTACTACCCAAACACTGGTATTGCCCTTTCTTGACCTAGGCAACCCATCAATAAAGTCCATCAAAATGCTATCCCATATCCACTGTGGGACCTCTAGAGGATGAAGCAAACCACCAGGCTTTTTCTGCTCTGCCTTGACTTGCTGGCATATCATGCATTTAGAGACAAACTCAGCTACATCCTTCTTCATGCCATTCCAAAAGAAAACCCTTTTTATGTCTTTATACATCATCTCCCCGCCTGGGTGTATAGTCAGCTTAGAATGGTGTGCTTCTTCGAGAACGGTTTTCATCAAATCCCTTGCTTGTGGGACGCATAGTCTTCCATCCCATCTCAACCAACCTTTTGCATCTACGGAGTATCTATTGAGGTGACTAGAAGTCTCACCTCTAATTTGCTTATCCATAACTTCTACTAGCTGAGGATCTTCACGTTGCGCGGTTCCTATTGAGTACAAAAGAGAAGGCCACACCTCTAGTGATGCTAATAAACCGGGTACAAATTCAAAGGAGGGCCTAAAGTCAAAGTTTGCTATGTACTCCAAGCTTTGCCTTTCTACAAAGGGAGGACTTCAGGTCAACTTTTTCCTACTCAAGGCGTCTGCTGCCACGTTGCCCTTGCCAAGGGTATAAGCAATCTCAAAATCGTATGAGGTAAGAAATTCCATCCACCTTTGTTGTCTTAAGTTAAGATCTTTCTGTGAGAAAAGGTACTTTAACGATTTATGGTCAGTAAACAATTCAAACCTTTCTCCTAGTAGGTAATGACGCCATGACTTAAGAGCGAAAACAATGGCAGCTAGCTCTAGAACTTGAGTTGGGTAGTTATTCTCATGTACCTTCAACTGCCTTCCTCCATAGCAAACTACTTTGCCTCTTGCATTAAGACAGTGCCTAATCCTGTACCGCATGCGTCTGTGTATACGGTAAACATCTTGCTCCCATCAGGCAATGTCAGAACTGGGGCTGTTGTCAGATCCCTTTTTCAGTCGTTGGAAAGCAACATCATAGTCCAAATCCCAAGCAAAAGTTAGGTTCTTCTTTGTCAACCTAGTAAGTGGGGCTGAGATCTTTGCAATGACCTTGACGAACTTTCTGTAAAAGCCCGCTAGCCCAAGAAAACTTCGTACTTCGGTTGCATTTCGTGGAATCTTCCAATCTTGCACTACAACTACTTTTGCGGGATCCATAGCTATCCCTTCTTTGGACACCAAATGTCCAAGAAACCATACTTCATCTCTCCAAAAATGGCATTTGGAGAATTTTGCTTTCAACTGATGTGATCGAAGAGTATCCATAACTTCCCTTAAATGCAAAGCATGTTCTTCCTCATTTTTTCGAGAAAATCAAAATATCGTCCACGAAGTCCACTAAAAATTTATTAAGGAACTCTCTGAACACTCTACTCATCAAGTCTACGAAATAGGCGGGTACGTTTGTCAAGTCGAAAGGCATGACAAGCCATTCGAAGAAACCATCTGCGGTCCTGAACACGGTCTTAACTATGCTGTCTTCAGCCACTCTTAGCTGATGAAATATGGTGGCCAGATCTAGTTGGGAGAAAACCAAGGCACCTACGAGCTGGTCGAACAAGTAGTCAATTCTAGGAAGTGGGTGCCTATTCTTCTTGATCATCTTGTTAGCTCCCTATAGTCCACGCACAGGCGAAGTGAACCATCCGCTATAGTTGCAAACACCACTGGAGCACCCCATTCAGAAATACTCTGCCTTATGAATCCCTTTTCAAGCAACTCTTTAACTTGCTTGCTGAGCTCTTTCCCTTGTAGCCATGTGTCTAATGGGTAAAGCAACAGGTTTTTCATTATCAACAAGGTATATCCGGAAGTCTATCTCTCGCTTCGGAGGTAAACCCTTCACCTCTTCAAAGAGATCCGAGTATTCACGGACTACTCTAACAAATTGCAAGTTTTCAACAGATGCATCAAGTGATTCTAGATAGCTAAGTATAACAGAATTTATGGGATTACAAGAGATTTCGAGAGTGTCACCAGGGTGAGTCATAAGTCTAACTACTCTCTTTTCACAATCGAGGATGGCACCATTACTTGATAGCCAATCCATGCCTAGAATCAACCCATAGCCCGTGAAGCCCAAAACATAGGCATTACATCTAAACCCAACACTTAATATAGAAATCTCCAAATCCAAACAAATCATTGACAAATAAGCCGAACACCCAATTGGCTTTGAAACAACCATTGGATCCTCTACTATGTTGGTATCTATGTGTGGAGATTCAACCAAAGCATTAGATATAAAAGAGTGTGATGCGCCAAAATCAAAAAAAGAGTACGAACTGGATGATCAGAAAGATAAACTAAACTCTCAACAGAAATATTTCTACCTCGTTCTTGTGGAGGTACTATGAGAGCATGAATCTGCCCTCCAAAAGTTGATCCAGTCCTCTGCCCTTGCCTTTGCTTTCTTGGGCAGTCCTTTGTTGTATGTCCTATCTCGCTGCATTGAAAACAGCTACCCATCTTCTACGTCTTCCTGCAGTCTTTAATTAGATGTCCAGGTATGCCACAAAATTTACACTTCCTCTTGTCACGGGGTTTGTTATTCATCCCGCATTTCTTGGAATCTGTCTTCTTATTCTGCGAACCCTCCCCTTTCTTGTCTAGAGTTTCTTCCACCTTTGCCTCTTTCTTGCCACCCTTGTCTTCCTCCTGTAACAGTGCCATGTCCACCAGTCTCTCAAAAGACGCACCCAGAGGTATATGGGACATAGCTTGGTTGTGTAGTGGCTCATTCAACCCTTTAACGAAACGGAGAGCCTTTTTATGTGGAGTGTTTACTAACTCCAGTCCGAATCTAGCCAGCTAGTTGAATTGGTTGACGTATTCCTTGACCGATAGGCTTCCCTGCTTGAGTGCTAAGAACTTCTCCATCTGTAGGCTTCGTTCAACTTGCGAGAGGAACTTCATTTCAAACCTCATTCTGAAATCCTCCCAAGTTTCAACTGGTCTCTCAGCATTAGTAACTTCCCACCAGTAAGAGGCTTCGTCCTTAAGTAACCGTACAGCCAGTTGTATCTTCTGCATATCGTCCACTTCAAAGATAACAAACAAATCTTATGTTTCCTTGATCCAGTTTCTTACTTCCACAAATGACTCAGTCCCATTAAAGTTCTTTCCACCCATAGCTCGAAAGTCTCTACATATCTTTGAGAAATCATTCACATGCGGAGGAGGAGGAGGAGGAACGGCTGCTGCTGGGGGAGGAGGAACGACTGTTGGGCCTGCGTCATTAACCCTAGCCTCCAGATACCTTCTGAACCAGCCAAGTACCGGTATGCCCTCAGGAAGATTAAGATCCCCAAACATGCTGAAACGAAAAGAAAAGGTTCAAAACAAAGGATAGAAAGATAGTGCATATGGCTTTGGGAATTATGCCTTTAAAATAAAACAACACTTTTCTTGAAAAACGCTACTTTAAACTTCTTTTGAAAAATAGTTTTCAAAAACTATTATCTGATTTGGTAAACCATCGCTCTAATACCAAGTGAAACATCCCCACCTCTATTAAGGTCACTCACAAAGGGAATGCTTTAACTTTGGTGAAGCATTTTAGGTAAAAGGCACAAATAATTTACAAGACAGACGTATAAACAGCGGAAAACTGAAATCATTTCATAAATAGCGTGGTTCGGTCAAAACATTACAAGCACTGTCTCAAAACCCAACTTCTAAATTATTACAATAAAACATCTGTCTTGATTTAAAACTCCAAGTAAATAAAGAAGCATAAAACAGTAGTAAAGCAGAATAAATCCCCAATAAAAGTGTAACCACAGCCGTAGCCCAAGGAAAGAGAATCCAAGCAATACATCTACTCTCTTCAAGCTAGAAAATGTCTGACCTTAAGTTGAAGTATTCCCTCCCTGCGGGCCTAGGGGGGACGGAAGAAAAGAAGGCGAAAGAAAACGGGTAAGACATAAGCTTGGTAAGTTCAGTGATTATTCAGCATGTAAACAGGTAAAAGGATCATGACATGAATAAACTGAACATAAGACAGTACCATAGAAATAAGATAACATAAGATAAGGCAAGATGAACTGAATATACTATCACACTCTTTCCTATTTCTATGCACCTACTAACGCATGTTTCAACTACCATCATGTGTTCATAACAAAGTGATCCCTTTTTATCGATCGGATTCTACTCGCATGCATTTATTACTTGTGTCATTCGGCCCCGCTTGATTGTAGATAACTGTGCTGGTCCCACCATGGTGTGTATCAATCCCTCTGGTGGCAACCCGACACAATTCTAGATGCACAGTGTATACTAATGATGCCCAGTGCCTGCTTTTCCCATTTTGGAGCACGTGCACGCCCGTATTCCGTCGAGACCTACACTACCGCACCACCCGCCGCTATTTTGACCGCTTATAATCAGCCCAGTAATCGTGTCCCACCCTGCCTAGTTCAGGGTACCGTGATACATCTATGTGGGTTACTACTGAAATGGGTCCCCGTTACTAGGGTTTCCTAATCATCATGTTATAACGGTTAAGTGTTCTCAATTTAACCTAACCCCACCCATCTATTTAATTAACATGTTATATTGGTTAAGTGTTGCCTTAGTTAACTTAACCCTGCCATTCTTAGCATGTCTAGTTCATTAGCATTAATTGATTTATTAATGCACTAACCTCTCACATTAGAATTGTTGTTTGCGGTTGCTGGATGTGCCGAGCGGTTCCGGGTAGACTTCCACCGCAAAATCATTCTAAACCGGGTTTTTCTTGGGCATGCTGCGCTAACCTCTCACATTAGATCTGTTGTTGCGGTTGCTGGATGTGTCGGTCAGTTCCGGGAAGTCTTACATCGCAACTCAATCTAACCTCGGGTTAGGCATATTATCTTTTAATTAATTTACATATTTACCATTTATGTTTATATGTAAATTATCCACAAGTGTTGTCGTTCAAGTCATGTCCCATTTACCCTCTAAATTATGTCCATAATTCTTAGGTATACAAATTATACCATTTCATGCCATTAATCATTTACATGATTATGAGCCAATCTATGCCAATAGAATGTAATTTAATATTTTTCCCAACGTCTCCCCCGTTATTCATTCGCATAATTCACATAGCACGTTAGGCTCGTAAATTAGCCTAACTCATAAACAAAAGGGAAAAGAAAGGGACATGTAACATTCCAACAGGCATAAAAAATATAGATTAACATGTGTAATATAAATTTGGCATAAAACGACATAAACTAAATTAAGCATATAAACGTGATCTTGCATTTAAATTAGTTCCAATTAACATGCGAACTAGCATAGATTTAATTGTATAAACATGAACTTATATAGATCATAAACATGGGTACTAGCTTGGATCTAAACAGGTATGCACATAACTTAGCATGTAACTTGCATACATAAAAGAACCACAAATTTAATACAACATGATAGGTTCAACTGTATCAGTCCCAATAGTCTCTTATGCATAGAATGTATAACATGATAAGTTTCATCATATAAATCACAACAGTCTCATAGGATAAGTTCTATTAGGCAAATCACAACATTCTCATAGGCATGATTGTTTCATTAGGCAAATCACAACAGTCTCATAGGCTTAATTGGTTCAATTAGGCAAATCACAATAGTCTCATAGGCATGATTGATTTCATTATATCAATCACAATAGTCTCATAGGTATAAGCAAATTAGTCTTGACAAAAGGATAAGCATGAATCAGAATTAGGCATAGTTCTAGGTCTGATTATTACAGTCATGATCTATATTAGGTGTTTAAATCGGAATAATAACCGAACTTACAGAAAAAAGAACAGATCTTGTATTCTAGGATCTGATTTCTGAATTTGAAAAGCTTATCCTTTGATGTAGACGTTTGATTCTCTAGTTTTGATTTGGTTTGTAGCTTTCTACTTTGATTTCTAATTTGGAGAAGAATGGTGGCTATGCTAGAATGGAGATGGATGGCATGACGGCTTCAAAGAATGAAATTATGAGGTCTAGGGTTGAGGTTTGGGGTGATTATATAGAAGTTTAGATTAATATGAGCCATTAGATCAACCTAGGAGTAATCAGGGCCATTCAGATCAAAGAGAGCCAACCAGAAATCGCCATATATGCCCTAATGACTTAGAAATCGTCACTGGAATCCAGATCAGAAAGGGGTCGACTCCCTACAGGGGGGTCGACATCTATGTCGACTCCCCTATAGGGGGTCGACACCTTTATCGACATCCCCTGGAGGGGTCGACACCCAGAGCGGGAAATTTCCCGCTCAGCCGTTCTATCTTAATTTTGAACTGGATTTTGATTTTCTATTTATTATTATATTTAATTTCTGTTTAAACTTGAGATTTTCTGAACTCTATAACTTCTTCATACGGAGTCCAATTCACGCAAACTCGGACTCTATCTCAAGCAAAATTTCGAGACGAACGCAATGGAGTAACCCGTTTTACTTAATTCCCACTTTTAAAATTAAGTATTCTTTAATTTGTTACTTTAATGTTCACAAAAAATACGGGGTGTTACATTCTCCCCTCCTTAAAGGATTTCGTCCCTGAAATCTCTAAGTTAAGAAGAATGTATTCCAACATCCATCTACTCAACCATCAATTAAAGGCATCAATTGTCCTTAAAAGATTTCTAATGCTTTCATGATCATATGCATAGTGTGTGTACGTGTCCTTATCTAATACAAAATCAGGCGGTCTACTGATTCATTTGACCTCCTTAATGCGAATTATGTTAGTGCTATGAGTCCATCATGTATGCAATTATTCCTAATCGTACTTTATAACTTCTACATGGGTGCACAATCATTCATACAAATGCAACATCCATATGATAACACATCGAGTTTCCATCCATATACAAATACATATATGCATATGCAATATGAAAGTGACTGAGCCGATCTAGTACCTAGTGTGTGTGTTTATGCATCCACGAGCAACCACTTGCAACCATTAATCATAACATGTTTTCAAATACATGTTTACATTCATTGGTTTCTATCTAAGGATCAAGAATAGGACCGAGGAGATATACTTAAGAGATAGATACAAGCATGCATAAACTTATGGAAAAAGAGATCAAGGATGTACCCTCAAATACAAAAGGGTTGCATGCGCGTATCTTGTCCTCGGTCTCCCAAGCCGCGTCTTCCTCAGCGTCACTCCATTGAACTTTAATAAGTTTGACCTCATGGTTGCGTAGCTTTTTGACTTCTGTTCCCAAGATACAAGTTGGAATTCTTCTCACCGTCGCTTCTCGCTCTAGTTCTACTTCCTCTAGTATGCTTGGCTCCATAACTTCCGCAGACTCATGTAAGCACTTCCGTAGATGAGAGACATGAAAAACATTATGAACTCCAGCCAATTTTTCGTGCAGCTCTACTTTACAAACCATCTTCCCAATCCTCTCAATGATAGTAAATGGACCTACAAATCTTGGTGCCAATTTTCCTACGGACCCAAAGCGAACGACATTCCTCAAAGGAGATACTTTGAGAAAAGCCCTATCTCCAACCTCAAATTCAAGTCTGGTCCTTCTTTGATCAGCGTAGGACTTCTGTCTATCTTGTGCGGTCTTCATTCGTCTTCATATCAAGTCCACCTTCTCTGAATTTTCTCTGATCATGTCAGGCCCAAGTACGAGCTTGTCTGTAGACTCCCACCAACAAGTTGGTGATCAGCATGGTCTTCCATATAAAGCCTCAAAGCGTGCCATGCCTATGGTGTCTTGGTAGCTATTGTTGTAGGCAAACTCCACCAAAGGAAGATGATCCTCCCATGTTCCTCCAAAATCATGAATGCACAATCTCAAAAGATCTTCTAAAACTCTGTTCACCCTTTCCGTCTGACCATCTGTTTGAGGGTGATAGGCAGTGCTTAAGCATAGCTGTGTGCCTACAGCCTCTTGCAAACTCTTCCAAAATTCGCTTGTAAAGATAGGATCTCGATCACTTATTATGCTATAGGGTATTCCATGCAGTCGAACCTCCTATTTAAGATAAATGGATGCTAACGATGAGGCAGCCCTCCTGCTCTTAACAGGTATAAAGTGAGCGCTTTTAGTGAGCATGTCCACTACTACCTAAACACTGGTATTGCCCCTTCTTGACCTAGGAAACCCATCAATAAAGTCCATCGAAATGCTATCCCATTTCCACTGTGGGACCTCTAGAGGATGAAGCAGACCACCAGGCTTTTTCTGCTCTACCTTGACTTGCTGGCATATCATGCATTTAGAGACAAACTCGGCTACATCCTTCTTGATGCCATTCCAAAAGAAAACCCTTTTTATGTCTTTATACATCTTGTCCCCGCGGTGTATGGTCATCTTAGAATGGTGTGTTTCTTCGAGAACGGTGTTCGCCGAATCCCTTGCTTGTGGGACGCATAGTCTTCCATCCCGTCTCAACCAACCCTTGGTATCTACGGAGTATCTATTGAGGTGATTAGAAGTCTCACCTCTAATTAGCTTATCCATCACATCTACTAGCTGAGGGTCTTCACGTTGCGCGGTTCCTATTGAGTCCAAAAGAGTAGACCTCACCTCTAGTGATGCTAACAAACCGGGTACAAATTCAAAGGAGGGCCTAAAGTCAAAGTTTGCTATGTACTCCAAGCTTTGCCTTTCTACAAAGAGAGGACTTAAGGTCAAATTTTTCCTACTCAAGGTGTCTGCTACCACATTGCCCTTGCCAGGGGTATAAGAAATCCCAAGAAATTCCATCCACCTTTGTTGTCTTAAGTTAAGATCTTTCTATGAGAAAAGGTATTTCAACGATTTATGGCCAGTAAACAATTCAAACCTTTCTATTAGTAGGTAACGACACCATGACTTAAGGGCGAAAACAATTGCAGCTAGCTCTAGATCGTGAGTTAGGTAGTTATTCTCATGTACCTTCAACTGCCTTTCTCCATCATCTCTATTGTTGTATATAACATTGTTGTATAAACAATTATATGATTTTTGTTTGATGATAACAACCAAATATATATTACTATAAATGTGTTTGTTACTGTACTATTATACTAGGCAACAGACATGAATATAATATTTCTATTTAAATAAAATACGAACGTACATAAATTCAAATATTCACACAATATTTTATTTAAATAGAGTATTTTATTTCAAACTGTACAAATCTTAACAACTCCGCTATTTGTATATCTCTGTTATACAATACATTTCAATTTCATATCATATCAAATTCAATACATACTGGTTCCTCACTACAACACTCTATCACTCAGTCTATACCATTTTCATATATACATTCTTTTATTGTTACACACACTCACTGCTTCATCTTCTGTCTTCTGTTTTCACAGCCTCACAGTCAGTCCAGTCACCATCTGCTTACCTGTCACATGAAACACACACACAGTACACTGCAATAGAAATAAAACTGAATACATGCAAATGTAAATTTAATTTCAAATTTTATTTGCCTTAGAATTCTGGTGTATTTCTCATCATTTTTCATGACTTGATTTGATTCGTATATCCAATCGTCTGTGTCTAGACAACTTGTGATATTCTCAGTGAAACACTGTAAATACCAGAAAGCAGTCAGTATGTGTATATTACAGTGTACGGATAGGAAAAACTTTATGAATGGCTGCATATACACACATGTATAAATATACACATGTGCATCGCCTCGCCAATTAAAGTGCAACTGAGGAGCAACCATGTGGACCAACTCGACCCAGTGCAAGTTTAAATAAATACAATTTAGCATTGTATTCAAAACAGTAGTGAATGAAACAATAGTCAAGTTAAGTATGGAACTGAACAAATCAAATTCAACATGCAAATATTCATGAAGCTTTGACCAGTTAAACAGCATGACAAGTGTATGGTTCAACATTGTTCAATATGCATCAACATGGTTCATCTACACAAAACTCAAGGGAAGCATGCAGTAACAAAATGGCATATCAGGTCAGATTATACAACGGCAAGTGAATGAGTAGACAGGTGAAACACATTTCAGGTTAATGGTAAATGGAACCACAAGTGCATGGCACTTATCAACACAACCAAAACTAGCATGTAGTCATGTAAGTCAAGGCAATAAGTTTGACTACACAGTAAGATGGAAGTGGACTAAGCACAAGTGTGTACACAGCAACATAAATGAAGCAGAGTGACCATGTATACAATAGTGAAGTGAATGGGCAAAGCAAGTGTGATCAAATGCATGTATGCAACGATCAACTCACAACAGGGAAGGCAACATATCAGGTCTACATGCAGAAAGTCAAAGCAACATCATAAGTGCAAGTGAAAATAAATGGAGTACATTGTCAAACCAAAGTGGTATACTCAAGTGGAGGTGTTAAAACATTCATTTTTGACAAGAATGTTGGAAGTCAAATCATGCAATCTTTTAGGAATTCAAAAGTGATCACTCAAGTGTCATAAATGATCTCAGGAACCAACCAACATGATTTGCAAACAATTTTTTAATGAATTCATTCTTATGGAAAAATTCAACAATTTCCAGTTTGTACCATGCACAACTATTGGGAAAGAAATTTATTTCAAAATCAAAATAATTCCCGAATTACAGTAAATGTTTTTGCGCAAGGTTCAACAATTTCTCTTTGTTTCCCAAATTCTGTAAATATTTTTGGCAAGGGAACATATCACGCAAAGATCAAATTCTAAGCATATTTGAGGAAATAATAATTCAAATTTGTTTCCATCTTTACTCCAGAAATTTATTCCAGAAATTTAGTAATTTATATTTGGCAACAGTTTTAAAAAGGTACAAAGAATTCACTTCCAGTTTTCTCGGCCATCTATATCAAGGCAACAATTCAAAGATCAAGCAAGAAGATTTCCAGATTTTATTCAATCAATTTCAAAACCGAGTCAATCAAGTTGTTTTTGGTAACTGTTTAATATTGGGAAAATTCGCAATCACATGATTAAATGATTTCCAGAAATGAACAAATCAATCTGTGTACAACAACAATCAGGGGACCATAGTTTAATTTTTGAATTATTTCTAGAAAGTCATCAAGACCCATTTCAATCAAGGAATCCAGTTAGGGGTTTAACTGGCAGTTTATTAGAGTCTGTAAAAACTAGGGTTTACTGGCTACGGGGTTGTAGCTAGGGGAAATCTTATCTAGGGGATTTAGATCAGTCTAGGGTTTTGAGCATAGGATTAGAATAGGAGCGAGGGGTTCATGATTTTACATGGTCTTGTAAGCGGGATCTGTTCTATTACCTAGTAGAAACCTTAGGAATGCAGCAGTAGGAAGGATTTTGCCGAAGCTGGGTATATCTGTATGTCATTTACTTTCTGTATTTTTATTTTTGCTGCATTCTGTGATCTGACATTTTTAATATCTCGCTTAATTTTCAATAAACCCTATTCACCCCCTCTCTAGGGTTAATCTAGATCCAACATCTACAATGATAGAGAAGAAAAAAATGCCTATGTTGCCTACCTAGAAAATGGAAAAGTAAATACGGGAGCCTTCGCCATCTTTGAAGATTTTCCATCTTACAATCTTCATTCTCTTTTCGAAGAAAATGGAGTTTTGAGTCTAACAGATTCATGGGATAACAATGAAGTATGTTATCATAATCTAGTCAAAATGTTCTATGCAAATTTAAATCGAGGCTTTTTACAAAGGAGACGAAAATCAAGTATGGAGTAGCATAAAAAACACTCAAATAATTTTAGATTATGAAATTTTAGGTAATATCTAGAATTGTAAGGATACGGGCTCATATTTTTCGGAGTTCGAAATTTATGAAACGGATTTGGAAACCTTTCATCACATATTTGAAAGTGATGCTCATTTGGAATTCAAAAATCGCTTTTTTGCCCTAAAAGAAAGAATCGTCAAACTCTTCCAACATACCATCACTCCTTGCTCCGAAAATTTCAACAACCCTACCCTCATAGTCCAAAAGGCACTCTTTGCTATTATTAGTGTTTATGACATCAATTGGGATGATATGATTTTAAAAGAATTTAACCCCAAAGAAATGTCCACAAGAGAAAACACTCTTTATAATGGAGTTTATCTTACTCGAATTTTTAAATATTTTGGAGTGGATCTCAAAGGAGAAGACTTTGTGTCAATAATGGTGTTTGACTCCACAAATGTACATCTTATGCAAATTACACTCACCATCAAGCCTTATGAAATATTTGAAAATAAACATGCTAGAATGCAACAACAAGAAGAAGAGGATCCTATGGATATCGAAGAAGAAGAAACTTCTTTGGAAAGTATAGAGTGTCCATCCAATACTAGAACCATTTCTAAAGAAATGCGTGTCCAAAATCAAGCAAAGTTAGCCAAGAACCAAAAGAAAATCAAAAGGACTCTTACCCATATGTCTAAGCTCATTAGAAAAATAGGAAGAAAACTTGGAATATCATCTACCTACTCATCATCCGCTGAAATCTAAGCTTATCTAGTTTATGTTATGTGTATTTGCTAGTATTTGCTTTTGAATCTCGTATTTAGTATCGTATATTAGTTGGATGTATTTGCTTTCAAGAAGTAGTGAATGGTGTTTTATTTATGTCAAAAAAATCTTTAATTTGCCGTTAAAACACATTAGAATTAAATAAATTAAAATAATATAATAAGAATTAACTAAAAAAAGAAAATTTCCAAAGAAATCACTAATGTATGTCGACATACATTTTTCCCTATGTCGACATATAACAACCAGGTTTTCAAATTTGTTCAAAATTTAAAATTTAAATAACCAACACATGTCTGTTCAATTCCAATGAATTCCAGACCCTATAAATACCTATTTCCTGTAGAAAAAATTATTCTATCATTTATCCTTCTTTTCTAATCAATTCTTATCTAAAATATCAAATTATGGCAAATCCCATTCATAATTTGAGTGAGAATCTTGAGGAAACTTGAATTCATTCAAGCATATCCTATCCATAATACTATGTAATCAGCGAAATCTCGAATTAAGTCAAATAAAGATGGTAGAACAAAAAGAGAAGCACTTTGATGCCATCCGTTGGCTAATATCTTCTCTTTTTATAAATGAAGACAACAGTCTTCCTAATGTACTACCCACAAAAGAAGATGAAGATTGGGAAGTCATCAAGAAAGATCCAATCTTTGGAGGAGACAGATGGGTAGAAGTTCCAAAAGATGTTTGATTTGAATTCTTTGGTATGATTTGTTTGATTGCTTTGATTTGAATTTGATTTTAACTTGTTTGTAAATATTGCTTGTTTTGGATTGCTTGGATTTGAAACATGTATATACGGATTGAAACAATTGCAGATATTAACTAGAATACTTGGATTGAATGATTTATTTATACTTTTAGATTAATATAAAAATGATTTTAGGGAGTCATGTATAATTACTTTATTATAGAATCAAGTATTATAATTTATAAATAGATATAGGTTATAGATATTTTTGGTTTGGTATAGATTTAGGGGAGTATATTTAGAATTTCTTTTTGTTGATGACAAAGGGGGAAAAAATTATAAAATAAGGATTAGTTCGTCTTAGTTTAAGGGGGAGTATGTAGAATTCATGGTGAAAGTGGTAGTAATCAAAGGACCAGATCTACAAGAATCAACAGGTATAAACATGTATGAATATTTTGTAAATCAAGGTTGTCATCATCAAAAACAGGGAGATTGTTGGAGAATGAAGTTTTTATGAAAACAACATTATCTCAATTATCATTATTAATTTATTACAAAATTTATACTAACATCTCATTCTAGAATATATATATATATATATATTGAAAATTGGTTCACTTTATTAACAACTAGAAAATTACATAATAAGGTTAGCATACTAACCTAAATACAAACTGAAAAACATAAAATAAAATACATATGAAGTGCTAAATTAAATCCTAAAAGAGAGTTTTGAACCCATGATGAGGTTACCAACTCCATAGCAAGTGCGATCTCGCTGCACTTCTAATCCTCTATTACTCTCCTTCGAATCTTTTCTTCGAGTGGCAGAGATTAAAGCAGTTTGTCGTCGTTCCGTTACTTTGTTACTGATCACAATTTTCCATCATCTTCATATGTATATTTAAACACATCTTCTACCTGCTATTCTTTGCCTTCACCTCTCTAGTGCTTCATGATTTATCCAAAGTGTAAACCATGTTCTAACGAACAAAAGCCATTTGTATTATCTGCACATTATATTTCATTTACACAGCATGACCCTTTCGCTTGAACTGTTAATGATTCAAACTTGCTCCACTTTCTAGAGCAGATGATCATACCAACTAATCATCTGAAACGGGTTTCACAATCTTCAAGCGGACTACCTATTGCTAAACAATACACAGAGAATCGATCCATTCTTCTCGTTACTAATATTGCCTTGCAAAAACACCAAATTGGTATGCGTGTTTTGAGTAACAGTTTGTAAAGTCAGCCTGAAATTGGAGATTCGACTTTGTTTAGCATTTCTAAACTTAAAAAAGAACATTACTTGAGATTGTAAGCAACAGTTATATGGCCGTCACCCTTTTGTGAGTATCTATAGCGAAATACGGCAGACTCAGAGTTGAATAAATAAATTGGGGATTTGAAAAATACTAACAATGAACAGCAACCCCATTCTGAACAATGAATTCAATTTGCATCAAAGTATTGATACTAAAATGTAAATTGCCTTTTGATAAAAAAAATGCACAACCAATTGTGCATCTGAGGTATGTGTTTTATATACATTCAACATAAGCTTGAGATGTAAACCGAATGTCAAATTTTCTTTTTCTAGTAATTTGCAGTAAATTGCAATGAAGCCATGATCACCAGTAAAATTGAATTCAACCCAAAATCTATATAGTAGAAAATCTTTGGGAAGGAAACAAATTGTCATACCAAATCGCAAATCTTGAGACTGTTTCAACCCGTAGTAAATCGAAAACTGCTCATCAGAAACAATAGAAGTTGCGTTTTTCTAGCAGATCTGATATACGTTGTACGAGTTTAAAGAATGGAAAATCGAATCATTCTTCGAACTAGCAATCAACAAAGAGAAGCGATTCGTTGTAAAACAAATCCTATTTAACCAACTGAAATTATTCAGAAGATCAGTAATTTGGAGTTGAGGTCTTCAACATAAGATAGAAGAGGATGAAAGTGGTTTTGTTGGAAAGACCCACTCCGGGAGTCTTGATCGTTTGAGGTCAGAGACATCGGATCAGATTACTGAAGGTATGAGGAGGATGGGTGTTTACCATCAAAGATCTCGATCTCCTTTCAGTACTGTTAGATTTTGGAGTTGTATGTGAGATTAAACGGTTTTGAGGCCTAAAATTAAAGAAAGGAGAAGAATCGCCTCTTTCGTCCTCTCTCTATGGGGGAAAAGAGAACATTGTTCCTTATTGTTTAGAATATATATATATATATATATGCAGAGTTTGTATACATGACTTAAATACTGTTGACTGTACAGTTTTAAAGCTTCAAGAGATTCAGATTCAGAAGAGATTCAAGACTCATGAGTAATCAAGTTATCAAGAGTTCAAGAAAAATATAGTAATAGAGTCTAGTTTATATGTAAGGCTCTGAATAGCACTCCAGGTTCAAATTCTGATTTCAAATTATTTTCAAATTATTTTATCTTACTTATGATTTCAAACATACAAGTTTAAAGTTTTAATATATATAAGTTTATAGAGTTATATAGTTTATAGTTTTATAATGTTATAGGTTTTAAACCTTATAACCTTATAAATATATTTATATATTATATTAGTATGATTTCATATGATTTTACACTTTGTAATATTCATCTATATTACTATGTTTTGATTCAAGAATTTCCAGAATAATATATATGTTTAAACACATAAAAAATAGTTTTAAAAATAAATTGACGATACATATGTCGACATACAAAGAAGCCTATATCGACATACAACTGTCAGAAATTCAATTTTCAAAGGAAATGTGTAACGTCCCGTATTTTTTTACAGTTGAAAATTTAATTTAATTTATTATTAAATATCGATTTGGCGATATCGATAACTTGAATTAAATTATATTTATATTTAATTAATATAAATAATGGAATAATAAATTTAAAATTCTGAAGTAGTCGGAATATAGTAGAATTTGCAATATTATGTGAATTAGATAGTATAAGAGATTTGGTTAAGTTTAGATTCAGATTTTAATAACGAATCTATTTAATAAACGACCTTAGAACGTATAAATTATATTATAATTATAATCGAGCTCGAAATGGTGCGATAGTTCGTAATTTGGTGATTCAAACTTTAATTGAATATACAGAATCCGTTTTAAGTCGAATTTTTGTGAAACAAGAAATGTTCGGATCTGGTGAACTATATTTTTCTAATGAAAGAGAAAAATCGAGATTTCGTTTTGTAGATTGTGAGTTATGTCCAAATCAAATTTTCAAATAGTCGCTATGGAATTCGTTTATAATTTATAAAAAAAAATTATATTATAAATGGATTTTTAATATAAACGGAATATCGATTTAACTTGGATTTGAGAATATCAAGTTATAAATCCAAGTGTGTCTATTTTGTAGTTGTATGGTATTTTATGCGAATATATACGATAACATTAAATTATTAACATTAATTTTTTTTTTTAAATATACTAATATTCAGTTGGTTTATTTAGAGCCTTAAAAATAGTCATTTGTACAAGCGACCTCCGTTTTCGACGAAATTAATTTTGTTGGATCCGGAATATTAAATTATTATTAGATTTCAATTTTTGTGATTTTTGGTGTCAGTATGTGGTCGTGCAGAATTTAAATGTGAAAAACAGTCAATAATTTGACTTTAAAAATACGCTGTGTGAGCAAACGGACTCGGAATTCGACGAAACAAGTTTCGTTGGGTCCGTAATGTCGAACTGTAGTTGCATGTCTAATTTCATTGAAATAGGGTATCATATGTGATCATATGGATTTGTAATCAACGAATACGAATAAAAATATGATATAAATTATTATAATAATATGAAGCTTACCTTGTAAGCTACTCTACCCTTTAATTATCCCTTTATCCTTTCCCTAAACCCTTATTTTTTTTACTCCTCCAGTCAACGATAGTTTGAGCCGCCACAATATTTAAAATCATGAGTTCATAAACCTATATCAAATCGAATAAAAAGTTATAAATTAAAAAAGTAATATATAAGAAATCCTTGTGAGTTCAGCTTCCTATCCATACAAGTTTTACTATATGCGATGCAAAACCTAGAACTGGATGTTTTTGCCGTGCGAGGTAGGGTTAACAAACTCGTCAAGTATAAGGTTCGATTCTTGTTTTGGGGTTCACGAAAGGATTTGGCATCGTTTGACAAAAAAATGGGGTGGTTCGGCAAAGAAAAGTGACGGACTGTTCATGTGGGAGGTCGCATCAGGTTGTTTGACGCAAGGAAGAGCGATGGTGAGAGTTTGATGATGTTTGTATGGAGAGGAAGGTATCGAGAAGGGGATTGAAATGGTGTATCGAGTGTGATTTTTAATGGAGTAAGGATGGAGTTTTGATTTTTTTTAAATTCGGCCATGGGAAGGAATTTGCGTCGGTATGTTACAGGAGAGAAGACGATGAGTGGGGTCGTTAGGGATTAATGAGGATAAAGGGTTAGTTAATTGGTAATTAAGTTGTTTAGTTATTTAATTTATTTTAAATCATCGTATAGCTTATAAAATTCATAAAATCGTCATACATTATCTAAATCGGACGAAACAAGATCTGTTGGGATCGTATGGACGATGGTTACACGATGGAATTGATTCGGAGTCAATTGGAGCTCGTTATAATTTATAGCAAAATAAATTGCCTGATCTGAATCAATGACAATTTATTGTTATTTAACGATAAACGACGAATGTGAGTAAAACTCACTAACTCTGTCCCATTTATATTTTTATAACGTATTTTTAGAATTGATAGATGATGGTTGATTGATGTGTGTTAATTGTCTGGATGAACTGCTATTAATTGGTTGAGATTATTGGTCAAGTTATAAATATATATATATATCGTTAATTAAATATTGATTCTATTTATCAGAATAATTTATATAGATAAAACATCCGTGAATGTAGGGAAATAGGTTGGAGGGATCCAACTGGATTCCTCAACATTTATATTACGGTTTTTCATATATTGTGATATACGATGTGATATATAATCTGTTATCGATCATGTATGTTTGGATGATGATAGATCCTTTTTTTGGGTATTTTTAAATACCATAAGTAAATATTGGAATATATTAAAGGAAATTTTAAAGTGGATATTGAATTTAAATATTTTATAAAATCAATAGATTTTATAAAAAGGAAATATTTGGAAAATAAATAGAATTATAAAAAGTGAATATTTGGAATATTAATATAATAATGAAAACAGGAAATGGCGAGATATAAAAGAACCAGGAGATATGGATTTAAAGTAGATTTTAAATAGAATCTGTTTTAACAGGTAGACTGAGAAGATTAATGTATAAATAATGCTTTATAAATTAAAAAATATTTATCATTTGATATATGGAATATACAAGGCTGAATTTATATAGAGAAGTAAAAATCGGTTTCAACACCGATATTTGAAATTGAATGTGAACGTAGCAGTTATAAAGGGGATTTTCAATGAGATTATAAGTGTTGAAAATAAATAAGATTTTTACAAATAAATCTATAAATAAAGTATAAATAGAATTTGGGTTTGAGATATTCTTTTTAAATTGCGAAATCAAACTGTTTGGTTTGTATAAAAGGAATGTTATTCACATTCGATGTGAAAAATGGATTAAAATAAATATTTTGCAGATAAGAATATGTATAAAGAATTTTGGGGTTTGAAATAGGAATTTAAATGGAATTACTGAAATTAGAAACTGACTGAAAATTAGCTAACTTGAATGGCTTTCTGAGTATCAATCTGATGTTGGTTTCGGCCTTCGGGGTTTATACTTAGGAGGTTGTTCTCTTACCAATTTACAGTTAGAGACTGATAGATATGGGATAGTAATGATGCGTGAATAAGAAATTGAAATGTTTTCCAAAGTTAATAACGAATATTTTCTAAAATTAGAAAATAAGGATTGATGAATATATGGAAAAGGGAAATGAATAAATCAATGATAAATTAATTTAAAGGGAAAAATGTTGATTGATGATTGATCGATAAAATTTCCATTTGAAAATAAGATCGTTGTGTGTATGGATGTTTTCCTTTGATAGTTAAATAACCGACTATCAAAGTTCTAATCATTTTTCCATTGTCAATATAGAGAGACCGGGATCAGATTTATTATCTGAAAACCGCTCTATATGGGCATTAGCGTTGCGACTTAAATTTGATGAAGATAATTGAAGACAGAGTTTATGCAAGGGCTATTCTGGCAATCCTAAGTAAAAATTGCCTAAGATGGGTTTACATAATAGTGCCTTCGGTTTGTCCAGCCCCTGGACAACTTGTATGGAAGAATGCCTGATGTGGTATATCTAATAGAACGCGTAAGTTGATCTCTTCAAACGTATTTACATTTGGTAGTGGAGGAATTTGTTTCTCTTAGCTGTATACCCGTGGTATTTTTGGAGAAATCAATTTGAGATTTGGCGGGTATGAAGATGTGACATTCAAAGGAAATAAAGGTGTGATCTGTACGTTATGACCTCCAGCCACACAACCAGGAAATGGTATAAATCGGGTAGGTCGCATGGCTAAGTGGGTAGCTCCCAATTAGGGTGTATTGTCACCTGATCTAGATAAATTCTATTTGCTTCTATAAACTATTTTGATGTTGTCCCTTTCGGGAAACAGTTGCTGATCCCAACCGTTGGTGATAATACATTTGGTCCACTCAAGCGAAATGAGTGGCCGGTCATGTTTAGCCTGGGTTACAAGATGTTCTTATTGAATCCGGTGTATTCCTCTCTAGAGATACACTGTCGGAAGGTGGTCCCATACCTTGCCAGTTGGAATCCATTACCCAGTAAGCACCCACGATTTTTGATTATATATTATATATGTGGAACGTGAGATGAAAGCGTTCCACTAGATTACTATTTATTTGATTTAGACATTATTATAATATCAAAAGAGTATGGATTTTAAAAAGAATGTTTTGGGTTATCGTAAGGTAAAATCCATCCGTGGTTATGTGTGGATCGGTCTTACGATTTTCAATTTCTTTTTAAAGAAAAAGGGGTTTTAAAAGTTAAACCAAGTGGTTGGAGTTTACTCACACCAGTCACATGACTGACCCAGAGTTTATTTTGCTTTGTTTTCCCTAAACTCTTGGGTGCCCAAATTTGTACAAGCAGTCAAGTAGTCGGGATTTTACAGATATACTTGAAGAGCTGAAGCAGGAGGCTTCATGATTATATAGCTATTGTTTATTTATGCTGTGTTGTGTTGTACTTCGATAATGGTATTGTATACAGATAAAAGTTTTATTTCAAAGTTATATTATATAATATATTTATTCGTTCCGCTATGAGATGCGTGTTACTATGATGTTGTACTTATGTTCTTCTTCTTCTATTCTAAATTTCTATCTTATCTATTTCTCACCCTCTAACTTTTTTCTATTAGTGATCCGGTATGTTCGATACTCGAATTGTTGACATGGGATATGTCGATTTTCAGAGTCGAAAATTCAGGTTCATTACAAAATGTCTTTTCACTATTTGTAACGGTTCTGAAATGTTGCAACCATTCAAATGTTATAAACAAGTGTTGATTTCGAAATTTTAAACAATTCTTCTTGTCCATCTTCACCCCTCTTCATACCACCATTATTCTTTATCATTTTCTTGATTTCTACACTTATAATTTGCTGATTTCTACTCAAATAATACAAAACTTCCTCTTCTCAATCTCTATCTATTACTATCAATTTGGAAGTGCTATTGAAGAGTTATAAGGATGCTGTAATCATTTGGGAAGTGTTTGGGAAAGGGTGTGTTCCTTGTAGCCCTGAAATCAAGAAAAGGGAGTGGTGTTAACCTTGTAGCCGTGAAATCAAGGATGTTTGGAGCGATGTTAACCTTGTAGTCATGAAATCAAGGGGTTGTACTTGGATATTGATAATAATAAAACTCTGCGCAATCCAGTGTTGCATGGGACTGGACGTAGGAGTAATCCCAACCAGTATAAAATCCGGTGTTTTCTTTCCTTTTCTGCATTTTATATTTTTCTGTTTCTATGTTTGTGTTTGATTTTGTGTCTACGATCATCCCTGGTGTATGTGATTCATATAGTAAATCATTTAAGTTTAAGATTTTCATAAATTTCGCATAAGCACTATTAACCCCCCCTCTAGTGTTTGTTTTTCCTTAAGATCCGCATTCTGCAATCCCTAATACACACATCGATATGTGCTTCGGCCCTCGGTTGATTTGGCTTTAACAACTTACGTTCACAGATCATCACTAGAGATTAACGTGGTAAGTTGATATGGGTAGTATTATTAATAATTAATTGCATTTATTTATGTAATTGGTTTTCTTTTAAATGTACAAGCTGCTGGTATAAGATGAGCATGAGAAGAAGCAGAAAGCTCCGCCAAAGGCAGACTGACAAGGAGGGAAGGAGTATGTGCATAAATATCCAAAATGTTTTAGATGTGATCTTTTGCTGAAACAAACTTGATAGACCCAAACCACCATCTCCTCCTTCTCCTTCAGCAGGTCCACCTAATCCTCTAGCAGGTGCAGAACATGAAGAATTTGCAGATGGCCCGTCGCAACGAGTATCTACATTACCCACTTCATACAATGTGCGACGACATAGAACTAGTAGTAGCAGCGGTTCGTCATCAAAATCCACACCACTAGTTAGGCGGCCGAGGCAAGACTGGTGCAGTGGTTTGTTAGTGCATGTTTGGTTGGTCATTGAAGTAGTATTTGTTTAATTATTTGGTATGTTTGGATTTGGTATGTTTAATTATTTGTTATGTTTGGATTTGGTATGTTTAATTATTTGGTAAGTTCGGATTTGGTATGTTTAATTATTTGTTATGTTTGGATTTGGTATGTTTAATTATTTGGTAAGTTCGGATAGAAGTAGTGTTTGTTCATTTATTTGTTATGTTTGGATGTTTGGATTTGTCATTTGGTTTATGTTGTTTGGTTGGGCTGTGGATGTTATTTGGATGTATGGTATTGATATTTATATTAAGTAAATGACGTTTAAATGTATAATTAATAATATAATTAAAAACGAGCTCATAACATCGCGGTAGATAGTAGTTTTAAGTTTTGAACTTCAATCGAATATACATGATTCGTTTGAAGTCGAATTTCTTTAAAACAAGAAACGTTCGAATCTATTGAACTATATTTTTCTAACGGAAGAGAAAATTGGAGATTTCATATTATAGATCCCGAGTTATGCCCAAATCAAATTTTCAAAAAGTCGATATGGAATCGTTTATAAACCATAACGATTTATTAAATAAATAAAAAGGGTTTTTAATATAAATTAAACGTCGTTTAACTTGAAATTGAAAGAGCTGATCCAAAACTGATCCAAAATTTCCGACTTGACTATCCTCTGTCATACAACAGTCGAGTTAACTGCATTCTACAATAAAACAAGTGACTTGACTAGAACTAACTTAATGAGTCTTAATGATTAAAGCTGTCATAAAACAGGTGATTCGGCAGGCTCATGTACGAATGCAAATTCTCAAAATTCACCTTTAGGGACCTGCTTTATTAAAGAGCAACCAGCCTCTCTCCCTCTCTTCATTATTTTTTGCCTCAAACTAGATCTGAAAAGCTGGATTTTTGAATAATAGTTCACCAAGTCTTGTATGTGAGAAATTTGTTCACTTATTTGCTCTTCTCTTCCCTATATTATTATGTACTCCATGATTCATCAATATTACCCATTTATTTAAAGTTTCCAATTTTCATCTAGGTCAAAATGGCAAATTGCGAATTCGATGATGAAAGCATGTTTCAAATGTACGAGGACTATGAAAGAAAGAAGCAAGAAGACGAAGACGTCGAATTTGTGCCTGAAATGCAATTGGAAGTCCAAGTGGAAGCTGCAGAAGTAGAGTCTGAACTATTTAGTGCCACGCAACCAAACATGGCAGTCCATCATGTCAGACCGGTTCAAAAATCACTCAATGCTCGGTTGAAGGAAGTACTTGCTTGATAGAACTTCGATAGGTCATGTTGTAGCATGAAGGGTCGTTCAGTCCTATGCTATTGCGGAGTCGAATGTAATGTGCTTGTTTCTAAAAGTTAGATGAATGCAGGTCATCTCTTTTATGGTTGCAAAGTGTACATTGATGCACAAAGTTGCCAAGGATAGCAAAGTCGTAATTTTTTTCATGGATCGATCCACCGTTGAAGGAGAGGGTAGTCCAGCACGCACTTGAGATGCAAGATGAGGTTAGTCGCTTGGAAAGAATGAATCTTGCAATAAATAATGAAATGCATATTGGGTGCTACCATTTACAACGCAACTAAGTGTATTCTTTGTTGTATTCAAAGTTATGTTGTATTGGATCATAATTATATGTTTTTATTTACAGTTAAGTTGTATTGAATTATAATTATATGTTGTGTCGTAGAAGTTTGTACGATTTGTACTATCCTTTGTGATATCGAACGATGTTTGTATTTGTAACACCACACCTCCGCTAGGGTCACTCACAAAGGGAATGCACTAGGTTTGGTGAAGCATTATCGAGGTAAACATGCACAGAAATATTACAAGACAGAACATATATAGAACAGCGGAAGTAAAACAAATTTCATTACCTTATAAAATAAGGTCTAATTTCTTTTACATCAAAATACAACAAACCTGTCTTGCAATAGTAAAGAAGCATAAAACCATTTCATAAATTATTCCCCAAGTGAAACAGTAAAGTAGCCATAGCCAAGAAAAGTCCAAGCCATGCGTGATGACCTTCAAGCAGAAGAAGTCCGAACTAGATAACAGTGTTTCCTCCCTGAAAACCTGGGGGGGAACGGAAGACAAAGAGGCGAAACAAAACGGGGTCAGTCATAAAGACTGGTAAGTCCTATCTACTTCCAGTATAAAAACATGTAAAGGTAACATGACATGCATAAACTGAAAGTAAACATAAGGATGACTACAAGACAGATAAACTAAACCAGGATAACAGGCTGAACTACTGTAGCAAGATAAACTAAGGTATCATGATAAACTACGGTGTCATGGTAAATCAAGGTATCACATCGTCAGGTTTCTATCAAGTATCCTATCCCAAGGTATCTATCATGTATACCATCCCATGGTATCTATCATGTATATTTGCTCTGCACCTCTCGTCCTAGTATCCCAACCCGCGTCATGTGTTAACTATGAATGTCCCTTGCCCAATGTCATGTAATGGTCCATGTCAACCTAATATATAGCATATGTAGGTTTTCCCAACTCGTATGTTTTTTCCCATGTATAAGTTCAGTCCTTTGTCGTAGGCCGTACGGGCTTTCCCATGTAAACGTTTTATCCTTGAGGTTATTTTGGACTGCTACCCTTGATCTGGTTACGTTTTCTTACCATGAACTATCGCGTGTTCACTTAGGATTTATGCCACCTAGGACCACTAGGGATTATGCTACCTAATGAACGTTTCCGTGTCTCGGTTTGGGTTCAAGCCACCTAGGACCACTAGGGATTATGCCACCCGTCAACCGCGCCCTTTATCCCACGTATGTATCGTGAATCGTCTTCCATGTCTAGACGCACATGTATCCCAATGTGCCATCCGAGTCCCGTGCTAGGGCAAATCAAGAAATACGGAACTCGGTCGGGAGCTTTAAGTCGTCTGCTGATGCAGATATCAAGGTCTGTTTTGTATCCGTGGCTATGGTCCCATGTGACCCCTCCCTCAACTACTGAAAGGCAATCCAAGAAAAATCATGTATGAGAACTACATCCCGGCCCCACTATAGCCCCACTTTCCTATGGGCCAACCTCACCCATGACTCGATAGCAAGAACATGGTCTGTTGGGAGTTCTCTGCTTTTCCGCTCGTACACGCTTGACTAAAGATGGTAGGTAGTCGGCGACGTGCTATCCAGGGCAAAAACAAGTATCGTCGACTCCACGCTAATCCATCCCAGTCTTTAGGTCGCTCGCATAGCAACCAAGGCATACTCTTGGCTATTCTACCGCAGACCTTAACCTCGGTGAGGCCGGGTTTCATGGACCACCTGCCACCTCACAGAGGGATACCAAGAGTACCCTCACGTCCCCCAAAGCTATCGCTTCGTCACCCAGTTCGCTAGAGCTTTTTATCCAAGTCAGATAAGTTGCTCCTCCTCGTATACTAAGCGATGACCTACCGTATCAGGTTACTCATCTATTTATGAACTAGTCCCATGTCCTTGGCTAAGAATTATTACTTAGTTATCCTTAACTAAGGTTTACCACTTAGCTCCTCTTCCCGCTATCCTTGTTAACTACGATTTTCAACCTAGTCCCCTGAGCTAGGGTTTTGTCTAATGGGTTAAGTGTTGTCAATCAAGTTCATGACTTAACCCGCCCACGAATCATGTCAAGATTGGCTAAGTACTCAAGTTCAAGGCTTAGCCCTACAAGTTGGTTAAGTGTACCAAGAAACTCATGACTTAACCCTATCAAGTCAAATTGGTTAAGTATTTATTTGTCTTAACCTTATTGGATTATCGTGTTAGTTCGATTAAGCATAGATCATCTTAATCTCATCAGATTATCGAGTCGGATTGGTTAAGTATGGGTTAGCTTAACCCCATCCACTAATCGTATTACAATGGTTAAGTATATTTAAAAGGTCTTGTGACTTAACCCTATCAGGTCCACATGTTAGATTGGTTAAGTATAGGTTACTTAACCTCATCAAATCATCATGTATAATTGGTTAAGTATAAGTTACTTAACCCCATTAAATTATCATATTAAGTTGGTTAAGTATTGGTTACTTAACCTCATTGAATTACCAAGTTTAGATTGGTTAAGTGCTTAACTTAACCCCATCGAATTACCGTGCTTAGATTAGTTAAGTGAAGGTTACTTAACCCCATCTAATTACCGTGTTTAGATTAGTTAAGTCTAAGTTACTTAACCCCATCTAATTACCAAGTCGGATTAGTTAAGTGTAAATTACTTAACCCCATCGAATTTACCGTGTTAGATTAGTTAAGTATGGATTACTTAACCCCATCTAATTACCGTGTTTAGATTAGTTAAGTGTAGGTTACTTAACCCCATCTAATTACCAAGTAGGATTAGTTAAGTGTAAATTACTTAACCCCATCCCCTAATTGTCTTATATGGTTAAGTGTCATTAAGGAACCAAGTCCGGTTTAACTTAACCTACCCATTAGTGTCATATCGGTTAAGTGTCATTAATCAAAATTACTTAACCTTTTCATGTGGCATTAATTAGATTAATGCACCCCAACCTCTCACATTAGACTTTGTTGTGGTTACTAGTTAAGCCGGGCGGGTCCGGGTAGATTTACACCACAACCTAGTCTAACCTCGGGTTTTAAGTGCTATATGACCAACTACCCACATTGGGTCCTATTGTTTGTAGCCACTAGTTAAGCCGGGCGGGTCAGGGTAGATTTATGCTACAAACTCAACCCAACCTCGAGTTGGCCACTTTCATGTTTGGTCTAGTGTCTTATTACACTTACAACCCACCCATGTCTAGTTCAAGTTCCATGTTTTCCCACGTGTCATGACCATATTTAAATGTATCATGAATGTCATGTTCTCATGTAAACCCCATGTCAAGTTTTTCATGTCATACCCACGTTTTTCCTAAACTACCCAAACGTATTTCCAACCCAAGTGGAAGCGAGTCACATAGTAGGGTATTATGCCAACATATTGGCCACAAACATGCATAGTATCATAAGGGAATTTGGCCACAAACATGCATAGTATCATAAGGGAATTTGGCCACAAGCATGCATAGTATCATAAGGGAATTTGGCCACAAGCATGCATGATACATAAGGGGGTTTGGGTTCATTTACATGCATAAGCCCAAAAGTCAAGTCTTTGCCAATGTTTCACAAGTCAAGTGGTTCCCAAAGGTTCATGCTAACATTCCATAGATAAAGATTCAAACTTGCAAGATATACTAGGTTAAACATAACATGAATGGCATGATTAAGTCACTACAACTTAGCCCAAAGTCATAGGTTCAAGCAAAAGAGACATGACAAGGTTCATATAGGCTAGCATACTTATATTTCATCTCATTTTATCCCATGTCACATTAGAACCACCGTTAGAATCTACAAGTAGCTAGAACTTACATAGCATGGCAAGAGGGCTAGGGGCATGAATCGTCTTGACGAAGAATCCATGTTGAAATGATGATCAAAACCCTTGATTTGGTGTAGAAAGCTTGCACCTTCTTCTTGGATCTAGTTTGAATGCATAGGCTCTTGAAGTTGGAGATGGAGGCCATGATCAAGATGGATTTTGGCAGCACTTAGTTGCTAGAATGATTTTTAGTGATTTAGGTTAGGTCCTAGGGTGTTTTTATAGAGATTAGGAGTAGTTTAGGCCCTTAGATTAACCCTAGGATAGATCCTAACCCTCAAAACCCGTCACAGGCCAATAGACCAGACCCAAGAGCATGTCTTGAGGAGCAAGTCAGGTACACCCAGGCCAGCTGGCCGACCACCCAAGTCGACAGGGGTGTCGACTGGGCAGTCGACACCACCTGGGGTGTGTCGACTCCCAAATCGACTCCCCAGTCGACTTGGGGGTGGCGGGAATTTTTCCCGCCTGCCCTGCTTGGCTAAAATTTGAATTTCTGAATTCAAATCTGAACTGTTTTTGAATTTGAATTTTTCTGAAAACTTCATCGGGCCATAACTGGGTCATACGGACTCCGATTCTCGAAAACTCGGACTCTATTTCGTGTATTTTTCCGAGACGAACGCAATGGCACAGCCCGTTTCTCCTGATTCAGATTTTATATTTTAGTTCTGCCTTGATTCTTGTTTTTAACACGTTGTTAAATTCCGGGTTGTTACAGTATGCAAGTTATATCCTTTCTTCTACCACATCTTGTTTGTTTGTAATGGGTACTCGAATTGGATGGAAGTTGTTTGTAATGAATACTCGATCGACTAACATGTTTGTATGTTGTTAAATTGGATGAATGCTAGTATTACAACATTTTGTTATTTAGGATTTACCGAGAATTGAACAATGTTTGTATTTTGTATTTAAACTTGTTTAAAATGTGTTGTGAATAATATTTGTATGAATACATTGGCGAAGTTTCAATTTTTTTTTCAAAATTCACCAACGGATACCTAGCCCAAATAGGCCTATATCTGCAAATAATTCTAAAACATGGGTAAATCTGTTTTACTTCTCTAAAGAAGGCCTATATCGGCAAATTATCCCCAATAAAAATATGTAGCAACACCTAAGTTTGACTAACTAGCTAAACCATATTGTTTTGGAGAAACATCTATAAATTTTGTTGATCACCATACACTCTCAGTTGTTTTTTGTTCATGTAGACTATACTTTTTTGTTTATAACAATCATGGAACTTTCATCCCCTATAAGTTTGGTTTTAACATTTCATTGTTGTAATTTAGTCTTAGTTCATTGGAATATTTTGAGTTTTGAGTCTTTTGGTATATATTTCATTTCACGGATCAAACTCATAAATTACTATAAAAAATGTAACATTGATTAAGCATAAGGATTAAGCATTTTCTACACTTTATTTCATCAGGTTATCTGGCTATATTGAAACATCACTGGAAACGACGATGTTGACAGATCAGATTGTTGTTCTTTTATATAAAGCGAATTTTTTTTTCATCTGAGTTAATCCATCATATATTTGTTGTTTGAATTAAGCATTGAAATTATGAAAACAACATAACTATAAAGGAAAGAAATTTAAATAATTAGTTCAAGAATATATTGACCAAAAAAAACTACTAAATTTGTATATTTTGTTATTCAATATTGGTACTAACCAAAATAAATTTGGTATATGAGTTTACATGCATGAGTCTGCATAATCTCTTGCAACAAAAAGAAACGTATTTAATTTTCATTTGCATAGCCATAGAACATGTCTTACTATAAATGTTTTTAGTGCATCAAACACTACAAATAGGAACAACATAAAAACGTCAAGTGTTCACCAAATTCATTTCGTAAGGTCCAAAAAAACATGGCAAATATTTTTTTAAAGTCATTACCATCAACGTGCGTGTATCACACGTGCCACTGTACTTGTGTGTGTGTTTCTATATATGTGTTTTTCCTTTTTTCTTTAGTATACTATTTTCTATCTAAAATAAATTACCATAGGATCCTAAACAAAAAAAATATTCCTAAAATTTAATTATTCACTCCCCCTTCAAATTTATTTTCTCATATTTTAGCTTAATTAAAATTCAAACATGTACATTACTCATCTAAACCCAATACTAAACAATTCCCAAGTTAGTTTATGTCTCAATAAACAAAGGTGGCCTCAAAATAATATAATTCCATCACTAACTATCTTGTTATAAAATTCCGATATACTGAAATGAGTTCAAATTACTTATTTTAAAATCCTAAAATGCATTCTATAAATAACTAAATGTTTATTATTAATCATCTTTAAAATTTGTTTGTTACATTAATAAGCACTATGTTGCGCTTACATTATTTATGATCTAACTTATTCATACTCTACCTATATTCTTACCCAGAATCCATCACAATTTTCTTCTAATTATCTACAGGTGCAGCGGACACTTCTAAATTCTTTGGCAACTTATCCAGAAGTTGGACGAGCATGGATTCATCTCCCCTTCAAGATCTTATCTCCTATTTATAGATAACCTCAATAAAGAAGATCGCAATTACCTTTTAAGGTATAGACATGAGAGAATAAACTAATATCATGACTACCAATGGTGTCCACACTCACCTCATGGAACTTGCTAAAACGAATTGAGAAAAAAGCAATTTTATTGCAGAGAAAAAGATTTACAATTCCTAATGTAAATTGTAAAAGTCAATAGAATGATTAACATAATTGTACAGACTCGATAACAGTCTATTTATAATAGTGTACAAATAACTGTATAAATGGGACAAGCCCAGTATATGTGTATAAGGCCGAACACTTCTGATATGTTGTATATATATTCAAATTGCCTTTACCCTGCCTCAATTAGAGCTAGGGTTTCCTCTTCTTCGTCTCTCATGTCGGTTCCTTTTCTACCTTCAAAACTTCTCCGAGTCTCTCAAAATTCTTTCGTGATAGAGCTTTAGATAAGACATTTCCATGTTGGTAGAATGATGGTACATGGTTTATCATCAATTTGTTAATACTTTTCCCTTCACGAACAAAGTGAAGGTCGATTTCGATGTGTTTGGTTCGAGAGTGTTGAACTGGGTTCATTAAGAGGGAATTCATGCTCTTATTGTCACACCAAATAACCGATTTTTGTTGCAGATTGAACCCTAGTTCTTTAAGCAAGCTCTCGATCCAAATGATTTCTGCAGTGGTGCTTATAATAGATCTATACTCAGCCTCCATGCTGGATCGTAAAACCGTGGTTTACTTTTTGGTACACTAAGATATTGGATTACAACCCAGATAAACATAGTATCTTGAGATTGATTTGCGATCATCGGGATCATTTCCCCAATCGGCACCACTGTAAGCGTTTAAGTTTAAATTTTTGCTAAATATGATTGTTAATCCATAGTCAATTGTACCCTTAAAGTAAAATAAAATGTGTTATACCGCCATCCAATGGCCACTGTTAGGGTTTTGCATGTATTGACATACTCTATACACACTATAACATATGTTCGGTCTTGTGATGGTAATGTACTGCAGAGCACCGACTATGCTTCTATACCGCTTTATATTGTCGATTGGTTCACCTTTATGCTTTGATAATCTGAGATTGCTTGTCATGTGTGTGAGTAGTTATTCAGCTTGATCCATCTTTGCTCTCGATAGAATTTCTGAAATGTAATGCTTCTGTGACATAAATATCTAGTCTTTAGATGTCCTTTTTATATGAACTCCCAGGAAGTAATCAAGGTTATCCAAAACTTTAATAGCAAAAGTTTGGTCTAAACAGTGTATAACTTTGTTAATTTCATCACTACTGCTTATAGTAACCAATATATCATCCACATACAATAGGATGTAAGTTACATCACCTTCTCTTCTTTTGATGTATAGCGAAATGTTTGATTTGGTTGCATTGAATCCAATTTTAGTGATTGTATGCTTGAGCTTTTCGTACCAGGCACTTGAGGCCTGCTTTAATCCATATATGGCCTTATACAATTTGCAAGTTTCATTAGAACATTCTGAATTGTACCCTATAGGCTGTTGCATATACACTTCTTCTTGCAATTCCCCATTAAGAAATGCATTATTGATGTCAAGTTGTCTAATCACCCATTGTTTGTGAATGGATATAGCAAGTATAATTCTAATAGTTGTTGGTTTGACAATTGGCAAGAATGTTTCATTGAAGTCGAAACCAAATTGTTGAGAGTAACCCTTGGCCACGAGCCTTGCTTTATATTTATCCATGCTACCATCAGCTTTGTGCTTTATTTTTAAGTCCATCTACATCCAACCATATTTTTGTGTTTTTGTAATAACCCGAAATTCTGAGCCAGTTTAAATTTTTTATTTTGGCGATTTTAGCGAATTTTGAATATTTAAAATAGATTATTTTAAATAATATTGACGGGAATATTTATTTTGAATAGAATTCGACGTATATATTATACGCATCGTCGTTAGAATATAAATATTTATATATAATTATAAATAGAATTGAAAATGGCGCGGTAGTTCGATAATTCGATTTCAAACTTCAATTGAATGTACCGGGTGCAAAACAATCCGGATTTTAGTGAAATCAAAAACATTAGGATCTAATTGATGATATCTTTCCAACGAATCTGAAGAATCGAAATTTCATAGCGGGGATCAAAAGATATGTCCATTTGAAAATTCTAAATAGTCGCTATGGAATTCAGGCCCTTAAAAATGGAAATTTTGCAAACGACCTCGGATTTCGACGAAACCACTTTTGTTGGATCCGTAGTGTCAAATTATTGCTAGGTTTCAAATTTCATAATTTTTCGAATCAATATGTGAGCGTGGCAAAGGAAAACGCGTTTGACCAGTTTCAGTTGATTTTAATCGACTGGAAAATGGCCATTTTTCCAACAGTCTTAGAATTTGACGAAATTAGTTTTGTTAGGACCGTATCGTCAATACGAAGCTAGAAAATATTTTTCTGCAATTTTTAGAGTTAGTATGTGACCGCAGTAAATTGAAATACGCGTTCAAATTCAATATATAAAGTTATATGTTGATTTTAATGGAAACTCATCGAAACGATCAAATCAGCTTGCGATACATATCCCATTGTGTTCGGAATGGGGGTAAAACGCTATGGACGGCAGGCGGTGGGCCTCGTTTAGAGGTCGTATGTAAAAGTCAACTTTTAGAAATTAAATAATTAAAATTAAAACCCCTCTCTCTCCCCTCTCCTTTAATTCCTCTGACCCCCCCCCCCCCCTTTTTTTGATTTTCAATCGATTTTAGCAGAAGAAAAAAAAAGAAAAACCAAATCCCTAATCGATCGAGCCCTCTTTCCGCCTCGTCATCGACGGCGGACCACCAGCCGCAACCCCCAATGACGAACCCCCCCATCGAAGGATGCGCTCTCACCCAGTTTCCGACGCGAGGAAGCCACTCAGACCTCGCGGAACCCCAAGTCGTGCCGCTCTCACCTCTCCTGCCACCTCTGCCGCCGCCACAGTGGGCCAAGCTTCTCCTCCGGCTGTCAGGCGCAGCGAACCCCACACCCCCCCCCTCTCTCGCTAAAACAAAATACTGTAAGTCTCCTTCTTATTTTATTTATTTATTCAAACCTTATTTAAACTCAGTTTTTTTTATATAACTTAGTTAAAGATTAATTTTTAGATATATGAATTGCAAATAAAAAAAAATTGATTTTTCCTTATGAGATTGCAAATGAAAGATTTGAAGAGAAAGGTGATTGCTTTATTTAAATTAACATTCTTTTAAATCATATTTTTATATATTTATAGCGAAGTTGAATAAATAAAAATGCGATTTTTATAGCGAAGTTGAATAAATAAAAATACGATTTTTATAGCGAAGTTGAATAAATAAAAATACGATTTTTATAGCGAAGTTGAATACATAAAAATGCGATTTTTATGGCGAAGTTGAATACATAAAAATAGGATTTTTTAACGTAAACCATGTGAAATAGATAAAATATGTGGTTTTTTTAAAATATATAAACATAGAGTAAAAATGAGATTTTTATCTATATAACGTTATCATAAATAAAAATATGATTTTTAAAAGAAAAGAAATATTTTTGGAAATAGAAAATAGCATTATTTTTGGAAGGTAGAAAATAAAATCGATTTTTCAAAAGGATAAAATAGAAGTAGCAATATAAAAATATGATGTTTATATATATAGTAGCGTTGTTAAAAATATAATTTTTAACACAAACGGTGTTGAACAGATCTCGTTAGAAGCACGATGAAGATTTCTACAAATGAAGTGTCGTGGAATTGGAATAGCTATCGGTGAGAACTTCTCACTCTTCAATTTCTTTTTCTAGTTATATATATATACTACGATGTAGACGGTGCTTAGTAGCACCCGACACAATCGTCCACAGACCATGGACTTGTTTGTTTGATTGCAAAAATTAGTTATATTATTTGATTGAATTGAATGGTTTGGTGAGATGGAATTGATTTGATTGATGTGTGAATGGCGTGGGCCTTCACTAGACCGGGGATAAGGCTAGGCCTCGTCCCGTTTCTAGTATCGTGCCGTTATGCCGCCGAAATTTTCTAAAATAAGTTAGAAAAATAAAAATATCATTTTTATTGTGTAAATGAACTGAATAGAAATTCATGTGTTGAAATAAAATATTTTATCGTTAAAAATATAATTTTTAACGTGGAAGTGAATAAAATAAAATATTCATTTACAAACCGGACGGTCTGTTTATGTACACCTATTTGAAGGACATTGATTGGGACGATAAATTTTACACATCGCCCAACTGCACAAATAAAATCTGTGTTTGATTGTTTGAAACCCCACACGGGTGTTGGGATGAAATATGAAGTTCACTCATCCTGATTGATTAAATATGTCGATCGATTGATTGACAGGCTGTTATAAGCGTTAGATATCTATATTTGATGCTTATACAGTGTAGTGCACTTTGGTTGATGGTTGATTATTTTTCAATGCTATTATATATATGTGTTGTATGAAAATCCATATAATTAACATTATATGGTGATTGATTGGGCCTCATTCCAATTTAGAAAATAAAGAATATTATAAAATAAAGGTTCATATGTTGACTGTACTCATCCGTTGAGATTAGTCATGTGTTGAACGAAGTATTTTAACAATAAAGGTTCATGTGTTGACTGTACTCATCCGTTGAGATTATTCATGTGTTTAACGAAATATTTTAACAATAAAATTTACATCTTTATCATATATGAAATCATAAATTAACTGGAAGATAGATAAGATGAGTGGTCTCCTGAATATTGATCTGATGTTGGTTTCGGCCTTCGGGGTTAATATTTAGGGAATCGTTCTCTTACTAATTTACGGTTGGAGTCTAATTTGATATCAAACGATAGATACCCTAATTTTTATAAAATATATTAAATAACAAAAATAGTCACACGTGGACAGTACTCATTCGTTGAGATTAGTCGTGTGTTGACAAAAATAAATATTCATTTGTTGAATAGAATATTTGAAAATAGAAATATATGAAGCCGTGTTGATTAGATTGACGCCATTTTGACGTGAACGATATTTACATCGATTTTATTCATTTTAAAATGAATATTGAAAAACGATTTCGAATTGAATTGAATGTAAAACGATTTCGAATTGAATTGAATATAAAACGATTTCGAATTGAATTGAATATAAAACGATTTCGAATTGAATTAAATAGAAAACGATTTCGAATTGAATTGAATAGAAAACCATTTCGAATTCGAATTAAATTGAATGGAAAACAAATTGAAATAGAAGTAAAAATCAATTTGAAATGAATTCAAATTGACTTGAAATTTGAATTGAATAGAAATGAATTTTAAAACGAATTTATAAGGAAAAATCAATTTTGATTTGAATTTGAAATAAAGGTTGAAATTGTTTTTGAAACAAATTCAAAACCATTTATAAAATTCGTTTTGAATAGTAATCGACGAAATATTTATTATATATATTATATATATAATATAATGGCCTGAATAGAACGCGCCGCGCCGCGGCAGTTCGTGAATTTCGACCATTTATTTCAAACAGACATTACGGGAGATCCGACCGTCGGATTCTCCTAAAACCGGAACCGTTGGGTTCGTATCGAAAAGAGCTTTCTAAAGAATATTAGAAATTTTAAATCTAACGGTTGGATTTGGAGATATGTCCAAATCAAATTCAGAAAAGGTCGCTGTAAGTGCAGCTCGATGGCCGTTGATGGAAATCGACTGTACGGGCCTTGATAAAATTATTAAAAATAGTAATAATTTGTGTAAAATCAAAAGAAATGATTTAGGAAAAATTGGGATGAAAAACTCCATAGTTGAAAAGATAAAAATAGATTTTTATCGAAATGAACTAGTTTTGAACTGAAATTAAAACCCATTTATTTTTAAATAAATAAATTGGATTTGAAATGGGTTTAAATAGAATTGATTCATGGGTTTATCGTGAACTGTGTTTTAAATGACATTAGTTCTTTAACCCAGTGAAAGGAGTTTTAATGAATCCGCAATTAGATTGAAATGGGAATTGATAATTTTAAATTATCAAATTTAGAAAGTGAGCGAGAATGGAGTACCACCAGTTTTGCCCCAAAGCGATAGTTAAATCTTTAACTAGATTTGAACGTGAAATGGTAATTAATTTTACCGATAACACCATGGTGTTAGATATGGAGTATTACTAGTTTTGCTTCATGGGATGAATAGGTTGGGATTGGGAAATAAATCAAATAATTACTTCGGTGTGGTTCGCTAATCTCGACTAGTTTAGAAAACCATAATTTGGTTTGAAATGTCATCCAAAGGAAGATTAAAGGATAAATTTTAAAGAATTTATTTTGGATAAAATTAATGGGAACCTTTCCCTAAAAATGTGATTTTATGAATAAAAGAATATTCTGAGTTGGAATGAGGCGTATGTTGTGTTTGTGTAACATTTGTTTTTAATATACGCGGGTTGTTCGGAAAGGCCGGGTTTATACCCATTCTAAATAACCGATTCGACAATAAGTCGAAGATGAAGACGGTGGTTGAAGACCGGAAGTCTTCACATCGTTTGGATAATTACTGACGATCCTGATTGGGCTGTACACCCAAGAGGATGGAAATAGTTGGTGGTCGTCCAAACGTACTTGGAGATGGATGGATATGCGAGGAAAGTGCCTCCGGTTTCGTTTAGACCCAGAGCGAAATTGTAAATGGATTGTGTGACTGACATTGGATTTTATTTTGTGTTGATTGATTTCTGTTAAATATATATCTGTTTGGCGGCGGAGAATTTATTCTCTTGCTTAACGCCCTTCTCTGAGACGTACGAGCTTAGAGGTTATATATCGATAGATATCAATCGCATGGCATGGATTGCCTGTGTGGCACGCTAAGATGCAATGATCAAGGCTTTTGTTGAAAAGCAAAGTCTTGTGGTTGATGATCAAAGCACGACCTTTGTGGCGTAGCTTTGTGTATAGCATGAATTCGCGAGCCTCACACCTCGGTATGAGTTAAAAACGGGATACAGACTGCAGGGAGAGCACGACGTTTCTTTCTAGCTTTGGTGGTGTCAGTGACTTACCAGCCCTGACATTTATATACTTTTCACCTATGTGGTTGTTGGATGAGGCGCCTCGATTTTAGGTCTGTAAGGACCGGGAAACGTGTGTTCAGGAATTTCCAATCCTCTAACGTAAGTGAGGACCGGCCCTGAAGCATCCAGGATTTCCCAGAGTGTGTAGTCCTGAGACATTTGCTAGAGTGTCTCGAACGCGGAGAGGAGCTTGCCCCTTGCCTCGACTCATGGCGGAAATCCAATTTCCAATACGTGTATTTCGGTTTTATTTGTAGAGCCTAGTATGGTGACATGATAGATGGTACCCATGCCGCCTAGGATTGATATTTATGATTGAAATTGTTTTGACACTATACACTTATCATAGTATCAAATGATTTGTTTTAAACGTACCAAGCATGTTTGGCTGTTATAAGGTAAAACCCTATCCTCCGGCTTGCGTTGCATTGTGTGATGGGACCTGGGTCTTATAATAGCTTCATTTTTCGAAAAAGCATTGCGTTGTTTATCTCATGCACTGATATTCTAGGGAGGAAACCCGTTCCGTGTTATACGGCGTGGTCCCTTGAATTACTCTCTTTTAAAATTGAATAAATAACTGTTTTAGTTCTCACACCAGTCACATGACTGGCCTGGAGTTTATTGTTTTAACCTAAATTCTGGGTGCCCCTATTTTCCGCACGGGCAGCTAGTAGTTTTGGTTTTGCAGATTTATATTCACAAGATCCTGGTTTACAGCTGGAATGATATCCGGAAAGCTCTGTATCTGTATATCACCTTCAGTTGTGCTTTGTATTATTTTTCCGCTGCTATGTAATTTATTTTAATCTCTGATATTTATCGAATGTAATTTATTCATTTATACTCTGTATATTCTTGTATCTGATGGTATTGTTGTAATAACAATGAAATGTTCTTCTGTTTGTGTTCTGATTTGTCCTGTTCTCGAACAATCAGGGGTTTTGAACGGTCTAGATCGGTTTAACGACTGATTCGGATCGAGCGAAATTCCTTGTCGCTACATTTGGTATCAGAGCTTTGGTTTACAGAGCTCGAGAACAAGACACATTAGAACCATACGAAAGAATTCGTCAGATATTGGATTAGTAATATCCAATTAGAATGACTCGTTAGAGATAGGATCAGTAGTATCCTAGAACGAGTGTGAAGAGTATATTTTTCAGATGAAAACAATTTTGTTTTGAAAATTTAAATCATTTTATACGCATTTGAATATTTATTTATTTTGAATTTGGACAATCCAATATATAAAGATTTTGCATATACGCGTCATGAAAGTATATTTGAAGTTTTAATATATTAGATAGATATAGAATCACATTCTAGTCGCCCGGAGATGGTACTGATGATAGCACATGCATCATCAGTATTTATGTTCGTGTTTCGAAGGTGCGATATCTATATATTTCCATTAGACTGGTGTGAGAACCAAAACAAATATAGCTAGAACACATTGTTGTGAATTGGCATCAAAAACATGTTTTCTGTATATGTATCAAAATTTATGAATTTGAAACTCTAATCAACTAATTGATTGATGTTTGTGTTGTTTGTTTATTTGTTTGATAATTTTGAACCATTATGCCTAATAGAATCAAATATTGAATTATATTGAAAATTGGTCGTATTTGCTTGCATATACCTATACTTACATTGAACAGGTCATAGCAAGGAGGCTAGAGCAGAGAATAAAATTTGTTTGCCCGACAAATAGGTACATATTTACTATAATTTACTGTTTTGTTTGGGTGATGATGATTTTATGAGCCTATTGGCTAGCCACTTGGCTTTTTCTTTTTGATATCAGAAGGCCTATATGGCAATTTCGGGATTTTCCCATGGCTCCCGGTGCAGGGGAGGTTATGGCGAACTTTTTCGAAAATTTAGGGTGTTGGCCAAATTTTTGAAAATTTGGAAATTCTCAGAAACTGGAAAGTTGGAGAATGGAAGCCAGATCGAACGTAGAGTTGATTAATCAAACCACTTTCGACTTTGTTCCTTTTCGGGGACGAAAAGTTTTAAGTGGGGGAGATTGTAATAACCCGAAAATCTGAGCCAGTTTAAAAATTTTATTTTGGCGATTTTAGCGAATTTTGAATATTTAAAATAGATTATTTTAAATAATATTGACGGGAAAATTTATTTTGAATAGAATTCGACGTATATATTATACGCGTCATCGTTAGAATATAAATATTTATATATAATTATAAATAGAATTGAAAATGGCGCGGTAGTTCGATAATTCGATTTCAAACTTCAATTGAATGTACCGAGTGCAAAACAATCCGGATTTTAGTGAAATCAAAAACATTAGGATCTAATTGATGATATCTTTCCAAGAATCCGAAGAATCGAAATTTCAAAGCGGGGATCAAAAGATATGTCCAATTGAAAATTCTGAATAGTCGCTATGGAATTCAGGCCCTTAAAAATGGAAATTTTGCAAACGACCTCGGATTTCGACGAAACCACATTTGTTGGATCCGCAGTGTCAAATTATTGCTAGGTTTCAAATTTCATAATTTTTCGAATCAATATGTGAGTGTGGCAAAGGAAAACGCGTTTGACCAGTTTCAGTTGATTTTAATCGACTGGAAAATGGTCATTTTTCCAACGGCCTCAGAATTCGACGAAATTAGTTTTGTTAGGACCGTATCGTTAATACGAAGCTAGAAAATATTTTTCTGCAATTTTTAGAGTTAGTATGTGACCGCAGTAAATTGAAATACGCATTCAAATTCAATATATAGAGTTATATGTTGATTTTAATGGAAACTGATCGAAACGATCAAATCAGCTTGCGATACATATCCCATTGTGTTCGGAATGGTGGTAAAACGCTATGGACGGCAAGCGGTGGGCCTCGTTTAGAGGTCGTATGTAAAAGTCAACTTTTAGAAATTAAATAATTAAAATTAAAACCCCTCTCTCTCTCTTTCTCCTCTCCTTTAATTCCTCTGACCCCCCCCCCCTTTTTTTTGATTTTCAATCGATTTTAGCAGAAGAAAAAAAACCAAATCCCTAATCGAACGAGCCCTCTTTCCCCCTCCGCCTCGTCATCGACGGCGGACCACCAGCCGTGACCCCCAATGGCGAACCCCCCATCGAAGGATGCGCTCTCACCCAGTTTCCGACGCGAGGAAGCCACCCAGACCTCGCGGAACCCCATGTCGCGCCGCTCTCACCTCTCCTGCCACCTCCTCCGCCGCCACAGTGGGCCAAGCTTCTCCGCCGGCTGTCAGGCGCAGCGAACCCCACAACCCCACCCCCCCCCCCTCTCTCGCTAAAACAAAATACTGTAAGTCTCCTTCTTATTTTATTTATTTATTCAAACCTTATTTAAGCTCAATTTTTTTTATATATATAACTTAGTTAAAGATTAATTTTTAGATATATGAATTGCAAATAAAAAATTTTGATTTTTCCTTATGAGATTGCAAATGAAAGATTTGAAGAGAAAGGTGGTTGCTTTATTTAAATTAACATTCTTTTAAATCATATTTTTATATATTTATAGCGAAGTTGAATAAATAAAAATGCGATTTTTATAGCGAAGTTGAATAAATAAAAATACGATTTTTATAACGAAGTTGAATAAATAAAAATACGATTTTTATAGCGAAGTTGAATACATAAAAATGCGATTTTTATGGCGAAGTTGAATACATAAAAATAGGATTTTTTAACGTAAACCATGTGAAATAGATAAAATATGTGGTTTTCATAAAATATATAAACATAGAGTAAAAATGAGATTTTTATCTATATAACGTTATCATAAATAAAAATATGATTTTTAAAAGAAAAGAAATATTTTTGGAAATAGAAAATAGCATTATTTTTGGAAGGTAGAAAATAAAATCGATTTTTCAAAAGGATAAAATAGAAGTAGCAATATAAAAATATGATGTTTATATATATAGTAGCGTTGTTAAAAATATAATTTTTAACACAAACGGTGTTGAACAGATCTCGTTAGAAGCACGATGAAGATTTCTACAAATGAAGTGTCATGGAATTGGAATAGCTATCGGTGAGAACTTCTCACTCTTCAATTTCTTTTTCTAGTTATATATATATATACTAGGATGCAGACGGTGCTTAGTAGCACCCGACACAATTGTCCACAGACCATGGACTTGTTTGTTTGATTGCAAAAATTAGTTAGATTATTTGATTGAATTGAATGGTTTGGTGAGATGGAATTGATTTGATTGATGTGTGAATGGCGTGGGCCTTCACTAGACCGGGGATAAGGCTAGGCCTCGTCCCGTTTCTAGTATCGTGCCGTTATGCCGCCGAAATTTTCTAAAATAAGTTAGAAAAATAAAAATATCATTTTTATTGTGTAAATGAACTGAATAGAAATTCATGTGTTGAAATAAAATATTTTATCGTTAAAAATATAATTTTTAACGTGGAAGTGAATAAAATAAAATATTCATTTACAAACCGGACGGTTTGTTTATGTACACCTATTTGAAGGACATTGATTGGGACGATAAATTTTACACATCGCCCAACTGCACAAATAAAATCTGTGTTTGATTGTTTGAAACCCCACACGGGTGTTGGGATGAAATATGAAGTTCACTCATCCTGATTGATTAAATATGTCGATCGATTGATTGACAGGCTGTTTGAAGCGTTAGATATCTATATTTGATGCTTATACAGTGTAGTGCACTTTGGTTGATGGTTGATTATTTTTCAATGCTATTATATATATGTGTTGTATGAAAATCCATATAATTAATATTATATGGTGATTGATTGGGCCTAATTCCAATTTAGAAAATAAAGAATATTATAAAATAAAGGTTCATGTGTTGACTGTACTCATCCGTTGAGATTAGTCATGTGTTGAACGAAGTATTTTAACAATAAAGGTTCATGTGTTGACTGTACTCATCCGTTGAGATTAGTCATGTGTTGAACGAAATATTTTAACAATAAAATTTACATCTTTATCATATATGAAATCAGAATTAACTGGAAGATAGATAAGATGAGTGGTCTCCTGAATATTGATCTGATGTTGGTTTCGGCCTTCGGGGTTAATATTTAGGGAATCGTTCTCTTACTAATTTACGGTTGGAGTCTGATTTGATATCAAACGATAGATACCCTAATTTTTATAAAATATATTAAATAACAAAAATAGTCACACGTGAACAGTACTCATTCGTTGAGATTAGTCGTGTGTTGACAAAAATATTCATTTGTTGAATAGAATATTTGAAAATAGAAATATATGAAGCCGTGTTGATTAGATTGACGCCATTTTGACGTGAACGATATTTACATCGATTTTATTCATTTTAAAATGAATATTGAAAAACGATTTCGAATTGAATTGAATATAAAACGATTACGAATTGAATTGAATATAAAATGATTTCGAATTGAATTGAATATAAAACGATTTCGAATTGAATAGAATAGAAAACGATTTCGAATTGAATTGAATAGAAAACCATTTCGAATTCGAATTAAATTGAATGGAAAACAAATTGAAATAGAAGTAAAAATCAACTTGAAATGAATTCAAATTGACTTGAAATTTGAATTGAATAGAAATGAATTTTAAAACGAATTTATAAGGAAAATTCAATTTTGATTTGAATTTGAAATAAAGGTTGAAATTGTTTTTGAAACAAATTCGAAACCATTTATAAAATTCGTTTTGAATAGTAATCGACGAAATATTTATTATATATATTATATATATAATATAATGGCCTGAATAGAACGCGCCGCGCCGCGGCAGTTCGTGAATTTCGACCATTTATTTCAAACGGACATTACGGGAGATCCGACCGTCGGATTCTCCTAAAACCAGAACCGCTGGGTTCGTATCGAAAAGAGCTTTCTAATGAATATTAGAAATTCGAAATCTAACGGTTGGATTTGGAGATATGTCCAAATCAAATTCAGAAAAGGTCGCTGTAAGTGCAGTTCGATGGCCGTTGATGGAAATCGACTGTACGGGCCTTGATAAAATTATTAAAAATAGTAATTATTTGTGTAAAATCAAAAGAAATGATTTAGGAAAAATTGGGATGAAAAACTCCATATTTGAAAAGATAAAAATAGATTTTTATCGAAATGAACTAGTTTTGAACTGAAATTAAAACCCATTTATTTTTAAATAAATAAATTGGATTTGAAATGGGTTTAAATAGAATTGATTCATGGGTTTATCGTGAACTGTGTTTTAAATGACATTAGTTCTTTAACCCAGTGAAAGGAGTTTTAATGAATCCGCAATTAGATTGAAATGGGAATTGATAATTTTAAATTATCAAATTTAGAAAGTGAGCGAGAATGGAGTACCACCAGTTTTGCTCCAAAGCGATAGTTAAATCTTTAATTAGATTTGAACGTGAAATGGTAATTAATTTTACCGATAACACCATGGTGTTAGATATGGAGTATTACCGGTTTTGCTTCATGGGATGAATAGGTTGGGATTGGGAAATAAAATAAATAATTACTTCGGTGTGGTTTGCTAATCTCGACTAGTTTAGAAAACCATAATTTGGTTTGAAATGTCATCCAAAGGAAGATTAAAGGATAAATTTTAAAGAATTTATTTTGGATAAAATTAATGGGAACCTTTCCCTAAAAATGTGATTTTATGAATAAAAGAATATTCTGAGTTGGAATGAGGCGTATGTTGTGTTTGTGTAACATTTGTTTTTAATATACGCGGGTTGTTCGGAAAGGCCGGGTTTATACCCATTCTGAATAACCGATTCGACGATAAGTCGAAGATGAAGACGGTGGTTGAAGACTGGAAGTCTTCACATCGTTTGGATAAATACTGACGATCCTGATTGGGCTGTACACCCAAGAGGATGGAAATAGTTGGTGGTCGTCCAGACGTACTTGGAGATGGATGGATATGTGAGGAAAGTTCCTCCGGTTTCGTTCAGACCCAGAGCGAACTTGTAAATGGATTGTGTGTCTGACATTGGATTTTATTCTGTGTTGATTGATTTCTGTTAAATATATATCTGTTTGGCGGCGGAGAATTTATTCTCTTGCTTAACGCCCTTCTCTGAGACGTACGAGCTTAGAGGTTATATATCGATAGATATCAATCGCATGGCATGAATTGCCTGTGTGGCACGCTAAGATGCAATGATCAAGGCTTTTGTTGAAAAGCAAAGTCTTGTGGTTGATGATCAAAGCACGGCCTTCGTGGTGTAGCTTTGTGTATAGCGTGAATTCGCGAGCCTCACACCTCGGTATGAGTTAAAAACGGGATACGGACTACAGGGAGAGCACGACGTTTCTTTCTAGCTTTGGTGGTGTCAGTGACTTACCAGCCCTGACATTTATATACTTTTCACCTATGTGGTTGTTGGATGAGGCGCCTCGATTTTAGGTCTGTAAGGACCGGGAAACGTGTGTTCAGGAATTGCCAATCCTCTAACGTAAGTGAGGACCGGCCCTGAAGCATCCAGGATTGCCCAGAATGTGTAGTCCTGAGACATTTGCTAGAGTGTCTCGAACGCGGAGAGGAGCTTGCCCCTTGCCTCGACTCATGGCGGAAATCCAATTTCCAATACGTGTATTTCGGTTTTATTTGTAGAGCCGAGTATGGCGACATGATAGATAGTACCCATGCCGCCGAGGATTGATATTTATGATTGAAATTGTTTTGACACTATACACTTATCATAGTATCAAATGATTTGTTTTAAACGTACCAAGCATGTTTGGCTGTTATAAGGTAAAACCCTATCCTCCGGCTTGCGTTGCATTGTGTGATGGGACCTGGGTCTTATAATAGCTTCATTTTTCGAAAAAGCATTGCGTTGTTTATCTCATGCACTGATATTCTAGGGAGGAAACCCATTCCGTGTTATACGGCGTGGTCCCTTGAATTGCTCTCTTTTAAAATTGAATAAATAACTGTTTCAGTTCTCACACCAGTCACATGACTGACCTGGAGTTTATTGTTTTAACCTAAACTCTGGGTGCCCCTATTTTCCGCACGGGCAGCTAGTAGTTTTGGTTTTGTAGATTTATATTCACAGGATCCTGGTTTACAGCTGGAATGATATCCGGAAAGCTCTGTATCCGTATATCACCTTCAGTTGTGCTTTGTATTATTTTTCCGCTGCTATGTAATTTATTGTAATCTATGATATTTATCGAATGTAATTTATTCATTTATACTCTGTATATTCTTGTATCTGATGGTATTGTTGTAATAACAATGAAATGTTCTTCTGTTTGTGTTCTGATTTGTCCTGTTCTCGAACGATCAGGGGTTTTGAACGGTCTAGATCGGTTTAACGACTGATTCGGATCGAGCGAAATTCCTTGTCGCTGCAGTTTTGGTGCTTTCACAATAGCCCATGTTCCATTTTTATTGAGTGCACTCATTTCTGCATCCATGGCTTCTTTCCACTTGATATGTTTTACAACTTCTTTGCATGAGACATGTTCCTAATTGTTGACAGACGTAGTGTATATTTTAGGTTTAAAACTCCACTCTTTAGTCTTGTGATCATGTGATGGCCACTAATATTAGTTAGATTCTAGTGTTGGTTTTCTCCATGATTACTTGAGTTGGAGCTGCTTGATGATCCACTGCCATTATCTTCATCATTTTGGTATGTGGATGTGTCGGTATTGGATGAACTTGGATTATTATCTAATTTTGTTGTAGAGACGATCAGCTGACCAATATCAGGTTGACTTTGGCCAGCCTTCACTCCAACATCTTCAGGCACTTTTGAAAGTTCAGGTATGACTAGGATATTCACATTGCTTTTTTCACTTGTTTTCTTGTATTTATTTCCTTTATCTGCAAAATAAAAAATTGATTCATCAAAAGTAACATGTCTTGACACAAATATTCTCCCTTCATTATCCAAGCATTCATATCCTTTTTGGTTATGTGCATATCTCAAAAAGGTACATTAGTTGGATCAAAAGCTAATTTTGTGTTTACTATATGGTCTGAGATAAGGAAAACATAAACAACCAAATATTTTTAAGTTGTTGTACTTTGGTCTCTTATTGTACATTATCTCATGTGGGCTTTTGTAATTCAACACTTTGGTAGGCATTTTATTTATTAGACAAACAGCAATATGAAAAGCCTCACACCAATATTTCATTGGTAATGATACATGAGATAAAAGTGTTAGACCAGCGTCAACAATATGTTTATGTTTTCTTTCAGAATTCCTTTATCACTAAAAAATTTCTTAAGTGGCATGAACTCACCTTCCTGTCTGTTTGAAATATTTTGACATTGCTACTAGTTTGTTTTTCAATAAAGGTGACAAACTGAACAACAGTGGCATATGTTTCAGATTTTGCTCTAAGAAAATTTATCTAGGTAAATCTAGTATGAGCATCAACAAATGAGAGGTAATACCTGCAATTCTGAGAAGAGTTTAAGGGAGATAGACCCCACAAGTCTGCAGCTATAAGCTCAAGAGGCTTACTGTATTGGGTTTCAGAATTTCCAAAGGGTAGTTTGTGACACCATGTTGGTAGTGTGTGCATGTGTGAGAATCAGGTATGTCTTTACGATGAATGTTATTGTCATGCAACACATGTTTCATAATTTTAATGCCGGGGTGTCCCAATCTATAGTGACATGCCTTAAATTTGTTAACTGAATCAAATTGATTGTAATCATCATGTGTTTCATCATGATGAATATTGCATGTATCATCAACAGAATTTTCACATTCATTACATTCATTGCAAATGTTTCTTCGAGTCCTATTGTCAACATGAATATACTTATAAAAGTCAACACTATCAGTAGTACTACAGTAATTATTGCAGCAAATTGTTTTATTATAAACATTCTTTGTCTTTGTGTGGCTAAACTTGTATAATCCACTATGCAGATTACCCTGCAACAATGTGATTTTATTTAGTAAGTCTTTTACAAGACAAAACTTAGGGTGAAACTCAAAGTACACATTATTGTCGTTGGCAAATTGGGATACATTAATTAAGTTTTTCTTTATGTTAGGCACTCTAAGCAAATTATTTAGATATAGATGCCTCTTACCTTTTATTTAGCCACATCCAACATGTGATATACTTATAGCTTCATCGTTGCCCATATGTAATTTATGTGCACCTATATAGTTCTTGTTGCCTAGATTGAGATTTTGATGGTTGCTAGTGATGTGATTAGTGGCACCTGAAATGGTTACTAGTCTTCAATGTTGATGTCGTCATCTTTTGCTAAATCATCCATATTTGAACACTATCATATACCAGTATCATTGTTATTTTTGTTTTGCTAAATTAATTGAACCACATTGGCATTAGGTCCCCTCTGTTGAGACTTAATCCCGATGAATAGTATTAAAAGCAAAATTGAATCTGAAATAGTATTTATTTGCGATATGTCCAAATTTCTTGCTAATTTGACACTTAACATGATTGCCATTGTTGTTTTTTCATCTGCCACATCCTTTATGTGGTTGTCCGCCCCTTTGGTCTTGATTATCTTGCTTTGGTTGGTTTTTATTGCTTTGTTGTTTACCTTTCGATATAGCAGCAAAATTTGCAGAATACTCTCCTTGCATTGCTTTTCTCTCTTCAACACTACCTTCATGGCTAATAGAGATGAATGTACAAACTGGATGTCTAGTAATATTGGTTTTATGGAAATGTAAGTAACTAGTGACTCATAATCTTGATCAAGGCCATTAGTTATAACTAATACTTGTTCACTGTCAGAAATTGGATGTCCTACTGAACATAATTTGTCATATAAGTTCTTGATCTTTGTAAGATACTCTCTCATACTCATATCAACTTTTCTTGAATTTTTTAGTTCTCTTCTATAATGTATGATTCTCGTAGATGATTGGGCATTAAAAATATGCTCAATACAAGTCCAGATTTCATGTGATGTATTTGACCCAACAATATGTGATAATATACTTGCACTGATCGAATAGAGAGGCCATAAAGACAATATGCTACCTTGTTTCAAATATCTATAGTGATCTAGGTTGCTAACATAGTTGCCTTGAGCATCTTCGATCATTATGGGTGGAATGGATAAGGTGCCAGAAACACCCCACCTCCGTTAAGGTCACTCACAAAGGGAATACATTAACTTTGGTGAAGCATTTTAGGTAAAAGGCACAGATAATTTACAAGACAGACATATAAACAGCGGAAAACTGAAATCATTTCATAAATAGTGTGGTTCAGTCAAAACATTACAAGCATTGTCTCAAAACTCAACTTCTAAATTATTACAATAAAACATCTGTCTTGATTTAAAACTCCAAGTACATAAAGAAGCAAAAAAACAATAGTAAAGCAGCATAAATCCCCAATAAAAGTGTAACCATAGCCATAGCCCAAGAAAAGAGAATCCATGCAATACATCTACTCTCTTCAACCTGGAAAAGGTATGACTAAGCCGAAGTATTCCCTCCCTACGGACCTTAGGGGAAAACGGAAGAAAAGAAGGCGAAAGAAAATGGGTCAGGCATAAGCCTGGTAAGTCCAGTGATTATTCAGCATGTAAACAGGTAAAAGGATCATGACATGAATAAACTGAACATAGGACAATACCATAGCAATAAGATAACATAAGATAAGGCAACATAAACTGAATATACTATCGCACTCATTTCCATTTCTCTGCACCTACTAACGAATTTTTCAACTACCATCATGTGTTCATAACAAAGTGATCCCTTTTCCGATCGACTTCTACTCGCATGCATTTATTACTTGTGTCATTCAGCCCCACTTGATTGTAGATACCTATGTTGGTCCCGCCATGGGGTGTATCAATTCCTATGGTGGCAAGCCGTCACAAATTCAAGATGCACAGTGTATACTACTGATGCCCAATGCCTGCTTTTTCCACTCCGGAGTACGTGCACGTCCATACTCCGCCGGAACCTACACTGCTGCACCACTCGCTGCTATTTTGACCACTTATAATTAGCCCAGTAATCGTGCCCCACCCTGCCCAGTTCAGGGTACCATGATACATCTATGTGGGTTACTGCTGAAATGGGTCCTCATTAATTGGGTTTCCTAATCAACATGTTATAACGGTTAAGTGTTCTCAAATTAACCTAACTCCACCCATCTGTTTAATTAGCATGTTGTATTGGTTAAGTGTTGCCTTAATTAACTTAACGCGACCATTCTTAGCCTGTCAGTTCCTCAGCTTTAATTCGTTCATTAAAGCACCAACCTCTCACATTAGATCTATATTGTTGCGGTCGCTGGATGTGCCGGGCGGTTCCGGGCAGTCTTACACCGCAACTCAATCTAACCTCGGGTTTTTGGGCTTAATGCGCTAACCACTCACATTAGATCTATATTGTTGCGGTCGCTGGATGTGCCGGGCGGTTCCGGACAGTCTTACACCGCAACTCAACCTAACCTCGGGTAAGCCATGTTCATCTTTAGCTAATTTACATATTTGTCATATGTGTCCAAGTTTAGGTCTTTTTATGTTAATATTCTCCAAGTGTAGTCAGTACAAGTTTTATGCCACATTCACTTGTTATGCCCAAAATTTACTCAATTAAATTATACCCAATTTTCCCACGTTATAATCGTACGTACAACGAGATTCAATCTAAGTTTCGAATGAACCTAGTATTCATAAAAGAAAATAAAAAGGGGGAAAATAGACAAGGAGCATAAGAATTGACATAAGGAAAAATAGGCATGTAAATTTGTACCCAATTCAAGAATCATGTTTCCAATAGGCATGTTGTACATTAACAATAAATGTGGGCAAGCTAAGCAATTTACACCATAGGTATAAAGATTAGATAGAATTGGACTTAAGAGAATCACTAATTTTGATGTACAACATGATAAGTTCCATTATATCACTCACAATAGTTTCATAGGCATAGGATGTACAACATGATAGGTTCCATCATATCAATCACAACAGTCTCATAAGCATGATAGGTTCCATTATGTCAATCACAACAGTCTCATAGGCATGATAGGTTTCATTATGTCAATCACAACAGTCTCATAGGCATGATAGGTTTCATTATATCAATCACAATAGTCTCATAGGCATGATAGGTTTCATTATATCAATCACAATAGTCTTATAGGCATGATAGGTTCCATTATGTCAATCACAATAGTCTGATAGGCATAGGCAATTCAAATTTGACAAAAGGATAAGCATGAATCAGAATTAGGCATAGTTCTAGATCCGATCATAGATTTTAGGCCATAGGAAATGATAATGACAGAGTTGATCTTATCATCTAATCTAATATGTTGGATCCATCACTACATTCTGCAACTAGAGAGGTAGTAGAGGAGGTTAAATTGGTCATAGCTCACCCTTCTGATGCATTTTACCATTATGAATGTTGTACAGGCAATAGATTCACTTTACAAAAAGCATGGGAAACAACTAAGGGAAATGGAAACTACAAACAATTTTATAGGGTTATCTGGCACAACAAAAACAGCAGGTGAATATCCTTTGTTTCTTATCTAGCTTCATGTGATAGACTGAATACAAGGGACAGATTGGTTCGATTTGGAGTCACTACAGATAATATATGTCCATTATGTCATAAAGATGTAGAAACAACCTAGCACTTATTTTTTAATTGTGAATATTCTGGCTTTGTCTAGTGTTATATGAAATACAGGCTACTCATTTCATCAAACACATTGCAGCCGCTTGAAGATGAGGCTAATTTGTTACAATCCAGATTCAATAAGAAAGATAAAGCTAGAGATCTTGCATTCGGGGCATTCAGTACTACTATTTATTTTCTTTGGCAAGAACAAAATACAAGGATATTTTTGAACAAAAAGACACGTTGCGCAGTTAAAGTGAGATAGACTGAGAAGGAGATCGTGTGCCTGGTTCGTGATAATGGGTCCACCTCTAAACGATCATCGGAAAATTTGGATTTACTCAAACTTTTGGGGATTTATCTAAAAGACAGTGTATAATGGCTTTTAGGATGAGTGGGATTTACGTGATTTAGTTTGGACTATGGGCCTACATATGTGATATTTCTTTTAGGTTATTTATTTGGACTTTGTATTGATATTTTTGAAATAAATGAAAGGTACCCATTCTCAAAAAAAGACTCTGTAATGTATATAAGAACATTGATAAAGGATGAAACTGCCATAAACGCTAATATAAATCTGTTTCCTGTGTTCGATTCGCGAGCTTTATTCTTTTATTTCCCTCTTTCGAATCGAACTAGGGCATTGTCTGTTATGTCTTCCCTTATCATTTCTTATGAATCTTCAATGATCTCTTCAATTGGCTTGATTATCTTACACTTGTGAGCTAGATCTACCGAAAGCTTGATTTGGCTTCTCTTAACTTAGTGTTGAAGCTCTTCGTTGTGCTTTAACGATGTGTTGTAAGTTGCTTTCCTGATGAATATAACTTAATGCTCCACTTCGAATCTTTGTGTTGGATTACAGATTGCTTCTCAGAGTGATTTAACTTTCAGGCTCTCCCTAAATTTTCAGAGATTTTTTGCGGGTAACTCCTTTGTAAGTATGTCCCCTCTCTGGTATGCTATAAGTATATGATTTATCCATAAATTTCCCTTATTTACTTTCTCATGAACGAAGTACGTGTCCAATTCCATATGCTTCGTTCGTGTATGCAGAATTTGATCTTTTGTTAAATTAGCTGCACTTCTATTGTCGCACCAAATCAAGGGGTTTTGACACTCTATAAATTGTAATTCACTAAGTAAAGATTAAGTCCACATAACTACAGTAGAAGTACTGGCTAAACTGCAAGATTCTGATTTAGTGCTAGATCTGGATATTGTTGGTTGTTTCTTAAAACACCATGACACTGGATTTTCACCAAAAAAATATGCAATAACCTGTACTATATTTTCTATCACTTGGGTCTAAACTCCAATCAGCATCTGCAAAACCTATTACTACTATATTTTTTGCAGCCTTCAGTACTAATCCATGAACTTGAGTTCCATTTACGTCCCTTAAAATTCATTTAACATCCTTCCAATATTGATAAAACTGTTGATGTATTAATTGATATACTTTATTTATAATTTATGCAATCTTTGGTCTTGCTATGGTAGCATGTTGTAGACCTCCTGCTATGCTTCTATACTCTCTTTCATTAGTGATAGCTTCACTCTGATTCTTGGACAAATGCAAATTACTTACCATTAGGGTAGGAAGAGGCTTTGCATTTTGCATTTTAGTTCTAATAAGAATCTCTTTTATATATTTAGTTTGGCTTAGATTAATTGTTGAGCCTTCTATCTTGTTTACTTCAATCCCCAGAAAGTACTTTAATTCTCCTGGATCTTTAATTGAGAACTCTTTATCAAGCTGCTTTACCACTTTGTTGATTTCTATTTCACTTTCACCGATGACTATAATATCATCCACATAGGTTAATATATATGTTGTCTTCATGTTCTCAAGTTTTATGAATAGAGAATTGTTTGACTTAGTTTGATGGTAGCCCATGTTGCTCGTTGTTGCCTTTAATTTATCAAACAATACTCTGGGGGCTTGTCTTACACATTAGATATTCTTTTGTAGCTTGCATACCATATTTTCATTTCCTGATAAATGAAATCCTGGTTGTTGTTGCATATACACATCCTGTTGTAAGTCACATTTAAAAAAAAGCACTATTCACATCTAGTTGTCTGATTTTCAAATTCTTGTATAATTCTATGGGCAAAATTATTCTTATGGATGTTTGTTTGATAACTGGTGAAAAGGTTTCATTAGAGTCAAACCCATATTGTTGTGTGTAATCTTTTGCTACAAATTTTGCCTCATATCTTTATACACTTCCATCTCGATTTTTCCTTTAGTTTATGTCCATCTACAACCTATGAAATTCTTCCCTTGTGGTGCTTCATTGAGAGTCCATGGCTTATTTCTTAACAATGCATTATACTTCTCATTCATTGCTTGTACCCAAACTTTTATCTTTGACTTCCTATTCATATGTCCCTGGCTCCTTTGGGTCGGTATTTATTTAGTACAGTTTCGATTTAAAATTACCACTTTTGATCTAGTTGTCATGTGATGTCCTATGTCTTGTATTTGTTGTTATGGTATTCGTGATGACTCTGATTGTTGTTTGTCTTCCCCATTACTGATATGTTGCTAATAAGCACCACTGGTTGGTGATGATGGAGTAGGCTATTGAAGTTGGTTGTTGATGTCTTGACCTGATCTGACATCAAAATTTCTGTTGTTAGATAATGTGTGTTGATCATCATGACTACTTAGATCCTCTCCATTGCCATCTTCTATGAATATATAAGTATAGATTGGTATTTTGGGAATTGATTCTAGTGGATTGTGCACCTTCTGAGTTGATCATATTTTTGATGTCTGAAAGGGAAAGACTTATTCATTAAACACCACATGCCTTGAGATTAGTACTTTTCCCTTGTTGTTAAGATATTTTTATCCTTTTGGTTTGAAGCATATCCCAAAAATGTGCATGTGATGACTTGAAATTTAATTTGTGTGAGTTGTCTGGTTTTTGGTATGGAAAACATAGACATCCAAAAACTTTTAACCATTTGTAGTCTGGTTTTACTCCAAATAACACTTCCATTGGAGTTTTGTACTATATAGTTTTTTCTGGTAGTTTATTTATTAGATTCACAGTAGTTGAAAAAGCTTTAGGCCAAAACTTTATTGGAAGTGATGCATAAGCAAGTAGAGTACGAATGGTTTCTATAATATGTATATGTTTTCTCTCTACTGACCCATAATTCCCAGATGTATAGGGGTAGGTTATTTTATGCACTATTCCCATTTCTTGTAAAAAGTTCTCAAGAAGATTAAATTTAGTACCTCCATCTGTCTGTAGTACCTTAACTTGATAATTGGTTTGCCTTTCAACATGTCTAATAAATTGAATAACTGCATTGCATGTATCAGATTTTAACTTTAGGAAGTAAATCCAAGTGTGCCTAGAAAGGGCATCAACAAAGGATATATAATATTCATATCCATAGTTTTAGTTTATGGGTGCAGGAACCCATAAGTCAGATGAATTAGTTGTAGTGGATTCTTATACTTAGTTTGAGACAAGTGAAAAGGCAATTAATGACTCTTCGTTAACTGATAGAAAGTATAGATATATGGATCAGGTATATTATTAATTTTAATACTAGTATTACCTAAATTTTCTTTACAACTTTCAAACTGGGATGGCCCAACTTACAGTTCCATACATCTAATATGTTTTTGTTTATTTCATAAGAATTACATTTAGTAACGTTGCACCAATTTCTTGACTGATTAGTTGTCTTTAAAGAATTGAATATATGAAGTCCATTGTGTGTGTCACCCTACATTAAAGTATGATTTGTCTTAATGTCTTTAACTAAATAGTAGTTTAGATAAAATTCAAAGAATACATCATTATCTTGAGAAAATTGCAACAAACTAACTAAATTTTTCCTTATCTATGATTCTCTAAGTAATTTGTTTAAATATAGTATTCTTTTACTAGAGATTTGTGCCTTGCCTGTGTGTGATGCTTATATTTGTGCCATTACCCATAACAATAGTTTGGTTACCTTTGTACTCCTTGAACCTTGTTCCCCAAATTCAAAATTGCTAAAATGTTGGCGATATGATGTATTGCCTCAGAATTTGGGTATCAACATTCATTCTGATAACTCTCACTTCTTGCAGTATCACAAATGTTCAGGTCGCATACTATTTGCTCCTCTATACTTTTTGTATCTTGTGGTATACTAGCCAGATTAGCATTTATGCTTAAATTTCTTTGACTACATTATGGTACATTATAGGTTGAGTTAAATCTAAAATAGCATCGATTTGTTGTATGACCTGTCTTCTCACAAATTTGACATTTAAGCCGAGTAGAGTTGTTCCATCTCTAGGCATACCAGCTTGATTTCTAGTATTAGTTTGATCATTTCTGAAGTGTCTCCTTTCTCTTGATTTTATTTCTTAAGTTTGTGGTGAAATTTACTAAGTATTCTAGATTTGCCTCTCTTTTCTAATCAGTTCTAATATCTTGAGCCATTAAAGTGTTGTACACGTACTGTAGCGTACTAGTTTCTTTTTTTGTCATGAGAATCGCCATTATTGACTCATAGTCATGATTAAGTCCATTCATGATGAATATTATATGCTCATTAACATGAACTTTATGACTTTCTGCCTCTAGTAGATTGTAACGACCCAGGGATTTTCGGCCCCGAAAATCGGCATAAATACCTTTACCATAACTCATGCCGACTTTTCAAACACCGAAAACACTAGACGTTATTAGAAAGAATTTAGAAGGTGGGATAAGAATGAAAGAAATATTAGAATAGAAGAAGAAGGAGAAACACCACCACACAGAATCAGAGTCTCACATCGCAACGGAACAAAATATAATACAAAAATAAAATTTATTGAGAGCTTTCAAAATACTTACAATATCAGAGTACATCATACAATGGGACAGTTATAATAACCCGTTCCCTTATACAACACACAGCGGAATAGTAGCTATATAATATCATACGTCCGGACTCTTCTAGCTAGTCTCTTCACAGCATTCGATAACCTGAACCTGTACCCCCGGGCTAACACGAGCATTTACAAAACACCGGGTCAATCTGGTGAACCAGAGTGAGAAAAACTCGCACAGTATTAAGGGTAATCATCCAACTTGCTTTTAAAGTTCAAAATCTTTTCGAAACAAAAGGATAATCGTAAGACCAAATCCACACATAAACACGGATGGTTTTTACCTTACGATAACCCAAAACAGTTTGAAATCCATATCTTTTCTGGTATTATAATAATGTCTAAATACAAGTAAATATCAATCTAGTGAAAAGCTTGCATCTCACGCTCCACATATATAGTATACAAATCAAAAACCGCGGGCGCTTATTGGAAATTGGATTCCGATCTTGACAAGGTATGGGACCACCTGCTGATAGTGTATCTCTAGAGGCGAATACACTGGGTTCAACAAGAACGTCTTGCAACCCGGCCCTCACATGACCGACCACTCATTTCGCTTGAGTGTATCGAATGTATATCACCAACGGTTGGGCTCAAACCACTGTTTCCCGAAAAGGGACAGCATCGAAAAAGATTAAAGAAGCAAAAGGATTTTCTCTAGATAGGTGATTATACACCCTAATGGGAGCGACCCACATGGCCATGCTGCCTGCCCGATTTTTTGTCATTTACCGGTTGTGAGGCTTGAGGCCAGAATTTACTTTGAAACACCTGATCGCCATTCACTTTGAATGCCACATCGTCAAATCCACTAGATATCGCTAATTGACGTCCACAAAAATACTCTAGTTGGGAGCTAACCAACTATGGCACATTTGAAGAAATCAACGTACGCGATCCTTTTGGAAATACTCTGTCAGACATCCGTCCATACAAGTCATCCAGGAACAGGATGAACCGAAGGTACTCTCCTACTGCATCCAATATAGGAATCACCCCATGGATCAGTAGCGAGAAGTCCTTGCAACCCGTAGATTCCAACCACGACAGAACCACAGTTTATCTCTGGCCGCTAAACCAGAGATTATTAGTAGTTCTTCCGCTTATGAAGATCCACGGTCTTCAAGGCTCCATCTCGACCGTCTTATGATATCTCTACGTATTTGTTAGTCGGAATGGTTTTCGAATATAAATTCGATCTCGGTCTTTCCATACCAATAATCGTATTGGATAGATTTGATAGTCGGTGATTTAACTATCAAAATAGGCAGTGTTTCAATCATGACAATCCAGTGAGTTCACTGATTCAGTATTCACCATCACTTGGCCTTTTAATTAAACAAATGTAAATTCAAAACTCTTAAATATCTTGATATTATAAATATAGCTTATCGCTTCTTATTTAACATAAGATTATTCTATAAACAAATTCATTTTAACACTTAGAAAAATCTTATACCATATTTTCACTTTCAAACATTAGCCACGTTATTATTATATTGGAAAACCATTTTAACTTATTACTCATCAAATTATGTTACGAAATCTTATTTTTATTTCATTACTTGAAACAATACCAATGATTATTCTAATAGAATAAAACCCATCCTTTACATTTCCTTCTAATTCGAAAATATCGTTGTATTTTCGGCAACTCCTTTCATTTCCCTTTTTCTTTGAAATCCTCAAACCTTCATCACAAATGCTGCGTTATTATTTCTCTAATGAAATGATAACTTTACTAATCTCTTTTACCATTACAACTTATACCATTCTTAGATAATTCTGAAGTCGTTCAAGTTGGGGTATTTTAATTACCTCTCAGACCTTGATCAACAACGTTCATATCTTAAGATTGACACAAGTCGTTATTCAAAACCCGATTCTTCATTCCAGTATCAAATTCAAATACCATTAAGCTATTTTATACCAAATACGACTTCATACGACCTCCTTATTCTTTGAAAATATCTTTCTCGAATATAACAATTTCCTTAATTAAGTAATTTCTTAGCAAAACACCACTTTTTACCCTTTACCTCTTTTAACATAATTTTATTTCATAATTTAGGTTTTGTTTATAAAATCCGATGATTCATTTCCTTTACCAATCCACTTCCGCTAATTCTCCTTCAACCCATTCAGCCATCTTTACTTTGAAAAATTTATTTTTAATTTCCCCTTCTTACTTAATCTCGTTATTAAGTAATGACGCTTTAACACTTTAAATCTCATTAATATAATCCTGGTTTATTATAAAATCCTTTTATCTAAATTTTCTTTTTATAAACCTTTATTCAAATAATATATTTCAAAATATAACTCTAATAAAAAAGTAAATTTTATAACTTCAGTTCGATCGATTTACCTGACGGTAAAAAAAAATTTACTTTTAGGCCATTTATTGCCGATTACTCCACCAATACTGGCCACTGGTTTAAAACACAACACAGGTTGACTATCAGTTACCTAATCATGACAGTTCATATATGATAATATGGAAATAAATAATATATTTTGAGGAATCCGGTTGGATCCCTCCAACCTGTTCTTCCCTGTATACAAATGGTTATCTCAAATCAGACTATTCAATCATTTAACTGATAATAACTATCATTTAATCCAACCACAAGCCATTCAAACAATTCAACCAAAACACGTTTATTTTATAAACGTGACCAACAAGGTAAGCTACCTTTATTGGAACCAATCGTTAAAATAACGATTTGGTATATCACTGAAATTAAACGACGGTTTAATTTCAACAGTTAAATCAGCAAGCAAACAGTCAACCATTGGCAAGCAGAGCACAGAAAATAAAAACCCAATTTATATAAAATATAAATGGGGAAACTGAGTGAGTTTAACTCACCTGGATTCGTCCGTTGCTGACACAGTTCGTTTTAAGTAAATTAAACCATTGTTTAATTTAATTAAAAATTCCCGTAACCGCCAACTCTGATCAAACCAGCTCCATAACGAAGCGCTTGCCGATACAGTTTAAATGCGACTGTCTTTGTCGAACTCTGATAACATAAGAGAACGTTACAAAATTTACGTATTGGATTAAACTAATTAAACTTCAACTAAATTTTAATTTACGTTAATTAATTACGTGCATATATATGACCGGCACCGTAACATATGATTTCGTACGCAAAATAGGATTAGGAACTTCTATGTTTAAAAGCAACATTAATTACTATGTTGTGCATAAAATAATTAGGCATGTTTTAAACGTATTTAAGCATTTTTGAATAAACACTTAGTCACGTATATCTAAGCATGCTCATTCGAATGGATCAGGACAACTGAAACAAAAGTTACGTGTATATATATTATTTTAAATCCATACTTATGTTAGTAAAACTCTGCTAGACACATTATAACACAGTACGTTATACATATTGGTTCTGCACATTATGTCTGGGCACGTTGCTTGTTTAGGCAAACAGAACATTACCCAACGCGTTATGTATTAAATACCCTTATATATAGTATTACATACAAATCTTGTAAACTAGCAACTACACAAATCAACCTTTCTTTTACAGGTTTTCTTTAATTCAAAGTCCCTTTAAAGTTCGTGTAAGTAAGAAGCTAATCGAAAGTTGAGAAGTTATCAAACATGCATGCAGTAATAAAAGTATAAAACCATTCTTTTTGTTTTACGAGCACATTTCACATTACCCAGTATACACCATATTATATTCCAGAATTTATAAATATTAGTTCGGCATATGTACCTTACTGTTCATTTTACGTTTAAGCTTAATATTGAATAAGGCGTGTGAAATTAATTAAACTCTTGAACATAATTAGTGTTTACGTTCTTATTGCTTTTAGAAATATTTCGGACCACCAGTATCCATCCCCGCATCGCTCAAATACTCCTGCTTCCACGTCTTACCTCCCCCTCTCTTTTTCCCTTATGCAAAACGTGTCTGTTGTTTCCTGGTTCCGCGCTCTAACCACATGCACGAACCCAACTCCGACACCGACCAACGTCAAGCTGCATCACTCCACACCCACGCTCCCCTCCACGAACTTGCATGGACCTTGCTCCCTCTATGAAATACACCACCGTACTCCAACATTTGCTTCCCTTACAGTTCACCACTTCATAGTGCTATTCCCTTCTCAACCCATGTTCATCACACTCCACCGCAATACACTTATTCTTCAGCCAACCCCCGCCCTTTTTATTTTATTTTACCTTATATTATTAGCTTGTTGTTGTAAAAATGAAGAGGAGTTGTTTGTATTTGGGAAGAAGCTCCCGCAAGCTTGTTGGAAGGAAAGTGAGAAGGGTCTTTATATAGATGGCAGTGAGAACGGTTGGGCACAACGTCCCTTCTATGCTGTCCATCATAGGAGCAGAGGAGGTTTTTCAGCTACAAGGGGAGGCGCGCATGTGCTTATTAAATTTGATAGAAATTCATGAAAGAAAGGACCCTGTTGCGAAAAGATCTGCATGTGCTTGGTGTGATTTTTCCAAAAGACTGACATGTTTATAGCTTCAAAAGGTAGGACGGGTTTGCAGTTGAAGTGAAAATACATATAGATGGGGAGGACATGGCATGTGCGGTCTTGTTTACATAGGATTAGCATGTTATTTCATTTCAAATGTTATAGCTGTAGCCTATACAACGTTTGTAGTTTCCCATCGTCAGAACTCAGGATACGTTGTAGTGAACTGAATACACAAGCTGATGGACATGGCATGTGCATGCCTGTTAGGAACACCACGTTGGGGAAAATAAAATTAAAGAATTGTCACTTCTATTGCATATAGCTATTTAACTAGGCTGTGTGGTTTAGAGTTTAGTAGGAGTTGAGTGTGTGTGTATATATATAGGGTAGGGGTTTAATAAAATATTATTAAACGATACTTCGTCATGAAGTAACACGCAGAAACGACCACAAACGATTTTCGTTTACTGATAAAAAGGTTAATCTTAGTGTAAAAAGGTATTCCAGACCTAATGGGACAAGTTTCATCGAAATTCGAGGTCATATGAAAAAATTTACTTTAAAAAACGATAAATAGACACGCGTTTAATTTTTCCACGATCACCAGATAAATCAGATCAACTTGAAACATTGCAATCTTATAATAATTCTTCAATACAAACTCAACGGCACCAGTTTCGTCGCGTTCCGAGACTGTTTCTCCAGTAGGCTATTTTTACGCGTACCCCGATGCCATTTTAGACGCCGAATTTTCCGGTCTCTAAAAATAACAAACTATATACCTATCCTGACTCTAATCGACGATACGAACTCAACATAAGTGGTTTCGTGGCTTAATTTGATCGTCTGTTCAAGTTACACTCAAAAACCCCTTTATAAAATTAATTACGTGCTATAGAAATTGAACGGGCGTTTGTGGCTGTCGTGGTCACATACGACATCGGTTTGCCATGCCATTCAACACCATACAATAATTTAACATTACGGTCCCAATGAAACTGGTTTCGTCGAAAACGGCCTATGTTTGCAAAATGACTATTTTAAAGGCCGATATTTAAATAACGATTTTCACAGCGACTATTTTAAAATTTGAATTGGCCATAACTTACAAATTATAACATGAAATATGAATTTTTCTCTTTCATATGAAAATTATTATCTATACGGTTCCAACGTTTCTTGTTTCACAGAAATCCGACTTATATCGGATCATGTATTCTCGGTTGAAGTTCAAAATTCAATATTACGAACTGCACGCCATTTTCAAGCTCTATTTATATTATATATAAATATATATTGTTCAAACTACCTTTTAAATAACGAATTAAGTATTAAATTCCATTAATATTCTAAATATAATATTTAAAATAATAAATTAAATAAAATATTTGACGGCTAAAAATACGGGATGTTACATAGATCACATAAGTTCTTACTTTACTTAAGTACTCTCTTATTAGCATACTGTATTTCTTGAGATTATGCAGTTTCTTTCTATAGTGCATTATCTTGGCTGATGATTGAGAAATTAAAAGTTGCTCCACTGCAATCCAAATTTAATTACATCTTTACAGCCTATGAGCTCTGGCAGTAAAACATTTGTGATAGAAGAGGGTATCCAAGAAACTAGTAAATGATCTTGCTTTTGGTTGTTGTAACACCCTACATTTTTAATAAAATAAAAAAATTGAAAAGCTTTCATAATTTGGTCATGGAACTAGCATCATTGCATCCATGGTGATTTTCTGATCAATTTAGACGTATGGTTTGCAGAAAATGAATTTAAGATTAAAAAGACATCTTTAATGAAATATTACGATAAACACGAAAAGAGGGTATAAGAAGAAAACTAAAAAGAACAATGACCACCAATTTTTTTAATCTTTTTAATTAAAGCCTATGTAGCCCAGTTGGTAAAGACATGTCTCTCTCAAGTGAGTGGCGCAAGTTCGAGTCCCGCTGGCGCCATATTTTTATTTTAGAGGAACGGTTAAAACAATACATATTCTAAGAGTAAAATATGTATAAATGCACATATAAGGAAAATTATACATAAATGTGACTATAAAAATATATGTATGCATACATATGTAAACATATGCGTATCTATGCGAAAAAATATTTACATAAGAAAGAGAAATCCAAAACAAATCCGCAATCAATGAAAATAGGAAAGAAATAAATGATGGCATAAGGTTGTTTGAATTTTTAAAAAGGAATAAAAATTGCACGTATATATATATGCATAAATTCAAATATTGAAATAAAAAGGTGCAAGTCAAGAGCAAAAAATAATTAATTCATATTAAATGGAAAAGGGACAAGAAATTAGCTGTGTGTAACACCCCACGTCCATTAATGTCACTCACGAAGGGAATGCATTAACTTCCATGGAGGTTATAAGTGAATATAGAACAGAAAAATTACAACAAGACAGATAGTAAATAGTACTTGGAAATCTAAAACTTCATTTTATTGCAGCGGAATTTAACATGTTTGTTACATCATAAAACCATAGATCATAACCAAGTACAATATCCATCTTCATAAAAACAAAATACATAATCCCATTACATAAATAGCCATTAAAAAGATAACAAGCTGGACTTTACTTCAACGGTCCAAGCTTTCCAAAGAGAGATGAAGCAATTCAATCAAACTCCACTAGAGCTGGGCCCAACCTGAGGACCTGGAGGGGGAAAAAGGATAGAAATAGAGGGGGTCAGACATAAAGTCTGGCGAGTATGATAATTCTAACAATACTATTATCAAAATAACTAGACTAAGGCATAAGCTGGAAGACAAGTAAATGTGTATGAACTCTTAGGAAGATAAAGATAGCGTTTAAGATAACGTTAAAGATAACGGTAAAGGCACACCTAATTACTAACGAATGATTACTACACTGCACCGCACATTACTACACTGCCCCAGTCACCCTAAAGTTTGATCCCACTTGCTTAACACAGAAACTTTATAAATAGCCTTGCGTACCCCTAGCTGACTACATAGGTGCTGTCTGCCCCTATCTCCACTAGGTGTACCCCACTACCCACTTTCGATCGGCTCCCTACTCGTAGATACCCGTGTTGGCCCCACAGTGGGGTGTATCACTCCCCTAAAGTGGCAAGCCGATACAACTTGAGAATGTACGGCTTATACCTACACGATGCAACAACGTCTTACCTACCAGCCCGGGTCCACACACGCATACGAAACCCGTTGGACTTGCGTTGCCACCGCTCCCCGTTTTGGCCTCTTACAGTCAAACCCAGCATGCGTGTCCCATCCTCGACTTGGGTCGAGCCCACAAAGATACGTTTGGGATACTGGTCGAAATGGGCCCCCACAAGCTACCTACCTAAGCTTGTCACTAGTATATCCCACTTAACCCTCTTAGTCATGTTCATTTACATGTGTGTTTGGTTAAGTCTTACTAATCGTATTTCACATGCCACTAAGGGCACCCCCTAGATTCCTCGTGCCACCCAAGGCACCTACTTAACCCCCATGTCCCACCTTACATGTTTATCTGGTTAAGTGTTTCTTAATTCATTCAGGCCATAACCTCATAAAGACCTCTTACAGTAGACTGGCATTTATGGCAGCTGGGTTTGCCGGGCGGGTCCGGGTAGTCTTACACAATAAAAGAGTCTAACCTCGTGTCTTTACAACTGTTATGCTTTAGTTTAGGCCTAGGACCTCTCACATTGGGCTGACATTTGTGACCACTGGATTTGCCGGGCGGGTCCGGGTAGATTTACGTCACAAACGAGTCCAACCTCGTGTCCTAAGCATTGATTGACACTTAAAATCTTTTACCCCAGTTTTAATAATTCCCTATTCAAATTATTAATTAAGTCAACTTTTAATGATGTCCATAATTGACTCAATTATGGCCATCCACTTATGGCATGCAAAATCATATCAATTGCACCCCAACTTTTTAATATTAAATCCTTAATATTACCCCAACCCCACATTTATACGTTCGCTTATTCAACGCATAATATAGGCTAGACTTGTATAGTCTAACACCTAGCACAAAGATAAATTATCACAACATATAGACAATTAAAATAAATCTAATCATAATAGGGGTGAAACTTGCATAAACTACACATGTTAAGGATCAAAAGGTGTCAACTTGTTAAATGTCTCAATTTACATGATATGATCATAGCCCAAATCTATACATAAACTTGCATATGGGGTTTTTAGGCAACATAATGATGGTGTGAACTAGCATAGGATATCACATATGTCATAGCGTAATTCTAGATGTCATAATAGATATCTTGGCATATGTTCATAGCTTTCCTAATCAATCTAACTTGCATATGTGACTTGTCATATAGATCAACATAACCCAAACATGATGATTTAATTAATATGAACTAACTAGCATAGATGGTAACATCATGGCCCTTTTAACATGTATGATTCATCACAACTTAGCATAGAAAATTTCAACATACATAACATCATCATAGCATGATTTACAACATATAAGATATCATCATCACATAACATTGGATTTACAATATTCATGATAGCAAAAGGGGTTTACAACAACATATATGATAATTCACATCATCTACTCATAATCCATTCATAACTCAACCTAATTAAAATGATAATAATCTTGTTAAGATCATCATACTCACAATTTAGAGAAGAAAAGAGAGAGTTTTGCTTTGCTTTAGGGTTGAGAGAATTAGAATTGAATTTTCTTTTCTTCTTTCTTAGTTGGCGGCGGCTCCATTGATTTCCATGGCGACGGTAACTATTCTATTTTAATTAGGTTTAGGGTTAGCATTAGGATGTATTTATAGGTGTAGGAAGTTATTTAGGACCATTAGAACCAATCAAATGCAAAATCTGCATTTGAGCGAATCGGCCCACGGGTTGACAGCCAAACACCCTGGATTAACCCCTAGTCGACCCAGCAAGGCTCGGGTCGACCTAAAAAATGGGCCGGTTCGGTTATTCCCCCTCCCAATTCGCTGTTTTGAACTTTTTCGCATATTTATTTATTTATTTATTTAATTTATATATATATATATATATATATTTCTCTACGCAACCCATTTCACTTAATTCTTTTCTAAAAATTAAGTATACTTTAATTTATGAATTTTAATGTTATAAAATTACGGGGTGTTACATTCTCCCCTCCTTAAAGGATTTCGTCCCCGAAATCTCCAAGTCAAGAAGAATGTATATCCTACCATCTAATCGTCCATCTACTCAACCATCAAACACCAGCATCCTTGTCCTTAAAAGACTTCTAATGCTTTAATGTTTATATGCACAGTGTGTGTATATGTCCATATCTAATGCAAAATTAGGCGGTCTACTGATTCAGTCGACCTCCTTAGTGCAATTCATGATAGTGCCATGCGTCCAATATGTATGCAAAAGATTCCTAATGATACATATTAATTCTATATGCGTGCACAACCATCCACCTGAATGCAGCAACTATATGATAATACAACCATTATACATCCATTTTACTAAATACATCCATATATATGCAATATGCAATATGAAGTAACTGAGCCGATCTGGTGCCTAATAGTGTGTGTATATGCATCCACGAGCAATCACTAGCAAACACTTGCATCCACTTTGCATCCACCATACATAACATGTCTCAAACACATGTTTCAACCATAGGATTACCCTAACTAAAGGTCAAAGATACTAGCGAGAGGATATACTAAAGATAAGATAAGTACAAGCTAAGCGATAAAGGAGAAATTAAAGGACATACCCTCAAAAAGAAAAGGGTATCGTGAACGCATATTCTCTTCCGTCTCCCAAGTAGCGTTGCTCTCATCATCTCCCCGTTGCACTTTGACTGGTCTGACCTCTCGATTCCTCAACCTCTTGATCTTCGACACAAGAATGCGCGTAGGAGCTCGTCGAATTGTCGCATCACGCTCTATCTCCACCTCTCTAAGCAAGCTCGGCTCTACCACTTCCGCGGTCTCGTGCAAGCACTTCCTCAAATGTGACACATGGAATACGTCATGTACACCACTAAGTCTCTCGGGCAACTCCACTCTATACGCCATCCGTCCAATCCTCTCCTTAATAGGAAACGGCCCTACAAATCTTGGTGCTAATTTCCCAACGGACCCAAAGCGAACAACGTTTCGTAATGGAGACACTTTGACAAAGACCATGTCCCCAACTTCAAACTCGAGATCTGTCCTCCTCTTATCCGCATAAGATTTCTGCCTATCTTGCGCTGCTTTCATCCTCCTTCGAATCAAGTCGATCTTCTCTGAAGTCTCCCTAATCATATCGGGCCCAAGTAAGATCTTATCCGTAGATTCCCACCAACATGTAGGTGAACGACAAGGTCGTCCATATAGAGCTTCGAATGGTGCCATACCAATGCTGGACTGAAAGCTATTATTATATGCGAACTCAACCAATGGAAGATGCTCTTCCCATGTACCCCCAAAGTCTAGGATACATAGCCTCAACAGATCCTCTAGAATGCGATTCACCCTCTCAGTCTGGCCGTCTATCTGAGGATGATATGCGGTTCTCAAACATAACTGAGTCCCTACCGCCTCTTGTAAGCTTCTCCAAAATTCGCAAGTGAAAATAGGATCGCGGTCGCTCACTATGCTAGAAGGAACACCGTGCAAACGAACTATTTCTCGGACATATACAGAAGCTAACCATGGAGCAGTCCTCTTACTCTTCACGGGAATAAAATGGGCGCTCTTAGTAAGTCTATCCACTATAACCCAAATTCCCATATTACCCTTCCTCGATCGCGGTAATCCATCCACAAAATCCATCGAGATGCTTTCCCATTTCCATAGTGGAACCTCCAATGGGTGAAGCAACCCACCGGGTTTCTTTTGCTCCGCTTTTACTTGTTGGCACACCAAGCATCTAGCGACATACTCGGCCACGTCTTTCTTCATGCCGGCCCAAAAGTGAACACTCTTCATGTCTTTGTACATCTTGTCCCCGCCGGGATGAATGGTCATCTTCGAACGATGTGCTTCGTCAAGAATAGTCTTCCTTAGGTCATCGTCTTTTGGTACACAAAGTCTACCGTCCCTACGTAATCAACCCTTATCATCTAGGGTATACCTACGGAGATAGCTTGATGACTCCCCTCCTTTGAGCTTTTCTACTAACTCAACTAACTGTGGGTCGTCTTGCTGTGCCTCGCCAATCCGTCCCAAAAGCGTAGGTCTGACCTCCAAGGATGCTAGCAAACCGGGTACGAAGTCAACGGAAGGTCTAAAGTCAAACATCGAAATGAATTCTAAACTTTGTCGCTCAACAAACAAAGGACTTAAGGATAATCTTTTTCTACTTAAGGCATCGGCCACCACGTTACCCTTGCCAGGGGTATAGGCTATTTCGAAGTTGTAGGACGCTAAGAACTCCATCCACCTTTGCTGCCTTAAGTTCAAGTCCTTTTGAGAGAATAGGTATTTTAAAGATTTGTGGTCAGTGAATAGTTCGAATTTCTCGCCAAGAAGATAATGACGCCAAGACTTAAGCGCAAAAACAATAGCGGCCAACTCTAGGTCATGTATGGGGTAATTCTTCTCATGCGCTCTCAACTGCCTTCCACCATAGGCTATTACCCTGCCCTCTTGCATTAAGACTGTGCCTAGTCCTATCCCACAAGCGTCAGTATAAACGGTAAATGGCCTACTCCCGTCTGGCAATACTAAGACTGGGGCTGAAGTCAAAGCTCTCTTCAAACGTTGGAACGCATCATCACAATCTACGTCCCATGTGAAAACTAGGTTCTTCTTCGTCAAGCGTGTCAATGGAGTTGATATCTTTGCGAAGTCTTTGATAAACTTCCTATAGTAGCCAGCCAACCCCAAGAAACTTCTCACTTCGGTAGCATTTTTAGGAACCTTCCAATCTTGGATGGCCACCACCTTCGCGGGATCTACAGCTATCCCTTCTTTGGAAACCACGTGTCCTAAGAACCGTACTTCCTTCCTCCAGAAGTGACACTTAGAAAATTTAGCCTTAAGCTTATGCGCTCGAAGAGTCTCCAACACTTCCCTAAGATGTAGGGCATGCTCTTCTTCATCCTTAGAAAAGATCAAGATGTCATCTACAAAGACTACCACGAATTTGTTCAGGTACTCCCTAAACACCCTACTCATCAAATCAACAAAGTATGCGGGGGCGTTTGTCAAGCCGAAGGGCATCACTAGCCATTCATAGAAACCGTCCGGAGTCCTAAAGGCAGTCTTGTCAATGCTATCCTCAGCCACTCTCAACTAATGGAAACCAGTGGCTAAGCCCAACTGCGAAAACACTGAGGCGCCAACTAACTGATCGAAGAGATCGTCAATCCTCGGCAGTGGGTGTCTGTTCTTCTTAGTAAGCTTATTAAGTTCTCTATAGTCCACACAAAGTCTAAGGGACCCATCCGCCTTCATGGCAAATACTACTGGAGCACCCCACTCCGATATACTTCGTCTTATGAACCCCTTCTCAAGCAACTCCTTCACTTGCTTACCGAGTTCCCTCCTTTCACGTGGAGCCATGTGACATACTGGCAAAGATACTGGTTTCGCATTATCCACAAGATATATTCGAAAATCTATCTCCCGCTTCGGAGGCAAGCCCTTCACCTCCTCAAACACATCCGAATATTCTCGGACCACTCTAACAGATCGTAGATTTTCCTCAGACGCGTCAAGCGATTCTAGATAACTTAGCATAACCGAATTTATGGGATTACAAAAGATTTCGAGAGCGTTGCCAAGGCGAGTCACGAGCCTAACTACTCTCCTTTCACAATCAAGAACGGCCCCATTTCTGGATAACCAATCCATTCCTAAAATTAGCCCATAGCCCGTGAAGCCCAACACATAAGCATCACATCTAAATTCAACGCTTAGTATGGAAATTTTCAAATCCAAACACATCATAGACAAATAAGCTGAGCCCCCAATTGGATTCAAAACAACTAAGGGATCCTCTACTAAACTGGTGTTTAAGTGCAGTGATTCAACTAATGATGTAGAGATAAACGAATGTGATGCGCCCGAATCGAATAAGGTATGGACAGGATGATCAAACAGAAAAACTAAGCTTTCAATAGAAATGGTTCTACCTCGTTCTTGCAGCGGTGGGACCGCGAGAGACTGAACTTGTCCCCTTGCCTGCCCTGGTGCCATAAGAGCCTGCACCTGTCCTCCCGAGGTAGCTCCTGCCCTCTGCCCCTTCTTTGGGCAGTCCTTAACTAAATGTCCCGCATCGCCACAATGAAAACAGCCTGTCTTCTTTTTCTTTCAGCAATCCTTGCTGAGATGGCCTGGGGTTCCACAGTTAAAGCACTTCTTCCTTCCCTTGCCATGATTGTCTTTTCCACCCTTCTTGTTTTGCTGTTGTAGTTTCTTCTGATCCCCCTTCTTCTCGGGTGCCTTATCAGCTTTAGCGCTTTTCTCCTCATGCATGAGCGCCATTTCTACTAGCTTCTCAAAGGTGGCCCCCATAGGGATGTGGGTCATAGCCAACCCTTGCAATGGTTCATTCAAGCCATTCACGAACCTTAGAGGCTTCTTCTCCGGCGTGTTCACTAAGTCCAAGCCAAACCTTGCTAACTGATTAAATTTATTGACATATTCTTTCACTGATGAGCTTCCTTGCTTCAATGTCAAGAACCTTTCCATATATAGATTTTCTTCCGCCTTTGAGAGAAACTTCGCCTCGAACCTACGTCTGAAATTCGCCCAAGAGTCAACAGGACGCTCCCCATTAGTGACCTCCCACCAAAACGAGGCCTCTCCCTTCATCAACCAAGCTGCTAAATGAACTCTCTTTCCTTCTTCTACTTCAAAGATTTCTAGCAATTCTTCCACCTCCTTAAGCCAATCTCTAGCTTCCACAAACGTTTCTGACCCTTGAAATGGTTTTCCACCCATAGCCTTGAATTCCTTGCACGTCTTTGCAAAAGTATCTACGTGAGGAGGAGGAGGAGGAATGGGTGCAACTGGTGGTGGAGGAACATTGGCTGGACCTGCAGCGGCCCTAGCCTCTAATAACCTCCTATACCATCCTGGTATCGTTACACCGTCGGGTAGATTAAGATCTTCAGCCATGCTGAAACGAAAAAGGAAAGATTCAGAATGGAGAATTCGAAAGATAAAGATATGGGCTATTGGGGATTATGTTTTTTTTCTTAAAAACTTTTCTCTTTAAATTTCCCATTAAAACATGTTTTTGAAAGCACTTCTTCCAAAAATAACTATTTTTCTAAAGTATTTTTATCTGTTCTGGTAACCTTAAGCTCTGATACCACGTGTAACACCCCACGTCCATTAATGTCACTCACGAAGGGAATGCATTAACTTCCATGGAGGTTATAAGTGAATATAGAACAGAAAAATTACAACAAGACAGATAGTAAATAGTACTTGGAAATCTAAAACTTCATTTTATTGCAGCGGAAATTAAACATGTTTGTTACATCATAAAACCATAGATCATAACCAAGTACAATATCCATCTTCATAAAAACAAAATACATAATCCCATTACATAAATAGCCATTAAAAAGATAACAAGCTGGACTTTACTTCAACGGTCCAAGCTTTCCAAAGAGAGATGAAGCAATTCAATCAAACTCCACTAGAGCTGGGCCCAACCTGAGGACCTGGAGGGGGAAAAAGGATAGAAATAGAGGGGGTCAGACATAAAGTCTGGCGAGTATGATAATTCTAACAATACTATTATCAAAATAACTAGACTAAGGCATAAGCTGGAAGACAAGTAAATGTGTATGAACTCTTAGGAAGATAAAGATAGCGTTTAAGATAACGTTAAAGATAACGGTAAAGGCACACCTAATTACTAACGAATGATTACTACACTGCACCGCACATTACTACACTGCCCCAGTCACCCTAAAGTTTGATCCCACTTGCTTAACACAGAAACTTTATAAATAGCCTTGCGTACCCCTAGCTGACTACATAGGTGCCGTCTGCCCCTATCTCCACTAGGTGTACCCCACTACCCACTTTCGATCGGCTCCCTACTCGTAGATACCCGTGCTGGCCCCACAGTGGGGTGTATCACTCCCCTAAAGTGGCAAGCCGATACAACTTGAGAATGCACGGCTTATACCTACACGATGCAACAACGTCTTACCTACCAGCCCGGGTCCACACATGCATACGAAACCCGTTGGACTTGCGTTGCCACCGCTCCCCGTTTTGGCCTCTTACAGTCAAACCCAGCATGCGTGTCCCGTCCTCGACTTGGGTCGAGCCCACAAAGATACGTTTGGGATACTGGTCGAAATGGGCCCCCACAAGCTACCCACCTAAGCATGTCACTAGTATATCCCACTTAACCCTCTTAGTCATGTTCATTTACATGTGTGTTTGGTTAAGTCTTACTAATCGTATTTCACATGCCACTAAGGGCACCCCCTAGATTCCTCGTGCCACCCAAGGCACCTACTTAACCCCCATGTCCCACCTTACATGTTTATCTGGTTAAGTATTTCTTAATTCATTCAGGCCATAACCTCATAAAGACCTCTCACATTAGACTGGCATTTATGGCAGCTGGATTTGCCGGGCGGGTCCGGGCAGTCTTACACCATAAAAGAGTCTAACCTCGTGTCTTTACAACTGTTATGCTTTAGTTTAGGCCTAGGACCTCTCACATTGGGCTGACATTTGTGACCACTGGATTTTCCGGGCTGGTCCGGGCAGGTTTACGTCACAAACGAGTCCAACCTCGTGTCCTAAGCATTGATTAACACTTAAAATCTTTTACCCCAGTTTTAATAATTCCCTATTCAAATTATTAATTAAGTCAACTTTTAATGATGTCCATAATTGACTCAATTATGGCCATCCACTTATGGCATGCAAAATCATATCAATTGCACCCCAACTTTTTAATTTTAAATCCTTAATATTACCCCTACCCCACGTTTATACGTTCGCTTAATCAACGCATAATATAGGCTAGACTTGTATAGTCTAACACCTAGCACAAAGATAAATTATCACAACATATAGACAATTAAAATAAATCTAATTATAATAGGGGTGAAACTTTCATAAACTACACATGTTAAGGATCAAAAGGTGTCAACTTGTTAAATGTCTCAATTTACATGATATGATCATAGCCCAAATCTATACATAAACTTGCATATGGGGTTTTTAGGCAACATAATGATGGTGTGAACTAGCATAGGATATCACATATGTCATAGCATAATTCTAGATGTCATAATAGATGTCTTGGCATATGTTCATAGCTTTTCTAATCAATCTAACTTGCATATGTGACTTGTCATATAGATCAACATAACCCAAACATGATGATTTAATTAATATGAACTAACTAGCATAGATGGTAACATCATGGCCCTTTTAACATGTTTGATTCATCACAACTTAGCATAGAAACTTTCAACATACATAACATCATCAAAGCATGATTTACAACATATAAGATATCATCATCACATAACATTGGATTTACAATATACATGATAGCAAAAGGGGTTTACAACAACATATATGATAATTCACATCATCTACTCATAATCCATTCATAACTCAACCTAATTAAAATGATAATAATCTTGTTAAGATCATCATACTCACAATTTAGAGAAGAAAAGAGAGAGTTTTGCTTTGCTTTAGGGTTGAGAGAATTAGTATTGAATTTGCTTTTCTTCTTTCTTAGTTGGCGGCGGCTCCATTGATTTCTATGGCGACGGTAACTATTCTATTTTAATTAGGTTTAGGGTTAGCATTAGGATGTATTTATAGGTGTAGGAAGTTATTTAGGACCATTAGAACCAATCAAATGCAAAATCTGCATTTGAGCGAATCGGCCCACGGGTTGACAGCCAAACACCCTGGATTAACCCCTAGTCGACCCAGCAAGGCTCAGGTCGACCTCAAAAATGGGCCGGTTCGGTTATTCCCCCTCCCAATTCGCTGTTTTGAACTTTTTCGCATATTTATTTATTTATTTATTTAATTTTTATATATATATCAATATATATATTTCTCTACGCAACCCATTTCACTTAATTCTTTTCTAAAAATTAAGTATACTTTAATTTATGAATTTTAATGTTATAAAATTACGGGGTGTTACACTGCCGTTGCAATTTGAATGCATTAAAAGGAATAAAACAACTAATTGATAGCGTTATTAATTGCATTGAGCAACGGACAAGGAATTGAAAGATTTCACGCGTATATACACGTGTAAATTTGAAATTCAAACTTAAAGATAAGTCATATCTGGAATAATATAAATCAGGAGAATTATATTGAGTAAGTAATTAACGTATTTGAGTAACGATAAGAATCATAAAACAAAACGGTGTAGGAAATCAGTTTGGATCTAGGATAGGTCGACCCCTCTTACCTGGGTCGACCCATGTGTCTGGACCCAGGGTTCGACCCTATTGGTTCCAGATTTGTTTTCTATTGTCGTGGTTTTCTGATATATATGGTTCGATTTTATGTGGTTAAATCCGACAGATAAGACTTTCGTGTACACCTATAAATAAACTAGCAGGGCATAACTCTAAACTCATATTTTCTGAGATGCTGCCTAGGCTCTACCGTTCTCTTTTCTCTCCAGGTCTTTTCATAAATTAGAATATTAGTTCTTAGGAAATTCTGATTCAAGATTTGGAGATAAAGAATGTAAATCTATAACATAGGTGTCCAGAATTCTGATCAGCATGAGGTGAGTTCTTAAATCTAGTTTATTTAGGTTTCTCTACCTCTTTCCCTCTTCTTTTTATATCAGATTTGTGAATCCGGAGTTGTTTTAATAATAGATTCAGTTAGGGATGCCACGGAACAACAAATCTGGATCAGATTCATGGATTGGAAAGTTGTTAGGTAAGTGGATTTAAATTATACCTTTCTAAATAATGGTATATTTACCGTTTACATTCCCCATCATTCTTAACATGCTAAATAATTGTAAATTGTGATAATTGCGGTGTAATTTATTTTTAGTTGTGTAAAGAATATTACTGTTGTATAGATATATTCTATGAATTTGTTAATTGGATCTAAAATAACTATAATACTGAAATTGTGAATTTCAAAAAAAAAAAGCAAATTAGTTACTGAAAATGTGGTTAATGACAGATTGGATATTGTAAATAAAATTATAGTGAAATTGGGAATAATAGAAAAAGAATAGATATGCCTAATTTGTAGCTGAGACGTGAGGTTAAGTTCAACTTGTGGTATAGGCCTGCCTGAAACCGCCCGGCAAATTCAGCATCCACAAGTGGTCAGCTTAATGTGAGAGGTTAGTGCTTAAATATATATAAAGTATATGTATACAACTGGCAATAGATAAATAAACAAATAAATTAGTAATGTCAGTTGGGGTACAACAAACAGATATTTTGGGACCGATAATATAAGGATACTTCATTGTCAATTATTTTCTTGGAAACTATGACCGTTAGGTTCATAAATAACCTTAATTGTAATCACTACAAATAAATGGTACATGTGAGAATATACAAGACGATAAAGAAACGGAAGTTACAACAATAAAAGTTTGGTTAAAAGGGAAAATGTGATGAACGGGAAATATAACCTATTATAATTAATTATGTTAATAAGAATGAAATATAATATGTAGGCTTGTTCTAGGGACAATTATAATAAATAAAGAGGAAATTATTAATATACCTTAGTTAATAGAACTAAGTTAATAAGTCGGCAACAACGATAAGTTGTGATGACAGTGGAAAATTGAGGATTAAACAAGGAAGAATGAGGTAGACTTATGGAATGTAATAAGTTGTACTTAATTATATGCATTAAAGTAACATGTTAAACAGAAAACATGTGGATTGGAATAAGATATACTTAATCATACATTAAACAGAACATGTTATCAGAATTTGTAAGCATGAAATTGACAGTAAATAACATGGTTATTAGATTACTTTCATTAATTACAATCCGGGGTAAAAGGTAGCAAATTACGGTAATTAAAGTAAGCATGAATAAGAAGATCAGACGTAGGGTCTTATAACATGTTTGCGTAATATGCTCGAACTGTTTCGCACGAACGAAGGTGAAGAACCCAACGGGGTAAATCATCAGAGTGTCTTGAGACACAATTGGAGTACATCCACTTGATTACTCTGCTCGACATATGACTTGATTCTTTATGGGATTGGATGGAAGCACGCGGCTTCCGAGGGATGTGGTATGGTACTCCGTCGTGGTCCTCTATTGCGGTACACGCTTAGGATGTACACGCAGAAGTGGGGGTCTACGCGATACCTCCCAGTGGGGTATACCTTGACTGCAATAGTAGCTTGGCAGTCAGAAGGCTGTGGCGGTATGGCATTGGTGTGATTCGGTGATTTGCCTCACTCGTGGAGGGAGGTTGGTCAGAAGAAAATTAAGGATAGTAATCATTGGATACCTGTCATCGGCTATCGGTGGGATGCAGAAAGACTAGAGCTAAACCAAGATACCATTGTCCTTTCACTATCGAGGCATAGTTGAGGGACACGCCAAATTGGATGCTAGATTGGTTGTTAGGGGCACATCATTAGCTCTTGATGGAGTTTTTCACTAGTTGAGGGATGGGACTGGGTGGGGACATAGCCACGGTGGAAAGCAGACCATACTTGGATATATGTGCTATAGGTCCTTTACGTGGACCTATACATATATGAAAAGTCTCCCGACCGAGTTCCGTGCATTGGATGCGGTCCTAGTACGGGACTCGGGATACAGCAGGTATTTCGTATGCGTGAGGGTCTAGGTACATGCACCGAGTGGTGTATCGTAGACGTTAGGGAATTACTCCGTACGCCTGCGTGGCATAGCGAGGAGGAATCTTTGAGGTAACGTGGCATTATTATTTGGATTTCCGTATGTCGTTCGGCGTAGGATACGCTTCAGTGGCATGACGATGGAGACCATGCGAGGAGGGTACTATGGGAAGTACACTGATATGTTGGGGGTAACTACATATATACTACGAGGATGTTGATGGGTACGACATGAGTATAGAGCTTTTAGTGTTGTCAACCCAAACAACCTAATAAATAAGAAAACGTAACTGAACGGTATACATTACACCATAATGGTCATTTGGTGACACTGTTTTTTCAGTTGCCAACACTTACTTGTGTTGCACTGTAGTCACTATAATAAGTGTTGTTACATTAAAAAAGTGTTACCGAAAATACATAATTAAATTTTCTTTTTTCCCAACACTTATTTGTGTTTGCAAGGCCGGTTTCGGAGGGTAAAATGGTAAACTAACGTGCGTAAACCTAATTCCCATTTCACAATCCTTTGGCCAACGCTTGTACACAAATCGGCCGCTAAATCACGATTTTAGAAGAGAAAAAAAAGAAGAAAAACACGCAGCATGGTGATGATTGAAGACTTCAAATCCGTTCCTCTCTAATCGAATTTTAGGAATCTTTGTTCAATTTGTGCTAGCATTTCAAATCCGTTCCTCTCTAATTCGTTCCTCTCCAATCGATTTCAGGTATAAATTTTGTAACACCTATACTTTTAAACTTTAGTGTTAACTTTTGGACTGGGATCTACTCGACAGCTAGGTGCTCGACTTAGTTGTTTTTTTACTTTTATTTGGATTATTTCTTCTTGGCAGGTTTAGTTTTGAAATTAGCTTATGAGCAATAATGTTGAGTTAGAGTTATGAGGATTTGCCGATCCGTTTTATCTAACATTGATGTGGTACTACCAACTCACTTGTATTTGCTTTAACTTTGGGTTAGATGCTGTTGTCGTTTTGATAGTTGCCTTCATCTATATCCTAAAAATTGTTAGCTACTGCTTGGTGGATATCTTGGTTTCTTCCCTTAGAGTTTTAGAATATTAAATTTATTATGTAAGAGTTCCTTAGGCAGTTAGCCAGCGTATTTTTCGCACCCTCAGTGGTGCTTGTCCCATAGAGCTTCAGTATATATGTCGTTTGGCAGCTGTTTAGGTCAAAGTGTGAGTGGGATTGCCTCAGGCAGTCGTAGATAAATGTTTTCCCCATACTTGGTGCAATGTAAGGTTACAAGGGATGTGCTTGAGAGTTAAGTAGAACAGTAGACTGTCCACCTTAAGAGCCAGAGGTGCTACGGCATATATGCTTCTTCATGTTAAAATTTCCAAAGTGTGTTTTTAGCTTCATAATTTTCTAAGCAAGTATTTTTTTTCTTTATCGTAGTCTACTATTTTTCTTGCTCAAATTCGAATCTGCTTCACAGTATGCAATGTGTAAACACGTTATTCTGAGCAATATTTATGAAACCTTTTTATGCACAAATATTAACATTAGCAACCAATAATTTCAGATGGTCGTAAATACTAAAGTTATACACTCGTATAAAGCCATAATTTTGTTTTAGAAATGACTGAATGCTCAAAGATATGGTAATCAACATTCATCATTTATTTAGTGGGTTTGAATAGTTAAATACTTACTGCTGAGATTGGACGGATGACCACATTTCAATAGTTTAACTCCATTCTTTTAAATTATTCCTTTCAATACTCAAATGTAAGCAATTTTATACATTCATCATATACCCTTATATCTTGGAATGTATAACGGCTAGCTCTTTAATCCTGGTCTTTATACATTCTCACTATCACTACTTTTAGTGAATGCATGTAGACGTCTATGAGTACATCATTCCCCTCTTAACTTTGATCTGCAAATTATTCATATATGAAAAAGTGGAAGAAGCGTGGCATGTAAAACTATATAAATGACAGTTGTATACAGACCATATATATAATGCTTTAATAAGTTTTGGTATTGTTTATAGACAACCCAAATATACTAATTACTTTCCTCTGTCATTGCTAGCTTCTGTGCCGTGGACCCTAGCTTGGCTGTTGATGACTATTCGCTGGGACTAGGATTCTTCTTCACGTACTGTGGTCCTTCTGCGGCAAAGGCTGTTTTTCATCATTTGCAGAAGAGATGAGGACATGTCTTTGTTGTCATCTTACTAGATCTTTATTCGTGTCCTTTTTTTGAAAAGCAGGAGTTAACCTGCGATTAGTACACTTCATTTTCCAGCATGCCATTAGTAATGAGTGTAATGATCCGGCTTATGGCCTTATTTGTCTCGAATGTAATGCAGGTAATGGGCTGATAATAATGAGTGTCTATTATGAAAATATAAACTAAAGTCCTAAAGAAAGGGTATTAATAAAACCGGCCTCTTACAGTTGATTTTTTGTAGTCCATAAGAACATATGATAATATTTAGCTCACTAGGACAGTGGATAAGCATACAATGGCTTAGAGAGAAAAATGTCATCAACAAGTTTAAAAGCATACACAAATTAATGTATTGCCTACTTATTTAAGATGGATTGATAAAATATATACCCAGTTTTACTATGCTTCCAAGTGACATTTGCTAGCTATCTTCGCCTACATATATTCAAGTACTTATCAGCATTCATAGTGGTTTGCAATGACAAGTCACTTGTAGAGCTAATCATAAACGTGTTTGGATCATAATATACAATTCATATTTTACTTTTGCAGATAAATATAAATCCACCCAATAAGATACAAGAAAATAGAAAAATTGTGGACTCATGATTAGTAAGAGTTGGAAGTGGGAACATGTAGCATTCAGGACGAAGGTGTTCCATCCAAATATTAACAACAATGGCAACATATGCCTCGATATTCTCAAGGATCAATGGAGTCCTGCCCTAACAATTTCAAAGGTATGCTATTTATTCTTTCCATGACCTGCAAGCTGGAACCATATATGACTACACTACGCAGTCAGTTAATGGTCTTGTAACAGTTGATACTCGATCTTAAATCAATCAGTTATGAATCGTATATGTTGTAAAAAGGGTAGGATGCAATGTAATTTCTGCTAACAGTCCATTTTTCATTTCATACAGGTTTTGTTATGGCCAAATTCTATTAGTAGCAGTCACATGCTTGACTAGCATTTTTCAATATTATGTTGCAATTTGGGCAAAGTGGGCAAAGCTTTCTGATGCGTCTTGAATTGGTAGGAAATTTTCAATATTATGTTGCCAGGCTTGTTTAAGTGTCCATGCCATATATTTATTTTGATTCCTAAAGTAGACCGAATGCTACAAATGATTATCGGGCCTTGATGACATCAGTTTTTGATTTTCAGTGGACACAAAATTTCAATGAATCTTCAGCTGTTTGGGAGGATGAATTGAGTAATCCATTATTTCAGTCATTCTCCGTCCGAGGTTGATAAAATAAAATATACAGTGGATGCAAGAAAAAATACTAATAAATCATATTGTACTTAAATATTGTTTCATGTTGCACTTCTTGCAAAAGCAGTTCAAATTGAGCGGAAGCACAGGCAAGCATAATTTATGAAATGTTTAGTAAAATATACAGTCTAGAACATTAACTAGTTCTATTATTGTGAATGAACATTCAAATAATGCATTCAACAAAATCAACACTATCAGTTAATTCAAAAAGGTTAGCTATAAATATGTTATATGTTACTATTGGCATATACATATTCAACTTCTAATGCTAACAGTACTTTCTAATTAACTATAACCTTTTCTGATGATATATCATGTAATTTATTGGTAGCATTAACATTACATAACTTTTCATTTGTATTGAAGATACAAATCCTTTTGTGCATGCTTTAACCTGCTTCGGTTTGCTAGCCATGTGATGGTTCTTTCTTCTGAAACTGCTTCACAAACTTCAGATCGTCAGGCCCCGGTTCAGTGTGTAGGTTCATAATGTACACCAATGTGCACAGGGTCTTGATTCTTTCATTCTTTCTGCAACTGTTTCTAATCTCTCTTAGGATTCTTTTTCCGCAGGTGCACTCTCCGGTATTGGCACGTCTAATACCGCCAATGTTGCTGCTTGTGATGGTTCGGCTATTGTCAATCCTATTAGTCCACTGCTGGTCTTACTGCCAATTTGTACTCCTTTGTTGATGCCAACTTTGCTTCACAACATCATAAGGCTTTGCCTCTTTTTACTCAGACTCTTGGAGTACCCCCCAACATATTCAATCACCCGTGTCGCCTAATACTGCTATTACCCATGCTTTTTTGTCTGGCCATGCGGCTGCTCTCGTTGATGCACGTGGTGCTAATGCCATTCCGGCTATTTATGTAGTTTGTTCTGCGCTTATTGCTAATAATATGCCTTCATATGAAAAATCTAACTATACTGACAGTGTAAAAAGCATTTATGTTAAAAAGCGTTCTACTTTAAGGGTCTTCAGAATGGGGGTATGGCTACTAGTGCAATCAAGCAGGTACACACATTTGCTTATTTGAAAGTATTTTGATGGTTTATCATTACTGTTTTGTTTTTATTTAATACTTGTATTCATATATTCCATATAAGTGAATTCTGCAATTCAAAATATTTCATAACAATATTTATTTACGTTGGATCTCATTGTATTCACATATGAGAAATAATCAGGAGAATTTAATGGTTGAGATCCATCTTATCAATTCGAAACTGAGCATTTGTTCGAAATGATTCAAAACTGAGCATTGCCATTAAGGATACCAAATACATTAGTTCCCATTTTATATACAGGAAATGCAATGTTTGACTTTTCATTGAACTCGTTGTGCTCATGTTCTTAGTACCAAACATGTGGATATTTTTAAACCAAAAAACAGAAATCATACACCATCATAACTCCATTACAAATTGTAGAACTATGCTCCAGTATAATACTTAGTATCATAACAGTTATCTTTTGAACTCAAACATACTAAATCAGTTAGGTTAAATTCTTTTTGTCCAAATTTCAATATGGCAGTGTTCAAAATAGATACTCGGTTACCGCCTTCACATTTATTCATATTTTTAGTTCCTTTCAACGAAAAAAGTTTGTGGGTTTGATGAGGTTGGTGTACCTATTAGACCAACTGATTACAAAATATTCATGGAGTCATCAAACATAGGAGGTCTTCTCTCTACTTTAGATCACAGCACTTTCTAAAGATGTGCTTGTTCCTTATTTTTTCACAATGAAATACTAAGTCTCTGTTGGCATGCTTCATCCAAATATCAAGGAAATTAGGCGGTGCTATTATTAGGCGAACCTCTGTAGAACTTGTAGATCATTGTAGATTCAACAGACATAGTGATACATTATGGATTTTAGTTGTAATTGAATTTACGAAGAATGGGGATTTTAGTTTTTAATATCAAAAACTAAATTATCATCATTGCTCAGTTTCGAGAAACTGAGCATATGCCCAGTTTTTCGAAACTGAGCATTGCTCGGTTTTTCTCGAAACTGAGCAATGCTCAGTTTCTCGAAACTGAGCACTATAATTGTCTTTAAATGAACTGAGTTAAGATTTTGAATTGCTTATTTTATTGTAATTTTAAGAAGTTTAGGTAGCATGTTTGAGCATAAATGGGAATATTGACACTAAATTGCAGCACTTTCTAAAGATGTGCTTGTTCCTTATTTTTTCAAAATGAAATGCTAAGTCTCTGCTGGCATGCTTCATCCAAACATCAAGGAAATTAGGTGGTGCTATTATCAGGCGAACCTCTGTAGAACCTGTAGATCATTGTAGATTCAATAGACATAGTGATACATTATGGATTTTAGTTTTAACTGAATTTATGAAGAATGGGGATTTAGTTTTTAATACCAAAAACTAAATTATCATCATTGCTCAGTTTTGTTGAAACCGAGCAATATTCGGTTTTGCAAATATGTTTGATCAGTTTCGCAAAAAAATAAACAAATCCTTGTTCAGTTAGTTAATACAAGATGTTATTTATCAGTTTTGCAATTTGTTATTTCTATAAAAATGAGTGCGTTCATATTTTGTAGGCACTTGGAAGAGAATGAAAAAAACATAATTTGGAATGTAATAGCAACGAGAATGCAAACATGTTTGATCTTAACAATGATCCTATCGCTAAAGTTTTTGGTTCTGATGAAAGGAAAAATTATTGTCATGCAATTAGCTCCTCTTCTTCCGTAAAACACGTAAAGATGATGCAAGCATCAAAAGCAATTACCGATAAGAAAAAAGGATGATTTTCGTCAATGGTATATGGAATTACAAAATCAAGTTGCAAGTCAAGTGGCGAGTCAAGTGTTTGGACAACAGAAGTTTTTGATCCGGAAGCACCAATTTACGATGGTCCTCAAAACGGATATTACAAGCTTTGTGAATTTTCGGATGGAGGCTTTATGATATGGTCCATGTTTCGCCTTCATAATATCTAAAATTCTATGTATCTTTAGTAAAACTTTGTATTGTTTTTTGTAATTTGAACTTGATATTATGGTATTTTGAAATTGGAAGTATTATGCAAAAGTGACATTATTGAATTTGAAATATGGAAGTGTACCAAATACTTTTATTTGAATTGATATGTTGAATTATATATGTGACTGAAAATCATAAAAACATGTTATATAAGTCTTAGCAATTTATGTATGCCAACATTTATAAGAGTTACTAGGATTATAATACTGACATTTATAAGTGTTACCATATCTTATGGTTTCAACATTTATAAGTGTTGGCAATGTATATGTTTGTAACTCTTATTAGTGTTAGCATATCTTATGGTTCCAACATCTATAAGTGTTAGCAATGAATAAGTTTGTAACTCTTATAAGTGTTACCATATCTTATGGTTCCAACATTTATAAGTGTTAGCAATGAATATGCTTGTAACACTTATAAGTGTTAGCAATGAATATGTTTGTAACAATTATAAGTGTTAGCAGTTACTCTGTTTGTAACACTTATAAGTGTTACAGGAAATTCCTCACAGGCCGTTGGTGACACTTAAAAGCGTTACTGAAATTATTTTAACACCTGTACTTGTTGGGAATCCCCTGTTTTGGTGTAGTGATATGTAGGATTATTTCAGAATGCATAATTTGTCCAGTCGCCAAAACTTTTTTGTTCTGACCCCTTCCTTATAACACACTCGCCGGTTAGGTTTGTGGAAGAGATAGGATAAGCTTTGGATACTGGTTAGACAGTATTATTACTTCGGTAAGGTTATATTTGATTATACTATATTTTATCCATTCCGATGTGAGATGTTTTCTGAGCTATGATATATTTATTATCTCTGTCTTTTCTGCAGGATACCAGACAAGGCAATTCGACATTCGATAGACTAGGATTTTTGAAAAGAAATTCGGTCTGTCGAAGTTCGGGTTGTTACATAGTATCAGAGCTTAGGTTTAGGATTCCTATATAGATAGTGAGTGCACGTATTTCTATTTTTTAAGAAATATAAATTTGTATATATATACACCTAGATCCCCAAAGGAACCCACTAAATAGGAAGAGAGGCCCACAGTTAGAATTGGGGTATCAGTAATGTACACTAAAGTAATGGCTATGGGAATTTGAGAATAAGAGACCCTTAGGAGGTTTGTGTGAATAGTGTACAATGTATTTTGTAATAAAGAAAGATGGATCTCATATTTTAGTGTTTCAGTTTATTGGGTTTGGTAGTTGAGCCTTATAAATTGGAAAAGAAAATGGATTAGGAATATATATTTGAGAGAAATGACTTTGTGAGAATAATTTAGAGAGATCTAAGTAAATTAGAAACTCACTTTGAGTCTAGCTCCATTGTTAACTTTTAACAACTTGAAAAAAAATGTTTTTGGTTAATAGTTTACCGTGTATTTCAAGTCTTGGCCGTAAAAGTTTACAATTTGAAGATACGTATTGGTTAAATTATGTAGAAACAATTTTTGAAACAAAAAGAGATATTTTTGGTGTTTGAAAAAAAACATATTTGAAAGGTACATATTGGATTTTGGGGAAAATGGGGTATATTTTGGAAATGGTGATTTCTTATGAAACTTTTGTCAAAATTCAATTCTTTCAGAAAGATGTGTATGTTATAGAGAATGTATAGCTCAATAGTTTTTAAGCTATAATGTATGAAGGAATTAAATAAAAAAACTTAGAAACGATTGCATTTTTGTCAAAAACTAAAATTTTCAATAAGGAAATTTTTGAAACTCCCAATTCTTTTGACAATAATTTTTTGACAATTGTTTTGACATAAATTATGATGGGCAAACAAAATAAGTTGTAAAAGTTTAGAATAAGGTAGATGTTTGCGTCTAGTTGTAAGCAATTGAACTACTGTAGTAATAATGAACGGTTATGAAACCAATTGAAGAATAGTTGTCCTTGTCTACTCCATTTTTTATAATTTGAAAAAAAAATTGCGTTTTTTTAATGAGATGTCATTTTTATGGTTTGGAAAAAATAAGTTTTAATGAACAAAACTAAAGTTTTGAAGCTTTTAATTTTGAAAGGAAAATGAAATGATGAGGCCAAACCACGTTTTTAATCATGGAGTAAGTAAGGATTAGTACCTACGAAAGGAAGGGCATATTTTGAGACTATAAAGTGGATAGTAAGAATTGTTTTGGAATAACAGTGAATTCCCGTAGAGTGCATAAGCACTATAGAGCCAAGGTTGTTGCTTGGAAAAGACTGTTAGTACACATCAACAACTAGTTGTGACTGCTAAATGGTAGAGGGCAATCAAGCTGTTTAAGATCCAGTGGTTCGGACTTACCATTTATGGTTAAAAATAACTTATTTCATTTCATAAGTTGTCTCATTCTTTCTTATTTAATCATAATTCCATCTTATATTGTCACTACAACTTATCGTTGTTTACTTATTAACTTAGTTCTCTTAGCTAAGGTTTACTACTAAGTCTCCTTCGCATTTATTATAACCTATGTTATAATTTCCTCTTGTCCTTAGGACAAGCTTTAACAAGTTATTCTTATCGGCATATTTTAGATTTCTAGGTTTTCAAATTACTTAATTTATAATTAAGTACAACTTCTTTCATTTCGTAAATTTTCCCTCATTTGCTGATTACTTTATTTACAATTAAATACCATTTTTCTCATTACACAAGTTTTCTCATTTTCTCACTAGTTTATTATAACCTAAGTTATAATATCCACTTGTCCCTAGGACAAGTCTACCTATTATATAACATTCCCATTAATGTAATTTATTTATAATAGGTTATTATCATTCCCCGTTCATTCCCTTTCCTTTACTGTTGTAATTATCTTTCATTCAATTCCATTTATTTCCAATAATTACAATTAATGTTGTTTATCAGTCCTGCTATTTACATATATATATATATATATATATATATATATATGCATTATACCTCTCATATTAATCCTACACTTGTGGATGCTTGATTTGTCGGGCGATTCCGGGCAGACTTCTACCACAAGTTGACATAACCTCGTGTCTTAGCACCACTACATGTTTTATTTACGCACTTAGAACCCTCACATTAGATTTACCACTTGTGGATGCTGGATATGCCGGGCGGTTCCGGCCAAACTTCCACCACAAGTGTAATCTAACCTCATGTCTAAGTACGGTTACAGTTTACTATGTACTGTAAATTTCCTATATTTTACATGTCTTCATATTAAACCTATTTTATGTCGCATGTTCTTTCTAACATACAATAAATTCTATTCTAACATGTAATCGTTTAATCATGTAATTGTTCAAATCAACAAACTAACATATAATTTTCTCAATTTCTATCGTTAATGGTCCAGTTATATAAATGTCACAAGTTAACATGAAATTGAAACAACAGTAATCGCTACACATATTTTGACAAGTTTATATTTCAACATATGAGTTTTCCAACATATTAATATCTTAACATATTAATATTCCAAAATGTCATGTTCGTCACTTTAATCTGTTTAACATATGTTTGAACATTTCAACATGTCATATATAACATTTCAATGCTTTTTAATTATTCTAGCAAATTCACATCGTGTAATAACGGAGAATGTTAAACGATAATATATCATTATCAAAAATGATATAACTTAAATCCACTCACCTCATATGCTTTCCAAATCCTGGATCTGGTCCAGATCTAGCATTCTATGGTTTTTCCATTATTTGGATTTAGAATCTAGCAACCATGGATCTACAATTTTTACTAAAAGAAAAAGGAAAGAAAGAAAAGAGAATTGAAATAGACCAAACCTAGAAAATTACCTCACTTCGACAAGAGATTTGAACGCCTTCTATTTGATTTTCATCCTTTTCCTCCAGATCTAGATTCAGAATTTTCCTAAACTAATAATCTAAATTTTCTAAAGATATTTGAGGAGGAAGAGGAATGACAGAGCTTCTGCGTTGTCTCAGAAATATGAGACTTACGATACAAAGTAAAATCAAATAACCACTCGCATAATATCCATCCATCATGAGTGCATCCAATTTTTGCAACCATTGTGCACTTGTACAAAGTGAAATACAACATAATAATGCATGTATGCCTAAGCGGTACCTCCTATGTGTATGCAAATTTTTCAAAAATCCTTTTAAAATATGATGCTCACATCCTAAATATATTGGCAGTTCTACATGAATGCAATATTTTGAAAATAAAAATGCTTTTTCATCCAAATTATCCACACTCTTACTGAGTAAGAGCATGGTTCATCCAATTGTTGCATCCATAATCTTACCAACCAACTTTATTTTTTGAATTTCAGAAAAATCTAATTTTCTAAATTTGATTTCTTATGTTACAAAAGGTGGAAAACTTCACATCTTCCGTTTTTGTTTTATGTGCCCTTTTCCAACCGTACTTGGATTTTATGTAACTTTTTATAAAGATTCCCTATTTTTCTATCCAAGCACAGCCCACATAAGAAAATTTTCTTTTGTTACTGATTTTCTTTTTCATCTTATCTTGGAAATTTTTATCTTTATCCATCTTTTATCATAATTTATCATGTTTGTTGCTTTATTGAATTTGTTGTTTCCTTTTTAGTTGTACCATTTCTCTTTTCTTAGCTTATTTAATTATCAGATCTAGGTTTAGTTTTTCAACTAAAACAGGTAAACATACACTCTACATAGCTACTACTAAGGGCCAAGAATCTTGGGACTATGTCCCCCTCAGACAAAAAATCCAAACCATGGGATCCACGATAGGTTTAGGTGTTACCCTAACTACCCAACAAGAACAAAATAATGGAACGATCCAAAAAGAAATGTAGTAACGGGTTTTACTCCTAACATGAAAATTAGCAACAGGATCTAAACACTTACTTGCCTTTTACTATCTAGTAGTCACTACTAATTCTAGCTGTGTACCAACAGTCATTTCAAGCAACACCCTAGGCTTTTCAATGTTTACGCATTCTACGGGAATTTACCATTTTTTTCCAAGATAATTCGCGCTATTTACTTCATAGCCTCAAAACTTTTCCCGTCTTCCCTAGGCACTAATCCTTTCCTACTCCATACTTTTAAAACACGGTTTGGCCTTTTCATTTAATTTTTTTTCCTAAAAAATCAAAAGTGTCAAAATTTTATTTTCCTCATGAAAACTTACTTTTTCCAAACCATAAAAACACGTCATCTTAAAAAATGCAAATCATCATATTTTTTTCAAATCACAAAACTGGAGTAGATACGGACAACTATTTCTCAATCGGGTTCATGACTCGTTCTTGCCTATAAGTTCAGTTTCTTGCTATAAGGAGCAAACATCTACTCTATTCTTAATTTCTACAATTTATTCTGTCCACCAACCAAAATTTTCTCTTGTTAAAACAATTTATCAAAAATGATTGTCAAAAAAATAGAGACTTCAAAACTTTCTTTACTAGAAATTCCAGTTTTCAACAAAATGCAACTTTTTCCAAGTTTTGCTTTTATATCCTTTCATGTAATATAACAAGAAAACTAGCGAGCTATACATGCTCTATAATATTCAACTTTTATTGAGAGAATTTTACTTTAGACAAAATCTTCATGAGAAATCATTGCTTCCAAAATATACACCATTTTACTTTAAAACCCAATATGTACTTCTTTATATATTTTAAAATGGAAATTTGTGTTAAGGGCTGACTAGTTGGGTCCAATTATTTTCTAGGACCCGGATTTTAAATTATTATTTTCCAGGACAAAGATCAAAGCGCACGTCTTCATCTTCTCAAACAACCATTGTATCTTCTAAAATCAGGTGCTCGTGGAAATTAGGTCAAAATTAAGCCGTCGTTTCTTGTCCAATCAAAGTGCTCGTTGATTTTTTAGGGAAAAATTAGGAGTTAATTTCTTCTAAAATCAAATTCGACTTTAATTGTGGGAAATCGTGAGGCGATTTTGTTCATTTTAATTGGCTAACCGATTTTCTCTATTGGATTGCTTATTCTTTGGTGGGTCTCTATTTTATTTAGTATTTTTCATTGTCAATTCGATGTTATATGTCGTTATTTATGTTCTTGTATATTTCTTATCAAGGGAGGCAGTTTCGATCTATTAGAGGAAGGTTTCGCTTGATGTAGTTGGAATAATGAACTCTGAAAGGTATTCTCATGATAAAACAAGTAATGTGTATTTATCCTGGTTGCATCATTCACTTTAAATTATTATTTTTATATTTATACTATAATTTCATATTTGGCTTTAGAAATCAAACCAGTTATTTTTGTAAGTCAATTTTGTTTGTACTCACTTTGGTTATGAAATTGAATTTGAAATAATATTAGTTTACGATGCATGTTCTTTAGTTCTTGGTGATTTGTGATCCGTAAAAGATAAATGATTTTATCTTTTTTCGAAAAGTAGGACAGAAAATGATAAATAGATGAGATTCTTTACAGAAAATTATAAGTGGGACAGAAAATGATAAAGGATTTCAATGATAATTGTGTTTCAATGTGTATTTACAAATGAAGCTCAATCTTTTATATTCAAAAAGATTGCATTTCAATGTATAGGCACAAATGTTTAATATATTGCGATGCTCCTTATTATTGTAAGATAACCCTCAAATATTTTCCATTGTATTTAATGGTGTATGTATATTTGATCCAAAACAAATACTGTAAAAGATTTAGTGTTATTTAATTTGATGTACTGGATGTTACTGTATAGAGGACTTCAAAAAGATAAATGCATTTATCTTTTAAGATAAGGAATCAAATAACATATTAAGTCGTACTTACATATAATGTTAGTACTACAAGTTAAACATATTTATAATTTTTCTTGTGATTTGAAGTTCTTACATAAGGTATACATATAATTTAAACAATATATAGAAAAGATAAAAACATATATTCCTATATTTAAATCCATATATTTAAACTATTCACGAAATTTTAAATTAAAATTATTTAGTATATATTTAAACTATTCACGAAATTTTTATCTTATATTTAAATATAGGTATACAAACTTCTAACTACAAGTTAAACTATTCACGAAATTTTAAATTATAATTATTTAAATAATCTTAGTGAATATTTAGTATATATTTTTGACAACTGTTAAAATTATACGCTGAATACTATATATATTCCTATAAAATTATATATCGAATACTATATATATTCATATTAATAAATGGTAGTTTTCCATGCAACCATAGAGATGTATAAATCACATGACATAAATTATGCATATCAACAATAATGACAAAGATAATATGTAAATTGGTTACAATTCGCTTATATTAAGAATTTATCATATATTATAACATGAATATTTTTAACGTTAATAACTCTAGAATGAATTTATAATTTTTTTGCAAATTTCTTTTCAATTCTTCATACTATACTACGTAGTTAGAAGTTTGTAATTTTACATTAACATAATTAAACAGATTGTTTAAAATATTTTTTCTTGATTCATCAAATAAATTACTAACATATATCAATTTCAATATGTATAGTATATTCACATTAGCTTTTTTTTCAAATGCACACATGCATTGTTTGTATAAGCTATACAACATAAAATATATACATAAACAATAATAATAATTTTAATTAATAATTTATACATTTCACAGCAAAACTTATCATATATTGATAAAAAAGTTCACATTTTAACGTTAAAATAACAAATACTATTTTTAATAATATTGTCATGTGCATGCACGGTTACACAATAGTTTATATTAAATTGAACATTATAAATCAAAATCACGTAAATAAAGCAGACCCAATTAATCAAAAAGAACCCTACGCAATTTAAAATAGTATCGGTTATAACATTGCATAACAATGTAATTAACTTGGCAGACCCTTATGTTGCATTAAACCAAATTCAGCAGCCCAATTAACATCCTACCCAAATCTTTTATGTAATTAACTTGGCAGACCCTTGCGTTGCATTAAACCAAATTCAGCAACCCAATTAACGTCCTACCCAAATCTTACCTTGAAACCGTATGCCGTTTCGAGATCCCTCATCGCTTCGTCATTTCTCGAGCCAAATTATGTCTTCTTTTTTGCTGCAGAGCAAGCCACCGTCGACTAGAAGAGGAATCTAAAGATATTGCCGCTCAATCTGTTGGAATATGAATGAACATGAGTAAGAGAAATTTGGAAAAAAGAAGAGTTAGCAATTTATTGCTCAACATCATTAAAATGTAGGGACAATAGTTGCTACTTGGGCTAGTGCGTTAAATGAGAATTATTTACTCAGAATATGAAAGGCATGCCTGTTCAGTCCGGAATTCGAAAGGCATGGCTGTTCAAATTACAACCATTGGAATTCTGAGCACATGCACATTAATAACCGAGTGGTTAAAGGGTCGCAACCTTTTCACTTCAGCGGTTACTAATACATACGAATAGGCACTCCTCCAGCCTATAAATTCACTACACAAAACAAGACAGAACACACCTTTGGATCTGCTTGCATTGCTTCTTCTTCAACGTAATTTCTCCGATCTAGTTTCTATAACTTTTTCAGTTCGTCAGGGCTCTGTTTGCTGGCACTACGCTACGGAGTTGGTCCGTTTTATCCTGGGAAACAAATTGCAACGACGTCTTTTGGTGCATACGACGGCAATATTGTTTCAAGGAAACAGAAACATCTCTGGACTCGGACATTACTTTCTTCTTCTTTTCTATTGAAGACGGTTCTAAACTGCTTCAATTTGTTGTACAATCGGTTGCGCTTTCTGTGGTTACTATGAACACAGTTTGACGTGACAATTGTTGAATAAATTAGTAACATTGAATTTGTTACAATTATTGAACAACATTGTTTGTTGTTACCGTTTAATTTGCAATACAATAATGTATTGACAAAAGATTTAACTTTGTAATACAATCATGTATTGGTAAAGAAGATTTTCTAACAATCTTGAAACAATATTTTACTTGTTTGAACGTATTCTAATTTGATAGATTATAAACATATCTTATCTTCATAAATTTGCTATACACTCAGGTATGCTTTGCTGTTGATTCAGTTATTTTCGTGTATTTGTTTCTCAATTAAATTAACCTGAGTTTCATGTTCAGATTTAAAAACATTGTGTTTCCTACAAGTGGTATCGAAGCCACTCTTGGTTAATTTTATTGAGGAATCTTTGTTTTTATTTAAGACATGAATTATTGAAACATTTGAATCTTAAGATATGTTGAATTTGTTTGGATTCGTACTGATATTCTTAAAATTAATTTTTCTTCTTCTCTGGTTCAATTGCTGCAAACATCTTCAAGTTTTAAATGATTCATTTATATTTTTAAATGATTCATTTATATTATTAAATGATCCATTTATATTATATCAATCGCAATACCATTTAAAGATCATACATATATATTGTCAGTCTTTTCCTCTTCTGAAATTGGAAACTTGTGTGAATTAAATATGAAATTCATATGTTGGTAACTGACATTTGACTATTCATATTCAAAATGATTTGTGCTTTAAAAGTATATTTAATGAATCATTTGGCTTGTAACGCATGACATGTTTCAGCATATTCATATCTTAGTGTGAATTGTATGAATTATATTATGAAATTTCTTTTTTGGCTTGCTTTCCAAGGTTTGACTTTTCAATATTGCCATGTAGTTGCAATTTTTTTTTGGTAATGTTAGCATTTGATGTGTTTAAACAATACAAAATGGAAGTTGCAAATCAACTTAATAAGAAAATGAAAAGCAAAATGGAAAGAGAGGAAAGCAAACAAAAGTCCCACATTATGAAATATGAGTACTCACCTCTCTATATGCTTATATAAATAAAGGGGAAGGGGACTTGTAAACAGGTGTGGCTAAGCCAAGACACAATATTATATTGATGTCAAATTGGGCCTAGTTCCTTGGGATTCTTGGAGTCTGTGACACAATATTTAATTGATGTCAATTTGGGGCTTGTCAGATAACTTTTGGGGAGAAGCTATTCTTTTGGGAAATCATATTTTAAATAAAATCCCAAAAGAAAACTTCAAAGTCTCCTCATGAACTTTGAAAAAAAATAGACCACCATCCTACAAATAGCTAAAAGTGTGGAGGTGTCTTGCCAAAGTAAAGGTACCAAAACTAAAGAAGGTAAAAATTGGACCACAACAATTGATTGTGTATTCATTGGATATGCACAAAACAGTGTCGCATATCAATTTTTTGGTACACAAATCTAAAATTGATGATATTCATGAAAATACCATCATTGAGTCAAGAAATGCTAGATTTTTCGAACTTGCATTTCCCTTGAAACATTGTACTGAAAATCATGCACCTAAGAGACCAAAGGAAAATGAAGTTCCTTACTCTATTGAGGATGCTGAACAAAATAACACTCAGCAAAGTAGTGTTAAGCAGCAAGTGGAGGAACCAAAGAAAAAAAAAGGTCAAGGACCTTAAAAACCTTTGGACCGAATTTCTATACCTTTATGTTAGAAGATGATCCAATGACATACAAACAAGATGTATCCTCCAGTGATGTCCCTCATTGAAAGAGGCGATTAACAATAAGATTGAATCCATTATGTCCAATCATACATGGGAATTGGTTGATTTACCTCAAGGGTGCAATACCTTAGGTAATAAAAGAAAAAAAAATGAAACCTTATGGTTTAACGGACTAAGTACAAAACGGCAAATGCCGATGAACAAACTTTTATGGGCCATTCATCTACTTCAAAGGTGGAAGGCAAAGGAAAAGTTGTGTTGAAACTAGCTTCTACAAAGGAACTAATGATTTCATGATCATCACTGAGCAAGCATGGTTTCAAATTAATATTTGAAGATGATAAATTTGTACTTTCCAAGAACGGGGTGCATGTTAGAAGAGTATATAGGTGTGATGCTTTGCTTAAAGCAAATGTAACCATTATTCTACCACGCACTGATATAAATAAAAGTGAATCTTTTGCTTATATTGTTGAATCTTCTAACATATGGCATTCTAGATTAGAGCATGTAAACTTTGATACATTGCAAAAAATTATTAATCTAGAATTTACACCAAAATGCATTCCAACTATAAATGTCAAGAACCTCGTTTCATCATGTTGAACGAGGGACCGAACCTCTAGACTTAACACATACTAATGTATGCGAATTGAAAATGTGTCAAACTAGAGGTGGAAAAATATATTTTATTACATTCATTGACGAATGTACTAGATATTGTCATGTATATCTCCTTAGAAACAAGGATAACGTCAATAAGAATGTTTACTGCAATTGCATCCTTACATGACTTAGAAATACATCAAATGGATGTTAAAACTGCACCTTTGAATGGTGAATTAGAGGAAGAAATCTATATGAAACAACGTGAAGGATTTCTGAGCTTAGAAAATGAGAATAAAGTTTGCAAACTGGTAAAATCACTTTATGGTCTTAAGCAATCTCCAAAACAGTGGCATGAGAAGTTTGATAAAACTATGTTATCAAATGGATTCACGATAAATGAATCAGACAAATGTGTGTACATAAAACACACACATATAGAATATGTCATTGTTTGTCTCTATGTTGGTGACATGTTGGATATGTTATCCCTAGATTGGATATGAAAGACCTAGGACTGGCTGATGTGATAGTGGGTGTAAAATTCTAAGAACACCATAGGGAAATACATTATCCCAATCGCATTACATCACCAAAATACCTGAAAAATTCAAGCAATATAATATAACTATTGCAAAATCACCAGTAGATATGAACCAAAATTGGGTAAAAAACACTGGTGATGGTATTTACCAATTGGAATACTCTCGTATACTAGGAAGTATCATGTATGTTATGAACTGTACTAGGCCTGATATCTCATATGTTGTAAGTAAACTAAGTAGATTTACCAGCAATCCTGGTAAACATCATTGGAAAGCGATAATCAGAGTTCTAGGATATCTAAAGTATACACAGAGTTACGGTCTATACTATACAAACTATCCTTCAATAGTGGAAGGATACAGTGATGCAAATTGGATCAGTGGATCAAATGATACAAAGTCTACAAGTGGATACGTGTTCACATTAGGAAATGGAGCAATTTCATGGAAATCATCCAAACAGACTTGTATCGCTAGATCTACGATGGAATCAGAGTTTATTACACTAGATAAGACTGCAGAAGAAGCAGAATGGATTCGAAGCTTCTTGGAAGACATTCCTAATTGGAGCAAACCTATGCCTCCAATATGTATACATTGTGATAGTCAATCAGCTATTGGAAGAGCTAATAGTACACTATACAATGGTAAATCTAGGCATATTCGTCGTAGACATAAAACGATAAGACAACTTCTCTCTAATGGGGTTATCACAATAGATTACATTCGATCTAAAGATAACTTAGCGGATCCACTTACAAAAGGCTTGCCAAAAGAGAAAGTTCAAACCTTATCGAAGGGAATGGGGCTAAGGCCTATAGACTAAAGGTTTTTCTAAAATGGAAACCCCACCTAGTTGACTGGATATCCCAAGATCTAGGTTCAAAGGGACAACGAAGTTTTAGAGAAACTTGATGGCACTGTTATACACAAACCATTCCAATGATAAGTCAGTACATTATATGTTGAATAAGGATAAGTATTAGTACTTTTAATGATGTTTGTATTTGAGGAATTAGAGAATACCCTTTACAGAATCACCTACGTAAGTGCGAAGCCGCCGCTTCAAAGAGAATTATGAGGCCAAATTCTCTAAGCACTTATGAGAACAGGCAGGTGTTCAAGGAAAAAACGAACACATACAGAGAACGAAGGGTTATAAGAAACATTTATCGTGTGTTATCTACTTTGGAATTACACAAAAGGCTTGCAGTTCAAGGACAGTCTATGTCTACTGATTCGTTTGTGATTCAAATAGGTAAATACTAGGAAAGTTCAAGGCCCATGTGCTACTTTAACCGATGCGATAAATGGTTCGCGAAAACTAAGATCAACTGCTCATTCATGTGGGGGATTGTTGGAATATGAATGAGCATGAGTAAGAGAAATTTGGGAAAAAGAAGAGTTAGCAATTTATTGCTCAACATCATTAAAATGTAGGGACAATAGTTGCTACTTGGGCTAGTGCGTTAAATGAGAATTGTTTACTCAGAATATGAAAGGCATGCTTGTTTAGTCCGGAATTCGAAAGGCATGGCTGTTCAAATTACAACCGTTATTCTGAGCACATGCACATTAATAACTGAGTGGTTAAAGGGTCACAACCTTTCCACTTCAGCGGTTACTAATACATACGAATAGGCACTCCTCCAGCCTATAAATTCACTACACAAAACAAGACAGAACACACCTTTGGATCTGCTTGCATTGCTTCTTCTTCAACGTAATTTCTCCGATCTAGTTTCTATAACTTTTTCAGTTCGTCAGGGCTCTATTTGCTGGCACTACGCTATGGAGTTGGTCCGTTTCATCCTGGAAAACAAATTGCAACAATGTCTTTTGGTGCATACGACGGTAATATTGTTTCAAGGAAACAGAAACATCTCTGGACTCGGACATTACTTTCTTCTTCTTTTCTATTGAAGACGGTTCTGTACTGCTTCAATTTGTTGTACAATCGGTTGCGCTTTCTGTGGTTACTATGAACACAGTTTGACGTGACAATTGTTGAATAAATTAGTAACATTGAATTTGTTACAATTATTGAACAACATTGTTTGTTGTTACCGTTTAATTTGCAATACAATAATGTATTGACAAAAGATTTAACTTTGTAATACAATCATGTATTGATAAAGAAAATTTTCTAACACAATCAACTTAAGTTAACAAAGAATTTTTGTTTTAGTGCAATCAAACGCGAATTGCTCAAAGTTCCAGCTCGATTTTTGTTGGAGGTAACTGATTTTCCTGATTCTTTTGATACGGTTGCTTTTCTAATTGCTTAGTGCTTTTGAGCATCTTCCTACCACATAGATTCAATTATTTTGGGGGGGTTTTCACTGTAGGCCTTAGGGTAACCCTTCCGTTTAGGGCAACCAATTTCTGTTTTCTCAGCGCAAGAAGGAAAGATGAAACTACATCTCGAAAAACAACTCCAGCCCTGGCATCATCGTAACCGTATTCTCCAGCAAATTACTGCGCCGACACTAATTCAGCGCATACTTCCTCTACGCCTTTACCTCTCGCTGCCCTACTTGGCTGCTCGAAGATTGCTGCCCTTTGCCTACTAACAGACTAAGATATGTTGATGGTATCGTTATTAACCTTTTGTTATTGTTTGATTTCAATTATGATCCTACTGTTTGCGTGATTGACTCTATTGATTACTTAATGTGGATACTGCTGCTTCGTTTGTCAAGAAGGATTCCAATTTTGGAGGTTTGAAGAATTCGATAAATAGGGACAAAGGTATCTATATTCTACTGTTTGCCTATAATTATTCAAAGAATTATTAGAATTTCAGTTTTTTTTAACTGTTAGATATTTCAAAATTAGTATGTTTAAACTTATATAGTTAAAGCTTATTTTTCTCATTAAATTGGGGATTTATAGGAAACGTGACGAAGAACGAAAATGATAAAAATCTGAGTTAGATTTCAAAAACAATACTCCATATTTTACAGTAGAAAAAATAATAAAAAATGAAGATTAACTAGTAAAAGCACTTTTTCCACAATATCTAACATGTTTCAAAGAAAAATTCAAAGGTCCCAATCTTTGACTTCATGTCCAACGAGAAGAAGCTTTTGTATGTTAAAGTTGATAAAAACTCATCTTCTAATAAATATGTCGCGAGAAACATTAAGCATTTGGCGATTATTTCAACTGAAAAAAACAAATATTAGGAAGCTTTAAAATGCGAAGATATGATTGAGGAGTTGACTTCTAAAACCCCAAGAGGAAGTTGTTTTCCTTAGATAGATTGAAGATCTTGTTTTGTATGTGAAGCTAATGAAAAAAATATAGTCATTATATCATATAATTATTTTTTCTGTGTAAAAAGGCAACGAATTTCGAATTGGCCTAGGGCAACCCGAAGAATAGAGCCGGCCCTACTAATACGAGGTAACCGGAATCGTGGTGTTCCGACCGGAACCCCATGCCTTGGTTCATCATCATTTGCTATACCAACTCCTATCAACCCCATCATCACCAACATTCACCGTTATGGAACTTTTGTGCAAATATCTGTTATTACTTATTAGTTACCCACTTAAATTATTGGCTCCCACAGCTTAGTATTTCAAGCAAGGTTTGAGAATTCGGTTTCGGTCTCGGTTTCGGCCGTTTGAAAATTTGATAGTTTCGTCAGATTTCGTAAATTTCGGTACTTTTGGTTTTATTTCAGTTTCGGTCCGAATTTTGGTAATGAACTTGTTAATGGTTAAAAGAATAAAAATATATTATATAGAGAAACAAAATTAAGTACTACATTGAAGTTTTGTTTAGCTAACATAACAGTTTTGCACATACATAAAAAATTGTAGAAATAAAATTACCTGTTTAATTTGAACATAAAACAGTAATATTTCTATCACCGCACTCAAATCAAATATAACATTAGCCCAGCCCAGCCCCAACCTCAAAATGACGTTTGCCCTAATTTTTTTCTGCCGCCCAAATATCTTGACCAAAATAAAAACGCTGCTCTACCCAAATATGTCGATCAAAATAGAAACGCTACTCTACCCAAATGTCTCGACCAAAGAGGGGAAAAAAATCGCTGCTCTTCTCTCAATTTATTCCGATTTGTTGCGGTAAGGATAAATTCAATTCTAGGTATTTAATCCGAGATTCTTTTCTGTGAGGATGAAGTCCGATTCTTTTTTTTTTCTTCTGCCCTAGATAGCGAAACCGATTTTACTCGACGGTTTGGGACCGTCAAACGACGACACCGGTCCGGTAACCTCGAAATTTCGGGGTGCCGGATGAAATCTTGAACCATAATTTTCAAGTTATGTCTAGTCATAGATCCTCCTGTATGAGATTTGATTTGATATCAGTTGAAAATAGAGAGCAATTTGGAGGAGTATATATTGATTCCATGTAAATAGTAAGGGAGTTAGTGATCCATCTACCATGTACAATATATACATATATATATATATATATAAAGTATTTTGAATTTAGGGTTTTGTTAACATTTGTTTTGCCTATCCTTGATATTTTATCTAACTAAATCATTGTATTTGTCTTAACAGGTTGAACTGTGTCTTCTTGCATAGAATACATTCCACTTACAGTGGCAATGGCATCTTCTATTATATGCGTCCATTGTTTGGGTGCGGTCATATCTGACCCAGAAACACACACAATGGTTTGTTCCTCTTGCGGTATTCATCACTCATCGTCTGTTTCCTTTGTTGTTGATTTTCCTTCTTCATTGTCTTCATCTTTCGTCACAGATAACCTTACATACTTACAACACAAAGTTTACTACGCTGAACTTGCAATTCAAGACATCACATCCCGCCTCAATTTATCCTCTCGATACCATGAAACTTTCAGGCTTATTTCCTTGACCACCGAACATTCTTTCGGGTCCGGTGATTGGTTCCATGACCTAGTTGTTGCTTGTGCATATATCGTATCGCACCAAAATCACCTTTCACTATCGCTTCCAGAAGCTGCTTCTGCGATCGGGTCAGATGTTAAGAGTATTGGGACGATGGTCCTACGAGTATTGAGGTTTCTAGAAGATTCAGAGGATATTCCAGGGTTTGATGCTGTGTTGGCATTTGAAAGAGGGGTTAGGGAAGGGGCAAGTTTTGAAAAGGTTGAGGAGGAGAAGAAAGAGGCAATGATTTCAATGGGAAGATTCTTGATACAGTGCATGATAAAGTGGTTCTTGATGACTGGGCGAAAGCTGATTCTTGCAGTGACAGCTGTTGTTGTGCTTGTGATGGAGGTTTGTGAAGTCAAATTGGCTTTTTGAATGTTTGCAAAGATTTTCTTGCAAATGTTAGGACTGCCACTCTCAGATTGAAAGAGCTCAAGTTGACCTTGGTTAAGGTTGCAAAGGAGGTATTGCCATGGGGTAAAGATGTGACTGTGAAGAATTTGGTGCAGAACATGCCAGTTTTGATTAGAGTGATGGAGATGAAGTTGAGGATGAATAAGAAGAAAAAGGTTGTTGCGTTTGATTTTGATAAATATTTGTGGACTTTCATAACAAAGTTGATGAGGATGAGCATAGCTCCGATCATTTTAGGGTTAAGCAGCCTGAAGAAGTGAATTTTGATGAGTTGAATAGTTTGATGATTTCGGCAGAAAAGCTTTTTGATGCTTATAATAATGTTGTAAATCGAATAAAGGAATATAATAGATTAGGTACCCTTAATGGTACTCAAGGAACGGTGAAGATATCAAGGAAGGAAATGAAAATTGAAGGGTTTCAGGATTCTTGGGAGGGAAGGTTCGAATTGGGCAAGAACTTATCGCTCAAGCAAGTTCTTGAAAGAGATGTTGGTTATGAGGCTTTGCCTCCCTCACTTGTTAATTTTATCGAATCTAAAAATATATGGAAAGTTAAAATTAGAGCTGCAAAAGTGAGAATTGATAAACTAATGCATTCGTCGGCAGTTACTGATACGACATTGCCAGAGGAGGATGAAAATATGTTGGAGCAAGGCAACAAGAAAAGGAAGAGAAGCCCAGCTGGTCCTAGTGTACTTGATTGAGAAGACTGTATCATCGAGCTTTTACTTTTTCATAAAGTTAACGAGGAAGAGATCGAGCAAGGACGATATGTTAGATTGCTTGATCTTTATGTTTTTGGTTCAGGTATATGATTCAAAGTCAAGAGGAGGTGATGCTAAAAGACTAAATGAGCAAAGGGGAAGCTTTAAGATGTTTTTCTTCAGCAAAGGAAACTGTGGTAGGCTAGGTTTTTTATTCCAGTTTTGGAATTCAGATTCTTCTGCTAATGGCTGGGCTCTAAAATCCAATTTTGAATGTGTAAATTGTTCTCGTTAAGTAGTTTTTTGGCCAATGATCGGGGCATATAAAACAATTTTGATGTTTTTGGCTGAGTGAAGTATTAGCTGAAACCACAAATATACAATTTTAGTTTGCTTCTTGAATTCTTTGTTTTCCTCCATTTCTTATGTCAACTTGTTGTTATATTGGATGTTGATTCTGGTCTCAAATATAAATGGAATATCAGCTACTATTATCGTATACATAATCTATACTATAATATAATTAGTGTGTTCCTCGTCAAATGTCCACAAGCCCCCTTGCAATTTTGCAAACTCAAACGTCCCGTATATCTCTCTGTATGCAGCTCTTCCCTTTCTTCCCAAATCCACCTACGTTTTGGTACTTCATCTCCAAACCTGTAATCTGAAAATGGATCCTCAAAAAAATCCTAATGCTGTTAACTGAGTACGAGCTCCGCCGCCTCGCAAACATCCGCTGCAACAATCAAATGCTCACCTTTCGCAGGTTTGGTGCAAGTTTGATGCTCGCCCCTCCTACATATTTTTAAAAGCATGATTTTATATAATGATTCTAATTCCATATATAATTGTAGCATGATTTTTGGGTTATATACCGTGATTTTGTGCAAAGAATGGCAAATTTGTTAGTAGCTATATTGATTTTCACATTTTGAATTAATAATAAAAAATTATTTTATGGTTTTACATAAAAAGTGACAACTTGATTGAAAGTGAACTTTTATGGTATACTGTTGCAAAGAGTACTTTGTGCTACCTTGGTTGGAAAATAGAGGTATAATACCTACCTTAGACGAGAAACACTAAAACATTTTAGTTCTTTTTCTTTGCCTTCTAATTTGTTATAAATTTTACTCAAGTTTATTTTACTTGTTAATTTTTCTAATAACTCCTGAAAATATACATCAATTTTACTATGTATATTCATATTAAAAAATTATTTTTCCATGCAACTATAAAGATTTGTAAATCACATAACATCAACGATGTATATCAATAACAATGAAAAATTTAATTTTTAAATTAGTTATAATTTATTTATATTAAGAATTTACCATATATTATATCATAAAATTCTTTTTGTACATTAGTAACTCTAGAACAAGTTTAAAAAAAATTATAGATTTTTTTTTCAAATTTTCTAACTATGTTATACAGTTAAACTAGCTTCGTAATTTGATATTTAACTTATTTAAACAATTTTTTAAAATAATATTTACTAATTCATCGAATAAATTACTAATATACATCAATTTCAACATGTATACCTATATTGACAAAAATGAATGAAAGAATTCTCAAATACACATGTGTACATATTGTCTGTGTAATATATAGAACATAAATTACACACAAAAATAATAATAATTTTAATTAATAGTTTATGTATTTCACATAAAAAATTATCATATATTGTATAACAAAGTTCTCATTTTAACATTAAAATAATAAATACTATTTCTAATAATATTGTCGTGTGCAACGCACGGGTTACATACTATTCTAGTAGTAAAGCGGAAGAATTTCAAGCTATCTCATTAATTTTAGGAGTTTTCTCTATTCTCCTTAATTCTCTCTTCTTTAGATATTTTATTTTCAAATTAGTTTACCGCTTTACACTTATTTACTCATTCTTTCCTATTATTTTACGTATTCTATCATTTTATATTTTGATATGAATATTTTTAAGTTTACACAATTATTTAGCAATAGCTAGCTCTTAAAATTTTGTATTTAAGTCCACATATTTAAATCGATAACAAAACCCAAAATTTAACCAATTTAATTTAATTTAATTAATATTCCTTTTAAATATTAAATCATGACAAAATTAAGTTTTTTGGCTCCAAATACCTACACTTCAAAATTTCTACAATCATTTAAGTCCCTATAAATTCTTTTTTAATCCTTTACATTTACCACCATATTTTATAATTAATTAAATAATATTAAAACTATTTAAATAACTTTAGCAAACTTTTATTCATTGATTCACTTAATAAATCACATCAAGACAACAATATTCATATTAATAAAATTCAAAAAAATAATAATTCAAATATATAAAGACGTCTATAATATAACATAAATTATACACATAAGTAACAATCATAAGTTTAAGTTTAACTCATTTACATTAGTATGTTTACGCTCAATTATATTGTAATATTAATGTCAAATGACTACATTTAAAATTTTATTTAGTTATTTACAAATCACTCCACAATATTACTTATTGTTGTACATTTAAGTCAATATGTTTAAATTAATTAAGTGATTCTCACAAATGAATTCAATTAGCAAATTGTTATTGGTTCATCTAATTAACGCTAAATATGATGTTTTAATGTATATACCATGTTCATATTAACAAAGAAGACAAAATTAGTTTTTTTCTTTTAAATACAAAGTTAAATAAACCACACAATTTCTATAATGTAGGTAAGCAATAATATTAAATTTAGTATATTATACACTTATCTCAATAAATTTATCATAAATGCAAGAAAATAATTTCTTTTTTAAATACCTGCATTTTAACATTGCTACAATTATTTACTTAACTTTCTCAGTTCTTCAATGATATTCTGTATTTAAATCCATATATTTAAACTATTCACGAAATTTTAAATTATAATTATTTAAATATTCTTATCGAATATTTAGTATATATTTTTGACAACTCTTAAAATTATATGCCGAATACTATATATATTCCTATAAAATTATATGTTGAATACTATATATATTCATATTAATAAATGGTATTTTTCCATGCAACCATAGAGATGTATAATTCACATAAAATAAATTATGCATGTCAACAATAATGACAAAGTTAATATGTAAATTGGTTACAATTCGCTTATATTAAGAATTTATCATATATTATAACATGAATATTTTTGACGTTAATAACTCTAGAATGAATTTATAATTTTTTTTTGCAAATTTCTTTTCAATTCTTCATACTATACTAAGTAGTTAGAAGTTTTTATTTTACATTAACATAATTAAATAGATTGTTTAAATTTTTTTTTCTTGATTCATCGAATAAATTACTAACATATAACAATTTCAATATGTACAGTATATTCACATTGGCATTTTTTTTTTCAAATGCACACATGCATTGTTTGTATAAGCTATACAACATAAAATATATAGATAAACAATAATAATAATTTTAATTAATAATTTATACATTTCACAGAAAACTTATCATATATTGACAACAAAGTTCACATTTTAACGTTAAAATAACAAATACTATTTTTATGTTGTAATACATATAAGTGAATATGCATTTGTCATATTATTTTTAGTCCCACATTTTGGGAGTAAGGCTAACATCAGCTCCAAAGCCAATATATAAGGGAGCCAATGTGATAGAATTATGTACACTGAATCAAGAGAAATAAAAAGGTCTCTCCCTTATCTCTTATGTTCTTTCTAATGTCTTCTCTTTTATGATCTGTTCTATTTTATTTTATAACACGTTATCAGCACGAGATTCTTTTATTGTTATTTGTTGAGATCTTCTAGATCTACATCTATGAATTTGTCATGTAAGTAATTTTTTATTTGAGAATATTTGATCTATGGATTTATATTATTTTTTTGTAGATCTAGATTATGTTCCAGTGGATCTAACTTTTTAGATCTAATTAGTTTTAGCTTATTGGTTTTTAGATATCCACCTATTCATATTTGATCTGGTATTATTGTATACCAAATATATTTTTAGGAAGATCCATTCATTTTCTTTTTATAATATTATATATGGATCTTTTACCCCATACGCTATACATAAATAATCTTCATTTGCTACTTTATCTCTTCAATAACAGAGAAGCCATTGATAATAGGTATGAATATATGTAAACTGCAGGTTGCTTCTTATTTAATCTAATGCTTGTTGTACAACTTCAACTTTGTAATAATATGCTACCTATTCTCATTTTTTTAATGCTTCATCTCGCAAGATGAGATGCTTTAAATATTTAGAATTACATTTCCATGTATGGATTACTTTTATATGCTTTTTCATCTTTCAATATAAGCAAGCTGCTTGTTAACCAACATATGTATTACTATGGCCATTATTTTTGTTATATGGTGTATGGCTCCTTGACGGTTTGTATTGTTTCATTATTGTAATTAGTTCATTGTAAATGTATAGAGAAAGACTTGCAGATTTGGATTTTTTTTTTTATGATTCTGTGCCTTAATATACTCAATTTAATTATAGAACATGAATACTGATATGTGAATTTTGTTTAATTAAGCATATGCAATTTTTTTTTGTGTAGTTCACAAAAATGTCGAACACTGAGATTCATTTACAATCTCAATGCTTAGAGGATACCATTAAAAATGGTAATACTATGTCCCAGCAGGACAAAGAAAAGGCTCTGATATTTTTTTTAAGATGCCACATTCACAATGATCTAAATATTTAACTGAAAAAGATCCTATTCACTTATGGAACTCCCTGAAGGAGTGTTATGACCACCAGAAGACGGTCATACTTCCAAACACAAGGCAAGAGTGGTTGAACCTGAAGTTCACATGCAAATGACCTGAAGTTCATATGACCTAAAGTTCATATACAAATCCTTTCAAATGAGGGACCTGAAGTTCATATTCAATTGAGAAACATGAAATAAAACATAAAAGCCTATAATTGCATTTAATATTTTCTTATAGCAAATGACCAATAATAGGAAAGGATTTGAAAAATCAATGAAAGGAAAAGTTTTAACAAGAGGAAAAAGCATTATATTCCAACTTTATGCTACAAATAATTTCTTAAAGAAACTTTTTATTGGACGAGATCACTACATTTATAATCAATACTATTTTCTTGAAGAAAAATAGTAAAATGACTCTCATATATGGAAAAAAAAAGGAGGGGCACTTTCTAGAAAAGTTGCTTCATATGAATTATGATAAAACTTAAAGTTTTATTATAGTCATATTATATTTCTAGAAGAAATAATTTATTGTTTCTTAGGAAAACCTTTATAAAGAAAATATGCATCCTGAAGATCATATTGAGTTAAGATCTAAATATTGATCTTAATTTTTGCACACCGGAAGTGAATGCAAATGTAATTTTTGTTACAAAATGGAAAACTTAGAACCTGCAGTTTCTATGATGGTAACAAGTAGCCTGAAGCTCACTATGTGATTTTTATTTTGTTTCATTTCCCTTTCAGCATGTATTAGTTTGAAACTTTTGTTTATTTGCCTTTCTTTTTAGCTTGTGCTTATGGAATTGCAGAAATAATATGTAATGTTGGACATGATAAGTAGTTTATTCCCATGGACATTTATCTATATTTATAAGTTATTTCAGTTATCAACTAGCTGTATTGCTTTTAATTCTTAAGGTATGGATCGATAGTGTTTAAGTGATGTTTTATGTCTGGTTGATTGTGGAACTATTCATACGATATTGAAAAACCCGAAGTTTTCTCTGAATTATCCGAAAATGTTTCATATAAAGTTTCAACTATAGTTGGTTCAGCCAGTATAATTGAAGGGTCCAGAAGAGCCCATATAGTGTTACCAAATGGTACAGATATATTCATTCAAAATGCACTATATTCAAGCAATTCTAAAAGAAATCTACTTGGCTTCAAAGATATAAGAATGAATGGATATCATAAATGAAAACAACAAAGAGTATCTTCGTGTTATTTCTAAAATTGAAAGCTAGAAGCTTAGAAAAATTTGGTACAATTTCAACTGGATTATACTTTTCCAAAATTGGCATAGTTGAATCTCATTTTATAAACATGAGCTAGAAGCTCACAGATACAAAGAAATTGATCCTTTGGCATGATCGTTTAGGTCATTCCGGATCAACTATGATCGTTTACATAAATAAAAAATATGTTCCCTGAAGGAATATCATACACTCCAGTAGTAGTGATTTCTTTTCTTGAATCTTATTTTTTTTATTGCATCTAATTTCGTTACTGCATTTAAAGTTTGATATGTATTTTTGTATATTGATATGATATTTCAATAGTTTGTATGGAGGAGATAAGTTCATCCCAGAAGCGGTGATAACAAAATATCTTTAGAGGATATTTGTATATTTGGAAATGATAAGATATCTCTAGAAGAGATCCGTTTATATGAAAATAATAAAATATCTCCAGAAGAGATTTCTACAATTAAAAAGCGATATTAAAACTCCATCAACTTAACAACTTGAAGTTGTTCATATATTTATTTGGACCAGAAGTTCAATATGTTTCAAACCAGAAGTTTTGAACATTATCATACGATCCTGAAGAATTTGCAATGACATTGATCAATACATTGAAATCAATAGTTCAATCTTTGTAATAATTTATTCTAAAATCACTAACTCAAATGAGAAAGACTATGCAAATTTATAATACGTGGACGCACGTATTTATATATTCATATCTGTAAATATTTAACTAACAACTTGAAGTTTGTTATAAGCATATTTTATAGATTATGCATAAATATTATTTAGTGATTTAAATTGTAGTCAACATGAATGTTGAATGACCTGAAGTCATATGTGTATTCAAATAACCTATATAATAAGAAAATTCCTCCAATATTGCTAGATCAATGAAAGAGAATAAGTAATAAAAAAATGATGAATGCATCTTATCCTCCAACAACTAATATACATATAATATACTTGCCAGCAGCAATGTGATAATGGATCAAAATGAGAATCCCATGATGATTATTATTTAGTGTGACAATGTTTGTCAACATTGAGGGGGAGGATAAAGGGATACAATTTCATTTTGAGTATCAGTGTTAAATAATTGACACACGAATAAATTATAAATAATATCCCTTGTAGACTTGCTTCAATATATATTTGAATCCCTGAAGGATCAAAATGCATAAACCACATTTAAAGATTGGTTTAAAAGTCAGTTCGAGACACTTTTGAAGTAAGTAATAAAGATGACAGATGAAGGAGGTAAGTGTTCTTAAAGAAACACCTAAGGAGTCTCTTGAAGAGATCCATGACATAATTGTCAAATAACCCCATAAGTGGTTTAGGTACCTAAAATAGATAAATAAAGAGATCTCAATAAATTATATCTAGAACTGACAATATATAATCATCGATGATAAATTTATAAAAAGTAAAGCGCTTATGTTAAATCATGATTGGCCATCATGAATCCTTCTCTAATTGAGAAATGTGGACCTGTAGTCCGCAGAGTAGTGAATAAACCTCGAAGGTAAGAATATTTGTGAAATCACACTAAACGATGAAAGAATACTAGTTCCTGAAGAACATAAACTACTTTGTTGGTTATCTAGAATATAAAGAATAAAGAGAGTTGATTACAACCACTACAACAAAAACACCATATTACAACTTTAATTTTACAACTGTGCGAAAAGCACAGTTGTAATAAATGCATTTTTACAACTGTGCAAAACGCACTGTTGTAATAAATGTTTTTTACAACTGTGGAAAAATCACTGTTGTAATAAACATATATATCACAACTTTTCTTTTTTGTCTGTTGTAATAACTAATATATACTAATTAATTTCTCATAATTAATAGTTAAATTAGAAAGTTGTTTAAACATATTTTTAGGAACTATTTTTTCTATTTCTTGTATTAGAGACCTATTAAATATTAATAACAACTTATATTTAATAATTAGTAATATTAACAATTAAGAATAATTCATATTCAATAATAAATTTACAAATTAATATTAATTACTATTAAGCACTACAACATGCTAGTTGTAATAGATGCCTATTACAAACTTCATGTTTATAATATCTATTTTTAATAACTAATTATATTAATATTTAATAATAATTAATGATTAATATAAACTTAGGAATCGAAAATATTTATTAATTGTTATTAAATAATTAATAGTTTATAAGTAGTAATTAATTTTTAATAGTTAATGTTAACTGCTTGTTAATCAATATTTAGTAACATATATATTATAAGCTTTTAATAATTATTACTCGATTATAACTAAGTAGAAATAAGTAAAAGTTAAATAATAATTATCACTAATATGAAATAATCCTAATTAATAATTAATTTAAAATATGAATTAATCCTAATTAATAATTAACAATTAATTAATAACTAGTTAATAACTAATAATTAATAATCAATAATAAATCTAGATTTAAGCGTTTATATTGGTTGTTTAGTGTAACAAATTGTTTTTTTGTTATTAGATAAGCAATTCAAAAGGGCAAAAAGAGGATGTGTCCTTCCAGTACATTGGAATTTTCGTTTCCCCCCACCACACACATGCCCGATTTTAATATGCTGTGAAAATTTCATTTCCCTCCACAAGCAGGCGCGCCTTTCACTGGGTAATCCAGCGAACCCCACTTAAACTCACGAGACCCAACTCAAAAGAGAAACCCTAACTCTGAGTCTTCAATCGCCGCCACACAAAAAGCTACCTCTCACGATCTTGAATTGCTCTCTGTTTTGCCACCTTGCCTTCATCCTTTCATCGCCGCCTCATCTTCATCCTTTTTCCGCCTTGCTTCGCCTCCATACAGCAGCCGTCTTGCCTCCGTTCTACTTTTATGTTGTTGAAGTATTCCTTGTGAAGAAGGGGACAGAGTCGAGCTACAGTGCTATTCAGATCGAGAGACGATCTTCGATTTATCCACTGGACAGATGGCGTGGTGCTACCGTTTGTTGGATTCAACGTGTCAAGGGCAACTGGATGTGTTTCATCCCCTTAGGTGCTGCTGCACTCAGACTTGTCAAGGGCGAACAATTTCAAAAAGGTGAGATGAAGTTAGTCAGTTAGTGAATTGTTTTTAATAGAGCAGGGAGTGTTTAGTTTGATTTGGGAACATGTTTTGCTAAATCGTAGATGGTGGTGACTACTGGGTAGCTAGAGTTGAAGTTGATGTGTGCGCACTTGTTTGTTTTATCATGGAGATTATGTTGTTTCTTTGCAGGTATATAGACAGTGGGGTGGTGGTTATGTAGGAGATAAGCTTAGTTGCCTTGTAGTTGAAGCTGTGTTGTGCTGGAATACAGTGATAAGAAACATATTACACACAGACCTGCAAAAATTATAAAATTCTAGGTAGTTTACTACTTGGCTAATGTTTGCAGTTTTGGGTGAAGGGATTCGGTTATGTTGTGGTCACTTATAGTGTCTTTTGGCTGCAGGCAGAGGTGATTGAATGGAAGTTCCGACGGGGGAAGGGGCATTGGTGAAGATGTAGTTCTGTAGTGAAGTGCACGCAGGTGAATGGTTCATATGTTTGGATTGTAGTTGCTTATATGAGCTTTGCAGAAGCAGTTTTTTGTTGATGGTACTTGAATTTTGCAAAGGAGGCGAGGAAGCAATCCAGTTTGGGTTATTGGTGTGGTGAAATAGGCGATCAGAGGTGGATGTTTGGTCTTTGCTATGTCGTGCCATGTTTTGGGTTTGGTTGGAGTTTTATCCTTTGATTGCATGTATATTTATACGAAAGTGTGTATGTAGCCGAGTGTATTGAGTGATCAGTTTGTAGTGAGGAATGTATGTATTGTTATGACTTATTATGTAAAAGTGAGTTGTACGGTAGTGGATTAGAAAGTTGTACTAATTCAGATATTGAAATAAAATATTTAATTGATTATTTCAGTTCAGTGTAGTATCATTTTATTCAATATAAATATTTATTTTTATATGAACAAAAATCATATTGTTATAATTAATTTTAGTAGGAATTACTACAACAGTGAAAAAAAGTTGTAATATGTAATACTACAACGGTGGAAAAAGTTGTAAAATATACATATTACAACGGTGGTTCAACAGTGCAAAAAAGTTGTAAAAGATATTAGTCTATTACAACTTCTTAATACACGACGGTTTGTCCACCGTTGTAAAATGTATATTACAACGGTGTTCCACCGTTGTAATAGGGTCATTTTGTTGTAGTGAACATTCTTTTAAGTATTGTTATAATGAAAATCATGATATAATTTGTAATGACCCGCATTGGCAGAGGTGTTATAATTAATTTATTTAATTATATAAATGGTGAATTAAAGGATTTAATGGTCGTGGAATTAAATAACTGGGAATATTTAATGAAAATAATAAATTAAGTAATATATTTAATTCAGAAATAATCAGAATTATTGGAAATCACAATATTCTGTGAACGGGGTCGTCCCTTAGATTTAATTCAGCTTAGAGTTGAATTATATTGACGAATATATTCAATTGACGACAGTTTGAACGTATAATTATATTATAATTAAAATCAAGCTCGAAATGGCGCTGCAATTCGTAAATTGGCGATTTGAACTTCAACTGAATGTATAGGATTCGTTTTAAGCCGGATTTCAGTGAAACAAGAAATGTGTGGAGCTGGTGGAGTATATTTTTCTAATGGAACAGAAAAATCAGGATTTCGTCGTATAGATTTTGATTTACGTCCAAATCAAATTTTAGAAAAGTCGCTGTGGAATTCCTTTATAATTCGTAACGCTTTATATACGTTATAAAAGGGTTTTTCAATGTAAATCGAATATCGGGTTGACCCAAATTGAAATATCGAGTTAGAAATCAATATAGGATTATTCTGAGGATGTACAGTATTCCTCTGCGAATATAGACGATAATATTTAATTTTAAATATTAAATTTAATTATATTTATATATTTAAATGCGTCATTCAGAGCTTAAAAAAATAGCCGGTTTTGCAAACGAAGTCGGTATTCAACGAAACCAGTTTTGTTGGATCCGCAATATCAAATAGTTGTTAGATTTCCAGTTTCGTGATTTTTAGAGTCACTGTGTGGCCGTACGGATTTTTAGAGTGTAAAACAGTCAGTATCTTGACGGTTAAAAATACGCTGTGTGAGCATACGAAGTCGGAATTCGACGAAACCAGTTTCGTTGGGACCGTAATGTCGAACTCTAGCTACATGTCCGGTTTCGTGATTTTTGGGCATCGTGTGTGATCACACGGATTTTTAGAAGTCAGAAACGAATATAAAGGATTAAATAAAATATTAAAATATTAATATAAAAATATCTAGATATTTGTGCTTGCTATAAATACCCCCCTTAACCCTTAAAAACCTAATTCACCTCATTCACAAGTCAAGGCAAAATCCGCCGTAACTTATCTCCTTTCTAGAAAATGAATTCCACCTTCTAAAATCCATAACAAATGAAATCAAATACAATAAATACTCAAACAAGTTTCTTTGGATTCAGCATCGTAAGGGCTTCGATTTCATGTACTATTTGTTGGGTCCGAACATCTGTTTGGGGTTTGGCGGTTTACAGTGGAAGTTAGGGTTAGATTTTTAACTCGAAATAAAGGAGTTCGATTCAATTCGAGGTGATGGTTGGACTAAGGGAGTCGAAGCGCAGCAGGTGGTACCATTGAGGGCGGCTCCGATGGACTGGGGTGAACTGCGACAGCACGACTGGAGGCGATCGACAGGAACTCGAGTTGATTCTTATGGGTACGGTTGTGGTGAGGATCCGAAGCGGGATTCAAAGGGTGATTCCGATTTGAGTTTTTATGTGAAGATGAAGGAGGAGAGGAGCGATATTTATTTGGTCATGGCATTTGAAATTAACAGGAGCAGGTACGGGTTTTCTTGGTTTGGGAAGAAAGGGGGATGCAGACGGGTTTTAGTGGATGGGTATGGACCGTTTGAAAGGTTAGAAGGCCCAATTTTAAAATCAAAGGAAAATTAAGTTTTGTTTTTATATTTAAATACCGATGAACTTTAAAAATGTGCAACTATCTCATACGATATCAGATTGACGAACCGTAAGTTGCGTTGGGACAGTATGGACGAGAGCTTCACAATGAAGCTGACTGGAAGTGTATTAGGGCTCGTATGAATTTATGGCAAAATAAATTGTTTGATTCAAATCAAATAACGGTTTATCGTTCTTTAACGATGAACTGCAAATGTGAGTAAAACTCACCAACTCTGAACAGTTATATTTTTGTAATGTATTTTTAGAACTGTTAATCATCTGTTGATTTCTGTGTGTTGGTTGGTTGATTGAACTGCTAGTCAGTTAGTGGAAATTATATATATATATATATATATATAAATATATATATATATATATATAAACCGTTAAATACTTATATATTGATTCTGCTATCAGAGAAATTTATACTGAACTGAAAGTGATGATAATCATATTGTGTAACATCTGTGGATGCAGGGAAACAGGTTGGAGGAATCTGACTGGATTCCTCAACAGTTATTTTATTGTTTTTCATATATTGTTATATGATGTGATATAAAATCTGTGGGCGATTTTATGTGCTTGGACGATATTGAACATCGTGATTTGATATGATTGAATACCATAACATACCGAAATGTTGATAAGGGGATTTTCAAAGTGATATTGAAAATAGGATATTTATAAAGTGGAATATTTATAAATAAGAAATGTTTATAAATTGGAATATTTAAAAATAGAAGATATTCAAAAGGGAAATAATTACAAACCATTTTCTTTTTTGAATGGAAAGGCCTGTGTGGCGGGTTTGGGGATTTTCCCGATGCTCCCATTACAAAGGAGGTTATGGCGAATTTTTCAGAGAATTTAAGGAGCTAGAATATTTCAAGAATAAATTTGAAAAGGAAATATTTGTAAACCATTTACAAATAGAATTGAAAAGGAAACGTTATAAAAAGGAAATCATTTTTAAAGTGTAGAACCGTTATTTAAAAGTAAATCTTTCCAAATGAATAAAATGTTGTTAAAAAGGAAATCTTTATAAAGTGAATAAAGTAAATCGAATATGGTATTCGAAGGGAGTAAATCGAATATGGTATTCGAAAGTTAGTAAAACGAATATGCTATTCGAAAGGGGTTAGTTGAGTCGAGTTATTTGAATAGAGTTAACCAGTTCAGTAGAGTTAACTAGTTCAGTAGAGTTAACCAGTTCAGTAGAGTTAACCAGTTTAATAGAGTTAACCAGTGAGTTAAGTAAGTCAAGTTAACCAGTGAGTTAAGTAAGTCAAGTTAATCAGTTGGAGTTAATCGATTCGAGTTAAGATTTTCGAGTTGATAATCGAGTTAAGTTATCGAATACCACTTATTCGAAGTAGAAGTTATCAAATATAGTTATTTGAGATAGAGTTAGTCAAACAGAGTTATTCAGGATAAGTTGCCATCTCGTACGACTGCTAGCGTAATTCGCAGGGCTGTAAATAGCCTACGGCGGTCGGATGTTTCCTGAGGGAGTCAGGCGTAACCATTGTGATCGCTGCGATCTAGAGTCAAGCGAATGAAGTTAAATCGAATATTCGTTATTCGATAGGAGTTAAGTTCTTGAGTTAGATTATCGAGACAAGTTAATCGAGTTAAGTTCTTGAGTTAGATTATCGAGATAAGTGAGTCGAGTTAAGTTCGTCGAGTTAAATTAATCGATGTTAGTTTCATCGAAAGGAGTTAATCGATGTTAATTTCATCGAAAGGAGTTAATCGATGTTAATTTCATCGAAAGGAGTATCGATGTTAGTTTCATTGAAGGGAGTTATCGATTAGTTAAATCGAAAGGAGTTATCGATTAGTTAAATCGAAAGGAGTTATCGAATTTAGTTATTCGAAAAGGAGTTATCGATTTGTTAAATCGAAAGGGAAGATTATCGAATATCGTTTATTCGAGAGGAGATTATCGAATGTAGTTTATTCGAAGGAGTTATCGATTATTAGTTAATCGAAGTGAGTTATAGAATATTAGTTAAATCGAAGGAGTTATCGAATATAGTTTATTCGATGGAGTTAATCGATTAGAGTTAAATCAAATGAGTTAATCGAATATAGTTTATTCAAATAGAGAAAAGGAGTTAATCGAATATAGTTTTTTCGAATAAAGAAAATGAGTTAATCGAATATAGTTTATTCGAATAGAGTAAATGAGTTAATCGAATATAGTTTATTCGAATAGAGTAAATGAGTTAATCGAATATAGTTTATTCGAATAGAGTTAGAGGAGTTATCGAATATAGTTTATTCGACAGGAGTTAAGTGAATTGGTTAAGTTAACCAAAGTGAATTAGTCGAGTTAATCAAAGTAATTAGTTCAGTTAATCGAGATATGTAAATCAAGTTAGGTTAATCGAGTTGAATTAGTCAGTCGAGTTAATAAATTGAGTTAGTCAAACCATGTAAAACCAGTTAGAGTTAATTAATTAAGGTTGACCAGTTAGAGTTGATCGGTTAGAATTAACCAGTTAGAGTTAATCGATCAGAGTTAATCAAATAGAGTAAAGTAAAATTAGAACTGGTTAGAGATTAGTAAATTGAATGGTTTTCTAAGTGCCTATCTGATGTTGGTTTCGGCCTTCGGGATTTATACTTAGGGGATTCTTCTCATACTAGTTTACAGTCAGGGACTGATAGTTGGGGAAGAGTAGTGATTTGTAAATAAGCAAATGGAAAACGTTTTCCAGTGTTAATAACATATATTTTCTAAACATAGAAAATAAGGCAATGTGAATATATATATAGATATATGTTGATGATTTACCGATATAATTTCCATTTGGAAATAATATCGTTGTTTGCACACTTGTTTTTCTTTGATGGTTAAATCACAGACTATCGAAGTTTTGACCATTTTAACGTTGTTAATATGGAGAGACCGGTTGGATTATTATCCAAAGAACCACTCTGCATTGGCATAAGCATTGCGAATCATATATGCCAAAGATAATTGAAGACGGAGTAAAATGCAAGGGTTGTTGTATAAGTCTTAGATAACGGTGACTAAGATGGATATAGTGAATAGTGCCTTCGGTTTGTCCAGTCCCAGGACAACTTGTATGGACGAAGGTCTGACAGAGTATATCCAATGGATCGCGTAAGTTGATCTGTTCAAACGTATTCACGTTTGGTGGCGGAGGAATTCGTTTCTTTAAGCTGTATACCCGTGTTACTTTTGGATAAATCAATTTGTGATTTGGCGGGTATGACGATGTGACATTCTAAGTGAATGAGGATGACTTGTGTTGATGAATGTCTGACAGAGTATTTCCAGAAAGGTCACATACATTGATTTCTTCAACTTTATCAAGAGTGGAAGCGGAGAAGGAAACTTCTTTAGCTAACACGTAATGTACTGTTGTAGACGTCAATTAGTGATTTTCGATGGATCTGACAATGTGGCATTCGAAGTGAATCTGATGTAATGATAAAGCGTAGCTTCTAGCCTCATCAACCGGTAAATGACAGAAATCGGGCAGGCAGCATGGCTAAGTCGGTCGCACCGAAGTAGGGTGTATAATCACCTATCTAGAGAATATTCATTTATTTCTTAAATCTATCAATGCTGTCCCATATATGTATACGGGAACGGTAGCTGATCCCAACCGTTGGTGATGTACATTCGATACACTCAAGCGAAATGAGTGGTCGGTCATGTGTGGCTGAGTAACAAGATGTTCTTGTTGAACTCCAGTGTATCGTTCCTAGAGTACACTGATCGGAAGGTGGTTCCATACCTTGTCATAGTTGGAAATCCATTATCCAATACGTGCTTGCGATTTTGATTGTATACTATATATGTAGAACGTGAGATGAAAGTGTTTCTGCTAGTTGATATCTATTTGTATATAGACATTATTATAATATCAAAAGGTTTTTGATATAAAGATATTTTGGATTCTCATAAGGGAAAAACCCGTTCCGTTCTGCAGCGTGGTTTTATGAGATATCGTTTACTTGTTTGTATACCTGTTTAAACTGTTTTACTCACACCAGTCCCATGACTGACCCGGAGTTTACTTTGTTATTTTCCCTAAACTCTTGGATGCCCAATTTTGTACGGGCAGTCAAGTAGTCAGGAATTTACAGATACATGAAGAGCTGGAGCAGGAGGCTTCAGGATCATATAGCTATAGTTATTTCTGCTGTGTTGTAAGTGATGTACTCTGATAAGTGCTATTGTATACATAACTGTTATATTTCAAAGTTATGTTATCTATTATATGTTATTCGTTCCGCTGTGAGGTTCGTGTTACTCTGATGTTGTGTTCTTCTTCTTCTTCTATTCTAAGTTTCTATCTTATCTATTATCACCTTCTAATTTCTTTCATTAATTACCAGGATTTTTCGATGTTTTGGTTATCGACATCGAGCTTATGTCGATAACCAAAGTTGCTCAAAATCCGGGTCGTTACAGTTGGTATCAGAGCTTAAGTTAAGAACTACTTGGCTCTATGGCATGACTCGGTAGAGATAGGGTTAGTAATACCCTAGATTGAGTTTGAGTGTATATATACGAGTGCGTATTTGTATATGATATAAAAATAATTTTATATTGTGGAGATTCATTGGCTGAGTTGTTTATGGGTTCTGGTCGATCAGTTTGATCCACTGTGTCGGTAAGAGTTGATAAACACTTGAATACAATGGGTCGACACGGTATATTTTGAAAAGAGGGTAAATAGAATAAATTTACCCAAAATTATATCCTGATATTGAGAAAATATATATATTAGATATACTGGTTGTATTATAATTGAGTAAGATTATAAAAGTGAAATGGTTATATATAACCTATCAGAATTCATATTAGTGAAGTATATGAAATAAGATGAATTAAATATGAATTTAAATCAGATTTGGAATTAAAATAAGGAAATTTTAAGTTCCTGGGAGATTTTGAGATGTTTTCAAAATGGATGTATTTAGTAAGGGTTTTGAAATGATATAGTATTGAAATCACTTGGGTCGCTGCAAAATAATTCCGATGATGACTGCGCAGTATCATCGGTGTGATTTTCGAGTTCTAAGTGGTGGATTACTACCAAAGATTTTGATTTGAATTGTTTTGAGAAAACAAGTGTTTAGAAATTCAAAGGTTTTGAATAGGTATTATGATTTCAAATTGATTTGAAATAAACCTAGGAATTTGAAATTTGAAATTAACGTATGAAGTTAAATGGATTAAAATAGTGAAAGGGAATAATAAATTAGAATTTAACTTTGACTAAGTTAAATGAAATTGGATTTGATTATAGGATAATCTGAAAGTGAATTCGACTTGGATATATGTGAATGGTTGTGTTGGAGATGAAATTGATTGGAGTTTGATTGAAAAGGCATTTGTATATGCTGAATTAGCAGCAGATGTAAGGGATATAATGATATGCCCGACAAAAAGGTACAAGTTTATATTTTATATGAGTTTGGGATTTATGAGCCGAATTGGCAAGCTGCTTGGCTGTTTGATTTTCTTTTTTGTTAAAGGAGGCCTAGAGAGGCGAGTTGTGATTTGACGTATATGCCGGTACAAAGGAGACGCTGGCGAAATTTTTCGAAAATTTAAAGTGTTAGAAAATTTTCAGAATTTTTGAAAATTTTAGTTAGTCGGAATGAATAAATATTTTAGTCGATATTAATTGGTTCAGTTGAAATCAGAAATAAGGGGTAAACAAATCTTAGGAATTCCAATAGATAGGGTCGTCCTCTAACTTAGCAATTTCGAGGACGAAATTATTTTAAGTGGGGAAAAATGTAATGACCCGCATTGGCAGAGGTGTTATAATTAATTTATTTAATTATATAAATGGTGAATTAAAGGATTTAATGGTCGTGGAATTAAATAACTGGGAATATTTAATGAAAATAATAAATTAAATAATATATTTAATTCAGAAATAATCAGAATTATTGGAAATCACAATATTCTGTGAACGGGGTCATCCCTTAGATTTAATTCAGCTTAGAGTTGAATTATATTGACGAATATATTCAATCAACGACAGTTTGAACGTATAATTGTATTATAATTAAAATCAAGCTCGAAATGGCGCTGCAGTTCGTAAATTGGCGATTTGAACTTCAACTGAATGTACAAGATTCGTTTTAAGCCGGATTTCAGTGAAACAAGAAACGTGTGGAGCTGGTGGAGTATATTTTTCTAATGGAATAGAAAAATCAGGATTTCGTCATATATATTTTGATTTACGTCCAAATCAAATTTTAGTAAAGTCGCTGTGGAATTCCTTTATAATTCGTAACGCTTTATATACGTTATAAAAGGGTTTTTCAATGTAAATCGAATATCGGGTTGACCCAGATTGAAATATCGAGTTAGAAATCAATATAGGATTATTCTGAGGCTGTACAGTATTCCTCTGTGAATATAGACGATAATATTTAATTTTAAATATTTATAATTTAATTATATTTAAATATATTTATATATTTAAATGGGTCATTCAGAGCTTAAAAAAATAGCCGGTTTTGCAAACGAAGTCGGAATTCGACGAAACCAGTTTTGTTGGATCCGCAATATCAAATAGTTGTTAGATTTCCAGTTTCGTGATTTTTAGAGTCACTGTGTGGCCGTACGGATTTTTAGAGTGTAAAACAGTCAGTATCTTGACGGTTAAAAATACGCTGTGTGAGCATACGAAGTCGGAATTCGACGAAACCAGTTTCGTTGGGACCGTAATGTCGAACTCTAGCTACATGTCCGGTTTCGTGATTTTTGGGCATCGTGTGTGATCACACGGTTTTTAGAAGTCAGAAACGAATATAAAGGATTAAATAAAATATTAAAATATTAATATAAAAAAATCTAGATATTTGTGCTTGCTATAAATACCCCCCCCCCCTTAACCCTTAAAAACCTAATTCACCTCATTCACAAGTCAAGACAAAATCCGCCGTAACTTATCTCCTTTCCAGAAAATGAATTCCACCTTCTAAAATCCATAACAAATGAAATCAAATACAATAAATACTCAAACAAGTTTCTTTGGATTCAGCATCGTAAGGGCTTCGATTTCATGTACTATTTGTTGGGTTCGAACATCTGTGTGGGGTTTGGCGGTTTACAGTGGAAGTTAGGGTTAGATTTTTAACTCGAAATAAAGGAGTTCGATTCAATTCGAGGTGATGGTTGGACTAAGGGAGTCGAGGCGCAGCTGGTGGTGCCATTGAGGGTGGCTCCGATGGACTGGGGTGAACTGCGATAGCACGACTGGAGGCGATCGACAGGAACTCGAGTTGATTCTTATGGGTACAGTTGTGGTGAGGATCCGAAGCGGGATTCAAAGGGTGATTCCGATTTGAGTTTTTATGTGAAGATGAAGGAGGAGAGGAGCGAGATTTATTCGGTCATGGCATTTGAAATTAACAGGAGCAGGTACGGGTTTTCTTGATTTGGGAAGAAAGGGGGATGCGGACGGGTTTTAGTGGATGGGTATGGGCCGTTTGAAAGGTTAGAAGGCCCAATTTTAAAATCAAAGGAAAAATAAGTTTTGTTTTTATATTTAAATACCGATGAACTTTAAAAATGTGTAACTATCTCATACGATATCAGATTGACGAACCGTAAGTTGCATTGGGACCGTATGGACGAGAGCTTCACAATGAAGCTGACTGGAAGTGGATTGGGGCTCGTATGAATTTATGGTGAAATAAATTGTTTGATTCAAATCAAATAACGGTTTATCGTTCTTTAACGATGAACTGCAAATGTGAGTAAAACTCACCAACTCTGAACAGTTATATTTTTGTAATGTATTTTTAGAACTGTTAATCATCTGTTGATTTCTGTGTGTTGGTTGGTTGATTGAACTGCTAGTCAGTTAGTGGAAATTATATATATATATATATAAATATATATATATATAAACCGTTAAATACTTATATATTGATTCTGCTATCAGAAAAATTTATACTGAACTGAAAGTGATGATAATCATATTGTGTAACATCTGTGGATGCAGGGAAATAGGTTGGAGGAATCCGACTGGATTCCTCAACAGTTATTTTATTGTTTTTCATATATTGTTATATGATGTGATATAAAATCTGTGTGCGATTATATGTGCTTGGACGATATTGAACATCGTGATTTGATATGATTGAATACCATAACATACCGAAATGTTGATAAGGGGATTTTCAAAGTGATATTGAAAATAGGATATTTATAAAGTGGAATATTTATAAATAAGAAATGTTTATAAATTGGAATATTTATAAATAGGAGATATTCAAAAGGGAAATAATTACAAACCATTTTCTTTTTTGAATGGAAAGGCCTATGTGGCGGGTTTGGGGATTTTCCCGATGCTCCCGTTACAAAGGAGGTTATGGCGAATTTTTCAGAGAATTTAAGGAGTTAGAATATTTCAAGAATAAATTTGAAAAGGAAATATTTGTAAACCATTTACAAATAGAATTGAAAAGGAAACGTTATAAAAAGGAAATCATTTTTAAAGTGTAGAACCGTTATTTAAAAGTAAATCTTTCCAAATGAATAAAATGTTGTTAAAAAGGAAATCTTTATAAAGTGAATAAAGTAAATCGAATATGGTATTCTAAGGGAGTAAATCGAATATGGTATTCGAAAGTTAGTAAAACGGATATGCTATTTGAAAGTGGTTAGTCGAGTCGAGTTAGTTGAATAGAGTTAACCAGTTCAGTAGAGTTAACCAGTTCAGTAGAGTTAACCAGTTCAGTAGAGTTAACCAGTTCAGTAGAGTTAACCAGTTCAATAGAGTTAACCAGTGAGTTAAGTAAGTCAAGTTAACCAGTGAGTTAACTAAGTCAAGTTAATCAGTTGGAGTTAATCGATTCGAGTTAAGATTTTCGAGTTGATAATCGAGTTAAGTTATCGAATACCACTTATTCGAAGTAGAAGTTATCAAATATAGTTATTTGAGATAGAGTTAGTCAAACAGAGTTATTCAGGATAAGTTGCCATCTCGTACGACTGCTAGCGTAATTCGCAAGGCTGTAAATAGCCTACGGCGGTCGGATGTTTCCTGAGGGAGTCAGGCGTAACCATTGTGATCGCTGCGATCTAGAGTCAAGCGAATGAAGTTAAATCGAATATTAGTTATTCGATAGGAGTTAAGTTCTTGAGTTAGATTATCGAGATAAGTTAATCGAGTTAAGTTCTTGAGTTAGATTATCGAGATAAGTGAGTCGAGTTAAGTTCGTCGAGTTAAATTAATCGATGTTAGTTTCATCGAAAGGAGTTAATCGATGTAAATTTCATCGAAAGGAGTATCGATGTTAGTTTCATCGAAGGGAGTTATTGATTAGTTAAATCGAAAGGAGTTATCGATTAGTTAAATCGAAAGGAGTTATCGAATTTAGTTATTCGAAAAGGAGTAATCGATTTGTTAAATCGAAAGGGAAGATTATCGAATATCGTTTATTCGAGAGGAGATTATCGAATGTAGTTTATTCGAAGGAGTTATCGATTATTAGTTAATCGAAGTGAGTTATAGAATATTAGTTAAATCGAAGGAGTTATCGAATATAGTTTATTCGATGGAGTTAATCGATTAGAGTTAAATCAAATGAGTTAATCGAAAATAGTTTATTCGAATAGAGAAAAGGAGTTAATCGAATATAGTTTATTCGAATAGAGAAAATGAGTTAATCGAATATAGTTTATTCGAATAGAGTAAATGAGTTAATCGAATATAGTTTATTCGAATAGAGTAAATGAGTTAATCGAATATAGTTCATTCGAATAGAGTTAGAGGAGTTATCGAATATAGTTTATTCGATAGGAGTTAAGTGAATTGGTTAAGTTAACCAAAGTGAATTAGTCGAGTTAATCAAAGTAATTAGTTCAGTTAATCGAGATAAGTAAATCAAGTTAGGTTAATCGAGTTGAATTAGTCAGTCGAGTTAATAAATTGAGTTAGTCAAACCAAGTAAAACCAGTTAGAGTTAATTAATTAAGGTTGACCAGTTAGAGTTGATCGGTTAGAATTAACCAGTTAGAGTTAATCGATCAGAGTTAATCAAATATAGTTAAGTAAAATTAGAACTGACTAGAGATTAGTAAATTGAATGGTTTTCTAAGTGCCTATCTGATGTTGGTTTCGGCCTTCGGGATTTATACTTAGGGGATTGTTCTCATACTAATTTACAGTCAGGGACTGATAGTTGGGGAAGAGTAGTGATTTGTAAATAAGTAAATGGAAAACGTTTTCCAGTGTTAATAACATATATTTTCTAAACATAGAAAATAAGGCAATGTGAATATATATATATAGATATATGTTGATGATTTACCGATATAATTTCCATCTGGAAATAATATCGTTGTTTGCACACTTGTTTTTCTTTGATGGTTAAATCACAGACTATCGAAGTTTTGACCATTTTAACGTTGTTAATATGGAGAGACCGGTTGGATTATTATCCAAAGAACCACTCTGCATTGGCATAAGCGTTGCGAATCATATATGCCAAAGATAATTGAAGACGGAGTAAAATGCAAGGGTTGTTGTATAAGTCTTAGATAACAGTGACTAAGATGGATATAGTGAATAGTGCCTTCGGTTTGTCCAGTCCCAGGACAACTTGTATGGACGAAGGTCTGACAGAGTATATCCAATGGATCGCGTAAGTTGATCTGTTCAAACGTATTCACGTTTGGTGGCGGAGGAATTCGTTTCTTTAAGCTGTATACCCGTGTTACTTTTGGATAAATCAATTTGTGATTTGGCGGGTATGACGATGTGACATTCTAAGTGAATGAGGATGACTTGTGTTGATGAATGTCTGACAGAGTATTTCCAGAAAGGTCACATACATTGATTTCTTCAACTTTACCAAGAGTGGAAGCGGAGAAGGAAACTTCTTTAGCTAACACGTAATGTACTGTTGTAGACGTCAATTAGTGATTTTCGATGGATCTGACAATGTGGCATTCGAAGTGAATCTGATGTAATGATAAAGCGTAGCTTCTAGCCTCATCAACCGGTAAATGACAGAAATCGGGCAGGCAGCATGGCTAAGTCGGTCGCACCGAAGTAGGGTGTATAATCACCTATCTAGAGAATATTCATTTGTTTCTTAAATCTATGTAACGACCCAGAAAATCTGAACCAATTTAAAATTTTTAAATTGGCTAAAATAATGGATTTTAAATATTTAAAATAAATATTTTAAACAATGGCGATGAAAACTGAGTTGAATAGACATTTGAAAACGAATATAATTAATTATAATTATATATAGAATTGAAAATGGCGCGGTAGTTCGATAATTAGATTTCAAACTTCAATTGAATATACCGGGTGCAAAACAATCCGGATTTTAGTGAGACCAAAAACATTAGTATCTAATTGATGATATCTTTCTAACGAATCCGACCAATCGAAATTTGGTAGCGGGAATCAAAAGATATGTCCAGTTGAAAATTCTGAATAGTCGCTATGGAATTCAGGCCCTTAAAAATGGACATTTTGCAAACGACCTCGGATTTCGACGAAACCACTTTTGTTAGATCCGCAGTGTCAGGTTATTGCTAGGTTTCAAATTTCATAGTTTTTCGAATCAATATGTAAGCGTGGCAAAAGAAAACGCGTTTGACCAGTTTCTGTTGATTTTAATCGAATGGAAATGGGCCATTTTTCAAACGGTCTCAGAATTTGACGAAACTAGTTTTGTTAGGACCGTATCGTCAATACGAAGCTAGAAAATATTTTTCTGGAATTTTTCTAGTTAATATGTGACCCCGGTAATTTGAAATGTGCGTTTAAAATTCAATATAGTGATTTAAATGAAAATTCAAAAGGAAACTGATTGTAACGATCAAATCAGCTTGCGATACATATCCCATTGTGTTCGGAATGGGGGTAAAACGCTATGGACGACAGGCGGTGGGCCTCGTTTCGAGGTCATATGTAAAAGTCAACCTTTTGCGAAATTTAATAATTAAATAAAAAAAAAAAAAAATATACTTTCCCTCCTTATCTTCTGCTTGGCCCCCCTCCCGTTCATTATAATTAAAATCAGAAAACGAAACGAAAAAAAAAAGAAAAAAGAAAACCTAAGCGAATCGAGACCCGCCCCCCCCCCTCGTCTGGACGCCGACGAAGAGCCTCCCCCCCCTCAGGCGAACGCCGCCGAAGGAAGCCGCGCCCCCCCCCCCCCTCGTCGCGACATCTGCGAAGAAGCCCCCCCCCCGATCGCTCGAGCTCCCTTGAAGCCCTCGACGCCGACGAAGAGGCCGCGCCCCCCTTGAAGCGCCTCCCCCGTTCGCAGCCACAACGCCACCCTCGAGAACCCCCGCCTCCGATCTCCTTTCGCCCCCCGCTCCTCTGTAAGTTTTAATTTTTTTTTTTTTTTTTTTTTTTAAACTGATTTTGTTTAAATTATATAAACTGATTTTGTTTAAATTATAAACTGATTTTGTTTAAATTATAAAACTGATTTTGTTTAAAGTTATAAAAACTGAATTCATAAAAAGTATTAAAACTGAGTTTTTTGTTTTGTTTTGTTAAAACTGAAATTTATTTATAAAGTAAAACTGAGATTTTTTAAAAAAGAATTTTAAAACCTGATTTATAAAGATAAAAACTGTTTTATGTTTTTAAAATAAAAACTGTTTTATGTTTTTAAAGTTAAAAACTGTTTTTTTTTTTTCTAGGAAGAAATTAAAACTGCAATTTATAAGAATAAAAACTGCATTTTCTATGAAGATAAAAACGGCATTTTTATAAAAGAGAAAAACTGAATTTTTAAAAGTATTCAAAACTGAATTTTAAAAAGTATAAAAACTGATTTTGTTTTTTTTAAATAAAAACTGATTTGATTTTAAAGAAATTTTAAAGAATATAAAAAAAATAGAAAACATATTTTTATATGTGAAAGCGAAAGTAAAAATCATATTTTTATATGTTGAAAGCGAAAGTAAAAATTCGATTTTTATATATTGAATAGCATAGTAAAAATTCTATTTTTACATGTGTAGAGAATACGGGCGAAAGCAACAAAAGGCGAAGATTTCTATTAAGAAGTATCGTGCAGTTGGATAGCTATTGGTGAGATTTCTGATTTAAAATTTATATATATATATATATGTGTGAAGTAAAAGTGAATTGCTATATATAAATATATATATATATATATACGCCCCTCGTCCACAAACCATGGACGATATTTATTGGTTGAAATTGTCGTGAAAATTGAATGATTGTTTGGGATTGTTTGTGATGGATATTGGTTGATTGTGGTTGAAAAATACCCGTTTGTGGTTGAAAAATATTTGGTTGAAACCACATAGGATTAGTTTGTGGTAATGAAATAAATATATACATGCCGCCTGCGTGCGAACTAGATGCATGTTTCCCATTGTCAAAAACCGCGAGGTTTTAAGGTAGAGCGAGGAGCCGTACTAGGGACGGTGCCGGTGTAACTACCCTGCCGTTATGCTGCCGAAATTTTGAATAATATTTGTGTGTTTGAATTATTTTCATATGCTTAAACAAATAGAAACATTCATGTGTTGAATTGATATTCATTCGTTGTTTAGAAATTCATGTGTTGAATGGTATTCATATTTTGAAATAAATTGTTCGATAATAAAAATCACATTTTTATCGATATATAAAAACTATAGAAACATTCATGTGTTGAATTGATATTCATTCGTTGTTTAGAAATTCATGTGTTGAATGGTATTCATATTTTGAAATAAATTGTTCGATAATAAAAATCACATTTTTATCGATATATAAAAACTATAGAAACATTCATGTGTTGAATTGATATTCATTCGTTGTTTAGAAATTCATGTGTTGAATGGTATTCATATTTTGAAATAAATTGTTCGATAATAAAAATCACATTTTTATCGATATATAAAAACTATAGAAACATTCATGTGTTGAATTGATATTCATTCGTTGTTTAGAAATTCATGTGTTGAATGGTATTCATATTTTGAAATAAATTGTTTGATGATAAAAATCCTATTTTTATCACCAACTTGAACTATATAGAAGAATAGTGTTTTGAAATGAATTGTTTTACAATAAAAATCACATTTTTATTGTATGCATAAAACGTTGAAATGTGAAGTGTTAAAAAATAGCCACTTGTTCAAAATAAACATAGATGAGTTGAAATATTCATTAATTAGCTAATGAAATGATTTGCACCTATTTATGTAACATTAGAATGAATGGAGTTTTTAAACCAAATAGAAATCAAATATGAAGTTGAATAAAAAATGAAAAATGATATGAACTGTATATATATGTACATGCATATTCATTGAACAGGTTATAGCAAAGGGGCTAGAGAAGAGGAATAAAATTTTGTGCCCGACAAATAGGTACACATTTACTGATTTGTTTGGGTGATGATTTTGAGCCTGATTGGCTAGCCGCTTGGCTTTTTCTTTTTCTTTTTGAGATTAGAAGGACCGGGACGCTATTTGCGATTTCCCGACGCTCCCGGTGCAGGGGAGGTTATGGCGAAATTTTTCCAAAATTTAAGGTGTTAGAAATTTTTTTTGAAGTGAAAACGATATAGAAATCCTTGAATGAACTATATTTATATAACTATATAAATATAAATAAAATTAAAACGAAACGAGGCCGTGCAGTTCGTATTTCGAAACCGTGATTTCAAACGACTAGTACGGGAAATCCGACCATTGGATTTTCCCGAAACCTCAACCGTCGGGTTCGCCTTGGAATAATCTTTCCAACGGCATCAACCTTGTAAAAATCCAACGGTTGGATTGTCTGGAATGTTTAATTCAAATCTGAAGAAAAACAGCGCCAGAAACGATTATATTTATTTATATATATAAATAAAATTATATTTAATCGAATAACGACGCTGCAGTTCGTATTTTGAAATCGAAAATTCAAACGATTGTACCGGGAGATCCGACCGTCGGATTTTCCCGAAACTGGAACCGTTGGGTTCGTTTTGAAAAGACCTTTCTAATGGTGTAAATTTTGTGAAGATCCAACGGTTAGATTTTCAGATATGTGTAAATCAAATCTGAAGAAAAACAGCGCCACGGCCGCCTTATGGCCCGAAGCGTCGTTTAGAATAAAATGGCTATTTTAAAATAAATAAAAATAGCGATAAATAGTTATAAAATATCATAAGCGATATGGAATGGAAATAAACTGAATTTGCTTGATTTATGTGATATTTGATGGTTGAATGTGTTTGGTGTGAAATTTACATTAAAGAACAAAAATGGGTGTTGTCGAATAATTTAACCATTGAAATAAATCGAATTGAAATTCTAAATATACGGGAATTATTTGAAAAAGCCGAGTTAATTCTCATTTCAAATAATTAATCGACGATTGAAAGTCGAAGATGAAGACGATGGTCGAAGACCGGAGATCTTCACCTCGTTTGGATGGTAACCGAGGTCCTGATTGGGAGGCATCCCGAAATATGGATAATGAGTGGTGATCGTTCAGACGTACGTGTTGATCGATGGGTTTGCGAGGTATTTAGTGCCTCCGGTTTCGTTCAGACCCAGAACGGACTTGTAAATGGACTGTGTGTCCGACATTGGAATTTGTCCTGTGTGATTGATAGCCATCGGTTGCACGGTGTGAATTGCCTGTGTGGCATGCTAAGATGCAGTGATCAGGGCTTCTGTTGAAAAGCAAAGTCTTGTGGTGATGATCAAAGCACCGCCTGTGTGGCGTAGCTTTGTGTATAACGTAAATTCGCGAGCCTCACACCCCGGTATGAACCTAAAACGGGAGAAGGACCTCAGGGAGGACATGCGTTTCTTTCTAGCTAGGGTGGTGTCAGTGACCTACCAGCCCTGACATTTATATACTTTTCACCTATGTGGTTGTTGCTGTTGCGAGGCGCCTCGGTTTGATCGGACGATCCGGGTCCGATGGAGTCATTCGTTGGCTCGTTTACGCCCCAAAGGGCGGGGAAACGTATTGTTCAGGAATTTTAATCCACATCGGTGGACCGGCCCTGACGATCCAAGGGTCACTCGAGCTCTGATCCTGAGGGGCGGGCTAGAGCGTCTCGAATTCGGTAAGGACTATCTTTTGCCTTGGTTCATGACGGAAATCCAATTTCCAAATACGACATCGTGCGGTTTTGATTGTATACCTATATATGGCGACATAGTGGTATGGGGCATTAATGCCGTCTATGATTGATAGTTATGATTTGAAATTGTTTTCAAAACATATAAACACTAGCAATAATATCAAATGCCTTTGTTTTATTCGTATCAAGCATATCTTGGCCGTTATAAGGTAAAAACTCTATCCTCCGGTTTGCGTTGCATTGTGTGATGGGAACTGAGTCTTATAACGACTTCATTTTTATAAAAAAACATAGCGATGTTTAAAAGAAAGATTTGTTTTAAAGCACTGGCAATCCAATGGAGTAAACCCGTTCCACGAAAGTGGCGTGGTCCTGTGATTAGCCAATTATATATGTGTTGAGTGGATTTCTCATACCAGTCCCATGACTGACTCGTAGTTTGTTTCACTCTCAAACTCGGGTGCCCTTTTTCTACACGGGCAGCCTTGTATTCAGGTTAGCTGGTTCTTCTTTCTGGATAGCTGGAGCTGAAGATGGATTCTATCATTTATTTCTTTTTATGCTGTTCAGCTCCTATTGTACATATTTTGTTTATTTCCGCTGTAGACATTTATGTATAGCTGAACTGTATTTGTACTAAGTAAGATCCTGTATACTGTGTAACTCTGATGATTACTTTTATCCAGTATATTTTGTTGTTCATTCTGGTGTATTTATTTAATTCTGTTCTGCTATTATATGTTTCTGTGTTATATTCCAAAAGATAACCTTGTTTCCGTGAGAACGGGAAATCGGGTCGTCTCAATCTATCAATGTTGTCCCATATATATATATATATACGGGAACGGTTGCTGATCCCAACCGTTGGTGATATACATTCGATACACTCAAGCAAAATGAGTGGTCGGTCATGTGTGGCTGAGTTACAAGATGTTCTTGTTGAACTCCAGTGTATCGTTCCTAGAGTACACTGATCGGAAGGTGGTTCCATACCTTGTCATAGTTGGAAATCCATTATCCAATACGTGCTTGCGATTTTGATTGTATACTATATATGTAGAACGTGAGATGAAAGCGTTTCTGCTAGTTGATATCTATTTGTATATAGACATTATTATAATATCAAAAGGTTTTTGATATAAAGATATTTTGGATTCTCATAAGGGAAAAACCCGTCCCGTTCTGCGGCGTGGTCTTATGAGATATCGTTTACTTGTTCGTATACCTGTTTAAACTGTTTTACTAACACCAGTCCCATGACTGACCCGGAGTTTACTTTGTTGTTTTCCCTAAACTTTTGGGTGCCCAATTTTGTACGGGCAGTCAAGTAGTCAGGAATTTACAGATACATGAAGAGCTGGAGCAGGAGGCTTCAGGATCATACAGCTATAGTTATTTCTGTTGTGTTGTAAGTGCTGTACTCTGATAAGTGCTATTGTATACATAACTGTTATATTTCAAAGTTATGTTATCTATTATATGTTATTCGTTCCGCTGTGAGGTTCGTGTTACTCTGATGTTGTGTTCTTCTTCTTCTTCTATTCTAAGTTTCTATCTTATCTATTCTCACCTTTTAATTTCTTTCATTAATTACCGGGATTTTTCGATGTTTTGGTTATCGACATCGAGCTTATGTCGATAACCAAAGTCGCTCAAAATTCGGGTCGTTACATAATTCATGATGAGTAGATTATTTCTTGCTTTTAAGTATTCTTGTAATAGAACATTTAATATACTTCTGAGTACAGTTGTGATATGCAAAATTCATTGAAGTATACAGGTTCCTGAAGAACATATGCAAAATTCATTGAAGTGTACAGGTTCCTGAAGAACATAAATTACTTTAGTAATTATAAAGAATGCAAAGAACATAGAATATAGATTACAACATGCTTCTAAGTATTGTTGTAATGAAAATCTTGATATAATTCAAGATGAGTAGATTACTTCCTGCTTTTAAGTATTGTTGCAATGAAACTATTATTTTTCATTACAAATGTATTGCAGTGTGCAAACCTGATTGAAGCACAAAATTAAACACTCGAAGCGTATAGCAAGCAGGCGCAAACAAAAGGTGCTTTAAATAAGAAAACATGACCGAGGCATGAAAATGCCCACAAAAGTTTTTAAATTATCTTGTGATGTTGTACTCTTTTTCCTTCACTTTGGTTTTTTCCCATAAGGGTTTTCCATTGTGAAGGTTTTTAATGAGGCAGATGTTAATAAATGATGAACGTCAGAAGTATGAAGACTAAAGATTATTATATCTTGATTTTATTTTCTATACAAGATTTGTTTGAGTAATATTGTCAATGAGATACAAATTTATGGATCCAGAAGTATCTATAACGAAATTTGAGATATCAAAGAAGTATTATCCTCAAAGTAATATATGAAAGTTTAAACGAGGCAGTATCTTGATCTAGAAGAATCAAGCACCACATCAAGGAATAACTTCTCAAATATGTTATTTAAGTTAATCTGTATTTTTATCCTTAACTAAGGTTTTTCCCACTGGGTTTTCCTTTGTAAGGTTTTTACTAAAGAATTGTATTGATCCAGAAGTATCATTCTACATTTAATGTAGTAAATTATTGAAAATATGTTTTTGTACTCTTTTTCCTTCACTAAGATTTTTCCCATAGGGTTTTTCTTAGTAAGGTTTTAATGAGGCATTACATCGATCCTGAAGTATCGAACTCTTATAAGAAATATCATTTTAATATGACAATATCTATGAGGGGGAGCAATAATTTTTCAAGGGGTTAATTTCAAGCTACTATAAAAGCATTCAAGAATTTGAAGACACATATTCAAGGAGGAGTGTTAAAGTTACCTTTCTGATCCACATAAAGCAAAATCACAAACTGGATATGTGTTTACAAACAATAATGCAGCTATTTCATGAAGATCTACAAAACAAACATTGGAAGCAACATCATCCAATCATTATGAAATTCTAGCACTACATGAAGCGAGTCGAGAATGTGTTTGGTTAAGGTCATTAATTAAATATATTCGAAGCACATGTCAACTTCCCTTAACTACAGAAAGATCAACTATTATTTATGAGGACAATGCAGCATGCATAGCTCAGATTCAAGCAGGATATATCAAGGGTGATAGGACAAAACATACTTCTCCTAAATTCTTTTTCACACATGAGCTTCAAAATAGAAGTGAAGCAAATCCAATCTCAAGAAAATCCAACAGATCTATTCACGAAGGCACTTCCATAATCAACATTGCAGAAGGCGATATATAAAATTGGTATACGCAACTTGCATCACTAAACTATTTGGATAATGCGTTACGAATCAGGGGGAACATATATTATGCTGTAATGCGCTCTTTTCCTTCACTAATATTTTTCCCACTGGGTTTTTATTAGTAAGGTTTTTAACGAGACATTATTTTAATCCAGAAGTATCAACCCTCATTGGAACATTGTCAGTATGTTTCCTGAAGATGAAATAAAAATTGTACTCTTTTCCTTGTTTATGATTTTTCCCATAGGGTTTTTCATAAAAAGGTTTTTAAGGAGGCAATTAATCTTATCATCTTCACATACGCATATTCAAGGGGGAGTGTTGTAATACATATAAGTGAATATGCATTTGTCATATTATTTTTAGTCCCACATTTTGGGAGTAAGGCTAACATCAGCTCCAAAGCCAATATATAAGGGAGCCAATGTAATAGAATTATGTACACTGAAACTAAGAGAAATAAAAAGGTCTCTCCCTTATCTCTTATGTTCTTTCTAATGTCTTCTCTTTTATGATCTGTTCTATTTTATTTTATAACATTTTAATGATATTGTCATGTGCAATGCACGGTTACACACTAGTCTGTATTAAATTGAACATTATAAATCAAAATCACGTAAATAAAGCAGACCCAATTAATCAAAAAGAACACTACGCAATTTAAAATAGTATCGGTTACAACATTGCATAATAATGTAATTAATTTGGCAGACCCTTGCGTTGCATTAAACCAAATTCAGCAGCCCAATAACATCCTACCCAAATCTTTTATGCAATTAACTTGGCAAACCCTTGCGTTACATTAAACCAAATTCAGCAGCCTAATTAACGTCCTACCCAAATCTTACCTTAAAACCGTATGCCCTTTCAAGATCCCTTATCGCTTCGTCATTTCTAGAGCCAAATTCTGTCTTCTTTTTTGCTGCAGAGCAAGCCACCGTCGACTAGAAGAGGAATCTAAAGATATTACGACTCAATCAACTTAAGTTAACAGAGAATTTCTGTTTTAGTGCAATCAAACGCGAATTGCTCAAAATTCTAGCTCGATTTTTGTTGGAGGTAACTGATTTTCCTGATTCTTTTGATACGATTGCTTTTCTAATTGCTTTGTGCTTTTGAGCATCTTCCTACCACATATATTCAATTATTTTGGGGTTTTTTCACTGTAGGCCTTAGAGTAACCCTTCCGTTTAAGGCAACCAATTTCTGTTTTCTCAGCGCAAGAAGGAAAGCTGAAACTACATCTCGAATAACAACTCCAGCCCTGGCATCACCGTAACCGTATTGCTCCTGCAAATTACTGCACCGACACTAATTCAGCGCATACTTCCTCTACGCCTCCGCCTCTCGCTGCCCTGCTTGGCTGCTCGAAGATTGCTGCCCTTTGCCTACTCGCAGACTAAGGTATGTTGATGGTATCATTATTAACCTTTTGTTATTGTTTGATTTCAATTATGATCCTACTGTTTGCGTCATTGACTCTATTGATTACTTAATGTGGATACTACTGCTTCGTTTGTCAAGAAGGATTCCAATTTTGGAGGTTTGAAGAATTTGATAAATAGGGACAAAAATATCTATATTCTACCGTTTGTCTATAATTATTTAAAGAATTATTAAAATTTCAATTTGTTATTTTATTTTTTACTGTTAGATATTTCAAAATTAGTATGTTCAAACTTATATAGTTAAAGCTTATTTTTCTCATTAACTTGGGGATTTATAGGAAACATGACGAAGAATGAAAATGATAAAAATCTGAGTTAGATTTCAAAAACAATACTCCATATTTTACAGTAGAAAAAATAATAAAAAATGAAGATTATCTAGTAAAAGCACTTTTTCCACAATATCTAACTTGTTTCAAAGAAAAATTCAAAGGTCCCAACCTTTGACTTCATGTCCAATGAGAAGAAGCTTTTGTATGTTAAAGTTGATTAAAAACTCATCTTCCAATAAATATGTTGCGAGAAACATTAAGCATTTGGCGATTGTTTCAACTGAAAAACAAATATTAGGAAGCTTTAAAATGCGAAGATATGATTGGGGAGTTGACTTCTAAAACCCCAAGAAGAAGTTGTTTTCCTTAGATAGATTGAAGATCTTCTTCTGTATGTGAAGCTAATGAAAAAAATATAGTCATTATATCATGTAATTATTATTTTTTGTGTGAAAAGGCAACGAATTTCGTATTGGCCTAGGGCAACCCGAAGAGTAGAGCCGGCCCTGTTGATACGAGGTCACCAGAATCCTGGTGTTCCGGCCGGAACCCCATGCCTTGGTTCATCATCATTTGCTAAACCAACTCCTATCAACTCCATCATCACTAACATTCACCGTCATGGAACTTTTGTGCAAATATCTGTTATTACTTATTAGTTACCCACTTAATTTATTGGCTCCCATAGCTTAGTATTTCAAGCAAGGTTTGAGAATTCGGTTTTGTCTCGGTTTCGGTCTCGGTTTCGGCCGTTTGAAAATTTGATAGTTTCGGCAGATTTCGGTACTTTTGGTTTTATTTCGGTTTCGGTCCGAATTTCGGTATTTTGGTAATGAACCTGTTAATGGTTAAAAGAATAAAAATATATTATATACAGAAACAAATTTAAGTACTACATTGAAGTTTTGTTTATCTAACATAACAGTTTTGCACATACATAAAAAATTGTAGAAATAAAATTACTTGTTTAATTTGAACATAAAACAGTAATATTTCTGTCACCGCACTCAAATCAAATATAACGTTAGCCTAGCCCAGCCCCAACCTCAAAATGACATTTGCCCTAATTTTTTGCCGCCGCCCAAACATCTTGACCAAAATAAAAACGCTGCTCTACCCTAATACGTCGATCAAAATAGAAACGCTGCTCTACCCAAATGTCTCGACCAAAGAGGGAAAAAAATAAAATCGCTGCTTTTCTCTCAATTTATTCCGATTTGTTGCTATAAGGATAAGTTCAATTCTAGGTATTTTATTCGAGATTCTTTTTTGTGATGATGAAGTCCGATTCTTTTTTTTTTCTTATGCCCTAGATAGCGAAACCGGTTTTACTCGACGGTTTCGGACCGTCGAGCGACGGCACCGGTCCGGTAACCCCGAAATTTCGGGGTGCCAGACGAAATCTTGAACCATAATTTTCAAGTTATGTCTAGTCATAGATCTGCCTGTATGAGATTTGATTTGATATCAGTTGAAAATAGAGAGCAATTTTTGGAGGAGTATATATTGATTCCATGTAAATAGTAAGGGAGTTGGCGATCCATCTACCATGTACAATATATATATATATATATATATAAAGTATTTTGAATTTAGGGTTTTGTTAATATTTGTTTTGCCTATCCTTGATATTTTATCTAACTAAATCATTGTATTTGTCTTAACAGGTTGAATTGTGTCTTCTTGCATAGAATACATTCCACTTATAGTGACAATGGCATCTTCTATTATCTGCGTCCATTGTTCCGGTGCGGTCATATCTGACCCAGAAACATACACAATGGTTTGTTCCTCTTGCGGTATTCAACACTCATCGTCCGATTCCTTTGTTGTCGATTTTCCTTCTTCATTGTCTTCATCTTTCGTCACAGATAATCTTACATACTTACAACGCAAAGTTTACCACGCTGAACTTGCAATTCAAGACATCACATCCCGCCTCAATCTATCCTCTCGATACCATGAAACTTTCAGGCTTGTTTCCTTGACCACCGAACATTCTTTCGGGTCCGGTGATTGGTTCAACGACCTAGTTGCTGCTTGTGCATATATCGTATCGCGCCAAAATCACCTTTCACTATCGCTTACAGAAGCTGCTTCTGCGATCGGGTCAGATGTTAAGAGTATTGGGAGGATGGTCCTACGAGTTATGAGGTTTCTAGAAGATTCAGAGGATATTCCAGGGTTTGATGCTGTGTTGGCATTTGAAAGAGGGGTTAGGGAAGGGGCAAGTTTTGAAAAGGTTGAGGAGGAGAAGAAAGAGGGAATGATTTCAATGGGAAGATTCTTGATACAGTGCATGATAAAGTGGTTCTTGATGACTGGGCGGAAGCCGATGCCTGTAGTGACAGCTGTCGTTGTGCTTGTGATGGAGGTTTGTGAAGTCAAAATTGGCTTTTTGAATGTTTGCAAAGATTTTCATGCAAATGTTAGGACTGCCACTCTCAGATTGAAAGAGCTCAAGTTGACCTTGGTTAAGGTTGCAAAGGAGGTATTGCCATGGGGTGAAGATGTGACTGTGAAGAATTTGGTGCAGAACATGCCAGTTTTGATTAGAGTGATGGAGATGAAGTTGAGGATGAATAAGAAGAAAAAGGTTGCTGCGTTTGATTTTGATATATATCTGACGGACTTTCATAACAAAGTTGATGACGATGAGCATGGCTCCGATAATTTTAGGGTTAAGCAGCCTGAAGAAGTGAATTTTGATGAGTTGAATAGTTTGATGATTTCGATAGAAAAGCATTTTGATGCTTATAATAATGTTGTAAATCGAATAAAGGAATATAATAGATTAGGTACCCTTAATTGTACTCAAGGAACGGTGAAGATATCAAGGAAGGAAATGAAAATTGAAGGTTTTCAGGATTCGTGGGAGGGAAGGTTCGAATTGGGCAAGAACTTATCGCTCAAGCAAGTTCTAGAAAGAGATGTTGGTTATGAGGCTTTGCCTCCCTCACTTGTTAATTTTATCGAATCTAAAAATATAAGGAAAGTTAAAATTAGAGCTGCAAAAATGAGAATTGATAAACTAATGCATCCGTCGGCAGTTATTGATACGGCATTGCCAGAGGAGGATGAAAATATGCTGGAGCAAGGCAACAAGAAAAGGAAGAGAAGCTCAGCTGGTCCTGGTGTACTTGATTGAGAAGACTGTATCATCGAGCTTTTACTTTTTCATAAAGTTAACGAGGAAGAGATCGAGCAAGGGCGATATGTTAGATTGCTTGATCTTTATGTTTTTGGTTCAGGTATATGATTCAAAGTCAAGAGGAGGTGATGTTAAAAGACTCAATGAGCAAATGGGAAGCTTTAAGATGTTTTTCTTCAGCAAAGAAAGCTGTGGTAGGCTAGGTTTTTTATTCCAGTTTTGGAATTCAAATTCTTCTGCCAACGGCTGGGCTCTAAAATCCAATTTTGAATGTGTAAATTGTTCCCGTTAAGTAGTTTTTGGCCAATGATCGGGGCATATAAAACAATTTTGATGTTTTTGGCTGAGTGAAGTATTAGCTGAAACCATAAATATACAATTTTAGTTTACTTCTTGAATTATTTGTTTTCCTCCATTTCTTATGACAGCTTGTTGTTATACTGGATGTTGGTTCTGGTCTCAAATATAAACGGAATATCAGCTACTATTATTGTATACATAATGTATACTATATTATAATTAGTGTGTTCCTCGTCAAAGGTGCCCAAGGCCCCTTGCAATTTTTCGAACTCAAACGTGCTGTGTATCTCTTTGTGTGCAGCTCTTCCCTTTCTTCCCACAATCCATCTACGTTTTGGTACTTCGTCTCCAAACCTGTAATTTGAAAATGGATCCTCAAAAAAAAATCCTTACCCAGTTAACTGAGTACGAGCTCCGCCGCCTCGCAAACATCCGCTGCAACAATCAAATGCTCACCTTTCGCGGGTTTGGTGCAGGTTTGATGCTCGCCCCTCCTATATATTTTTAAAAGCATGATTTTGTATAATGATTCTAAATCCATGTATAATTGTAGCATGATTTTGGGTTATATTCCGTGATTTTGTGCAAAGAATGGCAAATTTGTTAGTAGAAATATTGATTTTCACATTTTGAATTAAGAATAAAAAATTATTTTATGGTTTTACATAAAAAATGACAACTTGATTGAAAGTGAACTTTTACGGTATACTGTTGCAAAGAGTACTTTGTGCTACCTTGGTTGGAAAATAGAGGTATAATACCTACCTTAGACGAGAAACACTAAAACATTTTAGTTCTCTTTCTTTGCTTTTACTTAAGTTTATTTTACTTGTTAATTTTTCTAATAACTCCTAAATATATACGTCAATTTTACTATGTATATTCATATTAAAAGGTTATTTTTCCATGCAACTATAAAGATTTATAAATCACATAACATGAACGATGTATATCAACAACAATGACAAATTTAATTTTTAAATTAGTTATGATTTATTTATATTAAGAATTATTATATCATAAAATTCTTTTTGAACATTAGTAACTCTAGAACAAGTTTATAAAAAAATTTATAGATTTTTTTTCAAATTTTCTTACAATGTTATACAGTTAAACTAGCTTCGTAATTTGATATTTAACTTATTTAAACAATTTTTTTAAAATAATATTTACTAATTCATCGAATAAATTACTAATATACATCAATTTCAACATGTATACCTATATTGACAAAAATGAATAAAAAAATTCTCAAATACACATGTGTACATATTGTCTGTGTAATATATAGAACATAAATTACACACAATAATAATAATAATAATTTTAATTAATAGTTTATGTATTTCACATAAAAAATTATCATATATTGTATAACAAAGTTCTCATTTTAACATTAAAATAATAAATACTATTTCTAATAATATTATCGTGTGCAACGCACGGGTTACACACTATTATAATAGTAAAGCGGAAGAATTTCAAGCTATCTCATTAATTTTAGGAGTTTTCTCTATTTTCCTAAATTCTCTCTTCTTTTGATATTTTATTTTCAAATTATTTTACCGCTTTACACTTATTTTTTTACGTATTCTATCATTTTACGTATTCTATCATTTTATATTTTGATATGAATATTTTTAAGTTTACACAATTATTTAGCAATAGCTAGCTCTTAAATTTTGTATTTAAGTCCACATATTTAAATCGATAACAAAACCCAAAATTTAACCAATTTAATTTAATTTAATTAATATTCCTTTTAAATATTGAATCATGACAAAATTAAGTTTTTTTGGCTCCAAATACCTAAACTTCAAAATTTCTACAATCATTTAAGTCCCTCTAAATTCTTTTTTAATCTTTTACATTTAGCACCACATTTTATAATTAATTAAATAATATTAAAACTATTTAAATAACTTTAGCAAACTTTTATTCATTGATTCACTTAATGAATCACATTAAGAAAACAATATTCATATTAATTAAATTCAAAAAAATAATAATTCAAATATATAAAGACGTCTATTATATAACATAAATTATACACACAAGTAACAATCATAAGTTTAAAGTTTAACTCATTTACATTAGTATGTTTACGCTCAATTATATTGTAATATTAATGTCAAATGACTACATTTCAAATTTTATTTAGTTATTTACAAATCACTCCACAATATCACTTATTGTTGTACATTTAAGTCAATATGTTTAAATTAATTAAGTGATTCTCACAAATGAATTCAATTAGCAAATTGTTATTAGTTCATCTAATTAACGCTAAATATGATGTTTTAATGTATGTACCATGTTCATATTAACTTAGTTTTTTTCTTTTAAATACATAGTTAAATAAACCACACAATTTCTATAATGTAGGTAAGCAATAATATTAAATTTAGTATAATATACGCTTATCTCAATAAATTTGTCAAAAATGCAAGAAAATAATTTCTTCTTTAAATACCTGCATTTTAACATTGCTACAATTATTTATTTAACTTTCTCAGTTCTTTAATGATATTCTATATTTAAATCCACATATTTAAACTATTCACGAAATTTTAAATTATAATTATTTAAATAATCTTAGCGAATATTTAGTATATATTTTTGACAACTCTTAAAATTATACGTCGAATACTATATATATTCCTGTAAAATTATATGTCGAATACTATATATATTCATATTAATAAATGGTAGTTTTCCATGCAACCATAGAGATGTATAAATCACATAACATAAATTATGCATATCAACAATAATGACAAAGTTAATATGTAAATTGGTTACAATTCGCTTATATTAAGGATTTATCATATATTATAACATGAATATTTTTAACGTTAATAACTCTAGAATGAATTTATATTTTTTTTTTTTGCAAATTTCTTTTCAATTCTTCATACTATACTATGTAGTTAGAAGTTTGTAATTTTACATTAACATAATTAAACAGATTGTTTAAAATATTTTTGCTTGATTCTTCGAATAAATTACTAACATATATCAATTTCAATATGTACAGTATATTCACATTGGCATTTTTTTTTCAAATGCACACATGCATTGTTTGTATAAGCTATATAACATAAAATATATACATAAACAATAATAATAAATTTAATTAATAATTTATACATTTCACAGCAAAACTTATCATATATTGATAACAAAGTCCACATTTTAACGTTAAAATAACAAATACTAATTTTAATAATATTGTCATGTGCAATGCACGGCTACACACTAATCTATATTAAATTGAACATTATAAATCAAAATCACGTAAGTAAAGCAGACCCAATTGATCAAAAAGAACCCTACGCAATTTAAAATAGTATCGGTTACAACATTGCATAACAATGTAATTAACTTGGCAGACCCTTGCGTTGCATTAAACCAAATTCAGCAGCCCAATTAACGTCCTACCCAAACCTTTTATGCAATTAACTTGGCAGACCCTTGCGTTGCATTAAACCAAATTCAGGCAGCCCAATTAACGTCACCCAAATCTTGCCTTAAAACCGTATGCCCTTTCGAGATCCCTCGGCGCTTCGTCATTTCTCGAGCCAAATTCTGTCTTCTTTTTCGCTGCAGAGCAAGCCAACGTCGACTAGAAGAGGAATCTAAAGATATTACCGCTCAATCAACTTAAGTTAACAGAGAATTTCTGTTTTAGTGCAATCAAACGCGAATTGCTCAAAGTTCCAGCTCGATTTTTGTTGGAGGTAACTGATTTTCCTGATTCTTTTGATACGATTGCTTTTCTAATTGCTTTGTGCTTTTGAGCATCTTCCTACCACATAGATTCAATTATTTTGGGGTTTTTTCGCTGTAGGCCTTAGTGTAACCCTTCCGTTTAGGGCAACCAATTTCTGTTTTCTCAGCGCAAGAAGGAAAGCTGAATCCACATCTCGAATAACAACTCCAGCCCTGGCATCACCGTAACCGTATTGCTCCAGCAAATTACTGCGCCGACACTAATTCAGCGCATACTTCCTCTACGCCTCTGCCTCTCGCTGCCCTGCTTGGCTGCTCGAAGATTGCTGCCCTTTGCCTACTCGCAGACTAAGGTATGTTGATGGTATCGTTATTAACCTTTTGTTATTGTTTGATTTCAATTATGATCCTACTGTTTGCGTTATTGAGTCTATTGATTACTTAATGTGGATACTGCTGCTTCGTTTGTCAAGAAGGATTCCAATTTTGGAGGTTTGAATAATTCGATAAATAGGGACAAAGGTATCTATATTCTACTGTTTGCCTATAATTATTTGAAGAATTATTAAAATTTCAGTTTGTTATTTTTTTTGTTACTGTTAGATATTTCAAAATTAGTATGTTTAAACTTTTATAGTTAAAGCTTATTTTTCTCATTAAATTGGGGATTTATAGGAAACATGTCGAAGAATGAAAATGATAAAAATCTGAGTTAGATTTCCAAAACAATACTCCATATTTTACAGTAGAAAAAATAATAAAAAATGAAGATTATCTAGTAAAAGCACTTTTTCCACAATATCTAACATGTTTCAAAGAAAAATTCAAAGGTCCCAATCTTTGACTTCATGTCCAACGAGAAGAAGCTTTTGTATGTTAAAGTTGATAAAAACTCATCTTCCAATAAATATGTCGCGAGAAACATTAAGCCTTTGGCGATTGTTTCAACTGAAAAACAAATATTAGGAAGCTTTAAAATGCGAAGATATGATTGAGGAGTTGACTTCTAAAACCCCAAGAAGAAGTTGTTTTCCTTAGATAGATTGAAGATCTTCTTCTGTATGTGAAGCTAATGAAAAAAATATAGTCATTATATCATATAATTATTTTTTCTGTGTGAAAAGGCAACGAATTTCGTATTGGCCTAGGGCAACCCGAAGAGTAGAGCCGGCCCTGCTGATACGAGGTGACCGGAATCCTGGTGTTCCGGCCGGAACCCCATGCCTTGGTTCATCATCATTTGCTAAACCAACTCCTATCAACCCCATCATCACCAACATTCACCGTCATGGAACTTTTGTGCAAATATCTGTTATTACTTATTAGTTACCCACTTAATTTATTGGCTCCCACAGCTTAGTATTTCAAATTTTCAAGTTATGTCTAGTCATAGATCTGCCTGTATGAGATTTGATTTGATATCAGTTGAAAATAGAGAGCAATTTTTGGAGGAGTATATATTGATTCCATGTAAATAGTAAGGGAGTTGGCGATCCATCTACCATGTACAATATATATATATATATATATATATTATATATATTATATATATATATATATATATATATATATATATATATATATATATAAAGTATTTTGAATTTAGGGTTTTGTTAATATTTGTTTTGCCTATCCTTGATATTTTATCTAACTAAATCATTGTATTTGTCTTAACAGGTTGAATTGTGTCTTCTTGCATAGAATACATTCCACTTATAGTGACAATGGCATCTTCTATTATCTGCGTCCATTGTTCCGGTGCGGTCATATCTGACCCAGAAACATACACAATGGTTTGTTCCTCTTGCGGTATTCAACACTCATCGTCTGATTCCTTTGTTGTCGATTTTCCTTCTTCATTGTCTTCATCTTTCGTCACAGATAATCTTACATACTTACAACGCAAAGTTTACCACGCTGAACTTGCAATTCAAGACATCACATCCCGCCTCAATCTATCCTCTCGATACCATGAAACTTTCAGGCTTGTTTCCTTGACCACCGAACATTCTTTCGGGTCCGGTGATTGGTTCAACGACCTAGTTGCTGCTTGTGCATATATCGTATCGCGCCAAAATCACCTTTCACTATCGCTTCCAGAAGCTGCTTCTGCGATCGGGTCAGATGTTAAGAGTATTGGGAGGATGGTCCTACGAGTTATGAGGTTTCTAGAAGATTCAGAGGATATTCCAGGGTTTGATGCTGTGTTGGCATTTGAAAGAGGGGTTAGGGAAGGGGCAAGTTTTGAAAAGGTTGAGGAGGAGAAGAAAGAGGCAATGATTTCAATGGGAAGATTCTTGATACAGTGCATGATAAAGTGGTTCTTGATGACTGGGCGGAAGCCGATGCCTGCAGTGACAGCTGTCGTTGTGCTTGTGATGGAGGTTTGTGAAGTCAAAATTGGCTTTTTGAATGTTTGCAAAGATTTTCATGCAAATGTTAGGACTGCCACTCTCAGATTGAAAGAGCTCAAGTTGACCTTGGTTAAGGTTGCAAAGGAGGTATTGCCATGGGGTAAAGATGTGACTGTGAAGAATTTGGTGCAGAACATGCCAGTTTTGATTAGAGTGATGGAGATGAAGTTGAGGATGAATAAGAAGAAAAAGGTTGCTGAGTTTGATTTTGATAAATATTTGACGGACTTTCATAACAAAGTTGATGAGGATGAGCATGGCTCCGATCATTTTAGGGTTAAGCAGCCTGAAGAAGTGAATTTTGATGAGTTGAATAGTTTGATGATTTCGGCAGAAAAGCTTTTTGATGCTTATAATAATGCTGTAAATCGAATAAAGGAATATAATAGATTAGGTACCCTTAATGGTACTCAAGGAACGGTGAAGAGATCAAGGAAGGAAATGGAAGTTGAAGGGTTTCGGGATTCTTGGGAGGGAAGGTTCGAATTGGGCAAGAACTTATCGCTCAAGCAAGTTCTTGAAAGAGATGTTGGTTATGAGGCTTTGCCTCCCTCACTTGTTAATTTTATCGAATCTAAAAATAGAAGGAAAGTTAAAATTAGAGCTGCAAAAATGAGAATTGATAAACTAATGCATCCGTCGGCAGTTACTGATACGACATTGCCAGAGGAGGATGAAAATATGCTGGAGCAAGGCAGCAAGAAAAGGAAGAGAAGCTCAGCTGGTCCCGGTGTACTTGATTGGGAAGACTGTATCATCGAGCTTTTACTTCTTCATAATGTTAACGACGAAGAGATCGAGCAAGGGCAATATGTTAGATTGCTTGATCTTTATGTTTTTGGTTCAGGTATATGATTCAAAGTCAAGAGGAGGTGATGTTAAAAGACTAAATGAGCAAAGGGGAAGCTTTAAGATGTTTTTCTTCAGCAAAGGAAACTGTGGTAGGCTAGGTTTTTTATTCCAGTTTTGGAATTCAGATTCTTCTGCCAATGGCTGGGCTCTAAAATCCAATTTTGAATGTGTAAATTGTTCCCATTAAGTAATTTTTTGGCCAATGATTGGGGCATATGAAACAATTTTGATGTTTTTGGCTGAGTGAAGTATTAGCTGAAACCACAAATATACAATTTTAGTTTGCTTCTTGAATTATTTGTTTTCCTTAACTTCTTATGACAGCTTGTTGTTATACTGGATGTTGATGCTGGTCTCGAATATAAATGGAATATCAGCTACTATTATTGTATACGTAATCTATACTATATTATAATTAGTGCGTGCCTCCTCAAAGGCGCACAAGCCCCCTTGCAATTTTGCGAACTCAAGCATCCCGTATATCTCTTCGTATGCAGCTTTTCCATTTCTTCCCACAATCCATCTATGTTTTGGTACTCCGTCTCCAAACCTGTAATCTGAAAATGGATCCTCAAAAAAATCTTAACCCAGTTAACCGAATACGAGCTCCGCCGCCTTGCAAACATCCGCTGCAACAATCAAATGCTCACCTTTCGCAGATTTGGTACATGTTTGATGCTCGCCCCTCCTATATATTTTTAAAAGCATGATTTTGTATAATGATTCTAAATCCATATATAATTGTAGCATGATTTTTGGGTTATATTCCGTGATTTGATGCAAAGAATGGCAAATTAGTTAGTAGCTATATTGATTTTCACATTTTGAATTAAGAATAAAAAATTATTTTATGGTTTTACATAAAAAGTGTCAAACTTGATTGAAAGTTAACTTTTACGGTATACTGTTGCAAAGAGTACTTTGTGCTACCTTGGTTGGAAAATAGAGGTATAATACCTACCTTAGATGAGAAACACTAAAACATTTTAGTTCTCTTTCTTTGCCTTCTATTAATTTGTTGCAAATTTGACTTAAGTTTATTTTACTTGTTAACAAGTTCAGCATGGATTTACAGTAATCTCTAATGCTGCTTTTAAATGATGCATATGTGTGAATTTAAACAATCTGGAAAGTAATAATGAATTAGAATTAACATCCTGATCGTTTATATTTACAACAATTCATGTTTCCTTCGATATAGATTATATATTGGATACTTATTAGAGTACATAGATTTACCATTATCATTTTAAGTGTATTTTTTCACTAATTTTGGAAGCACTTTTGGTGGATTTAAATCTTGATATTTTCTTCATGCATTGTTGATTAATAAAATACTGAAATAAGAGAATTAACGCTTTGTTTATATCTGCGGAAGTTTGGTATGGTATGATGAGTTTAAAACATAGGAACATATTACCATCTTTGTTTTCAGGCTTAAGTGATTGAGAAGATGACATGTGCTTATATTATGTCGATTGTATGGATATCAAAGGTAACGTTTACTTCTTATACCATTTTAACATCTTATGCTTTTTGGGATTAAATATTTTTCATTTTTTTTTTTTGTACTTCTAGTTCTTAACAGAGGTGAAAGTTCAGTTCTCACTAACATCTATGCACCACTGTCACCATCGGTTTACACATTAAAAAGCAGGCATGATTATGCTAACAAAATTCTGATTCTTCTGCCCTCTTTGCTTCTATAATAAAGTTGGCAATCATACATGTATATGTCCATGTAACGTCATATTATATGGTTGCCTTTGTTTGCATATAACACCATTTGTCAAGTAGTTTCATGGATAATTTTCCATAACCTACACAATGTAGGAAAACAATGTATATGCTATTGTTGTAGTCGCATAGTCAATTAAGGAAAAAAAAATGAATATTTTATTTGTTCAAGCTTATTGCCTGAGTTTTATGTTACATATTAGATATGTTGTTACACTTGCTCTTTATTTATGTGGTTGTCCCACTATTACCTTTCTCCGCCAGGCAGACTCAAACATAAAAGAGCGTTCACCAGTTCATTTTTATGAATATTGCATAGTTTGCTCAATTCCATGTATGAATTCTACACACTTTAGCTTTTATATTTCCTACCCTTTTTCAGCAAAATGAGTGATTTTAGAAACAATGGACACGAGAATAAATAAGTGAAGTAATTTAGAAACTTCGGAAAAGAAAAAAGAAATAAAATAATATTAGTTTACGATAAGATCATTGATAATAATGCTTCAGTGAATGATATCCCTAATGTGATTAACAAATCACAAATAAATTTCAGCATGTATCTCCTTAAGTTAGATGAAAACTGCAAATTGTTTAGTGTTAGGGAATAATAATCACAAGTTTAGATCACTTGAAAGATCCAATGCAATACACTTATATGTTGTATTGTACTGCTTTGTCATTTACTTTTTAAGAACTACTATTTTGTATAGAAGAAATCAAGCTTTCGTTGAACATGGATTTAAATTCTTATTAAACACACACACACACACATACACACACATAGTTTGTGTGTGTATTGAGGATAAAACTAAGAAAATTAGTTTGTTTCTTTCTGAAAGTGATTTTGTTTCTGAGTTAGAAGTCCAAACTTGGTAGGTTATATGACTTTTTATATACATTATTTTCATGATAACTTATGGCACTTGGTCAAACCGACCGTTAGAGAGGTTTGCCTACTGTAAGAACCAAAAACAAATTGTCTGAGCCAATTAATTTCGGCGTAATTTCCGCTCACAAGCCTTTCCTTTCCGCGTTTTTCTTCTTTTCGTTTTCTTCTCGTTTTATTTCCTTGGCGATTTTTCTCCTTTTCTTTTCGTTTGCACGATTTTTCTTTTCGTTTTCTTCTCGTTTTCTTTCCGCGTTTTCCTTTTCATTTTATTTTCTTCGTGATTTGGGACCTGAGCCTTCTTCTTTCGATTTTATTCAAAAAACGTGCAATATCAGGTAATTTTAGTTTTTACCTCTTTGTTTTGTCGGTTTTTCAATCCTAGGTCATGTGCGGATTTTGATTGTCGTTTGATTTATTTTTGTGAATCAAGGTTTTTATGATTTATTTCTGAAAAATGATTGTTGGTGATTGTGGGTAATTAACTCTATTGCACACATTTTCCACTTGTTATACGAAAGGTGATTGTTGGTCCATTGCCCGTGTTAGTGCTGAGGTTATATTACTTCTGAATTTGCTTATTCAATGTATACTAAATTATGGTGACTACAGTAGATATGTTGTTGTATGCACACTTAATTATGATAAATTCTTTTTAATTGTTTGATTAAATGTCTAAATAAATTAGTTCACTTCAGAACAAAATCAAAAGTAGATGACAACAACATAAGAATAGAAAAGCAAAGACAATTCTGTCTACTGCCCAATTTTGCATATTGTCCAATTCTTTGGCAGTTAATAATTTATTTGGCAACTGATGTTGTAAACCTTCATTACGTGTATATGTCCATGTAGAAATTATTAGTTGAAATTGCTGAATTGCTCGATTGTTGTTGTGTGAAATGTTAGTCAAATTTTTTAAGTTAGTACATGACAATTTCGGCTGTAACTAAATCATCTTCACAATAATTTTGTTTTTTTTCTTTCTAAGGCAGTAAGGTGTATATATTAAAGTTAGAAATTGTCAAATGATCCATTTGTTTTTTTACGAAAGTATATGAATTAGTATACTCATACTGTCCATATATGTGGTAATTTGTCTCGCTCCAGTCAAATCATCCTATGTTCATTCATTTTTTTAAAATTCCTTTCTTTCATCATGTTTCTTATTGTGATCAGACTTTTACTGTCATTGCCGTTATTTCTTTGATAAATATAAAATTCAGCACATTTTAAAGAGTCTACTTTATAAATACACAGCCAAAGAGTCTACTGTGTATGTCTAGCAATTTTATTTGTTTACCTAATTACTCACTGTTTTGCGATGAAGAGATATTTATTTGGTTGTATCTTGTAGCTAATATTACAAATGATTTTGTCATTCAATACATGTGTACACAACATAGAATTTTTAATATTAAATTGATCATATAATTATGTTTTATCCGCTGATGTTACAGATTAGTTTTGCAAATGTTTATTTTGTGTAGAATCTGAGGCATTGAATTAATTATGGTTTAGTTATTTGCAGATTTTCTAGTATTCTATGATGTTACAGAGTTTAAACATCTTTTTATTTTTGGATTTGTGCTCATAGATCAAGCGAATATGGAGCTGGTAAGAATTGCTGCAAATTTCAGTCACCGGACAAATAGGATGTGCTACTAATGAATTTGGGGACTTGACTAGAAGTATATATAGCACTGGTAAAATATAAAATTTGGAAAATAAGAGCCTTTTGTTCTGTTTTAATTTTCCTGAAATCTTTTGAGTTAAGCCATCAGCCATTCCTTTGTTTTTTCATTTCCTCTCATTCACGAGTATTATTGTTAATACCCATTATGTTATAAGATCCTTATCAAAAGAAACACCATAGGTATATATATTTTTTTCTCACTAGTCACTTCATCTTGTTCACAAATTTTATTATTTCAACCCCAGTAAAAAAAAATCCTAATAAAAATGAACATCATAGGTCTATATACTGTTTCATTTTAAGACCTTAAGCATTGTAGATCATTTTTCTGAAAAGATTTACGACTCACTTTATAAGCCGAAAAACATATTGTTAGTGTGTGCATGATCTTAGAACAGTTAACTATTTTGAATTCACTGAATTACAGTGGTTACAGTGATGCTTCAGTCGATCTTATCGTAGACAAGAGGATGTTTGATTATTCTTTCGATACTTCTAATGTTGAATCCTCTATTTTCGGATCAAGATGTGTTGTGTCTTTATTCAACAGTTCTTCCTAAGTAATTTTTATATACAGGGTGTTATTTTGTTTATCATCCTAATGTTATTTATCTTGGGTTAAATGATGTTGGTTGTGGGTTGCTAGATTTAGATCATGATTTTATTCTAATGAGGAACAGAAAATTTGTGACAAGATCTTGTATAGAGTCGCCTTTTGAGATTAATACTTCTTACTGACTTAATGATTTAAGGATATTGGATGATCACTGTGTCCCACGAATACTTCATTGAGATATCAAACCAAGCAATATTTTGTTAGACAAAGATTTTAACGCATATCTCTCTGACTTTGGTTTGGCCAGGATTTTAGGGAATTCTGAGACTCATGCCTCTACGGGCGTGGCTAGTACATTTGGATATGTAGCTCCAGAATATGCAATGATATGTCATGTGTCTGATAAGTCTGATGTTTATAGTTATGGTGTAGTGCTTTTGGAGTTGATTTCTGATAAGAAGGCACTGGATCTATCCTTTTCTCCATATGGCAATGGTTTCAATATTGTAGCCTGGGATGCATGATTTTACGCCAGGGTAGAGCACGAGATTTCTTCACTGAAGGATTACGGGGTGTGGCCCCACATGATGATTTGGTGGAAACATTGCATTTAGCGGTTATGTGTACTGTTGACTCTTTAACTATTCGGCCTACAATGAAACAAGATGTTCAAAGGTTAAAGCAACTACATCCACCAAATTGCTAACATGAGCAGTATTTGACTGATATATTCACTCAGGAATTTGGAATTAAAAATGGCAAGTTATCACAATATGGCTGATAGATCCATACTGTAGATTAGAACTGAAACGGCAAGTTGTCGCAAACTCCACTCAGATGGGCACTTATTGGACATTTGTATGCGCAAAGTTAGACTAGATTACCTGGAGCCAGGCAAAGGTTATCATTTTGCTGATGGGTAAGTTCCTAATGTTCATATTTTATTTGTTTCAGCACACAGACAGCAAGATTTTCAAAATGGTACTCAAACATAGATCGGAAAGGGAACGGTTTAAATAGAAACATGATTCATATCATAAATGACAGATTCAAAGAGTTCACATCCTAATGCATACTCATACTTGTTTGGCAGAAATTTTGATATGTAGGATACTGACTGACATAAACATAGGGTAAAAAATCATTTTTTTTCCTTTTCTTTCAGTAGTATTAGTTATATTTTTGAATTGATTTTGATGTTTGAGCTTCCACATTTCAACGTTAAGATTCTTTTTCTTTGTTCCGTCTTAATTTGTTTATCATGAATTGAGTAATCTTTATAGGTTGCACTTTTGATTGCATTTTGAATTGGAATTTGAGAATCCATTCATACGTAGAGATTCATATTAAAACAAAATTCAAATAGTGAGCTTTGAAGATTTTTAATAACACTGCTACTTAGCATCTAACCGTCTTAGGCATTAAAACAATACTAGATTGGCAGATATGCAAGTTCATTACATGTTTTACAAACTGATATTGATTGTTGGCATAATTGCAGTTATATTGGAACTTTGATTGATGATCATTTCAAGTGGGGATTGCTTTGCTTTATTGCATTTGAGGATGAGTTATCACGAGGATTGTGCTGAGGAATACGTGTTCTAATGCTATGGTTTGGATGAAGAAGACGCTTGTTTATCATGGAGGGCGAGCGCACCATCACTTACACTTGATTTTGTAAACCTCTTTGCCATAACAAATATATCATCCACAGGTATTAATATAATCAGGTTCTCACAACTTATTCAATTTTTAATGCTGAATAGTAAGTATTTATGTATCATTGATATTGTCTGGGTTTTGAAATTGACGCCTTTTTCTTCTTGTTGTTGTCTGCTTTATTTTTGTTAACCAATTTGGTAAACAAAGCATTTTATAGGTAAACATTGTGAAATTGAAGATTTGAGTTTGCTGGAACTTAATTTCCTACTGTAAGGTTTGTAAGTAAGCATATTAATATTGTTACAATATATATGTCGCAACTGAAATCAGCATGGGTTGATCCTAAACATGATAAACTGGGTATGATGTTTCTTAAATAAATCAAATAAGTTATGTTGTATATTCTATTATGAATGAATCAAAATATTGAATCTTGCATTGATAAACTATTCAGATTATTATTATTAGTATTGAAATAATATAACAGTGCCACTTCAATGAAACAAAATACTGCCATTGTAAAAAATCGTATCATCCAAATACATGGTATAAAAGTAAAAATAAACATAAGCAGTGAGTGCTAGATATTTCATATGCAAATGATCTTCTGAAATTTTGATTCCCTTCTTATTTCACAGCTTTATGTAGTACAAGACCCCCTCCTAGTACTCTTGTGATTTTTCCTTCCTGGCCAATGAAGCTTCTGCAAAGCAATAAGGTACTTTCTCTAATCTTCCTTCCTTAAATCATCAAATAATAAAAAGAGTGGCATTTAGTTTTACCTTTCCAGCATAATCATATAAAATGATTTAACGAAGTTTCCCAATGGTAATAAGGATCATATTTCATGCCTTTAATTAGGGGAATTCACTATCAGTGGAAAGTGCAGATTCAGGATTGGTTCAACACACAATTTCTCAATTATAAATGGACTCTCCCGTCAGTGTTAAAGGTTCATGTGATCAACCATTAATGATATGTGTGAATATTGTGTTACTGAGACCAATAAAAAAATTAACACACACACACACACACATATATATATATATATATATATATATATATATATATATATATATATATTATAGGGTGTCTTTTTAGGTGGAGGCAATGCAAATGGAAGTATCAGTTCAGGTAACTAAAATTTTCTGTTATACAAACATTGCAGTTATTCTCATTATGCTAATGATTAATGCTTTGAAAATAGCTGCAGTAATGTTTGACATGGAATATGCTCGATGATTGGATGAGAACAACAAACAAAGGAATGAGTTGAGGGGAGGATTGCAAACTCATTTATCCGACAGCGATCTAAGAGTCATAGTAGAGGAATTCCTCTCAATTTATGATGAGATTTTTCGATTAAAGGGTATAGCTGCAAAAACTGATGTGTTGCATATAATCATGGGATTGTGGATATCTCCTGCTGAAAGATATAGATGGGTTGATTCAGATCGTCGGATTTGATCGTTAATCATTGTCTGACACGATTTCAAGTGGATTGACATGGTTGTCATTGGGACTTCATGGGCTGCCACGCACATGCATAGTGTTGTAGCTGGACACAGCGATGTAGCAAGGCTTTTTGCAGTGTAAGTAGCGATGCTAACAGGGATTACTTGCGCCAAAGCCTGATTGTCTTCGGACTGAATTTCATCACACAAGGTAGTTCAGACAATACATTACATCAAACTGTTAGAACTAGCAATTATTTTATCGTTAATAAGGGCAGCTACAGGCAAGCAATTGAAACAGTCAGTGAAGACTTTCCATAGTCTGACATTAAACCATCGTTCAAATAGTCTAACAAGTCAAAACTGTGAAAACAATGCATGGGTAAATAAATGCAGACTGAAATTATTTTCCAATTGGGAAACCTAATCACCGACTTAAACGTGTTGCTTGAACTCATCAGAGCGGGGCTGAGCGAATGCAGACCTGGACTCAATCTCGTAGCAGTTTTGAATTTCAATGTGAACTAAATGCGGTGTTGTATTAAGTGCCAAACCTTTCTACCAAGCTTTTGAGATTTACTGTATGTATGTTGCCTAAATGCTGTACTTAATGATGTTAATGTATGGCTTGTTGATTTTATATGCTTTAGCCGTGTGAAATCTTTTCGAGATCTAATTGTATTGCCGACATGAAAAACCACTAATGGTTATGACTGGTGATTTTCAACATTAATTTAAAACTGCCAGTTTGAAACGTATTGGGAAATTTTTTCTATAGAGTAACTGTTCTACTGTTTAGTTGATAGTATTTCATGTTAAGCATATTTTTTTGAATGGAGTAACTGGTCTACTGTTTAGTTGATAGTATTTCATGTTATGCTTTCCTTGCCTGCAAAATTAGTTTTTAAGATGTATTAACTAGATTGGTATGTCATTGCATCTGCATACTACAGGAAGAATGAAGAGATATTCAAGAAGGATTCAGAAGAAGATGGGTCCGCATTGTTGGAGAATCTCAATAAATGCATTAAAATCAAATCAAATTTAGTGCTTTATAGTTGAACCATTCAAATTGGATTCCTCTTTCATTTTATACATGTTTTCAACGCTATATTTCCTCCTCACTTAGTTTAGACCACTAACCACTGTGAGATATTTCCATAATCTTGTTAACACTTATTTTCTTATATCTGCACAAGGATTATTAGAAACAAGCATTTTTATATGCACTTGCTAGTGATAGTGGTTTTATTTTAGATAAATATGTCAAATGCATTTAATTTTTAGTTAAATATATCAAGTTTATAAACAAGCATGTTTGGTAAAGTGTGCATTCACAAATATACTGATGTGTTGTAAGCAAATATTTGTTTGATTTGTTATTTCATTTTATAAAATTGGTGATTGGTTCATAATATATTAATTAATAGAATTTACATGTTTGCAATAATTTACATTTTTTTAACTGACATAGTGAATTTTTCACTAATTTTTTGTTTAAGAATATAACTAATAGAATTTTTTCCTTTTGATCTCAAACAACTTAACGGTAGGTTTTTTCCACCGTTGCACGGTTATACTAGTAGTGCGTAATGTGATTCATGACATACAGTGTACACTAAGGAAGAAATATTTTTAATTTTAGTGTATTGTGCACCGTTGATAATATTTTGAAAATTTCAAGCATATTTCAAGTTTAGCCTGATAAACAGTCAAATATATTAATATCTATATAGTTTTACTTTGTATTTCTGTTCATCCTGAGTCGATGTTAATTTTTCCTATTGGGTCATTTTAATGAGTAGTAATTATATAGTGCACAACAATTCTATGATTGTATAAACTTCAAGGTTTTGACTCTTGTTTGGGCCATGATTGTGTTGCAAAATGTGAAATCGGGTATCGAACAAGTAAGAATTTATATTTGAATTACCACAATTGTTAGGTTAATCAGTAAATTTGCTTCTTTGTAAACTTCCCAAGGCAAATTTCGATACCTCATAGTTAATAAGAAAATTTTTGAAACTATTTTTCTATGACAATAATATAGGCAAACAATTATCATCCATATACCAATTAGCTTTGCATTCCCATTATGAATAATTTATTTAGCATTTCCTTGGTTATAATAATATTCTCCTGGACATCACAGTCACAAATGATAGAACATATATTACACATTAATCATCAGTTCGTTTAGGAATTTGCAGCGCACATGTTAATCTAGGCATATCTAACATTTGAACTGGCTTCAACAGAAAGTCATCGGTACCTTTTTCCAAGAGTTTTAACATTTCCAAACTAAACTTGCTTACAGCACTGCTCAAATAATTTCACAGCTTATATCATTTATATTTATCATATTCTTACCAGTTAATACAATAAGAAACATTTTCTGCTGAAAGAATCAAAACAAGAAATTTCCTTAAGCTACATTGGAATGAAATATTATGTCATATATGCTTGATTACATACACCATGTCGGACCACTGCATGATTTCTAATGCATGTTGCCATATATCCTTAGAAGATGGACTATATTACTATGCTGCTAATTTCACTTATCACTTTCAAGCTAACAACATAACTGCTCAGTTTACCATAGTGCTGCAAAGGTACCATAATGTAGGCCATTTATAAGTTGTTCCTTCCTAAAAGAATGTCTCAACTTTGGTGTGTTGCTCAAAGATAATTTTTATCAACAAGCATTTCCAAATGGTACTCAAACAAACATTGAGACTTCAAGGGAAAATGGATCACGCTTATGTAGGCGCTTCTACATTTCTAAGCAAAGGGGCTTCAAGCTACAATAAAGATAGCTTAAATCATAAACATGCCTCACTTACTTTGCATCCAACCATAAGAGCTCAGTTGGGTGCAAATGCAATCTGCGAGCTCCATAATATTTCATTTCATTAGCTTTTGACTGCTTCCTATGTATGTTAATTTGCTGGTTATATTCTAGGTTACTTCACTCATGATCATATGAATCTTTGAAGCCTTTGAAGGTTGCTAATACGTAAGGAAGTTAGGCTCCTTTTTATTTACTGGTTTTGAGTACAAATGCAATTGCTTTTTTAATCATGGGCTTAAGATGTTTCTTTGTCTTGCTACAATTCATCATTGGAGAATAGGTTTAATCATGTATAGAAGTTTTGTGAATAAAAACAAAGCACGTTAACCCCATGCATTTTATTCTTTCTTCAGTTTGTATATGTACTAAAATAAGATAAAAAGCCCAGAAGTTTTACGATTATATATATCTTTTGACAATGGATGTCGTTTAAGAACACATTGTGAATATTCTTTTGCAGTTATTGATAATAAATTATTTAATTTATGATATTGTGCATTGCTACGATATGTAGCAATCTAGCCATAGTGTTGTAATTATCAATCATCAACCTATCGAATGGAAATTGATATTTTTAGCACAGCTTTTTTGTGAGCCTGCTAACATCTATTTACCAAATTTCAATCCATTAATGTTATTTTTAAAACTGTGCACCACATTCTCAAAGTAAAAAAGATTGGTATAGTATACAAGAACATTTAATCATCTGCTAACCCTTGATTATTTCTATTATAAAGCTGGATTCTACGAAAATTTAATTTTTGATTGAAAGTGACTTTAATATTAAGTGAGAAATACAAGTAGCTGCAAAAGATTAGCGCCTAATTATTAGTTGATCTTTTACTTGACTAGAGTGTTCTATGTGGTATGGGGAAACATTTAACATTATTCCCTTATCAGGTGGGTACCATTTTGGACAAGGAAAGTCACACATTAGAGGGGCTTCTTGATGTGGATGAAATAATATTTGCAAACATTAAAACTTTTGTTAGACATGTGTAATTGTGTACATATAAAGCTAATTTTATCAGTAAATTCAGTTTACATGACTGGAGTCCTTGGGTGCACTGTTTAGATATATCCTGTTTCCATTTGCTCCGGTGAAATATCACTTATAATGATGTAAAGAAATAAAATATAGGTGCTTATGTGGAAATTTCCCTCCGTATCTTTTCAGATTCACAATTTTTATGATATTTTGGTTGGTTTGCGTTATTCTAATTTTTGCGCCATTAATATGTGAAAAATTGAAGTCTTCTACATATGCGATTAAAATACATACAATCATAACATATATAATGTAAATGTTCATTGTTCAAATCAAGAGTCTTTTCAGTTACGTGGAACATGGTTCCAAGTCAACTGAAGTCATCCAGACATTCGGCTATTAACTACAATAAAAAGAAATTGTAGAATCAACCTCAATAAGCTAGAAAAATCTCTTCTGCTATGTTGGCGGTAGCCGGTAGGTGGGTATGATCCTTTCTTCCATTTTCTATCTAATCTTCTATATTATCTACATCTGATTATTAAAGCACATCATGTAATGCACTAAATAATGTATGTTTCTATTTACTCTATACAACATTAACTATTTCGTTGCTTCTTCTCTTCGTTGTTTTAACCATCTGCTGCATTATATTTCCGCATTTTCCCACACTTTGGAGATGGCTCAAAAGAAGTTGGCGCGTTGGACCTTCAATCTCAAGTTAATGGTATACATTGCTATTTTTATTATATATGTTGGTTGTGCTTCATGCATCAGTATTGATGGCTTGCCATGTATATGTGTGACCTACTTTTTTTTTGCTTGAAATGCATGGTAATGCCAGTATATGTGTTATGCTTTTTGACTGTAGCTGCTACGCGAATATGCTATTCCAATATGGGAGATTAAATTATGATGGATTTACAAGAAGTTATTTTTACTATATTTTCTCAATATATCATTAATTTTCGTTTTGTCTCCATGTGAGGGTTGGCTTCCATGCTTTTATTTTTGTGATGATAGCTTCTCCATTTAATATCCTCTTTTTAGTTTTTTTTTTTCCCCAGCTGTTGCACTAATTTTTAAATTTCTTCTTCTTATGAATACCTGAATCTCTTAACAAGTCTCACTTCATGATACCCTGGCTACGAAACACACACTACTTCATGCTTTAAATATGAAAGTTATAGTTATGCTTTCTGAATGAAAGCTTTATATCTTGATCATGGATTGTGTGTATCATTGTAGAAATAAGAATATTTCCCAAAATGTCTCAGATTTGCCATACAAAGGCTGATATGCTGAAGGTTTTGGATCCGTAGCAAATTGATAAAGAGTTCAGCCATTTCTCATCCTTGCATTTCCACTTATTCAGTGCGACAAATCCTTATAGTTCTATAAATTTGTTCCTTCTTTATCTCTGTTTAATTTTGACGGAAAATTTTCTAAAAAAATCCGTGCACACACGCACACACACATGTGCGTGTGTGTGTGTGTGTGTCCCAGTGATTACCCACAACAAAAGCATTGAACAATGGTTTCTAAGGCCTGAATATTCACCTTCGATGTAACACCTAAAGAAAACTTTTAGTCAATCACATTGTCAAAAGAGCCTATCTCGAGTTAGGTTATTGTTAAATTAATTTTTTTTGCAATGTTGATTAATAATTTGGCAGATATCCATGTGTGTAGCACAGGTTCAGCCTAAGGGTATAAGTTTACTAAGCAGTTCTTCGTTCTCGTACTATGACATATTTATACAATATTTTCTCCTTTTCTCAAGTCTAATCTTATTAAGTCAGTCTTAGTTCTTTATTCGTGTTATTAATTTCAACTATAATTGGTATGTGTCATCATCCCTTACAAATAGTTTATTTGTTATGTTATAATGACAAGTTTTTGCTGAGGTTTCTATGTCAAAATATTTCATAAGCATAATTTTCATTTTATTTAACATGTTATGAATCTAATTTGGACTTAAGTTGCTTTAATCATACTAATATATATATATATATATATATATATAAATAATCAGATTTAAGTTAAGTAAACGCTTTTAACCTACTACATGCCTATAAAGCTTTACCCAAATTTTTATTTCTTCATCCTATTTTTTTGAAAAACTTTACATGGTAGGAATTGGATGTAGTTCAAAATAATATAAATTGGAAGTTTGTACTAAAAAGTAAAAACATGAGTTATTTTCAAGTATTTTTAACAGTTCATTACCCGACATTTGTTATACAAGGTCCTACGTAAGCCATGAATAATTCAACAAGTGGAAGCAGTTGAAATGTATTTGTATAATGTTTAGTACGGCTTCCCTCAAATGAAGAAATATTCATGGTCCGACCCCTTTGTAAATAATTTAGGTTTTGTTAAAATGTTTATTCCTATGTATTCATGTAATTTATCTAATAAAGAAAATTTGATATGCATGGCGGAAGAGTTGGTCATGGATTTCTCTCCTGAAATTGAAATTTAATGTTGCTGCCTATTCTCTTATTTATATGTATTGCTTTTCTTAGAAATGATGTTTCTCTCGTTTTTTTGGCATTATTCTTCCTTCCACTTTCCATGCATAACAAAGGAGGCGGATTATTTTGTTCATCCTAATTGTTAATTTCTACCGTTTAAAAAAAGGAAGAAAATTAATTTGTATTATGCTAATAGCAAACAAAAATTTGCACTACAATGTCGTTAACTACCACTTTGGCAGGTGCGAATGTAGTAAAACACTTAGTTCATTACAAAAGCTGAAAGCTACAGAGAAGTATGCATTGTTAATCAAACCGACCGTTAGGGAGGTTTCCCTATAAGAGGCAAAAACAAATTGTCTGTGCCAAAAAAATTCGGCATAGTTTTCGCTCACCCAGTGTTTTCTCTGTTGTTTCCTTTTTTTCTCAAATCTATCAACTCCGACTCTCCGCGTTTTTCTTATGTTCATCTCCACCCAACGAATTTTTTCTTCCTCAAATCTATCCAACTCCAGATACAATCGCTTTTTCTCTCCCAGTCCTCAACTTCGTAGATCTAACCCACAAATTGGCAAAAAAATAGGAAATGGAAATTTTCGATCTGGCGCTTAAACCCTATTTCCCCTATTTTCACGATTCTTTCGCAACTCAGTTATCTTCAACTGTGGAGACACAATGTCTAGTTATCTGAAATCAAAATCAACGGGTACTTCTTTTTGTCCGATTTTTGCAAAACTTGAGTTTTTTTGTAGTGATTTTGATTTAGAAATAAGGTGTGACCAATATTTTCTCTTGTTGATTGTAATTCAGATTGATTAGCGGATGATTTCGGTTTGTGTATTTCAGAAGCATTCGCCGTAGTTCTGTCTCAGAACAGTAGCGCAACAGCTGATTCCTAAGGGACGATCTACGACGATTTCCATCATCTGTGAAACTTCTGGTCCATTGGTAATTCTCCATCCATAAATATTTGGCTACTTTGGTTACTTTTGTTCTATTAAAATGGTTTTATAAGCATTAGTACAATACTTGATATATTCCAAAAGCAGGTATCAATTTTTTCTTGTAGATACTGTTATTTTTATTTACAATGTTATCTGTTCTAGCACTGCATTGTAGAAGTAAATAAATATTTACTAACAACAATTTGTAGATTCTTTAGAATTAAGTTAGAATATATTGAAATAGTTATTCATGTACTCAAATGTTAGAATTGAACCATATTTGAAGTTCAGTTGAAACTCACATTTCAAATATACTATTTTTCTAAAATACAGCAAGTTCTATAAAATGTAAATGCTTTTAAAATACAGAGATCTATAAAATGCAAACAAGTGTTGCGTGTACTTTACAAAGTTTTTTTTTTTTTTTTTGAACCACAGTTCTGTTTGTTTGAAAAAGCATAACAATCTTGTTGCTGATACTTCATCATCCTTGAAATACTATTCTTTTGAATTGTATAGGGATAGAGCTGATGCATTTTCTGATGATACAAAGGAATTAATCAAAACAACTATCAGAGAACTCGAGAAGTTGAGGTAAATGCTTCAAGTCATCAGAGATTTGTATTACAGTTTATTTTGTAAAAGAACGATTTTGTTTTACATTTTAAATCCAAAAGAATACGAAGTGTATATGTAATCATCGTACTTGCAATTTTGCGTATTGATATATTATGTTTAACTTCATCATATAATAGAATACAACATTTGCTTGATATTTTTTTTAATGACTTTATTTAATTATTTATAGGTGGTGCCTGGCGCAAACGGTAAGGTTACCCGGCTGGTAATCAGGAGCGCACAGGTTCGAGCCCCGGCCTCTTCACATAATGTGAGGGAAAGGCTGCACGTGCTAATCGACCACCCCCAGAGCCCGGAAAGCCGTGAGAATAGTACCAGATGGGAGACTGTCTAGGAAGTCCTCACGCTTGAGTATGGGAGCCTTCGGCACTGGGTATCCACCCACCTACTTTATTTAATTATTTGAAATTTTGTATTATAGGGTATTTGAATTATAGAATTTTATTTATGCTCTGGAGAATTTATAGGTGAGGTCTGACAGTTCAGATTGAACTTTCTGTGCATTTTAAATTTTGTTTATCCAGTCCACTTGATGGACTTATGTAGGCTTTTTGATTTGATAGTTATGGTGCATTAAAATCTTCTTCTCTCACTAACAATCTATCTAATTTGCTTTGCTACATTCTATTAACCAATTTTATACTATGATCTTTTTTTTAATACTGTTTCAAGTGTCATTTACTGGAAAGACGAGCATATGGATAAGCTTTAAATCTTACAAACATTGACATTTTGCTAAGTATATTGTCCTCTTTTATCCTTATATGTAACAGTATATTTATAGTGCTGAAAATATTTATTGCATACTTTTGTACCGTTGAAAAATATTTATCATATTAAGTGATCTAGTAATTCAGTTGATGTAAAAATATACATGTTGAAGTTACAAAATTTATGTCTTAATTTTGTACTACCTTATGCATATATGATTTGGAAGACATCAATGTTGTTTGCTTATAAAATTTGTAGTTCTTGATATATCTATATACCATCGTGGACGGTGCTTGAATTGTTTTATTTCTATTTCTTTTTTGTCCATGTATCTTCTATTTTACATGCAAATCTTTTGTTAGCTGGATTACTCTTCCAATTTTCTTCACCATTTTAATTTTGGTGTCCAGAAGGAAGTAAAGAGCTGGGAGCTATTCTGTTGCATTGCTATTGGTCTGTGGGTTGACTTGGCTTTGTTATTGAATACTATACTAGCAATGCTTACAGTCCTGTTCAAGATATTGCTGATTCGTGCCGAACTAGGGCAGCCACTGATGTCATATTTAGACTTGCATTGGGATACAAATCAGTCACTATCCTATATTTGCAATTGCTATTAGTATTTTTGTTAGTTTCAATTTTGCTGCTATGTATGGTATTGCTGTTGCAGCTCTTAGAATGTTGCAGCTCTTAGAATGTTGAGCACTATCGCTACTGGCTTAGCAATCGATGCTTATGGTCCAATAAGTGACAATGCAGAAGGCATTGATGAGACAGAAGAGACATAGAATTAGAGAAGAACCAATGTTCAGGATGCTGCAGGAAATGCCACTGCTGCAATTGGAAATGGTTTTGTTGTTGGGCCAGCTGCCCTTGTGTCCCTAGCTCTCTCCAAGATCTTTCGCTAATAAAAGAACAGTGGTTGTTTCGCATTTTAATCAAGTGGTCTGGTCCCTTTTCTTTTCATTTTTTTTTGGTCTTTTGTAGTTTGTTGGATGTTTACATTACTTGAAACATCCTGAGTGGAAGATTATTTAAGTACAGTAATTAAAGTGCGACATTTGTTATTCCAATCACCTTGAATTTCTGGTTATTTTCAATTCTTTTCGTTTATTGCTTTTGATTTTCAGGTGTAGAGGTTTTTACGATGAACTCAAGTAATTCATGCAGCGGACCATCTATCTGTTGGTTTTGGAGTGAATCCTTCAAGCTGGAACTATCCCCGGATCACTAGAAAATATTAAAAACCTTAAAGAGCTATCATTTTTAAGATTGTATCATATGTTTACATAGTGCACAAAACTCTTGCTTAGAGGATCTGGTATGCAACTGAAATTTAAATCTATTGACCGAGCGTCCCAAAAAAAAAATTAAATGCATTTGGTATTTGTTTTTACTAAATCATGCTGGGCAGTATACTATGAATGCTAAATTGGTTAACATGTAATACACCAAGAAATTATATAAATAACTGATGAAAGAATGCCCAATGCTAAATTCTTCTTATTTTCTTATGTTTCTGTTTATTTAGGCTCTTCTTTGCAAGGCTAATGCCACAGTTTTCTTAAGTGGTTTGTTGCAGCTTTGACGTATGCAATCATAAAGCATGAGTGAATTCATTTTGTTAATAAATTGTACTGATTTTTACCATGAAAAAAATATGCTATTTTTCCCTGAAAATTTTATTTTGCAGAAACTTTTATTTTGAAATCATTTAAACTATTTAGTTTCCACTGTTTTTATTAAGCTAGATATTAACCAATACCACATGCAAAAGTTTGGTTATTTTGTTCAAGTAGGTATTTTAACCGATGATAGGCTTTGTATACAAATGGATCACACATGCCGAAATACTCATCGTATAATGAGAAAACATTAACATAGCTTTCATTCTCATTTGATAGTACACTGGTTATTAAACTACTTAGCTAACACCTAACTGTGCATTAATCTAAACTAGTGGTTATAGCTGGTCTTTTGTTTAATCAATAAGTAGCTGTTATAACTGCTAAACGTATATTCAGTTAATTTTGTGCAAGATTTTGATGATTGAATTGGTGAAATTGGTTAGTAAATGGTTGATTATATTTAACTAATTTAATTAATATACATAGTTTATATCTGAATATACGGTAACCTCATTTTGCCAATTATTTGTTTTGTTTCAGTTCTACAAATATGACTTTCATGCTTACGATGGAACTAGAGCAAAAAGTGATGGGTAAAGGTAAGCTCTGCATATTAGTGTAGGTAATTTAGTATATTTTTTTTTATATGTTTTTTAATCTCCTACCCTTTTGTAGTTAAATAATGTATTCGCTGGCTGTATACTTTATAGTTGAATAGTAAGATATGACTAATAAAGATTAAGCAATTAGAAGTATAATGTCATCTGCAGAGGTCCATATAATGTTGTATTTGTTTCACTTCTATACCTTTTTTTTTTGCAATCTGTATAGGATAATCTTTGAAGTTGTTAAAAAATTAGCATTAGTCAATATCTTAGAAATTTGTCTATTAATGCTGCCATGAATCCAGGGTGAGGAGCAGAAGAAGTTGGATTTGCTTTCAAAGGAATGCTTTGCCAAAGCTTTAATAAGTCGTGGCTGAATTTTATGACTTACAAACTGCAAAATATTCACCATTGTGCTTGTTTATTCTTAATGCGCCTTCCTTGTTGGTAGGTGATTTTCAAAATAATTTTGCAGTGTATTCCTGTTTCAGAAGAGGAAGAGGGGCAACATCTGTTGATCAACACTGCTGGGAAAGTCAGTATTAACATGACAAATGATGAGCAGAATTCTTAAAAAGAAAAAGAAAAAAAAAGGTCAGTACTAACAGACCATTATATTGTTTTAGTGTTAATTTGAAATGTCACAGTAATTTTATATGAGTATTTTATTAATTGCAAATACACAATAGTCTATCATCTTGATGGTGCCTTTTGGAATCGTAGGTTTCTTGTAATTATGTTTGTATCCAACATCATCTTTGTCTTTTTATAAATCTTGCATCATTTTGCTGAAAATAATGTATTAGGCATGGTAGTCTTTGGTAATGCACCTTAAAAATTGAAAGGAAAATTTTGAAATATAATAATGTAGCTATCATTGCGTTCTAGTTTGCAAGAAGCTTTTGTATTTGATAAACAAACTCTACATCGATGCTAGTCGTGTATATTCCAACCGACCCCTCTTGAATTTTGGTCAAACTGTATTTTTGGTTTTAAGTTAGTTTACATGTATCATACCATAATTGGATTTATACATTTCAGTTACTTTCATTTTATTTTATATTGTATTATATTTTTTTCATTAAAATACGACTTAAAATAAATTTTAATAAATAATTTTATATTTTATATGCAACATCTTAACGGTCGATTGTTGATTATTTGGTCAAATCAAATTTTTTGTTGAAAGAAATATCAACGATGACAGATTCTTCAGTTTAGTTTTTTAATTATCCCAACAATTAATATCTCAGCAATTTTAGTTTTTGAAATTAACAATGATACTTTTAGGTATTTATTTAAATAATGTAGTTCATTGATATGTGATTTATTTATTACACTCATTATTGCATTATTCATCTTCTTTAATTAACAATTCACAAATATAATAATGTGTTACAATATAATATTCGTTTGATTTGTTATTTCATTTTCTAAAATTAGTAATGATTCAGAATATATTAATCAATAAAATTTACATGTTTGCACTAATTTTCAATTTTTTAAAATAACACAGTGAATTATTTATTAATTTCTTATTTAAAAGAATAGCTAATAGAATCATTTTTTCTTTGATATCAGATAACATAACGGTCGGTTTTTCCACCGTTGTGCGGTTATACTAGTTTAGTTATTTATTTGGTAAGATCTGTTTCCTATTTATCTCAGATAAAACTGATATGACAAATTTAATATATAATATGAGTTCATAATGTTGCGTTAGTATTCTCATGTAGGACTTTCTAACTATGCTACATTTAATTACCTCATCTGCATGTTTGATAAATTCTACCATGTGGTTGTGCCTTTTTTTATTCATTTATTTGCATATATGATGTACTTTTTCATAGTCATGTTTGCTTATGAATGAGTTTTAAATTTCTATTTTTTTTACTGGATTCACAATTCAGGACTAAATAAGCATTCATAGATCATGCACACTATTCAATGATTTTAGTGTTTTCCACATGGATAGAAAGTGATAAAAAAAATTTCAGCAGGTTGTTAAGGATTGAATTGCATAATTGATCCAAAGATCATTTCCTTGAGTGTGCATGACTACACGAAAAAGTTTCCTGGAAGGTCTATATTTCTTGAATTAAGGTCGAAACCTAAACATGGCAACATATCTTCTTTAGGTGCTGTGAAGGGCGTAGAAGATACTTTTCTATATGTTAGTATGACAAAATAAGCAAGTACTGATTGTATTTCGTGCATCTGTCATTACTTGCTTACTTATTAGTTCAATTGTATTTATATGAAATTACTCTCTCTGTTAGCCAATCTTATTACATTATTTTGCTTCTTGCAAATTTTGTCTTGATCTAGAAGTTGTTATTAAATATAATGTAAAACATTTATGTGCACAATGATGTCGAGAGACTTCCTATTCTTCCGAATGCACAGTTGGCATAGCGATATGGTGCTTACTAATAAAAATATATTCATAGCGAAGAATTATAAATTTGCTTTAGTGCTGAAAACAAGAAGATCGCGAAGAGACGAAATGTAAAGTGCTTGTGATTGTCGGAATACTTATTTTAGCTATAGGAGTCTACTATATGAAGTCAGAGCATGATAAAGTTCGAGAAATTTGTCAAGTGGTGGTACTTATATCCTTTGAATTCACTACAAATTGAATGAAAATTCTAAGAAGAGGTGAGGACAACATAAGCTTATATATACATTTCTTATTGCTGTTAATGGTTACTTCGATGAGAAATATATGTTGAGAGAAGAAGAGGAGCTTCCTAACGATCAAAATTTGAAGCTTTGTTCCTTTATAAGAGCATCTGTCAAAATCTTAGAGGAAAAAAAAAAAAGAGTCAAAGCTTTCCAATTGTCACGGGTTGGTTCTTTTGAGCAAAATTGTTAGGCTGCAAAAAAAATTGTTGATTAAACCTTTGTATGTATTGTACAATAAATGTTCATGACGTTGTAATTATATATATTTTATAATCTTAGCCATGTATTATTTTGTAGTTTTGTTAAGGATCATTACCTTATCATTATTCTTAGAAAATAAAAATACATGCTTATATAAATATGAAAGGATGGAAGAAGATTGAACTAGTGGCAGGATTATTATTCTTCAACTGCACTATTCATTTTCCTTTTTGCTTTCCGATTTCTCAACTTTGTAATGCTATTTGGCTTTCTGTCAGTGGATATATGTCAAAGACGTATAAACTGTTGTTTTTCGGTGGAAGAAAAAAGGATTTCTCATTAGGACTACCATTTGTGTAATTTGTGAATCACGATCTTACTGTTTTTCTGTATGACGCGTAATGAAACTATTTAACCGATCCTGACATAAATAAATAAAATAGATACGATAAATTATCAGTCACAAGTACTTCTATTATGGTGGAGTTGCCCATGCTTCTGTTCTTTATTACATAAAATCTGAATAATCTGATATATTTTTAAGCGGAAAATAAATGCACATTCTGCTACAAATGGTTATGTCATGAATCATTAATTATTTGGTTGAGACATATACGTTTTAAAATAATCATCAAGGAAATTAAGATTGATAAATATACTAAGAAAATAAAACACATCAAATCAACAGGCTATATGTTCTTAGTGATTAAAAATGAGTCCACATATGTAGCACATTAGTGTTAGAATCTAATAGTATTTCATATCATTTTGCAAACTGATCAAGATATACAGTGATTCATGATCAATTGTTGAGGCATAGATTTAGGGCTGTAAATTTTGTCCGAATGTACGACGTCCGTTCGTGTCCGTGACCGAAATACGTCCGTCCGAGTCCATCAAATTTTCATTTAGGACACGAGTTAGGTCAACAAAATTTGTACGAGAAAAAATCATGTCCGGTCTGACCTCGTCCGAATTCGTCTGAATTACTTGTAATTCGGCGTATAGTTGAGAGAAAATCTAGTAAAATGTACAAAATGAGATATAAATAGCCATGTCTGACCGAGTCCGATCGTGTCCGTGTCCGAAAAACATATGTCCGTGTCCGACCGATTTTATTTAGGACATGAGTTAGGACAACGAAATTTGTCCGAGAAAAAATTTGGTCTGGTCCGTGTTCGATCCCTTTTTTTAGGACAGAAGCTGAACACACATCCGTCCAGTCTGGTCGGACCGATTTACCCCCCTACATAGATTATCAAGACTTAATGAATCTTCAAAGTAGTCAAAGAGAGAAATTTTAATAAAAGGTAAAGGTTATAATTTACCCGATTCATTTGCACTATTGGTATGTTCTTTGAGTTTATCATTAATAGATTAATAGTTTAGTTGTAATTTATTTAATTCACTTGCACAATTAGTTTGTTCTTTGAGTTTACCATAAATAATTTAATAGTTTATTTTGGTTTTGCCGCTGCTTGAGTTTATGTTTTGATCTCTTCCTTTGGAACTGTATTTGATATAATTATTTTTGTTTTACGTCAACCACCAATTGAATGTACAGTGCTGATCATACAGTTTTAATATGTTAACTAATTCAATTTTATTTCCTCTTTTTTGTTGCAATGGTAGGTTTGAAAGCAAGAATATTCGTTCTACTTGAAAAGAAAGGATTACCATGACGAAGTTTCGTTCATAGTTAATGCTTAGACTGTTGTGGATGCTTTAGTAATGACGAGGGACTAACATGCTGAGCCTTATGTATGTTCTTGCTCATATGGGTATTTCCATTTTCCAATGACTAATAATACTTTCTCTTTTATATTTTGGTCCACATTTCTAATTATTGGTTTCTTATATACTCTGCATGTCTTGAAAACAACATTAGTCTTTAGTTACTCACAATTATGTACCTTTATATTATGAAGTTCATAACCTACCATACTTTATGTAATAATCATGACATGAGGAATTCAAGGTCATTAACACTACTAAATATGAAAGAACCAGACGCACATGCATTGACATCTACTAATAGAAATAGAGACTAAATATATATTAAACTGTCCCTAAAGTTAAGGGAGGCAATTTAAAGTTTGCCCCAGAATAAGGCGTCCTTAATAATTACTAGAGACAAATTTCAATGTGCAAATGCCCTTAAAATTAACAAATCCACCTAAGCATGAATATGTTTTAGAAACAATTACTACCGCCCTTAATAAACAATAAGGGCCAAAAAAACTGATGTTTTTTTCCATTACAGCTGTAACATACAACTGCCTTTAAATAGACAATAAGGGCAGAAAAAACTGCTGATTTTCCATTCATTAGGCATGTGTCCCTGACATATACAACCGCCTCTAGGCTCTAACAAATAGCAGCCAATCCAAAATACAGCATAACAGCAAAAAAATTCTAGAAAGCATAAATAATACACAAAGAACAATCATAAATTTCTGTAGATGCTAAAATGAGGTTGGAATTGCATGTTGGAATTACATACCAAAAATAGTTGCTCCTACATCAATCCTCCTAAAATACACAACATTCTTAGTGCTCTTTTGACGATGATTTAGTCTGCTCTTTCTATGAACACTTACTTGAAGAATGTTAATGTTTTGCCGCATCTCCAAAGAAACTTCTTGGATTTCATCAAGATTTCTGAAAGAAATTCACATGTCAGTACTCGACAATTTCAAATAAAAACGAAAATTAAAACAATTTACAATCTACATTTTTACCGGATCATTTTCTATTGTTCGGAATGTGAAATGGTAAAATTAAAAAAAAAAAATTAAAACAAAAGGACTCCTTTACTGTGTGTTGCCATCTTGGGTTTGGGACTTGTGTCACTCTACTGAATTTACATGAGGAAAACCAAAAACACATCTAATTATATTTATTGTGAATTAATCAAATAACCATTTCTTGTTGTGGTGTCTACTTTATTTTGGCCAAGGAGAATTATGGACTCAATGCAGAGATTTTAATTGATTATTATCACTAATATAATGTTTCTCCTATGCAATAGTATTCTTAAAGTTCAAGCATAAAAAAAAAATGAAGATAGAGCACTACCTGGAGCAGCAGCTGCTTCATTACCCATCTCACCAAACATTAAAAAAAACATGCATGCAAAACATAATGGGATAACAGCCTAGTAGGTATCAACTTTATCCAAACAAAGTATAATGTTCATATAAATTTTCAATTGTCCATGCCATGTGTATATTTAATAAGATTTATAGTTTTTGTGAGCCTTTGGAGAACGGCTAGCTTCTCGTTTTTGTTTTATAACAAATGGAATTATATCAAAAAAAAAAAAAAAAAAAAGATTTAGATAATAATCTATTGAGTACTTATCAACGTGAATAGATTAAATTCAGAAAACACTTATGCATATGCACAAGTCTTTTTGCAATATAGTCTAAGGCTTTATGCACAAGTATTTTTGCAATATAGTCTAAGGCTTTGTATCACATTGTATAATTTGGTTCCTACATTGCTCGTGCAAATATGCCAATCCATTTGCAATACCCAAAGCAATTTGTATTCTTTGATGCCACTCGGGTCAATTGCTTCCGAAAATATGTATATTAAGCGATCCTCTGCTAAGGAACTTGAATATTATTAGTCTATGAGACCCTTCTTTGCAAAACTTGTGCAAATGCCAAAAAAGTTAGGTGAGGAGGTGTTCGGTTGAAGCGAGGAGTAAACGAGATTTTATAACAAATAGAAAAACTGAATCATTGGCGTCTAATACGCTAGAAACTAACGGTATAATTTTACTCATAAAAAATAAACAAATTGGACCGGTACCATTTTGGCTATATTGGACATGTTTAGAACAGTAACGGTCTGAATTCTTACTGCGAACTACAACTTAGTCTTCATGGGAGTCAACTATCTGATGTAAAATCTCGATGTGAATACGAGAAAATGGTGTAATATTTGCGCTAACAAAGATTACAGCCTAAGTTTACTAAAATATTGCATTGAACACGCAAGGTAACTTCAGCCTAAGTTTACTCAAACATTGCTTTGAACACACAAGGTAACTTCAGCCTAAATTTACTCAAATATTGCATTGAACACACAAGGTAACTAGTAGTTAATAACACTGTATGCAAATCACAGGTTATTAGTGGTTAAATAGAATTCGAAAATGTTGTAAATGAAAGAATTGAATAGATAGGAAATGAGAATCTAGTATGAAACTGAGCAAATTAAGGGGAACCCATAAGTCTAGATAACCATTTGCAATTGTTTGATGGGACTAAAAAATCATTCTTAAGTCCTTTTTTTTCAGTACTAACATAGTAGAACAAATAAGACCCTTAAACGCCTTAAAAGAATAAAGTTACACGAGTCTGTTTCAAATCGACGCATGTATAACTGAAGATGCTATATTTTGTGAAACTGTAAGACTCGAACCTCGATCTAGCAACACTCCTAAGCAATACCGTTTAAACATCAGCAATTTTATAACAACCTCGTTTCAATCATCACAATATTTATTAAGCAATCATTACAATATGATTTTTCGAAATACTTAAATCTGGAGTTAAAAAAAACATACCAATTTTCAGCAGTTTGATTATTTCTCGGGGGCTCGGGTTGCGGCATTGATTCAATCCCACTAAGCATTGACATAAACTCTCCGCTTTGGTTATTTCTCTAATGAAACCCTTGTTGCGAAAAATCTGCTATGCTGGGAATTGATGTAAAGCCTCCACCTCGATTATTTGCCAATGGCCCGTTCCCATTTAACAGTGATGTAAACTCTCCAACTGGATATGGCATGTGTGGATGAAAAGGAGGACAATATGAAGGGTAGTATAACTGGCTAGACGATGATGGAAAATGACCAGGATTGAAATGTGGTTGTAACACACTCTGTTGTGCAGTTTCTATGTGTTGAGAAGATGACTGTTGTTGTGCGATTGGTTGATGTTGAACGGTTGAAAACTGATGGGTGTACGATTGTTGTTGTGTAGGAGGCTGTTGTGATTGATGATCTGAAGACGAGCAATGTTGAGTTGCTGGCTCTGGTGACATAAAATGTGATGATTGTCTTTGTGAAGATAAAACCATATGTGTTAACTCTTTTATCTCCTTTCTTTGCTTTTCACATATGTGTTCCAGATTTAAACTTTTTGACTCCAAAGATGCATAGTCTCGTCCTTTGCGTGATTTACGAATCGACGATGTTGGTTGAGACTGTTGTACCCAAGGTACCATGCTCGGTGTCACAAGATCACCGTAACAACGAACTTTATTTCCAGTCTCAGGCCCCATCACTGCTACATAAGCTTGCAACCTCAGTTCCAGAGTCTCTTCACCATGGGTTGCTACAAGTTGGTTTAGTTCACGTGATATTCTAGTCTGCAAAAAAAAAAAAGAGTATGATTCAGCTGGAAAGGTTTAGGCAACTGATAAGACTGTAAATGCAGCAGCGATAAAAGCGTGTAGAGCTCAGATATATACATGGAGAAAAAATAGTTATATAAATTAAAAAACTGGTTAAAGGACATTATGAGATCCTGTTCTAAGTCAGCATTTAAAGAAGGAAGTATATAAGCCTGCTGCAATGCTATAATTGAATAAACCGTCGAACTACTTACCATCCAACACAGTTTATAGAGAGTGAAAAGGTATGAATTTAAACAGCTCATATACAGACATAGTAACCAATAGTAAATTAAAAACATATACTCAATTATATGAAAAATAGTTAATGAGTTGAACAACATACTGTAATCCGAATCGAACAACAGTGTGAACTGGTACAAAATGATAAACATGAAAACTGAAGTGCAGCAGGCTCATAGGTTACAAACAGCAGACCTAAAAAACTGATTTGAAGACATTTGAAAATCAAATTATGATTAGATGCTATAAAATCCACAAATAATGATACGGAAAATCAGTGAATGATGCTCTTAATTTGGTTTGAGATATGATTTCATCTGTTTTGCAAAGTAATCTAATTGAAAACTGGCGTAATTTAAAAAAAAATGTCCACATTTGCGCAGCCTTAACAAAAAAAATTAATGTTGGATGTCTTGCCAAATATATGCACATGAATGCATGCTTAATACTTATCTTACTGAATGGAATATAATCATATCATTAAGACAGAAATATGCAAACTAGTTCCTGATTATGAGCATCAACGTATACACAGTAAATAATAAAGCCAAAATCATACTAAATAAGGTTGATTCATGTGCATGACCAAATAGTGTTATGGAGTTGGAGCTAAGCTACATGACCAAATAGAAGGGATGGGATTGTTACTTTACAGTTTTAGAGGACCTGTATAAGCAAGTGATAAGGGTACAAGTCGGTGGACCAACAATACCAGAAAATATACCTCAACAACCAATTAAAATTAAAACACATAAACCAAGTATTTGCAAAGCTAACCATGATACGTGCAAGAGCACAAAAACGGATACGAAGTGTACGAAGAAAGTGCAAAAAAAAAAAGAGAGGAAAGGGAGGAATGTGATGAGTGAAGTGGCAGAGGAGTGGTGTAGGTTCGGGGAGGGGTACATGAGAATGGAGATAATGACAACGAAATTTTAGAACGTTTTTTTTTTTTCAAATATCTATAACTTTACTTAGGGTTTTGTAGTAACAATTGCCTACGCAAGTTTTCACTTGGCAACTGGTAAAGAAAAGATAGGTGTGAAATAAAAATCAAATATGGGTAAGGTGAGTTTAAACCGTGAACTAGTACAATCAGGTAATGTTTCTAAAACAAAGAAGGGAATCTGGGAATTTAAATAGAAGGGACAGTAGGATAAAAGGTAAGAGAGAGGTAGCAGGACATAAATAAGGTTGATTCATGTGCAACAAGCATGGGACATAATTAATGTTGGTATTTAATTAACTTAGCCATTGATGCTAACAGAGCCAGTGAACCCAATTTTGCGCTCACTAATGAATACCAACGGTTTAGCAAATTTAGCAGTCATCAAACATTAAGTTTCATCTATGATGCATATGAATATAATATATAGTATAATATAAGTTTCAAAATATAAATAAAATACCGCCACTTTCTCTGACCCAACGTCCACCCAAGTTTTGTGCTTGCCCTTTCTTCTATGAAGCAACTCGTATGCTTCAATAGGATCAGGTTCATGACCATATTTTTCCTTCTATTAAGACAACAAAATAACAATAATTAGACAATGTATATCTAATCCAACAAAATACATAGGTAAATGAGATTCACAAACTAGTTGATCATGTATAAATCATAGTGTTAAATGTATACTTGCTTCCTTTCGACATTTTAATGCTCGTAATATTCATGCTAGCTTATGTTTGCAAGTGTAATTAAGTCTTTAAAAATAAGTATTTATATGTTTATCAAACACGAGAAACTGTCATTAACTTTTGCAATTGCTTAAGTTAAAAGTTAATGTGGCGAATTAGAATTTGGAAATTGGTTCATGTGGTGCTATGAGTTCGTTCAGTTGTGTGATGAAATGCAGGGGCATTTTGGGTGCTATCTAGGCTGTTTTGGGATGAGGTGATTATGGGTTTGTGGCTTGGCAAAAGTCATTAGTAAGATGAAAGCAGTTTGTGATGAAGTGCGACTGGGAGTTTAGGTGGTTGGAGTTTGGAAATGTAGCGAAGCTTATAGATAAAAGCAATGGATACATACTTGCTGGCATATGGGGTAGCATAAAAGAATTCAGCAAAATTGCAGTTGGACCCCTAGATTGGGACTACTATAGATATCCTGTTCGAGTTGCTCATTATATTTTTCCTACTTTTGGTACTTAAAAGTCCTTGCATTAGTCTCTTGATATAATGTTTGCTACGACTCATAAAGATTCAAAAAGCATACTAGCATTTTACTTCAGCCGTAGTTTGATGATGCAGTGTATCTCTTGATAGTTTCAGTGATAGGTAATACTTGATAAATCCGCAGTAAACTTGTTATTTGATTTTTATAGATATACCGAGTTACCACAGTTCAACTGCAATTACGCAATACTTGTGTTCCTTGACTCGTTCTCACAACAGCTACAGTGCAGGAGAAATATATGAAGGGCGATGAACCTTCCGAAGAATGAATGACAATGCGAATTACCTTTGTATTAATGAATGATGATGAATATTTCCAAAAATGAACAGTTTATTCATGGCAATTAAATCTTTGAATATCATGTATGTGTTGTTATGCAGAACTTTAGATAATTTAGCAAAGTCGTTGTGCTCCTATTTTACTGATTAATCCATTTTTATATGGTGTGCTCCTATTTTACTGATTAATCCATTTTTATATGGTGTGCTCCTATTATACTGATTAATCCATTTTTATATATTTCGAATTATATGCTATTTTTCCTACTCATCTGTGAAATATTGATACAGTTGATGATGATACGGTGTTGGAATTATTTCTGGCTTCTATGTTTAACGATACACTTTAATTTTGCATTGTTATATATAAATGAAACTTCTCATTTGTTTTGTTGCCGCATGCAGAAATGAAGTGCAATTTTCGATTTGACTGGAGTGTACATCTGATTAATTTTCAATTTTCTAATATTGTGAACGTATATCTAATCCAGCAAATTTGTATGTATGTCTATTTTTGCATATATATGCATGTCAAAGAGCAAGAAAAACTATTTATAAAAACTGAAGTATCGATACTTACATAATCAGCTATGTGCCTAACAAAGCTCTTTGACCCACACATGTGACTAGTCTTCAACTTCTTACGGTTTGCAATGTTTTTTTCAACTCTAACCTGCAATGAAAAAACAAATGCATAAGGCACTTTCATTTCAATTATTAATGTAAATAAAAAAGAAATAATAAGACTATGAAGAAAGAACAAGAAACATAAGACGACCTACTTTATTTTTTTCATCATTGTCCCAATAGTCTACTATTTTCTTCCATTGTTCAGTATCCACGCGGTCGTCTCCACATGTGAAACGTGATGGTAAACCCACATATGAAGTGTAATATTTTTTCTTTAACGCGGATCTATTGTTCCTGATCCTTTTAGAAAGTCTTTTTAGAAGCGTATATCTTATAGTAGGCATATGAGGAATATCTTCAACATGCCAATCAATGGTATCCTTGAAATGGAATTAAGACTTAAATTATAAGTAGAATATCAAGGAAAACATATATAATCAAACCTAACACTTATTTTTCCAAAGACCCAAATCTTGATGCAAACTAGACTTGACTATGTATATTCCTGTTTGCATTTTTTATGAATATATAATGTATGTATGTATGTATGTATGTGTATATATATATATATATGCATAATAAGTAAATGAATTTTGATACATATTAATTATGATGGAAACTGCATAGTGTTTTATCCACAAGAAAGTGGATTATCATTGATTGGGTTTCTTTTTATAATCAGTTTTAAGTCGAAGGGGACAATTGAGCTTTTTGTACACTAGAATTTAAGATATGGTTTCAACTTTGAATCTGGAGAGGGAAGAAATGTCAAAAGTTTACCAAGGGTGTGGACATAAATGCCACCATACCTGTTCCTTGTAGTGTTGCTGCAGTTTGCAGAGCAATACCTTTTTTTCAATAGCATTCTACAAATTATTCAAATTAATTTATATAGTTCTTGATTTTTTTTAAAAAGGGGAAAAAAACTTGTGGTCAAAATAATACCTGAAACACACAAGATAACCCATATCCATTAAGTTATTTCAGCAGGCAGTAATATAATGTATGCTAAATTACCGATATAATTTTCCATATCTTCTCCACTTCTGGAAGATCAAATGATCGCCAATCAACTGGTGATAGTGGGATTATATTGTAGCTCCTCACTAAGCTACCTAGGAACCTAGATAACTTGGAGTTCTTGGGAAAAATGCATAACCCATATTTGGTGAATTCTTTGCTTTCTTTGCCCGACTTACCCCAATTGGGTTTGTCATAGCCACGTCCACGTCTTTTTCGTAATCCTAAAAAAAGTGATTGACACATGGGTTAAACTGATTGCAGCAACATAAAAGTTGTTTGTTTTTTATATAAGCATTCCAATTAAACAGACAAAATCATTAAAAATATTACGGTAATTGTATCTGTGAAATGCTAACTAAAACCATTACCATTATAGCAGTGAAACTGAGAAAGCTAGTTGCTTATGTGGCGGAAATACCCAATTTGATGCTTAAGAGACATTTTCTTATATAAACTTGAAAATCATCAATGTGATTTCGCCTTCTTCAAATTACGAGTCTACAAGTTCCCGAACAATCATGGCCACAAAATTATCAAGCTGAATATTCCTACGTGTAGCCTCTGAAATAATTATTATCTTCTCCTAAATACAAATGGGCCAAGCCCAAAGAGTCCATTCATATTTGAGCTAGATATAACACGGACTGCTTAACGATCTGCATTTTCATTCCTGTTCTAGAAGGAAGGTCCACTGACTTTCCACAATTCAATTTCACAACAGTACGAATATGTTGATAAAATATGGTCTCAGCTGTTTAAGATACATGCCATCCTTATCCTCACCCTGCAGATCCTAAAAAAATATTTAGATACATACATAGGCATAAAAGATATGTTAAATATTTTTAAAGAGGTATTTGCCATTCTGTTTCCACAACAATACAGTTACTCATGTTATGTCGTTAATGCAAGACTTGTTTTTCTTGATTTGGTCCTACGCAGTAAAGATGAAAACAAATTTTGGTCAATTTTTAGGAACAACCATTATTTACATGTAATACTATTTACTGTTTATATTTGGTATGCTTGCTAATTGGCAAATTTTGCTTTTGGTGCTATTAAGGATCGAAAAGTCATTGGAAAAGTAATGGTTTTAGTCAAAAGCTCTAGCAAATACATTCCAAAATGTAAACATTTTTTATACATAGTATTTTTAAAATAAAGTCAGGATTTCAACTGAGAATAATACCAACAATATTAAAAGAGGGGAGGGATTTTTGTGTGTGTATGTGGAAGGGGGGGGGGGAGAGCAGCATAATATTAGCATTACAACCACCAGCGTTGTCCACCTTGCAACCCCACCAAATGTACCTCTGAAAGCTAACTGCTTAAAAGCAACACAATATTTAGTTCATTTGCAAAACTAATATGAGAAAAGCCAAAAGATTTGATATCAATTATCATACAAAACTCGGTATAACAATCCATGAAGCATATACCCGTTTTTCTAGAGTTTCCATTCTCCAGTATATTATCATTTGAATGATTCCCTTGGATAGAATTTGAATGCCCAGAGCTACTCATCTAAACAATTACAAAAAAAACACCAGTAATGCCCATGTATTTGAAGTAAATTATAAGACCATGCACTTCAAACAATTTATATTTCTAGAAATCAAACTATATTAAAAATTTAAGTAAAATAAACTATGTTTTAACCACTTAGCATAAGCTATGAACTAGATATTCAATATGAATTATGCTTAATAAATTTCATGTAAAATTATTCTTCAAACATTTTATGCAAAAATTAATCAAAAATGAGTGCATTCAATGTGAGTTTAACATAACAAGTCTACTTTTAAATGAGATAAATAAATGGATGCACGTAACCAGTTTTATAGATGTTGTTATTATCTACTAAACGATTTTTGATATACACACGCATGGATACACACACACACTCTTTCATGTATGAAAAATGGTAAGTACGCAAAGCTATGAATAATAAAATGAAGAAAAAAGAAGAAACTTCATCATCATTTTCAATAGAACTATAGAAAACATAATTTCCATAACATAAATGGAGTAAGTTTAACACAAATCTAACTAGAGCTTAAATACTAAATTTCATCATCACTGTCAGCCTCATCGTCATCGTCATTGTCATCTTCTTTAGACATGGTATCGCTCACATCATGCAATGGTAATATTTTGTTAACATATGCACCACGAACATCGGTCCTCATTTCTAGTTCTTGATTGTCTAAATTAGGATCATCAAGATTAGATTTCGAATAGATCATCTATGTCAATCTCATCATTGTCATCCATTACATCGTAGAAATCCCTAAGCTTTGTTTTAACAACACTCCAACCTGTTTCTTTTGAATCAGCAACATAAAAAACTTGAATAGCTTGTGAAGCCAATATAAACTTATCATCATTTTGTGCTACTCGATTGAAATTCACTAAACTGAAACCATGTTGATCATTTTTCCTCCCCAAATTGCTTACCCAGTCACACTCAAACAAAACTACTTTACATGTTTGATCGTCACTTTCTCCTAGAAATCTATAATCAAGTTCATAAACATTCTTTAACATGCCATAATAGTCAACGTTACTGGTAATAGGATTACAATATCTTATGCTTGAGTAACTTGACGTTTCAGCATTCACAAAAACACCACAACTCTGATTTTTGTATCTTTCATCAACTAGGTGTGTTCGAAACCTGTACCCATTGATGACGTACTTCTTATAGTGCTTTACAGTCCGACTTGGACCATTTGCTAACCAATTTAAGTCTTCGGATATTGATAAATCGCCATCATCATGAAGATTACTTACCTGGCCAAGTATTTAGAAATAAACATATTGTCTTACTTTATTTGAAATTCAAATTATAACCTATGACATGATTATATATGTTTATGCATATCGGAAAATAATACATGCATGTATTCTAAACCAAGTAGGAAAGTCTTTGCTCCTCAAAACCTCTACTTCTCGAATAGTTTTTCTTCGGTGAATTTTCCGCAACTCCTCTAATCTTTTTCTATCAAAACACAAGTTAGTCTATTTAGTTTAAACTGCAAAACATAAAGTATAATTCGACATGGAAGTTAATTCGTGTCGTTAAGAAGTAAATCTTGATATTTAAAGGAATTATCTTACTCTAAGTAAGGTGCTACTTCACTGCAGTTGAATAAGACACAAGAGTGACATTGTTCCCAAATTTTATTTTCTAAATCAATAACCGTGCATTTACCCAGATGATGACCAATGTTTGCAAATACTGGCAGACCACCGACAACATCACGAGGCAAATAAATATTAGCATTGCAACCTCCTCGATTTTGACGATTCTAGATGTTTGTTAAGTACATCAAACAAAAAGAAACACACTCTTCTGCAAGATACCCTACTGCAATACATCCTTCTGGGTAACTTTTGTTTCGAACATACCTCTTTAATGTTTGTAGGTACCTAAAAATATATATATATATATATATATAATTATTTACTAAAGTGATCAATAAATATTCTAAAATTAATATTAAAATGGTAAAAATTGCCTTTCTACTGGGTACATCCAACGATATTGAACTGGCCTTGCAATTGCTGCTTCATGCGCTAAATGGATGATTAAATGAACTGATATGGTAAAAAATGAAGGTGGAAACATTTTCTCCATCATGCACAAGGCTAGTACAATCCTGTTTTTCAATTGCTCCATTGATGCAATGTATAGCCTCTTACCACATAATTGTCGAAAAATTGAGCATAGTTCGAGCAATACAAGTGTGATGGGTCTAGGTAAAACTCGACAGATTGCAAGAGGAAGAAAGTGTTGCATAAGCACATGGTGATCATGAATTTTTAAACCACACATCTTTTTTTCCTTTACATCCACGCATCGAGCAATATTCACTGAATATCCATCGAGAACATGCACATTTGAAAGTACTTTACAAAATAACATTTTTTCTTCATTGGTCATAAAGAAAATCGATGGAGGCATATATGTTTTACTCCCTTCACGAATTGGTTGAAGTGCCTCTCTGATTTTTAAACTTTCAAGATCAGCTCGAGCTTCAATTCCATCTTTTCCTTTTTTTTGAAGTTCCAAGTAATGTCCCTAAAATATTTTCACTAACATTTTTTTCAAGATGCATGAAGTCGATGTTATGGCGTATCAAATGATGTCCCAATATGGCAGAGTAAAAAATATGCTTTTCTTCTTCCACGGTCCAGTAACTTTAGATTCTCTACTGAAATTTGAAATCCTACGCTTCTTTTGCCCGATAATAGGTTCAACTATTGGAATTTTACCAAATGTAAATATCAAACTAGATAATTGTCTTAAACATTCCAATCCAAACATTGGTTTAGGCGGAGGATCATTCTCATGTCTTCCACTGAACGAACAAGAATCATATCGAAACCTGTGTTTGATAGGTAAGAACCTACGACTACCCTAAAAACTTTGCTTCTTACTATATGGTAAACGTATTGAATATGTTTGGTGATTGCAATACGGACATGCAAGCTTTCCAGATGTACTCCATCCCGACATGTTTGCATACGCAGGTAGGTCATTTATAGTCCACAAAACTGCTGCTCTCATATTAAATGTTTGATTAGAGAAAGCATCATATGTATTAATTCCAATCCCCCACAATTCTCTTAACTCCACAATTAAAGGCTGCATATACACATCGATATCATTTCCAGGCTCATGAGGCCCGGGAATCAATAAAGACATAAACATAAAATGTTGTTTCATGCACATCCAAGGAGGAAGATTGTAAACAGCCAATATGACTGGCCAAGTACTATGTTTACGGTCCATGCTGGAAAACGGATTGAACCCATCACTAGCAATGCCCAGACGCACATTGTGAATTTCCTTTGCGAAATCAGGATACGTAGAATCTAAGTGCTTCCAAGTCTTTGAATCAGCTGGATGCCTCATAACTCCGTCGTTGGAACATGATGAATGCCATATCATATGTTCCGCAGTATACTTCGACATATATAACCTTTTTAAACGAGGAACAAGAGGAAAATAGCGAAATACCTTAGCTGAAACTTTCTTACGACCATCCTCGTCTGCATCATTAACCTTATATCTTGAAGTACCACAACGAGAGCATGCACTCAAGTGTGATGTATGCTTCCAAAATAGCATGCAATCATTTGGGCATGCATCTATTTTTTCATATGTTAGACCCAAATCATCAATAATTTTTTTTGCCTGTGCAGTCGACTTTGGTAAACAATTATATCTTGCAACATCTGTTTGAATGCTTCCAAAAACAGAGAAAAAGTTGCATTGCTCACATTTCCTAAGCATTTAATATGGTATAATTTCACGATTGCATCAAGTTTCTTATGCTTACTACCATGATACAAATTTTTGTTAGCTTCATCTAGTAACCTTTGAAATCTTTCTACTTCAGGATCTTGATTCTCAAAAATAGGAGGCTGGCTGAACGAACCAACACTTCGTCCAGTCAAGGGTTGCACGAATGTTTCACTGAGAAAATCATGCATCTCACCCACTTCTTCATTGCTATTAATATATGTTTCCCTATCATTCGTAGAGTTAATATCATTCCCTAATTCATTGTCTTGGTCCATAAAAAGCTCACCATGATGTGTCCAACAAGCTGTTCTATATAAGGTATCCATTCCTTGCCAAAGAAGATGACCTCCAACAGTTTTTCTATCGTTAAAATATCGATTGCAACATTTCTTACAAAGGCATAATATTTTATCTTTTCTTGCAGATTTAGCAAATGCATCATCCAGAAATAAATCTAACTTATATCTATATTCATCTGAACTACGATCAAGATCTACCCAACTTTTATCCATAGTTCTAGCTACAACCTACATAAAAATCAAGCATATGAACTGTTAGTTTAGCATTATATTTACATCATTGTTATAACAAAAATGCAAAGATGCCAAAAGGACCATATAATTATCAAAATGTCCACAACTAGAATTTTATTTCTGGATAAAAAATTGGTAATTTATACTACTCAGCTGTGAAATTTAACCACCCATCAATGAAATTTTAGTTCAAAGACCAAGAATTCATGACTAAACCACCCAACAATGAAATTTCATTTCAAATACCAAGAATGGTTTTTTTTTTTTTTTTTTTTGGCATAAATAGCAGCCTAAGGCTAAATTACAGTAAAATTGAAGATCTAAAATAGCCAAAGCATACGACTTGTTCAGTGTTCGCCTCGCTCTTGCACAAAACAGTAACCAACTTTAGCTCGCACAGACCAGCATGAAACAAACTGTAAATTTCTGAGTAATGATATCAAAACTTGAACTCAGGAATATACAGTTGAAAATATAGATTGCACTTTCTTTTTCCTGCTAGTACTCATTTTACGACCTAATTAATCAAATGCGAGTTTTCCTTTTCCGATTTGTGTATTTAGTGTCTAGAGGTACTTCATACCCTTTATAATTACGTCAAAATTAACAATAGAAAAATAATTCAATTACTTCCACATATCATTTAGCAAATGTAACTTCCAAAAAAGCTAAATAGAACTGGCTTAGGATACCTTGCAAGACTATTGTAAGACAAATTTCTCTTTCATTTGTTTGATAAATGAAACAAGGATTGAAAAATGGGTAAAATGGGAACAAAGACAGTTAAGATGTGAATTTGGGAAAAATTATGACTATCAGATATACTGGCCAGGTGTAAGTAAAAGCAAGCGGAGAATCTGAAGAAAAAAAGAACAAAGAAAGTAGCGGATTTCAGTGATTCAAAACAAAGGAAGAGTGTGATGACAGACCAACATATGAGAGTTCATGTTTTCTTGTTTAAAACATAGACTAGTAAAAGTATTAAGTAAAAGATTCGAAGTGCGTAAAAATCACCCGGCGTGAGCAAAATCTACTTCCTAAGTAGACTGATAACAATTATCAAAAGTGGAGGAAACATAGGTGAACGTATGAAACGGGATGAAAGTAGAGTCATCGTATTTGTATTGAATATTGTTTTACTGCACACCAATGGTTTACTACTGTAGTGTGACATATAAATAGCAAAAAGTTTAAACATAATAAAATATATACTAATTTAGATTTTAATGTATAATATTTGTATGTGTGGACTTCCAACATATAAGGAAGCATAGTAAGCTGTGGTAAAATGTTTCATCCTACATAAAAAGGAGAAAAAAATATGGATATGAACAGAATATAATATTTTTATCAACATGATCGAATAGAACCATATATATATATATAATATAAACAATCAAAATATTCGTTCGGTAAATATGAACAGCTATTAGAAAATGGATTAGAACCAGTTTTCCATGTAAAAAATAGAGGGCAGGAACCCAACATCTGTAGGTTCAAACTAAGCATGCGGGGAAATTCAATGATTAAAATCCCATTATTATTTTCAGCTTACAGTATCACTTCAAGTTAAGTGCTATAATAAACATCAAATCCAATTAAACATCACTGTATGGTCAACTTATAAATCAAAGTGGATAATAAGTTATATTGTTTCCATTGAAAATGTCTAATTTTTGTATCAAATCGTTTCAGTAATGAGTCAGCTTTAAAAATACGGTAGGAATAAAAAATTTGTAACTTATATAGTAGACACTATGCCATCAGTATAGTCAAAGGAAACTCAATACAGGTACTGTTAAAAATGAACAGAGTAGCACAAAATAAAAAATGGGATAGAACTCCGGTTTCCACGCTAAAAATTGAAACCAGTGACCTATAATTCATAGGTGATAGGTTCAATGCCAACAATAAGCATGGATGGAAAAATATAATGACTAAAGCCTTGTGTAGATCTGGGTTTTCATTTTGGTATATATTACTAAAAGAAGGAGCGGTATGCAAAATATGATGCGTCATTTTCAAATAGAAAGCAAATAGTAAATATGTGCATAAACTATTCTTGTTAATAAATTAGGTACTTAACCACCTGTGTTATGCATTAAAAAATAAGAATAAAAGCATCTTTGTCTTATCATTGCGAATGTAGGCATAAACTGTGTAAGGTAGGCAAAAAAGATCACAAAACCAAATTTCCTTCCGACCAATTTATTTTTACTTAACTTTTTCATTTTTATTACTGTATTACTATGATGTTTATTCATTACTTCCTATACATGTAGGCAGGATATGCCCATTTACAGGATCTATGAAATCAAGATTGTCAATATATATATATATGTATATATATATATAAATAATTATATGTAATATGAACAACTCTTCTTGCATAACTAATACCCTAGCATCCACCATCCAATCCAAAAATCAAGATAATAATGAAAATTTGAATCATAGCAGTATTAAACAGTGTTCTTTATGTGTAGTATATAAATGCAACGATCCAAATAAAGTTACATGACTGCATTCTCATCAGAAGATTAATATGAAATACATGCAACTTTCTTATAACGGTTCTAAGTTTCCACATACACCATCAAAAATTAATTATTTAGTAATACATCCAAGTTCAAAGAAATACTGTGTACTGTAAAATACGTTCAATGTAGTAAGAATTGAGGAATGGGGAATAAGAATCAAAATAAGAGGGAAGAATGAGGAATAAAGTTGGCATCATACATTAATTGAATTAATCAAAATACTGTTATTACTTACTAATCATTGTACATTTAATCTCTATTTTCTCTGTACCAAATTCAAGTTCTAACAAATACTCATAAATATTGAAAATCAAACCCTAATACAAGATCGAATCTAAGATTTCTTGTCCCTGAAATAACATTGTAATTAGGTTTCGAACAGAATACCAGATTGAATCATTAGATAAATTAAATATACCTTTGGTTTTAGGGTTTCGAACAAAATACGAGATTAAATAATTTGATAAATTGAATATACCTTAGATTTTGATAAATAAGATAATCAGGAAGGACGTTGGTGAATTTGCGATGAAGCAGATAAGTGGAAGAAAGAAAATCGTCGCGTCGTTGTATATCTCGATTTGTGAGAGTTAAGAGGTGGATGATTTTTCTGGCGATAAGAACGAGGGGCGAATTTCACTTTTGTCCCTACTAAGAATGACAAGGCGGTTCCATTTGCCTCATAAACTGTTACCTAGGGGCTGTTTGTAATTTTGCCACTAATCTAAGGGATAAGGCTGTTTTAAGTGCCCTCTTTAATTATCAATAGGGACTGGTATAAAATTTGCCTCAATTAATTATTATTAAAGGCTAATCATTTTTAGTGCCCTTAATTAAGTGTCTCCAATACCAATAAAATTGTTAGTGTAACTTAGTCATCATGTTCTCTATATGGATGTATGCTTAGTTTGGCCACATGATAATACCAGTAACCGCTTCTTTTTTCATATATATTTCCTATTTGAAATTATAGTTCTATGATGCTTTTAATCAGATGAAGGTTAACCCTTACGGTTATGTAAATTTCCCCTTATTTTTGTTTGAAAGTAAAAACTTATTTTCCACTGTCGAGAAAAAACATATTTTGTTTGGAAGTTAAACCTTAGCCTTTTTTAATGATGACACGAGGCTAAAGTGAGTTATTGCTTTATATATTTTGTGACATGATTTTGAAAGGGTAACGTTCTATTTCACAAATTCGAAGTGGACATACTTTTGAATGCATGCTGATCAATGAAAATTTAATGCAAGTCTGAAGTTATTTTCCTTATCTCAGTTCAATTTATTGCATAGAAAAAGTATTGGGTCTGGATGTTGATACCGAAAATTGGTATAAAAACCAAAATGGAATTTCTAAACACGTTACCTAATCGGAGGCGAGATGCTTAGAAAGCACGTCACCTTTTCAGAGGCAGGGCGTTAGAAAACCTTTAGAGTTGTGTGAGGCCATATCTAACATTCAAAAGCATCAAAATACCAAAATAAAGAAAGAAGACAAGAATTTTATAGTGGTTCGACTCTTATTCGAGCCTACGTCCACTTTGAAGATTGGATTTCATTAGTAGCCACAAGATTACAATATTTGCTCCATTATGCATTCATACAAGCTTCTTTGACATGCATTTATCTTTACAATCGATTGAAAGAATGGATGAAAGCTTGACGTATTTTATGCCAATCCCTCCATTAAAGCCATGGATAAAAGCTCCTTAAATGATCAAGAAGAAATGAAGTAGTGTGAAGAGTGCTTATGCTTGTTCCTCCATGAAAGCTATGCTCCACATGCTCCATAGATTTGTGATCGATGATAGAGAAGAGATGTAGAAATGCTTGGAGAAATCCCGAAAGCAACTAGACAACACCTCCTCGTCGTTCCAGAAAAGTCCCCCCAAAATGATGGAGGTAGGGTCCTATTTATAGGCGGAGAAATGGCTGAAATCTTGTATGTAGGGGCCTGGTCGGTATTTTCAGTATTTACGGAAATGCCACTGCCAGTTGTCACCAGTTGTTTCCAGCTGTCACGCCATCACAGGTTGCTTCTAGCGCTTTGGCCGACCAGGAGCTTCCGCCAGAAGAAAGGACGTCCAGGAGGCTAAAGTGCGGAGCGGACCGACCAGGAATGACTAAAAGACTTTGAAGTTGGCTGGTGCGATCAGAGGCTAGCGGGCGAGCAAGTTTGAAACGACCAGCTTTCTTTAGCTTTTGGAGCGACCAGGTGGCTTCTGGATCTGGAGCGATCGGGTCAGCGTATAAAAGAGAGCGACCAGGTGCCTTTTGTCTCTAGGGCGACCATAAGGCTTTCCTCTTTTGGAGCGACCCGTAGGCTTTGGTTCTCAGAGTGACCAGGCGTTGGGCTCTACGACCGATCCCTCTTAATAATTATATGACCGACCCCTTCTTCAAAACACTTAAAACCGACCCACATTCACTTGGATCGATCAGATGGATAACATTTTGCCCCTCGAAGTTTCATAGTTTTTATAAAAAACTATGGGCATCGAAACATTAGTGGATCGATCTGCTTCAATTAAGGGTCGGCTTTGGATGCAGTTCTCATGGGTCGGTTCTAGAATTAGCTCGAGGGGTCGGTTTTAAGTAGAGGTCGGTCTTTTCTCCAGTTTTGGAACGCATGAAAAAGCCAAATTTCTGGAAGACGACGAGACAATTCTCGAAATATGAAGAGACCAAATTAAACTTTATGTAATTAATTTAACTCATCATTCTCTCCTTCACTTTTTCTTGGTCGGAATTTTCATTAATGGCGGCTCTCTTCTTTTAAAACAAATTGCTTATTTTCTCGCTTACTTCTTCGCCGATTCAAGCTGTTGTTTCATTGTTTCAAGACCGTGCTTCTTCAACCCGAACCATCCTTCCAAATCTCAGGTATCTTTTGAGTTAGTTCATTTTCAATCGCGACAGCCTTCGTATGTCTTTGTCGTTGATGTCATTTATAAATTGAGTGTGGTTTCACTTGAGTCACGCTAGATGATCTTTCGCTTGGGAGAATTTTGGATGGTCGATTCATCTTGGGATCGGGTTTGATCGATCCATCACTGGATCGATTGTGGTTGATCCACCATGGATCGGCCATGGCCGATCCGGAATCGAATTGGTTCAATTTTTGCCGATCCAAGGTTGAACCGGTTTCAGTCGTTCTTCCTTGATTTAGAGCCAGTTACACATTTTCATGCTCGAAAAACTTTATTTTGCAGGATGTCAGGAAGTTCTGATCAAGAGAGTTCAAGGAAACGTCAGTGCTTGGGAAAACAGCCCGCAGCTGAGCCCCATGCTTCTCCGGTCGAGCCATCTTCTGCTGATCTTCGGGCCATCATCAACAGGCCTCGCTTTTGTCCTGTTCCTCATACCTCTGAACTGGCTAACCGATTTGAAGGTTGGTGCCTTGATGGTTTGCACTTTGATCAATTCAGCTTGGATATATATCCGTCAGATGATCGGTCAGTTCCAGAAGACTTGGACGTTCTCAGGACTCATTTTGCGGCGCAGCTTGACGAGACGAAGGCCTGGATGGAGAAGCACTTGGGAGACATTGAGCGGTACCACTCGCGCAAGTTTGGTGCGTGGAAGACTTTTACTTGCGACCTCCAACGGTTGAATCGGGAGAACCTGGAGCGGATCGCCTTGCTGGAGAAGGATAAGGCTGTGCTTATTCAGGTCTTAAAGTCCCAGGACGACCTCATTGCTGAACTGTCGAGCTCCGCGGGCAGGGCAAGTCCAGGTGGTTCTCCTTCCGGTTCTCCTAAGTAATGGTACCGTTCTTCCTATCTTTTTGGCTTTTTGCTTTATATGTTCATAACTTTAGACCGGTTGTATATGCGGGTGCCGGTCCCCGCTTTAACTCTTTAAGTCGCTGATGTCGGAACACCATGGTTATTGTACTTGCGTTTGTTGACTAACTTGCTTAATCTGCCTGTTTTTATTTTGCCTTTCTGTGTTTGAATGTGACATGGCAGTGCTCTTGTGCTCTTGTATTCTGAACCTTGTCGTTACTTTCTTCCGCTTGTCCTGGTTTGCATACCACATTTGCACATTTCACTTTACACACATGGCTTGTTTGCAGTGATCCTTTGGCATGTAAAGAATCAAGTAGTCACTTTTGCTATATGCCTCCGTACCAATGGGATATTTCAACTTTAATATATTGAAAATAGATTTGAGATTTGGATGTTTTTAAGTTGTAGTCAGAATTTAGGAAGCGTCTGTCATTGCATTGTGACATTTGGAGCTTTTTCATTCTTCATACGTCCTTCGCATGTGTTATCCATAATCTCTTATCCTTTGCATCCTAATGCGTTGGGTATTCGAGAAATGTTTGAATGCCTTTCAAAGGTTTTCCTTGTCAAAGACTCAGTAATATCGTAGTCAAGTTTTATCTGACTTTGATTTATTGACTGAGCACCCCTGGAGAAGACTCAGTTTATTATTCGACTGAGAATCCTCGGAGAGGGTTTTGGTTAAGAAACTCGGTTATAACGCGATCAGATTTTGTCTGACTTTGGGTTATTTGACCGAGCACCCCTGGAGAAGACTCAGTTTATTATTCGACTGAGAATCCTCAGAGAGGGTTTGGATTAAGAAACTCGGTTATAACGCGATCAGATTTTGTCTGACTTTGGGTTATTTGACCGAGCACCCCTGGAGAAGACTCAGTTTATTATTCGACTGAGAATCCTCGAAGAGGGTTTGGGTTAAGAAACTCGGTTATAACGCAATCAGATTTTGTCTGACTTTGGGTTATTTGACCGAGCACCTTTGGTGAAGACTCAGTTTATTATTCGACTGAGAATCCTCGGAGAGGGTTTGGGTTAAGAAACTCGGTTATAACGCGATCAGATTTTGTCCGATTTTGGGTTATTTGACCGAGCACCCCTGGAGAAGACTCAGTTTATTATTCGACTGAGAATCCTCGGAGAGGGTTTGGGTTAAGAAACTCGGTTATAACGCGATCAGATTTTTGTCTGACTTTGGGTTATTTGACCGAGCACCCCTGGAGAAGACTCAGTTTATTATTCGACTGAGAATCCTCGGAGAGGGTTTGGGTTAAGAAACTCGGTTATAACGCGATCAGATTTTTGTTTGACTTTGGGTTATTTGACCGAGCACCCCTGGAGAAGACTCAGTTTATTATTCGACTGAGAATCCTCGGAGAGGGTTTGGGTTAAGATTGCGCCTGCTTTTGGACCATATTTCTTTAGTAAAGCTATGGCGAGTTTCATGCCGGAAAACAGGATGACGGAGGTATTGTGTCCTGTAACCATAGCTATGCATCTTTTGGATATATGATCAAAGGCATGTGAATATGAAGCTTTGACAGAGTCAGAAGTGTTGCTGGATTTATATTCATGTAATTTCATACAAAGTATTTACTATATTCATAGAAAAATACAAAAGTACATGAGTTAGAAAATCATTTGAAATAGCGACGAAGGTGATCACTGTTCCAGGCCCTTGGGAGTTCTACTCCATCTGTAGTTTTGAGCTTAAAGGTACCGTCGAGGAGCTTTTGGTCGATGACAAATGGACCTTCCCAATTGGGGCCAAAGACTCCTGTTGCGGTCATGATTTTCTTTAACACCAGGTCTCCCATTTCAAATGTTCTATGCCTGACCTTTTGATTGAAGTGTCGAGCAATTCTTCTCTGATGGGCGACCATTCTAAGTTCTGATTCGGTCCTTTTCTCCTCGAGTAAATCAAGAGCCTCAAGTTGCAGCTTTTCATTCTCTTCTTGGTTAAAATGAATTCTGCGGTGAGTTGGAACCTCTAACTCCATAGGTATCATTGCTTCTGAACCATATGCCAAGGAGAACGGAGTATGCCCAGTTGCAGTTTTATGAGTCGTACGATAAGCCCATAGGGCAAGTGGCAATTCTTCAATCCAGTTGCCCTTAGCTTTCTCGAGACGCTTTTTAATGGTGGATTTCAGGATTTTGTTGACTGCCTCAACTTGCCCGTTAGCCTGCGGGTGGGCAACTGCTGCAAAGCTTTTCTGAATATGATATTTGTTGCAGAAATCCTTGAATTCATCACTTTCGAATTGTGTGCCATTGTCGGTGATAATTTTCTGCGGAACCCCAAACCTGCATATGATATTTTTCAACACAAAGTTGATTACCTTCTTCGATGTGATAGTTGCCAATGGTTCAGCTTCAACCCATTTGGTAAAGTAATCCACGACCACTATAGCATATTTGAAGCTCGATTTTGCGGTGGGTAGTGCTCCAATCAAGTCTATGCCCCAGACAGCGAATGGCCAAGGACTCAACATCTGTGTCAACTCAGTTGACGGAGCTCTTGGAATTTTTGCAAATTTCTGGCACCGGTCGCATTTCTTAGTGAATGTCATTGAGTCGAAGTTCACATCGGGCCAAAAATAACCATATCGAAGGACCTTTTGGCAAGAGTCTGTCCACCAACATGACCTCCGCAATCTCCTTCATTTAGCTCTTCCAAAATCGCTTTAGATTCCTCCTTTGTCACACACCGTAGTAATGGCATTGAATATCCTCTCCTGTATAAATGACCGTCTTGGACGAGATATAGGCGAGACTTTCGGAGCAGTTTTCTGCGATCCTTTGGTTTCTCAGAAAGTGTTCCGTGAAGTATATAGTTTTTTATAGGGGTCATCCACGAGTCGGGTTCGTTGGTCGCTTCCATAACCCAGTCTATATCGGATTCCTCAATGCTGGAACTAGATAATACTTCCACAGGAACTAGATCGAAGATTTGAGGATCTCCGGTGCTAGCCAACTTTGATAAGGAATCTGCCTTCCAATTTTCTCTGCGGGGAATATGAGAGATAGAATAATATTCCAAGTTATCGAGAAGTTCTTTGGCTTTAAGCAGATATGTCGGAAGCCTTCCCATCTTAGTTTGAAATTCACCTTTGATTTGAGAAACCATTAGCTGTGAATCACTGAATATTAGTAGACTTTTCAAGCTTAATTCTTTTGCAACCCGCAATCCTCCAAGTAACGCTTCATATTCGGCCTTGTTGTTGGTGATGGGAAATTCAAATCGCAGAGCACAGCATACATATCGTCCTTCTGGGGTTTCGAATACTATCCCTGCCCCAGCACAATATTCATTCTTAGCGCCATCGACAAAAAGTTTCCACCTAACGGCCAATTCGTTAGTTTCCTCCATTTCCTCTCCCCTGTCAGTGAATTCAGTGATAAAGTCGGCCAGAGTTTGCCCATTTATTGCTTTTCTGGGATAATAAGTGATATCATATTGGCTGAGTTCAATATTCCATTTCAGGAGTCTCCCTGAAGTTTCTGGACGGAACAACACCTGTTTTAAGGGTTGGTCGGTAAGGACTTTAATAGAGTGGGATTGGAAATAGGGTCTGAGCTTTTGTGATGCGATGAGCAAGGCATATGCAAGCTTTTCTATCCTTGGATAATTCATCTCCGCCCCGGTAAACCTTTTGCTAATGTAGTATACTAGCCACTGCACTTTGTCTTCCTCCCTAACGAGTGCTGCGCTCAATGCATGGGATGACACTGCAAGGTACAAGAGCAAGCTTTCTCCATCCCTAGGCTTCGATAGCATCGGAGGGGATTCCATGTGCTTGATGAGATCTTCAAATGCTTGCTGGCATTCAGGAGTCCATTGGAAGCTTTTCTTTTCCTTTTTTAATGCATCAAATAGGGGAATGCACCTGTCCGTTGCCCTTGAGATGAAGCGGCTTAATGCTGCTACCTTGCCGTTTAAGCATTGGAGTTCTTTCTTAGTCCGTGGAGCTTGCATTTCCCGTAAAGCAATCACTTGTGCTGGGTTTGCCTCAATGCCCCGAGCATTTACCATGAAACCAAGAAACTTTCCTGATGCTACGCCGAACGAGCACTTATGTGGATTGAGCTTCATGCCGTATCTCCTCAGGATTTGGAACATTTCATCAAGATCCTCTATATGATTCTTTGCTTCTTTGGATTTTACCAGCATGTCGTCAACATAAACCTCCATAGTCTTTCCAATTTGAGTTTTGAACATCGCGTTCACCAAGCGTTGGTAGGTGGCACCTGCATTTTTCAAACCAAACGGCATTACCTTGTAACAATATAAACCACGATCAGTTATGAAACTGGTACTATCCTGGTCTGGCTCGTGCATCATAATCTGATTGTATCCAGAATATGCATCCATGAAAGACAATAGTTCATGCCCCGCCGTTGCATCAACAAGTTGATCAATTCGAGGTAGGGGGAAACTATCTTTTGGGCAAGCCTTATTCAAGTCAGAATAATCAACACACACTCGCCATTTGCCGTTTGATTTTTTCACAAGGACCGGATTGGACACCCAATTAGGATAGGTGGATTCTCGAATGAAATTATTCGTTAATAGCCTATCCACTTCATCTTTCAAAGCTTCAAACCTTTCTGGGCCCTGTATCCATCTTTTCTGCTTCACCGGGCGGACGTTGGGGTCAATATTCAGCTTATGCACTATTACGTCTGGAGGTATCCCGCACATATCTGAGTGATTCCAAGCGAAGACATCCAGATTTGCTTTCAGAAAACTAATCAATTCCTTCTGCAGCATAGGGTCCAATTGGGAGCCTGTCTTTATTAGCTTATCTGTATCACTATCATGGATCTCTATGGAAATAGTAGCTTCAGTTGGTGCTACCTTTTCATCCCCTGCACTGATTTTTCGTGGGTCCATATCTTCCTGCATGTCGTTATATGTTCCAGCGCAGGGGATGGTCATTAATTGCTATAAAGGAGCTTCATGGATGCAGAGAGGAGTCTCCGCATCCTTCCGGATTTCGTATTTCCGAGCTTCAATCAGCTCTGCCATATAGCATTCTCTTGATTCCCGAGGATCCCCTTTGATAACTCCCACCCCATTTGCCGTCGGGAACTTCATCATCAAGCACCAAGGAGCAAGAGCTATCCTGAAGTCGGCAAGTGCTGGCCTTCCCAAGAATGCATTGTACCCTGAAGGTGAGTCAATTATAACGAAAGATTGTATCATGGAGACTTGCCTCTCTCCCTCTCCTAGCTCTACAAGGAGATCAATCACACCTATTGGCTGAGTTGGTATGCCAGTGAACCCGTGTATTTTGTCTTTGCTAGCTCGCACATTATCCATGGATAGACCCATTTTAGAGAAAGTACTGTAAAACAGGATGTTCACGGATGCTCCGTTATCAATCAACACCTTCTTTACTATTGCTGGACCCAAGCCAATGGTGATCACCATTGGGTCAACAGTTGGAACCAATATTCCGTCGTAATCCCGATCCCGGAAGATAACATCTTCGCAGGATGTTTTAGGCATTTTTTGACGAAGAGAACTATTGCAAACCTCAAAACCGTCTCCTTTTAGAATGCTTCTTGGTTCATTAGTATACCTGATCATATCCTCCCAAGTATCCCCTGCAGGGTGAGGTCCACCACTGATTATATTGATAACAGGTCGAAAAATATTCGCAGGTGTTCTTCTGTCTTGACTTGGATGCACCTGCTGCCCCTGGGCAGGCTCGGTATCTGATGAATGCTTTACATACTCCTGGAGACGATTTTGCCTTATCAATTCTTCAATCAAGTTTTTCAGGTGTCGACATTCATTAGTGTCGTGTCCCGGTCGATTGTGAAATCGACAGAATGTGACGGCAAGGAATCTCGCTCGGTCCGAACCAGTCGCTAAACCGACCCAGGCCGTTCGAAACGCCCTATCGTTTGAGAACAGGACAAAACAGAACGCATACAGAAGAACGTTTCATCGTATATTACAACAATGCATCAGATTACAAGAATATACAGAGTATAAACGAATAAATATTACACAGAAATATCAGAGATTTAAATTACATTTATATACATAGCAGCGGAAAATAATATAATACACAACTAGAAAGAGATATACGGATACAAAGCTTTCCGGATATCGTTCCAGCTGTAAACCAGGATCCTGTGAATATAAATCTGCAAAACCAAAACTACTAGCTGCCCGCGTCAAAATAAGGGCACCCAGAGTTTAGGTTAAAACAATAAACTCCAGGTCAGTCATGTGACTGGTGTGAGAACTAAAACAGTTATAAATCTTTATTTTCAAAGCTAGGTAAATCAAGGGACCACGCCGTATTACACGGAACGGGTTTCCTCCCAAGAATACCAGTGCATAAAACAAACAGCGCAATGCTAAATAAAGAAAAAATGAAGCTGTTATAAGACCCAGGTCCCATCACACAATGCAACGCAGTCGAGGATAGGGTTTTCCCTTATAACAGCCAAAGAATGCTTGATACGTTTAAAACAAATCATTTGATACTATAATAAGTGTACAGTGTATAAAACAACTTCAAATCATAAGTATCAATCATAGGCGGCATGGGTACCATATATCATGTCGCCATATATAGGTTTACAAATAAAACCGCAAAGTCACGTATTTGGAAATTGGATTTCCGTCTATGAACCGAGGCTAGGGGCAAGATCCTCAACCGATTCGTGACTGTCTAGCCCGAGCCACAGGACCCAGACTCAGGTGGGCCCTTGGATCCTCAGGGCCGGTCCACCGATGTGGATTAAAATGCCTGAACATGCGTCTCCCCACCCTATGGGGTGTAAGTCTGGTCCGTCAGCCGACCAGAATGCATTCGGCCGAAACCGATATAACCGAGGCGCCTCGCAACAGCAACAACCACATAAGTCAAACTCGTCAGGGCGTGTAAAACCACTGACGCCACTTCTAGCTAGAAAGAAACGCATGCCCTCCCTGACGTCCGTCTCCCGTTTTTGGTTCATACCTGGTGTGAAACACGCGAGGTAAACGTTACACAAAGCTACGCCACAAAGGCCGTGCTTTGATCATCACCACAAGACTTTGCTTTTCAACAGAAGCCTTGATCATTTGCATCTTAGCATGCCACACAGGCAAACCATCCTATGCAACCGATATCAGTCACACAGAATGAAATCCGATGTCAGACACACAGTCCATTTACAAGTCCGTTCTGGGTCTGAACGAAACCGGAGGCACCTAGTACCCCGCATATCCATCGATCTCCAAGTACGTCTGGACGATCACTAACTGTTTCCATCTTCTTGGGTGTACAGCCCAATCAAGATCATCAGTTATCACCCAAACGACGTGAAGACCTCCGGTCTTCGACCATCGTCTTCATCTTCGACTTATCGTCGTATCAGTTATCCAGAATGGGATAAACCCGGTCTTTCCGAATAACTCGCGTATATTTAAATAAGTGTTACACAAACACAACATACGCCTCATTCCAATTCATTAGTCACTAACCGTAAATTAATCAAGAGAATAATTCCCCAAATATTAACCCCGAAGGCCGAAACCAACATCAGATCAATATCCAGAAAACCATTCTGCTTGGCTAACCGACAGTTAGTTTCTAAATTTCACGTTCAAATCTAATTAAAGATTTAACTATCGCCTGGAGCAAAACTGGTGATACTCCATTCTCGATCTTTTCAATCTAATTAAAGATTCATTAAAACTCCACTTAGTTTTAATCTGTGACTGGGTTAAAGAATCAGTGTCATCTAAAAACACGGTTCGCGATAAACCCAAAGGCACATTCCATTAATTATCGGGTTAAAGAACGAGTGTTATTTAAAAACACTGTTCACGATAAACCCAAAAATCAATATCAATTCAATTCCAATTAAATATTATTTAATTGGTACACTTCATTAAATCTAAATAAAAAGATTTAATCTTTTCTCAACTGGGTTCAAGAACAGTGTTAGTGAAGACACCATTCACGACAAACCCAAATCCCATTTGATATTCAATATAAGGCTCTGAATAGAAAATATATCGGCTTATATTCAATATCAAATTCTACGATTAACAAATGTCGTATTGGAAATAACGATATAAATATATATCTTTCAAATTTTCGTAACAACATCCGTATAACCACAAATTCCAACATCGAAATATTCCGAAGACAATTTCGATTCAAATCCACTCCAATGCAATCATTGGAAATTTTGGTTATTTTCAAAACCCTTTTCAAATTCAATTTATTTATTTTAAAAATAAATAGAATTATAATTCTAGTTCAAAACTAGTTCATTTCGATAAAAATCTATTTTTATCTTTTCAAATATGGAGTTTTTCATCCCAAACTTTCACAAATCATTTCTTATGATTTTACACAAATTATTACTATTTTTAATAATTTTATCAAGGCCCGTACAGTCGATTTCCATCAATGGCCATCGAACTGCACTTACAGCGACCTTTTTCGAATTTGATTTGGACATATCTCCAAATCCAACCGTTAGATTTCAAATTTCTAACCTTCTTTAGAAAGCTCTTTTCGATACGAACCCAACGGTTCCGGTTTTAGGAGAATCCGACGGTCGGATCTCCCGTAATGTCCGTTTGAAATAAATGGTCGAAATTCGCGAACTGCCGCGGCGCGGCGCGTTCTATTCAGGCCATTATATTATATATAATATATATATAATATATTTCGTCGATTTCTATTTAAAAACGAATTATATAAACAGTTTTAAATTAATTTCAAAATCTATTTCAACTTCCATTTCAATTCTAAGCAAAATTGAATTCTTCTTTATAAATTCGTTTCAAAATTCATTTCTGTTCAATTCAAATTTCAATTCAATTTGAATTCATATTCAATTCAATTCATTTCGAATTCGTTTTCAATTCAATTCATTTCGAAATCGTTTTCAATTCAATTCATTTCGAAATCGCTTTCAATTCAATTCATTTCGAATTCGTTTTCAATTCAATTCATTTCGAAATCGCTTTCAATTCAATTCATTTCGAAATCGCTTTCAATTCAATTCGAAATCGATAAAATCGATATAAATATCGTTCACGTCAAAATGGCGTCAATCCAATCAACACGGCTTCATAAAGTTCTATTTTCAAATATTCTATTTCAAATATTTCTTTTTCAAATATTTCTATTTTAAAACTAGAATGAGGCCCAATCAATTACCATATAAAGTTAATTATATGGATTTTCATACACACATGTATAATAGCCTTGAAAAATAATCAACCATCAACCAAAGTGCACTACACTGTATAAGCATCAAATATAGACATTTAACGCTTATAGCAGCTTGTCAATCAATCGATCGACATATTTAATCAATCAGGATGAGTGAACTTCAAATTTCATCCTAACACCCGTGTGGGGTTTCAAACAATCAAACACATATTTTATTTGTGCAGTTAGGCGATGTGTAAAATTTATCGACCCAATCAACGTCATTCAAATAGGTGTACATAAACAGACCGTCTGGTTTGTAAATGAATATTTATTTATTCACATTCACGTTAAAAATTATATTTTTAACGATAACACATTTTATTTCAACCTATGAATTTCTATTCAATTCATTTATTCAATAAAATGATATTTTTATTTTTCTAACATGTTTTAGAAAATTTCGGCGGCATAACGGCACGATACTAGAAACGGGACGAGGCCTAGCCTTATCCCCGGTCTAGTGAAGGCCCACGCCATTCACAAATCAATTTCAATCAATTTCCAATTCAACCAAACGAATAAATCAATCACCCAATCATTCAACTAAACAAACAAGTCCATGGTCTGTGGACGGGTGTCGGGTGCTTCTAATAAGCACCGTCTGCATCCTAGTATATATATATATAACTAGAAAAATAGAATTTGAGTGAGAAGTTCTCACATATAGCTATCCTAGCTCCACGGCTCTTCTTTTGCAGAAGTCTTCGTCGTTTCGCCTTTTTGTCACCTTCGTTGCTGCTTTCACTACATATATAAAAATTGAATTTTTATTTCAAAGTTCAATATATAAAAATCGAATTTTTATTTCAAAGTTCAATATATAAAAAACGAATTTTTATTTCAAAGTTCAATATATAAAAATCGAATCTTTATTTCAAAGTTCAATATATAAAAATCGAATCTTTATTTCAAAGTTCAATATATAAAAATCGAATCTTTATTTCAAAGTTCAATATATAAAAATCGAATCTTTATTTCAAAGTTCAATATATAAAAATCGAATTTTTATTTCAAAGTTCAATATATAAAAATCGAATTTTTATTTCAAAGTTCAATATATAAAAATCGAATTTTTAGTTCAAAGTTCAATATATAAAAATCGAATTTTTAGTTCAAAGTTCAATATATAAAAATCGAATTTTTACTTCATCCACCCAATAAAAAAAATTCGCCTTTTCTATTTTAAAAATATGATCTTTCCTATTCAAAAAACCCGATCTTTTCAATTTTAAAGTTCAAACCTTTTTCCTAAACAAAAATCATATGATTTTATATATAAAATTCTTAACACTTATATATAAATTCCAATTTATTTCAGCAAGGCTAAAAATTGATTTTTTTTATCCTTTAAAACTAATTACCCTAAAGAAAAATAAAAAAAATAAAAATAAAAAAAACCAAAGAAAAGTACTTACGTCGGGATTTTTGGGGAATGGGGAATCGGTGGTCAGAGTCGGGAGTGCTGGGGGGGTGGCGCTGGGCGGTGGGTGGCGGTAGGAGGTCGCAGTTAGGGTTCAGGTCAGGGCGGCGGTGGTTTTGAGCGGGTTTGGGCGGGGTTCGAAAGGTAAGAGGGAGGAGGAACGAGAGAGAGGAGGGGTAGCTGGAGGGGGTTGATCGGAGAGGGGCGGTGGCGCGCGCAGGCGAGGGGCGGTGGGCTGAGCGGCTCTGTCGATCGGCACTTTTTTTCTTTTTCTTTTTTAATTTCTGAAATGAACAACAGGGGAGGGAGAGAGTGTATAAAGGGGAGGGCTTTATTGAATTTTTTTTTTTTATATTAATTTATTTTATTTATTTATTCCTTAAGGCAACTCTTTATTTCGAATTCAAAATCGAACCCACCGACTGACGTCCCTAGCTAATTACCCCCATTCCGAACACAATGGGATATCTACCGCAAGCTGAATCGACCGTTTCGATCAGTTTCCGTTGCATTTACATTTAAATCACTATATTGAATTTTAAACGTACATTTCAAATTACCGGGGTCACATACTAACTAGAAAAATTCCAGAAAAATATTTTCTAGCTTCGTATTGACGATACGGTCCTAACAAAACTAGTTTCATCGAATTCTGAGACCGTTTGAAAAATGGCCAATTTCCAGTCGATTAAAATCAACTGAACTGGTCAAACGCGTTTTCCTTTGCCACGCTCACATATTGATTCGAAAAATTATGAAATTTGAAACCTAGCAATAACTTAACAACACGGACCTAACAAAACTGGTTTCGTCGAAATCCGAGGTCGTTTGCAAAATGTCCATTTTTAAGGGCCTTATATATATAAAAATATATATAAATTCCACAGCGACTATTTCTAATTTTAAACTGGACATATCTTATCATTTCTAAAATGAAATCTCAGTTTGTTAACTTCGTTACAAAGATATAGTTATACAGATTCAAATATTTCTTGTTTCGTTCAATTCTGACTTATATTGAATTCTGTATATTCATTTGAAATTAGAAATCGAATTTTCGAACTACCGCGCCATTTTCAATTCCATTTATAATTATATATAAATATTTATATTCTAACGACGACGCGTATAAATATATACGTTCGAATTATATTCAAAATAAATTTCTCGTCGATATTATTTAAAATAATCTATTTTAAATAATCAAAATTCGCTAAAATTGCCAAAATAAAATTTTCAAACTGGCCCAGATTTTCGGGTTGTTACACAGAACCTCCCTGAGTTCGCAGCTTCCTCAGACACCTTTACTGGCTTTGGGCTTGGATAGCCCTCTGCATCCTTCGTTGCCATATATATGTGCTCGATTGTATCATTCAACGGAGTAAAATCCGTTGGCTTGAAGAAACGCCGTTTCTTGGAGTCCTTATCATTTCTAGCATCATTATTGCTTCCTCTCTTTTGACCTTCCCCAAAATTTTCTTGACTATTCTTTTTGGGAGCTTCCTTTCTTTCCGGGACCACCTTAGGTTTGACATTGCCAGCGGAATAGATAGGATCATCTTCAAGACACATGTATTCCTCGGCTTTGTCATAAAATTTCTCTAGCGTCTCAGGTTTCTTTCTTTTTAGCCACCTTCCGAACTCAGACATCTTATCAATGCCCCCCTTTAAGGCCATTAGAATTAGCCTTGGCTCTTGGGTCCCTACTTCTGCAGCAGCAGCGTTAAAACGATTCAAGAAAGACCTTATCGTTTCACCAGGAGCTTGTTCTAGTTCATTGAGGGACATGATATCTCTGACCTTTGTTGTTTGGAGGCGGATCTGGTCTCGGAGGCATCTTGCCAATGTAGCAAAATCATCAATAGATCGGGGAGGCAACCTTGTGAACCATAATGATGCAACCCCTTCCAAATACACCGGGAAGTACAAGCACTTAAGTTCATCAGTTGCTTGTGCCCCATCCATGTGTTGATCGTACCGAAACAAGAACACATTGGGGTCGCCAGTCCCGTTATAAGCTTGGATTGAAGGAGGTTTGAATTTGCGTGGGAAAGTTGTCTTTTTAATCCTTTCAGTGAGGGGGGTTTTGGACGGTGCGAATTCCCATTCAGCCTCACTATCGTTTCGAGATTGGCTTTCCTTCATAAGTTGTTGGACCATTTTCTTGAGGCGTTCCTTCTCAGGGAGGCTATCTGCGGGGCGGACACCTTTGTCTTGACCGGAGGCTTGCCTGAGCAAACCATCGCGGTTGAGACTTAGGGGCCCTGGTCTTTCTTGGTTGGAAAGTGCCCCTTTGGCAGAATTGGCCGCTTGATGAGAAGTGATCCCTGCAGTGCGGTTCCGATCAGCTTGCTTCGAAGCCTCATGCTTTCCTTTATCTGGATCGGAGATTTCTTGAAAAGATTTTTCCCGATTTGGACTAGAAGAAGAAGAACCAGCATCCTCCGCACGAATGGGCTTAGAGGCCACCTTTGCCGTAGCGGCCTGAAGAGCAAAGAGAGAATCAAGTTTTGTCAACATGGCTTTGTTAGCTATCTCTAGCTGTTGCGTCAATCCAGCGACAGCCTGATCAAGCTCGCCTCTTGTGACATTCACACCTCCATTAGATGTCTCTCCCACTTCAAATCGGTTAGCCACGTGGGTCTCATCCCGATTTTCTCCGTTAGAGATTCTAATTCTAGCTTCCTTATTTGCTTTTGGCGGCATTATTTCAGAAAGCAATTTGAACTTTGCAGAAAATCCGTCAGAAGGTCCAAATCGCAAGCTGGAGCGAGCTATTTTAAGGCTTAGCTTCAAGATCTCAAGATCTTCGTAGTATACTTGATGCCAGAAAGTAGATCTGGCCCCACGGTGGGCGCCTAATTGTTGATACCGAAAATTGGTATAACAACCAAAATGGAATTTCTAAACACGTTACCCAATCGGAGGCGAGATGCTTAGAAAGCACATCACCTTTTCAGAGGCGGGGCGTTAGAAAACCTTTAGAGTTGTGTGAGGCCATATCTAACATTCAAAAGCATCAAAATACCAAAATAAAGAAAGAAGACAAGAATTTTATAGTGGTTCGACTCTTATTCGAGCCTACGTCCACTTTGAAGATTGGATTTCATTAGTAGCCACAAGATTACAATATTTGCTCCATTATGCATTCATACAAGCTTCTTTGACATGCATTTATCTTTACAATCGATTGAAAGAATGGATGAAAGCTTGACGTATTTTATGCCAATCCCTCCATGAAATCCATGGATAAAAGCTCCTTAAATGATCAAGAAGAAATGAAGTAGTGTGAAGAGTGCTTATGCTTGTTCCTCCATGAAAGCTATGCTCCACATGCTCCATAGATTTGTGATCGATGATAGAGAAGAGATGTAGAAATGCTTGGAGAAATCCCGAAAGCAACTAGACAGCACCTCCTCGTCTTTTCAGAAAAGTCCCCCCAAAATGATGGAGGTAGGGTCCTATTTATAGGCGGAGAAATGGCTGAAATCTTGTATGCAGGGGCCTGGTCGGTATTTTCAGTATTTACGGAAATGCCACTGCCAGTTGTCACCAGTTGTTTCCAGCTGTCACGCCATCACAGGTTGCTTCTAGCGCTTTGGCCGACCAGGAGCTTCCGCCAGAAGAAAGGACGACCAGGAGGCTAAAGTGCGGAGCGGACCGACCAGGAATGACTAAAAGACTTTGAAGCTGGCTGGTGCGATCAGAGGCTAGCGGGCGAGCAAGTTTGAAACGACCAGCTTTCTTTAGCTTTTGGAGCGACCAGGTGGCTTCTGGATCTGGAGCGATCGGGTCAGCGTATAAAAGAGAGCGACCAGGTGCCTTTTGTCTCTAGGGCGACCATAAGGCTTTTCTCTTTTGGAGCGACCCGGAGGCTTTGGTTCTCAGAGTAACCAGGCATTGGGCTCTACGACCGATCCCTCTTAATAATTATATGACCGACCCCTTCTTCAAAACACTTAAAACCGACCCATATTCACTTGGATCGATCAGATGGATAACACTGGATAACATTTATTTAGTAGTAGGTTCTATGTGTCAAATGTGAGTTTAAATTTAAGCCCACAAGTAGTTTAATAAATATAATAAGCTCTGGTATTATTTATATTAATTTGAGTTGATTTTGTTGATTCATTTTATTCAGAAGTGTGCTTCAACTATTGTGGAAATCAGCAAATTACATCTCTTGATTCTAATCAATTACATGTACATTTCTCATTTGCTTGAAGCCTTGAACATATTGTTACTTGATGGTTTAAACTTCAACATACATTGACATTGATGTGCAGGAGAAATATAGTTGGTATATATTCAGATTTTAAAGTTATTCACAGGCCAAATAATTTTAAAGCTTATTATTTTTTGTGTTCGAGTATGAAGATTGCAGGGAATCATGCTTCTGGGCAATTTATAATGGGATGTTGGAAGATGGTAATGAGGTGAAAGCTACATGATTAAGGGATAAGATAGCTAAAGGGAAGGAAGAGTTTGTGGCTCGCATGGTAAGAACTTCTCCAATGGCAGCAGCTGCCTTTGCATTGAACGTCCTCCCACATTCTACCCCCTCTTTTAAAAGTTTCTCCACTAATGATGCAGTCGCCACCACCTGCCCACTTTCCCTAGTTACATATTTGAGTGATATGAATAGTCTTAGTATGAACCTCTTTGTTTCTGATAGCCTTAGTGGAGGTAGCCTGTTCATTGTATTTAATTACAACCTGAGCTAAAATCTAAGTTTTGCCTTCAAACAAGCGAGGGGAAGATTAAGCCTCATCCTAAAATTGAAGTCTTGGCTTCACATAAATGAGCTGAAATTGGCCTTTTGATCCAGGCATTTAATTTTTAAGGCAGAACGATTTATAAAGATTCATCATTGCCTGCTCAATCCATAATTGTCATGGTGAATCACGTGAGAATCCCTCATGCTTGAATTAATGGATTGAGTTGAAAAAAATTCTCATTTGTACAATTTTTTGTTTCTTTCTTGAAGAATATTTGGCATTTAATGCTAAATTTGTCAAAATATGAGAGATCAATGTGCATGGTATGATACTATGATGTGTAAATGGGTTCAACTGCAACTTTGCTTAATATTAAATAATTTTGTTTACATTGGTCTATACCTCTTAAATTTAATTGCAATTTATTCTTGACCTGCTTATACATTTTTTCCACATTGGAGTAGGGTATATATAGATATACACGCTATGAAAATAATATAGGTATTTGAAAGTTTCGTCGAACAAGTTACGGAATTTATCCTTTTGAAAGAAGATAAAAATACGGATAAAAAATTCAAGTGAAGGAATTTTTATTATCTTTGTTTTTTTTTGCAGGATAGCAGATAAGTCAACTCGGGCTTCAATAGATTGGAATTTTTAAAAGAAATTTTAGTCTGTTAAAATCCAGGTTGTTAAATCTGGTATCAGAGCATAGGTTTAGAATTCATGTATAAGTGAGTGAATTTATTTGTATTTTTTTAAATATAAATATATTATATATACACATACACACACCTAGATTCATAAAAGAACCCACCAAATAGAAAGAGTGGCATATGGAAAGAATTGGGATATCAGTTATGTACACTAAATGAATGGTTATGCAAATATGAGAATAAGAGACCCTTAGATGGTTTGGGTAAAAACTGTACAATGTGCTTTGTAATGGAAAAGGATGGATTCCAAATGTTAGTATTTCTGATTAGTGAGTTTGGCAGTAGAGCCTTGAAAATTGGAAAACAGAAAAAAAAAGGATACGGACTTTTTTTTTGGGGAATATATAAAGAGGTCTAAATAAGTTAGAAACCCAATTTGAGTCTAGCCCCATTGTTAACTTTTAAGAATTTAAAATTTTAAAAGCTTTTGGGTAGTAGTTTACGGTGTTTTCAAGTTTTGACCTTAAAAGTTTATAATCTTAAGATTTGTACTAGCTAAATTGTGTAAAAAAAAAATTGAAACAAAAGGATGTGTTTATTATGTTTGAAAAAAAACATGCAAGGAACATATTTGAAAAGTACATATTGAGTTTTGGGGGAAAATGAGGTATATTGTGGAAACAGTGATTTCTTATGAAATTTTTGTCAAAAATGAATTTCAGAAAAATGTGTTCATTATAGAGCATGTATAGCTCAATAGTTTTTAAGCTATAAAGTATGGAAGAATTAAATAACAAGATTGCATTTCTGTCAAAAACTAAAATTTTCACTAAGGAAGATTTTGAAAAATCTCTATTCTTTAGAAATACTTTTTTACAATGGTTTTGACATAAATTTTGGTGGGTGGACAGAATAAGTTGTTAAAAATTAGGGTCCATTTGGCATAGGTCCCTATTAAGTTTCAAAATTAGACTCACATCCGGTCTAACTTTTCATGTAAATTAGGTTCCTATTTTTCATAAAATCATCAAAAAAAAAAAAATCATGAAAAATCATTATTAAATAAAACACGTACACGCCGAAAAAATCAGGTGGAAAAACAATCAAAAACCACTTCAAAACCCAAAATAACACAAAAACAACGAAATAACAGTCTTTTGCATGAAAAGATGCACCTATTCGTAAATAGTTGCATACATTCATGCTTATATTTCAGCTATTCTCCCAACTGCAGTATAAATGCATACATGAATGCAGGTAAACAGCATTATACACATCCTTTCATGCATATATTCAAATTTAACTTGTTTTTCCAAGCATTCGCCGTTTTCAGACATTGTTGTACACATTTATGCTCTTGTACAGAATAAATGCATGCATTCATGCGCATATTCACAAGCCGTCGTCCCTTTTAAATATGTTGCACACATGCATGCATATATACAGAATAGTTGCATTCATGTATGTAACTTTTCGTAACACGTGAATCTCAGTTCGACTTTGTATGCATTCATATATGCAGTTATTTGATAATAGTTGCATACATGTATGCATATATTGGTCCATATTTTCATCAGAAATACACTGCATGAATATATGCATGTATGTATGCTACTTTTCTGACATTGTTGCACAGAAGTATGCAGCTATTTTTTTTTTTTTTTTGCGAATGCTTCTGGGAATATTTCCTATTTTTTGATTTTTTTTTAGTGGCTAGCGCATTTTTTTGCTCAAAATGGGGGAAAGGCTTAACATACATGGCAGGATGCGAAAGTGGCCAAAAAAAAAATGGGCGGCAGCTGATTCTAGGGACCAGATATGCATTGAAAGTATGGGGGGACGTGCGCTTAATTTAAAACTAAAATAGGGATGTGAGCCTAATTTTCACTAAAAATTATTAGAATAGAGTAGATGTTTGCACCTAGTTCTAAGTAACTGAACTAGTGTAGTAAAAATGAGTTGTGAAATTAATTGAGAAATAAGTTGTCCTTATCTATTCCAGTTTTTATGATTTGAAAAAAAAAAAATTTGCGTTCTTATGAGATGTCATTTTTATGGGTTTGACAAAAACAAGTTTTAATGAAGAGAGATGAAGTTTTGGAAGCTTTTAATTTTTGAAAGGAAAATGAAATAATGCGGCCAAATCACGTTTTTAAATCATAGAGTAGGTAAGGATTAGCACCTAGGAAAGAAGAGAAATATTTTGAAGCTATAGCGAGAATTATTTTGGAATAATAGTAAATTTCCAAAGAGTCTGTAAGCACTATAAAGCCTAGGTTGTTGCTTGGAAAAGACTGTTAGTACACAACAAGGACTAGTTGTGACAAGTGGATGGTATTGGGCAAGCGAGTTGTTTAGATCCAGTGGTTTGGAATTTTCTTTGTCAATGGGGACATGGTCCTAGGATTCTTAGCCCTTGGTAGTGGTTGTGTAGTGAGCTTGTTTTCCTATTTTAGTTTGGAAAGAATTAGAAGGCTTATTTAAATACTAAGCTTAGATCAATGGATTAAGTTAAATAAACTAAGAAAAAGTAATGACATAGCTGAAAGAAAACAAATAATGATGATAACTGCAAAAGCAAAACAAACGTTATGAGATAATAATAAAAAACAAAATTTCCTAAAAGTATTGTGAGAGACGAAGATTCAAAAAATTAAATTTTCTGAAATTAGAAATTTTAAAAGTTGGTTGGTAGAATTCTGGATGTAAAAAAATTGGATGAGCTACACTCTTGCTTTATAAGAGTGGAAAAAATTGGTTGAAAAAGATATTTCGGTTTTTTAAAATGTTGCAATCATATAGAAATTGCAGTATATTTAGGATGTGTGCATTATGATTTCAAAAAGTTTTCAAGAAAATGCATAAGCATGAAATTTGAAAATAGACATGTGTTATGAGTGAAAAATAATAATTTAGATTACTAATATTTAAAAATAAATTAAACGTTGGTATTAACGTTAATCAGAAAATATAAGCAGTAGAAATCAGGTTCAGGACCTAGGAGTTGGGTCGACCCATGTGTCGACCTTAGGGTCGACCCACCCGGACCAGATCTTTTTTTTGTTTTGTGACGTGTTTTTCTGATTCAAACGGTTTGGATTTTATATTGTCGAATCCGATGGACCATAATTTCTTGTACACCTATAAATAGACTAGTAAGGCCTAGCCTTTAACTCATATTTTTAGAGACGACGCCAAGGCTCTGCCATTTTCTTTCCTCTCCAAATCTTTCAGAAATTAGAAAGTTAGTTTTATGAATTTTGATTCAAGATTTGAAGATAAAGAATACGAATATACAACGTAAGTATTCAGGTTTCTGATCAACGTGAGGTATGTCCTGTGAAACTGAATTATTTAGGTTTCTTTCTTTCCCTCTTCTCTTAGTATCAAAATTATAAATCCGTGGTTATTTTAATACTAGATTCAGTTAGGAAGGTCGTGAAATCACATATCTGAATCAGATTCAAGGATTGGAAAGTTATCAGGTGAGTGGATTTGGAATTATACCTTTTGGATAATGGTATATTTACCGTTTACGTTCCCCGTTATTCTTAACATGTTAAATAACTGTAATTTGTGGTAACTGCAATATAATATATTCTCTAGTATGTCAAGAATATGTTGTTGCACAAATCTATTCTATTAATCTTCTGTTGGGTTAAGAATTACTGTAATATTGACATTGTGGAATTTACAATAAATGTGAACATGTTACCGAAAATGTGTTTAATGAAAAATTGTAAATATAATAAATAAAATTATAGTGAAATTGGGAATAATGGAAAAAGAATGGATGTGCCTAATTTGTATGGAAAATTTACAGTGATTTGGAAATGACAAATGAAGACAGGAATTAACATCTAACTTAGAAAATAAAAAGGGGGAAAATTGTAGAGGATTGGGTTAGATGGACTTAGGGAAAATTGTTACATTTCCATAGTGGTAAAATTATTAAGAACGTAACTGCAAGAAAAGAAAGGAAAAAGGGGCTAGTGTGAAATAGGGAGTCTCTTACCATATTGCACACTAATTAAATAAAAAGATGTATGCATGTCCACGATGAAAATAAAAGAAGTAGCTTGCAACTACGAATCTTGATTGATGTGCGTTTTGGAAACGAATCTTCATATCTTTCCACTAATCAATCTAATGAGGTGCATGAAATATTTTCCTGAAATAATGAGAATATACAAAACGGTTAATAAATGGACAACAACAAAAGTTTGGTTAATGTTAAGGAACCAAGAGAAAACGTGATGAACGGGGAATATAACATATTTTAATTGATTATATGAAAGAGAATGAAATATAATAGGTAGGCTTGTCCTAGGGACAAGTGGAATCATAACATGAGTTGTAATAAATGAAAAAGAGAACTTATTAACAAACCTTAGTTAAGAGAACTAAGTTAATAAGTAAACAACAACAGGTTGTGATGACAATTTAAGACGAGATTATGATTAAATAAGAAAGAATAAAGTAGACTTATGAAATGAAATAAGTTGTACTTAATTATATATTAAGTAGACGTGTCACAGGAAAAAATGAGGATTAGGAAAGGATATACTTAATTATACATTAAGTAAAACATGTTATTGAACTTGTAAACATGTAATTGGACAATAAATGACATGGTAATAAAAATGGGTTGTATATTACTTTCATTACTACAATTCAGGGATAAAAGGTTGTAGATTACTTTCGTTAATTACAATCTAAGAAATAACATGTTATGTCACTGGGGTTATTAATGAACTTAAAACACGATTAAGTTAAACTTGCCTAATTAATAAGCTAATCTTGAAAGTGGTCCGTTCTAATGAGATATAAGGGGCTCAGGGAATACCTAGTAACTTAAATAAAAGTGAATATGTTGATAATCAAGTTAATTAGCAATCCGATGAGATAAAGAAAGCGCATGATTAAAATATTAGACATAGGGTCTAATAACACGATTGTGTGATGCGTTGGACCAGTCCGCATGTACAAAGGTGAAGAACCCAATGGGGTAGATCATCGTGGTGTCCAGAGGCACGAGAGGAGCACATCCATTTGATTATTCGGCTCGATATTCTATTTGATTGCTCTTCGGGATTGGAGGGAAGCACGGGGCTTCCGAAGGACGTGGTAGGGTACTACGTGGTGGTCCTTTGTGCGGTGCATGCTCAGGTTGTGCTCGCAAAGGTTTGGTCTGCACGGTACCATCCGGTGAGTATACCTTGACTGCAACTGTAGTTTGGCAGTCAGAAGGTTGTGGCAGATGGCGTTGGGTGATTCAGCGATTTGCCTCGGAAGAGGCGGCTCAGGATCAATACAGGATAATAATCGTCAGGTACCTATCATTGGCCGTCAGTGTATGACATGGAAAGACTAGAGCTAAACATAGAGACCATCGATATTAATTCACTATCGAGACATTGGTTGTGGGACATGCCAAATTGGATGCTACATTGTTTGATAGGGGCACGTCACTTAGCTCTTGATGTATTCTTTCATTAGTTGAGGGAGGGGTCAGGGTGGGGCCATAGCCACTGTGAAAATGCAGACCATGCTTTGGATATCTGTATTGTAGGCCAAATGAGGCGGGCCTTTACAGATATGGAAAGCTCCCGGTTGCGTTCCATGCATTGGATGCAACCCTATTACGGGACACATGGTACAGTAGACAGTACGTTCATGTGAGTGTCTATATACACACACACTAGGTGGTGTATCGTCGACAGTAGGGCATTAATTTATGTTGAGACTTGATTCAACCGAGGAGTTTGGATACGACAATCTGTACGCTTACGTGGTATAACGATGATGTAACTATGTGATTACGTGGCGTAATGATTTGGATTTCTGTACATCGTTCGACGTTGGATGGATGTTGCACATTCTTCTGTGGCATGACGGTGGAGGTCGTACGAGGATGGTACTATGGGGAGTACCTTGAGATTTGGGGGTATATCTACATATATAGTATATTAGGTTATTCTACCGGGGAGTAGATGGGTACGACGTGAGTGTAGAGCCTTGAGTGCTATTAACCCAAAATTACCTAATAAATAAGAAAATATAACTTAACGGTATATGTAGGATTATTTCAGAATGTATAATTTATCCCATCACAAGAACTTTGTGTACTGACCTCCTCCTCATAACATACTCGCAGAATAGGTTTATAGCAAAGATTTGGTAGCCTTTGGATGCTTGTTAGATAGTGTTATTATTTCGGTAAGGCCATATTTGATTATTATATTTTATCTATTCCGTTGGGAGATGTTTTATCAAGCTCTGATATGTTTACTATTTCTGTCTTTTCCACAGGATATCAGACAAGCCATCTCGGGATTCGATAGATTGGAATTTTTAAAAGAAAATTTAGTTTGTCAAAATTCAGTTTGTTACACTTATGACGTGCCAGGCCGATATGGGACGATCATCGAGTATTATAAACCAAAACAGAAAGTATAACTAATAGTGCATGGATAATACATAATAAAATATAAAACATGATATAATAGTGAAGCATAACAAAGTTGGAAATCTCATCTCCATAAAATCTCAGAATATCAAGTACAGAACATCTCAGTAATTGAATATCTGAATACATCAGGACTCAAATTATTCCTCATCAGAGTATAGAACAAGAAAAACAACAGAAGTCTTCCAAACAACTATATAATAAGAATAGTAGTATGCTAGCCTCTTACTCGTCACTGTGAAACATTAGCGTCACCAACCTGTCACCTGTACTTAGTCTGCTCATCAGCATCGCAATGAACACCCAAGGTAATAAGAGAAAACATAAAACTTTGAGCCAGACAATGGTCTTGTATGAGCAATAAAAGATCAACAATAGTTACACAGAATAATATGATAATAGATGGTTCAAGGGTCACCTAACCTGTCCCTGCAACCAAAGTGTTAGCATATAATAATATAATTAAATATGCTACTTGAACATACAGAAGTAGACAATAGTCGGAACAGGATTTCCAGTACCCGATTTTCTTCAGTATCCTACGGTGATAGCCTACCCAGAAAAAAAGAAGAGAACACACAAGAAATCATATCATCCATAACAAGCAATAACCTAACTATCATCTACTAAATCCTTGAATACGTTGACATCGAATGATTTTTCGTTTCCATCCATCAAAGGGATAATGGAAAACCCCGGTTCTAGTCAGACTACCGTACGTCCTACGAACATTTTTCTTATCAAGACAACAAGATAACTTCTCAAGTAATCCAAGGTATTCAATCTCTCAGATCCTAACAGGCGTCTCTATGATACCTTTGTTTTAGGTCCTTGGCGCTTTCGATTACATAAGTCATCGACGACTCCATCTTTAAGCTCAAGTCTCACTCGAGTCGGTCCATTTACTCGCAACCCCATTCCAATTTGAGTTGCCTATCAATTTCACCTTTGATCACTCCTGCTTAGGTTCATGATTGAAGAATCAACACTAATTTGATGATAGCCTCCATATCGTAGATGCTATCGACTATCGAAGATCACCATCATGTTCTGAAGACCACTTCCCCTCATAGCCAAAACCACCAGCCACAACTGATCACCATGATGGATCGGTACCGGTCTATGCACTTAGTCAAATATGGCTAAGTTTCCATACATTCTTCTTCTTTGCCTTAAACGCTTCCCTTTTGTACAATTTCAAGTCAAAACATTTCCCATATCCTTATATGTCAGTTCATCGACGAGTACTCAGGCGTTTACACTTCGAACCATCCAATTCAGTTTAAACTTGGCACATTACCTGTTATAGTTATCCCTGATGGATCGGTATCGGTCCTCATACTTAGTGAATTTTCACTTGAAATAATGGTATGCTCTATGAACTCCTTAGATGCCATACACAAAACCTTGATCCCATATGAGTAGTGGTGATGGATTGGTGCCGGTCCAAGGGCTATGAACCGGTATCGGTCCTCGTACTTAGCTGATGTTAATGTTATTTTTCATCAACACCGAAATGAGCGAATAAGGGTATGGATCTAGGGGTGCCTAGAGATTATTTAGTTCCTACAAGCTTGAGGCCGTTCACCGTTTCAGAGATATCAAGGTATTAAGCCCGAAGATTAGTTATTCTTCCTTCAAAGAGGTGAGTACCACGCTTACAAGACTCAAGGACCAACAGTTACCTTGGGAGAAGGGTTCCTTAAGCTCAACACAAGTTAGAAAGCTAAACAGCTTGATAAATATTATTTTGGTAATTTGTACTTAGGTATGAAACATTATCGTTGGCTTATGAAGCTTTGTTGAAGGCATGCGATAAGAAAATGCATGAAATTGGTGACAAGTGTGGATTTCTCTCTTTATTGATCATTTTCATAAGTACATATGTGATTACTAGAAAAATCCCCAAATTGATTTACAAATTAGGGTTTTATCTCTAAGAAATGGATACAAGATTGTGGAATGAGAAAAGTCCCCTGAAATGAGACCCCTGGGTATTACGACATTTTTTGCCATCAACATTCTGGTGCTTTCACTGAGAAACTATAGACTCACTCCTTTGTCGCACACTTCCATCTCGACTTCGACACTGTGACGGCCCGCCCCGCACCAACCGACATTTACTCCAAAAGTGCGCTGTACACATGTCCAGTTAGCACGGAACAGTCATCAAAAGAAAAGAAAGAAGAGAATGAGCTAATCAAGGAACCTGTAGAATGTCTCACAGCGCATAGGATAAAATATAATAACAACATACTTGACATAAAACAGATGAGACAGTGCATAAGCTGAAAATAAACTAACATAGCAGTGGAAAATCCAAGTACAGCTTATGATCCAAAGCCAACATTATTACAACTTTTCAAACTGTCTCAACAAAACAAAAGCAAGATAAAGGAGGTACACTACTAATGCCCAAGTAGTGACCACCAGCGACACAGGGAGAATATCTATATATCATAAGTGGAAGCCTCCTGCTCGCCTCCGAATCAGCTACTCGCGCATCACCAACTAACCATAACCTGTCTCTAGTCTGCTCGTGTGAGCACCCAGAGTAATAAGAGGAGACATAAAACTCTGGGTCAGACATAAAGCCCGGTACGAGCGATAAGCAACAAAACAGAACAATAACAAGTATAATCCAATCATACCTGAACCTGGACCTGCAACCAAAGAGTTAGCACTACATACCGTACAATACTCTAAGGTGCCACTAACATACTGTGTAAGAGATACGGGGGTGGGGGTGTGCATGTCATAGTGGTGTCAAACAATCAAGCATAGCAATCGTCCTCACATCCCTCACTCAGTGCGTAAAGCATACGATATCCACTACTTTGGTCACCTAATACTTTGGGCCATGACGGAATCCAATCCCGTGTAACTATCACTACAAGCCCACTATCCATCTCTCAGTGGTGAACCAAAGTTATGAATACCGACAACCCCTTTGCACATGTCCCGCAGCAAAGCCCAACCATGAAGTGAACTCATTGGTTCCCAACTGCATCCTGAGCTCTAACTTCCATTTGGACTACCTTTACATCTCGGGTTATTGGTCATCACCGGATCGGTCTTCTCCTTCTTCCTTGGTTCGGTTCAGATTGCTTCATCACCTCGGATCGGATCAAGTTCCTCAAGTCCCTCCATGATGCACCGGATCGGGTCGGGTCGTGCTCCATGCTCCAACTCGTGGTGGTTCGGATCGTAGCCAAGCTCCGGATCGGTTCGGATACAACCCAGGTCGTACTTAACATCTCGGTTCGTGACAAGTTCCTTCGGGTCGGATCGGAGGATGCCATCGGGTTCGGGTCGGAGAAGAATACTCCACGGGCGGTTCGGTTCGCGAGTTGCACCTCCTTGGCCACCTGTTCACGAGCTTCCAGGCGGATCGGTCGGTCTCCATCACCACAAGCGGATCAGGTCGGATCGTGGAGAGTGGTTTGGTTCGGATAAAGGGGATCCGATCCGGTCCCTGCCTGTAGTTCCTGCACTTTGTCCAGCGAGTTGTTTACGCCATTCGACGGCGTTTTTGACCATTCTAATTGTTCTAAACAATCACAAAGCATACCATACAGTCATAGCAACATGTATAAACATCCACAAACAGCAAAACATCAATATGGTAGGTCAAAACGGATCAAACATACACAAAAACCCATATTTTCCCCTTAATCGTGTTTAAGAGCAACTAACAGTATGATTATCAAAACTTAACCAAATTACCCAAATTTTCTAGCAGAGGTCTAAAATAATATTTCAGAATTTCTGAATATTTTTCCAGATTTTAATCATGCATAAATTCGCTAATTTCCACTGATCACCCCTTAATCCCCCAAATTCCGGGATTTGCAAAATTAGTCGAAATTAACCCAAATTCATATCAGAGGCATAAAATGATGTTTTAGAATTTTAGGAATTTTTCTAGATTTTTTTGAGCCATAATTTCGCTAATATTCGCTAATTACCATAATTAGCCGTAATTAGTGAAAAACAATGCAAATCACTCACCTTAGCCACAAACAAACTTTAGATCTGAAATAATTTCTGATTTGGATCCAATCCCTACGTGTTCCAGCAGCTCTCTCTCTGATTTGGTGCTACCCTCCCTTGATTTGATGTAGTTTTGCTTAATCTCCGATTAGAAAGTGATTAGAGACGATTTGGGATGAAATTAGAAGGTGGAGGCCACGACTAGGGTGAAAGACATGTTTGTGGCGGCTGGAAAATGAGGATAAGATCGTTCTCTAACTGATTTCAGCCTCCTCATAACCCTAATCGCGAAATCCCCCATTGGGCCTAGCTGTTAATCACCCGGTTAAGCCCAATTAAGCTGTTTTTCACTATCTGAAACTTGTTTCAGCCATATCTCCCAAACGGTGAGTCCGTTTGGCTAATGTGACCACTCTACGGAATTGTAAACCATCATCCGAAGCCAATGAAAGTGGTTTCAGGTCAAATTTCATTTCCAGTCAAAAGTTATGGCCAAAACAGTACCAACTAGGGGTAAAATGGTCATTTAAAAATCGGGAAAAATCATGAACATGGTAAATGACCCCAATAATCGTCTCCCAAAGTTACATGACCATACGACTTCGTATGTGAGAGAAATAAATATTCTACGATCCTATGATGCGTAGAATGCGGGTTGTTACATTCTCCCCCCCCCCCCCCCCCCCTTTAAGAAATTTCGCCCCCGAAATTCCCTAACCAAAACACACAAAGGGTCCCGCATGCCTATCAACCATAAAACAACAATCAACATGCAAAACAAGTCTATCCTAGCATGCGGTTTACTAATAAGGGAAGATACTATCACTACCAAAACCTTACCAGGCAAAGAGTTCTGGATACTTCTTCCTTATATCCTTCTTTGTTTCCCAAGTACAGTCTTTTTCATTCTCACCCCACTGGACTTTGACTAGTTTCACCGCCTTCCTTCGAAGCTGCTTCGTATCGTTCCCAACAATACGCATAGGCTTGCGGTTCTCAACCGCCTCGGGTTCAACCTCGCTATCGTCCAACTGATCTGGTGAAATAGCCACATTAGGGTCTTGCACAAACTTCCTTAACTGGGAAACATGAAATACGTTGTGAACTCCCGCCATCTTGTCAGGTAGCTCTACTTCATACGCCAAATTCCCAACTTGCTCGAGGACTGGGAATGGACCAACAAATCTTCGTGCTAACTTACCTCTCCAACCAATCTGAATCACATTCTCAATGGAGAGATCTTGACGAACACCAAGTTGTTAACGAAGAATTCCAAATCTCTTCGTCTCTTATCGAGATAAGTCTTCTGCCTATCTTGGGTAGCGTTCATTCTCTAATATGCAACTCACTCAAATACCATCATGACCTGACCTAGTCCTTTGTAAACTATCAATATAATCCATTTGAGACTTGTTCTCAACGGTTGTGACAAACCACTAAGCTTGCTTTGCTCAGCTTTAACTAATTGGCAATTCATGCATTTGGACATAAACTTCCCAACGTCTTTCTTTATCCTTTCCCAGTAGTAGATCTGCTCCATGTCTCAATACATCTTGTTACCACTGGGATGTATAGTCAATTTCGGGTGATGATATGCTCTAAGCACTTCACCTCTCAGTCCATCTGCGTTGGGTACAACTAGTCCCTTATTCTTTCGAAGCCACCCTTCTCGATCAAATCCTTACCTGATCATTCTCTTTCCATCGATACCCATCTCTACCCTAGAGATGGTTTCCAATAGATTAGGATCGTCCTTCTAACTGGAACCAATCCACTCAATCAAAATCGATCTAATCGTCAAGCTTACTAGTGTTTCTGAATCCAATTCACTCTTGGGCCCGAAATCATATCCTGTGATATACTTTAGTTGCTTCCATCCTAGAAACAAAACCCCTAAACTGGCATGTCTCCTACTCAATGCAACTATTACCACACCCAAATCCTTTACTATGATCACTCTACCCCATGGAGTCATGGCGACTACACTGCACTGATCCATAGCCACTAGTCCTTTGCTATGTCCACTCTGCCCCATGAAGTCATAACAACTCCACTGCACTGGCTCATAGCCTTACTATTCCTTTACTATGTCCACTTTGCCCCTCGAGTCATGACGACTCTACTGCACTGGCTCATAGTCCTACTACAATCACATTGTTCCCCATCGCTGGAACCCTACAGGTGATAGTCTACTCAAGGGAAGAAAAATAGGAACAACATAGTAACCATAACATCCATCAAACAAGTCCTACCTATCACCTGCTAAATTCATAAACACATCGACACCTACATGATTGGTCTAACCAATCCCAACATGTCGATTCTTGTATGTCTGGTCCAACCAACATCAATAACTCATGGAAGCCCAGCCTCCATACATACACCGATGCCTACTTGACTGGTCCAACCAATCCCACGCCAATGGAAGCCCCGCCTCCCTACGGACTACCATACGTCCAACGTACGTTTATCCTCCAAGGATAACTAGATCACATCCAACGGATCCAGGGTAACGGGCGTCCCAAGATACCCCTGCTTTTAGTCCGCCTAAAATACTTGAGTCCAACCTAAGTCTATCCATTATCTTGTTGCCCTCTCGAGTCCAACTCAAGCCGAATCCAATTCCTTGCAGCCTTCTCGAGTCCAACTCGAGTCAATCTATAACTGAGACCCAGTCTTGAGTATCCGTTACCGACAAACTCTAGTCCAACGTGAGTCGTCGTCTCCTTATTCGTTGCATCTCCAAGGTCAACGAACACCCATTTTCCTTTTACGAGTTCAAGTCCAACTTGAATCGCCTTAATCTTCGTTGTATCTTCCATGATCAACGAACACATCCTATTCCTTCAAAGTCCTACTATCCAAAGAGAACATCAACATAGGGTTCTAAACAATCCATTACTTTACATCTTTCTCGAGTCTCACTCGAGCAATCTCATAACCCTATCGAGTCTAACTCTGGGCAGTCTATACCATTGAACAGTCTCATCATGTTCCGTCTGCCCATCACTCCTCGAGTAAACCAAGATATCATCCAATGTAAAATCACAACAACTATTTACCCCTCATGCAAACCATCCTAGTCGAAATCGACATTCCCCAAGCACAAGCCCCAAAGGCCTAAACCAATATCAGACAAGCACCCAAGGAACATCTCCTCCAAGTTCGGACAACCCACGTGAGGTGATACTAGCAAAACAATCTAGCACTGGAGCACTCATTTGCCTCCCAGAGACAACTAGAACTTATTACAACGATAACCTTTCAGCTTCCTTAACTCCAGTTACTATCGCCATCACTAGGTAGGTACCTAATACCACCCTATTCTTTTAGAGTAAATCAACTCCCCAAAATAATGCTAAACCCAGTAAAGCCCAAAACAAAGCAATCACAAGGAAACATACATCCATGACTCGAATAGACCAAACCACAACAAATCATACTAAGATCAGTCGAACCACCTATCGGGTTCGTCACAATTAGAGGTCTATCGACTATCTCAGGTTTGTCAAACAATACCCGAACAGAAACATCTTAAATAGAAAGCATACCTTTTATGACGACACCCTTTCCCTTCTGCGCCGCACTTGGAACATTTGACGAAGAAGGAACAACGTTGATAGCATACGCTTTCACAATCTGCTTCTCCGTAGGAGGTTGTGGGCAATCATCCTTGTGATGTCCCGCCTGGCCGCAGTTAAAGCACTTCCTTTCCCCAGGCTTTTCTCGACAATCTCTGGCATAGTGGCCCTTCATGCCACAACTAAAGCATTCACCATCTTTCTTATTTTTCTTATTATGACCATCCTTGGTCGGCTTCTGCCTCCTCTTGCTCTGAGAATTCTTCTTGCCTTCACCGCCTGCTTGCGGCTTTGGCTCCTCTGTAGATGCAATAGCAACTTCGGTCTTCGACTTAGGGAAAAGGCTCTCTGACCTTAATGCCTTTCCTACAATAGATTCGAACGTCTCATCAATATGGTTTATAAGTCTTTCCCCCAAGTACCTATCCAAGCCAGTTATGAACTTCTCGTTCTTCTTTTCGACTGTATCGATAAGGGACCATCCATATTTCGATAAAGTATCGAATTCTGCGATGTACTCCGAGACTGCTCTACCGTTCTGCTTAAGCTCCAAGAACTTCTGGAACAGTTCTGATTTATGAGCAGCTGGAATAAACTTATCACAAAAGCGAGTCTTAAACTGATTCCAAGTAACTTGATCTTCTGGAGTAGCTGTTCTAATGGCATTCCACCAATTCATCACTCGCCCTTGCAGTTGACGAGTCGCTAGCCTTCTCTTCATCGCATCCTCGATACCCAAGTCGTCGAAGATACGATCACAGCTATCCAACCAATCCTGAACATCTGTGGCCGACTCCGTTCCGTGGAACGGCTTCCCACCAAGGTTAGTGTAATCCTTGCACAACTTGGCGAAATCGACCCTAGGCGCCTGCACTACTGGACCACCACCATTTCCGGGATTGGGAACTTCCCCTTGCACCTCCCTAAGAATGTCTCTCATGAGGTCAGTAAACATCGCCCTCATGTCAGCAGCATTCCCATTATTGGCTCCTCTACCAGCACCTCTAGCATGTCGGCTCATCGTCAATCTGTAAAAGGAGAAACGATTAACGACCCCATAGTGGTGCTAGCGCAGTACGACTTCATTCTTATACTACTAATAGTATATATATATATATAGCTTTTGAAAACCAAAGTAATCACAAATACGCGCTCTCGTATACGTACTATCTCTCCCTAGTGTCTTTCCCTAGGTTAACTACGCAACCTAAAGCTCTGATACCAAGTGTGATGGCCCGCCCCGCACTAATCGACATTTACTCCAAAAGTGCGTTGTACACATGTCCAGTTAGCACGGAACGGTCATCAAAAGAAAAGAAAGAAGAGAATGAGCTAATCAAGAAACCTGTAGAATGTCTCACAGCGCATAGGATAAAATATAATAACAACATACTTGACATAAAACAGGTGAGACAGTGCATAAGCTGAAAATAAACTAACATAGCAGTGGAAAATCCAAGTACAACTTATGATCCAAAGCATACATTATTACAACTTTTCAAACTATCTCAACAAAACAAAAGCAAGATAAAGGAGGTACACTACTAATGCCCAAGTAGCGACCACCAGCGACACAGGGAGAATATCTATATATCATACGTGGAAGCCTCCTGCTCGCCTCCGAATCAGCTACTCGCGCATCACCAGCTAACCATAACCTGTCTCTAGTCTTCTCGTGTGAGCACCCAGAGTAATAAGAGGAGACATAAAACTCTGGGTCAGACATAAAGCCTGGTATGAGAGATAAGAAACAAAACAGAACAATAACAAGTATAATCCAATCATACCTAAACCTGGACTTGCAACCAAATAGTTAGCACTACATACCGTAGAATACTCTAAGGTGCTACTAACATACTGTGTAAGAGATACGGGGTAGGGGTGTGCATGTCATAGTGGTGTCAAACAATCAAGCATAGCAATCATCCTCACATCCCTCACTCAGTGCGTAAAGCATACGATATCCACTACTTTGGTCACCTAATACTTTGGGCCATGACGGAATCCAATCCCGTGTAACTATCACTACAAGCCCACTATCCATCTCTCAGTGGTGAACCAAAGTTATGAATACCGACAACCCCTTTGCACACGTCCCGCAGCAAAGCCCAACCATGAAGTGAACTCATTGGTTCCCAACTGGATCCTGAGCTCTAACTTCCATTTGGACTACCTTTACATCTCGGGTTATTGGTCATCACCGGATCGGTCTTCTCCTTCTTCCTTGGTTCGGTTCGGATTGCTTCATCACCTCGGATCGGACCAAGTTCCTCAAGTCCCTCCATGATGCACCGGATCGGGTCGGGTCGTGCTCCATGCTTCAACTCGTGGTGGTTCGGATTGTAGCCAAGCTCCGGATCGGTTCGGATACAACCCAGGTCGTACTTAACATCTCGGTTCGTAACAAGTTCCTTTGGGTCGGATCGGAGGATGCCATCAGGTTCGGGTCGGAGAAGAATACTCCACGGGCGGTTCGGTTCGCGAGTTGCACCTCCTTGGCCACCTGTTCACGAGCTTCCAGGAGGATCGGTCGGTCTCCATCACCACAAGCGGATCGGGTCGGATCGTGGAGAGTGGTTCGGTTCGGATAAAGGGGATCTGATCCGGTCCCTGTCTGTAGTTCCTGCACTTTGTCCAGCGAGTTGTTTACGCCATTCGACGGCGTTTTCGACCATTCTAATTGTTCTAAACAATCACAAAGCATACCATACAGTCATAGCAACATGTATAAACATCCACAAACAACAAAACATTAATATGGTAGGTTAAAACGGATCAAACATACACAAAAACCCATATTTTCCCCTTAATCATGTTTAAGAGCAACTAACAGTATGATTATCAAAACTTAACCAAATTACCCAAATTTTCTAACAGAGGTCTAAAAAAATATTTCAGAATTTCTGAATATTTTTCCAGATTTTAATCATGCATAAATTCGCTAATTTCCACTAATCACCCCTTAATCCCCCAAATTCCGGGATTTGCAAAATTAGTCGAAATTAACCCAAATTCATATCAGAGGCATAAAATGATGTTTTAGAATTTTAGGAATTTTTCTAGATTTTTCTGAGCCATAATTTCGCTAATATTCGCTAATTACCATAATTAGCCGTAATTAGTGAAAAACAATGCAAATCACTCACCTTAGCCACAAACAAACTTTAGGTCTGAAATAATCTCTGATTTGGATCCAATCCCTATGTGTTCCATCAGCTCTCTCTCTGATTTGGTGCTACCCTCCCTTGATTTGATGTAGTTTTGCTTAATCTCCGATTAGAAAGTGATTAGAGATGATTTGGGATGAAATTAGAAGGTGGAGGCCATGGCTAGGGTGAAAGACATGTTTGTGGCGGCTGGAAAATGAGGATAAGATTGTTCTCTAACTGATTTCAGCCTCCTCATAACCCTAATCCCGAAATCCCCCATTGGACCTAGCTGTTAATCACCCGGTTAAGCCCAATTAAGCTGTTTTTCACTATCTAAAACTTGTTTCAGCCATATCTCCCAAACGGTGAGTCCGTTTGGCTAATGTGACCACTCTACGGAATTGTAAACCATCATCCGAAGCCAATGAAAGTGGTTTCAAATCAAAATTCCTTTCCAGTCAAAAGTTATGGCCAAAACAGTACCAACTAGGGGTAAAATGGTCATTTAAAAATTAGGAAAAATCTTGAACATGGGAAATGACCCCAATAATCGTCTTCCAAAGTTACATGACCATACGACTTCGTATGTGAGAGAAATAAATATTCTACGATCCTATGATGCGTAGAATGCGGGTTGTTACAGACGCGCTACTTAGGTTTCTTCCTAAACTACCGCTCGAGTCCGCTTACGATGGTTAAGCAAGAAAAGAACCCGATGGTCGGAACTTCAGCAGCAGCTGATGCTGCTACTTCTCAACAACTTCAGCCGGCGGCAAACCCGGTCGTAGCAGACATCTTTCTTCCTACGGACCCCAATTCTACTACAACTCAAGCGCAGATTTATGCGCTTAATAAAAGGTTGCAGAACAGATCTCTTGAGGTCAACGATGCATTGAAAACCAACATTGACCTTATGCGTCAACTTAATAAAAGTCAATGTCTCGTCACTCGACTCTAGCTTGCTCAGAACAACGCTCGCCCACGGCATAACTCCTCAGAAAGCGCGTCTTCCGAAACTCGGGGCTGGAGCCAAAAAAGGAGGTTCTTCCTCAACACTAATGTCGCTGCCTACACTAACTCCCATACCAACGGCAACAACAACGGGTTGCGGCTTATGTTATTCATGTAGCATTCAGACCGAATGACTCTATGAAATTACGTCGATACTTCCACATATTACGGGTAACATAGGAGACATCTCTATTTTTCCCCGGGGAGATCTTTATAATTACCACTACTTAGCTTGGGACCACCATAACCATCAGCGAGGGAATGCGTCAACGCAACTGTTCCCGGTTGGTTATCAACGATGAACCAGGTCCGAGTAATCGACCCCCTCCTCGATATAACCCAACCGTCGCTGCTATAAACTTGGGGCCTACGCGTCCAGCAACTCAACAGGCCCAAGTTCTGCCTAATCAGAATTTGCATTAGCCTGCTCAACCTCATTAACCATACCAGAATTAGGCCAACAATGATGATGAAATGGATGAGGACAATCCCGATGTCCATCCTAGATGACGTTCACAACCCGGAACCCTTGAAGCAGACAACAACCGATGGATCCCGCTATAAAATGTTCATCGTGCATATCTCCACGGCATGGCCCGAACGATCATGAGAAATATGCGAGAGAACGTCAACGACGTGTGGGAAACCCACTTGAGACTTAATCCCTTCACCAGGGATGTGAACGAAGCCGAGTGTCCACGAAGCTTCAACATGCCACAACTCATAGCCTACGGGGGAACGACTGACCCCTATGCTTTTCTAAATCACTATGAGTGGAACATGGACTCCAGTAGGGAAATTGATGTCGTCAAGTGTAAATGCTTTCCCGTCTTCTTGAAAGGCACAACCTTGCTCTGGTTCACCTGTCTTTCACTCTAATCTATCAGTAACTTTGACCAACTGGCAACCAAAATGGTCAGATAGTTCAGAATGCATGTTCCTATGCCAAAGAATACTCTTGCTCTCTCTCCAACCTCTACTAGGGCCTAACAGAAATCCTCTAAAAGGTACATCGACCGTTTCAATACCGCCCTCGCTGAGGTTGATGATCCAGAACCTCGCACAGTCCTTGTCCATCTTGCTAAAGGCGTACTCGCTGACTTCGAATTTGGAGCATGGATAGACAGAAGGTAACCAAAGACTCTAGAAGCCTTCTACGGGAAAGCCGGGCGATTCTTGTGTCAAGTGGAAGCTCGGCGCAACAGGGCTACCCAAGGAAGCCACCCTAACAACCCACACACTGGTACCGTCGAGGACGGTATCAAAGGAAAACAAGTCGGAGAATCTTCCAATAAGGGTAAGGGGCGGCCCTGTTCAAGCCTAAACCAAACAGCGGCAAAGCTGGCGGTCCTAACAACAATCAAGCTTCGGTAGATCCCAAGAAGCACGACCACTATCAGAATTACAGGAACTACACTCCGCTCAATCGAGATATAGAGACAATCTGGCTAGAGACCTGTAATACTCACCGGTATAAGAAGCCTAATACCCGGGAGTCTACCGACCACGAGAAAAACTCCAGCAAGTATTGCAGATTCCATGACATATTTGGGCACAACACTAACGATTGCCGCCATCTCAAGGATGCGATTGAAAATCTCATCTGCGAGAAACGTTTGGAACAGTACGTCCAAAATCTTGCTACTCCCGAAGCAGCCAAGGGCCCTTCAACGCCCGCTCTTCCTATGCCCAATACGACCTCAGGGTCGTCCAATCAGAGACCATGTGACATTATAATCAACACTATCTGTTGTGAGCCTCACCCCTCTCATGACAACTTCTGATAGATGGAGAAATATGCCAACTTCATCAAGCATGCCAGCTACAAAGCATGTTTTGCTCTGGACGAATCTGTCCCCGCCAAGCTCCAAAAGACAATGTAGGACAATATTGTCTTTCGCGAGAGATATTCTACAGGAATTGAGATCCCAACCATAGACCCTCTCCTCTTCTCTACTCAGATTGGCCCGACTTTTGTTCGAAGGATCCTCATTGAATCATGAAGCTCGGTCAACATCATCTTCAAGGCGACCTACGATTAAATGAAACCAGAGGCCAACGACTTGAAGCCCTGTCATGCCACCACCCACAGCTTCAATGGTTCTTCTAACCAACCCATAGGCATGGTCGATCTCTCGGTAGAACTCGGAGAAGGGTATTGGAGTCGGTCTGAATCGTTACTTTTATGGTCATCGACGTCATCTCTCCATACAATGTCTTCCTTGGACGTCCCTTCCTTGTAGAATTCTGAGTCTGCATGCGCCATGGTCCCTTCTGATGAAATTCCCTATAGGGAATGGGAACGACATAGTCAAAGGCGACCATGAAACCACGAGAGCATGCTATCTCGCATAATAGGATAATGCCTACAACGAGGTAAAAGCCAAGACAGTGCCTCTACCTTCCTACGCTAAGACCATCTCCGCATAGCAATCAAAGGTATCTGAGTCTTGGCTTAGGCATCACTGCCATCTTTCCAACGATCTCAATCCGAGGGAAGACAAAGAGCCCGATTTCGAGAAGGATACCCCGGTAGAACCAAAGGTGGATGTTCCGATCAGCCCCGACGACCCAACAAATTAAGGTCTTGAAAGTTGGATCGCAACTCCACCCCGCAATAAAGGAAGAGCTCATGGATTTCCTTAGGTCCAACCTCTACGTATTTGATTTGACCCACTCTGATATGTGCAGCATCGATCCAGAAATCGCTTGTCACATGCTTAGCATCGATCCAAAGCATCTTCCTATCAAACAAAAGTGTCGAATCTTAGGAACTGAAAGATTGATCGCACTCAGAGAGGAAGTGGATAGGCTTCTCGACAATGGCTTCTTCCGCGAAGCCCACTACTCTAAATGGGTCTCCAACCCGGTCCTGGTCAAGAAAGAAAATGGGAAGTAGCGAACGATTGTTGACTACTCAGACTTGAATAAAGCATGCCCAAAGGACAACTTCCCACTTCCAGTGATTGATCAGCTCATTTATTCAATTGCTGTCTACCTGCTCCTCTCCTTCATGGATGCGTACTCAGGCTACAACCAAATTCAAATGTATCTTCCAGATCAGGATCAAATTTATTTCATAACCGATCTTTGGCTCTACCGCTATGTCGTCATGCTCTTCGGTCTCAAGAATGCTGGAGCCACCTATTAGCGACTGGTCAAGCGCATGTTCAAGGACCAGATTGGGAGATCCATGGAGTTTTACATGGACGATATGCTCGTTAAGACGAAAATATCGAACGACCATGTCGATGACCTTGCCAAAATGTTCGATGCCCTTTATAAATACGGCATGAAACTCAATCTTTTGAAATGCTTTTTTGGCGTTGCATTGGGAAAATTCCTGGGTTTCATTGTCAATTTTTCACAAGGCATCAAAGCCAATACAGATAAGATTAAAGCTATCTGGGATATCCAATCTCCTCGGAACATTAAAGATGTTCAAAGTTTAAATGGGAAAGTTGCCGCCCTAAGTCGATTCATCTCTAAAGCTATTGAAAAATGCATTCCCTTTTTCGACTTGCTGGGAAATGGGAAGCGCAAATTCATATGGACACCGGAGTGCATTGTCGCATTCCAAAACTTCATGAATCACTTAGAGTGACCACCTATCTTGTCTAAACCCGTGGTCGGCGCTCATGCACATCGAAGATCGTGTCTAACGAGCCGTTTACTACATCATCAAGAGGTTGACAAGAGCGGAAAAGAATTATATGAAACTAGAAAAGCTCGCCTACTGCTTGTTGATCACTTCTCGGATGCTATGACCGTAATTTCAGTTTAAAGTCTTCATCGACCAACCTCTACGATAGGTCCTGCAACGACCTGAGGCGCCTGGACGACTTTTGAAGTGGAACATAGCTGAGCCAATTTGAGATCACTTTCATTCCCCGTTGAGCCATCCTCGGACAAGCCCTCACAGATTTCATAGCAGAGTTCACCATCCCAGAAGATCCTCCTCCGATATACATCGAAACTCCAAACATTCAGTGGAAGCTGTTCCGGATGGATCATCCAACAGTCAGTGTTCTAGAGCCGGAGCCGTAATTTTTAATCCTGAGGAATGCTCGATCTGTTATTCTCTAAAGCTCGACTTCCCTTCCACCAACAACGATGCGGAATATGAAGCATTTATTGCTGGACTCAGAATTGTGATCGAACTTAACATCAAGGCTATCCAAATCTACTCCGACTCATAGCTCATCATATGCCAGGTGTAGGGTTAGTATTAAGCCACGGTGGCACGATTAGCTCCTTACCTTGCTCGGGTTTGCGAATTGCTCACCAACTTCGACCACTACATCATTACACACATCCCTCGAGGACAAAACAAAAAAGCCGATTCTTTAGCCATATTGGCTAACTCTGGGGATGCACAACTCTTGGGACTATCCCCAATCGAAGTGGTCGACTCTCCGAGCATCGATCAAATGTAGATTGATTCTTAGCAATAAACGAGACCGAGACTGAACCTAAGTCCTGGCTGACCCTAATCAAGAACTACTTGCAACAAGAGACCCTCACCAAATGCTATAAGGAAAGATGAGCAATAACTCACAAATTATCTCACAACATTATTCAAAATGGAGTGCTCTACCGAAGAGGATTCTCTGTTCCATTATTCCCGTGTGTAGCCCACAACAATGCCGACCGTGTGCTATTGGACGTGCACAAAGGCGAGTGTGGTGACAACACTGGGAGGAAAACTCTGGCAAGGAAGATTCTCAGATATGGTTACTTCTAGCCTACGCTCGATCTAGGTGCCTCGAATTATGCCCATAAGTGCGACAAATGACAAAGGTTTCCCAGGTTCCAAGAGCCTCGCCTACTGAGCTAACACAGATGGTTAGTCCTTGGCCTTTTGCCATATGGGGAATATATATCATCGGAACTCTTCCAATGGCTAGAGGTAGCACACGTTATGCTATCGTCGCAGTTGATTACTTCACCAAGTGGGCAGAAGCTGAGTCCCTCACTACAATCACTACCAAGAAGGTGATCAACTTCATCGTCTGCAACATCATCACCCGAAATGAGTCCCTCAAGCTATCATATCCAACAGTGGGACCCAATTCGAGAGCATCGAGTTCAAGACTTTCTGCCAGTGGCACATCGAAAATAGATTTTCTGAAGTAGCTCATCCACAAGCCTTGGGCAAGTCGAGGCTGTCAACAAAGTGATCAAGTCCATCATCAAGATGTGTTTGGAAAAAGCCGGAGACTTATGTGTAGATGGTCGCCCTTTAGCTTTATAGGCCTACCGGACCACCCGTAAGTCAACGACTTGCCATACTTCCTTCACTCTCGCCTATTGATCCGAATTCTCATTCCCATTGAGGTCAAACTCTAATCTCACCGAGCACTTACTACGATCCGAAGACCAACCAAGATCTTCTCTTGGAATCACTTGACTTACCCGACGAGAAAAGAGATAAAGCTGAACTCCGAGCCGCTGCTCTGCGCCAACGAGTCGCTAGATACTTCAATTCCAAAGTCTGTCCAAAGGACCTCAACATCAGCGACCTCATCCTAAAATGGACCTTTCCCACACCGAATGGTTTTAGTCCTCGCTGGGAAGGTCCGTATGTCATACAACGGAGGCTTGGAGATGGAACCCTCAGGCTAATGATCGTTGATGGCGCCGAACCCCTAAGAGCATGGAATAGTGAACACCTCCATCGCTACTTTACATATCTTAGTGTATAGATTTACTTCTTTCCAACAATGTTTTGTTTTCTTTAAATTCAAGGCATTGTAAAATAAAGGCCATAGTTGCCAAAGTTATTAGTAAAGATAGCTTTCAGTTCTCCATATTCTTGGTATGTTTACTTTCTGCATAGAATGATCAAGCAACCATCACAACTGACTTGCATGCACGAGCGCATAACATTGGATCGACACCCTAGAGAGTGAAACCGATCCTGCCCAACTTGAGTCTCGAATCAATGATGAGGCCGTGTATAAACAACCCAGGACGTTCATTTACTTGAATATCCAGCCTCGTTCCTAAGTCTCTGGACCTTGGGGCATCCCATGGACCAAACGAGTGTGACGTCGACTGCTCGTTTGGTTCCATCCATCCTAAAGGGTCCGGATCCAGACAACAATTGGTGAATCAATGACGCCCTCAATCTCCAACCCGAACAAAAAGACAAGAGAGTCTAAAGGACGAATCAACGATGTCCTTGCCTTCTCACAACTCGGGACCAACGACCTCAGGGAGGCCCCGAGAGAGAGAGAGAGAGATCACCAGAGCTGAACCTCGCACGACTTGGAACTCCTGACCAAGAGAGATACCAAGAGCGAAGTCCGCGCTTACAATATTTGTGTTGTATATAACAATTCTATGATTTTTGTTTGATGATAACTATAACGACCCGGTAAAAGAATTCGACGCCCGAATTCTGAAAATAATACACAAACCCGTATTACTTGCCAAAACCCAAGTATCCAACACTCACCAGATAGTTATAAGAAGAATATTAGAGGGTGAGATAAGAAAGAAAGTTAAAATAGAAGAAGAGGAACCAACACAAAATCAGAGTCTCCCATTGCAACGGAATAAAATATAATATAAACATAAATCTTTACTGAGAGCTTTAAAAAAAATACTTACAATCATCAGAGTACATCACAAATCTGGACAATTATAATAACCTATCCCTATATTCAATACACATAGAATCATATCTATATAATATCATACGTCTGAACCCATCCATCTCGTCCCTTCATAACATACGATAACCTGAACCTGTACAACCCGGGCTAACCCGAGCATTACAAACACCAGATCAGTCTGGCGAACCGGAGTGAGAAAACACACCAAGTTTAAAAGTATGATTTTAAAGTCAAAAATCTTTTCGAAAGAAAAAGACAATCATAAGACACAATCCACACATAAATACGGAGGGTTTTTACCTTACGATAAACCAAAACATTTTTGAAATCAATATCATTTCTGGTATTATAATAGCGTCTAAATGCAAATAAATATCAATGTAGCAGAACACTTGCATCTCATGCTCTACATACATAGTATACAATCAAAATCGCGGGCTCTTATTGGAGAATGGATTTCCTTGGCAAGGTATGGGCAACCACCTTTCCGACAAGGTACCTCTGTAGATGAATACATTAGGGTTCAACAAGAACATCTTGCAACCCAAGCTAAACATGACCAGTCCCTCACTTCCCTTGAGAGTACCGAATATATCATTACCACAGATGGGGGCCAGCCAACCGAACCGATAGTATACATATAAAATAAAGGGACAACCGAAGGCATTTGATTTCTCCAGATCAGGTAATGAATATACCCTTTTGATGGGTGCGACCCACATAGCCATACGACCTACCCAATTTAAACCATTTCCTGGTTGATGAGGCTAGAGGTCAAATTTTATTTATTTATTTACTTACCTTTATTATTATTTTTAGAACATCTGTCCACCATTCACTTTGAATGTCACATTGTTAGATCCGCCAAAAAATCACTAATTGACGTCTACAAAAATACTCTAGTTGTTAGGTTAAGAGAACCGTCGTTCTCCCCACCAACTATTGTACGTTTGAAGAAACCAATGTACGTGATTCCTTTAGAAATACTCTGTCAGACATTCGTCCATGCAAGTCATCTAGGAACAAGATGAACTGAAGGCACTCTTGTAACGACCCGGAAAATCAGAACCAATTTAGAAATTTTAAATTGGCTAAAATAGTGGATTTTAAATATTTAAAATAAATATTTTAAATAATAGTAATGAAAAGTGAGTTTGAATATACGTTTGAAAACAAATATAATTAATTCTAATTATAAACAAGGCCTGAAATGGCGCGGCAGTTTCAAAATTTGAATTCAAACTTTGACTGACTGTGCCGGATGCAAAACAAAACGGATTTGAGTGAAACTAAAAATATTTAAATCTGTTAGTGAATACCTTTCTAACAAATCTGAAAAATCGAAGTTTCATAGCGGGATGCAAAAGTTATGGCCAAATGAATTTTCTGAAAGGTCGCTATGGAGTTTATATAGCCCGTGAAAATGGCCATTTTGCAAACGACCTCGGAATTCGATGAAACCACTTTTGTTGGATTCGGGATGTTAAACTATTGCTAAGTTTCAAATTTCATAATTTGTGAAGCTAGTATGTAAGCGTGGCAAAGGAAAATGTGTTTTGGTCAATTATAGTTAAATTGGATCGACCAGAAATGGACCATTTTTCAAACGGTCTCAGAATTCGACGAAACTAGTTTTGTTGGGACCGTATCGTCAAAACATAGCTAGATTTATTTTTCGGGAATTTTTAGAATCAGTTTGTGGCCCTGGCAAATTGAAATGTACGTTCAAATCGAATATTGAATGTTATATATTTTAAATTGAATGAAAACTGACTGAAACAGTCGAATGGGCCTATGAAACATATCCAATTGTGTTCGGAATGGGGGTAAAACGCTAGGGACGACAGTCGTTGGGTTTGGATTGGAGGTCGTGTCAGAAAACCCCTTTTTAAAACCTCCCGGCCAATCAAAATTTTTATAAAAAAAAGGGAAAATCCATTTCTCTCTCCCCGATTCGACGGCGGCTTCCCCTTTCTTCCTTCTCTCCTCCTTTCTGCTCGATCCACGCACCAGTACCCATCGCTCCTTTGCAACTTTTTGAAGAGCCCCTCGAGAGCTTCAGATCCATGTAAGGATCCCCTCCTATCGCGCCGTAGTTTTCGAGAATCGAGCCCACGAAGTTCGCCCATTCATCGCCTGATTCTGCCGCAACCACCAGTTCGAGCTCGACCATAGGGGGACCCGCTGACGCGCCTCTCGACCCTCGACGACGCTGCACCACCTGATCGTCATATAGCTGCACGGATTTCGCGGAAATCCTCGACCTAGTTTTGAACTAACGAGAGAGGTATACGGCTATGATAATTTTCAACTGTTTTAACACCTTTAAACCGTTGCAAACTTTGAAAAATCATATCTTTTTCGTGTATTGACGAAATTCGATGAAACGGGAAACATCGTGACCATGTGGACGTCTTCTACATTCTAGAAGAGACCGCATATTTTTCTGAGCCTTCTGCTATTTTTGGTGGAGTGGAACCCAATGTGAGATTTCTAATTTATAAACGATATGGAAAACGATGATGTATAAATTATATAGTCGATGTATGAGTTATATAAGCGTTGTACACCTCTTGTATAAGCGTTGTATAAGTTATACGTTCGATGTATAAGTTATATATGCGTTGTAAAAATTATATATGTGTTGAAATAGAAGTGAAATGCTACATAATATATATATATATATATATATATATATATATATATATATATATATATATATATATATATTCGCCCCTCGTCCACAAACCATGGACGATATTTATTGGTTGTGATTGGTGTGAAAATCGATTGATAGCGAATGGTTGATTGAAATTGTTTGTTTTTGAAATTGATTGATTGTGGTTGAAAAATACCCGTTTGTGGTTGAGAAATATTTGGTTGAAACCACATAGGATTAGTTTGTGGAAATGGAAAAAATATACATGCCGCCTGCGTGCGAATTAGATGCATGATTCCCCATTGTCAAAAGCTGCGAGGCTTTAAGGTAGAGCGAGGAGCCGTACTAGGGATGGTCCTAGTTTTAACTACCCTGCCGTTATGCTGCCGAAATTTTGAATAATATTCATGTGTTAGAATTATTTTCATTTGTTGAAACTATATTTATTCGTTGAATAGAAAACTTTCATGTGTTGAATTAAAATTCATTCGTTGAATAGAAATTCATGTGTTGAATGGTATTCGTGTTTTAAATATTAAAATCACATTTTTACTCTATATATATAAACTATAGAAAACCTTCATGTGTTGAATTGAAATTCATTCGTTGAATAGAAATTCATGTGTTGAATGGTATTCATGTTTTAAATATAAAAACCACCTTTTTATCTATATATATAAACTATAGAAAACCTTCATGTGTTGAATCGATATTCATTCGTTGAATTGAAATTCATGTGTTGAATGGTGTTCGTGTTTTAAATATAAAAATCACATTTTTTTCTCTATATATATAAACTATAGAAAACCTTTATGTCTTGAATCGAAATTCATTCGTTGAATTGAAATTCATGTGTTGAATGGGATTCATATTTTGAAAGAAATTGTTTTATAATAAAAATCCTATTTTTATCATCAATATGAACTATATAAAATAATCTTGTTTTGAAATAAATTGTTTTATAATAAAAATCCTATTTTTATCACCTATATTAACTATATAAAATAGTCGAGTTTTGAAATAAATTGTTTTACATTAAAAATCACATTTTTATTATATACATGAATTGTTAAAAATAGTGAAGTATTGAAATAGAAGACAGTTAGATAAAAATATCATTTTTATCAAATGTATGAAAATCATATAGTTTTGAAATCGAAGAATCGATATATATATATATAAATAGAATTAAAATATATCGAATAACGAAGCTGCAGTTCGTATTTTGAAACCGTGATTTCAAACGATTAGTGCGGGAGATCCGACCATCGGATTTTCCCGAAACCGCAACCGTTGGGTTCGCTTTGGGAATATCTTTCCAACGGCACCAACTTTGTAAAAATCCAACGGTTGTATTGTCTGGAATGTTTAATTCAAATCTGAAGAAAAACAGCGCCAGAATCGATTATATTATATATATATATATATATATATATATATATATATATATATATATAATTATACTTAATCGAATAACGACGCTGTAGTTCGTATTTTGAAATCGGAACTTCAAACGATTATACCGGGAGATCCGACCGTCGGATTTTCCCGAAACTGGAACCGTTGGATTCGTTTTGAAAAGATCTTTCTAATGATGTAAATTTTGTGAAGATCCAACGGTTAGATTTTCAGATATGTGTAAATCAAATCTGAAGAAAAACAGCGCCATGGCCGCGTTATGGCCCGAAGCGTCGTTTTGAATAAATTGGCTATTTTAAAATAAATAAAAATAGCGATAAATCATTATAAAATATTATAAACGATATGGATGTGAAATTTAGAAACTAACCGAAGGTTGGCTAAGTCGAATGGTTTCTTGGGTATTGATCTGATGTTGGTTTCGGCCTTCGGGGTTAATATTTGGGAAATCGTTCTCTTACTGATTGACGGTTAATGACTAATGAATTGAAATGATGCGTAGTAGTGTTTGTGTAGCACTTGTTTATTATATACGCGAGTTGCTCAGAAAGACCGGGTTTATCCCAATCTGAAAAACTGAATCGACGATAAGAAATCGAAGATGAAGACGGTGGTCGAAGACCGGAGATCTTCACCTCGTTTGGATGGTAACCGATGTCCTGATTGGGAGGCATCCCGAAATATGGATAATGAGTGGTGATCGTCCAGACGTACGTGGAGGTCGATGGGTTTGCTAGGTATATGGTGCCTCCGGTTTCGTTCAGACCCAGAACGGACTTGCAAATGGACGGTGTGTCTGACATTGGAATTTATTCTGTGTGATTGATAGCCATCAGTTGCATGGTGTGAATTGCCTATGTGGCATGCTAAGATGCAGTGATCAGGGCTTCTGTTGAAAAACAAAGTCTTGTGGTGATGATCAAAGCACCGCCTGTGTGGCGTAGCTTTGTGTATAACGTGAATTCGCGAGCCTCACACCCCGGTATGAACTAGAAACGGGAGAGAACCTCAGGGAGGACATGCATTTCTTTCTAGCTAGAAGTGGCGTCAGTGGTTTTACACGCCCTGACGAGTTTGACTTAAGTGGTTGTTACTGTTGCGAGGCGCCTCTATTAGATCAGACGATCCGGGTCCAATGGAGTCATTCGTTGGCTCACTTACGCTCCATAGGGCGGGGAAACGCATTGTTCAGGAATTTTAATCCACATCGGTGGACCGGCCCTGACGATCCAAAGGCTTGACTGAGTACTTGCCTAAGGCTCGGGCTAGAGAGTCTCGAATTCAGTAAGGACTATCTTTTGCCTTAGTTCATGAAGGAAATCCAATTTCCAAATACGTGACTGTGCGGTTTTGATTGTATACCTATATATGGCGACATAGTGGTATGGGGCATTAATGCCATCTATGATTGATACTTATAATTAGAAATTGCTTTTGAAACATATAAACACTAGTAATAATATCAAATGCTTTTGTTTTATTCGTATCAAGCATATTTTGGCCATTATAAGGTAAAAACTCTATCCTCCGGTTTGCGTTGCATTGTGTGATGGGAACTGAGTCTTATAATGGCTTCATTTTGATAAAAAGCATTGCGATGTTTAAAAGAATTATTTGTTTTGAAGCACTGGCAATGCGATGGAGTGAACCCGTTCCACGAAAGTGGCATGGTCCTGTGATTAGCCATATTTTAAATGTGTTGAGTAGATTTCTCATACCAGTCCCATAACTGACTCGTAGTTTGTTTCACTTTCAAACTCGGGTGCCCCTTTTTCCACACGGGCAGCCTTGTATTCAGGTTTAGCTGGATCTTTCGGGACAGCTGGAGCTGAAGATGGATTCTATTATTTATCTCTTTTTATGCTGTTCAGCTCCTATTGTACATTATGTTTGTTTCCGCTGTATACATTTATGTATAGCTGAACTGTACTTGTACTAAGTAAGATCCTGTATACTGTGTAACTCTGATGATTACATTTATCCAGTGTATTATTTGTTCATTATCTGATGTATTTATTTAATTCTGCTCTGCTGTTATCTGTTTATGTGTTATATTCCAAGGATTACCCTTGCCACCGTCTGTACGGGGTTTGGGGTCGTCTCAACTCTCCTACTGCATCCAATATAGGAATCACCCCATGGATCAATAGTGAGTAGTCGTTGCAATAAGTAGATTCCAATCACAACAAAATAACAGTATACCTCTGATTGCAGGTCAGAGATTTTTTGTAATTCTTCCGCTTATGAAGATCCACGGTCTTCAATGCTCAATCTTCATTCACCTTCATGTATTTGTTGGTCGGAATGGTTTTCAAATATCGATTTGATCCCGGTCTTTCCGTACCAACAAGCTTATAAGCCATAGTCGGTTATTTAACTATCAAATAAATAATCATGAAAATAAAATGAGTTCATTGGTTCAGTACTACTCAACACCACTTGGCATATTTAATTAAAAATATAATTAACAAATGGTTAATTTTAACATTCCAATATTTGGAAAATAGCATTTCACTTCTTACTCAATATACTAATATTCTCAAAACTATTTCATTATAATACTTAGAAAAACAACATCCAATATTCCATTTAATTACCATTTGTACAACATTATTTATTATTTAAACTCGGAAATCGGTTTAACTTATTATTCATAAACAATCGTTACGGAAACCTCTTTTGCTTCATTACTTGAAAACAATAACTAATATATATTGTAACACCCCGTAATTTTATAACATTAAAATTCACAAATTAAAGTATACTTAATTTTTAGAAAAGAATTAAGTGAAATGGGTTGCGTAGAGAAATATATATACATTGATATATATATATATAAAAATTAAAAAAATTAAATAAATAAATATGCGAAAAAGTTCAAAACAGCGAATAGGGAGGGGGAATAACCAAACCGACCCATTTTTGAGGTCGACCCGAGCCTCGCTGGGTCGACTAGGAGTTAATCCAGGGTGTTTGGCTATCAACCCGTGGGCCGATTCGCTCAAATGCAGATTTTGCATTTGATTTGTTCTCATGGTTCAGGGTTAATCTAATGGTCCTAAATAACTTCCTACACCTATAAATACATCCTAATGCTAACCCTAAACCTAATTAAAATAGAATAGTTACCGTCATACCGTCGCCATGGAAATCAATGGAGCCGCCGCCAACTAAGAAAGAAGAAAAGCAAATTCAATTCTAATTCTCTCAACCCTAAAGCAAAGCAAAACTCTCTCTTTTCTTCTCTAAATTGTGAGTATGATGATCTTAACAAGATTATTATCATTTTAATTAGGTTTAGTTATGAATGGATTATGAGTAGATGATGTGAATTATCATATATGTTGTTGTAAACCCCTTTTGCTATCTTGTATATTGTAAATCCAATGTTATGTGATGATGATATCTTATATGTTGTAAATCATGCTATGATGATGCTATGTATGTTGAAAGTTTCTATGCTAAGTTGTGATGAATCATACATGTTAAAAAGGCCATGATGTTACCATCTATGCTAGTTAGTTCATATTAATTAAATCATCATGTTTGGGTTATGTTGATCTATATGACAAGTCACATATGCAAGTTAGATTGATTAGAAAAGTTATGAACATATGCCAAGACATCTATTATGACATCTAGAATTATGCTATGACATATGTGATATCCTATGCTAGTTCACACCATCATTATGTTGCCTAAAAACCCCATATGCAAGTTTATGTATAGATTTGGGTTATGATCATATCATGTAAATTGAGACATTTAACAAGTTGACACCTTTTGATCCTTAACATGTGTAGTTTGTGAAAGTTACACCCTTATTATGATTAGATTTATTTTAATTGTCTATATGTTGTGATAATTTATCTTTGTGCTAGGTGTTAGACTATACAAGTCTAGCCTATATTATGCGTTGAATAAGCGAACGTATAAACGTGGGGTAGGGGTAATATTAAGGATTTAATATTAAAAAGTTGGGGTGCAATTGATATGATTTTGCATGCCATAAGTGGATGGCCCTAATTGAGTCAATTATGGACATCATTAAAAGTTGACTTAATTAATAATTTGAATAGGGAATTATTAAAACTGGGGTAAAAGATTTTAAGTGTTAATCAATGCTTAGGACACGAGGTTGGACTCGTTTGTGACGTAAACCTGCCCGGACCCGCCCGGCAAATCCAGTGGTCATAAATGTCAGCCCAATGTGAGTGGTCCTAGGCCTAAACTAAAGCATAATGGTTGTAAAGACACGAGGTTAGACTCCTTTATGGTGTAAGACTGCCCGGACCCGCCCGGCAAATCCAGCTGCCATAAATGCCAGTCTAATGTGAGAGGTCTTTATGAGGTTATGGCTTGAATGAATTAAGAAATACTTAACCAGATAAACATGTAAGGTGGGACATGGGGGTTAAGTAGGTGCCTTGGGTGGCATGAGGAATCTAGGGGGTGCCCTTAGTGGCATGTGAAATACGATTAGTAAGACTTAACCAAACACACATGTAAATGAACATGACTAAGAGGGTTAAGTGGGATATACTAGTGACAAGCTTAGGTGGGTAGCTTGTGGGGGCCCATTTCGACCAGTATCCCAAACGTATCTTTGTGGGCTCGACCCAAGTCGAGGACGGGACACGCATGTTGGGTTCGACTGTAAGAGGCCAAAACGGGGAGCGGTGGCAATGCAAGTCCAACGGGTTTCATATGCGTGTGTGGACCCGGGCTAGTAGGTAAGACGTTGTTGCATCGTGTAGGTATAAGCCGTGCATTCTCAAGTTGTATCGGGTTGCCACTTTAGGGGAGTGATACACCCCACTGTGGGACCAGCACGGGTATTTACGAGTAGGGAGCCGATCGAAAGTGGGTAGTGGGGTATACCTAGTGGAGATAGGGGCAGACGGCACCTATGTAGTCAGCTAGGGGTACGTAAGGCTATTTATAAAGTTTCTGTGTGAAGCAAGTGGGATCAAACAATAGGGTGACTGGTGTGGTGCAGTGTAGTAATGTGCGGTGCAGTGTAGTAATCATTCGTTAGTAATTAGGTGTGCCTTTACCGTTATCTTTAACGTTATCTTAAACGCTATCTTTATCTTCCTAAGAGTTCATATACATTTACTTGTCTTCCAGCTTACGCCTTAGTCTAGTTATTTTGATAATAGTATTGTTAGAATTATCATACTCGCCAGACTTTATGTCTGACCCCCTCTATTTCTATCCTTTTTCCCCCTCTAGGTCCTCAGGTTGGGCCCAGCTCTAGTGGAGTTTGATTGGATTGCTTCATCTCTCTTTGCAAAGCTTGGACCGTTGAAGTAAAGTCCAGCTTGTTATCTTTTTAATGGCTATTTATGTAATGGGATTATGTATTTTGTTTTTATGAAGATGGATATTGTACTTGGTTATGATCTATGGTTTTATGATGTAACAAACATGTTTAATTTCCGCTGCAATAAAATGAAGTTTTAGATTTCCAAGTACTATTTATTATCTGTCTTGTTGTAATTTTTCTGTTCTATATTCACTTATAACCTCCATGGAAGTTAATGCATTCCCTTCGTGAGTGACATTAATGGACGTGTGGTGTTACACGTGGTATAAGAGCTTAAGGTTACTAGAACAGATAAAAATACTTTAGAAAAAATAGTTATTTTTGGAAGTTCTTTCAAAAACATGTTTTAATGAGAAATTTAAAGAGAAAAGTTTTTAAGAAAAAAAAAACATAATCCCCAATAGCCCATATCTTTATCTTTTGAATTCTCCATTCTGAATCTTTCCTTTTTCGTTTCAGCATGGCTGAAGATCTTAATCTACCCGACGGTGTAACGATACCAGGATGGTGTAGGAGGTTATTAGAGGCTAGGGCCGCTGCAGGTCCAGCCAATGTTCCTCCACCACCAGTTGCACCCGTTCCTCCTCCTCCTCCTCGCGTAGATACTTTTGCAAAGACATGCAAGGAATTCAAGGCTATGGGTGGAAAACCATTTCAAGGGTCAGAAACGTTTGTGGAAGCTAGAAATTGGCTTAAGGAGGTGGAAGAATTGCTAGAAATCTTTGAAGTAGAAGAAGGGAGGAGAGTTTGATTAGCAGCTTGGTTGATGAAGGGAGAGGCCTCGTTTTGGTTGGAGGTCACTAATGGGGAGCGTCCTGTTGACTCTTGGGAGGATTTCAGACGTAGGTTCGAGGCGAAGTTTCTCTCAAGGGCGGAAGAAAATCTATATATGGAAAGGTTCTTGACATTGAAGCAAGGAAGCTCATCAATGAAATAATATGTCAATAAATTTAATCAGTTAGCAAGGTTTGGCTTGGACTTAGTGAACACGCCGGAGAAGAAGGCGCTGAGGTTCGTGAATGGCTTGAATGAACCATTGCAAGGGTTGGCTATGACCCACATCCCTATGGGGGCCACCTTTGAGAAGTTAGTAGAAATGGTGCTTATGCATGAGGAGAAAAGCGCTAAAGCTGATAAGGCACCCGAGAAGAAGGGGGATCAGAAGAAACCACAACAGAAAAACAAGAAGGGTGGTAAAGACAATAACGGCAAGGGAAAGAAGAAATGTTTTAACTGTGGGACACCAGGCCATCTCAGCAAGGATTGCCAAAAGGAAAAGAAGACAGGCTGTTTTCATTGTGGCGATGCGGGACATTTAGTGAAGGACTGCCCAAAGAAGGGGCAGAGGGCAGGAGCTACCTCGGGAGGACAGGTGCAGACTCTTATGGCACCAGGGTAGGCAAGGGGACAAGTTCAAGCTCTCGCGGTCCCACCGCTGCAAGAACGAGGTAGAACCATTTCTGTTGAAAGCTTAGTTTTTCTGTTTGATCATCCTATCCGTACCTTATTCGATTCGGGCGCATCACATTCGTTTATCTCTACATCATTAGTTGAATCACTGCACTTAAACACCAGTTTAGTAGAGGATCCCTTAGTTGTTTCGAATCCAATTGGGGGCTCAGCTTATTTGTCTATGATGTGTTTGGATTTGAAAATTTCCATACTTAGCATTGAATTTAGATGTGATGCTTATGTGTTGGGCTTCACGGGCTATGGGCTAATTTTAGGAATGGATTGGTTATCCAGAAATGGGGCCGTTCTTGATTGTGAAAGGAGAGTAGTTAGGCTCGTGACTCGCCTTGGCAACACTCTCGAAATCTTCTGTAATCCCATAAATTCGGTTATGCTAAGTTATCTAGAATCGCTTAACGCGTCTGAGGAAAATCTACGATCTATTAGAGTGGTCCGAGAATATTCGGATGTGTTTGAGGAGGTGAAGGGCTTGCCTCCGAAGCGGGAGATAGATTTTCGAATATATCTTGTGGATAATGCGAAACCAGTATCTTTGCCAGTACGCCACATGGCTCCACGTGAAAGGAGGGAACTCAGTAAGCAAGTGAAGGAGTTGCTTGAGAAGGGGTTCATAAGACGAAGTATATCGGAGTGGGGTGCTCCAGTAGTATTTGCCACGAAGGCGGATGGGTCCCTTAGACTTTGTGTGGACTATAGAGAACTTAATAAGCTTGACGAAGAAGAACCTAGTTTTCACATGGGACGTAGATTGTGATGATGCGTTCCAACGTTTGAAGAGAGCTTTGACTTCAGCCCCAGTCTTAGTATTGCCAGACGGGAGTAAGCCGTTTACCGTTTATACTGACGCTTGTGGGACAGGACTAGGCGCAGTCTTAATGCAAGAGGGCAGGGTAATAGCCTATGGTGGAAGGCAGTTGAGAGCGCATGAGAAGAATTACCCCACACATGACCTAGAGTTGGCCGCTATTGTTTTCGCGCTTAAGTCTTGGCGTCATTATCTTCTTGGCGAGAAATTCAAACTATTCACTGGCCACAAATCTTTAAAATACCTATTCTCTCAAAAGGACTTGAACTTAAGGCAACAAAGGTGGATGGAGTTCTTAGCGTCCTACGACTTCGAAATAGCCTATACCCCTGGCAAGGGTAACGTGGTGGCAGATGCCTTAAGTAAAAAAAGATTATCCTTAAGTCCTTTGTTTGTTGAGCGGCGAAGTTTAGAATTCATTTCGATGTTTGACTTTAGACCTTCCGTTGACTTCGTACCCGGTTTGCTAGCATCCTTGGAGGTCAGACCTACGCTTTTGGGACGGATTGGCGAGGCACGGCGAGACGACCCGCAATTGGTTGAGTTAGTAGAAAAACTCAAAGGAGGGGAGTCATCAAGCCATCTCCGTAGGTATACCCTAGACGATAAGGGTTGGTTACGTAGGGACGGTAGACTTTGTGTACCAAAAGACGATGACCTAAGGAAGACTATTCTTGATGAAGCACATCATTCGAAGATGACCATTCATCCCGACGGGGACAAGATGTACAAAGACATGAAGAGAGTTTACTTTTGGGCCGGCATGAAGAAAGACGTGGCCGAGTATGTCGCTAGATGCTTGGTGTGCCAACAAGTAAAAGCGGAGCAAAAGAAACCCGGTGGGTTGCTTCACCCATTGGAGGTTCCACTATGGAAATGGGAAAGCATCTCGATGGATTTTGTGGATGGATTATCGCGATCGAGGAAGGGTAATACGGGAATTTGGGTTATAGTAGATAGACTTACTAAGAGCGCCCATTTTATTCCCGTGAAGAGTAAGAGGACTGCTCCATGGTTAGCTTCTGTATACGTTCGAGAGATAGTTCGGTTGCACGGTGTTCCTTCTAGCATAGTGAGCGACCGCGATCCTATTTTCACTAGCGAATTTTGGAGAAGCTTACAAGAGGCGGTAGGGACTCAGTTATGTTTGAGCACCGCATATCATCCTCAGACGGATGGCCAGACTGAGAGGGTGAATCACATTCTAGAGGATCTGTTGAGGCTATGTATCCTAGACTTTGGGGGTACGTGGGAAGAGCATCTTCCATTGGTTGAGTTCGCATATAATAATAGCTTTCAGTCCAGCATTGGTATGGCACCATTCGAAGCTCTATATGGACGACCTTGTCGTTCACCTACATGTTGGTGGGAATCTACGGATAAGATCTTACTTGGGCCCGATATGATTAGGGAGACTTCGGAGAAGATCGACTTGATTCGAAGGAGGATGAAAGCAGCGCAAGATAGGCAGAAATCTTATGCGGATAAGAGGAGGACAGATCTCGAGTTTGAAGTTGGGGACATGGTCTTTGTCAAAGTGTCTCCATTACGAAACGTTGTTCGCTTTGGGTCCGTTGGGAAATTAGCACCAAGGTTTGTAGGGCCGTTTCCTATTAAGGAGAGGATTGGACGGATGGCGTATAGAGTGGAGTTGCCCAAGAGACTTAGTGGTGTACATGACTTATTCCATTTGTCACATTTGAGGAAGTGCTTGCACGAGACCGCGGAAGTGGTAGAGCCGAGCTTGCTTAGAGAGGTGGAGATAGAGCGTGATGCGACAATTCGACGAGCTCCTACGCGCATTCTTGGGTCGGAGATCAAGAGGTTGAGGAATCGAGAGGTCAGACTAGTCAAAGTGCAATGGGGAGATGATGAGAGCAACGCTACTTGGGAGACGGAAGAGAAGATGCGTTCACGATACCCTTTTCTTTTTGAGGGTATGTCCTTTAATTTCTCCTTTATCTCTTAGCTTGTACTTATCTTATCTTTAGTGTATCCTCTCGCTAGTATCTTTGACCTTTAGTTAGGATAATCCTATGGTTGAAACATGTGTTTGAGACATGTTATGTATGGTGGATGCAAAGTGGATGCAAGTGTTTGCTAGTGGTTTCTCGTGGATGCATACACACACACACACTATTAGGCACCAGATCGGCTCAGTCACTTCATATTGCATATTGCATATATATGGATGTATTTAGTAAAATGGATGTATAATGGTTGTATTATCATATAGTTGCTGCATTCGGGTGGATGGTTGTGCACGCATATAGAATTAATATGTATCATTAGGAGTCTTTTGCATACATATTGGACGCATGGCACTATCATGAATTGCACAAAGGAGGTCGACTGAATCAGTAGACCGCCTAATTTTGCATTAGATATGGACATATACACACACTGCGCATATAAACATTAAAGCATTAGAAGTCTTTTAAGGACAATGGATGCTGGTGTTTGATGGTTGAGTAGATGGACGATTAGATGGTAGGATATACATTCTTCTTGACTTGGAGATTTCGGGGACGAAATCCTTTAAGGAGGGGAGAATGTAACACCCCGTAATTTTATAACATTAAAATTCACAAATTAAAGTATACTTAATTTTTAGAAAAGAATTAAGTGAAATGGGTAGCGCAGAGAAATATATATATATATATTGATATATATATATATAAATTAAAAAAATTAAATAAATAAATATGCGAAAAAGTTCAAAACAGCGAATAGGGAGGGGGAATAACCAAACCGGCCCATTTTTGAGGTCGACCCGAGCTCTGCTGGGTCGACTAGGAGTTAATCCAGGGTGTTTGCCTGTCAACCCGTGGGCCGATTCGCTCAAATGCAGATTTTGCATTTAATCGGTTCTCATGGTTCAGGGTTAATCTAATGGTCCTAAATAACTTCCTACACCTATAAATACATCCTAATGCTAACCCTAAACCTAATTAAAATAGAATAGTTACCGTCATACCGTCGCCATTGAAATCAATGGAGCCGCCGCCAACTAAGAAAGAAGAAAAGCAAATTCAATTCTAATTCTCTCAACCCTAAAGCAAAGCAAAAATCTCTCTTTTCTTCTCTAAATAGTGAGTATGATGATCTTAACAAGATTATTATCATTTTAATTAGGTTGAGTTATGAATGTATTATGAGTAGATGATGTGAATTATCATATATGTTGTTGTAAACCCCTTTTGCTATCATGTATATTGTAAATCCAATGTTATATGATGATGATATCTTATATGTTGTAAATCATGCTATGATGATGTTATGTATGTTGAAAGTTTCTATGCTAAGTTGTGATGAATCATACATGTTAAAAAGGCCATGATGTTACCATCTATGCTAGTTAGTTCATATTAATTAAATCATCATGTTTGGGTTATGTTGATCTATATGACAAGTCACATATGCAAGTTAGATTGATTAGAAAAGTTATGAACATATGCCAAGACATCTATTATGACATCTAGAATTATGCTATGACATATGTGATATCCTATGCTAGTTCACACCATCATTATGTTGCCTAAAAACCCCATATGCAAGTTTATGTATAGATTTGGGCTATGATCATATCATGTAAATTGAGACATTTAACAAGTTGACACCTTTTGATCCTTAACATGTGTAGTTTATGCAAGTTTCACCCCTATTATGATTAGATTTATTTTAATTGTCTATATTTTGTGATAATTTATCTTTGTGCTAGGTGTTAGACTATACAAGTCTAGCCTATATTATGCGTTGAATAAGCGAACGTATAAACGTGGAGTAGGGGTAATATTAAGGATTTAATATTAAAAAGTTGGGGTGCAATTGAAATGATTTTGCATGCCATAAGTGGATGGCCATAATTGAGTCAATTATGGACATCATTAAAAGTTGACTTAATTAATAATTTGAATAGGGAATTATTAAAACTGGGGTAAAAATTTTTAAGTGTTAATCAATGCTTAGGACACGAGGTTGGACTCGTTTGTGACGTAAACCTGCCCGGACCCGCCCGGCAAATCCAGTGGTCACAAATGTCAGCCCAATGTGAGAGGTCCTAGGCCTAAACTAAAGCATAACGGTTGTAAAGACACGAGGTTAGACTCCTTTATGGTGTAAGACTGCTCGGACCCGCCCGGTAAATCCAGCTGCCATAAATGCCAGTCTAATGTGAGAGGTCTTTATGAGGTTATGGCTTGAATGAATTAAGAAATACTTAACCAGATAAACATGTAAGGTGGGACATGGGCGTTAAGTAGGTGCCTTGGGTGGCATGAGGAATCTAGGGGGTGCCCTTAGTGGCATGTGAAATACGATTAGTAAGACTTAACCAAACACACATGTAAATGAACATGACTAAGAGGGTTAAGTGGGATATACTAGTGACAAGCTTAGGTGGGTAGCTTGTGGGGGCCCATTTCGACCAGTATCCCAAACGTATCTTTGTGGGCTCGACCCAAGTCGAGGACGGGACACGCATGCTGGGTTCGACTGTAAGAGGCCAAAACGGGGAGCGGTGGCAACGCAAGTCCAACGGGTTTCATATGCGTGTGTGGACCCGGGCTGGTAGGTAAGACGTTGTTGCATCGTGTAGGTATAAGCCGTGCATTCTCAAGTTGTATCGGGTTGCCACTTTAGGGGAGTGATACACCCCACTGTGGGACCAGCACGGGTATCTACGAGTAGGGAGCCGATCGAAAGTGGGTAGTGGGGTACACCTAGTGGAGATAGGGGCAGACGACACCTATGTAGTCAGCTAGGGGTACGTAAGGCTATTTATAAAGTTTCTGTGTGAAGCAAGTGGGATCAAACAATAGGGTGATTGGTATGGTGCAGTGTAGTAATGTGCGGTGCAGTGTAGTAATCATTCGTTAGTAATTAGGTGTGCCTTTACCGTTATCTTTAACGTTATCTTAAACGCTATCTTTATCTTCCTAAGAGTTCATAGACATTTACTTGTCTTCCAGCTTATGCCTTAGTCTAGTTATTTTGATAATAGTATTGTTAGAATTATCATACTCGCCAGACTTTATGTCTGACCCCCTCTATTTCTATCCTTTTTCCCCCTCCAGGTCCTCAGGTTGGGCCCAGCTCTAGTGGAGTTTGATTGAATTGCTTCATCTCTCTTTGGTAAGCTTGGACCGTTGAAGTAAAGTCCAGCTTGTTATCTTTTTAATGGCTATTTATGTAATGGGAATATGTATTTTGTTTTTATGAAGATGGATATTGTACTTGGTTATGATCTATGGTTTTATGATGTAACAAACATGTTTAATTTCCGCTGCAATAAAATGAAGTTTTAGATTTCCAAGTACTATTTATTATCTGTCTTGTTGTAATTTTTCTGTTCTATATTCACTTATAACCTCCATGGAAGTTAATGCATTACCTTCGTGAGTGACATTAATGGACATGGGGTGTTACATATATCCTTTAAAAATAATCCATTCTAAAGCTCATTCCTTTATTACCTTTATACTTTGAAAATATCGTTATATTTTCACAAAATCTCCTTTTATTTCCTTTTTCTTTGGGACATCATTTTATACCATCAAATCCCTTTTAATTTCCTTTGCAACAGAATTCGTATTGTATTTTCAAACCTTCACCAATAATGTTGAATTATTATTTCTCTAATAGAAATAATAATTCATTACTAACCTCTTTACCATTACAACTAATATCATCCTCAGATAATCCTGAAGTCATTCAAGTTGGGGTATTCTAATTACCTCTCAGACCTTTATCAACAACGTTCTTATCTTAAGATAGATATGAGCTATAATTCAAAATCCATATTCATTTTAATATCAAACAAATATTATTAAGCTATTTTATTAAAAATATAGTTTATAAAACCTTCTTACTTTTGGAATATCTCTTTTTAAATATAACCTAGTGTTACTTAATATGCTGATTAAGTAATTCCTTAATAAAACCCACTTCTTGACCTTGACTCCTTTCAAGAATTCATTTTATAACTTGAGTTATTATTACCAAATTTCATAACTAAATCCTTTATCAAATTCAATTACAAATCCCTTTTAATCATTCCTTTTTGAGAATCTTGTTTCGATTCCATTCATTTCTCCCAATTCCATTATTTAATAACGTTAATTTAAAATTAACGCTTTTACTTCACATCACTTTTTGTTATAAATCTCATTTATAACTCTCAGGTTTAATGCAAACCCCTTTTATCTTTATTTCCTTTTACTTAATTTAAATATTAAGTAAACATTTATTTTGAGCTATCGTAATCACTTCAAACCCCTTTTATAACTTTATTATAAAAACCCTTCATTTCTCCTTTCACAATTTAGTTAGATTTCATTACCACTACACTTAAATTATTATTAATTAAAATAATAATTCACTTCATCATTAACTACTGTAAAAGTAGTTAACTTCTTTAATAACTAAATAAATAGTAAATTTCTTTTTAAAACTTATTTAAATTAAAACAATTATTCGTTAAATTATTTTATTAGATAAATTCAAAACAAGCTGATTAAATAATCAGTTGTTGTTGAGAAGGTTGACTTAGTCAACTCAAGACACTATTATTCTTTAATCAATTCCAATTAGTCCTTCCTTTTAAATTAATAATATAATTAATTTAAATAATTTTATTTCATTATTCCTCACAAACAGTTATTCAAATCTTAACCGTTAGGTTCATTTCTGCTTACTTGTTTATAAATCTTCTTAACATAAGAAATTGTTTTTAATAATTAATTATAAAATTAAATAATAAATATTTATTTCCTTTTAATAACTTTTATTTGAAATAATATATTTCAAAAATCTATCTCCTGATATAAAATAAATTTTATAATTTCAGTTCTATCAATTCACCTGATGATAAATCAATATTTAGAAAACGATTAATTTACAGGCCATATACTGCCAATTACTCGACCAATATCACCCATTGGTTTTAAAAAAAAGTCGAATTTTAGGTCAATGGTCAATAACCAAATCAATCGTCCAAGCAGAACAGTTCATATGATGATAATATGAGAATAATTAACATCTAGTATATTTGAGGAATCCCGTTGGACCGTCCAACCCGTTCTTCCCTGTATCCACCTATGTTACTTCAAATAATATTATTCAATTCAATTTAACTGATAATTTCAATAACAATATATAATGACTATTTGACATCACCCAATTAACAAAACAAATCAATCAATTCAAACAATTAAACACGTTTATTTTATAAATGTGACCACCAAGGTAAATTACCTTAATTGGGTCCAATCGTTATAATAACGATTTGGTATTTCACTAAAATTAAACAACGTTTAATTTTATTGGTTCAATCAATATACAAATATATAATTAACAACCAATCAACCATTAGCAGCCATAACACACAAAATAAAAACCCGACTTATATAAAATATAAGTGGGAAGAACTGAGTGAGTTTAACTCACCTTGAGTTTCCATACGTTCATGGTAGCAGTTCGCTTACCGTTGAATTAAACAGTGTTTAATTTAATTGTAATTCACAACTGTATCCATTCCCGTCCAAATCTATTTCAAAAATGTTCTGCTCGTTTCTACGATCTCGACGTAGTTGGTTTAGTCCAAATCTGAAAATATAGGCAAGAGTTATACATTTATAAACATACACGATTTAATTAAATATTATTCCCTTAACCAACTTTTATTAAATTTTAATTACTTTAGTTAGCAATGCTAATTTCTTTACTTTGAAATATCCGGTTTGATTATCTCCTTGCCATCTAAAACCGAGACATTGTTCAAATCCCGATAACATGCAGACTCGGCCTTGATACTTCTTCACTGCTGCAACAAAACGTTGTAGGTTAATGTGATATTTAATTTAATCATAATGTTAAGTAATCAGTTTAAAACAATTTACTTTAATTTTAAAAAATAGGGCCGACTTTGTTTTTTCCATCTCATGACTCCTGCTTCATTCCCAGTTTACCGCTCGCACACTAACCACCCAGCTGATGATGTGGCATCTAACATCTATTCCATTCCAAATTTTAGTTGACCAAGTTGTTTGAATTTAAGGTGTCCATTTACTTTACCACTTCCTGCTCGCCGATATTTCCTTCTATGTGAAATTAAGCGGACCAACTTGTTTAACATGCTAAGTATAACGTTAACAATATATTATATTATAAATGCAGATAATTTAAGGCTGATTACATCTGATTTTCGTTACTGCTCTTCAACATCTCCAGATAACCCATGCTCCCCTTAACTTCAATTCCATCGCACCAACTCCCGATCACCATAAGATCATCGACGACGACCGAGTCCTGCGCCGCATCCTGCTCCTTCATCGGTCCAAACGTCGGCACCTCCACTAACTCCTAGCACCGCCAAGAGCTCCACAACTACCATGACTTATGACTTCATTTCTTGTCAGCCCATTGTCCTAAATCTGATCATGACCGATCAGATTGAAGATCACAAAGAGTAGAACATTTTTGTATTCAAACTTTTTTGAGGATTGTGAACGGATGAGGAGAAAAAGAGGAAGAAAGATCATGAGATGCTGTTTGTTGATTCAGTTTATGGCTGCTCATCCAGTCATTGACCACGCCTGTTTTCCATTGACCCGAATTTTAGGGTTAAGCGAATCCTTATATAGAGAATAGGAGAATTAAATATTATTTTATTATTCTACAAACTTTTTCATGAAGTATCAATTAAAAACCACCACAAACAACTTCTTTTTTCGAAAAAAATGCTAGTCCTAGCATAGAAAAATATTCCGGACACGATGTGAAAAGTTTCGTCTAATTCTGAGGTCGTTTGTAAAAAGTCCTTTATAAATCACATGCTAAAAATCACGTGTTTAAATTTTCTACGATCACAAAATAAATCCAGTCAACTTGAAATTATACTACACCTCCTCCTTAAGGATCCGACAAAATTTATTTCACAAAAAACGGAGTTCGTTTGGCTACCCGTTTATTCCTTCAAAGTTATCTCTGTTTAAAGATATAAATGGTTAAATAATAACAGAGGCCTTTATCGTTGCCACGATCAAACGGTAAGTCCAATTGACATGAAAATCGAAATCGAACAATAATTAATTGATAAGATTCCAATGGCACACACTTCATTGCATTCCGAGACTGTTTCCCGGTACTCTATTTTTATATGCACCGCAATGCCATTTTGGACACCAAATTACCCGGTTTCCAAAAACAACAAATTATATACCTATCCCGACTATAAATGTCGATACGAACTCAATGGAACTGGTTTTGTAGCTTAATTTGATCGTCTGTTAAAGTTACACTCAAATAGCCCTCTAGTAAATTAAATTAATTATATGCTATAGAAAATGATTGAATGTTTACTGCTTCCGGTGTTACATACGACATCGGTTTGCCAAAAAATTTAATATCATGAAATAATTTAGCGTTACGGTTCCAATGAAACTTATTTCATCGAAAACGGAAACCGTTTGCCAAATGGCTATTTTAAAGCTATAAAAGTATCGATAAAATATTAATTAAATTCCAAATTAATCCAATTAAGAAATAATAAATTATTATTATCCCAAATATCCAAGTAGAATAATATATACAGCTTCAAATATAAATTATACAACGTAGCATCGTCAATTCGAGTTAAAATAGTATCCAGATTATATTATAACCTTTTTTAAACATTGTATCTAAATAACGATTTTCCATAGCGACAATTTTGAAATTTGAATTGGACATAACTAACAATCTATAACACAAAATTTGGATTTTTCTCTTCCATATGAAAATTATGATCAATAAGATTCAAACATTTCTTGTTTCATATAAATCCAACTTAAAACGAATTCTGTATATCCAGTTAAAGTTCAAAACTCAATATTACGAACTACTGCGCCATTTCAAGCTTGTTTTAACTTAAATAAAAATTAACGTACAAACTTCGTTTTAATAAACAAATTAAATATTAAAATCCATTAATATTCTAAATAAAATATTTAAAATAACAAATAAAATTAAATATTTGACTACAAAAAATATGGGACATTATAATAACAAACATGTATATACTATTATAAATGTGTTTGTAATTTTACTGTTCCACTACATTACTGACAGAATATAATATTTATATTTAAATAAAATACTACTGGACAAGAATTTAAATATGTGACAACCACCCACAACCCTTGCACTAACTAAGAGGAAAAGTGTGGTAGGCAGCTATGGACGATCATCAAGGTATGATAACACAAGCGGAACCTGTCGTAAATCTCACAGCACAAGGATAAAATATAATAGAACATATACAACAGGTAATATTAGTAAAGCATATTTGAGCAGAAATCTCAAATTTTCAAAACAACAAGAAAATATATCCTTACACCAGGATTGCAACATATGTCTGTACAACTTTGCCTCACTACAACACTCAGAGAAGAATAACAAACAGAGGAAACCAAGATACTATATAGTAAGAGAGATAGTACACCAGCCTTCTGCTCGTCTCCAAACTGCTACATCGTCCTTACTAAGCTATCACCTACCATCTAGTCTGCCCATCCAAAATTAGATGAATAGCCCAAGGTAATAAGATGAAAACATAAAACCTTGAGTCGGACAATAGTCTTAGTGAGCGATAAATAGCTAACAAACTTCATCAATAGAGTAAATGATAAAGGGGTAAATAAACGAACTAATCTATCAACAACACCAGAGAAAAACACGACTCCCATCTTCCCTATATCGGATAGTGATAGCCTTTACAACAAACATTTCAACCATACGACCAAGGTAATCCAAGCAACCATTCATTCATGGAAACCTGAACAAACACCACTAGCACTAATAACATCCAGATTATATATCTCACGTAAACCATCTTAATCGAATTCAACATCCCTCAAGTACAAGCCCCAAAGGCCGAAACCAATATCAGACAGACACCCAAGAAACATCTCCTCCGATGTCAGACAATCTACATGAGACGGCACAAGCAAAATCAAACAATCATACAAGATAGACTCTGGCTATCACCGCCAATCCTGCTTCGAAACCACCGTTAATCCTTTCAATGATACCCAGGGTATTCGACCTACATCCGGTCTTTTAGGTGCCCCTATTATACCCCTGCTTTGAGCCCGCTAGAACCTATGACAACGATATTCTCTCGGCCTTCGGTATCTCTAATCGTCATCAATGGCGACTATTCATAAGCTTAGAAAGCTTTTGAGAAACCATTACGTCACACAAGCTCAATTCATCCCTGAGTCGTCCTTTCACATGAACTCATTACATCCTCGAGCAATGCCCGACCAGAATTGTAGCAATGCGTGACCAAAATCACTGTAGCAGTGAATGCTCGACCCACAACCACTAGAGCAGTGCACGCTCGACCGACAATCACTGTAGCAGCGCACGCTCGACCCACATCGTTGTAGCACGCTCTCTTGACCCAACATCACTGTAGCACGCTCGCTCGACCCAACATCACTGTAGCACGCTGCATGCTCGACCCAATTTCACTGTAGCACGCTCGGTCGACCCAACATCACTATAGCTCGCTCACTCGACCCAACATCACTGTAGCACGCTCGACCCGACATCATTGTAGCACACTCGACCTGACATCACTGTAGCACGCTCGACCCAACATAACTGTAGCACGCTCGACCCAAAACCTGCACATGCCCAATCCAACCCCGATTTCAACCAAAACTTTGCCAATCGACACAATCGATGAAATATACTCATCTAATTCATCCAACACAACCACAAGCATGTTATGAAATCACTAACAACATGAATATGACGATCTCATCAAAATTATGTAAATTCACCAAAATCATGATTAATGAACATATGAACTAAATTATGGATCTAACTTGCATAACATATGAAATAGCATAGGAATTATCGGTTTAAACATGCTGAATTATATTCTAGGGTGATTCATATGAAAATGAACTTACCAAGGTATAGATCTATGGTAAAACACTTGAATTTGATGAAAAACATGATCAAACATTCATATACTTCATTGAATCCATGTGAGCGATGCAAATCACTTACCAATTCTCCAAATCAAAGCAAAAATGGTGAAATAAGATTCTGAACAGCGAAGAACTTGATCCAAATCCTTCGATCCGATGAATTCCCCTTTGCAATGGTGTAGATCTTTGGTTTCCTTCCTTAGATCTCAATTTTTAATGGGGAAAAGGTGTTAGCGGAAGGAAGAACATAGGCTACCAAATGAGAGGATGGATAAAGTAAACTATTCTCCATACCTCCCACCCCCTATTTATAGCATTCCACTAGCCCTCTAATGGGCCTCTACAAATCATCCCAATAAGGCTCCCAAAACCTGAACAACCAACTGTTAAACCTTAAAACAACGATTCCTCCCAAACCGCGGAGCCAAAGCTTTAATGTAACCACTATACGGAAAGGCAATCATCATTTCCTTTCCAATGGCACAGGTCTCACTACCTGGTTCGACCTGAGTCAAAAGTTATGCCCTGTACAAAATAAAAATATTTTACGATCTTCCGATATGTAAAATGCGGGCCGTTACATTCCCCCTCACCTTCCCCCCCCCCCCCCCCCCCCGGGATTTCGCCCCGAAATTCCAACAACCATAATGATTTCGCATGCCTACCATCCATAAGCGGCCAATTCTATTATCCACACTAGAAACCATCAATTCATGCATCCATATCCCTATCCTAACACGCAGAATTCTAAAGATAACAATAATAACAACAAGCTATACTGTTGTAATGATGGCGCGATATCAATGGGTCATACAGAAGAAGAGTTATAGATGGGTCGTCTTCATACTCTCTTCCGTCTTCCACGTATAATCATCGCCATCCTTACTCCATTGTACCTTGACTAGCTTAACCATCTTCCTCCTAAGTCGTTTCGTGTCATTTACCACAACACAAGGTGGCTTACGAGGACTCGTAACCGCAACCTCGACTTCTAGGTTTTCGCATTGTTCTGGAGATACTACCATCTCCAAATCATGCGCATATTTCGTAGAAACGATTGACGAAATGCGTTATGCACACACGACTTCTTCTTGAGTGACCCTAATCAATATGTGAGCTTCCCAATTTGCTCGACTATCGGAAATGGTCCAACGAACCGAGGAGCTAACTTTCCTTTACTTCTGAATCTAACCACATTCTTCAAAGGGGAAATATTCACGAAAACCATGTCGCCCATGTCGAATTCCAAATCCTTTCGACGCTTATCAGCATAGCTCTTCTTATGACCTTAGGTCGCCTTCACTCATTGCCGAATGATCTCGATACAATCTGAGGTCTCACTTATCATCTCTAGCCCAAGTATCAACTTATCTCCAGTTTCTAGCCAACAAGTTGGAGAATTACTGAAACACCCCACCTCCGTTAAGGTCACTCACAAAGGTAATGCCTTAACTCTGGTGGAGCATTGTAGGTAAAAGACACTGATAATTTACAAGACAGACATATATAAGCAGCGAAAAAGAAACTAACTTTATTTCAAACGTGGTTCATAACAAAACATTACAGCAAACTGCTTCAAATCAACTTCCAAGTCATTGCATCAGAATCTCTGTCTTGATTATTACATAAAGAAGCATAGAATAAAATAAAACTGCATAAATCCTCAAGTAGTAATGTGTCCAAAGGCATAGCCAAAGATAAGAAGTTCCAACCTATACTTCACGGAGTCTTCAAGCTTGGAAAGATGAACGGTCCAAATTAAGCTGAGCTATTCCCTCCCTCGGTACCTGAGGGGGGAGGGGGAACGGAAGAAAAGAGGGCAAAAGAAAATGGGTCAGACATAAGTCTGGTAAGTTTGGTGATTATTCAGCATGTAAACTGATAAGAGAACCATGATTTGAATAAACTGGACACGGGACAATAACAAAGAAATAAGGTAACATAGGATAAGGTAAGATAAACAGGGCAAGATAAACTAATCATACTATTGCACTCATGTCCATATTCTCCGCACCTACTGGATATTTCAACCATTATCATGAGTTCAAACCCAGTGATTCCTTTTCATTGATCGGCTCCTACTCGCACGCGTTTTCCACTTGTGTCATACGGCCCCGCTCGATTGTAGATACCTGTGCTGGTCCCACCATGGGGTGTATCAAATCCTATGGTGGCAACCTGACACGATTCAAGATGCACAGTGTATACCTACTAATGCCCAGTGCCTGCTTTTTCCACTCCGGAGTATGTGCACGCCCGTACTCTGTCGGAACCTACACTGCCGCACCAACCGCCGTCGTTTTGACCGCTTATAATCAGCCCAGTAATCGTGCCCCACCTTGCCTAGTTCAGGGTACCATGATACATCTATGTGGGTTACTGCTGAAATAGGTCCCTGTTATTAGGGTTTCTAGTCAACATGTTAAATTGGTTAAGTGTCCAAGTTAACCTAACCCCACCCATCAGTTTAGTTAACATGTTGCATTGGTTAAGTGTTGCCTTAATTAACTTAACCCTACCATTCCTGACTTAGCTTTAATTCATTTATTAAAGCACCAGCCACTCACATTAGACAGGTATTGTTGTGGTTACTGGATGTGTCGGTCGGGTCTGGGCTGTTTTACACCGCAACTCAGTCTAACCTCGGGTTCCTTTGGCCTCGATGCACTACCTTCCCACATTAGATATATATTGTTATGGTTTCTGGATGTGCCGGGCGGTTCCGGCCAGTCTTACACCAGAACTCAATCTAACCTCAGGTTAGGCATATTCGTCTTTTCTAAATTTACATATTTACCTCTTTATATTTATATGTAAATTATTGTCATTCAAGTCAAGCCCCACTTTCCTTTTTAAATCAAGTTCATAATTTTAGGTATAAAATTTTATACCACTTTATGCCATAAAAAATTTACATGTTCATGAGCCAAATATGCCAATTATATATAATTTCATATTTTTCCCCAACGTTACCCTCGTTAAACGTTCGCATAAATCACGTAAAATGTTAGGCTCGATACATAGCCTAACTTATACACAAAAGGGGAAAAAGAAGAACATGTAATAATTCCAACATCATAAAAATATGGATCTAACTACACATGTGTCATATGAACATGGCATAGAACAATATACACTTAATTATGAACTTGCAAATTTAGATCTACTCAACATGAATCATGAAATAGGGGTTTTACATAGAATTACATAAACTTAACGTTGGGCAGGTAATTGTGACCTTCGCAAATTAGTTGGATCAAATCTAACATGAACCTAATCATATTAGCATGTAGTTTTGGGTCATATATGTGAACATGGTTGAACTTGCATAAAATTCCCAAATTGACATACAACATATATATGTCATACCAAATCATGCGACACAAAATGTCATCGCCCAATTATACAACATCGTATGTCATCGCCAATTTATACAATATGATATCCATCGCCAAATTATTCAATATGGAATGTCATCGCCAAATTACACAATATGATATCCATCGCCAAATTATACAATATGGTATGCCATCACCAAATTACACAATATGATATTCCATTGCCAAATTATAATATGTCATTGCCAATTTATGTCATCGCCAAAATATACAACATAATATGTCATTGACGAATTATACAACATATGGATCTATTTCAAAGCATTTAACATTTATCATTATATTACATACAACATGATCACAAACATGATAAGAGTCATGGTCTTAATCAATTCAGTTTTAACAGAAAGGATAGACATAGATTTACATTATGCGATGTTCTACATCCAGTTATTTAGTTACAATTCTAATATCTTTATGTCTAAATTATAACTGGACATACAAAAAGGAGGCTAATCTTGAGTTCTGGGATCTGTATTCTGAATTTGAATAGCTCTCCTTTGTTGTAGACGTTGAATTCTCTTAGTTGAGTTAGATTTAATTTGCAATTCCTACTTGCTTTCTAGTTGAATTAGAATGGCGACTACTCTAGGTTGAGTGTTAACACCATGACGGTCTTAGGAATATTTTTGTGTGGCTTTCGGGTTTAGATTTATGTTGCTTGTATAGAAGTTTTATTTAATAGGAGCCGTCAGATTAACCTAGAGCAAATCAAAGCCATTCAAACCTAAGAGAACTAACCAGAATGTGCCACGCAAGCCCTAATGATATAGTAATTCGTGATAGGAGAAAACACGTCAGATTTCAGTTCTGACCCGAGGGGGAGGTCGACCCCCAGGTTGACCTGTATGGGGAGGTCGACCTGGCCTTAGTCGGGAAATTTCTCGCCCAGCCCGCTTCTGCTTCTGATTTTGAATTTTGAATTTTTTGAACTTTATTCTGAGCTGTTTATTTTAAATTTTGAATCTTTTAAAGGTCATAACTCCTTCATACGGATTCCGATTTACGCAAATTCGGACTCTATCTCAAGCAGAATTCCGAGACGAACGCAATGGCGTAACCCGTTTCCCTTAATCCTCAAATTTGTAATTATTTATTCTTTAATTCGTTGCTTTAATGTTCACAAAAAATATGGGGTGTTACGTTCTCCCCTCCTTAGAGGATTTCGTCCTCGGAATCTTCAAGTCAAGAAGATCGTATATCCTACCATCCAATCGTCCATCTACTCAACCATCAAACACAGGCGTCCATTGTACTTAAAAGACTTCTAATGCTTCATGATCATATGCATAGTGTGTGTACATGTCCTTATCTAATGCAAAATCAGGCGGTCTACTGATTCAGTTGACCTCCGTAATGCAAGTCGTGTCGGTGCCATGAGTCCATTATGTATGCAATCATCCCTAATCATACTTTCTACATGAATGCACATTCATTCATACAAATGCAACGTCCATATGATAACACATCAAGTTTCAATCATATACAAGTACATATATGCATATGCAATATGAAAGTGACTGAGCCGATCTAACACCTAATGTGTGTGTTTATGCATCCACGAGCAACCACTAGCAACCACTTGCAATCACTTGCAACCATCAATCATAACATGTTTCAAATACATGTTTACATCCATTGGTTTCTACCTAAGGATCGAGGATAGAATTGAGGAAAAATACTAAAAAGATAGATACGAGCATGAACAACTTAAGGAAAAAGAGATCAAAGATGTACCCTCAAAAAGAAAAGGGTAGGCTGCGCGTATCTTGGCCTTAGTCTCCCAAGTCGCATCTTCCTCAGCGTCACTCCATTAAACTTTAACAAGTTTGACTTCGCGGTTGCGTAGCTTTTTGACTACTGTACCCAAGATACGAGTTGGAACCCTTCTCATAGTCGCCTCTCGTTCTACTTATACTTCCTCTAATATGCTTGGTTCCACCACTTCCGCAGATTCATGTAAGCACTTTCGTAGATGAGAAACGTGAAAGACATTATGAACTCCAGTCAATCTTTCGGGCAACTTTACTCTATAATCCATCTTCCCAATCTTTTCAATGATAGGAAACGACCCTACAAATCTTGGTGCCAATTTTTCTGTGGATCCGAAGCGAACAACGTTCCTCAAAGGAGATACTTTAAGGAAAACCCTGTTCCCAACCTCAAACTCAAGGTCGTTCCTTCTTTTATTTGCGTAGGACTTTTGTCTATCTTGGGCAGTCTTCATTCTTCTTCGTATCAAGTCCACTTTCTCTGCAGTCTCTCTAACATATCTGGTCCAAGTATGAGCTTGTCTGTAGCCTTCCTCCAATAAGTTGGTGATCGGCATGGTCTTCCATATAAAGCTTCGAAGGGTGCCATGCCTATGGTTGCTTGGTAGCTATTGTTGTAGGAAAATTCCACCTATGGAAGATGATCTTCCCATGTTCCTCCAAAGTTAAGAATGCACAGTCTTAAGAGGTCTTCTAATACCATGTTCACCCTTTCCGTCTGACTGTCGGTTTGAGGGTAATAAGCCGTGCTTAAGCATAGCTGTGTGCCTACAGCCTCTTGCAAGCTCTTCCAAAACTCGCTCGTAAAGATAGGATCTCGGTCACTTACAATGCTGGAGGGTATCCCATGGAGTCGAACTATCTCTTTAAAGTAAATGGATGCTAAAGATGAGGTAGTCCTCCTACTATTAACGGGTATAAAGTGAGTTCTTTTTGTGAGCCTGTCCACTATTACCCAAATACTGGTATTGCCTCTTCTTGACCTAGGCAGCCCATCAATAAAATCCATTGAAATGCTATCCCATTTCCACTGCGGGACTTCTAGAGGATGAAGATATCCACTAGGATTCTTTTGATCTGCCTTGACTTGCTGGCATATCAAACACTTAGCGACGAATTTTGCTACATCCCTCTTTGTGCCATTCTAAAAGAAAACTCTTTTTATGTCTTTATACATTTTGTCTCCACCTGGGTGTATGGTCAACTTGGAGTGGTGTACCTCTTCGAGAACCTTCTTCACCAAATCCCTTGCTTGTGGGACGCAAAGCCTTCCATCCTACCTTAACCAACCTTTATCATTGATGGAGTATCTATTGAGATGACTAGAAGTCTCACCCCTAATTAGCCTGTCCATCACATCAACTAGCTGAGGGTCTTCACGTTGCGCGGTTCCTATTGAATCCAAAAGAGTAGGCCGCACTTCAAGCAATGCTAACAAACCAGTCACATGATCGATGGAGGGTCTAAAGTCAAAATTGGCTATGTACTCCAAGCTCTGCCTTTCAACAAAGAGAGGGCTTAAGGTCAGCTTCTTTCTACTCAAGGCGTCTACCACTACATTGCCCTTGCCATGGGTATAGGAAATCTTGAAATCGTAGGATGCCAAGAATTCCATCCACCTTTGTTGCCTCAAGTTAAGATCTTTCTACGAGAAAAGGTACTTCAACGATTTATGGTCAGTATATAATTCAAACTTCTCACCTAGAAGATAATGGCGCCAAGACTTAAGCACAAAGGCGATGGCAACCAACTCTAGATCGTGGGTTGGGTAGTTTTTCTCATGTACTTTCAACTATCTGCCTCCTTAAGCTACTACATTTCCTTCTTGCATCAAGACATGACCTAGTCCCATACCACATGCATCCTTTTATACGGTAAACATCTTGCTCCTATCTGGCAATGTCAAAATTGGGGCTGTTGTTAGAGCTCTCTTTAATTGTTGGAAAGCAATATTGCAATCCAAATCCTAATTGAAAGTTAGGTTCTTCTTCGTCAACTTTGTAAGCAAAGCTGAAATTTTCGCAAAGTCTTTGATGAACTTTCGGAAAAAGCCCGCTAGCCCGAGGAAGCTCCGGACCTCGGTCGCATTCCGTGGAACCTTCCAATCTTGCACCGCAACTACTTTTGCGGGGTCCACGGCTAACCCTTCCTTGGATACCACATGTCCAAGAAATCTTACTTCCTCTCTCCAGAAGTGGCATTTAGAGAATTTGGCTTTCAACTGATGTGCTCGAAGAGTATCCATGACTTCTTTTAAATGCTGAGCATGCTCTACCTCACTCTTTGAGAAAATCAAAATATCATCTATGAAGACTATCACAAACTTATTGAGGAACTCTTTGAACACCCTGCTCATCAAATCAACAATGTAAGCGAGTTCGTTTGTCAGGCCGAAAGGCATGACAACCCACTCGAAGAAACCATCCGGAGTTCTGAACGCGGTCTTATCAATGCTGTCTTCAGCCACTCTCAGCTGATGAAACCCGATAGCTAAATCTAGTTGGGAGAAAACCGATGCACCTACAAGCTAATCGAACAAGTCATCTATTCTTGAAAGTGAGTGCCTATTCTTCTTGATCAGCTTGTTTAGCTCCCTATAATTAATGCATAGGCGAAGTGAACCGTCCGCTTTAGTTGCGAACACTACTGGAGCACCCCATTCAGAAATACTCTGCCTTATAAACCCCTTCTCAAGCAACTCTTTAACTTGCTTGCTGAGTTATTTCGTCTCCCTTAGAGCCATGTGTCTAACGGGTAAAGCAATGGGTTTTGCATTATCAACGAGGTATATGCGGAAGTCCATCATCCGCTTTGGAGGTAACCCTTTAACCTCTTTAAAGACATCCGATTATTCACGGACTACTCTAACAGACTGCAAATTCTCAATAGACGCATCAAGAGATTCTAGATAGCTAAGCATAACAGAGTTCATGGGATTACAAGAAATTTCGAGAGTGATACCGAGGCGAGTCATGAGTCTAACCACTCTCCTTTCACAATCGAGGATGGCACCATTACTGGATAGCCAATCCATGCCTAGAATCAACCCATAGCCCGTGAAGCCCAAAACATAGGCATTGCATCTAAACCCCACACTTAGTATAGAAATTCCAAATCCAAACAAATCATTGACAAATAATTTGAGCCCCCAATTGGATTTGAAATAACCAAGGGATCCTCTAGTAAACTGGCGTCTAGGTGCAGAGATTCAACTAAAGCAGTAGATATAAAAGAGTGCGATGCGCCAGAATCAAAGAGCGTACGAACAGGATGATCAAAAAGATAAAATAAACTCTCAACAGAAACATTTATACCTCATTCTTGCGAAGGTGCCATGAGAGCGTGAACCTTCCCTCCAGAAGTAGATCCAGCTCTCTGCCCTTGCCCTTGCTTTCTTGGGCAGTCCCTAGCCATGTGTCCTGCCTTGCCGCAATGGAAACAGCCACCCTTCTTCCTTTTCTTCTTCCTGCTGTCCTTAATTAGATGTCCAGGAATGCCACAAAAATTAAAATTTCTCTTGTTACTGGTTTTGTTGTTCTTCCCGCCCTTCTTGAAATCTGTCTTCTTGCTCTGTGATCCTTCCCCTATCTTATCCTGAGATGCTTCCACATTTGTCTCCTTCTTGCCAACCTTATCTTCTTCTTGTAACAGTGCCATGTCCACCAGTCTCTCATAAGTCGCACCCATAGGTATATGGGACATAGCTATGTTGTGTAGTGGCTCATTCAACCCTTTAACAAAGCGGAGAGCCTTCTTATGTGGAGTGTTCACTAACTCCAATCTAAACCTAACCAGCTGATTGAATTGGTTAACGTATTCCTTGACCGACATACTTCCCTGTTTGAGAGCTAAGAAATTCTCCATCTGTAGGCTTCGTTCAGCTTGTGAGAGGAATTTCATTTCAAACCTCATTCTGAAATCCATCCAAGTTTCAACTGGTCTTTCAGCGTTAGTAACTTCCCACCAATAGGAAGCTTCGTCTTTGAGCAACCACACGGCCAACTGTATCTTCTGTCTATCATCCACTTCGAAGATATCAAACAAATCCTCAGTTTCTTTGAGCCAGTTTCCTGCTTCCACGAAGGATTCATTTCCATTAAAGTTCTTTCCACCCATGGCTCGAAAGTCCCTATATATTTTTGAGAAAGCATTTGCACGAGGAGGAGGAGGAGGAAGAGGAACCGCAACAGCTGGGGGAGGAGGAACGTCTGCTGGGCCTACGGCGTTAGCCCTAGCCTCTAGGTATGTTCTGAACCAGCCAGGTACCGGCACGCCCTCCGGAAGGTTAAGATCCCCAAACATGCTGAAACGAAAAAGGAAAGATTCAAAACAAAGGATAAAAAGATAGTGCATATGGCTTTGGGGGATTATGCCTTTTTTTTTAAAAACACTTTTTCTTGAAAATTGCTTCTTTAAATTTCTTTTTGAAAAACAGTTTTCAAATTTTTTTATCTAATCTGGTAAACCTTTGCTCTGATACCAAGTGAAACACCCCACCTCCGTTAAGGTCACTCACAAAGGGAACGCCTTAACTTTTGTGGAGCATTGTAGGTAAAAGACACAGATAATTTACAAGACAGACATATATAAGCAATGAAAAAAAACTAACTTTATTTCAAACGTGATTAATAACAAAACATTACAGCAAACTGTTTCAAATCAAATTCTAAGTCATTACATCATAATCTCTGTCTTGATTAGTACATAAAGAAGCATAGAACAAAATAAAACTGCATAAATCCCCAAGTAGTAGTGTGTCCAAAGCCATAGCCAAAGATAAGAAGTTCCCAGCTATACATCACGGAGTCCTCAAGCTTGGAAATATGCTATTCCCTCCCTGGGAACCTGAGGGGGGGGAGGAAGAAAAGAGGGTGAAAGAAAATGGGTCAGACATAAGTCTAGTAAGTCCAGTGATTATTCAGCATGTAAACTGATAAGAGAACCATGACTTGAATAAACTGGACTTAGGACAATAACAAGGAAATAAGGTAACATAGGATAAGGTAAGATAAACAGGGCAAGATAAACTAATCATACTATCGCACTCATGTCCATATTCTCTGCACCTACTAGATATTTCAACCATTATCATGAGTTCAAACCCAGTGATTCCTTTTCATTGATCGGCTCCTACTCGCACGCATTTTCCACTTGCTTGTAGATACCTGTGCTGGTCCCACCATGGGGTGTATCAAATCCTATGGTGGCAACCTGACACGATTCAAGATGCACAGTGTATACCTACTAATGCCCAGTGCCTGCTTTTTCCACTCCGGAGTATGTGCACGCCCGTACTCCGTCGGAACCTACACTGCCGCACCAACCGCCGTCGTTTTGACCGCTTATAATCAGCCCAGTAATCGTGCCCCACCTTGCCTAGTTCAGGGTACCATGATACATCTATGTGGGTTACTACTGAAATAGGTCCCTGTTACTAGGGTTTCTAGTCAACATGTTAAATTGGTTAAGTGTCCAAGTTAACCTAACCCCACCCATCAGTTTAGTTAACATGTTGCATTGGTTAAGTGTTGCATTAATTAACTTAACCCTACCATTCCTGACTTAGCTTTAATTCATTTATTAAAGCACCAGCCACTCACATTAGACAGGTATTGTTGTGGTTACTGGATGTGTCGGTCGGGTCCGGGCAGTTTTACACCGCAACTCAGTCTAACCTCGGTTCCTTTGGCCTCGATGCACTACCTTCCCACATTAGATATATATTGTTATGGTTTCTGGATGTGCCGGGCGGTTCCGGCCAGTCTTACACCAGAACTCAATCTAACCTCAGGTTAGGCATATTCGTCTTTTCTAAATTTACATATTTACCTCTTTATATTTATATGTAAATTATTGTCATTCAAGTCAAGCCCCACTTTCCTTTTTAAATCAAGTTCATAATTTTAGGTATAAAATTTTATACCACTTTATGCCATAAAAAATTTACATGTTCATGAGCCAAATATGCCAATTATATATAATTTCATATTTTTCCCCAATGTTACCCTCGTTAAACGTTCGCATAAATCACGTAAAATGTTAGGCTCGATACATAGCCTAACTTATACACAAAAGGGGAAAAAGAAGAACATGCAATAATTCCAACATCATAAAAATATGGATCTAACTACACATGTGTCATATGAACATGGCATAGAACAATATACACTTAATTATGAACTTGCAAATTTAGATCTACTCAACATGAATCATGAAATAGGGGTTTTACATAGAATTACATAAACTTAACGTTGGGCATGTAATTGTGAATTTCGCAAATTAGTTGGATCAAATCTAACATGAACCTAATCATATTAGCATGTAGTTTTGGGTCATATATGTGAACATGGTTGAACTTGCATAAAATTCCCAAATTGACATACAACATATGTATGTCATACCAAATCATGCGACACAAAATGTCATCGCCAATTTACACAATATGATATCCATCGACAAATTATTCAATATGGAATGTCATCGCCAAATTACATAATATGATATCCATTGCCAAATTATACAATATGGTATGTCATCACCAAATTACACAATATGATATTCCATTGCCAAATTATAATATGTCATTGCCAATTTATGTCATCGCCAAAATATACAACATAATATGTCATTGACGAATTATACAACATATGGATCTATTTCAAAGCATTTAACATTTATCATTATATTACATACAACATGATCACAAACATGATAAGAGTCATGGTCTTAATCAATTCAGTTTTAACAGAAAGGATAGACATAGATTTACATTAGGCGATGTTCTACATCCAGTTATTTAGTTACAATTCTAATATCTTTATGTCTAAATGATAACTGGACATACAAAAAGGAGGCTAATCTTGAGTTCTGGGATCTGTATTCTGAATTTGAATAGCTCTCCTTTGTTGTAGACGTTGAATTCTCTTAGTTGAATTAGATTTGATTTGCAATTCCTACTTGGTTTCTAGTTGAATGAGAATGGCGGCTACTCTAGGTTGAGTGTTGACAGCATAACGGTCTTAGGAATATTTTTGTGTGGCTTTAGGGTTTAGATTTTGGTTGCTTATATAGAAGTTTGATTTAATAGGAGCCGTCAGATTAACCTAGAGAAAATCAAAGCCATTCAAACCTAAGATAACCAACCAGAATGTGCCACGCAAGCCCTAATGACACAACAATTCGTCACAGGAGAAAACACGTCAGATTTTAGATCTGACCCGAGGGGGAGGTCGACCCTCAGGTCGACCTGTATGGGGGGAGGTCAACCCCCTGGTCGACCTCTTAGTCGGCCTGGCCTTGGGCAGGAAATTTCCCACCCAGCCCGCTTTGCTTCTGCTTCTGAATTTTGAATTTTCTGAACTTTATTCTGAGCTGTTTATTTTAAATTCTGAATCTTCTAAAGGTCATAACTCCTTCATACGGATTCCGATTTACGCAAACTCGGACTCTATCTCAAGCAGAATTCCGAGACGAACGCTGTAATAACCCGGAAATTCTGAACCAGTTTAAAATTTTTATTTTGGCAATTTTGACGAATTTTGAATATTTAAAATAGATTATTTTAAATAAAATCGACGAGAAATTTATTTTGAATATAATTCGAACATATATATTATACACGTCGTCGTTTGAATATAAATATTTATATATATAATTATTAATAGGATTGAAAATGGCGTGGTAGTTCGATAATTCGATTTCAAACTTCAATTGAACATACCGGGTGCAAAACAATCCGGATTTTAGTGAAACCAAAAATATTAGGACCTAATTGATAATATCTTTCCAACGAATCCAAATGATCGAAATTTCATAGCGGGAATCAAAAGATATGTCCAGTTGAAAATTCTGAATAGTCGCTATGGAATTCAGGCCCTTAAAAATGGAAATTTTGCAAACGACCTCAGATTTCGACGAAACCACTTTTGTTGGGTCCATGATGTTAAATTATTGCTAGGTTTTCAATTTCATAATTTTTCGAATCAATATGTGAGCGTGGCAAAGGAAAACGCGTTTGACCAGTTTCAGTTGATTTTAATCGACTGGAAAATGGCCATTTTTCCAACGGTCTCGGATTTCGACGAAACTAGTTTTGTTAGGACCGTATCGTCAATACGAAGCTAGAAAATATTTTTCGGGAATTTTTCTAGTTAGTATGTGACCCCGGTAAATTGAAATGCGCGTTCAAATTCAATATATAGAGTTATATGTTGATTTTAACGAAAACTGATCGAAGCGATCAAATCAGCCTACGATACATATCCCATTGTGTTCGGAATGGGGGTAAAACGCTAAGGACGACAGGCGGTGGGCCTCGTTTAGAGGTCCTATGTAAAAGTCAACTTTTAGTGAATAAATTAATTAAATAAATTAAAAATTCTTTCTCTCCTCCTTAAATCACTCTGGCCCCCCCAACCATTATTCCCGATTTCATTTGACAGAAAAGAGAAAAAAAAACGTTCTTCCTCTTCGCTCCACCGCCCTACGCCTCCACCACCGTCGACGATAGCCCCCAGCCGCCGCACCGCCTGACCCTGCTCCCCCCCTTTTTCGACGTCCTCCTCTTCCCCTGAACCCCCAAATCGAGCCCACCTCGTGGAACCCCAAACCCAATCGCGACACCCTCTGTTCCGCCGCTAGCGCCACCTCCCAGACGACGTTCCAGCACCTCCTTCGGTCCAAGGCCGACGGTGGACACCCCTCCCCCGTTCATAAAACAGTAAGTTTCTCTTCTTATTTTTATTTTTATTTTTATTTATTCATGATATTTCAGTCTTTTTATTTATTTAAATTCTTTAAATAAAATCTGAAATATATATGTATATTATTTTATAGAATTGATTTTTATTATACCTATCATTGAAGAAAATGGTAAAGAACTGATTTTTAATTTGCTAAAAAGCTGATTGTTAATTTGATTTTTATATTTTTAAAGAATTAAAAATTTGATTTTTATATTTTTAAAGTATTAAAAATATAGTCTTTACTATATAGACGATGTAAAAATATAATTTTTGTTTAGGTAGAGAATTAAAAATATAATTTTTACATGATAGAGATATTAAAAATATCATCTTTATATGTATAGCAAAATAAAAATGTGATTTTTATAATGATAAATTTGAAAAGGCGAGGTCTTTATGTAGATGATAGCGGTGTAAAAATAGAATTTTTATCTATATAGCATGGAGGTAAAAATAGGATTTTTATTTATTGAACAACGAAATAAAAATTCGTTTTTTATATATTGAATAGTATAATAAAAATTTGATTTGTATATATTGAATAGCATAATAAAAATTCGATTTCTATATATTGAATAGTATAATAAAAATTTGATTTGTATATATTGAATAGCATAATAAAAATTCGATTTTTATATATTGAACAACAAAGTAAAAATTCGATTTTTATATATATTGAATAGCATAGTAAAATTCGATTTTTATATATTGAATAGCATAGTAAAAATTCGATTTTTATATATGTAGTGGCTACGGGCGACGAAGATGACAAAGATGCGATAACGACGAAGGATTCTATAAAAGAAGTGTCGTGGAGTTAGGATGGCTATTGGTGAGAATTTATCACCTTTCAATTTCTTTTTCTAGTTATATATATATATACTAGGATGCAGACGGTGTTTAGTAGCACCCGACACCCGTCATCCACAGACCATGGATGGCTTGTTTGTTAAATTGTTTGGTTGTGTAGTTAATTAGATTATTTGGTTTGAATTGAATTGTTTGGTGAAATGTAATTGATTTGATTGATGTGTGAATGGCGTGGGCCTTCACTAGACCGGGGATAAGGCTAGGCCTCGTCCCGTTTCTAGTATCGTGCCGTTATGCCGCCGAAATTTTCTAAAATAAGTTAGAAAAATAAAAATATCATTTTATTTAAAGAATGAACTGAATAGAAATTCATATGTTAAAATAAAATGTTTTATCGTTAAAAATATAATTTTTAACGTGGATGTGAATAAATAAATATTCATTTACAAACCGGACGGTTTGTTTATGTACACCTATTTGAACGACATTGATTGGGACGATAAATTTTACACATCGCCCAACTGCACAAATAAAATCTGTGTTTGATTGTTTGAAACCCCACACGGGTGTTGGGATGAAATATGAAGTTCACTCATCCTGATTGATTAAATATGTCGATCGATTGATTGACAGGCTGTTATAAGCGTTAGATATCTATATTTGATGCTTATACAGTGTAGTGCACTTTGGTTGATGGTTGATTATTTTTCAATGCTATTATATACATGTGTTGTATGAAAATCCATATAATTAATTTTATATGGTGATTGATTAGGCCTCATTCCAATTTAGAAGATAAAGAATATTATAAAATAAAGGTTCATGTGTTGACTGTACTCATCCGTTGAGATTAGTCATGTGTTGAACGTAATATTTTAACAATAAAATTCATATCTTTATCACTATAAAATAAAGGTTCATGTGTTGACTGTACTCATCCGTTGAGATTAGTCATGTGTTGAACGTAATATTTTAACAATAAAATTTATATCTTTATCACTATAAAATAAAGGTTCATGTGTTGACTGTACTCATCCGTTGAGATTAGTCATGTGTTGAACGTAATATTTTAACAATAAAATTTATATCTTTATCACTATAAAATAAAGGTTCATGTGTTGACTGTACTCATCCGTTGAGATTAGTCATGTGTTGAACGTAATATTTTAACAATAAAATTTATATCTTTATCACTATAAAATAAAGGTTCATGTGTTGACTGTACTCATCCGTTGAGATTAGTCATGTGTTGAACGTAATATTTTAACAATAAAATTTATATCTTTAATATTATAAAATAAAGGTTCATGTGTTGACTGTACTCATCCGTTGAGATTAGTCATGTGTTGAACGAAATAATTTAACAAAAATAGTCACACGTGGACAGTACTCATTCGTTGAGATTAGTCGTGTGTTGACAAAAATAAAACGATTTTGAAATAAATCGAATATAAAACGATTTTGAAATGAATCGAATATAAAACGATTTTGAAATAAATCGAATATAAAACGATTTTGAAATGAATTGAATATAAAATGATTTTGAAATGAATTGAATATAAAACAATTTTGAAATAAATCGAATATAAAACGATTTCGAAATGAATTGAATATAAAACGATTTCGAAATAAATCGAATATAAAACGAATTCGAATTGAATTGAATATATAATGAGTTTGATTTGAATAGAAAATGTATTTGATTTAAATTGAATTTGATTTGATTTGAAAAGAAAATGAATTCGAACTGAATAGAAAACGAAATGAATTCGAACTGAATAGAAAACGAATTTGATTTCAATGGAATAGAAAACGAATTTGATTTCAATTAAATATATAACGAATTTGATTTCAATGGAATAGAAAACGAATTTGATTTCAATTAAATATATAACGAATTTGATTTCAATCGAATATATAACGAATTTGATTTGAATCGAATAGAAAACGAATTTAAATTGAAAAGAAAACGAATTCGAAACGAAATTGAATTAAAAAGGTAATGAATTCGAATCGAATTAAAATCGATTTGAATGGAAATCAAATAGGAATGAAAGTAAAAAGGATTTAGAATAGAAAATTCAATTTTGATTTGAATTTGAGATAAGGGTTGAAATTGTTTTTGAAACAAATTCAAAACCATTTATAAAATTCGTTTTAAATAGAAATCGACGAAATATATATTATATATATAATATAATGGCTTGAATAGAACGCGCCGCGCCGCGGCAGTTCATGAATTTCGACCATTTATTTCTAACGGACATTACGAGAGATCCGACCATCGGATTCTCCTAAAACCGGAACCGTTGGGTTCGTATCTAAAAGAGCTTTCTAACGAATATTAGAAATTTGAGATCTAACGGTTGGATTTGGAGTTACGTCCAAATCAAATTTGAAAAAGGTCGCTGTAAGTGCAGTTCGATGGCCATTGTTGGAAATCGATTGTACGGGCCTTAATAAAATTATTAAAAATAGTAATAATTTGTGTAAAATCATAAGAAATGATTTGGGAAAAATTGGGGTGAAAAGCTCCATATTTGAAAAGATAAAAATGGTTTTTTATCGAAATGAACTAGTTTGGAACTAAATTTAAAACCCAATTATTTTTAAATAAATAAATTAGATTTAAAAAGGGGTTTTAAATAATCGGAATTTCTAATATATTTGATTGGATTTGAAATGGGTTTATCGTGAACGGTGTTTTAAATAACACTAGTTCTTTAACCCGATAATAAATAGAATGTGATTTGGGTTTGTCGTGAACTGTGTTTTAAATAACACCTAGTTCTTTAACCCAGTAAAAGGAGTTTTAACGAATCTGCAATTAGGTTGAAATGTGAATCTAGAATCTAAATTATCAAATTTAGAAATGAGCGAGAATGGAGTATCGCCAGTTTTGCTCCAAAACGATAGTTAAACCTTTAATTAGATTTGAACGTGAAATGGTAATTAATTTTACTGATAACACCATAGTATTAGATATGGAGTATTACCAGTTTTGCTTCATGGGATGAATAGGTTGGGATTGGGAAATAAAATAAACAATTACTTCGTTGTGGTTCGCTTATCTCGACTAGTTTAGAAAAACCATAATTTGGTTTGAAACGACATCCAAAGGAGGATTAAAGAATAAATTTAAAGAATTTATCTTTGATAAAATTAATGGGAACCTTTCCCTGAGAATATGAATTGGAATGAGGCGTATGTTGTGTAACATTCGTTTTTAATATACGCGGGTTGTTCCGAAAGTCCGGGTTTATACCCATTCTGAGTAGCCGATTCGACGATATGTCGAAAATGAAGACGGTGGTCGAAGACCGGAAGTCTTCACATCGTTTGGATAATTACTAACGATCCTGATTGGGCTGTAAACCCAAGAGGATGGAAATAGTTGGTGGTCGTCCAGACGTACTTGGAGATAGATGGATGTGCGAGGAAAGTGCCTCCGGTTTCGTTCAGACCCAGAACGAACTTGTAAATGGATTGTGTGTCTGACATTGGATTTTATTCTGTGTTGATTGATTTCTATTAAATATACATCTGTTTGGCGGCGGAGAATTTATTCTTTTGCTTAACGCCCTTCTCTGAGACGTACGAGCTCAGAGTTTGTATATCGATGGACATCAGTCGCATGGCATGAATTGCCTGTGTGGCATGCTAAGATGCAATGATCAAGGCTTTTGTTGAGAAGCAGAGTCTTGTGGTTGATGATCAAAGCACGGCCTACGTGGCAGCTTTGTGTATAGCGTGGATTCGCGAGCCTCACACCTCGGTATGAGTCAAAAACGGGATAAGGACCCAAGGAGTGCATGACGTTTCTTTCTAGCTATGGTGGTGTCAGTGACTTACCAGCCCTGATATTTATATACTTTTCACCTATGTGGTTGTAGGAATGCGAGGCGCCTCGATTATAGGTCTGTAAGGACCGGGAAACGTGTGTTCAGGAATAACTAATCCTCTAACGCAAGTGAGGACCGGCCTTGGAGGATCCGGGGTTGCCTAGAGTGTGTAACCCTGAGACATTTGCTAGAGTGTCTCGAACGCGGAGAGGAGCTTGCCCCTTGCCTCGACTCATGACGGAATCCAATTTCCAATACGTGTAATTCGGTTTTAATTGTAGAACTAGTATGGCGACATAGTAGATGGTAGCTATGCCGCCTATAATTTATATTTATGATTGAAATTGTTTTGACACTATACACTTATTATAGTATCAAGTGATTTGTTTTAAACGTACCAAGCATGTTTGGCTATTATAAGGGAAAACCCTATCCTCCGGCTTGCGTTGCATTGTGTGATGGGACCTGGGTCTTATAATAGCTTCATTTTTCGAAAAAGCATTGCGCTGTTTATTCTATGCACTGGTATTCTTGGGAGGAAACCCGTTCCGTGTTATACGGCGTGGTCCCTTGAATTACTCTCTTTTAAAGTAAAGCTTTAAATAACTGTTTTAGTTCTCACACCAGTCACATGACTGACCTGGAGTTTATTGTTTTAACCTAAACTCTGGGTGCCCCTATTTTCCGCACGGGCAGCTAGTAGTTTTGGTTTTGCAGATTTATATTCATAGGATCCTGGTTTACAGCTGGAATGATATCCGGAAAGCTCTGTATCCGTATATCACCTTCGGTTGTGCTTTGTATTATTTTTCCGCTGCTATGTAATTTATTGTAATCTCTGATATTTATCGAATGTAATTTATTCATTTATACTCTGTATATTCTTGTATCTGATGGAATTGTTGTAATAACAATGACATGTTCTTCCGTCTACGTTCAAATTTGTCCTGTTCTCAAAACGATCAGGGGTTTCGAACGGTCTAGATCGGTTTAACGACTGATTCAGATCGAGCGAAATTCCTTGCTGTCACAAACGCAATGGGTAACCCATTTCCCTTAATCTTCACATTTTTAATTATTTATTCTTTAATTCGTTACTTTAATGTTCACAAAAAATACGGGTTGTTACAATTACATGGTGTACCATACAACGCCTCGTATGGTTCCATCCCAATGCTCGACTGGTAGCTATTGTTATAAGCAAACTCAACTTGATGTGGATGGTCTTCCCGTGATCCTCGGAAGTCTAACACACAAGCCCTCAGGAGATCTTCCAAAACTCGATTAACTCTCTCGGTTTGACCATCAATTTGGGGATGGTAAGCCGTACTCAAACACAACTCGGTTCTCGTAGCTTCTTGCAAACTCTTCCAAAATCCACTCGTGAACAATGGATCTCGGTCGCTCACCATGCTCATTGGGATACCATGGAATCGATCTATCCATTTCACATAAAGTTCAGCCAACTTCGATGTCGCCAAGTTGACTTGACAGGAATGAACATTGCACTTTTGGTCAAGTGATCCACGATGACCCAAATTCCATCGTTTCCTGCCCTCATCCTAGGTAGTCCATCAATATCCGGAATTACTAGTCTCCCTTGCTTTCGAAGCCAAACTTCTCGATCGGCCTTGAACTCTTTATCCTTTGGTTCCAGTTTCTGGATAAACTCGACAAGATTCACTTCATGCTTTTGGCTCTCGCCAATCCTTTCGATGAGATTAGGTCTTATTGATAAGCTTGGCAACATTTCAGGTTCCAATTTCAGGTTCCAACTTACACTTTGGCTTGAAATTGAATCTTTCCAAATACTCAAGGCTCTTCTATTCCAAAAACATCGCTCCCAACTCGCATATCTTCTACTCAACACATCTGCAACTACATTACCCTTGCCCGGAGTATAGGCTATACCAAAATCATATGATGCCAGAAACTTTAACCACCGTTGTTGCCGAAGATTCAAATCCTTTTGGGAGAAAAGATACTTCAACAACTTACGATTTGTGAACAACTCGAATCGGACTTCCAACAAGCAATGTCTCCACATCTTCAGTGCAAACACAATTACTGCCAACTCCAAGTCATGAGTTGTGTAATTCTTCTCATGCGACTTCAGCTTTCGCGTAGGCTACAACCTTATCCTTTGCCACCCTCAACTGGTGAAATCTCATTGCCCAATCCGTCTTAGAAAACACTTTGGCTTCATAAAGCTGGTCAACAAGTCATCAATCCTCCACAACATATACTTGTTCTTCTTAGCCAACTTATTTCGGTCATGATAGTCCATACACAATTAACAAGCCGTCGGCCTTGGTGGCAAACATAACTGGTGCACCTCATTTGGATATACTTCTCCAAATGAATCCTTTTTCCCAAAAGGTCACGAACTTGCACCTTTAACTCTCGCTGTTACTAATGCGCCATTTTCCTAAGAGGCATAACGATAGGTCCAACACCCTCGACCAAATCGATTCTGAACTCAATCTCACGATGCAGCTACAAGCCTTTGACTTCTACAAGGACGTTATCTAACTCACTTACGATTAGCTCCGATGACAAGTCTTCCCATGGAATCACAGGCGAATATAAATAACTTACGAAGACACCATCTTTGACCTACATCGAATCACAACCATTCGCCCTTGCACATTCCCGACTGTCATCTACAACTTCTCGCAATCCACTTTACTGCATACCCCTTGAGCCAATCCATATCCCAAAACAATACCAAACCCAGCGAAAGTCACAACAAAACGATCATTCATAGAAGAGCAACCATGACGATATAAATTGGATCACAACAAGTCCTACAAATAGTAGATGAACCCCGTACTGGATTAACTACAATCAAAAGCTTATTACAACTTCCATTTCCGAACCTATTCAACATACATCTTATTGTAAGTAAAAGAAGACGATTCTCTAATACCGAATAGAAATAAAACAAACTCCATCAGAAAAAAGCACATCAAAACTAACGACAACTTCTCTTAATCCTCATCAGGAACGCAATAGGAAATGGGGATAGCCTCTAGAACACATGCTTCCTCCGGTTGCTTATCTTTCAGAAAATCTGGGCGATTTTTCTTCTTATGTCCTGGCTTGCCGCATTTAAAGCAATTCATTTCATCTCTTGGCTTCTTACAATCCTTGGCATAATGGCCCTTTAGCTGACAGTTAAAGCAAATGTCATTCTTCTTGGGTTTCTTGTTTTCCTTATTCAGCTTCCTTGTTCTACCGGGGCCAGTAGAGGTTTCTTCGTGAGGCTCGTGCCTGCTTCTAAAACCCTCGTTCCAAATAGCATTGATTCTATCTTTTCGCTCCTTGGCCCATCGTTGAAGTTGATCTAAAGATATACCTTTTCTCAACTCATCTTCTTCCTCTTTAGGAGAATAATCCTTCTGTCTCTTAGCGGAACCATCTCCAGGTACATGTACAGGAACACCATGCCCTGTTGCTACTTCTGGAATGGGTATCCTTTGCAAAACAGTGGCCATCATGGCTCCAAACATAACTAGGCATTCTGGTATAACATCGAAAGCTTCCAACTGGTTGCCATCGCCTTCCCTTCTAATCTAGTAGTGTTTCCTAAAGTTTGATGGCTCATTCTAAATCTAAAAACTAGAATGATTAGTCCACATAGAAAATAATGGCTATAAAGTTCAAATACTATTATACTATATGCTAATATATAGTATACATCAAAGTGAAATCTACAAATACGTCTCTCTTACGTAGTTATGTCTTTGAACTTTGGCTAAAAATCGTTAATCAGAGCTCTGATACCAAATGTGACGACCGCCCACAACCCCTGCACTAAACAAGAGGAAAAGTGCGCTGAAAAGTGTGCAAGGCAACTATGGACGATCATCAAGGTATGGTAACACAAGCGGAACATGTCGTAAATCTCACAGCGCAAGGATAAAATATAATAGAACATATATGACAGGTAATATTAGTGAAACATATTTGAGTAGAAATTTCAAATTTTCAAAACAACAAGAAAATATATCCTTACACCAGGATTGCAACATATGTCTGTACAAATTTGCCTCACTACAGCACTCAGAGAAGAATAACAAACAGCGGGAACCAAAATACTATATAGTAAGAGAGATAGTACGCCAGCCTCTTGCTCGTCTTCAAACTGCTACATCTTCCTTACTAAGCTATCACCTGTCACATATTCTGCCCATCCAAAATCAGATGATTAGCCCAAGGTAATAAGAGGAAAACATAAAACCTTGAGTCAGACAATAGTCTTAGTGAGCGATAAACAACTAACAAACTTCATTAATAGAGTAAATGAGAAAGGGGTAAATAAACGAACTAATCTATCAACAACACCAAAGAAGAACACGACTCCCATCTTCCCCACATCGGACAGTGATAGCCTTTACAACAAAAATTTCAACCATACGACCAAGGTAATCCAAGCAACCATTCATTCATGGAAACCAGAACAAACACTTCTAGCACTCATAACATCCAGATTATATATCTCATGTAAACCGTCTTAATCGAATTCAATATCCCTCAAGTACAAGCCCCAAAGGCCTAAACCAATATCAGACAGGCACCCAAGAAACATCTCCTACGATGTTGGACACTCTACGTGAGATGGTACAAGCAAAATCAAACAATCATACAGGTCAGACTCTGGCTATCATCGCCAATCCTGCTTCGAAGCCACCATTAATCGTATGACTGGCCATATCATACTGCCATCCATCAAGGGCTAATGGTAACCCCAGTTCTAGCAAAAACCCTAAATGCCTTTCAACGATACGTACCTAGGCCTTTCAATGATAGCCAGGGTATTCGACATACATCCGGACTTTTAGGTGCCCCAATTATATCCCTGCTTTGAGCCCGCTAGAATCTACGACAACGATAATCTCTCAACCTTCGGTATCTCTAGTCGTCATCAACGACAATTATTCATAAGCTCAAAACGCGTTTGAGCAAACATTACTTCACACAAGCTCAATACATCCCTGAGTCGTCCTTTCACATGAACTCGATACATCCTTGAGTAATGCCCGACCATAATTGTACCAATGTGCGATCAAAATCAATGTAGCAGTGCACGCTCGACCCACAATCACTGTAGCATTGAACGCTTGACCCACAATCACTGTAGCAGTGCACACTCGACCCACAATCACTGTAGCAGTGCACGGTCAACCCGCATCACTGTAGCTTGCTCGACCCAACATCACTATAGCACGCTCGCTCGACCCAATATCACTGTAGCACGCTCGACCCAACATCACTGTAGCAGGCTCGCGCGACCCAACATCACTATAGCATGCTCAACCCAACATCACTGTAGCACGCTCGCTCGACCCAACATCACTGTAGCATGCTCGACCCAACATCACTATAGCATGCTTAACCCAACATCACTGTAGCATGCTCGACCTAACATCATTGTAGCACGCTCGGCCCAAAACCTACACATGCCCAATCCAACTCCGATTTCGACTAAAACTTCACCAATCGACGAAATATACTCATCTAATTCATCCAACACAACCACAAGTATGTTACGAAATCACTAACAACATGAATATGACAATCTCATCAAAATTATGTAAATTCACCAAAATCATGATAAATGAACATATGAACTAAATTATGGATCTAACTTGCATAAACATATGAAATGGCATAGGAATTATCGGTTCAAACATGCTAAATTATATCCTAGGGTGATTCATATGAAAATGAACTTACCAAGGTATAAATCTATGGTAAAACACTTGAATTTGATGAAAAGATCAAACATTCATATACTTCATTAAATCCATGTGAGAGATGTAAATCACTCACCAATTCTCCAAATCAAAGTAAAAACGATGAAACAAGATTCCGAATAGCGAAGAACTTGATCCAATTCCTTCGATCCGATGAATTCTCCTTTGTAACGGTGTAGATCTAGCCTCAAATGGTGTAGATCTTCAATTTCCCTCCTTAGATCTCAATTTTTAATGGTGGAAAGGTGTTAGAGGAAGAAGGAACATAGGCCACCAAATGAGAGAATGGAGAAAGTAAACTATTCTCCATACCTCCCACCTTTATTTATAGCATTCCACCCGTCCACTAATGGACCTCTACGAATCAGCCCATTAAGACTCCCAAAACCTGAACAACCAACTGTTAAACCTTAAAACAACGATTATTCCCAAGCTGCTGAGCTAAATCTTTAATGTAACCACTTTACGGAAAGACAATCATCATTTCCTTTCCAATGGCACAGGTCTCACCACCTGATTTGACCTGAGTCAAAAGTTATGCCCTGTACAAGACTAATAGAGGAAAAATGGTCATAAATAAATTTGGTAAAAATTATGGGCTTGTTTCACATCCCCATAAATAACATATCAAAATATGAGAATGGTCCAACCCTCAGGGAATAAAATAAAAATATTTTACGATCTTTTGATACGTAAAATGCGGGCTGTTACAAAATATTTAATACATTATTTTATTAAAATATAATATTTTATTTCTACATCCATATAGTACAAATTTATAACTCCTCTATATTGTACATCTCCCTACAGTACATTCAGTTTCAATTTTATTTGTTACTTTGCTCCTCACTACAACACTCAACCACTCCTTTCACTCAGTTATACAAATACACTCATATACAGTAACTCACTCTTAGTCACTCGTACATTCATTAACACATACACTGATATTGTCACACTTGTCTTCTGTCTGTCCTTTTCATCAGTCCAATCTTCTGCTTACTTGTCACATGAACATTTACATTGTAAACTGGAACAAAAATATTTTAAATTCTAGCAGATATAATTTTTATTTTAAAAATTTATTTGCTTTAGAATTTTGGTCTGTTTCTCATCATATTTCATGACTTGATCTGATTTATATATCCATCATTTGTGTCTAGACTGCTTATGATATTCACAGTGATTCACTGTAATTACCACGAGGTAGACATCGTCTGTAGTGCTCACGTATATATTTTCTGCACGTACACCATACATGTACACACATACGTGTGTATGTATATACACATATTTCTATGCTGGGGAAATATGGTCAAATCAGTGAATGGGCATGAACCTAGAAATCCAATACACATGCATACACAAACGCATATATATACGCACATCTGTATATATATATATATATATATATATATGTATGTATATACATAGTAGGAACAATGATTCAGCAAGATCACATGGTTAGACCATACACACAAATGCAAGTCACGTCCAAGACAGAAAGCAGCTCGAAGGCCAAGTTATATATGGTGCAACAGGGAATATCACATGCACATAAAACAAGAATCTGCAATGTTTCAAAGAGGTGTACACAAGGACACAAGTGGGCATAAAAAGTGACAAGACACACATTCATGAAACACTGCGAATGTATGTACATACATGAAGACCAAGTACAAGAATGTGGTGCATGCAACATGGAGAATCAGAACTCATCAAGTCAGAGTGCAAAGCCATGTCGTGAGCCAATGTACATGCAAACACACATAGCCAAAACGAGAGCATGGTAGCACTTTAGATTTTGAATACAAGGATAGTGTGAGCAACTGTGGAGTGACCACAAGGATCAAAATCGACACAAAAGTCAACACAATGGACATACCATGCAAAAGCAACACAACGATCAAAGACAAGTCGAACATGCATGCATCAGCCATTAAAATGAATGGCAAGCGTTTAGCTGTCAACTGAGAGTGAAAATATGGCTCAACACATATCATCATGGTCGAGACAGCAATGAACCATGCAAGACAAAAATTGTGTGACAAAATGTACAATTAGTATATCAAAGAAATGCAATGAATAGTGGCAGCATACTTTGTCAAGAACAAACTGAACTATTTTATTGAGTGTCAAAGATCACACAACTTGATCAATACACATATATACATACAACTATTTGTATATATATATATATATATGTATATATGTATTTATGTGTATATATATATCTGTAAGCAAGTGTGACAAACAATTGATTTATAGAGAAATAGCAAAATGGCAAGACAGAGAACTCAAGTGGCAACTGGATATGGAATGGCTCAACAAACAGTATACTTGGCAAGTTATAAAGTCTGGCCTGAAAGAATTTAATCATACATGAAATTTGGAAAGTATCCGAACTCGAATTATAATGTTTTCTAGAAATTCACAAGCACTTTTTTTTTGGACATAGGATATATTCAAAATTCATAATGCATGCAAGATAATCTTTCCATTCCATATCAAGAAAAATCATCCAAGATTCATTTCCAGTTTTTTGAACGTGCATTTTTTGAGAATGGCTAAATAGGCAAGTAAACTTGGCAAAAGTTTAATAAGCAAGAAATCATAAAATAGTTTCCATATATTCGCACAAGAAAATTTTCCAGAATAGTTCAATGTTATATGTGGTAAGAAGAACAAGTTTAATCTAATTTCAGCAGTTTCAGAAATCACAATGAAATAAGATGGCAAGAAATCACATTGTACATTTTGGCATGAAACAAATCAAACATGACAACAAATCATTCTAGAAATCACAATTTGGTTTTAAGACAAGAATTCATTTCTCGATTTCTATTTTTTTCCAGTGAACAATATGGGACATAAATTGTTGGCAAGTTTATTTTTTCGTTCAACTCATGCAAGAAAGAATTTATGTGCATATTAAATGTTGAACACAGTTTTGGCAAGGAAGCATTTTCTTATTCCATTAAATTCGAAGAACAACATTAGGCAGAAAATTGTTACTGAATTGAATGGACAAAAAATCATTTGATTTCTTTCCAGAATTGCATAAATCATTTTAAGGCATTGTATTTCATTTAAATGATTTCAGAAAAACAAATCATGGGATTTCCAGAAATATATCAAGAACTTATTTATATGCTGAATTTTTTTTCCAAAAATTCAAACAGAGGCTAAAAAATCATAGTTCGATTTTGGGCAATGATATATTGTAAATCAATTCGCAAGTTTGAAAATTATTTCCAGAAATCACCATGCAAATTCACGGCATTCAATCAAGTAAACAAAGGGAACTCAAAGTCGATTCAACCAAATCAAGGCAACAACAGCACACAAAATCAGAGCAAGCCAATTTAATGAAATTAGAGAATTTAAGGTTTTTATATAACCCTATATAAAGCACACAATTCATCATATGCTAATCATCGAAAATAACTAGACAAAAATTCAAGAGGACCAATTCGAAGAAACAAAACAATTACAGGTTTTCGATCACAAGCCTAGTCAAATCGATCGGCCAAGAAGTGTCAAACATCAAAGCCATAAAAGATTCAATTTCACCATTTTTAGGCATCACGATTTGACTTAGGAGCAGAACCCTAATTTTTAGGGTTGGCCAATATTTTCTTTTGGATATAAAGGATATAAGGAAGAGCCGGCTATTTTTATTAATAAGAGAGGGTTTTGTTGTTTACTTTTGTCTTATATTGTTTTTTTAAATTATTTTATAATCGATTCAAACCGTTTTCTAGTTTGTCTGTAAAACTAGGAGTTTCCTAGTTTGTCTGTAAAACTAGGGTTTACTAGCTATAGGTTTTATTGTTAGGGTTTACGGATTACGGGTTTGTAATTTGGGGAAAATTTTATTTTGGAGTTAAAAACCAGTCTAGGATTTTGAGCGTAGGATTAGAACAGGAGTAGGGTTTGTGAGTTTACAGGGTTTTGTAAGCGGGATCTGGTTTAATACCTAGTAGAAATCTTGGGAATGTAGCAGTAGGCAGGGTTTGTCGAAGCTGGGTAAAATCTATGTTATTTATTTCCTGCATTTATTTTCTCTGCTCAATTCTCTGCTGCGATAACTATTAGAAAAATCCAATAAACCTTATTCACCCCCTTTTAGGGTAAATCTAGACCCAACAAGTGGTATCAGAGCTGGTATAAGGTAACGACATGATAAGGGGTTCTCGCTCGATGATCAAGTGGCGAAGTATTGGCTCTTTCCTCTATATGCCCTGTTGGGTCGTTCTGTGTCGAGAGGCAGGACGTAAAATCAGTGTGTAAGATACCCTTGTTAGCCACCGAGGTGGTATTAAAATCCCCGTTAATGGAGATAACAAGTGGTATCAGAGCAGGTATTTTATTAGTTCAAGAGTCATGGTATTCCCTAGTTGTCAATCCAGTGAGGGTCAGTCCAATCATATTCCAAGTATTTTTAATGGTACAGATTTTTTAAATTGGAAGTCTGAAATGGAGTCATATTTAAAGTCTGTTAATATTAAATGTTGTGATACTGTTATAAATGGATATGATTGGGTAGATAGGAATGATATCGAGTTTAATTCTCGTGTTACTCATATTTTATATTCTCATATTTATGATGACCAATATAACCATATCTCTCATTGTTTGCCTGCACAGGAAATCTAGAGAACTCTCGATATGAAGTATGGAAGAATTGTCAATAGCAGCTCAAAAATGCAGAATGTCAACTCAGGTTCAGAATTATGCTTAACATGTCTTACAGAAGAAAATTCATATGGACCAGACGATGGAGACTCAACAGACAATGAGACAAAAAGTTTCTCATATGAAGATTTGGTTTATATGTGTAATGATTTAACAAAAACTGTTGGTAATCCCCATCGGAAAAACAAATCTTTGAAATCTAAAAAACATGAGTTGACCAACAAAATAACTATTTGGAATCAAAACATTCAAACGTCATGAAATTTGAAAATTATGATTGCGAAAATTGTTTGAAATTGAAAACTGATCTCGTTCATCTGAATAAAAATATTCAAAAGTTTGAAGAGGAAATTCCGATTTTAAAAGATAACGAGATTGAGCTATAAAGTACAAATAATTCTTTGCTATAGGAATTTGAAAATTTTAAGGCTATCAAAAATTCCAAGCATGAAATTGTTAAAAAGGAAAATTTGTAGAAAACTGAATCTATTTTGAAAGAGCTTGAAAATGAGATTGAAAAATTCAAGAATTGTGAAAAGCTTGAAACTGAAAAACAAAAATGTTTTAAAAATGATATTTCTATGTCACAAGCCAAAATTAAATTGCTTGAAAACTTGGTTTTGAAACAAATAGATGCTAAAAGGAAGATCACTGATCATATTTAATAGAAGAAAGCGGTGATCTTAAATCCAAAATTCAACGACTTGAATCAACTTTGGATAAGTTTTCCAATGGGGAAAAATTGTTGAAGATGTTGTTGCAAAACCAAGTTTCTGTTGGAAATAAATATTGGCTTGCTTTAGGAAAATCAATGGGTTTGAAAAGCTGAATTCAGATGGTTTTAAAAATCCTTCAAATCGTTTTGGAAATGATCATTTTGAAAATTTAAACTCTGATAATTTCAAAGGATTTTTGAGTCATAAACGATATGAGAATTTTTTTGGTAACAAACCATTTAAACGATCTTGGATCTCAAATAGAAATAAAATGATCTTAACTAAATTCAAATAGATTTTGGTTCTTAAGGGTACAAAGGTAAATTTGGATGGATTGTTATATAGACAGGTTTGAGAACCTAAAGTCGTGAACATATTTCAGAGTGGTTTTTCAAATTTTGTTAGACCACTCGATCCCCTAAACAATTAGGTAATGGAGGAGGCTGAGGAACTGCTTTGCAAATGGAGAACTGAATTCAAACTGCTTTATGTCATTGAATTATTCAAAGTTCTTTAGCCAAGTTTGTTGAATTAGAGATTCATTTGTTCACATTGATTACATATATGATCTCTTAACTCATCTTTGTTTTTTATTCTTCCTTGTTTATTCCCCCTTCTATCGCTTTTTTTATTATTCTGATTTGATTTATCACTGTTATATTTTATCTTCTGAGCTTTCTTAACTTCAAATTGCAGAATTCATAATTTTCTAGAAATTTGCTTCATTTGTATAAAACTCTCATGTTTTAATAATTTTAAGATCTTGAATTCAAAATTGTAAATTTTTTCAATTATTCTGAAGTTTATTTTTGTTTATTGATTTCTGAACTCCTAACAGTGCTGAAGCATTCTTATCATATCTTGAACACTATTAATTTGAATTCTAAATTTTTGAAAATCTGAAAAACTATTGAAATCTCACACACCTTTGCTGTTTTGAGTTTCTTCTAATTCATTTTGGAAAGATTTGAAAATATATACTCATTTTAGCACACTACTCTTTTAGTTGTGATAATTTCATTAGTTTTTGGATTGGCTTGGGTATTTTTGAATTGAAAAACATTTGCTTGAATCATTGTATTATATCTTGAAATTCATTTTTATTCATGATCATTTTGGCTAGATATTTATTTGTTTGAAATCATTTGAAATCTTTGATATTTGGAATCTCACACACTTCTTAGATTTAAAATTTATAATCTTGTGTGATTGATTCATTGTATCTCAAAATTTACATCTACTCAACTGATTTCAAATAAACTATTTCTTTAATCTTGGATCATGAATCATCTCTTGTGCTTGTTTGAAATATTTCTGAATAATTTTCTTGTGCATCTCTGATCAGAAAATTTTCTGCTTCTCTGATAAAATGGTCTGAATTGGATCATGATTTGTCTTCTTGGACTTGCTATAATTTTTTTCTGAAAACTTTCTTGTGAAACTTATTCTGAATCCGTCTTGCTACTTTGATAAAAGGAATCGTTTTTTAAATGTATGACTGCTTGTTTTTGGTAAGTATTGATTCTGCTCTGATAGATGGAGTTTGTGCGCTTGGGCTTGGTAATTGGATATTGTTGTCTAAGATGCCTTTGTTAGCCACCGTGGTGGTATGAAAATCCTTGTAAAGGAGATAACAGGTGGTATCAGGCTTAAATGCTTTGAAATTTTCTCTGTCATCTATTTTAATTCTTTAAACTTATTTTCAAGCTGTATAGATCTTTCAATTCCCTCTTATAATTGGATTTTCAATTTTAAAATCATTTATTGATTATTTATTTAGAAATTGAAATCAATAACCAAATTGAATCAAAATTATTATCAGATTTTAAAATTGTGATGAGTTGTGACTACAATATACTTCACAACAAGAGGAAATTTTATTTAAATTCTCATTATATTTTGAACAGTTTTTTTTAATATCTTTGAATTGGCACTTATTTCACGAACATCTACTTAGTCTATCATCATTCTACCTTCCATCATGATTTTACAGTAATGTGGAGAGTTTATTTTTTAAAAAATCATCTTAAATATATAGTGTCAAAATTTGTGATAGAAATGTGACTGTATTATTTTTTCAGAAAAATAGATAATTGAAAATTATCAAAAATCCCGGTACAGTTGAGCATATTTCATAATATTATTAATTTAGAAATTTATTTCACAACCATTTTTGTACCTATCATATTTCTACCATCCATATTGGTTTTATATACTAAGGAGTTTTTTTAAATAAAATGGTAAAAATATAATATACATATGTGTTTCTCTAACCTCATTTAAAAATCAAAGCTCTGAACATGCATGGTTAAGAGATTACTTATAATTTAAGCTACAACCGACCTCATTTAAAAATATAAAATCTAGTTATGCGTGGTCAATGTGTTCTTAAATAAAAAGAAAAGATAAAGGGAATAAATAAAAATTTATATAAAATCCTCCTTAGTGTGTAAAAACCAGCCTATCAATCTATATTCTAATTTTTGAATTATGTTAATATTTTCATGATATATTATGATTTGTTGATGGATAGCTATTGGGATTTGAGATTATTTGATTGCGTCACTTAAATTGAATTTATAATCGTAGTCTAAATCCATCACTTTTTTGTGCTCAATTTTACAAATTAATTTGAAAATGATCGGAATCTGTATGTTTTTAAACTCTCTCCATTTTTATAAACTTCATTGTAAATCCATCATTCTACAATGTGAAATTTGCCACTAGTTCTTAGAATATTATGATTTTTGTTTGATTGAGTGAGATTTATGATGACAATTCTTTCTCTTAAGCTGACTTTATAATTCTAGTCATTTTTCATCACTATTTTAATTTTTGTATCCTCTTGATGATTAAAAAGGGGGGAGAATGAGTTAAGAAATTGATTTATGAGTGAATATTTCATAGATATTGTTCTATTGGAATTTTATTCGATTTATTCTTTTCACTTATGCACACATCTTGGGGGAGGGGAAGCATACATATAAAGAGAGTTCAATAATTTACTATCAAACACATTTATAATATTCAAAATCTTATTATTTGTTTGTCATCATCAAAAGGGGGAGATTATTGTATATGACAATTCTATGATTTTTGTTTGATGATAACAAATATATATATATACTATTATAAATGTGTTTGTAATTGTACAATTCCACTGCATCACGGACATAATATAATATTTATATTTAAATAAAATACTACTGCACAAGAATTTAAATATTTAATACATTATTTTATTAAAATATATTATTTTATTTCTACATCCATATAGCACAAATTAATAACTCTTCTATATTGTACATCTCACTGTAATACAATACATTCAATTTCAATTTTATTTGTTACATTGCTCCTCACTACAACACTCAGCCACTTATTTCACTCAGTTATACAAATACACTCATATATAGTAGTAACTCACTCTCAGTCACTCATACGTTCACTGACACATACACTGACACTGTCACACTTGTCTTCTGTCTTTCTTCTTCATCAGTTAGTCTTCTACTTACCCGTCACAGGAACACACAAAGTAAACTGGAAAAAATATATTTTAAATTCTAACTGATATAATTTTTATTTTAAAAATTTATTTGCCTTAGAAATTTGGTGTGCTTCTCATCATGTTTCATGACTTGATCTGATTTATATATCCATCCATCTGTGTCTAGACTGCTTGTGATATTCACAATGATTCATTGTAAATACCACAAGGTAGACATCTTCTGTACTGCTCACATATATATTTTCTGCATGTGCACCATATATGTATACACATACATGTGTATGTATATACACATATTTCTGCGTAGGGGAAATATAGTCAAATCAGTGAATGGGCATGAACCGAGAATCCAGTACATATGCAGACACAAACACATATATACACACACACATCCGTGCATATATATATATATATATATATATATTTGTGTGTATGTGTATGTATTTATATACATAGTAGGAATAGTGATTCAGCAAGATCACATGGCTAAACCACACATACAAATGCAAGTCAAGGCCAAGTTAGAAAGAAGCTTGAAGGCCAAGTTATATATGGTGTAATAGTGAATGTATATGCATATAAAACAAGAATTTGTAGTGTTTCAAAGTGGTGCACACAAGGACACAAGTGGGCATAAAAAGTGACAAGACACACATACATGAAAGACTGTGCATGTATGTACATACATGAAGACCAAGTACAATGAAGGTGGCATATGCAACATGGAGAATCAACACTCATCAAGTCAGAGTGCAAAGTTAGTTCATGAGTCAATATACATGCAAACACACACAGCCAAAAATGAGAGCGTGGTAGCACTTCAGATTTTGAATACAAGGATAGTGTGAGCAACTGTGGAGCGACCACAAGGACCAAACTCGACACATAAGTCAAAACAGTGGACATACCATGCAAAAGCAACACAATGATCAAAGACAGGTCGAGCGGGCATGAATCAACCATTAAAATGGATGGCAAGTGTTCCGTTGTCATTTGAGAGTGCAAGCATGGATCAACACATATCATCATGGTCGAGACAGCAATGAACCATTTAAGATAAAAATTCAGTGACAAAATGTATAATCAGTATATCAAAGCAATGCAAAGAATAGTGCCAGCATACTTTGTTAAGAACAAATGGAACTATGTTATTTAGTGTCAAAGATGACACTACTAGATCAATACACATATATACATACAACTGTATGTATGTGTATATATATACGTGTGTGTATATATATACGTGTGTGTGTATGCAAGTCTGACGAACAATTGATTTCAAGTGAAATAGCAGAATGGCAAGACAAAGAACTCAAGTGGCAATTGGATACGGAATGGATAAACAAACAATATATTTGGCAAGTTATAAAGTCTGGCATGCAAGAATTTAATCATACTTGAAATTCTGGAATGTATCCAAACTCGAATTATAATGTTTTCCAGATATTCACAAGCTCTTTTTGGACATAGAATATATTCAAAATTCATAATGCATGCAAGATAATCTTTCCATTCTATATCGAGACAAATCATCCAAAAATCATTTCCAGTTTTTCGAATATGCATTTTTTGGAAACTGCTAAATAGGCAAGTAAACTTGGCAAAATTTTAATGAGCAAGAAATCACAAAAGCATTTCTTACATTCACACAAGAAAATTTCCAGAACAGTTCAATGTTATATGTGGCAAGAAGAACAAGTTTAATTTAATTTTAGCAGATTCAAAAATCACAATGAAATAAGATGGTAAGAAATCATAGTGTACATTTTGTCATCAAACAAATCAAACGCGACAACAAATCATTCCAGAAATCATAGTTTGGTTTAAGTTAAAAGTTCATTTCTCGATTTCTATACTTTTTCCAGTGAACAATATGGGACATAATTTGTTGGCAAGTTTATTTCTTCGTTCAATTCATGCAAGAAAGAATTCATGTGCATATTAAATGATGAACACAGTTTTGGCAAGGAAGCTTTTTCTTATTCCAGTAAAATTGAAGAACAACATTGGGCAGAAAATTCTTACTGATTTAAATGGCCACAAAATCATTTGATTTCTTTCTAGAATTACACCAATCATTTTAAGGCATTGTATTTCATTTTAATGATTCCAGAAAAACAAATCATGGGATTTCCAGAAATATAACAAGCACTTATTTATGGGCATAAATTCTTTACAAAATCACAGTTCGATTTTGGGCAATGATATATTGCAAATCAATTCGCCAAACTGAAAATTATTTGCAGAAATCATCATGAAAATTCACGGCATTCAATCAAGGAAATAATGCGGACTCAAAGCCAATTCAACCAAGTCAAGGCAACAACAACATGCAAAATCAAAGCAAGTCAATTTAATGAAATCAATGAATTTAGGGTTTTCTATAACTCTATATAAAGCACACAAATCGTCATATGCTAATCATCGAAAATAACCAGACAACAATTCAAGAGGACAAATTCGAAGAAACAAAACAATTACAGGTTTTCAGTCACAAGCCTAGCCAAATTGATTGGCCAGGAAGCGTCAAACATCAAAGCCATCGAAGAACCAATTTCATCATTTCTAGCCGCCGCGATTTGATTCAAGAGCAAAACCTTAATTTCTAGGGTTGATCGATATTTTCTTTTGGAGATAAAGGATATAAGGAATGGCCGACTATTTTTATTAATAAGGGATGGATTTTTTGTTTAATTTTTTCTTGTGTTGTTTATAAAATTGTTTTGTAACCGATTCAAATGGTTTTCTAGTTTTCTTGTAAAACTAGGAGTTTACTGGTTTGTCTGTACTAAGGTTTAATAGCCGTAGGTTTTATAGTTAGGGTTTACGGATTATAGGTTTGTAATTTGGGGAAAATATGATCTTGGGGATAAAGATCAATCTAGGATTTTGAGCGTAGGATTAAAATAGGAGCATGATTTGCGAGTTTGCATGGTTTTGTAAGCGGGACCTATTTTAATACCCAGTAGAAATCCTGGGAATGCAGCAGTAGGCAGAGTTTGCCGAAGCTGGGTAAAATCTGTGTTATTTATTTCTTGCATTTATTTTATCTGCTGCATTCTGTGCTGTGATAATTATTAGTATCTCGTAAAAATCCAATAAACCCTATTCACCTCCTCTAGGGTTAATCTAGATCCAACACTTCGCACAACACGAAACTTCCGACCAAGGGAGATTCCGAGAGCGAAGTCTGCGCTTACAATCTTCGCACGACTCAGAACTCCTGGCTAAAGGAGATTCCGGGAGAGAAATCTACGCTTACAATCTCCGCAGACTCGGAACTCCTGACCAAGGGAGATTTCGAGAGCGAAGTCCATGCTTACTGTAATGTCCCATATTTTTGGTAGTAAAATATTTTATTATTATAAATATTATTTTTGAATATTAATTGATTTTAATATTTAATTTGTTAGTTTAAAATGAAATTTAAACATTAAATTTATATATAATATAAATCGAGCTCGAAATGGCGCGGTAGTTCGTAATATTGAGTTTTCAACTTTAATTAAATATATACAGGATCCGATATAAGTCAGATTTATGTGAAACAAGAAACGTTGGAATCTTGTTGATTATAATTTTCCTATGGAAGAGAAAAAACTAGATTTCATGTTATAGATTGTCAATTATGTCCAAATCAAATTTTAAAATAGTCGCTATGGAAATTGTTATTAAATTATAACGTTTATTTAATAAATTTATAAGGGTTTTTATATAATTTGGATAACGGTTAACTCGAAATTGACGATATTGAGTTGTATAATTTATATTTGAAGTTGTATATATTTCATTTATGATAATAATAATTTATTATTATTTTATTTGATTGTTTTGGATTTTAATTAATAATTTATTGATATTATATAAGCCTTAAAAAGGGCCATTTTGCAAACGGTCTCCGTTTTCAATGAATAAGTTTCATTGGAACTGTAACGTTAAATTATTGTATGGTATTTAATTTCATGGCAAACCGATGTCGTATGTGACTGCGGCAGCCGTAAACGTCTAGTCATTTTCTATAATGTGTAATTAAATTAAATTATAGAGAGGTGTTTATTTCTAAATAGAGCAGACGATTCTATTAAGCCACAGAACCAATTCCGTTGAGTTCGTATTGTGTTTATAGTCAAAATAGGCAGGTAGTTTGTTATTTTTGAAGACCGGGTAATTTGGTGTCCAAAATAGCATTGTGGTACGTATAAAAATAGCGTACCAGGAAACAGTCTCGGAATGTGACGAAACTTATGCCATTGGATTCGTATTAATTAATCATTATAAGATTTCAATTTTTGTATCATGGACTTACCGTTCGATCGTGGCAATGGTAAACTCCTTAATCATTTATATTATTTTGGCCAATTCAAACAGAGGTAACTTTAAACGAATAAACGATTAGCCTAACAAACTCTGATTTTAACGAAATAAATTTCAAGGGATCCGTAAGGAAAAGGTCTAGTAGAATTTCAAATTTTCAAGTTGATTGGATTTATTTTGTGATCGTGGAAAATTCAGATGCATGATTTGTGACACCCCACGTCCGTTAATGCCACTCATTAAGAGAATGCATTATGTTTCGTGAAGCATTATAGGTATACTGAAACATAAACATTACAAGATAGATATAAAATACCAGCAGAATTTAAAATCTTTATTAATCATAAAGGATAACATCGTGGTTCAAACACATCATTAGTCTGAAAATACATAAACCCAGTACATCATCTTAAAATTTCTGTCTTGTACTTAAAACATTAGAGCACAATAATAAAAGAAACATAATCCCCTAAAGAAACATAGCCATAGTTGCAAAGTTAAGAACTTGAGCAATACATCTAAGCAGCACCATGCAAGATGATATCAGAATCCTGATCAAGCTTAAGTATTCCCACCTTAAGAACCTGGAGGGGAGGGGGGGACGGAAGAGAAAGAAGAGGAAATAAAATGGGTCATACATAAAGTCTGGCGACTCCAGTTACTTTTAGCATATACACAAATAAAAATATCATGACAGACATATAAAGTGGATAAGAAAGATAACATCATAAAAGGCAGGTATGACAAGGTAAACAGGATAAACATGATAGAATATATTCGCTCCTCTAATGATTCCTCTGCACCAATACTATTATAACCAGAATGAGATGATCCCAACAACTGTAAGATGGTAGACTTGGGTGTACTTCCAATGAGAGGTTTTCACCCCATACAAGAAACAGGCATCCCAACATTCCTGAATCACCTTTGAGGGTAATAACGGGCTCCTAAACATACAAGAGTCTAAATGTACCCTAATTACTACCCTAATCTATCGGCTCCTTACTCCGTAGATACCCTGTGCTGGCCCCGTAGTAAGGTGTACCACTCCCTAAAGTGGCAACCCTTCATTTCTCGGATGTGTACAACCATATCTACTGATGTCACTACGTCTTATTTTCCCGAGCAAGCGAAGTCATGCACACACATGACCCCGATGGAACGTGCCATCAGACACTGTCCCCTACGTTTGGATCTCTTACTATCAGCCCAGTAAGCATGCCCCGACTTCGACCTAGCTCGGAGTACTCGTTTGATACCTATATATGGGTTACTGATTGAAACAGGTCACACACACAAGATGATAAAAGCTTTCCCTTACGCTTGCATCCCCACTAGGTTTTCCATAGGTAATGCCCTACCAGTTTAAAAGATTGCATAACCCCACAGGTTAAGTTTGTGGGCCTATATATAAATATTACCCACCCACCCCAGATTTACTTAACCTGCCCACTGTTTAAACAAGTTTACTTAACCCCTATTCAAGTTCATGTTTACGTCTTATTTTCCCGAGCAAGCGGAGTCATGCACGCACATGACCCCGATGGAACGTGCCGTCAGACACTGTCCCCTACGTTTGGATCTCTTACAATCAGCCCAGTAAGCATGCCCCGACTCCGACCTAGCTCGGAGTACTCGTTTGATACCTATATATGGGTTACTGATTGAAACAGGTCACACGCACAAGATGATAAAAGCTTTCCCTTACGCTTGCATCCCCACTAGGTTTTCCACAGGTAATGCCCTACCGGTTTAAAAGATTGCATAACTCCACAGGTTAAGTTTGTGGGCCTATATATAAATATTACCCACCCACCCTAGATTTACTTAACCCGCCGACTGTTTAAACAAGTTTACTTAACCCCTATTCAAGTTCATGTTCATACAATCCCTATGGATTCAACTAGGTTAATTATTCACTTCATAGTCATATTCATTTATGGTTATAATGTACTAGACCTCCCACATTAACCCTACCACTTGTGGATGCTGGATATGCTGGGCGGTTCCAGGTAGACTTCTGCCACAAGTCGGGCTTAACCTCGTGTCTTAGTACGTCTCATATTTATGCACTTAGACCCCTCACATTAGATTCACCACTTGCGGTCGCTGGATATGCCGGGCGGTTCCGGGTAGACTTCCACCACAAGTGTAATCAAACCTCGTGTCTAAGCGCGATTATAGTTTCTAATTGCTGTAATCCTATTCATTACCATTATCAACCAATTTTACCTATGTCGTTATAGGTTTTCATGCCCCTTTTCCCAAGTTATGTTCATAATGAACCATATTCCCTAAATTAATATTATTACGCTTTGTTCAAGTTATGCCCGAATTCCTAATTACAAGTTATGACCCAATTTAATGTTTTCCGCTTGTTTCAAATCTAACGCATTCACATATTTCAGCAGCATGCCTAGGCTCGAAGGTAGCCTGGCTATATAAAAATAAAGGGGAAAAGATAGAGGGAATAGAAAAGAGATGATCATACTAACATGATGGACATATAATGGCAGAAACAAGCATAAAACATATAGTGGCATAATGACAAGGTAGGCATATAGGAATAGATCTAATGAACATATGATAATAGAACTAATTCTAACATAATAGGGACAGGCATAATATGATCTGAACAATGATTTAGATGACTAACTATAACAGATCTGATTTAGCCACAAACATAATGGTAACAAGCACGATGTGATCTAAACAATGGACTAGATCTACAAAAATGGCGGGTCTGACATGATAAAGGTTAAGATCTATGTCATAGTCATGTCAGAATATCATAGATACACAGGTTATAACAGATATAATCTGATTCAAGTAGTCACAGGCATAAATCCAAGTTATAGTCATGTCAAGTTTTACTTTTAAATATTTAGATCTAAAATTAACATGGACTCACAGTGTTTGGATCTAGAAAAATAGAAAAGGGATTGCTAGCATTGAATCACAAATCTCTAAGCTTGAATAACTTGATTGCATAAGAAGAAAAGACTTGATTTGATCTGGGCAGAGGCAGCATCTAGTTCTCCATTATTTTTGGTGTGCAAAAACATGAGAAATGAGGCCATATTTATAGATGCCCCCAAAACCCTAATCTGCCTGATCTGTCTTAGGGGGGTCGACCCCCCCTTATGGGGTCAACCCATGGGTCGACACCCCCCCGAGGGGTCAACCCAGGGGTCGACACCCCCTTGAGGGGTCGACATCCCTGAGCGGGATAATTTCCGCCTCTCCAATTCTGTGTGATTTTCGAATTCTGGACCTAAATTTGAATTTATGGACTTAATATATATATATATATTCTTCTTGTGCGTATAAAACTTCAAAACTTTATTACTTCTTCATAAGGTGTTCGTTTTACGCAAACCAGGTGTCTATTTTGACCAGAATTCCGAGGCAAACGCAATTGTGCAGTTCGTTTCCCTTAATTATGAGTATTAAATTAATTATTCTTTAATTTGTCCTCTTTAGTGTTGTTAAAATTACGGGGTGTTACATTCTCCCCTACTCAATGGATTTCGTCCCCAAAATCTCTAAGTTAAGAAGAATGTATATCCTAACATCCATCACCCATCTACTCATCCATCAATCATAGGCATCCAATGTCCTTAAAACTTTCTAATTCTTATATGAACATATGCAAAGGTGTGTTTATATGTTCTTATACTAAGGCAAAGGTCAGGCGATTTACTGATTCAGTCAACCTCCTTAATGCAATGTATGTTAGTGCCATGAATCCAGCATGTATGCAACAATCCTGTTATAACATGTAAGTTCTATATGTGTGCACAATCATCTTTCTAAATGCAACATTCATATGATAATACATTCAATTTCATCCATTAAAAGAAGAAAAACGCACACATATCCATATGCAGTATGAGAGTGATTGAGCCAATCTAGTGCTTAATGTGTGTGTATATGCATCCACGAGCAACCACTAGAAAACACTTGCATCCACTTGCATCCATCAAACATAAAATGTCTCAAACACATGTTTACATCCATGGGATTCCTACCTAAATGTCGAAGATTCGAACAATAGGATATACTTTAAATGATAGAAACAAGCGTAAATAAAAGCTTTGGAAAGGAAGTTAAGAACATACCCTCGAAAAGAAAAGGGTACGAAGCACGAATCTTTTCTTCGGTCTCCCAAGTTACGCCCTCTGGATTATCTCCCCACTGAACTTTCATCAACTTGACTTCTCAATTGCGTAGCTTCTTAACTTCTGATCCAAGAATACGAATAGGAACTCGTCTGACTGTTACTTCCCATTCCACCTCTACTTCCTCTAATATACTAGGCTCAACTACTTCTACGATATCATGCAAGAACTTCCGCAAATGAGAAACGTGGAAAACATCATGGACGCCGGATAACCTCTCTGGTAGCTTTACTCAATATGCCATTTGGCCAATCCTTTATGTTTGGGAAATGGCCCTACAAATCTTGGTGCCAATTTCCCTACAGATCCGAAGCGAACCACATTCCTCAAAGGTGACACCTTAATAAAAACCATGTCTCCTACTTCAAATTCAATGTCAGTCCTTCTCTTGTCTGCGTAGGATTTCTGCCTATCTTGAGCCGCAAATGAGAAACGTGGAAAACATCATGGACGCCGGATAACCTCTCTGGTAGATTTACTCTATAGGCCATTTGGCCAATCCTTTATGTTATGGGAACTGGCCCTACAAATCTTGGTGCATATTTACCTATAGATCCGAAGCTAACCACATTCCTCAAAGGTGACACCTTAATAAAAACCATGTCTCCTACTTCAAATTCAATGTCAGTCCTTCTCTTGTCTGCGTAGGTTTCTGCCTATCTTGAGCTGTCTTCATTCGCTATAGATCCGAAGCGAACCACATTCCTCAAAGGTGACACCTTAATAAAAACCATGTCTCCTACTTCAAGTTCAATGTCCGTCCTTCTCTTGTCTGCGTAGGATTTCTGCCTATCTTGAGCCGCAAATGAGAAACGTGGAAAACATCATGGATGCCGGATAACCTCTTTGGTAGCTTTACTCTATAGGCCATTTGGCCAATCCTTTATGTTATGGGAAATGGCCCTACAAATCTTGTTGCCAATTTCTCTATAGATCCGAAGCGAACCACATTCCTCAAAGGTGACACCTTAATAAAAACCATGTCTCCTACTACAAATTCAATGTCAGTCCTTATCTTGTCTGCGTAGGATTTCTGCCTATCTTGAGCTATCTTCATTCGCCGTCTAATAAGATCAATCTTCTTGGATGTTTTTCTAACCATATATGGTCCAAGTAGTAGTCTTTCTGTAGATTCCCACCAACAAGTCGATGATCTACAAGGTCGTCTGTATAATGCTTCGAAGGGTGCCATGCCAATGCTAGATTGATAATTGTTGTTGTAGGCGAAATCTATTAAAGGAAGATGCTATTCCCAAGTCTCTCCGAAGTCTAGGTTACACAGCCTTTAAAGATCCTCAAGAACTCTATTAACCCTTTTCGTCTGTCCATCTGTCTGAGGGTGATAAGCAGTGCTCAAACACAACTGTGTACCTGATGGTTCTTGCAAGCTCTTCCAAAATACGCTGGTGAAAATGGGGTCACAATCGCTTATGATGCTGGAAGGTATTCCGTGAAGATGGACTATCTCACGAACGTAAACCGCCGCCAACCATGTTGTCGTCCTCTTGCTCTTAACCGGAATGAAATAAGCGCTCTTAGTATGTCTATCTACTACAACCCAAATACTGGTATTGCCTTTCTTTGATCCAGGTGAACCATCGATGAAATACATAGAGACGCTCTCCCACTTCCACTGTGGAACCTCCAAAGGATAAAGTAAACCACCGGGCTTCTTTTTCTCAGCTTTGACTTGCTGAAAAAACAAACATTGAGAAATACAGTCTGCCACATCTTTCTTCATCCTAGCCCAAAATGAAACCCTCTTGATGTCTCTATACATCTTATCACTGCCTGGATGAATAGTCATCTTATAATGATGGACTTCTTCTAGGACCGTCTTTAACAAGCTCCCAGTTTGGGGAACACAAAGCCTTCCATCTTGTCGCAACCATCCTTTATCATCTATGAAATATCTACTAAGGTGGCTAGAAGTCTCCCCTATATTGAGCCTATCCAAAATGTCTAAAATATATGGATCCTCCTGCTGCGAAGCTTCTATTTGATCCATAAGAGTAGGTCGTATCTCTAGCAATGCAAAAAAACCAGGCAAAAACTCAGTGGAGGGTCTAAAGTTAAAAGTTGATATGAACTCCAAGCTTTTCCTCTCTATAAACAGAGGACTTAAGGCCATACTCTGCCTACTCAGTGCGTCTGCCACTACACTACCCTTGCCAGGGTTATAAGCAATCTCGAAATCATAAGCAGCTAGGAACTCCATCCACCTTTGTTGCCTAAAATTAAGATCCTTCTGCGAGAACAAGTACTTGAGAGATCTATGATCAGTGTACAAGTCGAACTTCTCTCCAAGCAAATAATGACGCCACATCTTAAGCACGAATACTATGGCAGCTAGCTCTAAGTCATGGGTAGGGTAGTTTATCTCATGAACCCTTAGCTGTCTTCCTCCATAACATACTACCTTTCCTTTTTGCATCGGAACCACACCAAGCCCTATACCACATGCATCAGTGTATACTGTAAACATTTTATTCCTATCGAGCAAGGTCAAGGCTAGAGCTGTTGTCAGAGCCCTCTTCAATCATTGGAAAGCAACATCACAATCTGTATCCCATGAAAACATCAGATTCTTCTTCGTCAGCCTGGTGAGTGTGGTTGATATCTTTGCGAAGTCCTTAATGAACTTCCTATAGTAGCCTGCCAATCCAAGAAAACTTCTCACCTCCATTGCATTCTTAGGAATTTTCCAATCTTGAACTGCAACTACCTTTGCGGGATCCACTGCTATCCAATCTTTAGAGACCACATGCCCTAGAAATTTAACCTCTTTTCTCCAAAAATGGCATTTGGAGAACTTTGCCTTAAGATGATGTGCACGCAGAGTTTTCAAAACTTCTCTCAAATTTTGGGCATGCTTTTCCTCGCTCTTTGAGAAGATCAAGATATCATCAACAAAGGCCATGATGAACTTATTTAGAAACTCTCGAAACACCCTACTCATTAGATCAACAAAATAGGTGGGTGCATTCATCAACCCAAAAGGCATAACGAGCTATTAAAAGAAACCATATGGAGTCCTAAAAGAGGTCTTATCTATACTGTCTTCGGCTACCCTCAACTGATGAAACCCCGTGGCCAAGTCTAACTAAGAGAATACTGATGCACCAACGAGCTGGTCAAACGGATCATCTATCCTTGGGAGTGAGTGCCTATTCTTCTTTGTGAGTTTATTCAACTCTCTATAGTCCACACATAAGCAAAGAGAACCATCTGCCTTATTTGAGAATACCACCGGAGCACCCCATTCAGATATGGTCCGCCTAATAAACCCTTTCTCAAGTAGCTCCCCTACTTGCTTACTAAGCTCCCTCCTTTCGCTTGGAGCCATATAGCATACAGGTAATGCAACTGGCTTTGCATTGTCACTAAATATATACGAAAATCGATCTCTCACCTCGGAGGTAAGCCCCGTACCTCATCAAAAACATCATAATACTCTCGGACTGCTGGTACATATCATAGATCATCGATAGATGCATCGAGTGACTCTAAGAAACTAAGTATGACAGACCCTTGCAGGTCACAAGAAATCTCGAGGGTCCTTCCATGGCAAGTCAAAAGTCTAATGACCCTCCTCTCACAATCCAGAATGACACCATACATGGCTAGCCAATCCATTCCTCGAATCAAACCATAGCCCATAAAACCGAGCACATATGCATCGCACTCAAACTCGATACCTAACACAGATATTCTCAAACCCCGAAAAATCATGGACAAATGAGCCGAACCACCAATGGGGTTTGAGACAACAATGAGATCCACTACCATACTACTAATAAGGTGCATAGGCTCAACCATAGAATCATATATAAATGAACATGAAGCGCCAGAATCAAAAAGAGTTCTAACATGATGATTGGAAAGAGAAATCTAACCTTCAACAGTAACTTTCTTACACCATCCGGTATACCGGCCATAAGAGTATGCATCTTCCCTCTAGGAGATCCTTCCCTTTGGCCCTGTCCTTGCTTCTTCAGGCACTCCCTAGTATAGTGTCTGACTTTTCCATAGTTGAAATAAGCATTATTCCTTCTTCCGCATTGCTTGACCAGATAACCTAAGTGCTCATGACATATCTTCTTGCCTTTATTTGAACTTTATCTATGTTCAATTCCTGGGCCACAATTTGTCTCATCCTTGGGTTGTGCTCCTTATCCCTAAATCCCTTATTCTCCATTTTACCATCCCTGTGTAACAAGCTAATAAGTCTCTCGAAAGCTGCCTCCATCGCACGGAAATCCTTACGAAGCTCAAGAAAATTAGCCATAGGTGAAACTACTATGGCTACAGATGGAGGTTAGGCACTTCCTTGCCCTTCGACACGTGCCATAGTTTTAACATGCCTACGAGACCATGCCGCAATGGGGACACTTTCGGGAAGAATCGGTTCCCCAGGTATGATGAAAAGAAAAGGAAAAGGGACTCAAGCGGAGAATCAAGGGATAATTTATATGGCTTTGGGGAATATGTTTTCAAAACAGGCTTTTCTTTAAAATCTTGTTGAAAATAATTTTCAAAATCTTTTGTCCGATCTGGTAACATTCAGCTTTGATACCAAGTGTGACACCCCACGTCCGTTATTGTCACTCGTTAAGAGAATGCGTTAAGTTTCGTGAAGCATTATAGGTAAACAGAAAGAGAAACATTACAAGATAGATGTAAAATAACAGTGAAATTTAAAAACTTTATTAATCATAAAGCATAACATCGTGGTTCAAAAACATCAATAAGTCCGAAAATACATAAACCCAGTACATCATCTTAAAATTTCTGTCTTGTACTTAAAACATCAGAGTACAAAAATAAAAGAAGCATAATCCCCAAATGAAACATAGCCATAGTAGCAAAGATAAGAACTTGAGCAATACATCTAAGCGGCTCCAACAAGATGATACCAGAATCCTGATCAAGCTTGAGTATTCCCACCCTGAGAACCTGGGGGAGGGGAGGGGAAACAAAAGAGAAAGAAGAGGAAACAAAATGGGTCAGACATAGAGTCTTGCGAGTCCAGTTACTTTTAGCAAATAAACAATTAAAAGTATCGTGGTAAGCATATAAAGTGGATAAGAAAGATAATATCATAAAAGGCAAGTGTGACAAGGTAAAAAGGATAAACATGATAGAGTATATTCGCTTCTCTAATGATTCCTCTGCACTGATACTAGTATAACTAGAATGAGATGATCCCAACAACTGTAAGATGGTAGACTTAGGTGTACTTCTAGTGAGAGGTTTTCACCCCATACAATCAATAGGCAGCCAAATGTTTCGGAATCACCTCTGAAGGTAATGACGTGCTCCTAAACATACTGGAGTCTAAATGTACCCTAATTACTACCCTAATAGATCGGCTCCTTACTCCGTAGATACCCAGTGCTGGCCCCACGGTAGGGTGTATCACTCCCTAAATTGGTAACCCTTTATTTTCCGGATGTGCACAACCATATCTACTGATGTCACAACATCTTATTTTCCCGAGCAAGCAGACTAATGCACGCACATGACTCCGATGGAACGCGCCATCAGACACCGTCCCTTACGTTTGGATCTCTTACAATCATCCCAGTAAGCGTGCCCCGACTCCGACCTAGCTCGAAGTACTCGTTTGATACTATATATGGGTTACTTACTGAAACGGGTCCTACACACAAGATGATACAAGCTTTCCCCTATGCTTGCATCCCCACTAGGTTTTCCACAAGTTATTCCCTACCAATTTAAAATATCGCATAACCCCACAGGTTAAGTTTGTGGGCCTATATATAAATATTACCCACCCACCCCAGATTTTCTTAACCCACCCACTGTTCAAACAGGTTTACTTAACCCCTATTCAAGTTAATGTTCATGCAATCCCTATGGATTCAACTAGGTTAAATATTCACTTCATAGCCATATTCATTTATAGTTATAATGTACTAGACCTCCCACATTAAGCCTACCACTTATGGATGCTGGATATGTCGGGCGGTTCCGGGCAGACATCTTCAACAAGTCGGGCTTAACCTCGTGTCTTAGTACATCTTGTGTTTATGCACTTAGACCCCTCACATTAGATTCACCACTTGTGGTCGCTGGATATGCCGGGCGGTTCCGAGAAGACTTCCACCATAAGTATAATCTAACCTCGTTTCTAAGCGCGGCTACAGTTTCTAATTACTGTAATCCTAGTCATTACCATTATCAACCAATTTTACCTATGTCATTATAGGTTTTCATGCCCCCTTTCCCAAGTTATGTTCATAATTAACCATATGCCCCAAATTAATATTATTACACTTTATTCAAGTTATGCCCCAATTCAACGTTTTCCCCTCGTCCCCAATCTAATGCATTCGCATATTTCAACATCATGCCTAGGCTCGAAGGTAGCATGGCTATATAAAAGTAAAAGGGAAAAGATAGAAGGAATAAAACATAGATGATCACACTAACATGATGGACATATAATGGAAGAAACAGGCATAAAACATATAGTGGCATAATGACAAGGTAGGCATATAGGAACAGATCTAATGAACATATGATAATAGAACTGATTCTAACATAATAGGGACAAGCATGATATGATCTAAACAATGATTTAGATGACTAACTATGACAGATCTGATTTAGCCACAAACATAATGGTAACAAGCACGATGTTATCTAAACAATGGACTAGATCTACAAAAATGGCGGGTCTGACATGATAAAGGTTAAGATCTAAGTCATAGTCATGTCAGAATATCATAGATACACAGGTTATAACAAATATGATATGATTCAAGTAGTCATAGACATAGATCCAAGTTATAATCATGTCAAGTTTTACTTTTAAATATTTAGATCTAAAATTAACATGGACTCATAGTGTTTGGATCTATAAAAATAAAAAAGGGATTGCTGGCGTTGAATCACAAGTCTCTAAGCTTAAATAACTTGATTGCAAAAGAAGAAAAGAATTAATTTGATCTGGGTAGAGGCAACATCTAGTTCTCTATTATTTTTTGTGTGCAAAAACATGGGAAATGAGGCCATATTTATAGATGCCCCCAAAACCCTAATCTTCCAGATTTGCCGTAGGGGGTCGACTCCCCCTTATGGGGTCGACCCATTGGTCGACACCCCCTTGAGGGGTCGACACCCCTCTTGAGGGGTCAACGGCCCTGAGCGGGAAAATTCCCGCTTCCCCAATTCTACGCGATTTTCAAATTCTGGACCTAATTTTTAATTTTTGGACTTATAATATATATATACACACACTCTTCTTGCGCGTATACGAACTTCAATCCTTCATAACTTCTTCATACATGTCCGTTTTACGTGAACCAGGTGTCTATTTTGACCAAAATTCCGAGGTGAACGTAATGGCGTAGTCCATTTCCCTTAAACCTAAATATTGAAATAATTATTCTTTAATTTGTCCTATTTAGTGTTGTTAAAATTACGGGGTGTTACATGATTTTTAGCCTGTGATTTATAAAGGACTTTTCACGAACGACCTCGGAATTCGACAAGACCTATCCCATCAGGTCCAGAATATTTTTTTATGCTAGGATTAGGAGTTTCATCTCGATTGGATATCGTATGTGATTGTTTTGGAGCGTTAATTCATGATGAAGTATCATTTAATATTAAAATATTCCACGGCTACCCTATATAAATTGTTAACAGTCAAACCCTAGGAAGAAAAATTGCTCGTGGTCAATCATTTCATTTCAGCGCCTCCACCCAAAAATAATTGCCTGAATTAATCGAACTTCCTCTCTAATTAACTTAAAATCCACTCCTCTACTTGATAAACCTTTTATAAAAATATGTTCAACTAGGCAAGCTCTTGATAGTGGACAGTGATGATCTTCTCTGGTAATCCACGGTGGCCGGAATTGGCCACGGGAGGCGCCGCAGTTAATGAGGTTTTCTGGAACATATATGCGATCGAGCTGGGTGACCATGGGTGCATTGTCAGCGCATGCGCATGTGCGCCGACTGGTGCTTGTCAATGGGTCGTCGGTGGTGGCGTTTGGGTGTAACGATGGAGATGTGGCGCGTGGTATTGGTTGCATGAAGATAGAACATGAAGATGAAAGCAATTTTAAAGGAGAAGAACAAGAAAAGATCTGTTGGTTTAAAAAAAACAGGAGTTGGGTTTATAGGAGTATTACTTTAATCCTGAAGACGCATGGGAGGATGGAACATGAATAGTACATGCATGGTCAGCTATTCTATGACAAGGAATAGCAGCAGTAAAGAACGAAGGTCATAAGCCCTGGTTATATACTAAAACATAATTTAGTAATTTAATTATAATAGGTAGTGAATTTAACCTTGTTTGGTAATGCAGCAGGGAGGAAAACAGTTTGATCGGCATGCTTAGTCTTGAACGTAGAAGCCAAGGAAAGGGAAAGAACAATTGGTGTCGGCCCTGTTATGGAATAATCTAAGTAATTTAATTTAACAAATTATACAATTAAGAGAGTGATTAGTAACTAAATTTGTATTAACTAAATCATGAAATTCACAGGCTTATTGGGGGATGTTGAAGCATGAGCTAACCACAAAAGTGAAGAACGATGAAAATAGACGGCCGATTATTTATTAAACGTAATTAAGTTGACTAACCATAATTTATAATTAATTATTTTAGTTAAACCGTTAAGGGTTAAATATTAATAACATGATCATATGTTATCAGAATTCGACCAACAAAGTGGCATTGGGATCATTTTGACACGATATACGCTATGGAACAGAAATGGACAGAATTGGACCGAACTGGATTTTCAGTTAAATTAAATGTTTGTTTAATTTAACTGAAACAAACTGTTTAAACAACGGGATCAAATTAGAGTGAGTTAAACTCACTCAGTTCTTCCTACTTATATTTTATATAAGTCGGGATTTTATAATTGTGTGATATGGTTGCTAATGGTTGATTGTTTGTTATTTATATATTCGTTTATTGATTGAACCAATGAAATTAAACGTTGTTTAATTTCAGTGAAATACCAAGTCGTTATTTTAATGATTGGACCCAATGAAGGTAACTTGCCTTGTTGGTCACATTTATAAAATAAATGTGTTAAATTGTTTGTTAATTGGGTGATGTTAAATAATCATTATTTACTGTTACTGAAATTACCAGTTAAATTGAATTGAATGATACTATTTGAAATAATCTATGTGAATACAGGGAAGAACAGGTTGGAAAGATCCAACAAGATTCCTCAAATATATTTGATGATGTTTATTTTCATATTCTCATTATATGAGCTGTTCTGATTAGATTATTGATTTGTTTGTTGACCATTGACCTGAAATTCAACATTTGTTTTGTTTAAACCAATGGTTAATATTGGTTGAGTAATTGGCAGTATATGGCCTATAAATCAATCGCTTTCTACATATTGATTTACCGTCAGGTAAATTGATAGAAATGAAGTTATAAAATTTATTTTATAACTGAAGATAGATTTTGAAATATAATATATGGAATAAAAGTTATTAAAAGAAAAGAAATGGTTATTAATTATTATTTAAATTTATAAGTGATTATTAAATGATTTTATAAAGGAAATTGCTTATGTTAATAAGATTTGATAAGCAAGAGAGTAAAAAATTGATCTAACGGTTAAGAGTTTGATAATGGTTCTAAGAAACAATTTAATGGAATTATTTAAATTAATTATATTATTAATTAATTTATAAGAAAGAATATAATTGGAATTGATTAATGAATTAATCATGTTTTGAGTTTACCATTTAATTTGAATTGATTATTAAATTAATTTTGAATTAATTTAATAAAATAGTTTAATGAATAATTTTTTTAATATTTTTTAAAAATGAAATTACTAATTATGTTAGTTAAATAAAGAAGTTAACTACTGCTACTGTAGTTAATGATTGAAGTAAATTATTATTTGATAATAATTTAGGAGGTCACTTTTTATTGAAATTCATTTAAAAAGTAATCGAAGTTGAAATAAAATCTAATTGAAGTGTGAAAGGAGTTAATGAACGGGTTTGATATTAAAACCTAAGGTTTTATAACGAAGTTATAAAAATAATTTTAAGCGAATAAGATAGCTTAAATAAATGTTTGCTTAATGTTTGAATTAGGTAAAAGAAAATTTAGAATAAAAGGGTTTATGTTAAAACCGAATTTTATAAACGAAGTTATAAAAAGGTGATGAGGTGTTAAAGCTTTAATTTTAAATTAACATTACTTAAGAATGGAATTAAGTAAAACTGGGGGAATTGAAATAAGATTTTCAAGCAGGGATGGTTAAATGGACTAGAAAAGGGATGGTTAAAAGTGAATTTGGTAAAGAAGTAAGTAATAGGATTTTGGAACAAAAATCTGAGTTATAAAACAAATTGTTTAATGAAAATTGTAAGGTGATGTTTTAATAAGTAATTTCTTAATCAATAAATTAAGAAATAATAGTGATACTCGAGAAGGAGATTTTCAAAAGTAAGAAGTTTTATAAAATATATTATAAATAAAATAGTTAAATGAGATGTGTTTGGTATTAGAAATAATATCAATTTTTGAATTACAACTCATGTCTATTTAAAGATAAGAACGTTGTTGATCAAGGTCTGAGAGGTAAATAAATACCCCAACTTGAATGATTTCAGAATTATCTGAGGATGATATCAGTTGTGATGGGAAGAGGTTAAGAATAATTCATTATTTCAATATTAGAAATATTAATGCAATGTTAATTGCAAGATTTGAGAATATATATAACGAGATTTCCAAAGTAACGGAAATGGGAAGATTTGTAAATATAACTAAATATATATATATTTATATGTATACATATATAATGATATTTCCAAAGGTAAAAGAAAATTAAAGTTAAGTTTTTGGAATGAGTTTATTTTGAAAGAATAGGAGTTGGATATTATTTTCAAGAATAATGTTTTACGTGAAATTCGATAAAATCAAAGTTGGGAATATATATATGATTTAATTCTAATGTATTTGAAATAGTTTTGTGAATACTCTTTAAAATAAGAAGTAAACACTATGTTAAAAATGTTGAAATATTTAGAAGGTTAAGTTAACTATTCGTTAATTATTTAGGCCAAGTAATGCCGAGTACTAAATCAGCGAACTCATTTTATTCTCATGATTATTTATTTGATAGTTAAATAACCGACTATCAGATCTGGCCCATACGATTGTTGGTACGAAAGACCGGGATCGAATTTATATTCAAAAACCATTCCAAACTAGCAAATATGTGAAGATATGGATTCGAGATGGAGAAATTGAAGACCGTGGATCTTCATTAAACGGAAGAACCACTAAAAAATCTCTGGGATTGCAACTAGAGATAAACTGTGGTTCTGTCGTGGTTGGAGTCTACAGATTGCAAGGACTACTTGCTACTGATCCATGGGGTGATTCCTATATTGGATGCAGTAGGAGAGTACCTTCGGTTCATCCTGTTCATGGATGACTTGTATGGACGAATGTTTGACAGAGTATTTTCAAAAGAATCACGTACTTGACTTCTTCAAACGTATCATAGTTGGTGGCGGAGAATGGCTGTTCTCCTAGCTTAACAACTAGAGTGTTTTTGTGGACGTTAATTAGTGATATCGGACGGATCTAACGATGTGACTTTCAAAGTGAATGATGATATGTTGTTCTAAAAGTGATTATGACCTCAAGCCTCATCAACCGAGAAATGGCACAAAATCGGGTTGGTTGCATAACTATGTGGGTCGCACCCATCAAAAGGGTATATCATTACCTGATCTGAAGAAATCAAATGCCTTCAGTTGTCCCTTTTTATTTTTATATGTATCCTATTGGTTCTGTTGGCTGGCCCCCAACCGTGGTAATGATATATTTGGTACTCTCAAGAGAAAGTGAGGGGCTGGTCATGTTTAGCATAGGTTGCAAGATGTTCTTATTAAACCCCAATGTATTCATCTCAAGAGGTACATTTTTAGGAAGGTGGTCCCATACCTTGCCAGGAAATCCATTCTCTAATAAGCGCTCGCGGTTTTGATTGTATACTATCTATGTAGAGCATGAGATGCAAGCGTTCTGCTAGATTGATATTTATTTGTATTTAGACACTATTATAATATCAGAAAAGATATTGATTTCAAAAATGTTTTGGGTTATCATAAGGTAAAAACTGTCCGTATTTATGTGTGGTTTTGGTCTTACGATTACCCTTTTCTTTCAAAAAGATGCTGATTTTAAAATCAAGTTGGATGATACCTTTAAACTTAGTGTGTTTTTCTCACTCTGGTTCACCAGACTAATCCGGCGTTTGTAATGCTCGGGTTAGACCGGGTCATACAGGTCCAGGTTATCGTATGTTGCGAAGTTCATAAGATGTGTTGGAGGAGTTCAAACGTATTATATTATAATATTTCGCTGTGTGATTGTATATGAGGACAGATTATTATAATTGTCCAGATGTGTGATGTACTCTAATGATTGTAAGTTTTATTTCAAGCTCTCAGTAAAGATTTATTTCTAAATTATATTTTGTTCCGCTGCGATGTGAGACTCTGACTCTGTATTGTGTTGGTTCTTCTTCTTCTATTATCATATTTCTTTCTTTCTTATCTCACCCTCTAATATTCTTTCTTATAACGTTCCTGTGTTTTTCGGTTTTTGGAAGGTAGACGTGTTATACGATAAATGTATTTATGTCGATTTTCGGGCTCGAAAATCTTCGGGCCGTTACACTTACAATCTTCTCACGACTCAGAACTCCTAATCAAGGGAGATTCCAAGAGTGAAGTTCACGTTTATGATCTTCGCACGACTTAGGAAACTCAAGAGCGAAGCCTTAGATGACGTTTGCTTAAGTGTAACGACAAGTGTGTTTGTGAAAGTATAGGAAATGGAAAGCATAAGAAAACGTTTGAACACTTAACACAAGTTATGATATAAGAAAATTCAACTAACACTTCCATTCATAACTAAAAGCAAACTACATATGTCTATCTATCTTTCTTTCTAATTACATGGTATACACGAAAACCACACCATTCCCCAAAAGCGAGGGTCGTACTCACATATACTAACCGACCTACATATCTAAAATGTCTAAAATACCTATAGCAATCACTGGGCCGACCCTCCTTCTTCTTCTTCTCAATAGAATCAGCATTGGGTGGGTCATCACCAACCTTGGTCCTCTTCCTCCTAGAGCTTTCTTCATCTCTTCCTCCTTTGCCCTTGGTCGAGGAAATGGACTTGTGAGACAACGACTTGCTCTTTCCGTCATCATCCTCTCCACTTATTGTAACACCCCATATTTTTATTAAATAAAATAAAATTTGAAGAGCTTCTAGAATTTGGCTACGAGATTAGCGTCATTGCATCTGTGGCGATTGTCCGGTCAATTTAGACCTATGAATTGCAGAAAACGGATATAAAATGAAAGAGATACATTTAAATGAAATATTACAACAAACATGAAAAGGAGGTATAAGAAAAGAACAATGACTACCATTGTTTTTTAGCCTTGTTAACAAATGCCTATGTAGTCTAGTTGGTATGAGCATGCGACTTCCAAGAGAGTGGTGCAAGTTCGATTCCCACAGGTGCCATATTTTTATTTTAGAGAAACGGCTAAAATAATACATGTTCTAAAGGGAAAATAAGTATAAACACACATATAAGGAAAATTTAACATATAAGGAAGTACATAAATATATGTATACATGCATATGTAAATATATGAATATATATGTATACATATATATAAATATATATATATATATATATATATATGTGTGTGTGTGTGTGTATACAGAAGAGAAATTTAAAATAAACCCGCAATCAATGAAAATAGGTAAGTAATAAATGATGGCATAACGCCATTTGAATTTTAAAAATTAAATAAAAGTTGTGCGTATATATAAACGTGTAAAATGAGCATTGGAAGTTTTGTATACATATAAGGGGTTTATATGTAAATATAAAATTCAAAATATTCCAGATATTCAAACTGGAGACAATGCGCACCTGGACCCATATGGGTCAACCCAAGCTATGCATGGGTTGACCCAAGGGGGCCGGATCGACCCTAGGGTCGACCCAGGAGGTAGGTGGGTCGACCCACCCCTGATTCGGGCAAGTTCATTCGGCGAATCTGGACTGTTTTTCAAACACATTCGTTGTTGACTCAACGCTGAGTGTACAGGATCCTATCCACTTTCTGGGACACCTATAAATAGGAAAGTAGAGCTTAGCCTAAATCTCATATTTTCTGAGAGGCTGTCTAGAATCTGTCATTCTTCTTCCTTATTAAATCTCTACAGAAAATAGAATAATTAATCTTAGGAAATTCTGATCCAAGATATGGAGGAAAAGAATGTATATTTACAAATAGGTGTTCAGAATTCCGATCGAAGTGGGGTAAATTCTTGGATCTGATTAATTTAGATTTATGTTCTTTTTCCCCTTTTCATTTAGTATGAGAATTGTGAATCCATGGTTATATAGATTCTAGATTCGGTTAGGAGAGCCATGGAATGCCAGGTTTGGATAAGATTCATGAATTGGAAAGTTATTTGGTGAGTGGATTTAAGTCATACCTTTTTGATAATGGTATATCTATCGTTTGGCATTCCGCGTTAATATGTATAATAAATCCATAGAAATGATTAATCTGCTGAAATATTTAACCTGTTGTAACTTGTTGAAATGTTTAATCTTTCGAAATGATTAATCTGCTGAAATGTTTAACCTGCTGAAATCTGCTGAAGTTAATACTGCTGTAAATAAAAATGAATTGTATCATTTGTATAAATGATGGAACTTCTATAGTACTGTAATCCAGAAACCTTAACCGAGAACATTTCTTCTGTATAAAGCCAATTTCCATAAATCACCTATGTGAATTGGGAATTTCTGTGAATGCTATAATAATGAAATTTACAATGAACATGAATATTTGTTTAAGAATATTATTATGCCAAAAGATTGTACATAAGAGTTGTAGTAAAATTTGATAGAATGAATATGCCTAAATTTGCAGTAAATAGAAAGTTGTAACTGCACTTAGACACGAAGTTAAATTCAACTTGTGGTAGAAGTCTGTCCGGAACCGCCCGGCAAATCCAGCATCCACAAGTGGTTAATTTAATGTGAGGGGTCTGGTGCGTAAACATAAATATAACGGTGCTAAGACACGAGGTTAAGTTCAACTTGTGGTAGAAATCTACCCGGAACCGCCCGACAAATCCAACATCCACAAGTGGTTGGCTTAATGTAAGAGGTCTGGTGCATAAACATATATGTGAATATATATATATATACACACACATGCACAATAGGAAAGAATTAAATGGCATTAAGTTTAATTATTGGAAACGAATGAATGTTACAACAGTATAAATATAAAAATGAACGGGGAATGATAATAACCTATTATGAATAAACCTGAAAGGGGAAAAGGAAAGATAATAGGTAGATTTGTCCTAGGGACAAGTGGAAATTATAACTTAGGTTATAATAAACGATAGAGAAAATGAGATAAGTTGTACTTAATTATAAATTAAGTAATCTATAAATCTGGAAACCTTAAACCAGCTGTTTATAATAAGTAGAGAAAAGAAGGGAAAACTTATGAAATGCAATAAGTTGTACTTAATTATACATTAAGTAATATGTAAACCTGAGAATCTGATTCCTGCTGATAAGAAGAACATGTTATCTGAAAACCCGAGAATCTGAAATCTGCTAATAAAAATAACATGTTAAAGGCTTATTAATGAACTTAAATGAGGTAAGTTATATAACTGAAATAAATGAGCAAGAAGAATTTGGTAACCATAATAAAAAGTTAATATGATTTGAAATAACTAAGTTAATTGGAAATCTAATGAGGTGGAGCAAGCGCGTAATTAAACCTTTGGACATAGGGCCTAATAACACGTTAACCTAAGGTGCTTCGACCAGCCCGTACATCTGAAAGTGAAGAACCCAACGGGGTAGATCGTCATGGTGTCATGAGACACGAGGGTAGTGCACGTCCATCTGATTATTCTTCCTGTTGTTCTGCTAGCTCCGAAGGACTGGAAGGGGAAGCACACGACTTCCTAGGACGTGGAGGGTACTCCTGGTAGTCCTCTGTGTGGTGGAAGCGTTTAGGCTATGCTCGGAGAGGTGGGGTCTGCGCGTTATTACCCGGTGTGTATACCTGGATTGCCACGATAGTGAGCAGTCAAAAGGCTGTAGGGTGGCTTAGGTGATTCGAAGAATCTGGTGCCTTGTGACTAGGCGGGTTACGACCATCTGATCTGTTTTCCTTAGGAGGGTCCAACCATCTGATTGATAGTAATCATCGGGTACCGGTCATTGACAGTCATCGTGATGCGGAAAGGCGAAGAGCTAAACTAAAGGACCATTGACCTTTTACTATCGAGGCTTTGGTTGCAGGTCAATTTCGATGTAGATTGTTTGTTATGGGCACGTAACTAGCTCTTATATCTGTTGGCCTTTCACTAGTTGATGGAGGGGTCTAGTGGGACCATAGCCACTGTGAAAATGTGGAACATAGCATATGTGCATACAGCTATCTGAAAAGTCCCCGACCAAGTTATGTGTATCTGATATAGCCCTATTACGGAAATTGGTGCATAGTAGATAATACGTGCGGATGCATGCATACCGTTTTCGGATGGTGTATCGTCGAGGTTGAGGCATCGAGTACGATTAGCGATACATACGTAAGAAATGCTAGATACATGCATGTCTACTCTGGGTGGTGTATCGTAGACTCTAGGGCATTACTCTGTGATGGAATCTGATCCGATCGAATGGTCCAAAGGTAACAGTCCATACGCTTACGTAGTATGGCGATGGCGGTACTATGCGGAACGTAGCATTGTTATACATAGATACATGCGTCGTTCTAGCATAGAATGAGGGACTGCATATATTTTTGTAGCTTTACGGCGGAGACCGTGTGAGTGGGGCACCATGGGGTCGACCTAAATATTGGGGGTAGCTACTTATATACTGTATTAGGTTAATCTACTGGGGAGTGGATGGGTATGACATGTGTGTAAGCCTTGAGTGCTGTTAACCCAAGTAACCTAATAAATAATAAAATGTAACTGAATGGTATATGTAGGGTTATCCAAAATGTGTAGTTTAAATCCAGTCACCAGAACTTGTGTTCTGACCCCCTTATCATAACACACTCGCAAGTTAGGGTGTGGCAGAGATATGATAGATTTGGATATGAGTTAGACAGTATTATTACCTTGGTAAGGCTATATTTGATTTTATTATATTTTATTCCATTCTGCTGTGAGATGTTTTTTATGAGCTCTGATATATTCTTTACCTCTGACTTTTCTGTAGGATACCAGACAAGCCAACTCGAATTTTCGATAGATTGGAATTTAAAAAAAAAACAATTCTATCGGAGTTCGGGTTGTTACATCTGGTATCAGAGCCTAGGTTTAGGATTCCTGTATACATAGTGAGTGAACATATTTGTATTTTTTTTTAAATATATAAATATTATATATATACCAAGGTCCATAGAGGAACCCACTATATAGAGAAAGCATGATATAGTAAAAGTTGGGATATCTATTTTGTACACTAAAGAAATGAACATGGAAATATGAGACCCTTAGGTAATTTAGGTAGGTAGTGTACAATAACTTCGTATAAAAGAAAGTTAAATCCCATATGTTTGTATTTCAGGTTAGTGGGTTTAACAGTAAAACCTTATAAATAGGAAAAGGTTAAAAAGATAAAAATGGATTAGGAATATATATAGTTAAGAGAATTGATTTTGTGGGGGTGTCTAGGAAAGCTTAGGTAAGTTGGAAACCCACTTTGAGCCTAAACCCATGGTTAACTTTTAAGAACTTGAAATTGTACAAACTTTTGGGAGTTGGTTTATGGTGTTTTCAAGTTTTGATCTTAAAAGTTATAGTTTTAAAATACGTAAGGAACATATGCGAAAAGTACATATTGAGTTTTGAAGTAAAATGGGGCATATTTTGGAAACAGCGATTTCTTGTGAAAATTTTGTCTAAAATAAATTCTCTCAGTAAAAGGTGCATATTATAGAGTATGTATAACTCGCTAGTTTTCAAGTTATACAATATGAAAGGATTAAAAAGCAAAACATGGAAAAGGTTGCATTTTGTTGAAAACTAGAATTTTTAGTAAAGAAGTCTTGAAATCTCTATTCTTTTAACAATCATTTTTTATGATTGTTTTAACATGATTTTTTTTGGGTGGACGAATTAAGTTGTAGAAATTAGGAATAGAGTAGATGTTTGCACCTATTTGTGAGTAGCTGAACCGGCATTGTAAGTAAGAACAAGTGTTAACCTGATTGAGAAATAATTGTCCTTGTCTACTACATTTTTTGTGATTTGAAAATATAATTAGATGACATGTTTTATGGTTTGGAAAAAGTAAGTTTTGGTGAGGAAAATAAAGTTTTAACACTTTTAACTTTTTGAAGGAAAATATAATGAGGAAGCCAAACCACGTTTTTAAAAATCATGGAGTAGGTAAGGATTAGTGCCTAGGGAAGACGGGGAAAGTATTTGAGGTGGAGTAGATAGTGAGAATTATCTTGGAGTAATGGTAAGTTCCCGTTGAATGCGTAAGCATTGAAAAGCCAAGGGTGTTGCTTGGAAATGACTGTTAGTACACAGCCAGGCCTAGTGGTGACTACTAGATGGCGAAGGGCAAGTAAGTGTTTAGATCCTGTTACTAATTTTCCTGTTAGGGGTAAAACCGGTTATTACATTTTTGTTGGGATCGTTCTATTATTTTGTTCCTGTTGGGTAGTTAGGGTAACACCTAAACCTGTCATTGGTCCCGTGGTTTGAACTTTTCTGTCTGAGGGGGGACATAGTCCTGAGATTTTTGGCCCTTAGTAGTAGCTGTGTATAGCGTCTGTTTTCTTATTTTAGTTGAAGGACTAAAAGGCTTATTTGAAACTAAACTTAGATCAGAGGATTAAGATAAATAAGCTAAGAAAAGAGTAATGGCATAACTATAAAGGAAACAACAAATACAATAAAGCAACAAATATGACAGTTAAAGAAAAATGGAAAATTATGAGAAAAAGTGAATAAGAATAAATTTTTCCAAGATAAGTTGAAAAAGAAATTCTGTAACGAAGAAACTTTTCTTATGTGGGTCGTGCTTGGATAGGAAAATAGGGAATCTTTACATAATAGTTACATAAAATCCAAGTACGGATTGGAAAGGTGACTAAAAGAAAAACGGAGGATGTGAAGCTTTCCATTTTCTACCTTCTTGTAACATAAGAAATCGAATTTATAAAATTGGATTTTTTTGAAATTCAAAAAAATAAAGTTGCTTGGTAGGGTTTTGGATGCAAAAATTGGATGAACTACGCTCTTGCTCAGTAAGAGTGTGGGAAATTTTGGATGAAAAAGCATTTTGATTTTCAAATATTGCATTCATATAGAAATTGCCAGTATATTTAGGATGTGTGCATCATGTTTTCAAGGATATTTTCAAGAAAAAAAAAATCATTCATATAGGAGGTACCTCTTAGGCATTCCTGTATTATTATGTTAAATTACACTTTGCAAGTACACAAATGGTTGCAAAATTGGATCACACATGATGGTTGTGATTTATGCGAGGAATTACTTGATTTTACCCTCACCAAATTTCGGGGACGAAATTTCCTAAGGGTAGGAGAATGTAACACCACGCAATTTTATTAAATAAAATAAAATTTGAAGAGCTTCTAGAATTTGGTCAGGGGGTTAACGTCATTGCATCCGTGGCGATTTTCTTGTCAATTTAGAACTATGGATTGCAGAAAACAGATTTAAAATGAAAGAGATACGTTTAAATGAAATATTACAATAAACGTGAAAAGGAGGTATAAGAAAAGAACAATGACCACTATTGTTTTTAGCCTTCTTAACAAAAGCCTATGTAGTCTAGTTGGTAAGAGCATGTGGCTTCCAAGAAAGTGCCGCAAGTTCTATTCCCATGGGTGCCATATTTTTATTTTAGAGAAACGGCTAAAATAATACATGTTCTAAAGGGAAAATATGTATAAATGCACATATAAGGAAAATTATACATATAAGGAAGTACAGAAATGTATACATGCATATGTAAATATATGCATATATATATATATATGTGTGTGTGTGTGTGCATATATATATATATATATATATATATATATATATATATATATGTAAGGGTAATTCAAAATAAACCGGCAATTAATGAAAATAAATAAGAAGTAAATGATGGCATAACGTCGTTTGAATTTTGAAAATGAAATAAAAGTTGCACGTATATATATATATATACGTGTAAAATGGGCATTGGAAGGTTTGTATACACATAAGGGTTTTATATGTAAATATAATATTCAAAATATTCCAGAAATTCAAACTGAAGGCAATAAGCACCTGGACCTATATGGGTCGACCCATGCTGTGCCTGGGTCAACCCAGAGGGGTTTAGGTCGAACCTAAGGTCGACCTAAGGGGTAGGTGGGTTAACCCACCCCTGATCTGGGCAGGTTCATTCATCGAATCTGGATTGTTTATCTAAGCATATTCGTTGCTGACTCAGCGCCGAATGTACAAGAACATATCCACTTTCTTAAACACCTATAAATAGGCTAGTAGAGCCTAGCCTAAATCTTATATTTTCTGAGAGGCTGTATAGACTCTGGAATTCTTCTTCCTCCTCAAATCTCTTTAGAAAATAGAATAATTAGTCATAAGAAATTGTGATTCAAGATATGGAGGAAAGGAATGTATATTTACAAATGGGTGTTTAGAATTCCAATCGAAAAAAGTAAATTCTTGGATCTGTTTAATTCATATTTCTCTTCTTTTCCCCTTTTCTTTTAGTCTGAGAATTATGAATCCATGGTTATTTGGATTCTAGATTCGGTTAGGAGATCCATGGAATGCTAGGTTTGGACCAGATTCATGAATTGGAAAGCTATTAGGTGAGTGGATTTAAGTCATACCTTTTTGATAATGGTATATCTATCATTTGTCATTCTGTGTTACCATGTATAATAAATCTGCTGAAATGTTTAACTTACTGTAACCTGTTGAAATGTTTAATCTGCTGAAATGTTTAACCTGTTGAAATCTGTTGAAGTTAATATTGTTTTAATTAAAAATGAATTGTATCCTTCGTATAAATGAAGGAATTTTTATAGTACTGTAATCCTGAAATCTGAACTGAGAACATTTCTGCTGTATAAAGCATATTTCCATAAATCACCTGTCTGAATTGGGAATTTCTATGAATGCTGTAATTATGAAATTTACAACGAACATGAATATTTGTTTAAGAATATTATTATGCCAAAAGATTGTAAGAAAGAGTTGCAGTAAAATTTGAATGAATGAATATGCCTAAATTCATAGTAAATAGAAAGTTGTAACCGCACTTAGACACGAGATTAAATTCAATTTATGGTAGAAGTCTGTCCGGAACAGCCCGATAAATCCAACATCCATAAGTGGTTAATTTAATGTGAGGGTTCTAGTGCGTAAACATACATATAACGGTGCTAAGACATGAGGTTAAGTTCAAATTGTGGCAGAAGTTTGCCCGGAACCGCCCGATAAATCCAACATCCACAAGTGGTCGGCTTAATGTGAGAGGTCTGGTGCATAAACATATATGCGAATATATATATACACACATACACACAACAGGATAGAAATAAATGGCATTAAGTGTAATAATTGAAATGAATGAATGTTACAACAGTATAAATATTAAAATGAATGGGGAGTGATAATAACCTATTATGAATAAACCTGAAAGGGGAAAAGGAAAGATAATAGGTCGACTTGTCCTAGGGGCAACTAGAAATTATAACTTATGTTATAATAAACGATAGAGAAAATGAGATAACTTATGTAATGAGATAAGTTGTACTTAATTATAAATTAAGTAATCTGTAAATCTAGAAACCTGAAACCAGCTGTTCGTAATAAGTAGAAAAAAAGGAAAACTTATGAAATGCAATAAGTTGTACTTAATTATAAATTAAGTAATCTGTAAACCTGAGAATCTGAATCCTGCTGATAAGAATAACATGTTATCTAAAAACCTGATAATCTGAAATCTGCTAATAAGAATAACATGTTAAAGGCTTATTAATGAACTTAAATGGGGTAAGTTATATAACTGAAATTAATAAGCAAGAAGAACTTGGTAACCTAATAAGATGTTAATATTATTTGAGATAACTAAGTTATTCTAGAACTTGGTAACCTAATAACATGTTAAAGGCTTATCGTTCAGTTACATCTCATCTATCTGCCTTAGGCGGGTCTAACCATCTGATTGATAGTAATCGTCGGGTACCGGTCATTGACAGTTAGCGTGATGAGGAAAGGCGGAGTGCTAAACCAAAAGACCTTTGACCTTTTACTATCGAGGCTTTGGTTGCAGGACGCACCAATTTGGATGTAGATTGTTTGTTAGGGGCACGTAATTAGCTCTTATATCTGTTGGCCTTTCACTAGTTGAGGAAGGGGTTGGGTGGGACCATGTCCACCATGAAAATGTAGGCCATAACATCTGTGTATACAAATATCTGAAAATGCTCCGGACCGAGTTCCGTGTATTTGATATAGCCCTATTATGAAACTCGGTGCACAGTAGATAATACGTGCAGATACATGCATACCGTTTCCGGATGGTGTTTCGTCGAGGTTGAGGCATCGAGTACAAATATCGATACGTACGTAAGAAAGTCGTGATATATGCATGTCTACTCCGGGTGGTGTATGGTAGACTCTAGGGTATTACTCTGTGATGGAATCTGATTCGATCGAATGGTTCGAAGGTGGTAGTTTGTACGCTTACGTAGTATGGCGATGGCAGTTCTATGCGGAACGTAGCATTGTTATAAAGAGATCCGTATGTTGTTCCAGCGTAGGATGAGGGACTGCATATATTTCTGTGGCATTACGGCGGAGACTGTGCGAGTGGGGTACCATGGGGTGTACCTAAATATTGGGGGTAGCTTCATATATACTATATTAGGTTAATCTGCTGGGGAGTGGATGGGTACGACGCGTGTCTAAGCCTTGATTGCTGTTAACCCAAGTAACATAATAAATAAGAAGATGTAACTGAACGATACATGTAGGGTTTTCCAAAATGTGTTGTTCAAGTCCAATCACCAGAAATTGTGTTCTGACCCCCTCTTCATAACACACTCGTAGGCTAAGGTGTGGTAGAGATATGATAGCTTTGGATACTAGTTAGGCAATATTATTACCTTGGTAAGGCTATATTTGATTTTATTATATTTTATTCCATTCCGCTGTGATATGTTTTTCTGAGCTCTGATGTATTCTTTATCTCTGTCTTTTCTGCAGGATACCAGACAAGCCAACTCAAGTTTTCCATAGATTGGAATTTAAAAAAAAATCAGTATGTCGGAGTTCGGGTTGTTACACTTGTGATCTCTATGAGTTGCCCAGGCGGGATAGTTTGCAATGGTGCTGGGGGGATGTCAGTGGCAAGGGACATCACAACCTCAGTGCCTCCCTGGGCTCTCTTAGCCTCCAACTCCGTTTTCTTCTTGGTATCCCGTGCGACCTTTCGTTTAGCTTGCTTTCCGGCCTTAAGCTTTGCATCTGCATCTTCCTTAAGTTCCTTATAGGTCCCCTCACCCCTTCTTTTGACATCCTCGTCAGGTTACTACTTCTTGGCCTTGTCATCGACCCTCTTCTTCTCAGCCTCATCGGCTGCTTTCTTTCTTGCTATCTCGGCATTGGCTTTCTCTTCGGCATCTTACCTAGCCTTTACCTAAGCCTCCTGTAGAGCTACCTCATTGACCTGCCTTTTTTCTTCTAGCTCCTCGGCTTTGGCAACCGGTTGGTCTTTCTGCGATTGCACCAAGTCGTGCATTGTGTGCACACTTGCATCCACCGAGCCCATCATATGAATACTCTGGCCATCTATCATCCCCCCTTCCTCGATAAGATCCTTATAAACACTAACACTGAGGTCCACATCCTATAACGTATCCATTGTACAACTCCCTCTCCAAACTGCATCTCTTGCAATCCCAGTCCAGCCTCAGGCATTTGGGGAAGTATGGGGGCGAATCCCCTTATCATAACCACTCCGAAGAAGGCTGCACAACAGAGAAGAAAGCTACTTAATCTCTTTTAACTCATTTCTTATATCCTTTTTGAGTGTTCGTGATAATGAGACTATACCTCTAGAAAACTGTGATGCGAGAACAATAGGAAAAGTTCTTGCGGTTGTGGCTAGAGACGAGCCCTCTGGTCGAACCCCAGATAATCGATATGATTCTCGGTTGCAGTAAGGGTTGGGGTCATAGGGTGGCTGACAGTGGCAGATAGCGTTACTTGTTGCTGACAGCAGCCTCCTCCCGTCCGCCAATACCTTACTCTCATTCTCATCTAGGAGGGTTTCCATGAGTAAGAATTCACCTACGGTCTCCACATGTAGCCTCCATGCCTCAAACTGCAACAACTTTTCCCATGTTTGAGCCATCACATGGGGTAGCCCTTAACACATGAGATTCCGCGAAATCTAAATGCCTTAACATACATACCCCAGGTGGGCTCCTCCGTAGACGCTTCCACCATGGACTCGGTATTCTCAATCTCCTCCTTGAGTCTCTTTACCTCTCTCTGATGCTCGTCCCTTAACCCATCCAATGAGCTTATCACATCCCTGTTGCTATCCTCGACATCCTCTTTGTCCTTCCTAGCCACCTCCAGCTGTCTCCTCAACTCAGCACTCTTCTTGCAGCCTTTGGACCTCCTCATTCTCAGCTTTCAACCTCTAGTTCTCCCTTACCAAGGCCTCATTGTTTGTCTGATGCTGGAACACCCTCTCGTTATCCTTGGTCAAACGGGTATTCTCCTTTATCAGCTTGGAGTTCTCTTTGTTAAGGCTTGCAATTTTAGTCGACACCGAGGCCACGTTGTCTTTGACGGTTGAGGCAACATACTTTGCCTCCCTCTCCAGCCTCTCACAAGAGTTAGCATGTAAACATGTTGCTCGAATATGAAGAAATAGGTGCAACTTAAAATATCATCTTATGCAGCGACTCTTCTCGATCCTGGACAGTAAACTGCTCATCCTTGACCTCCTGCTTCAGTTTGTCAATCTTCGCATTCTTGATACAGATGATCTCCAAGAGGTGCTCTGAATATTAGTAGAATTTGTTGCATTGGTAGTGCAACACCCTGTATCTTCTGTGATCGTATAAGTAACAAATCAGAGAATAATTAAATTATAAAATAAGAATCAAGGGAAATGGGTTGCGCCGTTGCATTCGTCTCGAAATTCTGCTTGGAAACGAGTCTGAGGTTTCGAGAAATGGAGTAAGTATGAGGGAGATATGGCCCTTCGAAGTTTCAGAGAATCTCAGAATCGAAAACAGCTCGAAAATTCGAATTCAAAATCCCAGAACAGGCTGGGCGGGAAAATTCCCGCCCATGGACCAGGTCGACATGGGGGTCGACCATAGTGTCGACCTCCTAAGGGCCAGGTCGACCATAGTGTGACCTCCCAGGGGCCAGGTCGACCATAGTGTCGACCTAGGGGTCGACCTGCTCCCGAAACCCAGTTTTTTTAACTTGGTTCATTCTGATGTATCCGGTCTCGTTTCTGTCTAGATTCGTCCACCTAATCCTATATAAACAGCCCCCTAGCCTCATTTTCTCTACACAATTTCATTCTGTATATATTTTGCCTCTGTTCTAATTAAAAATAAAAATGGCGTCGCTACCCTGCTGGAATCAAAACTTGGACTGATGAATCTTCCTCCAACCTGAATAAAATTAAAAGCTAAATCAAATCTCAAATCCAAGTTTAGAGCTACAACAACAATTAAAGAGGAATAATTCAGCATTTCTGCATCAACAACAGTTTATTATCCTTTCTTAAAAACCACAAAAGGCAAGTACAGTTATTTTCCGCTATAAACGTTAATTATGATTGTGACATGAACTGTAAATCTGAATTTGAGGTTATGTATGTTCTGTTCTTTTTAGATCTATCTTATTCTGTATCTCTTTCTTCTTTCTGTTCTATAGCCAGGCTACCACGAGCCTGAGCCAAATCTCATAAGAGATTAACGCACGAACGCTAAAATGTTTGGGACAAATAATAAATGATGCATAATTGGACAGGACTGATTCGAGGACATGACATAAAATCTGAGGCATATAATAACATATGACTTGAGATTGAGGCATAAAATATATTGGACTTATGACTTGGGATTCAGAGCGTAGATTTAACCGTAAACATGAAACTAATTTAGATACATAGTATATGTTGTAATCTAGATCTGTAGTTAATTTGAGAAATAAAAATATGTTAGATCTAGATCTGTTCATACTAGGTATGATAATCTGTGATTTGGGAGAAGGGGAATTATAGGACAACTTGAAACTTGGGGGCACAATGCATGTTTTAAACCAAGGTCTGATATTAGAGGTTAAAGATAATTTACAATATGTTATGCATGAATGATAATGCATGTTGAGGACATACTACATGTTATAGTTTAAAAAACTAGATTTTTGGACATATTCTTTTATGTAAAAAAAAAATTCATGACTTGAAAGGGGATAAGTGACTTAGGCGTAAAGACCTATACAAAAACAGGATAACTATTAATGTGAATGCGCCTAAATAAGGGTTTTTGGATATCTGGCATCATAGGCTATAATTTGGCATAATTCATACCGTGATTTATGGAGAATATTCTGTATTGTGTAATGTTTAACTAAAAATTAGGAGCATATGTGGTATTATGAATTATGACCATGACTTGGCAAGTGAGTTTAGGCTAAATTTATGATTAGGCAAGATATGATATATATATATATATATATATAATCTGCTAAATCTCTTATATTGCCTAATCTGCTAGTTCTGTTATATTGCCTAAACTGCTAATTAGATTGAATTGCCTAATCTGCTAATTATGTTAAATTGCCTTATCTGCTAAATCTGCTAAATAGCCTAATCTTCAAGATCTGTTATCTGTTTAATCTGTTGAATGACGTAATTTGTTGGAAATGAAATGCTGAAATTTGAAGTATGTGAATCTGTAGGCTCGACTTAAAATTGAGCAAAACTTGTTAATAGAATCTCGAATAATCTGTTGTAACTTGTACTGAAGTTTAATATGTTAAATAAACAGAATTATTCTGATATCTGAAAATTCTGTATTGGAATGAATTGGCTATGAAACGAGGTTAGACTCTGTTTGCGGTAGAAGCCTGCCCGGAACCAACTGGTTTAACCAGCGACCGCAAACTGTCAGTCTAATGTGAGAGGTCGTAGGCATAACTAAAAAATATGCTTAGACACGAGGTTATGTCTGGCTTGTGACAGAAGTCTGCCCGGAACCGCCCGGCATATCCGGCGGCCACAAGCTACCGACCTAATGTGAGAGGTCTGTGCATTAATATTAATGCAAATCTGGGATAAATATGATGTCTAAAACGTGTTGGGTGGATAGGGTTAAACCAATTGGACTAATGAATTTAACAAACCCGTTTCGTGAATCTGTAGGTCCAACTACAAAGTTAGACAAATCTGTAAATCTGTTAAATCTGTATATCTAGTCCGTTAGTCTGAAAACTTGTCTGATCTGTGAGCTAGTTGATCTGAACTCTGTATGTCTGAACTTGTAAACAAGTTAATCTGAAATCTGTTAGTCTGGGGACACAAGGTTAGGAGGGAAATTACTTGTGTCATCTGTTGTTTGGTACCCATATTAGTCAGTAACCCTTTCTGGTATCAAACTTTGACCCAACAGTAGGTAGGGTCCGGGCACGCTTACTGAACTAATTATAAGTGGTTCGCTCTGATAATGGCGAGGGGTGTTGATGGTGCGTTCCAACCGGGTCATGTGCGTGCATGGATCCCGGTCTGCCTTTGAGGATGTAAGACGCCGTGTCATCTGTAAATAGGTCTGTGCCAATTGTTTGTCACTTTAGGGAGTGATACACCCTATTGTGGAGCCGACACAGGGTATTTATGTGTTAGGGAGCCGATCGCTTGGGGTAGGGTTTTAGGGTACACTTAGTTCTGTCTGTTTCTGTTGGTACCGTCTGTTTCTGTTGGGTGGCAACACCTGTCTGTTTCTGCGTGGTACCGTCTGTTCGGGTGGAAAAGGCCTATTTACTAGTGTACACCTTATTCTACATTCTGTTTTCGTAGGGATTAATCTGTTTCTGTTTCTCTACTTTCTGTTCGGGTGGTAAAGACCCATTATCAGCATTCTGCTTCTGTCTGTTTCTGTTCGGGTGGTAAAGGCCCATTATTAGCATTCTGTTTCTGTCTGTTTCTGTTCGGGTGGTAAAGGCCCATTATTAGCGTTCTGTTTCTGTGGAAATTATTCTGTTCCTGTTTCTACTTCAGTTTATACATTAGGGTGACACCTAATCCTGTTATACTAGTATTAGTGCAGAGAAATGAAAAGTAATATTATTCTGTTACCTCTGTTTAACGTAAGTACATCTGCTGCTCCTGTTACTGTTATCTCTCATCCAGTTTTATTTGCATGCCATGATTATTATTATCTGTTCATATGCTGAAAATCACTGGACTTGCTAGACTTTATGTCTGACCTTGCTTGTTTTCGCCCCTTTTCTTCCATTTCCCCCCAGGTTTTCCAAGGAGGGAATACTTTGGCTTGATCTGGATTTCATCTGCTTGAAGTACTTAGAGTGTTTAAAGTATGGCTTGACTCTTTATGGCAGCTTCTGTGGAGATTATGACTTTAAAGTTTTGTACTCTGATGATTTTCTGAACAAGACTGATATTTATGTACTTGAGTTTTTGGTAAAGATGTAACCAAACTGATTTCTGTTTTCCACTCTAATAAAGTTATAATTTCTCAAGTATTGTTTATCTGTCTTGTAAATTTCTGTTCTGTCTACTAAAACGCTCCACCAATGTTAAGGCATTCCCTTTGAGAGTGACCTTAATGGAGGTGGGGTGTTACACTTGGTATTAGAGCTGAAGGTTACCAGATTAGATAAAAAGTTTTTGAAAATTATTTTCAAAAAGGTCTTAAAAGGAAGTATTTTAAAAAATAAAGTTTATTTTGAAAAACATAATCCCCAGAAAAGCCATATATCTATTTTTTCCGTTCTCCGTTTTGAATCTTTTTCTTTCATTCCAGCATGTCTGGGAATCTTAACTTTCCAGAGGGCATGCCAATACCTGGCTGGTTCAGGAGGTACTTGGAGCCCAGGGCTAACAATGCAGGCCCAGCAGATATTCCTACTCCAGCTGCAGCGATTCCTCCTCCTCCACCCCTTCCTCGTGCAATTGTTTTTTCAAAGATCTGTAAAGATTTTAGGGCCATGGGTGGAAAGGATTTCAAGGGAACTAAATCATTCATAGAAGCGAGGAACTGGCTCAAAGAATCTGAGGATCTGTTCGTTATCTTCGAGGTGGACGATAGGCAGAAGGTACAATTGGCAGTGTGGTTGCTCAAGGACGAAGCTTCCTATTGGTGGGAAGTCATTAACGCCGAGAGACCGGTTGAAACACGGATGGATTTCAGAACAAGGTTTGAGGCGAAATTCTTCTCGCAAGTTGAACGAAGTATATAAATGGAAAAGTTCTTATCTCTTAAGCAAGGAAGTATGACGGTCAAGGAATACGTCAACCAGTTCAACCAACTGGCTAGGTTCGGGCTAGATTTAGTCAACACCCAGCATTAAAAGGCTCTCCGCTTTGTTAAAGGATTGAACGAGCCACTGCACAACCTAGCCATGATCCATGTACCCATGGGAGCGACTTACGAGTGATTGGTGGATATGGCACTATTGCACAAGGAAGACAACGGCAAGAAAGAGGCAAAGAAGGAAGAACCACAGAACAAGAAAGCATGGCCCAAAAAGGAAACACAAAAGAAGGGTGAAAAGTCTGAAGATAAGAAGGAGAAAAAGTGCTTTACTTGTGGAAGCTCGACTCATCTGAACAAGGATTGCAGAAAAAGAAAGGGCACTTGCTTCAACTGTGGTGAGATGGGACACTTCACTAGGGACTGTCCGAAGAAACGAGGGCAAGGGCAGAGGGTAGGACCAACTTCTGGAAGGCAAGCGAACACTCTCGAGGCTAGTTGATAGGATAGAAATAGGAAAACTTTCTGTAGGAGGTTTAATTTCTTTATCTGATTTTTGGTTTAAAACTCTTTTTTGATTCTGGCATTTCGATTTTGTAATCGATACTCTGCACTTGAATACTAGTATTGTTTCTGATTCTGTTGTAGACTCAGACCCATAAGGGTAATGACTCATCTAAGCATGGTAAGTTGGGTATCTGTGTTGAGCGTCAAGTTGACTATGATGCATACATTCTGGGTTTTTATCATGCTTAGTTTCCTAAGAATCATTTGGTAATTTGCACTGTACCGATAATCTGTAAATATCTGAATATTTTTGATAAGGTTGAGATTTCCAGTTTTGACATTGTCTAAAGAGGGTAATCCTCTGGGTGTCAATCTGATGTTGATTTCGGTCTTCGGGGTTGATATTTAGGGGAATTTGTCTCACAACCAAGGTCTAGTGGAAACCAAGTTTTTGTTTATCTGCACTCGCTCCCATCACTCGACTGTATCCTATCAATCGAGTCTTCGACCTATAGATAGGAATCCTATGGATGTAAACATGTGTTTGAGACATGTTATGCTTGATGGTTGCAAGTGGATACAAGTGGTTGCTAGTGGTTGCTCGTGGATGCATATACACACACTAGGCACTAGATCGGCTCGAAAGCACTCTCATACTGCATATGGATGTGTGAGCATTTTCAATTTCTGTGGATGCAAAATGATTGACTCATCACATGGATGTTGCATATGAATGAATGGTTGTCACTCATATAAGAATAATATCAAATATGAAAATTGCATACATGTTGGACTCATGGCACTAACATAATTCGCATTAAGGAGGTCAACTGAATCAGTGGACCACCTGGTCTTTGCATTAGATAAGGAACATATACACACACTTTTGCATATGATCATACAACATTAGAAGTTTTCTAAGGACAAAGCATGCTTGTGGATGATGGTTGAGTAGATGGATGAATGGATGGTAGGACACATTCTTCTTAACTTGAAGATTTCGGGGACGAAATCCTTTAAGGAGGGGAGAATGTAGCACCCCGTATCTTCTATGATCGTATAAGTAACAAATCAGAGAATAATGAAATTATAAAATAAGAATCAAGGGAAATGGGTTGCACCATTGCGTTCGTCTCGAAATTCTGCTTGGAAACGAGTCCGAGTTTTCGAGAAACGGAGTCCGTATGAGGGAGATATGGCCCTCCGAAGTTTCAGAGAATTTTAGAATCGAAAACATCTCGAAAATTCGAATTCAAAATCCTAGAACAGGTTGGGCGGGAAAATTCCCGCCCATGGACCAGGTCGACCTGGGGGTCGACCATAGTGTCGACCTCCCAGGGGCTAGTTCGACCATAGTGTCGACCTGGGGGTCGACCTGGCCAGACCAGGTCGACCATAGTGTCGACCTACGGGTCGACCTGCTCCCGAAACCCAGTTTTTTTAACCTGGTTCATTCTGATGTATCCGGTCTCGTTTCTGTCTAGATTCGTCCGCCTAATCCTATATAAACAGCCCCCTAGCCTCATTTTCTCTACACAACTTCATTCTGTCTATATTCTGCCTCTGTTCTAATTAAAAATAAAAATGGCGTCGCTACCCTGCTGGAATTAAAACTTGGACTGATGAATCTTCCTCCAACCTGAATAGAATTAAAAGCTAAATCAAATCTCAAATCCAAGTTTAGAGCTACAACAACAATTAAAGAGGAATAATTTAGCATTTCTGCATCAACAATAGTTTATTATCCTCTCTTAAAAACCACGAAAGGCAAGTACAGTTATTTTCCACTATAAACGTTAATTATGATTGTGACATGAACTGTAAATCTGAATTTGAGGTTATGTCTGTTCTGGTCTGTTTAGATCTATCTTATTCTGCATCTCTTTCTTCTTTCTGTTCTATAGCCAGGCTACCACGAGCCTGAGCCAAATCTCATAAGAGATTAATGCACGAACGCTAAAATGTTTGGGACAAATAATGAGTGATGCATAATTGGACAGGACTGATTCGAGGACATGACATAAAATCTGAGGCATATAATAACATATGACTTGAGATTGAGGCATAAAATATATTGGACTTATGACTTGGGATTCGGGGCGTAGATTTAACCGTAAACATGAAACTAATTTAGATACATAGTATATGTTGTAATCTAGATCTGTAGTTAATTTGAGAAATAAACATATATTAGATCTAGATCTGTTCATACTAGGTATGATAATCTATGATTTGGGAGAAGGGGAATTATAGGACAACTTGAAACTTGGGGGCACAACGCATGTTTTAAACCAAGGTCTAATATTAGAGGATAAAGATAATTTACAACATGTTATGCATGAATGATAATGCATGTTGAGGACATACTACATGTTATAGTTTAAAAATCTAGATTTTTGGACATATTCTTTTATGTAAAAAAAAAAATTCATGACTTGAAAGGGGATAAGTGACTTAGGTGTAAAGACCTATACAAAAACAGGATAACTATTAATGTGAATGCGCCTAAATAAGGGTTTTTGGATATCTGGCATCATAGGCTATAATTTGGCATAATTCGTATTGTTTATCGTGATTTGTGGAGAATATTCTGTACTGTGTAATGTTTAACTAAAAATTAGGAGCATTTGTGGTATTATGAATTATGACCATGACTTGGCAAGTGAGTTTAGGCTAAATTTATGTTTAGGCAAGATATGATATATATATAATCTGCTAAATCTGTTATCTGCTAAATCTATTATGTTGCCTAATCTGCTAGTTCTGTTATATTTCCTAAACTGCTAATTAGATTGAATTGCCTAATCTGCTAATTATGTTAAATTGCCTTATCTTCTAAATCTGCTAAATAGCCTAATCTGCAAGATCTGTTATCTGTTTAATCTGTTGAATGACGTAATCTGTTGGAACTGAAATGCTAAAATTTGAAGTATGTGAATCTGTAGGCTCGACTTAAAATTGAGCAAAACTTGTTAATAGAACCTCGAATAATCTGTTGTAACTTGTACAGAAGTTTAATCTATTAAATAAACAGAATTAGTCTGATATTTGAAAAATCTGTATTGGAATGAATTGGCTATGACACGAGGTTAGACTCTGTTTGTGGTTGAAGCCTACCTGGAACCAACCGGCTTAACCAGCGACCACAAACTGTCAGTCTAATGTGAGAGGTCGTAGGCATAACTAAAAATATGCTTAGACACGAGGTTAGGTCTGGCTTGTGGCAGAAGTCTGCCCGGAACCTCCCGGCATATCCAGCGGCCACAAGCTACCGACCTAATGTGAGAGGTCTGTGCATTAATATTAATGCAAATCTGGGATAAATATGATGTCTAAAACATGTTGGTTGGATAGGGTTAAACCAATTGGACTAATGAATTTAACAAACCCATTTCATGAATCTGTAGTCCCAATTACAAAGTTAGACAAATCTGTAAATCTGTTAGATCCGTATATCTAGTCCATTAGTCTGAAAACTTGTCTGATCTGTGAACTAGTTGATTTGAACTCTGTATGTCTGAACTTGTAAACAAGTTAATCTGAAATCTGTTAGTCTGGGGACACAAGGTTAGGAGGGAAATTACTTGTGCCATCTGTTGTTTGGGACCCATATTAGTCAGTAACCGTTTCTGGTATCAAACTTTGACCCAACAGTAGGTAGGGTCCGGGCACGCTTACTGAACTAATTATAAGTGGTTCACTCTGATAATGGCGAGGGGTGTTGATGGTGCGTTCCAACCGGGTCATGTGCGTGCATGGATCCCGGTCTGCCTCTGAGGATGTAAGATGTCGTGACATCTGTAAATAGGTCTGTGCCAATTGATTGTCACTTTAGGGAGTGATACACCCTATTGTGGAGCCGATACAGGGTATTTATGTGTTAGGGAGCCGATCGCTTGGGGTCGGGTTTTAGGGTACACTTAGTTATGTCTGTTTCTGTTGGTACCGTCTGTTTCTGTTGGGTGGCAACACCTGTCTGTTTCTGCATGGTACCGTCTGTTCGGGTGGTAAAGGCCCGTTTACTAGTGTACACCTAATTCTACATTCTGTTTCCGTAGGGATTAATCTGTTTTTGTTTCTCTACTTTCTGTTCGGGTGGTAAAGGCCCATTATCAGCATTCTGCTTCTGTCTGTTTCTGTTCGGGTGGTAAAGGCCCATTATTAGCATTCTGTTTCTGTCTGTTTCTGTTCGGGTGGTAAAGGCCCATTATTAGCGTTCTGTTTCTGTGGAAATTATTCTGTTCCTGTTTCTACTTCAGTTTAGACATTAGGGTGACACCTAATCATGTTATACTAGTATTAGTGCAGAGAAATGAAAAATAGTATTATTCTGTTTCCTCTGTTTAACCTAAGTACATCTGCTGCTCCTATTACTGTTATCTCTCATCCTGTTTTATTTGCATGCCATGATTATTATTATCTGTTCATATGCTGAAAATCACTGGACTTGCCAGACTTTATGTCTGACCTTGCTTGTTTTCGCCCCTTTTCTTCCGTCCCCCCCCAGGTTTTCCAAGGAGGGAATACTTTAGCTTGATCCGGATTTCTTCTGCTTGAAGTACTTAGATTGCTTAAAGTATGGCTTGACTCTTTATGGCCGCTTCTGTGGGGATTATGACTTTAAAGTTTTGTACTCTAATGATTTTCTGAACAAGACTGATATTTATGTACTTGAGTTTTTGGTAAAGATGTAACCAAACTGATTTCTGTTTTCCGCTATAATAAAGTTATAATTTCTCAAGTATTGTTTATTTGTCTTGTAAATTTCTGTTCTGTCTACTAAAACGCTTCACCAAAGTTAAGGCATTCCCTTTGAGAGTGACTTTAATGGAGGTGGGGTGTTACAGGTAGCAAGCAACGTACACCTTCTGCCACACCATGTCGTTATCATCTCCGAGAATCTGATTGATGTCCAAAAGCAACTTTATTTCATCAAAGTTATGCTTGGGAAACAACTCCCTCCATAAGGCCTTCCTTTGGTCTACAGTAAGCTCTGGAGCTGCGGGTGCCGCGAACAATTGTCCCTTTTTCTTCAAAGCTACCTTCTTTCTTTTATCGGTAGGCGGCAACTCCTTTCCTTTTGAAGAGGTGACAGGCGCTGAAGGCGGATTATAATGTGGGATTGTTGGAAAGGGTTGTCCAGTGCCCACAGTGACATATCTTGTGTATGTCCTAGATAACCGAGTGTATGGAGGATGTCATTACAAACGTCGAGATCGTTCTCTATAACGATACTCACTTTCACGGTCACGAGAGTGCGGGGGCTCATAAAAAAAACTAGCATCTCTTCTAAAGTATCTGAGGAAAGCACTCCTCGATGGTTGATTACTCCTGGACCTTTGACCTCGGCCTCTACCTTCTCTAGCCATTTCACCTATAAAAGGAATAGATCCAAGATTAGACTCGAACACTCTACGCATACAAACAAATGTTGTGTTATGCAGTGTTTATGAGTGTGTGCCCTAAGTGTGCTTTACATATCATATCGAGGCCCTCTTGAAGGAGTTATCTCCCCAATAGTTGAAGATAAACTTCCAGAACTCGTGCCACCAGGCCATGAAGGGAGAATAACGAATGGAATGTCATCGAACCCCTTGAACCGATCTTCTCTCCAACGATGTGGTGGTCTCAGTGGTAGTAACCGGAGAAACTAGCATGTACGACACTCCCTCCCTCATCTCAGAAGTCACTGATGGAAAAGGGGTAGGTGGTAGACCGTCTTCTCCGATAACTATCTCCTCGTCACCAGCGTCGCCCACGCTGGCTCCTTCCTGTGTCTTCCTGGCCTTAGGTCGCTTGGACACGACGGGGGTGCTTTCCTCTTGCGGCTTGGATAATTCTCTTCTCCTTCAGTTTCCACCTTCCCCTTTCCAGCAGTCGCTGACCGGAATATTGTATGTCCAACGGGAAGTATTCCCGTCCGGCGAAGAGCCTCCTCATCCAAGATTTTCTCTGTAGAGCAAGCTTCCTTTGGAATAGCTCTCAACTTCTCAAGACTCCCCTGGTACACTACAACCTTCACCGGAAGAGGAGACCTTGTTATAAGAATTCAAGAGTAAACCAGAGTCTGTGACTTAACTTATTTCGAACTCGAAGCAGTCAAAGATGCTTACTTCCTTCCAATCGGCACCTCACAAATCCTGGTGGACAGCGAACGAAGAACTATTCATTCTTAAACATGTCAAGTCTGGTCCACGACCCCTGAATGAATCAAGCAGCGTGCATAGCTTCCAAATAATATAGGGAAGATGTGCGATATTTGAAACAAAAACAGGATGTCCTCTCCGGTAGGTTCTGCATGAAGGTAGTCTCTAAATAAGTAACAGGTGCCGAGGAGGAAAGCGTACCCATTTGGATGAAGCTTTGTCGGCGCTAGGCGGAAATAATGCAACTTGTCCCAAACGAACTTGCAAAATGAGGGCATGCACATGGAAATACACATATGCCTATTTCAGGCATTGTACCCTTCTAGAGGAGCATGCGCCCATCCTCCCTCTGTGGAGTGCGACTTCGGTCCAAGGTATGCTGAACCTTGTGCAAATGCATCGTAACGCGCCTTCATCCAAATTCGAAGTCCTCAAATCTGGTGGGTTGTTATCTATCACGAAATCAATCATCATACCCAAAGCCTCGAGGGTATCACTCCCCTCAACATCAACACTCTCTTCCTCTGGGTTCTCTTCGATTACAGTAGCCCCCCGGCGCTGACCGTTCGATCGGGTGCTCGACCGTCTATTGTGAATCGCTTGGTTTGAAACCACAGCGGGGCGCTTTCCACGATCCTATATTCTAAGAGGGGCGGACTCTGAAGAAGTCTCAAGCTTGCTGTCCTTTGAACTAGTACTATTAGTTCAGACGGACTGGGACGACGAGTGCTGCGAAGCTTCAGTCTCCAACTTCTGCCGTGTTTTATACCTTGTCTCCATTGCTAACTATACTTTTAATATAGTGGCATTAGACATCGCATTGAAAATTGTATCCCTCTTGCTGGTGAAGCTAACATGCACATGCAGTGACGTGCGATGATGATATATATAATAAGTAGATTCGGGACACATCGACGATCAATAGTCTTTAAAAATTGTAACCATCTTCGACGTCGACCGATATTGTTGGAGTCGCATTGAGTCGTGACCACGTCGTGATTGAAATGAGGAAACGAATCTAAAAAGTTCGATAAGTCAAATCCTTGTCAATAATTCGATTTATATGCTTTGAACCCTATGTGCAAAGCCTAAGTCCCAGTCAATCACAAAACGTCGCGAAAACAACATGAGTCCAACATGTGAAAAGCCAGGACTCAAGCTTCCTCGTTGGAGACGGTTGAATGCAGTTAAGACTAAAAGGGCTTGAAAAAGAGTTCTAAGTCCACAGAATGTGGAAATCGCATCCCCCGAACCTTGATTTTGGCGCATCCCACCTTAGAGTTAGAAGCTCGCTTCCCGATGTTCCATGAAGATCTCATATCATGTCCCTCGGTGTGCAACACATCCCCCAAATGGTAAAAAAATCACATCCAACAAAGGCGAGAAAATCGCATCCCCTGGGTGCGATATTTCGCATCCTCTTGATGCGAGAATATCACATCCACCAGATGCGAGAAAATCGCATCCACAGGATGCGATATCTCGTATCCACTGGAGGCGATGCCTCGCATCCTCATGGTGCTATGAAAATCGCATCTAACCAATGCGCAACCCATTTAGGGGGAGGCGATGAGCCCCTCCTCTTCTCCCTCTTCTCTACTCCAACTTCTCCTTTTGTACCACCATTAATCCAAGATCGAGTTCCAATCGAGCCTAGATCTCGAGCTCAGAAACTAGAAACCGACGCCTTTGAACGTGGACTCGATTTCGAACTCGGCTCCAACAACCAAGTCATAATCTAAAGGATCTAACGCCCACCTTTTAGTTCGAGTTCAAATTCGGTTCTCGTAGGCAAAAACTCGGTGGCCTTGGATGTGAGAATAGCAGGTAGAAAAAATGAAAGAAAGAAGGGGGACTCCGGTTTTTATACTTGAGTAGAATGGGCCTCGGCTCGATCGAGCAACGGATCCATTTGTGGATATGATACTTCGCATCCTAAGTGGATGCAAAATTTCGCGTCCTCCACCAAGATGTGAGGCTCACCATTATATATATATGTATATATGGAATATATGTGTATAAATATATGTGTGTGTATACATGTGTATTTCGTATATACGCTTACGTGTACATATTGCTACACTCATGTTTTCCATGAACTTGAACGTCCATATATGCAAATTGGCACCAAAATACGTGCATGTTCATGAAAACAATGAATAAACGAGAACACAATTCCCGAATTTCAAGGAGTTTTCAACTCGTGGCTCCCGCTACAACTATGCATATGAGGTTTTGACGTCACGACAATTAACGCCGATTCGATTTGCCAACCAATCGTACGTTCACAAGTTTAAACGACTCGAAGACATGACATGCAATCGAATCTACGACTCAATATCATTTCTCGAAATCCCACTTGCATAGCCGTAAGCCCACAACCCATTTACTACTCGTGTTTTATCTTCAAACTCTGATTGCATCGTGTTAAACAACATGAAAATGCATGAGCGTACGCACGACGATGTATCGACAACGACTCGTTAATGGTGAAACATAAATAGGAGTCGACGACTAATGTTTAATCTCATAAGTGAATAGGAATTAGATGTTTTAGAGAGCTACCAACGAATCATAATCCTAACACTCTCAACAGAACGACCACAACCCAATATTCGACAACTGGGAAGTCTTCCCATATTTTAAGCAACGGCCATTTCAACTCAAAGCACATCATATCAACACAAGATGTACTTTGGGGGAAGGGTAAATATTAACTGGCTTTTTAGTCTGGTTCCCAGAAGAACAACAAGCCACTCGACTCAACCATCGCGTGGCACCAAAGCTCGAAGAGTCGCCAAAATTGCGGTGATTCAAGCTTGGAAAAAGTCGAGCTAACCATGACCTCGCTACACCTCAACATACAACATTGCATCACCCCGTGTGAGCTTACCTCGCATCACCGTCACACCATCGGATCCCCTCACTTATCTCGCATCACATCCGGTCTGCATCCGGAAAAGCACATCATGCCACAATTGCTCCTCCGTTGCACCACATCTCCTAGGATGCGATGTTACATCCACCAAATGTGGTACATTCGCATCCATCGAATGCGAAGTACTAGCATCCATCAGATGCCAGATGTTCGCATATGCCTCTGCTCTACATGAGCAAGTAGCAACGCATCCGCCTGGGATGTAAATTCTCGCATCCCTTAGGATTTGAAAATTCGTATCCCATCTAGGGGATGCGTTTATTCACCAACAAACTGAGTTAGATGCAATTTTCTGGAGTGCGTGTTCCTAGGATGCGATTTTCTATTGTGTGTTCCCCAAATCGTACCACTCCCACCTGACCCTTCAACTACAAAAACCCTCATGCTCATTCTTCACAAGGGTTGATTTTTTGCTGATTTGAAACTTCCCCAATCTCCTAGATCATTAATGGTAGCCTAGTGCTTGAGGAAGAAGAAGCATAAAAATCACTTTTTTTCAAGACTTGGCATATGACAACTATGACTTAAAAGTACATGGAAACACTTGTACATGAATGCTATGATGAAGTTAAATGCTTGTAGCTCATTATTGTGAATAAAATACCAACAAACTCCTCAAAGTGGAGTAGGCCCCTCACAGACCGAACCACTATAAATCTCTATGTCATTTATTACCTTTTGCGCTTAATTTTCCTACATGAAACGATATTCTTAAGTAATTAAGAATCTTTGGGTATTACGACATTTTTTGTCATCAACATTCGTTATTTTTGGTTTCGGTGCCATAACAATCAATATGAATGACTCCAAACACTTAATCATTTTTAGGCATATGCATAATGCACGACTTATGTGGATCTTGTTAAAAACTTGGTTTGAATGACTCATAATGTATTCCCATTTCTACGGGATATTGAATATTAATGTCAATGAGTTTTCATGATAATCTTAAATTTGTAAACAACTCATGTTTGCTTATATTAAATTATTGTGCTAATGCGCTTTTATGGAATAATATCACTTGGCAGCATTATGTCTGAGAAGCAAAGTATTGATAAACTAAAACCAGGTAGCTCTGCTACACCACAACCAAAGAAAGCAGCAGTTCCATCACAATCTTTTATCAATACTCAAGACGACGTGGATGTTATTTATCAAGATCTTCAGTATGACTAAGGTTGAAGCCATTTTTGTCTCTGATTAAGATACTATTTAGAGCCCACCAAAGGGATTCTTCGCATACACAACTATTAATATCTAGCACAGAGGTTTCTTTCCCTTCCCGGAGTTTGAATATGTACTTTTGCGTCACTTGGGATTTTCTCCTATTCAGCTTTCCCTAAGCACGTAAACTCTCCTATTTAGCTTTCCCCAAGCACGTACACTCTTCTTTTATGCCTTGATATTTTAGCACTTGAGTCGGGTCAACCTTCCCTCAGTGCTAACCTTCTTCATCAATTGCTTCGTCTATTGGAAGGAGTGGATTCGTTTATTCTTCGTGCATGTAGACGAACGAATTATACAATTGTAAACAACTGTAAAATTCGTTCGTCTATCCTAAACAACAAGGATCGTTGTAGAGGGTGTCGAACTCTGGGACCAAATTATTTTATTAATAAATCCAATCAAGTTATCCCTAACTTTTGATTGGTTGAAAACAAAGAAAATAGCAGAAATTAAATAAAAAGAGAGTTTTAGCAATAAGTGAAAGCAATTAGGGGATAATGACATAGGTCAGATTCATAATCATCAATAGCCAAAAGATTAACCAGATCTAATACATGTTTCTGTCACAAACATGAATCAACGATAATAGGTTTTTAGAAACAAATATGTAAATAACGACAAGCATAGCCTATGCAGGAGCTCAGCTCTACAACCATAGACTATCAGGACAGATTCACTAATTAATTTCTAAAACCCTAAAATTAGATCTAAATCTGATAATTGTTAGACCGAACACTAATATACCCTGTGAAGGAGCATAGCTCTTAAACGACACAGGATATTAAGGTTCAGATCTAACCCTTAATTCAGATCCAGATCTACATGTATACAGTCCTCATCTTTTGGCTATGTGATTCATATTGAATCATACTATCAGCGTCATCACCCCCTAATCAAAGAGGATTAGCTAGACATAGCTAAAAGAAAAGAAAATAAAAAGAAAGTAAATGACATAAATAAATGCAATAAAAACTAAATAGAAGAGAGAAAGAAGAGTTTTATTCCAAGAAAAGGATTACAGAATAAAACTGAATGTGTTCTTACAAGACTAAGATACAATGTATTTATAGCTGATATGACAAAGGCTAGCTAGCTAATTATATAATGTGGGACTAAAGAAATAACCCAAATAACACATAAGCCAGTGTGAACGCAGCTTTAGAGTGAGTGGTCTAGCAAATAGGCTAGTGTGAACGCAACATGAGTAAGAGGCCTTCCAAATGAGCTAATGTGAATGTAGTTTGAGTCTTTATTGAGCCAAATCTTCTTAACTGAAATATAATTGCAACCGTTCTTCAAGCTTTAGACTCTTCAAGCTTTAGCAATTTTAAACTTCACTCTTTTTAAGCAAATTCTTCATGCTTTATCCATCAAATGCTCTAAACCATGCTTCTTGTCAACAATCTGAAAATACAGCTATAAATACAAAGTATCAATTATTTTAAAGGGAAAATAAGATAAATAAGCGGATAAAATATACACATTTACGTGTATATCAAATACCCCCACACTTATCTTTTTATTCGTCCTCGAATAAACTAAACTAAGATATGTCACACTTTCGTAGGAAACACGATTGCATTTAGCGTATGCAACAAGCCGTTAAACCTCTGGGTGTCCCCAGTAGGACGAGTGTTGTCTCGTGAGGGTTTTCAGCGGATACTACCCACAAAATCCAAAGCGTCTTATGTACGCAGATTAATCAAACAATATATTTAAGGTCTTTCACATTCCAAGGATTTCACCTAACTTCAACAATAACGGTTTAGTCCCAAATTGTCCATCCCATAATTAGTGCAAAAATGAACAAAAATTTTCAAGCTGAATCGTAATTCCTTGATAACACTGTAATTGTCTTGAAGGTTAAGAGTGTGGTGTCAACCAAAGTTCTACACATCGACAATGTGCACCCAATCATTTATTCAACTTTTTTTTTTTTTAATAATTTTGCACCAGTGTATTTGTAATGTGTTGGATATGAGTTATGCATAGATGAAGGAAAATTTTTGTAAGTTCTAAAAAATGTTATAGATAAGAGGGCAAGTGTATTAGTTGAACTTCAAGCTACAAAAGATAAAGTAATACTAAGGCACATATGAACATTTTTATTTCCTTCCATCTCCTCAACTACAATCCTTGCTTCTAAGTACGGTATGTGGAATGGAAATGGATGCTTCATAGTCAAGAATGATGAATGACTATTTTATTCTGAGAGACTCTCTCTTTATTTTTATTTTTATTTTTCTTCTTTTTTTTTCTTTTCCCTTTTTTTTCTTTTTTTTTCATTTTTTTTCTTTTGCATGATGAATGATGAGTGGAGATGGAATGGAATGATACCGTACATTATTTCATTTGATTCCTCCTCTACTAAACCAACACTTCATGAAAGGAAAGTTTTGTGCCCTAGTTACTCTACTTCTATAACCTTAATTCAACACACAAGTCTGGATTGTTGTTATACAAAAAGCTGAAAGGAATGATAAGCAAAGTTTCGTAAGATAGATAACCCATATAAAATAAGATGTGGTATATGGTTATCCTACCTTAAAACAAGTACGGAGTGGGTGGTGTAATATTGGTATAAAAAGTGACGTTTTTGACCTTTAAACAAAGGTTCTTGAGTATACCAATATAAGATAAACTTGTCGACACATGGATGTAAATCGACTAAAACTTGGGTTTGAATAATGTGGGGTTTCGAAGAAGAACGCTACGATGAGTCATTTCTCCTTAATTGGGCCAAGTGGATTTTAGAACTTACGATTTTGAAAATTTGAGTGGAAAAGAAAATATTATGCATGAAAACGAACTCAGAAAATCCAACAAATGTAGGTGCAAAAATCATTTTATTTCTTGATTTTTTTTTTGATTATTTTTACTTGCACATTCTAACACGTATAACAAGGGTTGACACGCTTACTCCAGAACACAACTAACGTCTGCACAGTCTCAAGCTAGCATCTTAAAAAGACACATTACGACTCAATGAATAAATAATGTTCATTCCCATCACCCAAAAATTCAACTTATCAAACAAGAACCAAGGTGTTATTTATGAATTTAAGTTAATCCTTGTTCAGTGAATGACCTAGCTTATAAAATTTGATTGCTGATGTAATGTAAATTCCCCCCACACTTGAGTGTGACTGTGTCCTCACAGTCGTTAATCAGACATATCTTAGTGAAAGCAAAATAAGAGAATATTTACATATGTACAAAAGAGGGTTAGTGCGTCTTACCGAATGTAATGTGGCTCATGGAGGACCATGAGCTCTTCCTCTTGGTTGGGTATTGGTTCCAAATAAGGTTTAAGGCGTTGACCATTGACCTTAAAGGATGATCCATCAGTTGGATTCTCAATCTCTACCGCACCATACGGAAAAACAGTCCGTACAGTGTAAGGTCCTGTCCATCTAGATTTTAGCTTACCCGGAAATAGATGCAGTTTTGAGTCATACAACAGAATTTTTTGGCCTGACATGAAAGTTTTACGTAAAATTGATTTATCATGAAAAACTTTTGTTCTGTCCTTGTAAATTCGTTCATTTTCATAGGCATCATTTCGAATTTCATCAAGTTCATTAAGTTGAAGCTTCCTATGTTCACCTGCTTGCTCTAAATCAAGATTCAAAGTTTTTATTGCCCATAATGCCCTATGTTCTAGTTCAACTGGCAAGTGACATGGTTTACCAAAAATCAACCGATAAGGGGACATACCCAAGTTGGTTTTGAAAGCGGTGCGGTAAGCCCAAAGAGCGTCGGTTAACTTTTGAGACCAATCTTTACGATTTCGATTCACGGTTTTCTTAAGGATTTGTTTAATCTGCCTATTCGATACTTCAACCTGCCCACACGTTTGAGGATGGTAAGGAGTGGATAACTTATGAGTTATCGAATACTTTCTCATGAGCGCTTCAAAAGAACGATTACAGAAATGTGTCCCGTTGTCGCTGATTATTGTGCGAGGTGTGCCAAACCTAGAAAAGATGTTTTCTTTTAAGAAGCGCACAACAACCTTATTGTCGTTCGTTTTGCATGGAACAGCTTCGACCCATTTAGAAACATAGTCCACAGCCAAGAGAATGTAAATGTTCCTAAAAGAATTAGGGAAGGGTCCCATGAAGTCTATACCCCACACATCAAAAATTTCGACCTCTAGAATGGGGTTTAGGGGCATCATATTTCGTTTAGAAATTTTCCCTAAGAATTGACATCGATCACAAGTTTTGCAAAATTCGTACGCGTCTTTGAAAAGGGTGGGCCAGTAGAAACACGATTGGAGAACCTTTTCGGCTGTCTTTTTGGGACCGAAGTGACCACCGCATGCTTGGTCATGACAAAAAGAGAGGACACTGTGAATTTCAGTGTCAGGAACACATCTTCGAATGATTTGGTCGGGACAATACTTGAAAAGATAGGGGTCGTCCCAATAAAAATGTTTCACTTGGGAAAAGAATTTGTGTTTATCCTGCTTAGACCAAAAAGAAGGGGTCTGCTTAGTGGCTAAGTAGTTGACAATGTCAGCAAACCAAGGATCAGTGGATAGAGAAAACAGTTGTTCATCAGGGAAATTCTCGTTGATCAGAAGAGAAGAAGACGGGGCATTTGGAAGACGAGACAAGTGGTCTGCAATAACATTGTCAGATCCTTTTTTATCCTTAATGGTAAGGTCAAATTCTTGAAGTAGAAGGATCCAACGAATGAGACGAGCCTTATCATCCTTTTTAGAGAAAAGGTACCTAAGTGCGGAATGATCGGTATAAACCGTGATGTGTGAGCCAACTAGATAAGGCCTGAATTTTTCTAGAGCAAAAACAACTGCCAAAAGTTCTTTTTCAGTGGTCGTATAATTGATTTGGGCCTCGTTCAAAGTCTTACTCGCATAGTAAATGACGTGAAGAATCTTATCGATACGTTGTCCTAAGACAGCGCCAACAGCGAAATTCGAGGCATCACACATGATTTCAAAAGGCAGCTTCCAATTGGGAGAGCAGATGATCGGAGCAGAGACAAGTTCATTTTTAAGATGCTCAAAAGATGAAATGCATTCATAATTGAAGTCGAAAGGAACATCCTTACCAAGAAGATTGGTCAACGGTCGAGTGATTTAGCTAAAATCTTTTATAAAGCGACGATAAAAACCAGCATGACCTAAAAAGGATCGGATGTCCTTAACTGATTTGGGAATGGGAAGATTTGAAATAACTTCGATTTTGGCTTTGTCTACTTCAATTCCTTTGTTAGAGATGACATGTCCCAAAACAATGCCATGTTTAACCATGAAGTGACACTTTTCCCAATTAAGCGTTAAGTGTTTCTCTTTACAGCGATTAAGAACAAGATCGAGATGATGTAAACACTCAGAGTAAGAATCACCAAATATGGAAAAATCATCCATGAACACTTCCAAAAATCGCTCGATCATATCAGAAAAAATGCTAATCATGCACCTCTGAAAAGTTGTAGGTGCATTACAGAGACCAAAAGGCATACGTCGGTACGCAAATGTACCAAATGGACACGTGAAAGTGGTTTTCTCTTGGTCCTCGGGAGCGATAGGGATTTGATTATAGCCCGAGTACCCATCAAGGAAACAGTAGTACTCATGACCAGCTAGTCGTTCTAACACTTGATCGATAAATGGCAGAGGGAAATGATCCTTACGTGTTGCAGTGTTAAGTTTCCTATAGTCAATGCAAACACGCCAACCGGTCTGGGTGCGGGTTGGGATAAGCTCGTTAGCTTCATTTTGGATCACGGTAATCCCTGATTTCTTAGGTACGACATGAATCGGACTAACCCATTGACTGTTAGAAATCGGGTAGATTATTCCATTGTCAAGGCATTTAAGGATTTCAGCACGAACTGCTTCTTTCATGATAGGGTTTAGTCGATGTTGGGGATCACGAGTGGGTTTGGCATCATCTATAAGGTGGATTCGATGTTGGACAATCGAAGGACTAATCCCCTTAATATCAGCCATGGACCAACCAATTGCTTCCTTATTTTTCTTAAGGATGGGAAGGAGCAATTGTTCCTGCTCTAAAGTAAGGTCAGAAGCGATAATGACAGGAAAAGTTTCATTGTCTCCTAAGTAAGCGTACTTAAGATGACTGGGCAGCACTTTGAGGTCAGATTTTGGGGGCGACTCAACCGAAGAAATTGGTTGAGGGATAAACTCATTTGTGAGAGGCTCAACAGGAATCAAATCAGAGACATTTTCGGGAATATCTTGAAATAAGGTTTCGTAATTCGATTCAATTTCATTACTCAGATGGTCAAGCTCGGATTCATTATCGTGGACAGCATGGATTTCAGAAAACTGGTCCACATAAGAGTTAGGAGAGTTTTCAGTTCTGAAGATGTTTAGCTCGACAGTCATGTTACCAAAAGAAAGTTTCATAGACCCATTTCTACAGTTGATGAGAGCATTAGAGGTTGCTAAGAAGGGTCGTCCTAGAATCAAAGGGATTTGGTTTGCAGGATTGCTAACCTGTTGAGTTTCTAAGACAATAAAATCAACTGGAAAGATGAATTCGCCAATTTTGATCAACACATCCTCGATTTCGCCCACAGGTTTCTTAATTGAACGGTCAGCAAGCTGAAGGGTAACCTTGGTAGGTTTCAATTCTCCTAGCCCTAATTGGCGATAGACGGAATATGGAAGCAAGTTAACACTAGCACCTAAGTCTAGCAGGCATCTATCGATTTTCTTGTCCCCAATAGTACATGATATTGTGGGGCAACCAGGATCTTTGTATTTCACTGGCATCGATTGGGACAAGACTTCGCTTAGAGTTGCCGCTAGAAATACTTTCTTAGGTACATGTGTATGACGTTTTTGAGTGCACATATCTTTTAGAAATTTTGCGTATTGTGGAACTTGTTGTATAATATCTAAAAGAGGAATGTTCACTTTAACTTGCTTAAATATTTCAAGGATTTTTTCTAGCTGATCCGTCTTTTTCCTAGGTCGGAGTCTATGAGGAAATGGAGCAGACAACTCAGTAGGTTGGGCTACTTGAGTTTGAGGATGGTCCTTGTCAGAAATTGGCTCAATGTTTTGATCAGAGTTGGTCGAATTTTCGATAGGGTTTGGCAGATCGTCCGGTAAAGCATTTGGGTTGACCACATGGTTGTCAATCTTTTTGCCGGATCTAAGAGTCGTGACCGCATTCAAGTGACTAACGTTTGAATCTTGAATGATGTGAATTTGGTTAGAGTTAGGATTTTGACGGTTGGGGTTTGGAATGGGTTGACTCGGGAAAGTGCCTCTTTCCCGTTCGCTTACGGAAGTAGCTAACTGACTCATTTGCATTTCAAGTTTAGCGATCGATTGACTCGTGTTTTGCATGTGCGAAGTCAATAAATTTTGAAGATTGGTATTTGATTGGAGATTTTGGGTCGTCGCTTTAGTCAATTCTTCGAGAGTTTTCTCAAGTGATGTCAATCGTTTATCATCTTGGGGAACAAAAGATTGTTGCGCTTGATTTTGAGACGGTGGCGCAGGGTTTTGGAATTGAGTTTGTTGAAAGGGAGGTCTCGAAGTATTATTTGAAAATGATTGAAAAGGAGGTCGAACCACATTCGAATTTGCATTGTTTTGGGTCCAAGAGAAGTTAGGATGGTTTCTCCAACCTGGATTGTATGTTGGGGAGAATGGGTCGTTCCTAACTTTGTTAAATGCGTTGAGTTGTTCCAATGAATGTGGGCATTGATCAGCTATGTGGTTAGGATCGTTACATTTGTAACATGAGGTCTGAGACGCTTGAGCTTGATTTATTTGCGTTGATGAAAGGACATTATCGAATTTGGATATCATTGCGTCTATTTTTGCTTCTAAGGCTACTGATGATCCTACCAAATGAGCGTTAGAACGGGAATAAATTGATTTCTCGTTAGATCTTTCCCATTGAGCTGATTTTTCGGCCAAATTTTCGAGAAATTGCCAAGCGGCATTGTGATCTTGGGCTAGAAAATTTCCTTGGCACATCGATTCGAGCATGGTTCGAGAGTTATTTTCAAGTCTATCATATAAAATTTGACAAAGAGTCCATTTTTCGAAATTGTGATGTGGACATTTGACTAGAAGCTCTTTAAATCTTTCAAAATATTTTGCAAAGGATTCACCCCCAAATTGACGAAAATTGACGATTTCGTTTCGAATTTTGGTTGTTTTTTCCAGAGGGTAAAATTTCTTTACAGAAATGTTTACAAATTCACCCCAAGTTCCAATCGTATTTGAAGGCAAGCTATACAACCATTTCTCAGCATAATCGGTAAGTGCAAATGGAATTAACCTAAGTTTGATTCCATCGTCACTTAATTGTTGAAATTTCATTGTTGCACAAACTTGTTCAAATTTGGTCAGGAAAATATAAGGATCATCACATTCTAAATTGCCGAACTTTGGAAGAGTATTTATGTGATTCGAATGAATTTCAAAGTGGTTACCCGTTGGGGCGGGCAATATGATGCAGGAAGGAATAGAAACCCGATCGGGGAAGTATCTATCCATAAGAGATCAAGGGGGATTTTCTTCGGCCATGTTTAAAGAAATGTTTGTTCGAACTAAACGATTATCCGAAGGATCACGAGTCCAATGACGCATGCACTTGCGAGAAGAATAAGGGAAGATGAGAAAAAAAAAACAAATTTGAGAGAATTTTTTTTTTTTTTTTTTAGAGAAAAAGAATTAGACACAAAAGATTTTTTTTTAATTGAACCTAATGCAATTTACAATTTCTAAAATTATATAATGACGGTTTGATTTATTTCAACAAAAGATTTCTCAGCCAGTTAACGGACAGGAGTTATCGGTGTACCAGGAATCACCCTAGCAATGCAGCCGAAGGTTTAAGTACCTTCAGAGGAACAACCGATATAATATTTACGAATCACCGTAATATTTATAAACAGTTATTACTCTGTCGTAGTCTAGACACCGAGAAATAATCCGTTTGAATTAAACCAAATTGTCAAAATATAATGAAGTCCTTAGAAAGTAAAAACAAAACTACGATGAATGCGGATTTTTTTTTTATATCAGTCACAGAATGAACAGTCTCAGAACAGTCACAGAACAGGCAATTGCAAAAATAAATAAATAAATTTTTTTACAAGCAAGCCGATGCCCTGCAGAAGATTTTTACAAGCAAGCCGATGCCCTGCAGAAGATTTTTACAAGCAATGTCTATATATATATTTTTTATTTGCAGCAGCGGTCCCTGTAGAGTTAGAAAATACTCACCTTGATCGGCAGTCCGTCCAGTGCAATTGGGTAGTGCTAGCGCGTTCACACCCCACTTGGTGTGCAACCGCTAAACCCATGAATTGTCTGCTGCTTTCAGTTGTTGTTGCCTTCTAATTTCCACTGTACCTGTTTTAATTTTTTTTTGGAGATTTAACTCTTTTTTTTTTAGAAGAAATAGACAACTAAAAAAAAACTAAACACAGAAATGGAGAAAAAGGAGAAAAAAAAACTAAGCTTTTCACAGGCCAATAACTCATGCATGCAAATTAAAACCAACACACCCAACAATGTCAAAAACAGAAAGTAAACTCAGACCACTCCACGAAAACCAAAAACTAATTTGATCCAAAAAAATTACTCACACACTCAACTAAGGACTTGACGCAAAAGCTGGACTCAACCCACTGGAAACAAAGAGCCGCACCCAATTTTGTTAATTGCGAAGTCTCCAGGCACATCTTAATCCTCAAATCAAAACATACCCCTCCCCTTTTTTTATTCTTTTGGAAAACACCGAATCTTGAAAACCGCAAAACAAAGGGGAAAATGTTCAAATTTCGTTAGATGGCGGCACAGAAATTGGAACTGATTTTGGGTTGTATTTGGTATATCAGGGAGAAGGCGGTGGAAGTCTTTGGAATTGCAGTGTTTTTTTTTTAAAAAAAGAAAGGGATGTTGATAGAACAGGAGATGATTTGCAGCTTGGGTTTGATATGGGAATTTTGATCTGAGGTTGGGGATTTTGAGGAAGTGGCGATTTTGACTGCAAGAGGAGTTGTGGATTTGTCGAGGACGGATTTTGGTTCGAGAGTAGGAGACGATATGGTACTGGTGTATGAAATGGATGCAGCGAATGAGGTGGTTGAAGAAGGCTATTGAAGGTAGCAGGGAGTGAATGGATTTGAGAGATGGTGCTTCGGGTTCTAGCAGGTTTGACGAGTAGTGTTGTTTGGAGGCCAAAACGTGGGTCAATGAGGGTAAGTGACAGCGGAGATTTGGTGTTTGTGGCTGAGTGAAAATATGGTGGTAGTTTGGATGTCAGAAGGGTTGTCAGACTGAATGGTGGAACGGATGAAGTTGGTCAATTGAATTCGGCTTTGCAGTGAGCTATCCTAACGTGGTAGGGCAAAAAGTTAGGGATTTTGGTGGTTCGCTGCAAGTATAGGGCTATATGATGGAGTATTGTGATGGGGTATTGCGAGCAGAATTGGTACTGTGAGAACTAGGGGACTGCGGTGTTAGCGAATGGAGAAAGGCGTGAAGTGGCTGGTGAGGTTTTGGGTTAAGAAGGATGTTGAGTTAACGAAGAGGGGTATGTGGGTTGAATGATGTAAAGTATGGAGTTTTAAAGGTGGAGCAAAACGTGACTGAGTTGGTTTAAGAAAGGATGTTGAGATGAAAAATAGCAGAATGAAATTTGGAAAGGAATGTTTTTTTTTTAGTTTCAGAATTGTACACAGGAGAATTTGTAGAGAAAAAAAAATTGGAAAGAAATGAACGAAAGAGAGGGTAGGGTACTAAAAATCTGACGAGAAGATTGAGAAGTAAACCAGAAAAGAAATAGAAAGTGATGATTTTTTTTTAGAAAAGAGAAAAGAAGAAATGTAAGAAAATTTGGAAGGAAAGTTGATAAAGAGAAAGAAATCAAAAAAAAAAAAATTGCAATTAAGAAATCAAATTGTAAAAGAGAGGCAAGGTGGAAAATAAAAGAAAGGAAAGAAATCAAATAGAAGATGCAAGTTTTTTTTTCTCTTCGTAGATTATGGTATCACAGATCAAATACCAAATCAACTAGCAAGAAATTTTTTCCTATCTATACTAGGAAAAAAAAGGAAACAAAATAAATAAAAATATTTTTGTTTTTTTTTTAAATAAAATAAAATAAAAATAAAACTATAACCCGAAGGATTTAAAAATAAAAATTATTTTGGTCCCCGGCAACGACGCCAAAATTTGTAGACGAACGAATTATACAATTGTAAACAACTGTAAAATTCGTTCGTCTATCCTAAACAACAAGGATCGTTGTAGAGGGTGTCGAACTCTGGGACCAAATTATTTTATTAATAAATCCAATCAAGTTATCCCTAACTTTTGATTGGTTGAAAACAAAGAAAATAGCAGAAATTAAATAAAAAGAGAGTTTTAACAATAAGTGAAAGCAATTAGGGGATAATGACATAGGTCAGATTCATAATCATCAATAGCCAAAAGATTAACCAGATCTAATACATGTTTCTGTCACAAACATGAATCAACGATAATAGGTTTTCAGAAACAAATATGTAAATAACGACAAGCATAGCCTATGCAGGAGCTCAGCTCTACAACCATAGACTATCAGGACAGATTCACTAATTAATTTCTAAAACCCTAAAATTAGATCTAAATCTGATAATTGTTAGACCGAACACGAATATACCCTGTGAAGGAGCATAGCTCTTAAACGACACAGGATATTAAGGTTCAGATCTAACCCTTAATTCAGATCCAGATCTACATGTATACAGTCCTCATCTTTTGGCTATGTGATTCATATTGAATCATACTATCAGCGTCATCACCCCCTAATCAAAGAGGATTAGCTAGACATAGCTAAAAGAAAAGAAAATAAAAAGAAAGTAAACGACATAAATAAATGCAATAAAAACTAAATAGAAGAGAGAAAGAAGAGTTTTATTCCAAGAAAAGGATTACAGAATAAAACTGAATGTGTTCTTACAAGACTAAGATACAATGTATTTATAGCTGATATGACAAAGGCTAGCTAGCTAATTATATAATGTGGGACTAAAGAAATAACCCAAATAACACATAAGCCAGTGTGAACGCAGCTTTAGAGTGAGTGGTCTAGCAAATAGGCTAGTGTGAACGCAACATGAGTAAGAGGCCTTCCAAATGAGCTAATGTTAATGTAGTTTGAGTCTTTATTGAGCCAAATCTTCTTAACTGAAATATAATTGCAACCGTTCTTCAAGCTTTAGACTCTTCAAGCTTTAGCAATTTTAAACTTCACTCTTTTTAAGCAAATTCTTCATGCTTTATCCATCAAATGATCTAAACCATGCTTCTTGTCAACAATCTGAAAATACAGCTATAAATACAAAGTATCAATTATTTTAAAGGGAAAATAAGATAAATAAGCGGATAAAATATACACATTTACGTGTATATTAGTGCAAATCGTACAAGAAAGTTAATTGGTGATAGCATTAATAAGTCTAAATACTAGGAAAATAAGTTTTTCAATATCAGGTTTCCTCCTGATATTTTTGGCACTTTTTTCAATCCTGGTAATCTTTATATCTTTTTAGAATTACTATGTCAGTTTTATGCTCTGTCTGACTTTACTTCTTTTTAGCTCCCACTCCCAAGAAGAAAAGTTTAAGGAAAGAGGAAGCTCATGTTATTGATGTCCTTTCCAAGGCATCCGAGTAGCTAAGACAACGATCTATTTTGTTGACCTTGGACAATCTCTGCAAGCATGCCCCTCTTCCTTCCAAGCAAAGGATTTTGGGGGAAATCACCTCTCCATTTTCCTGGTGTTAAGAACTTGTCTTCAATTTATGACATGTTTACTCTCCGAGTCCCTTATTTCTAGGTACTTTGAGTAAGATTTTTTTGCTAGAGTGATTTCAAATTCTTTATTCACGTTATAGATTTCTTAGCTTTTTTCCTGTTATAATTCCTTTGATCAGCTACTCAAGCCATCGAAGAGATATCTACCATAGCTGCCTTGGCCAATTCCATAGATGCAGCTAAAAAGAGGCTTACTTCCACTGTAGATGATACGGCTCCTAAAAGGAATAAGGGTGACACTTCCACCTCTTCTTCCTTTGGTAAAATAGTGATTGTTGTGGCTGATGTACAACCAACTCCTGACCCTATAGCTCTTTCCGTTGACACTACTCCTAATGTTGGTTCTTTTCAAACAGAGACCACAGAAAGTGATTTTGTTGCTGGTCTTTTGACATCAGGCCCTTTGGGAGTTTCAGATTCGAGGGAACATGAGTTAACCTCACTTCACTCTCCTTTACATGATAATCCTCTAAGGTCTCCTTTACCGACCTGAGATTTTGATGAAATTGTAAGGCTTGCTCTCTCTTTCGGTGATACTTCTAGTATTTCTCTCCGTTCCACACCTTCGGATTTGGAGAATTTCCGACAATATCTTGTCAAGAAACAACTTTTGGTGTAGTCCTTTCCTCCTAGTTTTATTTGTTTTTGTTCTTACACAAATACTAATTTGTTTTTTTCTTCTTTTTAGATAACCAAAGGCCGATTCTCACTCCAGGAGATGACTTCTCCATCCTCTTTCGAGACTGTTAGACTTAAAGAAGAGAAAGCTTCTTTGAAGTCCAAAGGTAACGCCCTGACTAAGGCGAAAGAAGAAAGTGAACAAGAATGTGCAAGGTTGAACACTTCTCTTGAAAGAGCGGAGTCAGAGAATGAAAAGGATGGAAAGCAAAGGATTCTCTATTTGACAAGGTTTCATCTTTGGAGTTATGGAAATAAGAGCTCGAAAATTATCGGGTGAGAATGGTAGTTGATCACTAAGATGAGATGAAAAAGAAAGATGATATGCTCTTCAACGCAAAACGGATAATCTACGAAGCCAAAAATAGAATCTCTACATTCTTGAAAACCCGTTTTCCAGATGAAATGTTGGAATAATATGAAGATGCTCTCTATCTAGCATATTTTGAAAATTTTCGAAAGTTTCCTAAGATTGAATTTCCTTCCATAGATCCTTCTATTGCTAGTAAGGTCATAAAAAGGACCAATCTGTACAATCAAGGAGTTGAAGTCTCTAAGAAAGACAAGAAGAAACTTGAAGACCTTTTGTATATTGAAGATTTGTATGATGGCTTTAATATTTATGATAGGGAAGGGGAAGACATTGGTGTTTCCGACGATGATGAAGGTGATGATGATGACAGTAATGACTAGTCCGTGAGGCGATGGTCGCCGGGATGACTTTGATAAAGGAGGTGGCAACCCTCTTGCTGCTGCTGATGAGGCACGAGGTCCTAAGGAGACAAACCCCGACCTTTTGGGGGCCTCCATTACCTAAGATTCAGTGGATGCTTCTTCCAATGATATTGGTCTCCCTAAGAAAAAGAAAAGGAACAACCCGTTCAATATGAGATTCCTACTTCCCAGGTATGGCTTCACTCTTAAAGTATTTGTTTCCTCCTTGAATTCATGGTAATTAGTTTCCTATAATATCATATAGACAAAGAAAAATATAGCCTTATATTATAAGGCAGAGTTAAATAAGAAACAAAATGAAATTATTCGGTCATATTTAGAGCATGTGAAGTTATTGAAATATTATTATGCCTCATGTAACACCCCATGTATTCTTTAACAGTAAAATTCACAAATTAAAGTATAATTAATTTCAAATCAAAGAATTAAGGGGAACGGGATACGCCATTGCATTCGTCTCGGAATTCTGCTTGGGATAGAGTCCGAGTTTGCGTAAAACGGACTCCGTATGAAGAAGATATGGCCTCCGGAAGTTTCAGAATTCAGTTTAAAATTCAAACAGACCAAAACAGCTTAGGAAACAAGTTTAAATTTCAAAAATCGGGCCAGATTGGCCAGGGCGGGAATTTTCCCGCCCAAGACACCCAGGTCGACTGGGTAGTTGACCTGGGCTACCCAGGTCGACTGGGTACTCGACCTGGGGCACCCAGGTCGACTACATAGTCGACCTGGGGGTCGACCGGGGGGTCGACCTGGCCCCTGAGCCAGGTCGAACCCAACCCCCCCGGCTGGCCTGGTCTGTGTTTGTTCGATTTTCTGAGCCTTGCCTTGTCACTAGGGCTAGGTGTCAGCTTCTGGTTGGTCTCTCCTTCAAATGAACGGCTATTATTAAACCAAGCTCCATCGACGGTCCAAATCAACACACAAACTCTATAAAAAGGACCTAAGACTCACCCTAATTCACACAAACAAAAATGGAGATGAGACCGTCATGCTGCTGAGGAAAGACTAGGAATAGCCGTCAGAAATTGAGAGACAATTAGGAGATAATTCAAAAGCTTAAAGCAACTTCAATTAAATCAAAACAACGGCTACAACAAAGGATAGCATCTCCAAATTCAGAATTCAGATTCCTGAATTGAAGATTCGTCATACGTTGTAAGTAGAGTGCTATTCCGATGTGAATAAATAATTGTGTTTTGATTTGTGTAAAGTGAGAAATGGAATTGTGGCGATAATAATCTATATTTGTATGTTGCTTTGATTCTAAACGATTTGGAAATGTTGTGGTATACGATTGGATATTTGCAAGTATGTGATTTATGTTGGAAGTTAACAACCATATGTTGTGGTATTTTATTTGGGATTCATACAAGTATATGATTCACCATTATGCCAATATGATGTACATACTTTTATGATCACTTTTAGTGTGTAATTGGATTTAACTAAGTACTATGGGTTATACGAATCTATGTTGGAATTGGCAAATCATACTTTTGTATTAGAGACAAAAGTAAGCATCTTTATGAACATGACTAAATTATGTTTGGTGTTATGCCTAGTTGAAACCATGCTTTAGGCCTATGTTGTTATAAAAATCATATGGTGATATATGCAACACTAAGTTAGATTTACATTCCAATTGCAAGTTTACATGAATAGATTAAAAACCATGATTCATGTTTAGGTATGTTTATGCTATGATCATATGAATAGAATGATTCATGTTTAAGTATGTTTATGACATGACTATATGCTATTACCATGCAAGTTCACATATGCCTAATTCATGTTAATTGGATCGTTATGTTGCAAGTTCATGCGTTCACACTCCCCTTTTTATGTCACTTAGAATATATAAACACCATGTTATAAGCCTCCACTTTTTCATGTGGCTAAGTTGGGTTTAAATGTTAAACCCAACATATGTTATATTTTAGTGAACGTATAAAACGGGGGAAATGACGATGGGGTTAAAACATAGAACATATGTGTTGGCATGTTTGACGCATGCTAACAACCATGAAAAACAATTAAGTGGCATAAATAAATTTTTACCCAATAAAGATGAATTTGATTAATGGGCCGCAAATATTTACATATAAAAAAAAGAAAAGAGACAAAATATGTAAATGTAGAAAATACGATGTGTTTAACCCGAGGTTGGATTGAGTTGTGATGTAAACCTGCCCGGAACCGCCCGGTTGTCCAGTAGTCACAACAATACATATCCAATGTGGGTGGTTAAACACGGAGCTCAATAAGGACCCGAGGTTAGACTGAGTTGTGGCGTAAGACTGCCCGGACCCAACCGGCAACAGGCAGCCACAACAATACCTGTCTAATGTGAGAGGTCGAGGCTTTAATAAGACAATTAAGGCTGAGTCAGGATTGATAGGATTAAGTAAATTAAATTAATACTTAATCAGAATGGAACATGCTAAACTATACAGACTGATTGGGGGTTAGGTTTACAAAACACGTAACCAACTTAGCATGTTAGCTAGAAATAGAAAACCTAGTAGCGGGGGACCCTTTTCAGCAGTAACCCTACAAGGTGTATCAGGATACCCTGAACTAGGCAGGGTGGGGCACGATTACTGGGCTGATTGTAAGAGGTCAAATCGACGGCGGTGGTGCAGCAGTGTAGGTTCTAACGGGGTGTAGGCGTGCACACACTCCGGCACAGAAAAATAAGGCACTGGGCACTAGTAGCATACTTGTGCATTCTAGGATTGTGTCGGGCCGCCACCATGGGACTTGATACGCCCCATGGTGGGACCAGCATAGGTAACTACAACATCGGGGGCCGTAAGACACATGTAACTATGCGAGTAGGAGCCGATCATTAGAAACGAATCACTTCACCCTGATTATGGGATGCCTGTTGGGAACCAGTTTACATGGATGCAGAGATTAATATGGGGTACGATAGTAAATTCAACTTTAGACAACTTAACTTAGTTTATGGTGCTTTCCCATTTCCAGTCTATACTTATCATACCCAGTTCTTTATTCATAGACTGAATAGTCCTAGACTTACTCAAGCTTTATGTCTGACTCTGCTTTTCTTTCGCCTTCTTTTCTTTCGTCCCCCCCCGGTCCACAGGGAGGGAATACCGCAGCCTGACCAGTTTCCACATCCAGCTTGAAGAGAAGGAATGTATGGCTTGGATCTTTTTCGTTTTGGACTATGGCTTTGGACAACAATTATGGGACTTATGCAGTTTACTTATGTTTTTATGCTTCTTTAAATAATGTAATCAAGACAATTATGAAGATGTAATGGTTTATTTTGGAAGTATTGTAAGACAAGTTATGACATGGTTTGTGTAACACGTATTTTGTTGAAATAAAAATTGCTATTGTTTTCCGCTGTTCAAGAATATGTGTATTCATATCTGTCTTGTATATTTGTGACTTATACTTATAAACCTCCACCAAAAATTAGGGCATTCCCTTTGAGAGTCGCCCTAACGGAGGTGGGGTGTTTCACCTCATCTCAAAAATTTCAAGATCTCGATAAATGTTCTTCGAAACTTATGTCTTATAAAGAACGTGAAGCTGCGCCAAGATTAAGAGCAGCTCAAATCTAAAAAGAGACAATTCTTGAGGAGAATAAGCAGCTGATGAATTTATTTTGGATGCTAACAGAGGATATGGATATTTTAATAGACTTCTTGTAGAAATTTTATAGTAGATTTGAAACGGTAGATTTCTCCTTCTTAAGGGAGTTTAGTGGTGGTTTACTTCGACGTCTACACAGACGGTGTTTGGATGATCGTGGGACTGACCTCCATCCTGGGGCTTGTTAGAACCTACCAACGGTTCTTTCAATTATTAGGGACTTACCCCGAGATAAGCTTGAGTATAAAAAAACAAATTTATCACTGAGTTTTTCCAAAAGGTTGATATTGTAACTACGTGTTTGTGAGTGTATGCTTGTGACGATGCCCTCTTATATTTATGTTTTTATTTCATGTTATGATAGAATATTATATTCTGAAAGATTGTTATACCAAAAGATGCTTTACATTCAGTTTATAAATTAAGGAGGGAATTTTCAACGAAACCATCGTATACATCTGGAAGGGATCACCTTATGGGAGACCTCAAGCATATTTACATGAAATACCCTCATCTTTCCATTGAATTTCTAGGTGATGGTCGAGAAACAATTTTAAAAAGATTCAAAACTCGACATGCAGAATTGATATGTAACATAAACAATAGGTGTTCGGTCAAGCAGAACCAAAGTATGTAATTTTTAGTGTGTGTTACCAAAACAGTTTAAACCTTGTTTGGATAAATTTAAGAATTTGTGTGATAGACTTTTTCAGATGGTGAAAAGTATAGTTTATAAGTATTACTTTTTGAAGATAGGACCTATAAATAATGGTACACTTTATTTGCAAAATAAGGGGACCAGTTCAAAGTCTTGTCCTCTCAAACCAGAGAGGAATCACTACAGGTTGCGGAGCAGATGGCTACTCCAAAAGATGATCCCGCTACTGCTCGATAAAGGAAAATTTTATTTCAAAAATTAGCTCTGGAGCACTTGAATGAACAAGTAAATGCTCTAGAAAGTCAATTGAAAGATAAGGATAAAACTATCCTCGAGTTAAAGAGAGAGAGATAAATCCAATCCCTCTATTAATTTCGATGAGGAGTTAGTTAGATTGCATCAGTAGATTGCTGACATAGAAATTGAGTGAGACAATGCTCAAGCAAGCTGTAAAACTTGGGAACTTACTTTTGGATATACCACTAACATATCTATGTCTAACCTTTCCAAAGGTACATCTAAGCCCGAGGCTTCAATATCTAAAAAATATTCTCATTTGAGAAATTCCCCCTTCTAGGTTAGATGAGTCAGCTGTTAGCAGGTGGTGTAGAAAGGTCAAAGCCAAAATTAAGGGTTTTTATGACAAAGAACATAATGAGGACATGCTTCGATGTATCAACTAATATGTATCCAATGTTAAGCAATTACATAAGGAGAGACATGATTTGCAAAAAAGTGTCTTTGATTTATAGAAAGAAAACAAGACTTTAAGATCCTTGAGTAAAGCTTTCAAGAGGGCTCTAAAGTTTCAATTCAAGCCCCTAGACAACCCTAACGAAATTAGGAAAAAGGAGCAAAATATCAAAGAGCTTTTATGTGTTGCAATCCATCATGCCATTAACCCTCCTTTAACTGATGATGACATGAGCGGAGAGGCAAAAGGAATTTGATATATTTTTAATACTAATGTCTAACTTGTGCGTTCTGATAACCAATGAAAAGGCTTTTTAAATAAATTCATAAACTATGTAGATATCACCTGAAGTATATCTTTATTGTGTTTTAAACATCTTCCTTTGGGATTCTTTTTTTGTTATTCTACATAAGGCCTTCCGCATAAATTTTCGTTAGCCTTTTGTTGATAGTATAATGCATATGCTAATTTACTTGACATATATGAGACATTGTTTGGGTCATAACTAAGTAATTGGCAAATCTTGATGATAAGTTAATATGACCTTTCATATTTCATATTTTTTCAAAATAATGTATAGTAGTTTTTTCATAATAAGGGCTTAGAGAATCTCCTTGTGTAAAATATGAGAAACTTGGACCTTCCATTCGAAGGTTATAATGTAGAAGACCCAAGATAACCTCTCGAGTATCGTATTTGCAAATCCTTCTTCGGAAAAGAAAACTATAGCCTTGCGACCTAGATTAGAGTATTAGCAGAATTCCAGAGTTACTTCTCTTAAAGTATTGGTAGCCTCTTTGAAACCCATATTCAAGCATTTAATAATAGGAAACCAGAAGTTCATGTCTAGCAATAACAAAAGTCTCGGACCATAACCCATATTCTGGTATTTGATAATAGATGACCAGAAATCCACTTCTGGCAATAATTGAAGTCCTGAACCAAACCCAGATTCAGGTGTTTAATGGAAATCCCGAACTAACCCCAGATTCGAATATTTAATAGAAGACAAAATATCCACATCTTGTAATTAATAGAAGTCCAAAACAAAACCCAAATTCAGGCATTTAACACAAGATTAGAAATCCACTTCTGGTAGTTAATAGGAGTCCCAAGCCAAACCCAGATTCGGGTGTTTAACAGAAGCCTAGAAATCCACTTCTAGTAACTAATAAAAGTCATAAACCAAATTCAGACTTGGGTATTTAACAGAAGCCCGCAGATCCACTTTGATATTTAATAGAAGTCCGGAACCATAACCCAGATTCGGGTAGTTGTTTGTGCTAATTCCAAGATTATTCTTTAAAGAAGAGGTTGTGTGTGCTTTAAGTGCTCTTCTTTCGAGCTTTTGTTCCCTTTCCGCGGGATATTTGTGTAAGTAGAGGTGACTGCATGCTTAGAGTGCTCCTCCAGAGCCTTGTTCCCTTTTGTGGGATTAGATGTAAGCAGAGGATGTACATGCTTACTGAGCCACTCTATGCGCTTTTGGTTGTCAAAGCAGAGGATGTACGTGCTTTGTTAGCCACTCTCTGGGATTGTGTGTCCGGTGCACTTGGCAAGTTTATTCTTATGCAGGGCCCAACGACTTACCCGACATCCCTTTAGGAGGAGCCTTGCCCTTTCCATTGTAGGCGGTGATAAAGGCTTAGATGCTTTTACCTATCCATCGTATGCGCGGATAAAGGCTTACTCTTTTGATGCTCTACCTGGCCATCATAGGCGGTGATAGAGGCTTACACATCACCCCCTTCAAGGGGTGTCTTAATCTAGCCACCGTAGACGTGAATAAGGGTTTTCGATGCTTTACCGTGGCCCTGTCTGATTTGGACGTGGATAAAGGCTTACACTCACCCCCACCAAGAGGTGGCTTACCCATGCCATCGTAGGTAGGAGTAAGGGTTTTAGCTGCTCCGGACCGGGGACGGAGGCTTAAACTTTTGATGCTTTAACCTTCCCTTTCTGAATTGGACGCGACACACTACCCTCCCCTCAGAGGGGTGCCTTTCCCTGACCATCTTGGCGGTGACAAGGGTTTTCTACCATTATAGATAGCTTCTCCCACTACTACAAAATAGACATGTTGCATTGCCTCAGTTGCATCAGTTGTACGAACAACCAATGCAAATAGTATTAGTTGAGTCGGTTCCTCCTTAGCTTTTGAAGCAATTGGCATAAGGGAAGCGGTAGAAGAGTTAAAAATCTAGTTAGCATCAGTTGTACATTGTTTTCGAAGCAAATAGTCATAAGCAAATGTTTTCAGTTGCATCACCAAAGCTAGCAACTGATGCAACTATATTAATTCGCATCAATTGCTTATTTTTGAAGCAAATAAGTTGAAGAAAATGAATCTAAAATAAAAAAGTACAACCCCATCACCACGTAGAATCAAACAACCTTAACCCGTGCCAACACGTTTTTTCCTCTGTACGCGGTTTATTTTCATTTTCGCGCTAGTACCAAAAAGCCCCAAAAAAGCACGAAAACAACGAAGACGACAGAAAACACTGCCGCTCTTTCAGGTTTCGATTCGACTGGATTTCGATTACAATTACCCATTTCGATTCCGGCTTCAGATTTGGACACTACCGCTAGTCTTTAAGGTATTATCTTTTGCCCAGTTCGATTTGCCATATTTTGATTTCAGTTTCGATTTCATGCCTTATTTTTAGTGCATGTTTGTTCAAATTGGTTGTTCATGTTGATTTCATGCCTAATTTCGATTGCCGTATCATCCATTTCTTAGAACTCCGATAGGTTTACAGATTGCACTTTGCGACTATTCAGAACGAGGACGCTTTTGTCTTATTTTCTCTTCAGCGTTTAAAAAGTTTCACCGCAGGAGCTTTATGAGTTTGATATGCTGAACACGAGGACAATGTAGATAGAGTAGACGGGTGATGTATATCCGGTTCAAAAATTGATTGTGTTAGACAGTCGGATAGGGTACAGTAAATATGTTATTGTTTCTGGCTCATACTTAAAAATCATGCCTCATTTATTAATGAACTAGATGAAAATTAAGTGGAAAGACCTGCTTTCTTTTTTGTATTATTTGCGTATGGTGGGATGTTTCTTCATGTTGATCTTGTATCGTTTATTAACATCAACCGGATACAGAGATTTGTAGGAATCACAGATACAACAAGGATATATCTTCAGGGATTAGCAAGAAACTAATATCAAAATCTATCGATAGATTAAAACATATAGGTTTTATTAGCTAACTGTTTTTTTCCCCAAGCGAGAATTTAAAATACCTGATGTAGCAATAAAAAAAAGTAAGAAAACAGAATGCAGCTTCATATCTGAGATCCACTAGGAGTGGAAAGTGATGAATATAACGTTGTGACCTTAAAATCCCATCAGTACTGTTAATTTTAACAGACTAATCGATGTAATATTTATTTGTCGTATAATTTATGAACGAATACAAAAGCCCAAATCATTTAAGAAAAATATTGGAACTGTTTAAGATTTGGCAGCGAAACTAAAATGCAATGCATTTCTATCAGCACGAGTTGAGTAAATAATTGTTTGGATTAACCTGGAATATGAACTTATTATTCATCTCTCAATATTTGTTTTATTTTTATGTTGTAAATGATTATATCTTGCATATATTGGAACAATCCATCCATAGATTAGTTTTTTTAATGCTTAACTTGTTTATTGATTAATGATTATATAACGTATCAGTATAAATGACCGTTGAATTATATCAGTATCTTTTTGCTGAGTCATGTTTCAAAATCAATTATTACGTATGCTATTAAGTATTCACATGGAAAATACAAAATTTGTTGTTTTTTCAACTACATTTGGTCTGTTAATTTGTAATTTGAATAATTATTAATCTTACTTATGTAGCTGATATATAGGTAATATATTATCCTAACAGCCATCAATCTTATCTATGAATCTAATATACATACATACATACATACATACATATATACATACATACATATATATATATATATATAGTTCAGGTTTACAAATCTCATATCAAATTTGTTTACAAAATAAATAAAGATAATAAATGAATGATATGAAATTCAATTCAATTCATTTGTACGTTAGTGGTATCATAGTTTTGCATAAAGTGTACAAATGGATTCAATTTGATAATGAATATTTTCTTGCTATGTACTACAAGTACATTAAAATACTTACTATTTAAAATTTGAACTCAAATTAATTAAGTTACGAAGCTAGTAAGCTAATTAATTACTATAGTATAATAATCGAAGGCAAACATGATTATCACTTTTTTTTTAAATTCCAAACAAGTAAAAGTCGATTGTTAAGGATTAAATATCTATTAGAAGCAGTAAACGTTAATAGAAGAACATGATATAATTCTCGTAACAAAGACATAACATAATTTCCTGTCCATCCGCACTTATAAGCTATAACATTAGTTGTAGAGTTTGCTCTTATTTCCATATGTAGCATCCATATATTTTTCTCTTGTTTCCATCTCATCAATTTGTCAAGCTTGGATATTTGCATGACCCATAACTTGGATTCTTGCTAGTCTGCATTGTCAGCACATCAAAATAGCAAGTCGCCCCTGTCTTCCTAAACTGCTGCCAGTAAGAATTAAATGCATAACTCGCATGACTCCCCAAACTATTCGGCTCATAGAACTTCCCTCCTTTCACAATGGCATCACAAGTTCCATTCCCCTGCCCACAGGCATAGCTTACTGCCAATAAAAATTAAATGCATAAATCTCTGAAGTGTACAGACATAAATGCTTATATTAGGCTAGAAGGATGAATATTATTACACATAAATACTGATAGAAATATGGGAAAGTTATGTTATCACGAGGAAGATCATGGCATTGTTTTGATTATTGTCATTGACTCATTGCCGTTTTGGTTATTACATTCTTTCTTCTTTGCCAACCGCAACGTAGGAGGAGGTACACTGTGTACCATTGCTTCTAGAAATAGAAAGGTTCTTGTAGGTAATAAATGTCATTGTACTTGTGGACAATGCTGTATTGATTGATTGCTAACATCAGTTAGTGTGTTTGTGAATTGTAATGTACCTAATTTTGTTGGATGATTTACACTGGTCTTCAAGTCATATATGATTATATTTATTTTCGGCTCATCTCTGGCAAACATTTTATAATAAGCAGTCAAATCTGCATGTGGATATGGATATCTTATTCCATTTTAGGTGTATGGAAACTCCATGAGATGTAGCATAAACAGATTAGATGTTGAAACTGAAAAACACAAGCGTTCATTTTATTCAACTTAGGATACAATTTCATGAGCAATGTGGATCAAATAACTAAATATTTTGATGTTTCTGGACAGCTAGAAGCAAAAATGAAAGTATTTAATAGCATTGTAATTTCCAAACTTATATGTTGACATCATTAAAACATTCCTTGGAAATATGAGGGAGCTATATGTATATTTGGATACAGTATCTACATCAACTGATATTGTTTCGAATATTAGGTATCTTTATTCATAAATATAAATGAATATGATAAACATAATTTTTTTGATTATATTTTTTCTTCTTTAGATGATTTGGGTCCAATCCCATTAATTGAGTTTTTTATGTTGGTCCGATTAGATCGGATCAGATTTTTTTTTTTTTTTTTTTTTTTTAATATTTATGGACAACCATTAGGGTTAAAACCAATAGGTTGAATTGAATTTATTTGACAACCATGCCTCAGATTTCTTTGAATTGTCAAATAAAGTTGAAATTAATGGTAATTGACTTTTTTATATTTCCAACCTTTTAGGAGTACTTGACTAAACACAGATGAAAGAGTAATCATACAAAGTCGAAACTCCTTATTTTCATAGCCAAAAAAAGTATGAATTTGAATCTATTCGTGTTAGTATAGATGGTCTGTAATTATTGAACTTTAATACCTTATAAGTCTACAGGGCTTTATATGGCTGCCTGCTTGTATTAACACATTCTTTGCTTCATATGGCAGCAGCATGCGCCTAATAATGCTGCCCTTTGTCTTTTTTTTTAAGTTTAAAGGTAAATCATTACCATGATTGAGTATTCTCATTCTTATACAACTACAGATGCATCTAAAGTAAATGAAAAGATGTCTTTTTTTCTTAATTTAGAAAATCTTTATGCATAAATCCGATGAACTAGCAAAACGAAAATGAACAAATATGCAAGTTTTATGCCTTTTTTGAGGTCAACGCCTCTTACCAGTTGGAGACAAATCCATCTTTTTGATATACACATTCAAAGGTGCTTAAGTGGTCAAGTATTATCTTCTAGTTTTATCAAATGCAGGAATAACCAACTCAGTCTCATAGATCACTATACATGTGCAATCGCTTAGGATCTGGAATTAAAGGTCGTAGCACTTCAATTGTTTATTTATCTAATTTACTTTAAAAAGGATTAATCAAACTGAAAAAAATATAAAAAAAACAATGATTAACTATAAATATGAATATTGTAGCTTGATAGCCATTGAACTTGTATTAATAAACTAATTCATTAAAATTTAGTATCTTATCAAACATTAATTATTAATTTATGAAATTTGACCAATATATTAATCACTTATTTTCCTTAGTTATACTACAAATGGGTCGGCTTGGACTTTACTTTGGGCCAGTAGTAAGAAGACTGGACATCAAATTCTAATTCTGATATTCAAAGATGTGGCTTGTGGTAGAACTGCTTAGGGTTAGATAGCTTGGTTACTGAGCAGATGCGTACTGTTGGTAGGTTGTGTTAAAGCAGAACTGGTGAGTACTGATCAGTTGTTGAAGGTAGTGAAGTTGCAAAATCAGTGGTTAGATTGCAAATGGGTAGTTGCAGAACTGGTTAGATTGCAAATGGTTGTGTTAAGCATAACTGGAAGTTAAGGCAGTAGTTGTAAGATTCAGGTTGTGTTAACCAGTGGTTGATCGTGTCTGGATTTTGCTGAGGAAGTGAAATCTGTAACTTGAACAGTAGGCAAAGGTTGGTTATAAAATAGGCATCAGGTTGAGTTCAGGTTGAGTTCGGTTGGTTAGAAAAGGTTTGAATAGTAATGAGACTGTGAAGAGCATTATGTAAATGCATTATGTTAATCACTTATAAATTGTGTTAGAAAAATCTTCCTCCCTGAAGCTTAGGGTATCCGAAAGATTCAGTCTGCTTTTGTTGGCATGGCAAGTTATGCAGGCAGAGGAGGCCCAGCGGATGGCTCAGTTTACGTGTGTAATTTGCCAACTAGAACTGATGAAACTATGCTTGCTGAGTATTTTGGCAAAATTGGGTTGCTAAAGAAAGACAAAAGGACTGGCCGACCAAAAATTTGGTTATACAGAGACAAGGAAACCAATGAGCCAAAAGGTGATGCAACTGTTACATATGAAGATCCACATGCAGCTTTGGCTGCTGTGGATTGGTTCCATAAAAAAGATTTTCATGGAAGCATCATTGAAGTTTATATAGCCGAGTCAAAGTCAAAAGATTCAGTTAGCCAAAGCAATGGTCACCCTGAATATAACGTTGTAGCAAGTCCAGGAATAGAAGCTGATGATGTAGGCATACAAAAAGATACAAATGGTGGAGGCAGAGGTGGAGGAAGGGGCGACGCCCCCGCAAAAGCATGGCAACAAGACGGAGTTTGGTTATGTCCAAATACAAGCTGCACAAATGTAAACTTTGCATTTAGAGGAGTCAGTAACCGATGCGGAACAGCTCGTCCTGCTGGTGCTGGTGGAACAGGAGGTGGCATTGGTGGTCGGGGCAGGGGTCGTGGTAGCGGTGATGTGGGTGGACGTGGTAAACCAGTTGGCGCTGGGGCTCCTACAGGGCTTTTTGGACCAAACGATTGGACCTGTCGAATGTGTGGGAATATCAATTGGGCTAAGCGCTTAAAATGTAACATCTGCAACACCAATAAGCCTGGCCATAATGAGGGAGGTGTGAGGGGAGGCCGTGCTGGAGGCTATAAAGAACTCGATGAAGAAGAACTGGAAGAAACAAAACGTCGCCGAAAAGAAGCTGAAGAGGATGATGGAGAGTTGTATGATGAATTTGGAAACCTAAAAAAGAAATTTCGTGCAAAAACACAGCAAGCTGAAGCTGGACATGCTCTTCCTGGTTCTGGACGTGCTGGGTGGGAAGTCGAGCATCTAGGTGTAAGTCAAAGAAAAGGGAGGGAGAAAAGCAAAGATAGAGGAAGAGACAGAGATAGAGATGGCTATGGTCATGAAAGGGATAGGCGCAGAAGCCGAAGTCGGGAGAGGGAAAGAAGAGGCAGAGATTACGGCAACTACGAAAGAAGTCAGGACTATGGAAGAGACCGTTCTCGCTACTGATATTAGTTGTTTTGCTAACCTCTACTCTCTCTTCCGTGGAGTCATTTTGTTTCTAGATACATCTTTCTATTGTCAGGCTCAGTTCTGTCACCTTCGTGTACCAGGCTTGCTACAATGGAGTATTTTGGGACGTTTTATATGTGAAATTAATTGACTTGGGATCTATGCATATGGCAATCTGTCATATGTTTTGAACGTACGGACTTATATGATTGAATTATTTACTTAAAAAAAAATGTGTTAGAAAAGGTTGAGTTTCAGTTGGTTAAAAGGATTTTGTCAAATTGTGTATATTTCTTGTGTGATGCATTATGCCAAGCCTCTGGACCGATCTCTCCACTACAGTAGATAAACTCTGCCTTCAGAATCCGCCATGTCCAAACCTAGCTCCACCCTCATTCAAGCCTATTCGCAGGCAGCACACGCTCGTCCCATGCACCCACGTCTAAACCCACTCAGGTTAGTAATAAGCTGCTGCTAGGATCAGAGAATTACCGTTGACACCAAAACCTGATCTGTGCATGGGACATGGCTAGGATCAGAGAATATAAGGCTAGATTGTTGTAATAGTACTTTATGATTTTCAATTAATATGTTGGAAATATATTGTGCTTAGCTTTTATTAAACTAATTTGATGGTTTTGAAATTGTAAGAAAGCATTTAATTCTTATAGAAAGAATTTCATGGAAGGATTATTTTGAAATTGATATGTTTCTTTTTCAATCTTTTCTTCAGAATAACACAGTTTAACAAAGAGGAAATATGCTTGACTGTTTTATAAAAAGAGAAATGAAAAGTTTACTTCGTTATTTGTTTGGTTCAAGCTGGCCAGGAGAGTGCAGCTGTATTCACATGTGGCAATTTGCTAATGTGCATCTTAATGATAGTCTTCTAAGGTTAAATATTGGCATAAAAACAAGATCGGTACATATTAAATCTTCTAATGAAGGGTTTTAGTTTTTAAAATTTTTCCCCTTTAAATATCTTGAAAGACAGACATACTTGGTAAAAATGTGTTAGGGTAAACATGACAGAATTTGATATTGTAGCATCTGATGCATATAAAATATGAAGGTGCATTTTGTTTTTCATGCATGGATATGCGTTGTTTTTACTTGTTATGTATTTTTTATTATGATATCTCAAGTTTTTTGCTGTAAGGATACATCTATTAGTTTTTTATGTCTTCTAAGTAATGGTCTATTTTCTTTGAAGTAAATAGAAAAATTCTGCACATGATTTCATTTATGCATGATTTCTATAAACTTATAAGGATTTGTCTGTCTGAATTATATATACTAAAGGAGAAAATAAAGAACACCAATAAGATTGACGCACAGAGTTGATCATTTAATTGTAAAGGTGTCTAAATGATTTAAGTAAGTTTAACTGCACTACCTAAGGTTGACCTTACAATGTAGAGTGTAAAACAGGTTGATTGGTAGAGTGATGTTGTTGTATAGAGGAGATGCTGCAGTGAATGGTGGTGGTCAGGCGGACAGAGGCAATTGACTGCTTTCGTGGAGGTGATGAAAGCTGTTGAGTTTAGATGATGGAAATATTTAGGAAGAAGTTGAGGTTGGATTTTGAACTTCTTATGAGTGGAAATATATGAATATGATTATCACAATCATTTTTCGATCTGTACATCGCCACTGTAATATCATAATATGGGATGCTTTTTCTGAAACTGAAGTGATATTAATTTTCTTTTTGAGTAGACAACCCTCTTCAGCGAAACTGATATAGAATGCCTTTCTGGAAGTTGAAATATAAAAAAATCTGAGAAAAATATCAATGTTTATGTTATTTATGAGGTGTGTTTGTTTATTGTTGATTTAAACCGGCACCTGTGCAAGTTCTATTAACTGAGCAAATTTCTGATTCTCTTCGGAAATCAGAGGGTTGCCCAACTCTCATATGGCATCAATACAAGAGTTTGGAGAAGTGCGGACTAATAGTACCAAAGGCTTAATTAAATCACTTTCAAGAAACCGGTCATGTTATTACAGGTTTGTATGTCGTCTGGACTTGAACATCATTTGATGCATTTACTAGTAATGTTTTATTTTACACAATGATAGTTGCGTGAGTTTTTATTTTTGTTTAATGGATTTATTTTCATCAGTGCCCACTTAATGGTACTAAATATGTGTGTGACACACACACACACACGCTATACATAACGTCCAAACAGACGTACACTCGATCTAATGACCTCGTGCGCAATGGTACTAAATATGTATATGTGCACTCACCTACCCAATTAATTTAATCATTTTTTTGGTGTATGTATGTATTTGTATACACGTGCATTCAAAATGGTTAAAAAAATGTAAAACTGCAATTTCTTCAAATGTTTCTTTCTCTATACTGGAAAGTTAAAGATTAGAAATTGCTACTCTTGTCCTCGGATTGTTTTTTATATTTCATGTAAGGTAATATGCCACAATCTTCAGCCTCCCCTTTAAAAATCACTTTGTCATCTGTTTTTGATGGTTGAAGGTTAGTGGCTGTTATGCTTTCTTCAGTATACATTGTTTTACTATATGGCATTTATGTTCCCAACTGGCAATTCAACGTGTCAACCAGCAACTCAACATCATCTTCTCAATCCTATTTACTTGAAACAAAAACTGTGAGTTTAAACTGTACACCTAAAATTTTCATTCTTGTACCGAGTGTTATTTATACAAATGAGTCCTTTATCAACTGAATATTGCTCCCATCTTTAACTGATGGATATCTTAATGTCTATGTAAATGTATCTTTCGTCTGAATCAATTAAGTAAATATCTGCCAACATTTTGATTGTAAGATTATCTGAAGTTAATATCTACTACAATAAACTAAGTTGAAGTATCAACGTAGAATTCACAACATATAATTTACATAGAATATTTTACGGATTCCGTTGTTCTTCCATTTTTCCATCATTGTTGCATTTTCAGTTCATTATGAACTGAAACTGAAAATTGATTAGTTGCATAAAAATTGGAAAAAAACATTCCCTCTCTTTGTGCATTGTTGATCTTTCCCTTATACCGAGATTTAATTTTGAATGAAAGACTCATGGACAAAAGAATTAATGTGTTCTTACTAGCACCTGGCTTTCAGATTTTTATTTTGGTATTTCACAACTGCAGGTGATTTGTGGTGTAAGAGGCAACCTTGATCCTCCTTGTAATGCTGTTGGTCTAATAGATCGTTATCTTCTTGTTGAGAAACACCTTTATAAAAATCCAGTATACAAGAGAACCAAGGTTTTTATTTTTGACATTTTGATCTTCGTATCATGCTGATGCAGTTTTGACTGACTATTCTATGTTCCTTTTTCTCAAGGATGGCAGCATTAATTCTTCTATGGCCCCTTGCCTCCAAATTCACCCGGATGGTGTGTTGCTTCATTTGATCCTGAGGTGATACTTAGGTCAGTTCGAGTAATATTTCGTATAAATTATTTTTGCAGAACTTTTTGACAGTTTCAGTGTAATATTAGTATATTACTAAACCATATGACTATGTATTGACAAGATGTTTCCTTTGGCGTAATTTAATGGATAATTTTATTTCCAATATTATGTTAAATCTCAAAAGCTGCAGTTTTTTTTTTTAATCTACATACAAAGACTGCATTAAGTTAATCATAAATAATTATAAGCAGAATGACATTAGCTTCCTATGATTGGTAAGTAAAAGAAGAGTATTCTAGAATTTCTAGGTTACTGGCATATATCTACTAATGAAAATGACAAGACTTTGTAAACAACTTTCATTTAATTTTGATAATATACTATCGGTGTTATTAATTTATGTATTATTTGTGTTTGCACGAGCTCGCGTGCATTATGCATATTTAAGTTATATATTATGTCGTTATATAAATATGAAAAGGGGAGGGCCCAATATTCAAGCAACCATTCCATTGATCATTTTGCTGTCTAAAATTATCATTTGAGACTTACAGATGCAAATCTTTTTATTTAGTAAAAATACTGACAAGTCATTGTTTCTCTGAGCTGAACCAGTTCACCGATGGATGCTGTAACATGTTTTGTTGGATTACATTTTGGGCACCTAATTGTAAATTTGAAGTTACAATAATCACATTACCCAGTCTAATCAAGTGTGTCTACATTCCTTCTGAAAGGATGATACCTTCTCTAATTTCATTCATACTATAGAGTCACTCGCAAAGAATGCTGTTATGGTCTGTAACTTCACTGGTATTTGTACTTTGTGGTATACTGTTGCAAAAAATAGGTAATAATATTATATGATGATCCATCTGAATTTTTGCTTCCAAATGAGAACATATTTGCTTAATCCAACCGTGTGTTTCTTTATTGCAGGGATGCCTTTTTCTAAGCTATTGTACACACTGAGCTATATGTTGCTGACTTCTGGAGCATCTGGGCTTCTCATAACTTTAATATATTAAATAGTCGATGTGAAGCATTTGAATATACCATTTTCATTACTTACGTGGATGGGCATGAATGCACTTATAGTTTATATGATGGCTGCTTCTGAGCTTTTTCCAGCAGCTGTAAAAGGTTTCTATTGGCGATCACCTGAAAACAACTTGGTAAACACAGTCATTTTATAATGGCTTTCATTCCTTTTGATTTACTTGGTTTGACTTTGCTTAGCCATTGATTCTGTAATTTTTTTTTTTTTTTTTTGATTATTTGATGCCATTAGGTGCTTTGTAAAGAGAACAGATAGTTTATTTTCATCTGTGAGGAACAGACTAGCCAAGTAAACCATACGATACAAAATCCCCTTTCCATGTAAAACAAGATATGTTTTACTTTGATTGGTCAGTAGTTGATATCAGTATATATAATTTTTTTTTTTTTTTTGTAAATAAATACTTTTTTCTTCCATGCTATTGCTTTCACATTACGATGTTTATAAACCTCTCATTTGGCTGACCAGCATATTATATATTTTGCAGGTGAATATCATAGAGTCGTCGCTGCAGACGATATTCAAATCTGAAAAGTGGGGAACTCTTGTGGCGTTTCCTCCTTGCAAACTAGTTTGCAGTTTGTTCAAGAGAACAGTCTACAATATGGATTTTCATATATATTAGCTTGTTCAAACTGTGCCTTTTATGTTCTTATTCTTTTTAAACTAACTATTACATTATCTTGAAATATTGGAGTGTCCGCAGCAATCTGAAGCAACGGATTGTGTATATTATGTGATGAGGTATATGCTTGACATAGTAAAGCACCACGGTCAAAACATCGACTTACAAAAGGTATATTTTAATTTATTTAATTTGCCTAGCTAGCTATTATATGTTATTTACGACGTTTTAAAACAGTACTACTCTTATAAATTGCAGGACTTCGCACAACGTGGTTCTTATGACCCACAAGAGATAGACGAAGTTCGGGATTGTTTAGCGATTTATATCATTCATATTTGGATGTAGTTATGAGTCTTTTTGTTCTGCACGTTGACTTTAGTTTTATGATTAGAGTACGTATTTTATTTTGGTTGTACACATGGACTATGTTGATTGATAATACAATTATATTTTTTTGTTTCATCAGATTGATGGTATTAATGCATCTGTAGAATTTTAAATTCTATTAATCAATATTGCTTCAGGTTCAAAATTTTGAAATAGTGCATTTTTTTTTTTACTTCTCTTAAGTTGCATCAGTTGTAATGGCATAGGCAACTGATGCAATACACTAAAGGACATAAGAAATGTCATTTTTGCATCTGTTCATTAGCATCAGTTGTTTAAAAGCTTTGATGCAATAGATCAAGGCTTCGAAAGCAAATGTAGACATTTGCATCTGCTTTATAGCATCGGTTGTATTAAACAACTGATGCAAATGATCGTCATTTGCATCAGTTCTTTAACTGATGCAACAGAAATTTGTCTGTTGCATCATCTTCACTTGTATCAGTTCAACAACTGATGCAACAGGAGTTTAACAACTGATGCAAATGACTTGTTTTGTAGTAGTGTCCTATTTTAGGTGGTGCCAAGTGTAACAAACCGAATTCAAACAGACCAATTATTTTTTTCAAAAATCCCAATCTACCGATGCCCGAGTTGGCTTGTCTAGTATCCTATAGAAAAGACAGAGATATAAAATATATCAGAGCTCAGAAAAAAACTCATATGGAATGGATAAAAAATAATATAACCAAATATAGCCTTACCATAATAATAATAATATTGCATAACCAATATCCAAATCTATCATATCTCTGCCATAAACCAAACCTGCGAGCGTGTTATGAGGAGGGGGTCAAAACACAAGTTCTGGTGACTTGACAAAATTACACAATCTGAAATAACCTTACATACACCGTTCAGTTATGTTTCTTATTTATTGGATTGTTTGGGTTAATAACACTCAAGGCTTTACACTCAAGTCGTACCCATCTACCTCCCAACAAATTAACCTAATATAACATATATGTAGCTACCCCCTCACATTAAATTAACCACCTGTGGATGTTGGATCTGCTGGGTGGTTATGGGAAGACTTCTACCACAAGTTGAATTTAACCTCGTGCCTGAGTGCAGTTACAATTTCCTATTTACTGTAAATTTTCCATATTATTTATACATATTCATTCTTTCGAATTTTACTGTAATTCTTTTTACAATCTTTTGGCATAATAATATTCTTAAACAAATATTCATGTTTATCGTAAATTCCATAATTACAGCATTTACATGAATTCCAATCCAGATAGATGATTAACGAAAATATGCCTCATACAACAATAGTGTTCTCAGTAGGTTTAATCTCAATTACACCGTAAATTGACTTGTAATACCCAATTAACATGTTATTATAAAACAGATCTACATACAATAATAATCATTTCCACATATTCTAACAGGTTTAATAGTCAAGTCTCACAATTATCAATTGTTCAGCAAATTTAATATAACGAGGAATACAAGAGATAAATATATCATTATTTAGAATGGTATAATTTAGATCCACTCGCCTAATAGCTTTCCAATCCATAAATATGATCTAGATTTGTTGTTCTATGGCATCCCTAACTGAATCTATTATCAAAAATATCCACGGATTCACAAATCTATTGCTAAAGAAGAGGGAAAAGGAAGAGAAACCTAAATAAACCAGATTCAAAGGCTTACCTTACACATATCGGAATTCGGAACACCCATTTTTAGATATATATTCTTTTCCTTCAAATATTGAATCATAATTTCCTAAGACTAATTATTCTAATTTCTGAAGAGATTTGTGGAGGAAGAATAATGGCAGAGCCTACGCAGTGCCATAGAAAATATGAGATTTAGGCTATGGCGTACTAGTCTATTTATAGGTGTACAAGAAAGTCTGAACCGTCTGATTAATCTTAAGTGTACACGCAGTGCTGAGTCACAAATGAATATGGTCTGAAAAACAATCCAGATTCACCGAATAAACCTGCCTAGATCAGGGTTGGGTCGACCCACCTACCCGCGGGTTGACCCTAGGGTCGACCCAGCCGACCATGGGACGACCCTTAGGGCGACCCAGGCCGAGTGTGGGTCGTCCCACAACTGGCTTGGTTCCAGCTTACTTCGTTTGAAAATTTTTGGAATTATTTTTAATTTATATTTATATATAAGTTACTTATATGTATAAAAACCTCTAATTCCTATAACTTCTTCATACATTATCCGTTTTACGCAATCTTGGGGCTACCTGAACTAGAATTTCAAGATGAACGCAACGGTAATGCCGGATTTCACTTATTTCTGGATATTTAATTAAGTTATTCTTAATTTATTATCTTTATGTATGAATATAGTGTATCAAATTTTGGGTTTTACATTCTCCCCTCCTTAGGAAATTTCGTTTTCGAAATTTGCTAAGGATTACTAGTGTTCACCAATTTTTTTCCAACCATCTATGCACTTGTGCAAAGTGTTACATGTACAAAAATATGTATATAATGATTTCCTAAGCGGTACCTCCTATATAAATGCAAATTTTTCTTGAAAATCCTTTTGAAAACATGATGCACACACCCTAAATATATTGGCAATTATTGTATGAATGCAATATTTTGAAAATCAAAATACTTTATCATCCAATTTTCCTACACTCTTACAGAGCAAGAATATAGTTCATCCAATTTTTACATCCAAACCCTATCAACCAGCATTAAATTTGCAAATTTCAGAAAAATCTAATTTTCTAAATTCGATTTTTTATGTTACAAAAAGGCGGAAAATGGAAAACTTGACATCCTATGTTTTTCTTTTATGTACCTTTTCTATCTGTACTTGGATTATATGCAACTATTATATAAATGTTTCCTATCTTCCTATCCAAGCACAGTTCTCATAAGAAAATTTTCTCTGTTATTGATTTTCTTTTTCAACTTGCTTAGGAAAAATTCATCTTTATTCTCATTTCTCAAAATTTTCCATTTTTCTCAACTGTAATGTTCATTTCTTTACTGGATTTATTGGTTTCATTTTAGTTATTCCATTACTCTTTTCCTAGCTTATTTAACTTAATCCCCTGATCTATGTTTAATTTTCAAATAAGCCTTCTTATTATTCAACTAAAACAGGGAAACAAACACTCTAAATAGCTACTACCAAGGGCTAACTATCCTAGGATTAAGTCCCCTCCGAGTAAGAAAAGTCCAAACTATAGGATCTATATACTTACTTACCCTTTACCATCTAGTAGTCACCACTAGTCCCTGCTGTGTACTAACAGTCTTTTCCAAGCTACAACTTAGGCTCTATAATGCTTATGCATTCTACGGGAATTTACCATTATTCTAAAACACTTCTTGCTATGCGCTACGTATCCTCAAAATATTTCCCGTCTTCCCTAGGTACTAACCCTTACCTACTCCATGATTTTAAAAATGTGGTTTGGCTTTCTCATTTCATTTTTCTTCCAAAAATTAGAAGTGTCAAAACTTTATTTTTCCACATTAAAACTTTCTTTTTCCAAACCATAAAAAATGTCTTCCTAAAAAAATGCAAATCATTTTTTTTAAATCATAAAAACTGGAGTAGACAAGGACAACTATTTCTTTATCAGTTTCGCAACCGTTCGTGTTTATAATGTCTATTCAATTATTTACAACTAGGAGCAAACATCAACTCTATTATTTAATTCTTACAACATATTTTGTCCACCCAACAAATTTTTTTGTCAATACAATTGTAGCAGCCCGCATTTTATGTATCACAGGATCGTAAAATATTTTTATTTAATTCCCTGAGGGTTGGATCATTATCTTATTTTGATATGTGCTTATGGGGCTGCGAGATATGTCCATAATTTTTACCAATTTTATTTATGACGGTTTTACCCCTGTCAGTTTTGTATAGGGCATAACTTTTGACTGGAATCGAATCAGGTGCTAAGATTGGTATAGATGTAAAGGAAATGGTGTTGCCAATTCCGTAGAGTTGTTACATTAAAGATTTGATTCAACGGTTTGGGAGGAATCGCTGTCTTAGCGTTTCAAAATTTCAGTTCAGGTTTTGTAAGTCATTGATGGGCTGATTTGGAGAGGCCCGTTATTGGGATGGTGGGAGGCTATAAATAGGGGACTGGGGGCATGGAAAAGAGGTTACTTTCTTCATTCTTTCATTTGGTTGAGCTCGTGAACCTCCTTGCTCAATCAAATACCCTTTACACCATTATAATTCTAGATTTACATAAGAGAATCGAAGATCTACATAGTTTAAAGCTAGATCTACACCAATCGAAGAGAGATTTCATCAAATTGAAGAGTTTGAAGAGTGTTCTTTTGTTTTTCAGATTGAGTAATCAGTGATTTTGTGTTGTCTTGGAGAATTGGTGAGTGATATGCATCACTTACACAGATTCAATCAAGTATATGTGTTGTTTGAACATAATTTCATCGTTTTCAAGTTGTTTTCACCTTGATCTATCTCATGGTAAGTATATTTTCGTATGAAACACCATAGGATGTGATTTAGCAACTTAAAACCGGTAATTTTTATGTTAATTCATATGTTTATGCAAGTTAGATCAATTGTTTTGATCATTTATTCATTTATCATGATCTTAGTGAATTTTATATGATTATTGATGGTTTCATAACATGCTAATTGCTAAATTGGATGAGTTATTTGAATCGACGTTTCCGTTTGGCGAAGATTTGGTCAAAATTGAAGCTATTTTGGTCAGATCTGGAGTCGGGTCGTTTTTTCTTGAATCAGGTCATGTGACTTGTTTCCCAAGAAATGGCATGGATCGTTCGAATAGAGAGTTTGAATGGAAAGTGATGGGTCATGATGGGTTGTGATAGTCAAGTCGTTTAACGACCTAAGGGTTAGATCGAGTGGGCAGCAGACAGTTGGAATGACCTAGGGTGATGGGTCGTTGGGGACGAGGCTAAGCAGGATTTTTTAGAAGGCTTCAGACCATGGACCATTAGGTCGTGAGATGACCTAAGAGGGAGAAATGACCTAAGGACCGGATGATGAGTTAGGATAGGTTACGTATATGTGGATCGTGGGAATTTGGGTAAGTCAAATCGTGCATTTGACCTAAGTAGTTAGGTAGTGGGTTTATGTTTTGGACCACAGGAAGTTAGGTCATTCGGATTTGGTGGCTATAGGCATGGGGTCAGATCGATAAAACGACCTAAGGGTTTGGGTCGGCCAGAAATTATAGGTCATTCGAGCTAAATGGGTCGCTAGGGGGCTGGACCATAGAATGATGGGGTTTTGGAAGGTCGGGTCGTTGGTCTTTAGGCCGGGTGGTGACCTGGAGAGGAATGACCTGAATTCGGTTGAACCTCATATTGATGTTGTTTGGTTCGATGATGGTTGTGACTTCGATGTATATCCATGTGGGAGTGTTCAAAGTATTGTGATGTATTCATTGATCGTCGTAATGCAACGAATGTGAAGACGACTCAAGTGTGTTTTGAGTTCGTGGATAATGGTTGCTTGAGGAGGACTTGAGCTTGTGGATAGTCGCTAGTGATGATGACTAGAGATATGAAGGTTGAGAGATTATCGTTGTCGTAAGTTCTAGAAGACTCAATGAAGGGGTACAATAAAAAACCAGTTGTATGGTCAAGTACCTTGAGGAGTCATGAAGGGCCTAGTTGTCGAGATTAGAAAGATAAACATACGAGTCATGAAGGCATACAGAGTTTTTGCTAGAACCGGGGTTTACTATTAGCCCTTGACATATGGCAGGTGGCCGTCATACGATTACCGATGATTTTGAAGCAGGAAAGGCAATGATAGTCAGTTCATGAATGTTTGGTTGTTTTCTTGTACCATCTCACGTAAGTTGTCAGATGTCGAAGGAGATGTTTCTTGGGTGGTTGTTATATATTGGTTTAGGCCTCTAGGGCTTGTGCTTGAAGAATGTTGAACCCCATTAGGATGTTTTACATGAGATATAGCTAGTTGCTATTGAATGATAGTTGTTTTGCCATTATTTGGTAATTTCTACTTGTCATGGTTAAACTGTTGTTTCTTGATTGCTGGATTGTAAAGGCTATCACTGTCAGATGTTGGGAAGACAGGTTTGGGTTCTTCTCTGGTGTGTGGTAGATTGGTTTGTTAAATCTACATATTCTAATGTACTTTGTTGATGATGTTAGATAGCTGTTTTATCGCTCACTAAGCCTGTTGTCTAACTCAAGGTTTTATGTTTCCCTCTTATTAATTTGGGCTGTTCATCCAGTTTCGATGGGCAGACTGAGTAGCAGGTGATGGGCCTTAGTGAGACGATGCTACTGTGCGATAACGAGAAGGAGGGTGGTGTATTACTTTGTTATTACCTAGTATTTTGTTTCCGCTGTTTGTTGTGTGTTGTAGTGTAGGCATTTGTACATATACTTGTGTTGTGATCCCAGTTGTATGGATATTCTTTCTAGATGTTATGAAAGTTTCAAATTTCTACTCATATGTGCTTCACTATAAATGCATGTTGTATATATTTTATTATATTTTATTCTTGCGCTGTGAGTTATACGGCAGGTTCCGTATTGTATCATCCTACCTTGATGCTCGTCCATAGCTGGCTGGCACACCTTTCAGCACATTATTCCTCTTGTTTAGTGCAGGGCTTATGGGCGGTCGTCGAAACAATTATCAGAAATTGTTGTTAAAAGAATAGAGAACTTCTAAATTTTCTTTATCGAAAATTTTATTTTTACAAAAAATGCAACCTTTTCTTAAAATTCCACAAGAAATCGCCATTTTCAAAATATACCCCATTTTATTTCAAAACTCAATATGTACTTTTCAAATATATTACTTACATATTATTTTTTTCAAACATAAAAAATACCTCTTTTCTTTCAAAGTTTGTTTCTATACAATTTAGCTAATACATATTTCAAAATTGTAAACTTTTAAGGTCAAAACTTGAAAACACAATAAATTATCATCCAACATTTTTAAAATTCCAAGTTCTTAAAACTTAATAATGGGGTTACTCAAAGTGGATTTCCAATTACCTAGACTGTAACACCCCGTATTTTCTGTGAATATTAAAGTAAAGAATTAAAGAATACTTAATTTTCAGAAGAAGAATTAGGTGAAATGGGTTAAGCCATTGCATCCATCTCGGAATTCTGCTTGAGATAGAGTCTGAGTTTGCTTGAATCAGACTCTGTATGAAGAAGTTATGGAGACTAGAAGATTTAAGTCTAAATCAGAATTAAATAAATAAATAATAAATCAAAATTCGGAATTCAAACCAGCAAAAAGAAGTGGGCGGGGAAATTCCCGCCAGAGGGTGTTGACCCCCCTGTAGGGATCGGCGTACTTATCTGGACAGTGACGATTTTCTGGGTTTTAGGTCTACATGGCGACTTCTGATTGGCCTTTTCTTGGACTGGATGGCATGGATGAATCCTATGTTGATCTAAAGGCTCTTATTAATCCTATACTTCTATATAATCACATCAAACCTAAACCCTAAACTAAATTCATTCTTGAGCCACCATGCTGCTGCATCCCAAACTAATCTAGCCTCCGCCTTAACTAATCAAATTCAAGATTAAAGATAAAGATCAAAGCCTACATCAACAATTTTAGCTTATCAACTTCAGAAATCAGAATTATCCTTAATCCTATCCTATGAGTGCAGTTGCTTTCACAAGATAATTAATTAAATTAATTATGATAATTTGTGATCTGGATTGTATGAGTATGCCACTTTGTTATCATATGTAATTGGATTCGTTTTATGATGTTAATTCCTATGTCTAATTACATATGCTTGATTAGGTTGATTTATGCAAGTTTATATGCAAGTTATGCAAGTTTATATGCCAGTTCTGCAAGTTTATATGCAAATTATTTTTCATGCAAGTTTATATGCAAGTTATGCAAGTTTCTACGCAAGTTATGTTTTATGCAAGTTCATATGTTTAGACCCATATTTGTTCATATGTTTAGATCCATAACAATTCATATGACTAAATCTATACATTTATATGTTTATATCCATGCCAGTTCATATGTTTGGATCTGTGCAAGTCTATGTTCACATGTTTAGATCTATGCTAGTTCACATTCAATTTGTTGATTGGATCTATCTTATATGCTAGTTCATGTTTATATGCTTAACTAGATTTATGTTGTTCTACGCCAAGTTTATGTTACCCATACTTAATTAGATCTATATTGTTTTACGCCAGTTATGATGTCATGTGTTTCCTCCCTTTTTTCCTTTTTATGAGTTAGGCTAATTGCGAGCCTAATATATTACATGAATTATACGTACGAGCGACATGGGAACGTTGGGGGAAAGTTTGGGTAAAAGTTGAATATTATGCAACTGGCTTAAATTGATTAGTAACCATGTATTTCACTTGAGACATAAATTGGTATAGTTTATATACATGGAAATTATGGACATAATTTAAAGGATAATTATGAACATAGCTTGAATTGAAAATTACGGACAATTTGAAATAGGGATATTAATTCAGATTGGAGTTGAATAATAAAATGAGATAATGAACATGCTGAGACACGAGGTTAGACTCCATTTGCGGTAGAAACCTGCCCGGAACAACCCGTCCTAACTAGTAACCGCAAACTGTCAGTTTAATGTGAGAGGTCGCAGGCATAACTAAAAGATGCTTAGACACGAGATTAGGTCTAGCTTGTGGCAGAAACCCGCCTGAAACCGCCCGACACATCCAGCGGCCACAAGCAGTCGACCTAATGTGAGAGGTCTGTGTGTTAATAACCAATTAATGCTGATCAAAGATGAATATGATACCTAAAATATGTTAGGTGGGTGGGGTTAAGTTAACCTATGTGAGATGACAACTTATCCAATATTACAAAGTGGATAGGGTTAAGGTAAGCTTAACCAACAGTACATATTGATTTGATGTGGATGGTAAGGTTAAGTAACATATGGATAAGCGACACTTAACCAATACAACATGTTAATTAAGAAAATGGGTGGGGTTAGGTTAAATTGGGAACACTTAACTGCTATAACATGTTGATTAGGAAACCCTAGTAACTGGGACCTATTTCAGCAGTAACCCACATAGATGTATCATAGTACCCTGAACTAGGCAGGGTAGGGCACGGTTACAGGGCTGATTATAAGCGGTCAAAATAGCGATGGGTGGTGCGTCAGTGTAGGTTCCGACGGAGTACGGGCGTGCACGTGCTCTGGAGTGGAAAAATCAAGCACTGGGCATCAGTAGTTATGCACTGTTCATCTTGAATTGTGTCAGGTTGCCATCACAGGGATTGATACACCCCATGGTGGGACCATCATAGGCATCTACAAACAAGCGGGGCCGAATGACACAAGTAATAAATACATGCGAGTCAGGGAGCCGATCGATTAGGGGTAGTGTAGGGACATCTAGTATCTATTATGGGCAAGTAGGCTGTCAAGGATTGTATGGGGTGGATACCTCTTACTAGATTTTATGCCTGAGGGCTACCAATTGTGGCGTTGGGATCAACTTCTAGTATGGAACTAGTAACGGTGCGGTGTAATTAGCATTGGTGCAGTGTAGGATTTATCTTATAGTGATTAGAAGCGCAATCAACGTTATATCATGTTCATCTTGTCTGCCTTGTCATGCTAGTGTGTTTTACAGTCATTTCTTACTTTCCAGTTTATGCTCTTATCATGTTACTTTAATAATTATATTGTTAAAGTCACTGGACTTGCCAGACTTTATGTTTGACCTCATTTGTTTCACCCCTTTTCTTTCCGTTTCCCCCCAGGTTCTCAGGGTGGGCCTAGTGGAGCTTGCTTTGGATCTCTTTCTCTCTCTTTTGGAAGTGCTTGGATTGCTGAAAATAAAGTTTCAACTTATCTCTTTTTATGGCTATTTATGTTGGGGTTATTCTTTTGTTTTATGTACTTAGAAAATAATTTGTCCAAGATGGATATTAGTGTACTTAGTGGTTTTGATGATGTAACCAAACTATGTTTTGCTTTTCCACTGCAATAAAGTTGTTTTAAATTTTGAAGTACCATTTTATATATATCTATCTTGTGATTTCTGTTCTATACTCTTATATTGCTCCACGAAACTTTATGCGTTCCCTTTGTGAGTGACATTAACGGACGTGGAGTGTTACACTTGGTATCAAAGCCGAAGGTTACCAGAACAGATAAAAGATTTTGAAAACCATTTTCAAAAGCATTTTTATAAAGGAATACTTTCAAATACATGTTTTGAAGAGAGCATTTTTGAAGAGAAATGTTTATTAGGGAAAAACATAATCCCCCCAAAGCCATATATCTTTCTTTTGATTCTTTGTTTCGAATCTCTTCCTCTTTCCCTATTGAATCTCTTCCTCCGCATATGGATGCTTTTCCTAAGATATGTAAGGACTTCCGTGTGATGGGTGGAAACCGCTTCATGGGACTGAGACGTTTGTCGAAACTAGAATTGGCTCAAGGAAGTGGAGGAATCGTTTGGTATCTTTGAGATAGACGATGGAAGGAAGGTTCAGCTAGCTGCTTGGTCGATGAGGGAGTTTAGACTAAGGAGCACAACCCAAGGATGAGGAATTTGTTGATATAGCTTTAATCCACAAAGAAGGTAAAGGAGAAAGTGGAAAGAATAATTAACCCTGTGACAAAAGAAGGTGTCTTTATTGTGGTATAACGGGCCATATAATCAAGGACTGTAGGAAGAAGAAGAAGCCAAGTTTTTTCATTGTGGTGAGGCAGGACATCTAATTAAAGGCTGCCCGAGGAGGCAATGATAAGGGAAGAGGACAGGACCTACTTCTGGAAGACAGGTTCATGCTCTCATGGCACCAGGACAGGAGAGAGATAGAAACGTTTTTGTTGAAAGTTTGATTTTTCCTTTTTGATCATCCTATTCGAACTTTGTTTGATTCCGGCGCTTCGCATTCGTTTGTATCTGCTTCGTTAGTTGAAACACTGCACCTAAATACTAATTTAGTCATGGATCCCATTGTAGTCTCAAATCTTATGGGTTATTCGGCTCACTTATCTATGGTTTGTCGGGATTTGAGAGTGTCCATCTTGGGCGTTGGGTTTGAATGCAACGCCTTCGTTCTTGGTTTCACGGGCTATAGCTTGATTCTAGGGATGGATTGGCTAGCCAGGCATGGTGCCATCCTAGACTGTGAAAGGAGGGTAGTCAGGCTGTTAACTCGTTGTGGAAAGACCCTTGATATTTCTTGTGACCCTAGTGGTCCGGTGATGCTTAGCTACCTAGAATCACATGACGCATCCATCGATGATTTGGAATCTGTACGTGTAGCCCATGAGTATGGTTACTTCTTTGATGAGGTTCGGGGTTCACCCCCAAGGCACGAGATAGACCTCCATATATACTTAGTAGATAATGCAAAGCTAGTTGCATTACCAGTGCGCCACATGGCTCCGGGAGAGGGAAGGGAACTCAGTAAGCAAGTGAAAGAGTTGCTCGAGAAAGGGTTCATAAGAAGAAGCATTTTGGAATGGGGTGCCCCAGTTGTTTTTGCTGCAAAGGCTGATGGTTCACTTAGATTGTGTGTGGACTATAGGGAGCTGAACAAGCTCATGAAGAAGAACGGACACCCATTGCCGAGGATAGATGACTTGTTCGATTAGTTGGTTGGCGCTTCAGTTTTCTCGTAGTTGGATTTAGCTACAGGATTTCATCAGCCAAGTGGCTGAGGACAGCATAGATAAGACTACATTTAGGACTCCCGACGGTTTCTTCGAGTGGCTCGCCATGCCTTTTGGTTTGACTAATGCACTCGCATATTTCGTTGACTTGATGAGGGTGTTTAGGGAGTTTCTAAACAAGTTTGTGGTAGTCATTGTAGATGGTATTTTGATTTTCTCTAGAAGCGAGGAAGAGTATGCCCTACTTCTTAGGGAAGCCTTAGAGATACTACGAGGGCATCAACTCAAAGCTAAGTTTTCCAAATATCATTTTTGGAGGAAAGAAGTGAGGTTCTTAAGACACATGGTCTCAAAGGAAGGGATAGCAGTGGATCCTGCAAAGGTGGTAGCAATCCAAGATTAGAAGGTTCATAGAAAAGCAACGAAAGTAAGAAGTTTTCTGGGGTTGGCGGGTTACTATAGGAAGTTCGTTGAGGACTTTGCGAAGATATCAACCCCAGTTTTGACTTTGCTAGATGGGAGCAAACCGTTCACAGTATACACCGGTGCTTGCGGGACAGGGCTTGGAGCAGTTTTCGATGAAAGAGGAAAAGGTGATATGCAAAAGGCGGTAGGTACGCAGTTATGTTTGAGCATCACATACCATCCATAGACGGATGGACAGACAGAAAGGGTGAATAGAATTCTTGAAGATCTTTTGAGGATATATGTCCTAGGTTTTGGAGGGACATGCAAAGAACACCTTCCATTTGTGGAGTTCGCTTATAACAATAGTTATTAAGCTAGTATTAGGGTTTTTATGGACGACCGTGTCAATCACCAACTTGTTGGTGGGAGTCTACGGATAAGATTTTGCTTGGGCCCGACATGGTTAGGGAGATTTCGGAGAAGAAAGACTTGATTCGAAGGCGAATGAAGACGGCAGAGGACCGACAAAATTCATACGCTGATAAGAGACAGACCGATCTTGAGTTTGATGTTGGGTACATGGATTTTGTCAAAGTGTCGCCATTTAGGAACGTAGTTCGCTTTGGGGAGTGTTGGGAAATTAACACGAAGGTTCATAGGACCGTTTCCCATTACAGAAAGGATTGGACATATGGCATATAGAGTGAAGTTGCCGGAGAAGCTTAGTGGTATTCATGATGGGTTTCACGTGTTGTATTTGCTGAAGTGTTTAAATGATACCGTGGAAGTAGTGGAGCCGAGCATGCTTAGAGAAGTGGAAGTGGAGCAAGATGCCACGATTAGACGAACTCCTACATGCATCCTTGGATCAGAGATCAAGAAGTTACGCAACAGAGAGGTCAAGTCGGTTGAAATCCAATGGGGACATGATCAAGGAGACGCGACTTCGGAGACGGAAGACATGATGTGTTCGTCGTACCCTTTCCTTTTTGAGGGTATATTCTTAACTTCTCTTTTTCTACTGCTTTGGTTATACTTATTCTATCATTTAGTATGTCCTCTCGTTTAAATCCTCGATCTTTAGATAGAAAAGTCCTATGGTTGTAAACATGTGTTTGAGACATGTTATGTTTGGTGGATGCAAGAGGATGCAAGTGTTTGCTAGTGGTTGCTCGTGGATGCATTTACACACACATTAGGCACTAGATCGGCTCAGTCACTTTCATATTGCATATGCATATATGTATTTGTATATGGATTGAAACTTGATGTGTTATCATATGGAGTTTGCATTTGTATGAATGATGGTGCACTCATGTAGAAGTTATAATGTACGATTGGGAGTAATTTCATACATGATGGACTCATGGCACTGACATAATTCGCATTAAGGAGGTCAATTGAATCAGTAGACCTCCTGATTTTGCATTAGATAAGGACTTATACACACACTATGCATATGATCATGAAATCATTAGAAATATTTTTAAAGACAATGGATGCCTGTGATTGATGGTTGAGTAGATGGATGTTGGATGTTAGTATACATTCTTCTTAAATTATAAATTTCGAGGACAAAATCCTTTAAGGAGGGGAGAATGTAACATCCCGTATTTTCTATGAATGTTAAAGTAACAAATTAAAGAATACTTAATTTTTAGAAGAAGAATTAGGTGAAACGGGTTACGCCATTGCGTTCGTCTCGGAATTCTGCTTGAGATAGAGACCGAGTTTGCATGAATCGGACTCCGTATGAAGAAGTTATGGAGATTAGAACATTTAAGTTTAAATCAGAATTAACAAAATAATTGATAAATCAAAATTCGGAATTCAAACCAGCAAAAAGAATTGGTCGGGAAAATTCCCGCTAGAGGGTGTCGACCTCCCCTATAGGGGTGTCGGCATAGGTGTCGACCCCTCCTGTAGGGATCGACCCCTGCATACTGATCTGGACAGTGACGATTTTGTCGGTTTTATGGCTACATGGCGACTTCTGATTGGCCTTTTCTTGGAATGGATGGCTTGGATGAATACTATTTTGATCTAAAGGCTCAAATTAATCCTCTACTTCTATATAATCACATCAAACCTAAACCCTAATATAAACTAAATTCATTCTTGAGCCACCATGCTGCTACAACCCAAACTAATCTAGCCTCCACCTTAACTAATCAAATTCAAGATTAAAGATAAAGATCAAAGCCTACATCAACAATTTTAGCTTATCAACTTCAGAAATCAGAACTCAGAATTATCCTTAATCCTATCTCTGTGTGTACAGTTACTTTCACAAGATAATTAATTAAATTAATTATGATAAGTTGTGATATGGATTGTATGAGTATGCCGGTTTGTTATCATATGTAATTGGATTCGTTTTATGATGTTAATTCCTATGTCTAATTACATATGCTTAATTAGGTTGATTTATGAAAGTTTATTTTCAAGTTATGCAAGTTTATATGCCAATTATGCAAATTTATATACAAGTTATGTTTTATGCAAGTTTATATGCAAGTTTCTATGCAAGTTATGTTTTATGCAAGTTCATATGTTTAGATCCGTATATGTTTATATGTTTAGATCCATAACAGTTCATATGACTAAATCTATACGTTTATATGTTTAGATCCATGCCAGTTCATATGTTTAGATCTATGCAAGTCAATGTTCATATGTTTAGGTTTATGCTAGTTTGCATTCAATATGTTGATTGGATCTATCTTATATGCTAGTTCATGTTTATATGCTTAACTAGATTTATCCTGTTCTATGCCAAGTTTATGTTACCCATACTAAATTAGATCTATATTGTTTTATTCCAGTTATGATGTCATGTGTTTCTTCCCTTTTTTCCTTTTTATGAGTTAGGCTAATTGCGAGCCTAATGTATTACATGAATTATACGTACGAACGACGTGGGAACGTTGGGGGAAAGTTTGAGTAAAAGTTGAATATTATGCAATTGGCATAAATTGATTAGTAACCATGTAATTAACTTGAGACATAAATTGGTATAGTTTATATAACATAGCTTGAATTGGAAATTATGGACAATTTTAAGTAGGGATATTAATTCAGATTGGGGTTGAATAATAAAATGAGATAATAAACATGCTGAGACACGAGGTTAGACTCCGTTTGCGATAGAAACCTGCCCGGAACCAACCGGCCTAACCAGTAACCGCAAACTGTCAGTCTAATGTGAGAGGTCGTAGGCATAACTAAAAGATGCTTAGACACGAGGTTAGGTCTGGCTTGTGGCAGAAGTCTGCCCGGAACCGCCCGACACATCCAGCGGCCACAAGCAGTCGACCTAATGTGAGAGGTCTGTGCATTAATAACTAATTAATGCTGATCAAATATGAATATGATACCTAAAATATGTTAGGTGGGTGGGGTTAAGTTAACCTATTTGAGATGACAACTTTACCAATATTACAAATTAAATAGGGTTAAGGCAAGCTTAACCAATAGTACATATTGATTTGGTAAGTGGATGGTAAGGTTAAGTAATATATGGATATGCGACACTTAACCAATACAACATGTTAATTAAGCAAATGGGTGGGGTAAGGTTAAATTGAGAACACTTAACCGTTATAACATTTTAGGAAACCCTAGTAATGGGGACCCATTTCAGCAGTAACCCACATAGATGTATCACGGTACCCTGAACTAGGCAGGATGGGGCACGATTACTGGGCTAATTATAAGCGGTCAAAATAGCGGCGAGTGGTGCATCAGTGTAGGTTCCGACGGAGTACAGGCGTGCACGTGCTCCGGAGTGGAAAAATCAGGCACTAGGCATCCGTAGTTATACACTATGCATCTTGAATTGTGTCGAGTTGTCATCATAGGGATTGATACACCCATGGTGGGACCAGCACATGTATCTACAAACAAGCCGGGCCGAATGACACAAGTAATAAATACATGCGATTTAGGGAGCCGATCGATTAGGGGTAGTGTGGGGACATCTAGTGTCTATTATGGGCAAGTAGGCTGTCAAGGATTGTATGGGGTGGATACCTCTTACTAGATGTTATGCCTGAGGGCTACCAATTGTGGGGTTGGGATCAACTTCCAGTATGGAACTAGTAACGGTGCGGTGTAATTAGCATTGGTGCAGTGTAGGAATTATCTTATTGTGATTAGAAGTGCAATCAACGTTTTATCATGTTCATCTTGTATGCCTTGTCATGGCTGTGTGTTTTATAGTCATTTCTTACTTTCCAGTTTATGTTCTTATCCTGTTACTTTAATAATTATATTGCTAAAGTCACTGGACTCGCCAGACTTTATGTCTGACCTCGTTTGTTTCGCCCCTTTTCTTTCCGTTTCCCCCCTAGGTTCTCAGGGTGGGCCTAGTGGAGCTTGCTTTGGATCTCTTTCTCTCTCTTTTGGAAGTGCTTGGATTGTTGAAAATAAAGTTTTAGCTTATCTCTTTTTATGGCTATTTATGTTGGGGTTACGCTTTTGTTTTATGTATACAGAAAGTAATTTGTCCAAGATGGATATTAGTGTACTTAGTGGTTTTGATGATGTAACCAAACTATGTTTTTCTTTTCCACTGCAATAAAGTTGTTTTAAATTTTGAAGTACCATTTTATATATATCTCTCATGTGATTTCTGTTCTATACTCTTATAATGCTCCATGAAACTTAATGCATTCCCTTTGTGAGTGACATTAACGGACGTGGGGTGTTACATAGACTTTCTTAGATACTCCCACAAAATAAATTTTCTCAAATATATACATTCCTAATCCATTTTCCTCTTTTACTCTTTTTCTAATTTATAAGACTCTACTTCCAAACCCACTAAATACTATCATTCCAGACGTCAACATATTGGATACATTTTTCTCCAATATAAATAATATTTTACACTTTTCACCCAAACCACCTAAGGATCTCAAATCTCATAATCATTCCCTTTGTGTAGATAACTGATACCCCAACTCATTCCATATTTTGCTCTTCCTTCTTAGTGGGTTACCTTCATGGATCTAGGTTTATATATATAATATTTATATTTCTTAAAAATACAAATACGTTCTGTTGATGGCAAAAAGGTCGTAAACAACAAAGATTCCAATTACTAGGAATGATTAATTTGGTCGCATAGACTAGAGCAGAAAGTAGTAAATAACACAAGAGATTTATAGTGGTTCGGCCTCGTGAGGGGCCTACGTCCACTTTGAACCGTTGTTGGAATATTATTGATTAAAAAAGATTACAAGGCTAAGACACCCTCATGACATCTCATTACATTCATTTCAAAGCCATATGATGTCATCTTTAAGCTATATGATGTCATCTCTAAGGCTATATGGGAGACATGATGTCATCTCTAAGACATGATGTCATCATTATCATATATGATGTCATAATTATCATATATTTAATATATTAGGAAAAATACAATTATGCCCTTCTTCTTCCTCAAATGAGAGATGCCATTAATGTAGCTCTCTAGAGGTCTTGATTTCACAAATTCCAATCCCTTTCGAGTGTGTATTCATGGGGTATTTATAGAAAACAAGTTAGGTAGGAGTAGGTAGAAATAGGGGACCACACCCAGAAATTCACACCTGGACCATGCACATGCTAGAATTTCGCACCTGGAGCTTGCGCACACTGGGAATTCGCACCCGGGCCTAGGATGCGAAATTTTGCACCTCGTGGGTGTTAAATTCGCTCCCCATAGGGGTACAAAATTCGCACCTTCTGGGGTGCGAAATTCGCACCCCAAGGTACGAATTTTGGACCCTTACTAGGTGTGAATTTCACACCCTGTTGGGTGCGAATTTTGCTTCTCTGTGGGGGTGTGAAATTCATACCTCTCGGGGATACGAAGTTTGCTTTATGAGGCGCGCAGAGGCTGCATGGACAGGCGTTTGGGGGGCTCGAGATCCAGGCTGATGAGTCATAGGGATTCGAGGCATTGGTTCGGAAATGTGTTTGGGGGTGTTGCGAGGTCTCTGTTGGCGCGATCCCTCTTCATCATGTTTCCTTCGCTACTAAGCGTCCCTTTCGGCTTCAATTCCATGCGATGCGTTGATTCGAGCGTGTCGTATGTACTTCTGGGAACCGGACCAAAAAGTCGGTTAACATTTGCCCCCTAAAGTACGTCTTGTCTTGAAATGATGTGCTTTGAATTGGTTGGTGTTGTAATCGAGTTGCAGGTTTGTCCTGTAAATCAAAGGAAAACATACATTAGTTAACAAGCTCGTTCGTTGTGGCATTGCGAGTTAGTTGCTGCTAGTGCGGCGTCGTGCTCGCAATATTCAGTATTCGCAGTTCGTTGCTTCCGCAAGTTCGCGCGGGCTGGTATACGCGGAATACGTATGCATGAGCGCGCGGGATGATATCTCGAACCCGGAGGTTCGATTCGATTTTTCGAGCCATAAGGGTTTGAAATTTTGACCTTCCAAGGTTCAAAATTTCATGACCTGGAGGTTCAAAATATCAAACCCTGGAGGTTCGAAATTTCAAACTCGAGGATTTGAATTTTGAACCCATGGGCTCGAGATTTTCGGGAATGCCAAGGGACTTTTTCTTTTTATTATAAATAGCCCCTCTCTTCATTTCACTTCTTCCTTCTAATTTTCAAGTTCAGCCGCTATTAAAAAAAGCTTCGATTCCCTAGTACTTTGAAATTCGAACGTGATAATTAGGTGGGTTTTGAGATTTTTGGAGGCGTGTGCGAAGGAGAGGAAGGCGCTGGGAAGCGAGCGCGGATAGGAGCCTCAAACTTGGAGGAGGTTCGGTCGCTCGAACTTGCAGTGGCTCGACGTTCGAACCTCGCCGAGGTTCGAGTATTCGAGCCCTGCTGGGGTTCGAGCCTTCGAACCCTACTGGGTTCGAACTTCCGAATCGCTGGGGTCTCGAAATGTCGGACCCTGCTATGGTTCAGGTGTTCGAACTTCTGGGGGTTCGATCTTTCGAGCCCTTAGGGGTTCGAGCATTCAGACCCCTGGGGGTTCGAGCATTCGAACCCCTAGAGGGTTGGAGCATTTGAACCCTACCGTGGTTTGAGCTTTCGAGCCTTCAGTCTTCTGATCCTCCGCATTGCCTAAGTATCTTAATTTTGCCTAAGTATCCTCCGCATTACCACAAGATCAAAGACCGGGAAAACCCTAGAATTTGAGGCTTTCCCGCCATCGTCAAATACACCCGATTCCACAACAGCGGTAACTCGAGTGGCAGCGAGCTTGAGACTACTGAAGAATCTGTTCCTTCTTAAATGGCCAGTTCGCCTGAAGTATCCGATCACGGGGAAAATATTGAGAGGTTACATTCTCCGATCATGCATGAGGAGATCGAGAATGTGGATATTATTAATGAAGATGCACCGGTGGGCCCAGTAGCCTCAGATATGTTGCCCGATACCGTAATCTTGGAAAATCCGACGGATTGGGTACCGTCGCGCATGAACGCTGCAGCAATTAGGAAAATGGCGCATCAGTTCAATATACCGGTGGGCGACGCACACACACCGGGAGAGGATGGCCGAGCCCACGCACTACCCAAGGGGTTGACTACCTGGAATAAGCAAGTTTGTTTTGCGGGATGCATGCCCCTGGCCAATGACTTCATCCGGGACATGCTATCATATTTCCGCCTCGCACTTTCGCAACTGCACCCAATGCTTACTCCTCACTCTTAGGCACTTACGTTCTCTACCGAGAATATTTGCACATGGAACCCACCTGAGAGGACATTCGATATTTTTTCAGTTTGAGGAGAACATCTAGCGGATCGCCTTCCCAATGGTTCCTGGAAGTGACAACTGCCACCAAGTTCTTCGTCGGGAAGTGGCCTAGACCGTCAGTGTTCAATCAAGACTGTTCTTTGCGCGCTGCCCTCCTTGATTTGCGAGGTGGTGGATAGAAGGGAGTAAGCATTTTCGAACTCCATTTCCTATTATAAAGTTCTTGGAGCCCGCGTCTCATTATTATTCTTCTTTGATTGCGATAGGGAGTCCGGAGGCACCCATCGGTGAAGAGTACAAGCAGCATCTTCACGCCTTGCGAGCAATTCCCGAAGAGTCTCGCAAAACTGATATAGTGACAAGCCAAGAGCGCCTTCACCGTGCGAGGTTGCTTCTGATGATTGGGCTATAATTAGGCCTGCAATGGCGAGCAGTGTGCCAAAAAAGGTGGTGGCGAAAAGCCCTGTGACCCCAAGTTTGAAAAGAAAGTTGCCCTCTGCTGGGCCCCGGCCGAAAAAGGTTGTTAAGTATCAAGGAGATGTTGGTGAAGATTAGGCTCGTGGTGAGGAGGCCGCAGCTGGAGATGAGGGCCCATTGAATGTTCTTGTCCTGCCCCCGGCAGGAGGGGCGGGGGCGGGAGTGTCAGTTAGGCCATTGTCTCCAGTGACTTCTCCTGGAGCTACCACCCCACTTGAGGACGAGCGCCAGTTTGATGGCTTAAATAAACTTGACCTAGAAGTGTCCTCGTGGCCGACTCCGGCTGGCATGGAAGAACTAGCTCTTGCTGTGGAGGGGTTAACTCTTTCGAGCAGACCACAATTTGGTTTGTTGAGAGAACACTTAGGGCATACACTCATTAACACTGCATAGCATAGCGGCTTATCTGAGCGTGCGACTTAACTGACTTTGTTCCATTTCTTTGACATGTGATATGGCTAGAGGGCATGAAGGACAAGGTTATGGGCATGGAGGCCGTCAATGCCCAAGGAATCCTTTCTTTGAGGGCTTTAGAAGAGGGACCATCTTGTATGATACTCCACCCCCGCCTGGTCGCGGTAGTGAGCACTAAGGAGGGGATCGATCTCAACGATCTCCTCCTCCTCCTCCGATTCGAGTGTCCGAGGGAGATTCTCGACTTAACTTAGGGGGTTCCCAACACTTGTCTTCGAGAACTCCTCCAAGTACAACAGCTTCTGCCCTTATTCCCGTAACCAAAGGGAGGGTGCCACCACTCGGCCAACCAAGACTGGAGAGGGCGACCGTAACCGGGACGCGGGAAATAGCGGCCTCTGAACAACCAAGGCTTTCCATTGAGCAACGGAGGGCATGGTTGAAAACAACTTTCCCTCAACACTATTTCAATGAGCCGACAGTCCTTCCAGATCTCAGCCCGCCTCCCGCTAGGGACTCCGGAGAGATCAGGATGCATGTGAAGGAAGCATACCATCAGGCTGACGAGCTTACCGCCTATTCCATTCATTTATTGGAGCTGATCAAGAGGAAGAACATGGAGCTCATGAATCAAAAGTTAACTATTGATGCTGAGCATACCACCATCGTTCATCTAAACGCAGAAATAGGTGAGTTTGCTTTTTGTACCGTAGGCACATTGTCGTCCATTCCCGTATCTTTATATGCTATTTTGTGAATCTCGTTGATGTAGATGAGATAAAGAAAGGGTACGAGACACTCAAGAGGGAGGCTGATCATTCCCACTCCGTTTTCACGGAAACTATAACCAACCTAACTACCCAGAGCACGACCCTAAAGAGGGACAAGGCTGAGGTGGATAAAGTGTGCACCAATCTGGAAAGGGATAACGCGAGATTCTTCGACCTTCAAAATGACAACAATGCTCTAAATGCGGAGAATGACAGCCTGAAAAGACAGCTTGAGGAGATGAAAAAGGCCAAGGAGGACGCAGAGGCCAGTAATCGAGATGTGTTGGGAACGATGGATGGATTGAGAGCGGCGCATCTGAGAGAGGTGGAACAACTAAGAGAGCAGCTAGAGGATACATATTTTTAGGTACAATCGTCTATGGAGGAAGGTATCTGAAACATGTACGTTAAGGTTCTGAAATTCCATGGCCTCCTATGGGTTGACAACTATCCCCGGGAACTAGCTCGGACTTGGGAGAGGTTGGTTCCGTATGAAGCTTACTTGCGCCAAGTGGATGTCGGGTCCTTGGACGAACGACAACTTATGATAGATTTGTTGACCGCTGAGGAGTGTAAAAAGCTGGAGGAGGGTAAGAGATTGTTGCTTGAGGATGCTGAGAGAGAGAGGCTGGAGAGGATTACTGCCGAGAAAGGGAAAGCTGCCATGACTGAGAGCGTCGTGGTAGCAGAGACATTTGCAGAAGGAAGCTCCTATCGGCCACTGGCCCCTGAATCGGTTATGTGAGTGATCCTGCAGCTTTAATTCGGGTTTCGACTGAGTATGACCCTGAGCACCCGAAACTAGGAGAGACCGGATTCACTTTACCTACCATACCACAACTACCCCTCTTGTCATTTCTACAACATCCCTGACCAGAGGTAAATTTCTTTTGCTATGCATCCCCGAGGATGACGTAATTACTGAATATGTGGACTAAAAGTTTGTGTTTTTACTGTGTATCCCCTCCAGGAGTGACCATGACATCAGACCTTGCCCTTGTGATACTGCAATTGACCGAATCTGGACCAAGACCCATGGTGGTGCAACTTGGAGAAGATGGCGATCAACTGGACACCTACTCTGATATAAGGTTAACTCCCAACATGTTTGAGAAACTTATGGAGGAAGAAGAGGTGGTCGACGGGCAAAGTTCTCATGCTAGAGGCCCGGTGGAAGACGATGTGCCTTCAATGGAGGATATGGTGGAGGCTCAACAAGCCAAGAGGGTGGCTAAGAGCGAGGAAGTGAAGGAGAAGCGGAAGCAGGATGAGGCTACCAGGCAGGAGGTCCTAATGAAGACCAAACGGGAAGCTGATGTGAGAGCCGCTGAAACGGTCTCACGGAGGAGGGCCGATGAGGAGGTAGAGAAGAAGATGACTGCTAATGAGGCCCGAAAGAAAAGGGAGGATGAGGAAGCCTAGTAGTGGACTATCAAGTCCCTTGAGAAAACCAAGGCTGGCGTTGTCACGCCGCATAAGTCCTAGAAGCTTGTTGAGCGAGGGTCCGCCAGAGAGGCCATGGAAAGGGCTGAGCGAGAGGGCAAGGAAATACCAGAGAAGAGTGACGTTGTAGTAGGTCTTGCTGCAAGAAGCGCCCCCATGCCTACGCCGCATACCGCTCTTGTTGATATCACTGAGATCTCTAGCAGTGAGGGTGCAAACGAGAAGCGTCTCTCGGCTTCTCATGAATCAACCACTTCTCAGAATGGCCGAGACGGAAGGAGCGAGTCTGGTAACAAGAGGCCCAGCACGAAGGACGAACCTTCAAGTGCTGAATCTGCAAAGAAGAAATATAATGGCAAAATGAAAAGACACGGCTAGTGTTAGTAACTTAAGTAGAAGTTACCGTTCATTTTGGTAGTATAGGCTGATAGTTTACGCGAGTACGACCCTCGCTTTTGATTTTCCAAGACATGGTGTGGTTTTCATGTACACCCTGTCATTAAAAAAGAAAAGATGTTAGACATGTAGTTTGTGAAATATGTGTGTGGAAATTGAATATGAATTAGTAAAGATCATGATTTGTGTCGAGTGTTCGGATGTTTTTCTTATGTTTTCCAGCGTCCCATACTTGCATAAGCATATTTATCGTTACACTTAACAAAAAAGCGATCGAGGGCCACGCTCTGGGTTAATTATTCCAGAGGAGAGATATGAAGCGCTGGTTTCACTAAGTCTCCCTCAGCTCAGGAAACCTGTAATTTACGAAACCAGGTTGTGCACCTGCTGTTTTGGGTTACCCGGGATTAATACCAAGTATAGCGAAGGCGTGTGATGTCGCGTTCTACGGTCCGTCTAGCGTGTGGCTCTCCTATCGTTCATCGGGTTGAGGTGAGCCACATGCATTGTTTATTCGCTTGAGAAGAGAATCCTGGATCATCAGCCCATAGGGTCTGATTGTGGCTATGGGCTACCCCTTAGCCTTAAGAGCTTCAGGGAAGAAACGATTTTAGGTCGGTCTTGGTGCTGCGCCAAGATTTGACCGGCACTTGAAGCCAAGGGAGAAATTTACATTACTCCTAACTGGCCGTCGGGCGGCCCTGAGTCGCTTGGGACTTGAGCACGAAACGATTTATCCTCGGCCTCGGCACGGGGCCGAGGTTCGAGTTCGTGGTTATTTATACTCGATCGCGCCACGGGCCGACGACTCGAGTAGCGTTGTCAGCTCCTGTGCTCGGGGTGTCGGTCGTAGCCAGTGTAGTTTTACCTCGAGGTTTGGATGGCGGTTCCGACTCCCGTGCTCGGGGACCGATACGGTGATCGATTGTTCACACATAAGCTAGTTGTCAGGATTAATCAAATGTGTCATGCACGTAGTAAACACAAGAACAAGATAGAAGGTTGAACATCATTTCTGATAATAACTTTGGCAGTAATAGCCTTTACAGTGCCTTGAATTGCTAGAAAACAAAACATTGTTGGAAAGCATAAACAACTGTGAACTAAGTTATGTAAAGTAGCGGCGGAGATATTCGTTGTTCCATGCCCTTGGAAGTTCAGCTCTGTCCACGAATGCGAGCTTGAAAGATTCATTGCTGAGCTTCCATTGTATGGAGGAAGGGACTTCCCAACGAGAGGTAAGACCGATAGGTGGAGCAAAGACCCATTTCAAGACAAGGTCACTGATGTTGAGGTCCTTACAGCGGACCCTAGAATTGAAATACCGGGCGACTCGTTGCCGTTAGGCGGCGACTCTGAGGTCAGCTATGTTCCTTCTCTCTTCTAGCAAGTCGAGTGATCCCAGGAGTAAATCTTGGTTTGTCTTTGGGTCAAAGTAAGTGACTCGATGAGATGGAAGCTTGAGCTCGATGGGAATGGCGACTTCAGATCCATAGGCAAGGGCGAAAGGGGTGTTACCGGTTGCTATCTTGTGGCTGGTTCGGTAGACCCATAGGGATAGAGGAAGTTCATCTACCCACATGCCCCCCAGCCTTTTCCAGCCGTTTCTTGATAATGGATTTGATGACCTTATTAACTGCCTCGACTTGCCCGTTGGCTTGGGGATGAGCCATCGCTGAAAATCTTTTTTCAATGTCGTGTCGCTGACAGAAATCTTTGAACTCGGCGCTCTAGAACTGAGTATCGTTGTCAGAAATGATAGCTTGAGGGACCCTATATCGAGTAATGATGTTGTGTACAATGAAGTTGATCATCTTCTTGGTGGTGATTGTGGCAAGAGCTTCGGCCTCCGCCCATTTGGTAAAATAATCAACTGCTACGATAGCATACCATGCCCCTCCTTTGCCCATTGGAAGAGTTACAATGATGTTGATTCCACACATGGAAAATGGTCATAGGCTGATCATTGTGTCAACTCTGTAGGCGGGATCCTTAGGATCTTTGAGAAGCGCTGGCACTTCTCACACTTGAGAGCGTAGTCTGCGGCATCTTTGTTGAGCGTGGGATAATAGTAGCCATGCCTGAATATATTGTTGGCCAGGGTTTGTCCTCCAGTGTGGTCACCGCACTCACCTTCATGTACACTAGTGAGCACTCGGGTGGCATCGTCATAGGCGACACATCTGAGTAACGGGATAGAGAAGCCTCTCCGGTAGAGCATCCCATCCATGAGAAGGTAGTGAGCTGATTGACGGGTGAGCGCTAGTCTTTCCTTGTAGCATTCTAGGAGGATCCCGTGTTGTAGTTAATTCTTGATCGGCGTCATCCAGGATTCAGGTTCGGATTTGGCATTTATGGCCGCCTCAGTTCGTATTTGCTTGATACTTAGGGAGTTGAGCACTTCGACAGGGGCGAAACCCAAGAGTTGCGAGTCCTCATAGCTTTCTAGCTTAGCTAGTGAATCTTCTTTTTCATTCTATTCTTAAGGAATGTGTGAGATGACGAAGTGGTCGAAGTGAATGAGTAATTCCAGAACCTGGTTAGATATAGGGCGAGTCATCCCTCTTTCGCTTGATATTCTCCTTGCACCCGATGAACGATGAGCTGTGAATCGGAGAAAATTTGGATGGTCTTTAGTTTGAGCTCAATCGCGATCTTGAGTCCGGCGATCAAGGCCTCATATTCTGCATCTTTGTTGGTAGCAGGGAAATTTAGTTTTAGTGCATAGTATATCGGGCGTTCTTCGGGAGTAATGAGTACGACTCCGGCCCTAGAGCATTTCCTTTTGGAGGAGCCGTCCACGAATAGTTTCCATTGAGTGTCGGGAGCTTCGACATTCCCTGCAGGAGTATCCTCGAGGATAGTGAATTCTACTATGAAGTGAGAGAGAGCTTGGCCGAGGATGGACTGGCGGGGGATGAAGGTTATCTCAAACTGGCTTAGTTCCATACTCCACTTTAGTAGCCGTCCAGACGCTTCGGGTCGCTGTAGGACCGGTCGTAATGGCTAGTTGGTGAACACCTTTATAGGATGAGACTTGAAGTATGGTCGAAGTTTTCGAGAAGAAATCAATAGGCACAATGTCAGCTTTTCCAGCTTTGGGTAGTTCTTCTCTTCCCCCGTTAATCGTTTGCTTATGTAGTAGACGGGTCGTTGGACGCGGTTCTCGATGCGTACGAGTGCCGAGCTGATTGCCTGCACGGAAACAGCCAAATAAACATACAAGTCCTCGTGATCCACGGGCTTAGATATGATAGGTGGTCGCTCTTAGTGGTTCAGAAGGTCCTCGAATGCGGAAATGCATTCTTGGGTCCACTCGAAGTTGCGTCTTCCTTTTCGAAATAAATCGAAGAAGGGAATTGAAACACCCCACCTCCATTAAGGTCACTCACAAAGGGAATGCATTAACTTCGGTGAAGTATTATAGGTAAAAGAAGCAGATAATTTACAAGACAAACATATAAACAGCGGAAAAACTAGAATTATTTTATAAGCAGCGTGGTTTAGTCAAAACATTACAACCATTGTCTCAAAACCCAACTTTCAAGTTACTACAATAAAACTTCCGTCTTGATTAAAAACTCAAAATACGTAAAGAAGCATAAAACAATAGTAAAGCGGCATAAATCCCCAATAAAAGTGTAACCACTGCCATAGCCCAAGAAAAGAGAATCCAAGCAATACATCTACTCTCTTTAAGCTGGAAAAGGTTTGAACTAAGATGAAGTATTCCCTCCCTTTGGACCTGGGGGGAGGAGGGAACGGAAGAAAAGAAGACGAAAGAAAACGGGTCAGGCATAAGCCTGGTAAGTCCTGTGATTTTTCAGCATGTAAATGAGAAAAAGGATCATGACATGAATAAACTGAACATAGGACAATACCATAGTAACAAGATAACATAGGACAAGATAAGGCAAGATAAACAGAATATACTATCGCACTCATTTCTATTTCTCTGCACCTACTAACAAATGTTACAACTAGCATCATGTGTTCATGATAAAATGATCCCTTTATCGATTGGCTTCTACTCGCATGCATTTACTACTTGTGTCATTCGACCCTGCTTGATTGTAGATACTTGTGCTAGCCCCACTATAGGGTGTATCAATCCCTATGGTGGCAACCAGACACAATTCAAGATGAACAGTGTATAACTAATGATGCCCAGTGCCTGATTTTTCCACTTCGGAGTACGTGCAAGCCCTACTCCATTGGAACCTACACTGACGCATCACTCGCCGTTATTTTGACCGCTTATAGTCACCCCAGTAATCATGCCCTACCCTGCCTAGTTCAGGGTACCATGATACATCTATGTGGGTTACTGCTGAAATGGGTCCCCGTTACTAGAGTTTCCTAACCAACATGTTATAACGTTTAAGTGTTCTTAATTTAACCAAACCCCACCCATCTGTTTAATTAACATGTTGTATTGGTTAAGTTTTGCCTTAGTTAACTTAACCCTACCATTCTTAGCATGTCTGTTCATTAGCATTAATTCATTCATTAATGCCTTGACCTCTCACATTAGAACTGTTTTTTGCGGTTAATGTATGTATCGGGTGGTTCCGGGCAGATTTCTACCGCAAACTCTTTCTAAACTTGAGTTTTGGGATTAATGCACCAACCTCTCACATTATATCTGTTGTTGCGGTCGCTGGATGTGCCGGGTGGTTCCAGGCAGCCTTACACCGCAACTCAATCTAACATCGGGTGAGGCACGTTCATCTTTTAGCCAATTTACATATTTACCATACATGCCCAAATCTAGATTTTTGTATGCCAATTACCAACAATTGTGGTCAATTCAAGTTATTCCACATTTACTTGTTATGCCTAAAATTACTCAACATACCCAATTCCCCGTGTTTCAATCGTACACACAACAAGATTCAATCTAGGTTTCTGAATGAACCTAGTATTCATAAAATAAAACAAAAAGGGGAATAGAGAAGGAACGCAAGAATTGACATAAGAGAATAAGCATGTACCAAACACAAGAATCATGGTTCCAATAGATTTATTGTATGCTAACAATATATATGAGCAAACTAAGCAAGTTACATCATAAGCATAAAGATTTGATAGAATTGAACATAAGAGAATCACCAATTTGGTGTACAACACGATAGGTTCCATTGTTTCAATCACAACATTCTCGTAAGCATAGGTAATTCAGATTTGACAAAAGGATAAGCATGAATCAGAATTGATTATCTCATAATTAGGCATAATTCTAGATCCGATTATTACAATCATGATTTGTATTAGGTGTTCAAATATAAATAATAACTGAACTTACAATTATAGGATTAGAAAAGTGAATTAGTTGACGTTGTAGCAATTCTAATCTTTCTTTGTTGATTGAAGAAGAAAACCTCTACTTTGATTTGAAGCCTTCTAATTTGATCTCTAGTTTGGAGAAGATGGAGGCTAGGCTAGCTTAGAGATGGACAGCATGGCAGCATCATAGAATAGGATTATGAGGTTTAGGGTTAAGGTTTGATGTGATTATATATGAGTATAGGATTAATTAGAGCCTTTAGATCAACATAGGAGTCATCAGAGCCATCCAGACCAAAGATAGCCAACCACAGGGCGACACATAAGCCCTAAAACCTCAGAATTCGTCACCCATATCTGGGAATAAGGGGGTCGACTCCCTACGGGGGGGGGGGGGGGGAGGGGGGTTAACACCTATGTTGACACCCCTATAGGGGGGTCGACTCCCATGTCGACAGCCCCTGAGGCGGTCGACACCTCTGAGCGGGAGATTTGCCACAAAGCTACTTTTCGGGATTTTGAATTTCGAATCTATTTTGATTATTTAATTATTATTTTAATTTAATTTCTGCTTAAACTTGAAATTTTCTAGCCTCCATAACTTCTTCATACGGAGTCCGATTCACGCAAACTCGGACTCTATCTCAAGCAGAATGCCAAGACGAACGCAATGGCGTAATGTGTTTCACCTAATTTTTCCTCTAAAAATTAAGTGTTCTTAAATTTGTTAATTTTAATATTCATAGAAAATAAAGGGTGTTACAGGAATGCACTTGTCGGTGGCTTTAGAGATGAACCGACTTAAAGCGACGACCTTTCCGCTTAACTTTTGACATCCTTGATGTTCTTGGGGATTTGGATGTCCCGAATAGCTTATATTTTTTCTGTGTTGGCTTTGATTCCGTGGGAATTGACGATGAAACCCAAGAATTCCCCCGAAGTGACTCCGAAGGAGCACTTCAGAGGATTGAGTTTCATGTCGTATCAGCAAAGGATATCGAACATTTCAGAGAATTTGTAGACGTGGTCATTGGACTCTTTTGATTTGACTAATATGTCGTCTACATACACCTCCATGGAATTCCCAATTTGGTTTTTAAAGAGACGATTAACCATTTGTTGGTAAGTAGCGCCGACATTCTTGAGGCCGAAGGGCACACTATAACAGTACAGTCCAAGGTCTGTTATGAAAGAGCTATAATCCTGGTCGCGAAGATTCATCGGGATCTGATTGTAGCCTGAGTAGGCATCGATAAAATATAGTAGTTGGTATCCGACGGTTGAGTCAACAAGTCGGTCGATCTTCGGGAGTTGGAAGCTGTCCTTAGGATATGCCTTGTTTAAGTCTGAGAAGTCGACACACGTCCACCATTTACCATTGGCTATTTTAACCAGGACCGGATTGGAGACCCATTCGGGATAGTCGGCTTCGCAGATCAAATCATTGTTGAGTAGACAGGGCCGTACTGGAAGGTGCGGCTGGATCACCTCCTTTTCAGGGAGAGCTAATGCTTATGCTTGTTGGGTATTTTGGTTTGACACTGCTTCACACCTAATACCTCTTCCTCGAGTGCTTTGGATCTTTTGGGTCACAAGAAGTGGCGCTTCTGCTTGATTGGAGGCATTGTGGGATCGATGCGTAGAAAATGACAAGCTACAGCGGGATCGATGCCTTTCATGTCGGAGTGAGTCCATGCAAACATATACAAATTGGCCTTCAAGAAATCTACAAGATCCTCTTTGATTGCGGGATGGAGTTGTGATCTTATTTCAACACCCTTGACGGGTCATCGGGATTAACCGAAACATCTACCATAGGCTCGACTGGAGTAGCCCTTTCATATTCGGGCTCCTCGTCCTTCCATGGGTTGAAATCACCGGAAAGACGACAGTGGCGCCTGAGCCAAGGCCCAAACGTCGCTGATTGCTATGCTTATATATTCTTGGCACAAGGGTAGACACGATTTTTCCCTTGTCCTTATTGCGTGTATTCTTCCATTCTATTGCTTAACATTCTCGGGCGCTTTCTTGGTCGCCTCTAACTGTTCCAATCCCGTTCTCTGTTGGAAATTTTATTAGGAGAGACCATGGCGACATGAAGTTCCGAAACGCGGTGAGAAAAGAGCGTACAAGGAAAGAGTTGTAGGGGGAATCGATTTCTATAACCACGAAAGTGAGAACTCGGACCCAGCTCCAATCCCCCTCGCCCAGTTCCACAGGTAAATCGATCATTCCCACTGGGGAACTAGAAGCCCCATTGAAGTCGTGGATCGTGGCACGACATGACTTTAAGTCATCTGTTTCCAACGTCATCTGGGCGTAAGCTGCTTTGAAAATGATGGTGACCGAGCTTCCCGAGTCGATTAATGCATTTTGGACAGAAGCGGCCCCGATCCGAGCCATGATAACTAGCGGATTGGTGGTCGGGATTTCCACCACGTAGAATCTCTTTTGCAGAAAATAATGTCGTCCCGCATGGTTTTTTGGAGCTTAGTTGGGACGGATTCGTTGGGGGCGGAGCAAGCTTCATAAGTTGCATGCTTTATGGAACTAACATGTTCTTCCATTTTTTGAAAGATGTCGTGTGTGGGGCAAGGTCCGCCACATATTGTGTTGATCACGATCCCTCGCCATGGGTTAGATGAACCTGCCGCCGCCTTGGCGGTTGCCGGAGGTGCTAGCGTCGGAGGTTTTTAATTTTGCCTCGGGAGGAAAGGGCTCTTGGACATATTGCTTGAGTCATTTCTCACCGATAAGCTTCTCGATTGCGTACCTGAGCTGGCGACACTCATTGGTATCGTGCCCGTATACATCATGGTATCGACATTATCTCCAGGTATTTTTCTCGCGGTAAGTTGATTCTCTGATGCGTGGCTTCTTGTATGGCAATCTATTGCATGTTTCCAAGTAAATTGTTTCTAAGTCTTCATTTAATGGGGTGTAAGTCTCGAAGGCATGGTGAGGGCCGGGTTTTCTTGGCTCTGCCGGGGCCTGACTGTTGTTTCGGCCACCTGGCCTACTGTTGTTTGGTTTTTTCGATAGGGATCTCCCCCTTGTTCTGGTCGTAGGGCTCCCCAACTTGTTTTCCTCTAAGGTTGTTATTTGCATTGTCTGCTTAGGGGTCATCGGGATGACTTGTGGTGGAGAGTCGGTTGGGTCTTGCCTCCACTTGGCATAAGTACTGATCTGCATTCTCATAGAAGGCATCAAGGATTTTTGGCTGTTTCCGATCGATCCATGCCCCGAATTCGGGAGTTGGGAGGACACCTTTGGCTAACTAAAAGAGTTTGGTGTGAGGGTCTGGATCCTCTACCTCGGCGAGGGCAATGTTGAAACGGGAGAGGTAGTTTTTGAGCGACTCCGCTGGTCCTTGGTATAGGTTGGACAAAGTAAGAGCGTTTTTCGGAGTCGGGATATGCATCCTGAATTGCTTGACTAGTTCTGTAGCTAGCTGACCGAAGTTGTTGATGGAATCGAGTGGAAGGCGAGAGAACCAAAGTAAAGAGGTCCCTGATAAGAAGACTGGGAAGCACTTGCATTTGACCGGATCATTGCCCCGGCTCGATTCCATTTGCCATTCATATCCATTCAGGAAGGCATAGGGATCGGTAGTGCCATCGTAGAGCGGCATTTGTGGCATGCTGAAGCGTCGCGGCCACTCGACCTCATTTACCCTCCTTGTGAAGAGATTACGTCTAATATGGGCCTCCCACGAGTCGTGTACATTCCCTCACATCTCCCTCGTGATCCTTCAGACCATGTCGTAAAGGTAAGTTGGATGGGGGGTCCGCCATTGGAACCTATGGGTTTTGGCAAGGTTCCAGAGTTCTGTTGAGAGGACATCTTCTATGATGGATGTCCGGGCCATCTTCTTCTATGTCCTCAACATCTATAATCAGATCCTGGTACGGAGCAGGCTGAAGCAGATCCTGTTCTGGAAAAGCATGGGCCGCTGGTGCAGTAGGTCCATCGTCTCGTTGGGTGACCGCTGGGTTTTGTCGAGGAAGGGGTTGGCTGGTCGGACCCGATCCGTCATTGATGATCAGGCGATAGCGATCCCGGTATTGCACCCCCTCGCTATATGTGACTGTATTTCGGTCGCCGTTAGCGTAGCCATTGCTGTTACCATTGTCGAGAGCATTGGTGTGGACGGCGTCGTGGTTGATGACGCTAAACCTCCTCCTTTGATGCGGGCCCCTCGACTCGGAAGAGGAAGTCTCCAAGATAGTTGGTAGGGGTCGAGCGTTGTTCCAAGTTAGTTGAAGTCGAGAGACGATGCACTTAACTTTTTTAAGTTGTCGCATAAGGTCGATGTTATTACTTAATGCTTGATTGAGCTCGACCGCCATGTTCTCGCATTTTTCATTAAGTGCGCGGATCTGAGTTTGCGTTGTGGGCGCTTCGGGGACCATAATAGGAGGGATGTTTTCATTAGTGACCGGGATGTCCACCGGTTGAGGTTGTTGGGAGGTCCCGACCTCGACTACGGTTGAAGGGTCGACCAATGCATTATTTGGTCGCTTTACCATCGTAAGTGGACCCAGTGGAAGGTATTAGCAAAGGAACCTTAAGCTCGTCGAAGTCGAGATGACAACATGTCACAAAGACGCAAAACTTGAGTTCACCTTCTTAGTGAAAGCACCAAATGTTGACGGCAAAAAATGTCGTAAACACCAAAGATTCCAATTAGTAGGAATAATTAATTTGGTCGCATAGACTAGAGTGGAAAGCAGTAAATAACACAATAGATTTATAGTGATTCAGCCTCGTAAAGGGCCTACATCTATTTTGAAGCATTGTTGGAATATTATTGATCACAAAAGATTACAATGCTAAGACCCCCTCATTACATTCATTTCAAAGCCATGTGATGTCATCTCTAAGGCTATATGATGTCATCTCTAAGATATGATGTCATCATTATCATGTATGATGTCATAATTATCATATATTTAATATAGTAGGAAAAAGACACTTTTTCCCTTCTTCTTCCTCAAATGGGAGATGCCATTAAAGTAGCTCTCTAGAAGTCTTGAGCTCACAAATTCCAACCCATTTCAAGTGTGATGTCATGGGGTATTTATAGGAAAGGGGTTAGGTAGAAGTAGGTGGGAGTAGGTAGAAATAGAGGAGCACACCCAGAAATTCCCATGCACATGCCAGAATTTCGCATCTGGAGCCTGCGCACATAGGGAATTTGCACCTGGGCCTGGGGTGCGAAATTTCGCACCTCGTGGGTGCGAAATTCGCGCCCCATGGGAGTATGTAATTCGTACCTCCTAGGGTGCGAAATTCGCACCCTGAGGTACGAATTTCACACCCCTGCTGGGTGCGAATTTCACACCCTGCTGGGTGCGAAATTCGCACCTCTCGAAGGTACAAGTTTGCTTTATGAGGCACGCGGAGGCTGTATGGATAGGCATTTGAGGGGCTCGAGATCCCGGCTGATGAGTCGTAGGGATTCAAGGCATTGGTTCGGAAATGTATTTGGGGTGTCGCGAGGTCTTTGTTGGCGCGATCCCTCTTAATCCTGTTTCCTTCTCTCCTAAGCGTCCCTTTCGACTTCAATTCCACGCGATGCGTTGAGTCGAGCGTGTCTTGTGTACTTTTGGGAACCAGACCAAAAGGTCGGTTAACACGTTCTCTCACTATCTATACAAGAATCCTAAACCTAGGCTCTGATACTAGATGTAACAAACCGAATTACGACAGACCGATTTTTTTCAAAAAATACCAATCTACCAAAGCCCAAGTTTGCTTGTCTAGTGTCCAGCATAAAAGACAGAGATATAAAAAAGACATAAATATAAAATATATCAGAGCTCAGAAAACATCTCACAGTGGAATTGATAAAATATAATATAACGAAATATAGCCTTACCATAGTAATAATACTGCATAACCAGTATCCAAAGCTATCATATCTCTATCATAACTAACATGCGAGTGTGTTATGAGGAGGGGGTCAGAACACAATTTCTGGCGACTGGACTAAATTACACATTCTAAAATAACCCTACATATACCGTTCAATTATGTTACTTATTTATTGGATTGTTTGGGTTAATAGAACTCAAGATTTTACACTTACGTCGTACCCATCTACCTCCCAATAGATTAACCTAATATAACATATATGTAGCTACCTCCAATATCAAGGTACCTCCCAGGGTACTCTTCTCGCATGGTCTACGCCGTCATGCCATAGAAGTGTATGCAACACTCATCCTATGCTAGAGCAACGTACGAATTTCCATAGAACTACGCCACATATGCAACTCTTATCCTACGCCGGAGTGATGTACGGGTCTACATATCCAAACATCTGGTCCAAGCTCGGTCTTAACACGAAGTAATGCTCTATCATCTGTGATAAACCACCCGGAGCAGTCATGCATGTATATAGACCCTCATATGTACGTGTTGGAGAATGGAGTTTTGATGACAACAACCTTATTTCAATTATCATTGATTATAAAATATATACTAAAAACTCTATCTAGAATGTATAGACATGTATATGCAGGATTTGTATACAGGACTTAAGTACTGAAGACTGTACAGTTTTAGAGTTTTTCAAGACTCAAGAGTTATCAAGCTTTCAAAGATTTCAAGAGTTCAAGAGTTCAAGATAAATATGGTAATAAAGTCTAGTTTACGTAAGACTCTAAATAGTACTCTAGGTTCAAATTCAAATTCTAATTTTCAAATTCTGATTTTCAATTCTATCCTCAATGCTCTCTGTTTTATTTTTCTATTTGTTTCTATTTCTATTTTTATTCTTCTTTGTTTTTTCAAACTTAACTTCTATATTTGTACTTTATATTCTTATACTTATATAGTTTAAAACTTTATAAAATTATAAATATGTTTATATGATTTAAAATTATGTTTTCATATATTTTTCTAGTTTATAATATTAATTTATATCATTATATTTTAATTCAAGAAGTTCCAGAATTATATTTATATCAAAAACATTTGAAAAATATTTTAAATTTTAATTTTTCAAAGGAGTATGTCGACATAACAAAAACTCCATGTCGATATATAACTGTCACTTTTTCCAATTTTGAAAGGAAGTGTCTTTTCACTATTTGAAACGATTCAGAACCGTTGCAACCTTACATACTCTATAAAAAGGGGTTAAAACCGAATTTTTTATCATCTCTTCTTCTCTAACTTCATCCTCTTTCTCTACACCATTATTCTTAATAATTTTTATGGCTTTTACACTTGTACTATATCAAATTCAATTCTATTTTGATAAAACTTCTTCTCTCTACACTCTCTGCTCTCTACTCTTTGAATCAAGTGCTATTGAAGAGTTATAGGGCTGTTTGTAATTGCCTGGGTTGAATAAACCTTAATAGTGTTGAATCAAAGAGGAATCAGTGTGTTCTTGTAGCCGTGAAATCAAGGAAATAGGAGTTAGTGTGTCCTTGTTGAGCCGTGAAATCAAGGAATAGGAGTTGGTGTCTTCTTGTTGAGCCATGAAATCAAAGAGGTTGTATTTGACTATTGGAAATAGTAATAAAACTCTGCGCAATCCATCGTTGTGCGGGATTGGACGTAGGAACAATCCGAACCAGTATAAAATCCGGTGTGTTCTTTCTTTTTCTGCATCTTTATTTCTGTTTATTTTGCATTTATGTTTGAATTTGTGTCCGTGATTATGTTTGTGCTGTTTGATTCATCCGTAGTTCACTTTAGTTTTAGATTTTGATTAAATTCTTACAAACACTATTCACCCCCTCTAGTGTTTGCTTTGCCTTAACGATCCATTATGCATTCCCTAACAGTATGTACCGTCTGCAGTATCTGATGCCATAACATCTATGATACACCACCCAGAGAAGTCATGCATGTATCTAGACCGTAAAAATTATGTGTTGTTTACTGTATCGGGCTGCATCCATTGCACGAAACTCGGTCGGGAACCTTTTTCCATATCTGTATAGGCCTTCAAAAGAGGCCTAAAGTACATATATCTAAACTATGGTCTGCATTTCACGGTGTCTATGGTTCCACCTTGACCCTCCCTCAATTAGTGAACGACTACATCAAGAGCTAAGTGACGATCCCCTAACAACCAATCTAGCATCCAATTTGTTGTGTCCCTCAACCATGCCTCGATAGTGAAGGACAATGGTATATTGGTTTAGCTCTAGTCTTTCCGCATCCCACTAACTGTCGATGGCATGTACCCAATGATTATTATCCTCAATTTGGTCCTGACCATCCTATATGTAGGCAACTCACCGAATCACCCCAATACCATACCGCCACAGCCTTCTGACTGTCAAACTACTATTGCGGTCAAGGTATACTCACCGGGTGGTAACGCGCAGACCCAACCTCTGCGAGTATAGCCTGAGCATGCACCGCAGCAGAGGACCACCAAGGAGTATCCTACCACATCCCTCGGAAGTCGCGTGCTTCTTTCCATTTCCGTAGAGCCAGCAAGCAGAATATCAGTAGTAATCTGATGGATGTGCTCCTTTCATGCCTCTAGACAACACAATGATCAACCCCGTTGGGCTGTTCACTATAAGAGCTCGCATTTTACATAACAAAAGATCGTAAAATATTTTTATTTTATTCCCTGAGGGTTGGATCATTCTCATGTTTTGATATGTTGCTTATGGGATGCGAGACATGTCCATAATTTTTACCAAATTTGTTTGTGACCATTTTGCCCCTGTCAGCCTTGTATAGGGAATAAATTTTGACTCGGCTCGAATCAGAGGGTGAGGCCTGTTCCATTGGAAAGGAATTGATGATTGTCTTTCCGTAGAGTGGTTACATTAAAGATTTGGCTTAGCGGTATGGGAGGAATCGTTGTTTTAAGGTTTTTTAGTTGGCTGTTCAGGTTTGGAGAGCCACAATGGGCTGATTTGGGAAGGCCCATTGGTGGGCTAGTGGAAGGGTATAAATAGGGGTTGAGGGATATGGGAAATAGTTTAGTTTCCCCATTCTCTAATTAGATGGCCTTGTGCTCCTCCCTCCTCTAACATCTTTCCACTATTAAAAATCAGAATCCAAGGAGGGAAATCATAGATCTACACCATTGGAGGCTACATCTACATCAATTGAAGCAAGAGTTTATCGGATCAAGTGGTTTGGTGCGAGGTGTGTGATGGCCCGCCCCGCACCAGCCGACATTTCCCTCGAAATGCATTGTACTGATGTCCAACTATCATGGGACGGTCATCAAAGAAAGAAATAAAGGGTTAAAACTAAAAATCGCAAAGAACCTGTAGTATATCTCACAGCACATGGAATAAAATATAATAATAACATAACTTGACATAAAATAGGCGAGACAATGCATAAGATGAAAACTAAATCATCATAGCAGCGGAAATCCAAAATATAGCTTATGCCACATCATTATTACAACTTCAAAATACTGTCTCTAAAGCAAAATAGAAAAGGTGCATTATTAATGCCCAAAGTAGTGACCAACAACAACACAAGGAGATATATGTGTAAACAGTACGTGTAAGCCTCCTGCTCGTCTCTGGACATCTACTCGTGCATATCTACCTGACCTATCTCTAGTCTGCTCGTTTAGGAGCACCAAGAGTAATAAGACGAGACATAAAACTCTAGGTCAGACAAAAGTCTGGTATGAGCAATAGTAACAAAATAAAACAATAACAGGTATAATCCAATCATACCGTATTAAGGCCGAGATGATGATTGCCACTGGTACAAAAGTTGGTTCCTGCAAATATAAAACAAACCATGGGTCGAGCATTTTATTCCACTTGGCTTTAGAGGGTGGCGAGCATAAACCATACTCGTCTTAGTGGCGAGCATAAACCATACAAGAGTTACAGAGCTCAACTATAAAGTGGACGTAGGCTTGGTTTGAACCGAACCACTATAAAAATCTCGTGTCTCTCCTCTTATTTTACGGTTTTTTCTGCATTAATCTGTGATTGTGAGGCTTTCACATAGAATTAGGGTGTTAGGCCCAATTTTCGGTCTAACATCTTTGGCGCGCCAGGAAGGGGCAGCGCACCGACACCGCCATCGAGCTCCTGCTTATCCCAGGTCATGGCGAACAAACGAAAGAAAGATGCAACATCCTCTCGTCCCGCAAACACCAATGCAGCTGATGCTGACGCTGCAGAAGCAAGCCACGAAGTTTCCTCTCATGACAACATGTCCTGATTCCTTACCCGAGACGACATGGATAAAATCATGATCGAACTCAGAGACCATATGACATCTCAGGGTAGAGTCCTCGAACAACAGCAGAAGTTGATGGATCACCTTCTCGGTCGACTGGAAACAGGGTTGAACGCTTCAACATCAATTCCTCCATCGACCGAAGCTGGGGCAATAACTGATCTTCGGTCTGCACGAAATTAGGCCACTGATCGGGCTACACCTTTATTTCATCCTGGTTTGGTTCCACCAACCGATCGATCCCAGCCGAGAATATCGCTTCCAGCAACCAGCGCGGCTGCAACAACAGAACCTCAGGAGGCAGGCGACCAAGATCTAGGTCGCCTGACAAATATGCCTCCACTCTTTGGAATATCTCGACCTACCAAGTCAGTCAAGCTACCCTCGGGTCCCTCAGAATCAACGCCATTCCCATTACAACCCGGGATCTTGCCAACACTAACATAAAGTGTAAATGGGGGTGTGGGTCATGGTGACAGCAAGCATCAAACATAACAATCATCCTCACATCTCTCAGTCAGTGCGTAAAGCATACGATATCCACCACTCGATCACCTAATCCTTTGCTACGATCACTTTGCTCCATGGAGTCACAATGACCCCATTGCACTAACCCATAGCCACTAATTCGTCTCTCAGTGGTGTACCAAAGTATGAATATCGATAACCCCTTTGCACGCATCCCGTAGCAAAGCCCAACATGAAGTTAACTCATTGGTTCCCATATGGATCCTGAGTAATAACTTTTTATTTGGAGTACCTTTGCATCTCAAGTTTTGGTCATCAACTCGGTTCGGTCTTTATGGTTCGGTTCGGTGCTCCACCCCAAGTCGGTTCGGTTCGATTCGTGGTCCTCATGTGGCACCGGTTCGTAGCTTCCTCCGGTTCGTGGATGGTATACCGGGTCGGGTCATGGGATCTGCTCATGATGAGCACCCGGGTCGTGATACTCCACCTTGGTTCATGAATCTCCATCTAGGTGGCTCGGTGTTGCCTGTTCGTGAGCTTCTGGTCGGATCGTTGCTCACCTGAACGGTTCGTGGTCCTCCGTTCGTGGGTGCATCGATTCGTAGCTTCCTCCGGTTCGTGGATGGTACACCGGGTCGGGTCATGGCACATAGGCCATGAGTGTGTTCGGATCGTGAAGGATCTCACAAGTGGGGGTTGGTTCGTGGTCTCTAGCCACGAGTGGTGCACAGTGCCTCACGAACGGGCCTGGAAAATTTCCTACAACTATTTCTAGCAAACTGTTTGCGCCAACGACAGCGTTTTCGACCAATTTAACAGTTCTAGGCTATCACAAAACATTCCAAATAGTAATAGAAACATATAGAATTGACCACAAACACCAAAACAACAATTATAACATGTTAATGTGGATCAAACATACCCAAAACCCATGTTTTCCCCTTAATCCCCTTAATCATGATTTAATCATACGATTAGCAAAACATGTTCAAATTAACCCAAATTTCTAACAGATGCATAAAATGAAATTTTAGAATTTAACAATTTTTTCCAGATTTTTCTGAGCCATAATTTCACTAATTATCACTAATCACCCTAATTAGCCGTAATTAGTGAAAAACAATGCAAATCACTCACCTTAGCGACAAATATAATCATAGATATGAAACTATACTATTATGGCATGGATCCCAATGTATTCCAACAGCCCTATCTCTGATTTGACGCTAATCCACCTTGATTCGGTGTTGATTTGCTTAATTAGTGATTAGAAATGACAAAAACAGTGTTTTGGGAGCGATTTAGAAGATGGAGGCCATTGCTGGAGCTCAAGGGAGGTTTGTGGCGGCTAGAAAACTGGAATGAAATGTTTTTCCTTACCCTATCAGCCCCCCATAACACTAATCCCGAAATGGGTTATGGGCTCAGCTGCTAATCACCCGGTTAAGCCCAATTATGTTGTTTTTCACCTTCCTAACCTTGTTTCAGCCATTTCTTCCAAACGGTAAGTCCGTTTGATCAATGTGACCACTCTACGGAAAGTTAAACCATCATTCAAATCCAATGGAAGTGGTTTTAGGTCAAAACTCCTTTCCAGTCAAAAGTTATAGGCAAAAGAAAATTCGTACGGGCAAAACGGTCATTTAAAAATCGGCAAAAATCATGAACATGGGAGATGACCCCAATAATCGTCCCCAAAGTTAAACGACCATACCACTTTATATGAAAATGAAATAAATATTATACGATCCTCCGATGCATAGAATGCGGGTCGTTACATTCTCCTCCCCTTAAGAAATTTCGCCCCTGAAATCCCTTAACTAAGAAAACACACAATAGGGTCCCGCATGCCTACCAACCATTTACAAACAATCAACCAAACAAAACAAACACAACAAGCTTATCCTAGCATGTGGTTTACTAACAAGGGAATAATGTTATTACAATAAAAATCTTACCAAGTAAAGAGCTCTGGATACGACTTCTTCATGCTCTCCTCGGTTTCCTATGTATAGTCATTCTCATTATCACCCCATTGGACTTTAACCAGTTTCACCCTCTTCCTTCAAAGTTGTTTTGTATCGTGTTTGACAATACAAATCGGTCTTGGGATTCCCAACCGCCTTGGGTTCTACTTCGATATCATCCAACTAATCTTGGCTATATAGCTAAATCAAAATCATGCACGAACTTCCTTAACTGAGAAACAAGTAGTATGTCATGCACTTCTGCCATTTTGTCAGGTAATCCAACTCTTATACGTCAAATTTCCAACTACATTCCAAATGATCTATCAAGTCCAACCTGAGTCTTTCCTACATTCGTACTGCCCATCCGATGTATATTCACCTCCCAGAGATAAACTAGACACATCCAATGAATCTAAGTACCCTACCTATATTCGTACTGCACGTCTAATGTACATTCACCTTCCAAAGGTAAACTAGACCCATCCAATGAATCTAGGTACTCTACCTACGAGTCCAAGTCCAACTTGAAGCTCTCATATGTTCGCTGAATCTCCAAAATTAACGAACACCCCACGATGTTCCAAGCATACTTCAAATCTAATGTGAAGTATCTTCACATTCATTATATCACCATGACTAACGAACTCGCCCCATTTCCATTCTGAAATTTCCAATGGTTGTAACAAACCACTAGGCTTCTTTTGCTCGTCTTTAACTAACTGGCAGTTCATCCACTTGGATATAAATTTCCCAACATCGCTTTTCATCCCTTCCCAGTAGTAGGTATGCTTCATGTCTTGATACATTTTGTTACCACCGGATGTATAGCCAGCTTTGAGTGATGACATTCTCTAAGCACTTCATCTCTCAATCCATTGACCTTGGGTACAACCAGTCTATCATTCTTTCGAACCATCCTTCTCGATCAAGTCCATACTTGTTTATCTTCTCTCTATCGATGCACATCTCTACCTTGGAGATGATTTCCAATAGATTAGGATCGTCCCTCTGACTGGAACCAATCCGCTCAATCAAAGTCGGTCTGATCGTCAAACTTGCTAACATTTCTGGATCCAATCCATACTTAGGTCTGAAATTATATCCCACGATATACTCCAGTTGCTTCCATTCAATAAACATAGCATCTAAATTGGCATGTCTCTTACTCAATGCATCAGTACAACACCTAGTCTGGTACCATATGCAAACGTGTATACCATTATCTCTTCGTTCTCTATTACAAGAATCCTACAGGTGAGAGTCTACTCAAGGGAATAAAACTAGGAACAAACATACCAACCATAGCATCCATCAAACATGTCCTATCCATCACCTGCTAAAGCCATAAATACGTCAATACCAACATGATTGGTCCAATCAATCTCAAGGGCTAATGGAAGCCCCGACCCCAAATGGAATACCGCACGTCCAACGCACATTTATCCTCCAAGGATAACTAGATCACATCCAACGGATCCAAGGTAACGGGCATCCCCAGATACACCTGCTTCGAGTCCGCCTAGAACACTCCAACTATCGACGATTCCTTAGTACTCTCATCAAAAGAGCTACCTACAAACTCAGACCCAGTCTTGAGTATCCATTACCGACAAACACAAGTCCAACATGAGTCGTCTCCCTATTCGTTGCATCTCCAAGATCAACGAACAACCATTTTTTCTTTTATGAGTTTAAGCCCAACTTGAATCGTCCTAAACTTCGTTGCATCTCCACGATCAACGAACACATCTTATCACTATGAAGTTTTACCATTCTTGAACCAAAAAGAACATCAACATAGGGTCCTAAACAATCCATTACTTTGCAACTTTCTCGAGTCCCACACGAGTCATCTCATAGCCATATCGAATCCAACTCGGAGCAGTCCATACCATTGAACAGTCTTATCATGTCAGGGATGCACACCACTCCTCGAGTAAGCCGAGATATCATTCAATGGAAATATCAACAACTACTTATATCTCATGTAAACCATCCTAGTCGAACTCGACATTCCCCAAGCACAAGCCTCAAAGGCCTAAACCAATATCAGACAAGCACTCCAGGAACATCTCCTCTAAATTCAGACAATCTATGTGAGATGATACAAGCAAAACAACTAAACACTCGAGCACTCATAACTGACTCTGGCTATCCTCGCCAATCCAGCTTCGAAACTATCGTTAGTCATATAACGGCCCATGCCATATGCCAAGAGTAAATGGAAACCTAAGTTTTAACCAGACTACTGCACGTCAAACGTACATTTGCCTCCCATAGACAACTAGAACTTACAACAACGATAATCTCTCAGCTTCCTTAACTCCAGTTATTATCGCCATTACTAGGTAGGTACCCAATACCACCCTATACCTTTGGAGTAAATCGACTCCCCAAAATAATCCCAAACCCAGTAAGGCTTAAACAAAGCAATCAAAAGCAAACATAAACCCATGACTCGATAAGACCACATTACAAAAAATCATACTAAGGCTAGTCGAACCACCGATCGGGTTTGTCACAACTAAAGGTCTATCGACAATCTCGAGTTCCAATTCCAACCTATCTACCAGGTCACTAGATATGAAAGAATGGGAAGCTCTGGTATCAAACAACACTCGAACAGGAACTTCATAAATAGAAAGCATACCTTGAATAACGACACTCTTTCGCTTCTGCATCGTAGTTGGGGCATTCGACGAAGAAGGAATAGCGTTGATAGCATATGCTTTCACAATCTGCTTCTCCCTAGGAGGTTGCGGACAATTATCCTTGTAATGTCCCGCTTGGCCACAGTTGAAGCATTTCCTTTCCGCAGGCTTTTCTCAACAATCCCTGGCATAGTGGCCCTGCTTGCCACAACTAAAGCACTCGCCATCTTTCTTATTCTTCTTTTTCTGACTACCTATGGTCTGATTCTGTTTCCTCTTATTCTGGGAATTATTCTTACCTCCACCGCTTGCGACTTTGGCTCTTCTGCAGATGCAATAACAACTTCGGACTTTGACTTAGGGTAAAGGCTTTCTGATCTTAAGGCCTTTCCCACAACATATTTGAATGTTTCATCGATAGGTTCTACAAGTCTTTCTCCCAAGTACTGATCTAAGCCTGTTATGAACTTCTCGTTCTTCTTCTCGGTAGTATCGATAAGGGATAATCCATATTTCGATAAGATATCGGACTCAGCAATATATTCCAAGACTGCCCTACCACTCAGCTTAAGCTCCAAGAATCTTTTGAATAGTACTGATTTCTGAGCAGCTGGAATAAACTTATCACTGAAGCGAATCTTAAACTGATTCCAAGTAACTTGATCCTAAGGGGTAGCTGCCTTAATAACTTTCCACCAATTCATAACCCGTCCTTGCAGCTGACAAATGCTAGCTTTCTCTTCATTTCATCTTTGATCCTCAAATCTGCAAAGATGCACCCATAACTATCAAGCCAATCTTGAACATCCATAGCCGATTCCGTTCCGTGGAACGGATTTCGACCAAGACTAGTATAATCCTTGCAGAGCTTGGCGAAGTCGGCTTTAGGCGCCTGCGCTACTACACCACACCACTACCAGTAACAACATTAGGAACTGCTCTTCGAGCATCCCTAAGTATCTCTCGCATGAAGGTAGTAAACATCGTCCTCATATCAGGGACATTCCTATTATTAGCCCCTGAACCCGTAATCCTCGTATATCGGCTCATCGTTCAATCTGTAAAGAGAAAACGATTAACCATCTTCTTAGTGGTGCCAGTGCAGTGCGACTTCATCCTTACATATACTAATAGCATATATGTAGTTTTTGAAAATAAAAATACAACAAATACGCGCTCTCATATATGTATACTATCTCTCCCTAATGTATTCCCCTAGGTTAAACTACGCAACCAAGAGCTCTGATACCAAATGTGATGGCCTGCCCTGCACCAGCCAACATTTCCTTCGAAATGTGCTATACGATGTCCAACTAGCACGGGACGGTCGTCAAAGAAAGAAAGAAAGGGTTGGAACTAAGAATGACAAAGAACCTGTAGTATATCTCACAGTGCATGGAATATAATATAATAATAACATAACTTGACATAAAACAGGAGAGACAATGCATAAGCTAAAAACTAAACCATCATAGCAGCAGAAATCCAAAATACAGCTTATGATCCACATCATTATTACAACTTCAAAATGGAGTCTCTAAAGCAAAATAGAAAAGGTGCACTACTGATGCCGAAAGTAGTGACCAACAACAACACAGGGAGATATATGTGTAAATAGTACGTGTAAGCCTCCTACACGTCTCCGGACATCTACTTGTGCATATCCGCTTGACTTGTCTCTAGTCTGCTTGTTTAGGAGCACCCAGAGTAATAAGAAGAGACATAAAACTTTGGGTCAGACAAAAGTCTAGTATGAGCGATAACAACAAAAAAAACAATAACAAGTATAATCGAATCATACCTAAACCTATTCCTGCAACCAAAGAGTTAGCACAACAAGATGTACAGTACTCTAAGGTAACACTAACATAAAGTGTAAATGGGGGTGTGGGTCATGGTGATAGCAAGCATCAAACATAGCAATCATCCTCACATCTCTCACTCGGTGTGTAAATCATACGATATCCACCACTCAATCACCCAATCCTTTACTATGATCACTTTGCTCCATGGAGTCACAATCACCCCCACTGCATTGACCCATAGCCAATAATCTGTCTCTCAGTGGTAAACCAAAGTTATGGATATCGATAAACCCTTTGCACGCGTCCTGCATCAAAGCCCAACATGAAGTTAACTCGTTGGTTCCCATATGGATCCTAAGTAATAACCTCTTATTTGGACTACCTTTGCATCTCGGGTTTTGGTCATCATCTCGGTTCGGTCTTTATGGTTTGGTTCGGTGCTCCACTCCAAGTCGGTTCGATTCGATTCATGGTCCTCATGTGGCACCTGTTCGTAGCTTCCTCCGGCGCATGGATGGTACACTGGTTCGGGTCGTGGGATTCTCTCATGATGAGCACCCGGGTCGAGATACTCCACCTTGGTTCGTGAATCTCCATCCAGGGCGGCTCGGTGCTGCCGGTTCGTGAGCTTGTGGTCGGATCGTGGCTCACCTGAATGGTTCGTGGTCCACCGTTCGGGGGTGCATCGGTTCGTAGCTTCCTCTGGTTCGTGGATGGTACACCGGGTCGGGTCGTGGCGCAAAGGCCATGATGGGTTTGGCTCATGAAGGGTCTCACGAGTGGGGGTCGATTCGTAGTCTCTGGCCACGAGTGGGGCAGGGTGCCTCATGAATGGGCCTGGCAAATTTCCTGCAACTCTTTCTAGCAAATTGTTTGCGCCATACGATGGCGTTTTCGACCAATTTAACAGCTCTAGGAAATCACAAAATATTCCAAACAATAATAGCAACATATAGAATCGACCATAAACACCAAGACAACAATTATAACATGTTAATGTGGATCAAACATACCCAAAACCCATGTTTTCCCCTTAATCATGATTTAACCATATGATTAGCAAAACATGTCCAAATTAACCCAAATTTCTAACAGAGCCATAAAATGACATTTTAGATTTTTACAAATTTTTCTATGCCATAATTTCACTAATTATTACTAATCACCCCTAATTGGCCGTAATTAGTGAAAAACAATGCAAATCACTCACCTTAGCGACAAATATAATCATAGATCTGAAACTCTACTGTTATGGCACTGATCCCAATGTATTCCAGCAACCCTATCTCTGATTTGACGCTAATCCTCCTTGATTCAGTGTTGATTTGCTTAATTAGTGATTAGAAAAGACAAAAATAGTGTTTTGGGAGCGATTTAGAAGATAGAGGCCATTGCTAGAGCTCAAGGGAGGTTCGTGGTGGCTGGAAAACTGAAATGAAATGTTTTTCCTTACCCTATCAGCCCTCTCATAACCCTAATCCTGAAATGGGTTACGGGCTCAGATGCTAATCACCTGGTTAAGCCCAATTATGTTGTTTTTCACCTTCCTAACCTTGTTTCAGCCATTTCTCCCAAACGGTAAGTCCGTTTGATCAATGTTACCACTCTACAGAAAGCTAAACCATCATTCAAATCCAATGGAAGTGGTTTTAGGTCAAAATTCCTTTCCAGTCAAAAGTTATAGGCAAAACAAGATTCGCCAGGGGCAAAATGGTCATTTAAAAATCGGCAAAAATCATAAACATGGGAAATGACCCCAATAGTTGTTCCCCAAAGTTACACGACCATACTACTTCATATGAAAATGAAATAAATGTTCTATGATCCTCTGATGTGTAGAATGTAAGTAGTTACGAGGTGCTTGCTGTCCGGATTCACATTTCTATCATTTTAGCTTGTTTTGGAGAATCGGTGAGTGAATTGCATCTCTCACATGGATTTAATGAAGTATATGAGTGTTTGTTCATGTTTTTCGTCAAATTCAAGTGTTTTACCATAGATATAAACCATTATAAGTCCATTTTCATATGAATCACCCAATGATCTATTCTAGCAAGTTTTAATTCATGATTCTATGTTATTTCTATGCTATCCCATATGATTATGCAAGTTAGATCTATAGTTTTGTTCATATTTACATTTATGGTGATTATGGTGAATTTCACATAATTATTGATGAAATTTGCCAAATTGGTGATGTTATTGGTTTCATATCATGCTTGTGGTTGTGTTGAGTGGATTGGACGAGTATATTTCGTCGATTGAAGAAGTTTTTGGTCGAAATTGGAGTTGCATTGGGGGTTGCAGTTTTTGGGTCGCACATAGGGGGTCGGTCGTGCACCATGGTGGGGATTTCTTGGAGAACAAGACATGTGCAGGGATCGGTCGAGCGAGTTGGGTCGGGCTCAGTTGGGTCAGTTAGACTGGATCGGTTGTGAGGTTGAAAGTGGAAGAAGGACCAGGTCGGTATTCATATGGTCGGGCCGTTCACCAGAATGGGTTATGTCGGATTTCAGTTGGATGCTTACTATATATATTAGCATATATATTAGTAGCGGTTGTACCTCTTTAGCAGGTTTTCTTGGAAGTGGCTAATTATTGTAAATTGCAGATTTAGAATGAGTAGACGACCATCAAGACACGCTACTAGGGGAGCTAATACTAGAGGGGAAATGATGGTGAACTATACTACCCTATCATTTTTGAAGCCATGATGGAAGCATTCATGCGAAGGGTGCCCGCTCCAGTGGAAGCTATGGCAGACGTAGGAGTTCAATTGCTTAGAGTTGTGGATTTTGCGAAGCTATGCAAAGATTATACATCTCTCGAAGGAAAACCATTCAAAGGACCTAAGCCAGCAGAAGAGGTTCAGAGGTGGATGGACTCTTGTGTTCGTATCTTTAGAGACTTGAGTTTGGATGGCGCAACCAAGAGAAAGCTTGCATCAAGGCAACTGCAAGGCAGGGTCATGGATGGTGGAATTTAGTCACGCTTGAGACTCCAGAGGAAGAAATTTCATGGGAGCAATTCCAGGCTATGTTTGAAGCAAAGTTTATCTCCACTTCTCAAAAGTCAGCTTTGTTCAAGAAGTTCGTGGTGCTGGAAAAGAATGGCCGTTCTATGCTTGATTATGTTTCTGATTTTGAGGCCTTATCCAAATACGCACGTTCATACATTGATACACCTTATCAGAAGAACGAGAAGTTTGTTATGGGTCTGGATACCTATATTGGAAGGCCGTTAGTGGATCATCTTGACGATTCATTCGAGAAGATTGTGGAAAAAGCTATTCGCCATGAGAGCTTGTTTCCTAAGGAAGCAAATGTTTTCGGTGCAACCAAGGATGTTAAGAAACCACAGCAGGGTGTAATAATAAGATGAGGAAGTAGCAACAGCATAAAGGAAGGGATGGCTAGAATAAGCCTAAGAATGAGGTGGTTTGCTTTAACTGCAAACAGAAAGGCCATTTTGCTAATGAGTGCAAGAATACCAAAGTTGAGAAGAAGTGCTTTAAGTGTGGAAAGCCTAGGCATGAGAAGAAGGATTGTCCAGAATCAGCTAAGGGCAAGCAGGTTGTGAAGGCATATGCTTTAGAAGTCATGCCAACTTCTTCGAGAGCTCCTACTGCAGAGGAGAAGGGCAAGGGTGTCATCGTGCAAGGTACTCTTTCTGTCCGAGGTGTTTTAGTTCGTGTGTTGTTCGATACTGAATCATCGCATTCATTCATTTGCAATGAGATTGTGTGCCACTTGGGTTTGGAACCCGAGATTTGTAATAGACCATTGATCGTGACTAATCCGGTTTGGGGTTCATCCAATATTTGCATGATTTGTCGTGGTCTAGCGTTGTCGAGTCACGGTTTCTCTTTTATGTGTTATTGCTTTGTTTTGAACTTAGCTGGGTTTGGGATCATCTTGTGCATGGATTGGCTCAGGAGATATGCGGCGAGGGAGAATTGCGAAAGCTAGAGGTGAGAGTCGGGGATGTGGAAGGGCGAAAGGTATCGATTAGACGTAAGCGCGAAGAGGGTGTCTTCATGATCTATCTATATTCGCTTGGGATTCCACAGGAAGACTTGTCATCTGTGCTGATCGCTAATGAATATGAGGATGTCTTTGACGAGGTCAAAGGGTTGCCGCCGCATCGTGAGATCAAGTTTAGGATCGATTTGGTCGAGGGTGCTAGACCAATCGTTATGCCTCTTAGGTGGATGGTGCCTAAGGAACAGCGAGAGTTGGAAGTGTAAGTTTGTGACCTTCTGGAGAAGGGATTCATTTGTAGAAGCATATCTGAATGGGGTGCACCACTAGTGTTTGCAACCAAGGTAGATGGCTCGTTAAGATTGTGTGTGGACTATCATGAGTTGAACAAGGTGACTAAAAAGAACAAGTATCCGTTGCTAAGGATTGATGACTTGTTCGATCAGCTTCACGAGGCCAAAGTGTTTTCTCAAATGGATTTGTCAACGGGATTTCACCAGTTGAGGGTGGCAAAGGATAGTGTGCCAAAGACTGCTTTTAGGACACTATCTGGTTTCTTCGAATGGTTGGTGATGCCATTCGGGTTGACTAACGCACCAGCATACTTTGTGGATCTTATGAATAGGGTTTTTAGAGATCAGTTGAACAAGTTCGTGCTTGTGTTCGTGGATGATATTCTGGTTTATTCCCGGAATGAGGAAGAACACAAGACGCACTTGAGGGTCGTGTTGGAAATCTTGCAAAAGCATCAGCTGAGAGCTAAGTTTTCAAAGTGTCACTTCTGGAAGAGAGAAGTAAGGTTCTTAGGCCATGTTGTTTCTGGATATGGTATAACGGTTGACCCTGCTGAGGTGGCTGCAATCCAGGACTGGGATAGACCTAAGAATGCGATGGATGTGAGAAGTTTCCTTGGGTTGGCTGGTTATTACTGACGGTTTATCAAGGATTTCTCCAAGATAGTTGCACCGTTGACAGGATTAACGAAGAAGAACTAAGTGTTAACATAGGACGCGAAATATGAACAAGCATTCAGAATCCTGAAGGAGAGATTGACGAGTGCTCCTGTGTTGACCATTCCAAGTGGGAATGAAGAGATGGTTGTGTACACCGATGCATGTGGTACTAGACTTCGAGCAGTACTGATGCAAAAGGATAAGGTTGTGGCCTATGCGAGTCGACGGCTAAAGCCGCATGAGAAGAATTACCTAACTCGTGATTTGGAGTTCGTGGTTTTCTCCAAAGATGTGGAGACATTACCTATTGGGAGTTCGATTCGAGTTATTTACGGATCACAAGTCGTTGAAGTATCTTCCCCCCAAAAGGATTTGAATCTTCAGCAGCGACAATGGTTGGAGTTTCCAGCATTGTATGATTTTGGTATAGACTATACTCCTGGAAAAGGTAACGCAGTTGTAGATGCATTGAGTCGAAGACACACAAGTTTGGCAGCGATGTTTACTGAATGGAAGAGCCTCGAGTATTTAGTAAGATTTGATTTCAGGCCAAGGCATGAGTTGGAACCTGAAATGTTGAAAAAGCTTGTCAATAGGACCTACACTTATCGAAAGGATTGGCGAGAGCCAAAAGCGAGATGTGAAGCTTGTCGATACTATCCAGAAGATAGAACCAGAAGATAAAGAGTTCGAGGTCGATTGAGAAGGTTGGCTTCGAAAGTAAGGGCGATTAGTTGTTCCTGATATCGATGGATTGAGAGATGAGGTTCTGAGAGAATGTCATTACTTGAAGTTGACGATTCATCCTGGTGGTAATAAGATGTATCGGGACATGAAGCGAGTATACTACTGGGAGGGGATGAAGCGAGATATTGGAAAGTTCATTTCCAAATGCATGAACTGTAAGTTGGTGAAAGCTGAACAGAATAAGCCGAGTGGTTTGCTTCAGCCATTAGAAGTTCCTACGTGGAAGTGGGAGAAGATATCGATGGATTTTATAGATGGACTACCTAGAACCAGTGTAGGAAATGAAGGGATTTGAGTCATCATGGATCGCTTGACCAAAACTACAAGGTTCATTCCTGTCAGGTCAACTAGGGCGGCATCGAAATTGGTTTAACTTTACGTAAAATGGATAGTTCGAATCCATGGTATCCCAAACAGTAAAGTGAGTGACCGAGATCCATTGTTTACGAGCGGATTTTGAAAAAGTTTGCAAGAGACTTTGGGAACTGAGTTATGCTTATGTACGTCTTATCATTCACGAACTGATGGTCAGACCATCTACATCTAGTTGAGTTTGCATATAATAATAGCTACCAGTCTAGCATTGGGATAGCTCCATACGAGGCATTGTATGGGAGACCATGCAATTCTACAACATGTTGGTTAGAAACTGGAGATAAGTTGGTACTTGGGCCAGAGATGATTAGAGAGACCTCGGATTTTATCGAAATCGTTCGGTAACGAATGAAGGCGGCCCAAGATCGTCAGAAAAGTTATGATGATAAATGTTAAAAATATTTGGAATTCGATGTTGGCAATATGATTTTTGTGAAGATTGCGCCATTAAAGCATGTGGTTCGATTCGGAAGTTAAGGAAAGTTGGCTCCTAGGTTTGTTTGGACCATTTCCGATAGTCGAGCAAATTGGAAAGCTCGCACATAGATTGGAGTTACCTGAGAAGATGTCAAATGTGCATAATGTTTTCCATGTATCGTTCCTACAGAAGGTCGTGCATGATTCGAATGTGGTGGTATCTCCAGAGCAGTACGAAGACCTAGAAGTCGAGACTGCGGTTGTGAGACCTCGTAAGCCACTTCGTGTTGTGGGGAATAACAAGAAACAACTTAGGAGGAAGACAATTAGCTAGTCAAGGTACAATGGAGTGAAGATGGTGACGATTGACGTGGGAGACGGAAGAGAGCATGAGTGCAACACCCCACGTCCATTAATGTCACTCACAAAGGGTATGCATTAACTTCTATGGAGAGTTTTAAGTGTGTATAGAACATAAACTTAACAACAAGACAGATATAAACAGTACTTAAAAATTTAAAATTTTATTCATTGCAGCGGTGAACACATAGGTTTGATTACATCATCAAAAACCAGAGTCAAAGTACATAATATCCATCTTGACTAAATCAGAGTACATAAATTGAAAGACATAACCCCAACACAAAATAGCCATAAATAAGATAGGCTGAACTTTTACTTCAGCGATCCAAGCAACTTCTAAAAGCAAGAGATACAGCTGTCCAAAATCAAGCTCCACTGGTGCTAGTTCCACCCTGAGCACCTGGGGGGAAAAGGAAGAAAAGAGGTCGAAACAAAGGGAGTCAGACATAAGGTCTGGCGAGTGCGATAACTTTAACAATATAATTACCAAAATAACTAGGCTAAGGCATAAGTTGGAAAATAAGGAAATGACTGTGACCAATTGGGTATGACAGAGTAAACAAGGAAATAAGATGGAACAAAGATAACGTTAAAGGAGCACCAAAACCACTATAAGATAATTACTATACTGCACCACCACTAGTCACCCTACAGGTTGATCCCGCCTACAGAACTTAATAATAATAATGGTAGTTTCGTGCACCCATAGTTGCCTTCATAGGTGCCGCCTGCCCCTATCTCCACTAGGTGTACCCGCTACCCCCATGCGATCGGCTCCCTAACTCGTAGATACCCGTGCTGGCCCCACAGTGGGGTGTATCACTCCCCAAAGTGCAAACCCGATACCACCAACAATGCACGAGTTATACCTACATGATGCAAAAACGTCTTACCTACCAGCCCGTGCCCACACACGCACATGAACCCGTTGGACTAGTGTTGCCACCGCTAACCCATTTTGGTCTCTTACAATCAAGCCCAGTATGCGTGTCCCGTCCTCGACTTGGGTCGAGCCCACAAAGATACTTACGGGTTACTGGTTGAAACGGGCTCCCATTACTTGACACAAGCTATCCACCTAAGCTTGGTCCCCTCTAGTACATCCAACTTAACCCTCTTCTTATTCATGTTCACTTACATGTTTCAAATTTTGGTTAAGTGTTTCTAATCGTATTTCACAAGCCACCCAAGGTACCTACTTAACTCCCATGTCCTACCACATGTTTATCTGGTTAAGTGTTTCTTAATTCAATAACACCGTAACCTTGTAAAGACCTCCCACATTAGACTGGCATTTGTGGCAGCTGGATTTGCCGGGCAGGTCCGGGCAGTCTTACACCACAAACAAGCCTAACCTCGTGTCTTAGACGATTAATTACACAAAATTAATTATTCCCCAATTTGAATTAATTTCCCTATTCAAATTATCAATCAATTCCAAATTTAACTATGTCCATAATTGACTCAGTTATGTCCATCTATTTATGGTATGCAAAATTATACCAATTATCATCACAAATTAATTTTATGCCATTTAAGGCATTTATGCCAATTCTCAATAATAAATCTTTTAATATTATCCCATTGCCCCACGTTGTACATTCGTTCGATTAACGTAAAATATACGTTAGACTCGAATAGTCTAACTTATGGAATAAAGAGAAAACATCACAACATACATAGAAATAAAACTAGATCTAAACATAAGGGGTGAACTTGCATGTGTGAATGAGGTTCTTCATCTAAAACTTGCATAGGCCAAAGTCACAAACTTGCATAAAACTACTTATGTCATAGATCTAAATCTAAAGGTGTAAACTTGTTTAGGTAATTGTCACAAACTTGCATAAACCATGTATGTCATAGATCTAATCATAAGGTGTAAACTTGCATAGGCAATAACCACAAACTTACATTACATGATTCATACTCCAAACATATATATATATATATATATATATATATATATATACATACTTGCATATGTGATTTATGCAACATAATGATGGTGTAAACTTACATCTAAACATGTAAACTAGCATGTAGAATTTTGTGTACTAGCATATAACTCACACATGTCATAGCCTAGCTTTAGCTCCAATTTACACATAAAATAGATGTCATGAAACATGTAAGGTTGTATATGATTTTCAATAACTTGCATATGATTCATATCTAAATTAACATCTAAACTTGCATACATACATATGATTTATCATATGAATTAGTTCCAACAACATAACCAAACTAGCATATGAAACATCATTATGAATTGATTATACATAAGCCAATCATAGAATTACAACATAGATGATAACATCACAACTTTACAACATATATGATAACATCACAGAACTTACAGCATAGATAATAACATATGGTCAATGATTCACAACATAACCATATAATCCAAATCATAGCTCAATCCAATTAAATTGTTAATTATCTTATTAAAGAAATCGAACTCACTACTCAAAGAAGGTTTGAGTTCTGAAATTTAAGTTCTGAAATTGATTTAGCTTTCCTTTGAAGAAGACAATTTGTTGCGATTTAGATTAGAATTGAATTTGATTAGCTTTTCTTCCTCTCTAATTGGTGGCGGCTATTCTAGGTTGCAAGGTGACAGCATAGAGACCATGATTCTAATTTTTATTTGATTTTAGGGTTTGGATCTACATGTGTTTTTATAGAGTTTAGGATTAATTTAGGCCATCCGATCAACCCAGAATTAACCCCAGCCATTCAGACCAGATCAGAAACCCTAATGACTCAGCATATAGTCATTAAAAGGTCATCAAACAAATCTGCCCGGGGAGGGGGGAGGGGCAGATGGACCTCCAGGTCGACCCCCTGGTCGACCTATGTGGGTAGGTCGAGCCCCTAGTCGACCTGGCCCTGGCGGGAAATTTCCCGCCTAGCCCAATCTGACTCTGAAATTCGAATTTTTGGAATCTGTTTAAATTTTAGTGGAACTTCCGATGACCATAACTTCTTCATACGAAGTCCAATTCACGCAAACTCGGACTCTATCTCAACCAGAATTCCGAGACGAACACAATGGGCCAACTCGTTTCCCTTAATTCTCACATCTAAGATTAGTTATTCTTTAATTTGAGAACATTATTATTGAAAATTACGGGGTGTTACATTCTCGCCTCCTTAAAGGATTTCGCCCACAAAATCTCCAAGTTAAGGAGAATGCATATCCTAACATCTAAACAACCATCTACTCAACCATCAAACACAGGCATCCATTATCCTTATAAAATTCCTAATGCTGTATGAACATATGAAAGAAGTGTGTGTATATGTTTTTTATCTAATGCAAAATCAGGTGGTCTACTGATTTAGTTGACCTCCTTAATGCAAACCATGATAGTGCCATGTGTCCATTATGTTTGCGAAAGAACCCTATCGACACATATTATTTCTACATGTGTGCACAACCATTCACCAAAATGCAACATCCATATGATAGTACAACCATTATACATCCATTAACTTAAATATGTACACACATTTATATGCAATATGAAGTGACTGAGCCGATCTAGTGCCTAAATTGTGTGCATATGCATCCATAAGCAACTACTAGCGAACACTTGCATCCACATGCATCCATCGTACATAACATGTCCCAAACACATGTTTCAACCATAGGACTACCCTATCTAAAGGTCAAAGATACAAGTGAGAGGACATACTAAAGATAAAAAAGTACAAGCTAAGCGATAAAGGAGAAATTAAAAGACATACCCTCGAAAGAAAAGGGACAATGAACGCATCTTCTCTTCCGTCTCCCAAGTAGCATTGCTCTCATCATCTCCCCATTGCACTTTGACTAGCTTGACCTCTCGATCCCTCAACTTCTTAATCTCCGATCCAAAAATGCACGTAGGAGCTCGTCGAATCGTCGCATCACGCTCTATCTCCACCTCTATAAGCAAGCTCGTCTCAACCACTTCCACGGTCTCATGCAAGCACTTCCTCAAATATGATACATGGAATACATCGTGTACACCACTAAGTCTCTCGGGCAACTCCACTTTATACGCCATCTGTCCAATCCTCTCCTTAATAGGAAACGGCCCTACGAACCTTGGTGCTAACTTCCCAACGGACCCAAAGCGAACAACATTCCGTAATGGAGACACCTTGACAAAGACCATGTCCCCAATATCAAACTCAAGATCTGTCCTCCTCTTGTCCGCATAAGATTTCTGCCTACCTTGCACCGTCTTCATCCTCCTTCAAATCAAATCGATCTTTTCCGAAGTCTCTCTAATCATATCGGGCCCAAGCAAGATCTTATCTGTAGATTCCCACCAACATGTAGGCGAATGACATGGCCGTCCATAAAGAGCCTCGAACAGTGCCATGCCAATGCTAGACTGAAAGCTATTATTATATGCGAACTCCACCAACGGAAGATGTTCCTCCCATGTACCTCCGAAGTCTAAGACACACAACCTCAATAGGTCCTCTAGAATACGATTCACCCTCTCGGTCTGGCCGTCCGTCTGAGGATGATATGCGGTGCTCAAACATAACCGAGTCCCTACCGCCTCTTGCAAGCTCTTCCAAAACTCGCTAGTAAAGATAGGATCGCGGTTGCTTATATGCTTGAAGGAACACCATGCAAACGAACTATCTCTCGAATGTATACGGAGGCTAACCATGGAGCAGTCCTCTTACTCTTCACGGGAATGAAATGGGCGCTCTTAGTAAGTCTGTCTACCACGACCCAAATCCCCGATTTACCCTTCCTCGATCTAAGTAACCCATCAATAAAGTCCATAGAGACACTTTCCCACTTCCATTGTGGGACCTCCAATGGGTGAAGCAACCCACTAGGCTTCTTTTTCTCTGCTTTTACTTGTTGGCACACCAAGCATCTTGCGACAAACTCAGCCACATCCCACTTCATGCCGGCCCAAAAGTAAACTCGTCTCATGTCCATGTACACCTTGTCCCCGTCGGGATGGATGGTCATCTTCGAACGATGTGCATCATCAAGAATGGTCTTCCTCAAATTCTCGTCCCGTGGTACACAAAGTCTACCGTCCCTACGTAACCAACCCTTATCATCTAGGGTATACCTACTGAGATGGCTCGATGACTCCCCCCTTTTGAGCTTCTCTACTAACTCGACCAACTGTGGGTCATCTCGTTGTGCCTCACTAATCTGTCCCAAAAGCGTAGGTATGACATCTAAGGATGCTAGCAAACCGGGTACAAAGTCAATGGAAGGTCTAAAATCAAACGTAGAGATGAACTCTAAGCTTCGCCGCTCAACAAACAACGGACTCAAGGACAACCTTTTCCTACATAAGGCGTCTGCCACCACATTACCCTTGCCAGGGGTATACGCTATCTCGAAATCGTAGGACGCTAAGAATTCCATCCACCTTTGCTGCCTTAAGTTCAAGTCCTTCTGAGAGAACAAGTATTTTAGCGATTTATGGTCAGTGAACAATTCGAATTTCTCGCCAAGAAGATAATGGCGCCAAGACTTAAGCGCGAAAACAATAGCGGCCAACTCTAGGTCATGTGTAGGGTAATTTTTCTCATGCACTCTCAACTGCTTTCCTCCATAGGCTATTACCCTTCCCTTTTGCATTAAGACTGCATCTAGTCCTATCCCACAAGCATCAGTATAAACGGTAAATGGCTTACTCCCATCTGGCAACACTAAGACTGGGGTTGTGGTCAAAGATCTCTTTAAACGTTGGAACACATCATCACAATCTACGTCTCATGTGAAAACTAGGTTCTTCTTCGTCAAGCATGTCATTGGGGATGATATTTTTGCGAAGTCTTTGAAAAACTTCCTATAGTAGCTAACCAACCCTAAGAAACTCTTCACCTCAGTAGCATTTTTAGGGACCTTCCAATCTTGGATGGCCACTACCTTTGCGGGATCCACAGCTATCCCTTCTTTGGAAACCACGTGCCCTAAGAATCGCACTTCTTTCCTCTAAAAGTGACATTAAGAAAATTTAGCTTTAAGGCTATGCGCTTGAAGGCTCTCCAACACTTCCCTAAGATACAGGGCATGCTCTTCCTCGCTCTTAGAAAAGATCAAGATGTCGTCCATAAAGACTACCACGAATTTATTAAGGTACTCCCTAAACACCATACTCATCAAGTCAACAAAGTATGCAGGGGCGTTTGTCAAACTGAAAGGCATCACAAGCCACTCGAAGAAGCCGTCCGGAGTCCTAAAGGAAGTCTTGTCTATGCTATCCTCAGCCACCCTCAACTGATGGAAACCCGTGGCTAAGTCCAACTGCGAAAACACTGAGGCGCCAACTAACTGATCGAAGAGATCGTCTATCCTCGACAATGGGTGCCTATTCTTCTTAGTAAGCTTATTAAGTCCTCTATAGTCCACACAAAGTCTAAGGAACCCATCTGCCTTCGTGGCAAATACTACTGGAGCACCCAACTCCGATATACTACGTCTTATGAACCCCTTCTCAAGCACTTCTTACACTTGCTTACTAAGTTCTCTTCTCTCTCTGGGAGCCATGTGGCGCACAGGTAATGCAACTGGCTTCGCATTATCTACTAGATATATTTTAAAGTCTATCTCACATTTTGGGGGTAAACCCCTCACCTCATCGAAGACATCAACATATTCACGGACTATACGAACAGAATGTAAATCATTATCGGATGCGTCAAGTGATTCTAGGTAGCTAAGCATTACTGGACCTCTAGGGTCACAAGAAATATCAAGGGTCTTTCCACAACGAGTCAACAATCTAACTACCCTTCTTTCACAATATAGGATGGCCCCGTATCTAGTTAGCCAATCCATACCTAGAATCAAGCCGTAGCCCATGAAGCCAAGAACAAAGGCGTTGCATTCAAACCCAACGCCCAAGATAGACACTCTCAAATCCTGACAGATCATAGAAAGATGATCCGAACCACCAATAGGATTTGAGACTACTAAGGGATCTGTAACTAAACTAGTATTTAGATGCAGTGTTTCAACTGATGATGTAGAGATAAACGAATGTGATGTGTCGGAATTGAATAAAGTATGGACATGATGACCAAACAGAAAAACTAAACTTTCAACAGAAATCATTCAACCTCGTTCTTGTAGCGGTGGGACCACGAGAGCCTGAACTTGCCCCCTTGCCTGCCCTGGTGCCATAAGAGCCTGCACCTGTCCTCCCGAGGTAGACCCTGCCCTCTACCCTTTCCTCGGGTAGTCCTTAATCAGATGTCCCGCTTCGCCACAGTGGAAACAGCCAGTCTTCTTTTTCTTCCTACAATCTTTGCTTAGATGGCCTGGTGTCCCACAGTTAAAGCATCTTTTCTTTCCCTTACCATTGTTGCCTTTACCACTTTCTTGTTCTGTTGTTGCTGTTGCGGTTTCTTTTGATCCCTTTTCTTCTTGGGTGCCTTATTAGCATTGGCGCTCTTCTCCTCTTCATGCATAAGCGCCATGTCAACTAGTCTCTCAAGGTAGCCCCCATGGGGATGTGGGTCATAGCTAACCCATAAAGCGGCTCGTTCAAACCCTTAACAAATCTCAGGGCCTTCTTTTCTGGTGTATTCACTAAGTCCAAGCCAAATCTCGCCAACTGATTGAACTTGTTGACGTATTCTTTCACTGATAGATTCCCCTGCTTCAATGCCAAAAACCTTTCCATGTATAGATTCTCTTCAGCTGGTGAGAGGAACTTTTCCTCAAACCTACGCCTGAAATCTGGCCATGTATCAACTAGATGCTCTCCATTAGTGACCTCCCACCAAAATGAGGCCTCATCCTTCATTAGCCAGGCAGCTAACTAGACCTTTCTTCCATCTTCCACTTCAAAGATCCCAAACAATTCTTCCACCTCCTTTAGCCAATTTCGAGCTTCAACAAATGTCTCCGTCCCGTGAAAAGTTTTTCCACCCATTGCCCGAAAGTCCTTACATATCTTTGCAAAAGTATCGACACGAGGAGGAGGAGGAGGAGGAGCATTTGTTGGACCTGCGGTGGTGGCCCTAGTCTCCAAATACCTCCTAAACCATCCTGGTATCGGTATCCCCTCGGGTATCTCGGGAATTCCAGACATGCTGAAGCGAAAAGGAAAGATTCAATACAAAAGAACCGAAGGAAAGATATATGGCCCTTGGGGTTATGCTTTCTAAAATAAGCTTTTCTCTTGAAATTTCTTTCCTTAAAACATACTTTTGAAGGTACTTCTTTATAAAAGTGTTTTTGAAAAATAGTTTTTCAAAATTCATATATGTTCTGGTAACCTTCAGCTTTGATACCACGTGTAATACCCCACGTCCACTAATGTCACTCACAAAGGGAATGCATTAACTTCTATGGAGCATTTTAAGTGTGTATAGAACAGAAACTTAACAACAAGACATATATAAACAGTACTTAAAAATTTAAAAATTTATTCATTGCAGCAGTAAACACATAGGTTTGATTACATCATCAAAAACCAGAGTCAGAGTTCATAATATCCATCTTGACTAAATCAGAGTACATAAATTGAAAGACATAATCCCAACACAAAATAGCCATAAATAAGATAGGCTAAACTTTTACTTCAGTGATCCAAGAAACTTCTAAAAGCAAGAGATACAGCTGTCCAAAATCAAGCTCCACTGGTGCTAGTTCCACCCTAAGCACTTGGGGGGAAAGGAAGAAAAGAAGTGAAACAAAGGGGGCCAGACACAAAGTCTGGCGAGTGCGATAACTTTAACAATATAATTACCAAAATAACTAGGCTAAGGCATAAGTTGGAAAATAAGGAAATGACTGTGAACAATTGGGTATGACAGAGTAAACAAGGAAATAAGATGAACAAAGATAACGTTAAATGCACACCTAAACCACTATAAGATAATTACTATACTGCACCACCACTAGTCACCCTAAAGGTTGATCCCGCCTACAGAACTTAATAATGATAATGGTAGTTTCGTGCACCCCTAGTTGCCTTCATAGGTGACGCCTGCCCCTATCTCTACTAGGTGTACCCACTACCCCCATTTGATCGGCTACCTAACTCGTAGATACCGTGCTGGCCCCATAGTGGGGTGTATCACTCCCCAGAGTGGCAACCCGATACCACCAACAATGCACGACTTATACCTACACGATGCAACAACGTCTTACCTACCAGCCCGGGCCCACACACGCACATGAATCCGTTGGACTTGCATTGCCACCGCTAAGCCGTTTTGGCCTCTTGCAGTCAAGCCAGTATGCGTGTCCCGTCCTCGACTTGGGTTGAGCCCACAAAAATAATTATGGGTTACTGGTTGAAATTGGCCCTCATTACTTGACACAAGCTATCCACCTAAGCTCGATCCCCTCTAGTACATCCCACTTAACCCTCTTCTTATTCATGTTCACTTACATGTTTCAAATTTTGGTTAAGTGTTTCTAATCGTATTTCACAAGCCACCCAAGGCACCAACTTAACCCCCATGTCCCACCACATGTTTATCTAGTTAAGTGTTTCTTAATTCATTAACACCGTTACCTTGTAAAGACCTCCCACATTGGACTGGCATTTGTGGTAGCTGGATTTGTCAGGCGGGTCCGGGCAGTCTTACACTACAAACGAGCCTAACCTCGTGTCTTAGACGATTAGTTACACAAAATTAATTATTCCCCAATTTGAATTAATTTCCCTATTCAAATTATCAATCAATTCCAAATTTAACTATGTCCATAATTGACTCAATTATGTCCATCTATTTATGGTATGCAAAATTATACCAATTATCATCACAAATTTATTTTATACCATTTAAGGCATTTATGCCAATTCTCAATATTAAATCTTTTAATATTATCCCATTGCCCTACGTTGTACGTTCGTTCGATTAACGTAAAATATACGTTAGACTCGAATAGTCTAACTTATGGAATAAAGAGAAAACATCACAACATACATAGAAATAAAACTGGATCTAAACATAAGGGGTGAACTTGCATGTGTGAATGTGGTTCTTCATCTAAAACTTGCATAGGCCAAAGTCACAAACTTGCATAAAACTACATATGTCATAGATCTAAATCTAAAGGTGTAAACTTGTTTGGGTAATAGTTACAAACTTGCATAAACCATGTACGTCATAGATCTAATCATAAGGTGTAAACCTGCATAGGCAATAACCAAAAACTTACATTACATGATTCATACTCCAAACACACACACACACACACACACTTTCATATGTGATTTATGCAACATAACGATGGTGTAAACTTACATCTAAACATGTAAACTAGCATGTAGAATTTTGTATACTAGCATATAACTCTCACATGTCATAGCCTAACTCTAGATCCAATTTACACATGAAATAGATGTCTTGAAACATGTAAGGTTGTATATGATTTTCACTAACTTACATATTATTCATATCTAAATTAACATCTAAACTTGCATACATACATATGATTTATCATATGAATTAGTTCCAACAACATAACCAAACTAGCATATGAAACATCGTTATGAATTGATTATACATAAGCCAATCATAGAATTACAACATAGATGATAACATCACAACTTTACAACATAGATGATAACATCGTAGAACTTACAACATAGATAATAACATATGGTCAATGATTCACAACATAACCATATAATCCAAATCATAGCTCAATCCAATTAAATTGTTAATTATCTTATTAAAGAAATCGAACTCACTACTTAAAGAAGGTCTTGAGTTCTGAAATCTGAGTTTTGAAATTGATTTAGCTTTCCTTTGAAGAAGACAATTTGTTGCGGTTTAGATTAGAATTGAATTTGATTAGCTTTTCTTCCTCTCTAATTGGTGGCGGCTATTCTAGGTTGCAAGGTGACATCATGGAGGCCATGATTCTAATTTTTATTTGATTTTAGGGTTTGAGTCTACATGTGTTTTTATAGAGTTTAGGATTAATTTAGGCCATCCGATCAACCCAGAATTAACCCCATCCATTCAGACCAGATCAGAAACCAGATCAGAAACCCTAATGACTTAGCATATAGATGATAACATCGTAGAACTTACAACATAGATAATAACATATGGTCAATGATTCACAACATAACTATATAATCCAAATCATAGCTCAATCCAATTAAATTGTTAATTATCTTATTAAAGAAATCGAACTCACTACTTAAAGAAGGTCTTGAGTTCTGAAATCTGAGTTTTGAAATTGATTTAGCTTTCCTTTGAAGAAGACAATTTGTTGCGGTTTAGATTAGAATTGAATTTGATTAGCTTTTCTTCCTCTCTAATTGGTGGCGGCTATTCTAGGTTGCAAGGTGACATCATGGAGGCCATGATTCTAATTTTTATTTAATTTTAGGGTTTGAGTCTACATGTGTTTTTATAGAGTTTAGGATTAATTTAGGCCATCCGATCAACTCAGAATTAACCCCATCCACTCAGACCAGATCAGAAACCCTAATGACTTAGCATATAGTCATTAAAAGGTCATCAAACAAATCTGCCTGGGAGGGAGGGGGCAGATCGACCCCCAGGTCGACCCTCTAGTCGACCTATGTGGGTAGGTCGACCCCCTTGTCGACCTGGCCCTGGCGGGAAATTTCCCGCCTAGCCCAATCTGACTCTGAAATTCGAATTTTTGAAATCTGTTTAAATTTTAGTGAAACTTCCGATGGCCATAACTTCTTCATACGAAGTCCAATTCACGCAAACTAGGACTCTATCTCAACCAGAATTCCGAGATGAACTCAATGGCGCAACCCATTTCCCTTAATTCTCACATCTGAGATTAGTTATTCTTTAATTTGAGAACATTAATATTGAAAATTATGGGATGTTACAATGAGGGCGACTCATTCAGAACTTTTCGTCGATAGGACCCTTTGATATCGTATCATCGTTATATCGTTATATCTTGTTGCGATTTGATAAAATTCTGCGTGCTAGGATAAGGCTATGGATGCATGGCTTGATGGTTGCTAGTTTTGAGGATAGATGTAATGTCCCGTATTTCTCTGACCATTTACTTGAAATATTTTATTTATTTATTTGAGTTAAAATAATGAGATTTGACCATTGCAATTAAAATATTTAAATTTTTTTTTTTTTATTTTTGGGATCATTTATACATTATAACGATTCATTTAATTTAAAACAAAATAATTTCTAATATTTTGAATACCGTGCATGGAGCAAGTATATATCATCGGTAAATCCCGTATATGTAAGGTGTAGGGTTTAAAGACTAGGATTTCATATAAAGAATTTCATATATTACTAGTTTCGATTGGTCATAGCTGCAAACATATTTATATTCTTACTTGTACCAAAGCAAATCAAATTCAAGGTAACAAAAATATTTATAACCAGGCCGTGTTGGTTGTAAATGATAAGATAGGTTTATAAATTCATGCAACGGTTCTACTTACGTACATGTAAATACAAAGTTACAAAGTTAACTTTTAATTATTTGATTAATATTGTTAGTCTGCATTTGTAAGATATGTAAGAAACCATATAAAGTTAACTTATAAAGTTTAGACTAATAATGTGACAACAAATGGATCAATATTGTCCGCATTCATATTACCATAAATCCTGTTTTAGATGATTAGTATTGTTAAATATTGAGTTTTACTATTCGGTTATAATGCCATGCTATCGTTTACCGCGAACACCATCTAAATGTGAAAGTGCAGGATTTTGTTAACAAACACTACCAACAAATACAACTTTTGTACATCAACACCTAATGAAAAGGAAAATGACATATACACGCCACAAATCGAAACAGATTATATTTCATATCTAATCTTTGGTACAAATTTTGTCTGCCATGTTTATACAGAGTACATTTCACAATCCTCAACTTAAATAAACAATTCGACATTTATTTATTTTTACAAGAAAGAATAGGAAATTCTATACGAGTAGACAATACAGTAGAAAAACCGCAAAGACGAACAACTATTACAACCAAATCTAAGACAAAAATCTCTTCACAACATCATGTCCTCATCACCAGAGACCTGATCTGAAAAGAAGGGAGATAAACAGCTATTAGTAGCTAATAGGAAAATATATGTCAAGCTGTAAAAAAGAGAAAAAGAGAGACAGTGAAATTACAGATACGGAAACATTGATTCAACAACTCATGAAACAGTAAAAAAATAAAATAAAAATAAAGAGATGATATGTAACATAGGGCCGTAGGGACAACAGAAATAACAACTAATATGTACATCTTTTCGAAACAGCTAGCTACACAGCTAGATGGGTTTCCACATTTACATATATATATCAAATTTGAGAAGCAATAGGTAATAGCAAGAAAGGGATAGCCTAACAGATGGGATGAACAGCTAAGGGACTGTAAAACTGATAGACACAGATATATATGTATGTATAGTCATACATCAAATGAACAGCAAAAGAAGAAATTTAATAAAACAGTGTAAAGAACAGTTGAAACAGTACAATGTACAGCTAAGTATATTTCAAATCCATATGCAAATTCAGACGAGGAGAGTTGCTTTACATTTAAAAGAAAAACGAATACAAAATCCATAGTACGGTTTCAAAAATCTGTATTGACTTAACAAGTCATAGCCAAAATCTTATGAAAGAAAATCCTACCTATATATATATACATCACAATTCAATCCTGAAATGAAATGGACAATTTAAAATTGATAGCTATACCAAAAACAATAAATACGAATAGACAAAACAGTGTGAACAAACAACTCTAGCTCCTAGATTACATAGGAACAGTTCGACATGTTGTGTAGTTCTGAGCAGGGATATAGTACATGGACAACCAACTCATATTTTCACTGTACTGCTAAAATAGATCACGTACCAAAAATCACATGGTTGAAGTGAAAGAACAAGAAACTAGTATCAGCTAAACCTAAGCCTAGGATGTAACAATTCGAGTTTTACAGTGACCTCATAAAGATCGTTCACAACTATAAATACATGGTAGGTTCAACCGCAAACAAAAATCAACTCAGTTCGGATTGAATAAGAAATTCGAAACCATAGAAATCAAAACGGAAACGAATAAGAGGAATTTAAAAATACTTAGCTGCTGCGTTGGGTCTTCGGTCTCTGGGATGGCGGAGAAATGGAAGGCGAGGTTGTTGAAGAGAAGAACGTCCGATTTACTGGGGGAAGAAGCGATGGAAGGGAGTAGGATTTGGGGTTTTGTTCTCTTCATTTTTGTGGCGGCGGAGCAAATAGGAACGACTGAAGATTTGTTAGGAAGGGGATCGATCGTTTTAGGGTTTTAAGTGGAAAGGGTGCGGGCTTCAATTATTTCGGGTTGGGCTGAGAATGGTTAAGTAAGGCCCATTTTTTAGTTTAATTAGTTTAAATGTTTATATAAATTTCAAATATTGATTTCGGGAACATACGTAATCAGATTTCGACGAAACGAAAAACGTCGGGACCGTGGAGATGAGTACTACGTGATGGAAAGGAACTGAGCAGGGCAGGCAGCAGTTGGGTTTTTCAGAAAAATGAAACATCGTTTAATTCAACTGAAAAACAAGCTGATGTATCGACAAAATCAAACAAAGGTGAGTTAAACTCACTCAGTAATTTCCCGCTTATATTTTATAAGTTGGGTGTTTATTTTTGTGTGTTATGGTTGCTGGTGATTGACTGATTGCTGATATATATTCAGTTATTGTTTGAACTGATGAGATTAAACGTCGTTTAATTTCAGTGAAATACAAATCGTTATTTTTAACGATTGGTTCCAATTTAGGTAAGTTACCTTATTGGTCACGTTCATTAAATAAACATGGTTTAATAAATGAATTGGTTGATTGATTGTGGTGATTGACATTAAATTGTCGTTATAGACTGCTAGGAGACCAGTATTGAATTGTTTGATGAGATGATTGAATATTGACCTAGAATTTCTCCATTTGTTTGGTTTAAACAAATGGGTATTATTGATTTGGTGATCGACAGCACATGGCCTATGAATTAACCATTTTTAGATATCGATCTGCCGTCAGGTAGATCGACGAGTTAAAGTTATAAAATTTATTTTATAACTGAGAATGGTTTTTTTTAAATCTATTATTTGAATTAGAGTATGAAAAACAAATAAATATTTATTATTTATTTATTTGATTCATAATTGGTTTTTAGATGATTTTATAAAAGAAGGGTTATATAGAACCATGTTTTATAAACGAAAGTATAAAAAGAATTGAGGTATAAAGGATTTATAAATATTACTCAATAAAGGAATTAGAGGAAATTTATGAAATAAGACTTTAAGAGAAAGGCTTAAAAGTGATGTGGTAAGAAATAGGATTTTAACAAAATCCAAGTGATGAGAAGTATCGTTTAGAAAGGTAAAAGAGAAATGTGATGGTTTATAAAATATTTTTTAAGAACTTATGGTTATATTCGAAAGGGAGGATTCAAGAGATAATAAGTTTTTATCAACAAAAGAACTAAGGAGATTAGAATAAATATCTGGTTGGAGTTACAACTGATGTTATCTAAAGGTAAGACTGTTGTTGATCAAGGTCTGAGAGGTAAATAAATACCCCAACTTGAACGATCTCAGGATTATCTGAGGATGATATTAGTATGTAATGGGAAAGTTAAAGTGGTATTTCCAATATTAAAGGAAATTTACAAAATAAAGTTTTGTGAGAAATTTAAAAGAATAATAGCTGGTCATTTCCAAGTGATGAAATAAAAAGGATGTTATAACGTTGTTTCCACTCGAAGAAAGGTAAGTCGTTTCCCAAATGTGGCTAATAAAAAGGTAAATGGGTTTGAAACGATAGTCGAAGAAAGGATTGAATATGATTATAGAATAGTTTCATAAACATGAAATTGAAATGGTTAAGATAAGAACCTCACTTCAAATAAGTATATTTGGAGTGTTCAAGGGTTAGAGATTAATTATCGTTAATCGTTTTTTAACTAAAGAGGCCGTGTAGTGTTGGTGCTGAACTGTTAAAACCCATGTTATTCACACAATTATTTGTTTGATAGTTAAATCACCGACTATCAAAACCTGACCTTACGATCGTTGGTACGGAAAGACCGGGATCGAATATATATTCGAAAACCATTCCGACCAGCGAATACGTGAAAGAAGATTTTTGAAGATGGAGCAAAGGAAGACCGTTGATCTTCATAAGCGGAAGGACTACTGATTGGATTTCTCTGGTTTAGCGGCCGGGGATATTTCAACAGTGATTCTGTCGTGAGTAGAATCTACGGATTTGCAAGGACTTCTCGCTACTCATCTGTAGGGTGATTCCTGGGATGCAGTAGGAGGGTGCCTTCGGTTCATCCTGTTCCTGGATGACTTGTATGGACGAGTGTCTGACAGAGTATTTCCAAAGGGGTCACGTACGTTGATTTCTTCAAACGTATTTCTGTTGATAGCGGAGGAGGCCGTACACCTTCTCTTAGCTGACCGCAGAGTATTTTTGTGGATATCAATTAGTGATATCCGGAGGATCTGACGATGTGGCATTCAAAGTGTATGATGATCAGATGTGTTCTGGCCTCCAGCCTCATCAACCGGAAGATGACAGAAATCGGGCAGGCAGCATGGCTATGTGGGTCGCTCCCATTAGGGTGTAAAATCACCTATCTAGAGAAATTCCTTTTGTTTCTTATTCTATCGATTCTGCCCATTCGGGAACGGTGGTTTGAGTCCAACCGTTGGTGATATACATTCGATACGCTCAAGAGAAATGAGTGGTCGGTCATGTGTGGGTCGGGTTGCAAGATGTTCTTGTTGAACCCAGGTGTATTCGCCTCTAGAGATACATCATCGGAAGGTGGTCCCATACCTTGTCATGGTCGGAATCCAATCTCCAATAAGCGCCTGCGGTTTTGATTGTATATATATGTGGAGCGTGAGATGCAAGCGTTCCACTAGATTGTTATATACTTGTATTTAGACATTATCATAATATCCGGCGAGTATATGGTTTCAAACTGTTTTGGGTTATCGTAAGGTAAAAACCGTCCATGTTGATGTGTGGATTTGGTCTTACGATTACCCTTTTCTTTTGAAATGATTTTGAACTTTAAAATTATGACTAGATGATTTACCTTAAATACTGTGCGAGTTTTATCTCACTCTGGTTCACCAGACTGACCCGGTATTTTGTAAATGCTCGGGTTAGCCCGAAGTGTACAGGTTCAGGTTCGAAGCTGAAAGAGACGAGCTGGAAGAGTTCAGTCGTATGATATCATTCCGCTGTATTGTATATAAGGGCAGGCTATTAAAACTGTCCAGATGTGCTCACGTACTCTGATGTTGTAAGTTATAAAGATTTATTTTTATATTATATTTGGTTCCGCTGCGATGTGAGACTCTGTGTTAATTCTTCTTCTTCTATTCTAACTTTCTTTCTTTCTTATCTCACCCTCTAAATTCTTTCATTAACAATCCGGTGTTCTCGGTGTTGGAAAGGTCGGCATGAGGTACAGTAAAGGTATTTGTGTCGATTTTCGAAGCCGAAAACCTGGGTCGTTACAGTGGTATCAGAGCTATTGGTTTAGTGATAACCTTGGCTCTGTGGCGTAACTCGATAGAGATGGGGTTAGTAACACCCTAGATTGAGTTTGAGTGCATATATATATGAGAGCGTATTTGTAATTTTTATATACAAATATTTTGTATTGTGTTGTTCGATTGGTTCAAGTGTTGAAAAGCGTTGAACTGGTAATCGATACAATATTGTTTTGGAAAGAGGGTAAATGAAATAATTTTACCCGAAGTTTATTTTTGTATAGAGAAAAAAAGAAAAATAATTTTCTCAAATTATTTAGATATGGTGTGTTGACTGATTTGAATAGGATTCGAAAATTTGGTTAAAATTTTGAAATTTGGAATTTAACTGGGTTAAGTGAAATCGAATTAAATCATTAATAATGATATTGGAAATAAATTTAAGAAATGGTGTTGAAAATTCGAATTAAATTTGAAAATTTAATGAATAATAATCAAATAGAAATCAATCTAATATAAATCAGTTGGGATTCATATATGTTGAATTCAATTAAATAGAAATATTGAATGTGGATTAGGTTGATTTGGTTAAGTGGTTGTACCTTGATTGTTGATTGATGACTGTTTGTTTGTTAGATTGACTGAGTATAATTCATGGTTTAATGTAGAATTAAGTAAATTGAAACCCGGGAAAAAATTGAAGTGTTATTTAAATATATTGAGAATTACTGGAATTTACCACATTTTCTTACCTTAGCAATTTCGAGGACGAAATTATTTTAAGGGGGGAAGAATGTAATGCCCCGTATTTCTCTGACCATTTACTTGAAATATTTTATTTATTTATTTGAGTTAAAATAATGAGATTTGACCATTGCAATTAAAATATTTAAATTTTTTATTTTTTTTATTTTTGGGATCATTTATACATTATAACGATTCATTTAATTTAAAACAAAATAATTTCTAATATTTTGAATACCGTGCATGGAGCAAGTATATATCATCGGTAAATCCCGTATATGTAAGGTGTAGGGTTTAAAGACTAGGATTTCATATAAAGAATTTCATATATTACTAGTTTCGATTGGTCATAGCTGCAAACATATTTATATTCTTACTTGTACCAAAGCAAATCAAATTCAAGGTAACAAAAATATTTATAACCAGGCCGTGTTGGTTGTAAATGATAAGATAGGTTTATAAATTCATGCAACGGTTCTACTTACGTACATGTAAATACAAAGTTACAAAGTTAACTTTTAATTATTTGATTAATATTGTTAGTCTGCATTTGTAAGATATGTAAGAAACCATATAAAGTTAACTTATAAAGTTTAGACTAATAATGTGACAACAAATGGATCAATATTGTCCGCATTCATATTACCATAAATCCTGTTTTAGATGATTAGTATTGTTAAATATTGAGTTTTACTATTCGGTTATAATGCCATGCTATCGTTTACCGCGAACACCATCTAAATGTGAAAGTGCAGGATTTTGTTAACAAACACTACCAACAAATACAACTTTTGTACATCAACACCTAATGAAAAGGAAAATGACATATACACGCCACAAATCGAAACAGATTATATTTCATATCTAATCTTTGGTACAAATTTTGTCTGCCATGTTTATACAGAGTACATTTCACAATCCTCAACTTAAATAAACAATTCGACATTTATTTATTTTTACAAGAAAGAATAGGAAATTCTATACGAGTAGACAATACAGTAGAAAAACCGCAAAGACGAACAACTATTACAACCAAATCTAAGACAAAAATCTATTCACAACATCATGTCCTCATCACCAGAGACCTGATCTGAAAAGAAGGGAGATAAACAGCTATTAGTAGCTAATAGGAAAATATATGTCAAGCTGTAAAAAAGAGAAAAAGAGAGACAGTGAAATTACAGATACGGAAACATTGATTCAACAACTCATGAAACAGTAAAAAAATAAAATAAAAATAAAGAGATGATATGTAACATAGGGCCGTAGGGACAACAGAAATAACAACTAATATGTACATCTTTTCGAAACAGCTAGCTACACAGCTAGATGGGTTTCCACATTTACATATATATATCAAATTTGAGAAGCAATAGGTAATAGCAAGAAAGGGATAGCCTAACAGATGGGATGAACAGCTAAGGGACTGTAAAACTGATAGACACAGATATATATGTATGTATAGTCATACATCAAATGAACAGCAAAAGAAGAAATTTAATAAAACAGTGTAAAGAACAGTTGAAACAGTACAATGTACAGCTAAGTATATTTCAAATCCATATGCAAATTCAGACGAGGAGAGTTGCTTTACATTTAAAAGAAAAACGAATACAAAATCCATAGTACGGTTTCAAAAATCTGTATTGACTTAACAAGTCATAGCCAAAATCTTATGAAAGAAAATCCTACCTATATATATATACATCACAATTCAATCCTGAAATGAAATGGACAATTTAAAATTGATAGCTATACCAAAAACAATAAATACGAATAGACAAAACAGTGTGAACAAACAACTCTAGCTCCTAGATTACATAGGAACAGTTCGACATGTTGTGTAGTTCTGAGCAGGGATATAGTACATGGACAACCAACTCATATTTTCACTGTACTGCTAAAATAGATCACGTACCAAAAATCACATGGTTGAAGTGAAAGAACAAGAAACTAGTATCAGCTAAACCTAAGCCTAGGATGTAACAATTCGAGTTTTACAGTGACCTCATAAAGATCGTTCACAACTATAAATACATGGTAGGTTCAACCGCAAACAAAAATCAACTCAGTTCGGATTGAATAAGAAATTCGAAACCATAGAAATCAAAACGGAAACGAATAAGAGGAATTTAAAAATACTTAGCTGCTGCGTTGGGTCTTCGGTCTCTGGGATGGCGGAGAAATGGAAGGCGAGGTTGTTGAAGAGAAGAACGTCCGATTTACTGGGGGAAGAAGCGATGGAAGGGAGTAGGATTTGGGGTTTTGTTCTCTTCATTTTTGTGGCGGCGGAGCAAATAGGAACGACTGAAGATTTGTTAGGAAGGGGATCGATCGTTTTAGGGTTTTAAGTGGAAAGGGTGCGGGCTTCAATTATTTCGGGTTGGGCTGAGAATGGTTAAGTAAGGCCCATTTTTTAGTTTAATTAGTTTAAATGTTTATATAAATTTCAAATATTGATTTCGGGAACATACGTAATCAGATTTCGACGAAACGAAAAACGTCGGGACCGTGGAGATGAGTACTACGTGATGGAAAGGAACTGAGCAGGGCAGGCAGCAGTTGGGTTTTTCAGAAAAATGAAACATCGTTTAATTCAACTGAAAAACAAGCTGATGTATCGACAAAATCAAACAAAGGTGAGTTAAACTCACTCAGTAATTTCCCGCTTATATTTTATAAGTTGGGTGTTTATTTTTGTGTGTTATGGTTGCTGGTGATTGACTGATTGCTGATATATATTCAGTTATTGTTTGAACTGATGAGATTAAACGTCGTTTAATTTCAGTGAAATACAAATCGTTATTTTTAACGATTGGTTCCAATTTAGGTAAGTTACCTTATTGGTCACGTTCATTAAATAAACATGGTTTAATAAATGAATTGGTTGATTGATTGTGGTGATTGACATTAAATTGTCGTTATAGACTGCTAGGAGACCAGTATTGAATTGTTTGATGAGATGATTGAATATTGACCTAGAATTTCTCCATTTGTTTGGTTTAAACAAATGGGTATTATTGATTTGGTGATCGACAGCACATGGCCTATGAATTAACCATTTTTAGATATCGATCTGCCGTCAGGTAGATCGACGAGTTAAAGTTATAAAATTTATTTTATAACTGAGAATGGTTTTTTTTAAATCTATTATTTGAATTAGAGTATGAAAAACAAATAAATATTTATTATTTATTTATTTGATTCATAATTGGTTTTTAGATGATTTTATAAAAGAAGGGTTATATAGAACCATGTTTTATAAACGAAAGTATAAAAAGAATTGAGGTATAAAGGATTTATAAATATTACTCAATAAAGGAATTAGAGGAAATTTATGAAATAAGACTTTAAGAGAAAGGCTTAAAAGTGATGTGGTAAGAAATAGGATTTTAACAAAATCCAAGTGATGAGAAGTATCGTTTAGAAAGGTAAAAGAGAAATGTGATGGTTTATAAAATATTTTTTAAGAACTTATGGTTATATTCGAAAGGGAGGATTCAAGAGATAATAAGTTTTTATCAACAAAAGAACTAAGGAGATTAGAATAAATATCTGGTTGGAGTTACAACTGATGTTATCTAAAGGTAAGACTGTTGTTGATCAAGGTCTGAGAGGTAAATAAATACCCCAACTTGAACGATCTCAGGATTATCTGAGGATGATATTAGTATGTAATGGGAAAGTTAAAGTGGTATTTCCAATATTAAAGGAAATTTACAAAATAAAGTTTTGTGAGAAATTTAAAAGAATAATAGCTGGTCATTTCCAAGTGATGAAATAAAAAGGATGTTATAACGTTGTTTCCACTCGAAGAAAGGTAAGTCGTTTCCCAAATGTGGCTAATAAAAAGGTAAATGGGTTTGAAACGATAGTCGAAGAAAGGATTGAATATGATTATAGAATAGTTTCATAAACATGAAATTGAAATGGTTAAGATAAGAACCTCACTTCAAATAAGTATATTTGGAGTGTTCAAGGGTTAGAGATTAACTATCGTTAATCGTTTTTTAACTAAAGAGGCCGTGTAGTGTTGGTGCTGAACTGTTAAAACCCATGTTATTCACACAATTATTTGTTTGATAGTTAAATCACCGACTATCAAAACCTGACCTTACGATCGTTGGTACGGAAAGACCGGGATCGAATATATATTCGAAAACCATTCCGACCAGCGAATACGTGAAAGAAGATTTTTGAAGATGGAGCAAAGGAAGACCGTTGATCTCCATAAGCGGAAGGACTACTGATTGGATTTCTCTGGTTTAGCGGCCGGGGATATTTCAACAGTGATTCTGTCGTGAGTAGAATCTACGGATTTGCAAGGACTTCTCGCTACTCATCTGTAGGGTGATTCCTGGGATGCAGTAGGAGGGTGCCTTCGGTTCATCCTGTTCCTGGATGACTTGTATGGACGAGTGTCTGACAGAGTATTTCCAAAGGGGTCACGTACGTTGATTTCTTCAAACGTATTTCTGTTGATAGCGGAGGAGGCCGTACACCTTCTCTTAGCTGACCGCAGAGTATTTTTGTGGATATCAATTAGTGATATCCGGAGGATCTGACGATGTGGCATTCAAAGTGTATGATGATCAGATGTGTTCTGGCCTCCAGCCTCATCAACCGGAAGATGACAGAAATCGGGCAGGCAGCATGGCTATGTGGGTCGCTCCCATTAGGGTGTAAAATCACCTATCTAGAGAAATTCCTTTTGTTTCTTATTCTATCGATTCTGCCCATTCGGGAACGGTGGTTTGAGTCCAACCGTTGGTGATATACATTCGATACGCTCAAGAGAAATGAGTGGTCGGTCATGTGTGGGTCGGGTTGCAAGATGTTCTTGTTGAACCCAGGTGTATTCGCCTCTAGAGATACATCATCGGAAGGTGGTCCCATACCTTGTCATGGTCGGAATCCAATCTCCAATAAGCGCCTGCGGTTTTGATTGTATATATATGTGGAGCGTGAGATGCAAGCGTTCCACTAGATTGTTATATACTTGTATTTAGACATTATCATAATATCCGGCGAGTATATGGTTTCAAACTGTTTTGGGTTATCGTAAGGTAAAAACCGTCCATGTTGATGTGTGGATTTGGTCTTAGATTACCCTTTTCTTTTGAAATGATTTTGAACTTTAAAATTATGACTAGATGATTTACCTTAAATACTGTGCGAGTTTTATCTCACTCTGGTTCACCAGACTGACCCGGTATTTTGTAAATGCTCGGGTTAGCCCGAAGTGTACAGGTTCAGGTTCGAAGCTGAAAGAGACGAGCTGGAAGAGTTCAGTCGTATGATATCATTCCGCTGTATTGTATATAAGGGCAGGCTATTAAAACTGTCCAGATGTGCTCACGTACTCTGATGTTGTAAGTTATAAAGATTTATTTTTATATTATATTTGGTTCCGCTGCGATGTGAGACTCTGTGTTAATTCTTCTTCTTCTATTCTAACTTTCTTTCTTTCTTATCTCACCCTCTAAATTCTTTCATTAACAATCCGGTGTTCTCGGTGTTGGAAAGGTCGGCATGAGGTACAGTAAAGGTATTTGTGTCGATTTTCGAAGCCGAAAACCTGGGTCGTTACAATAGAATTGGCTTCTCATGGGTGATAGGCATGCATAATTGTTGTGATTGTTTGTGTTTGCTTGGAATTTCGAGGCCGAAATTCTTTCGGGGGGGGGGGGGGATAATGTAACTGCCTGCATTTTACGTATCGAAAGATCGTAAAATGTTTTTATTTCATTCCCTGAGCATTGGATCATTCTCATGTTTTGATATGTTGCTTATGGGGATGTGAGAAATGTTCATAATTTTTACCAATTTTGTTTATGACCATTTTCCCCTGTCAGCCTTATACAGGGCATAACTTTTGATTTAGGTCGAATCAAAGGGTGATAACTATGCCTTTGGAAAGGAATTGATGATTGCCTTTCCGTAGAGTGGTTACATTAAAGATTTTGCTCAGCGGTTTGGGAGGAATCGATGTTTTAAGGTTTTTTAGTTGGCTGTTCAGGTCTGGAGAGTCACATTGGGCTGATTTGGGAAGGCCCAGTGGTGGGCTAGTGGAAGGGTATAAATAGGGGGTGAGGGATATGGGAAATAGTTTAGTTTCCCCATTCTTTCATTAGATGGCCTTGTGCTCTCCCTCCTCTAACACCTTTCCACCATTAAAAATCAAAATCCAAGGAGGGAAATCATACATCTACACCAATGGAGGCTAGATCTGCATCAATTGAAGCAATAATTCATCGGATCAAGGGGTTTGGTGCGAGGTGCTTGCTGTCCGGATTCATATTTCTATCATTTTAGCTTGTTTTGGAGAATCGGTGAGTGATTTGCGTCTCTCACATGGATTTAATGAAGTATATGAGTGTTTATTCTTGTTTTTCGTCAAATTCAAGTGTTTTACCATAGATATAAACCATTATAAGTGCATTTTCATATGAATCACCCTATGATCTATTCTAGCAAGTTTAAATTCATGATTCTATGTTATTTCTATGCTATCCCATATGATTATGCAAATTAGATCTATAGTTTTGTTCATATTTACATTTATGGTGATTTTGGTGAATTTCACATAATTATTGATGAAATTTGCCAAATTAGTGATGTTGTTGGTTTCATAACATGCTTGTGGTTGTGTTGACAGGATTGGACGAGTATATTTCATCAATTGAAGAAGTTTTTAGTCGAAATTGGTGTTGCATTGGGGGTTGCAGGTTTTGGGTCGCACGTAGGTGGTCGGTCGTGCACCATGGTGGGGATTTCTTGGAGAACAAGATAGGTGCAGGGATCGGTCGAGCGAGTTAGGTCGGGCTCGGTTGGATCGGTCAGACTGGATTGGTCATGAGGATGAAAGTGGAAGAAGGACCAGGTCGGTATTCATCTGGACGGGCCGGTCACCAAAATGAGTTATGTTGGAATTGGACCGGTCGATGGAGAAGGTGATTGGGTTGGTCGGCCATATTCTGGAGGGTCGGTTCGGACCCAAACATCTGGGTCGAACATAAGGGGCAGGGGGTCATTCAGCTCCGGGTCGGTCGAGCAGGCTGGGATATCTAGTATGTTGGGAAGAAGCCGGCTCGGTCGAGCTGAGGACGAGGATCGGTCGTGATGGTTTCAACAATGTTTTTAAACGCTGTGGTGGATGGCATAAGTGTTGTGGTTTGTTTTATTTAGCAAGTTGATGTGATGCTATAGACTGTTTCGGACCTCGTGATTGATGTTTCTTTCGAGGTTGGTGATAACTTCAAGGAGAATTCAAGTGGGAATATTCGAAGTGTTGAATGTGTTCATTGATCAGTATAGAACAACGAAAAAGGTCGCAACTCAATGGTCACGAGTTAGTGGATAATGGTTTCTCAAGAAGGTTGCTTGAGCTATGAAGAGTCATCGGGTTGGATGACCAGGGATGCGAAGGTCGAGAGATTATCGTTGTCATAAGTTATAGCAGGCTCAAAGCAGGGGTACGATTGGGGCACCTAAAAGGCCGGTTGTAGGTCGAGTACCCTGGGTATCGTTGAAAGGCCTAGTTGTCAAGGTTGGACATACATATGTATCTTGAAAGGCGTATGGAGTTTATGCTAGAACCGGGGTTAACATTAGCCCCTGACATATGGCAAAGTTGGCCGTCATACGATTAATGATGGTTTCAAAGCAGGATTGGCGGTGATAGCCATCTCATGTAGATTGTCAAGGATGATTGGTTGTTCTGTTTGTACCATCTCATGTAGATTCTCCAACATTGAAGGAGATGTTCCTTAGGTGCTTGACTGATATTGGTTTAGGCCTCTAGGGATAGTGCTTGAGGAATATTAAGCTCGATTAGGGTTGTCTACGTGAGATCTATGTAATCTGGATGTTATGAATATTATTAATGATTGTTCTGATTGCCATGGACGAGTTGTTGTTACCTTGGATGTTATGGATTGTAATGGCTATCACTACCCGATGTGGGGAAGATAAGGTTGAGTTCTTCTCTGATGTTATGGGTAGATTAGTATGTTTATCTATCCATTCTCATATACTTTATTATTGAAGTTTGTTAGCTGTTTTATCACTCACTAAGACTGTTGTCTGACTCAAGGTTTTATGTTTCCTCTTATTACCTTGGGTTGTTCATCCGGTTGTGGATGGGCAGACTAAGTAGCAGGTGACAAGTGATTAGCAAGGACGATGTTGCTGTGCGAAGGTGAGCAAGAGGCTAGCGTACTACTACTATCTAGTATTTTTGTTTCTGCTGTTTGAGTTGCTATATGAGTGTTGTAGTGAGGCCTTATGTACATACTTGATATTTCCTATGATGTTGGAAAAATCTTTCAGGATGTTGTGAAAGTTTGAAAAGTTTTTTATATGATGCTTCAATACTATTACTTGTTGTATATGTTCTATTATATTTTATCCTTGTGCTGTGAGTTCTATGATAGGTTCCGATATTGTTTACCTACTCTGATGATCGTCCATAGCTTCCTGGCATACCTTTCAATGCATTATTCCTCTTGTTTAGTGCAGGGGCTATGGGAGGTTGTCACATTAACCTTCAGACATGAAGACTAGTCCAAGCGCATCATGTTAACGTGTTATTAGACCCTTTGTCTAAACGTTTAATTACACGCTTGCTCTAAATCTTCTGATTTCTGGTTAACTTGGTTGTTTTCAATCATATTAACTTCTTATTCAAGTTACCAAGTTCTCTTCGATCCCCTTATATTTCTAAGGAATGGACCCCTCTTGCTTATTAATTTCAATTATATAACTTAACTCATTTAAGTTCGTTAATAAGCCCCTAACATGTTATTCTCTAAATTGTAATTCAAGATCTATAATTTACAATCATTATTATCATGTTATTCATTGTCCAATTTCAGTGTTTACAGGTTTCAATAACATGTTCTGCTTAATGTATAATTAAGTATATCTTACCTCAACCAGCTGGCTCTAAGCAACATGTTACTTAATATATATCATTAAGCACAACTCATTTCATTTCATAAGTTTCCTTACTTCTTTCAGTCTTATGATGCCTAAGCAGGCCTCTGCTTATTATTATTTTCTATTATTAGACTTCTTCATCCCATTTATAATTCTACTACTACATTCTTATTCATTAACCATGACTTGTTTCGTTTAAACTTCTTGTTGTTCTTTACTTATTTACCAAGTTCTCTTAACTAAGGTTTATCAATAAGTTTCTTTCCATTTATTATAATCTTCATTATAATTTCCACTTGTCCCTAGGACAAGCCTACCTATTATATAACATTCTCATTAATGTAGTTAATTATAATAGGTTATAATCATTCCCCGTTCATTCTAATTCTTATACTATTGTAACATCCATTCATTACAATTAATTCCATTTACTTATTTCTCGTTATACACACACACACACACACACACCTGTGGATGCTGGATTTGCCGGGCGGTTCCGGGTAGACTTCAACCACAAATTGAACTTAACATCGTGTCTTAGTACCGTTATTTACCACTATATGTATGTTTATGCACCAGACCCCTCACATTAAATTTACCACTTGTGGATGCTGGATTTTCCGGGAGGTTCCCGGAAGACTTCTACCACAAGTTGAATTTAACCTCGTGTCTGAGTGCGGTTAAAATTTCCTATTTAATGTAAATTTTCCGTACAATTTAGGCACATTAATTCTTCCGAATTTTAATATAATTATATTTACAATCTTTTGGCATAATAATAATCTTAAACAAAAATTCATGTTTATCGTAAATTCCATAACTACAGCATTTACAGTGAATTCCAATTCAGATAGATGATTAATGGAAATAGGTCTCATATAACAGTAGTGTTCTCAGTAGGTTTAATCTCAATTACCTCAATTATTCGTAGTTACACCGTAACTTGACTTACAATACCCAATTAACATTTATTATACAACAGATTTATATACAATAGTAATCCGTTCCACAGATTCTAACAGATTTAATCGTCAAGTCTCACAATTATCAATTGTTCAGCAGATTTAATATATCGGGGAAAACAAATGATAAATATACCATTATTTAAAATGGTATAATTTAGTTCCACTCACTTAATAGCTTTCCTATCCATGAATTTGATCTAGATTTGTTGTTATATGGCATCCCTAGCTGAATCTATTATCAAAAATTTCCACGGATTCACAAATTTGTTGCTAAAGAAGAGGGAAAAGGAAGAGAAACCTAAATAAACCAGATTCAAAGACTTACCTTATGCCGATTAGAATTCTGCACACCCATTTGTGTATATATATATATATATATGTATGTATGTATTCTTTTCCTCTAAATATTGAATCAAAATTTCCTAAGACTAATTATTCTATTTTCTAAAGAGATTTGAGGAGGAAGAAGAATGGTAGAGCCTAAGCAGCGCCTCAGAAAATATGAGAATTAGGCTAGGCCCTGCTAGTCTATTTATACGTGTTCAAGAAAGTCTGAACTGTCGGATTTAATCTAAGCATACACGCATTGCCAAGTCAACAACGAATATGGTCATCCAACAACAAGCCTGGTTCCTTCTTTTCTTTCTTGCTTAGTTCAATTGAAAATTTCCGGAATCTTTTTAATTTATATTTATATATAAGCCTTTTATATGTATACAAACTTCTAATGCCCATAACTTCTTCATACATTATCCGTTTTACGAAAACTTGGGGTTTATCTGAACCAAAATTCCGAGGCAAACGCAATGGTAATACTGGTTTCACTTAATTATGGATATTTAATTAAGTTATTCCCAATTTATTATCTTTATGTATGGTTATAGTGTATCAAATTTTGGGGTGTTACACCAAGTTTTAAGGAGTTCCGTACTCCTATCCTTGTACACATTCTTGCTTCAAGAAATCCTTTTTTGTAGTTGATTAAGCCTTTTTTACATATCTATATAGATGGCCTTGATTAAAAAACTTGATAATCATTCCTTCTAGAACTCTGTAGTGATTGGTCTCATCTCCATTCATCATATGATAGTAGCCATAGGGCCCTCTCAATTTGACTTCGTTATTGGTTTTCTTTCTACATGATGGCCAGAAATTATGCTCGTGTTTGGTTAGGAAGTAGATGTTCTCAATAGATGTGGTGAGTTTGCATTCTTCAAGTAATCTTGACACAAAGATTATGTTTCGACGATGGAACTTAGCCCTTTTGTTACTCAATTTTATCGGTTCCTTTTCATCTTCAAGTTTTCTTTTCAATGTGTCTTGAGACTGTGGTATGACTTTCCTAGGACATCTCGAGTAAGTTGATTGAAATCTTCCATTATTCTTTGCTCGAATATAGTTCCCTTAGCCTGTGCATGGATGGTTTCTTCTTTATGAGTGAATACGTTGTATTCCTTTGATATATAATTTCTTAGAGCAAAAATTGGGGTTGGTCTTATGTGGAAAGGGTTAATGCTCCAACAGTCAGGGCCATAGAGTTCTAAATCCTTATTCTTGATTCATAGGGCTTTCAATCTAAACCTTTACTCTTCAATAACTTTTGGCTTGTTGATACTTAACGTAACCATTTGATACTCAGAATATCCTTGTCGAGACCCTTTCTTTATGGTCGTGCTTCTTCAAAGCTTAGTCCAACCGGGATGGAACAACAAGGGATGTGGTCAGTTATCCAAAGGATCGAAGGTTCGAGCCCTCCTTCTAGAGCCAAAATGTTAACGTTATTTTTCGTCAACACCTAAATGAGTGAATAAGGGTATGGATCTAGGGGTACCTAGGGATTATTTAGTTCCTACAAGCTTGAGTCTGTTCACTCTTTCCTAGATATAAAGGTCTTAAGCCCGAAGATTAGTTACTCTTCCTTCAAAGAGATGAGTATCACAGCTACGAGATTCAAGGACCAACAGCTACCTTGGGATAAAGGTTCCCTAAGCTCAACACAAGTTAGAAAGATAAACTGCTTAAGGAAGGTTATTGGCAATTTGTACTTAGGTATAAAAAAATTGTCATTGGCTTATGAAGCATTGTAGAAGGCATGCGACAAGAAAATGCATGAAATTGGTGATAAGTGTTGATTTCTCTCTTTATTGACCATTTGCATAAGTGATTACAAGTAAAATCCCAAATTGATTTACAAATTAGGGGTTTTATCTCTAAGAAATGGATACAGGATTGTGGAATGAGAAAATTCCCCTAAAATGAGACCCTTAGGGTCTTATTTATAGACAAAATGGGCCCCTTTTTGTTGCGCTCGGTAGGAAGCCCAGTTTTGTGTGCTTTCGGCTTCGGCAGTTTTTTTGCGGTGTCGGTACCGACCCTTTTATGTATTCTGGGTGTCTCCTCCATAAAGTGTATCGATACCAAGTAAATTGGTATGGATAGCTTCTTCTTCTTCTTCTTCTTTTGATTTCGATGGTAAGCCCCTGTTATGATAGCAAGTCCTAAGCTCTGCCTTGCCTTAGTAGCTTCTGTGTATTTGTTTATGTTCCTTACTTCGTGACTTTGAAGCAGGATCCCGGTAGAAGTATCAATGCCAAGTATATTGGTATCGATGGCTCCTTGCTCAAATCCAAATTTATCTCGTGCTTTCCCTTTTATGGCTCTAAACCTTGGTATCATATTGCATGCTTTCAGAATTGGGATTAGATTGATTTTCTTTCGGTGTCGGTGTCGTAACCACTCTTGATTGCTTATTGTATGTTAATTTTGGTACCGCTTTGTTCTATCTTCCCAGTTTCGGTACCAAGCTTCTGCATCTTACATTGGTACCAATAGTATATAGAACAAAATTGTTCCCTTCTTTTGCTTTCAGTATCGGCTTCATGCTTTCCTGGCTTCCATTCTAATGCTGGTACCATTCCGGTACCCCGTCACCTTTATCTAATTTCGGTGTCGAAATCTGGTAGAAACAACTGATTTCAACACAAAAATTTTCATATCGTCTTCCAGCATCCTCCAGAGCTTCTCTGCTAAGTTTCATATGAATCTGATCAACTGAACTTCCAATTTGCTCGGTTCTTCAATTATAAGTCTTGCGACACACAAATCAAAACAAAGAAATGACGCATAATTCAACCAGTCAAACAACAATTCATCTGATTTCAAACATGAACAATCATACGAACACAGACAAACATGATAATCACAAATCTAGCATAATTTGATATTAAACACATATAAAACATGATGGATATAACAAACTAAATAATATATAATTAAATTAGGTTATCTTAGGGCGTTTAGTCAAAATTAAACATATATGATTCAGTTTTAGGTGAAATTAACATATAGGTTGTAAAATAATCCTAATTAACACATGCAATCCATAGTAATCATGTGAGAGATCTCTATCACTCACCAAAACCTAGATCTGATATAATAGAGATGAAAGAAAATCCGTACAACGAAGAAAACCCTTGAATATTATGCAAAACAACGAGATCTAATCCTCTTTTATGTAAACCTTTCCTCTAGACACGACTTAGAATGAATTAAGAAAGAAATTTTGGTTTCAGGGTTTTAGTTGAGCTGAAGAATCTCACACACTCAACTTAATGTGTATAACTATAAGAAGATATTATCTCCTCAAACCCCCTATTTATAATCTCTGGTCATTAGCTTAATAGGCTCACTAATTAGCCCATTAGCTGCTAATTAGCCTGGCCAGTAGAAACAAAAACTTACAACAGAAATTTCTCTTAAACCATTGTTCCAACTATTTAATGTGACTACTCTACAGAACGGTCAACCACCATCCCAATCTAATGAGACCAATTACAACACCTGATTTAGTCCCTAACATAATTTACGGTCAAAATAGTGAGTCATAGGGGCAAAATGGTCACAAAATGATTCGGTAAAAAACATAGGCATGTATCACATTCCCATTAACCACATATTAAATATGAGAATGATTCGTTCACTAGGGATTTAAATAGAACTATTTACGATCCTTTGATACATAAAACAAAAGTCGTTACATTCTCCTCCTTGGAATTTCTCCCCTAGAATCCCAAACAAACACGAGCAAACAAGGTGTCCCATATGCCTACCATCAATGAGTAACCAATCTATTATCCATCTATCATCCAACAATCCATGAAGTAAAAATCCTACCTTAGCATATAGAACTCTAATAGCACAATACACAATGGTACAAGTAAGATATGATATATAGGACATACCACTCAAATAGTTCTGGATGGGTCATCCTCATTCTCTCTTTCGTTTCCCATGTGCAATCGTCATTGTCCTCGCTCCATTGTACCTTTACTAGCTTAACAACCTTCCTTTTAAGTTGTTTCGTGTCCTTCCCAACAATGCGAAATGTCTTACAAGTCTAAAAACTTATGGCTCTACCTCTAAGTCTTCTATCTGATCTGGAGATACTATCAAACTTGGGTCATGCACAAACTTCCATAGATATAGCATGAAAAATATTGTGCACACTCACCATCTTTTCAAGTAGATCCACACTATAAGAAAGCATTCCAATACACTCTATAATCGGAAATGGCACAATGAATCTTGGAGCTAATTTGCCTTTTCTCTTGAATCAAACGACATTCCTCATAGGTAAAACCTTAACAAATATTAGATCCCCTACCAAAAATTCCAAATCCTTTCTCCTTTTATCGGGTTAGCTCTTCTTTGGGCTGCTTTCTTCCGTTGTCGGGTGATCTCAATCTTGTCCGTCAATTATTTTATCATTTCTAGCCTAAGTACCAATTTCCTTCAGTCTCTATCCAACAAACGGTTGAATTACATAATCTACCGTACAACGCCTCATACAATGCCATCTTAATACCCAGCAAATAACTGTTGTTGTAGGTATACTCAATTAGATGAAGATGGTCTTCCCGTGATCCCCCAAGATTCTATACACAAGTCTCAAAAGGTCTTCCAATACTCGATTGATTCTCTTAGTCTAATTATCAATTTAGGGATGGTAAGCCGTACTCATGCATAGATCTGTTCCCAACGTCTCTTGCAAACTCTTTCAGAACCCACTGGTAAACAAAGATTCTTGACCACTTACTATACTCTTAGGTATTCCATTGAATCAAACCATCCATTTAATATATAATTCAGCCAACTTGGATGTCGTCCTAGTAGACTTAACATGAATAAACCTTGTGCTTTTGGTTAAGCGATCCAAAATAACCCATGTACCATCACATCCTGCCCCAGTCCTTAGCAATCCATTAAAAAAATCCATTAACAATTGCTTCCACTTTCATGTAGGAACTTCCAATGGTTGTAATAATCTACTAGGCTTCTTTTGCTCTATACTAACCAACTGACAGGTTAATACACTTCGAGATAAATCTCCTGACATCCCCCTCCCATACCTCCCCATCAGTTAACTCTTTTCATATCTCGATACATCTTATTACCACCAGGATGAATAGTTAGTCTAAAGTGATTACATTCTCTCAGAACCTCATGTTTCAGCCCATTTATATCAGGAACAACAAATCTTTCGTACTTCCAGAACCAACCATCTCGATCAACTTCGTAGTCTTTCATTTCCACATATATGACTCCCATTTATAGTCTCTAAATTATCTCCACAATGTAACACCCCACATTTTTAATTAAATAATATAATAAAATAAAATTTGAAGAGCTTCCACAACATGGTCACGGGATTAGCGACATTGCGTCCGTGGCGATTTTCTTGTCAATTTGGACATATGGATTGCAGAAAACAGATTTAAGATGAAAGAGATACCGTTAAATGAAATATTACAAAAAAAGGAGGTATAAGAAAAGAACAATGACCACCATTGTTTTTAGACTTGTTAACAAAAGCCTATGTAGTCCAGTTGGTAAGAGCATGTGGTTTCCAAGAGAGTGGCGCAGGTTCGATCTCGGCGGGCGCCATGTTTTTAGTTTAACAGCTAAAATAATGCATATTCTAAAGAGAAAATATGTATAAATGCACATATAAGGAAGATTATACATAAAAATATATATTTATACATGCACAAGTAAATATATGCGTATATATGTGCAAAATATATATATAGGAGAAATTCAAAATAAACCTGCAATCAATGAAAATAGGTAAGAATTAAATAACAGCATAACGCCGTTTGAATTTTGAAAATGAAATAGAAGTTGTGCGTATATATATACTTATAAAGTGGGTATTTGAAATTTTGTATACATATAAGGATATTATATGTAAATATGATATTTAAATAAATCAAAGAAAGTATAACGGGATACTAATCAAACGTTAAAATAGTAAACATCGTGCCTAAACCGCTCGCACATGGGAGGGTCGACCTAGGGGTCAACACACCCATAGGAGGGTCGACCCACCACAGATCTGGGTAGATTCATTCGATGAATCTGGACTGTTTTCCAAACCATATTCGTTGATGACTCAGCGTTGCATGTACAAGATCATATCCACTTGCTAGAACACCTATAAATATGCTAGCAGAGCCTAGCCTAAATCTCATATTTTCTGAGAGGCTGCTTAGGCTCTGCCATTCTTCTTCCTCCTCAAATCTCTTTATAATTTCAAGATCTGGAGGAAAAGAATGTATATCTACAGATGGGTGTTCCGAATTCTGTTCGAAGTAAGATAAACTCTTGGATCTGGTCAATTCAAAACTTTCCTCTTTCTTCCCTTTTTCTTTTAATTGAGAATTGTGGATCCATGATTAATTAGGTTCTAGATTCAGTTAAGGGAGCGATGGAATGATAGGTCTGGACCAGATTCATGAATTGGAAAGCTATTAGGTGAGCGAATCTAAGTTATACCTTTTTGATAATTGTATATTTATCGTTTTTCATTCCCCGTTAATATGTATAATAAACCAACTGAAATGTTTAACCTGCTATAAATCTACTGAAATGTTTAAACATGTAAATCTGTAGGCTTAATTCAAGATTAAGTGAAAAATTATGTATTAAAGTTGTTTAAGACATGTTAAAAAGATTATTGTTGTATATAGAACCATCCTAAGTACCCATTAATTGGCATATTATGTACGTGAACCCTTGACTGTAAGAATTGGGATACTTACATGTTAATCTGTTAGGTTGGAATAATTACATGATTGGGTAATTACATGTTATTCCTTTAAAGTTGGGTTAATTACATGATAGGAAGAACACACGACAGGATAATCAATTAGAATGGACTAATATGATATTAAGTATGATAATTAAAAATAGAATTACAGTAAAAATTTGGAAGAATGGATAAGCCTAAATTATATGGAAAATTTACAGTAATTAAGAAATTGTAATCGCACTTAGACACAAGGTTAAATTCAACTTGAGGTAGAAGTCTGCCCGGAACCGCCTGGCAAATCCAACATCCACAAGTGGTTAATTTAATGTGAGGGGTCTAGTGTGTAAATATACATGTAACAGTGCTAAGACACAAGGTTAAGTCCAACTTGTGGTAGAAGTCTGACCGGAACCACTCAGCAAACCCAACATTCACAAGTGGTCGGCTCAATATGAGAGGTCTGGTTCATAAACACATATATGAATATATGTATATAACAAGATAGAAATAAATGGCATTAACTGTAATTAATGGAAATGAATGAAAGTTACAACTATAAAAGAATAGGAATGAACACTACGCCATAGATGGCCTATCGCAAGGAAAACCCATGATGTTGCTAGCTACAATGTTGCCATTGCTATGCTAATTTTTTTCTATTGCAACTCAAGCTTCAATGTGTTAGCATAGTTATCAACATGTGTTGCAGTAGCCGCATGAATAAAATTATCAATCCGCATCAACACGATTCAACTGTCCAGGTTACTGATCCACGTCAATCTAATTCTCCTTCAAAACCGAAGCTACTTTTCCCCAAATTTTCATTTTCCTGCTAAAAAATAATTCTCGTTGTTCTCACTTGAGAAAATTATGACATGCTTCTTTTCCCCAAATTTTTATTTTCTCACTGAAAAATCATTCTGGTTGTTTTCACTTGAAAAAATTATGGTCGGTTTCTACTTTCACAACCCTAAATCGTTCAAACCCTAAACTAAAATCCCAATTCTTATCGTAGGGAATCAGACCCATCTACTAACAGAGTATATAATTATCTTCCTACAGATTGACCCACAAGTTGCAAAGCTGTCCAAAAAAATCAAATCTGGAGTGATTTTCTCCTTTTGCGATGGTCCTTGACTTCAAGTAAGTATGATTTTATCTTAAGTTTTTACTCTTGTTCTTCTCGGAATCCAAAAATCGATTAAATAAGAGGATGAAACCCTAATTTGATATCACTATGTCAGAACCCTCCAATCCTCCAACCCTAATTGGATACCGAAGATGAAGCTCCTGCCAGTACTCCTAATGGAGAAGAAGAGGAAGGAAAGGTAAAAATAATCCGTTTTAGGTATTTGTTCATAGCAACTATGAGTAATATTATTAATTTTCTGTTAGATATGTTAAAAAAGGATATGTTCGATCGTATTCTTAGATAGATGTATCATTTATTTATTTTGTTTGAGGATATCACCAAGTTTAGAGATTGCTGGAATTTCATTGTTAGAGGAGATGAAATCTTCAATAATTGTATATTCATTTTCTTAATCTTTGGAATTAATATCAAAATTACATATTGAAAGCAGTGATATTTTGGCAAAGTAGGTTCCTACAAAATTTTCATGATTATCCATTGAAATTAAACAAACGAAGAGAAACTGAATTCCAACTATTGACTGAACCGTGACATTAAAAGATCAATAGTGATTTAAGTTTTCAACTTGTGGAATTTTTAAACTAATAAAGTTATCGTATGAATAAATTTATGGCCTTATGTGTGATGTGTTAAAAGGACATTGTTGCTTACACTTCAAAAATGATTCGTCTCTGATCCTGCTATAGTGTGTATAATAATATAATGCCCTATCTTTTAAAAGACCTGGTTAATTATAGTTCATTCATGTTGTTATACTAAGTATCATTTAGCAAAGGTAAACTCAGTAATTAAGGATTTGTTTAAAAAAATGTGACTTTTCCCCCATTTGTGATATGCAGCAGAAAGTTGGGAAAATGAGTCAATAGATAGGTTATGTTACTAAGAACAATAGAATGAATATATAGAAACTTCAGGTAATCACCATAAGGATAAACAAACTATGTGCTGAAAAGAGTCAATAGATTTGGCAAGCAGTTGATGCAACTTTTAAGCTAATTTTGGATAAACAAACTATATGCTGAAATGCTTTTAACTGCTAAAAAATTATAGTGTTTAGTAGTCATTCAGTAATCACAACAAGTTTGGTTAGTAGCTGTTGAGTATGGCCACAGTATAGTGAATTAAGTTGATGCAGGTATTAACCTTGTTGATTTCGGAGTGGAAGGGGTTGGAGTTGAGACTGATCTAGTGGGTTTAGTCTTTGGTTTTTCTAAAGGTATTTTGTGAGCAGTAGTTTTAGAAGATGGAACGATAGGAGTTTTAGGCTGACATAGTAGCCTGAAATTTTGAATAGAAATTCAAATTAGCAGTTGATGCAACTTTTAAGCTAATTTTGGATGAACAAACTATGTGATGAAAAGCTTTTAACTGCTAAAAAACTATACAGTTGAGTACTTATTCAGTAATCACCATAAGTTTGGTTAATAGATATTAAGTATGGCCATAGTATACTGAATTAAGTTTACGCAGGTATGTAAACCATCGTTGTATTCTTCTTTAGTTACATTTGAATTTAATGTCTGTTAATAAAATCTTATTTTGAATTTGTGCCTGTTTGTTCAAAGGATATTTTTCTAACAAATGGATCCTTTGTTTTTAGTGAACTCAAAAATAGTCCCAACAATAAATATCATAGTTAAAGTGAAATCGTGCAGGACATATACAGGTTAATAGGGAATGTAATTTTCCATAAGGCTTACTGGACATACTCATATGAAAATTCAGGCAATGGGTTGGTGATTGTTTTGTTTACAATTAGTAGCAGATAACATAATACAAAAAGGTAAATGATACCAGTGGTAAATGTAGTGTACTGATGTAATCTAGCATAGAGATTATGCCATGTGTTTGAATTTTGAACCCAATTTATATATTTTTAACAGAATTTCACATTCAATCTGCTTTGTATCGTAGTTCATAGCACAACATACATTTCTTCCCTTAAATTTAGGTTCTACAATGTCTAGTTCATTGGAATCAAGGACACTTTAATTTATAATGATGTACTGTGAATGCGAACTGGATAGGTTATCAACATCAGCTAGTTTCAAGAGTGAAAGTTGGTGGTGTGTAACAACCCTGAATTTTGGGTAAATTAAAAAAAAAAATGGGTTTTGATATTTAAAGTAATTTATTTTAAATGATAACGACTAATAAATTATTTCCTTAATCCTACGGTTAATAAGAATGATATAATTCCTGCGTTCCTACAATCCCTTAGCTACATGCCCAAGACGATACCTTAATTTATCTAATTTTGTTATTAATAAAATTTATTTATTTCTAATAAATGAATTATTTGAAATTTATGTTTAGCTTGCGAAAGGAAGAACTAAAAATTTACATAAATTGCACCATCAAATATCTACCTTGTATTTATGCCAACATGTTAGAATATATATTCCTTAGTTTCAATGTTTCTCAACATCGCAGTATAATGCATAATAAATTCAGTTGTTTTAATTTCATTAATTACTAGGTATATCATTCATATTGTAGCTAAATTATAGCTAAAATTGGCATTCCATATCTATACAAAAAAAATATGGAAAAAGTAGTATTATTTCTTTCAAATGTTCATTCAAACCTTTCCACTTTTATATTGCTAGAAATCTTTAACCGCCTTATTATCTTCCTCCTTGTATTTTGTACCTATTTGTATGTACCCCAAAATTTTAGCACCACTGTTTGAGGTGTCAATGAACCTGGCTCTACATATATATGACACATTTAATATTACATAAATGACAGAGGAATTTAAGTAAGACATTAAAATATAAGATTACATAAAACCATTTTGTCAACACATAAATATTTTAAAACTGATTATTGTAATTATGTGATTTGTACTATTAGGGAGTTTTGATTGAATTTAACTCAAACATACATATATACACACACACACACATATGCGTTTATGCACATGTGCTATTTAATAAAAAAAAATAGAAAGAATTCAAACTTTTGTAATATTGTCATGCATCATTTAATGTTTAGATCCACAATTAATGACCTTATCTCTCTTCCCTTTTATTTTCGTTCTTTTCTCTGTTTTATTCTTATTAATCCAATTGAATATGTTGCCTATATTATGATTTTATTATTATGAATTTTGAAATTTAAAAGGTCGTCACAACTTTCTATATGTCAGCATCAGACAATAAATCATGCATTAATTTCTTTTTGTTATCCCTTTTTCCTATGTGATTTTTCTTTTGAATTTTTAAACAACAAATATTATAAAAAGAGAGAGAAAATACCCTAAACCTATTCCTAATTACAAAACATCAGTCGCTGCCTCTTATTCTTTCAATGGCCAGCAAACTCTCTTCTTCTTCCCTCTTTTTCTCCTTCCACACACAATGATTTAATAGATTTCTAAAGCAAATAATGAAGAGAAAAGGGAGATGGACAATTTCAATGGTGGCGGCCAGTATGACAGAAGGAAGGAGAATTAATATTCTAATTTAGAATCGATTTATACAAATTGCATTGAAAAGAGGTGAGATTTCTATTTTAATAATTAATTTAATTTAATTATTTTATCGTCATATGAAATCGATGTTTGTTTGTAAGTAAATTTAGATCTGTGATGATTGAGTTGGAAATTTATGTTGATTGTTCGTAAAGAATATGATGCCATGATTTTTTAGATGTAAATCTGAAATCAAAACTCTCTCTTAAATCTCTAGTTGTGTTTGGATTCAGATTTGAAATAAAAAAAATTATTTTTATTCTAGATCAATAAAAATTGATTAAATATAGAATATAAAGTTGAGATTTTGAGTGTCATCTCATTACACAAATAGTTTACATTAAAAAGATTCCATTTTTAATGTTGTATTATGTGATTTGATATGTTAATTAACACAAAAGTTAGATTATTTCATGTAATATAAATTTTTCATGTTAGTTGAAACAAAAGTTAGATTATTATATATGAATATATTTTTAGCGTTAGTGGAAAACAGGAAATATAGATATATTTTTAGCGTAAGTATAACAATAAGAGATATATTCATATTTTAGATTCATGTTAATGCATAAGAAATATATACATATTTTAGATTCATGTTAATGCATAAGAAATATATACATATTTTAGATTCATGTTAATGCATAAGAAATATATACATATTTTAGATTCATGTTAATGCATATGAATTAACATATTTTAAGTTCATGTTAATGCATATGAAATACATTCATAATTTAGATTCATATTAATTCATATGAAAACATAATTATGTTTTAGTGTAGCGCTAATGCATATGAAACATAATCAGATTTTACTGTAGCGTTAATGCATATGAAACATAATCATATTTTAGTGTTATGTTGAAAATATCAAAAATAAATATATCTTTAATGTAATAACCCGGAAATGCGAGCCAATTTAAAGTTTTTATTTTGGAAATTTTGATGAATTTTGAATATTTAAAATGAATCATTTTAAATAATATTGACGAGAAATTTAATTTGAATAGAATTTGAATGTATATATTTATATAGATCGTCGTTAGAATATAAATATTTTGTTTTAATTATAAAAGGAATTGAAAATGGCGCGGTAGTTCGATAATTCGATTTCAAATTTCAAATGACTGTACATGATTCAAAATAAACCGGATTTTAACAAAACCAAAAATATTATAATCTAATTGAGAATATCTTTCCAACGAATCCGAAAAATCGAAATTTCATAGTGGGAGTCAAAAGATATGCCCAGTTGAAAATTCAGAATAGTCGCTATGGAATTCTGGCCCTTAAGAATGGAAATTTTGCAAACGACCTTGGTTTTCGACGAAACCACTTTTGTTAGATCCGTGATGTCAAGTTATCGCTAGGTTTCAAATTTCGTAATTTTTCGAATCAATATGTGAGCATAGCAAAGGAAAACGCGTTTGACCAGTTTCAGTTGGTTTTAATCGACTAGAAAATGGCCATTTTTCAAACGGCCTCAGAATTTGATGAAACTAGTTTTGTTGGGACCGTATCGTCAATACGAAGCTAGAAAATATTTTTTGGGAAATTTTCTAGTTAGTATGTGGTCCCGGTAAACTGAAATGCACGTTCAAATTCAATATATAGATTTATATTTTGATTTCGACGAAACTGATCGAAATGATCGAATCAGCCTACGTGACATATCCCATTGTGTTCGGAATGGGGGTAATTAGCTAGGGACGAAAGTTGATGGGCCTCGATTGGAGTCCGAACAAAAAGTCAACCCTTTTTGAAAATAAATTAAATATATAATTTTATAAAACCCCCTATATCCTTCCCCCTTCTCTCCCCTCCCCCCGTTAGTTTAGAACGAAATAAAAACAAAAAGAAAAAAATAGGGCAGAGCCCTCGTCGATATCGCGCCCCCCTAGGCGGCGCTGCCCACGCCAGAGCCCCCGATCCCCTTCTTCCCCCTCCTCCTCCTTTCCCCGATTCCCTTCCTCCCTCTCCTCGTCGAATTGAGACCGCACCCCGAAAAACCTGCCACCAGCCTTCCCCTAGCGACCGCCGATCACCGAAGCCACCCCCTAACCACCGGACCCCCGCACCGTACCTGACCATGACACCCCGCCACCACCCCGACCATCTACCGCCCCGACGACACCCTTTTCCCCTCCTCTTCACTTTGATTTGCAGAAAAACCCTTCCTCTTTACTTTGATTTGCAGAAAGACCCCCACGAGCGTTTCCCCCCTTCTTCCAATGTGAGTCTTTATTTTGTTTTAATTTATAGTTAGTTAATTTAATTTAAATACATTGAAAAGAAATCAGTTTTTGTTTTAGAAATATATAGCATAAAAATTAGATTTTTTTTATGTATGTGAAATGCATATAAAAATATGATTTTTATTAGAGATGAGGATTAAAAATATAATTTTTATATAGTAGAAATAATAAAGATGCGATTTGTATATAGTAGAGACAGTAAAAATATGATTTTTATATTTTTAGAAAGAATAAAAAATACGATTTTTATATTCCATAGTTAGTAAAAATTTGATCTTTATATACGTAGTGAAATAAAAATCTGATTTTTATTATATACATGTTGAAATAAAAATGTGATTTCTATATACATAGCTACAATATAAAAATGTGATTTTTATATATGTAGTGGCTACGGACGATGAAATTGACAAACGGGCGAGCACGACGAAGATTTCTACATAAGAAGAGTCGTGGTGTTTGGATTAGCTAGTCGGTGAGAACTTCTCACTTTAAATCTTCTTTTCTAGTTAAAAATATATACTAGGATGCAGATGGTGTTTAGTAGCACCCGACACCCGTCGTCCACAGACCATGGATGGCTTGTATGTTTGATTGTTTGTTGTGATAAAAATTGATTGTGTGATGTGAAAATAAAATAAAATATTTATATAGTTAAAAATATTTTATCGTTAAAAATATAATTTTTAACGTGAATATGAATAAATAAATATTCATTTACAACTGAACGGTTTGTTTATGTACACCTATTTGAAGGACATTGATTGGGACGATAAATTTTACACGTCGCCCAACTGCATAAATAATATTCAATGTTTGTGGATTGAAATCCCACACAGGTGTTGGGATGATATTTGGCGTACACTAATCCCAATTATCTAATTGTATGTCGATCGATTGGTCGACAGACTGTGCGAGCGTTAATTATTTATATATGATGCTTATGCTGTTGTATTTTGCACTTTGGATGATGGTTGATTATTTATCGTTGCTATTATATACATGTGTTGTATGGAATCCATATAATTAACATTATATGGTAATTGATTGGGCCTTATTCCAATTGGGAAAATAAAGAATATTATAAAATAAAGATTCACGTGTTGACAATACTCATTTGTTGAGATTAGTCACGTGTTGAAGGAAATATAGATTCATGTGTTGAACGAAATATTTTAACAATAAAATTTACATCTTTATCATATATAAAATTAGAAACTAACTGGAAAATAGATAAGATGAGTGGTCTCCTGGATATTGATCTGATGTTGGTTTCGACCTTCAGGGTTAATATTTGGGGAATTGTTCTCTTACTAATTTACGGTTAGAGTTTGATTAAAAATTTAACGATAGAAATCATAATTTTATAAAATATATTAAATAACGAAAATAGTCACGTGTTGACAGTACTCATTTGTTGAGATTAGCCACGTGTTGAAGGAAATATAGATTCGTGTGTTGAATAGAATAAATATTCATTTGTTGAATAAAATAACGAAGTTATTGAAAAATATAAAGCCGTATTGATTAGAGATGCGCTATTTTGACGCGAACGATATCTATATCGATTATATTCGTTTTTATAATGGATATTGAAAAGAGATTTAAAAATCGAATATATAGAAAATGAATTCGAATTGAACATAAAATGAATTCGAATTGAATATAAAATGAATTTGAATTGAATATAAAATGAATTTGAATTGAATATAAAATGAATTTGAATTGAACTGAATATAAAATGAATTCGAATTGAATTGTAAAGAAAAATGAATTCGAATTGAATTGAATACAAAATAAATAAAAATTGGAATGAATTCAAATCAAATTGAAAACGAACTGAAATTGAATTGAAATCGATTTGAATTGAAATCAAATAGAAATGAATGTAAAAAGAATTTATAATGGAAAATTCAATTTTGATTTGAATTTGAAATGAAGGTTGAAATTGTTTTTGAAACAAATTTGAAACGATTTATAAAATTCGTTTTAAAAGGAAACCGACGAAATATATATATATTATATATATAATGGCCTGAATAGAACGCGCCGCGCCACGGTAGTTCGTGAATTTCGACCATTGACTTCGAACGGACATTACGGGAGATCCGACCGTCGGATTCTCCTAAAACCAGAACCGTTGGGTTCGTATCGGAAAGAGCTTTCTAACGAATACAAGAGATTTGAAATCTAACGGCTGGATTTGGAGATACGTCCAAATCAATTTCAGAAAAGGTCGCTATAAGTGCAGTTCGATGACCGTTATTGGAAATCGACTATACGGGCCTTGATAAAATTATCAAAAATATCAATAATTTGTGTAAAATCATAAGAAATGATTTGTGAAGAATTGCGATGAAAAACTCCATATTTGAAAAGATAAAAATAGATTTTTATCGAAATGAACTAGTTTTGAACTAGAATTAGAATCCAATTATTTTTAAATAAATAAGTTGGATTTGAAATGGGTTTTAAATAACCATAATTTCCAATATATGAATTGGAATGGATTTGAATCGAAATTTTCATTGGAATATTTTGATATTAGATTCCGCGATTATACAAATATTTTTGGAGGAAATTTGGAAGATATATTTTATATCGTTATTTCCAAAGCGATATTTGTGGGTTTCATAATTTGATATTGAATATAAGTCGATATATTTTCTATTCAGAGCCTTGTATTTAATATCAAATGTGATTTAGGTTTATCGTGAACGGTGTTTTAAATAACACTTTTTCTTTAACCTGATAATAAATAGAATGTGATTTGGGTTTATCGTGACTGTGTTTTAAATGACATTAGTTCTTTAACCCAGTAAAAGGAGTTTTAATGAATCTGTAATTATATGAAATATGAATTGATAATTTAAATTATCAAATTTGGAAAGTGGGCGAGAATGGAGTATCACCAGTTTTGCTCCAAAGCGATAGTTAAATCATTAATTAGATTTGAATGTGAAATGGTAATTAATTTTACCGATAACACTGTGGTGTTAGATATGGAGTATTACCAGTTTTGCTTCATGGGATGAATAGGTTGGGATTGGGAAATAAAATAAATAATTACTTCAGTGTGGTTCGCTAATCCCGACTAGTTTGAAAAGCCATAATTTGGTTTGAAATGGCATCCAAAGGAAGATTAAAGAATAAATTTTAAAGAATTTATCTTTGATAAAATTAATGGGAACCTTTCCCTAAGAATGTGAAATTTAGAAACTCACTGTAGGTTAGCTAAGATGAATGGTTTCCTGGGTATTGATCTGATGTTGGTTTCAACCTTCGGGGTAAATATTTAGGGGATTGTTCTCTTGATAATTTACGTTTAGTGACTGATGAATTGGAATGAGGCATAGGTTGTGTTTGTGTAACATTTGTTTATTATATACGCGGGTCATTCAGGAAGGCCGGGTTTATAACCATTCTGAATAACCGATTCGACGATATGTCGAAGATGAAGACGGTGGTTGAAGACCTGAAGTCTTCACATCGTTTGGGTGATTACTGATGATCTTGATTGGGATGTACACCCAAGATGAGGGAATCAGTTGGTGATCGTCCATACGTACTTGGACATCGATGGATATGCAAGGAAAGTGCCTCCGGTTTCGTTCAAACCCAGAACGAACTTGTTAATGGACTGTGTGTCTGACATTGGATTTTATTCTATGTTGATTTATCTCTATTAAATATACATCTGTTTGGCGGCGGAGAATTTATTCTCTTGCTTAACGCCCTTCTCTGAGACGTACGAGCTCAGAGGTTGTATATCGATAGACATCAGTCGCCTGGAGTGAATTGCCTTTGTGGCACGCCTAAGTGGAAAATGATCAAGGCTTCTGTTGAAAAGAAAAGTCTTGTGGTTGGTGATCAAAGCACGGCCTACATGGCATAGCTTTGTGTATAGCATGGATTTGCGAGCCTCACACCTCGGTACGTGTCAAAAACGGGATAGTGACTGTAGGGAGAGCACGACGTTTCTTTCTAGCTATGGTGGTGTCAGTGACTTACCAGCCCTGACATTTATATTATTTTTCACCTATGTGGTTGTTGGATACGAGGCGCCTCGATTATAGGTCTGTAAGGACCGGGAAATGTGTGTTCAAGAATTGCCAATCCTCAAACGTAAGAGAGGACCGGCCCTGAAGATCCAAGGGTTGCCCAGAGTGTGTAGTCCTGAGGCATTTGTTAGAGTGTCTCGAAGCGGAGAGGAGCTTGCCTCTTGCCTCGACTCATGACGGAAATCCAATTTCCAATATGTGATATTTCAGCTTTATTTGTAGAGCCTAGTATGGCGACATGATATATAGTACCCATGCCATCTATGATTGATATTTGTGATTGAAATTGTTTTGACACTATACACTTATAATAATATCAAATGATTTGTTTTAAACGTACCAAGCATGTTTGGCTATTATAAGGGAAAACCCAATCCTTCGGCTTGCGTTGCATTGTGTGATGGGACCTAGGTCTTATAATAGTTTCATTTTTCGAAAAAGCATTGCACTGTTTTGTTATATGCACTAGTGTTCTTGGGAGGAAACTCGTTACGTGTTGTATGGCGTGGTCCCTTGAATTACTCTCTTTTAAAGTAAAGTTTTAACTAACTATTTTAGTTCTCACACCAGTCACATGACTGGCCTGGAGTTTATTGTTTTAACCTAAACTCTGGGTGCCCCTATTTTCGACACGGGCAGCTAGTAGTTTTGGTTTTACAGATTTATATTCACAGGATCCTGATTTACAGCTGGAACGATGCTCGGAAAGCTCTGTATCCGTGTATTACTTTTAGTTATGTTTTATATTGTTTTTCCGCTGCTATGTAATTTATTGTAATCTCTGATATTTTTCTGTTGTATAATATTTATTCATACTCTGTATATTCTTGTAATCTGATGGAATTGTTGTAAATAACAATGAAATGTTCTTCTGTTTGCGTTCTGATTCGTCTTGTCCTCAATTCTATCCGTGCTTTCCTTCACGGGGAAGTTCGGGTCGTCTCAGTTTGGTATCAGAGCATTGGTTTACAGAGATCGAGAACAAGACACATTAGAACCAAACGAAAGAATTCATCAGATTTTGGATTAGTAATATCCAATTAGAATAACTCGTTAGAGATAGGATCAGTAGTATCCTAGAATGAGTGTGAAGAGTATATTTTTAAAGTGAAAACAAATTTTGTTTTGAAATCTAAAACATTTCATACGTATTTGAATATTTTATTTGTATTAAATTTGGACAATCGAGTGTATAAAGATTTTACATATACGCGTCATGAACGTATATTCGAAGTTTTAATATACTGGATAGATATAGAATCACATTCTAGACACCCGGGGATAATTCTGATGATGTGGCCACATCATCAGTATTTATGTTCGTGGTTCGAGCGTGTGACATCTTTATATTTCCATTGGACTGGTGTGAGAACCGAACTATATAGATTTATTATTGTGATTTGGCATCAAAAACGTGATTTTCTGTATATTTATCAAATTATGAATTTGAAATGATAATTGATTGATGGTTGTGTTGTTTGATTATTGATTTGAAAATTTGAAACATTTAGCCTAATTGAACTGTATTGAGAAATGATTACAATTGCATGCATATAAATGTACATACATTGAATAGGTCATAGCAAGGAGGCTAGAGCAGAAGAATAAAATTGTTTGCCCGACAAATAGGTACATATTTATTGCATTTCTTTGGGTTTGGTTGATTTTATAAGCCGATTGGCTTTTTCTTTTTATTTTGGGTTGAAGAAGGCCATGGGAGGCTATATGAAATATCCCGAAGTCCCCGGTGCATGGGAGGTTATAGCGAAATTTTTCGAAAATTTAGGGTGTTAGCCAAATTTTTGAAAAATTTGAAAAGTTCTTAGAAACTGAAAAGTTGAAGAACTTAAGCCGTAGTGAAAATAATAAAAGTTGATTTGATTTATTAAATGACTTTCGGCTTCGTTCCTTTTCGGGGACGAAAAGTTTTAAGTGGGGGAGATTGTAATAACCCAGAAATGCGAGCCAATTTAAAGTTTTTATTTTGGCAATTTTGATGAATTTTGAATATTTAAAATGAATCATTTTAAATAATGTTGACGAGAAATTTAATTTGAATAAAATTCGAATGTATATATTTATATAGATCGTCGTTAGAATATAAATATTTTGTTTTAATTATAAAAGGAATTGAAAATGGCGCGGTAGTTCGATAATTCGATTTCAAATTTCAAATGACTATACAGGATTCAAAATAAACCGGATTTTAACAAAACCAAAAATATTAGAATCTAATTGAGAATATCCTTCCAGCAAATCTGAAAAATCAAAATTTCATAGCGGAAATCAAAAGATATGCCCAGTTGAAAATTCAAAATAGTCGCTATTGAATTCTAGCCTTTAAAAATGGAAATTTTGCAAACGACCTAGGTTTTCGAAGAAACCACTTATGTTGGATCCGTGATGTCAAGTTATCGCTAGGTTTCAAATTTTGTAATTTTTCGAATCAATATGTGAGCATGACAATGGAAAACGCGTTTGACCAGTTTTAGTTGATTTTAATTGACTGGAAAATGGCCATTTTTCAAACGGCCTCAGAATTTGATGAAACTAGTTTTGTTGGGACCGTATCGTCAATACGAAGCTAGAAAATATTTTTCGGGAATTTTTCTAGTTAGTATGTGGTCCCGGTAAATTGAAATGCACGTTCAAATTCAATATATAGATTTATATTTTGATTTTCACGAAAACTAATCGAAACAATCGAATCAGCCTACGTGACATATCCCATTGTATTCGGAATGGGGGTAATTAGCTAGGGACGACAGTCGGTGGGCCTCGATTGTAGTCCGAACAAAAAGTCAATCCTTTTTGGAAATAAATTAAATATATATAATTTTATAAAACCCCTTATATCCTTCCCCCTTCTCTCCCCCTCCCCCCCGTTAGTTCAGAACGAAATAAAAACAAAAAAAACAAAAATAGGGCAGAGCCCTCGTCGATATCGAGCCCCCCCGAGCGGCGGCGCCCATGCCAGAGCCCCCGATCCCCTTCTTCCCCCTCCTCCTCCTTTCCCCGATTCCCTTCCTCCCTCTCCTCGTCGAATTGAGACCACGCCCCGAAAAACTCGCCACCAGCATTCCCTTAGCCACCGCCGATCACCGAAGCCACCCCCTAACCACCGGACCCCCGCATCGTACCTGACCATTACACCCCGCCACCACCCCAACCATCTACCGCCCCGGCGACACCCTTTTCCCCCTCGTCTTCACTTCGATTTGCAGAAAAACCCGTCCTCTTTACTTTGATTTGCAGAAAGACCCCCGGAGCGTTTCCCCCTTATTCCAATGTGAGTCTTTATTTTGTTTTAATTTATAGTTAGTTAATTTAATTTAAATACATTGAAAAGAAATCAGTTTTTGTTTTAGAAATATATAGCATAAAAATTAGATTTTTTTTATGTATGTGAAACACGTATAAAAATATGATTTTTATTAGAGATGAGGATTAAAAATATAATTTTTATATAGTAGAAATAATAAAGATACAATTTTTATATAGTAGAGACAATAAAAATATGATTTTTATATTTTAGAAAGAATAAAAATACGATTTTTATATTCCATAGTTAGTAAAAATTTGATCTTTATATATGTAGCGAAATAAAAATCTGATTTTTATTATATATATGTTGAAATAAAAATGTGATTTCTATATACATAGCTACAATATAAAAATGTGATTTTTATATATGTAGTGGCTACGGACGATGAAATTGACAAAGGGGCGAGCACGACGAAGATTTCTACATAAGAAGAGTCGTGGTGTTTGGATTAGCTAGTCGGTGAGAACTTCTCACTTTAAATTTTCTTTTCTAGTTAAAAATATATACTAGGATGCAGACGGTGTTTAGTTGCACCCGACACCCGTCGTCCACAGACCATGGATGGCTTGTATGTTTGATTGTTTGTTGTGATAAAAATTGACTATGTGATGTGAAAATAAAATAAAATATTTATATAGTTAAAAATATTTTATCGTTAAAAATATAATTTTTAATGTGAATGTGAATAAATAAATATTCATTTACAACCGAATGGTTTGTTTATGTACACCTATTTGAAGGACATTGATTGGGACGATAAATTTTATATGTCGCCCAACTGCACAAATAATATTCAGTGTTTGTGGATTGAAATCCCACACGGGTTTTGGGATGATATTTGGCGTACACTAATCCCAATTATTTAATTGTATGTCGATCGATTGGTCGACAGACTGTGTGAGCGTTAATTATTTATATTTGATGCTTATGCTGTTGTATGGTGCACTTTGGATGATGGTTGATTATTTATCGTTGTTATTATATACATGTGTTGTATGGAATCCATATAATTTACATTATATGGTAATTGATTGGGCCTCATTCCAATCGGGAAAAATAAAGAATATTATAAAATAAAGATTCACGTGTTGACAGTACTCATTTGTTGAGATTAGTCACGTGTTGAAGGAAATATAGATTCATGTGTTGAACGAAATATTTTAACAATAAAATTTACATCTTTATCATATATAAAATTAGAAACTAACTGGAAAATAGATAAGATGAGTGGTCTCCTAGATATTGATCTGATGTTGGTTTCGGCCTTCGGGGTTAATATTCGGGGAATTGTTCTCTTACTAATTTACGGTTAGAGTTTGATTAAAAATTTAACGATAGAAATCATAATCTTATAAAATATATTAAATAACGAAAATAGTCACGTGTTGACAGTACTCATTTGTTGAGATTAGTCACGTGTTGAAGGAAATTAATATTCATGTGTTGAACAGAATAAATATTCATGTGTTGAATAGAATAACGAAGTTATTGAAAAATATAAAGCCGTGTTGATTAAAGATGCGCTATTTTGACGCGAACGATATTTATATCGATTGTATTCGTTTTTATAATGGATATTGAAAAGAGATTTAAAAATCGAATATATAGAAAATGAATTCGAATTGAATATAAAATGAATTCAAATTGAATATAAAATGAATTCGAACTGAATTGAATATAAAATGAATTTGAATTGAATTGAATATTAAATGAATTTGAATTGAATATAAAATGAATTCGAATTGAATTGAATATAAAATGAATTCGAATTGAATTGAAAAGAAAAAAGAATTCGAATTGAATTGAATACAAAATAAATATAAATTGGAATGAATTCAAATCGAATTGAAAACGAACTGAAATTGAATTGATATCGATCTGAATTGAAATCAAATAGAAATGAATGTAAAAAGAATTTATAATGGAAAATTCAATTTTGATTTGAATTTGAAATGAAGGTTAAAAGTGTTTTTGAAACAAATTTGAAACAATTTATAAAATTCGTTTTAAAAGGAAACCGACGAAATATATATAATATATATATTATATATATAATGGCCTGAATAGAACGCGCCGCGCCGCGGTAGTTCGTGAATTTCGACCATTGACTTCGAACGGACATTAGGGAGATCCGACCATCGAATTCTCCTAAAACCGGAACCGTTGGGTTCGTATCGAAAAGAGCTTTCTAATGAATACAAGAGGTTTGAAATCTAACGGTTGGATTTGGAGATACGTCCAAATCAATTTCAGAAAAGATCGCTATAAGTGCAGTTCGATGGGCGTTATTGGAAATAGCCTGTACGGGCCTTGATAAAATTATCAAAAATATCAATAATTTGTGTAAAATCATAAGAAATGATTTGTGAAGAATTGGGATGAAAAACTCCATATTTGAAAAGATAAAAATAGATTTTTATCGAAATGAACTAGTTTTGAACTAGAGTTAGAATCCTATTACTTTTAAATAAATAAATTGGATTTGAAATGGGTTTTAAATAACCAAAATTTCCAATATATGAATTAGAATGGATTTGAATCGAAATTGTCTCTGGAATATTTCGATATTAGATTCCGCGATTATACAAATATTTTGGAGGAAATTTGGAAGATATATTTTATATCGTTATTTCCAGAGCGATATTTGTGGGTTTCAGAATTTGATATTGAATATAAGCCGATATATTTTCTATTCAGAGCCTTGTATTTAATATCAAATGGGATTTGGGATTATCGTGAATGGTGTTTTAAATAACACTTGTTCTTTAACCCGATAATAAATAGAATGTGATTTGGGTTTATCATGAATTGTGTTTTAAATGACATTAGTTCTTTAACCCAGTAAAAGGAGTTTTAATGAATCTGTAATTAGATGAAATATGAATTGATAATTTAAATTATCAAATTAGAAAAGTGAGCGAGAATGGAGTATCACCAGTTTTGCTCCAAAGCGATAGTTAAATCTTTAATTAGATTTGAACGTGAAATGGTAATTAATTTTATTGATAACACCGTGGTGTTAGATATGGAGTATTACCAGTTTTGCTTCATGGGATGAATAGGTTGGGATTGGGAAATAAAATAAATAATTACTTCGGTGTGGTTCTCTAATCCCGACTAGTTTGAAAAACCATAATTTGGTTTGAAATGACATCCAAAGGATGATTAAAGAATAAATTTAAAAGAATTTATCTTTGATAAAATTAATGGGAACCTTTCCCTAAGAATGTGAAATTTAGAAACTCACTGTAGGTTAGCTAAGATGAATGGTTTCCTGGGTATTGATCTGATGTTGGTTTCGGCCTTCGGGGTAAATATTTGGGGGATTGTTCTCTTGCTAATTTACGGTTAGTGAATGATGAATTGGAATGAGGCGTAGGTTGTGTTTGTGTAACATTTGTTTATTATATATGCGGGTCATTCAGGAAGGCCGGGTTTATACCCATTCTGAATAACCGATTCGACGATATGTCGAAGATGAAGACGGTGGTTGAAGACCGGAAGTCTTCACATCGTTTGGGCGATTACTGATGATCTTGATTGGGCTGTACACCCAAGATGAGGGAATCAGTTAGTGATCGTCCAAACGTACTTGGAGATCGATGGATATGCGGGGAAAGTGCCTGCGGTTTCGTTCAGACCCAGAACGAACTTGTTAATGGACTGTGTGTCTAACATTGGATTTTATTCTATGTTGATTTATTTCTATTAAATATACATCTGTTTGGTGGCGGAGGATTTATTCTCTTGCTTAACGCCCTTCTCTGAGACGTACGAGCTCAGAGGTTGTATATCGATAGACATCAGTCGCATGGAGTGAATTGCCTGTGTGGCACGCCTAAGTGGCAAATGATCAAGGCTTCTGTTGAAAAGCAAAGTCTTGTGGTTAATGATCAAAGAACGGCCTACGCGGCATAGCTTTGTGTATAGCGTGGATTCACGAGCCTCACACCTCGGTATGAGTCAAAAGCGGGATAGTGACTGCAGGGAGAGCACGACGTTTCTTTCTAGCTATGGTGGTGTCAGTGACTTACCAGCCCTGACATTTATATTATTTTCACCTATGTGGTTTTTGGATGCGAGGCACCTCGATTAATGATCTGTGAGGACCCGGAAACGTGTGTTAAGGAATTTCCAATCCTCAAACGTAAGAGAGGACCGGCCCTGAAGATCCAAGGGTTGCCCAGAGTGTGTAGTCCTGAGGCATTTGCTAGAGTGTCTCGAAGCGGAGAGGAGCTTTCCCCTTGCCTCGACTCATGACGGAAATCCAATTTCCAATACATGATATTTCGGTTTTATTTGTAGAGCCTAGTATGGCGACATGATATATGGTACCCATGCCGTCTATGATTGATATTTATGATTGAAATTGTTTTGACAATATACACTTATAAGAGTATCAAATGATTTGTTTTAAATGTACCAAGCATGTTTGGCTATTATAAGGGAAAACCCTATCCTCTGGCTTGCGTTGCATTGTGTGATGGGACCTGGGTCTTATAATAGCTTCATTTTTCGAAAAAGCATTGCGCTGTTTTGTTATATGCACTAGTGTTCTTGGGAGGAAACTCGTTACGTGTTGTACGGCGTGGTCCCTTGAATTACTCTCTTTTAAAGTAAAGTTTTAACTAACTGTTTTAGTTCTCACACCAGTCACATGACTGACCTGGAGTTTATTGTTTTAACCTAAACTCTGGCTGCCCCTATTTTCGACATGGGCAGCTAGTAGTTTTGGTTTTGTAGATTTATATTCACAGGATCCTGATTTACAGCTGGAATGATATCCGGAAAGCTCGGTATCCGTATATCACCTTTAGTTGTGCTTTGTATTATTTTTCCGCTGCTATGTAATTTATTGTAATCTCTGATATTTTTCTGTTGTATAATATTTATTCATACTCTGTATATTCTTGTAATCTGATGGAATTGTTGTAAATAACAATGAAATGTTCTTCTGTTTGCGTTCTGATTCGTCTTGTCCTCAATTCTATCCGTGCTTTCCTTCACGTGGAAGTTCGGGTCGTCTCAGTTTGGTATCAGAGCATTGGTTTACAGAGCTCGAGAACAAGACACATTAGAACCAAACGAAAGAATTCATCAGATATTGGATTAGTAGTATCCAATTAGAATAACTCGTTAGAGATGGGATCAGTAGTATCCTAGAACGAGTGTGAAGAGTATATTTTTAAAGTGAAAACAAAATTTGTTTTGAAATTCAAACCATTTTATACGTATTTGAATAATTTATTTGTATTAAATTTGGACAATTGAGTATATAAAGATTTTACATATACGCGTCATGAACATATATTCGAAGTTTTAATATACTGGATAGATATAGAATCACATTCTAGACACCCGGGGATAATTCTGATGACGTGGCCACATCATCAGTATTTATGTTCGTGGTTCGAAGGTATGATATCTATATATTTCCATTAGACTGGTGTGAGAACCGAAACTATATAGATTTATTATTGTGATTTGGCATCAAAAACATGATTTTCTGTACATATATCAAATTATGAATTTGAAACGATAATTCACTAATTGATTGATGGTTGTGTTGTTTGATTATTGATTTGAAATTTTGAACCATTTAGCCTAATTGAACCGAATATTGAACTGTATTGGGAAATGATTACAATTGCATGCATATACATGTACTTACATTAAACAGGTCATAGCAAGGAGGCTAGAGCAGAAGAATAAAATTGTTTGCCCGACAAATAGGTACATATTAATTGTATTTCTTTGGGTTTGGATGTTTTTATGAGCCGATTGGCTAGCCGCTTGGCTTTTTCTTTTGGATTGAAGAAGGCCAAGGGAGGCTTTATGAAATATCCCGAAGTCCCCGGTGAAGGGAAGGTTATAGCGAAATTTTTCGAAAATTTAGGGTGTTCGCAAAATTTTTGAAAAATTTGAAAACTTCTTAGAAACTGAAAAGTTGAAGAACTTAAGCCGTAGTGAAAATAATGAAAGTTGAGTTGATTTATTAAACGACATTCGGCTTTGTTCCCTTTCGGGGATGAAAAGTTTTAAGTGGGGGAGATTGTAATAACCCGGAAATACGAGCCAATTTAAAGTTTTTATTTTGGCAATTTTGATGAATTTTGAATATTTAAAATGAATCATTTTAAATAATATCGACGAGAAATTTAATTTGAATAGAATTCGAATGTATATATTTATATAGATCGTCGTTAGAATATAAATATTTTGTTTTAATTATAAAAGGAATTGAAAATGGCGCGGTAGTTCGATAATTCGATTTCAAATTTCAAATGACTGTACATGATTCAAAATAAACCAGATTTTAACGGAACCAAAAATATTAGAATCTAATTGAGAATATCTTTCCAACAAATCCGAAAAATCAAAATTTCATAGCGGGAATCAAAAGATATGCCCAGTTGAAAATTCAGAATAGTCGCTATGGAATTCTGGCCCTTAAAACGGAAATTTTGCAACCGACCTCTGTTTTCGACGAAACCACTTTTGTTGGATCCGTGATGTCAAGTTACCGCTAGGATTCAAATTTCGTAATTTTTCGAATCAATATGTGAGCATGGCAAAGGAAAACGGTTTGACCAGTTTTAGTTGATTTTAATCCACTGGAAAATGGCCATTTTTCAAACGGCCTCGGAATTTGACGAAACTAGTTTTGTTGGGACCGTATCGTCAATATGAAGCTAGAAAATATTTTTCGGGAATTTTTCTAGTTAGTATGTGGTCCCGGTAAATTGAAATGCACGTTCAAATTCAATATATAGATTTATATTTTGATTTTGACGAAAACTGATCGAAAAGACCGAATCAGCCTACGTGACATATCCCATTGTGTTCGGAATAGGGGTAATTAGCTAAGGACGATAGTAGGTGGGCATCGATTGGAGTCCGTACAAAAAGTCAACCCTTTTTGAAAATAAATTAAATATATATATATAATTTTATAAAACCCCCTGTATCCTCCCCCCTCCCCCGTTAGTTCAGAACGAAATAAAAAGAAAAAGAAAAAAAATAGGGCAGAGCCCTCGTCGATATCGCGCCCCCCCAGACGGCCCCGCCCACGCCAGAGCCCCCGATTCCCTTCTCCCCCTCCTCCTCCTTTCCCCGATTCCCTTCCTCCCTCTCCTTGTCGAATTGAGACCGCGCCCCGAAAAACCCGCCACCAGCCTTCCGCTAACCATCGCCAATCATCGAAGCCACCCCCTAACCACCGGACCCCCGCACCGTACCTGACTATGACACCCCGCCGCCACCCCCGACCATCTACCGCCCCGGCGACACCCTTTTCCCCCTCCTCTTCACTTCGATTTGCAGAAAAACCCTTCCTCTTTACTTTAATTTGCATAAAGACCCCCGTGAGCGTTTCCCCGCTTCTTCCAATGTGAGTCTTTATTTTGTTTTAATTTATAGTTAGTTAATTTAATTTAAATACATTGAACAGAAATCAGTTTTTGTTTTAGAAATATATAGCATAAAAATTAGATTTTTTTATGTATGTGAAACGCGTATAAAAATATGATTTTTATTAGAGATGAGGATTAAAAATATAATTTTTATATAGTAGAAATAATAAAGATGCGATTTTTATATAGTAGAGACAGTAAAAATATGATTTAAATATTTTAGAAAGAATAAAAATACGATTTTTATATTCCATAGTTAGTAAAAATTTGATCTTTATATATGTAGCGAAATAAAAATCTGATTTTTATTATATATATATATATATATGTTGAAATAAAAATGTGATTTCTAAATACATAGCTACAATATAAAAATGTGATTTTTATATATGTAGTGGCTACGTACGATGAAATTGACAAAGGGGCGAGCACGATGAAGATTTCTACATAAGAAGAGTCATGGTGTTTGGATTAGCTAGTCCGTGAGAACTTCTCACTTTAAATCTTCTTTTCTAGTTAAACATATATACTAGGATGCAGACGGTGTTTAGTAGTACCCGACACCCGTCGTCCACAGACCATGGATGGCTTGTATGTTTGATTGTTTGTTGTGATAAAAATTGATTGTGTGATGTGAAAATAAAATAAGATATTTATATAATTAAAAATATTTTATCATTAAAAATATAATTTTTAACGTGAATGTGAATAAATAAATATTCATTTACAACCGAACAGTTTGTTTATGTACACCTATTTGAAGGACATTGATTGGGACGATAAATTTTACACGTCGCCCAACTGCACAAATAATATTCAGTGTTTGTGGATTGAAATCCCACATGTGTGTTGGTATGATATTTGGCGTACACTAATCCGAATAATTTAATTGTGTGTCGATCGATTGGTCGATAGACTGTGTGAGCGTTAATTATTTATATTTGATGCTTATGCAGTTGTATGGTGCACTTTGGATGATGGTTGATTATTTATCGTTGTTATTATATACATGTGTTGTATGGAATCCATATAATTAACATTATATGGTAATTGATTTGGCCTCATTCCAATTGGGAAAATAAAGAATATTATAAAATAAAGATTCACGTGTTGACAGTACTCATTTGTTGAGATTAGTCATGTGTTGAAGGAAATATTGATTCATGTGTTGAACGAAATATTTTAACAATAAAATTTACGTCTTTATCATATATAAAATTAGAAACTAACTGGAAAATAGATAAGATTAGTGGTCTCCTGGATATTGATCTGATGTTTGTTTCGGCCTTCGGGGTTAATATTTGGGGAATTGTTCTCTTACTAATTTACGGTTAGAGTTTGATTAAAAATTTAACGATAGAAATCATAATTTTATAAAATATATTAAATAACGAAAATAGTGACGTGTTGATAGTACTCATTTGTTGAGATTAGTCACGTGTTGAAGGAAATATAGATTCATGTGTTAAACAGAATAAATATTCATTTATTTAATAGAATAACGAAGTTATTGAAAAATATAAAGCCGTGTTGATTAGAGATGCGCTATTTTGACGCGAACGATATTTATATCAATTATATTCGTTTTAATAATGGATATTGAAAAGAGATTTAAAAATCGAATATATAGAAAATGAATTTGAATTGAATATAAAATGAATTTGAGTTGAATATAAAATGAATTCGAATAAAATTGAATATAAAATGAATTCGAATTGAATATAAAATGAATTCGAATTGAATTGAATATAAAATGAATTCGAATTGAATTGAAAAGGAAAATGAATTCGAATTAAATTGAATATAAAACAAATATAATTTGGAATGAATTCAAATCGAGTTGAAAACGAACCGAAATTGAATTGAAATCGATTTGAATTGAAATCAAATAGAAATGAATGTAAAAATAATTTATAATGGAAAATTCAATTTTGATTTGAATTTGAAATGAAGGTTGAAATTGTTTTTGAAACAAATTTGAAACGATTTATAAAATTCGTTTTAAAAGGAAATAGACGAAATATATATAATATATATATTATATATATAATGGCCTGAATAGAACGCGCCGCGCCGCGGTAGTTCGTGAATTTCGGCCATTGACTTTGAACAAACATTACGGGAGATCCGACCGTCGGATTATCCTAAAACCGGAACCGTTGGGTTCGTATCGAAAAGAGCTTTCTAACGAATACAAGACATTTGAAATCTAATGGTTGGATTTGGAGATACGTCCAAATCAATTTCAGAAAAGGTCATTATAAGTGCAATTCGATGGCCGTTATTGGAAATCGACTGTACGTGCCTTGATAAAATTATCAAAAATATCAATAATTTGTGTAAAATCATAAGAAATGATTTGTGAAGAATTGGGATGAAAAATCCATATTTGAAAAGATAAAAATAGATTTTTATCGAAATTAACTAGTTTTGAACAAGAATTAGAATCCAATTATTTTTAAATAAATAAATTGGATTTGAGATGAGTTTTAAATAACCAGAATTTCTAATATATGAATTGGAATGGATTTGAATCGAAATTGTCTTTGGAATATTTCGATATTAGATTCCGCGATTATACAAATATTTTGGAGGAAATTTGGAAGATATATTTTATATCGTTGCTTCCAAAGCGATATTTGTGGGTTTTAGAATTTGATATTGAATATAAGCCGATATGTTTTCTATTCAGAGCCTTGTATTTAATATCAAATGGGATTTGGGTTTATCGCGAACAGTGTTTTAAATAACATTTGTTCTTTAACCCGATAATAAATAGAATGTGATTTGGGTTTATCGTGAACTGTGTTTTAAATGACATTAGTTCTTTAACCCAGTAAAATGAGTTTTAATGAATCTGTAATTAGATGAAATATGAATTGATAATTTAAATTATCAAATTTGGAAAGTGAGCGAGAATGGAGTATCACCAGTTTTTCTCCAAAGCGATATTTAAATCTTTAATTAGATTTGAACGTGAAATGGTAATTAATTTTACCGATAACACCGTGGTGTTAGATATGGAGTATTACCAGTTTTGCTTCATGGGATGAATAGGTTGGGATTGGGAAATAAAATAAATAATTACTTCGGTGTGGTTCGCTAATCCCGACTAGTTTGAAAAACCATAATTTGGTTTGAAATGACATCCAAAGGAAGATTAAAGAATAAATTTAAAGAATTTATCTTTGATAAAATTAATGGGAACCTTCCCCTAAGAATGTGAAATTTAGAAACTCATTGTAGGTTAGCTAAGATGAATGGTTTCCTGGGTATTGATCTGATGTTGGTTTCGGCCTTCGGGGTAAATATTTAGGGGATTGTTCTCTTGCTAATTTACGGTTAGTGATTGATGAATTGGAATGAGGCGTAGGTTGTGTCTGTTTAACATTTGTTTATTATATACGCGGGTGATTCAATAAGGCCGGGTTTATACCCATTTTGAATAACCGATTCGATGATATGTCGAAGATGAAGACGGTGGTTGAAGATCGGAAGTCTTCACATCGTTTGGGTGAAAACTGATGATCTTGATTGGGCTGTACACCCAGGATGAGGGAATCAGTTGGTGATCGTCCAGACGTACTTGGAGATCGATGGATATGCGAGGAAAGTGCCTCCGGTTTTGTTCAGACCCAGAACGAACTTGTAAATGGATTGTGTGTCTGATATTGGATTTTATTATATGTTGATTGATCTCTATTAAACATACATCTGTTTGGCGGCGGAGAATTTATTCTCTTGCTTTACGCCCTTCTCTGAGACGTACGAGCTCAGAGGTTGTATATCGATAGACATCAGTCGCATGGAGTTAATTGCCTGTATGACACGCCTAAGTGACAAATGATCAAGGCTTCTGTTGATAAGCAAAGTCTTGTGGTTGATGATCAAAGAACGGCTTACGTGGCATAGCTTTGTGTATAGCGTGGATTCGCGAGCCTCATACCTCGGTATGAGTCAAAAACGGGATAGTGACTGTAGGGAGAGCACGACGTTTCTTTCTAGCTATGGTGGTGTTAGTGACTTACCAGCCCTGACATTTATATTATTTTCACCTATGTTGTTGTTGGATGCGAGTCGCCTCGATTATAGGTCTGTAATGAAACACCCCACCTCCATTAGGGTCACTCTCAAAGGGAATGCCCTAATTTTGGTGGAGGTTTTATAAGTATAAGTCACAGATATACAAGACAGATATAAGAACACATATTTTTGAACAGCGGAAAACAACAACTTTTATTTCATCAAAATACGTGTTACACAAACCATGGCATAATTGTCTTACAATACTTCCAAAATCATAACTGTCTTGATTACATTATTTAAAGAAGCATAAAGAAAACATAAATAAACCGCAAAAGTCCCATAATTGCTGTCCAAAACCATAGTCCGAAACGAAAAGATCCAAGCAATACATTCTTTCTCTTCAAGCTGGATATGAAGGCTGGTTAAGCTGCGGTATTCCCTCCTTGTGGACCTAGGGGGGGGGGAAACGGAAGAAAAGAAGACGATAGAAAATTAGAGTCAGACAAAAAGCCTGAGTAAGTCTAGGACTATTCGGTCTATGAATAAAGAACTGGGTATGATAAGTATAAACTAGAAATGGGAAAGCACCATAAACTAAGTTAAGTTGTCTAGGGTCGAATATACTATCGTACCCCATATTAATCTCTGTACCCATATAAACTAGTTTCCAACAGGCACCCCATAATCAGGGTGAAGTGATCCATTTTATGATGATCGGCTCCTACTCGCGTAGTTACATGTGTCTTACGGCCCCCGATGTTGTAGTTACCTATGCTGTCCCACCATGGGGTGTATCAAGTCCCATGGTGGTGGCCCGACACAATCCTAGAAAGCACAGGTATGCTACTGGTGCCCAGTGCCTTATTTTTCTGCGCCGGAACCTACACTGCTGCACCACCGCCGTCGATTTGACCTCTTACAGTCAGCCCAGTAATCGTGCCCCACCCTGCCTAGTTTCAAGGTATCATGATACCTTGTAGGGTTACTGCTGAAAAGGGTCCCCCGCAACTAGGTTTTCTATTTCTAGCCAACATGCTAAGTTGGTTAAGTGTTTTATAAACCTAACCCCCAATCAGTCTGTTTAGTTTATCATGTTCTATTTTGATTAAGTCTTAATTCACTTAATCCTATCAATCCTGACTCAGCCTTAATTGTCTTATTAAAGCCTTGACCTCTCACATTAGACAGGTATTGTTGTGGCTGCCTGTTGCTGGTTGGGTTCGGGCAGTCTTACGCCACAACTCAGTCTAACCTCGGGTCCTTATTTGGCTCTGTGTTTAACCACCCACATTGATAGGTATTGTTGTGACTACTGGACAGCCGGGCGGTTCCGGGCAGGTTTACATCATAACTCAATCCAACCTCGGGTTAAACACATCGTATTTTCTACATTTACATATTTTGTCTCTTTTCTTTTTATATGTAAATATTTGCGGCCCATTATTCAAATTCATCTTTATTGATTAAGATTTATTTATGCCACTTAATTGTTTTTCAAGGTTGTTGGCGTGCGTCAAACATGCCAACACATATATTCTATATTTTAGCCCAAACGTCATTACCCCCGTTTTATACGTTCGCTCCATTGTAAGGTGTGTTGGGTTTAATACTTAAACCCAATTTAGCCATATGAAAAGGGGAGGCTATAACATGGTGTTTATAAGGTAACATAAAAAGGGGAGTGTGAACGCATGAACTTGCAACATAACGATTCAATTAACATAAGGTAGGCATATGTGAACTTGCAATTGTAACAACATATAATATAAGCAATACTTAAACATGAATCATTTTATTCACATAATCATGGTATAAACAAAACATGAATCATTCTATTCATGTAGTCATGGCATAAATAATACTTAAACATGAACCATTCTAATCATATAATTATGGAATAATCATAATTGAACATGAGTCCTTCTATTCATATAGTCATGGCATAAACATAATTGAACATGAATCCTACTATTCATATAATCATGATTTTTATCCTATCTATGTAACTTGTAAGTGGGATGTAATTCTAGTGTAATTCTAATGTAACTTATGTGCCAAATATATTATCATATGATTATAATAACAACATAAGCCTAAAAACATGTTTTCAACTAGGCATAATAACAAACATAGTTTAGTCATGTTCATAAAATTAATACAAGCTTACAAAGACGCTTGCTTTTGTCACTATCACAAAATCATGATTTTTATATTTGAACTATGATGCCAATTCCAACATAACCTTCATATGAATCATAACACTTAAGTGGATCAAATTACACTAAAGATGACCATAAAATTATACATCGTGTTGGCATAACAATAAATCATATACTTGCATGAATTTTGAATAAACTATTACAACATATAGTTGTTATTTTCAACATGAATCGTATACTTGCAATTATCAAATGGGTGTTTGTAAATAACTACCACAAACATGTAGTTTTCAATATGAATCATTTGCTTGCATGAATCCCAATTAAAATTCCACAACATGTGGTTGTCAACATAAACCATATACTTGTATGAATCAAATCGTACACCATAGCATTGCCAAATCGTTTAGAATCAAAATAACATACAAATATAAGTTATTATCGCCACAATTCCATTTCATTGTTAACTTCCAACGCAAATCGTGTACTTGCAAATATCCCATCGTATACCATAATATTCCCAAATCGTTTAGCATCAAAGCAACATACAAATAATAGATTATTATCGCCACAATTCCATTTCTTACTTTACACAAATCAACACAATTATTTAATTCACATCGGAATAGCACTCTACTTACAACGTATGACGAATCTTCAATTCAGGAATCTGAATTCTGAATTTGGAGATGCTATCCTTTGTTGTAGGCGTTGCTTTAATTTGATTAACGTTTCTTTAAGCTTTTGATTTATCCCCTAATTGTCTCTCTATTTCTGACGGCTATCCTCAGTCTCTCCTCAGCAGCATGACGGTCTCATCTCCATTTTAGTTTAAGTGAATTAGGGTTGGTCTTAGGTCCTTTTTATAGAGTTTGTGAGTCGATTTAGACCGTCGATGAAGCTTGGTTCAATAATAGCCGTTCGTTCAAAGGAGAGACCAACCAGGAGCTGACACCTAGCCCTAGTGACAAGGCAAGGCTCAGAAAATCGACCAAACACAGACTAGGCCAGCCAGGGTGGGCTGGGTTCGACCTGGCTCAGGGGCCAGGTCGACTCCCCAGTCGACCCCCAGGTCGACTCTAGAATCGACCTGCCTGGGCAGGTCGACACCTAGGTCGACTCCCAGGTCGACCTGGCCTAGCAGGTCGACCCTAAGGTCGACCCCCAGGTCGACCTGGTGGGTTTGGGCGGGAATTTTCCCGCCTACTCTGATTGGGCTGAAATTCAAATCTGTTTTCGAATTTTGAATTTTCTGAAACTTCAACGGGCCATAATTTGGTCATACGGGCTCCGTTTTTCGAAAACTCGGACTCTATTTCGCATATTTTTCCGAGACGAATGCAATGGCATATCTCGTTTCCCTTAATACTTTAATTTGAAATTTATTATACTTTAATTCATGAATTTCACTGTTATAAAATACACGGGGTGTTACATTCTCCCCTACTTAAAAGGATTCCGTCTCGAAATCTTCAAGTTCAGGAAGAATGTACATCTTAACATCCAAACATCCATCTACTCATCCATCAAACACGAGCATCCATTGTCTTTAAAAGACTTCTAATGCTTCATGATCATATGCGAAGTGTGTGTACATGTACTTATCTAATGCAAAATCAGGCGGTCTACTGATTCAGTTGACCTCCTTAATGCGAATTATGTAAGTGCTATGAATCCATTATGTATGCAAAGTTTCCTATTCATGATTCTACATGAGTGCACAATCATTCATACAAATGCAACATCCATATGACAACACATTAAAGTTCAACCATATGCGAATGCAAACATATATGCATATGCAATATGAAGTGATTGAGCCGATCTAAAACCTAGATTGTGTGTATATGCAACCATGAGCAACCACTAGCAATCACTTGCAACCACTTGCAATCATCATCCATAACATGTTTCAAATACATGTTTTCATCCAAAGGGTTTCTACCTAAAAGATAGGGTCGAGGAGATATACCTAAAAAGATAGATAAAAGCGCAACTTAAGGAAAAAGAAAGATCAAAGATGTACCCTCGAAAAGAAAAGTGTAGGCTGCGCGTATTCTAGCTTCAGTTTCCCAAGTTGCATCTCCTTCGGCGTCGCTCCACTGAACTTTGACGAGCTTGACTTCGCGGTTGCGTAGCTTCTTCACTTCCGTTCCTAATATGCGGATTGGACCTTTCCTTACGGTTGCTTCGCGTTCCACTTCAGCTTCTTCTAGGATATTTGGCTCTACCACTTTAGCAGACTCATGTAGACATTTTCGGAGATGTGAAAGACGTTGTGAACTCCGGCCAATTTTTCGGGTAGCTCTAATCTATAGGCCATTTTCCCAATTTTCTCGATGATAGGGAATGGCCCTACGAACCTTGGTGCTAGCTTTCCTGTGGTTCCAAAACGAACAACATTCCTTAGCGGAGATACCTTAAGAAAAACTCTGTCCCCAACCTCAAATTCAAGGTCGGCCCTCCTCTTGTCAGCGTAGGACTTTTGTCTGTCTTGGGCCGTCTTCATCCTTCTTCATATTAAGTCTACTTTTTCTGAAGTCTCTCGGATCATATCTGGTCCAAGTATGAGCTTATCAGTAGACTCCCACCAACAAGTGGGTGATCGACACGGTCTTCCATATAAAGCTTCTAAGGGCGCCATTCTGATGGTTGTTTGATAGCTGTTGTTGTAGGCAAATTCCACCAAAGGAAGATGGTCTTCCCATGTCCCTCCGAAGTCAAGGACGCACAGTCTTAGAAGGTCCTCCAAAACTCTGTTCACTCTTTCTGTTTGGCCGTCGGTTTGGGGATGATAGGCTGTGCTCAAGCATAACTGTGTGCCTACCGCTTCTTGCAGACTCCGCCAAAACTCACTGGTGAGGATAGGGTCTCGGTCACTAACAATGCTGGATGGTATTCCATGGAGTCGAACGATTTCCTTGAGGTAAAGAGATGCTAGGGATGAGGCAGTTCTTTTACTTTTGACAGGTAAAAAGTGGGCGCTTTTAGTAAGCCTATCCACTATTACCCAAATGCTAGTGTTGCCTCTCCTAGACCTAGGCAGCCCATCGATGAAGTCCATTGAGATGCTATCCCACTTCCACTGCGGGACCTCTAGAGGATGTAGCAGACCGCCAGGCTTTTTCTATTCCGCCTTAACCTGTTGGCACACCATACACTTAGAAACGAAATCTGCCACATCCTTCTTCATGCCGTTCCAAAAGAAAGTTCTTTTTATGTCCTTGTACATTTTATCTCCGCCTGGGTGTATCGTCATCTTGGAGTGATGTGCTTCCTTGAGAACCTTCTTTACTAAATCCCTTGTCTGTGGGACGCATAGTCTTTCGTCTCGCCTTAGCCAACCCTTATTGTCGATGGAATATCTGTTGAGGTGACTTGAAGTCTCACCCCTAATTAGCCTATCAATCGTTTCCACAAGCTGAGGGTCCCCGCGTTGTGTTGTCCCTATCGAGTCCACTAAAGTCGGGCATACTTCGAGAGATGCTAGCAGGCCTGGTACAAAATCGGAGGAAGGCCTAAAGTCGAAGCTGGCTATAAACTCTAGGCTTTGTCTTTCAACAAACAGCGGGCTTAGGGTCAGTTTCTTTCGGCTCAACGCGTCTGCCACTACGTTGCCTTTGCCCGGAGTATAGGAGATCTCGAAATCATACGAGGCAAGAAACTCCATCCATCTCTGTTGCCTCAAGTTAAGGTCCTTCTGCGAGAAAAGGTATTTCAACGATTTATGGTCAGTGTAAAGTTCAAACTTCTCACCTAAGAGATAGTGTCGCCAAGACTTGAGTGCAAAGACGATGGCAGCTAATTCAAGATCGTGGGTCGGCTAGTTCTTTTCGTGCACTTTCAACTGTCTTCCGCCATAAGCTACTACCCTTCCTTCTTGCATTAAGACAGCGCCTAGCCCTGTCCCACATGCATCTGTATAAACTGTGAACATCTTGCTTCCATCTGGCAACGTTAAAACCGGGGCTGTTGTAAGAGCCCTTTTCAGTCGCTGGAAAGCAAACTCGCAATCCAAGTCCCAATTGAACACTAGATTCTTCTTGGTCAACTTTGTGAGTGGAGCTGAGATTTTCGCAAAATCCCTTATGAACTTTCGATAGAAACCTGCTAGTCCTAGAAAACTTCGGACCTCAGTTGCATTCCTTGGTGTCTTCCAATCCTGTACCGCCACTACCTTAGCAGGGTCCACTGCTAACCCTTGTTTGGATACTATATGCCCAAGGAACCATACTTCTTCTCTCCAAAAGTGGCATTTGGAGAATTTGGCTTTTAGCTGATGGACTCGCATAGTCTCCATGATTGCCCTTAAGTGCTAAGCATGTTCCTCTTCACTTTTTGAGAAGATAAGGATATCGTCTACGAAGACCACTACGAACTTATTGAGGAAATCCCTGAATACCCTACTCATCAGGTCCACGAAGTAAGCAGATGCATTTGTCAAGCCGAAAGGCATGACAAGCCATTCAAAGAAGCCGTCTGGGGTTCTGAATGCCGTTTTATCGATACTATCTTCAGCCACCCTTAGCTGATGAAAACCGGTCGCTAAATCGAGTTGGGAGAAAATAGACGCCCCTACAAGCTGATCAAACAAATCGTCAATTATGGGGAGAGGGCGCCTATTCTTTTTCGTTAGTTTGTTGAGCTCCCTATAGTCAACACATAGACGGAGTGAACCATCCGCCTTTGTAGCGAACACCACTGGAGCGCCCCATTCTGAAATGCTCCTCCTAATGAACCCCTTTTCTAGAAGCTCTTTAATCTGTTTACTAAGCTCTTTCCTTTCCCGTGGAGCCATGTGTCTAAAGGGCAACGCAATGTTCTTTGCATTATCTACAAGATATATGCGGAAGTATATCTCCCGCTTCGGAGGCAAGCCCTTCACCTCTTCGAAGACATCCGGATATTCCCGGACCACTCTAACCGATTGCAAATTTTCAACGGAGGCATCTAGCGATTCAAGATAACTAAGCATAACCGCATACGAGGGATTACAAGAAATTTCCAAAGTGTTACCGAGCTGGGTTAGGAGCCTAACAACCCTTTTCTCACAATCAAGGATGGCCCCATTACTGGATAGCCAATCCATGCCCAAAATCAAACCATATCCCGAAAAGCCCAAAACAAAGGCACTACATTGAAATTCTACGCTTAGAATAGAAATTTTCAATCCCAAACAGATCATAGACAAATGAGCTGGGCCCCCAATTGGGTTTGAAATAATTAAGGGGTCCTCTACCATACTAGTTTTTAGGTGCAGAGATTCTACTAAAGCAGACGAGATAAAGGAGCGTGATGCGCCAGAATCAAATAAAGTGCGAACGGGGTGATCATAAAGATAAACTACACTTTCTACAGAAGTATTTATACCTCGCTGTTGCAGAGGTGGCGCCTCTAGCACATGAACTTGTGCCCCTGAGGTGGATCCAGCCATCTGCCCCTGTCCTCGTTTCTTTGGGCAGTCCTTAGCCATGTGGCCTGTCTCACCGCAAGAAAAGCACCCACCATTCATCTTGGCCTTTTTTCCGGCAATCTTTCACTAAGTGCCCCACTTTGCCACAGAAATTACACTTCCTCTTCTCTTTGTTGCCTTTCCCGCCCTTCTTAAAGTCTGTCTTCTTAGGCTGCAAACCCTCTTTCTTCCCTTGAGAGTTTTCTGCCTTTGTCTCCTTCTTGCCCTTATCCTCTTCGTTCAGCAACGCCATCTGTACCAACCTTTCATATGTAGCTCCCATGGGTATATGGGTCATGACCAAACTGTGTAATGGCTCATTCAACCCTTTGACAAAACGGAGAGCCTTCTTGTGCGGGGTGTTGACTAGGTCCAGTCCGAACCTAGCCAGCTCATCAAACTGATTAACATACTCTTTGACTGTCTTGTTCCCTTGCTTAAGAAATAAGAAATTTTCCATCTTCAAACTCCTTTCCGCATCTGAGAGAAATTTAGCCTCGAACCTTGCCCTAAAGTCCTCCCATGTTTCCACTGGTCTTTCTGCATTAGTGACTTCCCACCAGTAGGAAGTCTCACCCTTTAGTAGCCACACTGCCAGTTGTACTTTCTGCCTATCTTCTACCTCAAAGATGATGAATAAGTCCTTGGTTTCTTTCAGCCAATTTCTAGCTGCCACGAAGGACTCAGTTCCATGAAAATTGTAACACCCCGAATTTTCTATTAACACTAAAGTTGCTAAAATATTAATAAGTGTGTAAGAGAGGGAATGTATCTAATATGAATATAAAAAATATTAATAAGTGTGTAAGAGAGGGGATGTATCTAATATGAATATAAAAATATTAATAAGTGTGTAAGAGAGGGGATGTATCTAATATGAATATAAAAGTGTGTAAGAGAGGGGATGTATCTAATATGAATGTAAAAATATTAATAAGTGTGTAAGAGAGGGGATGTATCTAATATGAATATAAAAAATATTAATAAGTGTGTAAGAGAGGGGATGTATCTAATATGAATATAAAAATATTAATAAGTGTGTAAGAGAGGGGATGTATCTAATATGAATATAAAAGTGTGTAAGAGAGGGGATGTATCTAATATGAATGTAAAAATATTAATAAGTGTGTAAGAGAGGGGATGTATCTAATATGAATATAAAAATATTAATAAGTGTGTAAGAGAGGGGATGTATCTAATATGTATATAAAAACAATAATAAGTAAAGGGGGATGTATCTAATATGTACATTGTAGAAAATATATATATATTTATGACATGAATAGAAGTTTATTAATATGCTGAGTGTTTGCTGAGTCACTTCTGACTCATTGCTGAGTCAACAAGATAAACCCCATCTTGTCTGAACGGCTGCGGTTATTTCTAGGTTAAATCTAATGGCCTAAATGAATTCTAAAATCTATAAATAAGTGGGTAGACCCTAGACCTAAATCACTTGTAAAATTAGAGAAGCTACCGTCATGCTGCTGCCATGGAGTTCAGCATAGCCGTCACAAACTAAGAAGAGGAAGCCTAATCATCTACAACTAAATCTACACAAATCAAATCAAAAGATCTCTCTTTCTCTAATTCTTTTCTTTTGTTGGTGAGTATGATGATTCTCACAAGACTATTACAAGCTAATTTGACTCAGTTATGAATGGATCACAAGAAAGTGATGTGATTTGTAATTGTAAATTCTATATATTGTGGATTCTCTTATTATGTTATTATGTTGTCGTATGATGTAAATTATATATGCTATGTCATGCTATGTTGTAAATTCTCTTATGCTATGTCGTGCTATGTTGAGAATCATGTCAAGCTATGTTATACTATCATACTATGCCATGTTATAAATCATGCTATGTTATGTTGAAAAATCATGATGTTGTTGGATCATGCTTAAAGTTATGTTTTTTTTTTCTTAATTTAAATGGATCTTGTTTATGGGAATTTGCCTATTAGGTTAGGTGTACCCATAAACTTGAAACTATAATTAAATAAAACTTGATTATGGGAATTTGCCTATTGAGTTAGGTGTACCCATATAAAACCATGTTGTTAAAAAGTTAGATGATGTTGATTCACACATGTTCATATGTAAGTTTATGAAAATTGATTGAGATTATATTAGGTGAATTTTGAACAAGTTGACACCTTTAGATCCATGACATGTATAATCTATGCAAGTTGGACATATGCAAGTTTCACCCCTTATTATGATTCATTTGGTCACATATACATGTTGTTATTATGATAATCTCTTTTATGCTATGAGTTAGGCTATTCGAGTCTAACATATATTTTTTGAATAAACGTTCAAACGTGGGGTAGGGGTAATATTAGGAATTAATAAATTGGGTGCAATTTTGTAAGATTTTGCATACCATGAATGGATGTCCATAATTGAGTCAATTATGGACATTGTTAAAAATTGGAAGTAATTAATAATTCAAGTAGGGAATTATTAAAATTGGGGGAAAGTGGATTATTATTAATAATCAATGCTTAGGACACGAGGTTGGACCCGTTTGTGATGTAAACATGCCCGGACCCGCCCGGCAAATCCAGTAGTCACAAATGTCGGCCCAATGTGAGAGGTCCTAGGCCCACACTAAAGCATAACAGTTGTAAAGACACGATGTTAGACTCTTTTATGGTGTAAGACTGCCCGGACCCGCCCGGCAAATCCAGCTGCCATAAATGCCAGTCTAATGTGAGAGGTCTTTATGAGGTTATGGCCTTAATGAACTAAGAAATACTTAACCAGATAATCATGTAAGGTGGGACATGGGGGTTAAGTAGGTTCCTTGGGTGGCATGAGGAATCTGGTGGTTGCCTTTAGAGGCATTTGAAATACGATTAGACTTAACCAAACACACATGTAAATGAACATGACTAAGTGGGTTAAGTGGGATGGACTAATGGGGACAAGCTTAGGTGGAATGCTTGTGGTAAATAGTGGGGGCCCATTTCAACCGGTATCCCAAAACGTATCTTTGTGGGCTCGACCCAAGTCGAGGACGGGACACGCATACTGGGTTTGACTATAAGAGGCCAAAACAGGGAGCGGTGGCAACGCAAGTCCAACGGGTTTCATATGCGTGTGTGGACCCGGGCTGGTAGGTAAGACGTTGTTGCATCGTGTAGGTATAAGTCGTGCATGTCCGTTGTATCAGGTTGCCACTTTAGGGGAGTGATACACCCCACTGTGGGGCCAGCACGGGTATCTACGAGTTAGGGAGCCGATCGAATAATGGGAAGTAGGGTACACCTAGTGGAGATAGGGGCAGGCGGCACCTATGTAGTCAGCTAGGGGTACGTAAAGCCATTGGGAAAGTTTCTAAGTGAAGCTAAGTGGGATGAATCTTTAGGGTGACTGGTGTGGTGCAGTATAGTGTTTATCCTTTAGTATTTAGGAGCGCCTATAACGTTGCCTTTAGCGATTGTCTATGTCCTTAATCTGCTCTTCATAGACACTTTCTTGTTTTCCAGCTTATGCCTTAGTCCAGTTATTTTGGTAATAGTATTGTAGAATTATCATATTCACCAGACTTTATGTCTGACCCCCTCTTTTCCATCCTTTTTCTCCCTTCAGGTCCGCAGGTTGGGCCAAGTTCTAGTGGAGTCTAGTTGGATCGCTTATCTTCTGGAAAGCTTGGACTGCTGAAGTAAAGTCCAGCTTGTTATCTTTCTTTTTAATGGCTATTCATGTAATGGGATTATGTACTTGTTTTATCAAGATAGATATTGTACTTGACATTTAATATGGTGTTATGATGAAATCAAACATGTTTTGACTTCTGCTACAATGAAATAAAGTTTTTGAATTTCCAAGTACTATTTTATATCTGTCTTGTTGTAATTTTACTGTTCTATATTCACTTAAAACCTCCATGGAAGTTAATGCATTCCCTTTGTGAGTGACATTAATGGACGTGGGGTGTTACACGTGGTATCAGAGCATAAGGTTACCAGAACAGATAAAAAAAATTTTTTTTTTAGAAAAATATTTTTTTTTCTAAAGTATTTTTGGAAGAAGTGCTTTCAAAAAAAAAAAATGTTATTTAAAGAGAGTTTTTATGAAAAACATAATCCCAAATAGCCACATCCTTATCTTTATCTTTCGAATTCTCCATTTTGAATCTTTCCTTTTTCGTTTCAGCATGGCTGAAGATCTTAATCTCCCAGAAGGTGTGACGATTCCAGGGTGGTTTAGGAGATACTTGGAGGCTAGGGCCACCACTGCAGGCCCAGCGGATACTCCTCCACCCCTAGTTGCACCCATTCCTCCTCCTCCTCCTCCTCCTCCTCGTGTTGACACTTTTGCAAAGACGTGCAAGGAATTCAAGGCTATGAGAGGAAAAACTTTTCAAGGGACTGAGACGTTTGTGGAGGCCAGAGATTGGCTTAAGGAGACTGAGGAATTGTTGGATATCTTTGAAGTGGAAGATGGGAGGAAAGTCCGTTTAGCTGCTTGGTTAATGAAGGGAGAGGCCTCGTTTTGGTGGGAGGTCACTAACGGGGAACGTCCAGTTGATTCATGGGCGGATTTCAGACGAAGGTTTGAGGCAAAGTTTCTTTCAAGGGCAGAGGAGAACTTAAATATGGAAAAATTCCTGGCACTAAAGCAAGGGAGCTCATCAGTAAAGGAATATGTCAATAAATTTAATCAGTTAGCAAGGTTTGGCTTGGAGTTGGTGAACACGCCAGAGAAGAAAGCTTTGAGGTTCGTTAGAGGCTTGAATGAACCGTTGCAAGGGTTGGCTATGACCCACATCCCTATGGGAGCCACCTTTGAAAAGCTAGTAGAAATGGCACTTATGCATGAGGATAAGGCAGTTGAAAAGAAAGGGGATCAGAAGAAACCCCAACAACAAAATAAGAAGGGTGGTAAAAACAATAATGGCAAAGGGAAGAAGAAATGCTTCAATTGTGGGACGCCTGGCCATCTCAACAAAGATTGTAGAAAGAAAAAGAAGACTGGTTGTTTTCATTGTGGAGATGCGGGACATTTAGTGAAGGACTGTCCAAAGAAGGGGCAGAGGGCAGGGTCTACCTCGGGAGGACAGGTGCAGGCTCTTATGGCACCAGGGCAGGCAAGGGGGCAAGTTCAGGCTATTGCGGCCCCACCGCTGCAAGAAAGAGGTAGAACAATTTCTGTTGAAAGCTTAGTTTTTCTGTTTGATCATCCTGTCCGTACCTTATTCGATTCTGGCGCATCTCATTCGTTTATCTCTGCATCATTAGTTGAATCACTGCACTTGAACACCAGTTTAGTAGAGGATCCCCTGGTCGTTTCAAATCCAATTGGGGGTTCGGCTCATTTGACCATGATATGTTTGGATTTGAAAATCTCTATACTTAGCGTTGAATTTAGATGTGATGCTTATGTATTGGGCTTCACGGGCTATGGGCTAATTTTAGGAATGGATTGGTTGTCTAGAAATAGGGCCATTCTTGATTGTGAAAGGAGAGTAGTTAGGCTTGTGACTCGCCTTGGTAATGCTCTCGACATCTTTTGTAATCCCATAAATTCCGTTATGCTAAGTTATCTTGAATCGCTTGACGCGTCTGTAGAGAACCTGCGATCGGTAGAAGTGGTCCGGGAATATCCGGATGTGTTTGAGGAGGTGAAGGGCTTACCTCCAAAGAGGGAGATAGACTTTCGAATTTATCTTGTGGATAATGCTAAACCCGTTTCTTTGCCAGTGCGCCACATGGCTCCTCGTGAAAGGAGGGAACTCAATAAGCAAGTAAAGGAGTTGCTTGAGAAGGGGTTCATAAGACGTAGTATATCGGAGTGGGGTGCTCCAGTAGTTTTTGCCACAAAGGCAGATGGGTCTCTTAGACTTTGTATGGACTATAGAGAACTAAACAAGCTTACTAAAAAGAACCGACACCCACTGCCGAGGATTGACGATCTCTTTGATCAGTTAGTTGGCGCCTCAGTGTTTTCGCAGTTGGACTTAGCCACTGGCTTTCATCAACTGAGAGTGGCTGAGGATAGTATAGATAAGACTGCTTTTAGGACTCCTGGCGGATTCTATGAATGGCTAGTGATGCCCTTTGGTTTGACAAATGCCCCTGCATATTTTGTTGATTTGACGAGTAGGGTGTTTAGGGAATACCTTAACAAATTCGTGGTAGTCTTTGTGGATGACATCTTAGTCTTTTCTAAGAATAAAGAAGAGCACTCCCTACATCTTAGGGAAGTGTTGGAAACCCTTCGAGCGCATAACCTTAAGGCAAAATTTTCTAAGTGTCACTTCTGGAGGAAGGAAGTACGGTTCTTAGGGCACGTGGTTTCCAAAGAAGGGATAGCAGTGGATCCCGCAAAGGTGGTGGCCATCCAAGATTGGAAGGTCCCTAAAAATGCAACCGAAGTAAGAAGTTTCTTGGGGTTGGCTGGCTATTATAGGAAGTTTATCAAAGACTTCGCAAAAATATCAGCTCCATTAACACGGTTAACGAAGAAGAACCTGGTTTTTACGTGGGACAAAGATTGCGATGATGCGTTCCAACGTTTAAAGAGAGCCTTAACTTCAGCCCCAGTCTTAGTGCTGCCAGACGGGAATAAACCGTTTACCATCTATACTGATGCTTGTGGGACGGGACTTGGCGCGGTCCTCATGCAAGAGGGAAGAGTAATAGCCTATGGTGGAAGGCAGTTGAGGGTTCATGAAAAGAATTACCCCACACATGACTTAGAGCTAGCCGCAATTGTTTTCGCGCTTAAGTCTTGGCGTCACTATCTTCTTGGTGAGAAATTCGAACTGTTCGCTGACCACAAATCATTAAAATACTTATTCTCTCAGAAGGATTTGAATTTAAGGCAGCAACGGTGGATGGAATTCTTAGCCTCCTACGATTTTGAAATAGCATATACCCCGGGCAAGGGTAACGTGGTGGCAGACGCCTTAAGTAGGAAAAGGTTGTCCTTGAGTCCGTTGTTTGTTGAACGACAAAGCTTAGAATTCATCTCTATGTTTGACTTTAGACCCTCCGTTGACTTAGTACCCGGTCTGTTAGCATCCTTGGAGGTTAGACCTACACTTCTAGGACGGGTTGGTGAGGCACAGCGAGACGACCCACAGTTGGTTGAGATAGTAGAAAAGCTCAAGGGGGGGAGTCGTCAAGCCATCTTCGTAGGTATACCCTAGACGATAAGGGTTGGTTACGAAGGGATAATAGACTTTGTGTACCACAAGACGAAGACTTAAGGAAGGCCATTCTTGATGATGCTCATCGCTAAAAAATGACCATTCATCCCGGCGGGGATAAGATGTACAAAGATATGAAGCGGGTTTTCTTTTGGGCCGGTATGAAAAAGGATGTGGCCGAGTACGTCGCTAGATGCTTGGTGTGCCAACGAGTTAAAGCAGAACAAAAGAAACCCGGTGGGTTGCTTCACCCATTAGAAGTTCCACTATGGAAATGGGAAAGCATCTCAATGGATTTTGTAGATGGATTACCAAGATCAAGGAAGGGTAACACGGGGATTTGGGTTATAGTAGATAGACTTACTAAAAGCGCCCATTTTATTCCCGTGAAAAGTAAGAGGACTGCTCCGTGGTTGGCTTCTATATACATTAAGGAGATAGTTCGTTTGCACGGTATTCCTTCTAGTATAGTAAGCGACCGTGACCCCATCTTTACTAGCGAATTTTGGAAGAGTTTACAAGAGGCGGTAGGGACTCAGCTATGTTTGAGCACCGCATATCATCCTCAGACAGACGGCCAGACCGAGAGGGTGAATCACATTCTAGAGGATCTTTTAAGGCTTTGTATCCTAGACTTTGGGGGTACATGGGAAGAGCACCTTCCGTTAGTAGAATTCGCATATAATAATAGCTTTCAGTCTAGTATTGGCATGGCACCTTTCGAAGCTCTTTATGGAAGGCCTTGCCGTTCGCCTACATGTTGGTGGGAATCTACCGATAAAATCCTACTTGGGCCCGATATGGTTAGGGAAACCTCGGAGAAGATTGAGTTGATTCGAAGGAGGATGAAAGCAGCACAAGATTGGCAAAAATCGTATGCTGATAAGAGGAGGACAGATCTTGAGTTTGACATTGGGGACATGGTTTTTATCAAAGTATCTCCGTTACAGAATGTTGTTCGCTTTGGGTCCGTGGGGAAATTAGCACCAAGGTTTGTAGGGTCGTTTCCTGTAAAAAAAACAGGATTGGGAAGATGGCATATAGGGTGGAGTTGCCTGAGAAACTTAGTGGAGTACACGACGTATTCCATGTATCACATTTGAGGAAGTGTTTGCACAAGACCGCGGAGGTGGTAGAGCCGAGCTTGCTTAAAGAGGTGGAAATAGAGCGTGATGCAACAATTAGACGAGCTCCTACATGCATTCTTGGGTCGGAGATCAAAAAGTTGAGGAATCGAGAGGTCAGACTGGTTAAAGTGCAATGGGGAGATGATGAGAGCAACGCAACTTGGGAGACAGAAGAGAAGATGCGTTCGTTGTACCCTTTTCTTTTTGAGGGTATGTCTTTTAATTTCTCCTTTATCGCTTAGCTTATCTTATCTTATCTTTAGTATGTCCTCTCATTAGTATCTTTGACCTTTAGTTAGGATAATCCTATGGTTGAAACATGTGTTTGAGACATGTTATGTATGATGGATGCAAAATGGATGCAAGTGTTTGCTAATGGTTGCTCGTGGATGCATATATACACACACTTTAGGCACTAGATCGACTCAGTCACTACATATTGCATATTGCATATATATATGGATGTATTTAGTAAAATGGATGAACGATGGTTGTATTATCATGTGGATGCTGCATTCAGATGATGGTTGTGCACGCATATAGAAGTATTATGTAGCATTAAGAATCTTTTGCATACATAATGGATGCATGGCACGATCATAGTTGCATTAAGGAGGTCAACTGAATCAGTGGACCGCCTAATTTTGCATTAGATACGGACATATACACACACTGTGCATTTAAACATGAAAGCATTAGAAGTCTTTTAAGGACAATGGATGCCTGTGTATGATGGATGAGTAGATGGACGTTTGGATGGTAGGATATACATTCTTCCAGACTTGAAGATTTCGGGGACGAAATCCTAAAAGGAGGGGAGAATGTAACACCCCGAATTTTCTATTAACACTAAAGTTGCTAAAATATTAATAAGTGTGTAAGAGAGGGGATGTATCTAATATGAATATAAAAAATATTAATAAGTGTGTAAGAGAGGGGATGTATCTAATATGAATATAAAAATATTAATAAGTGTGTAAGAGAGGGGATGTATCTAATATGAATATAAAAGTGTGTAAGAGAGGGGATGTATCTAATATGAATGTAAAAATATTAATAAGTGTGTAAGAGAGGGGATGTATCTAATATGAATATAAAAAATATTAATAAGTGTGTAAGAGAGGGGATGTATCTAATATGAATATAAAAATATTAATAAGTGTGTAAGAGAGGGGATGTATCTAATATGAATATAAAAGTGTGTAAGAGAGGGGATGTATCTAATATGAATGTAAAAATATTAATAAGTGTGTAAGAGAGGGGATGTATCTAATATGAATATAAAAATATTAATAGATGTGTAAGAGAGGGGATGTATCTAATATGTATATAAAAACAATAATAAGTAAAGGGGGATGTATCTAATATGTACATTGTAGAAAAAATATATATATTTATGACATGAATAGAAGTTTATTAATATGCTGAGTGTTTGCTGAGTCACTTCTGACTCATTGCTGAGTCAACAAGATAAACCCCATCTTATCTAAACGGCTGCGGTTATTTCTAGGTTAAATCTAATGGCCAAAATGAATTCTAAAATCTATAAATAAGTGGGTAGACCCTAGACCTAAATCACTTGTAAAATTAGAGAAGCTACCGTCATGCTGCTGCCATGGAGTTCAGCATAGCCGTCACAAACTAAGAAGAGGAAGCCTAATCATCTACAACTAAATCTACACAAATCAAATCAAAAGATCTCTCTTTCTCTAATTCTTTTCTTTTGTTGGTGAGTATGATGATTCTCACAAGACTATTACAAACTAATTTGACTCAGTTATGAATGGATCACAAGAAAGTGATGTGATTTGTAATTGTAAATTCTATATATTTTGGATTCTCTTATTATGTTATTATGTTGTCGTATGATGTAAATTATATATGCTATGTCATGCTATGTTGTAAATTCTCTTATGCTATGTCGTGCTATGTTGAGAATCATGTCAAGCTATGTTATACTATCATACTATGCCATGTTATAAATCATGCTATATTATGTTGAAAAATCATGATGTTGTTGGATCATGCTTAAAGTTATGTTTTTTTTTCTTAATTTAAATGGATCTTGTTTATGGGAATTTGCCTATTAGGTTAGGTGTACCCATAAACTTGAAACTATAATTAAATAAAACTTGATTATGGGAATTTGCCTATTGAGTTAGGTGTACCCATATAAAACCATGTTGTTAAAAAGTTAGATGATGTTGATTCACACATGTTCATATGTAAGTTTATGAAAATTGATTGAGATTATATTAGGTGAATTTTGAACAAGTTGACACCTTTAGATCCATGACATGTATAATCTATGCAAGTTTCACCCCTTATTATGATTCATTTGGTCACATATACATGTTGTTATTATGATAATCTCTTTTATGCTATGAGTTAGGCTATTCGAGTCTAACATATATTTTGCGAATAAACGTTCAAACGTGGGGTAGGGGTAATATTAGGAATTAATAAATTGGGTGCAATTTTGTAAGATTTTGCATACCATGAATGGATGTCCATAATTGAGTCAATTATGGACATTGTTAAAAATTGGAAGTAATTAATAATTCAAGTAGGGAATAATCAATGCTTAGGACACGAGGTTGGACCCGTTTGTGATGTAAACCTGCCCGGACCCGCCCGGCAAATCCAGTAGTCACAAATGTCGGCCCAATGTGAGAGGTCCTAGGCCCAAACTAAAGCATAACAGTTGTAAAAACACGAGGTTAGACTCTTTTATGGTGTAAGACTGCCCGGACCCGCCCGGCAAATCCAGCTGCCATAAATGCCAGTCTAATGTGAGAGGTCTTTATGAGGTTATGGCCTTAATGAACTAAGAAATACTTAACCAGATAATCATGTAAGGTGGGACATGGGGTTAAGTAGGTGCCTTGGGTGGCATGAGGAATCTGGTGGTTGCCTTTAGAGGCACTTGAAATACGATTAGACTTAACCAAACACACATGTAAATGAACATGACTAAGTGGGTTAAGTGGGATGGACTAATGGGGACAAGCTTAGGTGGAATGCTTGTGGTAAATAGTGGGGGCCCATTTCAACCAGTATCCCAAAACGTATCTTTGTGGGCTCGACCCAAGTCGAGGACGGGACACGCATACTGGGTTTGACTATAAGAGGCCAAAACAGGGAGCGGTGGCAACGCAAGTCCAACGGGTTTCATATGCGTGTGTGGACCCGGGCTGGTAGGTAAGACGTTGTTGCATCGTGTAGGTATAAGCCGTGCATGTCCGTTGTATCAGGTTGCCACTTTAGGGGAGTGATACACCCCACTGTGGGGCCAGCACGGGTATCTACGAGTTAGGGAGCCGATCGAATAATGGGAAGTAGGGTACACCTAGTGGAGATAGGGGCAGGCGGCACCTATGTAGTCAGCTAGGGGTACGTAAAGCCATTGGGAAAGTTTCTAAGTGAAGCTAAGTGGGATGAATCTTTAGGGTGACTGGTGTGGTGCAGTATAGTGTTTATCCTTTAGTATTTAGGAGCGCCTATAACGTTGCCTTTAGCGATTGTCTATGTCCTTAATCTGCTCTTCATAGACACTTTCTTGTTTTCCAGCTTATGCCTTAGTCCAGTTATTTTGGTAATAGTATTGTAGAATTATCATATTCACCAGACTTTATGTCTGACCCCCTCTTTTCCATCCTTTTTCTCCCTTCAGGTCCGCAGGTTGGGCCAAGTTCTAGTGGAGTCTAGTTGGATCGCTTATCTTCTGGAAAGCTTGGACTGCTGAAGTAAAGTCCAGCTTGTTATCTTTCTTTTTAATGGCTATTCATGTAATGGGATTATGTACTTGTTTTATCAAGATAGATATTGTACTTGACATTGAATATGGTGTTATGATGAAATCAAACATGTTTTGACTTCTACTACAATGAAATAAGGTTTTTGAATTTCCAAGTACTATTTTATATCTGTCTTGTTGTAATTTTACTGTTCTATATTCACTTAAAACCTCCATGGAAGTTAATGCATTCCCTTTGTGAGTGACATTAATGGACGTGGGGTGTTACAAAAATCCTTTACTCCCATAGCTTTAAAATCTTTACATATCTTAGCAAAGGTGTTTCCCCGCGGAGGAGGTGGAGGAAGAGGTGCTGCTGCAGCTGGATGATTTCCTGCAGCTGGGGGAGGAGGAACGGTAGGACCTGGCTGAGTGGCCCTTGCTTCTAAGAACCGTCTAAACCAACCAGGTATTGGTACACCCTCTGGCAAGTTAAGTTCTTCGGACATGCTGAAACAAAAAGGATAGATTCAAAACGAAGGATAAGAGATAGTTCCTATGGCTTTGGGGGGGACTTTGCCTTTTAAAATAAAATAATATTTTATCTTAAAAATGCTTCTTTAAATTTCCTTTCTGAAAATAAATTTTCAAAACTTTTTATCTTATCTGGTAAACCTATGCTCTGATACCAAGTGAAACATCCCACCTCCGTTAGGGTCACTCTCAAAGGGAATGCCCTAATTTTGGTGGAGGTTTTATAAGTATAAGTCACAGATATACAAGACAGATATAAGAACACATATTTTTGAACAGCGGAAAACAACAACTTTTATTTCATCAAAATACGTGTTACACAAACCATGGCATAATTATCTTACAATACTTCCAAAATCATAACTGTCTTGATTACATTATTTAAAGAAGCATAAAGAAAACATAAATAAACTGCAAAAGTCCCATAATTGCTGTCCAAAACCATAGTCCGAAACGAAAAGATCCAAGCAATACATTCTTTCTCTTCAAGCTGGATATGAAGGCTGGTTAAGCTGCGGTATTCCCTCCCTGTGGACCTGGGGGGGGGGGGAACGGAAGAAAAGAAGACGAAAGAAAAGTAGAGTCAGACATAAAGCCTGAGTAAGTCTAGGACTATTCAGTCTATGAATAAAGAACTGGGTATGATAAGTATAAACTAGATATGGGAAAGCACCATAAACTAAGTTAAGTTGTCTAGGGTCGAATATACTATCGTACCCCATATTAATCTCTGTACCCATATAAACTAGTTTCCAACAGGCACCCCATAATCAGGGTGAAGTGATCCATTTTATGATGATCGGCTCCTACTCGCGTAGTTACATGTGTCTTACGGCTCCCGATGTTGTAGTTACCTATGCTGTCCCACCATTGGGTGTATCAAGTCCCATGGTGGCGGCCCGACACAATCCTAGAATGCACAGGTATGCTACTGGTGCCCAGTGCCTTATTTTTCTGTGCCGGAGTGTGTGCACGCCCGCACCCCGTTAGAACCTACACTGCTGCACCACCGCCGTCGATTTGACCTCTTACAGTCAGCCCAGTAATCGTCCCCCACCCCGCCTAGTTTCAGGGTATCATGATACCTTGTAGGGTTACTGCTGAAAAGGGCCCCCCGCTACTAGGTTTTCTATTTCTAGCCAACATGCTAAGTTGGTTAAGTGTTTTATAAACCTAACCCCCAATCAGTCTGTTTAGTTTAGCATGTTCTATTTTGATTAAGTCTTAATTCACTTAATCCTATCAATCCCGACTCAGCCTTAATTGTCTTATTAAAGCCTTGACCTCTCACATTAGACAGGTATTGTTGTGGCTGCTTGTTGCCGGTTGGGTCCGGGCAGTCTTACGCCACAACTCAGTCTAACCTCGGGTCCTTATTGGGCTCTGTGTTTAACCACCCACATTGGATAGGTATTGTTGTGACTACTGGACAGCCAGGCGGTTCCGGGCAGGTTTACATCACAACTCAATCTAACCTCGGGTTAAACACATCGTATTTTCTACATTTACATATTTTGTCTCTTTTCTTTTTATATGTAAATATTTGCGGCCCATTATTCAAATTCATCTTTATTGATTAAGATTTATTTATGCCACTTAATTGTTTTTCAAGGTTGTTGGCGTGCGTCAAACATGCCAACACATATATTCTATATTTTAGCCCAAACGTCATTACCCCCGTTTTATACGTTCGCTCCATTGTATGGTGTGTTGGGATTAATACTTAAACCCAATTTAGTCATATGAAAAGGGGAGGCTATAACATGGTGTTTATAAGGTAACATAAAAAGGGGAGTGTGAACGCATGAACTTGCAACATAACGATTCAATTAACATAAGGTAGGCATATGTGAACTTGCAATTGTAACAACATATAATATAAGCAATACTTAAACATGAATCATTTTATTCACATAATCATGGTATAAACAAAACATGAATCATTCTATTCATGTAGTCATGGCATAAATAATACTTAAACATGAACCATTCTAATCATATAATTATGGCATAATCATAATTGAACATGAGTCCTTCTATTCATATAGTCATGGCATAAACATAATTGAACATGAATCCTACTATTCATATAATCATGATTTTTATCCTATCTATGTAACTTGTAAGTGGGATGTAATTCTAGTGTAATTCTAATGTAACTTATGTGCCAAATATATTATCATATGATTATAATAACAACATAAGCCTGAAAACATGTTTTCAACTAGGCATAATAACAAACATAGTTTAGTCATGTTCATAAAATTAATACAAGCTTACAAAGACGCTTGCTTTTGTCACTATCACAAAATCATGATTTTTATATTTGAACTATGATGCCAATTCCAACATAACCTTCATATGAATCATAACACTTAAGTGGATCAAATTACACTAAAGATGACCATAGAATTATACATCATGTTGGCATAACAATAAATCATATACTTGCATGAATTTCGAATAAACTATTACAACATATAGTTGTTATTTTCAACATGAATCATATACTTGCAATTATCAAATGGGTGTTTGTAAATAACTACCACAAACATGTAGTTTTCAATATGAATCATTTGCTTGCATGAATCCCAATTAAAATTCCACAACATGTGGTTGTCAACATAAACCATATACTTGTATGAATCAAATCGTACACCATAGCATTGCCAAATAGTTTATAATCAAAATAACATACAAATATAAGTTATTATCGCCACAATTCCATTTCGTTGTTAACTTCCAACGCAAATCGCGTACTTGCAAATATCCCATCGTATATCATAATATTCCCAAATCGTTTAGCATCAAAGCAACATACAAATAATAGATTATTATCGCCACAATTCCATTTCTTACTTTACACAAATCAACACAATTATTTAATTCACATCGGAATAGCACTCTACTTACAACGTATGACGAATCTTCAATTCAGGAATCTGAATTCTGAATTTGGAGATGCTATCCTTTGTTGTAGGCGTTGCTTTAATTTGATTAACGTTGCTTTAAGCTTTTGATTTATCCCCCTTAGTCTCTCCTCAGCAGCATGACGGTCTCATCTCCATTTTAGTTTAAGTGAATTAGGGTTAGTCTTAGGTCCTTTTTATAGAGTTTGTGAGTCGATTTAGACCGTCGATGAAGCTTGGTTCAATAATAGCCGTTCGTTCAAAGGAGAGAGCAACCAGGAGCTGACACCTAGCCCTAGTGACAAGGCAAGGCTCAGAAAATCGACCAAACATAGAGTAGGCCAGCCAGGGTGGGCTGGGTTCGACCTGGCTCAGGGGCCAGGTCGACTCCCCAGTCGACCCCCAGGTCGACTCTAGAGTCGACCTGCCTGGGCAGGTCGACACCTAGGTCGACTCCCAGGTCGATCTGGCCTGGCAGGTCGACCCTAGGGTCGACCCCCAGGTCGACCTGGTGGGTTTGGGTGGGAATTTTCCCGCCTACTCTGATTGGGCTGAAATTCAAATTTGTTTTCGAATTTTGAATTTTCTGAAACTTCATCGGGCCATAATTTGGTCATACGGGCTCCATTTTTCGAAAACTCGGACTCTATTTCGCGTATTTTTCCGAGACGAACGCAATGGCATATCTCGTTTCCCTTAATACTTTAATTTGTGAATTTCACTGTTATAAAATACACGGGGTGTTACATGTAAGGACCGGGAAACGTGTGTTCAGGAATTGCCAATCCTCAAACGCAAGAGAGGACCAGCCCTGAAGATCCAAGGGTTGCCCAGAGTGTGTAGTCCTGAGGCATTTGCTAGAGTGTCTCGAAGCGAAGAGGAGCTTGCCCCTTGCCTCGACTCATGACGGAAATCCAATTTCCAATACGTGATATTTCGGTTTCATTTGTAGAGCCTAGTATGGCGACATGATATATGGTACCCATGCCATCTATGATTGATATTTATGATTGAAATTGTTTTGACACTATACACTTATAATAGTATCAAATGATTTGTTTTAAACGTACCAAGCATGTTTGGCTATTATAAGGGAAAACCCTATCTTCCGGTTTGCGTTGCATTGTGTGATGGGACCTGGGTCTTATAATAGCTTCATTTTTTGAAAAAGCATTGCGCTGTTTTGTTATATGCGTGTTCTTAGGAGGAAACCCGTTCCGTGTTGTACGGCATGGTCCCTTGAATTACTCTCTTTTGAAGTAAAGTTTTAACTAACTATTTTAGTTCTCACACCAGTAACATGACTGACCTGGAGTTTTTTGTTTTAACCTAAACTCTGGGTGCCCCTATTTTCGACATGGGCATTTAGTAGTTTTAGTTTTAAAGATTTATATTCACAGGATCCTGATTTACAGCTGGAACGATGCTCGGAAAGCTCTGTATCCGTGTATTACTTTCAGTTGTGTTTTATATTGTTTTTCCGCTGCTATGTAATTTATTGTAATCTCTGATATTTTTTTGTTGTATAATATTTATTCATACTCTGTATATTCTTGTAATCTGATGGAATTGTTGTAAATAACAATGAAATATTCTTCTGTTTGCGTTCTGATTTGCCTTGTCCTCAATTCTATCCGTGCTTTCCTTCACGGGGAAGTTCGGGTCGTCTCATTTAACGTCATTTTGTTATATGAAATATAAACATATTTTAGTGTTATGTTATTACATTAAAAATAAACATATTTTTAGTGCCATGTTCATATATTAAAATGAGATATGATTTTAGCATCATTTTCTTTGGAAAGGATTAAACATTTAAAGATTTCACTTATATTTATAATTAAAAATAACTTTTCATTGTTTTGTTAAAAAGAATAACTTTTCATTGTTTTGTTAAAAAGAACAACTTGTCGTTGTTTTGTTAAATGTCAAAAGACATCATTTTTGTCATTTGTTTTGTTAATGTCAAAAGACATCATTTTTTTCATTTGTTTTATTAAATGTCAAAAGACATCATTTTTGTCATTTGTTTTGTTAATGTCAAAAGACATCATTTTTGTCATTTGTTTTGTTAATGTAAGAAGACATCATTTTTGTCATTTGTTTTGTTAATGTAAAAAGACATCATTTTTGTCATTTATTTGTTAAATGTCAAAAGACATCATTTTTGTCATTGTTTTGTTAAATGTTAAAAAAGAAAAAAATACCTTTTGTTAAAAAGGGAATAACTTTCATTTGTTTGTTAAAAAGAATAACTTTCATTTGTTGTTAAAAAGAATTAACTTCCATTGGTTTTGTTAATTATGAAATTGACTTTATTTACACCGTTATGTGTTAAGTTAGAAATTGACATTATTTACATCATTATGTGTTAAGTTAGAAATTGATATTATTTACACCGTTATGTGTTAAGTTAGAAATTGACATTATTTACACCGTTATGTGTTAAGTTTGAAATTGACATTATTTACACCGTTATGTGTTAAGTATGAAAATGACAATATTTACACCGTTATGTGTTAATTATGAAAATGACATTATTTACACCGTTATGTGTTAAGTTAGAAACGACATTATTTACACCGTCATGTGTTAAATAAAGAACGAACATTATTTTCACCGCCATTTTATTAAAAATGAAAAATAGGACATTGATTTCATTAGTTAAAAATGAAAATTACATTTTCATGTAATAAGATCTAAAAGAAGGTTTTTACATTGTAATCAAAATTACATTTTTAGTATAAGAATTTTACACCGTAATGTTAATTACATTTTTAATGTAATTAAAAGAAGATTTTGGCATTGTAATAAAAAATTACATTTTTAATGTAACTAAAAAGTTAAGATTTTTACACCGTAAGATCAATTACATTTTTAATGTGATGAAAGAATGCGATTTTGGCATTGTAAAATTTATTACATCTTTAATGAAATTAAAGAATGAAATTTTGACGCTGCAAAGTTGATTACATTTTTGTGAAATAAAAAGATAGGCTTTGAAACGGAAGTATTAATTACGTTTTTAGTTATTGAAAAAAAAAAGAAATTGGAATTGAAATATTAACTACATTTCTAATGTAATTAAAAGGAATTTTTAATGTAATTATAATAATGTAATTAAAAGAATGAAATTGGGCATTGAAATATAATTCACATTTTTAATGTAAATAAAAGAATAAAAGGAAGAATTGGACATTGAAATATAATTCACATTTTTAATGTAAATAAAGGAATAAAAGGAAGAATTGGACATCGAAATATAATTCAGATTTTTAGTGTAATTAAAAGAATAAAAGGAAGAATTGGACAATGAAATATCATTTACATTTTTTGTAATAAAAGAATGTTTTTTAAATGTTGAAATATTATCTTCAGTTTTAAATGAATTAAAAATGAATGGGTATCAGTAGCTGTTTAGCTTGTTGTTGGATTGAATGACGTTATTATGGTTAAACGTTTTATATTTATATATAAATATAATTAAATTTAAACGAATCGAGTGCGGTAGTTCACGTTTTAGAATCATATTTTTAAATGACTATACAAAATATCCGACTGTCGGATTTTCCCAAAACTGAAACCGTTATGACCGTTTTGGGAAGATCTTTCAAACGATGTAAACTTCGTTAAAATCCAACGGTTAGATTTTGAGAAATTTGAAAATCAAAATTGGTTGAAAATAGCGCTAGGGTCGCCCCTCGACCCGGAGCGTCATTAAATAAAGATTTAATTATTTTAAATAATTAAAGATAAGAATTAATCATTATAAAATAATATAATGATATGAAATGGGTTTTCTCAAATTATATATGCGAGAATTATTTGGAACGTCAGAGTTAATCTCATTCCAAATAATCAAATAACGTTAAAAAAAATCGAAGTTTGGAAGACGGCGATTGAAGACCGTCAATCTTCCCATCGAGTGAACAACGATCGAGGCCCTGAATTGACTTGCTCCCAGTTCATGGGTCATGGTAATTGTCCAAACGAACATGTTGATTGCACGGATATGCGGGTACCGCTTTTCCGTATGGGACGTACATGGCGAGGGTATCTCCAGTTTCGTTCAAACCCAGAATGGCCTTATAAATGGAATGTGTGTCCGACATTGTACTCCTTTATATTGTATTTATTGATTTTCTGCTGAATGTATGATTGTTTGGTGGCGGAGAATTTATTCTCTTGCTTAACACCCTTTTGTATATTCTGGCAAAGGATTAATATTATGATATGGATTGACGGTGTGGCATACCAAGATGCGATGATCAAGGTTTCTTGTTGAGAAGAAGAACCTTGTGGTAACGATCAAAGCACAGCTTAAATAAGCATAGATTTGTGTATTACGTAGCTTCACGAGCCTCACAACCCGGTTGAGTCTAAAACGGAGCAAGGGAACGCAGGGAGAGCAGCATGTTTCTTTCTAGCTAGAAGTGGTGTTTGAGTTTTACACGGCTCGACATTTTACTTATGTGGATGATGGAATCAGGCGCCTCAGATATTAGGTCATATAGGACTGGGAAACGTGTGTTCAGGAATAACTAATCCACAAAATCATATGTGTGGAACGGCCCTGCAGCTTTCCAAGGGTTCACTGCGGGGGATCCTAAGACATTAGCTAGAGTGTCTCGAATCGGTAAGGAGATCGTTCCTAGCCTTGACTCATGATGGAAAACCAAATTCCCAATATGACCCTACGGACTTGATTGTATTACTAGTATGGAGGCATAGTATATGGTAGCTATTGTTTGCGAACAAATTATAGAGTTGTAAACAATTGTAAAATCCGTTCGGCTTTCCTAAACAACAAGGATTGTTGAAGAGGGTGTCGAACTCTGGGACCAAAAATATTTTAATTAATAAATCAATTCAAGTTATTCCAAGATTTTGATTGATTGAAAACACAGAAAATAACAGCAATTAAATAAAGATGAGAGATTTATCTAATAAGAGAAAGCAATTAGGGGATAATGACATAGATTAGATTCACACTCATCAATAGCCAACAAATAAATATAGATCTAATTCATGTTTCTGTCACAAACATGAATCAACGATAAATAGATTCTTAGAAACAAATAAGTAAATAACGACAAGCATAGCCTATGCAGGAGCTGAGCTCTTAAACAACCATAGACTATCATGACAGATTCACTAATTAATTTCTAAAACCCTAAAATTAGATCTAAATCTGATAATTGTTAGATCTAACACGAATATACCCTGTGAAGGAGCATAGCTCTTAAACGACACAGAATATGAAGGTTCAGATCTAACCCTTGATTCAGATCTAGATCTACATATATAAAGTCCTCATCTATTGGCTATGTGATTCATGTTGAATCATATCTATTAGCGTCATCACCCCCTAATCAAAGGGGATTAGCTAGACATAGCTAAAGAAGAGGAAAAACAGAATTTAAATAACATGAACATAAATAAAACTAAAACTAAATAGAACAGAGGAAGAAGAGTTTTATTCCAAGAGAAAGATGACAGAATAAAACTAAGTGTGTTTTTACATGAATAAGATACAAGGTATTTATAGTTGTATTGGCCAAGGCTACTTGGCATATTCCATAATGTGGGACAAAAACCCCTCTTTCAAAATAACACATTAATCAAGTAGCTCAGTGTGAACGCATGCAGCGCATGAATGAGAAGCCTTGCAAATTACATGATATGGGACAAATAACTTAGCCCAATTAGCAACTAGACCAATGTGAATGCATGCAGATGTCATGGAAAATAGGTTGCGGGCTTCAACTCCAATTGACTTGAGAATGAATAACAACTCCAAGTGATCGTTATGGAAAAGCATTGAATCTTGTATTTGAAATATGCAGCAGAAGGTGATTGAATAGCAACTTTTCTTCAGGTCTTCAAGCTTTAATCCAACTTTAAAATTCAACACTCTTCTCGCACAAATTTTTCAAGCTTTTCAACAATTAAGTGCGTTAATCCATTCATCAAAAATAATCTGTAAACACAACTATAAATGCACAATATCAATTATTTAAAAGATAAAATAAGATTAATATGCGGATAAAATATACACATTTACGTGTATATCAAATACCCCCACACTTATCTTTTTATTCGTCCTCGAATAAACTAAACTAAGATATGTCACACATTCGTAGGAAACACGATTGCATTTAGCATATGCAACAAGCCGTTAAACCTTTGGGTGTCCTCAGTAGGACGAGTGTTGTCTCGTGAGGGTTTTCAGCGGATACTACCCACAAAATCCAAAGCGTCTTATGTACGTGGATTAATCAAACAATATATTTAAGGTCTTTCACATTCCAAGGATTTCACCTAACTTCAATAATAACGGTTTAGCCCCAAATTGTCCATCCCATAATTAGTGCAAAAATGAACAAAATTTTTCAAGCTGAATTGTAATTCCTTGATAACACTGTAATTGTCTTGAAGGTTAAGAGTGTGGTGTCAACCAAAGTTCTACACATCGACAATGTGCACCCAATCATTTCTTTATTCTTTATTCCTTTTTTTTGAAATGATTTTGCACCAATGTAACTGTAATGTATTGGATATGAGTTATGCATAGATGAAGGAAAATTTTGTAAGTTCTAAAAATATTCTAGATAAGAGGGCAAGTGTATTAGTTGAACTTCAAATTACAAAAGATAAAGTAATACTAAGGCACATATGAACATTTTTATTTCCTTTCATCTCGTCTACTACAATCCTCACTTCCAAGTACAGTAGAATGGATGTGGATGGAATGGAATTGAATGCTTTTATAGTCAAGAATGATGAATGACTATTTTATTCAGAGAGACTCTCTCTTTATTTCATTTTTTTCCTTTTATTTTCCCTTTTTTTTTCATTTTTTGCATGATGAATGATGTGTGGAGATGGAATGGAATGATACCGTATTATTTCATTTGATTCCTCCTCTACTAAACCAATCATAACCAACACTTCATGAAAGGAAAGTTTTGTGCCCTAGTCACTCTACTTCTATAACTCTAATTCAACACACAAGTCTGGATTGATGTTATACAAAAAGCTGAAAGGAATGATAAGCAAAGTTTCGTAAGATAGATAACCCATATAAAATAAGATGTGGTATATGGTTATCCTACCTTAAAACAAGTACGGAGTGGGTAGTGTAATATTGGTATAAAAAGTGACGTTTCTGAACCTTTGAAAATAAGTCAGTACAAGGTTCTTAAGTATACCAATATAAGAAAAACTTGTCGAAACATGGATGTAATTCGACTAAAACTTGGGTTTGAATAATGTGGGGTATCGAAGAAGAACGCTACAATAAGACATTTCTCCTTAATTGGGCCAAGTGGATTTTAGAACTTACGATTTTGAAAATTTGAGTGGAAAAGAAAATATTATGCATGAAAACGAACTCAGAAAATCCAACAAATGTAGGTGGAAACTCTTTTTTTTTTTGATTTTTTTTTTGATTTTTTTTACTTGCACATTCTAACATGTATACAAAGGTTGACACGCTTACTCCAGAACACGACTAACGTCTGCACAGTCTCAAGCTAGCATCTTAAAAAGACACATTTCGATTCAATGAATAAATAATGTTCATTCCCATCACCCAACAATTCAACTTATCAAAGAAGAACCAAGGTGTTATTTATGAATTTTAAGTTAATCCTTGTTCAATGAATGACCTACTTCATAAAATTTGATTGCTGATGTAATGTAAATTCCCCCCCATACTTGAGCGTGACTGTGTCCTCACAGTCTTAATCAGACATATCTTAGTGAAAGGGAAAAACAACTAAGAGAATATTTACATATGTACAAAAGAGGGTTAGTGCGTCTTACCGAATGTAATGTGGCTCATGGAGGACCATGAGCTCTTCCTCTTGGTTGGGTATTGGTTCCAAGTAAGGTTTAAGGCGTTGACCATTGACCTTAAAGGATGATCCATCGGTTGGATTCTCAATTTCTACCGCACCATATGGAAAAACAGTCCGTACAGTGTAAGGTCCTGTCCATCTAGATTTTAACTTACCAGGAAATAAATGCAGTTTTGAGTCATACAACAGAACTTTTTGGCCTGGTATGAAAGTTTTACGTAAAATTGATTTATCATGAAAAAATTTTGTTCTGTCCTTTTAAATTCGTTCATTTTCATAGGCATCATTTTGAATTTCATCAAGTTCATTAAGTTGAAGCTTCCTATGTTCACCTGCCTTCTCTAAATCAAGATTCAAAGTTTTTATTGCCCATAACGCCCTATGTTCTAGTTCAACTGGCAAGTGACATGGCTTACCAAAAATCAACCGATAAAGGGACATACCCAAGTTTGATTTGAAAGCGGTGCGGTAAGCCCAAAGAGCGTCGGTTAACTTTTGGGACCAATCTTTGTGATTTCGATTCACAGTTTTCTCAAGGATTTGTTTAATCTACCTATTCGATACTTCAACCTGCCCACAAGTTTGAGGATGATACGGAGTGGATAACTTGTGGGTTATCGAATACTTTCTCGTGAGAGCTTCAAAAGAATGATTACAGAAGTGTGTTCCATTATCACTGATTATTGTGCGAGGAGTGCCAAACCTAGAGAAGATATTTTCTTTCATGAAGCGCACAACAACCCTGTTATCGTTTGTTTTGCATGGAACAGCTTCTACCCATTTAGAAACATAATCGACAGCTAAGAGCATGTACAGTTTCCCAAAAGAATTAGGGAAGGGTCCCATGAAGTCTATACCCTAAACATCAAAAATTTCGACCTCTATAATGGGGTTTAGGGGCATCATATTCCGTTTAGAAAATTTCCCTAAGAATTGACATCGATCACAAGTTTTGCAAAATTCGTACGCGTCCTTGAAAAGGTTGGGCCAGTAGAAACCCGATTGGAGAACCTTTTCGGCTGTCTTTTTGGGACCGAAGTGACCACCACAGGCTTGGTCATGACAGAAAGAGAGGACACTGTGAGTTTCAGTGTCGGGAACACACCTTCGAATGATTTGATCAGGACAGTATTTGAAAAGATAAGGGTCGTCCCAGAAAAAAATGTTTCACTTGGGAAAAGAATTTGTGTTTATCCTGCTTAGACCAAAAAGAAGGGGTCTGCTTGGTGACTAAGTAGTTGACAATGTCAGCAAACCAAGGATCAGCGGATAGAGAAAACAGTTGTTCATCAAGGAAATTCTCGTTGATCGGAACAGAAGAAGATGGGGCATTTGGAAGACGAGACAAGTGGTCCGCAATAACGTTGTCAGATCCTTTTTTATCCTTAATGGTAAGGTCAAATTCTTGAAGTAGAAGGATCCAACGAATAAGACGAGCCTTAGCATCCTTTTTAGAGAAAAGATACCTAAGTGCGGAATGATCAGTATGAACAGTGATGTGTGAGCCAACTAGATAAGGTCTGAATTTTTCTAAAGCGAAAACGACTGCCAAGAGTTCCTTTTCAGTGGTTGTATAATTGATTTGAGAGTCGTTCAGAGTATTACTCGCATAGTAAATGACATGAAGAATTTTATCGATACGTTGTCCTAAGACAGCGCCAACAGCGAAATTCGAGGCATCGCACATGATTTCAAAAGGCAGCTTCCAGTTGGGAGAGCAGATGATTGGGACAGAGACAAGTTCATTTTTAAGAAGCTCAAAAGATGAAATGCAATCAGAATTAAAGTCGAAAGGAACATCCTTACCAAGAAGACTCGTCAAAGGTCGAGTGATTTTGCTAAAATCTTTTATAAAGAGACGGTAAAAACCAGCATGACCTAAAAAGGATCGGATGTCCTTAACTGATTTGGGAATGGGAAGATTTGAAATAACCTCAATTTTGGCTTTGTCTACTTCAATTCCTTTGTTAGAGATGACATGTCCTAAAACAATGCCATGTTTGACCATGAAGTGACACTTTTCCCAATTAAGCATTAAGTGTTTATCTTTGCAACGATTAAGAACAAGATCCAGGTGATGTAAACACTCAGTGTACGAATCCCCAAAGATGGAAAAATCATCCATGAATACTTCCAAAAATCGTTCGATCATATCAGAAAAAATGCTAATCATGCACCTCTGAAAGGTTGCAGGTGCATTATAGGGACTAAAATGCATATGTCGGTACGCAAATGTACCAAATGGACAAGTGAAAGTGGTTTTCTCTTGGTCCTCAAGAGCGATAGGGATTTGATTATAGCCCGAGTACCTGTCAAGGAAACAATAGTACTCATGACCGGCTAGCCGTTCTAACATTTGATCGATAAATGGCAGAGGGAAATGATCCTTACGTGTTGCAGTGTTAAGTTTCCTATAGTCAATGCAAACACGCCAACCAGTCTGGGTGCGGGTTGGGATAAGCTCGTTAGCTTCATTTTGGATCACGGTAATCCCTGATTTCTTAGGTACGACATGAATCGGACTAACCCATTGACTATCGGAAATTGGGTAGATGATTCCGTTGTCCAGACATTTAAGGATTTCAGCACGAACTGCTTCTTTCATGATAGGGTTTAGTCGACGCTGGGGATCACGAGTGGGTTTGGCATCATCTATAAGGTGGATTCAATGTTGGACAATCGAAGGACTAATCCCCTTAATATCAGCCATGGACCAACCAATTGCTTCCTTATTTTTCTTAAGAATGGGAAGGAGCAATTGTTCCTTCTCTAAAGTAAGGTCAGAAGCGATGATGATAGGAAAAGTTTCATTGTCTCCTAAGTAAGCGTACTTAAGATGACTGGGCAGCACTTTGAGTTCAAATTTTGGGGATGACTCAACCAAAGAAATTGGTTGAGGAATAGGCTCAATTGTGTGCGACTCAACAGAAATTGAATCAGAGACATTTTCGGGAATATCTTGAAATAATGTTTCATAATTTGATTCTATTTCGTTGCTCAGATGGTCGAGCTCAGATTCATTATCATGGACAACATGAATTTCAGAAAACTGGTCCACATAAGAGTTAGGAGAGTTTTCAGTTCTGAAGATGTTTAGCTCGACAGTCATGTTACCGAAAGAAAGTTTCATAGACCCATTTCTACAGTTGATAAGAGCATTAGAGGTTGCTAAGAAGGGTCGTCCTAAAATCAAAGGGATATGGTTCGCTGGATTGCTTACCTGTTGAGTTTCTAGGACAATGAAATCAACTGGAAAGATGAATTCGCCTATTTTGATCAACACCTCCTCGATTTCGCCCACAGGTTTCTTAATTGAACGGTCAGCAAGCTGAAGGGTAACCTTGGTGGGTTTCAGTTCTCCTAGCCCTAATTGGCGATAGATGGAATATGGAAGCAAGTTAACACTAGCACCTAAGTCTAGCAGGCATCTATCGATTTTCTTGTCCCCGATAGTACATGATATTGTGGGGCAGCCAGGATCTTTGTATTTCACTGGCATTGATTGGGACAAGACTTTGCTTAGAGTTGCTGCTAGAAACACTTTCTTAGGTACATGTGTATGACGTTTCTGAGTGCACAAATCTTTTAGAAATTTCGCGTACTGTGGAACTTGTTGTATAATATCTAAAAGAGGAATGTTCACTTTAACTTGCTTAAATATTTCAAGCATCTTTTCTAGCTGATCCGTCTTTTTCCTAGGTCAGAGTCTATGAGGAAATGGAGGAGACAACTCAGTAGGTTACACTACTTGAGTTTGAGGATGGTCCTTGTCAGAAATTGGCTCCATGTTTTGATCTGAGTTTGTCGAATTTTCGATAGGGTTTGGAAGATCGTCCGTTAAAGCATTCGGGTTGACCACATGGTTGTCAATCTTTTTGCTAAATCTAAGAGTCGTGACAGCATTCAATTGACTAACATTTGAATCCTGAATGATGTGAATTTGGTTGGGGTTTGAATTTTGTCCTCTAGGGTTTTGAATGGGTTGACTTGGAAAAGTACCCTTTTCCCGTTCACTTAATCTAGCGTTAAGCTGAGACATTTGTTTTTAGAGTTCACTCATTTGTTGATTCGTGTTTTGCATATATGATTGCAAGGAGTTGTCTAGCTTGTTATGATTTTCAACAGTTTGCTTAGTCATTTGTGCTAATAGGTTGCTCACCTCAGATAAATTCCCCTCAATTGTAGAAAGGCATTTCTCATGTTGAGGTGCAACCGTTTGATTGTTGAAAGGCGCCTGGTTCGAAGTGTACTGATTTTTCCTAAGAGGAGGGTTTGAAGCATTGTTCGGAAATGCTCGATTCGAGGGTCTGTTCATCAGAGGGTTATTTGGACCATAAGAAAGATTTGGGTGGTTGTTGGGTCTATTGAAAGCATTCACTTGCTCAAGGGACTGGGGACAGTCATCAGCTATGTGATTGGAGTCAAGACAGATGTGACACATGGCTTGGGAAGCGTTATTAGACTGAGTGTGTGTTCTAACAACGTTCAGTATGGCATCAACAAGAGTATTAGAAGAAGAAGAAGTGGATTCGACCGAATTACTACTGGATCGCGAATAGAGAGATTTTTCATTGGTTCGTTCCCATTGTTTCGATTTTTCTGCTAACTCGTCCAGAAATTCCCAAGCTTCTACGTTAGTCTGTTTTAGAAAATTGCCCTGACACATGGACTCTAACATTTGTCTAGAACTATTATCCAGTCCATCATATACAGTTTGACATAACGACCATGTTTCGTAACCATGATGGGGACAACTCAACAGTAGTTCTTTAAATCTTTCGAAGTATTGCCAAAAAGATTCACCCCCTTTTTGGTGGAAATTGGTGATTTCATTTCTGACTCTAGCTGATTTTTCTGGGGGTAAAACTTTTTAAGGAAAACTGCTGTAAATTCATCCCATTTTTTAATCGAATTTGGGGGTAAGCTGCGAAACCATTTTTATGCAGAGTCAGTTAGTACGAACGGAATCAAACGAAGTTTAATACCATCCTCACATAACTGTTGTAATTTAAAGGTTGCACAAGCATATTCAAATTTCGTTAAGAAACTATATGGTTCATCATGAGAAAAATTTCCAAATTTGGGAAGGATGTTTATCTGACTCGATCGAATTTCAAAGTGATTACCCATAGGATTGGGTAACTGAATGCAAGAAGGGACAGAAACTCTATCGGGAAGAATTCTGTCCATCAGGGTGCGAGGTGCAGGATCGTTAGCCATTTCTAAGGGTTGTTCGAGAAAATTGGTTTTTGAAGAAGGGGAAGGTGGTCTGATTCTAACCAAACGACGGGATTCTTGGTCATGGATCCAAGATTGCATGCACTAGAAAGAACAAGAGAGTTCGTCAAAGAAATTTAGACAATGGAGAAGTTCAGAGAGAGGTGAGAAGGAATTATTTTTTGAAAATGGGAGTTTTTTTTTTGAAAAGTACGACCTACAGACTAGCGAGATTTAAAAGAGAGGAAAAAAATTATTTGTTTTTCAAATTTTTATTTGTTTTTGAGGAATTTTGAATTTTTTTTTACACAAAACAATCACACACAGAAATTAGCTACAATGAAATTTTCTGTCCTTGATAGCTCCTAACTCAAAATTATATAGTGACACGTTTGATTACTTAGACCAAAAGATTTCTCAGCCAGTTAACGGACAGGAGTTATCGGTGCACCAGTAATCACCCTAGCAATGCAGCCGAAGGTTTAAGTACCTTCAGAGTAACAACCGATATAATATTTACGAATCACCGTAATATTTATAAACAGTTATTTCTCTGCCGTAGTCTAGACACCAAGAAATAATTCGTTCCAAATAAATCAACTATCAAAATACAATTAAGCCCTAGATGAGCCCGCGACTCCCTTAAGTCCAATGTCTAACCGTTATTATTAGTCAGATTCTACGATGAATGCAGTTTGTGGGCTAAGGAAAGGGTGGTGAAATCCCTCACCTTATGTGAATTGGGGTATTGCCCTTAACAGAATGAACACAGATGCAGAAATAAGAATTGCAGAAATTAAAAGATTGTACAAGCAAGCCGCTGCCCCTGCAGAAGATTTTTACAAGCAATGTCTATATTTTTTTTATTTATTTGCAACAGCAGTCCCTGTAGAGTTTAGAAAAATCTCACCTCGATCGGCAGTCCGTCCAGTGCAGTTGAGTAGCGCTAGCGCGTTCACACCCCACTTGGTGTGCAACCGCTCCAATCAAATCTGTTTGCAAATCACTTGGCTGAACTCTTCACTTCTCGTTGGCCTTTGAATTGATTTCTTTGCTTGACTTCGATTCCTTGATTTGTTTGCTTGAGCCTTGAATTCTTTCTGCTTTGGCTTTGTTTGAGTTCTCTCTTTCTCTTTTTTGACTTTTTTTTGGAAGGAAAACTAAAATGGCACTAAAACAAAAACAAAAGAAAACTAAGGCTAATAAAAAAAATTAAACAAAGAGATGAAATGTCTTTCTTCCTTTTTTTTAAGAAACAAAAGAAAATATATAACAAACAAAGAAAACAATTTTTTTTTTAAAAAAAGGATTTGGGAAAAGAAAGCTAGAACCAACTTACAAAATTCAAAGAAGAGAAAAGGATTTTTTTTTAAAGGGAACAGGGAGAACTATAAACTATGAGAAGAAAAATAAACAAAGGAAGAGGATGGGGTATTGGTTTGAGAAGTGGTTGTGGTGACTATTGTTTGTGATGAAGAGGTTGAAGAGGATGGGTATATGTAGACAGAAGAAAGAAAATTGGAAAGAATTGAAAAAGGATTTTTTTTATTTTTATTTTGGGAAAACGAATGTATTTATACAAGGAATATTGGAAAGTAGAGAAGTTTGGAAAGAAATTAAAGAAAAGAAAGGAAAGGAATTGTAATAAAAGCATTTTTTTTCTTTTTTTAGAGAATTGCTGAAAAATAGAAAGAGATAGTAGAGAAATTTGGAAAGAAATAACGGAAAAGAGGGGAAAGAAATTGGAAAAAGTTGGAACGAAATTAATGAAAGAAAGGGAAGGAAATAAATGAAGAAAGAATGGTAATGAATAGAAAAGAAAGTAGAAAAGGAAAGAGATCAAACTAAATTTGCAAGTTTTTTTTATTAGAATTGTTGTAAAAGTAGAGGTGTGGAAAGAAATTTGAAAGAAAAAGTAAAGAATTAAAAGAAAGGAATTGTTAGAAAAGTTGAAATTTTTTATATGGAATTGTTGAAAGGAGGAAGCAAGATGCAAATAAAAGTGGAAAGAAATAAATAAATAAAATGCAATTTTTTTTTATTGTTGTCAAAATAGAAGAGAGAGAAGAGATTGTGTAGAAGAAAAATTGGAAAGAAGTAAATGAGAAAAAAGGGAAACGAAAAGAACAAAAATTGCACAAAAAAGGGCAAGAATTTTTTTTTTGTTTGTTTTTTTTTATTGTAAGAGAATGAAATACGAGAGTTTGGAAAGAATTTTTTTTTTAAAAAAAAGGAAATCTAAGAAAAATAATGGGAAAGATATTTGAGAAAATAGATGGCAAGAAATCGAACACAATTGTGGCAATTTGAATTGGTGAAATCAGGTGTAAAAGGAAATGAATAAAAAAGGAAGAATTATAAGAGAGATCGGAGATTGGGGATATAAAATTACATAAAGGTTTTATATATATATATATATAAATAAAAAAATTGTAAATAGAAGGAAGAAAAGTGAAAAGAAATAGGAAAGAAATCAAAACAAATATGGCATTTTTTTACGACAGAAAAATATGTAAAAGAGGAAAGAAATTTAAAACAAAAATTGGCAACTTTTTTTTCTTTTTTTCTCTTAATTGGAAGATTACGATATCATTGACTAACACCAAATCAAACCAATCAAGAATTTTCTGTTATATATAAAAGACAACAAAAGGAATAAAATAAAAATAAAACTAACACAAATTAGAAAATAAAATATTTTTGTGAGTTTTTTTTATGGAAAAAGAAGAAAATAAATGGGAAAAAATAACTCGAAGGATTTAAAAATAAAAATAATTTTGATCCCCGGCAACGGCGCCAAAATTTGTTTGCGAACAAATTATACAGTTGTAAACAATTGTAAAATCCGTTCGGTTTTCCTAAACAACAAAGTTTGTTGCAGAGGGTGTCGAACTCTGGGACCAAAAATATTTTAATTAATAAATCCAATCAAGTTATTCCAAGATTTTGATTGATTGAAAACACAGAAAATAACAGCAATTAAATAAAGATGAGAGATTTATCTAATAAGAGAAAGCAATTAGGGGATAATGACATAGATTAGATTCACACTCATCAATAGCCAACAAATAAATATAGATCTAATACATGTTTCTATCACAAACACGAATCAACGATAAATAGATTCTTAGAAACAAATAAGTAAATAACGACAAGCATAGCCTATGCAGGAGCTGAGCTCTTAAACAACCATAGACTATCAGGACAGATTCACTAATTAATTTCTAAAACCCTAAAATTAGATCTAAATCTGATAATTGTTAGATCTAACACGAATATACCCTGTGAAGGAGCATAGCTCTTAAACGACACAGAATATGAAGGTTCAGATCTAACCCTCGATTCAGATCTAGATCTACATATATAAAGTCCTCATCTATTGGCTATGTGATTCATGTTGAATCATATCTATTAGCGTCATCACCCCCTAATCAAAGGGGATTAGCTAGACATAGCTAAAGAAGAGGAAAAACAGAATTTAAATAACATGAACATAAATAAAACTAAAACTAAATAGAACTGAGGAAGAAGAGTTTTATTCCAAGAGAAAGATTACATAATAAAACTAAATGTGTTTTTACATGAATAAGATACAAGGTATTTATAGTTGTATTGGCCAAGGCTACTTGGCAAATTCCATAATGTTGGACAAAAACCCCTTTTCAAAATAACACATTAATCAAGTAGCTCAGTGTGAACGCATGCAGCGCATGAATGAGAAGCCTTGCAAATTACATGATATGGGACAAATAACTTAGCCCAATTAGCAACTAGACCAATGTGAATGCATGCAGATGTCATGGAAAATAGGTTGCGGGCTTCAACTCCAATTGACTTGAGAATGAATAACAACTCCAAGTGATCGTTATGGAAAAGTGTTGAATCTTGTATTTGAAATATGCAGCAGAAGGCGATTGAATAACAACTTTTCTTCAGGTCTTCAAGCTTTAATCCAGCTTTAAAATTCAACACTCTTCTCGCACAAATTTTTCAAGCTTTTCAACAATTAAGTGCGTTAATCCATTCATCAAAAATAATATGTAAACACAACTATAAATGCACAATATCAATTATTTAAAAGATAAAATAAGATAAATATGCGGATAAAATATACACATTTACATGTATATCAGCTATGCTTCCTAGGATTGATACATTTATTTTGAAAATGTTTTTCTTTTATATATACCCTAAAAATAATATCAAAATTCGTTTTTATTGTACTAAGCATGTTTAGTCATCATAAGGTAAAACTATATCCTCTGGTTTGCATTGCATTGTGTGATGGGACTTGAGTCTTACGATGATTCCATTTTTCCAAAAAGCATTGCGTTGTTTACGATTTACTTATTTATCTGTTCTGTCACTTTAAATTATGCACGGCAATCCATTGAAATAAACCCTTTCCGCGTTAGCGGCGTGGTCATTGGATTTTCCTTATTACTATTAGTTAGAGTAGTTAAGAATTCTCACACCAGTCCCATGATTGACTCGTAGTTTGTTTCCACCTTTGCAAACTCGGGTGCCCATTATTTTCCACTCGGGCAGTCGAGTAGTTTGTCTACAGGTCTTCATCTCGAGAAGGATTCTGGATTGAAGCTTAAAGCTGTGTCCACATCATAGTTGTCTTCCGCTGCCTTAGTTATTTTATTTTCGCTGCACTGTATTGTATTTGTTGTAATTTAAATCTTCCGATGTATTTTATTCGATGTACTCTGATATTCTATACTCCGATGTAATATTATGTGATGTAATAAAAGTCTGCTGTTGTTGTTCTGATGTGTTGTTAACCCAAAGTAAGCGTATCCGGGGATTTCCCGCAAGGGCGATTTTCGGGTCGTTTCATGGTGTCTGATGCAAATCTGGTGGTACTCCAATGCAAAATCATTGTCTTAATGTCAGCATTCCCAGCGCCCAGTTGGAAGATGTTCTATAAATCTTAAAAGGTAGGGATGGAGCAGGTCTTGCGGTGAAGATTGTATTTAGTATTTTCTTTAACTTATATTGATTTACTATGTTTGGTTGTTTATTTATTTTAGTAACCTTTGTTTTATCTTGTAGTGGATTGATAAAGAGGGAAAACACATTAGCATTGGTTTGCATGAGGCCTAATTCGATCAATAATGCTAAAATGAGTCGGTTGCTAATGTCAGTGCTTATAGACATGGAAATTATGCTTTAACTAGTTTTTTTTCTCGTTTGTTATTGATAGATTTTTGTAACACCCTACCTCCATTAAGGTCACTCACAAAGGGAATGCATTAACTTTAGTGGGGGTCATAAGAGTATAGAACAGATAAAATTACAAAACAGACAAATTTAAGCAGCGGAAAACAATTAAAACTTTTATTCCACAGTAGCATAATAGGATAAACTTTCATAAGGGTTGTTTCAAACATCAACACCAAAACATAAAAACCCATTACATTAAGTATATGTCTTGTTTCTCAAAAGAAGCATAATACAAAATAACATAACATAATTCCCCAATTAAGCAGTAGCTAGCCATAGCAGTAAGCAAAGAGTCCAAAGCAATACATCACAATCTTCGAGCTTGAAAAGAATCTGAACTAAGCGGTGGTATTCCCTCCCTGTGGACCTAGGGGGGAAACGAAAGAAAGAAGGCGAAACAAAAACATAGTCAGACATAAAGCCTGGTAAGTCCAGTGACTTTCAACATGCAAACAGGTAAAGGTATCATGATATGAATAAACTGGATACAAGACATAACCATGATAATAAGCATCGCAAGATAACGAGATAAGCATAAGATAAGACTAGAACATGATAACTAGTGTTCAACTAATGCCATTTGTTACAAAACAAGATAAGTGATCCCCATTTCCCACATGATAGTTTTATAGGTACATATCTCATGATGAGGGTCCCATCTCATATTGACAGTTTACATGTCCCCACCGTACCAATCTTAATTGATCGGCTTCTACTCATAACGTTCCGCATGTGTTTGTATCAACCCAAACCCTACTTGTAGATACCTGTGCTGGTCCCACCATAGGGTGTATCATTTCCTAGGGTGGCAACCCGATATTGTTCTAGAGTGCACAGCTTTATACCTACTTGGTACTCAGTGTCTAAATTTTCCCATGCCGGAATTACGTGCACGCCCTTAATCCGTCTGAACCTGCATAGCCGTACCACCTGCTGCTATTTTGACCGCTTATAATCAGCCCAGTAATCGTGCCCCACCCTGCCTAGCTTATGGTCCCATTGATACCTAATGTGGGTTACTGCTGAAAAGGGTCCCGCTACTAGGTTTTTCCTAAGGTCTATTCGTATACCCCCCATATTGGTTAAGTGTCATCAATCAATCAATTCAAGTTTACTTAACCCACCCATTCATCATGTTATATTGGTTAAGTGTCATTAATCCAGTCGAGTTACTTAACCCACCCACTAGTCATGTCATATTGGTTAAGTGTTGCAAGTTGACTTAACCCTACCATACTTAACATGTTTGTTTGGCATTAATTATTTATTAATGCATCAACCTCTCACATTGGACTTATTTGCGATAGCTGGATTATGTCGGGCGGTTCCGGGCAGTCTTACACCGCAAACCCATTCCAACCTCGGGTTCAAGCATTTAATGCGCTAACCTCTCACATTAGACTTGTTGTTTGCGGTTGTTGGATGTGTCAGGCGGTTCCGGGCAGTATTACACCATAAACTCATTCTAACCTCGTGTTAGGCATTATTACCCATCTAATCTTCACCTTTGACCTCTCACATTAGATTGTTGTCGTTGCGGTTGCTGGATGTGCCAGGCGGTTCCGGGCAGCCTTACACCACAACTCAACTCTAACCTCGTGTCTTAGGCGGCCATTAGATTCAATTAAATTATATACTTGCCAATTATGTCCAAATTCCAATTTTTACATGCCAATTATCACATGCCCAATTATTGATTTACATGCCAATTTACATATGCACAATTATTGATTTACATGCCAATTTATATATGCCCATTTATTGATTTACATGCCAATTTACATATGCCCAATTATTGATTTACATGCCAATTTACATATGCCCAAATATTGATTTATATGCCAATTTACCCAAACTTGCAATAATAATAATACCCCATATCCATCACAAATTATGCCCAATAATTCCACCAAACATGTTATGCCCATAAATTCACCCAAATAGGAAATACCCAATATTCCCTATATTCCAAACGTTGTATTTCGCGATTTCAGCCTAGGTTCGAAGTTAACCCAGGTTCAATAAAAGAAAATAAATAGGGCGAGATAGAAGTTGCATAAAATAAGAACAGAGAGAAAATAGGCATGAAAATATCATCACAGGCATGAAAGTTAAGACTTGATAAGAACATCATCATGAACATGAAAAACTAATGTACAACAAGATAAACTGATGATAATAGCATCATGAGAATAAGAATACCAGCAAAAGGACAACATAGAATCAGGCATAGTCTCAAATTCATCTTATTACATGTCAAGACTAGATTTAGGTGTTCAAATCTAAAAATAACTGAACTTACAGCGTTTGGATTAGAAAAAATAATTGAATCGCTTGTTGTTGATGAATTTGATATTGATTAATCCTCCAGATTGATGAAGAACTTTTTGATTTGATTTAGGTTTTAGTGGGGGCTAGGTTTAGATGAGAGTTTGGCGGCATGGAGGCGCCATGAGAGTGAATAATAGAATTAGGGTTTAGGTTTGGATATGTATTTATAGGTGTGTTAGGAAAACCATGGCCTTTAGATTAGCATAGAGTCATCAGAGCCATCTAAACCAAAGAGACATGTCACCCAACCAACCACAGTGCGACACATAAGCCTTAAAACACAAATTTTCGTCACAAACCATTCTAGGCCGACGGGGTCGATTCCAAACACCCTGAGTTGACCCTGGGGTCGACCCAGCGGGTCTTGGATCGACCCATACAATAGGTCGGTTTGGCGGTTTGTCTTCCTGCTTCCACTGTTTTGAATTTTTTTCTTGAATTTTAGGATGATTTTTATTTTATTAATTTATATATATATATACATATATTTCCCTTATATGTATACAAACTTCCAAGGTCCATAAATTTCTTATACATTATCCGTTTAATGCAAACTTTGGGTCCATCTTGATCAGAATTTTGAGACGAACGCAATGGTATAGTCTGTTTTACTTAATTCTCACTTTTAAAATTAAGTATTCTTTTAATTCGTCTATTAATATTCATAGAAAAATATGGGGTGTTACATTCTCTCCTCCTTAAAGGATTTCGTCCCTGAAATCTCTAAGTTAAGAAGAATGCATCCTACCATCCAACATCTATCTACTCAACCATCATTCACAAGCATCCATTGTCCATAAAAAAAGAAAAAGTGTGCGTGTATATGTTCCTTATCTAATGCAAAATCAGGCAGTCTACTGATTCAGTTGACCTCCTTAATGCAAATTATGTTAGTGCCATGAGTCCAATTATGTATGCAATTATTCCTAATGTACTTCATAACCTCTACATGAGTGCACAATCATTCATCCATATGAAACATTCATATGATAACACGTCCAATTTCAATCTCATCCATAACTAAACATATATATGCATATGCAATATGAAAGTGACTTGAGCCGATCTAGTGCCTAAGGTGTGTGTGTAAATGCATCCAGGAGCAACCACTAGCAACCACTTGCATCCACCAAACATAACATGTCTCAAACACATGTTTACAATCATAGGATATTCCTAGCTAAAGGTCGATGATATAATCAAGAGGCCGTCCTAAACGATAGAACAAGTATAAACAAAGCGGTAGAAAAAGGAGAAATGAAGAACATACCCTCAAAGAGAAAAGGATACAACGTACGCATCTTAGCTTCCATCTCCCAAGTAGCGTCTCCTTCATCACTTCCCCATTGTACTTTGACTAGCTTGACTTCTTTGTTGCGTAATTTCTTGACCTCTGATCCATGGACGCACGTAGGGGCTCGTCTAATCGTGGCAACTCGCTCCACTTGAACTTCCTCAAGTATGCTCGGCTCCACCACTTCTGCGGTGTCATGTAAGCACTTCCTCAAATGTGATATGTAAAACACGTTATGTACACCACTAAGCTTCTCGGGCAATTCTACTCTGTAGGCCATCTGTCCAACTCTCTTTGTAATAGGAAACGGTCCTATGAATCTCGGTGCTAGCTTCCCTATCGACCCAAAGCGAACAACATTCCTTAACGGTGATACTTTGACACAGACCATGTCTCTAACCCTGAACTCAAGGTTGGTCCTTCTTCTATCAGCATACGACTTTTTCCTATCTTGTGCGATCTTCATATATCTTTGAATTAGATCCACTTTCTCCAAAGTCTCTCTAATCATATCTGGCCCAAGTACTAGCTTATCTGTGGATTCCCACCAACAAGTTGGTGATCTACACGACTGTCCATACAAAGCTTCAAAAGGTGTCATGCCAATGCTAGACTGATAGCTGTTATTATACGCAAACTCTACTAGTGGAAGGTGGTCCTCCCATGTCCCGCCAAAGTCCAAGATACAAAGCCTCAAAAGGTCTTCTAGAATCTGATTCACTCTCATGGTTTGGCCGTCCATCTGAGGATGATACGCCTTGCTCAAGCATAACTGAGTCCCTATGGCTTCTTGCAAACTTGTCCATGCTAGAAGGTACCCCATGCAAACGAACTATCTCCCTAACATAAATAGGTGCTAACAATGATGCAGTCCTCTTTCTCTTGACAGGAATGAAGTGAGCACTCTTCGTAAGTCTGTCCACTATCACCCAAATACTGGTATTTCCACTTCTAGACCTAGGCCCATCTATAAAGTCCATCGAGATACTCTCCCATTTCCATTGCGGAATCTCTAGAGGATGAAGCAGTCCACCGGGCTTTTTCTGCTCAGCCTTGACTTGCTGACATACCAAGCATTTAGAAACGAACTCAGCCACATCTTTCTTCATTCCGGCCCAAAAGAAAACTCGCTTCATGTCTTTGTACATCTTGTCACCACCAGGATGTATGGTCATCTTAGAATGATGGGCTTCCTCAAGAACTGTCTTCCTCAAGTTCTCATCTTGTGGTCACAAAATCTCCCGTCCCTATGTAACCAACCCCTATCATCTAGGGTATACCTACCAAGATAGCTCGAAGACTCCCCTCCTATGATCTTTTCTACTAGCTCAAGCAACTGTGGTCATCTCATTGGGCCTCTCCAATCCGTCCCAAAAGCGTAGGTCTCACCTCTAAGGATGCTAACAAACCGGTGACATAATCGACAGAGGGTCTAAAGTCAAAGGCCGCTATGTACTCTAAGCTCTGCCTCTCCAAAAACATAGGACTCAAAGTCAACTTCTTCTACTCAAGGCTTTAGCTACAACATTACCCTTGCCAGGGGTATATGCGATGTCGAAATCGTAGGATGCTAAGAACTCCATCCACCTTTGTTGCCTCAAGTTAAGATCTTTCTGCGAGAAAAGGTACTTCAATGATTTATGGTCAGTATACAATTCAAACTTCTCACCTAGGAGATAACGGTGCCAAGACTTAAGCGCAAAAACGATGGCAGCTAACACTAGATCATGGGTAAGGTAGTTTTTCTCATGTACTTTCAACTATCTCCCACCATAAGCTACTAACTTTCCTTCTTGCATCATGACAGCGCCTAGTCCCGTACCGCTTGCATCCGTGTATACTATAAACATTTTACTCCCATCTGGAAATATCAACACTGAGGCTGTTGTAAGAGCCCTTTCCAATCGTTGGAAAGCAATGTCACAATCAATGTCCCAAGCAAAGGATATATTCTTCTTCGTCAGTCTAGTAAGTGGGGCTGATATCTTCGCAAAGTCCTTAATGAACTTCTTATAACAGCCTGCTAATCCAAGAAAGCTTCGCACCTCTGTTGCCTTCTTTGGGATCTTCCAATCTTGCACCACAACTACTTTTGCGGGGTCTACAGCTATCCCGTCTTTGGACACCACATGTCCTAGAAACCTTACTTGTTCCCTCCAAATGTGACATTTGGAGAACTTCGCTTTTAGATGGTGTGCTCGAAGGGTATCCATGACTGCCCTCAAATGCAAAGTATGTTCTTCCTCGTTCTTTGAGAATATCAAGATGTCATCCACGAAGACTACCAAAAACTTATTAAGGAACTCCCTAAACACCCTACTCATCAAGTCAACAAAATAGGCGGGTGAATTTGTCAAACCGAAAGGCATAACGAGCCATTCAAAGAAACCGTCAAGGTTCCTAAAAGCAGTCTTGTCTATACTGTCCTCAGCCACTCTTAGCTGATGAAAACCCATAGCCAAATCTAGTTGTGAGAAAACGGATGCACCTACAAGCTGGTCATACAAATCATCTATTCATGGAAGTCGGTGCCTATTTTTCTTAGTCAGCTTGTTTAACTCTCTATAATCCACACATAGGCGAAGTGAACTATTCGCCTTAGTAGCAAATACTACTGGAGCACCCCATAGCGAATACTAATGGAGCACCCCATTCAGAAATACTTCACCTAATAAAACCCTTCTCAAGCAACTCTTTAACTTGTTTACTAAGCTCCTTCCTTTCCCTAGGAGCCATGTGTCGTACGGGTAAAGAAATTGGTTTGGCATTATCAACCAAGTATATGAAAAAATCTATTTCACGTTTTGGGGGTAAACCCTTCACCTCATCTGTTAGATCCAAGATTGGTTCCAACAACCAAGTTGTTCAATTATGCAGAGATTAATATCAGAAAAAATGCAAGAAAAACAGGAAAGACATGAGATTTATAGTGGTTCGGTGTTAACAAGCCTACGTCCACTTTATATCCATGATTATACTTAAAATTCAAGTACAATCGATGATTTATCCCTCAACCTCACTTTTACAATGTTGATTCACTCAATAAATTCGAGACAACTCTAAACAATAATAATAGAGATATAATAATGGTGGAGTCAGAGCTCAGAATCGCCAAAAGGATCCTGAAGAATGCCAAGTCCGGGGCTATTTATAGCTGATATTTGTAGACGGATCGCGGTCATACGTGGCACAAATCCTGAGGATCTCAGACTGGTTCGTAGCTTGATGGAGAAATAGTCAATATGACCGTTGTGGACAGGTGTCGTCAGATCTTGCATTCACGGATCGTGGTGGACTTGTTCATAACCTTCACTACGTCTTCAGGGCTCGGATCGGATCCCGTAGGAAAGGAAGAGTTGAGATGAAAGGGACGGATCGGATCGCGAGACATGGGGGCGATCGTGATCATGGTAAGGTAGGGCGATCCGATCGGGTCTTTGAGGGCTAAAGGTGTGAAGTTTCATATTTTCTTCGTATGCGAACCTTGGTGGCTTGGTCAAAAAGCTAGCCAACATTTTGCCCCCTCGAAGTATGTTTTACCAAGGATGAAACATGCTTCGAAACTGCGGAGATATCTTTTCATAGAACGATGCAAATCAGTGGTCGTAACTATTTGAAATGTCGTACTGCTTCAGAAGGTTACGTCCTTTGACTGGTATAAATACTGGTTAAACTATCAACCATTTCTTTGTTCATCAAATTGTTCTCACTTCTGGAGTTTTCAGGGATATCGTTACCAAAGCTCCAAGTAAATCTTCAAATTTTTATGAGTACTTTCACTGTTTTCATCTACCGGTTGCACTCGAGTCTAGGTCGTCGGACATTATCACGATCCGTGAATATAACCTCCATCATGAGTCGATGGTCAAACAGGCTTCTTTTTTCGTTAAGACAACTCTTTTGGTTTCGGCTACAGGCCTTTAGCGGAACGGGCCATACCACGAGTCGAAGTGGAATCCTATTCACGACCCGTTCGCTTTGAATAAAACAAAAAAAAAGATGAATGGTCGCCGCTTTTTCTATAAAAACCGAGCCCTCTTCCTCCTTTCTCCTTCTTCTTCTTGCTGCCGTCGCGCATCCTTCCAATTAAAACCCTAATCTCGACCCTTATCAAAAAACAATAATTAATTAGAAGGTAATGGCATGAAGCTTATTTTCTATTTCATGTTAAATTCTCTTTTATTTCCGCCAAGTTTCCAGCGATTTGGCGATGGAAATAATGAGGGAACTGGATTTAAACGATGGCCATGGGTTTAATTTCATGGGTTCAAAGATGGAGAGGAGAAAAGAGGAGGAAGAAGAAGGAGCAGGTCGGGCTGGTTCGTGGTGATGGCGAGGGAATGGTTCGTGTGGGTGGTAGATGGAAGGATTAGGGTATGGATAGCGAGCCGGGTCATGGTAATGAGTGGGTCACTGGTTCACGAGAGTATAGGGAAAGGTGGATCGCGAGGGGTTATCGCGATCCGTACCGGTTTCCATGATCCGATGCTCTTCCATGAGCTTATGCTTTGCCGTGAGCCCACACCTGTTTCACGATCCGACGATGCATCACGATCCAGTTTGATGAACAATCCGATGCGCATGTTGACCAAATAATGCAATGCAACTCTAATAAATCAATGGACAGTTAGGCTAGAGCCCTCGAGACGATCTTTCTGAACTGAACAACAAAATAACTTGACAACATATAACGACCATTATCCCGCTCATTTAACTAACTTCATGCTTCTTTTACATGTATGCACGGGCACACACACTTGCACTTACACACACGTGGAACGGGTAACTTGTTTTCTAATTTTTTCTCGCCAACACAGCTATGTCGGATAAACAAGTGACTGAGACATCAAGTAAAAGTACCGAATCAGAGACATTAATACATCATAACACTAATGTGCTTTCCTCTGATTCAAATGAGGAAAAATCCGATCCTGATTATGAGACGGGCACCGATATAGAGTCAGCAACTTCTGAGAGCACGTCCCTTGAAGATGAGGATGATCGAGCTCCTGATGAAATTCTGGGTGTTAAGGAAATAGAGAAATTGACAGATTCCTTACCCTCTAAGCTAGACGACATAAAACTTAAGAAGATATGTTTAGGACACGAAATTCCCTGGGACGATGTGAAAGTTCCAGAAAGCGAAGATAGACCTCATTCTGCCCCAGAGGGGTATATGACCGTTAGTAGACTCATGTGTTGGGCAGGGGCTATTCCTCCTTTTCCTCCACTTGTTGTTGATCTCTTGAGACAGTTACACATTGCCCCTATGCAACTCCACCCGAATGCCTATGTGGCTTTGTATGCTCTGTACATTGCTTATATAGAGATTCTGCAGACCGAACTTACCCTTAAAGATTTGAAGTTCTATTACCATTTCAAACATCGTTCCGCAGGGGCTCCCAATTTCTCTTTCTTCGAATCGGTCGCCAATATAAAAGTTGTGACAGATGGTTATAGTAATATAGGGACGTCAAATCTGACTGGTTCTATATAAAACATCAAGCCGGATGCGCGAGGAAGTGGCTACAAGCAAGTATGTTTTCAACTTTTCCGCGTTTAATTCGAATGCATAACTTCAGTGCTAACGAATCATTTTGTTCCACACAGATCACAACTTTAAGAGAATGGAAGGATCGATATACGAAGACCGAATGTCCCTCCTCCTCAAGAGTAACTCGGATTTCTTAAGGATTAAAAAATGTATCACCGACGAGAACCTTCACAAACACCGTCTCTTAGACATAAGGTTCGAATTTGGAGCGGGCGGCAAACCTTACAAGTATATACCCCCGACTGAAGGAGAAGGAACTTCTCAAGCTGTAAAGACAACTACTCTCCGCAAGAGTCCTTCGCCAATGATTAATCAGGATGAAGAGGATTTAAACGTATACAAAGGATATGAGTGACGAGCCGATGAATCAAAGGAGGTTCCGACCTCTGAGGGGCAGTCTCCTTTAAGAACTTCATCGCCAGTTGAGTCTGTCGCCCAAGATGAATTAATGGAGGAACAGATACTCGGGGAATTAAATAAAATTCCTTTGTCAGACGATATTTATACTCAAGAAGATTTCGGAGGGGAACCAATTTTTTCCATCTCTGATAAGACGGGTGCCCCAGTTGGAGAAAAAGAAGTCATCCACACGAGCCTAACTCTGGGCCTTGGTCCGTTTAAAAAGGGGATTTCACGGGATGCACAAATCACATGCACCATTTATCATAACACTCTTTTGCTACTTTGGCTCATAGTTCTAACATGCACTTGTTTCCTTTGTAGGGAAAATGTCTCGCAAATGGTCTTATTCTTATCGTTCCCTTCGCCAGGGCACACCAAGCCTCCTTCCAGATCCCGGGCATACTCGCAGCGATAGTTGGGGAAGGGATAGTCGTCCGTCTCTGGATTCTCATCAATCTTATTCTGCATGACCTCGATCTCCACCGAAGCAAGATTATGGAAAGCCACATAGTCGTCCATTTCCACCGGCTGGGGGGAAGCAACTTCCTAGAGATTTAACTCCTCCGAAAAGTACTCCTTCTCACGCCCAATTTTCCAAAAAACACCCCGAGCCAGAGGACAAGAACAAAGATGAGGGCAGGATTATAGAAAAGGGGAAGACAACTCCTATTTCCTCTATTGAGCGTGGCTTGGATACTACTGCTGCAGAGGATGTTGCCCCCAGTTCTAAGATTATGGCCAGGCTAGAGCGCTTGCTAAAGCAGTTCCCCGATATTTACTTTGAGAGGATGGTGTTCGTCCCAGATCTTGAACCGGTCCCCGAGGATTGGGACACAGAGGTGATAGGGTACGTCTGCCCTGTGGCTAAACAGTACAGAGTAATGAAGAAGCATGCAGCTACAGATGAAGACGGACGCAACTAGAGCCAGAGTAAAGATTGATAATAATGCTAAGGCTAGGAACAAAATGGAAAAAAGAACTAGAGGATGCACAGGCCCAACTGGCTTTGGCTCGGTGAGACGCAGAGAATTACAGGTCCGAGTTGGAGAGTGCTAGGGAGCATTTTCGTAACGAGCTTGACTTAAACAGCCAGGAATGGGTGGCCCTAAGAAACGAAGTGGAAGATCTCAGGGCAGTTAATATCGAGCTAAAGACAGCACAAGAATGCTTTACTGCTGAGTAAGATGCCTGGAAGAAAGAGAAGGAGAGCTTAAAATATGACCTTGCTCTCGCCAAAAAGGAAAAAGATATTTTAAATGATCAACTTGCTCAAGCTGAGGAGCGTGCAGCTCTCGCCGAAAGTAATGCTAATAATGCTCTTTAGTCGACAACTGGCGCAGCCGATAAGCTCGCCAAAAGAGAGAAAGACAGTTTTGAGGAACTATTGTTCGACTTCTTTGGTTAAGTCATCAAGACTCGAGACATCTCTTGGATTCCAGACTATCATGTTACCTTGGCCAATGTATGGGACATAATTGTCGAGGGCGAGAAGCAGCGATTGGGGGTCGACGAGATTAACGAAAGCCAGCTGATGCATACCTTTCTCAGAGGTGAAGAACCTGAGGCTTTGGAGGAAGGTAGACGCCTAATCCATGAGGAGATGGAGAGGGTGAAGAGTAGGCTCAAGGGAAAGGATAAGGTTGGCGAAAGCTCGAGCTCGGTGGTGGAGCCCAAAACTTCTGAGGTTGAGGGATATAACCCCGATGATCCGTTGATCCCCTTGGCTTCAACTCCTCCAATTATCGGGACCACCAGTACAAGTCTGGGAGATGAGTCGGCTGAAGGTATCTCCATATTCTCTCCACGGCTCATTAAAGAAATCGTAACTGGTCTTCGTCTCACGGGACGGACAACTGACATGGCCACATCTCCTTTCGATTCACTAACCTTTGTTTCTCATGGTGTAGGTACCAAAGTGGTCGAAAAAGTTGTAGAGGAGAAGGCAGTGGCAGAGAAAGTTGATGTCCCTCCGAGTACTGGTATTGAAGTTTCCGGGATTCCAAAGCAAACTAAGGGATCGACAAGTGATAAAGTTACGGTAGCATCAATGGAATCTGGCACTGGCGCTCCTGCAGACGCTGAGATTATTGCTGTTTTGCATGACACATATGGCGGTCATGGAGATGAGGAAGAGGAGGTAGAAATCATAGACGAGGCCAAGGATGATGATAGTGAAACCTTGGCTGACATACAGGCTAGGAAGGAGAAGCAGTTGGTTCTTAGGAACGGGGAACAGGATCCTGTATTCGTGCACCCTATTTCTGAAATCGATCCCAAAACTGGGTTAGTTATAAGATTCTCTTCCAAATCAATAACTTCACATCTTACCTCCGTACCTTCCAGTCCTCCCCCGGAGCCTCTTGTCGATAAGAGGAAGAGGAAGAAAAGTGACCGCTCCGGTGCTATTAAAGAGGAGTTGGGGAAACAAAAGAATGACAAGAAATCAAAGACATCTCCCAAGCGTAAATAGAATGCAGTTATTAGTTCATGTTTTAGTTTTAGGATTTCCTTGGGCCAAAAAGATGTAGTCGTGAGATTGGCCCTTACTTTTGTTTAGCTTCTCGTTCTTTGTTAATCCGCTTTCAACAAATAAAAATCTATTTCTTTTGCACCACCGTGTTCCTGCGAATTCATCATGTTAGCAGAGCCTAAATGGTCATAACTGAAATATTCGTAGTTAACTATTAAAATCATAAGTAACAATTATTAATCATGACCGAAACAATTATCGAAAAAATACACGTGCTAAGTAAATGTGTGGTGGTGCACGTATATAGCCCTAATCAATCGTCATTATAGTGCTTGGCCAGGGCTTATTGGCGATCGATTAGGATTATATTCGTACTATCCCGATCTTTCAACGAGGTAATGATTCTTGCGGCGCTAAGTCTCTAGCACTTTTATACTCTCCCGATCTTTCAACGGGTTAGAGTTCAAGTAGCGCTAAGTCTCTAGCGCCTTTATACTCTCCCGATCCTTCAACGGATAGAGTTTGAGCTCAATTCTTGGTCTGCTCACCGATCCTTCGGCGGGGCAGAAGTTCTAGGGGCGCTAAGTCTTTGGTGCCTTTATACTCTCCCGATCCTTCAGCGGTTAGAGCGTTATCAAGGCGGTTTTATCATGGTGCACCTTCACGCCTTGGGGACGTTATCTCCACGTCTTTTATACTCTCTCCCTGATCTCGGGAGTTAGAGTGCAAGTAGTAGTGCGATTTACTTCGCTGCACCTTTTGGAGCTTTAATTACCGTGAGCCTTCCGATCTGATAGACGACATTTTGAATCAGTTGTTTTGAGATTACTGCATAAATTTAAAACAAAATCTCAAAATGGTAACAGTTTATATTGATCAAAATAAAAGAGTAGATAAAAAATGGTGTCGTAAAGGTAAATGACACGCGATATTTTTATAGTGGTTCGGTCGAATCATGACCTACGTCCACTTTATAATCTTCTGTTCAAATAACCAGACTGTTCTAGGAAAGTCAAGCCTTTTTACATGGTTCTAAAAAAAAGAATAAAACTGACATTTTTATGTTAGATAAAGCCGCAAATGCGGGGCATTCCACACTCTGGTGTAACAACCCTGATTTTGTCGACTTTGGTTATCGCCATAATCTTACTAACGACTAACCAAACATCGAAAAAATACCAGATGGTTAATGAAAGAAATTAGAGGATGAGGATAGATAAGATAGAAACTTAGAATAGAAGAAGAAGAAGAACACAACATCAGAGTAACATGAACCTCACAGCAGAACGAATAACATATAATATATAATATAACTTTGAAATATAACTATGTACTTGAATATACATCATTTTCAAAGTACAACACTTACAACACAGCGGAAATAAACTATAGCTATATGACCCTGAAGCCTCCTGCTCCAGCTCTTCAAGTATCTGTAAAATCCCGACTACTTGGCTGCCCAAACAAATTTAGGCACCCAAGAGTTTAGGGAAAACAAAACAAATAAACTCCGGGTCAGTCATGGGACTGGTATGAGTAAAACAGTTTAAAATGGTTTGAACAAGTAAATGATATCTCATAAGACCACGCCGTATAACGGAACGGGTTTTTCCCTTATGAGAATCCAAAATATCTTTATATCAAAAATCTTTTGATATTATAATAATGTCTATAAACCACAATATAATAATCATCTAGCAGAAACGCTTTCATCTCATGCTCTACATATATAGTATACAATCAATACCGCAAGCACGTATTGGGTAATGGATTTCCAACTATGACAAGGTATGGAACCACCTTTCGCTAGTGTACCTCTAGAGAGGAATACACTGGGTTCAACAAGAACATCTTGCAACCCAGCCACACATGACCGACCACTCATTTCGCTTGAGTGTATCGAATGTATATCACCAACGGTTGGGATCAGCAACCGTTTTCCCGAATGGGACAGTATCGACAATAGATTTTTAGAAGTAAATGAAACTCTTGATCAGGTGATTATACACACTACTTCGGAGCGACCGACTTAGCCATGCTGCCTGCCCGATTTCTGTCATTTACCGGTTGATGAGGCTTGAGGTTATGCTTCATCATCACACCAGATTTACTTCGAATGCCACATTGTCAGATCCATCGAAAATCACTAATTGACGTCTACAATAGTACATTACGTGTTAGCTAAAGAAGTTTCCTTCTCCGCTTCCACTCTTGGTACAGTTGAATAAATCAATGTACGTGACCTTTCTGGAAATACTCTGTCAGACATCCATCCATACAAGTCATCCAGGAACAGGATGAACCGAAGGCACTATTCAGTATATCCATCTTAGGTACTGTTATCTAAGATTTATACAATAGCCCTTGCAATTTACTCTGTCTTCAATTATCTTTGGCATATATGATTCGCAACGCTTATGCCAATACAGAGTGGTTCTTTGGATAATAATCCAACCGGTCTCTCCATATTAACAATGTTAAAATGGTCAAAACTTCGATAGTCTGTGATTTAACCATCAAAGAAAAATAGGTGTGCAAACAACGATATTATTTCCAGGAGGAAATTATATCGATCAATCATCATTCAACATTTATCTCTTTATTTCATTAAGTTACTTATCTTCTGTTTCCCTATATTCAACATTTCTTATTTTAGAAAATATATGTTATTACCATTGGAAAACATTTCCATTTCTTGTTTTCTATATCAGAAAACATTTCTGGTTCTTATTTGGAAAACATTTCCAAAACTCCTTCATTGGACTTAGACAGATGTTTGTTAAACCATCGCGATGCCAACTCAAACCATTACGCTTATTAACTAAATTCCTTTAACCCACCTTCACTATCGAACCTTAACCATTCCTTAGTTAAAAATGGCGTCAATCAAGTTGGGGTAATACTACCTCTCAGACCTTAACTGAACAACGTTTCTAACCTTGAAATAGACAAAGTTCACCTTTTAATTCTTTAACAAACTTCCTTACGTAACTCTCTTTCGAATCATCTCTATTCGATAATTCTTTCCTTCGATAAGGTATATTCGATAACTCTATTCAAATTACTCTATTCGATTAACCCTTATCAATTAACTCTATTGGAATAATGCTATTGGATTAACTCTATTTGATTTAACTCTAGTCGATAACTCCTTTAACTCTATTCGAATAAACCAAATTCGATTAACTCCTTTAATTCCATTCGAATAAACTATATTCGATTTATTCCTTTAACTCCATTTAACTCTATTCAAATAACTAATATTCGATAATTCTATTTAACTCTTATTCAAATAACTAATATTCGATAACTCCCTTTACTTTAACTCTAATCGACTAACTCCATCGAAAAACTCTAGTTCGATTTAACTCTATCGATTTACTCTAACTGATCAACTCTAACAGGTTTAACTCTAACTGGTTAACTCTAGTTGGTTTAACTCTAACTGGTTAACTCTAACTGGTTTAACTCTATCTGGTTAACTCTATTTGATTAACTCTAACTGATTTTCTAAATATTCCCTTTTTTAATTCTATTTGTAAATGGTTTTACAAATATCTCCTTTTCGATTTCATTTGTAAAGGTTTTACAAATATTCCTCTTTCGATTTCATTTGTAAAGGTTTTACAAATATTCCCTATCCAATCTCATTTGTAAATGGTTTACAAACCTTTCTCTTTCTGTTTGTCTGACAAATATTTTCCCTTTATATTTGTTTTTACAAATATCTTCCTTATCCTTGTTTTACAAATAATTTCCTTAATATTTGTTTTACAAACAATTTCCTTTTAATTCCTTTTCACAAATATTTATTTAACAAATAAATATTTCTTTTTATAAAATCTTTTGATTTTATAAATATTTCTTTTCAACATAACATTTGAAAATCTCCTTTACAACATTCCAGTATTTCTTTTAGTATTTAACATACCATATAACAACGATAAATATCGTCCAAACGTGCATAATCAACAACAGATTATATATTGCATCATATATCACAATATATGAATCACAGTAAAATAAATGTTGAGGAATCCTCTCCAACCTGTTTCCCTGCATCACAGATTTGAAACAATATAGATAACATCACTTTCAGTTCCATATGATATATTCTTTTAAACAGAATCAATATAGAAATTCAACTAATTGACTAGCAGTTCAATCAAACAGTCAACACACAGTCAATTAGCCAATATTTAACAGTTCTAAAAATACAACATGAAATTATAAACTGTTCAGAGTTAGTGAGATTTACTCACTTTGGCAGTTCATCGTTAAAGAACGGTAAACTATTTGTTTGATTTGAATCAAACAATTTATTTTGCCATAAATTCATACGAGCCCTAATCCACTTCCAGTCAGCTTCATTGTGAAGCTCTCGTCCATACGGTCCCAACGCACTTACGGTTCGTCAATCTGATATCGTATGAGCAAGTTACGATGATTACAAATTTGTAAACAATATTAGATCAAAAATAAACTAACTTATATAGCTTTCGGGCCTCACACCTTTTCTTTTCCGGCCCAAACCCAAGGTCATATAACCTGACCCACCCATTACTTCATCTTCCTAAAAATAGATCGCAACTCCAGTATATTTCCTCCATAACATGGCCGATCTTCCACCTCCAATTCACAAACCACCTTATTAAAAATCAAACCGAACTTACTGATGAACTTCTCATCAAAATCTCCACAACCTCCAGCCACTCACCATCAACTCGCACGCTTCAACTGAAATGCGACGCCAACCATTTCCGTGCATTACTGTATCACCATCGGACTCAGAAAGCACCGAATCCCCCAAATCGTTGTCTCCAAGATCGATTTTAACCCCTCAATTCAAAAACAATACCCAATCGAACCATCCCTTCCTCGTCTCGACTAAAACTTAAACCTTAGCTTTGCTGTTGACTTTTTGATCCTCGAAGACTCGCATCGCACCCTTACAAACTTAGCTAGAATCGAGGAGGAAGCTTCAGGGATTGTAAATACGTTGGTTTCATGAATTTAAACGAAGAAATGGATTTGATTTCCATTTTTGAAGTCTCGAGCTTTTACTGGAGAAACGAATAGGAAGTGGCAGCTTGGAAGTACTTTGACCATGAAATAAAATTAGGTTAAGAAGAGATGGGGTATTTATAGGGTCATTGGTTCTAGATATTTTATTTATAATTTTATACTGATTTTATACTTCTACGCTCTTTCTACTCGTCCTTAAAAATTCCTGTGACCACCCACAGTACCCAAAAATCATGAAAATTGACATGCAGCTAGAGTTTGACATTACGGTCCCATCGAGATTGGTTTCGTCGAATTCCGACTTCGTTTGCTCACACATCGTATTTTTAACCGTCAAAATACTGACTGTTTTTCACTCTAAAAATTTGTACGGCCACATACTAACTCTAAAAATCATAAAACTTGGAATCTAACAATAATTTGACATTTCGGATCCAACAAAATTTGTTTCATCAAATTCCAACTTCGTTTGCAAAACTGGCTATTTTTAAAGCTCTGAATGACCCATTTAAATATATAAATATATTTAAATATAATTAAAGTAAATATTTATAAATATTATTTTGTATATTCACAGTGGAATACCATACAGCTCTAGAATATTCCTATATGAATTTCTAACTCGATATTCACTTCTGGGTCAACCCGATATTCTATTTATATTGAAATTCCTTTTTAAAATATAAATAATTCCTTTATAAATTATAAAGGAATTCCACAGCGACTTTTCCAAAATTTGATTTGGACATAAATAAAAATCTACACAATGAAATCCCGATTTTTCTCTTCCACTAGAAAGATATACTCCACCAGCTACATACGTTTCTTGTTTCATAGAAATCCGGCTTAAAACGAATCCTGTATATTCAGTTGAAGTTCGAATCGCCAATTTACGAACTGCAGCACCATTTCGAGCTCGATTTTAATTATAATATAATTATAAGTTCAAACTGTCGTTAAAATAATATATTCGTTATTCTAATTAAATTCTAAACTGAATTAAATACCACAGATGATCCAGTTCACACCATATCATCATTTCAGCCAATTCTGATTATTTCAGAATTAAATATATTATTTAATTTATTATTTTAATTAAATATTTACCATTATTTAATTAAACCACCATTTAATTCACTATATCACTATTTATATAATTAAATAAATTAATTATAATACCGCCGGAAATGCGGGTCATTACATTCTTCCCCACTTAAAATAATTTCGTCCTCGAAATCGCTATGGTAGAGAACGACCCTATCGACTGGTTAGAACATATTTCTTCACTTCTTAACTTCTGTTTTTAACTGAACTAATTTAATTTTAAATTAAAATATTAATTAGTCCTTATCAACGAAAATTTTCAAAAATCATGAAAATTTTCTAATGCCTTAACTCTTCGAAAAATTTCGCCAGCACCTCCTTTGTACTGGTCAATAGCTCAAACTCCAACTTGCCTCTCTGGGCCATCTCCATCCCAAAAGAAAATCAAACAGCCAAGCGGCTTGCCAAATCGGCTCATCAAAATCTCATACCATATGAAATATAAACTTGTACCTTTTTGTCGGGCATATCATTATATCTTTTCCACCTGTTATCAATTCAGCGGATACAAGGGCCATCCCAATCAAATTCCAATCTGCTTTTATCCACAACACAACCATTCGCTTATATCAGAGCCAAATATCATTTCAACTCGAGTTTCTTCTCGATTCCCAACTCTTAACTTGATTATCACATCACACTTCAAATCTGAATCTCACAATCCAATTTGTCTTGATATCATTCTAATTCAATCTCAGTTACCACTTTACTGGCTTTACTTTAATTCAATTTTGCTTTCACAAATTTCTGTTAAATTTGTTTTTAATTCAAACAGTCTTTCCCTGGGAGTATTTAAATAGTTTACTCTTTTAAAAAAAATCAAATTTTCCTTTTGAACATGTCACTGAGCCCTTAATTAATATTCCATTAGATAAATCACTTCTCTATTTCTTTATCAATATTTGTTAACCAAATATTTTCAATAACCATACTGGCCTTTTATGTTATTTGGAAAACATTTCCGAATATCGCCTTCCATTATTTTCTAAACTTTATAAAATATATGCTGTTTATAATTGGAAAATATTCCAATTACTTATCTCTTTTCTGATCTTGTTTAAATCTATACTTAGGAAATATTCTTTATTATATTTCCAAGCTTACACTTATTTGGGTTAAAACGGATGTTGTGTAAAACATCGTTACGACAACCGAAATACTATATTCAACTAACTCTTATTCAACATTGATCTTCGAACCTGAAATCTTACTATTTATTTGTTAATAATGAAATCAATCAAGTTGGGGTATAACTACCTCTCAGACCTTAACTGAATAACATTTATAACGTCAAAACAGATATGACTACTTACTCGAATAATCAATACCATAGAACTACTTATTCACTTTTAAACACGTATACGCTTCCTCTTTCTATTCTTACTAGATTTTATTCTTAGTCTTCCTTTTTGATTTTACTATTCTATTTCTAAGTTTGTTTTCTTATCGACTTCTATATATATATCGATACGTTGATTTCTAACTATCAAATTATCTTAAAAATATTCTAACTCCTTAAATTCTCGGAAAAATTCTCCATAACCTCATTTGTACCAGGAGCATCGGGATATTTCAAATAGCCTCTCATGGCCCTCACCGGTCCAAAAGAAAAAGAAAAAGCCAAGCGCTTGCCAATACGGTGCATAAAATCTCATATATGAATTAAATACATACCTTCTTGTCGAGCATTCTATTTATATACCTTCTTTATCCCTATCCCATACATGTCCCCTGTATATCTAACCCTGTCCAATTTATTTCAACTATACCTGATCGTTTTAACTCAATTCGTTAATTAATTTGTTAATTTACTCTTTAGTCTATTTCACTTTTATATTTGAACATGACATGTTCAAATATATTTTAACTTGCTTATTAACTAATTTGAATCTAAATTTCAAATTTAAGTTCTATATTCGATTTCGAATATCCATTTACAAATCCAATTCACCTTTCAAAGTTCAACTTCAAATTCAAAACTCGATTAACTAATTCCTCTTCGACTTAGTTAATTCTATTCAATTTCTATTCAAATTTTATATCACTTCTATTATTCAAATCTATATATCAAATTCTATTATTCAAATTCTATATATCAAATTCTATTCAAATTCTATATTATAAATCCCATTTGAATTTCTATATTCAAATTCTATATATTCAAATTCTATATATCAAATTCTATATATCAAATCCCATTTTGAAATTCAACACAACTTGTCTTTCCCAAAACAAATTCAAAACAGTATCTTTGGTAGTAATTCATCACTTACAACTCGAAAATGAATACTGATGATGCAGCTGTCATCATCGGAATCTATTTTCCAGCGATCGAAGTGAGTTCAATACTATAAAACCATTTCTAAACATTACCACTTTGAAATTCATTTCAGAATATAATTCACACTGCTTGTAAAACAATTTAAAATCTCCCAGGGTCTTAAATTTTCCTTACTTTTAATCCAAATCCATTTACAAATACTTATCCAATTTTCCAGAATTTTAATTCAATTTCTGGTTTAAAATTTCAAATTCAACCCATCTGATTTCATGTATTTAACTTATATGAATTCTGATTGGTTATTTACATAACCATTTAATTTATAATCTTACTCGATTATAATAACAACCAATATATCCACTATATTATAATTTTGATATATATATATATATATATCTTCTCTATATCAAGATATATTTCGGGTAAAATTATATCATTTACCCTCTTTTCAAAACATACCGTGTCGACCCATTGTATTCGAGTGTTTAGTAACTCCTACCGATACAGTGGATCAAACTGATTGACCAGAACTCATAAACAACTCAACCAATAAATCACCACAATATAAAACAATTTTTATATCAATAACAAATACGCTCACTCGTATATATACAATCAACTCAATCTAGGGTATTACTAACCCTATCTCTACTGAGTCACGCCACAGAGCCAAGATAAATCACTTAACTTAAGCTCTGATACCAACTGTAACGACCCTGATTTTGTCGACTTTGGTTATCGCCATAAACTTACTGACGACTAACCAAACATTGAAAAAATACCAGATGGTTAATGAAAGAAATTAGAGGGTGAGGATAGATAAGATAGAAACTTAGAATAGAAGAAGAAAAAGAACACAACATCAGAGTAACACGAACCTCACAGCGGAACGAATAACATATAATATATAACATAACTTTGAAATATAACTTTGTACTTGAATATACATCATTTTCAAAGTACAGCACTTACAACACAGCGGAAATAAACTATAGCTATATGATCCTGAAGCCTCCTGCTTCAGATCTTCAAGTATCTGTAAAATCCCGACAACTAGGCTGCCCGTACAAATTTAGGCACCCAAGAGTTTATGGAAAACAAAACAAATAAACTCCAGATCAGTCATGGGACTGGTATGAGTAAAACAGTTTAAAACAGTTTGAACAAGTAAATGATATCTCATAAGACCACGCCGTATAACGGAACGGGTTTTTCCCTTATGAGAATCCAAAATATCTTTATATCAAAAACCTTTTGATATTATAATAATGTCTATCAACCACAATATAATAATCATCTAGCAGAAACGCTTTCATCTCACGTTCTACATATATAGTATACAATCAATATCGCAAGCACGTATTGGGTAATGGATTTCCAACTATGACAAGGTATGGAACCACCTTTCGCTAGTGTACCTCTAGAGAGGAATACACTGGGTTCAACAAGAACATCTTGCAACCCGGCCACACATGACCGACCACTCATTTCGCTTGAGTGTATCGAATGTATATCACCAACGGTTGGGATCAGCAACCGTTTTCCCGAATGGGACAGTATCGACAATAGATTTTTAGAAGTAAATGAAACTCTAGATCAGGTGATTATACACCCTACTTCGGAGCGACCGACTTAGCCATGCTGCCTGCCCGATTTCTGTCATTTACCGGTTGATGAGGCTTGAGGTTACGCTTCATCATCACACCAGATTCACTTCGAATGCCACATTGTCAGATCCATCGAAAATCACTAATTGACGTCTACAATAGTACATTACGTGTTAGCTAAAGAAGTTTCCTTCTCCGCTTCCACTCTTGGTATGGTTGAAGAAATCAATGTACGTGACCTTTCTGGAAATACTCTGTCAGACATCCATCCATACAAGTCATCTAGGAACATGATGAACCGAAGGCACTATTCAGTATATCCATCTTAGGTACTGTTATCTAAGATTTATACAACAGCCCTTGCAATTTACTCCATCTTCAATTATCTTTGGCATATATGATTCGCAACCCTTATGCCAATACAGAGTGGTTCTTTGGATAATAATCCAACCGGTCTCTCCATATTAACAACGTTAAAATGGTCAAAACTTAGATAGTCTATGATTTAACCATCAAAGAAAAACAGGTGTGCAAACAACGATATTATTTCCAGGAGGAAATTATATCGATCAATCATCATTCAACATTTATCTCTTTATTTCATTAATTTACTTATCTTCTGTTTCCCTATATTCAACATTTCTTATTTTAGAAAATATATGTTATTACCATTGGAAAACATTTCCATTTCTTGTTTTCTATATCAGAAAACATTTCTGGTTCTTATTTGGAAAACATTTCCAAAACTCCTTCATTGGCTTAGACAGATGTTTGTTAAACCATCGCGATGCCAACTCAAACCATTACGCTTATTAACTAAATTCCTTTAACCCACCTTCACTATCGAACCTTAACCATTCCTTAGTTAAAAATGACGTCAATCAAGTTGGGGTAATACTACCTCTCATACCTTAACTGAACAACGTTTCTAACCTTGAAATAGACAAAGTTCACCTTTTAATTCTTTAACAAACTTCCTTACGTAACTCTCTTTCGAATCATCTCTATTCGATAATTCTTTCCTTCGATAAGGTATATTCGATAACTCTATTCAATTTACTCTATTCGATTAACCCTTATCAATTAACTCTATTGGAATAACGCTATTGGATTAACTCTATTTGATTTAACTCTAGTCGATAACTCCTTTAACTCTATTCGAATAAACGAAATTCGATTAACTCCTTTAATTCCATTCGAATAAACTATATTTGATTTATTCCTTTAACTCCATTTAGCTCTATTCGAATAACCAATATTCGATAACTCTATTTAACTCTTATTTGAATAACTAATATTCGATAACTCCCTTTACTTTAACTCTAATCGATTAACTCCATCGAATAACTCTAGTTCGATTTAACTCTATCGATTTACTCTAACCGATCAACTCTAACTGGTTTAACTCTAACTGGTTAACTCTAACTGGTTTAACTCTAACTGGTTAACTCTAACTGGTTAACTCTAACTGGTTTAACTCTAACAGGTTAACTCTATTTGATTAACTCTGACTGATTTTCTAAATATTCCCTTTTTTAATTCTATTTGTAAATGGTTTTACAAATATCTCCTTTTCGATTTCATTTGTAAAGGTTTTACAAATATTCCTCTTTCGATTTCATTTGTAAAGGTTTTATAAATATTCCTTATCCAATCTCATTTGTAAATGGTTTACAAACCTTTCTCTTTCTATTTGTCTGACAAATATTTTCCCTTTATATTTGTTTTTACAAATATCTTCCTTATCCTTGTTTTACAAATAATTTCCTTAATATTCGTTTTACAAACAATTTCCTTTTAATTCCTTTTCACAAATATTTATTTAACAAATAAATATTTCTTTTTATAAAATCTTTTGATTTTATAAATATTTCTTTTCAACATAACATTTGAAAATCTCCTTTACAACATTCCAGTATTTCTTTTGATATTTAACATACCATATAACAATGATAAATATCGTCCAAACACACATAATCAATAACAGATTATATATTACATCATATATCACAATATATGAATCACAGTAAAATAAATGTTGAGGAATCCAGTTGGATTCCTCCAACCTGTTTCCCTGCATCACAGATGTTAAACAATATAGACAACATCACTTTCAGTTCCATATGATATATTCTGTTAAACAGAATCAATATAGAAATTTAACTAACTGACTAGCAGTTCAATCAAACAGTCAACACACAGTCAATCAGCCAATATTTAACAGTTCTAAAAATACAACATGAAATTATAAACTGTTCAGAGTTAGTGAGATTTACTCACTTTGGCAGTTCATCGTTAAAGAATGATAAACTGTTTGTTTGATTTGAATCAAACAATTTATTTTGCCATAAATTCATACGAGCCCCAATCCACTTCCAGTTAGCTTCTTTGTGAAGCTCTCATCCATACGGTCCCAACGCACTTACGATTCATCAATTTGATATCGTATGAGCAAGTTACGATGATTACAAGTTTGTAAACAATATTAGATTAAATATAAACTATCTTATATAGCTTTCGGGCCTCACACCTTTTCTTTTCCGGCCCAAACCTAAGGTCATATAACCTGACCCGCCAATTACTTCATCTTCCTAAAAACAGACCGCAACTCCAGTATATTTCCTCCATAACGTGGCCGATCTTCCACCTCTAATTCACAAACCACCTTATTAAAAATCAAACTAAACTTACTGATGAACTTCTCATCAAAATCTCCACAACCTCTAACCACTCACCATCAACTCGCACGCTTCAACTGAAATGCGACACCAACCATTTCCGTGCATTACTGTATCACCATTAGACTCAGAAAGCACCGAATCCCCCAAATCATTGTCTGCAAGATCGGTTTTAACCCCTCAATTCAAAAACAATACCCAACCGAACCATCCCTTCCTCGTCTCGACTAAAATTTAAACCCTAGTTTTGTTGTTGACTTTTTGATCCTCGAAGACTCGCATCGCACCCTTGCAAACTTAGCTGGAATCGAGGAGGAAGCTTCAGGGATTGTAAATACGTTGGTCCTATGAATTTAAACGAAGAAATGGATTTGATTTCCATTTTTGAAGTCTCGAGCTTTTACTGGAGAAATGAATAGGAAGTGGTGGCTTGGAAGTAGTTTGACCATGAAATAAAATTAGGTTAAGAAGAGATGGGGTATTTATAGGGTCTTTGGTTCTAGATATTTTATTTATAATTTTATATTGATTTTATACTTCTACGCTCCTTCTACTCGTCCATAAAAATTCCTGTGACCACCCACAATACACAAAAATCATGAAAATTGACATGCAGCTAGAGTTTGACATTACGGCCCCAATGAGACTGGTTTCGTCGAATTCCGACTTCGTTTGCTCACACAGCGTATTTTTAACCGTCAAAATACTGACTGTTTTTCACTCTAAAAATCTGTACGGCCACATACTAACTCTAAAAATCACAAACTTGGAATCTAACAATAATTTGACACTTCGGATCCAACAAAATTAGTTTCATCGAATTTCGACTTTGTTTGCAAAACTGGCTATTTTTAAAGCTCTGAATGACCCATTTAAATATATTCACAGTGGAATACGATACAGCTCAAGAATATTCCTATATAAATTTCTAACTCGATATTCACTTCTGGGTCAACCCGATATTCTATTTATATTGAAATTCCTTTTTAAAATATAAATAATTCCTTTATAAATTATAAAGGAATTCCACTGCGACTTTTCCAAAATTTCATTTGGACATAAATAAAAATCTACACAATGAAATCCTGAATTTTCTCTTCCACTAGAAAGATATACTCCACCAACTCCACACGTTTCTTGTTTCATAGAAATCCGGCTTAAAACGAATCCTATATATTCAGTTGAAGTTCGAATCGCCAATTTACGAACTGCAGCGCCATTTCGAGCTCGATTTTAATTATAATATAATTATACGTTCAAACTGTCGTTAAAATAATATATTCGTTATTCTAATTTAATTCTAAACTGAATTAAATACCACAGATGATCCAGTTCACACCATATCGTCATTTCAGCCAATTTTGATTATTTCAGAATTAAATATATTATTTAATTTGTTATTTTAATTAAATATTTACCATTATTTAATTAAACCACCATTCAATTCACTATATCACTATTTATATAATTAAATAAATTAATTATAATACCGTCGGAAATGCGGGTCATTACACTGGGCATTTCATCTCCATCTACGGTTACTAGCTTGAAGGTTCCATTATCAGGCCTTCATAAAATGGATTACGGTCCTTCCCATTTCGGGCCTATATGTACTGGGGGCGGAAAGATGCGCTTCAGAACCAAGTCTCCGGGTTCTAGTGTCTGAGCTTGTAATCTTCTATTTAGTATCAACCTATTTGTTGTTTGTGCCTCAGGGCACGTAAGTCGGCTTCATCCCTTTTTTCCTCAACCATGTCCAGAGATTCAAGGAGAAACTCATTGTCGGTCATCGGATCGTAATAAATGGTTCGATGAGATGGTACTTTCAACTCGACCGGAATAACTGTTTCTGCTCCAAAAGCAAGGGAAAACGGGGTGTGACCCGTCGTCGACTTGTACGTTGTTCTATAGGCCCATAGTGCCAGGGGTAATTCATCAACCCACATGGCTTTAGCCCTCTTCAATCTTTTCTTTAGAATGGATTTAATCACCTTGTTTGCCGCTTCAACTTGTCCGTTCGATTGCGGATGTGCCACAGAGGTGTATCTTTTCTCGATGTGATACTTCTGACAGAAATCTTGAAACTCCGTGCTATCGAATTGTGTCCCATTATCGGTTACGATGTTTTTTGGAATCCCAAATCGACATATAATGTTCCTAACAACAAAGGTGATCACTCGATTGGTTGTGATCGTGGTCAAAGGCTCTGCTTCTACCCATTTAGTAAAATAATCAACGGCCACAATAGCGAACTTTGCTCCGCCCTTTGCTATAGGATGGCTCCCAATAATGTCAATTCCCCACATAGCAAAAGGGCACGGACTTGTCATTGTCTTCAACTGGTTAGGTGGCGCCCTAGGAATTTTTGATAACTTCTGGAAAGCATCACAATGTCGTGCATACTTGGTTGCATCCTTGTTTATGGTGGGCCAGAAATAGCCGTATCGCAATATCTTTTTTGCCAAATTTTTCCCTCCAGTGTGGTCGCCACACTCACCTTCATGGACTTCCTTTAGTACACGCTTGATGACGCCATGGGCGATGCACCGGAGGAGAGGCATCGAGAAACCTTGTCTGTACAGAACTTCGCCTTGCAACACATAACAGGAAGCTTTCCGTGTAACTGCACGCCTCTCACTTTTCTTTTTTGGGAGTGTCCCATTCATCAAAAAATTCTTTAGTGGGGTCATCCATGACTCCCTTTTAGGTTCAATCTCTAGTACCAGATCAACTTCCAAATGATCCACGCTAGGGAACTGTAGTACCTCAATCGGGACTAGCTCCGTATGTTCTGGATTATCGGAACTAGCCATCTTTCCTAACTTGTCTGCCCTTTGATTCTCTGCTCGAGGAATGTGGGCGATCAAAACCATCCAGCAACTTCCTTACTTTTTCCAAATATGATATAAACCTTGGACTCTTAGCCTGAAACTTTTCATTAACTTGGTTCACGACTAAATTGGAGTCACAGAAGATGTCTAGCTCTGTTATCCCTAGTTCCTTCGCAAGCTTCAACCCGACAATTAGAGCTTCATACTCGGAATCATTATTAGTTGCGTGGAACTCCAATCTAAGAGCATAATATATTGGTCGTTTCTCTAGAGTTTCAAGAACCACTCCGACACCAGATCGTCTGTCATTTTTAGCTCCATTAGTGTATAGTTTCCAAGCATTAGGGTCAAGGAGTAACTTTGACAGATCGTCTTCCTTGGTTACTGCATCATCATCTGGGATGGTAAATTCTGCTATAAAGTCTGCAAGTGTCTGCCCCCTTATCGACCTCCGGGGTTGGAAGTTCAGGTCGAATTGACTCAGCTCAATGTTCCATTTGAGCAACCTTCCCGATGCTTCTGGCCTTTGTAGGACTTGCTTAAGCGGGTGATCAGTATAAACAGTGATGGGATGAGCCTGGAAGTAGTGATGAAGCTTCCTAGATGCAATCAGCAAACTATACTCAAGTTTTTCTATTTTTGGGGAATTTCGTTCTGCAGCTGCCAGTTTTTTACTCACATAGTACACCGGTCTTTGCACCTTATCCTCTTCTCTTACCAAAGCCGAACTGATCGCGTGGGATGACACTGCCAAGTACACAAATAAATCCTCGTGATCCACAGGCTTAGATAGTATCGGGGGTCTTTCCAGATGATTCAGCAGATTCTGGAATGCTTCCATACAATCAGAAGTCCATTTAAAGTTGCACTTGCCACGCTTTATTAGCTCGGAAAACGGGATGCATTTATCTGTAGCTTTTGAGATAAATCTGCTGAGCACTGCCACTTTTCCAGCAAGGCTTTGCACATCTTTAATCTTCTTTGGTTCTTGGATATTTCGGATTGTTGTAATTTGGTCTGGATTGATCTCAATTCCACGCGAGCTTACAATGAACCCTAGGAATTTTCCAAATGCTACCCCAAATGAGCATTTCAAAGGATTCAATTTTATCCCATATTTTCGGAGAATTCGGAACATCTCTGCTAAATCGTTAGTATAATCGGCTGACTGCCTGGACTTTACCAACATATCGTCGACGTATACCTCCATCGTTTTCCCGATTTGGTTGTAAAGCATCCTATTCACCAATCGCTGATATGTAGCGTTGGCATTTTTCAAACCTAAAGGCATCACCACATGGAAGTATAACCCCAAATCTGTAATGAAACTGGTATGCTCTTGGTCTGGGACGTACATGGGGATCTGATTGTACCTCGAGTATGCATCCATAAAATAAAGAAGTTCATGACCTGTGGTTGAGTCTACTAACTAATCGATTCTAGGCAATGGGAAGCTATCCTTCGGACATGCCTTGTTTAAATCTGAGAAGTCGATGCACGTACGACACTTTCCATTGGCCTTTTTTTACCACAACCGGGTTTGAAATCCAGTCAGGTATGTTGAATCTTTAATGAAACCGTTACTTCTCAGCTTTTCAACTTCTTCTTTCAAGGCGGCAGACCTCTCTGAGCCAAGCATCCGCCTCTTTTGGTTGACAGGAGGATGTTTTGGGTTAATGCTTAATGAATGAATCATAATCGAGGGAGATATCCCACACATGTCCGCATAGGTCCAGGCGAATACATCCAAGTTAGCTTTCAGGAAATTTATTAATTCTTTGGCTCGAACAGGATCCAATTGGGATCCAATCTTTAGGACCTTCTCTGGGTCACTATCATCGATTGGTACATCCGCAATCGCTTCATTGGGAGTCGCCATTCTGCCCCCAGGCTCTTCATCCTCTCTGGGATCTATGTCCTCAGGCAACTCTCTGGGCGACCCTCCTAGAGGTATTTCCTTTAGTTGCTATGACAATTGCTCTCTTGGAGGGGAGGAACCACCTTTTGCTTCTACATCTTTCCCTTTGCGGAGCAACTTTAACTCTGCAATGTAACATGCTTGTGCAACAACTTGATCTCCTCTAACTATACCCACATCGGAATTCGTTAGGAACTTCAACAATAAGCACCAGGGTGCAATACAGGCCCTGAATTTGGCTAGGGCCGGTCGGCCTAAGAAGGCATTGTACGGCGATTCAATATCCAGGACCACAAAGGGGAGGATCCTCACTCTCTGGCGTTCTCCTTCCCCAAGAGTTACTAATAATTCCACGTATCCTATTGGAGCGGTCGAGGCCCCATTAAATCCACCTATCCAACCTTCACATGGCTTCAAATCCTTCGACTCGAGTTTCATTTGGTCGAATGTTTTCTTGAATAGAATGTTGACTGAACTCCCGTTATCTACCAAAACTTTATGAATTATAGCTGGCCCGATGGTGACGGTGATCATCAATGGGTCCTCAATTGGGGAGTGTACTCCAATACTCTCTCACTCGCGAAATAAGACATCATCGGACATCGTCTTTTGTTGCTTAACCGGAGCGTTGTCCTCGGGGTTACTACATTCCCCTACTTCGAAATGTTGTTTAGCTACATTTATGTATTGGTCCATAGCTTTGAAACTGTGCCTTGCCAGGTGAAGTCTACCAACTATGGTATTGATAACGATATTTTTTCCTTTTTGCTGAGCTGTCGGTTTGGCAGCAGGTTGGCTTTGGTTCAGGGCTTGTACGGCTTGCCCCCTGTCCCTAGGAGTCACCTTATACACATCAAGCTTCCCTTCTCAGAGCAGCCTTTCAACCACGTCTCTCAAGTGACGACATTCGTTTGTGGAATGACCATGGATCTGATGAAAAAGACAGAATTTCCCAGTTTCACGCTCTTTCTCTGTAGAATCTCTCGGAGGAGGCCTCTTATACTGGAGGACATTATATGTATCGAGGAAGAAGTTTTCCAACGCATCATTTAATGGTGTGAAGCTATCAAACGGTCTGGGCCGGGATCTTCTCTGAGAGTCATTTCCTCGATTTCTTTTCCGATTATTGTTATTATTATTCCCTTTATTGGAGACCGCTGTCTTGATTCTTGTTCCCGACGTTAACTTCAACTTTTCCCGAGCTATCTCCTGTTTGCTTGATGGCCACGTTGCTTTGGATATCTTCCTTATGTATAGTCTTTCTTTTCTGATTAGTGTATATCTCCTCCCGATGTAGGCGAACATTAGCTTTTTCATAAAATATTTCTCTGGTCAGGGGTGGCTTGCCGGCCAGATATCTTCCAAACACGGTATCTTTATCGACGCCATCGATCAGGGCCATCAACACGGTTTGCTCATGCGGATCTTTAACTTCTGTGACAGCCAAGTTAAAACGATCCAAATACGACCTCAGGATTTTGTCTGGTCGTTGTTTAATAAGGGATAGCTCAATTTCATTCTTAGACCTCTGGGCATGAAGACGGAATTGGTTCATGAATTTCTCACTCAATTCCCTGAAGTTGGATATTGACCGTGCCAACAAGCGGGTAAACCACAATAACACCGCATCTTCCAGGAATATAGGGAATGCTTTACATTTTACTTCGTCTGTAGCTGCAGCGGCATTCATTGACCAGGAGTATTGCATTAGGTGATGGATGGGGTCAGTTCTTCCCGTAGACCGATTCATGGTTGGCATGTTGAAGCGCCTCGGGAATGTAACATCCAGTATGTCATCAGTAAAAGGCATATGACTGCGATCTATGCCCCAAATCTTCATTCCTCTATCCATGGCTATCTACCTTGACTTGCCTGATCATTGCTTCAACCTATGCATGGGTCAGGGTAGATTCGGAATTAGCACTTCTTGCCCGACGGCCTCCTCCAGCATTTTTTTGACGTGCTGCTGCAAAATCTGGGCCCTGAGCAGAACTCCCTTGCCCCTGTTGTCGCAGTCGATCACGCAACGAGAGGGAGGCAAGCCGTTCCTCGGTGGTAGATCGGGCTCATTTAAGTTGCGGTTACTAGTTCCCTGATTAAGTGCCTCTTCTTCATGAGAAGGGAGTGACCCAAATCGAAGCTGCTCTATGTTCTCGGCCATTTCTAATGGGGGCCATCGTCGGTTCCTTCGGGGTTCTTCAGACGACGACGTATGTTCCGGAGAGAAAGGGAGAGTTGGAGGCGGTGAAACCTGCCTTTGAATATCATCAGTTCTTCTGCCTAAGGCAGTAATATTTTGACGCAACAACGAGCTCTCCTGCCTTTGAGCGGCCAGTTCATCAGTTTTCCTGTCCAATGCTTCAAGTATTCGAGTCAGATGTCCTTCGGTAACCGGGGCAGAAGGGTCGAACTAGTCATCTTCATCTTCTCTTATACGCAAGGAACTTAAACCAGGTTGAGCAGAAGTACCAGCACAGCAGAATAATCCATAATTTCCTTCCCAGGTTGGGTAGTAGTCTGATTATTAGTTCGGATCGTGGTCCTCCTATGCTGGTGGCTCGCGGTACCCTCCTGGCATCGGTTCGTGGTAGTTCCCTGGGATCGGATCGTGGAAGAGTTAGTAGGGGGATGGCGACGTTATCTTGGGATCGGGTCGTGACACCCTCAGCTGCTTGGGTCGCCATGCCTTCATTGGATCGGATCGCCCCCTCTTCTCCACGATCCGGGGATAGAGCTTTGATCCGCTCCTGAACGCTCTCTTCAATTGGTTCAGTCGTAGCTTCAGTCACTTGGGAGGTTCGTACTTCCTAAGACTTCTTTCCAGCCATGATATTTGAGCTTTATTGAAATCTTCAAAAATCGAAACAGTGGAGTTTTGGACTGTTTTCTTCGAACTTGATTATCCGAATAATAGAACTACAATCCAATATGTTGAGACTTTGTTCTTAGTGAAAGCACCAAATTGTCAGATCCAAAATTGGTTCCAACACCCAAGTTGTTCAATTATGCAGAGATTAATATCAGAAAAAATGCAAGAAAAATAGGAAAGACACGAGATTTATAGTGGTTCGGCGTTAACGAGCCTACGTCCACTTTATATCTATGATTATACTTAAAATTCAAGAACAATCGATGATTTATCTCTTAACCTCACTTTTACAATGTTGATTCACTCAATAAATTCGATACAACTCTGAACAATAATAATAGAGATATAATAATGGTGGAGTCAGAGCTCAGAATTGCCAAAAGGATCCAGAAGAATGCCAAGTACGGGGCTATTTATAACTGATATTTGCAAACGGATCACGGTCATACGTGGCACAAATCCCAAGGATCTCGGACTGGTTCATAGCTTGATGGAGAAATAGTCAATATGGCCGTTGTTGACAGGTGTCGTTAGATCCTGCATTCACGGACCGTGGTGGACTTGGTCATAACCTTCACCACGTCTTCTGGGCTCGGATCGGATCGCATAGGAAAGGACAGGTCGAGAAGAAAGGGATGGATCGGATCGCGAGACATAGGGGCGATCATGATCGTGGTAAGGTAGGGCGATCCGATCGGGTCTTCGAGAGCTAAAGGTGTGAAGCTTCATATTTTCTTCATATGCGAACCTTGGTGGCTTGGTCAAAAAGCTAGCCAACATCATCAAAGACATCGGGATACTCACAGACTACTAGAGCAGATTGCAAATTATCAACAGGTGCATCAAGAGATTCTAGGTAACTAAGCATGACAGAACCCTTGGGGTTACACGAGATTTCGAGTGTATTAACAAGATGAGTCAAAAGTCTAACTACCCTCCTTTCACAATCGAGAATGGCACCATTTCTTGATAACCAATCCATCCCTAGAATCAACCATAGCCCATGAAACCAAGAATATATGCATTACCTCAAAACTCAACACTAAGTATAGATATTCCCAAATCTAAGCAAATCATAGATAAATGAGCCGAAACCCCAATCGGACTTGAGATAACATTGGGATCCTCTACCATACATGTACTAAGTTGCAGAGACTCTACTATAGAAGCGGATATAAAAGAATGCGATGCGCCAGAATAAAAAAGAGTGCGTACAGGATGATCAGCAAGAAAAAATAAACTTTCAATGGAAATATTTCTACCTTTCTCTTGAGTGGGTGCCATAAGAGCATGTACTTGCCCTCCAGAAGGTCCTGCCCTTTGCCCTTGCTTCTTTGGGCAATCCTTAACCACATGTCCTATCTTGCCAAAATGGAAACAACCACCTGGCTTCCTTTTCTTCTTTCTACAGTCTTTAGCGATGTGGCCAATGATACCACAATAGTTACACTTCCTCTTGTCGTGTGGCTTGTTGTTCTTTCCACCCTTCTTATTGTCCATCTTCTTGTTTTGAGGTTCATCCTTCTTCACTTATTTCTTCCCACCCTTGTCTTCTTCATGTAATAGCGCCATGTCCACCAATCTCTCAAAAGTTGTGCCCATTGGAATATGGGACATAGCTAGACCATGCAATGGTTCATTCAAGCCTCTAGCAAAACGTAAAGCTTTCTTGTGAGGCGTATCACCAACTCCAACCCAAATCTTGCAAGCAAATTGATTTTGTTGACGTATTCCTTGACTGACATACTCCCCTTTTTGAGTGCTAGAAACTTCTCCATCTGTAGGCTTTGTTCAGTTGGCGAAAGGAACTTATCTCAAACCTCCGCCAAAAGTCCACCCAAGTCTCAACTGGTTGCTCAGCACTAGTAACTTCCCACTAGTAAGAGGCTTCTTCCTTCATTAGCCAAGCGACTAATTGTATCATCCTCCTATCATCCACTTCAAAGATAGCAAACAACTCTTATGTTTCCTTGAGCCAGTTCCGTGCTTCAACAAACGTCTCAGTCCCCTTAAAGATCTTTCCGCCTATAGCACAGAAGTCCTTACAAATCTTGGCAAAAGCATCTACGCGAGGAGCGACAGCAGCTGGGCGAGGAGGAGGAGGAACATTGGCTGGGCCCGGGCAGTGGCCCTAGCCTCTAGGTATCGTCTGAACCAAGCGGGCATCGGAACACCCTCAGGTATCTCGGGTTCCCCAGACATGCTGAAAAGAAAAAGGAAAGGATTCAAAACAAAGAAAAGAAGGATAGTGCATTTGGCTTTAGGGAACATGCCTTTTTAAAATAACAATACTTTTCCATGAAAATGCTTCTTTAAGTCATGGTTTTGAAAATATTTTCTTTAAAATACGCATTTGAAAATAGTTTCCAAAATCTTTTATCCGTTCTAGTAACCTTCAGCTCTGATACCACGTGTAACACCCCACCTCCATTAAGGTCACTCACAAAGGGAATCATTAACTTTAGTGGGGGTCATAAGAGTATAGAACAGATAAAATTACAAAACAGACAAATTTAAGCAGCGGAAAACAATTAAAACTTTTATTCCACAGTAGCATAATAGGATAAACTTTCATAAGGGTTGTTTCAAGCATCAACACCAAAACATCAAAAACCAATACATCAAATATCTGTCTTGTTTCTCAAAAGAAGCATAATACAAAATAACATAACATAATTCCCCAATTAAGCAGTAGCCAGCCATAGCAGTAAAGGAAAGAGTCCAAATCAATACGTCACAATCCTCGAGCTTGAAAAGAATCTGAACTAAGTGGTGGTATTCCCACATTGTGGACCTGGGGGGAGGGGAGAACGAAAGAAAGAAGGCAAAACAAAAAAAAGAGTCAGACGTAAAGCCTATTAAGTCCAGTGACTTTCAGCATGCAAACAGGTAAAGGTATCATGACATAAATAAACTGGATACAAGACATAACCATGATAATAAGCATCTCAAGATAATGAGATAAGCATAAGATAAGACTAGAACATGATAACTAGTGTTCAACTAATGCCATTTGTTACAAAACAAGATAAGTGATCCCTATTTCCCACATGATAGTTTTATAGGTACATATCTCATGATGAGGGGTCCTATTTCATATTGATAGTTTACCTGTCCCCACCGTACCTATCTTAATTGATCGGCTCCTACTCATAACATTCCGCATGTGTTTGTATCAACCCGGCCCCTACTTGTAGATACATGTGCTGGTCCTACCATAGGGTGTATCATTTCCTAGGGTGGAAATCTGATACAGTTCTAGAGTGCACAACTTTACACCTATTTGTTACTCAGTGTTTAAATTTTCCCATGCTAGAATTACGTGCACACCCGTAATCCATCGGAACCTGCACTGCCGTACCACCTGCCGCTATTTTGACCGCTTATAATCATCCCAATAATCATGCCCCACCATGCCTAGCTCAGGGTCCCATTGTTACCTAATGTGGGTTACTGCTGAAAAGGGTCCCGCTGCTAGGGTTTTCCTAGGGTCTATTCGTATACCCCCCATATTGGTTAAGTGTCATCAATCAATCAATTCAAGTTTACTTAACCCACCCATTCATCATGTTATATTGGTTAAGTGTCATTAATCCAGTCGAGTTACTTAACCCACCCACTTGTCATGTCATATTGGTTAAGTGTTGCATGTTGACTTAACCCTACCATACTTAACATGTTTGTTTAGCATTAATTATTTGTTAATGCATCAACCTCTCACATTGGACTTATTTGTGGTAGCTGGATTGTGCCGGGCGGTTCCGGGCAGTCTTACACCGCAAACCCATTCCAACCTCGGGTTCAAGCTTCAACGCGCTAACCTCTCACATTAGACTTGTTGTTTGTGGTTGCTGGATGTGCCGTGCGGTTCTGGGCAGTCTTACACCACAAACTCATACTAACCTCGTGTTACGCATTATTACCCATCTAATCTTCGCGTTAGACCTCTCACATTAGATTGTTGTCGTTGCGGTTGCTGGATGTGCCAAGCGGATCCGGGCAGCCTTACATCACAACTCAAATCTAACCTCATGTCTTAGGCGGCCATTAGATTTAATTAAATTATATACTTGCCAATTATGTCTGAATTCTAATTTTTACATGCTAATGATCACATGCCCAATTACTGATTTACATGTCAATTTACATATGCCCAATTATTGATTTACATGCCAATTTACATATGCCCGATTATTGATTTACATGCCAGTTTACATATGCCCAATTATTGATTTACATGCCAATTTACCCAAACTTGCAATAATAATAATACCCCAAATCCATCACAAATTATGCCCAATAATTCCACTAAACATGTTAAGCCCATAAATTCACCCAAATAGGCAATACCCAATATTCCCTGTATTCCAAACGTTCGTATTTCGCGATTTCAGCCTAGGTTCAAAGTTAACCCAGGTTCAATAAAAGAAAATAAATAGGGGGAGATAGAAGTTGCATAAAATAAGAACAGAGAGAAAATAGCATGAAAATATCATCACAGACATGAAGGCTAAGACTTGATAAGAACATCATCATGAACATGAAAAACTGATGTACAACAAGATAATTGAATCACTTGTTGTTGATGAAGAACTCTAACTTGATATTGATTAATCCTCTAGGTTATTGAAGAACTTTTTGATTTGATTTAGGTTTTAGTGGAGGCTAGGTTTAGATGAGAGTTTGGCGGCATGGAGGCGCCATGAGAGTGAATAATAGAATTAATGTTTAGGTTAGGATATGTATTTATAGGTGTGTTAGGCAAACCATGGCCTTTAGATTAGCATAGGAGTCATCAGAGCCATCTAAACCAAAGAGACATGTCACCCAGCCAACCACAGTGCGACACATAAGTCCTAAAAACACAAAATTTTGTCACAGACCATTCTAGGCCGACGCGGTCGATTCCAAACACCCTGAGTTGACCCTGGGGTCGACCCAGCAGGTCTTGGGTCGACCCATAAAATAGGTCGGTTTGGCGTTTTGCCTTCCGGCTTCCGCTGTTTTGATTTTTTTTCTTGATTTTTAAGTTGATTTTTATTTTATTAATATATATATATACACATATATTTCCCTTATATGTATACAAACTTCCAAGGTCCATAACTTTCTCATACCTTATCCATTTAATGCAAACTTTGGGTTCATCTTGACCAGAATTTTGAGATGAACGCAATGGTAAAGTCTATTTTACTTAATTCTCGCTTTTAAAATTAAGTATTCTTTTAATTCATCTATTAATATTCATAAAAAAATATGGGGTGTTACAATTTTCGATTCATATTTGTAATTAGACATGTTCATGTTTAGCTTAAGTTGATTACCATTATAGTTAAGAGACGTGAGACTATGATTTCTTATCAAGAATTTGGTCTACACTTATAGAACCTGCAAATTGTTTGGCCAAATGTTACTGTTACAAAAATTTAGCAAAATACTGAAGACTTTATTATGCATTTACCCTGTATTTGTATATAACTTCGCTTTCTTAGAACTAAAATACTGAAGACTCGGTTAGAGTCTGCACCACTGAACTCGCTTTTAATGCAATTTCCACAAACGGTTTCTTCTCCTTACGAACATGCAACGCAAATGCATACTTTGCTACTATAATCAGAATGATGACCATGTTCTTTTAGGTAATATTAGATTTCGTGAATGAGTATATCCGTAGCTTAAGACCGTTTGATAGCTAGTATGCCTTTTTGTTTACCACTGGTATCAGTCTTAGACTATTTTACTATATGACTTGTTCACATCAGTACACCACATTACACTAATTATGGGTTGGTGATTGTTCTGCTCTTTTATAAATGTGAGCTGCAATATGAGCCATAGCCTCTTGCTTTACCTGAGTAATAGCGTTTTTTTTTGTTCTACTGCATCTTTTCCAAATGGTGGCGTAGCACTGGGGTCTACACTTGTTGTTTTGAAGGAGCAAAAGATAGGGACAACTTAAGTGGGCAAATGGTATGACAGTATTATGATAATTTGCATTAATCATTTTCGTGTATTTTTTTCTTACTTATGGTTGTATGTGTGAGTTTGTATATAAGTGAATCTAGTGACGATGTAGTGAAGAATGTATGTAAATATGAATGATTATGTACTATACCATTAAATGTTGAAACAAAATATTTATTTGAATAAAATACTGTGTTATAATAATATTTATTATAATATTATGAAAATTTGATTAATAGCAGTTGAGGTATAATTACTTTTTAACAGTTGTAAAACAAAATTTAACAACTACTAGAAATAGTTGTAAAAAAGTGTAATGTCCCGTATTTTAACAGTATAATAATTAATTTACTTAATTATTTAAATATTAGTTTGGCAATATTAATGACTTGAATTAAATAGTATGACTATTTAATTAATATAAATAATGGAATAATTTATTACAAATTTCCGAAATAGTTGGAAATAGTGGAATTCACAATATTCTGTGAATTGGATAGTATAAGGGATTTAATCCAGTTTAGAATTAAATCATAATAACGAATTTATTTATAATAACGAATTTGAACGTTAATTATACTATAATTATAATCGAGCTCGTAATGGCGTAGTAATTTGTAATATTGAGTTTTGAACTTCAATTGAATGTACAGAATCCGTTTTAAGTCGGATTTCTGTGAAACAAGAAATGTTCGGATCTGGTGAACTATATATTTCTAATGGAAGAGAAAAATCGAGATTTCGTCATGTAGATTGTGATTTATGATCAAATCAAATTTTAAAATAGTCGCTATAGAATCGTTTATAAACCATAATGGTATATTTAATTTTAATTAAATATTGGCTTCGAATTTAGACATGATCTTTGAGACGTAGGTATAATTTAATTTACAGAATTTTTCTATAATTTTTGTTTTGGAAAATAAGTAACTTTTTATCTGGAGTATTTTACACCATATATCAACATTTTGGGATATCACAATATAAGTTAACTTGTCTGTATTATTATATTTTTGGGATCGTGACATAGTGTTCGTCTCACCGATATTTTTATTTTTTTTCGATAGTCATCCATATATGAACAGAATTTACATAACATGGTACCATACTAATGTGACTATTACTAATAAGTATACTCACTTATTTGACCACACCTCTTCCACCCTATGTCTCTGTTTAATACACGCCCATGCAGAATGATTTGCCTTTATATTTTATTTACTTCCTCACTTTTCTTAGTTGTTTTATATATTTATATACTTGTCACCCCATCCTACTTAGTCAATTACAGACTACATGTTCTCAACTATATAAGGGAATCGCGTACACACATTTTTTTGGGGAGAACTGAAAGGTTCGAACCATGTGAATGTAAGATTGGCAAAATAAAATAAGAGAAATATATATTATAACATTCCTTAGTCCCCAAGCAAATTAACTGTGCGCATACTCTAACATCTAAAACTTGCATACCTACGCTAGGAACTACAACGCTACGTCTTGGCTAATCAACCTGCAAACCTATTTTTACCCTACACCACCTATTACTTAACCCTGAGGAATTGGAAACTCTATTAATACAACATGTCTTCGATCCTTTTTCGGGCTTCATGAGGATCCATGGCCGTGTACTTCTGGCTATATGCATATATAATATATGAATGACACATGGTCACTGGTTGCGCCAGTAGCTGAGCAGCGAAGCTTTGGAGGAGGGTGCGAGCTGCGTTTCAGGAGGGTTGTCGAGCAGAGGCTCTGAAGGGGATAGATAACGGCAATGATCCTGGCTCTGGTGTTAGCGGATTGTGGAGAAGGATGATGAGCATGAATCGTTGGGTGATGAAATGAGTATGTTAGCAAAGGTTTCAAAATGGAGTTTTATGTACTGGGGCTTGCGGAGTAAATAAAGTACGGGAAGAGTGTTGGGGTTCGTTATTTTGTAGTAAGAGGGGAGAAAAGGCTGGGGTGCTTAACCTTTTAGCAGTCATTCGAAAATTGTTTGGATGGTGAAGACCGGATCTAGTAGACAGTATTGTGTTAAGTCCAGACGGGGTAATTTGAACGGTGAAGGGAGGATAGTTTGAAGAGGGGGAGGACGTGAGTGTTGGTTTTGGAATAGTGGGAACTGACATTTGATTATGGGAGGAAGATACTGTTCGAATGGGATAAAAAGGAGAGGGGTAGAGGTATATTTGCGATGGGAACGTTAATATGCTGTGGGTTTAAAACTTGCGGGTATTTGGGGAACAAAATATAATGTGGAAGAGTACTGTTGTTTGGGTTTATACCAACGTGGGTTGCGAAAGTTGTGTTTGAGCAAGAAGAAGGCTCTGTGCTTTGTAAATGGTTGGAGAGGAGGGACTAACGAACTCCGGTTAGGGGTGGCGTTGCTGAGGGACTTTGGAAATGGTTTCAAGGGGAGGCTGATGAGTGAGGAGTTATTATAATAGTCGGAAGCGGCTCACGAAGGGGATGATCATGGTGGTCACGGTTGCTTGATCGGTAAAGGAGGGGAGAAGCAATGATCGAAGGAAGGGGCGGTGCTTGTTCCAATTTCTGAAATGTGAAAATGGGTTTCCGGGAAGAAGCTTCAGACCACGTAAATGGTAGTAGTGACGTGGAAAAGATTTTAAATAATAAAGGTGATTAATAATTAAAAGGACCATTGGTGATTAAATAATCTATTTAATTTGTTATGAACGTGTATAAATCATTACTATTGCATACAATATCAGAATCTGACGAAACAAGAGACATTGGAATCATCTCGACAAATACTACACCATGAAACCGACTGAGAGTGAATTGGAGCTCGTTACAATTCATAGAGAAATAAATTCCCTAATCTGAATCAAATCGACGATAGCTTATCGTTATTTAACGATAACCGACCAATGTGAGTAAATCTCACTATCTGATTAGTTTAAATTTTATAACGTATTTTTAGAATTGATAAATGTTTATTGATTGTTGTGTGTTGACTGTTTGGATGAACCGCTAATTAATTGGTTGAGAATATAAATATATATACACACACACATATATATATATATATATATATATCGTTAACCAAATATTGATTATGTTTATCAAAATATTTCATATTGAAATGAAATTGATGTTATTTATGTTGCTTAACATCTGTGAATGCAGGGAAACAGGTTGGATGGATCCAACAGGATTCCTCAATAATTATAATACTATTTGTTTTCATGTATTGTGATATATGATGTGATATACTCTGTGATCGATTATGATGACACTGGTCTTGTTATTTGGTATTTTAAATACCATATGAAATACCGGAATGTAAAAAGGGAAATTTCAAAGTGATATTGAAAATAAAATATTTATATAAAATCAGTGGATTTTATAAAAAGGAATTATTTGGGAAATTAAATAAAAACTTTTTTATAGAAATTATTAACAGTTATAAGGAAGATTTAAAAAGACCATATGTGGTATAAATACTGAACGAAGGTAATAAGAGGTAATAAATGGGTATATGGAGTAAATTTAATATTTGGGAAATTTATAGAATTATAAAAAGAGATGTATATATTAGAACTAGATTTAGGCCTGTGCATCGCACACGGGTGTAACATGATATTGATAAAGGGGAAATCTATTTTAAAAATAGAAATGTAATTTCGAATGGCCAGAAATAACTAACTTGTTTAATAATAAAAACAAGCAGTGTGATTTATAAATAATTTTTATAAATAAATTAAAAATAAATATCAATAGATAATTTGGGTTGTAAATTCAGTAGTGAATATAGAATGGGAAATTGGGAGTTGTTTTAAAAAGGAAAGGATGGAATTTATTTCGATGTTCGAAATGTGAATAGGATTAAAATAAAATTCATAAAGGTTTGTAACTAGAATTTGACTAGGCAAATTGTTATAAAATAATTTATTTTAAATAAATTATATATTGAATAAATCGAGAATTGACAAGATAATTAAAATTCAACTTGAAACCGATATTTTATAATCGAATATAAAGGCGATAGAGAATTATAGACTCATTAAATGAAATCAACTATGAAGATGGCATGTAAACGAGATTTGAAAAATAAAATCGAATGTGAATAAGAAGTAATAAAATGACTCGATAATTGGAGTTTAAACCTGTTTTATTATTTAAATTATGAAATCAAGTTTTGATTTGATAAAACGAGTCCAGTTTTCTGTAAAGGGATAATATTCACCTTTTAAAAGTGAATAACGATTTAAAAGAAAACGTTTTGTAGAATTAAAACAGTTATAAAAGGAAATTGGTAATTGTTAGGAAGTACTAAATTCAAAAATGAATTTAGAAATTGAGTAGACCTAAAAGGGTAAAATATGCTGGAGTTCGTAACGTAAACCGAATATAGTTTATACAAAAAAGAGTTATCGAATATAGTTTATTCGAAAGGACGTTATCAAATATAGTTTATTCGAATGAGAGATTATCGAATATAGTTTATTTGAAAGGGCGTTATCGAACATAGTTTATTCGAATGAGAGATTATCGAATATAGTTTATTCGTAAGGGCATTATCGAATATAGTTTGTTCGAAGGAGAGTTGTCGAATAGAGTTTATTCAAAAGAGAATTATACATTGGGATTCGACTATATCGAATGTAGGAAAGTACTATTTACTTTCCGGTTTTTAAATCAAGATCTATTTATTTAATAAATTAATTATTTATTATTTATTCAAATTAATGAATAAAAATTATATTTTGAAGTTAGATATTTGAAAAGTAGGGATTATTATAACGTTATCGTTATAACTAATGTTTTTCATAAAAGAATTGAATTCATAAACTGAATCCGAGAGTTTCGTTAGAAATGATTTGATAAGAAGTTAAGAAACAGAGTTAAGGAAATTTGAAAACTGACTGGAGATTAATTAAGTTGAACGATTTCTTGAGTATCGATCTGATGTTGGTTTCGGCCTTCGGGATTGATATTCAGGGAATTGTTCTCTTACTGGTTTACAATTAGAGACGAATAGATGTGGGAAGACAGTGATACATAAATAAGAAATGGAAATGTTTTCCAATGTTAATATTGTATATTTTCTAAATTTAGAAAATAAGAATTTATGTATATATGGAAATGGGAAATAGAGAAATGATTAAATTAAAAATAAATTAATTTAAAAGGGAAAAATGTTTATTGATGATTGATCGATAGAATTTCCATTTGGAAATAAGAGCGTTGTGTGTATGGATGTTTCCCTTTGATATATAAATAACCGACTATCAAAGTTTTGACCATTTTTCCGTCGTTAATACGGAGAGACCGGAATCAGATTTATTATCTGAAAACCACTCCGTATGGGCATTAGTGTTGCGAATCAAATATGATGATGATAATTGAAGATGGAGTTTATGCAAGGGTTGTTCTGGCAAACTCTAGGTAGAAATTGCCTAAGATGGGTTTACATAATAGTGCCTTCGGTTTGTCCAGCCCTAGGATAACCTGTATGGAAGAATGTCTGGCAGAATATATTTAGTAGATCGCGTAAATTGATCTCTCCAAACATATTTATGTTTGGTGGCGGAGGAATTTGTTTCTCCTAGCTGTATACCTGTGGTATTTTTGGGGAAATCAATTTGTGATTTGGCGGGTATGACGATGTGACATTCAAAGTAAATAAAGGTGTGATATGTATGTTATGACCTCTAGCCTCACAGCTAGGAAATGGTACAAAATCAGGTAGGTCGCATGGCTAAGTGGTTAGCTTCCAATTAGGGTGTATCGTCACCTGATTTAGAGAAATTTCATTTACTTCTTTAACCTATTTCGATGCTTCCCCTTTCGGGAAACAGTTGCTTATCCCAACCATTGGTGATAATACATTCGGTACACTCAAGCGAAATGAGGGATCAGTCATGTTTAGCCTGGGTTACAAGATGTTCTTGTTGAACCCAATGTATTCCTCTCTAGAGATACACTATCGGAAGGTGGTCCCATACCTTGCCAGTTGGAATCCATTACCCAATAAGCGCCTGCGGTTTTTGATTATATATTATGTATATGGAACGTGAGATGAAAGCACATTGCTAGATGATTATTATATTGTGGTTGATATACACTATTATATTATCAAAAGAGTTTTGATATAAAGATTATCATTTCTTTCAAAAGGATTTTGGAATGTTGAATCAAAAGTTTTGGATTCTCATAAGGGAAAAACCCATTCCGTGTTATACGGCATGGTCTTATGAGATATCGTTTATTTTCTCAAAATGTTTTAAAATTGTTTTAGTCACACCAATTGTAACACCCCGAATTTTTAATCACACAAAAAGAGGATAAATTAAATTATAATTAATTTAATATTCAGAATTAAGGAAAATCGATGGTGCCATTGCGTCCATCTCAAAATTCTGGTCAAGATAGACATTTGGTTTACATAAAACGGACAACGTATGGAGAAGTTATGAGAGTTTTAAGTTTGTATATGCGCAGAAAGAGTATATATATATATATATATATATATATATATATATGAGAGTCACGTATGAGTCAGATATGAGTCAGCACCTTATCCAGAACAGTTCGAAAATCAAAAATTCGTCAAGGCAGCAAATTTCCCGCTCTAGGGGGTTGACCCCCCTAGAGGGGTGTCGACACCACCCCCCTAGGGATGATATGGCACTCGATTTCAGGGGGGCTTGGCAGCTATATATATGTGTCCAATTCTCCTATTTCTTCATTAGAAATCATGGGAGCCAAATGTTGACGGTGTGCGATCTGAGACAGATCCGTTTTCTTCAAACAACTATCAGTTTTGCAAATCAAATTATGAGATTCAAGCATAGATTCAACACCAACTTCTTTTCTATCATCTTGACAATCCAAGCACAATGAGTTGGTTATTTTTAGATTTAAATGAATAAAAGTAAATTGTGAAAGACTATGATTTGGATATGTTGTAAACTATGAATCCATGCTATGCTATTGTTAAATCTTATGCTATGTCATAATAGATCTACTTCTCCGGATCTAATTCAATTGTGGTTATTCTATTATGTCGCCTTGTGGATCTTGATTTGTAACTATATTGTGGTTAATCTAAATCTGTTAATTGGGATGGTTACAACATTGGTTAGATCTAATTTTTTATGTAAATCACCTTTCACCTGTCATATTGTAATCAACTTAGATATGTTGTAAATTGGACATGTGAACCCATATTTAGATCTAAACATGCTATTATGTCATCCTAATTGTGTTAGATCCATTTTAACCTTTGAATCTGAATTATGTGATCTAATTTATCACCTTGTGTTTATCATGTTAGATCTAAACCAATTGGACAACTAAATTGCTAATTTATATCTTACTATGCTTATTGTGACATCATAGTTTATGTTAGAATCAATTGATTACCACAAGTTCATCAGTTTTATGTCCACCTTATTATGTTGTTAATGCCAGTATGTATGTTCACCTTATCACCATGTTAGTATATGCCTATGCCAAGTTATGTTGAACGTTACACTCCTACTATTTTTTCCTTTTTATCGTTTATGGCTAGGCTATTATCTAGCCTAAGCATGTTGCCAATTTTGTGAGGGCGTTAGTTAAGGAACGGGGGAAAAGGTTAATAATTGGCATAATTTGAATATAAACATCTTTGGGCATATAATTCAAATTATTGGCACTACGCCATAGATGGCCTATCGCAACGAAAACCCATGATGTTGCTAGCTACAATGTTGCCATTGCTATGTTGTTTTTTGTCTGTTGCAACGCACGCTTCAATGTGTTAGCATATGTATCAGTAGTACGTTGCAGTAAATCTAGATATATTCTAATTAAAAAAATACACCTCAGCGATCCATACCTTTAGTTAAAACAAAATCTTGGTCGTCCATCCGCCTTATCAATCCGCACCTCAACTAAATGTATTTCCCCCTTTTATTTTCATTTCCCCGCTTTTTTTTCAGTACGTTCTCTACCCCCAAATTCCCAAAATCAATCTGATACATAAATTTCCAAAATCAATCTAATCTCAAAACCCTATCGAATACTTTCAAGTCACGAAACCCATAATCACGCCCAAATCGAAACTAGCCGCAGCTAGAGCTACAAAAGAGGGTAATGATAAATATCGTATTTCTCTAGAACCATCGATGGATAGCAACAGAAGTAGAAGATAATCGATACGTAGGACTTGGATGCCTCAAAGTACATTATTTTACCTTCTTATTATATATTGTATTATTATTACAAGATGATCCCTTTATCTTAGCATAACAGAAATGATCAACTGATGAAGTTTATGTTGATTAACAGGGGATGAGTTACAAAAATTGAAGAATAAAGAGGAATAATTATGCATTTTGGTATTTTTCATAGGTTAGCGCTGGTAATTTAAAATACCTTTTGATTGGATTTTTGGTTTGGAAAAGGCATGTGGTGTGTCAACTTTTGATTGTTCTAGATGCTGTAAGTCGGTCCTTTTGCATAATTAGTTAACTAATTTGCTATTATATTTGTATATTCTTGTGCTGATATGATATTTTGCATGTTAGTTGAAAAATTGATAAAGCCAGATGTAAAATTTCCAGATATAATAATTTGGATTCTTATTTATAATGGTCAGCACATGATAGTTTTAATCTGCAATGTAACGATAATGACTTGGCCCTATATGAAATCTTGCATGATTTATAGATTATGATCCATAGTGTTTATTAATAAAAAAATGCGTGTTTTTTCTTTTGTGAAATTTGAACAACAGTTTGGTTAAAAAATCATCTTTGGCTTACAATTTTAATTGTATCATCTATTAAGTGATGAAAACCCACTTCAGTTCAACACATGTGTCCAATAGTTTGGCAATTTGTAATAACCGACTACGAATGCAGAAAATTCAAGTTGCAAATTTCTCTGTTTTCTACACAATCGTCAACTTAAGCTTTTGATGTTGTAGGCTGAGATGATGGCAAGCGCTCAATCCCAGTCAAAAACCCAAGTTATGGCAAATGACGAAGATATGGATCCTACGGTTTGCACCAGCACTCACTTGTTTAAGTAAGATACTCGGCTAGTGATGATATTTTGAAGTAAAGTCAATTTCAGTTTTAACATGTCCATTTCAGTTTTATATTTATAACAAAAATGATGGCGAATTAGTATGGTTTCAAAATGAGTGAAAATGATTTTTCTCCTATTAGCTAGTACTATGATAGGAAACGTAGTTATTTTCTAACAGCAAACATGTCTTTCAGTATTATATTTATAAAAGTAATGAATGTGAATTTAGAATGTTTTTAAAATTAGTGAAATGATTTTGCACCAACCTGTTCATATACTATGTAAATATAGGTACGTCATTTTCCATGTTGTTTCCATTGGTTTCGGGTTTCTGATTAGCTAATTAAGTGGACATGAAACTGGCAGATAACATGGGGGGGTGTATATAGGTGAAGATGGAAAACTAGGTGGACAGTTATTAGAAGGTGATGTCTAGGCATTGGAAATTAGAGCACTTGAGGTTCTTTATTTTCTTGAAGGTCTTGATGCTCTTGGATGCTCTGAAGAAATAATAACATTAGTAGTTGTTCTGTGAGTTCTGTCAGTAAACACACAATCTATTACCATATTAGCAAGATGATATTATCCAGGATAACTATCGATCAAGTAATTTTTTCAAATTTAAAATGTAATTTTTTTCTCTGTCTCGTATGGTAACTTCATCATCATTGATATCTTTATGTATAAATGTGTTGGTACTTTGTTCAGAACACTTGATTTTAAACTTTATTTTCAAGAAGTTTAAATCCTTGTTTTTAGGCCATCATATCACACTAACTACCCAGTATTTAGTAGGCATTCATATCACACCAATTAGCCAGTAAAAAGTATGATGTCTATCCTGATTGAGATTTGTAATACAGTGTTTATAGGCATTCATATCACACCGATTAGCCGGTAAAGAGGTCAGACTTGAAATAAACTCGTTTTAGGTAAGTTTTTTCAAAAGCTTGTTTAATTTAAACATTCGATTTGCAGCTTATGGTTACAATTTCATATGATCACTAGAAAAGTATAACAAAAATGAACACTTGCTCACAAAGAAGAACCAACATTTCTGAACATTTGTACAAACTGAAATCATGCATGCTCATTTTTTATATGATCACTCACTCTTATGATATGTTACAGAATATAATTTTTGGAAAAAAAATCTCTTTGTTATCGTAAAAAGAAAATCAAATGGCTGGTATCAAAATGTTCACTATAAACTCATATTTCTAATTTCCGTAGAATCTAATGTATGTAGCTTATGGTTATTTGAGTTTCAAATTTCCGCAGAATCTAATGTTATTTTATTTTTTTGATGACCAAATGAGATAGGGTTGGCATTTGAACATATGACACAAACTTAGATTGACTTGAAAGAAGGATTCTAATGCTCGGGCCTTATGACCAGGGAGTGACAGTGAACCAAATGCAATTTGATGCTATATGTATATTATGTTTTTTTGCATTTTCAATAATTGTCACACTTGCTAATCATACAACTCCAGATTATGAATATGTATTTTTCCTGTTTCGACAGGTTCTAAACATGCTTCCTCTTAACACAGAGTTTGGTGTGCATCATTCAGACTTGTTTGCAACATTGATGGAAGAAGTTGAAACTTGAAATATTTCAAAAATAACTTATCAAGGTTTGCATCGATCATTCCTTGCTGTCTTAATTATCTTGCTTATGATTTATGTGGGAGTCTGCATATGAATGAATCGAGTGACAATGTAGTGAGGAATACATGTAAATATTAATGATTGTGTAATATACGAGTGAATGTGTGGAGTAAAAACATTTTTACCATTTGAAATATTGAAATAATATATTTATTTGAATAAAATACCATGTTATAATAATATTTATTATAATATTATGAAATCTTTGATTAGTAGAAGTTAAGATGTAATTACTTTTAACAGTTGTAAAACAAATTTTAACAACTGCTAGAAACAGTTGTAACAAAGGTTGAGTTTATTACGATTGCCAGCTGTACCAGACATATTACAACTGTTTTTGGCAGTTGTGAAAGGGTAATTTTTTGTTGTATTGGTAATTGTGGCAACTCCAGTACTGATGTTGCCTTAGGGTCGCGAAGATGTTGCATTTGACTCTAAGGCAACACGGCAAAAGGCAACCCTGAAAAAGTGTTGCTACAGATCATTTTTTGCCTATAGCAACACTTCTTGGCACCTACTGTGTCACTTCTCTGGGGTTGCCATAGGCCATTTATGGCGTAGTGTGGGTAGAGTGGGCATTAACACCTATAAAGGTATAGGTTCAATTAAATTATTAATTAATAACGGAATGTCTAGTAATTACAATTAGGAATTGCACTTATGACACGAGGTTAGGTTGTATTAGTGCGGAAGTATGCCCAGACCCGACGGCGTATACAGCAGCCACTAATGTTGAACCTAATGTGAGTGGTCTAAGTGCACAAATACGAATCGGGGTAAGACACGAGGTTAGGCCCAATAGTGGAATAAGACTGTCCAGACCCGACCGACATATCCAGCATCCACACGTTGTAGGCCTAATGTGAGAGGTCTAGCCCATTATGAACCATAAATGGACATGGTAATGAATTGGACTACTTAACCAAATCTAATCCATAGGGATTGTATGATTGTGAACTAAAGTTAGGGTTAAGTAAATTTATTGGATAGTGGATGGGTTAAGCAAATCTGGAAGGGTGGGTAATATTTACATATAGGCCCACAAACTTAACCCGATAAGGTTATGTAATTAAAGACACCTAGTGGTATACATAACCGGAGGAAATAATAAAGTTACGTAATTAAAGACACCTTTTAGGGTAAGCATAACTTGTAGAAATAATAGGGCTATGTAACTAAAGACACCTAGTGGTATACATAGCCGAAGAAAACCTTGTGGGGATACAAGACAAAGGGGATAGCTTGTATCATGTTGTGTTGGACCCATTTCAGTCAGTAACCCGGAGTAGGTATCAAACAAAGTACTTCGTACTAGGTGGAGAGGGGGCACACTTACTGACTGATTGTAAGAGATCCAAACGTGGAGGACGATGTGGGCGGCGCAAACCGACCGGGCAATGTGCATGCATGAGCCGGGCAGAGGGGGATAAGACGACTGTGACACCTTTAGATATGGGGCTATGCATATCAGTGAGGGGTTGCCACTTTAGGACGTGATACATCCTACCGTGGGGCCGGCACAGAGTATCTATGGAGTAGGGAGCCGATCGATTAGAGTAGTGGTTAGGGTACACTTAAACATATGCCCTAAGTCTACCACCTTATACTGGAAGGGATCATCTCATTCTCGTTATACTAGTAATAATGCAGAGAAATCATTAGAGAAGTGTATACACCTTATCCTATCTACCTTGTCACACCTGCCATTTATTTAATGATCTCTCTTATCCACTTTATATGCCTATCATTCTACTTTTATTTATTTACTGGCTAAAAGTAACTAGACTCGCCAAACTTTTTGTCTGACCCTTTTATTTCTCCTTTTTTCTTCCGTTCCCTCCCCCCTCAGGTTCTCGGGGAGGAAACACTCAGGCTTAGTCAGGACTCAGATGTCATCTTGTTAGGAGTTACTTCCGAAGTATGGCTCAAGTTCTTGTCTCTACTATGGTTTAGCTCTTTTATTTGGGGAATTATGCTTCTTATACTTATATACTCTGATGGTGCAAGACAGAAGCTATTTAATTGTAATGTTTTTTGTGACTTATGGTGTACTGGACCATGACATTATGATTTATGTTTGAAATAAAAATTTAAATTTCCGCTGCTATATTATTTATATCTGTCTTTTAATCATTTTGTGTCTGTTTACCTATAACGCTTCACGAAACTTCATGCATTCCATTAGTGAGTGACATTAACGAGCATGGGCTGTCACATTTGGTATCAGAGCTGAAGATTACCAGATTTGATAAAAAAATTGATTTTTTTTCAAAAAGGTTTTAAAAGAAAGCATTTTCAAAAAGAAAAGTCTATTTCGAAAAACATTCCCCAAAAATCCATATGTAGTATCCTTCGGTCCTTTATCTAAATTTCTTCCTTTTTCCTTTTTCAGCATGTCTGGGGAACAAAACATTTCTACTATCCCAGAGGGCATCACAATACCCGGATGGTTCCATAGGTATTTGGAGGCCACAGCGCCGGCCAAAGGTCAAGGAAATGTTCCTCCCCCAGCTGCACCAGTCATTCCCCCTCCTTCCCCTCCAAGAGCAGATAACTTCGCCAAGACCTGCAAAGACTTTCGTGCTATGGGAGGGAACCCGAACGAGACATTCATAGAAGCGCGAAATTGGCTCAAGGAGACTGAGGACTTGTTCGTAATCTTTGAAGTAGAGGATAGAAGGTAGGTTCAGTTAGCCGCCTGGCTACTGAAGGACGAAGCCCCATTTTGGTGGGAAGTCATCAAGCTGGGCATCCAGTGGAAACTTGGGAAGATTTTAGGTAGAGGCTCGAAATGAAATTTCTTTCCCTAGACGAAAGAAGCATGCAGATGGAGAGATTCTTAGCACTCAAACAAGGAAACTTGTCGGTAAAAGAGTATGTGAATAAATTCAACCAGCTAGCAAGGTTTGGTTTAGAGTTGGTGGATACGCCACATAAAAGGGCTTTGCGGTTTGCTAAAGGGCTGAATGAGCCTCTCCATGGGTTAGTCATGTCCTATATTCCAATGGGGGCCACTTTTGAAAAGCTTGTCAATATGGCCCTAACGCATGAGGAAGACAAGGGAGATAAGAGGGTTGAGGAGGCATCACAAAATAGAAGGTGTGGCCCAAGAAGGGGTAGCAGCAGTAGCAACAACAGTAGAAGAAAGGAGGGAAAAATGATAAAGAAAAGGATAAGAGAAAATGTCACAATTGTGGGAAGGAAGGTCACCTGATTAAAGACTGTAAGCGAAGGAAGAACTCTTGCTAGCACTATGGAGAGGTCAGACACTTTGCTAGAGAGTTCCCGAAGAAACAGGGATCACAGGGACAGGGTCAAAGGACATGGACTTCTGGAGAGCAGGTGCATGCTATCGCGATCAGTGCTCCTGATAGAGGTAGAAAAATTTATGTGGAAGGTTTAATTTCTCTTTCAAACCATCCTATTAGATCACTTTTTGATTCTGGTGCCTCACATTCATTTATATCAAGTTCTATAGTTTAATCTCTGCACTTAATTACTAGTATGGTAGTGGATCGCGTAGTTATATCAAACCCCATTGGTGGTTCGGCTCATTTATCTATGATTTGTTGGGGTTTGAAAATATCTATGTTAAGCGTCGAGTTTGAATGCGACGCGTATGTGCTCGGGTTTATGGGCTATGGGTTGATTCTAGGAATGGATTGGCTTACCACGCATGGTGCCATTCTGGATTGTGAGAAGAGGGTTGTTAGGCTTCTAACTTGTTATGGGAGAACACTCGATATTTCTTATGACCCACAAGGGTCGGTTATGCTTAGTTTCCTAGAGTCTCTTGATGCATCTATCGATGATCTGTAATCTGTTCCAGTAGGCTGAGAATATTCCGATGTTTTTGATGAGGTTTGGGGTTTACCTCCGAGGCACGAAATCGACTTTCGTATATATTTGGTGGAAGTGCAAAGCCAGTTGCATTGCCAGTGCGCCACAAGGCTCCAAAGGAAAGGAGGGAGCTGAGTAAGCAAGTAGGGGAGCTACTTAAAAAGGGGTTTATCAGACGAAGCATATCTGAGTGAGATGCTTCAGTAGTATTCACGACTAAGGCGGATGGTTCACTTCGTTTGTGTGTTGACTATAGAGAGCTGAATAAACTCACAAAGAAGAATAGGCACCAGCTTCCAATGATTGATGATTTATTTGATCAGCTTGTTGGTGCCTCGGTATTTTCCCAGTTAGACTTGGCTATGGGGTTCCATCAATTGAGGGTGGATGAGGACAACATAGATAAGACTGCTTTTAGAACTCCGGATGGTTTCTTTGAATGGCTAGTTACGCCTTTTGTGCTGACGAATGCACCCGCCTATTTTGTCGATCGGATGAGTAGGGTGTTTTGGGAGTTCCTACATAAATTTGTTGTAGTCTTTGTTGATGATATTTTGATCTTCTTCAGAAGTAAAAAAGAGCACGCCCAACATTTGAGAGAAGTTTTGAAAACTCTCCGTGACCATCAGCTTAAAACAAAATTCTCCAAATTCCATTTTTGGAGAAAAGAAGTGAGATTTTTAGCGCATGTGGTCTCCAAAGAAGGGATAGCTGTTGTAACACCCCATCGTTCCCACGTGATTTCGTTCTCATGACATAACACATATAAAAGGTGTCAACTTGCATATGTATGAACATGTTTCAAAGGTGCCATCTTGCATATTAACAAACACATAACTTGCATATGAACTTGCACAACATGTCACATAACTTGCATATAATCTTGTATAACATGTCACATAAACTTACATATTAACAAATACATGACTTGCATATAATATGTCACATAACTTGCATATGAACTTGCATAACATACTTGCATATAAACTCATAAACTTGCATATGAACTTGCATAACATACTTGCATATAAACTCATAAACTTGCATATGGACTTGCATAACATACTTGCATATAAACTCATAAACTTGCATATGAACTTGCATAACATACTTGCATATGAACTCATAAACTTGCATATGAACTTGCATAACATACTTGCATATAAACATACATGTAACTTGCATATTGACACATGATCACAAAGCACAAAACTTGCATAACCCACATACATTAGCAAACTAACATCATGTCATATGACTTAAAACCCATTAATCCCCAAACAAAACCATATGATCTCATCATATCTCATCTACTTAGTTTAGCAATTGATCATTAGAGTGATAGAAACTCACAACTAGCAAATTTGCACTCCAAATGAAGAAGATTAAGATGCTTAGAATGGATTAGAGGTTGATTAGAGAGTGATTAGCTTGCAACCCTCTTCATAAATTAGTGGAGGCTCCTTCTAAGATTTAATTTGGCGGCATGTAGCCCTCAATTCTATTTTTAGCATGGATTAGGGTAGGTTTAGGGTGTATTTATAGATTAGGTGAGTGTTTTAGGCCCTTAGATTAACCCTAGATTAGATTAGGACCCTTAGATTTCGGAAATCTCTAGAACACAGCCCAAGACTCAACCAAAAACCAGATCTGGTGCACCCAGATCAACAGGGCCGACACCCTGTGTCGACACCCCTGTCGACAGGGCTGTCGACACCCCTGTCGACATGCCTGTCGACATGGGGCTAGGCGGGAACTTTCCCGCCACCTCCGCTTTTGGCTCCAATCCTGTTTTAGAACTGAATTTTAAATCTGTTTTTAACTTTGAATTTTCTGAAAACTTCTTTGGGCCTTAACTGGGTCATACGGACTCCGATTTACAAAATTTCGGACTCTATTCTGCGTATTTTTCCGAGACGAACGCAATGGCACAGCCCGTTTCCCCTGATTCAGATTTTAGAATTTAATTCTGCCCTGATTTATATTATAATAAGTTATTTCAACATACGGGGTGTTACAGCTGTAGATCCGACAAAGGTGGTTGTGGTGCAAGATTGGTAGATTCCTAAAAATGCAACCGAGGTGAGAAGCTTTCTTGGGTTGGCAGCTTACTATAGGAAGTTCATTAAGGACTTCGCAAAGATATCGGCCCCACTCACTAGGCTGACAATGAAGAACTTGGCATTTTCGTGGGACATAGATTGTGGTGTTGCTTTCCAATGACTGAAGAGGGCTTTGACAACAGCCCCAGTCTTGACTTTGCCTGACGGGAGTAAGGTGTTTATCGTTTACACTGGTGCGTATGGTACAAGGCTTGGTGCGGTTCTAATGCAAGAAGGGAAAGTAATGTGTTATGGGGGTAGATAGTTGAGAGTTCATGAAAAGAACTACCCCACCCATGATCTAGAGCTAGCTGCCATAGTATTTGCGTTGAAGACATGGCGTCATTATTTACTTGGAGAGAAGTTCGAGTTGTACACCGATCATAAATCTCTCATGTATCTATTCTCGCAGAAGTATCTCAATTTAAGGCAACAACGGTGGATGGAGTTCCTAGCTTCTTATGATTTTGAGATTGCTTATACCCCTGGCAAGGGTAACGTGGTGGCTGACGCAGTTAGTAGGTAGAGGATGGCCTTGAGTCCTCTGTTTGTGGAAATAAAGAACTTGGAGTTCATATCAGCTTTTGATTTTAGACCCTCCATCGAGATTTTTCTTGATTTGTTTGCATCCTTGGAGATAGGACCAACTCTTATACACCAGATAGAAGCTTCGCAACAAGGTGACCACAAATTCTAGACATCATGGATAATCTCAGAAGAGGGGAGACTTCTAGTCACCTCAGTAGATATACCATAAATGAAAAGGGGTGGTTGCGACGAGATGAAGGCTTTGTGTTCCTCAAGCTGGAAGCTTGATATAGGCAGTCCTAGAAGAAGCTCACCATTCTAAGATGACCATTCATCCAGGCGGTGATAAGATGTATAGACACATGAAGAGAGTTTTCTTTTGGGCTGGGACGAAGAAAGATGTGGCCGAATTTGTTTCTCAATGTTTAGTTTGTCAGCAAGTCAAAGCTGAGCAAAAGAAGCCCGGTGGATTACTTCATCCGTTGGAAGTTCCGCGGTGGAAATGAGAGAGCATCTCTATGGATTTCATAGATGGTTTGCCTAGATCGAAGAAAGGCAATACCAGTATCTGGGTTGTGGTAGATAGACTCACTAAGAGCACTCACTTTATTCCAGTTAAAAGTAAGAGGACGACATCATGGTTGGCAACAATTTATGTTCATGAGATAGTTCGTCTTCACGGAATACCTTCCAGCATCGCGAGCGATCGTGATCCCATCTTTACTAGCAAATTTTCAAGGAGCTTCCAAGAAGCATTAGGTACACAGTTATGTTTGAGCACCACTTATCATCCTCAGACCAATGGACAGACGGAGAGGGTGAACAGGATTCTTGAAGATCTTTTGAGGCTGTGTATCCTAGACTTCGGAGGGACTTGGGAAGAGCACCTTCGTTTAGTGGAGTTTTCCTATAACAACAGCTATCAATCCAGCATATGCATGGCACCCTTCGAAGCGTTGTACGGACGATCCTGTAGATCACCAACTTGTTGGTGGGAATCTACATAAAGATTATTACTTGGACCAGATATGGTTAGAGAAATGTCTGAAAATATTGACCTTATTTGACGGTGGATGAAGATAACTCAAGATAGGCATAAATCCTATGCAGACAAGAGAAGGACTGACATCTAATTTGAAGTAGGAGACTTAGTTTTTATCAAAGTGACACCTCTGAGGAATGTTGTTCTCTTTGGATTAGTGAGGAAGTTGGCACCTAGGTTTGTGGGACCATTTCCCATAACTGAGAGGATTGGCCAAATGTCCTACAGAATAAAGCTCCCAGAAAATCTGTCCTGCGTTCATAATGTTTTCCACGTTTCTCATCTGCGGAAGTGCCTGCATGACACCGCAGTAATCGTTGAGCCGAGTGTGTTGGAAGAAGTAGAAGTGGAACGAGAGGCGACAGTCAGACGAGTTCCTTCCCGTATTATTGGATCAGAAGTTCGGAAGCTACGCAATAAAGAGATCAAGTTGCTAAAGGTTCAATAGGTAGATAAACCTGTAACAACCCGTATTTTGAATAACATGTTATAACATAAATCAAGGCAGAATTAAATGTTAAAATCTGAATCAAGGGAAACGGGCTATGCCGTCTCGGAAAAATACGCGAAATAGAGTCTGAGTTTTCGAAAATCGGAGTCCGTATGACCAAGTTATGGCCCGTCAAAGTTTTAAGAAAATTTCAAGTTCAAAAAAAGTTCAAATTTGAATTCAGAATTTCAAATTCAGCCCAAGCAGGACAGGCGGGAAAATTCCCGCCAGCCCCAAGTCGACTGGGGAGTCGACTTGGGAGTCGACACACCCCAGGTGGTGTCGACTGCCCAGTACACACCCCTGTCGACCTGGTTGGTCGGGCCAGTTTGGCCTGGTGCACCTGCTGTCCACTTTGAGTCATGTTTTGAGGCCTATGACGAGATTTGATGGCTCAGATCTAAACTAGGGTTAATCCTATGGCCTAAACTAACCTAAACTTCTATAAAAAGACCCTAAACCCTGCCCTAAATCACCACAAATCAATCCTACAACTAGGTTATGCCAAAATGCTACTTGATCATGGCCTCCATCTTCATAACATGGCCTCCATCTCCTTCATGAAAGTTTGAGTGTTCTAAGCTAGTAAAAGAGCCATCTTTCTTCATACAAATCAAAGGAGCTTCTTATTTCTCAAGACAACTTGGAGCTTATATTCATTTGGGGATTTCCAGTGTGGCTTCGTCTCAATCTTGTTTTATTTTGTTCTAGTTTTCTTAGCCAAGCTTTGTAAGCCCTACTCTACTCTTAGATCTAAACTATGAACTTAATATGACATGTAGCAAGTTGAAATGAGACTTTTGTGTTATGCTTGCCTTGAATTTCATGCATAGATTCATTCATGACCCTTTTGATCTATGTTTGTGGACCTAATGTTTACCTATCACGGATCTAGTACCATTTATGTTGACTTTTCGGTGGAAAGCTATGAGCTTTATGTGGTGATTGTGCATAAATGCAACATAGAACCCCTCATGACCTTGATATTAACTTGCCATGATGAACCTATATGCTAATCACAAGTTTATCACCCTATTTGCTAAGTTTAATGCTATACATGTGTAGATTGGAATTGGACCTAAGTGCAATATTTGCCTTGAACCTATCATTGTATGCATAGATCTGTTCATGTCTCTCTTGATCTATGATTGTGGACCTATCATGAACCTAGTACCGTTCATGTTAACCTTTGGGAAGAATGCTATGAAATGGATTATGGTTTATGCATGTTAACAAACCTTAACCCCTCATGTTCCTTAACATGCATATGATGATATTGAACCTATTTGTTATGCACAAGTTAGGATTGTCACCCTATGTCGACTATTACCATGTTTGTAATGATCCGCATTCTACGCATCGGAGGATCGTAGAATATTTATTTCTTTCCCGTATGAAGTCGTATGGTCATGTAACTTTGGGAAACATCTATTAGAGTCATTTCCCATGCTTATGATTTTTGTTGATTTTTAAATGACCATTTTGCCCCTAGTTGTTACTGTTTTGGCCATAACTTTTGATTGGAGAGGAATTTTGATTTGAAACCACTTCCATTGGATTTGTTTGATGGTTTACCTTTCCGTAGAATGGTCATAATAGCCAAACGGACTTACAGTTTGGGAGATATGGCTGAAACAAGGTTTGGAGGGTGAAAAACTGCTTAACCGGGCCAAACCGGGTGATTAGTGAGTAGGCCCATAACCCATTTCGGGATTAGGGTTATGGGGAGGCTGAAATGAGATAGAGGACCATTCCATTTCAGTTTTCTAGCCTCCATTTATCACCAAGGAACCCTAAAAATGGCCTTCAACCTCTAAATCACCTCCAAATCACCTTTTGGTCAAGGATTTGGCTTAGCAACCCCTGATCAAGGAAGATCTACACCAAATCAACATTGGAGCTGCTGTTTAGCATAGAGATTCACATCAAATCAGAGATTTATTTCAGATCTTAGTTTATTTGTGGCTAAGGTGAGTGATTTGCATAGTTTTGCACTAATTATGGCTAATTAGGGGTGATTAGTGTTAATTAGCGAATTTAAACATGATAAAATTCGGGAAAATTGTTCATAAATTCTTAAATGATGTTTTAGACCTCTGATATGAATTTGGGTTAATTTGGTTAAGTTTTGCTAATCCTATCATTAGCTTCACCTAAACATGCTTAAGGGGAAATATGGGGTTTTGGCTATGTTTGATCCATTTTAACCCATCATATTGTTGTTTTGGTGTTTGAGGTCACTTCTACTTGTTGCTATGACTGTATGGTATGCTTTGTGATTGATTAGACTAGTTAGAATGGTCGAAAACGCCGTCGAATGGCGTAAACTGCTCGCTGGAAGAACTGCAGGAAATCAGCCCGAACCGGATCGGTGGGAGCAAAGGCGATCCGAACCGATGGAGCGACCCGATCCGCCGATGCTTGAAGACCACGATCCGTCGAAGTGATCCGATCCGAGCCCTCCATCACGATTCACCTTCACGATCCGCTAGCAGCTCCGATCGCCAGAAGGAAGCATGACCCGATCCGACAGGGGCCCCACGAACTGATGAAGCACGACCCGACCCGAAGGAGCTTGTCACAAACCGATCCGTGGCGATAGACTTGGAGACCCCGACCCGATCCGCTGAAGGGTACTCGAACCGATCCGATGGAGCTGGAGGACCACGAGTTGATGGCGCGACCCGATCCGAATGAAGGAACTCGACCCGAACCAGTATGGTGACTGCGAATCGAACCAGGAGGCCATGAAATGAATGAAGACCGATCCGGAGGATGATTACCAATAACCCGAGATGCAAAGGTAGTCCAATATGGGAAGTTAGAGCTCAGGATCCAGTTGGGAACCGATGAGTTCACTTCATGGTTGGAATTTGCTGCGGGACGTGTGCTAAGGAGTTGTCGACGTTCATAACTTCGATTTACCACTATAAATGAAAGATGGCTACTTATCAGTGCAGTAGGGTCATTATGACCTGAGGGGCAAGGTGATGGTAGCAAGACTACGTTATCAGTGCAGTAGGGTCATTATGACCTGAGGGGCAAGGTGATGCGTAGTAAGACTATGAGCCAGCGCAGATGGGGTGAATAACTCCATGGGGCAAGTGGACATAGTAAGGATTGGTAAGGCTATGAGCCAGCGTAGATGGGGTGAATAACTCCATGGGGCAAGTGGACATAGCGAGGAATTAGTGGCTACGTTATCAGTGCAGTGAAGCCATTTATGACTTCATGGGGCAAAGTGATCGTAGCAAGGTATGTTGGGTGATCGAAGTGGTGAATATCGTATGCTTTACGCACTGAGTGAGAGATGTGAGGATGGATGCTATGCTTGATTGTTTGCCATCATTATGACATGCACACCTCCCCCACCTCCGTATCTTTACACCGTTTGATATGATACCTTAGAGTGTTGTACAGTATGTAGTGCTAACTCTTTGGTTGCAGGTCCAGGTTCAGGTATGTTTTAGTCTACCTGTTATTGTTCACTCTAGATGCTTATCGCTCATACCAGGCTTTATGTCTAACCCAGAGTTTTATGTCTCCTCTTATTACTCTGGGTGCTCACACGAGCAGACTAGAGACAGGTTAGCTAGTGATGCGCGAGTGGCTGATTCGGAGGCGGGCAGGAGGCTTTCACGTATGATATATATAAACACATGCTCCCTGTGTCGTTGGTGGTCGCTACTTGGGCATTAATAGTGTACCTCTTTTATCTTACCTTTGCTTTGAGACAGTTTGAAAGTTGTAATAAGCTGTATTTTGGATTTCCGCTGCTATGATGTTTAGTTCTGATTTTCAGCTTATGCACTGTCTCTCCTGTTTTATGTCAAGTATGTTATTATTATATTTTATTCTATGCGCTGTGAGACATTCTACAGGTTCTTTGTATGCTCATTTCCTTCTTCCTTTTCCTTTTGACGACCCGTTCCGTGCTAACTGGACATGTGTACAGCGCACTTTTGGAGTAAATGTCGGTTGATGTGGGGCGGGCCGTCACACTTGGTATCAGAGCTCTAGGTTGCGTAGTTAACCTAGGGAAAGACACCAGCGAGAGATACGTATATGAGAGCGCGTATTTGTGAATACTTTGGTTTTCAAAAGCTATGTATATATATACTATTAGTAGTATAAGAATGAAGTCTCACTGCACTAGCACCACTATGGGGTCGTTAATCGTTTTCCTTTTACAGATTAACGATGAGCCGAAACACGAGGGGTGCTGGTAGAGGGACCAACCAAGGGAATGCCTCTGACATGAGGGCGATGTTTACTAACCTCATGAGAGATATGCTTAGAGAAGTGCAAGGGGCAGTTCCCAATCCCGGAGTTGGTGTTGGCCCAGTAGTGCAGGCGCCTAGGGTCGATTTCGCCAAGTTGTGCAAAGATTACACTAACCTTGGTGGGAAGCCGTTCCATGGAACGGAGTCGGCCACGGATGTTCAAGACTGGATGGATAGCTGTGAACGTATCTTCGATGACTTAGGTCTCGAGGATGCGATGAAGAGAAGGCTAGCGTCTCGTCAGCTGCAAGGGCGAGCGATGAATTGGTGGAATGCTATTAGAACAGCTACTCCAGAGGACCAGGTTACTTGGGATCAGTTCAAGGCTCGCTTTAGCGAGAAGTTCATTCCAGCTGCCCAGAAGTCAGTGTTGTTTAAGAGGTTCTTGGAACTCAAGCAGAACGGAAGGGCAGTTTCTGATTATATTGCTGAGTTCGACACTTTGTCGAAGTATGGACTGTCTCTTATCGATACTCCTAAGAAGAAGAATGAGAAGTTCATTACTGGCCTGGATGGATACTTGGGGGAAAGGCTTATTAATCACATCGATGAGACTTTTGAATCGATCGTGCGGAAGGCTTTGAGATCAGAGGATCTTTACCCTAAGTCAAAGACTGAGGCTGCATCTGTAGAAGGGCCAAAGCCACAAGCAAGCGGTGGAGGCAAGAATAATTCTCAGAATAAGAGGAAGAGGGACTAATCAAAAGGTGGCCAGAAAAAGAGTAAGAAGGATGTTGAGTGCTTCAGCTGTGGTAAGAAGGGCCATTATGCTAAAGAATGTCGGGCCAAGCCAGCAGAAAGGAAGTGCTACAACTGTGGCCAAGTGGGACATCATAAGGATAAGTGTCCGCAACCTCTTAAGGAGAAGCAGATTGTGAAAGCATATGCTATTGATGTTGTTCCTTCTTCGTCGAATGCCCCAACTGCGGCGGAGAAAGGAAAGAATGTTGTTATTCAAGCTATGCTTTCTATTTATGATATACCAGTTCGAGTTTTGTTTGATACTGGGGCATCCCGTTCCTTCATATCTAGTGACCTGGTAGATAGGTTGGGACTGGAACCCGAGATAGTCGATAGACCATTGGTTGTGACGAACCCGATTGGTGGTTCGACTAGCCTTAGTATGATTTGCAGGAATTTGGTCTTATCAAGTCATGGATGTATGTTTGTTTGTGATTGCTTTGTTTTGGGCTTTACTGGGTATGGAATTATATTGGGAGTCGATTGGCTCCAAAGATACGGGGTGGTGGTAGACTGTGAGGGATCTTTGGTGACAATGAGGGAGGATGATGGGCGGAGGGTAGTGTTTGGTAGTCTACCTAGTGATGGAGTTATGGCTAGTTTTGTAAATTCCCTCGACATCCCGCAGGATGAGTTGTCAGATGTGCCCGTGGTTGGCCAGTATCCGGACGTCTTCGAGGAGGTGACCGGGCTTCCACCACACCGAGAGATTGAGTTCCGTATTGATTTAGTGAAAGATGCCAGACCTATAGTGATGCCACTTCATCGTATGGCACCAAGGGAGCAGCGAGAGCTCGGGGTGCAAGTCAGTAATCTTTTGAAGAAGGGATTTATTAGAAGGAGTGTCTCCGAGTGGGGAGCACCAGTTGTGTTTGCCACTAAGGCAGATGGTTCCCTTCGTTTGTGTGTGGACTATCGCGAGTTGAATAAGGTAACGAGGAAGAATAAGTATCCTCTACCGCGGATAGATGATTTGTTTGATCAGCTGGAAGGAGCTAGAGTGTTCTCCCAGTTGGACCTCGCGACAGGATTTCATCAGCTTCGAGTAACATATGAGAGTGTTCCGAAAACGGCATTTAGGACGCCGTCTGGATTTTATGAGTGGTTGGTCATGCCATTTGGGTTGACCAATGCACCAGCCTATTTTGTTGATCTTATGAATCGAGTATTCATGGATCAGTTGAATAAGTTTGTTCTTGTGTTCGTGAATGATATCCTTGTTTACTCAAGGACAGGAGAGGAACACAAGGGGCACTTGAGGATAGTGATGGAGGTGTTGAGGAAACACCAATTGAAAGCGAAATTCTCTAAGTGTCATTTTTGGAGAAGGGAAGTAAGATTCTTGGGTCATATTGTTTCAGAGAGTGGTATTGCCGTGGACCCTGCGAAGGTGGCTACGGTACAGGATTGGCCTATGCCCAAGAATGCTACAGATGTAAGAAGTTTCTTGGGATTAGCTGGATATTATCGTAAGTTTATCCAGGACTTCTCCAAGATAACAGCACCATTGACTCAGTTGACTAAGAAGAATCAGTCCTTCGTCTGGGACGGAGTGTGTGAGGATGCCTTCAAAAGTCTAAAGGAGAAGTTGACGCGTGCGCCAGTGTTAGTCATTCCTAAAGGGAATGAAGAGATGACGGTATACACGGATGCTTGTGGTACCGGACTAGGTGTTGTATTGATGCAAGGAGGTAGGGTTGTAGCTTATGCTAGCCGACAGCTAAAGCCGCATGAGAAGAAGTATCCTACCCATGATTTGGAATTGGCAGTGATTGTATTTGCGCTGAAGATGTGGAGACACTATCTCTTGGGAGAAAGATTCGAGTTGTTTACCGATCATAAATCATTAAAGTATCTCTTTTCCCAGAAAGATCTGAATCTCCGTCAGCAGAGATGTTTAGAGTTCTTGGCTTCGTATGATTTCGATATCGCATATACACCTGGGAAAGGTAATGCGGTAGCCGATGCCTTGAGTAGGAGACATGCCAGCTTAGGGGCAATGTTTCTTGAATGGAAGCAACTGGAGTATATCGCGGGGTTTGATTTCAGACCAAAGTGCGAATTGGATCCAGTCATGCTAGCTAGTTTGACGGTCAGACCCACTTTGATAGAGCGGATTGGTTCTAGTCAAAGGGACGATCCTAATCTATTGGAAATCATCTCCAAGTTAGAGATGGGTATCGATGAGGAGATGAATGTGTATGGGCTTGATCGAGATGGATGACTTCGAAAGAATGGAAGACTAGTTGTACCCAACGTGAATGGTTTGAGAGATGAAGTGCTTAGAGAATGTCATCACTCAAAACTAACCATACATCCCGGTGGTAATAAGATGTATCGAGACATGAGACAGACTTACTACTGGGAAGGGATGAAAAGAGACGTTGGGAAGTTTATATCCAAATGCATGAATTGCCAGCTAGTTAAAGCCGAGCAGAAGAAGCCTAGTGGGTTGCTGCAACCATCAGAAATTCCTGAATGGAAATGGGAGCAAGTCTCGATGGATTTCATCGATGGTTTGCCAAGGACTAGATCGGGAGATGATAGCATTTGGGTAATTGTGGATCGATTGACTAAGAGCGCAAGGTTTATACCAGTCAAATCGACCAGAACGGCAGCCAAGTTGGAAGAATTGTATGTTAAATGGGTAGTGAGATTTCATGGAGTACCTAAAAGCATTGTGAGTGACCGAGACCCGTTGTGCACTAGTGGGTTTTGGAAGAGCTTACAAGAGGCTCTAGGGTCAGGATTACATCTCAGTACCGCATATCATCCTCAGACCGACGGTCAGACGTAGAGGGTGAATCGTATATTGGAAGATCTCTTGAGAGCCTATATGTTGGATTTTGGTGGATCATGGGATGACTATTTGCATCTAGTAGAGTTTGCATATAATAATAGCTACCAATCCAGTATCGGTATGGCTCCATATGAAGCTTTGTACGGAAGACCGTGCAACTCACCATCATGTTGGATAGAGACTGGCGAGAAGTTTATGCTTGGACCAGATGTGGTGAGAGAAACTTCCGATAAGATCAAGGTCATTCAGCAAAGAATGAAAACTACCCAAGATAGGAAGAAGAGTTATGCTGATAAGAGGAGAAGAGACTTGAAATTCTCCGTTGGTGACTTGGTGTTTGTCAAGATCTCTCCGTTGAAGAGTGTGATACGATTTGGCAGGAGAGGCAAGTTGGCACCAAGATTTGTTGGCCCATTCCCTGTTCTTGAACTAGTCGGGAATTTTGCATATAGGGTTGACTTATCAGAGAAGATGGCGGGAGTTCACAATGTGTTTCATGTTTCCCAACTAAGGAAGTTCGTTCACGACTCAGATATGACTATTTCACCTGATCAGTTAGAGGACTTCGAAGTAGAACCCGAGGCAGTTGGGAACCGCAAGCCGATTCGTATTGTGGGGCATGATACGAAGCAACTTCGAAGGAAGGCGGTGAAGTTAGTCAAGGTTCAGTGGGGCGAGGACGAGAATGACTGTACTTGGGAGACAGAGGAGAGCATTAGGAAGGCATATCCAGAACTCTTTGTCTGGTAAGATTTACTTTTCAATTAGCTTTTCCGCATGCTAGGGTAGACTTGTTTAGCTTGTTTTGCATGTTTGATTGTTGTTTTATGATTGATAGGCATGCGGGACCTTTGTGTGTGTTTTGATTAGGGAATTTCGGGGGCGAAATTTCTTAAGGGGGGGAGAGTGTAATGACCCGCATTCTACGCATCGGAGGATCGTAGAATATTTATTTCTTTCCCGTATGAAGTCGTATGGTCATGTAACTTTGGGAAATATCTATTAGAGTCATTTCCCATGCTTATGATTTTTGTCGATTTTTAAATGACCATTTTGCCCCTAGTTGGTACTGTTTTGGCCATAACTTTTGATTGGAGAGGAATTTTGATTTGAAACCACTTCCATTGGATTTGTTTGATGGTTTACCTTTCCGTAGAGTGGTCATAACAGCCAAACGGACTTACCGTTTGGGAGATATGGCTGAAACAAGGTTTGGAGGGTGAAAAACTGCTTAACCGGGCCAAACCGGGTGATTAGTGAGTAGGCCCATAACCCATTTCGGGATTAGGGTTATGGGGAGGCTGAAATGAGATAGAGGACCATTCCATTTCAGTTTTCTAGTCTCCACTTATCACCAAGGAACCCTAAAAATGGCCTCTAACCTCTAAATCACCTTTGGGTCAAGGATTTGGCTTAGCAACCCCTAATCAAGGAAGATCTACACCAAATCAACATTGGAGCTACTGTTTAGCATAGAGATTCACATCAAATCAGAGATGTATTTCAGATCTTAGTTTATTTGTGGCTAAGGTGAGTGATTTGCATAGTTTTGCACTAATTATGGCTAATTAGGGGTGATTAGTGTTAATTAGCGAATTTAAACATGATAAAATTCGGGAAAAATGTTCATAAATTCTTAAATGATGTTTTAGACCTCTGATATGAATTTGGGTTAATTTGGTTAAGTTTTGCTAATCCTATCATTAGCTTCACCTAAACATGCTTAAGGGGAAATATGAGGTTTTGGCTATGTTTGATCCATTTTAACCCACCATATTGTTGTTTTGGTGTTTGAGGTCACTTCTACTTGTTGCTATGACTGTATGGTATGCTTTGTGATTGATTAGAATGGTCGAAAAGGCCGTCGAATGGCGTAAACTGCTCGCTGGAAGAACTGTAGGAAATCAGCCCGAACCGGACCGGATCGGTGGGAGCAAAGGCGATCCGAACCGATGGAGCGACCCGATCCGCCGATGCTTGAAGACCACGATCCGTCGAAGTGATCCGATCCGAGCCCTCCATCACGATTCACCTTCACGATCTGCTAGCAACTCCGATCGCCAGAAGGAAGCATGACCCGATCCGACAGGGGCCCCACGAACTGATGAAGTACGACCCGACCCGAAGGAGCTTGTCACAAACCGATCCGTGGCGATAGACTTGGAGACCCCGACCCGATCCGCTGAAGGGTGCTCGAATCGATACGATGGAGCTGGAGGACCACGAGTTGATGGCGCGACCCGATCCGAATGAAGGAACTCGACCCGAACCAGTATGGTGACTGCGAATCGAACCAGGAGGCCATGAAATGAATGAAGACCGATCCGGAGGATGATGACCAATAACCCCAGATGCAAAGGTAGTCCAATATGGGAAGTTAGAGCTCAGGATCCAGTTGGGAACCGATGAGTTCACTTCATGGTTGGACTTTGCTGCGGGACGTGTGCTAAGGAGTTGTCGACGTTCATAACTTCCATTCACCACTATAAATGAAAGATGGCTACTTATCAGTGCAGTATGGTCATTATGACCTGAGGGGCAAGGTGATGGTAGCAAGACTACGTAATCAGTGTAGTAGGGTCATTATGACCTGAGGGGCAAGGTGATGCGTAGTAAGACTATGAGCCAGCGCAGATGGGGTGAATAACTCCATGGGGCAAGTGGACATAGTAAGGATTGGTAAGGCTATGAGCCAGCGTAGATGGGGTGAATAACTCCATGGGGCAAGTGGACATAGCGAGGAATTAGTGGCTACGTTATCAGTGCAGTGAAGCCATTTATGACTTCATGGGGAAAAGTGATCGTAGCAAGGTATGTTGGGTGATCGAAGTGGTGAATATCGTATGCTTTACGCACTGAGTGAGAGATGTGAGGATGGATGCTATGCTTGATTGTTTTCCGTCATTATGACATGCACACCTCCCCCACCTCCATATCTTTACACCGTTTGATATGATACCTTAGAGTGTTGTACAGTATGTAGTGCTAACTCTTTGGTTGTAGGTCCCTGTTCAGGTATGTTTTAGTCTACCTGTTATTGTTCACTCTAGATGCTTATCGCTCATACCAGGCTTTATGTCTGACCCAGAGTTTTATGTCTCCTCTTATTACTCTGGGTGCTTACACGAGCAGACTAGAGACAGGTTAGCTGGTGATGCGCGAGTGGCTGATTCGGAGGCGGGCACGAGGCTTTCACGTATGATATATATAAACACATTCTCCTTGTGTCGTTGGTGGTCGCTACTTGGGCATTAGTAGTGTACCTCTTTTATCATACCTTTGCTTTGAGACAGTTTGAAAGTTGTAATAAGCTGTATTTTGGATTTCCGCTGCTATGATGTTTAGTTCTGATTTTCAGCTTATGCACTGTCTCTCCTGTTTTATGTCAAGTATGTTATTATTATATTTTATTCTATGCGCTGTGAGACATTCTACAGGTTCTTTGTATGCTCATTTCCTTCTTCCTTTTCCTTCCGACGACCCGTTCCGTGCTAACTGGACATGTGTACAGCGCACTTTTGGAGTAAATGTCGGTTGGTGCGGGGCGGGCCGTCACAATGTTACCACCCTATTTGCTAATTATGCTATCATACATGTTTGTGGCCAAATCACCCTTATGCTATTATGCATGCTTGAGGCCAAAGCACCCTTATGCTATTGGATATGTTTGGGGCCCAGTCACCTTCTATGCTATTATACATGTTAAGGCCATATGCTAGTATGTTGAACCCCTTTTGCCTCAAATATCACCATGTTTAACTTGTGATAGACTTTGCCATCTTATGCCCACCATGTCATATTCTTATGTTCCCTTTTTTTATTGATCCATTTGTGTTGATGCGAACTTACATGCGATGGGGTTACGTTATGGGTAAACTTAAATGACATGAAACATGACTTGAAAATATGACATGTGATTATGCTTGAAAACATGAACGTGGACATGACATGTAAAAAACATGAAAGTGGCCAACTCGAGGTTGGGTTGAGTTTGTAGCATAAATCTACCCGGAACCGACCGGCTTAACTAGTGGCTACAAACAATAGGAGCCAATGTGAGTAGTTGGTCATATCGCACTTAAAACCCGAGGTTAGACTAGGTTGTGGTGTAAAGCTACCCGGACCCGCCCGGCTTAACTAGTAACCACAACAAAGTCTAATGTGAGAGGTTGGGGTGCATTAAGTTAATTAATGCCACATGGTAGGGTTAAGTCATGGACCACTTGAATACTTAACCAATTAAACACGATGGATTGGTAGGGTTAAGTCATGGACTACTTGAATACTTAACCAATTAAACACGATGTATTGATAGGGTTAAGTCATGAACTGCTTGGATACACTTGACCAACTCAATACATGGTTAGGATAGGGTTAACCACACTTAACCCGCTTGAAATCCTAGTTACGTGGTCCTTTTCAGCAGTAACCCACTAGGGAGTATCTGGATACCCTGGACTAGGCTAGGGTGGGGCACGATCACTGGACTGATTGTAAGAGACTAAAAGAGATGGATGAATGGTGCACCGGTTGTCCAAGCGGACCATGGTCGTGCACATTAAGTCCGGAGTTAAACATGGGCACCAGTAGGTTTAGACTGTGCGTGCTTGATTTGTGTCTGTGGTTTACACCCTAGGGCTGGATACACCCTAGGGTGGACCTTGCACAGTTAACTACATTCCATGATTAAGCCGTATGACACCGATACACGACGAGTTAGGCTTATAGGGAGCCGATCGACTAGACCGAGTAGTTGGACCTTGATTTAGGTCATCTCATGAGTTTGGGCCAACATTGGGCTAAGGGATCATTTCTTGTTTATACTTGACATGGATTTGAATACTAGTACACTTGGTGCAACTTAACCTTGTATATGCGATGCCACTCTTGTTAACTTTCCACCATGCCAGTTATCATCCTATGTTTCATCTCTGTTTTACATGTCCAGTTAACTTTATTAGTTTTTATACTAATAGTAGGTAGGACTTACCAGTCTTTTTGACTGACCTTTTTTCCTTTCGCCTCTTTTCTTCCGTTCCCCCCCCCCCCACCCCAGGTTCTCAGGGTGGGAACGCTAGCACCTAGCTTGGATCTTTAGCTTGCTTTCTGGATAGCTCATGTACGGTTTGGACTTGACCTCGCTATGGCTTTACCACGTCTACTTTGGGGATAGTTTACTTTATATTATTTCCAGTTTTCAGTTTATGTTTTCTAGACTTGTAGTAGTTGGAAAATAATGACTAAGTACTATGATGTAACTTGACTATGGTTTTGAAATAGTAGTTTTATCCGCTGCTTTATTTACTCTATTTTACTTATATGTTCTATCTTGTGATATCTTCATGCATGTTTACCCCGTTTAACGCCCCTCCAAAGCCAGTGTACTTGCAAGAGTGACCCTGGCGGAGGTGGGGTGTTACATTTGGTATCAGAGCATAAGGTTTACAAGATTTGAGCAAAAGGTTTTTAAAACTTACCTTTTGAAAAACTATTTTCAAAACCGATTATAAAGAAGTATTTTTCCAAGAAAAGTCTAGTTTATTTTAAAAGGCTATTCCCCAAAAGCCATTAGCACTATCCTTTGTTTCCTCGTTCTGAATCTATCTTTTTCTTCGTTTCAGCATGGCCGATAATTTTGCCATTCTGGAGGGTGTATCAGTACCTATTTGGTTTAGAAGGTACATGGAGGCAAGGGCGAATGAAGCCAGCCCCGCGGACATTCCTCCTCCTCCCCCCGTGGCTAACATTCCTCCTCCTCCCGTAGCTGAGGTTCCTCCTCCTCCTCCTCAGCACCCACCAGCGGATTTCGCGAAGATTTGCAAGGACTTTAAGGCGATGGGTGGTAAGAATTTTATTGGGACGAAGACTTTTGTTGAGGCAAGAAATTGGTTAAAGGAAACTGAAGACCTCTTTGCTATCTTTGATATAGAAGACCATAGGAAAGTTCTGTTAGCGGTATGGCTGTTGAAAGGGGAAGCGGCATATTGGTGGGTAGTCGCCACCACTACTAGGCCAATTCAGACTTGGGATGGGTTTAGGAGAAGGTTTGGACTGAGGTTTCTATCATCAACAGAAGAGAACCTTCAGATGGAGAGGTTCCTATTACTGAAGCAAGGGGACATGACCGTTAGAGAATACGTGAATAAGTTTAATCAACTTGCTCGGTTCGGTCTAGACTTGGTTAACACAGCTCAGAAGAAGGCCCTACACTTTGCTCTAGGATTGAACGAGCCATTGCACGGTTTGGCCATGTCTCACATACTCATGGGGGCGACCTTCGAGAGTTTGGTAAATATGGCCCTGCTTCAAGAGGAAGATAATAGTGGCAAGAAGGAGGTCAAGGCAAATGAGTCTCAAGGCAAGAAGGAAGATTCCGAGAAAGGAGACAAGAACAACAAGAAGGGAAACAAGGGCAACAACAAAAACAAGGCAGGAGAGACAAGAAAGTGCAACTTCTGTAGGAGCACTGGGCACATAGCCAAAGACTGTAAGAAGAAGAAGAGGAAGTTGGGCGTATGCTTTCATTGTGGAGAGTCTGGACACTGTAGTAAGGATTGCCCGAAAAAGCGAAGACAAGGGAAAAGGCAAACTCAGCGAGCAGGACCCTCTGGAGGGCAGTTGCAGGCTCTCCTCGCTCTTCCAGCCTTTGATCGAGGTAGTGTTTCTATAGAAAGTCATGTTTACATTTCTGATTTCCCTGTTCGTACCTTATTTGATTCTGGCGCATCGCATAGTTTTATTTCTGATCTTGTTGAAAGTTTGCACCTAAGTACTAGTCTAGTTGAAAATCCCGTTAGTATTTCAAATCCGATTGGGGGTTCCGCCCATCTATCTGTGATTTGTATGGATTTGAAAATCTCTATCTTGAGCGTAGAATTCATGTGTAATGCTTATGTTCTCAGGGTTATGGGATACAGGTTGATTTTGGGCATGGATTGGTTGTCCAATTAAGGAGCCATTCTTGATTTTGAACATAGGGATGCGAGGCTCATGACTCGCCTTGGTAATACCCTAGAGATTTATTGTAACCCTATGGGTCCCGTCATGTTGTGTTATCTAGAATCCCTCGACTCATCCATCGATAGTTTGCAATCTGTGAATATCCTGATGTCTTTGATGAGTAAGATGTTTATCGTGTACACCGATGCGTGTGGCACGGGATTAGGCGATGTCCTAATGCAAGAAGGGAAGGTGATATGTTTTGGGGGTAGACAACTTAAAGTGCATGAGGAGAACTATCCCACTCATGATTTGGAGTTGGCGGCGATTGACTTTGTACTTAAATCGTGGCGCCATTATCTTTTAGACGAAAGGTTCGAGTTATATACTTATCATAAGTCTTCGAAGTACCTCTTTTCGCAAAAGGATTTAAATCTAAGGCAACAGAGGTGGATGAAATTCTTGGCATCTTATGACTTTTATATAGCTTATACCCCGACAAGGGTAATGTTGTGGCGGATGCGCTAAGTAGGAAAAGGTTGATTTTGAGCCCTTTATTTGTTGAAATGAAGAATCTAGAAGTTCTTAGCAACCTTTGATTTTACACTTGCTATTGAGTCGATGATTGGTTTGTTAGCATCTCTTGAGCTTAGACCTACACTTCTCGATCAAGTAGGGACTTCATAGAAGGAAGACCCACAGATAGTCGAGATCATGGACAAGTTGATTCGTGGTGAGACATCTAGTCACCTCGCTAGATATGCTATTGATGACAAGGGGTGGCTAAGGCGTGATGGACGACTATGTGTCCCACAAGTGGGAGACTTAGTGAATAATGTTCTCGAAGAAGCACATCACTCGAAGATGCCTATACATTCCGGAAGAGATAAGATGTATAGGGATATGAAGCACATTTTCTTTTGGGCCGGAATGAAGAAGGATGTGGCAGAGTATGTTTCAAAGTGCATGGTGTGCCAACAAGTAAAATCTGAGTCGAAGAAACCCGGTGGGCTATTACATCCGTTGGAGGTCACGCAATGGAAGTGGGAAAGTATCTCTATGGATTTTGTGGATGGATTGCCTAGGTCAAGGAAGGGGAATACTAGCATATGGGTCATAGTGGACAGACTCACGAAGAGCGCCTATTTTATTCCAGTGAAGAGCAAGAGGACCGCATCAGGGCTAGCATCTGTTTATCTTTGAGAGATAGTGCGATTGCATGGAGTTCCTTCTAGCATAGTTAGCGATCATGACCCAATCTTCACTAGCCAATTTTGGAGTAGTTTGCAAGAAGCGATGGGTACGCGATTGAATCTAAGTACAGCCTATCACCCACAGACGGATGGCCAGACCGAAAGGGTGAATAGGGTACTAGAAGATCTATTGAGGCTATGCATTCTTGACTTTGGTGGCACTTGGGAAGACCACCTTCCTCTCGTAGAGTGTGCTTATAATAACAACTACCAAGCAAGCATAGGGATGGCACCATTTGAAGCTCTATATGGAAGACCGTGCAAGTCACTAACTTGTTGGTGGGAGACCACGGATAAGCTTATACTTGGGCCCAATATGATAAGGGACACACCCGATAAGGTTGAGTTGACTCAAAGACGGATGAAAGCGGCCCAAGATAGACAGAAATCCTATGCAGACAAGCGAAGGACAGACTTAGAGTTTGAAGTTGGAGATATGGTCTTTGTGAAGGTTTCTCCTTTGCGAAATGTGGTTCGTTTTGGAGCAGTTGGGAAGCTGGCACCAAGGTTCTTAGGACCCTTCCCTATCATAGAGAGGATTGGGAAGATGGCTCATAAGGTAGAATTGCCGAGAAGCTGGCCGGAGTGCACAATGTTTTTCATGTCTCGCATCTTCGAAAGTGCCTACTTGAGTCAGCCGAGGTAGTGGAGCCTAGCATTCTTGAAGACATGGAGGTAGAAAAAGAGGCAACTTTGAGGCGAGCTCCGATTCGTATCTTGGGAACGGAGATCAAGAAGCTGAGGAATCGAGAAGTCAAGTTAGTAAAGGTTCAGTGGAGTGAAGCCGATGAAGATGCAACTTGGGAAACCGAGGAGAAGATGCGTGGGCTTCACCCATTTCTTTTTGAGGGTACATTCTCAATCTCTTTTCCTATAAGTCAGCATATCTTTCTTTTGTTATCTATGTTTATCTTGTTATTTCGTTAACCTCGTCATGAGAGCCTTAGGTAAAAACTCTTTGGATGAAACATGTATTTGAAACATGTTATGCTTGATGTTGGCAAGTGGTTGCAAGTGTTTGCAAGTGGATACTCGTGGATGCATGATACACATTAGGCACTAAGATCGGCTCACACACTTTCATATTTCATATGCATGAGTGCTTATACTTATTCATGGATGAAACTTGTTATGCTATCATGTGGATGTTGCATATGGATGAATGTTATGTGCACTCATGTAGAGATTATGAATTATGTTAGGAATTTGCATACATATGGACTCATTTCACTAACATACTTTGCATTAAGGAGGTTTACTGAATCAGTAACCGCCTGATTTTCGCATTAGATAAGTACATACACACACACACCTTTCGCATATGATCATACAGCATTTAGAATCTTTTAAGGACAATGACTGCTCATGGATGATGTTTTGAGTAGATGGATGATGGATGGTAGGATACGTTCTTCCTAACATGAAGATTTCGGGGACAAAATCCTTTAAGGTGGGGAGAATGTAACAACCCGTATTTTGAATAACATGTTATAACATAAATCAAGGCAGAATTAAATGTTAAAATCTGAATCAAGGGAAATGGTCTATGCCATTACGTTCATCTCGGAAAAATACGCGAAATAGAGTCCGAGTTTTCGAAAATCGGAGTCCGTATGACCAAGTTATGGCCCGTCAAAGTTTTAAGAAAATTTCAAGTTCAAAATCAGTTCAAATTTGAATTCATAATTTCAAATTCAGCCCAAGCAGGACAGACAGGAAAATTCCCGCCATCCCCAAGTCGACTGGGGAGTCGACTTGGGAGTCGACACACCCCAGGTGGTGTCGACTGCCCAGTCAACACCCCTGTCGACTTGGGTGGTCGGGCCAGTTTGGCCTGGTGCACCTGCTGTCCACTTTGAGTCATGTTTTGAGGCCTGTGACGAGATTTGATGGCTCAGATCTAAACTAGGGTTAATCCTATGGCCTAAACTAACCTAAACTTCCATAAAAAGACCCTAAACCCAACCCTAAATCACCACAAATCAATCCTACAACTAGGTTATGCCAAAATGCTCCTTGATCATGGCCTCCATCTCCTTCATGAAAGTTTGAGTGTTATAAGCTAGTAAAAGAGCCATCTTTCTTCATACAAATCAAAGGAGCTTCTTATTTCTCAAGACAACTTGGAGCTTATATTCATTTGGGGATTTCTAGTGTGGCTTCGTCTCAATCTTGTTATATTTTGTTCTAGTCTTCTTAGCCAAGCTTTGTAAGCCCTACTCTACTCTTAGATCTAAACTATGAACTTAATATGACATGTAACAAGTTGAAATGAGACTTTTGTGTTATGCTTGCCTTGGATTTCATGCATAGATTCATTCATAACCTTTTGATCTATGTTTGTGGACCTAATGTTTACCTATCATGAATCTAGTACCATTTATGTTGACTTTTGGGTGGAAAGCTATGAGCTTTATGTGGTGATTGTGCATAAATGCAACATAGAACCCCTCATGACCTTGATATTAACTTGCCATGATGAACCTATATGCTAATCACAATTTTATCACCCTATTTGCTAAATTTAATGCCATACATGTGTAGATTGGAATTGGACCTAAGTGCAATATTTGCCTTGAACCTATCATTGTATGCATAGATCTATTCATGTCTCTCTTGATCTATGATTGTGGACCTATCATGAACCTAGTACCGTTCATGTTAACCTTTGGGAAGAATGCTATGAAATGGATTATGGTTTATGCATGTTAACAAACCTTAACCCCTCATGTTCCTTAACATGCATATGATGATATTGAACCTATTTGCTATGCACAAGTTAGGATTGTCACCCTATGTCGACTATTACCATGTTACCACCCTATTTGCTAATTATGCTATCATACATGTTTGTGGCCAAATCACCCTTATGCTATTATGCATGCTTGAGGCCAAAGCACCCTTATGCTATTGGATATGTTTGGGGCCCAGTCACCTTCTATGCTATCATACATGTTAAGGCCATATGCTAGTATGTTGAACCCCTTTTGCCTCAAATATCACCATGTTTAACTTGTGATAGACTTTGCCATCTTATGCCCACCTTGTCATATTCTTATGTTCCCTTTTTTTTATTGATCCATTTGTGTTGATGCGAACTTACGTGCGATGGGGTTACGTTATGGGTAAACTTAAATGACATGAAACATGACTTGAAAATATGACATGTGATTATGCTTGAAAACATGAACATGGACATGACATGTAGAAAACATGAAAGTGGCCAACTCGAGGTTAGGTTGAGTTTGTAGCATAAATCTACCCGGAACCGACCGGCTTAACTAGTGGCTACAAACAATAGGACCCAATGTGAGTAGTTGGTCATATCGCACTTAAAACCCGAGGTTAGACTAGGTTGTGGTGTAAAGCTACCCGGACCCGCCCGGCTTAACTAGTAACCACAACAAAGTCTAATGTGAGAGGTTGGGGTGCATTAAGTTAATTAATGCCACATGGTAGGGTTAAGTCATGGACCACTTGAATACTTAACCAATTAAACACGATGGATTGGTAGGGTTAAGTCATGGACTACTTGAATACTTAACCAATTAAACACAATGTATTGATAGGGTTAAGTCATGAACTGCTTGGATACACTTGACCAACTCAATACATGGTTAGGATAGGGTTAACCACACTTAACCCGCTTGAAATCCTAGTTACGTGGTCCTTTTCAGCAGTAACCCACTAGGGAGTATCTGGATACCCTGGACTAGGCTAGGGTGGGGCACGATTACTGGACTGATTGTAAGAGACCAAAAGAGACGGCCGAATGGTGCACCGGTTGTTCAGGCGGACCATGGTCGTGCACATTAAGTCCGGAGTTGAACATGGGCACCAGTAGGTTTAGACTGTGCGTGCTTGATTTGTGTCTGTGGTTTACACCTTAGGGCTGGATACACCCTAGGTTGGACCTTGCACAGTTAACTACATTCCATGATTAAGCCGTATGACACCGATACACGACGAGTTAGGCTTATAGGGAGCCGATCGACTAGACTGAGTAGTTGGACCTTGATTTAGGTCATCTCATGAGTTTGGGCCAACATTGGGCTAAGGGATCATTTCTTGTTTATACTTGACATGGATTAGAATACTAGTACACTTGGTGCAACTTAACCTTGTATATGCGATGCCACTCTTGTTAACTTTCCACCATGCCAGTTATCATCCTATGTTTCATCTTTGTTTTACATGTCCAGTTAACTTTATTAGTTTTTATACTAATAGTAGGTAGGACTTACCAGTCTTTTTGACTGACCTGTTTTCCTTTCGCCTCTTTTCTTTCGTTTCCCCCCCTCCCAGGTTCTCAGGGTGGGAACGCTAGCACCTAGCTTGGATCTTTAGCTTGCTTTCTGGATAGCTCATGTACGGTTTGGACTTGAGCTCGCTATGGCTTTACCACATCTACTTTGGGGATAGTTTACTTTATATTATTTCCAGTTTTCAGTTTATGTTTTCTAGACTTGTAGTAGTTGGAAAATAATGACTAAGTACTATGATGTAACTTGACTATGGTTTTGAAATAGTAGTTTTATCCGCTGCTTTATTTACTCTGTTTTACTTATATGTTCTGTCTTGTGATATCTTCATGCATGTTTACCCCGTTTAATGCCCCTCCAAAGCCAGTGTACTTGAAAGAGTGACCCTGGCGGAGGTGGGGTGTTACAAAACCAGAGGATGCGACTTGGGAAACAAAAGACAAGATTCGTGCTTCGTACCCTTTCCTTTTCGAGGTTATGTTCTTAACTCCTTTTTCAAAGTTTTATCAATGCTTATTTCTATCATTTGAGTATATCTTATCCATAGTATTTTTTGACCTTTAGATAGGAATCCTGTGGATGTAAACATGTATGGATTCAAGTGTTTGCTAGTTGTAACACCCCACGTCCATTAATGTCACTCACTAAGGGAATGCATTAACTTTCATGGAGCATTATAAGAGTATAGAATATCACAAGACAGGTATATAAAATGGTACTTAAAAATTCAAAATTTATTCATTGCAGCGGAAAAGTAGAACATGTCTGGTTACAACATCAAAACTATAAACTAAGCCAAGTACACAAATATTCATCTTGAACAAAATTATTATCGGGGTACATAAAAGCAAAACCATAATCCCACTCCAAATACCCATAATGAAAAGTGATAAAGCTGAGCATTACTTTCAACATTTCCAAGCACTTCAAGAAGAAAGAAATCCAAGTCAAGCTCCACTAGTCCCACCCTGAGGACCTGGGAGGAAGGGGGGAGGAAAGAAAAGAGGCGAAACAAAAAGATTCAGACATAAAGTCTGGCGAGTCCAGTGACTTTAACAATATAATCAGTAAAGTAACAGGATAAGAACATAAACTGGATATAAGAGATGACTGTAACATAAGCAGATATGACAAGGTAAACAAGATGAACAAGATAAAACGTTGATTGCGCTTCTAATCACTACAAGATAATTCCTACACTGCACCAATACTAGTTTCATACTGAAAGTTGATCCCTCTTACTAATCATAATAATAATGGTAGTTTCGTGTACTCCTAGCTGCTGTCATAGGTTCCCCTGCTCCTATCTCCACTAGTTGTACCCACTACCCTCCGCATTCGATCGGCTCCCTAACTCGTAGATACCCGTGATGGTCCCACAGTAGGGTGTATCACTCCCTAAAGTGGCAACCCGATACTACTAAAATGCACAGCTTATACCTACCAGCCCGGACCCACGCACGCACATGACTCCGTTGGACTTGCACTGCCATCGCTAACTCTTTATTAACCTCTTACAATCAACCCCAGTAAGCATGTCCCTATCCTCGACCTAGTTCGAGCTCATATAGATACTAAAATGGGTTACTGGTTGAAAAGGGTCCACTCACTTGACATAAGCTTCCCTCCAAAGCTTGGTCCCCACTAGGAATTCCCACTTAACCACTCTTTATCCCCATGTCTAATCACATGTCTCATCTTGGTTAAGTGTTAATTATGTTTCACATGCTACCCATGTTACCCACTTAACCCTTTTATCATTCCCATATCTTATCATGCTACCCATGTTACCCACTTAACCCTTTTATCATTCCCATATCTTATCTTGGTTAAGTGTTCATTAATTCATTATAACCGTAATCTTACAAGACCTCCTACATTAGATTGTCATTTTGTGGTTGCTGGATATGCCAGGAGGTTCCGTGCAGTCTTATACCGCAATCCGAATCTAACCTTGTGTCTTTGCATTATTACGTATCTAATTTCTACCTTTGACCTATCACATTAGATCACCAAATTGCGGTTGTTGGATGTGCCGGGCGGTTCCAGATAGTCTTATACCGCAATTTGAATCTTACCTTGTGTCTTAGGCATTCATTATCACTTTCTTGATTCAAGTCCCAATTTTAAATCTTGGATTAAAATATATTCCAATTACCCATAATTTCCAATCTAAATTATGTTTATAATTTTAATCCAAATTAGGCCTATAATCTTATGTATGCATGTTATGCCAAATTACGCCCAAATTAATTTGCGTTCATTGTTATTAACAATTTATGCAAAACCTCATGTATACAAATTATATCCAATTATGCCCAATCCAACTTATGCCAAATCTCATGTATACAATTTATACACAATTATGCCCAAATTGATTTATGCCAATAATCTCATTTTATTACATATTTCCCCAAACTTTTCCCAATCGTTCAAACATTATTCGTACGCAAATCTCAACGCAATATGTTAGGCTCGAAGTTAGCCTAATCTCATAAAAAAAGGAAAAGAATAAGAGAAGAGAATCAACATCAAAATTGGCGTAAACATAAGGACATGCATATGAAACATAAACATGCATATAACGATAAACTGGATCAAAAAGGCTTATGGCAGATTTATGGGTATGAATTTAAAAGATAATGATTTACAAACTTGATAATTCATCTTAGTGACAAGCATATACATTAGATCCAATTTACAATCCTATCACAGTTACGTTTTAATTTAATTATACGTGGAAGTGACATAGACTCACAATGATAGGATTAAGAGAATTAGGCGTTGTTGTAGCAATTCAACTCTTGAATAATCTCTACTTGATTGATATGATCCGATCTTCTAATTTGATTTTTGAAGAAGAACTATCTCTAAATCTCTACTTTGATTTTGGTTGGAGAAGAAAGGCTTGGTTAATTTAGATTAGAGCAGCATGGAGGCGCCATGGATGAATAACAATGAGATTAGGATTAGGTTTAGGGGTATTTTATAGATGCTCTAGTTGAATTAGGACCCTTAGATTAGATTAGGATCCATCTAAACCGTCCAAACCAGAAAAACACGTCATCCAGCCAATCCCAGAAGACCACGTATCAGTCCAGACCACAAAACTCGTCAGGCCAGATCTAGGCCGATGTGGTCGACATCCCTATAGGGGCTCGACACCCCTGTCGACACCCCTATAGGGGGGTCGACACCTATGTCGACTCCTCTAGAGGGGTCGACACCCTAGAGTGGGAGATTTCCCACTCACCTAGATTTGGCTGATTTTGATTTTTGAATTCGTTTTTTGATTTATAATTTAAATATTATCAAATTCTGCTAATTCATGAATTCTTCTAAGCTTCATAACTTCTTCATATTGTATCCGTTTAACGTAAACTCGGACTCTATCCCAAGCAGAATTCCAAGACAAACGCAATGGCGCAACCCATTTACCTTAATTCTTCTTATAAAAATTAAGTATTCTTTAATTATCCCTTACGTCATGTTTTAAAATTATGGGGTGTTACCCTAGTGGTTGCCTGTGGACGCATATACACACACATTAGGCACTAAGATCGTCTTAATCACTTTCATACTGCATATGGATGTGTGTGCATTATCTTTTCTTTTATGGATGGAAATGGATGAAATAGCATATGGATGTTGCATTTAGACGAATGAGTGTGCACACATACAGAACTTATATGATATATTAGGTTTATTTGCATGCATATTGGATTCACGACACTAACATATATTTCATTAAGGAGGTCAACTGAATCAGTAGACCGCCTGATTTTTCGCATTAGTGTCGGGACATATACACACACCATTGCATATATTCATATAAGCATTAGAAGTCTTTAAGCACAACGGATGCCAGTGGTTGTTGGATGAGTAGATGGATGATGGATGTTAGGATATGCATTCTTCTCAACTTAGATATTTCGCGGACGAAATCTTTTGAGTAGGGGAGAATGTAACACCCCGAATTTTTAACGACACTAAAAGAGGATAAATTAAGTTATAATTGATTTAATATTCAGAATTAAGGAAAACATATAGCGCCATTGCGTCCGTCTCGAAATTTTGATCAAGATAGACATTTGGTTTGCGTAAAACGGACACCGTATGGAGAAGTTATGAGATTTTTAAGTTTGTATACACATAGAAAGAATATATATATATATGTATGAGTCACGTATGAGTTAGATATGAGTCAGCACCTTATTCAGAATAGTTCGAAAATCAAAAATTCGTCAAGGCGGCAAATTTCCCGCTCTAGGGAGTCGACCCACCTAGAGGGGTGTCGATACCGGGGTCGACCCCTTTAAGGGGTGTCGACACCCGGGTCAACCCACCCACAGGGGTGTCGATACCCCTAGGGATGATGTGGCACTTAATTTCAAGGGGGGCCTGGCAGCTATATATATGTCCAATTCTCTTATTTCTTCATTGGAAATCATGGGAGCCAAATGATGCCGGTGTGCGAACTGAGACGGATCCGTTTTCTTTAAACAACTATTAGTTTTGCAAATCAAATTCTGAGATTCAAGCATAGATTCAACACCAACTTCTTTTCTATCATCTTGACAATCCAAACACAGTGAGTTGGTTTTTTTTAGGTTTAAATGAATAAAAGTAAATTGTGAAAGTCTGTGATTTGGATCTGTTGTAAACTATGAATCTGTGCTATTGTTAAATATTATACTATGTCATAATAGATCTACTTCTCTGGATCTAATTCAGTTGTGGTTATTCTATCATGTCGCCTTGTGGATCTTGATTTGTAACTATATTGTGGTTAATGTAAATCTGTTAATTGGGATGGTTACAACATTGGTTAGATCTAATTCTTTATGTAAATCACCTTTTACCTGACATATTGTGATCAACTTATATATGTTGTAAATGCGACATGTGAACCCATATTTAGATCTAAACATGCTATTATGTCATCCTAATTGTGTTAGATCTATTTTAATCTTTGGATCTGAGTTATGTGATCTAATTTATCGCCTTGTGTTTATCATGTTATATCTAAACCAATTGGATATCTAAATGTCTAATTTAGATCTTACTATGCTTATTATGACATCATAGTTATGTTAGAATCAATTGACTACCACAAATTCATCAGTTTTATGTCCACCTTGTTATGATGTTAATGCCAGTATGTATGGTCACCTTATCACCATGTTAGTATATGTCTATGCCAAGTTATGTTGAACAATCGCTTTTGTTACACTCCTACTATTTTTCCCTTTTTATCGTTTATGGCTAGGCTATTATCTGGCCTAAGCATGCAGCCAATTTTGTGTGGGGGTTAGTTAAGGAATGGGGGAAAAAGGTTTATAATTGGCATAATTAGAATATAAACATTTTTGGACATATAACTCAAATTATTGGGTAGAGTGGGCATTAACACCTATAAAGGTATAGGTTCAATTAATTGATTAATTAATAATGGAATGTCTAGTAATTACAATTAGGAATTGTAATTGCACTTATGACACAAGGTTAGGTTGCATTAGTAGTGGAAGTCTGCCCGGACCCGACCGGCATATCCAGCAGCCACTAATGTTGAACCTAATGTGAGAGGTCTAAGTGCACAAATACGAATCGGGCGAAGATACGAGGTTAGGCCGAACTGTGGAGTAAGAATGTCTGGACCCGACCGGCATATCCAGCATCCACATGTTGTAGGCCTAATGTGAGAGGTCTAGCCCATTGTGAAACATAAATGGACATGGTAATGAATTGGACTACTTAACATATCTAACCCATAGGGATTGTGTGATTGTAAACTAAAGTTAGGGTTAAGTAAATTGATTGGATAGTGGATGCGTTAAGAAAATCTGAAGGGGGTGGGTAATATTTACATAAAGGCCCACAAACTTAACCCGATAAGGTTATGTAATTAAAGACATCTAGTGGTATACATAACCGGAGGAAATAATAAAGTTATGTGTTAAAGACACCTTTTAGGGTAAGCTAACTTACAGAAATAATAGGGCTATGTAATTAAAGACACCTAATGATATACATAGCCGAAGAAAACCTAGTGGGGATACAAGACAAAGGGGAGAGCTTGTATCATATTGTGTGGGACCCATTTCAGTCAATAACCCGGAGTAGGTATCAAAAAAAGTAATCCGTACTTGGCGGAGAGAGGGCACGCTTACTGAATGATTGTAAGAGATCCAAACGTGGAGGACGGTGTGGGTGGCGCAAACCGACCGGGCCATGTGCGTGCATGAGCCGGGTAGAGGGGGATAAGAAGATCGTGACACCTGTAGATATGGGGCTATGCATATCAGTGAGGGGTTGCCACTTTAGGACGTGATACATCCTACCGTGAGGCCGACATAGAGTATCTACGGAGTAGGGAGCTGATCAATTAGAGTAGTGGTTAGGGTACACTTAGACGTATTCCCTAAGTCTACCACCTTATAATGGAAGGGAACATCTCATTCTGGTTATACTAGTAATAGTGCAAAGAAATCATTAGAGAAGTGTATACACCTTATCCTGTCTACCTTGTCACACATGCCATTTATGTAATGATCTCTCTTATCCACTTTATATACCTATCATGCTACTTTTATTTATTTACTGGCTAAAAGTAACTAGACTCGCCAGAATTTATGTATGTCCCTTTTGTTTCTCCTTCTTTCTTCCGTTTCACCCCTCCCCCCTAAGTTCTCAGGGAGGAAACACTTAGGCTTAATCAGGACTTAGATATCATCTTGCTAGGTGCTACTTCCAAAGTATGGCTCAAGTTCTTGTCTCTACTATGGCCTAACTCTTTTATTTGGGGAATTATGCTTTTTATATACTTATGTACTCTGATGGTTCAAGCCAGAAGTTATTTTATTGTAATGGTTTTTATGACTTATTGTATAGTGGACCATGACATTATGATTTATGTTTGAAATAAAAATTTAAATTTCCACTGCTATCTTATTTATATCTGTCTTGTAATCATTCTGTATCTGTTTACGTATAACGCTTCACGAAACTTAATGCATTCCCTTATTGAGTGACATTAACAGACGTGGGGTGTCACACCAGTCCTATGACTGACCCATAGTTTATTTCGTTTTGATTTACCCTAAACTCTTGGATGCCTAAATTTGTACGGGAAGTCAAGTAGTCGGGATTTTAGAGATATTCTTGGAGAGCTTGGAGCAGGAGGCTTCAGGATTATATAGCTATTGTTATTTCCGTTGAGTTGTAAGTGTTGTACTCCGATAACGGTATTGTATACATATGCTGGTTTTATTTCAAAGTTATGTTATATGATATATTTTATTCATTCCGCTGTGAGATTCGTGTTTACTCTAATGTTCTGTTGTGATCTTCTTCATCTTCTTCTATTCTAACTTTCTTTCTTTCTATTTCTCGCCCTCTAACTTCTTTTTATTAACGTTTCGATATTTCTAATTCTTGAATAGTCGACATGGTGTTGATTTTCGAGGTCGAAAAATGGCATTTGTTACAATGGTATCAGAGCTGAAGATTAAGTAATTACCTTGGCTCTGTGGCGTAACTCAATAGAGATAGGGTTAGCAATACCCTAGATTGAATTTGAGTGTATATATATGAGCGCGTATTTGTTATTTGATATAAAAATGGTTTTATATTGTGAAGATTTATTGGTTGAGTTGTTTATGAATTCGAGTTGATCAGTTTGATCCACTGTATCGGTAGGGGTTTCTAAACAATCGAGTACGATGAACCAACACATTATGTTTTGAAAAGAAGGGTAAATGAAATAATTTTACCCAAATTATACTTTGATATAAAGGAAGTATATATCAAAAATATTATGGTATATTTAATGTGTTGGTAATTATTATAATCGAATAAGATTATAATTGAAATGGTTATATAAATAACCAATCTGAATTCATATAAGTGTAATATATAAAAACAGATGAATTAAATCTGAAATTAAAATCTGAATTGGAATTAAAATTCCTAAAATTTGGAAAAGTGTTGGTAAATGGATTTGGATTGAATATATGAGAATTTTAAAATCCTAGGAGAATTTGAATTGTTTTACAGACATTGAGATGGATATTTTGAACTGATTTCATAATGGAAGTGTTTAAAAATGGTTATGGAAAGTAATATAATATTGAACTCACTTTAGTCGCTAGAAATAATTTTGATAATGATGGCCACATCATCAGTGTTCATTTTCGAGTTCGAAGTGACGGATTACTACCAAGGATATTGTCTTTGAAATGTTTTGAGGAAACGAGTTATTTTGAATATTGAAAAGAGATATTTAATTTAGAAAAGCTAAGTTATTTAAAATTCCCGGGAAGAGTTTGTTTAAAATAAAAACAAATTAAATAGAAATTTGTGGAAATAAATTGAAACTGGATTAAAGCGAGTTAAGTGGAAATTGAATTGAAAATAGAACGATACCGAGTAACATTGGATTTTGAATATAATTTGACTCACGTAAGTAAAAGGATTGATTTTTGAAATAAAAATCAGATACGAGTTATGAGACAAAGACAACCGATTAGAGGAATTAATTAGTTAATGAAAAGTAGAAAGGTAACTTAACTTGGTTAAGCATATTGGGTTGGTGAGTTAAAAATTTGAAGACAAAAATGGGATTTGAGATTGAAAATGAGATTTGGTATGGGATATAGAATGATTGGATTTAACGATGGATGATTATAGATTGATTTGGATGACATTTGTATATGCTGAATTGGTAGTAGATGGAAAGAATATAATGATAAGCCTGACAAAAAGGTACAAGTTTATATTTTATATGAGTTTGGTGATTTTATGAGCCTATTTGGCAAGCCGCTTGGCTGTTTGATTTTCTTTTGGATTGGAGAAGGCCTGGAGAGGCGAGTTGTAGTTGTACCGACTAGACCATACAAAGGAGACACTGGCGAATTTCTCGAAAATTTAAGGTGTTAGAAATTTTTCGAAATTTTTGGAAATTTTAGTTTATAAGAATAAATTACTATTTTAATTGGAATAATTAGTTCAGTAAAATTGAAGTAAAAAATAAAACGAATAATTTTTAACCTAGTTAATATGGTTTGTTTTCTACCTTAGCACTTTTGAGGACGAAATTATATTAAGGGGGGAAGAATGTAACGTCCCGTATTTTTACGGTATAGTAATTAATTTGTTTAATTATTTAAATATCAGTTTGGCAATATTAATGACTTGAATTAAATAGTGTGATTATTTAATTAATATAAATAATGGAATAAATTATTTTAAATTTTCGAAAAAGTCGAAAATAGTGGATTCACAATATTCTGTGAAATTGATAGTATAAGGGATTTAATCCAGTTTAGAATTGAATTATAATAACGAATTTATTTATAATAATGAATTTGAATGTATAATTATATTATAATTATAATCGAGCTCGTAATGGTAGGGTAGTTCGTAATATTGAGTTTTGAACCTCAATTGAATATACAGAATCCGTTTTAAGTCAAATTTCCATGAAATAAGAAACGCTCAGATCTGGTGAACTATATTTTTCTAATGGAAGAGAAAAATCGAGATTTCGTCATGTAGATTGTGAGTTATGATCAAATCAAATTTTAAAATAATCGCTATAGAATCGTTTATAAACCATAACGATATATTTAATTTTAAGTAAATATTGTCTTCGAATTTGGACAGTATCTTTGAGATGTAGGTATAATTTAATTTATAGAATTTTTCTATAATTTTTATTTTGGAAAATAAGCAACTTTTTATTTGGAGTATTTTACACCCTATATCAGCATTTTGGGATATCACAATATAAGTTAACTTGTCTATATTATTATATTTTTGCGATCGTGACACATTGTTCATCTCAACGATATTTTTATTTTTGTCGATAGTCATCCATATATGAACGGAATTTACATAACATGGTACCGTACTAATGTGACTATTACTAATAAGTATACTCACTATATATGACCACGCCTCTTCCACACTATGTCTCCGTTTAATACACGCCCATGCGGATCGATTTGCCTTTATATTTTATTTATTTCCTCACTTTTCTTAGTTGTTTTATATATTTATATACTTGTCACGCCAACCTACTTAGTCAATTACAGACTAAATGTTCTCAACCGTATAAGGGAATCGCGTACACACATTTTTTTTGGGGAGAACTAACAGATTCGAACCATGAGAATGCAAGACTGGCAAAATAAAATAAGAGAAATATATATATTATAACATTCCTTATTCCCCAAGCAAATTAACTGTGCACATACTCTAACATCTAAAACCTGCATACCTACACTAGGAACTGCGATGCTACATCTTGGCTAATCAACCTGCAAACCTATTTTTACCCTACACCACCTATTACTTAACTATGAAGAATTGGAAACTCTATTAATACAGCATGTCTTCGATCCTTTTTCTGGCTTCCTGAGGATCCATGGCTGTTAAATTCTGGCTATATATATAAATATATATAATATATATGGATGACGCATGATCACTGTTGTGCCAGTACCTAAGCAACGAAGCTTTGGAGGAGGCTGCGAGCTGCGTTTCAGGAGGGCCGTCGAGTAGAGGCTCCGAAGGGGATAGATAACGACAATGATTTTGGCTCTGGTGTTAGCGGATTATGGAGAAGGATGATGAGCATGAATTGTTGGGCGATGAAATAAGTATGTTAGGAGGAAGCAAAGGTTTCAAAATGGAGTTTTTGTGTACTGGGGCTTGCAGAGTAAATAAAGTATGGGAAGAGTATTGGGGTTCGTTATTTGTAGTAAGAGGGGAGAAAAGGCTGGGGTGCATAACCTTTTGGCAATCATTCGAAAATTGTTTGGATGGTGAAGACCGGATCTAGTAGACAGTATTGTGTTAAGTCCAGATGGGGTAATTTGAACGGTGAAGGGAGGATAGTTTGAAGAGGGGTAGGACGTGAGTGTCGGTTTTGGAATAGTGGGAACTGACATTCGATTATGGGAGGAAGATCATGTTCGAATGGGAATAAAAGGAGAGGGGTAGATGTATATTTGTGATGGGAACATGAATATGCTGTAGGTTTAAAACTTGCGGGTATTTAGGGATCAAAATATAATGTGGAAGAGTACTGTTGTCTGGGTTTATACCAACGTGGGTTGCGGATGTTGTATTTGAGCAAGAAGAAGGCTCTGTGTTTTGTAAATGGCTGGATAGAAGGGACTGACAAACTCCGGTCAGGGGTAGCGTTGTTGAGGGACTTTGGAAACAGTTTCCAGGGGAGGCTGACGAGTGAGGAGTTATTATGACAGACAGAAGCGACTCTCGAAGGTGATGATCATGGTGGTCACGGTTGCTTGGTCGGTAAAGGTGGAGAGGAGCAGTGATCGGAGGAAGGGGCGGTGCTTGTTCCTATTTCTGAAATGTGAAGATGGGTTTCAGGAAAGAAGCTTCAGACCACGTAAAAGTAAGTAGTGATGTGGACAATATTTTAAATAATAAAGGTGATCTATAATTAAAAGGACCATTGATGATTAAATAATCTATTTAATTTGTTATGAACTTGTATAAATCATTACTATTGCATACGATATCACAATCTGATGAAATAAGAGATGTTGGAATTGTCTCGACAAATACTACACTATGAAACTGAATGGGAGTGAATTGGAGCATGTTACAATTTACAGCGAAAAAAATTGGCTGATCTGATTCAAATCGACGATCGCTTATCGTTATTTAACGATAACCGACCAATGTGAGTAAATCTTACTAACTCTGATCAGTTTATATTTTTTATAACATATTTTTAGAATTGATAAATATTGATTGATTGCTGTGTGTTGACTGTTTGGATGAACTGCTAATTAATTGGTTGAGAATATAAATAACAATATATATATATATATATATCGTTAACCAAATATTGATTCTGATTATCGGAATATTTCATATTGAAATGAAACTGATGTTATTTATGTTGATTAACATCTGTGAATGCAGGTAAACAGGTTGGAGGGATCCAACATGATTCCTCAATAATTATAATACTGTTTGTTTTCATATATTATGATATATGATGTGATATATAATTTGTGATTGATTATGATGACATTGGTCTTATTATTTGGTATTTTAAATACCATAAGAAATACCGGAATGTAAAATCAAAAATTTCAAAGTGTATATTGAAAATAAAATATTTATATAAAATCAATGGATTTTATAAAAAGGAATTATTTGGGAAATTAAATAAGAACTTCTGTATAGAAATTATTAACAGTTATAAGGAAGTTTTAAAAAGACCATTTGTGGTACAAATACTGAACGAAGGTAATAAGAGGTAATAAATGAGTATATGGAGTAAATATAATATTTGGGAAATTTATACAATTATAAAAAGAGACGTATATATTAGAAGCAGATTTAGGCATGTTCTTCGCACACGGGTGTAACATGATATTGACAAAGGGGAAATCTATTTTAAAAATAGAAATGTAATTTTGAGTGGCTAGAAATGAATAACTTGTTTAATAATTAAAACAAGTAGTGTGATTTATAAACAATGTTTATAAATAAATTAAAAATAAATATCAATGGATAATTTGGATTGTAAATTCAATAGTGAATATAGAATAGGAAATTGGGAGTTCTTTTAAAAAGGAAAGGATGGAATTTATTTCGATGTTCGAAATGTGAATAGGATTAAAATAAAATCCATAAAGGTTTGCAATTAGAATTCGACTAGGCAAATTGTTATAAAATAATTTATTTTAAATAAATTATATATTAAATAAATTGAGATTTGAAAAGATAATTAATATTCGGCTTAAAACTGATATTTTATAATCAAATATAAAGGCGGTAGAGAATTATAGACTTATTAAATGAAATCAACTGTGAAGTTAACATGTAAACGATATTTGATAAATAAAATGGAATGTTAATAACTAGTTATAAAATGACTCGATAATTGGAGTTTAAACCTGTTTTATTATTTAAATTATGAAATCAAGTTTTGATTTGATAAAACGAGTCCAGTTTTCTGTAAAGGGATAATATTCACGTTTTAAAGTGAATAACGATTTAAAAGAGAACTTTTTGTAGAATTAAATAGTTATAAAAGGAAATTGGTAAATGCTGGGAAGTACTAAATTCAAAAATGAATTCAAAAATTGAATTGACCTGAAAGGGTAAAATATGCTGGAGTTCGTAACGTAAACCAAATATAGTTTATTCGGAAAAGAGTTATCGAATATAGTTTATTCGAAAGGGCATTATCGAATATAGTTTATTTGAATGAGAGATTATCGAATATAGTTTATTTGAAAGGCCGTTATCGAATATAGTTTATTCGAATGAGAGATTATCGAATATAGTTTATTCGTAAGGGCGTTATCGAATATAGTTTATTCGAAAGAGAGTTGTCGAATAGAGTATATTCAAAAGAGAGTTATACATTGGGATTCGACTATATCGAATGTAGGAAAGTACTATTTACTTTTCGGTTTTTAAATCAAGATTTATTTATTTAATAAATTATTTATTATTTATTCAAATTAATGAATAAAAGTTATATTTTGAAGTTAGATATTTCGAAAGTATGGATTATAACGTTATCGTTGTAACTAATGTTTTTCATAAAAGAATTGGATTTGTAAACTGAATCCGAGAGTTTCGTCAGAATGATAAGAAGTTAAGAAACAGAGTTAAGGAAATTTGAAAACTGACTAGAGATTAGTTAAGTTGAACGATTTCCTGAGTATTGATCTTATGTTGGTTTCGGCCTTCGGGGTTGATATTCAGGGAATTGTTCTCTTACTGGTTTACATTTAGAGACGGACATATGTGGGAATATAATGATACATGAATAAGAAATGGAAATGTTTTCCAATGTTAATAACGTATATTTTCGAAATTTAGAAAATAAGAATTTATGTATATATGGAAATGGGAAATGGGGAAATGATTAAATTAAAAACAAATTAATTTAAAAGGAAAAAATGTTGATTGATGATTGATCGATAGAATTTCCATTTGGAAATAAGAGCGTTGTGTGTATGGATGTTTCCCTTTGATATATAAATAACCGACTATCAAAGTTTTGACATTTTTCCGTTGTTAATACGAAGAGACCAGAATCAGATTTATTATCTGAAAACCACTCCGTATGGGCATTAGCGTTGCGAATCAAATATGATGATGATAATTGAAGACGGAGTTTATGCAAGGGTTGTTCTGGCAAACCCTAGGTAGAAATTGCCTAAGATGGGTTTACAGAATAGTGCCTTCGGTTTTTCCAGTCCTAGGAAAATCTGTATGGAAGAATGTCTGACAGAATATATTTAGTAGATCGCGTAAGTTGATCTCTTCAAACGTATTTACGTTTGGTGGCGGAGGAATTCGTTTCTCTTAGCTGTATGCTCATGGTATTTTTGGGGAAATTTATTCGTGATTTGACGAGTAAGACGATGCGACATTCAAAGTAAATAAAGGTGTGATACGTATGTTATGACCTCTAGCCTCACAACCAGGAAATGGTATAAAATCGGGTAGGTTGCATGGCTAAGTGGTTAGCTGCCAATTAGGGTGTATTGTCACCTGATCTAGAGAAATTTCATTTACTTCTTTAACCTATTTCGATGTTGTCCCTTTCGGGAAACGGTTTCTTATCCCAACCGTTGGTGATAATACATTCGGTACACTCAAAGCGAAATGAGTGATCTGTCATGGTTAGCCTGGGTTATAAGACTAAACCGATGCGCATAATTAAACGGCTAGACATAGGGTCTAATAACACATTAAGCCGATGCGCTTGGACCAATTCGTACATCTGAAGGTGAATAACCCAACGGGGTAGATCATCGTGGTGTCATAGGACGCGAGGGTAGCGCACATCCATTTGATTATTCTGCTGAAATTCTGCTAGCTCTAAAGGACTGGAAGGGAAGCATGTAACAACCCGCAAATTCTGAACCAATTTAAAAATTTTATTTTAAAAATGTTTAGTGAATTTTGAAAATATAAAGTAATTTATATAAATAATAACGGCTAGAATTTATTTTTATCGAAGTTAAAACGAATAAATTTTAATTTAAATATAAAAGGAGTTAGAAATGGCGCGGTAGTTTTAAAATTTGATTTCAAAATTTAACTGAATGTACAGGATTCAAAATAAATCAGAATTGAGTGAAACCAGAAATATTTAAATCTGTTTAATCATATCTTTCTAACGAATCTGAAAAATTGAAATTTCATAGCGGAAATCAAAAGTTATGGCCAATTCAATTTTTAGAATGGTCGTTGTAGAATTTATATATATATATATATATATATATATATTATATAGGGCCCGAAAGGCTACTTTTCACATATGAAGGAATTTCGACTCGAAACCACTTCCATTGAGTTCGAAATGATGTTTCTGCAATGAAAAAAAGTAAACACTTATATATTTTGAGTTTGGGAATTTATTTGTTTAAAAATGTATTTTTAATATTAAATATATTGGCCTTGAAAATAGTCATTTTTCAAACGACCTCTGTTTTCGACGAAACCACTTTTGTTGGAACCGGAATGTCAAATTATTGCCAGATTTCAATTTTCAGAATTTTTCGAATTAATATGTGAGCGTGACGAAATAAAATGTGTTTTGATTATTTTCAGTTAAATTTAAACGCCTTAAAAATGGCCATTTTTCGAACAGTCTCAGAATTCTACGAAAATAATTTTATTGGATTTGTATCGTCATAAGAAAGCTAAAAATATATTTTTTAGAATTTTCTGAGGTCGTATGTGGCCCCGACATATTTTAATGTACGGTCAGTATTTAATTAAGTGAAAGTTAGTGTGACATCCTTAAAATTAATCTTAATTAGGCTCACATCCTCCCCTTTAATTACTTGTAAATTTCATCCCTATTTTTGAATATCCACATTTTCTTTTCCTGTATTGCCCATTTACCCAAATTACGGCTTAATTAACGTGATCTATTTTTCATTTCAGCGATCAAATTTTTTCATCGTCATTTGTTTCTTTGTTAATGGTTGCACCGCCTTTTCTTCAGCGATCTAAAATTTGGGGATCTCGTCAATTTCTTCAAAGAGTTAAATTGATCCATCCTTCAGTTAAAAATGACGGCGTTTCTTCTTCTAGGTGATTTATACTTTTTACATTTTTTCATTTTAAAATCTATTTTTTGTATATGAATTTCAATTTTAAATCGTTCTAATTTTTTCCTTCTTTCAGATGATGGTGAATTGTTCTTAGTTTTTTTGTTTCTGTCATCTAAAATTAAATCGCTCAAAATTCTTTCAGGTATACGGATTTCACTTTTGCATATGAATTTTCTTGATTCATTATTCTGAATTAGTTTAATTATCTATTTTTACTGATGGATAATATCTTTTTAAAAGTTTTATTTTTATTGCTGATTTTGTAGCCGATTAATTTAATTTGTCAACTTATTTTTTCTTATATTCTGCATAGATGTATAAAAAAATGTATAAATTCCCTTTATGAGCATACAAAGGTGCAAATATTGTCATAATACGTGGATGTGGATGTATTCAGAAATAATGCGTATAACAATGCATATTTTTTTAACATATGCAGAGAAGTATTCCGTTATTTTGACTTTTTGTTTTTTCATGTGCATATATTTTTTGGAAATTTTGCATATAAATATGCAGATGTTAATGTTATCTGCATATATGTATGCATAATAAGTTATGCATACATTTATACATATATTAAAATATGCATATATTGTCAATCTCAGCGTAAACGTATGAAACTAGTGTTAGAACACTTGGGTTTGCATCTACTCAAAAAAGTTGAGTATAAGTATGCATATATTCTACGTATATGCATACAAATATGCATATATTTTAAATATCTGTTTTCAGCATTCTGTTAAAAAGTTGCCTACAAATGTGCATATATTCGGAATATATACATGTCTGTATGCATCTTTTTATCATACATGCAGAAAAACAGATATTTTAAAAATATATTCATATATGTATGCATATATATAGAATACTTGCATATAAATATGCAGAATTATTGTTATATTGCTAATTTGTACGCATGTATTTATATTAATCTGACACTGTTTATTTAATTTGATTATTACATTTTTTTTGTTCAATGATTATTTTGATACTCTACTTGTTCTTGAGTTTTTCTATGTTAAATGTAGTTATTGTATAAATGTTATTATTACTACAACATCATACAGCCGTATTTAATTTTTTACCATGATAATTGTTCTTCGACTTTGAAAACGTGCATAAAATTATGCAAATAATGTGGATATAAGCATACGAATATGCCACTATTGTCAACAACGATCATACTGGTTTGCATATATTCTGGATAGTTGCATATTTGTATGCAAATATTCTTCATACATGCATACCATTATGCAAATATTTGGTGGAATACGTGCTTACTGGTGTCTTGCATTTTATTTAGGACAATTGTGTGTTACTGTGCATATAATCTTACATATGCATTGAAATATGCAAATCTTTCGAATATCTATTTGTATACGTGTTTGACGAAAAGCTTTCACAGGTGTATTTGTACATATGCATTTTTAATTTTTAATTTTTAATTTTCAGCATTTCTGTTAAAAAGTTGCATACAAATATTCATCTGTTGTTAATATTTGCATATAAATATGCAATTATTATTGTCTGATAAAAAGTTAAATATGCAGATATTTGAAATTTTGTTCTGTAAACATAGGGATGTACTGCTGAATAATTTGTAAAATCTCTATATTTGTTATTCTGTTGTACTTAGATGAATAAATTTATGCATGTTTTCAGCATTTCTGTTAAAACGTTGCATACAAATATGCATCTATTGTTAAAATATGCATATCTGCATTCAAGTTTTTATAGACGTGCAGAAAAACATATATTTAAAATATATGCACATTTATATGCATATATCTTTAATACCTGCATATACATATGCAAATATTATTGTTATTTTGCTGAATTGTACGCATGTATTTATATTAATCTGCAGCTATTTATGTAATTTGACTATTCGCACATTACGCTTATTAATGTTTGATTTTCTTCTTTGTATAACAGTGTTCCGACGGATATTGGTGTATTGGTGTTATTGAAGCATGGGAATGAATGCCTGGTCCTCCATCTCCTTCTGAAAGACCATAAGAACTGCTTTGTTATTTTATTTTATTTTTAATTCACTTTGTTTTAGTGTTTAGTTTCACCATTTGTTGTAAACATTTATCTGATGTAATAAAATCAGTTCAGTATTTTGTTGTACATTAGTTTTTGATTGTCTTTTTTTTAAGCTGCAATGTTTGCAAAGACTAGTTATATTTGAATAAATGTGTGCACAGAAAAAGATGCCATGAAGAATCAGATCCTAAAATTATGAAATATCTGAATATAGATCGACGTATATAATAACCTGGAATTTTTATATCCTGGTGTGCAGTTATTCTAAATATTAGCACATTATATGCAATTATTTTGAAAATTTGCAAATTGGAATTGCAGAAGTTAAATACTAGCATACTTTTATGAAAATATTATTATTACTTGCATACGAATATGCAGACAATACAAATAATAATTGCGTGCATATAACTAATGTACAACAAAATACATTTTTGAATTGCGTAATTAAAATACTAGCATAATACTGAGCTGATGTGCAACAAAATACTTGCATAAATATATGTACCTTTTCTTTAAACTTGCACAAAGTTATGCAAATATTACTCAAATAAACAAGCAAGCATTTTTTTTGTTAAAACTAAAACTGTGTGATGTCTTATAAACTATATTTACACAAATGTGCATATCCGTATGTTTCTTTGTATCAAGAAATCAGAAAAACATAATACAAAATATATATATATATGTATGCATATATCTGGAATATATGCATATAAATATGCATATTTACTGAAATTTTGCTGAATTGCATATAAATGCATTCAAACATTTAATTCTTAAGCGTACTTGCTTACAATCATACATAACGAAAAAAACAATTAGATTAATAACTATTTTCGCTATTTCTTGTACTCTAATATGTCGAAAGCAAAGCAAAACAGGTCGATTTTGATTTTTATTGATCCAGAGTCTTTCAACATCGTGGAATTTGGGTTCTGAACGAAATAGAAGGAGCGATTGGACTGAGTACATGTCGAGAAATCGCTGTTGGATTGATCGACGGTTTTGCAGAATTTTAGGTTTAGGGTTTTGAGCAATATGATAGGAGCGATAGACTGTGTACTTTTTATTAATTGAGCGAGATGATTTGAGCGAGATGATAGGAGCGATAGCTGCGTAAGGGTATAGCAAGAATTTTTTGAGCGGAAATTCAAAAACAGGGACGTATTCTTTATTTTTTTTATCACCGGGTTTTTTTTATATTTTGAAACTTAATAAGGACCTGTAAAAAACGCACCCTTTAATTAATTAATTATTAATGGGATTTTAAATAAAATATATACAAATTTCGGAATTGGGCCCGGGGACCTTAAGAACGACAGTAAGCAGGCCCACAAACATAACCCGATGATCGGAGAAAATCCGAAAATCCACCTTTTAAGCACATTTTTCGAGATTAAATATTAAAATAATATTGAAATCTGAAACCCTAATTCATGGCAGCCGCCGCCTGCAGTTTTAATGGCTGAAAATGTCCCAAACTTCAATCGTTAATAACTTTTGATCCGCTCAACGAAAATCGACGTATGATATACCAAATCGAAGAGAATTCCGAGCTCTTTAAATCCGTACGGTGATGATCAAATTTAGTGGAGTATTTTTCGCAAATTCTGGACTGAAAGTCCGCGCGTTCGTAGTCGGATTTCGGGGTGGTGGGACCACCGAGTTCGGCGGGCTTCAGGGCGGAGGAGGTCTTGGCCGAGGCGGTTCGTGTGGCGGTGATTGATCGGCGCCAGGGTGGCCGAGGTGTGGTGCGCACGGAAGGATAGGAGGAGGAAGAATGGGTTCGGCGTCCTGAGTAACGTGATCAACGAAGAAGCAGACGTATTATTTTAATATTATTTTATTTATTTAGTATTTAATTTATGCAATCTTTAAAAATAATATCTCTTTCATACGAGGTCCGATTGACGAACCGTAAGTTGCGTTAGACTCGTCTTTCCGAGAGCTTCGCGATGGCGCAGACCAGAGCTGATTCCGAGACAGTCAAATTTTTAGCAAAAATCAATGTAAGAATTCTGAATTTTATTATCTAATTAATTATAAATTATTTTCTGGCGTTAAAAATAATTGTATTGTGATGTAATTCAGATCTGTAATGTTCTGTGATTGAGGAATGGTTGATTTGTGGTTGGTGGTTTGTTTTGTTGTGCATGATATGCTAGATCGGCGTTGAATTTAATATATGGGTGAATTTTATTTGCAATTTGAAAATAAATCTAAATTTAGATTTAAATCATATTTTATTCAGATCTAGTTATTCTAATTTACTTTAAAAATATTATTTTTATTATTCTGGGATGAACCATAGAATTTGATCGACAAATAAAAACTAATTTTTATTTGTTGGTATTACAGTAGTATTTGATCGACAAATTAAAAACTCTATTTTTGTTTATTGGTTTACTTTACAACAGATAATGAACAACAAATAAAACCTTACTTTTATTTTGTTTACTTTGCAATAAGATTTGAATGACAAATAAATTATTCTTTTTATTTGTTTATTTACACTAGAATACGAACAAGAAATAGAATATATTTTTATCTGTTTACATTACGACAGTATTTGGCTAACTAATAAAAATCTTATCTTTGTTTGTTTTCATTTAGAACATGATTCAAGGATTACAGTAAAAACATAAAACGATCTTTTGTTTGAATTGAAACCAAGTTAACGATAAAATCTACATTTTCACCGCTTATATAGAATAGACTAAAAATGTTCATCTATTTGAAATGGAAACATGAAACATTAAAAAAATCTTATTTCTAATGAAAAGAATTATGCATATGAAAATTGGTTATGTTAGCATTGTCGAAAAACAAAGTTATCCTTTTTATTTTCCTTTGTTGAAATGTTTGGAATAAATCACAAAGATTACATTTTTAATGTAATTAGAAATAAATTAAAATGATTACATTTTTCAATGTAATTAAAATTGAAATAAAAATATTACATTTTTCAATGTAATCAAAATTGAAATAAATGGATTACATTTTTTTTTCAATGTAATTAAAAATTGAAGTATAATGATTACATTTTCAATATAACTAATATTGAACTAAAAATAACATTTTGGTTAAAGCATAGGTATTGAAATGAGAGATCACATTTTTGGCCAAACTTTATTAGTGAACATTTTTGGTCAAAACTTTATTAGCAAAAATGAAAATATCACTTTTGTCAAAACTTGACTATTGAATTGAAATCTTCATTTTTGTCAAAATCTGGTTATTGAATTGAAAATATCATTTTTGTCAAAACTTGATTTCTGAAAATAAAAGTAACAATTTTGTTTACATTTTTATGTAAATAAGAAATTATTTTCAGAAGTTACATAGTAAATAAAGTTTGTTCTTTTATGTAAATAAGAAATTATTTTCAGAAGTTACATAGTAAATAAAGTTACATACATATATTGAAAATAAAGTTTATTTCTTTGTTTGCATTTATCAATATATATGCATTGAAAATTAAGGTTTATTCTTTTATTTGCATTTATCAATGTAAATATTCAATGAAACTATAGTCTATTTTTTTTATCTACATTTCCAACCCCAATGTACACACTTTTATACATTTAACATAATTTGTTTAAGTTATACTTTGAAAATAAATTTTATTCTCTTATTTACATTCACTAATGTAAATAAAATTTATAAACAAAACTATTCTTTGTTTGCTTTCACAAATGTAAATGCTCATTTAAATAAAATTTGTTTCTTTTATTTACATTCAATAATGTAAATACATTTTGTAAATGAGGTTCTTTTTACATGCACACAAATATACTTTTAAATAAAATAAAAGTCACAATGGTTATCTGCATTCCTGGTCGTAAATAAAACCTTAAAATAAAGTTCATCTTTGTTGCAATTCATTAATGCAAACAAATCATCAGATTGAAAATTATATTCTTGATTTATAATTTTGATATGAATAAAGATTGTTTGAAATAAAGGATAGAATTTAAAAATTACATTTTAATAACTAAACATTCACATTTTTATCATTAAAGTAGAATAGACAAAAACACTCATTTTGTCTAAATTAAAAGAATAAAACAAAATATAGCATTGGCATGTTTATTAGATTTGAAACTCAAATTATTCATTTTTGTAAATTTATATTAGTTAAAAACCAATTATTCATTTTTGTTAATTTACATTAGTTAAATTTTTTTTTATTCATTTTAGCCAATTTATACTAGTTAAACAAAATTTTACATTTTGTTAGGAATATTCATTTTTGCCCAAAATGAATTAGTTGTAGCAATTTATATATATATATATATATATATGTTGACAAGATATATACATGTCAAGATAGGATAGTTAAAACAAATATTTATCATTTTGTCTCATTAGAATTGCCAAAACAAAATAACCATTTTCGTTTAGAGTTTAAACTAGCAAAATAGATATTGTCAATAGGGACAAGGTTATTATGCTTATTCATTTATTGCAATAGAGATATTTTCTAGTCATCATTATATATATTGTGTATTACACTTCCATTCACAAGTTACCCGACTTGTGTATGTGATTGGGACGATAATTTTTCACACATCGCCCAAGTGCACAAATTAGTATATCATTTACTTGATTGGTTGAAACCCCACACGGGTGTTGGGATGAAAATTTACATACACTAATCCCAATATTTAGTTGTATGTTGGTCGTTAGATCGACAGGCTGCGATGAGCGTTATTATTTAATTTTAACGCTTACACAGTGGAAATTACACTTTGGATGTAATGGATGACTTGATGATTATACTGTTATTGTCATATATATGATGTGTGTGAAATCCATATAATCCAAATTATATGGTAAATGTTTGAGTCGCATTTCGATTCAAGTGTTCTTTTAAATAAGATTATTTTTACATTAGAAATCCTTTTTATATAAAGTGCATATATTTTCACAATATATTTTTAATCAACTATATGTTAAAACAAAGAATATTTGTAAAAGATAAAGATTTTTAAAATAAAGAATACTTCTTATTTAGAATCTTTTATATAAAGAATATTTTTATGATTATTTTAAAATATGTTTTTAAAGGGTTACTAGCATTTGCAATTATATTTTGTGATATGAAATAAATTGAGGTGTGAAGTGGATTTATCATGGATGATGTTTTAAACGACATTTGTCCTTTAATCCAATTTACATTGAAATTATTATTTGGAACTTATGAATCTATTTTATAGATTTAAAAAGGCATTTTCTAAAAATCAAGTTTTTCTCATTTAATATATTAAATAGGAATTAAGTGGAAATTCAATTGGTAAAAATCGAAATGGGCTTCTGTAAAAGAAGACCGGTATTATATATGGAATTTAAGAGGCTTTGTCGTTTTTCCATTTATATTATTAGTCCGATACAGAAATTTATATCGATTATGTACTGATTTGATTTCTGTGGAATTCCATATTTTGGAAATTGATTTGTAGATTTTATTTTAAATGTTTATCTTTGATAAAATTAATGAGAATCTTTTGAATTGAATATCTTATTAAAAGAATACTCGGAGTTGGAATGTGGCGTAATGTGTGATTTTCCAATATTTGCTTTTTAACCCCAAAATATGCGAGTTATTCAGAAAGACCGGGTTTAACACATTCTGAATAATCATCACGACGATCAAGAGTCGAAGACGGTGATTGAAGACCGAAGGTTTTCACATCGTTAGGATGATGATGACTGGTATCTTGAATTGGGATTGGCCTTCCAAGGCAAGGTATTTGGTAATGATCGTCCAAACGCATTTGGAGATCAACGGACACGATGTTTCGCTTAGACCCAGAGCGGACTTGTAAATGGATTGTGTGTATGACATTGTATTCCTTTCTACTGTATTTGTTGAACGCTACTGATTATATATTTCTGTTTGGAGGTGAAGAATTTACTCTTTACTTATCACCCTTCTCTAAGACGTATGAGCTTAGAGGTTATATGTATATTGGTAAATGATCAATAATATGGTAGGGTCCGACAATGTGACATGCTAAGATGCAAATGATCAAGGCTTTTGTTGAAAAGCAGGGCCTTGTGGGGTGATCAAAGCATAGCCTATTACGGCATATCTTTGTGTATATCGTGACTTCGCGAGCCTCACACCCCGGTATGAGTCAAAAACGGGATATGGACTGCAGGGAGTGCACACGTTTCTTTCTAGCTAGTGGTAGTGTCAGTGCTTTAACACGGCCTGGCATTTTACTTATGTGGATGATGGATTTTGAGGCACCTCGGATTTTTAAAGGCCGATAGTGGTCATATTATAGGTTCAAAGGAACCGGGAAGCGTGTGTTCAGGCATAACCATCCACTGCCGATAGGCGGGGACCGATCCTGAAGATCCAAGGGTTCACTGCGGGGGATCTTGAGGCATTTGCTAGAGTGTCTCGAATCGGAGAGGAGCTTGCCCCTAGCCTCAACTCACGATGGAAATCCAATTTCCAATACGACCTTGCAGTTTTGATTGTAGAACTAGTATGGCGACATAGTAGGATGGGGTACTATGCCGTTTATGATTGATACATTATGATTGAAATGTTTATTATATATATACCCATATATATACACACTAATATTAAATCCGTTTTATCGTATCAAGCATCTCTTGACCATTATAAGGTAAAACCCTATCCTCTGGTTTGCGTTGCATTGTGTGATGGGACTCGGGTCTTATAATGGTTTCATTTTTCTAAAAAGCATTGCGTTATTTGACGATTTACTTTATTTATGCACTGGCAATCCAATGGAGTAAACCCGTTCCGCGTTAGCGGCGTGGTCCTGTGATTAGCCTACTTATTAGATAAGTTAAGTATAGAATTCTCACACCAGTCCCACGACTGTAACGACCCGCATTTTTCTTTGCATTATAATTAATTTATTTAATTATTTAAAGTGATTTAGAGAATTAAATGGCCGTTGAATTAAATTATATGGATTTATTTGATTAAAATAAATAATAGAATAATATATTTAATTCTGGAAAAATAAAAAATAGTGGAACTTCATAGTATTGCGAATTTAGATTATTTAAAGTATATATCAGTTTAGAGTTGAATTATATTGGCAAAAATATTATTTGAACGACAGTTTGAACGTGTAATTATATAATAATTAAAAATCGAGCTTGAAATGGCACGGTAGTTCGTAATTTGACGATTCGAACCTTAAACGAATATATAAAAGCTGTTTTAAATCGGATTTCTGTGAAATAAGAAGCGTTAGGAGCTGGTGAATTATATTTTTCTGATGGAAGAGAAAAATCGAGATTTCATCGTATAGATTGCAAGATATGTCCAAATCAAATTTTCAAATAGTCGCTATAGAATCGTTCATCGACCGTAACAGTTTATTTGAAATAACTGCATACTGGATTCGAATTTAGACAAGGTTTTTTTGAGACGTAGTGATAATTTAATTTTTAGAATTTTACTGAAATTTTTAATTAATTTAATATGCAACTTTTTATTCTGAGTATTTTGCACCCTGTATCAATATTTTGGGGTTTCAAAATATAAGCCAACCTACCGATATTTTTAGGATCGTAACACCTTGCTGGACATGACTGTAATCTTACTTCTGTCCATAGCAGCTCGGTCATGAACGAAATATTACGTAATGGGGTATGCAGAACTTTATAGCTCAAAATGAAATCTACCTTGTATTTGTATACATATACAGTACTGCTCTCATACTTCATTCTATACGAATATAAGATGGACAAGTTGACATGAGAAATGAATTTACTGGCAATTTTTTTAAATACAGTCACGCACAAGTTGGTAACATTAATGAACAACTAGCTACTACAGACATTGGATCCACTTTGGAATTCATGAATTAATTTACATTCACATTGTAAACACAAGAGGAGATCTTAACTAGTAAATTCTCAACCTGTAAATTCAGGAAATTTAAATAAAAGTATATGTGTACAATCAAATCAAATTACACTCTACTGCCTTAACCGCTCCCCCTACGAGTACTTCACCAGCTAAGTTTCCAAAACGCAGCTGTGTATTTTCTTTTCGTAGCCGGCCTTTACCCTACCATTTTGTCTCGCAGACCTGAATTTCAGCTAACCCAATATTGATTTCACAAGCCTCCTGCTGTACTTCATGAAACATTTTCTGCCACGTTCTTTCTCACATCAATACACATCGACTATGAAATGAAAATACATGGTGTCTACTGATCAGACTATAAAGCTATACCCTTAATAAATTATATATATATACACTTCTTTGCTTAACAACACAGACCTATGCTTAGACATGCACAGCTATATGAGAGGAAATTCATGACAGTAGCATATCTCCTCTAGATATATACAATGTGTTTACAAATCCACCACAACTATATGACTGTCCCCTTCTTCCTTCACGCTGAAGTAATTTCTGAACAGAACCCATGAAAACTATTTTTGGAGATCAAATCAAAGTACATATACAGTTTTTCTTCGAACAGACTTATGAGCAGACCTACCCTGTTTCTCTAAAACTTCAAACGCAAAGAAAGGAAAAAAGCATGCAGATCTAAGGACCTAAGGGTGTACATCCTACAACAGCTATTCCTTGGCTGTCAAGGACCAATTGTCTATAAATACACGAGCCCTCATTTTCTCAGCAAGCTTTAAACTGATAATGGCCTCAAGTAAAATGAAAATAGAGCAAGATTTGCAATCTTCTCAGAAAAAAAAAAAATTCCAACACATATACTTCACGAAATATTCCAAACCCAATATCGTTGGAATCCTTGAATGACCCCTTCATTTCTATACCCATCGTCGTAGGATCGAACCCCATTTGTTTCGCGAGTTTTTCAGTAAAGATAGAGCTCGCGTGTTTTCTTTCTTGAGAAACTCCGAGCATTTTCTAGCACAACCTGGCATGCTGCGGGAAAAAGGAGGAGTCTGGAAATTTTGGGGTGAAGTTTAGTGACGGGTTTGGTTCCCGTTTTAGTGGAGGAAAAAGTAAGTGATGGGAGGTGGAATGCTCACGCATGGGGTCTGTGCGCCATTTACAGTAGCTTGCCGGGAATGGGAAGCTTAGCATATGGGGGAGTTGTGCGGGTTCCATGTAGTGTCCAGAGGTCCCTGCGTTGAAAACTGTTGAAATGGTGGACCAAATACTGAAACATATGTTCGTACCAGTGGAGAATGGAGAAATGGTACAGGAGCAGTTTTTGTATACACTGAATGGGGAAGGAGCTATTAAGGGTGGACTTGGGTGGGTCGAATGGTAGTGGGCCGAATTAATAGCAAGGCCCAGAGGAAAAAAGGGGAGGAGAAGAAGAGAAAAGGGGACAAAACGTGGGATGAGAATCAGATGAAACGAGTTACGTTGGATTTATATTGGCGAAGGCTACGCTTACAAACTGGTTTGAAATGATTTGGAGCTCGTTGGAGTTTTAGGCAAGTCAAACCGCCCGACCAGATCAAATCGAGCGTTAATCGTTATTTAACGATTAACGACCAAGGTGAGTAACTCTCACTAACTCTGTTCAATCTATATTTTTATAACGTATTTTTAGAATCAAAATATTGGTTGATTTGCTGTGTGTGTGTTGGTTGTTACGTTAAACTGCTAGTTAGCAGTTAAAATCATCGATAACGATATATATAAATCGTGTCGAAATATTGACTCTGTTTATCAGAATATTTTATATTTGTATTGACTGACATCTGTGGATGCAGGGAAACAGGTTGGAGGGACTCAACTGGGTCCCTCAACAATTATTTTTCTGTTTATCATATATTATGACATATGATGAGATTATAATCAATTGTTGATTTGGTGTGTTGATTGTGGTTATTTGGTAACTTTAAATACCAAAGGAAATACTGGAATGTTAAAAAGGAAATTTTCAATGTTATATTGAAAAAGAAATATTTATAAAATCAAAGGATTTTATAAAAAGAAAACTATTTATTTAGGAAATAAATAGATTAAAAAGGAGTATTTATTTGTAAATCAAATAGACATAATAGAAAGAGGAAATATTTGTAAATAAAGTGATTTTAAAAGGGATACTGGAAAAGTAATCAGTAGTGTAGAAAAGGAGAATTTTACATTTGAAGGATTTAGACCCATGCTTCGCACACGGGTATAACGTGTTATGAATTTAAAGCAAAGTTTTAAAATAGAATCTATTCTGACCGATAGATTGAGAAAATAAATTTATAAATAATATTTTATAAATGAGATGTTTATCATTGTGTAAATAGGATATATAAGTCAAGACTTATATAGAGAAGTAAAGGTCGATTTCAACATCGATATTTGAAAACGGGATAAACATAGAGTTAATCAAATTAGAATTTATTGAATATTGGTATTCAATTAGAGTTAATTGAATATAGTTATTTGAGTTAGAGATAGTCAAACATAGTTATTTAGGATGTGTTGTCATTTCGTACGACTGCTAGCGTAATTCGCAGGGCTGCAGATAGCCTACGGCGGTCGGATGTTTCCTGAGGGAATCAGGCGTAACCATTGTGATCGCTGCGATCTAGAGTCAAGCGAAGGAAGTTAAAGTAGAATAGTAGTTAATAAAAAGGGTTTAAATAAGTCGAGTTGAGTTAATCGATCATAGTAAATCAGTAGAGTTAAATCGGTAAGAGTCAACCAGTTAGAGTTAAACAGTTAGAATTAACCAGTTATGGTTAATCAATTAGAGTTAATCGATTGGAGGTAAATCAAATTAGAGTTATACAACTGGAGTTAATCAATTTGAATTAGTCGAGTAGTAGTAAATTGAATAGAGTTAGTAAAAAGAAATTAATCGAATAGCACTTATTTGAAATGGAGTTATCGAATATAGTTGATTTGAGAAAAGTAATCGAATATAAGTTATTCGAAGTGTGTTAAAGAATTTGAAAGGTGGGCTTTATCTATTTCGAGGTTAGAAATGTTGTTCAGTTAAGGTCTGAGAGGTAATTATACCCCAACTTGATTGACTTCAGTTTTACCGAAGAAGTGGTTAAGGTTCGATAGTGAAAGTTGGTTAAGATATTGAGTTAATAACCGTGATGGTTTAAATTGGCTTAGTGATGTTTATTTTAAACATCTGTTAAAATCAAATGTATAAATTTTGGTAATATTTTCCAAATATAATCAGAAATGTTTTCTAATCATAGAAAATGAAATATTGATGAGAAAGAATACTGGAATGTCAGTAATACGTGAAACAGAGATGGAAATGTTTTCCAATGATTGATGATGTATATTTTCTAAATTTAGAAATAGGAATTTTCTAATATATAGAAATGGGGAAATGGATAAATTAAAGATAATTTTATAGAAATAGATAAATGTGGAATGTTGATTGATCGATAGAATTTCCATATGGAAATAATATCGTTGGTTGCACACCTGTTTTTCTTTGATAGTTAAATCACCGACTATCGAAGTTTTTGACCATTTTTACGTCGTCAATATGGAGAGACCGAGATCAGATTCATTATCTGAAAACCACTCTGTATGGACGTTAGCGTTGCGATCAAATACTGAAGACGAAGTTATGCAAGGGCTATCCTGTTTACAGAATAGTGCCTTCGGTTTGTTCAGTCCTAGGACAAACATAAATGGACGAATGTCTGACAAAGTATATCTAACGGATCGCGTAAGTTGATCTCTTCAAACGTACTTACGTTTGGTGGCGGAGGAATTCGTTTCTCTTAGCTTTATACCCGTGGTATTTTCGAGGAAATCAATGTGTGATTTGACGGGTATGACGATGTGGCATTCAAAGTGAATGGTGGTCAGGTGTTTCAAAAGATACGTAATGACCTCAAGCCTCATCAACCGAGGAATGACAGAAATCGGGCAGGCAGCATGGCTAAGTGGGTCGCTCCCATTAGGGTGTATATCACCTATCTAGAGAAAATCCATTTCATTCTATTATCTATTTCGATGCTGTCCCTTTTCGGGAAGACGGTGGGTAGCTCCCAACCGTTGGTGGAATACATTCGATACACTCAAGCGAAATGAGTGGTCGGTCATGTGAGGGCCGGGTTGCAAGATGTTCTTGTTGAACCCAGTGTATTTGCCTCTAGAGATACACTATCGGCAGGTGGTCCCATACCTTGTCAAGGTCGGAATCCAATCTTCAATAAGCGCCTGCGATTTTTGTTTGTATGCTATATATGTGGAACGTGAGATGCAAGCGCTCTGCTAGATTGTTAATTACTTGTGATTAGACATTATTATAATATCAGAAAAGTATCGATTTCCAAAACTGTTTTGGGTTATCGTAAGGTAAAAACCATCCGTGTTTATGTGTGGATCGGTCTTACGATTATCTTTTCTTTTGAAAAGGATTTGAAAAGTTAAACCGATGATTTGAGGTTACTCACACCAGTCCCATGACTGACCCAGAGCTTATTTTTTTTTGGTTTTCCCTAAACTCTTGGGTGCCCAAATTTGTACGGGCAGTCAAGTAGTTCAGGTCTTTACAGATATGTTCGGAGGAGCTTGAAGCAGGAGGCTTCAGGATTATCTAGCTATTATTATTTCCGCTGTGTGTAAGTGTTGTACTCCGATAATGTTGTTGCATATATATACTGTTTTATTTCAAAGTTATGTTATATATTATATTTTATTCGTTCCGCTGTGAGATTCATGTTTACTCTGATTATGTTCTTCTTCTTCTATTCTAATTTTCTATCTTATCTATTCTCATCCTCTAACCTCCTTCTATAAATGATCAGGTATTTTTGATGTCTGAATAGTCAACATGGCAGTTTGTGTTGATTTTCGGAGTCGAAAAACCTCGGGTCGTTACAGTGGTATCAGAGCTGGTTGCTTAATTGGTACGGATGATAGGGGGTTCTCGCTTCGCGTTTGGTGGCGAACGGGAGACTCTTACCCCTACATCTCCCGACAATGTGGGTTGGTCGAGTCGAGAGGCTGGCCGTAAAAGCAGTTTTGAGGTATCTCTGTAAGCCACGCTGGGAGGTTAGCCCAGTGCCGAGGGAGGAAAGGATGGTTGAAAAGCCTACTCGAATCCTCGGGTCGTTACAACGACTGACCTGTAGTTTGTTTCACTTTGCAAACTCGGGTGCCCTCTTTCCATACGGGCAGTCGAGTAGCTTTTTGCAGATATAGTTAAGCAGGATCCTGGATTGAAGTCTGAAGCTGAGTCCAAAATATTGATGGCCTTCCGCTGAGATTAGTTCCGCCGCAATGTATTTAATTTATTGTAAATGTATCTTCCGCTGTATTATTTATTGATGTACTCTGATATATTCTGTACTCTTATGTAACATTTATTATTGATGTTATAAAAGTATGTGTTTTTGTTCTGATGTGTTGTATGCCCAAAGTTAACGTACTCGGGTTTTGAACGGTCTTAATCGATCTTGCGATCGATTGCGGTCGGGCGAAATCTGGGTCGTTACAGCTGGTATCGGAGCTCTGGTTAGCTCAAATCTTTGGGGTACAACTCATTAGAACTAAACAGAAGACTCATCAGAGGTTGGATTAGTAATATCCAATAGGAATACTCATTAGAGATAGGATCAGCAGTATCCTAGAATGAGAATACTCGTTAGAGATGGGGTTAGCAATGCCCTAGAATGAGTCAGAGTGAAGAAGAAATTCATAATTAACTTACTTGTTATTATATATAGTTTGATTTTAGAAAATATGATTTTTGAGTATAAAAGTTATATATTTTTGAAAATTTAATCAACTAATTGATGGATGATTGTGTTGTGTGAATATGAATTCTACTAATAAAATGATTAAACAATTAAAGAATGAAAATTAAATTAGTTAAATAAATAACTTTAGCTTCATTTCCTTTTCGAGGATGAAAAGATTTTAAGTGGGGGAGATTGTAACAACCCGCAAATTCTGAACCAATTTAAAAATTTTATTTTAAAAATGTTTAGTGAAATTTGAAAATATAAAGTAATTTATATGAATAATAACGGCTAGAATCTATTTTTATCGAAGTTAAAACGAATAAATTTTAATTTAAATATAAAAGGAGTTAGAAATGGCGCGGTAGTTTTAAAATTTGATTTCAAACTTTAACTGAATGTACAGGATTCAAAATAAATCAGAATTGAGTGAAACTAGAAATATTTAAATCTGTTTAATCATATCTTTCTAACGAATCTGAAAAACTAAAATTTCATAGCGGAAATCAAAATTTATGGCCAATTCAATTTTTAGAAAGGTCGCTGTAGAATTTATATATATATATATATATATATATTATATTGGGCCCGAAAGGCTACTTTTCACATATGAAGGAATTTCGACTCGAAACCACTTCCATTGAGTTCGAAATGATGTTTCTGCATTGAAAAATAGTAAACATTTATATATTTTGAGTTTCGTAATTTATTTGTTTAAAAATGTATTTTTAATATTAAATATATTGGCCTTGAAAATAGTCATTTTTCAAACGACCTCCGTTTTCGACGAAACCACTTTTGTTGGAACCGGAATGTCAAATTATTGCTAGATTTCAATTTTCAGAATTTTTCGAATTAATATGTGAGCATGGCGAAATAAAATGTGTTTTGACTATTTTCAGTTAAATTTAAAAGCCTTAAAAATAGCCATTTATCGAACAGTCTCAGAATTCGACGAAAATAATTTTGTTGGATTCGTATCGTCATAAGAAAGCTAAAAATATATTTTTTAGAATTTTCTGAGGTTGTATGTGGCCCCGGCATATTTTAATGTACGGTCAGTATTTAATTAATTAATTATTAATAGGATTTTAAATAAAATATATACAAATTTCGGAATTGGGCCTCGGGACCTATCCCATTGCATTCAGAAGGTGTCAAAACCTTAAGAACGACAGTAAGCAGGCCCAAATCGGAGAAAGTCCGAAAATCCACCTTTTAAGCACATTTTTCGAGATTAAATATTAAAATAATATTAAAACCCGAAACCCTAATACATGGCAGCCCCGCCTGCAGTTTTAATGGCTGAAAATGTCCCAAACTTCAATCGGTAATAACTTTTGATCCGCTCAACGAAAATCGATGTATGATATACCAAATCGAAGAGAATTCCGAGCTCTTTAAATCCGTACGGTGATGATCAAATTTAGTGGAGTATTTTCGCGAATTCTGGAATGAAAGGCCGCGCGTTCGTGGTCGAATTTCGGGGTGGTGGGACCACCGAGTTCGGCGGGCTTCAGGGCGGAGGAGGTCTTGGCCGAGGCGGTTCGTGTGGCGGTGATTGATCGGCGCCAGGGTGGCCGAGGTGTGGTGCGCACGGAAGGATAGGAGGAGGAAGAATGGGTTCGGCGTCCTGAGTAACGTGATCAACGAAGAAGAAGACGTATTATTTTAATATTATTTTATTTATTTAGTATTTAATTTATGCAATCTTTAAAATCAATATCTCTTTCATACGAAGTCCGATTGACGAACCTAAGTTGCGTTGGACTCGTCTTTCCAAGAGCTTCACGATGGCGCAGACCAGAGCTGATTCCGAGACAGTCAAATTTTCAGCAAAAATCAATGTGAGAATTCTGAATTTTATTATCTAATTAATTATAAATTATTTTCTGGCATTAAAAATAATTGTATTGTGATGTAATTCAGATCTGTAATGTTCTGTGATTGAGGAATGGTTGATTTGTGGTTGGTGGTTTGTTTTGTTGTGCATGATATGCTAGATCGGCGTTGAATTTAATATATGGGTGAATTTTATTTGCAATTGAAAATAAATCTAAATTTAGATTTAAATCATATTTTATTCAGATCTAGTTATTCTAATTTATTTTAAAAATATTATTTTTATTATTCTGGGATGAACCATAGAATTTGATCGACAAATAAAAACTAATTTTTATTTGTTGGTATTACAGTAGTATTTGATCGACAAATTAAAAACTCTATTTTTATTTATTGGTTTACTTTACAACAGATAATGAACAACAAATAAAGCCTTACTTTTATTTTGTTTACTTTGCAATAAGATTTGAACGACAAATAAAATATTCTTTTTATTTGTTTATTTACAATAGAATACGAACAACAAATAGAATATATTTTTATCTGTTTACATTACGACAGTATTTGGCTAACTAATAAAAATCTTATCTTTGTTTGTTTACATTTAGAACATGATTCATGGATTACAGTAAAAACATAAAACGATCTTTTGTTTGAATTGAAACCATGTTAATGATAAAATCTACATTTTCAGCGCATGTATAGAATAGACTAAAAATGTTCATCTATTTGAAATGGAAACATGAAACATTAAAAAATCTTATTTCTAATGAAAAGAATTATGCATATGAAAATTGGTTATGTTAGCATTGTCGAAAAACAAAGTTATCCTTTTTATTTGTCTTTGTTGAAATGTTTGGAATAAATCACAAAGATTACATTTTTAATGTAATTAGAAATAAATTAAAATGATTACATTTTTCAATGTAATTAAGATTGAAATAAAAAGATTACATTTTTCAATGTAATCAAAATTGAAATAAATGAATTACATTTTTTTTTCAATGTAATTAAAAATTGAAGTATAATGATTACATTTTCAATATAACTAATATTGAACTAAAAATAACATTTTGGTTAAAGCATAGGTATTGAAATGAGAGATCACAATTTTGGCCAAACTTTATTAGTGAACATTTTTGGTCAAAACTTTATTAGCAAAAATGAAAATATCACTTTTGTCAAAACTTGACTATTGAATTGAAATCTTCATTTTTGTCAAAATCTGGTTATTGAATTGAAAATATCATTTTTGTCAAAACTTGATTTCTGAAAATAATAGTAACAATTTTGTTTACATTTTTATGTAAATAAGAAATTATTTTCAGAAGTTACATAGTAAATAAAGTTTGTTCTTTTATTTGGAATTACCTATGCGAACATAACTTGCAAATAAAAAGGGTACATTTTTATTTGTGTTCGACAACACAAATAAAACTAGAAAATAAAACATATATTGAAAATAAAGTTTTGTTCTTTATTGTGTGTTCAAAAATGTAAATATATTGAAACAAATTATTCATTTGAATTCACTAATGCAAATACATACATATATTTAAAATAAAGTTTATTTCTTTGTTTGCATTTATCAATATATATGCATTGAAAATTAAGGTTTATTCTTTTATTTGCATTTATCAATGTAAATATTCAATGAAACTATAGTCTATTTTCTTTATCTACATTTTCCAACCCCAATGTACACACTGTTAAACATTTAACAGAATTTGTTTAAGTTATACTTTGAAAATAAATTTTGTTCTCTTATTTACATTCACTAGTGTAAATAAAATTTATAAACAAAACTATTCTTTGTTTGCTTTCACAAATGTAAATGCTCATTTAAATAAAATTTGTTTCTTTTATTTACATTCAATAATGTAAATACATTTTGTAAATGAGGTTCTTTTTACATGCACACAAATATACTTTTAAATAAAATAAAAGTCACATTGGTTATCTGCATTCCTGGTTGCAAATAAAACCTTAAAATAAAGTTCATCTTTGTTGCAATTCATTAATGCAAACAAATCATCAGATTGGAAATTATATTCTTGATTTATAATTTTGATATGAATAAAGATTGTTTGAAATAAAGGATAGAATTTAAAAATTACATTTTAATAACTAATCATTCACATTTTTATCATTAAAGTAGAATAGACAAAAACACTCATTTTGTCTAAATTAAAAGAATAAAAAAAAAAATATAGCATTGGCATGTTTATTAGATTTGAAACTCAAATTATTCTTTTTTGTAAATTTATATTAGTTAAAAACCAATTATTCATTTTTGTTAATTTACATTAGTTAAAATTTTTTTTATTCATTTTAGCCAATTTATACTAGTTAAACAAAATTTTACATTTTGTTAGGAATATTCATTTTTGCCCAAAATGAATTTGTTGTAGCAATTTATATATATATATATATGTATATGTATATGTATATGTTGACAAGATATATACATGTCAAGATAGGATAGTTAAAACAAATATTTATCATTTTGTCTCATTAGAATTGCCAAAACAAAATAACCATTTTCGTTTAGAGTTTAGACTAGCAAAATAGATATTGTCAATAGGGACAAGGTTATTATGCTTATTCATTTATTGCAATAGAGATATTTTCTAGTCATCATTATATATATTGTGTATTACACTTCCATTCACAAGTTACCCGACTTGTGTATGTGATTGGGACGATAATTTTTCACACATTGCCCAAGTGCACAAATTAGTTTATCATTTGCTTGATTGGTTGAAACCCCACATGGGTGTTGGGATGAAAATTTACATACACTAATCCTAATATTTAGTTGTATGTTGATCGTTAGATCGACAGGCTGCGATGAGCGTTATTATTTAATTTTAACGCTTACACAGTGGAAATTACACTTTGGATGTAATGGATGACTTGATGATTATACTGTTGTTGTCATATATATGATGTGTGTGAAATCCATATAATCCAAATTATATGGTAAACGTTTGAGTCACATTTCGATTCACGTGTTCTTTTAAATAAGACTATTTTTACATTAGAAATCCTTTTTATATAAAGTGCATATATTTTCACAATATATTTTGAATCAACTATATGTTAAAACAAAGAATATTTGTAAAAGATAAAGATTTGTAAATGAAGCGACCCGAACTTCCCCGGTCTCCGAAGAGAAGAGAAAGAACGGATTACTGTGAGGACAAGACAAAACAGAACGCAGACGGAAGAACATTTCATTGTATATTACAACAATGCATCAGATAACAAGAATATACAGAGTATAAATGAATAAATATTACACAGAAATATCAGAGATTTAAATTACATTTAAATAGCAGCGGAAAAATAATACAATACACAACTAGAAGTAATACGCGGATACAAAGCTTTCTGGATATCGTTCCAGATGTAAACCAGGATCCTGTGAATATAAATCTGCAAAACCAAAACTACTAGCTGCCCGTGTCAAAATAGGGGCTCCCAGAGTTTAGGTTAAAACAATAAACTCCAGGTCAGTCATGGGACTGGTGTGAGAACTAAAACAGTTATAAATCTTTATTTTAAAGTTAGGTAAATCAAGGGACCACGCCGCTAACGCGGAACGGGTTTCCTCCCAAGAATACCAGTGCATAAAACAAACAGCGCAATGCTAAGTAAAGAAAAATGAAGCTATTATAAGACCCAGGTCCCATCACACAATGCAACACAAACCAGAGGATAGGGTTTTCCCTTATAATTGCCAAAGCATGCTTGATACGTTTAAAACAAATCATTAGATACTATTATAAGTGTATAGTGTCAAAACAATTTCAATCATAAATATCAATCCTAGACGGCATGGGTACCATATATCATGTCGCCCTACTAGGCTCTACAATCAAAACCGCAAATGTCACGTATTTGGAAATTGGGTTTCCATCTGTGAACCGAGACAAAAGATAGTCCTCTACCGATTCGAGACAATCTAGCCTACCATGTCTCAGGAACAGCCGCAACTGCACCTAGGAGCCACAGGACCTGTCCACCGATGTGGATTAAAATGCCTGAACACTGCGTTTCCCTGCCCTTTGGGGCGTAAATGAGTCAACGAATGACCCCATCGGACCCGGATCGTCCGATCAAATCGAGGCGCCTCGCAACAGCAACAACCACACAGGTGAAAAGTATATAAATGTCAGGGCTGGTAGGTCACTGACACCACCCTAGCTAGAAAGAAACGCATTCCCTCCCTGGATCCTTCTCCCGTTTTTGGTTCACAACCGGGATGTGAGGCTCGCGAATCAATGCTACACAAAGCTATGCCACACAGGCCGTGCTTTGATCATCAACCACAAGACTTTGCTTTTCAACAGAAGCCTCGATCAATTGCCACTTAGGCATGCCACACAGGCAATTCACTCCATGCGATTGATATCCATCAATATATAACCCCTGAGCTCGTACGTCTCAGAGAAGGGCGTTAAGCAAGAGAATAAATTCTCCGCCGCCAAACAGATGTATATTTAATAGAAATCAATCACACAGACTAAAATCTAATGTCAGATACACAGTCCATTTACAAGTTCGTTCTGGGTCTGAACGAAACCAGAGGCACCTAGTACCCCGCATATCCATCGATCTCCAAGTACATCTGGACGATCACCAACTGTTTCCATCTTCTTGGGTGTACTGCCCAATCAAGATCATCAGTAATCACCCAAACGACGTGAAGACCTCCGGTCTTCAACCACCGTCTTCATCTTCGACACCACGTCGAAACAGTTATTCAGAATGGGATAAACCCGGTCTTTCTGAATAACTCGCGTATATATTAAACAAGTGTTACACAAACACAACATACGCCTCATTCCAATTCAGAATATTCTTTGGGAAAGGTTCTCATTAATTTTATCAAAGATAAACTCTTTTAAATTTATTCTTTAATCTTCTTTTGAATATCAATTCAAACTAGTCGGGATTAGCGAACCACACCGAAGTAATCATTTATTTTATTTCCCTATCCCAACCTATTTATCCCATGAAGTAAAACTGGTCATACTTCATATCTAACACCACGGTGTTATCGGTAAATTCAATTACCATTTGCCGTTCAAATTTAATTAAAGATTTAACTATCGCCTGGAGCAAAACTGGTGATACTCCATTCTCGATCATTTCAATCTAATTAAAGATTCATTAAAACTCCCCTTAGTTTTAATCGATAACTGGGTTAAGGAATCAGTGTCATTTAAAACACGGTTCACGATAAACCCAAAATCACATTCCATTAATTATCAGGTTAAAGAACGAGTGTTATTTAAAACACTGTTCACGATAAACCCAAAAATCAATATCAATTCAATTCCAGTTAAATATTATTTAATTGGTACACTTCATTAAATCTAAATAAAAAGATTTAATCTTTTCTCAGCTGGGTTCAAGAACAGTTTTAGTCAAGACACCATTCACGACAAACCCAAATCACATTTGATATTAAATACAAGGCTCTGAATAGAAAATATATCGGCTTATATTCAATATCAAATTCTACGACCAACAAATTTCGTATTGGAAATAACGATATATATATATATCTATATCTTTCAAATTTCCATAACAACATCTGTATAATCATGAAATCCAACATCGAAATATTCCGAAGACAATTTCGATTCAAATCCATTCCAATGCAATCATTGGAAATTCTGGTTATTTCTAAAACCCTTTTCAAATTCAATTTATTTATTTAAAAACAAATAGAAATTTAATTCTAGTTCAAAACTAGTTCATTTTGATAAAAATCTATTTTTATCTTTTCAAATATGGAGTTTTTCATCCCAATTCTTCACAAATCATTTCTTATGATTTTACACAAATTATGGATATTTTTAATAATTTTATCAAGGCCCATACAATCGATTTCCATCAACGGCCATCGAACTGCACTTATAACAACCTTTTCCAAATTTGATTTGGACATAATTCCAAATCCAACCGTTAGATTTCAAATTTCTAGTATTCGGTAGAAAGCACTTTTCGATACGAACCCAACGTTCCGGCTTTAGGAGAATCCGACGGTCGGATCTCCCGCAATATCCATTCGAAGTCAATGGTCGAAATTCGCGAACTGCCGCGGCGCGGCGTGTTCTATTCAGGCCATTATATTATATACATAATATATACTTCGTCGATTTCCATTCAAAACGTGCTTTATAAATCGTTTTAAATTCATTTCAAATCGATTTCAATTCGAATTCATTTATATTCAATTTCAATTCGAATTCATCTATATTCAATTTCAATTTGAATTCATTTCTATTCAATTTCAATTCGAATTCATTTCTATTCAGTTTCAGTTCGAATTCATTTCTATTCAGTTTCAGTTTGAATTTCAATTCTTTTCAAAATATCAGATTTTGAAATCACTTTCGATATTCATTATAAAATGAATAAAATCGATATAAATATCGTTCACGTCAAAATGGCGTCAATCTAATCTACACGACTTCATATATTTCTATTTTCCAATATTCTATTTCAAATATTGCTATTTCAAATGTTTCTTTTTCAAATATTTCTATTTCAAATGTTTCATTTTCAAATATTTCTATTTCAAATATTATTTTGCAAATATGGAATGAGGCCCAATCAATTACCATATAATGTTAATTATATGGATTTCCTACCACATGTATCTAACAACAACGATAAATCATCAACCATCATCCAAAGTGCGTTCTACACTGTATAAGCATCAAATATGAATATTTAACGCTTATAACAGTCTGTCAATCAATCGATCGACATATAACTAATTATTGGGATTAGTGTACGTCAAATATCATCCCAATACCCGTGTGGGGTTTCAAACAATCAAACACAGATTTTATTTGTGCAGTTGGGCGATGTGTAAAATTTATCATCCCAATCAATATCAGTCAAATCAGTGTATATAAACAAATCTCCGATTTGTTTATAAATATTTATTTTAAATACACGTTAAAAATTCTATTTTTAACTATAAAATATTTTATTTCATTTCACATCGCATCACACAATCAACTACACATCAAAATCAAACAAACAAGCATACAAGCCGTCCATGGTCTGTGGACGACGGGTGTCGGGTGCTACTAAACACCGTCTGCATCCTAGTATATATTATTAACTAGAAATAAAAAGTTAAAGGTGAGAAGTTCTCACAGAATTGCTAATCTAACGCCACGGCTCTTCTTATGTAGAAATCTTCGCCGTTCTTGCCTCTTGTCACTTTCGTTGTCCGCTTTCACTACATATATAAAAATCGAATTTTTACTTTGCTATTCAATATATAAAAATCGAATTTTTACTTCGCTATTCAATATATAAAAATAGAATTTTTAATCTTTCTACATTATAAAAATTATATTTTTATTACTCTACATGAATAAAAATCATATTTTTAATACTCTACTACAATAAAAATTATATTTTTATTACAAAGCTACATACGTAAAAATCGTATTTTTGAATCGATGAATACTCTATTCAAACACATCAAAATTGAATTTTTATAGGTCATTCAAATAAATAAAAATCGAATTTTTATTTCGATAAAAATCCTATCTTTATGGATTTAAAATCATATCCTTTCTATGTCATACAAATATAAACTTCCAATCTTTCTTTTGCTTCATCCTTTTTACATTTAAAAATCTTGTTTTTATTATATAAAAATATCGTCTTTGTTTCTATAAAAATCCGAGCTTTGTTTCTATAAAAATCAAAGCTTTGTTTCTATAAAAATCTAAGCTTTTACCTCACAAAAAAAACTTGCTTTTATACTAATGTTTCCTACATGAAAGTCTCCCCTTTTATACAAATCAGTTTCTATATAAAAAAGAAAACTGAAAATAAGAATATAAAATTAAATGGTATTTACTGGTTTTCTTTGCAAGGGGACCCATGTGCTGCTGACGCGGCGAAGGAAGCTCTGGGAGGTTGGCAGGTGGCAGGGCTCCCTCTGATGGTCGACGTCCTTCGTGATTGGGGGGGCGGGGTTTTCGACGATAGGGGGAGTTAGGGTTTTACATCGGGGAAGGGGGCAGAGAGAGGGACGATGGGGAGGAGGCGAGAACGGGGAGGAAGAGCGTTCGCCAGGGCGCGGTGGCCCTGCGAGGTGGAGGCGTCGCCGATGGGTGGAGGGCAGCGCGTCCGGTTTAGGCTATTCAGTTTTTTTTCTTTTATTTTTGATATCTTCGATCCGTGAAAACTGAACGGGGGGGGGGGGGGAGGGGTATGTTGGAGGAGAGAGAGAAGACTAAAGGGGAGAGTTGACTTCCTCATATTATTTAATTTAATTTTTAATTTCCCCCTTATAGTTACTTTTAAATACGAACTCGAAATCGAACCTGCCGACTGTCGTCCCTAGCGTATTACCCCCATTCCAAACACAATGCGATATGTTTTGTAGGCCAATTCGATCGTTACGACCAGTTTTCGTCAAAATCAACGTATAACTCTATATATTGAATTTGAACGTGCATTTCAATTTACCGGGGTCACATACTAACACGAAAAATTCCAGAAAAATATTTTCTAGCTTCGTATCGACGATACGGTCCTAACAAAACTAATTTCGTCCAATTCTGAGACCGTTTGAAAAATGGCCATTTTCCAGTCGATTAAAATCAACTGAAACTGGTCAAACGCGTTTTCCTTTACCACGCTCACACAATGATTCGAAAAATTATGAAATTTGAAACCTAGCAATAACTTTACATCACGGACCCAACAAAAGTGGTTTCGTCGAAATCCGAGGTCGTTTGCAGAATTTCTATTTGTAAGGGCTTGAATTCTATAGCGACTATTCAGAATTTTCAACTGGACATATCTTTTGATTCCCACTATGAAATTTTGATTTTTCGGATTCGTTGGAAAGATATTCACAAATAGATTCTAATATTTTTGGTTTCACTAAAATCCGGTTTATTTTGAATCCTGTACATTCATTTGAATTTTGAAATCGAATTATCGAACTACCGCGCCGTTTTCAATTCCTTTTTTGTATATAATAAATATTTATATTCTATCGTCGATTCAAACGAATATATACGTTCAAATTCTATTCAAAATAAATTTCTTGTTGATATTATTTAAAATAATTCATTTTAAATAATCAAAATTCGCTAAAATTGCCAAAATAAAAATTTTAAACTGGCCCAGATTTCCGGGTTATTACAATCTCCCCCACTTAAAACTTTTCGTCCCTGAAAAGGAACGAAGCCGAAAGTTGTTTAACAAATCAACTCAACTTCCAGTATTTTCGTTACGGCTTAAGTTCTTCAACTTTTCAGTTTCTAAGAACTTTTCAAAATTTTCAAAAATTTGGCTAACACCCTAAAATTTCGAAAAATTTCGCCATAACCTCCCCTGCACCGGGAGCGTAGGGAAATCCCGAAATTGCCATACAGGCCTTCTGATCTCAAAAAGAAAAAGAAAAAGCCAAGCGGCTCATAAAATCATCATCACCCAAACAAAACAGTAAATTATATTAAACATGTACCTATTTGTCGGGCAAACAAATTTTATTCTTATGCTCTAGCCTCCTTGCTATGACCTGTTCAATGTAAGTACATGTATATGCAAGCAAGTACGACTAATTTTCAATACAATTCACTATTTGATACAATTAGGCGTAATGGTTCAAAATTATCAAACAAATAAACAACCAACACAAACATCAATCAATTAGTGGATTAACGTTACAAATTCATAATTTTGATACATATACATATACAGAAAATCATATTTTTGATGCCAATTCACAACGATAAGCCCTATCTAATTTCGGTTCTCACACCAGTCTAATGGAAATATAGAAATCTCACTTTCGTTACTCGAAAATAAATACTGGCGACGGTGCCCCACCACCAGAATTATCCCCGGGCACTAGAGTGTGATTCTATAACTATCCAGTATATTAAAACTTCGAATACACGTTTGCAAGACGCATATGCAAAATCTTTATATATTGGATTGTCCAAATTCATTTAAAATAAATATTCAAATACGAATAATTGATTTAAATTTCAAAACAAAATTGGTTTTCATTTCAAAAATATACTCTTCACACTCGTTCTAGGATACTACTGATCCCATCTCTAACGAGTCATTCTCATTGGATATTACTAATCCAATATCTGATGAATTCTTTCGTATGGTTCTAATGTGCCTTGTTCTCTGAGCATTGTAAACCAAAGCTCTGATACCAAATGAAGCGACCCGAACTTCCTCGGTCTCCGAAGAGAAGAGAAAGAACGGATTACTATGAGGACAAGACAAAACAGAACGTAGACGGAAGAACATTTCATTGTATATTACAACAACGCATCAGATTACAAGAATATACAGAGTATAAATGAATAAATGTTACATAGAAATATCAGAGATTTAAATTACATTTAAATAGCATCGGAAAAATAATACAATACACAACTAGAAGTAATACGCGGATACAAAGCTTTCCGGATATCGTTCCAGCTGTAAACCAGGATCCTGTGAATATAAATCTGCAAAACCAAAACTACTAGCTGCCCGTGTCAAAATAGGCACCCAGAGTTTAGGTTAAAACAATAAACTCCAGGTCAGTCATGGGACTGGTGTGAGAACTAAAACAGTTATAAATCTTTATTTTAAAGTTAGGTAAATCAAGGGACCACGCCGCTAACGGGGAACGGGTTTCCTCCCAAGAATACCACTGCATAAAACAAACAACGCAATGCTAAGTAAAGAAAAATGAAGCTATTATAAGACCTAGGTCCCATCACACAATGCAACACAAACCAGAGGATAGGGTTTTCCCTTATAATAGCCAAAGCATGCTTGATACGTTTAAAACAAATCATTTGATACTATTATAAGTATATAGTGTCAAAACAATTTCAATCATAAATATCAATCCTAGACGGCATGGGTACCATATATCATGTCGCCCTACTACGCTCTACAACCAAAACCGCAAATGTCACGTATTTGGAAATTGGGTTTCCATCTGTGACCGAGGCAAAAGATAGTCCTCTACCGATTCGAGACAATCTAGCCTACCATGTCTCAGGAACAGCCACAACTACACCTAGGAGCCACACGACCGGTCCACCGATGTGGATTAAAATGCCTGAACACTGCGTTTCCCCGCCCTTTGGGGCGTAAATGAGTCAACGAATGACCCCATCGGACCCGGATCGTCCGATCAAACCGAGGCGCCTCGCAACAGCAACAACCACACAGGTGAAAAGTATATAAATGTCAGGGCTGGTAGGTCACTGACACCACCCTAGCTAGAAAGAAACACATGCCCTCCCTGGATCCTTCTCCCGTTTTTGGTTCACAACCGGGGTGTGAGGATCGCGAATCAACGCTACACAAAGCTATGCCACACAGGTCGTGCTTTGATCATCAACCACTGGACTTTGCGTTTCAACAGAAGCTTCGATCAATTGCCACTTAGGCATGCCACACAGGCAATTCACTCCATGCGATTGATATCCATCAATATATAACCCCTGAGCTCGTACGTCTTAGAGAAGGGCGTTAAGCAAGAGAATAAATTCTCCGCCGCCAAACAGATGTATATTTAATAGAAATCAATCACACAGACTAAAATCCAATGTCAGACACACAATCCATTTACAAGTTCGTTCTGGGTCTGAACGAAACCGGAGGCAACTAGTACCCCGCATATCCATCGATCTCCAAGTACGTCTGGACGATCACCAACTGTTTCCATCTTCTTGGGTGTACTGCCCAATCAAGATCATCAGTCATCACCCAAACGACGTGAAGACCTCCGGTCTTCAACCACCGTCTTCATCTTCGACACCACGTCGAAACAGTTATTCAGAATGGGATAAACCCGGTCTTTCTGAATAACTCACGTATATATTAAACAAGTGTTACACAAACACAACATACGCCTCATTCCAATTCAGAATATTCTTTAGGAAAGGTTCTCATTAATTTGATCAAAGATAAATTCTTTTAAATTTATTCTTTAATCTTCTTTTGAATATCAATTCAAACTAGTCGGGATTAGCGAACCACACCGAAGTAATCATTTATTTTATTTCCCAATCCCAACCTATTCATCCCATGAAGTAAAACTGGTCATACTTCATATCTAACACCACGGTGATTATCGGTAAATTCAATTACCATTTCCCGTTCAAATCTAATTAAAGATTTAACTATCGCCTGGAGCAAAACTGGTGATACTCCATTCTCGATCATTTCAATCTAATTAAAGATTCATTAAAACTCCCCTTAGTTTTAATCGTTAACTGGGTTAAAGAATCAGTGTCATTTAAAACACAGTTCACGATAAACCCAAAATCACATTCCATTAATTATCGGGCTAAAGAACGAGTGTTATTTAAAACACTGTCCACGATAAACCCAAAAATCAATATCAATTCAATTTCAATTAAATATTATTTAATTGGTACACTTCATTAAATCTAAATAAAAAGATTTAATCTTTTCTCAACTGGGTTCAAGAACAGTGTTAGTCAAGACACCATTCACGACAAACCCAAATCACATTTGATATTAAATACAAGGCTCTGAATAGAAAATATATCGGCTTATATTCAATATCAAATTCTACGACCAACAGATATCGTATTGGAAATAACGATATATATATCTATATCTTTCAAATTTCCATAACAACATCTGTATAATCACGAAATCCAACATCGAAATATTCCGAAGACAATTTCGATTCAAATCCATTCCAATGCAATCATTGGAAATTCTGGTTATTTCTAAAACCCTTTTCAAATTCAATTTATTTATTTAAAAACAAATAGAAATTTAATTCTAGTTCAAAACTAGTTCATTTCGATAAAAAACTATTTTTATCTTTTCAAATATGGAGTTTTCATCCCAATTCTTCACAAATCATTTCTTATGATTTTACACAAATTATGGATATTTTTAATAATTTTATCAAGGCCCGTACAGTCGATTTCCATCAACGGCCATCGAACTGCACTTATAGCGACTTTTTCCAAATTTGATTTGGACATAATTCCAAATCCAACCGTTAGATTTCAAATTTCTAATATTCATTAGAAAGCTCTTTTCGATACGAACCCAACGGTTCCGGTTTTAGGGGAATCCGACGGTCGGATCTCCCGCAATATCCATTCGAAGTCAATGGTCGAAATTCGCGAACTGCCGCGGCGCGTTCTATTCAGGCCATTATATAATATATATAATATATACTTCGTAGATTTCCATTCAAAACGTGCTTTATAAATCGTTTTAAATTCATTTCAAATCGATTTCAATTCGAATTCATTTATATTCAATTTCAATTCGAATTCATCTATATTCAATTTCAATTTGAATTCATTTCTATTCAATTTCAATTCGAATTCATTTCTATTCAGTTTCAGTTCGAATTCATTTCTATTCAGTTTCAGTTTGAATTTCAATTCTTTTCAAAATATTAGATTTTGAAATCACTTTCGATATTCATTATAAAATGAATAAAATCGATATAAATATCGTTCACGTCAAAATGGCGTCAATCTAATCTACACGGCTTCATATATTTCTATTTTCCAATATTCTATTTCAAATATTGCTATTTCAAATGTTTCTTTTTCAAATATTTCTATTTCAAATGTTTCCTTTTCAAATATTTCTATTTCAAATATTATTTTTCAAATATGGAATGAGGCCCAATCAATTACCATATAATGTTAATTATATGGATTTCCTACCACATGTATCTAACAACAACGATAAATCATCAACCATCATCCAAAGTGTGTTCTACACTGTATAAGCATCAAATATGAATATTTAACACTTATAACAGTCTGTCAATCAATCGATCGATCGACATACAACTAATTATTGGGATTAGTGTATGTCAAATATCATCCCAATACCCGTGTGGGGTTTCAAACAATCAAACACAGATTTTATTTGTGCAGTTGGGCAATGTGTAAAATTTATCGTCCCAATCAATATCAGTCAAATCAGTATATATAAACAAATCTCCGATTTGTTTATAAATATTTATTTCGAATACACGTTAAAAATTCTATTTTTAACTATAAAATATTTTCCACTATAAAATATTTTATTTCATTTCACATCGCATCACACAATCAACTACACATCAAAATCAAACAAACAAGCATACAAGTCGTCCATGGTCTGTGGACGACGGCTGTCGGGTGCTACTAAACACCGTCTGCATCCTAGTATATATTATTAACTAGAAATAAAAAGCTAAAGGTGAGAAGTTCTCACAGAATTGCTAATCCAACGCCATGACTCTTCTTATGTAGAAATCTTCGCCGTTCTTGCCTCTTGTCACTTTCGTTGTCCGCTTTCACTACATATATAAAAATTGAATTTTTACTTTGCTATTCAATATATAAAAATCGAATTTTTACTTCGCTATTCAATATATAAAAATCGAATTTTTAATCTTTCTACATTATAAAAATTATATTTTTATTACTCTACATGAATAAAAATCATATTTTTATTACAAAGCTCCATACGTAAAAATCGTATTTTTGAATCGATGAATACTCTATTCAAACACATCAAAATTGAATTTTTATAGGTCATTCAAATAAATAAAAATCAAATTTTTATTTCGATAAAAATCCTATCTTTATGGATTTAAAATCATATCCTTTCTATGTCATACAAATATAAACTTCCAATCTTTCTTTTGCTTCATCCTTTTTACATTTAAAAATCTTGTTTTCATTATATAAAAATATCGTCTATGTTTCTATAAAAATCCGAGCTTTGTTTCTATAAAAATCCGAGCTTTGTTTCTATAAAAATCTAAGCTTTATTTCTATAAAAATCTAAGCTTTTACCTCACAAAAAAAAAACTTGCTTTTATACTAATGTTTCCTACATGAAAGTCTCCCCTTTTATACAAATTAGTTTCTATATAAAAAAGAAAACTGAAAATAAGAATATAAAATTAAATGGTATTTACTGGTTTTCTTTGCAAGGGGACCCATGTGCTGCTGACGCGGCGAAGGAAGCTCTGGGAGGTTGGCAGGCGGCGGGGCTCCCTCTGATGGTCGGCGTCCTTCGTGATTGGGGGGGGGGGGGTGTTCGACGATAGGGGGAGTTAGGGTTTTACATCGGGGAAGGGGGCAGAGAGAGGGACGATGGGGAGGAGGCGAGAACGGGGAGGAAGAGCGTTCGCCAGGGCGTGGTGGCCCTGCGAGGTGAAGGCATCGCCGATGGGTGGAGGGCAGGCGCGTCCGGTTTAGGGTATTTGGTTTTTTTCTTTTATTTTTGATTTCTTCGATCCGTGAAAACTGAATGGGGGGGTATGTTGGAGGAGAGAGAGAAGACTAAAGGGGAGAGTTGACTTCCTCATTTATTTAATTTAATTTTTAATTTCCCCCTTATAGTTACTTTTAAATTCGAGCTCGAAATCGAACCTGCCGACTATCGTCCCCAGCGTATTACCCCCATTCCAAACACAATGGGATATGTTTCGTAGGCCAATTCGATCGTTACGATCAGTTTTCGTCAAAATCAACGTATAACTCTATATATTGAATTTGAACGTGCATTTCAATTTACCGGGGTCACATCCTAACTCGAAAAATTCCATAAAAATATTTTCTAGCTTTGTATCGACGATACGGTCCTAACAAAACTAATTTCGTCCAATTCTGAGACCATTTGAAAAATGGTCATTTTCCAGTCGATTAAAATCAACTGAAACTGGTCAAACGCGTTTTCCTTTGCCACGCTCACATAATGATTCGAAAAATTATGAAATTTGAAACCTAGCAATAACTTTACATCACGAATCCAACAAAAGTGGTTTCGTCGAAATCCGAGGTCGTTTGCAGAATTTCTATTTTTAAGGGCCTGAATTCTATAGCGACTATTCAGAATTTTCAACTGGATACATATCTTTTGATTCCTGCTATGAAATTTTGATTTTTCGGATTCGTTGGAAAGATATTCACAAATAGATTCTAATATTTTTGGTTTCACAAAAATCCGGTTCATTTTGAATCCTGTACATTCATTTGAATTTTGAAATCGAATTAACGAACTACCGCGCCGTTTTCAATTCCTTTTTTATATATAATAAATATTTATATTCTATCGTCGATTCAAACGAATATATACGTTCGAATTCTATTCAAAATAAATTTCTCGTCGATATTATTTAAAATAATTCATTTTAAATAATCAAAATTCGCTAAAATTGCCAAAATAAAAATTTTAAACTGGCCCAGATTTCCGGGTTTTTACAGTAAAATAAAGAATACTTCTCATTATAATCTTTTATATAAAGAATATTTTTATGATTATTTTAAAATATGTTTTTAAAGGGTTACTAGCATTTGCAATTATATTTTGTGATATGAAATAAATTGAGGTGTGAAGTGGATTTATCATGGACGATGTTTTAAACGACATTTGTCCTTTAATCCAATTTACATTGAAATTATTATTTGGAACTTATGAATCTATTTTATAGATTTAAAAAGGCATTTTCTAAAAATCAAGTTTTTCTCATTTAATATATTAAATAGGAATTAAGTGGAAATTCGATTGGTAAAAATCGAAATGGGCTTCTGTAAAAGAAGACCGGTATTATATATGGAATTTAAGAGGCTTTGCCATTATTCCATTTATATTATTAGTCCGATACAGAAATTTATGTCGATTATGTACTGATTTGATTTCTGTGGAATTCCATATTTTGGAAATTGATTTATAGATTTTATTTTAAATGTTTATCTTTGATAAAATTAATGAGAATCTTTTAAATTGAATATCTTATTAAAAGAATACTCGGAGTTGGAATGTGGCGTAATGTGTGATTTTCCAATATTTGCTTTTTAACCCCAAAATACGCGAGTTATTCAGAAAGACCGGGTTTAACCCATTCTAAATAATCATCACGACGATCAAGAGTCGAAGACGAAGACGGTGATTGAAGACCGAAGGTTTACACATCGTTGGGATGATGATGACTGGTATCTTGAATTGGGATTGGCCTTCCAAGGCAAGGTATTTGGTAATGATCGTCCAAACGCATTTGGAGATCGACAGACACAATGTTTCGCTCAGACCCAGAGCGGACTTGTAAATGGATTGTGTGTCTGACATTGTATTCCTTTCTACTGTATTTGTTGAACGCGACTGATTATATATTTCTGTTTGGTGGTGAAGAATTTACTCTTTACTTATCATCCTTCTCTAAGACGTATGAGCTTAGAGGTTATATGTATATTGGTAGATGATCAATAATATGGTAGGGTCTGACAATGTGACATGCTAAGATGCAAATGATCAAGGCTTTTGTTGAAAAGCAGGGCCTTGTGGGGTGATCAAAGCATAGCCTATTACGGCATAGCTTTGTGTATATCGTGACTTCGCGAGCCTCACACCCCGGTATGAGTCAAAAAGGGGATATGGACTGCAGGGAGTGCACACGTTTCTTTCTAGCTAGTGGTAGTGTCAGTGCTTTAACACGGCTTGGCATTTTACTTATGTGGATGATGGATTTTGAGGCACCTCAGATTTTTATAGGCTGATAGTGGTCATATTATAGGTTCAAAGGAACCGGGAAGCATGTGTTCAGGCATAACCAATCCACTGCCGATAGGCGGGGACCGGCCCTGAAGATCCAAGGGTTCACTGCAGGGGATCCTGAGGCATTTGCTAGAGTGTCTTGAATCGGAGAGGAGCTTGCCCCTAGCCTCGACTCATGATGGAAATCCAATTTCCAATACGACCTTGCGGTTTTGATTATAGAACTAGTATGGCGACATAGTAGGATGGGGTACTCTGCCGTCTATGATTGATACATTATGATTGAAATGTTTATTATATATATATACCCATATATATACACACTAATATTAAATCCATTTTATCGTATCAAGCATCTCTTGACCATTATAAGGTAAAACCCTATCCTCTGGTTTGCGTTGCATTGTGTGATGGGACTTGGGTCTTATAATGGTTTCATTTTTCTAAAAAGCATTGCGTTATTTGACAATTTACTTTATTTATGCATTGGCAATCCAATGGAGTGAACCCATTCCGCGTTAGCGGCGTAGTCCTGTGATTAGCCTACTTATTAGATAAGTTAAGTATAGAATTCTCACACCAGTCCCACGACTGACCTGTAGTTTGTTTCACTTTGCAAACTCGGGTGCACTCTTTCCACACGGGTAGCCGAGTAGCTTTTTGCAGATATAGTTAAGCATGATCCTGGATTGAAGTCTGAAGCTGAGTCCAAAATACTGATGGCCTTCCGCTGAGATTAGTTCCGCTGCAATGTATTTAATTTATTGTAAATGTATCTTCCGCTGTATTATTTATTGATGTACTCTTATATATTCTGTACTCTGATGTAACATTTATTATTGATGTTATAAAAGTCTGTGTTTTTGTTCTGATGTGTTGTATGCCCAAAGTTAACGTACTCGGGTTTTGAACGGTCTTAATCGATCTTGCGATCGATTGTGGTCGGGCGAAATCTGGGTCGTTACAAAGCACGTGACTTCTGGGACAGGAAGGGTACTCCTGGTAGTCCTCTATGTAGTGACAGTGCTTAAGCTGTGCCCGTAGGGACTGGATCTGCGCGTTACTACCCAGTGAGTATACCTTGATTGCCACGATAGTGGGCAATCAGAAGGCTGTATGGTGGCTTTGGTGATTCAACGATCCTGTTGCCTTGTGATTAGGAGGGCTACGACCATTTCTATTTTCCTTTGGCAGGTCTAACCATATGTTTGATAGTATTCATCGGGTACCAACAATCGACAGTCAGTGTGATGTGTGATGTGAAGAGACGAAGAGCTGAACCAAAAGATCATAGAGCTTTTACCTTCAAGGCTTTGGTTGAAGGACATGCCAATTAGGATTTATTGTTTGTTGTTTTCTCTGCGGCCACATCACTAGCTCTCACTTCTGTTTGCCTTTCACTAGTTGAGGGAGGGGTAAGGTGGGACCATAGCCACTGTGAAAATGCAGACCATAGCATCTGTGTATACAGATATCTAAAAAAGCTCCCAACTGAGTTCCATGTTTCTAATACCACCCTGTTACAGAACTTGGTGCAGTGTAGATAATATGTGCAGATACACGCATACCATTTCTGTATGGTGTATCATAAAGGTTACGACATCGATTACGATTAACAATACGTACATGATAAAGTCTATATACATTCATGTCTTCTTCGGGTGGTGTATCGTAGACTTTAAAGCATTACTCCGTGATTGAATCTGAATTCAATTGAATGATTCGAAGGTGGCAGTTCGTACGCTTATGTAGCATGTAAATGGCGGGACTATGCGGAACGTAGCGTTGTTATATTGATTCGTACGTGGCTCCGACATTGGATGAGGGACTGCGTATATTTCTGTGGCGTTACGGCGGAGACCGTGCAAGTGGGGTACCATGGTGGGTACCTTAATATTGGGGTAGCTACATATATATATATATATATTGTATTAGTTTAACCTATTGGGAAGTAAATGGGTACGACATGAGCATACGCCTTGGGTAATATTAACACAAGCAACCTAATAAATAAGAGAATCTAACTGAACGGTGTATATAGGGTTATCCAAAATGTGTAGTAGTCACCAGAACTTGTGTTCTGACACCCTCCTCATAACATACTCGCAGGTTAGATTTGTGGCAGAGATATGATAGCTTTGGATACTGGTTAGGCAGATTACTATCTGGGTAAGGCTATATTTTGATTATATTATATTTTATTCCATTATGCTGTGAGATGTTTTCTGAGCTCTGATATGTTTATTATCTCGATCTTTTCTGCAGGATAACAGACAAACAAATACGGGTTTCGATAGATTAGAATTTTGAAAAAAAATCGATCTGTCGAAATTCGGGTTGTTACAGTTGGTATTATAGCCTAGGTTTAGGATTCTTGTATACATAATGAGTGAACATATTTGTATTTTTAAAATATAAATATTATATATATATACCTAGATCCATAAAGGAACCCACTATGTAGAAAAGGCATAATATAGTGAGAACTGGGATATCTATTTTGTACGCTAAAGGAACGAATATGGAAATCCGAGACCCTTAGGTAATTTGGGTGGGAAGTATACAATATACTTTGTATGAAAGAAAGGTGAATCCCATGTGTTAGTATTTCAGGTTAGTGGGTTTGGCAGTGAAACCCTGTATATTGAAAAAGGTTAAAAAGAGAAAAATGGATTAGGAATATATATTGTTGAGAGAATTAACTTTATGGAAGCGTCTAGGAAAGCCTATGTAAGTTGGAAATCCACTTTGAGTCCAACCCCATTGTCAACTTTTAAGAATTCGTAATTGTAAAAGCTTTTAGAAGATGCTTTATGGTGTTTTCAAGTTTTGATCTTAAAAGTTACAGTTTTAAAAATATGCAAATAAGTACATGTTGGATTCTTAAGTAAAATGAGGTATATTTTGGAAACAATGATTTCTTGTGAAAATTTTGTTTAAAATGAATTCTCTTAGAAAAAGGTACACATTATAGAGCATGTATAGATTGCTAGTTCCTAGTTATATAGTATTAAAGGATTAAAAAGCAAAACATAGAAAATGTTGCATTTTGATGTTGCATTTTATTTTCAGTAAAAAAGTTTTGAAATCTCTATTCTTTTGACAGTCATTTTTTATAATTGTTTTAACAAGAAAATTTTGTTGGGTGGACAAAATAAGTAGTAGAGATTAAGAATAGAGTAGATGTTTGCACCTTGTAATAAGTAACTGAACTAACCTTATAAGCAAGAACAAGTTGTAAACCTGATTGAGAAATAGTTGTCCTTATCTACTCCAGTTTTTGAGATTTGAAAAAAAAATATTTTCATTTTTATAAAATGACATGTTTTATGGTTATAAGGAAAATAAAATTTTGAATTTTTTTTTTACTTTTTGAAGAAAAGTGAAATGAAAAAGCCAAACCATGTTTTAAAAAGTATGAAGTAGGTAAGGATTAGTGCTTAAGGAAGACAGGAAAAGTTTTGAGGCTATGAAACAGATAGCGAGAATTATCCTGAAATAATGGTAAGTTCCCGTAGAATGCGTAAGCATGGGAAGGCCTTGGGTGTTGCCTGGAAATGAATGTTGGTACACAGCTAGGACTAGAAGACTTATTTGAACCTAAACTTAGATCAAGGGATTAAGTTAAATAAGCTAAGAAAAGGGTAATGGCATAACTTAAAAGGAAACAACAACTTCAATAAAGCAACAAACATGACAGTTAAAGAAAGATGGAAAATTCTAAGAAAAGGTGTATAAGAATAAATTTTTCCAAGACAAGTTGAAAAAGAAAATCCATAACATGGGAAATTTTCTTATGTGGGTTGTGCTTGGATAGGAAAATAGGGAAACTTTATAAAATAGTTGCATAAAATCCAAATGCGGTTAGAAAAAGGTTGAAAAAGAAAAGCGGAAGATGTGAAGTTTTCAACCTTTTTGTAACATAAGAAATCTAATTTAGAAAATTAGATTTTTTCTAAAATTCGAAAAATAAAGTTTCTTAGTTGGCTTTCGAATGCAAAAATTGGATGAACTACGCTCTTGCTTAGTAATAGTATGGGAAAATTTGTATGAAAATATATTTTGATATTCAAAATATTGCATTCATGTAGAATTTCCAGTATATTTAGGATGTGTGCATCATGTTTTTAAAGGATTTTTGAAAATTTGCATACATATAGGAGGTACCACTTAGGCATAAATGTATTACTATGTTGGATTACACTTTGCACTAATGCACACATGTTTGAAAAAATTGATGCACGCATGATGGATGTATATTATGCGAGGGATTATTTAATTTTACCCTTATCAAATTTCGGGGACAAAATTTCCTTAGGGTGGAAGAATGTAATACCCCGCATTTTTAATTAAACAATAAAATAAAATAAAATTTGAAGAGCTTCCACAAATTGGTCATGGGATTAGCGTCATTACGTCCGTGGCGATTTTCTGGTTAATGTAGACCTATGGGTTGCAAAAAACAGGTTTAATATGAAAGAGATACCTTTAAATGAAATATTTAAACAAAAGGAGGTATAAGAAAAGAACAATGATCACCATTGTTTTTAGACTTGTTAACAAAAGCCTATGTAGTCCAGTTGTTAAGAACATGTGGCTTCCAAGATAGTGGCGCATGTTCGATCCCCGCGGGCGCCATATTTTTAGTTTAACTGCTAAAATAATGCATGTTCTAAAGAGAAAATATGTGTAAATGCACGAATAAGGAAGATTATACATAAAAGTGAACATATATATATACATGTATATGTAAATATATACATATATATGTGCAATATATATATATATATACACACACACACACACACAAAGGAGAAATTCAAAATAAACCTGCAATAAATGAAAATATGTAAGAATTAAATAACGACATAACGTCGTTTGAATTTTGAAAACAAAATAAAAGTTGTGTGTGTATATATGTATATATATGTAAATGTATATACATGTACAATGGGCATTTGAAATTTTGTATCCATATAAGGAGATTATATGTAAATATAATATTTAAATAAATCAAGGAAAGTATAACGGGATACTAATCAAACATTTGAACTAAAAACATTAAAACAGTAAACTTCGTGCCCAAAACCGCTCGTGGTACACGGGGGGTCGACTTAAGGGTCGACTCACCCATAGGAGGGTCGACCCACCCCAGATATGGGTAGATTCATTCAACGAATCTGGTCTGTTTTCCGAACCATATACGTTGTTGACTCGGCGCTGCGTGTACAAGATCATAGCCACTTGCTAGAACACCTATAAGTAGGCTAGCAGAGCCTAGCCTAAATCTCATATTTTCTGAGAGGTTGCCTAGGCTCTGCCATTCTTTTTCCTCCTCAAATCTCTTTAAAAAATATATATAGTAATTAGTATTACGAGATTCTGGAGGAAAAGAATGCATATCTGCAAATGGGTGTTCTGAATTCTGTTCGAAGTAAGGTAAATTCTTAGATCTGGTCAATTTAAATTTCTACTCTTTCTTCCCTTTTTCTTTTAGTTGAGAATTGTGGATCCATGGTTGTTTAGGTTCTAGATTCAGTTAGGGGATTCATGGAATAATAGGTTTGGACCAGATTCATGAATTGGAAAGCTATTAGGTGTGTGGATCTAAGTTATATGTTTTTGTTAATGGTATATTTATCGTTTGGCATTCCCCGTTAAAATGTATAATAAACCAGCTGAAATGTTTAACTGTTGTAAATCAGTTGAAATTTATGAACATGTAAATCTGTAGGCTTAATTAAAGATTAAGTGGAAAATTTTGTGTTAAAATTGTTTAGGACATGTTAAAAAGATTACTGTTGTATATAGAACCATCCTAAGAACCCATTAATTGGCATATTATGTATGTGAATCTTGACTGTAAGAATTGGGATAATTACATGTTAATCTATTAGGTTGGAATAATTACATGATTAGATAATTACATGTTATTCCTTTAAAGTTGGTTAATTACATGTTAGGAAGAACATGCAACATGATAATCAGTTAGAATGGACTTAATATGATATTAAGTATGACATGTAAAAATAGAGTTATAGTAAAAATTTGGAAGAATGGATATGCCTAAATTATATGGAAAATTTACAGCAATTAAAAAATTGTAATCGCATATAGACACGAGTTTAAATTCAACTTGTGGTAGAAGTCTGTCCGGAACCGCCCGACAAATCTAGCAACCACAAGTGGTTAATTTAATGTGAGGGGTCTAGTGTGTAAATATACATGTAAAGTGCTAAGATAACAGGTTGAGTCCAACTAGTGGTAGAAGTCTAACTGGAACCGCTCAACAAATCCAACATCCACAAGTGGTCGGCTTAATGTGAGAGGTTTGGTGCATAAAAACATATATGAATATATGTATATAACAAGATAGAAATAAATGGCATTAACTGTAATTAATGGAAATGAATGAAAGTTACAACTATAAAAGAATTGGAATGAACGGGGAATGATGATAGCCTATTATTAATAAACCTGAAGGGAAAAAGGGAAGTTAATAGGTAAGCTTTTCCTAGGGACAAGTGGAAATTATAACTTAGGTTATAATAAACGATAGGGGAAATGAGATAACTTATAATGAGATAAGTTGTACTTAATTATAAATTAAGTAATCTATAAATCTGGAAACCTAAAACCTACTATTTGTAATAAGTAGAGAAAAGAGTGGAAAACTTATGAAATGCGATAAGTTGTACTTAATTATACAATACGTAACCTGTAAACCTGAGAATTTGAATCCTGTTGATAGAATAACATGTTAAAGGCTTATTAATGAACTTAAATGGGTTAAGTTATATAACTAAGATTAATAAGCAAGATAAACTTGGTAACTTGAATGAGAAGTTAATATGATTGAAATAACCAAGTTAACTGGGAGTCTGATGAGGTAGAGCAAGCGCGTAATTAAGCGGTTAGAGATAGGATCTAATAACACATTAAACTGATGCGCTTGGACCAGTCCATACGTCTGAAGGTGAATAACCCAACAGGGTAGATCATCATTGTGTCATAGGACATGAGGTGAGTGCACGTCCATCTGATTATTTTTCCTGTTATTCTGCTGGCTCCGAAGGACTGGAAGAGGAAGCACGCGACTTCCTGGGATGTGAAGGGTACTCATGGTAGTCCTCTGTGCGGTGGTAGCGCGTAGGCTGTGCTCACTGAGGTTGGGTCTGTGCGTTACTACCCAGTGAGTATACCTTGATTGCCACGATAGTTTGCAATCAGAAGGCTGCAGGGTGGCTTGGGTGATTCGACGATCCTGTTACCTTGTAACTAGGCGGGTTACGACCATTTTTGTTTGCCTTTGGCGGGTCTAACCATCTCTTTGATAGTAGTCATCGGGTATCAACCATCGACAGTTAGCGTGATACGTGATGTGTGATGCGGAAAGACAGAGAGCTAAACCAAAAGGCCATAGACCTTTTACTATCAAGGCTTTGGGTGAGAGACAAGCCAATTATGATGTATTGTTTGTTGTTTTCTCTAGGGCCACGTCACTAGCTCTCACTTCTGTTTACTTTCACTAGTTGAGGGAGGGGTCAGGTGGGACCATAACCATTGTGAAGATGCAGACTGGAGCATTTGTGTATACAGATATCTGAAAAAGAACCCGATCGAGTTCCGTGTTTCCGATACCGCCCCGTTACGGACCTCAATGCATAGTAGATAATATGTGCGGATACATGCATACTGTTTCCATATGGTGCATCGTAAAGGTTACGGCATCGAGTACGATTAATGATACTTACGTGAGAAAGTCTAGATACATCCGTGTCTGCTTCGGGTGGTGTATCGTAGACTTTAGGGCATTACTCTATGATGGAATATGAATTCGATCGAATGATTCGAAGGTGGCAGTCCGTACGCTTATGTAGCATGGCGATGGAGGGACTATGCGGAACATAGCGTTGTTATATTGATTCGTACGTCACTCTGATGTAGGATGAGGGGCTACGCATATTTATGTGGCGTTACGATGGAGATTGTTCGAGTGGGGTACCATGGAGGGTACCTTAATATTAGGGGTAGCTACATATATATATATATTGTATTAGGTTGACCTATTGGGGAGTAAATGGGTATGACGAAAATGTAAGTCTTGGGTGCTATTAACACTAGTAACCTAATAAATAAGAGAATCTAACTGAACGGTATATGTAGGGTTATCCAAAATGTGTAGTTTAAATCCAGTCACCAGAACTTGTGTTCTGACCCTCTTCTCATAACATACTCGCAGTTTGGATTTGTGGCAGAGATATGATAGCTTTGGATACTGGTTAGACAGTACTATTATCTGGGTAAAGCTGTATTTTATTTAAATTATATTTTATTCCATTCCGCTGTGAGATATTTTCTGAGCTCTGATATCTTTATTATCTCTGTCTTTTCTGCAGGATACCATACAAACCAACATGGGTTTCAATAGATTAGAAATTTGAAAAAAAATTGGTTTGTCGGAATTTGGGTTGTTACACACAACCTTAGCATCTCACTTTTAGCTTTTGCCAATTCTTTCGATGAAATTAGGTCTAATCAACAAGCATGCTAAAAATTCAGATTTTAACTCATAGTGAGGCCTGAAATTGAATCCAACCAAATACTCAAGGTGATTCCATTTAGTATACATAGCTCCCTAACTCGCATGTCTTCTACTCAACTCACCAGCCACAGCATTCCCCTTTGCTTGAGTATAGGTTATACTAAAATCAAATGATGCTAAAAACTCTAACCACCGCTGTTGCCGAAGATTCAAATCCTTTTAAGAGTATAGATATTTCAATGACTTATGATTTATGAATAGATCAAATCCACATATTAACAAATAATGTATTGAAATCTTCTTAGAAAACACTATCCCCTCCAACCCCAGATCATGAGTCAGGTAATTCATTTCATGCAACTTCAGTTGTCGACTTGCGTAAGCCATAACCTTTTCTTTATGCATTAGCACTGCTCCCAACCCAGTGCTATGTGCGTCGGTATACACAACCATCTCGTCATTCCCACTCGGAATAACCAAAAAAAGGGGACTCGTTAATCTCTCTTTCAAGATCACAAAAGCATGCATGCACTTTGCAACACATATGAAGACCTGATTCTTTTTCGTCAATCTAGTCAATAGTGCATCTCTCTTTAAAAATTCCTTGATAGAACTTCGATAATATCTAATTAAACCATAGAAATTTATAACATTTATAGCTCCAATCTTGGATTACTGTAACCATAGCGGGATCCATCGTTATTCCTTGTCCCGATACGACGTGACTAAGAATCTTACGTCCTCCTTCCGGGAGTGACACTTCGAAAACTTAGCTCTCAGTTGATGTTTTCGTAAGATTTACAAAATGATTCTCAAATGATTTTTATGTTCTTACTTGGTCCTGGAGTAAGCAAATATATCATCCATGAACATAATAACGAACTTGTTCAACTGATCTCTGAAAACTCAATTCGTAAGATCCATGAAATATGCTGGCTCATTAGTCAATCCAAATGGCATCACCAGCCACTCATAAAATCCAGATAGTATCCTAAAAGTTTTCTTCGGCACACTATCCCTAGTCACTCTCAATTGGTGAAATCCCATTGTCAAATACATCAAGGAAAACACCTTGGCTTCGTGAAGATGATCGAACAAGTTATAGATCCTAGGCAATTGATACTTATTCTTCTTGGTCACCTTATGCAGCTTACAATGATCCATACACGATCTCAATGATCCATTAGCCTTGGTCACAAACACAACATGTGCACCCCACTTAGATACGCTTCTCCAGATGAATACCTAACTCAAAAAATCATTCACTTTCACCTCTAACTCTCGCTGTTGGTGCCATCCACCTAAGAGGCATAACAATAGGTCTGGCTCTATCCACTAGAATAATACGAAACTCAACTCCCTTCGCAGTGGTAGTCCCTTGACCTCGTCAAAGACATCAGAAAACTTCTAACAATCATTATTGATGACAATCCATCTCGTGGAATCGCAAGCAAATATAGAAAGCCGACTAGGATCCCGTCCCCATGGTAAGTACTGTATCACAACTTTTCGCCCTTACACATTCTAAATCATCACCTCCGGCCTCTCGCAATCCATTATAGTCGCGTATTTCTTGAGCCATTCCATTCCTAGAATAATCCTAAACCCAGTGAAGTTAAAAAAAAGAAATCACACATTAAAGAGAAATCATGACTCGATAAAACTTGACCATGACAAAGCATACAAAGGCTAGAAGAACCTGCTATTAGGTTAGTCATAACCAATCGTCTATCAACAATCACAGGTTCTAAACTAACTTGCAAACAAGCTCAATACAGATAAAAGAACGTGATGCTCTAGTATCAAATAAAATTCACATTGAACACCTCTAGTAAAAAGCATATCTTGCACAACAAATCAATTCCATTTTCTACTACAGTCGGAGCTCTCGAAGAAGTTGACACATCATCCAATGCATATGCCTTTACAACCTGTTTATCCTTTGGCGGCTCCGGGAAATTCTTCCTCAAGTGTTTGGCCTTATCACGGTTAAAACACTTTCTTTCCGCCTTCGGAGCCTTGGAATCGTTACAATAATGGCCCATCTCATGATATTTAATGCAGGTAACCTGCTCGTTAGGTTTCTTTTGGCCATTCTTCCCTTGTTGTTGTTTTCTCTTTCCATTTCAAAATTTCCTATTCCTGCAAAATTGTTATGGCTTCGACACCTCCTTACTTTCAACAACAACCCCTTCTTTCTTTGAGAATAAACTCTATTGCCTTAAAGATTTATCAACAAACTTCTCATATGGATCCTCGATATGACCCACCAATTATTTTCAAAGACACTCATTCAATCCCATGATAAACTTATTGTTCTTCTAATATGGATTCTCGATATAAGAACTAGATACTTCGATAAAGCCTTAAACTCCACTACATTCTCAGCCATAAGTCTCCCACCTTGCATTAGCTCAAGAAAATTCATAAAGAGGATCGACTTTAGGACCGTAGAAATAGACTTCTCCACAAATTTAGTTTTACTAATTCCAGGTAATTTGGTCCTTTGGAGTCTCTAGAGTAATAGAGTTCCACTTATTCATGGCTCTCCCTTGAACCTGCCTCGATGCAAGCTTCCTGTAAAAACCCGTAACTTCCCCGTAAAGAAAAGCGTCGGATAGTTCGAGAACAAGCCACAACAGAACACAAACAAAAGAACATTTCATTGTTATTACAACAATTGCATCAGATACAAGAATATACAGAGTATAAATGAATAAATGTACAGAAATATCAGAGATTTAAATTACATTTAAATACATAGCAGTGGAAAATAATACAATACACAACTAGAAGTAGATATGCGGATACAAAGCTTTCCGGATATCATTCCAGCTGTAAACCAGGATCCTGTGAATATAAATCTGCAAAACCAAACTACTAGCTGCCCGTGTCAAAATAGGGGCACCCAGAGTTTAGGTTAAAACAATAAACTCCAGGTCAGTCATGTGACTGGTGTGAGAACTAAAACAGTTATTAATCTTTATTTTTAAAGTTAGGTAAATCAAGGGACCACGCCGTATAACACGGAACGGGTTTCCTCCCAAGAACACCAGTGCATAAAACAGCAGCGCAATGCTAAATAAAGAAAAATGAAGCTATTATAAGACCCAGGTCCTATCACACAATGCAACGCAAGCCGGGGGATAGGGTTTTTACCTTATAATAGCCAAGAATGCTTGATACGTTTAAAAGAAAACATTTGATACTATAATAAGTGTATAGTGTATAAAACAACTTCAAATCATAAGTATCAATCATAGGCGGCATGAATGCCCCATAACACTATGTCGCCATATATAAGTTTACAATCAAAATCGCAAAGTCGCGTATTTGGAAATTGGATTTCCATCTATGAACCGAGGCAAAAGATAGTCCTCAACCGATTCGAGATGCTCTAGCCCGTGCCTCAGGATCCAGACACAGGTGGGCCCTTGGATCGTCAGGATTGGTCCACCGATGTGGATTAAAATGCCTGAACATGCGTTTCCCCGCCCTATGGGGCGTAGGTGAGCCAACTAAATGACTCCATCGGACCCGGATCGTCCGATCAAACCGAGGCGCCTCGCAACAGCAACAACCACATAAGTCAAACTCGTCAGGGCGTGTAAAACCACTGACGCCACTTCTAACTAGAAAGAAACGCAAGTCCTCCCTGAGGTCCGTCTCCCGTTTTTGGTTCATACCGGGTGTGAAACTCGCGAAGTAAGCGTTACACAAAGCTACGCCACAAAGGCCGTGCTTCGATCATCAACCACAAGACTTTTGCTTTTCAACATAAGCCTTGATCATTTGCCACTTATGCATGCCACACAGGCAATTCACTCCATGCGATTGATATCCATCAATATATAACCCCTGAGCTCGTACGTCTCAGAGAAGGACGTTAAGCAAGAGAATAAATTCTCCGCCGCCAAAAAGATATATATTTAATAGAGATCAATCACACGGACTAAAATCCAATGTCAGACACACAGTCCATTTACAAGTCCGTTCTGGGTCTGAACGAAACCGGAGGCACCTAGTACCCCGCATATCCATCGATCTCCAAGTACGTCTGGACGATCACTAACTGTTTCCATCTTCTTGGGTGTACAGCCCAATCAAGATCATCAGTAATCACCCAAACAACGTGAAGACCTCCGGTCTTCGACCATCGTCTTCGTCTTCGACTTATCGTCGTATCAGTTATTCAGAATGGGATAAACCTAGTCTTTCCGAATAACTCGCGTATATATTATAAAAGTGTTACACAAACACAACATACGCCTCATTCCAATTCATTAGTCACTAACCGTAAATTAATCAAGAGAATAATTCCCCAAATATTAACCCCGAAGGCCGAAACCAACATCAGATCAATATCCAGAAAACCATTCTGCTTAGCTAACCGACAGTTAGTTTCTGATTTTCACATTCATAGGGAAAGGTTCCCATTAATTTTATCCAAGATAATTTCTTGAATTTATTCTCTAATCTTCCTTTGAATTTCGATTCAACTAGTCGGAATTAGCGAACCTTACCGTAGTAATCATTGGTTTTAATTCCCCAATCCCAACCTATTCATCCCATGAAGTAAAACTGGTAATACTTCATATCTAACACCATGGTGTTATCGGTAAATTCAATTACCATTTCACGTTCAAATCTAATTAAAGATTTAACTATCGCCTGGAGCAAAACTGGTGATACTCCATTCTCGATGATTTCAATCTAATTAAAGATTCATTAAAACTCCACTTAGTTTTAATCTTCGACTGGGTTAAAGAATCAGTGTCATTTAAAACACGGTTCACGATAAACCCAAAATCACATTCATTAATTATCGGGTTAAAGAACGAGTGTTATTTAAAACACTGTTCACGATAAACCCAAAATCAATATCAATTCAATTCCAATTAAATATTGTTGAATTGGTACACTTCATTAAATCTAAATAAAAAGATTTAATCTTTTCTCAACTGGGTTCAAGAACAGTGTTAGTGAAGACACCATTCACGACAAACCCAAATCACATTTGATATTCAATACAAGGCACTGAATAGAAAATATATCGGTTTATATTCAATATCAAATTCTACGATTAACAAATGTCATATTGGAAATAACGATATAAATATATATCTTTCAAATTTCCATAACAACATCTGTATAATCACGAATTCCAACATCGAAATATTCCGAAGACAATTTCGATTCAAATCCACTCCAATGCAATCATTGGATATTCTGGTTATTTTTAAAACCCTTTTTAAATTCAATTTATTTATTTAAAAATAAATAGAATTATAATTCTAGTTCAAAACTAGTTCATTTCGATAAAAATCTATTTTTATCTTTTCAAATATGGAGTTTTTCATCCCAATACTTTCTAAATCACTTCTTATGATTTTACACAAATTATTACTATTTTTAATAATTTTATCAAGGCCCGTACAGTCGATTTGCATCAATGGCCATCGAACTGCACTTACAGCGACCTTTTTCAAATTTGATTTGGACATAATTCCAAATCCAACCGTTAGATTTCTAATTTCTAGTATTCGTTAGAAAGCTCTTTTCGATACGAACCCAACGGTTCCGGTTTTAGGAGAATCCGACGGTCGGATCTCCCGTAATGTCCGTTTGAAATAAATGGTCGAAATTCACGAACTGCCGCGGCGCGGCGCGTTCTATTCAGGCCATTATATTATATATATAATATATATAATATATATTTCGTCGATTTCTATTTAAAACGAATTATATGAATAGTTTTAAATTCGTTTCAAAAGCAATTTCAACTTCCTTTTCAATTCAAATCAAAATTGAATTCTTCTTTATAAATTCGTTTTAAAATTCATTTCTATTCAATTCAAATTTCAATTCAATTTGAATTCATTTCAATTCACTTTCAATTCAATTTGAATTCGTTTTCAATTCAATTCATTTCGAAATCATTTTCAATTCAATTCATTTCGAAATCGTTTTCAATTCAATTCATTTCGAAATCGTTTTCAATTCAATTCATTTCGAAATCGTTTTCAATTCAATTCATTTCGAAATCGTTTTCAATTCAATTCATTTCGAAATCGTTTTCAATTCAATTCATTTCGGAATCGTTTTCAATTCAATTCATTTCGAAATCGTTTTCAATTCAATTCATTTCGGAATCGTTTTCAATTCAATTCATTTCGGAATCGTTTTCAATTCAATTCATTTCGGAATCGTTTTCAATTCAATTCATTTCGAAATCGTTTTCAATTCAATTCATTTCGAAATCGTTTTCAATTCAATTCATTTCGAAATCGTTTTCAATTCAATTCATTTCGAAATCGTTTTCAATTCAATTCATTTCGAAATTGTTATATATTCAATTCATTTCGAAATCGTTTTCAATTCAATTCATTTCGAAATCGTTTTCAATTCAATTCATTTTGAAATCGTTTTCAATTCAATTCATTTCGAAATCGTTTTCAATTCAATTCATTTCGAAATCGTTTTCAATTCAATTCATTTCGAAATCGTTTTCAATTCAATTCATTTCGAAATCGTTATATATTCAATTCATTTCGAAATCGTTATATACTCAATTCAAAATGAATAAAATTGATATAAATATCGTTCACGTCTAAATGGCGCACCTCTATCAACACGGCTTCATATAATTCTATTTTCAAATATTCTATTTCAAATATTTCTTTTTCAAAATAGTTGTTATTATCAAAATATTTCGTTCAACACATGACCAATCTCAATGGATGAGTACTGTCAACACATGAACCTTTATTTTATATTGATAAAGATGTAAATTTTATTACTAAAATATTTCGTTCAACACATGACCAATCTCAATGGATGAGTACTGTCAACACATGAACCTTTATTTTATATCGATAAAGATGTAAATTTTATTACTAAAATATTTCGTTCAACACATGACCAATCTCAATGGATGAGTACTGTCAACACATGAACCTTTATTTTATATTGATAAAGATGTAAATTTTATTACTAAAATATTTCGTTCAACACATGACTAATCTCAATGGATGAGTACTGTCAACACATGAACCTTTATTTTATATCGATAAAGATGTAAATTTTATTACTAAATTATTTCTTCAACACATGACTAATCTCAACGGATGAGTACTGTCAACACATGAACCTTTATTTTATATTGATAAAGATGTAAATTTTATTACTAAAATATTTCGTTCAACACATGACTAATCTCAACGGATGAGTACTGTCAACACATGAACCTTTATTTTATAATATTCTTTATTTTTCAAATTGGAATGAGGCCCAATCAATTACCATATAAAGTTAATTATATGGATTTTCATACATTACACACATATAATAGCATTGAAAAATAATCAACCATCAACCAAAGTGCACTACACTGTATAAGCATCAAATATAGATATCTAACACTTATAACAGCCTGTCAATCAATCGATCGACATATTTAATCAATCAGGATGAGTGAACTTCAAATTTCATCCCAACACCCGTGTGGGGTTTCAAACAATCAAACACAGATTTTATTTGTGCAGTTGGGCGATGTGTAAAATTTATCGACCCAATCAATGTCCTTCAAATAGGTGTACATAAACAAACCGTCTGGTTTGTAAATGAATATTTATTTATTCACATTCACGTTAAAAATTATATTTTAACGATAAAACATTTTATTCCAACATATGAATTTCTATTCAGTTCATTCTTTAAATAAAATGATATTTTTATTTATCTAACTTACTTTAGAAAATTTCGGCGGCATAACGACACGATACTAGAAACGGGACGAGGCTTAGCCTTATCCCCGGTCTAGTGAAGGCCCACGCCATTCACACATCAATCAAATCAATTTCATTTCACCACACAATTCAATTTCAATCAAATAATCTAACTAATTTTTGCAATCAAACAAACAAGTCCATGGTATGTGGACGATTGTGTCGGGTGCTACTAAGCACCGTCTGCATCCTAGTATATATGTAACTAGAAAAAGAAATTGAAAGGTGAGAAATTCTCACAAAGGGTTCCACTCCGCCGTGTTTTGCTTTTGAACTGCTGAACCATCTGGATCTGTTTGAAATGCCAACGTAGTCTTTTCACGCTGTTCATATATAAAAATTATAATTTTATTATTGCATTTCAATAAATAAAAATCATATTTTTATTTCTTACTTATATATCTTTACAACGCTTCTTTCTATATAAAAATTATATTTTTATATTTCTACTTCATATATAAAGATCAAATTTTTAACTTCACTTCATATATATAAAAATCATATTTTTATATTGCTCTTCTCCTAATAAAGATTATATTTTTATTACTTTACATGAATAAAAATCATATTTTTAATATGCCACTAGTATAAAAATTATATTTTTAACCTTTACATATAATAAAAATTATATTTTTAACCTTTACATATAATAAAAATTATATTTTTATTTTCTCTATTATATAAAAATCCTATTTTTAATACTCTATCTATATAAAAATAATATTTTTATTACTATACTAATATAAAAATTATATTTTTATATCCTTTTTACATCTAAAAATCGAACATTTTAATTTCAGAAATAAACTAATCTCTGTATTTAAAAAAATAAAACCGAATTTAAAACAAGGTATTTAAATCAAAACTGAATTTAAAATAAAAAGGGCTCACTTTTTCTCGGTGTACTGAAGAGAGGGAGGGGGATCTGCTGTGCGCCGTGGTGGGCTCCAGGCGATGGTCGGCGCGGTGGTCAGGTATGGGTGCGGTAGGGTTTCAGGGGCGCGGCGGAGGAAGGCCGTTGGTGGCGCGCCGTTGCTGGTAAGGGGCTAGGGCTTGGATCGGATTTGATTTGGTGGAGGGAGCTCGACGTGGTGCTGTAGCAGCGGCGGAGGGAGGAATGGCGATGGAGGATTGAAGAGGGGCAACGGCTAGGGCACAACGGGATTTAAAATTTCTTTTTGGGCGTTGACTTCTGAAGAGAGGGAGGTGTAGGAGGGAATATATATAATTATATATTTATATTATTTTAATTTTCCAAATAAAGTTACTTTTTATTTCGAACTCGGATTCGAACCCACCAACTGCCATCCCTAGCGTATTACCCACATTCCGAACACAATGGGATATGTATCGTGAGCCAGTTCGACTGTTACGATCAGTTTTCGTTGAATTTAAAATATAAATCTTTATATTGAATTTTAAACGTACATTTCAAATTGCCGGGGTCACATACTAAATCGAAAAATTCCATAAAAATATTTTCTAGCTTCGTATTGACGATACGGTCCTAACAAAACTAGTTTCGTCAAATTCTGAGACCGTTGGAAAAATGGCCAATTTCCAGTCGATTAAAATCAACTGAAACTGGTCAAACGCGTTTTCCTTTGCCACGCTCACATACTGATTCAGAAAATTATGAAATTTGGAATCTAGCAATAATTTGACACTGCGGACCCAACAAAAGTGGTTTCGTCGAAATCCGAGGTCGTTTGCAAAATGTCCATTTTTAAGGGCCTGAATTCCATAGCGACTATTCAGAATTTTCAACTGGACATATCTTTTGATTCCCGCTATGAAATCTTGATTTTTCGGATTCGTTGGAAAGATATTACCAATTAGATCCTAATGTTTTTGGTTTCACTAAAATCCGGTTTGTTTTGCACCCGGTACATTCAATTGAAGTTTGAAATCGAATTATCGAACTACCGCGCCATTTTCAATTCTATTTATAATTATATATAAATATTTATATTCTAACGACGACGCGTATAATATATACGTTCGAATTATATTCAAAATAAATTTTTCGTCGATATTATTTAAAATAATTCATTTTAAATAATCAAAATTCGCTAAAATTGCCAAAATAAAAATTTTAAACTGGCCCAGATTTTCCGGGTTATTACAATCTCCCCCACTTAAAACTTTTCGTCCCCGAAAAGGAACAAAGTCGAAAGTGGTTTGATTATTCAGCTCTACGCTCGATCTGGCTTCCATTCTCCAACTTTTCAGTTTCTGAGAATTTTCAAAAATTCAAAAATTTGGCTAACACCCTAAATTTTCGAAAAATTTCGCCATAACCTCCCCTGCAATGGGAGCATCGGGGAATTTCAAATAGCTTCCCCGGTCCTTCTAATCTCAAAAAGAAAAAGCCAAGCGGCTAGCCAATAGGCTCATAAAATCATCATCACCCAAACAAAACAGTAAATTATATTAAACATGTACCTATTTGTCGGGCAAACAAATTTTATTCTCTGCTCTAGCCTCCTTGCTATGACCTGTTCAATGTAAGTACATGTATATGCAAGCAAATGCGACCAAATTTCAATACAATTCATTATCCGATCAAATTAAGCATAATGGTTCAAAATTATCAACCAAATAAACAAACAACACAAACATCAATCAATTAGTGAATTAGAGTCTCAAATTCATAATTTGATATATATACAAAAAATCATGTTTTTGATGCCAAATCACAACAATGTATTCTAGCTATATTAGTTTTGGTTCTCACACCAGTCTAATGGAAATATATAGAAAATCACACCTTCGAAACTCGAACATAAATGTTGATGATGCGATCGCTATCATCAATATCATCTTCGGGCGACTAGAGTGCGATGCTATATCTATCCAATATATTAAAACTTTGAATATACGTTTGCAAGGCGTATATGCAAATTCTTTATATACTGAATTGTCCAAAATCAATATAAATAAATTATCAAATACGAAGAGTTGATTTAAATTTGCAAAACAAAATTTGTTTTCATTTGAAAAATATACTCTTCACTCTCGTTCTAGGATACTACTGATCCTATCTCTAACGAGTCATTCTCGTTGGATATTACTAATCCAGTTTCTGATGAATTCTTTCGTACAGTTCTAATGTGTCTTGTTCTCGAGCTCTGTAAACCAAAGCTCTGATACCAACTGTAAAAACCCGTAACTTCCCCGTAAAGGAAAGCGTCGGATAGTTCGAGAACAAGCCACAACAGAACACAAACAAAAGAACATTTCATTGTTATTACAACAATTGCATCAGATACAAGAATATACAGAGTATAAATGAATAAATGTACAGAAATATCAGAGATTTAAATTACATTTAAATACATAGCAGCGGAAAATAATACAATACACAACTAGAAGTAGATATGCGGATACAAAGCTTTCCGGATATCATTCCAGCTGTAAACCAGGATCCTGTGAATATAAATCTGCAAAACCAAACTACTAGCTGCCCGTGTCAAAATAGGGGCACTCAGAGTTTAGGTTAAAACAATAAACTCCAGGTCAGTCATGTGACTGGTGTGAGAACTAAAACAGTTATTAATCTTTATTTTTAAAGCTAGGTAAATCAAGGGACCACGCCGTATAACACGGAACAGGTTTCCTCCCAAGAACACCAGTGCATAAAACAGCAGCGCAATGCTAAATAAAGAAAAATGAAGCTATTATAAGACCCAGGTCCTATCACACAATGCAACGCAAGCCGGGGGATAGGGTTTTTACCTTATAATAGCCAAGAATGCTTGATACGTTTAAAAGAAATCATTTGATACTATAATAAGTGTATAGTGTATAAAATAACTTCAAATCATAAGTATCAATCATAGGCGGCATGAATGCCCCATAACACTATGTCGCCATATATAAGTTTACAATCAAAATCGCAAAGTCGCGTATTTGGAAATTGGATTTCCATCTATGAACCGAGGCAAAAGATAGTCCTCAACCGATTCGAGACGCTCTAGCCCGTGCCTCAGGACCCAGACACAGGTGGGCCCTTGGATCGTCAGGGTCGGTCCACCGATGTGGATTAAAATGCCTGAACATGCGTTTCCCCGCTCTATGGGGCGTAGGTGAGCCAACTAAATGACTCCATCGGACCCGGATCGTCCGATCAAACCGAGGCGCCTCGCAACAGCAACAACCACATAAGTCAAACTCGTCAGGGCGTGTAAAACCACTGACGCCACTTCTAACTAGAAAGAAACGCAAGTCCTCCCTGAGGTCCGTCTCCCGTTTTTGGTTCATACCGGGTGTGAAACTCGCGAAGTAAGCGTTACACAAAGCTACGCCACAAAGGCCGTGCTTCGATCATCAACCACAAGACTTTGCTTTTCAACATAAGCCTTGATCATTTGCCACTTATGCATGCCACACAGGCAATTCACTCCATGCGATTGATATCCATCAATATATAACCCCTGAGCTCGTACGTCTCAGAGAAGGACGTTAAGCAAGAGAATAAATTCTCCGCCGCCAAACAGATATATATTTAATAGAGATCAATCACACGGACTAAAATCCAATGTCAGACACACAGTCCATTTACAAGTCCGTTCTGGGTCTGAACGAAACCGGAGGCACCTAGTACCCCGCATATCCATCGATCTCCAAGTACGTCTGGACGATCACTAACTGTTTCCATCTTCTTGGGTGTACAGCCCAATCAAGATCATCAGTAATCACCCAAACAACGTGAAGACCTCCGGTCTTCGACCATCGTCTTCGTCTTCGACTTATCGTCGTATCAGTTATTCAGAATGGGATAAACCCGGTCTTTCCGAATAACTCGCGTATATATTATAAAAGTGTTACACAAACACAACATACGCCTCATTCCAATTCATTAGTCACTAACCGTAAATTAATCAAGAGAATAATTCCCCAAATATTAACCCCGAAGGCCGAAACCAACATCAGATCAATATCCAGAAAACCATTCTGCTTAGCTAACCGACAGTTAGTTTCTGATTTTCACATTCATAGGGAAAGGTTCCCATTAATTTTATCCAAGATAATTTCTTGAATTTATTCTCTAATCTTCCTTTGAATTTCGATTCAACTAGTCGGAATTAGCGAACCTTACCGTAGTAATCATTGGTTTTAATTCCCCAATCCCAACCTATTCATCCCATGAAGTAAAACTGGTAATACTTCATATCTAACACCATGGTGTTATCGGTAAATTCAATTACCATTTCACGTTCAAATCTAATTAAAGATTTAACTATCGCCTGGAGCAAAACTGGTGATACTCCATTCTCGATGATTTCAATCTAATTAAAGATTCATTAAAACTCCACTTAGTTTTAATCTTCGACTGGGTTAAAGAATCAGTGTCATTTAAAACACGGTTCACGATAAACCCAAAATCACATTCATTAATTATCGGGTTAAAGAACGAGTGTTATTTAAAACACTGTTCACGATAAACCCAAAATCAATATCAATTCAATTCCAATTAAATATTGTTGAATTGGTACACTTCATTAAATCTAAATAAAAAGATTTAATCTTTTCTCAACTGGGTTCAAGAACAGTGTTAGTGAAGACACCATTCACGACAAACCCAAATCACATTTGATATTCAATACAAGGCACTGAATAGAAAATATATCGGTTTATATTCAATATCAAATTCTACGATTAACAAATGTCGTATTGGAAATAACGATATAAATATATATCTTTCAAATTTCCATAACAACATCTGTATAATCACGAATTCCAACATCGAAATATTCCGAAGACAATTTCGATTCAAATCCACTCCAATGCAATCATTGGATATTCTGGTTATTTTTAAAACCCTTTTTAAATTCAATTTATTTATTTAAAAATAAATAGAATTATAATTCTAGTTCAAAACTAGTTCATTTCGATAAAAATCTATTTTTATCTTTTCAAATATGGAGTTTTTCATCCCAATACTTTCTAAATCACTTCTTATGATTTTACACAAATTATTACTATTTTTAATAATTTTATCAAGGCCCGTACAGTCGATTTGCATCAATGGCCATCGAACTGCACTTACAGCGACCTTTTTCAAATTTGATTTGGACATAATTCCAAATCCAACCGTTAGATTTCTAATTTCTAGTATTCGTTAGAAAGCTCTTTTCGATACGAACCCAACGGTTCCGGTTTTAGGAGAATCCGACGGTCGGATCTCCCGTAATGTCCGTTTGAAATAAATGGTCGAAATTCGCGAACTGCCGCGGCGCGGCGCGTTCTATTCAGGCCATTATATTATATATATAATATATATAATATATATTTCATCGATTTCTATTTAAAACGAATTATATGAATAGTTTTAAATTCGTTTCAAAAGCAATTTCAACTTCCTTTTCAATTCAAATCAAAATTGAATTCTTCTTTATAAATTCGTTTTAAAATTCATTTCTATTCAATTCAATTTGAATTCATTTCAATTCACTTTCAATTCAATTTGAATTCGTTTTCAATTCAATTCATTTCGAAATCATTTTCAATTCAATTCTTTTCGAAATCGTTTTCAATTCAATTCATTTCGAAATCGTTTTCAATTCAATTCATTTCGAAATCGTTTTCAATTCAATTCATTTCGAAATCGTTTTCAATTCAATTCATTTCGAAATCGTTTTCAATTCAATTCATTTCGAAATCGTTTTCAATTCAATTCATTTCGAAATCGTTTTCAATTCAATTCATTTCGAAATCGTTTTCAATTCAATTCATTTCGAAATCGTTTTCAATTCAATTCATTTCGAAATCGTTTTCAATTCAATTTATTTCGGAATCGTTTTCAATTCAATTCATTTCGGAATCGTTTTCAATTCAATTCATTTCGAAATCGTTTTCAATTCAATTCATTTCGAAATCGTTTTCAATTCAATTCATTTCGAAATCGTTTTCAATTCAATTCATTTTGAAATCGTTTTCAATTCAATTCATTTCGGAATCGTTTTCAATTCAATTCATTTCGGAATCGTTTTCAATTCAATTCATTTCGAAATCGTTTTCAATTCAATTCATTTCGAAATCGTTTTCAATTCAATTCATTTCGAAATCGTTTTCAATTCAATTCATTTCGAAATCGTTTTCAATTCAATTCATTTCGAAATCGTTTTCAATTCAATTCATTTCGAAATCGTTATATATTCAATTCATTTCGAAATCGTTATATACTCAATTCAAAATGAATAAAATTGATATAAATATCGTTCACGTCTAAATGGCGCACCTCTATCAACATGGCTTCATATAATTCTATTTTTAAATATTCTATTTCAAATATTTCTTTTTCAAAATAGTTGTTATTATCAAAATATTTCGTTCAACACATGACCAATCTCAATGGATGAGTACTGTCAACACATGAACCTTTATTTTATATTGATAAAGATGTAAATTTTATTACTAAAATATTTCGTTCAACACATGACCAATCTCAATGGATGAGTACTGTCAACACATGAACCTTTATTTTATATCGATAAAGATGTAAATTTTATTACTAAAATATTTCGTTCAACACATGACCAATCTCAATGGATGAGTACTGTCAACACATGAACCTTTATTTTATATTGATAAAGATGTAAATTTTATTACTAAAATATTTCGTTCAACACATGACTAATCTCAATGGATGAGTACTGTCAACACATGAACCTTTATTTTATATCGATAAAGATGTAAATTTTATTACTAAATTATTTCGTTCAACACATGACTAATCTCAACGGATGAGTACTGTCAACACATGAACCTTTATTTTATATTGATAAAGATGTAAATTTTATTACTAAAATATTTCGTTCAACACATGACTAATCTCAACGGATGAGTACTGTCAACACATGAACCTTTATTTTATAATATTCTTTATTTTTCAAATTGGAATGAGGCCCAATCAATTACCATATAAAGTTAATTATATGGATTTTCATACATTACACACATATAATAGCATTGAAAAATAATCAACCATCAACCAAAGTGCACTACACTGTATAAGCATCAAATATAGATATCTAACGCTTATAACAGCCTGTCAATCAATCGATCGACATATTTAATCAATCAGGATGAGTGAACTTCAAATTTCATCCCAACACCCGTGTGGGGTTTCAAACAATCAAACACAGATTTTATTTGTGCAGTTGGGCGATGTGTAAAATTTATCGACCCAATCAATGTCCTTTAAATAGGTGTACATAAACAAACCGTCTGGTTTGTAAATGAATATTTATTTATTCACATTCACGTTAAAAATTATATTTTAACGATAAAACATTTTATTCCAACATATGAATTTCTATTCAGTTCATTCTTTAAATAAAATGATATTTTTATTTATCTAACTTACTTTAGAAAATTTCGGCGGCATAACGGCACGATACTAGAAACGGGACGAGGCTTAGCCTTATCCCCAGTCTAGTGAAGGCCCACGCCATTCACACATCAATCAAATCAATTTCATTTCACCACACAATTCAATTTCAATCAAATAATCTAACTAATTTTTGCAATCAAACAAACAAGTCCATGGTATGTGGACGATTGTGTCGGGTGCTACTAAGCACCGTCTGCATCCTAGTATATATATAACTAGAAAAAGAAATTGAAAGGTGAGAAATTCTCACAAAGGGTTCCACTCCGCCGTGTTTTGCTTTTGAACTGCTGAACCATCTGGATCTGTTTGAAATGCCAACGTAGTCTTTTCACGCTGTTCATATATAAAAATTATAATTTTATTATTGCATTTCAACAAATAAAAATCATATTTTTATTTCTTACTTATATATCTTTACAACGCTTCTTTCTATATAAAAATTATATTTTTATATTTCTACTTCATATATAAAGATCAAATTTTTAACTTCACTTCATATATATATAAATCATATTTTTATATTGCTCTTCTCCTAATAAAGATTATATTTTTATTACTCTACATGAATAAAAATCATATTTTTAATATGCCACTAGTATAAAAATTATATTTTTAACCTTTACATATAATAAAAATTATATTTTTAACCTTTACATATAATAAAAATTATATTTTTATTTTCTCTATTATATAAAAATCCTATTTTTAATACTCTATCTATATAAAAATAATATTTTTATTACTATACTAATATAAAAATTATATTTTTATATCCTTTTTACATCTAAAAATCGAACATTTTAATTTCAGAAATAAACTAATCTCTGTATTTAAAAAAAATAAAACCGAATTTAAAACAAGGTATTTAAATCAAAACTGAATTTAAAATAAAAAGGGCTCACTTTTTCTCGGTGTACTGAAGAGAGGGAGGGGGATCTGCTGTGCGCGGTGGCGGGCTCCAGGCGATGGTCGGCGCGGTGGTCAGGTATGGGTGCGGTAGGGTTTCAGGGGCGCGGCGGAGGAAGGCCGTTGGTGGCGCGCCGTTGCTGGTAAGGGGCTAGGGCTTGGATCGGATTTGATTTGGTGGAGGGAGCTCGACGTGGTGCTGTAGCAGCGGCGGAGGGAGGAACGGCGATGGAGGATTGAAGAGGGGCGACGGCTAGGGCATAACGGGATTTAAAATTTCTTTTTGGGCGTTGACTTCTGAAGAGAGGGAGGTGTAGGAGGGAATATATATAATTATATATTTATATTATTTTAATTTTCCAAATAAAGTTACTTTTTATTTCGAACTCGGATTCGAACCCACCAACTGCCATCCCTAGCGTATTACCCACATTCCGAACACAATGGGATATGTATCGTGAGCCAGTTCGACTGTTACGATCAGTTTTCGTTGAATTTAAAATATAAATCTTTATATTGAATTTTAAACGTACATTTCAAATTGCCGGGGTCACATACTAAATCGAAAAATTCCATAAAAATATTTTCTAGCTTCGTATTGACGATACGGTCCTAACAAAACTAGTTTCGTCAAATTCTGAGACCGTTGGAAAAATGGCCAATTTCCAGTCGATTAAAATCAACTGAAACTGGTCAAACGCGTTTTCTTTTGCCACGCTCACATACTGATTCAGAAAATTATGAAATTTGGAATCTAGCAATAATTTGACACTGCGGACCCAACAAAAGTGGTTTCGTCGAAATCCGAGGTCGTTTGCAAAATGTCCATTTTTAAGGGCCTGAATTCCATAGCGACTATTCAGAATTTTCAACTGGACATATCTTTTGATTCCCGCTATGAAATCTTGATTTTTCGGATTCGTTGGAAAGATATTACCAATTAGATCCTAATGTTTTTGGTTTCACTAAAATCCGGTTTGTTTTGCACCCGGTACATTCAATTGAAGTTTGAAATCGAATTATCGAACTACCGCGCCATTTTCAATTCTATTTATAATTATATATAAATATTTATATTCTAACGACGACGCGTATAATATATACGTTCGAATTATATTCAAAATAAATTTTCGTCGATATTATTTAAAATAATTCATTTTAAATAATCAAAATTCGCTAAAATTGCCAAAATAAAAATTTTAAACTGGCCCAGATTTTCCGGGTTATTACACTTCCTTTTCATAGCATCGTCAATTCCCAAGTCTCAAGTCTCCAAAGAGGCGAATACAAGTATCCAACCAATTCTATGCTTCAATTGTAGTTTCCATTTCATTAAATGGCTTTCAACCTAGAGAAGTATAGTCTTTGCCTATCTTGGTGAAATCAAAGACCTTAGGGGCCTGCACATGAGCGCCACCATCTATTTCCACCTTTAGATTGGGTATCCTTCTCATGATTGTGGCCATCATGGTATCAAACATAGCTGGAAAATCAAGAGTAGAAGTAGAAGCTCTCGATTGACTACCCTCTCCTACCCCTCTAGTAGTAGGCTCATGCCTAGCAACATTCCTTGTATTCGACGACTTTTCTTAAGTGCTGCAATGGTTCTTAAGTGCTTATTAAACAACCATACTATATATCAAATAATATAGTTATTTACAAAATAAAATTACAAGTACGTCTCTCGTACGCTTTTACGCTCTTGAACTTTCGATAAAATCGATTAACCAAAGCTCCGATACCAAGTGTGATGATTGACCCATACCTCCGATGCTAAACAATAAGAGTCATGCGCTATATGATGATTCATGCTGATACGGGACAGTCATTGAGTATTGTAAACTGAAACAGAACCTGTCAAATAACTCACAATGCATGGATAATATATAATAATAAAATATACAATATGATATAGTAGTGAAACATAACAAAGCAGAAAATCTCATCTCTATAAAATCTCAGAATATCAAGTACAAAACATCACAGTAACTAAAAATCTGAATACATCAGGATTCACTACATCCCTCATCAAATTATATAACAAGAAAAGTAGCAGAAATCTCCCAAATAGCTATATATACGAATAGTAGAATGCTAGCCTCCAACTCGTCACCGCACAACATCATCATTACCAACTTGTTACCTATGCTCAGTCTTCTCATTAACATCATTGGTGAGCACCAATAGGCAATAAAAGGAAAAAAACATTGAGTCATAAAATTGTTCGGTATAAGCGATAGAAGATCTACAATAGCTACACAGGATAGTACGATAATAGATAGTTCAAGTCTCGCCTTACCTATCCCTACAGCCAAAGAGTTAGCTCATGATAATCTTATAATATCCTACTTGAATACATAGAAGTGGACACTAGTTAGAATAGATTTCCAATCCGCTCTTCTCTTCAATATCCTACGATGATATCCTATACAGAAATAGAAGAGAACACACAAGCAGTCATATCATCCATAACAAGCAATAACGTAGCTATCACCGACTAAAGCCTTGAATACGTTAATATCGAATGATTGGCTTCTTCCATCCTTCAAGGGATAATGGAAAATCCTGGATCTAGTCGGACTACCATAAGTCCCATGTACGATTGTCTTCTCAAAACAACTAGATTACTTTTCAAGCATTCCAAGGTACTTAATCTTTCAAATCCTAATAGGCGTTCCCATGATACACTTGTTTTGAATCTGCTGGAATCCATCAACAAAATCCTTCGACTATCAATGATTCCTTAGCGCTTCCAATCACCTAAGCCTTCCATGAATCCATCATTTAACCCGACTCCTACTCGAGTCAATCCATTAACTCGCAGCATCGTTCCACTTTGAAATGCCTATCACTTTTACCGTCGACCACCCCGGCCAGAGTTCACATCGAAGAATCAATGCTACATTGACAATAATTTCCACTTTGTAGACTCTATCGACTAGCAAGGAAAACCATTTTGATCCTGAAGACCACCGCTCCTCATACCCAAAAGCACCGGCCTCACTCATCACCATGATGTTTGGTACAAACCCATTGTCTATGGATGGGTGTCGGTCCATGTACTTAGTAAAAAATGACTAAGTTTTTGCACATTCTTCTTCTACGCCTCAAACTCTTACCTTTGGTCCAATTCCAAGTCAAAACACTTCCTCGAAGCCTTGTATGTCAGCCCATCGATGTGTACTGGAGTGTTTAGACTTTAACCCATCCAATTTGGTGACACCCCACCCCAAGACCCATGTTATCAAAAAGTATTAACTAGTAATACTGTCTGCTAATATGGAGAATAGGGCTTGTTAGGAGTGACCATTTGTAAAATTGTATCAAATAAGTATTAATATGTCGAGTTCTCTTTTTTCTTCTTCTTCACATATTAGCATACCTAATTCTTATCCAACATACTACTATGGTGGCTTCATGGATCTATTCAGAAACAAAACCTAATATAATGTCAAACACAGGATACAGAACAGCAAACACATATATACATACATGCAAATACATCTTGTACCAAGTACCATAGACATGAGGTTTAATAATTGCTACACAAAATACATATAAATATATCAAAAAATCCCCCATAAAAGAATATACATTGTCATGTCCAAGGTAAACAATAAAAGATAGAAACAAAAACTATGTGATCCCAAACGTGAAGTAGGATATCCAAAGAGAACAGCTAAGCATAAGGTAAAAGATCCTAATCTACAACTCTGCCTGACAAGAGGAACGCACACACTGGTTGGTCTAACTTGAATCAGAGAATCAATGTAAATGTGATACGGAAGTCATTCATTAATAAAAGCATTCCTTTAAGTCACAAAGGAATGAGATGTTATAGTTTCCATAAGGATTTATCCCGTAGACAATCTTAGGAATGTCTTTAAAATCTGCAAGATGAAATCACAAAATCTCATTAGACATGGATTCGAAGGAATTACTAAATCATGGATTCACAAAATCGTGGAAACTCTAACAAGAGTTGAAAACCACTAATGAAATCACTGGTACTTATAATTACTATGAGGAAATCAATAATAACAAAAAAAAATCACAAAGTATGGATCCATCACAGAGTGGAAAGTTGAAGCAATGCCTGCATGTGCTATCACATAGGATGGCTTAAAGCTATAGCCAGTACCATATTACGCAAAATTGTACCCGAATGACCCGAAGGTTCACAGAGTTCACACGGGATTGACTCGAAGGTCCACACAGAGTCCATATAGAATTGACCCTAAGGTGCATACAAAGTTCACATAGAATCAACCCAAAGGACTAGTATTGGCAGTCATATAGGAATGTGCTACATACCCTCAAATAGTAACTTGAAAAGCGGTAATCGTGCGTCCTATACCACAAATTCCCACTTATTAGTTCACACACTGTAAGTCAACTCAAAACTAGAAAACACCGATGTCACAAATAATCACAAAAATCACTGAATATCATAGAGAATCATTGAAGATCACTGAAACACTGAGAATCACTGGAATTTATTTCTTCAGTCAAACGGATCTGGGATGAATATATATCGTATACCCTTACGTCCCATACCATAGGGTTTATAATATTATTCAATCACCAACACATCTCCCCGAAGTGTGCAAATGTGTGTGATTCTTATATTAAAACTTACTTAAGAAAATGATTTAGAAAACATGGTTTTTCGAAAAATCTTTGAAGATTGTATAGTTAGAAATCCTTGTTTAAAATAAGATTTTAACATGTTTATAAAAGGAAATTTAATAAAACAGTACTTTATTTTATATCTATATTTTCCATTTTTTAACATTTTGAAAACCATTTGTAAAAGTCGTGCAAGTGTCGTTAAGAAACAAGAATTATCACTAAAAATGCATACATGCATAGTTATCAAAACCACTAAAACTCAATAAGAATTTTGGTTATGAAAATCCTTATGTAAATGATATTACTTATAAACTTATACTACTTTGTTAAAATAATATTTATTTCCAAAACTGTATTTACTTGTTCAAAACGGTTCGAAACAATTTACAAAATTCTTGCATGTGTCTTTAAAACACAAGAAATACCACTAAGATTTTTCACACATAAGGTCACTGAAAAATCATGGGAAGTAGTAAGAAGAATTGCCTCTTTATTGCTGAATCTACCACAAATTCCATACTTGAATTCGTGAAAGTTTTCTTGATTGATAAGTATGGAAATAGAACTTGAATTTCACTAATAAGCTTCAGGAATTTGCATGTAAATCAACCAGGAAATGCAACAAAATAGCACAGGAAAACAGTAGAAGTTGGAAGGCGCACCTGGGCATTTTCCCCTAGGTATGTCGACCCACTATGAAGTCTAGATCGACCCCAGCAACTGAATATTCCGTAGGCCTATTTCCTAAAGAACTCTCCATTTTGACGCCAAATCCAGCAATCAAACCAACTCTGAATAACATTAAAATTAACATGCACCAACTAGAGAACATCAAGAACACACTAAAATAAGAATTTCTCCATTTCATAAATAACTGGTGGAGATATTCAGCTCCAAACATTGACTTTTGATATGGTCTGCTGCTCAGAAACACACGGTAACAAAACATATGTAACTTTCGGTTTTGAGTTGGATTTTGCACAGATAAACAATCTAAAACAAGTAAGAGGAGTGAGGGAACCCATACCTTTGATTCAAGCAAGAATGATTTGAATTGAAGCTCTTTAAGGCTCAAACACTAAGAAATTAGAGGTTTTGTCCCTGTACAGTCAACTATAACAACGTGAAATTTAACTAACAGTGGATTCATAATCAAAACTAGAAAAATATGGATTAGATCTGAGTTTTAGAGAGATTACCTATTGCAGAATAAGATTAGCACTTCAAATTTGCATTTAGAGGTGGATTGGAGGTCTTATAGTAATTTCCTTTTTATTTTCTTTAAGCTTCTCTTGTTTTAGAAATAAAGAGGAAGGAGGTGTCCTCTAAAAAACTACATAACAATTTATGGAGATATTTTCTTATCAACAAGTCTTTAAGACCCAAATTAGGGTAATTAATCCCAAAGTGATGTTATTAAGTTAATTAACATGTGTTTTGGCTATTAAACACATATTTCAGCTAATGTTAGTAAATTTAACATAATTTCTTCGCACAAATACCTTATTCTAGTTACAACAACACTATTAAAAATTGGAAACATCACTTTTAAAATATTTTAGATTTTTTAACACTTAAATTTGCATTTTACAACAAATTTTACATTTTTCTCGAAATATAAACATTTTAACATAACTTGTTTAAATTTTTACATAACACATGAATTAAATACTTCATTATCCAAATTTTAATACACAAATCACCCAACACACACCAAATTAAATTTTTCTATGTTTTATTAACCTTTTGAACAAAAACTTACATTTTACAATTTTAATAATAATAAATACTATATTTATTGTTACAAAGTCATCAACCCAAACTAAATTGGAACATGAATTCCAAAATGAACATTTTAAACAGTATTTTACTCAACATTACATTTTTAAATCTTTATTTTGAATTTACAAAATGTTAAACTACTTATTATACCAATTTGTAAGATCAAAATTTATTTCTAACACATAGTATTAGAAACAAACCTTAAATCACACTAAATTGATTTAATAATAACCCAAATCTTCAATTTTCCTCAATATTCACCAATTTGCACCAACATTCAACAAAGAACCATATTTACCTAATTTAATTTCCTCCAAAACTCGAAAGAATCATCAAAATCATCAATTCGTTATTTTACCAAAAGTAATCCCAAGATACATTTTTTTAAAGCACCAACTTAAATGATTAAACTGAAATTATCAATTAAATTGATAAATTCAACTTAGTTACCACCTTAATATTTATATATAAGTTATTAATAATTATAGCATGCAATCACCAAAACTTAGATTTTACAGACTCCCCGTTACAAAAATTACGTCCTCGCAAATACCTTGGGAATAAATCATGTACAACCTAATTCTCAAAATCAATACATAAAATAAAGAATAAATGAGATGAGCTTGAATTAAATTTCTCAAATCTGAGATCGAAAGAGGGGAAAGTTGGAATTCAATCGACTAATGAGTAGGTACAAGTACAAGTAGCGATAAGACAAGAACACCAAAGATTCATCTTGTAAAACAAATCATAAGTACAGCAGCGAACCCAAACACCAAATAGAAACATTGCAAACACTTCCTTATAAAAGACATAGTGCACGTTGTGCACTTTCAAGATTAATAAGAAAGGGTTACCCCCGAAAACACCAAGATGGATAAGCTAGGAGATAAGAAGTGGCTTACTATTGTGGTGCCAAATTCCTATTCCATACACAACATAATGTCTCGTGAAGGAAACACCAGATGGAGATAAAAAACAAAAAAAAACTCAAGAAACCTCTTATGGGGTTCGAATAGGGTTTAAGGTGTCTCAATTCCTATTACCATATGCAATCAAAAGATATATCGCCTCAAAGGCTTCACCAAAGGAGTAAGAATTAATACATATACTCCCAAATAGAACAATTCAATGAAACAATGATCGATGTGAAATTTCAAATAAAGTTTCGGTATGAGCTACGTCAATACACCAAAGAACAACCAAAGATGTTGTAGGTTTTAGTACAATAATGATGGTCATCATGGAATCCATGATCAATAATAATGTAACTACTAGGTCTAGCACAAAAAGACTAAGTTGTTTACACAAAATGCTCGAGCGTAGAGGAATGCTAAAGGAAATTAACCTCGGTGCTTAAAGATTTTGGAGATTGCACCAACATTCCTAAACGAGTAGTGTGTCTCAAAAACAACCAACACAAGACCAAATATTCAAAAAAAATTACTATTTCCCAACCCAGAGTGGTGAAAAGAATGGAGTATGATTAAATTCAATTAGAAAGGATGATTAGAATCAAAGGCAGTCAGTTGATCCGTGAAGGTAATTGAAAGCACTGATGCTGAATTTCCCCAACTTAACGTTACGGCTTTAGTCTTATATGGTTGGTAAAACATGAATTCTAGGTCTTACTTCGAGGCACCAGCATCGAGAATAAGAGGTCGTGTAACACCCCACGTCCATTAATGTCACTCAAAAAGGGAATGCGTTAGCTTTCACGGAGTATTATAAGTGTATATAACAGAATATAACAAGACAGATACATATATTGGTACTTTAAAATTTTAAAACGACTTCATTGCAGCGGAAAAATAGTTTGATTACAACACCAAAACCAACAATAAAACCAAGTACACTAAATATACGTCTTGACAAATTATTTTCTGAGTACATAAAATAAAAAGCATAACCCCAACATAAATAGCCATAAAAAGATATAAGCTGAACTTTACTTTCAGCAATCCAAGCACTTCCGAAAGAGAGAGAGAAAGAGATCCAAATCAAGCTCCACTAGGCCCACCCTGAGAACCTGGGAGGGAGGGGGAAACGGAAAGAAAAGGGGCAAAACAAACGAGTTCAGACATAAAGTCTGACGAGTCCAGTAACTTTAACAATATAATCATTAAAGTAATAGGATAAGAACATAAACTGGAAAGTAAGAAACGGCAGTAACATAAGCATGTATGGCAAGGTAAGCAAGATGAATAAGTTAAACGTTGATTGCGCTTCTAATCACTATAGGATAATTACTACACTGCACTAATGCTAAATACACCGCACCATTACTAGTCCCATACTGAAAGTTGATCCCTCTTATTAATCATAATGATAATAATAATAATGGTAGTTTCGTGTATCCCTAGCTATTGTCATAGGTGTTGCCTGCTCCTATCTCCACTAGTTGTACCCACTACCCTCCCCATGCGATCGGCTCCCTAATTCGTATGTATTTATTACTTGTGTCATTCGGCCCCGCTTATTTGTAGATACCTATGCTGGTTCAACCATGGGGTGTATCAATCCCTATGATGGCAACCCGACACAATTCAAGATGCACAGTGTATAACTACTGATTCCCAGTGCCTGATTTTTCCACTCCGGAGCACGTGCGCGCCCGTACTCCGTCGGAACCTACACTGACGCACCACCCGCCGCTATTTTGACCGCTTATAATCATCCCAGTAATCGTGCCCCACCCTGCCTAGTTCAGGGTTCCATGATACATCTATGTGGGTTACAGCTGAAATGGGTCCCCGTTACTAGGGTTTCCTAACCAACATGTTATAACGGTTAAGTGTTCTCAATTTAACCTAACCCCACCCATTTGCTTAATTAACATGTTGCATTGGTTAAGTGTCGCCTATTCATATGTTACTTAACGTTACCATTCTTAGCATGTCTGTTCATTGGCATTAATTGATTTATTAATGCAACAACCTCTCACAATAGAACTGTTGTTTGCGGTTGCTGGATGTGCCGGGCGGTTCCGGGTAGACTTCTACCACAAACTCATTCTAACCTCGGGTTTTGGGTTTGATGCGCTAACCTCTCACATTAGACCTGTTGTTGCGGTTGTTGGATGTGCCGGGTGGTTCCGGGAAGTCTTACACGGCAACTCAATCTAACCTCGGGTTAGGCATGTTCATCTTTTAATCAATTTACATATTTACCATTCACGTCCAAGTTTATATGTCAATTATCCACAAGTGTAGTCAATTCAAGTTATGTTCATAATTATTGTCTAAATTATGTCCATAATTTCCATGTAAATAAACTATACCAATTTATATCTCAAGTTAATTACATGGTTACTAACCATTTTATGCCAACTACATAATATCCAATATTAATGTTTTCCCAAACTATTCCCCAACATCCCCACGTTGTTCTACGTATAATTCACATAATACGTTAGGCTCGCTGTTAGCCTAACTCATAAGAAAAAGGAAAGGAAAGAGAAATATGACATTCAAACTAGCATAAAACAATATATATCTAATTAAGCATGTGTAACATAAACTTGGCATAGAACAACATAATTCTAATTAAACATATAAACGTGAACTAGCATATAAGATAGGTCCAATTAACATATGCAATGTGAACTGACATAGATCTAAACATATGAACTGGCATACATCTAAACATATAAGCATGAACTTGCATAGTTGAACATAACCTGCATATAAACTTGCATAGATCAAAAGATAACTTGCATATAAACTTGCATAGATCAAAACATAACTTGAATAATTTGCATAGATCAAAAAATAACTTGCATAATAACTTGCATAGATCAAAACATAACTTACATATAAACTTGCATCGATCAAAACATAACTTGCATATAAACTTGCGTAACTTGCATAGATCAAAACATAACTTGCATATAAACTTGTGTAGATCAAAACATAACTTGAATATAAACTTGCATAGATCAAAACATAACTTGCATATAAACTTGCATAGATCAAAACATAACTTGCATAGAATGAATCTAATCAAGCATATGTAATTAGACATAGGAATTAACATCATAAAATGAATCCAATTGCATATGATAACAAAACTGGCATATATTAATAGAATAGATGATAACAAAACTGACTAATAGCATATGATTCAACAGGCATATTCGTATAGTCCAGACCACAACTTATCATAATTATTTTAATTGATTATCTTGTGAAAGTGACTGTACTCACAGAGAACGGATTAAAGAAAAGAATTAGGTGTTGGTAGAATCGTTCTCCTTTTCACAATTCTTAGGCTTTGATTCGTTGAAGAAGATAAATTAGTTTAGTTTAAGTTGCAGCAGCATGGTGGCTCATGAATGAATTTAGTTTAGATTAGGGTTTTAGGTTAGATTTGCTTATATAAGAGTATTTGATTAGTTAGAGCCTTTAGATCTGTCTAGGATTCATCTAAACCCTTCAAACCAAAAATACACATCATCAGACCAATCAGAGGATGCCACATATGCCCTAATCCATCAAAAATCGTCATTGACCAACAAAAATGCGCCATGTGTGCAACATGATGCGCAACAGCAGAGGTGTTGACACCCACATGTCATATACATATTTATTTATTTATTTATTTTTCTTTTTAATTATCTTTCCGATTAATCCTTTTCACACTAAACCGCTTTTTGAACTGCGTTCACACTAAGCCACTTTTTATCCATTCCCCTAAAACAAAAATATGACGTTGGTGGGGATCGAACTCTGTACCTCTTATATACAAGTCACATACACTAACCAAATGAGCTACTAAGTCTTTTGCTAACAAGACTTAGGACAATGCTATCCATTATTCTTTTCTCATTCCTCTTTTTCATGTTTTGCTGCAATATTTAATTTAAAGATATCTTCTTCATTTTAAATCAGTTTTCTACAAACCATAGGTCTAAATTGACTAGAAAATCGCCACCAATGCAATGACGCTAACTTCATGACCAAATTCGGGAGGTTCTTCAAATTCTCCTTTTTATTTCTTTTTAAATGTTCGCATGCATTACTTCGCATTTCATGTATTGCATGTAATTTCTTTTATTAATCTTTGTCTTCGTTTCACTACATTAACTTATTACATACAATTTTATTGTTGTTATTTAATTTCTCTCTCAAATATATCTATGCATACAATATATATACGTATTTCCACATTTTTAATTTCATTAAAAATGCGGGGTGTTACATTCTCCCCTCCTTAACGGATTTCGCCCCTGAAATCTTCAAGTTAAGAAGAATGTATCCTACCATTCCTCATCCATCTACTCATCCATCATCCGCAAGCATCCATTGTCCTTACAAGATTTCTAATGTTATATGAACATATGCAAAAGTTTGTGTATATGTCCCTTACCTAATGTAAAGATCAGGCGGTCTACTGATTCAGTTGACCTCCTTAATGCAAATCATGATAGTGTCATGCGTCCATTATGTATGCAAAAGAATCTTAATGATACATATTATTTCTAGATGCGTGCACAATCATTCATCTAAATGCAGCATCCATATGATAACACAGTCAATATACATCCATTTATTTAAGTATGCACACTTATCAATATGCAATATGAAAGTGATTGAGCCGATCTAGTGCCTAATGTGTGTGTAAATGCATCCACGAGCAACCACTAGCAAACACTTCCATCCACTTGCATCCACCAAACATAACATGTCTCAAACACATGTTTACAACCATAGGATTTTCCTATCTAAAGATCGAAAAATGCTATGGATAAGATGTACTCAAATGATAGAAACAAGTACGAATAAAAAGCTTTGGAAAAAGAAGTTAAGAACATAGTCCTAAAGGAAAGGGTATGAAGCGTGATCTTTATTTTCAGTCTCCCAAGTCGCATTCTCGTTGTCTTCTCTACTTTTACTTCCTTTCGCAAGTTTGGCCCCACTTCATCGAACTCTATACATTTTATTGCCACTTGGATGAATAGTCATCTTAGATTGATGGGCTTCCTCAAGGACTGTCTTTAATTGGTTTTCCATCCTGATATGATTCACCTATCAAACCTCTTCCTAAGTAGCTCCCCCACTTGCCTATCAAGTTCCATCTTCTCTCTCGGAGCCATGTGGAGCACTGGTAATGCAACTGGCTTTGCATTATCTACTAAGTATATGCCGAGGTCTATCTCGCGCCTCGGAGGTAAACCCCGAACCTCATCAAAGACATCACCATACTCACAGACTACACGAACAAATTCCAAATCATCAATGGATGCGTCAAGAGATTCTAGGTAGCTAAGCATCACCGGACCTCTAGGGTCACAAGAAATACCAAGGGTTCTTCCACAACGAGTCAACAATCTAACTACCCTCCTTTCACAGTCTAGGATGGAACCATACCTGGCTAGCCAATCCATGCCTAGAATCAAGTCGTAGCCCATGAAACCAAGAACGTAGGCGTTGCATTCAAACCCAACGCCCAAGATAAACACTCTCAAATCCCGACAGACCATGGATAAATGAGCCGAACCACTAATAGGATTTGAGACTACAATAGGATCCATAACTAAACTAGTATTTAGGTGCAGTGTTTCAACTAACAAAGCAGATATAAACAAATGCGAAGCGCAGGGGTCAAAAAGAGTCTTAGGAAAAAGAAATAAAATCTTCAACCGAAACTTCCTATCTCTTTCCAATATACTGATGAAACACCCCACCCCCATTAAGGTCACTCACAAAGGGAATGCCTTAACTTCGATAGAGCATTATAGGTAAAAGACACAGAAAATTTACAAGACAAAAATATAAGTAGCGGAAAATAAAACTAACATTTATTTCATACGTGGTTCAATACAAAAACCATTACAGTAAATTGTCTTAACACAACTTCCAAAACATTTCATCATAATCTCTGTCTTGGTTAAAAACATAAAGAAGCATATAACATAAATAAAACTGCATAAATCCCCAAGTCTAGTGTGTCCAAAGCCATAGCCAAAGATAAGAGATTCCAAGCCGTACATCACAGAGTCTTCAAGCTTGGAAAGATGAACGGTCCAAATTAAGCTAAGTTATTCCCTCCCTGGCAAACTGAGGGGGAGAAACGTAAGAAAAGAAGATGAAAGAAATATGGGTCAGACATAAGTTTGAGTAAGTCTTGTGACTTTTTAGTGTGTGAATAAGGAAAAGGTCATGATAGGAATAAACTGAAAATAGGACGGTACCAGAACAACAAACTAACATAAGACTATATAAGGCAGAATAACCGAATATACTTCGCATCCATGTTTAATTCTCTGCACCTACTTATAATTGTCCAACTAGCACCATGTGTTCATGGTGAAATAATCCCCTTATATCGATCGGATCCTACTAGCATGCATTTATCATGTGTGTTCTTCGGCCCCTGCTTGACTGTAGAAACCTTTGCTGGTCCCACCAAGGGGTGTATCAAATCCTATGGTGGCAACCCGACACGATTCAAGATGCACAGTGTATGACTACTGATACCCAGTGCCTGCTTTTTCCACTCCGGAGTACGTGCACGCCCGATACTCCGCCGGAACCTACACTGATCCACCACCGCCGATGTTTTTGACCGCTTACAATCAGCCCAGTAATCGTGCCCCACCCTTCCTAGTTCAGGGTCTCATAATACATCTACTTGGGTTACTGCTGAAATGGGTCCCCGTTGCTAGGGTTTTCCAGTCAACATGTTAAATTGGTTAAGTGTCCAAATTTACCTTAACCCCACCCATCAGTTTAGCTAACATGTTGGATTGGTTAAGTGTTTACTACTCTTGACTTAGCTTTATTAGAGAACCAACCACTCGCATTAGATAGGTATTGTTGTGGTCACTGGATGTGCCGGTCAGTTCCGGGCAGTATTACACCACAACTCAGTCTAACCTCGGGTCCTTTTTGGGCTCAATGCACTAACCACCCATATTAGACAGGTATTGTTGTGGTAATTGGATGTGTCGGTTCCGGGTAATTTTACACCACAACTCAGTCTAACCTCGGGTTAGGCATATTCGCCTTTTCTAAATTTATATATTTATCCTTTTATGCTTATATGTAAGTTTGTCAACAATTTATTGTTATGGCCCACTTTCCTTTTAAATCAAATTCATAATTTTTGGTAAGTAAATTATACCATTTCAATGCCTTACCATTTACATGGTTATGAGCCAAATATGTAAATTATGTATAATTCTCATGTTTTCCCCAATGTTACCCCCGTTGTACGTTCGCAAAATTACATAAGATGTTAGGCTCGACATTTTAGCCCAACTAATAAACTAAAAAGGGAAAAAGATGAACTTGAAATATTCAACATCATACAAAAATATGGATCTAACTACAGATGTATCACATGAACTCGGCATACTATACTTTTAATTATGAACTTGCAAACTAGATCTATGCAACATGAATCAAAAAATAATAGTATTACATAGAACTACCAAAATCTAATTAGACGTGTAGTGGTGAATTTGCATAGGTTGAATCATGTTAATATTGATCTAACATAAAGGCATACGGTTCTAACATGTAAAGTTGTAGATCTAAACCTATAGGTTTACATAGTCATGTTTTTAACCTATAAACTTGCATGTATTCATAACATGATAGCATCACTTAACTTGCATAAACATGGCATAATTTCTAAATTAACATACAACATATGGATGTCATCACAAGGTCATAGATCTAAACATGGATGCATAATGGAACTAAACAATTAGGCATAAACTATATGACTTAGCCTAAAACTTGTATAATATCACCAAACTTACATATGATAATTTCATAACATCATAGGTTTATTCACCAATTTCCACAAAACATGATAAACCACAATAATTCATAGGAAACCACAATAATTCATAGGCATATATGATAGAATAGACATGAGTAAACATAAATCAGCATCACATACAACTTGATACAATTCTATTTTACAATTCATTACAAACCATGTCTTTAATTCATTCGCATCTGAAAGATAACTACACTTACAAACAAAAAGAAATTCTTCAGTTCTGGGATCTGTATTCTGAGATTGAATTGCTCGCATTTGATGTAGATCATTGAATTTTCTTAGTTGAATTAGATTAGATTTAATTTTGACGTAGCTTCAATCTTGCCTTTGAGTTGAAAGAGATGATGGCTATCCTAGGTTCACCATTGACGGCATGGCGGCTCTTGGTATGAATATTTTTGATTTAGGGCTAAGATTTAGGTTGTTTTTATAGAGTTTTAATTAATTTAGAGCCTTCAGATTAACCCTAGAAATAATCAAGGCCATCCAGTCAAGATAGGATAACACCTCAGCCCTAATGACTCAGTAGGGAGTCAGAAATCATCATCCTTTCAGATCTGCCCGGGGAGGGGGGGAGGAGGTCGACCCCCAGGTCGACCTGAAGGGTAGGTCGATACTAGGGTCGACCTGGCCTGGCCTGGGCGGGAATCTTCCCTGGCCTGCCCTCTTCTGTGTTTAAATTTGAATTTTGAATTCTTGAAACTTCCAAAGGCCATAACTTCTTCATACGAAGTCCAATTCACGCAAACTCGGACTCTATCTCAACCAGAATTTTGAGACGAACGCAATTACGTATCCCGTTTCCTTAATTATCACATTTAAAATTAATTATTCTTTAATTCTTTACTTTAAGGTTTATTGAAAACATGGGGTGTTACATTCTCCCCTCCTTAATGGATTTCATCCCCGAAATCTTCAAGTCAAGAAGAACGCATATCCTACCATCCAATCATCCATATACTCAACCATCAAACACAGGCGTCTATTGTCCTTAAAAGACTTCTAATTCTTCATGATCATATGCATAGTGTGTGTACATGTCCTTATCTAATGCAAAATCAGGCGGTCTACTGATTCAGTTGACCTCCTTAATGCAAGTCATGTCGGTGTCATGCATCCATAATGTATGTAATCTTCCCTAATCATGCTTTCTTCATGAGTGCACAATCATTCATACAAATGCAACATCCACATGATAACACATCAAGTTTCAATCATATACAAGTACATATATGCATATGCAATATGAAAGTGACTGAGCCGATCTAATACCTAAAGTGCGTGTATATGCATCCACGAGCAACCACTAGAAATCACTTGCAACCACTTGCAACCATCAATCATAACATGTTTCAAATACATGTTTACATCCATTGGTTCCTACCTAAGGATTGAGAATGGCACTGAGGAAAATACTAAAAAGATAGATACGAGTATAAACAAACTTAAGGAGAAAGAGATCAAAGATGTACCCTCAAAAAGAAAAGGGTAGACTGCGCGTATTTTGGCCTTAGTCTCCTAAGTCGCCTCTTCCTCAAGGTCACTCCATTGAACTTTTACAAGTTTGACTTCGCGGTTGCATAGGTTTTTGACTTCTGTACCCAAGATACGAGTTGGAACTCTCCTCACAGTCGCCTCTCGTTCTACTTCTACATCCTTTAATATGCTTGGTTCCACCACTTCCGCAGACTCATGTAAGCACTTTCGTAAGTGAGAAACGTGAAATACATTATGGACTCCAGCTAATCTTTCGGGCAGCTCTACTCTATAATTCATCTTCCCAATTCTTTCAATGATAGGAAACGGCCCTACAAATCTTGGTGCTAACTTTCCTGCGGATCTGAAGCGAACGATGTTCCTCAAAGGATATACTTTAAGGAAAACCCTGTCCCCAACCTCAGGCTCAAGGTCGGTCCTTCTCTTATCTGCGCAGGACTTTTGTCTATCTTGGGCAGTCTTCATTCTTTTCCATATCAAGTCCACTTTCTCTGAAGTTTCTCTAATCATATCTGGTCCAAGTATGAGCTTATCTGTAGACTCCCACCAACAAGTTGGTGATCGGCACGGTCTTCCATATAAAGCTTCAAAGGGTGATATGCCTATGGTGGCTTGGTAGATATTGTTGTAGGCAAACTCCACCAAAGGAAGGTGATCTTCCCATGTTCCTCTGAAATCGAGAATGCATAATCTCAAGAGGTCTTCCAACACTGTGTTCACTCTTTCCGTCTGGCCATCGGTTTGAGGGTGATAGGCCGTGCTTAAGCATAACTGTGTGCCTACAGACTCTTGTAAGCTCTTCCAAAACTCACTCGTAAAGATAGGATCTCGGTCGCTAACAATGCTGGAGGGTATCCCATGGAGTCGGACTATCTCTTTAAGATATATGGATGCTAAAGATGAGGCAGTCCTTCTACTCTTAACGGGTATGAAGTGAGCACTTTTTGTGAGCCTGTCCACTATTACCCAAATACTGGTATTGCCTCTTCTTGACCTAGGCAGCCCATCAATAAAGTCCATCGAGATGCTATCCTAATTCCACTGTGGGACCTCTAGTGGATGAAGCAAACCACCGGGCTTCCTTTGTTCCGCCTTGATTTATTGGCATACTAAGCACTTCAAGACGAATTCAGCTACATCCCTCTTCATGCCATCCCAAAAGAAAACCCTTTTGATGTCCTTGTACATTTTGTCTCCACCGGGGTGTATGGTCAATTTGGAAAGGTGTGTCTCTTTGAGAACCTTCTTCACCAAATCCCTTGCTCGTGGGATGCCTAGCCTCTCATCCCGTCTCAACCAACCCTTGTCATCGATGGAGTATCTATTGAGGTGACTAGAAGTCTCACCCCTACTCAACTTACCTATCATACCACCTAGCTGAGGGTCTTCATGTTGTGCGGTCCCTATTGAGTCCAAAAGAGTAGGCCGCACCTCTAGCGATGCTAACAAACCAGTCACATGATCGACAGAGGGTCTAAAATCAAAGTTGGCTATATATTCCAAGCTCCGCCTTTCAACAAAGAGAGGGCTTAAGGTCAGCTTCTTTCTACTTAAGGCATCTGCTACTACATTGCCCTTGCCAGGGGTATAGGAAATCTCGAAATCGTAGGATGCCAAGAATTCCATCCACCTTTGTTGCCTCAAGTTAAGATCCTTCTGCGAGAAAAGGTACTTCAATGATTTATGGTCAGTATATAATTCAAACTTCTCACCTAGAGATAATGGTGCCAAGACATAAGCGCAAAGACGATGGCAGCCAACTCTAGATCGTGGGTTGGGTAGTTTTTATTATGTATTTTCAACTGTCGGCCTCTATAAGCTATTACCTTCCCTTCTTGCATCAAGACAGCTCCTAATCCCGTACCACAAGCATCCGTGTATACGGTAAACATCTTGATCCCATCCGGCAATGTCAGAACTGGGGCTGTCATTAGAGCTCTTTTTAAGCGTTGGAAATCAATATCGCAATCCAAATCCCAAGTGAAAGTTAAGTTCTTCTTTGTCAACTTTGTAAGTGGAGCTGAGATTTTCGCAAAATCTTTGATGAACTTTCGGTAAAAGCCCGCTATCCCGAGGAAGCTTCGGACTTCGGTTGCATTCCGTGGAACCTTCCAATCTTGCACCGCAACTACTTTTGGAGGTCCACAACTAATCCCTCTTTGGACACCACATGTCCAAGAAACCTTACCTCTTCTCTCCAGAAGTGGCATTTGAAGAATTTGGCTTTTAATTGGTATGCACGAAGAGTGTCCATGACTTCCTTTAGATCCTGAACATGCTCTTCCTCACTCTTCAAGAAAATCAAAATGTCATCTATGAAGACCACCACAAACTTATTGGGGAATTCCCTAAACACCCTGCTCATCAAATCGACGAAATAAGCAGGTACGTTTGTCAGGCCAAAAGGCATGACAAGCCACTCTAAGAAACCATCTGGAGTTCTGAACGCTGTCTTGTCGATGCTGTCTTCAGCCACTCTCAGCTGATGAAATCCGATAGCTAAATCTAGTTGGGAGAAAACCGATGCACCTACAAGCTGATCGAACAAGTCGTCTATTCTTGGGATTGGGTGCCTATTCTTCTTGGTCAGCTTGTTGAGCTCCCTATAATCGACGCATTGGCGAAGCGAACCGTCCACTTTAGTTGCGAACACTACTGGAGCAACCCATTCAGAAATACTTTGCCTTATAAACCCCTTCTCAAGCAGCTCTTTAACTTTCTTGCTGAGTTCTTTCCTCTCCCTTGGAGCCATGTGTCTAACGGGTAGAGCGACGGGTTTTGCATTATCAACGAGGTATATGTGGAAGTCTATCTCCTGCTTCGGAGGTAACCCTTTAACCTCTTCAAACACATCCGGGTATTCACGGACTACTCTAACAGACTGGAAATCCTCAATAGACTCATCAAGAGATTCTAGATAGCTAAGCATAATAGAGTTCATGGGATTACAAGAAATTTTGAGAGTGTTACGAAGGCGAGTCATGAGTCTAACCACTCTCTTTTCACATTCGAGGATGGCACCATTACTGGATAGCCAATCCATGTCTAGAATTAACCCATAGCCCATGAAGCCCAAAAAATAGTCATTGCATCTAAACCCCACACTTAATATAGAAATTTCCAAATCCAAACAGATCATTGACAAATAAGTTGAGCCCCCAATTGGATTTGAAACAACCAAGGGGTCCTCTACTAAACTGGTATCTAGGTGCATAGATTCAACTAAAGCAGTAGATAAAAAGAGTGCGATGCGCCAGAATCAAAGAGTGTACGAACAGGATGATCAAAAAGATAAACTAAACTCTCAACCGAAACATTTCTACCTTGTTCTTACGGAGGTGCCATGAGAGCGTGAACCTTCCCTCCAGAAGTAGATCCAACTCTCTGCCCTTGGCCTTGCTTTCTTGGGCAGTCCCTAGCCATGGGTCCTGCCTCGCTGCAATTGAAACAGCCACCCATCTTTCTTTTCTTCTTCCTGCAGTCCTTAACCAGATGTCCAGGAATGCCACAAAAATTACACTTCCTCTTGTCACGGGTTTTGTTGTTTTTCCCGCCTTTCTTGGAATCCGTCTTCTTACTCTGTGATCCTTCCCCTTTCTTATCTTGAGATGCTTCCACTTTTGTCTCCTTCTTGCCTACCTTATCTTCTTCTTGTAACAGTGCCATGTCCACCGGTCTTTCATAGGTTTCACCCATAGGTATATAGGACATAGCTACGCTATGCAGTGGCTCATTCAATCCTTTAGTGAAGTGGAGAGGCTTCTTATGTGGAGTGTTTACTAACTCCAAACCGAACCTAGCCAGTTGATTAAATTGGTTAACATATTCCTTAACCGACATACTTCCCTGTCTGAGAGCTATGCACTTCTCCGTTTGTAGGCTTCGTTCATCTTGTGAGAGGAATTTCATTTCAAACCTCATCCTACAATCCATCCAAGTTTCAATTAGTCTTTCAGCGTTAGTGACTTCCTACCAATAAGAAGCTTCATCTTTGAGCAACCATATTGCCAACTGTATCTTTTTCCTATCATCCACTTCAAAGATCTCGAACAAATCCTCAGTTTCTTTGAGCCAGTTTCTTGCTTCCATGAAGGATTCATTTCCATTGAAATTCTTTCCACCCATGGCTTGAAGTCCCTACATATTTTTGAGAAAGCATTCGCTCGAGGAGGAGGAGGAGGAACCGCTGCAACTGGGTAGGAGGAATGTCTCCTGGGCCTGCGTCGTTGGCCCTAGCCTCTAGGTACCTCCTGAACCAGCCGGGTATCGGTACACCCTCTAGAATGTTAAGATTCCCAGACATGTTGAAACAAAAAAGGAAAGATTCAAGACAAAGGATAGAAAGATAATGCACATGGCTTTGGGGGATTATGCCTTTTAATGTAAAATAACACTTTTTCTTGAAAAATGCTTCTTTTTGAAAATAGTTTTCATAAACTATTATTTGATCTAGTAAACCTCTGCTTTGTTACCATGTGAAACACCCCACCTCCATTAAGGTCACTCACAAAGGGAATTCCTTAACTTCGATGGAGCATTATAGGTAAATGACACAGAAAATTTACAAGACAGAAAATTAAGTAGCGGAAAATAAAACTAATATTTATTTCATACGTGGTTCAATACAAAAACCATTACAGTAAATTGTCTCAAAACAACTTCCAAAACACTTCATCATAATCTCTGTCTTGATTAAAAACATAAAGAAGCATATAACATAAATAAAATTGCATAAATCCCCAAGTCTAGTGTGTCCAAAGCCATAGCCAAAGATAAGAGATTCCAATCCGTACATCACAGAGTCTTCAAGCTTGGAAAGATGAACGGTCCAAATTAAGCTGAGCTATTCCCTCCCTGATTACCTGAGGGGGGGAAACGGAAGAAAAGAAGACGAAAAAAATGGGTCAGCATAATTCTAGCGACTTTTCAGTGTGTGAATAAGGAAAAGGTCATGATAGGAATAAACTAAAAATAGGACGGTACCAGAACAACAAACTAACATAAGACTATATAAGGCAGGATAACAGAATATACTTCGCACCCATGTTTAATTCTCTACACCTACTTATAATTGTCCAACCAGCACCACGTGTTCATGGTGGAATGATCCCCTTATATCGATCGGCTCCTACTAGCGTGCATTTATCACGTGTGTCCTTCGGCCCCCGCTTGACTGTAGATACCTGTGCTGGTCCCACCAAGGAGTGTATCAAATCCTATGGTGGAAACCCGACATGATTCAAGATGCATAGTGTATGACTACTGATGTCCAGTGCCTTCTTTTTCCACTTTGGAGTACGTGCACGCCCGATACTCCGCCGGAACCTACACTGATCCACCACCACCGATGTTTTTGATCGCTTATAATCAGCCCAGTAATCGTGCCCCACCCTACCTAGTTCAGGGTCCCATGATACATCTACGTAGGTTACTGCTGAAATGGGTCCCCGTTGCTAGGGTTTTCCAGACAACATGTTAAATTGGTTAAGTGCCCAAATTTACCTTAACCCCATCCATCAGTTTAGCTAACATGTTGGATTAGTTAAGTGTTTCCTTAATTGACTTAATCCTACTACTCTTGAATTAGCTTTATTAGAGCACCAACCACTCACATTAGACATGTATTGTTGTGGTCACTAGATGTGTTGGTCGGTTCCGGGCAGCTTTACACCACAACTCAGTCTAACATCGGGTCCTTTTTGGGCTCAATGCACTAACCACCCACATTAGACAGGTATTGTTGTGGTCACTAGATGTGTCGGTCGGTTCTGGGCAGTTTTACACCACAACTCAGTCTAACCTCGGGTTAGGCATATTCGTCTTTGCTAAATTTATATATTTATCCTTTTATGCTTATATGTAAGTTTGTCAACAATTTAGGCCCACTTTCCTTTTAAATCAAATTCATAATTTTTGGTAAGTAAATTATACCATTTCAATGCCTTACCATTTAAATGGTTATGAGCTAAATATGTTAATTATGTATAATTCTCATGTTTTCTCCAACGTTACCCCCGTTGTACGTTCGCAAAATTACATAAGATGTTAGGCTCAACATTTTGGCCCAACTAATAAACTAAAAAGGGAAAAGATGAACTTTCAATATTCCAACATCATACAAAAATATGGATCTAACTACAGATGTGTCACATGAACTTGGCATAATATACTTTTAATTATGAACTTGCAAACTAGATCTATGCAACATGAATCATAAAATAATAGTATTACATAGAACTACCAAAATCTAATTAGACGTGTAGTGGTGAACTTGCATAGGCTGAATCATGTTAATATTGATCTAACATAAAGGCATACGGTAAACATGTAAAGTTGTAGATCTAAACCTATAGGTTTACATAGTCATGTTTTTAACCTATAAACTTGCATGTATTCATAACATGATAGCATCACTTAACTTGCATAAACATGGCATAATTTCTAAATTAACATACAACATATAGATGTCATCACAAGGTCGTGGATCTAAACATGGATGCATAATGGAACTAAACAATTAGGCATAAACTATATGACTTAGCCTAAAACTAGTATAATATCACCAAACTTACATATGATAATTTCATAACATCATAGATTTATTCACCAATTTCCACAAAACATGATAAACCACAATAATTCATAGGAAACCACAATAATTCATAGGCATATACAATAGAATAGACATGAATAAACATAAATCAGCATCACATACAACTTGATACAATTCTATTTTACAATTCATTACAAACCATGTCTTTAATTCATTTGCATCTGAAAGACAACTACACTTACAAACAAAAAGGAATTCTTGAGTTCTAGGATCTGTATTCTGAAATTGAATTTCTTGCCTTTGATGTAGATCGTTGAATTTTCTTAGTTGAATTAGATTAGATTTAATTTTGATGTAGCTTCATTCTTGCCTTTGAGTTGAAAGAGATGACGGCTATCCTAGGTTCACCATTGACGGCATGGCGGCTCTTGGTATGAATATTTGTGATTTAGGGTTAAGAGTTAGGTTGTTGTTGTAGAGTTTTAATTAATTTAGAGCCGTCAGATTAACCCTAGAAATAATCGAGGCCATCCAGTCAAGATAGGATAACACCTCACTCAGCCCTAATGACTCAGCAGGGAGTCAGAAATCGACATCCTTCCAGATCTACCCCGGGGGGGAGGGGGTAGTTCGACCCCCAAGTCGACCTGTAGGGTAGGTCGACAATAGGGTCAACCTCCTGGTCGACCTGGCCTGGCCTGGGCGGGAATCTTCCCTGCCCTGCCCTCTTCTGTGTTTAAATTTTAATTTCGAATTTTTGAAACTTCCAAAGGCCATAACATCTTCATACGAAGTCCAATTCACGCAAACTCGGACTCTATCTCAACCAAAATTCCGAGAGGAACACAATGGTGTATCCCATTTCCCTTAATTTTCACATTTAAAATTAATTATTCTTTAATTCGTTACTTTAAGGTTTATTGAAAACACGGCGTATTGCAACTGACCACGAGAACACCCGCCCTCCTGAAGATCCTGCCCTCTGTCCTTGCCCTTGCCTTCTCGGGTAATCCTAAATCATATGTCCTGCCTCGCAATGGTAACAGCCAGTCTTCTTCTTCTTTCTACAGTCTTTCTTTAAGTGGTCAGGTATTCCACAATTGTGACACTTCCTTTTCTTTTGGACCTTGTTACCCTTACCGCCTTTCTTTTGTTACAGGGTTAATTATTCTTTCCACTTTCTCCATTACCTTCTTCATGGATTAAAGCCATATCAACAAATTCCTCATCCTTGGGTTGTGCTCCTTAGCCTAAACTCCCTCATCGACCAAGCAGCTAGTTGAACCTTCCATCGTCTATCTCAAAGATACCAAACGAGTCCTCCACTTCCTTGAGCCAATTCTAGCTTCGACAAATGTTTCAGTCCTATGAAATGGTTTTCCGCCCATCGCACGAAAGTCCTTACATATCTTAGAAAATCATCTAGACGTGGAGGAAGAGATTAAAAAAGGAAAGAGGAAGAGATTCGAAACAAAGAACCGAAAGAAAGATATATGGCTTCTGGGGATTATGTTTTTCCATAATAAACATTTCTCTTAAAAAATACTCTCTTTAAAACATGTTTTTGAAAATACTTCTTTATATAAATGCTTTTGAAAATGGTTTTCAAAATCTTTTATCTATTCTGGTAACCTTCAGCTATGATACCACGTGTAACACTCCTTTTCCATTAATGTCACTCACAAAGGGAATGCATTAACTTTCATGGAGTATTATAAGTGTATAGAACAGAATATAACAAGACAGATACATATATTGGTACTTTAAAAATTTAAAACAACTTCATTGCAGTGGGAAAAATAGTTTGATTACAACACCAAAACCAACAATAAAACCAAGTACACTTAATATCCATCTTGAAAAATTATTTTCTGAGTACATAAAACAAAAAGCATAACCCCAACATAAATAGCCATAAAAAGAGATAAGCTGAACTTTACTTTCAGCAATCCAAGCACTTCTGAAAGAGATAGAAAGAGATCCAAATCAAGCTCCACTAAGCCCAACCTGAGAACCTGGGGGGAGGGGGAAACAAAAAGAAAAGGGGCGAACAAACAAGGTCAGACATAAAGTCTGGCGAGTCCAGTAACTTTAATAATGTAATCATTAAAGTAATAGGATAAGAACATAAACTGGAAAGTAAGAAACGACTATAACATAAGCATGAGTGGCAAGGTAAGCAAGATGAATAAGATAAACATTGATTGCGCTTCTAATCACAATAGGATAATTACTATACTGCACCAATGCTAAATACACCGCACCTTTACTAGTCCTATACTGAAAGTTGATCCCTCTTATTAATCATAATGATAATAATAATAATTGTAGTTTCGTGTACCCCTTGCTGCTGTCATAGGTGTCGCCTGCTCCTATCTCCACTAGTTGTACCCACTACCCTCCCCCATGCGATTGGCTCCATAACTCATATGTATTTATTACTTGTGTCATTCAGCCCCGCTTATTTGTAGATACCTGTGCTGGTTCCACCATGGGGTGTATCAATCCCTATGATGGCAACCCGACACAATTTAAGATGCACAGTGTATAAATACTGATGCTCAGTGCCTGATTTTTCCACTTTGGAGCACATGCACGCCCGTATTTCGTCGGAACCTACACTGACGCACCATCCACCGCTATTTTGACCGCTTATAATCAACCCAGTAATCATGCCCCACCCTGCCTAGTTCAGGGTACCATGATACATCTATGTGAGCTACTGCTGAAATGGGTCCCCGTTACTAGGGTTTCCTAACCAACATGTTATAACGGTTAAGTGTTCTCTATTTAACCTAACGCCACCCATTTGTTTAATTAACTTGTTGTATGGGTTAAGTGTCACCTATTCATATGTTACTTAACCTTACCATTCTTAGCATGTCTGTTCATTGGCATTAATTGATTTATTAATGCACTAACCTCTCACATTAGAACTGTTGTTTGCGGTTGCTGGATGTGTCGGGCGATTCCAGGCAAACTTCTACCGCAAACTCATTCTAACCTCGGGTTTTGGGATTGATGTGCTAACCTCTCACATTAGACCTGTTGTTGCAGTTGCTGGATGTGCCGGGAGGTTCCGGGCAGTCTTACACCGCAACTTAATCTAACCTCGGGTTAGGCATGTTCATCTTTTAATCAATTTACATATTTACCATTCATGTCCAAGTTTATATGTCAATTATCCACAAGTATAGTCAATTCAATTTATGTTCGTAATTATCGTCTAAATTATGTCCATAATTTCCATGTATATAAACTATATTAATTTATGTCTCAAGTTAATTACATGGTTACTAACCATTTTATGTCAGTTACATAATATCCAATATTAATTTTTTTCCAAACTATTCCCCAGCATCCCCACGTTGTTCGTACGTATAATTCACATAATACGTTAGGCTCGTTGTTAGCCTAACTCATAAGAAAAAGGAAAGGAAAGAGACATATGACATTCAAACTGGACATAAAACAATATAGATCTAATTAAGCATGTGTAACATAAACTTGGCACAGAACAACATAATTCTAATTAAACATATAAACGCGAACTAGCATATAAGATAGGTCCAATTAACACATGCAATGTGAACTGACATAGATCTAAACATATGAACTGGCATAGATCTAAACATATAAGCATAAACTTGCATAGATGAACATAACTTGCATATGAACTTGCATAACTTGCATAGATCAAAACATAACTTGCATATAAACTTGCATAGATCAAAACATAACTTGCATGTATCAAAACATAAATTACATATAAATTGCATAGATCAAAACATAAATTGCATACAAACTTGCATAACTTGCATAGATCAAAACATAACTTGCATATAAACTTGCATAGATCAAAACATAACTTACATATAAACTTGCATTGATCAAAACATAACTTGCATATAAACTAGCATAACTTGCATAGATCAAAACATAACTTGCATATAAACTTGCATAGATCAAAACATATCTTGCATATAAACTTGCATAGATCAAAACATAACTTGCATATAAACTTGCATAGATCAAAACATAACTTGCATAGAATGAATCTAATCAAGCATATGTAATTAGACATAGGAATTAACGTCATAAAATGAATCCAATTACATATGATAACAAAACTGGCATATATTACTAGAATAGATGATAATAGAACTGGCTAATAGAATATGATTCAACATGCATATTCATACAGTCGAGACCACAACTTATCATAATTATTTTAATTAATTATCTTGTGAAAGTGACTGTACCCACAGAGAACGGATTAAAGTAAAGAATTAGGTGTTTGTAGAATCGTTCTCCTTTTCACAATTCTTAGGATTTGATTCATTAAAGAAGATAAACTAGTTTAGTTTAAGTTGCAGCACCATGGTGGCTCATGAATGAATTTAGATTAGATTTGAGTTTTAGGTTAGATGTCCTTATATAAGAATATTTGATTTGTTAGAGCCATTAGATCTGTCTAGGATTCATCTAAACCCTTCAAACCAAAAAGACACATCATCAGGACAATCAGAGGATGCCACATATGCCATAATCCATCAAAAATCGTCATTGGCCAACAAAAATGCGCCATGTGTGCAACTTGATGCGCAGCAGCAGGGGTGTTGACACCCGCATGTCATATATATATTTTATTTTTATTTTTAATTATCTTTTTAATTAACTCTTTTCACACTAAATCGCTTTTTGAACTGCGTTCACACTAAGCCACTTTTTAGCCATTCCCCTAAAACAAAAATATGATGCTAGTAGGGATCGGACTCTGTACCTCTTGTATACAAGTCACATGTACTAACCAAATGAGCTACTAAGTCTTTTGCTAACAAGACTTAGGACAATGCTACCCATTATTCTTTTCTCATTCCTCTTTTTCATGTTTTGCTGTAATATTTAATATAAAGATATCTTCTTCATTTTAAATCAGTTTTCTACAAACTATAGGTCTAAATTGACTAGAAAATCGTACGAATGCAATAACGCTAATTTCATGACCAAATTCTGGAGGTTCTTCAAATTATCCTTTTTATTTCTTTTTAAATGTTCGCATGCATTACTTCCCATTTCATGTATTGCATGTAATTTCTTTTATTAATCTTTCTCTTCATTTCACTGCATTAACTTATTACATGCAATTTTATTGTCATTATTTAATTTCTCTTTCAAATATATCTATGCATACAATATATATACATATTTCCACATTTTTAATTTCATTAAAAATGCAGGGTATTACAGGTCACATAGGAGCTTCCAAGTGTTGTTGTTATTAATTCAACTTTATCCACAAAAATATACTTGATTAAATCCACAGTTACCTCTTAATTGTACTTTAAATTATTGAATCGACAAAGACTCAATTTAGTATGAAACATCAAACAGTTTGTTATTCTATATTTATAAAAGGTGACAAAGTCGATAAAACTTTGGTTTTCACCCATCTTTTACTTCCTAATACAGTTGGTTCTCAATTGTCTCCAAATTCTACCAATTATAGGTTAACTCTTCTAAAAGCCCAACATTTAATTAAGTTCTCTCACTACCTTAGTAAAACAATACATAAAAAGGAGAATTAAAATAAAAGAAAGTTTCTTTTAGAAATTACATCATCTCCATTACAAATTACAAACTTATGGTTATATATACGACTTATAAAAGTTCATGATTCATATTTGGATTTTAAATTCAAGTCCTATTAACCCACTTTATAATTTGAACTACTTGACATTTATAAATTACCTTTTTTTTTCAAAATTTCTATTAAAAATTCAAACACTCCTTAATTCTTTACAACCTTATAATTGCTTATGAAAGTCATTATTTCAATGTTGAAAATTTTATACTGATTATTTCTTATGTTAACTATGTCTCATACATTGTTTTGTTACCCCTATCGACCTAAGGCGTCCCTTGTCTCGTCCAGAACTCTTAAACCACATCTAAATCAACATAATCAATTAACACAACAAATGTTTAATACACTCATCTACCAATAAATCCAACTCAACACATTTGGCATTAATATTTTAATGAATAAATTTTTTTTCCTAAATAATCCTCGAAATATAATAATTACTGTGCTCAGCCAAACTGATTAATTTATTTTCATTGCACACACTGATAAATTTAAATTATTTACACACTGATATTCAAATAATATTCATATCACATTTTTAGCTTTGCATGAAGGAGTACAGGGGATAAGACTGGAACACGACAACACAATAATAGAAGTTGAGTGTTAAAGCTTCACTACCCGAGCGAACAGGATATGGAAAAAAATTGTAAATGTTCCAATAAACTAAGGCTAATGGTTTCATCATTCCCTTCTAAGTTCAACGAGAATATAAGGGAGGTTTGAAACCTTTAGTCAAAGTATAAAATACTCTAAGTTAACCCGAATGAGATATCCAATGGAGTCTCCAAATTCAACAACATACTGTATAACATGGAATCGATTCAAGGAAAGACACACAATCTGTGTGATAGCAAAACAACATGGAGAGTTCCACAATTACTTATTTCAAACAAATCACCAAAAAATCTTAAAGGGTTGCATGAACAACATGACAAATCCCCTTTCACCCGTTATCACAAACAACTAGGATAAATATGGTAGGGTAATTAAAAAAAGGCAATTCCAACATTTCATGCCAATCTAAAAATCTATAATCAAGAGCACCAACACATAGTCAAGGGATATAATAAATTCAACATAAGGAGTAGAAGGGAACCTTTCGCCTTCTTAGGGAAAGCAGAAATTTGGATACCCACTAGCTTGCAATGGGGAAAAGTAAGTGACTTAGGACACTAGCAGAAAAGATGCTTAAGGGATCCACAATTAAAACATTGACGTTGCAATTGGTGAGCTATCCTAGTCTCAGAGACAATACAATCACCATGGGCAGACTTCTTAATTTTTCTATGAGGAGGGAACAAAGAAGACTTAACAATCGACTGCCTTCTCTTACCCTTATCAACCAAAAGTCTCCTCACAACATCAAGAATGAATTTCTGATGGAAATGATCTTTGAATTGGACCCCATGTCAAGCAAGTATCATCCATCTTTGACAACAAGGACTCGTACTAATCAAGGGAATCTTCCCATAGCATACTCTATGCTACTTGAACACGTTATCGATTATACAAGTCCATCTCGATGAAGATGTGCTCACAAGAACCCAGCCAATCGAAGACTCTAGGAACACTCTCCTATCAACAAAGAAGGTACTCCCAAGATGGAAAAAGTCGCTATAGAATTAGACGAACTCAGATCTACGACGAGGGGAAGAAAGAACATGTACGGGAGGCCTGAGACTGGAAACTAAAACATCATCTGGGCATAGTGGACGAGCTGGCCCCATGCTTGTATAACTAGCTCCGCTATTGCTAGCCATAAGATATCTAAAAAAGAAAACAAGATAAACACAGATCAAAAGTAGGATTGGATGCAAATATAGATGGTAAATTAAAGATGGGATTACTCGTAGGAGAATAATATATATATATATATTAAAGAAATACTACGGAAATCCAAAATAAATTTTCATTCCTAAAAGTATTCCATTAAAACAATTCAACCAAATGCAAAGGAAGTTGAGGACACGGCAATGACCACTTAGTCCAGGGTATGATGTTAGTATTTGAATCATACATCAATGTATCATAAAGTGTATATTGTTCTGTATTTATATCACCTTTTGTTCAAAAAACTGCTCTGATACCAAGCTGCGACGCCTTACTCCAAGACCAATATTAAAAAAGAGTATTAACTAGTAATATTGTCTACTAATACCGAGAACAGGGCTTGTTAGGATGACCATCCATAATATTGTATTGAATAAGTATTAAATATGTTGAGTTCTCTCCTCTTTTTTCTTCGCTTATCGACATAACCCAATTCATATCCAATACACTACTATGGTGGCTTCAGGATCTATTCAGAACAAAACCCAATATAATGTCAAACACAGGATATAGAACAACAGACACATATATACCTACATGCAAATACATCTTGTACATACATTATACATCATGAGGTCTAATAATTTCTACATAAAATATACAAAAGTACATCAAAAAAACCACAAAAGAATGTACATTGTCATGTCTAAGGTATGAAAGACGAAAATAAAAACTATGTGATCCCAAAAATGAAGCAGGATATCCAAAGCGAATAGTTGAGCATGTGGTAAAAGATCCTAACCTACTATTCAGTCTGACCTAAGGAACGCACACACAATTTAATCTAATTTGAATCAGAGAATAAGTATAAATGTGATAAAGAAGTGATTCCCTAATGAAAGCATTACTTTAAGTCATAAAGGAATGAGATGTTATAGTTTACACAAGGTTTTATCCCATAGACAATCTTAGGAATGTCTTTAAAATTTTCAAGATGAAATCACAAAATCTTTGTAGCATCCCGCATTTTACGTATTGGAGGATCGTAAAATATTTTTATTTTATTCACTGAGGGTTGGATCATTCTCATATTTTAATATGTTGCTTATGGGGAAGTGAGACATGTCCATAAGTTTTACCAATTTTGTTTGTGACCATTTTGCCCCTATCAGTCTTGTACATGGCATAACTTTTGACTCAGGTCGAATTAGGTGTTGAGAACTGTGCCATTGGAAAGAAAATGATGATCCCCTTTCCGTAGAGTGGTAACATTAAAGTTTTGGCTTAGCGGTTTGGGAGGACTTGTTGTTTTAATCTTTAATAGTTGTCTATCCAGGTTTGGTAAGCCAAAATGGGCTGATTTGAGGAGGCCAATTAGTGGGCTGGTGGAAAGCTATAAATAGGTGGTAAGAGGCATGGAGAACAGTTTACTTTCTCCATTCTCTCAATTGAAAGAGCTAGAGGTCCTCCATCCCTCCATTGCCTACACCGTTCCACCATTAAAACTTAGAGAATCGAAGATCTACAACATTTGAGGCTAGATCTATGCAAATCCAAGAGAGAGATCATCGAATTGAATAGTTTGGATCAAATTTTTCGCTGTTCGGAATCATAATTCATTGCTTTTACCTTGTTTTGGACAATTGGTGATTGATATGCATCTCTCACACAGATTCAAGCAAGTATATGAGTTGTATGCACACATTTTTATTAAATTCAAGTCGTTTTTCTTAGATCCCGTCTTGGTAAGTCCATTTTCATATGAATAACCATAGGATCTAATTTAGTAAGTTAAAACCGATAATTTCTATGTTATTTCATATGCTTATGCAAGTTAGATCCATAATTTAGTTCATAAGTTCATTTATAATGATTTTTGTGAAATTTGTATAATTTTAGTGAAAAATCATCACATTCATGTTATTAGTGAATTCCTAACATGTTTATGGTTGAATTGGATGAATGGGATGAGTCGGTTTTGTTGAGTTTGTCATTTGGCAAAATTTTGGTCGAAATTGGACTTGGACTGGCTTGGGGCAGGTTTTCGGTCGGTCGTTACTTTTCTGGTCGGCGAGGGAGTACAAGTGTAGTACAATGTGTAGTACAAGGGGAGTACAAGTGGTCTTGTCGATCGGTCTGGATTTGGGTCGGTTGGCTTCATTCTGGTCGGTCTGCTGATCTGGTCGGTCACGAAGTGGGGTAGTGCAAAGGAGGGGTCGGTCGAGACAGGTAGGTCGGTCGAGCCTAGACTCGAATAAGGCTGGTCGGTCATGGGGGGACTTTTGCACTCCAGAGTGGTTCGGGCCGGTCATGGTGCCTTGGGTTGGTTGGGATGAAGTGGATCGGTCGGTCTTGGTGGAAGAACCGGGTCGGTCAAAAATTTTGAAGTGGTGAAGTGGAAGTGGGTCGGCCTCAAGTGGGTCGGTCGATCATGTCATCTGATCTGGTCAGTCGGTCAGAGTCTGGTCGGTCACAAAGGGCCAATTTCTAAAGAAAATTATTTTTGGGTATGACCCAGATTTAAATAAAAAGGTCTGGAAAAAAATTTAGGGGCAACCCCCAGAACCCTATCCGTAGCGCAGTGATGTAATTTGGCTCGGTGATGTTGTGACTTCGAAGTGAACTCAATAAGGAATGTCGAAGTGGTGTGAAGTGTTCCTTGCAAGTTGTGATGCGACGAGTATGATTACAACTCAAAGGTGTCCTGAGTTGGGTTATAATGGTTTGATGGTCACCGTCGATGACGACTAGAGATATTGAAGGCTAAGAGACTTTCTTTATCGTAGGTTCTAGCGGGCTCAAAGCAGGGGTACAATAGAGACGTCTAAAAGACCGATTGTAGGTCGAGTACCTTGGGCATCATGTAGGCCTAGATATGTCAAATTGTATGACGTATGGGGTTTTTGCTAGAACCGGGGTTTCCATTAGCCCATGATGGATGGCAAATTGTTTGGCCAATCATACGATTAATGATGGTTTCGAAGCATGATTGGCGGTGATACCCAGAGCGTGTCATGCATGCTGGATGTTCTGTTTGTACCATCTCATGTAAATTATCCAACATCGAAGGAGATGTTCCTTGAGTGCTTGTCTAATATGGGTCTAGGCCTTTGGAGCTTGTGCTTGCGGGATGTTGAATCCAATTAGGATGATTTATGTGAGATATATAATCTGGATGCTATGAGTGCTATTGTTGGTTACTTCTGATTACCACGGTGGTTTCCATGGATGAAATGTTTGATGTAAAGTCTATCATTGTCTGATGTAGGGAAGATGAGAGTTGTGGGTAAATTAGTTCGTTTATTTACCCATTCTCATATAGTTTGTTGTTGAAGTTTGTTAGCTTTTTTATCGCTCACTAAGACTGTTGTCTGACTCAAGGTTTTATGTTTCCCTCTTATTACCTTGGGTTGTTCATCTGATTGTTGGATGGGCAGACTAGGTGGCAGGTGACAGGTGATATCTTAGTAAGGACGATGTTGGAGTTCGGAGGCGAGCAAGAGGCTGGCGTACTATATTTCCTACTATCTAGTATTTATTTCCGTAGTTTGTTATCCTACTCTGAGTGCTGTAGTGAGGCAAAATTGTATAAACAATATTATTGAATCCAAGTGCATGGATATTACTTTCTATTCAGTATGAAAGTTTAGTGTTTTCTGCTTCACTAATAATGCCTATTGTACATGTTCTATTATATTTTATCCTTGCGCTGTGAGTTCTACGACAGGTTCCGCTTGTGTATCATACCTTGATGATCGTCCATAGCTGTTTGGCACACCTTTTAGCTCATTATTCCTCTTGTTAATTGCAGGGGTTGTAACGGTCGTCACATTAGGTATCGGAGTTCAGGTTATCGATTTTAGCCAAAGTTCGAATACGTAATCATGTATTAGAGATGTATTTGCAGATTTCAGTAGGATGTACGCTATATGGTACTATATAGTATAGTAGCATTTGTACTTCTTTAGCTGTTTTCTTGCAAATGGCTAATCATTCTAATTTGCAAATTTAGAATGAGTCGACGAACTACAAGACACACTGCTAGGGAAGGGGTTGTGCCTGGAGGGGGTAATGGTGGTGTAATAGGCTACCCAACCATGTTTGAGGCCATGATGGAAGCATTCATGTGAAGGGTACCCACTCCAGTGGCATCCACGGTAGATCTAGGTGTTCAGTTGCCTATGGTTGTAGATTTTGCAAAGCTGTGAAAAGATTATACATCTCTAGGAGGAAAGCATTTAAAGGAACTGAGCTAGCTGAAGAGGTTCAAACGTGGATGGATTCTTGCGTCCGTATCTTTGGAGACTTAGGGTTGAATGATGCAACCAAGAGAAAGCTTGCGTCAAGGCAACTGCAAGGCAGGGCCATGGAATGGTGGAATTCAGTTACACTTGAGACTCCAAAGGAAGAGATTTCATGGGAACAATTCCAAGCTATGTTTGAAGCAAAGTTTATCTCCACCGCTAAGAAGTCTGCTCTATTCAAGAAATTTGTGGAACTGAAGCAGAATGGTCATCCTATGCTTGATTACATTTCTAACTTTGAAGCCTTGTCCAGATATGCTCGTTCATACATTGATACACCATATCAGAAGAACGAGAAGTTTGTTATGGGTCTGTATGCCTACATAGGAAGACCGTTGGTGGAACATCTCGATGACTGATTTGAGAAGCTTGTGGAGAAAGCTGTGAGACATGAGAGCTTGTTTCCAAAAGAGGAAGTCATTGTTGTTGCATCTAAAGAAGCTCTAAAATCACAACAGGGTGGTAATAACAAGAAGAGGAAGCAACAACAACAAAATGGAAAGGATGGTTAGAAGAAGCAGAAAGGCGAAGTGACTTCTTTAACTGCTGGCAAAAGGCCATTTCTTTAGTGAGTGCAACAATCCCAAAGCTGAGAAGAAGTGATTTAAGTGTGGAAAGCCTGGGCATGCGAAGAAAGACTGTAACACCCCGTATTTTTAACAACACTAAAAGAGGATAAATTAAATAATAATTAATTTAATATTCAGAATTATGGAAAATGGACTGCGCCATTGCGCCCGTCTCGAAATTCTGGTCAAGATAGACATTTGGTTTGCGTAAAACAGACACCGTATGAAGAAGTTATGAGGGTTTTAAGTTTGTATACGTGTAGAAGATATATATATATATATACACACACACACACATATGAGTCAGAACCCTATCCAAAATCGTTCAAAATTGAAAAAAATCAGAAGGCGGCAAATTTCGCGCTCTAGGGGGTCGACCCCCCTTAAGGGGTGTCGACACCAGGGTCGACCCACCTACAGGGGTGTCGACACCCCTAGGGCTGACATTGCAGTCGGTTTCAGAGGCGTTGGAAGCTATAAATACAAGGTCATTTCTTTTGTTTTCTTCATTGAGAATCGATGAGCGCCAAATTCTGCCGGTGACTAAACTGAACCAAATTATCTTCTACAACTATCAACTTAAGCAATTCAGTTAGAGATTCAAGATCCATACTTCTTCTATTTTCTAATCCAAATATTGTGAGTTCTTAGTTGCTTTTAGATTTAAATACATAAAAGTAAACCTGATGTGACTATAGTTTGGATTTTTTTCATGTGCCTATATTATACTGGATCCATTGTAAATTGTGAACATGTGACATTCTAAATTGGTTATAATTTGGATCTAAATCTCTACCATCTTGTCGGATCTATTGTAACTTCTATGACAATTCTATGATGTGGATCTTGACCTTATTTGTGTTAGATCTATTTTTAACTACTGGATCTGAATTATGCGGACATTTAAATTATTAATCGGATCTAGCTTGTCACCTTGCGCCTACTATATTAGATCTAAACCAGTTGGACATCTAAATTGTTAATTTAGATCTTATTATGCCCATTATGACATCGTAGTCATGTTATAATTAGTAAACTGCCACTAGTTCATCAGATTTATGCTTACAATTAAAAATGATAATTGCACTTATGATACGAGGTTAGGTTGCATTAGTGGTGGAAGTCTGCCCGGACCCGACCGTCATATCCAGCAACCACTAATGTTGAACCTAATGTGAGAGGTCTAAGTGCAGAAATATGAATCGGGCTAAGACACGAGCTTAGGCCCAACTTATGGAAGAAGTCTGCTAGGACCCGACCGACATATCCAGCATGCACAAGTTGTAGGCCTAATGTGGGAGGTCTAGCCCATTATAAACCATAAATGGATATGGTAATGAATTGGACTACTTAACCTAATCTAATCCATAGGGTAGGGTTAAGTAAAATTGGTTGGACAGTGGGTGGGTTAAGTAAATCTGAGGGGGTGGGTAATATTTACATATAGGCCCACAAACTTAGCCCGATAAGGTTATGTAATTAAAGGCACCTAGTGGTAAGCATAACCGGTAGAAAGATTGGGGTTATATAAAATTAAAGACACCTCTAGGGTAAATATAACCAGTGGAAACCCTAGTGGGGGATACAAGACTAGGGGGAGAGCTTGTATCATATTGTATGGGACCCGTTTCAGTCAGTAACCCGGAGTAGGTATCGAGTAGAGAACTCCGAACTAGGTCGGAGAAGGGGCATGCTTACTGGACTGATTGTAAGAGATCCAAACGTGGAGGATGGTGTTGGAGGCACAAACCGACCGGGCCACGTGCATGTATGTGCCAGGCCGAAGGGGACAAGAGGACCGTGACACCTGTAGATATGGGACTGTGCATATCAACGAAGGGTTGCCACTTTAGGACGTGATATATCCTACGGTGGGGTCGGCACAGAGTGCCTATGCGGATTACGGAGCCGATCGATTATGGTAGTAGTTAGGGTACATTTGGACGTATGCCTAAGTCTACCACCTCATAATGGAAGGGATCATATCATTCTGGTTATTCTAGTAATAGTGCAGAGTAATCATTAAGGAAGCGTATACACCTTACCTTGTCTACCTTATCACACCTGCCTTTTATGTAGTAATCTCTCTTATCCACTTTATATGCATATCATGCTACTTTTATCTATTTACTTGCTAAAAGTAACCGGACTCACCAGACTTTATGTCTGACCCTTTTGTTTCCTCTTCTTTCTTCCGTCCCCCCCCCCCCTTCCCCCACCCCAGGTTCTTAGGGCGGGAACACTCAGGCTTAGTCAGGACTCAGTTATCATCTTGCTAAAGCTGCTTTCGAAGTATGGCTCAAGTTATTATCTCTACTATGGCTTTGTCTCTTTTTGGGGAATTATGTTTTCTTTTAAGTATTTATGTACTCTGATGGTAAAAGACAGAAGTTATGTTGTTGTAATGGTTTTTTTGACTTATGGTATTTTGGACCACGAAGTATGATTTATATTTGAAATAAAAATTTGAATTTCTGCTGCTATCTTAATTATATCTATCATGTAGTATTTTGTGTCTGTTTACCTATAATGCTTCACGAAACTTAATGCATTCCCTTTGTGAGCGACATTAACGGACGTGGTGTGTCACACTTAGTATCAGAGCAGAAGGTTACCAGATTGGATAAAGTTTTTAAAAATTATTTTCAAAAAGGTTATAAAAGAAAGCATTTTCAAAAAGAAAAGTATGTTTTGAAAATATTCCCCCAAAGCCATATGTAATATCCTTCGGTCCTTTGTCAAAATCTCTTTCCTTTTTCTTTTTAGCATATCTGGGGAACCAAACATTAATAATATTTCAGAGGGCGTTACGATACCTGGATGGTTCTGTAGGTATCTAGAGGCCACGACACCTTCCGGTGATCAAACTGACGATCCTCCCCCAGCCGCACCGGTCATTCCTCCTCCTCCTACTCCAAGAGCAGATAATTTCGCTAGGATCTGCAAAGACTTCCGTTCTATGGGAGGAAAGCCGTTCCATGGGAACGAGACATTCGTATAAGCGCGGAATTGGCTCAAGGAGACCGAGGACTTGTTCGTAATCTTTGAAGTGGAGGATAGAAGGAAGGTTCAGTTAGCCGCCTTGCTACTGAAAGACGAAGCCTTATTTTGGTGGGAAGTCACCCGAGCTGGACGCCCGGTGGAAACATGGGATGATTTTAGACAAAGACTTGAAATAAAATTTCTTTCCCAAGCCAAGAAAAGCATGCAGATGGAGAGGTTCTTGGCACTCAAACAAGGTAATATGACTGTTAAAGAATATGTGAATAAATTCAACCAGCTAGCAAGGTTCGGGTTGGAATTGGTGGATACTCCACATAAGTTAGCTTTGTGGTTTGCTAAAGGGCTAAATGAACCCTTTCATAGGTTAGCCATGTCCCATATTCCAATGGGAGCCACTTTTGAAAAATTTGTTGATGTGGCCCTAATGCATGAGGAAGAGAAGGGAGAAAAGAAGGAAGTAAAGGCTGAGGAAACAACGCAAAATAATAAGGTGTGGCCCAAGAAGGGGCAACAACAGCAACAATAACAACAAAAGAAAGGTGGAAAGAATGGCAAGGGCAAGGATAAAAGAAAATGTCACAGTTTCGGGAAAGAGGGTCACTTGGTCAAAGACTGTAAGACAAGGAAGAACACTCGCTACAATTGTGGAGAGGTTGGACATTTTGCTAGGGAGTGTCCAAAGAAACAGGGATCGCAGGGACAAGGTCAAAGGGCAACAACTTCTGAAGGGTAGGTGAATGCTCTCATGATTAGTGCTCCTGATAGAGGTAGAAAAATTTCAGTGGAAGGTTTAATTTCTCTTTCAAACCATCCTATTAGAACGCTTTTTGATTTTGGCGCTTCGCATTCATTTATATCTAGTTTTGTGGTTGAATCTCTGCACTTAATTACTAGTATGGCAGTGGATCCCGTAGTTGTCTCAAACCCCATTGGTGGTTCAGCTCATTTATCTATGACTTGTCGGGGTTTGAGGATATCTGTGTTAGGCGTCGATTTTGAGTGCGAGGCATATGTGCTTGGGTTCATGGGCTATGGGTTGATTCTAGGAATGTATTGGCTTACCACGTATGGTGCCATTCTGGATTGTGAGAGGAGGGTTGTTAGGATTCTGACTTGTCATGAGAGGACCTCGAGATTTCTTGTGACCCACAAGGGTCGGTTATGCTTAGTTTCCTAGAGTCTCTTGATGCATCTATTCATTATCTGCAATCTATTCCAGTACCGAGGCGCGAGATCGATTTTCGTATATATCTGGTGGATAATTCAAAGCCAGTTGTATTACCAGTGCGCCATGTGGCTCCGAGGGAAAGGAGGGAGCTGAGTAAGCAACTAGGGGAGCTACTTGAGAAAGAATTTATCAGACGAAGCATATCAGAATGGGGTGCTCTAGTTGTATTCACAACTAAGGCGGATGGTTCACTTCGTTTGTGTGTCGACTATAGAGAGTTGAATAAACTCACCGAGAAGAATAGGCACCCGCTCCCGAGGATTGATGATTTATTTGATCAGCTTGTTGGTGCGTCGGTATTTTCTCAGTTAGACTTGGCCACAGGATTTCATCAATTGAGGGTGGCTGAGGACAACATAGATATGACCGCTTTTAGAACTCCAGGTGGTTTCTTTGAATGGTTAATTGTGCCTTTTGGGTTGATGAATGCACCAGCCTATTTTGTTGATTTGATGAGTAGGGTGTTTCAGGAGTTTCTAAACAAATTTGTTGTGGTCTTTGTTGACGATATCTTGTTCTTCTCCAAAAGCGAAGAAGAGCATGCCCAACATTTGAGAGAAGTTTTGAAAACACTCCGTGCGCATCAACATAAGGTGAAGTTCTCCAAATTCCATTTTTGAAGAAAGGAGGTGAGATTCTTAGGGCATGTGGTCTCCAAAGAAGGGATAGCGGTAGATCCCGCAAAGGTGGTTGCAGTGCAAGATTGGCAGGTTCCTAAAAATGCAACTGAGGTGAGAAGCTTTCTTGGGTTGGCAGGTTATTATAGGAAGTTCATTAAGGACTTCACAAAGATATCAACCTCACTCACTAGGCTGACAAAGAAGAATTTGGCGTGTTCATGGGATATAGATTGTGATGTTGCTTTCCAACGACTGAAGAGGGATCTGACAACAGCCCCAGTCTTGACCTTGCCTGATGGGAGTAAAGTGGTTACTGTTTACACTGATGCATGTGGTACAGGGCTTGGTGCGGTTCTAATGCAAAAAGGCAAAGTAGTGTGTTATGGGGGTAGACAGTTGAGAGTTCATGAGTAGAACTACCCTCCCATGATCTGGGGCTTGCTGCCATAGTATTCGCGCTTAAGACGTGGCAGAAGTTCGAGTTATACACCGATCATAAATCTCTCAAGTACCTATTCTCACATAAGGATCTTAATTTAAGGCAACAACAGTGGATGGAGTTCCTAGCTTCTTATGATTTCGAGATTGCTTATACCCCTGGCAAGGGTAATGTGGTGGCAGATGCACTGAGTAGGCAGAGGATGGACTTAATTCCTCTGTTTGTGGAGAGGAAGAGCTTGGAGTTCATCTAAACTTTTGATTTTAGACACTCCATCGAGATTTTGCTTGATTTGTTTGCATCATTAGAGATACGACCAACTCTAATGGATCAGATAGGATCTTCGCAGCAAGGTGAACCACAGATTTTAGACATCATGGATAAGCTCAGGAAATGGGATATTTGTAGTCACGTCATTAGATATGCCATAGATGAAAAGGGGTGGTTGCGACGAGATAAAAGGCTTTGTGTTCCTCAAATTGGAAGCTTGATAAAGGTAGTCCTAGAAGAAGCCCACCATTATAAGATGACCATTCATCCAAGCGGTGATAAGATGTACAGAGACATGAAAAGGGTCTTCTTTTAGGCTGGGTTGAAGAAAGATTTGGCAGTCAATGTTTAGTTTGCCAGCAGGTTAAAGCTGAGCAAAAGAAGCCCGGTGGTTTACTTCATCCTTTGGAGGTTCCTCAGTGGAAATAGGAGAGTGTCTCTATGGATTTCATAGATGGTTTACCTAGATCGAAGAAAGGCAACACCAGTATCTGGGTTGTGGTTGATAGACACGCTAAGAGCGCTCACTTTATTCCAGTTAAGAGTAAGAGGACGGCATCATGGTTGGCAGCAATTTATGTTCGTGAGATAGTTCGTCTTCATGGAGTACCTTCCGTCATCATAAGCGATCGTGACCCTATCTTCACCAGTGAATTTTGGAGGAGCTTGCAAGAAGCATTAGGTACACAGTTGTGTTTGGGCACCGCTTATCATCCTCAGACTGATGGACAGACAAAGAGGGAGAAAAGAATTCTAGAGGATCTTTTGAGGCTGTGTATCCTAGACTTCGGAGGGACTTGGGAAGAGCACCTTCCTTTAGTAGAGTTTGCCTATAACAACAGCTATCAAGCCAGCATCGACATGACACCCTTCGAAGCATTGACACCCTATAGATCACCAACTTGTTGGTGGGAATCTGCAGGAAGATTGTCACTTGGACCTGATACGGTTAGGGAAACGTCCGAGAAGATTGACCTTATTCAACGGTGGATGAAGACAACTCAGGATAGGCAGAAATCCAATGCAGACAAGAGAAGGACTGACATCGAATTTGAAGTAGGAGACTTAGTTTTTTATCAAAGTGTCACCTCTGAGGAATGTGGTTCGCTTCGGATCTGTAGGGAAGTTGGCACCTAGGCTTGTGGGACCATTTCCCATAACCGAGAGGATTGGCCAAATGGCCTATAGAGTAAAGCTCCCAGAAAACCTATCCGGTGTCCGTGATGTTTTCCACGTTTCTCATTTATGGAAGTGCTTGCATGACACCGTAGAAGTAGTTGAGCCGAGTGCATTGGAAGAAGTAGAAGTAGAACGGGAAGCGACAGTCAGGCGAGTCCCTACCTGTATTCTTGGATCAGAAGTTAAGAAGCTATGCAATAAAGAGATAAATTTGATAAAGGTTCAATGGGGAGATAACCCAGAGGATGCAAATTGGGAGACCGAAGACAAGATTCGTGCTTCGTACCCTTTCCTTTTCGAGGGTATGTTCTTAACTCCCTTTTCCAAAGTTTTATCTGTGCTTGTTTCTATCATTTGAATATATCTTATCCATAATATTGTCGACCTTTAGATAGGAATCCTATGGATGTAAACATGTGTTTGAGACATGTTATGTTTGATGGATGCAAGTGTTTGCTAGTGGCTTCCTGTGGATGCATATACACACACATTAGGCACTAGATCGGCTCAATCACTCTCATATTGTATATGGATGTGTGTGCATCTTCTTTTTTTTTATGGATGGAAATGGATGTATTAGCATATATGTTGCATTTGGATGAATGAGTGTGCACACATATAGACTCACATTTTATAATAGGATTATTTGCATATATATTGGATTCATGGCACTAACATACATTGCATTAAGGAGGCTAACTGAATCAGTAGACCGCCTGATCTTCGCATTAGTATTGGGATACATACACACACCTTTGCATATATTCATATAAGCATTAGAAATCGTTAAGGACAATGGATGCCAGTGATTGATGGATGATTAGATGGATGATGGATGGTAGGATATGCATTTTTTTCAACGTAGAGATTTCGGGGATGAAATCCTTTGAGTAGGGGAGAATGTAACATCCCGTGTGTTTAATAACACCAAAAGAGGATAAATCAATCAATAATTAATTTAATATTCAGAATTAAGGAAAACGGACTGCGCAATTGCGTCCGTCTCGATATTATGGTCAAGTTAAACATTTGGTTTGCGTAAAACGGACACCGTAAGAAGAAGTTATGAGGGTTCTAAGTTTGCATACATGTAGAAGAAATATACATACATATGAGTTAGAACCCTCTCCAAAACCATTCAAAATTGAAAAAAATCAGATGGCGGCAAATTTCCCGCTCTAGGGGGTCGACCCCGTAGAGGGGTGTCGACACCGGGGTCGACCCCCCTTAAGGGGTGTCGACACCAGGGTCGACCCACCTACAGGGATGTCGACACCCCTAGGGCTGACGTGGTAGTCGGTTTCAAAAGGGCTGGCAGCTATAAATACATGGTCATTTCTCTTGTTTTCTTCACTGAGAATCCATGGGTGCCAAACTCTGCCGGTGACTGCACTGAACCAAATTATCTTCTACAACTATCAACTTAAGCAGTTCAGTTAGAGATTCAAGATCCATTCTTCTTCTAATTTCTAATCCAAACACTGTGAGTTCTTGGTTGCTTTTAGATTTAAATATTTAAAAGTAAACCTGATATGACTATAGTTTGGATTTGTTCATGTGCCTATATTATACTGGATCCATTGTAAATTGTGAACATATGACATTCTAAATTGGTTATAACTTGGATCTAAATCTCTATTATCTTGTCGGATCTATTGTAACTTCTATGACAATTCTATAATGTGGATCTTGACCTTATTTGTGTTAGATCTATTTTTAACTATTGGATCTGAATTATGCAGACATTTAAATTATTAATCAGATCTAGCTTGTCACCTTGTGCCTATTATATTAGATCTAAATCAGTTGGACATCTAAATTGTTAATTTAAATCTTATTATGCTCATTATGACATCATAGTCATGTTAGAATTAGTAGACTGCCACAAGTTCATCAGATTTATGCTTATATGTCCACCTTATCACCATGCTAGTTTATGTTTATGCCAGAACAATCACTTTTGTCATGTTCCCATCACCTTTCCTTTTTATTTTTTATGACTAGACTATTATCTTGCCTAGGCATGCCGTAAATTATGTGAATGCGCTATTTAAAGAACGGGGGAAAAAAGGTTAGAATTGGCATAATTTAAATGATATTTATATGAATTGGACATATAATTCAATAGTTGGCTAAATGGGTATGAACACCTAAAAAGGCAAAGGCACTAGTAATTGCATAAGAATGAAACGTTTAAGATTACAATTAAAAATGATAATTGCACCTATGATACGAGGCTAGGTTGCATTAGTGGTGGAAGTCTTCCCGAACCCAACCGGCATTTCCAGCCACCACTAATGTTGAACCTAATGTGAGAGGTCTAAGTGCACAAATACGAATCGGGTTAAGACACGAGGTTAGGCCCAACTTGTAGAAGAAGTCTGCCCGACCCGACTGGCATATCTAGCATCCACAAGTTGTATGCCTAATGTGGGAGGTTTAGCCCTTATAAACCATACATGGACATGGTAATGAATTAGACTAATGTAACACCCCGTATTTTTAATATAATTAAAAATTAAGAATATAAAATATATGAATATATGTTTAAATGGGTAAATAATGGCGATGTGAAATGAGAATTAATTAATACATGAAAGAGAAGAATAATTAATTCAATAACAATGTACGTAACAGAGAAGTTAATAAAATAAGGATATTTAAGTTAACTATCTGGAATTAAGTTAAACGGACATCACCATTACGTTCCTCTCGAAATTCTGTATGAAATCGACTCTGAATTTTCAAAAATTGGAGTCCGTATGAAGGATTTATGATCTTCCAAAGTTTCAGAATTGATTTAATAAACAGCTCAAAAATCAAGCTAGAATTTGAATTCAAACATGCAGGCGGGCTGGGCGGGAAATTTCCCGCCCAAGCCAGGTCAACCAGGGGGTCGACCATGTCGTCAACCCCCCCCCCCTCCCCCAACCAGGTCGACCATGTGGTTGACCTGGTCACTTTTTCCAGGTTCGAGCCTAGGTGCATTTTTGCGTATTTGGACTAGTTTTTGGCGAGATTCGTAGCTCTAACACCTATATAAACACCCCTAGGCTCATTGTAAACTCCACTACAATTCATGGCAAAGCCATAGATCTCTTCTAACTTGATTTCTTCTTCCTCAAGCTATTGATCTAAATAAATTTTAGATCTATTCTTCTCTCTTTTCTCTACCACATCTGTTCTTAAAATTAAAAGAATAAGATTTAGAACAACGAATGAAATAGAAGAGAGATTCAAATCTAAAGAGAAGATAATGGATTCAGATTTACAAATTTATGCCGCAAAGAGAAATCAAAATTGAATCAAAAGTGGAAACCAATCAAATCAAATAGCAATGATCTTCAACAACAATCAATTAAGAAGGTTAATCAACTCCAAATCAGCGAATTGTTCAACTCTCCAATCCAATCAAGGTGAGTGGATTTATAATGCACTTTTAGTATAAGATTATTATCTATCATTCAATCATTCCCTATGTAAACAAATTATTGTGAATAATTGGATCTGAAATGTTTCATTTTTATGCCTACGATTAAAATCCTCCTTTCATTCTTTCCCTTTTTACTTTTATAGCGAGGCTATCTCGAGCTTAGGTCTATCATGAAATAAGTACAATTGAATGGTTATTGCGAATGAAAAGGGAAACACTTGATCTGGGATTATAATTAGAGTTGGAGGATTTGAATATAAATTACCATGAGTTTGGACATAATATAATATTGGCAAGATTTGAATGTATAAACCAAGTTGGGAATTGTAAGTATGGACATGGTTTGGGGTTTGGCATAGAATTGACATCATTGAAACATGAATTTGCTTATAAAATTGTTAATGGGAACATGACACTTGAATAAGACATGAATTGTAACTTGGACATGGATAGGAACATGAAATTTACAATTAAAACTTGGCTTGGAATTTACCTCTAGAACTTAATATGGAATTTATGAAAGTGCGGCATAATTAAATTTGATTATGGAATTGGCATAGTTAACGACGTGTAAATTTGATAATATGGATTGGTGAAAGTTAATTGTGACTTGACAAATAAGCCAAAAAGATGAATTAAATTATATGCAGGAACATGGGAACATTGGGAAAATAATGGTTATATGAGATTGGGTATAACTAGATTATATGGGAAATTGGCATAATTGGGTATGAATTACATGGAATTGTTGAATTTGCCTATAATTGGATAATATGTGGGATTGGCTAATTAATATTAGTATGGTTAATGAAAAATAGGCATAATTATGAACATAATTATATGTTGAATTAGAATCACTTGACATGAACTTAGGGTTGGGTAAAATATGATTTTAATAAACCTTTGACACGAGGTTAGGCGCAATTGTGATGTAAGACTGCCCGGAACCGCCCGGCAAATCCAGCAGTCACAATTGGACGTCTAATGTGAGAGGTCAAAGGAAGTAATTTCAGCGTAACGGTTTACGACACGATGTTAGACTCGAGTTATGGTATAAGTCTGCCCGGAACCGTCCGACACATCCAGCAGCCACAATGGGTTAGTCTGATGTGGAAGGTCATACATCGTTATGGCATAATAAATGAATTAAGGAATACTAACCATAATAAGACATGTGGGTGACATGGGTAGGGTTAGAGGGTTAAGTAGGTGACATGTAAATATAGACTTAACCGTAGTAAGATAAGACATGTAAAACATGTAAATATGGACTTAACTGTAGTAAGACATGTGTAAGACATGGAAACAATAATAAAAAAGTTAAGTGGGACACAGGTGATATGTGAAACAAAATTTAGATATGCTTAACCAAATGGGACCCGTAACGGTATCATAAATTATTTGGATTGGATAAAGTTTAAGTAACGGGTTAAATAAATGGAAAGGGTTAAGTAAATCTAAATTAATGACAGAATATGGGGAATGAAAAATAACCTATTATAAATGAATTTGAATAAGAAAAGGGTGGGTAATAGGTTAGACTTGTCCTAGGGACAAGTGGAAAGTGTAACTTATGAGATAAGGTAAGTCATAAGAAACGATAAAGAAGAATAAGATAGCTTATATGTGAAGATATACTTAATTTTAAATTAAGTGGTTTAGAAAGGAGAAGTGGGAAATGGAAGGTAATATATGTTATATATGGAAAAGAAGAATCATATATGTTGGTTGGGATGAGTAATTCTCCGGGTGCTAGTCTGATGTTGATTTCGGTCTTCGAGGCTAGTGTTTAGGGAGTTATTCTCCTAATCAGTATATATGTAGGATAAGACATACTTAACTATGAATTAAATATAACATGTTGTTGTGACCCAAAAAGGGAATAATTTATGAAATTGGAAGATAACATGTTATAAGGCTTATTAATGGACATAAATGAGTTAAGCATAAATTTAATTAATAAGCAAGGGTAACTTGGTAAACTTGAAAAGGAAGTTAAGTTGAATAACCAAGTTAAATATGGAAACCGATGAGGTGACACAAGCGCATAATAAATGGTTAGACGTAGGGTCTAATGACATATAAAACTAAGGTGCTTGGGGCAGTCCGTACGTTGTAGGAAGAATAACCACACGACGTAGATCATCACGGTGTCATAAGGCACGAGGATGAGCGGATGACCGACTGATCATATAGAAGGCTCCAACGGACTGGGATACGAAGCACGCAACTTCGAGGGACGTGAGGGTACTCTTGATATCCCTCTGTGTATGCTTGGGCTCACAGAGGTTAAGGTCTGCGGTAGAAGAACCAAGAGTATGCCTTGGTAGCAATATAGGGCAACCTAAAGACTAGGGTGGACCAGCGTGAGTCGTTGATAACTTGTTTAGCCCTGGGATAGGCAGAGAACTCCAATAGACCATAATATGCTATATAAGTTATGGGTGAGGGTGGCCAGTAGAAGTGGGGGCATAGATAGGGCCGGTGTATAGTTCTCATTCTTAGGTGCCTTTTATTAGTTGAGGGAGGGGTCATGTTGGACCAATAGCCACAGTTATAAAAACAGACCTTGACATCTACATTGGCAGATAACTTAAAGCTCCCGACCAAATTCTGTATATCTTGATTAGCACTGACAGCGGAACTCGGGTAGCACATATAGAGTACATGTGCATCTAGACATCGAAAACAGTTCACGATACATACACGGGGAAACTCTAGGAACATATATCGCTCTGGGTAGTGTGTCCTAGACTAGAGGCATTATTCGTTAGGTAGCATAATCCCTAGTAGCCCTAGGTGGTGTAAACCCTAATCGAATTAAGGAAACGTGGTAGTCCAAATGATTACGAGAATGGTGGCACTACGCTGAGGTAGTATATAGTTATGTAATGAAGTCCGTACTATAAATGGAAAGGGACTGTACACATACATGGAAAGGATAATACGAGTTGGGGGTATCTACATATACGATGTATTAGGTTAATATACTAGTATGTGAACGAGAACGACATGAGTTTAACCTTGAGTGCTAATGACGTGATTAACCTAATAAATAAGAAAATATACTAAACGGTATATGTAGGATTATACAGAAGTCTTATGTTCTGACCCCCTCCTCATTACATACTTCTAGGTTAGGTTCAGGACAGAGATGGTATAACTTTGGATACTGGTTTAGCAGTATCGTTAACAAGGTAAAGCTATGTTTTGACTATATTATATTTTAATCCTTCCGCTGTGAGATGCTTACGAGTTCTGACATGTTTCTTTATCTTTGTCTTTTTCTGCAGGATACCAGAGCACCCAACTCGGGTCTCGATGGATTGGATTTTGAAAAAAAATTGGTTTGTCGAAATCCGGGTTGTTACATCTGGTATCAGAGCTTCGGTTTAGTGGTCTTAGGGCGATATGAGTGAACGTATTTGTATTTTCTAAAATATAAATATATTATATATATATATATGTATATATAAACCTTGATCCATAGAGTAACCCACTAGATATGGAAAGCGTTGGGATATTGGTTTGTACACTAAAGGCATGGACATAGAAACTTTGAAACCATAAGGTGGTTGAGAAAAGTGTACAATATGACTTGGAGCTAGAGAAAGGAAGTATCCCAAAAAATGGAAAATAAATGATAGTATTTCAGAGTAGTTGTCTGGAAGTAAACCTTAGAAAATAGAAAAAGGTTGTAATATAAAAATGGATTAGGAATATATATAGTCGAGAAAATTTAATTTGTATAAGTGCCTAGGGAAGCCTAGTTAAGTGAAAGACCCGCTTTGAGTCTAACCCAATAACAAACTTTTAAGAACTTGAATTTGTAAAAGAGTTTGTGGTATTTTCCGAGTTTTGATCTTAAAGTATTTTGGTGTTTGAAAAATGCATGTTGGGTTTTAAAGTAAAGTGGGGTATATTTTGTTTTCTTGTTTTAAAAGAATTCTATCATGAAAAAGTGCATACTATGGAGCATATACATAGCTCACTAGTTTTCATATATGAAAAGGTTGAAAGGAAAATGTTGCATTATGAAAAAGAAGTTTTTGAAATCTCTATTCTATTAAATTTTGATTATTGTTTTAAAATTTTGTTGGGTAAAACAAAATAAGTGGTAGAGCGTAAGAATAGAGTAGATATTTGCACCTTAGAAGTCAAAATTAACATAGTAACCAGAAACAGTGTAACCCATTAGTTGTCCTTGTCTACTCCAGTTTTGTGATTTGAGAAAAAGAAAATGTTTTACATTTTAACTTGTGATATGTTTTTATGGTTTGGCAAAAAGCAAATTTTTTAGAAAAGAATAAAAAATTTAACACTTTTAATTTTCGGAAGAAAGATTTAATGGAAAAAAAAACGAGACCAGGCCATGTTTTAGAAAGGATGGAGTAGGTAAGGATTAGGGCCTAGAAAGAACGAGATAAAGTTAAAGTTATTAGGACCAACAGGAAATTGGTTGAGTTGGGTAATTCTCTGAGTGTCAATCTGATGTTGGTTTCGGTCTTCGGGGTTGATACTTAGGCAGTTATTTTCTTGCCAATTTCTAGTCAGGGATTACATAATATTGAACCAATGGAAAATTCCCGTAGAATGCGTAAACATAGTAGGATCTAGACTTGTTGCTTGGAAAAAAGAAGTATAGGCTAGTAATACACAGCATGGACTAGTAGTAACTACTAGGAAGAGAAGGGCAAGTAAGTGTATAGATCATGTTGAGTGGACTTGCGATTGTCAGAGGTGATATAGTCCCAAGATTATTGGCCCATAGTTGTAGCTGTGTAGGATATTGTTTGACTGGAAAACGGAAAAGCTTATTTGAAAAATAAACTTGAGAAACTGGACTAAGTCAATTAAGTCAAGAAAGAGAATAGCCTAACTAACGAGAAAACAACAAATTCAGTAAAGTAACAAAACAAGACGGGGAAAAGAAAATGAAAATCTTAAGAAAAAGATGAGTAAATATGAAATTATTCTTAGATAAAATTAAAATACAAGAAAGAAATTTTCTTATGTGGTTGTGCTTGGATAGGAAAGCAGGAAACCTTCATAGAATAGTTATATAAAAATCAAGTACAATTAGAAAAGAAAAACGGAGGATGTAAATTTTTCCGTTTTATACCTTTTCGTAACATAAGAAATCGAATTTGGAAAATTAGACTTTTCTAAATTCCGAATTTAATAATGTTTGATAGGGTTTTGGATGCGAAAATTGGATGAACTATGCTCTTATTCCATAAGAGTATGGGAAAATTTGGGTGAAAAATGTTTTGATTTTTCAAAAATATTGCATTCATATATAACTGCAAGTATATTTAGGATGTGAGCATCATGTTTTGAAAAAAATTAAGCTTTGCATACATATAGGTGGATCCAAATTAGGCATACATGCTTTACTATGATGTATTTCACTTTGCACATGTGCACATGGTTGCAACAATTCGTTGAACACTTTTTGGATGAGTGCGAGGGGTTATTTATTTTACTCCTATTGAATTTCGGGGACGAAATTCCTTAAGGGTGGGAGAATGAAACACCCCATATTTTTAATATAATTAAAAAATAAGAATATAAAATGTATGAATATATGTTTAAATGGGTAAATAATGGTGATGTGAAACGAGAATTAATTAATACATGAAAGAGAAGAATAATTAATTCAATAACAGTGTACATAACGGATAAGTTAATAAAATAAGGATATTTAAGTTAACTATATGGAATTAAGTTAAATGGAATTACCATTGCGTTCCTCTCGAAATTCTACATTAAATTGAGTCTGAGTTTTCGAAAATCGGAGTCTGTATGAAGGAGTTATGATCTTTCGAAGTTTCAGAATTAATTTAATAACCAAACAGCTCAAAAATCAAGCCAGAATTTGAATTCAAACATGCAGGCGGGCTGGGCGAGAAATTTCCTGCCCAAGCCAGGTCGATCAGGGGGTCGACCATGTGGTCGACCTCCCCCCTAACCAGGTCGACCATGTGGTCAACCTGGGGGTCGACCTGGTCACTTTTTCCATGTTCGAGCCTGGGTGCATTTTTGCGTATTTGGACTAGTTTTTGGCGAGATTTGTAGCTCTAACACCTATATTAACACCGCTAGGCTCACTGTAAACTCCACTACAACTCATGGCAAGGCCATGGCCCTCTTTTAACTTGATTTCTTCTTCCTCAAGCTATTGATCTAAATAAATTTTAGATCTATTCTTATCTCTTTTCTCTACCATATCTATTCTTAAAATTAAAAGAATAAGATTTAGAACAACGAATGAAATAGAAGAGAGATTCAAATCTAAAGAGAAAATAATGGATTCAGATTCACAAATTTATGCCGTAAAGAGAAATCAAAATTGAATCAAAAGGGGAAATCAATCAAATCAAATAGCAATGATCTTCAACAACAATCAATTAAGAAGGTTAATCAACTCAAAATCAGCGAATTTTTCAACTCTCCAATCCAACCAAGGTGAGTGGATTTATAATGCACTTTTAGTATAAGATTATTATCTATCGTTCAATCATTCCCTATGTAAACAAATTATTGTGAATGATTGGATCTGAAATGTTTAATTTTTATGCCTACGATTAAATTCCTCCTTTTATTCTTTCCCTTTTTACTTTTAAAGCTAGGCTATCTCGAGCCTAGGTCTATCATGAAATAAATACAATTGAATGGTTATTGCGGATGAAAAGGGAAACGCTTGATCTGGGGATTATAATTAGAGTTGGAGGATTTGAATATAAATTACCATGAGTTTGGGCATAATATAATATTGGCAAGATTTGAATGTATAAACCAAGTTGGGAATTGTAAGTATGGACATGGTTTGGGGTTTGGCATAGAATTGACATCATTGAAACATGAATTTGCTTATAAAATTGTTAATGGGCATATGACACTTGAATAAGACATGAATTGTAACTTGGACATGGATAGGAACATGAAATTTACAGTTAAAACTTGGCTTGGAATTTACCTCTAGAACTTAATATGGAATTTATGTAAGTGCGGCATAATTAAATTTGATTATGGAATTGGCATAATTAACGACGTGTAAATTTGATAATATGGATTGGTGAAAGTTAATTGTGACTTGACAAATAAGCCAAAAAGATGAATTAAATTATATGCAGGAACGTGGGAACATTGGGAAAATAATGGTTATATGAGATTGGGTATAATTAGATTATATGTGAAATTGGCATAATTGGGTATGAATTACATGGAATTGATGAATTTGCCTATAATTGGATAATACGTGCGATTGGCTAATTAATATTAGTATAGTTAATGACCAATAGGCAAAATTATGAACATAGTTATATGTTGAATTAGAATCACTTGACATGAACTTGGGGTTGGGTGAAATATGATTTTAATGAACCTTTGACACGAGGTTAGGCGCAACTGTGATGTAAGACTTCCCGGAACCGCCCGGCAAATCCAGTAGTCACAATTGAACATCTAATGTGAGAGGTCAAAGGAAGTGATTTGAGCGTAATGGTTTATGACACGAGGTTAGACTCGAGTTGCGGTATAAGTCTGCCCGGAACCGCTCGGCACATCCAACAGCCACAAAGGGTTAGTCTAATGTGGGAGGTCATACATCGTTATGGCATAATAAATGAATTAAGGAATACTAACCATAATAAGACATGTGGGTGACATGGGTAGGGTTAGAGGGTTAAGTGGGTGACATGTAAAAATATGACATGTAAATATAGACTTAACCATAGTAAGATAAGACATGTAAAACATGTAAATATGGACTTAACTGTAGTAAGACATGTGTAAGACATGGAAACAATAATAAAAGAGTTAAGTGGGACATGGGTGATATGTGAAACAAAATTTAGATATGCTTAACCAAATGGGACCCGTAACGGTATCATAAATTATTTGAATTGGATAAAGTTTAATAACGGGATAAATAAATGGAAAGGGTTAAGTAAATCTAAATTAATGACAGAATATGGGGAATGAAAAATAACCTATTATAAATGAATTTGAATAAGAAAAGGGAGGGTAATAGGTTAGACTTGTCCTAGGGACAAGTGGAAAGTGTAACTTATGAGATAAGGTAAGTTATAAGAAATGATAGAGAAGAATAAGATAGCTAATATGTAAAGATATACTTAATTTTAAATTAAGTGGTTTAGAAAGGAGAAGTGGAAATGGAAGATAATATAAGTTATATATGTAAAAGAAGAATCATATATGTTGGTTGGGGTAAGTAATTCTCCGGGTGCTAGTCTGATGTTGATTTCGGTCTTCGGGGCTAGTGTTTAGGGAGTTATTCTCCTAATCAGTATATATGTGGGATGAGTCATACTTAACTATGAATTAAATATAACATGTTGTTGTGACCCAAAAAGGGAATAATTTATGAAATTGGAAGATAACATGTTATAAGGCTTATTAATGGACTTAAATGAGTTAAGTATAAATTTTATTAATAAGCGAGGGTAACTTGGTAAACTTGAAAAGGAAGTTAAATTGAATAACCAAGTTAAAGATGGAAACTAATGAGGTGACACAAGCGCATAATAAATGGTTAGACGTAGGGTCTAATGACATAAAAAACTAAGGCGCTTGGGGTAGTCCGTACGTTGTAGAATGAATAATCACACGAGGTAGATCATCACGGTGTCATAAGGCACGAGGAGGAGCGGACATCCGACTGATCAAATAGAAGGCTCCAACGGACTGGGATACGAAGCACGCAGCTTCGGGGGACGTGTGGGTACTCTTGGTATCCCTCTATAAGATGCCAGATGATATGCCTGGGCTCACATAGGTTAAGGTCTACGGTAGAAGAACCAAGAGTATGCCTTGTTTGCAATATAGGGCAACCTAAAGACTAGGGTGGACCAACGTGAGTCGTCGATAACTTGTTCAGCCCTGGGATAGCATCTCGTCAACTACCTACCATCTTCAGTCAATCGTAGTACGCATGCGGAAAGGCAGAGAACTCCAACAGACCATAATATGCTGTCTAAGTTATGGGTGAGGGTGGCCAGTAGAAGTGGCGCATAGATAGGGTCGGGGCACAGTTCTCATTCTTAGGTGCCTTTCATTAGTTGAGGGAGGGGTCATGTGGGACTAATAGCCACAGTTAGAAAAACAAACCTTGACATCTGCATTGGTAGATAACTTAAAGCTCCAGACCGAGTTCCGTATATCTTGATTAGCCATGACAGCGGAACTCGGGTAGCACATATAGAGTACATGTGCATCTAGACATCGAAAACGGTTCACGATACATACACAGGGAAAGTCTAGGAACATATATCGATTTGGGTAGTGTGTCCTAGACTAGAGGGCATTATTCGTTAGGTAGCATAATCCCTAGTAGCCCTAGGTGGCGTAAACCCTAATGGAATTAAGGAAACGTGGCAGTCTAAACGATTATGAGAATGGTGGCACTATGTTGAGGTAGTATATAGTTACGTAATGAAGTCCGTACGATAAATGGAAAGGGACTGTACACGTACATGGAAAGGATAATACAAGTTGGGGGTATCTACATATACAATGTATTAGGTTAATATACTAGTGTGTGAACGAGAACGACATGAGTTTAGCCTTAAGTGCTAATGACGTGATTAACCTAATAAATAAGAAAATATAGTGAACGGTATATGTAACAGAAGTTTATTATAAGTCCAGTCACACAGAACTTATGTCCTGACCCCCTCCTCATTACATACTTCCAGGTTAGGTTCAGGACAGAGATGGTATAGCTTTGGATACTGGTTTAGCAGTATTGTTAACGAGGTAAAGCTATGTTTTGACTATATTATATTTTAATCCTTCTGCTTTGAGATGCTTACGAGTTTTGACATGTTTTTTATCTCTGTCTTTTTCTGCAGGATACCAGAGCACCCAACTTGGGTCTCGATGGATTGGATTTTGAAAAAATTCGGTCTGTCGAAATCCGGGTTTTTCAACTACTTAACCTAATCTAATCCATAAGGATTGTATGATTATGAACTAAAGTTAGGGTTAAGTGACATTGGTTGGACAGTGGGTCGGTTAACTAAATCTGAGGGGGTGGGTGATATTTAAATATAGGCCCACAAACTTAGCCCGATAAGGTTATGTAATTAAAGACACCTAGTGGTAAGCATAACCGGTAGAAAGATTAGGGTTATATAAAACTAAAGACACCTTTAGGGTAAATATAACCTATGGAAAACCTAGTGGGGGATACAAGATAAGGGGAGAGCTTGTATCATATTGTATGGGACTCGTTTTAGTCAGTAACCTGGAGTAGGTATCGAGTACAGAACTCTGAACTAGGTCGGAGAAGGGGCACGCTTACTGGACTGATTGTAAGAGATCCAAATGTGGAGGATGGTGTAGGCGGCGCAAACCCACTGGGCTATGTGCATGCATGAGCCGGGCCGAAGGGGATAAGACGACCGTGACACCTATAGATATGGGGCTGTGCATATCAGCGAAGGGTTGCCACTTTAGGACGTGATACATCCTACGGTGGGGCCGGTACAGAGTATCTACGCGGATAAGGGAGTCGATCGATTAGATTAGCAGTTAGGGTACATTTGGATGTATGACTAAGTCTACTACCTCATAGTGGAAGGGATCATATCATTCCGGTTATACTAGTAATAGTGCAGAATAATCATTAGGGAAGCGTATACACCTTATCTTGTCTACCTTGTCACACCTGCCTTTTATGTAGTAATCTCTCTTATCCACTTTATATGCCTATCATGCTACTTTTATTTATTTACTTGCTAAAAGTGACCAGACTCGCAATACTTTATGTCTTCCCTTTTTGTTTCCTCTTCTTTCTTCCGTTCCCTCCCCCTTCCCCCCCCCCCCCCAGGTTTTCAGGGCGGGAACACTTAGGCTTAGTCAGGACTCAGTTATCATCTTGCTAGAGCTGCCTTCGAAGTATGGCTCAAGTTCTTATCTATACTATGTCTTTGTCTCTTTTGGGGGAATTATGTTTTCTTTTAAGTATTTATGTACTCTGATGGTAAAAGATAGAAGTTATATTGTTGCAATGGTTTTTGTGACTTATGGTATTTTGGACCACGAAGTATGATTTATGTTTGAAATAAAAATTTGAATTTTCGCTGCTATCTTAATTATATATGTCTTGTAATATTCTATGTCTATTTACCTATAACGCTTCATGAAACTTGATGCATTCCCTTTGTGAGTGACATTAACAGACGTGGATTGTCATAAAGACTATCCAGAATCAGCTAAGGGCAAGCAGGTTGTGAAGGCATATGCTTTGGAAGCCGCGCTGTCTTCTTCGAGAGCTCCTACTACAGAGAAAAAGGGAAAGGGTGTCGTCGTTCAAGGTACTCTTTCTGTTCGTGGCGTTTCAGTTCGAGTTTTGTTTGATATTGGAGCATCGCTTTCTTTTATTTGCAATGAGCTTGTATGCCACTTGGGTTTGGAACCCGAGATTTGTGATAGACCTTTGAACGTGACTAATCCATTTGGGGGTTCGTCTAGTTTGTGCAGGTTGTGTCGTGGTCTAGTATTGTCAAGTCATGGTTGCTCTTTTGTGTGGGATTGCTTTGTTCTTAAATTCGCTGGGTTTGGGATCATCTTGGGCATGGATTGGCTCATGAGGTATGCGGCAAGGGTGAATTGCGAGAAGCTAGAGGTGAGAGTTCGAGATGTGGAAGGGCGAATGGAGTTGATTCAGTGTAAGCCCAAAGATGGTGTCTTCGTGAGCTATTTATATTCGCTTGTGATTCCACAAGAAGACTTGTCATCTGTGCTGATAGCTAATGAGTATGAGGATGTCTTTGATGAGGTCAAAGGGTTACCGCTACATCGTGAGATCCAGTTTAGGATCGATTTGGTCAAGGGTGCTAGACCAATCGTTCTGCCTCTTAGGCGGATGGCGCCTAAGGAACAGCGAGAGTTAGAGGTGCAAGTTCATGACCTTTTGGGAAAAGGATTCATTCGGAGGAGTGTTTTAGAGTGGGGTGCACCGGTCATGTTTGCAACCAAGGCAGATGGCTCGTAAAGATTACGTGTGGACTATCGTGAGATGAACAAGGTGACCAAGAAGAATAAGTGTCTGTTGCCAAGGATTGATGACTTATTCAATCAGCTTCACAAGGCAAAAGTGTTTTCTCAGATGGATTTGGTGACCGGATTTCACCAGTTGAGGGTGGCCAAGATAGTATGCCAAAGTCTGCTTTTAGGTCGCCATCCAGTTTCTTCGAATTGTTGGTGATGCCATTCAGTTTGACTAATGTGCCAGTGTATTTTGTGGATCTTATGAATAGAGTTTTCAGAGATCAGCTGAACAAGTTCGTGCTTGTATTCGTGGATGATATTCTTGTTTACTCTCGAAATGAGGAAGTGAACAAGACGCACTTAAGAGTTGTTTTGGAAATCTTATGTAAATATAACCTGAAGGCTAAGTTTTCTAATTGTCACTTCTGGAAGAGCGAAGTGAGGTTCGTAGGCCATGTTGATTCTGGAAATGGAATAGCGGTTGATCTCGCTAAAGTGGCAGCAATCCAGGACTGGGATAGACTCAAGAATGCGACGGATTTTAGAAGTTTCCTTGGGTTGGCAGGTTATTACCTACAGTTTATCGAGGATTTCTCCAACATAGCTTCATCGTTGACAGGATTGATGAAGAAGAACCAAGTGTTCACATGGGATGCAAAGTGTGAACAAGAGTTCGAGATCCTGAAGGAGAGGTTGACAAGTGCTCCTATTTTGACCATTCCAAGTGGGAACGAAGAGATGATTGTGTATACCGATGCATGTGGTACTGGACTTGGAGTTGTGCTGATGCAGAAGGATAAGATTGTGGCCTACGCGAGTCGACAGCTGAAGCAGCATGATAAAAATTATCCGACTTGTGATTTAGAGTTGTTGCCGATTATGTTTGCTTTGAAGATGTGGAGACATTACCTGTTGGGAGTTCGATTCGAGTTGTTTACAAATCACAAGTCATTGAAGTATCTTTTCTACCAAAAGGATTTGAATCTTCGGCATCAACGATGGTTAGAGTTTCTAGCATCATATGATTTTGGTATCGCCTATACTCCTGGAAAAGGCAATGCAGTGGATGATGCATTGAGTTGAAGACACGCAAGTTTGTGAGCGATGCTTTCAGAATGGAAGAGCCTCGAGTACTTAGCAGGATTTGATTTCAAACCAAGGTGTGAATTGTAACTTGGAATCTTGGCAATCTTATCGATAAGACCTACTCTTATCGAAAGGATTGGCGAGAGCCAAAAGCGAGACGTGACGCTTGTCGAGTTTATCCAGAATTTGGAACTAGAGAATAAAGAGTTCAAAGTCGATTGAGAAGGTTGGCTTCGAAAGCAAGGACGACTAGTTGTTCCTGATATCGACGGATTGAGAGATGAGGTTCTAAGGGAATGTCATCACTCGAAGTTTATGATTCATCCCGGTGGTAATAAGATGTATCACGATAAGAAGCAAATTTACTACTGGGAGGGATGATGCGAGATGTTGGAAAGTTCATTTCCAAGTGTATGAACAGTAAGCTGGTGAAAGATGAACAGAAGAAGCCGAGTGGTTTGCTTCAGCCATTGGAAGTTCCTACATGGAAGTGGGAGAAGATATCGATGGACTACCTATAACAAGGGCAGGAAACGAAGGAATTTGAATCATCGTGGATCGTTGACCAAAAGTGCAAGGTTCATTCCTATTAGATCAACTAAGACAACATCGAAATTGGATGAACTTTATGTGAAATAGATTGTTCGATTCCGTGGTACCCTAAAAGCATAGTGAGTGACTGTGATCCATTATTTATGAGTGGATTTTGGAAGAGTCTACAAGAAGCTTTGGGAACTGAGTTGTGTTTGAGTATGGCTTATCATCCTTAAACTGATGGTCAGACCAAGAGAGTCAATCGAGTTTTGGAAGATCTCCTAAGGGTTTGTGTGTTAGACTTCAGAGGATCATGGAAAGACAATCTACATCTGGTTGAGTTTGCGTATAATAATAGCTACCAGTCGAGTATTGGGATGGCACATTACGAGGCGTTGTATGGTAGACCGTGTAATTCACCGGCATGTTGGTTAGAAACTAGAGATAAGTTGATACTTGGGCCAGAGATGGTAAGAGAGACCCCGGATTGTATTGAGATCGTTCGGCAACGAATGAAGGCAGCCCAAGATCGTCAAAAGAGTTATGCCGATAAGCATCGAAAGGATTTAGAATTCGATGTTGGTGATACGGTTTTTGTGAAGATTTCACCGTTGAAGCATGTGATTCGATTTGGAATAAGGGAAAGTTATCTCCACGGTTTGTTGGACCGTTTCTAATAGTCGAGCGAATTGGAAAGCTCGCATATAGATTGGAGTTACCCGAGAAGATGTCATGTTTAAACTATGTTCCATGTGTCGTTTCTATGGAAGTTCGTGCATGATTCAAATATGGTGGTATCTCTAGAGCAGTATGAAGACCTAGAAGTCGAAACTGTAGTTATGAGACCTCGTAAACTGCTTCGTGTTGTGGGGAATAACACAAAACAACTTAGGAGGAAAACAGTTAAGCTAGTCAAGGTACAATGGAGTGACGATGGTGACAATTGTACATGGGAGACGGAGGAGAGCATGAAGGCGACCCATCCGGAACATTTCATCAATATGACTCGTTAGTATCGTATCGGCTTGCATCATTGTAACTTGTTTTATGATTATTTTTAGAATTCCGCGTGCTAGGATAGGGCTATGGATGCATGGTCTGATGGTTGCTAGTTTGGATGATAGAATTGGCTGCTCATGAGTGGTAGGCATGCAGAATTATTGTGGTTGCTTGTGTTTGTTGGGATTTCAGGAGTGAAATTCCTATGGGGGAAGAATGTAACAGCCCGCATTTTACGTATCGGAGGATCGTAAAATATTTTTATTTTATTCACTGAGGGTTGGATCATTCTCATATTTTAATATGTTTCTTATGGGGATGTGAGACATGTCAATAATTTTTACCAAATTTGTTTGTGACCATTTTCCCCTGTCAGTCTTGTACAGGGAATAACTTTTGACTCAGGTCAAATCAGGTGTTGAGACCTAAGCCATTGGAAAGGAAATGATGATCCCTTTTCCGTTGAGTGGTGACATTAAAGTTTTGGCTCAGCGGTTTGGGAGGAATCGTTGTTTTAAGCTTTAACAGTTGACTGTCCATGTTTGATAAGGCATAAAGGGATGATTTGAGGGGGGGCATTAGTGGGCTGGTGGAAGCCTATAAATAGGGGGTAAGAGGCATGGAGAATAGTTTACTTCTCCATTCTCTCAATTGGAAGAGCTAGAGGTCCTCCATTCCTCCATTTCCTACACTTTTCCACCATTAAAGCTTAGAGAATCGAAGATCTACAACATCTGGGGCTAGATCTACGGAATTACAAGAGAGAGATCATCGAATTGAAGAGTTTGGATCAAATTCTTTGTTGTTCGGAATCATAATTAATTTTTTTAGCTTGTTTTAGAGAATTTGTGAGTGATATGTATCTCTCACACGGATCCAAGAAAGTATATGAGTTGTATGCACACATTTTTTTCAAATTCAAATCCTTTTCCTTAGATCTACATCATGGTAAGTCCATTTTCATATGAATCACCACAGGATCTAATTTAGTAAGTTAAAAATGGTTATTTCTATGCTATTTCATATGCTTATGCAAGTTTGATCCATAATTTAGTTCATATGTTCATTTAAAATGATTTTGGTGAAATATATATAATTCTGGTGAAAAATCGTCACACTCATGTTATTAGTGAATTCCTAACATGTTTGTGGTTGAATTGGATGAGTCGGTTTCATAGAATTTGTCGTTTGGTGAAATTTTGGCCGAAATTGGACTTGGACTTGCTTGGTGCAGGTTTTGGGTCGGTCGTTACTTTTCTGGTTGCCCCTGAAGTACAAGTATAGTACAATGTGTAGTACAAGGGGAGTACAAGTGGTAAGGTCGGTCGGTCTGGATTTTGGTCAGTCGGCTTCATTCTGGCCGGTCTTCTGGTCCGGTCGGTCACGAAGTGAGGCAGTGCAAAGGAGAGGTCGGTCGCTCGAGGTGGGTCGGTTGCTCGAGCATGGACTCGAATAAAGCTGGTCAGTCATGGGAAGACTTGTGCACTCCATAGTGGTTCAGGCTGGTCATGGTGCTTTGGATCAGTCGGGATGAAGTGGGTCGGTCAGTCTTGTGGAAGAACCGGGTCGGTCGGAAAGTTTGAAGTGGTGAAGTGGGTCGGTTGATAGGGTCGTCTGATCTGGTCGGTCGGTCACAGTCTGGCCGGTCCCATAGGGTCATTTTCTGAAATTTTTATTTTTGGGTACAACCCAGATTTAAATAAAAAGGTCTGAAAAAATAAATTCGGGGGCAACCCCCCGAACCCTAGTCGCAGCGCAGTGATTTAATTTGGCTCAGTGATATTGTGACTTCGAAGTGAATTCAATAAGGAATGTCGAAGTGGTGTGAAGTGTTCCTTGCTAGTTGTGATGCAACGAGTATGATTATAACTCAAAGATAACCTGAGTTGGGTGATAATGGTTTGATGGTCGCCATCGATGACGACTAGAGATATTGAAGGCTAAGAGATTTTCGTTGTCGTAGGCACTAGCGGGCTCAAAACAGAGGTACAATAAAGACATCTAAAAGACTGGGTGTAGGTCGAGTACCCTAGATGTCATGTATGGCCTATATAGGTCAAATTGTATGACATATGGGGTTTTTTCTAGAGCCGGGGTTTCCATTAGCCCTTGGTGGACGACAAATTGTTTGGCCAATCATACGGTTAACGATGGTTTTGAAGCAGGATTGGCGGTGATAGCTAGAGTCTGTTATGCATGCTGGATGTTCTGTTTGTGCCATCTCATGTAAATTATCCAACGTCGAAGGAGATGTTCTTTGAGTGCTTGTTTGATATTGGTTTAGGCCTTTGGGGCTTGTGCTTGGGGGATGTTGAATTCGATTAGGATGGTTTACGTGAGATATATAATCTGGGTGCTATGAGTTCTATTGTTGGTTACTTCTGATTGCCACTGTGGTTTCCATGGATGAAATGTTTGATGTAAAGGCTATCACTGTCCAATGAGGGGAAGATGTAATAACCCGGAAATCTGAGCCAATTTAAAATTTTTATTTTGGCAATTTTAGTGAATTTTGAGTATTTAAAATGAATTATTTTAAATAATGATGACGAGAAATTTATTTCGAATAGAATTAGAACGTATATATTTATATAGATCGTCGTTAGAATATAAATAATTATTTATAAATATAAAAGGAATTGAAAATGGCGCGGTAGTTCGAAAATTCGATTTCAAAGTTCAAATGAATGTACCGGGTGCAAAATAAACCGGATTTTAGCGAAAACAAAAATATTAGAATCTAATTGAGAATATATTTCCAACGAATCTGAAAAATTGAAATTTCATAGCGGGAATCAAAAGTTATGCCCAGTTGAAAATTCAGAATAGTCGCTATGGAATTCTGGCCCTTAAAAATGGGAATTTTGCAAACGACCTCGGTTTTCGACGAAACCATTTTTGTTGGATACGGGATGTAGAATTATTGCTAGATTCCAAAATTCATAACTTTTCGAATCAATATGTTAGCGTGGCGAAGGAAAACGCGTTTGACCAGTTTCAGTTGATTTTGATCGACTGGAAAATGACCATTTTTCAAACGGTCCCGGAATTCAATGAAATTAATTTTGTTAGGACCGTATCACCAATACGATGCTAGAAATAATTTTTATAGAATTTTTAGAGTTAGTAGATTTATAATTTAATTTCGACGGAAACTGATCGAAACGGTCGAATTGGCTTACGATACATATCCCATTGTGTTCGGAATTGGGGTAATTAGCTAGGGGCGACAGTCGGTGAGTTTGATTTCGAGTTCAAAATAAAAAGTTACTTTTTGGTGAATTAAATTAATAAATATATTATTATAAACCCCCTCCCCCTTTATAATATCTCCATTCCCCTTTTTACTTTAACCCCCCCTTAACTATTATCAGAAAAAGAAACCCGAACCCCTCAAAATCGAACTCGCGCTTCCACCTCGGCGTCCGATCTCGCCGCCGCGACCTCCGCAGGCTCACCACTACCTCCCCCGTTATCCCCTCCTCCGCCTCTCCTCTCTTCAATTGGAAACCGCAAATCCCCCTAGCCCAGATCCTGGAATGCGCCGCCTTCGCTCAGAGCATCCACCGTCGGTCAGTGGAAGAATCGCCGTCGCCTGAGGGAGCCCTCTAACGCTCTGACCCCCCCTACGTGCCCTCAACCCTCCACCAACACCGGGGAAAAGACTGTGAGTTTTTTTATATTATTTATTTAGGTTAATTCATTTAAAAATCTGATTTTTATTAACATATATAACGTTATTTATATATATATATAGCATGGTCTAAAATCAGTTTTATGTATGATAGCGGTGGATAAAGTTTGAATTTTTGCTTATGTGGTCGGTGAATAAAGATGGGACTTTTACATACATGATTATGGAATAAAAATACGATTTTATTCATATGAAAGCGAATTAAAAATTGGATGTTTATGTATTTGGTTTTGATATAAAAATATGATTTTTATATTATAGAAAGAATAAAAATATGATTTTTATATTATAGAAAGAATAAAAATATGATTTTTAATGTACAGAACATCATATTAAAAATGTGATTTGAATATGAACAGCATAGAGAAGACTGCGTTGGAAGTACGGGTAGATCCAGACTGTTTTGAATTTCAGAAATAAAATGGCGGAGTGGAACCCCAATGTGAGAACTCCTCACCTTTAATTTATTTCTAGTTTAAAATATATACTAGGATGCAGACGGTGCTTAGTAGCACCCGACACCCGTCGTCCACAGACCATGGATGACTTGTTTGTTTGATTGCTGTGTTGTGAAAATTTTATTGTGTGATGTGCAATGAAAGTAAATATTTTATAGTGGAAAATATTTTATGGTTAAAATATAATTTTTAACGTGTATATAAAATAAATATTTATAAACAAATCGGACGATTTGCTTATATACACTAATTTGACTGTTATTGATTGGGACGATAAATTTTACACATCGCCCAACTGCACAACTAAATTCTGTGTTTGTTGATTTGAAACCCCACATGGGTATTGGGATGAGATTTGACGTACACTAATCCCGATTGTTTAGTTGTATGTCAATCGATGGATTGACAGACTGTGTAAGCATTAATTGTTTATATTTAATGTTTATGCAGTTGTGTGGTGCACTGTGGATGATGGTTGATGATTTATCGTTGCTGTTATATACATATGTTGTAGGGAATTCATATAATTAACGTTATATGGTAATTGATTGGGCCTCATTCCAATTTGGAAAATAAGAAATATAAATTCATGTATTGAATAGAATAAATATACATGTGTTGAATAGAAATAAATATTCATGTGTTGAATAGAAAAATATATATATTCATGTGTTGAATAGAAAAATAAATATTCATGTGTTGAATAGAAAAATAAATATTCATTTGTTGAATAGAATAACAAAGTTATTGAAATAAATATATATAGCCGTGTTGATTAGATTGGCGCCATTTTGATGTGAACGATATTTATATTGATTTTATTAATTTTTATAATGAATATAGAAAAGAGAGTGATTTCAAATTATAACGTTATGAAAATATTATCATTTGCATATTGATGATGTGGAATATTCAATTTTGATTCGAAATTGAATATGAAGTTGAAATCGTTTCGAAAACGAATTTAAAACGATTTATAAAATACGTTTTGAAAGGAAATCGATGAAATATATATAATATATATATATTATATATATTAAATGGCCTGAATAGAACGTGCCATGCCGCGGCAGTTCGCGAATTTCGACCATTGACTTCGAGTGGACATTACGGGAGATCCGACCGTCGGATTCTCCTTAAACCTGAACCGTTGGGTTCGTATCGAAAAGAGCTTTCTAATGAATATTAGAAATTTGAAATCTAACGGTTGTAATTATGTCCAAATCAAATTTGGAAAAGGTCGCTGTAAGTGCAGTTCGATGGCCGTTGATGGAAATCGACTATACAGGCCGTGATAAAATTATAAAAAATAGTAATAATTTGTGTAAAATCATATGAAATGATTTGCAAAGAATTGGGATGAAAAATTCTAAATTTGAAAAGATAAAAATAGATTTTTATCGAAATGAACTAGTTTTTAACTAGAATAATGATTTATTTATTTTTAAAATAAATAAATTGGATTTGAAATGGTTTTGAAAATAACCAGAATGTCCAATAATTGAATTGGAATGAATTTGAATCGAAATTGTCTTTGGAATATTTCGATGTTGGATTTCGTGATGATACATACATTGTTATGGGAATTTGAAAGATATATTAATATCGTTGTTTCCTATACGATATTTGTTGGTCGTAGAATTTGATATTGAATATAAGCCGATATATTTTCTATTCACAGCCTTGCGAATGTTATTTGGGTTTGTCGTGAATGGTGTCTTCGTTAACACTGTCCTTAAACCCAGTTGAGAAAAAGATTAAATCTTTTTATTTAGATTTAATGAAGTGTACCAAATAAATGGTATTTAATTGGAATTGAATTGGAATTGATTTTGGGTTTATCGTGAACCGTGTTTTAGATGACATTGGTTCTTTAACCCAGTTAAAGACAGGATATTGATTTTTGGGAAGATTAAAACTAAGTGGAGTTTTAATGAATCTTTAATTAGATTGAAGTGATCGAGAATGGGGTATCACCAGTTTTGCTCCAGGCGATAGTTAAATCTTTAATTAGATTTGAACGTGAAATGGTAATTGAATTTACCGATAACACCGTGGTGTTAGATATGAGGTATGACTAGTTTTACTTCATGGGATGAATAGGTTGGGATTGGGAAATAAAATAAATGATTACTTCGGTGTGGTTCGCTAATCCCGACTAGTTGGAATTGATATTGAAAAGTAGATTAAAGAATAAATTTAAAGAATTTATCTTTGATAAAATTAATGGGAACCTTTCCCAAAGTATAAGAATATCTGAATAAAAGAATATTCTGAATTGGGATGAGGCATACGTTGTGTTTGTGTAACACTTGTTTATTATATACGCGAGTTATTCAGTAAGACCGGGTTTATCCCATTCTGAATAACTGATTCGACGTGGAGTCGAGGATGAAGACGGTGGTTGAAGACCGGAGGTCTTCACATCGTTTGGGTGATTACTGATGATCTTGATTGGGATGTACACCCAAGAGGAGGGAATCAGTTGGTGATCGTCCAAACGTACTTGGAGATCGATGGATATGCAAGGTACAAGGTGCCTCCGGTTTCGTTTAGACCCAGAACGAACTTGTAAATGGACTATGTGTCTGACATTGGATTTTATTCTGTGTGATTGATTTCTATTAAATATATATCTGTTTGGCGGCAGAGAATTTATTCTCTTGCTTAACGCCTTTCTCTGAGACGTACGAGTTCAGGGGTTACATATTGATGGATATCAATCGCATGGAGTGAATTTCCTGTATGGCATGCCTAAGTGGCAAATGATCAAGGCTTCTGCTGAAAAGCAAAGTCTTGTGGTTGGTGATCAAAGCACGGCCTATGTGGCATAGCTTTATGTAGCGTTGATTCGCGAGCCTCACACCCTGGTTGTGAACCAAAAACGGGAGAGGACCACAGGGAGGGCATGCGTTTCCTTCTAGCTAGGGTGGTGTCAGTGACCTACCAGCCCTGACATTTATATAATTTTCACCTATGTGGCTGTTGCTGTTGCGAGGCGCCTCGGATATATCGGTGATTGTGTGGAGCCGATGGAGTCATTTGGCTCATTTACGCCCCAAAGGGTGGGGAAACGCAGTGTTCAGGCATTTTAATCCACATCGGTGGACCGGCCTTGTCGCTTCAAGGGCTTGACTGAGTACTTGTCCTAAGACACGGGCTAGAGCGTCTCGAATCGATAGAGGACTATCTTTTGCCTCGGTTCACAGATGGAAATCCAACTTCCAATACGAGACTTTGTGGTTATGATTGTAGAGCCTAGTATGGCGACATAGTGGTATGGGGCACTTATGCCGTCTATGATTGATACTTATGATTTGAAGTTGTTTTATACACTATGCACTTATAATAGTATCAAATGATTTATTTTAAACGTATCAAGCATTCTTGGCTATTATAAGGTAAAAACCCTATCCTCCGGCTTGCGTTGCATTGTGTGATGGGACATGGGTCTTATAATAGCTTCATTGTTCTTTATTTAGCATTGCGCTGTTGTTTTACGCACTGGTATTCTTGGGAGGAAACCCGTTCCATGTTATACGGCGTGGTCCCTAGATTTACCTAACTTTAAAATAAAGATTAATAACTGTTTTAGTTCTCACACCAGTCACATGACTGACCTGGAGTTTATTGTTTTAACCTAAACTCTGGGTGCCCTCATTATCCGCACGGGCAGCTAGTTGTCTTGGTTTTGCAGATTTATATTCACAAGATCCTGATTTACAGCTGGAACGATACCCGAAAAGCTCTGTATCCGTGTATTACTTCTAGTTGTGTTTTGTATTATTTTCCACTGCGATGTATTTAAATGTAATTTAAATCTCTGATATTTTCTGTGTAATATTTATTGATACTCTGTATATTCTTGTATTCTGATGGAATTGTTGTAATATACAATGAAATGTTCTTCTCTTTGCGTTCCGGTTTGTCATGTTCTCAAAACAATCAGGGGTTTCGAACGGCCTTGGTCGGTTTAGCGGTCGATTCGGACCGAGCGAAATTCCTTTTCGTTACATTGTGGTATCAGAGCTTTGGTTTACAAAGCTTGAGAACAAGACACGTTAGAACCAAACGAAAGAATTCATCAGAGATTGGATTAGTAATATCCAATAAGAATGACTCGTTTGAGATGGGATCAGTAGTATCCTAGAACGAGTGTGAAGAGTATATTTTTAAAATGAAAACAAGTTTTGTTTTGAAATTTAATTCAATTATTCGTATTTGAATATTTATTTGTATTGAATTTGGACAATCCAGTATATCAAGATTTTGCATATACGCGTTGCAAACGTGTATTCGAAGTTTTAATATACTAGATAGATATAGAATCACACTCTAGTCGCTCGAAGATGATTGCTCGAGCATCATCAGAATTTATTTTCGTCTTTCGAAAGTGGGATTTCTATATGATTCCAATTGACCAGTGTGAGAACCAAAGCTAGATAGGGCTTATTGTTGTGATTTGACATAAAAATGTGATTTTTGACTATATATCAAAATTATGAATTTGAAATGATAATCAACTAATTGATTGCTGATTGTGTTGTTTGATTATTGGTTGATTAATTAAAATGTTGAACCTTTAGACAAATTGACCCAATAGTGGATTGTATTGAAAATTTGTCGCATTTGCATACATATACATGTACTTACATTGAAAAGGTCATTGCAAAGAGACTAGGGAAGAGGAATGCAATTGTTTTCCCGACAAATAGGTACATGTTTATTATATTTCTTGGGTTTTTGATGATTTTATGAGCCGATTGGCTAGCCGCTTGGCTGATTCTTTTTCTTTTTGGATTGATGAGGGCCATGGGAGGCTATTTGAAATATCCCGAAGTCCCCGGTGTAAGGGAGGTTATGGCGAAATTTTTCGAAAATTTAGGGTGTTAGCCAAATTTTTGAAAAAATTGAAAAGTTCTTAGAAACTGAAAAGTTGAAGAACTTAAGCCGTAAAGAAAAGAATGAAAGTTGAGTTGGTTTGTAAAACAACTTTCGGCTTTGTTCCTTTTCGGGGATGAAAAGTTTTAAGTGGGGGAGATTGTAATAACCCGGAAATCTGAGCCAATTAAAAAAATTTATTTTGGCAATTTTAGTGAATTTTGAGTATTTAAAATGAATTATTTTAAATAATAACGACGAGAAATTTATTTCGAATAGAATTAGAATGTATATATTTATATAGATCGTCGTTAGAATATAAATAATTATATATATATATAAATAAAAGGAATTGAAAATGGCGCGGTAGTTCGAAAATTCGATTTCAAAGTTCAAATGAATGTACCGGGTGCAAAATAAACCAGATTTTAGCTAAACCAAAAATATTAGAATCTAATTGATAATATCTTTCCAACGAATCTGAAAAATTGAAATTTCATAGCGGGAATCAAAAGTTATGCCTAGTTGAAAATTCAGAATAGTCGCTATGGAATTCTGGCCCTTAAAATGGGAATTTTGCAAACGACCTCGGTTTTCGACGAAACCACTTTTTTGGATCCGGGATCCAGAATAGTCGCTATGATTTGAAGTTGTTTTATACACTATGCACTTAAAATAGTATCAAATGATTTGTTTTAAACGTATCAAGCATTCTTGGCTATTATAAGGTAAAAACCCTATCCTCCGGCTTGCGTTGCATTGTGTGATGGGACCTGGGTCTTATAATAGCTTCATTGTTCTTTATTTAGCATTGCGCTGTTGTTTTACGCACTGGTATTCTTGGGAGGAAACCCGTTCCGTGTTATACGGCGTGGTCCCTTGACTTACGTAACTTTAAAATAAAGATTAATAAATGTTTTAGTTCTCACACCAGTCACATGACTGACCTGGAGTTTATTGTTTTAACCTAAACTCTGGGTGCCCTCATTTTCCGCACGGGCAGCTAGTAGTTTTAGTTTTGCAGATTTATATTCACAAGATCCTGATTCACAGCTGGAACGATACTCGGAAAGCTCTGTATCCGTGTATTACTTTTAGTTGTGTGTTGTATTATTTTCTGTTGCGATGTATTTAAATGTAATTTAAATATGTGATATTTTCTGTGTAATATTTATTCATACTCTGTATATTCTTGTATTCTGATGGAATTGTTGTAATATACAATGAAATGTTCTTCTGTTTGCGTTCCGGTTTGTCGTGTTCTCAAAACAGTCTGGGGATTCCAATGGTCTTGGTCGGTTTAGCGGTCTATTCGGATCGAGCGAAATTCCTTTTTGTTACAGAAGATGAGAGTTGTGTTCTTCTCAGGTGTTTGTTGGTAAATAAGTTCATTTATTTACCTATTCTCATATACTTTGTTGTTGAAGTTTGTGAGCTATTTTATCGCTCACGAAGACTGTTGTCTGACTCATGGTTTTATGTTTCCCTTTTATTACCTTGGGTTGTTCATACTATTGTTGGATGGGCAGATTAGGTGGCAGGTGATAGGTGATAGCTTAGTAAGGATGATTTGCTATTCGAAGGCGAGCAGGAGGCTGGCGTACTATCTTTCCTTCTATCTAGTATTTGTTTCCGCTGTTTGTTATCCTACTATGAGCGCTGTAGTGAGGCAAAAATGTATAAGTGCTATTGATGAATCAAAGTGTACGGATATTACTTTCTAGTCGTTATGAAAGTTTAGTGTTTTCTGCTTCACTAATAATTCCTGTTGTATATGTTCTATTATATTTTATCCTTACGCTGTGAGTTATGTGACAGGTTCTGCTTATGTATCATACTTTGATGATCGTCCATGGCTGCTTGGCACACCTTTCAATGCATTATTCCTCCTATTAAGTGCAGGGGTTGTGGGCGGTCGTCACAATCTCATAGTCACAGATTCACAGAAATCACTGAATCATGGATTCACAAAATCACGGAACTCCAACAAGAGTTGAACACCATTAATGAAATCACCAATATTAGTAATTACTATGGTGAAATCAATAATGACACAAAACACATAATCAAAAAGTATGGATCCATAACAGAGTTGCAAGCCGAAGCTATGCTTGCACATGTTATCACACAGGATGGCTTAAAGATATAGCCTGTACTATACCACATAGAAGGGTCCCCAAATGACTTGAAGGTCCATAGAGTTCACATAGGATTGACCCAAAGGTCCACATAGAGTCCACACAAAATTGACCTGAAGGTGTACAAAGAGTTCACAAATAATCGACCCAAAGGTTTAGTATTGGCGATCACACAGGAATGTGTCACAGTCCCTCAGATAGTAACCCAAAAATCGGTAATCGTGCATCCCGTACAACACATTTCAACTTATCGATTCGCTCCTTGTAAGTCAGCTCCACAATAAAAAACACTAAAAAACACAAAACATCACAAGTAATCACCGAAATCAATGAATAACATAGAGAATCACAGAGGATCACTGAAACACTGAGAATCACCGACGTTCACTAAAATTTATTTCTTCGCTCAAACGAATCTTAGATGAACCAATATCGTATATCCTCACATACTATACTGTGGAGTTTATTGTATTATTCAATCACCAACACGTCTACTTGGAGTGTGAGAACATGTGTGATTTTTATATTAAAACATAAGAAATTTTTAGAAAACATGGTTTATTTGAAAATCTTTGAAGATCGTATAGTTTGAAATCCTTGTTTAAAATAAGATTGCAACATGTTAATAAAAGGAAATTTACTAAAACAATACTTTATTTCAAATCTATATTTTCCATTTTTAAAACATTTTGAAAACCATTTATAAAAGTCGTGCAAGTGTAATTAAAACACAAGAATTATCACTTAAAATGCACACACGCAGGGCCATCAAAACCACTAAAATTCAATAAAGAAATTTGGTTACGAAAATCCTTATTTAAATGATATTACTAATAAACTTATTCTATTTTGTTAAAAAAAATATTTTCAAAATTGCATTTTCTTATTCAAAGCGTTTCAAAACAATTTACAAAAGTCATGCATGTGTATTTGAAACACAAGAAATACCACTAAGATTTTTCCCACACAAGATCACCGAAAAATCATAGAAAACAGTAAGAAGCATAGCCTCATTACTGCTAAAAATACCACAGATTCCACACTTGAATTCGTGAAAGTTTTCTTGATTGATAAGTGTGGACATAACACTTGAATTTCAGTAATAAGATTCGGGAATTGCACAAAAATTAACAAGGAAATGCAACAAAATAGAACATGAATAAAAGGAGGAAGTAGAACCTAGGCATTTTTTTCCCAAGTGGGTTGACCCTCTATAAAGCCTGGGTCGACCTAGGCAATGGAATGTTGCCCAGGCTTATTTTTCTAATGAACTCTCCACTTTGAGCCCGAATTTTGGCGATCAAACCAACTTAGACTCACATGAAAATTGACATTAGAAACTAGAGAACATAAAAAAGCATTGGAAAAGGAATTTCTCCAATTCACAAAGAATTGGAGAAGATATTCAGCTCTAAACTTTGATCTTTTATCAAGTTTGGCTGCTCAAAAACACATAATAACAAAACATACGTAACTTTCTGTTTTGAGTTGGTTTTTGCACTGATAAACAATCTAAAATAAGTTCTAAGGGTGAGCGAACTCTCACCTTTGATTTACATCAAGAATGAAGTTTAATTGAAGCTCTTCTAAGCTCAAACACTAAGAAATTTGAGCTCTTGTTCATGTACAGTCGACTACAGCAACATGCAATTCAACTAACAGTGAAATCACAATCAACACCAGAAAAAAATGGATTAGATCTGAGTTTTAGAGAGATTAATTACCTGTTGTAGAATGAGACTAATACTTCAAATTTTCATTTAGAGGTGGATTGGAAGCTTGGTTTTAAATTTACAGTAATTTCCTTCTTATTTTCTTTGGGTTTCTCTTGTTATACAATTAAAGAGGACGAAGATGGTATCCTCTAGAAAACTATGTGTAGTAAACAATTTCTAAAGATATCTTCCTTTAAGCATGTCATTAATGACAAATTAGAGTAATTAAGCCTAAAGTGATGTTATTAAGTCAATTAACATGTGTTTTGGCTATTAAACACACATTTTACTAATATTAGTTTATTTAACACCATTTCTTCATACAACAACCTTATTTTAATTACCACAACAATATTAAAAAAATTGTAAACATCACTTTTAAAATATTTTAGAACATTTTAACACTTAAGTTAACATTTTATAAACAATTTTACATTTTTCTCAAAATATAAACATTTTAACATAACTTGTCTAAAATTTTAAATAACACATGAATTAAATACTTTGTTGTCTGAATTTAAATAAAAAATCACCCAACATACATCAAATTCACAATTTCTACGTTTTATTAATATTTTCTATAAAAAATTATATTTTACATTTATAACAATAACAAATACATTATTTACCGTTACAAAGTCATTAACACAGATTCATTTGGAACATGAATTCCAAAATAAACATTTCAAATAGTATTTTACTTAACAATACATTTTTAAATCATTATTTTAAATTTACAAAATCTCAAACTACTTATTATACCAATTTGTAAGACAAAAATTTATTCCTAACACATAATGTTAGAAACAAATCTCTAATCACACTAAATTGATTAATAGCAACCCAAATCTTCAATTTTCCTCGATATTGACCAATTTGCACCAACATTCAACAAAGAATCACATTCACCTAATTTAATTTCCTCCAATCCTCGAATTAATCTTTAAAATGATTAATTACTTATTTTATAGAAAGTAATCCCAAGGTACGTTTTTTTTAAAACACCAACTTTAAAGGTTAAGCTAAAATTATCAACTAAATTGATAAATTCAAATTAATTAACATCTTAATATTTATTTATAAGTTATTTATAATTATAGAAGGCAATCACCAAAACTAGAGTTGTTACAAATTCACTTCAAAATTCGCACATGACCAGCTATACAAAAGAGAAAGCCACGCGTGAAGTATCATCCTCCATCGACCATCGTTGATGGATCGGTACCGCTCTGTAGGTTATGGAGCGGTATAGGTCTCATACTTAGTGAATTTTCGTTGGAAATTTTTACGGTAGCTTCCTTGAACTCCCTCGATTCCATGTGCAAAATCTCAATCCTATCTGATTAGTTGTGATGGATCGGTACCAATTTATTGGTAATGGACCGATGTCAGTCCTCATACTTAGCTAATTTCAACACTTAATTTTTTTTTGTCATCTTTCATTGTCCTCCAGAGCTTCAATGCCTAGTTTCATCTGAATAAATCATTTGAACCTCTGATTTGGTATTTTCTTCGATCTTAGTCCTACGATATGTAATTCTAAACAAAAAAACCACGCATAATTCAACCAATAAAATAACAATTCATCCTATTTTGAACATGAACAATCGTATGAACACATACAAACATGATTCATATCATAATAATCACAAATCTAGCATAATTTGATATTAAACACATATGAAACATGTTCGATTTAGTGAAGCACGTAATATATGATCAGATTAGGTTATCCTAGGGCATCTAGATATGATTAAACATACATGATCTGGTTTCAGGTGAAATCAACAGATAAGGTGTAAAATAATCCTAATTAACACATAAAATCCGTAGTAATTGTTGAATCTACGATTTTTTGTTTGATGATAACAAACATATTTTATTTTCAAATGAGTTTGAAACTGTACTGTTCTCTATTTTTCACATCAAACAGAAATAAAAATTATTTTTGACTGATAATACACAAAATTAAATATTCACACAAGTATTTATTATTCAAAAATAAATTTTTATTTCACAAACACAGTAGTACATCTTTTCAAAACTCTCATATATATATATAGTTTACATTCATCGTTTTTTTACATACGATCCTCACTACATATCTCTCTCTCTCAGTTACATTTATCTATGCACTCTTACTATATCATCGTCTTGTTCTGATCTTGCTCCATCATCTTGAAACCTGTCACAGAAATAAAACACACATAGTAGATTGTAACTAAAACAAATACTAAAAAAATATAAATTTATTCTAAATTTTTATTTGCCTCAGATCTTCTAGTGTGTTTTCTCATCATTTTTCTGACTTGTCTGATTTATTGATACATCCATCTGTGACTAGACTACTGGTGATATTCATAGTGATTCACTGTAAATACCACAAGGTAGATATCGTCCATAGCATATAAATATAATTTCTATAGGGGCAAATATCAGGATGTGTTCAGGTGAAGCCCGACACATATGCTCAATGCATGGGTCAAGTATCCATGAACACACATGCACTGAGGAGCGGCCATGAAGACCAAGCTCGACCCAGTGCATGTGTATGGGTCAAAACTGAAATTCAGCTTACCATGGTCGAGCAAACTATTCAAGATCAAGTACACAGTGTAGTGATCTCAAACAAGCAAATGCCAAATGAACACAACAAGGCCACAAGCTAGAAAAGCAGAGATGAATTTACATGCAAAAGTAAAGTGGTGTGTGTACAATCATGTTTAAATGCACAGGTCAGCAAAGTGAAACAAGCATGCATATACATGATCATAGCCAACTAATGAAGCATCAGATCTGCATGTACAAGCATGCATGTATACAAAGCAAGGTGCAAGTAAACAGCTCAGGTACAGGCTTCATGTCCAAGTAAACATGGCAACAACAAATACAACATATTATGGTGCAACTCAAATATACACAGGTCAGATAAGTGACATCGAGAGCAGGTGTATATGTGAATACATGAAGCAAGTGCAACATTCAAGCAGTTAAAAGCACAAGCCAAAAGCAATACAAGACATCAAAATGGCAACTGCTCATGTGAACAACTCTATTGCACAGCAAGATAGTAATGAACAAGTAGAGCAAAACAATGGCAACACATAATATGGAACAGGAACCAACATGTCAAGTATATCAGGATGTTAAAAGTTTAGACAACATCAATGTTACCAAGACCGTGTATTCATCTAATATAGTATCAGCTCTTAACAGTAAAACATGAAGAGCATAATCATTCAAGAAAATCAAGGGTGCAAGAAGAATACAATAAAGCCGAAGAGAGCATTTAAAATGATTCAAGAATCTCACATATTCCAGAAATGAATACATATATGGCAAGCTTTTTTCAGATATCACAAATATGTTTTTTTTTCATAATTTCTTTCCACATATTCAATCATGCACGATACCAGAGGAAAACATGTTTAATGCTTAGATGCGTTCATATATAGCATTGTGATTTGGCATGAATCAAACTCGGCAACTATGTGATAATAAGCAATTTCCACAATGACAAAATTCGATCAGATTCATTGATGGAGGTAGAATTATGTCTTGATACTTCACAAGAAAATCAAGCAGATTTAAATTTGAAAAACCAGAGATGTTAATTCAGGAAATAATCAATTTTTATTCAAGATTATTTCCCAAAAATAATCAAATCGCTATCAGGGGGTATAAATTGAACTCAATGTTTACCAAAATTCCTCAAATCAAATTGGGCAAGTCAATTATCAAAATAAGATAATAGGATTTCAAATTTCCCTATAAATTCACACTACTCCCCATCGGCAAATTATCCAACTCACAGAAAAATCATTCTAGTTCTCAAATAAAATCAGAAGCCTTACAGAGTTGGAGCGAGCAAGATTACACTTCGAATTCGAGCAAGGAGGCATCATTGATCAACTGAAGGAGTTCCAGAGTCCACGAATTATTTTCAAACCTAATTCGAAGAAAAAACCCTAGCCGACATTTTCTAAAGAGCAAATGGAATAAAGGGACGACCTAGATTTCAAGAGATAAAAAACAAAGGGGCCAATTTCCTTTTATTATTAAAGATTTGTTTTTGGGTTTTATTTTGTTGTATTTTTGTTTTTGTTATTGAAAACACTCTATAGGTTTACTAGTTAACCGTCCAAACCAGGGTTTACAAATTATTGCTTTGTGATTTGGGAAAATCTGATCTAGGGTATAATGATCAGTCTAGGTTTTAAGCATAGGTTTAGCATAGGAGCATGGATTTCTAGTTTACTAAGGTGGTTGTAAGCGGGGTCAGTTTTTAATACCTAGTAAAATCTTAGGGATGCAGCAGTAGGCAAGTTTTGCCGAAGCTGGGTAATTTCTACGTGTGATTTTCTTTTTTGCAGTTTTTGTTAATTTTCTGAATTTACTCAAATATTAATTAAACCCTATTCACCCCTCTCCAGGGTTAAACTAGATCCAACAAGTGGTATCAGATCCAGTGTCTAACATAAGTCTAGAGTCATGAGTTTGATGAATAATGCTTTTTTGGGGGGGCAATCCATAGGCCTCCTATGTTCAATAGTTGTGATTATGCTTACTAGAAAGCTAGTATGAAAATATATTTAGTTTCTGTTGATTATGATGTGTGGGATATTATTGAAACTGGATATAAAACACCCACTGTAATTATTAATGAAGATGAATCTCCTAAACCAAAGGAGGGATGCAAATGATAAGAAGTTGTATTCTATTAAAGCTAAAGCAATGAATGCTTTAATTTGTGCTCTCAATAAAACTTAATTTAATAGAATTTCTCATTGTAATACAACTTAGGAAATATGGCATATCCGGAGGTCACCCATGAAGGAACGTATCAAGTAAAAGAATATTGTCTTGCATTATTCAGTAATGAATTTGAAAATTACACTATGCAAAAATACGAGAGCATAAAGGACTTGTATGGTCATTTCTCTGTGCTAGTTTACAACTCTAAAGCCCTTGGAAAGGTATATACTGAAGTTGAACTTGTGAGGAAAATCGCACGAATTCGTCCACTGAACTTTGAAGCAAAAGTTACAGTAATCCAAGAATCAAAGGATTCAAGCAAGCTAGGCATGAAAGAGCTAATCGGAAATCTTATGACTTATGAAACGGAGCTAAAAGCTCTAGATGATCGCAACAACTAAGAACCGAAGAAGAAGTCAATTGCCTTGTCCAATATTGTCAATAGTGATGAAAAAGATCCCATCGAACAACTTGCTATGGCCGTTAGACAAATCGCAAAATGGAGCAAATTCAAACCTCGAAGGAACAAATCAAAAGTCAACAAACCAAAGAACTCTGACAATTCATACGAGGAACCTATTTGCTACAATTGCCAGAAGCTCGGGCACATAAAACCAAATTTTCCACTACTTCAACATAAAAAAAGAAACAAAAAGAAGAAGAAAGCCTTTGCAACAACTTGGGATGATGAGGAAGGATAAGAAGTCTCAAACAGCAGCGAGGAAGAAGTCAGTCTGTGCTTTACGGCAAAATTAGACTCAGAAGATGGCGGAGCAGAATCTAGTGAGATAAACAATTACAATGACTTATTTTTTAGGTATCAAACTCTTTCTGAAATTATTGGAAAACTTAAGTCTAAAGTGGAAAACTAAAAGCCAAAAATCTGAAACTTATTCAAAATAGTAATAGATTAGAATCTGAACTTGAAAAAGTTTCAAATATTCAAAATCTAGATTGTGAAAATTGTAACTGTCTGAATCTTGAACTATCAACACTTAAGTCCAACATTGAAAATCTTGAAAAAGAAAATTTGTGTTTGAAACAAAATGGTAATATCAAAAGGGATAATTTCATAAATCGATGCACGTCACTTATGACTGAAAACACAACACAAAGAACCAAAGTCCAGGACCTTGAAATTATTTTGAATAAACTTTCAATTGGTCAAGCATCATTTAAAATGTTGTTAGGAAACCAACTGTTTGCTAATAATTGAAAGGGACCAGGTTTTGGAAAAATACAGAGTGATATATGATAACGGAGAAGGTAGAAGTATCTTTCCAAAGTGTAGGAAATGTGGGGTAATTGGGCATTGTTCTGAAAATTGTAAGAGTAGGAACAAAACTAGAAATTCACTTTTATTTGGATTCTTAAACACTTGGCTCATAATTATCTTCACTAGAACATGAATAAAAAGATAAAATGAATTTGGGCTCCAAATGATTCTTTTGCTCACAATGCCTCGGTCTTTAACACTGTTGGACCTAAGAGCTTTTCTGTGTCATTCTCTTCTCTTTTTGTGTAGGTATGTTGGCAGGCTAAGGAGTAACAGAAATGGTGTTTGGATTTAGGTTGCCCTAGACATATGACAGTAGACAAGAGACTTTTCCTTAGCCTAGGAAAATATAAAGGTGAGAATGTGACGTTAGGAGACAACAACAAACGTAAGATCATTGGTAATGGTAAAGTAGGTAACAGTACCTTTGCTTTAGCTAATGTCATATATGTTGACAATTTACATCACAACCTCATCTCTATCAGCCAATTATGAGATAAAGGAATGAATGTGGTTTTTGATAGTGAGATTTGCAAAATTATTGAAACATCCACTGGTAACATTGTTTTCACAGGGAAAAGAAAGGGAAATGTATACACAATTTCTTTTGATTGTGTATCTCTTTCGAGATGTTTGGTAGCCACAGATGAAGAGGCAACTCTATGGCATAAAAGACTAGCACATGCTAGTATGAGCCTTCTGGAAAAATCGGAATCAAAAGAGCTTGTAAAGGGCAGGAGAATTTTAAAAGTTTTAATGTGTGTAAATCTTGTTCATTGGGAAAACTTAATCGTTCTTCTTTTCGCTCTAAAAAATGTTGTTAGCACTTCTCGGGTTCTTGAATTAGTTCATATGGATTTTTTTGGACCAAATGATATTGGTAGCTTAAATGGAAAACATTATTGTTATGTATTGGTTGATGATTATTCTAGATTCAGATGGGTTTACTTTCTAGCCAAAAAGTCTGAAACATTTGATTATTTTTCAAAGTTTTCAAAATTAGTTCAAAATGATAAAGGTATTTCAATTAAAATTTTGAGAAGTGATCATGGAGGTGAGTTTGAAAATTTAGACTTTGAAATTTTGTTTTGATGAATATGGTTTTAAACATGAATTTTCCTCTTCTCGGACACCTCAACAAAATGGGGTGGTCGAAAGGAAAAATCATACACTTCAAGAACTGGCTAGATCCATGTTAAGTGAGTATAAATTACCTCAAACCTTTTAGGGCGAGGCAATTAATACTACTTGTTATGTAATGAATAGATTTATGATTAGGCCAACAATTAGTAAAACGTCATATGAATTATGGTCTGACAATAATCTTAACATCTCATACTTTAGAGTTTTTGGTTGTCCATGTTATATTCTCAATACAGGTGATCAACTTGGAAAATTTGAATCAACAGTTGATGAAGGAATTTTCATGGGTTACTCATCAAGGAGCAAAGCATACAGAATCTTCAACAAATAATCAAGAACAATTGTTGAAACCATTAATGTGAAGTTTGATGAAGCAGAATTGGAAATGGCTTGTGGAAAAGATGATGATGTTGTATAAGAAAGTGAAAAGGAAAGCAATGAAACTGAAGCTGGCAGTAATGAGGTCATAGAAGAAATTGTTGAAACTGAGAAGTTGAAGTTCAAACCCAACCATCCTCAAGATTTGGTAATTGGAAGTCTGACTACTGGTGTCCGCACTCATTCCTCTCTCAATAAAAATGACTGTGCTTTTTGTAATCATAATGCTTTTATTTCTAGGACTGAACCTGTAACGACCCAGAAAATCTGAACCAATTTAAAAAAATTTAAATTGGCTAAAATAGGGGATTTTAAATATTTAAAATAAATATTTTAAATAATAGCAATGAAAAGTGAGTTTGAATCGACGATTGAAAACGAATATAATTAATTCTAATTATAAACAAGGCCTGAAATGGCGCTGTAGTTTCAAAAATTGAATTCAAACTTTGTCGAACTGTACCGGGTGCAAAACAAAACGGATTTGAGTGAAACCAAAATTATTTAAATCTGTTAGTGAATACCTTTCTAACGAATCTGAAAAATCAAATTTTCATAGCGGAAAGCAAAAGTTATGGCCAAATGAATTTTCAGAAAGGTCGCTATGGAATTTATATAGCCCGTGAAATTGGCCATTTTGCATACGACCTCGGAATTCGACGAAACCACTTTTGTTGGATCCGGGATGTGAAGTTATTGCTAGGTTTCAAATTTCATGATTTTTGAAGCTAGTATGTGAGCGTGGAAAAGGAAAACGTGTTTTGATCAATTATAGTTAAATTGGATCGGCCAGAAATGGGCCTTTTTGCAAACGATCTCAGAATTCGACGAAACTAGTTTTGTTGGGACCGTATCGTCAAAACATAGTCAGATTTATTTATCTGGAATTTTTCGAATCAGTTTGTGGCCCTGGCAAATTGAAATGTACAATCAAATTGAATATTGAATGTTTTATATTTTAATTTGAAGGAAAACTGACTGAAACAGTAGAATGGGCCTACGAAACATATCCCATTGTGTTCGGAATGGGGGTAAAACGCTAGGGACGACAGTCGTTGGGTTTGGATTGGGGTTCATGGGAGAAAGGGGTATTTTAGAGAATTTAAAATTTATAAAATAAAATAAATAAAAACCCTCATTGGCCAATCACTCTTTCTCTCTCCCTCTCCACGATAGACAGCGAAAACCCATTCATTCCTTCCCAGCCTTTTTCCGACCGACCCGCGCCTCGATACACTTCGCTGCCGTCCAACCTTCGAAGAAATCTCTCTCCCCTTCAAATCAAGACCAGCCTCGTCATCTATCATCGCCCCACCGTCGAGATCGAGCTCCTCCAAGTCGCCAACTTCCGAACGCCGCGCCGTCGTCAACCTGCCACCGCACCTGACGTGGCACCCACCGATAGGCGCGCCTCACCCCCCTCTTCGTCGTGGTATACTTCGATTGCAACGAAGTACAACGAATTTGCTGCTAAATCAAAACCCTACTTTGAACAGTAAAGAAAGGTATGCGGTTTTATTTATCGGAACTGATTTCAACAGTTTAAAAGCGTTGCAAAGTTTGCTTATCGAATAAAAATCATATCTTTTTGCTATGTGGTCGAAATTCAGTGAACCAAGAGACAGGGGACTCGGGTGGACGTCTTCTACATCCTAGAAGAGACCGCATATTTTTCTGAGCCTTCTGCTATTTTTGGTGGAGTGGAACCCAATGTGAGATTTCTAATTTATAAACGATATGGAAAACGACGATGTATAAATTATATAATCGATGTATGGGTTATATAAGCGTTGTACACCTCATGTATAAGTGTTGTATAAGTTGTGCGTTCGATGTATAAGTTATATATGCGTTGTAAAAATTATATATATATGTGTTGAAATAGAAGTGAATTGCTATATATTAATATATATATATACGCCCCTCGTCCACAAACCATGGACGATATTTATTGGTTGTGATTGGTGTGAAAATTGATTGATAGCGAATGGTTGATTGGAATTGTTTGTGGTTGATATTGATTGATTGTGGTTGAAAAATATCCGTTTGTGGTTGAGAAATATTTGGTTGAAACCAAATAGGATTAGTTTGTGGAAATGAAATAAATATACATGCCGCCTGCGTGCGAACTAGATGCATGATTCCCCATTTTCAAAAAACGCGAGGTTTTAAGGTAGAGCGAGGAGCCGTACTAGGGACGGTCCCGGTTTTAACTACCCTGCCGTTATGCTGCCGAAATTTTGAATAATATTCATGTGTTTGAATTATTTTCATTTGTTGAAACTATATTTATTCGTTGTATAGAAAACCTTCATGTGTTGAATCGATATTCATTCGTTGAATTGAAATTCATGTTTTGAATGGTGTTCGTGTTTTAAATATAAAAATCACATTTTTATCTATATATATAAACTATAGAAAACCTTCATGTGTTGAATCGATATTCATTCGTTGAATTGAAATTCATGTGTTGAATGGTATTCGTGTTTTAAATATAAAAATCACACTTTTATCTATATATATAAACTATAGAAAACCTTCATGTGTTGAATCGATATTCATTCGTTGAATTGAAATTCATGTGTTGAATGGTGTTCGTGTTTTAAATATAAAAATCACATTTCATCTATATATATAAACTATAGAAAACCTTCATGTGTTGAATCGATATTCATTCGTTGAATTGAAATTCATGTATTGAATGGTATTCATATTTTGAAATAAATTGTTTTATAATAAAAATCACATTTTTATCATCTATATGAACTATATAAAATAATCTTGTTTTGAAAGAAATTATTTTATAATAAAAATCCTATTTTTATTACCTATATGAACTATATAAAATAATAGTGTTTTGAAATGAATTGTTTTACAATAAAAATCATATTTTTATTATATACATGAATTGTTAAATATAGTGAAGTGTTGAAATAGAAGACAGTTAGATAAAAATATCATTTTTATCAAATGTAAGAAAAGAATATAGCTTTGAAATCGAAGAATCGATATATATATATATATATAAATAGAATTAAAATATATCGAATAACGAAGCTGCAGTTCGTATTTTGAAACCGTGATTTCAAACGATTATTACGGGAGATCCAACCATCAAATTTTCCCGAAACCGCAACCGTTGGGTTCGCTTTGGAAATATCTTTCCAACGGCACCAACTTTGTAAAAATCCAACGGTTCGATTGTCTGGAATGTTTAATTCAAATCTGAAGAAAAATAGCGCCAGAATCGATTATATATATATATATATATATAATTATATTTAATCGAATAACGACGCTGCAGTTCGTATTTTGAAATCGAAACTTCAAACGATTATACCGGGAGATCCGACCGTCGGATTTTCTCGAAACTGGAACCGTTGGATTCGTTTTGAAAAGATCTTTCTAATGATGTAAATTTTGTGAAGATCCAATGGTTAGATTTTCAGATATGTGTAAATCAAATCTGAAGAAAAACAGCGCCACGGCCGCGTTATGGCCCGAAGCGTCATTTTAAATAAATTGGCTATTTTAAAATAAATAAAAATAGCGAAAATCGTTATAAAATATTATAAACGATATGGATGTGATTTAGAAATTAACTGAAGGTTGGCTAAGTCGAATGGTTTCATGGGTGTTGATCTGATGTTGGTTTCGACCTTCGGGGTTAATATTTGGGAAATCGTTCTCTTACTGATTGACGGTTAGTGACTAATGAATTGAAATGATGCGTGTGTATGTTAGTGTTGCACTTGTTTATTATATACGCGAGTTGTTCTGAAAGACCAGGTTTATCCCATTCTGAATAACTGAATCGACAATAAGAAATCAATGATGAAGACGGTGGTCGAAGACCGGAGATCTTCACCTCGTTTGGATGGTAACCGAGGTCCTGATTGGGAGGCATCCCGAAATATGGATAATGAGTGGTGATCGTCCAGACGTACGTGGTGGTCGATGGGTTTGCGAGGTATTTAGTGCCTCCGGTTTCGTTCAGACCCAGAACGGACTTGCAAATGGACAGTGTGTCTGACATTGGAATTTATTCTGTGTGATTGATAACCATCAGTTGCACGGTGTGAATTGCTTGTGTGGCATACTAAGATGCAGTGATCAGGGCTTCTGTTGAAAAGCAAAGTCTTGTGGTGATGATCAAAGCCCCGCCTGTGTGGCGTAGCTTTGTGTATAACGTAAATTCGCAAGCCTCACACCCCGGTATGAACCAGAAACGGGAGAGGACATCAGGGAAGGCCTGCGTTTCTTCCTAGCTAGAAGTGGCGTCAGTGGTTTTACACGCCCTGACGAGTTTGACTTATGTGGTTGTTGCTGTTGCGAGGCGCCTCGGTTAGATCGGACGATCCGGGTCCGATGGAGTCATTCGTTGGATCATTTACGCCCCAAAGGGCGGGGAAACGCAGTGTCCAGGAATTTTAATCCACATCGGTGGACCGGCCCTGACGATCCAAGGGTCACTCGAGCTCTGATCCTGAGACTCGGGTTAGGCAGTCTCGAATTCGGTAAGGACTATCTTTTGCCTTGGTTCATGATGGAAATCCAATTTCCAAATACGTGACTGTGCGGTTTCGATTGTATATATATTTGGCGACATAGTGGCATGGGACGCTCATGTCGTCTATGATTGATAGTTATGACTTGAAATTGTTTTTTAAACATATAAACACTAGTAGTAATATCAAATGCTTTTGTTTTATTCATATCAAGCATATCTTGGCCATTATAAGGTAAAAACTCTATCCTCCGGTATGCGTTGCATTGTGTGATGTGAACTGAGTCTTATAATGGCTTCATTTTTATAGAAAGCATTGCGATGTTTAAAAGAAATATTTGTTTTTAAAGCACTGGCAATCCAATGGAGTAAACCCGTTCCACGAAAGTGGCGTGGTCCTGTGATTAGCCATATTATAAATGTGTTGAGTAGATTTCTCATACCAGTCCCATGACTGACTCGTAGTTTGTTTCACTTTCAAACTCGGGTGCCCCTTTTTCTACACGGGCAACCTTGTATTCAGGTTTAGCTGGCTCTTTCTGGATAGCTGGAGCTGAAGATGGATTCTATTATTTATCTCTTTTTATGCTGTTCAGCTCCTATTGTACATATTTTGTTTGTTTCCACTGTAGACATTTATGTATAGCTGAACTGTATTTGTACTAAGTATGATCTTGTATACTGTGTAACTCTGAAGATTATGTTTATCCAGTATATTCTATTGTTCATTATCTGGTGTATTTATTTAATTCTGTTCTGCTATTATCTGTTTCTGTGTTATGTTCCAAAGATAACCCTTGTCTCCGTCTGTACGGGATTTGGGGTCGTCACAACGTGGTATCAGAGCTTTGGTTAAGCTTAGTTCTGGAATATAACATATTAACGAACTCGTCAGAAATAGAACCAGTAGTGTTCTAGGACGAGTAACTCATTATAGATAGGATCAGTAATATCCTAGTATGAGTAGCAGAATGAAATAATGTAACACCCCACGTCCATTAATGTCACTCACAAAGGGAATGCATTAACTTCCATGGAGGTTATAAGTGAATATAGAACAGAAAAATTACAACAAGACAGATAATAAATAGTACTTGGAAATCTAAAACTTCATTTTATTGCAGCGGAAATTAAACATGTTTGTTACATCATAAAACCATAGATCATAACCAAGTACAATATCCATCTTCATAAAAACAAAATACATAATCCCATTACATAAATAGCCATTAAAAAGATAACAAGCTGGACTTTACTTCAACGGTCCAAGCTTTCCAAAGAGAGATGAAGCAATTCAATCAAACTCCACTAGAGATGGGCCCAACCTGAGGACCTGGAGGGGACAAAAGGATAGAAATAGAGGGGGTCAGACATAAAGTCTGGCGAGTATGATAATTCTAACAATACTATTATCAAAATAACTAGACTAAGGCATAAGCTGGAAGACAAGTAAATGTCTATGAACTCTTAGGAAGACAAAGATAGCGTTTAAGATAACGTTAAAGATAACGGTAAAGGCACACCTAATTACTAACGAATGATTACTACACTGCACCGCACATTACTACACTGCACCACAGCAGTCACCCTATTGTTTGATCCCACTTGCTTCACACAGAAACTTTATAAATAGCCTTACGTACCCCTAGCTGACTACATAGGTGCCGTCTGCCCCTATCTCCACTAGGTGTACTCCACTACCCACTTTCGATCAGCTCCCGACTCGTAGATACCCGTGCTGGCCCCAAAGTAGGGTGTATCACTCCCCTAAAGTGGCAACCCGATACAACTTGAGAACGCACGGCTTATACCTACACGATGCAACAACGTCTTACCTACCAGCCTGGGTCCACACACGCATATGAAACCCGTTGGACTTGCGTTGCCACCGCTCCCCGTTTTGGCCTCTTACAGTCGAACCCAGCATGCGTGTCCCGTCCTCGACTTGGGTCGAGCCCACAAAGATACGTTTGGGATACTGGTCGAAATGGGCCCCCACAAGCTACCCACCTAAGCTTGTCACTAGTATATTCCACTTAACCCTCTTAGTCATGTTCATTTACATGTGTGTATGGTTAAGTCTTACTAATCGTATTTCACATGCCACTAAGGGCACTGTAACGACCCGGAATTTTAGGGCCAAATTAAAATTTTTATTTTAATGAATTTAAAGTATTTTTGATGATTTATTTATTTTAATCGAAGTTAAAACGAACAAATTTAATTTTAATTATAAAAAGAGCTAGAAATAGCGCGGTAGTTTGAAAAGTCAAACTTGAACTTTGACTAACCATACAGGATGCAAAATTTAACGGAATTTAGTAAAACCAAAAACATTAGAATCTATTTAAAAATATCTTTCCAACGAATCCGAAAAATCGAAATTTCATAGCGGAAATCAAAATTTATGGCCAATTCAATTTTTAGAAAAGTCGGTGGGTAATTTGCATAGGTCAAAAATGCTACTTTTTGCATACGAAGGAATTTGAACTCGAAACCACTTCCATTGGTTTCAGAATGACGTTTCTGCATTGAAAAACAGTAAACACTTATATGTTTCGAGTTTCAGAAAATATTTGTTTAAAATGTATTTTTAATATTAAATATAGTGAAAATTAGGCACACATCCCTAAAAGCAAACTTAATTAGGCTCACATCCTCCTGTTTCAAAACATATAAATTACATCCCTAATTTCAAACAGCGGCTGGTATTTTTACAAAAGTACCCTTTTTCTTAATTCACGCCGTATTTAGCTAGGTTGGATCTATTCATTACGTATTTACTTTTTTTTTCTTTTCCAGAAACCTAAAATTCGTTCTTCATGGCGGCGGCGGCTCCAACGAAATTGATGGCCTCTAATCGGTGGCTGCTTCCTCCTTCAATCGAAACCCCTTAATCCCCAAAATTCTTATCGCGTTCAATTTTTGGTTCTAGCGAAGAGTCAGCAGCGATTCCAGTGATTCTGGCAGGCATCGCATCGAATCCAGTCAAGCGATTTGGATAGAAGGAGAGATTAGCAATCCAGTCAAGCGATTTGCATAGAATCCAGTCAAGCGATTTGCATAGAAGGAGAGATTAGCAATCCAGGCAGACGGGCGCGACAACGAAGTGATTTCAGCGAAAGGTATTCTTCTAGTTTTTTTGGGCGGCTAGTAATTCAATCATTTGACTATGTTTTAATCTTATTTGTATGTCACTATATTTATATTTTCTATCTGTAAAACTCATTTGACAACTCCCTGGAATGACAATTTGTAATGTGTGTTTTAATTGAGAGTGTATACAGTTTTAAAGTTTTCTTTTGCAACATGGTTGATTCTTGCTGAATTTCTGTTAAAAAGTTGCGGACAATTATGCAGCTATTCTTAAATATATGCATATATGTATGCAATTTTTGATGAAAATGCAAACAGAAAAATATTCAAAATCGCGATCTGTAAGATGATGAAAAGTTGCGGACATATATGCAGCTATTCTTAATATTTGCATATATGTACGCAGTTTTTTATCAAACAAACAGAAGAACATATTATTTTACAAATATATTCATATTTCTATGCATATATCTGGAATACTTGTATATAAATATTCTGAAATTATTGTGTAAGATGTAGGAAAATATCTTTGATTTTTGCTGAACTTCTGCTAAAAAGTTGCGGAGAAATATGCAGCTATTCTTAATATATGCATATATGTATGCAATTTTTTATCAAACAAACAGAAAAACATATTATTTTACAAATATATTCATATTTCTATGCATATATCTGGAATACTTGCTTATAAATATTCTGAAATTATTGTGTAAGATGTAGGAAAATATCTTTGATTTTTGCTGAACTTCTGCTAAAAAGTTGCGGAGAAATATGCAGCTATTCTTAATATATGCATATATGTATGCAATTTTTTATCAAACAAACAAAAACATATTATTTTACAAATATATTCATATTTCTATGCATATATCTGGAATACTTGCATATAAATATTCAGAAATTATTGTTATTTTGCTGAATTTTACGCATGTATTTATATTATTCTGAAGCAGTTTTTGTAATTTAGGTTACTGCACATTAAGCTTATTAATGTTGATTTTCTTTTGTTGATAACAGTGTTCCGGCGGATATTGGTGTACTAGTGTTGTTGAAGCTCGGTCGTCCATCTTTTTCCGAATGATTGAACACATTTGTTGTTTCTACAGAGACTACTAGATGTGGTTTACGCAATAAGCTGGGTCTTAACAAAATAACTTGTTCTTCAAAAGACCATCATCTCTGCTTTGTAAATGTTCTGAAATTTTTGATGTAGTACATGTAAATGTGGTTTGTACTTATTTTTTGATGTACTACATGTAAATGATATGAAATTTTTCATGTAAGTATGCACATATTTCTTTTATTTGCATATATATATGCATGTTGTTATAATTATCTGTATTTACTTTTTTGTCATTTTTTTTGTTTCAGCAATTGTGCAGTACAGTTCTGTATATATATGCAATTATTTCACTTAGTTGCGCAAAACTAATAATTTATTTTCTGCATAATATTACTATATTTATGCAATTATTACACTTAGTTGCATAAATGTATGCAATTTTACGCAATATATGTATATAATTGTCCAGTTTTTCGTGAAAATAAAAAAAAAGTAATTAAAAAAAATCATTTTATGTAATGTATGTATATAATTGTCTAGTTTTTCGTAAAAATAAAAAAAAAGTAATAAAAAAATTCATTTTACGTAATTTATGTATATATTTGTCTAGTTTTTCGTAAAAAAAAAAAAAAAAAAAAAAAAACACGTTGGAGTGATTGAATGTTTTCCAGAATTGTTGGATTAGGTTTATGAGCGAGATAATAGGAGCGATAGACTAAGTAAATGAGGACAAATAGTTGTTGGATAGTTTTTTAGGTGTGTAAGGGTAGATCTGTAATTTTTTTAGCGGAAATTCAAAAATAGGGATGTTTTCTATATTACTTTTATCGCCGGGTTTTTTTTATATTTTGAAACTTAATAGGGACCTGTAAAAAACGCACCCTTAAATATATTCGCCCTGAAAATAGTCATTTTTCAAAAAGTCTCAGAATCGAACGAAATTAATTTTGTTGTGATCGTATCGTCATAAGAAAGTCAAAAATAATTTTTCTAGATTTTTCTGAGTCCGTATGTGGTCCCGGTGAATTTCTGCGTACGTTTGAATTCAAAATAATGATTTATTTTTTAAAACTGAAAAAAACGAAGGCCAAGACGATCTCGTGAGCTGATGAGACATATCCAGATGAGTTCGGAACGGGGGCTAAATGGTATGAACGACGGTAAGCAGGCTTGAATCGGGGTTCGGGCCAAAACGGGCTTAAGCGGGCCTAATTACATAATTAGTTAACCCTAATATAATATTATAATATCCGAAAATCACTGTTCATCCTCCATCTTCAGCCGACACCTCTTCATGCTGAACCCATCATGGCTGAAAACTTCAAACCCTCATAACTCTTTCGTTTCTCAACGAAAATTTGCGTGTGAGTACACGTTTCGAAGCTCTCGCCGAGCTCTTCGATCTCCGACAAGTCTCGTCCCTTTCCGTCGCCTGTGCCGCCCGCCCCGAGCCCGAGAAGGTCCGCCGGTCGCAGCCACGCCGGGCCCACCACGCTCGATCGAACTCCACCCTCTTCTGGCTGTGCAAAGATCTCTCCAAGGCGGTCATTCTCCAAAAAACCGCACTCAAAACCGTTCAGTAAATCAAAAGTTATCGCGATTTGAAGTTTTGAACAAATTCTGAAAATATGGTATGCTTCAGATTTCCCCACGCTTTTAAGTGTTACACAGCCAGTTGTTAAAAGTCTGAATTTGATTTTTCCTATGAATTTGCATTGGAATCATTCCAGATCTGAAATCAAATTGAATGCGAACACCGGATCTGATTGAACCCGAGCCATCTTTTCAGACTAGACCACTGTGAGAATTTTATTTTTATTTTATTTAATTTATTTTATTATTATTTTTATGATTATTAGCAGTAGAACCGATACGACATGATATTTAAACATAGATCTAAACCGATCATAACATATGACGTGAAATCGGAATTGTCTATAATGCTATGTGATTAGACCTGAAATTTCAGGTTTAAATCTGAATTATAAATTAATTAAAAATTATTTATATGTTCTTTATTTAATTACACCGTGTTGATTTTGCTAATGCCCAGTTATAACATCACCTTGTAATCACCTGGATGCTAGTTATTGGATTTGGATTTGTGGTTATGTTTGGATGTGTGGTCATGCGATGTGATGAAAATTTACAATTTATTTGATGCAAATAAATTAAGAATGCTACTTGTGATGAATGCTACTTGTGATGAGATTTATATTCTCTTCTTATGTAAAATTGAAATAGGGAAAAATTGACATTTTTATCAAATGTTAATATAGAAAACTGTCACCGTATGAAATATACATTTTTGTTCAAAGAAAAGAATGAAAACCAAAATTCACATTTTTGTTTGCATTGGATTGAATAAACAAAATTAGCATTTTGTTTGCATTGAGAAGAATTAGACAAAATATACATTTTTGTATATTAAGAGTGAATTAGCGAAATAAGTATATTTTCACAATGCAAACATGACATTAGAACAAAAATTCATTTTTGTCAATGTAAAGTTAGCAACAAAAATTCATTTTTGTCAATGTAAAGTTAGCAACAAAAATTCATTTTTGTCAATGTAAGTTAGCAACAAAAATTCATTTTTGTCAATGTAAGTTAGCAACAAAAATTCATTTTTGTTCATGTAAAGTTAGCAACAAAAATTCATTTTTGTCAATGTAAGTTAGCAACAAAAATTCATTTTTGTCAATGTAAGTTAGCAACAAAAATTCATTTTTGTCAATGTAAGTTAGCAACAAAAATTCATTTTTGTCAATGTAAGTTAGCAACAAAAATTCATTTTTGTCAATGTAAGTTAGCAACAAAAATTCATTTTTGTCCATGTAAAGTTAGCAACAAAAATTCATTTTTGTCAATGTAAGTTAGCAACAAAAATTCATTTTTGTCAATGTAAGTTAGCAACAAAAATTCATTTTTGTCAATGTAAAGTTAGCAACAAAAATTCATTTTTGTCAATGTAAAGTTAGCAACAAAAATTCATTTTTGTCCATGTAAAGTTAGCAACAAAAATTCATTTTTGTCAATGTAAGTTAGCAACAAAAAATCATTTTTGTCCATGTAAAGTTAGCAACAAAAAATCATTTTTGTCCATGTAAAGTTAGCAACAAAAATTCATTTTTGTCAATGTAAGTTAGCAACAAAAATTCATTTTTGTCCATGTAAAGTTAGCAACAAAAATTCATTTTTGTCAATGTAAGTTAGCAACAAAAAATCATTTTGTCAATATAAATGAAGTTGGCGACAAAATCATTTTTGTCAAATAATGAAGTAGTGATATAATTATATTTTGTCAATGTAAAAGAAAGACAAAATATACATTTTGACAAATGTAAAGAATGACATGAACCGTATGTGTATGCTATGATATAAACCATTGTATGTTAATGAATATATTTTGTTCATTATATAAAAAGAAGAAAGCATTGTATGTGAATGACTATATTTTTGTTCACTATAAAATAGAATATGGCATTATATGAAATGAACAATATTTGTCATAAATAAGAAATATTTGCATTGTATGAAAATAGCATATTTGTTAATATTAATATAGAAAATTTGCATTGCATGAAAATAGTGATTTTTGTCAAGTTAGAAAAAAAAAAAAACAAATGCATTGTATGTATAGTATTTTTGTCAATTTAGAAAAGTACTAAATGCATTGTATGTATAGCATTTTTGTCAATTTAGAAAAATATCAAATGCATTGTATGTAAATAGTATTTTGTCGAGTTAGAAAAGTATCAAATGCATTGTATGTAAATAATATTTTGTCATGTTGGAAAATATTAAATGCATTGCATGTGAAAATAGTGTTTTTGTAATGTTAATAAATAGAAAAAGCACCGTATGTCAAGAAGGATAATTTGATCATAGGATTCATATACATTTATTTTCAATGCATTTAAAAAGAAAATGAAGTGTATGTAAATTTGACATCATTTACAATGTTATTTTACAAGAGGATTCACCGTATGATTGGTTAACATATTTTTAATGTTAATATAAAAATATCTACACCATATGGTATTAACATCATCTTTAAATGTTAAAAATAAGAAAAACTTTCATCGTAGGAAAATTTCATTTTTGTTAACGTAATAAAAAGAGAAATCCACCGAATGCTATTTACATTATTTTATAAGTATAATATAATTGAAATTCATAGCATGATGAAATTAACATTGCTAATGTTAATGTAATAAAGGTAATTTCACCGTAGGATGTAATTAATGTTTTTTAAATGTTAATATAAAAAGAAATTTATGCCGTAGGATAAGATGTTCATTATTTTATAATGTATATAAAAGAGAAAAATGCATCGTAGGAAATGTACATTATTATTATTTTTATGTTAAATAGAAAGGTAATCTACATCGTAAGATGAAGTGTACATTATTTATAATGGGAATAAAAAGGGAATTCCATCGTAAAATAAAATTTCATTTTAATGTAATGGAAATTAAAAATGCATTTAAAAAGAGAATTTAACATAGGATGAGTTACATTATTTTATAATGTGAATTAAAAGAAGAATTGCACCGTAGGATGAGAATAACCTTATTTTTAATTTTAATTTTAAAAAGAGTTTAACGATAGGATTAATATACATTATTTTTAATGTAGATAATAAAAGAAAGTTTAATCAGAGGATAAGTTACATTATTTATAATGAAAATTAAAGAGAATTGACCGTAGGATTGAATTATATTATTTTAATTAAAAGGTAATTTAACATAGGATGAGTTACATTATCTTAATGTAAATTAAATGTAATTTACATCGTAGGAAGTTAACTTTTATGTTAAATGATTAACATTAAAGAAGGATTACAACGTAGAATGAGTTAACATTATTTTTTTGATGACAATATATAAGAATGCGACATGTAAATGCAAGTTTACATTTTATTCATTGTAAATAAGTAAGAATGTGACATGTAAATGCAAGTTCACATTTTATTCATTGTAAATAAGTAAGAATGTGACATGTAATTGCAAGTTTGCATTTTATTAAATGTAAAGAAAACAAGAATGCGATATGTAATGAAAGTTTACATTTTAATTAATGTAAATTAAAATATGATTTTGAGAATGCATCGTTGAATAAGAAGTTTGACTATTTTAAATAATTAAAATAGAATGAATTGTTAATAAAAATAATTATTAACAAATAAGAAGGATTTTCAAAAATATATATATGTATATATATACGAGGATTGTTTGGGAAGTCCGAGATATTCTCATCTCGAATTAATCCAGCGGCGTTAAAATTTGAAGTAAGAAGACGACGCATGAAGACCGTAAATCTTCCCTCGAATGGACAGCGATCGAGATCCTGAATTGACTTGCTACCAATTCATGGGTCAAGGTCATTGCCCAGACGTACGCGTTGATTTCACGGATTTGACTTTCGTTCAGACCCAGAGCATAAGTTTTAAATGGATGGTGTGTCTGACATCGTACTTCGATATATATCATATCGTTGATTTTCTGTTAAAATATAAATGTTTGGTGGTGGAGAATTTATTCTCTACTTAACACCCATTTATGTATTGATGGAGAAGCAATGGTATGGTATGGAGTGACAGTGTGGCATACTAAGATGCAATGATCAAGGTTTATTGTTGAAAAGCAGAACCTTGTGGAGACGATCAAAGCATGGCCTGTTTAGGCGTAGCTTTGTGTAACGGGACTTCGCGAGCCTCACACACCGGTTGAGTCAAAAACGGGCGAAGGGAACGCAGGGAAAGCAGCACGTTTCTTTCTAGCTAGAAGTAGTGTCAGGGACCTCCCAGCGCTGATACTTTACTTATGTGGATGATGGAATGTGGCGCGCCTCGGATAGGTCCTATAGGACCGGGAAACGTGTGCTTAGGAATTGCCAATCCTCTAAGCTGTATGTGAGGACCGGCCCTGCAGGATCCAAGGGTTAACTGCGGGTAATCCTGAGGCACTAGCTAGAGTGTCTCGAATCGGTAAGGAGCTCCGCTCTAGCCTTGACTCATGATGGAAACCAAAATCCAAATACGAACCGACGAATTTGATTGTATTACTAGTACGGAGGCATAGTATATGGTACCTATGCTTCCTAAGATTAATACATTTACTTTGAAATGCTTTCATATACACTAATAATAATATTAGATGCGTATTTGCCGTATTTAGCATGTTTAATCACCATAAGGTAAAACCCTATCCTATGGTGTGCGTTGCATTGTGTGATGGGACTTGGGTCTTATGGTGATTCCATTTTTTCCAAAAAAGCATTGCGTTGTTTACGATGTATTTAATTATTTGTTATGACACGTTTATGCACGGCAATCCATTAGAGTAAACCCGTTCCGCATTAGCGGCGTGGTCTTTGGATTTGCCATATTAATAGTGATTTATTAGTTAAGAATTCTCACACCAGTCCCACGACTGACCCATAGTTTGTTTCACCTTTTTGCAAACTTGGGTGCCCTCTTTTCCACACGGGCAGCCAAGTAGACAGGTTCATTCTTTGCTTGGAGTCTTTTCTTTGGAGCTGCTTATTCTCTCTCTTGGATTTGCTTTTGTGAAGAGGTGATGACGTGGAGCTTGAAGACATTTATCTTTTGTTTCTATGGCATCTTTTCTTTTCTTTTTAGACATCAAACTTATTTCTTTTCTGCAAACTTGTTGTGATAGTTTAGATTCTGTGACTGTGGAAATTTCTGTGATTGATGACATTATATTTTTCCGCTGCTATAATGTTATTACTCTATGAATTTCCTTTGCTATATTGTATCTGTGTTCTGTTTTATTGTATTTATGTTGTATTCCAAAAATGATTACTCCTGCTTTCACTCGTGGAAGTTTGGGGTTGTCACAGTTGGTATCAGAGCTTTGGTTTACAAAGCGGAGTACAACATATTTATAATAATTCGTTTATATAGAATCACTATATTCTATGGCGAACAGTTCATGAGATACATAATAGCCAGTCACTTTATCATCATCCTTTCCTTTATCCTTCGATCTTCTCTATCCCTTAGAATCACCTTTACCATTTTTTTTGACTCTTTCCTTGATCATACGTTCGAAGAAGACTAAGAGAAGTAGCGATGCTCAAGTGGCACATGTTTACGAAGGAACGAAAGGACCAACTTCTTCGGTAGAAAGCCTGATGTTATAGACGGTACCATCTCTGTTAAAAACATTCTCTGTGTTTATTCTTCCTCTTTTCCTCTTCTATTTTTCTTTTTCCTTTTCGGGGACGAAAAGTTCTTAAGGAGGGGAGATTGTAACGACCCGGAATTTTAGGGCCAAATTAAAATTTTTATTTTAATGAATTTAAAGTATTTTTGATGATTTATTTATTTTAATCGAAGTTAAAACGAACAAATTTAATTTTAATTATAAAAAGAGCTAGAAATAGCGCGGTAGTTTGAAAAGTCAAACTTGAACTTTGACTAACCATACAGGATGCAAAATTTAACGGAATTTAGTAAAACCAAAAACATTAGAATCTATTTAAAAATATCTTTCCAACGAATCCGAAAAATCGAAATTTCATAGCGGAAATCAAAATTTATGGCCAATTCAATTTTTAGAAAAGTCGGTGGGTAATTTGCATAGGTCAAAAATGCTACTTTTTGCATACGAAGGAATTTGAACTCGAAACCACTTCCATTGGTTTCAGAATGACGTTTCTGCATTGAAAAACAGTAAACACTTATATGTTTCGAGTTTCAGAAAATATTTGTTTAAAATGTATTTTTAATATTAAATATATTCGCCCTGAAAATAGTCATTTTTCAAAAAGTCTCAGAATCGAACGAAATTAATTTTGTTGTGATCGTATCGTCATAAGAAAGTCAAAAATAATTTTTCTAGATTTTTCTGAGTCCGTATGTGGTCCCGGTGAATTTCTGCGTACGTTTGAATTCAAAATAATGATTTATTTTTTAAAACTGAAAAAAACGAAGGCCAAGACGATCTCGTGAGCTGATGAGACATATCCAGATGAGTTCGGAACGGGGGCTAAATGGTATGAACGACGGTAAGCAGGCTTGAATCGGGGTTCGGGCCAAAACGGGCTTAAGCGGGCCTAATTACATAATTAGTTAACCCTAATATAATATTATAATATCCGAAAATCACTGTTCATCCTCCATCTTCAGCCGACACCTCTTCATGCTGAACCCATCATGGCTGAAAACTTCAAACCCTCATAACTCTTTCGTTTCTCAACGAAAATTTGCGTGTGAGTACACGTTTCGAAGCTCTCGCCGAGCTCTTCGATCTCCGACAAGTCCCGTCCCTTTCCGTCGCCTGTGCCGCCCGCCCCGAGCCCGAGAAGGTCCGCCGGTCGCAGCCACGCCGGGCCCACCACGCTCGATCGAACTCCACCCTCTTCTGGCTGTGCAAAGATCTCTCCAAGGCGGTCATTCTCCAAAAAACCGCACTCAAAACCGTTCAGTAAATCAAAAGTTATCGCGATTTGAAGTTTTGAACAAATTCTGAAAATATGGTATGCTTCAGATTTCCCCACGCTTTTAAGTGTTACACAGCCAGTTGTTAAAAGTCTGAATTTGATTTTTCCTATGAATTTGCATTGGAATCATTCCAGATCTGAAATCAAATTGAATGCGAACACCGGATCTGATTGAACCCGAGCCATCTTTTCAGACTAGACCACTGTGAGAATTTTATTTTTATTTTATTTAATTTATTTTATTATTATTTTTATGATTATTAGCAGTAGAACCGATACGACATGATATTTAAACATAGATCTAAACCGATCATAACATATGACGTGAAATCGGAATTGTCTATAATGCTATGTGATTAGACCTGAAATTTCAGGTTTAAATCTGAATTATAAATTAATTAAAAATTATTTATATGTTCTTTATTTAATTACACCGTGTTGATTTTGCTAATGCCCAGTTATAACATCACCTTGTAATCACCTGGATGCTAGTTATTGGATTTGGATTTGTGGTTATGTTTGGATGTGTGGTCATGCGATGTGATGAAAATTTACAATTTATTTGATGCAAATAAATTAAGAATGCTACTTGTGATGAATGCTACTTGTGATGAGATTTATATTCTCTTCTTATGTAAAATTGAAATAGGGAAAAATTGACATTTTTATCAAATGTTAATATAGAAAACTGTCACCGTATGAAATATACATTTTTGTTCAAAGAAAAGAATGAAAACCAAAATTCACATTTTTGTTTGCATTGGATTGAATAAACAAAATTAGCATTTTGTTTGCATTGAGAAGAATTAGACAAAATATACATTTTTGTATATTAAGAGTGAATTAGCGAAATAAGTATATTTTCACAATGCAAACATGACATTAGAACAAAAATTCATTTTTGTCAATGTAAAGTTAGCAACAAAAATTCATTTTTGTCAATGTAAAGTTAGCAACAAAAATTCATTTTTGTCAATGTAAGTTAGCAACAAAAATTCATTTTTGTCAATGTAAGTTAGCAACAAAAATTCATTTTTGTTCATGTAAAGTTAGCAACAAAAATTCATTTTTGTCAATGTAAGTTAGCAACAAAAATTCATTTTTGTCAATGTAAGTTAGCAACAAAAATTCATTTTTGTCAATGTAAGTTAGCAACAAAAATTCATTTTTGTCAATGTAAGTTAGCAACAAAAATTCATTTTTGTCCATGTAAAGTTAGCAACAAAAATTCATTTTTGTCAATGTAAGTTAGCAACAAAAATTCATTTTTGTCAATGTAAGTTAGCAACAAAAATTCATTTTTGTCAATGTAAAGTTAGCAACAAAAATTCATTTTTGTCAATGTAAAGTTAGCAACAAAAATTCATTTTTGTCCATGTAAAGTTAGCAACAAAAATTCATTTTTGTCAATGTAAGTTAGCAACAAAAATTCATTTTTGTCCATGTAAAGTTAGCAACAAAAATTCATTTTTGTCCATGTAAAGTTAGCAACAAAAATTCATTTTTGTCAATGTAAGTTAGCAACAAAAATTCATTTTTGTCCATGTAAAGTTAGCAACAAAAATTCATTTTTGTCAATGTAAGTTAGCAACAAAAATTCATTTTTGTCAATGTAAGTTAGCAACAAAAAATCATTTTGTCAATATAAATGAAGTTGGCGACAAAATCATTTTTGTCAAATAATGAAGTAGTGATATAATTATATTTTGTCAATGTAAAAGAAAGACAAAATATACATTTTGACAAATGTAAAGAATGACATGAACCGTATGTGTATGCTATGATATAAACCATTGTATGTTAATGAATATATTTTGTTCATTATATAAAAAGAAGAAAGCATTGTATGTGAATGACTATATTTTTGTTCACTATAAAATAGAATATGGCATTATATGAAATGAACAATATTTGTCATAAATAAGAAATATTTGCATTGTATGAAAATAGCATATTTGTTAATATTAATATAGAAAATTTGCATTGCATGAAAATAGTGATTTTTGTCAAGTTAGAAAAAAAAAAAAACAAATGCATTGTATGTATAGTATTTTTGTCAATTTAGAAAAGTACTAAATGCATTGTATGTATAGCATTTTTGTCAATTTAGAAAAATATCAAATGCATTGTATGTAAATAGTATTTTGTCGAGTTAGAAAAGTATCAAATGCATTGTATGTAAATAATATTTTGTCATGTTGGAAAATATTAAATGCATTGCATGTGAAAATAGTGTTTTTGTAATGTTAATAAATAGAAAAAGCACCGTATGTCAAGAAGGATAATTTGATCATAGGATTCATATACATTTATTTTCAATGCATTTAAAAAGAAAATGAAGTGTATGTAAATTTGACATCATTTACAATGTTATTTTACAAGAGGATTCACCGTATGATTGGTTAACATATTTTTAATGTTAATATAAAAATATCTACACCATATGGTATTAACATCATCTTTAAATGTTAAAAATAAGAAAAACTTTCATCGTAGGAAAATTTCATTTTTGTTAACGTAATAAAAAGAGAAATCCACCGAATGCTATTTACATTATTTTATAAGTATAATATAATTGAAATTCATAGCATGATGAAATTAACATTGCTAATGTTAATGTAATAAAGGTAATTTCACCGTAGGATGTAATTAATGTTTTTTAAATGTTAATATAAAAAGAAATTTATGCCGTAGGATAAGATGTTCATTATTTTATAATGTATATAAAAGAGAAAAATGCATCGTAGGAAATGTACATTATTATTATTTTTATGTTAAATAGAAAGGTAATCTACATCGTAAGATGAAGTGTACATTATTTATAATGGGAATAAAAAGGGAATTCCATCGTAAAATAAAATTTCATTTTAATGTAATGGAAATTAAAAATGCATTTAAAAAGAGAATTTAACATAGGATGAGTTACATTATTTTATAATGTGAATTAAAAGAAGAATTGCACCGTAGGATGAGAATAACCTTATTTTTAATTTTAATTTTAAAAAGAGTTTAACGATAGGATTAATATACATTATTTTTAATGTAGATAATAAAAGAAAGTTTAATCAGAGGATAAGTTACATTATTTATAATGAAAATTAAAGAGAATTGACCGTAGGATTGAATTATATTATTTTAATTAAAAGGTAATTTAACATAGGATGAGTTACATTATCTTAATGTAAATTAAATGTAATTTACATCGTAGGAAGTTAACTTTTATGTTAAATGATTAACATTAAAGAAGGATTACAACGTAGAATGAGTTAACATTATTTTTTTGATGACAATATATAAGAATGCGACATGTAAATGCAAGTTTACATTTTATTCATTGTAAATAAGTAAGAATGTGACATGTAAATGCAAGTTCACATTTTATTCATTGTAAATAAGTAAGAATGTGACATGTAATTGCAAGTTTGCATTTTATTAAATGTAAAGAAAACAAGAATGCGATATGTAATGAAAGTTTACATTTTAATTAATGTAAATTAAAATATGATTTTGAGAATGCATCGTTGAATAAGAAGTTTGACTATTTTAAATAATTAAAATAGAATGAATTGTTAATAAAAATAATTATTAACAAATAAGAAGGATTTTCAAAAATATATATATGTATATATATACGAGGATTGTTTGGGAAGTCCGAGATATTCTCATCTCGAATTAATCCAGCGGCGTTAAAATTTGAAGTAAGAAGACGACGCATGAAGACCGTAAATCTTCCCTCGAATGGACAGCGATCGAGATCCTGAATTGACTTGCTACCAATTCATGGGTCAAGGTCATTGCCCAGACGTACGCGTTGATTTCACGGATTTGACTTTCGTTCAGACCCAGAGCATAAGTTTTAAATGGATGGTGTGTCTGACATCGTACTTCGATATATATCATATCGTTGATTTTCTGTTAAAATATAAATGTTTGGTGGTGGAGAATTTATTCTCTACTTAACACCCATTTATGTATTGATGGAGAAGCAATGGTATGGTATGGAGTGACAGTGTGGCATACTAAGATGCAATGATCAAGGTTTATTGTTGAAAAGCAGAACCTTGTGGAGACGATCAAAGCATGGCCTGTTTAGGCGTAGCTTTGTGTAACGGGACTTCGCGAGCCTCACACACCGGTTGAGTCAAAAACGGGCGAAGGGAACGCAGGGAAAGCAGCACGTTTCTTTCTAGCTAGAAGTAGTGTCAGGGACCTCCCAGCGCTGATACTTTACTTATGTGGATGATGGAATGTGGCGCGCCTCGGATAGGTCCTATAGGACCGGGAAACGTGTGCTTAGGAATTGCCAATCCTCTAAGCTGTATGTGAGGACCGGCCCTGCAGGATCCAAGGGTTAACTGCGGGTAATCCTGAGGCACTAGCTAGAGTGTCTCGAATCGGTAAGGAGCTCCGCTCTAGCCTTGACTCATGATGGAAACCAAAATCCAAATACGAACCGACGAATTTGATTGTATTACTAGTACGGAGGCATAGTATATGGTACCTATGCTTCCTAAGATTAATACATTTACTTTGAAATGCTTTCATATACACTAATAATAATATTAGATGCGTATTTGCCGTATTTAGCATGTTTAATCACCATAAGGTAAAACCCTATCCTATGGTGTGCGTTGCATTGTGTGATGGGACTTGGGTCTTATGGTGATTCCATTTTTTCCAAAAAAGCATTGCGTTGTTTACGATGTATTTAATTATTTGTTATGACACGTTTATGCACGGCAATCCATTAGAGTAAACCCGTTCCGCATTAGCGGCGTGGTCTTTGGATTTGCCATATTAATAGTGATTTATTAGTTAAGAATTCTCACACCAGTCCCACGACTGACCCATAGTTTGTTTCACCTTTTTGCAAACTTGGGTGCCCTCTTTTCCACACGGGCAGCCAAGTAGACAGGTTCATTCTTTGCTTGGAGTCTTTTCTTTGGAGCTGCTTATTCTCTCTCTTGGATTTGCTTTTGTGAAGAGGTGATGACGTGGAGCTTGAAGACATTTATCTTTTGTTTCTATGGCATCTTTTCTTTTCTTTTTAGACATCAAACTTATTTCTTTTCTGCAAACTTGTTGTGATAGTTTAGATTCTGTGACTGTGGAAATTTCTGTGATTGATGACATTATATTTTTCCGCTGCTATAATGTTATTACTCTATGAATTTCCTTTGCTATATTGTATCTGTGTTCTGTTTTATTGTATTTATGTTGTATTCCAAAAATGATTACTCCTGCTTTCACTCGTGGAAGTTTGGGGTCGTCACAGGCACCCCCTAGATTCCTCATGCCACCCAAGGCACCTACTTAACCCCCATGTCCCACCTTACATGTTTATCTGGTTAAGTATTTCTTAATTCATTCAGGCCATAACCTCATAAAGACCTCTCACATTAGAATGGCATTTATGGCAGCTGGATTTGCCGGGCGGGTCCGGGCAATCTTACACCATAAAAGAGTCTAACCTCGTGTCTTTATAACTGTTATGCTTTAGTTTAGGCCTAGGACCTCTCACATTGGGCTGACATTTGTGACCACTAGATTTGCCGGGCGGGTCCGGGCAGGTTTACGTCACAAACGAGTCCAACCTCGTGTCCTAAGCATTGATTAACACTTAAAATCTTTTACCCCCGTTTTAATAATTCCCTATTCAAATTATTAATTAAGTCAACTTTTAATGATGCCCACAATTGACTCAATTATGGCCATCCACTTATGGCATGCAAAATCATATCAATTGCACCCCAACTTCTTATTATTAAATCCTTAATATTACCCCTACCCAGGTTTATACGTTCGCTTGTTCAACGCAGAATATACGTTAGACTCGAATAGTCTAACTTATAGCATAAAAATAAATTATCACAACATATGGACAATTAAAATGAATCTAATCATAATAGGGGTGAAACTTGCATAAACTACACATGTTAAGGATCTAAAGGTGTCAACTTGTTAAAGGTCATAATTTACATGATATGATCATAGCCCAAATCTATACATAAACTTGCATATGGGGTTTTTAGGCAACATAATGATGGTGTGAACTAGCATAGGATATCACATATATCATAGCATATTTCTAGATGTTATAATAGATGTCATGGCATATGTTCATAGCTTTTCTAATCAATCTAACTTGCATATGTAACTTGTCATATAGATCAACATAGCCCAACATGATGATTCAATTAATATGAACTAACTAGCATAGATAGTAACATCATGGCTTTTTAACATGTATGATTCATCACAACTTAGCATAGAAACTTTCAACATACATAACATCATCATAGCATGATTTACAATGTATAGGATATCATCACCACATAGCATAGGGTTAATAACATACATGATAGCATAAGGTTTACAACAACATATATGACAATTCACATCATCTACTCATAATCCATTCATGACTTAACCCAATTCAAATGATAATAATCTTGTTAAGACTATCATACTCACAATTTAGAGAAGAAAAGAGAGAGTTTTTATTTGCTTTAGGGTTGAGAGAATTAGAATTGAATTTGCTTTTCTTCTTTCTTAGTTGGCGGCGGCTCCATTGATTTCCATGGCAACGGTATGACGGTAACTATTCTATTTTAATTAGGTTTAGGGTTAGCATTAGGATGTATTTATAGGTGTAGGAAGTTATTTAGGACCACTAGATTAACCCTGAACCATGAGAACCAATCAAATGCAAAATCTGCATTTGAGCGAATCGGCCCACGGGTTGACAGCCAAACACCCTGGATTAACCCCTAGTCGACCCAGCGGGGCTCGGGTCAACCTCAAAAATGGGCCGGTTCGGTTATTTCTCCTCCCAATTCGCTGTTTTGAACTTTTTCGCATATTTATTTATTTAATTTTTAATTTATATATATATATATATATATCAATATATATATATATTTCTCTACGCAACCCATTTCACTTAATTCTTTTCTAAAAATTAAGTATACTTTAATTTGTGAATTTTAATGTTATAAAATTACGGGGTGTCACATTCTCCCCTCCTTAAAGGATTTCGTCCCCGAAATCTCCATGTTAAGAAGAATGTATATCCTACCATCTAATCGTCCATCTACTCAACCATCAAACACCAGCATCCATTGTCCTTAAAAGACTTCTAATGCTTTAATGTTTATATGCACAGTGTGTGTATATGTCCATATCTAATGCAAAATTAGGCGGTCTACTGATTCAGTCGACCTTCTTAGTGCAATTCATGATAGTGCCATGCGTCCAATATGTATGCAAAAGATTCCTAATGATACATATTAATTCTATATGCGTGCACAACCATCCACCCGAATGCAGCAACTATATGATAATACAACCATTATACATCCATTTTACTAAATACATCCATATATATGCAATATGAAGTGACTGAGCCGATCTGGTGCCTAATAGTGTGTGTATATGCATCCACGAGCAACCACTAGCAAACACTTGCATCCACTTTGCATCCACCATACATAACATGTCTCAAACACATGTTTCAACCATAGGATTATCCTAACTAAAGGTCAAAGATACTAGCGAGAGGATATACTAAAGATAAGATAAGTACTAGCTAAGCGATAAAGGAGAAATTAAAGGACATACCCTAAAAAAGAAAAGGGTGTCCTGAATGCATCTTCTCTTCCGTCTCCCAAGTAGGGTTGCTCTCATCATCTCCCCATTGCACTTTGACTAGTCTGACCTCTCGATTCCTCAACCTCTTGATCTCCGACCCAAGAATGCGCGTAGGAGCTCGTCGAATTGTCGCATCACGCTCTATCTCCATCTCTCTAAGAAAGCTCGGCTCTACCACTTCTGCGGTCTCGTGCAAGCACTTCCTCAAATGTGACACATGGAATACGTCGTGTACACCACTAAGTCTCTCGGGCAACTCCACTCTATACGCCATCTGTCCAATTTTCTCCTTAATAGGAAACGGCCCTACAAACCTTGGTGCTAATTTCCCAACGGACCCAAAGAGAACAACGTTCCGTAATGGAGACACTTTGACGAAGACCATGTCCCCAACTTCAAACTCGAGATCTGTCCTCCTCTTATCCGCATAAGATTTCTGCCTATCTTGCGCTGCTTTCATCCTCCTTCGAATCAAGTCGATCTTCTCCGAAGTCTCCCTAATCATATTGGGCCCAAGTAAGATCTTATCCGTAGATTCCCACCAACATGTAGGTGAACGACAAGGTCGTCCATATAGAGCTTCGAATGGTGCCATACCAATGCTGGACTGAAAGCTATTATTATATGCAAACTCAACCAATGGAAGATTCTCTTCCCATGTACCCCCAAAATCTAGGATACATAGCCTCAACAGATCCTCTAGAATGCGATTCACCCTCTCAGTCTGGCCGTCCGTCTGAGGATGATATGCGGTGCTCAAACATAACTGAGTCCCTACCGCCTCTTTTAAGCTTCTCCAAAATTCGCTAGTGAAAATAGGATCGCGGTCGCTCACTATGCTAGAAGGAACACCGTGCAAACGTACTATTTCTCGGACGTATACAGAAGCTAACCATGGAGCAGTCCTCTTACTCTTCACGGGAATGAAATGGGCGCTCTTAGTAAGTCTATCTACTATAACCCAAATTCCCGTATTACCCTTCCTCGATCGCGGTAATCCATCCACAAAATCCATCGAGATGCTTTCCCACTTCCATAGTGGAACCTCCAATGGGTGAAGCAACCCACCGGGTTTCTTTTGCTCCGCTTTTACTTGTTGGCACACCAAGCATCTAGCGACATACTCGGCCACATCTTTCTTCATGCCGGCCCAAAAGTAAACTCTCTTCATGTCTTTGTACATCTTGTCCCCGCCGGGATGAATGGTCATCTTCGAATGATGTGCTTCGTCAAGAATAGTCTTCCTTAGGTCATCGTCTTTTGGTACACAAAGTCTACCGTCCCTACGTAACCAACCCTTATCGTCTAGGGTATACCTACGGAGATGGCTTGATGACTCCCCTCCTTTGAGTTTTTCTACTAACTCAACCAACTGCGGGTCGTCTCGCTGGCCTCGCCACTCAGTCCCAAAAGCGTAGGTCTGACCTCCAAGGATGCTAGCAAACCGGGTACGAAGTCAACAGAAGGTCTAAAGTCAAACATCGAAATGAATTCTAAACTTCGCCACTCAACAAACAAAGGACTTAAGGATAATCTTTTTCTACTTAAGGCGTCTGCCACCACGTTACCCTTGCCAGGGGTATAGGCTATTTCGAAGTCGTAGGACGCTAAGAACTCCATCCACCTTTGCTGCCTTAAGTTCAAGTCCCTTTGAGAGAATAGGTATTTTAAAGACTTATGGTCAGTGAATAATTCGAATTTCTCGCCAAGAAGATAATGACGCCAAGACTTAAGCGCGAAAACAATAGCGGCCAATTCTAGGTCATGTGTAGGATAATTTTTCTCATGCGCTCTCAACTGCCTTCCACCATAGGCTATTACCCTACCCTCTTGCATTAAGACTGCGCCTAGTCCTATCCCACAAGCATCAGTATAAACGGTAAACGGCTTACTCCCGTCTGGAAATACTAAGACTGGGGCTGAAGTCAAAGCTCTCTTCAAACGTTGGAACGCATCATCACAATCTACGTCCCATGTGAAAACTAGGTTCTTCTTCGTCAAGCGTGTCAATGGAGCTGATATCTTTGCGAAGTCTTTGATAAACTTCTTATAGTAGCCAGCCAACCCCAAGAAACTTCTCACTTCGGTAGCATTTTTAGGGACCTTCCAATCTTGGATGGCCACCACCTTCGCGGGATCCACGGCTATCCCTTCTTTGGAAACCACGTGCCCCAAGAACCGTACTTCCTTCCTCCAGAAGTGACACTTAGAAAATTTAGCCTTAAGGCTATGCGCTCGTAGGGTCTCCAACACTTACCTAAGATGTAGGGCATGCTCTTCTTCATCCTTAGAAAAGATCAAGATGTCATCTACAAAGACTACCACGAATTTGTTAAGGTACTCCCTAAACACCCTACTCATCAAATCAACAAAGTATGCGGGGGCGTTTGTCAAACCGAAGGGCATCACTAGCCATTCATAGAAACCGTCTGGAGTCCTAAAGGCAGTCTTGTCAATGCTATCCTCAGCCACTCTCAACTGATGGAAACCGGTGGCTAAGTCCAACTGCGAAAACACTGAGGCGCCAACTAACTGATCGAAGAGATCGTCAATCCTCGGCAGTGGGTGTCTGTTCTTCTTAGTAAGCTTATTAAGTTCTCTATAGTCCACACAAAGTCTAAGGGACCCATCCGCCTTCGTGGCAAATACTTCTGGAGCACCCCACTCCGATATACATCGTCTTATGAACCCCTTCTCAAGCAACTCCTTCACTTGCTTATCGAGTTCCCTCCTTTCACGTGGAGCCATGTGGCATACTGGCAAAGATACTGGTTTCGCATTATCCACAAGATATATTCGAAAATCTATCTCCCGCTTCGGAGGCAAGCCCTTCACCTCCTCAAACACATCCGAATATTCTCGGACCACTCTAACAGATCGTAAATTTTCCTCAGACGCATCAAGCGATTCTAGATAACTTAGCATAACCGAATTTATGGGATTACAGAAGATTTCGAGAGTGTTGCCAAGGCGAGTCACGAGCCTAACTACTCTCCTTTCACAATCAAGAACGGCCCCATTTCTGGATAACCAATCCATTCCTAAAATTAGCCCATAGCCCGTGAAGCCCAACACATAAGCATCACATCTAAATTCAACTCTAAGTATGGAAATTTTCAAATCCAAACACGTCATGGACAAATAAGCTGAGCCCCCTATTGGATTCGAAACAACTAAGGGATCCTCTACTAAACTGGTGTTTAAGTGCAGTGATTCAACTAATGATGTAGAGATAAACGAATGTGATGCGCCCGAATCGAATAAGGTATGGACAGGATGATCAAACAGAAAAACTAAGCTTTCAACAGAAATGGTTCTACCTCGTTCTTGCAGCGGTGGGACCGCGAGAGCCTGAACTTGTCCCCTAGCCTGCCCTGGTGCCATAAGAGCCTGCACCTGTCCTCCCGAGGTAGATCCTGCCCTCTTCCCCTTCTTTGGGCAGTCCTTCACTAAATGTCCCGCATCGCCACAATGAAAATAGCCTGTCTTCTTTTTCTTTCGGCAATCCTTGCTGAGATGGCCTGGGGTTCCACAGTTAAAGCACTTCTTCTTTCCCTTGCCATTATTGTCTTTTCCACCCTTCTTGTTTTGCTGTTGTGGTTTCTTCTGATCCCCCTTCTTCTAGGGTGCCTTATCAGCTTTAGCGCTTTTCTCCTCATGCATGAGCGCCATTTCTACTAACTTCTCAAAGGTGGCCCCCATCGGGATGTGGGTCATAGACAACCCTTGCAATGGTTCATTCAAGCCATTCACGAACCTTAGAGCCTTCTTCTCCGGCGTGTTTACTAAGTCCAAGCCAAACCTTGCTAATTGATTAAATTTATTGACATATTATTTCACTGATGAGCTTCCTTGCTTCAATGTCAAGAACCTTTCCATATATAGATTTTCTTCCGCCCTTGAGAGAAACTTCGCCTCGAACCTACGTCTGAAATCCGCCAAAGAGTCAACAGGACGCTCCCCATTAGTGAACTCCCACCAAAATGAGGCCTCTCCCTTTATCAACCAAGCTGCTAAACGAACTCTCCTCCCTTCTTCTACTTCAAAGATTTCTAGCAATTCTTCCACCTCCTTAAGCCAATATCTAGCTTCCATAAATGTTTCTGACCCTTGAAATGGTTTTCCACCCATAGCCTTGAATTCCTTGCACGTCTTTGCAAAAGTATCTACGCGAGGAGGAGGAGGAGGAGGAAAGGGTGCAACTGGTGGTGGAGGAACATTGGCTGGACCTGCAGCGGCCCTAGCCTCCAATAGCCTCCTATACCATCCTGGTATCGTTACACCGTCGGGTAGATTAAGATCTTCAGCCATGCTGAAACGAAAAAGGAAAGATTCAAAATGGAGAATTCGAAAGATAAAGATATGTGGCTATTGGGGATTATGTTTTTCTTAAAAACTTTTCTCTTTAAATTTCTCATTAAAACATGTTTTTGAAAACACTTCTTCCAAAAATAACTATTTTTCTAAAGTATTTTTATCTGTTCTAGTAACCCTAAGCTCTGATACCACGTGTAACACCCCACGTCCATTAATGTCACTCACAAAGGGAATGCATTAACTTCCATGGAGGTTATAAGTGAATATAGAACAGAAAAATTACAACAAGACAGATAATAAATAGTACTTGGAAATCTAAAACTTCATTTTATTGCAGCGGAAATTAAACATGTTTGTTACATCATAAAACCATAGATCAAAACCAAGTACAATATCCATCTTCATAAAAACAAAATACATAATCCCATTACATAAATAGCCATTAAAAAGATAACAAGCTGGAATTTACTTCAACGCTCCAAGCTTTCCAAAGAGAGATGAAGCAATTCAATCAAACTCCACTAGAGCTGGGCCCAACCTGAGGACCTGGAGGGGGAAAAGGATAGAAATAGAGGGGGTCAGACATAAAGTCTGGCGAGTATGAAAATTCTAACAATACTATTATCAAAATAACTAGACTAAGGCATAAGATGGAAGACAAGTAAATGTCTATGAACTCTTAGGAAGATAAAGATAGCGTTTAAGATAACGTTAAAGATAACGGTGAAGGCACACCTAATTACTAACGAATGATTACTACACTGCACCGCACATTACTACACTGCACCACACCAGTCACCCTATTGTTTGATCTCACTTGCTTCACACAAAAACTTTATAAATAGCCTTACGTACCTCTAGCTGACTACATAGGTGCCGTCTGCCCCTATCTCCACTAGGTGTACTCCACTACTCACTTTCGATCGGCTCCCTACTCGTAGATACCCATGCTGACCCCACAGTGGGGTGTATCACTCCCCTAAAGTGGCAACCCGATACAACTTGAGAATGCACGGCTTATACCTACACGATGCAACAACGTCTTACCTACCAGCGTGGGTCCACACACGCATACGAAACCCGTTGGACTTGCGTTGCCACCACTCCCCGTTTTGGCCTCTTACAGTCGAACCCAGCATGCGTGTCCCGTCCTCGACTTGGGTTGAGCCCACAAAGATACGTTTGGGATACTGGTCGAAATGGGCCCCCACAAGCTACCCACCTAAGCTTGTCACTAGTATATCCCACTTAACCCTCTTAGTCATGTTCATTTACATGTGTGTTTGGTTAAGTCTTACTAATCGTATTTCACATGCCACTAAGGGCACCCCCTAGATTCCTCATGCCACCCAAGGCACCTACTTAACCCCCATGTCCCACCTTACATGTTTATGTGGTTAAGTATTTCTTAATTCATTCAGGCCATAACCTCATAAAGACCTCTCACATTAGACTGGCATTTATGGCAGCTGGATTTGCCGGGCGGGTCCGGACAGTCTTACACCATAAAAGAGTCTAATCTTGTGTCTTTACAACTGTTATGCTTTAGTTTAGGCCTAGGACCTCTCACATTGGGATGACATTTGTGACCACTGGATTTGCCGGGCGGGTCCGGGCAGGTTTACGTCACAAACGAGTCCAACCTCGTGTCCTAAGCATTGATTAACACTTAAAATCTTTTACCCCAGTTTTAATAATTCCCTATTCAAATTATTAATTAAGTCAACTTTTAATGATGTCCATAATTGACTCAATTATGGCCATCCACTTATGGCATGCAAAATCATATCAATTGCACCCCAACTTCTTATTATTAAATCCTTAATATTACCCTTACCCACGTTTATACGTTCACTTATTCAACGCAGAATATACGTTAGACTCGAATAGTCTAACTTATAGCACAAAAATAAATTATCACAACATATGGACAATTAAAACGAATCTAATCATAATAGGTGTGAAACTTGCATAAACTACACATGTTAAGGATCTAAAGGTGTCAACTTGTTAAAGGTCACAATTTACATGATATGATCATAGCCCAAATCTATACATAAACTTGCATATGGGGTTTTTAGGCAACATAATGATGGTGTAAACTAGCATAGGATATCACATATATCATAGCATAATTCTAGATGTTATAATAGATGTCATGGCATACGTTCATAGCTTTTCTAATCAATCTAACTTGCATATGTAACTTGTCATATAGATCAACATAGCCCAACATGATGATTCAATTAATATGAACTAACTAGCATAGAAGTAACATCATGGCTTTTTAACATGTATGATTCATCACAACATAGCATAGAAACTTTCAACATACATAACATCATCATAGCATGATTTACAACATATAGGATATCATCACCACATAGCATAGGGTTAATAACATACATGATAGCATAAGGTTTACAACAACATATATGACAATTCTCATCATCTACTCATAATCCATTCATGACTTAACCCAATTAAAATGATAATAATCTTGTTAAGACTATCATACTCACAATTTAGAGAAGAAAAGAGAGAGTTTTGCTTTGCTTTAGGGTTGAGAGAATTAGAATTGAATTTGCTTTTCTTCTTTCTTAGTTGGCGGCGGCTCCATTGATTTCCATGGCGACGGTATGACGGTAACTATTCTATTTTAATTAGGTTTAGGGTTAGCATTAGGATGTATTTATAGGTGTAGGAAGTTATTTAGGACCACTAGATTAACCCTGAACCATGAGAACCAATCAAATGCAAAATCTGCATTTGAGCGAATCGGCCCACGGGTTGACAGCCAAACACCCTGGATTAACCCCTAGTCGACCTAGCGGGGCTCGGGTCAACCTCAAAAATGGGCCGGTTCGGTTATTTCTCCTCCTAATTCGCTGTTTTGAACTTTTTCGCATATTTATTTATTTAATTTTTTATTTTTATATATTTATATATCAATATATATATATATTTCTCTGTGCAACCCATTTCACTTAATTCTTTTCTAAAAATTAAGTATACTTTAATTTGTGAATTTTAATGTTATAAAATTACGGGGTGTCACAAATAACACCTAGATAGACGCATTTACATTCAAGTATTTGTCTCTATATTTTGAAATATCTTTTCTGTTGTCCTGACACTTGATCTGCCATTTGCAGAAGAACTAGAAAATGAGTGCCAGAAACAGAAGAAGTGATACTGAGCCGGATATAGAAGCTTTATTTACGAAATATAGAAATCTGGGTGGAAAACCCTTCTCGGGTGAAGAATCTATTATGAGAACACAAGCTTCGATTCGTTCGGCTGAGAAAATCTTCGAAGGATTAAAGCTGAGGGATGACCAGAAAAGATTACTGGCATCCTGGGCACTCGAAGACGAAGCTTTGTTCTGGTGGGATTCAGTTATTAAGGATAATCCAGAAGGTGATATCACCTGGGATAGGTTCAAAGTGATTTTCCTGGAATAATTTACTCCTCCAGAAGCAATAGAGCGACTATGTGATGAATTTTCTTATCTGATACAGGGAGATATGACCATTCCCGAATATCATAAGAAATTCAATGAACTTTCTCACTTTTCCCCTCATCTAATTGAAAATCTAAAGAGGAAGAATTTGAGATTTATCAACGGCTTCAAAGATAATATCAGAATAGTGTAATGAGGAATGTGAAGCTTCCTTTCTCTGAAATGATATACATGGCTTACCAGTACGAAGATCTAGACAAGAAAGATATGTTACAGTACGATGAGGAAGTCAGCTCTAGTAATAAAATGGAGTCTGAAACTGATCGTCTTGAGGCCAGTACAATGTCTGAAGACAGCAAGGAGCCCAAAGTCAATCGAAAAAGGGCCAGATCCGAAAAAGAGCCAGTAACGACAGCTGTATGCAGTAACTGCAATAGGCAAGGGCATCTTTCGGTAAGTTGCAGATCTCTAAAGAAACGAATCAAGAGTGGATCTAAATCAGGGAAGAATTTTCAAGAGAAAAGAGGTTGCAGTAAATGCCATCAGACTGGTCATCTTGCAAAGGATTGCTGGCTCTTAAAGAAGCCTGAAGTAGTTCAAGTGAATGAAATAGCGGAAACTTCCGAGCCCTCAGCTAGTCAAGGAAGGGCTGATGTTTTAGAAGGCACGCTCAATGTCAAGAACATTCCAGTTAAAGTACTGTTTGATACTGGCGCGTCACGAAGCTTTATTGCAAAGAGTGCAATCAAGAAGTTGGATATGAAAATGAGGAAGCTCAAAGAACCAATGACTGTCCACAATCCAGTCGGGGGTTCCATCGATCTCAGTTGGATTTGTGGGGTGCCTGTCTCTTTTTCCTGCTACAAATTCCCTACTATCTCTATAGTCATGAATTTTAATGAATTCGATCTTATTCTCGGATTGGATTGGCTAACCAAATATGAAGCAGATGTTAGATGCGGCGAGAGAGTTGTTAGGGCTAAGATTAAATCAGGGAATTATGTAACCATACCGTGTGAAGGTCAGAAATCTAATAGAAAAGACTTCTGGGCAGCTCTCGATGTTTCTCCTGTTCAAATAGAAAATATCCTTGAAGTCATAGAGAATATTCCTGACCTCATCAAATACATTCCTGTCGTCAAGAATTATGCGGATGTGTTTGAAGAAGTTGTTCGCTTACCTCCGCAGAGAGAAATAGATTTCAAGATTGCTTTGATTCCAAATGTGAGGCCAGTAGTTCACGCTATTCGAAGAATGTCCTTGAAAGAGAAAGAGGAATCAGACAATCAAACCCGACAACTAGTATGGAAGGGTCTGATCAGGCCTAGTTTCTCTGATTGGGGAGCATCAGTGGTATTTGTCCCAAAATCTGACGGTACTCTACGGCTATGTGTGGATTATCGGGATTTGAACAAGCAGACAATAAAGAACAAATATCCATTGTCGTGAATCGATGATTTATTGGATCGTCTGAATGGAGCACAAGTATTCTCAAGGACGGACCAAGCTACAGGTTTCCATCAACTTTGAATTGCCGAAGAGTGTGTTCCAATGACAGCATTCAGAGGTCCCGACTTATTCTACGAGTGGTTAGTAATGTCGTTCGGCTTATGTAACGCTCCAGCTTACTTCGTCGATCTGATGAATAGAGTGTTCAGAGGGGTTTTGAATTAATTTGTTCTGGTTTTCATTGACGATATTCTAATCTTCTCTAAATCAAAGGCCGAACATGAAAAGCATTTGGAACAGGTTCTGGAAATCCTCAGGAGGAATGTATTGAAAGCCAAACTGTCCAAATGTATATTCTGGCAAGAGGAAGTAAAATTTTTGGGCCATGTCGTATCAAAAGAAGGAATTGCCGTGGATCCAAGCAAAATCACAGCTATTCAGAACTGGAAACAGCCCAGTACCCCCACTGAAGTCCGTAGTTTTTTCGGATTGGCTAGTTATTACCGGAAGTTCGTTAAAAACTTTTCGAAGATATCTGGTCACTTAACGAAGCTTACAAAGAAGCACTCAAATTCAAATGGACTCCAAAAAGTGAGGATGCTTTTGAAGAGATAAAGTTAAGATTAACGACAGCTCCAGTGTTAACCATCATAGATGGCAATCAGGATTTGAAAGTCTGGACTGATGCTTCAAGAGAAGGCCTTGGCGCAGTGTTAATGCAAAGGGGTCAATTGATTGCTTATGCTAGCCGTCAGTTGAAGCCACATGAAAAGAACTACGTAATTCATGATCTTGAGTTAATAGCTATAGTATTCGCTTTAAAAATCTGGAGACACTATCTTCTGGGTGAGAGATTTGAACTGTTTACAGACCATCAGTCGTTAAAGTATCTGTTCACTCAGAAAGACCTGAATCTGAGGCAACAACGTTGGCTAGAGTTCCTTACAGCATATGATTTTGAGATTCTATACACTCCAGGGAAAGCCAATGTCGTGGCCGATGCGTTAAGCCGAAAGAATGAAATGATCGCCAGTTTTATCATTGCGACTTCGTTGATTGACAAGATATTGGCTCTCCAAAAAGACGACCAATTTACCAAAGGAATGAGTCAGCGAATTCGTGAAGGCAATGCTTCGGATTTCCAGCTCAACAGCGAGGGGATTCTGAGGTTAGAAGGACGAATTTGTGTTCTAGAAATTCCTGAACTCAGAAGGGATGTGCTTGATGAATGCCACAAATCTAAGCTCAGTATCCATCCGGGTGTGAGTAAAATGTATAACGATATCAAGCGAACATTCTGGTGGAAGTCGTTAAAAAGAGACATCTCGATATATGTTAGCCGATGCCCTACTTGCCAACTTGTCAAGAGCGACCAACAGAAGCTGGCTGGATTGTTACAACCACTAGACGTTCCAGGTTGGAAGTGGGAACATATTTCCATGGACTTCATTGATGGTTTTCCCAGAACCAGAAAAGGGAATGACAGTATTTGGGTGATCGTAGATCGCTTCACGAAGACCGCCCATTTCATACCTGTCAGATCAAACAGAACTGCTCAGAGTCTGGCGTAGATATACTTCAAGGAAATAGTTAGACTACACAGAATGCCGCTCAGTATAGTCAGTTATAGAGATACAATATTTACTAGCAAATTCTGGGAGGCATTTCAAGTAGAACTGGGAACGAAGTTGAACTTAAGCACCGCTTATCATCCTTAGAAAGACGGTCAGATTGAGAGGGTGAATCGTATTTTCGAAGATCTATTACGGGCTTGTGTTCTAGATTTCGGTGGGTCATGGGAAGACCATCTACATTTGGCTGAATTCTCATATAACAACAGCTACCAGGCGAGCCTGACAATGTCTCCATTCGAAGTGTTGTATGGTAGACCGTGCCGATCTCTTGCTTGTTGGGTCGAACCCGGAAATAGACTTGTGTTGGGGCCAGACATGATTTGAGAAGCTGCCGACAAAGTCGATTTTATTAAGAAACGATTATTGGCCGCTCAAAGCCGACAAAAGAGCTACGCCGATAGGAGAAGAAGAGATATATCATGTGATGTTGGCGACTACGTATATTTGAAAGTATCGCCGATGAGAGGAGTTATCCGGTTCGGTAAAACTGGAAAGTTGGCGCCCAAATTCATTGGTCCGTTTCCTATTCTAGAACGGATCGGAACTCTCGCTTATAGGGTTAAATTGCCAGATTGGTTGCCTGGAGTGCATGATGTATTCCACATATCTCAACTTCGAAAACACGTTCATGATCCAGACTTGATCGTGGAAGAAGCAGCTCAACAGGATATTGAAATTACTCCAGAATTAGCTGTGAGACGAGAGCCGCTAAAGATCATCGGCAAAGAGACCAAAGAACTGAGGAACAAGAAGGTTCACTTAGTCAAAGTGCAAGGGAGTGGAGATCCACGAGATTGTACTTGGGAAACTGAGGAGAGCATTCAGAAAGCCTATCCTAAGTGTCGAGTTGATATCTCTGATTGACTCTGGTGCAAGGTATATTTACCATACTTTACATTACCAATTAATTCTCTACTCTGTTGTTATTTTCTTTCCATGGATGTGCACTTTTAATTCTATAGTCTGGATGATTTAAAAAAGAGAATAGGAATTGATTTGTATGATTTGGAAAAGTTAAAAACAATTTGATTGTTGGTTGTGTTGTGTGATAGTAAATTAGATTAATTAAATTATTGAAACGGTAGTTAATTTAATCAATAAGAGAATGAATGATAGAATTTATTCGATTATATCACACATTTAACTGATTAGAAAATAGATAGAAATATATATACTTGTGCATTATATATGTTTGAACAGGTAATTGGATAGCTGTTGAGTAAAGAATTTATTTGCATGCCCGACAAATATGTAAACCTTAATGAGTTGGATGCGAAATATTATTATATCAACTCCTGTGAATGCAATTAGATGCGAAGTGCTGATTATTCTGTGTGAAATAATAAACGTCGCCATAGGATAGTAACAATTAATTTTGAACTACATTGCATGGCATACTTCTGAAGATAGGCATACTTCATCATATACCACATGAGCATTTGGAGCTTGTGTGACGAGGTGGAAGATTTACCATACGAGCGAGAGGCTTGTATGGCGATGACTATATTTTACAGGTTGAACTGATGACTGATATGGACTATTTAAATTGTAAAGATAAAATTGCCAGATTAATAAAAAACCCACACGGGTCTGGAGTTGACAATAATCACGTCTCTCTAGTTATTAGATACAGCACATGGACTGTTTCTTTCCCACACGGGACGAGGTGACGAGGATTTATCCTCTGGAGCATTTAAAATACACACTCCCTCAGGCTTTGACAGGGTGACGAGAATTTATTCTCTGGAGTTATTATCTATACACGCTTCCCTGTAAACACCAGAATATATCACTATAAATACGTGTATGCTTATTAGGATTTATTGGGTACCTAATACGGCCCAATAAATTTCCAAACCCCTCCCCGTACAAAGGAAGTTATGGCGAAATTTTTCGAAAATTTCAATCTGTTTTGTTTCGCACCCGGTACAGTCCGACAAAGTTTGAATTCAATTTTTGAAACTGCAGCACCATTTCAGGCCTTGTTTATAATTAGAATCAATTATATTTGTTTTCAATCGTCGATTCAAACTCACTTTTCATTGCTATTATTTAAAATATTTATTTTAAATATTTAAAATCCCCTATTTTAGCCAATTTATAAATTTTTAAATTGGTTTAGATTTTCTGGGTCGTTACAGAACCAAACTCTTATAATGTTGCTCTTAATGATGAATGTTGGGTTTTAGCTATGCAAGATGAGGTCAACCAGTTTGAGAGGAATATGGTATGGAAACTAGTTCCTAGACCAAATGACTATCCAATTATTGGAATGAAATGGGTATTTAAAAACAAACTTGATGAATCTGGAAATGTGATTAGAAACAAAGCTAGGTTGGTCGCAAAAGGATACAATCAAATTAAAGGCATTTATTTTGATGAAACGTTTGCTCCAGTTGCTAGGTTAGAAGCAATTAGAATTTTGCTAAGTTTTGCATGTTTTAAAGGTTTTAAACTTAAGCAAATGGATGTTAAGAGTGCCTTTTTGAACGGTGAGCTGAAAGAAGAAGTTTTTGTTGAAAAACCCAGTGGTTTTAAGAGTCATGAATTTCCAAATCGTGCATACAAACTAGAAAAAGCATTATATTGTCTTAAAGCTCCTCGAGCTTGGTATTACTGTCTCTGTTCATATCTTTGGGGAAATGGTTTTAAAAAGGGATGTACTAATACTACTCTATTTCTATTACATGATGGTAATGATTTCCTGATTGTTCAGATTTATGTTGATGATATCATTTATGGTGCTGCTAATGATATTTTGTGTGAGAAATTTGAAAAAGTTAATGTAGGATAAATTTGAAATGAGGTTGGTTGGCGAACTGAAGTACTTTCTTGGATTTCAAATCAAACATAGTAGCAAAGGAATTTTCATTTCTCAAACAAAGTATGTGACGGAGTTGTTGGAGAGATTTGGTGTTGAAGATGCAAAACCAATGAGAACACCAATGAGCCCAACAACTAAGCTTGACAAAGATGAAAAAGGTGTTGCTGTTGATCAGAAAAAAATAATAATCATATAATCAGTTCACTTCTCTATCTCTCTGCTTCTAGACCCGATATTATGTTTTCTGTTTGTTTGTGTGCTCTTTTTCAGTCTACTCCCAAATAATCTCATTTAAAAGCCACAAAACGAATTTTGAGATATCTTTACACAAAAACTTGGCTTGTGGTATCCCTCTTATGATAATTTTGATTTAGTTGGTTTTTCTAATGTTGATTATGTTGCTTCACTCACTGATAGGAAGAGCACTAGTGGAACTTGTTTCATGTTAGGACATTCTCTTGTTTCTTGGTCAAGTCGTAAACAAAATTGTGTTGCTTTGTCCATCACTGAAGCTGAATATATTGCCCTAGGAAGTTGTTGTGCACAGATTTTGTGGATGATGCCAGATTTTGTGGATGATGCAAACTCTTTCTGATTTTTGGATAATTTATAAACAAGTTCCTTTGAAATGTGACAGTTAGAGTGCAATAGATTTATCAAGTAATCTTGTCCATCATTCACGCACAAAACACATTGATGTGAGACACCATTTCATTAGAGATCATATTGCTAGTGAGGACATTTGTATTGAATTTATTCCAACTGAATCTCAACTTGCTGATATTTTTACTAAACCCCTTCCTGAAGACAGATTTTCCACATTACGATTGGATTTGGGGATTATAGAAATTGATTAATGTCTCTGCATTTTTGGTTAAATTTTTTCTTGAGTGTTTTGTTATCAATTTAATTTTCTGACAAATCTAATCATTCTTTGAAATCATTGACAAAAGAATAGTTTCTTTTGGACATTTGTGATAAAATTGTGATTGTATTATATTTCAGAATATGAGATAGTTGAAAGAATCTCAATAATCCTGAATTGATTGAATATATTTCGTATTATGAGTAATTTAGGAATTTATTTCACATCCATCTCTATCTTTATCATTTTTCTATCATCCATTATAGTTTTATATATTAAGGGGATTTTGTGTATAATAATAATAATAAGTGTTTCTCTAACCTCATTTGAAAATCCATTTAGAAATCCAAGATCTTGTCATGCATGGTTATGATATTACTTATTTTTTTCATGTTGCAACTAATCCCATTTAAAAATTCAAGATCTTTTTATGCATGGTTAGTGTGCTCTTGAAATATATATATATATATATATATATATATATATATATATATATTTGTGTGTGTGTGTGAAATCCTCCCTGGTATATATTAACTATTTCTCCAATCCATCTTCTAAATTGTGAAATTTGTTTCTATCTTATGGGTTATTATGATTTTTTGTTTGACGGTTTGGAGTTTGTGGTATTTGATTCTGTCAATCGATTTGAATTTCTATATATGATCCTTTTGCTTTGCAAATGTCCATTTTTGTTCATCTTTTGATGGTTACAAAAGGGGGAGAAGAATTAAGATTTTCATAAGTATGCAGACATCTGTAGAATTAATTTTTTCATTAATGCAAAGTGTTTAATTGTTTTCTACATTTTTCAAATTTGTTAAGTCTGTTTACATTTGTAGGGGGGGCTGTGTTTTGGGGGGAGCACATATATAGCGGGAGTCTCATAATTTCAAAGTCAAACACTTTGGTATATTCAAAATCTTAAGTATGTTTTTCATCATCAAAAGGGGGAGATTGTTTAAACTTTGATTTTTTTGTTTGATGATAACACATATTTTTTTACAAATGTGTTTGAAATTGTACTGTTCTCTATTTTTCATATCATACAGAAATAAAAATTATTTTTGATTAATAATACTTCTACGCAGAATTAAATATTCAGACAATTATTCATTATTCAAAAATAAATTTTTATTTCACAAACAAAATAGTACATCTTTTCAGAACTCTGATATATATATATATATATAAATATATATATACAGTTTACATTCATCATATCTTTACATATTATCCTCACTACATTATCTCTCTCACTCAGTTACATTTATCTGTGCACCCTTATGGTATCTACATCTTGTTATGTTCTTGCTCCATCATCTTGAAACCTGTCACAGAAATAAAACACACACAGTAGACTGGAACTAAAACAAATACTGATCAAATTTAAATTTATTCTAAATTTTTATTTGCCTCAGATTTTTTAGTGTGTTTTCTCATCATATTTCCGACTTGTCTAATTTACTGGTACATCCATCTATGACTAGAGTACTTGTGATATTCACCATGATTCACTGTAAATACCATAAGGTAGACATCGTCCATAGCATACACATATGTAGGGACAAATATCATGGTGTGTTCAGGTGAAGCCGGACACATGTGCTCTGTGCATGAGTCAAGTATCCATGAACACACATGCACTGAGGAGCGGCCATGAAGACCAAGCACGACCCAGTGCAAGTGTATGGGTCAGAACTGAAATTCAGTTCACTATGGTTGAGCGAACTATTCAAGATCAAGTACATAGTGTAGTGATCTCAAACAAGCAAATTCCAAATGAACGCAACAAGGCCACAAGCTAGAAAAGCAGAGATGAATTTACATGCAGCAGTGAAGGGGAGTGTGTACAATCATGTTGACATGCACAGGTCAGCAAAGTGAAACAATCATGTATGGATATATCGTAGCCAACTAGTGAAGCATCCGGTCTGCATGTACAAGCATGCACGTATACAAAGCAAGGTGCAAGTAAACATCCCAAGTGCAAGCTTCATGTCGAAGTATACATGGCAACAACAAATACAACAGAGTATGGTACAACTCAAATATACACAGGTCAGACAAGTGACATGGAGAACAGGTAATACATGAAGCAAGTGCAACATTCAAGCAGTTAAGAGCACAAGCCAAAAGCAATACAAGACATCAAAATGGCAACTGCTCGTGTGAACAACTCTATTGCACAGCAAGAAAGTAATGAACAAGTAGAGAAAAACAATGGCAACATATAATATGGAACAGGAACTAGAATGTCAAGTATATCAGGATGCTACAAGTTTAGACAACATCAGTGTTACCAAGACCGTGTATTCATCTAATATAGTATCAGCTCTTAACAGTAAAACATGAAGAGCATAATCATTCAAGAAAATCAAGGGTGCAAGAAGAATACAATAAAGTCGAAGAGAGCATTTTAAAACGATTCCAGAATCTCACATATTCCAGAAATGAACACATATATGGCAAACTTTTTTTCAGATATCACAAAAATGGTTTTTGTCATAATTTCTTTCCAAATATTCACTCATGAGTGGGACCAGAGGAAAACATGTTTAATGCTTAGATTTGTTCATATATAGCATGGTGATTTAGCATGAATCAAACTCGGAAACTATGTGCTAATAAGCAATTTCCACAATGACAAAATTCGACCAGATTCACTGAAGGAGGGAGAATTATGTCTTGATACATCACAAGAAAATCAAGCAGATTTAGATTCAAAATACCAAAGATGTTAATTCAGGAAATAATCAATTTTCATTCAAGACTGTTTTCCAAAAATAATCAAATCACTATCAGGGGTCGAAATTGAATTCAATGTTTACCAAAATTCCTCAAATCAAATCGGGCAAGTCAATTATCAAAATCAGAGAATAGGACAAATTGCCCTATAAATTCACACTACCCCTCATCGGAAAATTATCCAACTCACAGAAAAATCATTCAAGTTCTCAAATAAAATCGAAAGCCTTACAGAGTTGGAGCAAGCAAGATTACACTTCGAATTCGAGCAAGGAGGCAGCATCGATCAACTGAAGGAGTGCCAGAGTCCATGAATCGTTTTTAAAGCCAATTCAAAGAAAAAACCCTAGCCGACATTTTCTAAAGAGAAAATGGAATAAAGGGACGACCAAGATTTCAAGAGATAAGGAAACAAAGGAGCGAATTTCCTTTTATTATTAAAGCTTTGTTTTAAGGTTTTTTTTGTATTTTTGTTTTTATTGAAAATAATCTATAGGTTTACTAGTTTACCTTCCAAACTAGGCTTTACGGATTACTACTTTGTGATCTGGGTAAATCTGATCTAGGGTACAACGATCAGTCTAGGATTTAAGCATAGGTTTAGAATAGAAGTAGGGAATGCGAGTTTACAAAGGTGTTTGTAAGCAGGATCTATTTTTAATACCTAGTAAAATCTTAGGGATGCAGCAGTAGGCAAGGTTTGCCGAAGCCGGGTAATTTCTACGTATGATTTTCTTTTTTGCAATTTTTGTTAATTTTATAAATTTACTCAAATAACGATTAAACACTATTCACCCCCCACCCCCTCTAGGGTTAAACTAGATCCAACAGTAATAAAGTGAGAGATCTCTATCACCCATCAAAACCTAGATCTGATACACTAAAGATGAAAGAAAATCTGGACAGCGAAGAAAACCCTTGAATCTGATGCAGGACGACGATATTCAGTCCTATTTGATGCAGATCTTGCCTCTAGACACAAATTAGAATGATTTGAGAAAGAAATTAGTGTTTTAGGGATTGGGTTGAACCAGAGATTCTAAGACGCTTAACCTAATATGTAGAATGAGGAGAAGAACCTAATTTTCTCCATAATCCCCTTATTTATAATCTCAAGTCATTAGCCGAATGAGCTTGCTAATTAACCCATTAGTTGCTAATTAGCCTAGCCAATAGAAATAAAAAATTAAAACCGTGATTTCTCTTAAACCGATGTGCAAAATCTTTAATGTGACTACTCTATGGATGGCCAACCGCCGTCATGATCCAATGATACTAATTAACCACCTAATTTAGTTCCTAACTAAAGTTTTGGTCAAAATAGTGAGTCATATGGGTAAAATGATCATAAAAAGATTTGGCAAAAATCATGGACATGTATCATATTCCCATGAAGCATATTTTAAAATATGAGAATGATTCAACCACCAAGGATTTAAGTAGAATTATTTTATGATCCTCCAATATGTAAAATATGGGTCGTTGTAGAATTGAAAGATTTATAAACATTAAGATTATTAAATTCCCCTCTTAAATTCCTTTTTCTAGTACAGAAGAAATTAACAGGATGCGATTATAGATGTATTAACATATTGATTATTAGGATTTGGATGCAAAATTGGTCGCTTCATACTTTTATTCGTAGTGGTATGAAGGTTTTGAATGAAAAACGTTTTCCAAAAATGACATACATGTAGTATTACCAACATATTTTTGGATCTTTGCATCATGTTTTCAGAAATATTTTCAATGTAAAGTGCATGCATGCAGGAGGACCTGATTTAGAATCATTATACATACATATTTTGTGGTTGTGACTCACTATGTATACGGTGCACATGTGCATGTTTGATTGCAAAATTAATTGTATACAAGTGGGTTGTGTATTATAGGATAATTAGTTGCAAACATCATGACTTAGTCAATGGTAAAATTTAGAAATGATTTATGTAACACCCCTAAGTCCCACATCGTGGAAGCCTGTGTGAAGTGGCTACTTATATAGTAGAGCCCATCTCTTACTAACGCCGAGGCCTTTTGAGGAACAAAACCCGACACCTATACGGTGGCTAAGTTGGGGACAATATCTTGCGTGAACGGAGGTGCGGGCTGTTACAATGGTATCAGAGCCAATACCTAGTCGGAATTGTGGCTCCTGTGTGAACCACGGCGCCTAGGTGAGGTGTTTGTGAGCCAACGGGGACGTTGGGCTCTGTAGAAGAGGAGAATGTAACACCCCTAAGTCCTACATCGTGGAAGCCTGTGTGAAGTGGCTACTTATATAGTAGAGCCCATCTCTTACTAAGGCCGAGGCCTTTTGAGGAACAAAACCCCACACCTATACGGTGGCTAAGTTGGGGACAATATCTTGCGTGAACGGAGGTGCGGGCTGTTACAATTTAATTTTAATGAAGGAATAATGTAACATTCCGTAATTTAATGTTAGTTAAATTAGATGTTTAATTTTGTTCCAAATATGGAATTTGAGCAAATGATGGAATTTGACCATGAAATTTACACTGTTAAATTCATGATAGAATTCTTGTCAATTTTCATGTTTGAAACTTCGTAAATGGAGTCCGTAATAAAAAGTTACATACAAATTCGAATGGAAAATAATATATATACAAATATTGCATTAACTCTCCCATTACATCCCCGGCCCCACCATCGCAAGGCAGACTTAGGGGAGTCGACTGGTTGTTGACCGCTTAATAGATCTGCTGGTCGATCTGAGCAGGTGGCAGCTAGGGTTTTGGTTATTACATTTTTATTATAAACAAACATATTTTGTTTAAATTAAATCTAACGATTATAGGTCATTTGAACACTTATAAATAAGGCATAGTCCCCCATACTTTGCTCATATTTTCTAGAGGCAGCATTGAAGCTCTGCCATTTTTACTTCCTTAATCTCTTCCAAATTTTCTAAAATAAATCGGTTTTCAAATCAAACAAATGAAAAAATAGAGAAGATGAAGCAAGATGTATGAACAAAGGATGGTTCTGCGTATTGGGCAAACTCTGTTCCTCATTTCCTTTCCCTTTTCCAGTTCTTATCCAAATCTATAAATTTTAATATGTATATGTGTCCCCTCTTTATACATATTATAGATCTGTGTGGATTTCGGAACATAAACCTAGAAGTTGTTGTTCATATCAGAAATTTGGAAAGGCTTTCAGATGCATAGGAAATTTATACATTATTTCTAATACCACATCTATTTCATTAATGAAAATTAATTTGAATTCATATACCTAAATCTGGTATCTATTTGTAGTCTTTTTAGTTTGTAATACTATTATATTTCCTACAATTCTTTCTTGTATTTTGTGGTTGTTTTTTAACCGTAAATCAGGAAATCGATCCTTAAATATTGTTGAGGTTTTGCGTGGCTGTTTATTCTAGAATTGTAGAATATTATGTAATTGTAAGATTTGTGTAAATTATCACTATTGGTTTGTAAATCAATCTATGTTTTGGATTTTTTCGAGTTTTGCTTGATTTTTGTAAATTAACTTGTAACGACCTAAAATTTGAGTCAATTTAAAAATTAAAGTTTTAATATAGTGAATATTGGGAACACGTCCTTAATATCTTTCAAAATGTAAACGGAATCCAATCAAACTTTAAAACGTAAATCAGGTCCCTATTTTGCATGTTACGTGTTTTCTAAAGGAAAAAATGCGCTGGTTGATAAAAAAATTCAAAAAATAGCAAATATACTCAGAAGCAATATGAAGAAAAAAGAGTTGCATATATCTATGCATTTATACTGAATATATGCTTACATGTATGAATATAATCATGTAGTGTTTTTATTGAAAAATCCGGATGAATACATGCATACATGCATGCATATATTGGTAATAATTGCATACATGTATGCATATAAAGTTGAACTGAGATGCACGTGGTACGAATAATTGCGTACATGTATGCATTTATTCCGTATATATGCATGCATGTATGCAACAAAGCTAAAAACGACGACGACTTATGAATATATGCATGAGTGTATGCATTTATTCTGTATAAGTGCAGAAATGTATGTAATAATGTTTCAAAACTATGAATGTTTGAAAAACAAGCCAGAATTGAATATATGCATAAAACATGCATATATTGCAGTATAACTGCATACATATATACATTCATATTGTAGTTTGATGCATAACTGAAATACATGCATAAATGTATGCAACTATTTATTGATAAGTGCATCTTTTGATGCATAATACTGTTGTTTCGCTGTTTTTTTTGTTTTTGATGCATTTTTTAATGTTTTTAACGGATGAATTTGATGACGATTTGTTATTTTGTTTAATTATGAATTTTCATGATTTTTTTGGTGGTTTTTTTATAATACTTCATAAAATAGGGATGTAATTTATATCAAAATAACACAAGGATGTGGCCTAATTTCCAAACCTATTAGGAACCTGAGACAAACTGACCCTTTAATATATATATAAGTGCACTTTTAAACAATTAAATATTGAATCTGAACTTAAAAACGATTGAAAATGAATTCTAATTTCATTTTACATTTTTATAAATTTAAAATAAGTTTAGTGAACTTTTAAAATCAAATTTAAAGTAAATAAATTGAAATTTGACAATTAGTATTATTATAATAGCCTAAAAATAGACATTTTGTAAAGGATCTCGAAATTCGATGAAACTTGTACCATCGGATCCAAAGCGTAAATTATTGTAAGATTCCAAATTTCATATTAATCGGAGTTAGTATGTGAGTGTGCGCAATATAAATGCATGTCAAAAAATTAGTTGAAATTAAATAATAACATAGAAAAATAGCCATTTTGCAAACGGTCTCCGAATTCGACGAAACCAGTTTCATTAGACCTGTTTATATGAAATTTGGTAGGATTTCAAATTTCGTATTGATCAGACTTAAGGTTTGATTGTACGAGTTGAAAACATATAAATGTCGTTTAATTAAATACTAGCTTAAATTAATTAAAAGACACAATTCCTTAAGTGAAAATTATTCACACATCCTTAAAAAGTTTGAAAATAAGAACGACATCCCTCTCATGTTTCATTTATAAAGCGGGTCCCTATTTTGGGAAGTTACGTGTTTTTCACACAAAAAAATGCACTACAATATAAAAAAATTCCAAAAATTGCAAATATTCCCAGAAGATTTCCGAAAAAAAAATTGCTTACATGAATGCAATTAAACTCAATAGTTGCATAAATTTATGCAACAATTCATGAAGCAGTTTACACTAAAAATCTGCATGAATTCTTACATACATGTATGCAACTATTGAAAATATATGCATACATGTATGCAACAATTCACGCAGATTTTACATTGAAAAATCTGCATGAATATTAGCATTCAAGTATGCAACTGTTAGATCCAAAAATGGCTCTAACACCCAAATTATCTGAATATGCAGAGATTAATATCTAGAAATGAGAGAAAACACAGAAAATACACAAGATTTATAGTGGTTCGGCGTTAACGATCCTACGTCCACTTTATATATTTTTGATTATACGTAGAATGCAAGTACAATCAATCATCTCTCTCCATATCACGAATACAATGATAATTCACTCAATAATTTTGTAATAATACTGATCAGAAATAATGGAGAAGCAACAATGGGGATAACAACACTCTGAATTGCCAAAAGATCCCGAAAAATCCCAAGTGTAGGGCTATTTATAGGTGATATCTGTAGGCGGTTCGTGGTCATACGTGGCACAAATCCCGAGGATCTCAGACTACATCGTGAGAAGGTAAAGAAATGGTTAATATGGTGGTTATGGACAGGTGTCATGAGATCCTGACCTCTCGGATCGTGGAAGACCAGGTCATGGCCTTTATTCTTTGACTTGAGGTCGGGTCGTGTGGTGGCTCGGGATTGGTTCGTGGCAATGGTACGGGTCGTGGGGTGTTATCACGAGTGGATCACGATAGTAGCGGCACGAGCCAAGGGTGACAGGGTGATCATGATTGGGCTTATATGGCTCTTACGAGTGAGACTTCATATTGGACTTACTTGTGAGTCTTGGTGGCTTGGTCCAAAAGCTAGCCAACATTTTTCCCCCTCGAAGTATGTTTTACCAAGGATGGAACATGCTTCGAAACTGCTAAGGAATCTCTTCATGAAGTAACGTGAATCAATGATTTCATCTGTTTGGATGGTCGCGACGTTTTGAATAGCCACGTTCTTTGATCAGTATAAATATCAGTCTAGATTCCAACTATTTTTCTGTTTATTGGTTAACTTTCATCTTCTGAACTTCAGAGTGTATCGCAATCAATTCGTCAGGTAAGCTTTAAAACATTTTGTAAGAAATGGTGTTTAATAACTTTCATGCTTCTGTAAGTACGGAACTCTAGCTTTCCAACTCAGTGGTCATGTCAATGTCCGGATCGCCATTTTATGCCACGGTTCACAGTAAACTATTCAATGCATTTGAATAGAACCGTCATATGCGCCATGGACCATTGCCTTGGGAGGTCCATATACAAACCGTGGTGGGCTTTCTGAATGCTAGTGGCCCATTAGGCCTGGCGAGCCGTATGAGACAAAAAAAAGGAAGGTCAAAAGTCTTCTCCTTGGCTATATAAACTGTTTTCACCTCCTCCTTTTACTTTTTCACTTTCTTCTTGATCGCCGCCATTCTTCCTACCTCCCAAATCCAAAACCCTAGATTGAACATTCTCCCAAATACATAATACCCTAAGACCACTTAATTGACAAGTTAAATAGGTTTTCCCCCTCTTTTTTGTTGATTTTCTTTATCCGATGCTTTTGAGGAACAGTCGAGAGGGACGTGGACCCGTGGGAGGAATTCATGAAGGCGGAAGATGGATTGGAGGTTTATTTGTGGAGATGACCTCGCAAGTAGAGGGAGTTGGTTGGAAGGATAATAGGTTCCAATGAAGTTCGATTCACGAGCAGGGCGATGATTTGGCTCGTAATAATAACGAGGTGGAGGAGATGAAATAGCGGCTCGGGTCGTGACAATGAGCAGTGGTTCGCGGGGATGGAGAGACTAGGGACAGAGGTGAAGTGTTAAGTTGGACAGTGGATTGGGTCGTGGGAATGAGGGGAGCATTGGTTTGTGGCAACAGGAAGTAAAGTGGATCGTGGGGGGTCTTTCACGGTCCGTTCAGGTAATGCAGAATGGGTCACGAACTAGACTGTCCCATGACCCAAGGCCCATCCCACGAGCTGAAGTTCCTCTACTGGCGTGACTTGTGGATGATCTGTCATTCACGAGCTGGTTTCCTTATCATGATCCGTTATCTAAACCATGAGTCGAACCCCAAAATCTTAACCGACCCGCTTAACTAATGATACGATACACATATTGCCCTAAAAATGCAATCCTGATATATTAATGGACAGTTAGGTTAGAGCCTTCGAGATGAACTTTCTGGATTGAAGAACAGCAAAACTCAGTGCCATACAGTGACCATTATTATTCTTATCCAATTTACTTTGTGTCTCTATTTTTCTGGTATTATGCACACTTGCACACACCAGCACTCGCACATGCACAGGGTTCACGAGTAACTGCATCCTAATCTTTCACGTTTACTCACCAACACAGCCATGTCAGATAGACGCTCCTCAAGAATATCCGAAATGAGAGCAGATCCAGATTCCTCAAAATATCACAATCCCGATGTACTCCCGTCAGGTTTAATCTAGAGTAAGTGGCTCTGAGTATGAAATAGATACAGAATCGATTTCTTCTGAGAGCACATCGCTTGAAGAAGAGGAAGAAGAAGATGACCGAGCTCCTGACGAGATCCCGGGTGTTGAGGAAGTAGAGAAAGAGAAACTCACTGATTCTCTAGCTTCCAAATTAGATGATATAAAGCTTACGAAAATATGCTTCAGATACGGGATTCCTTGGGATGATGCGAAAACTCCAGTAAGTGGGGATAGGCCTCATTCTGCCACAGAAGGGTACATGACCGTCAGCATGCTCATGTGCTGGGTAGGCACTATTCCTCCATTTCCTCCAATTGTAGTTGATACCTTAAGGCGACTGTGCATTGCCCCCATGCAACTCTATCCTAACGCTTACACGGCTTTGTATACCCTATACGTTGCATACGCGGAGGTTCTACAGACCAAGCTCACTTTCAAGGATTTGAAATTCTACTATCATTTCAAACACCGTTTCCATAGGGACTCCGAATTTCACTTTCTTCGAATCAATTGCCAGCAAAAAGGTTTTATTAGATGGTCATAGCAACATAGGGGATGCCAAATTTGATTGGTTTTACATAAAGCAGCAAGCTGGATGTGTGAGGAAGTGGCTACAAGCAAGTATGCTTTAGATCTTTCCATGTATGCTCCGATTGCATAATTATAGTGTTAATGTGTACCTTTGTTCTATGCAGATCACAATTTTGCAAAAACAGAAGGTTCGATATATGAAGACCGACTGTCACGCCTCCTCAAAAGTAAATCAGATTTCTTAAGAATTAAGAAGTGTATCACTGACAAGAATCTTCACAAACACCGTCTTCTGGATGTGAGATTCGGTCTTGGTGCGGGTGGTAAGCCTTACAAGTATGTGCCCCAAGCTGAGGGAGAAGGGACCTCGGGGCCATAAAAGCAACCGAATTTTGTAAGAGTCCTTCACCAATGATCGACCAAGATGACGAGGACTTGAATGTATATAAGGGAGATGAAACCCGAGTTGAGGAGCTACAGGAGGCTTCAATTTCCAAAGAACAGCCTCCTCCGAGGACTCCACCTCCAGTTGATCCTCCTACTTATGACGAATTAACGGAGAAGCGGATACTTGAGGAGTTGAGCAAGATTCCCTTACCAGATAACATCTACACATCCGAAGATTTTGGAGGGGAGTCATTCTTTCCCATCTCCGAGGAAGAAAATGCTTCAGTTAAAGAAAAAGATATTGCATAGACGAGCCAATCTCTGGGTCCTGGCCTATTAGGTGGGATCACACACGTGATACAGGAATCACATGCACCACCCACAACAACACGAGTATATTGCTTGTATTCAAGATTCTTATATCTATTTGTTTCTTATTGTAGAAAAAATGCCTCGGAGTTACACCTACTCTCATCGTTCTCTTCGTGAGAACACACCCAAACTCATCTCCACATTTGAGCATGATTGCAGCGACAGTCGGGGGAGAGATAGCCAACGACCCCGCGATCCTTATCAGCCTCACCCAACACAGTCTCGCTCTCCTTCGAAGCAAGATTCCGGAAAATATCATAGCCGTCAACTTCTACCGGCGGGGGGCAATCAACTTCCTAATGATTTGACTCCCCCAAAGAGTACACCATCTCACAGTAAATCCTCCAAAAAACATGATGAATCTAAAGATAAAGACAAAGGTCCAAGAAAGTGTTCTGGAGAAGACACGATAGCTCTCGTTCCAACAGGTCAGCAACAGTCGGGCACCTCCATCGTACAGGATGTTGCTCTTACTCTCCTGATAACAAGGCGAAGTTGGAGCATTTGCGAAAACAATTTCCCGATCTTTATTTTGAAAGGATGATGTTCGTCCTAGATCTCGAGCCGGTACCCGAGGAGTGGGATACCGAAGTTATGGGGCAGGTGAGTCACGTGGCCAAGTAGTATAGGGTGATGAAAAAGCATGTCGTGAAGCTTTTAGAGGTTATCCGTAACTTGGAAACGGATGCATCTAGGGCTAGAGTGAAGATTGATAATGATGGTAGGGCCAGGGAAAAATAGAAAAGGAACTCGAAGATGCGCAAGCCTAGCCCAGCGAGATGTTGGGAACTACACGACAAAGCTGGAAGATGCCAAGAAACGATTCCATCTTGAGTTCGATTCTCATAGCCAAGAGCGTGTGGCTTTGAAAAAGGAAATTGAAGATCTCAAGATGACCAACATTGAATTGAAGGCGGCACAGGACCGTTTTGCTATTGAGAAAGCTGCATGGGAAAAGGAGAAGGTGAGTTTAAAAGACAATCTTGTTCTTGCCGAGAAATAAAATGCAAGCTTAAACGATAAGCTCGCTCATGCTGAGGAACGGGCGTCTCTTGCCGAAAGTAACGCTGATGTGGCCTTTAAACCGGCCTCCACTACTGCTAATACTTGCTGCAGCTGAACAGGAAATAGAAGGGTTCGATGAGCTGCTAACGGACTTTTTTGGTTAGGTCATAAAGACTCGAAACATCTCTTGGATCCATAACTACCACACCACTCTGGCCAATGTATGGGACATGATTGTTGAGGGAGAGAAGCAATGCCTTAAAGTTGAGAATATCAATGAGGCTCAGCTCATGCAGACCTTTCTCAAAGGAGGAGAGCCTGAAGATTTGGCAGAGGGTAGATGCCAGATTCAAGAGATTATGGAGAAGGAAAGGGCCAAACTCAAAGGCAAGGATAAGATAGACGAAGTTTCAGGCTCGGTAATGGAGCCCAAATCCCCTGAGGTCGAGGAGTATAATCCCGACGATCCATTGATTCCCGCAGTTTCAACCCTTCCAGCTGTTGGAGCTTCTACTGTAGGTTGAGGCGAGGCGTCGGCGGAAGGTGTCTCTATATTTTCTCCACAACTCGTCAAAGCCTTCATAACTTGCCATCGCGTTGCGCGGCAAACAGTGGAAAGGATCACATTTTGTCCAAAACTAATGACAATTGCTTCTCATAACATAGGTGTCAGGCCGACAGAGAAAGATGCAGAGAAACCAGCCGAAATTGAGAAGATTGCAAAGAAGCGGGCTGAGGTTGAGAAGGTCAGTGTGTCCCCAGTTACTGAGATCATCCCCAAAGATCCAAAGCAGGCTGAGGTTAAGAAAACTAAGGAGGCTGTTGGGGTATTCAGCACGGATGCTCCAAAAGATGCTGAAATTACAGGAGCCTTGACGATACCGATGACAGCCACGAAGACGAAGAGGAGGACGTAGACATCATAGGGGAGACCAAAAATGATGACAGCGAGACTCTGGCTGAAATCAAGGCAAAAAGTGATAAGCAGTTGGCCCTGAAAGTAGAGGAACAACAACCTCTAGATATACCACCGATCTCTGCAGCTGCTCCCGGCTCCGAGGTGATCATAAAGTTGTCCGGTAAATCGATAACCACGTAGCTTGCAGCCCAGTCTGCCAACCTTCCAGTGGATCCTCCTTTTGACAAGAAGAAGAGTAAACAGGATAAAATTGATGCTGATAAGGAGGAGATAGAGAAGAAAAAGAAGGAGAAGAGGCTGAGGTCATCCTCAAAGCCAAAGTAGTGCTAGTTTAGTTATGTCTTTCTTTTTAGCATTTCTATTGGCCTTATGATGTAGCTGCGAGTATGGCCCTCGCCTTTTGCTTAGCTTTGTTTTGTAAATCCAAACTTAGTGAATGAAAGCTTGTCTCTTTTGCATCATCGCGTACCTGCGAGTTTATCATTCACAAGCTTATCATATCTGCAAATTTATTATCCTAAGTCATAGATATTAGATATAATCGCAACTAAATTAAAGTCATATGTGATTAACATTAAAAATTCCTTACACTACACATAAATGCATAATGATATGCCCCCAATCAATTGTCAACATGATGCCTGGCCAGGGCTTATTGGGGATTGATTAGAGTCATATGAATGTTGCCCCCTGATCTCAGTGATGCGGGGTTTGGACTCAGATTTCAATTTTCTCCCCGATCCTTCAGTGGGGTAAGAATTCTTCGATGGCGCTAAGTATCTGGCGCCTTTATGCTCTCCCTTCGGATTTCAAGGGTAGAGTATTATCGAGGCGGTCTTTTAATCAAGGTGCACCCTCACGTCTCGCGGACAATTCTTTGTCCTTCGTACTCCTTCTCAGAACATGAGAACCAGAGCATTGACGGTAGTGTCATTTACTTCACTGTGTGCTTGGATTCAGATCATGTGAGCCTTAACCTCTTAATTTAATGGAGGGCATTCTTGGATTACTTGTTTCAAGATTGTCGCAAGATTTCATAGTATTTCATAATGGTGATAGCTCACACGAATGAAACGTAGCAAAATACATGTACAGTACGGTAAAAGTAAATGACACACGATATTTTTATAATGGTTCGGTCGAATCATAACCTATGTCCACTTTATAATCTCTTGTTTAAACAAGCAGACTGTTCTAGGCAAGTCGTGCCTTTTTACATGGTCCTAAAAACAAAAGAAAAAATTGACAATTTTATGTCAAATAATGCCGCAAGTGCTGGGCATTCCACACTCTGGGGATTTCGTCTCCATCAACGTTTGCTAGCTTGAAGGTTTCATTATCAAGCCTCTGTTGGATGGCATATGGTCCTTCCCACTTTAGGCCCAAATGTGTTGGGGTGGAAAGATGCGTTTCAGAACCAAATCTCCGGGTTCAAAGGTTCGAGCTCGGACTTTTTTGTTGTAATACCGAGCGACCTGTTGCTTATGCCTCAATGCGCATAGGTCGGCTTCATCCCTCTTCTCTTCAACCATATCCAGGGATTTAAGGAGCAATTCGTTGTTGGTCATTGGGTCCTAATAAGTGGTTCTATGAGAAGGTACTTATAATTCGACCGGGATAACAGCTTCTGCTCCGAAAGCGAGGGAGAAAGGTGTATGACCTGTCGCCGACTTATAGGTTGTCCTGTAGGCCCATAGAACCAAGGGTAGCTTATCGACCCACATGGATTTGGCTCGCTTTAGTCTTTTCTTCAGAATGGATTTAATCACTTTATTTGACGCTTTGACTTGTCCGTTCGACTGTGGATGTGCTACAGAGGTGTACCTTTTCTTGATGTGGTGCTTCTGGCAAAAGTCTCTGAATTCTGCGCTATCAAATTGGGTTTCGTTATCTGTTATAACGAACTTTGGAATCTCGAATCGGCATATGATGTTTCTGACGATAATTTAATTACTAGCTTGGTTGTGATCGTAGTCAATGGTTCTGCTTTGACCCACTTCGTAAAGTGATCCATGGCCACAATGGCGAACTTTGCTCCACCCTTTGCTATGGGGAGACTTCCAATAATGTCAATCCCCATACAGCGAAAGGCTACGGGCTCATCATCGTATTCAACTGACTAGGGGTGCTCTAGGGATCTTGGAAATCCTTTGGCATGCATCACATCGCTGTGCATATTTGGATGCGTCTTTGTTTACGGTAGGCCAGAAATAGCCATACCGCAGTATCTTCTTTGCCAGCGTTTGTTCTCCAGTATGGTCACCGCATTCACCTTCATGCACTTCTTTCAGTACATGCTTGATGTCATCATGGGCTATGCATCGGAGGAGAGGCATCGAGAATCCCTGCCTATATAGGATTTCGCCTTGCATGATATATCTGGAGGCTTTTCGGATAACAGCATGCATCTCGTTCTTCTTAGCCGGAAGTGTTCCATTCATCAGAAAGTTCTTCAAGGGTGTCATCCATGACTCCCTTTCTGGTTTAATTTCCAATACAGGATCAATTTCCATCTGAACAACGCTTGGAGAGTGCAATATTTGAATTGGGACTAGCTCGGTGTCTTCAGGACAGTCGGAACTAGTCATCTTTGCCAACTTGTCTGCTTTTTTATTCTCCTTTCGAGGGATATGGGATATGCTGTAATGATCAAGGTTATCCAGAAATTTCCTCACTTCTTTCAAATATGATATTAGTACTCTTAGCCTGAAATTTCTCATTAACCTGGTTCACAACTAACTTGGAGTCGCAAAAGATATCTAGCTTTGTTATCTCCAACTCCTTTGCAAGCTTCAGCCCGGTGATCAGGGCTTCATACTCAGAATCATTATTCGTGGCATGAAACTCCAATCTGAGAGCGTAGTATATTGATCGGTCTTCAGGAGTCACAAGCACAATTCCAGCACCAGATCGTCTGTCGTTCTTGGCGCCGTCAGTGTATAACTTCCAGGCATTGGGGTCAAGAAGTCGTTTTGGAGAACCATCTTCTTCACTCACTACATCATCCCCTGGGATAGTGAACTCTGCTATATATTCTGCCAGTACTTGCGCCCTTATTGATCGTCGGGGCTGGAAATTCAAATCAAACTGACTCAACTCAATGGTCCATTTGAGTAGTCTTCCTGAGGTCTCTGGTCTCTGCAAAACTTGTCTAAGCGGGTGGTCAGTGTACACGGTGATAGAATGAGCTTGAAAATAGTGGTGAAGCTTCCAGGAAGCGATCAGTAAACTGTACGCAAGCTTTTCTATTCTTGGGTAGTTTCGCTCAGCTACCGCCAACTTTTTACTCACATAGTGCCTCTGAACCTTATCTTCTTCCCTCACTAAGGCTGAGCTTATCGCATGGGACGACACTGCCAAGTACAAAAATAAGCTCTCGTGATCGATCGGTTTTGACAGTATCGGGGGTTTCTCAAGATGATCCAGAAGGTTCTGAAATACCTCTACACAATTAGGAGACCATTCGAACTTGTGTCTTCCTCGCTTTATCAACTCGAAGAACGGAATACACTTGTCCATAGCCTTGCAGATGAATCTACTCAATGCAGCTACTTTTCCTGCGAGGCTTTGCACATCTTTGATTTGTCTGGGTTTCTGAATGTTTCTGATTGCCATGATTTGGTCGGGTTTGATTTCAATTCCACATGATATGATAATAAATCCTAAGAACATCCTAGAGGCAACCCCAAATGAACACTTTATAGGGTTAAGCTTCATCTCGTATCTTCGGAGGATATCAAACATTTTTGCTAAGTCGGCAGTGTGGTTGGATGATTTTCTGGACTTCACTAACATTTCATCGACGTACACCTCCATCGTCTTCCCGATTTGGTTATAGAACATTCTATTCACCAATCATTGGTAGGTAGCACCGGCGTTCTTCAAACCGAATGGCATTACTACGTAGCAATATAACCCTAGATCCGTGATGAAGCAGGTATGCTCTTGGTCCGGAACATGCATAGGGATTTGGTTATAAGCTGAGTAAGCATCCATGAAGGAAAGGAGCTCATGACCTACCGTTGAATCCACCAGTTGATCAATTCTTGGTAGTGGAAAACTGTCTTTCGAGCAGGCGTTGTTTAAATCTGAGAAGTCAATACAGGTGCGCCATTTCCCATTAGCTTTCTTTACCAGGACCGGATTTGAGATCCACTCTGTGTAGGTTGAGTCTCTGATAAACCCATTGCTTCTCAGCTTCTCCACTTCTTCCTTCAAGGCAGCGGACCTCTCTGGGCCAAGCATTCGCCTTTTCTGTTTGAGGGGTGGATGCTTCGGATTGATGCTTAACGAATGGCTCATAATCTAGGGGGATATTCCACACATGTCAGCGTGGGTCCAGGAAAACACATCTAAAATAGCCTTCAAGAAATTCGTCAAATCTCTTGCTCGAAGGGGATCCAACTGAGATCCAATCTTCAGGACCTTCTCTGGGTCACTATCATCGATTGGTACATCCACAGTCATTTCATTGGGAGTTTCCATTTTGCCCCTGGGTTCTTCGTCCTCTCTGGGATCTATGTCCTCGGGCAGTTCTCTGGGCGACTCTCCCAGTGTTATCTTCTTTAGTTGCTATGATGTTTCCTCCCTTGGAGGGGAGGAGGCGCCCTTTTTTCTACATCTCTTCCTTTACGAACCAACTTTAGTTCCGCTAGGTAGCATGCTCCTGCAACGACTTGATCTCCTCTGATTATTCCTACACCGGCATCTGTCGGGAACTTCAACAATAGACACCAGGCTGCAATGCAAGCCCTGAACTCTGCTAGGGCCGGTCGACCCAAAAAGGAATTGTATGGTGACTCAATATCCAAAACCAAAAAAGGGAGGATTCTCACTCTCCGGTGTTCTCCTCCCCAAGGGTGACCGATAGCTTAATGTATCCCATCGGGGAAGTTGAGGCTCTGTTCAAGCCGCGTACCCATCCCACGCAGGGCATCCAATCCTTTGGTTCATGTTTCATCTGATCGAATGTCTTTTTGAACAGAATATTAACTGAACTTCCGTTGTCTACTAAGACTTTATGGACTATAGCCGGACCAATAGTGATTGTGATCACTTATGGGTCTTCGGTTGGGGAATGGACTCCAATACTCTCTCTGTTGCGGAATATAACGTCGTCGGACATTGTCTTCTGTTGTTTGATTGGAGCAGAATCGTCAGGTTTAATGCATTCTCCAACTTCAAGATGTTGTTTGGCCGCATTGACATATTGCTCCATTGCCCTAAAGCTGTGTCCTGCCAAATGAAGCCCTCCGACTATGGTGTTGACTACAATATTCTTCTCTTTCTGCTGAGGGGTAGGTCTAGCAACGGGTTGGTTTTGGTTCGGGGCCTGTCCAGCTTGCCCCCTATCCCTTGGAGCCACCTTATACTCATCTAGTTTCCCTTCTCAGAGTAGCCTTTCAACCATATCTCTCAAATGGTGACAATCGTTGGTGGAGTGACCATGCACCTTGTGGAAGAGGCAGAACTTTCCGGTTTCGCGCTCTTTCTCCATTGAATCCCTTGGGGGAGGCCTCTTATACTGGACAACATTATAAGTATCCATAAAAATGTTCTCTAGCATATCATTTAACGGTGTGAAGTTCTCAAATGGCCTGGATCGAGGCCTTCTCTGGGAATCAATCCCCCGGTTCTTCTTCCGACTTTTATTTCCTAACTAACGACCATTTTTATTTCCGACATTCACTTCGACTTTCCCTAAGCTGTCTCCTATCTGCTTAATGGCCACGTTGCTCTGTATGTCTTCTTTGTCGATGACCTTCCTCTTTCGGTTGGCATATATTTCTTCCTGACGCAGGCGAATATTAGCTTTTTCATAGAATATCTCTCTAGTCAATGGAGGCTTGCCAACTAGGTACCTTCCAAACTCGGTATCTTTATCCACCCCGTCGATTAAGGCCATCAAGGCAGTCTGTTCATGAGAGTCTATGACCCCTGTGACAGCTAGGTTGAAACGATCCAGGTACGATCTCAGAGTTACATCGGTACGTTGTTTAATGAGGGATAATTCCATGACATTTTTAGACATCTGAGCGTGAAGCCAAAATTGGTTCACGAACTTTTCACTTAGTTCCCTGAAATTGGATATTGATCGTGCCGGCAAGCGGGTCAACCACAGTAATGCCACATCTTCCAGGAATATCGGGAACACTTTACAATTTACAACGTTGGAGGCTGCAGCGGCATTCATGGACCATGAGTATCTCATCAGGTGTTGGACTGGATCTGTCCTACCGGTATAACGATTCATAGTTGGCATATTGAAACACCTCGGGAATGTAACCTCCAATATATCGTCGGTAAAGGGCGTATGACTACGCTCTATACCCCAATCTTCGTTCCTCTACCCACGGTTGTCCACCATGATCTGCCTAATCATCGTTTCTACTTCAGCACGAGTTACTCTAGATTCAGGATCAACACTCCTTGCCCTACGGGGCCCTCCATCGTTCCTTCGACAGGCTACCGCGAAGTCTGGAGCCTAAGTGGAACTTCTTTGCCCCCTGTTACCACGGTCAATCACGCGACGAAGGGGTTGCAGTGTTCGGTTCTCAGCAGGATCATTAACATCTTATGCTCTAGGACGTGCTGCGGGATTATTTAGATTGCGGTCGATAGGTCCTAGGTTAAGTGCCACTTCCTCCCGAGAAGGAAGTGATCCGAACCGAAGCTGCTCCATATTTTCAGCTCTTTCCAATGGTCGACGAGGAGGTCTCGGAGATTTTCCGGACAAAGACGTGTATTCTGGAGTCAAAGGATGGGCTAGCGGAGGTGTCCTCTGCCTTTGGAGATCACTAATGCGCCTGTCTAATGCAATGAGGTTCTGTCGTAATAGGGAACTCTCTTGTCTTTGGGCCGCTAACTTGTCGTTCGTTCTCCCCAACATATCGAGGATGCAGGAAAGATCTCCTTCAGTAGCTAGAGCAGAAGGATTAAATTGATCATCAACATTACCTCTTATGCATAAAGAACTCGAGTCAGGTCGAGCAGAAGCGCCAACATGAGCATAACGAGCCATAATCTCCTTTCCAGGTCGAGTTGTGGTCTGATTGTCATTTTGAGTCGTGGTCCCCCTCTGTTGATGGCTCGTGGTGGCCCCTTGGAGTCGATTCATGGTGGCATGAGCAGGAGGGTTCGTGGCATGGTCTTGAGATCAGGTCGTGACACCATCAGTCGTTCGGGTCGTGATACCATCGCCAGGTCGGATCGCCCCCTCCTCACCACGATCCGTGGACTCTACTTCGACCTGCTCCTGAACGCTTTCTTCAACGGCTTCGTTTGCAGCTTCATTTGCTTGCGAAGCACGTGCATCTTTGGATTTTTTCCAGCCATAACGTCTTGACTTTACAGAAATTTTTAGAAACTGAAACAGTGGAGACTCGGACTATTCTCTTCGGACTTGAATATCCAAACAGTAAAGTAATAATCCAATATGCCGAGACTTCAGTTCTCAGTGAAAGCACCAAAATGTTAGATCCAAAAATGGCTCTAACATCCAAATTATCTGAATATGCATAGATTAATACGTAGCTATGAGAGAAAACACAGAAAACACACAAGATTTATAGTGGTTCGGCGTTAACGAGCCTACGTGTACTTTATATTTTTTTGATTATACGTAGAATGCAAGTACAATCAATGATCTCTCTCCATATCACGAATACAATGATAATTCACTCAATGATTTTGTAATAATACTGATCAGAAATAATGTATAAGCGACAATGGTGATAATAACACTCGAATTGCCAAAAGATCCCCAAAAATTCCAAGCGTATGGCTACTTATATGTGATATCTGCAGGCGGTTCGTGGTCATACGTGGCACAAATACCGAGGATCTGGGACTACATCGTGAGCAAGTGAAGAAATGGTCAATATGGTGGTTATGGACAGGTGTCATGAGATCCTGACCTCTCGGATCGTTCAAGACCAGGTCATGGCCTTTATTCTTTGACTTGAGGTCGGGTCGTTTGGTGGCTTGGGATCGGTTCGTGGCAATGGTACGGGTCGTGGGGTGTTATCACGAGCGGATCACGATAGTAGTGGCATGTGCCAAGGGCGACAAGGTGATCACGATCGGGCTTATATTGCTCTTACGAGTGAGACTTCATATTGGACTTGCTTGTGAGTCCTTGTGGCTTGGTCCAAAAGCTAGCCAACAACAATTGTTTTGCTTTACTGCATACATGTATACAATAAAGATGAACCATGTATGCATATATTATGCAAATAAATATGAACTGATATGCATGGCCACGATTATATGCATACATGTAAGCATTTATTTTGTAATACATGCATACATGTATGCATAAAAGTTAACACATGCATAACTTAAATAGTTGCATACACTTATGCAAGAATTTCAAATATATGCATGATTTGACGCAGAATACTGCAGTTTCGTTGTTTTTTGTATTTTTCGTTTTTGATGCGTTTTTTAGTTGTTTTTTCATCTAAATTTTATTTTGTTTTCATATTTAATTTTAATATGAATTTGCGTTATTTTTTTTATGAATTTAGAAAAATAGGGATGTAATTTATAATAAGTTTAGGCTCGGATGTGAGCCTAATTTTGAAAATTATTAGGGACCGGAGACAAACACACCCATTCCTTAATATCCTCCCTCCTTGACACCTTACTAGTACTTGCCTACACTCCACTCCAAGTTGTCATAAGGCATAACTATGATGTTTAATAGCACAAAAGTTAAGATATGATAATAAATCATGGATGGAAAATTGTTTAAAAACCCATTACTCACCATGAATCCATTTTCCTCTCATGACGACACCTAAGAGAGCATATCTGCACTAAGCACCCTAGCCTATGTGTATAAATAGAAGGCCTCTCACTCTCCTTTCCTTCCCTTGCATTTTCATCTTCCATTTCTCTCTTTTTCCTCCTTCTTCTCCTATTCTCTCTCCTCCTTATAACCCGTGGGACCCACCCGCCAGCACAGTAGCTCCGTCTCCTTCCCTCCAGTGCCACGTTAGCGCAAGCACCTCCCCCTCCTTGTCGTTGACCCTACACCGTCCAAGTACCCTTAAACCACCTCTAAATCCCCTTAAATACCTTAAAGGTCTCTCCTTTACACCCCAAAAGACCCCAACCTGTGGACCCCATAGCCAAAAATATCCCCTACATGGACCCCACACTCCTAGACCGCACCCGTCTAAGCCAAAAATCGGACCTTTTATCTTCAAAACCAATATTTACCCATATATATTCAAGTGAAAGTTATAAAACCCGTACGCATCGAAGCCTTGTCCATTTGGAAGTTGATAATGTACGATGACGCTGGAAGGCTGCCAGATTTGACCAAAATAGCAGAGGAGTCCTGCATTCGAAGTTAAAAAGAGTGAATAATTCGGTGAAAAACTACGTACTTAAAAGGATAAGTAGTATATAGTTATTAATATTAACTCACGTTTGGGTTTAATATTGATCAGTGAAGTAAAAATATGATTTTTATTTTTAAGTAACAAACATATGACACTTAAGTTAATGACACCATATAATGATAGTTATGACGATATTGGATGTTGATTGTGGTTATAAACCTTAGTGGGTTGATTGAATAGTATTTTAAATAGCAATGGGTTAATGGATATTACTTGCTAAGTTAATAACACCTTGTTTGTTTGATGTTGAATGTTAAAATGATTGTTTATGACATGGTATATGATACCTTAATTAATCATACCCAAAAATTTTGATTGTTAGGTTAATGGTTAAGTCTCTGTTTAATATAGTTATTCAATTGAATATTTTATTAATTAAATAATAAGTGAAAAATAAAAGTTCTAATTTGATATCCGACTTTTGATAGAAACAAAGTTAAAATTATTATGATAAACATTTGTAATAGAAAGAAATTTATTTGAAAAAAAATTCAAGTAATTAATGCATGTTCAAGTTTTTAATTAAAAATGAATAGTAAAATTAAAAAGTGAAGTTTGGTTTGGGTATATAAGAAATATTTGAACTGGATTTTCTTTTCCAAGCTATCTTATTTATTTTTATAATGGACTTCAAGAAAGTTTGGGTTTCAAAAGATGAAGTTCGAAAAATAATATTATATTAATGATTTAAATATTATTATAATATTTAAATAATTGAATATTTGAGTTTGAAGTTAAATATTGGAAATATAGTTTTCGAAAATTATTATATATGTTTTATATATTTAATAAATTATTTTAAAGGCAATTCAAGTTGATTTTAATTATAAGTCAAAGTTTGGTTTGAATAGAACTAGTCGCGTAGCGGTAGTTCGCGAATTTCGACCATTGACTTCAAACTGACGTACTGGGAGATCCGACCGTCGGATTTTCCCGATACGAAAAATATTTGGTTCAAAATGTAAAGAGTTTTCAAATTCAAAGAAAAGTTTTAAGATCCAATGGCTAGATTTTGAAATAAGTTCAAATTAAATTTGAATAAAAACAGAGCTAGTGTAGTTTAGAACTCGAAATGGGATTTTATTAAAATGGACTATTTTTAAATAATTAAAAATAGAGATAAATTATGATCATACATAATAAATTATTTGGAAGAGTTTTGGACCAAATATATGAAGTTTTAAGTGATAAAGGTTTTTAAGAAATGTTTTGAGCTAAAGTTTTTATTTTACCAAATTGAATATAAACCTTTGTAAACATTTTATAAGGTTAATAATGTATTTTGAAGATTATTTTGAAAGCTAGCTTAACCAAGTTTAAGAATAATATCAAATTTTTGAAATGTTTTCCAATTAAAAGAGACTTAATTGGGGTTCCAATAATCCAAAGAGGATTTTGTTTTGACGCTAATTATTTTGAAAAGACCGGGTCTAACCCATTTCGAATAATTATACGACGAGTTAGAAGTCAAAGATAATAAAGACGATGGAATACTGGGAATCTTCACATCGAAAGGACTATTTGCTAATGCCTTGGGTAGCTTCCATTATAAGGTTATAAGTAGCAATTGTCCGGATATGCAAGGGTCTCTCTCCTTTGTTGGACAGGGAATAAGGTGCCTTAAGTTTCGTTCACAACCCAGAACGAACTTGTATTGGATGTATGTATGACATTATATTTTACGACATAACTAATTGGTTTCTATTGATGATATATCAGTTTGTGGCGAAGAATTTATCATTTTAGCTTAATGCCCTCCTATGAGACTTATGTATTCAGAGGGTTATATCTTAATAGATATCAACTATCAACTATATGTCATGAATTGATAGTGTGGTGTGCTAAGTGCTGATGATAGATATATCAAATCTTTTGTTGCAAAGGAGAGCTTTGTGGAACGTGACTTCACAACCTCAGAACCCATCATGAGCCGAAACAGGATGAAGTACAGCAGAGATAGGGACTAACGTTTCCTTCTAGTTGAGAAAGTGATGCCATGGTATGGAGACTAGGAAATTTACTTGGTAGATGATGGAACGAGGCGCCTCAGATGATGGTCAACAACAACTGGGAGACGTTACGTTCAGAAGTAACTCGAACATCACCTGAAATAGTGGTGGGTCAGCTCTGCTGCTACAGAAGGAGCATTTGTTGATCTTGGGAAATCCCGTTAGAGGTGTTCCAAATCGCAAAAAGGAAGATCCTTTTCCTTGGTCATTGATGGAACCCAACTATCAATACGAACCTTTACGGTTTTAATTGTGACCTATGTATGTAGACGTAATATATGGTACCTACGTCTGCTAAGATCTATACATTTATTTTAAAGGTTTTTCAAAGATAGAAATTAATGGTAATATCAAATGGTTTTCGTGTATCAAGCATATTTGGTTATCATAAGGTAAAACTTGCACTTAATGATGTGTGTTTGCATTGTGTGATGGGACGTGAGTCTTATGGTAGCTTCATTTCCATAATGCATTACGAGTTTTTGTGCACTAGTATTCATAAGGGAAAACCCGTTCCGTGTTATGTGACATGGTCTTATGATTTACCTTACTACCATTTTTAAACATAATTGTTTTTGGTTTCTCACACTAGTCCCATGACTAACCCGTAGTTTTGTTTTTCCATTGCAAACTCGGGTGCCCTTATATCCATATGAGCAGCTTAGTATCCATATTAGTAGTTAAGTTTATTTTTCGGGAGCTATGTATGGAAGCTATCTGTAGAAGCTAGTTTTGGATTTGAAGGAGGAGCAGAAGTAAGATGTTCTTTTTGGGTTCTCTCTGAATACTCTATCATGTTACTATCTTTGTGGTGTACTTATTTCTTATTTCCACTGTTCTGTACTATTTGACCTTATTGGTTGTATTAACTCTGATGTATTACTAGTTTAACATGCTGGACATTATGATGTTGTAATTTAATGTTTATTTCCGCTGTTATATAATGTGCTATACTCTAAAGGCAATTTGTTCTTTTGGCACTAGGAATGTTGCTATCTCAGGTATCGAGAGGGTGGTTCGTCACATCTGGTATTAGAGCTGAGGATTAACCTTAGTTTTGGAGAATAACTCATTAAAGGACTCATCAGAGATTGAATTAGCATTATTCTAGGATGAGCGACTCATTAGAGATAGGGTTAGTAATACCCTAGAATGAGTACAGCTAGGGAAGAGCACACACTTGAAAAATCAATTTTCATTGAAATTTTTGGAGCTCGTTGAAATTTTTGGCGGAGGAAAATGTTCATTTTTATCGATCAACGTTTACTGTTATTTAGCAATAAAAGACCAGTGTGAGAACTTTGACTCAAACCAATTTTTATATAGTTATTATAATCATAACTAAATATATATTGATTTCCTATACTAATTTTTATTTAGTTCACTATCGCAAAATGTTATACGGTATCTGGTAGCTCACATCACAAGTTGCTTGCAAACTAGATGGATGGTTTATTATGTTATGATTTGGATGTGATTTTGAGTTGATTAGCATGTTAAAAACAATGTTAAAATATTTGTGGTAGTTGATATAGGATTAAACATCCATTTACAAGTCGAACGACTTGTTTATGTTCACACATTTAAGTGATAACGATTGGATTAAATAATAACTTGAAACAAATAAATTATGATTAATTACTGTATATATGTTTGATTTGAATGGATTGAGTAATTTATTAATTATTGTTTATTGATGTAAACCCACATGGGTCTTGGGGTGATAATTTTACACGTCCCCTATGTGTGTAGATAAGTCACTTTGTATGTGAATTAGGTGCGGTGTGCTAGATGTGAATTGGATATTAAATAGATGTTCGCAACTATTATTGGATATATATGATGTATGAAACCCATGTAAATTTAATTATATGGTGTTTGATTGAGTTCCATTACAATCCGGAATAAAAATGAATATTTTAATAATATAATTTTCAGTGAAAAATCAAAAGTTGGTTTTGCTGTCCGATTTTGGATGATGCGTAGATATCAAAATATTGATAAATATTTGTAGCTATAGAGAATGGTTTTGAATTAATTTCCATATACTTACGGCTTGTCGAAGTTTTGATTTCGAAATTAATAGTAACTTTTAAAGTGAAGTTCGGTCAGGCTATTTAGAAGATGTTTTAAAAGAAGTTTCTTTTCGAAATTTTATTGTTTATTTTTATAATGACTGTCAAGAAAATTGGAACTGAAAATAACAAGTTTTGAAAAATAATATTATCTTACTCATTTAAATAGTATTATAATGGATTAATATTGAGATATTTGATTTTGAAGTAAATGGATTGAAATAAAATTTCAAATGGTAGTTGTAAATATTTATATAGTTTAGAAATTATTTTGAAAGTGAATCAATTTATTATAAATTGATTCGAGCATGAATAGAACGTGTCGCGTAGCAATAGTTCGCGAAGTTCAACTCGTAACTTCAAATTGACGTAACGGTCCGACCATCGGATTTTCTTGAAACCGAAACCATTGGGTTCGTATCGAAAAGATCTTTGAAGTGCTATTAAGAGATTTTAAATCCAATGGTTAGATTTTGAGATAGTTCAATTCAATTTTGAATAAAAATGGCGCCAAAACCAATAACAGCCTATAATTGAAGATTATTAATACGGACTGCTTTTATATTATTAAAAATAGAGAGTGATCATGTTAAATCATAATAAATAACTTGAAAAGAGTTTGGATAAAATATTCCAAGTTTTGGAAGGTAAATGATATTTTTATCAGAAAGAGTTGTTTGAAAACTAGACGGAAGAATCCAATGGTTTGACATAATGAATTGTACTGAGAATGAGTTTTAATAGAACCAGAGTTTTCCAATATTAAATTGGAAATGATTTGAATGGAAATAATATTCGGATAATTCTGTATTGGATTCCGTGATTATACGGATATTGATGTTGAATATAAGTCGATATGATTTCTATTCAGAGCCTTGTATTTAATATCAAATTGGATTTGGGTTTGTTGTGAATGGTGTCTTTAAAAACACTATTCTTAAACCCAGTCGAAATGGAATTTATGTAATAAATCTGTCAAGTAAGATTGTATGGAGTTTTCCAATTTAATTTATTAAATTGGAATTAAAGGGAAGATTGATTTTGGGTTTATTGTAAACGATGTCTTAAATAACATTTGCTCCTTAACTCGGTTAAAGTCATGATTAATTTTCTAAAGTTGAATAATCATTAAGTAATGATTTTTGAGATTAAAAATAAGTTGGAGTTTTAATAAATCTTTAATTAGATTAAAATGTGAATAGGGTAATTCAATTTACTGAATTTGAAAAGTGTTCGAGATGAGTACCACCAGTTTTACTCCATGCGATAGTTAAATCTTTAATTAGATTTAGAGTGTAATGTCCCATATTTTTACGATATAATAATTAATTATTTAATTATTTAAATAGTAATTTAAAGATTTAAAATGGTTTAATTAAATAATATTGAATATTTAATTAATATTTATAATATAAAAATATATTATAATTCCGAGTTAGTCGAAAATAACTGAATTCGCAATATTGTGGGAATTGGATCATTTACGATATTTAATTGAGTTTAGAATTGAATTAGAATAACGAATATATTATTTGAACGACAGTAGAACGTATAATTATATTATAATTATAATCGAGCTCGAAATGGCGCTGCAGTTCATAATTTGGCGATTCGAACTTTAAACGAATATACAGAATCCGTTTTAAGTCGGATTTCTGTGAAACAAGAAACGTTTAGAGCTGGTGAAGTATATTTTTATAACGGAAGAGAAAAATCAGGATTTCGTCGTGTAGATTTTGATTTATGTCCAAATCAAATTTTCGAAAAGTCGCTATGGAATTCCTTTATAATTTATAATGATTTATTTATATTTTAAATCGGTTTTAAATATAAATTGGGTATAGATTTAACACTGGATTTGAACTATTGAGTTATAAATTCAGATAGGAATATTCTGTAGCTGTATAGTATTCTAATGTGAATATATACGATAATATTTATTTATAAATATTAAATTTAATTGTTTTTAAATATAGTTATATTTAAAAGGGGTTTATTTAGAGCTTTAAAAATAGCCAGTTTTGCAAACGACCTCCTTTTTCGATGAAACTAATTTTGTTAGATCCGCAATATTAAATTTTTGCTAGATTTCAATTTTCGTGATTTTTGGGGTCAGTGTGTGGCCGTACAGATTTTTAATGTGAAAAAAGTCGTTAATTTGACGGTTAAAATTATGCTGTGTGAGCATATGGAGTCGAAATTCGATGAAACCAGTTTCGTTGGGTCCGTAATGTCGAACTGTAGCTGCATATCCATTTTCATGATTTTTGGATATTTTATGTGATCATATTAATTTTTAAATGGTAAATACATACAACGATTGAATATAATTGAATTAAATAATCAATTAGAAATAAAATAAAATATTTTCCTATTCCTATAGATATTCTAACACCCCTAACCCTAAGTTGTATTCATCCACAAGTCAACAGAAAATCCGCCGCGTTCTTTTCTCGTCCCAAAACCAATTTTGATCCTCTTAAAATCAAAATAAATCCATAGAAAATTTCTAAAATCATTAAACAAGGATATAAGAACTTGTTTAAATCTCCTCTTCAATTCTTCATGAGTCTCGTTCAGTTTGACTTTCATTTTGCTAGCAGGAAATCAACCAGCGTGGGCTTAGGGTTAGCGCAATATAGAGGTTTAGGCAATGATTCATGAAGTGGCTGTTATCTTTGGATTCCTGGCATCGATTGGAGTGGTGCGTACTATTTTGGTGGGATTCGATCACCAGAAGTGACGCAGTTGTCACTGAACAGGGGGGCGAGGAAGGGAGCATGTGAACTGAGGGAAATTGGTATGGTTGTGTCGAGTTTTTGATGAGGGATAATTTGGTGAAGACGAATCCGGATTTAGTGAAGTCACGAGTTCAGGGGATGATACCGAGTTCGGTTATGGTGTTTGTTGGAGCGTGATGATGATCAAACGGATTTCGATTGTTGTGTTGAGTTGTATGATTTTGGTATGGTCCGAAAGAGGATCAAACGAGATAAATTACCATGAATTTTGTTTGGATTTTGGTTGAAGAACGGAAGCGCTGGCCGATGCAAAGGTTTAGATGCCAATTTGTTTTCGTGAATTACAAACTAAAGTGGAGTTTCTGGAGGAACGGATGGATACAGGGATCGGGGAAGAAGAGTTAGTGGATGCAGGTAATGGAGTTGGGCCGACATATGAGGGTAAAGCCCAAATTTTATAATCAATTAAGTTTAAATTTAATTGAAATGCATATTAACTTCGTAATATCATAACTATTGCGTACGATGTCAGAATCAGACAAAACAAGATCCGTAGGTATCGTATGGACGGTAGCTCCGCAATGGAACTGACTGTGAGTGGATTGGAGCTCGTTACAATTTATAGCAAAATAAATTGTCCGATCTGAATCAACGATAATTTATCATTATTTAACGATAAATTACCAATGTGAGTAAAACTCACCAACTATACCAGTTCAAATTTTTATAATGTATTTTTAGAACTGATAAGTGATGATTGATTGCTGTGTGTTGACTGTTTGGTTGAACTGTCGATTTATTGGTTGAAATTATAGATAACGATATATATACATATCGTTAATCAAATATTGATTATGTTTATTAGAATATTTCATATTGAAATGAAGTTGATGTGAATTATATTATGTAACACCTGTGGATGCAGGGAAATAGGTCGGAGGAATCCAACTGGATTCCTCAATATTTATTTTAATGTTATTCATATATTGTTTTATATGATGTGATATGAAATCTGTTGCTGATTTTGTATGTTTGAATAATACCAATCATTTTTATATGGTACGTTAAATACCATAGGGAATACTGAAATGTTAAAAAGGAAATATTCAATGTTATATTGAAAAAGAAATATTTATAAAATCAAATGATTTTATAAAAAGAAACATTTTAAAAATAAATAGAGTTAGAAAAGGGAAATATTTGTGAAACAAATATAAAAGGAAATATTTGTGAAACAAATATAAAAGGAAATATTTATGAAAAAAAGTAAAAGGAAATATTTGTGAAACAAATAGAATAGAAAAGGAATTTATTGGGAAAATAAACAGAATTATAAAAGGAATTATTTATAAAATAAATAAGATTTTTATAAAAAGAATATTTGGAAAATGAATAGAAATATAAAAAAGGAGATCTCAAATTATAAAAGAAAATTTCAGATGAATTATTTAAATTAGATATTAAATAAGGATATGTTTTAACAGATGAATTGAGAGGAATAATTTATAAATAATATTTTATAAGTTAAGGAAAATATTTATCACTAGATAAATGGAACATATAAGTCTGAACTGATATAAGGAAGTAAGCAGATAAATGGAGCAGATTAATTTATAAATGATATTTTTATAAATTAAGTAAAATATTTATCATTGGACAAATGGAATATATAAGTCAGAACTTATATAGAGAAGTAAGAATCCATTTCAACATTGATATTTGAAACTGAATATAGACGAAGAGTTAATCGATTAGAGTTAATCGATAGAGTTAATTGAATAGAGTTAATCAAATATTATTTATTCGAATAAAGTAATTGATTAGAGTTAATCAAATAGGGTTAATTGACAAGAGTTAATCGATTAGAGTTAATCAATAAGAGTTAATTGATTAGAGTTAATCGATTAGAGTTAATCGATTAGAGTTAATCGAATTAGAGTTAATTGAATTAGAGTTAATCGAGAATTGGTTATTCGAATAGAGTTAGTAGAATATTAGTTAATCGAATATTAGAATTAATCGAATAGAGTTATTCGAATAGGGTTAGTCGAATATTAGTTATTCGAATAGAGTTAATCGAATTAGAATTAATCAATTAGAGTTAATCCAATAGAGTAACTAAATAGAGTTAATCGAATTAGAATTAATTTATTAGAGTTAATCGATTAGAGTAAAGCGAATATAGTTATTCGAAGTGAGATTATCGAATATTAGTTATTCGAAGTGAGTTAATCGAATATACTTTATTCGAAAGGAGTTAATCGAATATTTTTTATTCGAAAGGAGTTAATCGAATGTAATTTATTCGGAAGGAGTTAATCGAATATATTTTATTCGAAAGGAGTTAATCGAATATAGTTTATTCCACTACAACAAAAACACCATACTACAACTTTAATTTTACAACGGTGGTAAAAGCACCGTTGTAATAAATGTTTTTTACAACTGTTAATTCCCTAAAGTTGTAATAAACGTATTTTTAACAACTTTTCATTTCGTTAGTTGTAATAGGTGCTTTTTACAAACTTCATGTTTATAATATCTATATTTAATTACTAATTATATTAATATATAATAATAAACTTAGGAGTCAATAATATTTATTAATTATTATTAAATAATTAATATTTATTAATTATTATTAAATAATTAATATTTAATAAGTAGTAATTTATTTTTAATAGTTAATGTATGTTAACTGCTTATTAATCAATAATATATTTTAACTGCTTATGAAGTAATTTTTATCATTAGTATTTAATATTTAGTAGTTATGTTGATAATTATATTTAATATTTCGAAAAGTCTGAAATTTTGAAATTTTCTTAATTAAATTTTCAAGTATTAATATAATTTTGAAATTTTTGCAAAAACCAAAAATAAAAAAATAATTTTTTATGTAAAATAATTTTTCTGATTAAATATTCAAAATTTCTACCTCTTTTGCAAATTTTAGAATTAAACTTTCTCTATTTTTTAAAGTAAAAAATGGATTTCAAAGTCGAAGCCACAATTTAAATAAATTAATTGGCGTGGCCAACAGTAGTAGAATCAAATTAATTTTCAAGAGTGGCTAGCAGATAAGTTAAAATAATAATGTTATATATAATACTAGAAACACTGAAATATGTATCATTTAGACTGTACATTGGCTGGTTGTTTTGGGCAAGCATACATTTGTTGGTGTTATCTATGCACCAATTTTATTTAATTGCACTGCTACATCTTTCGCTTAAATTTTATGGCGGTAGCCCAATTTTATGGCGGGCACACCAATTTTATTTTACTGTACCGCTTCATCTTTTGCTTATTTTACTCGTCACTTTTCCTAATGTGTCCGCTTTCCATAGAGAAAGAGTTTAGGCGATAAAGTTTCAATAGTTACTAGGGTTTTCAAATCCTCTAAGCCTCCGCTAAATTTCCCAATCTTATTCCATAGATCTAAAATCAATGATAACGGGTTCTCCAGTGATTTGTGATTTCAATCCTTCAGTTTATCGTCTCAAGAAGTTCATGATACTATTCAGGCCTGGCACTTTGCAGAAGCCAAAAAAGCGATGGCTTAGGGCACAAGAAATAGGGGGCACCAACGATCGATTCATACACATGAGGGGAAAAAATCATGATCCGAAAATTGGTGCCAGCAGAACCTGAAACCGAATCAGTAATCACCAAATCCGAAGATTTGGAAATCAACTCCAACAGCGCGATCCAAATCGTGTTCTTCAAAGTTTTTAAATTGCAGATGCTGATTGTTCAAATATGGAATACGAAGGAACTTGAAGGGCAGGCGCGCAGACCGCACTTCTTCAGTAAAATGCAGGCTTGCAGCAGCCATTTTTGTGATTGTAAGCTTTAAGTTTTAGTTGTGTTCCTAGGCCCCTATTTTGATTTTTGGTTTGAAAGGAAGCAACAACTACAGGTGCTGATTCTTCAAAGCTTTTATTTTTGTTTCATATTCACTATATCCTAGTAGACAATTTTTTGTTCTATGAAAACCTGGTTTGGAATTTGAAGTCATCTTGCCGTTATTTTTTTCTACACATTATGGAAACGGGAACTAGCGATAAAAAGATTACAGTGTGTTCAAGAAGTAGAAAAGGATCATAGTGTATTCAGGATGTAGAAAATACTTCAATTTTTTTCTTGCATATAAATTTGGTTTTTCATACTTTGTCCTAAATATTGTTCCATTGATAAAAATATGCTTACAACTCTCTTAAAGCTATTTGAATCTGGATGCGTTCATCGTCCATTTTTATTAATAATATTATTCTCACTATCTCTGATTCAAAATCCAATATTTTTATCTTTAGATACCAAAAGCCTAGGACCGGCCTTGATACTATTCACCTCCGAGAATCAAGCCATCGTGAACTGGATTGTTCGGCGAAATTGGTGTCATGATGCTTTACTAAGACATGTTAATTTTCATGGGACATGATTGTCTTAGCTATTTCGGCTCATTCCGAATGCATTTACCGCACAAAGGGACTAAAGGGAAGTTGAGAATTGAGCGAGTGCTTGCTACAAAAGGAACAAAATTTAAATGTTCTTTCTGTTATTTTAATGGCATCCGCTCCCATTTGGAGGTAAAATTATTATCTTCCCCCTCCTTTAATTATCTGTTTGTTTCCTCGAATTGGAATCCAATTATTTTATGATGATTTGTTTTATCTTTGATCATTTTAGAAGATCCCACTGTTAGGTATTTAGATGCGATCATGGATATTAGTTATACCTGACATTTTTATTTTTTTTGCTGGTGCTTTTTTATTGATTGATGTTGTTTTATGTATTATGTCACCAGCTTCTGTTCAATGTCAACATGGTAATAAAGAAGGGAATTGTTGTTCGATAACAGCTGGGAGTACCAGTGGACTGATTAGAGATGATAGAAGAAATCATTATCATTCTATCATAAGGTATTTCAGTTATATAATTTGGTTGTGTATATTTATTGATAATCTGATATATACATGTGTTGATGCTTGATTGTTCAGCGAAATTGATGACATTTTGATGACCGAAATAGCAATAAATTTTCTAAGAACAGAAAATTTTACATGTCATGGTGATGCTTGACTCAAAATTGTAATAGCATTACTGTTTTCACTTTTCCAGTTTATCATAAACATAACTACTATGCATTAACAAAGAACATTTTTGTTCAAAATATAAGAACAACGTTCAGTTTTTAAAGTAAGTAGAAAACAACAAATAAATTGAATAAGGACCCGCATTTAGTTCTTAAAGTAAAAGGAATCGACTGCTATTATGGTTGATGATCATGTTTAATATTTCCAAAACTTTGAAGCTTTGAAAATATATAAAATAAATTTTAGTAGTATTCATAAATCTAAAAGCATAAGTTGGAATTTTCATAAAGCTAGATGTTAGAAAAAGAATTAAAAAATGTTAAAAATATTTTGCAATTCAAAAAAAAATATTAATCGCTTACACTACCCCTCACTAAATTTGCAACCAGATTTCAACCAAGTTTAAGAACACACCCAATTTCGCTCCTAACCAAATTAACCGCCACAGTTATGCAAACATATAACTTCCACTTAAGATTCTCGAGATCGATTAATCCCAGTGGTTATCTGAAAAAATTGTTTGATACCTGATTTATTGAAGTTTTTTATGTTGGAGTATAGCAGCGTTCTAATGGTGCTTGTTTGAACTGGAAACTTTATTCATCATTTCTTTTAAAAAAACATCTCTATGATACAAAGATCTTTTTTCTGGTTTTAATATATTATGATTGTGATGCAGCCTTGGTTAAAGATTGATATTAGATGGCCTTTTGCTGTTGATGCTACTACAGATGAGAGTAACCTCTCCGGACAATTCTCATATTGCTGCTAATCAAGTTCGGTCAGAATCATCTTCGATTGGTGCCATTGATCTTGTGGGCTCTGTTGAAGTGTTGGACTCTATGTATTGTGTTTTGTAAGCATATTATGTAAAATAAAATGATGAGAGTTTGAAAATATTAATAAATTGTTTTGGTTCATGGTTTAAGCTTGGTTGATATCGTATGTTTTGTAGATAATGTGTTCTGGAATGAATTCTTTTATCAGTAATATGTATATAATTTGTGGATATATTACAATTATAAAATAATAGTTATAATAAAATATATCACAACGGTTATGAAATGTTGTAAAGATTATAACAACAATGGTGCATAGCAGTTGTAATAAAGTCTGTTACAATGATGGAAAACAGTTGTAAAATATACATTTCACAACGGCGTCGCAACAGTGCAAAAAAGTTGTAAAAGATTTTAGTCTATTACAACTTCTTAATAGACGACAGTGGCCCCACCGTTGTAAAAAGTCTTTTACAACTTTTTCCCACTGTTGTAATATGGTCAATTTGTTGTAGTGTTCGAAAAGGAGTTATCGAATAGAGATTATTCGAAAGAGAGTTATACGTTGAAATTCGATTATATCAAATTCGGGAAAGTACTATTCACTTTCCATTTTTAATCAAGATCTATTTATTTGGTTATAAATTGTCTAGTTAGTTATTTAGTTAAATTAAGGAATAAAAGTTATATTTTGAATTTAGATATTTTAGAAGTAGGGATTATAGCATTATAGTTATAATTAGTATTTTCAATAAAGAAGTGGATTCGTAAATAGAATCCGAGAGTTACGTAAGGAAGTTTATTAGGGGTTTAAAAGGTGAACCTTGTCTATTTCGAAGTTAGAAATGTTGTTCAGTTAAGGTCTGAGAGGTAGTTTTATCCCAACTTAATTGGCTTCGTTTTTAACTAAGGAATGGTTAAGGTTCGATAGTGAAGGTTGGTTAAGTGAAATTAATTAATCAGTGTAATGTTTTGAGTTGGCATAACGATGTTTTATTTAAACATCTGTTTAAATCCAAATGTAGGAGTTTGGGAAATGTTTTCCAAATAAGAATAAGAAATATTTTCTAAAATAGAAAATAAGAAATGGAAAGGTTTTCCAATGTTAATAACGTATATTTTATAAATTTAGAAAATAAGAAATGTTAACAAGAAATGAAAAAATGAATAAATTAATGAACTAAAGAGATAAATGTTCAATGATGATTGATTGATAAAATTTCCATCTGGAAATAATATAGTTATTTTCACACGTGTTTTTCTTTGATAGTTAACTCACCGACTATTGAAGTTTTTGACCATTTTTCCATTGTCAATACGGAGAGACCGGGATCAAATTCATTATCTGAAAACCACTCTGTATGGGCGTTAGCGTTGCGATCAAATATGATGAAGATAATTGAAGATAGAGTTTGTGCAAGGATCGTTCTGTCAAATCCTAGGTAGAAATTGCCTAAGATGGATTTTCATAATAGTACCTTCGGTTTGTTCAGTCCCAGGACAACCAGTATGGAAGAATGTCTAACAGAATATATTTAATAGATCGCGTAAGTTGATCTCTTCAAACGTATTTACGTTTGGTGGTGGAGGAATTCGTTTCTCTTAGCTGTATACCCGTTTTATTTTTGGGGAAATCAATTTGTGATTTGGCGAGTATGACGATGTGACATTCAAAGTGAATAAACGTGTGATCTGTCAGAGATAAGCGTGGCCTCTAGCCTCACAACCGAGAAATGACAAAAATCGGGCAGGCAACATGGCTATGTGGGTTGCTTCCATTAGGGTGTATTATCCCTATCTAGAGATATTTATTTCATTCTTTTATTTATTCGATGTTGTCCCATTCGAGAAACGGTTGCTGATCCCAACCGTTGGTGATATACATTCGATACACTCAAGCGAAATGAGTGGTTGGTCATGTGTGGCCGGGTTGCAAGATATTCTCGTTGAACCCAGTGTATTCCTCTCTAGAGGTACACTATCAAAAGGTGGTTCCATACCTTGTCATAGTTGGAAATCCATTATCCAATAAGTGCTCGCGGTTTTGATTGTATACTATATATGTAGAACGTGTGGTGAAAGCGTTTCTTCTAGATGATTATTGTATTGTGGTCGATAGACACTATTATAATATCAAAAGAGTTTTGATATAAATATTTCTTTGGATTATCATAAGGGAAAAACTCGTTTCGTTCCCATGACTGACCCAGAGTTTGTTTTGTTTTGTTTTCCATAAACTCTTGGGTGCCCAAATTTATACGGGCCGTCAAGTAGTCAGGTTTTATAGATATACTTGGAAAACTGCAGCCGGAGGCTTTAGCAGTATTTCTATAGCTATTATTTATTTCCACTGTGTTGTAAGTGTTGTACTTTGATAATGATTTGTATATTCAAGTACAATCTTTTATTTCAAAGTTATGCTTTATTTTATTTGTTCCGTTGTGAGATTCGTATTACTCTGATGTTGTATGTTCTTCTTCTTCTATTCTAAGTTTCTATCTTATATATTCTCACCCTCTAATTTCTTTCATGGACTATCCGGTGTTTTGGATGCTTGGGTAGTAGACATTGAGTTTATGTCGATAACCAGGATCGCGAAAACTCGGGTCATTACATGAAGCGTCAAATGGTAATTAATTACCAATAAAACGATGGGTGTTAGATATGGAGCACTACCAGTTTTGCTCCATGGGATGAATAGATTGGGATAATAAAACTAACGATTACTTCGTAAGGCTCGTTAATCCCGAAAAGGCGTATAAACCTTAATTTGGTTTAAGAATGTGGAAAGATATTATAAAAACTTTTCAAAGAAAAGATTTAAACAAGAGGTTTAAATGAAAATAAATCTTTGATAATATTTAGGGTGATTAATTCCCGTGCAGTGAATTTTTGGATTGGAATGAGATCATTAGTATGTTTATATAACATATGATTACAAGATGCGCGAGTTATTCAAAAAGACCGGGTTTAACCCATTCTAAATAATTGTAACGATGATTAAAAGTCGAAAATATAAAGACGGTGGTTGAATACCGGAGATCTTCACATCTTTGGGATGATTGTTGATGTCTTGATTAGGATATAAACCCAAGATGAGGTAATAAGGGGTGCTCGTCCAGGCGTACTTTGAGATCGACTGGAAATGCAAGGGCCTCTCTCCTGTATTGGACATATAAGACGAGGAATAAGGTGGTTCCGGTTTCGTTCAGACCCAGAACGAATTTGCAAATGGATTGTATGTCTGACATTGTACTTTGTATTGTATTCAATGATCTCAACTTAATATATATCTGTTTGGTGGTAGAGAATTTATTCTCTTAGCTTAACACCCTTCTTTGAGACTTATGAGCTTAGAGGTTTATATATCGGTGGACATCAATGGTATGGTGTGGATTGACAATGTGGCATGCTAAGATGCATGGATCAAAGTTTTAGTTGAAAAGCAGAACTTTGTGGATGACAATCAAAGAACGGCTGATATAGCATAGCTTTGTGTTGTAGCTTTAATTCGCGAACTTCACTTCTCGGTATGAAACGAAAACGAGACGAAGGACCGTAGAGAAAGGACATACGTTCCCCTCTAGCTAGAAGTGATGCCAGGTATGGAGCCCATGCATATTTACTTAAGTGGATGTTGGATAGCAAGGCGCCTCAGATAGGGCCATACAAGGCCAAAGTTGTCAACATGCAGACAAAGGTCGACGGACAGACCAAGAGGTCCGATAGGATCAGGGAACGTTTTGTCCAGGAGTAACCTTACTCCATTGGGTAATTGGTGGGCCCATTCTGCCGCTCCAAGGGCTCACCTGAGTCTGAATCCTGGCACATATGCTAGGGTGTCCGGAATCAATTAAGGAAGATCCCTTGCTTTCGTTCATAATGGAAATTCAAATTCCAATGCGCGATTTTACGGTTTTAGTTATAAACCTATATGGCGGCATAGTAGGATGGGGTAATATGCTGTCTAAGATTAATACGTTTATTTTTTTTGAAATTGTTTTTTGCACTATGCACTAATAATAATATAATTACAATTTCACGTATCAAGCATATTTGGCTATTATAAGGTAAAACTTTATCCTCCGGGTTGCGCGTGCATTGTGTGATGGGACCTGAGTCTTATAATAGCTTCATTTTTTTTTGTTTTAGCATTGCGAGTTAGTTTTATGGTATTCATGGGAGAAAACCATTCCCTATCTTACGGCGTGGTCCCCTGGTTTACCCAATTTTAAATAAAATTTAATAACTGTTTTTGTTTCTCATACCAATCCTATAACTGATCTAGAGTTTATTGTTTTCACCTAAACTCTAGGTGCCCATATTTTCTACACTAGCAGCTAGTAGTTTTGGTTTTGCAGATATTCTTTTCACAAGATCCTGGATTATGGCTAGAGTTATTCCTTGGATTATTTTTGTGATCCTCCACCGTGTTAGTTGTTATTGTCTTCTGCTAAACATTGTATATTCATATATCTACATTTCCATTGTATCATAATGTAATCTCTGGTATTTTTATTTTTCCGCTGTGTATTATTATATGTACTTTGATATTCTTGTACTCTGATGTAATGTTGTTGTAATAGCAATGAAAAGTTCTCTTATTCTGTGTTCTGATGTGTCATGTTCTCATGACAATCCGCGGATTTCTGTCTTTCGGATCGGGCCTATGCGGTTCACGGTCGGTTCGAAGGGTGGCGATTTTTGGGTCCTCACATGATGTTAGGATTGCTCTTGAAGACCCAATTTATTTGTTATGTAACCGGTGCACATGTGACATGCACACTTATAACTTATATGACACGAATTTGATTGTTATGATGTGCGTTGATTTGTATGTGTTATTTGAAATGTTGTATTTATTTCGTTCTCACTTTGCAAGTTCCATATACATTTTTAATTCATTATTGGTTGAAATGATGCATACCCGAATAAATGTATGGATTTAGGAATTTAAAAAATCGAGTTGGGATGCGGGTTGAAATGGTATATACCCTAGATTTTAATTTTAAATCACGGATTGAAACGATATATACCCGTGTTACTTGGCCTTGGTAGAAAATTATATAAGAACACTATTGGTCTATTTTGAAAATTTATTTTGTGAATTGATATATATGTTCTAATTTGAATTAAGTATTTTGGAAATCTAAATTTAGAATTTAGTTCAAACCATATTTTATCTCGCTTAGTAAAGCTTTAAATTTAGATTTATCTAATTAGAAAATATAAGTACATAAAAGATTTAAAGAGAACTTTGAAATCTGATGTTAACTTGATTTATTTAAACGAAATAATACATATGTAACTTATCAAGTAAGATAAACTGCTTTTAAGATGCAAATTTAAAATTTATGAATGGTTTTTTTTATGAATTAGGTACGATTATGAAAATTAATAAAGTGAGTTGATAATAATTGATTTAGTAGACATTTGAAACTAAATATAATTGAGGTTAAATACTATAATCGATTAAATTGAAATCTAGACATATTGATATGAACTTTATTAAGAATTTTATTAAGATGTGATTTAATGGTAATGCAAATCTTTAAGAACAAAATTGAATAACCCAAAAATCGAATACTATTTTGAAATGTATTGAACTTAAGAATTTATTTATTTTAGAGCGAGACAGGTATGTAGCGTGTTGCTAACCGATTAGCATATTAATATAAATAGGATAATAGTCTGGTTGGCAGGCCCAACCAGTGGCATAAAAGTCTAGGACATAGCTAGTTCTTTAGGTTTACCAAAATACATTAGTCTGCCAAAATAGCTAACAGCAAAAAGCATAAAGATGTCATAAGCCTGATAATATATACAAAATCCATGTAATGAAAAGACGATGAGGAGGAACAAAAAGCCTAGAATTGATGCAATCCATCAGAGTGGAAAGGCAGAACTGCTTCCCTGAGTTCCCGGAGATGAAGGGGATGGAAGGGTAAACCTGAAGCGTGTGGGTCGATCACAACCTGTCCAAATATCAAATAAGTATATGATGTAACTACAAACTCCATTAAAACGTTTCTTGGGTTTGCTGAAAACATGTGCATTTCTTTCCTTCTAAATGCTCCCGGTGAAGATAGCTAGAAGAGAATCAAGTCTATAGTCAAGGGGATTATGTTGCCAGTACTCAAAGAAGAAAGAGAGCGAAGGGATGTAGCCGAGAAAAAGGAGATGGTTGTTTCCCAAACAGCATAGGAGAAGTCACATTCCAGAAAGAGGTGATTAATGGATTCTTCTTGCAGGTCAGCACACAGAGTACACACCGGATCAACCATGATATTCATGCGCTTGAGTCTGTCTTTATTGTTGTTACACGAATGAATAAGACACCATTGGAATAGAATAATGCGAGGAGGTAGATGACATTTCCAGACGCGAGAAAAGGAGAAACAGCGACCAGGATGAGAAAGAAACTTATAACAGGCTGACACCGGAAAACTTTTGGTTAGGCCCAAAACCCAAATATATCAATCTGGACGATCCGTTAGCCGCGTGGATTAAAGAATTTTACCAATCGAAGAGGCTTCCTCTAGGATATCAAGCCCAACGAGGGTAGGTGGACATAGGCCCAATGGGCCCAATCCTATGACATTTGCAATCGAAAGATCGGGTGAATAATTACACAAAAAAATTGGATGAGAGCGAGAAAAGGGGAATTTTTCATTCCAAATGTCAAACCAAAAAAGGAAGTTTTCGTCATTGCCAAGCTTCACATGGAAAAGGGATTGGACACGAGGAACAGTGGAAAAGACGCCGGGCTAAAAAGGAGAGGGTCTGGAATTCAGCAAGAAGTGGAGAACAAGATTATGCTTGGTATTGTAGAGGCGAAGCAAGATCCAATCTTTCCATAAAAAATCATCAAGCGTACGAAGAAGCCATAGCCATTTAGCCAGCAATGCAAGGTTGAAGGAAGAGCGGTTGATGATTCCAAGACCACCATGGTCACGATACTGGCAAACAGTTTGCCAATTGACCAGGCGCTTAGCATTACCACCACTCCATATAAAGGAGCTTCTTATAGCATCGATTTTGACAATGACCTAGGATGGAAGTTTGTGGAAGGACATCCAATAGAAGGGAATGGACAAGAGAACAGCTTTGATGAGGACGAGAGGACCAGCGCTGGACAAATAATTCATTTTCCATAATGCTGGCCTAGATTCAATTTAAACAATGAGGGGAAGCTAGTCAGCTTTGATGAGTTTAGTGGGGTAGAGGAGAATACCCAGGTAAGTTATCTGGAAAGATTCTAGTTTATAGTTTAGACAAAAGGAGATGGAAGGTTCCATATCAGAGGAGTTACCAAGCATAATGATAGAACTTTTACTAAAGTTGGTATAAAGGCAAGAGATGAGTTTAAAAGAGTAGAGAAGAACTTTGAGGCAGTGGATGTAAGACGGGTTAGGTGAAGCAAACAAGATGGTATCATTGGAAAATTGAAGGTTAAAGTTTGATGAGTTGGAGTTGGGGAGATTGATGCCTGCAAAGAGGTTATTTATAGTAGCTACCCTTACCATTTGATTGAATACATCCACGATCAGAATAAAGATCAGTGGCGAAAGCGGATCCCCTTTCCTTAGCTTATGTTTAGATTCGATGTGTCCACACGCTTCACCATTAATGGATATAGAAGAAAAGCTTGTATTCATAATACATTAGATCCAATAACACAATTTAGAGGGGAAGCCGCAATGCGCCATTAAGGCAAGAATAAAATTCCAATTAACTGAATCAAAAGCTTTGGAGAAATCAAGTTTGAGTAAAACACCCGGCGTCGACGTGAAATTACAGAAGGAAATAACTTCTTGTGTGGTGGCCACACAATCTTGAATGTTGCGACCAATTATGAATACAGATTGCTCAATGTTGAACAATGAAGCAATAACAATTTGTAATCTATTAGCAAGGAACTTAGCGATGATTTTGAAGGTTGTGTTGAGAAGGCTGAGAGGACGAAATGATGCTAGAGTGTTGATTTCGAGAGTTTAAGGGAGGAGGGTAATGTTAGCATAATTCTATTTGGCAATGGATAAGGGGTTCGATTGAAACTCAATGCACATTTCTGGAATATCAGATTTTACTGTGGGCCAAAAGTGTTTGAAGAAAAGTGGTCCATATCCATCAGGCCTGGGTGCTTTATCATTTGCCATGTCCTTGACTGTTTTCCAAATTTTTCCTCACTGAAAGGATGATCAATATTGATGTGATGGGGAGAGGGATAAAGAATTTTCCAGTCAATTTCAGGGAGTGGAGGGGAAGATTTGCCAAGAAAATTGCCATAGAAATTGGTGAAAAGGCGGAGAATCTCATGCTGATCAGAGAAGGTTTTGTCATTATGGGTGATTTCTAGAATGAAAGTGGAACAGCGACGACCATTTACTAAACGGTGAAAGTATGCAATATTCTTATCTCCCTCTTCTATCCATTTTGCCTTCAAGCATTGCTTCCACCCAATCTTGTGACACCTCGCCTCCGTTAATGTCTCTCTTTATTAGAATTCATTAAGTTTCGTGAAGCGTTATAGGTAAATAAACAGAGAATTTCACAAGACAAATATAAAATAGCAGCAGAAATCTAAAAGTTTATTTTCCAACAGAAAACACCGTGGTCCAAAAATCCAGTTACAACATCAGTCTGAAATACTGAAAACCAATTACATCAAATTAAAGTATTTTCCTTGTACTAAAAACCATCAGAGTATAGAAATATAAAATCATAGTCCTCAAAAATAGCCATAGCAATATAGACAAGTAGTGAAAGCAATACATTTAAGCATATCCAATTCCAAGCAGAAACATGAGAGAGTCCTAATCAAGCCTGAGTGTTCCCACCCTGAGAACATAGGGGGAACAAAACGAATTAGACATAAAGTCTAGCGAGTCCAATGACTTTTAGCATATAAAGAAATAAAAGTATCAAGATAGTAAATAAACTGGATGAAAGATAACTTAGTATATACAAGTAAAAACAAGATGGACAAGATAAACAGGATAAATTATGCTCCTCAATTACTTTCTCTGCACCAATACTAGTACATTGAATTAAGTGTTTTTCAATAACTTAACAGAAACATAATGATCTTCACAGAACATAAATGGTAGACTTAGGTGTACTTCTAGTAACAGGTTTAACCCCAAACAGAAATAACAGGTACATAAACAGAAATAACGGATGTTACCCCAAACGGAAATAACAGGTAACTAAACAGGACAAGATGTACCCTAATTACTACCCGAACCGATCTTCTCCCTACCACGTAAATACCCTGTGTCGGCCCCACGGAAGGGTGTATTACTTCCTAAAGTGGCAACCACCAGAAGGACACAGACCTATTTACAGGTGTTATGACGTCTTATTTTCCCAAACAGACCGGACCCATGCACGCACGTGACCCCGTTGGAATGCTCCATCAGAACACCCCATCCCAAATGAATCTCTTATAATTAGCTCAATAAGTGTGCCCTGGCCCCTACCTAGTGCGGGGTCCCCTTTTAATACTATAATGGGTTACTGACTAATATGGGTCCCACACAACAGATGACACAAGTCAAACCCCTAAACTTGTGTCCCTAATCAACTAGGATTTCCATGGGTTAAGTCCTATAGCCTAACCCCCCCTCCCCCCAAAAATTCAACAGGTTACATTTTACACGGGTTAACAGTGTCCATACAACCCCAACAGATTAACAATTTTACTTAACCCCAACAGATTAAACATATTACATAAGTGACATACAGTTCTATTAACATGTTCCACTTAATCTTTGAATTAAGCCTACATGTTCATACACCCTAAATTTCAGTTATATTACACAGTATAAGTTATGCTCCAAATTTTAGTTATATTCATAGTACAGGTTAGGGCCCTAAATTACCATTACCAATCATTCCCAATTAATCCAAATTTCATTCGTACGTATATTTCGGCGATATTGGCCTAGGCTCGAAGGTAGCCTAGGCTATAAAAATAAAAAGGGAATGAGAGAGGAAGAAGAACTGAAATAGTCGTATAGCAGAAATAAGCATAGAAATAGGCATATAGTCATAACTGAATATCAGAATGGGTGTATGGAAAATTCCATGTTATTATAATAGATTTGTTTAGGTATAAATCCATTTCTTAACAGGCATAGGTTTAGATCAGGTTTATTAACATGTTATGATTACTATCAAATATTTTTATCTAAAGTTAATATGAACTCACAGAAATTGGATCTAAAGAATAGCGAATAGTATGCTTATATTGCAGAAGAGATTCTTTTATAAGTAAAGGTTGTCGTTGTAGAAGATAGTCTAATTCAATCCATGCTAAGGCACCATCTCCTTGTCTCTATTGTTTTAGGTGTATAAAACAATGGAAATAACAACCCTTATATATACCTTTTCCAATGAATCTCGCTTAGAAACAAGTCCAAGTTCAGGAAGTGAACCTGGATGGATCTGGGGTGGGTCGACCCAGGGGTCGATCCTAGGGTCAACACACCCTTAAGTGCGTCGACCCTAGGGTCAATCCCCTTGGGGCGTGGGTCGACCCCCAATGGGTCCAAATCCCGTGTCGTCTTCCGCTTTGATTTTGAGCTATTTTGAATTTCTGGATTGGTTTGTTTATATATATTTCTCTTATATGTATACAAACTTCAAACCTTAATATCTTCTTCATACGATGTCCGTTTTACGCAAACTCGGAGTCTATCGGAACTAGAATTCCAAGAAGAACGCAATGGTACAGTCCGTTTTGTTTAATTCCAAAAATTAAGTTAATTATTTTTTAGTTTATTAATGTTCTTTAAAATTACGGGGTGTTACACTCTCCCCTATTTAAAGAATTTCATCCCAAAAATCTCCAAGTTAAGAAGAATGTTATTATCCTAACAACCACATCCATCAACTCATTCATCATCCACAAGCATTCATTGTCCTTAAGATTTTTATAATGCTTTTATGAACATATGCAATAGTGTGTGTATATGTCCTTACGCTAATGCGGAAAAATAATCAGGCGGTCGACTGATTCAGTTAACCTCCTTAATGCAATTTATGTACATGCCATGTAACCAAAATGTATACAAATAATCCTAGTATAACATGTAAGTTCTATATGTGTGCATAATCATTCATCCAAATGCAACATCCATATGATGATACGTCTATTTTCATCCATACAAAATCCTAATGCACACACATCCAAATGCAATATGTAAGTAATTGAGCCGATCTAGTGCCTAGTGTGTATGTGTATATATGAATCTACGAGCAACCAATAGCAAACACTAGCATCAACTTGCATCCATCAAACATAACATGTCTCAAACACATGTTTACACCCATTAGTTTTCTGCCTAAAGGTCGAAGATTTGATTGATAGGATACATACGAATGATAGAAACAAATACTAAAATCATGGAAATAGGAGTTAAGAGCGTACCCTTGAAAAGTAAAGGGTACGAAGCACGAATCTTGTCCTTAGTTTCCCAAGTTGCATCCTCGTTGTCTTCTCCCCATTGTACTATCATTAACTTGACCTCTCTATTGCGTAGCTTCTTAACCTCTGATCCAAGTATACGGGTAGGAACTCGTCTAATTGTCGCCTTCCTTTCTACTTCTACCTCCTCAAGCATGCTCAGCTCAACTACTTATGTCGTATCGTGCATACATTTCCGCAAATTGGAAACATGGAAAACATTATGAACACTAGCCAACCTCTCTGGTAATCTCACCCTATAGGCCATTTGACCTAACCTCTCTACTATGGGAAATGGCCCTACAAACCTTGGCGCCAGTTATCCTACAGATCTAAAGCGAACCACAATCCTCAACGGTGATACTTTGATGAAGACCATGTCTCCTACTTCAAATTCAATGTCAGTCCTCCTATTATCACCATACGACTCCTTCTTGTCCTGAGTTGTCTTCATCCATCTGCAGATGAGATCAATCTTCTTTAAAGTCTCTTTAGTCATCTCAGGTCCAAGTAGAAGCCTATCTGTAGACTCCAACAAACAAGTCATTGATCTGCAAGGTCGTCCATACAGTTCCTCGAAGGGTTCCATGTCAATACTAGCCTGATAACTATTGTTGTAGGTGAACTCTACCAATGGAAGGTGCTCCTCTCAAGTCCCTCTGAAGTATAGGATACACAGCCTCAAAAGATCCTCAAGAACTCTATTCACTCTCTCAGTCTACTTATCGGTCTGAGGGTGATATGCAGTGCTCAAATATAACAGTGTACCTAATTCCCCTTGTAGGCTCTTCCATAACTCACTAGTGAAGATAGGATCACGATCGCTCACTATGCTAAAGGTACTCCATGTAAACGGACTATCTCACGAAGACAAACTAATGCCAACAGTCGATACCAAAAATTGGTTCAACACTCGAAAAGAAAGGTTTCATAGAGAATAAATAAAGAATAACAACAAATGCAAAGAAATTAAAAAGACATCACACACATAATTTTTATAGTGGTTCGGCAAAGACAGTGCCTACGTCCACTTTATATGTTATTTCTTTTTTTTATGAGAAAGAATGCCCCTTTCTGAATTGAAGTACAGATATTTATAGGTGATGCAATATTTGGCCGTTGTCTGCACGTGTTATCAGATCCAGAGGAATAGCTATGGCTGAAAGAATCGGTATCTACTGAAGAATCGGGCTTTCCTCCAAAAATCCAGCACGGATTTAGTGCTTGATCTGCCCGCTTTGGGCAATTTGAATGGAAAAAAATCCGGGATGAACTATTCTTTAGACTGACCCTTAGATGAGCGCTTTGTAGCTGACTGGTCCTAGCCACATCATACTCCTTTGGGACCGCGTGGAATAGGATGATGGGCTTCTCTGATTGATTTTCTTCAAGGGCTTCGAAGACGAATCTTCGACATTACCATGCCTTGATGGGCAGTCCAAAAGGCCCATCAACACTTTGCCCCCCAAAGTATGATTTACTTAATGGGAAGCATACTTTGTTGTCCAATTTTTTGAGCCAAAGTCAGTTCACCGCTTGGTCCATTAGTTATCCCAACTTTCACTAAATGGGCACCACATACTGTGTCAAGTCCCATCAATTGCTTTGAGATTATAAATGAGTTCAGATAATGATGGCGCCTTTCTATCTCCCCATCTTATCAACTGATTTCTCATCTTCCAATTTCTTTACACGTCCGCCTGGTCCAATCAGATTAGCCAAATTTGAATAGCCACATTTCTCTACTGCTATAAAAATAAAACTTCATTCGCCCTTTTCTTTTTACTTTTTTTTCATCGTGAGGGTTAATCTAGTGCTTCGAAAGAAATACAATCAGCGATCATCATCTCTTTCAAGAATCATCTTTGTTAGGTATGAATTGCTCTCCATATCGCAATATCACTTTTGCACTATTGTCTTTCCCCCCTTTTTTTACCGTGACCTAGGGTTTAATTTGACTCCATCAACGGAGTTTCTCCGCATTAAACCGCTAGAATCAGTGGCGGCGCGGTTCTCCCAAAGCGGCATCACCATTCTTTTGATTAAAACTTGTCGATATCAAATTTCTAATCTTGATGGCAAAAGACTTTGTCAAGCATTTCATGAGTTAGAACATTTCTGGACTCTAAGGCGCGTGACTGTGCTAAAGAGGACGACAAAATAGATACCAATTTTCATTTAACCCGAACCAGATCACCTGTTACTCATTTTTTCTTTCCTCCCTTTTTTATAGGTTAATGGCTAAGTCAAAGTCTGGTGGAGAGATACCTTTTTCCATTAGAGTAGACAGTTCTTCAGAATCTATAGGTCAGTCAGAATCCACTCCTAGCAACGATCCTTAAAGTTGGTCGATGGATCCGCACCCTATTCCCCCGATAGCAGTCGAGCTATCTGAAGCGATACCTATCCCACTAGCGCCTGATATGCTTCCTGGTGCGGAGATCCTAAAGAACCCTCCAGAAGAAGAAAAATCCAACATTACTGTCAAGCGATTAAAGCATTTAACGGCGAAACACAACATTCCTTTTGATGATGTTCTTGTTCCCGCGGAAACCGACAGACCCCATAATCCTTCGGACGATTATATGGCAATTTCTCTTCCGATGTGCAAAGTGGGTGCCATTCCCCCTTTTCCTCCTTTTATTATTGACTTTTTGTGTCGAATGAACTTGGCTCCAATGCAGTTTCATCCGATAGCCTATGGCAACCTGTTGTCGACCTGTTATCTATATCTGAAATTTCTAGGACATCTTCTAACCTTTGATGACATAGCCTTCCTTTTCAATCTTAGACAAAATGATAAATCTCCTTCTTTATTTTTCTTTGAAGCTGTTCGGGGTTGGAAGATTATTGAGGAGGTCCCAAGCAAGGCAGGTGATCCTAGGCGGGACTGGTTCTGGATTAAGCAACAGCCGGGGTGCGCCCGATACTGGCTTAAACGTGGTAAGTTCTCCTTTCTTTTTTGCAAACTCCTTCCCCATTAGAGTCTCTCTCCCCGACTGATTTCTCTTTTGATATACAGAAGGCGATCTGGTAAGACCTGGTGGGGAGGTTTTTAAAGAACGCCACCGACGGCTGATCGAGATAGAAAAGAAGCAACGAGAGTTATGGGGCTGTGTAACCGATGAAAACTTGCACTGATATGCCCTCCTTGACCAACATAGGTCGAGGGGCTCAACAAAAGAAGGGCCTGACCCTGCAGCACCGGTTCAAGATGACGTGCCCCAGTCTCAAAAAAGTCAGGTGATAGACAAGGGGTTCCACTGGACGGAGAACCCACCGTTCGTCCCTTGCCTGAGAAGAAAGGGAAATCTGGTTCAAAGAAGCATGTTTTCAAAAGGCAGGTTCGGAAGGTCAAGTTTCAGGAAGTCGCTCGTGATGGGGTCGGACATCGACCAAAAAAGAAGGTTTCTGCCAAGAGAGCTCCTGAGGCTATGCCAGGGAAGTCAAACGAAGAGGAGCACACTGAGGTTCACCTGAGAGATTCGGAGGTCAAGGAAGATTCCCCTTCGACCTATGGTCTATATGAAGGTCGTGGCGCCTCCCCTCTTCCAAGGTTGGAATACAAATGCCCAATATCATCCTTTCTGTAACGACCCGGATTTTGACGATCTTGGTTATCTGATGTACAACACATATCGAACATCCAAGGATCGAAAATAACCGAATAGTTAATGAAAGAAATTAGAGGGTAAGGGTAGATAAGATAGAAACTTAGAATAGAAGAAGAAGAAGAAGAACACAACATCAGAGTAACACGAATCTCACAGCGGAACGAATAACATATAATATACATCACAACTTTGAAATATAAATCTGTACTTGAATATACATATCATTTCCAAAGTACAGCACTTATATCACAGCGGAAATAAACTATAGCTATATGATCATGAAGCCTCCTGCTCGAGCTCTTCAAGTATCTGTAAATTCCTGACTACTTGACTGTCCGTACAAAATTGGGTACCCAAGAGTTTAGGGAAAACAAAATAAAATAAACTCTGGGTCAGTCATGGGACTGGTATGAGTAAAACAGTTTGAGCAACAAAACGATATCTCATAAGACCACACCGTATAACGGAATGGGGTTTTCCCTTATGAGAATCAAAAATATCTTTATATCAACAACCTTTTGATATTATAATAATGTCTATCAACCACAATATAATAATCATCTAGCAAAAACGCTTCCATCTCACGTTCTACATATAGTATATAATCAAAACAGCAAGCATGTATTGGGTAATGGATTTCCAACTATGAAAAGGTGTGGAACCACCTTTCGCTAGTGTAACTCTAGAGAGGAATACACTGGATTCAACAAGAACATCTTGCAACCTGGCCACACATGACCGACCACTCATTTCGCTTGAGTGTATCGAATGTATATCACCAACGGTTGGGATCAGCAACCGTTTCCCGAATGGGATAGCATCAACAATAGTTTTTAGAAGTAAATGAAACTCTAGATCAGTAGTTATACACCCTAATAGGTGCGACCTACATAGCCATGTTGCCTGCCCGATTTCTGTCATTTACCGGATGTGAGGCTAGAAACTACGCTTATCTTTCACATACTACATCTTCATTCATTTTGAATGTCACATCGTCATATCCGCCAAATCACAAATTGATTTCCCCAAAAATAACACGGGTATACAGCTAAGAGAAACGAATTCCTCCGCCACCAAATGTGATACGTTTGAAGAGATCAACTTACGCGATCTATTAGATATACTTTGTTATACATTCTTCCATGCAGGTCATCCTGGGACTGGACAAACCGAAGGCACTATTCAGTATATCCATCTTAGGCATTGTTATCTAAGATTTATACAATAGCCCTTGAATTTTACTCCATACTCAATTATCTTTGGCATATATGATTCGCGATGCTTATGCCAATACAGAGTGGTTCTTTGGATAATAATCCGACCGTTCTCTCCATATTAACAACGTTAAAATGGTCAAAACTTCGATAGTCTGTGATTTAACCACCAAAGAAAATAGGTGTGCAAACAACGATATTATTTCCAGATGGAAATCATATCGATCAATCATCATTAACTATATATATATACATATATATATATATATATTTCCTCATTTCTATGTTTAGAAAATATACGTTATTAACACTGGAAAATATTTCCATGGCTTAATTACGTATCACTATTCTTCCACAACTATCAGTCCCTAACTATAAACTAACAAGAGAACAACTTCCTAAGTATAAACCCCGTAGGCCGAAACCAACATCAGATCGATACTCAGGAAACCATTCAACTTATTAATCTCTAGTCAGTTTCTAATTTTTGTTTAACTCCATTTCTATTAACTCGGTTCGATTAACTCCTTTCGATTTACTCAACTAGACTAACCATATTTGACTAACTCGTTTCGAATAACCAAATTCGATTAACTCCTTTTCATTAACTCTATTTACTTTCCCAATAAATATTACTTTATTCTATTTATTTTCTAAATAAATATTCCTTTATTCTATTTTATTCGTTTTATCAACATTTCCCCTTTTATTTACTTTCGAAATATTTTCTTTCATAAAATCTGTTGATTTTATAAAATCCCTTTATTTCAATATACATTGAAATAATTCTTTTTACATCCCAGGGTCTTTTTATGATATTTAAAATATCGAATAACAAGGATCAATATCATTCTAACACACATAATCCATAACAGATTATATAACACATCATATATCACAATATATGAAAAACAGTAAAATAAATGTTGAGGAGTCCAGTCGGATTCCTCCAACCTGTTTCCCTGCATCACAGATGTTAAACACACGAATATCAAATATTCTATTAAACAGAATCAATATTTGATTAACAATATATATATATCGTTATCTATGATTTCAATCAATACACAAACAATTCAACCAAACAGTTAACACACAACAATCAACAGATAATTATCATTTCTAAATATACGTTAGAAAAATATAACTGTTCAGAGTTGGTGAGTTTTCCTCACATTGGACAATCATCGTTAATAACGATAACCATCGCTTGATTCAGACGGACAATTTATTTCGCTATAAATTGTAACGAGCTCCGATGGACTTCCAGTCAGTTCCCTGGTGTAGCCACCATCCATATGATTGCAATGTGACAAACCGTTCGCCAAACTGATATCGTATGACCAAGATAAAATATTTAAAAGCTTGTATATATTATTAAATTAAATTATCTTAAACTTTATTTAAATTTTTGGGCTTTACCTTTCTTGAGCCGGCCCAATACCCCCACTGTACCCGACCTAATGTGAATAGTATCTGTCTCCTCCAAACATGATTCCGCTCCCGATAAGGCAAACACACGAATCACCTTTTTTTGCTGTGAACTTTTGCATCCTGGTTCTTTGCTAATTCACATTATGGACCCTCCCTGATTTTTATTTATTTAAATGGGCCTTGCTTTAAAAAAAACCGCCACGTCCAAACTATAACCGATCCATCTGTACTTCTTCTTCCCCGTGTTGAAATTTCCCATTTCCAGTTTAATAAGATGGCCCATCAAACCCATGCTCTCCATACCGTACGCCCTCCTCCTGTAATCTCCCTACTTCATAAACATCCCACTGCCATCGTACTGCTTCCACCATTTCATGAAACAGCAACCAATATCTCCCATTTCTTCACCGATATCCACAGACAAGAGGCCGAACTTCATCACGCCTACACAACACCCGCCTGCTCCGGACCTCACTCATGCACCCTACTTCCTCCTGTATCCGCGCCACCTAACATGACTGCTGCTGTTGATATTTTCGAGCTTCCAGATCCTGGCTTGCACCATGCTGGACTAAAAGGAGGTTGATACACATGCTCTTGCGAACTTCAAAAATTCAAGTAGTATGCTATTTGGGAGGTGTATGAATATTTGTTTCGAATTTTAAGAGACCATAAAACTGTCGACTTGGAATTGTTGCTCCCCAAGTAAAAAGAAGAAAGACATCCGTGCTCATGTATTTATAGAATCTGAATTTAGTTTGTAAGAATTTGTGTTGCTGTGACTTCCATGTTGGGTTTGCTGAAAGGTAGAAATTAGGGGCACGTTACTATTAAACAGTAGTGTATGTTATGGAGCCTTTCTTTTCCACACGTTACTTCACCAACTTTTGTCTCCACGTTAATATCCTATTATAATATGTAAATACATGTATATTTAAAGGTTGTTGTGGCATGGATATGCATTATTTCAAAGTGAAGTCCTTACGAACGGCTATAGACAGAAATAAACATACCGTTGTGATAAGCATGGTGTCACGATCCCAAAAATATAATAATACCGGTAGTTCAACTCATATTGTGAAACCTCAAAATGTTTATTACAGGGTGCCACATACTCCAAATAAAAAGTTGCTTATTTAATTAATTAAAAATTACAGAAAAATCCTAAAAATTAAATTATCGTTATATCTCAAAAGAACCTTGTCTAAATTCGAAACCGATATTCAAATATTTTTAAATAACTGTTATGGCCACGAACGAATATACCGCTGTTTTTCTGAATATTTGATTTGGAATAGATCAAAATCTACATGACGAAATCCCGATTTTTCTCTTCCACTACAAAGATATACTCCACCAGCTCCGTACATTTCTTGTTTCATAGAAATCCGATCTAAAACGAACTCTGTACATTCAGTTGAAGTTCAAATTGCCAAATAGCGAACTGTCGCGCCATTTCAGGCTCGATTATATTTATAATATAATTATACATTCAAACTGACGTTATTTGAATATATTTGTTATTCAAATTAAATTCTAAACTGAATTATATATTTTGAATTTCCCAATTCACACCATATCGCCATTTCAGCAAATTCTGATTATTTCAGAATTAAATATAAATTATTTAATTGTTATTTTAATTAAATATTCACTCTTATTTAATTCAACGACCATTATATTCTCTAAACCATTATTTAAATAATTAAATAAATTAATTATTATATCGTTGAAAATGTGGTTCATTACATTCTTCCCTACTTAAAAATAATTTCGTCCTCGAAATTGCTAAGGTAGGAAACAAACCCTATCGACTGGTCAGACTTATTTGTTCACTTCTCAATTTCAGTTTCCTCTTACTAATTTAATTTCAATTTAAATCATTAATTTAATTCTATTAACGAATATTTTCAAAAATCCTGAAAATTTTCTAACTCCTAAACTTTTCGAAAAATTTCGCCAGCACCTCCTTTGTACTGGTCAATAGCTCAAACTCCAACTCGCCTCTCTGGGCCACCTCCAACCCAAAATAAAACCAAACAGTCAAGTGGCTTGCCAATTCAGCTCATAAATTCCAAACTCATATCAAATATAAACTTGTACCTTTTTGTCGGGCATACCATTATATCTTTTCCACCTATTATCAATTCAGCAGATACAAGGGTCATCCCAATCAAATTCCAATCTGTTTTTATCCACAAATCCCACTCATTTAGTTATACCTCAGTCGAATTCAATTTCAAATCAAAGTTCCATTTTCGATTTCCAAATTCTTAACTCCTCAATCCATATAGTTAACCGAGTTAAGTTCCACCCCATGTTTCATTAACTGGTTAATTCCACTAATCAGTTATCTTTATTTTTAAATTCAATTTGGTTTTAATTCAAACAATATTTCCCTGGGAATTTTAAACAGCTTACAATATCGAAAATCAAACTTTCCTTTTCAGGAAAAACAACTCATTTTCCCAAAACAATTCGAAATCGATATTTTTGGTAGTAATCCGTCACTTACAAACTCGAAAATGAACACTGATGATGTCGCGATTCATCATCAGAATTTATTTTCCAGCGATCGAAGTGAGTTCAATACTATATCACTTTTTCAAAACTCATCTTTAAACACTTTCAATTTGAAATACATTTCAAAATATCATTCACAAATGCTTGGAATACAATTTAAAATCTCCCAGGATCTTAAATTTTCCTTATTTTTAATCCAAATCCATTTACAAATACTGTTTCAATTTTCCAAGGTTTTAATTTCAATTCTGATTCAAATTCAGATTTAATTCATTTCGTAACACTTATACGAATTCTACTTGGTTATATATATAACCATTTTACTTTTATAATCTTACTCGATTATAATAACAACCAATATATCCAATCCTTTATATCAAAACATAATTTGGGTAAAATTATTTCGTTTACCCTCTTTTCAAAAAATACCATGACGATTCATCGTATTCGAGTGTTTACAAAATTCCTACCGATACAGTGGATCAAACTGATCGACCAGAACTCATAAACAACTCAACCAATAAATGTCCACAATATAAAATCATTTTATATTGAATAACAAATACGCTCTCTCGTATATATACACTCAAACTCAATCTAGGGTGTTACTAACCCCATCTCGACTGAGTTATGCCACAGGGCCAAGGTAATTACTCAACCTCGCTCTGATACCAACTGTAACGACCTTGATTTTGATGACCTTGGCTATCCGATATACAACACATATCGAACATCCAAGGATCGAAAATAACCGAATAGTTAATGAAAGAAATTAGAGGGTGAGGATTGATAAGATAGAAACTTAGAATAGAACAAGAAGAAAAAGAACACAACATCAGAGTAACACGAATCTCACAGCGGAACGGATAACATATAATATACATCATAACTTTGAAATATAAATCTATACTTGAATATACGTATCATTTCCAAGTACAGCACTTACAACATAGCAGAAATAAACTATAGCTATATGATCCTGAAGCCTCCTGCTTCAGCTCTTCAAGTATCTGTAAATTCCTGAGTACTTGACTGCCCATACAAAATTGGGCACCCAAGAGTTTAGGGAAAACAAAACAAAATAAACTCCGGGTCAGTCATGGGACAGGTATGAGTAGAACAGTTCAAAACAGTTTGAGCAACAAAACGATATCTCATAAGACCACGCCGTATAACGGAACGGGTTTTTCCCTTTTGAGAATCAAAAATATCTTTATATCAAAATCCTTTTGATATTATAATAATGTCTATCAACCACAATATAATAATCATCTAGCAGAAATGCTTCCATCTCACGTTCTACATATAATATACAATCAAAACCGCAAGCACGTATTGGGTAATGGATTTCCAACTATGACAAGGTATGGAACCACCTTTTGCTAGTGTACCTCTAGAGAGGAATACACTAGATTCAACAAGAACATCTTGCAACCCGGCCACACATGACCGACCACTCATTTCGCTTGAGTGTATCGAATGTATATCACCAACGGTTGGGATCAGCAACCGTTTCCCGAATGGGATAGCATCAACAATAGTTTTTAGAAGTAAATGAAACTCTAGACCAGTAGTTATACACCCTAATAGGTGCGACCTACATAGCCATGCTGCCTGCCCGATTTCTGTCATTTACCGGATGTGAGGCTAGAAGCTACGATTATCTTTCACATACCACATCTTCATTCATTTTGAATGTCACATCGTCATATCCGCCAAATCACAAATTGATTTCCCCAAAAATAACACGGGTATACAGCTAAGAGAAACGAATTCCTCCGCTACCAAATGTGATACGTTTGAAGAGATCAACTTACGCGATCTATTAGATATACTCTGTCAGACATTCTTTCATACAGGTCATCCTGGGACTGGACAAACCGAAGGCACTATTCAATATATCCATCTTAGGCACTGTTATCTAAGATTTATACAACAGCCCTTGCATTTTACTCCATCTTCAATTATCTTTGGCATATATGATTCGCGACGCTTATGCTAATACAGAGTGGTTCTTTGGATAATAATCCAATCGGTCTCTCCATATTAACAACGTTAAAATGGTCAAAACTTCGATAGTCTGTGATTTAACCATCAAAGAAAATAGGTGTGCAAACAACGATATTATTTCCAGATGGAAATCATATCAATCAATCATCATTAACTATATATATACATCTATATATATATATCCTCATTTCTATGTTTAGAAAATTTACGTTATTAACACTGGAAAATATTTCCATGGCTTAATTACGTATCACTATTCTTCCACAACTATCAGTCCCTAACTATAAACTAACAAGAGAACAACTTCCTAAGTATAAACCCCGAAGGCCGAAACCAACATCAGATCGATACTCAGGAAACCATTCAACTTATTAATCTCTAGTCAGTTTCTAATTTTTGTTTAACTCCACTTCTATTAACTCTGTTCGAATAACTCCTTTCGATTTACTCGACTAGACTAACCATATTTGACTAACTCGCTTCGAATAACTAAATTCGATTAACTCCTTTTCATTAACTCTATTTACTTTCCCAATAAATATTCCTTTATTCTATTTATTTTCTAAATAAATATTCCTTTATTCTATATTATTCGTTTTATCAACATTTTCCCTTTTATTTACTTTCGAAATATTTTATTTCATAAAATCTGTAGATTTTATAAAATCCTTATATTTCAATATACATTGAAATAATTCTTTTTACATCCCAAGGTCTTTTTATGATATTTATAATATCGAATAACAAGGATCAATATCATTCTAACACACATAATCCATAACAGATTATATAACACATCATATGTCACAATATATGAAAAACAGTAAAATAAATGTTGAGGAGTCCAGTCGGATTCCTCCAACCTGTTTCCCTGCATCACAGATGTTAAACGCACGAATATCAAATATTATATTAAACAGAATCAATATTCGATTAACGATTTATATATATATCGTTATCTATGATTTCAATCAATACACAAACAATTCAACCAAACAGTTAACACACAGCAATCAACAAATAATTATCATTTCTAAATATACGTTAGAAAAATATAATTGTTCAGAGTTAGTGAGTTTTACTCACATTGGACAACCATCGTTAATAACGATAACCATCGCTTGATTCAAATGGACAATTTATTTCGCTATAAATTGCAACGAGCTCCGATGGACTTCCAGTTAGTTCCCTGGTGTAGCCACCATCCATACGATTGCAATGTGACAAACCGTTCGCCAAACTGATATCGTATGACCAAGATAAAATATTTAAAAGCTTGTATATATTATTAAATTATCTTAAACTTTATTTAAATTTTTGGGCTTTACCTTTCTTGAGTCGGCCCAATACCCCCACTATACCCGACCTAATGTGAATAGCATCTATCTCTTCCAAACATGATTCCGCTTCCGATAAGGCAAACACACGAATCACCTTTTGAACTTTTGCATCCTGGTTCTTTGCTAATTCATGTTATGGCCTTCCCTGATTTTTATTTATTTAAATGGGCCTTGCTTTAAAAAAACCCGCCACATGCAAACTATAACCGATCCATCTGTACTTCTTCTTCCCCGTGTTGAAATTTCCCATTTCCAGTTTAATACGATGGCCAATCAAACCCATGCTCTCCATATCCTACGCCCTCCTCCTGTAATCTCCCTACTTCATAAGCATCCCACGTCCATCGTATTTCTTCCACCATTTCATGAAACAGCAACCAATATCTCCCATGTCTTCACCGATATCCATAGACAAGAGGCCGAACTTCATCACGTCTACACAACACCCGCCTGCTCCGGACCTCACTCATGCACCCTACTTCCTCCTGTATCCGTGCCACCCAACATGACTACTGCTGTTGATATTTTCGAGCTTCTTGATCCTGGCTCGCACCATGTTGGACTAAAAGGAGGTTGACATGCATGCTCTTGCGAACTTCAGAAATTCAAGTAGTATGCTTTTTGGGAGGTGTATGAATATTTATTTCGAATTTTAAGAGACCATAAAACTGTCGACTTGGAATTGTTGCTCCCCAAGTAAAAAGAAGGAAGACACCCGTGCTCATGTATTTATAGAATCTGAATTTAGTTTGTAAGAATTTGTGTTGTTGTGACTTCCACGTTGGGTTTGTTGAAAGGTAGAAATTTAGGGCACGTTACTGTTAAACAGTAGTGTATGTTATGGAGCCTTTCTTTTCCACACGTTACTTCACCAACTTTTGTCTCCACGTTACTATCCTATTATAGTATGTAAATACATGTATATTTAAAGGTTATTGTGGCATGGATATGCATTATTTCAAAGTGAAGTTCTTACGAATGGCTATAGACATAAATAAACATACCGTTGTGATGATCAACGTGTCACGATCCCAAAAATATAATAATACCGGTAGTTCAACTCATATTGTGAAACCTCAAAATGTTGATTACAGGGTGCCACATACTCGAAATAAAAAGTTGCTTATTTAATTAATTAAAAATTACAGAAAAATCCTAAAAATTAAATTATCGTTATGTCTCAAAAGAACCTTGTCTAAATTCGAAACCTATATTCAAATATTTTTAAATAACCGTTGTGGCCATGAACAAATATACCACTGTTTTTCTGAATATTTGATTTGGACATAGATCAAAATCTACACGACAAAATCCTGATTTTTCTCTTCCACTAGAAAGATATACTCCACCAGCTCTGTACATTTCTTGTTTCACAGAAATCCGATTTAAAACGAACTCGGTACATTCAGTTGAAGTTCAAATTGCCAAATAGCGAACTACCGCGCCATTTCAGGCTCGATTATATTTATAATATAATTATACGTTCAAACTGACGTTATTTAAATATATTCGTTATTCAAATTAAATTCTAAACTGAATTATATATTTTGAATTTCCCAATTCACACCATATCGTCATTTCAGCAAATTCTGATTATTTCAGAATTAAATATAAATTATTTAATTATTATTTTAATTAAATATTCACTCTTATTTAATTCAACGACCATTATATTCTCTAAACCATTATTTAAATAATTAAATAAATTAATTATTATATCGCTGAAAATGCGGGTCATTACACTTTCACCACAGAGTCTAGATCCAAATCGATTCTTTGTTCACCAATCTGAGGGAATGTCCTTTCCAGACAAAGATAGCGGCATTGGAAGTATATTCTTGTCATAACTATAAGGTTTTATTGCATGTCACCTCATCAAATATTTATGCGCAAATCGAAGATTGCTTACTTCATTTTGCTTCCCCTGCAGGTGTTGATGAAGAGTTTTATGGAGACCTGTTCGCGTCCTTCCCAAGGGACATCGGTTCAGGGGAAGCTACTTTGCCTCATACTGAAAAAGATGTCAGCGGAAAAGACAATGGTAGCAAAAGGAGGGAAGCAGAAGTCGTGAAGGAAGATAGGAAGGAAGAAGAAAAAGAAGAATCAAGAGAAGAAAGAGGAGACCAACTGCCCAAGGACCAGGATGGGCAGAAAAAGAGGCACTTGAGAAGACATGATCGAACGCCGAGAGATATGGACGAATTGAGTTGCGCGCCCAAGAAGAGAAAAATGGATAAATCCCCCAAGTGTAGGGGGAAAATAGAGCCGAGCCTTCTCGGGTAGTGACCCATCGCACTAGTCCTATGGTTGGCACTTCCTCTGCTAACCGATTCCAAGAATTGGAACGAAATTTCCCCGGTCTCATTTTCTCTGAGATCGGGGTACTTCCTGAAATACAACCATTATCCCACAGCTTCCGTCGCCGCATGCGCAGTAATTTGGAATATCCCTTGTCTCAATATGACGCTATGCCGGAATATGCCGAACAAGTGAGTGGGGTATTAATGGGAAAACTAGTCGAGCTTGCTAGTTTAAAGAGGGACGTCGATAGTTGTAAGAGGACCTTCAGGTTCCTTGAAAAGAAAATCAAAGATCAAGAGATGCAGGCGGCGGTAGACAAAGAAAAGTATGAGAGAGAGATCGAGGATTTGAACGTTCAAGCCCAGCAGAAAGGCCGGGAATGTGCTTCTATGAAGGAGGAAATTGAAGCTTTGAAGAGGGACAACTCGACCTCGAAATTCAAAACTTGAAGGCTGCCCTTCATTCGTCCGAGCTGGCTAAGGATCTGGCTGAAAAGAATACTGCGGCAGCGGTCGAGTCTGCTGTAAATCTGAAGTTTCAATACGATGTTGAAATCGAGACCCTTAAGGCCGAGCATGCCTAAGAGAAAGTCAAGATGAAGAAGGGGCATGCTCTCCAGGTTCTTTTGTTTTGTATAGATGTTCTTCGCCGCTGGGATTTGTCCTGGATGCCTGGATATCCCAAGTCATTAGTTGATGTGTGGAAGGTACTTTTGTGGGAAGAAAAGAAGAAGGCAAAACAGGGTCATCCAGGGGATGAGACATCGCTGATGACTCATATCCTGACTGACAGAGAGCGTGCCATTGTGGTGGAGGCACGAAACCAAGAAAAGAGAATGGCAAATGCAGAGCATTGTAAGGTGAAAGGAAAATCGATCCTTCAAACTGAAGCTGGTGACATTCGTCCTTATGCTCCTGCGCCCTCCGCGCACATGGTTACAGAGAGGGGTTCGTCTTCTACCTTTCCATCCGACAAAGTCAAGGTCATGGAAGGACAAGTAGTTGGTTCTAATGTGGAAGGTGAGCTTCTCCTCTCCCCTTTTTCCCTTTGAGCCCTTATCCTCCGCTAACCTGTATGTATCTTCTTTCTCTCTTAGGGATTTCTGTTGTTTCTGAAACGATGAATGAAGGACCTAGCACTGAGAAAAAGGGCGCCATCGAAGAAGAGATTAAGGTTGCGGAAGTAGCAACGGTCGACTTAGTATCTCCCGATGTCGAGATCATTGAGGAATCCAAAAAAGAAGGTTGCCCAACCATGTCCGAGATCAAGGACCAGAGGGACAAGGAGATTTCTGCTGTGAAACCTGAACCCGCCGGGGATTCTTCGAGTGCCAAACCTCTCTAGTTCCTTCCTCCGACCATTCTTTCTTTAGCCCCATGCTCTGCTGTCCCCTTGTTCCGCAGGTTTCTGACTCGGCTTCCCATTCTTTTGGTAGTACACTTACGGGGTCGAGACGAGTGTTGACCACCGAGGAAATGCTGGAGATCATCAGGTAGAAAGAGTTGGCTGAAATGGTGGAGCAAGGACTAATGCCACCTCCCTTTTAGGACTTTCTTTTTCTGTGTAACTACCTAATGATGTATCTCTGATGTCATTGTTTGAACGGTACCTGCTATACAGCAATATTTTGTGATGATGTCAGGGTGTTATGAATGAAAATCAGCTTATTTCGCAAGTAGTGATAACATGTGTAACATAGATGTCGTGTGAATCACATGGTTAAATTTTTGATGTCAAGGGTGAGGGCATTAGCTATTTCTTTTGCCCCCAATGTTGGGTAGACACTTGAGTGGTGAACTCCTCGTCGAGCTCAAGGAGTCCCATCCTTAATCTAGGCTTGGATGCAATTGAGCAGGGGCGTCGTAAGGCTTTTATACTTATCCTTTGATCAGTAAAGGGTAAAGTTTTATTGTTTGAGCGGTCTTTTGTCAAGGTGCACCTTTCACGCTCGGGTGTCGTTTATACTCTTCCTCAAGTCAATGGGGTCGAGAGTCGAGATTTGATGGTCGATCAGTGTGCCTGGACAGGCGTCAGCTTTATCCTTGATCCATTAAAGGTAAAGGTTGTGTGGTCAGTCGTTCGATCACAATTACTGGCTCTTTTATAATTACAACAAATTAGAGCAGGAACAGAGACTCTTATTAATACGCTATTGCCACCGATGATGGTCGCTTATTACAATGTCAACAACAAATAAATCAATAATCTAAATGCGAAAAGAAAGCAAAAACACTGAAATATAAATTCTAAAAAAGATAATGCCGTAAATGCTCCGTGTTCCATGCTCTTTGAAACGGCTCACTATTCACAGTTACTAATCTGAAACTTCCATTATCGAGCTTTCTCTGAATGACATAAGGTCCTTCCCATCTCGGACCCATGTGTACAGGGATAGGAAAGATTCGTTTCAAGACCAGATTGCCTACCTCGAATGTCTTTGGTCGGACCTTCTTGTTATAATATCGAGCGACCCTTTGTCTGCGCGCTTGAGCCCGAAGATTCGCTTCATCTCTTTTTTAGTCAATCATGTCCGGGGAGGTCAAGAGAAGTGCCTTATTATTCAGGGGATCGTAGTAGGTCGTTCGGTGAGTCGGGACTTCAAGTTCGATCGGAAGGACTGCTTCGGACCCGTATGATAAAGCAAAGGGAGTATGCCCTATAGCGATTTTGTGGGTAGTACGATATGCCCACAATGCCAAGGGCAACTCGTCGACCCATTTTCCTTTAGCGCGTTCTAGCCGTTTCTTCAAAATGGTTTTAATGATCTTATTAAGCGCTTCAACTTGACCATTGGATTGGGGGTGCGCGACTGCAGTGTACCTCTTCTCGATATGATGTTTCTCACAAAAATCCTGAAATTCCAGACTGTCGAACTGGGTTCCGTTTTCTGTGATAATGGTTCGAGGTACTCCATACCGACATATAATGTTTCTGATGACAAAGTTGATAACCTTCTTCGTTGTAATTGTGGTCATCTGCTCGGCTTCTGCCCATTTTGTGAAGCAGTCCACCGCCACAATCGCGTACCTAGCACCCCCTTGAAATAGGCAAAGTTCCGATGATGACAATTCCCCACATAGCGAACGGCCAAGGACTTATCATGTGGGTAATATTTGTTGGAGGCGCCCGTGGGATTTGTGCGAATCTCTAGCACTTATTGCATTTCTTGACGTAGTTAGCAACGTCCTTATTAATGGTCGGCCAGAAGTGTCCATAACGCAGTATTTTCCGGGCCAGGATTTGCCCCCCGGCGTGGGCTCCACAATCTCCCTCGTGTACTTCTTGTAGTATTCTTTTGATGTCATTGTTGGCTACACATCGGAACATAGGAACTGAAAATCCTATTCTGTAAAGTTGGCCTTGCTGAACTAGATATCTGGAAGCTTGTCGCACCAAAGCTCGCCTTTCGTTCTTCTTTTCGGGCAGTTTCCCATGGAGAAGGAAAATTTTGATGGGAGTCATCCATGATTCTTCTTCGTGCTCGATATCCGTCTGGTCGACATTCATCTGGTCAATGCTTGGTATTTTCAAGACTTCTGTGGAGACTAACTCGGTCTCATTCGGATAGTCTGAACTGGCCAGCTTTGCTAGCCTATCTGCTTTCTGGTTTTCTACCCGAGGAATATGGGAAATGCTATATCGATCGAAGTTCCGCAGCAACTTCTCAACTTCTTTAAGGTAAGAAGTCAGTCGTTCTCCTCGGGTAACGAATTCCTTTAGGACTTGACAGACTACAAGTTGTGAGTCACAAAAGATGTCGAGCGATGTTATCTTCAGGTCCTTCGCTAATTTGAATCCAGCAAGTAGGGCTTCGTACTCGGAGTCGTTATTGGTTGCCAAAAACTCTAACCTCATAGCATAATAAATAGAGCGCCCTTCGGGGGAAAGAAGTACTATGCCGGCTCCCGAGCACTGTTTATTTCGGGTCCCATCCATGTAAAGCTTCCAGCTGATTTGCTCTTGATCGACCTTCATAGGCTCGGGGTCATCATCTTGACATTCTTCCTCTGGGGTCGTAAATTCTCTATGAAATCAGCTAAAGCTTGTCCTCGGATTGACTTCCGAGGAATAAATGTTAGGTCAAACTAGCTTAACTAAATATTCCATTTTAGCAATCTCCCGCTTGCTTCTGGTCGTTGTAAGATTTGTCAAAGAGGCTGATCAGTGAATATTTTAATTGGATGGGCCTGGAAGTAGTGCCATAACTTCCTTGACATGATTAGCAAACTATACGCCAACTTTTCGATCTTAGGGTAATTACATTCGGCTCTGGTTACTCACATAATAAACCGGTCTTTGCACTCGATCCTCTTCACGGACCAGGACCGAGCTAATTGCATGTGCGGATACTGCTAAATAAACGAACAAGTCTTCATGGTCGATAGGTTTGGATAAAATAGGAGGCTTTTCAAGAAGATCAAGCAGATTGCGGAAGGCTTCAACACTGTCGGGCGACCAAGCAAAGTTTCTTTTCCCCCTTTTTATCAATTCAAAGAAGGGCAGGCATTTATCAGTGGTTTTCGAGATGAATCGTCCCATGGCGGCTATCTTTCCTGCTAAACTCTGAACATCTTTTATCCGGCGAGGCTCCTGAATTCCCTTAAGTGCGGCAATTTGATCGGGATTGATCTCGATTCCACGGGAACTTACAATGAAGCCGAGGAATTTGCCTGACGCCACTCTAAAAGAACATTTTAACGGATTTAGTTTCATTCCATATTTCTGAAGGACGTTAAACATCCTTGACAGGTCGTTCACGTGCTTGGATGATTGTTTTAATTTTACCAACATATCATCTATGTATACCTCCATCATTTTCCCAATTTGATCATGAAACATTCGGCTAACTAACCTTTGATAGGTAGCCCCTGTGTTCTTTAAACCGAAAGGCATCACCACATAACAGTATAGTCCGAGGTCGATAATGAAGCTGGTGTGTTCCTGGTCAGGGATGTGCATGGCAATCTGATTATATCCGTAATATGCATCCATGAATGAAAGGAGCTCATGCCCGGCGGTCGAGTCGACCAGCTGATCGATCCTAGGTAATGGGAAACTGTCCTTAGGTCAGGCTTTATTTAAATCGGAGAAGTCAATACATGTTCTCCATTTCCCGTTTGCCTTCTTCACCAACACCGGATGGCTATCCAGTCGGGATAGGTTGAATCTTGGATGAATCCGTTGCCTTGTAACTTCTCAATTTCTTCTTTTAAAGCTCTCGACCTTTCAGGGCCCAACGTTCACCTTTTCTGCTTTACTGGAGCGTGCTTTGGGTCGATGCTGAGGGAGTGGGTTATAATAGATGGAGATATCCCACACATGTCGGCGTGGGTCCAGGCGAATACGTCTAAATTCGCCTGGAGGAATTCACTTAACTCCCTTGTCCGGAGGGGATCAAGGTGAGATCCCACCTTTAGGACCTTGGTGGGATCATTATCGTCGATTGAGACTTCTATGGTGGCCTCATTTGGGGCCGCCTTCCTGCACCCCGACTCATCGTCATCTTGTGGGTCGATGTCTTCGACCTCACAGGATGACGGTCCTGGTCGAGGTGTTTTCTGTAATTGTTATGTTTCCTTCCTTTCCCCCGAGCGGGAAGATTTCTCAGACTCTTTGTTACACCGTTCCGTAGCTCCTTCCATTCTGCCATATAGCAAGCTCGACCTGTTATCTGGTCTCCTCGCATGGTTCCGACTCCGCTATCCATGGGGAACTTCAAAAGTAAACACCAAGGGGCGATACATGCTCGGAACACAACCAGGGAAGGTCGTCCCAGGAAAGCATTATAATGCGAGTTGATGTTCATTACAACAAACGGTAAAATCCTGACTGTTCGTCGATCCCCATCTCCTAACTCCACCGATAGCTTGACTTGGCTGATGGGTTCGGTGGTCGCCCCATTGAAACCACGTATCTGACCTTCATACAGCTCCAAGTCCTTCGCGTCCAATTTCATTTGGTCATAGGTCTGCTTAAATAAGATGTTTACTGAATTCTCGTTGTCAATCAAAACCTATCGGACGGTAGCTAGGCCAATAACAGTTGTTATCACCAACGGATCAACCATTGGAATTTCTATACCAGATGATTCTCGTTCGCGGAAGATGATATCCTCACCCATTGTTGTTCTTTGTTTGATAGGACTCGCGGCTTCACGGGGATCCACTTCTGCAACATCAAGATGTTTCGTGGCGTTGACATGTCGTTCCATGGCTTTGACGCTATGACCTACGGGATGCGGTCCTCCCACGATAGTGTTAATAACAATCCCCTTTCCTTTTTCTTGAGGGGTAGCACGAGCCGTGGCTTGGTTTGCTTAGGCATTGAAGTTCCTTGCCCTCTGTCCCTTGGAGCCATTTTATATTCGTCGAGTTTTCCTTCTCGAATCAGCTTTTCCACGATGTCCCTAAGATGTCGACACTCATTGGTTGTATGCCCGTAAATGTCATGGAATAAACAGTACTTCCCAGTTGCTCGTTCCTTCTCTGTAGGCTCTCGTGGGGGCGGCTTCTTGTATTGCATCACATTACAGGTATCGAGATATATGTTCTCTAACGTGTCGTTTAACGTAGTATAGGGTCAAATACCTAGAAGCGGGGGTGCTTCCGTGAATTTCCTCCTTGCTTCGAACTCCCACCGTTCTCTCTTGATCCTTCACCACTTCGCTTGCCACGATTTTCAACATTTACTTCGATTTTCCCCGAGTTATCCCCAGATTGTTTAATTGCGACGTTGTTTCGGGTTGACGGATCGAAGGTGTCCCTCTGACCGTCCTCCTCTTCCAGCTGCGCATCTTCTTGCCTTGATCGAATGTTGGCTTTTTCATAGAAAGCCTCAATCGTGGTCGGTGGCTTTCCAATCAAATATTTCCCAAACTCGGTTCGTTTGTCGATGCCATCGACCATGGCCATCAAGACGGTCTCGTGGTTGGGGTTGCTAACTTCGGTTGTCGCCCGATTGAACCGATTGAGATAGTTTCTTAGGAATTCGCCTCTCCCTTGCTTAACTGCTGATAAGGCCATAACATGCTTCGATTTGGTGGCATGAAGATGGAATTGAGTTAGGAACTTTTCACTTAGGTTTTTAAAGCTAGATACAGATTTTGCGGGTAAACGGACAAACCATATAAGTGCTATACTACTTGAAAAGATTGGAAAAGCCTTGCATTTAATTGTGTCAGGAGCAACCGCTACCTCCATGTGCCAAGAATATCTCATTAGATGCTGCTGTGGATCTGAAGTTCCATCGTACTGGTCCATTTGGGGCATATTGAATCTCCTGGGAAATTCCGATTGCAATATGTCATCAGTGAATGGTGTATGGCTTCGGTCGATTCCCCAGTCCTCATTTCTATGCCCGCGACTATCGTTCATAATTTTTCGTACCATCGCGGCCAGGTTTGGTGGAACCACAGTGTCTGGGTCGACTTCTTCTACCGACGGACTTCTTCTACCCCCTCCATCCGGAAATGTCGTCCGGGCATTTCTTCTCCTCCGGTTCTCTTGGTCCCTTACAAGATTTCGAGGAGGGCGTATAGGAGATCGATTTCTTTGAACGGCGTTTTGGTTTACTGGAGGGGAAGGTTCCCGATTGTGAGGGGCTACAGGATCGACCACTTCTAACTCGACCTGTTCAGCACGCCCTTGAGCACGCTCGTCGAGCGGATTCTGATATTCTTCTGTCCGTGGTTGTCGAGCGATTTCAATTCTCTCTAATGGGCGACGAGGGCAACGTGGGTCCCTATCTTCTTCAGATGAAGATGAGCTTCCTGACACTGATCCGGTTGTGGGGAAGGGAGTCGATGGCCCCCAAACCTCCCGAGCTTGATTCCTGAATTCTTCCCACTGCCTCGCTATGCGGGTTATGTCTTCACGCATAGCGGCGTTCTCTTGAGAATGGACCCTTAGGGCATCAGTAGTTTCCCTAAGCCGATCTACTACAGCCATGAATTCGTCTCGGGTCGCGAAGGCAGAGGATGGAGCTAAATCCCCCCAAGGTGTAATGTAGGCCGACTCGATGTAGATTCAGGGTTAGCCGTCCCGCCGGCTGCTTCCGTGGATGTTCCAGCTTGTGGATTCTTTCCGTTGTTGCGGACTGTTTTTCCCGCCATTGCTAAGTCAATGCAATGACAAAAATGAGATTTCCATCTTGGACTTGGTGATCCAAAAGTAGAGTGAAAATCCAAATTGTCCGGAGAAAATCAGTTCCCAGTGAAAGCACCAAAATGTTGATACCAAAAATTGGTTCAACACTCGAAAAGAAAGGTTTCACAGAGAATAAATGAAGAATAACAACAAATGCAAAGAAATTAAAAAGAGATCACACACAGAATTTTTATAGTGGTTCGGCAAAGACGGTGCCTACGTCCACTTTATATGTTATTTCTTTTTTTATGAGAAAGAAAAATACAATGCCCCTTTCTAAATTGGAATACAGATATTTATATGTGATGCAATATTTTGTCGTTGTCTACACGTGTTATCAGATCCAGAGGAATAGCTACGGCTGAAAGAATCGGTATCTGCTGAAGAATCTGACTTTCCTCCAAAAATCCAGCATGGATTTAGTGCTTGATCCGCCAGCTTTGGGCAATTTGAATGGAAAAAATATGGGATGAACTATTCTTTAGACTGACCCCTAGATGAGCGCTTTATAGCTGACTGGTCCTAGCCACATCATACTCCTTTGGGACCGCGTGGAATAGGATGATGGGCTTCTCTGATTGATTTTCTTCAAGGGCTTCGGAGACGAATCTTCGACATTACCATGCCTTAATGGGCAGTCCAAAAGGCCTATCAACACCAACCATGTTGTCGTTCTCTTGATGTTAACAAGAATAAAAAGAGCGCTCTTAGTAAGCATGTCTACTATAACCCAGATGTTGGTATTGTCCTTCCATGATGTAGGAAAACCTTCGATAAAATCCATTGAGATGGTTTCCCACTTCCACTGTGGAACCTCCAAAGGATGAAGCAAACCGCCAGGCTATTTCTGTTCGGATTTTACTTGCTGGCATATTAAACATTAATCTATGAATTCTGCTACATCTTTCTTCAATCCATCCCAAGAGAAAACCCTCTTCATGTCCATATACATCTTACGCCTCCCAGGTGGATAGTTATCCTAGAATGATGGGCTTCCTCAAGGACTGTCTTCAACAAACTCCCAACTTGGGGAACACAAAGCCTCCCATCTCGCCGTAGCCATCCTCTAACATCCATAGAATACCTACTAAGGTGACTAGTAGTCTTCCCTCTACTGATCCCATCCAAGATGTCTGCTATCTGTGGGTCCTCTCGCTGCGAAGATCCTATCTGATCCGTAAGAGTAGGCCGCACCTCTAAAGATGCCAATAATCCAGGTGTAAGATCCATAGAAGGCCTAAAATCGAAGGTTGATATGTACTACAAGATCCGCCTCTCTACGAATAGAGGACTTAAGGTCATCCTCTACTTACTCAACTCGTCCGACACTACACTACCCTTGCCCGGGGTATTAGCAATCTCAAAGTCATAGGATGCTAGGAACTCCATCCAGCTCTGCTGTCTCCAATTGAGATCCTTCTGGGAGAACGGATACTTGAGACATTTATGGTCCATGTATAACTCGAACCTCTCTCCAAGTAGATAATGTCCCCAAGAACTAAGCGCGAACACTATAGTAGACAATTCCAAATCGTGAGTGGGGTAATTTTTCTTATGAACCTTCAACTGTCTACTTCCATAGCATAGTACCTTTCCTCTTGCATCAAAATGGCACTGAGTCATGTACCACATGCACCAGTATACACTGTGAACATCTTGCTTCCATCAGGAAATGTCAAAACTGGGGCTATTGTTATTGCCCTTTTTAATCGCTGAAAAAGCATCCTCACAGTCAATACTCCAAGCAAAGGTCAGATTTTTCTTCGTCAATCTGGTGATGGGGCTGATATCCTTGTGAAGTCCTTAATAAACTTCCTATAGTAGCCCGCTAAAACAAGAAAACTTCTCACCTCCATCGCATTCTTTGGAACCTTCCAATCTTGAACTGCAACTACTTTGTGGGATCCGCTTGTATCCCTTCCATGGAGACTACATGCCCTAAAAATCTCACCTCCTTTCTCTAAAAGTGGCACTTGGAGAATTTTGCCTTAAGCTGGTGTGCTCTGAGAGTCCTTAAGACCTCTGCCAAATGGAGGGCATGCTCTTATACATTTTTCGAGAAAATCAAGATGTTATCCACAAAGACCACAACGAATTTATTCAAAAACTCCCTGAACACCCTACTCATCAAATCCTAAAAATATGCGGGTGCATACGTCAAACCAAAAGGCATGACTAATCACTTAAAGAAGCCATCTAGAGTTCTGAAAGCGGTCTTATCTATACTATCTTCGGCCACCCTTAACTGATGAAATCCCGTAGCCAAATCTAACTGCGAGAAAACAGATGTGCCAACAAGCTGGTCAAAAAGATCGTCAATCCTCGGGAGTGGGTGCCTATTCTTCTTAGTGAGCTTATTCAACTCCCTGTAATCTACACATAGGCGAAGCGAGCCATCCGCCTTAGTTGCAAAGACGGCTGAAGCACCACATTCTGATATACTCCGCCTAATAAACCCCTTCTCAAATAGCTCCCCTACTTGCTTGCTAAGCTCTCTCCTCTCCCTAGGAGGCATGTGGTGTATAGGTAATGCGACTAGCTTCAAATTATCCACCAAATATATCCAGAAATCAATCTCATGCCTCGGAGGTAAGCCCTAACCTCATCGAAAACATCTGGAAACTCATAGACTATAGGTACAGATCGCAAATCATCTACAGAAGCATCAAGTAACTCTAGGAAACTAGCATAACAGACCCCCTTGTGTCACAGGAAATCTTGAGAGTCCTCCCATGGAAAGTCAAAAGTCTAACGACCCTCCTCTCATAGTCTAGAATGATACCATACATGGCTAGCCAATCCATCCCTAGAATCAAACCGACCCATTAAACAAAGCACATATGTGTCGCACTCAAACTCAGTGCCCAACACAGATATCCTCAAACCCCAACAAATCATAGACAGATGAGCCATGCCTACAATGGAGATTGAAATAATAATAGGATCAGAAACAATACTAGTACTAAGGTGCAGAGACTCAACCACAAAATCAGATATAAAAGAGTGAGAAGCGCAAGAAACAAAAAGAGTCCTAACTCGATGATCGGAAAGAGAAATCTAACCTTCAACAGAAACTTTCCTACCTCTGTCTGGTCTGCTAGTCTCGAGAGCATGCACTTGCCATCTAGAAGGGCCTGCCCTTTGCCCCTGTCCTTGCTTCTTCAGGCATTCCCTACTATAGTGCCCAGTTTCATCGCAGTTGTAACAAGATTTCTTCCTTTTACTGCAATCCTTGACCACATGACCCAGGCCTCCACAACCATGACATTTCTTCTTATTCTAGGATTTGTCATTCTTTCCATCTTTCTTTTGCTATTCTTTCTTGGGCCACACCATCTTGTCATGCGTCTCCTCAGTCTTAGCCTCCTTTTTCTCATCTTTACCATCTTCGTGCATCAGTTCCATATCAAATAGTCTCTCAAAAGTGACTCCTACAGGTATGTGAGATAATGCCAATGCTTTCATAGGTTGATTCAATCCTCTTGCAAATCTTAAAGCTTTCTTGTGCGGGGCATTCACCAGCTATTAACTAAACCTTGCCAACTTATTGAACTTATTGACATACTCTTTAACAGGTAAGCTCCCTTGCTTGAGTGCCAGAAAATTTTCCACCTGCATACTCTCTTCATCCTGAGAGAAAAACTTCATCTCGAATCTCTATCGAAAACCAGCACAAGTATCTACTGGATGCCTACTTGCGTCACTTCCCACTAGAATGAAGCCTCATCCTTCAGCTGCCATGCGACCAACTGAATATTCCTACAGTCGTCAAACTCGAAAATCCTAAACAAATCCTCCGTCTCTTTAAGCCAATTCGGTGCTTCCACAAAGCTTTCAGTTCCACAAAATGGTTTTCCTCCCATAGCACAGAAGTCCTTGCATATCTAAGAGAAATTATCCGCTCGCGGATCAGGGGGAACAACGGCTGCAACTAGGGGAGGGGCGTCTGCTTGGCCTTCGGCAAGCGATGTAGCCTCAAGATATCTACGGAACCAAGCCGGTATTTGAATGCCTATGGGAAGATTCATTTCCTTGGACATGCTGAAAGGAAAAGGAAAAAGGATTTAAGTAGAGAATCGAAAGATATTTTATATGGCTTTGGGGAATATATTTTTGAAAAATAGACTTTCTTTTGAAAATACTTTTTTTGAAATCGTTTGAAAAGAATTTTTAAAACCTTTTATCTGATCTTGTAACCTTTAGCTAAGATACCAAATGTGACACCCCACATGTCACTCTTTATCAGAATGCATTAAGTTTCGTGAAGCGTTATAGGTAAATAGACACAAAATTTCATGAGACAGATATAAAATAGCAGCGGTAATTTAAAATTTATTTTCCAATAGAAAACATCGTGGTCCAAAAATCCAGTTACAACATCAGTCTGAAATACTAAAAACCCATTACATCAAATTAAATTATCTGCCTGGTACTAAAACCATCAGAATACAGAAATATAAAATCACAGTCCCCAAAAATAGCCATAGAAAAAAGTAGACAAGTAGTCAAAGAGATACATCTAAGCATACCTAATTCCAAGCAGAAATAGGACAAAGTCCTATTCAAGCCTGAGTGTTCCCACCCTGAGAACCTGGAGGGAAAGGAAGAGAGAGAAAAGGAAACAAAATGGGTAAGACATAAAGTCTGGCGAGTCCAGTGACTTTTAGCATATAAAGAAATAAAAGTATCAAGATAGTAAATAAACTGGATGAAAGATAACTGTAGTATATACAGGTAAAAATAGGATGGACAAGATAAACAGAATAAACTATGCTCCTCAATTACTTTCTCTATACCAATACTAGTATACCAAATTAAGTGTTTTTCAATTACTTAACAGAAACAGAATGATCCCAACAGAACATAAATGGTAGACTTAGGTTTACTTCTAGTAACGGGTTTTACCCCAAACAGAAATAACAGGTACCTAAATAGAAATAACGGGTGTTACCCCAAACAGAAATAACATGTACCTAAATAGAAATAACGGGTGTTACCCCAAACAGAAATAACAAGTACCTAAACATGACTAGAAGTACCCTAATTGCTACCCCTAACGATCTGAACACCCCATCCCAAATGAACCTCTTATAATTAGCACAGTAAGCGTGCCCTGACCCCTACCTAGTGTGGGGTCCCCTTTTAATACTAGAATGGGTTACTGGCTAATATGGGTCCTACAAAACAGATAACACAAATCAAACCCCTAAACTTGTGTCCCCAATCAACTAGGATTTCCATGGGTTAAGTCATATAGCCTAACCCCCCTTCCCCCAAAATTCAAAAGTTAAATTTTACATGGGTTAACAGTGTCCATACGACCCCAACAGATTAACAATTTTACTTAACCCCAATAGATTTAACAGATTACATAAGTGAAATATAGTTCCATTAACATGTTCCACTTAATCTATGAATTAAGCCTACATGTTCATACTCCCCATATTTTAGTTATATTACACAATATAAGTTACGCCCTAAATTTTAGTTATATTCATAGTACAGGTTATGACCCCAAATTACCATTCCTAATCATTCCCAATTAATCCCAATGTTGTTCGTACGCATATTTCAGCGATATTGGCCTAGGTTCGAAGGTAGCCTAGGCTATAAAAATAAAAAGGGAATGAGAGAGGAAGAAGAACAGAAATAGGCATATAGCAGAAATAATTATAGAAATAGGCATATAGTCGTAACTAAATATCAAATAGGTGTTTGGAAAATTTCACGTTATTATAATAGATCTGTTTAGGTATAGATCAATTTCTTAACAGGCATAGGTTTAGATTCGGTTTATTAACATGTCAAGATTACTGTTAAATATTTATATTTAAAAGTAATATGAACTCACGAAGATTGGATCTAAAGAGCAGAGAATAGTATGCTGATATTGCAAAAGAGATTCTTGTATGCGTATAGCTATCATTGTTAAAGATACTCTAATTCAATCCAAGCTAAGGCAGCATCTCCTTATCTCCATTTGTTTATGTGACACCCACGGGATTCGAACCCCCGACCTCCCGGAAAGCAACACCACGCACTAACCACTGTGCTAAAGGATCTTTTTGTTGGATTTTCGAGAGGGGTGTTACAGACTACCCCTTTAAAGAGACCAACATCCTCATTGGTTCATATCACTCACCACCTAGGCATTGTGCATGTAACCCACATCAATATCACACTTGCTGACATCTGCAGCATTACACACACAACTCCGGCTGGGTATAGGCTATGATACCAAATGTGACACCCACGGGATTCGAACCCCTGACCTCCTGGAAAGCAACATCATGCACTAACCAATGTACTAAAAGATCTTTTTGTTAGCTTTTCGAGAGGGGTGTTACATTTTAGGTGTATAAAACAATAGAAATGCCAGCCCTTATATAGATTTTTTCAAACGAATCTCGCTCAGAAACAAGTCCAGGTTCATAAAATGAACCTGGATAGATCTGTGGTTGGTCGACCCAGGGGTCGACATACCCTTGAGTGAGTCGACCCCCTTGGGGTGTGGGTCGACCCCCGGGTCCAAATCCCGCGTCGTCTTCCTGCTTTGGCTTTGAACTATTTTGAATTTTTGGACAGATTTGTTTATATATATATTTCTCTTATATGTATACAAACTTCAAACCTTAAAATCTTCTTCATAAGATGTCTGTTTTACGCAAACACGGAATCTATCTGAACCGGAATTCCGAGATGAACGCAATGGTACTGTCTATTTTAATTAATTCCCAAAATTAAATTAAGTATTCTTTGGTTTATTGTCCTTTAAAATTATAGGGTGTTACAAATCTCTTCTTGTTCATTAAGTCTGTCCAGCTCCAATTCCAGTTCTTTAAGGGTGAGTACTTCGGTTTCACTCAATGGGCGGGGTGTTACAAATCTCTTCTTGTTCATTAAGTCTGTCCAGCTCCAATTCCAGTTCTTTAAGGGTGAGTACTTCGGTTTCACTCAATGGGCGGGATTCTTCAAGAATGTTGAGGTTGAGGATCGCATCTTGGGAGGATGAAATTCGAGTTTTGAGTGAAACCCGAATGTTGAATTAATTTGCGCAGTGAGTGAAGTTTTGAGACAACTTCAGTAATGGCAATTTGTTCATCTGACAGTTGAGACCAAATGTGTTTGACCAAATTCTCAAAAGAAGGTTCCAACAGCCATAATATTTCAAATCTAAATGGGTGTCTTGGGTTGTTTACAACTCCGGTACCTAGCAACAAAGAGCATTGGTCGGAGATAACCATGGCGAGGCCATTAACTATGGAAAGAGGATGAAAGTCCTCCCAGACCAAATTAAATAGGAAGCGACTGAGTTTGGCCAAAGAAGGATCAAGCCTACGTCTTGACCAGGTGAAGAGACGATTGTTAATAGGGGGTTTAACCAATGAGAAAGATTGGATGAAGGAATTGAAGGATGCCGAATCATGGGAGAAGTTACCCGAATTTTGTTCAACTACGAACCTAGTTGTGTTAAAGTCACCACCAATGAGTCATGGACCATTGATGTGTAATGATAAATCTTAGCAAAATTGTCATATTTCAACCCTTTCGCGTGAATCAGTAGGGCCATGGACGTTGGTGAAGGACAATGTGGTATTTGATTGAGAATGGCAAAGGGACACATGTAGAACATATGTGTGGGTGATTACTTGGAAAAGAGACCACGTAGCTTCATTCCATGTGTTAACTAAACCCCACGTGTTTCAATAGCATCAACATGGGCCCACCCCGAGAGTGCAGGCCCATAAATTCTTCTAATGGTTGCATTAGATGGATTGGAGAGTTTGGATTCTTGCAAAAATATAATATCTATTTTATGTGGGGAAATGATGAGATTGATAGCGTGGAATTTTGTGGGGTCCCCCAACCCTCTCCATGAGACAATCTTCACTGCGATTGGTTAATGCGATGTCGTTCAAGTGTGTGCATGGCAGTGTAGTGCTCATCACGCAAACTCACACCCAAACAACATGCCAACTTTTTGTTAAACTCTTTATTTGTAGAAGAAAAACAACAGTTTCAAAATAGTTACTTGAAGTGCCAGGGAGAGATTTAGCTCAACTGATTGTGGAGCTCCGTCGTTCCCTGGCAGGCGTAAGGGGTGGCAGCGTCGAGTCCTACTGTTCCAGTTCCAAATGAAAGGGGATTTGCTAGTGAAGGGGAATGGAGAGGTCAAGATCAGCTAGTGGGTCCTATCTTGGCATTGAGTCTACTTGAACTTTGGGGTTTAACAAGGCAAGGGAGGCATCCTGAGAAACTACATATGCATTATGGGCAAAAGAGGCGTTTATAGTTGCTTCATCAAACATCGCATCATACCGATTCTCATCATCCTGAACCATTGGTTGAGCCTAGTCTTGAAAGAGAAAGCCATTATGCTCATAATCAATCCCTAATAGCAATGTTTTGGGAATTCAGCTCGGGTGGGCATGGTCCTATCGATCTACAGTGATTTTCGCAAATTTATTGTTTAAATGAACTGCATAATGAAAGGGGGTCGAAGTACCTCCATAGAATTGCATCTTTACCTTGAGAAAGCGGTGTACAATATATGACCAGTTGCAGTGATCTTCTTCGATGAAATGGGCCATGGGTTTTAAAGCTTCACGAATTGCTTCTGAGCCGTTCTTCAAGAATTCTGGAAACCCACTGATTTTGGCCTAGATTTCTAGTTCGAGGGTAGGTGGAAGGGATTGTTCATGGTCTGACCAGGGTTGGATAAGGACAGAACGTTCGGGTTTGGTAATGATTTTGAGATGGAGTGCATGATTTTTGATAGTGGAATTGGACAGTTGAAAAGAAATGTGTTATCTTAGATCATCCAGATAGTCCACTCATCATGGTTTAGGCTTGCTATTAGAGCGAGAGAAAGTGTTTTTGGAGTCCAAAGACCATCAATGATAGTCGCAGTGAGGTATAAATAGGAATCGGCCATGGTAAAAAACATAAGAAAATTAAGTTTGGAAGGAGGGTTTGTAGAAGGAGATAAGTTGAAATTTGATTTTGGTGAGAGAGGACAAAGTGAATTATGCGTGGAAGGTGGATTAAAGGCTGCACTGGTGTCTCGATTTGAGTTTTGATTTGAATTATGAAGAGATATATTGTTCCACGTCATCTGCAATCTCAGACCCACCCCATCGTGATAGTTCGTCATTTGTGTTGAAGCATTCGTAGGGTGCAGTTTGCCATCATTTCTTCTAATTACCAGTGCATTGCGTTTTTTGGAACAATCCATGCATGAGTGACCAAAAAAGGCACAATCAACGTAATCAAACATCCTTCAGACCCGAGGAAGGTAACTTTTGCATGAACAAACTTGAAGGTGGGAAGTAGATGACTTTGTTTGGTGGAGGGAGGGTTTGGGATAAGCGAAAGTTAGGGGGCGGTGAAGCCGCCACCTGGGCATAGGATCTGGTCGTGAACGGGTTGAACGGTGGAGGAGTGTAATGCATTTGGATGGAATTGACGATAGATGAACTAAATGCTGCGATGGGTAAACAGATTGATGTGGATTAACATTATTGACGTTGAGCCGATGCTGAGTTATCGCAGGAGGAATGACGATTGGTGGAAGGGAGGCATTGTATTTGGTCGAAATGAAGTTAATGGGAGGAGAAGGAGAGGATGCCATGGCAGAGGATTAAAAATATGGTTGGTATTGTAATGGTAAAGGATGTGAATCAACGAAACTAAACTTTGAAAATACAGATGAGTGGTTTGGATTGGACCATTTTAAATTATTTGAAATTTATATTCTCCTATGTTAAACAAAACTAAAATTTTATGATGTAAAGTTAATATTTATTTTATAACTATTATAGTTTAACTATTTTATATATATTTTAATTCAATTATTATACTTTCAGTAACTATTTTAATTATACCATTTTTATTAAATTTAACTATTATACATTTTATGTTTATTTTAAATCAAATTATTTTTATAAGTACAATTCTTTTTAAAATTAACTATTTTAGGTTATATTAACTATTTTAAATAAAACTTGTTCTGTTCTAAGCTTTTGAATCTGAAATTGTTAAAATAATTTTTTTTTTGAAGTAATAACATTTGAGATATAAGGAATATGTAATAAAATGTAATTTTGTGAATGAACTGTTCTGTAAGTACGAAACCTATATCTTGAACTTAACCTAATAAATGAATTGACTTGAATTATGATTATGAACTTAATCAAATAATGAATTGATTTGAAATATGATTTATGGCGTTGAATATTTAAACTTAATGATTTGAATTTAAATCAATTTTGTTATTATTTGATTTGTGATATTTTAAAATATGACTTGCAACATTGAAACATTTGAACGTAATTATTTGAATATAAACCAATGTTGTTATTATATTAATTTATGATATTTAAATATGATTTTTGAATAGAAACCACCAAGGTGCGAAATAAGCGTTCGGTTATTAAAGAGACCGAGGTCGGATGTTATCATACTCTCTGTCAATACCGATACCAATTTAACAATGGTGCACATGGTGGAGAATCTAGAATTAAGTAGGTTGGTTTGGATAATGCTTCTAGAATGAAGTAAGAGAACGATGAGGGATAGCCTTGACCTTCGAGTCATAATTAAAATGACTAAAATAGGAGTTATACTATGATTAAGTGAGGTGGAATTTCCAATCGAACGCACTTCTTCGATACCATCTCTGTTTCTTTGTGATAGAAGTGGGGCCCCTTTGATTATGGGAGTGTGTTTTGAGATGGGAGGTAGCTGCGGATATGCATTACCACCTATCCATGCAAGAAATTAGTAGAATCTTACCGTGGGTATTGCCTCGTGTACCTTGTCGTATTATCCTAATCGACCCCCTGCGGTTTTGATTTGTGTCGTACCTATGGAGTGGGCGCTAGTGGCCATTAGTTTACGGTGGACTTTACAGTATCTGTATAGACTATAATATTATAAACCATGTAAGGGTAAAAATGTAATCCTACTTATGCTATTTCAATAGCATATTTTGCCATAGACACTATTATAATAGTGTATTGTATTATATAATATCTAATTTAATGGATCCTTAAATAATGAAATTCCAAACATTCTTTAAGTTACTTGTGCATTTCATTTAAGCATTACACTTGAAGTTGATTTACTATTGAACATGTTAACCCTACATCGAGTATTTACTTTTTTGACTTGATGTTTAGGTCAGACTAAGGAGTTCAGCCATGGCAATTCATCTTTTGAGATCTAGAGATCTATTGGAGATTGAGCTTATTGTCTATCTGCTATTGCTATCTTGGTAGTTCAATTATTTCATTTCTATCATTTATTTATGTACTAGGCTACTGTGTAACTTAGATTTTATGATGTATTAAATTTCGACTCTAATATTTTATGTGATTTATTTGAGATTCTGTAATTAGTAGCTTCATGAACTATTAAGTTATTTATTCCACTACGAGTTATTCTGCTATTCGGTATCTATGACCTGTAAACCCCTTAGTTAAAACAATCTGTTGTTTCAAACGATTTGAGTTGGTTTTATTATCGACTTACATGGTAAGAAAAAGAGGGTGATTACATATGGTATCAAAGCTTTGGTTTATTCAAAAACCTTACATTATGGTGTTTGAACTCATTAGATATAGGGTACCAATACCCTAAAATAAGCAAAATTGGGTGCATAATCATTCTTGAGAGAGAGAGCGTATATTTAAAAGAACAAATAGTTTTAAAAATTGTTTTAAAGGATCTCTAAATATTTTTGATATACAAATTTATTTTTAAAGTTAACCTTCTCAAAGAGTTTTCTTCTTTCGAATCAATTTTCTTTATTAGGTTTCTCTTCAATTAGGATTTCCTTACTTTAAATCCCAACCCTTGTTCTAAATCCATCTTAGGAAATTATAATAGATTGTTTTTGAAATCCTAAATTTGCTCTAATATTTTATAATTAGGGTCTCTGTCCTTTGTAGATTTATGTGGGTTAGGTCCATTAATTGTTCAGCTTCTAGCTCAGGTTTTGAATTATTTTCACCTAATTAGGAAGATGGTGAAAGTGGTTTCAAATACAACCTATGTTAAAAATTAATGGTAATGTGCTAATAATTAGGATAGAAAAATTATTTACCTTATTAATTGGAATAATGAAGATTTTGAAAATATTAAGTGAATTTGAAAAAGGTATCGTATATAGAAATTTATAAGATGATTTATTTGTAAATAAATGTAGTTGTTGGATTCATATGAAATGATTTTGAGAAAGAAAAATATATGATTTCGTGACATGCCATATTAGTTATACTTCTTAAGCATGATGTCTTGAAATTATTAACTCTAATAAGTACGAGTCACTAATTTGAATTCAAAAAATAAAATAGTAACATCAATTTGATTTTTGAATGTTTATGAAATGAAATTTTTACTTATGTGAATATATAACAATTTACATATGAATTGTGATTTTGAAATTTATAATATAAACTAAACCTATAAATATTTATATGAACTTTATTAGTATGATTTTAAGTAAATTCAATTTATGAAGGTTGAAAAATAATAAAGGAATTATTGTTATTTTAGTTAGTTTAGTTATTTAAAATGGAGTTGTATTTAGATAGGTTGGAATAAATTTAAACTCACTTATGTTATGGCTAGTAAAATTATATTGTTATGAATTTGATTTAATGAAAACTAAATTAGATATAAACTGAAATTATAAATAGATATAAACATGAATTTAGTTAGTATTTTTGACAATTATAGGATTTGAAACTAAATTAAAATGGATTGTTATTGTAAACTTCAAGATAACTAAATTACTATGAAATTTGTATGTGATATAAGAATGAAGTTATTCATTAAACTAAACTTAATGCAATGCTAATATATGGTAATACGGTATATATTTTTTTGTTACATGTTTTGAAATATTATATAATGTACATTCGTAAACTTTGAGTTAATTATATTTATTAAAGAATAAAAACTAAATTTTAATAAATAAATGAGTAGGGGAGAGATCAAATCTTTCCTACTCTATATTTATGATAAATTATTAGAAAAGTATTATTTGTAATATATATAGGTTTTTAAAAGCTTTATATCTATTCTGTTTAAAAAAAGGGAAGATGTTTTAAGTATTTACTTGACGTTAAAATTGGTCTATAGAATACTTTATGATTTGGGTACATGTCTGATCAACGTATGTGTTAAATCCTAAATATACTAGACAGATATAGAGTCACACTCTAGTCGCATGGAAATGATTTTGATAATGATTGCAACATCATTGGTATTTATTTTCAGGTTTCGAAAGTGAGACGGATATAAAGCGCCAATTGAGACGTCGAGTGGATACTTGAAACCATATTGAAATATTGGGAAATATCTACTTTGTTTTAAATATATTTCATTATATTAATATAGGCAAGTTAATAATTAGGTATAACATGATTTCGTGTGTGTGTGTGTGTATTAGTGTTTTGTTTCTATTTCTCTGCCTTGTTCCTTTTCGTGGACGAAAAGGTTTAAACGGAGGAAATTGTAACAACTTGAATTTTTTATAGATTTGAAAGTAGAAATTTAATTGGAATTTAGAAAAAGATATTGCAAACTTCAATTTATTCAGAACGTAATGAAATAAATGAATTTTATTTTGTAAATGAATAATAATAAGTAATGTTTGAACAATTAAATCAAACAACTGTTAAATGTGAATAAAATTGTTTAAATGACTCGCTTGTATTGTTTGAATTTAAGTAGATTTATAAAAAACTTAAATTTAAATAATGAAATTGAATTAATGAATATATTGATGTTCTAAATCTATTGAAATATAAAGAAATTCGAAAAAGTCAATTTTGTGGAAAATTTGAATTTTTTATCAAAATTTGTAACACCCCACATTTTTAAATAATAAAGATTAACAAAATTGTCAACATAATTATGGAAGTGTGTGCGTTTGAAATTTGAAAACGAACGCATGTTGATTTGGGCAATAAATAAAAAGTTGTCACTATGTAAACTAAATGCGCAATACTATGTATATATAATTGAATAAAAAGAAATAGAAGAATGAATGGGATAATGATACACACATTGATTGTATAAGCATTATGCATTTGAATTTAAAATAACAAAAGGTTATTAACGTATTAGCAGGCTTAACCATTTAATAAATATAAACTTGTATTAATAACCATGTTTGAAATTAGAATTTGATGTGTGTTAGAAACGGAAAACGGTTAACGTCAAATTGAAATATTTCTTTGATTAACAATGCGCGACATAAATGGAATAAAATCATGCAATAAAAAGGTAATCTAAGTAACATTGGTTAAGTAGTATTTTAATTCAAAACAAATGAAGCAAGTGTGTGTAATTATACGTCGGTATATTTATTTCAAGAATATATGTGCATGCATATTAATTTCAGTAATGAACACATTTGAAACTGAGATTTAATACGTGTTGAGAATAGGAGAAAATTCATTAAAAATTGGAAATATAGATAAATGTTTGTATAATTGTCATAAAAGAATCAACAAGCATAAATTAAGGGAAGTTAATGTACACGTTAATGTGATATATAGTAAGAGTTTAAATTTAAAATTAAGACGCGCATTAAAACTGGAAACCAGAGAACAACATTGAAAGAAACGTTCAATGAAATTTATATGTGAAACGACCCGCATTTTACGTATCGGAGGATCGTAAAATATTTTTATTTAATTCCCTGAGGGCTGGATCATTCTTATATTTTGATATGTTCGTTATGGGGATGTGATATATGTCCATAATTGTAACGACCCAGATTTTTGATTGATTAATTTTAAATATTTAATATGGTTTTAAATATTGAGTTGATAATATCAATCGATTTTTATATTAAGTCATCGGTTGAAAAATCAATTTCGATTTAATATCGAATATATTAAATTATCGTAATACGTCATATAATTGAAATTGAAGTTAAAACTGAATCAAAATGATTGAGATGATCAATACAAATTGTATTTGACTATAAATAATGATAATAATAATAATAATTTATTTTCGAGAAAATGATTGGTTTTGAATTTAAATTATATTATATTAATTTAATATGGTATATACGTTCAAATTAAATTTCAGAATATATAATGTTCAGTTCAGAATAGCATTATAACATTTAAACGTCAGTCGTTATGTTAAAATAGCGGTTCGTGAATTCAGGTAACGGACCCCGAGATGTTTGATTTGTAGATAAGCTTGAAATCAAATCAGAATCAATTTAAAAAGAACAAAAATCCCTTTAAATCAAATCAAATTAAAAAAGAAAATCTTTTTAAATTAAATAAAAAGATTTTGTTGTGTACTTCACCGACCAAAAAATTAAACACTCACGTACTTTGTTCTCTCCTTCTTCTATAAATCCACACAACCCCTCTCCCTTGTTTCCTCTCTGGAGAAACGAAAATAAGAATTAAAAACTTCAACAAACAAACAAGAAAATGCGCTTCTTCATTTGTTTTTGCAAATCGAATCCAAAAGCAAAAATGGCCGAATTAATTCACATCCATAAACCAATTCCCGTTAAATCCCTAAACCTCACAACCGATCACTTATTTGTTCGCGATTTCACCCTGGTACCATTTGACAATATCGCGACATGGATGATCGTCTTCAGGGCTCGGCAAAGTTAGGGTTCGGTCGATTTAAATTCAGGCATGAGGTTTACTGATGTCGAGCGTTGTTCAGGTGATGCAGTAGGATCAAAGACGCGCAGCTGCTGTTCGATCAAAAGGAGGAAATTTGGGGATATCGAGCTTCAACAGTCATGATTTTAGAAGGACAGTAGCGTATTAAAGGGTTCAAGGGGTTGCATTTTTCTTTTTGAAAATAGAGATGGAAGCCGCAATCATTTTGGGGGTTGCTGCGTTGATGGCATTTGATTTGGGGAGTTCGTTGTTGATGAAGAAGGTGGGATCGGGTTGTTCGATTGAGGCAGGTGGGTTTAAGATATTGCAGAGGTGGACTGTTGTTTTGGGAAGGTCATGTCTAGTTCGGCAGTGAGGGAGGAGCTCAGATTTATTTGTTAATGGGTCCAGACTATATTTTAGGGGAGACTGGTGGAGAGATTGGCAACTGGAAATATAGTTTGAGGGGGTATTAGGCAATGCTTTTGTGACAGTTCATGGATGAATGGATGGTGGGGCGCTGGTGATTGAATGGTGGTGATTAGAAGTGAAGGACATCAGTATTGAAAGTTTGAAACATGTTGGAGTTTGGAAAGGAAGACGCATTTTAGTAAGGTAATTAATCTTTAATAAAGTTTAAAAATTATTTTAATACAAAAAGAAACTATAAAATAAAAATAAAAAGGGTATAACTATATCATATGATATCAAATATTGCAGAAACATACTACACGGAGTCATAAGGACATAGGCTATGCTTTCGAAGTGATTTGGAATTTTTGGGGTGTATTCAAATCAATTAAAATCCTGTCTGATCTGCAAATAAGAATTTCAAGTGAGTAAATCTCACTTGTATTTTATATTAAAAATTATTTTTATCGTTAAAATTATCTATTGGTTGTGTTTAAATATTATTGTGCCTATTTTAAATATATTAGTTATTTAGGCTTGGTGTTTATGGCTATTATTATATACATTGATGGTTGGATATTTTCCGTAGTACCATTAGCGGATGCCCGTAGTATCATTAGCGGATGACCCTATGTGCCCCACAATATGATAGTGGATGACCTTCTATAACGCGATATCCTGCCTTGAAGCAAGATGGGTATTATTTATGTTAACTAACATCTGTGGATGCAGGAAAACAGGTTGGAGGGATCCAACTGGATTCCTCAAAAATACTATTACTTATTTGTTTTCATATATATGATCATATATGATGTGTTAGAAAACCTGTGATTGATAATTGGTGTTTTTGGATGTTTAAATATCACTGGGCCTAAATATTAATATATAAAAATATCACAGAAAGGGATTTGAGATAAAAAGGGAAAAATCTATTTTCTAAGATAGAATTTGAATTTCGAATGGACTATAGAGATATTAAATTGTTTTGAATAAATAAAACAAGTATTAAATTTATAAGCGATGTTTATAAATTAAATAATCAGGGAAATTAAAGTAAATTCATAAACGTTTTTTATAAATTTGATAATCAGGGAACTGAAGTGAATTTATAAACGATGTTTATAAATGAAGTGAAATGAATTATCATTGGATAATTCGGGAAATGTAAATATAAGTGTGAATTTAAAAAGAGAAATTTATTTTTCCAAGGAAGAAATTTAATTTCAAATGAATTTGAAATCGGGTCTTGTTTAACTATATAAACAAGTAATATAAACGGTGTTTGTAAACAAAGGTGAAAAATTATCATTTGGATAATTTAAATATTTAAATTCAAAAATATGAATTTAAAATGAGAAACTGGGAATAGTGTTAAAAAGGAATTGGGTTTCAAATAGATATTTATAAGGAAAGCTTGTTTAAAATTTTAAAACAAGAAAATTAATTCATAAACGATGTTTATAAAAATAGGGAAATAAATTATTGTTGGATAATTTAGAAGTTTATATTTCAAGTATGAATTTAAAAGTGAATCGTAAAATGGTTTAAAATAGAACGATAAATTTTTTCTGGAATTCGGAATATAAATTAAAGTGAGAAAAATCCAACGGATTTGTAATTAGAATTCGATTATATCGAGTTTTATAAATAATTTATCTATAAAGGAACTGGAATTTAGTATAAAAGATTCAGTTATAAATAAATTTATAACTGAGTTATGAAATAATCAACGGATAGGGAAAATCAAGAATATTAACTTGGATTTGGTAAATAGGCTGAATTGATGTTAAAATATATTAGAATGGAGTTGACATATTATAAAAGAAGTTTAAATGTTTATATATATATATATATATATATATATATATATATATATATATAAAACGAACTAGCCGTAGCGCGGTAGTTCGTAAATTGATGTTTCGAACTTCAATTGAATATATATAACTCAATTTAAGTCGAAATTCTTTGAAACAAGAATCATTAGGACCGATTTGATAATAGTTTTCTAATGGAAGAGAAAAATCTGGATTTCGTCTTATAGATTTTGTGTTATGTTAAAATCAAATTTTCAGAAAAACAGCGCCAATACCGTTTAATAACCATAATGGTTTATTTAAAATTAATAAAAGGATTTCAAGTAAATAAAACCCGAATTTTCATTAGAAAATCCAGATTTGAGTTGTAACAAATAAGAACTCAAGTTGTGTAAATGAAATGATTTTTGAAACAAAAATCAGATTTTAATTATTGAATAGAACTAACTAATCTGAAGAATAATTAGTTAATGGAATTTTGAATCAAAATTGGACTTTGAAAGGTAAATTAGAATTGTGAATACATATTTGAAATCGAATATGAAACTTAAATTAAAAATGGAGTTAAATTAATTATAAGCAAGATTTAAATATATTTGAACATGATATATTCAAATAAAACGTGAAATAGGCAAAAGAGCTAATTAGAGGATTAATTAGCGATTTGAGTCAAAAATAATTGGATTGAATTGGAATAAATGGGGAATGGACGTATATGGGTAAGATAGGTATGGAATGAAGTGTATGAAGATTATAATACGAGTACCCGATATAATGGTACACGTTTAAATTCCATATGAGATTTTATGCGTCGAATCGGCAAGCCGCTTGGCTTTCTGATTTTCTTTTTGAATGGAAAGGGCCTAGAGAGGCGAGCTGAGGTTTGAGCAATTGACCGGTATAAAGGAGGCACTGGCGAAATTTTCCGGAAATTTAAGGAGTTAGAGTAGTTTTAAGAAAATGTGATAACCAGAAATCAATATATATATATATATACATACATACATATATATACATATATATATAGAATTCGATAAGGAAACGAACTTAAAATAGAATATTATAAACAAAAAGGAATTCTATAATTAAATCTGGTAATAATAGAAAGAGAATATACAAGTCTTTAAAATGAATAATTGGTTTATATGGGACTGGAAGCTCTGAACTGGCATCTTCTAGTTCCTTTTCATTATTCGAGATAAGAAGCCTCGTCCGTTTTGAAGTTAAGAATGTTATTCAGTCAAGGTCTGAGAGGTATTTATACCCCAACTTGATTGATTTCATTATTAACTGTAAATAGCAATATTCAGGCTCGAAGATAAATGTTTTGAATAAGATTTAATTGAATGCAGTATTTTGGGTTATTGTAACGTTGTTTTACACAACATTCATTTTAACCCAGATGAGTGTAAATTTTTGAAATATAATAATAAATATTTCCTAAGTATAGAAATGAATGGTTGTAAAAAGGAGAAGTACTTGGAATGTTTTCCAATTATTAATAGAAGATATTCTCTAAGTATAAAAAAAATAAAAGAAGGTGAGATATGGAAATGTTATCCAAATAGCGTAAGAGGCCAAGATGATTATTGAAAATATTTGGTTAACAAATATTAATAAGGAAATGGAGAAGTGATTTAATTAACGGAATATTAATTAACGGGCCCAGTGATTGTTGATGCTTTGAATGGATGTTTGTTTTTCTTCGATAGTTAAATAACCGATTATCGAAGTATTTGCCAATATCATTGTCAATATGTAGAGATCGGTTGGATTATTATCCGAGAACTGAAAAGTTGGTGTGTACGACTTAAGAAGGATCTATATTGATATGGCAGAAATGTAGATGATATATTGACCAGCTAATAAACAATAGTTACGCAGGTAAAAAGCTAAACTATAGAAATGTATCAAAAGTAAATGCAACAAGAAACGACACCAGGAATTTTATACTGGTTCGGACTTCCCGCCCTACGTCTAGTCCCGAAGCTCCTCTTCGGAATTCACTATCACGCCCTCTCTTAACCCGGAGGAATAGGTTAGTACACCCGAGCCCCAATAAGGATGCCTCTCACTTGAGCAACTATACAAGACTTCAACAATTACAAGTGTTTTGACTTCTGCATTGTGTTCTTGAATCAACACGGATAGTCAACAGTTTAAGTACACCCTTCCTATAATCTGATCTTCGAGTATATGATTTGAATGCGAAGATTTAAGGAAGAAAATTGCTTTTTGAATCAAGTGATATTAAATTTATTCAAGGATTCAACAAGTATTTGAATTGAGAGAGCTTTTTGTTTGCAAATAATATATAAGTGGAAATCATAAATAGACGGAATAGAGAATAATTCGATGATTTGGAAATCACAATTGAAGTGTATATATAACAGAAGAAAGGTAGTAATTCTTCATGAAGAGTTTTAATCAAAAAAGCTTCCATTTCCTTTCAGAAATGAAGAGATTTCTCTTCATGAATGAAGACAACCTTTCAGAAAATATATGTTGTTTCAAATTAGTTGACTGGTTAAAAATCATTAGTCAACTGGTTAAAAAAATATATGAATTCGTATATATTTAAAATATTCAGAAACTAGCCGTTACTGGAGCAAATTTGTTTTACCAGTCCACTGGTTGGTTTCGGACCAGTCGACTGGTTGAGGCAATTTTGCCCAGTCAGACTATTTCATGTTATTTAATATATATATATATATATATATATATATATATATATATATGCTTTGTTTTATACTCATGTTATACTTGAGGATAGATTTTAACATAATTCTAACACGATTTAATATGTGTGTGTGTATATATATAAAGAACCTTAGCTCTATGTCATGATTTCCAGCTCTATTTCATGAATTCCAATGCTCTTCTCGTGGTTGACATTAATCAAAATCTTGTTTTCAACATTCTCCCCCTTTTTGATTGATGACAACACTTCGAATTATCTCCCCCTGAATGTTTAGCTCTGATGAATTTCTACAATATTTTTGTTAGTTCATAAATTTATAAACTTACCATTTGATTACCATTTGATTCCTACTAAAATATTAGCACATATATTCATATATTCCAATAATATGGAATTATATGAGAGACTCCTCCCCCTTTGTCATCGATTAAAAAGAGATTAAGATGTAATAAGCATAAAGTAATCGAGTAACAATTTTAGAGATCTTTGAAAGATACAATTTCTAGTTCTCGTTGAAGTCTTATGAAAGAGTTCTCTAAAAGGGGTTTAGTAAAGATACCCCCAATTTGATTTTCTAAGTTTACAAACTATAAATCAATTGTTTATTTTTCAATATTGTCTCTTAAGAAATGATGTCTGATATCAATGTGTTTTGTTCTAGAATGGTTTACCAGATTCTTAGATAAATTTATTGCGCTTGTATTGTCACAATAAATTATAGAATTAGACAAATTTACGTTGAAATCTTTTAGTGTTTGCTGCATATATATTGCTTGAGCACAGGCGAGTGCAGCAGATATGTATTGAGCTTCGCATGTTGATAGTGAAACACAATTTTGTTTCTTGTTGAACCAAGATATAAGTGATTTACTGATAGAGTGACATGTTCTGCTTGTACTCTTACGATCCATCCGTGATCCTCCAAAATTAGCATCATTATATGAAACTAACTCAAAGGAACAATCTTTCAGATAGAAAAGTCCAAAATCATTAGTACTACTAAGATAACGTAATATACACTTAACTTCTCTCAAATGTGATTCTTTTGGATTAGCCTAAAACCGAGCACATAAGCAAACACTCATCATAATATCTGGCCGGTCTACCTGTAGTTAAATATAAAAGTGAACCTATCATGCTTCGATATAGCTTTTGCTCGACACTTTTACCATTTTCATCTTTATCTAAATGTGTCGTCGTACTCATTGGTGTAGGTTTACTTGACGTGTTTTCCATTCCAAAACGTTTTATTAAATTAGTACAATATTTTTCTTGATTAATAAAAATTCCATCTGATAATTGCTTAATTTACAACCCTAGAAAGTAAGATAGTTATCCCATATGTGACATTTCAAATCCATTGGTCATTATTTTTGAAAATTCTTGACATAATTGATCATTTGTTGATCCAAAGATAATGTCGTCTACATATATATGTACTATTAAAATATCTTTATTATCCTTTTTGATAAAATGTGTGATCAACCTTTTCAATTTGAAATCATGAATCTAATAAATAGGTTTTGAGAGTTCATACCAAGCACGAGGTGCTTATTTCAAACCATATAATTCCTTTTTCAATTTAGAAACATGATCAGGATATTTTTCATGAGTAAATAGCGGAGGTTGTTCAACATATACTCATTCTTTAATATAGACATTCAAGAAAGTGCTTTTAATGTCCATCTGATATAGTTTAAAGTTGTGATGACAAGCGTATGCTAATAGTTTTCGAATTGCTTCTAATCGTGCAACCGGAGCAAAAGTTTCTTCATAATCTATGCCTTCATCTTGATTGTAACCTTGTGCAACAAGTCTAGCTTTATTTCTAATGATATTACCCAATTCATCTACTTTATTTTTGTATATCCATTTTGTTCCAATAATAGTTTGATCAGTTGGTCTTGAAACTAATTCCCAGACTTCATTACGTTCAAATTGAGTTAATTCTTCTTGCATTGCAATTATACAGTTTTCATCTGTAGATGCTTCTTTAGGGTTTTTGGGTTCGATATTTGATAAGAAGGCTACATTATTTACTAAATTAAGTTGACTTCTTGTCCTTACGTTTGAAGTTATATCTCCAATAATATTTTGAGTTGGATGGTCTCGTAATATTCTTGGTGGAGATCGAACTTCATTAACACGAACATTTTGATTATTGATGTTATCTTGAGTTTCTGTAGCATTGTTCTCTATATTATTATGAACAAAGTTTTCATCTTCTCTATATGTGTCAACATCATCGTCATGTGAAGAATTATTTTTCATAATATCTGAATTAAATGAATTGTGAATAACATTTTCGTCAAATGACACGTGAAGTGATTCTTCAATTTTACCGGTTTTCTTATTGAAAATACGATAAGCCTTGCTACGCTCAGGATATCCTAAGAATATTCCTTCGTCAGATTTTGAATCAAATTTCCCAAGCTGATCTTTTGTATTTAAAATGAAACATTTTGGACCAAAACTTTGAAATAAGATATATTTGGTTTTCTACCAGTAAAAAGCTCGTATGGAGTGTTTTTAATAAGAGGTCGAATAGAAACACGATTCAAAACATAACAAGCTGTTGTAACTGCTTCAGCCCAAAAATGTTTTGGCAGTGTACTTCCATTTAATAACGTTCTAGCACATTCTTGTAAAGTTCTGTTTTTACATTCTACAACTCCATTTTGTTGAGGAGTTCTAGGAAAAGAAAGACTATGAAAAAATCCTTTCTTTTGACAAAATAGATCGATTTTTTCATTCTCAAATTCTCCTCTATGATCACTTTATATATTCTTTATTTTTAAATCAGTTAAATTTTTAATTTGTTTGATGAAATTCTTAAAGATGTCAAAAGTATCGCTTTTATTCTTTAAAAACATAATCCAAGTGTATCTTGATAAATCATCAACTATTACAAACACATATCTACTATGATTTATGGACTGAACTTGAGTTGGTCCAAAAAAATTCCATGTGTAATAACTCAAGTGGTTATAAGGTTGATATAACCTTTTTAGTTTTAAAAGAGGATTTGGTTAACTTTCCAAGTTGACAAGCATCGCATAAAATTTCAGTTTTGAATTTTAAGATCATTTTTAGATATCTTGTTTATCATTTTAAAATTAATATAGCAAAATCATTTGTGCCATAACCAAGGATCATTGTCTTTTGCTAATAAACACATACTTGGATTATTATTAACTGCCATATTTAAAATATAAATATTTTTGTCTCGATTTCCTTCAAAAATAAGATTTTGATTTGAATCAAATAAACTACATTTATTTCAGAAAATGACATTTTAAAACCTTTATCACATAATTGACTAATACTTAATAAATTGTGTTTTAAGTTCTTAACCAATAAAACATCTGAAATTATAGGTCAATTAGATATACTGTAATTGCTCACATCGCCTTTGCCGATGATACATCCTTTGGAATTATCTCCAAATGTGGCAGTTCCTCCTTTTGAGTAAATAATATTTGTTAGCATCTCCTTGTCTCCTGTCATGTGTTTTGAGCAACTACTGTCTAGTATCCATTTTCCTTTGTTATTGTTGATTGGGACCTGTAAAAAATAATTTAAAATTTTCATTGGTACTCACTTCCTCCGTTAGGGTCCTAAGGTTTAAGTATTAGGAAGCCAAACCCAAAAGGATTCAGGTTCCTTTCTGAAAAAATAATTATCATTATAATGAACATAATCTAAAAAGTTTTTAATATATCTATTCCTAATAAGAACATTATTTGTCTTTGGAATCCATATACTAATATTTTCTGAGAATTTTTTCTTAGTAGGAATATTTAATTTACTCTAGAAAATTCTGGTTTAATATTAGAGTTTTTAGAACTAAATTTCCTTTTTGATTTAATTTTTTTTATCATACCTTAGTCCTTTTTTACAAAAAATCGGTTGAGAATTTTCTAATATTTTAGATTAATTCTCTCTACCTTTGTTAAAGTTATTAACATTTTTAGAAATGGATTCTAACTTAATTTTTAAACTAGAATTTTCTAATTCTATAATTTTAATATAATATTTAAATCATGATTTTCAGATGCTAATAAATAATTTTTATTCTTTTGAGTTTTGATTTCTTGACTCAACATAAAAATTTGAGAATTTGCTACTGAAAGAGATTCTTGTAATTTTCTAATTTCTTCTTCTAAAAATTCTTTCTCATCTTTTAAAAGACCTCTCTCAAATTCTGCTTTCTTTTTATCTTCGTTAGCTTGTTTAAACTTTCGCTTAAACATTTTCCTAGATTCTAAGATTTCAGTATTAATTTCTACTAATTCATCGAAAGTCAAATCACTTACACCATTATCCTTAGCCAAGAAGCATACATTTTCTTGCTCACTGTCGCTGTCACTTTCAGAAGATGAATCCGAGTTGTCCCAAGTGACCGAAAATGCTAATCTCTTTGATTTTTCCTTTTTGCGATTTTTATTCAATTTTTGACAATTCTTTTGATAATGTCCAGTCTTGTGACATTTAAAACATTCTACTAGAGCAGGGTCAGGCACTTTTGAAGAATTCTTTTTCACACTTTTGCTTTGGCCTTTTTTGTATTTTAGAAATTTTCTAAAATTCTTTGCTACGAAAGCAATATCTTCTTCATCTGAATTGGAATCTTCTTTCTCAGCACGGAAAGCTAAATTTTTCTTATCTTGTACCTGTGCTTTCTTTGCCTACAAATTTACTTCATAAGACATTAGATTATCGATCAACTCTTCTGGTTTCATGGCTGAGAGATGATTAGCTTCTTCGATTTCTAATATTTTTCTCTCCCATTCGTCCGTTAAAGACTTCAAATTTTTTGATACTATATCAAAATCAGAATACTTTTCTCCTAATCCTAACAAAAAGTGACAAATGTTTTGAAATCGTGAATACATATCATTTATGGATTCGTTTTCATTCATCTTAACATTTTGAAACTGATTCTTAAGCACAGATGTAACACCCTGAAATCTTAACGACACTAAAGAGGACAAATTAAATAATAATTAATTTAATATTCAAAATTAAGGGAAACGGACTGCGCCATTGCATCTATCTCAAAATTCTGGTCAAGATAGAATTTGGTTTGCGTAAAACGGACACTATATAAAGAAGTTATAAGGGTTTGAAGTTTGTATATGCGTAGAAGAATTATATATATATATATATATAACAAATCAGAAAAACCAGAAAACAGTCTGAAATACAAAAATAATAAGGTGACAATTTTCCCGCCCCAAGGGAGTCGACCCCTTAGGGGGTGTGACCCATGGGTCGACCCCCCCTAGGGCTGAGGTGGCAGTCGAATTCTGGGGGCTGGCAGCTATAAATAGAGGTCCATTTCTCTTGTTTTCTTCACTGAAAATCAATGGAGGCCAAACGCTGTCGGTGCCTGAACTGAACTGAATCCAATTTTTCTTCTACAACTATCAACAAGAGATAATCAGTTAGAGATTCAAGTATAAATAAGAGATTCAACACCAACAATTTCTCTTCTATCTTCTAAAATCCAAACACAGTGAGTTTAGTTACTTTTGGATTTAAATGCTTAAAAGTAAATGTGATATGACTGCGATTTGGATCTGTTATAAATTGTGAATCTATGATATTCTTGGATCTTAACCTTTAACGCGCTAGATCTATTTTTATAGATCTAATTCTCTTATGCTTAATTTATCATGTCACATATGTGGATCTTAACCTTTATCTTTGTTTGTGGTTAATTTGGATCTGTCATTATTTGGATAGTTAAAATCTTGTTTAGATCTAATTCTCCCTCTAGATCATCGTGTACCTATCATGTGATGGTTAATTTAGATCTGTCATTAATTGGATATATGAATCCTTACTTAGATATATTCATGCCTATTAGGACATCCTTATTATGTTAGATCTAGTTTTATCATCACTTGTTCACTAGATCTGTTTTTATGTCCACCTTATTATTATGCCAATTACATGTCTATGCCAGTGTGTGTGTGTATATATATATATGCCAGTTATGTTAGACTAGTCACTATTGTTATCTTCCCATCACCTTTCCCTTTTATTGTTTATGGCCAGGCTACTTTCTAGCCCAGACATGACGCCAAACATATGTGAATGCGTTAATTAGGGAACGGAGGAAAACATTATAATTGGCATAACTTGAATAATGAATATGAATTTGGACATATTATTCACTATGAACATAATTAGGGAAAAAGGGGCATGAACTTATAACCTATAACGTCATAGGTGAAAATTGGAGAATAATTAAAATGCCTAGGATTACTGTAATTAGAAACTGTAACTGCACTTATGACACAAGGTTAGATTGCATTTGTGGTGGAAGTCTACCCAGACCCGACCGACATATCCAGCAACCGCAAATGTTGAATTTAATGTGAGGGGTCTTAGTGCACAAATATGAGACGGGCTAAGACACGAGGTTAGCCCAACTTGTGGAAGAAGTCTGTCCCGACCCGACCGGCATATACATCACCCACAAGCTGTAGGCCTAATGTGGGAGATCTAGCCCATTATAAACCATAAATGGACATGGTAAGAAATTGAAATACTTAACTTGGTTAAACCCATAAGGGGTTGGGTGAACATAAACATGAATAGGGGTTAAGTAAACTCGGTTGTACAATGGAAGGGTTAAGTTAAGTATATCTGAGATGGGTGGGTAATATTTAATATAGGCCCACAAAACTTAACCAATTGGGAGTTATGTATTAAAGACACCTATATGTAAGCATAACCGGTAGAAAGATTGGGGTTATATAATTAAAGACACCCTTTAGGGTAAATATAACCTATAGAAAACCTAGTGGGGGATACAAGACAAAGGGGAGAGCTTGTATCTATTGTGTGGGACCCGTTAGTAACCCGGAGTAGGTATCAAAAACAAAGTACTCCGAACTAGGTCGGAGAAGGGGCACGCTTACTGAACTGATTGTAAGAGATCTAAACGTGGAGGACGGTGTGGGCGGCGCAAACCGACCGGGTCATGTGCGTGCATGGGCCAGGCAGAGGGAGATAAGACGACCATGACACCTGCAGATATGGGGTTGTGCATATCAACGAAGGGTTGCCAATTTAGGACGTGATACATCCTAGGTGGGTCCGGCATAGAGTATCTACGCGGATAGGGAGTCGATCTATTAGGGCAGGAGTTATGGTACATTTGGACGTATGCCTAAGTCTACCACCTTATAGTGGAAGGGGTCATCTCATTCTGGTTATACTAGTAACAGTGAAGAGTAATCTTTAGAGAAGCGCACACACCCTATCCTGTTTACCTTATCATACCTGCCTTTTATGTAGTTATCTCTTCTTATCCACTTTATATGCCTGTCATGCTACTTTTATTTATTTACTTGCTAAAAGTAACTGGACTCGCCAGACTTTATGTCTGACCCTTTTTGTTTCCTCTTCTTTCTTCCGTTCCTCCCCTGGTTCTTAGGGCGAGAACACTCAGGCTTGACCGTGATTCTTCTTACATTTTTCTGGAGCTGCTTAGATGTATGGCTCAAGCTCCTATCCTTGTTGTTTTGGCTATATTTTGTTTGGGGAATTTTGCTTCTTTCATGTACTCTGATGTTTTAAAGTACAAGACAATAGTTTTTATGTTGTATTGGTTTTTTTGTATTTCAGACGTGTGATGTTTTTGAACCACGATGCTTTATTATAAATAAAGTTTTAATTCCGCTGTTATTTTGTATCTATCTTGTAATATTTCTGTTTCTGTTTACCTATAACGCTTCATGAAACTTAATGCATTCCCTTTTTGAGTGACATTAGCGGACGTGTTGTGTCACACTTAATATCAGAGCTGAAGATTACCAGATTAGATAAAAAGTTTTTGAAATTTATTTAAAAGAAAGCATTTTCAAAAAGAAAAGTCTATTTTGAAAAACATTCCCAAAAAAGCCATAAGTAATATCTTTCGATCCCTTGTCTGAATCTCTTTCCTTTTCATTTTCAGCATGTTTGGAGAACCTAATATTCCAGAGGGCGTTTCGATACCAGGCTGGTTTCGAAGGTATATGGAGGCCACGACGCCTGCCGAAGGCCAAGGAAACGTTCCTCCCCCAGCTGCACCCATTGTTCCTCCTCCTCCTCCACGTGCGGACAACTTCTCTAAGATCTGCCAAGATTTTCGTGCTATGGGAGGGAAATTATTCCATGGAACCGAGACATTTGTAGAGGAAAGGAATTGGCTCAAAGAGACCGAGGACTTATTTTCAACCTTTGAAGTGGAAGATCGAAGGAAGATTAGTTAGCTCTCTGGTTGTTGAAGGATGAAGCTTCGTTTTGGTGGGAAGTAACCCAAGCAGGCCATCCAGTGGAAACTTGGGATGATTTTAGATAGAGATTTGAAATGAAGTTTCTTTCCCAAGCTGAGAAAAGCATGCAAATGGAGAGGTTCTTAGCACTCAAGCAAGGGAATATGACTGTTAAAGAGTATGTGAACAAATTCAACCAACTGGCCAGATTCGGATTAGAGCCGGTGGACACTCCGCATAATAAGGCTTTGCTGTTTACTAAAGGGTTGAATGAATCACTTCATGGGTTAGCTATGTCCCATATTCCAATGGGGGAAACTTTTGAAAGGCTTGTTGATATGGCGTTGATGTATGAGGAAGAGAGAGGAAAAAAGAAGGAGGTTAAAGCTGAGGAAACAACGCAAAACAAGAAGATATGGCGGAAGAAAGGACAACAACAACAACAATAGAAGAAGGGAGGAAATAATGACAAGGCTAAGGATAAGAGGAAGTGTCACAGTTGTGGACGTGAGGGTCACTTGGTGAAGGACTGCAAAAGAAGGAAGAATCATCGCTTCAATTGTGTAGAGGTCGGACACTTTGCTAGGGAGTGCCCGAAGAAACAGGGACAAGGTCAAAGGGTAGGAACTTCTGGAGGGCAGGTGCATACTCTCGCGATCAGTGCTCCTGATAGAGGTAGAAAAATTTCTGTGGAAGGTTTAATTTCTCTTTCAAATTATCCTATTAGAACGCTTTTTTATTCTGGCGCATCACACTCATTTATATCTAGTTATGTGGTTGGATCTCTGCACTTAATTACTAGTATGGTAGTGGATCTCATAGTTGTCTCAAACCCTATTGGTGGTTCGGCTTATTTATTTATGATTTGTCGGGGTTTGAGAATATCTGTGTTAGGCGTCGAGTTTGAATGTGACGCGTATGTGCTTGGTTTTATGGGCTATGGTTTGATTCTAGGGATGGACTGGTTAACCACGTATGGTTCCATTCTTGATTGTGAGAAGAGGGTCGTTAGACTTTTGACTTGTCATGGGAGGACCCTTGAGATTTCTTGTGATACCCAAGGGTCTATTATGCTTAGTTTCCTAGAGTCTCGTGATGCATCTATAGATGATTTGCGATCTGTTCCAGTAGTCCGAGATTATTTTGATGTTTTTGAGGAGGTCCAAGGCTTACCTCCGAGGAGAGAGATCGATTTTTGTATATATTTGGTGGACAATGCAAAGCCAGTTGCATTGCCTGTGCGCCATATGACTCCAAGGGAAAGGAAGGAGCTTAGCAAAAAAGTAGGGGAGCTACTTGAAAAAGGGTTTATTAGGCAAAGCATATCTGATTGGGGTGATCTAGTAGTATTCGCGACTAAGGCAGATGGTTCGTTTCGCTTATGTGTAAACTATAGAGAATTGAATAAACTCACTAAAAAGAACAGGCACCTACTTCCGAGGATAGACGACTTGTTTGACCAGCTTATTAGTGCCTCGGTATTATCTCAGTTAGACTTGGCCACGGAGTTTCATCGGTTGATGTTGGCTGAGGACAGCAAAGACAAAATTGCTTTTAGGACTCCAGATGGTTTCTTTGAATGGCTAGTTATGCCTTTTGGGTTGACAAATGCACCTGCTTATTTTGTTGATCTGATGAGTAGGGTGTTTCGGGAGTTTCTAAATAAATTTGTCGTGGTTTTTGTTGATGATATCTTGATCTTCTCCAAAAGTGAAGAAGAGCATGCCCAACATGTGAGAGAAGTTTTGAAAACTCTCTCTGCGCATCAGATTAAGGCAAAGTTCTCCAAATGCCATTTTTGGAGAAAAGAGGTGAGATTCTTAGGGCATGTGGTCTCCAAAGAAGGGATAGCTGTAGATACTGCAAAGGTGGTCGCAGTGCAAGATTGGAAGATTCCAAAAAATGCAATAGAGGTGAGAAGCTTTCTTGGATTGGCAGGCTATTATAGGAAGTTCATTAAGGACTTCGCAAAGATATCAGCCCATCTCACTAGGCTGACTAAGAAGAACTTGGCATTTTCATGGGATATGGATTGTGATGTTGCTTTCTGAAGAGGGCTCTGACAACAACCCTAGTCCTGACTTTGCTTTATGGGAGCAAAGTATTTACGTTTTACACTGATGCATGTGGTACAAGGCTTGGTGCGGTTCTGATGCAGGAAGGAAAGGTAGTGTGTTATGGGGGTAGACAGTTGAGAGGTCATGGTAAGAACTACCCCACCCACTATTTAGAGCTATCTGCCATAGTATTCGCGCTTAAGACATGGCATCATTATTTACTTGGAGAGAAGTTCGAGTTATACACCAATCATAAATCTCTCAAGTACTTGTTCTCGCTGAAGGATTTTAATTTAAGGCAACAAAGGTGGATGGAGTTCCTAGCTTCTTATGATTTTGAAATCGCTTATACGCCTGGCAAGGGTAATGTGGTGGCTGACACACTAAGTAGGCAGAGGATGGCCTTAAGTCCTCTGTTTGTGGAAAGGAAGAGCTTGGAGTTCATATCAACTTTTGACTTTAGATACTCCATCGAGATTTTGCCTAATTTATTTGCATCGCTAGAAATACGACTGACTCTTATGGATCAGATACGAGCTTCACAGCAAGGTGACCCACAGATTTTAGACATCATGGATAAGCTCAGAAAAGGAGAGGCTTCTAGTCAGCTCAGTAGATATTCCATATATGAAAAGGGGTGATTGCGACGAGATGGAAGGCTTTGTGTTCCTCAAACTGGAAGCTTGATAAAGACAGTCCTAGAAGAAGCCCATCATTCTAAGATGACTATTCATCCAGGTGGTGATAAGATGTACAGAGACATAAAGAGGGTTTTCTTTTGGGCTGGGAAGAAGAAAGATGTGGAAAAGTTTGTTTCTCAATGTTTGGTCTATCAACAAGTCAAAGTTGAGCAAAAGAAGCCCGGAGGTCTACTTCATCCTTTGGAGGTTCCATGGTGGAAGTGGGAGAGCGTCTCTATGGATTTCATAAATGGTTTTCCTTCATAGATGGTTTGCCTAGATCGAAGAAAGGCAACACCAGTATCTGGTTTGTAGTGGATAGACTCACTAAGAGCGCTCATTTCATTCACGTTAAGAGTAAGACGACGGCATCATAGTTGGCAGCAATTTACGTTCATGATATAGTCCATCTTCATGGAGTACCTTCTAGCATCGTGAGCGATCGTGATCCCATCTTCACCAGTAAAATTGGGAGGAGCCTGCAATAAGCATTAGGTACACAGTTGTGTTTGAGAACTGCTTATCATCTTCAGACCGATGGGCAAACAGAGAGAGTGAACAAAGTTCTAGAGGATCTTTTAAGGCTGTGTATCCTTGACTTTGGAGGTACTTGTGAAGAGCAACTTCCTTTAGTAGAGTTCTCCTACAACAATAGTAATCAAGCTAGCATTGGCATAGCACCTTTTGAAGCATTGTACGGACAACCCTGTAAATCACCAACTTCTTGGTGGGAATCTACAGAAATATTATTACTTGGACCATATATGGTTAGAGAAACATCCGAGAATATTTACCTTATTCAACGGCGTATGAAGACAGCCCAAGATAGGCAGAAATCCTATGCAGACAAGAGAAGGACTGACATCAAATTTGAAGTGGGAGACTAAGTTTTTATTAAAGTATCGCCTCTGAGGAATGTGGTTCATTTCAGATCCGTAGGGAAGTTGGCACCCAGATTTATGGGACCATTTCCCATAACCGAAAGGTTCGGCCAAATGGCCTATGGAGTAAAGCTCCCAGAATGTCTATTCGGCATTCATGATGCTTTCCACGTTTCTCATCTGCGGAAGTGTTTGCATGACACCGCGGAAGTTGTTGAGCTAAGTGTATTGGAGGAAGTAGAAGTAGAACGGGAGGTAACAGTTAGACGAGTTCCTACCTGTATTCTTGGATCATAAGTTAAGAAGCTACGCAATAAAGAAATCAAGTTGATGAAGGTTCGGTGGGGAGATAACCCAGAGGATGCGACTTGGGAGACTGAAGACAAGATTTGTGCTTCGCACCCTTTCCTTTTTGAGGGTATGTCCTTAACTCCTTTTCCAAAGTTTTATTTATGCTTGTTTCTATCATTTGAGTATGTCCTATCAATAGTATTTTTGACCTATATATAGGAATCCTATGGATGTAAACATGTGTTTGAGACAAGTTATGTATGATGGATGCAAGTGTTTGCGAGTGGTTGCCTGTGGATGCATATACACACACATTAGGCTCTAGACCGGCTCAATCACTCTCATACTGCATATAGATGTGTGTGCATTTTTCTTTTCTTTCAGTGGGTGAAAATGGATGAATTAACATTTGGATGTTGCATTTGGACGAATGAGTGTGCACACATATAGAACTTACATGTTATAATAGGATTATTTGCATACATATTGGATTCATGGCACTAGCATACATTGCATTAAGGAGGTCGACTGAATCAGTAGACCACCCGATCTTCGCATTAGTATTGGTACATATACACACACTTTTGCATATGTTCATATAAACATTAGAAATCTTTAAGGACAATGGATGATTGATGGATGAGCAGATAGGTGATGGATGGAAGGATATATGTTCTTCTTAACTTGAAGATTTCGGGGACGAAATCCTTTAAGTAGGGGAGAATGTAACACCCCGAAATCTTAACGACACTAAAGAGGACAAATTAAATAATAATTAATTTAATATTCATAATTAAGGGAAACGGACTGCGCCATTGCATCCATCTCGAAATTCTGGTCAAGATAGACATTTGGTTTGCGTAAAACGGACACCGTATGAAGAAGTTATGAGGGTTTGAAGTTTGTATACGCGCAGAAGAATTTTATATATATATAAAATAAATCAGAAAAATCAGAAAACAGTTTGAAATCCGAAAATATAGAGGCGGCAATTTTCCCGCCCTAGGGGAGTCGACCCCTTAGGGGGCTGTCGACCCCGGGGTCGACCCATAGGTCGACCCCCTAAGGGGGGTCGACCCCCTAAGGCTGAGGTGGCAGTCGAATTCTGGGGGCTGGCAACTATAAATAGACGTCCATTTCTCTTGTTTTCTTCACTGAAAATCAATGGAGGCCAAACCCTACCGGTGCTTGAACTGAACCTAATCCTTCTCTTCTACAACTATCAACTAGAGCTAATCAGTTATAGATTCAAGTATAAATCAGAGATTCAACACCAACATTTTTTCTTCTATCTTCTAAAATCCAAACACTGTGATTTTAGTTACTTTTAGATTTAAATGATTAAAAGTCAACGTGATATGATTGTGATTTGGATCTGTTATAAATTGTGAATCTATGATATTCTTGGATCTTAATCTTTATCACGCTAGATCTATTTTTATAGATCTAATTCTCTTGTGGTTAATTTATCATGTCACGTATGTGGATCTTAACCTTTATCTATGTTTGTGGATAATTTGGATCTGTCATTATTTTGATAGTTAAAATCTTGTTTAGATCTAATTCTCCCTCTAGATCACCTTGTACCTATCATGTGGTGGTTAATTTAGATCTGTCATTGATTGGACATATGAATCCTTACTTTGATCTATTCATGCCTATTAGGACATCCTTATTATGTTAGATATAGTTTTATCATCACTTGTTCACTAGATCTATTTTTGTGTCCACCTTATTATTATGCCAATTACATGTCTATGCTAGTATATATACATATATATATATACCAGTTATGTTAGAATAATCACTATTGTCATCTTCCCATCACCCTTCCCTTTTATTGTTTATGGCCAGGCTACTTTCTAGCCTAGGCATGACGCCAAACATATGTGAATGTGTTAGTTAGGGAATGGGGGAAAACATTAGAATTGGCATAACTTGAATAATGAATATGAATTTGGACATATTATTCACTATGAACATAATAGGGGAAAAAGGGGCATGAAACTTATAACCTATAACATCATAGGTGAAAATTGGAGAATAATTAAAATGCCTAGGATTACAGTAATTAGAAACTGTAACTACACTTATGACACGAGGTTAAATTGCATTTGTGGTGGAAGTCTGTCCGGACCTGACCAGAATATCCAGCAACCGCAAATGTTGAATCTAATGTGAGGGGTCTAAGTGCACAAATATGAGATGGGCTAAGACACGAGGTTAGCCCCATCTTGTGGAAGAAGTCTGCCCGGACCCGACCGGCATATCTAGCATCCACAAGCTGTAGGCCTAATATGGGAGGTCTAGCCCATTATAAACCATAAATGGACATGGTAAGAAATTGAAATACTTAACCTAGTTAAACCCATAAGAGGTTGGATGAACATAAACATGAATAGGGGTTAAGTAAACTCGGTTGAACAATGGAAGGGTTAAGTATATCTGAGATGAGTGGGTACTATTTAATGTAGGCCCACAAAACTTAACCAATTGGGGGTTATGTATTAAAGACACCTATAGGTAAGCATAACCGATAGAAAGATTGGGGTTATGTAATTAAAGACACAATTTAGGGTAAATATAACCTGTAGAAAACTAGAGGGGGATACAAGAATAAGGGGATAGCTTGTATCATATTGTGTGGGTTCCGTTTCAGTCAGTAACCAGGAGTAGGTATCAAACAAAGTACTCCGAACTAGGTTGGAGAAGTGGCATGCTTACTGAACTGATTGTAAGAGATCCAAACGTGGAGGACGGTGTGGGCAGCGCAAACCGACCGGGTCATGTGCGTGCATGGGCCGGGCAGAGGGGGATAAGACGACCATGACCCCTATAGATATGGGGATGTGCATATCAGCGAAGGGTTGTCACTTTAGGACGTGATACATTCTATGGTGGGGCCGACACAGTGTATCTACGCGGATAAGGGAGCCGGTCGATTAAGATAGGAGTTAGGGTACATTTGGACATATGCGTAAGTCTACCACCTTATAGTGGAAGGGATCACCTCATTCTGGTTATACTAGTAATAGTGTAGAGTAATCTTTAGAGAAGCGTACACACCCTATCCTGTTTACCTTGTCATATCCTCCTTTTATGTAGTTATCTCTCTCTTATCCACTTTATATGCCTATCATGCTACTTTTATTTATTTACTTGCTAAAAGTAATTGGGCTCGCCAGACTTTATGTCTGACCCTTTTTGTTTCCACTTCTTCCGTTTCCCCCCAGGTTCTCAGGGCGGGAACACTTAGGCTTGACCGTGATTCTTCTTACATTTTTCTGGAGCTGCTTAGATGTATGGTTCAAGCTCCTATTCTTGTTTCTATGGCTATATTTTGTTTGGGGAATTTTGCTTCTTTCATATACTCTGATGTTTTAAAGTATAAGACAGTAGTTTTTACGTTGTAATGGTTTTTGTGTATTTCAGACATGTGATGTTTTTGAACCACGATGCTTTATTATAAATAAAGTTTTAATTCCGCTGTTATTTTATATCTATCTTGTAATATTTCTGTTTCTGTTTACTTATAGCGCTTCACGAAACTTAATGCATTCCCTTTGTGAGTGACCTTAATGGACGTGGGGTGTCACAATAGATATTTTACTTTGTTTAACCTTGTTAGTACCTTTATGAGTAATTTTGAGTGTTCTCCAGATTTCATATGTTGTGTTTCACATACAAATCCGTTTAAACTCGTTTTGGTCTAAAGCACAGTGCAACATATTCATAGCCTTAACAATGGCAGTAGCCTCTGCTTTTTCATTTGTGGACCATTCAGTGCATAAAGTAGTAGGTTGTGTGTATTCCTTTTGTGTAATGTTCCATGCATCATAACTATTTGCTTGCATGTATATCCTCATTCGTGTAGCCCAATAACTATAGTTCAATCCATTATAGATTATTTTGGAAAAATACATGTATTAGGGAAAAATGTAGAAGCAAGACTATCACTCATAGACAGAAGTGGGAAAGTCCTTCAAATACAAATGGAAATGTTAGTAGATGATAAACTAGCCAAAAATGAAATATTATTAGGAATGAATTTTATTACAAAATATACTCTTACCTTAAAGGATTCATTCATACAGTTAGATCAATATGAGTTTCCAAGAACTGATAAACAACATATAAAAAAAGCAATAGTCACTTCACCATATTCCACATACATTGAAAGAACTATAGAAATACCTTATTACCAACCAATAAAACTAAATGCATACATAGATATAGGATCAGGAATATCTTTGTGTAAAAAATATATTTTACCACAAAAATGGTGGATTCAAGATGGATCCTCTATAATTGCTTTAGATATACAAGAAAAAGAAATTCATTATAAAGATTATGCGGTTAATGTCCCTTTCACCATAGGAAATATTAAAATTAAAATACCAAAATTATGGGCTAGTAATGTCCAAGGTTCAGACATATTGTTAGGAAATGATTTCTGTCTAGCATATCAACCTATGACCCAGTTAACAGATCATATTATATTTACTACACCATGCAGAACACTTATTTTAGCACCTAAGCTTAAACAAGCATATGTCGTTGATCCAAGTTATCAACCTACACCAGCACAGCGTGGTGATATCCCTAAATTTGAAAAAATACCATTGTTAAAACATGAAAGCATTAATTCTCTTGAAAATATTAAAGAAAGGTTCAAAGAAACGTATAATGAAAATCCTTTAGCAGCTTGGGATAAAGATAAAACATTAGCAGAAATAAAATTAAAAGATCCTAATAAAAAAATAAGAGTAAGACCTATGAAATATTCTTTAGAAGATTTAGAAGAATTTAAGGTCCAAATTAAGGAACTTTTAGAATTAAAAGTAATCATACCATCTAAGACTCCACATAGTTCTCATGCATTTATAGTTGGGAAACATAGTGAAATTGTTAGAGGAAAAGCTAGAATAGTTTTTAATTATAAAGCCTTAAATGATGCTACAATCTTTGATGGATATTATTTACCAAATAAAGAAGTATTGTTAAACAAAATAAAAAATAAAAAATGGTTTACAAAAATGGATTGCAAAAGTGGATTTAGAAGAATCTATACCATATACTGCATTTAGTTGCCCACAAGGACAATATGAATGGCTAGTTATGCCTTTTGGATTAAAAAATGCACCACAAATATTTCAAAGAAGAATGGATGAAGTATTAAAACAACATGATGATTACTGTATTGTATATGTTGATGATATTTTAATATTTTCTAGACAATTTAGAAGACCATATTAAACACTGTAACTCAGTTATAGCTACGTGTATAAAAAAAGGAATAACTCTTTCAGCTAAAAAAGCAATTATTGGTGTACAAAAAATAGATTTCTTAGGCATAATCATAGATAATGGATACATAGAATTACAGCCACATATACTTACAAAAATTAAAGAATTTCCTGATCAATTAGAAGATATGAAATAATTACAAAGGTTTCTAGGATGTCTTAATTATGTTGATATATTTATTAACAAATTAGCAAAATTAAGAGCCCCTTTGCAGCAAAAACTTAAAACGAATTATAAATGGCAATGGACAGAAGATGACACAAAATATATTCAGCATTTTAAAAAGATTTATGAATATATGCCTAAATTATCTTTACCATTAGAAACAGATGAATTAATTATATATACAGATGCTTCGGATACATACTGGGGAGGAGCTCTCGTAGCTATCAGAAATAACCAAGAAAAATTATGTGGATATAAATCCGAAACATTTAAACAGAGTGAATTAAAGTATCACTCCAATGATAAAGAACTTTTAGCTATTAAAAACTTTATTAAAGCCTTTTATTTATATTTAAACAAACCTTTTAAGATACGCACAGACTCTATCACTGCAAAATCCAGAATAAAAAACAAAATTCCTGACATAAGACCCAATAAAAGACTAATACGATGGCAGTCATGGTTTTCTGAATTTAATTTTGAAATTGAACATATTTCTGGAAAAAATAACTTTCTTGCAGATACTTTAAGTAGAGAATTGCATGATGACAGGCAGAAATGAAGATACAAATGATTATCTTAGCATCTTCGATGAGATATAGAGAGAAGTATTAAAAGCACAAGAGACCTTTGAGCAATACTTAGTTAAAGCAGATAATGAGAAAAAGGAGGAATTAAGATTCTTCTTTCATTACATGATCTCTTATTCAGAGCTCATGTTTAAAGAAGTACAAAAAGATATACTTAAAAAAAAGTACCTCAAAGAATGCATACCACTGAGATATCAGTCAACAAGCCCTCTGAGGTAAAACAGCAAAACAAAGAATTTATCATATGGTTTAGTGAATTGATACAACCAATATTACTAGAGATAAACCTTTATAAAGGGATATATTCAGGATATGGTTATGATTTGAATAAATTATATATTCACCCTAAGGCTGATCCATTAATAGTGAAAGACGTATATAAAGCAGGATTGATTTATTGTATACATGCAGACAGTATTCTTCATAATCTGAAGGGACTACCCAAAGTAAGAAATGCAGTTTATACTTTCTCAAAAGCAATTAAGCACAACAATATCTACTTAGAATGTAACCAAGTTATTCCTAAGAAGGTAAAAAATGTCTCTCCATGATAGAAATGAAGATGGGATCAAAAAGATTGACCCCAAAATTCTTTCAAAATATGTTCTTAGTTGAAGAAGATATAATATCAGCAACAAGGGCAAAGCAGTTGACAAGTATAATATTAAGGACTATCGAGGCTCTATCAAACAACATATGGACATACGAATCTGAACCTAACGAGTTAATTTTGACAGTCAGCAAGGTTCCAAAGGCAGGAGCTAAAAAGGATATAATTCAGTTTATAGAAAGTAATTTAAAACGGAATGCACATAAAAATGCATATAAATATTTCCTTAAGAAATTGACAGAAGAACTAAAAAAGAAATTACAAGTAGATGACATAAAGTGGGAGACACTACAGTATGAAGACATCAAACAAGATCAAGACATAATGGTGGGCCCCTCAAGCAAAAAAGATTCACATGGAGAAAACGACAAGTTTGAAGACAATTCTGGAGGAGACTCAAATTTCCTTGAAGGATGAACATCTGTCCAAACAAGATAACAAAAGCAAAGAAGCATCGAGTAAAGAAGCCTATTCTGAAAAAGACTAAGGCGGTGAAAATCAATTATAAAAAGCACTTGAAAGCATCCAGAGGGGGCATTCGAAAATAGCAGAGCAAATATAATCATATTCTGTAAATTAGTGTGTGAGCTTATGTGTACTGTACTAAGTCTGTATTTTCCTCAATCATCAATAAAAGTTTGTTCTTAGTGAAACTATATATTTAAAAATTTCTAAGTTTTAAAAAATCATAAACAAAAGCTTCTAAGTTTACTTCTTGGATTCCTTCATCCATTTCCTAGAGTCCTGATTAGTATCCAGAGTTCATTAGGCGTCCGGTAGAGTGAGCCGCGAAGCCATAGAGGAACAGGAGAATAGTAAGGATTGGAAGTGTGTTGGGCCCAAACAGGTAACAACTAGAGATTGCTGGTTTTTGATTTATCTTAATTTAGAAACTTTTTACAATAGTTGAACTTAGTTTTAAACTTTTACATTAGCTGAACACACTCCACCCGTAAAAAAAAAGAGTAAAATAAAAAAAAAATAGTATATTCACCAGTTTTCTAGTACTGAAAATTATTACAAGATCCTATATTTTGAATTCTGTTTTTCTAAATATTATTAAAAATTAGAATTCCTGTACAATTGGTATCAGAGCCATGGAGGTAGATAAAATATATGAAGATCTTAAAAGTAAACTATCAGTTTCTTGATGGCTAAATCCATCATAGATACTGAAGAAAAATTATTTATTATTAAAACTGGTACTCCAGAATATAATCTAGTTGCTAATATTCTCACATATAATCAGCTAAGATTAGCCTTTTTACAAGCTCCTAGTGATTATGTTACAATAATAGAAATAAATAAAAGCTAGATAAAATGATGAAGAGATTAGGTATTTCAGAAGAAATGTTACCAACCAGTATGAAATCTCCAACTACATGAGGATTTACTATTAACCCTAAATCCTCAATAGAGAATAATAAAATGAATAATGTTATTGAGTCTCATATCCAGTATGATGAAAAAACAATGGAAGAACTAGAAGCACTTTGGGATACAGCTAATGACCCCCAACTTGGTGACATAGCCATAGCCATGTTTAGACTATCAGTATTACAGCAACATACTAAAGAATCCATAGAACATCTAAAAACGGAAGCCACTAGTGGTAGTATAGTAACTGTACAGAACCCTCCTCGTATAGATAATTGCACAGATAATCTAGAATCAATAAAACAATATGAAGGAGAAGAAATATATAATGGATATGTATTTCCAAAAAAGGAAAAATCATATAAAACATACTCTGAATTATATAAACCAAAAATAAAAAAATTACAAGAACATTCGAGATCAGTCTTAGATCTTGAATGCACTAAGAATATTATTCAACTAGTTGATGCATGTGTTGGATATTTACAAATTTAAGAATTACAAAAAATATACAATCTTCTATAGACATGTTAGGAATTATAGAAAACACATGTGTAGGTAATGTAAGAAATTGGTATAAAAATTTAACTAAAGAAGCCAAACAACTAATTAACACAGGAGCAAGAGATTCTGTCAATCTTTTAGATCCTTTAAATTTAACCGAATCATTTAGAAAAGTATTAAAAACAGAATTTGGGGGATTACCATTTGAAGACAAGAAGTTAGAAGATGAAAAAAAAGAAAAAAGCAAGAATAAAACTTGCTAACCTTGCAATATGTGATTTAAAATACATAGATGAATATAATTGTGAATTTGCTAAGTATTATTATGCATCTGCACCAGATGAAGGTACAATGGAAAATGTATTATCTTTATATTTCTTAAAACTACCTTTACCCTGGGCAAACATACTATCAAAAGATTATGAAAATTATCTTAGAAATAATCCAGATGTATTTCCATGCTTAGGAATACAAATGAAGTTTACTAAAGGCCAAATTGATTACTATTGCATGCAACAATCTCTAATAGGATGTCTTGTGGAACCTCTGAGGTATTAACCCAATGGGGATGTAATCCTATTGGTAAAAAATATAATAAGAAATTTAAAAAAATATTTTAGACCAGCCAAACTGAAGAAACATAAAACACCAAATTTTAGAAAGAAAAGATATTTTAAAAGAAAAAATTTCAAAAATAAAAAAGATACAACTAAAAAGACATGCAGATGTTGGGCATGCAATAAAGAAGGACATTATGCTAATGAGTGCCCGGATAAAGGAAAATACAAAAAAAACAGCAGTAAAGGCATTCCGCTTATTTCCTGAACAAGTAATGCCTATACAAGCATAAACTGAATGTAACAACCCGTATTTTCAATAACCTGTTATAACGTAAATCGAGGCAGAATTTAATTTATAAATCTGAATCAAGGGAAACATGCTATGCCATTGCGTTTGTCTCGGAAAAATACGCGAAATAGAGTCCGAGTTTTCGAAAATCGGAGTCCGTATGACCCGATTAAGGCCCAATGAAGTTTTCAGAAAATTCAAAGTAAAAACAGATTTCAAATTCAAGTTTGAATTTGGAAATTAGGGTCAGATTGGGCCAGGCGGGAAAATTCCCGCCAGAGCACCCAAGTCGACAGCCCTGTCGACTTGGGAGTCGACTTGGTTGGACCCAAGTCGACAGCCCTATCGACTTGGCTGTCGACTTGGTTCAGCCGGGCAGTTTTGCCTGGTGCACCATTTTGGAGTTGTGTTGAGTTTGGGGGCCAGATTCGATTTTGAGGGCTGAGATTGGAACTAGGGTTTAATCCTAAGGCTAGAACTAATCCTAATCTCTATAAATAAGACCCTAACCTAAGCGTAAATCAACATTATTCACTCATACAACTAAACTATGGCAAAATCATTCCTCTCATGGCCTCCACTCTCTTCATAAAATTCCTAAGTTATTTCTATGAGAGATTTTCCATGCATACAAGTGTTTTCAAGCTTGTATGAGTGTCATTAGCTTGCATTCAAGTCAAGTTTCCATATTTACATCATAAAGCAAGGGTTTTGATCATTTTTGCTCAAGGGTTTTTCTATTGGAGCTTGCATTTTGGGTTTATTTGATTGCAAAATGGCTTTGTCTCAATCTTATATTTGCTTATACTCGTTTGAGTCTTCATAAGCATTGTAAGCCCTTTTCTACTTTCATACTTAAACTCTAAAGTTAAGTGAATGATGCAAGTTTGGTTGATCATATGATATGCAAGTTATGTTATGCAAGTATGCCATGTTATGATATGCAAGTTTACCATGTTATGCTATGCAAGTTTGCCATGTTATGATATACAAGTTTATCATGTTATGTTATGCAAGTATGCCATGTTATGATATGCAAGTTTACCATGTTATGCTATGCAAGTTTGCCATGTTATGATATGCAAGTTTATCATGTTATGTTATGCAAGTTTGCCATGTTATGACATGCAAGTTTGCCATATGATATGCAAGTTATGTTATGCAAGTTTGGGTTGATCATTTTGCTCATGTTATCATGTTATGCCAGCTTATCTTGGGTTTATGAGCTTAAAGCTTCAAGCTTTATGCTAAAGGTTGCATTTTGGCAACATGTAAGTTATCATGTCCCTTATGATAACTTGCATGTGAGGCTAAATGCGAACTTATGGCCATTTCTACATGTCATTTATCACCATGTATCACCAATATGCTAAGTTTGGTTTTATGCATGCTTTTGAGGCCTAATGATGCAATATGCAAGTATATGAACATATGTACATTTCATATGCCACCATGTTAAACTTGTGGCTTCAACACCTTTATGTCATGATTATGCCAAGTTCCCTCTTTCTATCCTTTATGCGCTATTGCGATATGTAAGCGATGGGATTGCGTTTGGGGTTGGGTAAACTTAAAAGACATAAAAACATAAGATTGGGAATTTACCTATTAAGTTAGGTCTACCCATTGGGAATTTACCTATTAAGTTAGGTCTACCCAAATGCTTGAAAACTTGTAATATGTTTTGGAAACATAATGGACATGACACTTAGAAAATATAAGTGTGACCAACTCGAGGTTGGGTTGAGTTTGTAGCGTAAAACTACCCGGAACCGACCGGCTTAACTAGTTGCTACAAACAATAGGACCCAATGTGAGAAGTTGGTCATGTTGTACCTTGAACCCGAGGTTAGACCAAGTTGGGGTGTAAAGCTACCCGGACTCGCCCGGCTTAACTAGTAACCACAACAAGGTCTAATGTGAGAGGTTAAGGCACATTAAATTAATTAATGCCTCATGATTAGGGTTAAGTCATGGTCCACTTAATACTTAACCAATTTGGGCTTGGTAGATTAATCAGGGTTAAGTCGTGAACTCATCGTTACACTTAACCAAGTTAATCCATGATTAGTAAAAGGGTTAAACCGTACTTAACCCACTAGAAAATCCTAGCAATGGGGGTCCACTCCAGCAGTAATCCCAAGTTTGTATCATTAAGACCCTAGGGACTAGGCTAGGGTGGGGGCACGATTACTGGACTTGAGGTAAGTGACCAAAAACGACGGCAGAGTGGTACGCCGGTGTAGTTCTGGGCGGACTATGGTCGTGCACATGGTCCGAAGCCGGGGAAAACATGCACGGGTACTAGTAGATCGAGACTGTGCACTTATGTTTATGGTGTCCAGGGGTTGACACCCTAGGGCTTGATACACCCGACGGGAGACCCTGCACAGTCTGACTACAATTATGTTTGGGCCGTATTGACACCAACACGTGACGAGTTAGGCTTATAGGGAGCCGATCGACTAGACCGTTTGGTTGGACCTCGTATTAGGGTCATTTCATGTTATTGGACCTCGTATTAGGGTCATTTCATGTTATTGGACCTCGTATTAGGGTCACTTCATTTTATTGGACCTCGTATTAGGGTCACTTCATGTTATTGGGCCAAAGCTTGGGCCAAGGGATCAATACTTGTTTATTCAAATCATGTTAGCTTGCTAGTACACCTGTGGTGCAAAAACCTTAAACCTGATTATGCGATGACACCTTTATCTACCTTGTTAGTTAATCATCATGCTAGTATGTTGTTATCCTTATGTTCATCCCTGCTTCTCATGCCAGTTAACTTTATCAGTTTACATTGATTGTAGTAGGGCTTACTCAGTCTTTTTGACTGACCTGTTTTTCTTTCGCCTCTTTTCTTCCGTTCCCCCCCCCCCCCCAGTTCTCAGGGTGGGAATATTGGAGCTTAGCTTGCATTTGATCGCTTACTTGTGGGATTTTAGCTCATGTACGGTCTTGACATGAAGCTAGCTATGGTTATCACTTATTTTGGGGATAGTACTTATGTATTTCAGTTTTTCAGTGATGTTGTTTTTATCTAGACTTGTTACATTTGGAAAGTTGACATTATGTGTACCAGACTTGTTTTGAAATAGTTTGAAATCTTCCGCTGTTTTACTTATCTTATTTACTCTGTTTACATATATACATATGTTCTTGTTCTGCCTTGATATATCATTATGCATGTTTACCTGATTCAAACGCCCCTCCAAAGTCAGAGTGCTTGCAAGAGACACCCTGGCGAAGGTGGGGTGTTACATTTGGTATCAGAGCATATGGTTTACGAGAAGGAACAAAAAGGTTTTTAGAAAACTTTTGGAAAACTATTTTTAAAACCAAGTATAAAGTATTTTCCAAAGAAAAGTCTAATTTATTTTAAAGGCTATTCCCCAAAAAGCCATTAGCAAAATTCCTTCGTTTTTCTCCATTCTGAATCTATCTTTTTCTTCGTTTTCAGTATGGCCAATAACTTTGCCATTCCGGAGGGAGTACACATACCTGTTTGGTATAGGAGACTTTTGGAGGCTAGGGCGACCGAAGCCGGCCCCGCCGATGTTCCTCCTCCTCCTCCTCCGGTAGTTAATGTTCCTCCTCCTCCTGTCGCTGAGGTTCCTCTTCCTCCTCCCCCTCAGCATCCACAAGGGGATTTCGCGGAGATTTGCAAAGACTTTAAGGCGATGGGTGGCAAGAACTTTCAAGGCAGTGAGACTTTTGTAGAGGCCAGGAATTGGTTGAAAAAAACTGAAGATCTTTTTGCCTTCTTTGATATAGATGACCGTAGGAAGGTTTTATTGGCAGTGTGGTTGCTAAAGGAAGAAGCTGCACGTTGGTGGGTGGTCACCACCGCTACTAGGCCAATTGAGACTTGGGATGACTTTCGGGGAAAGTTTGGACTAAGGTTCCTATCACTGAAGCAAGGGGACATGTCTATTAGGGAATACATAGATAAGTTTAATCAACTGGCTCGGGTCGGTTTAGACTTGGTTAACACAGCTCAGAAGAAGGCCCTATACTTTGCTCTAGGATTAAACGAGCCATTACATGGTTTAGTCATGACTCATATACCCTTGGGGGCAACTTTCGAGAGTTTGGTGAATATGGCCCTACTCAATGAAGAGAATAGGAGTGACAAGAAAGAGATCAAGATGAATGATACTCAAGCCAAGAAGACTGATTCCCAGTGGAAAGGAAATCAGGGTAATCTAAGTGGTCAGAGCAGTCAAGGCAATCAGAATAAGAACAAGAGTCAAGGCAACAAGGGGAAAAATAGCAAGGGCAATAACGACAAGAGGAAGTGCCATTATTGCGGTTCAGTTGGGCATCTTATTAAGGATTGTAAGAAGATAAAAAGGAAGAATGGTGAATGCTTTCATTGTGGTGAGTTTGGACATTTCAGCAAAGATTGCCCGAAGAAGCAAGTGCAAGGTCAGACTCAGTGTGCAAGACCATCTGGAGGGCGAGTTCATCCCCTCAACATCGTTCTTTCAGCTCATGATCGAGGTAGTGTTTCTGTTGAAAGTCTTGTTTACATTTCTGATTTTCCTGTTTGTACTTTGTTTGATTCTGGCACATCGCATAGTTTATTTCATCTGATCTAGTTGAAAGTTTGCACCTAAGTACTAGTCTAGTTAATGATCCCGTGTGTGTTTCAAATCCAATTGGGGGTTCCGCCCATTTGTCCATTATCTACGTGGATTTGAAAATCTCTATCTTTAGTGTAGAGTTCTCGTGTGATGCTTATATTCTCGGTTTCATGGGGTATGGGTTGATTTTGGGCATGGATCGATTGTCCAGTTTTGGAGCCATCCTTGATTTTTGAGCATAGGGCTGTGAGGCTCATGACTTGCCTTGGTAATACCCTAAAAATTTCTAGTAACCCCATGAGTCCCGTCATGTTGTGTTATCTTGAATCCCTCAACTCGTCTATCGATAGTTTGCAATCTATGAGGGTGGTCCGAGAATATCCTGATATCTTGGGTGAAGTGAAGGGGTTACCCCTAAACGCGAGATAGATTTTCACATTTATCTGGTTGATAATGCCAAGCCAGTTACGTGGCCGGTTAGGCACATGGCCCCGCAAGATGAGAGTTAAGAAAGCAAGTCAAGGAGTTGCTTGAGAAGAACTTCATTAGACGAAGTATATCTGAATGGGGAGCGCCTGTAGTATTTACTACAAAGGCAGATGGTTCTCTTCAACTTTGTGTTGATTATCGTGAGTTAAACAAAGAGAATAGGCAACCATTGCCAAGGATCGATGATTTGTTTGATCAGCTTGTAGGAACATCTGTTTTCTCTTGATCTTGCTACTGGATTCCATCAGCTCAGAGTAGCTGAGGATAGTATAGACAAAACTGCGTTCAGAACTCTAGATGGATTCTTAGAATGGCTTGTCATGCCATCCGGTTTGACTAATGCACCCGCCTACTTCGTGGACTTGATGAGTAGGGTGTCTAGGGAGTTCCTGAACAAGTTTGTGGTAGTCTTTGTAGAGGATATCCTGACTTTCTTAAAGAACGAGGAAGAACATGCTAGACATCTCAAGGAGGTGATGGATACGCTTAGAGCGCATCAGTTGAAAGCCAAGTCCTCCAAATGTCATTTTGGAGAAAAAGGAGTTAGATTTCTTGGGCACATAGTTTCTAAGCAAGGCTTAGTGGTGGATCCTGCTAAAGTGGTCGCGGTTCAAAACCGAAAAGCTACGACGAGGACAATTGAAGTAGGAAGTTCTCTCAGTTTAATTAGTTAGTTAGCGTCCCTTGAGCTTAGACCTACCCTTCTGGATCAAGTAGGGACTTCACAGAAAGAAGACCCGCAGTTAGTCGAGATCATGGACAAGTTGATTCGAGGCGAGATGGTAAGTCACCTCGCTATAGATGACAAGGGATGGCTAAGACGCGATGAGAGAAAGAAGGTTCTTGAAGATGCACATCACCCGAGGAGGTGGCCGAGTTTGTCCCAAGGTGCATGTTGTGCCAACAGGTTAAAGGCCGAGTCATAGAAGCCCGGTGGGCTATTACATCCATTGGAGGTCCCCGCAATGGAAGTAGTAAAGCGTCACGAAGGATTTCATGAATGGACTGCCTAGATCAAGAAAAGGTAATAAGAGCATGTGGGTCATAGTAGGTAGACTCACGAAGAGTGCTCATTTCACTCCGGTAAAGAGCGAAAGGACTACATCATAGCTAGCGACAGTTTACTTTCAAGAAATAAATCGGTTGCACGGGGTCCCCTAAAGGATAGTTAGTAACCATGACTCAATCTTCACTAGCCAGTTTTGGGATAGTCTACGGGAAGTCATGGGCAAACGGCTGAATCCAAGGACGTCCTATCACTCACAGGCAGATGGTTCATTTCGTTCAAGCATGAGTTATAGAAAATCACGTTAGTAAGAGCAATTGGCAACGTGGATTGGTATTTTCAAGAAAAGTTCTGCTGCGTGGAATACTTTATAGTAAGTAAACGAGATCCAGGATTCACTAGTGAATTTTGGAGAGCTTGCATGAAACCATGAGGTCATAGTTATGTTTAAGCCAAGAATGATAGAAGAGTAAGTAAAAGACGGTCAAAGCACAGTGGAGTTAAGCTCAAGGAAACGTGACTTAGAAGACTGAAGGCTAGATACGCGCATCATATCTCTTTTTAAGAGCATATCCTTGATCCTTGTTTTCCTGTGGAACTTACTCGCATGTTATCTTTTTACGTATATCCTCTCGGTCCCATTCTCGGTCCTATTTCTGTCGGGAGGTATGACTTATTGGCTAGTAATACATGTCTGGGTTTGAAAGGGTCCGTTAGGTTGACTAAACCTTTTGGGCTTTTATAGGATTGGGGTTAAGTTAGGAAGGGATTTCTTGTAATCCAAAAGGAGTATATCTTGCTTATCTTCCCGATCTCTTTGTAGCATATCTTTCTTTCGCTACCTATATCGTGTTAATCTTGTCATGAGAACCTTAGGTAGAAACCCTTTGGATGAAACATGTGTTTGAAACATGTTATGCTTGATGGTTGCAAGTGGTTGCAAGTGTTTGCAAGTGGTTGCTCGTGGATGCATTATACACATTAGGCACTAGATCGGCTCACACACTCCTCATATTGCATATGCATGAGTGTTTATGCTTATTCATGGATGAAAATTTTTGTGTTATCACATGGATGTTGCGTATGGATGTATGTTATGTGCACACATATAGATGTTATACATTATGTTAGGAATTGCATGCATATGGATTCATTTCACTAACATAATTTGCATTGATGATATTTGCATTAGATAAGTACATATACACACACCTTTGCATATGTTCATACAACATTTAGAATCTTGTAAGGACAATGATTGCTCGTGGATGATGTTGTGAGTAGATGGATGTTGGATGGTAGGATACGTTCTTCCTAACTTGAAGATTTCGAGGACGAAATCCTTTAAGGAGGGGAGAATGTAACAACCCGTATTTTCAATAACCTGTTATAACGTAAATCGAGGCAGAATTTAATTTATAAATCTGAATCAAGGGAAACGGGCTATGCCATTGCATTCTTCTCGGAAAAATACGCGAAATAGAGTCCGAGTTTCGAAAATCGGAGTCCGTATGACCCGATTAAGGCCCAATGAAGTTTTCAGAAAATTCAAAGTAAAAACAGATTTCAAATTCAAGTTTGAATTTTGAAATTAGGGTCAGATTGGGCCAGGCGGGAAAATTCCCGCCAGAGCACCCAAGTCGACAGCCCTGTCGACTTGGCTGTCGACTTGGTTCAGCCGGGCAGTTTTGCCTGGTGCACCATTTTGGAGTTGTGTTGAGTTTGGGGGGCAGATTCGGTTTTGAGGGCTGAGATTGGAACTAGGGTTTAATCCTAAGGCTAGAACTAATCCTAATCTCTATAAATAAGACCCTAACCTAAGCCTAAATCAACATTATTCACTCATACAACTAAACTATGGCAAAATCATTCCTCTCATGGCCTCCACTCTCTTCATAAAATTCCTAAGTTATTTCTATGAGAGATTTTCCATGCATACAAGTGTTTTCAAGCTTGTATGAGTGTCATTAGCTTGCATTCAAGTCAAGTTTCCATATTTACATCATAAAGCAAGGGTTTTGATCATTTTTGCTCAAGGGTTTTTCTATTGGAGCTTGCATTTTGGGTCTATTTGATTGCATAAGGGCTTTGTCTCAATCTTATATTTGCTTATACTCATTTGAGTCTTCATAAGCATTGTAAGCCCTTTTCTACTTTCATACTTAAACTCTAAAGTTAAGTGAATGATGCAAGTTTGGTTGATCATATGATATGCAAGTTATGTTATGCAAGTATGCCATGTTATGATATGCAAGTTTACCATGTTATGCTATGCAAGTTTGCCATGTTATGATATGCAAGTTTATCATGTTATGTTATGCAAGTATGTCATGTTATGATATGCAAGTTTACCATGTTATGCTATGCGAGTTTGCCATGTTATGATATGCAAGTTTATCATGTTATGTTATGCAAGTTTGTCATGTTATGACATGCAAGTTTGCCATATGATATGCAAGTTATGTTATGCAAGTTTGGGTTGATCATTTTGCTCATGTTATCATGTTATGCAAGCTTATCTTGGGTTTATGAGCTTAAAGCTTCAAGCTTTATGCTAAAGGTTGCATTTTGGCAACATGTAAGTTATCATGTCCCTTATGATAACTTGCATGTGAGGCTAAATGCGAACTTATGGCCATTTCTACATGTCATTTATCACCATGTATCACCAATATGCTAAGTTTGGTTTTATGCATGCTTTTGAGGCCTAATGATGCAATATGCAAGTATATGAACATATGTACATTTCATATGCCACCATGTTAAACTTGTGGCTTCAACACCTTTATGTCATGATTATGCCAAGTTCCCTCTTTCTATCCTTTATGCGCTATTGCGATATGTAAGCGATGGGATTGCATTTGGGGTTGGGTAAACTTAAAAGACATAAAAACATAAGATTGGGAATTTACCTATTAAGTTAGGTCTACCCATTGGGAATTTACCTATTAAGTTAGGTCTACCCAAATGCTTGAAAACTTGTAATATGTTTTGGAAACATAATGGACATGACACTTAGAAAATATAAGTGTGACCAACTCGAGGTTGGGTTGAGTTTGTAGCGTAAAACTACCCGGAACCGACCGGCTTAACTAGTTGCTACAAACAATAGGACCCAATGTGAGAAGTTGGTCATGTTGTACCTTGAACCTGAGGTTAGACCAAGTTGGGGTGTAAAGCTACCCGGACCCGCCCGGCTTAACTAGTAACCACAACAAGGTCTAATGTGAGAGGTTAAGGCACATTAAATTAATTAATGCCTCATGATTAGGGTTAAGTCATGGTCCACTTAATACTTAACCAATTTGGGCTTGGTAGATTAATCAGGGTTAAGTCGTGAACTCATCGTTACACTTAACCAAGTTAATCCATGATTAGTAAAAGGGTTAAACCGTACTTAACCCACTAGAAAATCCTAGCAATGGGGGTCCACTCCAGCAGTAATCCCAAGTTTGTATCATTAAGACCCTAGGGACTAGGCTAGGGTGGGGGCACGATTACTGGACTTGAGGTAAGTGACCAAAAACGACGGCAGAGTGGTACGCCGGTGTAGTTCCGGGCGGACTATGGTCGTGCACATGGTCCGAAGCCGGGGAAAACATGCACGGGTACCAGTAGATCGAGACTGTGCACTTATGTTTATGGTGTCCAGGGGTTGACACCCTAGGGCATGATACACCCGACGGGAGACCATGCACAGTCTGACTACAATTATGTTTGAGCCGTATTGACACCAACACGTGACGAGTTAGGCTTATAGGGAGCCGATCGACTAGACCGTTTGGTTGGACCTCGTATTAGGGTCATTTCATGTTATTGGACCTCGTATTAGGGTCATTTCATGTTATTGGACCTCGTATTAGGGTCACTTCATTTTATTGGACCTCGTATTAGGGTCACTTCATGTTATTGGGCCAAAGCTTGGGCCAAGGGATCAATACTTGTTTATTCAAATCATGTTAGCTTGCTAGTACACCTGTGGTGCAAAAACCTTAAACCTGATTATGCGATGACACCTTTATCTACCTTGTTAGTTAATCATCATGCTAGTATGTTGTTATCCTTATGTTCATCCCTGCTTCTCATGCCAGTTAACTTTATCAATTTACATTGATTGTAGTAGGGCTTACTCAGTCTTTTTGACTGACCTGTTTTTCTTTCGCCTCTTTTCTTCCGTTCCCCCCCCCCCCCAGGTTCTCAGGGTGGGAATATTGGAGCTTAGCTTAGATTTCTGATCGCTTACTTGTGGGATTTTAGCTCATGTACGGTCTTGACATGAAGCTAGCTATGGTTATCACTTATTTTGGGGATAGTACTTATGTATTTCAGTTTTTCAGTGATGTTGTTTTTATCTAGACTTGTTACATTTGGAAAGTTGACATTATGTGTACCAGACTTGTTTTGAAATAGTTTGAAATCTTCCGCTGTTTTACTTATCTTATTTACTCTGTTTACATATATACATATGTTCTTGTTCTGCCTTGATATATCATTATGCATGTTTACCTGATTCAAACGCCCCTCCAAAGTCAGAGTGCTTGCAAGAGACACCCTGGCGGAGGTGGGGTGTTACACTGAATATGATTCTGATGAAGAAATATATGAATTAGTCTCAGACTCTGAATCAGATACTGATACAAAAACTGAAGAAGAGTATAGTCATAGACCACACAGACTAAGCGTGGTGAATATTAAAATGTTAAGAACAAATTCTCAAAATTTTGTACAACAATATAATGAAAATTTTGAAAACTAGTCAAGAAACTTGTACCATATGATATTCTAGAATTTAAGGAACCACTAGATAAGAAAAATATAAAACAAAAACCTAAACATAAAAAGGTTATCCCATGTGAACATATTTTTGATCATAAAACATACAGTGTCATAAAAACTAGACAAAACGTAGTAGTAAGCAAGAAAAATAATGGAAAAATACACATTCTTGACAGAGAAAAATATAGCGTCCAAACATATATGGATGCATTAAAAAAGATAACAGTAGTAAAAGAAAGAGAACCAAAAGAAGTTATTTCTGAAATTTCATCTACAGACAGTGGAAGCACAATGTCTGATAACTCAGAAGATATTGAAAAAGAATTTCAAGAATTAATAAATGAAGAAACCAATATAGATCAACAACTCTTTATGGAAACAGATCTAGCTTCAATATCAGAATATTCAGAGATCTCTGAGACCAAGGAAGATGAAACTGGATATGAACTAACCATACAAATGTCAAAAGAAAAATATAATCAAATAGAGAAAATAAAACATACATTATCAAGAGAAGAATGTTATGAAATGCCAATAATAAAATTTATGTCTAAAGAAAAATATGTTATGAAAACCTTTGAACAACCTATAGATGTCTTTACTATGGAAGGAGAAATTCCTTTAAAATTACTTACACAAAAGGCAATAAAAGAAGATAGGAAAAACTTTTCAAAAGAATTCAATAAACAAGCAAAATGGTTACACCTAGGAGGAATAGAACTTATTATAAAATGCGCATGCAGAAAAGGGATGAATGTACCCTGTACATTCTGGATATCAGATGATAAGATACTTTATGATGCAAAAGACGCCTTGTTTGGAGTAATTAGAGGAAATTTTGCATATCAAACAATTAAAATGAGAATATTTCCTAATTTTGCAATTTCATTCTCTGACAAAAATATAGAATTAGGACTTACAATGTATCATAAAACTGAAAGACTTAAAATGCCTTCAGGAAGTAAAGTATGTAGTATTACGGCCTGTACGGTGTATGCTTACTCAACTAGTCATCATATTACTACAAAGAAATTCAAAGAAGAAAATATCAATATAGCTAAACCATTTTCTGATATATGTGAAGTCATACCTCCCAGAGAACTGAAACATAAAGAGTTAGATTTCCCGCGGGAATTAATTCTTCAAAAGAAAAACAGATATAAAATCCAACCAACTGTAAAACCACATAGTAGAAATTCTTTTAGAATATGTTATGATAATGAAGCATCTACTTCTGATAAATTAAGAGATATAATATTAGCAAGTTATGAAGGTTTGACGTTTGTATACGTGTAAGATAATTATATATATATAAGGTCCAGAAATTCAAATTTGCTTCAGAAAATTCAAATTCGCTGGAATTTGGGTGAGCGTGAAAATTCCCGCCCAGGGGTGTCGACTCTTTAAGGGGGTGTCAACCCCTAGGTTGACCCCCCCTAGGGCTGACGTGGCAGGTCGGTTTTGGGGTTGGCACCTATATATACAGCCTCATTTATCTAGTTTTTTCACACTGAAATCAATGGAGGCCTAAATGTTGTCGGTGCTTGGACTGAATCAAATCCTTTTCTTCTTCTGCAATCAAAGTTTAGAGAATCAAGTGTAGATCTATGATTCAATCTCCGTTTTTCCTCCTTCTATTGTTCTATATCCGAACACTGTGAGTTTAAGTTACCTTTATATTTAAATGATTAAAAGTAAAACATGATATGACTGTAATTTGGATCTATACCTGTGACTTAATCATGCCAGATCTATTGTAATTTATGAATACATGATATTATGAATTAACTATGACTTGGATCTTAACCTTTATCATGTCATATCTACTTTTGATTATAGATCTAATTCACTATTTAGATCATTTTATACCTATCATGTTGTGGTTAATTTGGATTTTCATTGGTTGGACATCTAAATCCTTGTCTAGATCTAATCATGCCCATTATGACATCCCTACTATGTTAGAACTAGTTTTACTATCAAAAGTTCACCAGATCTATTCTTATATATCCATCTTAACATTATGCCATTAAATGTTTATGTCAATTTTGCTAGAATAATTATCTTTGTCATCTTCCCTTCACCCTTTCCCTTTTTATTTTATATAGCCAGGCTACTTTCGAGCCTAGGCATGCCGCTAAATTAAGCAAATGCATTAGTTTGGGAACGAGGGGAAAAACATTGAAATTGGGCATAACTTGTAAAGGAGGAAAATCGACGTAACTTGAATAATGTTTATGTACATGAATTTGGGCATGTAATCTATTATGAACATATTTGGGAAAAAGTGGCATGAAACCTATAACGGCATAGGTAGAAATTGGCTAATAATGAAATGCCTAGGATTACAGTAATTAGAGCTGCAACTGCGCCTAGACATGAGGTTAGATTACACTTTTGGTTGAAGTCTGTCCGGAACCGTCTGACATATCCAGCGACCACAAGTGGTGAGTCTAATGTGAGGGGTCTAGGTGAACAAATACGAGACGTGCTGAGACACGAGGTTAAGCCCGATTTATGGAAGAAGTCTGCCCGGAACCGACCGGCATATCCAGCATCCATAAGTGGTAGGCTTAATGTGAGGGGTCCAACACATTATAACCATAAGTGGACATGGTAATGAATTGGAATACTTAACCTAGTTAAATCCATATGGATAGTATGAACATGAACTTGAATAGGGGTTAAGTAAATTTGGTTGAACAGTGGGTGGGTTAAGTAAATCTGAGGGGGTGGGTAATATTTATATATAGGCCCACAAACTTAACCTAAGGGGGTTATGTAATTAAAGACACCAATAGGTATACATAACCGGTGGAAATCCTAGTGGGGATACAAGACAAAGGGGAGAGCTTGTATCATTTTGTGTGGGGGACCCATTTCAGTCAGTAACCCATATAACGGTATCAAACGAGTAGTCTGCCCTAGGTCAGAGTGGGGCATACTTACTGGGCTGATTGTAAGAGATCCAAACGTGGAGGATGGCATGGGCGGCGCAAACCGACCGGGGACATGTGCGTGAATGGGCCGGGCAGAAGGGGATAAGACGACCGTGACACCAGTAGATATGGTTGTGCATATCAGGAAGGGTTGCCACTTTAGGAAAGTGATACCTCCTACTGTGGGGCCAACACAAGGTATCTACGGAGTAGGGAGCCGATCGATTAGGGTAGTGGTTAGGGTACATCTAGACTCTGGTAAAGTTTAGGCGCCTGTTAGGATTGGGTTGCTTGTGGATTGTATGGGGTTAAAACTTTCACCAGAAGTACGCCTAAGTCTACCATCATATAGTTGTTGGGATCATCTTATTATGGTTATACTAGTATTAGTGCAGAGAATCAGAGTAATCATTAGGGAAGCGTACACACTCTATCATGTTTACTTTGTCATACTTACCTTTTATGATGTTATCTATCTTATCCACCTTATATGCCTGTCATGATACTTTTACTTATTTACTTGCTAAAAGTAACAAGACTCGCCAGACTTTATGTCTGGCCCTTTTTGTTTCCTCTTCTCTCTTCCATTCCCTCCCCCTACCCCCAAGGTTCACAGGGTGGGAATTCTTAGGCTCAATCAGGACTCGGTTATCATTTTGCTAGGAGCTCCTTTTGAAGTATTGCTCAAGTTCTTGTCTTTACTACTATGGCTTTGTCTCTTTTGGGGAATTATGCTTTTTCTTTTATGTATTTTTGTACTCTGATGGTACCAGACAGAAGCTCTATATTATTGTAATGGTTTTTATGTAGTTCCAGACTTGTGATATTTTGGACCACGATGTTATGAATTATGTTTTAAATAAAATTTCAAATTCCGCTGCTATTTTTATATCTGTCTTATAATGTTCTGTGTCTGTTTACCTATAACGCTTCACGAAACTTAATGCATTCTCTTAATAGGTGACATTAACGGACGTAGGAGGTCACAACACGTCTCAAAAATCTCATTAAAATTTGAAATCATTATTTTATTATAATAAATAAATCGTTATGGTTTATAAAAGATTCCATAATGACTTTCTGAATATTTGATTTGGACATAACTCACATTCCACAAAATGAAATCTCGATTTTTCTCTTTCATTAGAAAAATACAGTTTAATGGATTCGAACGTTTCTTATTTTAAAGAAATCCGACTTATAATGACTCATGTATATTCAGTTGAAGTTCAAAACGTAATATTACAAACTACCGCGATGTTACGGGCTTGTTTTAATTATAATTATAAATTATACGTTCAAACATAATTTAATAAATAAATTCGTTATTACAATTAAATTCTAAACCGAATTAAATCTCTTAAATTATGCAATACACACAATATTGCGAATTCTACTATTACCGACTAATTCGGAATTTATAATTTATTATCCCATTATAAATATTAATTAAATATTCCAAATTTATTTAATTCAAGTCACAAACTTACCAAATCACTATTCAAATAATTAAATAAATTAATTATTAAATTGCTAAAAATATGGGATGTTACACTTATTATATTAAAACGACTATTTGTCAAAACTTATTAAATTAAAATGACTATTTGTCGAAACTATTTCCATTAGATTAATTTAAGAAAAAATAATCTAATAATCAAATTCAATTAACATAGTTAACTTAGTCAACTTGAAAACATCAGTTAACTTGTTAACTGAATTTCAACTAATCCTTGCTTTTAAATTAATTAATAATATAAATAATTTAAAAATATCACTTAATTGTTTCATAGAAATAAATATTCAAAATTATTAACCCGTAGGTTAATTTCTGGCTTATACGCTTATAAAATTTATTAAAACATAAGAATTCACTGTATAAAATATTTTATAATTACTTTGGAAAAACAAGTTATAAATACCGATTTATTTATAAAACTTCTATTTTCAATAACTTATAAAAATATAAGTCAAAACCTTTCTTATGTTATAAAAATGAATTTTATAACTTCAAATTATGTCAATTCGCCCAACGACAAATCAACATCTTAAAAAGACGGATTTTAGGCCACCTACTGCCAATTATTTAATCAATACTGTCTATTAATTAATATCACAACAACGCTGAATTCCATTCAATAATCAACATCCAATTCAACAATCAACATCCTAATAGGATTTAACATTACTTGAGATAAACAATTCATATATGAAAAATATGAAAAACAAGTAACATACAAATATATGGGGAATTCGGTGTGATCCCTTCAACCTATTTTCCCTGCATCACAGCTCATAATATCATTTAATAACTTCATATGAGATAGATAATATAATCTAAATCATCTAAATGACGGAAATAAAATTAACGTCAATCATCAACCAAACAAACATTATCAGTCAAACCACAATCATCCAAACATCCAATTTATGCTAATAACGATAAATTATAATTATATGAATTTAATCACATCAAGTATTTCAGAAAGCATGAGAGTTAAACCCACATTTAAATTTCGATCGACGATTTTAAATCGATTTATATAGTTTCAAACAAACATTTGATACTACATAAAATTCCGATTGTTTCCAAATCAATCCAAACCAGCTCTTATGCGTAGCCCTTGTCCATACTATCCTAACGGATCTTATTTCGTTGAATTCTGATGTCATATGAAATAAAAATTAAGGTTATAAGTTCTAATCTAATTTAAAATAAAATTAATTAACCAATTAGTCCTTAATTACCGGTTAACTAAATAATCATCACTTAAGCCACTTAACTCTCTTCCTCCCCAGTCAAAACCCGATATTAGATATCACGAACTCAACATCCACTTCTCCTCCACGTCGCCGCCTGCCCACAGCGCCGGCACTCCAGCGAACCCCACTACCATGACCACAAGCTCTGGCCGCCTCTTCCCATCTCAACTATCTCGAATACGAGGTTGCCTAAAAATCGCAACATCCCACACTGCAAAGCGCATGCTTCCAAAAGTAGCGACCAAAAATATCACCAAATGTCACCAGTAATTTCACCATATATGCGCCCGACTACCCTCACCGCAACCATGTCTTCAATTCCCCTTCCGATCTTCACCATCGATGATACTCCTCAGTGATAGGTTCGCTTTACATAACAGGTTCTAGGGAAAATGCATCGAACCATACAAAATTAATATCAAAATGAAGGTCTTAATACAAGGATTTTAACGAATCAATGATTATTCGATTTCGTTTGGTTTTGGATTTTATATGGAATTTTGAAGTTATATGGAGTGGTAGCGGTTTTTATTTCGTTGACTGAAGAATGAAAATGGTAAAGGGTTAAAGGAGTTGAAGATAATTTACATTAAGGTTTAGGAATATACTTAGAATATTCAATCACTATTTTGTTTTGAATGTTTAAAAATCGTACAATCACCTACAAAATCTTGTTTCGATGAAAATGGACGTCCTGCTACAGTTTGACATTCCGGACTTGTTTCGTTGAATTTCGAGTCCGTTTGCAAAAACAACGCTCTTTTTATTTTAAATCGTTAATTGATTCATGTTTATTTTTCGCATGCTCACATAACAATTCTGATTGCCACAAATTTTGAAACTTTACAATAACTTAATATTTCGGACACGATGGAACTGGTTTTGTTAAATTCCGAGATCGTTTGAAAAACTCCCTTTTAATTTCATAACGTAGACCGGTAAGCATTTATATCGCGTACGATCACAAAATGATTCCAATTGATGTGAAACTGGAAATCTTACAATAATTAACCATTACAAATTTTCTAAAATTGGGTTCATTGAAATTCGAGATCGTTTGAAAATTGGTTATTCTTAAGTTCCATATTAAATCGATAAAATGTAATGGATTTCAAAATAAACAAATCTATTGATAATAAATTATTATTATCCTATATATATTCAAACAGAATTTATATAGCTTCAAAATAAATAAATTCAGGTTTTAAACTCGATATTTTCATTTCAAACTTAAATTGATATTCAATTTATTTAAAATTATTTTATTTTGTTTTATTAAATCGTTAAAGTACATAAATGATTCCATAATGACTTCCTGAAAATTGGATTTGGATATAACTCACAATCTACAAGGTGAAATCTCGATTTTTCTCCTTCATCAGACAACTATAATCAAATAGATCCGGAAGATTCTTATTTCAAAGAATTCCGACTAATATTGGATCATGTACGCTAAATTGAAGTTCAAAACAAAAAATTACGAACTACCACGACGTTACGAGCTCGTTTTTAATTTAATTATAAATTATACGATCAAACATCATTTAATTAATAAATTCCTTGTTATAATTCAAATCTAAACTTAATTAAATCCTTTTATGTAGTTCAATCAATACTGTATTGCAAATCCAACTTATTCTCAAATATTTCATATTTTAAATTTATTATTTCCATATTCAAATTCTGTTAATACTCAAAATTGTAGAATCGAGTTATTTAAATTCCCAAATCAACATTTAAAATTAATTTAAATGTTTAATCCTAACTGTTAGAAATCTAGATCATTACATTCCTCCCCCTTAAAATAATTTCACCCCCGCAATTACTAAGGCAGGAAAAAGGCTACAAACCCATTAACTTTCCAAAAATCCACTTGGTTAAAATCTTTTGATTCACCTTTTGAAATTCTTAATTCCAACTGATCTAAATTCAATCAAAACACGGATTTATTTTTATTAACAAAAAAATAAAAAATAAAATAAAATTTCTAACACCTTGAATTTTCGAAAAAATTCAGCAGATTCTCCCATGTCCGAAGAGACTTTTGCAGTATCACAAAAGAGATAACAATATATACATCAACCCACACAGACGGAAAACCCAATTCATATACCAAATTTTGTATTTATATGTAGGTGTACCTTATATGAGTGTTATTAAGCAAACTCGTTTAATTCGTATTCACTTTATCCAGCCAAAATCAAGGCATATAATTCCATGAACCTGTACTTACTCATTTAAACTATATGAGTATTAAAACATGAAGTTTTAATAATCATTCATTCCATTAACTTATATAACCATATTATTTTATTTGGTTTTGAATGATTCATAACCAATATTCTTGCATTCAATTCGTATTTCATCCAAATTTCATAATTAAGTTGTAAAATCATTTACGGCTTAGCTTTTTATATTCAATTCCACTCGATATTATTTCAAATTCAATCTAATTTAATTTAACTTAAGTTAAGTTAAATTTTAATCCATTTGATTCATTTACACCATTTCAATTCATTTAACTTGCACAAGTAAAATTTTAAATTCAAAATTCAAATTTTCGGCTTTTATACCAAACTACTTTTAAAGTAATATAATAAATGTATAAATGTATTTATAACCATTTTTCAATTCAAAACCTTTGAATTTTCAAACAACTTATTTATTTTTCTTCAAACAAAATTCATTAGCAAATTACTATGGTAGAAGTCCATCACTTAGAACTCGAAAATGAATATTGATGATGCGGCCGTCATCATCAGAACATATTTTCCAGTAACTAAAGTGAATTCAGTGCTTTAACATTTCCAAAATCCATTCAAAACAATTCTTATTCAAAAATTTCTTCAAAGTAATGCTTTATTACTTTATAATACTTTAGAAAATATTTTCTAAACATCCATGATTTAAATTCTTAATTCTGGACTGGATCCAATTTTAGTTCAACCCATTTGTATATTCTATTCTTATACAAATTCTATTTGGTTATTAATAACCATCTCAATATTATAATCTCATTTGATTATAATAACAACCAATCACATCAAAAGTTCAGAAAATTATTCCTTTTATATATAAAATAATTTTGGGTAAAATTATTTCATTTACCTATTTAAAAATAATATTATGTTAATTCGCCTCGTTCAAGTGTTTAGAAATTCCTATCGACCACGTCAGCTAAACACGTTGATTTGGATTTTGTATACCACTCAACAAATCAATCAACACAACATAAAACATTTTTATAACATTAACAAGTACGCTCTCTCATATATATACACTCAACTCAATCTAGGGTATTACTAACCTCATCTTTATTGAGTCACGCAACGGAGAAGAGGTAATTACTTAACCTTCAGCTCTGATACCAGCTGTAACAACCCAAATTTTCCATAGCGAAATTCCCGAAGTACTTGATTCATCAATTCAACGAAATATGCTAGGGCATTCGTCAAACCAAACGACATGAGGAGTCACTCATATAAACCATAGCGAGTGCGAAGTGCTGTGAGAGGAATGTTGTCCACAACGACTTGCAACTAATGAAAACCCGTGGCAAGCCCAAGCTGATAAAATACCTTAGCGTCATTCAAGAGATCGAACATGTCAGCGATCCTCGGCAATGGATAATGATTCTTGATGGTTAACTTGTTACGCTTACGATAATTGATGCAAATCCTAAGAATGCCATCGGACTTCTTCATAATTACCACCGCAACATACCACGGGGAAGTGCTAGACTAAATGAGTTGTTTTGCTTTAAGCTCCAATAATTGCTTTTTGAGTTCCTCATTCTCTTTAGTTGACATCCCAGTAGGAGGCCGACTAACTCGTTTTTCAACTATAAATTAAGTCGATGCAGAACTCAGTAGCACGCTTGAGTGACAAACTCAAAATAGGCCCATAGATATCAATGAATTCACGAACAACTGGAATTGGAGTTATATCATACTCATTTCAGGACTAACCAACATATAGAAATGCTTTAGACCCATTATCGACGTCCCAAAGTATAGGTGATAACTAAGATGATGAGTCGGGGTATCGAAGATATAAGACCCTCCCATTACATAAAATCCTGGCCTCGTATCGCAAGAACCAGTTGATACCCAAGATTATATCAAACTCAAGAAAATGAATCATGTGCAGATTCGCACGGAAAAAAAGCCATATATAAATAACTCGAAATCCTCACAAATCATATTAAGGGTTATGGGCCACCGATAGGATTCACGACCCGTAATGAAGTCATCAAACATGTAACATCCAAGGATAAAGCATCGACGAGTTCTTTCGGTACGAATGAATGCATCGCACCCATATCGAATAAAACTCGAATAGATCAGTCTCGAAATAGTAAAGAACCCATGATGAGATGAACCTCCAGATGCTTCAGCTATATTAAGATTACCAGAATTAGAATTCATTTGCTACTTAGGACAAGTAGAAATCAAATGCCCCTCTTTCTTACAATAGAGGCACCTACATGGTTAGGGACAATTTCTAGAAAGATAGCCACGAGAGCCAAAATTGTAACACTCTACAGTCCTAGATTGTTGGGATGCTACATGAGAATATGAGCTAGAACCATTCGACTTGTACTTCTTATTCTATTGGAAAGATTTTGACTTATAAAAGGGAAAGCATTTCTTGTTTGAATTTCTTCGAATCTCTAACTCTTCCCAATTCTCTTTTTCATTCTTGACCACTTCAGGACGAAGGATCGCATCCACAAGCTCCTCAAAAATCAACTTGAGTTGTGAAATAAATGATTTCTTAAGATATTTCTTAAGTCCATTCACAAACTTAGGATTCTTTTTATAAGAAGTACTAATGTGTTCAAGGCCATACTTGGATAAGGTCTCAAAAAAAGTAACATACTCGAACAAGGCCGACTTACCTCGGTTAAAATTAAGGAGGTGCCATGCTAAGATTTCCTTCTTGGACTTGGACACAAATTGTAGCTCATAACATTCTCAGAACTATTTCCACTCTGAGGTAAACTCATCGATCTCTACCATTAACAATCCAGTGCACGCTCTTGTAGCATACTCGATGTTACAAGAACACGGTGGTGGTCTTATATGCCCATACGAGTAAAAATGAACTTGCAAGTATGGAGCCATGCATGAGTATATAATATTGACTCAGAACCTTTGAATGGAATGTGTTAACACCGTTATGAAAATGCGGGTCAGAAAAATGCAGTGACGATATAATGCACAGTGGATCGGGCAGTTTCACAAAACAAGTTCCGACGACATGATGCCATATTATTCTGGCGACATGATGCAAAGTTGTTCAGCGACTTAGTAAAGTCATTAAAACCGGATCGCTCAAACCATAATGTGCAACTCATGTCGTTAAAACCAAGATGCTCACATCATGACGTAAAACTCATACCATTGCATCCACTATGCTGTGTGAGTTGTCTCGATGCCATCATGTCGCAAATACTCAAGCCGTTCACACGGTTTGGAGGCATATCATCCATTCATAAAAGCCATGCTATATAAACTATTCATGTGAACGACATTAGCTCGACAGGTTGTTGGAACTCTTTGAAAGCAGCTCAACATGGTCACTAGGTCACTAGAGCGTACCAAGGCTGGCCAAGTTGTGGGCACCTTCATAGATCAAACCATTCAATTGTAAAAGGAAAGCACAACATGGACAAGTTACCACTGAGTTTCATGCAATAATGATGTGAATTCCATTTGAGCTGCTTGTGTTCAATATAGTTGGAAAGTAACCATGTCATTGTTATCATGTAATTCATAGTTCATGCCATTAAAACCAAGTTGTTGAAACCATTCGAGTCATTGGAATAAGAGGACACATGGCTTGCAGTGAAGTAATAGCTTGTTCATGCATCTCTTGCCATCTCAGTCGAGAAGGATGTGGCCACGAAGTGGACTCGAGCACCAGTGCTCAAGCATTGTTCATGTTGAAAGGTCGAGCACCCCAAGGAAGCAGTAGTCGAGCATCGCTGTAGGACCGAGGGATCGAGCAGTCCTCACCCACGTCACACAGTTGAGCATCTCAAGTGGGTGGTCGAGCAGCTCATCAGCAACTTGGTCGAGCACCAATTTTTGCTGTGGGGTCAAGCGCCTAGGCTCCTGCTCGAGCATGACAGCGGTGCGAGCTAGCGATCGAGCACTCCATCTCCGGCACGGGTCAAGCAACGCTGGGAAGAGAGGTTGTGCAGGTTTGCATGGAAGAAATGAAAGAAACGAGTGGCAAACACGTAAATATTGATCCCATGATTCAGAAAGAAGCAATGGAAAACCCGTAATAATTATTCCCCTTTTCCTGAATAAGACAAAGTCGCATTACGTTATAATGGCAATGCTGTAATAACCAATCCCATCTTTCGAGTTTGCATGGGAATGTAGTAAGCAAAGGGGGGTCAGCTACATGTTCACATATGGTACATATATGGCTTGCTCGCACATGCAAAACAAGGATGGTTCGCTCATTCTTGTTTACATAGGGCCGCTCGTTCAACTAAGAACAAGGTCGCTCATACATGAATATTTATGGTCGTGCATGAAGCACTTTGATCGCTCGTGCGTTAGAACATTGGGGGTCGGTCATGTGAATTATCACAGCTTTTTACAGCAGTGTACAGCTGTCGGCGGCAATTTCGTAAATACTTCCATGTGCGACCCCTACTCTGTGCACCGTAATTACAGAATTGCCACTTGGTACCAATTTCGCCTATAAATACCCCATTTCACCACCATTCAAAGGACCAATTTTTTCCACCACGAAGGTTGGTCATTTCAGTTTTCCACCATTCTCAAGCTCCCTAAGCTTCATTAATGGCTTCCTAAGCTCACTCCATCTTCCTCCAACATCAAGAGAATCTCATCTTCTCCAAACACTACTGATTCTCACTCAAGTTCAATCCAAGTGATCTCCAATCGCCATTACTCCTCTTTAAAGCTCGGATCTAATACTAATTTCATGATGAAATCAAAGAAGATCATCTAACCATGAGATCTAATCCATTTCTTCCCGAATGAGATATAAAGCGGAAAGAGGGTAAAAAGTGGAAAATCATTATAAAGAGATTGAACAAGTGATATAAGTGAGATGTATGAGACAATGAATTTTGTAAATTTCTCCATGATAATGAAATAACTTCTCAAGTGGACGTAGATCTATTTTAGATTGAACCACTATAAAATTCTTGTGTCTTTTACTTACTTTTATTTTTCGCGGCTCCATTTTCCTTAATCTTACCATTTTGTGTAGTGTGATCTTACACCTTTGGTGTTTGGACCAATTTCAATTTAAACATTTGGCGCCCACCGTGGGGCCACATTCGTACTTCTCTCAATCTTAAGAACCTTGCGTTGAAGTTCTAAGCCTACTTCTACCATAGAAGATACAAGTCCAAGATCTAGGCTAATCGATGAACTCTCTTCCAAATTCAAAGCCTTATCTGAAATCATGGCTAAATCTAAGAAAAGCACAAGCAAAACCATTAGAGAAACCAACAATGTTACTAACAACGAAGTTACACTGATTACTAACTGTTTTGAAGTTGGCGAAAACTTGGTAGGTGGAGCCGGTGTGACTAAGAATGGGTTGGACGCTCCTATTGCCAACATGAACCAACGAATGGATGCCTCTACCAAAGCTATGATGGAAAAGCTTGATGCTATTCTTAAAACTCGACCAAATCCACCACCTCAAAAGGTCTATGTTGATCTCGAAGAGAATGCCAATTCATCCGCTTCTGACCGTAATCACAACGATAACATGGAAGACGATGATGAATGGTTGAGTGACAAAGACAAGGCTAACGTCGAAGACTCAAAGCCAAAAGCTAAGAATCATTCCGAGATGAAAGCTTGAAGGGTTTCCAGTCCCGTCACAAGGGCAGCTCCTCGTCGGGAAGGTAAAGGACGTAAGCTCTCTAACCAGGATCACATGCCTAGACGGACATTTGGTAAAGAGCTCAGCTTCGCAGAACATCATAACACTGAAGAATACATATCAGATATGATAGAACAAATCATGAAGAGGAATCAAGCTCGCAATGACAATGAAAGAGACTGGGATTTCTCTCCCGACAGGACTCCGTTTAGCAAGAGAATCCATGAAACAAAGTGTCCAAGGAAGTTCAATCCTCCAACTTTGCCTCCGTACGACGACCTTGTTGATCCTATCTACTTTTTGTTCAAGTACGAATGGCATATGAGCGCACCAAAGGCAACAGAAGAGATGAGATGCTTATATTTCCCTCTCTACTTAGAAGGTGTTGCGTCACTATGGTTCATAAAGCTACCACCTAAGCCCGTACACCGGTTCTCTGACTTAAACAAAAAGTTCAAGGAGTAGTTCCGCCTATGCGGTACCAATGCCAAGGATGCTATAACACTTTCAGCAATGAAGCAGAATCTTGGAGAATCCGTTAAAGTTTTTCTCAGTCGATTCAATGTTGCCTTGTCCGAGATGAGGAATCCAGAGCCTTGCATAATACTCATGTCTCTAATCAGTGCCATAGATAAGAAGAGTGAATTCGGAAGATGGATCAAAATGAAAGAGCCAAACACGCTTGAGAAATTCTATAAAAAAAGCCGAGGAGTATATGAGAGTGGACAATAATTCTGTGCCTCTTCAGATTATTGATGCTAACCAACTTCTTGAAGCTCCTAAAAATGCTGCTACTCAATATAATCAGAAGAATCCAGGGATTGGTCAAAAGAAGGGAAATGATGGAAGGGATGATCGGAACAGTAACAAGCCCCACTTATTCAGGAATTCCGAATTAACCCCTTTGACAGAAACTCTAGAAAACATCTTTGCTGCAACTAAAGACACCAAAGAATATCCAATACCAAAACCTCAAAGAGTAGGTGACGATAAAGCGAACTCTAGAAAGTTCTGCCAATTCATAAGCAGCCAGGCCACAATACCAACGAATGTAGGCATATGAAATCATTTATCAAAGAGATGATAAGGAAGAATCGTCTGCAACAATATGTGAAAAATCCACAATCCTCAAACACTGCTCCAAATCCCCAGGGGCAAGGGGCACCAAGCAACGAAGCTCCTGCTCTAACCAAAGCGAAGCCAATCATTTACTGACAACCAGTAGTGCTCTAATTTCAGTGGCCCAGAATAAGTGATCATCATCACCATTATTTTACTTCATGCTTTACTTACTGCTATATTCAGAATTCTTGTAAACAGTCTGTAATATTTTACAAACATTGTTCTGAACATTAGCTCTATGACTAAGAGCATATCTACTTGAATGAATTCCTTGCCTGTATAATTTTATGTTAAATCAAGACTTGATTAAAAGTTGATTTCATATTGCAGGCTATCTGTCAAGCGCTTATTCCTTCGGAATCTAACAAAACATAGCGACCCCAACAACACTAGTTCAAGTGCCAAAGGCTGTAAATATCAACATTCATAAATGTAAAAATAGGAAAGCATCGCCTTGGGAAGTGAATGGGAGGAGTCGCAAATATTCAAACAATGAACAAGCACCACGGCAAACAAATAAGAGGGTTGTAACTTTCATCGAAGGGGAACTTCCTTAAGTGAGAGTTTCAAAGCCCTAGTTCCTAAACTGAGATAGCTTGCCAAGTCAAGCGTCCGACAAATGAATTGGTTCCAGCCCCGTGAAACGATACAACAACCATCTAATTAACTTGCGTAGTGTCTGAAAATCTCAGATGCGACAAGTGTCGGATCTTAACCAATTAACTTGCGTAGTGTCTGAAAATCTCAGATGTGACAAGTGTTGGATATTAACCAATTAACTTGCGTAGTGTCTGAAAATCTCAGATGCGACAAGTGTTGGACATTGACCAGTCAACCTGCATAGTGTCTAAAAATCTCAGATGTGACAAGTGTCGGATATTAACCAATCAACTAGCGTAGTGTCTGAAAATCTCAGATGCGACAAGTGTTGGACATTAACCAATCAACTTGCGTAGTGTCTGAAAATCTCAGATGCGACAAGTGTTGGACCTTAACCAATTAACTTGCGTAGTGTCTGAAAATCTTAGATGGGACAAGTGTTGGACATTGACCAATAAACTTGCTAGTGTCTGAAAATCTCAGATGCAACAAGTGTTGGATATTAACCATTCAACTTGTGTAGTGTTTGAAAATCTCAGATGCGACAAGTGTTGGATCATAACCAATCAACTTGCGTAGTGTCTGAAAATCTCAGATGCGACAAGTGTTGGATCTTAACCAAATTAACTTGCATAGTGTCTAAAAATCTCAAACACGACAAGTATTAGGTTTTATCCCAAGCAGGGGAATGAAATCCAAAGTACTTCCCGTAGACAAGACTAATAATGACCTCCTAAACAAGGGGCATGAATATCAAAGCTTCTCAAAGAGGAAGCAGAAAATGAATCACAAATACGCATTTCCCAAATGAGAAATGTCATGTATCATCATATGAATCATTAAAACAATGACGCTTGAAATCCACAGTGAACTTAGTCGACTAGTTGATCTTTAGCATTAACGCGAATTTGAATTAGAATATCGTATTTGTGCAGATAATACTTGACGAGTCATAAACCGTTGAGTAAAATGGTCCTGTACACACACTTTATTCAATTCAAAATAAACGCTATAATTCATTTTCTAATTATTTAACTAATCCACTATCGATATGGACAATCGATGGCGAAGTATAAGTCCAAAATCGTGCAATCACTTGTTTTGATTACAGAACAGGTGGCATAAAGCATATGAATTCAAAGCATGATTTGCTATAGCAAACAAAAGCTGCAACTGGACCTCAACGCAAAAGTATATCAACAATAGTGTTCATTTCGAAGCCCACATTTCTCGTAGGTAAGAAATACAAGCTCCGAGCAGAAAATTTTGACCTCGTTATGAAAACGCGGGTCAGAAAAAATGTAGTGACTATATAATGCACAGTGGATCAGGCAGTTTCACAAAATAAGTTCCGATGACATGATACCGTATTATTCTGGCAACATGATGTAAAGTTGTTTAGCGACTTTGTAAAGTCATTGAAACTGGGTCGCTCAAACCATAACGCACAACTCATGTCGTTAAAGCCAAGACGCTCGCATCATGACATAAAACTCATACGGTTGCATCCACCATGTTGCGTGAGTCATCCCGATGCCATCATGTCACAGATACTCAAGTCGTTCACACGGTTTGGAGGCATATCGTCCATTCATAAAAGCCATGTTGTATAAACCATTCATGTGAATAACACTAGCTCGACAGGTTGTTGGCACTCTTTGAAAGCAGCTCAACATGGTCACTAGGTCACTAGAGCGTACCAAGGCTGACCAAGTTGTGGGCACCTTCATAGATCATACCATTAAATTGCATGAAGCAAGCACAACATGGACAAGTTGCCACTGAGTTTCATGCAATAATGACATGGACTCCATTTGAGCTGCTTGTATTCAATATAGTAGGAAAGTGACCATGTCATTGTTATCATGTAATTTATAGTTCATGTCGTTAAAACAAAGTTGTTAAAACCATTCGAGTCATTGGAATAAGAGGATACGTGGCTTGAAGTGAAGTAGCAGCTCGTTTATTCATCTCTTGTCACCTCAGTCGAGCAGGATGTGACCACGAAGTGGACTCGAGCACTAGTGCTCGAGCACTGTTCACGTTGAAAGGTCGAGCACCCCAAGGAAGCAGTGGTCGAGTAGCTCATCTGCAAGTGGTCGAGCATCATTGTCGGACAGAGGTATCGAGCGGTCCTTACCCACGTCACACAGTCGAGCATCTCAAGTGGGTGGTCGAGCAGCTCATCAGCAACTCGGCCGAGCACCACGTCTTGTTGTGGGGTCGAGCGCCTGGGCTCCTGCTCGAGCATGACAGTGGTCCGAGCTAGGGGTTGAGCACTCCATCTCCGAAACGGGTCGAGCAACGCTGGGAAAAGAGGTTGAACAGGTTTACATGGAAGAAATGAAAGAAACGAGTGTGAAACACATAAATACTGATCCCATAATTCACAAAAGAAGCAATGGCAAACTTGTAATAATTATTCCCCTTTTCCTGAATAAGACAAAGCCGCACTGCTTTATAACGACAATGTTGTAGTAACCAATCCCATCTTTTTAGTTTGCATGGGAATGTAGTAAGCAAAGGGGGGTCAGCTATGTGTTCACATATGGTACATATATGGCTCGCTCACGCATGCAAAACAAGGATAGGTCACTCTTTCTTTTTTACACAGGCCGCTCGTTCAACTAAGAACAAGGTTGCTAAGACATGGATATTTATGGTTGTGCATGAAGTACTCTGATCGCTCGTGCGTTAGAACATTGGGGGTCGGTCATGTGAATTATCACAGCTGTTTACAACTATGTACAACTGTCCGATTGCAGTTTCATAAATACTTCTATGTGCGACCCCTACCCTGTGCACCATAATTACTGAATTGCCACCTAGTACCAATTTTGCCTATAAAAACCCCATTTCACTACCGTTCAAAGGACCAATTTTTGCCACCCCGAAGGGCTGTCATTTCGGTTTTCCACCATTCTCAAGCTCCCCAAGCTCCGTAATAGCTTCATAAGCTCAGTCCATCTTCCTCCAACATCAGGAGGATCTCATCTTCTCCAAACACCATTGATTCTCACTCATTTTCAATCCAAGTGATCTCCAACCACCATTACCCCTCTTTAAAGCTTGGATCTAACAATAATTTCATGACAGAATCAAGGAAGATCATCTAACCACGAGATCTAATCCATTTCTTCCCGAATCCAAGTGAGATCTAAAGCGGAAAGAGAGTAAAAAGTGGAAAATCATTATAAAGAGAGATAGAACAAGTGATATAAGTGAGATGTATGAGATGATGAATTTTGTAAATTTCTCCATGATAATGAAATCACTTCTCAAGTGGACGTAGATCTATTTTAGATTGAACCACTATAAAATTCTTGTATCTTTTACTTACTTTTATTTTTCATGGTTCCATTTTCCTTAATCTTACCGTTTGGTGTAGTGTGATCTCACACCTTTGGTGTTTGGACCAATTTCGGTTTAAACAACATGCCTTCGAGAAGAGTGAAGTCATTGCTCGTATATGCAAATGCACACATGTGCGAAGGAGAAGAATGAGATGAAGCTGGAGGCCAAGTGCTCCAAACAAGCTTAAAAATTTGATCGGTCGGCATATAGACGCCCTCTAGGCATATGCTATTGGTGTTCCTAGCTTCAGAGACATCTATGGAGTCCTTTTAGCCATCACCTAAAAGATTAAAAAAAGGAAGGATTATTCAAAAGGGGTTGTAAATGATTAATAGAATCCAACATCCGGGATTGAGATATTACGGAATTAAAATTTACATTCTTATATGTATTCCCACTTACATCCACCTCCAAGGGACACAAAAAGGTCAAGGACACAATTAAGGACAACTTCGATAAGGGAAGATGTTACACACATATTGTATTTCGATGTATTTTATTATATATAATAATCTGTGTTTATCACATTTTGTTCTGAATTCTGCTCTTATACCAAGCTGTAACGTCCCACCCTGAGATCCATATTAACAAAGAGCATTGATGAGTAATGTCGTCTGTTAATATGGAGAATAGGAATGGGCATTAACTGAACCACAGTGCGGAAACCGCTCAAACCGAACCTCAAAAACTGTGCGAAAAACCGGTTTGGATGCTCTCTCTAAAGAAAATATCCAAACCAAATCGACTCGCAACGATACGGCTTGGTTGCGGCTTAACTATTGATCAAACAGTATTAAATTGGACTGAACCACATACCTATATACCAAACCGCACCCACCCCTAGAGAATAAGGCTTATTAGGAGCGACCATCTGTAATCTTGTATTAAACAAGCATCAAATATGTCGATAAGTTCACCTTTTTTAGGTGGATCAACGTACTTAATTCTCGCCTAATACATTACTACGGTGGCTATGCGATCGATTCAAAGCAAAATACAACAAATATGAATATCATAGTTTAAAGATCAGCAAACCCAATCACACACATATATGTATACATCAAACACAATACAAAGTGTCGTACATAATGGTTATATAAACAATAATATATACAATATCGAGTCCCACAAAAGAATATGCACTTAAGTATCAGAGTGCAAAGTAACTATAAGGCAAACTACAAAAAGCTATGCATAACGGATCCAAAAGATTTCCCGAATGAGACAACTAAGTAGTGAATGAAGATAAATCTAACCCACAACTTGGTCTGACCTGAGTATACGAAATGCACAGGTTAGTCTTACTTGAACACGATGATTAGTATGTAATTAGGCATAACGTCATAAGAGAATAATTCATTTGATAAAAAAGGAATTATGTAACTTTGATTGGCGCATAATATATGTGAAAGGATCACCAAATCAACACGTAAGCATCTCACGCAAGTAAAATATACTATTCAGATTTTCCATTAATTTAGATTCCTCTTATTATAATACCATGATTTATAAGATTTATACATCATATAAACCACAGGAAGGAACCCATAGAAATCACATAAAATTTAGAAATTTCACAAACCATAGAACTCGAAAACCCAGTTAAAGTTCAAAACATAGAAGTGAAATGACAACATAAATAATCCTTAGATAGCCCTGAGGCTATATATTTATAATGATGGCACTCGGAATAGTGAAATCATAAAGATATCTTAGAATCTAGAACTTATAAATAGTGAAATCTATAAAATGACTCGTATTGGATCCATAAATCAGTTGGCAAGCTGAAGCAATGTCGCACATACATAACTCAGATGGTCGAAGCCTATAAATACTAATCAATATATGTGGTCCCCTCCTCAAATGACCTGAAAGTCGTAAATATCTCAAATGACCAAAGGTCATAAATGTATCAGATGATCATAAGGTCTAAATATCTCAGATGACCTAAAGGTCTGGTACTAGTAATGGCACAAAACGTGTCACACACTACTAAGTAGTAATCTTGAAAGTGGTAATTGTAAGTCCCATACTGTACATTCTCACTTATCAGTTTACTACCAATTAGCTAATTCCACATTAAAATAGCTAAATCAAATCTCAGAATAATAGCCTTGATCAAACAAGTCTAGAATTAGCTGAAATAATGAACCAATGTGTCCTATGCCTCACGGTTTACTACATCGTTTAAATCACAACCTCACCTCGAAGGTGCAAAAATTTGTGATCTTATACATAGAAAATACTTGGACTTGAGAAAACTAGTTTACAAAACTATTTTGAAATTATTTGATTTATTCCTTAGAAAATTTTTATATATCGAAAAATATCGTATATAGTATAGCCTTGAGACGATTTTACAATGTAAAACAAAACAACGGAAATCTTTTGTCTCAAAGCAAAATATACGTGTTTAGATTCCTTATTAAAACCAAATGTCAGTAATCTCATAAAATAACGGAAATCACATAAAAACTTCACCAATTCGATGTACAAATTGGTGATAGTATTGGGTTATCTCATTGCACCTAAGCTTAGGAAAAAATCATATAGTTCACTTTAAAATTCATCAAAATAACCTACAAATATTCTTAGATTAATTACAAGAAATAGGCTCAAAATTCACAAATATAAAGGCAAACAGACTACGCACCACAAACTACAGGGGTTGACCTGTGATATCACTCGGGTCAACCCATAAGTCAACTATAATGAGTTTGGATCGACCCAGGTCGACCTAGGTACGAGATTTTGCCCAAGCCTAAATTCTTCTTCGATTACCATTTTCAGGCATGTTTTGAATTACCAAATGACCTCGGAATGGTCTGAAAATTAATATACACAAATGGTTTTGGCATAAAACACAAGAGATATAAAGCCATAAATATGGACTCAAGCTCAATTTGACTATAACTCGGGAATATTGAGAAACATGCTATAGACAATATGATTTCTCTCAGATTATCACAAATAAAATATTATCAGAGCTTGCACAAGTTAGAAGTTTGAGATAACTCACCTTTTTGGATGAATTCTAGTGCTCACAACGAATTTTTGAGGTAAAGACTGCAAATTTAGGCTTGAAGAGAAGATACAATACCTGTAGACAACATTATAGACACATGCAAGACACAACAAGCATGAAACCCATAAATTAGATAAAATTCTCAAAAATTAATGCTAAAATACCCATGGATTTGTAGATATTGGCTTACAGTAATTAGATTAAAATATTTTTATTTCTTTTCTCTTAAGATTTTATAGGATCTAGATTAACCATAGAGGGGGTGAATAGGGTTTATTGGAGTTTTAAGTGATATTAAAAATATCACAGCAAAGATTTCAGTAGAAAAATATATGTAGAAAGTAAATGACACAGATTTTACTTAGCTTCGGGAAGCCTATGCCTACTGCTGTATTCCCAAGATTTCTACTTGGTATTAAAACAGATTCCCACTTACAAAACCCTGCAAACTCGCAAACCCTGCTACTGCTCAAAACCCTGGACTAATATTTATCCTCAAGATCAGATTTTCCCCGAATTACAAATTCGTAACTCATAAAACCTAGTTTGAAGTAAACTATAAAACCTATACAATGTTTATAAAAAATAAAGCAACAAAACCCTTGTAAACAAATTAAAATAATTGGCCACCCCTTTTTCACTTTATCAATTCGGCTTCCCTCTTTTCTTTAATGGCCAGCGACTCAAAAATTAGGGTTTTGCAAAATCCCCAAATCGTAACTTCAAATATGTTGATGAAGATGTTCTTCTGATTGCTCTCAACTCGTGTTGCTCTCTTGTTCACCGATTTGGTCTTGCGATCAAAACCCTTGTGAGTAATATCTGGTTTTAATTTATTTTTCTCTCTAAATTGTTGATTGGTTTCAATAACTTAATGCCGATGATGAAATGGTGTTTTTATAGAGTATAGAAACCCTAATCAACCTCTGATTTCACGCTTTGATTTGGGTTTGATATTTGTGTGATAATTGCTTGATTAAATGTCGTATATGCTCACTGGAATTTTTGATATTCTCAATAAACAATCTTGCCCAAAAATGCTATCTGATTCCCTAATTATCTTTGATTTATCGCATTGATTTGGTCGGTGATAGTATGGTTTGATATTCCATGGCATTGATGAGTTTCCCTGATTTTCCCGTTCGATTTTGGAAAAGTTTGACACAATTTCTTTGCTCTAAAAAATGTCTGCGAATTACATTTGTGCCATCCTTGATGTTTTGTTATATTTGGGAAAGAATTGAAATGATTTTTGCCAAATTTATTCCTGGAAGTAATACCGGAAACATTGGATTAATTTATTGTTCACTGCATTGATGTTTTGGCATTTATAAGTTGACACTCCTTGTTTTTCGTGAGCTTCATTATACCTTCTGCCTTGTAACAAAGCCATGCTTGTATTTGAACAATTCCCAACATATATCCTTGTTATGTGCACACATGCTTTTTGTGTATTTGACTTGGTGAAGCTGAACCTTGTTGTGTACATGTGTACATGCCATTGCTGCAACATTTGTTCTGCAATGTCATGTATACATGTACATTTGTACATGTTTCCCTTGCCATGGTTCACTGGCTTGTGTATGTAACACCCCACATCCATTAATGTCAGTCACTAAGGGAATGCATTAACTTTCATGGAGCATTATAAGAGTATAGAACAAAATATCACAAGACAAATATATAAAATGGTACTTAAAAATTCAAATTTTTTTCATTGTAGTGGAAAAGTAAAACATGTCTGGTTACAACATCAAAACCATATACTAAGCCAAGTACACAAATATCCATCTTGAATAAAATTATTATCAGAGTACATAAAAGCAAAACCATAATCCCACTCCAAATAGCCATAATGAAAAGAGATAAAGCTGAGAATTACTTTCAATACTTCCAAGCACTTTAAGAAGAAAGAAATCCAAGTCAAGATCCACTAATCCCACCCAGAGGACCTGGGGGGAAAAAGAAAGAAAAGAGGCGAAACAGACATAAAGTCCGGCGAGTCCAGTGACTTTAACAATATAATCAGTAAAGTAACAGGATAAGAACATAAACTGGATACAAGAGAAGATTGTAACATAGGAATATATGACAAGGTAAACAAGATGAACAAGATATAACATTGATTGCACTTCTAATCACTATAAGATAATTCCTACACCGCACCAATACTAGTTCCATACTGAAAGTTGATCCCTCTTACCAACCATAATAATAAAGATAATAATGATGATAGTTTTGTGTACTCCTAGCTGCTGTCATAAGTGCCGCCTACTCCTATCTCCACTAGTTGTACCCACTACCCTCCCCATTCGATCAGCTCCCTAACTCGTAGATATCCATGTTGGTCCCACAGTAGGGTGTATCACTCCCTAAAGTGGCAACCCGATACTACTAAAATGCACGGCTTATACCTACACGATGCAACAACGTCATACCTACTAGCCCAGACCCACGCACGCACATGACTCCGTTGGACTTGCACTGCCATCGCTAACTCTTTATTGACCTCTTACAATAAACCCAGTAAGCGTATCCCGTCCTCGACCTAGTTCGAGATCATATAGGTACTAAAATGGGTTACTGGTTGAAAAGGATCCACCCACTTGACAAAAGCTTCCCTCCTAAGCTTGGTTCCCACTAGGAATTCCCACTTAACCCCTCTTTATCCCCATGTCTAATCACATGTCTCATCTTGGTTAAGTGTTTTAATTATTTTTCACATGCTATCCATATTACCCACTTAACCCTTTTATCATTCCCATGTCTTACCACATGACTTATCTTGGTTAAGTGTTCATTAATTCATTATAACCGTAATATTGCAAGACCTCTCACATTAGGTTGCCGTTTTGCAGTTGCTGGATATGCCGGACGGTTTCGGGCAGTCTTATACTGCAATCCGAATCTAACCTCGTGTCTTTTCATTATTACGTATCTAATTTTTGTCTTTGACCTCTCACATTAGATTACCAAATTGCGGTTACTGGATGTGCCGGGCGGTTCCGGGCAGTCTTATACCGCAACTCAAATCTAACCTCGTGTCTTAGGCGTTCGTTATCACTTTCTTGATTCAAGTCCCTATTTTAAGTCTTGGATTAAAGTATATTCCAATTACCCATAATTTCCAATCTAAATTATATTTATAATTTTAATCCAAATTAGGCCTATAATCTTATGTATACATGTTATGCCAAATTACGCCCAAACCAATTTGCATTCATTGTAATTAACAATTTATGCCAAACCTCATGTATACAATTTATACACAATTATGCCCAAATCGATTTATGCCAATAATCTCATTTTATTACATATTATTCAATATTTTCCCAACTTTTCCCTCAACGTTCCTACGTCATCCGTACGTATAATTCAATGTAATATGTTAGGCTCGTAGTTAGCCTAATCTCATAAAATAAAAAGGAAGAGAGGTACGGAAGAGAATCAGAGCATCAAGACTGTCATAAACATAGGCATATGAAATATGAACTGGCATAGAACAATAGAATAGATCTAACATGCATATGATAACAGAAAATCGGGTATGAATCTAAAAGATAAGAATTTACAAAACTTGATATGATTCATCTTACAGGCATGTTCATAAAATCCAATTTACAATCTTATCACAATCACTTTTAATTTAATTATATGTGAAAGTAACATAGACTCACAATGACAGAACTTAGAATAAAGAATAAATCTGGATTCTAAGTTCTGAATTTGATTAGCTAAACCGTTGTTGTAGAATTTGATTCTTATCTTCCAAATTGAATACTCCTATTCTGATTTGCTTTGGTGGAGAAGAAAGGCTAGGTTAATTTAGGTTTGAGCAGCATGGAGGCGCCATGGATTAGTGTAATGAAATTAGGGTTAGGTCTAGGTGTTTATTTATAGGAGTACTAGGTGTATTAGGACCTTTAGATTAGACTAGGATCCATCTGAACCATCCAACCAGAAAAACACATCATCCAGCCAATCCCAGAAGGACACATCAGCCCTAGACCACCAAAACACGTCGGCCAGATCTGGGCCGATGGGGTTCGACACCCCTACACCCCTGTCGACACCCCTATAGGGGGGTCGACACCTATGTCGACTCCCCTAGGAGGGTCAACACCCTAAAGCAGGAGATTTCCCGCTCATCCAGATTTGGCTGATTTTGATTTTTGAATTCATTTTTGATTTATAATTTAATTATTATTAAATTATGTTAATTCTTGAATTCTTATAAGCTTCATAACTTCTTCATACTGTATCCATTTTACGCAAACTCGGACTCTATCCCAAGCAGAATTCCGAGACGAACGTAATGACGCAACCCATTTCCCTTAATTCTTCTTATAAACATTAAGTATTCTTTAATTATCCCTTATGTCATGTTTTAAAATTATGGGGTGTTACATTCTCCCCTCCTTAAAGGATTTCGTCCCCGAAATCTTCAAGTTAAGAAGAATGTATCCTACCATCTACTCATCCATCATCCACAAGAATCCATTGTCCTTAAAAGATTTCTAATACTATATGAACATATGCAAAAGTGTGTGTATATGTCCCTTATCTAATGCAAAGATCAGGCGGTCTACTGATTCAGTTGACCTCCTTAAAGCAAAACATGATAGTGCCATGCATCCATTATGTATGCAAAAGAATCCTAATGATATATATCATTTCTATATGAGTGCACAATCATTCATTCAAATGAAGCATCCATATGATAATACATTCAATATACATTCATTAATTTAAATATGCACACTTATTCATATGCAATATAAAAGTGATTGAGCCGATCTGGTGCCTAATGTGTGTGTAAATGCATCCACGAGCAACCACTAGCAAGCACTTACATCCACTTGCATCCACCAAACATAACATGTCTCAAACACATGTTTACAATCATAGGATTTTCTACCTAAGGATCGAAGATATAATCGAGAGGATACACTAAACGATAGAACAAGCATAAACAAAGCGGTAGAAAAAGAGAAGTTAAGAACATACCCTCAAAAAGGAAAGGGTACGACGCGTGTATCTTGTATTCAGTCTCCCAAATTGCGTCTCCTTGATCATCTCCCCATTGGACTTTAACCAACTTGACCTCTTGGTTGCGTAACTTCTTGACCTCCGATCCAAGGATGCATGTAGGAGCTCGTCTAATAGTGGCATCTCGCTCCACTTCCCTAAGAATGCTTTGCTCTACTACTTCCGTGGTATCATGTAAACACTTCCTCAAATGCTACACGTGAAATACGTCATGAACACCACTAAGCTTCTCGGGCAACTTCAGTCTGTAGGCCATTTGTCCAATTCACTCTGTAATGGGGAATGGCCCTACGAACCTTAGTGCCAATTTCCCTACAGACCCAAAACGAACTACATTTCTCAACGGTGATACTTTAATAACGACCATGTCTCCAACATTGAACTCAATATCGGTCCTTCTTTTATCAGCATATGACTTTTGCCGGTCATGTGCCGTCTTCATACGTCTTCGAATCAAATATATCTTCTCCGAAGTTTCTCTAACCATATCGGGCCCAAGTAAAATTTTATCCGTAGACTCCCACCAACAAGTAGGTGATCGGCAAGGTAGTCCATAAAGAGCTTCAAAAGGTGCCATGCCAATGCTAGTCTGATAGTTGTTGTTGTAGGCGAACTCTACTAATGGAAGATGTTCCTCCCATGTCCCTCCAAAGTCCAAGATGCATAATCTCAAAAGATCTTCTAGAATCTGATTCACTCTTTCTGTTTGCCCTTTCGTCTGTGGGTGATAAGCGGTGCTCAAACACAATTGCGTTCTTATCGCCTCTTGCAAGCTCTTCTAAAATTCACTAGTAAAAATGGGATCTCGATCGCTTATGATACTAGAAGGTATGCCGTGTAGACGAACTATCTCTTAGAGATAAATAGATGCTAACCATGTCATTGTTCTTTTACTCTTGACGGGAATGAAATGTGTGCTCTTGATAAGTCTATCCACTACTACCCAAATCCCCATATTACCCTTCCTTGACCTCAGCAACCCGTTGACGAAATCCATGGAAACACTTTCCTATTTCCACTATGGAACCTCTAAAGGGTGAAGCAAACCACCAGGCTTCTTTTGCTCAGCCTTGACTTGCTGGCACACTAAGCATCTAGAAACGAACTCAGCTACATCCTTCTTCATTCCGGCCCAAAAGAAAACTCGCTTCATGTCCCTATACATCTTGTCACCACCGGGATGTATGGTCATCTTAGAACGATGTGCTTCTTCAAGGATTGTCCTCCTCAAACTCTCGTCTCGTGATACACAAAGTCTCCCATCTCTACGCAACCAACCTTTGTCATCTATAGTATACCTACTAAGATGGCTCGAAGACTCTCCTCTTATGGGCTTGTCTACTATCTCTATCAACTGTGGGTCATCTTGCTGTGTCGCCCCTACTTGTCCCAAAAGCATAGGTCACACCTCTAACGATGCCAACAAACCGGGTACATAATCGATAGAGGGTCTAAAGTCAAAGGTAGACATATACTCTAAATTCTGCCGCTCGACAAACAAAGGACTCAAAGTCAACCTCTTTCTACTCAAGGCATCAGCTACAACGTTACCCTTGCCATGGGTATATGCAATCTCAAAACCGTAGGATGCTAAGAACTCCATCCACCTTTGTTGCCATAAGTTTAAATCTTTTTGGGAGAACAAGTACTTTAGTGACTTATGGTCTGTATACAACTCAAACTTCTCGCAAAGGAGATAATGGCGCCAAGACTTAAGCGCAAAAACTATAGCGGCTAACTCTAAGTCGTGGGTAGGGTAATTCTTCTTATGGACCTTCAACTGCCTTCCACCATAACATATCACCCTTCCCTCTTGCATCAAAACTGCGCCAAGCCCTATCCCGCAAGCATCGGTATACACTGTAAATGGTTTACTCCCATCAGGCAAAACTAAAACTGGAGTTGTCGTCAATGCCCTCTTCAAACGTTGGAAAGCATCGTCACAGTCAACATCCAAAGAAAAGGTCAAATTCTTTTTAGTCAACCGTGTAAGTGGGGCTGATATCTTAGCAAAGTCCTTGATGAACTTTCTATAATAGCCCGCTAAACCAAGAAAACTTCTTACTTCTGTAGCATTCTTAGGAATCTTCCAATCTTGGATTGCTACCACCTTCGCGGGATCCACTGCTATCCCTTCCTTAGAGACCACATGCCCTAAGAACATCACTTCCTTCCTCCAAAAATGACATTTGGAAAACTTAGCTTTGAGTTGATGTGCTCGAAGGGTCTCTAAGACTTCCTTAAGATGTAGGGCATGCTCTTCCTTGCTTCTAGAGAATATCAAGATATCATCCATAAAGACTACTACGAACTTGTTTTGAAACTCCCTAAACACCCTCCTCATCAAGTCTACGAAATATGCGGGTGCATTCGTCAAACCAAAAGGCATGACGAGCCATTCAAAGAAACCATGGGGAGTCCTAAAAGCAGTCTTATCTATACTGTCCTCAGCTACACTCAACTGATGAAATCCTGTAGCTAAGTCAAACTACGAGAAAACCGAAGCACCAACCAACTGATCGAACAAATCATCTATCCTCAACAATAGGTGTCTGTTCTTCTTCGTGAGCTTATTCATCTCCCTATAGTCCACGCACAATCTAAGCAAACCATCAGCCTTTGTGGCAAAAACAACTGGAGCACCCCACTCCGAGATACTTCTTCTTATGAATAGGGCTGTCAACGGATACCCGAAAAATCCGAAATCCATCCGCATCCGTATCCGAAAAGTGGATAAATATCCGATATCCGGAAAAACGGATGCGGATATAGGCATATCCGCATCCAAAAATTATCCGTCCGCTTTTGTTCCCGATTATATCTTAAATTATGTGTATTTTAACATAATTAAATATACTAATTTACTAAGTTGCAAAATTAGAAGTCTACTAAATGCATGTTAATTGCTCAAAAGTATATATTATTATCATATTTATTTATTTTTAGCATTTTAGTAATCAATTAGGTTGAAAAAACTTAATATTAAGCTAAAAAAATTCATTTATGTTCATTGATTTATCGATCATTGGCGGAGCGGATAGTATCCGATATCCGTCCGTATCCGCGGATGTGGATATTCGATATCTGAAAATGGTTTCGGATGCGGATACAGATATGGCACTATCTGTATCCGAAAGTATCCGTTGATAGCCCTACTTATGAACCCTTTCTCAAGCAACTCTTTAACTGGTTTACTAAGCTCCCTCCTTTCTCTAGGAGCCATGTGGCGCACAGGCAATGCAACTGGCTTTGCATTGTCCACCATGTATATACGGAAATCTATCTTGCATTTTGGAGGTAAGCCCCTAACCTCCTCAAAGACATGTGCATACTCACGGACTATTCGAACATATTACAAATCATCAATAGAAGTGTCAAGAGATTCTAGGTAGCTAAGCATAACAGAACTCTTAGGGTCGCATGGGATATCGAGGGTATTACCCAAACTAGTCAACAGTCTAACTACCCTCTTTTCACAGTCGAGAATGACACCATACCTGGCTAGCCAATCCATTCCTAGAATCAACCCATAGCCCGTGAAACCAAGCACATAAGCGTTACATTTGAACTCAACGCCATACACATATATTCTCAAATCCCGACATAACATAGGCAGATGAGTCGTACCCCCAATAAGATTTGAGACAACAATGGGATCCATAACTAGACTAGCATTTAGGTGCAGTGTTTCAACTAACGAAGCAGATATAAACGAATGTGAAGCGCCAGAATCAAACAAAGTTCGAACAGGATGATCAAAAAGGAAAATCAAACTTTCGACTGATATCTTTCTACCTCTCTCTTGCGTAGGTGCCATGAGAGCATGAACCTGCCCTCCAGAAGTAGGTCCCGTCCTCTGCCCTTGCCCTTGTCTTTGCCTCTTCGGGTAGTCTTTAATCATATGTCATGCCTCACCACATTGGAAGCAACCCGTCTTCTTCTTCTTCCTACAGTCCTTGCTTAAGTGGCCTGGTGTTCCATAATTAAAACACCTTTTCTTCCCTTGTCCCTTGTTATCCTTACCACCTTTCTTTTGTTGTTGTTGTGATTTCTTTGGATCCACTCTCTTATCCTATGCCTTAACTACATTAGCACTTTTCTCCTCTTCATATATCAGCGCCATATCAACAAGATTCTCGAAAGTAGCCCCCCACAGGAATGTGGGACATAGCCAACCCGTGTAATGGTTCATTCAGACCCTTGGCAAATCTCAAGGCCTTCTTATGTGGTGTATTAACTAATTACATACCAAATCTTGCTAACTGGTTAAACTTGTTAACGTACTCCTTCACGGAAAAACTCCCTTGTTTCAAAACCAAGAACCTCTCCATGTATAAACTCTCCTCTGCTTGTGAAAGAAATTTCAACTCGAACCATTGTCTAAAATCCATCTACGTCTCCACTGCACGTCCTTCGTTAGTCACTTCCCACCAAAATGAGGCTTTGTCCTTCATCAATCAAGCAGCTAGCTGAACCTTCCTTCCATCATCTATCTCAAAGATACCAAACAGGTCCTCCACTTCCTTGAGCCAATTCTGAGCCTCAACAAACGTACCAGTTCCATAAAACGGCTTTTCGCCCATCGCACGGAAGTCTTTGCATATCTTAGAAAAAGCGTTTACACGGGGAGGAAGAGGAGCGACTGCAACTGGGGGAGGAGGAACGTCTGCTCGGCCTACAGCAGTATCCCTAGCCTCCATATACCTTCTGAACCAGCCTGGTATCTGTACGCCTTCGGGTACAATGAGTTCCCTAGACATGCTGAAAGGAAAAAGGAAGAGATTCAAAACAGAGAATCGAAAGATAGATATATGGCTTTTGGGGATTATGTTTTCATAGTAAACCTTTCCCTTGAAAATATCCTCTATAAAACATGTTTTTGAAAATACTTCTTAAAAAATGCTTTTGAAAACGGTTTTCAAAATCTTTTATCTGTTCTGGTAACCTTCGGCTCTGATACCAGGTGTAACACCCCACGTCCATTAATGTCACTCACTAAGGGAATGCATTAACTTTCATGGAGCGTTATAAGAGTATAGAACAAAATATCACAAGACAGGTATATAAAATGGTACTTAAAAATTCAAAATTTATTCATTGCAGCGGAAAAGTAAAACATGTCTGGTTACAACATCAAAACCATATACTAAGCCAAGTACACAAATATCCATCTTGAACAAAATTATTATCAGAGTACATAAAAGCAAAACCATAATCCCATTCCAAATAGCCACAATGAAAAGAGATAAAGCTGAGCATTACTTTCAACACTTCCAAGCACTTCAAGAAGAAAGAAATCCAAGTTAAGATCCACTAGTCCCACCCTGAGGACGTGGGGGGGAAAAAGAAAGAAAAGAGGCGAAACAAAAAGAGTCAGACATAAAGTTGGCGAGTCCAGTGACTTTAACAATATAATCAGTAAAGTAATAGGATAAGAACATAAACTGGATATAAGAGATGACTGTAACATAAGCAGATATGATAAGGTAAACAAGATGAACAAGATATAACATTGATTGCGCTTCTAATCACTATAAGATAATTCCTACACCGCAGCAATACTAGTTCCGTACTGAAAGTTGATCTCTATTACCAACCATAATAATAAAGATAATAATGATGGTAGTTTCGTGTACTTCTAGCTGCTGTCATAGGTGCCGCCTACTCCTATTTCCACTAGTTGTACCCACCACCCTCCCCATTCGATCGGCTCCCTAACTCATAGATACCCGTGTTGGTCCCACAGTAGGGTGTATCACTCCCTAAAGTGGCAACCCGATACTACTAAAATGCACGGCTTATACCTACACGATGCAACAACGTCTTACCTACCAGCTCAGACCCACGCACGCACATGACTCCGTTGGACTTGCACTGCCATCGCTAACTATTTATTGACCTCTTACAATCAACCCAGTAAGCGTGTCCCGTCCTCGACCTAGTTCGAGCTCATATAGATACTAAAATGGGTTAGTGGTTGAAAAGGATCCACCCACTTGACACAAGCTTCCCTCCTAACCTTGGTCCCCACTAGGAATTCCCACTTAACCCCTCTTTATCCCCATGTCTAATCACATGTCTCATCTTGGTTAAGTGTTTAAAATATGTTTGACATGCTACCCATGTTACCCACTTAACCGTTTTAACATTCCCATATCTTACCACATGTCTTATCTTGGTTAAGTGTTTATTAATTCATTATAACCGTAATCTTGCAAGACCTCTCACATTAAATTGCCGTTTTGCGGTTGCTGGATATGCCAGACGGTTTCGGGCAGTCTTACACCGCAATCTGAATCTAACCTCGTGTCTTTGCATTATTATGTATCTAATTTCTGCCTTTGACCTATCACATTAGATTACCAAATTGCGGTTGTTAAATGTATCGGGCGATTCCGGGCAGTCTTATACCGCAATTCGAATCTTACCTCGTGTCTTAGGCGTCCATTATCGCTTTCTTGATTCAAGTCCCTATTTTAAGTCTTGGATTAAAATATATTCCAATTACCCATAATTTCCAATCTAAATTATATTTATAATTTTAATTCAAATTAGGCCTATAATCTTATATATACATGTTATGCCAAATTACGCCCAAATCAATTTGTGTTCATTGTTATTAGCAATTTATGCCAAACCTCATGTATACAATTTGTACACAATTATGCCCAAATCGATTTATGCCAATAATCTCATTTTGTTAGATATTATTCAATATTTTCCCAACTTTTCCTTCAACGTTCCCACATCATTCGTACATATAATTCAATGTAATATGTTAGGCTCGTAGTTAGCCTAATCTCATAAAATAAAAAGGAAGAGAGGTAGGGAAGAGAATCAAAGCATCAAGACTGTCATAAACATAGGCATATGAAATATGAACTGGCATAGAACAATAGAATAGATCCAACAGGCATATGTTAACAAAAATTTGGGTATGAATCTGAAAGATAAGAATTTACAAAACTTGATATGATTCATCTTACAGGCATGTTCATAATATCCAATTTACAATCTTATCACAATCACTTTTAATTTAATTATTGTGAAAGTAACATAGACTCACAGCGATATGATTTACAATAGAGAATAGATCTGAATTCTGAATTCTGAATTTGATTAGCTAAACCGTTGTTGTAGAATTTGATTCTTATCTTCCAATTTGAATACTCCTATTCTGATTTGCTTTGGTGGAGAAGAAAGGCTAATTTAATTTAGGTTTGAGCATCATGGAGGCGACATGTTTTGGTGGACTAGGATCCATCTGAGCCATCCAACCCAGAAAAACACGTCATCCAGCCAATCCCAGAAGGACACATCAGCCCTAGACCACCAAAACATGTCGGCCAGATCTGGGCCGATGGGGGTCAACACCCCTGTCGACACCCCTGTAGGGGGGTCGACACCTATGTCGACTCCCCTAGGGGGGTAGACACCCTAGAGCAGGAGATTTCCCGCTCACCCAGATTTGGCTAATTTTGATTTTTGAATACAATTTTAATTTATAATTTAATTATTATTAAATTCTGCTAGTTCTTGAATTCTTCTAAGCTTCATAACTTCTTCATACTGTATCCGTTTTACAAAAACTCGGACTTTATCCCAAGCAGAAGTCCGAGACGAACACAATGGCTCAACCCATTTCCCTTAATTCTTCTTATAAAAATTAAGTATTCTTTAATTATCCCTTATGTCATGTTTTAAAATTACGGGGTGTTATAGTGTATATACCATTGCTCCTTCTTGGTTCTTGAACACAGTCATGTTGTTTGTTGTGTTAGTGTATCTTTGACTTGAGCTTCTCTGCCCTGTTTAAACATGCCATATTTGTGTTGTATTGATGATTGTGCCATACACTTGCTGCATGTTTGTGATCGTCTTATAGTGTTGATCCTGGCTTGTGATTGTGTATGCATTTGCGTTGAATAAATTTGCACTTTGCACTTGCACATGTGGCTGTCCCAAATGGTTAGCTCTTGCTTGAGCACTTATTCCTATACCCTCCATACATTCTAGACTTCATGCCTGAAAGTTCCATGTGTTTGAGCCTGAGCATCCTTTGTTTGTTGATGTCCATTTTAAGCTTCAACCTACTACCATGGCCATGTTGATTCAGCATGTTCATGCACACATACATTGTGTACTGGGGCTGAGTTGAACCCGTTTGCTTGCTTATATGTACTCTATTGCATATATTTGGTTTTTTAGGCTGTCTTGAATTTGTACTTCTCTGTCTTCTTCATATGTTATCCATCCACACTTGCATTTGTGTATTTGCACTATTTTGCTCTTGCCCTTGTTCATGTTGAGTTGTTGCTTAAACTTGTATCTAGTTCGTTTGAATTACTTAACTTGCCTCCTTGTGCACATGCTATTGAATTGATTTAGCTCTTAGGTTTTATGTTTGGTTGAGCCAGCTCGACTCCATGCATTTGTATATTTGTCACTTTCTTATATTTTGTTGACTCGAGATTGGGCTTGAACTTGCACTCACTTATGTTGGACCATATTGCCCCTGCATATTATATATGTGTACATATATACACATGTATGTGTATACATGTATCGTGCACATGCAATTGTATTTTCTATTTACATCACAGACCACTATGCAATGAGTTGTGGCTGGTCAAGATCAGCATACCACAATTGTGAGTTGAGGCCGGTCCTGATCAGCGGACCACTATAGTTGTGTTGAGGACGATTTGCTGACATAGATATATATTCTACTTTGTGATTTTACAGAGAATCATCATGAATATCACAAGCAGTCTAGACACAAATAAATGTATATACATATGAGACCGAGTCTAGAAAGATGATGAGAAACACACCAAAATTCATAGGAAAATAAAATTTAAAATAAATTTATATCTGCTAGAATTTAATTCATTTTTTGTTCCAGTTTACTGTGGGTGTTTTTGTGACAGGTATGCAGGTGAATTGGCTGACTCTAAAGTAGAATGAAGACAAATGTGTCAGTGTATACGTGTTTATACACGAAAGAATGAATGTAACCGAGTTTGTATATGAAACTGAGTGACTGAGTGTTTGTTGTGAGGAACCAATGTAATAAATGAAATTTGAATATATTATATCAGTAAGATGCATAATAGTGGAGTTAGAAAATATGTATTATTCAAATGTTGAAATAAAATATTTATTTGAATAAAAATATTGTTTGAATTATACATTCTATTCAATAACATCTTATTCAAAATAAATATATTTATGTATATGATGTAGTATAGAATAGTACAGTTACAAACATATTTATATTATTATATATATGTTTGTTATCATCAAACAAAAATCATATTGTTATACACAACAAACTCCCCCTTTTGATGATGACAAACATATAATAAGATTTTGAATACAATAAATGTGTTTGACAGTGAAGTGTAGAACTCCCCCTATATGTATGCCCCCCCCCACAATGGAACTCCCCCTAAATATGTGCATATAAGTGAAGAAAATAAATAAATTGAATTTCCAATATGAAATATTCGCTCATCAATCAAAATATTAACCATTCTCCCTTTTTACCATCAAAAGGATATAAAAATTGAAATATTAATGAATATCGACTAGAAAAATAAATTCAAAGACAAGAGAGAGAATGTGTACCGTGAACCTCGTTTAAGCAAACAAAAATCATTATATTCTTCAAACTAATGACAAATTTCACATTGTAGAATGATGGACTTACGATGAATTTAATGAAATGGAGAGAGTTTCAAAACATATGAATTCCAGTTATTTTCAAATAAAATTTTAAAAATTGAGCACAAAATAACGACTGATTTGGACTATAGTTATGAATTCAAATCAAGTGACAAAATCAAATAATCTCAAATCCTAATGACTATCAATCAAAAAATCATAATACATCATAAAGTATTAACACATTTCACAAATTAGGAAAATGGATTGATAGGTCGGTTTTTACATAGCAAGGAGGATTTCGTGTGTGTGTGTATATATATATATATATATAATTTCATTTATTTTCTTTTCCTTTTCTTTTTATTTTAAGAGCACACTAACCATGCATAACCTATTAGGACTTTTAAATGGGATCAATTGCAACTTAAATTATAAGTAATCTCTAATCATGCATGACCATATCTAGGTTTCTTTCAAATGAGATTGGAGAAACACTTATTATACACAAAATCTCCTCAGTATATCAAATCAAAATGAATGATAGAATTATGGTAGATACTGATATGGTTGTGAAATAAATTTCTTAATTGATTATATTATGAAATATACTCAACTGTACCAGGATTTTTGATTTTTTTTAATTATCTCTTATTCTGAAAAATAATAATATAGTCACATTTCCATCACAAAGTTTGAAACTGTACACTTAATATGATTTAAAAAAAACTCTCCACATTAAATAAAACCATGATGGATAACAGAAGGATGATAATAAAAGAGGATGTTCGTGAAATAAGCGCCAATTCAAAGATATTATAAAAATATGTTCAAACATCATGAGAATTTAAATAAAATCTCCTCTTGTTGTGAAATATACTATAGTCACAACTCATCACAATTTCAAAAATCTAATAATAATTTTGATGAGTTCCAAATATAGTTCAATTTGGTCAATGATTTCAATTTTTGAATAAATAACCAAAAATGATTTTAAAATTGAAAATATCAATTACAAGATGGATTCTGAAAGATCTATACAAGATGAGAAACAATTTCAAAAATCAAATAATTGAATGAGAAATATTACAAGACTTCTAAGACTGATATTACTTGAGCTCCTAATTGCCATTTACAATGTATCTCAAACAATAAATATCCAATCACCAAGCCTAAGCAGACAAATCTAACAATTAAGTTCCTTTCATCAAAGCAGCAGAACAAGCAAACAAAAGAATTTTTCGCAAATTTTACAACAAGCCTAAGAGACGGTTCATGATCCAAGATTAAAGCAGTTCATTTGAAATCACTTGAAGAGATGTGTAAATTTAAAGATTCAAAAATAAATCGATCACAAAAGATTATCAATTTCAAATCCAAGAAGCATGTGAGATTCAAGATATCAACAATTTCAATTGATTTCAAAAGACAAATATCCAAGCCAAAATGATCATGATTCAAAAATGAGTTTCAAGATGTAACACAACAATCTATGCCAAAAGATTTTCAATTCAATATAATCTAGCACATCCAAAAGAAAATGAAATTATCACAACTGAAAAATAGTAGTGTGCTGTAATGAGTATAGTTTTTCAAGTCTTTCCAAAATGAATTAGAAGAAACTCAAAGACAACAAAGATGTAGGAAATTTCAATAGTTTTTCAGATCTTCAAGAATTTCAGAATTTCAAGAAATAGTGTTCATGGTATATACAAGATACTACAACACTGTTAGAAATTCAGGAAACTGTCAATAAATCAAGCTTCAAAACAATTGCAATTATTTACAAATTTAAGTTCACAATCTGGAAATCATCAAAACATGAGAATTTTAAATAAACGAATTTAATTTCCACAAAATCAAGAGTTATGCAATTTTAAGTTAAGGAAACAAAAAATACGTGGAAGTGTCAAAGCAGTTCAGTATTAACAAAAAAATAACAAGAAGAATAGAAGGGAGTATAAAAATAGAAAAAGAAAATTGAGTTTAGAGATCATACCTGATTTGCAAGTGACGATGTTGGTTCTCTAACTCGACGGTCATGGCTAAGGAATACTAAATGATTCAAAAATATGGAATAACTTGAATTTAATCTCTCTTTCGCAAAGTGGTTCCTCAGCCTCCTCCAGTACCTAAGAATTTAGTGGATCGAATGGTCTAACAAAGTTAGTAAAACCACTCTTAACTGTGTATGTGACTTTTGGTACCCAAACCTGTTTAAATAACAATCCATCTGAAATTACCTTTGTACCCTTAGGAACCTAAATCCGTTTGAATTTAGTCGAAATTGATTTTGTAAATTTTGGGAACCTCATTTGTTCAAACGATTTATTTTTAAACCAATGTTTATTTTGATTAGATTTTCCTTGAATCAAACAATTTGAAGAATTCGAAATTTTTGGGAATTTTGTTTATCAAATGAATTTTCAAATTCAAGTCCTTTCTTGTTTTCAAATCTGGAATTATTTTTCAATAGTGAATACAAAGAATTTTGACTAGTTGAAAATTTCTTAAATTTCAATTCAAAATCATAGACTTTGGATTTCAACACGTTATTCTTATCTACAAGCTTGGTATTGATTCATGGAAAATTCTTCCTTCTCGGCATCTTTCTGTTTTAAGACCAATTTTACTTTACAAGTTTTTCAATTTTGGCCTTAGACTCAGTAATTTCATTTTCAAAACATTTTTGTTTTTCAGATTCAAGTTATTCAAAAATTTTGAATTTCTCAATTTCTCTCTCAAGCTTATTCAAAATGGATTCGGTTTTCAGCAACTTTTATTTCTCAACAATTTTATTTTTGTAATTTTTATTCATCTTAAAATTTTCCAATTCCTTTTGCGAAAGATTGTTTTTACAAATTAGCTCATCCTCTTTATCTTTTAAAAACATAATTCCTTTTTCAAGCTTTTGAAAATTTTCATTGTGATGAGCTAAATCAGTTTTCAATTTCAACCAATTTTTGTAATCAGATTTTTCTAATTTTCTGACAAGTTTTAATTCCAAAATATTATTTTTTTACTGATCAACTCAAGTTTCTCAGATTTCAGAGTTTAATTTGAAATTTGACTCTTAACATATTTGTTAAATCATTACAAAGATGAATTAAATCTTCATGTGAAAAGTCTCCATGGTCCGAATCATTATTTGTTGAGTCTTTATCTGTAAGTCTTGTTAAGCACACATCTGAACTTGAGTTTCCATTTGAAGGTTTTGAGCACTTGTTGTCTTTTCGTCCATACAACACATTGAGAGTTTTCTAGATATCCTGCTAATTAAACAATGGGAGTTATGATTAAGCTGATTATTACTAAGATAAGAATAAATAATATGCATAACATGAGCATTGATAACTTTATTCCTCTTATCTGACATATCACCCACATTTCCGATAATATTCAAATATTCAGAATTAACATATTTTAAATAGAATTCAGTTTTTGATTTACAAACTAAAAAATATATTCCATTGAAAATAATTGGAATAATACTGGACGACTCTAGCAACATTCAAAATACTGGGCTGACTCTTGTTAACCTGACAACTACGGAAATCCATGAGTCTAGAGTTAATGGTAAATACCTGCTCTAATACCACTTGTATGATTTAGATTAACCCAAGAGGGGGGTGTATAGGGTTTATTGGAGTTTTACGAGATATTAAAAATATCACAGCAAAGATTTCAGCAGAGGAAATAAATGCAGAAAGTAAATGACACAGATTTTACCCAGCTTCAACAAACCCCTGCCTGCTGCTGCATTCCCAAGATTTCTACTAGGTATTAAAACAGATCCCTGCTTACAAAACCCTGTAAACATGCAAACCCTGCTACTGCTCTAATCCTACACTCAAAACCCTGGACTGATCTTTACCCCCAAGATCGGATTTTCCCCGAATTACAAGCCTGTAATTCGTAAACCCTAGTTTGATGTAAACTAGAAAACCTATACAATGTTTGTAAAAATAAATACACAAAAACAACAAAACCCTTGAAAACAAATTAAAATAATTGGCCACCCCTTTCCGCTTTATCAAATCGGCTTCCCTCTTTTCTTTAATGGCCGATGACTCAAAAATTAGAGTTTTGCAAAATCCCCAAATCGCGACTTCAAATATGTTGATGAAGTTGTTCTCCTGATTGCTCTTGATTCGTGTTGCTCTCTTGTCTACCGATTTGGTCTTGCGATTGAAACCCTTGTGAGTAATCCCTGATTTTAATTTCTTTTTCTCTCGAAATTGTTGATTGGTTTCGATAACTTAATGCCAATGATGAAACGGTGTTTTTATAAAGTATAGAAACCCTAATCAACCTCTGATTTCATGCTTTTATTTGGTTTGATATTTGTGTGATAAATGCTTGATTAAATGTCGTATATACTCACTTGAATTTTGGAAATTCTCGATAAACAATCTTGCCCAAAAATGCTATCTGATTCCCTAATTATCTCTGATTTAGTCAGTGATAGCTTGGTTTGATATTCCATGACATTGATGACTTTTCTTGATTTTCCCATTCGATTTTGGAAAAATTTGATACAATTTCTTTGCTCTAAAAAATGTATGCGAATTACATTTGTGCCATCCTTAACTCTTTGTATACTTGGGGAAGGATTAAAATGATTTTTCCTAATTTATTCTGGGAAGTAAAACCGGAAACATTGGATTAATTTCTTGCATGGAATTTCCAGAATTGAAATACAATTGTTTGTGGAAAACTTCGTAATTTACTTCTTGCCCAAATTAATACTGGAAACATGATGTTGTGCACTATGTTCAGGAGTTCATGTGCATGCTTTTGCTTGTGAATTTTCCCTGTTTTCCATTGTCATACTGAGACACACACACAAACATATATATATATATATATATATATATTTATATATACTAACAGGGGTGTGTGTGTGTGTGTGTATATATATATATATGCTTATATCGCTATGTTCACTACTTTATGTTTTGGCATTTATATGTTGACACTTCTTGTTTTGCCTGAGCTTCATTGTACCTTCTGCCTTGTAACAAAGCTGCACTTGTATTTGAACAATTCCCTGCATATATCCTTGTTCTGTGCACACATGCATTTTGTGTATTTGACCTGGTGAAGCCGAACCTTGTTGTGTACATGCCATTGGTGCAATATTTGTTCTGCTATGTCATGTAAACATGTACATTTGTACATGTTTCTCTTGCCATGCTTCACTGACTTGTGTATATATCACTGCTTCTTCTTGGTTCTTGAACACAGTCTTGCTTTTTGCTGTGTGAGTGTATCATGAGCTTCTCTACCTTGTTTAAACCTGCCATATTTGTGTCGTTGCATGCTTGTGATCATCTTATAGTGTTGATCCTGGTTTGTGATTGTGTATGCATTTGTGTTGAATAAATGTGCACTTTGCACTTGCATATGTGGCTATCCCAAATTGTTAGCTCTTGCTTGAGCACTTATTCCTATACCCTCCATGCATTATAAACTTCATTCCTGAAAGTATCCATGTGTTTGAGCCTGAGCATCCCTTGTTTGTTAATGTCCATTTTGAATTTGAACATGTTGTCGTGGCCATGCTGATTCAACATGTTCATGCACACATACATTGTGTACTGGTGTCGAGTTGAATCCGTTTGCTTGCTTATATGTACTCCATTGCATGTATTTGGGTTTTTAGGCTGTCTTGACTTTGTACTTCTTCGTATGCTATCCATCTACACTTGCATTTGTGTATTTGCACTGTTTTGCTCTTGCCCTTGTTCGTGTTGAGTTGTTTCTTGAACTTGTGTCTGGTTTGTTTGAATTAATTGACTTGCCTCCTTGTGCACATGCTATTGAACTGATTTATTTCTTGGGTTTTATGTTTGGGTGAGCCAGCTCAACTCCATGCATTTGTATATTTGTCACTTGCCTATATTTTGTTGACTCGAGATTGGGCTTTAACCGTGCCCTCGCTAATGTTTGACCATATTGCCCCTGCACATTATATATGTGTATACATATATCGTGCACGTGCAATTGTATTTTCTATTCACATCAGCAGACCACTATACGATGAGCCATGATTGGTCAAAATCAGCAGACCACAATTGTGAGTTGAGGCTGATCTTGATCAATATACCACTATAGTTGTGTTGAGGCTGATCTGCTGGCACATTTTTTTCTTCTACTTTGTGGTATTTACAGCGAATCACTGTGAATATCACAAGCAGTCTAGACACAAATAAATATATATACATATCAGACCAAGTCTAGAAAGATGATGAGAAATACACCAAAATTCTGAGATAAATAAAATTTAAAATAAATTTATATCTGCTAGAATTTAAATCATTTTTTGTTTCAATTTACTGTGTGTGTTTCTATAATAGGTATGCAGGTGACTGGACTGACTTTGAAGTAGACTGAAGACAAATGTGTCAGTGTATACATGTCTGTACATGAGAGAATGAATGTAACTGAGTCTGTATATGAATCTGAGTGACTGAGTGTTTGTAGTGAGGAACCAATGTAATTAATGAAATTTGAATGTATTGTATCGGTGAGATGTACAATACTGGAGTTATAAAATATGTACTATTCAAACGTTGAAATAAATTATTTATTTGAATAAAAATATTGTTTGAATTATAAATTTTGTGCAATAGCATCTTATCCAAAATAAATACATATTTCTGTATGTGATGCAGTAAACAATATTGTGTGTGTGTGTTTGTCATCATCAAACAAAAATCATATTGTTATATACAACAGATTTATGTTGAAATTTGGGTTTCAAAGGAGGAATATTAAACTTTCTCGCTATATTTTAATTCTATAGGTTGTTGAAGAAGAATATTTCTTCTTTTTCGAAAAGGATTCGTACTGGAGAATCGTCTCCAAAGTTTTCCATCATTAAATTTTATTTCGAGCCTAATAATAGCTTAATTTGGCCTTAACACTAGTCAGTTAGGCTATGTTAACTTAAATAGGCTATTAGTTACTCAAAATGCTTTGTTAGCAACATGTTTCAATTCTTTTTACACCTAATCACACAACTTAACATTGTTTTTAGTGGAAAATAGGGAGAATGACAAACTTAACAAAAAAATGGTGAAAAGTATGGAAAGTTTAGAATTTAGTGAGAAGGCCAAATGATAGTGTAAATGAAAAAAATGTTAGCGGGCCCCCGAATTCCACAATTGGTGTAAATGTGTCATTCTCTCTAATTTTGAAATTTTCCATACTTTTCACCAAAAAATTTCCAAAGTTTGTCCTTTAAAAGATAATCCTTTGTTTTTATGCCTATTAACTTTTTTACACATGTTAATAAATCTTTTTAACAAGATTTAGCATATATTTTAACATGCTAACCCCCCAAAAAAATTACATTTTAAAATCAGATTTTACACTTTGTTCTTTTATGCACAAAACACACATTTTAAATACGAACTCTATTATTTGACATAATTAATCTGTACAATCATACTAAAAATTATTTTAGCACATTGATTTCGCATCAATATTTACATTTTTCATTTTATTTTAAACACAAAATATTTAATACACATAATCATGAAATTCATTGCACATACACATGTATATTGCAATCTGTTGCAATATACACACAACACATGTCTTGTTAATCATTATTAATCGAAATTTGAACGTTATAAATTTTCCACACCTTTTTTTACATATTAAAGCTTGTTGGCTTTAATTTTTTCCATCACAAACACAATTTATTTCTCCTTTATTATTTATTTTCTTCAATTTGACCTTCAATTAATTATATTTTTTTTTCCCAAACTCACTACTTAATCACTTTTATGATTAAATACTCAACACATTCCCAAAGACAACCCAAAAGCCACTCCTACTTAGGTAATTACTTAAATTATTCCCCAAACAATATTCAGTACTTTTGTCCCTTCCACTGAATGAGTGTTTTTCCCCTTTATCATTTGGGACGGAATCTACCCATACCATAATATTCACATACATATGATTAAGAATTGTCTCTCAAATATATGACTTGATCCATAATTCAAAAAAAATTTGAAATTTTTAGATGCTTCTATGTTTTCTATAACGAATGTATTCACGCTAATCCAAACTATGTCTCTCTGTTTAATCTACATTCCTGCTTTTGTCGACTATTAAAAAAGGAAGCCCAATCAATTAGAAAATAGATCCAAGCGATTAGATATAAAAAAGGAAGCCCGATCAATTAGAAAAAGGCGTGCAGCAATTAATTTAATTTTAACAGCAGCCCAATTATCATCCTGCCCAAATCTAACCTTGAAACCGTTTTCCCTTTCTCCCTCTACGCTTTTCTCAAGCCAGTTCTTTCTCTGATGCAGCGCAAGCCGATGTCGACTTAAAAAAAGTAGAGTTCAATGGTATTTCCGCTCAATCGACATCGGCTTAATAAAGGTTTTCGATTTTAGTGCAATCATACGCGAGTTGCTCAAAGTTCCAGCTCGATTTTGGTTGTGGAGGTAACTGATTTTCCAGCTCAAACTTAAGCTCGATTTTTTTTTTTTTTTCCACTGAGTTTGAACGGGACGAGCTTTTGCCCTAATGTCATCCGCGTCCGGCCGGGACCGAACTGAGGTGACTGTGATCCCAGTGTTCTGGCCGGAACCTCATACCTTGGTCATTTTGAATTGCGTGAAAGCATCAAATTGGAATACACTAAGTAGCGTAGTTAAATCTTATTTTTTCCATTCAATGTTTGATCACTCATGTAATCCATCCACGCGATCCAAATTCCAGGCTAGGTCACTGCTAACTATGTCCAAAATCAATACTTAAGCTATCTCAAAAAATTTCTAAACACCATTTTAATTTTTATCAGTTATCTCAATGAACTAAGGATTGACTTGGAAACGGAAGTGGGAGCAAGACGATAAGGGGAAGGTATGGTATTTTGGTCATATAAAATAGACAAATTCTATTAACACCCTGCATTTTGCCTTTGCCACCCCACTACAAAATAAAAAATAGAATGACTTATTTATGCTCATACGATATAAAACTTGACATATTCATCGTTTTATTTTATTATTATGCACTTTAATCATAGTGAAATGGTAAAGTAAAACAATAATAAAGTTGATTGAAGAAGACAATTATGATTTATAGGAAAATGATGTTATATTTTAAATTTGATTTTTTTTTCTTATTTTTCAAACTTTATTCTGCAGTTCAATCTTTTTTAATTTAAACTGAAATATAAATTTTTTAGGTCATGCTATTGATGAAAAAAATAAAAAAGTAATTACAAATTACAGTTTTGTTATTTTTGGATTTCATCTCTTCTTTCATTCCATTATTAATATTAAGATGTTTTCTGAAAGGATAAAATAAAGGGCAGTTTCAGTATATTCTGGGGTGGGAAAAGCAAAAGGTGGGGTGTGATAGATTTTGTTTAAATAGAGGGGGTGGGAAAAGCAATAGCTGAGATGTCAATAGATCTAGCCTATAAAATATTATAATTAATTTCATTGTTTACTTTAGTCACCCCTTAACAATTTTAATATTAAAAAATGCCATTATTTTTTAAACAATAAAATTTGAAAAGTACCTTTAAACAAAGGTCTTACTGTTTTTTAGTTATGGAACCATTAATGTTTCCTTAAACACTTTGTATTTTGTAGAAAGTAGTATTTTTATTTAATGTTATGTTTCTTTAAGAAAGTAACATGAGTTACAGCAGCCCGAATCATCAATGGCTTGGCTACCTTTTTTGATCCGGCCATATCCGTGTTTTGTCCTGTCTTACAACATTCATTTCATTTTCAGCACATTACATAGAACCATGTGTTGTGTAGCTCAATTTAAAGCAGTCAAGGCGAAAAAAGCCCCAAAAAGCCCCAGGCCCTCGCCTAGCGGTTTTTGGCACCTAGGGCTTTTTTGGGCGCCTTGAGCATCAGTTTTGCTGTTTTACAGCAAAAAAAAACTGCACCTAAAACACAACATAAAACTCAAATTTTGGCTTTCAAAAAGTGCATATAAATGCAATATTGAGGTTTAAACATCATACCATCATTGTAAACCAAACAAAGAAGGCATAAAACCATTCACTTTAAGTCTACAAACAACTTAGAGTCATAAATAGAGTTTTAATTTTCTTAAAAACAGTTGTCTTAGTTTTCTTAAAAAAACTGCAGTTAAAAGAAAAAAAAACTGCACCTCAAAGTTCAAACTGAAAGAAAAAAAATCTCACTTAAAAAGCTGCACTTCAAAGTTCATACTGGGAAAAAAAAACTTGGAATACTGCAGTTTTGATTATAGAACAAACCACACTTCAAGAAAATAATGCACTTCAAACTGAAAAGAATGCAATTCAGAAAGGAAAAAAAAACTGAACATAAAAAAAAAAAAAAAACTGCACCTCTTAAAAAAGACCCTGCACTTCTTAAAATATAAAAAAAAATACAAAAACTGCATTTCTTAAACAAAAAAATAAATAAATTACAGCAGTCGTTCATAAAACTGCGTTTTAATTTTAAAAACAAAGCACTTACCCTAAAAATAAAAAAGCAGCAGCAGCTCGAAATCGAGATTCTCAGGTGGGCTCAAGCTTCGGATGATGGCTGATCTGACAAGGTGGAGATGTATGAGCAAAATCGGCTATTAGTTGATGTCAAGATTTGCAATTCGATCTTTTTTTCCCTAGTTCGACGTTTATAGTTTACCCTAATTTCACGAAGCTGGGCTCGGTTTTCGGCCTGGAGCATGAAAATAAAAATAAAAAAATTCACTGAAGCGCGCCTTTTCTGCAGCTTGGCGCCTAGGGCTTTTTGGCGTCTCGAGCGCTTTTTTGGCGCCTCAAGCACGGCTGGTGCCTCGACGAGGTAAAAATCCCTAGGCTGGCGCCTAGGGCTTTTTGGCTCCTAGGCGAGCGCCTTGAGGTTTCATTAGTATTGATCATAACAATTAAAATCTAAGAAACATACATTAGGTTGATTTTTTATATTTCTTTTTATGTATTAAAAATTCATAATATGTATATTTATGTTTCATTAATGGTTAATTGTATGGAGTAATGACAATTTTACATCGCAGGCTTCAAGAAGCTCTAATTATTGGTTGAAAATGATTTATTGCACACATTGCGTTGAGAATGTGGAAACAATTCTTGATCCAGATAATGGCACCACGTAAGTAAATTTATTCTTAGTTGATTTTGTGAACTTTTATTTTTTAATAATTGGTTTTTCGTACTGTGTTTAGTTGTTGTGTAAATTGTGGGAGAGTTGTTGAAAGTTCCTGTTTCACTTCAGAGGTTGAATTCGTCAAAGATAAACATGGCCAGGTTGTTACATTTCCTCTTTGAATGTATATTAGTTCAGTTTTCTTTTGAATTTGAACTTTATCATATAAAGGCTAAATATACTTGTTTTCTCGACCAGTCAAGGGTGAGTGGCCAACTAATAAGAAGTGCTGAGAGTTCTTTCTCAGCCTCCCGTGAAAGAACAATACAGAAAGGTACGAGCTCTTTTGGTTATGATAAAGTAGCAGTCCTAAACTTACGTTTTAAATTGAATGGCGTATTTTCTGTTTTATTACAATGTTACTTAAATTTAATATAAAACTTCTTAAATTAGAATTGTGAGATATGACATGTAAATCATTTATTTTCAGATATATTTGAAAAAAAAAACCACCCATTGAAGTTTTCAATATTGGTCCTTTTTGCCGTGACATTTCTGCAAGTATATGATTTACTTAAAACCTATAATGATAATTTCAGTCTTAGAAATTTTCACTTATAAGGTGGTGCCTGGCGCAAATGGTAAGGTTACTCGGCTGGTAATCTAGAGCGCACATGTTCGAGCCTCGGCCTCTTCACATAATGTGAGGGAAATGCTGCACGCGCTAATCGACTACCCCCAGAGCCCGGAAAGCTGTGAGAATAGTACCAGATGAGAGACTGTTTAGGAAGTCATCACGCTTGAGTACGGGAGCCTTCGGCACTGGGTATCCACCTTAGAAATTTTCACTTATCACATCAGACTTATAAAGCATGACTGGGCACTTCTAAACAATTGCTTCTGAGGCTAGCATGCATTGCTAATGGTGAGCAAGCGTGCACGCGTGAGAGTGCATGCATTCTGGTCAGCGTGCAGGAAATACGAAAACTATCATTGTTTCGTTGGATACATTGTTTGTTTGTGTCTAAATATGAAGAACCAGGGGAAAACATGCTAACATAGATATTTTGAACTTCTAATGGTGAATTTACCTTGGACTTCATACGTAATAAATGTACCAAGTTAGCTTGTTTTAAACTTATAATAATGGCAAATTACTTTTTGACTTCCTACATAAATTTACTAAGTTACCATACAAATATGATTATGTGCAATACAAATTGAATCATATTTATGTGCATGTTAGAATGTTTATTTATATGCCTAATCCCAGCCATTCCGCTTATACCATACATGATAAAAATATGCAAAATATTAAAATTTATTCAAATATTCTGATTAGCAGATACATAAATAATGAAAATTTCCAAATACAATAGAACAATCTCCTGTTCAGTGTACAAATGTTGTAATGACCCATTATTTCAAACCATTCAAATCGACAATAAATCACACATGTTAGACTTGAATCATTCAAAATAATAGTTGTTAATAAAATTTAAGGTAAAATAAAACCAAATCACAGAATCACTATACAGATCATAAACATAGAATTACTTGCATAGAAATAAATAAAAACCATATTAGTTTATGAAGCTACCATATAAACATAGTCTTAAAGAAAATACATAAATACCGGAGTCATAAACAAACACATCAAAATCTCTGATAAATAGATAGTCCGCAGTACATAAGCAAATAACTAAAATAGAAATAACTATAATGGAATAGCAGATAGACGGCTAAAACCCCAATATATCTCTTGCTTCAAGATAAGTCTCCAAAGGCTGTGTTACTCAGGCTGACCCGAGCATAAAGCAAAACAAAACACTCGAGTCAGAACCAATATTCTGAAGGTAATTCAACTAAAGTGAACTGTTCAAACGAAATGCACAAATATTTTGAAGGATGTTTGTGATTCTCATCCTTCAAGGATTCGTTAAATTATATATCATATAATATAATGGGAAAATCTAAATGGACACAAAATTAAACATACAAAATCTGAGCCATTAGATCTCTCTCTGAATTCCACCTCACACATAAACACAAACAAATCTTGTGGTCCAAATTTTATGTACATAAATTTGTGTCCAATTTTGTGTTCCTTTAGCCACTCCCTAATATAATATGCTATTATAATAGCGTCTAAAGGAAATATATTGTTGAAAATAGCGTAAGCAGGGGTAGTCTCTACAGTACCGTAAGTCCAAAATCCGAGATTTGGAATCTTGGCAGGGTTACTGAAACACCCCACCTCCATTAAGGTGTCACTCACAAAGGGAATGCCTTAACTTCGGTGGAGGTTTATAAGTAAAAGTCACAGATAAACACAAGACATATACATAAACACATATATATAAGCAGCGGAAAACAAACGGACTTTTATTTCATAAATATGTGTTCATACAAAACATTCCATAATTGTCTCATAATAACTTCCAAAACATTACATCATCATTTATGCCTTGATTATTAAATAAAGAAGCATAAAACATAATAAAAGCTGCATAAATCCCCATAGAACGTGTCCAAAAGCCATAGCCAAGGAAAGAGAGTCCAAACCATACATCTACTATCTTGAAATTTGCAAAGAGTCTGACTAAGCTGGGTTGTTTCCTCCCTGTGGACCCGGGGGGGGGGGGGGAACGGAAGAAAAGAAGACGAGAGAAAAATAGAGTCAGATATAAAGCCTGGTAAGTCTAGTGACTCTTCAGTATGAGAATAAGAAAAAGGACATGATAGGTATAAACTGGAAATATGAAAGTATCATAACTAAGATAAAGTAGTTTGAAACGAATATACTATCGCATCCCACACTATATCTCTGCACCTACTTGCATTGTCTCAACTGGCACCCCATGATCGAGGTGATGTGATCCTAAAGATCGGCTCCTACACGCAAAATCATATGTGTCATACGACCCCCAATGATTGTAGATACCTATTCTGGTCCCACCATGGGGTGTATCAAGTTCCATGGCGGCGGCCCGACACAATCCTAGAATGCATAGGTTATACTGCTGGTGCCCAGTGCCCTGTTTGTCTGCTCCGAAGTGTGTGCACGTCCGCACTCCGTTAGAACCCACACTGCTGCACTAACCGTCGTCGCTTTTGACCACTTACAATCAGCCCAGTAATCGTGCCTCACCCTGCCTAATTTCAGGGTACCCTGATACCTAATTGAGTTACTGCTGAAATGGGTCCCCGTTGCTAGGGTTTTCTAGTCAAACATGTTAAGTGGTTAAGTGTTTGTATTTACCTAACCCCATCCATCAGTTTAATTAACATGTTGAATTGATTAAGTGTTTTAGTTAACTTAACCCTACCATCTTGACTTGTCCTTAACCTTAATTAGTTAAAACACCGATCACTCACATTAGACAGGTATTGCTACGATTACTGGATGTGCCGGTCGTTTCCGGGCAGGTTTACACCGTAACTTAGTCTAACCTCGGGTCCTTATTGGGCTCAATGCTTAACCACCCACATTGGATATGTATTGTTGTGATTACTGGACAGCCGGGCGGGTCCGGGCAGGTTTACATCACAACTCAATCCAACCTCGGGTTAAGCACACTCGTATTTTCTAAATTTACATATTTGTCTCTATTACTCGTTATATGTAAATTTGTTAATAATTAAATGTTATGGCCCACTTTCCAAGTTCATCATTTTTGGTATAAGGATTTATACCATTTAAATGCCACCAATTTATGTCAAGTTTCCTATAATTACCAATTTTTCCCAACGTTACCCCATCTAATTATCAGACTAACAATCTTAGCCTACTTTCCGTCCGCATGATTTTTAACATATAATATTAGGCTAAAAACTTGGCCTAATTTAGCGTACACAAAATTGGCATAAAGAAATTCATAAACATAAACATGACATAGGTGTAAACTTGACATTTTCTGCATAGTCAATATGAACATCATAAGTGTGAACTTGCAAAGTATGCAACATGAATATCATAGGTGTGAACTTGCAACGTAGACTAAATCAACATACATATATGTGAATTTGCAACATAAACTAAATCATGGGTTTCAACTTGTCATGTGAACTTGATTAAAAAGGGAAATCTAACTAAACAGATGTCACATGAATTAGCATATGATTTAGACAACATAAGCCTAAACATGTTTAGATCTAGGCATAACATCGAACATCACTAGCATATGACAAGAATATGACATGTCCATAAATTATGTATAATTTTATCACATGTGTGAACTAAATCCAATCATGTTTACTACTATAACATGAAACTTGTATTAAAATGGATCTTGGCATGGATCCAAATATGAACTTGCAACTTTTGTATAAACATATGAGCATGTATATGAACTTAATCATTTAGGCATAGAAGTTCTATTGTACAGCATATAACTTGTCATAATCACCTAAACATATAGGTGTAGATATGAACCAAATGACTTGTATGTGAATTTGAATAGATCCAACATCAACTAGATTAATCCACAAACATTCTAATTGATCCAACATCAACTCAGTTATACCACAAACATCCCAATACCGTTCACAACACAATCATTGCAACACATAGATATGAATTAACATCATCGTTATATAATAGCACAATTCCATTTCCACTTTACATCGAATCAAATCTTAATTTTATTCCCATCGGAAAAATCACTATACTTACAACAAACGACGAACTTGAATTCTGGATTGAGTTCTGAATTTGCAATGCTTTCCTTTGGATAGATAAACGTTGTTTGATTCTTGTTTTTACTTTAGTTTTGCTCGTCTCTAATCTTCCTTCAAGTGGAGGCTACTTTTGGCTTCCTTCCAGCAGCATGACGGCTCTATCTCTATTTTATTTGTGTGAATTTAGGTTGAGACTAAGGTTGTTTATATAGAATTTCAAACTAATTAGAGCCGTCGATGAAGCTAGAGTTAATCAAGGCCATCCATCTCAAGAGAAGCCAATCAGCAAGTGACAAGTCAGCCCTAGTGACACACCAGAGCTCAGAAATTTGGCCAGAACCCGAACAGGCCAGCCAGGGCCTGACCAGGTCGACTGGGCAGGTCGACTACATAGTCGACCTGGGTACCCAGGTCGACTCCTAGGTCGACCCCCTGGTCGACCTGGGTCATGGACGGGAAAATTCCCGCCCAGCCCAGTTTTGGTCTAGATTTGAATTTTGTACTTGTTTTTTGGCTGTTTGAATTTTAAATCGAATTCTGAAATTTCCGGAGGTCATAACTCTTTCATACGGAGTCCGATTTACGCAAACTCGGACTCTATCTCAAGCAGAATTCCGAGACGAACGCAATGACGTAACCCATTTCCCTTAATTCTACCATTTAGAATTAATTATACTTTAATTTGTTAATTTACTGTTAACAGAAAATCCGGGGTGTTATAGTTACCATTATTATCCTTACATCGTTTATAAGCATAGTAGTCTCTACAATACCGTAAATCCATCGCACAGATGACTTCAGATGGCACTCCAAAGAAAACAACACCAAATCAAAATCGTAGGGGCTCGTTCAGGATAGTATGTCAAGGCACACGAGACGATATCCACGATAAGATTCTATTGGATTACGGGACCGAAATGGTGATAACGCATAACTAATACCGTCCACATCGAACAATACTCCCATAATCAAGAGTGGATCCACCAATCAAATCACAAAGTAATATATATGATTCAAAGAAGCGTGTTTGATAGAAGGAGAGACCTCACTTGGTCCGATCATGACTTTTGTTTTAGTTATTTCAATTATGATACGAAAGTCAAGGCTATTCTTCATCATTCTCTTACTTCATTCTAGTATCGTTCGTCAAATCTATCATACTTCGTTCTGGATTCTTTACCACGTACACAGTCGTTAAAGCGATATTGGTAATAACAAAGAGTTAATACCGAATCCGATCTCTTTAACAACCAATCGCTAATTTCACACTGTGTATAAACATATTTAATATAAAATCTTAAATTACCATTTAAATCAATTTCAAAATATTAACTTCAATATATTCTGAAATTATTTAACATTATTTTTCGATTCATTTATATTAAAAAAAATTCAATCATTAAGTTTTACTATTAAAATCAAACTATCTTATTTCAAAATATTATATCTTAAAATCAATTTAACAATAAAACTTAATAAATCTTAAACTTAAACTTCTAAATTAAATTATATATTAATGTTATAAAAACTTAATAAATCTTAAATTTAAACTTTTATCTTTTAAATTAAATTATATTAATGTTACCAGTACGAAGGCACGTCCATTGGACGTGTGCATAGTAGATGATCAAAGCAAAGATGTGTTATGTGCAGAAGCAGGTGGAGAAGTAGGTAGGGAAAAGAGTAAAAAGTTAGCATCACTATAGATGAAATATATAGTAAAAAGGTATGCACTGGTACAAAACTGCAGTCTGTAGCTACTCACGCACAGTAGGCAAACTCACGGTTGGACTGCCAAAGCTTGGACTGCACTTCTAAACACAGTGGTACAAAAATTGCACTTATTAACAGTGCTTCACAGTTGCTTTTACTATTTTCATGCACTTAGTCACAGACATGCTTCACAGTTGCACTTCTAAATGTATGAAATAAAGACTATATTAATGAACAATGATGGTAAAGGCAGAACAAAACAATTTAGAAAGAGGAACTGGAAATTTTAATTTATTGGTAGTGACAGATGTGCTTAAAGCTGCTGTACTGAAGTAAGAAAAAGAAATGCCTACTTATTTCAAAGACAAATAAGAAATAATGGCTGGTTATTATTTTGTAATACAAACCGTAGTTGAACAGCGTTGAACAGAGGAAAATGCCGGTAGGTGGAAGTTGCATGACTACTTAGTTGAATGCCTAACACGATACTCTGCCTCGATCATGTCAGCTTCTGCAAGCTGCGAAAATAGCAAAAATGTAAAAAATTAAAACAGTGACGGAAATGAAAGAAGCGAGTTAAAAAATTATTAACAAACCACGTTAGAAGAAGAGAAGCAACCCAATAAGATTCATCATCGTTCTATATGTACATGATGATACCTACAGATTATATAAAAGTGTATGATATTTGGCAATGAGTCAGCAAGCAAATAACACATACAATTTCAGTAGTCATTCAATTGCAACTTCTGAAAGTTCTTCCACTGCAAAAAGGAAATTCAAACTTAGGCTACTTAAAGACAGTAAATGGTGAATCATGATTATATTGCAAAATGAGCTAATATAATACCATCAATGGTCCTTATTTCTTAACCATATTTAACATCATATGAACTAATTCATGGATATTGTTCTATATTGCTTATTATGCTGCCATCATATAATCATCAGTACAAATACTTCAAATGAAAAGCCTTAAAAATACTTCAACGCATAAGAATTTTGCCAAAATGTTAAGGCGCAAACATTATTGTTCATTTTGACAAATGAGAGTAGCATCATGATTATATTAGTTGTTTAGATAGCACAATGAACCAATTCAAACTTATACAGTAACTGAAACAACAAAGAAAATATTAACAGATCCTAGTGTATTCAAGCTTTGTTAGAAACCTATAGCATCTATATGTTTGAACGAATAAGATATGAAGGGGAAAAGTTGAATGTTTGTGCAAACAAAATATATGAAAAGATATTAAACATCGTGTTTTAATCAAACTATTCTATAATGGTTCATGAATCTTAAAAGAAAAGGCAGGAATCAAAGTCTAGAGCATCTCATCTACAGTCCAAGCTTTGCATATGAAAACAAAAAAGTTGGTTTCAAAGAATCAAATTCTTTCATTGGACAATTAAGCTTGGTAAAGATCAAATGGTAAACATATACTGATTATAACATATTCTAAAATTTCATATGAATATAAAGGCACAACCCGTAAAATACTTTAAAACATAAAAAATTACCAAAACTATATGCCACATATGATCTTTGAATCATTAGATGGATGTTTGAACGAAAAGATATGAAAGCATAAAAAATCAACCTTAAAGCATAAAAGATACGAAATCATTTCAATCAGCTGTTGAGGATAATTGATCCCATCCTTGGCACCATAATTCGTTATTGATCCTTGCAGTGGTAGTAAACCTTGAAGTAGAAGAAATAAATACATGGGCTTAGTACTTAATGGCTTGATAGTTTTGATCGCATGGACGTTGATACGTGAACTGAACAACAGTTATGAAATAGACAATAAGCATAGAAAAAGTTAATTAAATTTGGAATAACTCAACAACCTTTCTCACCCAAGTAGGAGCATAATCATAGCAAGCCAGTATATCATGTTATTCTAAACTCTCAAGAAAGAAATAAGATTGCTAATAGGTTTTAACGGTCGAATACACTTAAAAAATTGCAAATTTTCAGTTTCTTATAATAGCTAATGTTGTTAAATAATCCTTTATCTTGCAAGAGGATAATTGTTTATAAGGTGAACAGAATGCTATGCATATTTAAGTAAAACATTTTAGCAATTACGGAAAATTTTATGAATAAATTCCTGATGTACTACATCTTAAAGTATGCAACGCATGTTATATATTATAATAGGGTGAGTACATTTGCAATACAGTAAGATAGGCAGTTCTTGCAGGAAATCTTCTAGTAATACCCATGAAACGTCATTCATGCACTTTTATTAAATATCATTATAATTGAAATTAAAAGACATTCTCAGTAATTATAAGCTTTCTATATATGGCGATGAAAAATTGCTTAATACGTCACTATAAACGGGACAATAAATAATAAGCACTAATTTAGTAGTAGCATTGATTGCACTGGAAAACTTAATGTTGATTGAAGGTAAAAATTGTCGATTAAAAAAAATTGAACAGAAAACATTATTGTTTTCAACTATTGCTAATTTAAGCTAGCATCCATATGCGGAAGAAAAGGAATAAATTTATATTGATGAGTAATGAACATTTATTGCCGTGAGTAAATATATTAAGATAGGTTGTTGCTGTAAGAAATCTTCTTGGATTCCCAACGAAATGGCATTCAAGCAGGTTTAGCAATTATCATTATAATTCAAATTCAAAGACCTTATAGATATAGACATCCTATATCTGGTGATGAAAAATTATTTGATAGTACGTAATTACCACCTGGGCATTAAACAATACACATAAATGGAGTAGTAGCATTAATTGCACAATAAATCCGAACGTTGAATGAAAAATGTTTATGTTTTCAACTTTTGATAATTTAAGGTAGTATACAATGTGAAAGAAAATATTGCCAACTAATGAATATTTATTTCCATGAATAAATATACCTGTGTACCTACTAATAAAGAATTACCACAGTCATGTCTTAATAAAGTATGTTGTGTTAACTATATAACACTGGTTGATTAATTGGTTCAATTGAAAAATATGTAAATATTTGCTCTTAGTTCCAAACATGTACACGTACAGGGAAATGCACTTAGCTGGTTTGGAAAGAAGAAAAATAATAAATAGTAAACTACACTGGTTACTTTAATACAAAAGCAATAAATACAGGCAGTAAATAGAAATAAAATACAATTATAAACGTAGAGTTATGTCCTATCATCCTTATATGACTACTATAATGAGGTAAAGAGACTGATATGGCAGTAGAAAAATTGGAATAGGGCTTACAAGCACATGGAGGTTATGTTACTTAGTAGTTTAGGATATTCTATAGAGCTAATGATTATTGTGGCTAGCTTACCAACAATGCAAGGAAGACTCTCTCTGTCTCACCAAGTTATTTAGTTAATGACTTAAACTCATGTCGCTCTTAGATGGATAGTTGCAACTTTCCCCATTTTCCCATTATTTTTCTCAACCACCCATAACTAATAAGATATAATAGATTTTATGATACCCTTTAAGTTTATGAACTACATGATGAACATGGTTCTTCCAAAGTAGATGAACTAATGAAATAATAAAAACTACATATGAAATTAAACAAAAAGATAGAAATCATACCCAAAACCTTTACTGCCATATTGCAGTTTAGTATATTTTGAATTGTATACGCAAAGTAGGTGATGCATGCCTTTGCTTTCAGGCCTAGTTTTTCATTTTGCAATGTAGATTGGAAAGCATGTGTGAAAACCTCGTTACTCTAATATTCCACGGAGCATACATTTTAAAACTTATGTTTTCATACGAAATAAAACATGAAACAAAAACTACAAAAAAGAAGAAGTTAAAGCATAACGGTTTTACCTATGATGTCGTCGTAGAGGAGAATGACGGTTCATCCACTGCCGGATCCGAAGAGGAGTAGCATATCTGAGGAAAAGCGAAAATTAAACAGAAGGTTTAAGCATTGATCGTACGCTAATTAAGCATAAAACATAAACCACAAATCAAACTACATTTTAACAGTTTTACTGTTGATTTCGTTGTCAAGGCGGAAGATGGTTCATCCCACATGCTAAAATAAACAAAGCAAGAAGAAGCTAGCTAACTAACAATTAATATTTTGGAACTGTGCAGACTACAAATTAACTTGAGCTAACTTTTTTCTATTGCAACCTGTAATGTGCTAAATGCATGCAAGAATAATTGAAACATCTTTGCTATTAATCTGATATAATATTCCATTAATCAGGTTATTAACCTTTTAAAGCTGTAAATGTTAAGCTTTTGAAACAAAATAGCCAATGCGAGGTGGAATACTTGCCTAATATTCCTTTTACTTAGCAAAGCCTTCAGGTGCCATAACTGTTGTCCCACACCTAACAAAACACAGGAAATCGAGATAAAATCATAGCATGCCATCTTCACTCCTATTTGTACAAAACCTAGCTTCAGTTTACTTCAGAAGTATAGAAATTATGTTTTAGCTAGGTAATAAAAAATCCACAGTGAGTTTATTGACAGTTAATTCAGCTATGAACTAATAAAGTTTTGAAATGGAGGCAACATTAAAATATTAACTAAAAAGAATCAAAATTTCAACCGTTGACTTAGAAATTCACTTAAATGAACAAAGTTGAGAGGGGCGACCCCAAGTGCTTCAGATCCTTAGCATCGCAAACCTAAAATGAACCGCCTCACCAATGAAGGATCTAACTCAAAAATTCAAAATAGATCTGAATGGGTATGGTGTAGTAAATGAAGGAGAAGTGAATCAAGTGGAAAAAAAAATCAACTGATGACTTAAAAATCACTTACATAAACAAATAAACAAAGTTGAAAGCGCCGACCCCTACAGCTTCAGATTCGTAGCATCGCCAACCCAAAATGAACCGCCTCACCAATTGAGGAACTAACTCAAATATTCAAAAATTTGAAATAGATCTGAAAGGGTATGGTGCAGTGAAAGAAGAAGAAAAACCGTGGGGGAGCATTGTTTCAAATCTCGCAAATATCGCCCGAGATCTCCTTCGAGATCTCGTTTTGGGCTCCTTCCGAAACGAAACAACAAATATCACTCTAAATCTCCTTTCGAATATATCGCCCGAGATATTGCAATATCGAACGATATATCGATCGAGACGAAATACTGGAATATCATCCGAGATCTTAGTTTTTTTTGTTAAAATTTAAATTTGTGCCTGAACTGGAACTATAATTAAAAAACTCAAATCTAGCCATATTAATCTTTTGTTATTTTACATTTTGCATGTTAAATGACTATATTGTATGTTCGTATATGTTTGATTTTCATATTCGTCTTTTTACATACATGTTATGAAATTATGTATTTTATGGTCTATTTATGCTGAATTTTTTAATGTTTTGGATCCTTTTAATGTTTCCTACCTAACAATATTTCTTTTTTAAACATATTACGATTCAAAGTATGAATGATCTTTCGCAAGATAAAGAATAATAAAGTAATTTTGCATTTTAAGTTTAAGTTACTATGTTTTTAATAACATTCATAAAAATCATTATGTTAAAATATCATTTTTAGCATATCATGTACCCCGAGATTGTTCCGATATGAACTTTTAGACCCGAGATGAAAATCCGAGACGAACTCCCGAGTTAGACTCATCTCGTCCGAGATCTCCCCCGATACGAGACCGAGTCTATAAAATCCCCGAGACGAAACACAACCGATATCCGAGATTTAAAACCTTGGGAGTAACTGAGTAGCATCGTGCAATCAAATGAAGTATTCGTTGAACGTGTGAAAAAATGACAAAAATGTTCAGCTGGTTATATTTTTTGGCATTGTAAAAAGGGGTCGTTTGGGAAATCGAAAAAAGTTTTACTTTGATTGACTGAATTGCCCTAACAGTTGCGTGCACATGGAATCTAAAACAGGGGCATAGTCGGGATGGCCAAAAAGCTTCACCATTCTTAAAGCATTTGTATTATTAGTAAAGATAAAATAAATCTTATATTAAATTAAACTTAAAGTAAATTTATATAAATTTTAACCATTTCAAGTAATAAATTTTAAAATTAAATTGTTTTATTTATTAAGCATTAAATTTTTATTTATAAAATATTTGGGCTATACTAAATTTTTAAAATTAAATTTTAGAACTAATTATCTTAAGTTATACTCAAATTTCATCTATTTTAAAATCTTATATTAACCTATACCTTTAAAATCTCGAATATGTATAATTAAATTGAAATTACCTTTTTAAATCGTGTTTAAAATGCATTTAAACTTAATTCTTTAAAATCAAATTATTTATCAAAACATTCAAAATCCACCAGGATGTCCGTATATAGTTTTCTACCTACGATCAAGTGATACAGATACATCATTTCAGTCCGCGTTAATTCAGATTTTGGGTGTATATCATTTCAACTCCGTATTCCAAATTCCTAATCTAAATGATGGTTCGGGTACATATCATTTCAGCTCATAGTGATTCTTAAAACTAAAGGAACTTGCAATATGAACATAAATAAACAAAATAAAATGTCACATACCATACATGTTATCGCATCACAAACTCATATCACTTGTACACCATTCCTGTCATATATAGGCCGTGTTATACCGTGTCATAGGTGAACAATATAAATATCAATAACGTGATTTTTCTACAAACAATCCTGCACATTTCAATCAACATTGCGTTTGAGTTAAATTTCACATTCATGAATAGCGTAAGTCGAGCGTGAGATAAACTCACATTTCGTGATACAAAAAGAAGACGATGATATGAACAGACATGAAATAAAACACAAAATCCGACGGAGACTACGACTCAAAATCAGATCAATGCAACTGGGATTCAAATAGCAAAACCAAGCTTTTTTTTTTTCAAACCAACAAAACCAAGTTTTTTCTTTCTCAAACTAAACAACCCAACACTTCAATATAAACTCTCAGCCAAAAATGATACTCACGACCAAAGTTTGCTCCAGGAAGTTCTAATCCTTTTTTTTAATAATCGGCCAACAACTTCACTACAGGGAAAATAGATATGGCTCAGCAAAACAACACACACAAGAATTTTTTGTTACGTAACGACGGTCGGAACAAAGCCCCCTTACTTGCACACATATGAGCTGTCACACAACTCTCATATAACAAAAGGAATCCATGTTACGTGTCTGCCAACTCATATTTGTACACAATTCCTTCAATTTATTCCATGATGTGGGACTATTAATTCCAAACCATCATCCCTTTTTAACAACATGTGAGGCAATCCTAACAGTCTCCCCCTTGACTCGCATCCTACGAGTATCTTTTGAGAGCACTGCCTTGCACGCATATGAGCTGTCACACAACTCCCATATAACAAAATGAATCCCTGTTGTTACGTGCCTGTCAACTCATAGTTGTACACAATTCCTTCAATTTATTCCATGATGTGGGACTATTAATTCCAAACCATCATCCCTCTTTAACAACATGCGAGGCAATCCTAACATTTTTATCATTTTTTTCTTCAACAAATGGCTGGTCGTGAAAAACAACACTAGCAAGCAACTGTTCGATCCGTAACCCAAACCTCAAATTCAAAGGAGGGATTTATTTATTTATTTTAAAGATAGAATAGGAACAAAACAATACCCACAACAACACGAAAGCTTCAACCATTCACAAAATAATCACCCCGTGTAAATTTTGCTTGGTCAGAGTCTAAAGAACGGAGGGGAGACACTGGATTACGGCGCTGGTCTCAGGCGAACTAGGTAATGTCGGGTCTAGGCGGAGGGAGGGCAGCGGTCGGTGGTTGACTGGGTGAAGTGGGTTAATGGGTTTGGACAGGTTTCAATGCTTTGGGTTCTCCAAGTCGAGTAGAGATGAACAGAGGGTAGGAGGTTGGAGCGTTTCTGGTGGAGCAGTTGTCAAGGGGATGGCGATGGGGACGGTGATGAGAGTTTGGTACAGGTGTGGAGATGAAGAGCTACAGGAGAAAAATGCGATATGGCCAAATAGGTGGAGAGAGATGCTTTTTATTTGGATATAACTTTTCCTGGGTAATCGGTCAATCTATTCTTTAGAAATGACAGTTTGGATCCAAATTCCGAGGAATCCAAATTCGGAAAATTAATGTAGACTAATTCTTGGATATGAACGCTTTTTTCATCTTCCACAAAATATAGCTACTAATTTAAAAACGCAGCATACAAACAATTTGAAATTATTCTAAGTTAATAGAAAATATTACGCGGTCAACGCTTGAGCATTACATGCTGAAAACTGCGTTTTTCAAGCGAACGGAAAAATTCGTTTCAACAAATCGAAAAGTGGAAACCACCTAGGAATAACGCACATAAAAATAGTAAAAGCGGAATTTACAAATTTTTAAGTTTCAAGTTTATTCTAATATTCAAATAATCGAATTATTTCAAGTTGCATGAATTTACAAATCGTTACAAATATGCTTTTAAGGCTTTGGTTAAGCAACTAATATATTATTTTTCTGAGTGTTTAATCAGTTAGTAGGCAATTTTCCTAAAATATTAATATAGGACTTTAAATGACTAAACAATAAAATGGAAGTAATAAAGTTTTGGTGTAGTAGTTATATTGAGATTCTGTTCAAGAGATTAATTTGATATAACATCCTTTTTTAAGGATCCTAGTTTTTCTTGTTTGACAAAACCATATATTTTGTTAATTATACAAAATAGATGTAATTTACCAGATCAGAAATGTCTCTCTGCTTCTTTCACTTTCAGTTTAACTTTTATGATTTTTTTTTTTTTTTTTTTTTTTTTTTTTTTTTTTTTGGCGTATCCAACTTCCATGTTGTTCCTCCCATCTGGTTTCATGTATCATTGTTACCAAGTTTTATCAAGATGATCATTTTGACTTCTTATATATACTGAAAATGGAAGATATATTTAGATGTGAAAAAGGTGTTCATTTTTTTTTTCATTGTTCAAACTGTGATTAAATATGCATAAGGTAAATCCTGAGGTTAAACAAATATGTATGGATAATGAGCTCTGAGAACTTAATGTTTCATGCACTTTTAGGAATACTTGAATGGTTTAGATAAAGTGGTAAGTAAAACATGAAAAGATTTGAAGTTAAACTATCATGTATCAAACTTCTGTGTTGTTTTTCCTCCAATCTGGTTTCACATATCATTGTTATCAAGTTTTATCAAGATGATTATTTTGACTTCTTATATGTACTGAAAACTGAAGATATAGGCAATTTAGATGTGAAGAACTTGTTCAATTTTATTTTTTCCAATGTTCAAATTGTGGTTAAATACGCATAAGGTAAATCCTGATGTTAAACAAATATGTCTGGATAATGAGTTCTGAGAACTTAATGTTTCACACACTTTTAGGAATAGTTGAAGTGTTTAGATAAAGTGGCAAGTAGAATATGAAAAGATTTGAAGTTAAACTTTCATGTATCAAGCTTGCATTCTGTGTTTGATGAGTTGGGAAAATAGGTTGCTGGTAAATCCTGAGGTTAAACAATTATGTCTGGATAATGAGTTCTGAGAACTTGATGTTTCATGCACTTTTAGGAATACTTGAAGTGTTTAAATAAAGTGGTAAGTAAAATATGAAAAGATTTGAAGTTAAACTATCATGTATCAAACTTCTGTGTTGTTTTTCCCCCAATCTGGTTTCATGTAATTGTTATCAAGTTTTATCATGATGATTATTTTGACTTCTTATATATACTGAAACTTGAAGATATAGGCAATTTAGATGTGAAGAAGGTGTTCAATTTCTTTCTTCCAACGTTCAAATTGTGGTTAAATACGCATAAGGTAAATCCTGAGGTTAAACAAATATGTCTGGATAGTTCAAGTGTTTAGATAAAGTGGCAAGTAGAATATGAAAAGATTTGGAGTTAAACTTTCATGTATCAAGCTTGCATTCTGTGTTTGATGAGTTGGGAAAATAGGTTGCTGGTAGGACTTGAACTTGCAACCACACGGTAGTAAAGCTAAACTACTAACCAATTGGCCACAAATTGTTTTCAGTATATTTCACAGTTGTGGATATTTAATGTGTTAAAGAACATTTTTTGTGCCTTCCTTTTTTGTTTGCCCAACCATTTAGAAATGCTGGGCTACCCTCAAAGCTGGACTTGATCATAGATTATTTCATTCAATGGAATCTGTAATATCTTCTCGCAGAGAATCTAAATGTGCTCTTTAGAAAAGAAAAAAGCTATTACATATTTTATTTGAATTTTCAGCTAGAGATGAAATTTGGGATATTGTGACTCAACTCGATATCGGTGGAGGAGAACAAACAGTGGACCAGGCATTTCGCTTCTATGAAGTATGTACTCAAAATTTGGAGTTACGTACTCAAATTCATGATGTATCCCATACTAATTTTTTATTTACTTTTTAGATGGCTTTGGATAAGAATTTCACAAGGGGACGTAGGACATCTCATGTTGCAGCTGCTTGTGTTTATATGACATGCCGGTAAAAGCAGTTAAATAAATATCTGTTATCCATATCATTATTTTTATTTGCATACCTATTTTATCATAAATTGTAAATTTTGATAATTTAACACTTTATTATATTCCATAGTGATAGTAGTATCATTCACGTCATCTTCTTGTTAAATTATTTATAACTCGTCGCAGTGGAACTTATTTATATATTCAGTATCTAAAATGAACTTATTTTTATTATTGTGTGTTGCTAATGGCACATAGATTTCATCTTCCTAGTACCATAGATAGAGATAATAAACACAATAAGTTTATGTACTTCCTAATACCAAGGTATTTTACACGGTAATCAACCAATGCGTGTAATCAATATGCACGGCGAGCAATCGCCGTTCAACACCATTTTTCATGGCCATCAATCACCGAACTACTGTAGTTCGGTGGTTGATTGCCATAGAAAACGGTGTTGGTCGGCGGTTGTTTGCCATATAAAAAAAATCGAAAATGATGTATTGGTGGTCCCTTAAAAAGTTTGGTATTAGAAAGAGTGTAGCCTAATATTTTATAGTATTTTTTTACTAATGGTATCAGGAAGAAAACAAGGTGCCTTTAGCAATACACTCGTTATATTATTTGCGACTTGAATGTTAGAAATGCTAGTGAAGTCAGAAGTGAAACTCATTTTCACCATTAAAAAATACATATCATTTTCTATTTTGAGGACATAAAAGTCATATTCAAACGACTAACATGCAAAATTAAGCATCGTACTAGTTGCAGGTATCACTAATTTGATTGAGTATAAACTTGATTTATATACTCACATTATGACAAAATCAATTGGTGCATAAATATTAGCATGTGATTATGAAAAAGTTTATATGTACCAATTTTCGACTATGCTAAATATGAGAACTGCTTAGCAGATAATTGTAACTTCTAAATGATGCAAACCCACTCATTCTTGTCAAACAACATTTGGTTCCAATTTCAAAATCATCAGGGCATCTGACTGCTCTTGTTAAATATTTGTTTTGCTGGAATTGAAAATATGTATTTTGTAATGTCTGCAGGGCAAATAAAAAGGCGTATCTTCTCATCGACTTCTCTGACCATTTATCGATTAGTGTGTATGTACAAAATAGTTGTGTTCCCTTTGTATCTATTTATGCTTAGTTTTTCCAATTGTGGTCTTTTAAACTTCTTTCAGTTATGTGCTAGGTGCTGTTTTTTTGCAGTTGTGTGACCTATTAAAACTTTCAGAGCATCCACTTGTTCAAACAATTACAGATCCCAGCCTTTACATTCATCGTTTCACAGATCGTAAGGATATACTTGCAGTTATATCATTTTTTTTTACTATTTTTAGTTGACCTTGTTTTTTTGATTGTTTGTTTTATTTGCACTAACAAAATTGTGTAGCAGAATAAAAGACATGGACCCCTTGGGGGGGGGGGGGGGGGGTGATTCTACGATTATATTTCTCATTTTCCAATTATCATAAATTCCACTAGTAGATGTGCTATGTCTGGACTTTGGCATACGTAAACTTTTATTTATGATTAAGCTTAGATATCTTAAGATTGCAATCGAAGTTTCCTTTCTTCTTTCTCATGGGCTTATGTCTACGAATCGAATTCAGTACCTTTAGCTACTCAATCTAGCCGTCTTAGACTGATACCATCAACCGGTGGCATTGACACTGTAATCGAAATTTTACATATCAAGTTTCTATTTTCCAGGGAAGAAAGTTGGTTTAAAATAGTTTTGCAGCATATTCCCACAAATCTAATGTTGATTCACTTCATATTAATACATGATAAGATGTTAAACATATTTTTGAAAGTATAAAGAGGTGAAAGAACTCCAGGCTTCTAAACCGACATCATGTTCTCCTTTTAGATGACAAAAGCAACCATAGGATGACCAGTTTGCAGTTAGTCCTAAAATTTATGAAGAAAATGATTCAAGATTAATATCCTGTTATTATTTAAATTTCTTTATGTAAAATACGGATGAAAACATATTTATTTGCAGAAGACCGCTACATTTATTAACTCCTACCAATTTTGTTACGATGAAAAGATACATGCATCTTATATAAGATGTCATATACAATGCTGTTAGCATCAATCTTGACCTTTATGTGGCTTAATTGATAATCAATTTATATTATTCTGCCATCTAATTTAGAGCTACTTGTTACAAACAAACATTTTGAATTGTTGAAAATTAAAAATTTATAAATCGTCTATCCCTGTGAATGCATCTTACTGGACATTTGATATATTATATTCATTTCCATGCAGTTAATATATATTTGATGTTTTCTGCATTCTAAAGCTACCTCAATTGTTTTAATAAAACCCATTAATTGGCTTTTCCAGCAGCAATACAGTAATTAGGTGCTGGTCAGGTAATGAATGGATATCATCCATTGTTACTTGATTTATGTCATTTGACATTAAAAATACTTGTGTTTTGATCATGAAATCAATTTGTTACTTATTTATGCCATGCTACTCAATATTATGTTTAACTCGTCGATCAGTTTTATGGATCACGGTTGTCATATTAAACCGTTACTAGTACTTGCATGATGCATCTTACACATAATCAAAAGGGAAAAAATATTGGTTATATTGAGTGAATTATTCAGTAGTTGATCAACAATGGGAACATCATGTACACATGAAACATTTTTATTTTATTATTTTTTAAAACTGCACCAAGGTTTTAATGTTTCTGCGAGATATCTGATATTAAATTGAATTGATATTTGATATTTTTTGAACTAACCTTGAAAACGCTTGACAAATTTATGCTATAAGACAATGAATTAGATAAATTACGGGAAAAAGTGGTTTTTTTTTTTTGGATTTAAAAGCTGAAAAACATAGTTCTGTTAAGTCACATTTCCTATACTTTTTTTTAGTATATTAGAAACTTTTGGCAGCCAGGGGTGTGTCCATGTTTTTAAACCATTTACATGTTTTGATGTGATTGCCTCCTGCTTAAAAAAGCAAGAGAGGACTGTCTGTTTTATGTCTATTTCTCCATTATGTGGAAAAATCTCCGAAGTTAAGAAAACATTATATTTATTTTCATTTTTAGGTTTGCTAGGTCGAAGGGATGAAGCTGTCGCTAGAACTGCACTTCAAATTGTAGCTAGCATGAAACGAGATTGGATGCAGGCAAAAGTTCAACTTTTATAAGCTGTTTGATGTACTAATATCGTACTTTGGTTCTCCTCATCTAATTATTGTTAATTTTGTGCAATATAGACTGGAAGAAAACCCAGTGGCTTATGTGGTGCAGCACTTTACGTATCTGTCCTTTCACATGGTCTCAGCTATACCAAATCAGATGTTGTAAGTTTAGCATGCCATATCTGATGCTCTTTTATATGAATATTCTGATGCACATTTGTGGGAGTTAAACTTATGAACATAGACTAAATTATGCGGCATCCATTTCTAGCAACATTTTCCCCAGGAAAATATCTTTGGCTTTTTGGTTCAGTAGTTAGCAATTGTATAATTTGATGTTATACCCAATTGAGGTATCATATTTATACGTTGTCACGGCCTAATTTCCTGGTAGACTCAAGTGAATAGTTTGGGTCAAGGAACGGAGAAGTGAGTGCAAACCACTTGAAAAATATCACAAGAAAATAAAGTAGAAATTCATCAAAACGATAGTCGAAAATGAAGACATGATTTTCCAACTCGATGCGTTAGGTCGGACCCGAGTCATGTCTGAGCAAAACTTAGGAGAATGCTTAAAAAACCTGAGCATGAAACGAAAAACACCAGAGCAATACAACTTCAAGCAGACCTAAGTCAACTCGGTGACGACTTGAGATCCACAACTTGGTGACGAAGCTTGATGGCGAGTTGCGAATTCTTGGGTTGGGTCGATCATGTAACTTTCTGTAGAGCGACATGGTTAATGTGCTAGAGCTTTTTCAGGGGACTATCTTGGAGGTCATCATTTATAAATAGGAGTAGTGATCACTTGAAAATTGACTTCTTCCTTTCAAGTTATAGGCAATCGAGTTATAAGAAAAACTTTGTAGACAAAAGATAATCAATAGAAAATGATCAAGCGGACATAGACTGAAGTATTCGTTGGACCACTATAAAAATTGTGTGTTTTTCTTGCTTTTATTCAATTTTTTTTCTTCTAATTTTCATATTTGATATTTTATTGGGCGTTTGTGTCTATTTTGATAGAAACATTTTGGTGAATCGAAATTGAAAACTTACAACGTGATTTGAAGAAGATGAAGTGACCTAACGCAGGATCTATTGTTGGAGGAAGCCAGTAAGAACAAGAGATAGTCATGAAGTGTCCTTAGAATCAAACTCCTCATCCATCTACGTAACTAAAGAGATGAAGAGAATGAGAGATGCAAGATATGATGATAGTTCACCGAGAGCAAAATCCAAAACCAATTCTTCAAATGAATATAACAACGAAGAACGATCGAAGTTGCTGGAAAACCAGAATTACAGAACAAATGTGGGATGAGTTCGAATTCTAAAGGATCTATAGTATTATGAATTAATTATAATTATAGTTAAGTGTGCAGATAAATAAGTAAGATAAGATCACACCAAAAAATTAATGTTGATTTGAAACTCCTGTCATACATCCAGTCTCCAAGCTCTCCTTACGAATTTCACTATCAACAACCTTCACCTCCGCCAAAGGAACATGTATACAGTTGTTTGAGCAGCTGAACACGACTTAACACCATTATAAATCAAAATCTTTGCTTATCAACTTCAGGGTATTCAACACAACGGAAATAAGTCAAGCTTGAGCATGCACTTTCTATAATATCCTTTGATGATTGTGAACGTTAGTTTAAAGTACTTTTGTTTTAAAAAAAATAGCAGTAGAGATTTTGATGATTTGAGAAAAAAAGATAAATCAACAAGTTATACTGAAAGATTACGATCATTCAAAGAATCACATTTTTAAACAAAAGATATAACTTTTTAGAAAACAAATGTCCATTCAAAATATAGTTGTTTACACATTCTAAGATGTCTGAGTTGTATGGTCAAACGTCTAACTCAAATATTTTAAAAACAAATCATGTTAAACCTAGCCAAATTACTGAAAAGCGGTTTAGATGTCTGAATAAGCAAGTTAGACGTTTATAATTTAGGTTCGGTCGTCGCACTGATATATAAAAATTTGTCTAGTATATGGTCAAACGTCTGATTTATTGGCTCTACCATCTGGTTAATTTTCAAAAAGGAACATGTTTGAAATGGAACTTGATTACAACGTGTGGATGGTTTGATCAGACGTCTCGTACCCTAATCCGACGTTTGGATAGTATCAAAAAATCAAGTTTTTATAAATCATACGTTTGGAAAATAGGCCAAACGTCTGAATTTTTAAAGAGCGTTAACTTCGAGAGTTTATAGACTTATTTTAATTTATTCAAACGTATGAGAAGTTCACTTAGATGTCTGACTTCTGTAAAAGTTCAAAAACGATTTTGATTAAAAATTTGAGTTTGAAAAATATATATCGTTTTAGTCATAAATATCTTAATATGTATGTAGACCATCTTAGGATATTGTACATTTTTCTAGATTTAATACGACTATTCTTAATAGTTGATTTTCATTGCTTGGGCACAACAACTAGTCATCTTCCGGTTGAAATATCCTGTAAGGATTATAATTGTACAATATGTTTTATAAAAATATATAGCTGTGTCGTCAAAATTCAAAATACATGATTCAACATTTTTCCTCTTTTGATGATTACAATATATATATATATACACACACACACACATAAATATATATATATATATATATATATATATATATATAAACATGTATGTATAATACTTTCAAATATATATATATATATGCTAGGTTTCAAATGTCGGATTTCTATCTCGGGTTAGGTGAGTGAGATTTAAATACTTATGTGTATGTATGTATATATATGCGCAATCTTACTTCCCCTATCATTATGCCTTTTACCTTTGTCATTCTCGAAAATTCAAAAAGACACAAAATGTAATGTAGCAAATGATAACATAACTCAAGGATACAAAACAACGCCACACATGGATTTAAACATAATGTTCACACAACAAAATGCATGACCATAATATCGCACATAATTACGAAACCACATATATGTTTTTCCATAACAAAAAAACATAAAAAACACACTAAATAGATAAACACCATGAAGAAACTCAAACAAGCACATAACGAACAACTACGCAGAACTTCAACAAACACACCTAACAAAAACATATAAAAAACTTGTTATTATAGATACGTAGCCAACGAAGTTCAAAATCCCGGCAGAATGAGAATATACACCCCTGAATGACCAAAGAACCACAAGAAATTTAAGACAAATTTTACCTTTACACCATACCTTCCTTAGCGATGAGCAAATTCCTCCTCTTTCTCCACTATTGGTCTCATATTTCCCACTTTCACGGTCATCCTCACCTTGCTTTGAATGTTGTATTCATTGAGAAGGTCAAACACTATGCTACCATGGAAGAGGTGGATGAATTGTTGGTGATGAAAAGCAGGACTTTATCGAAAGTTCTTTCTTAATCTTTTTCATTCTTCTAGAAAAGCATTTTTTTTATTTTTTGTTGATTTTGGAAGATAACTTAAGATTTAGGCATTTTCAAAAGCAGATGTTTGAAGAATTAATTTTAATGGGTTTAATACTACCATCATCATCTACCTTTTTCCTTACTTACTTCCTCACCACTTCATGAATTTCAATCTCTTTTCCTCTTGTGGTATCACTTGTTGAAGTTTGTAGTTGAAGATGATGTGTATATTCATTATATAAAATATACGATGAAAGAGTAGCGGGGGATTTCATTAAGTGTAACTAGATTCTTACCCACATATGTTACGTTCTTAGCATCATCATGTACGAGACACATTTTTAGGTAATATTGGACGAGTAATTTACGGTCCATAAGAAGTTATTTTTCTAAAATGTCGAAGAATAATAATAACTCATCTTGAAGGTTTTTGCCCAATTTACTATAGTTTTTTCAATAATCACATATGCCTTATAATCCTTATCATAAATTTGTTCTTGACATCCAGTTCTTGGATAAAAGCATTTATTTTCGCATGTTCAAGCGAACGAGGCTTAGTCTTAAATCTTCCGAAATAGCCTTTGTTATATTCCCAAAGATTACCTATTTGATTACGTCTATGATGTTTCATGTTAACATCTTTTAATTCGGTTCCCTTATATCTTATCCCAAGAATATATCCTATGGTTAAGATGAAGTTTTAGGACATTACCTGACACGGTTGTCCATTGATAATCATCATCATCGTGAAATTAACAAATCCCCTTTCATATTTCCGTAAAATAATTTTATAACTAAGGTATCAATTTGAACATTGTTAGATTCAAATTCAATCAATGAAGCGACATTAGTCTTGTAAGCGAGCTCAAAGTTGTAGGCATGAAAATCATCAACTCTGGAAATATATCCATAAAAATTTCCACTCTATTCAAAATTTTATGACTCTCCATGTTTTTTAAGTCATTGTGTTGTCATTCCTTCAATTGTTCTTGAGTCACTTAGGTTAGTGGACCAGAAGATAATCCTCCAATTTTCCTTCCAGTGAAATTATTGGGTTTTGATGGAGGTTTTGGAGTCATGGAGAAGTTTTAACATGAAAATTTAGGGTTTGCATGGAGTGCGAAGTAAATTCTGAGAAAGCAAATGAAAATAAGGCATATGGGTAAGGTTTTAATTGCTAGAGCGAAGAAGTTGGTTGCGATAACTAAGGTTGTCATTATAATGATTTTAAAATCGTATATTATAAAAACAGTTCTGAAGCAATTTAGAAGTCTAAGGGATTCATCCAGATGTCTGATGATATATCAGACGTCTGGCTGTCGACGTTTGAATGTGTATTTCTTAAAAATAATTATATGCCTTTTAATTATATATATTTACATATTAATTATAAAATACAAATATTTAGGTCTCGTTTGGTTTGTTATTTTTAGTTTTGCATTTTCGTCTAAACAAAAGTGACTCCGTCGTCCTGTGCATTGTTGGATAACAAACGATTTTGAAAATTGAAATTAATGCATAAAGTCGAAGACAAATTTATTTTATTTTACGTGTTCGGAAGTAACAAAGGTACACTATCTAAGCCCTGTGTGCTCATTGATTGTCGCAAAGACTATGAATTATACATTTCATATTTCTTAGTGGAAGTTTAAAACTCAAGACTCGAAATCCAAAACAAAACCTAATAGCCCCTTAATATTTTTATTTTTCAAGACGGCTTCGTCCAATCATGATATTCGAGAGGATATGTTGGGTATGATTCAAAGGAAGAAGATTTCTCTGGATAACAAATTTTCAATGGTTTTGATTTTAGCGAAGGAATGCTTCCTTTACCGCTGATGTTGTGTGTTGCTCTATAAAATGCAATTAAGGTACTTCCAATAATTTTCAACTTCACCCCCTATCGTCATAGTTGTCTCATCTCCCTTTGTTCTGAGATGATCACATATTGTCTTTCAATTAATTTGCACTTTGAACATGTCAGATTGTCATCGTTGTGTCATATTAAATAACTATCAAATTAATTGCATCCTTAAATATTTTACCTTGGGGGCGATCAACCACTTGATTCTTCGAAGAAATTACTGCAACCGTAAAGAACTTTTTCTAAAAGCCATTACTTTTGACCAACAAAGGTTGATTTGAAAGAAAAAATAGTCTTAGGCTAAATATAAGTGAAGTGTAGAAAAATTAAAAATAAATAGTTTTCTTTAATTTTTGTGATGTAAATTCAAGTTAAAAAAATCTTTAAGATTAGATAACTTAGTTAAATTTAGGTTGTTATAAGATTATTTCATTATGATGTCCAAAGTTTATAATTTTCTTCGGCAAGTGGCTTAGTAAAAATATCCGCAGTCTGTTATTCAAACTAACAAATTCTAGTGTAACCGTATTTTTTTACATTATCACGTTAGAAGTGATGTCTAGTATCAATATGTTTTGTACGTGAATGTCTGATATGATTTTTTGATAAGTTAATAGCGCTAGTATCATCGCAATATGTTTGTGATTTTTTTAACAAAACACTGTAGTCTTGAAGTGTGTGTCACATGTAAATAACATGTGCAGGCGCTAAAGTCCTAAAGTTATATTCTGCTTCGCATGTCGAGAGTGAAACACAATTTGACTTCTTACCAAACCATGTTATAAGAGACTGGCTGATAAAATAACGTCTACCACTTGTAATTTTTTAATCTATTTTGCATCCTTCGAAGTCCGTATCACTATATTGTACACGTTCAACATGAGTTTTGGATTAAAGAAAATCCATAGTCTAAGGTATTTCTTAAGTAATGCAAACTCGTTTTACAGCTCGTAAGTGTGATTTTTTGTGATTTGCTTGAAATCTAGCACATAAGCAAACACTCGTCATTAAATAAGGTCGACTTGCAATTAAATAAAATAGATAGTTAATCATAGTTCGATAATTTTTTTGATCTATTTCTTTACCATTATCATCCTTATCTAAATGAAGACTAGTATTATAGAAGTTGGCTTACTAGAAACATTTTCCATTCTAAATCTTTTTAATAAATCATTAGGCTATTTTCTTGATTGATAAATATTTTATTATTTAGTATTTTTCTGTAAATCGAAAAAAATTAACTCGCTGTATGTGACATTTCAAATTTTATTTTCGTAATGTTTGAAAATTCGTTTGATGGTTGATTTCTAACTTTAATCATAGTATTTTCTTTATCTATTACATTTTCGAGTTGACGATCTTTTGAAATACATGGCGGTGATCTTAATGTGTCGTCCACATTTTTTTTTTGAAGAGGATTTTCAAAAATTGTTGGTTGGCTTACCGAAATATTTTAGCATCATCATTATTTTAATTTTTTCATCTAAATATGTAGTTAAGGTTTCTTCTATAAGATTTAATTTTTATTAAATATTCCATATGTTTAAATTCTCTTCGAATATCCTATAAATATACCTTAATTAGCTTTCGAATTGGATTTTCCTAAATTACCTTTTGTATTAAGCATAAAATATTTTTAACAAAAAAATTATAAAATACAAGACATTTGGTTTTCTTTCTTTAAATAATTCATACGATGTATTTTTATCAGAGGTTTTATATGAACATAATTCAAAACATAGCAAACAGTAGCCAAAGCTTCTTTCGAATTCTTTTTGGTGGTTTTGATTTTTGACTACTACTTAGTATTGTTCTTGTACATTCTTGTAATGTTCAATTTTTTCCGTTATATAATACAGTTTTGTTGAGGTATTCTGTGACGACCACCCCATAACTCCTGCATGAAATTAAGGCAGAGTAGTCTATAGCGCATAGCGCAAAATAACGCAAGACTTGTGCTATGAGCTAGTTATTTTCTTTTAGTGTTTGCTATTTGGTTTCACGTCATCCCAGTCAAGTTATGTCGACCTTTGTCCTTAAGCTAGGCCCGATCCGATTTGTGAGGATGACAACTATCTTGTTCTGTTGTCGCAGTATGATTCCTAATATATTGAGGCAGTCGACAATTCCTTGCATGTTCCTCAACCATGTCTTTTAAACGTCTGCATTCATTTGTAGTATGTCCATCCAGCTCATGGGAGAGGCAATACTTTTCTGATCTCTTTTCCTGCTCCGCTAGCTCCCTCCAAATCGATTTCCAGTAGGAAAGTTGCCCCTTAATATCCCTGTAAATCCTTTCCAATGTGTCATTCACATCAGCGTACGAGTACGAGGAAAACTTTGGTTCCTTTTGTTGTGTTTTCGAACCATCATGTCCATTGCATGCCTTTCGTTTTTCTTAATCCTTTCTTGGTCCTTCAGATAACTCTTCGCTTTTTACAGTGTTCACCTCTTCCTTTTTATCGATCTGTACGTCCTGCCGTAAGAACCTCTCTGCTTCATGAATCATGATAGAACTCCCTGAGATGCATCGAAGAATCCCTCTTCAATGATACCTTGAAATCTGTTTCATCCGCAATCCCAGATACTGCAGCCATTAAAATCATCGACGGATCTGTCCTATCCACCGAAGCAACCGCCAGGTTAATTTTTTTTTCTCAAGAAATTACTGAGGGACTTGCATGTCCTCAGCTTCACCGTTGTCATCGTCATCACATTCATAAGCTGGAGTATTTGCTGAACCATTATAAAATGGTGTGTTGTTCTCTTTTCATCTTTAATTTTCATATTTGACATTTTATTGGGTGTTTGCCATTTTTGGTTCAAACATTTTTTTCCCCCAAATGGAACGTGAAGGCGTAATTTTAAGTTTGAGCATGAAAGGTGTCACGACTGAAGCTGGCATGGACTATGTCATGCCCTCCATGCTGGACCCTGCTCAGCACACCAAGTGAAAAAACAGAGGGGAATAAACCTCTTATTATGGCTTTTCTATTTATTTTTTTGTTATTTCCTAACTGTTACTTCTGTGAGACTTCAAATATATTGGTTCACGATTAAATCTCTCTCTCTCTCTCTTTATCTTTATATATATATATATATATATATATATATATATATATATATATATATATATAAAAAGATAAAGAACACTATGCATACAGTGTTCCATTTCCATGCCTCTGTTAGCCTTTCGTATCCAGATTTTATTTTCTTATTTATTTACTCAATAGTCCACTGACACTCCCTCATATAAAATCCACTTAGAAAACAAGTTTAACTACTTTTAGTTAATTGGAGTTATTTTTTACAATATTGAAGATTATTTGAATTTGAATGAGGTAGATCTTCAGGACTTAGGTAGAAGGAAGTTGCAAGCAGGAAGTTAATGCAACTCGCTTTATGAGAAATAAGCTTCCCTAATTATTATTATTATTATTATTATTATTATTATTATTATTATTGTTGTTGTTGTTGTTGTTGTTGTTATTTTACGTTCAAACTTTTGCTATTGCTAACTCTATTTTGTGTATTATGTTTTTCTTTAATCTAGTCTGACTGGATCCGCCCAATTGTTAAAATGATACAGGTTACTGTTGTACACATATGCGAACGAACATTGACAAAAAGGCTAATTGAATTTGAGAATACAGACTCTGGTAGCTTGACGGTAATTTTCTCCTTTGATCTGCCCATGTTAGTTATTTGTAATGAAATTCTAAGTTTCATGTAGTTTGATCTTTTTTTAAGATTGAAGAGTTCGTATCTAAAGCAGAAGAAATTGATCAAAGCCTCAAAGAAAGTCACCGTCCTAAACCTGGAGAGTTGATTTGTAAGCACAAAAGTTGGGAGCAACATTACGCTCATGGACTTTGCAAAAATTGTTATGATGAAGTAATTTCTTGTTGTAGATGCTTGGACTTTTGATGTTAAAGCTTTCAATTGCACATATATTGTATTCATCTCATATTTTTGTTGCTGCGTTTGATTTTTGCAGTTTATGCAAATATCTGGTGGGTTAGTTGGGGGTTCAGATCCTCCTGCTTTCCAACATGCTGAAAAACAGAGGGAACTAAAGGAATCAGAAACGGTTGAAGATTTATGTGTTGTGAGTGAGATTCAATTATCTGTATTTGTTGTAATTTGTAAAGTCCTGCTTGATTTGGGATCAGATCAATACACAGTAGAGAAGCAGTTTAATACTTGACCATAGTAGAGAAACTATTAAAACGGTACGATCTTACAAGTATCATGAATATTTTTCATAATTGAATCATCCAAGTTTCCTCGTAATTAAGAGTAGAGAAAAGGTTCTATTATATGTGAACTTCATGAAAGACATGTAGATTGAAAGAAAACATAAAACTGAACTATATCATTTTGTTTCATCATACTTTTCCATCCGTGTGAATAGCTTGTTCTTCTGTTAGTTAGCCATTAATCTTTCAGTTTATGGACCGGTGGAAGAAGTATGTGTGTGTATACACTCGCGCTCGCGTGCACACGTACATACACATGTGTATGCACACACACATACACATGTGTGTGTGTGTGCATGCATGTATATAAATAAATTTGGTGTGCTCATTTACTAGACCATGGTTTACATCAATGATTAGGTTCTAAGAAAAAATATTAGAATAATTAGTTTCTTGAAGTCTTGCTTTTTTCATCGATGTCATACTTTATTCATTAAAAAAAAGCAGCAACCTGGTAGATGTACACATGTTAGGCAACTAGCATTTGTACATGCCTGCCAGAAAATCTTATGCATTTCTTTTTCTTCATCCGATATTTGAGCGTTTTCATTTTCTCAACAAGTCCATGTCAGTGTGTTCAGATTAGACAAGATGGCAACATTCTACTCATGCGAGGTTACTATTCGTGTGTTTAATGTCTGCTGATATGATTTGGTATTATGAGTTGAATTTCATCGAAGTTGGAGCAACATTATTCATAAGCTAATTGTGTTTGTTATTTTTTGTTAGGATGAAATAGAAGCTGAACTTTCTAAAATGGAATCCGATCTGGCAAAACCTGAGTTTCCAACTTCAAAAGTGAATGAAATAAATGGTATGCCCTATATTTTTCTTCTTCTTATATTTGCTAACAGAGAGGGTCAAAGATGATTAAAGTTTAAGAGATCCTGCAGGAAGTCAAACTGAAGGTGTTCCAGAAATTGATTTTCAAGATGTTGAAAAATATAATTGTGATGGTCCAGAAAGCCTTTCTGACATTGATGATGGTGAGGTGTGTATTACCGGAAGCCATTTGCATAATAAGTAAACCTGAGTTTACTGATCATCTTAAATATCAGTTATCATAATTAAAACATTGGATGTGTAGCCTTGGCACAACAGTTAGGTCATCTGAATGGTGATCTGGGCTCCCAGGTTCAGGTCCAGAAACAGATGTTTGGGGTTGCAAATGTTTTTCCTATTAATGTACTGGTTGTACGATGATATTTTGAGAACTATATACTTTAATTTGGTTTGCATTTAAAAATTTTGTGAATGATCGAACAAATATTTGGATTGATATCCCTATTTGGAGAGACGTAGTAGGTTATGAGCTCAGTTATCTGACAAATTACCATATCGCAGGTTGATGCATATTTACATAATGAGGAAGAGCAGCGTCTGAAAACAATTATATGGGAAGAAATGAATAAAGAATATCTTGAGGTAATACTTCATGTTTGTAACTTGAAATAATGAAAGGAGCTTTTACCATTGTATATAATTGCAACTTAAGTACGAGGTTAATACATATAGGAACAGAAATTGAAGGCCCTGCTTAATGAGTCTGGAGAATCAAAGCCTAAAAAGGTATCAAAGCTTTTGTGATATCTTTATTGCTACGTTCTAGTCCATTTCATTATGTCATACGTTGGAAATCGATATATGCTTTTAGCAAAAATAAATTGTCGAGTAAATAATCAACCATCCAGTTTTACATGAGAGAAAAAAGAGGAAAAAAGGATAGTAAAATGGCAACATTAAATTGTTGAGTGCTGCAATCGTGCATATGTACTTAATATAAAGTCACAAACAGATGAACCATCCAGTTTTACGTGAGAGTCGTCTATGCATCTAGAAATGGTTCTCGTATACAGAAAACACAGTAACTGCTGTATTTAAGGCCTTATAAGAACAAAGATACCTTAGGATGAAACGGTTTTCTTTTTTATTTTATTTTATAACAACAGTATTACCATTCATTAAATGTAGCATTTTCTTTGTTTGGATGTACAACCTCACATGTTCATTCGCATTATTCCTGAATTGATTATATTCAAACAATACATGAATGATTCCTCATGATGCCACCTTGAATTAAGTTTGGAAAATGGCTGTTAGATTTATTTCTTTACATTCACAATTGTCGATTTTATTTGCAGAAAAGAACAAGGACAGCTGGTGACAAGAACTCGGCTCCTGCTGACTCTGCCCTTGAAGCAACAAAACAGATGCTTAAGAAAAAGGTGAATGTTTTCAAAAAAAGAAAAAATATATATAGCAACATGCAAATTTTGATGAAAAAGCTGATATTTTTTTGGAAACTGTTTGATTTCTATATTATATTCAAATTAATAATTTTTTCTATTGCAGACATTTAGTTCTAGAGTCAACTATGAAGCATTAGAGAGTTTGTATACGGTAAATTTCTTATTGACACTCCACCTTTTAGAATGTGTGCGTTAATGTTTGATTTTTGATGCAAAATATCAGCACAAATTACTTTATACAATGGAAGATGATTAACATTAGTGCTAGAGTTCGCTGCTTTCATCTTCTTCTGATTGTGGTCGTGTTAACATGTTATTAGATCTAACATGTTGACACTTTTATTTGACTTAATCTTCAGCTTTGTAATTGGCTGTAGATTCTTTTTTTAGCCTGTGAATTTTTTCCGTCAGGGTATTCATATTAAAGGGTTTTTTGTTTATATCCCTATATTTTTATGGTATTAGTAGAAAAGGAGGACCACACGTTTCTCGTATTCTAAATCTGATCCATAAAATATAACAATAAATTAAAGTCCCAAAAATATGGCAAACAATAAAATCTCAATATGAATTCATCATCGCTAAAATTTAATAATCTAATTTTGAATCAGAATACTTTGAGTACAACAATAAATATTATATTATAATATGTGGCTTTCACTATTCAAAACTGGGTAAACTGATCGCCATTTTTAACATATTTTATATCATTTATCTGTATAAAAGATCAGTATCAGAATATAATGATAAGTCATTTTAGTGAAGGTAAATTTAAAAAAAATTATAGTACGCAATGCAAACCATTTTGGCAAAACATGTCACTTAATCTCTACTATTTGTGTAAAACATGTCAATTAATCTCTACTTAGTCTACTATTAATATGAAAAGAAAAGAAACAAACCCTTCAATTTGGACTGATTGATAAGTAATATGAAACTGAACATTTGATAATTTATACTATTTGTACAAAGCATGTAACTTAATCTCTATTATTAATAGTGGAGGTTCAATCGGTATAATACCCACCCGGTATGATACCCACCGTGTCTTTTTGAACTTCCAAAAATACCGTAGATAACATCCGCATTCCGATCACTCATCAATGGGATATTACCCCCAGATTCATAACATGCACCAGCATCCCCTTCGTGACAATCAATGAATAAAATCTTGCAATCAATTTGCAACTAACCACCACCAACGAGACTGCTTGAAATAAAGACGTCATCGACCACCATAGTTTTTTCACTTATGGCACACATAATAAAAATAGTATTATTGCGATAAAATTATTTTCCTACATTAATATTCTTATATCAAAAGCAAATATCTTTATTTATTGGACCCACATAGATGCATGCATTTATACTACCAGTAAGTTATATTAAAAAAAATTGATTGCTTCCATCATGCGTAGCTCATTGGACCCATAGTAGTTAAGGCGCTAAGGCGCAAAAAGGCGCTAAGGCGCAAAAAGGCGCACGGCTTGAGCCTTGGGCTTTTTTGCGCCTTGGGCTTTTTGGTGCGACTTTTAAAAAAAGGCGCACTGAATATATTAAAAAAAAATAAAAAATGCTACAGCAGAGGACAGACACGACGGCAGAAAAGGCGGCGGCGGCGAGGCTGCAGCGGTGGCGGCGAGGCTGCAGCGGCGGCGGCGAGGCGGCGGCGAGGCTGTAGTGGTGGCGACAGAGGCTATAGCGGTTTCTTTAAAAGCATCGAAGTCCAACTGTTGAGCTGGAAACCCTAAAATTGAACAAACCTAGTTCGGTTTTCTCGAGGCGCGCTTTTTAGCCTTGGCGCCTCGAAGAAAGGCGCACAAAGGCGCGCTTTTCCTGCGCTTCCCGTAGCGGAGGCGCCTCGAACATCGGCGAGGCGCAGGCCTTGCGCCTGCGCCTTAGGCGCGCGCCTTAACTACTATGATTGGACCTTTGACAACACTATTGCTTGCACACATGAAATAGAGTCAAGAATCTAAAGGAAAATAAAATGATTGTGAACAAGTGCAAAATGCATGGATTAAACTCAGGTTCCCACTTAATCAACCAAAACTGCCCAACCATCTGTACCAAAGTATCAGCTGTGAAACAGAACACAATATGTCTTATATACTAATTACCTAGCCCTCGCTATAAGCCGTCATCTAACCTGCCCAGGATGACCCTGGCTTGCATTATAGTACAATAAAACAGCGGAAATTGCACAGATATATGAATTTTGAACGTTAATAATTATATTACGAGCGTTGATCATGACATATGCTTTGTGTATGAATTATATTTTTAGAAACTATATATGTTTAGCGCATTAGGGGGGAAATGACTTGTATGAATATTTAATAATATTTTTGCACTAAAATCACGTGTAATAACTAATAAGTTTGAATTATTGTTTGTAAATTGCAATATTTAATTTGTTATTAGTTTTATTTTTTATGTTGTTAATTAATAAAGAAAGATGTTGTAAATAATGTCTATTTGTTCAATCATATTTTTAAGTGATATTATGATTTGTTAATATGTGTAGAAATGCAGTTTGAATTTGTAAAAATAATAATATTAATTGTTAGATTTTATTTTTAAGTGATATATAAAGCTAAAAATATATAAGAGTTTTTTGAAAGTTCGTGGCAGGACCAAAAGTTTGTACTTTCGATACAACTATCAATAAGATTTTATGGCACGTGCAACACGTGTGTATATAAAAAGCCTTCTGTAAATGTATTAAATTTAGAATTTCTATGAATTCTTAATTTAATAACTGAAAACTATAATAAACAATTTTTTTTTGTTGGAACATGATGTTTAATTTGTAATCTTATTTATGTTTCAAAACTTTAGATGTTAACTTTTTTCTCCATGTATTTCGAACTCCTGATTTCTTGTTTTCGCATATATAAGTATATTTTCTAAATCTCACGGTCGGACCAAAATTTCATCTTTATTAATAGTTGGAATATAAGCAAGTTCTTATGGTCGGACAAAAGAATTTGTAATTTTATTCCTCCTATTATTAAGATTTATAGATTGGTTGATTTATCTAGAAAGATCTTGCATTACTTATTCGAATGCAATCATATATTTAACTCGCTCTCTGAAGTTTAAATACAACTACTTTTAACATTAACATATAGGTTTGAATACATCTAAAGTAAATTTAGAGGGATGTTATCTTTTAGTTTATTGGGGAGATCATATAAAATAACGATTTAGTATTTAAAAAGTAATATATAAGGGTATTTTGGGATGTTCATGGTCGGATTAAATGTTTATCCTTTCAAGCCAACTATGAATAAAGATTATTTATCTTCATAAATCCTATCATTTCATTTATAGGACAAAGATCAAAAATTTTAAGTGGTTTTCCTGTAAATGATCGAAGCTTGAAGTTGGCAAAATTGGACAAACGACATGAATTTAAATTTGATTTGAAAAGGAGAAGAAAATCAGAACTTCCGTGATCTCATAAATAAGGATAGTGCTCTGTTTTATGTTATGAAAATCAGAATGAATATTTTAGCGGAAGTGAAAAAGGGGAAAGGGAGACAAAAACATGATTGTCATTCTATCAAACGCAGTAAGGTGTTTGTTCGGGGTGTGTGCGCACGTGCATGTGTATTTACTTTTGATTTTCTGAAAATGGTTAATATATGTTTTGAGGTTTGGAACCCAAAAATCTTCAGATCTACATCTATAGTTGTACCACTAGACTAGTAGCACCAGAGCCGTCCATAAATTCCTTTCATTTTTGCCAGTAAGGTGTTCGTTCGGGGTGTGAACTTTCTTCTCACTTTTTTTTTTTTCTTCATTTCACGTGAGATCTTCAAATGAATCTCATTTTCGCACTAGGGAAAAAACGAAACTTCAACGTCGGCTTTTCTTGTTTGTCATTTAGCTCATGGGAGATATTAAGATCCCAACTGAAGTATGGATTGGAATTTCTTTTAAATCCGATATTTAATACCCTGGTCTATTGGCCATGTTCCAGAATTTCTTTGATCAGTGCATTTTGCTAAGTTCATTTTTGCAATAAAAATTACTCCGATTTCGGATCCATTCATGTATGGATCGTATATTCAGTGTGTTGTAAGTTTACTGATTATTATATCACAGTAAATATGCTGAATATATTTTTTTTCTTATCAAACATGGATTAATGAAAAAAAAAAAAAACATTGTTTTAATAATAAATTAGTACTAACGAGTCAACCACTAGTTTTTCCAAGTAGGATGTCTCTGAGTATATTATATTATAAGAAATCATTTTTTCTTTTTGCCAATTTTCAGACCTTTGTCATGGTTTCAAGTATTCTAGTAAATGCGGAAAAAAGTAAGAAAAAGGGGAAGTTAGAATAACAATCTATTTTGATAAAATACTATACCTAAAAAGCTATATTTTGATCACTTCTCGTACTAGTAGAAGCAGGGCCGGCTCAGTCATGTGGCTTGCCCTAGACAAGCCGACCATGCAGGTGGACAAAATTTTAAAACCAGATGCAAAATGGGCTTGCAGCTGCAAAAAAAAGTTTTGGAGCAAACTGACTATGCAGGTGGAAATTTTTTTGAAGACAAGAGGCAAACTGGGCATGCAATTAGGAAAAAATAATCTGAAACAACTTGGAAAATTATAAAATTGGCTGGTGCTAGGTATTGAACAGCAGACTTAAACAGTGGAACACCCACGACCAACCACCTGACTAAGACTGCTTTCAATAAATGAATATACAACATATTTTTTAAACTAAATATTTTGTTGATCATCACCCATCTCCTCCTCCATGCTGCCCCCCTCCCCCCCCCCCCCCCCCCCCGACTCAGGGGGTTGCCTAGGCGGTCATCTGCCAGAACTTACCCTGAAACCGGGCCTGAGTAGAAGCATGTTATATCAGTCAGAACCACGCCCAGTGATTGATTTTTTAATCCCCTCATTCTTTCCTTTGCTTCTTTATGTTATAGCGGTAATTCTACTTCGTGTAACAGTATGCAGGAGTGATTTTTCAAAATTCATGAACAAATTATGATGTCCCTGAGTGTGTTTTATAATACAGAAACGAGGACTGTTTACTAACTGGTACATGATCATGATATTTAAACCTACAACTAATATTGCAACTACATACAAAAACGAGGAAGTGTTTAAATTGTCTTGGTTTGTATGAAATAGGAATTATATCTTTACTGTGTTATACATGTTTTAGTAGTTGAAAACTAAAATAGTAACCAATGACACACCACACACACACACACACACACACAGATATATATATATATATATATATATATATATATATATATATATATATATATATATATATGTTAACAATGCAGCACTTGAATTTTGTCTGATAATTAACAAAATCATGGTGGCGGATTCCTTGCTGCCTTCGGTATGCAATAAAAGAAAATGAGCTGTTATGCACAAGATATTCGATTCAATTAAGTTTTTATTGTTTCGCTTAAACATTCCATATTAGAGGTCAAGCAGGCATCAAAAGCTAAATTTTAGTTCTAATGTTTTACTTCTGCAAAATTTATGCGCTTTTGATGTTATTTGGGATTGGTATTTTAATACAATATTAATCATTAAAATTTCTTTTATTACACCTATAGCTATTGTTAACTCCAAAATGAAATTGACGTCAAATGAGTATGAAAGCACCAGCCTTCAAGGCAATCCAAACGTAGCAGACACAGTTCTCAGAAATAGAAAACAAAGAGCAAAAAAAGTAAGGGAGACATAGAGTTTTTATAGTGGTTCTGCTATCTCTACCTATATCCACTTTTAATTGATCTTTTATTATTCTTACTAGTTAGATCTCTTCGGATTTCATCTAGTTTGCCTTTAGATCTAGGATACAAATATATGAATTATATTTAAAGAGATAAAAAATGAGCAACAATACAGAAGAACGTTGATTATATAGATATCTTGTGGTACAAAAATGTATGTGTTGATTTTAGACTAATTTAGCTATACCAACACCAAAATGATAAATAGCATACATCCTGTTAGACTTCTAATTGTTTGCCATATGCCTTCTTGTTTAACTAAGGTTTTTTTTCTTTGGCCTAAGCAGAAGGATGATGAAAAACAAGTGAAGAATAATAATGAGAATGGAGATGGTAAAAGCAAGAAAGATGAAGATCAGGGAAATGTGTATATTTCAGATAAAGAAACTAAAAGTGTTGGGGATGAAGACTATGCATATGGCGATGAAGATGTGGAAGGAGTTGACTATGATCCAATTTACGATGAAAACTATGGATTTGATGCTGGTGAAAACAAAATATATGCCTACGAGGATGTTGATTTTGATTAGCTTCTGCATGCAGATTTAATTTTTGTTTTATTTCTTATTATTTATAAAGCAATTTTGCATACTCCTTTTGTTAACCATTGAGCAACCGACCATGAGGAAGAGATCGGCTAGATTTACATATCCATATCAATGTATAGGCATTAGACAAAGTCGTCTACACAATTTTAAATTTTGGTTTCATTTATTACTTTTTGTAGGGTGATGTTTTTGTATGCTCAATTTGTTAACTATTGACCAATTTATTAATATTAATTATTCTTACAATCTTACTAGTGTTATGGTATGCACTTCACAAGTGATCATGAGACATGTACACATGAATTGTGTTTTAAAAATTGTATATGCTAAACATATTCAAGAGAAAATGATTTGCGTGAATGTTTACATTTTTGCGTTGAATTTGTGTGTGGGTAGTTTGAAATTTTATTGTTGAGTTGTAATATCAAATTTTATTGCAATTTTTTTTTATTTGAGTTGGTAATATAAGCTTATAACAAAATTATTGAGTATGACTATCTTCGTTAGAAGGCGAGGATTAAGTGGATTGTTGAAGGTGATACGAACTCCAAAAATTTTCGTTTCTTAATTTGTAAGAAGTGTAGTCTTCTTACGATTCATCAAATCCAGCGTCCTGACCTCTCTATAGCTTCCACGTCGAATGAAGTCAAAGACACTATTTTGTCCCATTTCCAAGCCTTTCTTGACACTCCTTCAGTGTCGGTCTTGGACCCGACCCTGCTCGCTTTCATTCCTAGAATGGTCATTCCTTCGGATAATTCTGACCTTGCTCGGAGGAAATACGTGCTTGTGTATTTGCTCTAAGTAAGGACAGTGCGAGTGAGCCTAACGGTTTTCAACAGGGTCTTTTTTCGAAGTGTTTGATCGATTATTCAGGTAGACTTTTTTTTGCATTCAGTTTTTCTTTTTTGGTGGAGATTTCCCTATAAGTTGGACTTCCACCAATTTTGTTCTTATTCCCAAGTGCGAAAATCCTTGCACTTGTGCAGATTTTCACCCGATTAGCTTATGCAATTTTTCTAATAATGTTATCTCTAAGGTCCTAACCTTTAGACTAGCACCGTTTCTCGAGCGTATTATTTCTTCTTCTCAGGCTGGGTTTGTAAAAGGACGTTTGATCATTAAAAACGTCCTTTTAGCCGAGGAGTTGGTTTCTCAGATCGATAAGAAGGTCCAAGGTTCTAATGTGGTCGTTAAGCTAGATATGGCTAAGGTCTGCGATCGCATGTCCTGGTTTTTCATCATCAAGGTTTTGAGGGCTTTCGGTTTTTCGGAACCCCTTATCGATCTTATTTGGAGACTGATCTCCAACTGCTGGTTTTCCGTTCTCATTAACAGATCGGCCAACAGTTATTTCAAGGTGGGCAAGGGTCTGTGTCAGGGAGACTCCCTGTCCCCTTCTCTATTTGTGATCGCTGTTGAGGCTTTTGTTTGTAGTCTGCATTCACTCATGATAGCTAGACAGATTCAGATATTTGGCATCCTTAGGGCCTGCCCTCTTATTTCCTCCTTATCTTTCGTTGACGACATCATCATTTTCACTAATGGTAGTCATCGCTCTATCCGTCGCCTTATTAGCCTTATTCAGCAGTACGAGAGATCCTCGGACCAACTCGTTAACTATGCTAAAAGTTGTTTTGTCTCCGCGAAAGATTTGTCTTCGATTAGATCTTCTTGGATTGAGACCTTCACTGGTTTCAAGACTGTCTCCCTCCGCTTACCTTATCTCGGTATTGTTCTATACCGAGGAAGAAAGCTTAACGCCATCTTCGATCCCCTGACTGACAAAGCCAGGGATAAGATCATTCGTTGGAATGCGACTCTTCTTTCTCAGGCAGGTAGACTTCTCATAAAGTCTGTGCTAAACTCTATAGAATTACACGTCTTTGCTGCTATGACTGTCACTTCTTCCTTCTTCCGTTCTTACTGATCTTTAGCGTCGTCCTTTTTCGAAGCAAGGACAATGCGAATCATCACCATTGGATTTCGTGGAACATCATTTGTCATCCCAAAAGCGAGGGAGGTCTGAGCCTCCGTAACCCTAAGGACATTTGCACTGCCTTTGCTTGCAAGTTGTGGGCGAGGTTTGGAGCGAACGACTCCCTTTGGGCGACATTCTCCATGCTAAGTACCACAGGCCATCAGGAGCGAACTACACTGGTGTCTCGTCCTACGCTAGTGAGACGTGGAAACATATGCAATCCGTGAAGGCATTATCATATTCACATGGTGGTGGAATCCGATTGGGACGTTGGTCCCTTCTCGAAAGGCGGCGTGGAATTCGGCCAGGACGCCTGCTCCATGCCTACTTCTTTTCTCTTTCATCTGGGATGTCCGATTTCCCCTAAAGGTCTCCTTGTTTATGTGGAAAACCCTGCATGATGGATTACCACTAGACGAAAACCACCAGAGGATCGACATCGCAATCGCTTTCCGTTGCACATGCTACAGTTCTGGTTATTTGGAATCCATTTCTCATCCCTTTTTCCTTGGCTCTTGTGCCAATTCTATTTGGAATTACTTCGGGAACCTGGTTGGTTCTCGAGGTAATGTCGCTTCTCTTTTGGATTTGCTGAGAATGTGGTGGACATGCATCTCACCTAAATCTATTCGCTCGATTCTCTTTCGTCTGATCCCTTATCTTATCTGCTGGCATACATGGTGCTCGCAGAATAAAGCAATATTTGACGAAGTGCCGATGGATCCTCTTACCATCATCATGAGGGTAAGGAATGATGTTTTCCTTACGTTTCGGGGGTAGGCCTTTCAAGGGAGTTATTGTCTCCTGCTCGAGGAGATTGGCAGGTACCTTTGGTGTTAATTAAGTACCGACTACTCCCAGGTCGGGAATCGGTTGATTCTTTTATTTGCAGGCTCATCCTTGTTGTCTACACATACTCCACACTCCCCCCCCCACCCCTAATTATTATCTTATGTTGTTTGTTAGTACTGCAGGGTCTGGATTTTTAGGTTTTTTGGTTTCGATTGGTCTTGGGATTCTTCATGGTGGGAAGTGCTTCTTTACAACCAGATATGATGAAGCTTGTGGAGCTGGAGCTTTCGGAGATTCTGGAGCGATTGGTTGGAGATTCCAGCCTATGCCTATGGTTTTCCTCCGAGGGCACGCTCGTTGTTCTAGCTCATTGTCCTTCTTCTATGGAGCTATGGAGACTTCAGCGTCATCTTGTCTTCAACATCAGTCTTCTGTGGATTCGTCTGCCTAGCCCGTGTTCTTATTTTCTTTTGTTGTTGGCCGACTTTTGTTTTTGAGCTGTTTATTGTTCTGTATCTATTAGTTGTGTGTGTTTACAGTTTCTTTAGCCATGTCTACAGAAACTATTTTTGTGAGTCGTTGGAGAATGACTCTAGATTCTCCCTTTTGTTATATTTATTTTCATTTTGTTTAAAAAAAAAGATTATAACAAAGTGAGATCACTTTCAAAATTTATTATAGAAATAGTTCAGTTTTGACCACTTAGGAGGCCACGTGTACTGACGACCTATTAGGTGTCGTCAGTTATATTTTTTGAGAATTTAATTGGCAACATCTGAGATGTTGCCCATAAAACGTATGTTACTCGGACGACATCTGAGATGCCATCCGTACGCGACATTTCGGATGTCGTTCTGGTTTTACTATTATGAGCCGACCGTCCGCCCCCTTTCCTCTCTTGCTCCTTTTTTTTGCACTCTCACTTCAAAATAAAGACCATTCCATCCAAAATTTATTTCTAAGTCCAAGTTCTTATTTTTACACGAAATCTTAAATTAGTTGAAGTAGATCTTACCGTTTGACAAATGTGTGAACCCAACGGTTAACTCAAATTACAAGCAACTTTATTTTTTTAGTTTCAAAGATCTTACTGTTTGTAAAATTTGATTTGAATATAACTGCTGGTACTGTGCAGTGCAGGTATTAATGAAGAAACGATTGTTAAGAAGATTAGTTATATAAAGGCATGTAGATATTTAAGTAAGATAGATGAAAGGATTTATGGTGTCTAGGCAGAATCCTACACTATATTAAGACAATATTTTGCAGAAATTGCTAGAACGAACCCGGGGAGCATCAAACATATTAATATAGATGAATATGGAGTGTTCGATCGAGCATTTTGAGCTTTTGGTCGGTGTACTGATGGTTTTATACATTGTCATCCCTTGCTTTGTATTGACATGACATATTTGTAGGAGAAATATAAAGGAACATTACTTGCAATCACTTCCGTTGATGTAGGTAACCATTTATATCCTTTGGCATATGCAGTTGTTGAGTTAAAATTGTCCAATAATTGATGGTGGCTTTTTGCTTGCATGCGCCTATTTGTTCATACCGTCAATAATCGACAAATTATTTCCATTTACGATCGAATCGAAGGAAAACTTAACGCATTCGAAACAAAGTGGCATTTACCACATATGCACTGCTTTTGTCCTAGACATCTTAAGACAAAAATTTTAAGCTGCTAGTTTCAGTGAAAAACAATTAACGTGTCTTTTTTATGCAGTGACATGTACTTCGGAGGAAGCCAAATACAACAAGATTCTGAAAGAAATAAAAGTCATTAGCACCAGGGCGCACAACTAGATAGAAAGAAATTTGAATAGGAAGGAGGAAAGTTGGGCCTTATGTAAAGATGATGACGGCTGGTTTCATGTCATGATCACAAATGCTTCCGAAAGCTTTAATGGTGTACTAGAAGGTGCTCGATCGTTACCTGTGAAAGCTTTGGTTGCAAACACTTTTTTTCGGTCAGCTGACTATTTTTATCAAAGAAGAGAAGCAACAGGAAAACTTACAACCTATCTTACTCCTAAGTGGGAAGCAAATATTGACGAGAGAGCCATGAAGCAAGACGTACAAGGATTATTCTCTTTAACCAGGTAGAATGGCAAGTTGTGCAATATTTTGGCGATAAATTCAATGTGTTAATTAACAGTAACACTTATTCATATACATGCAGCTTACCTTTATTACAACATATACCTTGTATGCATGTTGTGGCCGCGCGTTCTATAGTTTCAAATGGAGCTAACAGAGCTCATCATGATTTTGCTTCATCATACTATACAATTGAGAAATATCTGGCCGCTTACGCCTTTGAATTTCATCCCTTCCAGGGTAATTGATATTGGACCTTAATGATAACTAGTTAGAGCGACCTCTTGTAGTGAAAAGGCAATTAAGATGGTCAAAGTCTACAAGAATAAAAAATAACATGGACGAGAGCTAGAAACCCAAAGAAAACAGTGTAGCAAATGCAATGTTAAAGGTCATAAAAAAATCATTGTATATCGGCTAGTTAATATTATAGTTGAGCTTAATCGTCAAGTACGTGTAACTGAACTACGAGTGTAAACCTCTGTTATTTGTTCTATTTACAAAGACTACACACACACACACACACACACACACACACACACATATATATATATATATCAATACGAGTTAAAAGTTTGCAATTGTATGATAGAATTATACTAAATATGTAAACAAAATATACATTCCTCTAATAGTAGTACAGTATGACGAATTGTGGAAAGCATAAACATTGTTCACTTTTTCTTGAATGATCCACAAGGACATAAATATAAAAACTTGTATCCCCGATTCATCAACGCGTTTCTTAGTTTTAGATTGAGCTTCTCCAAACGTTTATTTTCCGCTTGCATCTTCATGGCTTATTCAACCCCCCTGAACACATTCCAGGATCTAGCCACTAAATTTTTTGCAATAACCAACAACATGAGTTCGAATTTTACGATTTTCATACCCATCATAGCGGTAGAAACAACGTCCTACATTCCCCTCATTCCTACAAACAACTATATCACATTCGTTGCCACCGTTACAAAAAACACGGGGAGGTTGATTGCTAGAACTAGCAGCAGTAGGATTCTGAAGAGCAAGTACGTCTAAGAGCCCACTGATTAACATGTAATAGCGTTTATTTTTACGCTCATGTCGTATCTTTATTGCATATAAATAAATATTACTTTGAGTATTTTGTGTATTTTCATCGATTGTAAATAAATGTCTCATTTATCTCAATCAAAGACCAATCGCATAGAAAAATACTACTTTTCGAAATCAACAAGTTCTCAATCCCAAAAGATGTTGTAACTGTAACAACCCGGAAATTCTGAACCAATTTAAAATTTTTATTTTAGAAATTTTAATGGATTTTGAATATTTAAAACGATTTATTATAAATAATAACGACTAAAAATTTATTTAAATCGAAGTTAGAACGTATAAATTTATTTTAATTATAAAACGAGCCTGAAATGGCACGGCAGTTTGAAAATTCGATTTCTAATTTCAATTGAGTATACATAATTCATTTTAAATCAGAATTGGACGAAACAAGAAATATTTGAATCTCATTAACAATATCTTTCTAACGAATGTAAGAAACTGAGATTTCACTTTGTAAATTGAAAGTTATGTCCAGTTTAAAATTTAGAAAAGCCGTTGTGGAATATATATATATATTTTATATAATATATGGCCCTTAAAAATAGCATTTTGCAAACGACCTCCGATTTTGACGAAATCACTTTTGTTGGATCCAGAATGTCAAATTATTGCTAGATTCCAATTTTTATAATTTGTGGAACTAATATGTGAGCGTGGCAAAAGAAAACGTGTTTTGTCAACTTCAGTCAAATTGGATCGACCAGAAAATGACCAGTTTTCAAACGATCTCCAAATTTGATGAAATTAATTTTTTTAGGACTGTATCGTCAAAACATAGCTAGATTTATTTTTAGGGAATTTTTGGAGTCAGTATGTGGCCCCGGTAAATTTAAAATATACGATCAAAATTAAATAATTAAATGTTTTATATTTTAAATTAATGAAAAAAGGCTGAAAACAGTCAAATGGGCTGATGAGACCTAGTCCATTGTGTCCGGAATATGGGTATTTGGCTAGGGGAGACATTCGCTGGGCTTGATTTGGAGTTCGTATAGATTAACGAGCTTTTTTGTTTGAATTAAATAATATAAAATATACTGTATAAATACGGTTGAAATACGTAAACCCTAATCCATATTCTCAGCCGCCATCTCCTTTCTTCAATGGCCGATACACTCCCAAACTTATCACCTCCGATCTCCCTAATCCCGCAATAAAACTCAATGCAACCAAAGGAAAAAACGAAGCCCTCTCCGAGCTCGACCGGATTAACGGTCATGATCCAAATCCACTTCGTGATTCGTGCGATTTTTTACCCTGAAGTCGAGCTGTTTGTGCTCGTTTTCCACGTCACCCTGGGCACATGTGGGCCTCCGTGGCCAGCGGCTGTGAAGCTCTCGAAGGCAGTTCTCGTGCCAAGCTCTGATACCTCTCCGATGATCTCCAGCGGCGGGCGACGGTAAATGGTTGAAGTCGACATTTGGGTTTCTCTGATGTTTGGAAGAAGACGCAATGCACAGAAGAACTAATAACGTTTATTTAGCGTTACTAAAGGTTTAGTAAATAAATTATTTAAATAATAATGTTTTAAATGTTTAAAAACTTGTAAAAACCATAACTCTTTCAAACTGAAACAGAGTTCGACAATCTTGGGTCCGTTAGGACCGTCTCGACATGATCTACACAACAAAACCAAAATGAAACTGATTTGGAGCTAGTCATCGAATATGAAAGAGTAAAACCAAGGTGACATTTCTTTTTAAATAATTAAAATTAATTGATTATTATCGTGTTTAGAAATTCATACATATACGCTGTTAGATTCAGTTTGTGTTGTACGTGATTTGATTTGAATTGGTTGATGTTGTTTGGTGTGATCTGTTTGATTTAATTGAATATAATGAAATTGTTGAAATTTGTATACATATAAAAATATCATTTTTATTTGTCATATTAATATAGAATTTATATACAAATAAAAATAGCATTTTTATTTGTCATATTAATATAGAATTTGTATACAAATAAAAATATCATTTTTATTTGTCATATTAATATAGAATTTGTATACAAATAAAAATATCATTTTTATTTGTATGTTAATGTAGGAATTGTATGCACATATAAAAAATATGATTTTTATGTGTCATGTTAAAAATAGATTTGTATACAAATAAAATTATTCTTTTTATTTGTCACTAGAAAACATTGGAATTGGTATGCAAATAATTATCCTTTTTATTTGTCAATAGAAAACAATGGAACTGGTACGCAAATAATTATCTTTTTTATTTGTCATTAGAAAACGTTGGAATTGGTATGCAAATAATTATCCTTTTTATTTGTCATTAGAAAACATTGGAATTGGTATGCAAATAAACATTCTTTTTATTTGTCATTAAAAACATAGAAAACTTGTTATGAAAATGAAACATTCTTTTTATTTGTCATTAAAAACATAGAAAATTTGTTATGCAAATAAAACATTCTTTTTTTGTCACTGGAAACATTGAAAATGTTACGAAAATAAAATTCTTCTTTTCATTTGTCATCAGCAACATAGGAAATGACATGTAAATAAAAATTTTCTTTTATTTGTCATTAGAAACATAGAAATGGTTATGCAAATAAAATATTCTTTTTATTTGTCATTAGAAAACATAGAAAATGTTATGCAAATAAAATACTCTTTTTATTTATACATATGAAATGTAGAAAATGTGTAGACAATAAAGTATTTTTTTTATTGTAACATGAAACATAGAAAATGTGTAGATAATAAAATACTTTTCTTTATTGTAACATATAGTTTAGAAAATGTGTAGACAATAAAATACTCTTTTATTGTAACATGAAATGTGATTGAACCAAATACACTTTGTTGTTGATATTGATTGTGATGGATTGACTGTTTGGATTGTGCTTGATCAGTTTATGAGCAAAATATGCTTTTACATTTAGCATTGGGTTGGGTAAAAATATCTATGTGCTAACACCTTGTGAAACACTTCACGATTTGACTATAAGGTGTTTAGCGATGTTGTTTATTTCAAAATTTAGTAAATGATTTTGAAATGGGATTTCTTAAGTCAAAAGAATAGTATTCCCGATTTTGGGCAGGGAACATTTTATATAATGTTTTATAAAACAGAAAGGATTTCGAGGGCTATACCCGATGATTTCGAAATGATTTGGAAGTGGAAATCTATATAGATTTGAAAGTACTTGTGATTACTATGTTGTGAAATGATTTTCCATACTTCGGGATATGAAATGATTTAGTATGTGGCTAAAGATGCGGGTGACCCGAAAGTGACTAAAAGTGGAGGACGGTGTATGTTTTCCCCCATAGGTGGGATGGTGCATCGTTAGTGTAGCCGTGAGGTGCACATATATATTGGTTAAGGCGTGTACAGCCTTGTCTGAGGGAACGTGACCGATATTTGGTTGCATACTTGTTTGCATACATTGTTATGTTTTGGAATTCATATTTCCAAATGTTTTGTTTTTGAGATCCCGAAGTGAAATCTACTTTATTATAAAATCTAGATATGTATTTCAAATGATTTGAAATAAAAGAAATAGGGGAACCAAGTCCAAAGAAATAATTTCTGTAAAGTGAATTGGATTTTGAAATCTAAGTTTAGGGATTAAGCCTAAATCGGTAGATTAAGGAATTGCATGTTGATTGATGCATTGTAGACCCATATGTTTATTTATGGTTGATGTTTATGCACTGGCAATCCAATGGAGTAAACTTGTTCCGCGTTAGCGGCGTGGTCCTGTGATTAGCCTTATTATTATTAAATAGGTTAAGTAAGATTTCTCATACCAGTCCCATGACTGACTCGTAGTTTGTTTCACTTGCAAACTCGGGTGCCCATATTTTCCACACGGGCAGTCGAGTGGCTTGTTTTGCAGATATTTATTTATTGAGCGGGATTCTGGATTGAAGCTTAAAGCTGTGTCCAGAGCAATGATAGTCTTCCGCTGTGTTAGTTTATTTGTTTCCGCTGCGTTGTATTAAAATTATTGTAAATTAATCTTCCGCTGTATTATATTCGATGTACTCTGATATTCTGTACTCTGATGTAACATTATTATAATGTTTATAACAGTCTTATGTTATTTGTTCTAATGTGTTGTATGCCCAAAGTTAGCGTATGTGAGATTCGAACGGTCATGGTCGATTTTGCGATCGATTAGGTCTGGGCGAAATCCATATCGTTACAGTAACTCACTGATAAAGGCCTGAAAATTTGGACAGAGTGCCCTGAGATCGATCCCTATCAAGCCCTATTTTTGCTAAAGAAAGGAACATGAATATTGCACACCCCACCTCTTTTGTTTTGAAGAACAAATGGATTAGCAATATATCACATATTTTATTTTTTCATATATATGTATGTATGATATACACTAATAAATATTTCAGGAATTGGGCATATTCTTCTTAGGGAAATCAAAGGAAATCTTTCATATTTACTTGCCATAGAGAATAAGATTTTATAGGTCATTACCAAAAGGAAACCAAATCATCTGCCATGTGTCATTAATTCGGGAAGAGGGATCTCTAGAGAATATCTCAGAATCCAATCAGATCTATTATAAATGTAAAGAAAATATTCTGAGATATTCTCTCTAGGCCGCATACTCACATGGATTGGAGACTAATTCACCTATAAATGCATATGATACCCATTGTAATCTTGTACCTTTTTCTGTAACTTCTTCTCCATTAATAAAGTTTTTCTTTTCTTTTATTTTTCTGCATTTTTATTTTTCAAGCAACTTATGCTGTCTATACGATTAGATTTGATAGAGCACAAATTGTCTTTGCAATTTTAATTTTCATTAGTGATTGACCATTTGATTAGTTTCAATGGCAATCCTAGTTTTTATTCTTGTTTGTTTATTACTTTTCTTCTGCTTTTATTTTAGTATTCTGTTTTATTTTTCTTAGTTAATCATTGAATTTATTATGATCCGATTAGGTTCGAATCTGTAGTGAATTTAATTCCAGTTTTAATTTGTTTCTATTTGATAACTATAATTTGGTTGTCGGTTCAATTAGATTTGTTCTGAACCAAATTGCAATTTCAATTTTTATTTCAATCAAATCCTCCAAATTTGTCTACCTCGCCCATGAAATTATATAAATAATAAATTTTAATTTTCCTCCCTATGTTCGACCTACATACTACACACCTATATGCCGCCAGTAATTATTTCATAATTTGTGCTTTTCTAATCCATAGAAAAATGTTAAACAAGTTTTTGGCGCCATTGCCGGGGTGGCAATAATTAAATTTTATTATTTATTTAATTTCCAATTCATGTTAGTTTTTTTTATATAAAAAAAATTCTTGATTAGTTCATTTGGTATGATTAATTGATACTGTAATCTTCTAAACAAGAAAAAAAACTTGCCATCTTTTCTTTATTTCTTTCCTCTTTCCTATTTCTTTTTCAATTCTTTTACGATTACTTTCCATTCTTCTTCTACAAGTTTCCAATAAAAGAAAATAAATAAAATATTTTGTTCTTGTCTTTCCTTGCTCTGTTTGCTGCAAAGTGCCTCCATAATCTATACATCAGTCATCACAATCCATGCATAAAACTTTGAAACCAAAACTTCACCACAATCAGCAACACAGTTCTTTAGCCAATCGTCCTTCCTGTCAACTGTTCAACATCATCTCCTTGCTATATTTCATAGTCCATCTTCCCCGCCTATACATCCGTCATCATAAATACTCGAAATCCACATCTCCACCATCCCTTCACGCAAACGCCAAACAAGTTACCTACTTCAGATATGAGCCTCTCTGATCCGACATGCTTTAAACGATCACCTCAAAAACCTTACGACCACACTTCAAAAACCATCAACCATCAATCATTCATAACACAATTGCACTACAACCTATTCACATCCATCAAGTCGAACAGTAAATCCCGAGTCACCCAAACTCAAAGCAACCAAAACATCAATACCCAATATCATCCTATCGATACAGCAACTCTCTGCCCCAATCTGCATCTACAATTCAGTCATCACCAAAGCTTCAATTCAAAACCAAAACCAAGACAAAACCGATATCGAAAGCCAAAACCACATCAACCGTGATTATTCACTCCCGGTTGTTCTAGTATGATTGTTTTCCTTTGGGAATTGCTGATTCAACCGGCAGGATACCCGGTGAATTCCACCGAAAGTAGAGAAGGCAGTGGTCCCCTCCTATTTTTCCTCCTGAATTGTAGGCTCCATCTGCTAATCTACACCGTCTATTTTTATTCCACATCAGCCGTGATTATTCACTCTCGGTTGTTCTAGCATGATTGTTTTCCTTTTAGGGTTTGGTGAGAATATAATAAGCGTTTTGAGGGGCAAGTTGTTTGGTAAAGCTGTTTACAATTGGTGAAGTGGAAAGTTGAGTTGATTTTGACTATTTTTGCACTAAGATATTGGTTTTGAGTATTTGCACTATTTTAACAAGCGGTGCGTGTGTGCAAGTTAAGGCCCAGGAAATTCCATTTTTTTCTATTTCTTGTTATATTCTCCTTTTTTTGGTCCTTCTTGCTCTTGTTTCACTTTCGTGGCACTTTCTTTTTTCTCACACAAAAAACAGTTCAAGCTATTCAATTTTCCTGGACGGACAGCCATATCCCACTGTAAAATTTTCTAAACTCTAAAGGTGTTGCAGCTGCTAAAAAAAATCTAGAATTACTTGTAAAAAAATTCGACAAAGGCAGCGGCTATCTTGTACAATTTTTTGAATTTCTGTAGTTATTATTGTTTGGTTGTCGTGGTTGGCTGAAATTTCCATAACTAAAGTCATCATACTCATCATTGTTCAACAATAAAACTTGATTAGACATTGCACAATACTTAACTATAAGATTGTATTTTGTGAAATTGATTCTCTCAAGGGTTTGATCGCGGATATATATTAGTTCAATTTATTGAACTTTTAGAAAAAGAGGTTGCATACTTCCCGTAAAACATTGGTCGTCTCCCTTAGTATTCATACTTGAATGACCATAAGACCCTCTTTCCCCTTCAAATTGATATTACAACTAATCAAATATTCTTGAGTACATTATTTATTTTGAATAAGAGCTAATTGTGTCAACCTTACATTTTAGGATATTCCTTGTTTGCATTTGGCAATGATGAGTGAAAAAATGTTAGCTACCATGATTCTCCTAGGGTTTCTCAGATAATTCAAAACTTTTTAAACGACATGGACCAACACAATAAAAAAAAAAATCAAAACTTCCAAAATCTCAATCTCGGAATGGATGGACCCTTATCTCTTCGAGATCGATGTTACCCAACTAGGACTATTCAACATTATGTCACAGTATTTCCACCAATTGAAGGAGCTTGAACATTCCTTTATTCAATAGGTACCACAAATTCCTGGTTTTGGAAATGCTTACGAATTTCTAAGTGAATTGGAATTGTATGCGTCCACAACAAAAATGCAACAATTATCTAACGAATCAATCAAGTTAAGGCTAATTCCATTCGCATTACTTGAAAGCGCTAAAAGATAGCTAAATTCTCTTCCAAAACATTCCATAAGAAGTTGGGATGAATTTATCATTATGCTCTTGAAAAAGTTTTTCTCTTTCTATAAAACCCTTAAAATTCGAACTGCAATAAATCAATTTTCTCAAAATAAGGGGGAAAACTTTTTCAAAATACTTTGAGAGATTCAACCATTCGTGTACCCATCCATGCTTCTACTAGAAGAGTGCATGTCGCCACTCCAGTTCATATTCCTATTGAAATTCAAACTCCTCAAATCGAAGAAGGACCGTGTAACAGCCTAACTCAAAAATCCGGGTATGAAAAATTTTCTAGAAATTTTGAGTATACTAATTTGATCCAATTTAAGCATTTAAATATAATGAATACATACATATATAAATATATGTATATAAATATATGTATATAAATATAATACATATTATGTAGTTTATAACTAAAAACAAATGTTATATGTGTGTGTATATATATATAATAAGTGGCATGAAATGATAGGGACATGTGTCGTCAAATGAACGGTACACATGTCTTGAGATTAAAGGAGATAAAGACACATAAACCCAATAGGTGTCCATGTGTAGAAACATCTTAGTACACCTAAGGGGGCATGTGTCTACATATTAAAGCTTGAATGAAGATAAGGTAGGCAAGTGTCCAAACCAAATTACCAAACTAGCCTTAAAGAATGCTATAAAAAGGGTGGAAATGTTCACTTCTTTTCATGCATTCACAAAAAAAGATAAGCTAAAGAGGAGAAGTTTAGAGGAAACCAAGAGAATAAATACAAGTTCAATCTACAATTCTAAGGTGAGAAAGACTATTTGAGTACATGTATCCATTTCACATTTTGAAGAAAAGTTATGAAATTTAAGAATGAATGATTGGTCATGAACTTATGAAAATGACGTTCAATATTTTGACCATAACTTCCTCAATTCTTGATGAATTTTTTGTTTCTTTATAATATGGAAAGCCAATTCAAAGGCCTAGGACTTTTATGTTGACTACTTTTTCAAATTCGACGATTTGCATACCTGAAAACTGGACTTAAAGTCGGGTAAAAATCTGCCTAAAATAGACATTAAAAATGCTTTGTATTGCTGAATTTTATATATTAATTTGATAAATGATTTTATGGTTTTCTTTCACGATAAATTAAGTAGACTGAGAAAGCTTCTTACTACAGAAAATTTAAAGTCAAAAACTATATTTATCATAGAGAAACAAATTCAAACATTTCGTAGAAAAACTGGCCAAAAAGCTGAATTTCTGAAATTTGAAACACATATGGAATTTAAAACACTTTTTAAATGTTTCTAACACTGAAGTGTCTCAAACCAGAGCTTTTCGTAACATTTCTAGACTGCTGCCTTTTCTCTGAATTATTTATAGAGTACTGCAACAAGACAAGAACTTTTCACAGTGCATCTGGAATCCTGTAATATCTATTTTTGATTCTAAAATCATTATTAACTACCCAGAGCTTTTCGTAGCATTTCTGAAGTGCTATTTTTTCTTTAGAATATTTATAAAGAACTCTAACAGCGCTCAGAACTTTTCACAGTGCACCAAAAACGTTGTAATACATGTTTTAAGTCTTATAAGCTGCCCAGAGCTTTTCACAGCGCGTCAGAAATGCTGTTATAGCTGTTTTTGAGTTTTAAACCATTATAAACTACATAGAACTTTTCGTAACACTTCATAAACATTGTTGTTTTATTCTTATTGATGCTGAAGCTTTTTATAACACTTTTTGAAACCCTTTTCATTTTGTTTTGGACTTTAAAACCTTTATCAAGTATTTACAAATTTAACCACTCACTTCAATAATTTTGACGTCGTTCTTAAACATAGATTGGAATATTTTGAGGTGGTTTCGGGTTTATCTTAAACCGTTAAATATATGAATTTGAAAAAGTAATTTAATATTATTTTTGAGAAATATTTTCTTAATTATTTTTCTTCGATTGGGATGCAGTATAAGTCAATAGATCTTGGGTAGTGCACTATGTTGGTATTCAGCCGAGTAGAGTACGTCCCAACTTAGTGGCGGGATGCCGACTGCAATAGGATAACATATCCTAAAATCTAAACTAAGTCGAGGGTGTGGTTTAAATTCATAAATATATATTTAATAAATTATGGGTTTTGATGGAATGAATTTATTATAAATTTGTTTGATTTAATATCTCGAAGTCTTCCTTGATTATTGTTTTAAAATTTGGATTGATGAATTCCTTGAAGAAAAGATTTATAATTAAATTCTATACAACCCATTAAGAAATGACTTGAAACTAACTTAAATGGCTATTTCACTGGGTCTGTGTTGCTCATGATGCTACACTTAAAACATTTCAGGCTTAGATGGTTAGTTGGAAGCTTTGTAGTTAATACTTTTATTATGTATATTATCTCTTTATGTACCTCTATGTATATTCTACGATGGGATGATTATATAATAGCTCTTCCATTTAGAATCATGTACTATGAACGATTTTATATTCCGATAAGCTTTTATCAAGTTGTGATACCGTTCTATTAACACCATGACTTATATGTAGCATCACCGCTTCTGGATAAGTGTACCAGAGTGGGGGTGTTACAACTATTGGTATCAGAGCCGAGGTTTAAGTGGTGCTTTTGGAAAACTATATAGTATCACAATTTAATTTATCGAAATAGGATGTTTGTACAATTATTGACATCTTTATGACTATTTGCAGCTATAAGTTATGGCAAGCAATAGAACTTGGTGTACAGGAGATTCATGGGGTGGTGTTTAGTGCACCACCATACCGAACGAATGATTTGTTGCTACAAGTCGTACAACGGAAAAGCATGTTCTTAAGAGGAGGGCGAAGAAGATTCTCCTAGATGAGATATATGACGTTTATAATAGAGCTAACGACTATGAAGAAGGTTTAAAAAGGACCTTATTCTTTATCGTTTACGCCAGAAAATGAAACTATTTGAGATGACAATTAAACTAGTGGAAAGGACCGATTATGGAGAAGCTTTAGAATTTCTAAGGCAAAAAGGAGCACTCCTACCACAAGGAGGTAATATAAGACGTAAATGATTTCCAAATTAAATACTTGAACAATATGATGAAGAGGAGTCTGAGACAGTTGGCTCAAATGATTACTATTAAGAAGACACTGGACCTTCTCGAGAAGTAAAGGATAAAACAGTTCCTTCTTCATTAAAGGAAATAATAGTGATAGATTTAAAAAAACAAGTAAAGTACTAGTTAGCATATTAAGTAGTATGAGCGACTATCTATATTTTGGGGAGGTTGTGAATAAACACCCAAATTTTGTTTGTAAATAAGGGTTATGAGTAATATAACATGTTTATGTGTTCATGACTCGAGTATGTCACTTGATATTCTTTATAATTGAAGGTGTATTTCATCCGTGACCATAACAAGATTTTTTTATTTAAGGTCATGGAAAATCAAAATAACTCGACAACTCAAAGTCAAGAGGCTCAGTCCTCCGCACAAACAAATGCTATGGAATTGTTTGCATCTTTTATCAAGCAGATGGAGCAAGTTTCTTCAACATCTTCAACAAACAGCCTTTTAAACCGTTTTAAAAGTTTGAAACCTAAAAAATTTGTTGGAGATGCAGATCTAGTTAAGGCAGAGCAATGCATTCAACATGTAGAAGATATTTTCGAAGTTGTGGAATGTAATGAAGTCGACAAGAGGAAGTTGACAGTCTTTTAATTATCAAAGGAAGCTCGAAATTGGTGGGAGCTAGTTCAAACAACAACTAGTCCAGACAACATGGAACAGATGACATAGGAAGAATTTAAGAAAAAGTTCTTGGATAAGTATTTCCCAAAGAATGAGAGAGAAGAGGGAGACAAAATTTCAAAATCTTACTCAAGAAGGTATGTCAGTATCCCAGTATCAAAATAAGTTTGAAGCACTATCCCGATTTGCGAATCATTTAATTGATACACCTGAAAAGCGTGATGGAGATTTGCAAAGGGATTAATCCTTCCCATAAGAAGACATGTTATTGGCGATAGAAGCAAAACTTATGAGATGACAGTAGCTATAGCTTTAATTCTGGATGAAGATTATTTCAGTTCTAAGGAAGATTTCAAATAAAAGGAAACCAAACAAATTTTACGACAATCAAAAGAAACCATATGAGAAAAAGAAGAAACCAAATGAAAGAAGTAAAGGACCAATGGGAAAAGAAAAGGATCCTGGAAAAGAAAGGAGATGTTACCGGTGCAATGAAAAAGGACACATTTCTTCAAACTGTACTAAGGCAATCATATGTTACAATTACAATGAACCTGGGCACATTAGTCGGAATTGCAAGAAGCCGAGGAAGGACAATAGGGGAAACAAGGACGGTAACAAGCTCAAGTAGAAGGTACCATTTTTCTTTTTTATTGTCAAGCTAGAATTTTATTTGATACTAGTGCCACACATTCTCTTATTGTTGAAATATTTGCTACTAAGATAGGATATCCTATTGAGAAACAGTCAAATCCTTTGATAGTAGATAGTGCAGTAGGAGGGAGGACTAAACTTGAGAGTATGTGTAGGAACCATACCCTGAACTTTGAAGTTAAGGCTATGGTGGCTAATTTAATTATTTTCCCAATGGAACATTTTGATGTCATCCTTGGGATGGATTGTCTTTCAAAATATAAATCCATCTTGAATTGTCACGATAAGACCATAAGTTTGACAATTCGTGAACACAAAACTTTTGTTTACTCATGTGATAAAGTTGAAGACGCTTTTATATCGGGATATATTGCTTATATTATTATTGAGAATAAGGGTCAAATGGTGGACCAAATCCCGATAGTAAATGAATTTAAAGATTTTTTTCAAGAAGCATTACCACCAAAAAGAGAAATTGATTTTAGTATCGACTTAATCCCTGGTACAACTCCTATTGCTAAAGCAGGTTATCATATGTCTCCAACGAAAAATCAAGAATTAAAGAGACAAATTAAGGATACGGAGGATCAAAGATTTATTAGACCTAGTAAATCTCCTTGGGGAGCACTCATGTTGTTTGTAAAGAAGCACGATGGAAAGTTTCGTTTATGCGTAGATTATCGTGAGCTTAATAAGGTAACAAGAACAAATACCCATTACCTCAGATCGATGATTTGTTTGATCAACTCCAAGGAGCTACCGTATTTTCTAAAATTAACTTAAGATCTAGGTATCATCAATTAAGAGTAAAAGAAGAATATATTCCAAAGACAACTTTCCAAACATGGTACAGACACTTCTAATCCTTGGTGATGCCTTTTGGCCTTACTAACGCACCAGCAGTATTCATGGATCTAATGAATCGTGTGTTCCATCCATATCTTGATCCTTTTGTTATTGTGTTTATTTATGATATCCTTATCTACTCTAAGACAAAGGAGGAACATGAATGCCATTTGCGTTTTTGTCTCTGAACATTAAAAGAACATCAGCTATATGCAAAATTAAGTAAATGTGAATTCTGGTTGGAGGAAGTAAAATTTATTGGACATGTTGTCTCAAAGAAGGGAATAGGGGTAGACTCATCAAGGTTGAGGCGGTGTTGAAATGGAACCCTCCAACAACACCAACAGAAGTTCAGAGTTTTCTGGGATTAGCTAGTTACTACCGAAGATTTATTCAAGATTTCTCAAAGATAGCATCTCCATTAACAAAATTAACTCGTAAGAAAACCAAGTTTATTTGGAATGAAAAATGTAAGATAACATTTGAAACCTTAAAGAAAATATTGACCGAGGCACCAATTATGTCTTTGCCAAGGAGTGGAGTCCCGTATAAAGTATTTTTTGATGCATGCATACAAGGATTGGGATGTGTACTAATGCATGGAGACAAAGTTGTTGCTTATGGCCCTCGTTAATCAAATACCCATAAAGCCAATTATCCAACTCATGACTTAGAATTGGTTGCGATTGGGTTTTCCTTAAAATTTTGGAGGCATTACCTTTATGGAGAATAATTCCATGTTTACTCTGACCATAAGAGTTTAAAATATTTGTTCTCTCAAAAAGAATTAAATATTAGACAAAGAAGGTGGATGGAATTTACAAAAGATTATGATTTTACATTACATTATCATGCAGGAAAGGCAAATATAGTTGCAGATGCATTAAGTCGAAAGACCTATGGCGTAGTAGCCCATTTAATGATAAGAGAATGGAGGGCTCCAGAGACTCTAGCTGATATGAACGTTTGCACAAGGATGATTAATGGAGCCATGGTTAACAAAGTAGCACTTCTATGTAATCTTATAATCCATCCAACTCTGGTAAGTAGAATACTGAAAGCCCAAGAAGAAGATGAGGAATTAAAGGAGTTATTTATGAAAATGAAGGATAAGAAATCTACAGATTGGAACATTGGTAAAGGTGGAGGTTATATTCAAAAATTGAAATTGTATTCCAAATCAAACTGAATTGAAAAATGAAATTCTTAGTGAAGCACATCACTCAAGGCTTACGGTGCATCGAGGAAGCACAAAAATGTTTAAGGATCTTAAGCGTTAGTTTTGGTGGAATAGAATGAAGAAGGATGTTGCTGAATTTGTGGCAAAATGTTTTACGTGCCAACAAATTAAATAAGAGCAGCAATGACCGGCTGGACTTCTGCAACCACTTCCTATTGCTGAATAAAAATGTGAGCATATAACAATGGATTTTATCATTAGATTACCAACGACAAAACAAGGTCATGACGCAATATGGGTAGTGGTGGATCGGTTGACAAAGTCAGCACATTTCTTACCTTACAACATGACCTACTCAATGGAGAAATTGAGTATATTCTATTTGAAAAAAAATGTTCGACTATATGGTATACCAGTTACCAAAGTTTCAGATAGAGACTCACGATTCACTTCAAGGTTTTGGAGAAGTCTTCAAAAAGCATTAGGTACATCTCTAAACCTGAGTACAACCTTTCATCCTCAAATAGATGGACAAAGTGAAAGGGTGAACCGAATCATAGAAGATATGTTAAGGTGTTGTATAATGGAATTTGAAATCACATGGGAAACTCATATACCATTAATCGAATTTGCATGTAATAATAGTTATCATGCAAGTATTGGTATGGCCCCATATAAAAATTTATAGGGAAGGCCTTCTTGTTCGCCAGTATGTTGGGCAGAAGTTGGAGATCGTGAGCTTCTTGGTCTCGACCTAATAAAGGAAACAAATGAGAAGATTTCTATAATAAGGGAAAGATTGCAAGCAGCCCAATGTAGGAAAAAGAGTTATGCAGATCATAGAAGAAAGGATTTGGAATTCGAAGTAGGAGATCAAGTCCTTCTTAAGGTTTCTATCATACGAGGGGTAATGCAATTTGGAAAGAAGAAGGCAAAACTATCACCAAGATATATCGGACCATTTCTTATTACCAAGAAAATTGGAAAAGGTGCATACCAACTAGATTTACCTGAGAAATTATCAGATATTCATAATGTATTTCACATATCAATGTTATGAAAGTATATTTCTGACCCATCATGTAATTAATTCAAGCGGTATTGAAGTTACAAAAGGGACCAAGTACATTGAAAGACCTGGTCGAATTCTTGACAGAAAAGTAAAGAAACTAAGAACAAAAGAAATTTCCTTAGTAAAAGTTCAATGGAACCATCACAATGAAGACGAAGCATCATGGGAGGTGGAGTTAGAAATTCGTAAAGATTATCCAAATTTGTTTGAAACCTAGATTTCGAGGACAAAATCTTTTTCTAAGGGTGGTAGAGTGTAACAACCTAACTCAAAAATCCGGGTAAGAAAATTTTTTCTAGAGATTTTGAATATACTAATTTGACCCAATTTAAGCATTTAATTATAATGAATACATACATATATATATATATATATATATGAATATAATACATATTACATAGCTTATAACTAAAAACAAATGGTATATGCATATATAATAAGTGGCATGAAATGATAGGGACACGAGTCATCAAATGAACGATACACATGTCTTGAGATTAAAGGAGATAAAGACACATAAACTCATTAGGTGTCCATGTGTAGAAATATCTTAAGGCACCTAAAGGGGCATGTGTCTACATCCTAAAGCTTGCATGAAGATAAGTTGGGCTAGTGTCCAAAACCAAATTACCAAACTAGCCTTAAATAATGCTATAAAAAAGGGAGGAAATGTTCACTTCATTTCATGCATTCACAAAACAAAAAACAAGATAAGATAAAGAGGATAAGTTTAGGGGAAATCAAGAGAATAAACACAAGTTCAATCTACAATTCTAAGGTGAGAAAAACTATTTTAGTACATGTATTCATTTCATATTTTGAAGAAAAGTTGTTAAATTTAAGAATGAATGATTGGTTATGAACCTTTGAAAACGACGTTCGGTATTTTGACCATAACTTCCTCAATTATTAATGAATATTTGATTTATTTATCAATATGGAAAGCTAATTCAAAGTCCTACAACTTTCATTTTGACAACTTTTTCAAATTTGATGATTTGCATACCTGAAAACTAGACTCAAAGTCGGGTTAAAATCTGCCTAACATAGAAATGTTAAAAATGCCTTGTATTGTTGAATTTTATATATTAAATTTATAAATGATTATGGTTTTATTTTCATGATAATATAGTAGTCTAAGAAAGCTTCTTACTCTAGAAAATTTGGGTTCAAAAATTATATTTATCATAGAGAACAAAATCAAACATTTTGCTGAAACATTGGTCAAAAAGCAGAATTTCTAAAATTTGAAACACTTCTGTGATTTGAAACACTTTTTAAATGTTTCTAACACTGAAGTGTCTCAAACCAGAGCTTTTCGTAGCATTTCTGGAGTGCTGCCTTTTCTCTGAATTATTTATAGAGTACTGTAACAAGACCCTAAACTTTTTACAGCGTATTTGGAACGCTGTAATATCTGTTTTTGAGTCTAAAATCATTATAAACTACCCAGAGCTTTTCATAGCATTTCTGAAGCGCTATCTTTTCTTTGAAATTTTTATAAAGCACTCTAACAAAGCTCAAAACTTTTCACGGCGTGCTAAAAATGTTGTAATACCTGTTTTGAGTCTTATAAACTACCCAGAACTTTTCACAGCGCGTCCAAAATGTTGTAATAGTTGTTTTTGAGTTTTATACCATTATAAATTACATAGAACTTTTCGTAACACTATATAAATGCTGCAGTTTTATTCTTGTGGATGCTAAAACTTATTATAACACCTTTTGAAATGCTATCTTTTCATTTTCTTTTGGACTTTAAAACCTTTATCAAGTAATTATAAATGTAACCACTCACTTCAATAACTTTGACATCATTCTTAAACATAGATTGGAATATTTTGAGGTGGTTTCGGGTTTTTGTATTAAACCCTTAAAAATATGAATTTGAAATGGTGATTTAAGATTACTTTTGAGAAACATTTTCTTAATTATATTTCTTCGATTGGGGTGCGGTATAAGATAATAGATCTTGGGTAATGCACTATTACTCTATGTTGGTATTGAGCCGAGTATAGTATGTCCCTACTTAGTAACGGGATGTCGACCGTAATAGGATAACATATCCTAAAATCTAAACTAAGTCGAGGGTGTGGTTTAGATTCATAAATATATATTTGATAAATTATGGGTTTTGATGGAATGAAGTTATTATAAACTTGTTTATTTTAATATCTCGAAGTTTTTCTTGATTATTGTTTTAAACTTTGGATTGACGAAATCCACTAAGAAAAGATTAATAATTAAATTATATTACAACCCATTAAGAAATGACTTGAAACTAACTTAAATAGCTATCTCGCTGGGTCTGTGTTGCTCATGATGCTACACTTAAAATGTTTCGGGTTCAGATGGTTAGTTGGAAGCTTCGAAGTGAAGACTTTTATTATGTATATTATCTCTTTATGTAACTATACGTATAATTATTTAATGATTAGTCTCTTTGATCTCTGTAACCATATTCCACGATGGGATGGTTGTATAATAGCTCTTCCGTTTAAAATCATGTACTATGAATGATTTTATATTCCGATAAGCTTTTGTAAGTTATGATATTGTTCTATTAACACCATGGCTTATATGTAGCATAACCGCTTCTGGATAAGTGTACCAGAGTGGGGGTGTTACGGACTGCCCCATTACTACACTAATGACCAAGTCAATTTCATAGCTCAAAATAGTCCCTACTCATCAACATATAATCCTAGTTGGAGAAATCATCCAAATTTCTCGTGGTTTAATACCAATAATTTTGCAAATCCATCTCACATGATACCGAATTCGAATTACCAAGCTCCATTTTCTAGTCCTCAAACTTCTCAAGTTTCTCAAGTTTCACCTCAATCTAGACCTTCACATCAACCATATAGGCATTCCAACATTCAATCATCAACTCATTCTCCTCAATCTTTTCAAGAAATTGTTTGATTATAGGAACAAATAGGCGATCAAGATGCTAAACTCGAACAAATGATGAATATGATGAAGGAACTAATGAAAAGTAATGAGAAAGAAAAATTGCCTAGTCAACCCAAGGTGAATCCAAAATATAATTCTCGTAATGTGAAATATTGTGAGGACGAAAAATATAATTCGATCAACTCAGTCATCACCCTTAGGTCCTGAAAAACGATTGATAATAATTTCGGCAATCCCGATAATCATTCGATCCCAAGTCCAATTCAAAATCTTGACTCTCACCTGATGGCAGCCAATGCCAATCCTTTGGAACCTTCCAAACTCCCAACTTCTTCGAATGTTGGCAAGCCCAATGTCTCTTCTTCTAATGTTGGTAACCCCAACAACTCATCTTCTATATCATTACCTCCTTCACTTCCCATATCGAAACCTTCTTCTTCGAATGATCAAAATTCTGAAAGAGTCTATAAACCAGTAGCTGCATATCTTCATAGACTTAACAATAAGAAGAAGGATGGAAATTTTGAAAAAAATATTGAAATTTTCAAATCAAGTTCATTTCAATATTCCACTCTTAGACACCATCAAACTAATTCCTCAATTTTCCAAATATCTCAAGGAGCTATGCACCTGAAAACAAGTCATTAATGTTCCTAAAACTGTCTTTTTGACTGCGAACACTAGCTCTGTTTTCTCAAATTCATCACCAATCAAGTATAAGGACCCCGGTTGCCCTACAATTATTGTAAAATAGAAAATACTCACATCAGCCATGCCCTATTTGATCTTGCTGCAAGTGTCAATCTTCTTCCTTACACTATTTATCGTCAACTAGGACTAGGGGGATTGAAACGCATTAATATTACGATTCAACTGGCCGATCGATCTATTAAAAGTTCTTGGATATTGGTGAAGGTGTTCTGATTCAAATTGAAAATTTTCATTTCTCTATCGACTTCATAGTTCTTGAAACCAAGCCTGTTTCGAAACATGCTAGCCAAATTCCATTGATTTTGGGTCGTCGCTTCTTAGCCACCTCAAATGCTATCATAAATTGTAGGAGAGACCAACTTCGACTATCGTTTGGGAACTTAACTATTGAATTGAATATTTTACATCAATCCAAAGATTCCAAATAGGAGAAGTTGACGTGATTGAGATAGTTGTAGAAGACACATCAGATTTAGCTCTTCAAGAAGTTTCCCTTGCCTCAATAGACATATCCACTATGTCTTTTGAAGAGCTATTTGAGGAAGAGATTAAATTTTTACATGATGATTAGGGAAACGCCTATAAATAATCTTAATTCCATATCAACAAATGAGATTGTGGTTAAACGCTCAAGTTTATGGGATTATGATAATCTTGATCTGAATGATATTATCCATTGGTACGACAAAATAAGGGAGGATTTTGATTTCATAATTCACTGACATGCCCATGGTATCTCATGAGTTTGGAGACAAGAAACCATCACTCATCATTTAGGAACAAGTGTGGGGGGAAAAGGAAACATCATTCTTTGCCAAACATTCATCATTCCCATAGATTTCATTTTTCATTTGATTTGCACACTCATATAGTTGTTAAACTGCATTTCATTCTACAAATCATTTTGCGTCCAATCCATCTTTGGGTATTATCATTTACATTTAGGAAACATGTTTATAGTGTGGACACTTTTTTGATCAAGTGTCGGGGGAGTATGCATTGTATTCTTTTTATTTTTCTTCTGTTTCTTTTTCTTTTTATTTTCATGCATTTTGATAGGACCATCATGCATTTTAGGTCGTAGTAACATGCCATTTTTTTGAAACACGATTCATTTTAGATTGGTACAACAAAGTAAGTTAACAATCTTTGGTCAATTGATGGTAATTTTTTTCTCAACTGAGTTCGAATAAGAAATGTAATGAAAAATTGTATTATGAGCGATAAAAGTGTAACTGGTACATATGAAGATTCTTAGGTTATGGCCATGGAGTCTAATCTAAATTGTAGTCTTTGATTAGTGAGTGGAGGACTTAAAGTACATGTATTGGCTTTTCGAGTCTTTAAAACTAAGTTGTATTAAGATGAAATTACATAACTTCCTCTTCTTCTTATGTTCAATAATAATAGTAATCCAAGGGTATCCAACAATGCTTGTAAATCTAACGTTGGTGTACAAACCTGTCAAGCTCTTTCCCAACTCTCACGTCAGTCGGCAAGGTAATGCATGGGTGGTATACCTTGGTCTCATTTTATGAGTTGGACACCTAAGGATCACTGATATCTTGTTGACAAAGCCAGCGTTGGTCTGCAAAATTCACCAAGCTCTGTCCCACACTCTCACATTAGCTCGCAAGGCAGTGCATGGGTGGTATACCTTGGTCTTTTCAGTTAGGTATGCGTAACTAGTTATAAATTTAAACTTATATTGAGATAGAGAATAAGCAATGATGCCTAAATACTTCTTGACCTTATACATTTGACTAGCCATTACACAAGAAAATAAGAATACCACTTTGCAAACTACGACAAGTGAACTAAGAATTTATTTCATGGCTGCACTAGTCGAACCAACTTGCCAAACAAGAATTTAACATTTGAAATCTTGAATTATATTGAAAATTTTTGATGGGTCGAGGAACCAAAATTCCTATAGATTGATTTTGAATTGTATACTTCTATGTTTCAACTTTTCTGAAACAAGTTATGTTTTCATTTGCATTTGTCTGCTGCATTCATGTAATTGCATTAGAACCATAGCACATTGCATTTGGATTTTTTTAGAAGTATCCGTTGAAAACCCTCACGAGACACCAATCGTCCTACTAGGGGTACCTAGAGATTTAACGGCTTGTTGCATAAGGTCAATGTAATCGTGTTTCCTACGAAAGTGTGACTTACCTAGTTTAGTTTTTCAATTCTGTTTTACTCGAGGACGAGTAAAAGACAAGTGTAGGGTATTTAATTAACGTGTAAAAGTGTTTATTTTTACGCTTATATCTTATCTTTATTATATATAAATAAATATTTCTTTGGGTATTTTGGTGTATTTTCATAGATTGTCAATAAGTGTTTCCTTTATTTCAATCAAAGACCAATTGCATAGAAAAATGCTAATTTTCGGAATCAACAAGTTTTCAACCCCAAAAGATGTTGTAGCTCACTGATAATGGCCTGGAAATTTGGACAAAGTGTCCTGAGTTCGATCCCTATCAAGCCCTATTTTTGCTGAAGAAAGGAACATGAATACTACACACCCCGCCTCATATGTTTTGAAGAATATATGGATTAGTGATATATCATATATATATATATATATTCATATGTATGTATGTATGATATACATTAATAAATATTCTTGGAATTGGACATATTCTTCTTAGGGAAATCAAAGGAAATCTTTCATATTTACTTTCCATAGAGAAGAAGATTGGATAGATCATTACCAAAAGGAAACCCAATCATCTACCATGAGTCATTAATCTAGGAAGAGTGATCTTTAGAGAATATCTCAGAATCCAATCAGATCTATTATAACTGTAAAGAAAATATTTTGAAATATTCTCTGTAGGCCACATACTCACATGGATTGGAGACCAACTCACGTATAAATACATATGATACCCATTATAACCTTCTGCCATTTTCTGTAACTTCTTCTCCATTAATAAAGCTTCTTCTTTTATTTTATTTTTCTGCATTTTTATTTTTCAAGAAACTTGTGTCGTCTATACAATTAGATTTGGTAAAGCACATGTTGTCTTTGCAATTTATTTTTTCATTAGTGATTGACCATTTGATTAGTTTCAACGGTGATCCTAATTTTATTTCTCTTTGTTTATTTCTTTTCTGTAGTTTTTATTTCAGTATTTTGTTTTATTTTTTCTTAGTTAATCATTGCATTTATTATAGTTCTAATTAGATTCGAATCTGTAGTGAATTCAATTGCAGTTTTAATTTGTTTTTATTGATAATTGTAATTTGGTTGTCGATTGAATTAGATTTGTTCTGAACCAAATTGCAATTTCAATCAAATTCTCCAAATTCGTCTAACTTGCCCACGAAATTATATAAATAATAAAATTTAATTTTCCTCCCTGTGTCTGACCTGCATACAACACGCTTGTGCGCTTGTAGTGATTATATCATAATCTGCTCTTTTCTAATCTAAAGAAAAGTGTCAAACACCTACCGTGAAATGGTTGTTTTCCATGTCTTTCTTCCGCTACTACAAGTTTTGCTATGTCTTTCCAAATCATGCTATAAATCTTCGGCTTGTGTCTCGGAAACGAAATCGACATCAAGGTTCGAACCACCTTGTTGTTGCTTAAGGAACATAATCTATAATCGAACCATCTTATTGTTCAAAATCATCATAAATTTTCATCATCGTTCCATCGTCAATCTCTCAGTTATTCATTTTCACCTATAAAACAAGTATAAGGACCTTCTATATCATAGACTTGATTGAACTAAGTGACAAAACTAGAAACGCAATCAAACAAACTAAACTCAAATCATGTTAGACAAAACAAAATCCAAAATCCTACCAGATTCATTGATTTTTTTCATTATTTTTAGACTTATGCTCAATCTACAACAACTAAGTAAATTCTATTTGATTGAGATATGGAGTTGGTAAAAATTTGGAAATTAGGTTTTTTAGTTCAGAAGATTTGGAAAAATAGAAATTGAGGTTGGTAGAAAAATGAAAAATCATTATGTGGGCACGAAAAAGAACGGAGAAAGCATATCCATGGGCGGGATATGGGATGTTACCAATTGGCGGCATCCTAGATACCGCACGTATATTTACTTACTGCCATATGATTATAACAGTAAGCAATAAAATGGGCGGCATCCAGGATGATTCTATGGTAATTGCTTTCTGCCACATGATGTGGTAGTAAGCAATTTACAACGCAACATACATGATGCCACCCACCAGCGGCATACTAGAGGTCACTCTCTTAATTACTTACTGCCACAGTCATGTGGTGCGGCATTAAGAAAACTTATGGGCGGCATCCGGGATGCCTCGTGTGGTAGTAAACAAACAACATTTTCATAGTAATTTCAAATAAATTTAACATTCAACAATTCCAACCAACTCTTCCAATTCAATATTCCCATGAAAAACAAATACCATTGCATCAACATTAAAAACACATTCTAAGTCAACATAAAGAACACATTCTGGTTAAACATAAAATCCAATACAAACAATCCATGTATAAACCCAATCCTAACTAGCTTTTAAACACAAATTCATACATTAAAACCAAATTATTTCAGATGTTCTAAAATGCGAGGTGTTTTCTTTTTGTCCCTAGGTTTCAGTATAAACTGTTCCTCCATCGGCGACTCATCCTCTTCTTCAATGTGTTATTTAATACCTTCATGGGTATTTGAGAACTTCTAACCGCATATGTATGTTGCAAAGATAACTCACCAGAAGATTCATTCCTACCTTTCCTAAGGCTTTAGTACCTTTTTTGGCTTGGGAGCAGATGGTAAGTCAGCAATGTCTACATTTAGGGGAGGAGGGGTAGAGAAGGAGGAGAGGAAGGGTTCGATCTGGCCATCTTGTTCTTAGATTGACAAGAGTGCAAAATATGTTATATAGATAAAAAAAAATTCTTTTTTTGTATCTGAAGCTTCCTTCTCGAGCTCATCGACTAACTTAAGGGCGTGGTATACCTCGTCCACCTATAAAGAACATATGTTATTAAATATTTTGACACTCGCATATACTAATTTTTTTTAATACATACTATATTTCGTTTAAGAGAAGCTCTAGAAGTGTAGGAAGGAATGTGTACACAAGTTGGTGACGGTGATCTTGTTAACACATACCAACGTGTGATGTCCTAATACCGTGCAATGTGCTTCTCATAAATCAATGTGACCTTATGTTCCTCTTCTTCATAAGCGAAGAAATTACTCCATAATGTTATCAATTCCTTATACTCATCTCCGCCAATTGGAACATAATAATGGGGAGAAGGACCAGGAAGGTGCTAGCTTAGACCAAACTGCCTCATTACTCCATCTAGAAGATGAAATACACAATATGTCAAAGAAAACAAAAGCAATCCAGCTCTTTATAGTTGTCTAGAATCCGTGTATAGTGGAAGAAGTTCCTCAAGGTCTGCTTCACGTATGGAGTCCACATGACAACATCAGAGTCTAGGACATCAAGCTCTTTTCTGTAGTGTAGATCAAAAAATTCCGTTTCAGTGACAATTTGGTGTTCTTAGGTCCAATCCACCTAAAAATACATAAATTTATATGCACTATACTAAATGCTTATATGTTTACCGAACCGTATAACCAATAAAAAGCACCTTGCCCTATATGGTTTCGTATATTCGACTACCAGTCTCTTCATCTTAATATGACCAACAGACAGATAAATCCATGACCATAGTTACAAAATAAACAAATAAAATATTAAAAAAATTGTTATTTGTATCAACTATGAATTACTTAAAAACATATACCGCATCTGAAGAAGAGTAAAACAACCACAATACAGACCTTTACTATATCAAAGCAGTTCTAATGAGCTCTAAATATGTGATAGCCAGCACTGCACTACCCCAAGAGTACTATCGGCATGAATTGAATTCTGATACTAGAGAAAGCCAATAAAGAGCTACTCTAGTCTTTGATCTATCATAGCAAAAGCGCTAAGGGGTGATGTGCAATATGATAGCACAAGAGCGTTGTGCAACTGCAATGGAGATGCATTTGGGCGAATATCACCGGACAACTATGCTTTATACCTGGTGGTCACAATGATCTCATTCCCCAATCTAGCTTCATTTGGAGGAGACAAACCAAGAATCCTCTCGCACAAGTTCAGATAATTATATGCAAAGTCAGGTTAAATAATAGGATCACTTTTTATTGGCAAACCTAGAAACATGGCCATATTATCAAGGGTAATTGTCATCTCACCTACTCGATGATGAAATGTAGATGTTTTAGGCCTCCATCTTTCAAGGAAATCTGTAATCAAATTACGATCCAGCAGTGCATAGCCTAACTGATGTATCAAACTAAATCCTACTCTCTTAAGAAGTTCCAAATACTTGGATGAATGGAAGTGACTTGCTTAAGAGTCCAAGAATGGTCGATGGTCCCTTTTGGATCAACCATCTCCGCCTATGTAAAATATTCTCATATAAGTATTCAAATTTGCTAAAATAAGATCGTATCTCTCAATAAAGTAAATAAAATACTACCATAATCGATACCGGATAGTTAGTCCGGTGTTGTTATTATAAGTATAAAATGCTTGTACCAATCAGTCTAGGTTTCACTTCTTCATACTCTACCAAAAAATTAAAAAAAAATGAATCCAAAATTGCATATATTCCTACTCAAAAACAGTCAAAAATGCAACCAAACAAAGTAATCAAACACCGTAATTGCATATACAACTTCCCTTATATCACTTTCCAAATAATTCTAAATAACAATCAAGCAAATGTTAATCAAATAATGAAAACAAAAGCTATGATTGCATATACCACTTCTCATATACTACTTTTCAAATACTTATCAAACAAATGACAGAAATGCACATATTAATATTAACAAAAATACATATTTTCAACTTAAAAATATTACTTAATCCTATTAAATCATATCACTGCCTCTAAAATCTAGTTTTCAACATATTACATGTCACATGCTAAATCATACTAACTATACATTGAATGACACAACCAAAAAATAAATTTTTAGACTAAATCATACCAACATCTCCCAAATTCATGTTTTCAACATATTAAATTTCCAAATGCTAAATCATACGAACTATATATCGATAATTTTAACTAAACATCATGTTTTCCCAAAACCATAAAATTACAAAAAAAAAATTATATAATTTATATATATATATATATATATATACATAAATTGAAGAATACATACCTATAGGAGGAACTTGAGATGACAAGGATCCATTATAACATTTTATTTTTTTTGCTAAAAAGATGTTATTTTAAGTGGATTTGAAGTTTGATGGAAAATCTTCATTATTGATGAAAGTTGGGTTAAGATGGAAACGAGAAAGAGAGAAAGAGGGCTTATTGTATAGTCCTAAAAGATCCGGGTGGCATTCGAAATGTTGCCTATTAGTTAGATGTTGCCCAGGTAATAAATGTTTTATGGACGACATCTCAGATGCTACCAAATAAATTCCAAAAAAAAAAAAGATGGTGGCATCCAAGATGCCGCCAGTATATGTGGCGTCCCAGGTGGTCAAAACTGGCATATCTCTGTAATAAGTTTTGAAAGTGGTCTATTTTTGTTATAAGTTTATAAAATAAACTCAAATAAATAAATTCCAATTTTATTACTTTTATTTTTATTTGCGTTGTTAATTATTAAGGAATGATGACAATGTAAAGAATGTCAATTTGTTAGATTATATTTTTTTAGTGATATTAAGATTTGTTAATATGCTTAGAAATCCAGTTTGAATTTGTAAAAACATGTGTAATTGTTAAATCGTATTTTTAACTGATATATATAGCTAAAGATATATAAGAGTATTTTCTAAAGTTTGTGATTAGGACAATAGTTTGTGATTTCAAAATAACTTTTAGTAAATAATAAAGATATGGAAGATATTGACTCATTTAATACATGCGTGAGCATGTCTACGTGACTTAATGGTCACCTGGTTTCACTTTTATTCTTTTCCCTTTTATTTTCTAATTATATTTAATAAATAAATTAGAAACAAACCATTGCTATTTGTTTGATCCACAAAGACATCGAAAAATCAAGCTAAAGGATTTGCTTTCAGCTTTCAGCTTTGACCTTTGATTTTTAGGTTTAATTTTAATTTATATTCAACTAGATCAGCTGTGTTTCTTAAAGAATTATCAAAACCTAGCTCACTACAAATCGTTTCTATACTTGTATAGCTCTATCGTATGTACAATAGTGCATGTACACACACACATGTATGTGATATAGGTGTCCAAAAAGAGGGACACTATGGATCCTCCTCTCTGTCCATGTGCATATATATCAATACATGAAATTGGGTAAATACTCTCCTTTGTACCCTACCAATCTTCAACATTAAGTTGACAATTAGAGAGTATACTCTTTGTCGTTGAACCAAAATGAAATAATAAATCATGATATATAGTCAAAAAGAAGAAAAAATAGATGGTTATATTAAAGTCCATTACAGTCTGTTGAGCATTTAAATACTCAGCAGTATCTCCTAAGCAGAGCATCTAATAACGTCATCCTAAACAAAACCGAAAGAAAAACAAGATGTCGTTCGCCCTCGATAAGCTAATACATCCAAATTGGACTTTTCAATCAACACTTCCAGTTTTCTAAAAAAAGAAAAAAGCTATTGAATCACACATACATACGGATATACATACATGGCTCTTCGCTCCGTTTTCTATTTTTTTTCAAGAGTACTCCATATTAAAGTGAGCTTTTTAGGCATATTATGTTCATTTGTTTTTTCAAAATTTGAAATTGTTTTGTAGTATCCATCTCATTGGACATAATATTTAAAATATGTAACTAGAAAAATAATATTAGATGGCTCTTGTTATCTTGCAATTTAAACTGTACAATATGCTGACCTATAATCTAGTGCCTTTCCAACTTTAAATCCACAATTCAATCAACTAGTAGCCACCTTATAATCCATCAAGCATCTCAAATAAACATCACACAAGTTAGTGATATAATTAAGGCTAAGCTTTAGGGGTAATTATGCGTCTTCAACTAGCAGCTACCTTATAATCCACCAAGCATCTCAAATAAACATCACACAAGTTAGTGATATAATTAAGGCTAAGCTTTAGGGGTAATTATGCATCTTCTTGTAAAATATGTTTCTTATATAAGAATCTTGTTTGAAATAAAGTAATTTTTATGGTTTTATTTTCTATTATCTATATTTTTATTTTGAGATATAAGTAGTGATCTAAATACATCAAATATGTACAAATACACAATATACAGGAAAAATATTTCATATATTGCATTTGTGAATATGTTCGTAACCATGAGTTTTAAGTCAAACATTTAAAATACTTATCCTTAAATTGTTTTATATATCAAAATATAATAACTTACAATGGAAATTAAAAGATCTGAAGCTTAAGTTTTAATTAACTATCACTACACAAAAAATAGCTTTTCACAAACTTCGAAAAACGCTGTAATAAGCTATAACAACGTTATTAGAAACGTTGTATAAGGACATGCTGTCGTTGATGCATAATTTCTAACAGCAAAATAAAAATGTTGTCAAAAATATTTTTATACAACATTGTTTTTTTGCTGTAAATTTGGCTTATACGACATTTATAACTTACTGTGAAAATGTGTTTAGGGTATTTTTTTTTAAATTTTCATCAGCGTGTTTAAGTGTTGTTGCTAAGCTATGACAGTGTTTATTATACGCTATATATAGTTTTTTCATAAGTTTTCAACAACAACTTATAGATGCTATTATTAGCTATTTCATCAGCGGTTCGTGAAAGCTTTTAGTTCCCATACTCTTTATCTTTTCAAAGAACTCAGATCAAGACACAAATGTTGTCGTATCAACATGATTTATTTATTTTTTCAAAAAATGGACCGCATGTCTTAAACATTGTCGTTTAAGACATATTTCATAATTGCAATATTCACACACCATTAACCTAATTGCGTTTAATTATATTTCAATTGATTAATATATAGAACATATACATATCATTCTAAAAAAATTAAAACAAAAACATAACAATTAATCATTTTCATAAAATAAGTTGAACATAATATCCACTGACAAAGTTTACTCACAAAGAACGATGAAATTTATAAATCACCTTCAAACAACATTAGATAAAGACACAATATATATAGAGTTTGCATCAAATATTAATGATAAAACATGTAAACAAAAACTTTTCATATACTAACTAGCTAGGTCGAACCTCCAAAAACTAAAAGACTATCTTGTGCATTTCTTGCATCCAAAAACTTTACTTACCTGTAACAATGTAAAAGTCAGTGATGAAAAATACATTTAAATAACATATTTAATTTGCAGCTACTAAAAAAATTGCAACACAGATTTACACTAGCATCAACTTAGTTTTGAGTGCAGTAAAAACATAATTTTTTTTATCACTATTACAAGTCCTTAACGCTGATTTTTTAAACAAAACCGAGCAAGAGCTCTCGGTTTTGAAACAAAACTAAGCATCAACTCAGTATCGAGCATTAGCTCAGTTTTGACTCAAACATGAACATCAACTCTGCTCATTTTTGAAGCAAAAGCGAATCAACTCAGTTTTAACTCTAAACTAAGCAAGAGCTCTTAGTTTTGATACAAAGCTGAGCATCATCAGCTCAGTTTTTGACTCAAAACTGAGCATCATCTCTGCTCAGTTTTTTTAATACAGTAAAAATAAGTATCTGAATAAACGATTAAGGACTAATTTTGGAATGGCAAACTAGTAATAGACGATTAAGGACTAATTTTGATTATAATAAAAGGTATTTTTTTATTCTAATCCACAATTTTATTAAGTCAATCCACCGTATAAAATAGGATCGTTGACTTATACTAATATTTAAATTTTAATTAGTTCATCCACCTAAAAAATGTCAAATATCCTTTTTCTGAGTTTCGCGTCTTTCTTCTTCTCTGCGTTTTTCTTCTTCCCAGTTTTGCGTCTTTCTTATTCTCAATATTGCATCATATATTTATTATTTCTAAAATCTTACATCTAAATTCAAATTTAAGTGGAGTGCATCACTTAACGTAATACAAGTGGAGTACATCATATATTCCTCTTCATTTGTTCATGCCATCCTTGAATGATCAATTTGCGAGCAATAACATCTCTGTTGGCACTGACATTTGATTTTTATGAAATGATTTTGCGCACAAATGTAAGTTTGTTTCTGCTAACTAATTAATGAAGGGGGTTGTTAAAAGGACTCCACATTTGGTTAAGGGGAGGACCAATTTTAAGGGGACTCCATCTTAAAAAAGTTTTGTTAAAGGGGGGTCTGCTTTATTTTATAAAAAAAGAGACCAAATTACCCCTGACTCGTGACTTATGTTAAACTCTAATTTACTAAATTCAACGCAAGTAACAAACATGCAAGTTACTAAACATCTCAACTACACAAATTCAATACAACATGTTAGATCAAAAAATTTGTTTTTGCATTTATTTTAAATTAACCATACAGATTCCAATATAAATTACAATTAATTACCTGACCCGATGTCTTCTGGTCACACAAGAAAATTTCTTGTGTCTCTATTACATTAACTATATCAATTTTTTATTTTTATGTGCAACATTAAACTGTAAGCATTAATGAAGCTTTAGGTTTTATGTATTATATTTATGGGGACTATGGGGTTTAATATCGGAATTTTAATTTATATGTTTAAGGGGAGGCAAATTTATTTTGTACCCCCATAACAGTTATACAAACAATAAAAATTGGTCCTCCCTTTAAACAAATGTGGAGTCCCTTTAACAATCCCCTTAAATAAATATACATTTTTTTGGTTAGTTTTATACAGTTTTCATTTTCTAACAACTTATAAATCTCAGGCTCAATTTGTTAACATCCCTCTATGATTTTGTATGATGAGGGTAGTTCAATCATTTAATGAGGTTGTATAATTGTATGAGATACAATCATCACATTCTTGTAACTTCAAATTGGGTATCCATAGTGTCATGATAGAAGAGTACAAAATTGGGCATCAAAAGGAGATTTCGTGCTCTAAAAGTAAAGGAGAAGTAATGTAGTTTCTGGTGAGTAATATGCTGCTATCTTGCGAAGTTATATGCTAAGTCAAATGCTGCTGACTTACATGTATTAACAAACAGTGCATCTTTACTGTTTAACTAACAACATGTTAACAATGCACCTTAACTGTTTAACTAACAACATGTTTGCTGTTTAGAAAAAGCTGAAAACAGTGCATATTTGACATTTAATCAAGAAAAATGTGTAACTAATTGATTGCTTGACATGTCTTAATTTCGATGTGTTCAGTTTTTTCTGAATTTTTTTTGCCTGGCTTACGCCTCACCTCAAGAACACAAAAATATCTAATTTAAGCCTTATGATAGAGTGAAATCTTTAAGTTAATCCACTTATGGATTAGCTTACAAAATGGTTGTGGATTAACTCATTAAAATAAAATGGTGGATTAACTTATTAAAATTGTGTATTAGAATAAAAATTACCATAATAAAATTCGTGGGTAGACATAATATAATAACTATATTCCCAAAAATGTCAACAAGTTAGCCGTTACATGTTTTTATTTTCCCAAAATTTATGCATGTTTCTAATTACATTTTCATTACTTATTACTAAATTTTATTTGCATGTTTCTTTGAATGAGATTTTAAAGCCCGTGAATGGGATGAACATGTATTCCATGTTAGATATGTTCAAACTTGAAATGGATGAAAATTCAAACACTTGAAAGCTTTATATGTGTTGTGTACTTGGGAATATATAAACATAATTTAGTTTCCTCCATTGAGCACACATCATAACACAGTAGTAAACCAGATAACAATACTAACAAAAAACTCCAAAATAGTAAATCTAAATAATTTAGAATTTATGAAACTTACTTAGATATCTTCTAATAGAATTTTTAACAGTGTCATCATATTTAACCATGATATCTTCCATAGCCTTTACACGTTACCTCTGAATATATCCTGTTAGAATAATTAATATATGGTATTTATGTTAATAATATATTACATAAATACCATATATTAATGGTTGAAGATTTGTGTTAGAATAATTAATACATGGTATTTATGTTAAAAATATATTACATAAATACCATATATTAATAGTAGAAGATTTGTCATTTATATATATTACGCATGGTAATGTATATTAAAGACAGAAGATTTATGTTGATGTTTATCTACTATTTGCAATAAATTCATGTAAATACTGAACTCCTATATAAAAGAGTGGAGAATAATGAAACAAAGGCAACAAATGAATTCTCTCAACAAATTGAACTCTATGGTATCGAAGCAGGTTTCGAATGTCTAAACCTCTGCTCTCCCATCCTCCTCTCTTTCTTCTTCTTCGACCATCTCTTTCCTGTTAAATAACCACCAATGGCCGCTATGCATGCCGATGAATGTTTTTACATGGATACCGGTGCCACATCTCACATGACAGTGGATCAAAGTGTACTTTCTTCTTATTTCAATTCCAACAATAATTATCATAATATTGTTATTGGCAAGGTCATCTAATTCCAATTGTTGGTCACGGTAGCATTAATTTACCTTTACCATGTTGTGATTTGTGACATAAAATCACATATGTTGATAGAGATGAGGCGTGGATGTGCTTGGCGGTAGAGGAGATGGTGCAGCAACAGAAAGAAGGTTAGAAGGAGCAGTTTGGCGTTTGAGCGGATTTATTGCTGGATTTTGACCCGGTCTTTCTGTGACTTATCTGCAAATATTGAGGGGATATATTCCTAATATATCTCTAAGAGGAAAATTGGATATTTTTCCTAGGCTTTCTATTCTCCTATAAAAGCAGCACATTGGGTTGGATTAATGCATGAACGAATAGAGTGGCGGCTGCGTACCTCTAGGGCTTGGTGCCCTAGAGATGATTGGTGCCTCCAGTTAATCCAAGAATTAGCCGTCGTTCTTCATTGTTCTCCTTCTCCAACAAAGAGTGTTAGTCATCTAGATATTCTTTCCCTTTCTCAATAAGGTTATTGATTCTTGTAATTTTGTTTATTTTTGGTTCTGATCCATTGAATGTAAACAAAATTTGTTTTTGTGAATCAATAAAGAGGGTGGTTGGGGTGGAATATCTTGTGTTTGCGTGTGTGATTTCATATCTGTGTTTGTTTCCATAGAAATCATCTTTAAGTAATTGGGTGAAAAAGACCTTGGTCGCTTCCGCAAAGGCGCAGTTTTCATAACAGTTGGTATCGGAGCTAGATCATCGCAAAGCTTAGAGTGATTTTGAATTGGAAAATTTGTTTTTTGTTCGGAAAAAATTGATTTTTTGTTGAAAGAAAATTGTTTTTTTACTTCGGATATGATGGCGCTGCTGGTGATGACTAATTTTCATTGGGGATTTGAAGGCCCCAATTGTTTGGTTGATGGAGATGAAGAGGAGCCCTCAGATGTGGATGGGGGAAGATGGAAGATGACGAAGATGTTGACAATTGGTTTGATTTGCCTATACCTTGGTGATTCGGTTCATATTTTCGACAGGGGTCTTCACGTTGATGATGCTCGAGGGATCCAGAGTGATCGAGGAAGGAGCTCAGATCAAGTGGTAAACGGGTGTCGTTGTGGAATTACAAGCACTTTTAGACCGCTGGTTGATGCACGGTGCAGCTCAGGTGGTAGATGCATCTTTTGCAGGCGGTGAGTTGTGTTTGTAATTGAGGTGTGGTCGTAGTCCTTTCAAATCAACTGGGCATATCTCGTTGCCCTGAAATCGAGGTTGTGGGGTGTATCTCGTTGCCCGGAAATCGAGGTTGGTTTAATTGAGAGAAGGTGTCGTTGAAAGAGCTAGATGACTTGTTTGGTGATTGTTAGAGTGTTGATATGGTTTCAGATCAAGGTGGAGCATTGTGATGGTGATTTCACATGTCCATGGAAGTCGGTTGACTTGTTGATGTGATTTCATATCAAGGTGGAGTGTTGTGATTTGTGACATAAAATCACATATGTTAATAGAGACGAGACGTGGATGTGATTGGCGGTAGAGGAGATGGTGCAGCAACAGAAAGAAGGTTAGAAGGAGCAGTTTGGCATTTGAGCGGATTTATTGCTGGATTTTGACCCGGTCTTTCTATGACTTATCTACAAGTATTGAGGGGATATATTCCTAATATATCTCTAAGAGGAAAATTGGATATTTTTCCTAGGTCTTCTATTATCCTATAAAAGCAGCACATTGTGTTGGATTAATGCATGACCGAATAGAGTGGCGGCTGCGTGCCTCTAGGGCTTGGTGCCCTAGAGATGATTGGTGCCTCCAGTTAATCCAAGGCTTAGTCATCGTTCTTCATTGTTCTCCTTCTCCAAAAAAGAGTGTTAGTCATCTAGATATTCTTTCTCTTTCTTAATAAGGTTACTAATTCTTGTAATTTTGTTTATTGTTGGTTCTGATCCATTGAGTGTAAACAAAATTTGCTTTTGTGAATCAATAAAGAGGGTGGTTGGGTGGAATATCTTGTGTTTGTGCGTGTGATTTCATATTTGTGTTTGTTTCCATAGAAATCATCTTTAAGTAATTGGGTGAATAAGATTATGGTCGCTTCCGCAAAGGCGCAGTTTTCATAACATACCATACCATCCATTTATCCTAAATAATGTTTTGCATGCTCCTAAACTTATTAAAAACCTGATATCCGTTCGTAAATTCACCACTGATAATATGGTTTCTGTTGAATTTGATCCGTTTGGATTTTCTATTAATGATTTACATACGGGAACCAAACTAATGAGATGTGACAGCACTGGGGATCTTTATCCTCTCTTCTCCAATAACCAAACCACTCCCTTTATGAATCATCTTTTTCCTCTCTTCTCCAATAACCAAGCCACTCCCTTTATGAATTAGTCAGCCTTTACTGCTCTCTCTCCAGATCTTTGGCATAACTGCTTAGGACATCCTGGCGCTGCTGTGCTTAGATCATTAAATCATAAAAATCTCATTAATTGTAATAAGTCTCGTAAAACTTATCGTTCTTCTTGTTCTCTTGGAAAACATTCTAAATTACCATTTTTGATTCTCTGTCATACACTTTGCTACCTTTTGATATTATTCACAACGATCTTTGGACATCACCTATTGTTAGTTCTCTTGGCCACTGTTATTATGTTCTTTTTCTTGATGATTATAGAATTTTTTTGTGGACTTTCCCTACTGCCAAAAAGTCACAAGTCAAACATTTATTACAATCTTTTCATGCCCTAATCAAAACTCAATTTGAACAAAACATTAAAACATTCCAATGTGACAATGATACAGAATACATCAATGGCACCTTTAAACAATTCTTTGATCATAATGGGATGTTATTCTGCTTTTCTTGTCCCCACACCTCTTCTCAAAATGGCAAAGCTGAACGACACATTAAATCAATAAATAACATCATTTGTACCTTGCTTGCTAAAGCCTCTATGCCACCTTCTTTTTGGCATCATGCTTTAGAAATGGCCACATATCTTCTTAACATACTTCCAACTAAATTCTTAGGATTTCAGTCCCCACCCAAATTCTATACCAATGTGATCCCAATTATTCGGCGTTGCGTGTATTTGGTTGCCTATGTTTTCCTTTGTTTCTAACCACTTATACCCATAAATTGCAAGCTCGATCCACTCCATGTGCTTATCTCGGTCCCGCTCCCAACCATAGAGGCTCAAAGTGTTACGATATGGCAAGTGGAAAAATCATTATTTGTCGTCATGTGAAATTCACTGAGATCGAATTCCCGTTTGCACAAATTCACAACAAAAGCATAAATAAAACGTATGATTTTTTAATTGCCAATAGTTATAATTCTTTATTGAATTACTTCGAAGCCTCCAAACATAATTGAGTCCACGCCTCATTCTAGCCCATTAAATCAGCCTTCCCTTACTGGCCCACGGCCTCAAACGGACCCAGTTGCATCCTCTTCTGTTGCGCCACTAGCTCCCACAGGCTTAGTTCCCCAGCAATTCTCTCCATGTGTTGTCAACACTCAGGTTGGTCGACAAATTCAGCTAAGCCCACAACCCACTTCTCTTCTTTTCAGTCCAAAAACACAATCCACATCTACTGCCCAATCTTACAACTCTAAGTCAGCAACATCTCTTTCTCCAAATACCTCCATTTCAACTGCACAAACGAACCAAACCCAAAGCCCACAAAGCTCTCCTCAGCCTAACAACCCAATATTACATCGTATGGCAACCGATCAATAGATGGCATTTTAAAACCAAATACCAAATACACCACCAATTTACACACATCAACCACAAACATATCTCCCATACCTAAGAACCATATTAGTGCTTTTCATGACAAAAACTGGAATAGTGTAATGTTGGATGAATTTAATGCTTTAATTGATAATAAGACTTGGGATTTAGTGCCAAGACCACCTAATGTGAATGTAAGTCGGTCTATGTGGATTTTTCATTACAAGTACAAATCTGATGGTTCCTTAGAGCGGCATAAAGCCCGTCTTGTAGGTGATGGTAAAACTCAGCAACAGGGTATTGATTGTGAAGAAACGTTTAGCCCAGTGGTTAAACCAGCAACCATACGAGCAGTTCTTATTATCGCTCTTTCAAAATCTTGGCACATTCATCAACTGGATGTCAAGAATGCTTTTTTACATGGTCATCTTAATGAGACTGTCTATATGCATCAACCCATGGGGTTTCGAGACAAGAGACATCCGGATCATGTATGTTTACTAAAAAAAATCTCTATAAGGTTTAAAACAAGCTCCTCAGGCTTGGTATCAGCGATTTGCAGACTTTGTTGCATCCATTGGATTTACTCACAGTAAATCTGATCACTCTTTGTTCATTTATAGACAAGGTTCAAAAATGGCATATATACTGTTGTATGTTGACGACATAATTCTTACTGCTTCTTCAAATCATTTGCGCAATTCTTTCATTACTCTTTTAAGTTCAGAATTTTCTATGAAGGATCTTGGTCAATTAAGTTTTTTTTTTGGTATTGTTGTTACTCATCATGCAAATGACTTATTTCTATCTCAGAAAAAATATGCTGTAGATATCATTGACAGAGCTGAAATGTCTAACTGCAGACCTTGCCCTACCCCTGTTGACACCAAATCTAAACTTAGTGCTAAGGATGCCCCGTATGAGGATCCTACTAAGTATCGTCACCTTGATGGTGCTCTTCAGTATCTTACCTTCACAAGGCCTGATATTTCTCATGCAGTACAACAGGTGTGCCTTCATATGCATGATCCAAAAGTTGAGCACATGACTGCTCTCAAGCGCATCTTGCGCTATATTCAGGGTACACTATCTTATGGTTTGCATCTGCACAAGTCTTCTATTGACAAATTTATCGCCTATACAAATACTGATTGGGGTGGATGCTTGGATACTAGACGCTCCACCTCAAGTTATTGTGTATTTCTCGGAAATAATCTTATTTCTTGGTCCTCTAAACGTCAGCCTGCATTGTCTCGTTCTAGTGCAGAAGCTGAGTATAAAGGAGTTGCTAATGTTGTCTCCGACTCATGTTGGATCAGAAATTTGTTATTAGAGTTGCATGTTCCCATTCAGAATGCCACCTTGGTTTATTGTGACAATGTAAAAGCGATATACTTACCAGGTAATCCAGTTCAGCATCAACGTACAAAACACATTGAGATGGATATTCATTCTGTCCGTGAAAAGTAGCTAAAGGAGAAGTTCGAGTCCTCCATGTCCCATCCCGTTATCAAATTGCTGATATTTTTACAAAAGGTCTTCCGTGTGTGCTATTTGACGAATTTCGGGACAGTCTCAACGTCCGACAACAACCCGTTTATAATGCGGGGAGTGTTAGAATAATTAATATATGGTATTTATGTTAATAATATATTACATAAATACCATATATTAATGGTAGAAGATTTGTGTTAGAATAATCAACCGACCGTTAGGGAGGTTTCTCTGCTATAAAAGCCAAAAACAAATAGTTTGATCCAATGGATTTCGGCGTAATTTTCGCTCACCGACTTTCCTTTCCGCAAAGGCATCGCTCCTTCACTTTCACAATATACCTCTCTGCCCTTATTGCGATTATTATCCAAATCATCCCTTTTCCCTTCAGCTTTTCACGTTACTTTCTGCCATCTATCCCCTCCGTCTACAACCTAGCCCTAAATCGAAGGCGATGCGATTTGCTCCCAGGGAAGCCTTGCTCCACTGCTGTGAACTTGCTACCTCTTCTCCTGAAGTAAGCACCTATTTACTAGTTATTTTCTGCGCTAGGTTTAGATTAGTTAGGCTTCTCTTATTTTCATATTTTCTTCGATAACGGTTGTTGATTTCTGTTCTCAGAAACAAATTTGTTCACTCTGTTTTTATTTTTCCAACTTTCTCTGCTCTTTGTTTAAAAATATCAATTTATAACAATTGCAATTCAAAAATGATATATGTCCTAAAGTTTTCCTTTTAAGATTTACAAGAATTGTATTTATGCTGTAATATTTAAAGCTTTTAAATTGAAATTGTCCTTTTTTTTCAACTTAGATTCAAAGCTTGCACTCAATTATTAAAATTGAATTTATAAGACAAAATTTTAATTTTTTTTTAATTCTGATTTTTTTTTCATGTTTTAAATAACTTTTGAATGTTTATCTTTCTCAAAATACATATACTTACAATTTATAATCGAGTATAAGTCACAGGTATATAAGCTGTTAGTCATCTGTTTTTCAATAATCAAAAGGTTCCATATCAAATTGCTTAAGTTTCTCTTGCTTTTGCTATATGTTAGCTGGCCAGTTGATCAACTCATAAAAGCGTTTTGCCCTTAATTAATTTGAAAGGCATAGTTAGTTTTAGCAAAATATATGATACATTATACAAATCGGCTGATCCCAACTAAATTGCATTAGCTGTGTGTGTGAAATACAAAACACATGTTAACTTGCATTAACCAAGATATGGAAATTGTATATTAAATTAATCCAATTAAACTGCATTAATTTTGTACAGGTATCTTTGTTTTTATTTTTTAGTAACTATAAAATTGTTGGTTGGAAGAATACCAATGTTTCCCTTAGCTTTGTTTGTATAATCGAAACAATACTTTGTTATGAAAATTAGGATAATGAATTATAAAAAAATCTGTATCGTAACATCAAATATATGTTTAAAATGTCCTGTTTGTTATACTATGTAAGCATATTGTATTCCCGTTTTAATTTTTATTTTACACTGTATATATTGTGTGAACTGAATCTGCTAACATATCTTATATTTGTTGCTTGAAATTTAACAAGTAAATGAGAATGCTTTCCACTGGACTTTTTATATCTTTTATCTGTTGTTTGAAATTTAAGCAAGTAAATGAGAATGCTTTCTACTGGACTTTTTATATTTGACATTAAGCTTTCTGGTTCTAGGTTTTCTGACATCTTGGATAAATTATAAAGAGTGGTTCTGTATTCTATGCTTACCATAAATAAATAAATAAAATTTTCATATTTTCTTTTTCAGCTTTAGGCTTCCTTAGGTTTAAAGGCTTATTATCAACTATAGATGTGAGGGTACCTCACTGCTATGGGTATACAATATCACAAACCCAGCATAATCACAGGTGCATAGCAATGCAATCTGCCCTTCATAAAAGTAATATCATTTGAGGATTAACGACTTGGATTTGAATTTAGAACTCTAGCAAATTACCAAGATTTGTCAATCAAACAATGGATAACAAATTTATAAATTAGAACTCTACCAAATTACTAAGATTTGTCAATCAAACAATGAATAACAAATTTAGAAATTTTCTACCAATATATTTTATGTTTAAGTCTGTTGGGTATAAGCCTACCTTTTCCGTATGAAGTTAAATTATAAGGAAACTATTGTAAATATGGAATTTTCTCCCATTTTTTATCAAGCTTATATATTACATATAATTATATATGATTTTATTGATGCTTCTGTAGTGTGTTTGACTTGATTTTTTTTTTTAAAGGTTTTATATAGTCTGTGCACTATAGTTGAGTAGTTTGGTTAATATGCTAACACGATGTCTTCCAGCTGTTCGTTATATGGAAATAACAATAGCTAAATTTAAGTATTTGTAGTTTTTTACGACAACGTAACATGATATGCTGCATCCACCAGTAACTCATCTATCCAAAAGATGTCCTTGGAGCCAATAATTTTTCAATATCTATGTACAGTAAAATTTAGTTGTTTAGTATAAAAGAACATAGCTAAAAGATTCGCTGTATATTAGAATTTGCCCAGCAATGACCTGAGTAATTTTTCTCCATTTAGTTCTACGCGTTAACTCAAGCAAAATTTGTCTCACTATTAATAATTCTTCATTTATAATTGCTGAAACTTTGGTTTCAGAGCATGGAGTATTAATGATTTATTGATTTATTTCCTGTTAAATCAAGGAGAAAAAATTTCGCTTATAATTGCATATTTGAATGGTTTTTTTTATTAAGTCAAATTAATTAGCACAACATTTTCCTCTCTTCAATATTCTGGATCATTTTGCTTTTTTAATCCTGTGTCTCATTTAAGATTTGGTAAGATTTGATTCCTTATAATTGTTGAAGTTGGTCTGGAGTATCGATGATTTGTTGATTTATTTCCTGTTATAATGAGAGGAAGAAAATTTTCATTTTTTAATTGTAGATTTGAATGGTTTTCTTTATTAAATTAAGTACCACAATCAGTTCTGTTCTTATTATCCGCTCTTTAATATTTAGATCAATTTTATTTTCTTTCTTTTCTAAGTCTGTATCTCATTTAAGGTCTATTTACAATTTGGTTTACATTTATAATTGCTATAGCTTGGTTTCAGAGAATGGAGTGCTGATGATTTGTCTATTTATTTCCTGTTATAATAATGGGAAGAAAATTCATTTATAATTGCAGACTTGACTGGATTTTTTCATTAAATAAAATTAATTATTGCATAACAGTTATCAAAATTTTGTAGTAACAAAACAAATAATTCAGCCTGCTTTGTTTGATGCTAAGTTTTTATAACTAAACTATAGTAGATAATTTTTCTTTCAGCCGGTAGGACAAAATAAGTGATCTCACTTTCTTTCCTTTTTGTCTTTGATAAACTGTAGTGGTTTATTTATTTTAAATTTCAGCTGTTATGATATGGGAGATGTGGAAGAATTCATTTTGACTAATTCTAGATTTATTCTAAAATAATTAAAAGTATAACAACTCTTATAAACTAGCATTTTCTTTCATTGACATTTCTTTTAGTATCATTAACTGTGACGCGGACAAAGAAAGCGAATTGTTTAGAAATATTATTTCAGGATGAGTCAAGGTTACCTTGCATTTGTATTAGGCTATTACCGTATGATTAAGAACTTTGTGCCAAAATTTAGGTAAGGTTTAATAAGGCCATATGGCACAGACTGAAACTATAAGTTTAAAGAGACCAAAGCTTAAAGCAGCTTGATCGTGCATTTCATTGTCAAAGATATTGAAAATTCATTATTTAGGAAAGATCTTTTTGGTATATTTACTAAATTATCGTTATTTAATGCATATACAGTTATGTAGAAAAACTCAATCTGGCAGTTAACTAAATTATATGCAATTGATAATATAATCACATATTTATGCTTCCAACTATAAAAAATTAGCAACTAAATAATGAGGGATTAGGCATACACACACATACACCCCCTCCCCCTAAATAGACAATTAAATATTGCCATGTATTATTATTATTATGCACAGACAAATGGAATATGCTACTTACAATCCTTAAAAATTGAGTTGAAGTGGGCAAAATCTCAAAATAATTGAAGTCCTACCGCGTTGAGGTAATTTTTTTACAACTGACTCGCTCCAACAAAACTTGAATTGAGATAGCCAAGTTAAATTTTAATTTACATGTTATTTCCTTGCATGATTTTATTTATCCATAATTTTAGTCATTGACTATAATTATCGACGGTTGCTTTTTAACTATGTTTACTTCTTTTAATTAGGTACAAATACTAGATATATATAAGCGCTCTGAAATTATAATGTTGAACTCGAGCAGTAAGAGACAAAAATCTTCTTTCTCAAGGAAAAAAAAAATTCCCGTGTTGCAGTATGTTAATGAGAGTGGTGCTGCAAACTTAAAGGATGGATGACTTCCTTTATAAAGCCGTTTACACTTTTTGCATATAAGTAAATTTAGAATTTTGTCTTGATTGTTCATGGTAAGAAATTTATGTTTTTTTTGGTATCAACAGCATAATCATTTTGTTTATGTGTAGAACACTAACTTAAATTATGCACACTTATTTTACTGACCTATGTTTCCATTTATTTTTTATGGACCTATGTTTACTAATTTGTTATTTGTATTATTTAGTTAAATATCATGCTGGATCATATGGGTGCCGATCAAATAGTTGTGATTAAATGAGAGAGAATTGAGTTTCATGAGTGAGCATCAGATTTAGAGTTGCTTCAGGAAAGCCAAAAGAGTCTTCAGCCTGGAGCTGGAGAGTGAACATGCAGAGTTGTTGCAATGAGCTGAAGAGGGGCTACTGAGGTGCCGAGCATCAAATTATAACTACACTGAGCCAGTCCACAAAGTGGACTGTGGTTAACGGCTGAGGAAGAGCATTATTGCAGGGTGCTACTGTGGAAATACAAGTTTATTGTTTCTTCTGATGATGAGAACTGACCATGTTTGGTGATGCAGGCCAAACCGCAACAAAGAAATTATCAATAAGCTCTTTTCACTGTTTTCTTCACAAAGCTCAAGCATGAACATTGTATTTCCAGTCTTTATTTTATTATAAACATGACTTATATTCAAGTATATCCTTTTTAGATGTCTTATGTCATGTGATAATTTTTTTGTCTCTGTAATATGTGTGCATCAAATGGAGTTTGCACGCGTCAAAACAGTATTCGTATACAGTTATAGCATTATACATCATTTAGTGTTGTAGCCAAAGTGAGAGATTACTTTAGAGATACTTCCAATATTGTATTTGCAACATGTGACATGTGTAAGTACCGAACCGTGCATGTTTTGTATGTTTTGAGGAATGTTTTATCCTTTAGCTTTATTTCATATTGTTCAACGTTTTGTTCTTAGGAATGGCAATGGGGCGGGTTGGGGCGGGTTTCTCATGCCCCAGACCCGACCCGGACTTTTTAAACCCCGCCCCAGACCCGCCCCGTAGACCCGATGCGGGTCTGGAATTTCGCCCCGTACCCGAAACACATACGGATCAGGGTAGACCCGACCCGCCCCACGACCGGATAATATTTTATTCTAATGTACACAAATTTATATATTTATATTTTTTATCACTAAATGATAAGTTATATACATATTATAACGTGTTCACAATGATAAGAGAATACAATAAAATGAGTTGTAAGATAATAGTTTAAAATGTATGCATTTGTTATTGTATCATTATCATCGACGCAACTTAATACTATGAAAAATTTATTGTTTGTCGATTGAAAAAAATGTAATATTCAAGTTATAACCATTTATACTTAAGAAGATTAAAAAGTAATCATTATAGTTATAAAGTGTTTTAATGAAGTTTTAATCATGCGGGTCGGGTTGGGGCGGGTTAGCCGTGCCCCAGACCCGACCCTAGACCCGGACCTCCAAAAGCGGGTCGCGGGTCTACCCGCCCCGAAGACCCTATGAGACGGGTCTAAATGGATCAAAACAGGGGTGGGTTAAGCGGGTTTGGACCCTAGACCCGCCCCATTGCCATCCCTATTTGTTCTATGTATGTTAAACAAGGATAAAAGGGCGGGCAAAATTTGTTAAGCATGCATTTATTTCATAGTTGTACGTTGTTGTTGCAGTGACCGTTTAACGCCCATTGTTTATCCATTTATTTTGGAATTGTGCGACTGTCTCTGTCTATTCACTAAGCTTACTAATTTTGTGTAATTCATATGTATTAAGTTTGGGACAATGCATTTTAGTATAGCTATTTCAATAGTCTTACCTGCAAACTTTACAATGTGTACGATTCAATGTGGCGAGCAACTGAAAATGAATTCAAAATTATGTGTAGTTTCTCATCCGTATTATTAGCATGAGCATGTTAAAGTGATTGAGAAGTAACTATATATTAAAAATTATGTTTTTCAATCTATGTTTTTGAAATTAAAGTTATATTACATAGAAAGGTATGGGACATCTGGCAGGTAGGTTGTCTGTCATCTACCATATTGACAAGTTTTCTATTTACAAATTGTATTTCAAGGTACGTTTTATTTTATTTTATTTTTTACTTCAATGTAATTGAAATAAAATGCGAAAATAAAGCGTTTTATTTATTTATTTTTGCTCCTATGTCTTATACGTTTTAATTTTTCCAATTTTAATATCTTACCTTTTGCTGTAACTGTGTTCTAATTGTAGCTGTGTTCTAATTGTCCTATTATTTGTTTTTGTTGATTGTAATACCCGTTTAATATTATTGCCTTGGATCAATTTTCATTGGTACTGCTAATTATAATTATAATTATAATTTGTATGTATATGACTAAAATCTGACAAATGTTTACCAAAACATAAATGAAAAAATATCTTTTGAATTTAATTAAAATACAAATTGTTTAAAACTGAATTTATGCTTGTGTTTAATAACTCACCTAAAGTCCAGTGGAGGGATCCATATATCTGTATACCATGTTTATTGTAGTTAATATTGTACATAATCATGGGTTAATAGTTTTTAAAGTATATCAATAGATTAGTGGAAATTAGAGATTATGTTGATCCTACTTGATATATAATAAAAATGTATGTGTACTTTTGTGATTGATTCAAATTAATACATTAAAAGTATATCTTAGTCTTAAGTTCATTTACATGTAAAATTCAGTTGAATTGAATTTCTACTTTATTAAGTACTTATATTTTCTCTTAAAGTACCTTATAATTTTTAAAATAAAATCTAACTTGAAATATATTTTAACAAATAATTTTTATTTATATTAAACGTCTTAACGGTCGGTTTTCCCACCGTTGTGCTGTAATACTAGTTAATATATGGTATTTATGTTAATAATATATTACATAAATATCATATATTAATGGTAGAAGATTTGTCATTTATATATATTACGCATGGTAATATATATATATATATATATATATATATATATATATATATATATTAATGACAGAAGATTTATGTTGATGTTTATCTACTATTTGCAATAAATTCCTGTAAATATTGAACTTCTATATAAAGAAGTGGAGAATAATGAAACAAATTCAACAAATTGAATTCTAGCAACAAATTGAACTCTATCATAGTTTCAGAAATTTTGACTGCAATCATATCTCCCCTACCACCCATGGCACAACGAAGCCACGATTTTTAGGTCCATAATCATCCTGGGTAGAGTAGGATAATGTTCGACCATGAGAGCCATAAGGAGTACGCTAGCCCTTAAAATTTTCTTGTCCTACACAAGCAGTCATTTGGATATGTTAATTAAACTTCCCTTTGATCTAGCGGAAACCATATCTTTTAAGTTGTTACTCACTGAAAATTTTTGTTGCGCATTTGTTTTAACATCATCTCGACCTTTATTCAAAGTTTGATATACTTGTATTTAAAAATGTTATATATACACAAAAGTATGAGCAGCTAAAACTAGAATGAAAGAGAGAACAACAGCCTCACCTGATTGACTTTGTTTTCAAATGTCTCCATTATAGTTCAACCAGGCTCAGGCTCTAAAATTTTGTCGGCTTAACATGTTCTTTCATCTGTCTTTTAGCTTCTAAAATAGTTTCATTGATTTTCTCCATAGTCGCAACATCAGCAATAGTATCCCCGATACCAATGTTGAATGCCTGCTGTAATAGCCGATAATTTACAAGCCACTGTGTAGGTCTAGACCGCTTCTAGGCCGACCTCTTCCCTGTAAATAAACTACACAGTGTAATTATAAAACACAAAACAAATAGCTATTGAAATAACATTCATGCGCATTTCACACAAATCGGATTATACGAATAAGACTACCACCTCTTGTTCCATACAGTAGTTCTCCTTTTTCTATTCTAATGTTAGTATCACCTATAGTAATATGCCGTGCTTCTGTGTCTACATGCCAACCTGAATTTTTAATAAGGTTTATCTATTTTAGGATAATATGGTTGAAGACTTGCTTCCCAATTCATGGTGGTTTGGGCTTCAAAATGGCTGAAGCGGGTACTTTACCGTCAAAATCTTTTTACCACACCAAAATATTTATAAATACATCCTGCCAAAAATGAAATATTTTTGTAAACATTTCTTACCAATTACAATGCATCTTATTTAAGCGACTTTTAGACCATGAATACCTTTTCAATGAAGGTATATCTTTTGGTCAGATTGCAACATCCCAAGAGTATATCCTGCACAATACCCATAACCAGCCTATTTTCCTGAGGTGAGACAATGAACTTTGGCACACTCATCAGCTCCTAAACTTCTGCTCTAGTTTCAAATGACCGAAGGACATGCATTTTCATCTCATCTCCATCAAAATCAACATTATGTGGTGGAACTAACTGATAATTTTAAATGAAACGTTGAGTACAACATAATTGTTATCCTATGACCTATAATAGGCATTTTGAAGGCTCGGTTGCCGCTTGAAAAGAACAAAGTCTCCATCATTTAAATGTATCTCTGCCTGTCAACCACAAAAGTATGCATAAATTGGATAAGCTGAAATGAAGTAATCATAATAAATGGCAAAAATGTTGCCTTGTAGGAAAGTTCTAAATGATGGTCACTACTCTTTTTTAAGAAATGAAGATTAAGACTCTGACCATCTTCTCTAATGATGTATTTTGCACCAGTTTTCCTGGGTGAGGGATGAGGACCATACATTACTATATCTTTTTGTCTGAGAATTATTAATATGTACTAAAATAAAAATTCAGATATTGTACAGCACTATAATGCCTGCAAATTCAAAAATAATATAATATACACCTCCCAATATTATATATATGCATATAAATACCTTCATCCAACCATATAAAATCTGTTTTTTTATTTCATTATTTGCATTCTAAGCACATGTTAGAAACAATGGCTGAGTCGCAGACTAGGTTGCTTTCTTGAAGACGATTCGGCGATCTGGTCGGTGGTGCAAAACCAGTTCGTACTTCCGCCGCCTCCTCAATGATAAAACATCCTCTCTAAAATGAATAACTGCTTTGCACAACAAATCAGTGCAGATTTGCACTTTCGAATTTAACTGCTCGAAAATTTCTGGAAGAATAATTTTTTTTTTAATGGCGAAGGAAGAGAATTTTTTTTCTGTACCAATCTCGTCTACAACTGAAGATAATATATAGACGGGATTAGGGATGAACGAAAATACTGGTCAGTGGAGGAAAATAGGATCTGCGAAATACTTGGTCAAAAGTTTACCGCTTCATATATAAAAGTCGGCTCCGAAATATTTTCCGTATTGAAAAACTGGTTCGAAAAATGCAGTGTTTTCTAAACTAAAAATATAAGTGTCTACACCACATAGCCAAGGCCCAAGGCCCAAGCCCTATCCCGAACCGAACCGAGCCGAGCCGGGCTGGGTCGAGTCGAGTCGGTCGGTCGGTCGCGCATGCGTGTGTGGTGGTCATGATGCATGGTCTCCCTCCTCACAACAAAGCATGCATTGGGAGCCCAAGGCCCCAACATGACTTCTTAGAAACAAGTATAAATATTTGCGTCTTTCTTATAATCCCATGATGTGGGACTATTCACAAATAGGAGGCATCATAAACTTATTTCATATTTAAATAATTCATAAAATTTCCAACAATCCCCCACTTGAATTTTTTAAAATATTATCGAGCAGTTTCTAAAAACGTAAGACTGTGCATAAACAAAGGTGTCATCCAACTTGAACCTTTGCGTAGTGAATAAGATTCAGTTTTTACTAGAGTGACACATAGTCTTGAACTCTATTCCTGACATCAAACCACACACAATCTTTTCTATAGTGCAATCAAATAAGCCCGTGCATTTATGGCCATGCACGTCCATCCCAGTTTAGTTAACGCTCTAGAAGTTTTGCCCAAAACTCCATAGGAAACGGCTACATTTCCACATTCACATAGGTGAGTCTATCAAGAGTACTCCTGAAGGTAGGTACTTCACTCCAAATAGAGTATAGATCTCATTAAGAGTTTCTATTAACTCATCCTCTATCACTTCAGGAATACATGCTTCTAAGTTTTTCATTTAGCATGTTCAACTTCTATCACTACACAACTTGTTTTTACCCATTGAACCTATTTCTTAGGATCTCCAGTCATTTAGGTCGGGTTACCATTGTGCGTGACTCAACAATCTAAGGGCAATGGTCCCATTCTTTTAGAAGAATTATGGACTTTCTCTCTGGACAGTCCTTTCGTCAAAGAATCTGCCAAATTTTCTTCGCTACGTACGTAATCTACTCTAATGGTACCTGTAGAGATTAGCTCTCTAACCGTGTTGTGCTTACGACGTATTTGTCGTCTCTTACTGTTATAATAACGGTTCTGAACTTTTGCAGTAGCCGCGATACTATCGCAATGTATCAACACAGCCGGTATCGGTTTTTCCCATAAGGGAATCTCTGCTAGCAGATTTCTCAAATACTCTGCTTCTTCACTAGCTGTAGCTAGTGCTATCATCTCAGACTCCATAGTAGACTGAGCCAAAATAGTCTGTTTCTTGGATTTCCAAGAAACAGCTCCTTCAGCGATGCTAAATATATAACCACTGGTCGCTTTAGAATCATCTGATAAAGTATTCCAGTCTGCATCTGAGAATCCTTCAAGTACAGTTGGAAACTTTTCATAATGTAATCCAAGGTTTATAGTTCGTTTAAGGTATCTCATGACCCTTTCAATAACATACCAGTGCTCTATACTAGGTCTGCTAGTAAACCTGCACAATAATCCCACGACATAGGCAATGTCGGGTCTAGTACAATCAGTGGCATACCGAAGGCTGCCAATGATGCTCGCATAATCAGACTGTCTTACACCTTCACCAGTGTTCTTAAATAACTTTACACTTGGATCATATGGTGTACATGCAGGTTTACAGTCAAAGTAATTATATTTCTTTAGTATCTTCTCAATGTAATGAGATTGATCCAAAGAAATTCCCCTTTCTGACCTAGTAATTTTAACACCAAGGATTACACTCGCCTCACCTAGATATTTCATGTCAAAATTGGCACTTAATAAGGATTTGACTGAATTTATGGCATGAATGTTTGACCCAAAGATGAGTAGGTCATCTACATAAAGGCATATAATAGTGCAAATGTCATTCTCAAATTTGTAATAAATGCATTTGTCACTTTCATTAACTTTAAAATCATTTGAAATGATTAAGTTATCAAATTTTTCATGCCATTGTTTAGGTGCTTGTTTTAAACCATATAATGATTTATCTAATTTGCATACTTTATGTTCTTGACCATGTACTACAAATCCTTCAGGCTGGTCCATATAAATTTCTTCGTCTAATTCACCGTTCAAAAAAGAGGTTTTAACATCCATTTAGTGTATTCGTAAATTATGAATGGAAGCAAGTGAGATCAATACTCGAATGGATGTTATTCTAGTTACAGGTGAAAAAGTATCGAAGAAATCTATATTTTCTTTTTGTCTAAAACCTTTAGCTACTAGTTGTGCTTTGTATTTATCTATAGTACCATCAGGTTTTAGTTTCTTTTTAAGTACCCATTTACAGCCTATAGATTTACAACCAGGGGGTAAATCTGCCAAATGCCAAGTCTTATTGGATTCAAGAGAATCCATCTCATCATTTATAGCTTCTCGCCAGAAATCGGCATCTAATGAAGATGTTGATGGGCCTTTCGGACCGCCCATAAAGGCATGACAATATGATAAATTCCAGGATTCTAGCACTCGAAGCGGGTGAGCTAAAGGAGCCTGTTCCGTGGGCTCGCTACACTCAATGAAATACGGATTGGAGGAAGTGTGGAAAGGCTGGATCTGACCATTTATTATGCATTCATTTAAGGCCCAAGAATCCAACCTAAAGAATAGCTCATCCCAGATTCTGTTCATTCAAACCACTTGGGATATTTCAACCGAGCATTTAGGGCGGAATACTAATTCTTTGGCAAAGACCAAATCCACTAGCCGCAACTACTTTCATGGATCTGATAACACGTATTGGTAACGGCCCATCACTGTATCATCTATAAATATTGATATCCTAGTTCAGAAAAAGCATGGTATTGGTAATCATTCTAGCAAATCAAAAAGAGAAATAATATATAAAGTGGACGTAGGCACAGTCTTCGCTGAACCACTATAAAAACTCTGTGTGTGATCTTTTTTTTATTTTCTGTGCATCGTTTATTACTATTAATCTTCATTTATTCTCTACAAATCTCTTTCCCTTGGGTGTTGAACCAGTTTTTGGTATCAACATTTTGGTGCTTTCACTGAGAACCGCCTGACTTTCTCAGATCATTTCGGATTTTTTGCTCTACTTTTGGATCACCAAGTCCAAGACAAAAATCCCATTTTTTATTATTGCATTGATTTGGTAATGGCAGGGAAAACGGCACGCAATACAGGAAAAAATCCGCAGGTGGGGTCCTCTACGGGAGCCGCTGGTGGGTCGACCGCCCCCGAAACTACTTCGGGTCAGCCTGTATTACCCGCTGGAGGGAATTTAGCTCCATCCTCTGCCTTTGCAACTCGAGACGAATTCATGGCTATAGTAGATCGACTTAGGGAGACTACTGATGCCCTAAGGCTCAACTCTCAGAAGAATGCCGCTATGCGTGAAGACATGACTCGCATGGCAAGGCAATGGGAAGAATTCAGAAATTAAGCTCAGGAGCTCCGGGGCCATCGACTCCCGTCTCCGCCGCCGGGCCGAGTATCAGGAAGCTCGTCTTCATCGGAAGAAGATAGGGATCCACGCCGATCCCGGCGTCCGTTAAAGAGAATTGAAATTGCCCGACTATCACAGACAGAAGAACATCATGATCCGCCCGATGAACGTGCTCAAGGGCATGCTGAATAGGTCGAGTTAGAAGTAGCCGATCCTGTAGCCCCACACAACCGGAAGCCTTCTCCTCCAGTAAAACGAAACGTTGTTCGAAGAAATTGGTCTCCTATATGCCCTCCTCGGAATCTTGTGAGGGACCCAGAAAACCAAAGGAGAAGAAATGCCCGGACGGTATTTCCTGATAGAAGGGGTAGAAGAAGTTCGTCGATAGAAGAAGTCGATCCAGATACAGTGGTTCCACCAAACCTAGCCGCAATGGTACGACAAATTATAAACGATAGTCGCGGGCATAGAAATGAGGATTGGGGAATCGACCGAAGCCATACGCCATTTATTGATGACATTTTGCAAGCGGAATTTCCCAGGAGATTCAATATGCCCCAAATGGACCAGTACGATGGGACTTCAGACCCGCAGCAGCATCTAATGAGATATTCTTGGCACTTGGAAGTAGCGGTTGCACCTGACACAATCAAATGCAAGGCTTTTCCAATCTTTCTAAGTAGTATATTTCTTATGTGGTTTGTCCGTTTACCCGCGAAATCTGTATCTAGCTTTAAAGACCTGAGTGAAAAGTTCCTAACTCAGTTCCGTCTTCATGCCACCAAATCAAAACATGTCATGGCCCTATCAGCAGCGAAGCAGGGGAGAGGCGAATCCCTAAGAAATTATCTCAATCGGTTTAATCGGGCGGCGACCGAAGTTAGCAACCCCAACCACGTGACCGTTTTGATGGCCATGGTCGATGGCATCGACAAACGAACTGAGTTCGGGAAATATTTGATTGGAAAACCTCCGACCACGATTGAAGCATTCTATGAAAAATCCAACGTCCGATTAAGGCAAGAAGATGCGCAGCTGGAAGAAGACGGTCAAAGGGATGCCTTCAATCCGTCAACTCGAAATAACGTCGCGGTTAAACAATCCGGGGATAACTCGAGAAAAATCGAAGTAAATATGGAAAATCATGGCAAGCGAAATGGTGAAGGATTGAATAGCGGTAGTTCGAAGCAAGGGAATTCCCGGAAGCGCCCCCGCTTCCAAGTATTTGAAACATATACGGCGTTAAATGACACATTAGAGAATATATACCTCGATACCTATAATACGATACAATATAAGAAGCCGCCCCCACGAGAGCCTACTGAGAAGGAACATGCAACCGGGAAGTATTGTTTATTCCATGACATTTATGGGCATACAACCAATGAGTGTCGACATCTTAGGGACATCGTGGAAAAGCTGATTCGAGAAGGAAAACTCGACGAATATAAAACAGCTCCAAGGGACAGGGGGCAAGGAACTTCGATGCCTAGGCAAAACCAAGCCACGGCCTATGCTACCCCTCAAGAAAAAGGAAAGGGGATTGTTATTAATACCATCGTGGGAGGACCACATCCCGCAGGTCATAGCATCAGAGCCATGGAACGACATGTCAACGCCGCAAAACACCTTGATGTTGCAGAAGTAGATCCCCATGAAGCTGCAAGTCCTGTCAAAAAAAGAAGAACGATGGGCGAGGATATCATTTTTCGCAAGCGAGAATCATCTAGTATAGAAATTCCTACGGTCGATCCATTGGTAATAACAGCTGTTATTGGCCCAGCTACCGTCCGAAAGGTTTTGATTGACAACGGGAGCTCAGTAAACATCCTATTTAAGCAGACCTATGACCAAATGAAATTAGATGTAAAGGACTTGGAGATGTATGAAGGTCAGATACGTGGTTTCAATGGGTCGACCACCGAACCCATCGGCCAGGTCAAGCTATCAGTGGAATTAGGAGATGGGATCGATGAACAGTCAGGATTCTGCCATTTGTTATAATGAATATCAACTCACATTATAACGCTTTCTTGGGGCGGCCTGCCATTTGTTGTAATGAATATCAACTCACATTATAACGCTTTCTTGGGGCGGTAACAAGGAGTCTGAGGAATCTTCCCCCTCGGGGGAGAATAAGGAAGCATAACAATTACAGAAAACACCCCGGCCAGGACCGTCAGCCTGTGAAGTCGAAGACATCGATCCACGAGATGACGATGAGTTGGGGTGCAGAAATGCGGCCCCAAACGAGGCCACCATAGAAATTCCCATCGACGATAATGACCCCACCAAGGTCCTAAAAATTGGATCTCACCTTGATCCCCTCCAGGCGAGGGAGTTAAGTGAATTCCTTCGGGCAAATTTGGACGTGTTCGCCTGGACCCATGCTGACATGTGTGGGATATCTCCATCTATTATAACCCACTCCCTCAGCATCAACCCAAAATATACCTCAGTAAAGCAAAAAAGGCGAATGCTAGGTTCCGAGAGGTCGAGAGCTTTGAAGGAGGAAATCGGGAAATTATAGGCCAATGGATTCATCTGGGATTCAACCTATCCCGACTAGATAGCAAACCCGGTACTTATGAATAAGGCTAATGGGAAATGGAGAACTTGTATCGATTTCTCTGACCTAAACAAAGCATGCCCCAAAGACAGCTTCCCATTACCCAGGATTGACCAGCTGGTTGACTCGACCGCCGGGCACGAGCTACTCTCATTCATGGATGCATATTCCGGATATAATCAAATTGCCATGCATATCCCTGACCAAGAACACACCAGCTTCATTACCGATCTCGGATTATACTGTTATGTGGTGATGCCTTTTGGCCTAAAGAACGCAGGAGCTACCTATCAAAGGTTAGTCAACCAAATGTTTCACGATCAAATTGGGAAAACAATGAAAGTATATGTAGATGACATGTTGGTAAAATCAAAACAATCATCCGAGCATGTGGACGACCTGTCGAGGATGTTTAACATCCTCCGAAAATATGGAATGAAGCTAAATCTGCTGAAGTGTTCTTTTGGAGTAGCCTCAGGCAAATTCCTTGGTTTCATTGTGAGTTCCCGTGGAATCGAGATCAATCCCGATCAGATTGCAGCCCTTAAAGGGATCCAAGAACCTCGCCGGATAAAGGATGTTTAGAGTTTAGCAGGAAAGGTAGCAGCTATCGGACGGTTCATCTCGAAAGCCACTGATAAATGCCGGCCGTTCTTTGAATTGATAAAAGAGGGAAGCGGAACTTTCCTTAGACACCTGACTGTGTCGAAGCTTTTCGCAATCTACTCGACCATCTTGAAAAGCCTCCTATTCTCTCCAAACCTGTCGATCATGAGGACTTTTTCGTTTACTTAGCGGTATCAGCACATGCACTCAGTTCAGTTCTTGTCCGAGAAGAAGATCGAGTACAACGACCAGTCTACTATGTGAGTAAGAAGTTAACCGGGGCCGAACGCAATTATCCTAGAATTGAAAAATTGGCCTATAGTTTGTTAATCACATCAAGGAAGCTTCAACACTACTTCCAGGCCCATCCTATTAAGGTATTCACTGATCAGCCTCTTCGACAAATCTTACAAAGGCCAGAAGCGAGTGGGAGACTGCTAAAATGGAATGTTGAATTAAGCCAGTTTGACTTAACATTTATTCCTCGGAAATCGATCCGAGGACAAGCTTTGGCTGATTTCATAGCAGAATTCACGACCCCGGAGGAAGAATGTCAAGAAGAGGACCCTAAGCCCATGAGGATCGAGCAGAAGCCAGTCAGTTGGAAGCTTTACCCGGATGGGGCCCGAAATAGACAACGTTCAGGAGCCGGCATTGTACTTTTGTCCCCTGAGGGGCACTCGGTCTATTATGCTCTAAGATTAGAATTTTTAGCAACCAATAATGACTCTGAATACGAAGCCCTGATTGCTGGACTCAAACTGGCGAAAGACCTGAAGATAACATCGCTCGACATCTATTGTGACTCACAGCTTGTAGTCTGCCAAGTTCGAAAAGAATTCGTAACCCGAGGAGAGCGACTGACTTCTTACCTCAAAGAAGTCGAAAAGCTGCTATGGAGCTTCGACCAATACAGCATCTCCCATGTCCCTCGAATAGAAAACCAGAAAGCGGATAGGCTAGCTAAAATGGCTAGTTCAGACCATCCAACGAGATAGAGTTGGTTCCCGTAGAAATCTTGAGGATGCCAAGCGTCGACCAAATGGATGTCGATCTGACAGATGTCGAACCCGAAGAAGAATTATGGATGACTCCCATTAAAAATTTCCTTCTCCACGGGCAACTACCCGAAAAGAAAAACGAAAAACGAGGCTTGGTATGATGAGCCTCTAGGTACATTATTCAGCAAAGCCAACTCTATAGAAGAGGATTTTCTGTTTCGATGTATAGCCAACAACGACATTAAAAGGATACTGCAGAAAGTACATGGAGGGGATTGCGGAGCACATACCGTGGGGCAAGCCCTTGCCCAAAAAATACGGCGCTATGGGTACTTCTGGCCGACCATCAACAGGGATGCTTCCAACTATGCCAAAAAATGTGATAAGTGCCAGTGATTCGCGCAAATCCCACGGGCACCCCCGACGAATATTACCCCGATGACTAGTCCTGGGCTGTTTGCTGTGTGGGGAATTGACATCATAGGAACATTGCCTATTTCGAAAGGGTGTGCAAGGTATGCAATTGTGGCGGTAGACTACTTCACAAAATGGGCAAAAGCTGAGCAGATGACTACAATCACAACGAAAAAAGTTATCAACTTCATCGTCAAGAATATCATATGCCGATATGGAGTGCCTCGAACTATTATCACAGATAACGGAACTCAATTCGACAGTTTAGAATTTCGAGATTTTTGTGAGAAATATCATATTGAAAAGAAGTACACTGCAGTCGCACACCCCCAATCCAATGGTCAAGTCGAAGCGGTCAATAAGATCATTAAGACCATTTTGAAAAAACGACTGGAACGCGCTAAAGGAAAATGGGTCGACGAATTGACCTTGGCACTATGGGCATATCGTACTACCCATAAGACCGCTACGGGCCATAGCCCCTTTGCTTTGTCATATGGATCCGAAGTAGTCCTTCCGATCGAGCTTGAAGTCCCGACTCACCGGACAACATACTATGATCCCCTGACTAACAAGGTACTTCTCTTGACGTCTTTGGACATGATCGACGAAAAAAGAGAAGAAGCAAATCTTCGTGCTCAGGCTCACAGGCAAAGGGTCGCTCGATATTATAACAAGAAGGTCCGACAAAAAACCTTCGAAGTAGGCGATCTGGTCTTGAAATGAATCTTTCCAGTTCTTGTGCATATGGGCCCGAAATGGGAAGGACCTTACGTCATTCAGAGAAAGCTTGATAATGGAAGTTTCAGATTAATGACTATGGATGGCGAGCTGTTTAAAAGAGCATGGAACACGGAGCATTTACGGCATTATCTGTCTTAGAATTTGTATTTCGATGTCTTTACTTTCTTTCTGCATTAAGATTATTGATTTATTTGTTTCTGGCATTGTAATAAGCGACCATCATCGGTCACATTAGTATATTAATAAGTGTCACCATTCCTGCTCTAATTTGTTGTAATTATTGAAGAACCAGTGATTGTGATTGGACGACTGACCTTATAACCTTTACCTTGGATGAATCAAGGATAAAACTGACGCCTACCCCGGCATACTGATCGACTATCAGACATCGACTCTCGACCTCATTGACTTGAGGAAGAGTATAAATGACATCCGAGCGTGAATGGTGCACCTTGACAAAAGACCGCTCAAACAATAGAACTTTACCCTTTAACGACTAAAGGATGAGTATAAAAGACTATGGGCACTCCTACTCAAACGCATATGAGCTGCGATCGAGAGTGGCTCTGCTTGAGTTCGAAAGGAGGGATCGCCTTTTGAATATCTACCCCGACACTGGGGGCAAGGGTAGAGATTAACATCCTCTACAAGGGTGAAGCACGACTCATTCCTGACGAAACAGGGGGGCCGAGTCTAAGATTTACACGACGCTAACAATTACACATGTTTACACCATACGAAGATTCTCCGAAATGTTCTGACATCATTACAAAATGTTGTTACTTGACAGGTACCAATTAAACATCAGCCCAGGCAAAACATCGCCGATTAACCACAAGAAGAAAACAAGTGGATCCTAAAAAGGAGGCTGTATCAACCCTTGCTCTAACATCTCAGCCAGTTCTTTCTGCTTGATCATCTCCTGAGCCTCCTCCGTGGTCAACCTACGCCTCGCCCCTACGAGGGTACTACCAAAGGGTCTGGGGGTTGAAGAAGAAGCATGTGGAAGAATGGGGGCAGTAGGACCATGAGTTGAAGAAAGCAGGGCCGGAGGAATAAGCTGGGAAGGCTGAGTGCTCAGAAGCTCCACAGTAGGCTCTGGTTTCATCGCAGACAACTCTTTTTCCCTCTGACTCTTCATGTCAGCTAGGGATGGTCGGTCTTCTCTTATCGACTCTTTGATGATCTGAATGTCCGGGTCCTTGGGAGACATTGGCTCGACCCTAACCGCCTCTGCAGCCTCCCCTGCTTCCTTAGCAACATCTATCCCCTTAGCAACAATCTCTTCATCCATCTTGTTTGTATTGGAAGAATCTCCTACCGAAAAAAGGAAGTACATGAAATACAGTCAAGAAACGATAGGTTCGACAAAAATAAAAAACTTACTCTCAGCATTTAGGCTGACCGCCTGCTCTCCCGTAACTTTGACAGTATTGATTGGGATGGAAGAAGTCGAGCCCCCTCCTGCAGCTACGGGAGGAGTAGAAACACAGGGCCGACTACCGCTTGCCTCAGCCCCAAGGATCGACTTTCCCTTCGCCTTGAGACGTCCTGCCTCAACCATTTGTTTTTCCCGGCCTTGAGCTTCCCTCATAATGGCTTGTTCTTTCTCATTCAAAATGTTAGCCATTAATAACAATTCATCCACCGGGCGACCCTGAGCCTTCTTCTTCTCATCCCACAGAAGCACTTTCCACACATCGGTCAAGAACTTAGGATACCCAGGCATCCAAGACAGGTCTCTACGACGAAGAAAGTCGACAAAAAATATATGAATCTGACGAGCATGCCCCCTCTTTATCTCACTTTTTTCCCGGACATGCTCGGCTTTCACAGCTTCGATCTCGATATCATGCTGCTGCTTCAAATTATTGGCAGACTCGATGGCCGCAGCAGCATTTTGTTCAGCTTGGTCTTTAGCTAGTTCGGCCGAATCAAGGGCCGCCTTCAGATTTTGAACTTCAAGGTCGAGTCAGACCTTGTCCCTTCTTAAAGACTCAACCTCCTCCTTCATCATTTCACACTCTCGACCTCTCTGTTGAACCTGATTGTTCAGCTCTGCAATCTCCTTCTCGTGCTCCTCTCTGTCTTTCGTCACCTGTAATACCAGATTTTTGGTTTTTTCTTCTAGAAATCCAATAGCTCTGTTCTTATTGTCGGCATCTCTTTTCAAACCAGCAATCTCAGCAAGTCTCCCTTTCAGCGCCTCATTCACTTGTCTGACATACTCTTGCATAGCGTCATATTGAGTAAAGACATATTCAAAGTTATGGCGCATACGCCGACGGAAACTGCGGGTCAACGGTTGTATTTCGGGGGCAGGCTCGATATCTGAGAACACAAAGTTAGGGAAATCTCGTTCCAGTTCTTGGAAACGGTCGCTGGAAGAGGGTCCACGCACATGACTGGACCGGTATGCTACTACCTGAGGACGCTCAGCTCTCTGCCCTTCGGATGTAGAAGGTTTATCCATCTTCCTTCTCTTGGGTACGTTGCTCGACGCTTCGTGATCCCCTAGCGTCCGACCATGCTTTTTCAGATGTTTCTCTTCCCGCCTACCCTGATCCTCGGGTGGCTCGTCTGTCCTATCCTTCCTCATGTCAGCTCCTATCTCTTTCTCCCTGTCGTCCCTCACATCCTCTGCCTCCTTATTCCCACTATCACTGGTTCAATTGGGGCCTTCTCTTTCGGAATGTGGGAGAGAGAAATCGTCCAACCCAGGATCAGTTGGGAGAGAGGCAAATAAATTCCCATAATATTCTTCGTCAACCCCTACGAGGAAGGTAAAAGAAAATGGATGATTCCCAAACCATTTAGGAATAATATGCAACAAACCTCAAAAATCATTGTAAAGTCCTACCGTCATTGTTATCGTGCCTATCTGAGAAAGACATTCCTTCAGACTGGTTGGCGAAGAATCGAGTTGGGTCCAAGCTCTGCGGCGAGAGAATGATATCGGGCATCTGAAGATTTTCCAAGCCTGGGAAAGGAGAAGTGCCGCGCCCCTTCTATGGTTCGCGAGTCAAAGGAAAACCTTCCGCTACCCCCGAATTTTTTGGATGGGTCTCAGCAGGCCTTTCTTTGTTTGATTGCCCTTGCACAACCTTTGGAGCTTTCCGGGCGACAGCTTTCTTTTTCTGTTGGGGTTTGGCCTCATCCTTGTCGACTTCCACAAACCTGACCTTTCCAACCCGTTTCTTGAAAACAGGTTTCTTGAGGCCCGTCTTCCCTGTCTTTTTTGGCGAAGGTTGGGTAGAGGATTCTCCAGCCGAGTGAATCACCTGTTTACTCCCCGATTTCCTTTCGGCTGGAGGCATCTCATCTTGAGTAGGCACGGCCGGATCTGGCCCATCTTTTACCGAACCCCTTGTCCTGTTATGGCCGAGAAGGCAATATCGGTGCAGATTTGCCTCGGTTAAGAAGTTCCAAAATGTCCGCGTCTCCTTAGTCAGACCGATCAATCGCCTGTAACGCTCTCTATAGACTTCCTCGTCAGGTCTCGTAGGCTCTCCCTCTGAAAAGAATGCATAACTGGAAGATAGTCAGAGCGAGGAGTTCTGGTACATAAGAAGTATGTAAAGAAAGAGAGGTGAAACTTACCACATCCACTACACCAAACAGCCCATTTTATCACACTTTTTCGGTCTTCAATAGTAACAGTTATACCCATGACTAACTAATCACAATTATTACCATTACAACTGGTTATCATGGTTATTACCGTTACAGCTGTTGGTGATTCCGTAAATAAGTTGAAGTATGGCGGATGAGATAGTAATTTTAAGTTCACCTCATTTATTACATAGTTTTACGCTTTCGTTCGCCCCCATCCTAGTTTTAAAACTTAAAATTCCCCAAATCCTTTAACGTCACTGCCTAGGGTTCTAACTTCAGGCATCGTTTCTGCTTCACTTCTACACCGCCGAAGTTTAATTCTCGATCGTCTCGTCCTCGTACTGTCACTCTCTTTCTCTTCCATTCAATTTTTAAGGTAATTTATGTACGGTTGAATACTTTTTTCCCTTGAAATATCCTTCGAAACCGGACCTGGTTTATACTTCAGATATGTTTAAGTGTACTGCTACTTTCAATATCAAGAACAAAGTTAGGTATTCCACTAATTAGATGTAGGAGTATGTTTTATAACCTCTAGTATTTAGGTTGCTAACTGACATTTCAAATTACAAAAGTAATATACGAGCTAATTTTGCTATTTATAAGTTGTTGGCAAACACCCTTTGAATCGATATGCAATACAGTGATAATAGAAAATATAACATAGTTTTTTCTCCTTGGCATTAAGCGTAAATATTTAGTACTTACTTTTTTCAGTGGTTTTAGATGGTTGAGGTTTTAAAAACTAGCAGTCAAAATGCTTACCAAGTAAAATTTGAATTTATGTACGCTCATGTCTAAAAGGGCATCGAGTAAACTACTTACATAGTCATGTATCAGTTTCTGATGATACAATGATAATGGCATATGAGTTTTCCATGTTGGGTAAAAAGGCTGTTGTTAATGTTTATACATAGCTGAGTCCATACGAATAATATTTGTGATGTTTTGTCCAGGACTAAGACCTCAGATTTTGATCCATCTGCAGTCCTTCTCCAAAGTTGTAGGATCCAGTAATTTCTTTCTAGTGCATCTAGCTTCTTTTATGGTATTTGTTCTACTTGAAGTTTGATATGAGCACGACTGAATATTTTCAAGACATTACAGGTACATATTCTGGTGGTGTGTCATTTAAAAAATAATGGACTATTTAAATGAAAAATTATTTAAGTGTCATGCTGCTTTATCACAAATATTAGCCAGTTATTGAATTATATGTTTTTTAGGTATAATTCTGATTTTATTTATTTTTGGACTCAGCAGCTAAAACAGAATTATGTTCTATTTTACGATAGTGATTGAGAATTAAGGTATGACAAACATAGCTCATATTCATCATTGTGAAAATACGTGATATTGCACCATTACCATGTTTGATGTAATAACATTAACTATGTATTATTGTACAAATTTGATATTACATGTGATCAGATATGTTTGGTGCTTCGTAGTACTAATTAGTTACTAAATTATGGGTAGCATAAGATTTGATAAAAATAAAGGTATGGATGGTTTAGTTCTATGAAAGTTGGGTTTTGTGGATTTGATTCAATTGGGCTGTTTATTCTTGAATCAAATAGCAAGTACTGATAATATAAGAATTATCAAAGTAGGTAATAAATGGGTGCAACTTAGTTTTTTTTTTTTGATTACATGTAAAATATTTTTTAATGCACTACTATTTATCAGTACCCTTAAAATGTACAAAAAATCTTTTAAAACTTTGAAATTGTGTTTCCGACCATCGCCAATAATGATAAGTCAAACTTAGGCTTGTGATGATAAAGATATGTCATCATTATCTCACATGTTTGAAAACTGAACTTTGGGCCGGGGGGAGGGGGTTAGTGAGTCTTATTGAATTCTGAATTCTGATTTGAAGGTTGCTTTGTTATCTGAGATGTTGAAAAGTCTTAAATAATAACTAGTATTGAATTAACAACTATTGACATGTTTTGAATTTGGTCTGAGATCGGTAGCCACAGAAATATAAAAACATTTAGAGAACTAAAACTTAAAATTTCTTAATCCTAATGCATATCTATATAGTTAGAGCTGATCATCTTCACTTTTATACATACCAAGTGTAAAGTGCTTGGATATGTGCATATCAATGCTTTTGCTTTATAAAATATACATGCTTTTTTAAATTCATATAGTACAACACATCCCTACACTGCATTTTGTTGATGTGTGACTTAGGTGCTGAGTACTGGTACATTGCTGATCTCTATTAGATATTGGTTTAGGTTTTGACATTATGTATGTTTTTTTATTGGCTGCGGTTCATCTCCAAAGATAGTAACATTTAAATTAGGCATGATGTTGCTGCTTACTATTGAATAGTTTAATGTTGGATATCATAATAAGTAGTGATATTTTCAAAGCACTTAAATGTGTTCAAATAATCCACTTATATTATGGCTTACTGTCTTAGACATTGTTTTCAACCATCTAACTTATTAAATATCCTTTTTTGCTTACTGATCCTATATTTTATTATATTAATTAATTGAGTGCAGTTTGTTGAAGTAAACTTGGGGCTAAAAGCAGACACAGATGTATGCTTTAATATGCATATATAATATGTCTACTATTAATAAGCGAAAAAAGTAATATTCTAGAATGTTAAGAAATTAGTTGATTTGTATGCACCATTTTTAGGCTTTAGTCATGCCATTAGATTATCCTACGATCAACTTAGTTTTTGGTTTTCTTACAAGTTTACTTACCATGTCAATAAGAGCTACCAAATACAAATACAGTGTTGATAATGTTTCCTCTGCTGTAAGATCCATAATCCGTTAAGAACACAAATTTCAATGATAATGTTTAAACTTCCAATAATTTAACAATTCCAATAAGGGCAATATAATTTTATGCATCACCAAATCTTACTAAGACTTCTTCTATAACAGGTGCAGTGCACATTAGTCACAGATTCAAATATGCAAGAAGGAATCAGCAGTGTCCAGTTTGAAGTCTTTTGTGAGGTCGTTTTCGAAAATAGATAAATAAGCCCACTTTTTTCTTTTTTCCATTTTGTCATTGAATGGTAATAAAACGTGGTCCATGCACATACAACTATCTTGACTGACATACATGAAAATTTCTGTTTTTCATATAATTTTGTTTCTTCTTTCGCAAAACATATTTATTTAAGCTTTATTTCCATATTTTGAGATGCATAGAAGAATTACTTGTGTGCCTCTCTTTGCCTTACCCGACCGTAACATTTAAATAACTTATAACTGCTACCAACACCCATTGACTTGCCTTGTGACCCCAAATTCATAATCATGCATTTTCATCAGCTACATCACAAACTTACATAATACGATACCGTATGATCTACATGTTTCTAATTTTAAAAGCACTTAAGCACTGGCATTTCTTTAAACTTGGCTCAGATGATATCACTTATAGAATATGGTATCGACCTTTGTGGTAATTTTCTTCTTTATTTGCTTTTGATAATTTTTATACTGAAAGTAATTATTGATGTCCTCGTCCTGTAGACCAGCGATGTTCATTTAATATTGATGTCCTCGTCATGTATAATTTGTAGACTAGAGATTAAGTACTTTCCCTATATGGTTTTATTTGTGACATATAAGTTATGCAAAATAAAAACTGGAAATGAGTGAACTGATGAACTATCATGTAGTTCAATGCGTATAACATAGTTGTTTACATGAAAAGTGCATAAAAATCAACCATTTTTCCCTTCGTACAAGTTAGAGAAACTTCAAAATGCAAAATTTGATATTAATTTGTTTGTGAAAATTGATTACATATTCAACTACAACCCATATACTAAGGTCGTCAATCAATTCATACATTTAAATATCATTATTTTGATTTACTTATACAATATTATTAATATCTTTTAGATGTTGCATATTGCAGAATGTCAGCTGGTTCATCGAGACAAGTAGAAAGCACATAAGTAGATGCTACTTCACTCCGTAAAAAGTACTTAATAGCTGTAAATCCCTTAAAGTTGGATGTAAGCTTCTTAATTTTTAGTTGTAAGCTTCTTAGTTTGTTTATAGGTTGTGGTACTTTGAGCTATGTTGTGATACTTCTATATTATTAAGTATTTTGATGATTGTTATTTTTAAATGGTTGTACGATGAAATTAAAATTTTCTCTAAATGAATCGTTATATTTTGCTATATATGCTTTTAGTCAAAAAAATTGTTACATGTTGCTATATGAGTTTTGTGATATACTAGTGTAAACTGTGATTGTTAAATGCCTGTAAATTCAATTACAGTTATAAATGTTACAGGTTTTCACTTTGCAATGGTTATAAGCGTTACAATTTTTATATTCATCATGGTTATAAATGATAGGGAAGTTTTCTTTGTAACAATTATAAGTGTAACAAATTTTATGGTTTATAACGGTTATAACCGTGACATTATCCATGACGAAAAATTGCCACGCACGTTGGGATAACGGTTATAACCGTGACAAAGTGAGTTTGTCACGCTTATTAGCGTTGCAATTGCCTTTTTTTGGTATTGTGATCGCAGCCAATATTGGGCGCAACCCGGTTGTCGTTTAATCCAAAACCAGTCTCGCTTTGCATCGCCCGCTTTAGTCGGAACCTCTTCAATGATCTTCCACCCCTGGATGGCTTCAAGATAAAGAGTAGAGGGAGATTGTGTCTCATTATGCCTAAAATTAAAGAGAAAGGCTATGTCGTTGAAGCTCGGAGGATACTTCAAATATTTTAGATACAGGTAGCAGGTTGACAGTAGAAGGTCGTAAGCTATCGGGCTTAATTGCATCGGAGCCAAATTCATCCGGTGCAGAAAGTCGACAATTGGAAGAGGGAAAGGTGGAATGGCTCCTACGTTGCACAAATTTCCATATAATCATCTGGGGGAATGTGGGATCTAGCAGTATCAATCGGGATGAGGACATCGTCGAAAGGGATATTATGCTTAGCTGCTAGGGTTTGTAGCCGTTTGATAGTCATCCTAGTTTCTTTTGCCTCCACAGGATCCCTCAAAATCTCCGAGCCAGGAATCATATCTGGTGCTATTGGGGTTGGTATCGCCCCAGACAGGTCAACCGCTATTGGAAGGACAGGTGACAGATCCGTCGATTGACTTTGAGGATCCTTGTTCGAAGAATATTCTGAATGACTCGGGGACTCCGAAGAACTGTCCACCCTAATTGAACAGGACGCTTGTCCACCCAATTCTTGCTTACGATTGTCTCGTGTCTTGACCATGGGCACGCAAAGAGCCTACAAAAAGAAGAAGAAAAAAACACTACTAACCAGATCGAATGAAACCCTAAAAAGATAATCGAAGATACAGTGGACCTCGGGAAAGAATGAGCATCCAATTTAAGGAAAAATGCATACCTGAAAATCACAAAGCTTGGAGGAAGACAATGATTGTCTCTATCTTGGAACAATTGTTCAGCCGCCGTTATGGTAAAAAGTAAAAGAAGAAAGGTAAAAAGGATTGTTATTTTTATAATAAAACGAAGGGATGACTTCTCGAGTCCAGTTAATCTGATTGGGTTGAGTTGACGTGTGAGAAGCGGAAGAGTTAAAGGCCAGCCGACGTGACATAAAGCTAATAAGACGATATTGTTATTTGAGCTCATTGATGACTCTGAACCAAAGGACGGAACTCGACACAACTTGTGATGCCCGTTGGGTAGGAATTGGGGCAGCCAGTGAAATAAAGTGATACGCGGAATTCAACTCAAGATTTGAAACAAAGTATACTTCTTATTAAATGAATTATACTTTGGGGGGCAAAGTGTTGATGGGCCTTTCGGACCGCCCATCAAGGCATGACAATATGATAAATTCCAGGATTCTAGCACTCGAAGCGGGTGAGCTAAAGGAACCTGTTCCGTGGGCTCGCTACCCTCAATGAAATACGGATTGGAGGAAGTGTGGAAAGGCTGGATCTGACCATTTATTAATTATGCATTCATTTAAGGCCCAAGAAACCAACCTAAAGAATAGCTCATCCCAGATTCTCTTCATTCAAACCACTTGGGATATTTCAACCGAGCATTTAGGGCGGAATACTAATTCTTTGGCAAAGACCAAATCCACTAGCCGCAACTACTTTCATGGATCTGATAACACGTATTGGTAACGGCCCATCACTGTATCATCTATAAATATTGATATCCTAGTTCAGAAAAAGCATGGTATGGGTAATCATTCTAGCAAATCAAAAAGAGAAATAATATATAAAGTGGACATAGGCACAGTCTTCGCCGAATCACTATAAAAACTCTGTGTGTGATCTTTTTTTTTATTTTCTGTGCATCGTTTATTACTATTAATCTTCATTTATTCTCTACAAATCTCTTTCCCTTGGGTGTTGAACCAGTTTTTGGTATCAATAGAAGATAAGGCCTGTTGGAGGTTTAAGGGATCCTCCTCTATAGTAAAAGCGCTAAAATCCAAACCAAAATCTTTTACGGTTCTTGCTCTTTTACTTCTTCTAGGTTCAGCTTCAGAACTTTTATTAAGTTCTGTTCTAATAGGCGTACTTAATGTGCACCCACTATTCCTTAATTTAAAATGAAATTTAGTTTCATAAAAATCGGCATCATTTGATTCAATTATGTTATGTGCATTTATATCATAAAATCGATATGCTTTGCTATTAATAGCATAGCCTACAAATACACATTCATATGCTCTACTTGCCAATTTTATTCTCTTAGGGTCTGGAATGCGAACATATGCTAGACAACCCCAAGTTCTAAAGTATGAGACATTGGGTTTATGATTCTTTAAAATTTCATAAGGTGAAATTTTATTCTTAGATTTAGGGATTCTATTTAGAACATAACATACAGTCAATAAAATATCCCCCACCAATGTTTTGCTGCACCAGAATTTAGTAGGATGGCAACTACTAATTCGGTAAAAGTCCTATTTTTTCTTTCATCTTTACCGTTCATTTCAGGTGAATAGGGTGCAGTTCTCTCATGTACAATACCATGTAATTTATAGAAGTCCAGAATTGAATTAGATTCATATTCTGATCCTTTATCACTACGAAATCTCTTTATTTTCCTATTTGTTTGATTCTCAATCTCAGTTTTGAATGTTTTAAACATGTCAAAAGCATCACTTTTATTTTTTTCATAAGATAAACATATGTGAAATCAGAACAACCATCGATAAAAGTGATAAAATAACGATGTCCATGTCTAGTCAATGTGCCATCAAGTTCATATATGTCAGAATGAATCAAGTCTAAGGGTTCAGATTCTCTATCAACAGATTTATGAGGTTTCTTTGTGATTTTTGCTTGTGTACAGAATTCACATTTATTAGATTCAGATTCTGCTATCTTAGGTATCATATCTAGAGTGCTCATGTTATGAATTATCCGTTTATTAACATGACATAATCTAGAGTGCCAAATATTAAAATCACACAACATATAAGTAGAATTATTCACTTTATTAGATTCAACATTTAATTTGAACATTCCCTCCCAAGCATTACCCTTTCCTACAAAGTTTCCCTTATACACTATGGTTTACAAATCAGCCCCAATAAATTGAGTAAACCCTGCCTTATTAAGGAGATAGTCAGACACCAGATTCTTCCTCATCTCTGGAGTATGCAAAACATCTTTGAGGATCACAGTCTTTCCAGAGGTAAACTTGATCTCCATGTTTCCAATCCCTGCAACTTTAGTGGTGTGAGAATCTCCCAGCAACACTTTCTGATCTTCAGCAGCCGTGTATGTGGAAAACATAGCACGATCATAGCAGACATGGCGAGAAGCACCAGTGTCTACCCACCAACCCTTTGATCCACCAACAAGGTGAATCTCAATAATCATAGCCATAAGAGGCTCCTCCTCAGTCAAGTTAGCCTGTGGTACAGAGCTAGGCTTGTTCCGACACTTTCGTGCCATATGACCTGGTTTTCCACAGTTGTAACATAGAAACAACTGTCCAGGGTCATTCTTTTAGGCTGATTTTTGCTGTCCTTTTGGGTTTCCTTGCGGATTCCCATTCTGTTTGTTGCGTCTATTCTGATTCTTAAAAGACTTCTGGTTTGGTTTCAGAACTGCAGGTTTGGTCTTTTTAGTGTTGTTGTTTGAAACAAACAACACTTCCTCTTTTTGGTCCTGTTTGCGTGCCGCCTCCTCAATGCGAAGGCGAGTGATCAAACTCTCTAAGGAAAATTCCTTAGTCTTATGCCGTAAGAAATTTTTAAAGTCTTTCCAACCTGGGGGCAGTTTGTCAATAATAACAGCAATTTGAAACTGTTCATCCAAAACCATACCTTCGAAGATGATCTCATGAGCTATTTTCTGCAGCTCATGAGACTGCATCTCTACTGACCTATCGTCTGTCATCTGGTACTTGAGATAGCGGCTTACAGCATACTTCTTTGCCCCTGCCTCCTCTGTATCGTATTTCTTCTGCAGTGCTTCCCAGATCTGCTTTGCTATCTTGTCCTCTGAGTTATAGTAATCATACAGATCATCGCTCAATCCGTTCAGAATAAAATTCTTGCACAGATAATCCTGTTCAGTCCAGGTCTGCAACTGCTTTGATTGTTCAGTCCAGGATGTCATCTGCGCTTCATCAGTTCCGTCAGGCTTGTCTAGCAGCTGCGGTTTGTCGGTGGTCAGAGTAGCAGCCACCTTCCTCATCGTCAGGTAGAACTCCATTTTCTGACGCCATCGTTTCTTTGAAACGAAACGGGGCAGCAGTCACCAATGGGATCTGGAATGCAGAGGAAGGAGCAGCATCATCTATGGTTGTTGTCGAAGCCATTGTTTCTGATCGTCTTCAAATTGTTGGAAACAATGGCTGAGTCGAGGACTAGGTCACTTTCTTGAAGACGATTCGGCGATCTGGTCGGTGGTGCAAAACCAGTTCGTACTTCCGCCGCCTCCTCAATGATAAAACGGCCTCTCTAAAATGAATAACTGCTTTGCTTTGCACAATAAATTAGTGCAGATTTTCACTTTCGAATTTAACTGCTCGAAAATTTCTGGAAGAATATTTTTTTTTTTAATGGTGAAGGAAGAGAATTTTTTTCTGTACCAATCTCGTCTACAACTGAAGATAATATATAGACGGGATTAGGGCTGAACGAAAATACTGGTCAGCGGAGGAAAATAGGATCTGCGAAATACTTGGTCAGTGGAGGAAAAGTCGGCTCAGAAATATTTTCCGTATTGAAAAATTAGTTCGAAAAATGCAGTGTTTTCTGGACTAAAAATATAAGTGTCTACACCACATAGCCAAGGCCCAAGCCCTATCCCGAACCGAGCCGGGTCGAGTCGGTTGCGCGCGTGTGTGGTGGTCATGATGCATGGTCTCCCTCCTCACAACAAAGCATGCATTGGGAGCCCAAAGCCCCAACATGACTTCTTAGAAACAAGTATAAATACTTGCATCTTTCTTATAATCCCATGATGTGGGACTATTCACAAATAGGAGGCATCATAAACTTATTTCATATTTTAAATAATTCATAAAATTTCCAACAGCACACAATCAAATATATTTCTTATTACAATAGAAGACTGGAATATAGGGGCTTCAATTTAGGTGCTAAATTACTTTTTTATTTTATTCAGAGCTACATGTAAGCGCCTTTGATATTGTGCATATGCTTTTGCTTGGAAAATTTAACATATTTCAATTTATTCAAAGATGTTAATATTTATAATTCATCTATCAGTTCTTTGAAATATTATTTACAAAAAAGATTTGTATGAAACTTCTCAATCAATATATAATCAGGATGCATATAGTTTGCAATACATCTTTTATTTTTAGCGCTATGAAGTCTTACGAACAAGTTAGAAACAACAAAATTTACAATCGTATAAACTCACGAACACTTAAGAAACAAACTTGAACCTCATTTGTATAATGTTTTGACATATAAGTGTTGATTATATATAGATTTTTCTACCGTACATAACAAATAAAATTCTCATGGTTTTTTTAAATTACTCAGTAAGTCAAGGATTAAATATATATAATAACACTATGAGACAAAAGGCAACTAAAAATTCAAAAGTCATAACTTTTTGAATATGTGTTCGAAAGGAAACTGCATTGTAATAGATGTATATAATATTAATTTATATACATATGTGCATACACATGCATACATATATACGAGCAAGTAAAGATGACCAACACCTTGTTATTCCCTAGGAAGCAGTTCCAATAGGTAATTTTCTCTTCATCCCTCTAGGCAATGCACTTGTGTTTGTTTGTCTACATGGCCAACCTAATAATATTAATAGTAAAATAATTGAAAGACTAGAAGGGTAAAATAAAGAGCTCAAAAACTGTTAGAATATTTCATGAATTAGAAAATATATTTCATTTGATGTAAATGCATGCCTATGTATAGATGCATGACTTATGCATTTCTAAAAAAAGTGCACAAATCATTATTCATTTCCATAATGTTTATTCTAGTTTTAAGGATTCAATTTCACACCTCAGCAAAGTGCTAAAAATTGAGAGAAAGAGTACGTATTTAACATGATGATGACCCAACATGTCCACCGCTAGTTGAGGATATCTCCATGAAAGATTTTTCTTGTCCACATACACTATAATAGGGTATGATAAACATGAAAGTAGGTGATATTTTTAGGTAGAAAACATTATGTATATATAAAGTTTAGATAGTCAATGATATAACCAAACTAATTTAGGCAAACAGTATTGCAACGGGAAGTTAAACACACACCAACATTGTGATTCTAGTTTTTCCACATATACCACTTATTCAGTATACTAACAAAGTGCAAATTACAATCAACAATTGAATGAAGAAAATCGGAGATCAATTCAAAATTCAATTAAAATTGAAAATTATAATTTTAGTCCCAAATTTCTGGTTTTGTGCTTACCGTTGGCGGCAATGAAGAGTACAAGGTGGCCAGTAGGACATAGCTGAGTTCCAAGTGAAGCTATTACCCGAATCAATGAATGTTATCTCTTAGACATATGCATATTCAAGCGGTGACGGTGAGCTTCGTTGTGAGCAGTGGTAGTGACTGAGAGGATGCGTTTTAAAGAGTTTGCTGAGAAGAGGAAGTAACGATTTAGAGAGGAGTTATTTTAAAATATTTGCAAAGAAAGGGAAGTTAACATTTAAAGTAGAAAATGATTTAGGATTTCTGTTCCGAGGAGAAGAGGGAAATTAATTTCGTGCGACAATGAATTTTTTTGAAGGAACGATCTTTATAAATTTACTACACGAAGACCTCAGCATTCTCATGCATTGTCTTTGTTCTTTACTTGGACTTTCCAATATACAAAAGGATCAACAACCGCAATTAACACCTAAATGATGTTTTTCATTGCACTTGAAAGCATTTTTTTCTTGTACTATATTATAATTATATAGTAATTGTATAGAAATTAGAAAGTGTGTATGTGTGCACGCATAATTGTTATATGTTGGTTATGTAAGTCAAGAAGTATTAAGAGTAAGATATTCCTCCATTCATTACTAGCGTACGTTGTTCCCCATATGACGGATGCATAATTATCAGTGACCTTTAAAAACATCAAGTGATGACGACTGCTATAGGAATCATAGAATGACTCAACGAGAGTATTTTAATATTAAAATAGTTAAATAAAAATGGAAAACGTATTGCAACAATGCGTACTATCCTTCAAACTCGAGAGTAGTATTTTATGTATTTAAACTATATTTTGAATATGGTTAATCACATGATATCTCAATCATGTTACGATCATAATTGGGTACACGTTAAATTACTAACAATTGAATACTACTTTAAAGAGGATTCTTTTCCTTTCCTTTATAACATTACTATCACCTTAAGTGGTAGTTAAGTAGAAGTCAAAATATTTAGCTAGAATAATCGATAAATGTAGTTAGATTGAACCAAAGCCTTTAAAGTAGCATTATGCAATTGAGTGCGTAGTATATCGGAGTTACTGACAAAAGTAAACTCTAAAAAACTAAGTGATATAGTGATTGTTGACTAAAAAATTAGCCAGTATCTGAATTATGCTAGTGCATTAACATTAACAAATGTTACTAGCAAACGCCCATAAAATCAAAAAAAATAAGGAGTAATTGGACATATTTGGTAGATGACACAAAAAGTGATTTGGCCAAGCCTGCTTACTTCCACTGTGAACGTTTTTTTGTTATATTGATTCCTCACAATTGCAAGCAATAACAAGAGAATAATAAGAAATTAAGAGCACTTAAGATTACAACGTTTTTAAACTCAAGAGTCCTTATATTATATGTGTAGAATATGAGTTTGAAACTTTGAATCTCAATATCAACCCCTACAATGTTGTATGTCGATGGGTATTTATAATAACATTGATTAATCATATTGCACCTCTAAGATTACATAGTTGATTAAAGGGAATCACTCTTGGTTGTAGATCTGGTTACCTGTGCGATGAGGGACGGGTGGAAGAAGATATAATTATGTAGCTTGATGCATGCCAAATGTTGTTCCATATGAAGGGTGATAAAATGGGATGTATAGGAGTCGTCATAGGCCAATTGTAAATCTAGTCCAAAAACTTGCCGCTTTGATCCAAACCTAGCCAAACTAGTTGGTTGTTTGTCCTCTTGAGTTGAGCCTGGTGGTCATTGAGTGGATTGTCTTAGGCTGGGTTAGGCTCAGAAGCGCTAGCTGACCATCCTTGATGTTGTTTAATCTATTACGCAGATTGGCTTTGAATGGGTCGTGCTAGGATATGTTTGTTGCCTTATCTTTTACTTACATGAAAATTAAGCAACAATGATAATGAGAAAATGTGCATAAAAACATCTTTACTTAGAGTATGAGTTAATGAAGAGTAGAAATCGGATTATGGTAAATAATCTTTAATCAACCGAACTTGCTTCCAATACTACTTTGGCAAAGTACGTTTAAGCTTTAAAATTTAAATTATTTAAATATCATTAAGGATTGGGTTCACATGTAACACTCCATAACTACGAATGATAAATAATTAAAAAAAAAATAGTAACATCAAAATATATAATTTTTACAAAAGTCGAATTTGACCAAGAAACTTGCATCATTGGGTTCATGGAAATTTTTTGATTAATTTTTCTATATAAATTTTCCAATCAAAATTAAAATGGAAAAAAATGTTGAAATATTCAATTAGAAATAATTATATATGTAACTAAAATAATTACGCGATGTTAATTACTGTTACTTAGAGTTAACAGATAGTTAACGTTACTTACATATTAAGTAAGTTAACAGTGGAAAGAAGTTGTATCAACTAGTGTAATAAGGAAGTAAAAAAATGTAACCAAATACAAAGCAACTGGTTGATCCCTTAATGTCAATCAATTGACTGTTAGCGGTCGATCGGTAGGCAATGGCGATTGACCGATTTGACACCAAACGCGAAGTTTTAGAGTGGCCAGGCGGGTGATATTTTAAAAAATTCAATAGAAGAGATGATAATGATTCCCCCCATAATTCAATAGAACAGATGATAATAATTCAATAGAGAGAAGGAAAGTCAATCTGGAATAATAGGAATTAGATCCAAAGAATTTGGCAAGATAAAAAAGTGAATGGAAAATTATGCATTTTTATATAATATTGGATTTATATCGTTATAAACGTAATCTTATAGTTCGAACGTAAACTTGGAGTTGTAAGCTAAAATTTTATAGAAGTAATGAGTTTATAAATCCTACCTTCATATTTTATGATTGGTAATTGAATTATAATATTGCATATATGTAAATCTGGAAAGTACTGGACAGAAGTTATCCTTGAAACTTATAAATTATGTGATGCTTTCAAATTTATTGTTTTAAATGGTTTTTTGCAAATAAAATGTAAATTATTATTATCACAATTAATTATAGGATTTGAGATGCATTTGGATTTATATTAATGTTTAGTATTACAATATAAATTTCTATTAATTATTATTTTTTGATCTATAAATTAAAATATATTGTTTAAAATGATAAATAGAACACGCTTAAAAGAAAGATGTGTACAAAAGAGGGATATTTACCCATTTTGTACTTTCTGTTCAATAACTATGAAAAAAGACAATTCCTTGTGATTCCAAATGTAACTCAAATTCTCATTTGATGGAAATATAGAAATTTACAAACACAGACTTTTCACTTTAAGGGAGAAGTAATTCCATTAATTCAGAATGCAGAAATTCTCTTAAATGAACTAAAGAATATTAAATGTGATCAGAACAAAGGTTTAGGCGAGCAATTAATATGAGTGATATAGGACCAAAGGGAAATAAAATAAGAAAGGTGAACAGTTAGGGAAGTCATAATTTAAAATAATAAGGGATATGGAAAGTTCCTTAAGGTGAGGTAGTAAATGTTAAAAAAGAATAGAAATAAAGCTCAATAAAATAAAAAGTAAATAAGAAAGAATGTTTTGATCTATTAATGAAAATAACAAATTGCATTAGATGTGGATTAATGTGATAACAAGTAAACAGATTAAGATTCAAAAGAATACTGTCAACATTAAACATCGGAGACGTAATAATTTATACACATATATGTATACATATACATCCATAGCCTTAGGTATGCATTTATGTCGGGCATGAACTAAATAACTTGGATCGGCTGAGGATGATATAATCATTAAAATAGGTTGGACTGTAAGGAAAGCACTGCTGCACAATATAAGTCTACCCACTGCAAAGGGACACCGTGGTTGTGTATATACTATACTAATGTGAGACATATACAACTATAAGACCCATGGAGTTATAAATACTCATGTATATATGAAGGAATACCCAAGTAGTGCCTGCTTCAATCTTTTAAAGGAGTATTGTCTTGATTACATTAAGCAATCTAAATTGGACGGGGAGTATTGTTCAATTGTATGCCATTGTGTTGTAGAAAATTCATGTGTAGGATTTATACATAGGTCGAGAACATAGTCGGTAATGAGCGATCAACGAAAAAGGGGGGTTATATATATATATATATTTAGGTTGCACCTACTATTAGTGTAGATCACTTAGAGCATGCTCCTTCATAGTTGTTTTCTAATTTGTTTGTTCGAAGAAAGGCTAGATAAACCTTACATGAGGTCCGGTAAAATGAGTAGGATATTTCAAGGAGATATGTCCTTTATAGTCCATGGAACTAATTCTACAACAAAGTAAAAAAAAATCCTAAGGCATGATGGGATATGGCTAAACTACTATTACATTGCTATTAGGTATTACGGAAGTTGCTTGGAATGCATGACGATGGGGATGTGATACTACATTGCCAATGGATCATGAAGAGGTGTAGTCATGGTCTATGTATGTAGGTATTGGTTAAGGGTATATCATGGTCCAAAGAAAAATTCCATTGTAGGCTTGCCCAGTTCCAGCAATGATGTTTGAGCCTAATGTAGTCTAATTAGTCATGTTAATTTAATTAATTTCACTATTTAAATAGTAAGGTATCTAAAAGATAGTGTCTAGCATTGGGTTTGGATAACCTAGTATTCTGGCCAACTTAGTCGTTATCCTACCCTTGCCTGAACATATATATATATATATATATATATATATATATATATATATATATAAAACCCCAAAATGTCGCTCCGAATATAAAATCCCCAATTTGAACTGGGTCTTAGAACCGTATAAAAAATAAAAATATTTTAAATTTTTAGGATAAGATATAGAATGTTATAAATTTTATAATATAAAAAAGATTTCTAAAATGTTTGAAAATAATATGTATTGATTACACTAATAAAATAAACTGATTAAATAAGTCAATTAATTAATAAATTACTAATCAATAAATTTACCATTTAAAAATAATGTTTACTTTTTTTTTATGTTTGGATATTTAAGTTGAACTGAAATGTAGTTTGAATTTTGATTTACGATATATCTTATTAATGGGATTATCCCATGACATAAAATATATAAATAATACTTGGAATTTGTAAGAAGTTATATTTTTTTCTGATTTTTATGTGTGAGTAGAAATAGTGAACGGTTGATTGCACATTTAAAAGTTTACACTTTTATCTTGGAAGTATTATATCCATTATCATTAAGTCGTCAATTTCATTATTAATATTGTGCTTCTCATTTCTTCTTCTAACTTTAGAGCAAAACCAACAGTATTAGGAACATAATATTATGTTCTTAATACTATGTAAATAATTTAGTATTATAGCGAAATAGTGGGCGCTGATTTAACCAACGCCCACTATTGGGCGATGAAAAAATCAGCTTCGCTGATTTAATCGGCGCCCAAATGTTGGGCGCTGATTAAATCAGCACCCCGATAGGGCGCTGATTAAATCAGCGCCCCCGGTAGGGCATTGATAAATAGCGCCTTACCGGCCGATTATTTTTTCCACCCTCACATTTTGCTATTTTTTAATTCGAATATCGCGTTGAAATGCCGCTTCGCATCACGAAAATCTCTAGATGTACCGTTCGACCAAAGACAGACGAGATAGCCTGTCCTTTGCACACCCTTCCTACGCCCGAGATGACGATATTAAACCTACGGATCCTCCATGAGTTACCTGAGGGTTTCTCTTACCGTATATTCACAGCCCTCGATATCGTTGAGGTATGATTTATGAATTTTGACATAATTTGTAGTATATAGCTTAATTATCTACCACATTACGTAGTCAGTTTGTAATGTTGTTCTATAGTATAAGAACCCAGAAGAAATGTGTTTTTACTAGTCTCGCTACCTCAACTTTCTTGGCAGTTGGTCGAGGTGTATTACATGTATTTTGGACGTACTCCCTCGGGGTATTAGAGATAGTCTACGGGCTAGTCCATTTGGTCGTTTCTTAAAGATTAGACCTTCCCGGTCCTTTTATCGACTACTGTTAGGTGCCTTAGTAGAGAAATAGTGGTCCACTACACATACTTTTCATTTTCCCGATTTTGAGCTTGGTATTATCTCTGCCTATTTTTACATGCTTACGAGGGTTGTGATAGGCGGTGCATATAGAGTGTCATACCCTTTTGAATCTAGCTTTGAGTCACTTGAGTTGTACACGTTGTACTAGCCTGATCTCGGCCCCGATCATATCTCATCTGGAGCCATCACCTTAACATATTTACAAGGGAATATTTTAGCTTATATGGGTAACGAGTCCATGGAGGAGGATGTATTTCGAGCTTCCCATTTATATCTTTTTGGTTCGACATTCTTCTCGAATTTGATGTCAAAGATTCGGTATTTGTTAAGGTTTCTCCTCTCAAGAAAACAGTTTGGTATGGGAAGACTGGGAAGTTAATTCCTAGATTTATTGGGCCTTTTCGGATTTTGGATAGGATTGGGAAGATGGCTTACCGAGTGGATCTTCGCGAGCGTTTGTCGGGAGTCCACAACGTTTTTCATGTTTCCCATCTTTGCAAATGCCTTCATGATTCAGTTGACAGACTCAAGCTTGACGATATTGCAGACATATGAAGTCTTGAGTTGGAGCCTAGGGTACCTCATGCCACCGCAAGGATCATGGATCACGAAATCAAATGATTCCGCAACAAATCTATTCGACTTTCCGAGTTCAATGGGGAGATACTCCTGCGGAGAGCACATAGGAGACTGAGGAGAAGATTACACTTACTCATCCGTAGCTTTTCTTGGGTAATTATTTTCCCTCAAATTATCGTTTTTGGTTACGTCGTGGTTTGTAGATTGGATGGTAGGGTATGGATATGACACAAATTCATTATGCACTCATATAGAATTAAATGCATGTTAGGGCATTTTGCATTCATACTACATCACTTATTACACTTACAAGCTAGGACTGAGCTCGTTGTAGCAAGTCTGCAGTTCATAATCACTATGAGTTATGAATGTTTATGGATGTTTTTAAAATAACATGGGTGTAAAACATGGTTGTTTAAGAGCGAGTTGTATTCCACGCCCCTCCAAAATATTTTGGGACAAAATCTCTAATAAGGAGAGAGAATGTAACACCCAGTAAAATATACTTAATTTAGATATAGTTTAATTTAATTTAAAAATAAACGGTAATTATTAAAAGCATGAAAATGGAATTTTGGACGATTAAGAATTAGGCTACGAAAGCATTGTACTTGCGTTAGTGGTGAGATTCTGATCCAGATTCATATTTTATTTGCTGAAAACAGAGTGTTTATGTAAAAGTTATTAATTAATTAAGTTGTATGTATATATTAATACACAAAGGTTTGAACTTTAAATAAATAAATATATACAAGCTGGGAATATATTAAATAGGATAAGCATAAAAATAATATTCCCTTTCATTTAAAACTTATGTGTATATATTCACACACAATAGGGGACGAGAATAAATTAACCAAGGAAAGAAATTAAAAGAATTAATCAAAGAGCGATCAAAAAGTAACATTCTAGAGGAGTTTCCTCCTAGCTTGACCCCAGAAGGAGGGTCGACCGCCCCTCTAGAAGGGTTGTCGACTGCCTAAGTCGACCGCCCTTCTAGGGGAATGTCGACCGGCCTCCTGTAAGGAAGCCCAATGAGTGTTGTTTTATGTAAGGATTTATTTATAATATATATCAAATGAACTATTTAGATTTAATCAAACTAATCTAACGGTTCATACACATAATAGAAACTATAAATAGCCCCTCAAACCAGCATTCTAAACCCTACATCCATTACTCTCAACTCCTCATTTATGCCTTTCTTCTATCTCAAATTCCAGAAAGCTTAAAGGATTTAGGTTTCTTCTATTTCGACTGGGTCACCTAGCATCACTAGACGATTTAGAGCATCTGCATACATTAGACTGGGGTACACCTATATTGGGTTGTCTTTACACTGCACTAGACTCCATTGATTTTGGGGAGTTGGTATAGATTTTTGGTTTCTGGTACATGTTGTCGTGTTGGCACTACGAGTACACGGCCAATATGCATCCATGCATTATTGAGGCTGCCAGCCATTCAACTAATTTATATTTTCCATGCATGCGTCGAAGGAGAGTATTTAGGTAGTTACGCGTACTCCTGCCGATGTTTGACACGATTTGATGGAGGCCCGATCTTAGATTGATCTAAGGTCCAAGGCCAACATTTTACGAGCATTATGGGCCTCTTATTGGATAGCTCTCATACGGGCTGGTTAGGTCCATGATGCACATCCCTCTCCATTGCATATCATTTGTCCCTTTGTCATGTTGTTCTGCTCCTACTGGCTAACCATTCTGCTAGATACTTAGGAAACCGATGTTACTTCCAGGGCATGGGTGAGCTGCATGTACCAAGAGATCCACTATCATCTGATGATATGTTCGAGAGACGTCGTAAACTCGTAATATTGGTAGACGGTACATATAGGGTCTTAGAGAGAAAGAGTAGGTAGATATAATGACTTATTTCATATCGGGAGCTGATTTTGATATTTATTAGGATAGAGTTGCACCTCGACGCTACTTGTTGCCAGATTACAATCGGGGTGTAAACTCCGGTTACGTAGGTCCACGTGTGGCTACCAGTAAAGTTTATCCTCCACCATTTACTTTTGATCCGACCCTATCACAATACTCCAAGCATCCCAAGGATTATGCTCTTGATGACTCTTTCAAAGCATACGATCTAAGCGGTACTTTGATCGTGTTGTGTATCCTTTATCTACCTGATGAGCTTGTTACTGGTATCCTAACCCAGGGACTGTACCGGCCTCACGAGGTATTTTAGCTACTTGTTAAATTAGTTGCTTGTATGTGTTTAAGAAATATAAAGTGAGTGTAATTGTCTATTATTATAGTATTCACATAGGTTGGACCATCACAGACGACATTTGGCCGCTATTCAGCATATGGCGTTACTACATTCGCAGGCATTGAGTCAGCAGCACCAGGTGGAGATACAGGCATTGCAGGGTTACATGCAGGCTCAGATCAATGAGCTATTGGCTTGACTAGATGAGTTAGGCTGTGGTGGTACTAGAGGTTCAGGAGGTGGAGGTGGAGATGGTAGAGGTGGTGGAGGTGATGACGGCGAGGATGGCGATGAGGAGGAGGAGGATGACAATGATGGTGCTACATGGATTTATGATTACCATCTATTACATACATAATTTCATGATGTATATATGTATCTGTAATGTTCTATTGTAACTTTTTAAGGGTTATGTGAAGCTCATTGAAAAAGTTTGTGGGCTAACTATAATGCATATGGGCTATATTTAAGCTACCTTAGCTACGAAAATTGCCCATATTCCTCTGAATCGACTTTTAGAATGAACAAACATGCTTTGCAATCTCTAATACTCCGAAATTCCATAATTTGAGGTTCACATATGATTTAGCACTATTTTAACCAAGTCTTAATCACTAAATGAAGCGTAGCTAAGCTCTTTTTATGAAATTCATCTTTAAACAACTAGCACATCCAACAGACCTAATTGTTCTAAATATGAGCTTCCTTGTGCAGAGAGGCGCCGAGATATCTGACCCGCAAACATTCTAGAGTGGGTGGCTCTTCTCAATCCCAAGTTGAATCGACTTCGACCACGTGCTCCTCCTCAGTTTGTACCGAGGCCTCCGCTCATGCCCATGTAGAGAGAGCTATCACTACAACAGGGCCTGTGGTTGACTGCCTAAGAAGTTGCCTTCGGTGGTCACTCATTGACTGCTTCCGCATGTTTCTTAGGTTCAAAAGCGATGTATAACGCAATGTGAAGTTGTGGATAATCCTCCATTCAATTTTACTTCTTATCGTTACTACATGTGCTTGAATGGGTATGCTCCTCCTTTTACCCTCCCTTATGGGATGTGCTTCAAGAGTTAGGAACTACACCGTACCAGCTTCACCTAAATGGTTACGCCGTGTTACGGTAATAGTTTGAAACATTGGAGGCATGATTTTCGATGATGACGCCATTGCGGCTATTCCATCTAGTCTTGTCATAAGCTTTTCACTTCCCTTTAGGAATTACAATTTGTGGCTAATCAGGTTGTGGGTGACTGTTAACAACCTAAGGTTTAAGAAGTTGATGTCCAGTTTCCTTGGAAATGTGGCTTCGCTTCTAGAACACTTTCAAGTCTCACCACTTGTCATCGGCTTGTATGCATTAAAGGAATGATGCTTTCTTTTCCTTTTGTTTTGCACATTCCTTCCATGTGTTAACTAAGCTTTGTTGTTCTGTATTTGGACGAATTTAGCCACCGCTTTGGCAATGAACGGTGATCAGTTGATCCTCGACTTAAGTTCAATTGGAGCATTGTGAATTCCTGATTAAGCTTCACTGAAGTTTCTCACTTTCCCTTTGCGATGTAACATGCACATTATGGGCTTCGTCATGTTTCTTGATTATGTAGAAGTTCTCTACTATTGACTTTTTGGATGCAGGACATTTGAGGGAGGAGATAATTGAATTTCACATTATGCGCATGGTTGGGAGCGAAGACCAGCTATACCATGGTCGAATGACCATAGCTTTAAGTCAAAGCTTTTCTTTTCTTGGCTTCACTTGTCCCCTTCTGTGAATTTGACCAAGTCCTGAAATACCCTAAACCCCTTAACGTCACCCATATAAGGATGCACTAAGGTTTATGATACGCTTAAGTATAAAGTAACAACATAGAGGGTAAAATTCACAAGAAAGAAATATAAAACACAACGAAAATTTTTAAAACAACTTTTAATGAAGCAAGTCAAATCACAGTGCTTATTACCTTTCCAAAGTACCAAATAGTCATCAACATAAAACCAAATACACTGTCTTGTGTAAAACCATAATATCTGAGTATATAAGTAAAATTATCCCTCTCGATATCAACGCAACAATCAGAAAAATGAGAAATAAGCCACATGAGTCTGAAATGAGTATGCATCTAAGCTGAACTGAAAAATCAAGAATCGCTGCTGAGACTCTTCACCCTACAAACCAGGGGGGAAAAGGAAGAGAGAAGGATAAAACAAACTAGGTCAGACATATGTTTGGTGAGTCCTAGAAATTTATAGCATGAGTAAAAATTAAGGAAGCATTGGATAGATGAACAGTTATAAAGGGCGTAAGACATAAAGGTATAAAAGCAGTAAACAGGGTTAAGTATGAATAAAGATTTTCTTCTCATTCATATCCAAGATTGTTGCACCAACTTACCAAGATATAAAATTAGGCTTTACCTAATTTCTACCAGTCGATCGGCTCCTATAACCACAATGTGATAACCTATGTCAGCTATTGAACCCAGGGTTGTCAAGCCCGTGCCCATCAACTAAAAGGACATAGTCGCTAATTATAAGCATTACAGTGGCTTATTTTCCCTAATCGGCACGATGCACACTCAGCATCCCGCCAGAATGCATCTGTACCCATCTCATTTGGACCTCTTACTATCTAATGCAGTAAAGTGTGCCCTCGTCTCTACCTAGTGTGATACCTCCATAGATGATAATAGGGATATAGCCTGATACGAGTCCCCAACCAAATATGCAATTGACAAAAGTCACCCCCAGACATGGTCCCCATTCATTTTTCTATTAGGCCACTTAGTTTCCCTAATCAGCCTCACGCAAACTAGGAGTCACTCATCTTCCCCAATCAACCTCATGTTAGCGGAATGGACTCCCACCACAATCTTATTATTTCATTAGGCATCTTATTTCCCTAGCCAACCCTACTGTTAGACCAAAAAGTGGTTCTAACACCTAAATTATCTCGATTCGTAAAGAGTTAAAGCTAAAAATAAAATAAAATGCAACAAACACACCAAATTTATAGTGGTTCGGTGTTAAGGAGCCTACGTCCACTTGATATGACTTTGATTATACGTTTGAATGCAAGTACAATCACAATATTCTCTCAGTCTCACTTTTATAATGATAATTCACTCAATAAATTCAAGATAACACTGACCAGAAATGACGAAAGTACGATAATTGTGGAATCAGAGCTCTAAATTACCAAATGATCCCGAAAAATGCCAAGTGTTGTGCTATTTATAGGTAATTTCTATAGGCGATTCATGAGGACACGTGGCATAAATACCGAGGATCTCGGAGCCGTTCGTGAGTGGGTGGAGAAATGGTCAATATGGCCATTATGGACACGTGTCACTGGATCCTTAATCTGCGGTTCGTGGATGACTAGGTCGTGGCCACCATTCCTTGAATCATGGGTCGGTTTGTGACCCTTGTGTGAGAGCCGGGTCATGTGGCAGTACCACGAGCGGGTCGTGGATTTGAACCACGAATGGGCCGAGGAGCTGGATAGCGAGCCATCTTTACGAGTTGAATCCAATGTGTCACGAGCCGGGGTGTATTTTCTTTGAACTTGTGTGCATGAGCCTTCGTCCATCCACTCGTGAATGCTTGTTTTCTTGGTGGTTTGGTCAAAAAGCTAGCCAACATTTTGCTCCCTCGAAGTACGTTTTATCAAGGACGGAACATGCTTCGAAATTGCCTATCTTTTCTTGAAACGGTGGGAGTCAACAGTCGTATTTGTCCGTATAATCACGTCGCTTTGTGAAGTCGTGTCATCTGATTTTGAGATTGGTATAAATACATAATCTTGTTTCCAATTATTCTGCCGTGTGCTTGTTAGTCTTTCAACTTGAAGTCTAGAAGCAAATAACAATCAAATTCTCAGGTAAAAACCTCATATTTCTTGAATTATACTTGAATAATTTGACATTAATCGCTATATTATTTGATCACAAGTCTCTATCCTCTACTTCGCTGGTTATCTCATAAGTCCAATCGTTAAAACAGACTGTAGACCATTCCACTCGTGTCGGACCGTGTTAACACGAGATGAAGGATCCACTGAGCTTTAAGGCTTTGAACTGATCCAATTATCGGGCCGTTAGGCTTGATCAGCTTATCCAACTTTGATGGGCTCGAACGGTCCCATTTCCCCTTACAAAAATACCTTTACCCCTCTATTCCCCTTTACTTTTCACTGTTGGAATTTTACTTTTACAGCTGCCACTCTCCTCAAACAACCGAAACCCCAACCCCCCAAATCCAATTTACTTTCTAAAGCTTTGAATCAGTTTAATAGGTAAAAAGGAATTCGAGTCTCTGGTTACTTCGATTGTTATTTTCAATGTGATAATCTAGCTTTTATCGTTGCTATTTGATTTCGATTTTGCCCTTTCATTCTCCATGGAGTTCGACGTCTGACTCCTTCGCCATCGTCGCTGGCGTCATTGGGGATAAGGTTTCGCGTTGACCAAGAAGCTTGATGGGAGGATGACGAGTTTGTTAAGTTAGGGATTGAGAGGAATGATATTGTTGAGTGGCTACAAACTGAAGAAGAAGGGTCGAGGGATTCGAATATGATTTCATTGTTGGGGATCAGCTCGTGGTAGTAGTTGGAGAGAGGTTTGGATGGGAGATGAGTGCCTGCATATCGGGTCATGGAGGGGAGCTAAATGTCGGGTCGGGTCGTGGATGGGAACAAGGTATCGGTTCGTGAATGGGAACAGGGTATCGGTTCGTGAAAAAGAGATGGTGAGGCGGGTCGTGGTGATAGCTCGCGAGTCACTCATACACGAGCCGGCGAGTCTTAGATTTTAGTTCTCGAACCAGGTCCAAATCACGACCCGGGCCTCCGCTCATGAGCCGGACCTGATCATGAGCCATCTCACAATTACGAATCGAACTCTTCCCTACGAGCTGACCCTTGGTCACGAGCCGATCCTTTGATCGCGAGCCAATGTTTATTCATGAACTATGCTTGATCCACGAACCGGACCTCCCCATGACGAGCCGAATCTTATAACTACACAAGCTAACTCATTCTCGAGCCAATCCTTTAACTATTTCCGACTAAGTAACATCAATTAATCGAACACACTAACTTATACTGCAATCAAGAACCCATTATAATTTGGATAACTCAAAGAACAGTTAGAGTATAGCCCTCGAGACGAACTTCTTGAACTGGATTGAACGGAGACTTAACTTAAAGATCCACTGTAACAACCTGAATTTTCTGTGTTCATTAAAGTAACAAATTAAAGAATAATTAATTTTAAAAGTGAGAATTAAGGGAAACGGGTTACGCCATTGCGTTCATCTCGAAATTCTTCTTGAGACAGAGTTCGAGTTTGCGTGAATCGGACTCCGTATGAAGAAGTTATGGAGTTCAAAAGATTTCTAGTTTAATAAGAAAATTAAATATAAACAATAACCAATTTAGAAGAACAGTTCAAAATTCAAAATTCGGAGATTCAGCTGGGCGGGAAAATTCCCGCCCATAGGGGTCGACTCCCCCCGGTGGGGTTGACATAGGTGTCGACCCCCCCTTTAGGGGTCGACCCCCTCCCTCAGATCCGAACAGTGATGATTTGTGACCTGTTGCTGAGTCACTAAGGCATAAGTGGCGGTTTCTAGATAACTCTAATTGGCCTGAATGGTTCTGATTTCTCCTAGGTTGATCTAACGGCTTACAATAGTTTAAACTTCTATATAAACAGCCCCAACCCTCAACCCTAAACCACACAAATTCATTCCAAGAGCCATCATGCTGTCCTAGTCAAGTTAGAGTAGCCGCCATCCTTCTCCAACTAGAAAGCAAGTTAGAAGCCTCAAATCAAATCTAAATTAAAGAATCGGTAGTCTACATCAAAGGGTAGCTTGTCAGTTTCAGAAAACAGATCCCAGAAAATAAGTTTTTCTTTTGTTTGTAAGTTCAGTTATCCTTTAGATGTGAACAAATTAAAGAATTGATTTGTAATAAAGTGAAAACTAGAACTGTGCCTAGTTGTATGTTAATAGTGATGCCGATTCATGTCTATTCTTGTGACAATTCTATTATATATGCCTATGAGACTATTGTGGTTTATTGAATCTATCATGTTGTATAGAATTTGGTGAATGAACCTATTATGTTGTATAATAAATTGGGAATGAAACTATCATGTTGTACATAAGTTTGGTGATTCTATCATGTTATGTTACATGCAATTTTATAGGCTAAGTCATGTCATATATGCCTAAATGTTTAGATCTATATGCTTCTATGTTAACTTGATCCAACCCAAATGCAAGTTCACATCTACATGCCTAATTAAGTTTGTGTAGTTCTATGTAAACTCCCATTTATATGCTTATGATTCATGTTAATTGGATTTAAATTGCAAGTTCATAGTTAAATGTATATTGTTCTATGCCAAATTTATATGACATATGTTTAGTTGGATCCATATTATGCGTGTTGTAATGCTACATGTTCCTTTCTTTTCCCTTTTGTTTATGACTTAGGCTAAATTGCGAGCCGAACATTCTATGTGATTTATGCGAACGTATAACGGGGGTAACGTAGGGGGAAAATATTAAATTACATGTTATTGGCATAGTTTGGTAGCATGAATGGTATAATCTATATACCTAAAAATTATGAACATGAATTAGGGATAAATGGGGCATGACTTAAATGACAACAAATTTTTGGATAATTTACAAAATGGGTAAATATATAAATTAAGCAAAAGACGAATATGCCTAACCCGAGGTTAGATTGAGTTATGGTGTAAGACTGCCCGGAACCACCCGGCACATCCAGCAAATGTAACAATATAGATCTAATGTGAGAGGTTAGCGCATTAAAACCAAAATAACCCGAGGTTAGATTGAGTTGCGGTGTAAGACTGCCCGGAACCAACCGACACATCCAGCGACCGCAGCAATATAGATCTAATGTGAGTGGTTGGTGCTTTAATGAATGAATTAAAGCTAAGGAACATGCAGGCTAAGAATGGTAGGGTTAAGTTAATTAAGGCAACACTTAACCAATACAACATGTTAACTAAACGGATGGGTGGGGTTAGGTTATCTTGAGAACACTTAACCATTTTAACATGTTGATTAGGAAACCCTAGTAACGGGGACCCATTTCAGCAGTAACCCACATAGATGTATCATGATACCCTGAACTAGGCAGGGTGGAGAACGATTACTGGGCTGATTATAAGCGGTCAAAACATCGGCGGGTGGTGCGTCTGTGTAGGTTCCGACGGAGTACGGGCATGCACGTACTCCGGAGCGGAAAAAGAAGGCACTGGGCATCAGTAGTTATACACTGTGCATCTTGAATTGTGTCGGGTTGCCACCATAGGATTTGACATACCCCATGGTGGGACCAGCAGAGGTATCTACAATCAAGCGGGGCCAAATGACACAAGTAGTAAACGTATACGAGTAGGAGCCGATCGATAAAGGGGATCACTTTGTTATGAACATGTGAGGCTGGTTGAAACAATAGTTAGTAGGTGCAGAGAAATAGAAATAGATGTGATAGTATATTCAGTTTAAACTGTTTTAACTTGGTTTATGTTATCTTATTATTCTGGTATTGTCCTATTTTCGTTTATTCCTGTCATGATCCTTTTTCTTGTTCACATGCTGAAAAATCACTGGTCTTACCAGACTTATGTCTGACCCATTTTTCTTTCGTCTTCTCTTCTTCCGCCCTCCCCCCTACAGGTCCGCAGGGAGGGAATACTTCAGCTTAGTTCAGACCATTTCCAGCTTGAAGAGAGTAGATGTATTGCTTGGACCTCTTTTCTTGGGCTATGGCTTTGGATACACTCTTAATGGGGATTTATGCTACTTTATTGTTGTTTTATGCTTCTTTATGTTTTAATCATGATAGAGATTTTTTTGTAATGTTTTGGAGGTTGGTTTAAGACAATTTTTGTAATGTTTTGATTGAACCACGCGCTTATGAAATAAATTTAGTTTTTCCGCTGTTTATATGTATGTCTTGTAAATTATCTGTATCTTTTACCTATAATGCTCCACCGAAGTTAAGGCATTCCCTTTGTGAGTGACCTTAACGGAGGTGGGTTGTTTCACTTGGTATCAGAGCTGATGGTTGCTAGATCAGATAAAAATTTTGAAAACTAATTTTCAAAAAGAAGTTTAAAGAAGCATTTTTCAAGAAAAAGTGTTGTTTTTATTTTAGAAAAGGCATAATCCTCAAAGCCATATGCACTATCTTTCTGTCCTTTGTTTTGAATCTTTTCTTTTTCGTTTCAGCATGTCTGGGGATCTTAACCTTCCAAAAGGCGTACCGGTACCTGGCTGGTTCAGAAGGTACCTAGAGGCTAGGGCTAATGATGCAGGCCCAACAGACGTTCCTCCTCCCCCAGCTGCAGCGGTTCCTCCTCCTCCTCTGCGTGCAAATGCTTTCTCAAAGATATGTAGAGACTTTCGAGCCATGGATGGAAAGAACTTTAATGGAACTGAATCATTCGTGGAAGCAAGGAACTGGCTCAAAGAAACCGATGATTTGTTTGTTATCTTCGAAGTGGACGATAGGCAGAAGATACAGTTGGCCGTATGGTTGCTTAAAGACGAAGCTTCTTATTGGTGGGAAGTTACTAATGCTGAGAGACTAGTTGAAACTTGGGAAGATTTCAGAATGAGATTTGAAATGAAATTCATCTCACAAGCTGAACGAAGCCTACAGGAGGAGAAGTTCTTAGCTCTCAAGCAGGGAAGTATGTTGGTCAAGGAATACGTCAACCAATTCAACCAGCTGGCTAGATTCGGACTGGAGCTAGTGAACACTCCGCATAAGAAGGCTCTCCGTTTTGTTAAAGGGTTGAATGAGCCACTGCACAGCCTAGCTATGTCCCATATACCTATGGGTGCGACTTATGAGAGACATTAGACATGGCTCTGTTACAGGAGGAAGACAAAGATGGCAAGAAAGAGGCAAAGGTGGAAGTACCTCAAGATAAGAAGGTGAAGGGATCGCAGAATAAGAAGACAGATTCCAAGAAGGGCGGGAAGAACAACAAACCCCATGAAAAGAGGAAGTGTAATTTTTGTGGCATTCCTGGACATCTGATTAAGGACTGCAGAAAGAAAAAGATGAAGATGGGTGGTTGTTTTCAGTGTGGCAAGATAGGACACATGGCTAAGGACTACCCAAGAAAGCAAGGGAAAGGGTAGAGGACTGGGTCTACTTCTGGAGGGCGGATTCATGCTCTCATAGCACCTCCACAAGAACGAGGTAGAAATATTCTGTTGAGAGTTTAGTTTATCTTTTTGATCATCCTGTTCGTACACTCTTTGATTCTGGCGCATCGCACTCTTTTATATCTACTGCTTTAGTTGAATCTCTGCACCTAGACACCAGTATAGTAGAGGATCCCTTGGTTGTTTCAAATCCAATTGGGGGTTCGGCTTGTTTGTCAATGATTTGTTTGGATTTGGAAATTTCTATACTAAGCGTTGGGTTTAGATGTAATGCCTATGTTTTGGGCTTCATGGGCTATGGGTTGATTCTAGGCATGGATTGGTTATCCAGTAATGGTGCCATCCTTGATTGTGAAAGGAGAGTGGTTAGACTTATGACTCGCCTTGGTAACACTCTCGAAATCTCTTGTAATCCCATGAACTCTGTTATGCTTAGCTATCTATAATCTCTTGATGCGTCTGTTGAGAATTTGCAGTCTGTTAGAGTAGTACGTGAATACTCGGATGTATTTGAATAGGTGAAGGGCTTACCTCTGAAGCAGGAGATAGACTTCCACATATACCTTGTTGATAATGCAAAACCCGTTGCTTTACCCGTTAGACACATGGCTCCAAGGGAGAGGAAAGAGCTCAGCAAGCAAGTTAAAGAGCTGCTAGAAAAGCGGTTTATAAGGTGGAGTATTTCTAAATGGGGTGCTCCAGTAGTATTCGCAACCAAAGCAGATGGTTCACTTCGCCTATGCGTTGATTATAGGGAGCTAAACAAGCTGATCAAGAAGAATAGGCACCCACTTCCAAGAATAGATGACTTGTTCGATCAGCTTGTAGGTGCATCGGTTTTCTCCCAACTAGATCTGGCAACCGGGTTTCATCAGCTAAGAGTGGCTGAAGATAGCATTGATAAGACCGTGTTCAGAACCCCGGATGGTTTCTTCGAATGGCTTGTCATACCTTTCGGCTTGACAAACGCACCCGCTTATTTCGTTGACTTGATGACCAGGGTGTTCAGGGGGTTCCTTAATAAGTTTGTGGTGGTCTTTGTAGATGACATTTTGATCTTCTCGAAGAGTGAGGAAGAGCATGCTCTGCATTTAAGGGAAGTCATGGATACTTTTCGTGCACATCAGTTGAAAGCCAAATTCTCCAAATGCCACTTCTAGAGAGAAGAAGTAAGGTTTCTTGGGCATATGGTGTCCAAAGAGGGGATAGCTGTGGATCCCGCAAAAGTAGTTGCGGTGCAAGATTGGAAGGTTCCACGGAATGCAACCGAAGTCCGAAGCTTTCTCAGGCTAGCAGGCTTTTACCAAAAGTTCATTAAAGACTTTGCGAAAATCTCTGTTCCACTTACAAGGTTGACGAAGAAGAACCTAACTTTCACTTGGCATTTGGATTGCATTGTTGCTTTCCAACGTTTGAAAAGGGTTCTAACAACAGCCCCAGTTCTGACATTGCCTGACAGGAGCAAAATGTTTACAGCATACACAGACGCATGCAGTACTGGATTGGGCGTTGTCTTGATGCAAGAAGGCAAGGTTGTTTGTTATGGGGGAAGGCAGTTGAAGGTACATGAAAAGAACTACCCAACTCATGATTTAGAGCTAGCTGCCATTGTTTTCGCTCTTAAGTCATGGCGTCATCACATGTTAGGAGAATGGTTTGAACTGTTTACTGACCATAAATCATTAAAGTACATTTTCTCATAGAAAGATCTTAACTTAAGACAATAAAGGTGGATGGAATTCCTTGCCTCATATGATTTTGAGATTTCCTATACCCTTGGCAAGGGCAATGTAGTAGTAGATGCCTTGAGTAGAAAGAAGCTGACCTTAAGTCCTCTCTTTGTAGAAAGGCAAAGCTTGGAGTACATAGCCAACTTTGACTTTAGACCCTCCTCTGAATTTATACCCGGTTTGTTAGCATTGCTAGAGGTGCGGCCTACTCTTTTGGACTCAATAGGAACAACGCAACATGAAGACCCTCGGCTAGTTGATGTGATAGATAAGCTAATTAGGGTGAGACTTCTAGTCACCTCAATAGATACTCCATCGATGACAAGGGTTGGTTGAGATGGGATGGAAGACTATGCATCCCACAAGCAAGGGGTTTGGTGAAAAAGGTCCTCGAAGAGGCACACCATTCTAAGTTGACCATACACCCAGGTGGGAACAAGATGTATAAATACATTAAAAGGGTTTTCTTTTGGAATGGCATGAAGAGGGATGTAGTTGAATTCGTTTCTAAGTGCATGATATGACAGCAAGTCAAGGCGGAGCAAAAGAAGCCTAGTGGTTTGCTTCATCCTCTAGAGGTCCCACAATGGAAATGGGATAGCATTTCGATGGACTTTACTGATGGTTTGCCTAGGTCAAGAAGGGGCAATACCAGTATTTGGGTGATAGTGGACAGGCTCACAAAAAGCGCTCACTTTATACCTGTCAAGAGTAGGAGGACTGCCTCATCATTAGCCTCCATTTATTTTAAAGAGATAGTTAGACTCCATGGGATACCCTCCAGCATAATGAGTGATCGAGATCCTATCTTTACGAGCGAGTTTTGGAGGAGCTTGCAAGAGGCTGTGGGCACACAGCTACGCTTAAGCACGGCTTATCACCCCCAAACCGATGGTTAGATGGAAAGGGTGAACATAATATTAGAAGACCTCTTGAGATTGTGTATTCTTGATTTTGGAGGGACATAGGAGGACCAGCTTCCTTTGGTGGAATTCGCTTACAACAATAGCTACCAAGCCACCATAGGCATGACACCCTTCGAAGCTTTGTATGGAAGACAATGCCGATCACCAACTTGTTGGTGGGAGTCTACAGACAAGCTCATACTTAGGCCAGACATGATTAGAGAAACTTTTGAGAAAGTGGACTTGATACGAAGAAGAATGAAGATTGCCCAAGATAGACAGAAGTCCTACGCAGACAAAAGAAGGACCGACCTTGAGTTTGAGGTTGGAGGTAGGGTATTCCTTAAAGTATCTCCTTTGAGGAATGTCATTCGCTTTGGGTCCATAGGAAAGTTGGCACCAAGATTTGTAGGACTATTTCCTATCATTGAAAGGATTGGAACAATGGCTTAAAGAGTAGAGCTTCCCGAAAGACTGGCCGGAGTTCATAATGTTTTCATGTTTCTCAACTAAGAAAGTGCTTGCATGAGTCAGCGGAAGTTGTGGAGCCAAGCATACTAGAGGAAGTAGAAGTGGAAGGAGAAGCGACTTAGGTACAGAAGTCAAAAAGCTATGCAACTGTGAAGTCAAGCTTTTTAAAGTTCAATGGAGTGATGCCGGGGAAGACGCGACTTGGGAAACTGAGGACAAAATATGCGCAGCCTACCCTTTTCTTTTTGAGGGTACATCCTTGATCTCTTTTTCCTTAAGTTTATGCATGCGTGTATCTACCTTTTAAGTATATCTCCTTGGTCCTATTCTTTATCCTTAGGTAGAAACTAATGGATGTAAACACGTATTTGAAACATGTTATGATTGATGGTTGCAAGTGGTTGCAAGTGGTTGCTCGTGGATGCATATACACACACATTAGGTGTTAAATCGGCTCAGTCACTTTATATTGCATATGCATATATGTATTTTTATATGGATTGAGCTTGATGTGTTATCATATGGACGTTGCATTTGTATGAATGATTGTGCACTCATGTAGAAAGTATGATGAGGGATAATTGCATACATAATGGACTCATGGCATTGACATAATTTGCATTAAGGTGGTCAACTGAATCAGCAGACCGCCTGATTTTGCATTAGATAAGGACATATACACACACTATGCATATGATCATGAAAGCATTAGTCCTTTTAAGGACAATGGACGCCTATGTTTGATGGATTAATAGATGGACGATTGGACGGTAGGATATACGTTCTTCTTGACTTGAAGATTTCGGGGACGAAATCCTTTAAGGAGGGGAGAATGTAACACCCTGAATTTTCTTCATTAAAGTAATGAATTAAAGAATACTTAATTTTAAAAGTGAGAATTAAGGAAAATGGGTTACGCCATTGCGTTCGTCTCGGAATTCTTCTTGAGATAGAGTCTGAGTTTGCGTGAATAGGACTCCGTATGAAGAAGTTATGGAGTTCAGAAGATTTCTAGTTTAATCAGAAAATTAAATATAAACAATAATTAATTCAGAAGAACAGTTCGAATTTCAAAATTCGAAGATTCAGCTAGGCGGGAAAAATCCCGCTCATAGGGGTCGACTCCCCCGGGGGGTCGACTAGAGGGGTGTCGACTGGGGTGTCGACCCCCCCTTTAGGGGTCAACCCCCTCCCCTGATCCGAACAGTGACGATTTGTGACTTGTTGCTGAGTCACTATGGCATAAGTGGCGGTTCTTGGATAACTCTAACTGGCCTGGATGGTTCTGATTTCTCCTAGGTTGATCTAACGGCTTACATTAGTTTAAACTTCTATATAAACAACCCCAACCCTCAACCCTAGACCACACAAATTCATTCCAAGAGCCGTCATGCTGTCCATGGTCAAATTAGGGTAGCCGCCATCCTTCTCCAACTAGAAAGCAAGTTAGAAGCTTCAAATCAAATCTAAATTAAAGAATCAGTCTACATCAAAGGATAGCTTGTCAGTTTCAGAAAACAGATCCCAGAAAACAAGATTGTTCTTTCGTTTGTAAGTTCAATTATCCATTAGATGTGAACAAATTAAAGTCATGATTTGTAATAAAGTGAAAACTAGAACTGTGCCTAGTTGTATGATAATAGTGATGCCGATTCATGTCTATTCTTGTGACAATTCTGTCATATATGCCTATGAGACTATTGCGGTTTATTGAATCTATCATGTTGTATAATTTGGTGAATGAACCTAGTATGTTGTATAGTAAATTGGGAATGAAACTATCAAGTTTTACATAAGTTTGGTGATTCTATCATGTTATGTTACATGCAAGTTTATAGGCTAAGTCATGTCATATATGCTGAAATGTTTAGATCCACATGCTTTTATGTTTAGATCTATGTTAACTTGATCCAACCCAAATGCAAGTTCACATCTACATGCCTAATTGAGTTTGTGTAGTTCTATGTAAACTCCCATTTATATGCTTATGATTCATGTTAATTGGATCTAAATTGCAAGTTCATAATTAAATGTATATTGTTCTATGCCAAATTTATATGACATATGTTTAGTTGGATCCATATTATGCATGTTGGAATGCTACATGTTCCTTTCTTTTCCCTTTTTTTATGAGTTAGGCTAAATTGCGAGCCTAACATTCTATAAGATTTATGCGAACATATAACAGGGGTAATATAGGGGAAAAATATTAAATTACATGTTATTGGCATAGTTTGGTAGCATGAATGGTATAATTAAATTATGAACATGAATTAGGGATAAATGGGGCATGACTTAAATGACAACAAATTTGTGGATAATTTACAAAAAGGGTAAATATGTAAATTAAGCAAAAGACGAATATGCCTAACCCGAGGTTAGATTGAGTTACGGTGTAAGACTGCCTGAAATCGCCCTGCACATCCAACAACCGTAACAATATAGATCTAATGTGAGAGGTTAACGCATTAAGCCCAAAATAACCCGAGGTTAGATTGAGTTGCGGTGTAAGACTGCCCGGAACCGACCGACATATCCAGCGACTGCAACAATATAGATCTAATGTGAGTGATTGGTGCTTTAATGAATGAATTAAAGCTAAGGAACATGCAGGCTAAGAATGGTAGGTTTAAGTTAATTAAGGCAACACTTAACCAATACAACATGTTAACTAAACTGATGGGTGGGGTTAGGTTAATTTGAGAACACTTAACCATTTTAACATGTTGATTAGGAAACCCTAGTAATGGGGACCCATTTCAGCAGTAACCCACATAGATGTATCATGATACCCTGAACTAAGCAGGGTGGGGCACGATTACTGGGTTGATTATAAGCGGTCAAAACAACGGCGGGCGGTGCGTCAGTGTAGGTTCCGACGGAGTACGGGCGTGCACGTACTCCGGAGTGGAAAAAGCAGGCACTGGGCATCAGTAGTTATACACTGTGCATCTTGAATTGTGTCGGGTTGCCACCATAGGATTTTATACACCCTATGGTGGGACCAACACAGGTATCTACAATCAAGCGGGACCGAATGACACAAGTAGTAAACGTATACGAGTATGAGCCGATCGATAAAGGGGATCACTTTGTTATGAACATGTGAGGCTGGTTGAAACAATGGTTAGTAGGTGCAGAGAAACAGAAATGGGTGCGATAGTATATTCAGTTTAAACTGCCTTATCTTGGTTTATGTTACCTTGTTATTCTGGTATTGTCCTATTTTCAGTTTATTCTTGTCATGATCCTTTTTCTTGTTCACATGCTGAAAAAACACTGGACTTGCCAGACTTATGTCTAACCCATTTTTCTTTCGTCTTCTTTTCTTCCGTTCTCCCTCCCCTCCTCAGGTCCGTAGGGAGGGAATACTTCAGCTTAGTTCGGACCATTTCCAGCTTGAAGAGAGTAGATGTATTGCTTGGACCCTCTTTTCTTGGGCTATGGCTTCGGATACACTCTTAATTGTATTTATGCTACTTTATTGTTGTTTTATGCTTCTTTATGTTTTAATCAAGACAGAGATTTTGTTGTAATGTTTTGGAAGTTGGTTTAAGACAGTTATTGTAATGTTTTGATTGAACCACGTGCTTCTGAAATAAATTTAGTTTTTCCGTTGTTTATATGTGTGTCTTGTAAATTATCTGTATCTTTTACCTATAATGCTCCATCGAAGTTAAGGCATTCCCTTTGTGAGTGACCTTAACAGAGGTGGGGTGTTTCATCCACTATGATCAATAATTCTCCCATTGGATTCATTTTATGTTTTTCTCTTCAATACCGCACACACTGGCACTTGCGCACACACATGGAGTTCACAGGCAACTACATTCTAATCTCTCGTGTTTGTTCACCAACATAGTAGACATGTCTGATAGACGCTCAACCAGATTATCAGAGAAGTGTGCAGATCCGGAATCGTCAAGCTATTATAATCCTGACGTACTTCCGTCGGACCCGGATTGGAATAATTCTGGATCTGATTAAGAAATAGACATTGATGTAGAATCAGCATCTTCTGAAAGCACATCACCTGAGGAAGAAGAAGAGGACGGGATTGGAGATATCTCTGCTCCAGATGAACTTGAGGGTGTCAAAAAGCTAGACGATCCGTGTGATTCCAAGACTTCCAAACTTGATGATATAAAGCTAAAGAAAATCTGTTTAAAGCACGGGATTCCATGGGATCACATTAAAACTCCAGAGAAAGGGGATAGACCCCATTCTACTCTGGAGGGGTATATGGCCATTAGTAAGGTAATGTGCTCGATAGGCGCTATTCCTCTGTTTCCACCGATTGCCGTTGACCTCTTGAGACGGCTACATATTGCTCCTATGCAGCTTCATCCCAATGCATGCGCTGCTCTATATACCTTATACATCTCATACGCAGAAATTCTGGAGATCGAGCTTGTTTATAAGGACTTGAACTTTTATTACCATTTTAAACATCGTTTGACAGGGACCCCAAATTTTGTTTTCTTTGAGTTTGTCCCTACTAGGAAAGTTCTGTGTAAGGGACATAGCAACTTAGGGGATGCTAAATCTGGGTGGTTCTATATAAAGCATTAGGCTGGTTGTGCGAGAAAGTAGTTGCAGTCAAGTAGGTTTCAGATCCTTCAGTATCTGCTTTAACTGCATAAAGCAATGTTCTAATACGTAATTTCTTTTCACAGTTCCCAACCCCAAGAAGCAAGAGGGTGAAATGTATGAAGATCGCTTGTCTCACCTTGTAAAAAGAAACTCAGATTTTTGCAAAATCAAGAAGTGTATAACCAATGAGAACCTTAATAAACATCATCTTCTCGATGTAAGATTCGTGCTTGGTCAGGGTGGCAGGCCTTACAAGTATGTATCCCCTACTCAGGCGATTGAGGAATCTAACAACATGCCCCTGACCAAGGGACAAGTGACCACGGAAGCTACAAAGACAATCGAGTTTCCTAAAAGTCCTTCACCTATGGATGTTCAAGATGACAAACAGATGAACATATACAAAAGAGGTGAAGTCCGAGCTGACGAACCAAAGGATGTTTCCATCCCCGAAAGGGAGTCTTCTCCCAAGACACTGCCGCCAACTAAGCCCTTGACTCATGATTCATTAATAGAGGAACAAATATATGGGGATTTAGACAAGCTCCCCTTGCCAGATAACATATACACATCTGAGGATTTTGGAGTGGAATCGTTCTTCCCTATCTCCGAGGAAGATCCACTCCCATCAAAGAAAAGGAAACTGTACAGACGAGCCTAGATCCGGACCCTGGTCTGTTAGGGGGGATCTCACGGGACACACACATCACATGCAACACATGTCACAGCATTTGTACACTGTATGTACTCATGGTTCTTATACTTGCTTGTTAGTTTGCAGGAAAAATGCCTTGTCGTCGCTCCTATTCTCATCGTGAACTTCGTGAGTGCACGCCCAGATTCAATCCCGCAACCAAGCATGATTGCAGTGATAGTCGGGGAAGAGATAGTAATAAACACTATGATTCTTATCAGCCTCATTCTTCGCGCTCTTGCTCTCCTTCAAGGCAAGATCCTGAAAAGCTCCACGGTCATCAAGTTCCACATGCAGGAGGTAAACAACTTCCAAAAGCTCCGATTCCCCTGAAGGGTATCCCTTCTCAGGATAAGTCCTCCAAGAAGCATCATGAATCCAAGGACAAGCATAAAGACTTGATCAAAGGTTTGGAAAAGGGAGAGAAAGCTCTTGTCCCATCCGGGCAGTGCAACATTGATATTACCACTGCACAGGAGGTGACCCTTACCCCTGAAAATCAGGCAAAGAAGGAGTGTCTGCGGGAGCAGTTCCCCGACATCTATTTTGGAAGGATGCTCTTTGTTCCGGATCTCGAGCCAGTTTCCGATGATTGGGACACATATGTCGTTAACCGAGTGGGCCACGTGGCTACTCAATATAGGGCAATGAAGAAGCATGCCAAGAAGCTTTCAGAGGTTATCCACCGTCTGGAAATGGACGTGGAGAAAGTTAAAGAAAAGGATGAACACGATATCAAGGCTAGGGACAAGGCTGAGAAGCAACTTGAAGATACTCAAGCCTTCTTGCCTTAGCTTAGAGGGATACCGAAAGCTATAAGATGCAGTTGGAGGATGCGAAGAAACGTTTGCACTTTGAGCTTGATTCGAACAGCCAAGAGCATACAACTATGAAAAAGGAGATAAAAGATCTTAAGTCAGTTAATACTGAGCTGAAAACATCACAGGACCGCTTTGTTGCGGAAAGGGCTGCTTGGGAGAAGGAAATGGTGAGCTTGAAGGACAAACTTGCTCATATTGAGGAGAGAGCAGCTCTCGCTGAAGGACATGGTAATGAAGCCCTCGAGTTTGCCTCGAATGCTACCGCTAAACTTGTCACGGCTGAAAAAGAGATAGAAGGGTTTGATGAATTATTAATGACTTTTTCGCTCAAGTCATTCAAACCCAAGACATCTCCTGGATCAAGAACTATCCCTTCACTTTAGTTGATGTATGGGACCAGATTGTTGAAAGCGAGAGGAAACGCTTAAAGGTCGAGGCTGTTGATGAGGACCGGCTTATGCAGACCTTCCTCAGAGGTGAAGAGCCTGAGGTTTTAGCAGAGGGTAGACGTCAAATTAAAGAGTTAATGGAGGAAAAGAGGCTTAAGCTCAAGGGCAAGAATAAGGTTGATGAAGGTTCAAGCTCAGCCGTAGAGCTCAAAACTTCTAGGGCCGAGGAGTATAACCCCGATGACCCGTTAATCTCCGAAATTCCTATTCTCCAACCTGCTGGGGTTTCTACTGCAACTCCGGATGAGCAGTCGACGGAAGGTATCTCCACATTCTCTCCATAATTTGTCAAAGCTATTATAACTTGTTGTCGCATTGTGGAGCAAACAATTGAGAAGACCACATTTTCTCCCAAGTTAATAATAGTTGCTTCTCATGATATAGGTGCCTGAAGGGACTGCGAAAGAGCAAACAAAAGTCGAAGTTACCGAGAAGGCCATTGTACCATCGAGCACTGATGTTTCTAAGGATGCTGATATCATTGGAGCCTTGAAGGACACTGATGGTGACGACGGGGATGAAGAAGAGGATGTCACTATCACAGGGGAGACAAAGTATGATGATAATCTGACCTTAGCCAATATGAAGTCCAAAAAGGATGAGCAGCTGAGAGTTAAAGTCGAAGAAGGGCCTTTAAATATTCCACCTCTCTCTGCAGCTGCCCTCGGATCTGGACTGATTATAAAGCTCTCCTCCAAGTCAATAACTGCACAACTTACGTCCCAGTCTCCTGACGCTCCGCAGGTTCCTCCTTCAGGAAAGAAGAAAATGAAGAAGCACGATTCCCCTGATGCCAACAAGGAGGTTCCAGAAAAGCAGAAGAAGGAGAAGAATCGAAGTCATCCCCGAAGCCCAAGTAGAGCTTGTTGGTTTATGTTTTTGTTTTTAGATCTTCCACCGGCCCATTATAGTTGTTGCGAGTGCGGCCCTCGCATTTTGTCTAGCTTCGTTTTGTAAAGCTGCAATTAGTAAATGAAATTCTATTTCTTTCGCATTTTTGTGTACCTGTGAATCTCTTATACTTAGTTATGCACGTAAATACTCAAATCATAACTAAGTCATAAACAAAGTTAACGAACTACGTCATAAGTCATCATTGCTGGCAAAACATGAAAATTCTGTAGCATCTCGTAAAAACTAAATCATTACGAGTATGCCCCCAATCAATCATTAACATGATGCCTGGCCAGGGCTTGTTGAGGATTGATTAGAATCGGATATATGTTGCCCCCATGTCCGGAAATGGGGGGTTCGGGATTAGCTTTCATTCTTGTTCCCGGTCCTGTAGCGGGATAGGAGCCCTTTTGTGGAATTTGATCAAAACGCCTTTATACTCTCCTGTCGTATGCCCGGGATAGAGTTCGAACTCAGCTTTCAGTTTTCATCCCAATCCTTCAGTGGGGTAGGAGTTCATTCGCGGCGCTCAGTTCCTGGCGCCTTTATACTCTCCTGTCGGATGCCAAGGGTAGAGTGGAATCGAGGCAGTCTTTTGATCACAGTGCACCTTCATGCCTCATGGGCAATTCATCTCCCTGTCCTTTATACTCTTTCTCAGGTCACGAGAGTTGGAGTGTCTGAGGTTGTGTCGTTTACTCCCATGCGCCTTCTGGTTTGATAGAAGATTCTTTGAATTACGTGCTTCAATATCATTATAAGGTTTATAATAAGTATCACAATTCTAACAGCCCATATGAATAAAAAAATAAAGGAATGAATAGGAAATGGTACGCTAAGAGTAAATGACACATGGTATTTTATAGTGCTTCGGTCAAATCATGACCTACGCCCACTTCATAATCTTTTTCTTATATAACCAGACTATTCTAGGCAAGTGTGCCTTTTTACATGGTCCATAAAAACCAAAGGGTAAAAAAATGACAATTTCATGTCAAGTAACGCTGCAAATGCTGGGCATTCCACACTCTGGGGATTTCATCTCCGTCCATGGTCGCTAGCTTGAAGGATCCATTATCAAGCCTCCGTAGGACGGCATACAATCCTTCCCACTTTGGGCCCAAGAAGGCGGAGCCTGGGAAGACACGCTTTAAAACTAGTTCGCCAGGTTCAAAAGTTCGAGCCCGGAATTTCTTATTGTAATATCAGCTGACCTGTTGTTTATGTCTCAAGGCACATAGATCCGCTTCGTCCATTTTTTGTTTAACCATATCCAGGGATTTGAAGAGTAGATTATTATTAGTCATGGGGTCATAATAAGTGGTTCTGTGGGACGGTACTTCTAATTCGACTGGGATGACCGCCTCTGACCCGAAAGCAAGGGAGAAGGGGTGTGCCCCGTTGCTGATTTATAAGTTGTTCTGTAGGCCCACAGTACCAAAGGTAACTCGTCGACCCACATGGCTCTAGCACGCTTCAGTTGCTTCTTCAAAATGGACTTGATTACTTTGTTTGTCACTTCTACTTGTCCATTTGACTATGGATGCACTACAGCAGTGTACCTTTTCCTTATATGATATTTCTGGCAGAAGTCCCGGAACTCGGTGCTATCAAACTGGGTCCCGATTATGATAATCTTAAGGATCCCGAATCGACCTATAATATTTCTGACGATGAAATTTATTACTCGCTTAGTTGTGATCGTGGTCAACGGTTCTGCTTCGACCCATTTCGTAAAATATTCTACGGCCACGATTGCAAATTTTACTCCACCTTTTGTGATTGGTAAGCTCCCAATAATATCAATTCCCCAGACGGCGAATGGCCACGGGCTCATTATCGTCTTTAATTGACTAGGAGGTACCCTGAGGGTCTTAGAAAATCTCTAGCATCTGTCGCAACGCCGTGCATATTTAGCCGCATCTTTATTCGCAATGGGCCAGAAATATCCATATCCAATATTTTCTTAGCTAGTGTTTGACCTCTGGTGTGGTCGTCACATTCACCTTCGTGTACTTTCCTCAGTACCCGCTCGATGTCGTCATGGCTATACACCGAAGGAGTGGCATCGAGAATCCCTGTCTATAAAGGACTACGCCTTGCATGACGTATCTAGAGGCCGTGCGAATAATAGCATGCCTTTCGCTTTTCTTGGTTGGAAGTGTTCCATTTATCAGGAAGTTCTTAGGGGTGTCATCCACGACTCCCTTTCTGGTTCAATTTCCAGTACATGATCAATTTCCATCTGATCGATACTTGAAGCCTCCAATATTTCAATCGGGACCATCTGTGTGCCCTCAGGACTGTCAAAACTAGCCAACTTATCTGCCTTTTGATTCTCTGATTGGGGAACATGGGTTATAATGTAGTGTTCAAAACCATCCAGTAATTTTCTCACTTCTTTTAAATATGATACAAGTCTTGGCCCCTTGGCCTGAAACTCCTTATTGACTTGGTTTACGACTATCTTGGAGTTGCAGAAGATATCTAACCTTGCTATCCCCAACTCCTTTGCAAGCCTTAGCCCGACAATCAGGGCATCGTACTCCGAGTTATTGTTTGTGGCATGGAACTCTAATCTTAGCTTCGGGAGTGACCAGTACAACTCTAGCGCCAGATCGTCTATCATTCTTTGCACCGTCGGTATGTAGCTTCCAGGAATTGGGGTCGAACGGTTGTTTTGAGGGACCAGCTTCTTCACTTGTTACATCTTCCTCAGGAATAGTAAACTCCTCTATGAAGTCAGCTAACACTTGCCCCTTATCGATCTTCAGGGCAGGAAGTTCAAATCAAACTAGCTTAATTCTATATTCCATTTGAGTAGCCTTCCTGATGCCTCTGGCCTTTGCAAGACTTGTCAGAGCGGATGGTCAGTGTATATGGTGATGGGATGAGCTTGAAAATAGAGGCGAAGCTTTCTAGATGCGATCAGCAGACTGTATGCGAGTTTTTCTATCCTTGGGTAATTTCACTCTGATGTCGCTGGCTTTTTACTCACATAATGCACAGGCCTCTGAACTTCATCTTCTTCCCTCACCAAAGCTGAGCTTATTGCATGGGATGACACGACCAATTATACGAACAAATCTTCATGATCGACCGGCTTGGACAATATCGGGGGTCTTTCCAGATGAGTCAAAAGGTTCTGAAAGGCTTCCACACAATCAGGAGTCCATTTGAAATTGTGTTTCCCTCGCCTTATCAAGTCGAAGAATGGAATGCACTTAACTGTAGCTTTAGAAATAAACCTACTCAATGCGGCAACTTTTCCGGCGAGGCTCTACACATCTTTGCTCTGTCTTGGTTCATGGATATTTCTGATTGCCGCGATCTGATTTGGATTAATTTCAATTCCACGTGAGCTAACAATAAAACCCAAGAATTTTCCAAAGGCAACTACAAATAAACACTTCAGAGGGTTGAGCTTCATTCCGTATCGTCGAAGGATATCGAACATTTCTGCTAGGTCAGTGGTATGGTCAGAAGATTGTCAGGATTTCACAAGCATATCATCAACATACGCTTCCATTGTCTTCCCGATCTGATTGTAGAACATCCAGTTCACTAATCGTTGGTATGTTGCCCCGACATTTTTCAAACCGAAAGGCATCACAACGTAGCAGTACAGTCCCAAATCTGTGATGAAGCTGGTATGTTCCTGGTCCGGAACATGCATGGGAATTTGGTTATATCCTGAGTATGCATCCATGAAGGAGAGAAGTTCATGACCTGCTGTTGAATCCACCAATTGGTCAATTCTAGAGAGTGGAAAACTGTCCTTTGGGCAAACTTTATTCAAATCTGAGAAATCAATGCAGGTGCACCATTTTCCGTTGGCCTTCTTAACCAGAACTGGATTTGAGATCCATTCTGGGTAAGTTGAATCTTTAATGAAGCCGTTGCTTCTTAACTTCTCAACTTCTTCCTTTAAGGCAGCTGACCTCTCCGGGCCAAACATTCGCCTTTTCTGCTTAACGGGTGGATGCTTTGGGTTGATGCTCAACGAGTGGCTCATGATTGAGGGAGATATCCCATACATGTTAGCGTGGGTCCATGCAAACACATCCAAGTTGGCCTTTAAAAAGTCAGTCAATTCTTTTGCTCGAAGAGGATCTAACTGGGATCTGATCTTCAAAACCTTCGCTGGGTCATTATCATCGATCGGGATATCCTTGGTCGTTTCATTAGGTATCTCCATTCTGCCCCCGGGCTCCTCATCCTCTCTGGGATCTGTATCCTCCGGCAGTTCTCTAGGCGACTCCTTTAGAGGGGGTCTTTACGTAACAACTTTAACTCTGCTATATAGCAGGCTCGTCCAACGACTTGGTCACCCCTGATTACTCCCACTCCCACATCAGTTAGGAATTTCAACAATAAACACCAGGGCACAATGCAAGCCCTGAATTCTACTAGGGTCGGTCGGCCCAAGAAGGCGTTATAGGGTGAATCAATGTCCAAAACTATGAATGAGAGAATTCTCACTCTCCGGTGATCTCACTCTCCCGGAGTTACTGGCAATTCTACAAATCCGATTGGAGATGTTGAAGCTTCGTTGAAGCCGCGTATCCATCCATCGCAGGCCTTTGCTTCAAGCTTCATATGATCAAACGCTTTCTTGAATAGAATGTTAACTGAACTTCTATTGTCCACTATGACCTTGTGAACTAGAGCAGGACCAATAATGGTTGTGATCACTAAGGGATCTTCGGTAGGGGAATGAACTCCAATACTATCTCTATCACGAAATATAACATCATCAGACATCGTCTTCTACTGTTTTACTGGGGTGGTATCTTCAGGATTGCTGCACTCCCTATTTCGAGGTGCTTGGCCGCATTTACATACTGATCCATTACCCCATAGCTGTGTCCAGCTGGATAGGTCCTCCAACTATAGTGTTGATGAAGATACCTTTAGCTTTCTGCTGCACAGTAGCCTTTTGAGGTGGATGACCCTTGTTTCAGTTTGGACTACCTTGCCCCCTGTTTCTCGGGGCTGCCTTATATTCGTCCAACTTCCCTTCTCTAAGAAACTTCTCTACCAAGTCTCTTAAATGTTGACATTCATTTTTTGAATGCCCATAGGTCTCATGGAAAAGCCAGAACTTTCCTGTCTCACGCTTCTTCTCCGTTGAATCCCGAGGAGGAGGTTTCTTGTATTGAAGGACATTATAAGTATCTAGGTAGATATTCTCTAATGTATCGTTCAAAGGTTTGAGAATTTCCAATGTTTTGAACCGGGGTCTCTTCTGTGAGTCGTTTCCTAAATTCTTCTTTTTGTTGTCGTTTCCAGCTTGGCGACCATTACCCTGATTCTTATTTCCAACATTGACCTCTACCTTCCTACAGTTGTCTCCAGATTGTTTAATAGCCACGTTACTCTATATATCTTCCTTATCCATGGCCTTCCTCTTTCGATTAGCGTATAATTCCTCTTGGCGTAGGCAAATATTGGTTTTCTCATAGAATATCTCCCTGGTCAGCAGCGGTTTTCCAGCTAAGTATTTGCAAAACTCTGTATCTTTATCTACTCCGTCAATCAAGGATATCAGGACTGATTGCTCGTGAGTGTATCTAACCTTCGTGACCGATAAATTGAAGCGGTCTAAGTACGACCTCAGAGTTTCATCAGGACGTTGCTTGATTGAGACGACCCCAAACCCCGTACTGACGGTGGCAAGGGTAATCCTTGGAATATAACACAGAAATAGATAATAGCAGAACAGAAATAAATAAATAAATACATCAGATAATGCACAATAGAATATACTGGATACACGTAATCATCAGAGTTACACAGTATACAGGATCATACTTAGTAAAAATACAGTTCAGCTATACACAAATGTCTACAGCGGAAAACAAACATAATGTACAATAGGAGCTGAACAGCATAAAAAGAGATAAATGATAGAATCCATCTTCAGCTCCAGCTATCCGGATAAAGCCAGCTAAAACCTAAATACAAGGCTGCCCGTGTAGAAAAAGGGCACCCGAGTTTGAAAGTGAAACAAACTACGAGTCAGTCATGGGACTGGTATGAGAAATCTGCTCAACACATTTGAAATATGGTTAATCACAGGACCACGCCACTTTCGTGGAACGGGTTTACTCCATCGGATTGCCAGTGCTTTATAACAAATCATTCTTTTAAACATCGCAAAGCTTTTTATAAAAATGAAGCCATTATAAGACTCAGTTCCCATCACACAATGCAACGCAAACCGGAGGATAGAGTTTTACCTTATAATGGCCAAATTATGCTTGATACAAATAAAACAAAAGCATTTAATATTATTACTAGTGTTTATATGTTTCAAAAACAATTTCAAATCATAACTATCAATCATAGACGACATGGGTACCATATATCATGTCGCCATATATATATACAATCAAAACCGCACGATGTCGTATTTGGAAATTGGATTTCCGTCATGAACCAAGGCAAAAGATAGTCCTTACCGAATTCGAGACTGCCTAGCCCGAGTCTCAGGATCGGAACGCATCGACCCTTGGATCGTCAGGGCCGGTCCACACGGAGTGGATTAAAATGCCTGAACACTACGTTTCTCCGCCCTTTGGGGCTTAAGTGAGTCAACGAATGACTCCATCGGTCCCGGATCGACCGATATATCCGAGGCGCCTCACAACAGCAACAACCACATAAGTCAAACTCGTCAGGGCGTGTAAAACCACTGACGCCACTTCTAGCTAGGAAGAAACGCAGGCCCTCCCTGATGTCCTCTCCCGTTTCTGGTTCATACCGGGGTGTGAGGCTCGCGAATTTACGTTATACACAAAGCTACGCCACACAGGCGGGGCTTTGATCATCACCACAAGGCTTTGCTTTTCAACAGAAGCCCTGATCACTGCATCTTAGCATGCCACACAGGCAATTCACACCGTTCAACTGATAGCCATCAATCACACAGAATAAATTCCAATGTCAGACACACTGTCCATTTGCAAGTCCGTTCGGGGTCTGAATGAAACCGGAGGCACTATATACCTCGCAAACCCATCGATCACCACGTACGTCTGGACGATCACCACTCATTATCCATATTTCAGGATGCCTCCCAATCAGGACCTCGGTTACCATCCAAACGAGGTGAAGATCTCCGGTCTTCGACCACCGTCTTCATCTTCGATTTCTTATCGTCGATTCAGTTATTCAGAATGGGATAAACCCGGTCTTTCTGAGCAACTCGCGTATATAATAAACAAGTGCAACACTAACATACATACAAATCATTTCAATTCATTAGTCACTAACCATCAATCAGTAAGAGAACGATTTCCCAAATATTAACCCCAAAGGCTGAAACTAACATCAGATCAATACCCAAGAAACCATTCGACTTAGCCAAACTTCAGTTAGTTTCTAAATTTCACATCCATATTGTTTATAATATTTTATAATGATTTATCGCTATTTTTATTTATTTTAAAATAGCCAATTTATTCAAAACGACGCTTCGGGCCATAATGCGACCGTGGCGCTGTTTTTCTTCAGATTTGATTTACACATATCTGAAAATCTAACCCCTTCACAAAATTTACATCATTAGAAAGATCTTTTCAAAACGAATCCAACGGTTCCAGTTTCGGGAAAATCCGACGGTCGGATCTCCCGGTACAATCGTTTGAAGTTTCGATTTCAAAATACGAACTGCAGCGTCGTTATTCGATTAAATATAATTATATTTATATATAAAAAAAATATAATCGATTTTGGCGCTGTTTTTCTTCAGATTTGAATTAAACATTCCAGACAATCCAACCGTTGGATTTTTACAAAGTTGGTGCCGTTGGAAAGATATTTCTAAAGCGAACCCAAGGGTTGCGATTTCGGGAAAATCCTATGGTCGGATCTCCCACACTAATCGTTTGAAATCACGGTTTCAAAATACGAACTGCAGCTTCGTTATTCGATATATTTCGATTCTGTATATATATATATATATATATATATTTTGAAACTGGGTAGATATTATTAAGGCCTATTTCAGCCCAAAAGAGATGCACATCAACATTTCGACAACGCACAGTAGCAATGATTATACAAACGTGGCAATCTAAATCATAAACATTATTTTATTTTAACCGCAACTTTCCAAATTAGGGATGGCGGCCAGCTTCGTCTTCAACGATCAATTCATGGCGGCTTTAGGTTTTGAGCTGCTGAACGTGGTTCCAGCGCACCCACTCGATCCTCTACTCCAATACGAGGTAGTAGTGTTACCGCAGATGTTGTAAGTCTTCTCCCCCTTGTGCGTAGAATCAAATTGACTTCAAATTCGATTAGCTTTGTAATCTCAGTCGCTGATTTCTTTTTGTTTCGAAAAATGCGCCTATTCCTCTCCTTCCATATCCACCAACAAGCAGTAACTATGCAAATGCCGTACTCTTTTACTTTTGCATCTATGTCCGCCCAATTCAAGCTCAGGTGAGTAATTATGCTCTGAAAGCTTTCGTCTTGCGTGTTTGTAGTGTATTTCTGTTTGAAGAATCCAAGAATTTCACATGCAAAGTTACACTGGAAAAATAAGTGTTGATGAGTCTCAACATTATTATCACATAGGGCGCAACTATTGATAGGAATAATACCCCAATTAAACAGCCTGTCTCTAGTGGGAAGACGATTTAGCATAATTTTGTATGTAGTGTGTGACACTTTTGGGGGAAATAATTTGTCCCAAATCACTTTGTGCCATTCCACCTTAGGTTCAGATATTCTGCTTGCATTCCATGCATCTTTTAATTTGAAGTTAGTGCCTGATGACCATTTCCATATATCAAAATCTCTATCAAAATATAAAGGCATGAATTCGATTTCCTTCTTCATAGCCAAATTGCAAGGAATACCATCGCAGTTCCATCTGTCGTCTTGAATGATGTGATTAACAGTTTGATTCGGGCACCCATAAGCTGAATAGGTGTCCCATCCTAGAGTGTTGATTAAAGATTTACCTTTAATCCAAGGGTCATGCCACAAATCAGTTTCATTTCCATTTGCAAAAACTCTTTCACAATTCACAGCCAGCTTGTTTCTAACTCTGAGAATAGCTTTCCACGTAGCCGATGCATTATTATCTATTTCCATAGTCCAGAAATTAGTCCTGACATATCTTTTCCTCATCCATCTAGCCCATAATCCATTAGCATTTATGATTATCCATGCTTGCTTTAGAGTAAAAGCCTCTCTCATGTCTCTAATTCTCCTCAATCCAACACCCCCTTGTTCTTTTGGTCTACATAGATCATCATATTTTATTTTATGTAGACCTCCCTTCCAAATAAAGTCTTCACACACACTTTCAATTTTTCTAATAGAAGTCTCAGGAATCTGAAATGTCTGTAACCAAAAATTAATTTTTGCTTGAATTACTGTGTGGACTAGTTCAATTCTTCCAGCAAAAGATAATAATCTAGAGTTCCACCCCTGTAGTCTTTCTCTGATCTTGGTGATAAGCACTGCACATTCTCTATCAGTTATTTTATTTGAAGAGAGAGGGACTCCTAGGTATTTTACAGGTAATTCACCCTCATTAACCCCCAAAATGTTAAGCACCCTTTCCTTGTTCACACAGAACTTATTGAAGTAACATTTAGTCTTTTGCTCATTCAGTTTGAGCCCAGCATATTTCCCCAAATTGTCAAAAATCAAAGTGATCGAATTCGCTGCTTTAACATTTGACTTGACACATATTATCAGGTCGTCAGCGTACAACAAGTGGCTAATGGACGGTTGGAAATTATGAATTGGTTGTATCTCTTTAGCAAACTCTGCTAACTCCATCTGCAGTGTAAAATACTCCATAGCAATAGCGAACAAATAAGGGGAAAGAGGATCCCCTTGTCTGATACCTCTGTTGCTGGTAATAAATCCTTTTGGCACTCCATTAATTAGAATAGAAAACGTAGGGGATTGTATGCACTCTGAAATTAATCTAGTAATTTTCACAGGGAAGCCCATCGCTAATAACATGTGAATAATGAACTGTCTGTTGACTTTATCATATGCTTTTTGCAAATCAACTTTTAAACAAAATTTGTCTGCTCCCTTTTTGTTGAAATTTCTAATAAGTTCATGAGCTAGGAGGGAGTTATCAGAAATACTTCTGCCTTTAATAAAAGCACTTTGGCATTCAGCGATCAAATTCGGTAGAACCACCTTAATTCTATTGCATATGATTTTGCTTAAAATTTTATATAGCACATTGCAGCATGCAATAGGTCTGTAGTCAGCAACCCTGGAAGGTTTCTCATTTTTTGGTATAAGGCATAGGAACGTGTGGTTAATTTCTTTAATAATTTTACCTGAGTTGAAGGCTTCTTGCACAACTGACAGCAAATTATCTTTCAGGTCAACCCAGTGGGTGTGGTAGAAGGCCCGGGGGCGGAGTCAACACCAATGGACCAGGTGGCTTCCTTCAGCTCCTCCTCAGTTATGCCCCTGCACAGCATTCTGCGCCCTCTGGCATTCAACAGTTTGCGGGGGTTGATGTTGGGTATATATATATATATATCGATTCTTCGATTTCAAAACTATATTCCTTTCATACATTTGATAAAAATGATATTTTTTATCTAACTGTCTTCTATTTCAACACTTCACTATTTTTAACAATTTATGTATATAGTAAAAATGTGATTTTTATTATAAAACAATTCATTTCAAAACACGATTATTTTCTATAGTTCATATAGGTGATAAAATAGGATTTTTATTATAAAACCATTTATTTCAAAACACGACTATTTTATATAGTTCATATAGATGATAAAATAGGATTTTTATTATAAAACCATTTATTTCAAAACATGACTATTTTATATAGTTCATATAGATGATAAAAATATGATTTTTATTATAAAACATTTTATTTCAAAATATGAATACCACTCAACACATGAATTTCAATTCAACGAATGAATTTCGATTCAACACATGGAGGTTTTCTATAGTTTGTATATATAGATAAAAAGGTGATTTTTATATTTAAAACACGAATACCATTCAACACATGAATTTCTATCCAACGAATGAATATTGATTCAACACATGAAGGTTTTCTATAGTTTATATATATCGATAAAAAGGTGATTTTTATATTTAAAACACGAATACCATTCAACACATGAATTTCTATCCAACGAATGAATATCGATTCAACACATGAAGGTTTTCTATAGTTTATATATATCGATAAAAAGGTGATTTTTATATTTAAAACATGAATACCATTCAACACATGAATTTCTATCCAACGAATGAATATCGATTCAACACATGAAGGTTTTCTATTCAACGAATAAATATAGTTTCAACAAATGGAAATAATTCTAACACTAGAATATTATTCAAAATTTCGACAGCATAACGGCAGGGTAGTTAAAACCAGGATCGTCCCTAGTACGGCTCCTCGCTCTACCTTAAAACCTCACGGTTTTTGACAATGGGGATTCATGCATCTAGTTTGCACGCAGGCGGCATGTATATTTTTTTCATTTTCACAAACTAATCCTATGTGGTTTCAACCAAATATTTCTCAACCACAAACGGGTATTTTTCAACCACAATCAATCAATCTCAACCACAAACAATTTCAATCAACTATTCGCTATTAATCAATTTTCACACCAATCACAACCAATAAATATCGTCCATGGTTTGTGGAAGAGGGGCGTATATATATATATATAGCATTTCACTTCTATTTCAACACATATATAATTTTTACAACGCATATACAACTTATACATCGAACGTACAAATTATACAACGCTTATACAAGAGGTGTACAACGCTTATATAACTCATACATCGACTATATAATTTATACATCATCGTTTTCCATATCGTTTATAAATTAGAAATCTCACATTGGGTTCCACTCCACCAAAAATAGCAGAAGGCTCAGAAAAATATGCGGTCTCTTCTGGAATGTAGAAGACGTCCACACGGTCACGATGTTTCCTATTTCATCGAATTTCGTCAATACACGAAAAAGATATGATTTTTCAAAGTTTGCAATGGTTTAAAGGTGTTAAAACTGTTGAAAATAAATATAGCCGATACCTTCATCATACTGTTCAAAACTAGGTTTGCATTTATCTCGAAATCCGTGTAGCTATTTGTCGATCGGCCTTCGCAGCGTCGAAGGGGGAGGAGAGGTGCACGTGCGCGTGGGGGAGTGGGCCAACTCGGTGGCCTGAGGTGGGCTCGGCGGCAGTCAGAAGGGCGCGACTTTCGAGGGGAATATCTCGTCGACGGCGCCACGATAGGGGATGCTCTAGGTATGGATTTGAAGAGCTCGACGAGGGCTACAAAATCCTCAACTGGGTGGAGTGCTAATTCGGCGTGTGGCGGTCGTAATCGGGGCTGGACGGTTGGAATGACTTTTTGCCTTTAATCGACGTCGGGGAGAGAGAAAACTCTTTTTTTTTTAATAAATTCTGATTGGCCGGGAGATATTTATAATTTTTAAAAGAGGGTTTTCTAACACGACCTCCAATCCAAACCCAACGACTGTCGTCCCTAGCGTTTTACCCTCATTCCGAACATAATGGGATATGTTTCGAAGGCCCATTCGAATGTTTAAGTCAGTTTTTCTTCAAATTAAAATATAAAACATTCAATATTCGATTTGAACGTACATTTCAATTTGCCAGGGCCACAAACTGATTCGAAAAATTCCAGAAAAGTAAATCTAGCTATGTTTTGACGATACGGTCCCAACAAAACTAGTTTCGTCGAATTTTGAGGCCGTTTGCAAAAAGGTCCATTTCTGGTCGATCCAATTTAACTGTAATTGACCAAAACACATTTTCCTTTGCCACGCTCACATACTAGCTTCAAAAATTATGAAATTTGAAACCTAGCAATAACTTTACACCCTGAACCCAACAAAAGTGGTTTCGTCAAATTCCGAGGTCATTTGCAAAATGGCCAATTTCACGGGCTATATAAATTCCATAGCGACCTTTCTGAAAATTCATTTGGCCATAACTTTTGCTTTCCGCTATGAAACTTCGATTTTTCAGATTCGTTAGAAAGGTATTCACTAACAGATTTAAATATTTTTGGTTTCACTCAAATCCGTTTTGTTTTGCACCCGGTACAGTCAGACAAAGTTTGAATTCAAATTTTGAAACTACCGCGCCATTTCAGGCTTTGTTTATAATTAGAATTAATTATATTCGTTTTCAAGCATCGATTCAAACTCACTTTTCATTGCTAATATTTAAAATATTTATTTTAAATATTTCAAATCCACTATTTTAGCCAATTTAAAAATTTTAAATTGGTTCAGATTTTCCGGGTCGTTACATTGATGAATGATAGTTCCACGACGTTTTTGGACCTTTGAGTATGAAGTCAAAATTGATTTACGAATCTTTCGCTCAATTCTTTGAAGCTGGAGATCGATCGAGTAGGCAAGCGTATAAACCACATTAAAGCCACATCCTCTAAGAAGATCGGGAATGCTTTGCATTTCACTACGTCGGGAGCGGCAACAACATTCATATACCATGAATATCTCACTAAATGCTAAATAGGGTCCGTCCTGCCCGAATAATGGTTCATAGTCGGCATGTTGAATCCTCGGGAATCGAACATCCAATATGTCATCAGTGAAGGGCATATGACTGCAGTCTATACCCCAATCCTCTTTTCTTTGTCCACGGCTGTCTTCCATGATCAACCTCACCATTGCCTCAACGTCAGCATTAGTCAAGGTGGATTCATGATTAGCACTCCTTGCCCCGTGGGGGGGCCCGATATCTCTTCGATGTACTGCTCCCAAGTCTAGGGCCTGAGCAGAGCTTCCTTGCCCCCTTATGGCCACGGTCAATCACGTAGCGAGGGGGTAGTAATGGTTGATTCTAAATAGGGTCATCAGTGCCCAGACCCCTAGGTAGTACTACGAGTCCCCCTGCAGGCAAAAGAGCGGGATTATTCGTGTTACGATTTTCAGGTCCCAAGTTAAGTGTTGTTTCTTCTTGAGAAGGAAGGGATCCAAATCGAAGCTGTTCCACGTTCTCAGGCCTTTCAAATGGCCGTCGTTGGGATCTCGGAGGCTGGTCTGATGAAGATGAGTATTCTGGAGTAAAACGGTATGTTGGTGAAGGTGTTCTCTGCCTCCGGAGCACATCTATTTGTCTTCTCATTGCAATCATATTCTCCCTCATCAAGGAGCTATCATGCCTTTGAGCCTCCAAGGCATCGTTTTTTTTCCAACATGTCAAGAATGTGGGACATATTTCCTTCTGTTACTGGAGCAAAAGCAGGTAGATAGTCATTAATATTCACAGTTGGATTCACAGCACTTGAGCCAGGCCGAGCAGAAGCTTCAGCGTGGGTGGAATGAGCCATAATTTCCTTTCCGGGTTGGGTCGTGGTCACATGGTGAGGGCGGTTCGTGACACCCTCTGGTGAGTAGTTTGTGGCTCCATCTTTAGGGTGGCTCGTGATCCCTGTTTGAGAGCGAGTCGTGACCCCCTCTTGGGGTCGGTTTGCCCACGCGAGCCGCGAGCCGGGGAGTTCACTTCAGCCTACTATAGAACGCTCTCTTTGTTAGCTTCGTTTGCTCGAGAAGCTCATGAATCCTTGGATTTCTTTGCGGCCATAACGTCTTGGCATTGCTGAAATCTTCAAAAATGAAACAGTGGGAATGCAGACTATTTTCTTCGGACTTGAAAGTCCAAACAGTAGAGCAATAATCCGACAGGATGAGAATTCGGTTCTCAGTGAAAGCACCAAAATGTTAGACCAAAAAGTGGTCCTAACACCTAAATTATTTTGATTCGTAAAGAGTTAAAGCTAAAAATAAAAGAAAAAGAAAGAGACACACCAAATTTATAGTGGTTCGGTGTTAAGGAGCCTACGTCCACTTGATATGACTTTGATTATATGTTTGAATGCAAGTACAATCACAATATTCTCTCAATTTCACTTTTACAATGATAATTCACTCAATAAATTCAGATAACACTAACTAGAAATGATGAAAGTACGATAATGGTGAATCAGAGCTCTTAATTGGAAAAAGATCCCCAAAAATGCCAAGTGTTGGGCTATTTATAGGTGATTTCTATAGACGGTTCGTGAGGGCACGTGGCACAAATCCCGAGGATCTCGGAGCCATTTATGAGTGGGTGAAGAAATGTTCAACATGGCAGTTATGGACACGTGTCAGTGGATCCTTGATCTGCGGTTCGTGGATGACTAAGTCGTGGCCAACATTTCCTGAATCCAGGGTCGGTTCGTGACCCTTGTGTGAGAGTCGGGTCGCGTGGTAGCACCACGAGCAAGTCGTGGACCTGAACCACGAACGGGCCGGAGAGCTGGATTGCGAGCCATCTTCACGAGTCGAATCCAATGTGTCGCGAGATGGGTTGTATTTGCTTTGAACTTGTGTGCATGAGCCTTCGTCCATCCACTCGTTAATGCTTGTTTTCTTAGTGGCTTAGTCAAAAAGCTAGCCAACACCTACGCTGTTGGAACGAACCTAACCTACGAGCCACTTATTTTCTCCAATCAGCCCCGCACTGCCGTAACGGACTCCACTACCTTAGCTTATAAATTTTATCTTTAATTTAACTTAACACAGTTTAAGTTTATTAATAATCCTAATATAACCTCATGTTATATTCTTGGTTGTATTAAACATTCCTGGTTAATGTTTATTCTTTTATACAACCCAAACCCATGTTACTTAGCGTCCAATTAAGTTGCATATTCCAGTTTATATGTTTGCATGTTCTCCATTACATGTTAAGTTTTATCCCCAATTTACAGTCCAATACTAATTATAATATTTAATCAGTTCTAACATTCCTAACTATCCATTTTTATTCAATTTCAGTATTGTTCCATTTTTAACGCCAAATAACGATAAAGGCCTAAACTCTCTTTTGACCTAGGCTCGGCGTTAATATAAAAAGGGAAATGGTCTAAGCTACAACAAGGCCTAAACTCAAAAATAAACAAAAAAATAAAATAGGTTATAGCCCGAACTATAAATAAAACCACAACAGAGATGGGGATAAGAAAAGGAAAATTACTTATAAAGAGTAAATAACTGGAAAGAAATAAGCCTATATAATAAAAAATTATAGTAATTTCATGGAAAAACTAAACACATAAATACTGTAAATAACTATAAACATTAAACTTGCAAATTAAAACTATTTAACTGTTAACACCAAAATTTGTGCTAACCAAATGTAAAGAAGCGGAAGAACTAGAAAAAAGGGTTTTGGGTGGTAAAGCCGGGACCAAATGGGCAGAGCTCTGAAAGCAAGCCCCGAAAGTTACGAAACCGACACCGAGAGCAAGAAATCAGAAAGTGGATATTGCTAGCAAAAGGTTCAGGGAATCAAAGCCGATACAGGAAGCTCAAGGGTGTCGGTCTGACATTGATAGTAGAGGAAAAGAAGGAGCAATAGAAATGAAGAGAGGGTGAAAGCATGGTGTCAACGCTAACATATAATGTACTTCTATCCTAGTGACGACACCGAAACCCAGACAACAAAGGGATTAGAAAGGAAAGACCATATCAATGATTTTCGAAAGAGTAAGGAAGAAGATAGAGACCTGGTATTGATACCGATGAACAACGAACAATTGGCTGGGTATCGGCACCAAAGGGAAAAGGCAAGTATACGGGTCGATAGTGCTACAACCAAATTCAACATCGACTACCGATGAAGAGGTGTCGGATCGTAACCAAATGAAGAAGGATGATTCGGAAGCACGAAACCGACACCGAGCTACAAAGTCAACTAAAGCCGAGAGCATGTGCCTTAAAACCCAGAACCACGAAATGGAGACACAAGGCCAAGATGAGAGAGGGAAAAGGAATACCAATACCCATACGCTTGGTATCGATACCGACACTGAATATTCGAGAGAAAGGAACAAATCTGAAACCAGATTCATCGGAGAAAGCAAAAGGAAAGAAGAAAACGAAAGAGGATAAAAAGAGCTATCAGCATCAACATTTATGATACCGATACCAATAGGCAAGACCTATAATCATTAGAACAGACATTGAAGGAATGATCAGGTAGCGGAAGACAATAGTGATCGAAGATAAAGATATACATATAAAGGAACGATGGCGATTGAAGCAATACAAAACATATACCGACACCAAAGCCATCTCGTTTCAATATCGAAAGCTGAGCGCAAAGGAAAGGAGATAATCAAACCGGAAAGCACATACAAAACCTCGGCACCGAAACTAAGAAGTGCGGAAGCAGACCGAACCCAATGGTCCCAAAGCCAAAAGCAAATCGTTGAAGACCGAAAACAAGATAAACCCGATAATAACTCTAAGAAGAAAGAGAAGCGTCTGAAACATAATTTTCGGAACCAAAAAGTACAATGCGATTGAAGGCTCGTCGCAACATATGAAAGAGTCTCCTGCTATGCCAACAACAAAACGGGGCCCGATTTACCTATAAATAAGACCCTAGGGGTCTCATTTGGGGGGACTTTTTCTTCTCATTCCACAATCTTATTCTCATGTCTAGGAGAGCTAACCATAATTTGTAAATCAAATTGGGGATTTCTTATGTAACCTCCTCTATGAATAAAATCATCTAAGCCCTTAAAGTGGACGTAGGTTCAATCCAAACCGAACCACTATAAATTGTTGTGTTCTTATTATTTTTGCATATTATATTGTTCTTTACTATGCTTCTGAATGTGTTCTTCTATGCTATCGAACTACCAAAATAACCCTTCCTTCACCGTTTAGCTTTCCACTCGTGACGAGCTTACGAAACCCTTATCCCAAGGTAACTGTTGGTCCTTAAGTCTCGTAAGCGTGATATTCACCTCTTGAAGGAAGAGTAACTAATCTTCAGGATTAAGACCTTGATATCTAGGAAATGATGAACTAACTCAAGCTTGTAGGAACTAAATTGTCCCTAGGTACCCTTAGGTCCATACCTTTATTCCCTTATTCTGGTGTTGACGAAAAATATCGTTAGCATTTTGACGCTAGAGGAAGGGCTTGAACCTTCGACCTTGTGGTTAACAGCCACATTCCTATATGTGTTGTTCCGTCCTAGATTAGACTAAGCTTTGAAGAAGCAAGATTAAAGATAAAGAGTCTCGACGAAAAGCTTCCGAAATCGGGATCACAACTTCAAACATCATCAATCTAAGCCATCAAAAGAGTAGTACAACCTTGAAACTCCTACCTTACTTCCTACACTTTCACCCTTGTTGTTAACCCATATTCATCCTACCTTCATCCCTATCTTAAACCTTTCGCCCTTAGTTTCCCCTTCCGGCATAAGGCATTCACCCTTATTTCCTTTTCTATCGTAAAGAGAGACTGCCAATACTCATTAAAGATGGTTGGACCGCGAAAGAATCATGTGCAAGATTTTAGCACACCATCCACCCTAGAAGATGGTATACATCCGGACTTCCACTTTGCAAATTTGCAAACAAGGGAACCTTCAAGCTTAATGAAAGAACCAGATGATGAATTGGAAGTATTGCATTTAGCTTCACGAATCGATGTTGCAAGAAGATTTATTGAAGAAGATATAAACAAAACGTCTTCCAAAGAAAAACTCTATGAAGCAGAATCAAGAGCAATGGAGCTCTAAGGGATTAATAACCAAATTAGGACCACGCCGAGCCCACAGGACAGTCCAGTTATGCAAGGAAGCAATCAGTTATTAAAGAAAATGGTTAATCCAAAAGAAGGCGAAATCCTAGTGTCGCCCGAAAATGGGGAGTTACAAGGAATCTCCTTTTCCAACAAAATAATGATAGCCGAAGTTCTGTCTGGTGTGAAAATACCATCACTCCTATATGATGGAACTACGAATCCCGATGAATAATTTTCTATCTTTAAAAGTTACATGGATTTGTTTAACACTCCCGGGGTATTTCAGTGCAAAATCTTCCTAACCACTCTTCATAAGGAAGCTAACAAATGGTGTAGACATTATCATGGCCCAGTCATCATAACTTGGAAATAATTGTCCATTGCGTTTAGCACACAGTTCCATGTGTGGGAGGACCCGACAATCAACATCTATGTTCTAGACACTATTAAACAGGGATTGGAAGAATCACTTGAAAGCTATCTGAAGATATTTCACACCGAGTCGCTCAAAGTAAAAGGAGCAACAGACATAGAGAAGCTAATAGCTGTCCATTCAGGGTTGCTTGCACCAACAGTGAAACACCCCACCTCCGTTAGGGTCACTCTCAAAGGGAATGCCCTAATTTTGGTGGAGGTTTATAAGTACAAGTCACAGACACACAAGACAGATATAAATACACATATTTTTGAACAGCGGAAAACAACAACAAGTTTTATTTCATCAAAATACGTGTTACACAAACCATGCCATAATTGTCTTACAATACTTCCAAAAACATTACATTTTCATAACTGTCTTGATTTCATAACTTAAAGAAGCATAAAAACATAAGTAAACTGCATAAGTCCCCATAATTGCTATCCAAAGCCATAATCCAAAACGAAAGAGATCCAAGCAATACATTCTTTCTCTTCAAGCTGGATGTGAAAACTGGTCAAGCTGCGGTATTCCCTCCCTGTGGACCTGGGGGGGACGAAAGAAAAGTAGAGTCATACATAAAGCCTGAGTAAGTCTAGGACTATTCAGTCTATGAATAAGGAAATGAGCATGATAAGTACAAACTGGAAATGGGAAAGCACCGTAAACTAAGTTAAGTTGTCTAGAGTCGAATACACTATCGTGCCCCATATTAATCTCTACACCCCTATAAACTAGTTCCCAACAGGCACCCCATAATTAGGGTGAAGTGATCCATTTCTAATGATCGTCTCCTACTCGCATAGTTACATGTGTCTTATGGCCCCCGATGTTGTAGCTACCTATGCTGGTCCCACCATGGGGTGTATCAAGTCCCATGGTGGCGGCCCGACACAATTCTAGAATGCACAGGTATACTACTAGTGCCCAGTGCCTAATTTTTCTGCGCCGGAGTGTGTGCATGCCCGCACCCCGTTACACTGCTGCACCACCGCCGTCGATTTGACCTCTTACAGTCAGCCCAGTAATCGTGCCCCACCCTGCCTAGTTCAGGGTATCCTGATACACCTTGTAGGGTTACTGCTGAAAAGGGTCCCCCGCTACTAGGTTTTCTATTTCTAGTCAACATGCTAAGTTGGTTAAGTGTTCTGTATAAACCTAACCCCCAATCGGTCTGTATAGTTTAGCATGTTCAATTTGATTAAGTATTAATTCAATTTACTTAATCCTATCAATCCTGACTCAGCCTTAATTGTCTTATTAAAGCCTCAACCACTCACATTAGACAGGTATTGTTGTGACTGCCTGTTGCCGGTTGAGTCCGGGCAGTCTTACGTCACAACTCAGTCTAACCTCGGGTCTTTATTGGGCTCAATGTTTAACCACCCACATTGGATAGGTATTGTTGTGACTACTGGACAGCCGGGCGGGTCCGGGCAGGTTTATGTCACAACTCAATTCAACCTCGGGTTAAACACATCGTATTTTCTAAGTTTACATATTTTGTCTCTTTTCTTTTTATATGTAAATATTTGCAGCCCATTATTCAAATTCATCTTTATTGGATAAAATTAATTTATACCACTTAAATGTTCTCAAGGTCGTTGGCATGCGTCAATCATGCCAACACATGTGTTTTATATTTTTAACCCAACGTCATTACCTCCGTTTTATATGTTCGCTATGTTATAACATATGTTGGGCTTAACATTTAAGCCCAACTTAGCCACATGAAAAAGGGGAGGCTTAGAACATGGTGTTTATATATCCTAAGTAACATCAAAAGGGGTGTGTGAACGCATGAACTTGCAACATAGCGATCTAATTAACATAAATTAGGCACTTGTGAACTTGCATTGTAATAGCATATAATCTTGACATAAAACATACCTAAACATGAATCATGGTTTTAATCTAGTCATGTAAACTTGCATTTAAAATGTGAATCTAACTTAATTATGTGTCACATATATTATCATATGATTTTGATAACAACATAGGCCTAAAACATATTTTCAATTAGGCATAACACCAAACGTAATCTAGTCATGTTCATAGAGTCAACACAAGTTCACAAAGATGCTTACTTTTGTCACTAATACAAAAGTATGGTTTTCACTTGAATCATAATGCCTATTTCAACATAAATTTATATGAATCATAATACTCAAATAGATCAAACTACACTAAAAATGATCATAAAAATATACATAGAAGGATCTAAAATCATGTTGGCCTAATAGTGAATCATATACTTGCATGAGTCTCAACTTGGTTGTAATAAACTACCACAAACATATAGTTGTTAACTTTCAACATGAATCATATACTTGCAAATATCCAATAGGTCTAACATCATTATACCACAACATCCCAAATCTATTCATAATTAGAATCATAGCAACATACAATTATGAATTATCATCACCACAAATTAAGTACAATTCCATTTCTCATTTTACACAGATCAAATCTCAATTATTCATTCACATCGGAATAGCACTCTACTTACAACGTATGACGAATCTTCAATTCAGGATTCTGAATTCTGAATTCTGAATTTGGAGATGCTATCCTTTGTTGTAGGCGTTGTTTTGATTTAATTGTCGTTGCTTTAAGCTTTTGAATCAACTCCTGACTTGACGGTTATTCCTAGTCTTTTTCAGCAGCATGACAGCTCTATACTCATTTTTATTTGTGTGAATTAGGTGGAGTCTTAGGTCCTTTTTATAGAGTTTGTGAATTGATTAGAGCCGTCGATGGAGCTTAGATTAATATAAGCCGTTCGTTTTAAAGAGAAACCAATCAGGGGTTGACACATAAGCCCTAGTGATAAGACAAAGTCCAGAAATTCGGCCAAGCACAGACCAGGCCAGCCAGGAGGGGCTGGGTTCGACCTGGCTCAGGGGCCAGGTCGACTACCCAGTCGACCCCCAGGTCGACTACCCAGTCGACCCCCAGGTCGACTACCCAGTCGACCCCCAGGTCGACTACCCGTCTTGGGCGGGAAAATTCCCGCCCAGCCCAATCTGGGTCCGATTTTGAATTTTGAACTCGTTTCTGAACTGTTTCTGTCTGTTTGAATTTTAAACTGAATTCTGAAACTTCCGGAGGTCATATCTCCCTCATACGAAGTCCGTTTTACGCAAACTCGGACTCTATCTCAAGCAGAATTCCGAGACGAACACAATGGCGTATCCCGTTTCCCTTAATTCTTTGATTTGAAATTAATTATCTTTAATTTATGAATTTCACTGTTATAGAATATACGGGGTGTTACAAACAACTTTATGGATGGAGCTTGTCCTAAACAAGTGTGAAAGCTTGAATGATTTTTATACTAGAGCCGACAAATTTATTACCATGGAAGAGATTCTCAACATAAAGAAAAGCTTGTAACAAAGTCAGGAGGCAGGAGAGTTCGGTTCCAATTCTTTTACAGAAGGTGATTCAGAGCCAGACAAAGGAAAATATTATCGTTCCTATCATAAGAGAAAAAGACATTGAACCAGTCAATGTCGATTTGACAAAAAGGATATAAACCAAAAGGTAAGAAGTGCTTATTCAAAAAGGATGAAAGATGACCAATGGGTGAAATGGTCGAAAGCATTCCAGCAAAGGATAAAAATCTAACAATAAGGTTTCTATTTCAAACACTTGCATTCATTAGTCATTTCAATTTATATCTCGCTTGTAATCAAACAAATATTGATACAAGTTCAAGTGTCATTACAGGTAAAAACCAAAACATGTTCAAGCCTTTGCATATAACAAAAGCTCAAGCGAGCACTTTCTGCCCATGTCTCATCCCACTGGGGGAAACAAAAGCTCAAGTGGGAGCACTTAACGAATGCAATATATGACTTAATGCACAACGAAGTTATCAATAAATGGAAAGCTTCGATGGAAATCTCCCAAAAGAATATGCAACAAAGATGCAATTAAATGCCAATCATTACCCAACTTAAATGAGACTGCTCAAAATCTTATCTCCTTTATCTTAAAATTTCATAAACCACTTTTATCAAACATGTTGTGCTGACATGTACAAACGCTTCTATGAAAGGTGTGGAACATATAATCAACAAAACCTTTGGAAGAAGGAGCAAACCAACAAACCCTTCAGAGGGAAGGGAAAATCAATAAAGCCTTTAGAAGAAAAGGCACAACAAGTAGAAGCTTCCAAAGAGCGAAGCAGCATCAAACAAAGCTTCCAAAGAGCAAAGCAACAACAAACAAAGCTTCCAAAGAGAGAATCCACATTAAAAAACCTCCTAGAAGAGGAGGTCAAACAAAAGCTTCCAAAGAGAGAAGCCACATCAAACAAATCTTCCAGAAGAGGAGCATTAAAATCTTCCAAGAAGAGAAGAAACATCTCCTACAAGGGAGTTCCTTTCAAGGGGGCCTAAATACTTGCATGTCCAGCAATGGAGTGCCCTATAAGTAGGCCTAAATACTTGCATCTCCAGCTAGTGGAGTCGCCTCCTAAGTGGGGCTAGCTATGCATCTTCCCATAAAGGGACTAGTGTCGCTCTCTTAGAGACCATTCATTCATTTGCATATCCTGGGGGTTAAGACTAGACGTTAGATACCCAATGGCTAAATAATCAAACGAGACTTCTCGCTGAGCGGTTGATAGCCAAATGACCTAACGGAACTTCTCGTTGAACGATTGCGGATTCAAATAACCAAACGGAACTACCTTCTGAACAACTGAACAATTGAAAATTTGGGTGATTGAACGGAACTACTTGCTGAATGGTTAAATGATGAAACAATTGAACAGAACTACTGCTGAAGGGTCAAATGGTTTGAAAACTGAACGGAACTACTTCTGAATGACTATTTGGTTTAGGATAAGATTAATTTATTTCAAAAGCAGTCCTCTACATATGCGTCCGAGAAATTGTTTCTCAGTATATTTATGACTCTTTCGCTCATGTGGTTTCTCTGAATAAACTTCCGAGGAACCCAAAATGATTTATGGTTGTTTGGCTACTCTCAATGATGTATGGGACGTTTAACATTGCTTGCATGGATAATCCTTGGATGATTTGTGATGTTCTCATTTTATAATCTTTGAGTGAACCTTAGATAATTTATTTATGCTTGTACTAAGGCATTTTACTTGTAGCATTTTCCAATGATTTCTAGTTTCCACTTACCCGAGTGTGAATCTCGGGGTTTCTGTATGATTTCTGATTTCTAATTAAACGAGTGTGAGTCTCGAGGTTTCTATATAATTTCTAGTTTCCACTTACCCGAGTGTGAATCTCGGTATTTCTGTATGATTTCTGATTCTACTTACCCAAATGTGAGTCTCGGGGTTTCTATATGATTTCTGATTTCCATTTACCCGAGTGTGAGTCTTGGAGTTTCTATATGATTTCTAGTTTCTACTTACCCGAGTGTGAGTCTCGGGCTCTCTTTATGATTTCTGTTCTCTACTTACTTGAGTATGAGTTTCGGGGTTTCTTCTGGTTTCTACTTAACCGAGTGTGAGTCTCGGGATTTCCATATGATTCATAATTTCTATTTTGCCAAGTATGAGTCTTGGATACCTACTACTTTTAGATAAAGATTTGAGTTTTCTATCTTAACCAAATGTAAGGTCAATACCTTGCTTTTCAAAAAAGGTACTTTAGACTTACAAATACTTTTAGAAAATGATCCTATGGTTCTGCATTATTATAACAATCAAGTCTTGCTATAAATTTTCTACGCTCATTTCCAAAAAGAACGTTTAGATTCCTTTTTTCATATTTGCATATAGAGTTCGGATATGCCACTATGCTTTTTTTTAAGATAAAGGTGTTTGAATTAGTGCCCAGGTTGCTGCTTCAGGTCTCTTATTCGAAGTCTTCTAGATAGGGTTTATCATACTTTGGCACTTTACACAGGGAAGTTCTCTAAACTCATGAAATATTTACCCCTAACAATAATTACTCTGAATTTTAGTCAAAATAACATTTAACACAATATATGTAAAATATCAAACACTGTGCAAGTTATGTTACTTCTACTGTCACATTATGTTTGTCAATAGTGAACACCTAATTTTCTATTTACAAGTATCCATATATAACTTTTCGAGTTTGCCATCTCCTACTTCCAAGAATAAGTACAAGTTCTTGAAAACCGATGCCTAGATAAGAATATTGGATTCCCCATTCAATGTTAGTAGGAGAATATAAAATTTTAAACCATAAAATCCTACGTGGATACATGTTTGAGTTTGTGCATAGTCGTGTTCATAAAGGTTCATAATTTGAAGTTTGTGCTCAAGCTCTATTCATTAAGGAAAGGTTATACTTCCCTTGTATCACTATCATATGAAACTAATACCAAAATCGATCTAATAATTCTTGAGTTGCAAATAAGTTTTGCAGGAACCATAGGATTTTGTCCTAAAGAACAAAAGATTCTTTATACTAGGGGGCTAACTGTTAACACCAAAATTTGCACTAGCCAAATATAAATAAGTGGAAGAATAAGAAAAAGGGGTTTCGGGTGGTGAAGTCGGGACCAAGTGAGCAGAGCTCCGAAATTTAAGGAACCGACACCGAGAGAAAGAAATCAGAAAGTGGATACCAGCATCAAAAGGTTCAGGGATTCAAAGCCGATACCGAAAGCTCAAAGGTATCGGTCCGACACCGATAGTAGAGGAAAAGAAGGAGCAATAGCAATGAAGAAAGGGCGAAAGCATGGTGTCAGCGCAAGCATATAATGTACTTCTATCCAAGTGACGACACTGTAACCCAGACAACAAAGAGATTAGAAAGGAAAGACCATATCAATGATTTTCGAAAGAGTAAGGAAGAAGATAGAGACCTAATATTGATACCGATGGACAATGAACAATTAGCTAGGCATCGACACCAAAAGGAGAAAGCAAGTATACGGGTTAATAGTGCTACAACCCAATTCAACACCGGTTACCGACTACCAGTGAAGGGGTGTCGGATCATAACCAAATGAAGAATAATAATTCAGACGCACGAAACTAACACCGAGGTACAAAGTCAATTAAAGCCGGGGGCATGTGGCTTGAAACCCAGAACCACCAGAAGGAGACACAAGGCCATGATGAGAGAGGGAAAAGGACTACCGATAACCATATGCTTGGTATCGATACCGACACTGAATATTCGTGTAATGACCCGCATTCGCAGAGGGTATTATAATTAATTAATTTAATTATATAAATAGTGATATAGTGAATTTAATGGTCGTGGAATTAAATAATGGTGAATATTTAATTAAAATAATAAATTAAATAATATATTTAATTCTGAAATAATCAAAATTGGCTGAAATGGCGATATGGTGTGAACTGGATCATCTGTGATATTTAATTCAGTTTAGAATTGGATTAGAATAACGAATATATTATTTGAACGACAATTTGAACGTATAATTATAATATAATTAAAATCGAGCTCGAAATGGCGCTGCAGTTCGTAAATTGGCGATTCGAACTTCAACTGAATGTACAGGATTCGTTTTAAGCCGGATTTCTGTGAAACAAGAAACGTGTGGAGCTGGTGAAGTATATCTTTCTAGTGGAAGAGAGAAATCGGGATTTCATCGTGTAGATTTTGATTTATGTCCAAATCAAATTTTAGAAAAGTCGCTGTGGAATTCCTTTATAATTTATAAAGGAATTATTTATATTTTAAAAAGGAACTTCAATATAAATCGAATATTGGGTTGACCCAGATTTGAAATATCGAGTTAGAAACCCATGTGGGATTTATTCTGGAGATGTAGGGTATTCTAGTGTGAGTATATACGATAATATAAATTTGTTTATATTTAATTTAATTATATTTAAATATATTTATATATTTAAATGGGTCATCAAGAGCTTTAAAAATAGCCATTTTTGCAAACGAAGTCGGAATTTGACGAAACTAATTTTGTTGGATCCACAATGTCAAATAGTTGTTAGATTTCCAGTTTCGTGATTTTTAGAGTCACTGTGTGGTCGTACGGATTTTTAGAGTGAAAAACTGTCAGTATTTTGATAATTAAAAATACGCTATGTGAGCATACGAAGTCGGAATTCGACGAAACCAGTTTCGTTGGGACCGTAATATCGAAATCTAGCTACATGTCCAGTTTGGTGATTTTAGAAGATCGTATGTGGTCGCTGGGATTTTTAGAAGGCAGATACGAGTATAAAATCATGAAAATAAAATATAAAATCAATTCAAAAAAATATCTCCCCCCATTTCACTGATCACAAGCAGGCTACGCCAAACCCTTTTCAACCACAATTCCTACCTACCACAAATCAGGGCCTATAAGTACCCGTATAAACCAACACAGCAAAGAGTTGGATCAAAGAAAAATCAAAACAAAATATAGAGAATTCAATAAATTCCGAAACCCTTGTTTCTGAGATCGTTAAGCAAAGGGCTTTAAGCCTATAACCCTCGTTTTTAGCTCGATGCAATTTCTGGAGCTTCAAAGCCTTGCAGCGGCGACTAGGGTTCACGATTTTTGGTTGTACATGAATCAATACGAAGTTTGGATGTTAGTTTTGGATCCATGATGTGAAATAGCACCTGCGCGCTCGATTTTGTGAGATTCGGTGCATAAAACCGTCGCTCGATTCACTGTGCTGTCCACGTGGAAGCTGACGACGCAACCTGTATGAGGAGTGCGAGCTTTACGAGCTGGGTATGGTAGGGGTCGGCCTTGGAAGAGAAGTGAAATGGTGGAGTTTTTTGTTGGTTTCATGGTGGGATGGAGGAGAACTAGAAGGACAAAGAAGCGGGAATGGCCATTGTATGCTTCAGGAGGTCACGGCCTTGAGGAATTAGGGAAGATGAGTAGGATGCAGGGTCGGATTTTATTGTTCAAAGGGGTATTGGGCTTGGAAAAGAATGTAAGGCCCATTAATTAAATAAGTTAGTTTTATTTTTAAAATCTAAATAGTATGTTAACTTTAAGTGGTCATAACTTATTCATATGAAATCAGAATCACGAACCGTAAGTTGCGTTGGGACCGTATGGATGAGAGCTTCACAATGAAGCTGACTGGAAGTGGATTGGAGCTCATTTGAATTTACGGCGAAATAAATTGTTTGATTCAAATCAAATAACAGTTTATCATTCTTTAACGATGAACTGCCAAAGTGAGTAAATCTCACTAACTCTGAACAGTTTATAATTTCAGGTTGTACTTTTAAAACTGTTAAATGTTGGTTGATTGATTGTGTGTTGACTGTTTGATTGAACTGCTAGTCAGTTAGTTGAATTTCTATATTGATTCTGTTTAACAGGATATATCATATGGAACAGAAAGTGATGTTGATTTTATTGTGTAACATCTGTGATGCAGGGAAACAGGTTGGAGGAACCCAACTGTGTTCCTCAATATATAAAATACTGTTTGGTTTCATATATTGTGTTATATGATGTGATATGAAACCTGTTGACGATTTTATATGTTTGAATGATACCGATCATTGTTATATGGCACGTTAAATACCATAAGGAATACTGGAAAGTAAAAAGGGAATTTTCAAAGTGTTTATTGAAAATAGAACATTTATAAAATCAAAAGATTTTATAAGAAGGGATTTTTTTTTATAAAATCAAAGGATTTTATAAAGAGGGATATTTATTTAGAAAATAAATATGATATTATAAGAAGAATATTTATTTGTTAAATAAATAGAATTGAAAAGGAGATATTTGTAAACTATTTACAAATAGGATTGTAAAGAGAAAATATTTGTAAAACAATTACAAATAGAAATGAAAAGGGAAACATTTGTAAAACATTTACAAATGGGATTGGAAAGAAAATATTTGTAAAACATTACAAATAGATTAAATGGAAATATTTATTTGTAGGAAATAAAATAGAATGTTATAAATGAGTTATTTATTTAGAAAATAAATAGAAAGAAAAAGGGATATTTGCAAACCATTTGCAAATAGAATTTAAAAAGGAAATATTTGTTTAGGAAGCAAATAGATTATAAAGGAAATATTTATCTTTGGATAAATAGATATATATATATGTATATATATAAGTCAGGACTTATATAAAGGAGTAAGAATTGATTTCAACATCGATGTTTGAAACTGAATAAGGATAAAGAGTTAACCAGTTAGGTTAAATCATTCGAGTTAACCAGTTAGGGTTATCCAGTTAGAAGTAATCAGTTAGAGTTTAATCGATAGAGTTAAATCGAACTAGAGTTATTCAAATGGAGTTAATCGAATTTAGTTTATTGAATAGAGTTGAAAGAGATAATCGAATATTAGTTATTCGAATAGAGTTGAAAGAGATAATCGAATATTAGTTATTCGAATAGAGTTGTAAGAGATAATCGAATATTAGTTATTCGAATAGAGTTAAAAGGAGTTATCGAATTAGTTATTCGAAAGGAGTTAAGTAAAAAGAGATAATCGATTAGGGCTAAATAAATAGAGTTAATCGAATTTAGTTTATTCGAAAAAGGTTTTCGAATCTAGTTATTCGTAAGAGAGATGATCAAATATAGTTATTCAAAGGGAGGAGTTATCGAACAGAGATTTATTTGAACGAGAGTTATGTAAGGAAGTGTTAAAGAGTTAAAAGATGAACTTAACCTATTTCGAGATTTGAATATTGTTCAGTTAAGGTCTGAGATGTAGTTATACCCCAACTTGATTGACTTCGTTTTAATTTAGAAATGGGTAAGGTTCGAGAATGAAAATGGTTAAGTGATTTAGTAAGTAAGTATAGTGGTTTGAGTTGTCGTCGCGATGTTGTTTTAAAACATCTATTTCAATCCAAGTAAAGAAGATTTGGAAATGTTCTCCAAATAGAATTAGAAACGTAATCAAATATTGAAATAGGAAGTATGAGTATATATATATATAGATATATATATATATATGATTGATGATTGATCGATAGAATTTCCATCTGGAAACAATATCGTTGTTTGCACACGTGTTTTCTTCGATAGTTAAATCACAGACTATCGACGTTTTGACCATTTTAATGTTGTTAATATGGAGAGACCGGTTGGATTATTATCCAAAGAACCACTCCGTATTGTCATAAGCGTTGCGAATCATATATGCCAAAGATAATTTAAGACGGAGTAAAGTGCAAGGGCTATTGTATAAGTCTTAGATAACAGTGCCTAAGATGGATATACTGAATAGTGCCTTCGGTTCATCCTGTTACTGGGTGACTTGTATGGATGAATGTCTGACAGAGTATTTCCAGAAAGGTCACGTACATTGATTTCTCCAACCGTACCAAGAGTGGGAGCGGAGAAGGAAACATCTTTTAGCTAACACATAATGTATTGTTGAGGACGTCAATCGGTGATCTGATGGATTTGACGATGTGGCATTCGAAGTGAATCTGGTATGATGATAAAGCGTAGCTTCTAGCCTCATCAACCGATAAATGACAGAAATCGGGTATGCAGCATGGCTAAGTCAATCGCTCCGAAGTAGGGTGTATAATCACCTGATCTAGAGTTTCATTTATTTCTAAAAATCTATTGTTGATGCTGTCCCATTCGGGAAACGGTTGCTGATCCCAACCGTTGGTGATATACATTCGATACACTCAAGCGAAATGAGTGGTCGGTCATGTGTGGCCGGGTTGCAAGATGTTCTTGTTGAACCCTGTGTATTCCTTTCTAGAGATACACTAGCGAAAGGTGGTTCCATACCTTGTCATAGTTGGAAATCCATTACCCAATACGTGCTTGCGGTTTTGATTTGTATACTATATATGTAGAACGTGAGATGAAAGCGTTTCTGCTAGATGATTATTATATTGTGGTTGATAGACATTATTATAATATCAAAAGGTTTTTGATATAAAGATATTTTGGATTCTCATAAGGGAAAAACCCGTTCCGTTATATGGCGTGGTCTTATGAGATATCATTTACCTGTTTGAACTGTTTTAAACTGTTTTACTCATACCAGTCCCATGACTGACCCGGAGTTTATTTTGTTGTTTTCCCTAAACTCTTGGGTGCCCAATTTTGTATGTGCAGTCAAGTAGTCAGGATTTACAGATATACTGGAAGAGCTTGGAGCAAGAGGCTTCAGGATTATATAGCTATAGTTATTTCTGCTGTGTTGTAAGTGTTGTACTTTGATAATGATGTATATTCAAGTACAGATGTATATTTCAAGTTATGTTATATATATTATATGTTATTCGTTCTGCTGTGAGGTTCGTGTTACTCTGATATTGTGTTCTTCTTCTTCTTCTATTCTAAGTTTCTATCTTATCTTTCCTCACCCTCTAATTTCTTTCATTAATGACCAGTATTTTCGATCCTTGGATGTTCGATATGTGTTGTATATCGGATAACCAAGATCGCCAAATTTCCGGGTCATTACAATTCGAGAGAAAGGAATGTATCCGAAACCACATTCATCGGAGAAAGCAAAGGGCAAGAAGCAAATGAAAGAGGATAAAAAGAGATATCGACATCATCATTTTCGATACCAATACAATAGGCAAGATCTGTACTCATTAGAAATAAGCATATATAATAAATAAATTATAGTAACTTCATGGAAAAACTAAACACATAAATACTGTAAATAACTATAAACATTAAACTTGTTTTCAAAAAATACTGTAAGCATTAAACTTGCAAATTAAAACTATTTAACTGTTAACACCAAAATTTGCGCTAACCAAATATAAAGAAGCAGAAGAACAAGAAAAAAGGGTTTTGGGTGGTGAAGCCAGGACCAAGTGGGCAGAGCTCAGAAAGCAAGCCCCGAAGTTATGGAATAGACACCGAGAGCAAGAAATCATAAATTCGATACTGGCAGCAAAAGATTCAGGGAATCAAAGCCGATAATGGAGGGTATCGGTCCGACACCGATAGTAGAGGAAAAGAAGGAGCAATAGCAATGAATAAAGGGCGAAAGCATGGTGTCAGCGCTAGCATATAATGTACTTCTATCCTAGTGACAACACCGAAACCTAGACAGCAAAGGAATTAGAAAGGAAAGAACATATCAATGATTTTCGAAAGAGTAAGTAAGAAGATAGAGACCTGGTATCGATGTCGATTGACAATGAACAATTGGCTGGGTATCGGCACCAAAGGGAAAAAGCAAGTATGCGGGTCGATAGTGCTACAACCAAATTCAACACCGACTACCGGTGAAGAGGTGTCGGATTGTAACCAAATGAAGAAGGATAATTCGGAAGCATGAAACCGAAACCAAGCTACAAAGTCAACTAAAGCCAAGAGCATGTGGCTTGAAACCCAAAACCACGAGATGGAGGCACAAGGTCAAGATGAGAGAGGGAAAAGGACTACCGATACCCATATGCTTGGTATCGATACTGACACTGAATATATGAGAGAAAGGGACAAATCCAAAACTAGATTCATCGGAGAAAGCAAAGGGAAAGAAAAAATGAAAGAGGATAAAAAGAGCTATCGGTATCAACAGTTCTGATACCAATACCTATAGGCAAGACCTGTACTCATTAGAACATACATTGAAGGAATAATCAGGTAGTGGAAGACAATAGTGATCGAAGATAAAGATATACGTATAAAGGAATGAAGGCGAGTAAAGCAATACAAAACATACATCGATACCAAAGTATCTCGTTTCAATATCGAAAGCCGAGAGAAAAGGAAAGGAGATAATCAAACCGGCAAAGCACATACAAAGCCTCGGCACCGAAACTAAGAAGTGCAGAAGCAGGCGAACAAAATGGTCTCAAAGCCGAATGCCTATCGTTGAAGACTAAAAACAGGATAAACCCGATAACAACTCCAAGAAGAAAGAAAAGTGGCCAAAACACAATTTCTAAAACCGAAAGGTGTAATGCAACCAAAGGCCTGTCGCCGCATCCGAAAGAATCTCCTACTAAGCTAACAACAAAAGGGGGCCCGATATGCCTATAAAAAAGACCCTAGGGGTCTCATTTGAGGGGACCTTTTTTTCCCATTCCACAATCTTATTCTCATTTCTAAGAGAGCTAACCCTAATTTATAAATCGATTTGGGGATTTCTTATTTATCCTCCTATATGAATAAAATCATCTAAGCCCTTAAAGTGAACGTAGGTTAAATTCGAACCGAACCACTATAAATCGTTGTGTTCTTATTATTTTCGCATATTATATTGTTCTTTACTATGCTTCTGAATGTGCTCTTTTATGCTACTGAATTACCAAAATAACCCTTCCTTCACCGTTTAGCTTTCCACTTGTGATGAGCTTACGAAACCCTTACCTCAAGGTAACTATTGGTTCTTAAGTCTCGTAAGCGTGATACTCACCTCTTGAAGGAAGAGTAACTAATCTTTGGGCTTAACACCTTGATATATATGAAATGGTGAATTGGCTCAAGCTTGTAGGAACTAAATAATCCCTAGTTACCCCTAGGTCCATACCTTTATTCCCTTATTATAGTGTTGACGAAAAATATCTTTAACATTAACTGTCTAAATTTTCCTATATAATTTGAAAATCTAGAAATTACGTAAAAACTCATAGATCTAATGAAGAGAGCTTCCCTCGTGGCCTTTCTTAATCCAATAGAACCTCCGCCTCCAGAATTATTTGTAAAATAAATATTAAAAATATAGAACTTCTTTATCCCCGTAAAATTTTAATTATTGAGCCTTCCTAATTTTGAGGATAGGCCTGGGGAAGAAGAAGTAGAAGACGGAAAGAAAGAATGGATGTAAAGAAATGAGAGAGGCTCTGCTGGTTTATTGATAGGGTTTATTGGGCGTCCTCAGATGTCGAAATTTAGGGTTAAATCTAGGCTAGTCATGTCAGTGGACCAATTAGAAAGCGCCACATCATCCGTTGGTTTAAAAATGACTAATAAAATAAAGCCACATCACTAAAATAACGTTCGAACGATATTGATCGTTTGCTATGATACGTACGTGCCAAGGCATGCTGAATTAACGCCCTTACTCAACATATATTTTATTATATAAATTATGAATTTTAACTTATCTTCTTTAATTCATAACTTATCCATTTAACTCTGTTTTCAGCAAACCAAGTGTCTATTTTCATCAGAAAATTACAACGGACCCAATGGTGCTAGTCCTATTATCTAATTATGAAGTTTACTCTTATTAATATTTAGTTTAGTACTAGTTTCTATTTAATCATTGTTTATTAAAATTCGGGGTGTTACATTCTCCCTTCTTTAAAGGATTTCGTCCTCGAAATCTCCAAGGCTAGAAGAATGTTATAGATATTATCAACCATCATTTTCACCCATCTACTCAACCATCAACCACTGGCATCCATTGTTCTTAGATTTTCTAATGCTTTTCATGAACATGTGCAAAAGGTGTAGTGTATATGTCCTTAAGCTAATGCAATAGTCAGGAGGTCCACTGATTTGGTTGACCTCCTTAATGCATTTTCATGTCTTGGTCATGCATTCACCATGTATGCAAAGAAATACTAATAATTCTATATGTGTGCAATGACCATTCATCAAAATGCAATATCCATATGATGATTCATCCATTTTTCATTCATATTTAAAATAAATTAAAAATCTACACACATCCATATGCAATTATGAAAGTGTCCTAGTTTGTCGATCTATAGCTAGTGCCTAGTGTGTGTATATGCATCCACCGCATCCACTAGCAAACACTTGCATCCACGTGAATCCATTTAACCATAACATGTTCTATTAACATGTTTTAAACCATTTCCTATTATCCATTGGCTTCTACCTAAGACTTATAATTCAACCTATAGGAAAAATAGATTCAAATTCAAAGCTTAGGAATGGATTAAGAGCAAGAAACAGAAAAGAAGAGTGAATCTTTTCCTCTGGCTCCCAAGATGTATCATCGATACCACTGAATCTTAACAAGCTTGATCTCTTTATTTTGCAACTTCTTCACTTCAGATCCTAGTATTCGTGTAAGAACTCGCCTGACCGATGCCTCCGTCTGTAACTCAACCTCCTCTAGGGTACTCAGCTCCACAATTACCACAGAATCATGTAATCACTTTCGCAAGTGCAAAAAACGGAATACATTATAAAATCCTGCCAATCTCTCTGGTAGTCTAATCATATAGGCCATTTGACCTATCCTCTCTGCTATAGGGAATGACCCTACGAACCTCGACACCAACTTCCCCACTGAGCCGAACCGAACAACACTCCTCAAGGGTGACACCTTAATGAAAACCATGTCCCCTACCTCGAACTTTAGGTTTGTCCTCTGCAGATCTGCATACAACTTGTTTGTCCTGAGCTGCCTTCATCCGCCTCCAAATCAAATCTATCTTATCTGAGGTCTCCCTAACCATCTCAGGCCCAAGTAGAAGTTTATCCGTAGATTCCCACCGACAAGTAGGTGATTTGCAGGTTTGCCCATACAATGCCTCGAAGGGAGCCATAACTTTGCTCGTTCGGTAGTTGTTATTATTTGTTCATTCTGCCAATGGAAGATGCTCCTCTAAAGTCCCTCCAAAGTCCAAGATACACAGTCGTAATAAATCCTCAAGAATCCTATTAACCCTATCAATTTGTCCATATGTATGATAGCGATATGCGGTGCTAAGCCATAGCTATGTCCCCAGCCTCCTGCAGGCTCTTCCAAAACTCGCTGGTAAAGATGGGGTCTCTATCACTGACAATCACTACACCATATATGCTAATTAAGTTGTGTTTTTAGTCGTATCTGAAGCAGTAAGGCACGACAAAAAGCGGTATCAAAAAATGGTGTGTTAAATTTTTAAATACGGCTATAAACCGTATCCCACTAGAAATAACGTACGGCTCGTAGCCGTATCTAAAGCGTACTCAGGCACGGCCTTTGACCGTATCTAATTATATGTGTGTGTACATATACATATATATACATATATATATAAACAGAAACTGTAGCATATATTTTTCATAACATAGCGTATATACCACAATTTATACACAAGAATAACACAATTTATATTATTTTTTTGAAATTTCAATATATATATATATATACCCAAAGCATTACAAGATTTTTCATAACACGAACACAATGTACATACAAACATATACAAGGAAACTGTCGAAGGTTTTCATCACATTACGAATTAACAAAAAAAGGTAAAAACATATCAACCTGATGTAAATCCAGTCGAGGCCGGGAAGATTGAGCGTACGTGCTGATCATGTCGATGAAATCCATGTGTTTGCTTTAAATCAAAGCAGTATGAGAATAAGCTAGCTAATGCTGATAAAGTTTTATAACGGCATAAATATTTATATATATACACAGTTTAAAACAAAAGCTTAAAAGGCCAACCTGATGATTGGCAGCAAAAATGAATCGTGATAGCCAGCCTGAGTTCCAGCAGCACAAAAGCACCAAAATCTACAGGAAAAAAGTAATTTTATGCCTGATTTCACACAAAACTAGTCAACTAATTTCTACCCATGCGCCCGAAATTAAAAAAAAAGGCAAGTCGATGGTTCGATCTAGATTACTCGACTAGTCGAGCGTCGTACTGATAATAGTGAGGGGCATATCGTGTCTTTGTGTTCGTGTGTGCATATTAGACAATTGTATCTATAACATGTTTATGATGCCACTGACATGATTTCATGAACTTGTAACCTAGAAACATACCAGCATCACACATGCTTTGTGGTTTAACGTGACCTCCAACATCGTATATAGCTGACACACCTTCCCACTTTTTCTGTTTTCTCCAACAGGACTGCATATAAATTCATTAAACAAGTTACAAATAATTCACTGGACAGGAGATCGACATTGTAACTCACTAGCATACAGAAATGAGCTAAAATGGAACTTGTTTAATGACATATAGAAATGATATGTGGACTGAAATGTCTTATGTTATTATGTGCTGACCGAGTTTAACTCAAATTACACTAAAACAAGTCAAAAATAACACTTTAATTAGTGACTGATATCAACATCAATTACACTTTATGCCTTCTATGTTTGTGTAACATCAGTCCTATAAAAATTGTACATAACATATCACACTCAAAAAATTGTTCTCAAACAACCTATAAAAAATAAGACAAATGGTACATAACATCAGTCCTCGTATTTGTGTAAAAAAATGTCTTTTATGTTTAACTCAGTCAGTACATTCTAACAAGTCAAAAATAGCACTTTAAGGCCCATCCATGTGTTTGTGTAGTCAATCAGTATATGTCTTAAAGATGAATGAAATGTCAGTCATTAAAAATGCAAGGCATCGTCCATGTAAGATACTACGTAGAGATAAGTGTAAAATAATATATACCTGCTCCAACGTCTAAAGATATCGAATCATCATCTTCGGATGACACACATACTCGACTTTCTAATTAAGAATTTACTGGGCGATCCACCAGGTGGATGCATTTTAGCTCACGCGCAGGGTCAGTAATCCATGCTTATTAGCTTTATACAAATGTCAAATGCCGCTTCACTTAACCTTTGGAAAAAGCTGTTTTCACTTGAAACTTTCAGTTTGTTTGAAGTAGAATGTGTAGTGCAAGTTAACTTACACTACAGTCTCTACTACAAAGTAGGGGAAAGTTGCTAGTGAAAGCAGCTTTTTACTAAGGTTAAGTGCAACAGCATCCGACATTTGGATAAATCTAATAAGCATGGATACCCGACCCTACACGTGAGCTAAAATACAACCACCTGGTGGATTTCCCATTAAAATATTAACCAGAAAGTCGAGTAATCATTCATCTACCAAAATTTTCAGCAAAACTGTTAATATATTTTCAGTAAACTTGTTATCTCTCAAAACAGAGTAGCAATCACTAGTACACTAATACACAATTACACTAAGACATACCAATTAAAACCGTATGATTTGTAATAGTAATACATACTAATTAAAACCATGTTTAATATTGTACAGTAATACACTAAGACAACCCAATTTAATACAGTAATACACTAAGAGAACTGAGTTATTTGCCCCTAAATTCAGAGGAACGCTAGGAGATGAGAATAATGTATTTCATACAATTCAGCATAAAACAAACAATCAAAACAACCAAACAGGAAATTTCTACCTACAAACAAAACCCTATCCACAAAAAAAAAATCACACAAATACAATTCACATCGGCAAATTCATACTAATAAACTTAGCTGCAAACAAAATTCACTGCAAATATAAATCGATGAAAACAACACCTTGAATTGAAACTTTTGTTGATTGATGATTGATGATTGACGATTGACAGAGGAAGCAAGATGGAAGGAATCATGTGTTTAGGATTCAAGAGGAGGTGATTCCAGAGAAAGGTGGAGGCACGTTTTGGTGACCGAAAACCCTAATTTGGGTTTTCGGTCACCGGGTTTTCGGTCACCATTGAAGTAAAACAAATGGAATGAGGAGCGGCCAAAATTTTAATTCCAAGTGCCTATGGGGATGCACAATATGACACGCCTTCGATTTGGCCCTAAGCCGTATCAAATTTACCAATCCGAAGCATTCGCGATGGAGGGTCAAATTTGGGGTGTTTGAGGTGGTGCGGATCGCAAACTGGTGCTTGATACGGATCTGAGCATTATCAAATTTGATACGGTTTTTAGTCGAATTGTATATCTGCATCCTTCTGTGACAAATTCGCTGATATGGTGTAGTGAATACTAAAGGGAACTCCATAAAGTCAGATGATCTCTCTGAGATACACTGAAGCCAACCAAGGTGTTATTCGCTTACTCTTAAACGGGATGAAATGAGCACTCTTAGTCAACCTGTCGACTATAGCCCAAATACTGGTGTTGTCCTTCCTCAATTTGGGCAACCCATCTATGAAGTCCATCGAGACACTCTCCTACTTCCACTATGGAACATCCAGAGGCTGAAGCAATCCACTAGGCTTCCTTTGTTCATCCTTCACTCTTTGACAAGTCATACATCTATCCACCTACTCTACCATGTCCTTCTTCATATCTATCCAATGAAAGACCCTCATCATGTCTTTATACATCTTATCATATCCTAGATGGATGGTCATCCGATATTGATAAGCATCCTCTAAAACCGTTCTCAATAAATCATTAACTCGAGGAACACATAATCTCCCATCAGGATGTAGCCACCCTCTCTATCCATGGAATACCTAGCAAGGTGACTGGAGGTATCTCCTCTACTGAGTCGGTCTATGATATCCACTACTGCTAATCCTCACACTGATTGGATCCAATATGCTCTAAGAGAGTAGGTCGCACCTCTAATGATGCCAATAATCCTAGTCCATAATGTGTAAATGGTCTAAAATCGAATGACGAGATAAATTCCAAATTCCTCCACTTTACGAACAACGGACTCAAAGTCATCCTCTGCCCACTCAGTGCATCCGCCACTAGATTCTCCTTCCCCAGGGTATATGATATCTCAGAGTCATAGGATGCAAGAAACTCCATCAGTGCTGCTGTCACAAATTAAGATTCTTTTTGTGAAAACAAACACTTGAGAGACTTATGGTCGGTGTATAGCTCAAACCTCTCACCTAATAAATACTGTCACTAATACTTAAGTGCAAACACTATCTCTACTAGCTCCAAATGGTGGGTAGGGTAATTCTTCTCATGTACCCTCAACTATCTACTCCCATAGCAGAAACCCTACATCGCACCTAAGTTCATGCCATAAGCATTCGTATACACAATGAACATCTTTGTACCATCCGGAAGAGTCAATGCTGGGGATTTCCAATCCTGTTTTGTGACAATCTCAGCGGGATCCATCGCTATACCATCTCTAGAGACAACATGCCCCTAAGAACCTCACCTCCATCCGCCAAAAGTGGCACTTAGAGAACTTCACCTTCAGCTTATGTGCATGGAGAGTAGGATGATATCTCCCAAGTGCAAGGCACGCTCATCCTTGCTCCTCAAGAACACTAAGATATCTTCCATAAACACTACCAGAAACTTATTTAGAACTTCCTAAATACCCGGCTCATCAAACCAAAAAAATACGCCAGTACATTTGTTAGCCCAAAAGACATAACCAACCACTCAAAGAATCCATCGGGAGTTGTAAATGCAGTCTTATTTATGCTATCATCTGCTACCCTAAGCTGATGAAAACCTGTATCCAAATCCAACTACGAGAAAACTGAAGCGCCTACCAACTGATCGAGCAAGTCGTCTATCTGAGGGAGTGAGTGTCTATTCTTCATTGTGAGCTTGTTCAATTCTCTATAATCCACACACAAACAAAGATATACGTCTTCCTTAGTCTTGAAAATGACTGGTAATCCTCACTCAGAAATACTCCATCTAATAAACCCTTTCTCGAACAACTCATCTACCTTCTTACTAAGCTCCCTCCTCCCCCTCGGATCAATGTGGCACATTGGCAATGCAACAGGCTAAACATTCTCCATCAAGTACATCCAGAAATCAATCTCGTGCCGAGGAGGTAGACCCCTCACCTGCTCCAATACGTCTGGAAAGTCTCTAACTAGGGAATCCATGAAACTGAGAAAGACTGGCATTCACGAGTCGTAAGAAATCTCAAGAGTCCTACCATGGCACATCAAAATCCTCACAACTCTCCTCTCACTGTCAAGGATGGCACCATACATAGCTAACCAATCCATCCATAGAATAAGCCTTAACCCCTAAAACCCAGTACACATTTGTCACAATCAACCAAGAATAGAAATCCTCAAACCCCTACACATTATAGATAGGTAACTCGTACCTCCTATGGGGTTTGAGACAGCTATTGGATCAGAAACTATAGAATATCTAGGTGTAGAATATCAACAACAGAACTGGATATGAAAGAAGGAGAAGCACCGGAATCGAACATGGTCCTAATAGGGAAGTCCAAAAGAGAAATAAAACCTTATACATTGACCTTCCTACCTCTGTCCTGACTGCTACCACCGGTCTGAGCTGCCTAAAGAGCATGAACCTATGATCCAGATGAAATTGCTCCATGTCTTAGCCTTTGAGGGAACTACCTACTATGATGTCCTCTCTGCCCACACTGAAAGCAAGCACGCTCTGATACCAAATAAAACACCCCACACCCCCTTAACGTCACCCATATAAGAATAAGCTAAGGTATATGAAGCGCTCAGGTATAAAGCAACAACACAGAGGCTAAAATTCAAAAGATAGAAATATAAAACACAACGGAAAATTTCAAAACAACATTTAATAAAGAAAGTCAAATCATAATGCTTATTACATTTACAAAGTACCAAATAGTCATCAACATAAAACCAAATACACTGTCTCGTGGAAAACCATAATATCATAGTACATAGGTAAAACTATCCCTCTCGATGTCAACACAACAATCAGAAAATGAGAAATGAGACAATACACGAGTCTGAATCCAAGTTGAACTAAAAAATCAAGAATCATTGCTGAGACCCTAACCATGCGAACCTAGAGTGAAAAAGGGAGATAGAATGAGAAAACAAACTAGGTCAGGTATACGTCTGGTGAGTTCTAGTAATTTCTAGCATGGGCAAAAATTAAGGAAGCATTAGACAAATGCAAAGTTCAAAGGACATAAGACATAAAGGTATAAAAGAAGTATACAAAGTTACTTACGAATAAAGAAGGGCTTCTCATTTATATCCAAGATTGCTGCACCAACTTCCAAGATATAATAATTAGGCTTTACCTAATTTTTATCTATCGATCAGCTTCTATAACCACAATGTGATAACCTATGTTAGCTATGGAACTCGAGGTTATCAAGCCCGAGCCCATCAACTAAAATGACATAGCTGTTAATCACAGACATTACAATGGCTTATTTTCTCCAATCAATACGATGCATGTTCATCGTCCCGTCGGTATGCCCCCGTACCTACCTTGTTTGGACCTCTTACTATCCAATGCAGTAAAGCGTGTACTCACCTCTAGCTAGTATGAGACCTCCTTAGATGATAAAAAGGGATACTGCCTGAAACAGGTCCCCAATCAAATATGCAATTGGCAAAAGTCACCCTAAGACTTGATCTCCATTTATTTTTCTATTAGGCCATTTAGTTTCCCAGTCAGCCCCACGCTACCGGATTGAACCTAAACTACGAGAAACTTATCTTCCCAATCAGCACTACGATGTTGGAATGGACTAACACTACAATCTTATTATTTCATTAGGCCTCTTATTTTCCATAATCAGCCCTACACTGCCGGAACAAACCTAACCTACGAGCCACTTATTCGCCCCAATCAGCACCACGCTGCCGGAATGGACTCCACTTCCATAGCTTATTAATTTTATCTTTAATTAAACTTAACACAATTTAAGTTGATTAATAAGCCCAATATAATCTCATGTTATATTCCTAGGTTGTATTAAACATTCCTGATTAATGTTTATTCTTTTATACAACTCAAACCCTTGTTACTTAGCATCCAACTAAGTTACCTATTTCAGTTTATATGTTTTCATGTTCTCCAATAACATGTTAAATTTTATCCCCCAATTTATAGTCTAATACTGATTATAATATTTAATCAATTCTAACATGCCCAACTATACTTTTTTATTCAATTTCAATATTATTCCAAATTTAACGTAAAACAATGATAAAGGCTTAAGATCTCTTTAGGCCTAGGCTCAGCGCTAAAATAAAAAGGGAAATGGTCAAGGCTACTCGCAAGGCATAGGCTCAAAAATAAACAAAATAAAAATAAAATAGGGCATAACCTGAACTATAAATAAAACCACAGCAGAGAAGGGGATAGGAAAAGGAGAACTACTTATAAAAAATAAATAACTGGGAAGAAATAGGCATATATAGTAATAAATTATGGTAACTTTATAGAAAAACTAAATACATAAATACTGTAAATAATTATAAACATTAAACTTGCAAATTAAAACTATTTAATTGTCTAAATTTTCCTACATAATTTACTAATCTAGAAATCAAATAAAAACTCACAGATCCGATGAAGAGAGCTTCCCCTATGGTCTTTCTTATTCCAGCAGAGCCTCTGCCTCCAGAAGTATTTATAAAAATAAATATCGAAAGTGTAGAACTTCTTTATCCCCATAAAAATTTAATTATTTGGCCCTTCCTAATTTTGAGAATAGACCCGGGGAAGAAAAAGAAGATGACAAAGAAAGAATGGATGTTAAGAAATAAGAGAGGCTCTGCTGGTTTATTTATAGGTTTTACTTGGTGTCCTCAACAGTCCATATTTAGGATTAAATCTGGGCTAGCCATGTCAGTGGACCAATCTGAAAGTACCTCGTCGGCCTCTGGTTCAAAAATGACTAATAAAACAAAGCCACGTCACTAAAATAACGTTCGAACGTTATCAATCATTCGTTGGGATACATGTGTGCCAAGGCACGCTGCATTAATGCCCTGGGTCGACCCATACTCTCCCTGTGTCGACCCAGGGTCGATCCAGGTTTGCTTGGGTCGGCATAATGTCAACCCAAGTGTGTGTAGGTCATCCCAATGACTGTTTACTAAACAAATATTTTATTATATAAATTTTGAATTTTAACTTATATTCTTTAATTCATAACGTATTCATTTTAACTCCATTTTCAGTAAACCAAGTGTCTACTTTCATTAGGAAGTTACAAAGGACCTAATGGTGCTAGTCTCATTGTCCAATTCTGAAGTTTATTCTGATTAATATTTAGTTTATTACCCTTTTTTATTTAATTATTGTTTATTAAAATTTTGGGTGTTACAAGTCCCTTTATCTATTTGAATCCCAGTACAGAGATTTGTCTGAATCGAGTATAATTGATGACTCCACAATACCAACTTTCATGTTCTCCTACTTTCACGGGATCCTCTAAAGGAAGATTTGTCGTATTGTTTTGGATAACAACTCCATTGTCATTTTCTCATCGAGGTGGGTAAGTTTTGAGAGAGTATTTGAAAGATAAAGTATGAGTTACTTTATTATACTTATAATGAGTTATTTATGTATAATGGTCCATTTGTGGTGTTTGGGAGTTCCAGGCCTTCTTTACCCAAGCAAAACATTATACATGCCTCGGCCAATACTTAGAATCTGAATGGTAACTACTTGTCGGCCTCACTGAGATTCCAAGCATCATTTGTATGGTTTCATGATCCAAAATAAAGCATACCTAACAGTCTCGACATGGGGTGTCATTGTATAGAATGGCTTTTTGACCATTCTTTTTCTAGTTTGGTGAAACGACATTTTCTCTTATTAAGGCGAGGTCCTATTATAACTTATGCAACTTTGAGTAGCATCTACGGTGTGTTATCCCACTTTGTGTATTGCATGTTGAACTCCATCATGGAGTTTACACCTTAAATGCTTTGCTTTTGGGATTATGTAACTTTCGAACGTTAGTGGGTGGCTTATTTAGTTATTACCTCCTAAGCGTGTTGTTCAGTCCTTATTAGTATTGGAGCTGCCCAATGTTTTATGTCTTTCGATTTATTTTAGTTTACTCTAACTTAACTTCTCACGGTTCCTCAGTTGCCAACATCCTTGTAGGGGGTTTACTGAACTGGGTTTAAATCCAACGCATGGATTTCAAACCTACTCGAGTTTACTCTCCCATTATGCCACAGTCAAGGTAGATTACCATCTTTGTTTTTCATGGTCTAGATCAGACTGATGTTTCACACTTGCAGTGCTTGCACTTTACCCTGCATATAAAAGAGCTCGACAATGAAAGATTAGTTTTTCTAATGTAATCGTGATTGCATAAATTTCACATGTTTTGTGTATTATGTATAACCGCTTATGCATGTGACTTGATTTTCCAAATGGAAGCTTATCACATAATATCATCTTTATGCAACATGCTTATGTATCACATTTAGGAAAATGTGAAGATTTTGATCAAGTTTCAATGTGTTTTCCCTAGGTGGGAGAGTTAATCTTTATGGATACAAGAGTTCTTATATTTGCCAGAGATAAGATACTCTAGGCAATTTGTTCAATTACCCTCAGTCTTTTTTGCATGGCTGCTTATACCCTTGCACATTAATGCTCTTGTCGCTTGATTAATATACCATGATCGCATCTTTCCAAGCTTATCTCTACAACCTTATCTATACTACAATTAATATTTCTGGTGGTTTGCGTAGGGAAGGCTTTAATTTGGAGTGTCATCTTTGTGTTGCCTATAATCTTGGTTGTTTACTTCGTAGGTCATTTCTTGTCTTCGAGAACTTACTATCTAGCCACTTGGTTTCAACCAACGTTTGGATGGTGATGCCAATATTTGGACAATCTTATGATTGATTCATAGTTTCAGAGTTAGGGATGCAGTCACATTCCTATTTTAAAATTTGGAAGCATGTAGACGTTTGATTCGGCTATGCGATCTGTTCGTTAATGTCAAGGCTCATCCTCATATTTCACTTACAGGTGATTTTCCTTTTGTACCCGAGCTTAATGACTCCTTTTTCATCAAAATAAATTGATGTTTAATGGATTGCTCCTCTAATAATTTAACGGATTGCTTCTCTAGTAATTTAACGCATTGCTTCTCTAGTAATAGTAGTCTCCAAAATTTAATGCCTTCCCTAACATCTTTGGAATTTATCGGCCTAAAGGTTATCCTTATTGCCTCCACTATTGTTAGCACCGCTCATATTTTAAGATTAGGGCCTTATTTAAAGAGGGTTTATGCACTACTAAGCTTGGATGACCTGCTAGTATGACTAGGAAATGACAGTGCGAGCGTTGAATAAATGGGAGCAATAATTGAATTAGAGGGATGGCGTATGAGAAGGCCAGTATGGAGACTGGCATAGCCCAAGCATGAATAGAGTCCCTCGCGTTGTCGTAGCATTGATTCGTTAAAAGGAACCACAAGCGAAGCTGGAAAGGATTTGAGTTGTGCATTGGTTAGAACTTATTGTCATTATTTCCATTAGCGAGACTATGTTGGTGTGATTTAGGAGGCAAAGAATGTTGCATATTGCTATTGATTACCCATTCGAATGATGTTGAGGTGAGAAGTTAGTCGAGTCTCCCAATTTCGTTGTTTGCTCTTACCTATATTATATAGGATTCTTATTTCTAACTTTCTGAATCTGCTGGGTCGAGATAACATTGATTGAGTTTGTGGCCTCTATTGTATTTGAATCACTACTAGAATTCATTATCGGACATAACCTATTGTAATATAATTCATCGCAGCCTCTTTTGCCTAACTACTTGAGCGTGGGTTGGCCCCCATGTCGCAAGACTATTTGCACACTTTAAGCAGTGCCCCGAATTTTCGTGACCTGTATTTTTTTATTTTGTGGTCATGCACAACGTACATTTCACTCTTTCTTAGACGTGGCTATGCGGGTATGGGCCCTGTCTTTTTTGTGTTTTTGTGTACTCCTATAAATGAATGATATATAGTAATAAAATACGGTTTGCTGGTTATACATTCCTGTATCGTCTGTATTGTGATGTCCCTTGGATTACTTTCTGCAATTTTTAATTTTTTATTCTATTATAGCTTTTTACCCTTTGGTGATATGGTCTCTATTTTTTGCACTGTCGGTACAATCCTATGGTATGTTTTATTCGAATGCTGTTTGAGGTCATCGCGTGAGGTATTGCCCCATACCATAGGTCGTCATGGAATGGGGAAAGCTTGGGTTCCAACTTCTTTGCATATTGCCCAATTTCATGGATTATCTCATGTCCCTACTTTCTATGATTTTCAACTAGATATCAGTTAGTTATGTTCCTCAAGGCCGGATCCATTCGGCTTTTTATCAGGTGCCACAATAGTTTAGGGTATTTAAACACCCAATTTTATAGATCGTCTCGTGTCATTGTTTTTCGAGGTCGTAACTGGCTTAGACCGAGCACACTTCCCGAGGGTGGACTTCTCGATTTTTATCAAGCGCCTTATTTGAGCGAGGTTTTTGACCATCCAATTTATCGATCATCTCGTGCCTTTGCTTTCTGGGGCCATGACTGGCTCAGACTGAACACACTTCCCGAGGCCGGACTTCTCAATATATATCGAGTGCCTCATTGGAGGGAAGCTTTTAACCATGCAATTTTATCAATCATCTTGTTCCTTTGCTTTCCGGGGCCGTGACTGGCTTAGGTCAAGCAAATTTCCCGATGTTGGACTTCTCGATTTATATTGAGTGCCTCATTGGAGCAAGGTTTCCGACCACCTAATTTTATCGATAGTCTCATGCCTTTGTTTTCTGAGGTGTGAATAGCTTTTGTCGAGCACACTTCCTAAGGCTGGACTTCTCAATTTATATCGAGTGCCTCTTTGGAGTGAGGTTTTTGACCATCCAATTTTATCGATTATCTCGTTCCTTCGCTTTTCGGGATTGTGACTGGCTTAGACTGAGGATACTTCCTGACGCCAGCCTTCTCAATTTATATCGAGCGCCTCATTGGAACGATGTTTTTGACCATCCAATTTTATTGATTGTCTCGTACCTTTGCTTTCCGGGGTCGTGACTAGCTTAGGCCGAGCAAACTTCCCGAGGTCGGACTTCTCAATTGATATCGAGCGCCTCATCGAAGAAAGGTTTTTGACCATCTAATTTTATCGATCGTCTCATGCCTTTTCTTTCACGGATCGTAACTGGCTTAGGCCGAGCACACTTCCAAAGGCCGGTCTTCTCAGTTTATATCAAGCACCTTCTCGTTGGAGCGAGGTTTTTAACCACCCAATTTTATCGACCGTCCCGTGCCTCTGCTTTCTAAGGTTCATGAGCGGCACAGGTCGACCTCATTCGCTAATGGCGACTTCTAGATTTATATCGAGCACCTTATTAGAGGGAGGTTTTTGAATGCCTCGGTGTGAATGAGGTCTCTAGGTGCCTTCGCAAGTGGAAGGTCTTTGAACTCCTACACAAGTGGAAAGGCTTTGTCGTAACGTCGACAATCTTAGGACAAAGTCGCGACTTTGCAATGTTAACAGTTTTCGGATAACACTGATAACGTTGCCTGTTGTAGGACAACATCGTTGCTTGCTGATGCTAACAGTCTTTGGACAACATTGACTTTATCACAATGCCGATAGTCACTTGAAAGGTTGCTTCTTAATACACCAATCTTAGGGATAAAAGGAATTCCATCTAATATTGCAAGCTTGATGGTTTCATCGAGGAGATTTTAATCAATATGCTTTGGTATTTGTCATAGCATACTTGAGAATGAGATCTCAAAACCTATAGGCTTGATGGTGAAGCTAGCATTCAAATGCCATGTCACCTTTCCTTGAGTTACTATTATTCTCAGCTTTTTTTGTTGGGCATTAACATACTAGATTGAGCCTAAGGTCTTTGAGGTCCTATGGATCCTTCATCCTTTAATGCATCCTGACCCTTTACTGAATCTTTCTCTAAAATGCTGGTCTTACCTTATTGCTTTCATACATGGCATTAACACTTGTTGTGACGTGGTTATGCACTTCTTCCTTTGACTATGTAATGATAGATAGGCTTCCAACTGTTTGTGTCAATTGGTTTTTCCTATCTTGAGCGATTACTGATGGCTTTGCATTGTACCGCAATAAATGTCATTGCTTCAGCCATAGCCCAACGATACCTGTGCAAAAGAAGCAGTTTAGATTAGTCGTGTTACTATATAAAAAGACAGTTAACATAATATGCTTATTTGAATATCGTGTTATCATAACGTTATTGGTGAACATGGTTCAAGTTGCCATTAATTTGTTTCTTCATCCCTTCTTTTTATTTCTTTCATGGGTCTTCACCATGAGTCTTGAGCTGATTGTTAGCTCAGGCCCTTGTTTCATCCGTTTGTGCTTTTCAAATTTCCTTCCCCCTTTTGTCTTGAGCTAGTTGTCTATTTGTGTAGTTCTCCCGTGATAGTCTTACACTATGTAGAAGAGTTTGCCTGATTCTATGAAGAGAAGAATTTACTTATCTTATTAGCCTATTATTATGGATCACTTCCTATCTTTCTGTCTAAATGTTTCTTGAACTCACTGTAACCCCATTCAAATGACCCATACAGTGATCGGTGCCGACTCATCACCTATGGGTCGGTATCGATCCATATAGATAGTATATTTTGCTTTGCTTTTTTCATTGAGCCATATGATGAAGTGGCAGAACCATTCCATGAGGTCAAAATCATCTTTGGCTTTAACCCTATGGACCAGTGTCGATCCATAGGGCATGGACCTGTACCGGCCCATATACTTAGGAATTTTTGATCTTTTCCTATTCTGAAGTAACATTGAAGGTCTGGGAAGCCGTTTTATGAAGTTGGATGTGTCGCCATGCATATTTTTATGGATAGGCACTGGTTCATGGGTGATGGATCATTACTGGTCCATCTACTTAGCGTATTTTTCAACCAAATTTTCCATGCTGTATTCTCATGCTTTCTCAGGTGCATATGTGAATTTCCCTATCGATTTGATGTCATTTGTTGATTGAAAATGTTCTCTTCGGCCAAGACTTATGAAGTGTTCTTCTGCAGGTAGTACTTGCTAAGTTTTCTTCTTCAAGACAGACTTGTTATCCAACTCGAAACTAACTTTTTTATGGCATGAGTTGTAGATCCAACTTACAACATTTATCATAGCTTTTCTGATAGATCTACCTTCTAGATCATGAGTAGTAGATAGTCTAGATATGATCCTTAGTTCAAGTTCCCGGTGAAAGAACCAAATGTTATCACCGAAAATGACAGTAGCACCAGATTTTAGCGAAAACGCCACCCCTTTGCAGGGGAAACAACATAGAATAGATAAGAATAAATGAAAAATATAAGAAACGAAAAGTAAAGAGAGAAACACATTTTTTGTAGTGGTTCAACCATTGATAATTCCTATGTCCACTTTGAATATCTTTATTATTATCTTTGTCATGCCAGATTACAATGAACATTGATTTGATTACAATAATCCCCAAAGTAGAGACAAACAAGAATCATAAATACTATTAGTTATCGAAGTAAATCTCGATCACTAGTTTAGATAAAGGCTTGTTGCCCTTAGGTTGAGAAATAGTCGAGAATGGATTTTGGTAGAGATCTGGAAGGAAGAGAATGAATTCCCCCCTTCTTATTGGAGAGCATGCTGCATTTATATAGTTCCATGAGGTATTGGACCAAGTCCCTTTGCATACAAGCTCTAGATAGCATAATAAATCCGTGACCCAAATCTCATCTCCATATGACCTTGTACCATGGATCGGTACCGGTCCATGGGTGATGGATCGGTATCGGTCCATGTAGATACACTACTGTGAGTTTTGGCCTCCATGTGTCGCTTCCTTAAGTCTTCATGAGTGTGTCTACATATTTTAGTGTTGATCGGATTTGGTTTGATAGTGTTTAGGAATTATCATCGTGTCGCATCCTTTTTCCTTTTAGTCCATCAAGTAGTAATAGCTATGTTGATCCAATTGACTCAAGACTTCACTAACAGGCTAAACATACCATAGAAGCACCATGGAACAAGACCTGGACCCTCATCAATGCTTCCCTATGGATCGGTACTGGTCCATAGGGAATGGACCGGTACTAGTCCATCCAGTTAGCTTATTTTACATCCAAACTTCTTAAGTGTCCCCTGGTCACTATTTAGGGCTTGGCTACCAAGTTTGAGTTGGTTATGATACCGTATCATTTTTATTCCTTATGAATCTCTTTCTTAGGTTCAAAATCGTGTTAGCACCTAACTTCCCATTTTAATAGGTATATTTTAATTCTTGCTCTTAATATATTTTCCTAGTTTGACATAATTATTGTAAATTTAAACATAATTAGGCTAATACATGTAAAATCCCCTCTCAAAATGCTAACAGAAAGGTTCTTTATCATAGTCTGTTAGTGTGTTGTGTTGCTTTTTAAAAGTTCAGGGGTTCGAGTCTCAATGTTGACATAATGCCTCTTATTTAATGTATTGTCTCAACAATACTTACATTTCCCAAGCTTAATTATAAACAATTATTTTTTTGTGTATATATACAACTTTCATAAATTTATAGTTTAATTATAGATTTAATGTAAACGATCCCAAGTACACCATGTCAAATTAATTTACAGTAGAAATTAAACTGTTGTCGTAAGTAAACCTAATTAAATTATACATAAGTTTAACAGGAAATAAATTACTACAAATAATTCTAAATTAAACTATACTAATTGTAAATTAAACTAAATTAAAGGAATTAAACGATAATATATACCATTAATAAAAGAATAATTTAAATTCACTCCATTCATCCATTGTTAACACTAAAATTTTCATCAGCCAAATACAAAGAGGCAGAAGTTCCTAGGCCAGAAGAACAAAGGACTTAAGACAAAAAAGCTGGAATCAAGAAGAGGGAGCCTTAGAGGAAACCAAGTCAACACCGAAAGCGAAGACTGAAAGTGGCAGAACCTGTTCCGAAACACGCTGAAAAGGAGGTCTTATGACAACTAAACCGACATCGAAAGCATATGATCAAAGACCCAAAACCAAATGAAAGCGAAGGGATATCGGAGCATAATGGGCAACAATAGATGGTTTTGGAAACAAGAAACCAACACCAAATTACCAAGACATTCGAAGCGGAAGGTGAAAGGGAAATAAACTAAAGTATGTGTTATTGGGGCCAGTAAAAGCAGGAAAAGCTTGGTACCGATACCAGGAGATGGCAGCCATCACTACCAGATTCCAACATCATAAGCAAGCTAAGACAAACGGTATTATGCAGAAACCCATATCTGAAAGTGAGAAGCAATACTCAAAATATGGAATCCTATATCCAAAAGCTAGGTGGGATAACCCAGAGCACTTGTTTCGGCATAGAAACATAATGCTACTCAAGAAGAATCAAAGCCATTAGCCTATGAATAAGCAAGGCGTTGTCGTTTATCGGGAAGACTTACTACTGACACTAATATTGGAAAGATGAAGTCAAGTACTGTAAGCACAATATGAAGACTAGACGAAGGCAAAAGCCCCAGCAGAAGCACTATCACTACCAACATCAGCTTGGTAGCGATACGAAAAGCATCATAATGTAAAAATAGAGAACCCGCTTTCGGAGACATGCTGATACCAGTATTCATTCCCAAAACAAAGAAGGCTTGAAGAAGGAATAATACCATAATAAAGAGATATGACATCCGAAAGCCAATAACAAAGGATACTGAAAGTAAACCAGAACCCATGAGAAGAAGGGTGATCCACACTAATGTGCTTAGTGTCGATACCGAAAGGGATGAAGCTTCTGAAGAGATAAGAATTGAAAGCATAAGGATAATGTTATAAAAGCTCAAAGTCGAAACCAGAGCTTGTTGCTGTAGACCGAAAGCAACTCTGAAAGCTATCTACACCAAAGGAGTTGGTATCGATACATATGAAAAGCAACATCAAGGTTAAGCTCATGAAGCCGAGATCGATCCCAATGGTCCGGAGTCGAAAGCCTATCGTTGAAAACCAAGAACAAGATAAAGCAGATAACAACTCCAAGAGGAAAGAAAAGCAGTCGAGGCACAATTACCGGAACCAAAAGATGCAAAGCGGCCGAAAGCCTATTGCTGCACCCGAAAGATGCTTCTGCTGAGCTAATGACAAAAGGGAGCCCGATTTGGACCCCAAGGGTCATATTTTGGAGGACTTTTCCTCATTCTCTAATTCTGTACTCATTTGAGAGAGCTCAAACCCTAATTTGTAAATCGAATTGGGGATTTTCCTTGTAACCGCCACCATGAATAAAATCACCAAATCCCTTAAAGTGGACGTATGTTCAATCTGAATCGAACCACTATAAATTGTTGTGTTCTTCTTATTTCTTTCACATTATGTTATCTATTGATATGTTACTTATTACATTCTACTATGCAATGCTTCCAAATTACTAAGATACCCTTCTACAAGTCATATAGCTTTCTAACTGGCTTCTCGCTTAAGGAACCCTTATCCCAAGGTAATTGTTGGTTCTTGAGTCTCGCTAGCGTGATACACGCCCCTTGAGGGAATAGTAACTAATCTTCGAGCTTAAGACCTTTATATCTAGGAAATGGTGAACTAACTCAAGCTTGTAGGAACTAAATAATCCCTGAGCTCCCTTAGGACCATATCCATATCAATATTTCCGGTGTTGACGAAAAATATCATTAACATTTTAGCGCTATAAGGAGGGTTTGAACCTTCGACCTTGTGGTTAACAACCACATGCCTAACTGTGTTTTTTTGTCTTAGTTAGACTAAGTTTGAAGAATTAAGATCAAGGAAAAAGAATCTCGGCAAGGACCTTCCAAACTTCAGTTTTATACTTAAAAAGTCATTGATCGAGGCATTATTTAACCTTAAACCTCTAGCCTTTTCTCACATATCCTTTTCCTGATTTCTTGTTCTTCCTTGACCCTATATTCCATCATAACAAAATACTTTCATAATCCCTTAAGGATGGTTAAACTGTAAGAGAACCGGGAGCAAGGATCCAATGCATCTTCCATTATAGAAACTATCAGGCTATTGAGTGTCAACTCAATAAATTTGGAAGTCGAAGGACCTCTGATTCTAGAGAAAGGGAAAGATGATGAATTAGAAGCATTATACTTGATTTTGCAAGAAGACGCTACTAGGAGATTGATTGAAGAGAGTTCAGCCTAAAGAGCTTGTGAAATGGAATCCTATCACACAGGATCAGAGACAAAGACACCTCTTAAATTCAATGGCCGAGCTAGATCTACATCAAATCTGCAGGCTAACTTGGTATCACAAAAAACCAATCAAACATCAAAAGAGATAGACAATGCAGAACGTGATATATTTCCCCATTATTTGACTTAAATGCTGCAAGAACAGACAAATCTCCAATCCAAACACAACCTATAAACCTAAGTTCTAGAGAGGAGAATGCCGAAAGGATAGAGGTCCTAGAACAACAACTACTTGAAATGAAGAGCTTATGGGAGATTTCCCAATTGCAGAAGACTTTGGAAAGCACCAAACTTAATCAAAGGGACGAATTTAAGCCTTCAACCTTAACAAGAACAACAAGCAACGAATTGGAAATATTGCGCTTAGCAACACAAATTGATTATACGAGAAAATTTATCGAAGCAGACTTGGCCCGATTGTCCTCAAATATAGTACCATATGAAGCAGAGTCAAGAGTAACAACACCTCAAGAGTTTGGTATCCGAATTAAATCTTTAGTGGATCTACAAAGCAATCCAACTTTATGAAGGGGCAGTCAAGTATTAAGTAAGGCAACCGGTTCAGAAGAGAACAAAAGCATGTTGCCACCGGAAGATAGAAAAGAAAGAACGACCGAAGCTCCATCCAGTATAAAGGCACCACACTTCATATACGACGGAACTACAGACCCCGAAGAACACCTTGATGCATTTGAAAGTTATATGGATTTCCATAATGCTTATAAAGCTATTCGATGCCGAATGTTTCTGATCACACTGCGAGGAGCATCCATTAAATGGTATCATCAATATAAAAGGAAGGCCATCTATTCTTGGGAACAGTTTTCTTATGAGTTCTTTGCACAATTCTGCAACCATAAGGATCCAGTTGGGGACTACCCTGCCATACTAAGTATAAAATAAGGGCAAGAAAAGTCTTTAACCAATTACCTAAAACAATTTAATGTTGAAGCTTCGAAAGCGAGGGATATGAGCAACCGTGATAAGCTTGTCGTCGTCCATTCAGGGTTGATTGAGGATACACCTTTTTAGAGAGAGTTATACATACATGGTGCAAAGACCTACTGGAATTTTATCACCGAGCGAGAAAATTCATTCGCATGGAGGAATTGTATCAGTCAGGAAAGAAACTCCGTCACTATGGGGAAGGTGGGAAGTCCCACTCTGATCAGGAACCTCAAGACAAGAGGCCCGAGTTTCATAAAGATCCGGAAAGGATAGAGCGAGAAGGACCTAATGCAAATTCCATAGCCCTGAGCAAACCTATCTCATACATATATGTCGTGATGAAGGAGAGAGTCAACTTCTCAGTGCCTTTCAAATAAAATATGTTTTGATGTGTTGTACTATAGATATTTGAGATTTCCAAAGTGATTTGTTATGAAATCTTGAAGTAAAGTATGTTTGATATAAAAGAAATATCTAGTATTTCAATGTTTTGAAATGAAATGGGATTTTTAGTCCGAAGAGATTATTTTCAAAAAAATGGTTTTGAAAATAAATTAGATTTGATAAATCTAAAAGTGAAGATAAAACTATTTTGGTTTTGTGTTATTATGAATCAGTATTCATATGGGGAAAACTTGTTCCGTGTTATACGGCGTGGTCCTATAAATTACCTAAGTTTAAAATGAATTATAACTAACTTGAGTTCTCATACCAGTCCCATGACTGACCTGTAGTTTGTTTCTACCTTGCAAACTTGGGTGCCCTTATTTCAACACGAGCAGCTGAGTAGTTTTGTTTTGTAGGTATTTTTCTTAAGTAGGATTCTGGATTGAAGCTGGAGTTGTGTCTAGAGCGTTTGGTAGTCTTCCGCTGAATGTAATTATGTTTCCGCTATGTATAATAATGTATTATTCTCTAATGTTCGCGATGTAGTCTGATATATTCTATACTCTAATGTAGCATTGCAATGATGAAAGTTCTTTTGTTTCTTTTATAATGTGTTGTATGCCCAAGTTAATGTTTCGAGGGTTTATGTCGTCTGGGTCAGACTTATGTGGCTTATAGTCGATTCGAAAGGTAGGAATTTTTGGCCCGTTACAACGAACTGGTTATGATTTTTTTTATGAAATAATTCTATAATCACATCACGAAGGTGTCGATGCTCATTCATATCATGATCATGGATTCTATGAAAACAACAAAACTTGCCGACTTCTCTCTCTGATTGTAGATTCTTTTGGCGTTGGTTTTCGGTACTACTTAGCTCCGTACATTGCCAGGTAGATGTTCTTGATAGAGTTATTTAACTAAATATTGTTATCTTAAGTCGTGATCTTAGATCGTCATTGCGAATCCCTTTTGTTTTCGGTTTTCTTATCGTCCTTCTCCTACACATCACTCTTACTATCGACATTTATATTAACTTTGCTAGAACTTCCTTTCGATTGTTTGACGATCACGTTGCTTTGGACTAGTTTTGTTAGTTGATCGACTTCAGCTCCTCTCACAATCTGTCTTGCTTCCTTCTTTCGCAAATATTGCATTGCTTTGTTATAGTTACGATCCACAATTGAATGAGGTTCCCATTGCTGCCATTTCTCGGAATTCGTGTCTTGATGGATCCCCAGATCAAAGCCATAAACACGATGATATCTTCATTCCAGTTCACTTCCATCATATTCAACCTTTGTAGGAAGTCCTTCAGGGGTTCTTCCACATCTTGAAACAAATTCAACGACGACATAATGTTTTTTAATCAGTTGATATGCATTCTAAACTACTTAACAAATTTCCTTGCCAATTGTTGAAATAATGAAATGGATCTCGACGGTAGTCTGGTAAACAATATCATGGCCCCTTCTTCCAAGAATATCAAGAAGTAGCAACACTTCACAACATCTGTTATGTTGGCCGAGTCCATGCGTTATTCATATTTCATTAAGTGTTGCTTTGGATTCGTGTTTTAGAACCTTGAGCTGGTGTTAAACACGAGCGCATATAAGTTAACGATCTATGTTCTAGAACCTTGAGCTTTTGGTTAGTTTAAGGCGAGTGGTTTTAGTTTTAGATGATAGAACTATTGTATAGTACCATAAGACATAATATTGGTCTTCAACATCTATTACTACTACTATTATTATTATCTTCTTCACCATCAACATCATGATTTAGTTATTCATTACTATTACCATTACTATTTGTTTGATTATTTTAAATTTTATTTTCTTTATTTATGCTTTCACCTTTATATGTATTGTTATTATTATTACATCTGAATTGAATTTCTCTTTTGGTTTTAGGTTCCATCTCTAGCGAATCCTAACTTGTTAACGGCTTAGTTGTTGTTGTCGTTGCTGCTTTGGTTTCGTGTTTCTTAAACACGACGACATCATCATCATGTTGAACCTTCTAGGATATTCCTCACAAAGAATTGCATTTGCAAATGGACTTTGACTTGGATTAGTGCATCAATCATCATCTATTCTATACTGGCTCTCAATAATCAACCTCCTAACCATATGTAACACCCCGTATTTTTTAATGTAATTAAATATACTTATATGCATGGATATATAAATAATGGTGATGCGCAGTTTAGATTAATACATACATTGAAGAGAAGGGAAATTAATACGATAACAATGTATGTAACAGAAAAGATAATAAAATAAAGATACTTAATTTAAATATCAGGAATTAAGTAAAACGGACATCACCATTGCGTCCGCCTCAGAATTCTGGTTCAAAATGGACACCAAGTTTGCGTAAAACAGATAACATATGAAGAAGTTACGAGCTTTAGAAGTTTGTATACATATAAGGCTTATATATATACACAAAATATCTCCTGAATTCAAGAATATTCAAAAACAGTCAAAAGCGGGTGAGCGGGAAAACTCCCGCTCAAAGGGTGTCGACCCCCCTATAGGGGTGTCAACATAGGTGTCGACCCCCCTATAGGGGGAAGACACAGGCGCCGACTCCCCTTAAGGGGGGTAGACATAGGGGTAGACCCCCTCGACCGGATTTGTGCTAAATTCATTTTTGTGAACCTAGACAGTTTTGATGACTTAATTCATGAATCCTAAGCTATATAATGGACCCTAATCTCATTGTTTTTCTCACCTAAGTTAATGGTGATGCCATGATGATGCTCCAACCTAAATTAATTCAGATTCTTCTTCTTCCCCAAGCAATTCTTAGATCTAATATCTTCTCTTCCTCTCCAATTCTCTTCTTAAAATAAAAAGATAGATCTAGGATTCCTTTACTCCAAAATAAAATAAAAGAATTCAGATGCCTAGATCTATGCTGCGCAAAAAGGGAGAAAACCATGGATCAGATCTAGAAGTGGGAAAGCATACAAGTGAGTGGATTTAAAATACATTTTTTGTATAATAGTAGATCTATCATTCGCCATTCCCCATTTACACACATAACAAACATATTGAAGAGCTAATCCGATAAAGTGGGTTTATGGTACTTATAGATTAAAATACCTAATAAGTAATTAGATCTAAGATTTGGACTAGAGTCATATCAATTCACCATAGTTTGTAGATCAGATCTAGAATCACCTGTGCCTAATTTTATCGTCGTATATTTAACTTGTTATTATGAACAGTGGCTTTATGCCTATGCTTGTTTTCCTCCTTTCTTTCTTCCCTTTTTATTTTTATCGCTAGGCTATCTTCGAGCCTACGTCTATTGCGGATTTATGCAATTGAAACGATATTGGGAATAAAAGGGAAAAGGTTGATTTGGGTATAACATGGGATTGGGAGGTATAGGGCATAACTTATAATGGGGTTATGGGCATAACTATGATTGGAATTATGAATACAACTATAGTGGGATTTATGTACATAAATCAAATTGGAATTATGTATACAACTATGGTGGGATTTATGAATACCAATCAAATTGGAATTATGAATATGAAATTGGGATTTTAAGTTGAATTGGGATTATAGGCATAATCTATTGATAGGATTATAAGCATAAACGTGAACCGAGGTTTATGGGTAATTGACATATATTATAATCCAAGATTTGAATTATGGGTATAAGTTGTAATAATAACTTATATGACTAAGACACGAGGTTAGATTCAGATTGCGGTATAAGTCTGCCCAGAACCGCCCAGCATATCCAGCAACCACAAACGGTAATCTAATGTGAGAGGTCGAAGGCAGAAATAAGATACGCAATAGTGCTAAGACACGAGGTTAGATTTGGATTGCGGTAGAAGTCTGCCCGGAACCGCCCGGCATATCCAGCAACTGCAAACGGAAATCTAATGTGGGACGTCTTGCACAATTAGGGGTATAATGAATTAATGAACACTTAACCAAGATGAGACATATGGGAAGACGTGGGAATACTAAAAGGGTTAAGTGGGTGACAAATGGGTAGCATGGATTACATGGGTAGCATGGATTACATGGGTAGCATGTACAACATAAATAATAAGCACTTAACAAAGATAAGACATGTGGTAAGACATGGGAATAATAAAGGGTTAAGTGAGTAACGTGGGTATCATGGATAATTCATTAAATTGGAATAGTTAACCTAATTAAATCTGTAGTGGTGTTACGAACCAATTCAATTGAGTAGGGGTTAAGTAAACTTGTTAAAGAAGTGGGAAGGATAAAGTTAATCTTAGTTAATGGCAAAATGGGGAATGATAATAACCTATTATGAATGAACTTGAATAAGAAAAGGAAAGATAATAGGTAGGCTTGTCCTAGGGACAAGTGGGAATTATAACTTAAGAAATAAGGTAAGTTATAATGAACGATAGGGGAAGATGAAATAACTTATGTAATAAAGTTGTACTTAATTGAAGATTAAGTAATTAGCGTGAGTAAGAATAAATCCATAAATGAGGATAACATAAGTTATATAAAGGAAAAGAGAAACTTATTAGTAAACCTTAGTTAAGAGAACTAAGTTGATAAGTAAATTATGATAAATTGTAATGACGGTGTACGACGAGATTATAATTAAACGAGAAATAAGAAGGCAAACTTATGGAGATAAGTAAGTTGTACTTAATCATAAATGTTGAATGACATGTTAGTAGAAAATATGTAAATTAAGATGTACTTAATTATAAATTAAGCAGAACATGTTATGGCAACCATGAGATGGGACAAAGAGTAGTGTAAAGAGAATGAATTATGAATATTGAATTACAATATAGAGAATAACATGTTGTAGGCTTATTAATGAACTTAAATGAATTAAGTTATGAATGAGGTTAATAAGCAAGAGAAATTTGGTAACTTGAAGAAGAAGTCAAGGGAAAATGGGAACAACCAAGTTAATGGGAAATCTGTCGAGGTGGAGCAAGCGCGTAACTGGTGATTAGACATAGGATCTAATGGCACAGTAAACTGAGGCGCTTGAGACAGTCCGTATGTTAGAGGATGAATAACCAATGGGGTAGATCATCGTGGTGTCGTAAGGAACGAGGGGACCGCACGTTTATTTGATTAGTTTGTTAGCTCCAACAGACTGGATGGGGAAGCATGTGGCTTCCTGAGACGTTAATGGTGCTCCTGATAGTCCTCTGTAGTGGTTTAGCTTCGGGCTAGGATTACAGAGGTTGGGTCTGCGTGTTACTATCAGATGGGTGGGCCTTGACTGTAAGGGTAGCTTGGCAGTCAGAATGCTGTGATGAGGTGACACTAAGGGTGATTCGGCTGCTGCCTCAACAGAGGCGAAGGGTCAGGAGCAACAAGGATAGTAGGTCATCAAATACCTGTCATCGGCAGTCAGTAGGATGCGGAAAGACTAGAGCTAGACCCAAGATATCATTGACCATTCACTATCGTGGGACGGTGGTTGAGGGGAGACGCCACATGGATGTTTAGATTGGTTGCTTAGGGGCATGTCGCTTAGCTCTTGTAGTCTTTACTAGTTGAGGGAGGGGCTGAGGTAGGGCCATAGCCACCATAGAAAAACAGACCTAGGAATATTTATGTGAGAGGCTCTTAAAGGCAGGCATGCACAAATATGAAGAAAGCTCCCGACCGAGTTTCGTGTTTCTTGTGTGGCCCTGCCACGGAATTCGGATACGCACACATGATAGGTGTGCGGGTTAGGCATCGAATACATTGACGATACGTACGTGGGAAAGTCTAGATACATGCATGCCCGCTCTAGGTGGTGTATTGTAGGCTCTGGGCCATTACTCGATGGAAGAATCTAACTCGATGGAAAATTTCGAGGATAGCACTCGGTATGCTTACGTAGTACAGCGATAGTGGTTCTATGCGGATGTAGCGTTGTTATATATAGAGAAGATATGTATGCTACTATGACATAGGAAGAGGGACTGCGCATATTATTGTGGTGTTATGGGGGAGACCATGCGAGTGGGGTACCATGGGGTGTACCTTAGTTTGGGGTTAGCTACATATACACTATATTAGGTTAATCTACTAGGGAGTAGATGGGTACGATGAGTGTGTAAGCGTGAAGTGTTGTTGACACCAATAACTTAATAAATAAGAAATATGTAGGATTATCTAGAATGTGTACTTTAAATTCATTCATATAGAACTTATGTTCGGACCCCCTCCTCATAACACAGTTGCAAGTTAGGCTTGAGACCGAGATGTTATAGCTTTGGATATTGGCTAGGCAGTATTATTATTAAGGTAAAGCTATGTTTTGATTATATTATATTTTGTTCCTTCCACTGTGAGATATTTTCCGAACTCTGACATATTTTATGTCTCTGTCTATTTCTGCAGGATACCAGAGCAAACCAACTCGGGTTTCGATGGATTGAGTTTCTGGAAAAAAAATCAGTCTGTCGGGATTTGGGTTGTCACACTATATACGCTAAATTAGGATCCATCGGTTCTTTCGAGCGACAGTTATCTTGATCTGTAAGTTTTTTGCCGACAAACGCTCTCGGTTAGGCTCATGGAACCTGGATTCTTTAGACTTTGGAGAATCATTCATCCAACTATTCGATGGCCATTACCCTAAAATGGATCTACGACATCCTCTTGATTTCCAACATTATGTTCGCTCACAGCCTGTCCAAACCCTAGATACTCTCTGTCTTTTTAGGGTCGGGAGCCATTCACTTGATAAGATGATTTGTCATCAAGCCGTGATGGTTGGTACCAACCCATTAGGTGTAGTAGTTTTGGGTTCTCTTCTCCTACTTCGATATTCTCGGCCCTTCTGTACCATTTTCTATTTTTCATTTCTGAGAGTTTTATTGAGGAAGTGAAGCTTTTTGAATCTAATCCAAAAGGAGTTGAATCTTTTTAGGTTTTCTACGACGGCTTTACTTGAGGTCTCCCAACAGCTCCCTATTCTGCTGCATTTATTGGTTCAACCAGGGTTTGAAAACTCAGTTTCAGTCATTCGAAAATTTACTAGTTTTGGATGGTTTCGGTCCAAAAATCAAACTTTTATTTCTTTTTTTTTTTTTGAAAAAATTAATGATAAATGTTGCAAATCCACATAGAAATATAATCTACAGAAATATGATAATGTAAAATACAATATTATTAGTATTACATCTGGAAACCATTTCTTGAAGTTACATATATGGACTCTTTACATGATTTTCTTCAATATCTTGTGTCGTATAATATGGTGGATAACCATATTGTATGTCCTGAACCCATAAATGTCTCCATCATATTGTGAAACGGCGATGGTTATACACTTTGTGTTACATACGTAAATTGATTATTTTGATCACTCGAGACGTCACTATATGTTTCATTTGTTCCATAATACGAGTCTCCATCATAAAGATATACCATATTTGCTTTGTCATCACTATCTACCAAACGTAAAACTTTCACTAGTGGCTCAAAAGCATGTATGGAAAAAAACACTAGTCCAAAAGTCATAGTTGTAAATTAGTGTTGAAACAAAAGTTGGTGTTTTTTTCTTCTCTCTTTAGTATTGAGGTTAGGAAGTCTTGATGTCCACTCTCTCGAAGCTATCATTCTTCTCAAATCATCTTTATGCTTGTGAATAGACTGGAGTGCTATGAAGTGAGTTGCAAACCATGTTACTATCAGTTTAATCATTTCTTTATTGTTTGTCTTTTTTCCCATGATGGAAAGTAACTAACCATGATTGTTTATAAATGTTATTAACTAGCAGCTTTTGATAACATTTGTTACTTTTGTCCTTTTTGAAATATCCTCCAAAATCAAATCAATGCAAAGTTTATCTGTCATACTACATATATTACCTGTAAACAAAAAATTGGTACTTCGGTCCTTATCGTTAATTTTTGAACCTTTGTTAACTGTCCAAATATTGGACTACTTTCGGTTAAAAAGTATGTCAAAATAAAGTTGACTGTCACGCATTACATGTCCACTATACTTTCATTTAGATATTAATAAAAAAGGTGAACGCGTTATATCTTCTTCCCTCAGAAAACATTCACGCAGTTGGGGAAACCGGAAAAACCGAGCATAGGGAAAAGAAGACGAAGGTGGTATTTTTTTTAAGGAATTCATATATCGATTAACCACCGGCAAGTCGATCGTCGATTGCGGCTCAATTTCGCGTTTGCCACTTCGAACCGGGAGAATTTTGAAGCTCGATCATTAACTGAAAATTATTGAATGGTGAAGACAACATGGTAATTTATTTTATTCAATCATTTATTTATAGGGAAACAATTTTACTGTTCGATCATGAGAAGTTGATTTTTATCTTTCTTTTCGAATTCTATTTCACGTGTGTTTTTTTGTCGGTGCAGTGATTTCGCGATTTAGGGTTGTTTTTTTACCCTTGTATAAATGGCACAGGATTCTGCCATGGTTTCGTCTCTGTGACTGTTAGAACCGACACAAGATCAACGGGATCTCACGGGTTCGGACGCGACCTCAAACCCAAGTATGTTTATTAAATAAAATAAAAGGATTTTTATATAAAGTGAATATCGATTTAGCATAAAAATGGAAGTATCGAGTTATAAAACCAAGTATGTTTATTTTGGAACTATATGATATTCTGTTTGGATATATACGATAATATTAATTTATTATTATTAAATTGAATTGATATTGAATTTAAATTATATTATATCGATTTAATTTAATATTAGAAAATGTCCGTTTTGCAAACGATTTCGAATTTCGACGGAACCAATTTGATTGGATCCATAATGATGAATTATTGTAAGATTCCAAATTTCGGATCAATCGGAGTTAGTATGTGGTCGTGCAAGATATAAACATTCAATGTAAATACGTATGAAACACCCCACCTTCATTAAGGTCACTCACAATGGGAATGCATTAACTTTGGTGGAGCATTTTAGGTAAAAGGCACAGATAATTTACAAGACAGACATATAAACAACAGAAAACTGAAATCATTTCATAAATAGCGTGGTTTAGTCAAAAACATTACAAGCATTGTCTCAAAATCCAACTTCTAAATTATTACAATAAAGCATCTGTCTTGATTTAAAACTCCAAGTACATAAAGAAGCATAAAACAGATGTAAAGCAGCATAAATCCCCAATAGAAGTGTAACCACAGCCATAGCCCACGAAAAGAGAATCCAAGCAATACATCTACTCTCTTCAAGCTGGAAAAGGTCTGCACTAAGCTGAAGTATTCCCTCCCTGCGGACCTGGGGGGAAAACGTAAGAAAATAAGGAGAAAGAAAATGGGTCAGACATAAGCCTGGTAAGTCCAGTGATTATTCAGCATGTAAACAGGTAAAAGGATCATGACATGAATAAACTGAACATAGGACAATACCATAGCAATAAGATAGCATAAGATAAGGCAAGATAAATTGAATATACTATCGCACTCATTTCTATTTCTCTGCACCTACTGATGAATGGTTTCAACAAGCATCATGTGTTCATAATAAAATGATCCCTTTATCGATCGGCTTCTACTTGCATGCATTTATTACTTGTGTCATTCGGCCCCGCTTGATTGCAGATACCTGTGCTGGTCCCACCATGGAGTGTATCAATCCCAATCATGGCAACCCGACACAATTCAAGATGCACGATGTATACTACTGATGCCCCGTGCCTTCTTTTTCCACTTCGGAGTACGTGCACGTCCATACTCCGCTGGAACCTACACTGCTGCACCACCCGCCGCTATTTTGACCGCTTATAATCAGCCCAGTAATCGTGTCCCACCCTGCCTAGTTCAGGGTACCGTGATACATCTATGTGGGTTACTGCTGAAATGGGTCCCCGCTACTCAACATGTTATAACGGTTAAGTGTTCTCAAATTTACCTAACCCCACCCATCTGTTTTAATTAACATGTTGTATTGGTTAAGTGTTACCTTAATTAACTTAACCCTACCATTTTTAGGTTGTCTGTTCTTTAGCTTTAGTTTATTCATTAAAGCACCAACCTCTCACATTAGATCTATATTGTTGCGGTCGCTGGATGTGCCGGGCGGTTCCGGTCAGTCTTTCACCGCAACTCAATCTAACCTAGGGTTTTTTGGGCTTAATGTGCTAATCTCTCACGTTAGATCTATTTTGTTGCGGTCGCTGGATGTGCCGGGCGGTTTCGGGCAATCTTACGCCACAACTCAATCTAACCTCGGGTTAGGCATGTTCATCTTTAGCCAATTTTACATATTTATCATATATGCCCAAATCTAAATTTCTGTATGCCAATTATCCACAATTGAAATCAATCCAAGTTATGTCTAACATGCATATTATACCCAAAAATACTAAATTAAGTTACATCCAATTCCCCGCATTTTAATCGTTCGTATAACGAGATTTACTCTAGGTTCCGAATGAACCTAGTATTCATAAAATAAAACAAAGAAGGGGAAAAGAGAAGGGATGCAAGAATTGTCATAAGAACAAAATAGGCATGTAAAAGTGTACCCAATCAAAGAATCATGTTTCCAATAGGCATGTTGTACATTAACCATAAGTGTAGGCAAGCTAAGCAATTTACACCATAGGTATAAAGATTAGATAGAATTGGACCTAAGAAAATCACTAATTTTGATGTACAACATGATAAGTTCCATTATATCAATCACAATAGTCTCATAGGCAGAGGATGTACAACATGATAGGTTCCATCATATCAATCACAACAGCCTCATAGGCATGATAGGTTCCATTATGTCAATCACAACAGTCTCATAGGCATGATAGGTTTCATTATGTCAATCACAATAGTCTCATAGGCATGATAGGTTCCATTATGTCAATCACAATAGTCTCATAGGCATAGGCAATTCAGATTTGACAAAAGGATAAGCATGAATCAGAATTAGGCATAGTTCTAGATCCGATTATTACAATCATGATTTCTATTAGGTGTTCAAATCTAAATAATAACTAAACTTACAGAAAAAGAACAGATCTTGTATCCTGGGATCTGATTTCTGAATTTGCAAATGTAGACGTTTGATTCTCTAGTTTGGATTTGGTTTGGAGCTTTCTAACTTGATTTCTAGTTTGGAGAAGATGGAGGCTATGCTAGTTTGGAGATGGACGGCATGACAGCTTCATAGAATGAAATTATGAGGTCTAGGTTGAGGTTTGGGATGATAATATAGAAGTCTAGGGTTAATTATAGCCTTTAGATCTGTCTAGGAGTAATTAGAGCCATCTAAACCAAAGAGATTTGTCAGTCAACCAATCACAACATGACACACAAGCCCTAACACCTCAGAATTCGCCATCAGGCCAAACAGAGAATGCCACATCAGCTCAGGGTTAGAAAATTCGTCACTGGAATCCAGATCAAAAAGGGGTCGATTCCCTACAGGGGAATCGACACCCTGAGCGGGAAATTTCCCGCTCAGCCTGTTCTGTCCGAATTTTGAATTTTGAACTGGTTTTTGATTTTTATTTATTATTATATTTAATTTCTGTTTAAACTTGAAATCTTCTAAACTCCATAACTTCTTCATACGGAGTCCGATTCACGCAAACCCGGACTCTATCTCAAGCAGAATTCCGATATGAACGCAATGGCGTAACCCATTTCCCTTAATTCCTCTTAAAAATTAAGTATTCTTTAATTCGTTACTTTAATGTTCACAGAAAATACGAGGTGTTACATTCTCCCCTCCTTAAAGGATTTCGTCCCCGAAATCTCTAAGTTAAGAAGAATGTATCCTAACATCCAACATCCATCTACTAAACCATCAATCACATGCATCCATTGTCCTTAAAAAGATTTCTAATTTTTTCATGATCATATGCATAGTGTGTGTGTGTGTGTATGTCCTTATCTAATGCAAAATCAGGCGGTCTACTGATTCAGTTAACCTCCTTGATGCGAATCATATCGGTGCTATGAGTCCATTATGTATGCAATTATTCCTAATCGTATTTTGTAACTTCTACATGAGTGCACAATCATTCATACAAATGCAACGTCCATATGTTAACACATCAAATTTCAATCCATATATAAATACATATATGCATATGCAATATGAAAGTGACTGAGTCGATCTAGTACCTAGTATGTGTGTATATGCATCCACGAGTAACAACTTGCAACCATCAATCATAACATGTTTTCAAATACATGTTTACATTCATTGGTTTCTACCTAAGGATCAAGAATATGACCGAGGAGATATACTTAAAAGATAGATACAAGCATGCATAAACTTATGGAAAAAGAGATCAAGAATGTACCCTCAAAAAGATAAGGGTAGGCTGCGCGTATCTTGTCCTCGGTCTCCCAAGTCACGTCTCCTTCAGCGTCACTCCACTGTACTTTAACTAGCTTGACCTCACAATTGCGTAGCTTTTTAACTTCTGTACCCAAGATACGAATTGGAACTCTTCTCACCATCGCTTCTCGTTCCACTTTTATTTCCTCTACTTTGCTCGGCTCCACAACTTCCGCAGTCTCATGTAAGCACTTCCGTAGATGAGAGACAGGAAAAACATTATGAACTCTAGCCAATCTTTCGGGCAGCTCTACTTTATAAGCCATCTTCCCAATCCTCTCAATAATAGGAAATGGCCCTACAAATCTTGGTGCCAATTTTCCTACGGACCCAAAGTGAACGACATTCCTCAAAGTAGATACTTTAAGAAAAACTCTGTCTCCAATCTCAAACTCAAGGTCGGTCCTTCTTTTATCAGCGTAGAACTTCTGTCTATTTTGTGCGGTCTTCATTCATCTTCGTATCAAGTCCACCTTCTCTAAAGTTTCTCTGATCATGTCAGGCCCAAGTACGAGCTTGTCTGTAGACTCCCACCAACAAGTTGGTGATCGGCATGGTGTTCCATATAAAGCCTCAAAGGGTGCCATGCCTATGGTGGCTTGATAGCTATTGTTGTAGGAGAACTCCACCAAAGGAAGATGATCCTCCCATGTTCCTCCAAAATCAAGAATGCACAATCTCAAAAGATCTTCTAATACTCTGTTCACCCTTTCCGTCTGATCATCGGTTTGAGGGTGATAGGCAGTGCTTAAGCATAGATGTGTGCCTACAGCCTCTTGTAAACTCTTCCAAAACTCGCTCGTAAAGATAGGATCTCGATCACTTACTATGCTAGAGGGTATTCCATGCAGTCGAACTACCTCTTTAAGATAAATGGATGCTAATGACGAGGCAGTCCTCCAACTCTTAACAGGTATAAAGTGAGCGCTTTTAGTGAGCCTGTCAACTATTACCTAAATACTGGTATTGTCCCTTCTTGACCTAGATAACCTATCTATAAAGTCCATCGAAATGCTATCCCATTTCCACTGTGGGACCTCAAGAGGATGAAGCAGACCACCAGGCTTCTTCTGCTCCGCCTTGACCTGCTGGCATATCAAGCACTTAGAGATGAATTCAGCTACATCCTTCTTCATGCCATCCCAAAAGAAAACCTTTTTTATGTCTTTATACATCTTGTCCCCACCTGGGTGTATGGTCAACTTAGAATGGTGTGCTTCTTCGAGACTGTTTTCACCAAATCCCTTGCTTGTGGGACGCATAGTCTTCCATCCCATCTCAAGCAACCCTTGTCATCGATGAGTATCTATTGAGGTGACTAGAAGTCTCACCTCTAATTAGCTTATCCATCACATCAACTGTCTGAGGGTCTTTACATTGCGCGGTTCCTATTGAGTCCAAAAGAGTAGGCCGCACCTCTAGCGATGCTAACAAACCAGGTACAAATTCAAAGGAGGGTCTAAAGTCAAAGTTTGCTATGTACTCCAAGCTTTTCCTTTTTACAAAGAGAGGACTTAAGGTCAGCTTTTTCCCACTCAAGGCGTCTTCTACCACATTGCCCTTGCCAGGGGTATAAGAAATCTCAAAATCGTATGATGCAAGAAATTTCATCCACCTTTGTTGTCTTAAGTTAAGATCTTTCTATGAGAAAAGGTACTATAACGATTTATGGTCAGTAAACAATTCAAACTTTTCTCCTAGTAGGTAATGACGCCATGACTTAAGAGCAAAAACAATGGCAGCTAGTTCTAAATCATGAGTTGGGTAGTTCTTCTCATGTACCTTCAACTACCTTCCCTCGTAACAAACTACCTTGCCTTCTTGCATCAAGACAGCGCCTAGTCCGGTACCGCATGCGTCTGTGTATACCATAAACATCTTACTCCCATCAGACAATGTCAGAATTGGGGCTGTTGTCAGAGCCCTTTTCAATCGTTGGAAAGAAACATCATAATCCAAATCCCAGGAAAAAGTTAGGTTCTTCTTCGCCAACCTAGTAAGTGGGGCAGAGATCTTCGCAAAGTCCTTAATGAACTTTCTGTAAAAGCCCGCTAGCCTGAGAAAACTTCGTACTTCGGTTGCATTCCGTGGAATCTTCTAATCTTGCACCGCAACTACTTTTGTGGGATCCACAGCTATCCCTTCTTTGGACACCACATGTCCAAGAAACCTTACTTCTTCTCTCCAAAAAAGGCATTTTGAGAATTTTGCTTTCAACTGATGAGCACGAAGAGTATCCATGACTTCCCTTAAATGCAAAGCATGCTCTTCCTCACTTTTTGAGAAAATCAAAATGTCATCTACGAAGACCACTACAAATTTATTAAGGAACTCTCTAAACACCCTACTCTTCAAGTCTACGAAATAGGCGGGTGCGTTTGTCAAGCCGAAAGACATGACAAGCCATTCGAAGAAACCATCCGGGGTTCTGAACGCGGTCTAATTTATGTTGTCTTCAACCACTCTTAGCTGATGAAATCCAATGGCCAGATCTAGTTGGGATAAAACCGAGGCACCTACGAGCTGTTCAAACAAGTCGTCTATTCTAGGAAGTGTGTGCCTATTCTTCTTGGTCTGCTTGTTTAGCTCCCTATCATCCACGCATAGGCGAAGTGAACCATCCGCTTTGGTTGCGAACACTACTGGAGCACCCCATTCAGAAATACTCCGCCTTATAAACCCATTTTCAAGTAACTCTTTAATTTGCTTGTTGAGCTCTTTCCTTTCCCTTAGAGCCACGTGCCTAACGGGCAAAGCAACAGGTTTTGCATTATCAACAAGGTATATGCGGAAGTCAATCTCTCGCTTCGAAGGTAAACCCGTCACCTCTTCAAAGACATCCGAGTATTCACGGACTACTCTAACATATTGCAAGTTTTCAACAATGCATCAAGAGATTCTAGATAGGTAAGCATAACAAAATTCGTGGGATTATAAGAGATTTCGAGAGTGTTACCGAGGTGAGTCATAAGTCTAACCACTCTCCTTTCATAATCAAGGATAGCACCATTACTAGATAACCAATCCATGCCTAGAATCAACCCATAACCCGTGAAACCCAAAACATAAGCATTACATTTAAACTCAATGCTTAGTATAGAAATTTCAAATCCAAACAAATCATTGGCAAATAAGCTGAACCCCCAATTGGATTTGAAACAACCATGGGATCCTCTACTATACTGGTATCTAGGTGCAGAGATTCAACTAAAGCAGCAGATATAAAAGAGTGTGATGTGCCAGAATCAAAAAGAGTACGAACTGGATGATCAAAAAGATAAACTAAGCTCTCAATAAAAATATTTATACCTCTTTCTTGCGGAGGTGCAATAAGAGCGTGAATCTTCCCTCCAGAAGTGGATCCAGACCTCTGCCCTTGCCTTTTTGGGCAGTCCTTAGCTATATGTCCTACCTCGCCGCATTGAAAACAGCCACCCATCTTCCACTTCTTCTTCCTGCAGTCTTTAATTAGATGTCCAGGTATGCCACAAAATTTACACTTCCTCTTATCACGGGGTTTGTTATTCATCCCGCCTTTCTTGGAATCCGTCATCTTATTCTACGATCCCTCCACTTTCTTGTCCAGATGTTCTTCCACCTTTGCCTCTTTCTTGCCATCCTTGTCTTCCTCCTGTAACAGTGCCATGTCCAACAGTCTCTCAAAAGTGGCTCCCATAGGTATATGGGACATAGCTAGGCTGTGTAATGGCTCATTTAACCCTTTAACGAATCAGAGAACCTTTTTATATGAAGTGTTTACTAACTCCAGTCTGAATCTAGCCAGCTGGTTGAATTGATTGACGTATTCCTTAACCGATAGGCTTCCCTGTTTGAGTGCTAAAAACTTCTCCATCTGTAGGCTTCGTTCAGCTTGCGAGAGAAACTTCATTTCAAATCTCATTCTGAAATCCTCCCAAGTTTCAACTGGTCTCTCAGCATTAGTAACTTCCCACCAGTAAGAGGCTTCGTCCTTAAGTAACCATACAACCAATTGTATCTTCTGCTTATCGTCCACTTCGAAGATAACAAACAAATCTTCTGTTTCCTTGAGCCAGTTTCTTACTTCCTCAAATGACTCAGTCCCATTAAAGTTCTTTCCACCTATAGCTCAAAATTCTCTACATATCTTCGAGAAAGCATTCACACGCGGAGGAGGAGGAACGGCTGCAGCTGGGGGAGGAGGAACGTCTGCTGGGCCTGCGTCATTAGCCCTAGCCTCCAGATACCTTCTGAACCAGCCAAGTATCGGTACGCCCTCGGGAAGATTAAGATCCTCAGACATGCTGAAACGAAAAGAAAAGGTTCAAAACAAAGGATAGAAAGATAGTGCTTATGGCTTTTGGGATTATGCCTTTAAAATAAAACAACACTTTTCTTGAAAATGCTTCTTTAAACTTCTTTTTGAAAAATAGTTTTCAAAAACTTTTATCTGAACTGGTAAACCATTGCTTTGATACCAAGTGAAACACCACACCTCCGTTAAGGTCACTCACAAAGGGAACGCATTAACTTTGGTGGAGCATTTTAGGTAAAAGGCACAGATAATTTACAAGACAGACATATAAACAAAGGAAAATTGAAATCAATTCATAAATTGCGTGGTTCAGTCAAAAACATTACAAGCATTGTCTCAAAACCCAACTTCTAAATTATCACAATAAAGCATCTATCTTGTTTAGAACTCCAAGTACATAAAGAAGCATAAAACAGATGTAAAGCAGCATAAATCCCTAATAGAAGTGTAACCACAGCCATAGCCCATGAAAAGAGAATCCAAGCAATACATCTACTCTCTTCAAGCTGGAAAAGGTCTGCACTAAGCTGAAGTATTCCCGGACCTGGGGGGGACAGAAGAAAAAATGGCGAAAGAAAACGGGTCAGACATAAGCCTGGTAAGTCCAATGATTATTCAGCATGTAAACAGGTAAAAGGACCATGACATGAATAAACAGAACATAGGACAATACCACAACAATAAGATAACATAAGATAAGGCAAGATAAGCTGAATATACTATCGCACTCATTTCTATTTCTCTGCACCTACTAACGAATGGTTTCAACTAGCATCATGTGTTCATAATAAAATGATCCCTTTATCGATCGGCTTCTACTCGCATGCATTTACTACTTGTATCATTCGGCCCTGCTTGATTGTAGATACCTGTGCTGGTCCCACCAAGGGGTGTATCAATCCCTATAATGGAAACCCGACACAATTCAAGATGCACAGTGTATACTATTGATGCCCAATGCCTGCTTCTTCCACTCCGGAGTACGTGCACGTCCATACTCCGCCGGAACCTACACTACTGCACCACCCGCCGCTATTTTGACCGCTTATAATGAGCCTAGTAATTTCCCCAACCCTGCTTAGTTCAGGGTACTATGATACATCTATGTGGATTACTGCTGAAATGGGTCCCCGTTACTAGGGTTTCCTTATCAACATGTTATAACAGTTAAGTGTTCTCAAATTTACCTAACCCACCCATCTGTTTTAATTAACATGTTGTATTGATTAAGTGTTACCTTAATTAACTTAACCCTGCCACTTTTAGCCTGTCTAGTCCTTAGCTTTAATTCATTCATTAAAGCACCAACCTCTCACATTAGATCAATATTGTTGCGGTCGCTGGATGTGTCGGGCGGTTCCAGGTAGTCTTACACTGCAACTCATTCTAACCTCGGGTTTTTTTGGGCTTAATGCGCTAACCTCTCACATTAGATCTATTTTGTTGCGGTCGCTGGATGTGCCGCGCGGTTCCGGGCAGTCTTACACCGCTACTCAATCTAACCTCGGGTTAGGCATGTTCATCTTTAGCCAATTTTACATATTTATCATATATGCCCAAATCTAAATTTCTGTATGCCAATTATTCACAATTGAAATCAATCCAAGTTATGTCTAACATGCATATTATGCCCATAACTACTAAATTAAGTTACACCCAATTCCCCGTGTTTCAATCGTTCGTATAACGAGATTTACTCTAGGTTCCAAACGAACCTAGTATTCATAAAATAAAACAAAGAAGGGGAAAAGAGAAGGGATGCAAGAATTGTCATAAGAACAAAATAGGCATTTAAAAGTGCACCCAATCAAAGAATCATGTTTCCAATTGGCATGTTGTACATTAACCATAAGTGTGGGCAAGCTAAGCAATTTACACCGTAGGTATAAAGATTAGATAGAATTAGACTTAAGAAAATCACTAATTTTGATGTACAACATGATAGGTTCCATTATATCAATCACAATAGTCTCATAGGCAGAGGATGTACAACATGATAGGGTCCATCATATCAATCACAACAGTCTCATAGGCATGATAGGTTCCATTATGTCAATCACAACAGTCTCGTAGGCATGATAGGTTTCATTATGCCAATCACAATAGTCCCATAGGCATGATAGGTTCCATTATGCCAATCACAATAGTCTCATAGGCATAGGCAATTCAGATTTGACAAAAGGATAAGCATGAAACAAAATTAGGCATAGTTCTAGATTCGATTATTACAGTCATGATTTCTATTAGGAACAGATCTTGTATTCTGGGATTTGATTTCTGAATTTGCAAAGCTTATCCTTTGATGTAGACGTTTGATTCTCTAGTTTGGATTTGGTTTGGAGCTTTCTAACTTGATTTCTAGTTTGGAGAAGATGGAGGCTATGCTAGTTTGGAGATGGACGGCATGACGGCTTCATTGAATGAAATTATGAAGTCTAGGGTTGAGGTTTGGGGTGATTATATAGAAGTCTAGGGTTAATTCTAGCCTTTAGATCAGTCTTGGAGTAATCAGAGCCATCCAAACCAAAGAGATTTGTCACTCAGCCAATCACAACACGACACACAAGCCCTAACACCTCAGAATTCGCCATCAGGCCAAACAAAGAAGGCCACATCAGCTCAGGGTTAGAAAATTCGTCACTGGAATCCGGATCAAAAAGGGGTCGACTCCCTATAGGGGGGCGACACCTTTGTCAACTCCCCTATAGGGGGGTCGACACCTATGTCGACTCCCCCTGGGGGGTCGACACCCTAAGCGGAAAATTTCCCGCTCAGCCTGTTCTGTCCGAATTTTGAATTTTGAACTGGTTTTTTATTTTTATTTATTATTATATTTAATTTCTGTTTAAACTTGAAATCTTCTGAACTCCATATATCCTTCATACGAAGTCCGATTCACGCAAACCCGAACTCTATCTCAAGCAGAATTCCGAGACGAACGCAATGGCGTAACCCGTTTCCCTTCATTCCTCTTCTAAAAAATAAGTATTTTTTAATTCGTTACTTTAATGTTCATTGAAAATACGGGGTGTTACAACGTATGAATATAAAATCAATAATTTAATCCCAAACAAGCGTTATTTTAATAAAAAAGACTCATATTTTGAAGAAACAAGTTTCGTTAGGACCGCAATATCAGACCATAGTTATATGTCCATTTGCATCGAAATTGGATATCGTATCTGATCATACGAATTTTTAAACGATGATCGTAACCAATGATTGAATAAAACTAAATATAAAAATGGAATAAAAAATATATCCCTACCATATATATATATATATATATATATATATCTCCCTTTACATACCTAAACCCTCATTTTATTTTTTACATGGTCAACAATTTCACAGCTGCCGCCAAGAAAAATCAAACAGTAAAATGGAGAGCTAGAAAATCGATATAAAATCAAAGAAAAAACTATAAATCACGACATAAATATATTCGTGATCCTTGAGTGTATCTCTTCGATCCTAAGTGAGTATTTATGGGTTCGATGTCGTTTGCATTCGCTGAAAACATTGCAGCGTGAGTTAGGGTTAGAGCTTGGGGAACATTTAGACTTCAATTCAAGTTTTTGGAATTATATTTGTGTTTGCATGGAAAATAGCATGTATTGGAAAATTTTGGGGGTGTATGGTGATTATAATTTTCGCACCTGGACTGTGCGTGTGTGAGGAGGCATGACATCGGGATTTTAAAGGGGGGGTGTGAGTTGCATAACAATGGTATGAGGAAGAAGAGGATTCGAAGAGAGGAATTGTGGTTATTTTAGTTTGAATTTAAACGAAGTGGTGAGAGAGAGTTGGGTTCAAAAATATCGGCAATGGCATGAAAGGGAGCAGCGTGTATACGGGAAGAAGAAGAATAAGGAGCGGGTTAAGTTTTTAAACAGGGTATTAATTTAACTAATATTTAATTATTTAAGTTAATGACATTGAATTGTATTCAAATTTGAAAAATGTATAACTTCTTCATACGTGATCAGAATCTGACGAAACAAGATCCATTGGGATCGAATCTTCGAATACTACGCTATGGAACTTATTTGGACGAGATTGGAGCTAGTTGGAATTTTGATTTAAATTAAACTCACGTTTAATTTAATTAAAAAGCAATTATTATTGCAACGATCAATAATCATTGTGATAACTCTTTGATTTAAGTTCTTTAGTTATTTATAATTGTCAACTATTTATATTTTGATTGCTTGTGGTTGTTATGGTTGCTTCATGATTGATGGATGTTTATTTACAATTTTGTTTATACTGTTTATGTACATTTAAGCGTTAACAATTATAACGCTTATATTATAACTGTTGTTTGATAGATGATAACTGTTGTGGTTGTTACTATAATTTGTTCACACAATTTACACCATGAATATGGAAATATTTTGGAATTGATTGAGTCGAGTACCACTGGAATATTAAATGAACAATATATTCATTTAAATGAAACAAGGCGTGAAAATGGAAATTGGATTTGTATATCCGAATCGATTTGGAAATGAAATAGAAATGATTTCAAACAACAATTGAAAAGGTTGAATGGATTTGAATTAGAAATGGCTTGTTCTAATTAAAAACAGATTTTGAATAGTAAATTCAAAAGTGAATTCGAGTTATATATATAAACGATGTTTTTAACTCGAAATGATTGTTCCAATAATCTTATTTATTTTTTAATGGATTTCAGGAAAGTTTGGATTTCAAAAGATTTAATTTTGAAAATTATTATTATTTTAATATTATAATAATAGAATATTCAAATTTGATTTAAAATTGAATTTGTAGTTGGAATCGCTTTTAAATGATTTTATAAATGTTTTATAAAATATACTCTAACTGAATCAGATGAGTTTTATTTTAAATATTAACATGGTTTGAATAGGACGTGCCGCACAGCGACAATTCACTAATTTCGATCATGAACTTCAAACGAGCATAACTAATACAATTTAAATCGAATTTTTCCTAAATGAAAAACATTTGTTTTCTATTGATAGTAACTTTCAAATGAATGAAGAAATTTTGGATTTCAACTTATAGATTTCAAGTTATGTTTAAATCTATTTTTGAAAAGGTCGCTGTAAACGCAATTCGATGATCGTAATTGGAAATCGATCGAAATGGCCAAATAAAAATTATTAAAAATATTGAAAAATTATGATAAATCATTATTAATGATTTCAAAGTGATTTGGAAAGGAAATATGAAGTTTCGAACTATATTTTGGATGTTTATGTTTTCAGCCTAACTGACTGAAACAATAAAATGACGTTTTGGGAATTTAAGTTAAATGAACTGAAGTTTTCAAATCTTAACTTATTGGATTTGATTGGAATTAATCATCAAGTGTTTGGTGTTAATTCCGTAGATGAGACTCATACTATTTGTGAAATTTGAAAGGTGGATACACTATTGTTCCGCTTATAGTATTTGTCGGATATACGAAGTTGATATTGGATATGAGTTGATACAATTTCTTTCTAAATCGTATATCTAATATTAACTGTTTTCGGGTTGTTGTGAACGATGTCTTGAATAACTTCATCCTTAACCCAACAGGTTAAGTTAATTTGTTATCAAATATAACATTGTTTTAAAAGACGTGTTTTGATAAAAAAAATTAGTAAGATGGAAAGTTTTCAAATTTAAATAAATTGGATTTGGATAGAAATGATCTTAGGATAATTGGTATTGATTATCGTTGTGTAGACGTTTACTACTTGAGAGATTTGGAAGATTTTTATATCATTATTCCACTTATAATATTCGTTGATTACGAGAATTGGTGTTGAATATAAATTGATGTAAATCTGTTTGAATCATATATTTACTATCAATTGGGTTTGGGTTTGCCGTGAATGGTGTCTTCAGCAACATCGTTCTTTAACCCCGTTAAAGATGAAGTTTATGGAATCATTGTTTTAAACAAGATTGTAATGAGTTTTCCAAAATTGAGATTTCCAATTAATGAATTAAATTAGAATTGAATGGAAATCGATTTAGTGATAATCAAGATGAGTCTCTATGAATGAAAACCTTTACTATTTAAGGAATTTAAAAGGCTTAATTTCCATTATTGCGCTTATTGTATTAGTCTGATACGGTAATCCATATCAATTATGAGCTGATATGATTTCGGTGAAGATTTCATTTAGAATGAAATTATGATTTTGGGTTCATCATGAATGATGTCTTAAATAACATTGTTCTTTAACCAATTTAAAGGAGAAAATGATTTCTCGAGATTAGTTGAAATGAAATCTTTATTTAAATTGAATATAAAGATTAAAAGAAAGAAGTTAGAACTTGATGGTATATCGTTGAGTTGGATGATCTTTTGGGTGTTTGATCTGATGTCGGTTTAGGCCTTCAGAGTCATACACTTGATAGATTATTCTCTTGGCATTGTGCAATCGATAACTAATTCTGGTTAATTAATGGTTTTTTCCTAACGATATGAATAAGAAATCGTAAGCACTATTTTGGGTTAAAGATATGAATCAAAGGAAAGATAAAGTAATGAACCCTAATCAATGATCAACGAATGGGTTGGGTTTGGGTAAATGTGTTTTCCCGTAAAGATAGTTGAAATCTTTAATCGGATTTGAAATGAAAGAAGGTAATAAAATTTACCAAAATACGAGGGGTATTAGATATGGAGCACCACCAGTTTTTCTCTATGGGATAATGATTTGAGAAACTACCTTTTTTCGGGATCCAATAATCCCGACAAAGAGTAGAAAACTTGATTTGAGTTAAGTTTGTGAAAATGAGATTTTATAATCTTTTGAAATGATTTCCAAGGAAAGATTTAAATAAGAGTTTAAAGAATATAAATATTTGATAAGTTTTAAGGGAGTAATTCCCAATGTAAAGAATGATTTGAGCAAAATAATAATGGAATGAGACTCAAGGTATTTTCATATATTAACTGATTGTAAAGATGCGCTAGTTATTTCAGAAAGACCGGGTTCCAACCCATTTTGAATAGCTATACAATGAGTATTGAAGATACTGAAGACGGTGGTTGAAGACTAGACATCTTCACATTATTTGGATTAATTGCTAATGTCTTAATTGAGATGTATACCCAAGAAGAGGTTATAAGTTGCAGTTGCCCGGATGTACTTGTTTATTGTCCGGATTTGCAAGGGCCTCTCTCCTTTATTGGACGAGGAATAAGGTGCCTTCGGTTTCGTTCACAACCCAGAACGAAATCGTAAATGGATGTGTATCTGACGTTGTACTTTACTCATAATGAATTGATTTCTATTGATGGTAAATCAGTTGGTGGCGGAGGTTCGATCCTCTTAGCTTAACACCCTCCTTTGAGACTTACGTACTCAGAGGGTTATATATTAACAGACACCGATTATATGTTGTGAATTGACAGTGTGACATGCTAAGTGATGAGCTATTGATGATCAAAGCTTTTTGTTGAAAAACAGAGCTTGTGTATAACGTAACTTCAGGCCTTACAACCGGTAATGAGTCAAAACAGGATGAAGTACAATAGAGACAAGGACGAACGTTTCCTTCTAATTGAAAAAGTGAATCCATGGTATAGATCCTAGACAATTTGCTTAGTGGATGATAAATCGAGGCGCCTCGGATAATAGTCGTTAACGACCAGAGGACGTTACCACTACACCAAAAAGATCAATTTGAAATGGTAATAATATGTTGCTGAAATTTTTAGAAACACTTCACAAGTGTTGCAGATTAGTATGTTGCAGATTTGTGCACCTCTAATAATGTGTTTCAAATATGAAACACTCCAAAAGCGTTTCAAATTGACAAACAGCAACACTCAAAAATTGTTTCAAATTGACCATCTGGAACACTGAGGATGTGTTTCAAATTATCGAATTGAAACACTTATAAAGCATTTTAGATCGATAAATTGCAACACTAACAAAGTGTTTTAAACAAATAATTAGAAACACTCATAAAGCATTTCAGATTGGTAAACTACAACAATTAATAGGTGTTTCAAATTGATAAGCTATTAAATTCATCCGATGTTTTAGATCGACAATCTATAGAACTGATTGTAAGATACAAATAAACAATTCAAAACAATTTTGCAAAGTCCACCTCATATTAAAAATATATCTAAATAATATATAAACAACAAATCAATGTGCGTATACGTGTACACACGCACACGCACATTGATTTGTTGTTTATACATTATTTAGATATATTTTTAATATGAGGTGGAAAAATTTGCAAAATTGTTTTGAATTGTTTATTTGTATCTTACAATCAACTCTATATGTAAACACACATATTCATACATTCCATCGAACAATGTTAAAATATGAATAAACATAGTACAACTTTGTTTCAAAATTACATAAAAAACTAGTTTATCACCAATTCCTAAAAGTCATCATAAAAGTAATTGTATCATGTTAAAGACTAGAAAATTAACCTATCAACCATCCAATGCAAATCCATCCAGAGTGACAGCATGATCGCTCACACAGCTGAATATTTTTCCAACTGCCACTATTGGTCTTCCAACTGAATGTGAGTGCATGCTGAATAAATCTCTCACATGTAAATGTTGGTCAGTTCCATTCCTGGTCTTTGAATTGACGCTGTTTTTGTAACACCCCGTAATTTTAAAAGACGCTATAATGATAAATTAAAGAATACTTAATTTAATATTGAACTAAGTAAAATGGACTGCGCCATTGCATTCGTCTCGGAATTCTGCTTAAGGTCGACACCACAACAGGGGTGTCGACACCCATGTCGACTCCCATGTCGACATCCCCGAGATCTAGGCAGAATACAGATTCTGAACGTGGACTCGTTTATTGACTAGATTTGTTGGCCTAAGCTATAAATAGGACCTCATTCTCATTGTTTTTATTCACCAAAAACAATGGAGACAACGAGGTGCTGCCCCAACTCAATTTGATCTAACCTATTCTTCTTCAATAACAAGTTATACGTGTTTAGAAATCTGTGCTTCAACATTTACAATCAATTCCCTATTCTTTAGATCCAATCACGGTGAGTTTATGTTGCTTTTAGATGTAAATACCTAAAATGTAATCTTGACATGTTTATAAGTTTGGATCTAAGCCAATGCCCATTAGTAACCTGAATCATAACAGATCTGCTACTACTTGTACACCTGATCTAATGATCAGTTCCTATATGCCTATTCATGTCACTATATGCCTATTATGTAAGTTTGCCTAATCATGTCACTTTATGCCTATTATGTCAGTTTGCCTGTTTCTGCTATCATATGCCCATTTCTATTACTTTTGGTTTATGCCTATTCCGTTCTTCTCTCCTTCTTTCCCTTTTTATTTTTATAGTCAGACTACCTTCGAGCCTAGGCATACCGCTGAAATATGCGAACGCATGAAATTGGAAACGATGGGAACGTTAAAATTGAGGCATAACTTGTATTGGGATTTTGCGGCATAACTTGTATTGGGATTTTGGGGCATAACTTGTATTGGGATTTTGGGGCATAACTTGTATTGGGATTTTGGGGAATAACTTGTATTGGAAGTTTTTAGGGGTATAACCTATACTGAACAATTTGACTAAAACTTAGGGCAATTGTTATATTGTGAATTATAACCGTAATTTAGGGTATATAAATCTGTAGGTTTAATTTAAGATTTAGCAGAGCATGATAATGAAACTATAAGTAACCTGTTATAACTTGCGGAGATGTTTAATCTGTTAAAATGACAAGTCTACTGAAATTTGTTGATATTGAATACTGTAATTGAAAAACCTACGATGAACATGAATAATTGTTTAAAAATGAATATGCCTAGGTTTACAGTAAATAGAAACTGTAACCGCACTTAGACACGAGGTTAGATTACACTTGTGGTAGAAGTCTTCCCGGAACCGCCCGACATATCCAACATCCACAAGTGGTCAACTTAATGTGAGAGGTCTGATGCATTTAACATACATGAACGAAGAATGATAATAATCTATTATAATTAATTACATCAATAAGAATGTTATATAATAGGTAGGCTTGTCCTAGGGACAAGTGGAAATTATAACATAAGTTATAACAAAAGGAAAGGAAACTTATTAGTAAACCTTGGTTAAGAGATCTAAGTTAATAAGTGAACAACGACAGTTGTAGTGACATGTTAAACAAAAAATAGGTGAATTGAGATGAAGTATACTTAATTACACATTAAGTAAAACAAGTTATCGTAACTATGGAATCAGACAGTGAATAACATAAAGTGATTGTAGGTTACTTTCATTAGTTATAATCCAGGGAGAATAGATTGTAAATTACAGGTCTTGGATTACCATCTAGAGAATAACATGTTATGGGCTTATTAATAAACTTAAATGGATTAAGCTATACATATGAAATTAATAAGTTAGAGGAACTTGGTAACTTGAAAAAAAAAGAAGTCAATGTGAAAGGAATGACCTGTTAATCAGAAATACTTAACCTGTTTAAATCTGAGGGGGGGGGGGGTTACATGAACCTGTTAAATTTATTAGGGATTAAGTAGACTTGCTTGAATAAAGGGGGAGGGGTTAAGTTAATCTTGTTAAATTTGTGGGGGCGGGTTATACACACACACAAACACATATGGTAAACTTAACCTGTTTTACATGTGGGGGTTATGCAAACTGTAGGTATAACCTGTTGAAATCCTAGTAGTGGGGATGCAAGCCTAGGAGGGAAGCTTGTATCATCTGTTCTATTGGGTGGGATCTGTTTCAGTCAGTAACCCATATAGGTATCAAACGAATACCCCAAACTTGGTCAGGGTCGGGGCACGCTTACTGAGATGATTATAAGAGGTCATTTGGGTAAAGGTGTCTGACGGCGCGTTCCATCGGAGTCATGTGCGTGCATGGGTCCGCTTGCCCGGGAAGATAAGATGTTGTGGCATCAATAGATATAACTGTGCATCTTGGAAATAACGGGTTGCCACTTTAGGAAGTGATACATCCTACTATGGGGCTAGCATGGGTATCTATGGAGTTAGGGAGCCGATCGATTGGGGTAGTAATTAGGGGACATCTAGTCTCGCTTGTTTAGGAGTTCATTATTATCGTCAGGGGTAACACCCGTCAGTTCTGTTGGGCTACATGTTATTATATGGGGTAAAACCTCTCACTAGAAGTACACCTAAGTCTACCATCTTGTACTTGTTGGGATCATCTTGTTTTGGTTATACTAGTATTGGTGCAGAGAAAAGTATTAGAGAAGCGCAATGCATGTTCTATTCTGTTTATCCTGTTTACCTTCTCATACCTGCCTTATATACTGTACCTCTCTTATCCAGTCTATATGTCTTTCATGATGCTTTTACTTATTTATATGCTAATATCTGGACTCGCCAGACTTTATGTCTGACCTATTTTGTTTCCTCTTCTTTCTCTTCCGTCCCCCCTCCCTCCCGGTTCTCAGGATGGGAATACTCAAGCTTGATTGGGATTCTTCTTTCCTTCTGCTTGGAGCTTCTTAGATGTACTGCTTGATTTAGTATCTTCTCTACTATGACTATATTCTGGGGATTATGATCTTTTATGTATTATTGTACTCTGATGATGATTTTCTACAAGGCAGAAGTTTTATGTTTTCAGTATATCAAACTTATGATGTAACCATGTTTTGGACCACGATGTTTTCTATCTAATAAAGTTTTAAATTCCGTTGTTATTTTATATTTGTCTTGTAACGTTTATGTTCTTGTTTATCTGTAACGCTTCATGAAACTTAATGAATTCTAATAAAGAGTGACATTAATGGACGTGGGGTGTCAGTTGTCACAGTTTTGTCACGAACTATTCCTGCATTTTATCATAACTATGACATCGAAGTAGTCATTAGACATCCAAAGTGAACAATTTGTCACAGCAAAACGCAACCATGGATATTTTTGTGAACAAAAGCTGCAAAATTCATGAGAAAAAGTAGCAATCTTTTGTAAATCAGACAAGTAGAAATGGAGAACATATACACTTAAGCTCATACCTTTGTAAATCAAATCATGAGAGAAAAAATAAGTACGGAAATGTATAATACAAGTTGCAAAAAATCATGTACCATTCTGAAACTTGTGTATCGTTGTGTGAATGGAATATAATATGGCCTTGGTTTACTCGATGTCTACTTTCAAACTTTAGTTTCTTCTATCCACTGCTCCTCAAATATGGATGCAATCCAACTATATGCTCTAGCATAAAATCATGTCTACTGTAAATTCCTACAAATGGAGTTCCCAGTAGTAGGTATACATATTTACTAAACTAACCTGACCTAACAGTAAAATATAGTAATACGATAAATCTTTAGTATATATTACAAAGTAACTATTACAAATTTGAAGTAACTATTACAAAGCTAGTCCTTTAAAAATATACCCTAACACTAAGCTTGTTTGCACCAAAAGTTTACAAGTAACGAGTTGAAGTAGAGTTCAACACTCAACTACAATTATATTGCATTTTCCTGAGTTAAACTGGATAGATCCTTTAAAAATATAGGAAATATACAAGTACAAATGAATCCATCTAGTTAACCTAATTCAACTTACGATTAAACTAGAGCGTAGAAGATGTCATATCAGTTTATGTCATCAAATCAACTGATTTTTAGACATGACACTTGATGTTGATTCTGATTCATATGCGCATGTGTGTTAGGCAAAAGAAAACAACATAGATAGACCTTGCAATCAGTTTGATAAGCCCGAGACAGACTATCAAGATAGTTAATAATCACATATGGGTTCTTAACATTAATACGTAGTAAGGCTCACATAGTGGGTCTTCGTATTCAGTTCGATCTATTCCCCATACATAAAACAAGCTCTCTTCTTATATTTAAGTCGTAGTCCAATTACTAATATATTAGTACGTTGTCCAGCAATTGAAATAGAATTAGCCTCTTCACATACCAAGATCTCCAATTTCATTGGGTGTATAAAATATAACAGGTGGAAACATAATCATGCAGTAGCATCGGAAAATATAATCTAACTGTATATGTTCTATGAATATTCCAGCAAAACATGTCATACTTGCTAGGTGTAACACCCCGTATTTTCTGTGAACGTATAAGTAACAAATCAGAGAATAATTAGTTTTTAAAATAAGAATCAAGGGAAACGGGTTGCGCCATGGCGTTCGTCTCGGAATTTTGCATGAAATCGAGTCCGAGTTTTCGAAAATCAGAGTTCGTATGACCAAGTTATGACCCTCAAAAGTTTCAAGAATTTAAATAAAATAAAACAGCTCGAAAATAAAGCCAGGAAGTCGAAATTCAAACCCAAAGAAGGCTGGCGGGAAAATTCCCGCCCATATATCCAGGTCGACTGGGGAGTCGACCCCCCCCCCCTCAGCCAGGTCGAATGGGGAGTCGACTGGGGTGTCGACCTCCCCATGACCAGGTCGACTGGGGAGTCGACCTGGGGGTCGACCTGCTCCCGAAACCCAGTTTTTGAACCTGATCCATTCTGATGTATCTGGTCTCGTTTTCTGTCTAGATTCGTCCTCCTAAACCTATATAAACAGCCCCCTAGCCTCATTTTCTCTACAGAATTTCATTCTGTCTATACTCTGCGTCTGTTCTAATTAAAAATAAGAATGGCGTCGCTACTCTGCTGGAATCAAAACTTGGACTGATGCATCTTCTTCCAACCTGAATAGAATTAAAAGCTAAATCAAATCTCAAATCAAAGTTTATATCTACAACAACAATTAAAGAGGAATAATTCAGCATTTCTGCATCAACAACAGTTTATTATCCTTTCTTAAAACCACGAAAGGCAAGTACAGTTATTTTCTGCTATAAACTGTAACTATAATTGTGACATGATTGTAAATCTGAATTTGAGGTTGTGTACGTTTTGTTCTGATATATTTTATTCTGTATCTCTTTCTTCTTTCTGTTCTATAGCCAGGCTACCACGAGCCTGCGCCACATCTCATAAGAGATTAACGCACGAACGCTAAATTTTGGGACAAATAATAATGCATAATTGGACATGAAACTGTTGCCTATGAGACTATTGCCTATGACTATGATTCATTGACTATGAGACTATTGCCTACGACTATGATTCATGACTATGAGACTATTGCCTATGACATTGAATAAGAAACTATTATGATTAGTCGCCCATGACTATTGTGGTAAGTTGCCTATAACTATTGTAGTTAGCTTCTTATGCCTATTCCCTTAATGATGTTAGATCTCATATTTAGTATGTAACTTTGCTAGTTTATTCCCATTCACTGTTATGTACATCGAGCCTATAGGGCCATTTCATGAGTATTTAGAGAACTTGTGGAAACATGTTATATGGGGGTTGGGCGTAGCTTAATTAAGTAAATCGAGCATAGCAAATATGTTGGTATAATCTGAGTTGGCTATAATAGAGAATGGTTTACATGTGTATTAGTCTTGGACATAAATGGTGAACTAGAATATTAAAACTAATTTTGACATGAACTGTAATTAGGAATATTAAGGCTAAAATTTGGGGCATATATTGTATTATGAATTATGACCTTGATTTAGGCATGTATGTTTAGGCTAAATTTATGATTAGGCAAGATATGTAAATAGAGTTTTATATATATATATAACCTGCTAAATCTGTTAAATTGCCTAATCCGTTATCTGCTAAAATTGTTGAATTGCCTAAACTGCTAAATCTGTTATCTGCTAAATCTGTTGAATCGCTTAAACTGCTAGATCTGCTACCTGTTGAATTGTCTGATCTGTTGAAACTAGATAATGGTAATCTGGGTATGGAAATCCGTAGGCTCGACCTAAGATTTAGTAGAACATGGAAATTTGATTAATCTGTTATATCCTATGAAGAAGTTTAATCTGTTAAATAAACAAAATTAGTCTGATATCTGAAAAATCTGTATTGGAATGAATTAGCTATGACACGAGGTTAGACTCTGTTTGCGGTAGAAGCCTGCCCGAAACCAACCGGCTTAACCAGCGACCGCCAACTGTCAGTCTAATGTGAGAGGTCGTAGGCATAACTAAAATATGCTTTGACACGAGGTTAGGTCTGGCTTATGGCAGAAGTCTGCCCGGAACCGCCCGGCATATCTAGCGGCCACAAGCTACCGACCTAATGTGAGAGATCTGTGCATTAATATTTAATTAATGCAAATCTGGGATAAATATGATGTCTAAAATGTGTTGGGTGGATAGGGTTAAACCAATTGGACTAGTGAATTTAACAAATCCGTTTCGTGAATCTGTAGGCCCAATTACAAAGTTAGACAAATCTGTTAAATCCGTATATCTGATCCGTTAGTCTGAAAACTTGTCTGATCTGTGAACTAGTTGATCTGAACTCTGTATGACTGAACTTGTAAACAAGTTAATCTGAAATCTGTTAGTCTGGGGACACAAGGATAAGAGGGAAATTACTTGTGTCATCTGTTGTTTGGGACCCATATTAGTCAGTAACCCTTTCTGGTATCAAAACTTTGACCCAACAGTAGGTAGGGTCAAGGCACGCTTACTGAACTAATTATAAGTGGTTCATTCTGATAATGGCGAGGGGTATTGATGGTGCGTTCCAACTGGGTCATGTGCGTGCATGGATCCCAGTCTGCCTTTGAGGATGTAAGACGCCGTGACATCTGTAAATAGGTCTGTGCCAATTGGTTGTCACTTTAGGGAGTGATACACCCTACTGTGGGGCCGACACAGGGTATTTATGTATTAGGGAGCCGATTTCTTGGGGTAGGGTTTTAGGGTACACTTAGTTCTGTCTGATTCTGTTGGTACCATCTATTTCTGTTGGGTGGCAATACCTGTCTGTTTCTGCGTGGTACCGTCTGTTCGGGTGGTAAAGGCCCAATTACTAGTGTACACCTAATTCTACATTCTGTTTCCATAGGGGTTAATCTGTTTCTTTTTCTGTACCTTCTATTCGGGTGGTAAAGGCCCATTATTAGCATTCTGTTTCTATTCGGGTGGTAAAGTCTCATTATTAGCATTCTGTTTCTGTCTGTTTCTGTTCGGGTGGTAAAGGCCCATTATTAGCATTTTGTTTATGTCTGTTTCTGTTGGGGTGGTAAAGGCCCATTACTAGCATTCTCTTCTATGAAAATTATCCTGTTCCCATTTCTGTTTCAGTTTAGACATTGGGGTGACACCTAATCCTGTTATACTAGTATTAGTGCAGAGAAATGAAAAGTAATATTATTCTGTTTCTTCTGTTTAACCTAAGTGCATCTGCTGCTCCTGTTACTGTTATCTCTTATCCAGCTTATTTTCATGTCATAATTATTATTATCTGTTCATATGCTGAAAGTCACTGGACTTGCCAGACTTTATGTCTGACCTTGCTTGTTTTCGCCCATTTTTCTTTCGTCCCCCCCCAGGTTTTCCAAGGAGGGAATACTTTAGCTTGATCCGGATTTCTTTTGTTTGAAGTACTTAGAGTGCTTAAAGTATGGCTTGACTCTTTATGGCAGCTTTTGTGGGGATTATGATTTTAAAGTTTTGTACTCTGATGATTTTCTGAATAAGACTGATATTTATGTACTTGAGTTTTTGGTAAAGATGTAACCAAACTGATTCTTGTTTTCCCGCTGAAATAAAGTTATAATTTCTCAAGTATTGTTTATCTGTCTTGTAAATTTCTGTTCTGTCTACTAAAACGCTCCATCAAAGTTAAGGCATTCCCTTTGTGAGTGACCTTAACGTAGGTGGGGTATTACACTTGGTATCAGAGCCGAAGGTTACCAGATTTGATAAAAAGTTTTTGAAAACTATTTTCAAAAAGGTTTTGAAAGGAAGTATTTTCGAAAGTAAAGCCTATTTTTGAAAAAAAAACATAATCGCCAAAAGCCATATATCTATCTTTTGATCCTATGTTTGAATCTTTGTTTCCTTCTTTCTCCGGGGCTCCCGACTTTCTGGGAGGTAACCTCATCGCAGCATGATTCTGTAGGCTTGATAAGACTATGACACTGGTCAAAGGGCAAATAAGCGCCCGACTTTCATCTGTAGCCGCAGTAGTCTCACCTACGGTTAATTTTCTTCCGAGCTTTGTGGGATTTTCCGTGCAATGAAGGCCGATTTCGAGGGACTTGTCAACGTGTTACACACAGATAGAAAAGATGAGAATGAGGGAGTTTGGCTAAGGAGCACAACCCAAGGATGAGAAACTCATGGATATGGACTTGGTTCACAAAGGAGGCTAAAAGGAAACACAAAAGAAGGATGGAAAGTCTGAGGATAAGAAGGAGAAAAAGTGCTTTACTTGTGGAAGCTCGACTCATCTGAACAAGGATTGCCGAAAAGAGGAAGGACACTCACTTCAACTGCGGTGAGATGGGACACTTCACTAGGGACTGCCCGAAGAAACGGGGGCAAGGACAGAGGACATGACCTACTTCAGGAAGGCATGCGAATGCTCTCATAGTTGGTGGATAGGATAGAAGTAGGAAAATATCCGTAGAGAGTTTAGTTTCCTTATCTGATTACTGAGTTAGAACTCTTTCCGATTATGGCATTCTGATTCTGTAGTCGAGTCTCTGCACTTTAATACTAGTCTTGTTTCTGATCTGGTTATAGTCTCAAACCCCATAGGGGTTACGACTCATCTGTTGGTGGTAGGTTGGGGTTTGAGGGTATCTGTGCTAGGCGTCAAGTCGATTGTAATGCATACATTCTGGGTTTTTGAGGGATATGGTGGGATTTTCCCATGCTTAGTTTTCTAAGAATCATTCGATAATCTGATCTGTACTAGTAGTCTGTAAGCATCTGGATATTTCTGATAAGGTTAAGATTTCCAGTTTTGACATTGTCTAAAGAGGGTAATCCTCTGGGTGTCAATCTGATATTGGTTTCGGTCTTCGGGGCTGATACTTAGGGGAATTATCCTCTCAACTAATGTCTAATGGGAACCAAGTTTTTATTTTATCTGTACTCGCTTCCATCATTTGACTGTATCCTATCATCGAATCTTCGAACTTTAGGTAAAAACTAATGGATGTAAACATGTGTTTGAGACATGTTATGTTTGATGGTTGCAAGTGGATGCAGGTGGTTGCTAGTGGTTGCATATACACACATTAGGCACTAGATCGGCTCGAATGCACTCTCATACTGCATATGGATGTGTGAGCATTTTCAATTTCTGTGGATGCAAAATGATTGACTCATCACATGGATGTTGCATATGAATGAATGGTTGTCACTCATATAAGAATGATATGTATCAAATAGGAAAATTGCATACATGTTGGACTCATGACACTGACATAGTTCGCATTAAGGAGGTCAACTGAATCAGTGGACCGCCTGATCTTTGCATTAGATAAGGAACATATACACACACTTTTGCATATGTTCATACAACATTAGAAGTTTTCTAAGGACAATGGATGCTTGTGGATGATGGTTGAGTAGATGGATGACTGGATGGTAGGACACATTCTTCTTAACTTGAAGATTTCGGGGACGAAATCCTTTAAGGATGGGAGAATGTAACACCCCGTATTTTCTATGAACGTATAAGTAACAAATCAGAGAATAATTAATTTTTAAAATAAGAATCAAGGGAAACGGGTTATGCCATTGCGTTCGTCTCGGAATTCTACATGAAATCGAGTCCGAGTTTTCAAAAATCGGAGTTCGTATGACCAAGTTATGACCCTCAGAAGTTTCAGGAATTTAAATAAAATAAAACAGCTCAAAAATAAAGCCAGGAATTCGAAATTCAAACCCAGAGAAGGCTGGCGGGAAAATTCCCGCCCATATACCCAGGTCGACTGGGGAGTCGACCCCCCCCCCACCAGCCAGGTCGACTGGGGAGTCGACCTCCCCATGACCAAGTCGACTGGGGAGTCGACGTGGGGGTCGACCTGCTCCCGAAACCCAGTTTTTGAACCTGATCCATTCTGATGTATTTGGTCTTGTTTTCTGTCTAGATTCGTCCTCCTAAACCTATATAAACAGCCCCCTAGCCTCATTTTCTCTACACAATTTCATTCTGTCTATACTCTGCCTCTGTTCAAATTAAAAATAAGAATGGCGTCGCTACTCTGCTGGAATCAAAACTTGGACTGATGCATCTTCTTCCAACCTGAATAGAATTAAAAGCTAAATCAAATCTCAAATCAAAGTTTAGATCTACAACAACAATTAAAGAGGAATAATTCAGCATTTCTGCATCAACAACAGTTTATTATCCTTTCTTAAAACCACGAAAGGCAAGTACAGTTATTTTCTGCTATAAACTGTAACTATAATTGTGACATGATTGTAAATCTGAATTTGAGGTTGTGTACGATCTGTTCTGATATATTTTATTCTGTATCTCTTTCTTCTTTCTGTTCTATAGCCAGGCTACCACGAGCCTGCGCCACATCTCATAAGATATTAATGCACGAACGCTAAATTTTGGGACAAATAATAATGCATAATTGGACATGAAACTGTTGCCTATGAGACTATTGCCTATGACTATGATTCATTGACTATGAGACTATTGCCTACGACTATGATTCATTGACTATGAGACTATTGCCTACGACTATGATTCATGACTATGAGACTATTGCCTATGACATTGAATAAGAAACTATTATGATTAGTCGCCCATGACTATTGTGGTTAGTTGCCTATAACTATTGTAGTTAGTTTCTTATGCCTATTCCCTTAATGATGTTAGATCTCATATTTAGTATGTAACTTTGCTAGTTTATTCCCATTCACTATTATGTACATCGAGCCTATAGGGCCATTTCATGAGTATTTAGAGAACTTGTGGAAACATGTTATACGGGGATTGGGCGTAGCTTAATTAAGTAAATCGGGCATAGCAAATATGTTGGCATAATCTGAGATGGCTATAATAGAGAATGATTTACATGTGTATTAGTCTTGGACATAAATGGTGAGCTATAATATTAAATCTAGTTTTGACATGAACTGTAAATGGGAATATTAGGCTAAAATTTGGGGCATATATTGTATTATGAATTATGACCTTGATTTAGGCATGTAAGTTTAGGCTAAATTTATGATTAGGCAAGATATGTAAATAGAGTTTTAGATATATATATATATATAACCTACTACATCTGTTATCTGCTAAATCTGTTAAATTGCCTAATCCGTTATCTGCTAAAATTGTTGAATTGCCTAAACTGCTAAATCTGTTATCTGCTAAATCTGTTGAATCGCTTAAACTGCTAGATCTGCTACCTGTTGAATTGTCTGATCTGTTGAAACTAGATAATGGTAATCTGGGTATGGAAATCCGTAGGCTCGACCTAATATTTAGTAGAACATGGAAATTTGATTAATCTACTATGAAGAAGTTTAATCTGTTAAATAAACAGAATTAGTCTGATATCTAAAAAAGCTGTATTGGAATGAATTGGCTATGACACGAGATTAGACTCTGTTTGCGGTAGAAGCCTGCCCGGAACCAACCGGCTTAACCAGCGACCGCCAATTGTCAGTCTAATGTGAGAGATCGTAGACATAACTAAAATATGCTTAGACACGAGGTTAGGTCTGGCTTATGGCAGAAGTCTGCCCGGAACCGCCCGGCATATCTAGCGGCCACAAGCTACCGACCTAATGTGAGAGATCTGTGCATTAATATTTAATTAATGCAAATCTGAGATAAATATGATGTCTAAAACGTGTTGGGTGGATAGGGTTAAACCAATTGGACTAGTGAATTAAACAAATCCGTTTCGTGAATCTGTAGGCCCAATTTCAAAGTTAGACAAATCTGTTAAATCCGTATATCTGATCCGTTAGTCTGAAAACTTGTCTGATCTGTGAACTAGTTGATCTGAACTCTGTATGACTGAACTTGTAAACAAGTTAATCTGAAATCTGTTAGTCTGGGGACACAAGGATAGGAGGGAAATTACTTGTGTCATCTGTTGTTTGGGACCCATATTAGTCAGTAACCCTTTCTGGTATCAAAACTTTGACCCAACAATAGGTAGGGTCCGAGCACGCTTACTGAACTAATTATAAGAGGTTCATTCTGATAATGGCGAGGGGTGTTGATGGTGCGTTCCAACTGGGTCATGTGCGTGCATGGATCCCAGTTTGCCTCTGAGGATGTAAGACGCCGTGACATCTGTAAATAGGCCTGTGCCAATTAGTTGTCACTTTAGGGAGTGATACACCCTACTATGGGGCCAACACATGGTATTTACGTATTAGGGAGCCGATTGCTTGGGGTAGGGTTTTAGGGTACACTTAGTTTTGTCTGTTTCTGTTGGTACCGTCTGTTTCTGTTGGTACCGTCTGTTTCTGTTGGGTGGCAACACCTGTCTGTTTCTGCGTGGTACCGTCTTTTCGGGTGGTAAAGGCCCATTTACTAGTGTACACCTAATTTTACATTCTGTTTCCGTAGGGATTAATCTGTTTCTGTACCTTCTGTTCGGGTGGTAAAGGCCCATTATTAGCATTCTGTTTCTGTCTGTTTCTGTTCGGGTGGTAAAGGCCCATTATTAGCATTCTGTTTCTGTCTGTTTCTGTTCTGGTGCATTCTGTTTCTGTCTGTTTCTGTTGGGGTGGTAAAGGCCCATTACTAGCATTCTCTTCTATGGAAATTATTATGTTCCCGTTTCTGGTTCAGTTTAGACATTGGGGTGACACCTAATCCTGTTATACTAGTATTAGTGCAGAGAAATGAAAAGTAATATTATTCTGTTTCTTCTGTTTAACCTAAGTGCATCTGCTGCTCCTGTTACTATTATCTCTTATCCAGCTTATTTTCATGTCATAATTATTATTATCTGTTCATATGCTGAAAGTCACTGGACTTGCCAGACTTTATGTCTGACCTTGCTTGTTTTCGCCCCTTTTTCTTCCGTTCCCCCCCAGGTTTTCTAAGGAGGGAATACTTTAGCTTGATCCGGATTTCTTCTGCTTGAAGTACTCAGAGTGCTTAATGTATGGCTTGACTCTTTATGGCAGCTTCTGTGGGGATTATGATTTTAAAGTTTTGTACTCTGATGATTTTCTGAACAAGACTGATATTTATGTACTTGAGTTTTTGGTAAAGATGTAACCAAACCGATTCCTGTTTTCCTGCTGAAATAAAGTTATAATTTCTCAAGTATTGTTTATCTGTCTTGTAACTTTCTGTTCTGTCTACTAAAACGCTCCATCAAAGTTAAGGCATTCCCTCTGTGAGTGACCTCAACGGAGGTGGGGTGTTACACTAGGCATTTTTGAATTCAAACCAATTAGGATACGAGTTTGAATTTTGTTCTCATGTTTAACTAATAGTTCTTGAGTATGTACAGTGGCTTCACGAAAATATGTCATCAGGCATGGAGAAACTAAATCAAGATGTTAACCTATATGCATCTATCTTGATATATAAATCGACTGAATCAAAATGAAAGTGATGGATGTAAAGGCCTAGTAATGACTTACCAATGAGAGCATTTTTCCATATGTTAACAATTTTTGTGCACGTAGTTGACCCCGATGACATAATTATTCGTCTCACACGATTCTCAGACATCTCCATGTGCTCGTCATCAACTCATAAGAAAACGATTGTGGTTCTTTCTTTAGTTTGTTCATTCTGCAGATTCCACACATCATCCTTTGTGTTGCTAAATGCTTTCTAAGTCATCCGTATCTTCGGTAAAATAGAAACCTGGAAACCACACCTACATAACAAACATTTATTAAATTTACAGCTAGAAACCATGATCAATCCACACATAAAACTAACATATGCTAATAAGATTTAATAATGATCTTAGGCTAACATGAGATAGCACGCTAAAATAAACAAATTGAAGTACCACAACTAAATAAGACATAACTGCAAAAAAGCAGATAAGATGTCTGCAACTAATATGATGATGAGTTATAGAAGTATATTATGTACCGAAAAAGAAGGGAATCCCACAGTCAGGGGTACCAAGAAAAATGATGGCAAATTTGGATGTCATATATGACAAACAAAACATCAAAGCAAGTAGTCAGAACGCTTACATGCTAAATAAAAAGTTAGGGTAACCCTTGTTGTAAACAGGGACAAAGATGTTTCCCACTCCAAAGTGGTGATACTACAAAGCAGTCGGTTCTTCATAGTGAACAATAAAACCATTTACACATAAAATGTAATAACTGATGTTTACAATACATGAAATAGTATGTGATTTTCATATAACCTGTTTATCGAGCGAAGCACTAAAAAGATTCGCATAACTGTTTTCATGTCGGATGCTTGTTCTAACACTGCTCGGATGAACTGCACACGCATGCAATTTTGTTTTTTCAATTTCAAATCAGTGGAAATTATATGGTTCTATTGTTGGAAATGGTAACTAGAAATAAACCAACGACTACTGTTGTAATGGAAGTTAAATGCAGCCATAATCACATGAACAACAGTGAAATGTTCAAAAAATGAGTGATCAGAAAAATTTGGTAGCAACCTGGATGCCTTTGCAGTGCCATTGAAGAGTGCATATAAAACCATTGCAGAACTTAGCACTACAAAAACCATAGCAAGCAGAATGGATATGGCCGAGGTGTACTCCAGTGAGTCTGCATGCATTTACGGAATAAGAACATTGATATACATGGTGTTTAATGTTCTAAAATGTAGGAAGTTAAAATGAAGACAATGAACTATTACTGTAACGACCCAGAAAATCTGAACCAATTTAAAATTTTTAAATTGGCTAAAATAATGGATTTTAAATATTTAAAATAAATATTTTAAATAATGGCGATGAAAACTGAGTTAAAATCGACATTTGAAAACCAATATAATTAATTATAATTATATATAGAATTGAAAATGGCGCGGTAGTTCGATAATTCGATTTCAAACTTCGATTGAATATACCGGGTGCAAAACAATCCGGATTTTAGTGAAACCAAAAACATTAGGATCTAATTGATGATATCTTTCTAACGAATCCGACCAATCGAAATTTGATAGCGGGAATCAAAAGATATGTCCAGTTGAAAATTCTGAATAGTCGCTATGGAATTCAGGCCCTTAAAAATGGACATTTTGCATACGACCTCGGATTTCGACGAAACCACTTTTGTTAGATCCGCAGTGTCAGGTAATTGCTAGGTTTCAAATTTCATAATTTTTCGAATCAATATGTGAGCGTGGCAAAGGAAAACGCGTTTGACCAGTTTCTGTTGAATTTAATCGACTGGAAATTGGCCATTTTTCAAACGGTCTCAGAATTCGACGAAACTAGTTTTGTTAGGACCGTATTGTCAATACGAAGCTAGAAAATATTTTTCTGGAATTTTTCTAGTTAGTATGTGACCCCGGTAATTTGAAATGTGCGTTTAAAATTCAATATAATGATTTAAATGAAAATTCAAACGGAAACTGATTGTAACGATCAAATCAGCTTACGATACATATCCCATTGTGTTCGGAATGGGGGTTAAACGCTATGGACGACAGGCGGTGGGCCTCGTTTCGAGGTCGTATGTAAAAGTCAACCTATTTGCGAAATTAAATAATAAAAAATATATATATTTTTTCCCTCCTATATCTCCTTCTTGCCCCCCCCCCGATTCAGTAAACAAACGGAAAAAAAAAAAAACCTAAAACCTATCGCCGCCCCCCCCCCCCCTCAAGACATCGCCGCCGACAATCGAGCCGACGCCCCCCCTCCTTCCAGTGTCGAAGCCGACGAAACCCTCGAACGCCCCCCCAGTCGAATCAAATCGAGTCGCCGCACCTCATCGAGCAAACCAGCGAACGCCACCCTCGAAGCTTGCCGCCGACAAACTGCAGAAACCCCCCCCCCCCCCTCTGTAAGTTTCTTTTGCTTTGTTATTTGATTTTTTTTTTAGATTTTAAAACTGATTTTAAATAGAATTTTAAACTGATTTTTTTTAGATTTTAAATAGAATTTTAAACTGATTTTTTTTAGATTTTAAAACTGATTTTAAATAGAATTAAAAACTGATTTTAAATAGAATTTTAAACTGATTTTTTTTAGATTTTAAAACTGATTTTAAATAGAATTTTAAACTGATTTTTTTAGATTTTAAAACTGATTTTTTATAAAAGTAAAAACTGATTTTTTATAAAAGTAAAAACTGATTTTTTTATAAAAGTAAAAACTGATTTTTAGAAAAGGTTTAAACTTTAAAAAGAAAAAGGTTTTAACTTCAAAGAGAAAAAGGTTTGAGCTTTAGAATGGAAAAAGGTTTGAACTTTAAAGAGGTAAAAATCATATTTTTATATATTGAAAGTCGAAAAAAAAATCATATTTTTATATATTGAATAGCGTAGTAAAAATCATATTTTTATATATTGAATAGCGTAGTAAAAATCATATTTTTATATATTGAATGTTGTAGTAAAAATCATATTTTTATATATTGAATAGCGTAGTAAAAATCATATTTTTATATATTGAATAGCGTAGTAAAAAATTCGATTTTTACATGTGTAGAGAATACGGACGAAAGCGACAAGAAGGCGAAATAGGCGAAGATTTCTATAAAGGAAGAGTCGTGGAGTTGGATAGCTATTGGTGAGATTTCTGATTTAAAAATAAACGTATATGTGTTGAAAATGAAAGTGAATTGCTATATATAAATATCTATATATATATATATATATATACGCCCCTCGTCCACAAACCATGGACGATATTTATTGGTTGAAATTGTTGTGAAAATTGATTGATAGCGAATGATTGTTTGGGATTGTTTGTGATTGATATTGGTTGATTGCGGTTGAAAAATACCCGTTTGTGGTTAAGAAATATTTGGTTGAAACCACATAGGATTAGTTTGTGGAAATGAAATAAATATATACATGTCGCCTGCGTGCGAACTAGATGCATAATCCCCATTGTCAAAAACCGCGAGGTTTTAAGGTAGAGCGAGGAGCCGTACTAGGGACGGTGCCGGTTTAACTACCCTGCCGTTATGCTGCCGAAATTTTGAATAATATTCGTGTGTTTGAATTATTTTCATATGCTTAAACTATATTTATTCATTGAATAGAAAACATTCATGTGTTGAATTGATATTCATTCGTTGATTAGAAATTCATGTGTTGAATGGTATTCATATTTTGAAATAAATTGTTCGATAATAAAAATCACATTTTTATCTATATATAGAAACTATAGAAAACATTCATGTGTTGAATTGATATTCATTCGTTGTTTAGAAATTCATGTGTTGAATGGTATTCATATTTTGAAATAAATTGTTCGATAATAAAAATCACATTTTTATCTATATATAGAAACTATAGAAAACCTTCATGTGTTGAATTGATATTCATTCGTTGTTTAGAAATTCATGTGTTGAATGGTATTCATATTTTGAAATAAATTGTTCGATAATAAAAATCATATTTTTATCTATATATAGAAACTATAGAAAACATTCATGTGTTGAATTGATATTCATTCGTTGTTTAGAAATTCATGTGTTGAATGGTATTCATATTTTGAAATAAATTGTTCGATAATAAAAATCACATTTTTATCTATATATAGAAACTATAGAAAACATTCATGTGTTGAATTGATATTCATTCGTTGATTAGAAATTCATGTGTTGAATGGTATTCATATTTTGAAATAAATTGTTCGATAATAAAAATCACATTTTTATCTATATATAGAAACTATAGAAAACATTCATGTGTTGAATTGATATTCATTCGTTGTTTAGAAATTCATGTGTTGAATGGTATTCATATTTTGAAATAAATTGTTCGATAATAAAAATCACATTTTTATCTATATATAGAAACTATAGAAAACCTTCATGTGTTGAATTGATATTCATTCGTTGTTTAGAAATTCATGTGTTGAATGGTATTCATATTTTGAAATAAATTGTTCGATAATAAAAATCACATTTTTATCTATATATAGAAACTATAGAAAACATTCATGTGTTGAATTGATATTCATTCGTTGATTAGAAATTCATGTGTTGAATGGTATTCATATTTTGAAATAAATTGTTCGATAATAAAAATCACATTTTTATCTATATATAGAAACTATAGAAAACATTCATGTGTTGAATTGATATTCATTCGTTGTTTAGAAATTCATGTGTTGAATGGTATTCATATTTTGAAATAAATTGTTCGATAATAAAAATCACATTTTTATCTATATATAGAAACCATAGAAAACCTTCATGTGTTGAATTGATATTCATTCGTTGATTAGAAATTCATGTGTTGAATGGTATTCATATTTTGAAATAAATTGTTTGATAATAAAAATCCCTTTTTATCGACTATATGAACTATATAGAAGAATAATGTTTTGAAATGAATTGTTTTACAATAAAAATCACATTTTTATTGTATGCATAAATCGTTAAAATGTGAAGTGTTAAAAATAGCCACTTGTTCAAAATAAACATATATGAGTTGAAATATTCATTAATTAGCTAATGAAATGATTTGCACCTATTTATGTAACATTAGAATGAATGGTGTTTTTAAACCAAATAGAAATCAAATATGAAGTTGAATAGAAAATGATAAATGATAAGAACTGTGTATATATATGCATACCTATTCATTGAACAGGTTATAGCAAAGGGGCTAGAGAAGAGGAATAAAATTTTGTGCCCGACAAATAGGTACACATTTACTGCTTTGTTTGGGTGATGATTTTATGAGCCTATTGGCTAGCCGCTTGGCTTTTTCTTTTTCTTTTTGAGATTAGAAGGACCGGGAACGCTATTTACGATTTCCCGATGCTCCCGGTGCAGGGGAGGTTATGGCGAAATTTTCCAAAATTTTAAGGTGTTAGAAAAATATTTGAAGTGAAAACGATATGGAAATCATTGAATGAACTATATTTATATAAATATATAAATATAAATAAAATTAAAACGAAACGAAGCCGTGCAGTTCGTATTTTGAAACCGTGATTTCAAACACCTAGTACAGGAAATCCGACCATTGGATTTTCCCGAAACCTCAACCGTCGGGTTCGCCTTGGAATAATCTTTCCAACGGCACCAACCTTGTAAAAATCCAACGGTTGGATTGTCTTGAATGTTTAATTCAAATCTGAAGAAAAACAGCGCCAGAAGCGATTATATTTATATATACATAAATATAATTATATATTTAATCGAATAACGACGCTGCAGTTCGTATTTTGAAATCGAAACTTCAAACGATTGTACCGGGAGATCCGACCGTCGGAATTTCCCGAAACTGGAACCGTTGGATTCGTTTTGAAAAGACCTTTCTAATGATGTAAATTTTGTGAAGATCCAACGGTTAGATTTTCAGATATGTGTAAATCAAATCTGAAGAAAAACAGCGCCACGGCCGCCTTATGGCCCGAAGCATCGTTTTGAATAAAATGGCTATTTTAAAATAAATAAAAATAGCGATAAATAGTTATAAAATATCATAAGCGATATGGAATGGAAATAAATTGAATTTGCTTGATTTAGGTTGTATTTGATGGTTGAATGTGTTTGGTGTGAAAATTACATTAAAGAACAATATTGGTGTTGTCGAATAATTTAACCATTGAAATAAATTGATTTGAAATTCTAAATATACGTGAATTATTTGAAAAGGCCGAGTTAATTCTCATTTCGGATAATTGACCGACGATTGAAAGTCGAAGATGAAGACGATGGTCGAAGACCGGAGATCTTCACCTCGTTTGGATGGTAACCGAGGTCCTGATTGGGAGGCATCCCGAAATATGGATAATGAGTGGTGATCGTCTAGACGTACGTGGTGATCGAAGGGTTTGCGAGGTATTTAGTGCCTCCGGTTTCGTTCAGACCCAGAACGGACTTGTAAATGGACCGTGTGTCTGACATTGGATTTTATTCTATGTTGATTGATTTCTGTTAAATATACATCTGTTTGGCGGCGGAGAATTTATTCTTTTGCTTAACGCCCTTCTCTGAGACGCACGAGCTCAGAGGTTGTATATCGATAGACATCAGTCGCATGGCATGAATTGCCTGTGTGGCATGCTAAGATGCAGTGATCAGGGCTTCTGTTGAAAAGCAAAGTCTTGAGGTAATGATCAAAGCACCGCCTGTGTGGCGTAGCTTTGTGTATAACGTGAATTCGCGAGCCTCACACCCCGGTATGAACCTAAAACGGGAGAAGGACCTCAGGGAGGGCATGCGTTTCTTTCTAGCTAGGGTGGTGTCAGTGACCTACCAGCCCTGACATTTATATACTTTTCACCTTTGTGGTTGTTGCTGTTGCGAGGCGCCTCGGTTTGATCGGACGATCCGGGTCCGATGGAGTCATTCGTTGGCTCGTTTGCGCCCCAAAGGGCGGGGAAACGTATTACTCAGGCATTTTAATCCACATCGGTGGACCGGCCCTGACGATCCAAGGGTCACTCGAGCTCTGATCCTGAGACATGGTAGGCTAGATTGTCTCGAATTCGGTAAGGACTATCTTTTGCCTTGGTTCATGACGGAAATCCAATTTCCAAATACGACATCGTGCGGTTTTGATTGTATATATATATATATATGGCGACATGATATATGGTATCCATGCCGTCTAGGATTGATAGTTATGATTGAAATTGTTTTTGAAACATATAAACACTAGTCATAATACCAAATGCTTTTGTTTTATTCGTATCAATCATATTTTGGCCATTATAAGGTAAAACTCTATCCTCCGGTTTGCTTGCATTGTGTGATGGGAACTGAGTCTTATAATGGCTTCATCTTTATAAAAAGCATAGCGATGTTTAAAAGAAAGAATTGTTTTAAAGCACTGGAAATCCAATGGAGTAAACCCGTTCCACGAAAGTGGCGTGGTCCTGTGATTTGCCATATTATATATGTGTTGAGTAGATTTCTCATACCAGTCCCATGACTGACTCGTAGTTTGTTTCACTCTCAAACTCGGGTGCCCCTTTTTTCTACACGGGCAGCCTTGTATTCAGGTTTAGCTGGTTCTCTTTCTGGATAGCTGGAGCTGAAGATGGATTCTATCATTTATTTCTTTTTATGCTGTTCAGCTCCTATTGTACATATTTTGTTTATTTCCGCTGTAGACATTTATGTATAGCTGAACTGTATTTGTACTAAGTAAGATCCTGTATACTGTGTAACTCTGATGATTACTTTTATCCAGTATATTCTATTGTTCATTATCTGGTGTATTTATTTTATTCTGTTCTGCTATTATCTGTTTCTGTGTTATATTCCAAAGATAGCCTTGTTTCCGTGAGAACGGGAAATCGGGTCGTCTCATCGTGGTATCGGAGCTTTGGTTAAGCTTAGTTCTGGAATATAACATTTGAACGAACTCGTCAGAAATGGAACCAGTAGTGTTCTAGGACGGGTAACTCGATACAGATAGGATCAGTAATATCCTAGTATGAGTAAAGCAGGATGAAATTACACCTCGATAGACACATTTACATTCAAGTATTTGTCTCTATATTTTCAAATATCTTTTCCATTGACCTGACACTTGTTCTGCTAATTGCAGAAGTACTAGAAAATGAGTGACAGGAACAGAAGAAGTAATCATATGGCTCGACCAGCTAATGAGCCAGTTGTGCTCCCACAGCCAGAATCCGATATAGAGGTTCTATTCAAGAGATTTCGAAATCTGGGTGGATCGCCATTCTTAGGCAAGGAATCCATTATGGAAACACAAGCTTGGATTCGTTCTGCAGAGAAAATCTTTGAGGGTTTAAAGCTGAGGGACGATCAGAAAAGGTTACTAGCGTCTTGGGCACTCAAAGAAGAAGCTTTGTTTTGGTGAGATTCTGTTATTAAAGATAATCCAGAAGGTGATATCACCTGGGATAGATTCAAAGTGATTTTCCTAGAAAAATTTACTCCTCCCGAAGCGACCGAACGACTATGTGATGAATTTTCTTATCTAATACAAGGTGACATGACCATTCCCGAATATCACAAGAAGTTCAATGAACTTGCTCACTTTGCTCCCCATCTGATTCAGAATACAAAAAGGAAAAATCTGAGATTTATTCATGGGCTTCAAAGGAAATATCAGAATAAAGTATTGGGGCATGTGAAGCTTCCTTTTTCAGAAATGATTTATATGGCTTATCAATATGAAGACCTCCATATGAAAGGCATGTTGCGAGACGAAGAAGAAACCAGCTCTAGCAGCAAAAGAAAATTTGAGGCTGATAGCCCAGAGACAAGTGAGCAGCCTGAGGCTAGTACGAAGGCTGAAGTCAAAAAGAGGCCGATGATCGATCAGAAAAAGGTAAAGACAATCGTATGCCTAAAGTGTGATCAGCATGGGCATTCGATGAGAAACTGCAGATCTTCGAACAGACGAAAGGATGGCGAGTCTAAATCCGGAATGAATTTTCAAGAAAATAGGAAGTGCAGTCAATGCCATCAGGTCGGTCATCTTTCTAAGGCCTGCCCGTTATTTAGAAAATCTGAGGCAGTGCATGTGAACGAAGTGGCAGAAGTGCCTACATCTTCATCTACTCAGGAAAGGCCCGATGTTTTAGAAGGCACGCTAACTGTCAAAGACATCCCAGTTAAAGTACTGTTTGACACAGGCGCGTCACGGAGCTTCATTGCAAAGGATGCAGCTAAGAAACTAGATTTGAATTTGAAAAAGCTTAAGGAACCAATGACTGTCCAGAATCCTGTTGGGGGTTCCATTGATCTCAGTTGGATTTGTAGAGTACCGGTTTCTTTTTCTCGTTATCGGTTTCCTACCATCGCAGCTGTTATGAATTTTAAAGAGTTTGATCTTATCTTGGGGTTAGACTGGTTGACCAAATATGAAGCTGAGGTTAAATGCGCCGAGAGAGTCGTAAAGGCGAAGATTAAATCAGGTGATTATATAACCATTCCCTGTGAAGGTCAGAATGCTAATAGAAAAGACTTCTGGGCAGCTTTGAATGTTTCTCCAGCTCAAATAGAAAATGTCCCTGAAATCACAGAGGATATTCCCGACCTCATCAAAGATATTCCTGTCGTCAAGAACTATGCGGATGTGTTCGAGGAAGTCGTTCGCTTACCTCCGCAGAGAGAAATAGATTTCAAGATTGCTTTAATTCCCAATGCAAGGCCGGTAGTTCACGCTATTCGAAGAATGTCCTTGAAAGAGAAGGAAGAATTAGACAATCAAACACGACAGCTAGTATGGAAGGGTCTGATCAGGCCTAGTTTCTCTGATTGGGGTGCAGCAGTGGTATTTGTCCCAAAATCAGACGGTACTCTACGGTTATGTGTGGATTATCGCGATCTGAACAAGCAGACGATAAAGAACAAATATCCATTGCCCCGTATTGATGATTTGTTAGATCGATTAAATGGAGCACAAGTATTTTCACGAATGGACCTAACTACAGGTTTCCATCAACTTCGAATTGCCGAAGAGTGTGTTCCAATGACAGCGTTCCGAGGCCCCGACTTATTCTATGAGTGGTTAGTAATGCCGTTCGGCTTATGTAACGCTCCCGCTTACTTCGTCGATTTAATGAACAGAGTATTTAGAGGAGTATTGAATAAATTTGTTCTGGTTTTCATTGACGATATTCTAATCTTCTCTAAATCAAAGGCCGAACATGAAAAGCATCTGGAACAGGTTCTAGAAATTCTCAGAAGGAATGTATTGAAAGCCAAGTTTTCCAAATGTATATTCTGGCAAGATGAAGTAAAATTTCTGGGCCACGTCGTATCGAAAGAAGGAATCGCTGTGGACCCAAGCAAAATCACAGCTATTCAGAATTGGAAACAGCCCAGTACTCCCACTGAAGTCCGCAGTTTTCTCGGATTGGCTAGCTATTATCGGAAGTTCGTTAAAGACTTTTCGAAGATATCTGGCCACTTAACGAAGCTTACAAAGAAGCATTCTAAGTTCAAATGGACTCAAGAGAGTGAGGAGGCTTTCGAAGAGCTGAAGTTGAGATTAACGACTGCTCCAGTGTTAACCATCATTGATGGAAACCAGGATTTAAAAGTATGGACTGATGCTTCTAGAGAAGGCCTTGGAGCAGTGTTAATGCAAAGAGGCCAAGTAATTGCTTATGCTAGCCGTCAACTGAAGCCGCACGAGAAAAACTACGTAACTCATGATCTTGAGTTATTGGCTATCATATTCTCTTTGAAAATCTGGAGACACTATCTTCTGGGCGAGAGATTTGAACTGTTTACAGATCACCAGTCGTTGAAATATCTGTTCACTCAGAAAGACTTGAATTTGAGGCAGCAGCGTTGGCTGGAGTTTCTTGCAGCATATGACTTTGAAATTATATATACTCCAGGAAAAGCCAATGTCGTGGCCGATGCGTTAAGCAGAAAGAATGTAATGATCGCCAGTTTTATTATCACGACTTCATTACTAGATAAGATATCTGCTCTTCAGGAGGATGATCACTTCATTCAGAAGATCAGAGGGACAATTCAACAAGGCGAACCCTCGAGTTTTCAAGTAGACAATGATGGGATTTTAAGGCTCAAAGGTCGAATCTGTGTCCCTAACATTCCTGAACTTCGAAAGGAAGTACTGGATGAATGCCACAAGTCAAAACTCAGTATCCATCCGGGAGTAAGCAAAATGTATAATGACATCAAACGCACTTTCTGGTGGAAGTCGATGAAAAGGGACATTTCCTTATATGTTAGCCGATGCCCTACTTGCCAGCTAGTCAAGAGCGACCAACAGAAATTGGCTGGATTATTGCAACCGCTAGAAGTTCCTGGCTGGAAGTGGGAACATATTTCTATGGATTTCATTGATGGTTTGCCCAGAACCAGAAAAGGGAATGACAGTATTTGGGTGATCGTAGATCGCTTCACGAAGACCGCCCATTTTATACCTGTCAAATCAAACAGAACTGCTCAGAGTCTGGCGCAGATATACTTCAGGGAAATAGTTAGACTGCATGGAGTGCCGCTCAGCATAGTAAGTGATAGAGATACGATATTCACTAGTAAATTCTGGGAGGCATTTCAAGTCGAGCTAGGAATGAAGTTAAACCTAAGCACCGCTTATCATCCTCAGACAGACGGTCAGACTGAGAGGGTGAATCGCATTTTAGAAGATCTATTGCGGGCTTGTGTTATAGATTTCGGTGGATCATGGGAAGACCATCTGCATTTGGCTGAATTCTCTTATAACAACAGCTACCAGGCGAGTCTGACAATGTCGCCATTCGAAGCATTGTATGGTAGACCGTGCCGATCTCCTGCTTGTTGGGTCGAGCCTGGAAATAGACTTGTGTTGGGTCCTGATATGATTCGAGAAGCTGCCGACAAAGTCGATTTTATTAAGAAGCGATTACTCGCCGCTCAAAGCCGACAAAAGAGCTATGCCGATAGAAGAAGAAGAGATATATCCTTTGAAGTTGGCGACTATGTATATTTGAAAGTATCGCCGATGAGAGGAGTTATCCGGTTCGGTAAAACTGGAAAGTTGGCACCCAAATTCATTGGTCCGTTTCCTATTCTGGAACGGATTGGGACTCTCGCTTATAGGGTCAAACTGCCTGACTGGTTGCCTGGTGTGCATGATGTATTTCATATATCTCAACTTCGAAAGCACGTTCATGATCCAGACTTGATCGTGGAAGAAGCAGCTCAACAGGACATTGAAATTACTCCAGAACTAGCCGTGAGGCGAGAGCCGCTAAAGATTATCGGCAAAGAAACCAAAGAGCTGAGGAACAAGAAGGTTCGCTTAGTCAAAGTGCAATGGAGTGGAGATCCGCGAGATTGTACTTGGGAAACTGAGGAGAGCATTCAGAAAGCTTATCCTAGATGCCGAGTAGATATCTCTGATTGACTCCGGTGCAAGGTACATTTAACCTACTTTGCATTACCATTCAATTCTCTACTCTATTGATATTTTCTTTTCATAGATATACACTTTTAATTATATGGTCTGAATGATTTTTAAGGAGTATGAAAATAGATTAGTATATTTTTGAAAGGTTAAAAACAATTGGATTGGTTGTTGTGTTGTGTGATTGTAAATTTATCAAACCGCTTTCGACTTTATTCCTTTTCGGGGACGAAAAGTTTTAAGTGGGGGAGATTGTAACGACCCAGAAAATCTGAACCAATTTAAAATTTTTAAATTGGCTAAAATAATGGATTTTAAATATTTAAAATAAATATTTTAAATAATGGCGATGAAAACTGAGTTAAAATCGACATTTGAAAACCAATATAATTAATTATAATTATATATAGAATTAAAAATGGCGCGGTAGTTCGATAATTCGATTTCAAACTTCGATTGAATATACCGGGTGCAAAACAATCCAGATTTTAGTGAAACCAAAAACATTAGGATCTAATTGATGATATCTTTCTAGCGAATCCGACCAATCGAAATTTGATAGCGGGAATCAAAAGATATGTCCAGTTGAAAATTCTGAATAGTCGCTATGGAATTCAGGCCCTTAAAAATGGACATTTTGCATACGACCTCGGATTTCGACGAAACCACTTTTGTTAGATCCGCAGTGTCAGGTAATTGCTAGGTTTCAAATTTCATAATTTTTCGAATCAATATGTGAGCGTGGCAAAGGAAAACGCGTTTGACCAGTTTCTGTTGAATTTAATCGACTGGAAATTGGCCATTTTTCAAACGGTCTCAGAATTCGACGAAACTAGTTTTGTTAGGACCGTATTGTCAATACGAAGCTAGAAAATATTTTTCTGGAATTTTTCTAGTTAGTATGTGACCCCGGTAATTTGAAATGTGCGTTTAAAATTCAATATAATGATTTAAATGAAAACTCAAACGGAAACTGATTGTAACGATCAAATCAGCTTACGATACATATCCCATTGTGTTCGGAATGGGGGTTAAACGCTATGGACGACAGGCGGTGGGCCTCGTTTCGAGGTCGTATGTAAAAGTCAACCTATTTGCGAAATTAAATAATAAAATATATATATATATATTTTCCCTCCTATATCTCCTTCTTGCCCCCCCCCCCCCCCGATTCAGTAAACAAACGGAAAAAAAAAAAACCTAAAACCTATCGCCGCCGCCCCCCCCCCCCTCAAGACATCGCCGCCGACAATCGAGCCGACGCCCCCCCCTCCGTCCAACCTCCTTCCAGTGTCGAAGCCGACGAAACCCTCGAACGCCCCCCCAGTCGAATCAAATCGAGTCGCCGCACCTCATCGAGCAAACCAGCGAACGCCACCCTCGAAGCTTGCATCCGACGAACTGCAGAAACCCCCCCCCCCTCTGTAAGTTTCTTTTGCTTTGTTATTTGATTTTTTTTTAGATTTTAAAACTGATTTTAAATAGAATTTTAAACTGATTTTTTTTAGATTTTAAAACTGATTTTAAATAGAATTTTAAACTGATTTTTTTTAGATTTTAAAACTGATTTTAAATAGAATTAAAAACTGATTTTAAATAGAATTTTAAACTGATTTTTTTTAGATTTTAAAACTGATTTTAAATAGAATTAAAAACTGATTTTAAATAGAATTTTAAACTGATTTTTTTTAGATTTTAAAACTGATTTTTTATAAAAGTAAAAACTGATTTTTTATAAAAGTAAAAACCGATTTTTTTTATAAAAGTAAAAACTGATTTTTAGAAAAGGTTTAAACTTTAAAAAGAAAAAGGTTTTAACTTCAAAGAGAAAAAGGTTTGAGCTTTAGAATGGAAAAAGGTTTGAACTTTAAAGAGGTAAAAATCATATTTTTATATATTGAAAGTCGAAAAAAATTTCATATTTTTATATATTGAATAGCGTAGTAAAAATCATATTTTTATATATTGAATAGCGTAGTAAAAATCATATTTTTATATATTGAATAGCGTAGTAAAAATCATATTTTTATATATTGAATAGCGTAGTAAAAATCATATTTTTATATATTGAATAGCGTAGTAAAAAATTCGATTTTTACATGTGTAGAGAATACAGACGAAAGCGACAAGAAGGCGAAATAGGCGAAGATTTCTATGAAGGAAGAGTCGTGGAGTTGGATAGCTATTGGTGAGATTTCTGATTTAAAAATAAACGTATATGTGTTGAAAATGAAAGTGAATTGCTATATATAAATATCTATATATATATATATATACGCCCCTCGTCCACAAACCATGGACGATATTTATTGGTTGAAATTGTTGTGAAAATTGATTGATAGCGAATGATTGTTTGGGATTGTTTGTGATTGATATTGGTTGATTGCGGTTGAAAAATACCCGTTTGTGGTTAAGAAATATTTGGTTGAAACCACATAGGATTAGTTTGTGGAAATGAAATAAATATATACATGCCGCCTGCGTGCGAACTAGATGCATGATCCCCATTGTCAAAAACCGCGAGGTTTTAAGGTAGAGCGAGGAGCCGTACTAGGGACGGTGCCGGTTTAACTACCCTGCCGTTATGCTGCCGAAATTTTGAATAATATTCGTGTGTTTGAATTATTTTCATATGCTTAAACTATATTTATTCATTGAATAGAAAACATTCATGTGTTGAATTGATATTCATTCGTTGATTAGAAATTCATGTGTTGAATGGTATTCATATTTTGAAATAAATTGTTCGATAATAAAAATCACATTTTTATCTATATATAGAAACTATAGAAAACATTCATGTGTTGAATTGATATTCATTCGTTGTTTAGAAATTCATGTGTTGAATGGTATTCATATTTTGAAATAAATTGTTCGATAATAAAAATCACATTTTTATCTATATATAGAAACTATAGAAAACCTTCATGTGTTGAATTGATAATCATTCGTTGTTTAGAAATTCATGTGTTGAATGGTATTCATATTTTGAAATAAATTGTTCGATAATAAAAATCACATTTTTATCTATATATAGAAACTATAGAAAACATTCATGTGTTGAATTGATATTCATTCGTTGTTTAGAAATTCATGTGTTGAATGGTATTCATATTTTGAAATAAATTGTTCGATAATAAAAATCACATTTTTATCTATATATAGAAACTATAGAAAACATTCATGTGTTGAATTGATATTCATTCGTTGATTAGAAATTCATGTGTTGAATGGTATTCATATTTTGAAATAAATTGTTCGATAATAAAAATCACATTTTTATCTATATATAGAAACTATAGAAAACATTCATGTGTTGAATTGATATTCATTCGTTGTTTAGAAATTCATGTGTTGAATGGTATTCATATTTTGAAATAAATTGTTCGATAATAAAAATCACATTTTTATCTATATATAGAAACTATAGAAAACCTTCATGTGTTGAATTGATATTCATTCGTTGTTTAGAAATTCATGTGTTGAATGGTATTCATATTTTGAAATAAATTGTTCGATAATAAAAATCACATTTTTATCTATATATAGAAACTATAGAAAACATTCATGTGTTGAATTGATATTCATTCTTGATTAGAAATTCATGTGTTGAATGGTATTCATATTTTTAAATAAATTGTTCGATAATAAAAATCACATTTTTATCTATATATAGAAACTATAGAAAACATTCATGTGTTGAATTGATATTCATTCGTTGTTTAGAAATTCATGTGTTGAATGGTATTCATATTTTGAAATAAATTGTTCGATAATAAAAATCACATTTTTATCTATATATAGAAACCATAGAAAACCTTCATGTGTTGAATTGATATTCATTCGTTGATTAGAAATTCATGTGTTGAATGGTATTCATATTTTGAAATAAATTGTTTGATAATAAAAATCCCTTTTTATCGACTATATGAACTATATAGAAGAATAATGTTTTGAAATGAATTGTTTTACAATAAATATCACATTTTTATTGTATGCATAAATCGTTAAAATGTGAAGTGTTAAAAATAGCCACTTGTTCAAAATAAACATATATGAGTTGAAATATTCATTAATTAGCTAATGAAATGATTTGCACCTATTTATGTAACATTAGAATGAATGGTGTTTTTAAACCAAATAGAAATCAAATATGAAGTTGAATAGAAAATGATAAATGATAAGAACTGTGTATATATATGCATACCTATTCATTGAACAGGTTATAGCAAAGGGGCTAGAGAAGAGGAATAAAATTTTGTGCCCGACAAATAGGTACACATTTACTGCTTTGTTTGGGTGATGATTTTATGAGCCTATTGGCTAGCCGCTTGGCTTTTTCTTTTTCTTTTTGAGATTAGAAGGACCGGGAACGCTATTTACGATTTCCCGATGCTCCCGGTGCAGGGGAGGTTATGGCGAAATTTTCCAAAATTTTAAGGTGTTAGAAAAATATTTGAAGTGAAAACGATATGGAAATCATTGAATGAACTATATTTATATAAATATATAAATATAAATAAAATTAAAACGAAACGAAGCCGTGCAGTTCGTATTTTGAAACCGTGATTTCAAACAACTAGTACAGGAAATCCGACCATTGGATTTTCCCGAAACCTCAACCGTCGGGTTCGCCTTGGAATAATCTTTCCAACGGCACCAACCTTGTAAAAATCCAACGGTTGGATTGTCTGGAATGTTTAATTCAAATCTGAAGAAAAACAGCGCCAGAAGCGATTATATTTATATATACATAAATATAATTATATATTTAATCGAATAACGACGCTGCAGTTCGTATTTTGAAATCGAAACTTCAAACGATTGTACCGGGAGATCCGACCGTCGGAATTTCCCGAAACTGGAACCGTTGGATTCGTTTTGAAAAGACCTTTCTAATGATGTAAATTTTGTGAAGATCCAACGGTTAGATTTTCAGATATGTGTAAATCAAATCTGAAGAAAAACAGCGCCACGGCCGCCTTATGGCCCGAAGCGTCGTTTTGAATAAAATGGCTATTTTAAAATAAATAAAAATAGCGATAAATAGTTATAAAATATCATAAGCGATATGGAATGGAAATAAACTGAATTTGCTTGATTTAGGTTGTATTTGATGGTTGAATGTGTTTGGTGTGAAAATTACATTAAAGAACAATATTGGTGTTGTCGAATAATTTAACCATTGAAATAAATTGATTTGAAATTCTAAATATACGTGAATTATTTGAAAAGGCCGAGTTAATTCTCATTTCGGATAATTGACCGACGATTGAAAGTCGAAGATGAAGACGATGGTCGAAGACCGGAGATCTTCACCTCGTTTGGATGGTAACCGAGGTCCTGATTGGGAGGCATCCCGAAATATGGATAATGAGTGGTGATCGTCTAGACGTACGTGATGATCGAAGGGTTTGCGAGGTATTTAGTGCCTCCGGTTTCGTTTAGACCCAGAACGGACTTGTAAATGGACCGTGTGTCTGACATTGGATTTTATTCTATGTTGATTGATTTCTGTTAAATATACATCTGTTTGGCGGCGGAGAATTTATTCTTTTGCTTAACGCCCTTCTCTGAGACGCACGAGCTCAGAGGTTGTATATCGATAGACATCAGTCGCATGGCATGAATTGCCTGTGTGGCATGCTAAGATGCAGTGATCAGGGCTTCTGTTGAAAAGCAAAGTCTTGAGGTAATGATCAAAGCACCGCCTGTGTGGCGTAGCTTTGTGTATAACGTGAATTCGCGAGCCTCACACCCCGGTATGAACCTAAAACGGGAGAAGGACCTCAGTGAGGGCATGCGTTTCTTTCTAGCTAGGGTGGTGTCAGTGACCTACCAGCCCTGACATTTATATACTTTTCACCTATGTGGCTGTTGCTGTTGCGAGGCGCCTCGGTTTGATCGGACGATCCGGGTCCGATGGAGTCATTCGTTGGCTCGTTTGCGCCCCAAAGGGCGGGGAAACGTATTGCTCAGGCATTTTAATCCACATCGGTGGACCGGCCCTGACGATCCAAGGGTCACTCGAGCTCTGATCCTGAGACATGGTAGGCTAGATTGTCTCGAATTCGGTAAGGACTATCTTTTGCCTTGGTTCATGACGGAAATCCAATTTCCAAATACGACATCGTGCGGTTTTGATTGTATATATATATATATGGCGACATGATATATGGTACCCCTGCCGTCTAGGATTGATAGTTATGATTGAAATTGTTTTTGAAACATATAAACACTAGTCATAATACCAAATGCTTTTGTTTTATTCGTATCAATCATATTTTGGCCATTATAAGGTAAAACTCTATCCTCCGGTTTGCGTTGCATTGTGTGATGGGAACTGAGTCTTATAATGGCTTCATCTTTATAAAAGCATAGCGATGTTTAAAAGCACTGGAAATCCAATGGAGTAAACCCGTTCCACGAAAGTGGCGTGGTCCTGTGATTTGCCATATTATATATGTGTTGAGTAGATTTCTCATACCAGTCCCATGACTGACTCGTAGTTTGTTTCACTCTCAAACTCGGGTGCCCCTTTTTTCTACACGGGCAGCCTTGTATTCAGGTTTAGCTGGTTCTCTTTCTGGATAGCTGGAGCTGAAGATGGATTCTATCATTTATTTCTTTTTATGCTGTTCAGCTCCTATTGTACATATTTTGTTTATTTCCGCTGTAGACATTTATGTATAGCTGAACTGTATTTGTACTAAGTAAGATCCTGTATACTGTGTAACTCTGATGATTACTTTTATCCAGTATATTCTATTGTTCATTATCTGGTGTATTTATTTTATTCTGTTCTGCTATTATCTGTTTCTGTGTTATATTCCAAAGATAGCCTTGTTTCCGTGAGAACGGGAAATCGGGTCGTCTCAATTACTTACCAATTTTCTTTAAAAGCACAAGTGGAAAAAGCGCCAATAAGAGGGTTAAAAGCAAAGAGAATTCACGGGAGCTCGTCCAGCACTCTTGCCCGAACCACTTCACTAATAAGCCAGCCGATCCACCTTTGGACTTGTTTCCCGATATCACATACCCTGTTCATTAAATCCATGATCATTATTGCAATTTATAATTGTGTATAATTAAATACTCAGCTAAATCAAGTAGTCCATGCAAACTATATTCGGGAAACTCACCCAGTGATCATCGGATAATGAACAGATCACCAAAATTGATGAACATGACATAAAGCTATAGAGTGTAGAGCCCACAAAGCCAAAGGATTCAAGCAAAAGCTCAGCGTATGTAGAAGATACACCATATGCAGTGCACCTTAGCATGAACTGAGCAGAAGTGTTGCATAAGAAAGCCATGAGGAGGATCAAGAAGAAAGCAGGGCCGACACCAAGAATTTTCAAAGTGGCGGGTATGGACATGATTCCACTGCATATTATGTGCTAATAAAATACTCTTACAGTAAATACCCTTAAAAAATACTATAACAGTAGACTTGGCTTACCAAATTAATTAGATAGAACCACTCTCCTATTGGTTTGACACTTGCTTAAATGGACCTGCATCGAAATTTCCTCATCTCTCGGACAAAATTTAATGGTTTGGTTCTAATTCTCAGTCCTTTTGGCTTCGGTTCCTTCTTTGAATCAAGTTCTAATTTGGATTAGTGAATCCAACCCCTCGCAGTTCGTGCACTAACCTGCCAGACACTTCAGGCTGTACAAACAAGTCAGTTTGCTACAATTATTCTGACTATATATTGATAATCATTAAAGCATCAAACTATCATTGCTTGAGCAAGTGCTAGGGGCTATTCCCTTAATTTATAAGAAAAACAATTGGAGTATCAATACTCAATACTGCCAAATAATTGATCAAGCAACTAATGGGAGCCACTCGCTGATGCTGAAAAGTTTACTCCATTAAGTGCAAACCAATGACAAAAAGCATGCTTTATTGACTGCTTTTGTACAGTTGCTACATATAATACTACTAGAACTTGCTAGAAAAAGAAAGTCCCGCTTTCTAATGGAAAATTAAAACAAAATGTGGGTAGAGTGGCTTACATCAAGTATAACAAATTGAACATTAGTATTAATGAGTCTCAGGCAACACATGAGACTGCCCAAGTCAGTACACTAATTGATGCAATTATTGGTTATCCAACTCATTAGTTGTTGGACTCGCTTTGTAATAGTTACACAAATGCCTTATTTTGGTTTATTCATTGTTATTTAGATCGTTCTTTTGATTTTATTCTAGAGGCCAAATCTTTGGTATATATTCACATAATTTCCATAATATTAGTCTACATGGTGATTTGGTTTTCAAATGTTGTATCTCTACTATTGGGTAAAAAGTGCAGTTGATATTATACATTTAACTAATATGTCATTCATATACAATCACTAGCTTCAGTCAAGATAATACATTACCTCATGATGCCAACCTTGACCTCCTTCAGGAGGAATGCTTCTTGAATGATCTGGAGGATAGATTATAACTACAAGCAGATTTTTCCCATCTGCATGGATGATGTTAGTAACATCAAGTGACTGCCTTCTAAACATTCCTTTAGGAAGTATCTTTTTATTCCCATTCAGGTAAACTTCCCCTGAAAAATTAATTGCTCAAAAGTTGAGGCTTGCATGTTGACTTGATGCTACATGATAAAAATAATGTTTTATAACTTTATGGTAAGAAATTTAATGAATTGTTCTGCTGAAATAAAGAGCCATGTAAATAACTAAAGATGCACCAAAAAACATCTGTAAGAATTGATACAAAACAGTGACTTACCAACTTACAATCAAAGGTTATGAAAAAACGAAATGTGTAGTAATCTCTTCCAGAATTAGCAATATCCAAATTTGAGTTATTGTTCAACCCATAAAGTGGATCCGGTATGGACTGACTTTTCACCAAGGTGCTTAAGACACTGGTCATAAGAAAATTAATGCTAAGCATACATAAGAAAGCATTAGCAAACGATTAAGAAAATACAAAATGGTAAGGAATCGTTTTTAAGTCAAAGTGCTAATTCGTGGGCATGTTTACAGAAGTATGAGCTCCTTACATGATATAATATGATTCTTTTATGGCCATGTATAAACACAAGAAAAGTAGCGATGCAGGTGTCTCGCACAATTAATTTAAACTACATAATATAAAATTTCCCTTCTTCATTCCGGATCCGCATGATCGTTAGTATTCTACATCTACAAAACCAAGTAAAACCGATAACAACAATTAAGAAGAACAGTGAAAAAAAAAGTGAATTAGACTAGAAAGGTGGAAGTAGATTCTTTAAATTTAGATTGGAAACTAAAAGGTCGATAATCAGTCGACCATTGGAGAAGTGACCGTTCGAAAAATGATTTATAAGTCCATTGATACTTAAAGAATGTTTGGATTTATAAGTCCAAACAGTAATGCAACAAAATAACACCTAAACAAAACTACTTCACACTGTTTGGACTCATAAGTCCAAATAATAATGCATAAAGACCATTTTGATCAAATAAGTAATATTTTTTTAACTTGCAGAAAAAAATATAAGTCCAGAAACATAAAGACTAACAAAAATACACGTAAACAATAATGCATAAATATTCTTACTAAAATTAACTGAAACTGACGAAATTTACAAATGACCGAAATCGAATTCTTGAACCATGAGCAAGACATACTGGTTTGCAAATATAATATCCAGACATTCTAGATTAAACCAATCAAGTTTAGAAATTTGAACTGTCTGGCATACGAATAACCATGAATTGTATGAAAATTGTTATTGGAGTTCAAATCACATTACTAGACAAGCACAACGCTAAAGTGAAAATTAACTTTAGTACCTTTTAAAACTTGATATCAGCATTGTAAATCTGAACAAAACAAATAGTAAATTGGTCAAAATAACATATAAAAAAAGGGATACAATGTACTAGCTTTAGGTAATTTACAGTCTAGGTGATAAAATATAACCAAACTGAAGGCCAATAGCTAGAAAACCTGATAAGAATCTATACTTTTGCTTCAATCGGAATTCATTCATTCCTCTACTTGCAACTACACATTCCTGACCATAATTCTAATAAATACAAATATATAATACAGAATAAATCAAATAGACCAAAACTGCTAATGATAAGCATGATACATATTTTGATAAGCTTAAACCAAACGGGTGTTAACGTTCAACATCGTACTTTAAAACTGAAAATACAGTCGATTTTGGCATAATGAATTATCAACAAGCAACCAAAATAGCCGAAGGTTTATGGCAACTTACAAAAAAAAATTATGCGAAGATAGATGATGATTCAAAATCCAGAAATCATTCGAAAACCACATGAAGATGAAGCCGAATCAATTATCGACCATTGATGCGCTTTTGAATTTGAATCCCCAAACCCTACTCACTGAAATAGAAGTATCTAGATCAATAAGGAAAAAACTACCAAGGTTAGTAAATAGAGGGTAGCTTGGCCCGTAAATTGATGAAGCTCAAATCCATCGATATAGAAATTTGTTCCTTGTCTTTTTCTTAATTTTGAAGTCACGAAGCTGAGCGGATGAGAAAGTCGAATGAATGAGAATGGTTTAGTGACCCGAGAATTTGAGAAAGATGTAGGGCTGTATATTGGATAAGACATTCCGTTGTCCAGCTCGGTCTGAGGCTATAAGGTGTCTGGTCCATGTCCGTATGATTCTCCTATAGGACAGAGCTTGGACACACCATGTTCCGGTCCGATCCAAAATGTTCGATGTTTTTTATTGTCCGAACGTTGTCCGGCTCGTGCAAACGGTGTTCGAACTTAATACTTTTCTGGTCCATGTCCATCCGAATCTCTTATAGGACAGAGCTTGGACACACCTCCGTCCGGTCTGGTCTGACCTGTTTACACCCCTAGAAAGATGTTTAGGAAAAACGAATGCGATAGAGGTAGATTACGTTTAATTTAACCGAATAATCAAAATTAATTAACTTAGGAACAAAATCTAACTATCTGAAACCCTGTACGACTCTCCCGGGTCTTGAAACACAGCCTAACCATTTCAAATTAAAAATAGCCTGCGTTTCAAATTCCTTAAATTGGTGCAGTGTACGTTCAGGAGAAACCCGAACTACACCTAGCGTGTAGGTGGTCCGGCTTTGCCGATACAGAAGGAGCATTCATTAATCCTAAGACATCTCGCTAAACGTGGGCTCGAATTGCGGTTAAGGAAGATCATTTGCATTGGTCATTGATGGAACTCAACTTCCAATACGAACCTTTTACGGTTTTAGTTATAACCTATGTAAGTAGACGTAATATATGGGTACCTACGTCTTCTAAGATTTATACATTTACTTTCGAAATTGATTTCTATACTATGCACTAGTAATAATAAACAGACTTTCGCATACTAAGCATATTTGGTTATCATAAGACAAAACTTGCTCCTCTGGTGTGCGTTGCATTGTGTGATGGGATGCGAGTCTTATGGTAGCTTAATTTTCAAAAAGCACTGCGAGAAGTTTTATGATTAATATTCATGTGGAGAAAGCCCGTTCCGTGTTATATGGCATGGCCCTGTGATTTACCCAACTTTAAAATAACAATAAATAATTGTTTTAGTTCTCATACCAGTCCCATGACTGATCCAGAGTTTTTTCGTTCTTTCCCTAAACTCTGAGTGCTCATATTTTCCACACGGGCAGCTTAGTAGTTTTGGTTTGCAGATATTTTATAGAGTATGTGCTAGATTGAAGGTAGAGCCATGTCCAGAGTATTTGATTTGTTCCACTAAGATTTTATGTTTTCCACTGTGCATGTATTTATTATTGTACTCTGATGTAAGCTGTACTCAAATGTAAAAGTTATTGCATTGATATTGAAAATGTTATTTTGTTCAGTTCTTATGCGTTGTAACCCCAAGCGATACGTCTTGTTGATTGGTTTAAGACATTTTAATGATGGATTTGAACTAGGCAAAAAGGTGGGTTGTCACAGAATCACCAACAATTCAGATTTTACACCAACTCTTTCTAGATCGGTACGTATCCTGGATTCCAGAAGTTCAGTTCAACTTTAAGTCATCATACTTTCTGATCCATCAAGCAACTTCCCACCAAACTTAGCCAGAATGCATAGCAAAGCAAGATGAAGATGTCCACTAGGCCGAAGCCCCAAAAAGACAAGTCTTTAGGGAATGGTACCGACCTCGCCAATGACCGCACACGTGCTCATCTTCCCTTCATCTATCCTATAAATACCCCCCTTCAGATACAAGATGGGTTAGCTTCTTCTTGAACTTTGGTACACTTGGGGTTCCTTGGCACTCTTAGGCACACTTTAGCACTTCTAGAAGAAGAAGTTCAACTCCTTCTTGGACATTTTGGACTCTTTTTTCACCATTGCCATTGTAGCTATTCAAAAATATTGATTTCACTCTTGTAAAGCTAAAGTATACATGAATAAATCTTCAAAGTGGATGTAGATTTTCATGGACCAAACCACTATAAATATCATGTCACTTAGTTTCCTGCATTTCTGCACTAAAAGTCATAACAACCATGTCAACTGAAAGGAACATGCTAAAGAAAGGCATCATAGAAAGACATAAATTTTTAAAAAAAATCAGGGCTTTTATTGTTACTAAAAATATTAGTCTTGACTGAGTTTGTCTCATAATGTGGTATTTATTATTGCAGAACAATCAAATGGATCTGTCAAAAAAAAATTCTTGTTACGTGGCTGAATGCCTACCAATACAATTGAAGCGTTAAAGCCCGAGTGACAAATAAAGGCAATTTGAGATCTTACAAAAATATTAAGAGGGAAGGCTTCGCGTTTGGCATAGAACTCATCGATGAAGATATTATATTTGACTTAGGCATTTCAATTACGTTGTACTATTATTAAAACGTTATTATAATTCTCGTTTTTTTAAATAACAGGGTGCTCAAGTTCAGGCAACGATGTTTAACAAAGCTGCAAATAAGCACTATCATATATTTGAGTGTGGAAAATTTATTACTCTTAGACCCACTAATAAAGAATTCAGCACTATAAAAAATAATTATGAAATGATTTTAAATAAGTACTCATTAGTCAAAGCGGTGGATGACGCAAGCTCCTATATACCGAAGGTCATATACAATTTTGTAAAGATGAACCAACTTCAAAAGTACCTTGCAAAAAAGAAAGTTGTAGGTAATGCATCTACATTTTTAATTTTTTACACCTCATTGCAAGTTTTCTTAGCAGCATAAATACCTTTTAGATGTAGTCTTTCTTGTTCAAAGTGTCTCATTAATCAAAGGAGTTCGAAGAAAAAGCAAGAGTGAGACCATTTTAAAACATGATATAATTATTGTAGATGATTTGTAAGTAAACATTTTAAACTTGTTAATTTTTTAATTGAAATACTAATACTTGGATTTATATTATAAAATCAAAACTACTAATGTGACACATGAGAACTAGCTATGGAAGTAGGCTTCGAGTTAGTGAAAATAGTTGATGAAGCTCCTATTGTAGCTATTAAATATGTAAAAGTTGGAGATTTTCGCGGTTAAAATGTAAAAAAAAAACTTCACCATGCCATCATTTTTTAATATTATTTGTTGTTATCGTAGGCATGTCTTAATCAACAATGAGTAACAATAATGCAATCACAACCCCAAACATTCAAGAAGTTAAATGGCTTAGATTTTGGTACGATCACAAGGGTAAAAATACGAAAATATCACCTATTGATTATGATAGTGTCGCGCTGTCTCATATAACAAACAATTCGACATTGGGTCAGGATAAGGTTAGTGCTTATTTTTTTTTTCGAATTATATTACACACCAATAATTTCATATAGATTGATTATTATTTTTCAATAGGCAGTGTGTATTCTTCAGTGTATTTGTTAATATAATTTACATTGAAAGTCAAAAATTATAATATCAATCTTGTAATAACTGCAACAAAAAGGTAATAAAAACTACACAATCAGGCTAGGGGTTTTTAGCCTCAAGGACAAAATGAACAAAAAATTGTTCCATAAGGACAAGGGGCTAAATTTTTATCCATAAGGACAAATTTTAGTGTAAAGGGAGGAATTCAGGGGACCACTATAATTCCTCCTTTTACACTAAAATTTGTTCTTATGGATAAAATTTAACTTTTGTCCTTATGGATTTTTTTTTGTTCATTTTGTCTTTCACTGTATTTTCCTGATCAGGCTATTGGTGTGAAATATGTCAACAAAATGAAAATGCCTGTGTTTTGAGGTGTGTGTGTGTGTATATATATGTAATTATTTATACTAATTGTTAATGTATGCAATAATATGTTTGTGTAATGCAGATATATTACGGTAATGAAAATTAATGATACATCTGCTGAAACATGGATTACCGCTTCTAATAAAATAGAAGAGGAAATCATATGTTGCAGTGCTTATGATCCCTACAAGATTAAGAATGAAGAAAGATGAGGATGTATATGAACAAAAACTAAAGGAGTTGTTATGGACCCTTCATACTTTCAGGGTGATGTTGTCCAAATTGACTACATGAACGAAAAAAGCCAAAGATCACTACTATGTCTCAATTAGTTAATGATTATTCGGTTGAACCAAATTGTTTTTATTTATTTATTTCAGCAATGTTAGTTTAATCATCTCAGCAATTTTAGTTTTTTTAAATAACAATGGTACTTGTAAATATTTATTTAAATAATGTAGTTCATTAATATGTGATTTATTTATTACATATATTATTGCATTTTTCATCTTTTTAATTGAGTATTCACAAATATAATGATGTGTTTTAAGCATTTATTTGATTTGTCATTTCATTTTATAAATTTAGTAATGATTTATAGGTACAAAGAACATGCTAATTAGTCAAAATTTACATATTTGCACTCATTTTTTTAAGATAACACAATGAATTTTACGTTAATTTCTTTTTTTAAAAACAATTAATAGAATTTTTTTATATCACACAACTTAATGGTTGTATTTTGTCATGAACGGTTATACTAGGAAGTGCAATTCACGGCGTCAAAAAAAAATAAAAAATAAGAGCATCTCCAACCCTTAATAAATCTTGAAGTAATGTCAAGTCACATAAGAAATTAGAAAATATCATTTATAATGGTTTCTTCAATACTAATGTAATTTGTAATTCTAAGATGATATTGTGAAGTGCAATGTCTAGTTTTGAACATTGTACATCACAATGTGAAGTATTACACATATATTATTGGTGAGTTAGTTGTGGATGTCTTTGGGGATGTGGCTGTGCCTTTGGTTGGCGAGGTGGTTTCTCAGTTGACCAACACTTATCTGATCACTACAGGCAGGTATCTCTTGGTTTTTGTTTGTTTTATATAGCCTATGGTTTTGTGCATGTTTTTGTTGGGTTTGTGCCTTTTACTCCTGTTTTGCTTTTTATGCTGAGTTCTGTTTCCTCTGTTAGTCCTTTACCTTCGTGTACTGGCTCGGTATCTATTCAGTCTTGTGTTTTAGGTGATGGCTTCTCTTGTTTAGTTGCTGGTTGCGTCCATTTTGTTGAGAATGACTATTCTCAGCATGGTTGGATCAGTGGCTATAACTGTTTCCTGTCACATATGTTTTTGGATTGGTTTGCCTCTCTAAGCTTTGGAGGTTTAATCTGGTTTTTGTCCCTTGCCTTTTCACGTGGCAGCTGCTCATCGGTGGCACTTGTTGCCTGTTTCGGTGTAGGCTGCTATGTTTTGGTGCTATTACATGTTGGGTTACCTAGGTATGGGAGTCTCTACGAGGCCCTCTTCGTGTCCTTGGAGACTCTAGTTTTTTAGTTGAGGTTTGTGGGCTTTTGGTGCTTATGTTCGATGCTTCATACGATGTTGGTCAATCGGTCCAGGAAGTCTCCCTGTTATAGCTGTATGTTGGTTCCAGTATTGGGCCACTGTACGAGTTGCCAGGTAGATTGCCGACCGTTTAAACCTTCACCATATGTTGCTATATCAGGTTTGGTTAAAGGAACTATACCATCTTTGCGGGGCTGTCAGTATAATGACAGCTCGGCTCTGGTTAAGTTCCCACAGGAACTTGTAATGCGTTTTTTGATGTATCCTACATTTATGCCTGTTTTTTCGTTGTCGGTTCTCTCTTCGTGTACATTACTGGATTCGGTAGTGTTTCCCGCTTCTATATCTTCCCCTATGCTTAGTAATGACGAGATAACGATCATTAATGATCATCTATCTCGCCTTACTAAGAATTCTTGTCCGTTGAGATCTGCTGGTAGCAGGTCTTTATTGTCTACCCACGGTTTGGATTTTGGGGTTTCTTTCGAAACCCCCGAATCTAGCGAGGTTTCTCTTCGTTCATCCGTTTTCTCTACTCGCTCTTCACGTCATAGACCTAGATCAACAGGTCCTTGCACTCCTCGCACCATTCGCACACGCGCGCCTGAGCAGATCGTTCGATCTACTCGGCACACGTTGTATCTTATTTGAGCTGATAGGGGTCGGCTCTAAGTTCTGGTCCGGTTCTTCTTGTTTTCTTGCTTCGTTTGTCGGGGTTTTCTCCTTTTCTCTTTTTCTTGATGGCAAACTTCCTCTTCTGGAACATCCGTTGTGCTGGCAACGATGCGATTGTGGCTAGACTTAGGCGCATTATTCGGAAGCATTCTATCCTATTGGTGGCGCTCCTGGAACCTATGCTAGGTCCAAAAGGGATCACCAAGTCTGTTCTTTCTCTTGCTTTTGGCGGAGCCTTAGCTAGTGTGTCGGGCAAGATTTGGATCCTGTGATCCAAAGACATTGTTGCCCATCCTATCTTTAACTCCGACCAGTTATTATCGGTAGCCTGCTCGCTCCCTTCCTTTTCTTTGTCTTTTCTGTTTTCTGCTGTCTACGCCAAGTGCGATAGGTTGGAACGATCGACTCTCTGGTCCGATGTTCTCAGTCTGTCTGCTTTTGGCTTTCCAGTCTCGGTTTTAGGAGTCGACTTTAATGTAGTCGCCAGCTAAGCTGAAAAACTGGGAGGCAATGTTGTTAGCCGTACTTCGGTTGCTAATTTCAATGCCTTCATCATTGAGCCAGGGCTGTCAGAAGTCTCTTTCGTCGGCTCGGCTTTCTCTTGGTGCAATAACCAAAAAGGGCCGAATCAGATTCTGTCCAGGCTGGATAGAGTTTTTGGATCATAAAATTGATTTAGTCTTCCGTTCGTTTTTTCTGTTTCTCATCTACATCGGACCTTTTCTGACCATGCTCCTCTGCTATTCTCCCCGTACTCTTTCTGGTCTTTCTTCCTTTAGGTTCCAGAGTATGTACAGATCTGATCACTCGTTTCACCGGGTCATAGAAGATTCCTGGAACTCTCCGATTGAGGGTTCTCCTTCTATCATCTTCTCCCGTAAGCTTAAGCGCCTTAAGACTTGGCTCAAGTCTTGGAATGTTCAAGTGTTCAGGAACATCTTCGATCGTGTTAGGGCAGCCGAAGAGGTTCTTGTGCTTGCAGAGGCTTCTTTCGACGAGGATCCCTCTGTATCTAACAAATAGGCGTGGGCACTCGCCCAACTAGTCTTTTTTCTGAGCTTCGTATCGAGAATGACTATCTTCGCCAAAAAGCGAGGATCAAGTGGGTTGTCGATGAAGATTCGAACTCTAAGTTCTTTCACTCTTCCATTCAGAAGAAGAACAGACTACTCACGATTCTCCAGATTCAGCGTCCAGATCTCTCTTTGGCTTCCACTCTGGAGGAATTCAAGGAAACCATCCTCTCCCACTTTCAAACCTTTTTCGGCTCTCCCTCGGTCTCGGTTTCGGATCCGGCTCTTCTGTCCTTCATTCCCGGGTTGGTTTTTCCAACGAAGGGTATAGACCTTTTTATTCCCCCCACCACGGAAGAGATATGCGCATGTGTCTTCGCACTAAGTAAGGATAGTGCTATTGGGCCTGATGGCTACAATGGGGCTTTCTATCGAAGTGTCTAGCTGATTATCCAATCGGGTTTCTGCCAGGCGATCTGGTTCTTCTTCTCTGGTGGAGACCTTCCCCATGGCTGGACCTCCATTAACTTGATCCTTATCCCAAAGTGCGAAAATCCCAGTACGTGTGCGGACTTTCGCCCTATAAGCTTGTGTAACTTTTCTAATAAGGTTATATCTAAGATCGTGGCCACTAAGATGGCTCCGTTTCTCTAGCGTCTTATTTCTGCTTCTCAGGCAAGGTTCGTAAAAGGTCGTTTGATTACAGATAACGTTCTTTTAGCGCAAGAGCTGGTTTCTCAGATTAATAGGAAAGTCAGGGGTTCTAATGTGGTCGTAAGCTGGACATGGCGAAAGCTTACGACCATATGTCTTGGTTTTTCATCATTAAGGTCCTTCGAGCTTTTGGGTTTCCCGAGGCCCTTATCGATGTTATCTGGAGGCTCATATCCAACTGTGGTTTCTCTGTTCTCATAAACGGAGCGGCCAACGGGTATTTCAAGGCCGGAAGAGGTCTTCGTCAGGGAGATCCTCTCTCTCCTTTGTTTTTCGTTATCGCTGCTGAGGCATTCGTACGTGGATTGCATTCACTAACGATAGCTAATCAGATTCATTGATTTGGCATTCCTTCGGGTTGCCCTGTCATTTCTTCTTTGTCCTTTGTTGGCAACATTATCATTTTCATGAATGGTGATCGTCGTTCAATCCGTCATCTAGTCGGCCTCATTCAGCAGTACGAGAGGAGCTCATGCCAGATCGTTAATACTACTAAAAGCTGTTTCGTTCCGGCGAGAGACTTGTCCGCGGTCAGATTTTCTTGGATCGAAACCTTCAATGGTTTCAAAGTGGCTTCCCTTCCTTTACCTGACCATGACAACGTTCTTTACAGAGGTCATAAGCTCAACGCCATTTTCGACTCCCTCGCCGATAAAGCCAATGGAAAGATCATAAGGTGGAATGCAACGCTTCTCTCTTAGGCAGGAAGACTGGTTCTCATAAAGTCTGTGCTTGACTCATTAGGATCACACATCTTTGCTGCTATGACTCCTGCCTCTTCTTTTTTTAGATCTTACCGTTCTTTGGATCTGGGGGAAAAAGGACAATCGTCACCATTGAGTTTCTTGGGATATTATCTGTCGTCCCAGAAACGAGGGGGGTTTAGGTCTCAGAAACCCAAAAGATACATGTCCTGCTTTTGCTTGTAAACTGTAGGCTAGGTTTGAAGCGAACAATTCCTTGTGGGAAACGTTCCTCCACACTAAGTACCGCAGGCTACAGTCCAATAGCTACACCGGGGTCCCGTCCTATGCTAGTGAGACGTGGAAAAGGATGCAATCCGTGAAGGCTTTTGCAGATTTGCATGGTGGTGGTTTGGTATGGGACGGTAGCCCCTTCTCGATCCAAGCGATTTGCAACTCGACTCAGACACCATCACCTCCCGTTCATATCTTCTCCTTCATTTGGGATGCCAGTATTCCACCAAAAGTTTCTCTTTTTATGTGGCGGACCTTCCACGAGGGGCTACCGATTGATGAGAACCTTCGGTGGATTGGCATTCCTTTAGCATCTCGTTGCAGGTGCTGTGGATTTGGGGACACGAAATCCATAACCCACCTGTTTTTCTTGGGCTTTACCGCCATCTCTATTTGGAATTACTTCGGGAATTTGGTTGGTCTTCGAGGTAATGCGTCTTTTCTCGCTGATAGACTGAAAATCTAGTGGACCGGAATCTCAGGTAAATCACTGCGTTCTATCCTTTTCCGGCTTCTGCCTTGTCTTATCTGCTGGCACATTTGGTGCTTGCGGAATAAGGCAATTTATGATGAGGTGCCTATGGACCCCCTTAATATCATCCGAAAGGTAAGGAATGATGTATTCCTGGCCTTTCGAGGCAAACCGTTTAGAGGTTCGATTGGCTTCCGTTCGTGACGACTTGCTATAACCTTTGATGTCTCATCGGTTACAGCAACCTCCAGAGCGGGAATCGGTTGAACCTTTTCTCTTTAGGGTATCGGGATCCGTCCCGTTAGCCTTTCCACACCTTCTCCCCACCCCTTTTTTGTGGCTCATATTGTTTGCTAGTTCTGTAGGGTCTGGATTTACAGGTTGTGGATTTGCTGGATTGTGGAGCTTTGGACTTGGTCTTATGTATGGGTTGGGAGCTTGTTGCCTGACTGGTGCGTTAGCTTATTTGGTTCAGCAGTTGAAGCTTATGACAGTCTTTCCTTTTATCCTGACGAGGCCTCTTTCAGACTAACGGGTTTCCACCTTTTCACCGAGCTCCTTATGCAGTGGCGCTTTCATCTTCTTCAGCGTCTGACAGGAGAAACCCCGTCTGTTGCCGTTTTGCTGCTTTTTTGTTGTTGTTTCCATTGTACCACCAGTTATCATGTCTTTTTTAGTTTTTGTGTATACACAGGTATGTAGCCATCTCTACATAATCTGTCTTTGTGAGCCTTTGGAGGATGACTAGATTCTTCTTTTTGTTATATATAATATATATATATATATATATATATATATATATGTGTGTGTGTGTGTGTATATATATATATATATATATATATAAGTGACACATATGCAAAAAATGATTTTTTTTTTAATATTTGCATTGAAGAGAAATTACAAATATTGTTGTCATATACATAAACATTGAATTAACATTGTGTACACATAAGATTTACATGACATTAATATTAGTGAAATGGGTTGAAGATGCTCTAAGTGAGATGCTTACATTTGTTGTGGGCAGATAGTAATTTTCTTTTGCGTTAAATTTCATGTAACACTAGGGGTGAGCGTTTGGTTGGTTTAGTTTATCCGATAATAAATTTGTCAAACCAAACTAAAACCAATAAAATGAAAACCAAACCAAACCAACCAAATTAAGTTTGGTTGGTTCGGTTGGTTATTCGATTAAACCGAACTAAAAATGTTTTACACTGTATTTGAAATATTCACTATAATTTGAAACAAATTATAAAAATATGATTACAGTATTATAATTTTTTGATTTTTATGCTTTTTAATATTAATTTTAACGCATAGGTGGTGATTAATATATACTTAAATAACTAAACTAACATAAAATATTTATTATAATACCGATAATTTTGAAAACATAGTAAAAAATCAGTTAATTTGGTTAAACCGATAACAGGATTCAATATTTTTTCGGGCTGATTACAAACCGATTTAATTTCAAAACCGAACTAAACCGACCAAAATAAATTGGTTTGGTTGGTTTATTTGGTTGAACCAAATAATAATTACTCCTAGATAACAATGTGTATGTAGACGTAAATTTACCTAAGCTCTCCTATCCTTCACGAAAAAAATAAATGGAGATAGAACCAATAAACGTGGAAGAGACGCTGAACCAATTGGATTCTTGCCTTTCTCAAATCAGATGGCGGCTTAGATCCACTTCGAAGCGTAGGCTACAGACAGGTGCTTCATATTTTACAGTACGTTTAATTTTAGGTTTTTTTAATGTTGAATTATTATTCTCAATACGGAGCATCGTGCTAATCCTCCTTTGATTTGATACGATAAAACTCATAATTTGTGGTCATCGGACTTTTTGAAACTGGAATGGGGCATTTTGCGTAAGCATCTTACTGGCATTTATTGAACATGAATGTATCCAGTTAATAGCACTCTAAGTTTAAAGATCTCAGATGTGATGAAATTGTGAGCCTCTGCTGTTGCAATTGTTATACTGTTCATGTTATATTCTACTTCAGTTTGTATGATACTGATATCAAAATACTGCGCAAGTTGGTATTATAATATACGGGCAATATCTGAAAATCAAAATGAACTCCTTTTCTAAATTGAATTGCTAGCGTTTCAATCAACTTTGTACCTCTGATTTCATTGATCGAATTGAAATTTTATTTTCAGTCCTTAATTATTTTCACAGATATCTTGGCTTTGTGCACTAGGCTGAGGCCTGTGGTGATGATTGACTATGGTGGAAAGATGCCTGAACTTCAAACAAATCTGTGTGCATTCTTAAGTCTAATGAAAAAGGTTTAAATTTGAATCCTTTTTTCCTTCTGTTAGTGCCAAAAATGCCCCTAATACCCGTAAGTTTGTGTAGAAAAATAAAAGTAATGAAAATATATATATATATATATATATATATATATATATATATGTATATGTATATGTATATATAAATGTGGAAAAAAACAATAGACAAACAATCTATAGTGATCTGGTTAAGTGTGCCTAGGTCCACTCGGAAGATCTTCTCGTTTTATTGCTGAAAATGAAATCACAACAGGTATTCTTATGGTTCATCGTCGAACGATAAGCATTTACAAGAATCAAGTACAAGTGCTGAAAAGTAAAAAGAATCGCCGAAATGATCCCCCTCATGGTTTGTTTATAGTTTAGATCGGCGGGGAACTCTCTGTTGGCATGTCCATCCAGACTTCCTCCATGATCTTTCGGCAGTTGCCATAGTGGAGTACATGACCGCCCCAACAATCTTTATGCATCAACATCTAACCAAGTAACCATAGCCTATGAGTTGATACTGATTCATGGAACTTCATCTGAATGGATATCAACCTTTTGAAGATTGGTTGCCATACCGTCAGCTTCTTGATTCCTGAGCTATTTTTATTTGAGTCATAACTTGATCGTTTCTGAGTCAAGTTGGTCGGTCTACTGTAGTATGAAGTTGCTGGTTTGGAGAGTTCGAGGAGAGTTATTAGGACCGTCAATGGATGCTTTTAGATCCAGATAGTGCCATATCCGCATCAGAAATCATTTTTGGATATCGGATATCCGCATTTGTGAATACAGACAGATATTAGATAATTATCCGAACTGTCAACGATCGATAAATCAGGAAGTACAAATGAATTTTTTTACTTTAACATAGTTTTTTCCCAATCCAATTGATTATTAAAGCGTTAGAGATAAACAAATATGATGATAATCAAAAGTTTTAAGCAATTAATATATGTTCCGTATGTATAATATAGACTTTCGGCTTAATAAAATAAAAAATAGTGTGTTTCATTATGCTAAAATATACATGATTTAAACTATAATAAAAAATAGACGGATAATTTTTGGATGTGAATATGTCCATTTCCACATCCGTTCTTTCGGATATCAGATATTTTATCCATTTTTGGGATGCAGATGCGGACGGATTTCAAATTTTTAGGGTATTCATTGACAATCCTAAGAGTGATGGAGTTAAGCATGGAAACAGTGATGTGGAGCATGGAAATGGTTTTATGGACCAAGGCATGTATGAGGAAGGAAGATGGGATTTACCTCATCAAGTGTTATGGTTAGGTACCGAACATCTACTTAGTGGGATTTTCCAACTTCATTCACTAAATGGCTCAGGGTGTTTCTTTTGCACTTGGACTTATTTTTTGGGCTTCGTGGATCATCGTCGGGTTGTCTGTCTTGATAGCTATCAAGTTTGACCAATCCAGTTCGTCCAAATGCTAATATGTCAAAATATCAGATAACGCTTGGCTTACATAGTACATCGTGTTGCAAACACGATGTGCTTTGCATCGAGAAGGATTGGGACTGTTGCTTCAAATTTGATTAGTGCTTCAAATAGTTTTATCCTCCATTTGAGTTGTTTTTGTGAACTGAATTTTTTTTCCCATCAGCCGTGACGCTTCAATGACACTGGGGACTATAATTTTGGAATCCAATATGATTGTCTATCATCTTGAACTTGACATTCTGGATAATCCCATTTCTAGGATTTTTGGGGTTGGATTTTCCTTTAGTTGAGTTTTGGAATTGAACGTTCTATATACATATGCATATGGATATGCGCACACATGAGCATGACTGGTAAAGTCTAGAGACACTTGAGCATGAATGATCGTGCATACGCAAAGCTGTAATTCTATGTAATTTTTCTTCTTTTATCGAACTATGATGGTTCGATACCGAACCATGGAGAATGGACTTAGACCCAGAACGAGTCATTGGTCGAAAAATAAGGTTTATGCTTTATCTAATTAGGCAGGGCCGACACTATGACAAGACGAGCAAGACTCTAGAGCAGCTGATCCGACATGGGCGACAATTGAAGGGAGGCGATGGTGGGTTAATTGGCTTGCCAATTTACTATAATAAAAAACTTTATATCAACTACTCAGTAATTAGTATTGTGGTGAAATGGTTACAACTTCGCCTACTTTATCAGGTGACCAGAGTTTGAGTCTGATCATGAGTGGTTTTTTTCTTCTCCTGTTCGGTTTTTGTCAGCTGTTCGTCTGGGGCAACCGTGGTAGTCGGGCCGGCGCTGTAAGTAGACCAACCATCATCTTCTTTTGTTTTATTTCGTGATCTTCCATTAAGCCTCACTTCCTCCATCAGGGGACTTGGATCTTGAGTTTAGCTACTCTCATCACCACCATCGCATTTGACTTAGCATTTGACTTAGCATTCGACTTAGCATTCGAACTCCGCCTTTGCCTCATCTGAAATCACGGATTCGATCTTTGATTTAGACCCGATCCATAATAGCATGATTCAGGCGCAAGAGTTTTGAACATCTTGAACAAACCCGCCTTGGCTTGAACTCAACAAGCTTGGTGAGTAATGGAGGCGGTGAATAGTTGTAGGCAAACAACGATGAAAAGGCCCGAGGGATTGGGATGATGGAGCTTCGATTTTCATGATGAAGGAAAGAAATATTCTCAGAATTCCCCGAGTACGAAGGTTCAGTGGCGAACCATCTCCTTAATAGGGTTTTGCAACTTTGTTTTCTCTTCATTTTTGTTTAGCCGAATTGCTGTGAACTCAATGCTCCGTGTTTTAAGAAATTTTAGACAAGCTGTTGACAACATGAAGCTCGTTGAGATGGTCAATCAATGTGGTCATCCCTAGCGATCTTCGGTCTTTTAATGAAATACCATACGATATCAGACGTTTGAATTTCATGACATTGCACCACATTATACACACTATGATTCAGTCTGACAGGGGTATTAATATTAATCAGTCTAATATTAATTGTGCATTGAGCTTTTGATAGCTATGGACGTCAGAGATTCCAAGCGTCTTTCAACTATTGGTCGAAGGCCTATCGATAGTTCATTACGATGAACTTGATATAAAATCAAGCTCTATGATGGTGCTTTCTAAACAATGAACCCTAAGGCAGTTTGTCATTCAGCCTGAGATTCCATAAGAAGATCAGCGTGCTCAAGAGAATCTGGAAAATCTCTGATTTTAGTCTGTTTTGTTTTGGAGACTTTAGAGACTCGATCTCGTATCGGGGGAGATCTCGGACGAGCCGAGCCCAACTCTGGAATTTGTCCCGGAGTTCCATCTGGGGTCTTAAAGCTTATATTCAGAGGCACATGATACGTTAAAAATTAATATTTTCACAATAATTTCCGTGAATGCTACTACAATAATAACAAGTTAAACTTGATTTGCTAAATCGCTCCATTGTTATTAATTTATGGAAGAATTTTCATATTCATAAATCATAATATGCTCAACTAAAAAAAATAGCACAATACAAATAGATTATAACTTACAATTTATGATCCGTGAACATGAATTATTGTTGGACGTAGACCATAAAAAAGATTCAAAACATTAAACAATTTCACGGTAGAATGTAGAAGACATACTTTTACAAGTAACATGCATGTAAAAAACAAGATGAACTAGAAAACCCTAAAAATTGTAGGACATATATGAATATGCGATATGGATATATCATATATTACATGCAAAGCATGCATAAAATATTAAATATGAAACATGATTCTTTTCAAGTTTTCTATTTATATATAAGAAAAAAACATTGTGGTAAACCAAAATAAAACCAGTTTTTTACCATTACACGCTAAGTAGCAAAGAAAAAGAGTCATTAATATATCTTAAAATGTTATTCTTCAAATGAAAGAGGATGTGACTCAGATACCTTGCATTGGGCTATTCGATTTAAGGAATTTTTGGGGTTTATTTTAGTAATTATAAGAGGAGTCAACTATTAAAATAACAACATCTAGGTTCAGTTTTTTTTTAATTGTTTTGGGTCGGACATGAACTTAAATTTCATCCCCAGAAAAAAAAACCAAAATATCAGTCTATATTTTAATATTTCATCTCGATCGATGTATCGACCGATATTTCTATAACTCGAACGACATATTCGAAACATGTTTTACGACAAGATTTGTTGTTTCGTTAGGTTATCAAAACTAGATCTTGGGGATACTTTCGAGATCTGAAACAATTATTTGGAAGTATATGTATATGTACCAAATGCAGAACCGACACGTGATACACTTGATGATGCTATTATATTAGAGGATCTTGTTGACTCGTTGCTTCCAAGTGATCCATCAGAGTTTGAAATACATCATACACTCCCGCGTCTAGGCATAATTTCTTTTTTTCCTTGATTACTTTGAAGAAGGGGATGTATTTGTCGGTGGATGTGGAAATGAATCGACTTTGGGCGACGACCTTCCCATTTAAGCTTTTGGATCTCTTTGACTGATTTCGGGGTTTATCAATCCTCAAGGCTGCTATCTTCTCCGACTTAGCTTCGTTCCTTGAGAATTAACGATGAAACATAGAAATTTTCCGACGAAATGCGAAAAAAGCATTTCAAGGGATTAGGCTTCATTCAATATTTTTGGAGAATGCCGAACATCTCGACTAAATTGTCGATGTGGTATGCATCCATGAACGATAGTAATTCATGCCATACAGTCGAGTTCATTAGTTGATCGAATCTCGAGAGCAAAAGATGTCCTTCGGGCATATCTTACTCTGGTCGAAGTAGTCGATTCATGTCCTCCACTTTCCGTTAGTATTCCTTATCAGAACTAAATTCGACAATCGACACGATTTCGTGTGGCGCCACGGATGAAGCCATTGTTCTTCAGTCTATCCACCTTCTCTTTGAGTGCGTCAGATCTCTTCGGGTCTATGTTATGACGCTTTTGCTTCACATGAACGCATCTTAGGAGCATTTAATGCATTGCTATCGACATCCGACTAGATTCCAAACATGTCAGAGTGAGTCCAGAAGAGCATATCTAAATTTGCCTAGAGAAAGCCTACCAACTCTTTCATTATCCTGGAGCCGAGTTGAGATCGATCTTCAAAACCAGATTTGGTAGCTGACTGGGATATCGATTATCAACTTAGCTTGCTAGCTCTTTTGCCTTTCGGCTTCTTGCACGAATCCATGTTTGTTGCCCGAGCTCGAGCTTTAATTGCTATGCGTCAAGGACTTTTATACAATGAGTTACGTCGACGTCATTTTCTCTCTCTTCGACTTGCATCTTTCACATAACGTTCTCGATCAAGTCTCTAGTCGCCTTGAACGATCCTGATGTCGCTCTTAGTCAAAGGACTTCATAATCAAACACTAAGCGGCGATGGTCGCCCTAAACTCAGCAAGGGCCGGTCAGATTAGAAAAACATTATAAATCGACGGGACATCCAACAAAACAAATGGCACGACTCTTACCCATTTATGGTCGCTCTTTCCGAGCATTACCTTTAGCTCGACTTATCCTATCGGCTCATTAGCATAACCGTTAAATCCTTGAATACGATTGTTGCATGACTTCAAGTTTTTTTCTTCCAAGAGCATCTAATCATATGCTCGCTTGAATATAATATTGACGAACTGCCATAGTTAAATCAACACCTTCACAACAAGTCGGGCCAATGGTGGTGGTTATCGCCTTCAAATCTTCCGTTGAGGCTCCTACCCGCTTTACATCATTGATTCTAAAGATAATGTTATCATAAATAGACTTGAGCTATTTAGATAGAGCACCGTCTTCCATGACAAAGCAACTCTTTTGATCAAGATACCTCAATGAATTGATATCTCTCCATTTTATCCCAGCTCCTCTCTGTCCGATGGGGTACACTTATTATTTTGTTAATAGCAAGACGTTTCTCAGATCTTATAGGCTTGTCAACACTATAGTTGTGAAAGACGCGCTTAGGTGTGCGCCATGGCACGGTGCGGCGTTTGCACCATTTTTGTTTGTTTTGGTTTTGGTTTTGGTTTTAAAACCAAACTTTTATATTTTTTATGAAAAAGTTAATGATAAATGTTGTAAATCCACATAAAAATATAGTCTACAGAAATATTATAATGTAACATACAATATTATTAGTATTACATTTGGAAACTATTTTTTGAAGTTACATATATGGATTGTTTTGGCGCAACGGTAAGGTTACCCAACTGGTAATCTGGAGCGCTCAGGTTCGAGCCCCGGCCTCTTCACAATGTGAGGGAAAGACTGTGTGCGCTAATTGACCACCCTCAGAGCCCAAAAAGCCGTGAGAATAGTACTAGAACGGGAGACTGTTCTAGGAAGTCCTTGCGCTCGAGTACGGGAGCCTTTGGCACTGGGTATCCACCTACATATATGGATTGTTTTCATAGTTTTCAATAATATTTTGTGTCGCATAGTATGGTGGATAACCATATTGTATGTCCTGAACCCATGTCTCCATCATATTGTCAAACGACGATGGTTCTGCACTTCGTGTTACATACGTAAATTGATTATTTTGATCACTCGAGACGTCACTATACGTTTCATTTGTTCCATAATACGAGTTTCCATCATAAAGATATACCATATCTGCTTTGTCGTCACTATCTACCAATCGTAAAACTTTCACTAGTGGCTCAAAAACATTGTTGAGGCAATAGTCCAAAAAGCATTGTTGTAAATTAGTGTTGAGGCAATACATGCTGTTTTTATCTTTAGTATTGAGCCTAAGAAGTCATGATGTCCACACTCTCGAAGCTATCATTCTTCTCAAATCATCATTATGTTTGTGAATAGATTGGAATGCGATGAAGTGAGTTGCAAACCATGTTACTGTAAACTTAATCAATTCTTTATTGTTTGTCTTCTTTCTCATGATGGAAAGTAACCAACCATGATTAAATGTTATTAACTGACAACTTTTGATAGCATTTGTTACCTCTGTCTTTTTTGAAATATCCTCCAAAATCAAATCAATGCAATGTGCTGTACATGGTAACCAATATAAATGTTCTTTTTTTGCATCAATAACAACCCATATCTTTGTAGTTTGCAGCTTTGTAGTTTGCTCCGTTATCTGTAACAACCTGTACTATTCTATTTTCATTCATTGTTTCAACAACATCATCCATTAATCCACAAATGTATTCCCCACTATGGAATTCATCTTTAGCATCTACTGATTTGATAAATACCATTCCGTGAGTAGAGTACACAAGAAAGTTTATAATCTTTCGTCGGTTTTGTGTACTCCAACCATCACACATTAGTGTGCAACTATATTCATCCCAGAAATTGTGCCACATTTTAATATGTTGTCCAATTTCTTCTATTTCCATCTCAAGATATGGGTGTGATATTTCATACGCAATAGGTGGATCAATTTCACGACCACTTTCGGCTATCGCGCCAACCATTGTTGTATAATATAGACTATTAGCAACATTATGAGGAATATGGTTAAAGAAAAAGAACTTAGAAATAGCTCTACCAATATATTTTTTTGGCATCTTTAATATCTTTCATTGCAGATTTAATAGAAGGCTGAGTTCTTCTACTTTGTTTTTGCATATATGAATCGATTCTTCCAGTAGCACGAGAGTCAAAATCTTCATCTACTATAACAGATTTGCCACGCTGAATGTGTTCTGTTTGACTTGGACTAAGATCGTCCAGTGATATGAGATCTGCATAGAGATCTGTGCATACATTCGTCTCTGAATGCATCTTTGCTCCGTCGCATGGCACGTTGCAATTCTTTGTCATCGTCACTCTCATTGTTTGATACTTGTGGTCTGCTCATTCATTCTTTTTGTAAGCGTTGCTTGTTTAATTTTGCTTTGTTTCGTTCATTTCTTTTTTGAATGATATGCGATCATATAAGTTGTTTAACTTCTTTAGAGACAATTAAACAAGCTGCTACGTCGTAACCTACTCCTGCCAGATGTTCTTTCAAGCGAGTCACACCACCGCCATTAAATAATTTTATGGCAAAAATTACATTTTGTTTTTTGAATATTGCCATCGATCGCGGTACCATAATTCCAACCAATTCAGTTTGATTTGCCATGATGTACCTGAAATTATACATAAATGGTACAATATAATCATATATTTCAATCAAGTTCAATGTATACATCCAATATTCAAGTCCAAAGTTCAATATTCTAGTCCATATTCAAATCGGCTTATTCCGGTCAGTTCAACTTGTTCAGGCCAGTTCAACGAATCAGTTCAACGTGTTCAGGTCAGTTCAACGTGTTCAGGTTAATTCAACATGTTCAGGTCAATTCAACTTGTTCATGTCAATTCAACGCGTTCATGTCCATTTATATGTGCAATGTTAATGTCAGTTCACTATGAAAGTCTAACGTGTTCAAATCATATGCTATTTTAAAGTCAGTACATATTAGTATGCAGTATTCAACGACGCATTAAAATAAACAATAGGACTAATCAACGTGTTTCAGGTCAGTACTGAGATTTCAATATGCTGCACATGTTAATTCAATAGCAAAACAACAAAGAGAACAAAAAATAAAATAAAAGGAGAGACCAGTCAAAGTTTATCTGTCATACTATAAATATTACCTATAAAAAAAAATTGCTACTTCGGTCCTTATCGTTAATTTTTGAACTTTTGTTTACTGTCCAAATATTGGACTACTTTCGGTTAAAAAGGATGTCAAAATAAAGTTGACTGTCACACATTATATGTCCATTGTACTTTCATTTAGATATTAATTAAAAAGGTGAACGCGTTATATCTTCTTCTCTTAATAAACATTCACGCAGAGGGGGAAACCGGAAAAATCGAGCGCAGGGAAAAGAAGACGAAGATGGTATTTTTTTTTAGGGAATTCATAAATCGATTAATCACCTGTAAGTCGATCGTCGATTGCAGCTCGATTTCGCGTCTGTTGCTTCAAATCGGGAAGAATTTTGAAGCTCGATTATTGACTGAAGATTGTTGAATGGTGAAGACAGCATGGTAATTTATTTTCTTCAATCGTTAATTTATAGACAAACGATTTTACTGTTCGATCACGAGAGTTGCTTTTTCTCTTGTTTTTCGAATTCTGTTTCACGCGTGCTTTTTTTGTCGGTGCAGTGATTTCGCGATTTAGGGTTGTTTTTTACCCTTGTATAAAGGGCACAAGATTCTGCCATGGTTTCGTCTTGGTGACTGTCGGAACCGGCACATGATCAACGGGATCTCGCGGTTCCGGACGAGACCTCAAACCATGGGTTCAACACCTCATAGCTTTCTTGCAATTCCTATCTCGTTCTATCAAACTCAACCCTAGAGATAACATCAGTAGGGTCCTAGATTTCAACGGTGGCTGGTTGGGCCACTTCGTCTACTTGATGAGAATCAATGTTTTCGACACCATCCATAGCACGTGAAGCAGATGCACGATCTTTCCGTGGGCCATAGTACCAATTCCTTGTAGATTTGAGGTAAATCCGAGTAGTAAACCAAATGAAAAAGAGAAGACTTGATTCATCTCTTAAATTAAAACGATCTAGGAGTAGATGATGAAATTTGAAAATATCGAGATTAGGAATCTCAATGTAAGTACCGAAATGTTAGCGTTGAAAATGACACTAACACCCATAAGAATGTATAGGGAAACAAAAGTAAAATATAAATGAAAATAGGGAAACAACAGTACATAAACAATTTATAATGGTTTGACCAAGTGTGTTTGCGTCTAATTGGAAGATCTTCTAGTTCTATAGCTAAAATTAAAACAGGTGTTGCTTCCGTCGTTGAACGATAAGCAATTACAAGAATCAAGCATTAGTGTTGAAAAGTGAAAAGGATCCCCGAAAGGAAGCCCCTCATGGTTTATTTTTAGATGTATGTCAGCGGGAAACTCCCAAACGCATTTTCCTCATTTCCTTCATGATCTCGTAGTAGGTGCCACAATGGAGAATGTTGTCATCTCAGTAATATCTATGGGTCGGTACCTAATCATAGCTTATAGGTTTGTACCATGGTTTGAGGTCTCATCTAGAACCGCAAAATCCTGTTGATCTCGCGCCGATTCCGGCAGTCACCGAGACGAAACCATGCCAGAATCCCGTGCTGTTTATACAAGGGTAAAAAAACAACCCTAAATTGCGAAATCACTGCACTGATAAAAAAGGCATGCGTGAAACAAAGTTCAAAAAGGCAGAGAAAAAGCAACTCTCGTGATCGAACAGTAAAATCGTTTGCCTATAAATAAACGATTGAAGAAAATAAATTACCACACTGTCTTCACCATTCAACAATCTTCAGTCAACGATCGAGCTTCAAAATTCTTCCCGATTCAAAGTAGGAGACGCGAATTCGAGCTGCAATCGACGATTGACTTGCAGGTGATTAATCGATTCATGAATTCCCTAAAAAAAATTTACCACCTTGTCTTCTTTTCCCTACACTCGGTTTTTTCGGTTCCCCCTCTGTGAATGTTTATTAAGGGAAGAAGATATAACGCGTTCACCTTTTTTTATTATTATCTAAATGAAAGTATAGTGGACATATAATACGTGACAACCAACTTTATTTTGACATCCTTTTTAATCGAAAGTAGTCCAATATTTGGATAGTAAACAAAGATTCAAAAACTAACGATAAGGACCGAAGTAGCAATTTTTTGTTTACAGGTAATATATATATATATATATATAGTATGACATATAAACTTTTACTGGTCTTTTATTTTATTTTTTGTTTTCTTTGCTGCTTTGCTATTGAATTAACATGTGCATCATATTGAAATCTCAGTACTGATCTGAAACACGTTGAATAGTCATATTGTTTATTTTAATCCGTCGTTGAATACTGCATACTAATATGTTGTACTGACTTTAAAATAGCACATGATTTGAACACGTTAGACTTTCATGGTGAACTGACATGAACATTGCATATATAAATGGACATGAACGCGTTGAACTGACTTGAACACGTTGAACTGACCTGAACATGTTGAACCGACCTGAATACGCCGATCCGAATATGGACTAGAATATTGAACTTTGGACTTGAATATTGGATGTGGACATTGAATTTGACTGAAATATATGATTATATTGTCTCATTTATGTATAATTTCAGGTACGTCATGGCAAATCAAACTGAAGTTGGTTGGAATTATGGTACCATGATCGATGACAATATTTGAAAAACAAAATGTAATTTTTGCCATAAAATAATTAATGGCGGTGGCATGACTCGCTTGAAATAACATCTGGTAGGAATAGATGGCGATGTAGCAGCTTGTTTAATTGTCTCTAAAGAAGTTAAACAACTTATACGATCGCATATCATTCAAGAAAAATGAACGAAACAAAGGCAAAAGTATCAAACAATAAGAGTGAAGATGACGAAGAATTGCAACGTGTCATGCGACAGAGCAGAAATGCGTTTAGAGACGAAGATATGCACAGAACTCATACCACTGGACGATCGGGTAGTAGTTCAAGTCAAATAGAGCGCATTCAACGTGGTAAATCTGTTAGAATAGATGAAGATTTTGACTCTCGTGCTGCTGGAAGAATCGATTCATATATGCAGAAACGAGGTGGAAGAACTCAACTTTCTATCAATTATGCAATGAAAGGTATTAAAGATGCCAAAAACATACCGGTCGAGCTATTTCTAAGTTATTTTTCTTTAACCATATTCCTCATAACGTTGCTAATAGTCAATATTATACAATAATGGTTGACGCAATTACTGAAAGTGGTCATGGAATTGATGCACCTATTGCGTATGAAATATCACACTCATACCTTGAGATGGAAATATAAGAAATTTGATAACATATTAAAATGATGCACAATTTCTGGGATGAATATGGTTGCACACTAATGTATGATAGTTGGAGTACACAAAACCGACGAAAATTATAAACTTTTTTGTGTACTCTACTCCGGAACGGTATTTAATAAATTTGTAGATGCTACAGATGAATTCCAAAGTGGGGAATTAATTTGTGGATAAATAATGGATGATGTTGTTGAAACAATTGGTGAAAATATGATAGTGCAGGTTGTTACAGTTAACAAAGCAAACTACAAAGCTGTCAGGCTGTTATTATTGCAAAAAAGAGAACATTTATATTGGACACCATGTGCAATACATTGATTTGATTTTGGAGGATATTTCAAAAGAGACAGGTAACAAATGTTATCGAAAATTGCCAGTTAATAACAACATTTGTCTACAATCATGGTTAGTTACTTTCCGTCATGAGAAAAGAGACAAACAATAAAGATTTGATTTCATCGCACTCCAATCTATTCACAAGCATAAAGATGATTTGAGAAGAATGGTAGCTTCAAGAGGGTGGACATCAAGACTTCCTAGGCTCAATACTAAAGATAAAACAACAACTATTGTCTCAACACTAATTTGTAACAATGACTTTTGGACTAGTGTTGTTTCTGTCATACTTGTTTTTGAGCCACTAGTGAAAGTTTTACGATTGGTGGATAGTGATGACAAAGCAGATATGGTATATCTTTATGATGAAGACTCGTATTATGGGACAAATGAAATGTATAGTGAAGTCAATGATCAAAATAGTCAATTTACGTATGTAACACAAAGTGTAGAACCATCGCTGTTTGACAATATGATAAAGACATTTATGAGTTCAGGACGAATACAATATGGTTATTCACCATATTATGCGACACAAGATATTGAAGAAAATTATGAAAACATTCCATATATGTAACTTCCAGAAATAATTTCCACATGTAATACTAATAAATTATATGTTACATTATTATATTTTTGTAGACTATATTTCTATGTGGATTTGCAACATTTATCATTGATTTTTTCATAAAAAATATAGAAGTTTGATTTTTGGACCAAAATCGCCAAAACCGTCCGAAACTAGTAAAAGTTCAAATGACCGAAACCGAGTTTTCGAACCTGGGCCTGTACTGATCCCATAGAATCTTATTAGAATGAGTTTTGAAATTTTTGGAGATTGAGCACTATATCATTAGCTTCATGTTCCAAGTTGTTTAAGCCATAGCTTGATAATTTCTGAGTCCAATTGATGGGCCTACGGTAATATGAAGTTGCTTGTTTGGAGAGCTTGAGGAGATCGATGGAGTTGAGCATGCAAACAGTGATACGGAGCATGGAAATGGTTCCTTGGACCAAGGCATGTGTGGGGAAGGAAGATGGGATCAATCCCATCAAGTGTTACGGTTTGGTAATACAAAACCATGTACTTGGTGGGAGTTTCCCACTTCATCAGGGTGTTTCTCCGGTATTTGGATGGACTTGTTTTCTGGGCTTTCTGGATACCTCACTAGACTGCCTCTCTAGATGGCTTTCTATTCCTGCTCTTCAGTCTTATTCCTGAATATATACAACTAGTCTGAAAATCATTATCCAAACTATCATAGCATACCGACCAAGAGTATGTATGTATCGTGTGGTTACAGGAATCAACTAGTTTTCTTCCACTAAGAGTGATGGTTATAGAAGATATGATATACATTGTCCACATGAACGAACTTTCGGAATATACGTTGGCAACTGTCAGCTTGAAGTTACAGATTCAATTTATTGATTTGGAACAAGATCCTCCAACGGTATTTATCCTCTTTTTTCAATCATACATAATTATGTTTTGCATTATTTATTTGATATCATTATTTTGGTTTGACTAGATGGTATCACAACCAGACGAAAACCCAGTTGTGTCAGAACTTGTAGCAATTCAAAAGATGTTTTCGGATGAGTTCCCAACTGATATAAATCAAGGGCAGATATCAGAGATTATTGATCTTAGTGAGGTGGTAAAGGAATCTCAGATAACACTGCCAACTCTAAATGGGTAAACGGATACTTCTCTAATCTACACTGTTTTGCTTAATTATGGATTTTAATGCTATTTTTAATTTGATTTTTAAGTTGTGTTCTTAGATATAAATATTACTTAGGCTATTAATACACATATTGTGTCATGCACTCATGCCTTTATTCAGTTTACTTTTTTGTGCAGTTCTGAAGTTTCTAAATTATCCTTAATCCTGAAAAAAAAAAAAGTTCCTTGATCCTGAAATACCACAATTGTTATCCATTTTCTGAAAGAATAACTTCATTATGTGCATGAGCAAAATAAGGTACACTAATCACATTATGATATGCTTTGACCTAGTGTTATAGTGTCTTTTTCTTTTTGTTAGCTGAGTCGATAACTTGGATAGTATTTGAATCTTCATATTCATGTTAACTGCCATGGATATTCGAATTGGTGGCTTGTAAGTTACTTTACTCCTTTGCAAATGCAATTGCTCGTATTGGACATATTTGGCTGGGCCATCTTGGAAATAATATATTATATGAGCTTTGATCTAGTAAAAATCATAGAATTTGGATTATCATAAGAGTATTTTAACATCGTAGTATATTCGAGTGCTTAAGTATACCTCTTTTATTTTTACCTTTTTCGTTCAGATAATTGAGCTTAGAAGATGGATCTATTTTTTTGTCTCTCCTTAAAATGAGATCTAATTCCTGTGATATGTTCCTATAATTATTTTGTAGCTAGATGATTATGTTAACGTGGCAGTGCATAAACATAATAAGGTACACTAATCACATTATGATATGCTTCATAGTGATATTTTTCATCAATTGATTAACATATTTGAACAGGAAATATTCTTAGGTTGTTCGAAAAGAATTAGCATAACATAAGATCATAAGTGAGCACCTACAAAAACTATATTCATGAATACGTTGCTAGATGAAGCTTGTGCCAAATAAATAGTATCCATGCATCTTTGTGGTATTTATTGCAAATATTGAACTTATATTCTGGAAGTTGCATCTGTTTGTTTTTAATTGGCCCAAAGTTTTTGTTTTTGTTTTTTTGTGTGTGTGTGTTGGAGGGGGGGGGGGGGGGGGTGTTGTTCTTGAAGCTTTGCGTCGAGTTTTTTATTTTGTTCACACAAGATTTGCGAATTGAGTTGAAATATAAATAAGAAAAATATTGGTTTCTTGTGGTTCTATAAACTTCTATCTAGTGCAAGTAGCTGCACTTTGGGCTCAACTTTACTGTAAGGTTGTGTAGGTCCTTGAATTTTTCTAGCTTGCCTTTTTATTTACTGAGTACCATTATTCCAGGCCATTTTATGTACAGTCAGTCGCTACTGTGTGATTGTTTTGTGTACTGCACTAGTCTTACAGCATTGTATAGTGTTACGTGGTTGAAATCTCTGCCTGACCACGGATCCAGTGGCGAAATCTTTCTTCTAAGATATTACTAAGCAGAACAGAGGCCATGAATCACTGCTATGCCATGCTTGACCGAAGCTACAATTTACAGGATTTTAGAGACAATGTCAAGCATAAATATAATACTTGATTGAAAGAAAATTAATTGATATATCTCTTAAGAGTGTAATTAAACTCTTAGTACATCATAAACTTGCATTAAAAACTGTGGTCATATCACAGATGGCTTCTTGGATATCCCGTAGTGTACTTGTTCAGCAAGGATAATGTTGCCAATGCAATTTGCAATCTTTCTACGAAGTCTCTTCATATTTATCAGATCACTATCTCAAGGTGTCCTAATACTTTATTCATCACACTTTGTTTCTCTTTTCAATTATGACACCCATGCTCCCTTTTTTGGTATAAACAGAAACTTAAAGTCTGGAACAAAATCTTCTGAAGAACTAACAAGGCAAGCATCTACCTCTGTTTTCTTGCTTTTATAAAATATACATTTTCCGTAGACACATGAATTAATTAATCAACTACTATAACATTTTTATGCTTCAGTTATATCTATTATATAAAAATAAAGTAAAAATTTTGAATTTTTTAACTTACGTTACATCATATGTATTTTCAGTACCCTTCTGTTCTCCAGCTATTTTGCATTAATCCTCCTAGAAATATTGAAATTTTCTCACTGAGTTATTTTTTCGATATCTAAATTTACATGTTGATATACATTCCTATTAAGAATAATTATCTTTATAACGCATCATATAGATAGAAACATCTGTATATATACATTTTATTCTTTATCATTTTTTGATCTACATAATATTTTATTTTTATAATTGAAAACTATAAACAAAAATAATAAATCCATACTTGCTATCTCTTATTTGAAGTATTTGATCGCTTTTCTAAAATAATAAAAAGTTGTATGGAACTTTTTTGAAGTATGAAATAAGGAGATTAAAACCATATTATTTTCTTAATAAAATTGAAATATTATAGTATATTTTCCTTAAAATAATAGCATGATTTCTCACATTTCAAGACTTATTTGTGGTCTCCATTTTTTTTCTAATCAAGAATCATGTATTATTATTTAAAATTGATCATATTTGTATTTATTTTAGAACAATATTTTGATGTGGTTACAAACTTTTTGAGAATAAAGTATATCAATGCATCGTTATTACACTTAGTTTGAAAATGCATGCCACTTCCTCATGAAATATTTGAAATTCTATAGATATATTGTTTATATAACAATTATACTAAATATTAGAATACAAAAATCAAATTATCTATAGATAAATATATATCAAAGAATATAAATAAATCCTGAACATTAAATTTAGTAATTAAGTACAATCAATAATATTCATTTTTTTCGTAAATATTAAATTCTTGAGAACAGAGAATTTGGTCTGTACCTTATTCATAACATAAAAATGACAATTTTTTTTGAATATAGTTTTCTTCAGTTCAATTTGATAATTTATTGTAATCGATATATATGTCTATCTATTATATATGTTAAATAATGTTCGTGCGTATGTATTTTCAGTTCTTTTCCACTCTACTATGTCACATTAAAGCTACTTAAAATTTGATTTTTTTCAGACAAATTATTCTCTATATTAACTGTACTGATATAATTTCATAATAAGAGTAGTTTTTTTTATAGCGATTCGTATAGATAGAAACATATACTTATTTGCATTTTATTATTTATTTGATGTACATTATTTATTCTTTATAATGGTAACTATTAATAAAAACAATAAATCTATACTTGTTATCTCTTATTTTGTGCACATATATAATTGCTTATTTTTAGAAAATGTCATATGGAAACTATTGAAGTATGAAATAACGAGTTAAGAATCAAAATAACTTCTTAACAAATTAAAATATTATATTATATTCTCCTATCAAAATTAAAACAGCAGCATGATTTCTCATATTCCATGACTTATTTATACTCTCTTTTTTCTAATAAACAATTAAGTGTTATTCAACAATATAGGGTATTTATTTGGGAAGAATATTACGATGTTGTTGCATACTTTTTAAATGAATAAAATACATCAGTGCATCATTATTAAATTTGTTTTAAAATGCACATTCTCACGAAACATTTGTAATTCAATAAATACATAATTAAATAAATATATTAAACATCAAATATCAAATTTTAATATGTTTTGTTGATAACTATTTATGTAAAAATACAAATAATTCCTAAACTTCAAATTTAGTAAACAAATACAATTAGTTACATACATTAGTTTCCTCATCAAATATTAAATTCAAAAGAATTGGGTAAATACCATAAATATATAGTCTGAAAAGTGACAATATTTTTTATTCAAATATGTTTCTCTTCATTTCAGTTTTATATTTTATTGCTAACAGTAAATTGTTAATCTGTTTAATTTATTATATGTTGTCAAAAACAGATGTATTTTCAGTGTGTTCTTCTGTTCTCATGCTATTTTGCATTAATGATCTTAAAAATTTGAATTTTATTTAAAAGTTATTTCCTCTACGATAAAATTTACATTTGCTGATTTTTTTTCATTGTAGTTCACTCCAAATTGAATCATAAAAATTGAGAAATGTGGCTTACTTAAATTTAACTCTTTATCATTTTTTGATTTCAACAATATACTTCTCTTTTCAAATAACGAGTTAACAATTTAAATGTTTTCTTAGCAAAATTAAAACATTACAGTAGATTTTACTAAAAAATTGAAATATGAGCATGATTTTGCAGATTTATTTTTACTTTTCTTTTTTCTAATCAACAATTAATCATTTTGTTCAAAAAGAATAATATATTGTATTTATTTTAGGATAATCTTTGGACACTGTTATAAACTTCTCATAAAATATGCCAATGCATCATTACTACTATGCTACCTAATTTAAAACGAAGCATGATTTTCTCATGGAATATGTGAAATTGAACGAACACATCATTTATTTAAGAAAATATATTGGATATCAAATATTATATTTGATTTTTTGTAGCTGATATTTATTTAAAGATACAAAACAAATATGAACTTTAAATTTGGTAAATAAGTACTATAAATTGCAATCATTATTTTTTTAACAAATATTAAATCCTAAAAAATAATGAATACGATGTATACTTTGTTTATAGTATAAAAGATGATAAAATTTGTTTCTTTATTCAGATATAATTTTATTCATTTCAAATCAATATTTTATTACAAACATTAAACATATTTATATTTGAATCTATTAAATAATGTTAAAAAAGATGTATATTCGCTGCACTTTCGCTTTTCATCTATTTCACATTAATGGTTCTCAAACTTTGGAATTTTCATACAGTTTCACCACATTAAAATTTACGTATACCGATCGCTTTTTCTCATATAAAGAATAATTGAAGTAGCACTAACATTTACATAGAATAATTGAAGTAGTGCTTATATTTTGATTTACATATATTATTTTTTATAATTGAAGATTACCATATTAAAAATAAATAATTTTATAGTTTTTATCTATTCTTTTGGGATACAAATTTGATTATTTTTTAGAAGACTACAAGATGAGCGCCCAATGACATTCCTCTTCTGTAGCACCCCTTTCCCCTTGATTTCTACCACGCAATCCAAATAATATGGCTAGTGGAAAGAGAGAAAATCATATTATTTAATTCGGTTTGTGTGTGGAAATCAACAGACTACAAGGGTGCTATTGAACGCTCTTCGCGAAACTGAGTTAAAAATTAAACTATTTTCGTAATAGAAGTGAAATATTACAGTAGGTTGTCTTAATAAAAGAATAATGATAGCATGATTTCTCACATTTTAAGACTTATATATGGTTTTCCTTTTTTTAAGAAATTAACAATTAAGCATTTTATCAAAGTAAATTTATTTTAGAAGAACATTTGATGCTATTACAGACCTTTTAAATGCATAAAGCATACCAATGCATCGTTATTACACTAAGTTTAAAAAATGCACTTTCTCACAAAATATCTGAATATATATATATATAGACACACACACATGAGGCAGGTTCAATGTCACTCCAAACAGTCGGGCACCCCTTTGGCCTCCATGTTTTCCACCACAAGTGGAAGGAGAGAATGAGTAGAAGGAGAGAGAGCGGGGGAACTTGTGGAAAACGGGGGTCTAAAGGAGTGCCCAACTGTTTGGGGTGGCATTGAACGCTCGCATATATAATATATATATATATATATATATATAGATAGATAGATAGATAGATAGATATATATATATATATATATATATAGTAGACATACAATCTTAACCGTTAGATTATATTGTCTTTATATGGAAGAGTGAAATTCATGGGCTGATCCAATGGTGTAATCACTGTGTCACCAATTGTAGACATTCCCTATATATATATATATATATATATATATATATATATATAAAATTTACCTGATAAGATATACATTATTTACGTAATATATCTGTTAAATGTCAAATATAAATTTCTTGTAGATATATGTATACTTATCTAAAGATACAAAATAAAAATAACTCATGAATGTTTATTTAGTAAATAAGTACAATTAATCATGTTTATTAGTTTTATTACCAATATTGAACCCTAACGCATAACGAATTGGGAAAATACCTTAATATAGTATTTATCTCTTAATAAAATATGAATATATGTAAATTACTTAATAATATCATGTAACTAAAGAAAAACGACAAGTCCGGTCTAAAAACTCATTTATCTCAACAAATTCACTCTATGATACATAATGCATTAATAATATATTTGGAGTTCAAGTTTTTTTTTTTAAACACATTACTATATGCCACATACTAATTACAGACCAGTTGAAATAGAAAAAAGAAAAAAAACACTACTAGTATTACCGCCTAAGAATAACAGAACAGTGTTGACAAAGAAGAAAAGTAGCTTAAAAATAGGTATTTATAAATGCTAGTTGGTACTATGCAGTTTAATCATTGAAGATTGTTTCTAGAATAATTTCATTTTTTTCTTAAAAAAATTGTCTAAGAAACGTATATTGATTGTTGCCAATTGGAACCTACTACGAATTTAAATTTTGTGTTATTGAGAAACCATAAATATTCAGGTACCTTCACTGTTTTATTCAGTTTATGGGATTTCTATTGACATAGAACTTTTGCAATCCTGTGACTATCCCGTTATCAGTCATTATCTTCTGGTTATCACTCGCTATCTTCTGAGTTCTGATTCTCAATTATTATTTATCTCTAAACGTAAAGCAAACACATGGTTCGTTAGGCAATACCATACTCAAGTATTTGTTTTTAATAGTAGGCAAATGTTGTGTAGAAAAAGATAGTAGCAACATGCATCTTAAGTCGATAAATATTTTCCAAAGTTGATAAATTGTATTACAATACATGAACAGTTTTACAGTGCCTTGTGATCTGAGTCTGGGAGAGGACAAAGAGCCATGGGCAGAGGCTTTTCTTGCTCGATTACTGGAGAAATTTGAAGCATGCAGGCATGTATGGACAGATATGAAGATGGAGGTTAACCAATGTTATCCACAGTCTATTGTTTTGTAATTTAAAACAATTCAACTGTAGCATCTATATATAAAAAAAAATTAACTTTGTGACTGTAAGCAATTAGCTATATATGTTGGTAAACTTTTGCCCTTTTTTCATGTCTATGCATATGGATTCATCTTAGCTATAGCCGTAAGCAATAGCATTGGAAGAAATGTAGTACCGATAACGAAGGGTTTCTACAGTATTGATTTCGATATTTAATAATTGTACCATTTTGATTGATTTGCACGAAATGTTGTTACAGTTAACACATAAACGATTAGTGTACACCAACTTCAAGAGATCCCCATAAAAATTAGATTACCATCCAAATTCATTGGTTGTTATAATTAACACATCTGTATGGATGAATAAGAAAAGGAGATTGTTAAAGGGACTTTACATTTGGTTAAGTAGGAATCAATTTTATTTTAGTTTACTATCCAAATTCATTGGTTGTTATAATTAACACATCTGTATGGATGAATAAGAAAAGGAGATTGTTAGAGGGACTCTACATTTGGTTAAGTGGGGATCAATTTTATTTTAGTGTACAATTGTTGTGGGAAGAACGAAATAAATTAGTTTTTCTTTAAACATATAAATTAAAATTTTGATATTAACTCTCTATAATCCTTATTAATAAAAACCATAAAACCTAAACCTTAATCAATATATACATTTTAATGCTGTACGTAAAAATATAAAATGGATATAATTAATGTAACGAAGACAGAAGAAAAGATTCGTAGGGGATCGAAAGGCATCGGATCAGGTAATTAATTGTAATTTCATATTAGAATTGATATGTTCAATTTAAATTAAATGCAAAAATGAAAATTTTGATCTAACATACTGTATTTTATATTGTTGTTTATTTTGTCAACGACTTTTTTTTTTTTATTTTTTTTTGTTCTAGAAGCACGCGTTTGTAATTTGCGATAAATTTAGTATATTGAGTTTTAACACAAGCGACGAGCCAAGAGCATTTAGAATTCAGAACCGTCCAAAAGGCAATAAAATGAAAATTTCCAGGTGGAGTATTAGACTTCGAACCCATGTGATGTTATCAAGATAATATTGTTCTTTTGAAAAAAAGATTATTAGACCAAAAATTACGTAATTTTGGCTCACTTTTCAAAGCTAATAAAATTAGATCACTTTCAAATGGTAAAACGGATATCTGCTTTTACCATGTTGGCTTTGAAAATGTACCATAAAAGATTTATTATTATTTGAAGTTTTATAATGATGCAATTTCAAATAAAGTCAATATGAATTGCTAAAGGGAAAAGTCTTTCTTAAGGCTCTACTAGAAAAGTAAAATAAAGCTTTTCGTTCCCAACCCATTCAGAATTGCATCATTAAAATAAAACGTAAAAAGAAAGAAAAAATTGCCTAGTAAAATAGCACTGAGCAACCATCAATGTGCCTAACACCTCTGTTTTCAGTAAGGTGTCATTTGCATGCAAATGTTTGAACATTACTGCTAACGACGGGTCTAATGTGCCTAAATTCCTCTTCTGAACGGTTTGGGGAAACAAACAGTTGGCAGATGCGTCTGCCGTTTTCCTCAAAATGGCTGATTGACTCTTCCCCTCCTCCCTCTATATAATTCCTCCAAACCATCTCCTTCTTGCTTCTCTACTAACACCAAATTTATATTAATCCACAACGTATATATACATATATACACACACACATGTGTGTGTGTGGCGGATTCAAGAAAAGTTTTTAGTGGGATCCTTACGTAAACATAAAAGTAAAATTAAGTATGATAATAATCCAGAAAATATCATTTCGATCCAAAATAAATAAGTTTTACATTCTAAATTTGTTCCCGACGAGTTTTCATCTTTTGGAACGAGTTTTTTTTTTTTTTAATAGCCGAAATAAGATAATCATTTAAAAATTCATCACCAATTCGGTTGCGTAAATCTGACTTCATAAATTTTATTTTAGAAAAGCATCTCTCCACTGTTGCGATTGCAACCAGTAAAACCAGTACAAGCTTTAGTACCTTATACACTAAAGGGTAAGAAAGATTTTTTTTCTTGTTTGCACCATCACTCAAGCAAAATCACCAATACCATTTAAATGGGTAAATCTTTCATCTTCTTTCACATTATCAAAATAAACGATAAGCTCATACTCAATAGCAATCCTCTCCACAGAACTAAAATCATCCGGATAAAATTCAACTAACCTCATCAACTATAATGAGTCAAATGCACCAAATGAGTCACGTGGGTCCAAAGCAGCCATACAAATGCGCAACTTCAAGTTCATCTCATTAAAACGATTATTAAACTCTGCAATTTGCATATCCACGACAACATTGAAACAATTAAAAGAGTAATAATGCTCGTATATGATTCTTGTTTTGTGTCGTTGATTTTTTGGATTAATGTAAGGCATCGTCATGTCCAACTTTTCAATATCATGCTTGTCACAAAAAGAAAAGATCTTCTTTTAAAGAGGATCTCATCCATCAAGTCAAAACTTCTGCAGTTGTCGCTTTGTTGGTTTCACCAGTGAGATAACATTCAAGATATCTTGATCTTTTCTTTGTAAAGCTTTTGTTAGAGATTCAGTAAGCCCAAAGATGTGCAACATCAAGTGCAAATAAAAAACAAAATCAAAAGATGTGAAATATATTTGAAGTCTGTTTGCTTGATGTTGTTGCAAATCCTTTTCACCTTCCTTTTCAATAAAGTTAAGAACATCCATAACAGTTGGATACAAGTCAGCCAAACGCATAAGGGTTTTGTAATGGGAACCCCAACGCGTATCTCCAGCTCTTATTAGAGAAAGCTCTTGATTCAACCCACTTCCGGTTTCTATTTCACCATGACCTATCTCTTTTAACAATCTCTCTTTTTGATTATCCCTAATCATATCTGTTCGTTCACAAGAACCACCAACCACATTTATTAAAACCGCTATCATGTCAAAGAAATCTCCGACGGCAAAGTGTTTTTTGGTAATCGCCGTAACAACTAACTGAAGTTGGTGAACAAAACAATGAACATAATATGCCGAGCTATTTTCTCTCATGATTAAAGCTTTTAACCCATTAAACTCACCACACATATTGCTTGCACCATCATAACTCTGTCATCTAATTTGTTTCAGACTCAAACCAAATTCGGCAAATAAGCTATCAATAGCAGATTTAAGAGTTAAAGAAGATGTCTCTTTTACATGAACAAGACCGACAAATCTCTTCTTAACCATTCCATGTGTATCATCAACATATCTTAAAACAACAGTCATTTGTTTCTTTTTAGATACATCACTAGACTCATCTACTAAAAAAGCAAACATGTCGTCACCAATTTCTGTAAGAACAGATTTGAGTATTTCTTGTGCAAAGCAATGACAAATATCTTTCTAGATACTTGGAGACACCATTTGACTATTTCCAGGAGCATTTTTCAGTGTAACCTTACAGACACTTTCATTTGATTTTGGGAGTATTTTATCATTTCCAAAAAATGTCCTCTATGAAATGAGTTTTCTAACTCATCGTGACCACGAAAAGGTAATGCGCCATTCAACAAATATCTAGAAACATCAATCGAAGCATTTAATCGAATTCGATACTCATTCTTTGTAATATCACTTTGCTTATGTAATACAACCGCAATAGATTGGCCTTGTCTCATTAGATCATCACATTTCTTAACACAAGTATTATGTAAACTACCAACTTCACCAACATGAATTCTAAGTCTATCCATTTTATTCCAACAACAAAAACCTTCCACTGTAAATGCATCACCTCCCCCTTGTCTTCCAACGTGATAGCTAAATAAACAACAACATAAACAAAAGACTTTATCGACTTTCATACTATACTTCAACCAACCACCATATTGATTAAACCATGTGATGTTAAAGCGTCTCGACTTACCCCCTACCATTGTATATGGAAATTCATGCCCACGTGGTTGATAAGGTCCTCTAACCAAGTATGTCCGTCTTTTTTCATCTCTTTGATTAGGATGATAATCTGAAATTCTTTTTCTTCCACATGGATCAAGAGGGAGTTCGTTCATGGCAATTAGTTCAGGCATTGAAGAACCAGAACTAGATTGAGAAACATATTTTCTTTTAAAGAATTTTTCCATTTTATATCAGCCACTGTCAAATAATCATTTCATGCCAATAATTAATTAAATACTGTTCTCCTAAAACCCAAAAGGACCTTGAAAAGTTGGAAAAATGGACATGCATAAATGGCCCTGCATACCACTATACCAGATTTATAGTGGTTCGGCGTTAACAAGCCTATGTCCACTTTATATATCTTTGAATATACATAAAATGCAAGTACAATCAGCGGTTTCTCTCAATCTCACTTTTACAATGATAACTCACTCAGTAATTTCGAGATAATACTGATAAGAAATAACAGAGAAACAGTAATGGTGGAAATCACACTCAAAATTGCCAAAAGATCCTCTAAAATGCCAAGTATAGGGCTATTTATAGGCGATATCTGCAGGCGGTTCATGATAACACGTGGCACGGATCCCGAGGATCTCGGACTGGTTCGTGGCTTGGTGAAGAAGTGGTCAATATGGCGGTTATGGACAGTTGTCATCAAACCCTGAACTTGCGGATCGTGGGTGGACCTGGTCGTGGTTGGGCTTTCAGGGATGTCGGATCGGTATGCGGAGAGGACTCCGGTCGTGACGAGGCATCACGAGCGGGGTAGCGAAGCTCATTCACGAGCCGAGGATGACAGGGAGTCCACGAACGGGCTGAGATAGCTTCACGAGCGAGACTTCGGATTGGACTTGTATGTGAATCTTGGTAGCTTGGTCCAAAAGCTAGCCAACATTTTGCCCCTACGAAGTATGTTTTATCAGGGATGGAACATGCTTCGAAACTGCTGAACCATCCTTTCATGAAACGATGCAAATCAGTGGTCGTGTCTGTTTGTAACGTCGCACTGCCTCAAAGGATTGCATTTTCTAATGGGTATAAATATCATGCAGGATTTCCAATTATTTCTCTGTTCATTGGTTAATTTCAATCTTCTGAACTCCAGATTATATCGCGATCAACTTGTCAGGTAAGTCTTAAATCCCATGGGTATTTCCATACTTTTATTTCGTGATCATTCTCGAGCTTGGGTCGTTGGAATACAACGCGGTTGGCGGAACGGGGCATACATCACGGACCTATGGTCGAGTGGGCCGCCTTCCAAACCACGATGGGCTTCCTTGAATGCTCGCGACCCATGGATTTTCACGGTCCCGAATGAGGCAAAAAGGAGAAGGCCAAAGGCCAACGTGATACTTATATAAACCTCTTCCACTCCTCCTCTTCTTCTACTTCTTTACTGCCGTCGCTCCTCTTCTTTTTAATCTAAGAAACCCAACTTGCGATTTTTTTGAAACCCTATACTTCCAGAAATTTATCCAAAGCAGTAATAATACTGAGATGATTGCTTTTCTTTGTTTGCTATCCCCATTACCTCAAATTCTGCGTCGCACTGTGTCTTCGAGAGGAGCTGAGTTGGTTTGTGGTAGGGTTTTGGTCACGACATCGTTTGGGTGGAAGAATGAGGGTAGCGACGTGTTCTTTTGGGGGAAGATCGTGGAGGAGAAGAGGAGGACATCAATTTACGGAGGGGGTTAAGCGTTGATAGTGATGCGAGTTGTGTCGATGGTGAAGTAGGATGGAGGGTCGGGTCGCGATGGTGGAATAGTGTCGGTTCATGAGGACGGAAAATGGACGAGTCGTGGAAGTCTCTTACGAGCCGTATGGGCGAGGCGATGTGGTACTCAATTGACCACAGTCACGAGCCCGTTCATGACTGCGAACCAAAACCCTAATTCATCTACCATGAGCCGGATTGTTCCCACGAGCCGGACCATCCTCACGAGCCGAAGCCTTCCCACGAGACGCAACAAACTCTTGTGCTGAGCCCCCGTCACGAGCCAATATAAACTCACGAGCATAACCTACTCACGAGCCGACCTATAGAACTTCAAGGATTAGCCTATCTCCGGGCCAACCTTAATTTTGTGATCATATCCGACTTAGTTATATCAATCAACCAAATTTGTCAAGGTTTACTTTAACTGAAAATAAACTGCAACTTGGACTAATCGATGAATAGTTAGGTTAGAGCCTTCGAGATGAACTTTTTGGACTGAACAACAGCACAACTTAGCAGCATGCAATGGCCATTATTACGCTTATTCAATTAACTTTGTGATTTTATTTTCCAGTATTATGCACACTTGCCCACACCAGCACTTGCACATGCACGGGGTCACAAGTAACTGCATTCTAATATGTCATGTTTATTCGCGAACACAACCATGTCTGATAGACGTTCATCGAGAATATCATAAATGAGGGCAGATCCAGAGTCGTCAAAATATCACAATCTGGATGTGCTTCCGTACGACCCAGAGTGGGAAAATTATGGATCTGATTATGAGACAGATATCGATAGTGAATCAATATCTTCCGAGAACACATCACTCGAGGAAAAAGAAGAAGAAGATGATCAAGCTCCTGACGAGATCCCAGGTGTTAAAGAAGTAGAGAAAGAGTAGCTGAGTGATTTCATGGCTTCTAAATTGGACAAGTTGAAATTGGAGAAAGTCTGTTTAAGGCACGGGATTCCTTGGGACGATGTAAAAACTCCAGAGGAGGGAGATAGGCCACACTCTGCTCCGGAAGTATACATGGCTGTCAGTAGGCTCATGTGTTGGGTAGGCGCTATCCCTCTGTTTTCTCCGACTGTCGTTGATCTCCTGAGACGGCTACATATCGCTCACATGCAACTCCATCCCAATGCTTACACAGCTCTGTATACCTTGTATATCGCGTATGTAGATATTTTAAAGACCGAGCTTACCTTCAAAGATTTGAAATTCTATTATCATTTCAAACATCGTTCCACAGGGACCCCAAACTTCTCTTTCTTCGATTGGATTCCTGGCAGAAAGGTTTTGTCGGATGGATATAGCAACTTAGGAGATGCGAGATCCGATTGGTTTTACATAAACATTAGGCATGATGTGCAAGGAAATGGCTACAATCAAGTAGGTTTCAAATTCTGCAACGCATATCCCAATTGCATAATCGCAGTGCTAATGTATTATTTTTTCTGTATAGCTCACAATTTTGAAAAAACAAAGGGTTCAGTATATGAAGATCGGCTATCATGTCTTATAAAGAGTAAATCAGATTTCTATAGAATTAGGAAGTGCATAACTGATGAAAGCCTTCACAAACACCACCTTCTGGATGTAAGATTTGGGCTTGGTACAGGTGGCAAGCCATACAAGTATGTGCCCCCGGCTGAGGGAGAAGGGACTTCAGGGGCCACGAAAGCAACCGAGTTTCGTAAGAGTCCTTCACCGATGATTGATCTGGATGATGAGGATTTGAATGTGTATAAAGGAGATGAAGCTCGGGTTAATGAACCGAAGGATGCTCCCTCCTCCAAAGGGCAGTCTCCCCTGAAGACCCCACCACCAGTAGAGCCTACATTAACAGAGGAGCAGATTTTCGGGGATTTAGAAAAGATCCCACTGCCAGATGACATCTATACTTCTGGATATTTCAGAGAGGAACCATTCTTCCCTGTCTCCGAGGGAGAGACCTCTCCTGCGAAGATAAAGATACTGCACAGACAAGCCAAACTTCGGGCCCTGGTCTGTTAGGAGGGATTACACGGGCACATAAATCACATACACCACTCGTCACAACACTCATACACTAATTGTATTCACGATCCTAACACCTGTTCGTTATTTTTTGTAGGAAAAATGCCTCGTCGTTACTCTTATTCTTTCCGTGATCTTCGCGAGAACACTCCCATGCTATCTTCTGTTCCCGAGCACGATCGTAGCGATAGTCGAGGAAGAGATAGCCAAAGGCGCCATGATTCTTATCAGCCTCACTCTACGCGCTCTCGCTCTCCCTCAAAACAGGGTCCCGGGAAGTCCCACAGTCGCCAAGTACCACATACGGGGGGTAAAGAACTTCCCAAGGCTCCGACTCCTCCGAAAGGCTTACCTCCCCTGGGAAAATCCTCCAAAAAGCATCACAAACCCAAAGACAAACAGAAGGAATCGAGCAAGGATAAGGAAAAAGAGAAAGCAGTCCTTTTCCCCTCTGGTCAGCATCACTTGGAATCCTCTACTACACAGGAGGTGGCCTTGGCTCCTTATAACAAAGCCAAACTGGAGCATTTGCGGAAACTGTTCCCCGATATTTATTTTGAAAGAATGGTTTTCGTCCCAGATCTTGAACCGGTTCCTGAGGACTGGGATGTCGAAGTTGTAGGTCAGATCGGCCATGTGGCTAAACAATATAAGGCAATGCAAAAGCACGCCAAGAATTTGTCAGACGTTATATGCCGTCTAGAAGTAGATGCTGCCAGTGCTAGAGTGAAGATCGATCACGATGCTTGTAATGACCTGAAAATCCGGTCCAATTTGAGCTGACCAAAAGCACAAGTTCAGCCCCAAATTAAAACGGAAAACAGGAAACTAATAGAAAGAAGACAAAGGTGAGGAAAGATAAGATAAAAACTTAGAATAGAAGAAGAAGAAGAACACAACATCAGAGTAACACGAACCTCACAGCGGAATGAATAACATATAATAGATAACATATCCTTGAAATAAAGGTTTTACTTGAATATACATATCATTATCAAGTACATCACTTACAACACAGCGGAAATAAACTATAGCTATATGATCCTGAAGCCTCCTGCTCCAGCTCTTCAAGTTCTGTAAATCCCGACTACTTGACTGCCCATACAAAATTAGGCACCCAAGAGTTTAGGGAAACAAAACAAAATAAACTCCGGGTCAGTCATGGGACTGGTGTGAGTAAAACAGTTTAAAACAGTTCAAGCAGGTAAATGATATCTCATAAGACCACACCGTATAACGGAATGGGTTTTCCCCTTATGAGAATCCAAATTATCTTTATATCAAAAACCTTTTGATATTATAATAATTTCTATCAACCACAATATAATAATCATCTAGCAGAAATGCTTTCATCTCACGTTCTACATATATAGTATACAATCAAAACCACAAGCACGTATTGGGTAATGGATTTCCAACTATGACAAGATGTGGAACCACCTTTCGCTAGTGTACCTCTAGAGAGGAATACACTGGGTTCAACAAGAACATCTTGCAACCCGGCCACACATGACCGACCACTCATTTCGCTTGAGTGTATCGAATGTATATCACCAACGGCTGGGATCAGCAACCGTTTCCCGAATGGGACAGTATCGACAATAGATTTTTAGAAGTAAATGAAACTCTAGATCAGTTGATTATACACCCTACTTCGGAGCGACTGACTTAGCCATGCTGCCTGCCCGATTTCTGTCATTTACTGGTTGATGAGGCTTGAGGTTACGCTTCATCATCACACCAGATTCACTTCGAATGCCACATTGTCAGATCCATCGAAAATCACTAATTGACGTCTACAATAGTGCATTACGTGTTAGCTAAAGGAGTTTCCTTCTCCGCTTCCACTCTTGGTACGGTTGAAGAAATCAATGTACGTGACATTTCTGGAAATACTCTGTCAGACATTCATCCATACTAGTCATCCAGGAACAGGATGAACCGAAGGCACTATTCAATACATCCATCTTAGGCACTGTTATCTAAGACTTATACAATAGCCCTTGCGCTTTACTCCGTCTTCAATTATCTTTGGCATATATGATTCACAACGCTTATGCCAATACAGAGTGGTCCTCTGGATAATAATCCAATCGGTCTCTCCATATTAACAACGTTAAAATGGTCAAAACTTCGATAGTCTGTGATTTAACCATCAAAGAAAAACAGGTGTGCAAACAACGATATTATTTCCAAATGGAAATTCTATCAATCAATCATCAATCATATATATATATATCTATATATATATATCCTTATTTTCTATGTTGAGAAAATATACATTATTAATACTGGAAAACATTTCCATTGTTTTTTTACATATCACTATCGTTTCACAACTATCAGTCCCTGACTGTAAACTAGTAGGAGAACAATTCTCTAAGTATAAACCCCGAAGGCCCAAACCAACATCAGATCGACACTTAGAAAACCATTCAATTTACTAATCTCTAGTCAGTTTCTAATTTTGCTTAACTCTATTTAATTTACTCTATTCGATTAACTTGATTCGATTAACTCTTCTATTTATTTTCCAATTAAATAATCCTTTATTCCATTTATTTTGCTTAACATCTCTTTTATAACTTATTCAATTTCTAAGTCAATATCCCTTTATCATAACTTATTCATTTCCTAAATAAATAATCCGTTTAACATCCTATTCATTTATTCTAAATGTTTCCTTTAATAACTCTATTTGTTTAACAAATAAATATGTCCTTTCCTTATTCTATTTATTTAACAAATAAATAAATCCACTATCTTATCCTATTTATTTAACAAATAAATATCTCACTTATTATTTCCTATTTATTTTCTAAGTAAATAGTCCATTTTATAACATCTTATTTATTTATCCTAAAAAATAATTCACTTTATAATTATTCCAATTTATAAATATTACCCTTCAGTTAAAATTCCCCTTAACAATATTCCCTATTTATAATTATTCCAATATCGTCCATACACATATAATTGACAACAGATTATATATCACATCATATATCACAATATATGAAAAATATCAAAAAATAGCTGTTGAAAAATCCAGTCGGATTCCTCCAACCTGTTTCCCTGCATCCACAGATGTTACACAAAAAAATCAACATCACTTTCAGTTCCATATGATATATTCTGTTAAATAGAATCAATATAGAAATTCAACTAACTGACTAATAGTTCAATCAAACAGTCAACACACAGTCAAGTAGCCAATATTTAACAGTTCTAAAAATACAACATGAAATTATAAACTGTTCAGAGTTAGTGAGATTTACTCACATTGGACAATCATCGTTAATAACGATAACCATCGCTCGATTCAGACGGACAATTTAATTTGCCATAAATTGTAACGTGCTCGGATTCACTCCCAGTCAGCTCCATTGTGTTGCTCCCGTCTATACGATCCCAACGCAACTTACGGTTCGTCAATCTGATATCGTATGAAGGAGATACGCATTTTAGAAGTTAATATACAGTTTGAATACCATTTAAATTTGAAAATAACCATACTTTATTTTCCTATTGGGCTTGACTTTAAATCCCGGCCCATCTTCCTTCTACAAAAGTCCACCACGATATGCTTCTTCCCCAAACTCGACTGCCGTGACTCCAGACAAAAGCTCGACCAAAAAAACGAGCCCTTTCCCTCACCAATCTCTCTGTCTACTTCATTACCACTAAATCCGAGAACATCACCTTTCTTCTTATTGAAATCTCCACTTCTCTATATACAAAATGGTGAACTCGATTTCCATCGTCTCACCCCATCGCATTCGAACTCGCAATTGTCGTGTACCTGCGTCGAACAATGCTCCAGTCACGCCATTCTAGAAGACCAGCGAACACCATCTCGTACGCCCAACACCAACCCGACATTCCCTTCTCCGTAACATTCATGCAACCGTCACCTTCTTCAAATGATCCTTCCTGAACCCGCACTCTACAATACAACTACACAAACTTCCCTTACTCCCTCTTCACTTCATCTTTTAACTACCAACGTCCCCATTTACTCCCCTGCCTCTCGAGAGCTTCATCAGGGTTTCGATTTGATGTTTGCTGGAAACAAAGTGGCGGAGAGCTTCTTAGTCTAAAGAAAAAAATGAGTAAAAGTGTAAGGTAGTAGGTATATAAAAAGGAAGTGACAAGTTGTTTGGTTGCTTTCATGGATAGTTGGTGGCCACATTTCCACTTGCTTGTGATGTAGAGGATGCCATGCCTTCCTTTATTTGTGGCTGAGAGAACGTTGTTTAGTTTATAAAGTTTTTAGCGTACCTTGGTGCACCAACTTCGTTACTCAAGATTTATACGATTGTACATACTACTATAGACAGAGTTGAACATACCGTTGTGATGACCAACGTAACAGGATCCCAAAGATATAATAATACCAGTAGATTAACTCTTATTGTGAAACCCCAAAATCGCTGATTAAGGGTGCGAAATACTCCAAATAAAAATTTTCTCATTTAATTAATTAAAAATTTCAATAAAATTCTAAAAATTAAATTATCACTATGTCTCAGAAGAACCTTGTCTAAATTCACAACCGATATCTAGTTATATCGAATAAACCGTTACGGTCGATAAACGATTCTATAGCGACTTTTAAAATTTGATTTGGACGTAGATCAAAATCTACACGACGAAATCCCGATTTTTCTCTTCCATTAGAAAAATATACTCCACCAGCTCCACAAGTTTCTTGTTTCATAGAAATCCGATTTAAAACGGCTTCTTTATATCCAGTTGAAGTTCAAATCGCCAAATCGCGAACTGCAGCGCCATTTCGAGCTCGATTATAATTATATTATAATTTATACGTTCAATGATCATTATTTAAATATGTTCGTTATCGTAATTCAATTCTAAGCTGAATTACATCTTTTGAATTGACCAATTCACACCATATCGCAATTTCAGCCAATTCTGATTATTTCAGAATTTATATATATTATTTAATTATTATATTAATTAAATATTCACTATTATTTAATTAAACCACCATTTAATTCACTATATCACTATTTATATAATTAAATAAATTAATTATAATACCTCTGAAAATGCGGGTCATTACAATGCTAAGGCCAGAAGTAAGGCGGAGAAAGATCTTGAGGATGCGCAAGCCCAACTCGCCTTAGCTCGGCAGGACGCTCAAAATTACAAAACCGAACTGGACGATGCCAAGAAACGCCTCCATCTCGAGCTTGATTCGCACAGCCAAGAACGCGTAGCTCTGAAGAAAGAGATAGAGGATCTCTGGACGACCAATACTAAGCTAAAGACATTGGAGGATCGTCTTGCAACAGAGAAGGCTGCTTGGGAGAAGGAAAAATCAAGCTTAAAGGACGATCTCACTCGTATTAAAACGGAAAATGCGGACTAGAACAAAAAACTTTCTCATACTGAGGAACGGGCAGCTCTTGCCGAGAGTAATGCCAATGCTGCTCTTGAGTCAGCCTCCATTGCCGCCGCTAACCTTGCCTCAGCCGAAAAGGAAATAGAAGGATTCGAGGAGCTGCTAATGGACTTCTTTGCTCAAGTCATTCGAACTCGAGACATCTCTTGGATTAAAGACTATCACACCACCTTGGTTAATGTATGGGATATGATTGTCGAGGGAGAAAAGCCAACTTATGCAGACATTCCTCAGGGGTAGAGAGCCCAAGGCTTTAGTAGAGGGTAGGCGTCAGATTCAAGAAGCCATGAAGAAGGAAAAGCTGGAGCTCAATGGCAAAAACAAAATTGATGAAGGTTCGAGCTAGGCACCTAAGCCCCCACACTTCTGAGTTTGAGGAGTATAGTCCCGATGATCCACTGATCCCTAGGGTTCCCGTTCCCCTGCCGTTGGGGTTTCTGCTGCAGCTTCAGCCGTAGAGTCAGCGGAAGGTATCTCCATTTTCCCCACAATTTGTCAAAGCTGTCGTAACTTGTTGTCGCATTGTGGTCAAACAGTTGAGAAGACCACATTTTCTCCCAAACTAATAACGGTTGATTCACGTAATATTGGTGTCAAGTATACCGAAGAGGTTGTGGAAAAGCAGGTTGAGGCTGAGAAGGTCAACGTGCCTCCGATCACTGAGGTCATCCCTGAAGCTCCTAAGCATATTGAGGTTGAGACAACTAAGGAGACCATGGAGGTATCAGGCACAGATGTCCTAAAAAATGCTAAAATCATTGGAGCTTTGCAAGATACTGATGAAGGTCACGAGGATGAAGAAGAGGAAGTAGACATCATGGGAGAGAAAAAGGATGATAATAGCGTGACTCTGGCTAATATGTAAGCAAAGAGGGATAAACAACTGGCCTTAAAAAATGGAGGAGCAAGAGCCCCTAAATGTGGCACCTATTACTGCAGCTGACCCCAAGAATGGATTAATCATAAAGCTGTCTAGTAAATCGATAACCACACAGCTTGCAACTCAATCTTCTGGTCCCCCACAAGATCTTCCTTTTGATAAGAAGAAAAAGAGAAAGCAAGACCAATCCGATGTCGACAAGGAGGAATCGGAGAAGAAGAAAAAAGAGAAGAGGCCAAGGTCATCCTCAAAGCCCAAGTAGATCCAGCTTGCTTATGTTTTTTTATCTGTTTAGTTATTCCACTGGCCTCATGATGTAGCTGTGAGTATGGCCCTCTCCTTTCGTCTAGTCCTGTTTTGTAAACCTGCATTTGGTAAGTGAAAATCTGTTTCTTTTACATCATTGCGTACCTGCAAGTTCATTATGAATATAATCAACTAAGTTAGAATCATATGTAATGAACATTACAAAGTTCCTGCACTGTACATAAATGTGTAATGTGTACGAGTGTGCCCCCAATCAATCATTAATATGATGCCTGGTCAGGGCTTTTTGAGGATTGATTAGAGTCACATATGTGTTGCCCCACATGCCCGGATATGAAGGGTTCGGGCTCATCTTTCAATCTTGCCCTCGATACTACGATGAGGTAGGAGCCCTTTAATGGAATTTAGCCGATATGCCTTTATACTCTCCTGTCATATGCCCAGGATAGAGTTCGAACTCAGCTTTCAGTTTGCCCCCCGTTCCTTCAGCGGGGTAGGAGTTCTTTCGTGGCACCCAATCTCTGGCGCCTTTATACTCTCCCGTCGAATACCAAGGGTAAAGCATTGTTGAGACAGTCTTTTGAATCATAGTGCACCTTCACGTCTCATGGAAAATCCATGTCCTTGTCTTTTGTACTCTTTCTCAAGTCATGAGAAATAAAGTGTCGGTTGCTGTATCGTTTGCTTTATTGCGTCCTCGACATCTTGCATACTATTGACCTTCTGATCTGATAGAAGGCACTTTGAATTACGTGTTTTGAGATTGTTGCAAAGCTCATAGCAAATTTTAAAGATTATAATGATTCGTGTGAGTAAAGAATGATAGAATAGATAAGAAATCATGCAGTAAAAGTAAATGACACAGGATATTTTATAGTGGTTTGGTCGAATCTTGACCTACATCCACTTTATAATATTTTGCTTATATAATCGGACTGTTCTAGGCAAGTCGTGCCTTTTTACATGGTCCTAAAAACAAAAGAATAAAACTGACAATTTCATGTCAGGTAATGCCGCAAATGCTGGGCATTCCACACCCTGGGGATTTCATCTCCTTCCACGGTCGCTAGCTTGAAGGATCCATTATCAAGCCTCCGTAGGATGGCATAAGGTCCTTCCCATTTGGGTCTAAGTGTACTGTGGGCGGAATGTCGCGCTTTAGAACCAAGTCTCCGGGTTTAAATGTTCGAGCTCGAACCCTTTTGTTGTAGTACCGAGCGACTTGTTGTTTGTGTCTCAGGGCACGTAGATCCGCCTCGTCCCTTTTCTCTTCTACCATATCCAGGGATTCAAGAAGCAGTTTTTTGTTAGTCATTGGGTCATAGTAAGTGACCCTGTGAGATGGTACTTCTAACTCAACCGGGATGACCGCTTCAGATCTAAAAGCAAGGGAAAAGGGCGTATGCCCGGTGGCGACCTGAAGGTTGTTCTGTAGGCCCATAATGCCATAGGTAGTTCATCAACCCACATGGCTTTGGCCCGCTTCAATCGTTTTTTTTCAAAATGGACTTGATTACTTTGTTTGCCGCTTCTACCTGCCCATTTGATTGCGGATGCGCCACAGCTGTGAATCTCTTCTCGATACGGTATCTTTGGCAAAAGTCCCGGAACTCGGTGCTATCAAGTTGGATCCCATTATCTGTTATGATGACTTTTGGGATTCCAAATCGACATATAACGTTTCTCACAACAAAGTTGATCACCTTCTTGGTTGTGATCGTGGTCAATGGTTCTGCTTCGACCCACTTCGTGAAGTAATCTACTGCTACGAATGGCGTACTTAGCTCCACCCTTAGCAATAGGGAGGCTCCCAATAATATCAATTCCCGATATAGCGAAGGGCCACGGGCTCATCATTGTTGTTAACCGGTTAGGAGGTGCTCTGGGGATCTTGGATAATTTTTGACAGCTGTCGCAACGCCGTACATATTTAGCTGCATCTTTGTTCACGGTAGGCCAAAAATAGCCGTATCGTAGTATCTTCTTCGTCAGTGTCTGGCCTTCAGTGTGGTCGCCACATTCACCTTCATGAACTTCCCTTAATACTCTTTCGATGTTGTCGTGGGATATACACCGAAGGAGCGGCATCGAGAATCTTTATCGGTAGAAAACTTCAGCTTGCATACATATCTGGAGGTTTTACGAATAACAGCACGCCTTTCGCTCTTTTTGGTGGGAAATGTCCCATTTATCAAGAAATTCTTTATGGGTGTCATCCATGACTCCCTTTCTGGCTCAGTCTCTAGTACAGGATCAATTTCCATTTGATTGGTACTCGGAGATTGCAGTATCTCTATCGGGACCGTCTCTGTGTCCTCAGGGTTATCGGAACTTGCCATCCTGGCTAACTTATCCGCCCTCTGGTTCTCTGATCGGGGGATGTCTGTTATGATGTAGTGTTCCAAGCCACCCAGCAATTTTCATACATCCCTCAAGTATGATACAAGCCTTGGTCCTTTGGCTTGAAACTCTTCATTAACCTGGTTCACCACTATCTTTGAATTGCAAAAGATATCTAACTTCGTTATCCCTAGCTCCCTCGCAAGCTTAAGCGCGACAATCAGGGCTTCATACCCTGAGTCATTGTTGGTGGCATTGAACTCTAATCTCAAAGTACAATATATCGATTGTTCTTCGGGAGTTACGAGTACCACTCCAACACCAGATCGCTTGTCATTCCTGGCTCCATCGGTGTACAGTTTCCAGGCGTTAGGGCCAACAAGTTGTTTCGGAGCCTCAACTTCCTCACTCACCATATCATCCTCCGGGATAGTAAACTCTACTATAAAATCTGCCAGTACCTGCCCCTTATCGATCTTCGGGGCTGATAGTTCAGGTCGAACTGACTTAACTCAATATTCCACTTGAGTATCCTTCTCGATGCCTCTGGTCTTTGCAACACTTGCCGTAGCGGGTGATCGGTGCACACAGTGGATGAGCCTGAAAATAGTGGCGCAGCTTTCTAGATGCGATCAGCAAACTGTACGCAAACTTTTCTATCTTTGGGTAGTTCCATTCCGCTGCCGCTAGTTTCTTACTTACATAATACACTGGTCTCTGGACTTTATCTTCTTCCCTTACAAGGGCTGAACTTATTGCATGGGAAGGTACCGCCAAGTACATGAGCAAATACTCATGATCTACCAGCTTGGACAATATCGAAGGTTTTTCCAGATTATTCAGGAGGTTCTGGAATGCTTCTACACAATCAGGAGTCCACTTGAAATTGTGCTTCCCTCGCTTTATCAAATCGAAAAATGGAATGCACTTATCAGTAGCTTTGGAGATGAATATACTTAATGCGGCTACTTTTTCAACGAGGCTTTCCACATCTTTAATTTACCTTGGTTCTTGAATGTTCATGATTGTCGCAATCTGGTCCGGATTGATTTCAATTCCACGTGAGCTGATGATAAAACCCAAGAACTTTCCAGAGGTTACTCCGAATGAACATTTTAGTGGGTTAAGCTTCATCTCGTATCGCCTAAGGATGCCAAATATTTCTGCTAAATCAGTGGTATGGTTGGATGATTGTCTGGATTTCACATGCATATCATCGACATATACCTCCGTCCTCTTCCCAATCTGATTGTAGAACATCCGATTTACTAGTCGTTGATATGTTGCTCCAGCGTTCTTCAAGCCGAAAGACATCCTACATAGCAGTACAGTCCCAAATCTGTAATGAAGCTGGTATGCTTCTGATCTGGCACATGCATTGGGATTTGATTGTATCCAGAATACGCATCCATGAAGGAGAGAAGTTCGTGACCTGCTGTTGAGTCCACCAATTGATCGATTCTAGGAAGTGGAAAACTGTCCTTCGGGCAAGCCTTGTTCAAATCTGAAAACTCGATGCAGGTGCGCCATTTCCCATTGTCCTTCTTCACCAAAATCGGATTTGAAATTCATTACAGGTAAGCTGAATCTCTAATGAATCCATTGCTCTTCAACTTCTCAACTTCTTCCTTTAAAGCAGCTGACCTCTCTGGGCTTAGCATTCGCTGTATCTTCTTGACAGGTGGACGCTTCGGGTTGATACTCAATGAGTGGCTCATGATTAATGGGGATATCCCACACATGTCAGCATGGGTCCAGGCAAACACATCCGGATTAGCTTTTAAGAAGTCAATCAATTCCTTTGCATGAAGGGGGTCTAACTGGGATTCAGTTTTTAAGACCTTCGCTGGGTCATTATCGTCGATTGGAATATCCACAGTCGTTTCGTTAGGAGTTGCCATTCTGCCCCCAGGTTCCTCATCCTCTCTGGGATCTATATCCTCGGGCAGTTCTATGGGTGGCTCCTTCGCGGCCATCTTTAATTGATATGTCGTGTCCTCCTTTACGGGTGGAGGAGTACCCTTTGGTTCTATGTTTAATCCTTTGATCAACAACTTCAACTCAGCTATGTAGCAAGCTCATCCTATGACCTGATTGCCTCTAACTACTCCCACTCCTACATCCGTCGGGAACTCTAATAATAGGCACCAAGGTGCAATACAAGCTCTAAATTCTGCTAGGGTCGGTCGGCCTAGGAAGGCGTTATAAGGTGACTCAATATCCAATACAACAAGGGGAAGAATTCTCACTCTCCGACGATCTTCTTCTCCCAAAGTTACTGATAGTTCCACATATCCGGTTGGGGCTGTTGAAGCTCCATTGAAGCCACATATCCATCCCTCATAGGGCTTCAAATCTTTCGCCTCAAGCTTCATCTGATCGAAGGCTTTCTTAAACATGATGTTTACTGAGCTTCCATTATCCACCAAAACCTTGTGGACCAAAGCAGGACCGATGGTTGCCTTGATCACTAAAGGATCTTCCATAGGGACGTGAACTCCAATACAGTCTCTATCGCGAAAGACGATATCATCAAACATTGTCTTATGCTGCTTTATCAGGGCTGCAATTTCAGGATTGCTGCATTCTCCTACTTCAAGATGTTTAGCCGCATTCACATACTGATCCATTTCCCTAAAGCTGTGCCCAGCAGGATGAGGTCCTCCTACTATAGTATTGATGATAATGTTCTTTCTTTTCTGCTGAGCGGTTGGCCTAGTAGCGGGCTGGTTTTGGTTTGGAGCCTGCCCAGCTTGACCCCTATCTCTCGGTGCAACCTTGTATTCGTCCAACTTTCCTTCATGGAGCATTTTTCGACGACGTCTCTCAAATGACGGCATTCATTGGTGGAATGGCCACGGGTCTGATGAAAAAGACAAAACTTTCTTGTCTCACGTTCTTTTTCTGTTGGATCTCTAGGTGGAGGTCTCTTATACTGAAGGACGTTATAGGTATCCAAGAAAATGTTTTCTAATGTATTATTAAATGGTGTGAAATTTTCAAATGGTTTGAATCGAGGCCTCCTCTGTGACTCGTTTCCTCGATTTCTTCTCTTGTTGCCATTCCTGGGCTTGCGACCATTCTCTTGGTTTTTGTTCCCAACGTTGACCTCTACCTTTCCAGAACTGTCCCCAGATTGTTTGATGGCCACATTGCTCTGTATATCCATTTTGTCGGCAGCCTCCCTTTTCCGATTGGCATATATCTCTTCTTGCCGTAAACGAGTGTTAGCTTTTTCATAGAATACTTCTCTGGTTAGCGACGGCTTTCCTGCCAAATACCGGCCAAATTCCATGTCTTTATCTACTCCATCAATCAAGGCCATTAGGACAGATTGCTCGTGTGGATCTTTAACTTCTGTGACTACCAAATTGAAGCAGTCCAAATATGTCCTCAGAGTTTTGTAGGACGTTATTTGATGAGCGATAGCTCGACGACATTTTTGGACCTTTGAGCGTGAAGTCAAAACTGGTTTATGAACTTTTCGCTCAGTTCCTGGAAGCTAGCGATGGACCGTGCAGGCAAACGAGTAAACCACATCAATGCCACATCCTCTAGGAATATCGGGAATGCTTTGCATTTTACTGCATCAGGAGCAGCAACGACATTCATGTACCATGAATACCTCATCAGATGCTGAACTGGATCTGTCCTGCCTGCATAACGATTCATGGTGGGCATAGTGAATCGTCTCGGGAAGCGGACAACCAATATATCATCAGTAAAGGGTGTATGACTGCGGCCTATACCCCAATCTTCATCACTCTGTCCATGGCTATCTACCATGATCCACCTAATCATTGCTTTAACATCAACGTGAGTCAGTGTAGATTCAGGATCGAACTTCTTGCCCTGCGAGGCCTTCCAACGTCCCTTCTGCGTGCTGCTGCGAAGTCTAGGGCTTGAGCAGAACTTCCTTGTCCCCTTCTGCCATGGTCAATCACGCGACGAGGGGGTTGCAATGATTGATTCTCAATAGGATCATCAATAACTTGAGCTCTGGGAAGTGTTGCAGAATTATTCAGATTGCGGTTGACGGGCCCCAAGTTGAGTGCTGCCTCTTCTCGAGAAGGAAGCGATCCAAATCGAAGTTGTTCTATATTTTTCAGCCCTTTCCAATGGTCGTCGTGGAGGTCTCGGAGATTCCCCGGACGAAGACGAGTACTCTAGAGTTAGAGGACGGGCTGACGGAGGTGTCCTCTGCCTCTGAAGATCATCAATTCTTCTATCCAATGCAGTAATGTTCTGTCGTAACAAGGAACTTTCTTGCCTTTGGGCTGCCAATTCATCATTCGTCCTCTCCAACATATTGACGATGCGAGAAAGATCCCCTTTAGTAGCTGGGGCAGAAGGGTTGAACCGATCATCAACATTCTCTCTTATACGTAAAGAACCCGGGCCAAGTCGAGCAGAAGCACCAGCACGAGCAGAACAAGCCATAATTTATTTTCCAGGTCGAGTTGTGGTCCTGTGGTCAAGGTGGTTTGTGCCCCCCTCCCGTTGACGGCTCATGGTTCCTTCCTGATGTCGTCACGTGGTAGCTCCCTAGAGGCGGTTCATGGTAGTGTGAGCAGGGTGGCTCGTGATGTTGTCTTGGGATCGGGTCGTGATGCCCTCTGCGGGTCGGATCGCCCCCTGATCTTCACGAACCAGAGACTTCACCTCGGCCTGCTCATGAATGCTTTCCTCGTTAGCTTTATTTATAGTTTTGTTTTCTTGCGAGGATCGTGCATCCTTGGACTTCTTTCCATCCATAATGCCTTAGCTATGCTAAAATCTTCAAAAACTGAAACAGTGGAGATTCAGACTATTTTCTTCAGACTTGAATATCCAAATAGTAGAGCAATAATCCGATATGCTAAGACTTCAGTTCTCAGTGAAAGCACCAAAATGTTAGACCAAATTATGGCTCTAACACCCAAATTGTCTAAATTTGCAGAGATTAATAAGTAGAAATGAGAGAAAATACTGAAAACACACCAGATTTATAGTGGTTCGGCGTTAACAAGCCTACGTCCACTTTATATATCTTTGATTATATGTAGAATGCAAGTACAATCAGCGGTTTCTCTCGCTCCCACTTTTACAATGATAATTCACTCAGTGATTTCGAGATAATACTGATAAGAAATAACAGAAAAACAGTAATGGTAGAAATCACACTCAGAATTGCCAAAAGTTCCTCTAAAATGCCAACTATAGGGCTATTTATAGGCAATATTTGCAGGTGGTTCGTGATAACACGTGGCATGGATCCCAAGGATCTCGGACTGGTTCGTGGCTTGGTGAATAAGTGGTCAATATGACGGTTATGGACAGGTGTCACCAAATCCTGAACCTGCGGATCCTGAGGGCACCTGGTTGTGGCTGGGCTTTTAGGGACGTCGGATCGGTTCGCGGAGACGGCTCGGGTCATGATCAGGCATCACGAGCGGGGTGGCGAAGCTCATCCACGAGCCGAGGATGACAGGGAGTCCACGAATAGGCTGAGATAGCTTCACGAGCGAGACTTCAGATTGGACTTGTGTGTGAATCTTGGTGGCTTGGTCCAAAAGCTAGCCAACATGCCCTGCATACCACTATACCAGATTATATCTGAAATTTCTCCAACTTTCAAATTTTTCCAATTTTTCCAACTTTTCACTGAAATTTCAACTTTTCCAACTAAAATTTGGTAAGCAGTACCATTGAAATCTGTCATTTATAATCTTAAATGTATTGTTATCTTTGATTGCATAGGAATAGCATAAGAATTAAGGCATACTATCGGTAACCGATTACCTATCTACCAAACTCGCGGAGGCTACAGGAGCTGAGGTGAGCGTCGGACAACACAGAGGCTGAGCAAACGGTGAAGGCGGAGGCAAGGAGCTGATCTGAAGTTAAGAGCAACACGAAGCTGATCAGAAATTGAGAGCGAGGTTTTGTGCGATTGAGAAATTGGGTGCGAATTGATAAATTGGGTACTGATTTTAATTCGTAAGCTAGAAGTGAAATGGGTACTTACTTTAAATGGGAAGTGAAAACCAAAAGTGCATGGCTCTAATTTTATATTTCAATAATGTTCAGTGAGGCCCTGGGACTCCACTCAAAAGCATATACATCCGCCCCTGTATATATATATATATATATGTGTGTGTGTGTGTGTGTGTGTGTGTATATATATATATGGGAAAGTCTAAATGGACACAAAATTAAACATACAAAATCTAAGCTATTAGATCTCCCACTGAATTCAACCTCATAAATAAAGACAAACAAATCTTATGATTCAAAATTTTGTGTACATAATTTTGTGTCGTTATAGCCGTCCCCTATATATATATATATATATATATATATTGCTCATCATGTTTTTTTTGAATTTAACCGAAAACTGCATATTATTGATTGTCCAAGGACACTTTAATTTAGTTGGAACGAGCGTTTATGACACACGTTTTGCTCGTGATTCTGACATGTGCTTGACGCATGAACTGTTTATCTATAAAATTGTTTATGTAACATATTCAAAAGAAATATCCATACAAAATTTGGCTATATTTTTGCATTGAAATCATATAATAAAGAACGAACTTGTAAAGAAATTTATGTATTTGATCATATTTTTGAGTTATATCAATATCGGAAAACATGTATATAGCGACATTTGAATATGTAAATAGATTTTAGCATCAAATACTATTTTAAGGTGATATTAAATTTTGAATTCTTTTTTTTATAGAAAAGAGTTTTCAATTATTATATTAAGCTTATATATTAGATCTATTTTTTAGATGATTTGATAATATCTATAGTTAGACATTTTTGGTAGTTTACGTTAAGCCATAAAACTATGACATCAAATGTTATGACATGTATTTTGACCATTTAAAAATATTAAAGATTAAATATAAATTTAGAATAAAATTGCTAGAAATCTAAATTATATTTTGAATTAATTTGAATGCAGTATGAAATGAACAACAAATTAGTAATATAATTTTTTTGTTAAATTATTAGAATGTATGATAATATCAAATATTAAATTTGATCGAGATTAATTAGATGTGGAAATATTTAAAATAGTGGAGACGTAACCCAAACAAATAAGTTAATATCAGATAAATGTGTATTTTGCGTTACATTCAAATGAGTACTTTCATGAAATTAAAATAGTATTTATTGAAAAATAAAACTGAATATTTTATTTTTAGTCTAAGTGTGATTTAATAAAAAGAATAAAAGTGAATTTCCAAATAATAATTTACGGACATTAGCTTGCAGTCGTAGACAATAGTTTAAAAATTAGACTGACGCAAAATAAAATTTATACAAACTTGTGTTTTTGAGATTTTTGACAGTGCCATCGAGTTTAAAAATATCAAAAACCTACATTTTGATATATGAGATGACATATATCGGTTTGGCGACGAGAATATACTTTTGGGCTGTTATAACTGATTTGACCCAACAAGCTAATCATTACCTATGTATATATTGTCTTTGTAAAAGCCTAGCAGCCACATTCTCTTATCTAACGTCATTTTAACACTAAATCATAAAATCCCTTAATCGTCTATTAATGGTGATTATCGTATCAATTTAAACTGAGATGAAAATTCAACCTCTCCGAAATATATCGAATTCTATTGTTGGAAAGCTTTCAATGAATGGAATCAGCGACTAGTTTTTTTTCCGATTTAAGGCTCGATTCAATCAGAAATAGCGGTCAAAGTTGCAAACCACGAAACCCTAACCTTTAAATTGTGCATTTTCGATTCAGGTGACAATCAGTGAAACTGATTTATGTGTTTTATTAGATATCGTCATGTGGAGTAGACTGGTGGTAGTCATTGGATCTGAAGAGGACAGAAATGGATGGAATTGGTGATTTAGGGTTCGAAATCTTTGAGTTTTTTGTGGTGGTGCTGGCTTATAGGGGGCGCCGGAGGCAGAGCAGGGACCTTCGGAGGTAGAGCTTGGCGAGAGCTATCGGGTAAGGGTTGTCAGGGATCATAATTCTCGAGGAGGTAGTGTCTAGAGGCAGTCAAAATCGGGTCAACTCGGAGGGTATTGGGTTCATACCTGTAGCATATAGGAGTGGGAGATGATTCATTAGGGGCGGGGGTGACATGCGAGTGCTTGATTTGTCCATTTTTTATTTATTTTAATCTAAAACCCTAACTTCTAACGTTAATAATTTTTGCACACAAGATCTGATTGACGCACGGGTTCTTTTGTAGGGTAAGTATCGAAATTTTGGACAACATGATTCTGGTTTGTTTATGATTGAAGACAGATGAAAATTTCGCGTTCATTTGGATTTTAGTTAGATGTAAAATCAAACGTGAGTATTTAAAATTCACTCACTATGAAATTTTCATTGCATGTTGAATCAAAATTTTGATATTATATGATTTGTTTGACTACCATTTGAAAATTTAGTTGACATCGAAATTAGATATAACTGCTAGTTAACACTCAATGTATAAAAATTGATATGACATTTATTTTGATTTACTATTTGAATTTTGAATATACGTCTAAATTGAATTTGAATGGATAATGTTTGGAGTGACATCAAATTGATACTGATTTGAATTGATATTTAATTATTGTTGAAATTAAATTACTAGTTAATCGTCGACATTTGATAAATAGTGATTGTTGCGATATATTGCTTGTTTTGAATTATCATTGCATGTGTATGCTTATTAGTTGATGTGATTATTGATTGGATGTTATTTTTGATAGTTCTTGACTATGATGTATCTATGTCATTGCCCTGAGTAAGTTATATATATATATATATGTATATGACATTGAATACCTGAGCTGGAACACGTATTGAAATGTTATATACTTATGACCTTTGATATGAGTTGAAATTAGATATATACTCATGTAATTGAAATTTTAATTAAATGAACACTTGGCCATTGGGTAGAAAATTAAATTATGAACACCAAATTTGTTCAAGTGGAATGTTTTCTAATTTATAAATTAGAATTTTTTAAATGAAAACGATTAGTGAATTTTAATTTGAAATTTATTTGTTTTAATTTTGAAAGTTAAATTTAGAATTTAAAGTGAATTTACTAAAACTATATTAATTCAAAGTTGTTAGCCCACTTTGTGAACTGGGCAACACAAAGTCAAGACATGAAATATTGAAGAACTTGAAAAACTCTGAAGCGGGTCGGATCGGAGCAGGATAGCGGCTCGGATAGGGTAAAGTCTTCTGTTCGGATCGGTGAACTATTGCTGTGGAAATCAGAAAGGCATAGCTGTTCGGATCGGAGGGCAATATACTTCCAGTCGGATCAGAAAGCCACTTGATTGCTACGGAGATAGATCGGAGCGGAGCGGAGCAGAATAAAGAGACGAGAGAATTGGTTCCAAGTCAATCCGGGTCGGATCGGGTACCCCGATCCGAACCCCTTGTGCATGCCCCTCCGACCCGAACCTGTTTTCCACGTCACTCTCCTGCATGAGCGCCTGGATATTCGGATCGGCCATGACCAGTTCCTACCCTCAACGTCCACTACTCTGATGCGTTGTCAACACAGAAATCCATCCGAACCCGAGGCTAATGGGATGGATGACACGTGGCTCCGATCCGGATCGGGTTCTGAGCAAATTCTCACCTATAAATACCCCGTCTGGAGACAAAGAAAAGGATCTTTTTCTGGCATTTTGAGAATTCAACCACCTTCATCACCCGAATTCCAGCACTCCCGGAGAATCCAAATCTTCTTTCATTATTTGTTTTAGTCAATTGAGTGATTGTGAGTGAGTTGTGAGAGAAATCAAGTGAATATTTCATTGTATTTGCAGCTGAATCATTGAATATAGTGAAAGACAAGTGGACGTAGGCATTTCTTCGCCAAACCACTATAAATCCTGTGTGTTCATTTATATTTTTGATCTCATTTCATTTTGCTTTTAATCAATTTGGGTGTTAGAACCACTTTTTGGTCTAACATTTTGGTGCTTTCACTGAGAACTCATCTGAATTCTTTGTTTTTCGGGATTATCGTTCTACTTTTTGAACCGTTGAGTTCAAAGAAGTTAATCCTCAAGTTTCAACGCCCTTGGATATTTTTTGAAGTGATTGTCGAAGAATCATGGCCAAAGGAAAAGGCAAAGAAGTTCAGGCTGGTCGAGGAAATGGAGCTGGCGAAGATCAGCAAAATGCGGTTGTGACAAGGTCTCGTGGGCAGAGTTCAGCAGCAGGACGAACCAATGCAGGAAATCCGAACCGTCTTCAGGGGGAGAGCTCCGATCCGATCTGGGTCGGAGATTCTGAAGCAGTGCAATCCCCCAATCTGAACCGACCCGAGCAGCTTGCCACGTACCGACCCGACCAGACTCCCCAGCTCCGAACCGACCCGACCACCCATCTCCGATCCGATCCGACTCTTGGTGATGTTGGAACCTCTACTCGAGTCCCTACGAATGCTCCGATTCCAGCCACCAGGGTCAGTGATCAGGTCAATCCATCTGCGCCCATTACTCAAGGAGATTTCTCGCGCTTACTTGACATGCTTGAGAGCACAAGGGAGGCTATGAAAGTCCACGAGCGCACTAATCTCATGATGCAGGAAAATATGAGGCTCATGAGCAGGGAGATTAGCGAACTCCGTCGACAGAGAACTCCATCACCGGTTCGTCACACACCAGTGGATCAGTCTTCATCTTCCGAGGAAGAGCGGCCCCGTGAACGAAGGCCGCTCGAACGACCTCAGAATGTGGAGCAGCTGACATTCGGATCTTTGGGGTCTCGTGAGGATATTGCACGAGCACTAGGAAACACTGACCCCACTCGGGGGCAAAGGCTCCAGTCCCCTCCTCCCGAGATCGACCGGGAGCGTAGGGAACGGAATAGAGCAGAAGCAGCTCGAAGAAGAAGGGCATCTCCTGAACAAGAGCCCAGAAGGAACCCGGATACTAGGGCCAGGGAACTTGAACGGCCCCTAACTAATGCTGATGTACAGGCAATGGTGCGCCAGATCATGTCCGAGAGCCGGAGCTATACGAATGAAGATTATGGCATCGAGCGAAGCCATACTCCTTTCACCGACGATGTCCTCGACTTCCAGTTTCCCCGACGTTTTAACCTGCCACAGATGGACAAGTACAACGGAAGGACTGATCTGGGACAGCATTTGATGCGATACTCGTGGCTCATGAATGCTGCTGCTGCCCCTGATGAAGTGAAGTGCAAAGCATTCCCAATCTATTTAGAAGATGTGGCGCTGTTCTGGTTTACCCGACTTCCCTCTCGTTCGATTTCAAATTACAGGGAACTGAGCGAACGTTTTATGAATCAGTTCCGACTCCATGCCCGAAAGTCCAAAAGTGTTATTGAATTATCAAGAATCAAGCAGGAACCAGGAGAGTCTTTGAGGGCATATCTTGACCGTTTTAACTTAGCTGTCACTGAAGTTAGTGACCCGCATGAGCCCACCATTCTGATGGCATTAAAGGAAGGAGTCGATCCTGAATCTGAGTTCGGGGATTACCTTTCTAGGAAGACACCCTCCACAAGAGAGATATTCTATGAAAAAGCCGATATTTATTTAAGGCGAGAGGAGGCCAGGGCAAACCGAAAGAGAAAGTCTGAAGCGGCTTCAAAGGAAAATGTGCAGAGTAACGTCGCCGTGAAGCAGTTTGGGGAAAGTTCCAGCAAGGTTGAAGTAAATGTGGGAAACAAGGGTGGAAACAACAATGCTGGAAACGGGGGCAACAACAATAACCGTAATGCGAACGGAAACATAAGAAATAGAAATAGGGGAAGTGATCCTAACAAAAGGCCCCGATTCCAGACCTACGAGAATTATACACCATTGAACGACACCCTAGAGAATATCTACCTGGATACGTACAACGTTTTGCAATATAAAAGACCGCCACCTCGTGACTCGACAGAGAAAGAAATGGCGACTGGGAAGTTTTGTTTGTTTCATGGAACCCATGGGCATTCAACCAATGAATGTCGGCATTTGAGGGATGTGATTGAGAAGCTACTGCGTGAAGGGAAGTTGGATGAATACAAGGTTGCCCCGAGGGACAGAGGGCAAGGAGAGCAGGCTCCGAAACAGATTCTACCTGCTCCCAAGCCTACAGCGCAACAGAAAGGTAAAGGAATTGTTACCAACTCCATAGTGGGTGGACCTCACCCGGTAATCCGTAGTTTCAGATCAATGGATCAATATGTAAATGCTGCCAAGCACATAGATGTGAATGAAGGTGATGATTTGGAAGATATCACCCCCATAAAACAACAGAAGACCATGTTTGATGATGTGGTGTTCCGCAGCAGAGATAATACTGGAATCCAATCGCCCACTGATGATCCGTTGGTTATTACTACCACCATTGGGCCGGCCTTGGTTCATAAGGTATTAGTAGACAACGGAAGTTCCGTTAATATTTTGTTTAAAAAGTCATTTGATCAGATGAAGCTGGAATCTGAAGATTTGAAGCCATGTGAAGGATGGATCAGAGGCTTCAACGGGGCGTCAACAGCTCCCATGGGATACATAGAATTGCCCGTGACCTTGGGGCAAGGAGAACGCAGAAGAGTGCAGATGCTTCAGTTCGTAGTATTGGACGTAGATTCGCCTTATAATGCATTTTTGGGGAGGCCTGCCCTTGCTGAATTCATAGTTTGTATCGCCCCCTGGTGTTTATTGCTTAAGTTCCCAACCGAAGCTGGAACTGGAGTAGTGAGAGGGGATCAAGTTTCCGGACGGGCCTGCTATGTGGCCGAACTAAAGATGTTGATGAAAGGACTTAACATCGAGAGTAAAGATGCCTCGTCTCCCTCAAAGGGGGGCTCAGCATAGCAATTAGAGAAATTGACCCCGAAGGAGTTGCCCAAAGGAACGCCTGAAGACCTGGATCCCAGAAAAGACGAGGAACCGGAGGCTAGGAATGCAACTCCTAATGAAGCGACAGTGGAAATTCCCATTGATGAAGCTGATCCGATAAAAGTTTTAAAGATCGGTTCTCAATTGGATCCACGTCGAGCCAAAGAACTAACGGACTTCTTGAAGGCAAACTTGATATCGCCATCCATTATAAGTCACAAATTGAATGTAAACCCTAAGCATCCGCCTTTAAAGCAAAAGAGACGCATGCTGGGCCCAGAGAGGTCGGCTGCTCTCAAAGAGGAAGTGGAGAAGCTGAAGCAAAACGGATTTATTCAAGATTCAACATATCCCGACTGGATATCGAATCCTGTCTTAGTAAAGAAGCCAAATGGAAAGTGGCGGACTTGCATTGATTTTTCAGATTTGAACAAAGCTTGCCCAAAAGATAGTTTCCCACTTCTCAGGATTGACCAGCTTGTAGATTCGACAGCAGGTCATGAACTTCTCTCTTTCATGGATGCATATTCCGGATATAATCAAATTCCTATGCACGTGCCAGATCAAGAGCATACGAGCTTCGTTACGAATTTGGGGTTATACTGTTATGTTGTAATGCCATTCGGATTGAAAAACGCCGGAGCCACTTATCAGCGCTTGGTGAACAGAATGTTTTACAATCAAATAGGGAGGACTATGGAGGTTTACGTGGATGATATGCTTGTCAAATCGAAACAGTCCTCCAGCCATACGCAAGACTTGGCGGAAATGTTTGGAATCCTGCGAAAGTATCGGATGAAGTTGAATCCTTTGAAATGCTCATTCGGAGTGGCATCGGGAAAGTTCCTAGGCTTCATTGTGAGCTCCCGAGGAATTGAAATCAATCCTAGCCAAATAGCAGCAATTAGAAACATTGAAGAGCCAAGGAGAATTAAAGATGTCCAAAGTCTTGCAGGAAAAGTAGCGCGCTGAGTAGATTTATCTCCAAAGCCACAGACAAATGCGTTCCGTTTTTTGATTTGATTAAAAGAGGAAAGAAGAACTTCGAGTGGACTCCGGACTGTGTTGAAGCCTTTCAAAATTTATTGGAACTGCTAGAGAAACCGCCGATTTTGTCAAAGCCAGTGGATCACGAAGAATTGTTTGTTTACTTGGCAGTCTCGGCTCACGCCGTTAGTACAGCTCTGGTTCAAGAAGAAGACAAAGTACAAAGGCCAGTATATTATGTAAGCAAGAAATTAGCAGCGGCAGAGCGCAACTACCCAAAGATTGAGAAGCTCGCTTACAGCCTCCTAATCGCATCCCGAAAGCTTCGTCACTATTTCCAAGCTCATCCAATAACCATATACACCGACCAGCCCTTGAGGTAGGTGTTGCAGAGGCCCGAAGCATCGGGGAGGTTGATCAAATGGAATATAGAATTAAGCCAATTTGATTTGAATTTTCAACCATGAAAGTCGATCAGGGTGCAAGCTCTGGCAGACTTTATTGCGGAATTCACCATCCCAGAGGAGGAAGTAATCGATGACAAAGTGGTTAAGTCCGAGGATGAGTTAAAGATAGATCCATGGAAGCTATACACAGATGGAGCCAAGAACGACCGAAGGTCCGGAGCTGGAATCGTCTTAGTCACTCCTGAAGGACGGTCGTTATATTACGCTCTAAGATTAGAATTTTCGGCGACTAACAATGACTCTGAATATGAAGCCCTGATTGCCGGGCTGAAGCTTGCTAAAGACCTCGGAATAAAAACATTGGACATATTCTGTGACTCAAAAATCGTTGTTTGCCAAGTGCGAGAGGAATTTGTGGCTCGGGGACCTCGACTTATCGCCTACCTCAGGAAAGTGAGAGAGCTATTGAGTAGCTTGGAGCGGTACAACATAACACATATCCCAAGAGCTGAAAACCAGAAGGCGAATAGGCTGGCAAAGCTGGCTAGTTCCGACAATCCAGAAGAGAATGAAATAATTCCAATTGAAACGTTAGAATCGCCAAGCTTTGAGTCGATGGAGGTTGAGTTCGCTTTCGAAGCGGAACCGGAAAAGGAGTCGTGGATGACCCCAATTAAGAACTTCCTTAAGAATGGGACACTACCATCAAAGAAGAGTGAGAAAAGGGCTGTAGTTCGCAAGGCTACCAGATATGTCATGCAAGATGATACTCTTTATAGGCAAGGATTTTCTATGCCCCTGTTACGATGTATAGCACACGACGACATCAAGCGTGTACTAAGAGAAGTACACGAAGGTGAGTGTGGAGATCATACAGGAGGTCAGACTTTAGCAAAAAAGATATTGCGATACGGATATTTCTGGCCTACAATTAATAAAGATGCAGCTGATCATTCACGATGCTGCGATAAGTGCCAGAGATTCGCCAAAATCCCCAGAGCACCGTCGACCCAACTTAAATCAATGGTGAGTCCTTGGCCATTTGCCACATGGGGAATTGATATCATTGGAGTTCTACCGATTGCTAAAGGGGGAGCGAAATATGCAATAGTGGCCGTGGACTATTTTACGAAGTGGGTGGAAGCTGAGCCCTTGACCAAGATCACGGCAAGAAAGGTGATAGGTTTCGTGGTCAGAAATATTATATGCCGATTCGGGATCCCAAGGACGATTATAACTGACAACGGAACCCAATTTGATAGTACTGAATTCAGAAATTTCTGCCAGAAGTATAAGATTGACAAGCGATACACTGCAGTTGCCTATCCGCAGTCGAACGGGCAAGTAGAGGCAATAAACAAAGTAATAAAATCCATCCTCAAGAAACGGTTAGAGCGTGCAAAGGCAAAATGGGTTGATGAATTGCCCCTGGCTTTATGGGCATATCGTACAACATTTAAGACGGCTACTGGTCACACCCCTTTCTCCCTCTCCTTTGGCTCAGAAGCAGTAATTCCAGTTGAGCTGGAAGTTCCTTCCCACAGGGTAACGTATTACGACCCGATGACGAATCGGGCTCTCTTACTTGAGTCTCTTGATGAAGTCGAAGAAAAAAGGGACGAAGCAGATTTGTGTGCGGCAAGACATCGACGTCATATGGAACGCTATTACGACAAAAAAGTTCGCCTCAGGACTTCTGAACCAGGAGATTTGGTGCTAAAGAGAGTCTTTCCATCCCTCCCTCACCTCGGTCCAAAGTGGGAAGGACCCTTTGTCATCCAACGGAAACTTGAAAAAGGAACCTTCAAGTTAACGACCGTAGATGGCGAAGAAGTCCCTAGAGCATGGAATGCCCAACACTTAATGCGATATTTGGATTAGAAATGCTGTACTCTTTGTTGTTTTTCTTATGAACTCTGTAATAAGGCACGACTTGCCTTGGGAAAATCTGACGATATGAATAAAGGACTATAAAGTGGATGTAGGCTACGACTTAGCCGAACCACTATAAAAATATTGTGTGTTATTTACTTTTATGCATTACATATATACATTCATCAATTATTCTGTTGTGATTATGGAATACAGGATGATTCAAAACCTGAAAAGGTTAAAGACAGTTTAAACATAAGAAAAAGCACAGCGACTATTTGTGCGACAAGACATAAAAGAATGAGAAAACGACATTCTTAATTCTAACTCTCCAGAGAGAGAGAGAGTATAAAAGCGTCTCCGACTGAGCGCTGAAAAAGAAATTCTTCCCCTAACTCTAACTCTCCAGAGAGAGAGAGTATAAAAGCGTCTCCGACTGAGCGCTGAGAAAGAAATCCTTCCCCGCTGAAAGACCGGGGAATGAATAGATTGCTGAGTTCGAACTCTAACTCTCAAGAGAAAGAGAGAGAGTATAAAAGAAATGCCAGAAAAAACGACAGGTACCGACGACACAGGAAGTGCTATCCCGTCAGAAAATCGGGAGCATTCAGATTGCTTGATTAAGCATTAAATAATTTGTGGGAATTGACTTGGGGCATATATGTATACGCATATTTCCTGGCTCCGTAACTTCATTTTGTAACCGTAGTATAACATGCATTTTTACATAAGTACAGAACTACACAAACAGGCATTGCAGAAATTGAATTATTTCTTATTTATTTACGAATGAATGAATTTGTACAGGAAAATAGCTAAAAAAGAAAGCGCAGGAGCCACTCTTGTAGCAGCAATTGTTGGTTCACTAAATGCTAAAACGACACAAGGCAATCCACTATTTAGATTTTGGGTGAACCTTGGACTTCTTGGCAGCTTTCTCTGCATCCTTTGCTTCTTTCTCAGCCTCTGTCAAGATCCGTTTAGATTTCTTCTTTCCTGAAGATGCGGTGCTGGAGCCAGTAGACTTCTTCCCGGAGGGCGGAGCGCTGGAATCAAGAGAAGATTTTTTAGCGAGTTCCTCTGTAATAGATCTAGTTGAGAGCTTAACAACTAACCTTGATCCCGCATCCACAACTGCGAGGGGCTTGAGGGCTTCAGGGTCTAGTTCTTCGGCTTTTAATTGCAAGCGTTTGTCTTGATCAGCTTTCATTGTAGCCAAAGTAACATCATCAGCATTTTTTGACTCCCCGACTATTGCAACTTCTGGTTCCTCTTCCTGACCTCCGTCACCGCCATCATCCTTTAAAGCTGCTATCATTTCTTCATCATGGGGAGTGGCGACCTTAGTCGGCTCACTTCCTTCTCCCAAGTCTATAGGAGCAGCCTTGTCTTCCCCTCTTTTGGCCTTTTCTGCGGGCTTTGCCCCGGCGGTGGCTCCCTGAGTCACATCTGTCTTTTCGGATGGCTCAATACCTACAGAATGAGAAACAACAGTTATCAACTCAGGCGAAAACAATGGGTTTTTCATCGATTGCTCAATCACGTGGCGAAAGGTAGAAATAGCCTTGACAAATTGAGGAGAAAAGGTAGGGATACCTTCCGAAGACTTCTCGGCAGGGGTGACTACTACCTCTGATGCTGTTTCAGGAATAGGGGATAGCAGAGTTGTTCGGGGAATTCCCGGATTTTCAGGATCATACCCCTCTACTTCAGAAGTCGCAGGGGCAGAAGAAGAGGAACCAGCTTCGAGAACATGCTTTTGTTTAGACTTCCGTCTCTCTTCTTCCATGGCCTCAGCAATGAGGCGGCGCCCTTCAGCTAGGCGCTCCGGTTCATCATCCCTCAAGTATTTCTCCATTAGCTTATCTTCATCGATGGAATCGACCTTAAGTTCCTCTTTTTCCCACTCGACGATCTGATTCCATACTTGAACTAGAGTGGATGGATAATCCTCGATCTAAGAAATGTTTCGGCGACGGATGATATGTGCGAAGAATTCAATCATTAATTCGCCGAAACCCTGAATATCAGCCTCCGCCTCTGACAGTTGTTTGCGGGCTTCCTCCGTAGATTTGATAGCACACTCCACATTGCCCTCAGCCAGGGCAGCTCTGTTCTCTGCCTCCAATAGCTTTGAAGCCAAGTCAGCATTCTTCTTTTCTAGTTCATCACTCCTCTTTGCTAAATCGGCATTTTTCCGTTCGAGGTCAGCATAAGCAAGGCGTGTCTTAGCAGCTTCTGACTTAGCCTCATCAGCTTGCTTTTTTAACTCAGAACGCTCTTGAGTGTGAGATTCAAGCAAGTCATGATAACGTTTTTGCATGTCCTCAAATTGTTGTTTGAAGTTAGAAGCATCCCTTTGAGCGACAGCTAGCTGAGCTTGAGTGTCTTCCAAATCTTTTCCTAGAGCTTTTAAAGCCTTGGCATCCTCCTCCGTGGTCTTTTGCATTGAGTCGGTATTTGTGATTAGAGTACGGATGATTCTGGAAAGGTTGCGTGAATATTTAAACATCTCAGAATACTGTTTTTCCACCGCATCTATCTTTGCTTTGGCCTCATCTGCCCACTTAGAAGAAATAGGTTCAAGGGCAGGTAAAAAAATCAAAGTCTCGAAATAGTGTTCGGGAAATTGTTCCTCCAAATATGCCCGCTTTACTGCAGTTTCCGCATCTAGTAGGGGAGGAGCGGGGATTGTCAATTCGGTGTCCCTGTGTGAGGAGGATTCGATAGTTTCTTTGTCTGTCCTAGGTCGTTTAGTAGCAGGGACCTTGTACTTACTTTGAGACCCGGTTTCTTTTGGAGGACTTCTCTCTCTACTGCGCTTTTCATGGGAAGAAGTGGAGTCTTTAGATTGTGGTCTGTCCTCTTCCCTACGGCTTTGATAACCTTTGTATTTCTCTTGTTCCGGCCGAACATGTGAGCGAGAACGTGAGGGTCGAGAACGATAGGGATTATAGGGCCTTCTCTCATCCCTACCACGATCATCACGGTGATCATACTCGATATCCTGAGGTGGATTGGACATGCTGCGGCGAAGCTTCCTGATATCATAGTAGGATCGAGACATCGTACTTGCGCAATAAGACAAACAAAATTTAGAATTAATGGATTCACGGAGAAAGAGGTGCAATGAATGCTAATGCTGTTGTATAAAGCGTGTCCTAAGTGGTGCGTTTCCCCCCCAACCAACCCGAGTCTGAAGCTAGACTAGTACGGGCAGGCTCTTTGGCCTTAGCAGGAGTGGTCTCTTCAGAAGAGGTGAAGACTAAAGGATCCTTCCTAAAATCCTCTGAAGTGTATATAGTTTCAGGTAAGGGGAGATCCCCCAAACCCTGAAATATTTGGTCATCAGTACTAGGGACATCCCCCTCGGAAGCATTAAGTGGCGACTCTTGGGAGGATGTTGACTTTTCCAGAGAAGTAGCCTCCTCGGGGGCAGTATATCCTTCACGATGCTTTTCGGCCAGGTTAGCCAATTCGTCATCTTGTGTAGAAGATGGAGAAGGTGAAGTTTGAAGAGGCACTGTAGGAACTCCCGAGCCTTCTCCTGTCTCTGGGACTACCTCCACTGGAGGAATATATACATATGGAGCCGTCCCATGACCAATGCTACGAAAAACGGATAACAGCCCATGAAAGTGAAGATATTCATCTTTAAGGACTTCATCGATGGTCAAGAATTTCTGATCGCCATTAAGAAGTTGGTGCATCCGGTCAAAGAACACCTGATCTGATATTTGTTTGGGATTGTCAACTGCAAACAAAAAAAAGAAAACAAGTTAAGGTGATGATCCAAGTGTATAGAGCCCGGATTTAGGAAATCGGTGCTTTACTTGATTTTGTCCACCTCCTGGCACATCCGGGCTGTCGCTTCACATAGAACCATTCCAGTCTGGAATCTCCAGCTTTACTGCTGAATGGTGCCGAGATTATCTTCCTTTTTGGAACTGACTCAAAATAGCAGAAAGATGGAGTCTCTCGAGTCCGATGCTTGAAGTTATAGAAGAAGTGAACGTCATCGAACGTGAGCTCTATGCCTAAAATCTCACGATATGCTATGTACAAAGTGTGCAAATAGGCATACAAATTGGGATGCAGCTGCATGGGGGCAATCCGCATTTGTCTTAAAAAGTCAACGATGAAGGGAGAGAATGGAGGGATAGAGCCGACCATACACATCAACCGAGTGACCGCCATATATCCTTTTGGAGGGTTGTGGGAACGGTCAGAGCTTGAAGGCACTAGAGTGTCCCTTTTCATTATCCCGTACTTTAAGCAAATTCGGATAAGTCGATCGTTGTCAATTGTCGATTCAACGGAATCTGGAGGTGATTCCAATATAACGGCCGATTCAAATTCATCGGGGGCTCGATCGTCACCAATCCCTCCTTCCTCCTCAAAACCCAGAGAAACTTCATTCTCTGAAGACACCTCGTTGCTTTCCCGATTTCCAGCCCCGTAGTCTGGACCCTCATTGTCCCATTCTGGATCCGACGGAGAAGATATGTCCTCGAGAGTGATTTTGTTAGAGGTTTCCGGGGCTTCTTTCCTCTCAGCTAGTCTGGAAGAACGTCTGGGTCTCATGGTCATAGAACTATTGAAGAAGCAATAGCACAAATTAGAGCAAATTAGCCCATATCCCCCCGTGCGTGTGTGTAAACTAAGGTGTGAACAGTGTATACGGAAAGTGCAAAGTGAATGTTTAAAAGTGCGACGCAAAAGTTTGGCAAGATATAAAGAGTTGAAGTAATTCTGGATGTCCAGTCATGTTCACAAGGCACTATCCTAACTGTCCATCAAATTGAAGGTCATGCCAAAAGTTGATTGGGCCAGTTAGACGAATTTTTATGCGTTAAAGTAGACTGTGCTTCGGTTCGGTTCGGGTGCATTCATTGGGATCGGATCGGGTGCGTGGCCTTAGGCTTGGATATCTCATTTAAACTCAGAAATCAAAATCGGATCGGTTCGGAGGCAGAGTCCCCTAACGGTTCGGATCGGATCACATAGTTATACTTCTCCTCCGTCATCTTACGGTCCGACCCTATCCGGTTAGGAAAGCTCTTTTTCCCCCTTTTCTTAAATACTTGCCCCGACCCGATCCGATCTACTAAATTTCTTTTCTTTTTCCCTTTCTTTACTTGCCTTGCCCCGACCCGATCCGACTTCCTGAACCACTTTTCTTTTCCCTCTCATCCACCCTCGATACTCCAACCCGAACCGATCCCATTAATCCTCTTCTTCTTCTTCCCCTTCCTTAATTACAGTCAAATCCACGTCCATGTCCAAAGCTCCAGTTAAAGACGAGTGCATCCCCCATTTAACCTCTCAGCGCCTCGAGATGGTGGTAGAACCATCCACGACGACGGCAAGGGAGGAGGGAGACGCAATATCGAAGCAAGAGAGGAGTCACGTTCAAACCATTCAAAATTAACCGTAAATCTCAATTGAAACCCGTTGTTATAAAATTGATTGAAGTTTCAGAACCTACCGAGGTGTTTAAATCGAAGATTGGCGAGATAATTTCAGGTTTTTAAAGATTCTGAAAGTTCGGGTTTCAGAGTGAAATCGGTCAGGCGAAGAGCAATAAAGAAAGAAAGGTGGAGGAGGGTGAAGGCTAGGCTTATATAGGAAAATAGGGTGACTATTCGTCTCCCCGTTCGGACCGGATCGGTGGTCCAGAAATAAAGCTTGGCCCAATACTCCAGTGAAAGATAGAGAGAAGAGGGGGTCTATTCGGATCGGATTCCGAACCGAACCGAATTCTTTAGCTCAGCAACAAACTGAATTGAAATTTGAAGAAAAAGATAAAAACGCAAGGAAAATCAAAAGGGAAATTACCTCAAAGAGCGCTATGCATTGATGGTCAAAGCATGCTCCGTCACCAACAGAAGCATCCTTTGAGGGGGCAAAATGTTAGCCCACTTTGTGAACTGGGCAACACAAAGTCAAGACATGAAATATTGAAGAACTTGAAAAACTCTGAAGCGGGTCGGATCGGAGCAGGATAGCGGCTCGGATAGGGTAAAGTCTTCTGTTCGGATCGGTGAACTATTGCTGTGGAAATCAGAAAGGCATAGCTGTTCGGATCGGAGGGCAATATACTTCCAGTCGGATCGGAAAGCCACTTGATTGCTACGGAGATAGATCGGAGCGGAGCGGAGCAGAATAAAGAGACGAGAGAATTGGTTCCAAGTCAATCCGGGTCGGATCGGGTACCCCGATCCGAACCCCTTGTGCATGCCCCTCCGACCCGAACCTGTTTTCCACGTCACTCTCCTGCATGAGCGCCTGGATATTCGGATCGGCCATGACCAGTTCCTACCCTCAACGTCCACTACTCTGATGCGTTGTCAACACAGAAATCCATCCGAACCCGAGGCTAATGGAATGGATGACACGTGGCTCCGATCCGGATCGGGTTCTGAGCAAATTCTCACCTATAAATACCCCGTCTGGAGACAAAGAAAAGGATCTTTTTCTGGCATTTTGAGAATTCAACCACCTTCATCACCCGAATTCCAGCACTCCCGGAGAATCCAAATCTTCTTTCATTATTTGTTTTAGTCAATTGAGTGATTGTGAGTGAGTTGTGAGAGAAATCAAGTGAATATTTCATTGTATTTGCAGCTGAATCATTGAATATAGTGAAAGACAAGTGGACGTAGGCATTTCTTCGCCGAACCACTATAAATCCTGTGTGTTCATTTATATTTTTGATCTCGTTTCATTTTGCTTTTAATCAATTTGGGTGTTAGAACCACTTTTTGGTCTAACAAAAGTGTTAAACTAAAATTTTGGAATTTAAGTTTCGAAACCAATTTAATGTAAATGTGGTCAAAATCTTGAATTTAAGTTTCAAAACCAATTTGATGTAAACACGCTTAGAATATGAAATTAAAATTTTGAAAACAAATTAAAATAATATGCAAAATTGGAATTTAAGTTTTAAAATGATTAAATTGAAGCTAACTTTGTATTGGGAAATTTAAATATGAACTGGCCAAAAATTGAAGCTTAAACGATTTGAAATTTGAAATATGAGACTGAACATTTTAAAGTGAATTTTGAAACTTGGAATTGGGTTCAAACATAGAGAGAACAACCAATAAATCACCATTTATTGGTTATTCTCTCTTTTAAGAGGAAATAAACTATTTTATTCCAAACTATTACAAAAAACTATTTTCAAATTTGTACTATTTTATTTTACTAGCATCCAAAAAACTATTTTCTATTATATTATTTTATTCCAAACTATCTCCATTAAAAATTATTTTCAATTAAACTATTTTAAACTTAAATTATTTTCAATTAAAATTATTATTTTTAAATTCAATTATTATTAAATATATATATATATATAATTTAAAATATATTTTCAAACCAAGCCCTTTGAGACCAAAGTTGTTTTGGATGTAAAGATTACATTTAACTAATAATATTTGTGAAGTGCAAGTCAAGAATTGAAATTGAACATAATAATAAACTAAGAATAAATTGGACCTTGAATCCAATATTGCATTGTTTTGGTATATGATAAGGAGAAATCGAGATTTGAACAAAACTGACTTTGACATGAAAATATTAAATTAAAATGTGAATTTAATATTATTCTGATTTGGGATACGATAATATGAAATCGAAGTTCAAACCTGATATTAAATTTATTTTAGAAATGAAATATGATGTTCATTGAAATATAAAATGGACACAGTGTAAAATGACAATAGGATGTTAAAGAGACCGGGGTTGTATATCGACATACTCCCTATCAATACTAGAACAACTTTAACTATTGTATACGTAGAGGGCGTTCCAGAATAAAGTTTTTGAATTGGAGAATGTTTACTAGAACGAAGTAAGCAAACAATGATGGATAGCTTTGACACTTGTGTCATAATTAAAATGACTAAAACATGAACTTACGTTTGGCCAATGAGGATAGCTACTTCCAAGGGACAAACCTCTTCATATTACTCACTTGACTTGTATACTGATAGGTTCACCTTGATTTGATTGGATGTTTTGTACTCGGTCGATCGATATAGGTTACGATTAAACAGAAAGGGTAAACTGGTAGAATCATACCTTGGGCATTGCCTCACATGCCTTGTCATATCTTATAGATATAAGAGATGCTAATATTTTGATTTTTATTGTACCTAAAGTGGACCCTATGATAGTACCAGTTTATAGTGGTGTTACGATACCTGCATAGACCATATGCATATAAAATATTATTAAGGGGAAATATGGGTAACATCTTAATGTTATTTTCAATATTAAACTTTACTGATAGACATTACATATACGACGTATCCTACTATATAGATAGCTTAACATATCCTTAAGAGATGAAAAATCTTATAACATCTCTTAACCTATTGCACTTATGTTATACAGTGATAGGAGACAAAAAATTCCTTACAAATCTCTAATGCAAATACACTCATATTCATTTTTAATTTTTCTTACATTAGAAATTTTATCCTGACTCGAGTATATAATTTTTCATTATGCTTGGGTCAACCTGAATTGCTTCAGTATATCCGAAGATATTATTCTAAAGTTGAAGATGGAGATTGTCAATCGTATTTCCTACTATTGTTCTGCTGCATTACTTTGTAGTTTGTTTAATGTTTAACTTTGATATTTTAACACAATGTACACTACAAATAGTTTTATGATTTACTTACATGGTTATCATATTTTTTCATTCGCGGTGAGAATCTATGTTTTGTTTTTACTTTTCAATTTATTGCTTATATTTAAATCTCATTAATAATTCGCCTTTTTGAACGATTTAAGTTAGATATGTTTATTTATTGTCAATTTGAATCGTTTGAAATGTGGGTTATTACAGTTGCTATTTGAGATTTTGGTTGAGGAAATACCAAAGTTTATTGGGATTGACTCATTAGAGATAGTGTTAGTGATACCAGAGATGAGTTTGAGAGAGAGAGAGAGTGTATGTGTGTATATGCGTGCACTTATTAGTGTTATAAAATGTTTTATACCAAATTAATTTGTCCTATTGCATTTTTATGAATTCTGCTCGGTACGTGGGACGTCATGGTATCGACAGAGATTCCTAAATTCTTAAATATGGTAAACTGACACGGTATTGTTTTGAAATGGGTAAAGGAAATAATTTTACCTAATATTATATTTTATATATTATGGAATTTTATATAATTTATATATGAGATTTAATCTATATGGTTCTCTTATATAGATTTGTAGCAGAATCGAAGAACACCAAATTCAAGATCGCAAATCGGTATTATCTCTTCTCCAAAATCACTGTGAGTGGAAATAATAGTTGTTTAGGCATATTCTACATTTAGTAGATTTTATATTGATTAGTATACTTAGGAAATTTTGGATTCACGATAATACCAAATTATAAAACCCCCAGATCTCCTATTTTTATATATTTTTCGCAAGAATTATCAATAAATGTTTTGGTTTGTGAAATTGTTTGGGTTATGGATGAAGAACATTTTGGGTGATTTACTTTTTTTGATTTTATTTATCCTTTTTATTTAAAAGTGTTTGTGATGTAACAAGGTTCTGATTTGATTTAGTTTAATTATTTGAATAGGTTTGGGTTTCCATGCTAAATGGATAATTTGAATGTATTCATATTTGAAACAAATCAAATGTCAATGTTTTTATGTACAACATGGAAAAGGGTTAAATGGATTAAATAGAGGTCTATGTATGTATATATATATATATATATGTTGTATGAAATTTACACCTTGTTCTTGATTCATTACCTGAATTGTTCTGACGACCTAGGTGTTGACGTCAAAAGTTGGTCACTAGTGACAGTCGACCCCTAATCATGCGAATGACACACTAATGACAATTGTAGAGTGCAGAAAAGTAAATAAAACAGGGAACACACGCAAGATTTTTATAGTGGTTCAGCAAAAGTCAGTGCCTACGTCCACTTTATATATATTGACTTTCTTTTGATTACAAATACAAAGCTTTTTCTTTTGGGAATGGAGTAGAAAAAGAATGGCTATTTTGTGAATTATCTGTGGAGGTCTTAAAGGAGAGTATAGAGTATTCAAAAAAAAGCCCCTTTCTTCTTTCAGCTTTGTGATATTCGTAGGCGAAGTTCTGGGCTGAGCGGGCCGCTTCATGGCCTTCCTCTTTTTCAAAGCTCGGACACGTAAAGCTCGTTCATGGGTAGAAATTGCTGTGGTAAGACCCATTCCACTGCTCATTGATAGTATCCTCGAAAACAACGGCTTATGTGGTACTCGAGGTGAGGTATATCAAAAGTAGAGCTATGTCCAGATATGGTTGATCGCCTTTTTTTCCTTGAAAGTTAGGTGGAGCATTTAGAAGATTCAGTTGGACATTTTCATGCAGATCCGAGATACTCGATCGATGGGGGTGAGCGAATCTTCCGGAGTGAGCGAGTTATTGGTTGGAGGGAACTGGCTCGAGCCGATGCCTGAAGAGGGCCTGTTTGGACTGAGCTTTGGCTGGGCCTTCGAGGGTATGAAGTGGCTGAATTGGCTGGTTGCGCATTGCTGAAGGGCACATTTATGGATATTGGGCTTCGATCTGATCCGTGACAGCTTTTGCCAAAAAGTTGGTTAACACTTTGCCCCTTAGAATACATTTTCTTTGGTAGAAGGAGGTGTGTTCTAAAATGTGATCCAAAACACAACTGCTTGGGTAGCTATGGTCATACCGGACCATATTAAGGCCAGAAATCAGACGACCCTGATGATTATATTAAGACCAAAAAACCGACGACCGAAGAAGGTCGTATTAAGGCCAGAAAACCGACAATCATCGAAGACCGTATTAAAGCTAGAAAGATAGTTGCAAACTTCAGTCAAGAGATTTAGTACCTGCAGAAATGGCATGAGTCATTCTCGATCTAGGGAAGGCTTTTAGTTTCATTTGGGGAAAGTATAAGTCATACTCGGCTTGAAAATAAGGATGAGTAGTAGTTACACTTGGCTTGGAGGAATGCCGAGTATTAACCATACTGGGCTTATAAAGGTGGCGAGTATTTACCATACTTGGCTTATGGAGGTGGCGAGTATTAACCATACTCGGATTACGGAGGTGGCGAGTATTAACCATACTCAGCTTACGGCAAGTGTTTTCCATGCTCAACTTATGTAAGGTCATTTGGTAAATTTGAGAAAGGGCGAGTATAGTCCATACTCGGCATAAAGAGATCTTACCGTACTCGGCTCAAGGAGTAGGTTTTCAGAGATGGTGGTAGGCTTTTGCGCTGACCATATTTAGGAGGGGCGAGTGTTTGTCATGCTCAGCTTAAATCATTCAAACATAATCCATATTTGCAAAAGAAAATTAATAGTCGCTAAAGAACTGTTATAGGGAAATAAATGAATTCTAAGAGGAATAACTATTGATTCCAGAGCATGCCTAGGAGCTAAATCCTAACCCCATACATGTGTACATCAAATTGTCCATTTTATTGAAATGTAAATACATCGAAAAAGAAATCTAAACTTAATTAATGATAATGCCACGGGTGCTAGTCTCGGGGTCCTTTTCGTTTCTAGGAGCTCGGGGACCATCCTGAGGAGCTTGGGCAGAAGATTTTGGCGGTATGGCATGTGATTTCTTTTTGACATATTCGAGAAGCACCCTTCGCTTGACCCTGTCCTCGATGAGATCGCTAATTGCCTGCATTCATTAGCGCTGTGACCAGCGCGGTTGTGGAAAATGCAGTGCTTTCCAGATTCGAGCTCTTTTTAGGTCAGCTCTCTTCGAAGAGGTCTTGGGAAAGGAAGGGATCCTCATACGTCAAGGTAGATGTCGAGTAGGTAAGAATTGAGCTTGGTATATTCATCATACTTACTTTCTCTTCGAGGTCGCACGTTGCGCTCATTCTTATCCAGGGCCTTTCCTCTTCCTTTATTCAGGCTGCTAATGTTGGATAGACCTCCTTGTTTGGTGGCTAAGACCTTGAGGTTCTCCATCTAAATGCTGTCGTCTTCTTGTCAGAGGAATCGCTCGGCATTGGCGTAGAAATCTTCTATATCCTAAGGGGTATCTCTGGCTAAAGAGATTGAGAGTTCTGATCGATTCTGAACTCCTATAATGACATCCATAAGCACATTGATGGCTCAGGTCGATCGACTGATGCTACGACCGTGTTGAATCTTTCGAGGAAGGATCAAAGTGTTTCTCCCGAGCGTTGGTTGATGGTGGTTAGGAACATGACACTCTTTGGCCGGGAGATATAAACTCTGAACTGCTCGATGAAGCGGGTGACCAACATATTCCACTTACTGATCGACTTTGTTATTAGCGGCAGAAACCACATGTCGGCTATATCAGTGAGGAAGAGTGGGAAGCACTTAGCCATAATGTTAGTCGATGCACCAAGCACTTCCATATGTCACATGTATCGCATGAGATGGATGGTCGGGTCAGTCCGACCATTGTACGGTTTAATGGCTGGAAACTTGAAGTCCGAAGGATTGTGGGAGTTCCTGATCTCCTAGTGAAGAGGCTGCGGTGGATGTTATCTGTATTTTGCTTAGAAGAATTGTCCCGAGTGAAGTGTCAGACTATACTTGCAAGCTGGCTTCCATCTTCAAGGATTCGCTGCCATGAATCCAGCTTTGCATTCGGGAGAGTTCCAGCACTGGGGTCCAACGAAATCATGCTCGGAAGGATGGCCATTGGTTGGGCTCGACCTCCGAAAGTTGAGTGAAGGTGAGAGCGATGGTTCATCACAGCTGTTGGTTTAGGACCGACTGGCCCCACTTGATCCTGATGAGAGTTGGATCGAGCCATACCCAAGGTTAAGGGTCCAGGCTGATTCAGCATAGCATGTGATGTTCAGAGTTCTTCGATGTCCACGCCCGAGGTGATGTTTGGAGGATCTACAGTAGCGTTTTCACCTGCTCTAATAAGAACTGGTATGGTAGGGTGGTCTCCCTGGTTCAAAGGGAAGTAAGCGCCAACTCTTTATTGAAGGGGAAGAGTGGTTAAATTAGTCTGAGGTAAGATTCCGGGTTGTAATGGAAGTGGCATAGATTCTGATAGTCCCGGTAATCGCTCGACCGGTCTAGGGGTCGAGCTGTTCCCAAGAGTGGAGGAAAAGTGGTCGAAGAACCTAGATCTTGATCGCGAGCCTCCTGTGAATCTGCAGTTGCGGCTGCACTGGTCGCTGGAGGTGATACTCCTGGCTATGATTGGTCGGGAGGTAGAGCCGAGCCAGGAGGAAGCAAAGGCGGGATCTAATTAATGGCCTGATTATGTGCAGACTGAAGATCAGTTGTTTCTCCATTCCTGGTAGAAGGAGGAATTGAAGGGTTTAGCCCTATCTCCACTCGACCGAGAAGGTGGTCCATCAACTGCTGCTGTCGTTCGAGGAGTTTACCCTAAGATGTCATATGGTTTCTGAAATCGGTCATGATTTTATCCATGTCGTCCCGGGTAATATATCGGGGCACATCTTCGTGAGAGGAAGCTTCCTTACTTGCTTCTGCAGCATTTGTATCGGCTGCATCGACATTAGTGGGATGAGAAGATGTTGCATCTTTCTTTTGTTTATTCGCCATTGATTGAAACTTGCAGAAGGTCATGGGTTCGTTGCCCCTACCTAGCGCGCCAAAGTGTTAACGTCAAAAATTGGTCACTAGTGACAGTCAACCCCCCATCGTGTGAATGGCACATGAACTACAATTATAGAGTGTAGAAAAATAAACAGAATAGGGAACACACGCAAGATTTTTATAGTGGTTCAGCAAAAATCAGTGCCTACGTCCACTTTATATGTTTACTTTCTTTTTATTACAAATATAAAACCTTTTCTTTTGGGAATGGAGAAGAAAAAGAATGGTTATTTTGTGAATTAGCTGTGATTGTGATTTAGTTGTGGAGGTCTTAAGGGGGAGAGTATAGTATTCCAAAAAAAAAGCCTCTTTCTTCTTTGAGCTTCATGATATTTATAGGCAAAGTGCTGGGCTGAGCGGGCCACTATGTGACCTTCCTCTTTTTCGGAGCTTGAACATGTGGAGCTCGTTCACTGGTAGCAATTGCGGGTAGGACCCATTCCACTGCTTATTAATAGTACCCTCGAAAACAGTGGCTTACGTGGCACTCAAGGTGAGGTGTATCAAAAGTAGAGCTCTGTCCGGATATGGTTGACAACCTTTTTGCCTTGAAAGTTGGGTGGAGCATTTAAAAGACTCGGCTGGATATTTTCATGCAGATGCGAGATACTTGGTCGATGGGGGGAGCGAATATTTCGGAGTGAGCGAGTTATTAGCTGGAGGGAACTGGCTCGAGCTAGTGCCTGAAGTGGGCCTATTTGGATCGAGCTTTGGCAGGCCTTCTAGGGTATGAATTGTCCGTATTGGCCAGTTGCGCATTGCTGAAGGACGTATTTCTGGATATTGGGCTTCGACCTGATCCGTGATAGCTTTTGTGAAAAAGTTGGTTAACACTAGGATGCAAGTTTTGATAGTTATGCTGTTATTTTTCCCATTACTGCTAACATTAATTATGCCATGCACCTAGCGGTTTGATGTAGAAATTAACTTGTGTGCCTATAAAGTAAACCGAATTGACAATTTACACTATTAAAACGGTTCTTCATTCGAACGGAAATTAGCACTTTTTATACATATTAAATATTTTATTTATATAACGTAGCTAACGTAATTCAACATAATAATGATGTAATAAATACGTCAGAATATTGTTGGAAATTTGAAATGTCCCCATATTAATTGTTGTTTGTGTGCGCGTATAGAATGGCTTATTTATGTATTGAATAATGACACAGACTATAACATCCCATAAAATACGTAAGTATTAATAATAAATAAAAATAAGCAATTAAATAATAAGGCTGTAATAAGGCTGGAAAATGAGATTTTTCAGCTTTAGGAATTTCCTTACGAAATTCTTTTATTTGGATTCTTGATGAAATTCTGAATCGTTTTCATATATAATATGCTAAAAACGGTCAATATATGAAGAAGTTATGAACAAATGAATTTGGACAATAAAACGCAGAATATACATGTGTGTATATATATAACTAAATGGATAATATATATGTGTCCAAAATATATACAAAATAAAGAGAGAGAATTTGAAATAAAGATAAGATCATGGGGGCAAAGGATATTGTATATAAGGAATAAAATTAAGGAATATAAGCAATATATTAATTAAATTCACACCTCATCGCCACAACACTCATTAGCCGTTTCAACGACCAAGAGGTCGATCACCCCCTTAGGAGGGGTGTCGACCTCTTAGGTCAACCGTCTGGCAACTGAACAACCTAATAAATCTATGTGGTTAGAGTTTTATAGAAGGGATATATATATATATATATATATATATATATATATATATATATAAAAGGCCTGGATCAAATCTGAGTGATCCAACGGTCTATGATCACATAGGAAACTATATATAGCCCCTCATATCACACATTAGAACCCAAACCATGCTCTTATCCCTGCCTCCATACTGCCTCTCTGCCATTGCTAAATTCCATAAAAAGAAGGTTAAGGATTTCTTCTATTCCTCCAACCTTATTCTTAACATCTCTCTATTTTAATTCATATAGGTTTAGTATTCTGGAATTTGGTGTGTTATATATATATATATATATATATATATATATATATATAAAAGATTCTCATACATGTTTCTTGTATATATATTAGAAAAATCATTGGAGCATGTTTGCCGCAAAGGTTAAGCACAATCTAGATCTACTGTAGGTTCCTCTTTGTTCTTCCCTAGATCTATGAGTTGAATATCGTTTACTTAGGCATATTCATATTTTTATTAGATTATCATGTTGATAGATATGCCTAATAGGATTTGGAAATCGATAACATAAATACCAAAACCCCCTAATCCTCTATTTTATATTTGCGTATGAATTGTCATGATATTTAGGTCTTGTGGATTTTTGATTTTTATATTGGATTAAAGATTAAAAAGGGGTGTTGCTACTATTCTTTCTACTTTGTGTAATTCACCTTTATTAAACATTTGATTGTAACCTAAAAGTGTTTAAATTTGGGTATTTCATGATTTGATTAGGTTTGGATTCTATTCTGAATCCAAACGTATTCATACTTGAAATATATCAAATGTAAACGTTTTTATGTGCATAACACCAAAAAGGGGTGAATTAGATAAAGTGGAAATTATAAACATACATGTATAAGTGTATGTAATACTCTATTTTTGATCTAGTATCGAAATCATTCCAACAAGCCTAGGATGCAAGTTGAAATTTATATGTATGTATATTTTCCATCCAGTGCTACTTGTTATCTTTTGTTAGCCTACTTTGTAGAAGATGGGTAAATGAAGGACACTCTGTTCTATGCTCGGTTCAGATCGGAATTACTGGATTTAAAGCAAACCAGAAGTAAGGCAACGAGGGAAGGAAAGCATTCGGATCGGATCGGAGGAAGTGGGGCCGATCCGATCCCCATATGATGGTTCATCCGAACCGAACACAGAATCCCTGGTTGCATCATTGCACGTTCTCCTAAACAATCGGGGCAGTTACATCCACTTTATACCCACGTTGGCCACTAACCCGGTGCGTTGTCAACACTGAAATCCATCTGAGCCCGAAAGTGGTGGGATAGAAGCCACGTGGGTCCGATCCGAACCGGATTCTGGAGAAGTTTCCACCTATAAATAGACCCCTAAGGGTCATTTGAAAGGAACTTTTGGCACTCTGAGAATTTGAGTAACATTGAGAACCGAATTCCATCATTCCCAAGCAATCCAAATCATCATTCAAAGTGTATTTTGAGTACAATTGAGTGAATGTATGTGAAAAAAGAGAGAGATTGAGTGAATATCTTGTTGTATTTTCATCTACATCATTAAACAAAGTGATATAAAGTGGACGTAGGCTTTTAAACGCCGAACCACTATAAATCTTGTGTCTCTTTTCTATTTTCGATTTCATTTAATCGTAATCTTTGTCAATTCGGGTGTTAGAACCACTTTTTGGTCTAACATTTCGGTGCTTTCACTGAGAACAATTTGAATTCTCTGTTTTTCTGGATTATCGTTCTACTTTTTGGACCGTTGAGTTCAAAAAAGTTAATCCCCAATTTTCGACTCTTTTAAATACTTGTTGGTTGATTGTTGAAGAATTATGGCTAAAGGAAAAGGCAAGGAAGTTCAAACCAGTCGAGGGAACGAAGTTGGTGAAGATCAGCAAAACCCGGTCATGACGAGGTCTCGTGGGCAAAGCTCAGGAGCGGATCGGAATGGCTCAGGAAATCCGAACCGATCGCATAGGGAGAGCTCCGATCCGAACCGAGTAGAAGACGTTGAAGAGGTGCACTCCCCCAACTCGAACCGATCCGGCCAGGTTACTTTGCTCCGATCCGATCCGTCACTAGGTGATGCTGGAACCTCTACTCGAGCCCCTCCAAATGCTCTGACTTCAGCCACCAGGATCAATAACCAGATCAATCCATCTGCGCCTGTCACCCAAGGAGATTTTTCGTGCCTTCTCGACATGCTTGAGAGCACTAGGGAGGCTATGAGAATCCACGAGCGCACCAATCTTATGATGCATGAGAATATGAGAATCATGAGTAGGGAAATTGGCGAGCTCCACAGGCGGAGAACCCCTTCCCCAGTTCACCACACTGCAATGGATCAGTCTTCTTCTTCTGAGGAAGAATGGCCTCGTGAAAGAAGGCTGCTTGAATGACCTCAGAATTTGGAACAAATGACTTTCTGATCTTTGGGATCCTGCGAGGACGCTGTTCATGTGTTAGGACCCGATGACCCGAGCTTGAAAGAGCCTATGCTATTGCCAATGCGAGAATCCCATGTTTTGCCTAGAGATCCTAACCTCACCAACCCCACTCAGGGACAAATGCTTCAGCCCCTTCCTCCCGAGATCAACCGGGAACGTAGGGAGCAAAGCAGAGTAGAAGCCGCTAGAAGAAGGAGGGTGTCCCCTGATCAGGAGCCCAGAGGAAACCCGAACATCAGTGCCAGGGAGCCTGAGCGGCCCTTGACCAATGCTGATGTATGGGCTATGGTACGCCAGATCATGTCTGAGAGTCGAAACTCCACCAATGAAGATGATGGTATTGAGCGAAGCCATACTCCCTTTACTGATGACATTCTTGACTTTCAGTTCCCCCGACGTTTTAATTTGCCGCAGATGGACAGATATAATGGGAGAATTGACCTGGGACAACATTTGATGCGATACGCATGGCTTATGAATGCTGCCGCTGCCCCTGACGCTGTGAAGTGTAAGGCTTTCCCGATTTACTTAGAAGACGTAGCATTACTATGGTTTACCCGACTTCCTCCTCGATCGATATCGAATTTCAAAGAACTAAGTGAACGTTTTATGAATCAATTCCGACTTCATGCCCGAAAGTCTAAGAATGTTATCGAATTATCGAGAATTAAGCAAGTGTCGGGTGAGTCCTCGAAGTCGTATCTAGACCGTTTCAATTTAGCTGTGACAGAAGTCAGCGACCCGCATGAGCCTACCATCTTGATGGCCTTAATGGAAGGAGTTGATCCTGATTCAGAGTTTGGAGATTATCTTTCTGGGAAGCCGCCTCCCACAAGAGAGTTGTTTTATGAGAAGGCCAATATTCAGTTAAGACGGGAGGAAGCAAGGGCAAACAGAAAGAGGAAGTCCGGAGCCGCCTCAAAAGAAGCTGTTCAGAGTAATGTTTCCGTAAAGCAGTCTGGAGAAAGCTCTGGGAAAGTCGAAGTGAATGTTAGAAACAAGAATGGAAACAATAATAATGGAAACGGGGGCAACAGCAACCGTAATGGGATTGGTAATAGGAGAAATAGGAACCGAGGAAGTAATTCTGACAAAAGACCCCGGTTCTAGACATTTGAAAACTATTCACCGTTGAATGACACGTTAGAGAACATTTATTTGGACACGTATAATGTTTTGCAATATAAAAAAACCGCCGCCACGAGATTCGACAGAGAAAGAAATTGCTACCGGAAAATTTTGTTTATTTCATGGAACTCATGGACATTCAACGAACAAATGTCGACACTTGAGAGATGTAGTTGAGAAGTTGTTGCATGAAGGTAAGTTGGATGAGTATAAGGCTGCCCCAAGGGACAGGGGGCAAGGAGGACATGCCCCAAACCAGAATCAGTCTGCTCCCAAGCCTACAGCGCAACAAATAGGCAAAGGGATTGTCATTAACACCATAGTAGTTGGACTCCATTCGGCTATCCATAGTTTCAGAGCAATGGACCAATACGTTAATGCAGTTAAGCACATAGATGTGGACGAGTGCGATGATTTGGAAGATATCACCCCTGTGAAACAGCAGAAGACAATGTTCGATGATGTAGTGTTCCGTAGCAGAGACGACACCGGAATCCAAACACCTACCGAAGATCCATTTGTTATTACCACTACCATAGGGCCGACACTGGTTCATAAGGTACTAGTGGATAACGGAAGCTCTGTCAACATTTTGTTTAAGAAGTCGTTTGATCAGATGAGACTCGAGTCTGGAGACTTGAAGCCCTGTGAAGTCTGGATCCGAGGCTTCAATGGGGCATCGACAGCTCCAATGGGGTATATAGAATTACCCGTAACATTGGAACAAGGGGATCGTCGAAGAGTACGAATGCTTCAGTTCGTAGTGATAGATATAGATTCGCCCTACAATGCATTTTTAGGAAGGCCTGCCCTTGCAGATTTCGGGGCTTGTATTGCACCAGGGTGTTTATTGCTAAAGTTCCCAACTGAAGCCGGTAATGAGGGGAGATCAAGTCTCCGGACGAGCTTGCTATATTGCTGAATTAAAGATGCTGATGAAGGGACTCAACATCGAGAATAAAAGTACTTCACCTCCTCCAAAGGAGGGTTCGACGTAGCAATTAGAGGGATCAGCCCCGGAGGAGTTGCCCAAGGGAATGCCCGAAGACCTGGATCCCAGAGAAGATGAGGAACCTGAGGATAGAAAGGCAACTCCTAACGAAACGACAGGGATATACCCATTGATGAAGTTGATCCAACAGAAGTTTTGAAGATTGGATCCTAGTTGGATCCGCACCGAGCCAAAGAACTGGCTAACTTTCTGAAGGCAAACCTGGATGTGTTTGCCTGGACCCACGCTGACATGTGTGGGATATCACCATCCATCATGAGTCATTCGCTGAGTATAAACCCAAAACACCCGCCTGTAAAGCAAAAGAGACGTATGCTGGGCCCAGAGAGGTCGGCAGCTCTGAAAGAAGAAGTGGAGAAGCTGAAAGAGAATGGATTTATTAGAGATTCGACATATCCCGACTGGATATCGAATCCTGTTTTGGTAAAGAAGTCAAACGGAAAGTGGCGGACATGTATTGATTTTTTAGACTTGAACAAAGCCTGCCCGAAAGATAGCTTCCCACTCCCCAGAATAGACCAGCTTGTGGATTCGACGGCGGGACATGAACTTATTTCTTTTATGGATGCATATTCCGGATATAACCAGATTCCCATGCATGAGCCCGATCAAGAGCACACGAGCTTCATTACAAATTTGGGGTTGTATTGCTATGTGGTCATGCCGTTCGGATTGAAAAATGCTGTTGCTACCTACCAACGCTTGGTGACCAGGATGTTTTATAACCAAATAGGGAAGACTATGGAGGTTTATGTGGACGATATGCTCGTCAAAACAAGACAGTCCTCCAGCCATACGCAAGACTTGGCAAAGATGTTCGGTATCCTGCGAAAGTATCGGATGAAGTTAAATCCTTTAAAGTGCTCATTTGGGGGTGGCATCTGGAAAGTTTCTAGGTTTCATCGTGAGTTCTCGAGGGATTGAAATCAATCCCAGTCAAATAGCAGCGATAAGGAACATTGAGAAACCAAGGAGAATCAAAGATGTCCAAAGTCTTGCGGGAAAAGTAGCTGCGTTGAGTAGATTTATCTCCAAAGCAACAGACAAATGCATCCCTTTTTTGACTTGATAAAAAGGGAAAGAAAAATTTCGAATGGACTCCGGACTATGTTGAGGCCTTTCAAAATCTATTGGACTTACTAGAGAGACCACCGATTTTGTCGAAGCCAGTGGATCATGAAGAGCTGTTTGTTTATCTAGCAGTATCGGCTCACGCCGTTAGCACTTCCTTGGTCCGGGAAGAAGACAAGGTGCAAAGGCCGGTATATTATGTAAGTAAGAAATTGGCAACTACAAAACGTAACTACCCAAGGATTGAGAAGCTTGCTTACAGCCTTCTGATCGCCTCCCGAAAACTTCGCCATTATTTTCAAGCTCACCCAATAACCATATACACTGATCAGCCTCCGAGACAGTTGTTGCAAAGACCCAAAGCATCGAGATGGTTGATCAAGTGCAATATTGAATTAAGTCTGTTTGATTTAAATTTTCAGCCGCGGAGATCGACCAGGGGGCAAGCTCTGGCTGACATTATAGCAGAGTTCACAATTCCGTAGGAAGAGATGATCAACGACAAGGTGGTCAAGTCAGAGGAGGAACTAAAATTAGATCCATGGAAGTTGTACACAAACGGAGCCAAGAACGACCGAAGGTCCAGAGCTGGAGTCGTCTTAGTTACTCCTGAAGGACGATCGTTATATTATGCTCTATGACTAGAATTTTCAGCGACCAATAATGACTCTGAATATGAAGCCCTGATTGCCGGGCTGAAACTTGCTAAGGAATTCGGAATAAAGGCATTGGATATATTCTGCGACTCCAAAATAGTCGTCTGCCAAGTGCGAAAGGAGTTTGTGGCCTGGGGACCTCGACTTATTACCTATCTCGGAATAGTGGACGAGCTGTTGAGCAACTTGGAACGGTATAACATAACGCATATCCCAAGAGCTGAAAACCAGAAGGCAGACCGACTAGCGAAGCTGGCTAGTTCCGACAATCCGGAGGAAACCGAAATGGTTCCAATTGAGACGTTGGGATCACTAAGCTTTGAGTCAATGGAAATTGAATTAGCTTTCGAAGCAGAACCAGAGAGGGAGTCGTGGATGACCCCAATCAAGATTTTCCTTAGAAATGGAGTACTCCCGCCAAAGAAGAGTGAGAGGCGAGCCATAGTTCGCAAAGCCACCAGATACATCCTTCAAGATGATACCCTTTATCGGCAAGGATTTTCTATGCCCCTGTTACGATGTATAGCGCACGACGACATCAAGCATGTACTAAGAGAAGTACACGAAGGTAAGTCTGGAAATTATACGGGGGGTCAGACTTTAGCAAAAAAGGTATTGCAGTATGGGTATTTCTGGCCCACTATTAATAAAGATGCAGCTGATTACTCACGACGCTGCGACAAATGCCAGAGGTTCGCCCAGATCCCCAGAGCACCACCGACCTAGCTCAAATCGATGGTGAGTCCATGGTCGTTTGCCATATGGGGAATTGACATCATCGGAGTTCTATCGATTGCCAAAGGAGGAGCGAAGTATGCAATAGTCGTCGTGGACTATTTTACATAGTGGGTGGAAGCTAAGTCCTTAACCAAAATCACAGCGAGAAAGGTGATAAGTTTCGTGGTTAGAAATATCGTATGCCGATTTGGGATTCCAAGGACCATTATAACTGATAATGGAACCCAGTTCGATGGTGCTGAATTCAGAAATTTCTGCTAGAAATATAAGATCGACAAGTGGTATACTGCAGTCGCCCATCCACAGTTGAATGGGCAAGGAGAAGCAATAAATAAAGTCATAAAGACCATCCTCAAGAAGCGATTGGAACGTGCAAAAGCAAAATGGGTGGATGAATTGCCCTTGGCTTTGTGGGCATATCGGACAACGTTTAAGACAGCTACTGGTCATACTACTTTCTCTCTCTCATTTGGCTCAGAAGCAGTAATTCTGGTAGAGCTTGAAGTTCCCTCTCACAGGGTGACATATTATGGCCCAATGACGAATCGGGCACTCCTCCTCGAGTCCCTTGATGAAATCGAAGAGAAAAGGGATGAGGCAGACTTGCGTGCGTCAAGACATCGATGTTAGATGACACGCTATTATGACAAGAAAGTTCATTTTAGAACCTTTGAACCAGGAGATTTGGTGCTAAAGCGAGTTTTTCTATCCCTTCCTCACCTCGTTCCAAAATGGGAAGGACCATTCGTCATCCAATGGAAACTTGAGACAGGAGCCTTTAAGTTAACGACCGTAGATGGAGAAGAAGCGCCTAGGGCTTGGAATGCCCAACACTTGATGCGATATTTGAATTAAGGTTGTTGTATTTTCTTTTGTTTTTCTTATGAACCCTGTAAAAAGGCACGACTTGCCTTAGAAAAGTCTGTTGATATGAACAAAGAACTATAAAGTGGATGTAGGCTACGACTTAGCCGAACCACTATAAAAATATCGTGTTCCATTTACTTTCCTGCATTATTTATATCTTCAACTATTATTGTATTGTGACTGTGGAATACGAGATATTAAATTAAAATCTGGAAAGTTGGAGATGGCTTATATGCAGGAACAAACAAAACGACTATTTGTACAATAAGACATAAAAGAATGGGAAGACGACATTCTTAATTCTAACTCTCAAGAATTGAGAGAGAGTATAAAGGACGGGAATACGACGTCCTCTGAGGCATGAAGGTGCACCCAGATGAGAGACCGCCTCAACAAGAACTCTAACCTGAATATAAGACAGGAGAGTATAAAAGATGCCAGAAAAGAGCAGGCATCAATGACAAAAGGAATGTGACCCCCGTCAGAGAATTGGGGACATTCAGGCTTTTTAATTTAATCTTGAATAGTCTTTCAAGATTGACTGGGGGCATATATGTACATACATATTCCCCCACACTATGACTCCATTACACAACTTTAGTAGTACATGCATTTGCATTTTTACATAAGCAATGAACTGACGACTAACCGGCATTGCAGGAAATGAATTATTTTCATTTACAAATGTATGAATTTGTACAGGCAAACAGGAAAAAAGAAGATGCGAGGGCCACACTCGCTGCAACAATTGTGGGCCAATTAAATGCTAAAATAAAGCAAAACACTTCATCACTTAGACTTTGAAGTGGACTTGGATTTTTTAGCAGCCTTCTGAGCATCCTTCGCCTCTCTTTCAACATCAGTTAAGATGCGCCTTGGTTTTTTCTTCCCTGAGACTGAAGTGCTGGAATCGGTTGATTTTTTTCCGGGAGTCGGAACGCTGGAATCAAGAGAATACTTTTTAGCAAGTTCTTCTATAATAGATCTAGTCGAAAGCTTAACAACTAACCTTGATCCAGCATCCACTACTGCAAGAGGCTTAAGGCTTTCAGGGTCTAGGTCTTCAACTTTAAGCTGCATGCGTTTGCCTTGTTCGGCTTGCAATGCAGCTAAAGTAATGTCATCGGCCCTTTTTGACTCCTCAACTATAGCCACCTCAGGGTCTTCCTCATGTCCCTCATCGCCACTATCATCCTTTAAGGCGTCTATCATCTCGCCGTCGTGAGGAGCGCCAGCCTTACTCTTGTCTCCTTCATCCCTCTCCGCTAACTTTGCTTCGGCAGTGGTTCCTTGGGGCACGTCTGCCTTCTCGGACGGTTCAGCACCTGCGGAATGAGAAGCAACAGTTATCAACTCGGGGGAAAATAAAGGGTCCTTCATCGATTGTCCGACTATGCGATGGAAAGTGGAGACAGCTTTGACGAATTGGGGTGAAAAGGTAGAAGTACCTTCCGATGATTTCTCAGCTGGAGTAGCTGCCGCCTCTGAAGCCGATTCAGGAATAGGAGATAAAAGAGATGCCTGAGGGATCGCCGGGTTTTCGGGGTCATATCCCTCTACTTCAGAAGTTTCAGCGGCAGTGGAAGAAGAACCAGCCACCAAGATGTCCTTTTGTTTAACCTTCCGTCTCTCCTCGTCCATGGCAGCAGCAATCAGGCGACGCCCCTCAGCTAGGCTCGCCGGCTCGTCATCTCTTAGATATTTTTCCATAAGTTTGTCCTCATCGATGGAATCTACCTTGAGTTCTTCTTTTTCCCATTCAACAATTTGGCTTCACACATGAACCAAGGTAGTCGGATAATCATCGATCCAAGAGATGTTTCGGTGACGGATTATATGTGCAAAAAATTCGATCAGTAATTCGCCAAAGCCTTGCACATCCTCCTGGGCCTCCGCCATCTGCTTGCGGGACTCTTCGGCCGATTTGATGACACTTTCAACATTACCCTCTGCCAGGGCGGCCCTGTTCTCGGCGTCCATCAACTTGGAAGTCAAGTCAGCGTTTTTCTTCTCCAATTCGGTGTTCTTCTTCGCTAACTCGGCCTTCTTTCGCTCAAGGTCAGCATAAGCGAGTTGCATTTTGGCAGCATCTGAATTGGCGTCTTCTGCTTGCTTTTTCAGCTCCGAACGCTCTTGAGTATGGGACTCGAGCAAGTCATGGTAGCGTTTTTGTAGATCTTCAAATTGTTGCTTGAAGCTAGCAGCATCCCGTTGAGCGATAGCAAGTTGGGCCTGTGTATCCTCAAGATCTTTCCCTAAATTTTTCAAGGCCTTTGCGCCATCTTCTGCGGTCTTCTGCATCGAGTTAGTATTCATGATTAGATTTCAGATGATTCTGGAAAGGTTACGCGAACACTTGAACATCTCTGAATATTGTTTCTCGACCGCGTTAATTTTTGCTTTGGCCTCGTCTGCCCACCTCGAGGAAATAGGCTCAAGAGCAGGTAAGAAATTCAAGTATTCAAAATAGTGTTCGGGAAATTGCTCCTCCAGATACGCCCACTTAACTGCAGTTTCAGCATCCAATGGTGGAGGTGCAGGGAATGTCAGCTCGGTAACCTTATGTGTGGAGGGCTCAATGGCCTCCTCACCCTTTCTAGGCCGCTTAGAAAGAACCTTGCGTTTTCTTCGCAAGTCGGTATCTCTCGGCCGGCTTCTTTCCCTACTACGTTTTTCTTGAGAAGAGATTTGGTCCTTTGATTGTGACGCATCATCTCCTCGAAGACTTTGGTAGCCCTTATATCGCTCTGGATCTGACCGAACGGGAGAGCGAGAGCGCAAGGTCCGCGACTGATAAGAATCATGGGGCCTTCTATCCTCCCTACCGCGGCTTTCGCGACGATCATGCTCGACATCATGAGAGGGTCTGGTCATGCTGCGACATAGTTTCCTGATGTTATAGCGAGCACGAGACATTGTACCTGCACAACAATGCAAGTGGAATTCAGAACCATTATTCTCATAAGACGTAAGTGCTGTGAAGTGGGGTGCAGTTGTGTTAAGTGCATCCTAAGTGGTGTCCCCCCTCCGACAAACCAGATTCTGAAGCCGAGCCAGTGCGAGCGGGCTCTTTAGCCTTAACAGGAGTAGCCCCCTCCGAAGAAGTAAAAACTAAAGGATTTGTGCCAAAATCCTCGGAAGTGTAAATGGTGTCGGGAAGGGGGAGATCTCCCAAGCCCTGAAATGTAGGATCATCAACAGTAGGGGCATCTCTTTGGGAAGCGCCTATTGGATGTTCTTTAGGAGATGGTGATTTCTCAGGAGAAACAACATCCCCAGGAGTGATGTACCCCTCTCGGTGCTTTTCAGGTAAATTAGCCAACTCATCGTCTTGAGTCGAACTTGGAGAAGGTGAAGTTCGAAGTGGCATGGTGGGGCCTTTCGAGCTCTCGCCCATTTCTGGAATTATATCCACGGAGGGATATATACATATGGACCTGACCCGTGACCTATGCTATGGGTAATGGACAGCAGCCCGTGATGATGAAGATATTCGTCCTTGAGGACCTCGCCGATAGTTAGAAATTTTTGGTCACCATTGAGGAGCTGATGCATCCGATCAAAATACACTTGACCCGGTACTTGCTTTGGATTATCAACTTCAAACAAAAAGAAAACGGATTAATGTGGTGGCATTGACATTCAGAGTTAAGATCTAGAAAACCGGTGCCTTACTCGATTTTGTCCATCTCCTAGCACACCCCGGCTGTTGCCTTATATAAAACCGTTCCAGCTTGGAGTCGCCGGCCTTGCTGCTGAATGGCCCAAAAATTATCTTTCTTTTTGGGACAAACTCGAAGTAAGAGAAAGAAGGAGTTTCTCGAGTCTGATGCTTGAAGTTATAAAAGAAATGAATGTCATCAAAAGTGAGGTCTGTGCCTAAGATCTCGCGGTATGCTACGAATAAGGTATACAGGTAAGCATAGGAGTTAGGATGCAGCTGCATGGGGGCAATCCGCATTTGTCTTAGAAAATCGACGACAAAAGGAAAAAATGGAGGGATAACCCCAACCATGCACATTAATCGGGTAATTGCCATAAACCCCTCCGGAGGATTATGAGGACGGTCAGTCTTCGACGGCACCAGGGTGTCCTTTTTAAGTATCCCGTGCTTTAGGCGTATTCGAGTAAGTCTGTCGTTGTCAATCGTCAATTCAACAGAATCTTGAGGTGATTCCAATATGATGGAAGATTCAAATTCGTCAGTAGCTCGAGTATCTCCAACCCCTCCTTCCTCTTCATAGCCCAGGGAAACTTCACTGTCAGAAGGCATTTCACTGTTATGCGCCTCTACTTAATAATCTGATCCCTCGTCGTCCCATTCAGGGTCTGAGGAAGAAGATATGTCGTCAAGAGTGACTTTAGTGGATGTCTCTGGGATCTCTTTCTTTACTGCTAGTCTAGAAGAATGTCTTTCGACCATGATCGCTAAACTATCGAAGAAGTAATAACAGAAGTTAGAGTAAATTAGCCCGTGTCCCCCTGTGCACGTGTGTGAACTAAAGTGTGTACAGTGTATGCAGGAAATGTAAAGTGAGCACTTGAAAGCGTAATGTGAAGTTCAGACGATGAAGTGATGCTCAGAATAATTCTTGATGTTCGTTTGTGTTCCCAAGGCACTATCCTAACTGTCCATTGGGTTGAAGATTATGTCAAGTATTGATTTAGCCAATTGGAAAAAGTATTGTGCTTTAAGTTGGGTGGCCTTGGTTCGGTTCGAGTATACATGATGGGATCAGACTGGAGGCAAAGTCGTGCTTTGGTCAGAAGTGACGTCCAACTGGATCGGTTTGGGAGCAAGCTTTTGGAGCGGACCGGTGGGCTTGAATATCAACGCCCCTTCTCCTTTGTTCTGCCCTCCGACCCGATCCGTTCAAATAAGCCTCGTTTCCCTTTTTTGCTTTTTGCTCCGACCCGACTTGATAGAGTAAGCTTCGCCTTCCCTCTTTTCCGACCCGATCCGGCCTTGTGAACCCCTCACTCTTTTCTTCTCCTCCATCTCCTATGCTTCCTCGCCCGAACCGATTCCCTATACCCTTCATCTTCCTTTTCCTCCTCAATCACAACCAAACCCAATCCTGTTTCCAAAGCTCCAGTTAGGAAGAGACGTACACCCTCTCTAACCTCCCAGCATCTCGAGGTGGTGACGGAGCCACCAACGACGACGGTTGGGGAGGAGATGGCCATGGCGTCGAAGCCGAATAGTACTCATACCCAAATCATCTGATTTAAGTACAAATCCAAACTGTAAAACGGTTATATTGAGATGACTTAAGATTATACAACTACCTATATGCTTAATTCAGAAATTGGAGCGAAAGCCTTGGGGTTTTGGGCGTCAAGGTTTTCTTTTTCTTGTTGGAGCAATTTCTAGAAAAGTGATGGAAATAAAAAGAAAAAGAGAAGGACGAAATGGAGCTATGGATTTATATATGGACTTGAGATGACTCTTAGTATTCCCTGTATTTCATTCCGTTCGGACCGGGATATAGGCCCATGAGCATAAGTTTGGCCTGTTAGGTTCAATAATCGAGCAGTTTGAGAAGAGAACCCATTCGGGTTGGATCCGAACCGAATAGGTTGAGCATAGCAACTCGGAGCATAAATTAAATTTAAGATAAAATAAAGAAAACTACCTTGAAGAATTACTGGACATCGAGGAGAGTTCCTAGGATTGTTTAAAAATGAAGAAAATACATCGTGTATTCTACGACATATATATAAGCGACAAAAGACACGACTTCATGAAGCAACGCGTCTTCGCAAACGAATAGAAACGACTTTTTAACGCTTCAAATTCAAGAGCTGGTATGCAAACGATGTCAAAGCATGCTCCGTCTTCAACAGAAGCATCCTTTGAGGGGGCAAAATGTTAGCCTACTTTGTGAACTAGGAAACACAAAGTCAAGAAATTAGAAGATGGGTAAATGAAGGACACTCTGTTCTATGCTCGGTTCGGATCGGAATTACTGGAGTAAAAGCAAACCAGAAGCAAGGCAACGAGGGAACGAAAGCATTCGGATCGGATCGGATCGGAGGAAGTGGGGCCGATCCGATCCCCATATGATGGTTCATCCGTACCGAACACAGAATCCCTGGTTGCATCACTCCACGTTCTCCTAAACAATCAGGCAGTTACATCCACTTTCTACCCACGTTGGCCACTAACCCAGTGCGCTGTCAACACTGAAATCCATCTGAGCCCGAAAGTGGTGGGATAGAAGCCACGTGGGTCCGATCCGAACCGGATTCTGGAGAAGTTTCCACCTATAAATAGAACCCCAAGGGTCATTTGAAAGGGACTTTTGGCGCTCTGAGAGTTTGAGTAACATTGAAAACCGAATTCCAGCATTCCCAAGCAATCCAAATCATCATTCAAAGTGTATTTTGAGTACAATTGAGTGAATGTATGTGAAAAAAGAGAGAGACTGAGTGAATATCTTGTTGTATTTTCATCTACATCATTAAACAAAGTGATATAAAGTGGACGTAGGCTTTTAAACGCCGAACCACTATAAATCTTGTGTCTCTTTTCTATTTTCGATTTCATTTTATCATAATCTTTGTCAATTTGGGTGTTAGAACCACTTTTTGGTCTAACATCTTGTTATTATGCCATAAAGCTTAAGTTGTAGCAGTAAAAGTATGTAAAAACTAACTTGTATACCTTGATTTGGACAAATTGACAATTGCCACTTTGTTAAAATGTTTCCTCTTTTATACGAATATTTAACGTTGTCATACATTATTATTATTATACTTATATAAACGTAATCAATGTAATTAGCGACTTATTAGTGTAATAAATGTGATTAGAATAGAATTCGAATTTGAAATGTCCTTATATATGTAAATATATATTGATTGCTTGTGTGTGCGTATAGAATGGTTATATATATATATAATGACACACAGACATGAGGTTAGTTGCCATTTGTGGTATAAGTATGCCCGGAACTGATCGGCAAATCTAGGAAACACAATTAGTCCCAACTAACGTGAGAGGTTTAGGTGATATGAGCCATTCAAACTTAGTACACTAGACACGAGGTTAAACCAACTTGTGGTAGAAGCCTGCCCAGAACCGACTGGCATATCTAGCATCTACAAGTATATGGTTTAGTGCAAGAGGTCTAGTGTGTGTGTGTGTACAAACATATATAACTATATATATGTATAAGTCTATTGAATGTGAAAATAGGTAGTTTTACTACACCTTGAGAAGGTCTTAAGTGCCTGACTTTCTTTTTTGTCTAATTTGGGTATTAAGTGGTTAGTTTAGGAATCCTCCGAAGGTTTATTCCTTGGAGAGGAACCAAAGTCATGGGACCCACCCTTATTAGATTTGAAGTAAGTTTTTGGGTCCTCCTTCTCTAAAAGTGTTTAGGCATAAACGGTAACGGAGTGGGGTAGCTTACGGGGATGTCCACTTGCTCTAGAGGCTTGTAAGTGTCAACTATGGACAAAAATTTTATATGAAAGATATGTGGCCATTGCATGCTAACCAACTATCTGGGGAAAGTCTTAAGCGACATTGGTGTCCTACTGTAATATCAGTTAAGTAGTAACATTTGCAATACTACTTCTCATATTAAAAGTGAGAGTATAGACTTAAGAACGTCAACGTACTAGGACGGGGTCTTAAGGGGCTAGGGGTCCGCTTCAGAGTTATAAGAGATCATAAGTATCCACCTTTAATACGGCCATAAGTGACCAAGAATTCCTACCTCGTTGGGTCTTTACCCTTAAAACACTAATGGGCGATTGACTTGGATATCCAACCCATTGGTTAGATACTTAGTGTTCGTTTGAATACTGCGTGCTGCATTGACATACCTTGACATATGTAACCTGCTAAAAAATATAGGGTATGAACATTAAGTAACACCATATTTCAGTAAAACAGACCTTTATGTTCTGACCCCTCTCCTTAACATATCCAACAGGCCAGTAGATGGGGGTAAAAGCCATGGACGAAGTCATGACTGGAGTTGAATAAGAAGATGAAGTTGTTAGGGCTGTATATTGGACAGAACGGTCCGTTTCTGACTCGGTCTGAGGCTATCTGGTGCCCGGTCCGTGTCCATACGATACTCTTATAGGACAGAGCTTGGACACACCAGCGTTCGGTCCGATCCAAAATATTTGATGTTTTTTTTATCAACTAAGGTTATATCGGACATGCCAGTTCATTGTCCGGCTCAGTCCGAGGCTATATGGTATCCGATCCGTGTCCGTCAGAATTTGTTATAGGACAGAGCTTGGACGCACCTTCATCTGGTCTGGTCCGACCCGTTTATACCCCTAGAAGTTGTTGCGCTATTATTAGTAGTTATTGCTTTACTTCTTTTAGAAACTTGTAAGAATGAACTATTTGATGTACCCATTGACCATATGTATCTTTGGTTGTTGTATTTCTGTGATTTTTAAATAAGTGGTACATATTATTTCAGTATTATATTTTCTTTTTCCGCTGTATGAGATTTCCATTCGAAGTATCTGTGTTTATATTATTGTGCAAATGTAATCCTTACAGGAACCAACGACCCATTCAGAATGGCTTTAAGTTTCGATGGGCCTTTTCTGGGTCAAAATTTAGGCTCATTCTGGGCGGGTTATTACATAGACACGAGGTTAATCGTCGCTTGTGGTAGAATTTTCCTCGATACCAATCGGAAAATCCAGCAACCACAAAGTAGGTTCGGCTAATGTGAGAGGCCTGGGTGCCATACGCCATTTAGTTTAGTACACTATGACACGAGGTTAAGCCCACTTGTAGTAGAATTCTAACCAGAACCGCCCGACATATCCGGCATCTACAAGTAGACGGTTTAATGTGAGAGATCTAGTATATATATACCTATTACGTGTGTAAATAGTAGGCTTAATATGCCTTGAGAAAGTCTTAAGTGGCTTACTTTCTTCTTATCTAGTTTGGGTCTTAAGTGGTTAGGACTAGGACCATTCCGAAGGTTTATTCCTTGGATTTGGACCAAAGTCATTGGACCCTTCCTTATTAAATTTGAAGTTGGTCTATGGGTCCTCCTTTTTTAAAAGTGGTTTAGTCATGGCAATAACGGAGTAGGTTAGTTTACCGAAATGTCCACTTCTCTAGGATCTTTGTATGGGCCAACCTAGGGACAGAGTTGGTATTCATGGGACGTAATATGCTATTTATTTCACTAACTGTCTAAGGGAAGTGTTGAATGGCATAGGTATTCTACCATAATATCATTTAAGTAGTAACATGAGGCGTCCGCCGGAGGGGTCTTAAAGGGGTTCTATGCGGGCCTACCCTAAACTGGTACTAAACAACGAGATAATACTTCTCATACTACTTGTGAGAATATATATTTATAAGAAACGTTGACGTGCTAGGACGAGGTCTTAAGTGGCTAGGGTCTACCTTAGGGTCACAAGAGATCATAAGAATCCACCCTTAATAAACATGCTAGAATGGGTCTTAGTGACCGAGAATGTCCATCCTGTTGGGTCTCCACCCTAAATGCATCAATAGAGTTCCTAAGTGATTTATTCAGATGTCCACCTCATTAATTAGAATATTTCTTTGTGTGATCTTATGTGTTTCATAGACATACCTTGACATATACATAATCAGCCAAATCTAGGGTATGGCCTTTAAACAAATGTTATTTTCAATCACACAGGACTTTATGTTCTGACCCCTCTCCTTAGCATATCTAACAGGTCAGTAGGTAGGGTAGAGACTCAATGGACAAAACAGTGATGGAGCCTGAAGAAGGCGATGAGACTGTTATGATATTATTAGCTATTAGTGTTGTTTTGCTTATAAAAAATCCAGATTGTGAACAATGATTAGGTACTATTTTGAATAATTGTATTTGACAATTTGTATCTGAACCTTTGGCTTTTAATAACACGGTGCATCTTATTTTGGTATTATACTTTTTTGTTTTGTTGTGTGAGATTCCATAATGTTATATTATATGTTATTATGTGTAAATGTAATTTCTCATAGGAACCAACGATCCGTTTAGAATAGCTCTAAGTTTCGATGGGCTTTTTCTTGGTTGAAATTTAGGCCACTCCGGGCAGGTTGTTACATGTGGTATCAGAGCATAGGTTTTACCCAATTATAGGGAAATTATACGTATGAGAGACGTGTTTGTATTTTGAAAAGGTTTCCAAACTATATGTATATAACTTATATATATATATATATACCCCCAATAACCATACACAATTATTCTAGGCAACTTTATTGTTTTCTTCACTTTTCAGCTTAAATACTATCACAGGAGTATCCGTTGAAGGATTCTTAGTTTTCTTTTTTCAGATAGTAAAATGGCTGAAAATCCTTCCGAATAGGGAAACCAGGCAAGACCTCGGTATTTTCCAAAATGTTCCAACAATATCTCCGTACTGTGGAGCAGGTCCCTATTGCTAATCCCGCCCCAGCGGTGCCTGCAAGTCCTACCACTGAGGTAGCCTTTGATTTCCTCGATTCTTTAAGAATTTCGCGTGCCTTAGTGGAAAACCATTCTTAAGAATCGAAAGCTTTGTGGATTCCCAAGCTTGGATAATGGACTTTGAAAGGATTTCTAAAGCCACTGGATGGTCAGATGAAGTTAAAAAGGAGAATCACGACCTAACACTTAAAAGAAAAAGCCCTTGAATGGCGGAACTTAGCATCTGGAGAAAACGAGGGCCAAGTATTTACATGGGTTGAATTCAAGACCCGCTTTGAAGCAAAGTTTCTACCAAATGCGGACATGACAATCTAATTAGAGAAGTTTATCCACCTCAAGCAAGGAAATACGTGTCTACGAGAGTATGTGGCTAAATTCACCGAAGTATGCAATTGGGAAGGGTCTGGTGGATACCCCAATGATAAAAGCTTTGAGGTTTGTGCACAGCTGAAGGATCTAAGGAGAATAAGAATCATGAAAAGGGAGAAGGAAACTCTAGTGCTAATAAAAATAAGAAGAAAGAGTGGTGGAACAATAAGAAAAAGGGGGTAAGTTTAAGAAAGAAGCTAAGACTTGTACGAGGTGCAACTATAAGGCTCATGAGGCCAAGGATTGTAGAACTACTTTGGCAAAGAAAAGAGTTTAAGGGAAAGTGCTACAGTTGCCACGAGGAAGGACACCTGTCTAGAGATTGCCTAAAGCATAAGGATATTCAGAGCTGTCAAAATTATGCATTGGAGGCAACACCATTACAGAGACGACCCCTAAGAGATCAAGTTCGACCCACGCTTGATGGTATAACTTCAATTTTAGGGATTTCCGTATACACCTGTTTGACTCGGAAGCGACCCCTTATTTTATATCTAAGAGGTTAGTTGATTTGTTGAACCTTTCCTTATTTATCACTAGTAATCCGATATAGGTGGCCAATCCTATCGGAGGACTTAAGTATCTTGAGTTGATATGTAAAGACCTAATATTGGATATCGACGATGTCGAATTCCACTGCAAAGCATATGTACTGGATTTTTTGGGGTATGACCTTACCCTAGGTATGGATTGGATATCATTTTACGGGGCCATCCTAGATTGCGACAAGAGAATTGTTTATGTTAGGAGTCGGGGAGGATGTAGTCTGAGAATTCCTTGTGATATTATAAATAAAGATAAATCCCTATTATATACCTTATCTCCTAGTTCAGAAGGGCCATCTTCTGTCCATATAGTATGTGGGTTCTTGGACATCTTTGAGGAAATCACGAGACTTCCACCCCATAAAGAAATCTCTTTTCGTATTGACCTAGAGAAGAATGATGGACAAGTAGCTTTACCCTTAAGGCATATGGCACCAAACGAAAAGAGAGAGTTGGATAAACAGATTTTGGAATTACTACAGAAAGGCTTCATTCGATGAAGTACATTTGAACAGAGTGTACATGTTGTTTTTGCCACCAAAGTGGACGGAACTCTAAGACTTTGTGTGGATTATAGGGAGCTTAGTAAGGTAACCAAGAAGAATAGGTACCCCTTACCTAGAATTGATGATCTATTTGACTACTTGGGAGGAGCCCGAGTATTTTCCCAATTAGACCTTGCAAACAGATTTCACCAACTGAGAATTTCAAAGGATAATAAGGATAAAACTGCATTTACGACGCCGGATGGTTGTTTCAATGGGAAGTTATCCCCTTTGGATTGACGAATGCACCTGCCTTCTTTGTTGACCTTATGAGTAGAGTGTTTAGGGACATTCTGAATAAGATCACGGTAGTTTTGTAGACGATATCCTTATATTTCTAAGGACCAAAAAGATCATGAAAATCACTTAACTTGGGTCCGAGGGATATTAAGAGAGAACCAATTGAAAGCTAAATTTTGAAAGTCTCATTTATGGAGAGAAGAAGTTAGATTTTTAGGACATATCGTGTCAAGCAAAGGCTTTGCAGTAGACCCCGCGAAGATCGAGGCAATTAAGGAATGGAGAGTACCTCAAAATGCTATAGAGGTGAGAAGCTTCCTTAGGTTGGTTGGATAAAGACTTCACAATGATTGCTACTCCTTTAACCCAACTAACGAAGAAGAACTTTGTGTTTTCTTGGAGTAATAAATGCGATATGGCTTTTAAGAAATTAAAGAAAGTATTGACTTGTGCGCTAGTTCTTATTATACCCGATTGCTCGAAAATGTTCACACTTTACACTGACGCATGTGGAACCGGTTTGGGAGCGGTTCTTATACAAGAAGGAAGAGTTGTTGCTTATGCCAGTAGACAACTCAAGGACCTCGAGAAGAGATGCCCAGTTCATGACCTAGAGTTAGTTGCAGTTGGTTCGCCTTAAATATGTGGAGGCACTATCTTTTAGAAGAAAAGTTTGAACTTTTTACCAACCATATATCCAAAAAATACTTATTCTCTCAATGTGACCTGAATTTAAGACAAGAACGAGGGATGGAATATATTGCCTCTTTTGATTTTATGGTCTCGCATACCCCAGGAAAAGAGAATGTTGTGGCAGATATGTTAATTAAAAATCATGCATCTTAGAATGCAATTTTGGAATGGAAACAGTTGGAGTTTCTCTCTAACTTTAACTTGCAACCCCCGCCAGTAACTTCCAGTTGTTTTCTTGGAGTTATTCTTATTAGACCCACTCTAAGAGAAAGGATTCGGAGTATGTAAGACCTTGACGAAGAAATAAGAAACTTAAAAGAGAAAGTGGGGAAGGAGACATTGATATTCATTAGGGGACGAGAGAAGTTTGCTTAGATATAAACGACTTTGCGTCCCTAACGATCAGGAATAAGAAAGAAAATTTTAGAGGAGTGCCATAGGTCGAGGGTGACCATACACACCGGTGGGGATAAAATCTATAAAGATATGAAAAGAAATCTCCATTGGGAAGGGATGAAAATGGAGATAGATGAGTTCGTAGTTAAGTGTTTAACATGCCAAAATGTAAAAACGGAGCAACGAAGGCCCAGAGGATTACTATTACCTTTAGAAATTCCCATGTGGAAGTAAGAACATATTTCCATGGATTCATGTTCCAAGTAGTCAGAAGGGAAATGAGGCTATTTAGGTTATAGTAGACCAATTGACCTAGAGTGCTCACTTTATACCAATAAAAAAGAATAGGACTGCAACTTCATTAGCCAAGTTGTATGTCAGAGAGATAGTCAGATTGTATGGTATCCCAACTAGTATAGTGATCGATCGAGTCCCCTTATTCAGGAGTGGTTTTGGATAAGTTTACAAGCAACATTGGGAACAGTCCTCAACTTAAGTACAACTTATCACCCACAAACCGATGACTAGACGGAAAGAGTTAATCGGATCTTAGAAGAGTGGCTCAAAGCTTACATTACAGACTTTGGGGGAGTTAGGAGAAGCACCTACCACTTGTGGAATTTACTTATAACAATAGTTTTCAAGCGACGATCGGTATGAACCCTTTTGAAGTGCTTTACGGGAGGCCATGCAAATCACCAACTTGTTGGTGGGAAACTACCGACAAGCATCTACTCGGACCAGACTTTGTCTATGATTCCACATAGAAGATTTCTTTTATTAAGCAAAGAATGAAGGCAACCCAAGATAGCTAGAAATCATATGCGGATTGGAAGAGGAAGGAACTTGAGTTCGATATATAAGACTTGGTATTTGTAAAAGTTTCTCCTCTCAAGAAGACTGTTCGGTTTGGAAATATTGGGAAGTTGTCTCCTGGATTTATCAAGCCTTTTCGCATCATCGAAAGGATATGATCTTTAGACTATCGAGTGGATCTCCCAGAATGCCTATCGGGGATCCATAACATTTTTCATTTACCACATCTGAGGAAATTCCTTTAGAATTCTGCTATTAGACTCAAGCTTGATGAAATTCGGGATATAGGAAAATTTGGGTTCGAGTCCACGGTGCCCCATGCCACTGTAAAGATTGTAGAGCATGAAATCAAGAGACTCAATAATAAAATTATTCGCCTCATCCGAGTACAATGGGGAAATGAACTTGCAAAAAACACATGGAAGACCGAGGATAAGATGAGACCGACCCACCTAAAGCTTTTCTCGGGCAATTTTTCCTTTAAATTACATGTATGGATGCATTGTGGTTGCTATATTGGATGTTAGGGAAATGGATGGCACTCATGTAGAAATATATGCATATTAGGATGTTTTGCATACATAATACATCACTTATTTCACATTTACGCTAGGATTGTGCTCACTCTAGTGAGTCTCTAGTTCATAATCACTACGAGTCATGGATGTTTATGGATGAACTAAACAACATGGGTGTACAACATGGATTTTTAGAGCGAGTTGTGTTTTTTCACCCCTTTAGATAGATTTTGAGACGAAAAACATTTTAAGGGGGAAGAATGTAACACCCTGTAAAAATATACCTAAAACAAATTAATGATAATAAATAATGAAAATTAACAATGAACTAATAATATATTAATGGGATGAAAAATGGAATTTTGGAGCATTAGGAATTTGGCTACAAAAATACCATAGTTGTATTCATGGAGAAATTCTAATCAATTTATATATAATATGTCAGAATCCTAGCTCTTATGAAAGAATTACATTTAAAATAAGTTGTACGTTAAATATATACGAAAAAATGTTTGAAATTCAAATTATAATATAAATATATGGAATAATATATGACCAATAAATAAGTGATTGGAATATTCCATTGAATTTTAATTTGTATATATATATAAGTATACAATATTGGACAAGAATAACTTTTAAATGATAAGATATAAATAGAATAAATAAAAATTATATAAAATATCTCTTCAGCCTTAAACGCGGGCCACTGGTAAAAAATACGGCCAGGAGGTCGACCTCCCTTCTATGGGAGCGGTCAACCGCCCTGGTGCGGCCAGAGGCCAAGGCTGGTTTGATAGGTGTTTTAGGTTGGTTTTCATAAAATGGATTGCCTAGATCAAACCTATATTGATTAACGGTTCCTATTCATCTACACACATATAAATACCACCTAACTCATCTCACAAATCTTTAAACCCTCATTCTTCTATGCCTCCATTCTACTGCCGTTAATTCCAGAAAATTAGGGTTTTCTTCTATCTCTAACCTATTTTCAATTCTAATCTGATCCTAGTTAGTTTACATATTCTGGAATTCTATATAATTTATATATGGTATTCAATCTATCTAATTCTCTTATGTAGATTTGCAGTAGAATCAAAGAACGCCGAATTTAGCATCACAAATTAATATTATCTCTTCTCCAAAATTACTGTGAGTGGAAATAATAATTTTATAGGCATATTCTACATTTAGTAGATTTTTATATTAATTATTCTGCCTTGGGAGATTTGGATTCACGATAATATCAAATTGTAAAACCCCCAATCTACTATTTTTATATATGTTTCGCAAGAATTGTCAATGAATGTTTAGGTTTGTGAAATTGTTTGGGTTATGGATGAAGAACATTTTGGGTGATTTACTTTTGTTTGATTTGATTTATCCTTTTTATTTAAAAGCGTTTGTGATGTAAAAAGGTTCGGATTTGATTCAGTTTTATTATTTGAATAGGTTTGGATTTCCATTCTAAATGTATAATTTGAACGTATTCAGGTTTGAAACAAATCAACTGTCAATATTTTTATGTACAACATGGAAAAGGGTAAATTGGATTAAATAGAGGTCTATGTGTATATGTGTGTGTGTATATATATGTATGTATATATATATATGTCGTATGAAATTTACATCTTGTTCTTGATTCATTACCTGAATTGTTCTAACAAGCCTAGGATGCAAGTTTTGATAGTTATATTTTTATTTTCCCCATTACTGCTTTCACTAATTATGCCATTTTGTCATTATGCCATGTATTTAGCAGTTTGATGTGGGAATTAACTTGTGTTATTTTAACATAGACCAAACTGATAATTTACACCGTTAAAACTTTTCGTCATTCGAACAAAAATTAGCGCTTATTATACGTATTAAATATTCTATTTATATAACATAGCTAATGTAATCCAGCGTAATAATGATGTAATAAATACGTTAGGATAAGTTAGAAATTTTAAATGTCCCCATATAAATTGTTGTTTGTGTGTGCGTATAAAATGGCTTATTTATATATTAAATAATGACACACAAACACTAGGTTAGTCATCATTTATAGTGGAAGTCTACCCGGAACCAACCGAAAAATCTGGCAACCACAAGTAGGTTCGGCTAATGTGAGAGGTCTGGGTGCCATGGGCCATTTAGTTTAGTACACTATGACACTAGGTTAAGCCCACTTATAGTAGAAGTCTGCCCAGAACCGCCCAACATATCCAACATCTACTGGTAGATGGTTTAATGTGAGTCGTCTAGTGTATATATATACCTATTATATATGTAAATAGGTAGGCTTACTACGCATTGAGAAGGTCTTAGGTGTCTTAGTTTCTTCTTATCTAGTTTGGGTTTGGTTGGGACTTGGACTATTCCAAAGGTTTATTCTTTTGAGTTGGACCAAAGTCATGGGATCCTCCCTTATTAGATTTGAAATTTATTTATGAGTCCTCCTTCTGTAAAAGTGTTTTATTCATGATAATAACGGATTAGGGTTGTTTACCAGAATGTCCACATCCTCTAGGAGCTTTGGGAGGGACAACCTAGAGAAAAAGTTTATATACATGGGACATAGCATGCTTTTAATTTCACCAACTATATAAGGGAAGTCTTAGGCAGCATCGGTGTTCTACCGTAACAACAGTTAAATAGTAACATGAGGCGTCCTCCGTAGGGGTCTTAAAGGGGCTCTATGCGGGCCTAGCCTAAACCGGTACTAAGTGGCGAGATAGTATTTCTCATATTACTTGTGAGAATATATATATATATATAAGAATGTTCACATGGAAGGACGAGATCTTAAGTGGCTACGGTCCGCATTATGGTCATTAGAGATCATAATAATCCACCCTAAATAAACATGCTAGAATGGGCCTTAAGTGATCGAGAATGTCCATCTCTTGGCTCTCTACCCTAAATGCAATAATAGAGGTCCTAAGTGATTGATTCAGATATCCACCTCATTCTTTGTCTGTGCTTATGTGTTTCATAGACATACCTTGACATATATATATATAATATGCCAAATCTAGGATATGGTTTTTAAGCAAATATTATTTTCATTCACACAGGACTTTATGTTCTGACCCCTCTCCTTAACACATTTAACAGGTTCGTAGGTGTGGTAGCGACCTCAATGGATGAAACGATGATGGAGCCTGAAGAACGTGATGAGACTATTATGATATTGTTAGCTATTATTGTTGTTTTGGTTATGGAAACTCTAGATTGTGAACAATGATGATGTATTTTTTGAATAATTGTCTTTGACAATTTGTATCTGAATCTGTGGCTTTTAATAGTATGGTGCATCTTATTTTGCTATTATTCTTTTTCGTTCTGCTGTGTGAGATTCCATAACAGTTATATTATCTGTTATTCTGTGCAAATGTAATTCCTTATAGGAACCAACGGTCCATTTAGAGTGGCTCTAAATTTCGATGGGACTTTTCTGGATCGAAATTTATGCCTACCCAGGTTGGGTTGTTAAAATTATATAATAAATGTTATAAATACAGAAGTTACTCAAACGACGATTTCTAACATGGTTTTGTGTGAAAGTAGCACAACAAAGATTATAAGTAAAGAAAGTTAATAAAGTTTCTTAATAAAAGATTTATCTTTGGGGTAATTAGGGAGAAGGACAAACTTTAAAAAAAATCAGCCTGAAGAACACACACTTTCATTTTTAGACTGAAGGACATAATTTGAAGAAAATTAGTCTGAAGAAAAATGCTAAATACAACTAGCATTATTTTCAGTTTTTACACAGTATTGAAATGCTAGTTATAACTAGCATTATATTCAATTTTACACTGTAAAAAATGCTAGTTCAATTTAGCATCGTCCTTCAGCCTAATATTTCTCAAACTTTGTCCTTCAGTCTACTTTTTTTTCAAAGTTTGTCCTTGTGCCTATTTTCCACTTTATATTAGAATAAAAATTTTAAGGACTTATTTTATGGTTTCTTAAATTAGTTGTTCTCTCAAAATTTGAAATATAAAATTTTGTGATTAATATGATAATTTCATGATATATGTACAATATAAACTGCATATTTCATAGTTATGGTATATTTGGAATTGCTACGTTCATTTTAAGTAAATATATATGAAACTACTAGTATTATTCTAAACTATTTTTTTTTATTGAAAATGAATTCCATTCTTAAGAGATATGAAGTTATTGTTATATAAGATATCTACTGTAAAGAAACATATTGATACTTCAATTTGGGAAGCTGAATAATCTTAAAATACGATCCATATAAGTATAGATTTTGAAACATGACTTATGTAAACAAGTGAGATTGGATATTACTTAATTAAACTTAAGTTTAGAGTTTGTGGAATTAAATTTAAATGGTTCTTGTATAAATTGTAGTAAATAGAAAATTTATGATAATGATTTAAAAGGTGATAACATTGGTTTTAATCAAGAATAATATTGGTTTATATGATATTTATATTTTTAAAATTGGGCATGCTAATAATTAAAACAACAATTGATAATGATTGTTTACATGTTAATAATTAATTGTAATGACCTGAGAGTTTCAACGATTTAAAGTAATTTTCTAATTTAAATTTTAACTTAAGAATTTTCAATTCAATTCGTTTGATTTTCGAAATGTAATAATGTACATAAATTTGATCTAGTGAATTTTATGATGAAAAAGTCAAAGTTCGTTGTTTAAATCGATTAATACGATCAGTTACGGTAGCGACAACTAATAAAGCGTAACTAACGTTAAAATTTAAATTTTGAATTAAATTACTAAATTTGATATTTTAGATACGTTTACCTAATCATAGCGGATAACCAAATTTTGTAGTAAAATATGCAAGTTTGTTCAGTCTGCGAGTTTCAGTTAAATTTGAATAACTTGTCTTGAAATAAAATGTTCTTAAAATTTAGGACTTTTTTAAAGGAAACAAGATCATTTTCTATGGGTAACGCCATTTTTGATTTCACAAAATTCGGATGTTTAATGCTTTGAATCTATGATTTTGAGTGAAAATGCGTAGAATTTGGATTAACACATATTTACATATATTTGAACCGTTCTTCTCTCTGACTTAGTCCCGCCTATTCACAAATCAGTTATACTAAATTCAAAAAGAACTATGCTGGTACGCCTAAACGAAATTTTGTCAAAATCTATGAATCAATATGATTTGTGCGTTTCAGGAGGGTATAAGTGTAATTATCTAGTGGATCCACCGAAAATTGTGGCTCTACTCGTAGGAAATGACAAAAGATGTTCAGTAATTAAGCAATTCTAATTTAGAAATACGAATATTTATGTAAACTCAAAATTGAAAAGAAAAAAAAATTTCGAACCATCATGACTTTTCACCAATTCACTGAAATCTCAAATAAAATAAAGGGTAAGTTTGACTCACATCCCTAATAAGTTTGGAAATTAGGCTCACATCCGATCAACGTTTCATATAAACTACATCCCTATTTTTTGAAAAATCATCAAAAAACCACATTAAAAAATACAAGAATTTGTGCTTAAATACAACAACTAATCATCATCAGAATCATGCGTTAAAACCACCAAAAAAAGCGTCAAAACCCAAAAAAATAAAAAAACAGTGTAATAATAGTATTATGCGTCAAAAGATGCACTTATTTGTAAATAATTGCATACATTCATGCATATATTTTAGTTATACATCAAACTGCAGTACAAATACATATATGTATGCAGAAATTGCGGAATAAACACATTGTTTCATGCATTTATTCATTCCTAGGCTATTTTTCAAGCATTCACAGTCATCGGACATTGTTGCATACGTTTATGCATTTATACAAAATAAACGCATACATTTATGCACATGTTCAGAAACCTTCATCCTTTTTAACTTTGTTGAATACCATGTGTAAATATATATGGAATAAATGCATACATGTATGTAACTATTCATAACACATGCAGCTCAGTTCAACTTTATATGCATACATATATGCATATATTCAGTATAACTGTATAGATTATGCAACTTTTTTTTTCAAATTGTTTCTAGGAATATTTGCGATTTTTTGGTTTTTTTAGTGTTCTTCGCATTTTTTTCTTTGAAAAACACGTAAGGGGGGAAAATAGGGACCCACTTTATATTTGAAACTTGGACTGGATGCCATTTACAATTTGAATAGTAATAGGGACGTATGCCCAATTTCCACTAAAATAAAACTCAATCACTTTCACTCTTCCCTCTCTCCTCTTGGTTTTTACCTATTCATGTGCTCCTTCCTCTCACTTCTTTTACTTTCTTCTTGGGCATTTTCTAAAACCCATCCTCACTAAAAAATAGCAAGCCAACCTTCACCAATGTCCATGCACCGACCATCTTCATTGTTGTCCTACCCTCCTCCGATAATCCATGCCTGATCACCATCCATTTCTTTAAAATCCTCACTTCCCTAAAAGAAAAGAAAAACACCAAAACTCAAACTCATCCAACACCTCCATCTGAGCCAACTTTGATGCTTTCCTCCGCTTGCGCGACATTAACAGCCTCTACGTCCTTGCTTTTGGCCTAGTTAGGAAATATCCAAGCCTCCACCAAAAACATGTCCAAAAAGGCCTAAAACTCGTAAACCCGAGCGCTTCCCTTACATCCTGAAGCGCCACCATCTAATGTAAACCCTCGCCACCACAACAAACCTCCTCTTGATCTTGGCCTCTTTTGAGAAAAACTCGAACCATCTTATCAAAACCTTAAGCAAACAAAAACTCCTGCAACCCGAACCAAAGCCTCTATCTGATTACCCTTGGCCTGAACCTCCACCTGAAAAAGTTACGGGACAAAATACCTGCCCAGGCCGTGACCTCTTGACTAAACTAAAACCTAAGCACTCTAGGCTGAAACATCCTTTCTCCTCTCGTTTATATTTGTTTTCGGGTTTTCAAAAAACTTGGTATTATTTTTTCGTCGTTGATGTCGAGTGTATGTTGCTCTTGTTGAATACTTGTGTTTAGTTTTTTGGATCGAGTATGTTCATGTGGCGTTGATTGTATCATGCTTGCTCCTGATTCGTACCTTGGATCGAATATGAGTTTGGTATCGTATCAATCTCGTGTCCGTTAATTGGCATCTTGTCACCATTATTTACCACGAGAAGTGAGAATTAATCCCTCATGACTAACATTTTGATATGTGAATGAAATGTCAATTGAAATGCTCGCATATGTATAAGATATGTTAATAGTTATTTAAAATTCTGATATATTAGTAATTGACATGAATTTACGTTATGACATATATGTTCGATTGTGAGACACTGGATATGTTTTGTATGATATATGTATGACACAATATGAATTTGCTATGTGACATGTTTATTATGCTATGTTTTTTTATTGTTCTGACAGTGCAAGTTTGCTGTAGATTTAGGAAAATCACTTTAGGTTGAAATGATATATACGCGTATCACTATGCTATTTTGATGTTCAATTGGGATACAGATTGAAATGATATATACTTGGAAATTTAAGTAAATGGGTCGAAATGATACATACCCGATTCACTTGAACACATGATAGAAAATTATATACGAATACCATTAGTCAATAAAACTATTTTCTGAAATTTTACAAGTATGTATTGATTTTGAAATTTAATTGAAAAAATAGTTTAAGTTAAGGTTTGAAATATTTAACTTGAATTTATGAATTTAAGTTAAGATTTATTTACTAAAGGATTTAATATGATTTAAATTAAATTTGTTATTTAAAAATAATTTATAGATTAAATTAATATTTAAGATTTAAGATTTAAAGTACTTAATTTAAAAATATTTAAATTTAAAATAAATTAATGTAATACAAAATAAATTTAATTTAATGTAATAATTTATTTTTAAATGTTTTAAATTAATATAAACATTTACTCAGTTTTGGAGATTTAATTCAAAATTTAATATAATATAAAATTTTAATTTAATATAATAAATTTAATAAAACTTAATTTAAAGAAAAGATTTAATTCTAAGACTTAGTTGGTATAAAATTAGGTGAATGGAAAGATTTGATTTAAATTAAGATTTTAATTGGCATAAGTTTTTCTTAAGCCTAACTTTTTTATTGATTTAAGTTACAATTTATGAATTTGATTTTAGTGATAAACATGATAATTTAACTATGAAAATGGTTTTGAAAAAATATAATATAATTAAGTGAAATGGATTTTGAATGTTTGTTTTAAACCAAATTGTAGTAATGGTTTTAAATTTTATTAGAAGTTTATACATGTTAAATTTAAGTTGATTTGAATGGGAATTTGAATTTAAAATGAATGATATATTTTGAAATACGAATATTTGGTTTTATGGGATTATTATATTTAAATTATTGTTACTTATATCAACATATTTTACTTAAAATAATTTTCTTTACTGTTTGTTTTCGTAACTATTTAATTTAAACTATTTTATCTATTATAATTTTATAACAGATTTTATTTAAACTATTTTTAACAAAACCGTCTTACATAATATATACATTTTAACTGTACCAATCGCCCTACACCACCGGTGCAATATACGCCAATATTGCACTTTACGGGTACCCGATCGATGGGGGGATTCACTGCAAATACTAGTTTGGCTCATTATTGCCGAGACAATGGTCTACTTCTTCACATCCACCGCGCAATGCATGCAGTTATTGATAGACAGAAAAATCATGGTATGCGAACGGTTGTTAGGGAAAGAAATGGAAAGAAAGAAAATAGATATGAGTGGAAGAGAATAGAAGTGAAGAAGAGGAATGAAACACCAAGCGTAAATACACAGAATAAGTCGTATATCTCACAATGCATAAGATAAAATATTATGGAATTATAGATATAAAACAAACAAGACAATAATAACTATATAAACTATATAATCAAAGCATACTTTCTTATATAGTCTCAAGTTAATAGAGCTTATAGAAGAAATAGAAAAAACTCTTTGACAGACCGTCTTTGAATAAATAGTCAACATTGTCACGACTTCACAGTGTCGCATAATGGAATAATCAATAATGCAAATACAATATGAATAGACACCACCTCTTAATTATCCACCTGCACAGCTCCAGATAATTCCTACACTTGTTACCTAGCCCACTCATCAATTTATTTAATGAGTACCCAAGGTAACAAGAGGAAACATAAAACCTTGGGTCAAACAACGGTGTGGTGTGAGTGATAAACAATCTAAATATATAATAAAATCGCAATAGTAATTGGACCAAAACTATGTGATTCCATATCTGACCTGTTCCTACATCCACAAAAGTAGCACATAAAAATATATGCTATTCTATGATAATAATTTTAGGTGTACCCTGTTTGTGTATTTGGGTGTCTAAATTTCAACATTAACGCTAACTACCTCTAGAGACATCCCTAAGGGCAATAAATTAGTAAACAAACGTAGCATACATCATCCATCCCTGTATTCACTCACTTAGTACGTTGGATATATAATATTTTTGGTTCCACGGCAATTGTACTCTATCTGAGTTGAAACAGTGTACATCTGACCGACAACCTCCATCTGGTTGAGAATGAGTATAACTGGTATTCACCACACGTGAGTCCCCTTTGGAAAACAACGTGTAATTTGGTTGGATATCCAATGGGAAGACTCCGAGCTGGCTTACAGCCTACATCAGGTCAAAGACTCGATGGATGCACAAGCCTTAGCTTTCCAAGTACACGCCAAAACCTATATACTAACGATCCTTTTGCATGCATACCTCCACTACATAGTTTATCCTAGAACAGTCCTCATACTTCCGTCTAAAGCCTCCTGGTCGGGAACTATCCAGATAACTATATCTATCGTCGAACCCTGCTCCTTGAACCTCTCTTGACTGCTCCTTCATCTTGAATAGTAGTCTCACCACCTAGACTCATAGTCTCATTATCCTGGATTGCAATCTCATTATCCTGAATCAATTCTCAACAATCTGACTTGTAGCCCCTATCCTGACTCAAGTCTCAATACTCTACCTCAGAGAATAACCATCCATCGTCAAAGAAGCTGCTTCTTCCCGCCATGAAATCACCATTGTTGAATGACAAAATGACTACATCAAAGCACAAAATCCTTGCCTCACGCCAAAAATACTGGCCGAAGAGCCACTAGGTCAAACGAACCATCATGTCATGCTCCACGTAACCGCACCATCATCTATGTCAAATAGCCCAAAATGACCAATACTAATAGTAGTCGATATCAATTACTCTACTATAATCGATATCACACACTTAACCAAATCTGGTTAAGTATACGTCAAATGAAAACATCAAGCATTCATTACGAAATCCAAGCTTGTGCCATGTTCGTTCTACGTCTTCAAATACGTTGCCATGCTCCAATGCTACCCCAACTTCAAATTTGTCCATATTCTTCACATCTCCTTCGCAAAATCATCTCATCTTGTTCGAGTCATATCCATTTACTCAATCAACATGCACTAAACTTCTTGTGCGTTTGACCGATAAGCACTAGAAACTCTTGAAGACGAAAATTTTCCTATATTAAGTTACCTACGAATGGCGTTTTAATTAACTAAGCAAACTATTATCCATGACATGATATAATTATGTAAATTAGAAAAAAAATCCATAATAACATCCATGAAATAGATAGAACCTATCTAAAATAACTAGTGATGATTTGGTGTTAACTAGTTCAATTCTAATGATAGTGTCAAACTAGCATGCAAATCGGTAAAAATGTGAAATTCAGGTTATAAATTTACCAATTTACTTTTTATTTCTATTAAATAGGTTTAACTATCCTAGAAATTTTAAATTTAATATTTTAAATCACCTAGAAATGTCACATTTTACCATATAAACCATTATAGTCCAGTGAGGGAACATATCACTAAACTTGGCCAAATCATCCCAAAATAGTGTCAAAACATAGAGATCGATAATATGAGTCCAACAAAAAAAATGGCGTGCCAATCTGACATTGTGTGCAAAAGTTATGCAATATATAATTTTATGCGTCAACTAATACAATTTAGCCAAACAAATTGTAATTAACTTAACTAATTATTCTCATAGTTACTTCCCTCTCCAAACCAATTGCAGACCATTCATTCCTATAAAAACCAAACCCATCCCTCAAGCTTTCTCTTTCTTCCTAGCTCCTCCATCTCTCAACGAAACAACGAACATACTTCACTAACGAACCACACTACGCGAAATCTTCGCAACCACCACCACCACCTTGAACTGCATATTACCTAGATAGTGACTTGATGCATGCCTCCTCCATGGCCATAGACGGTTTTTCTCTGATGTGTCGTAGAGCTCTAAACTTCGGGGATAGGTGTTATTTATTGAGAGAAATACAATGGTGACCTCAAATTCATGAATCGTCGCAGATTCAGAAAACGTTAGCCCTTGCTTTCATGTCATGCACGCCCATGCCCACGATGGTAATCTAATGCTTCAAAATTGGTACGAGGTTGAAAAGAAAAACAATTCAAGAATTTAGAAACTTATTTCATGATTTTCAGTGCCCTAGATCAATGGAAATTAAATTTTGAAGATGGAAGAAGGGTAATGACCACGAAATTGTAAAGAAGAAAACTATAATAGGCGGCTAATGAAGAAATTAGGGTTAATGACACATTAGAGAGACCTATAATGTCATTACGTCCAATTGTCAAGAATTATGTGCCCAAAATTAACACATATGTTTAAATGTGCACAACCAAACGACGCATCCGATGGTTACGAAACTTGCGCAACAATTCACTATGACGATTCCAAAAATATAAATTTCATCGAAACCCGATTATGTGCCCAGAACAACAATTTTTTCGTGTATTTCGAGACTGTTTTGCCTTTTGAGCATCAAATCTTGAAATGCGGCAATCCTTATACTTTTTCTCCACTTAACGAACCATCCGAACTCAATGAAAATGGTCTCGAGTACCGATTCAATCATTTACGAAAAATCCCACTTTGGAGCCATTAAATAATTACGATTAATATTTAATTACCCAATCGTCAAAAATATAGGTAGTTACATTCTTCCCTTTTAAAGGATTTCATCCTGAAATCCTCAAGGACAGAACAACACTACCCAACACTCTGTAATAAGTGATAACCCAAGAAAAATCGTCACTCATCGTTCTTAAGAGAAATTATTAAAAATGATCACTACAAAGGAAATAGACTCAAGATTTGGCAGAAGCCAAACCATTCCTACGTACAATCACCATCAAAATTCTAGGATCGATACAACTAGGGCAAACACCTACATTTTACACTTATTTCCAAACGAACAAATGATAGAGAACATAAGTGAAGACTCCTTAGTTGGGAGACAACTTGATTAAGCAACTTCTCTCCAAACTTTGTCTTAGATCATGGAAAATTCTGACAACACCTCCCTTGTGCTGCTCCATCTAGAAAACTTTAAGTAGAAAAATTAGGCTCAACTAAACTAATGGAAACCAAAGTCCAAGGTGGTCTCCCATATCTTGGGAATTTAATCATCAAAAATATGCCGAGAACCAAAACCACAACTCAGTATGACATTTATTGTCAAGTCATGTATAGAAACAGAAATACTAGAAAAACAAAGCAATCCCCCATGCCTAACAATTACATAAGTATAAGTGGTCATATGAACATCAACGATCGGAAAAATATGTTGGATCTAGATTAACCCTAGAGGGGGGGTGAATAGGGTTTATCACAGTTTTTAACAGAATTAAAATTCTAACGAGATATATAATAATTAACACATCACAGAATATAGCGGAAACAGAACGGCAGAAAATAAATCACACACAGATATACCCAGCTTCGGCAAAACCCTGCCTACTGCTGCATTTCTAAGGTTTCTACTAGGTGATAGAACAGCTCCCGCATACAAGACCCTGTACACTCGCAAACCCTGCTCCTATTCTAACCCTACGCTCAAAACCCTAGACTGATCGATATCCCCTCGATCAGATTTCCCCTGATTACAACCCTGTAACCAGTAACCCAGATTTTACAGACTCTGCCAACTGCCAGTTAAACACATAACTGGTTTTCCCTAGATTTTTACAGAATTCTAGAAACTGTTTTGACAGTTTACAAAAGAATTGAAAATACAAAATAAATAAAAAGAAAGCAAAGAAACCCCCTCTTTAATACAAACTAATCCCTTTTGACTTATGTTGGCTGCCCATTTTCTTTATTTGTTCAGCCTGATCCTTTGCTTCTAAGGAAATGAACATGGGGGCTATGGGAAAAAGGAATTTTCGGGTTTCTTTGAAATCCTCCAACTCGAATCGATTGATTGATATTCTGAAAGAAACAATCTCCTAAGCTTCTTCAAATTTATGCTCCTGCTCGATTCATAGTCTTGGATTGCAATCAAAAACGTTTTGTGAGTTCTCTGAATTTGATTAGATTTTTTCTCTTGAAATTTTGGATTTTTGTTTTTGATGCAAATTGCTGATGAGGATAGGTGTTAATATAGGATAATAGAATCCTTTTATTGCTCTGATTTCACTGAATGACTTGACTGATTTGCGTTGCGTGATTTCTTCCCTTTGGTGCCTTGATTGAATCGCCCTTGAAAATTTTCTGGAAACCTTTTTGAATTGTTGCCTTATAATACCTTTGTAAAATAAAGAAATAAAATCTTTGGCCCACTTGATATTATGCCATGAAATCATTTCTGGAAAATGAATAAAGCTTGCCAAAAAAAGGTTTAAATGATATTTCTTGGAAATTCAACATTCTCTTTGCATGATAGCTGCTCTGCCTTTAAATGATTTATTGATTGAATCAACATTGATAACAATTTAGGAAAAATATATTTCATTAGCTGTCCCCTTATAAAAAATTGCCAAACAAATACATATTGATTTGTTTTAAATCTGGAAACATATTGATGCTTTCCTCTTTTGACATCCTTGGCCTTGAAAACTTGCTGGGAACATGAATTGATGAATTCATTGATAAAATTCTTGAAACACAAAGATTTGATTGCATAAATGTTTACTCTGAATTTCTGGAAAGCTGATTTATGTTCTTGGAAAGAAATTATTTATTACTTGCCAAACATGGTTTTGCTGAATTGTGTTTTTCCAAAAAAATTGATTCCTTGCCAACATTGACTCTTAAAAACAGTTACAGAAAATCATGAATGGATTTTTGGAGTGTCATTAAAGCTTGACAAATATATGCTTGCTTGCCAAACCTGATTCCTGTAATTTCTGGAAAGACATAATTTGAATTTCTAGAGGACAGATAACACTTGCCACATTTAGTAGAATTTCAAAAAGAAATGTTTGTGATTTCTTTCCAAAAGCTCTTGCATGCACTTGCTCATGTATTATTCTTATACATCTGGCACATTAATTCACACATGCTTGAGTCTTGCCATTTGTTTGTGAGATGAATTGCACTTGAACACTGAATGCTCATGTTGATCTATTGAACTGCTGTAGAACAATTGTTTTGCTGCCAATTTGGTTCTCTTCAATGTTGGCTTATAAACTTCAGTCATTTAACCTGTTGCCAAAAACAAATTGAGTTTCTGAAAATAAATTGCCCCAAAAGAATGATTGTCTTGTCAAATGTGAATTTAGATTTCTTGAATAAAATCTTAGCACATTTATTTCCCACTGTATAATTGGAAACCATTGAATTCTGGAATATTTTAGCAAAGATCTCCTTACTAAAAAACTGAACACCTCCCATATACGAGCAAATGCAATGCTTCAATCATGTTGCTTAAACTGGTCCATGAATGAATGAGAAAATGTATTCCTTCCATGATTGTTGCTGTGCTCTCTTTTGTTTTGACCTGGTCATACTGGTTATATATATTAACTTCATTTGCATGTACCATTTGAAAATCTGAAAAATTTTGCCATGCTCTTGAAACTTGCCATAATCAACACATAATCTGTGAAACATGAATTTATTTCTTGATTGATTCTTGGCACATTAAAAACTTGTTCATTAATATGGACATGTATAGGCTGTAGCTCCACTGTGTCGCATACATGCTTATTCCCATATGTCAAATTTTTTTTTATTCAGCTGCCATGATGCTGAGTTTGCTTGACCTAAACACTTGACATAAATCAGCACCATATTCATTTCTATTGCAGTGTACTGTGATTGTGTTTCATGTGACAGGTAAGCAGATAATGATTGGACTGACAATGACTGGACTGACAGAACACTGAGACAGAAGATGACAGTGAAAGTATATTAGTGTGTGTAACAGTGAAACTGTAAATGAGCGTCTGAGTGTATGCTTGTTTAATCGAGTGTCTGTAGAAAGGAGCTTTGTGTATACTAAAATTGATTGTACAATAATGAATATCAGTGAAATGTACATATAGTGGAGTTTATATTTTTGTACTGTTTAATTATTGAAATAAAATATTCTATTTAAATAAAATACAGTTGAATATTTGAATTCGTGTATAGTCGTATTCTATTTAAACATAAATATTATATTTCTATCTGAGATATGATATAATAGTAACAAACACATTTAAAGTAAAATATACTTGTTTGTTATCATCAAACAAAAATCATATAATTGTGTATACAACTACGTTATATACAACAATCTCCCCCTTTTGATGATGACAAACAAATAAAAGATTTTGAATATATTAAATGTGTTTATTCGTGAATAGTGAAACTCCCCCTAAATGTATGCTCCCCCTACAACTAAACTCCCCCTAGCTCTGATACATATGTGCAAGAGTGAACAGAATAAATCGAATGATTTTTCAAAAGTATTAAAAAAAATTCACTCATAAACCAAAATCTCAACCATTCTCCCCCTTTTGTTATCATCAAAAGGATACAGATTATAAAAGAACGATGAAAATATGACTAAAAATCAGCTTAAGAGAGAATGTTCACCACAATTCTAAAAAAAAATCAAACAAAAATCATAATATTCTAAGAATCAGTGGCAAATTTCACATTTGAGAATGAAGGATTTATGGTGAAATTATAATAATGGAGAGAGCTTTTTAAAAAATGAATTTCAGTTATTTTCAAAATAGACCTTTTTTTTAAACTAAACACAAAAACAGTGATGGATTTGTCCTATAATTATAAGTTCAACTTAAGTGACAAAATCGAATATTCTCAAATCCCAGTAGCTATCAATCAACAAATCATAATACGTCATAAAATAATAACACATTTCACAAGTTAGAATATGGATTGATAGGCAGGTTATTATACACAGAGGAGAATTTCATATAAGAATTTTTTATTTATTTCAAATTATTTTCCATTTATTTTCTTTTTATTTAAGAGCGCCTGACCATGCATAACCGGAGCTCGGATTTTTAAATGAGATCAGTCGCCGCTTAAATTATAAGTTGTCTCTTAACCATGCATGACCAGTGCTTGGATTTTTAAATGAGGTTAGAGACATACTTATGTATATTTATCATTTTCAGCTTTTAAAAGAAAAAACTCCTCGGAATATAAAACCAAAATGGATGATAGAAAGGTGCTAGGTACAGAGATGATTTGTGAAATAAATTTCTAAATTAATCATATTATGAAATATGCTCGGCTGTACCGGGATTTTCGATAATTTTCAATCATCACTAAATCTGAAAAATAATGCAGTCACATTTCCATCACCAATATTTTCACTGTTTACATAAGAAAAAACTCTCCTCATTAATATAAAATCATGATGGATGACAGAAGGATGATAGACATAGAAGATGTTCGTGAAATTAGCGCCAATCCAAAGATATTATAATAATTGTTCAATCATCATGAAAATTTAAATAGAATCTCCTCTTGTTGTGAAGTATGTAGTCATAACTTATCACAGTTTCAAAATCTGATAATAATTTTGATGAATTTAACTACAGTCCAGTTTGGTTATTGATTTCAATTTCTGAATGAATAATCAATAAATAATTTTAAAATTGAAAAATAATTACAAGAGGAAATTGAAAGATTTATACAAGACATGAGGGTTTTTTTAAAAAAAATAATAATATATGTACATGATGAGAATAGATCAAAGAGAACAGCACATCAAAACTGATACCACATGTTTATGTCACAACAATCAAGGATTTGAAATATGACACGAGTGACCTAGACATCCAAGTACAATCATTAGGCCCAAGTAGACAAGACAAATAAATTAGGCATATTCATCAGAGCAACAAACAGTATATACCAAAGCAAGCAGTCATCAAAAAAAATTCGTATCAGTATCAGAGCAGCACAAGAAAAATATCAAGTCAGACTTGTCAAGATGATGGTAAAAAAAATCATGATCCAAGAATTCGATTTATTTGAAATCACTTGAGGGAATGTGAAAATTTCAAGATTAAATGAATCGATCACACCATTTTGTATAATTCAGATTTAGGAAGTGTGCGAGATCCAAGAATTCAATAATTTCAAACAAATATTCAAGCCAATTGATCATGAAATAACAGTGAGTTACAAAATCAGATTTTTGATGAATTTTTCACAAGAAATCTCTATCAAGCACAAGTGAAATATTCAGATCATTTACATCAAGTTTGAGAATTATTCAAGATCCTAAAATTAAGAAATTATTTATTTGAAATCACATGAATCAATGTCGATTTTTGAGATATAATGAATCCGTCACACAAGATTGGTATATTTTTTAAATTTCAAATTTAAGTGGTGTGTGATATTCAAAATATCAAGAATTTCAGATGATTTCAAATAAACAGATTTCAAAATAAAATGATCACGAATGAATATAGATTTCACGATGTATCACTGATTCAAGACAATTTAACATATTCAAGCCAATCTGAAAATTTCTGAAATTATCACAACTGATAAGTTACAAGATGTACTGTAATGAGTATAGTATTTTAAGTGTTTCCAAAATGAATTGGAAGAAACTCATAACAGCATAAGTGTGAAATTTCATTAATTATTCAGATCTTCAAAATTTTAGAATCCAAAATAACAGTGTTCAAGATATGATATTAATGCTTCAGCACTGTTAAGAATTCAAAAAAAAACTTCAAAAAACAATTGCAGATATTTACAGAAATAAATTCAAGATCTGGAAAAGATTAAAAATAAGAGAGTTTTATTCACATAAAGCAAATTTCCAGAAAATCATGAATTCTGCAATTTGAAGTTAAGAAAGCCCAGAATAAAAGATACAACAGTGACAAAAACAGAAACAAAAGAACAGAAGGAGGTAGAAGGAGAAATAAACAAAGGAAAAAAAACTGAGAATATTTACAAAGGTGAGTTTAGAGATCATACCAGAATCCAATGTAAATCAGACTCTCTAAGTCAACAAGCTTGGCTAAGGAAATGTGAATGATTACAGAAGTACTGAGCAGCTTTAATCCAAATCTCTTTTGTCTAGCAGTTCCTCAGCCACCTCTGGTACCTAACAGTTTAGAGAATCAAGTGGTCTAACAAAATTTGTAAAACCACTCACGGTTTTGTTCACAGTTTTAGGTACCCAAACTTGTTTATATAACAAACCATTAGAATTAACTTTCGTACCCTTAGGAACCCAAATCTGTCTGAACTTAACGAAGCCTGTTTTATTTTTTAGGATCCAAGAATGTTTAAATGGTTTATTATAAAACAATTTCTCATCACAATTACGATTCAAAAATCCTTTGAAATTTTTAGAGTTCAAATTTTCAAAGCAGTTCTTTCCAAAGCAATTTGAGAGATTTTCCAAATCATTTGAATTTTGTTTTCCAAAAACATCCTTTTTCCCAAAGCCAAGTCCAGATTTATTTCCAATAGAAACTTGGTTTTGTAACAGCATATTCAACGATTTTTCCCCATTGGAAAATTTTTCCAAGGTTGATTCTAATCGTTGAATTTCGGATTTTAGATCGCTATTTTCTTTTAATAGATTTGAGCAATTATTTATAGCGATCTTCTGTTCAGCATTGGACTGTTTCAAACCCAAATTCTCATTTTCAAGCAATTTAACTTTGGCTTGGGAATCACCAATTTCAAATTCAAAATATTTTCGACTTTCTGATTCAAAATTCTTGAGTTTTTCAATCTCAATTTCTAGCTCATTCAAAATAGACTCAGTTTTCAACAAGCTTTGTTCTTCAGCAAAAATATATTTGGAATTTTTAGTCTTCTTGAAATTTTCAAATTCCTTTTGTAAACAATTGTTTGTGCTTTCAAACTCTATCTTGTTCTCTTTTAAAAACAGAATTTCATCCTCAAGTTTTTGAACATTTTTATTTTGACGAACAAGATCATTTTTCAAATTTAAACATTTTTTGCAATTAGAATTTGAAAACTTCTTTACATTTTTAAGCTTTGATTCCAAAAGATTATTTTTGCAAATCAATTCAAGTTTTTCAGATTTTAGAATTTTATTTTTAGACTTCAGGTTCTCAACAGATTCAGTTAAACCATTTAAGCGAGAAATTAAATCTTTACAAGAAAGATCTCCTGTTGAGTCTCCATCTGGATTTCCATCTGTATAACCTGTTAAGCACAGATCTGAAACTGAGTTGACCTTCTGGGGTTTTGAGCTTTTGTCTTCTTTTCCATATAGCGTGTTGAGAGTTGTCCAGATTTCCTGCGCAGTCAAACAATGGGAGATAAGGCTATATTGGACATCATCAATATAAGAATATAAAGTATGAATAGCACGAGAATTAAACCCAATATCATTTCTACTAACTATATCAAATCCATTAATAACAGTATCCCAACATTTGATATCAACAGATTTTAAATATAACTCCATTTCTAATTTCCAATTTAAAAAATCTGTACCATTAAAAATAGATGGAATACGACTGGACTGACTCTCAACGGACTGACAACTAGAATGACCCATTACTCTAGAGTTAACAGAATACCTGCTCTGATACCACTTGTTCTCGCTTTCTCGAGGATTTTAATGACACCCCGGTGGCAAACAAAGGTACCTCAGAGACTGATTTCACGTCCTGCCTCTCGACATGGACAACCACCCACGGACATGTAGGGATAAGAGTCACTACTTCGCCACTAGATCATAGAGCGAGAACTCCCTATCATGTTGTAACCTTATACCAGCTCTGATACCACTTGTTGGATCTAGATTAACCCTAGAGGGGGGTGAATAGGGTTTATCACAATTTTTAACAGAATTAAAATTCTAACGAGATATATAATAATTAACAGATCACAGAATATAGCGGAAACAGAACTGCAGAAAATAAATCACACACAGATATACCCAGCTTCGGCAAAACCCTGCCTACTGCTGCATTTCTAAGGTTTCTACTAGTTGATAGAACAACTCCCGCATACAAGACCATGTACACTCGCAAACCCTGCTCCTATTCTAACCCTACGCTCAAAACCCTAGACTGATCGATATCCCCTCGATCAGATTTCCCCTGATTACAACCCTGTAACCAGTAACCCAGATTTTACAGACTCTGCCAACTGCCAGTTAAACACCTAACTGGTTTTCCCTAGATTTTTATAGAATTCTAAAAACTGTTTTGACAGTTTACAAAAGAATTGAAAATACAAAATAAATAAAAAGAAAGCAAAGAAACCCCCTCTTTAATACAAACTAATCCCTTTTGACTTATGTTGGCTGCCCATTTTCTTTATTTTTTCAGCCTGATCCTTTGCTTCTAAGGAAATGAACATGGAGGCTATGGGAAAAAGGAATTTTCGGGTTTCTTTGAAATCCTCCAACTCGAATCGATTGATTGATATTCTGAAAGAAATAATCTCCAAAGCTTCTTCAAATTTATGCTCCTGCTCGATTCACAGTCTTGGATTGCAATCAAAAACGTTTTGTGAGTTCTCTGAATTTGATTAGATTTTTGCTCTTTAAATTTTGGATTTTTGTTTTTGATGCAAATTGCTGATGAGGATAGGTGTTAATATAGGATAATAGAATCCTTTTATTGCTCTGATTTCACTGAATGACTTGACTAATTTGCATTGCGTGATTTCTTCCCTTTGGTGCCTTGATTGAATCGCCCTTGAAAATTTTCTGGAAACCTTTTTGAATTGTTGCCTTATAACACCTTTGTAAAATAAAGAAATAAAATCTTTGGCCCACTTGATATTATGACATGAAATCATTTCTGGAAAATGAATAAAGCTTGCCAAAAAAAGGTTTAAATGACATTTCTTGGAAATTCAACATTCTCTTTGTATGATAGCTGCTCTGCCTTTAAATGATTTATTGATTGAATCAGCACTGATAGCAATTCAGGAAAAATATATTTCATTAGCTGTCCCCTTAGAAAAAATTGCCAAACAAATACATATTGATTTGTTTTAAATCTGGAAACATATTGATGCTTTCCTCTTTTGACATCCTTGGCCTTGAAAACTTGCTGTGAACATGAATTGATGAATTCATTGATAAAATTCTTGAAACACAAAGATTTGATTGCATAAATGTTTACTTTGAATTTCTGGAAAGCTGATTTATGTTCTTGGAAAGAAATTATTTATTACTTGCCAAACATGGTTTTGCTGAATTGTGTTTTTCCAAAAAAAAAATGATTCCTTGCCAACATTGACTCTTAAAAACAGTTACAGAAAATCATGAATGGTTTTTTGGAGTGTCATTAAAGTTTGACAAATATATGCTTGCTTGCCAAACCTGATTCCTGTAATTTCTGGAAAGACATAATTTGAATTTCTAGAGGACAGATAACACTTGCCACATTTAGTAGAATTTCAAAAAGAAATGTTTGTGATTTCTTTCCAAAAGCTCTTGCATGCACTCGCTCATGTATTATTCTTGTAATCTGGCACATTAATTCACACATGCTTGAGTCTTGCCATTTGTTTGTGAGATGAATTGCACTTGAACACTGAATGCTCATGTTGATCTATTGAACTGCTGTAGAACAATTGTTTTGCTGCCAATTTGGTTCTCTTCAATGTTGGCTTATGAACTTCAGTCATTTAACCTGTTGCCAAAAACAAATTGAGTTTCTGAAAATAAATTGCCCCAAAAGAATGATTGTCTTGTCAAATGTGAATTTAGATTTCTTGAATAAAATCTTAGCACATTAATTTCCCACTGTATAATTGGAAACCATTGAATTCTGGAATATTTTAGCAAAGATCTCCTTGCTAAAAAACTGAACACCTCCCATATACGAGCAAATGCAATGCTTCAATCATGTTGCTTAAACTGGTCCATGAATGAATGAGAAAATGTATTCCTTCCATGATTGTTGCCGTGCTCTCTTTTGTTTTGACCTGGTCATACTGGTTATATACATTAACTTCATTTGCATGTACCATTTGAAAATCTAAAACATTTTGCCATGCTCTTGAAACTTGCCATAATCAACACATAATCTGTGAAACATGAATTGATTTCTTGATTGATTCTTGGCACATTAAAAACTTGTTCATTAATATGGACATATATAGACTGTAGCTCCACTGTGTCGCATACATGCTTGTTCCCATATGTCAATTTTTTTTTATTCAGCTGCCATGATGCTGAGTTTGCTTGACCTAAACACTTGACATAAATCAGCACCATATTCATTTCTATTGCAGTGTACTATGTGTGTGTTTCATGTAACAGGTAAGCAGATAATGATTGGACTGACAATGACTGGATTGACAGAACACAGAGACAGAAGATGACAGTGAAAGTATATTATTGTGTGTAACAGTGAAACTGTAAATGAGCGTCTGAGTGTATGCTTGTATAATCGAGTGTCTGTAGAAAGAAGCTTTGTGTATACTAAAATTGATTGTACAATAATGAATATCAGTGAAATGTACAAATAGTGGAGTTTATATTTTTTGTACTGTTTAATTATTGAAATAAAATATTCTATTTAAATAAAATACAGTTGAATATTTGAATTCGTGTATAGTCGTATTCTATTTAAACATAAATATTATATTTCTATCTGAGATGTGATATAATAGTAACAAACACATTTAAAGTAAAATATACTTGTTTGTTATCATCAAACAAAAATCATATAATTGTGTATACAACTACGTTATGTACAACAAAATATAGGAAAAACAATAATAACCATAAAAATATAACCTCTATGCCTAACCTAGCATGCATGATACCACCATACTTAATATGAGACATCAAATCCACATATGACTTGACAAATTTGGTCATCGAGGATATTAATCCAAAATCTCTTCTCAAAGAATCGAATATGACTCGATTGTTGTCATATAATTCTCAACTCCTTGGCAACCTCGTGATGAAAACCATCCATAATTATTACCATATTTTTATCACAAACGACGAGAAATTATAGGGAATCCCTCAACACTTCGTATTCAACATCACTAACTGATCGTTCTTCCATCTGATATGAATGCCTAATCACTTCCTTCCAACCGTTTCAGGAACAATAAGACCTCTTCTATACAGATCCAACCACATCAGTTGATTCCATATAACATCACTTAGAATTTTGTAGTTATAACCATAAATAAATACAAATATCCTTCATTAACGGGGTATCACTCCTAAACCGGTACACGTCGCACCCAAACATAACAATTGCATGGGGAGGCTAAGAACTCTAAGCATAGCTACAGACGAATTTCGAGATCACTCATGAGGAAGAGAAACCTAGTCATGCGACATCCCTAAACATCTCTAGCTCATTCTTTAACAATTAATACCTCCAAATCCCCAATGCGAACCCTATCACCACCGAATCCGATTCGGGAGTCGGATACTCCTCATGTGGCTTCAATAAACGACCAGGAATGTGACAACCTCCATTTCAACATTAACTTCGTACCTACAAGAGCAACACTACCAAGGGAGCGCTATTAACTTCTCAATCACTCGAGTAATTAGTAATGTCGATACACTCACCTTCTTCCGATTCAGGCTTCGAATATGAAGCTTCCCTTGGGTCAATCTTCGAACTCCAAAATTTCGTAACCTCTGTAGGATTTATAATAGCTTACTGCTTAAGGAAATGTGACCCAAGAACCTCACTTCCATTATCCTGAAGTGATATCCCAAAACTAAACTATCCATTGGTGCTTTCTCAACACCATTCCACAATGTCTTCCATGCCTTGTGCTTTCCTCTAATCAATGGGAAACGAGAATTCTATTGGGTAGCACATGCATAAATCCTCGATGCAATATCTTGGAACATGGCCTGAGAAGTCAACTAAATGTGTCGACCTGCCAATCAACTCGAACGGCCCAACCAACCCATCAAAGTTAAAGCAACGTATAAGATGATGTAATCGACACACTCCACCCAACTACGCTGCCCTGGCTAAATCCTCCAAAAATCCCAATTGAGAGAACTCACTGACATCATGGAGCTGATCTAACAAGCCACCAAGAATTGCTTGTCCCCTACTCCGTAGGTGCCATATGCCCTAGGGGCATGAATACTAGTTCAACATCTAAAATCTTATCTACACAAAACTTAAATCCAATATGGCTAACTTCAGCTAATGCTAAACAACACACAATCTAAGGGAACCATCCATATCAACTATGAATACTACTAAAGCTCCTCACTCGGTTATACTCCTACGAATCCAAAATGATTGCTCATCTCTACCTCGAGCCACTCCTCCTCTCTCCCTGCCCCTTCCTTCTCGAAGGTATAACTATAGGTCTTGCATACTTCTTCAAGCCAATAGGGGACTAAATATCTCTAGCGAAAGGTATTGTCGACAACTTAACATTTGAAATCTCAAGATGTTGTAGATAAATGGCTATAATCTACTAATCTGGTAAACAACCTACTTCTACTCCCTTTTCGTCATCTGTCCCTATCGTCGTTGGCACCCTCTCGCAATCTACTAGTACTATATAATTTCTCATTTGATCCATCCTTAGTGTAACACCAACATAACAAGTTAACTTCTAGAGTCTATGACTAAACTAATTAAGCCTAAAGTAACCAATTAGCAAACAACATTCAAACAAGAAAACATTACTCAATAAGATTAAGTTTTGACAAATCATGTATACAACCAAGTATAGACACCCATGGTGTAACACTCCCCCATTTTGAGGCCTAAAACTAAATTTCATGGATGCTATAGTCATCTACAATGTTAATCCTTAGCAACAAAACATGGTATGTTACACACATATAGTCCAACTACGCCATCAACACAATAATCCACAATCAAGATAGGCTCGAGTCCCAATCTTGTTCCATTAATAAAATCACTAGATCAAATAGAACGTTAAAACCTTGATGTTAAAATAAAATATGTACGGAAACACTTGTGGTGGAAGCCATACTCAAGTAGTGATGTCATTTTTCTTCCTTTCTAACTGGGGGAGAACTCAACGTAATAGGAACGACGATATGTGTATATGTTTCCAAGATTACTCCATAAAACATGATAGCTCTTTGCTAGGTATAAGATCCAACATCCTAAGCTCCTCTAAACAACTTCTTAAAGCCTTAATCCTCTATCTGAATTAAATCAATTGCTTCCCTAGTCGACCACCATCTTAGCTATAAACTTTCATCCTTCTTGTGTGGAGTAACAATGGAGGAAGTAAATCTTACTTTGAGTTCATCTCGAATTCTGTCACATAATCAAACACAACCCATATCACCTTCTCAAATCTGCGACCTTCTCAACCAATGATGACTCCTACAAAGTCAATAAAAATTTCTTTGAAGGGAACCATGAATTGATCCCGAGCGAATCAATATTCAGAGAACCGAAGCTATAAGAACTCGTTGGATTCCACCTTGGAGTTTTCTTGATATAAACTCCTACCCCCACTTCACCATACAATTCCAAGTCGACGAAGAACTCCTTGCAAGAAAACAAAACAATCTTGCACCACCACGGTCGACTCTATTCCTCCAAACAGTTTTCCTCTTAGATGTTGAAGTACCTATACAGCTTGCATAGCTGACTCTTTACACTTGAGTACCAAAAACAATTATAGAAATTGGGACATCCCAAATAGTGATTGACACCACTATTGTGGTGGTCCTTGATCCTTCCCAATACTCAACTCAAAAAAATGGAGCAACTTATAGTATTTATCATTTGCTAGATCGTCTTGGGGAAGTGGTTAGGACAACCAGTCACCAATATATAAAACTATACAATGGCACTTGTGTGCAAAACAACCTATACTATATATATATGTATACACTTCTAATATATTGTTTTGAAAACCAAAATCTATACAAATACATACACTCAATTCGATACTGCTTAGGTTAAACCACATAACATAGCTCTGATACCATTTGTAACAAGCATGTTACACCACAGGTGTTCATATAACCCAATATTGCGATGTATAGGAACCTGATCGATGTAGAACGGTTGTTGGGATAAAGAAACGGAAAGAAAGAAGGAAAGTAGATAAGAGAAGAAGAGGAAAGAAACACCAAACAAAAATACATAAATTTTCGTATATCTCACAGCCCATCGGATAAAATATAATAGAAATCATAGATATAAAATAGACTAGACAATAATAACTATATAAACCATATAATCAGAGTACTCTGCGTCATGCAGTGTCAAGTAAATAGAGCTTATACAGGAAATAAATAAATTCATAGATAAACTATCTATGAATAAATAGTCAACACTATCACAACTCCATAGTGTTTCACAACAGAAAAATCAATAATGCAAATATAATATGAAAAGACACCACCTTCTACTGATCCACCGCACAACTCCAGATAACGCATTCACCTGCTATTTAGCCTACTCATCAATGTGTTTGATGAGTACCCAAGGCAATATGAGGGAACATAAAACCTTAAGTTAAATAATAGTCTGGTGTGAGCGATAAACAATCTCAAAGTACTGTGAAAATCGTAATAGTAATTGGACCAAAAGTATGTGAATCAATACATGACCTGTCGCGGCATCCATAAAGTTAGCACATAAATATATATACTACACTATGATAATAATTTTAGGTGTACCCTATGTCAGAGTACCGGGGTGTCTTAATGTCTGCATTAATTCTACCTACCTCTAGTGACATCCCTAGGAGCAATAAATTACTAAACAAAAATAGCATACATCACTAATTCTCACATATACTCACTCAATGCGTTGGATATATAGCACGTTTTGTTCCATTGTAAATGTACCTTATCTAAGCTAAAAAAGTCTACATTTGAGCGACAACCTCCGTCTGGTTGAGAATAAGCACAAGTGGTATTTATAAGTCCCCCTTGGGTAAACAACCTATAATCTAGTCGGATATCCAATGGGCAACCTCCAAACTAGCTTACAACATACATTAGGTCAAAGACTGGATAGACGCTCAAGCCTCAGCTACCCAAATACCTATTTGAACCTATATACTAATGGTCTCTTTTGCATACATATCTCCATTGCAGATTTTATTTCGGAAGTGTCCTCATACATCCATCTGAATCCTATTGTTTGGAAACTATATAGACAACTACATTTGTCATAAAACCATTCTCCCTGGACCTCTTCTGATAGATCCTCCATCTTGACTAGTAGTCTCACCGCTCTCACTCATAGTCTCATCATCCTGACTTGCAGTCTCGTCAATCTAACTCATGCCTTATCATCCTGACTTATGATTTCTTTATCCAGAATCAAGTCTCAATGCTTTTCCCCTCGGAGAATAACCATCCATCGTCGAAGCTGCTGTTGCTTTCCATCATCGAATCACCATCATCAAATGACGAAATGACTGCGTCGAAGCACAAAATTCTTACCTTACACCAACACTATTGGTCAAAAATCCACTAGATAGAGTCCTCTATCAAACGAATCATTATGACTTTCTCCTCGAAACTGCACCATCATTTACGTCAAATTGCATAAAATGACCAATTAATAATAGTAGTTGATGTTGATCACTCTACTATAATCGATAATGATTACTCTGGTCACACATTAACCAAAAATGGTTAAGTACACACCAAATGAAAATGTCCTCATTCGTTGCGAAATCTAAGCTTGTCGCCAACTTCATTCTCCATCTTCAAATCCATTGCCATGCTCCAATGCTGCTCCAACTTCATATTAGTCTATATGCTTCACAATTCCTTCGCAAATTCTTCTTATTTTATTCAAGTATTATCCATCTACTCAATCAGCCGACACTAAACTTTGTGTGCTTAAAATTTATGTTGGTTTTAATATCGACTTAAATGGTTTCAATTCCTTCGCAAATTCTTCTAATTTTGTTCAAGTATTACCCACATCGTATATTGGGTGTGGTTTAGATGAGTTGAACCGTGTACTCTCATCAGTGTCACTCCAGAAGCAATATCCATTCCACATAAATGATGACAAGAAACAGCCGTGTCCTTTTCAATAGTCATGATGCTTGAGTTTTTCTTGCCAATATATATAGCCTAGCGCACTTCCGATTGTCCTTGATTGCATTCGTTAGATCAAAGTCTTTTGGTTGAGAATTTTGACAATCGCAGATAACTATACGTACCTTGTTGAGTCAAGAGGTCGGGTACGTTTGTCGATTCGTAATATTTATCAAGTCATTGGCTTCCGTGTGCATTGAAATATCTGATTTGGCTGAGCGAGTGGATGGGAAAGTAGGATGATGGAGTGAGTGGGCAATGTGGGTCACAACGTCATTGGCTCCCATGTAGTTCATATCTGGTTCGACTAAGCGAGTGGGTGGGAAAGTAAAAGTGATGGAGTGAATGGGCAAAGTGGGTCACAATGTTTGTCGATTAGTAATATTTATCAAGTCATTGGCTCCTGTGTGCATTCAAACACGTGCAGTTCATTCTAGTTAATCGTGTCGTTGAGTCGAGTTGATCTATGCATGTGTGTTGACACACGAGATTTACAAATACGCCAGAGGAGCATTAGAGTTTATCTTCCCTTCTTTCTTTCCCTTTTAAATAAAATTGGTTCGGATGCTAAACTAGATTTGTTTCATCCTAGTTTGACCTAGCTAAACCGAATGACGAGACAGAATGCATGTCTTGTCGAGGGTATATGCAAGTCTTTCTTCTCCTCCAACATAAATGTGGTCCCCTTCCTTCTTTCTTCTGCTTACTTTGTAACCGACACTTCAGAAATTCTCAGACATTTCTAACTTCATCGTTTGACCATCATACTATGATCCCTATCAACATTGACCAAATCCATTTTGATTCGCGACACTCCATTTACCGATCGTCAGAACTAGGTGCATCTCGATTGGCTCGATAGTGATTTTATTTCAGTTGTGTGGTCTTATTAGGGATGATAAGCTTATGGACGGTGATGGTTGATATAAAGGGGCGAGGCGAGACGTTGAAGGTCATGGATGAAGTCAGCGAGGCGGTTGGGTGTCGAAGGTGGGACAGTGAGGCATTTTCAGATGAAATTAATGGAGGGAAGGAGACGGTAACTTTCTTCGACATGGACAGGTGGAGTGAATCAAAGGGAAGATACGAAGTGTGTTAGGCTTGGGAAGTGGTCGAAGGGCATGACTCATTTGATATTGGAGAGGACAAGGGTTGGAAGGGAGTAAAGTGATCAATTCGGCATTGCCTGGGTCAACAAGTCAAAAACTCAATCCACAGTTGGTCGAACTGAGTCTAGCCGACTTGGATTTGGTCGATCCAGGTCTGGCTGATCCGAACTTGACCGATATGGATCTGGCTGATCCATAGTTGGGCCATAATGATGTTGGAGATGATATTAACTTGGTTGTTAGCAACTTTGAGACTTTTAAGATTCATGGTAAATGAGATTGTGGTTTTACATACAAACTAAATATATAAGCGTCTGGATAGTTACGATTAGAGCATATCTAGACATTTGGATAACTGGACAGTTAGGACTAAAGCATATCAATTACAAACTACCTAAATAACAAAGCATCGTCCCCTGGGAATCTTGGTCAGTAATTGTTGGTAATCAAGACCTGAAGGGAAAGTCTGGAACGACAGTCGATTTAGTTACCTTCCACAACATATCTTAGATATTATGTTTCTATAGATGCACATGTCTTCACACTTTACTACATACATCATGCTACTTCACGCATGACGGGCACATGTTAATGACTCTAACTCATGATGTTTCTTGAGTAGTACAACAATTATGAGTCGGAGGTACTCCACTAAGCATAGAAGCTGGAGCTAGAAAGGACATAGTATGTAAGGATCTGGATATAGGATCCAGCTCTGTCGCCGAGTCAGACATCATCAAGCCACGGTATCAAATTCAAACGCATGGTGATTCATCAGCATTTCTGCAAATAGAAGAGCAAGTTATTGCTAATGGCCATGTTGCCTAAGTCGCAACTGCTCCAAATACTATTCTAGGGCAGTCGCTCCCAACAATCCTGTCAATTCTTGGTCTTCAACGATGGGTGAACCCTAACTAAAAAGGTTGTGAGCCAAGCATGGATTCCACTTGACTAGGTCAAGGTGCCTGTAGTTCTTCAACTGTTGCACGATTCTATAGAAGGATATATGGCTTGTTCTCGCCACATGTGCACCTCGGTTGCACCCTCCATTTAGTATATTCATAAGGACCATTCTTTCTTAAATAAACTTAGCACTGATGTTACTGCACTAGAAAACTTACTCTTATCTTCATGCTTTACATGTCTTATACTCAGTGCATCTCCATTGGGAGCCTACCATTGACGATGTCCGATTTTTCTATAACTTCAAACACTATAAAGACTCTTCAACATTCACTTACTTTAAAGAGACGGTGAACAATAAAGTCATAATGGATGGGTGATGTAAAATGAGAGGCATAAAATCAGATTGGTTGTACGTTCCATACAAGGAGGGCTTCGCTAGGCAATGGCTAGAAGGTAGTAAACGTATATAGAAGTCGTTTGCTCCTAATTTGGATATGAATTCATCTAGAACTCCATATCTTTGTTTGAAAGGGACAGTGGATAGACCTACCGGTAGAGTGTTTACGTTGAGGTTAACCACACTACGATGGTCCCTGAGGACCGTAGGCTGGTGCAGATGTGTACAAATGATGAATTCCTACAATGATTCAATTTGTTGAGCATTGATAATTGCGCAAGTTTAGGTGGTGCCTTAGTAGGGTTGGAGCCACAACGGTCTAAGTTGTCGTGCCCCTAATCGAGGAGCTTGTCATAAATGAACCCCACAGTGAATCCCATGTTAGGGAGAGCTCAGAGAGAGTCAGCATAGGTCAAGCGATTGTAGTCGAGAAAGAAATGGACAAGGAGAGCTCACTTTCTATTGTCCAAAAAGAAGTGGCCGGGGGATCTTTATCAAAGCATGACCACTAGCCTATTTCTCCGGTTGAAGACACCAGATCTTCCAGAACTGATGACCCTTTTAAGGGTTTATATGATCTACCACTACCATCTAAGGAGTTTCATTTTAAAGACTCGGATCCTCAAAGCTTCTTCTACGCAGTCGAAGGAGAAAATGTCTATACTGATATCAGGGAGAATACATCGTCAAGCGAGACATTAACATTCGGTTCGTCAGGGGGATCACTAGGAGATACACAACACGATCAATAAAGTCACATCACCTGTCCACTTCATGATTTCTTAATCCTTATACAAACTTATTATGGTTTGCAGGTAGAATGTCGAGGTCATACGATTATAGGCTACTCGGCTGCAGTTCATCTAAGAGTGAGATACCACAAATATATTCTTATGATCAAGGGCGGGAGCAAATAGAGGACCGTAATAGGGAGGAAAGGGAGAAAGAAAGGCACCATCGATACTACAAACATCACTACCGCTCTCATTCTCCGGTCTACTGTGACACAGATAAGCCTAAAAGACAATTGCAAAAGCGAGACGTCGATTTTCAAGGTCTAGATCCCTCTAAAAGGTTCCTCTGGTGAACCTCATTCGAAAAAGAACTCAAAGGCCAAAGACAAGAGGAAGGAAAACCAATACTGGTCTCCACCAAATATAAGTCCTAAACTGCCATGGATGGAGAGCATATTGTTCTAGAGCCATCGATGGAAGAGCAAAAGGAAGAGCTAAAGGTTCAATTCCCGCAATATTACTTTAGAAGAATGCACTTTTTACCATTTCTCCATTCCAATCTCGAGAGTACTGTAGAGTGGCTCAAGAAGGAAATCAAAGACTTATGCAAGAAATACAAATAGATCTCCAAGTATGCGAGGAAATTATCCGAGATTATCCAATCCCTAGAGCTTGACATCGCCAACATGAAACAGAATGAGATTATGATAAGAATTCTCCAGCCAATATGGAAAAATAGCTTGCTAAAAACTAGGCTAAGTTGAAAGAGGCTAAGAAAACTACTAAATCCTACAAGAAGTAATATAACAACATGAAAGATCATTTTTATAAACAGCTTGATGCTTGATAGCATAAGCACAAAATCCATTGAGGATTAACTGAAGGTCACGACTCAAGAAAATTTAGAATTGAAGCTCAGCACTAATAGGTTGAAAGTAGAAAAGATCACTCTTGAAAAGGAAAATGAAGAGCTAAAGGCCAAGCTGGTTGAGGCTGAGGTACGGACAAAGAAGGCAGAGGAAATTGCATATACGGTAGTTGAATTAGACTCCAACTCAAAAATTAAGTATGTCATAACTTACAGAGTTGAGGGATCGGCTGAAGGAGGCTAGAAAGATGGAAGAGGAATTTAGCCCTCTTATTTTTAGTTTATATGCTCGAGTCCTCTAAGATATCATGACTTATTTTAGGTTAATGACTACTGCCAAACTCTAGCTAATGCCTGAACCAAACTTGTTGAAGAGGAAAGGCACACATCGGAGGATGGCTCTGTCAATGATGAGGAGCTTCTTGAGCATTTTTATGGATAACGAGCCTAATATTCTAGAGGAAGGGAATAGGTTATTGAAGGAGATGCTGCTAGGCTTCATTCTATGATTGAAGGGTGCTCTGGGCCTTCAATTGTTGGTAAAAGTTCTGAAACAATTAAAGAATATAACCCTAACTTTCCAGCTTCAAATCCTTTCTAGCGACTAACTCCTATAACCTAAGTTCCTGGAATTCCTGAATTTAATGGAGGAAATTCCACGGAAATTATATCTCTATCTTCGTTGTAGTTTGAGAGAGTCCTTATAGCATGTTGATGAACTATTTAGGCAATAGTTGATACATCCATAGTCCAAAGGGACTAACTATTATCGCTCTTCCTACTACAGGTATTCAACAGTCTTCAGACGCATTCAAAAGCTTCTAATGAGTCCCAAGTGCCCCTTGCCGAAGATCTAGGGAAGGAAGAGAGGATGATTGACGGTCTAAAAGGGTTGGATGGCGAGGGTCCCATCTGCGGGTAAAGAAGATTTAGTCTACATAGGAGAGTCCGGGAAGACCAGCGGGATGAGTACGAAGGAACTGCAAGGCGTTACATCAAGGTAAGCTTCTTGTCATAAAAGTAGAGTCAGGGACTATTGCTTCAGATCCCTTATAAGTGATTTCTCTTTCCCTAGCTAGCAATCGGAAGTTAGAGAAAGACAAATCGCATATGACTACAGAGGAAATAAAGTAAACTCGTGGTAGGGAGTCAAGAACCAAGAGAAAATTCAAAAAGGATAAACCCAACAATGGCGATGGATCGGGAAGTGACAAATCTTCCAAGCGCAAACTTATGAAGGAATCCAACTTAGAAAATTGAAGAAGCAAAAGATCGATGGTAAAACCAAGGACAAATGAGCACACTTGTAGTTGTAAATTGCCCTCGCTTTTTGTCCCGAGCCTGTACAGGCTGCAGTTGTGAATAAAATAGTCTTTTTTCCTATAAATTGTTAAGTATTTTCTCTTTCATTCAATGTACTCGTGAATTTATTAACCTATACATTAGCCTTGTTCCGGAGTTAGTGTACATAATCCTAACTAATTATGAGTCACACATCGTAAAGGGCGCATGATTGAAGTTAATTTCCAAGTCTACACTTATGACCCCAATCTCGGTAAGGCTAAGTTTGATTAATTAAATGTTTGGTCCTTGAGTTTTATACTCTCCTATCATTAATTAGGTTAGAGTTATAGTCAAGCGGTCTTAAGTCTTAGCGCATCATTCACGATAATCTGATGTTTCATACTCCTTCTCAAGTTGCTAAGAGTTAGAGTTAATTATGCGAATGGTCGTGTCACATTCGTTTTGGCTTCGTTCCTTCGCTCAAGTCTTAAGGTGAGGATCTCCAAACGAGCATTTGAATTATGCTCGGATTTGGCTAACTCTTACTCTACTTGCAGCAGAATCAAGTACGCTCGTCAAATCGTGAGCAAGTAAACATCGTTAGGTGATTAGTTACACCTTTCATTCGACTATTAGCATAAGCTAGTCGAATAACAATGCTTAGCTATGTAATCAAAATAGTTGTAGAGAATGGCAAGAGCTTTTATGAATAGTGTTGGCTAGTTTTTTGACCAAGCCACCAAGAGAATAAACATTCCCAAGTAGATCGACAAGGAGTTACACACAAAAGCTCAAGACAAGGACACCTCGGCTCATGAAGCTCCATAACCCGCTCGTGAGATGAGCTTCCTCAACCCGTTCGTGATTCAGTTGTCATCTTCAACTCGAGATCAAGCACCATGACCCCACTCATGCCAATTCATCATGATCTGCTCATGAAGGATGCTCCACGACCCATCAGTGATATGGGGTTACGAAAAGACCTTGTGTTCAAGGAATAAGGGCCATGACCTAGTCCTCCACGAGCCACAAATTTAGCATCTGATGACACCTATCCATAATTGCCATTTTGACCATTACTCCACCAACTCACGAACGGCTCCGAGATCCTCGGGATTCGTGCCACGTGTCCTCGCGAATCGCATATAGATATCGCCTATAAATAGCCCAACACTTGGCCTTTTTTGGGATCTTTTTGCAATTATGAGTATTGTTTCCACCATTACTATTCCTCCATTACCTACAATCAGTAATATCTCGAAATTATTGAGTGAATTATTATTGTAAGAGTGTGAATGAGAGAATTTATTGATTGTATTTGCATTAAATCATATAATCAAAGTCATATAAAGTGGACGTAGGCTCGTTAACGCCGAACCACTATAAATTTGGTTTGTTTGTTGCATTTTCTTTCATTTCTAGTTATTATTCTCTGCAATTTCAGACAATTTGGGTGTTAGAGCCATAATTTGGTCTAACATTTTGGTGCTTTCACTGAGAATTGAAGTCTCAGCATATCGGATTATTGCTCTACTATTTGGATATTAAAGTCTGAAGAAAGTAGTCCGAACTTCCACTGTTTTAGTTTTTCAAGATTTCGGCAAAGTCAAGACGTTATGGCTGCAAAAAAATCTAAGGATTTTCGAGCTTCGCGAGCAAATGAAGATGCAAATGAAGATAACGAATAAAGTGTTCACGAGCAGGCTGAAGTGGAGTCTCCGGCTCGCGGAGAGCGAACCGACTCGAGGAAGGGGTCACGACCAGGTCACAGGATGCCATCACGAGCGGTCCTCAACAGCAGATCATGAACCGCATTCAATGGGGCACCAAAAGCTGTCCTCATATCATGAGCTAGGAGCCTGAAGAGGGGATCACGAACCGCCCTCACCATAGGACCATAACTCGAACTGGAAAGGGATTATGGCTCGTCCTGCTCGTGTTGGCACTTCTGTTCGACCCAGTTCAAGTGCTCTGCGTCCTATGGCGACTACCGATGACCAGCTACACGCCTCTGCTCCAGTAACTGAAGGAGATCTCTCTCGTGTGCTTGATATGTTGGAAAGGACGAATGATGAATTGGCGGCCCAAAGGCATGAGAGTTCCTTGTTACGACAGAATATACTACATTGGACAGACGAATTGATGATCTCCAAAGGCAGAGGACGCGTCCGCCATCCCGTCCTCTTACTCCAGGGTACTCATCCTGGTCAGAAGAGCCTCAAAGTCCTCTACGACGACCATTGGAAAGGGCTGAAAATGTGGAACAGCTTCAATTTGGATCACTTCCTTCTCGAGAAGAGGCGGCCCTCAATCTGCGACCTGACAATCGTAACTTGAATAATCCTGCTCTACTACCTAGGAGTCAAGGCATTGTTGACCCTGTTCAGAATCAACCATTACAACCCCTTCACCACGTGATTGACCATGGCAACAGGGGATAAGAAAGCTCTGCTCAAGCCCCAGATTTCGCGGCACCACGTCGAAGAGACAATGGAGGGCCCCGTAGGGCAAGGAGTGCTGATCCTGAATCTACATTGACCAACGCTGATGATGAAGCAATGGATAGGAAAATCATGGAAGATAGCCATGGATAGAGGAACGACGATTGGGGTATAGACCGCAGTCATATTCCCTTTACTGATGACATATTAGACGTCCGATTCCCGAGGGAATTTAATATGCCAACTATGAACCGCTATTCGGGAAGGACAGATCCAGTTCGGCATCTAATGAGGTATTCATGGTACATGAATGTCGCCGCTACTCCTGACGCAGTAAAATGTACAGCATTCCTGATATTCATGGAGGATGTGGCATTAATGTGGTTTACCCGCTTGCCAGCACGATCGATCTCCAGCTTCAAAGAATTGAGTGAACAATTTGTAAATCAATTCCGACTTCATGCTAAGAGGTTTTAAAATGTCATTGAGTTACCCTCATTAAATAGCGCCCTGACGAAACTTTGAGGTCATACTTAGATCGTTTTAACTTAGCGGTCATGGAGGTTAGAGATCCTCACGAACAGAATGTCTTGATGGCCTTAATTGACGGAGTAGACAAAGATACTGAGTTTGGAAGATACTTAGCCAGCAAGCCACCGCTGACTAGAGAAATATTCTATGAAAAAGCTAATATTCGCTTGCGTCAGAAAGAGATATACGCCAATCGGAAGAGGAAGGCTGCCAACAAAGAATATAAACAGAGTAACGTGGCAATCAAACAATCTGGCAACAGTTCAGGAAAGGTAGAGGTTAACGTTGGAAATAAAAACCAAGGCAGTGGCCGCCAATCTGGGAATAACAGTTGGAAGAAGAATCGGGGGAATGATTCTCAGAAGAGACCTCAGTTCAAGACATTTGAGAACTTTACGCCATCGATTGATACACTAGAAAATATTTTCCTGGACACCTACAACGTTCTTCAGTATAAGAGACCTCCACAGAGAGATTCGACGAAGAAAGAACGTGATACAGGAAAGTTTTGCCTTTTCCATCATATCCATGGTCACTCTACCAATGAATGCCATCATTTGAGAGACATCGTCGAAAAACTACTTCGTGAAGGAAAGTTGGACGAATACAAGGTTGCTCCGAGAGACAGAGGCAAACTGGGCAGATCCCAAATCAAAACCAACCTGCCGCTAGACATTAGGGCAACGGATCAGTATGTGAACGCGGCTAAACACCTTGAAGTAGGAGAGTTTAGTAATCCTGAGATTGTAGCTCGGATAAAATAGCACAAAACAATGTCCGACAATGTCATCTTTCGCAATGGAGATAGTATCGGAGTTCATTCCCCTATCGAAGACCCTTTAGTGATCACGACAACTATCGGTCTCGCTTTGGTCCACAAGGTTTTGGTGGACAATGGAAGTTCAGTAAATATTCTGTTTAAGAAAGCATTTAATCAAATGAAGCTTAAAGCAAAAGATTTGAAGCCCTGTGATGGATGGATACGTGGCTTTAATGGAGCCTCATCGTTTCCGATCAGATACGTGGAATTATCAGTAACTCTGGGGGAAGGAGATCACCGAAGAGTGAGAATTCTTCCATTTGTGGTATTAGATATCGAATCACCTTATAACGCCTTTCTGTGCTGACTGGCCCTAGCAGAATTCAGGGCTTGCATTGCGCCCTGGTGTCTATTGCTGAAATTCCCAACAGATACAGGAGTGGGGGTTGTCAGAGGTGACCAAGTTGCTTGAAGATCTTGCTATATAAAAGAATTGAAATTGTTGCTTAAACGATTAAACATAGAACCAAAGGGCACTCCTCCACCTGAAAAAGAGAATTTAGCATAGAAATTAAAGATGGCCTCGAAGGAGCCGCGCAGAGAACTGCCCGAAGATATAGATCCCAGAGAGGATGAAGAACCCGGGGTCAGGATGGAGACTCCTAACGAAATGACTGAAGATATTCCGATCGATGATAATGACCCAGTGAAGGTCTTGAAGATCGGATCTCTGTTAAACCCTCTTTGTGCGAAAGAATTGATCGGCTTCCTAAAAGCCAACCTGGATGTGTTTTCTTGGACCCATGCTAACATGTGTGGGATATCCCCATCAATTATGTGCCACTCGTTGAGCATCAACCCGAAGCACCCACCTGTTAAGCAGAAAAAGCGAATGCTTGGTACGGAAAGGTCAACTGCCCTAAAGAAAGAAGCTGAGAAGTTGAGGAGCAATGGATTCGTTAGAGATTCAACTTACCCAGAATGGATTTCAAACCCAGTTTTGGTAAAGAAGGCCAATGGAAAATGGTGCATCTGCATCGATTTCTCAGATTTGAACAAGGCTTGCTCGAAAGACAGTTTTCCGCTTCCTAGAATTGATAAATTGGTGGATTCAACGGCGGGTCACAAACTCCTCTCCTTCATGGATGCATATTCTGGATATAACCAAATTCCCATGTATGTTCTGGACTAGGAACATACCAGCTTCATCACATATTTGGGACTGTGCTGCTATGTAGTGATGCCTTTTTGTCTAAAGAATGACGGAGCTACATATCAATGACTAGTGAACTGGATGTTCTACAATCAGATTGGGAAGACGATGGAGGTGTATGTGGATGACATGCTTGTGAAGTCCAGACAATCATCCAACCATACCATCAACCTTGCAGAAATGTTTGATATCCTTAGACGATATGGGATGAAGCTCAACCCTCTGAAGTGTTCATTTGGAGTCGCCTCTGGAAAATTCTTGGGCTTTATCGTTAGCTCACATGGAATTAAAATCAATCCAGATCAGATCGCAGCAATCAGGAACATTCAAGAACCAAAGCAAATAGGCAAATCAAAGATGTGCAAAGCCTCGCTGGAAAAGTAGCCATATTAAGTAGATTTATTTCTAAAGCTACAGATAAGTGCATTCCATTTTTGATTTGATAAAGAAAGGGAAACGCAATTTCAAATAGACCCCTGATTGTGTGGAAGCATTCCAGAGCCTCCTGAATCATCTGGAAAAACTCCCGATATTATCCAAGCCAGTAGACCATGAGGACTTGTTCGTGTACTTGGCAGTGTCATCCCACGCAATAAGTTCAGCCCTGGTAAGAGAAGAAGATAAAGTCCAGAGACCTGTGTATTACGTAAGTAAGAAGCTAGCGGCGCCAGAGAGGAACTACCCAAAGATATAAAATCTTGCGTACAGTCTATTGATCGTATCTAGAAAGCTTCGCCACTATTTTCAAGGTCATCCCATCACTGTATACACTGATCATTCGCTCCAATAAGTGTTACAGAGACCAGAGGCATCAGGAAGGCTACTCAAATGGAATATCGAGTTGAGTCAGTTTGATCTGAACTTTCAGCCCCAAAGATCAATAAAGGGGCAAGTGTTGGTAGATTTTATAGCAGAATTTACTATCCCAGAGGACGATGCAGTGACTGAAGAAACTGATACCTCAAAACCACTAGTTGACCCCAACACCTGGAAACTGTATACTGACAGAGCCAGGAATGACAGATGATCTGGTGCTAGAGTTGTACTTGAAACTCCCGAGAAGCGATCGATATATTATGCTTTGAGATTAGAGTTCCACGCCACGAATAATGACTTGGAGTACGAAGCCCTTATTGCCGGGCTTAGACATGCAAAGGAGCTGGGGATAGAGAAACTGGATATCTTCTGCGATTCCAAGATAGTTATGAACCAGGTCAATGAAGAGTTTCAAGCCAAAGGGCCAAGGCTCATATCGTATTTGAAGGAAGTGAGAAAATTGCTGGGTGGCCTCGAACACCACAACATAACACATATTCCCCGATCATAGAATCAGAGGGCGGATAAGTTAGCCAAGATGGTTAGTTCTAATAACCCTGAGGACATAGAGATGGTCCCGATAGAGGTACTGCAGTCTCCAAGCATCGATCAGATGGAAATTGATCCTGTATTGGAAACTGGCCTAGAAAGAGAATCATGGATGACACCCTTAAAGAACTTCCTCATGAACGGAACGCTTCCGACCAAGAAAAGCGAGAGGCGTGCTGCTATTCGAAAGGCCTCCCGATATGTCATGCAAGGTGAAGTCTTATATAGGCAAGGATTCTCGATGCCTCTCCTCCGGTGTATAGCTCATGACGACATTAGACGTGCACTGAAAGAAGTACACGAAGGTGAATGTGGCGACTACACTGGAGGACAAACACTGTCGAAGAAGATACTGTGATATGGCTATTTCTAGCCTACCATGAACAAAGATGTGGCTAAGTATGCACGATGTTGCGATTTATGTCAGAAGTTCTCGAAGATCCCCAGGGCGCCTCCTAACCAGTTGAAGACGATGATGAGTCCGTGGCCCTTCGCTGTTTGGGGAATTGAGATTATTGGAAGCCTCCACATAGCAAAGGGCAGAGCAAAATTCACAATTGTGGTCGTAGATTACTTTACTAAGTGGTTCGAGGCAGAACCGTTAACCACGATCACAACCAAGCGAGTGATAAATTTCATCGTCAGAAACATCATATGTCGATTTGGAATTCCGAAAATTGTCATGACAGATAATGGAACCCAATTTGATGGACAGGTAGAAGTGGCAATCAAAGTAATTAAGTCCATTCTGAAGAAGAGATTGAAGCGGGCCAAAGCCATGTGGGTCGATGAGCTATCCTTGGCACTATGCGCCTATAGGACAACTTACAAGTCGACAACAGGCCACACACCCTTTTCCCTCGCTTTCAGAGCAGAAGTAGTCATCCCAGTTGAGGTAGAAGTACCATCCCGTAGAACAACTTATTACGACCCGATGACTAATAATAAGATGCTCCTTGAATCCCTAGATATGGTTTAAAAAAGAGGGACAAAGCAGACTTGTGTGCCTTGAGACACAAACAGCAGGTAGCCCGATATTACAATAAAAAGGTTCGAGCCCGAACCTTTGAACCTGGAGACTTGGTTCTAAAGCGTCTTTCCACCCCTAGTACATTTGGGTCCAAAATGGGAAGGGCCGATTCCATCATACGGAGGCTTGATAGTGGATCCTTCAAGCTAGCGACCGTGGATGGAGACGAGATCCCCAGAGTGTGGAACGCCCAGCATTTGAGGTGTTATTTGACATGAAATTGTCATCTTTATTCTTTTGGTTATGTAAAAAGGCACGACTCGCTTAGAATAGTCTGGTTATATGAGCAAAAGATTATAAAGTGGACGTAGGTCATGATTCGACCGAACCACTATAAAATACCATGTGTTATTTACTTTTACTGCACCATCTTTTATTTTACTCTTTCATTCTTTACTTACATGAGTTGCTATAATAACATAGTTCGCTATAAACTTCGCACAATCTAGAAACACAATTCATGGTGCCTTCTATCAAACTAGAAGTTCAAAAGTATGATGGACATCGAGAGTGCAATAAAGTAAATGAAACAACCATCAGTACTCTAATTCTCGTAACCTAAGAAAGAGTATGAAAGACAAGAATTGTCCACGAGGTGTGAAGGTGCACCATAATTTAAAAGACCGTCTCAACCACACTCTACCTTTGACATCCGACGGGAGAGTATAAAGGTGTCAATGACTGAACGCCTCAAATGGACTCCTACCCTACTAAAGGATTGGGGGCCAAATTAAAAGCTGAGTTCGAACTCTATCCTGAGTATACGACAGGGTCACATGATAGTATAAAGGCGTTTTGATTAAATGCCACGAAAGGGCTCCTTTCCCGCTGCAGAATCGGGAACAAGAATGAAAGCTTAGCCTGACCCCCTCATTTCCGGACATGAGGGCAACCTATATGACTCTAATCAATCCTTTATAATCCCTAGCCAAGCATTATATTAATAACTAATTGGGGGCATACTCATACACATCTATGCATAGTGCGGGAAATTTAATTTTTTATTGCATATAATTCTGACTTAGATATGATATATGACTAAATATGATAAACTTGCAGGTACACAACAATACAAAAGAAACAGAAATTCATTTACTAATGCATATTTACAAAGAAAAGATAGAACAAAAAGTGATAAGTGAGGGCCATTCCCACGACTACATTACAAGGCCAGTGGAAGATCTAAAAACATAAACAAAAGAATGCTACTTGGGCTTTGGGGATGACCTAGGCTTCTTCTTCTTCTTCTGCTTCTCCGGTTCCTCCTTGTCGGCATCAGATTTGTCATGCTTCTTCCTTTTCTTCTTATCCGAAGGAGGATCCTATAGAAGTTCGTAGGATTGGGATGCAAGCTGTGTAGTTATCGATTTAGTAAACAGCTTTATAATTAACCCAGATTTGGGATCAACTGCAGAGATATGTGGCACATTTAGAGGCTCTTACTCCTCTATTTTTAAGGCCACCTGTTCATCCTTCTTGGCCCTCAAGTCGGCCATAGTCATGCTGTCATCATCCTTTGTCTCTCCCGTTATGGTGACCTTCTCTTTTTCATCCCCATTGTCACCATTGGTGTCCCTTAAGGCTTCAATGAATTCAGCATCCTTAGGAACATCAGCGCTTGATGCCACAATGGCCTTCTCTGCTGCCTCAACCTCAGTTTGTTTTGGAATTTCAGGAACTTTGGTATGGGATGGCACATTGATCATCTTGGTCTCTGCTTTCTTTTCTGCAACCTCCTCAATGGACTTGATACCTATATCATGAGAAACAACTGTTATTAGTTTGGGAGAAAATGTGGACTTCTCGATTGTTTGCTCCAAAATGCGAGGACAAGTTACAATAGCTTTGATAAATTATGGAGAAAATATGTAGATACCTTCCGCTGACTCTTCACCTGAAGCTGCAGTAGAAACTCCAACAGGTGGAGGGACTGGGACTTCGGAGATTAATGGATCAACTGGGTTATATTCCTCAACCTCTGAGGTCTTGGGCTCCGCAGTTGAGCTTGAGCCTTCATCAACTTTATGTTTGCTCTTGAGCTTAATCCTCTCTTTCTCCACATCCTCTTGAATTTGAATTCTACTCTCCGTTAAGACCTTGGACTCTCAACCCCTGAGGAAGGTTTGCATAAGCTGGCTCATGATGATCATATCCCATACGTTAGCCAAGGTGTGGGATAATTCTTAATCCGAGAAATGTCTCTGGTTCGAATGATGTTAGCAAAAAAGTCCATCAATAGTTTGTCGCACCCTTCTATCTCCTATTCGACTGTAGCAAGCTTAGCGGTAGAAGTGGAGTCTGACTCGAGGGCATCATTGGTATTACTCTCGGCAAGAGCTGCCCGTCCCTCAGCATGAGTAAGTTTGTCATTCAAGCTCACCTTTTCCTTCTCCCAAACAGCCTTTTCTATAGCAAAGCGGTCCTGTGATGCTTTTAGTTTAGTATTTGCCATTTTGAGATCTACTATCTCCTTTTTCAAAGCCACGCGCTCTTGGCTGTTCGAATCAAGCTCAAGAAGGAAATGTTTCTTAGCATTGTACAACTCTATTTTATAATTTTCAGCATACCGCTGAGCTAAAACAAGCTGAACCTGTGCATCTTAATGTTCCTTCTCAGCCTTGCTCCTGGCCTTGGTGTCATGATCAATCTTCACCCTAGCTCTCGATGCATCTATTTCCAGGCGGCGGATAACATCTGAAAGATTTTTGGTATGTTCCTTCATCGCCCTATATTATTTAGCCACATGAAATGACCGACTTGGCCCACAACTTCTGTATCCGTCCTCGGGAACCGGTTCAAGATCTAGCACGAAATGCATCCTTTCAAAGTAGAAGTCGGGGAACTGCTTTTGCAAACGCTCCAGTTTGCCTTATTATCAGAGGTAAGGGCCACATCCTGTACGGTGGTAGTGTCCATGTAGTGCTGACCAAAAGGGAAAGGAGGTGCTTTCTCTTTTTCCGAATCTTTGTTGGGATCCTTGTGTTATTCCTTGGGCTCATGATGATTCTTGGGGGATTTTCCCAGAGGAGGTATACCCTTAGGGGGAGTCGGAGCCTTGGAAAGTTGTTTGCCCCCCGCATGTGGCACTTGACGACTGTGATGCTTCCCCGGGTCTAGCCTTGAAGGAGAGCGAAAGCGTGTAGAATGAAGCTGATAAGAATCATGGTGCCTTTGACTATCTCTCCCCCGACTATCACTGTGATCATGTTAAGTTACGAGAATGAGCCTGGGAGTGTTCTCACGAAGATAACGATGAGAATAAGAGTAGTGACGAGTCATTTTTCCTACAAAGAATAACAAACAAGTATAAGGATCGTGAATACAACTAGTATAAGGGTGTTGTGATAGGTGGTGCATGTGATTTGTGTATCCCGTGTAATCCCCTCTAACAGACCAGGGCCTGGAGCTAGGCTCGTCTATACAATATCCTTTTCTTTACTGGGAGTGGTCTCTTCCTCAGAGACATGGAAGAATGATTCTTCTCCAAAATCCTCAGATGTGTAGATGTTATCTGACAAAAGGATCTTTTCTAAATCCCCGAATTTATGCTCCTCTATTAATGTTTCATGAGTGGTAGGCTCTACTGGCGGTGGAGTCTTCAGAGGAGACTGCCCCTGAGAAACTGAGGCATCCTTTGATTCATCAGCTCTAATTTCATCCCCTTTGTATACATTCAAATCCTCATCATCCTGGTCAATCATCGGTGAAGGACTCTTACGAAATTCAGTCATCTTTGTGGCTTCCGTAGTCACTTCTCCTTCGGCTGGGGGAATGCTACTAGATTCCCCAACTGTCTGAATAAAGGGCACATACTTGTGGGGCTTACCACCAGACCGAGCTTGAATCTTACATCTAGAAGATGGTATTTATGGAGGTTCTCGTCGGTTATACATCTCTTAATTTTACAGAGATCCGGCTTGCTTTTTAAAAGGCACGACAACCGGTCCTCATACACCGAACCTTCTGTCTTTTGGAAATTATGAGCTGTATAGAGAAAGAAAAATATTAGCACTTCAATCATACAATGGGAATATGAAATGAAGGATTCAGAACCTACTTGACTATAGCCATTTCCTCGCACATCCAACTTGATGTTTTGTATAAAACCAATCATATTTAGCATCTCCTAAATTACTGTGTCCATCTGTCAAGACCTTTTTTAGAAGGGATTGACTCAAAGAAAATGAAGTTCGAAGTCCCCGTGGAACGATGCTTGAAATAATAATAGAATTTTAGATCTTTGAAGGTAAGTTCGGTCTTTAGAATCTCTGCATATGCGATGTACAAGGAATACAGAGCAGCGTAAGCATTGGGATGGAGTTGCATGGGAGCAATACGTAGTCGTCTCAAAAGATCGATGACGATTGGAGGAAACGGAGGAATGGCGCCTACCAAGCACATGACTCTACTGATAGTTATGTACCCTTCCAGAGCGGAATGGGGTCTGTCTCCTTCCTCTGGAGTTTTCACGTCAACCCAGGGGACCCCATGTCTTAGACATAGTCTCTTAAGCTTTATGTCATCCAATTTGGAAGCTATAGAGTCACTCAATTTCTCTTTCTCTACTTCTTTAACACCCTTGATTTCGTCAGGAGCTCGATCATCTTCCTTCTCCTCAAGTGATGTGCTCTCAGAAGACGTTGACTCTGTACCACGGTCTGTATGATAATCGGAGTCGGAGTTACTCCAATCTGGATCCAACGGGAAAACATTGGGATTATAATAATTTAACAACTCTGGATCAGTACTTTTCTCTGATATTCTTGTTGAGCGTCTACCAGACATGGCTGTGTCGGTGATTAAATATGAAAGATTAGAACATAATTACCCGTGAACCCTGTATATGCAGAAGTGCTAGTATGTGCAAGTATATATGGTGCTGAAAAGGAAAACATAAATTTAAGCAGATAAACATGAAAATTGGTCGTTGTATGTTTCCAAGTTATGTAGTTATCCAATTCAGAGAATTCAACTCGAGCGCTCTAGCCTAACTGTCCTTTGAGTTATCCAAATCATAATGAGTCCTCGATTGAAACATAAGTCAGTGGGCTCGATTAATTGATTTGACTTATTTAGAAATAGTTAAAGGATTGGCTTAAGAGCGAGTTAGCTCGCGTAGTTATGAAGTCAAGATCATCATAGGGAGGTTTGGTTCGTGGCTCAAGAATAGTTCATGAATGAGCATCGGATCGTGAACGTTAGATTGACTCGTGACCGGGGAGTGGCTCGTAAAAAAGAGTTTGCAATGGTGAGATGGCTCGTGATTAGGTACGGCTCGTGAGCATAGGTCCCGTTCATGATTCGAACCTGGTTTGAAAACCAGGATCTCAGTCTCGCCAGCTCGTGAACGAGTGTATCGCGAACCAACGCTACGACCCCCCTTATTATTACCCTCTACGAATTGATACCCTGCACCTCATCACGAACGAGCCAACGGCCACGACCCTCCATCCGAATCACGTTACCTCATCACGACCCTGACACTTGTACTTCACTCCCTCACCACAACTTTTTCCACAATCCGTGAACCAATTCCCAACGGTGGCGGCGTCTTCGAGCTTTTCTCCTTTCAATCTGCAACTGCCCTATACATCGATCCCCTCGATTTCCTGCTACTCGAGTTCCATGCCAGTCACCACCACTACCAACGTTGGCGGTGGTGTAAGGACCAAAGTCGATCAGTTCGCCCTTGAAATCAAAGGCAAAGGGGGAATTGCTACGTGACATCGAGTAATGGAATGAAAAATGAAACAAAAAACCTACCTTTTCAGATCAAACAAACGAATTCGAAGTGGTGTGGATTTGGAGGAAGTCGCGAATTAGGGTTAGTAATTAGGAAAGAACAGGCGATGGCAGTAAAAATAGAAAAAAAGAGAATGAGAGAGTGATGGATCATCTTATATAGCCAGTAGGGAGGCTCTTGGTCTCCCCTCTTTTGTCCTATTCGATGATTCAGCCGGATGGGACACGAACGCCTAAACGAGCCCATCGTGACCTATGTGAAAGCCACTTATACCGATTCGTGATTCATGCCGGATAACATGAGCGTGACTTAGCTCGATGACCAAAGCTTTTTGAATGACTACCAGGACGAAAAATGGATTTTTTAATATCAATATAGCAAATATTTATGGAAATTTGAAGATTTATCTGAAGAATCAATTGCAATGTGCTCCGGGATTTATAAAATCAAAGTCAATCAATAAGCAGAGAAATAATTGAAAACTTGATAGCATATTTATACTCGTCAGAAGAGGTGATCCTTTGAAATAGTGTGATGCTACAAACAAATGTGACTATTGATTTGCATCGTTTCATGAAAGGATAGTTCAACAGTTTCGAAGCATGTTCCATCTTTGAAAAAGCATTCGTCAAGGGGGCAAAATGTTGGCTAGTTTTGTGACCAAGCCACCAAGAGAATAAACATTCACAACAGATGGACAAGGACACACACAAGTTCAAGACAAGGTCGCCTCGGCTCGTGAAGCTCCATAACCCGCTCATGAGACGAGCTTCCTCAACCCGTTCGTGATCCAGTTGTCATCTTCGAATCGAGATCAAGTACCACGGCCCCGCTCGTGCCAATTCATCACGATCTACTCATGAAGGATGCTCCATGACCCGTCAATGATATGGGGTTATGAACTGGGGTTATGAACTGACCCTATGTTCAAGGAATCATGACCACGACCTAGTTCTCCACGAGCCGCAAATCCAAGATCTGATGACACTTGTCCATAACTTCCATTTTGACCATTTCTCCACCAACTCACGAATGGCTCCGAGATCCTCGGGATTCGTACCACGTGTCCTCACGAACCGCATACAAATATCACCTATAAATAGCCCAGCACTTGGCATTTTTTGGGATCTTTTTGCAGTTATGAGTATTGTTTCTACCATTACTGTTCCTCCATTACCTACAATCAGTAATATCTCGAAATTATTGAGTGAATTGTCATTGTAAGAGTGTGATTGAGAGAATTTATTGATTGTATTTGCATTCAATCATATAATCAAAGTCATATAAAGTGGACGTTGGCTCGTTAACGTCGAACCAATATAAATTTGGTGTGTTTGTTGCATTTTCTTTTATTTCTAGCTATTATTCTCTGCAATTTCAGACAATTTGAGTGTTAAAGCCATAATTTGGTCTAAAAACTAGTGCATAGGCAGTCAGAAAATCATGCCTTATATCATTGTTCGAAAGTAAAGAGTTATTTACAAAAACAACTGGAAATAAAGGCGTAAGTGAAATAATGTTGTAGATGCTTGGCATTTCGTACTCTTGGGAGTCAGTCACCATCAATAATCGTCAACCTAAAAGCTCTATTTCTAAGTTTCAGTCGAATGGCTTAAGATCCTTCCGATTTCAGGCCCATGTGGACGAGGCAGGGAAAAATGCGCTTCAGGATGGGGTGCCAGGTTCAAAGGTTCAAGGTTGAACCTTCGTGTTGTAGTATTTGGCGACTTGATGACTGTGTGCTGCAAATCGCTAGTCGGCCTCCTATCTCTTCTCATTTATCATGTCAAGTGACTCTTGGAGGAACTTTTTATTATTCAGAGCATCGTAGTAGGAAACTCGATGAGAGAGGACTTCGATCTCGATTAATATGACTATTTCAGAGGCATAAGGTAACGCGAATGGAGTATGGTCTTGTCACTAATATTTGGGTCGTTCGATATGTGCAAAGGGCTAATGGTATCTCATCGACCTACTAGCCCCTAGCCTTCTCCAATCGCTTCTTCAGGATGAACTTTATGATTTTGTTCACTGCTTTGATCTGTCCATTTAATTGTGGGTGAGCGGCTCCTATGTATCTTTTCTCGAAGCGATAACTTCGACATAAATCTTCAAATTGTGGGTTATTGAATTGGGTCCCATTATCAATTACGATAGTTTTAGAAAATCCAAATGTAACAACCCGAAAATCTGGGCCAGTTTAAAAATTTCTATTTTGGCAAATTTAGCGAATTTTAATTATTTAAAATAGATTATTTTAAATAATATTGACGAGAAATTTATTTTGAATATAATTCGAACGTATATATTATATACGTCATCGTTAGAATATAAATATTTATATATAATTATAAATAGAATTGAAAATGGCGCGGTAGTTCGATAATTCGATTTCAAACTTCAATTGAATGTACCGGGTGCAAAACAGTCCGGATTTTAGTGAAACCAAAAACATTAGGATCTAATTGATAATATCTTTCCAACGAATCCAAAAATCAAGATTTCATAACGGGAATCAAAAGATATGTCCAGTTGAAAATTCTGAATAGTCGCTATGGAATTCAGGCCCTTAAAAATGGACATTTTGCAAACGACCTCGGATTTCGATGAAACCAGTTTTGTTGGATCCGCAGAGTCAAGTTATTGCTAGGTTTCAAATTTCGTAATTTTTCGAATCAATATGTGAGCGTGGCAAAGGAAAACGCGTTTGACCAGTTTCAGTTGATTTTAATCGACTGGAAAATGGCCATTTTTCCAACGGCCTCAGAATTCGACGAAACTAGTTTTATTAGGACCGTATCGTCAATACGAAGCTAGAAAATATTTTTCGAGAATTTTTAGAGTTAGTATGTGACCCCGGTAATTTGAAATGTACGTTTAAAATTCAATATAGTGATTTAAATGTAAATTCAACGGAAACTGATTGTAACTATCGAATCAGCTTACGATATATATTCCATTGTGTTCGGAATGGGGGTAAAACGCTATGGGCGACAGTCGGTGGGCTCAATTTTGAGTTCAAAATAAAAGTCAACTCTAGGGAATTAAATATGATATAAAAAAAATCCTTTATCTCCAGACCCCCCCCCCCATTCCTTTATCAGCCGTTCATTTTAGAAATAAAAAAAAAGAAAAAGGGGCGGAGGCGGAAAACCGCCATCACCATCGCCGTCGCCTGGCCCCTACGGCCTCGCCCTCCACCAGGAACCCCCCCTCTCCTCTCGCGCTCGGTCCTCTCTCCCTCCCTCTCCATTGAAGCACGAACGCAAGCGGCCAGCCCTAGGGGCGCCTCCATCGCATCGACGCCACCCTCCTGGCGCCTCCCCGACCTGCCGCAAACCCCTCCTCGCGCTGATGCGCGAAACCCTAACCCCGAAGATCCCCCCCCCCTCGCAGCAGCGGCCGCCGGCCTGACAGCCCCCCCCCCCCTCCACCAATTCCGTCAGTAAATCCCCTCCCCTCCCTGAATTCGGTGCTCCCAAGACCCCCCTCCCTTCGCTGAATTAAAGTAAGTATTTATTTTAATTTAGCTTATTTATTTTCCATATAAATAATGTAAGAGAAGATTATATTTTTCATGTTAGGAAAATACGATTTTTAATATCATAAAAATATGATTTTTATGTTTTAAAGTATTAAAAATATAGTTTTTATATTTTTTTAAAAAATTAAAAATATAATCTTTACTATATAGAAGTGGTAGAAATATGATTTTTGGTTAGGTAGAGAGTTAAAAATATAATCTTTTATATTGTAGAAAGATAAAAATATGATCTTTGTATTTTTAAAGTAATAAAAATATGATTTTTATATTTTTAAAGTATCAAAAATATAGTCTTTACCATATAGATGATAAATATGAAAAGGCGATATTTTTAAATATGAAAAAGCGATATTTTTAAATATGAAAAGACGATATTTTGATATGGGTAGTGAAGTAAAAATATGATTTTTACTTCGAGAAAAATATAATCTTTATTTAGAAAAGGCGAAATCTTTATTTAGAAAAGGCAAAATCTTTATTTAGAAAAGGTGAAGTCTTTATTTTTAGAAAGGCGAAATCTTTATATTTATGAAGGCGAAATCTTTATATGGAAGATAGCATGATAAAAATATAATTTTTATCTATATAACATAGTAATAAAAATTCGATTTTTATATATTGAATAACGAAATAAAAATTCGATTTTTACATATGTAGTGGCTACGGGCAACGAAGAAGACGAAAAGGCGAGAACGACAAAGATCTCTGAATAGGAATGTCGTGAAGTGGGGATAGCTTTCGGTGAGAATTTCTCACCTTTCAATTTCTTTTCTAATTATATATATATACTAGGATGCAGACGGTGCTTAGTAGCACCCGACACAATCGTCCACAGACCATGGACTTGTTTGTTTGGTTGCATAGATTAGTTATATGATTTGATTTGAATTTGGTTGTTTGGTGATTTTGATTGATGTGTGAATGGCGTGGGCCTTCACTAGACCGGGGATAAGGCTAGGCCTCGTCCCGTTTCTAGTATCGTGCCGTTATGCCGCTGAAATTTTCTAAAATAAGTTAGAAAAATAAAAATATCATTTTATTTAAAGAATGAACTGAATAGAAATTCATATGTTGGAATAAAATGTTTTATCGTTAAAAATATAATTTTTAACGTGAATGTGAATAAATAAATATTCATTTACAAACCAGACGGTTTGTTTATGTACACCTATTTGAAGGACATTGATTGGGCCGATAAATTTTACACATCGCCCAACTGCACAAATAAAATATGCGTTTGATTGTTTGAAACCCCACACGGGTGTTAGGATGAAATTTGAAGTTCACTCATCCTGATTGATTAAATATGTCGATCGATTGATTGACAGGTTGTTATAAGCGTTAGATATCTATATTTGATGCTTATACAGTGTAGTGCACTTTGGTTGATGGTTGATTATTTTTCAATGCTATTATATGTGTGTAATGCATGAAAATCCATATAATTAACTTTATATGGTAATTGATTGGGCCTCATTCCAATTTGAAAAATAAAGAATATTATAAAATAAAAGTTCATGTGTTGACAGTACTCATCCATTGAGATTGGTCATGTGTTGAACGAAATATTTTAGTAATAAAATTTACATCTTTGTAATATAAAATAAAAGTTCATGTGTTGACAGTACTCATCCATTGAGATTGTGTGTTGAACGAAATATTTTAGTAATAAAATTTACATCTTTGTAATATAAAATAAAGGTTCATGTGTTGACAGTACTCATCCATTGAGATTGGTCATGTGTTGAACGAATTATTTTAGTAATAAAATTTACATCTTTGTAATATAAAATAAAGGTTCATGTGTTGACAGTACTCATCCATTGAGATTGGTCATGTGTTGAACGAAATATTTTGATAATAACAACTATTTTGAAAAAGAAATATTTGAAATAGAATATTTGAAAATAGAAATTTATGAAGCCGTGTTGATTAGATTGACGCCATTTTGACGTGAATGATATATATAACGATTTCGAAATGAATTGAATTGAAAACGATTTCGAAATGAATTGAATTGATAACGATTTCGAAATGAATTGAATTGAAAACGATTTCGAAATGAATTGAATTGAATCGAATAGAAAACCAATTTGAATTGAATCGAATAGAAAACCAATTTGAATTGAATCGAATAGAAAACGACTTTGGGATTGAATTAAATTGAAAACGAATTCAAATTGAATTGAAATGAATTCAAATTGAAATGAAATTTGAATTGAATAGAAATGAATTTTAAACCGAATTTATAAAGAAGAATTCAATTTTGATTTGAATTGAAAAGAAAGTTGAAATTGCTTTTGAAACGATTTTAAAACTATTTATATAATTCGTTTTAAATAGAAATCGACGAAGTATATATTATATATATTATATATATAATATAATGGTCTGAATAGAACGCGCCGCGCCGCGGCAGTTCGTGAATTTCGACCATTTATTTCAAACGGACATTACGGGAGATCCCACCGTCGGATTCTCCTAAAACCGGAACCGTTGGGTTCGTATCGAAAAGAGCTTTCTAACGAATATTAGAAATTTGAAATCTAACGGTTGGATTTGGAGATACGTCCAAATCAAATTCGAAAAAGGTCGCTGTAAGTGCAGTTCGATGGCCATTGATGGAAATCGACAGTACGGGCCTTGATAAAATTATTAAAAATAGTAATAATTTGTGTAAAATCATAAGAAATGATTTAGAAAGAATTGGGATGAAAAACCCCCTATTTGAAAAGATAAAAATAGATTTTTATCGAAATGAACTAGTTTTGAACTAGAATTATAATTCTATTTATTTTTAAATAAATAAATTGAATTTGAAATGGTTTTGGAAAATAACCAAAATTTCCAATGATTTCATTGGAATGGATTTGAATCGAAATTGTCTTCGGAATATTTCGATGTTGGATTTCGTGATTATACAAATGTTGTTATGGAAATTTGAAAGATATATATATATATCGTTATTTCCAATGCGATATTTGTTAGTCGTAGAATTTGATATTGAATATAAGCCGGTATATTTTCTATTCAGAGCCTTGTATCGAATATCAAATGTGATTTGGGTTTGTTGTGAATGGTGTCTTCAATAACACTGTTCTTGAACCCAGTTGAGAAAAGATTAAATCTTTTTATTTAGATTTGATGAAGTGTACCAATTAAATGATATTTAATTGGAATTGAATTGATATTGATTTTTGGGTTTATCGTGAACAGTGTTTTAAATAACACTCGTTCTTTAACCCGATAATTAATGGAATGTGACTTTGGGTTTATCGCGAACTGTGTTTTTAAATGACACTGATTCTTTAACCCAGTTAACGATTAAAACTAAGTGGAGTTTTAATGAATCTTTAATTAGATTGAAAAGATCGAGAATGGAGTATCACCAGTTTTGCTCCAGGCGATAGTTAAATCTTTGATTAGATTTGAACGTGAAATGGTAATTGAATTTACCGATAACACCGTGGTGTTAGATATGAAGTATTACCAGTTTTACTTCATGGGATAAATAGGTTGGGATTGGGAAATTAAAACAAATGATTACTTCGGTAAGGTTCGTTAATCCCGACTAGTTGAATCGAAATTCCAAAATAGAATAAAGAATAAATTCAAGGAATTTATCTTGGATAAAATTAATGGGAACCTTTCCCTATGAATGTGAAATTTAGAAACTAACTGTCGGTTAGCCAAGCAGAATGGTTTTCTGGATATTGATCTGATGTTGGTTTCGGCCATCGGGGTTAATATTTGGGGAATTATTCTCTTGATTAATTTACGGTTAGTGACTAATGAATTGGAATGAGGCGTATGTTGTGTTTGTGTAACACTTATTTAAAATATACGCGAGTTATTCGGAAAGACCGGGTTTATCCCATTTTGAATAATTGATACGACGATAAGTCGAAGATGAAGACGGTGGTCGAAGACCGGAAGTCTTCACGTCGTTTGGGTGATTACTGATGATCTTGATTGGGCTGTACACCCAAGAAGATGGAAACAGTTAGTGATCGTCCAGACGTACTTGGAGATCGATGGATATGCGGGGTACTAGGTGCCTCCGGTTTCGTTCAGACCCAGAACGGACTTGTAAATGGACTGTGTGTCTGACATTGGATTTTAGTCCGTGTGATTGATCTCTATTAAATATATATCTGTTTGGCGGCGGAGAATTTATTCTCTTGCTTAACGCCCTTCTCTGAGACGTACGAGCTCAGGGGTTATATATTGATGGATATCAAACGCATGGAGTGAATTGCCTGTGTGGCATGCCTAAGTGGCAATTGATCGAGGCTTCTGTTGAAAAGCAAAGTCTTGTGGTGATGATCAAAGCAAGGCCTTTGTGGCGTAGCTTTGTGTGACGTTTGCTTCGCGAGTTTCACACCCGGTATGAACCAAAAACGGGAGACGGACCTCAGGGAGGGCATGCGTTTCCTTCTAGCTAAAAAGTGGCGTCAGTGGTTTTACACGCCCTGACGAGTTTGACTTATGTGGTTGTTGCTGTTGCGAGGCGCCTCGGATTGATCGGTCGTTCTCGAACCGATGGAGTCATTTAGTTGGCTCATTTACGCCCCAAAGGGCGGGGAAACGTAGTGTTCAGGCATAATAATCCACATCGGTGGACCGGCCCTGTCGCTCCAAGGCTTGCCTGCGCGCTTGCCTGAGACATGGGCTAGATTGTCTCGAATCGGTTGAGGACTATCTTTTGCCTCGGTTCATAGACGGAAATCCAATTTCCAAATACGTGACATTTGCGGTTTTATTTGTAAACCTATATGTGGCGACATGATATATGGTACCCATGCCGCCTATGATTGATACTTATGATTTGAAGTTGTTTCATATACTATGCACTTATAATAGTATCAAATGATTTGTTTTAAACGTATCAAGCATTCTTTGGCTGTTATAAGGGAAAACCCTATCCTCGGCTGCGTTGCATTGTGTGATGGGACCTGGGTCTTATAACAGCTTCATTTTTCTTTATTTAGCATTGCGCTGTTTGTTTTATGCACTGGTATTCTTGGGAGGAAACCCGTTCCGTGTTATACGGCGTGGTCCCTTGATTTACCTAACTTTAAAAATAAAAGATTAACTGTTTTAGTTCTCACACCAGTCACATGACTGACCTGGAGTTTATTGTTTTAACCTAAACTCTGGGTGCCCCTATTTTGACACGGGCAGCTAGTAGTTTCGGTTTTGCAGATTTATATTCACAGGATCCTGGTTTACGGCTGGAACGTTATCCGGAAAGCTTTGTATCCGTATATCTTCTTCTAGTTATGTATTGTATTATTTTCCGCTGCTATGTATTTAAATGTAATTTAAATCTCTGATATTTCTGTGTAATATTCATTTATACTCTGTATATTCTTGTAATCTGATGCATTGTTGTAATATACAATGAAATGTTCTTCTGTATGTGTTCTATTTTGTCGTGTTCTCAAACGATAGGGCGTTTCGAACGGTCTGGGTCGGTTTAGCGACTGGTTCGGACCGAGCGAAATTCCTTGCCGTCACAGTTGGTATCAGAGCTTTGGTTTACAGAGCTCAGAGAACAAGACACATTAGAACCTTACGAAAGAATTCATCAGATATTGGATTAGTAATATCCAATGGAATGACTCGTTAGAGATGGGATCAGTAGTATCCTAGAACGAGTGTGAAGAGTATATTTTTCAAATGAAAACAAATTTTGCTTTGAAAATTTAAATCAATTATTCGTATTTGATTACTTATTTGTATTTATTTGGACAGTCCAGTATATAAAGATTTTGCATATACGCCTTGCAAACGTGTATTTGAAATTTTAATATATTGGATAGATATAGCATCACACTCTAGTCGCCCGGAGATGATATTGATGATAGCGATCGCATCATCAACATTTATGTTCGAGTTTCGAAGGTGTGATTTTCTATATATTTCCATTAGACTGGTGTGAGAACCAAAACTAATATAGCTAGAATACATTGTTGTGATTTGGCATCAAAAACATGATTTTCGTATATGTATCAAAATTATGAATTTGAAACTCTAATTCACTAATTGATTGATGTTTGTGTTGTTTGTTTATTTGTTTGCTAATTTTTAACCATTTAGCCTAATTGAATCAAATATTGAATTATATTGAAAATTGGTTGCATTTGCTTGCATATACATATACTTACATTGAACAGGTCATAGCAAGGAGGCTAGAGCAGAGAATAAAATTTGTTTGCCCGACAAATAGGTACATGTTTACTACATAATTTACTGTTTTGTTTGGGTGATGATGATTTTATGAGCCTATTGGCTTTTTCTTTTTCTTTTTGAGATCTGAAGGACCGGGGAAGCTATTTGAAATTCCCCGATGCTCCCGGTGCAGGGGAGGTTATGACGAAATTTTTCGAAAATTTAGGGTGTTAGCCAAATTTTTGAAAATTTGAAAATTCTCATAAACTGAAAAGTTGGAGAATGAAAACCAGATCGAACGTGGAGTTGATTAATCAAACCACTTTCGACTTTGTTCCTTTTCGGGGACGAAAAGTTTTAAGTGGGGGAGATTGTAACAACCCGAAAATCTGGGCCAGTTTAAAAATTTCTATTTTGGCAAATTTAGCGAATTTTAATTATTTAAAATAGATTATTTTAAATAATATTGACGAGAAATTTATTTTGAATATAATTCGAACGTATATATTATATACGTCGTCGTTAGAATATAAATATTTATATATAATTATAAATAGAATTGAAAATGGCGCGGTAGTTCGATAATTCGATTTCAAACTTCAATTGAATGTACCGGGTGCAAAACAGTCCGGATTTTAGTGAAACCAAAAACATTAGGATCTAATTGATAATATCTTTCCAACGAATCCGAAAAATCAAGATTTCATAACGGGAATCAAAAGATATGTCCAGTTGAAAATTCTGAATAGTCGCTATGGAATTCAGGCCCTTAAAAATGGACATTTTGCAAACGACCTCGGATTTCGTTGAAACCAGTTTTGTTGGATCCGCAGAGTCAAGTTATTGTTAGGTTTCAAATTTCGTAATTTTTCGAATCAATATGTGAGCGTGGCAAAGGAAAACGCGTTTGACCAATTTCAGTTGATTTTAATCGACTGGAAAATGGCCATTTTTCCAACGGCCTCAGAATTCGACGAAACTAGTTTTATTAGGACCGTATCGTCAATACGAAGCTAGAAAATATTTTTCGAGAATTTTTAGAGTTAGTATGTGACCCCGGTAATTTGAAATGTACGTTTAAAATTCAATATAGTGATTTAAATGTAAATTCAACGGAAACTGATTGTAACTATCGAATCAGCTTACGATATATATTCCATTGTGTTCGGAATGGGGGTAAAACGCTATGGGCGACAGTCGGTGGGCTCAATTTTGAGTTCAAAATAAAAGTCAACTCTAGGGAATTAAATATGATATAAAAAAACCTTTATCTCCAGACCCCCCCCATTCCTTTATCAGCCGTTCATTTTAGAAAGAAAAAAAAAAAAGGGGCGGAGGCGGAAAACCGCCATCACCATCGCCGTCGCCTGGCCCCTACGGCCTCGCCCTCCACCAGGAACCCCCCCCTCTCCTCTCGCGCTCGGTCCTCTCTCCCTCCCTCTCCTTTGAAGCACGAACGCAAGCGGCCAGCCCTAGGGGCGCCTCCATCGCATCGACGCCACCCTCCTGGCGCCTCCCCGACCTGCCGCAAACCCCTCCTCGCGCTGATGCGCGAAACCCTAACCCCGAAGATCCCCCCCTCGCAGCAGCGGTCGCCGGCCTGACAGCCCCCCCCCTCCACCAATTCCGTCAGTAAATCCCCTCCCCTCCCTGAATTCGGTGCTCCCAAGACCCCCCTCCCTTCGCTGAATTAAAGTAAGTATTTATTTTAATTTAGCTTATTTATTTTCCATATAAATAATGTAAGAGAAGATTATATTTTTCATGTTAGGAAAATACGATTTTTAATATCATAAAAATATGATTTTTATGTTTTAAAGTATTAAAAATATAGTTTTTATATTTTTTTTAAAGAATTAAAAATATAATCTTTACTATATAGAAGTGGTAGAAATATGATTTTTGGTTAGGTAGAGAGTTAAAAATATAATCTTTTATATTGTAGAAAGATAAAAATATGATCTTTGTATTTTTAAAGTAATAAAAATATGATTTTTATATTTTTAAAGTATCAAAAATATAGTCTTTACCATATAGATGATAAATATGAAAAGGCGATATTTTTAAATATGAAAAAGCGATATTTTTAAATATGAAAAGACGATATTTTGATATGGGTAGTGAAGTAAAAATATGATTTTTACTTCGAGAAAAATATAATCTTTATTTAGAAAAGGCGAAATCTTTATTTAGAAAAGGCGAAGTCTTTATTTTTAGAAAGGCGAAATCTTTATTTTTATGAAGGCGAAATCTTTATATGGAAGATAGCGTGATAAAAATATAATTTTTATCTATATAACATAGTAATAAAAATTCGATTTTTATATATTGAATAACGAAATAAAAATTCGATTTTTACATATGTAGTGGCTACGGGCAACGAAGAAGACGAAAAGGCGAGAACGACAAAGATCTCTGAATAGGAGTGTCGTGAAGTGGGGATAGCTTTCGGTGAGAATTTCTCACCTTTCAATTTCTTTTCTAATTATATATATACTAGGATGCAGACGGTGCTTAGTAGCACCCGACACAATCGTCCACAGACCATGGACTTGTTTGTTTGGTTGCATAGATTAGTTATATGATTTGATTTGAATTTGGTTGTTTGGTGATTTTGATTGATGTGTGAATGGAGTGGGCCTTCACTAGACCGGGGATAAGGCTAGGCCTCGTCCCGTTTCTAGTATCGTGCCGTTATGCCGCCGAAATTTTCTAAAATAAGTTAGAAAAATAAAAATATCATTTTATTTAAAGAATGAACTGAATAGAAATTCATATGTTGGAATAAAATGTTTTATCGTTAAAAATATAATTTTTAACGTGAATGTGAATAAATAAATATTCATTTACAAACCAGACGGTTTGTTTATGTACACCTATTTGAAGGACATTGATTGGGCCGATAAATTTTACACATCGCCCAACTGCACAAATAAAATATGCGTTTGATTGTTTGAAACCCCACACGGGTGTTAGGATGAAATTTGAAGTTCACTCATCCTGATTGATTAAATATGTCGATCGATTGATTAACAGGCTGTTATAAGCGTTAGATATCTATATTTGATGCTTATACAGTGTAGTGCACTTTGGTTGATGGTTGATTATTTTTCAATGCTATTATATGTGTGTAATGCATGAAAATCCATATAATTAACTTTATATGGTAATTGATTGGGCCTCATTCCAATTTGAAAAATAAAGAATATTATAAAATAAAAGTTCATGTGTTGACAGTACTCATCCATTGAGATTGGTCATGTGTTGAACGAAATATTTTAGTAATAAAATTTACATCTTTGTAATATAAAATAAAAGTTCATGTGTTGACAGTACTCATCCATTGAGATTGGTCATGTGTTGAACGAAATATTTTAGTAATAAAATTTACATCTTTGTAATATAAAATAAAGGTTCATGTGTTGACAGTACTCATCCATTGAGATTGGTCATGTGTTGAACGAATTATTTTAGTAATAAAATTTACATCTTTGTAATATAAAATAAAGGTTCATGTGTTGACAGTACTCATCCATTGAGATTGGTCATGTGTTGAACGAAATATTTTGATAATAACAACTATTTTGAAAAAGAAATATTTGAAATAGAATATTTGAAAATAGAAATTTATGAAGCCGTGTTGATTAGATTGACGCCATTTTGACGTGAACGATATATATAACGATTTCGAAATGAATTGAATTGAAAACGATTTCGAAATGAATTGAATTGATAACGATTTCGAAATGAATTGAATTGAAAACGATTTCGAAATGAATTGAATTGAATCGAATAGAAAACCAATTTGAATTGAATCGAATAGAAAACCAATTTGAATTGAATCGAATAGAAAACGACTTTGGAATTGAATTAAATTGAAAACGAATTTGAATTGAATTGAAATGAATTCAAATTGAATTGAAATTTGAATTGAATAGAAATGAATTTTAAACCGAATTTATAAAGAAGAATTCAATTTTGATTTGAATTGAAAAGAAAGTTGAAATTGCTTTTGAAACGATTTTAAAACTATTTATATAATTCGTTTTAAATAGAAATCGACGAAGTATATATTATATATATTATATATATAATATAATGGTCTGAATAGAACGCGCCGCGCCTCGGCAGTTCGTGAATTTCGACCATTTATTTCAAACGGACATTACGGGAGATCCCACCGTCGGATTCTCCTAAAACCGGAACCGTTGGGTTCGTATCGAAAAGAGCTTTCTAACGAATATTAGAAATTTGAAATCTAACGGTTGGATTTGGAGATACGTCCAAATCAAATTCGAAAAAGGTCGCTGTAAGTGCAGTTCGATGGCCATTGATGGAAATCGACTGTACGTGCCTTGATAAAATTATTAAAAATAGTAATAATTTGTGTAAAATCATAAGAAATGATTTAGAAAGAATTGGGATGAAAAAAACCCTATTTGAAAAGATAAAAATAGATTTTTATCGAAATGAACTAGTTTTGAACTAGAATTATAATTCTATTTATTTTTAAATAAATAAATTGAATTTGAAATGGTTTTGGAAAATAACCAAAATTTCCAATGATTGCGTTGGAATGGATTTGAATCGAAATTGTCTTCGGAATATTTCGATGTTGGATTTCGTGATTATACAAATGTTGTTATGGAAATTTGAAAGATATATATATATATATATCGTTATTTCCAATGCGATATTTGTTAGTCGTAGAATTTGATATTGAATATAAGCCGGTATATTTTCTATTCAGAGCCTTGTATCGAATATCAAATGTGATTTGGGTTTGTTGTGAATGGTGTCTTCAATAACACTGTTCTTGAACCCAGTTGAGAAAAGATTAAATCTTTTTATTTAGATTTGATGAAGTGTACCAATTAAATGATATTTAATTGGAATTGAATTGATATTGATTTTTGGGTTTATCATAAACAGTGTTTTAAATAACACTCGTTCTTTAACCCGATAATTAATGGAATGTGACTTTGGGTTTATCGCGAACCGTGTTTTTAAATGACACTGATTCTTTAACCCAGTTAACGATTAAAACTAAGTGGAGTTTTAATGGATCTTTAATTAGATTGAAAAGATCGAGAATGGAGTATCACCAGTTTTGCTCCAGGCGATAGTTAAATCTTTAATTAGATTTGAACGTGAAATGGTAATTGAATTTACCGATAACACCGTGGTGTTAGATATGAAGTATTACCAGTTTTACTTCATGGGATAAATAGGTTGGGATTGGGAAATTAAAACAAATGATTACTTCGGTAAGGTTCGTTAATCCCGACTAGTTGAATCGAAATTCCAAAATAGAATAAAGAATAAATTCAAGGAATTTATCTTGGATAAAATTAATGGGAACCTTTCCCTATGAATGTGAAATTTAGAAACTAACTGTCGGTTAGCCAAGCAGAATGGTTTTCTGGATATTGATCTGATGTTGGTTTCGGCCTTCGGGGTTAATATTTGGGGAATTATTCTCTTGATTAATTTACGGTTAGTGACTAATGAATTGGAATGAGGCGTATTTGTGTTTGTGTAACACTTATTTAAAATATACGCGAGTTATTCGGAAAGACCGGGTTTATCCCATTTTGAATAATTGATACGACGATAAGTCGAAGATGAAGACGGTGGTCGAAGACCGGAAGTCTTCACGTCGTTTGGGTGATTACTGATGATCTTGATTGGGCTGTACACCCAAGAAGATGGAAACAGTTAGTGATCGTCCAGACGTACTTGGAGATCGATGGATATGCGGGGTACTAGGTGCCTCCGGTTTCGTTCAGACCCAGAACGGACTTGTAAATGGACTGTGTGTCTGACATTGGATTTTAGTCCGTGTGATTGATCTCTATTAAATATATATCTGTTTGGCGGCGGAGAATTTATTCTCTTGCTTAACGCCCTTCTCTGAGACGTACGAGCTCAGGGGTTATATATTGATGGATATCAAACGCATGGAGTGAATTGCCTGTGTGGCATGCCTAAGTGGCAATTGATCGAGGCTTCTGTTGAAAAGCAAAGTCTTGTGGTGATGATCAAAGCAAGGCCTTTGTGGCGTAGCTTTGTGTGACGTTTGCTTCGCGAGTTTCACACCCGGTATGAACCAAAAACGGGAGACGGACCTCAGGGAGGGCATGCGTTTCCTTCTAGCTAAAAAGTGGCGTCGGTGGTTTTACACGCCCTGACGAGTTTGACTTATGTGGTTGTTGCTGTTGCGAGGCGCCTCGGATTGATCGGTCGTTCTCGAACCGATGGAGTCATTTAGTTGGCTCATTTACGCCCCAAAGGGCGGGGAAACGTAGTGTTCAGGCATAATAATCCACATCGGTGGACCGGCCCTGTCGCTCCAAGGCTTGCCTGAGCGCTTGCCTGAGACATGGGCTAGATTGTCTCGAATCGGTTGAGGACTATCTTTTGCCTCGGTTCATAGACGGAAATCCAATTTCCAAATACGTGACATTTGCGGTTTTATTTGTAAACCTATATGTGGCGACATGATATATGGTACCCATGCCGCCTATGATTGATACTTATGATTTGAAGTTGTTTCATATACTATGCACTTATAATAGTATCAAATGATTTGTTTTAAACGTATCAAGCATTCTTTGGCTGTTATAAGGGAAAACCCTATCCTCGGCTGCGTTGCATTGTGTGATGGGACCTGGGTCTTATAACAGCTTCATTTTTCTTTATTTAGCATTGCGCTGTTTGTTTTATGCACTGGTATTCTTGGGAGGAAACCCGTTCCGTGTTATACGGCGTGGTCCCTTGATTTACCTAACTTTAAAAATAAAAGATTAACTGTTTTAGTTCTCACACCAGTCACGTGACTGACCTGGAGTTTATTGTTTTAACCTAAACTCTGGGTGCCCCTATTTTGACACGGGCAGCTAGTAGTTTCGGTTTTGCATATTTATATTCACAGGATCCTGGTTTACGGCTGGAACGGTATCCGGAAAGCTTTGTATCCGTATATCTTCTTCTAGTTGTGTATTGTATTATTTTCCGCTGCTATGTATTTAAATGTAATTTAAATCTCTGATATTTCTGTGTAATATTCATTTATACTCTGTATATTCTTGTAATCTGATGCATTGTTGTAATATACAATGAAATGTTCTTCTGTATGTGTTCTATTTTGTCGTGTTCTCAAACGATAGGGCGTTTCGAACGGTCTGGGTCGGTTTAGCGACTGGTTCGGACCGAGCGAAATTCCTTGCCGTCACACCAAACCGACATATAATGTTTCTAAAGATGAAGTTGATCACATGCTTTGTCGAGATCATGGTCAGAGGTTCTGGCTCATCTTAGTGAAATAGTTGATCGCTAAAATCGTGTGCTTTGCTCCGCCTTGGAAATTGGAAGGCAACCAATGGTGTTTATTCCTACACTGCGAAAGGTTGTGGAATGACCATTTAGGCAAGCTGGGTAGGGAGAGATCTGAATCTTGGAAAAATTTTGGCATGTATCGCAGTGCTGTGAGTAATCAACTGCACCTCGGTTGATGGTAGGCTAGAAGTAGCTGCACTGAAGTATCTTTTTCGTGAAGGGTTGTACCCTGGTAAGATCACCGCGCTCGCCTTTGTGTACTTTTGTCGTGGACTACACACCAGAGTAAGGAGATGGAGAACCATTTTCTACATAACATGTCTCTCTGGATGACATATCTCATGGCTTGACGCAAGAGGGCATGCTTTTCGGTTTCCAACTCAGGTAGGGTTCCGTACAGGAGGAAGTTCTATATAGGAGTCATCTAGGATTCCTTTAAGCGCCCGATAGTCAGCGCCGGGTCGACTTCCATTTGATTTATGCTTGGGGTGCTCAATGTCTCGATCGAGACCAACCCCGTTTGCTTTAGATTCTCTGAGCTAGTTAGCTTGGCCAATGAATCAGCTTTTTCGTTCTGATCATGAAGAATATGAGAAATGCAGTGATACTCAAATCCGGCTAGCAACACCTAAATTCGATTAAGGTAGGGGAAAGTTGTGCCCTCTTGGCTTGGAATTCCTTTCTTATGTGGCACAAAAAAATTGAATTGTCTTCACACCTAGTTCCTTTACAAGCTTGAGAACGACAATCATGGCTTCATACTCAGCTTCATTGTTGGTCGTAGGAAAATCCAACTTCAAGGCATAACAGATCGATCATTCCTCGGGGTTACCTAGACAACTCCAGTGCCAAAACAATGATCATTATGGGTTCCATCTACGACTAACTTCCATCTAGAAGTTTTTGGTTCATCATCTTCAGCATTATCATCAGGATCTGTGAACTCTATGATGAAATCCGCCTGTGCTTGTCCCTGCGTGGGATAGAAGAAATATCAAACTGACTTGGTTCAATATTCCTTTTAGGTAGGCTCCCAGACGCATTAGGTCGCTGAAGGACCTGTCATAGCGGCTGGAATGAGCCTTAACGTAGCAACACAACTTCCTTGATTCCATCAAAAGGGTATAAGACATCTTCTCAATTTTTGGATAGTTGTTCTTAGCCAATGTCCATCTTTAAATTATGTACTATTACAGTCATTGGATTTGATTGTCCTTACGTATGAGTGTAGAACTTATGGCATATAGGGATACCGCTAGATACACAAAAAAATCTTCGTGATAAATTGACTTAGAAAGTATGAAAGGCCTCTCCAGGTGATTTAATAAATTAGAATGCTTTGACACAGTCTGAAATCCAAGCAAAGTTAAGCTAACCTGTCTTTATCAGGTCAAAGAAAGGAATGCACTTATCAGTCGCTTTGGATAGTAATCGGCTCAGAGTGGCCGCCTTCCTATTTAGGCTCTGCACATCTTTAAACTTTCGATGTTCTTGAATGTTTCAAATGGCATTTATCTGCTCAGGGTTGACTTCAACCAATCTACAATTGACGATGGAATGTAGGAATTTCTCTGATGCAATGTCGAAAGTGCATTTGAAAGAGGTGAGTTTCATCCCGTATTGGCATAGAATATTGAACATCTCCGCTAAGTCACCAACATAATTGGTCGATCGTTGTGATTTTACGAGCATGTCATCTACATAAACCTCTATCCACCTCTCGATCTAATCTTTAAACATGTGACTGACCAAACATTGGTATATCGCTTTGGCATTCTTCAAATCGAAGGGCATGACCACGTAACAGTACAGTCTAAGGTATGTAATGAAACTAGTATGTCCCTGATCTAGTACATGCATCAAAATTTGGTGGTATCCGGAGTCTGCATCCATGAAGGAGAGTAGCTCATTTTCAGCTGTTGAGTCCACAAGTTGGTCGATCATGGGAAGCTATCATTGGACAGGCCTTATTCAGGTCGTAGAAATCAATACACATCCACCACTTTACATTATACTTCTTTACGAGATCCGTATTTGATACCCAGTTGGGGTATAACAAATATTGGATGAATCTGTTGCTCTCAAGCTTCTCAACTTCCTCTTTCAATGTCGCCATCCTCTCAGAACCAATCATACAACTCTTTTGTTTTACCAAGACATGTTTCAAATCGGTATTAAGTAAACGACTAATGATGGTCAGTGATATCCCACACATGTCAGCATTGGTCCAGACAAACATGTCAAGGTTTGCACGGAGAAAATTAGTCAACTTGCTCATCCGAGGGGTTCAAGGTGGAATCCAATTTTCAAGCCCTTAGAAGGTTTGTCGTTATCAGTCGGGGTCGCTACCACAGTTTCATTGGGTTTCTCCCTTTGGTATCCTTGCTTTTCGTCTCCTTTCTAGGATCAATGTCTTTGAATTGACAGATATATTGTCCAGGCTAGGATTTTTCCTGTGAATGTTATGCATCGGCACCCTTGACGCAAAGGAAAGTATCCACAGCCTTTTACTTTTCTTTATTGTGGGTGTATTTTCACTCAACCATGTAGCACGCCCATCCAGCTACCTGATCTCCCTATATAACTATGACTCCATTGTTAGTCGCAAATTTCAAGAGCAGACACCAAGGAGCAATGCATGCACTAAAGTCGGTAAGGCAAGTCGACCCAAAAAAGCATTATATGAAGAGTTAATGTCCAACATAGTGAATAGGAGGATCTGCAATTTCCTACGGTCTCCTTCACCAAGATCCACCGATAGCTCAACCATACCCACTAGTTTGTTAGTGGATCCATTTAAATCATGTATTCTTTCATTACACGGCTTCAATCCCTTAGTCTCAAACATCATCTGATCATATACATTTTCGAACAAAATATTTACAGAGCTCATGCAGGCAACAAGGAATTTTTATACTAAAGCAAAGCCAGTCAAGGCCAAAATCACCATTAGGTCAACATTTTGGGTATATATCCCATATGTATCTTAATTTTGGATGACGACGTCGTCTGTTATCGTCCTCCATTACTTCACTGGAACACTCTCGTCAGAGCATTACACTCCTCAACATTAATGTGCTAAACGTCCTTAATTTACATTTCCAATGTCTATAAACTAAAAACAGCTATATGTGGCCCTCCGACTATGGTGTTGATCACAATACCTATTTTCTTTTTTTGGACGGCAGATCTAGGATCTGTCTGACCTTGTCGATTGGGGTCCAAATTCCATTGCTCTATATCCCTCAAGGCAACTCTGTACTTATATAATTTTTCATCATGAATCAATTTCTCCATGATGCCCTAGAAGTAACGACATTCATTTGTCATGTGGTCATACATTTCATAAAATAGAAAAAACTTTCTAGTTTGCTTCTCTTTCTCCGTGGACTCTTTCAGCACAAGCTTTCGGTACTGCACTATGTTATAAGTATCTAAAATCACATTTTCTAGTAAATCATTCAAAGGTGTATAACTGTCGAATGTCAGGAATTTGGATCGCCTCCTAGCATATCCTTTTTTATTGCTGCCACCTCCGTTGCTGCCTTTACTTCGATTTCCTTTCTTTTGTTCTAGTCTTGAACATTCACTTGAACCTTTCTGGAACTGTCTGTAGATTGCTTCATTGCCACATTGCTTTGTATTCCCTCACTCACAAGGTCATTAATTCTCCTTTTCCGGGTTCAATATGCTTCTTACATACAAAAATATTGGGAAGTCTTCTCATAGAACTGATTCAAAGTAGTCAGAGGATTTCCCATCAGCTATTTTCCAAACTCTATATCAGTGTCGACGCCATCAACCAATACTATCAAAATAGTTTCATCATTAGGGTTACTAAGTTCGGTGACAGTAATATAGCAGCACTCAAGATAACCTTTGAGCAGTTCATCGTGAGCTTGATGTACACGAGAGTGTGCTATAACATGTTTTGACTTGTAGCATGCAGGCAGAATTGTCCCATGAATTTTCTACTTTGATAGTCGAATGAAGGTGCTAATCTTGACGGTAGTCTCATGAACCATATGAGAGTTATGACATTCAAATAGATCGGAAAGGCATTTCCTTTCACGGCGTTAGAGGCTTGAGTTGATTCCATATACCATATGTATTGCATCACATGTTGGCCAATATCAATCTTCTCGAATAGTGTGATATCTGTTGTAGGTTGAATCTGCATGGAAACTTGGCATTCAAGATACCGTCCATAAAAGATGTATAGCTTCGATCAATTCCCAAATCCTCATTATTTTAACCTCAGCTATCATGCATAATTTTCCTAACTATGGCAGTCAAGTATGGAGTGCTAATAAGAGTTCCATACTCTGAATCATCATCACACTTGAATCTGCTTGTCTTATTCGCAGGCAATCACATGTGCCACCGTTTGGGCATCACTTCCCTAACCCTTGTTGCCCTAATCATTCACAGGACATGAGGGGGGAGTGTAGGAGCTTAATATGGTCCCCAAGCATCGTGATTATGGGACGAAGTAGCTCAATTAGGTCGCTGGGAAGGTAAATCTCGACTCAACATTATCCGGTTTGGCATGGCCAAGCCAAACCATATCGGTAGGTGCTGGTCCCGATTCAACATGTCAAGCCAAGAGATGTTGAACCAAATTGGTTGAGTAGCTTCTGGATTATTTTTGGTTTTGACTTGCTGCTTCAACATCCTCCACTTCTACCAGATGACAATGAATCCTCGAACCAGTAACGCGATGGAGTAGGACCTCTCTAACTCCTGAAATCATTCCATTGCTCTACCATCCAATTTATGTCCTGCATTAGCACAATATTCTCATGCATTTAATCATTCAAAGTGCTGGTACTATAATTCAACTTCTCATGATCTCCATGAGGTCGTCGCGCATCACGGTTGCAGAAGTTGGCGTAGAAGCATTGGGTGAGGCAATTATAGTAGTCACACCGACATTCTCAACGACTGCTAGTTTGCATCATCTTAAGATTGGTTGTTCACTGGCCTGAAAGAGTAAGTGGCTCTCTTGGTTACCATAGTGATGGAAAATAAAGAGAATGAGATTTCTTAATGAGCTTAGGAATCCTCTAGTAGGCGCAAAGGTCCTAATGCTGACAATTTAGATTTCTCGGCCAAAGCACCAAAATTGTTAGCACCAAAATTGGTTCAGCACCCAAAGTTTGATAATATAGAATAAATATAAAAGAAAATAAATGAAAATGAAATAACATGCAATTTAAAATGGTTCAGCTTGAATTAGCCTACGTCGCTTGATGATTCTTGCTATTTTTTCACTAATTTAATGATTAATATGGCGGAATTGACGTAATCTCGAGTATAACTGAATACCTTGAAATAACAGTGCAAAAAGTTGAAGAAGCAACCCTCCAAATGTCTTCGAAGGTGATATTTATAGGTGTAGTTCATATCTGGTCCGGCTAGGCAAGTGGGTGGGAAAGTAGGAGCGATGGAGTGAGTGGGTGAAGTAGGCCACATCACCAATGTTCTCTGTCTTGGCTTGGCATAGCCTAGTTCGGCATACGCCATGCTGAGCCGGAGTCATGCCTAACAAAATGAGTCATGTTGTAACGAACCGCCTTTTAACCGCTTCAAATCAGCAATCAAACCAACTCGAACCATTCAAATTGACATATTGTAAGGGGTAGTTACACATTGGAATAGAAACAAAATGAAGTTTTATTGATATAACAGTAATTTACATCAGAGTTACAAAAATAGATCAGATTACAATAAATATACTGCGGAAATACTAAGTGCAACTCAAGAATTAACTAAAGTACAACGGAAGAATATAAATGCTCCAAATATAGCTCCTATCTAAATCAATCACCTGCTCTATGAAAAGACTCCAAGAACATCTGCAAAACCTTAACTACCAGGCAGCCCGTATAGAAAAATATAGGCACCCTGAATTTAGGAAAGGAACAATAAACTCCAGGTAAGTCATGGGACTGGTGTGAGAACTAAAACGGTTATTTTTTAAATTTATTTTAAAGTTAGGTAAATCATAAGACCCAACCGTATAAACATGGAACGGGTTTTTCCCTTAAGAATACCAATGTAGAAAATTCGCAATGCGTTTGGCAAAATGAAGCTACCATAAGGTCTCCTGGCACGCATACAATGCAAACGCAGACTTGGGCGAGGTTTCTCCTTATAGTAACAAAAAATGCCTGATACCTGAAAATACTTTGATTTTATTATTCGTGCATAGTGTGAAAATCATTTCACAAGTAAATGTGTCAATCGTAGTTAGCATAGGTACCATATACTATAATGACGTATAGTATACAACTGAAATCGTACAGGCTCATAGTGGAGAGTGGATTTCCAACAAATGACCAGGCTAAGGAAGTTCCTTATCCGATGGGTATACCTCTAGAGGGATGTCCCGAGAACCAATTGGCTCTCTGCCAATACAAGGTCGATTTACCCCTTAACTAGGTAACTTAGAGAACGCCTGAGTATGCCATCTCTCGGTCGTTACCAACCTTTAATCGGGCGCCTGCGACATCAACATCCTCCTAAGTAGAAGTTTCCACATAAGTAATACCTGGGTTCCATACCATGGTCCACTTTTTATTTAGTAGGGAATGACACACCCATATCCTTGCCACATTTTTCCTGTTTTGGGCATTTTTAGGGTGTAAGGCCTGCCGAAGTCTCGTTACACAAAGCTATGCCTAACTAAGCCACGCTTTGATCGTCTATAGCTCAGTCACTTGGTATACAACACTGTCATTTCATAACATATAATTTATAAGCACTAACCATATCACCTTTGAGCTCATACGTCCCAAAGAAAGGTGTTAAGCTAAGAGAAAGTATACTCTGCTACCAAACAGAAATATATTTAGTAAAGGTCAATCAATATACTACAAAATACAATGTCAAACACACATCCATGACGTCCGTTCTGGGTCAAAAAAACCGAACGCGCTTTATTCCTCATTCAATAAAGGAGAGAAGACCTTGCAAATCCGGAGAAACTCCAAATACGTTCGGACCATAGCAATATATAACCTCATAATGGGAGCTACCTGAGGCAACAACAGGAAGTCATTTCATTGTGGAGATTCCCAGTCTTCAACCACCATCTTCAATACCTTCATCTGCTCCATTTCTTCGTCTCATTATTCGAAATGGTTTTTGGATAGAAATCTGATCCCGTTCTGTTCGAATAATGAGCGTTATTTTAAAGCCAGATGGAAATACATGATTAATCAAGTCTCTTTCCACTTAAAACTGGTTAATTTGAAACCTTCTTAAAACATTTCTCCATTTCTTATCCTTTAACAAAGTCCTCATTTGAAAACTTGTAAATGATTAACCCTTGATAATTTTAATAACCATCTCTTAAATCTTTAAACCAAGATTTATTTTATCCATGGTTTCTTTTAAAATTCACATTCTGAAATTCCATTTCATAAATTACTCTTTAAAACATATCCTTTCAAATCAAAGATAATTAAGCTTCAAAAATATTAATAGTCATTAATTAACTCTTTATCAAAATTCATTAGTCCTTTATTCATTTACTTTCCTTTTGAAACCCCATCTTTAAATCAAGATCATTTGGCATCATCTCAGTTAGCCTTTAAAAGATCTTAATCCTTCTTAAATTCCAAAGCATAACTTATTCTTAGCTGGGTTAAGGAATGACGGTATTTAAGACATCATTCACAAGAAACTCAAACACAAATGATAATAAATATAAGATTTAAAAAGAAATATATATCAACTTATATTCAATACTAGTTCTCATAATCAAGTAATATTACAAGTGGAATAATGATATAAATATCTTTCAAATTACTCAAATAGTTTACGTGTAAACAACGGAATTCAATATCAAATATCCAAGGATTATTTCTATCTAAATCCAGATAATTTAAATTTGCAAAATTTTTACCTTAATCAAAAGATTTATCAAAAAATATTACGTAAAACAACATTTATATTTGATAAACCAAATAACATAAACTTGTTGGGTTAAGGATGATATTATTAAAGACATCGTCCACAACAACCCGAAACTAATTAATATTCAACAGATACCATAAGCAGAATAAAGGTATATTCAACTTTTAAATTCCTCGAATAGTATGAGTTTTATCTATGGAATTAATACCAAATATTCGAAGATTATTTGCAACCAAATCCAATAATCTTAAATTGGAAAACTTTATTTCATTTAAATTTTGGATTTTCAAAACGTTGTTTTTTTACAGTATCCATAAATATGATAGGAAAATCCAAATTAAAATTATTGATCAAAACTTCATATTTCTTGCGTGAGTCACTTTAAAATCATTTATTATGATTTATCGTAAATTTTCCATATTATTAATAATTTGTTTATAAAGTTGTTTATATCGGTTTCCAATTACGGTTACGGAACTACAACCACGATTTTATTTAAAACTTGTTTTGGACATAATTGAAATATATAAATGGAAATCCAAAAATTCCTTTTCTTTTTGAAAATTATTATCATTAGAAAGAAAATGTTTTTCATTTTAGGTAAATCTGATCTAAATTGCATTAGTTATAATCATTTGAAGTTTATGGTCGAAATTCATGAACTACCGTAGCGGGACTAGCTCTATTCAGACCAAGTTATAATTTTAAAATAAAATTCATCCGATTAGCTTCTAATATTTTTGTAAACCCTATAAAACATAAATACGCCCATTTGAAAGCAGTATATTCAAATTTCAACCTCAAATTCAATTATAAATCAAAATTGAATATTTTATTATTATAATATTAATATAATATTATTATTTTTTAAAATTTATTCTTTTGAAATCCAAACTTTGTAGAAATCAAATTAACCGTTATATAAGACTAATGGAAAAATTAGTTTGAGTTTAAAACATCGTTTATATAGCTAACTCAAATTAAATTTATATATCGAAATCGATTTCATTTATTTGATTTTGAACAAGCTATTTCATACCAAAACCTTATTCAAATAAATTTTTGTTTTTTCAAAAGTTTTTCATAAACACTTTAATTTCATTTCCAAATAATTTCGAATATAAAATTTCAACTTTCGTTTTTAGGCCTTATTTGTCTTAAATGAATAAAATATTCGTTTATATAATACCAATGGAACGAGCTTAACCAATACCCAATTAATTTCGATACATGTGAGTATAAAGTGTGAATAGTCTTAATAACATTCACTACAACCATTCATCCATATCACAGTATTAAAAATATAAGTGTTTCAACAATTAATGGTTATACGCCTAGGAATAATGATAATAACTGTAACAACATCCATCAACCACGAAGTAACCATAACATCCACAATGCAACCATTGTATAATATGGTTATGATTATAAAAAATTTCCAAACTAAATCAAAGAAATTTTCACTATAATAAATATTCCAAATATAGCTTAAGAAGTTCTCATCGAGATTAAGTTGTCGGAATAACGATTCGTTTCGATTTAAACTGAACAAATGTTAAATTTAAACAAAACTTCCTTCTGCTTCAAATATTCCAAATTCCATCACTTAGTATTCGCTGATGTGATTCTGCTGCATCTTATCGCACCCCAATCTGTTAACATATGAACATGTATTCGCTGTTACAAATTTTAATCACTTTTAATTAAACTTAAATTAATTAATATAACTTAATTGACACTAATCATGTCATTAACTTAATTAACTATAATTAAATTAACCTAATTGCATCTTCACCCCATTCGATTTGTTTAGGTTCGAAAGCCATCAACAAACACGGTCTCCAACTGATCGCCGCAACTGCCACCGGTCTCTATACCTCCGACCAACACCATCGGCCTGACCCCCTCCCCAAGGCCCGTCGACACCCAGTGCGCCGCCCCCTCTGGCATTGCCCATCGCTTGAAAAACAAACCTAGCCCGAATTCATTCGAGTCAACCTCACGACAACCACATTCCACCATGCATCGCCAAACTCCATCACCAGGTCTTCCTCGCCACCCTCTTCTACATTCCAGCTGACCCAACTGCCTGAATCTGCCTCTAACGCCTTGAAATAGCCAAAACATGAAATGAGCACCCGCACTTTTGAACATATATCTACGACGATCTGAAGCTCCGATCAACGATCCAACCGTACGGATTTGAAGGGGAAGAGGAGGCCTACAACTTTCTTGTTTAAAGTTTTCTCTGAAAGTGAACAGATAACGAAGGATTAACGAGTGAAATTGAATGATTTTCGACCATTAAAGATAGGGTGCGGCTAGGGTTGGGAAGGTTTGAGACAATTTATAGGCTTCGTTAACTATTATTTTATTCACCCTTGAATGTTAAAATACCACGAACTCCAAACAAAGCGCAATGACTGATGTTCCTACTCAAATACCCATATTCCGAACACAACGGAACATGTTTCGGAAGTCAAATTATAAGTTATACGTTATTATTAATTGAAAAATCAAATTATAAGTTATTATTAATTGCAAAATCAAATTATAAGTTATAAGTTATTATTAATTGCAAAGTCAAATTATAAGTTATAACTATGGAAGTCAAATTGTTTTCCGTAGATATTTTCAAAATCAAATTATAAGTTATTATTAATTGCAAATTAATCTTCGATACGCGTTTATATCACGCACGCTCACATAACAACTCTGATTGATACGAAAATTGAAATCTTACAATAATTCAATATTCCAAATCCGATGAAACTAATTTCGTCAAAATCTGAGATCATTTGAAAAATTGCTATTTTTAAGTGTTAAATTAAATCGATAAAATATAAATTGATTTCAAAATAATCAAATCTCTTGAAAATAAATTATTATCATCGTATATATTCAAATAGAATTTTACGTAGCTTTCAAAACAAATAAATTCAGATTTTAACTTTGATATTCCCACTTTTAAATATTTTTACGTTCAAATTCTTACTTAAATAAATTTAAAGTTGTTAAATCCTAAAATTAATTGTTTTACATATTTAAATTAATAAATATTCCTATACACAAAAAAATTAGATTGTTACATTCTCACCCCTTAAAAGAATTTCGTCCTCTAAATTGCTAAGGCAGGAAAAACTTCAACCTTGTTAACTTTTCAAAATTTCACTTAGTTGAAACCCGACACTTCACATAATTCATACTTATTTAATAATTCAAATCTGGATTTTATTTCTAAGTTTAAACTTACTACTTTAATTCAATCCAAATTTATTTAACCCCACTTAAGCTAAATTATAATTCGTTTGCTTCACTTTTACCATTTCAATCTATATTAGTTGCATAAGTTAAATTTAAAGTTCAAATTATCTTAATAATTTTCCCAAATTACAAACATTCACTTAACCAAGTTCTTAACCTTATTCAATTTACAAAGCTTTTTATACTTGGATTATTTATTCTAATTAGTTAATTACAACTGTATATGAACAATTAGAATTTCACAGTTTGACTAAGATGTTTATATTCAAATTTCAACCATCTTAATTATTTTTCCAAGTTATAACTAAACATATATTTCTAAACCCTTTTTCTTTTATTATTGGTTTGTTCCCTAGTAACTGGTCTACTTGATATAGTCTTTAATAATTTATTAAAAATTCCAAGACCTACTTTGTATCGTCAACTATCTTAAAATTGAATTCACAAAACATTTGCATTTAGATTTGTTTATCTAATTAGTTTAGGAGAGATTAATTGTTACATGTGAAATTTTAATCATAAAACACTTATTTTTAACTTGATCTTTCAATTTAGTATCCATATCATAATATATATAGCTAATAATATCTATATTTTTCAAAACTTTTTCTTTTTTATATTTAAAATATAATCTTTCAAAAATAATTTTTGTGACGATCTCAAAACCCTGTACGACGGTGTTAAGGATAATCATTGGAATATAACACATTAATCATCATTAGTAGAGAACAGGTAATAGCATAAACAGAAAACAGAATAATTTACATCAGTATAACAGTGGAATCATAACATGTAATAAACATCAGAGTAGCACAGTGTAGGATACAACTTAGTGCATGAAGGTAAGTGATTAGTCCACATCAAGATCACTGGTACGTATACATGAAGCATATTTGTCTACATCGCGATGAGCGGAATCATATGCATAGATAATAATGGCGGAATATCAATAACCAAAATACTGAGAAACCAGGTCGTCGCCATACAAGCCAAAAGATGCACTCCATGCTGTAGTACAAAAGCCAAAATATATCCTGCTACCTATCATTAAGTTGCCCATGTGAAAATAAGGGCACCCAAGTTTGCAAGGTGAAACAAACTACGAGTCAGTCATGGGACTGGTATGAGAAATCTACTTAACTGATTAAACAACAATAATAAGGTAAATCATAGGACCACGCCACTTTTGCGGAACGGGTTTACTCCAGAGATTGCCAATGCATGAAATAAAGTAAATTATTTAATCATCGCAATGCTTTTTTAAAAAATGAAGCCATTATAAGACTCAGGTCCCATCACACAATGCAACGCAAGCCAGAGGACAGAGTTTTACCTTATAATGGCCAAGAAATGCTTGATTGGTATAAAACAAAAGTGTTTGATATTATTACTAGTGCATATATATTTCAAAAGAAACTTCCATCATAAATATCAATCATAGACGACATGAGTGTCCCATGCCACTATGTTGCCATATATAAGTTACAATCAAATCTGTAATTTCGTATTAGAAATTGGATTCCATCATGAGTCGAGGCAAAGGGCAAGCTCCCCTCCAATTCGAGACACTCTAGTAAATGTCTTAGGACCACACACAGCAATCCAAAATCTTCAGGGTCGGTCCTCTCTTACTTTTGAGGATTAGTATTCCTGAACACACGTTTCTCGGTCCTATCAGACCTATATCCGAGGCGCCTCGCATTCCAACAACCACACAGGTAAAATAATATAAATGTCAGGGCTGGTAGGTCACTGACATCACCCATAACTAGAAAGAAACATCGTGCTCTCCCTGCAGTCACTATCCCATTTTTGACTCATACCGAGGTGTGAGGCTCGCGAATCAATGCTATACACAAAGCTATGCCATGTAGGTCGTGCTTTGATCATCAACCACAAGACTTTGCTTTTCAATAGAAGCCTTGATCACTTTCCACTTAGGCATGCCACACAGGCAATTCACTCCATGCGACTGATTTCTATCGATATATAACCTCTGAGCTCGTACGTCTCAGAGAAAGGCGTTAAGAGAGAGAATAAATTCTCCGCCGCCAAACATATATATATTTAATAGAGATCAATCAACATAGAACAAAATCCAATGTCAGACACGCATCCATTTACAAGTTTGTTCTGGGTCTGAACGAAACCGAAGGTACCTTATTCCTCGCATATTTGTACAATCAACAAGTACGTCCGGACGGCTAGCACTTTAGCCCCTTCAAGGTAGCTACTCCAATCATGAGCCTTGGTAGCACCCATCCATCCGATGTGAAGATCGTCAGTCTTGAACCGTCTTCATATCTTCGACTTCTTATCGTTGATCAATTATTTGAAATGAGAATTAACTCGGCCTTTTCAACTAATTCACGTATGTTTAGAATTCAAATCAATTCTGTCCATGGTCAAATTATTCGACATCCACAATTCAGTTCATTAGTATAATTTTCATGTCAAACACATTCAACCATCAAATGACAAGCAAACCAAGTATAGTCGGTTTATTTCCATTCCACATCGTCTATAATATTTTATAACGATATATCACCATTTTTATTTATTTTAAAATGGCCATATTTAAATAAACGACGTTTCAGGTCGTGCCGAGGCACTGGCGCTGTTTTTATTCAAATTTGTATTACACATATCTGAAAATCTAACCGTTGGATCCCAACAAATTTATATCGTTGGAAAGATATTTCCAAAGCGAACCCAACGGTTCCAGTTTCGTGAAAATCCGACAGTCGGATCTTTCGGTATAATCGTTTAAATTTACAATTTCAAAACGCGAACTGCAGGGGCTCAATTCGTTTTATTTAATTTATACATATATATATATATATATATATATAATTTATTCAATGATTTCAATATCGTTTTCACTTCAAATATTTTACTAACGCCTTTAAATTTCAGAAAATTTCGCCATAACCTCCTTTGTACGGGAAGGGGTTTGAAAATTTATTGGGCCGTATTAGGCACCCAATAAATCCTAAAAAGCATGCACATATTTATAGTGATATATTCTAATGTCCATATGGGAGTGTGTATGGATCATAACTCCAGAGAATAAATTCTCGTCACCCTATAAATGGTTTTTGTGCCATACCAACTAGATAGACGTGTTTATTGTCAACTCCAGACCCGTGTGGGGTTTTTACTAATCTGGTAAATTACCATTATATTTTATATAGTTCATATCAGTCTTCGGTTCAACCTGAAATATAGTCATCTCCATACAAGCCTCTCGCTTGTATGGCAATCTTTAATCTCGTCACATCAGCTCCAAATGCTAATGTGGTATATGATAGAGTATGCTATCTTCTTGCAGTAAGCCATGTAGTGTAGTCCAAAATTAATTGTTACTATCCTATGGCGACGTTTATTATTACACACAGAACAACCAGCACTCCGCATCCAATGGCATTCACAGGAGTTGATATAATAATAAAATTGTGCAGCCAACTCATTAAGGTTTACCTATTTGTCGGGCACTTACATAAATTCTTTGCTCAACAGCTAATCCATTTTCCTATTCAACACATGTATATATATATGTGTGTGTGTGTGTCTGTGCAAAACTAAGCTAAAATAATATTTCTAGTGAACAAATGTTTATTTTCCACGCATGGTTATTTTTAACTTCCTACACATGTTAAAAGTAATATTTTCAACTTACAAATATTTATTTCAACAAGTGGTTAGTTTAACACTTCATAAATTGTATAAAAATGATATTATTAGCGAACAAAAATATATTTCAACGCATGACTATTTTATTTAGTTCATATACATGTTAAAAATAAGATTCATAGCAAATCAATATTTATTTCAACACTTGTGTATTTTTAGTGAGTCGTATACATGATAAAAATGATATTTTTATCATCAAAAATATTTATTCAACACATGAATGTTTTTAGCGCTTCATATTCACAATAAAGATGTTAATTTTATTGTTCAATTCATATATTCAACACTTGAATTTTATCGACTTCACATATATGATAAAAATATGATTTTTATTTCAACACATGAATGTTTTCTATAGTTTATATATATAATAAAAATGTGATTTTTATTGTTAAAACAATTTATTTAAAACACGAATATTTTATGTTATCTATATATGTGATAAAATGTTATTTTTATCTTTCAAAGAATTTATTCAACACAAGAATTTCTATTCAACACACGAATATGGTTTCAACACATAAAAATAATTCTAACACATGAATATTATTGAAAATTTCGGTAGCATAATGGTAGGGTATTTAAAACCGGCACCGTATCGATGTACGGCTCCTCGCTCTACCTTAAAACCTTGCGGTTTTTGACAATGGGGATTTCATACATCTAGTTCGTACACAAACAAGTATGTTTTTCTTTTCCACAACCTATTCTAATTTTGTTTCAACCACAATCCAACAATATCAACCACAAACAATCCTATCAACCATTCGCATTATTCACCAATTTTTTTATGCCAATTCACAATCAATAAATATCGTCCATGGTTTGTGGACGAGGGAGTATATATATATAAGTATATTTTATTTCCATTCCAACGCACATATGATTTATACAATGCATGTATAATTCATACATCGCTCATATAACTTATACAACACATGTACAAGAGGTATACAACGCGTATATAACTTATACATCGCTTATATAATTTATACATCACATTTCCATTCGCATTTTGAATTTAGAGTTCTCACACTTGTTTTCGAGATGCTAAAACTCGTAGCTAGCTCAGAAAAATCCCTGGACTCTTCTAAAATGTAGGGAGCGTCCTTACGGTCATGATGTCTCCTGTTTCATCGAATTTCGTTAACATATGTTAAAGATATGATATTTATTTGAAAATCAAAAATTGTAACACTTAAAAGTGTTATAGCCTTTTAAATTTCTTCAGGCCGTTACCTCAACAAAAGCTTCAAACCTAGGTTTACATTTTCCACTAAATCCGTAGCACGTTGTCAGGATCGGAGCACACCACCTCGAAGAGGGGCGAGAGGCGCTCAGGCGCAAGGGGGTGCGATCTGGCTCGGTGGTCCTAAGCGTGCGCGGCGGCGGCGGAAAGATCGATCCTTTAAGGAGGTGATTCGCGAGCTAGAGGCGACGATATGGGGTAAACTTTATATGGATTTGAAGAGAACGACTAGGTCTACAAAAAATTGTACTAGGGCATGGTCATATTCTTGATGGATTGGCCGGAAAATGGATGGGAAAGGGATAACGGTTAATCGCCGTCGGTTACGAGGGGTTTTCTGATTTTTTTTATATTTTTAATTATGAATGGAACTATTTGATTGGCCCGTTAATTATATAAATTCGAAAATAGAGTTTTCTCCAAACAAACTCCAATCCCAACCCAACGACTGTCGCCCCTAGCTAAATACCCCCATTCCTAACATATTGGAATATGTTTTGTAAGCCAATTCGACTGTTACAGTCAATTATTCTTCAAATTAAAGTATAAAACATTCAATATTTGATTTGAACGTACGTTTTAATTTGCTAGGGCCATATATTGATTCTAAAAATCCCCGAAAAATTTATCTAGCTATGTTGGGACGATACGGTCCCAACAAAATTGATTTCGTCGAATTCTGAGACCATTTGAAAAATGGCCATATTCTGGTCGATCCACTTTAACTGAAATCAACCAAACACATTTTCCTTTGCCACGCTCACATATTAACTTCAAAAATTATGGAATTTGAAACTTAGCAATAAGTTGACATCCCAGATCCAACAAAAGTGGTTTCATCGAAAACTGAGGTCATTTGCAAAATTGCTATTTTCAAGGGCTATATATTCTCTATAGCGACCTTTCTGAAAATTCATTTGGCTATAACTTTTGATTACCGCTATGAAATTTCAATTTTTCAGATTCTTAGAAAGATATTCATAAATTGATTTAAATATTTTTGGTTCCTCTAAAATCCAGTTTTATTTTGCACCTGGTACCGTCAATCAAAGTTTGAATTCAAATTTTGAAACTGCCGCGCCATCTCAGTCCTTGTTTATAATTAAAAATAATTATATTTATTTACAAACATTGATTCAAACGTACTTTTCGTCATCTATTATTTAAAATAATTTATTTTAAATATTTAAAATCCACTAAAATAGCCAAATTAAAATTTTTAAATTGGCTCAAATTTTCCGGGTTGTTACAATCTCCCCCACTTAAAACTTTTCGTCTCCAAAAAGGAAGCAGCAGTATAGTAGGAAACAACACGGAAACGTAAAGTATTGTAAATGTACCTTGCACCTGAGTTAGTCAGAGATGTCCACTTTGCACTTGGGGTAGGCTTGCTTAATGCTCTCCTCAGTCTACCAAGTACAGTCTCTAGGATCTCCACTCCACTGCACTTTAACTAAATGAACCTTCTTGTTCCTTAGCTCTTTAGTTTCTTTGCCAGTAATCTTTATCGGCTCTCTTCTGACTGCTAATTCTGGAGTTATTTCCAAGTCCTGTTGTGCGGCTTCTTCCACAATCGAATCTGGATCATGTACATGCTTTCTAAGTTGAGATACGTGAAACTCATCATGTACTCCAGGAAACCAATCAGGTAATTGAACTCTATAAGCAAGAGTTCCAATTCGTTCTAGTATAGGAAAGGGACCAATAAATCTAGGGGCCAACTTCCCAGTTTTACCGAATTAGATTACTCCTCTCATCGGAGAAACTCTCAAATAAACATAATCAACAACAGCAAATGCTAAATCTCTTCTTCTAGAGTCCGCATAACTTTTTTGTCAGCTTTGCGCGGTTTGCAATCGTTTCTTGATGAAATCGACTTTGTCTGAAGCTTCTCGAATCATATCGGGTCCCAGCACAAGTCTATTGCCAGATTCTACCCAACATGCGGGAGATCTGCATGGTCTACCATATAATGCTTCAAATGGCAACATTTCCAAGCTTGCTTGATAACTGTTGTTGTATGAGAATTCGGCCAAACGCAAGTGATCTTCCCATGACCCGCCAAAATCAATAATACAAGCCCGTAGTAAATCTTCTAGAATTCTGTTCACCCTCTTAGTTTGGCCATCTGTCTGAGGGTGATATGCAGTGCTTAGGTTTAGTTTTGTCCCCGGTTCTACTTGAACTGCCTCCCAGAATTTGCTAGTAAATAATGGATCTCTATCACTGACTATAATGATCGGCACTCCATGTTGCTTAACAATTTACTTGAGATAAATCTGTGCTTGACTTTGAGCAGTTCGATTGGATCTGACAGGTATGAAATGGGCGGTCTTTGTGAAGCGATCTACGATCACCTAAATACTGTCATTTCCTTTCCTAGTTCGGGGAAAACCATCTATGAAATCCATGAAAATATGTTCCCACTTCCAACCTGGGATTTCCAACGGTTGCAACAATCCGGCCAGTTTCTGTTGGTGGCTTTTGACTAGTTGGCAAGTAGAGCACGTGCTAACATATAAGGAAATATCTCTTTTCAATGACTTCCACCAGAATGTGCGCTTAAGATCATTGTACATCTTACTCACCCTTGGATGAATGCAAAGATTGGACTTATGGCATTCATCAAGAACTTCTCTTCGGAGCTCAGGGATTTCTGGAACACAAATGCGCCCCTGCAATCGCAAAACTACTTTGCTGTCTAGGCTGAAATCCGAAGCCTTGCCTTCTCGAATTCGCTGGCTAATCCTTTAAATAAATTCGTCGCCTTCCTGGAGAACAACGATCTTGTCAATTAATGAAGGCGTAATTATAAGATTGGCAATGATTGCGGTTTTTCTGCTAAGCGCATCCGCTACCACATTAGCTTTTCCCAGCGTATGTAGGATATCTAGATCATACGCTGCAAGAAATTCTAGCCAACGCTGTTGTCTCATGTTCAAGTCTTTCTGGGTGTGCAGATATTTCAATGATTGATGGTTTGTATATAATTCGAATTTCTCACCCAACAAGTAATGTCTCCAGATTTTCAAAGCAAACACGATGACCAATAATTCTAGATCATGAGTTACATAATTCTTCTCATGCAGCTTCAATTGACGGCTAGCATAATGGCCACTTGGCCTTTTTGCATTAATACCGCACCAAGACCTTTAATCGAAGCATCTGTCCAAATGGTCAAATCCTGATTGCCATCGATAATTGTTAATACTGGAGCGATTGTCAATTTTAGTTTCAGCTCTTCGAAAGCTTCCTCACATTCTGGAGTCCATTTAAACTTCTCGTGCTTCTTTGAAAGCTTTGTTAATGGACCGGATGTCTTCGAATAATCCTTAACAAATTCGATAATAACTAGCCAATCTAAGAAAACTTCGGACTTCTGTGGCAGTGGTAGGCTGTTTCCAGTCTTGAATTGCTGAAATTTTGTTTGGATCTACAGAAATTCCTTCCTTTGATACTACGTGACCAAGGAACTTCAATTCATCTTGCCAGAAGATACATTTAGAAAATTTAGCTTTGAAGACGTTCTTTCTCAGAATTCCCAACACTTGTTCTAAATGTTTTTCATGCTCGCTTTTTGACTTAGAGTAGATTAAAATATCATCAATGAATACGAGAACGAATTTATTTAAGACACCTCGGAACACTCTGTTCATTAAATCAACGAAGTATGCAGGAGCGTTACATAAGCCAAACGACTTACTAACCACTCATAAAATATGTCTGGACCTCTGAAAGCTGTCAAAGGAACACAATCTTCTGCAATTCTCAGTTGATGGAAACATGTAGCTAGGTCCATTCTGGAAAATACTCGCGCTCCATTCAATTGATCTAACAAATCATCAATGCGGGGCAATGGATATTTATTCTTTAGTGTCTGCTTGTTGAGATCTCGGTAATCAACACATAGTCGTAGAGTACCATCTGATTTCGGGGGCAAACACTACTGCTGCACCCTAATCAGAAAAGCTTGGCCTGATCAGACCCTTCCATAGTAGTTGTCTAGTTTGATCGTCCAATTCTTCTTTTTCTTTTGGAATCATTCTTCGAATTGGATGTACCATTGGTCTGGCATTCAAAATTAGATCGATTCTGGATTCAATTTCTCTTTGCAGACGTAAGTTATCGACTTCTTCAAACACATCCGCATAGTTTTTAACAACAGGAATCTTTTCCAACAAAGTGGGAATAACTTCGAGAGCAGACCAAAATGCTTTTCTATCCGGATTTGAGCCATGACATGGTATAACAATATGTCCAAGTTTTGTTTTAATTTTAACTTCTCTTCCGACACATTTTACTTCGGCCTCATATTTCATTAACCTGTCAAGCCCAAGAATAGCGTCGAATTCAGAAAAATCCATGACGATCAGCTTAAAAGGATACCGGTAAGAAGAATAAGAGACTGGCACATTACAATATGAACTGAGAACAAGAAAGCCACCTATCGGATTTTGAACTCTAATGGACTCTTTAAGATTTCTTGAATTTATCTTTAACTTGTTAATAGTGTTACTAGAAATAAACCTGCGTGATGCACCAGTGTCAAATAGTACAGAAACAGGAATATTTCTAATAGTAAGAGTACCTCCCAGAACATCGGGTTTACCTGATCCATCCGCAATAGCTGGCGGTTTACCCCATCATAAACATGTGTAACTTCTGCCTTCTTTAGCAATGGACAATCTTTGATGAGATGCCCTGTTCGGCGACAGTTGAAGCATGATTTAGAACTCCGAGGGTTTTGACTTGAGCTTTGTGGGTTTGTCTTCTGCGGCTTTGGAGCGGTGCACACATTGGAGTAATGTCCCATCTTACCGCAATTAAAACAGATTCCCTTGGGTGGCTTACTAGCTTGCTGATTTGCGGCTGCTGCGTTGCTGGACTTAGGTTGATTCCCAGAAGCCTTGCGTTTGTTTCCCGCTTGATTCTTGGCGCGGTCTAGATCAAGGTTCCTCTGGTCCAAATCTTCATAGTTACAGGCCATTTCCACCATTTCTGCAAAAGGAAGTTTGATGTGGCTCATGGCTCTATCCTGATACTTACGCTTAAGTCCATGTTTGAACCTTTTATTCTTTGCCTTTGCAGTCATGACAAGCTCTGCTGCGCAACGAGATAGTTGCGTGAACTTGTTAAGGTAGTCCTGGATGGAGCGGTCTCCCTTTTGGAGATTGGAAAATTCATCGTGCATACGCTCCATCGCTTGCTCGGGGATGAACTTCTCCTTAAACAATGCCTTGAACTCATCCCAAGTCCTCACTACATCTTGCTCCTCAGCAGCGATGGCATCCCACCATAATTCTGCTTCTTCCTGTAAAAGACATGCGCCCATAAATGCCTTATCGTGGTCTCCGAGTCTTAAGCCACCTAAGATCTTTTAACAAGTTTTCAACCAAGCCAAGGCTTCTATCACTGTGGCAATGCCTGAAAAGGTTTGCCCCCGAGATTCTCTTCGCTACTCGGTCTAGGTCGAATGGCTGAGGGGTTGGTGGTTGTATCAAAGGCTCTTCCACAACAAGGATATTCCCCCGTCCTCTACCTCGGCCTCCTTGGCCTCCTCTAGCTGTAGCTGCTTGGGTAGCCATCTATGAAGTTCTGAATAAGCAAGAAAAGAGTCAAGCCCACAGAAATGATAATTTTAATATATGGTGAAGCAGAAGAACACAAGGAAAGACAATGATGTACTGATCAAATTATTTTTGCTATTCTGCTTAGCTCATTCTAGGACATTACTAATCCTATCTCTAATGAGCTACTCGCCTTAGAACACTACTGATTCTATTCTGACGAGGTGTTTAATGCGTTAAATTCCAGAACTAAGATTAATCAAGGCTATGATACCACCTGTGACGATCTCAAAACCCCGTACGACGGTGTTAAGGATAATTATTGGAATATAACACATTAATCATCATTAGCAGAGAACAGGTAATAGCATAAACAGAAAATAGAATAATTCACATCAATATGATAGCGAAATCATAACATATAATAAACATCAGACTAGCACAGTGTAGGATACAACTTAGTGCATGAAGGTAAATGATCAGTCTACATCAAGATCACTGGTACATATACATCATAGATACATAATAGAAGCAAATCTGTCTACATCGCGATGAGCAGAATCATATACACAGATAATAATGGCGGAATATCAATAGCCAAAATACTGAGAAGCCAGGTCCTCGCCATACAAGCCAAAAGATGCACTCCATGCTGTAGTGCAAAAGCCAAAATATATCATGCTACCTGTCACTAGGCTGCCCGTGTGAAAATAAGGGCACCCAAGTTTGCAAGGTGAAACAAACTACGAGTCAGTCATGGGACTGGTATGAGAAATCTACTTAACTGATTAAACAACAATAATAAGGCAAATCACAGGATCACGCCACTTCCGCGGAACGGGTTTACTCCAGGGATTGCCAGTGCATGAAATAAAGTAAATTATTTAATCATCGCAATGCTTTTTATAAAAATGAAGCCATTATAAGACTCAGGTCCTATCACACAATGCAACACAAGCCGGAGGATAGAGTTTTACCTTATAATGTCCAAGAAATGTTTGATACGTATAAAACAAAAGTGTTTGATATTATTACTAGTGCATATATGTTTCAAAAGCAACTTCCATCATAAATATCAATCACAGACGACATGAGAGTCCCATGCCACTATGTCACCATATATAAGTTACAATCAAATCCGTAATTTCGTATTGGAAATTGGATTCCATCATGAGTCGAGGCAAGGGGAAAGCTCCACTCCAATTCGAGACACTCTAGCAAATGTCTCAGGACCACAAACAGCGATCCTGGATCTTCAGGGCCAGTCCTCTCTTACTTTTGAGGATTAGTATTCCTGAACAAACATTTCCCGGTCCTATCAGACCTATATCCGAGGCGCCTCGCATTCCAACAACCACACAGGTAAAATAATATAAATGTAAGGGCTGGTAGGTCACTGACATCACCCATAGCTAGAAAGAAACGTCGTGCTCTCCCTGCAGTCACTATCCCGTTTTTGACTCATACCGAGGTGTGAGGATCACGAATCAACGCTATACACAAAGTTATGCCACGTAGGCCGTGCTTTGATCATCAACCACAAGACTTTGCTTTTTAACATAAGCCTTGATCACCTGCCACTTAGGCATGCCACACAGGCAATTCACTCCATGTGACTGATTTCTATCGATATATAACCTCTGAGCTCATACGTCTCAGAGAAGGGCGTTAAGCAAGAAAGTAAATTCTCCGTGGCCAAACAGATATATATTTAATAGAGATCAATCAGCACAGAACAAAATCCAATGTCAGACACGCATCCATTTACAAGTTCATTCTGGGTCTAAACGAAATCGGAGGCACTTATTCCTGACATATTCGTACAATCAACAAGTACGTCCGGACGGCTATCACTTTAGCCCCTTCAAGGTAGCTACTCCAATCATGAGCCTTTGTAGCACCCATCCATCCGATGCGAAGATCGTTGGTCTTGAACCGTCTTCATATCTTCGACTTCTAATCTTCGATCAATTATTTGAATTGAGAATTAACTCGGCCTTTTCAAATAATTCACGTATATTTAGAATTCAAATCAATTATGTCCATGGTCAAATTATTCGACATCCACAATTCAGTTCATTAGTATAATTTTCATGTCAAACACATTCAACCATCAAATGACAAGCAAATCAAGTATAATCGTTTTATTTCCATTCCACATCGTTTATAATATTTTATAACGATATATCACCGTTTTTATTTATTTAAAAATGGCCCTATTTAATTAAACGACGTTTTAGGTCATGCCGAGGCACTGGCGCTGTTTTTCTTTAAATTTGTTTTACACATATTTGAAAATCTAACCGTTGGATCCTAACAAAGTTTATATTGTTGGAAAGATTTTTCCAAAGCAAACCCAACGGTTCCAATTTCGTGAAAATCCGATGGTCGGATCTTTCGGTATAATAGTTTAACGTTACGATTTCAAAACGCAGACTGTAGGGGCTCGATTTTTATTTAAATTATATATATATATAATTTATTCGATGATTTCAATATCATTTTTACTTCAAATATTACACCAACACCTTTAAATTTCAGTAAATTTTGCCATAACCTCCTTTGTACGAGAAGGGTTTAGAAATTCATTGGGCCGTATTAGGCACCCAATAAATCCTAAAAAGCATGCACATATTTATAGTGATATATTCTAGTGTCCATATGGGAGTGTGTATAGATCATAACTCCAGAGAATAAATTCTCGTCACCCTATAAATGGTTTTTGTGCCATACCAACTAGAGAGACGTGTTTATTGTCAACTCTAGACTCGTGTGGAGGTTTTTATTAATCTGGCAAATTACCATTATATTTTATATAGTTCATATCAGTTTTCGGTTCAACCTGAAATATAGTCATCGCCATACAAGCCTCTCGCTTGTATGGTAATCTTCAACCTCGTCACATCAGCTTCAAATGCTAATGTGGTATATGATAGAGTATGTTATCTTCTTGCAGTATGCCATGTAGTGTAGTCCAAAATTAATTGTTGCTATCCTATGGAGACATTTATTATTACACACAGAACAACCAGCACTCCGCATCCAATGACATTCACAGGAGTTGATATAATAATAAAATTGGGTAGCCAACTCATTAAGGTTTACCTATTTGTTGGGCACGCAAATAAATTCTTTACTCAACAGCTGATCCATTTTCCTGTTCAACACATGTATATATATATATGTGCAAAACTAAGCTAAAATAATATTTCTAGTGAACAAATGTTTATTTTCCATACATGGTTATTTTTAACACTTCCTACACATGTTAAAAATAATATTTTCAACTTACAAATATTTATTTCAGCAAGTGGTTATTTTAACACTTCATAATTCGTAAAAAATGATATTCTTAGCGAACAAAAATATATTTCAATGCAAGACTATTTTATTTAGTTCATATACATGTTAAAAATAAGATTCATAGCAAATTAATATTTATTTCAACACTTGTGTATTTATAGCGAGTCGTATACATGATAAAAATGATATTTTTATTATCAAAAATATTTATTCAACACATGAATGTTTTTAGCACTTCATACTCACAATAAAGATGTTAATTTTATTGTTCAATTCATATATTCAACACTTGAATTTTATCGACTTCACATATACGATAAAAATATGATTTTTATCGTTCTAGTCCTTTATTCAATACATAGATGTTTTCTATAGTTTATATATGTAATAAAAATGTGATTTTTATTGTTAAAACAATTTATTTAAAACACGAATATTTTATACAGTCTATATATGTGATAAAATGTTATTTTTATCTTTAAAAGAATTTTTTCAAAACATGAATTTCTATTCAACACATGAATATGGTTTCAACACATGAAAATAATTCTAACACATGAATATTATTGAAAATTTCGGCAGCATAACGGTATGGTATTTAAAACCGACACCGTATCGATGTACGACTCTTCGCTCTACCTTAAAACCTTACGGTTTTTGACAATGGGGATTTCATACATCTAGTTCGTATGCAGACGAGTATGTTTTTCTTTTCCACAACCTATTCTAATTTTGTTTCAACCACAATCCAATAATATCAACCACAAACAATCCTATCAACCATTCACATTATTCACCAAATTCTTTTATGCCAATTCACAATCAATAAATATCGTCCATGGTTTGTGGACGAGGGGAGTATATATATATATACATATATACATATATACATATATATATAAGTATATTTTATTTCCATTCCAACGCACATATGATTTATTCAATGCATGTATAATTGATACATCGCTCATATAACTTATACAACACATGTACATGAGGTATACAACGCATATATAACTTATACTTCGCTTATATAATTTATACATCACATTTCCCTTTGCATTTTCAATTTAGAGTTCTCACATTGGTTTTCGAGATGCTAAAAATCGTAGCTAGCTCAGAAAAATCCCCGGACTCTTCTAGAATGTAGAGAGCGTCCTTACAGTCGCAATGTCTCCTGTTTCATCAAATTTCGTTAACATATGTTGAAGATATGATTTTTATTTGAAAATCAAAAATTGCAACACTTAAAAGTGTTATAGCCTTTTAAATTTCTTCAGGTCGTTTCCTCAGCAAAAGCTTCAAACCTAGGTTTATATTTTTCGTTAAATCCGTAGCACGTTGTTAGGATCGGAGCACACCACTCGAAGAGGGGCGAGAGGCGCTCAGGCGCAAGGGGGTGCGATCTGGCTCGGTGGTCCCAAGCATGCCTGGTGGCGGCGGAAAGATCGATCCTTTGAGGAGGTGATTCGCGAGCTAGAGGCGACGATACGGGGTAAACTTTATATGGATTTAAAGAGAACAACGAGGTCTACAAAAAGTTGAACTAGTGCATGGTTAAATTCTTGATGGATTGGCCGGAAAATGGATAGGAAGGGGAGAATGGTTAATCGCCGTCGGTTACGAGAGGGTCAAGGGGTTTTTCTGAATTTTTTTATATTTTTAATTATGAATGGAATTATTTGATTGGCCTGTTATTTATATAAATTCGAAAATAGGGTTTCTTCAAACAAACTCCAATCCCAACCCAACGACTGCCGCCCCTAGCTAAATACCCCTATTACGAACACAATGGAATATATTTCATAAGCCAATTCGACTGTTACAGTCAGTTATTCTTCAAATTAAAGTATAAATCTTTCAATATTTGATTTGAACGTACATTTTAATTTGCCGGGGCCACATACTCTAAAAATTCCCGAAAAATTTATCAAGCTATGTTGGGACGATACGGTCCCAAAAAAACTGATTTCGTCGAATTCTGAGACCGTTTGAAAAATGGCCATATTCTGGTCGATCCACTTTAACTAAAATCAACCAAACACATTTTCCTTTGCCACGCTCACATATTAACTTCAAAAATTATGGAATTTGAAACCTAGTAATAATTTGACATCCCAGATCCAACAAAAGTGGTTTCGTCGAAAACTGAGATCGTTTGCAAAATTGCTATTTTCAAGGGCTATATATACTCTGTAGCGACCTTTCTGAAAATTCATTTGGCCATAACTTTTGATTCCCGCTATGAAATTTCAATTTTTCTGATTCGTTAGAAAGATATTCATAAACAGATTTAAATATTTTTGGTTTCCTTAACTCCGTGTAACAACCCTGAATTTTGGGGCGAATTTAAAATTTTATTTTAAGTTATTTTAATGAGTTTTGGTTATTTAAAATAATTTATTTTAAATAATAACGAGTAAAAAATTATTTTTATTTGAAGCAAAACAAATGGTCGCCCATTCTATTTATGCGCATGGTTACAAAATCTTTCCATCCTCTCATCTTGTGCAGCATATACTTTATATATAAATAAAAGAGGAATTAATGAACTTAAAATCCGGATAAGCTGAACGTTTTCACCGAACGCATAAAGACAATTCTTTTGTCTCTCTCTGAATATTATTATGCACGTTTCCTACCTTTTCAAATTCTTATTGCGGTAACTGTGCATTCATTTATTCACCACGTAATATGCCACCATTTGTTCCATTCAACACATTATATATTTGCAACTTTCCATTTCTTATTCCATCCTAATTCTCTCCATTAATTACGCATGTATTTCTTCCTTATTCCTACCATGTTTGAAGATGCATCAACTGAAAAAAAATAGTCAAACTTTTTTTTCTTCTTTATGTATCTTGTGATATCTTTGAAAATAAAAATGAAAGAAAAGAAAAAAAAATTAAATCATATACCTATGTATTTCAGGATGGAAATTTGAAACCTTCTATATATATATATATAAATAAATAAATTTTTTTTTGAAATTTAATATTTATACAAACAAATAAGATTTGGAATAAGTATATAACTGCACGAATTTTAAGACGGTGAAAATGGACCAAATTATAAATAAAATATTAGGTTTTAAAAACACACAGGGGCCTAATAGGAATAATTATCTATCGCTATATTATATCCTAATCCTAACCCCAAACTATTTCTCATAAACCTAATTGTTTGTTCATAAAAAGAGAGAGCCGCCACTTTCTTCTTCTCCAATCCATGGCCGCCATTCCTTTCCCCTTCTCTTTCTCTTCCTCTCTAATTACTCAATCCTTCTTCCTCTAAATTAAAAAAAGAATGGTGTTCTGAGACCTAGACGTGGATAAGCATGTTAGGTGAGAATTTTGGATTTAATGAAATTTAGTTTTCAATTATTTTCTTGTGATTAAAATCTGTATATCGGTATGTCTGTAATAATTTAGCTCTGTGTCTGCGTTGAATTTTATTTCTTTATTCAAATTCGTGTATGCGCTCCTTTTTTTATGTCATTATTCCAGATTCATCGGTTAGAATCTGTGTACGCGCTACTATTCTTCTTTCTATGTCATTATTCCAAATTCCATGCGTTTTTATTTTATTTTATTTTATTGCGAAACGATATGAAGATCTCGCCTTTAAGATTCATGTTCTAAATTTTATGCGCGCAATGTAATTTTTTTTCTTTTGTTTGAGATCTTTTTTATTTATATGCTATGCGATAAAAGAAATGTTATTCTTGTTACATCATGTATATTGAGTTGTTTGTTTTCTTTTGATTTAAAATTTCATATTTTTTTTACAAACAATAAAGATTAAATCTTTATTTTTATTTTTTTTGTAAGAACATAGAATCCGAATAGGAAATAGAAATTTACAATTTTCAGTGTTGTTCATAAATATGGGTTTTTGCTCAGATTTGAGGTTGCAACAAAATCTCATTTTTCATGTTTCACATGAAAACATGGATTTTGTCAATTTAAGGCTCAGCATGAAACCTTATTTTGCCTAATCCACCTGAAAATGAATTAATTGTTCAAAATTTGGATTTCTAATATAAATATTATATTTTTAATAAAAACATGTTTTTGGTTCAATCCGATTCAGAACTCAACAACTTTTATGATATGGGGACAGCGACGCGCAACACAACATTCTACGTCTGTTGTGCACAATTCTTGACCTTCTTTTGGTTTAGATCTGAACTGGTTTGTTGTCCAAGGTGAGATTTCTATTTTATAATTTAAAAATAAATTATTACTGAAATGTAAAATTATATTTATTTCATGCAAGTTCATGATGATGTCGTGTATGTATTTATTCAGTGCTCGTTGTTTTATGATTGCGATGAACCATTGAATTGATTTGTGTGCCTCATATTTGTTAGAATATGATTGTTGAAAATAATTATATCTTGTTTGTGACAATAATTAAAATTGTCATTTTGATTGGAATTAGATTTAACATGATAAAATTGTTAATCATGTTTGACAATAATTAGATTGTCATTTTGTTGAATTGGATTAAACATAATCAAATGGCTTTATATTAGAATTGACACATTGGATTAAAAACATCATTATGTTAGAATTGACCGATTAAAATAAAAACCATATTTTTATTGTATATATAAAGTAAAATATACATGTTAGTCAAAATTTTGTGCAAACAATAAAAACCATATTTTTATTGTTTATATATATATATATAACTAAGATGTTTCATGTTAGAAATAAAAAAATCATATCTTTATTGTTTATGTACGAAAAGGATGTTCATGTTAGGAACAAATAAAATTTCATTTTTTATTTAAAGAACAAAAAAGGTGACATGCTAAGAAAATAAAAGATTTATAATTTTAATGTTAACATATTAGAATTTGTCATGTTAGAATTTGTCATTTTAATGTTAACATACTAGGAATATCATTAATGTTATATATGTATTGTCTAAACATGTATATCATTAATGTTAGATATGTGTTGTCTAAATATGTATATCATTAATGTTAGATATGTATTGTCTAAATATGTACATCATTGATGTTAGATATGTATTGTCTAAATATGTATATCATTAATGTTAGATATGTATTGTCTAATATGTATATCATTAATGTTAGATCTGTATTGTCTAAATATAATTATCATTAATATTAGCAATTTACTCTCTCTATATATATTATTAATGTTAGAAATGAATGGTCTAAATAAAAATATCATTAATTTTAGAAATGTATGGTCTAAATAAAAACAACATTTTTGATTAGAAATAGGTTATGTAAATAAAAGCTACATTTCTATTAGAAATGTCATGATTAAAACTTCATTTTTTAGAAGAGTCATGCGAGATTTAAAACTTAAGGATAATACATGTAAAAGAAAAGAATATTTTATTTACATTTTTGCATGTAGAAGGGACATGTATTATTTACATTTTACATGTAATAAAAGACATGAATTAAGAAAGTATATTTTATTCACACTTTAGATGTGAATAAAAACATAGAATTATTTCTGTGGCATGCATGATATGTTGTGAATTGATGTTTGGATGTGATACAATGTTTGAATTTTGAAAATAGATAGCATGCTAATTAATGTTAATTTATTATTATTTATGATAATTCAAATATGTTACACTGCCATATACGAGTTGCCTGACTGGTGTATGTTGATTGGGCTGATATTTTCACACATCGCCCATGTGCACAAATAATATGTTTTGGAAAAATTAATTATAATTATAAATTATAATTGTGCTTGGATACGAGCTTAGGTTACATTTGTGGTAGAAGTCTGCCCGGAATCGACCGGCATATCCAGCAGCCACAAATGTTGGGCCTAATGTGAGAGGTCCAAGTGCACAAATACAAATTGGGCCAAGACACGAGGTTAAGCCCAACTTATGGGAGAAGTCTGCCCGGAACCGACCGGCCTATCCAGCATCCACAAGTTGCAGGCCTAATGTGAGAGGTCTGGCCCATATTAAAAATATAAACGGTTAAATAGAAAATGGACATTATTTACACCATCATGAGTTAAATTAGAAATTGACATTATTTTCACACCGTTATGTGTTAATAATGGAATGAATATTTTCACCTCCAAGTTTGTTATAAAAGAAAGTTACATTTTTAATATAATAAGATAAGGATTGGAAAAGTTTTATATTTTCTTAATGTAAATGAGGATTAGAAGAAAATTTCATTTTTTATTTAATTAAGTAAGAGAATATAAAATTTCATTTTTGTGTAATTAAGTCAATCCGCATGTGAATTAGGTTTAAAGTGGAAAATTTACATTTATCATGTAAATTAAGATAAAGGAGAAATTACATCTTATGTAATCAAGTTAAAGTAGAAAGAAGTTTACATTCTTAATGTAATTAGATTATAGAAATAATTAACATTTTTAATGTAAATTAGTTTAAAAAGAAAAGTTTACATTTTTAATGTGAATAAAAATTATAGAAATGAAATGTATATTTTTATCAGTCACCACTTTAGATGCGATAAAAGAATAGAATAAAAATTATATATTTTTATCATCATTTTAGAGGTGGTAAAAAGAAGTTACATTTTTCAATGTAAGTAAAATTAAAACAGGAAGTTACATTTTTATATGTTATTAGAGAAATATACAAACTTACATTTTTCAGTGTAAATAAGGATGAAATAGAAGTTATATTTTTAAAGAATTTACATTTTTCAATGTAAACAAAATGAATTAAAGAATTTACATTTTTCAATGTAATTAAAGAATGTAAATAAAATATGAAATAGAAATTTACATTTGCTTATGTAAATAAAAAGAATTATTTTAGATGACACATTCATTTACATTTTCATGTAAATAGGATATGTAGAGGTGAAAGATAACATTTATTTACATTTAGGAAAATAAATAAGAATAAGGAAAAGTAAACTTATTCACATATGGTGTAAATAAATAAGAAAAAAAATGTTTTTAAATGACATTTTCTATGCATTAATTGAATTGAAAGTTACATTTTAGTTGTTGTTTATTAACAAATAAAATAAGGGAAGGGAATTGAACTGTTTATATAACATGATATCTTGATATAAACATGTCACATTACATCATTGTATGATAGGAACATGATTGTGTGCTATTGGTTTGGTTGATTTATTACCCTTATATGTTAATGACCTGTAATGTCGTTGAAATGCAAATGAACTACTATTATCAAAATAAAAATAGTGATAAGTAATAAGGTTATGAAATTATTTAAATGATAATTATGCGAAGATTAATTGAAAAGACTGAGTTAAACTCATTTCAAATAATCATACGACGTTTTAAATGGAAGAATTGAAGACGGCGATTGAAGACCGATGATCTTCACATCGAATGGGTAACTAGTGTTGAGGCCCTTGATTGATTTGCTCCTAAGATGGGGCTAAGATGGTGGCTATCCGGACGTAGTGTAAATTTGTATGGATTTGCCTTTCGCTCAGACCCAGAGCAATGGAATGTGTGTCTGACGTTGAATTTTGTTCTATGTAAATTGATTTCTATTAATATACGACCGTTGGTGGCGGAGAATTTATTGTCTTGCTTAACACCCTTAGAGGTTGGGTACTAATAGTTATCAATTGTATGGCGTGAATTATCAACGTGGAACGCCAAGATGAAGATGATCAAGGCTTTTTGAAAAGCAGGCCTTGTGGTTATAACGTTACTTCGCGAGCCTCACAACCCGGTTGAGTCTAAAACGGGAGAAGGGAACACAGGGAGAGCAGCACGTTTCTTTCTAGCTAGAAGTAGTGTCAATGCTTAAACTGGCTGATATTTTACTTATGTGGATGATGGAATGAGGCGCCTCGGATGATAGGTCCTATAGGACCGGGAAACGTGTGTTCAAGAATAACTAATCCACAAACCGCAAGTGTGGACCAGCCCTGCAGCTTTTCAAGGGTTCTCTACGGGGAATCCTGAGATATTAGCTAGAGTGTCTCGAATCGGTAAGGAGCTCCTCCCTAACCTTGACTCATGATGGAAACCCAATTCCCAATACGACCCTACGGACTTGATTGTATTACTAGTATGGAGAGTATATGGTAGCTATGCTTCCTAGGATTGATAAATTTACTTTGAAATGTTTTTGAAACATATATACACTAATAATAATATCAAATTCGTTTTTAACGTATCAAGCATTTTTGACCATTATAAGGTAAAACTTTATCCTCCGGTTTGCGTTGCATTCTGTGATGGGACTTGAGTCTTATGATGGTTTCATTTTTCCAAAAAGCATGGCATTGACACGATTTACTTTAATTTATGCACGACAATCCATTGGAGTAAACCCGTTCCGCGTTAGCGGCGTGGTCCTTCGATTTGTCTTATTGTTATTAGTGAAATTAATTAAGAATTCTCACACCAGTCCCATGACTGACCCGTTGTTTGTTTCACTTTGCAAACTCGGGTGCCCTCTTTTCCACATGGGCAGTCGAGTAGCTTTTTGCAGATATTTATCTTTTGAGCCGGATGCTGGATTGAAGCCTAAAGCTGTGTCCAGAGCATCGAAGTCTTTCGCTGTGTATTGTATTTAATTTATTGTAATTTATCTTCCGCTGTAATTTTATTCAATATACTCTGATATTCTGTACTCTGATGTGACATTATTATGATGTTTATAAAATTCTGATGTTGTTGTTCTGATGTTGTATTCCCAAAGTAAGTGTATCCAGCGATTTCCCGCAAGGGCGATTTTCGGGTCGTTTCACTCCGTTTTACTTTGTACCCGGTACAGTCAATCAAAGTTTGAATTCAAATTTTGAAACTGTCGCGCCATCTCAGGCCTTGTTTATAATTAAAAATAATTATATTTATTTTCAAACATCGATTCAAACATACTTTTCGTCATTTATTATTTAAAATAATTTATTTTAAATATTTAAAATCCACTAAAATTGCCAATTAAAATTTTTAAATTGGCTCAAATTTTCTGGGTTGTTACAATTTTATATTATAAATACGTCCTCTCATATATAACCGCTCAAACTTATTCTAGGGCATTACGAATCCTGTCTCTAATGAGTTACTCATCCTATGATATTACTAATCCTATGTCTGATGAGTTCTTCTGCTCTAACGAGTCTTACCCATAAGCTTTGTATAAACCAAAGCTCTCATACCACTCTTGTAATGACCAGCCTTTTGACCGTTTCAGATCGTTAATTGAACCAACTCGATAATGGATTATTTGGTTCAAATTCACATTCATATGTAATGAAAATCAACCAAGATTAACATGGATCTATGCTATAAATATTAAATTGAATAATTATACCTTTCGAGATTGTTGCGATTTCACGAAATCAAGTTGGATCCTTTTCTTTTGATTCTGGAACGTTGTTGAAATCTGTAAGAAGCGAATCGCAAAATGCAGCAAGTCGCCATGTCTCTAGAGGTATCCACATGAACGCTGCTTCATCGATTTGAATCAAAGCAGAGAGGAAATCATCACTAGCCGCCATGACTAATTGTTGGGTTAGTGGAAAAGGGATTTTTTTCGTCTTTATTTTGTTTTGAACTATATCAAACCCTCTAGGTTTTTGCTGTGTATATATTTAAAGGAAATTAAAATATCTCTTTTAAATCAAGGCTTTAACCATAGAATAGGAGCCATCTGAATACCGATTCCAACTTTAAAATAAAATATCAACAAATTGATATTTTATTTACCTAAAATTAGTTTCTCCTTTGCAATGTTCAATTGTGTGACCCTGTAGGTTATTACAACATTGGCAATGATTTTAAATTATATTTAAATTCATAAATAGTGATTGGCATCTAGCAGTACGTCGCTGCTACCCAAGTTATTATAAGATCAACGGTTCGATACAACCTTTCCGTGATTAGTGTATCAGTGTAATATAATCCTTTTAACCAGTATATCCAGGATTAAACTTGTGGCATGGAACGTATCACCCTCTTTATAATTTAATTCGTTTATCTTGATGGATGAGTAGACTGTTTAAAACAGATCAATATTTGAGCATGCCATGCATTTCATAGTCTCACGCAATCAAGAGGCCCATGGATATCACTATATATATATATATATATATATATATATTGTAGGGTTAAATTCCATCTAGATCATTCATAATTTTCATTCGATTCGAGGTGTATCCAATAATCACCGTTATCATTACTCTATTACTAGTAACTTTAGATGATATCAAAACATAAATATCCTCGAATAAAATTATAATGATATCAGGTCTGAGGACCATTACATCACTGCCACTATGAGAATAACTTATGATACCGTTAGTTATGTTCCATGTAGTTTTTCTCACGTTGGGTCAGCCCAATACGATATTCTCCAATTCGTATTTATATTTGACATTAATATCACGTATATTAATGATCAATGAGATGTGATCACTAGTCAATCAACATACCAGTCTTAATGTTTTATTGTTGTCCTTTGTATACAATAAAACTTGATTAGGGACATTTAAGAATTACAATACTTAACATATTATATAATCTCAAGTTCAAGTCACTTACTTGAACTATATAATTCCGTATTATAATTCTAAGGACTTCTGTTATGTTAATATTTATATTATGCAGTAAATATAATAGAATAGAATATTTTATTCCAAATAAAATAATAACATCAACATTACTATCAATCTCATCAAATGAATTGCCTCTAGGGTATAAATACTAACAATCTCCCACTTGCACTGGAGTCGATCATTCATGTATCGTATACTCATGAAACTAGTGTGACTATTAAACTTCTGCTGTGATAGAGTTTAACACAGTATATCTGCAACATTACAACTTTTGCAACTTTGCAGATATGTTTATTTCCTATACGAACAGCTTCAAATAAGAATTATATTTCTTAAATATATGTTTGGATCAATAGTGATTATAAGGTCTTAGGCCTGAGCATTGCCACATTGTTATCGCACTGTAAATCATTGGATCAACAATGAATTAAGTTCAATTTTGAAATTCTTAGTCCAAACATTTTTCTTTCTTAGAATCAGTATTTACTTCTTGTGTTAAAACTAACATTTTTCACAATAAATTTAATTTGTTATCAAATAACATTAGAATTATTGTGTCACTCCCACTCAATTTCTTGTCTATACAAGATTCAATGGTAATTTGTGGTTTTCGAGGCATTTCGAATTATATTTCATTCCCATTGGTATCTTAGAGACCGATTCTCCTTTATAAAGGATACCAATTCGAGCTATAAACATTTTATTATCAGAGAATTTATAGAAATAATATCCATTTGTTTCTTACGGATATTCCATAAGATAGTTATCTAATTTGGGTCCGATCTTATCAGAGGTAGGACATTTAATAAGTGCCTTGCATCCTAAATTTTCGCATTAGACATACTAGGATTTTTCGTAGTCCATATCTTATATGGCATCTTCAAACTTGTTTTAGTAGGATTAAATGCAATTGTTCTAAATTTAATTCATTGGAAGATCAATACGACTTATCACTAATCGTACTATATCGTATAAGGTGCGATGTCTCCTTTCAAACGCACCATTTCAATATGATGTTCTTGATGGAATGAGCTGTGAAACAATTTCAAACTCATCTGAATAGTCATTAAATAATTGGCTTATATATTCTCTTTGATCTGTTCGAAGAGAATTTATTTTCTGTCAAAATTGGTTTTGAACTTCATTTTTGAATTCTTTGAACTTTTCAAAGGATTACGATATGTGTTTCATAAGACTCACATATCTATATCTATTGGCATCATCAGTAAATATATTGAAGTAATAAAACCTACCTCTAGCTTATGTATTCATTGCTCCATATACATCATTATGTATGAGACCCAATACTTATCTCCCATTCATTGTGTTAAGTGAAAGGTGATTTAGTTATTTTACCTAATAAACAATATTTGCATTCTTCATATGATGAAAAATCAAATGATCACAAAATTCCATCATTATGGAGTTTGATATACTTTCTTGTTTATATGGGCTAACTGGTAATGCTAAAGGCATGTTGGATTTAAATCACTAAATTTAATCGACTCATTATTTATGTCAAGTACATTATAGTTAAGGATTTATAAATTTCATTAACTCTTTGTGAAATTCCATATAATATTTCATTTAAATAAAACGAATAACAATTGTTCTTTTATTACAAATGAAATTCAAACTTGTCTAAACAAGATTTACAATAACATTTATTTCAAATGGAATTTCATAATAACAATTATTTTATCTATTTAATTAAGCTAGTATATAGGACAAGAATCAACTTCCTATGGATAATTCAGTGACATTTGCTTCATTTCCATTTGTAAGTCTACTTGTCCTTCTATCAGATTTCTACTTATATTTTAATTTCTGTAAATTTACATACATTTATGTTATTCATATCTAATATCTAATCCTAGAAATATATAAGTAGATTATTATAATATTTATAACTTATTAAGGATTAATTTAAATTATCGAAATTATTTATTATTTAATATCTACAGTAGATAATAAGCAATAACTGATACTTTAATATTTTTTTAATAAAATTCAAGTTTTTGATAATCAAAATTTATATTAACATAAATGTATAATTTAAACTAAAATACGCTCCTACTCAAATTAACATCCCTCTATTTATATATCTAATCAGTATATATATATATATATATATATATATGTATATGTATATATAACGGTATTCCAAGATCCATATCTAGTCATGCCTTGACCAAGCTTTGGCTACGCCCAAAGCACAACCTTTTAGGTAGAATCATACATATAACTCTTGGATCGCATGATGAACATTTTGTTCTGTATTATTCATTTGCTCAAAATATAGAATAATTCACGCTGTTGTCTCTAAGCCATAATCTTATTATGCAGCTTAGTTAAGTCAGACCCAATAATACAATTCAAGTATCACTTTTACTCCATCGCATATAACCAAAATAAAAGGATGCACAATGCTTTGGTATTACCTACATCCAATGAGAATGGACATTGATGGGTGTATTATTGGAAGACCACACCATGACTTAATATAGCAAAATTTGCTTTTAAAGGGAATTTTATATTTCGTAGTGGGAAACTATTATTAGAGTTACTTACATATATCAAAATATATGTATGTTACATATATGTTTGTTATATATATATATAATATGTGAATAAATATTTTAAAATTTTATATCACAAGAAATTTTATCAACTGCGTTTCTGAAATTTCATCATTATGTTGATTAAAATTACTTCATATCTCATACGTTGCAATCTAAATCTGACTTGCTTTTATCATATAAACCCAAGCCAATATCATATCATAATTTTATATTAGTTCAGGCCTATATTTGTTTAAGGTCCAATTATAAATATTAAGCCCATTATAATATATTAATCTGCAAACATTTATATTTCAATGGGACAATACAGCATGAGCAACAAATTTGGAAAGAAATGAGGAGGCCATGCCTCAATACTACTTAGAATATATAAATGGTAGGCACAATAATATTACAGAAAATACTCTGAATGACAAAATGAACAAAAAATTGTTCCATAAGACAAGGGGGTAAAATTTTGTTCATAAGGACAAGTTTTAGTGTAAAGGGAGGAATTATAGTAGGCCCCTGAATTCCTCCCTTTTGCACTAAATTTTGTCCTTGAGGATAAAATTTTGCCCCCTCGCTCTTGGAACAATGTTTTGTTCCTTTTGTCCTTGAGGGAAAAAACCCCCAAGAAGTACAAAAAAATAATGTTCCATAAGGACAATGGGGCAAAAATTTGTCCATTAGGACAAATTTTAGTGTAAAGAGAGAAATTATAGTGGGCCCCTGAATTCCTCCCTTTACACTAAATTTTGTCCTTGGGGATAAAATTTTGCCCTCTCGTTGTTATGGAACAATGTTTTGTTCCTTTTGTCCTTGAGGAAAAAAATTGTTTCATAAGGACAAGAGAGCAAAATTTTGTACATAAGTACAAGTTTTAGTGTAAAGGGAGGAATTATAGTGGGCCCCTGAATTCCTCCCTTTACACTAAATTTTGTCCTTGAGTATAAATTTTGCCCCCTCATCCTTATGGAACAATTTTTTGTCCTTGAGGGTAAAACCCCCATCAGGAAAATACCCCAAAGGACAAAATGAACAAAAAATGTTTTATAAGGACAAACGGGCAAAATTTTGTCCATAAGGACAAGTTTTAGTGTAAAGAGAGGAATTATAGTGGGGCCCCTGAATTCCTCCATTTATACTAAATTTTGTCCTTGAGGATAAAATTTTGCCCCCTCGTTCTTATAGAACAATGTTTTGTTCCTTTTGTCCTTGAGGGTAAAACCCCTTTAAATAAATTTAATTAATTAATATTTCTTTTATATTAAAAAGTAACAAATTATTGATTCGCCTAATAAATCATATCAAGGTTACATCAAGATTAAGAATATTCATATTAACAAAAATAGGAAAATAATAATTCAAATAACAAACACATCAATCGCGCGTAACATAAATTATACACATAAATAACAATTACAAGCTCAGAATTTAACTCATTTACATCAATATATTTACCCATTTCAAAATTTATCTAGTTATTTACAAAACAATTTAAAATATCATTTAATATTGTACATTCAAGTTAATCTACATTAATTAATTATGTGATTTTGAATTTTACAATTGAATTCAGTCAATAAAATATTTTTAATTTATCTAATTAATGTTAAATATGATGTTTTAAAATGTATACTATGTTCATATCAACAAAGGAGGAAAATCTTGATTTTCTTTCAAATATAAAGTTAAACAAGTCACACAATTTGAATAATATATGTAAACAATAATAACAAATTTAATATATTAAACAATTATCTCAAGAAAAACTAAAGAAAACAATTTGAGCTTCAAATAACTGCATTTTAAATATATTTTTCAATTATTTATTGAACTTGCTCAATTATTCAATGATATTTCATATCTAAATCCATATGTTTAAAGTACTTATGAAATCCTAAATTCTAATTATTTGTATAATTTTGGTGAATAATTTTAGCCTTTTTTTTCTAATAGCTCTTAAAATTATATGCTAATTTTACTCAATATATTAATATTAAAAAAGGATAGTTTTCCATGCAACAATAAAGATATATAAATCACATAACATAAATTATTTATATCAACAATAATGACAATTTTAATTTGTAAATCAGTTATATTCATTAGTATCAAGAATTCACCATATATCATATCATAAAATTCTTTTTTAACGGTGATAAGTCCACAACCAATTTATAATTTTTTTGCAAATTTCTTTTCAATTCTTCTTGCTATACTATATAGTTTAACAAAATTTAAAATTTTACATTTAACTTATTTACTATATTAAATAATACTTGCTAAGTCATTTAATAAATTACTAACATACATTAATTTTGACAAGTATAGTATATTGATATTAACAAAAACGATTTTAAATTTTTTTACTCAAACACACACATACATATTATTTATGTAAGCTATAGAACGGAAATTACACATAAACAATAATAATGGTTTTGATTAACAGGTTATGTATTTCATTTAAAATTTACCATATGTTGCAAAACAAAATTTTCATTTTAATATTAGAATAATATATACTATTTTGAATAATATTGCGGTGTGCAACGCAAGGGTTACACACTGATTATTTCTAATAGTAGAAAGAATCTTTTGAATTAAACTCAAAAGCATAATTGGTCATAATAATAAAATGTAAACCTGAGAAACTGCTAAAATTCTAACTTATTGAGAACACACAGACCTTAATTAACACAGTGGAAGAGAGAGAGAGAAAATCACGATAAAGAAATATTTAGGCTTTTGCAACGAAGTCTGTAATTTTAGATAGGCTAGGCAAAGCAAGGATTTCCCCTTTCTTCGTTGTTGTGATCGCTCCACATGCATTTGAAAACTTCAAAATCTTCCTCAATCTTTTCTCATCCTACATACCAATGCTAATATTAGTGAAATTTCCACAAATGAAAACAAAACTAATGGTGTAAAAATAAAAGAGACTAACTTAAAGGGCAGATTGGTCTTCAACCAGTTTAGCAAGCAATGCACCAACAAATGCATCACCAGCTCCTGTAGTATCCACCTGCTGCACACTTGATGCATCCACAACACCATGAAAATCCTACAAATTAAACATTGATCAGCATTCCGAGTCAAAACAATATACATATTCCATACACAGAGGAAACATAACATCATATAATAAAAGGGGATGCATGTTTTTGGTATATCTTACTATTAGAAATGATAGAGCCCCTCATATTATCACAAAACCAATTGGCAATGTGAAGTGTGAACTCTTAATAATTATACAGGATTCATTTTGTGACTATTTGAATAGATGACTATTTGACCTTTTGGTGTGCCTTGGTATTTGCACTTTGTTGGGAATAGTAACCTTATTAATTATGGTGGTTGAATGGAAACTTTAAGGTGCCTCTTTGGTGGCTATATATAGATCCATTCTTGGGTAGCAAATATACACATAAGATACTTTGTCAGTTTCTCCAAAACTTTGTGGGCTGCTTCTACTACTTTGAGATTGCCTTTTGCTGGAGTGTTTGTGCGAGATCTCTCATCTTTTCTAAGCTCTATTTCCCGGTGATATTTTTCACTTTTCTCGCTTTTGTTTTGATGCTGTTATTGCTAGCTATTGTTGGATAATTTGTGTATCCACTTTGTAACTTGGATTTGGATTTGTGTACCACTCCATTATCATAGTAAGAGAAGTTATGGAGGAACCCCGTCATTGGTGCCGTGGTTTTTACTCTTCACATCGAAGAGGTTTTCCACGTTAAAAATTCGTGTGTTCTTACTTTATTATTATCTCTTGTTCTGTTGATTATTTGCATTAATTCATTGGTGATTGTGGTGCATTTTGTTGGGTTTGTCTGTGTCATTCATAACAAACTGGTATCAGAGCAAGGTTGGTTAATTTGTAATATCCTCTGATGGATTCTAGTAATATCAACACTAGTGGAATGATTAGTTTGAATGGAGCTAACTATCATATTTGGAAGAGAAAAATGAGAGACTTGTTGTGTGTCAAAAGGTGGCATTTACTTGTGTTTAGTGATGAAAAACCAGAAAGTAAAACTGATGATCAGTGGAAATTTGAACATGAACAGGTGTGTGGATTTATTCGTCGGTAGGTTGATGATAATGTTTTGAATCATATAAATGATGATGTTCATGCTAGATCACTATGGCAAAAACTTGAATCTCTTTACGCTAATAAGCTGGAAATAATAAATTGTACCCTATCAAGCAATTGATGGGCTTGAAGTACAATTCAAGCAAGTCACTTTCTGATCACCTAAATGATTTTCATGGCATTATTCAACAATTATCAGCTATGGATATAAATTTTGATGATGAAATTCAGGGACTTTTGTTACCTGGCACTCTTCCTGATTCATGGGACACTTTCAAAACGACACTTTGCAACTCAGCTCCACATGGCAAAGTTACTCTGGATATTGCCAAAGTTGGTATTTTGAATGAGGAGATGAGGAAGAAATCTCATGGTGTGTCTGTTCATCCAAGGAAGCATATGTTGCTGAAAACAGAGGAAGAAGCAAGAGCAATTGTCCAGTTTCCAGAGACAAAAACAGAAGCAAATCTCGTGGAAGATACGCATATGAAGTGCCATTATTGTGATAAATCCAGTCACAAAAAGAAATATTTCTACAAGTGGAAAAGAGACAACAAAGGTGGTAAAGGCATGGAAGATAAGAAGCAAGATCAAAAAGATTGCAGTAATGAAGACAGAGCTGCTACTGCAACTAGCGGTGATCTTATCATTGTACATGATGAGAGCTATGTGAACCTTGCTAAATATGAGTCGAGTTGGGTCACTGACAGTGGGGCATCACTACATGTGACATCACGGAAGGAATTCTTCACATCTTATACACCTGGTGACTTTGGGGTGTTGAAGATGGGTAATGATGGTGTGGCTCAGGTTGTGGGCATTGGAGATGTATGTTTGGTGACCAACATTAGAGCAAAGTTAATGCTTAAAAATGTCAGACATGTTCCAGAAATCCAATTAAACTTGATCTATACTGGAAAACTTGATGATCATGATGGCTACTGCAATACTTTTCATTGCGGTCAATGGAAGCTTACTAAAGGAAACATGGTGCTAGCTTGTGGAAAGAAGCACACAAGCCTGTACTTGCTGCAAGCCTCAATTCCGACTGATTCTGTAAATGTGGCAAATGACGATCTTGCAAAATTGTGGCATAGAAGACTTGGTCATATAAGTGAAAAGGGGCTAAGTTGTTCGACGAAGAAAAATGCACTAACTGATTTGAAGTGTGCAAAATTGGACAAATGTTCTCATTTTTTTTGCGGGAAAGCAGAATAGGATCTCCTTTAAGAGATATCCTCCTTCAAGAAAATCAGGTTTGCTTGATCTTGTTCATTCTGATGTTTGTGGTCCGTTAAAAGTTAAGACCTTTAGTGGTGCACTTTACTTTGTTACTTTTATTGATGATTGTTCAAAGAAATTGTGGACATATGCTTTAAAAACAAAAGATCAGGTTCTTGATGTTTTTAAGCAGTTTCAAGCCTTGGCTGAAAGACAATCTGGTAAAAAGCTAAAGTGTTTACGTTCTGGCAATGGTGGTGAGTAAATCAGTCCACTTGATGAATATTGTAAGGCTCAAGGTATTCGACACCAGTTTACACCAAAGAAGGCTCCACAACTGAATGGTGTAGCAGAGAGAATGAATAAGACTTTGTTAGAGAGAATGTGGTGCATGCTTTTAGAGGCTAAGTTGCCAAAACACTTTTGGGGTGAAGCTTTATTTACAGCTACACATCTGATTAATTTTTCACCTTGTTTTTCTTTGAATGGTGATGTTCCAGATAAGGTTTGGCTTGGCAAGGAGGTTTCTTACAGTCATTTACATGTCTTTGGGTGTAAGGCGTTTGTGCATGTGCCTAATGATGAAAGATCGAAGATGGATTCCAAGACTCGCCAATGCATCTTTGTAGGCTATGGTCTTGACAAGTTTGGTTATAGGTTCTATAGAGAAGAAATTGATTCGTAGTAAGGATGCACACTTTGTTGAAGACCAAACAGTTGAGGATGTTTAGAAACTACAAGAAGTTGCATCACATAGTGGCTATGATTTGGTTGATCTAGAAATTCCTCCTTTGACTCCTGCAACTCATGCACCAGCTCCAACTGAACAAGTACAAGAAAATGACAATGAAGGTCATGTACCTGAGGAAGATGATCCCGTGATGAAGATACTGAAATTGATATCATGCTTCTCCTGAAACTCAAACAACCTTTGTAAGGAGATCTACCAGGGAACGATGTCCTTCCACTAGGTATCCTTCTTCCGAGTATGTTCTCTTAACCGACGGAGGAGAACCTGAGACCTTTAAGGAAGCTATAGACAGTGATGATAAGCAAATTTGGTTGGATGCAATGAAAGAAGAGACGAAGTCATTGCATTATAACAAAACTTTTGATCTAATGAAACTACCAAAGGAAAACAAGGCTTTGAAGAATCGTTGGGTTTACAAGCTGAAGAAAGATGAAAATGCAAAGACGCTTCAGTACAAAGCAAGGCTTGTTGTAAAAGGATGCAACCAAAGAAAGGGAATTGACTTTGAAGAGATATTTGTACCGGTTGTCAAGATGTCTTCCATCAGAGTTGTTTTGGGACTTACTGCTAATTTGAATTTTAGAAGTTGAGCAGTTGGATGTGAAGACCGCCTTTCTTCATGGTGAGCTTGAAGAAGACATTTACATGGAACAACCAGAGGGCTTCAAAGTTAAAGGGAAGGAAGAATAGTGTGCAAATTGAAGAAGAGTTTGTATGGTATAAAAAAAGCTCCAAGGCAATGGTATCGCAAATTTGATTCTTTTATGGGGGGCAAGGCTACAAAAAGACATATAATGATCAATGTGTTTTTCTTGAAGAAATTTGCTAACGATGATTTTATCATTTTGCTACTTTATGTTGATGACATGCTTATTGTAGGGCAAAATGTAGATCAGATTGCTAGTTTAAAGCAACAATTGAGCAAGACATTCTCCATGAAGGAACTTGGTCCGGCGGAGAACATTTTAGAAATGAAAATTATTCGTGACCGCAAGGCTCGAAAGTTATGGCTATCACAAGAAGCATATATTCAGAGAGTTCTTAAAAAGTTCAATATGGAGAAAGCAACGCCTGTGAGTACTCCACTTGCTATGCATTTTAAGTTGAGCTCTCATCAGTGTCCTTCCACAACTGAAGAGAAGGAGAAGATGACGCATGTTCCTTATGCTTCCGCCGTGGGTAGTTTGATGTATGCAATGGTTTGCACTCGGCATGATATAGCTCATGCTGTAGGTTTGGTTAGTAGATTTCTTTCTAATCCAGGTAAAGAGCATTGGAATGCTGTGAAGTGAATTATGAGATACTTACAGGGTACTGCTGATATGAAGCTTTGTTTTGGGAGAGACAAGCTTTGTCTTGTTGGTTATTCAGATTCTGATATGGCAGGTGATATTGAATCGAGAAAATCTACTTGGGGTTATTTGATCGCTTTTGCAGGGGGAGCAGTGTCTTGATAATCTAGGCTACAAAAATGTTTGGCTTTGTCTACTACTGAGTCGGAGTTTATTGCAGCGAGAGAGGCATGTAAGGAGTTGTTGTGGATGAAGCAGTTTGTTCGTCTGCTTGGATTTTCACAAAAGAGGTATGTGTTGTATTGTGATAATCAAAGTGCAATCCATCTAGCTAAGAATTCCACTTTTCATGCAAAGTCGAAGCATATTGATGTGAGATATCAATGGATACGTGATGTTCTTGATGAGAAGTTAATTGAGCTTGAGAAAATTCATACCGATAATAATGGTTCCGACATGATGAATAAAGCTTTGACAAAAGACAAATTTGAGACTTTCCGTTCAATTGCCGAAATGGCAACCACCTCCACATAGTCGGGAGGGGTGATTTGTTAGGAATTGGTCCCTCCCTACGTGGAAAAACTCATATTTAATTAATTGGAGCAATAAGTGCTGCTAAGGTATTTCGTGCTTTTATTTGAATATGTGACTATTTGACCTTTTGGTGTGCCTTGGTATTTGCACTTTGTTGGGAATAATAACCTTATTAATTATGGTGGTTGAATGGATACTTCAAGGTGCCTCTTTGATGGCCATATATACATCCATTCTTGGATAGCAAATATACACACAAGATACAAATCTACAACATCAAAACTTTGTCAGTTTCTCCAAAACTTTGTGGGCTGCTTCTACTACTTTGAGATTGCCCTTTGCTGGAGTGTTTGTACGAGATCTCTCAGCTTTTCTAAGCTCTATTTCTCGGTGATATTTTTCACTTTTCTCGGTTTTGTTTTGATGCTGTTATTGCTAGCTATTGTTGGATAATTTGTGTATCCACTTTGTGACTTGGATTTGGATTTGTGTACCACTCCATTATCATAGTAAGAGAAGTTTGGGAGGACCCCCCGTCATTGGTCCCGTGGTTTTTACTCTTCACATCGAAGAGGTTTTCCACATTAAAAATTTGTGTGTTCTTACTTTATTATTATCTCTTTTTCTGTTGATTATTTGCATTAATCATTGGTGATTGTGGTGCATTTTGCTGGGTTTATCGGTGTCATTCATAACAAACAAACCCAGATAATAATTAATGCAAATAATCCAGTAAAATGCACCATAATCACCAATGATTAATGCAAATAATCCACAGAACAAACCCAACAATCATAGCCACTATGTGATGCAGCTTCTTGTGGTTTCTGAATATCTTCAATTGTTTGGTTTTCAACAAAGTGTGCATCCTTACTATGAATCAATTTCTTCTCTATAGGATCATAAAACTTATAGCCAAACTTGTCAAGACCATAGCCTACAAAGATGCATTGGCGAGTCTTGGAATCCATCTTCGATCTTTCATCATTAGGAACATGCACAAACGCCTTACACCCAAAAACACATAAATGACTGTAAGAAACCTCCTTGCCAAGCCAAACCTTATCTGGAACATCACCATTCAAAGAAAAACAAGGTGACAAATTAATCACATGTGTAGTTGTAAATAAAGCTTCACCCCAAAAGTGTTTTGACAACTTTGCCTCTAAAAGCATGCATCTCATTCTCTCTAACAAAGTCCTATTCATTCTCTCTGCTACACCATTCAGCTGTGGAGTCTTCTGGTGTAAACTGATGCCGAATACCTTGAGCCTTACAATATTCATCAAGTGGACCGATGTACTCGCCACCATTGTCAGAACTTAAACACTTTAGCTTTTTAGCAGATTACCTTTCAGCCAAGGCTTGAAACTACTTAAAAACATCAAGTACCTGATCTTTTGTTTTTAAAGCATATGTCCACAATTTCTTTGAACAGTCATCAATAAAAGTAACAAAATAAAGTGCACCACTAAAGGTCTTAACTTTTAATGGACCACAAACATCAGAATGAACAAGGTCAAGTAAACTTGATTTTCTTGAAGGAGGATGTCTCTTAAAGGAGACCGATTCTGCTTTCCCGCAAAACAATGAGAACATTTGTCCAATTTTACACACTTCAAATCAGGTAGTGCATTTTTCTTCATCAAACAACTTAGCCCCTTTTCACTTATATGACCAAGTCTTCTATGCCACAATTTTGCAAGATCATCATTTGCCACATTTACAGAATCAGTGGGAATTGAGGCTTGCAGCAAGTACATGCTTGTATGCTTCTTCCCACGAGCTAGCACCATGTTTCCTTTAGTAAGCTTCCATTGACTACCATAAAAAGTGTTGCAATAGCCATCATCATCGAGTTTTCCAGTAGAAATCAAGTTTATTTGGATTTCTGGAACATGTCTAACATTTCTAAGCATTGACTTTGCTCCAATGTTGGTTACCAAACATACATCTTCAATGATTAATGCAAATAATCTTTCATCATTTGGTGGATTTATGAATGACACAGACAAACCCAGCAAAATGCACCACAATCACCAATGATTAATGCAAATAATCCACAGAACAAGAGATAATAATAAAGTAAGAACACACGAATTTTTAACGTGGAAAACATCTTCGATGTGAGGAGTAAAAACCACGGGACCAGTGACGGGGGTCCTCTCAAACTTTTCTTACTATGATAATGGAGTAGTGCACAAATCCAAATCCAAGTCACAAAGTTGATACACAAACTATCCAACAATAGTTATCAATAACAGCTTCAAAACAAAACCGAGAAAAGTGAAAAAATATCACCGGGAAACAAAGCTTAGAAAAGCTGAGAGATATCGCACAAACACTCCAGTAAAGGACAATCTCAAAGTAGTAGAAGCAGCCCACAAAATTTCGGAGAAACTGACAAAGTTTTGATGTTGTAGACTTGTATCTTGTGTGTGTGTTTGCTACCCAAGAATGAATGTATGTATAGCCACCAAAGAGACACCTTGAAGTTTTCATTCAACCACCATATTCATTAAGATTACAATTTTCATAAATGTGCAATCACCGAAGCATAGCAAAGTCAAATAGTCACCTATTCAAATAAAAGCACGAAATACCATAGCAACACTTATTGCTTCAATTAATTAAATATGAGTTTTTCTACATAGGATGGGATCCATTCCCAACACCCATATTATCACAAAACCAATTAGCAATGTGAAAGATGAACTCTTAATAGTTATACAGGATTCATTTTACAAATTCTCCAATGTGGGACTTGTCTCAACACTTACCTTAGTCTAGTATTTGCAGCCATTTTCACCAAGAGTAACCAACATTAGCTTAAAAGTAGGTCTCCATAATGTCAATGCGGCTTCATCTTCAACGGAGTCTTTCCTGGTAAGAAACTCGAGCTCGACATCACTCACTTTGATAATGTCGGCTTGGTCCCATATGCTCATTATCTGCTTTCTTGTGTCCTCCGCTGATTTCCATAGCAGAAGGCGAAGGTTCGGATCATATGAGAGCAGAGCTCCTGCTTCTTTGGCAGTTTCCATTGCTTTTAAGTGTGCTGTTCTGCATGGCTCCGTTATCAAGCTTATTGATCCGTAGTAGAAAACCGAAGACTGTAAGAAATACACGGATAGTTACATACGAGAAAAGAATAGTACCACTATATCACAATAGACTTTTGAGGTAACATTATAAACTCATTAAATTTTACCCAGCTATTACTTTTAAAGTTTGATTAAAAGTACCTTTCTTTTGAAGAAGGCAACATATAAGGATTTCTTGAGGGAAAAATATTTTTTGCTGTTTATTAAAGTAAGTTTTACTCATAAGACAAAAGCCAACAAAGCCAGCCTACAGACACCAAGAATGTAGAAAATGCGTCTATTATTTTATGGTCAAAACAGTGAAATAGATTTGTATGATGTAATGAAAACAGCGACATTGATCATATATTTTGAAGTTTGAAGCACATGTTTTGTCAAATAAAAAGTTTCTGATCCACGTGGATCCCATCATGTCCATCACTTGTATGCAATATAAATGAATATGACTCGTCAACTTGTTTCTAGAGTGTAAACTAATATTAACTTAACAGAATATATTTCATGGACCTATGAAAGGAGGGAGGGAAAGTCATACTAAACACTGTTGAGATTTATAAACTGTCCACTGCAGGTGATTGAGCAAAATATATCTTAACTTTTTTTTTCTTTCTGAAAATGGTAAAAATGAAACATATCTAAAGTTAACTTACTGTGAACTGTATATTAATGGACTGAAATTATAAATGACATGTCAATGAAAATACCATTAAATCAGGAAAAAAATATCAGTGAACATAAAATCTCACCTACCATTGTAAAAAAGGAAAAATTGAACTAAAGTAGATTGCTTGCTTATGAAAGAATAAAAAGCAAAGTCCAAGTTAGGTGAAGAATAATGAAAACGATCAGGCCCTAAGCACAAGTAAAGTTGGCCAAATTGTTTAGCAGATGAGAATGAAGATCATCACAATGAACATTTTGTTTCAAGAAAGTCCCCACACACAGGTCATGTGAGTAATAGTGTTGGAAATCCATAGTTTGGATAGCTACATAGTTTGTTCATAAAACCAATTGGTTAATGTGAAATATAGCTTCCTAATATTTATCCAGGATCTTACTTGAGTATTTCCCGATGTGGGACTTATTATTTTTTTCATCACTCCACAACTTTGAACCACCAATATAACTTTTAACACACCCCCTTGATTCAAAGTTGTTGAGATAATAACCGAAGCACTTCTCTTCGATTTGTGATGCACTTCTCATCACCTTCCTTTTTTTTTAATTTGTGATGCACTTCTCATCACCTTCCTTTTTTTTTATTTATATTTGTGATGCACTTCTCATCACCTTCCTTTTTTTTTTGCTCTTCTCAAAGCCTTTCTCCATGAAGTAGTTGTCAATATTGCTATACCATGCTCGTGGTGCTTGTTTTAGTCCATAAAGCGCTTTCTTTAGTTTGTAAACTTTTCCTTCTTGTCCTTTAATCTCAAATCCTTGAGGCTGCTCCACGTACACATCTTCTTTCAATTCTCCATTCAAGAATGCCGATTTTACATCTAGCTGATATAGCTTCCATCCTTTTTGGGCTGCAAGTGATATTAAAGCTCTAATGGTGTCAAGACGTGCCACTGGAGCGAGTGTCTCTTCGTAGTCAATACCGGGCTGTTGAGAATAGCCCTTTGCAACAAGTCTCGCTTTGTTCTTTTGAACTGAACCATCTGGATTATGCTTCACTTTGTAGATCCATTTTACTCCAATGGTTTCTTTGTCTTTTGGCTTATCAACCAACATCCATGTTTTGTTCCTTTCAAGTGCATCCATCTCTTCTTGCATTGCCTTCCTCCAAGCATCTTCTTTAACAGCTTCTTCAAAATTTTCTGGTTTCATTGTGCAATAGTTGCACCTAGCAAAAATATCATCCAAACTCCTCATTTTTATTGGGGTTGAGCTTGGAGATGATGAATTATGGCTTGTTGAGGATGAAGTGCTGGATGGAGAACTTGGTGTAGATGAATCACATTGGTTATTTGCAAGTGTAGTTGGATTTTGTTCTAAAATTACTGCTGGAATGGTTTTATCCTCCACTTTCTCCTTTTGCCAATTCCAAGATGTCTTCTCATCAAATACAACATCTCTACTGATGATTACTTTCTTTGTCTTCAAGTTGTAAAGTCTATAGCCCTTTGACACAGAACTATAGCCAATAAAAATGCATCTTTTACTTGCTTCTTGAAGCTTTGTCCTTTTTTCTTTAGGAATTTGAGCATAGCAAATAGTCCCAAAGACTCTAAGATGATTCACTGAAGGCTTTCTTCCACTCCACGCTTCAAACGGCGTCATGTTCCATACAGCTTTTGTTGGACATCTATTCAGCAAATACACAGCTGTATTTACAGCCTCGGGCCAAAATTCTTTAGGCATGCCTTTCTCAAACAACATTGATTTAGCCATCTCCATCACTGTTTGATTCTTCCTTTCGGATACACCGTTTTGCTGAGTTGTATACCTAATGGTTAGTTGCCTCTCCACACCTTCTTCTTCACAAAATTTATCAAAATCATTGGAGTTATACTCCTTTCCCCTGTCACTTCTCAAAACTTTTATGGACCTGCCACTTTGTTTCTCAACAAAAGCTTTAAACTTCTTAAATATAACAAACACTTCAGATTTTTGTCTCATAAAATAAACCCATGTCATGCGGGTCAAATCATCAATGAATAAAATAAAGTATCTGTTTTGAGCATGAGATAATGTGCTAATAGGACCGCATACATCCGTGTGTACTAATTCCAACACTTCTTTGGCTCTCCTTGATCCTTCTTTTGGAAACGGTTGCCGATGATGTTTGCCAAGTACGCAACCTTCACATACTCCATGTTCTTTTTTTTTATTGTTGGCAACCCGTACACCATATTCTTTTGTGAAAGCAATGTGAGACTATTGTAGTTTAAGTGCCCAAGCCTCTTATGCCATAAACTAGTGTCGTCTTCCTTTTTTGCCATGAAGCTATGATTTTTATCATAATTGAGATGAAGGGGAAAGCTTCTGTTTTGTGTCATTTTTATTACTGCAACAACTTTTCCTTTTGAATCAAAAATTTTACATTCTCGATTCTCAAATTGAAGAGAATAACCATGCTCTAAAAGTTGTCCAATGCTCAACAAATTCTCATCTAATTTAGGAACATAAAAGGTATCATGAATAACTTTACCTCCTTGCTTTGTTGCAACTCCAATGCTACCTTTGCCTTCAACTTCAACATACTCTCCATTACCAAGTTTAACTTTCGAACCAAATGAAGGATCTATGTCAATGAATGCACTTTTGTCTCCTGTCATATGATTGCTACATCCGCTGTCCAGGTACCATATATTCTTATATTCTTCAGTTGCCTTTTGACAAGCAAAGAACAAGCTCCCTTCCATATCTTCCGCTCCGGCAAATGCTGTGTTATGTGGCTTACCAAGGCGACAGTCCTTTTGAATGTGCCCAAACCTTTTGCAATTATGACATTGTGGCTTTCCTTTGTTCCAGCAGTCCTTTTCTTCATGAGAGCTTTTTTGGCAAATTCCACACCATTTATTTGTTCCTTCATCTCTTCCTCTTCCGCCATAGGTGCCTCGACCTCTTCCGCGTGAATTTCTTCCTCTTCCTTTGCCAAATCTGTCACCTCTAGAAGACTCGCCATTATTTTGTTTTATTGTTTTGTCATTGTTGCATTGAGTGGTGAGTTTGGACTGAAATGCGTTTTCAACCGTCTTTTCCATACGCCGTAACAATCTTTGCTCGTAGGATCTAAGTGAACCCAACAAGCCTTGAACAGTCATGTTTGACAAATCTTTGGTTTCTTCTATAACAGCCACCATAGGATCAAATTTTTCAGTTAAGCTTATCAAAATTTTATCAACGATTCTACGATCGTCAATTATATCTCCATGAGACTTCATTTGATTCACTAACTCGGACAGCCTATTAAAATACTCATTCAAACTTTCATTTTCTTTTATTTTTTCATTTTCAAAATCTCTCTTTAGAGATTGAAGTTTGACAGTTCTCACCTTTGAATCCCCTTCAAACTCTTGTTGCAAGATTTCTCATGCTTCCTTGGTTGTTTTTGCTCTCATAATTCTTGGGAATATGGTGTTTGACACTCCTCTTTGAATCATTCCAAGAACTCCAGCATCTGTGATTCTTTTCTTTTTTAATACTTCAGTTTGAGCTGCTGTACGTTCTGCCGCAGCTGTTGAGTCTTCATATCCTTGTTTGATGAACTCCAAGACATCCGAGGAGATGAACAAAGTCTCCATTTTTACCGCCCAAAAATCATAATTTTCTCCTTCAAATAAGGGAACTTGGACATTGCTATAGCTGGAGTTGATGCTTGCAGAAGTATTGCTTGGAGAAGCCATTACTTTGCACTTTTTTTTTTTAATTGCAAGGATCTATGGCTCTGATACCACTGTTAGGAATATTTTTTAAGAGAAGAAGAAGGAATTTTGAGAGGATTATTTTAATGGGAAGGAAATTTTCATTGATTTTCTTTTGATTACAAATTTAATTGCATACATACATCAACTTTATTGCATTGCTTTTATAATGCATTGTATTCTCTAGAGTATTCTAGGAATACCTTATCTAGAATATCTAAAATAGGATATTCTAGATTTTGCCTTTTATTCAATTCATTAATACAATTGCTAATTTAGCAATACAATTATTTGTTTCCTGAAAAGGCAAGATTATTTCCAACAAATAGCCAAGGACCCATATTTCGTTTTCATCAACTGCACAGACAGAGGCATATCTAGGAGGTAATATATTGGTTTATCAAGGATGGTGGTTCATTAAATAATCTTACCAACTTCAAAATTGAAATCGTAACCTGTGGTCATCTTCACAGAGCAACTATTTGGATCCAAAATTGAGAAAATGGCTACTTGCATAAGATAAGGCGTGTTCATTGAATATATTGGTTGTACACTAACGTATTCTGAAGCCCTGACGAAAGTGGTCCATGTGGCGCACACACCGCACAGCTTGCAACCGTCTAAAAGAAAGCACTAATAGCAGATTGAATGCAAACATGCGATATGCAGTTCAACCTGTTGCATCACCATTGTAACCGGGGACGTATGAATGATTGCCGCATAGTAAGAATGCCTCTGTTCTATACTTCTATTTTATGTGCAATGTTAAAGGGGATTTGACCATCCTTGGTATGATCTTATTCTACAAAAACATTGAAATCAGGTAATAAATCATGTTTGTGGATTTTGTTTTTATGTGTTACTTTCTTTTTCCTGTAAGCCAAATTCTGGCGCAAAAGCTCATGTGATATAGCGGAACTGATTCAAACAATGCCAAACAATATTTAATTTCTGGATTGTGTTGATTCCTGGTAGTAGTTCTAATAATTCCAAGTAACATTAATTTGTTTATTTGTAAGGGTTTATGGGGGGTATTTCAAAGTTGGTATATCCTCCTTAGCTCTTCTTAGAAAGCTAGCTATTAGCTAATATATATAATTCCAATTGCTGAAATCATAAAATTCTTCAAGCAATTTCTGAAAATAAAGATTCAGGCAATATTGGTAAATGCCATTATTTCAACCATTCAGGTATAGATTAACATCTTATTCTGTTTGATTGTTATTACCATGAAAGTAACATGAATCAACTGAGGAATTTCTTATAATAACGCTCTTATTCAAAGATATATTACACTAAGAACACGCTATGTTTTTATTAATCGGAAAGGTGGGTATTATGTTAACATCCAAATTTGGAGTGTTAGCAAAATTACTCGGCGTGACATAACTTACTAACCTTTTCTCCATTACGTTAGCGGGGTAATTAGGTTAACGTTATTTGTTTTTTTATTGCATGACATTGGCATTAGGTCATTTTTATCAGATTGTAATAATGGAAACTATGGACCCATGTTTAACATAAGTTACAAAACAAATTTAGTAAAATGCATAAAACCTTTGCTTTTGTTGGAATACGGTATTTATACTCTAAATAAGTTATGCTTATAAAACAGAGTAATGCTAGAACGACTGCAAAATATGCAGTGATTTTCTCGAGATCCAGAATTTACGGTGGAAACTTAGCGCAATTCACGAAGGAGAAGAGATCCAACGGCTTCAATGGCTGCCGCCTGTTTTGAAATAAGAATTCCCGGTTGATAAAGCATTAGCGTATAAAACATCTGTAGATAATCATGCTTTTTCTTTTGTAATTTTAACCTAGATTGAATTTCCTAGCAGGTAAATGCTGCGTATAAATATTTTTTTTTCAATTTTGCATAGCAAGCGAGGTTGAATGACCCCTACCATCTTTATTAATAAAACAATACAAAGTACATTACAAAATTAACATATACATCTAGTTATAGAAAGGACCATTACATGTTTAAGAGTAGACGTACCACTAAACACCCTAATGTTCCTCTCCATCCACAAAACATGCAATGTTTCCTTTAAAACCTCCAAGAGACGACAACCAGCACTTGTCTTCCATCTAGTAAATTTGAAGATGAGGTACCACTCTTCCGCTAAATTCAAGCATGGAACATGAAGTCCAAAGTGTAATAGCACATGCATCCACACATAACCAGTATAATCACATTCAAAGAATAAGTGCTTAACAGTTTCAGAGTGATCCCCCACAAAAAACACACGAGTCATCCAAAATCATACCTAGCTCCTTCAGTCTTTTTCTAGTATGTATACCGTTCATCAAAATTCTCCACATGAACACACTCTCCTTAGGCACAGAGTTCCGCATCCAAATCCGAGAGTGCCACAAAAAAGTAGAGGGATTCAGAGTCAATGCATCATAAACATTTGCAATACTGTGTGCTTTAACATTCCAACTAGCATGCATAGTATCAGTAGTAACAGCAAAGTTCAAAATATTATTCCACACACCATTCACAACGCTGGAGCTGCATGAAGGTAAAGAAATAGAATGATTGTTACACACCGAAGCCAGCGAAGCATCCTCACTCACACCAGAAATGAACATGTTATTTTCATTAACCATTTCCGCAAGAATAATTCCTGGCTTACTATTAAGTGTTTAACACTGATCGCACCCTCTTCTATTAATAATAGTAAATGGGCTTGGCCCAAAGTCCAGTATCTCATTTGTTACATTTCAGCCCACTAATACTGTATAAATATTTGTACATACCATGTAAAAATTCATTCAGTATCAATACAACAAAAATTTTAATTCGATTATGGTATCAGAGCTGTTTCGCCTAACAGCATTCAAGAACTAGATCCATTCTCAAGAAAAAAAAAAAGGAAAGAAAGAAATCTATCAAAAGATAGATTGTCCATCGGCAAATTCTCATCATCTGGACCCTCTCATCCAAGATTGATAAATCTTTTCCTTTGAGAGTTAAGGCTGTAAATCAAAAACACTGCCTCGCCAACTTTTTTTTCAGTGGCTGCATTTGTTCTTTCATCACAGCTTGGCGGCAAATCATTTTCTGAAGCTTTTAATTCGATCAAAAAACCTGAAGAAATCATTCAGATTATTCAATTCAAGAATCAAAAGTTCAGAAAAGTTCACCTTATTCGTGGGACTAAAGCCTTCTGCATTCTGCAACCATGGTTGAAGTAGATCCTCCAACCACACCAAGATCATCAGCGAGATCGAATCAGACAAGTGCAGAAAGCACAGATGATCTCATCAAATCCATCATACAGCCTCAGAGTCAGATAATCTCAATTACGCTTGACGAATCTAACTACCTCCTGTGGAAGATGCAAGTTGAGACAGCGGCAAAAGGTTATGGTCTTGAAGAATTCATCTATGGAACAAAACCAGTTCCAGCAAAATATACAAGAGACAGCAGTAACAGTCTTATTCCCAATCAAGAATTTACAAACTATCAGAGGCAAGACAATCTAATCAGTGCCTGGTTAATGTCATCAGTTAATGCATCTCTCATGCCACAGCTAATAGGCACAAAAACTGCTCATGAGGTATCGGCAGCATTAGAAAGATCTTTTACAAGCCAATCTGCTGCTAGAATTTTACATTTCAAGAAACAGCTTCAGACTATAAAGAAAGAGAACTTAACTATGAATGAGTACTTGATGAAAGTTAAAAACTAGTGTGATCAACTTGCGTGCACTGGTAATAAAATTGAAGAAAAAGAACATGTTCTTTACATTGTGGGTGGATTAGAAGATGAATATGAATCTGTAATAGCCTTCATCACTTCTATTGAACCTACCCCTTCACTACAAAGTGTCTACAGCATGCTTCTTGCACATGATGGAAGGTTATTACAAAAGAAAGATCAGGGATCTGATTTCAATGTTAACTATACTACCATTGGCAAAATCAAAAATCAACAAAACTATCAAAGAAATCAGAACACTTACCAAAGAGGAGGACAGTCAAGCCGTGGAAGAGGTAGAGCTGGGAGATGGAACCCCAACAACAGACCAAAGTGTCAAATTTGTGACAAACTTGGACACACAGCCAACAGATGCTACTTCAGATTTGATAATAGCTTTAATACAAATCAGCAGGGCAATAACAATAGCAAGAACAGTAATCCAAATATAAACATGGTCAACAGTCAGTCAGAAAATAAAGGAAGTCAAGAATCAACATCAAATGCTGCCAGTATTGAAGATATTCAAGACGAAGCATGGTACCCAGATTCTGGAGCAACTCATCACGTCACCAACAATCTAAACAATCTTAACCTTGGCAATCGAGAATACAAAGGTAAAAAAATCTTTAATTATGGGTAATGGCAACTCTATTCTTATCTCACACACTCGACATGCTAGCATCAAAGGTGCTAAACTAATTTATTTAAACAACTTATTGTGTGCACCACATATAAGAAAAAATTTAATTAGTGTGTCACAGTGTGCAAAAGATAATCAAATATCGTTTGAATTCTACCCAAGTCACTGTGTTGTTAGGGACCTAATAACTAAAAATATTTTATTGCAGGGTAAACAACAAAATGGGTTGTACAGATTTGACTCTGGAGATACCAGAAACAATGACTTAGGGAAAAATTCTTGTAATATAACAGAGTTAGACAAACATAATGACTGTACTGATTTTGACATGTTGCATTTTAAATTTGGACATCCAAGTCTCAGAATTATGAAGGAAATTTTAGATAACAGTGATATTTCTATTGATATTCCCAGTAATTATATATGCACATACTGTCAAATGGGAAAAAGTCACAAATTACCATTTTCAAATTCTGAAACTAATTACAAAAATCCCTTGGAATTAGTTGTTGTTGACCTATGGGGTCCAGCACCAGTCAACACTGACTATGGATACAATTTTTATATTTCTTTCATTGGTGCATATTCAAGATATGTCTGGATTTATTTCTTAAAATCTAAGTCAGATACTTGTAATACAGTTATGCATTTCATAACTAATGTTGAAAATCAGTTAGGTCATAAAGTCAAGATCTTTCAAAGTGATGGTGGTAAGGAATTTTTACCCTTAAGACATTTCTTCAATAAAAAGGGTATAACACACAGGTAAACATGTCCACACACTTCTGAATAGAACGGCCTTATTGAAAGAAAACACAGACATATTGTTGAAAATGGGCTAACACTGATGGCACAAGCATCACTGTCATTGAAATTTTGGCCTGATGCCTTTGCTACAGCTGTATACTTAATAAATAGGTTGCCTACAAAGGTACTAAACCTAAAATGCCCTTTTGAAATACTAAACAAGTTTAAACCTAATTACAGTGACCTTAAAATCTTTGGATGTTTGTGTTTTCCTCATATACGACCTTTCAATACTCACAAACTTGACTTTAGATCTATACCATGTACATTTCTGGATTATTCCTCTAATAAAAAAGGCACAAATGTTTAAGCAACAATGGCAAAATGTATGTTTCCAGACATGTCATCTTTAATGAAAGAATATTCCCATTTAAAAACAATTCTTTCAAACCTACCAAGAAAATTTACAATCCAAAAATATCTATTCCACCTATTCCTGAAACTGTAAGTGAGGTTGATTATGCACCACACACAAATGATGGTGTAACACATACACAAAGTCCACAAACTACAAGGTCATCAAACAGTCCTACAGCTAGCACTGAAGGTAATCAAAGCAGCAATGATGGAAATGAAGTTCACTCCCAACATCAGGATACAAGTAATAATGAAAACAGCAATGAAGAAAACATACAGGCTGATGAAAACAGGGAAGCTACTCAAACTTACAATCAGCATCATATGATTACAAGGGCAAAAAGTGGTATCTTTAAACCTAAAACTTACTGCATTGAGTTCAATAACATTGAGCCATCCACTTATCATCAAGCTGTGAAAAATGATAAGTGGAGAGCTGCTATGAGGGAAGAACTACTAACCAAAAAGCAAACATGGAACTTGGTTCATACACCCAAACACAAAAACATAATTGGGTGTAAATGGACATACAGGATAAAAAGGCATGCTGATGGTACAATTTCTAAATACAAGGCTAGGTTAGTGGCAAAAGGATACTCACAACAGTGTGGAACTAACTTCAATGAAACATTCTCACCTGTTGTGAAACCAACCACAATTAGAATTATATTAACCATAGCCTTGCATAGAAATTGGATCATTAAGCAAATCGATGTCAATAATGCTTTTTTGAATGGTGAATTACAGGAAGAGGTTTATATGGAGCTGCCACAAGGACTTGATGAAAAGACAAACAAAGGAATGGTGTGCAAGCTAAACAAAGCTATATATGGACTAAAGCAAACTCCGAGAGTGTGGTTCAACAAACTGAAATCAACACTATCAAAGCTAGGATATACATCCACTAAATCTGACAACTCACTATTCACAAAGTTCACTGCAGATGCTGTTACATATGTCCTAATCTATGTAGATGACTTCATAATCACAGGAAGCAGCATATTAGAAATCAAGAGCATCACAAGTCAATTGAATAGTGAATTCTCAGTAAAAGATCTTGGTGACCTATCCTACTTCTTAGGTATTGAAGTCCAAAGAACAAAGGAAAATGAGCTTCAGCTATGTCAAAGGAAGTTCATATCAGAAATCTTAGTTAGAACCAAAATGAATGAAGCTAAACTGTGCCTACCTCTATGACAACAAACTTACATCTAAGAAAAGACAAGGGTGAGCCTATAGGCAATGAAAAAATGTACAGAAGTGTCATTGGGGCCCTGCAATATGTAACTATAACCAGACCAGATATCTCATACAGTGTTAACAAGGCAAGTCAATTCATGCAAAGACCCCTAAGTGACCACTGGCAGGCAGTCAAGAGAATTCTAAGATATTTAAAAGGCACCATAAATTAGGGTCTTATCTTACAACCAAGCACAAACTTAACTATCAATGCATATGCAGATGCAGATTGGGCAAATGATTATGACAATAGAAAATCAACAAATGGTTACTGTGTATTTTTGGGGAAAAATCTCATATCATGGTGTGCAAAAAAACAAAACACAGTGTCAAGGTCAAGCACAGAAGCTGAGTACAGAAGTATTACTAGCACAACAGCTGAAATAATGTGGATTCAATCCCTATTAGGTGAAATCAGAATTAACACCAATACTAAAGCAACTTTGTGGTGTGAGAACATGAGTGCTATAGTGCTATAGCCCTAACTGCTAACCCTGTACTGCATTCTAGAACCAAACACCTAGAACTTGACATATACTTTGTACGAAAATTAGTCGAAAAAGGGAGCTTGAGGTAAATCACGTACCTTCGACTTACCAAACAGCAGACATCCTGACAAAGCCTCTCTCAAGACCTAGGTTTGAACCACTACGAAGCAAGCTTTGCATAGCCGAAGTCAGGAGTACTCAATCTCAAAAAGAATTGAGGTTACCTACAAGCAATGATCAAAAAGTTAAATGCTTCAAATCTGAAAAGGAGTTACTTACAAACAAGGGCAGTAGTTTCCAGAAATTTGAAGAGAATCGAATCGCAACCAACAATCATCATCGGCACAATTCCAAAATCGACAAATCAACCTCTCACATACTCGTTACAGAGACCAGAGATCATAATATAAAGAATAAAGAGTGGAGGAAAAAGGAGTATAAGCAGATTGAAGAAAATCCGTCGAAGGAAGTTGGGAAGAAAGACGATGGCGGCTGCCATTTTCTGGTTTCAAACCCTAGATCTAATTCTAAGGTTTGCGGGGGGGTATTAAGTGTTTAACACTGATCGCACCCTCTTCTATTAATAATAGTAAATGGGCTTGGCCCAAAGTCCAGTATCTCATTTGTTACATTTCAGCCCACTAATACTGTATAAATATTTGTACATACCGTGTAAAAATTCATTCAGTATCAATACAACAATTTTTTTAATTCGATTACTTACTCCATGGATCAAACCAAAACGAAATATTATGTTTGAATTTCAATCCACTTTGAAACATCGGCAAAAACTTTTCCCTAAACTTCAACATGCATTTCCATGACCAGCTACAATCCCTAGGGATTTCCATTGACCAGAAGTGTTTATCCTTAAGAAGCATTCGCCTGCACCAGGAAGACCAAATATTTGAATCATAATTTGACAGCTTATCAATTCTAGTAGACAACGCTGCCCTGTTCCATGCATGTAGGTCCAGAATACCCAATCCACCAGATTTGTAAGATCTACATACCTTCTTGAATGATACCAGGATTAACTTTTTTGAATACGGATTTCCATGCCATAGGAAGTGGCTTAATGCTGAGTTAACCATATCAATAATCTTGCAAGGCAGAATGAAAATTCTTGCGTAATAAATGGACATCGATAATGCAACAGCTTTAACAATTACAAGTCTGCCAGCTAAGGAAAACTTAGAAGTAGGCCATTTAGCAATCCTTGAAATAATTCTTTCTACAAGAGGAAGACATTGAGATGCCGTCAACCTAGAAGAACACAGAGGGGCTCCCAAATAATTCTCGTCATCCAACATCGGAGACAACCCCGAAACAGCATATAACGTAGATTTTACTTCTTCAGATACTCCAAAAAATTTAATTTTGGATTTCATCCTGTTAATATTCAAACCAGATAGGACTTTAAAAGATTCAAGAACGCTAATAATACCACTGAGCGATTTAGAATTCGGCTTCGTGAAAAGCAAGAGGTCATCAGCAAAAAGAAGCGATGATATTCCAGCAGATTTACAATACGGGTGATAATCTATGTTCTTGGATACAAATGACGAAGATGAAATAACAGAAAAAAGCTCCATCACACAAACGAATTGGTAGGGAGAAATGGGACCAATGACATTTCCATATACTAGGAGCATATTAGACTGAAGCAGCTATAAAACCATCAATAAATCATAGGACATGAATGGGAGGGGGGAAAAATATGTCATAATGTTCTGCATCCAGCATGCGACATTTTAATGGAGTTTAGTTAATCGGATCTTTGGTAGGCAAATGCTTTTCAACGCTTGCATCTTCCCCGTGATATGATATAGAGTACATATCAAGTATACAACGCAAGGATAAGAAATTGAACTCATCCTCTGCTTTGTTGAACATGATTTCACCTTCCAAAATTTATTAGAAGGATTTTATTTTTTAATTTGGCCACCTTTCAAAAACTTATAACACATTTAGCCTAGTTTTAAAACTAATTACGGCTGTAGCCTGGTTTCAGTCACATCAACCAAAAACTAGCGGCATTTCGGATGACGCAACGAGTGGTTTTTGAAATGCCGCTCAGATTTGAAAACATGCATGATTTGAGCGGATTCTTCAATGACGCAGCGTGCGTCATTCGAAATGCCGTTAGCAATAAATAACGTTTTTGGCTGATGTGACATAAACCAGGCTACGAACGTAATAAGTTTTAAAACTAGGCTAAATGTGTTATAAGTTTATAAAAGGTGACCAAATTGAAAAAAAATCTTTATTAGAAATTGATGAGATCTGCTGAGACACTGGAATCTACAAACGTTCCAAATTTTCACTCATGAATGTGTACCATAAATAATCAGTGTAACTTTTATTTTCACCAAAATTGCCCCTCACTTTTTAAATATCTCCTAATACTCAAAACTTTTGGCTATGTGTAATTATTTCTCTAAAACTTTGCATTCAACCTTTCATAAATAATTTGAACGTATAAACATTTGATTATCTGATCCTTTCCACATTCCATTTCCTTTTACTATTGTGTTCTATCAACAGGTTTTAACCTATGGTACTGATGCACCGTATTAAATGTTAACTTTTATTGCTTTCTGTGATGTTAGATAACATGTAAGATAATATGAAATGTAAAATTTGTCATTTTTAATTTTTTGAAATATTAAACTAAAAATCAGATAGTTACCAGTAAAATCGAGGATAGTTATATTTATCATGAACTAAATGTTGATTGCAGATTTCACAAACTAAAGAATAGGCAGTACATTATGTTATAGAATTCTGTGAGAATTGGTGATTGGGCGTTACCATAAATCATGTTCATTGATCTTCTTAATCAAACCGGCTTTATCGGTTTTTCTTAATTCTACTGAGCCTTCAAACATTTCCGTCCGTCTGAAGCTTTTTAACAAGAGAAATGCTAAGCACACTCTCCCTTAGGGAGAGTGAGCTTGTACTTGCCACCTGATTGGTGGAAATAAGTTTGCATTTATTATATCATACATAGCTAATGATTGATGCCAACTCATTTCCACCAATCAGGTGGCAAGTACAAGCTCACTCTCCCTAAGGGAGAGTGAGCTTAGCATTTCTCTTTTAACAATACCCATTTTGTCGTCCTTCACCTTTTTAATTACTCAGTGGACACTTAATTTATTTACATGTGTCCTTCCTTACCTGTTTCCTTCCTTAACAGTGAATTGTTACCTTCAGTTTGAACTAGTGAATACAACCTTTTATTTACATGTGTCATTCCTTATCTTTTTCCCTCTTTAACAGTGAATTGTTTCCCTCAGTTTGAACTAGTAATTGTAACCTATTATGTGTGTGTATATATATACATACATACATATATATATAATCATCCTAGTAATTGTAACTTATTTTCGACTTTGTTGGTTTTTCTTAATTCTACTGAGCCTTCAAACACTTCCGTCCGTCTGAAGCTTTTTAACAATATCCATTTTGTCCTCTTTCACCTTTTTAATTACTCAGTGGACACTTAATTTATTTACATGTGTCCTTCCTTATCTGTTTCCCTCTTTAACTGTGAATTGTTACCTTCAGCTTGAACTAGTGAATACAACATTTTATTTACATGTATCCTTTCTTATATGTTTTCCTCTTTAACAGTGAATTGTTTCCTTCAGTTTAAACCAGTAATTGTAACCTACTATACATACATACATATACATATATACATATATATATATATATACACACACACAGTGAATTGTTACCTTCAGCTTGAACTAGTGAATACAACCTTTTATTTACATGTGTCCTTCCTTATCTGTTTCCCTCTTTAACAGTGAATTGTTTCCTTAAGTTTGAACTAGTAATTGTAACATATTATATATATATATATATATATATATATATATTATCATCCTAATAATTCTAACCTATTTTAGAATTTAATGTTGGAATTAATTGGAATTATGTTGTAGAAAATTGAAAATGAATGTTGGTCCCTCATTTATTTGATTTATATTCTATTTTTTTTTCCATTTCATGTATCTTTCCTATTAAACTTCCACCTACCATTATCCACTGATCCATGCATGCATATAAAAAAAAATTGTTGCATGTGCTTCTTTCATTCATGCATGTTCTTTAATTCCTTCCCTTCTCATACTTCTTCATTCATGCATGTTAAGTAACGTAAGTAAATAATTTGATGTTATTTATAATTATGAAAGACATCATTATCTATTTTCTAAATATGTTGCTGTAAAAAATATGGTTTAAATATTTTCGTTACTTAACATATGGACATATTTCTGATTATGAAAGTATGATTAGTTGAACTTTAATTAAATTTGCTTGTTATTCGTTTCATGTTTTGGTAAAAATGAATATTCAATGTATGGTATGTTATTATTTATGGTATCGGTATTGACTAATTATTAATATCTATATATTCTAATTTGGTACATTCAACGTTATTATTTCTCATCGTGTCCCAAAAACATGTAACCAAACATGATTTATTTTATTTTATTTTCTAGCTAAAAATATTGAAATATTTCCATTTCTATAAAATTATTAATGAAGGGATATATGATCCGTAGCTTTGGGAAAAAATCGCTTCATCCTCAATAATGATATAGTGATTTATTTAATCTGTTCCTATTTAAAACTGATTAAAAAATGACAAAATAATTTTACTAATATAAACATTGTGGTTGATTGGTTTCTTAATCATGTATTGTGATCCATTATATATTAAAGACTATGTTTTTCATGTTTTATGACATGTATGTACCATGTTGTCTGTTAATAAGTAAATAATTGATAAGTATACCTTTAAGGTTTCACATGTATAAATGTTTCCTTAAACCTCTTAAATTTTAAAATTTCTCCAATATATTATAATTTTATATTTGACTAAGTTAATGAAAAACCACATAAACTTTTTTTTTTTGAATTATGTGTTTGAACATGCAATTCCCACTATTAGGTCATTGTATAGTTAGCTTTATAACCAATTATAGTAAGCATTAAATAAATTCTTTTATCTTATAGCATGACAAAGTCGATTTCTCACCGTTATGCGATTATACTGGTAATTTCACGTTCTACTTTGATTTCTTGATGACCACTGCTGCAATTTGAATAAAAACAATTTTAGAGGATTTTTTGCTATATCCTGTATGAAGTTATATCTTTAAAATTTTATCATGTAAGAATTTATGTGCTTTTACTGTTTTTCATACCATCAAAATAATTTCGCCACAATCATGTCATACAACCATAGTTGAAAATTTTCCAAAATTCATGATCGAAAATTATATTAAAAACATATCTATTAGTTTGCACGGTTGAAATCTATTTTTGTTATTTTCTTTTTAATTTTTCAATTGTAGAATAGACAAACAAGTTTTTGACCATATATTCCATAACAAAATGAATCTTACTTTTTGCAATGCTATTTTTTTAATTTATAGATGTATGTGTGTCATGATGATATTTTAGAAAGGAATTAATTGATTTTGTCTAGGTTACCTTACAATTAGCTTTTTCCATAAAGGAAATACTATTTGCAATATGATTTTTCTAATTGCCTTAGATGTTGCAATGGATTTTATAAGCTATATCTTAACATACATGTGGATTCAATTTATTCGTAATGTACGTTGATAATTTACTTGTTACTGTTGTTTTCTTGCGCTTTGTATTTTCGTTTAGTGGTTTTATTTTATGTGTTTGGCTTATATGGTATATATGTTATTCTTTTTATTTTTTATATAATAAGAAGCCGCCGTTTAAATTTCTACAATACTAACATTTTTTTATAGATATTATACATATGGCAAGATTGAATTTCTTATAAAAGTTAATTAACTATGTATAATTTACATAATGATTGATTTATTCATACGAACATTAAATATGTATCGCTTAGGCAATGATTTGGAATTCTTTTACAATTTTGTCTTATTTTGTTTATGTGGCATTTTTAATTGTATTTTCTCGTGTTGATATGGTGGGTGATAAATTTTTGGATTACAAATAGCAAGAGTTCCAAATTTAGAAGTCAATGACCCTAATATAGCTGGTGATAAAAAAATATTTATATGAAATTAGCACAAATAAGAGAAAAATATAGGTGACATAATTGAGTTGCACTGGTATGTCATATTTAACATCCATGAAATGACCATTACAAGTGATGTATCTTACACTGGAACAGCTGCCATAATTTTGCACTAGCTTATCCAGTGTAATTAATTACCTACCACAATTTTGAACTAATATGGTTGTTAATTTATGGCAGATGAAATTTCTATGTAAAATGGATATTTTCCATGTTTAATTTTCACTGAAGAATGTGTACTATAAATAATCAGTGTAACTTTTATTTTCACCGAAATTAGCCCTCACTTTGTAAATATCACCTAATACTCAATACTTTTGGCTATGTATAATTTTCCTTAAAACTTTGCATGCAACCTTTCATAAATAATTTGAATGTATAAAAATTTAATTATCTAATCCTTTCCAAATTTCATTTCCTTTTACTATTGTGTTCTACCAACATGTTTTAACCTATGATTGACGCACCTTATTAATTGTTAACTTTTATTGCTTTCTGCGATATTAGATAACTTGTAAGATAGTATGAAATGTAAGGTTTGCCATTTTTAATTTTGCGAAATATTTAATTAGAAATCAGATAGTTACCAGTAAAATCGAGGATAGTTATATTTATCATGAACTAAATGTTGATTGCAGATTTCACAAACTAATGAATAGGCAGTACATTATGTTATAGAATTCTGTGACAATTGGTGATTGAGCGTTACCATAAATCATGTTTATTGATCTTCTTAATAATTTCACGTTCTACTTTGATTTCTTGATGACCCCTGCTGCAATGTGAATAAAAATAATTTCAGAGGATTTCTTGCTATATCCTGTATGAAGTTGTATCTTTAAAATTTTATCATGCAAGAATTTATGTGCTTTTACTGTTCTTCATACCATCAAAATAATTTCGCCACAATCATGTCATGCTACCATAGTTGAAATTTTTCCAAATTCATGATCGAAAATTATATTAAAAACATATCTATTAGTTTGCACGGTTGAAATCTATTTTTGTTATTTTCTTTTCAAATTTTCAATTGTAGAATAGACAAGCAAGTTTTTGACCATATATTCCATAACAAAATGAATCTTACTTTTTGCAATGCTATTTTTTTTAATTTTATAGATGTATGTGTGTCATGATGAGATTTTAGAAAGAAATCAATTGATTTTGTCTAGTTTACCTTACGATTAGCTTTTTCCATAAAGGAAATACTATTTGCAATATGATTTTTCTAATTGTCTTACGATTACTGTTGTTTTCTTGCGCTTTCTATTTCCGTTCAGTGGTTTTATTTTATATGTTTGGCTTTTATGGTATGTATGTTATTTTTTTAAATTTTTTTATCAAACCGACCATTAGGGAGGTTTGCCTACTGTAAGAGCCAAAAACAAATTGTCTGTGCCAATAAATTTGGCATAATTTTCGCTCTAAACACTTTCCTTTCCGTGTTTTCCTTCTTTTCCTTTTCTTCTCATTTTCGCCCATCCAATATTTGCTCCGCATTTTCTTCTCAAATCAGTGTTTCTCCTTATTTCTTCTCCGTATCTTTTCTCAAATCCATGTTTCTCCCTTCAAAATCCAAAGCCTGTTGTTTCTCCTTCGTTTACCAAATCCTAAACCTAAATTTCCTTTTACCTCCTAAGGTAAAACGACCCTTTCCATATCTCTTCTCAAATCCATGTTCCCCCCTTCAAAATTTGATGCCTATTATTTTTCCTTCGTTTCTGATTTTTCAAACAAATCCTAATCCTAAATTTCATTTTACCCCTCACGAATAGGCTAAAATGACCCTAATCCTCCAACATAATAAGTAGAGCAAGCACTGTTTGTGCGGTTATAAAACTGGATCTGCATCACAACTTCGTCATCTATGTTGAATTCTACAAAAACCTTATCATCCTGAGTCATTGTTACGTAAATATATTTATCTCTTTTCTTTTATAATGTTTTTGTGAGCTGTGAATTTTGCTATTATTCAGATTGCTATTTAAGGAGGTTAGGTTTTTTTAAAATGTTCTTTGAGTTTAGATCTTTCTGTTACATTTGGATTTTTAATTATTTTAGGGCACTGAAAATTACATAATTTTCGTATAGAACAAAAATTGCGAGTAACATGCACTATTTTTGAATTTGGGGAGAAGGAATAGTCAAAACGTTGCTTTGACAGACCTCAGAAGCATGCGTGCTCTACTTACTTCATAGAGATTTGTTTAGATTATGTGGTGCATTTGATGTTTACAGATGTAAATTTTGAAGAAACTTATAAGCAAATTTTTGGGTGCTATGAATTGTTCAGTATCTCTAATATAATGTTAGTTGTCTAATAACTGTACTATTTGAGCATTACCCATACAATTTTTTCAAATATTTATTTCCAAAATAGTATGAGGGTCCTACTAAGCAATCTTTTTTTGAAGAATAAACCTTTTCTATTAGGATATGCTGATTGAATTATTTTTAGGGTATTGAAAGTAATATTTATATACTTCAAATATATTCATGCAAATTCATACGAAATGCTATATTTAGAATGAGATGACATCGTTTACTACAACGTAAAATATATATTCTGCAACCTGCACTAAACTATTTACATAAGATATTATATTCATAAAAGGATTTCACTAAATCTATCTTTTATTTTAAAATAAATAATTCAATGGTTTGTATAGACATTCAAACGAGAAATGTAATCGTCTTTCGTAGCCTAAAAATGTTAATCTTTAGATTAATTCATTATACGAGGCTGCTGCTTCGAATTTGAGTTACCATGTGTTAGTGGCTAAGCTTTAAATATTTAGAGTTTGGAGCTATATGTATCTACAAATTTTTTACTTCAACATTTTATATGTCGTTTCATGTTAATAATCTTGATATAACGGTAATATTAATCCTTCGATGTTATTACTGTGGAGGGATGTGACTGAACTAAAATTATGTTGATTGGTGTAATGTACTGTTTATACTTTGAATATGCATTCAAATCTTTTTATGAAATATTTGTTCATAAAAGCCTTTCATTGTTTGTTTAATTTTGAAATTTACAATTCGATGGTTAATGAGACCATGCAAGACAATAAAGACAGTTTTACCTAAAAATATAGTTGATATGTGTGGACTTATTTCCCTTTTTCACTTTATTCCTTTATGAAACTTTATGTTACCAATCTTAACCTGCTGCTAACATCCATTTTTCAATAAAAATTTATTAACTTTAGTTTTATAAATCCATTTCCCTTCTTGTTGGAAATGTTTTATCAACATTAGTGAATTATTAAAAATAATGGAATAAGTGTATGAATGGCTCCTATGGGTGAATAGTCCCACATCATGGGATTATATAGAAGAGGCAAGCTTTTATACTTGTTTCTAAGAAATCATGTTGGGGCCTTGGGCTCCTAATACATGCATTGTTGTGAGGAAGGAGACCATGCATCATGACCACCACACACGCGCGCGCGACCGACCGACTCGACTAGACCCGGCCCGGCCCGGATCGGGCTTGGGCTTTGTGGTGTAGACACTTATATTTTTTGGACCATAAAACTTAGCCTTTTTCAAACCTTTTTTTATGGAAAAGATTTCTGCAACGGTAAAAATTCTTATCCTTCATTAAAGCGGCCCACTAATTAGAAAACCCTAACCCTAATTCTCGTCCTATATATTGTCATTAGCTTCAGACGAGAATACCTACCGAATCACAATTTCTCTTTTTCTCTCAGCCGCCATTAAAAAAAAATTCTCTCAGAAATTCTCGAGCAGTATTTTAATTCAGAAAGTGCAAATCTGCACTGATTTGTTGTGCAAGCAAATAAGTTATTATTTTAGAGGCTGTTTTATCCTAGAGGCGGCGGCGAAGGAACGAACTGGTTTGCACCTTCGACCAGAGCGCCGAATCGTCCTCAAGAAAGCGACCTAGTCCGCGACTCAGCCATTGTTTCCCAACAATAATCCCCCACTTGAATTTTAAAAAATATTTTCGAGCAGTTTCTTAGAAAGCATAAGATTGTGCATAAACAAAGGTGTCTTTCGACTTGAACCTTTGCATAGTGAATAAGATTCAGTTTTTACTAGAGTGACACGTAGTCTTGAACTCTATTCCTGACATCAAACCACACACAACCTTTTTTATAGTGCAATCAAATAAGCCCGTGCATTTATGGCCATGCACGTCTATACTAGTTTAGTGAATGCTCTAGAAGTTTTGCCCGTAACTCCTTAGGAAACGACCACATTTCCACATTCACAAAGGTGAGTCTATCAAGAGCACTCCTGAAGGTAGGTACTCCACTCCACATAGAGTATAGATCTCATTAAGAGTTTCTATTAACTCATCCTCCAATCACTTCAGGAATACATACTTCTTGGTTTATTAAATAGCATGTTCAACTCATATCACTACACAACTTGTTATTACCCATTGAACCTAGTTCTTGGGATCTCCAGTCATTTAGGTCGGGTTACCATTGTGCGTGACTCAACAATCTAAGGGCAATAGTCCCATTCTTTTAGAAGAGTTATGGACTTTCTCTCTGGACAGTCCTTTCGTCAAAGGATCTGCCAAATTTTCCTCACTACGTACGTAATCCACTCTAACGGTACCTGTGGAAAGTAGTTCTCTAACCGTACTGTGCTTACAACGTATTTGTCGTCTCTTACCGTTATAATAACGGTTCTGAACTTTTGCAATAGCCGCGGTACTATCGCAATGTATCAACAAAGCCGGTATCTGTTTTTTCCATAAGGGAATCTCAGCTAGCAGATTTCTCAAATACTCTGCCTCTTCACTAGCTGTAGCTAGTGATATCATCTCAGACTCCATAGTAGACTGAGCCAAAATAGTCTGTTTCTTGGATTTCCAAGAAACAACTCCTCCAACGATGCTAAATATATAGCCACTGGTCGCTTTAGAATCATCTGATAAGGTATTCCAGTCTGCATCGGAATATCCTTCAAGTACAGCTGGAAACCTTTCATAATGTATTCCAAGGTTCATCGTTCGTTTAAGGTATCTCATTACCCTTTCAATAGCTTGCCAGTGCTCTATACTAGGTCTACTGGTAAACCTGCACAATAATCCCACGACATAGGCAATGTCGGGTCTAGTACAATCAGTGGCATACCGAAGGCTGCCAATGATGCTCGCATAATCAGACTGTCTTACACCTTCACCAGTGTTCTTAAATAACTTTACACTGTGATCATATGGTGTACTTGCAGGTTTATAGTCAAAGTAATTATATTTCTTTAGTATCTTCTCAATGTAATGAGATTGATCCAAAGAAATTCCCTTTTCTGACCTAGTAATCTTAATACCAAGGATTACACTCGCCTCACCTAGATCTTTCATATCAAAATTGACACTTAATAAGGATTTGACTGAGTTTATGGCATAAATATTTGACCCAAAAATGAGTAGGTCATCTACATAAAGGCATATAATAGTGCAAATGTCATTCTCAGATTTGTAATAAATGCATTTGTCACTTTCATTAACTTTAAAACCATTTGAAATGATTAAGTTATCAAATTTTTCATGCCATTGTTTAGGTGCTTGTTTTAAACCATATAATGATTTATCTAATTTACATACTTTATGTTCTTGACCATGTACTACAAATCCTTCAGGCTGGTCCATATAAATTTCTTCGTCTAATTCACCGTTCAAAAAAGCAGTTTTAACATCCTTTTGGTGTATAAGTAAATTATGGATGGAAGCAAGTGAGATTATAACCCGAATGGATGTTATTCTAGTTACAGGTGAAAAGGTGTCAAAGAAATCTATATTTTCTTTTTGTTTAAAACCTTTAGCTACTAGTCGTGCTTTATACTTATCTATAGTGCCATCAGGTATTAATTTCTTTTTAAGTACCCATTTACAGCCTATAGATTTACAACCAGGGGGTAAATCTACCAAGTGCCAAGTCTTGTTGGATTCTAAAGAATCCTTCTCATCATTTATAGCCTCTTGCCAAAAGCGGCATCTAAAGAAGATAAGGCCTCTTGGAGGTTTATGGGATCCTCCTCAATAGTAGAAGCACAAAAATCTGAACCGAAGTCTTTTATGGTTCTTTCTCTTTTACTTCTTCTAGGTTCAGCTTCAGAATTTTCATTAAGTTCTGTTCTAATTAGCATATTTGAAGTGCCCCCACTATTCCTTAATTTAAAAGGAAATTTAGTTTCATAAAAATCGGCATCATTTGATTCAATTATATTATGTGCATTAAGGTCATAAAATCTATATGCTTTGCTATTAATAGCATAGCCTATAAATGCACATTCATATGCTCTACTTGCCAATTTTATTCTCTTAGGGTCTGGAATGCGAACATAAGCTAAACAACCCCAAGTTCTAAAGTATGAGACATTGGGTTTATGATTCTTTAAAATTTCATAAGGAGAAATTTTATTCTTAGATTTGGGGATTCTATTCAGAACATAGCATACGGTCAATAAAATATCCCCCCACCAATGTTTTGCTGCACCAGAATTTAATAATATGGCAACTACTAGTTCGGTAAAGGTCCTATTTTTCCTTTCTGCTTTACCGTTCATTTCAGGAGAATAGGGTGCAGTTCTCTCATGTACTATACCATGTTGTTTATAGAAATCCAGAATTGAATTATATTCGTATTCTGTTCCTCTATCACTACGAAATCTCTTAATTTTTCTATTTTCTTGATTCTCAATCTCAGTTTTGAATGTTTTAAACATGTCAAAAGCATCACTTTTATTTTTCATAAGGTATACATATGTGAAATCAGAGCAGTCATCAATAAAAGTAATAAAATAACGATGTACCTGTCTAGTTAAAGTGCCATCTAGTTCACATATGTCAGAATGAATCAAGTCTAAGGGTTCAGAAACTCTATCAACAGATTTGTGAGGTTTCTTTGTGATTTTAGTTTGTGTGCAGAATTCACATTTATCAAGTTCAGATTCTGTCATTTTAGGTATCATATCTAGGGTGTTCATGTTACGGATTATTCGATTATAAATATGACATAGTCTAGAATGTCAGATATTAAAATCACACAACATGTAAGCAGAAGTAGTCACTTTATTAGATTCAACATTCAGTTTAAACATACCCTCACAAGCATAACCCTTTCCCACAAAAGTTCCCTTATAAGTTAGGGTGTACAAATCAGCCCCAATTACTTGAGTGAAACCAGCCTTATTAAGGAGGAAGGCAGAGACCATATTCTTCCTTATTTCTGGAGTGTGCATAACATCTTTCAGAATTACAGTTTTTTCAGAGGTGAACTTGAGTTCCACATTGCCAATCCCCGCAACTCTAGTGGTGTGAGAGTCTCCCAACAGCACTTTCTGATTTTCAGCAGCCGTGTATGTCGAGAACATGCCACGATCATAGCAGACATGGCGAGAAGCACCAGTGTCTACCCACCAACCCTCTGATCCACCAACGAGGTGAATCTCAGTAATCATAGCCGTAAGAGGCTCCTCGGTCAGGTTAGCCTGCGGTGTAGAGCTTGGCCTATTCCGACACTTACGTTCCATATAACCCGGTTTTCCACAGTTGTAACATAGAAACAACTGTCCAGAGTCATTCTTTTGGGCTGGTTTCTGCTGTCCTTTGGGTTTCCTTGCGGATTCCCATTCTGTTTGTTGCGCCTGTTCTGATTCTTAAAAGATTTCTGATTTGGTTTCAGAACAGCGGGAGTGGTCTTCTTAGTACTGTTGTTATTCACAATCAGCACCTCTTCTTTCTGGTCCTGCTTGCGTGCCTCCTCCTCAATACGGAGGCGTGTAATCAAGCTCTCTAAGGAAAATTCCTTAGTCTTATGTCGCAAGACATTCTTAAAATCTTTCCAGCTTGGGGGTAATTTGTCAATGATAACAGCAATTTGAAATTGTTCGTCCAAGACCATACCTTCGGAGATGATCTCATGAGTTATTTTCTGCAGCTCATGAGACTACATCTCTACAGATCTATCATCAGTCATCTGGTACTTTAGGTAACGACTCACAGCATATTTCTTTGCCCCTGCCCCCTCTGTATCATACTTCTTCTTCAGTGCTTCCCAGATCTCCTTTGCTGTCTTTTCATCTGAGTTATAGTAGTCATACAGACCATCGCTCAGTCCGTTCAGAATAAAGTTCTTGCATAAGTAATCCTGTTCAGTCCAGGTCTGCAGTTGCTTTGACTGTTCGGTCCATGATGCCATTTTTGCTGCATCAGCCTCGTCAGGTTTATCTGGAAGCTGCGGTTTGTCAGTAGTCAGCGCAGCCACAACCTTTCTGATGGTGAGGAAGAACTCCATCTTCTGACGCCATCGTTTGAAATGCAAGCCCTCAAATCTGAATGGAGCAGCAGTCACGAGAGGGTTCTGTAAAGCAGAGGGTGGAGCAGAATCGTCTAGGGTTGAGTTGGAAGCCATTGTTTCAGTTTGTCTTCAAATTGTTGGGAAACAATGGCTGAGTCGCGGACTAGGTCGCTTTCTTGAGGACGATTCGGCGATCTGGTCGGAGGTGCAAACCAGTTCGTTCCTTCGCCGCCGCCTCTAGGATAAAACAGCCTCTAAAACAATAACTGATTTGTTTGCACAACAAATCAGTGCAGATTTGCACTTTCTGAATTAAAATACTGCTCGAAAATTTCTGAGAGATTTTTTTTTAATGGCGGCTGAGAGAAAAAGAGAAATTGTGATTCGGTAGGTATTCTCGTCTGAAGCTAATGACAATATATAGGACGAGATTTAGGGTTAGGGTTTTTCTGATTAGTGGGCCGCTTTAATGAAGGATAAGAATTTTTACCGTTGCAGAAATCTTTTCCATAAAAAAAAAGGGTTCGAAAAAGGCTAAGTTTTATGGTCCAAAAAATATAAGTGTCTACACCACAAAGCCCAAGCCCGAACCGGACCGGGTCGAGTCGAGTCGAGTCGAGTCAGTCGGTCGCGCGCGCGTGTGTGGTGGTCATGATGCATGGTCTCCCTCCTCACAACAATGCATGTATTGGGAGCCCAAGGCCCCAACATGATTTCTTAGAAACAAGTATAAAAGCTTGCCTCTTCTATATAATCCCATGATGTGGGACTATTCACCCATATGAGCCATTCATACACTTATTCCATTATTTTTAATAATTCACTAATGTTGATAAAACATTTCCAACACTTCTGAATATAGTGAGAAATATATTTTCTTTATGGGAACCTTTCAAAATTTCCTAAATATATGTTTGTCATCTAAGGTTTCCAAAGAAACGAAAAATTGATGTTGCGCTATTAAAAGGTTTTCGATATATAATAGATATATAATCACCTTTTCTCTTTATGGGAACCTTTGAAAGTTACCTTAATAATTTTTTTCCTTTCTAAGTTTTCTAATGAAATTCAAGCATTTAATACAACACTATTGAAAGGATTCTTTTCAAGAAAGCTTTGCTCAAAAACCATGACTTACCTCTCTCAAATTGGTTCTTAGCTCAATTAGAAAATTGAATTCTCAAGTGCAAATATGGATGTTTCGCTATAGGAAACTACTATAACCAAAATAAATATAGAATCACAACTGGTATGCAAAAATGAGATATTTACGCATCAAAATATTGAAATTTGTACATACGTATCGTATTATCAGTTTTAGTTTGAAGTGCTTGGCCTTTTTTTTAATCTTGATTTATCATCAACAGAGCCGTTGTTCTAGATTGAAAAATAGAAAACTGCGCCACATGACAATGACAGTCCTGATAATGGAGATCGAATGATTGGATTACAGTAACAAATAAATCATGACCTTTTTCCCTTCATCTGACATTGTGATATTCACACATATATATATATATATGTTAATTGTAAACCATTAGTATTATTATTCATAACTTAATATTAGTATTAGTATGATTATAATTTTGTTATAATTTTAGCAACCGTTTTAATCTGATATTTTCTTCATCAGATTCTTCATGGTTTGAAATATATCCACTCAGCAAATGTCCATCACAAAGAATCGAATCTACATAACCTCTTCTTTAAATGTCAATTGTGATATCGAGATATGCGATTTTGGGCTCACCCAACCTACTATCGGTATGTATTTTATATGGCATAATAAATGCTTCCAGATAGTATTGTGTACCAGAGCCACTCTTAAATTTTGCAAAGTACATAGCAGCAATTGATGCCTGTTGTAGTTATATTTCACTTTTGGATATACTTGATGAAAAGACGATGGAATGTGAATACGTGATATGCGTCTTCAGATAAATTGTGCTGCCATATATGATGTTTGAATAGCATAAATTATTTCTTCATTATAGTAAAAACATCCCTTTAATTAATTATACAATAATTCACTTAATTATATAATATTTTGCAGGTGTATAATGCAGTTGGTCTTATACATCGTAATAGGTACAAGTTGAGTGGCTGATTGGAAGCTAAGGACTGCAATGTTCAGCAAGATAGGTAACAAATACAAAACCTATCCTTTTGCACAATACTGTTCTAGATTCTTATTCTCTACTATTAAAGCATAAGAGGAGGAGGGTTAAGGGAATTGATCAAACTTTCACCCTTGAAGTCCATGGATTGACATCATTTTGTAATGAATAAGAGGGTCCATGGATTTTGGTTGGTTCTAAACAATGACTTTATTTATTGTTATTATTCCTTCTAGCATAGTGTGATAGTACTGATTAGATTTTGCAATTTTCTGTCTTTGTTCGTGTGCCATTCTGATTTACATGGTGTCAATATGCAATTGTCAAATTGCAAGGTTAACATGTTCTATCCTTTCAGACAATAAATTTATGAATTAGTATAAATTTGTTGAATTAAAACGGTTATTGAAGGAAAGTTGCCACCTTATGCAAAAAATAAGGAATCCTTATAACGTTAGGCAATGGAGAAAATATTATTAATGATCTTAAGCACATCTTAGTATGAAGTGTGGTATACTGGGTTTGGAAAATGATGTTATTAAACATAATGTCTGCACTGTTAAACTATGTAATTTTATGAGGTTCCTTCTATTTCACTGTAAAGTTTATTTCATTTGCATTCATGCATATCTACCGAACCAAGCAGGCTATACACTTTTTCTTATATGTAGAGCCCCCACTTAGGATGCTTTTATATTTTTTTTCAGGTAGTAAAACAAGAATCCTAGAAATGGTGACAACCTTAGGCTTGGACCATGCAACGGTGGCTATTAATTTGCAATGTAAACCATCATTCATCAAAGAATTTGTTTATTGGTTTGATGGATCATGAGATGTTAGATTTAACTTCCAGTTTTGTAGAGGAAATGCTTCAGAAAACAAATTCCAAACTTTGAAGAAGAATAAATGAAGATTTGTACTTCGACATATGAGTATATGAAGATTAATATTTGTTGGAGGCTCAGCCTAGGTAGATTGAATATTAACACCATATGTTTAAACCCGCGAAAATCTGCAGAATTCAAGCATATATCCATGCTCAGTTTTGATGTGCTAGATACAATCTTTTCATATTGGCGATCTGCTCAAACTCATTTCTAGATCGATTCCGCTGTGATATTGAAAGAGTCGTTATAAAAAGAGGCAAGTTTAAATGTGTGATTTAGCTCCTATATAGTGTTTAATATTTAGTGTTATTATTATTATTATTATTGAAGTTTGGAAGAGGAACCCTTTGAAGTCTCAATTTGGAGTTTAACCACAGGAAAACTTAAAGCTTAGAGCCATTAGATGTGTATTTTGTTACTTCTAATATTTTATATCAATATATTTCGTTAACTCTTTTATTCAGTTTCATGATTTTTTAGTATCAATGTTTCTATTGAACTCAGATTTACAATCATTCAGGTAAACATATTCTGCTGCATGCATCACAACCATGCACAAGAAGGCATCCATGCATCTTGCTGAGCGCAAAAGGATCATAAACAAGGTGCAAGTTTCTAATATTAATCGATAGAAATGCTTAGAAAATAATTAGTTATGACCATTCTCTTTTGCTTTTGACACTACAAAAGAAATCTGAATTCCATACGCCAATTTGGCGTAGGTATGGCGTAGGTAATCGAATTTCCCTACGCCATACCTACGCCAAAAAGGAAGTTGGAAACAGCTCGTCGCAAATATTTCCCTACGCCATCCCTACGTCTAAATGCCTACGCCATACCTACGCCAAGTTCCCTACGTCATACCTACGCCAAGTTCTCTACGGCATACCTACGCTAAATTCCCTACACAGTCCCTACATCAACTTCCATACGCTATCCCTATGTCGTCCCTACGCTAACTTACCTACGCCGTCCCTATGCCAAATTCCCTACGCGATCCCTACGCCAAGTTCCTACGCATTCCCTACGCCAAGTTTCATATGCATTCTTACCCCTTCCCTACGCATTCCCTACGCATCCGTACACCAAAAATCAATATGGTAGTTTTATATTTATCTTCGTCTATCACAAATCATAATAAAACAGAACATATGCAAAATCATAGCAATATATATCAATAAAAACATTGATGTAAAATAAATACCATGGTCGAATTACCATAAACTTGCTACATATATATTTAAAACAAATCTTGTCCTACAAACAATAAAATAAAGTTGCTACATAACTCAAACATGATCGTTTCATCTAATTCAAAGATCGTGTAATGTACGATACACAAATAGAACATCAAACTCACTACCAAAATAAGATTGATTCATAAAGTACGTCATATCTGCGGTTCTTGGTCTCGCCGCAACCCTTGTAAAATCTCTTATGCATAACTCATTTGTTCTTGTAGTTTGCTAACAGTGACACTCAATTCTTGATTTTTATCTCTTAGCTCGTCTACTTCCTTCACAAGCTTCTCTGTATCATCTCTAACTCAAAACCTAACGGTGTATGTATTGTCTTTGTATATCTACACATAAAAAATTAAATCCAATTAGTACAATGAATACAGTTCATTTTACAATTAAGTAAAACGGTCAGTTTCTGCTCAACTGAAACTGGGCCTTAAGTCACCGAGCCCTAGGGCTCAGCCGACAGCAACTTGAAGTTGTTGTGCAAGTTGCACAGCAACTTCAAGTTGCTGTGCGGCAACTTCAGGTTGCCGCAAAGCAACTTGAAGTTGTTGTGCAACTTGCACGGCAACTTCAAGTTGCTGTGCGGCAAACTACATGAAGTTGTTGTGCGGCAACTTCAGGTTGCCGCAAAGCTACTTGAAGTTGCTGTGCGGCAACTTCAGGTTGCCGCAAAGCAACTTGAAGTTGCTGTGCAACTTGCACGGCAACTTCAAGTTGCTTTGCGGCAACTACAGGTTGCTGTGAAACTTCAGGTTGCACAGCAACTTGCTTAAGTTGTTGTGCAACTTGTAGTTGCACAACAACCTAAACGTCAGGTTGTTGTGCAACCTAAGGTTGCACATCAACCTGAACTTCAGGTTGCTGTGCAACCTGACGTTGTTGTGCAACTTCAGGTTGCACAGCAACCACAGCAACTTGGCTTAGCCGAAACTGAGCCTTATGCTCAGTTTAGCGACGCTGAGCCTTATGCTCAGTTTCGGCTGAGCCTTAAGCTCAGTTTCGTTGAGCCTTAAGGCTAAGCCGAAACTGAGCGGCGACGCTGAGCCTTAAGCTCAGTTTCGCTGAGCCTTAAGGCTCAGCCGAAACTGAGCCTTAAGCTCAGTTTCGGCTGAGCCTTAAGGCTCAACCGTAACTGAGGCTTATGCTCAGTTTCAGCTGAGCCTTTAGGCTCAGCGACGCTGAGCCTTAAGCTCAGTTTCGCAGGCTCAGCGACGCTGAGCCTTAAGTTCAGTTTCGCAGGCTCAGCGACGTTGAGCCTTTGTGCTCCGCGAAACTGAGTCGTAAAGCTCAGTTTCAGCTGTGCCTTAAGGCTCAGCGAAGAGCCACAAAGAGAGAAGCATTATCACGTGGGATCTATTTATGGATCTACATGATCACCACATGACTAGTTCTTTCTATGTGGTATTGATTCAACACAGTTTACATTAAGTAGAAGCATTATTAACTAAAAGTCTACAGTATAGAGCATGAGCATAACTAGAAAATAAATAAATTAAGTTTTCAGTCAATACCCCAGGAATATTGCCAGTACCAGGCCTTCGTTTGGTTCTTGAAGAAGCACACGTCTCACCTTCTCCAGTAAGCTGCATGTAAAGATGGTTTAGCTCATCGTGAGAGAGCTTACCACCCTGCCTCTCGGTCATTTGAGCAACCCGCTCGTTGTATTTGGCCTGTAATTTAAACTTAAGTTAGATGTTGTATTGTTTAGCAGAATTAGAAAATTATAAACTATAATTTAAAACTTTTGTTGATTACATACAACAAACTATTCCGAGTACTCATCAACCCCATCCCCCATCTATAGAATCGTCCGGTTTCTCAACATAATGTGTTCGAATATAAACCTGCATGAATGTTGGTATTCGGCCTTGTTCTTTCTCCTAAAAAATAAAAACCATTATCATATCTTCATTTGGATTGTATATTATTATTAGTTAATAATTTAAACAATTACCATATCGTTCATCCATTGTGCCATTGACTTGGAACCACATCTATGTGGCCTTGGATTTTTTTTGCGAGCAACTGAGTTTTTTTTAGAAAGCTCCTTCACATCCTCTCTCTCCCAATATGCTAAAAATTGTAGCCATATCTCATCTGTTATACAAGCATTTTTCTTTTTATGTCTTTTCATGTCTCCAACAATCCACCTATACTTCAAAGAACACTTTTGATTCCATAACAGTCTGACATCAGCAAAAGAAGTAGTGGTATTCCAAGTGTACAATGCCTACACAAGATTTTAGGATCAAATAAATTGGAAAACTTAATCATGAATAAAATAAATATTGAAGAATCTGAATTTCAAAATTATTCTACCTTAAACTCGTCAAACCAATGATCCTTAATATTAGCAAGAATCGTACTGAAACAAGGCCAAAATGATGTCAAACGGGCCTTAAGCATATTAGATAAAGTACGAGATGTCGAGTCACTATTCGCGAATTCCCACCTGTTAATGAAGAAATTAGAGTAAATTATGTAATGCATTATTAAAATATTCAATAATTTGAAAATTTAAAAATTTTACTTACTCGCCACTATTCCTACAATAGATGTACATGGTACCGATTGAAGAAGTCGAGCCAGTCTGTGACACTTGTCCAGATAGCCCAGGGGTGTCTTCATCATGATCACATTCATCCGAAGGGGTGAATTCTTGATCGATAGAGGGTGGTGCTGGTGTTGGTGCAGGTTCGATCAAACCCAAACCACGTTCACTACCACTACGACCACTACCAGTACGACCACCACGACTACCACCACTACTACGGCCAGTGCTACTACGACCACCGCGACCACGAGAACTCATATCTATTACATGAATACGACATTTGCAACTATATACATAAGATAATCTAACATTTCAAAATGAAAGTAGTGAACTTTATTTAAGACGAGGTTTGAAAACATTCATCAAAGAGCATAGAATGTAAATCAACAATTGAAAATTTTGCTACTAACTAAACATAAACAACTTCATAAACATAAAAGCAACCGAGCAACTAAAGACACATGCAAACAATCACAATTAAATATGCATGCTACCAATCTTCATTATCATCATCACTCTCAATGTTAACACTCTCGTCTTCAAGCTCACACTCATATTCTTCTACTTCAATTTGCGCATCATCATCTTCATCTACTTCTATCCCATCATTGACGTCATTAATAAGAGATCCTATGTCTTCTACTTGTTGTACAATCTCCAGTATCTCATTAGGTTCTGGATCATTATGATACGCAATATTATCGGTTATGATCGTATTTGAGTGAAATGACCATCTCGGTTTTGTCTTAATGACAGCCCACCAATCTGAACGACTGTTGTCGATAGCAGGATATGGTGTGAAATAAACTTGTGTAGCTTGTGCCGCCAACACAAATGGATCATACCCTAATTTTTTTTTTTGTGGTTCACTTCAATAAGAGGGTAGTCCTTATGTACGTGCTTTACTCCAATATTCGGTCTACTATCAAACCATCGACATTTGAATAGAAACGTTTTTAACTCTGGCACCACCGAGTAAGTTAACTCAATTATTTCCTCCAGTACACCATAATGATCTGTTATGTCATCATCGTTGTTCCCACCTTTGATACAAACTCCACTATTAACAGTCGTCTTTTTCTTTCCATATTCTTCTGTGTGGAACTTAAATCCATTTATAAACATTATTGGACATATTCTGTAACTAGTACGCAGACCAAAAAGCAAGTTTCCTATAGCAAATGTCGGTGATGTTGTTCGAATCAACCTATCAATTTGAATTAAATACACAAGTTAATATATAATGGATATAGTGCAAGGTTAAAATACATGACTAATCATACTTACATATTGTTTAAACCTTCCCTCGAATTCTTTACAGAGTTCAGCATTGGGATATTCACTTTCGAACTTGCTGTTTAAACGAAATACACATGTTATTATCTAAGTAGTATTGTGTGTAGCTTGAGGAGATTGACATTAATTTAGTTAATGAATAATCAAATTATTATGGTACCTTATAAGATCAGCTAATTCATTGCAATTAAGAAGCACAGTTTCATTGGCTAGATTGTAATCTTTTGTTGTAGTGAAGCCTTTAACGTTCTTCCATTTACCAGATGGGCGTCCTTGTTTTTTGAATACTGAGAGAACGTTATCGACTGAATAATCCACAATAGCAGTTTCATTGCGATGACCACGATTAAAATTTAAATTCACATGATCATCGAAATAATGACTAAAAAATATGGATGCTTCTTCAATAATGTACGCTTGACAAATAGAACCTTCAACACATCCTTTCTGCTTCACCTTTTTCTTTAGGTGGCCCAGATACCTTAATTGGAAAATGTGTGAATAATACTATGACATGTTGTATATTTAAACATTGCGTAAATAAATATAATTATTATATACCTCTCAAAAGGATACATCCATACATACTGCACTGGTCCCCGTAATAATGCTTTAGTTGGTAAATGTATTGGCAAATGTTCCATGCAGTTAAATACTCCAGGAGGAAATATTTTCTCCAATTTACATATCAGTTTGGGTACATCTCTTTCAAGCTTCTGCAAATGGCTTTTAGATAGAGTTTTCGAGCATATATCTTTAAAGAACAAACTGAGCTCTGTTATAGGCAACCAAACCTTTTGTGGTAAAATCTCTTTAAATACTATCGGAAATAGAGTCTCTAAAAATACATGGCAATCGTGGCTCTTCATACCTGACAGAATAAGATCCTTCATATCAACGCATCGTTTCATATTAGAAGCAATCCCATCGGGAAATCTCAAAAAATCGACCCACTCTAGTAATTTTGTACAACGAGTTCTATCCAGCTCATAACAAGCAAGAACTTTGAAGTTTGGACGAATCGGATCAATCTTAAGTTCTGGACGATTGCAATAGTATTCGACATCTCTTCTTGATTTCAAATCATCTTTGGTTTTTCCTTTCGCATTCATGATTGTATGAAAGAAATTCTCAAATACATTTTTTTCAATATGCATCACATCTAGATTGTGTCGAATTTTTAGATCCTTCCAATATGGCAATTCCCAAAATATACTCTGTTTGCACCAATTATGATAATCACCTTTACCAGGAATTTTGGGCTCTTTGTTTCCGGTCTCACGTAATTTTGCATAATCTTGTACAATATCAAATATCTCTTCTCCATTCAAAAAAATTGGTGGTTGCAAGTTTACAGTTTTATTTCTTTCAAAGTTTTTCTTATCACGTCTAAATGTGTCATTTGTATGTAAAAATCGACGGTGGCAATCCCACCAACACTGCTTACCACCATGCTTCAGTGTAAATGCTTTTGTTGAATCCATGCACACAGGACAAGATAATTTACCTCCCGTACTCCAGCCCGAAAGCATCCCGTACGCGGGAAAATCGCTTATCGTCCATAATAAACAAGCAAAGAGTTTGAAATTTTTCCTTTTTGATACGTCGTACGTGTCAATGCCCTCTACCCACAATTTCTTCAGGTCCTTGATTAAAGGCTGCAAATAAACATCTATTCCGTTTTTCGGATTTTTGGGCGCAGGGACAATTAGGGCTAAAAACATGTATGGATTTTGCATACACATCCAAGGAGGTAAATTGTAAGGCGTCAAAATAATTGGCCAAGTGGAGTACTTTTTACCATACTGACTAAAAGGTTGGGAACCATCAGTGCATAAATCGAGCCTAATATTTCGTGATTCATTGGCAAAATCAGGATATTTGTCATCGGAATGTTTCCATGCTTCTCCATCTGCAGGATGACATAACACTCCTTCCTCTTGAACCCGTTCACTATGCCATCTCATGTGCTCCGCAGCGGCATAAGACGAATACAATCTTTGCAATCTAGGTATAATCAGAAGATAATGTAAACGAGTAAAAGGCACACCTTTACCGTTACTTTTTTCTTTTCGTATCTTCCTAAGCCAGAAAATTTACATTGTGAACGGTTTATGTCTTCTTTCCAATATAACATACAACCACTTCGACATGTATCTATATTTTCATACGGCAATCCAAATGCGGACACTTGTTTTTTTAATTGATACCAATTTTCAGCCAATCTAGTTTGCAAACCGGATGGGACCACATCTCGAATTAAACTAAGAACGTCATTCATTAATTTTTGTGTACCATTGTTTGTGGATTTTATTGAAACTAGCCTTGCAGTCGCTGCCAACTCTGTCATAGGACATCCATCAAAAAGCGGTTTATTTGATGCTTCTAACAAATCAAAAAAAGATTTAGCTTTTGGATTTGGCTCTTCCTCTACATCCAATGAATTAGACAACATGCTCGGACCAGCGGCATCAATAACCATTTCAGTCATTCAATTTTCTGTAGTAGTAGATTCATAAAAATTAACACCAAAATTAATGTTACCATCCTCAACATCTACCGACGTATTAATAACGTTCACCGCATCTTCACCGTGATGTATCCACACATAGTAATCGTCCATAAAACCGTTTTTAGTCAAATGACTTTGAACAATTCCATGAGGATGATGTTTTGTAGCTTTGCATTTCTTACAAGGACAACGAATTTTCGTCATGTTTGTTCCATTGGAAGATGCCACTATCATGAACTCATTTAAACCTCTTAAAAATTGAAATGGAATTGTTTGTCTATATCCAACATTTTTGTACATCCAAGCGCGACGAACTTTCAATTGTTCCATCTTCTACTGCATAATTAAGACATGTTATATTATAAGATGAGTACTTATATTATTATTATTATATAGAACTATAGTAATTTCATTATTTTAATAGTTATCTAATTATTGTATTATTTTATTTAGATGGATATAATTTCAAATTCGAACACATACAAATACAATATTAGATGTTTTCGGTTTTTTTAATTTCTTTTTTACTTTGACGGCCGGTCTACCTACTTCCCATTACAAATATAATAACGTAAGCATATTTTATAAATCATTTCAGGTTAAACGGTTCAACAAAATTTCGGCAGCACTTCCCTTTGGTCCCTGTATCGTACACAAATGCATGTACATAGGGAACAAAAAAGGAAGTGCCATCGAAATTTTGTTGAGCGTTTAAACTAAAATGATTTATAAAATATGCTTATATTATTATATTTGTAACTTGTCCAATACTAGGACAAATCCAATGAATATTGTATCAAATGAATATAGATTTCTGTTTTGTGTAAAAACGAATATCCATATAACGATCATATACAACACTTGTCGGACGGGGCCAAATTTATATAAGGGGTTCACATGAGTAGTCAAAAAAACATTCAATCTAAGTTTAAAACAAAACAAAAAACACTTCAAATGGAATTGTTTTTTCTACGTATGATAATCGAATTATGTAAAAAAATGTCATAAATAAATGTGGTAAACCATCTCACAGTAGATCATAGAAGCCCGCTAGCAATCCAAAACTAAAGCAACAATCAAATTGGAGTAAAAATAAATACAAGGAACAAAATGAAAAGTTCTTTTTTTTATATAAATTCAAAATTTCAACCTTCGTATTATATATAATGCTCTGGAAACAATTATCCTTGAAAAAATGAAGTTAGATGCGAAGTTCATCACTTCTTTTCCTCTGTACTTCGTTGTTCTCATTACGTATTTGAGTTTATATCTAATAGGTAATTGGCACTAAAACATAAGTAAAGAATCGATATAAAGTTAACCAGTACTCCAATGCATCATGCATGTTCAATACATGCTATGAGATTTTAAAGAGATGATTAATCGTTACGAATTGGATGTAAAACGAAGAGTATAAAATGTTTTTTTTAGGCAAGTGTAATACACATTTTGAAGTTTATATGCAACCTGCCATCTATTAGTGCATTACAAATATTTTAATAAACAACCAAAAGAAGTGTCAGAAACAAAACTAATATTTCAATACACATTTTGAAGTTTAATAAACAACCAAAAGAAGTGTCAAAAACCAGGTGGGTTTGTGTTAAGCTCATAGTCTAAACAAATGTACAACAGTGTCTTAATAGTAAATTTATTCATTTTAAATTTTCTGTTTTTCCCTAAAAAGATTAAAAATAAATTTTCTTTTCTGATAATAAAATCAAGAACCACCAATATCAAAATTTCTTTTATACCGATCATATTCACCTCGAAACTTAAAGTAAAATTAACTTTCCCCGAAATCACAGTAGATGCAAATGGAAAAAATGTTATTAGTGTTAAAAAGTGGCAAAAGATTAATTGTTTGCCGGCTGTAATGCAAAATGGATGGTGACGCTTTTGTCATTTTGTTTAAAATCATACATAGTTACATATCATACAAGTCATTGTTTCGAAATGAATCTTTCAAACTGTGAAACAGCAATATTCATTCATAAGTTTATGTTTACCTAAGTTCATGGAAACAAACCATTCCTTGTAGCAGTTTACTGAAACGAAAAAAAAACAAAGTTAAAAAATGTAATGTTCATAAGAGGGATGTCATTAATAATACCTTAAGATTATTTTGTTTAAATTTAAGTGATACTTAAACTATAGCCTTATTATATTCATTTGATAGTTCTCTTCTACTTTATTCATAAATTACAAGTACAAATGTACAATGAAGAAATGATCATCTAGTTGAGTAATACTGAAAACATAATATAAAATACAGTATGTTGGATTAAATGTTAATTGTATTATCAGAAAAGTTTGAAATATTAAACATGTGTGTACAATAGCTAACGATTTTTATCTTAAGTGATTATAATTAATTGTATTCATGTTTGTTAATCCCATTGCAGTATGTTTGTCTTTCAAACAATTCGCTAAACAAAAGCTTAATATAGTGCCACTGTTAAAAAAGAGTTAAAATTACTACCAAGACTCAAGAGGCCGGACCTCACTCAAAATGCACTCGTTGGAATAAACAACTTACAGAGGAAGAAAGAGGGACAAATCGCTGGAATAAGAGACGAAGGGAGAGGAAACACTCGCTGGAATAGGGCAGCTTCTAGTCTCGGCGGTCTCCAAGGCTCGGCGGTCTCCAAGTCTCGCTAGTCTCCAAGGCTCGGCGGACTCCAAGGCTGTCTCGAAGGTAAGGCGGTCTCCAAGGCTCGGCGGTCTCCACGGATCGGCGGTCTCCAAGGCTCGACGGCTCCAGACGGCTCGATCCACGATTGGTTATTTAGGTTTTTTTTTAATACCAGGTATAATCGAACGGAAATGAGAAAGGGGTTTAGTGGAACGATGGAAAGTGGCCGATGTATGTTTTAATTGGGTTGCAAATATTTAGACCAAAATTTCAAAACCCATTTAATAAATTTCAACAAGGCGTAGGGAATCGGTAGGGAATTCCCTACCCGGTGCCTACACCATTGATATTTTTTACATTTTCCCTACGCCGCGCCTACGCGATGTAGGTATGGCGTAGGGAAATGTAAGTTGGAAAATGACCCCTTTTTTGTAGTGTGAGGTGGCAACCTGTAAATGGATTTGTTACAAAAATTGTCTTTTGTGGTAATGGCTAAGATGATCAAGTTAGTTATAAGGTTATTTTATGTGAATAATAATGTGTACGTAAGCCTGTTGGTTGTTTGTGTTGGATAAGGCATGTAAGAGCATCTCCAACAAGATTACGCTTCGTAATATTACTTATCTTAATATTTCACGTAATATTCAATTTTGGACCCAACAGAAGAATCAGCGCGTGTGCCAGATGGCAATAAAACAACCGAAAACAGGCAGAAGAATATTAAAATACAAAACAAATGTAAACATAATGTGGTCCCAAGCACACTAAATCAGCTAGAATATTAAACAAAGGAATAATAGTGTGGTCCCAGAACATCAATACGGCAAGATTATTGGTTGTTGGGTCTTTTGCGCAAGAATAATGTGGCCAGCGCCGATTTAATCGGCTCACGGGTCAATTCAGAATTCTGAGTTGACTCCGTAATATTTCGCTGAATATTACAATTTGAAATATTTGTTGGTGCGATTTTCAATCCAAATTCAAGGTTCAGAACATGAATTGATGGTCCGTTGGAGATGCTCTAACGAACAGAACTTTCGATCATTTCTTCTTTGTTCTCAGATTTCTTCTATTTCATTTTGTTGAGTTAGCATCATATTCATGCTACTACGTTATCATTACAATATCTTATATATGCTGCTGCGCTATATGCGTATTTTTATAGGATGGTGAATAAAAAAATTCATATTTTTTATGTTTCAAGATGTCACAAGTACATAATAGTTGAAATTTATATATTAAGAAGTACAAACTTTTTTGGTTGGCCACAGGGTTTCCCATCCCTTCAGCTTTGCACTGTTCGATTGAAACCATTGCATTAACAATTGGCAACCTTTTCCCTTTTTCCTAGCTATGCATCAAACGTGAAATTTATGAGTGCTGGCTTTCTCTAACAACTTAGGTCAGGCCTGTGTTCCAGCTTACATTGCTATTGTCCACTACTTCATGCATCCACTTTTTCTATTGCCTTCACACAACTGTTTTACTCTTATTTTCGCTTTAACCCATGAGTGCAAACTGTCATTCACAGCTTCCAAATATATATACAGACCCGTAATTTTAAAACCTCTGTAGTGGTGTATGTTCAATATGGATTTTATATTTCTATGACCTCTTCATTACACCAAGTGGTGTTTACTGATTGAATTAGAGTTTGTTATGGTGTTCTTTTGCATTTACTCCTTATTTTTATTTAACAAACCAAAAGACTACTGCATTAGCTTGCACGAACCATGATAGAATTTTACATTTATACAGCCCTTCTAGGGAAAATTAAATAGAACATGGGTTTAAGTTAATTAAGGTAATTGCAATGAAAAATAAAACAAAGATTCAATAAAATAAGGCAGACAACATATAGCTGCAACCCGTGTGCGTAGCATGGGTTCACACTAGTTATCACATATACCTTGGTAGAATAATAATCCATTATATCAATAAGATTTTCTTTCATTCCAATCTCATAAACCATGGGTCCAAATGTTTTCATAGACGTACCACGTTTGATACAATTCAAGAATTTACCATTTAACACAAAAGAAAAAGCAAAAAAGAAAAAGAAAAAAAAAGTCCTTCATGTGTACATGACAGATACAAGTAGGCATAACATATATCTTTCCATGTAAGGACCTAGTGCAATTTGCTATATAATGTAGATTGATTTGATGAGTGTTTTAATAAATCTTTTCAGGTAGCGGTGGCTGCGTTTGTCACTGGTTTGGTGCATATGTTTCTAGAACTACTTCAGCTGCAGTTACGGTTGGTCTTGGTCTTAGTCTATTGCAAGTGTTTTGCAAGTAAATTGTTTTGCATTTAAACCCCTGCTTTAGTCGATTAAAATTATATAGTAATCATTTGTTTTGACAGGATTTTTTTTCTTTTCTGTATTGCTTGTATTTGGATATGTAGTTGTGAATATCATTTGATATAAGTAACATGTTGTGCTGTCACTACTATGAAAACAACATTTTGTAATATACAGCAATGAATGTTATATTACAAATCTATGAAACTGTTATAGTTGTATTCCTAGATTGCTTATAAAATGCCCAAATTATTTTTAGTGTTTGGAAGATGTTCTTTATGTTATTACTCCACTGGTCTAAATATTAATTGTGCAGTAGTTGAAAATTATCAATACTATCTATGCAGTGTTCAAAGAGCATGGGTGATGCTAAAGCCACTGGAAAAAAGTTGCATTAAACTTTAACGCAATGTTTTATAACTTTCGTATAAAATTCTATAATAACACTTCACAAAAGATTTATATGCTACCTTTTGACACGTTTTTGCTTTATTGCATGTGTTTATTTACAGCACGGCGACACTGTTTCAAATGCAAAGTACAATGTCTTGTAATAGTATGATTGCTTTATCATTATTAAGCCACTAGTCTATAACTTATGGGTTGTATATGGTAAAGTTATAAAAACAATGTTTACAATTTATTTGCATTGCTATTTTTTAACATTTGATGCATGGTGAATTTGTTGAGATAAACAATTAAAATTAAACTTGTTTTAGAGAACAAATTTTAAAGAATAATACATATTTTTAGAGAGCTAGTGAATGCCCTTGGAAATATTTGTCTTTATACAAAGTTTGAAAATTAGTATAAATTTTTTTAGGCGTACTTCTCTTCACCTTTGAGTGTTCTTACTAACATTAACCCGCCTCCTTCCTTGATGTTCTTTATTTAGACAACGTTAATCATTCTTGACATAATTAACATGTATGTATATGTTAGTGAGTTATTCATATCAATACATAATCTTTAATATCAAACTAGCTTATATGTACAAATCTTAGTTTAACTGAATTTATAGTTTTTCATGCACTTACATTTTTTTTTAAAGAAGATAATGCAATTAATTTGGCAATTAGTTTCTCATGAAATTTACGTTCAACGGAAAAATGTGAACATAGATTTTGTTTTAGATATTATATAACCTAACGGTCGGTTTTCCCACCGTTATGCGGTTATACAAGTATAATAAGAAGCAGCCTTTTAAATTTCTACAATACTAACAACTTTTTTTAATAGATATTCATGCATATGGCAGGATTGAATTTCTTACAAAAGTTAATTAACTATGTATAATTTACATAATGATTGATTTATTCATAAGAACATTAATTATGTACTGCTTAGGCAATGATTTGGAATTCTTTTACAATTTTGTCTTATTTTGTTTATATATGTCATTTTTAATTTTACTTTCTTTTGTTGATATGATAGGTGATAAATTTTTGGATTACAAGTAGCAAGAGTTCCAAATATAGAAGTCAATGACCCTAATAACTGGTGATGAAAAAATATTTATACGAAGTTAGCACAAATAAGAGAAAAATATAGGTGACATAATCGATTTGCATTGATATGTCATAGTTAACTGCCATGAAATGACCATTACAGGTGATGTATCTTCCACTGGAACAGCTGCCATAATTAATTGCCATAATTTTGCACTGGCTTATCCAGTATAATTAATTACCAGCCACAATTTTGCACTAATATGGTAGATAATTTATGGCAGATGAAATTTCTATGTAAAATTGTTATTTTCCATGTTTAATTTTCAATGAAGAATGTGTACCACAAATAATCAGTGTAACTTTTATTTTCACCGAAATTGCCCCACTTTTTAAATATCACCTAATACTCACTTTTTTGGCTGTGTTTATTTCCCTAAAACTTTGCATGTAACCTTTCATGAATAATTTGACCGCATAAACATTTAATTATTTGATCCTTTCCACATTCCATTTCCTTTTACTATTGTGTTCTATCAACAGGTTTTAACCTATGGTATTGATGCATCTTATTAAATGTTAACTTTTATTGCTTTCTGTGATGTTAGATAACATGTAAGATAGTATGAAATGTAAAATTTGTCGTTTTTATTTTTTTGAAATATTAAACTAAAAATCAGATAGTTACCAGTAAAATCGAGGATAGTTATATTTATCATGAACTAAATGTTGATTGCATATTTCACAAACTAATGAATAGGCAGATCAACCAACCAATCTGCTCAGCAACCAACATGATAACATGTGAAAAATACTCATTACATGTCGCATCAGAAATAGGAAAAGACTACCTCCAATCCCTCTTATTTTCAACATCCTACGGTGATGACCTACCCATAGAAAATAAAGAAGAAAACATAAAATCAACCGCAGCATCCAATGTCTTAGCCATCACCGACTACCGCCGTGAATCAATCCGTTATCGAACTTGTATTTCATCAATCAAAAGGGCTAATGGAAAACCCCGGTTCTAGCCAAACTACCATACGCCATCGTGACTCATATGTTTGCCTCTTACTTGAGACAACTAGATCACTCCTACCAGAGTTTAATCCGAGGTACACGATCTTACCTGATCCACATGGGCGTCCCCACGATACCTTTTGTTCGAGTCCGCTAGAACACTTCAATAACCAACGATTTTTTAGCGCATCAAATTTGTCGAGCCTTTCTCCTTGGTTACATCACTTCTTTAGTCACGTTGCCTACTGAAATAATCCCATTATCATCTCTTATTAACTCCTACCTGAGTCAATCCATCCCTCGACAAGTATCACATCAACTTAGCTTCGACCACTCCTGACTGAGTTCACAATTGAAGCACCATTCATCTTTAAGTTGCACATCAATCACATGAAGTTCGTTTCAATCCAAACCTCCCTAGCAACTTTAGGAGGCCAAGATGAACAAGCACCCAAGATCTCACCTTCCCAAGGCCCACCCTCATGGGTTGGCACCGACCCTCCCACTTAGCCAATTTTGGCTAACTGGTTGGCCAACATTCATCCCTGCTTCGAGTACTTTTCTCTGACCCATTCTCAAATCATTTTGACGTTCACATTGAAGTTTTCTTCCGATCTATCCATATCTCGAGCAATCAACCTTCGACCCATCACAAATCCCATCCGATTGCCTTGGAAATTCACTAGTAGCCTCGACCCATCTACACCAAACCATGCTCGTCATCACTGCCCGGCCACCCTACATGGGTCGGTGCCGACTTCATACTTAGTGTATGAGACACCAAAATTTTCATGCCCCATTCCCTTGTCTTCCAGAGCGCCTCCGCCAAGTTTCGTCTGAATCTCCAATTTGCTTTGTTCTTCAATTCTATGATTCTACTGCAAAAATTCTAACATACAACTCAAGCAACGCAATCAGTTCAACCAAAACAACATCAATCCATATGAAAATAGTCATATAAATGTGAACAATTCATGAACATAGCATAAACATATCATAAATATGAGGTCTAGCATGATTTGGATCAAAACATATGAATAAACATGATTAATCTAACAGGTATCCAGTTAATATGATCAAATTAGGTTTTCCTAGGTTATAAATATTAATTAAACATATATAATCAGATCTAAAGTGATTTTAACATGAAACATATAAATATAATCCTAATTTACCCATATAATATGTAGCTTCCATATGAGAGATATCTATCACTAACCAATTTCTAAATTTGATGAAGATTCAATGAGATCAGGTCTGGACAACATAGAAACCCCTTGAATTTGATGCAATATGCTGTGATATAATCCTCTTTGATGATGATCTACCCTTCCTTGATCATGATTTATCTTCTAGATGCAATCTACGGTGAATCCGATTGAAGAAAGGGGAGAAATAGAATTTTAGACTGAACCTGGAGAATCACAGACGATCAACCTAAAACTTAAAATGAAGAGAGTAACCCTTAATTATCTCCTCAAATCCCCCTATTTATATCTGCTGGCCATAGGACTAATGGGCTTGGCTTTTCAGCCCACTAGCTACTGACCAGTCTGCCTAACACAAGCTGAAACGTAAAACAATGATTTCTCCCAAACCACTGAATCAGTTTCTTCATGTGACCATTGTACGGAATTGTAAACAACCACTCTGATCCAACGAAATCAGTCTTAGCACCTGATTCGATTCCTAGCTTAAGTTATGTCCCAAAAAGAAAACGAAAGGGCAAAATGGTCGTAATTAGGTTCGGTAGAAATCATGGACATGTCTCACATCCCCATGAACGACGTACTAAAATCTGAGAATGATCCGACCATTAGGGAATAAAATAAAATATAATTATTTTATGATCGGTCAATATGCAAAATACGGATCGTTACATTCTTCCCCCCTTTAGGAATTTCGCCTCCAAAATCCTAAACAAACACGAGCAAACACAACATCCCGCATGCCTACCATCCACATGTAGCCTATCCACCATCCATTCTTGCATACAACAATCCATGCAACCAAAATCCTATAGTAGCATGTGGAATTCTAATAGCACGAGATACAATTGTACAATTAAGATACGATATATGGGAAATACCACACGAAGACGTCTGGATTGGTCAACGTCTGCAATAACCCGGAAATCCGAGCCAATTCAAAAAAAATTATTTTGGCAAGTTTAGTGAATTTGGAATATTTAAAATAAATTATTTTAAATAATAACGACGAGAAATTTATTTTGAATAGAAATAGAACGTATATGTTTATTTGAATCGACGTTAGAATATAAATATTTATTTTTAATTATAAAAGGAATTGAAAATGGCGCGGTAGTTCGAAAATTCGATTTCAAAGTTAAAATGAATGACAGGATTCAAAATAAACCGGATTTTAGCGAAACCAAAAATATTAGAATCTAATCGAGAACGTGTTTCCAACGAATCCGAAAAATCAAAATTTCATAGCGGGAATCAAAATTTACGTCTAGTTGAAAATTCAGAATAGTCGTTATGGAATTCTGGCCCTTAAAAATGGAAATTTTGCAAACGACCTCGGTTTTCGACGAAACCACTTTTGTTGAATTCGGGATGTCAAGTTATTGCTAGGTTTCAAAATTCATAATTTTTCAAATTAATATGTGAGCGTGGCAAAGGAAAACGTGTTTTGACAGTTTCAGTCAATTTTGATCGACAAGAAAATGGCCATTTTTCAACCGGTCTCAGAATTTGACGAAATTAGTTTTGTTAAAACCGTATCGTCAATACGAAGCTAGTAAATATTTTCCGGGAATTTAAGAGTCCGTATGCGACCCCGGTAAATTGAAATGTGCGTTCAAATTCAATATATAGATTTATATTTTGATTTTGACGGAAACAGATCGTAACAATCGAATTGGCCTATGAAACATATCCCATTGTGTTCGGAATGGGGGTAATTAGCTATGGACGACGGTCGGTGGGTTCGATTTCAAGTTGAAAATAAGAAGTTACTTTTGAAAATTAAAATATAATTAAATTATATATATATATTTTCAATAACCCCCTTTATCTCCATCCGAAGTCAACCCCGTTCAAAATCAAAACCCCCCACTCCCCCGTCGTGCTCAGTCGCCATCGCTTCTCCCCGTTTCTTGACGTCGCACCCCTCAGCAGGTGGAGCCGACGCCGGAGCCGAAGCCTCCCCCCTCCTCAAATCCGTTCGATCCCGTCCTCCCTCACCCCTTCCTCCTCTGAAAGCCCTAGAACGCCCAAAGCCGGACAGAACCGCAACCAACCGCGAGGCGCCTGAGCCCACCACGCCTGATGCGCCGCCCCCCCTCACGCGTCGCGAGCATCGCCATTTCCGCCCTCCGACAGTTGCTTCTTCTTCACGTGAGTGCTAGGGTTCGTTTTGTTTTCCCCTTTTTATCTCCTTGATTTTTACTTGGATTGATTTGCTTGATTCCTCTTTTGATTGTTCTGACTTTAATTCCTATTGGAAGATTAGAAAAAAAAATATGATTTCAAGAGTATTAAAAATATAATTTTTAATATGGGAAAAGGTTCAATTTTAATTAGTAAAAAGGATATGATTTTCATGTATATAAAGATATGATTTTCGTGTATATAAAAACATGATTTTTATCACTATAAAGAAACGATTTTTATCAATATAAAGAATATGAATTTTTACTTTAGATAAAGAAGTATTTTTAATTTATAAAAGGTGGAATTTTTATATGTTAAAAGGTTGAATCTTTATACGAAAGTGATTTAAAAATGTGATCTTTCTTTATATGAAGTGAAATATAAAAGATTTGACTTTGTTTATTTGAAAAGATAGGATTTTTATAATGAAGTAACGAATATAAAAATATGATTTTTATATATGTAAGATAATAAAGTTATGATTTTTATATATATGAAGTAGCGACAAAAATTCGTTCTTTATATAAAAGGTAGAGATATAAAAATATAATTTTTATACAGATAGAAGCATTGTAAAAATATAAGAAATAGAAATAAAAATATGATTTTTATTTTGTTGGAATGGAGCGATAAAAATATGATTTTTATAAGATAGAGAATATAAAAATACAATTTTTATATATGTAGCATAATAAAAATATAATTTTTATTACATGAGAAGTGAAATAAAAATATAATCTTTACAGATGTAGTAGTGTTAGAAAGATATGATTTTGATTTATAATAAAAATTGGATTTTTAAATATGTATAGCGATATAAAAATATAAATTTTATACATGGAAGTGATAATATAAAAATGTGATTTTTATATGTGTAGCGAATACGGACGAAAAAAGTGATAAAAGGCGAGCGGTGAAGATTTCCTACCTATGAAGAGTCGTGGCGTTTGGTTTAGCTCTTGGTGAGAACTCCTCACCAAATTTTCTTTGTACAGTTATTTATTATGTAACTGCATATATGAACTGTTTCCCGTCGTCCACAGACCATGGATGACTTGTTTGTTTGATTTCTATGTTGTGGAACTTGATTGTGTGATGTGGAATGAAATAAAATATTTTATCGTTATAAATATATTATAGTTAAAAATATAATTTTTAACATGCATATAAAATAAATAGTAATAAACAAATCGGAGATTTGTTTATATACACTGATTTGACTGATATTGATTGGGACGATAAATTTTACACATCACCCAACTGCATAAATAAAAATCTGTGTTTGTTGATTTGAAACCCCACACGGGTATTGGGATGATATTTGACATACACTAATCCCGATTGTTTAGTTGTATGTCAATCGATAGGATGACAGACTGTGTAAGCGTTGATTATTTATATTTAATACTTATGCAGTTGTGTGGTGCACTTTGGATGATGGTTGATGATTTATCGTTGCTATTATATACATGTGTCATAGAAAATCCATATAATTAACATTATATGGTAATTGATTGAGCCTCATTCCAATTTGGAAAATAAGGAACATTATAGAAAATAAATTCATGTGTTGAATAGAAAATAAATTCGTGTGTTGAATAGAAAATAAATTCATGTGTTGAATAGAAAATAAATTCATGTGTTGAATAGAAAATAAATTCATGTGTTGAATAGAATAAAAATTCATGTGTTGAATAGAAATAAATTCATGTGTTGAATAGAATAAAAATTCATGTGTTGAATAGAATAAAAATTATGTGTTGAATAATATAAATTCATGTGTTGAATAGAATAAATATTCATGTGTTGAATAGAATAAATATTCATGTGTTGAATAGAATAAATATTCATGTGTTGAATAGAATAAACATTCATGTGTTGAATAAAAGCCGTGTTGATTAGATTGACGCCACTTTGACATGAATGATATTTATATCAATTATATTCGTTTTTATAATGATTATAGAAAAGGAATTGATTTCAAAATATAACGTTTTGAAAATACTATCATTTATATATCGATGAAGTGGAATATTCAATTTTGATTAGAAATTGAATATGAAGTTGAAATCGTTTTGAAAACGAATTTAAAACGATTTATAAAATATGTTTTAAAAGGAAATCGACGAAGTATATATTATATATATATAATATAATGGCCTGAATAGAACGCGCCACGGCAGTTTGCGAATTTCGACCATTAACTTCGACTGGACGTTACGGGAGATCCGACCGTCGGATTCTCCTAAAACCGGAACCGTTGGGTTCGTATCGAAAACTTTCTAACGAATATTAGAGATTTGAAATCTAACGGTTGGATTTGGAATAATGTCCAAATCAAATTTGGAAAAGGTCGCCGTAAGTGCAGTTCGATGGCCGTTGATGGAAATCGACTGTACGGGCCTTGATAAAATATTAAAAAATAGTAATAATTTGTGTAAAATCATAAGAAATGATTTGGAAAGAATTGGGATGAAAATTTCAATATTTGAAAAGATAAAAATTAGATTTTTATCGAAATGAATTAGTTTTGAACAAGAATTATAATCCAATTTATTTTTACAATAAATAAAAGTCGATTTGAAATGGTTTTCAACCAGAATTTCCAATAATTGAATTGGAATAGATTTGAATCGAAACTGTCCTTGGGATATTTTGGATTTTGTGATTATACAGATATTGTTATGGAAATTTGAAAGATTTATTTATATCGTTATTTCCTATACGATATTTGTGGGTCGTAGAATTTGATATTAAATATAAGTCGATATATTTTCTATTCAGAGCCTTGTATTTATTATCAAATGGGATTTGGGTTTGTCGTGAATGGTGTCTTCATTAGCACTGTTCTTAAGCCCAGTTGAGAAAAATATTAAATCTTTTTATTTAGATTTAATAAAGTGTACCAATTAAATGGTATTTAATTGGAATTGGATTTGAATTGATTTTTGGGTTTATCGTGAACGGTGTTTTAAATAACACATGTTCTTTAACCCGATAATTAATGGAATGTGATTTTGGGTTTATAGTGAACTGTGTTTTAAATGACATTGGTTATTTAACCCAGTTAAAGACGGGATATGATTTCCCAAGTTAAATAATTATTGATAGTGATTATTGGGAAGATTAAAACCAAGTGGAGTTTTAATGAATCTTTAATTAGATTGAAATAATCGAGAATGGAGTATCACCAGTTTTGCTCCAGGCAATAGTTAAATTTTTAATTAGATTTGAACGTGAAATGGTAATTGAAATTACCGATAACACAGTGGTGTCAGATATGAAGTATGACCAGTTTTACTTCATGGTATGAATAGGTTGGGATTGGGAAATAAATGATTACTTCAGTGTGGTTCGCTAATCCCGACTAGTTTGAATTGATATTCAAAAGAAGATTAAAGAATAAATTTAAAGAATTTATCTTTGATAAAATAAATGGGAACCTTTCCCAAAGCGTAAGAATATTTGAATAAAAGAATATTCTGAATTGGAATGAGGCGTATGTTGTGTTTGTGTAACACTTGTTTATTGTATACGCGAGGTATTCAGAAAGACTGGGTTTATGCCATTCTGAATAACTGATTCGACGTGGTGTCGAGGATGAAGACGGTGGTCAAAGACCAGAGGTCTTCACATCGTTTGGGTGATTACTGATGATCTTGATTGGGATGTACACCCAAGAGGAGGGAATCAGTTGGTGATCGTCCAGACGTACATGGAGATCGATGGATATGTGAGGTATAAGGTGCCTCCGGTTTCGTTCAGACCCAGAACGAACTTGTATAGACTGTGTGTCTGACATTGGATTTTTCTCTGTGTTGATTGATCTCTATTAAATATACATCTGCCTAGTGAAGGGGAATTCATTCCCTTACTTCACCCTTCTCTGAGACGTACGGGATCAGAGGTCGTATATCGATAGACATCAGTTGCATGGTGTGAATTGCCTGTGTGGCATGCCTAAGTGGCAATTGATCAAGGCTTCTGTTGAAAAGCAAAGTCTTGTGGTTGATGATAAAAGCACCGCCTGTGTGGCATAGCTTTGTGTAGCATTGATTCGCGAGCCTCACACCCCGGTTGTGAACCAGAAACGGTAGAGGACCTCAGGGAGGGCATGCGTTTCCTTCTAGCTAGTGTGGTGTTAGTGACCTACCAGCCCTGACATTTGTAATATTTTCCCCTATGTGGTTGTTGCTGTTGCGAGGCACCTCGGATATATCGGTGACTATGTGGAGACGATGGAGTCATAGGACTCATTTTCGCCCCAAAAGGCGAGGGAATGCAGTGTTCAGGCATTTTAGTCCACATCGGTGGACCGGCCCTGACGATCCAAGGGTCACTCGAGCTCTGATCCTGAGACATGGTAGGCTAGATTGTCTCGAAGCGGTGACGACGATCCCTTGCCTCGGTTCACAGATGGAAATCCAGCTTCCAATATGTGACTTTGCGGTTTTATTTGTAGAGCCTATTATGGCGACATAGTGGTATGGGGCACTTATGCTGTCTATGATTGATACTTATGATTGAAATTGTTTTCTTCACTTATAGTAATAATAAAAGATGAAATTTAGCGTATCAAGCATTCTTTGCTATTATAAGGTAAAAACCCTATCCTCCGGCTTGCGTTGCATTGTGTGATGGGACCTGGGTCTTATAATAGCTTCATTTTTCTTTATTTAGCATTGCGCTGTTGTTTTATGCACTGGTATTCTTGGGAGGAAACCCGTTCGTGTTATACGGCGTGGTCCCTTGATTTACCTAACTTTAAAATAAAGATTAATAACTGTTTTAGTTCTCACACCAGTCACATGACTGACCTGGAGTTTATTATTTTAATCTAGACTCTGGGTGCCCCTATTTTCCGCACGGGCAGCTAGTAGTTTTGGTTTTGCAGATTTATATTCACAGGATCCTGATTTACAGTTGGAACGATACTCTGTGTCCGTTTATCTCTTTCAGTTGTGTATTGTATTATTTTTCCGCTGCTATGTAATGTATTGTAATCTCTGATATGTATGATGTGTAATATTGATTTATACTATGTATATTCTTGTAATCTGATGAAATTGTTGTAATATGCAATGAAATGTTCTTCTGTTTGCGTTCTGATTTGTCTTTTTCTCAAAACAATCAGGGGTTTTGAACGGTCTTGGTCGGTTTAGCGATCGATTCAGATCGAACGGAATTTCTTTTTCGTTACATTTGGTATCAGAGCTTTGGTTTACAAAGCTCGAGAACAAGACACATTAGAACCAAACGAAAGAATTCATCAGAGATTGGATTAGTAATATCCAATGGGAGTGACTCGTTAGAGATGGGATCAGTAGTATCCTAGAACGAGTGTGAAAAGAATATTTTTAAAATGAAAACAAATTTTGTTTTGAAAATGTAAACTTAATTATTCGTATTTGAATATTTATTTGTATTGATTTGGACAATCCAGTATATAAAGATTTTGCATATATGTCTGATCCACGTATATGCAAAGTTTTAATATACTGAATAGATATAGAATCACACAGTTGTCGCCCGGAGATGATTCTGATGATTGATCGATCATCATCAGAATTTATGTTCGATTGCCGAAAGTGGGATATCTATATATTTCCATTAGACTAGTGTGATAACCAAAACTTACATAGGATTATATGTTGTGATTTGGCATCAAAAATCTGATTTTTGGACTATGTATCAAAATAATGAATTTGAAATGATAATCAACTAATTGATTGCTGATTGTGTTGTTTGATTATTGGTTGAGTAATTAAAATTTGAACCATTTAGCCAAATTGTACCAAATATTGAATTATATTGAAAATTAGTCGCATTTGCATGCATATACATGTACTTACATTGAACAGGTCATAGTAAGGAGGCTAGAGAAAAGGAATAAAATTGTTTGCCCAAAAATTAGGTACATGTTTACTAATTTCTTTGGGTTTGGATGATTTTATGAGCCGATTGGCTAGCCGCTTGGCTTTTTCTTTTGGACTGGTGAGGGCCATTGGAGGCTATTTGAAATATCCCGAAGCTCCCAGTGCAGGGGAGGTTATGGCGAAATTTTTCGAAAATTTAGGGTGTTAGCCAAATTTTTGAAAAATTTGAAAAGTTCTTAGAAACTGAAAAATTAAAGAACTTAAGCCGTAATGAAAATACTGGAAGTTGAGTTGATTTGTAAAACAACTTTCGGTTTTGTTTCTTTTTGGGGACGAAAAGTTTTAAGTGGGGGAGATTGTAATAACCCGGAAATCCGAGCCAATTCAAAAAAAATTATTTTGGCAATTTTAGTGCATTTTCAATATTTAAAATGAATTATTTTTAATAATAACGACGAGAAATTTATTTTGAATAGAAATAGAACGTATATATTTATTTGAATCGTCGTTAGAATATAAATATTTATTTTTAATTATAAAAGGAATTGAAAATGGTGCGGTAGTTCGAAAATTCGATTTCAAAGTTCAAATGAATGTACAGGATTCAAAATAAACTGGATTTTAGCGAAACCAAAAATACTAGAATCTAATCGAGAATATCTTTCCAACGAATCTGAAAAATCAAATTTTCATAGAGGAATCAAAAGTTACGTCCAGTTGAAAATTCAGAATAGTCGCTATGGAATTCTGACCCTTAAAAATGGAAATTTTGCAAACGACCTCGGTTTTTGTCGAAACCACTTTTGTTGGATCCGGTATGTGAAGTTATTGCTAGGTTTCAAAATTCATAATTTTTCGAATCAAAACGTGAGCGTGGCAAAGGAAAACGTGTTTTGACAGTTTCAGTCAATTTCGATCGACCAGAAAATGGCCATTTTTCAAACGGTCTCGGAATTTGACGAAATTAATTTTATTAGAAGCGTATCGTCAATACGAAGCTAGAAAATATTTTCCGGGAATTTTTAGAGTCCGTATGTGGCCCCGGTAAATTGAAATGTGCGTTCAAATTCAATATATATATTTATATTTTGATTTTGACGGAAACTGATTGTAACGGTCGAATTGGCCTACGAAACATATCCCATTGTGTTCAGAATGGGGTAAAGCTATGGGCATAGTCGGTTGGTTCGATTTCGAGTTGAAAATAAAAAGTTACTTTTGAAAATTAAAATATAATTAAATTATATATATATTTTCAATAACCACCCTTTATCTCCATCCGAAGTCAACCCCGTTCAAAATCACAAACCCCCCCCCCCCCCCCACGTCGTGCTTAATCGCCATCGCCCCTCCCCGTTTCTTGACGCCGCACCCCTCAGCGGGTGGAGCCGCCGCCGGAGCCGAAGCCTCCCCCCTCCTCTAATCCGTTCGATCCCGTCCTCCCTCTCCCTTCCTCCTCTGAAAGCCCTACGCCCTAGAACGCCCTAACCCGGACAGAACCGCAACCAACCGTGAGGCTCCTGAGCCCACCACGCCTGATGCGCCGCCCTCCATCACGCGTCGCGAGCAGCGCCATCTCCGCCCTCCGACAGTCGCTTCTTCTTTACGTGAGAGCTAGGGTTCGTTTTGCTTTCCCCTTTTTATCTCCATGGTTTTTACTTGGATTGATTTGCTTGATTCCTCTTTTGATTGTTCTGACTTTAATTCCTATGGGAAGATTAGAAAAAAATATGATTTTAAGAGTATTAAAAATATAATTTTTAATAAGGGAAAAGGTTTAATTTTAAATAGTAAAAAGGGTATGATTTTCATGTATATGAAGATATGATTTTCGTGTATATAAAAACACGATTTTTATCACTATAAAGAAACGATTTTTATTAATATAAAGAATATGATTTTTACTTTAGATAAAGAAGTAATTTTCATTTATAAAAGGTGGAATTTTTATATGTTAAAAGGTTGAATCTTTATATGAAAGTGATTTAAAAATGTGATCTTTCTTTATATGAAGTGAAATATAAAAGATTTGACTTTTTTTATTTGAAAAGATAGGATTTTTATAATGAAGTAACGAATATAAAAATATGATTTTTATATATGTAAGATAATAAAGTTATGATTTTTATATATATGAAGTAGCGATAAAAATTCGATCTTTATATAAAAGATAGAGATATAAAAATATAATTTTTATATAGAAAGAAGCGTTGTAAAAATATAAGAAATAGAAATAAAAATATGATTTTTATTTGTTGGAATGGAGCGATAAAAATATGATTTTTATAAGATAGAGAATATAAAAATACAATTTTTATATATGTAGCATAATAAAAATATAATTTTTATTACATGAGAAGTGAAATAAAAATATAATCTTTACAGATGTAGTAGTGTTAGAAAGATATGATTTTGATTTATAATAAAAATTGGATTTTTAAATATGTATAGCGATATAAAAATATAAATTTTATACATGGAAGTGATAATATAAAAATGTGATTTTTATATGTGTAGCGAATACGAACTACGAAAGTGACAAAAGGCGAGCGCTGAAGATTTCCTACCAATGAAGAGTCGTGGCGTTTGGTTTAGATCTTGGTGAGAACTCCTCACCAAATTTTCTTTATATAGTTATTTATTATGTAGCTGCATATATGAACTGTTCCCTGTCGTTCACAGACCATGGATGACTTGTTTGTTTGATTTCTGTGTTGTGGAACTTGATTGTGTGATGTGGAATGAAATAAAATATTTTATCGTTAAAAATATTTTGTAGTTAAAAATATGATTTTTAACGTGTGTATAAACTAAATAGTAATAAACAAATCGGAGATTTGTTTATATACACTGATTTGACTAATATTGATTGGGACGATAAATTTTACACATCACCTAACTGCACAAATAAAAATCTGTGTTTGTTGATTTGAAACCCCACACGGGTATTGGGATTATATTTGACGTACACTAATCCCGATTGTTTAGTGGTATGTCAATCGATGGGTTGACAGACTGTGTAAGCGTTGATTATTTATATTTAATGCTTATGCAGTTGTGTGGTGCACTCTGGATGATGGCTGATGATTTATCGTTGCTATTATATACATGTGTCATAGAAAATCCATATAATTAACATTATATGGTAATTGATTGAGCCTCATTCCAATTTGGAAAATAAGGAACATTATAGAAAATAAATTCATGTGTTGAATAGAAAATAAATTCATGTATTGAATAGAAAATAAATTCATGTGTTGAATAGAATAAAAATTCATGTGTTGAATAGAAATAAATTCATGTGTTGAATATAATAAAAATTCATGTGTTGAATAGAAATAAATTCATGTGTTGAATAGAATAAAAATTCATGTGTTGAATAGAATAAAAATTCATGTGTTGAATAATATAAATTCATGTGTTGAATAGAATAAATATTCTTATGTTGAATAGAATAAACAATCATGTGTTGAATAGAATAAACATTCATGTGTTGAATAAAAGCCGTTTTGATTAGATTGACGCCATTTTGACGTGAACGATATTTATATCAATTATTTTCGATTTTACAATGATTATAGAAAAGGAATTGATTTCAAAATTTAATTTTGAAAATATTATCATTTGTATATCGATGAAGTGGAATATTCAATTTTGATTAGAAATTGAATATGAAGTTGAAATCGTTCTGAAAACGAATTCAAAACGATTTATAAAATACGTTTTAAAAGGAAATCGACGAAGTATATATTATATGTATTATATATATATATATAATATAATGGCCTGAATAGAACGCGCCGCAGTAGTTCGCGAATTTCGACCATTGACTTCGAATGGACGTTATGGGAGATCCGACCGTCGGATTCTCCTAAAAACGGAACCGTTGGGTTCGTATCGAAAAGAGCTTTCTAACGAATATTAGAGATTTGAAATTTAACGGTTGGATTTGGAATGATGTCCAAATCAAATTTGGAAAAGGTCGCTGTAAATGCAGTTCGATGGCTGTTGATGGAAATCGACTGTACGGGCCTTGATAAAATTATTAAAAATAGTAATAATTTGTGTAAAATCATAAGAAATGTAACGACCCGGATTTCGAGCGACTTTGGTTATCGACATAAGCTCGATGTCGATAACAAAAACATCGAAAAATCCTGGTAATTAGTGAAAGAAATTAGAGGGTGAGGAAAGATAAGATAGAAAATTAGGATAGAAGAAGAAGAAGAACACAACATCAGAGTAACACGAATCTCACAGCGGAACGAATAACATATAATATATGTAACATAACTTGAAATATACATTTGTACTTGCATATACATATCATTATCAAAGACAACACTTACAACACAGCGGAAATAATAATAGCTATATGATCCTGAAGCCTCCTGCTCCAGCTCTTCAACTATATCTGTAAAATCCCGACTACTTGACTGCCCATACAAATTTAGGCACCCAAGAGTTTAGGGAAAACAACAAAGTAAACTCCGGGTCAGTCATGGGACTGGTGTGAGTAAAACAATTAAAAACAGTTGAACAAGTAAACGATATCTCATAAGACCACGCCGCATAACGGAACGGGTTTTTCCCTTATGAGAATCCAAAATATCTTTATATCAAAAATCTTTTGATATTATAATAATGTCTATCAACCACAGTATATATATAATCATCTAGCAGAACGCTTTCATCTCACGTTCTACATATATAGTATACAATCAAAACCGCAAGCACGTATTGGGTAATGGATTTCCAACTATGACAAGGTATGGAACCACCTATCGCTCGTGTACCTCTAGAGAGGAATACACTGGGTTCAACAAGAACATCTTGCAACCCGGCCACACATGACCGACCACTCATTTCGCTTGAGCGTATCGAATGTATATCACCAACGATTGGGATCAGCAACCGTTTCCCGAATGGGACAGCATCAACAATAGATTTTTAGAAGTAAATGAAACTCTAGATCAGGTGATTATACACCCTACTTCGGTGCGACCGACTTAGCCATGCTGCCTGCCCGATTTCTGTCATTTACCGGATGATGAGGCTAGAAGCTACGCTTTATCATCATACCAGATTCACTTTGAACGCCACATCGTCAAATCCATCAAATCACCGACTGACGTCCTCAACCATACATTATGTGTTAGCTAAAGAAGTTTCCTTCTCCGCTTCCACTCTTGGTATAGTTGGAGAAATCAATATACGTGATCGTCTGGACATACTCTGTCAGACATCCGTCCATACAAGTCATCCAGGAACAGGATGAACCGAAGGCACTATTCTGTAAACAGGATAGCCCTTGCATAACTCCGTCTTCAATTTCCTTTGGCATATATGATTCGCAACGCTTATGCCAATACAGAGTGGTTCTTTGGATAATAATCCAACCGGTCTCTCCATATTAACAACGTTAAAATGGTCAAAACTTCGATAGTCTGTGATTTAACTATCGAATAAAAACAAGTGTGCAAACAACGATATTATTTCCTAATGGAAATTATATCGATCAAACATCGTTCAACATTTATCTCTTTAATTCATTAATTTTACTTATCTCCGGTTTCCCTATATTCAATATTTCCTATTTTCTAAATTTGGAGAATATATGTTATTAACAATGGAAAACATTTCCATTTCTCGTTTCCTTTATAAGAAAACATTTCTGGTTTCTTCTTTGGAAAACATTTCCAAAGCTTCTTCATTGGACTTAGACAAATGTTTAAACAAACCATCGTGATGCCAACTCAAACCATTTCCTTTACTGCTGAGCCTTAACTATTCCTTAGTAAAAACGAAGCCAATCAAGTTGGGGTAGAACTACCTCTCAGACCTTAACTGAACAACATTTCTAACTTTGAAATAGGCAAAGTTCACTTTATTCCTTTTACTAACTTCCTTACTTAACCCTCTTCGAATAGCTATATTCGATTGCCTCTTTTCACTTAACTCTATTCGATTAACCCTTATCTATTAACTCTATTGGACTAACACTATTGGATTAACTCTATTTGACTAACGCTATTGATTTACTCATTTCGCTTAACTCCTTTCGAATAAACTATATTCGATAATTCCTTTTACTTTCTATTCGAATAACTATATTCGATTAACTCATTTGCTTTAACTCTAATCGATTAAACTAACATCGATTAGCTCCTTTGCTTTAACTCTAATCGATTAAACTAACATCGATTAGCTCCTTTTTACTTTATCTCTAATTGATTAACTAACATCGATTAGGTCCTTTGCTTTAACTCTAATCGATTTAACTAACATCGATTAACTCCTTTTGATAAACTACGTTTTCCGTTACAACTATTTCCTTTTTATAACGTTTACTTACCGTTACAAATATTTCCTATTTATAACTTCTATTTACCGTTACAAATATTTCCTATTTATAACTTCTATTTACCGTTACAAATATTTCCTATTTATAACTTCTATTTACCGTTACAAATATTTCCTATTTATAACTTCTATTTACTGTTACAAATATTTTCTATTTATAACTTCTATTTACCGTTACAAATATTTCCTATTTATAACTTCTATTTATTTTCTAAATAAATATTCCTTTTCTATTTCTATTTATTTTCCAAATAAATATCCCTTTTATAAAACCGTGTTCGTTTTATAAATATTTCCTTTTATAAAATCCTGTGATTTTATAAAATTCCTTTATTTCAATATACATTGAAATACTTCTTTTTTTTTTACATCCCAGGGTTTCTTATGATATTTAAAATATCGAATAACAATGATCAATATCATTCCAACACCCATAATCCATAACAGATTATATAACACATCATATATCACAATATATGAAAACAGTAAAATAAATGTTGAGGAATCCAGTTGGATTCCTCCAACCTGTTTCCCTGCATCACAGATGTTAAACAATATAGATAACATCACTTTCAGTTCTATATGATATATTCTGTTAAACAGAATCAATATAGAAATTCAACTAACTGACTAGCAGTTCAATCAAACAATCAACACACAGTCAATCAGTCAATATCTAACAGTTCTAAAAATACAACATGAAATTATAAACTGTTCAGAGTTAGTGAGATTTACTCACATTTGCAGTTCATCGTTAAAGAACGATAAACTGTTATTTGATTTGAATCAAATAGTTTATTTCGCCATAAATTCAAACTACCTCCAGTCCACTCCCAGTCAGTCCCAGTGTATAGTGTTCGTCCATACGATTCTGTCGGATTTGATTTCGTCACTTTCTGATTACGTATAATATAGTTATGCATTATACACATTTATTATACCATTAAATTTAAACTTTATGTTTATATAGAAATGTTGGGCCTTACCAAATAACAAATCTGACCCAAATGGATTTTCACTCAGTCCCGCTGATACAAGCTTCACCTCTCCCCTCACTTATGCTCCTGATATCATCTTCCATCCTATTAAAACTGGTAACAGTATTTCAAACCAAGGCCCAAATACCCTATTGTTTTAAACCAGCCTGCAGCTCTCAGTAACCGACTTGCATGATGAAGCTCGTCTTCCCAAATCACTAACTTCCGCACTTCCTCCTGATAAATCCGCTCCTGCTCTTCACCATTTTACAAATCAAAATCGTTCATCAACCAAAAACAACCACCTCCTAAATACCCAGTACTGTGGATGCATTACATCCCTCCAAACAACCATGTTTTTTTTTCTTTGATAAGAAAATCCAACACCACCGATTCACACCACGTCAAAAACCAAGCAACACAGATCCCTTTAAACAGTAAAAATGTAGTGCTCTCCCAATCAAAGAAAACGTCCGTATTTCCTTCTTCAAATGAATGCTCCAGTTATCAGTATCCTCTCCGCCAAACTACTCTTCCCCGACCTCAACAAGCACACAAGAATCCTGCTCCAACAGTACTGTTCCTTCCCAAATCACGAAATCCCGTCCTGCTCCTTGATTCGAAATCCAAAACAACTCCTCCTCGTTCTTCCTACAATCCCTTATGTCCTCAGCTCGGCTGCAAACAGAAACCGCCGGTTCCTCCTTGTCTCGAGCTTCAGAAAATGGTGCGCACCCTACAAAATGGGTATAGGACGAGAGCTCCACTCAAGATGATTTCAAAGATATCTATTTTGACACTTCTGGAATTTCCTTCGAATTTATTGAATTTGTTGAAGAATCTGTTTTCACGTTTTACATGAATATAGAGGCGGCTGAGGGAATGAACTACCGTGGACTTTTTCCTAGGGTTAGGCAGGGGGTTTAGGTATTTATAGAAAAAGGGGGAGGTAGATATTTTGATTATTTTATTCATTTAAATTATAACGCTGCCAATATTCGCCTTCTAAAAATTCCTGTGATCACATACGATAACCAAAAATCACCAAACTGGACATGCAGCTAGAGTTCAACATGACGAACCCAACGAAACTGGTTTCGTCGAATTCCGACTCCATATGCTCACACAGCGTATTTTTAACTGTAAAAATACTGATTGTTTCTCACTCTAAAAATCCGTACGGCCACACAGTGACTCTAAAAATCACGGAACTTGGAATCTAACAACTATTTGACATTGCGGATCCAACAAAATTAGTTTCGTTGAATTCCGACTTCGTCTGCAAAAGTGGCTATTTTTAAAGCTTTAGATGACCCATTTAAATATATAAATATATTTAAATAAAATAAAATTAAAATATTAATAAATTAATATTATCGTACATATTCACAACAGAATATCATACAGCTCTAGAATATTCCTATATGAACTTGTAACTCGATATTCACTTCTGGATCAACCCGATATTCGATTTATATTGAAATTCCTTTTTAAAATATAAATAATTCCTTTATAAATTATAAAGGAATTCCACAGCGACTTTTCTGAAATTTGATTTGGACGTAAATCAAAATCTATGCGACGAAATCCCAATTTTTCTCTTCCACTAGAAAGATATACTCCACCAGCTCCACATGTTTCTTGTTTCACAGAAATCCGGCTTAAAACGAATTATGTACATTCAGTTGAAGTTCGAATCACCAATTTACGAACTGCAGCGCCATTTTGAGCTCGTTTATAATTATATTATAAACTATACGTTCAACTGTCGACGATTGAATATATTCGTTATTCTAATTCAATTCCAAGCTGAATTAAATATCACAGATGATCCAGTTCACACCATATCGTCATTTCAGCCACTTCTGATTATTCCAGAATTAAATATATTATTTAATTTATTATTTTAATTAAATATTCACCATTATTAAATTCCACAACCATTAAATTCTCTAAACCACCATATATATAATTAAATAAATTAATCATAATACCTCTGCCAGTGCGGGTCATTACAATCTTCCCCACTTAAAATAATTTCGTCCTCGAAATTGCTAAAAGGTAGAGGACGACCCTATTGACTGGTTATAACATATTTGTTCACTTCTTAACTTCAGTTTCAACTGAACCAATTTAATTTCAATTAAATTATTAATTAATTCCTATTATTGAAAATTTCGAAAAATCCTGAAAATTTGCTAACACCTTAACTCTTCGAAAAATTTCGCCAGCACCTCCTTTGTACTGGTCAATCGGTCAAACTCCAACTCGCCTCTCTGGGCCACCTCCATCCCAAAAGAAAATCAAACAGCCAAACGGCTTGCCAATTCGGCTCATAAATCTTATATCCAATAGAAATATAAACTGATACCTTTTTTTGTCGGCATATCATTATATCCTTTCCACCTGTTATCCATTCAGCGGATACAAGGGTCATTCCAATCAAATTCTAATCTGCTTTTATCCACGACACAACCATTCGCTTATATCCTAAGTCGAATTTTATTTCAAATTCGAGTTCCATTCTCGATTTCAAACTCTTAACTTCCCAATCTAATTTTCATTTCAAATTCTTATCTCGACAATCCAATTTTATTCAAGAACAAATTTTTCCTGATATCGTTCTATTTCCATTCAGTTTTCACTTAACTGTTTCAATTCAATTTCAGCTTACTTTCGCAAACTTCTATTTAAATTTGTTCTTAATTCAAACAGTCTCTTCCTGGGAATTTTAAACAATTTTTTTTTTTTAAAATCAAAATTTTCCTTTTGAACATGTCACTGAGCCCTCAATTTATATTCCATTAGTTAAATCACTTCTCTATTTCTTTATCAATATTTGTTAACCAAATATTTTCAATAACCATATTGGCCTTTTATGTTATTTGGAAAACATTTCCAAATATCGCCTTCCTTTATTTTCTAAACCTTAGAAAATATATGCTATTTATAATTGGAACATATTCCAATTACTTATCTCTTTTCCGATCTCGTTTATTTCTATACTTAGGAAATATTCTTTATTATATTTCCAAGCTTTCACTTATTTGGGTTAAAACGGATGTTGTGTAAAACATCGTTACGACAACCCAAATACTATATTCAACTAACTCTTATTTAACATTGATCTTCGAGCCTGAAATCTTACTATTTATTTGTTAATAATGAAATCAATCAAGTTGGGGTACAACTACCTCTCAGACCTTGACTGAAAAATATTTATAACGTCAAAACAGATATGACTACTTACTCGAACAATCAATACCATACAACTACTGATTCCCTTTCAAACACGTATACGCTTCCTCTTTCTATTATGACTAGATTTTATTCTTAGTCTTCCTTTTTGATTTTACTATTCTATTTCTAAGTTCATTTCCTTATCGACTTATCTATATATTGATATACATATTTCTAACTATCAAATTATCTTAAAAATATTCTAACCCCTTAAATTTCCGGAAAAATTTGCCATAACCTCCTTTGTACCGGGAGCATCGGGATATTTTAAATAGCCTCCCATGGCCCTCACCAATCCAAAAGAAAAAGAACAAGCCAAGCGGCTAGCCGATACGGCGCATAAAATCTCATATATAAATTAAATACATACCTTTTGTCGAGCATTCTATCTATAACTCTTGCATTATCCTTATCCATACCTATCTCATGTATATCCATACATTTCTAATTCATTCCAACTTAAACTAATCGTTTTAACTTATTTCGTTAAGTGATTTTCAAATTACTGGTTTGCCCATTCACTTCCATGTTTGAGTATAACATGTTCAAATATATTTTAACTTACTTATAAACTAATCAAATTCTACCCTTTCAAACTCAGGTTTCATATTCGATTTCGAATATAAATTTACCAGTCCCCTTTACTTATCTAAAGTTCAACTTCAATTCAAGATCCATTTACTAATGGCTAATTAACTGGTTTACCTATTTCATCTTTTTATTTGAATATACATGTTCAAATATAGGTTTAACTTGTTTATCAACTAATTGAATTCCATTTCAATTTTATTTGAATTTCCTATATTCAAATTCTATATTTGAATTTCATTTCAATTCACTTATTCAAACTCCATTTGAATTTCTATATTCAAATCTATTTGAATTCTCTTTATTTCATTTCAATTCCCTTTGAATCTTCTATATTCAAATTTCAAATTCAATTCTATTTGAATCTTCTTTATTCAAATTTCATTTGAATTTCCATATTCAAATCCCCCTTTGAATTTTCTATATTCAAATTCTATATTTGAATTCCATTTGAATTTCTGTATTCAAATCTATTATCACTTCCATTGAATTTCATATATTCAAACTCCCTTTGAATTTCTATATTCAAATCCTATGTTTGAACTTCCTTTATTCAAATTCCTTTAAATAAGTCTCGGTTTCAATTCCTTTTTGAAATCGATATTTCTACCTTTGGAAAATAGATTTCCCTTTCAATTACACACTTGTATTTTTATTTCTGAATTATCCAATGATAATTCTTTTCACTTCATTTTATAAACTTCGTTTATAAAAGAACTATTTATAAACTTCGTTTATAAAGGAACTTCTCGTTTTTATTTCTTTTAAAACAAGTTAATATTTCAAATCTATTTAAAAGTTCAAATTCTACTTTATAAATCCCAGTTTGAAATTCAACACAACTTTTCTTTCCCAAAACAAATTCAAAACAGTATCTCCGATAGTAATTCGTCACTTACAACTCGAAAATGAATACTGATGATGCAGCTGTCATCATCAGAATCTATTTTCCAGTGATCAAAGTGAGTTCAATACTATAAAACCATTTCTAACCTTTCCAGTTTGAAATTCATTTCAAAATATAATTCACACTGTTTGCAAAACAATTTAAAATCTCCCAGGATCTTAAATTTTCCTTATTTTTAATCCCAATCCATTTACAAACACTTATCCAATTCTCCAGAGTCTTAACTTCAATTCTGGTTTAAATTTCCGATTTAACTCATCTGATTTCACGTATTTCACTTATATGAATTCTGATTGGTTATTTACATAACCATGTAATTTATAATCTTACTTGATTATAATCACAACCAATATATCCAATATATATCAAAATATACTTTGGGTAAACTTATTTCTTTTACCCTCTTTTCAAAACATACCATGATGGTTCATCGTATTCAAGTGTTTACAAAATCCCTACCGATACAGTGGATCAAACTGATCGACCAGAACCCATAAACTACTCAACCAATAAATCTCCACAATATAAAACAAATTTTTATATCAATAACAAATACGTTCACACGTATATATACACTCAATCTCAGTCTAGGGTATTACTAACCCTATCTCTACCGAGTCACGCCACAGAGCCAAGTAATTCTTAACTTAAGCTCTGATACCAACTGTAACGACCCGGATTTCGAGCGACTTTGGTTATCGACATAAGCTCGATGTCGATAACCAAAACATCGAAAAATCCTGGTAATTAGTGAAAGAAATTAGAGGGTGAGGAAAGATAAGATAGAAAATTAGGATAGAAGAAGAAGAAGAACACAACATCAGAGTAACACGAATCTCACAGCGGAACGAATAACATATAATATATGTAACATAACTTGAAATATACATTTGTACTTGCATATACATATCATTATCAAAGACAACACTTACAACACAGTGGAAATAATAATAGCTATATGATCCTGAAGCCTCCTGCTCCAGCTCTTCAACTATATCTGTAAAATCCCGACTACTTGATTGCCCATACAAATTTAGGCACCCAAGAGTTTAGGGAAAACAACAAAGTAAACTCCGGGTCAGTCATGGGACTGGTGTGAGTAAAACAGTTAAAAACAGTTGAACAAGTAAACGATATCTCATAAGACCACGCCGCATAACGGAACGGGTTTTTCCCTTATGAGAATCCAAAATATCTTTATATCAAAAACCTTTTGATATTATAATAATGTCTATCAACCACAGTATATATATAATCATCTAGCAGAACGCTTTCATCTCACGTTCTACATATATAGTATACAATCAAAACCGCAAGCACGTATTGGGTAATGGATTTCCAACTATGACAAGGTATGGAACCACCTATCGCTCGTGTACCTCTAGAGAGGAATACACTGGGTTCAACAAGAACATCTTGCAACCCGACCACACATGACCGACCACTCATTTCGCTTGAGCGTATCGAATGTATATCACCAACGTTTGGGATTAGCAACCGTTTCCCGAATGGGACAGCATCAACAATAGATTTTTAGAAGTAAATGAAACTCTAGATCAGGTGATTATACACCCTAATTCGGTGTGACCGACTTAGCCATGCTGCCTGCCCGATTTCTGTCATTTACCGGATGATGAGGCTAGAAGCTACGCTTTATCATCATACCAGATTCACTTTGAATGCCACATCGTCAAATCCATCAAATCACCGACTGACGTCCTCAACCATACATTATGTGTTAGCTAAAGAAGTTTCCTTCTCCGCTTCCACTCTTGGTACGGTTGGAGAAATCAATATACGTGATCGTCTGGACATACTCTGTCAGACATCCGTCCATACAAGTCATCCAGGAACAGGATGAACCGAAGGCACTATTCTGTAAACAGGTAGCCCTTGCATAACTCCGTCTTTAATTTCCTTTGGCATATATGATTCGCAACGCTTATGCCAATACAGAGTGGTTCTTTGGATAATAATCCAACCGGTCTCTCCATATTAACAACGTTAAAATGGTCAAAACTTCGATAGTCTGTGATTTAACTATCGAATAAAAACAAGTGTGCAAACAACGATATTATTTCCTAATGGAAATTATATCGATCAAACATCGTTCAACATTTATCTCTTTAATTCATTAATTTTACTTATCTCCGGTTTCCCTATATTCAATATTTCCTATTTTCTAAATTTGGAGAATATATGTTATTAACAAAGGAAAACATTTCCATTTCTCGTTTCCTTTATAAGAAAACATTTCTGGTTTCTTCTTTGGAAAACATTTCCAAAGCTTCTTCATTGGACTTAGACAGATGTTTAAACAAACCATCGTGATGCCAACTCAAACCATTTCCTTTACTGCCGAGCCTTAACTATTCCTTAGTAAAAACGAAGCCAATCAAGTTGGGGTAGAACTACCTCTCAGACCTTAACTGAACAACATTTCTAACTTTGAAATAGGCAAAGTTCACTTTATTCCTTTTACTAACTTCCTTACTTAACCAACTTCGAATAGCTATATTCGATTGCCTCTTTTCACTTAACTCTATTCGATTAACCCTTATCAATTAACTCTATTGGACTAACACTATTGGATTAACTCTATTTGACTAACGCTATTGATTTACTCATTTCGCTTAACTCCTTTCGAATAAACTATATTCGATAATTCCTTTTACTTTCTATTCGAATAACTATATTCGATTAACTCATTTGCTTTAACTCTAATTGATTGAACTAACATCGATTAGCTCCTTTGCTTTAACTCTAATCGATTAAACTAACATCGATTAGCTCCTTTTTACTTTATCTCTAATCGATTAACTAACATCGATTAGGTCCTTTGCTTTAACTCTAATCGATTTAACTAACATCGATTAACTCCTTTTGATAAACTATGTTTTCCGTTACAACTATTTCCTTTTTATAACGTTTACTTACCGTTACAAATATTTCCTATTTATAACTTCTATTTACCGTTACAAATATTTCCTATTTATAACTTCTATTTACCGTTACAAATATTTCCTATTTATAACTTCTATTTACCGTTACAAATATTTCCTATTTATAACTTCTATTTACCGTTACAAATATTTCCTATTTATAACTTCTATTTACCGTTACAAATATTTCCTATTTATAACTTCTATTTACCGTTACAAATATTTCCTATTTATAACTTCTATTTATTTTCTAAATAAATATTCCTTTTCTATTTCTATTTATTTTCCAAATAAATATCCCTTTTATAAAACCGTGTTCGTTTTATAAATATTTCCTTTTATAAAATCCTGTGATTTTATAAAATTCCTTTATTTCAATATACATTGAAATACTTTTTTTTTTTTACATCCCAGGGTTTCTTATGATATTTAAAATATCGAATAACAATGATCAATATCATTCCAACACCCATAATCCATAACAGATTATATAACACATCATATATCACAATATATGAAAACAGTAAAATAAATGTTGAGGAATCCAGTTGGATTCCTCCAACCTGTTTCCCTGCATCACAGATGTTAAACAATATAGATAACATCACTTTCAGTTCTATATGATATATTCTGTTAAACAGAATCAATATAGAAATTCAACTAACTGACTAGCAGTTCAATCAAACAATCAACACACAGTCGATCAGTCAATATCTAACAGTTCTAAAAATACAACATGAAATTATAAACTGTTCAGAGTTAGTGAGATTTACTCACATTTGCAGTTCATCGTTAAAGAACGATAAACTGTTATTTGATTTGAATCAAATAGTTTATTTCGCCATAAATTCAAACTACCTCCAGTCCACTCCCAGTCAGTCCCATTGTATAGTGTTCGTCCATACGATTCTGTCGGATTTGATTTCGTCACTTTCTGATTACGTATAATATAGTTATGCATTATACACATTTATTATACCATTAAATTTAAACTTTATGTTTATATAGAAATGTTGGGCCTTACCAAATAACAAATCTGACCCAAATGGATTTTCACTCAGTCCCGCTGATACAAGCTTCACCTCTCCCCTCACTTATGCTCCTGATATCATCTTCCATCCTATTAAAACTGGTAACAGTATTTCAAACCAAGGCCCAAATACCCTATTGTTTTAAACCAGCCCGCAGCTCTCAGTAACCGACTCGCATGATGAAGCTCGTCTTCCCAAATCACTAACTTCCGCACTTCCTCCTGATAAATCCGCTCCTGCTCTTCACCATTTTACAAATCAAAATCGTTCATCAAACAAAAACAACCACCTCCTAAATACCCAGTACTGTGGATGCATTACATCCCTCCAAACAACCATGTTTTTTTTTCTTTGATAAGAAAATCCAACACCACCGATTCACACCACGTCAAAAACCAAGCAACACAGATCCCTTTAAACAGTAAAAATGTAGTGCTCTCCCAATCAAAGAAAACGTCTGTATTTCCTTCTTTAAATGAATGCTCCAGTTATCAGTATCCTCTCCGCCAAACTACTCTTCCCCGACCTCAACAAGCACACAAGAATCCTGCTCCAACAGTACTGTTCCTTCCCAAATCACGAAATCCCGTCCTGCTCCTTGATTCGAAAGCCAAAACAACTCCTCCTCGTTCTTCCTACAATCCCTTATGTCCTCAGCTCGGCTGCAAACAGAAACCGCCGGTTCCTCCTTGTCTCGAGCTTCAGAAAATGGTGCGCACCCTACAAAATGGGTATAGGACGAGAGCTCCACTCAAGACGATTTCCAAGATATCTATTTTGACACTTCTGGAATTTCCTTTGAATTTATTGAATTTGTTGAAGAATCTGTTTTCACGTTTTACATGAATATAGAGGCGGCTGAGGGAATGAACTACCGTGGACTTTTTCCTAGGGTTAGGCAGGGGGTTTAGGTATTTATAGAAAAAGGGGAGGTAGATATTTTGATTATTTTATTCATTTAAATTATAACGCTGCCAATATTCGCCTTCTAAAAATTCCTGTGATCATATACGATACCCAAAAATCACCAAACTGGACATGAAGCTAGAGTTCAACATGACGAACCTAACGAAACTGGTTTCGTCGAATTCTGACTCCATATGCTCACACAGCGTATTTTTAACTGTCAAAATACTGATTGTTTCTCACTCTAAAAATCCGTACGGCCACACAGTGACTCTAAAAATCACGGAACTTGGAATCTAACAACTATTTGACATTGCGGATCCAACAAAATTAGTTTCGTTGAATTCCGACTTCGTCTGCAGAAGTGGCTATTTTTAAAGCTTTAGATGACCCATTTAAATATATAAATATATTTAAATAAAATAAAATTAAAATATTAATAAATTAATATTATCGTACATATTCACAACAGAATATCATACAGCTCTAGAATATTCCTATATGAACTTGTAACTCGATATTCACTTCTGGGTCAACCCGATATTTGATTTATATTGAAATTCCTTTTTAAAATATAAATAATTCCTTTATAAATTATAAAGGAATTCCACAGCGACTTTTCTGAAATTTGATTTGCACGTAAATCAAAATCTATGCAACGAAATCCCAATTTTTCTCTTCCACTAGAAAGATATACTCCACCAACTCCACATGTTTCTTGTTTCACAGAAATCCGGCTTAAAACGAATTATGTACATTCAGTTGAAGTTCGAATCGCCAATTTACGAACTGCAGCGCCATTTTGAGCTCGTTTATAATTATATTATAAACTATACGTTCAACTGTCGACGATTGAATATATTCGTTATTCTAATTCAATTCCAAGCTGAATTAAATATCACAGATGATCCAGTTCACACCATATCGTCATTTCAGCCACTTCTGATTATTCCAGAATTAAATATATTATTTAATTTATTATTTTAATTAAATATTAACCATTATTAAATTCCACAACCATTAAATTCTCTAAACCACCATATATATAATTAAATAAATTAATCATAATACCTCTGCCAGTGCGGGTCATTACAAGAAATGATTTGGAAAGAATTGGGATGAAAATTTCCATATTTTAAAAGATAAAAATAGATTTTTATCGAAATGAACTAGTTTTGAACTAGAATTATAATCCCATTTATTTTTACAATAAATAAAGTGGATTTGAAATGGTTTTGAAAATAACCAGAATTTCCAATAATTGAATTGGAATGGATTTGAATCGAAACTGTCTTTGGGATATTTCGATGTTAGATTTCGTGATTATACAGATATTGTTATGGAAATTTGAAAGATATATTTATATCGTTATTTCCAATACGATATTTGTGGGTCGTGGAATTTGATATTGAATATAAGCCGATATATTTTCTATTCAGAGCCTTGTATTTAATATCAAATGGGATTTGGGTTTCCTGTGAATGGTGTCTTCATTAGCGCTGTTCTTAAGCCCAGTTGAGAAAAAGATTAAATCTTTTTATTTAGATTTAATAAAGTGTACCAATTAAATGGTATTTAACTGGAATTGGATTTGAATTGATTATTAGGTTTATCGTGAACGGTGTTTTAAATAACACTTGTTCTTTAACCCGATAATGAATGGAATGTGATTTTGGGTTTATAGTGAACAGTGTTTTAAATGACATTAGTTCTTTAACCCAGTTAAAGACGGGATATGATTTCCCAAGTTAAATAATCATTGATAGTGATTCTTGGGAAGATTAAAACCAAGTGGAGTTTTAATGAATCTTTAATTAGATTGAAATAATCGAGAATGGAGTATCACCAGTTTTGCTCCAGGCGATAGTTAAATCTTTAATCAGATTTGAATGTGAAATGGTAATTGAAATTACCGATAATACCGTGGGAGTTAGATATGAAGTATGACCAGTTTTACTTCATGGTATGAGTAGGTTGGGATGGGAAATAAATGATTACTTTGGCGTGGTTCGCTAATCCCGACTAATTTGAATTGAAATTCAAAAGAAGATTAAAGAATTTATCTTTGATAAAATTAATGGGAACCTTTCTCAAAACGTAACAATATTTGAATAAAAGAGTATTCTGAATTGGAATGAGGTGTATGTTGTGTTTGGGTCACATTTGTTTATTTTATACGCGAGTTATTCAGAAAGACCGGGTTTATCCCATTCTGAATAACTGATTCGACATGGTGTCGAGGATGAAGACGGTGGTCGAAGACCGGAGGTCTTCACATCGTTTGGGTGATTACTGATGATCTTGATTGGGCTGTACACCCAAGAGGAGGGAATCAGTTGGTGATCGTCCAGACGTACTTGGAGATCGATGGATATGCGAGGTACAAGGTGCCTCCGGTTTCGTTCAGACCCAGAACGAACTTGTATGGACTGTGTGTCTGACATTGGATTTTGCTATGTGTTGATTGATCTCTATTAAATATACATTTTCCTGGTGAAGGGGAATTCATTCCCTTACTTCACCCTTCTTTGAGATGTACGGGATCAGAGGTTGTATATCGATAGACATCAGTCGCATGGTGTGAATTGCCTGTGTGGCATGCCTAAGTGGCAATTGATCAAGGCTTCTGTTGAAAAGCAAAGTCTTGTGGTTGATGATCAAAGCCCTACCTGTGTGGCATAGCTTTGTGTAGCGTTGATTCGCGAGCCTCACACCCCGGTTGTGAACCAGAAACGGGAGAGGACCTGAGGGAGGGCATGCGTTTCCTTCTAGCTAGGGTGGTGTTTGTGACCTACCAGCCCTGACATTTATATTATTTTCACCTGTGTGGTTGTTGCTGTTACGAGGCACCTCAGATATATCGGTGACTATGTGGAGTCGATGGAGTCATAGGACTCATTTTCGCCCCCAAAGGGCGGGCGAACGCAGTGTTCAGGCATTTTAATCCACATCGATGGACCGGCCCTGATGATCTAAGGGTCACTCGAGCTCTGATCCTGAGACATGGTAGGATAGATTGTCTCGAAGCAGTGAGGACGATCCCTTGCCTCGGTTCACAGATGGAAATCCAGCTTTGAATACGTGACTTTGCGGTTTTATTTGTAGAGCCTAGTATGGCGACATAGTGGTATGGGGCACTTATGCCGTCTATGATTGATACTTATGATTGAAATTGTTTTCTTCACTTATAGTAATAATAAAAGATGAAATTTAGCGTATCAAGCATTCTTTAGCTATTATAAGGTAAAAACCCTATCCTCCGGCTTGCGTTGCATTGTGTGATGGGACATGTGTCTTATAATAGCTTCATTTTTCTTTATTTAGCATTGCGCTGTTGTTTTATGCACTGGTATTCTTGGGAGGAAACCCGTTCCGTGTTATATGGTGTGGTCCCTTGATTTACCTAACTTTAAAATAAAGATTAATAACTGTTTTAGTTCTCACACCAGTCACATGACTGGCCTGAAGTTTATTGTTTTAACCTAAACTCTAGGTGCCCCTATTTTCCGCATGGGCAACTAGTAGTTTTGGTTTTGCAGATTTATATTCACAGGATCCTGATTTACAGCTGGAACGATATCCGGAAAGCTCTGTATCCATTTATCTCTTTCAGTTGTGTATCGTATTATTTTTCCGCTGCTATGTAATGTATTGTAATCTATGATATTGTATGATGTGTAATATTGATTTATACTCTGTATATTCTTGTAATCTGATGAAATTGTTGTAATATGCAATGAAATGTTCTTCTGTTTGCGTTCTGATTTGTCATGTTCTCAAAACAATCAGGGGTTTTGAACGGTCTTGGTCGGTTTAGCGATCGATTCAAATCGAGCGAAATTCCTTGTTGTTATAACGTCATTGTCTCTTCCTTTCCCACGTGCAATCGTCATCGTTCTCGCTCCATTGTACCTTGACTAGCTTAACAACCTTCCTTCTAAGTTGTCTCGTGTCATTCCCAACGACGCGAAGCAGTTTACAAGGTCTAGAAACTTCGGGCTTGACTTCAAAATCTTCAAGCCGATCTGGAGATACAGTAAATTCGAGTCGTGTACGAACTTCCATGGAAACGATACATGAAAAACATTATGCACACTTGCCATCTTCTCAGGTAATTCCAATCTATAAGCAAGCATTTCAATATGGTCAATAATCGAAAATGGCCCAACCAACCTTGGCGCTAACTTCCCTTTCTTCCCAAAATGAATAGTATTCCTTAGAGGTGAAATCTTAACAAACACCATATCTTCAACTGAGAATCCAAATCCTTTCGTCGCTTATCTACATAACTTTTCTGACGATCTTGAGCTGCCTTTATTCGCTGCCAAACGTTCTCAATATTATTCGTCGTTTCTGATATCATTTCAGGCCCAAGTACTAACTTCTCGCCAGTTTTTAACCAATAAGATGGGGGAATTACATGGCCTATCATACAATGCCTCATATGGTATCATTCCAATACTTGACTGGTAACGGTTATTATAAGCAAACTCGACTAAATGCAGATGATCTTCCCACAATCCTACAAAGTCCAATACGCAAGCTCTAAGAAGGTCTTCTAATACTCGATTAACCCTCTCAGTTTGATCATATGTCTGGGGATGATAAGTCGTACTCATACATAGCTCGGTTCCCAACGTCTTTTGCAAACTCTTACAGAATCCACAAGTAAACAAAGGATCTCGGTCACTAACTATGCTCTTCGGAATCCCATGGAATCGAACTATCCACTTAAGATATAACCCATCCAATTTCGATGTCGTCCTAGTTGATCTGACAGGAATCAATCTTGTGCTTTTAGTCGAGTGATCCACGAAAACCAAAATACTATCATTTTATGCCCTCGTACTAGGCAATCCATTGATAAAATCCATCAATACTTGCTCTCATTTTCACGTAGGAACTTCCAGTGGCTGCAACAACCCACTCGGCTTTTTCTGCTCAGCTTTAACCAATTGAAAGTTCATGCACTTCGAAATAAATTTCCCGACATCCCATTTCCTACTTTCCGGGTAGTAAACTCGCTTCATATCCCGATATATCTTATTACCTCCATGACGTATCATCAATCAGGAACAATGAATCGTCCATTTTTGCAAAGCCAACCATCTCGATCGACTTTGAAATCCTTAATCTACTCTGGTTATACTCTCATATATGATCTTTGAACGATTTCCATAATCTTATCTTCTCATTTATGTCTTTCGCCAATCCTTTCGATGAGAGTCGGTCTAATCGATAAGCTAACTAACATCCCTGGAACTAACTCACAATGGGGTCTAAAATCAAATCCGACCAAATACTCGAGATGTTTCCATTCTGAAAAACATCGCTTGTAAACTTGCATGTCTTCGACTTAATGCATCAGCCACTGCATTACCCTTTGCTAGAGAATAAGCTATTCCAAAATCGTACGATGCCAAGAACTCTAACCATCGTTGCTGCCGAAGATTTAAATCCTTCTGGGAGAAAAGATACTTCAACGACTTATGATTCATAAATAATTCGAACCTAATTCCCAACAAATAATGCCTCCAAATCTTCAAAGCAAATACTATTGCCGCTAACTCCAAATCATGAGTCAGGTAATTACTTTCGTGCGACATCAGTTGTCGACTCGCATAAGCTACAATTCTATCCTTTTGCATTAGCACTTATTCAAGTCTGGTACCACATGCATCATTATATACTATCATCTTTTCATTCCCATTTGTAATAGTCAACATAGGAGCACTTGTCAATCTCTCTTTCAGAATTCCAAAGGCTTGCTCACACTTCGCATCCCATGTGAAGACATGATTCTTCTTCGTTAATCTTGTTAATGGTGCTGCTATCTTAGAGAAATCCTTGACAAATCATCGATAATATCTAGCTAAACAAAGGAAACTTCTAACGTCTATCTCATTCTTAGGTCGATACCAATCTTGGATTACTGCTACCTTAGTGGGATCTACTGTTATTTCTTGTCCCGACACGATGTAACCCAAAAGCCTCACTTCGTCCTTCCAGAACTGACACTTCGAAAACTTAGCCCTTAGCTGATGTTTTTGCAAGATTACCAACACAATCCTTAAGCGTGTCTAGTATTCTTTCTCATCCCTTGAGTAAACCAATATGTCATCTAAGAACACAAGTACAAACTTATTCATCTGATCCCTAAAAACTCGATTCATAAGATCAATAAAATATGTTGGTGCTTTAGTCAATCCAAGTGGCATTACCAGCCACTTATAAATTTCGGATGGTGTCCTAAAAGCAGTCTTCGGCACACTATCCCTAGTCACTCTCAACTGGTGAAATCCCGTCACCAAATCCATTTGGAAAAACACCATGGCCACATGGAGTTGATCAAACAAGTCATTTATTCTCGGCAATGGATACTTATTCTTCTAGGTCATCTTATTCAGCTCACGATAATCCACACATAGTCGCTATGATCCATTAACCTTGGTTGCAAACACAACTGGTACACCCCATTCAGATAAGCTTCTCCGAATGAATTCTTTATTCAGAAAATCGTTCACTTACTCCTCTAACTCGCATTGTTCCTTAGGCACGATTCACGTAAGTGGCATTACAATATGTCTGGCTCCATCCACTAAATTAATTTGATCTCTCGATGCGGCGGCAACCCTCTGATTTCGTTAAACAAATCAGAAAACTCTAATACGATTGGCACTAATGACAACCTATCCCGTGGAATCACAAGTAAATATTAAAAGCTAAAAAGAACTCCATCCTCTAGTAAACAACGTATCACCATCGTTCGCCCTTCCACATTCCTGACTGTCACGTCGAACTTTTCGCAATTCACGACAAACGTGTACTTCTTGATCGAATTGATATCCAAAATAATTCCAAACCCAGCAAAATTCAAAACAAAACAATCACACACAAAAGAGCGACCATGACTCGATAAAACTAGACCACGACAAAGCATATAAAGACTAGATGAACCCCCTACTGGATTAGTCACGACTAATGGTCTATCAACAATCTCAAGTTCTAAAGCTAACTTGCAAACAAGCTTATTATAAATAAAAGAATGCGATACTCCAGTATCAAACAAAGCTTAAACTGAAACGTCTCAAATAGAAATCATACCTTGAACAACAAAACCCTTTCCCTTCTCCTCCGCAGTCGGACCTCTCGAAGAAGATGGAATAGCTCCTAAAGCATATGCCTTCACAATCTGATTACCTTTTGGTGGTTCTGAACAATTCTTCCTTACATGCCCGAGTTTATCACAGTTATAATACTTTCCCTCCACCTTAGGGTTCTTACACACATTGGAATAATGTCCCTTCTGCTGACAATTAAACCAAGTAATCTCGCCATTAGGGTTCTTCTAGATATTCTTCCCTTTCCGTTGCTTCCGGCTTCCATTCCACCTTTCTGATTTCCACCACCTTGCTATGGTTTTGTTTCCTCCTTATCCCCAAGTACACCCTCTTCCTTCTGAGGAAACAAACTCTCCTTACACAAAGCTTTCTCGACCAATTTATCAAAAGGGTCGTCACTGTGGTTGATCAGTTGCTTTCCAATATTCTCATCTAATCCTAAAATTAATTTCTCGCTCTTTTGGTAACGAGACTCGATATACGAACAAGCGACTTAGATAAAGCTTCAAACTCAGTCACATACTCAGACACTGGTCGACCTCCTTGCTTAAGCACAACAAACTTCTTAAACAACATCGATTTCTGGACTGTAGAAATGAACTTTTCCTCAAATTTAGTTCTAAACTGATCGCAAGTAATCTGGTCCTCCGGAGTTTCCAACATAATAGAGTTCCACCAATACATCGCTCATCCTTGCAGCTGCCTCGATGCAAGCTTCCTCTTAGTTGCATCGTCGACTCCCATGTCTCAAAAAATTCGAACACATGTATCCAACCAATTCTGAACTTCAACCAATAGTTCTGTCCTAATAAACAACTTGCCACCTAGAGAAGCATAGTCTATATAGAGCTTCGTGAAATCAAAAACCCTAGGTGCCTGCATAGGAACGCCTAGTTCTACCTCTGCTCCTGGAGTGCGCATCCTCCTTATGATCGTTGTCATCATGACCTCAAACATAGGAGGAAAATCGGACATAGAAGATGCAGCTCCCAACTGGATTCCCTTGCCTTCCCCTCAAGTAGCAGGCTCATCCCTAGTAGCATGTCTCGAAGTTAATCGACTCATCTTACTCTGAAATGAGAGTCAATTCACAATTGAGAAAGCTGCATTGGTGTTCAAGTTCATACTAACCTACTATACTATACTATTTACATATACATAACATAATAATCATCCATTAGAAATTACAAATACGTCACATATATGTTTATACGCTCACGAACTTTGGGTAAAATCGATTAACCAAAGTTCTGACACCAAATGTGACGATATCCCCATACCTCCTGCACAAAACTAAGGAGAAGTGAGTTGTATGAAGTGCTAGGTGGATATGGGACAATCATCAAGGTAGAATAATTTGAAAACAGAACCTGTCGTATAACTCACAGCGCATGGATAATATATAATAATAAAATATACAACAGGATATAGTAATGAAGCACAACTGAACAAAGAATCAAATTTCCATGAAATAATAGAATCTTGGGTACAATGCTTCTTGATACATGAATCTCTGATTGCAATATGCCTCATTATATCCCTTAGAGTCTCAATAACATCATTAAACAGTGGAAATAGAAAAGAAATACTATGCCATGCCTCCTGCTCATCACTACACAGCAACATCGGCACCAAACCTGCTAACTGCTACTTAGTCTTCTCATCAACAACATTGATGAACAACCTAAGGTAATAAGAGGGAAACATAATATCTTGAGTCATACAATAGTCTTAGTGAGCGATAAAATAGCTGACAAATGGTTACATAGGATAATATGAGTATAGGCAGATCAACAAACCGATCTACCCAGCAACCAACCGGATAATATGTGAAAAGTACCCATCACATGTCGCACCAAAAATAGGAAAGGACTACCATCAATCCCTCTTATTTTCCACATCCTACGGTGATATCCTACCCAGGGAAAATAAAGAAGAAAACATAAAATCAACCATGCATCCAATGTCTTAGCCGTCACCGACTACAGCCATGAATCCATCAGTTATCGGAATTGCATTTCACTGGTCAAAAGGGCTAATGGAAAACCCCAGCTCTAGCCAAACTACCATGAGCCATCGTGACTTCTATGTTTTCCTTCTACCTGAGACAACTAGAACACTACTACCTGAGTTTGATCCAAGGTACACAATCCTACCTGATCCTTATAGGCATCCCCATGACACCTCTGCTTTGAGTCCGCTAGAACACTTCGATAACCAATGATTCCTTGGCGTGTCAAATTTGTCGAGCTTTTCTCCTTGGCGACATCACTTTATTAGTCAAGCTACCTCCTGAACTAATTCCATTATCATCTCTGATTAACTCCTACCTGAGTCAATCCTTCCTCAAACAATATTGTATACCATCCCATGACCACCATCACATCAACTTAGCTTATACCACTCCTACCCGAGTTCACAATCGAAGCACCATCCATTTTTAAGTTGCACATCAATCACTTGAAGTTCGTTTCAATCTAAACCTCACCAGGAACTTTAGGAGGCCATGGTAAATATGCCCCCAAGATCTCACCTTTCACGGGCCTTCCCTCATGGGTCGGTGCCAACCCTCATAGGTCGGTGTCGACCCTCCCACTTAGCCAATTTTGGCTAAGTGGTTGGCCCAGATTCATCCCTACTCAAGTACTTTCCTCCGACCCATTCTCCAATCGTTTTGACGTTCGCATTTAAATTTTCTGCTGGTCTATCCATTTCTCGAGCAAGCAACCTTCGACCCATCACAAATCTTATCTGATTGACTAGGAAATTCACTAGTAGCCTCGACCCATCAAAACCAAGCCATGCTCCAAAAATTCATTGTTGCCCGGCCACCCTACATGGGTTGGTGCCGACCCTCATACTTAGTGTATGAGGACACCAAAATTTTCATGACCTATTCCCTTGTCTTTCAGAGTGCCTCCGCCAAGTTTCGTCTGAATCCCAACGTTTGAATCTCCAATTTGCTTTGTTCTTTAATCCTATGATTCTATGACAAAAAATTTAACATACAACTCAGCAATGCAATCAATTCAACCAAAAAACATCAATCCATATAGCAATGATCATGCAAACATGAACAATTCAAAAAAAAATCATAAATCTGAGATTTAACATGATTCGGATCTAAACATATGAATAAACATGATCAATCTAACAGGTATCTGGTTAATATGATCAAATTAGGTCTTCGTAGGGTTTCTGAATCTGAATTAAACATATAAGATCAGTTCTAAGGTGATTTTAACATGGAACATATGAATATAATCCTAGTTTACCCGTATAATCCATAACTTCTGTGTGAGAGATATCTATCACTTACCATTTTGTAGATTTGATGAAGATTCAATGAGATCAGATATGGATAGCGCTGAAACCCCTTGAATTTAATGCAATATAATGTGTTCTAATCCTCTTTGATGATGATCTACCCTTCATTGATGATGATTTATCTTCTAGATGAAATCAACAGTGAATCTGATTGAAAAAAGGGGAGAAATAGGGTTTTAGGTTGAACTTGGAGAATCACAGACGCTCAACCTAAAACTTAGAATGAAGAGAATAACCCTAATTCTCTCCCTAAGTCCCTATATTTATATCTGTTGGCTATAGGTTTAATGGGCTTGGCTGTTCAGTCCACTAGTTGCTGACTAGTCTGCCTAACACAAGATGAAACATAAAACAATGATTCCTCCCAAACTGATGAACCAATTCCTTCATGTGATCACTCTACGGAATTGTAAACAATCATTCCGATCTAGTGAAATTGGTCTCAACACCTGATTTGATTCCTATCATAAATTATGGCCCAAATCGTGAACAGAAGGGGAAAATGGTCATAATTAGGTTCGGTAGAATTCATGGATATGTCTCATATCCCCATGAACGATATACTAAAATATGAGAATGATCTGACTATAAGGGAATAAAATATAATTATTTTACGATCGGCCGATATGTAAAATATGGGTCATTATAGATAACCTTGACATTTGTGTCATAATTGAAATGACTAAAACGGGAGTCAACGTTGGCCAATGATGCTTGCTACCTATACCTTACATAACTCTTCGTATTACTCACTTGACTTGTGATTCGATTGGTGCACCTTAATTTGATTAGAGTGTTGTATGTGTTCGGCCAATAAGGGTTGCGACCAGCCAGAAAGGAAAAACTAGAAAAATCCTACCTAGGGTATTGCCTTACACGTCTTGTCGTATTTTATCCTTATATGAGACCACTACGATTTTTATTTGTAATGTACCTGTAAGGGATTCTCTAACAGCTACCAGTTTAGGTGGTGTTACGGTACCTACGTAGACTTTATCCATATATAATGTGCTAAGGGAATATTAGTAAAGCTTTAACGTTATTTTCAATATTATACTTTATTGATCGACATTACATATATAACGTATCTTACTATATATAGATGGAAAATCTCATAACACTGCTAAAGTTATAACACTCACTTTATACATTAATAGGATATGGAAAATCTTGTAAACACATCTAATACTACTGCTTTCATATTTCATTTGGTTTAACTTGACTTACATTAAATGAAATTAGTCCTAGCTCGAGCATATTGTCTTTCATTATCTCAGGTCAGCCTGAGATGTTTCAGTTTCGTCGAAGACATTATTCTGAAGTTGGAGATGGAGATTGTTAGTCGTATGTACTAATATTATTCCGTTGCATTTCATGGTATGTATGCTGAATCTTAACTACGATATTGTACTATGATATATATACTGTAAACAGTTTTATGATTTACTTATGTGATCGTAATATTTTGTTCTTCCGCTGTGAAATTTAGTGTTTTGTTTTCTCTCGTCTTTTAATTGCTTATATCTTGCCTCATTAACATTAGCCTATCTGAACAACTTAGGTTAGACATATATGGTTTATTGTCGAACTGAATCGTTTAATACGGTGTGTCGTTGCACTAACGATACTACAACCATTAATAAAGATGTGTCATCAAGCATATTATGTTTGCGTAAAAGCAAAAATTAAGTGCACAAGTTGTAATGGATAAGTTCAACCAAGCTGAAGAAGACAATTGGGGTATTGCTCCGATAAATGAATCAAAAAATTCAAAATAAACACGATAATCTTAGAATTAAGTGAGTCGATTGGGAAAACTTGTACAACAAAACTTGTGCTAATTGGGATCCACTTCAACAAAATGTTGCTGGCAACGGCGAGTGGTAGAGCAACTGTATAAAGGTATTTCTCATATATGAATTTCTTTTATTTGTTATTTTTTGTGAAGTTTCTGTTTACTTGATGAAATTTGGATTGGATATTCTAAATTATCAAAATGCATCGCTTGAAAACTTAGAACTAATTCAACGATTTTCAAAAGGATGAGCGTAATCGGATATGTATCGTATACACTTGCTTATAAAGAACACTAATGCAACAAAGTTCCCCTCCTCTTATACATGGATTCTTGAGGGGGTTTTCGACTTGTTGATTGAAATGCTAACTGAAACTAACATTTAAAATTTGAATTCATCGTCTCGTCCTCCATTATATAAAGTTCCACTGCAAAAGCTTTTGTCTAACAAGTTTCATTCATTGGGTCATCTTCTAATGCAAGTAGCAAACTAATAAGATATTGTGTAGAAGTTGATGATAAGTTATACGATATCATTAACCAAATATGCAAAAACAAATGAAAAAAAAAACTCTTAAAAGGAATGGGAGCGCACAACTTCAACTTATGCTTTGGTTTTGATTCTCGGATTTGATTTTGGATTTCAGTTTTTACTTCGACATCGACTTCGGTTTTGGTTATCGATTTCATTCTCGGATTTTCTAGGAGTTCTCTCAGATTCCACCATGGTTACAAGGAAGCATTTAGCTTGCTCAGAAGGAGTAGGTGTTGAGGAAGAGCAAGAAATCTCTTCGACTAGACACCCGTCGAAGTTCGTCACTCGACACGACATCGACATAGTCGTCAAAGATTTAACAAAAGTCCTCACTTGTCACTTAGAACATCATAAGAGCACTTTTGCCAAAAGAGGCTTCCATGAACACTCTTCCTGGCCGACTTGATGGAACCACGAGGAGTCGGGACAAGGCAACATGATCGGAACAAGTGTTAGTGTCCTGCAAAGATTAGCTCACGACTTGGGGACAATTTCAAAAGAACAACCCCGTGTCGACACCAATCTGCAGACAACTACCGGATTGGCTAGGCTCGGGGGCAAAATCCCCAATCTCATTCAAAGCTCGGCTCAGGTTGTAGTCAATCAAGTTTCACGATTAGGAACCGAAAACATCAATCAGGCACCAGTGCGCACAACATTGGGCACAGGGACTTCCGTAATTCTGAACGTTGGGGTTATACCAGTCGAGGCACCTCAGATTAGAGTCGTGATAGATATTTTGCTTGGGGCTCGACCATTTGCTAATGTTGGACTCGACGCTGGGGGAACCGGCGTCAACCTACATAACTTGAACCAGTTTCTTGGCATGAGCAGCGAAAGTCAAGTCGCCGATGTCATTTGACGATACGCTCGTCGCGGAGCACCCCATGCTAGCTTGGAATGTTTTACTTGCAGACCTTTTCTCAAGACATAAGGAATTCTCAGAATCCATCGGACTTCAAATTGTTTCAGGAAGGATCCTACTGTTCATCTCATGCGCTACATGCGCCATATGGAAGTACGTTCAGCTTCAAACAGCGTTATGGCGAAGTGCTTTCCACTTTACCTCACAGGCATTGCTGCTTTATGGTTCAGATAGTTGAACCAAAATATATAAATAGTTGGAGCATCTTGTTGGGAAATTTATCAAACAACTCAGAGTTCATATCGCCCAACGAAGGAATGTTGTGACTTTGACAACAGTTAAGCAGAGGTCAGGCGAGACTTTGTGTAAATTTCTTGAAAGATTCAAGTCGCGGTGGCTTCTATTGATCAGCCGAATCCGTCCATGGTCCTAATGGCCGCCATCTCTGACATCCTTAACAAAACAGACTTCAAGATTTCATTGCGACGGGACCCGCCAAGGGATCTTACTGAATACTACTTGGAAGCAGAAAGATTTCTCATGGAGGAAGACTCCCACGATGAAAAACCTGTTAATACCCTAGGTATTGATTTTGATGCCAACAACCGTATAAACATTTTACTAACATATCTTTCAAGTTGTGTAGTTACATAAGATATATTATGAAGATAAACAAGAATACAAAAGAAGAATTACAGAGGAAGGATAATCAAATCAATTGAAGGCCAAAGCCGATTAAAGATGAATGTTGAAGAACAAAGGTGTTTGAAGTGATAAGGAGTTGTTTGAACCTCAGAATATCTTGTCACTACAACAGAACTGGTATTTTATAGCGGCCTATAGCCGCTATGAATAAGAACTATAGCGGTTCCATAACTGTTGTATATGAACATGTTATAAAAAACTGCTAAACATTTATAACGCTTTATTTGCCGCTATAAAAGAGCATGGTTTTATAGCACAAATTTATCGTTATGTTACTTAAAGACAATAGCTTACCCTCACCGCTATTAAACATCCGAATCTCAATGAAAGTGGGAATCTTTTATAACACATTGTAGCCGCTGTAACATATTTATTTAATAGCGGCTATATGACGCTATTCAATTAACATGTTATAGTATTGCTAAAACCTTTTACAACTCATATATGCTGCTATAAAATTCATAGAGCTATGCATATATATTACATTTTAATAATAACAATCAATATACATCTTCAAAACAATTTAAAGAGCAATGTAAGAATGAAAAAAAAATCAACAAATATAACACATATCCATGATAACAAAATAAAGTATCAACTAACAAAAAATAATTTCAATCCATGAGTTACCAAATTCAATACATATGTTTTTAATTCCACATTGATGTTAATTTAAGTACACAAAAGGCAAAACATAGTTTATATTTAAAGTTTACAAGTACCAAATGCATCACTAAGAACGTCAACTACTCAAAGCCTTTCTTTTTCCATCAAATAGTCCATGGATACTATGCAATCACCTAGTTCCAAAAAGGCACGTTTATAAGTTCATGATAAACCCAAAGAAATAAATAAAAAATATTAGAAAAACTACGATACTACATAAGAATCTTTCCCAATGACGAAAAAAAAGCTGGAAATTGGCTTAAAGGCTTAATTCTGAGTTGTTGACATCACTGAACTCTGGTATATTGTGTTAAAGTTTCAGAATGCACAATGATTAACAATTCATTTTTTTGGGTCTTTTGGACAAATTTAATTTGGGACATACAAGAACTGTAAGTGGAACATACGAACATGTTCGTTAATATAATTTTTAATAGTTGCTACTAGACAAATTAATTGTTATTGAAGAGTTCATCATGCTTACCAGCAACTCATTTGAATAGAGCAATCTAGAAAAGTAAACATGACTTTTCAATGTAAATACCCAAGAGAAACAAGAGAAGTTTAATTTTGCTAGGATGTCGTATAAAATAGAATCAAGTTTCTTTGACAATGTAGGCAATTTTGAGAACTTATGACAAAATTAAATTATACTGTAGGCAGAAAATAAAATTCACTTTTTTATTTCCTTCACATGCTGGAAAGTGACTACTTGTAGTCGGCATAAATGTTTCTTAAAATATATATTATATATAAGAGTAAAAAATAGATTACTGTAACATGTGAACTAACATTCTTGTTGTGTGAGTAAGATGCTTACCACTCTGCGGATTGGTAGGCTCAGTAAGAGTTGTCTAACTACTGGTCTGGCTTTAGATTCTCATAAGGCGGTCTTCCATGAATAAAACTATTTGCAATATAAATGTCATTGTATACATATATGTACATATATACTATATACATACACATATTACAAAAATACCTTCCACTTACTTTTCTCTATTATTTACACAAAATTGAACAAAACTACCTTCACTAACCATGTAAATTGTAAAGTTTCTTATAGGTAAGAACTATAATCACTACAGTTGAATATGGGAATACATAAATAAATATACAAATAAGTAAATAGTGAAACTATGACAGCATGCGATATTTAATGTCAAGTACAAGACTAAATTACCTGTGATACCCATCATAGTTGAATGAATAACCAATAGCCTACAAGTATGATATCATTACATTGTTAATTAATCATATAAGAAGAGAAATTAACAAATGGAAATATACTGAAATTTGGTACTGTCATTCCTACCATGGTTGTTCCATAATTTTTGTAGAGTAAGGTAGACAACTTATCATACTCACTTCAATCAATTTCCAGTCTATCAATTATAAATTTTAATAGAATAAAAACAAAATCAGTCCACTACATAACTCATTATTATGTTTTTTTCCAAAGTAAATAAATGAATTAAAATTATAATGATAGTGAATATTCTGGGTAACAGCTTCAGCAAAGCCAACACTGGAAGGTACAGAGTGTCATCAAGATCTATATTTAAATTCAACAAATTTAAAAAATTAAGCCATATTGTACCATCTATGATTTAAATGATTAAAGTGGAAAAAAAATCCTTATGAAGGGATCATAATAAAATACCAACCAAAGATGAGACAATCAATCTTACAGCCCTTATCTTCTTTTTGATCCATCTTTATCAACTAAAATTTGAAAACTTGATTAATTATAAGTCATAAACATGAGAGCGGAAACTACAAATATGGCCTTAGGAACAATCTATAATATGCATGGACCAATGTGATAGGATTTTTTTTTAAGAAAAAAAAAACCGAACATAGAAATGGAACTGATTTTGATTCCTTTGTAATAGCACTCGTAATAGCACTCAACCCTGAGGCTTTTTTTAAAAAAAAAATCATTTTACTTCGGAAAAACTGCAACTCTCCATATTTGTTTAGTTGTGTTTACCTACTTAGAAAGTTCATCATGTTTCTCAGTATTTCCTACCAGTCCTCAAATATCAACTCACCTAAATGTCCGACTCTTCAAGATAATTTAGACGACGATTCATGTAAGTTATTTGAAGGATTGTGTTAAGGTAAAAAATTTGACGGAAAAATGAAATTAGGATTCATCTTTAACTGCAAAATCTTGCTCTTTAGCACGTCGATATAACAACGCTGAAGCTTCAACCCAACCTGGATGAACAACAAATATTCTAGTTGAAAAAGCCCAGTTAACCTTGCTGGTTCCTTTGGAAATTGCAACAACGTGTGTAACATGCTCATAAATTTCATTTGTGCATTTAGCACCAAAATTTTCAGCTGTTTTCCATAATGGGTGAAGATGGGGATTGGCTTCTGCAATCAGAAACACGCTGCTAAATATTAATTTTATTGGATCTAGATTAACCCGAGAGGGGGGTGAATAGGGTTTATTGCAAATTATCGCAAAGTTCAAATATCACGGGATATTAAAACATTCACAGATTATAGAATATAGCAGAAATAGAAATGCAGAAAAGTAAACGACACAAGATATACCCAGCTTCGGGAGACCCTGCCTACTTCTGCATTTCTAAGATTTCCACTAGGTGATAGAACAGATCCCGCATACACGACCATGTACACTCGCAAACCCTGCTCCTATTCTAACCCTACGCTCAAAACCCTAGACTGACCGATATCCCCTCGATCAGATTTCCCCTGATTACGACCCCGTAACCGGTAACCCAGATTTTACAGACTCTGTCAACACCATGACTGCTTCCCCTAGATTGTTACAAACCTCTAGAAACTGATTCAGAATGATTTACAACTCAAATTAAAATTACAAAAAATAAATAAATAAAAACTAAAACAAAAGTAACCCGAGGAGTTGAATAAAAAGGGTCATCCCCTTTTTAATTAACACTCAAGCCCACAATGACTTGGCCGGCCCATTGCTACTTCATTTGCCCGATCTCTTTTTGTTCTCTGGAGAAAAAATGGCGGCCGAACTAGGGTTTCTGAATGATGATTCCCCCAAATCGATTTGCGATTAAAAGATGTTCTGGAAATTTTCTTGAAGCTCGAATTAGTTGATTCTCCTTCTTCAATTACATTGACTTGGGGTGCGATCAAAAGCACTTGAAAAATGTGAGTTATTTTCTCCTGAATTCTTTTAATTGGTTGTGTTGGATTTCAATCGAATTGTTTGTGGTTTTTTATATCAGTTGCCCATGATGAATTGGTGTCACTATATAGGGTAATTCGGAACCCTAGACTCTCTGATTTCAAAAACATGTGACCTCGATCTGATTTCGGTTGCTTTCCCGTTTTGAAAAGTTTGATTGAATTGGCTTTAATCTGATTTGTGTGTATTCCTCCTTTAACACACTCGAATGAAATTAATTCCTTGGTTGTAGCATGACTTTTGAGTGATTCATGGAAAGAATTCTTGCCAGCTAAAACATGTAATTCTGAAAACTGATTTCCTGTTTTTAACTGGGTCGACTTAAATCCCCACTTTGAATACTCTGATACAAATCTGGAAATAAGAATCTTGCCAAACAACAACATGCTGATTTTCTACAATTTACCTATTCGAAATTCTGGAAAGAAATGTTAGCATTTAAGAAAAAATATCATTCCCAAAAAAAATGCTTGCACTATGGTATTTCTTGACTGAAAACACATTAATTTCTTTGCTTTTAAAAAAAACTTTGCTAATTCTGGAAACATACTTATGTATACCATAAAAAGAATACTCCCCTGATTTCCTATCTTGTGCATGAAACGTAATTTCGGTTGTGTTCACACACATGAACTTGATCACCTGTATTGTCTTGGCCATTGAGTTTTACTAGAACTAATTCTCCTCCATTGCTGTACTGACTTGGTGTTGCATTTGAATATACTTTGCTCGACTTTCTTGGTTGTTGCAGTTGTTGTTTTGAGACTCAAATAGATATGAATCTGTTGTAGATGTGTACACTGTCCATATGTTTTGTCACTACACTCAGACATGCCCATGCCATAAAAAACTGGAAAAACAGATTTGTATCAAAATTTATGTTTGCAATCCATGTATCATTTTTGACCACTGCATTTAAACTGAGCCTTGCCATAAGACATTGCTTGACAATTGTTGTATTTTCACTGTGTAGTTGACACCACTTGTAATGCTGCTTGCTTGACATATTACATGCTGCACTTGATCATTACTGTTGTGATACACATGTTATCTTGCTTAGTCCTGTATATTATGCATCACCATACACTTGTGCCTGTGTGAACTTGACTTCTCTCCTTGTTTGTGTTTAAACCACCTTGTTCACATGTAGTTGCTGCTTTGTTATACCATGTTTTGCCATACTTAAAGTCTGTATATTTGATCATTGTTGTACCCATCCTAGTGTTTTGCACCATGTATCATACCACATGCTCATTTCTTCTGTGTTGTGCACCATTCATGCTGTCTTGCCTTGTACTGTGAATGTGCTAGCTGCACCTTCTTGAATCTAAACCAATCTGTATTGTCATGATGACTTGAACCGTGCTGGTTGCACCATGCACATTACCTATATCATGACTGAAAAATGATCTTCATTGTTGTGTTATATCACATGCTGTTTTGAGTGCTTGTTTGGCTTTGTCACTTGTCTCGACCATGATTGTCTTTGCTGGCTTGACTCCATGTAGTCTTGCTGATGCTCCATGTATATGTTCTAGTGTCATTTGAGCTTGTGTCACCATGCTTTACCTTATAAACTGATCTGCTAGTTAAAGAAACACTTGTCATCTTTGCTTGTTCATAGCTCGACTACATATTATTGCCAATATATGTTATTTTATATCAGCAGACTGTTGCACTGAGTTGAGGCTGGTCAGAATCAACTAGTTTGACGCTGGTTTTGATCAGCAGACCAGTGTGGAAAGTCGAGGCTGATCAGTGGGTACTAGATGAACACAAATCAGATCGGGTCAGAAAAATGATGAGAAAACACACCAGAAAAACTGAGGCAAATAAAATTTTAAAAATAAAATTTATATTTGCATTTATTCAATTTAAATTCTATTGCAGTGTACTGTGTGTGTGTTTCATTGTGACAGGTAAATAGATGACTGGACTAACTCATAAGCTGTGAAGACAGAAGATAGAAGAACATAGTGTCAGTGTTTGTGAATGTATATAAGTCTATATGTGTCAATGTGTAACTGAGTGAATGTATGTGTAGATGCAAAATGTATGAAACAGTGAAAAAAAGTATATATGAAATGAATGACAGAGTGATAGTGTATATGAAATCTGATATGACATGAAATGTAATACAGAGATGTACAAATAGTGGAGTATAAAATTTGTACTATTTGATATTGAAATAAAATATTCTATTCAAATAAAATACTGTGAATATTCAAATTCCTGTACAGTTGTATTTTATTTGAATAGAAATATTATATTCATGTATGTTGTGTAGTATATGAAACAGTACAATTACAAACACATATATAATAATATATACTTGGTTGTTATCATCAAACAAAAATTATATAATTGTGTATACAACACTGTTATATACAACAATCCCCCCTTTTGATGATGACAAACAAATATGAGATTTTGAGCATAAATGTGTTTGAAAAAATGAAATATATATTACTCCCCCTATTTTAATGTCCCCCTACAAGTGTGCATGAGTGATAGAATAAATTTTCAAAAATAAAAATATTTATAAAAATATTCACTCATAAATCAAAATCTCAACCCATTCTCCCCCTTTTGTTATCATCAAAAGGATTCAGAATTTAAAATATATACGAAAAATGACTAGAAAATATAATTTCAGCTTAAGAGGAAGAACGGTCATCATAAATCTCAATCAGTCAAACAAAAATCATAATATTCTAAGAATAGGTGGCATATTTCATATTGTAGAGAATGATGGATTTACAATGAATTTTATATAAAATGAAGAGAGTTACAAAAAAATTCCAATTATTTTCCAAAAGAATTTTTATAAAAATGAAGTTCAAAAACAGTGATGGATTTTGGACTATAATTATTAATTCAGTTTAAGTGACAAAATCGTATAATCTCAAATCCCAATATCTATCAATCAACAAATCATAATATATCATAAAATATTAACACATTTCACAATTAAGAAAATGGATTGATAGTCTGGTTTTTACACACCAAGGAGAATTTCATATAAAACTTTATTTTGTTCAAATTATTTCCTTTTAATTTAAGAGCACACTAACCACGCATAACCAGATCTTGGATTTTTAAATGAGATCAGTTGCAGCTTAAATATAAGTAATCTCATAACCATGCATAACCAGAGCTTGGATTTTTAAATGAGGTTAGAGAAACACTTATGAAGAATTTTTTTTCATTTTCTGCTTTAAAAGGAAAATCTCCTTAGTATATAAAAACAATATGGATGATAGAAATGTGATAGGTACAGAAATGGTTTGTGAAATAAATTTCTAAATTAATCATATTATGAAATATGCTCGAATGTACCGGGATCATTGAAAATTTTCAATTATCACTAATTCTGAATGATAATATAACCACAATTCCATCACAAATATTTTCACTATTTATCCAGAAAGATTTTTAAAAATTAAACTCTCCACGTTAATATAAAATCATAATGGATGGTAGAATGATGATAGATAAAAGAGATGGTCATGAAATAATTGCCGATTCAAAGATATTATAATAAATGTTCAACCATCATGAAAATCTAAATAAAATCTCCTCTTGTTGTGAAATATACTGCAGTCACAATTCATCACAATTTCAAAACCTAATAATAATTTTGATGAATCATAAATACAGTTCAATTTGGATATTGATTTCAATTTCTGAATGAATAATCAATAAATAATTTTAAAATTGAAAATCAATTACAAGAGGGATATGAGAAACTATACAAGCCAAGAGGGATTAAAAATATATATACAGCAAAAATATGCAACACTTCTAAACTGATACCACTTGATGTCTCTAATCATGAGAATTTTGACATGATACTGAACAAGAATATCATAGACAAAAGAATTATTAAGTGCAAAGCCCAAATAGACAAGATAACAGATTATACACATGTATCAGAGTAGCAAACAAGTGATTCCAAAACAACCATTCTTCAAAACAGTATCAAAGCATCACAGACATCAGTTTAAAGCAGACTAGTCACAGATATTCCTGATGGTCACAAAGCATATTCCATGATCCAATGAATAAAAATTTGTTTATTTTAAATCATTTGGACAGATGTGAAAATATCAGGATTTGATGAATCAATCACACACTATTATTTTTCAGATTCAAGACATGTGTGTGATTCAATAAATCAATAATTTCAAATGATTTTAAACAAACAAATATTCACATCAAATAATCATGAAATACAATGACCATATTTTCAAAGAGTTTCCACAAGTATCACTGACAAGTACAAGAAAAATTATAGATCATTTACATCATATTTGAGAGATATGATCCAAAATAATTTATTTGAAATCACTTGAATCAATGTTAAGTTTTGAGATATAATGTATCAGTCATACATGATTGATAATTTTAAATTTAAGAGGTGTGTGACATTCATAATATCAAGAATTTCAGATGATTTCACACAAACAAACCTCAACTATAATGATCATGAATAAAGATGAATTTCAAGATGTATCACTAATTCATGACATTCAACATTTCCAAGCTAATCTGAAAAATAATGAAATTATCACAACTTATAAATATTGATGTGATGTAATGAGTATATTATTTCAAGATTTTCTAAAAAGAATTAGTGAAAACTCAAAACAGCAGTGGTGTGTGAAATTTCATTAATTATTCAGATCTTCAAAAAATTTAGAATTCGAATCAACAGTGTTCAAGATATGACAAGAATACATCAACACTGTTATGAATTCAGATATCAGAAATCAAAAAGATAAACTTCAAAACAATTGCAGATATTTACAAGATTAAATTCAAGATTTAGAAATAATTAAAACATTAGAGTTCTATTCAACTAAAGCGAATTTCCAGAAAATATGAGTTCTACAATTGGAAGTTAATGAAGGCCAAAAAAAATATGACAGTGATAAATTAAAAAAAAAAAAACTGAAGAAAAAATAGAAGAGGTAGAGGAAGGAATAAACACAGGAAATAAAAAAAACAGAGAGAACATACAAAGGTGAGTTTAGAGATCATACCAGAGTTCAATGTAAAACAGAATCTCTAACTCAATAGACTTGGCTAAGGAACTCTAAATAAATCAAAGATATGGAATAGCTTGAATTCAAATTTTCTTTTCCAAAGCAGTTCCTTAGCCATCACTGGTACCTAGCAGTTGAGAGGGTTAAGTGGTCTAACAAAGATTGTTTTACCACTCATAGCTGTGTATCGAACTTTCGAAACCCAAACCTGTCTATATAACAAACCTTCTGAATTTATCTTTGTACCCTTGGGAACCCAAATATGTTTGAATTTAACAAAGCCCGTATTATTTTCTTTTGAGATCTATGATTGTTTAAATGGTTTGTTATAAAACACATACTCATTTCGTTTGTGATTTAAAATCCCTTTGGAATTATCAGAGTTAAAATTTCCAAGGCTATTCTTTTCAAAGTAGTTTGAAGGATTTTTAAAATCACTTGAATTTCATTTTTTAAAAACATTTATTCTCCCAAAACCAAGACCATGTTTATTTCCAACAGAAAATTGGTTTTTCAACAACATATCCAAAGATTTTTCACCGTTTGAAAATTTAGAAAAATTGTTTCAAGTTGTTGAATTTCAGTTTTAAGATCACTATTTTCTTTAATTTAATTTGAACAACGATTTTTAGGGATCTTGCATCTTTCAAACTTAGATTTCAAAACCAAATTTTCATCATTAAGCAATTAATTTTGGTTTGGGACTCAGCCATTTCAAAATCAAAATATTTTCGACTTTCAGATTCAAGTTTCTTCAAATTTTCAATTTCGATTTCAAGCTCTTTCAAAATCAGATCTGTTTTCAACAAATTATCATTTTCAGCAATTTCATGTTTGGAATTTTTAGTAGCCTTAAAATTTATAAATTCCTCTTGTAACCAATTGTTTGCATCTTTCATCTCAATCTCGTTATCTTTTAAAATTAGAATTTCTTCTTCAAGCCTTTGAATGTTATTATTGAGATGAACGAGATCAGTTTTTAATTTCAAACAATTTTCTTAATTATAATTTTCAAATTTCACAACATTTTCAAATTTTAATTCCAAACAATGAATTTTGCTTGCCAACTCATTATTTTCAGTTTTCAAAGATTTATTTTTAGAATGGTGTTTGTCAACAGATTTAGTTAAATCCACGCACATATAAACTAAATCTTCATATGAGAAATTTTCTGTTTCAGCATCTGTTGATTCTCCATTATCTAATCCTTCAAAAATTTCATTTATAAATCCTGTTAAACCGAACTCTGAATCAGAGTTGACTTTTTCGGGCTTTGCGCTACCGTTGTCAGATCTTCCATACTTTGTATTAAGAGTATCCCAGATTTCTTGTGCAGATAAACAATGGCAGATAAGATTAAACTGGTCAGTACTAAGATAATCAAATATAATTTTCATAGCACGAGTATTGAAAGTAATATTGACACTATCAAATCCATTGATAACAACATCCCAACATTTAAAATTAACAGATTTTGAATAAAATTCTATTTTGGATTTCCATTTTAAAAAATCTGTTCCAGTGAAAATAGTTGGAGATGAATTGGACTGACTCTCTATTGACTGACAACTAGGAATCACCATTGCTCTAGAGTTAACAGAATACCTGCTCTGATACCACTTGTTGGATCTAGATTAACCCTAGAGGGGGGGGTGAATAGGGTTTATTGCAAATTATCGCAAAGTTCAAAACATTCAAAAATCACAGAATATAGCAGAAATATAAATGCAGAAAAGTAAATGACACAAGATATACTCAGCTTCGGCAAACCCTGCCCACTGCTGCATTTCTAAGGTTTCTACTAGGTGATAGAACAGATCCCGCATACAAGACCATGTACACTTGCAAACCCTGCTCCTATTCTAACCCTACGCTGAAAACCCTAGAATGACCGATATCCCCTCGATCAGATTTCCCCTGATTATGACCCCGTAACCAGTAACCCAGATTTTACAGAATCTGTCAACTGTCAGTCAACACCCTGACTGATTCCCCAAGATTTTTTACAAACCTCTAGAAACTGATTCAGAATAATTTACAACTCAAATTAAAATTAAAATAAATAAATAAAAACAAACTAGAACAAAAGTAACCCTAGGAGTTAAATAAAAAGGGTCATCCCCTTTTTAATTAACACTCAAGCCCACAATAACTTGGCCAGCCCATTGCTGCTTCATTTGCCTGATCTCTTTTTGTTCTCTGGAGAGAAAAAAAATGGCGGCCGAACTAGGGTTTCTGAATGATGATTCCCCCAAATCGATTTGCGATTAAAAGATGTTCTGGAAATTCTCTTGAAGCTCGAATTAGTTGACTCTCGTTCATCGATTACACTGACTTGGGGTGCGATCAAAAGCACTTGAAAAATGTGAGTTATTTTCTCCTGAATTCTTTTAATTGGTTGTGTTGGATTTCGATCGAATTGCTTGTGATTTTTTATATCAGTTGCCCATGATGAATTGGTGTCACTATATAGGGTAATTCGAAACCCTAGACTCTCTGATTTCAAAAACATGTGACTTCGATCTGATTTCGGTTGCTTATCTTTTTGAAAAGTTTGATTGAAATGGGTTTATTTTGATTTGTGTGTATTCCTCCTTTAACACACTCGAATGAAATTAATTCCTTGGTTGTAGCGTGTCTTTTGAGTGATTCATGGAAAGAATTCTTGCCAGCTAAAACATGTAATTCTGAAAACTGATTTCCTATTTTTGACTGGGCCGACTTAAATCCCCACTTTGAATACTCTGATACAAATCTAGAAATAAGGAATCTTGCCAAATAATAACATGCTGATTTTCTACAATTTACCTATTCGAAATTCTAGAAAGAAATATTAGCATTTAAGAAAAAAAATCTTTCCCAAAAAAAAATGCTTGCACTGTGGTATTTCTTGACTGAAAACACATTAATTTCATTGCTTTTAAAAAAAACTCTACTAATTCTGGAAACATACTTATGTATACCATAAAAAGAATACTCCCCTGATTTCCTATCTTGTGCATGAAACTTAATTTCGGTGGTGTTCACACACATGAACTTGATCACCTGTATTATCTTGGCCATTGAGTTGTACTAGAACTAATTCTCCTCCATTGTTGTACTGACTTGGTGTTGCATTTAAATATACTTTGCTCGACTTTCTTGGGTGTTGCAGTTGCTGTTTTGAGACTCAAATAGATATGAATCTGCTGTAGATGTGTACACTGTCCATATGTATTTTCACTACACTCAGACATGCCCATGCCAAAAACAGATTTGTATCAAAACTTATGTTTGTAATCCATGTATCATTTTTGACCACTGCATTTAAACTGAGCCTTGCCATAAGACATTGCTCGACAATTGTTGTATTTTCACTGTGTAGTTGACACCACTTGTAATGCTGCTTGCTTGACATATTACATGCTGCACTTGATCATTACTATTGTGATACACATGTAATCTTGCTGAGTCCTGTATATTATGCATCACCGTGCACTTGTGCCTGTGTGAACTTGACTTCTCTCCTTCTTTGTGCTTAAACCACCTTGTTCACATGTAGTTGCTGCTTTGTTACACCATGTTTTTCCAGACTTAAACTCTGTATATTTGATCATTGTTGTACCCATCCTAGTGTTTTGCACCATGTATCATACCACATGCTCATTTCTGCTGTGTCGTGCACCATTCATGCTGTCTTGCCTTGTACTGTGTATGTGCTAGCTGCACCTTCTTGAATCTGAACCAATCTGTGTTGTCATGTTGACTTGAACCATGCTGGTTGCACCACGCACATTACCCATGTCACGACTGAAAAATGCTCTTCATTGTTGTGTTATATCACATGCTGTTTTGAGTGCTTGTCTGGCTCTGTCACTTGTCTCGACCATGATTGTCTTTGCTGGCTTGACTCCATGTAGTCTTGCTGAAGCTCCATGTATATGTTCTAGTGTCATTTGAGCTTGTGTCACCATTCTTTACCTTATAAACTGATCTGCTAGTTAAAGAAACACTTGTCCTCTTTGCTTGTTCATAGCTCGACTACATGTTATTGCCAATATATGTTATTTTATATCAGCAGACTGTCGCACTGAGTTGAGGCTGGTCAGAATCAACTAGTTTGACGCTGGTTCTGATCAACAGACCAGTGTGGCAAGTCGAGGCTGATCAGTGGGTACTAGATGAACACAAATCAAATCGAGTCAGAAAAATGATGAGAAAACACACCAGAAAAACTGAGGCAAATAAAATTTTAAAAATAAATTTCATATTTGCATTTATTCAACTTAAATTCTATTGCAGTGTACTGTGTGTGTGTTTCATTGAGACAAGTAAACAGATGACTGGACTGACTCGTAAGCTATGAAGACAGAAGATAGAAGAACATAGTGTCAGTGTTTGTGAATGTATATAAGTCTGTATGTGTCAATGTGTAATTGAGTGAATGTATGTGTAGATGCAAAATGTATGAAACAGTGAAAGAAAGTATATATGAAATGAGTGAAAGAGTGATAGTGTATATGAAATCTGATATGACATGAAATGTAATACAGAGATGTACAAATAGTGGAGTATAAAATTTGTACTGTTTGATATTGAAATAAAATATTTTATTCAAATAAAATACTATGAATATTTAAATTCCTGTACAGTCGTATTTTATTTAAATAGAAATATTATATTCATGTATGTTGTGTAGCGTATGAAACAGTACAATTACAAATACATATATAATAATATATATTTGGTTGTTATCATCAAACAAAAATCATATAATTGTGTATACAACACCATAATATACAACAAATTTTACATCCTGCAAGTATTTTCCTTTGCTCAATAGCTAATTTAGTTATCCAAAGAGTGATGGGAAAAAAGTTTTGGTGTATTCTCTATTACCGCTAATAATGAATCTAAAGTTCCACACCGGGAAATCTCATCACGATTGAGCTCAAGAAGTGAAGGCCCGTTAAGTCCAAATTGGCGTCTACTACTAGGGAAGTACATGTACCTCTCTGGTTGAGTTTGTGATGTGGCCAAACTCTCACTGTATCATCTATAATAACCACAGAAGATTCCATGTCTAAAACTCCACCTAAATCTTTGATTTCACTTACCATGTCTTCAGCTCCAGTATTTCCGTCGTCATCACCTTCACAAATCACTCGTCCAGCAAATAAAATTCCTTGTGGGTTGAGAATTTTTGTCATTTCATTGGCGTAAATTTTGATCCCTATGGTGTAAACATGCAATTCATACAATTTACTTGCCTTTCCTAAGAAATTTTTAACTCCTGGCCTCAACTTAGTCCATATACCCATATGAGGAAGGCGGTAAAGATGTCTCTCTTCTCATGTTTTATCATGTGCTTCTCCCTTCCTTAATAACTCTTCATGAGGTGGATCTATTTCTCCAAACATGGCTAAATTGAGAAGTGTGTGATCAAGATCAAGAACAACACAGCGCTTGCGTGCAGCAAACATTTTGTTTTGCTCTGATATTTTTCCAGCCCTCTCTTTAATATCAACCTTCTGTTTCTCACCATACCCACTTAATAAATCCTCCGTACCTGTTGCTAGCTTTGAGTTCTAAGTTATAGTACAGGTGGATGAACTCAACACTTCATCAAAATTATTGTTAGGATTTTTTTATATTGGCTCAACGAATTGTGTGTAATAGTAGGCTGACAGAAATTCCTCTGTTGGTCTAGGGTTTACTGAATTACACATCTTGTTCCGTGATTTTGGTGGCTGAGATACTATCTAGATTTTCATACTTCTTAAACACATCACGAACTATTCGACGGGGTTCTCGAGGTTTTGTCCGACTTTTCTCAGTGTTCATGGCAGAGGTTCGTACGTGCATCTGTGGATTTGTAATTAATTCTCTTTCAGTATGCAGTGTTGCTGATAACGTGTTAAATGATCCATTAAGTACTTGAACTGCATCTTCTTGATCCATTGCTTCTGAACTTGATTGCTCTTTAACAAGTTGCAAAGAAATGGGGTTAACCGCATTGTCTTCTACTTCACTACGTGGTGAAATTACACAAATAGGACTTCTCAAAACACAAGAAGCTGAACCTGTTGAAATGGGTGATACGCGAATCACAATTTTGGACAAAAAATAATCTTACATATTTTGTGGAGAGATTTATTGTTCGATTTTATGGAGAGAATTGGTGCTAGATTCGATTAAGAGATTTGGTGCTAGATTTGATGAAGACATTTGGTGCTAGATTTTATGGAGAGATATTGGTTGCTATATTTATGGACATTTATTGCAAGGATATTTGGTGCTTATTCAAATAATTTTATAACTTATATGAAGATAATTTGGATGCCAAGTTTTCTTGGGCATGAAGCAATTCTCTCTATAAAAGGGCCAGTTTACATCTTCATTATGTGTGGGTGAAAGCCACCAAGAGGGTGGGTGAGAGCCACCAAGAGTGGGTGGGAGCCACCAAGAGTGATCGTTCTAGCTATTCCAAATTGAGTGTTCTCATTCAAATTATTTAGCCATTAGATATTCTCTACTATTTCTCAATAAGGTTATTGGTTCAAGTTGTAATTGTTTGTAACGATAGTTGAGATCGATGTAAACAATTTGTTATTAGTGAATCAATGAAGAGGGTGGTTGGGTGGAATATCGTGTGCTCATATTTTCGATATTATTTGTGTTGTTGTTTTTTCAATCAAATTCATCTTCAGGTGATTGGGTGATAAAGATCCAATTTTTCTTGGCATTTTGTCAAGCTTCCGCTGCGCACAAAAATCATAACAGTTTGGTATCAGAGCCAGTTCATCGCATAGCTTGGAGTGATTTTGGATTGATGATTGTAGATGTCGGAGATGATGTTGCTTTCATGGATGGCTATTGTGGAGTAGGAGATTTTGAGAATTTGGAATGAAGAACCTAGTTCGCAGCAAGGTGGAGAGGTTGGTTTTGATCTTTGTGGAGGATCCGTTGAGGATCATGTTATCGATTGTTGTCTTCAGGTTAATAATTCTCAAGGGATCCATGTAGATGAAGAGGGATCAAGTGGTAAGCGTATATCGATAAAGAGGAGGTGTGATTGAGCCTGAAAATCAATTAGGTAATCTTGTGGCCTGATGAAATCAAGAAGATGTGATTAAGCCTGTAAATCAATTGAGCTTGGACTTGAAGAGAAGATAGGATGGTTTTATCTCGTAGCCGTTAAAATCGAGACGGTGTTAATTGAGAAAGAAGAGGTTGAAAGTGAGAGCTAAGGGGCTATTGTTTGAGTGGAGAAGATGTTGTGATTTGGTATCAAGGTGGAGTGTTGAAATTGGTGATACGCAAATCACAATTTTGGGCAACAAATAATCTTACATATTTTGTGGAGAGATTTGTTGTAAGATTATATGGAGAGATTTGGTGCTAGATTTGATTAAGAGATTTGGTGCTAGATTTGATGAAGAGATATGGTGCTAGATTTTATAGAGAGATATTGGTTGCTATATTTATGGACATTTATTGCAAGGATATTTGGTGCTTATCCAAATAATTTTATAACATATATGAAGATAATTTGGATGCCAAGTTTTCTTGGGCATGAAGCAATTCTCTCTATAAAAGGGCCAGCTAATATCTTCATTAGGTGTGGGTGAAAGCCACCAAGAGGGTGGGTGAGAGCCACCAAGAGTGGGTGGGAGCCACCAAGATTGATCATTCTAGCTATTCCAAATTAAGTGTTCTCCTTCAAATTATTTAGCCATTAGATATTCTCTACTTATTTCTCAATAAGGTTATTGGTTCAAGTTGTAATTGTTTGTAACGATAGTTGAGATCGATTGTAAACAATTTGTTGTTAGTGAATCAATAAAGAGGGTGGTTGGGTGGAATATCGTGTGCTCATATTTCCGATATTATTTGTGTTGTTTTTTTTCAATCAAATTCATCTTCAAGTGATTGGATGAAAAAGATCCTATTTTTATTGGCGTTTTGTCAAACTTCCGGTGCGCACAAAAATCATTACAAAACCTACATTCAATCATCAATATTGTCATGCAAATGATCTATTTTGTTGATATGGGATAATATACAATTGTCCTCTATCCATTTATTTCCTCCTAATGGAGCTTGGTCAACTTTGGGTTTTGCGGATCCATTTCTTTGTCTTTTCACCATCTGCTTTTCCGAAACATGATCATTTACAGCCTTGTGTTTTCCTTGTACTTCCATTATGAGGTATATTACCACTTTGCATATTCACATTATGATGTTTTAAGAAAAGATCACCTACAGCGCTGTGTTTCCTTGTAAATCCATTCTCAGGTATACTAATTTTTTGTCTTTTCACATTATGCTCTTTCAAGACGATAGCATCTACAGACTTCTGTTCCCATTTGTTTCCATTTTGGGGTATAACAGGGTCCATAAATTCAGGCCTATGATCTCTTTCTGAATTATGAGACAAATCAACATTATGTTCAACTAGCATAGTGGTTATCATTTGTGATATACCCATGTTGCAGTTTGTGTGTATAAAAGAGTTGGCACCCTGCAATTTTAGCAATGTTAACAACTAAAGAACTTGATACTTCGTCGCAAGTATCATCCTTATCACCTGTTTCATCAGAAGGTGTTGGACTTCAACAGCTGAAAAACATCAACACCCGGATCCTTAACATGTTTTCGCTGGTTGGAAGATACTGCCTTGAATGCATCAATTGTATGGATGAATCTCGTACTCATTTTCATTGGCATCTTTAGGCACAGTTGACGTTGTCTGAGCTGGTATAGATGCAGGTTGTGACTCATATTATACTGGTTTCAATGTAGGGGTTAGTGCTGCATTATTATAAGTTAGTGAAGGACAATTCTCTTCATCGTAGTCTTCATGAATGTTGAATGAGGAATTTAAATCAACTTTAGTGGTCCTGGAGTTTGCAGGGGTTTCCAACAAAGACTCTCCACTGCTAGTCAAGCCTATGAAACCATTTATTTTTGGAACTTTTTTGACTTACGTGCAGCTTCAGAAGATAATGAATGTATCCTTGCATCTATCTCCTTAACTTGCTCCTCTGTTAGACAAATATAACTTTGATTCTTAACATTGAGAAACAACCTTGATAACAAATCCTTGTTTAGACCCATATGTTTCGAGCTCCTGGAGTTATATGTAGAATAGAGAGTTTGAGTAACTGTAAATGCTTGCTTAGCTAGCTTGTGAAGTAGCGGACTGTGGCCTTCAGATATCATTTGACTTAACCTCATGTTACACCTCTGCAACTTTGAACAAAGCTTCCTCAAATAATATTTCTACTCCCTACGGAATACTTTTTAATTCTTCAAAAACATTTCCAACATTCCTATCGAACTCATCAATTTCCTTCGAATTTCCTTCCACCTCCAATTCATTTTCAACTATTCCATTGCTTTTATCATCTTCCAATGTCGCCTCAGTTTCATTTTCTTCCTTCTCACTATCACTCGCATTCACCTCGATAAGCATGTCAAACACTTTTTTTGGACTTCATCTTCTTTAATATCAATTTATGCACGTTCACTCCGACTCAGTTCCGCACAAGCAAACTTATTCAAATTTTGACAACAGTTAACCCTGATCTTGGATCTGGAGCTACATCTAGATCCATCCACGAACTCTTGGTAGCTAATTTCTTTCAAGGATTCGGATGACAAATCAGAATATGATGCAGACGACGAATCACAGTGTGATTCATTAAAGTTGCTAGCGACAATTTCCTTCAAGGGCTCATATGACGAATCTGAGTTTGATTCTTTAGTGCCACCTTTGAAATCTCCAGCGCTGATCTCGGTTAGAGATTCGGTCGAGGAGTCTGCCTCCTTAGCTTTTTTGTCATGCTTCGCCATTAGTCCGCGTCAATTTTTTAAGCGAAAAATTGTGCTCATTTTTTCAAATAAATTGGAACTAGAAGTAACAATTTCGACTGAATACGACTTGATTGATTAGGTTTTCGATTCTTCGGAATAAAGCAATAAATTTTTGATAGATCTGCTCAAATTAGGGTGGAAAAAACTGAAACTGCAAGCAACTGAATTTGAATGTGACAAGTAGTTATACTTAAATACCAAACCTTTAGCAAACTATAACGTATGTACTTAAATGGAGGGTCAAACTTATTGAATTCTTAACGAAATATGAAAGTAGCTTACAGTTAATCCATACGTACACAGAAAATAGAAAAAATGAATGAGGTTAACAGTTTTGGCAATAAGCAAGAATAACAACGAAAAATGTGGTTGATTCAAAGACAATGGTAGCGACTAACCTTGAGTTCTATCTTCCTACCAGTAGAGAAACCTAAGATTAGCAGCCTGCTTATCCATCTTGTAAAGTTGATTCCAGTGTTCAACAATTTCAGAACCAAAGATACCACCACAAAGGGATCCAAATCCAGTAGCAAGAATTACACATGTATGTATCCCGTTTAACAGTTAAATAGTAAAGAACAGACATTCATACATCCACTTGATTTTCCTACAACAATGAAGTCCTTGGTTCAATTATACTAGTACAGCAGCAGCCAGCAAGCACAGCATGTGCATAGCTCACGTAACGCTCAAATAGAAAATTATTATTCAATATATGGGGGAAAAAGCTATAACGTACATTCAAAATGAAAATCATTTGCGTATTATGTAAGGTCAATAATGCAAATTCAAGTTAATTGATCAAAATTCAACCTCGAGTTTGTTATAGTTATTAAAGCCCTTGCCTAGGCAAGCATAGACACCAAAAGGCCATAGGCTCCAGCTTGGGGCTTTTTGATCTTTTAAAGCGCCAATGATGGGTAAGGCACTAAGAAAGCCTCAACGGCAACAAATCCAAACTGATGCTCCATCCTGAAACAACCCTCATAAACAACTATTACCCAACAATCACAGTCGTCTCTCCACCTTTATCATCACCAGTTCGCCCAATCACCACAGCCAATCACGTTTTCATTAATCCCTCTCTGACCAAATCATCTCCAACAAAATCACACTCTGTTGCCACACTTTTATTTTAAATATGGTTAATCAGGATCAAAGGTTCCCGGTTTAGAGACTCGAACTTGTGACATTTGATCTCGCAATTCGGATCATCAGTTAACCAAGACAACGCAGTTGGTACCATGATAATATATTAAAGAAGTATCTAAGATTAAAAATTATAGCTATTATGCAGATACAAAAATGTATGAGACTTAATAACATCATCAAATGTCACATTTGTTTATATTTATAATAATGTGTAGTTACAAAGTACACATACACATGCTCTATATAAATAGTTACCATAATATAACAGGTAAAAAAGATAAATTGTGCAATTAATAATGGTATAAAAGGTGTAAATATTTATAATTATTTAATTTTTGAATGTAGTTCATGAATATACTAGAGTTCCACTCCACCTGGATAGTAGACAACAATCTGATTTAGTGTACCATGTCATGTCTGGTTCTTGATATATATATATACATATATATATACATATATATATATATATATATACACACATATATATATATACATATATATATATACATATATATATATATACATATATATATATATATATATATATGCTGCCAAAACTATTTTCAAACTACATATGTAGTGTTGTCGGGAAGCTCTAAAATGTAAAACATGGTAATGTATCCTAATTATTTATGCCATGTTTATTTATAAATATGAAATGTACTTCAAGTATATTCAAATAAAATTTATTATAAATATTTGTAAAAAAAGTTAAATACATTTATTTGTAAAAAGTATTTTCAAGTTTTTCCCCAAAAATAAACGGAAGCGGGATTAAATAAATGAATTCATCATATTTTAATGACTTAATATTATTGTATTCTAGACATTGCCCTGTGTATGCTATGAATGTATTTATAAATGATAATACGTTTTACAAATAAAATTTTAATCGCAGCAACTAAAATTTTTGTTCATAAAATGTAATATGTTTCAATAAATCAATTTGACAAGAATAAAAATTTGAAACCTGTTTATAAACATTTTTATTATTTCCCAAAAAAATTTGATATGCCTTCTTAGGAAAGTGTAAAAACGTTTTCATTCTATTAACCACCCAAAACACTTGAAATTTATAATTTGAACCCATTTTTAAATATAATTGCTTAACAAAAAAAATTAGGCTTAAAAAATTTAATATAAAAAACCACTTCTCAGAATTATTAAATTACGAATGGAAACTCGTGTGTTGCATGGAAGCATAGAGTACGGGGTGTTATAGTTTGCACGGGAGCATAGAGTACGGGGTGTTGTAGTTTGCACGCACGTGGTCTTGGCACGCGCTTCGCGCATGGTTTTGGCACGCGCTTCGCGCGTGGAATGATGTTCGTGAAATGTTTTTTTTATGTGTGTAGTAATATTGTGTTTTAATTTTTAGTTGTAGCAGGTAATGTAATGAAAATTTAATGTTATTGAATGTAATATTATTGAATTATATCACCTAAGTAATAAAGGATGGAAGAATATGACAAAAGAATACAAAATGAAAGCGAAAGAATATAAAGATTCAATGCATGAAAAAAGTACGAATAAAACTATTAATTCGATAAGAAGAAATATAATCAAGGAGAGTTTATGAAAAAGGATTATGAAGAGTTATGAAAGGTTAAATTATATATCATCATTATGTTCAAAGTTATGACAGGTAAAATTCAGGTGATATTATGGAGAGTTTGTATACGTTACAACATGCGTTTATATTCTATAAACTAGTATTTGTAGCAGAGAAAGAAGTCAAAAAATATAAAGAAATGAGAGAAGTAGGTGGAAACCGTATGTGAACAAATATGGGGTTATACGTCTAGTAATTGATTTTTTTAATATATAATAAATAGGATTTTGTATTTATTTTTTCTGAAACATAGCGAGTTAAAGTAATTTTCTGTGGTTTAGTGTTATGTTCCAATCCTCCTTTTTACATTTATACTAACTGTATGTTAGAAAAGAAGACAAAACTGCATGAAAAAACAACATGCAATAGTGTATGCATTAAATGGCACGCATGCAACAGCTTTCTTTATATAATATGGTAGGATATAGGTGCAGTTCTTTTATTCCCAGCGGTAAATTTTTATTTTGATCAAGTGGCGTAATTGATCAAACAATGGCTATGGAAACATATTTGAAAAGAAGGGAGAGCTTACTGACTATACGGCTTGTAAGCTAAGATATAAAATATATGTTATTAATTAAATCAATTGGTTATCCAAAAGAATACAAATGAATGTTAATCCTGCACATAAGACAAAAAAATTTGAATTCATATATCAACACATCAATCATGGAGTAACAATTAGTCTAACTTGTAGAATTACATGGCAGCATTTATAATAACATAATGAGACGAAAACAAAGGACGCATCACATATATGTAATATCCAGATGGCTTGACTTCATGTGGCATATGATCTAAGACAGTAGCTCCAAGACAACGTTAACTTTGATTGCTTTGACTAACATTTAGAATGTCTCTTTTCCTCCTTAATAGTTCCTTGCCAAAGATTGAAACGATTACATTATAAATTTTAGCATCTATCATTCTCGTTATCATTAATGAACGTAAAAAATATATTTCCTATTATGACATGCAAATATACCAAAGGCGATACCTTTTTCTTAGAGGAGATAGACTATATGTACATGGTGACAACAAATCAGGTGCAATGATGCAGGATTATCTAACCATAATTTGGACTGTTTCTATATGTACATGGAGATAACCTGTGTAACACCCCACCTCCGCTAGGATCACTCCTTGGAATGTACTAGCTTTGGAGGGGCGTTATTGTGAAGGTAAACATGCACAGAGATATCGCAAGACAGTATATATATAAAAGTAAATATAAGTAAAGCAGCGGTAGCAGATAAAAACCCATCATCATCATCTCACAAAAACCAACATAGTCAAGTACATAATATCAAAATGTCATGATCCAAAATACAACATAAGTCTAGATATGTGATAACAAAATACACGGTAAAACATCAGTACTAATCCCCAGAAATAAAAGATAAGCCACAGCTAGCTCAGATCCATACATGAGCTATCCAACAAGCAAGCCAAAGATCCACTAAGCAGATGTAGCCCCTCCCTGAGAACCTGTGGGGGGGGAAACGGAAGAAAAGAAGCGAAAGAAAACAGGTCAGTCAAAAAGACTGGTAAGCCCTACTACGATCAATCTATAAACTAATAAAGTTAACAGCATGATGGAAACTAAGATGAACATACTGGCAATAGATAAAGGTGACATCACATAGACGAGATTAAACTTTGCACCACAGTGTACTAGCAAACCCACAAAACAGATCTTGATCCCTTAGCCCAAACCTTGGCCCAATAACATGAAGTGACCTTAGTATAAGGTCCAGCCCAACGGTCTAGTCGATCGGCTCCCTATAAACCTAACACGTCCAGTGTTGGTGTCCATACGGCCCACATGGATGTAGTCAGACTGCGCTGGGTCCACCTTTGGGTGTATCAAGCCCTCGGGTGTCAACCCCAGACACCTAAGCAATAATGCACAGTCTAAACCTACTGGTACCCGTGCCTCGAGTTTGTCCAACATCGGACTACGTGCACGTCCGTAGCCCGCCGGACCCGCACCGCTGTACCACTCAGCCGTCGCTTTGGTCGCTTACATCCGTCCAGTAATCGTGCCCCGCCCTAACCTAGCTATAGGGTTGTGGTGATACCAAACTGGGATTACTGCTGGAACAGACCACGTTGCTAGGGTTTCTAAGAGGGTTAAGTGTGGTTTTAACCCCTCACTAATCATGGATTAAATTAGTTAAGTGTAACTACTTAACCCCATCTAATCCTCGCATCCCCATTATTGGTTAAGTATTAGTGGGCCATGACTTAACCCTAATCATGAGGCATTAATTACTTAACGCACCCAACCTCTCACATTAGACATCCGTGGTTACCTGGGAAGATTTACACCACGTCTAGGTCTAACCTCGGGTCTTATGGTGCAACATGACCAACTACCCACATTAGACCCCACGTTGTGGTTACCTAGGAAGATTTACACCACAACTAGGTCTAACCTCGAGTTGGCCATATCATGTTATCTAACGTCATGTCCACTTTGAAACATATTTACAAGTTAACATATACTTGGGTAGACCTAACTTAATAGGTAAATTCCCAAGGGGTAGACCTAACTTAATAGGTAAATTCCCAATCTTTTAGTTCCATGTAGTTTTAAGTTTACCCAAACCCTCCCAACGTCATTATCTCGCTTACATATTCGTCATAACGCATAAGGGTAAAAAGGTAACTTGGCATAACATACATGGTGAACTTCACATATCATCATAATCATACATACATGTTAAACTTGCAAATCATGTCATAATGAACCCGCATAAACATGCATAGCTTATTAAATATGCCTTACATGGTAAGGTGAACTTGCATAAACATTCATAACCCATTAAGCTTGCATAACATGGTAAGGTGAACTTGCATAAACATGCATAATCCATAAAACTTGCATAAAATGGTAAGGTGAACTCGCATAAGCATGCATAACCCATAAAACTTGCATAACATGGTAAGGTGAACTTGCATAAACATGCATAATCCATAAAACATGCACAACATGGTAAGGTGAACTTGCATAACTTATGAAACATGTAAAACATGGCATAGTGAATTCGCATAAGCATACATACTCCATTAAACATGTACAAATCTCAACTTTCACCACATGATAACTTTAGAGTTTGCAAAGTGAAGGTAAGAGGGCTTACAAATATAAACAAGCCACAAATCCACCAAATAAGATGAAGAAATCCTTTGAAAACCCAAAACAAAGCTTTAAATAAGAAAACCCTTTTGCAAAATCCCAAAAACACAAACTTAGCAAATCAAACTTGCAACTTAATGAAGTATGCAAGTTATTAAGCATTCATACAACATAGAAAAGGTTGTATGATCATCATATCTTCATAGGATTAGGAAGGTGGAGGCTAGGATTTTTAGGTGGAGGCCATTTGAGGATTCAATTTGACATAGTTTAGTTGCTAGATTGATTAATGAGGCTTTAGGGTAGGATTAGGGGTATATTTATAGAGAATTAGAGTGTTTTAAGCCCTAGGATTAACCCTAGAATAGTTTAGGCCCGTCAGATCTCGGAACTCTCTAGAACCAAGCCACAAGACCCAGCCCAAATCAGAAATGGTGCACCAGGCTAAACTGCCCGGGCACCCCCTGTCGACAGGGCTGTCGACAGGGCTGTCGACACCCTGGGGGCCCTGTCGACAGGGCTGTCGACATGCGGGTCCTGGCGGGAATTTTCCCGCCTGACCCCGATTAGCCCTAATCCCTGTTTTAATTTGAAATTTAAATCTGTTTTTAGCATAGAAATTTCTGAAAACTTCAATGGGCCTTAACTGGGTCATACGGACTCCGATTTTCGAAAACTCGGACTCTATTTCGCGTATTTTTCCGAGACGAACGCAATGGCATAGACCGTTTCCCTTGATTCAGCTTTTTGAATTTAATTCTGCCTCAATTTATGTTGTAACAGTTTTATTGAAAATACGGGTTGTTATATTCTCCCCTCCTTAAAGGATTTCGTCCCCGAAATCTTCAAGTTAGGAAGAACATATCATACCATCCAACATCCATCTACTCAAAACATCATCCACGCGCAACCATTGTCCTTAAAAGATTCTAAATGCTGTATGAACATATGCAAGAGTGTGTGTATATGTACTTATCTAATGCAAAGATCAATGCAAAATATGTTAGTGAAATGTATCCATATGTATGCAAATCCCTAACATAATGTATAATATCTACATGCGTGCTCAATCATACATCCATATGCAACATCCATGTGATTGCATACAAATTCCATCCAAGGATAAGCATAAACACTCATGCACATGCAATATGAGGAGTGTGTGAGCCGATCTAGTGCCTAATGTGTATCATGCATCCACGAGTAACCACTTGCAAACACTTGCAACCACTTGCAACCATCAAACATAACATGTCTCAAGCACATGTTTCATCCAAAGGGTTTCTACCTAAGGTTCTCATGACAAGATAGACACGATGAACTAGATAAACTAGATAGACATGGATAGCAAAAGAAAGATATACTAACAAAGGAAAGAGATTGAGAGTGTACCCTCAAAAAGGAATGGATAAAGCCCACACATCTTCTCCTCGGTTTCCCAAGTTGCGTCTTCTTCGGCTTCACCCCATTGAACTTTCACCAATCTGACCTCACGATTCCTTAGCTTCTTGGTCTCTGTCCCCAAGATACGAATCGGAGCTCTCCTTAAAGTTGCTTCTTTCTCTACTTCCACGTCTTCAAGAATGCTAGGTTCAACCACCTCAGCGGACTCATGCAGGCACTTTCGGAGATGCGAGACATGAAAGACATTATGCACTCCGGACAACTTTTCGGGCAACTGCACTCTATAAGCCATCTTCCCTATTCTCTCTATGATAGGGAAGGGTCCAACAAATCTCGGTGCTAGCTTCCCAATAGCTCCAAAACGGACCACGTTCCGCAAAGGAGAAACCTTTACGAAAACCTTGTCCCCAACCTCAAACTCCAAATCAGACCTCCGCTTATCCGCATAAGATTTTTGCCTGTCTTGGGCTGCCTTCATTCGTCTTCTGATCAACTCGACCTTCTCGGACGTATCTCTAATCATGTCAGGTCCAAGTATAAGCTTGTCTGTAGTCTCCCACCAACATGTAGGTGACTTGCATGGTCTCCCATATAAAGCCTCAAACGGTGCCATACCAATGCTCGCCTGATAACTGTTATTATAAGCAAATTCTACAAGAGGAAGGTGGTCTTCCCAAGTACCACCAAAATCCAAGATACAAAGTCTCAACAAGTCCTCAAGCACTCGATTCACCCTTTCGGTCTGGCCATCCGTCTGTGGGTGATAAGCTGTGCTTAGATTCAACCTTGTGCCCATAGCTTCCTGCAAACTGTTCCAGAACTGACTAGTAAAGATGGGGTCTCGGTCACTGACTATGCTAGAAGGGACTCCATGTAGTCGCACTATCTCACGAAGATATACTGATGCTAGTCCAGATGCGGTCCTTTTGCTCTTCACTGGGATAAAATGAGCACTCTTCGTAAGCCTATCTACAATGACCCATATGCTCGTATTCCCTCTCCTTGACCTTGGAAGCCCATCAATAAAGTCCATACAAATGCTCTCCCACTTCCATAGCGGGACTTCTAGCGGATGTAATAGCCCACCGGGCTTCTTCGACTCAGCTTTTACTCTCTGACAAATAACACATCTCGAGACAAACTCCGCCACATCCTTCTTCATTCCAGGCCAGAAGAAAACGCGCTTCATGTCCTTGTACATTTTATCACCACCTGGATGTATAGTCATCTTGGAGCGATGTGCTTCCTCAAGAACTTTCCTCACCAAGTCTTCTACCATCGGAACACAAAGCCTTCCGTCTCTCCTCAGCCAACCCTTATCGTCTATAGAATACCAAGCAAGGTGACTAGATGTCTCCCCTCGAACCAGCTTGTCCATGATCTCAGTTATCTGAGGGTCTTCCTTCTGTGAAGCCCCGACTTGATCCAGAAGGGTAGGCCTGAGCTCTAGGGATGCCAAAGAACCGGTCATCGTCTCAACTGTCAAGGAAAAATCAAAGGTTGCCAAGAACTCTAAATTCTTCATCTCAACAAATAGAGGACTTAGTGTCAACCTTTTCCTACTCAACGCATCCGCTACAACATTCCCCTTGCCAGGGGTATAGGCTATGTCAAAATCATAGGAAGCCAGGAATTCCATCCATCTCTGCTGCCTCAAGTTCAGATCCTTCTGCGAAAAGAGATACTTCAAAGACTTATGATCAGTATACAGCTCAAATCTCTCTCCCAGAAGATAATGACGCCAAGCTTTGAGTGCATATACAATCGCTGCCAGCTCTAGATCATGAGTAGGATAATTCCTCTCATGCACCTTAAGTTGCCTCCCACCAAAACATATAACTCTGCCCTCTTGCATCAGAACGGCGCCCAATCCCGTGCCACAAGCATCAGTGTACACGGTAAATATCTTACCACCATCGGGTAAAGCTAGGACGGGTGCGGAGGTAAGGGCTCTCTTGAGTCTCTGAAAAGCAAGCTCACAATCCATATCCCAAGCAAAGACTAAGTTCTTCTTCGTCAACTTAGTAAGAGGAGCGGATATCTTCGCGAAGTCCTTGATGAACTTCCGGTAAAAACCCGCAAGACCCAGAAAGCTTCTCACCTCGGTTGCATTCCTTGGAGTCTTCCAATCCTGAACTGCAACCACCTTAGCGGGATCCACCGCCAAGCCTTGCTTGGACACGATATGCCCAAGGAATCTGACTTCCCTTCTCCAAAAGTGGCACTTGGAGAACTTGGCCTTTAACTGGTGTGCTCTGAGCGTATCCATCACCTCTACTAGGTGCCTCGCATGCTCTTCTTCATCCTTGGAGAAGACCAGAATATCATCCACAAAAACCACGACAAACTTATTCAAGAACTCCCGAAACACCCTACTCATCAAATCCACAAAATACGCGGGTGCATTCGTCAAACCGAACGGCATAACAAGCCACTCAAAGAATCCGTCTGGAGTTCTGAATGCAGTCTTGTCTATACTATCTTCAGCCACTCTGAGCTGATGAAAACCCGTAGCAAGATCAAGCTGAGAGAAAACAGAAGTACCAACAAGCTGATCAAAGAGATCGTCGATCCTCGGTAACGGGTGTCTGTTCTTCTTAGTCAGCTTATTCAATTCTCTATAATCCACACAGAGCCGAAGAGAACCATCTGCCTTAGTTGCAAACACCACAGGCGCTCCCCATTCGGATATACTCCTTCTGATGAAGTTCTTCTCAAGCAATTCTTTCACTTGCTTGCTCAGCTCCCGTCTCTCACGCGGAGCCATATGCCGAACAGGCAAAGAAACAGGCTTAGCATTATCCACTAGATAGATGCGAAAATCAATCTCTCGTTTAGGGGGCAACCCCTTAACTTCTTCAAAAACATCTGTATAATCTCGGACCACCCTTACAGACTGAAGGGCCTCCTCTGATGAGTCGAGAGATTCTAGATAGCATAACATGACGGGATTCTTCGGATTGCATGAAATCTCTAAGGTGTTGCCCAGGCGAGTCATAAGCCTTACAACCCTATGCTCACAATCCAGAATGGCTCCATATCTAGACAGCCAATCCATGCCCAAGATCAATCCGTATCCCCTGAAACCTAGAACATACGCACTACACAAGAACTCTACGCTGAGTATAGAGATCCTTAGATCCTCACATATCATAGATAGATGAGCAGAACCCCCAATGGGATTCGAAACACAAACGGGATCATCCACTAAGCTAGTACTAAGGTGCAAGTTATCAACAAGATCAGATGAAATAAAGCTATGTGATGCACCAGAATCAAACAAGGTACGTATTGGAAGATCGGAGATATAAACAAGGTTCTCAACAGAAACACTACCTCGTTCGGGAACTGAAGCGGCATTGAGAGCATGAACTTGCCCTCCTGAAGGTCCAGCCTGTCCTTTCTTCTTTGGGCATTCTTTGCTGAAGTGGCCAGTCTCTCCACAAGAAAAGCATCCACCACTAAGCTTCCTTTTCTTCTTCCTGCAATCCTTAGCAAAATGCCCAGCTATGCCACAGTAATTGCACTTTCCCTTGCCTTTGTTGTTGTTGTTCCCCTTCTTGTTCTTGCCCTGATTCCCCTGGCTGCTTTGACCCCCTTGATTGCCTTTGCCTTGAGAATCAGTCTTCTTTGCTTGAGTATCACTCGACTTGACTTCTTTCTTTCCATCTCCCTGAAGCAGAGCCATATTGACCAAACTCTCAAAAGTAGCTCCATGTGGAATATGTGACATCGCCAAGCCCTGTAGCGGCTCATTCAGCCCCCTAGCAAATCGAAGAGCCTTCTTCTCCGGGGTGTTTACCATATCCAAACCAAAACGGGCCAGTTGATTAAACTTATTCACATACTCCTTGACAGACATATCACCTTGCTTTAATGCAATGAACTTCTCCATTTGTAAATTCGCCTCAGCAGAAGATAGAAACTTGGTCACAAATCTAGCCCTCAAATCGGCCCAAGTCTCAACGGGCCTCGTCCCATTGGTAACCTCCCACCAATAGGCCGCCTCATCCTTCAAAAGCCATATTGTCAATAAGATCTTCCTTTCGTCATCAATCCCAAAGATAGCAAACAAGTCCTCAGTGTCTTTCAGCCAATTCCTAGCTTCAACAAAAGATTCCGTGCCTAGGAAATTCTTGCCTCCCATTGCCTTGAAATCTTTACAAACCTTCATAAACTCAATCTGAGGGTGCTGAGGGGGAGGAGGAGGAAGAGGAGCCTCAGCAACGGGAGGGGGAATATTAACCGCTGGAGGAGGGGGAGCAGGAACCACCGGAGGGGGGACATTAGGAGGAGGATTCTCAACCACAGGAGGAGGAGTGGGAGTAGGGTTTGCGGGGCCAGCTACTGCCCTAGCTTCTAAAAGCCTCCTATACCAGAGTGGTACGTTCACTCCATCTGGGATGTCAAGATTCTCAGCCATACTGAAACGAAAGATAAGATAAGATCAGGTCAAGGGAACGAAGGATAACGCTAATGGCTTTTGGGGATTAGCCTTAAAATAATCTAGACTTTATTTTGGAAAATACTTGGTAGGTTTTTTTGAAAATAGTTTTTCAAAAAGGGTTTTTTTTTCAAAAGTTTTGTTCAATCTTGTTAACCTTGTGCTCTGATACCAAATGTAACTAGCTTTGGAATGTACTAGCTTTGGAGGGGCGTTATTGTGAAGGTAAACATGCACAGAGATATCGCAAGACAGTATATATATAAAAGTAAATATAAGTAAAGCAGCGGTAGCAGATAAAAACCCATCATCATCATCTCACAAAAACCAACATAGTCAAGTACATAATATCAAAATGTCATGATCCAAAATACAACATAAGTCTAGATATGTGATAACAAAATACACGGTAAAACATCAGTACTAATCCCCAGAAATAAAAGATAAGCCACAGCTAGCTCAGATCCATACATGAGCTATCCAACAAGCAAGCCAAAGATCCACTAAGCAGATGTAGCCCCTCCCTGAGAACCTGTGGGGGGGGGGGGGGAAACGGAAGAAAAGAAGCGAAAGAAAACAGGTCAGTCAAAAAGACTGGTAAGCCCTACTACGATCAATCTATAAACTAATAAAGTTAACAGCATGATGGAAACTAAGATGAACATACTGGCAATAGATAAAGGTGACATCACATAGACGAGATTAAACTTTGCACCACAGTGTACTAGCAAACCCACAAAACAGATCTTGATCCCTTAGCCCAAACCTTGGCCCAATAACATGAAGTGACCTTAGTATAAGGTCCAGCCCAACGGTCTAGTCGATCGGCTCCCTATAAACCTAACACGTCCAGTGTTGGTGTCCATACGGCCCACATGGATGTAGTCAGACTGCGCTGGGTCCACCTTTGGGTGTATCAAGCCCTCGGGTGTCAACCCCAGACACCTAAGCAATAATGCACAGTCTAAACCTACTGGTACCCGTGCCTCGAGTTTGTCCAACATCGGACTACGTGCACGTCCGTAGCCCGCCGGACCCGCACCGCTGTACCACTCAGCCGTCGCTTTGGTCGCTTACATCCGTCCAGTAATCGTGCCCCGCCCTAACCTAGCTATAGGGTTGTGGTGATACCAAACTGGGATTACTGCTGGAACAGACCACGTTGCTAGGGTTTCTAAGAGGGTTAAGTGTGGTTTTAACCCCTCACTAATCATGGATTAAATTAGTTAAGTGTAACTACTTAACCCCATCTAATCCTCGCATCCCCATTATTGGTTAAGTATTAGTGGGCCATGACTTAACCCTAATCATGAGGCATTAATTACTTAACGCACCCAACCTCTCACATTAGACATCCGTGGTTACCTGGGAAGATTTACACCACGTCTAGGTCTAACCTCGGGTCTTATGGTGCAACATGACCAACTACCCACATTAGACCCCACGTTGTGGTTACCTAGGAAGATTTACACCACAACTAGGTCTAACCTCGAGTTGGCCATATCATGTTATCTAACGTCATGTCCACTTTGAAACATATTTACAAGTTAACATATACTTGGGTAGACCTAACTTAATAGGTAAATTCCCAAGGGGTAGACCTAACTTAATAGGTAAATTCCCAATCTTTTAGTTCCATGTAGTTTTAAGTTTACCCAAACCCTCCCAACGTCATTATCTCGCTTACATATTCGTCATAACGCATAAGGGTAAAAAGGTAACTTGGCATAACATACATGGTGAACTTCACATATCATCATAATCATACATACATGTTAAACTTGCAAATCATGTCATAATGAACCCGCATAAACATGCATAGCTTATTAAATATGCCTTACATGGTAAGGTGAACTTGCATAAACATTCATAACCCATTAAGCTTGCATAACATGGTAAGGTGAACTTGCATAAACATGCATAATCCATAAAACTTGCATAACATGGTAAGGTGAACTCGCATAAGCATGCATAACCCATAAAACTTGCATAACATGGTAAGGTGAACTTGCATAAACATGCATAATCCATAAAACATGCACAACATGGTAAGGTGAACTTGCATAACTTATGAAACATGTAAAACATGGCATAGTGAATTCGCATAAGCATACATACTCCATTAAACATGTACAAATCTCAACTTTCACCACATGATAACTTTAGAGTTTGCAAAGTGAAGGTAAGAGGGCTTACAAATATAAACAAGCCACAAATCCACCAAATAAGATGAAGAAATCCTTTGAAAACCCAAAACAAAGCTTTAAATAAGAAAACCCTTTTGCAAAATCCCAAAAACACAAACTTAGCAAATCAAACTTGCAACTTAATGAAGTATGCAAGTTATTAAGCATTCATACAACATAGAAAAGGTTGTATGATCATCATATCTTCATAGGATTAGGAAGGTGGAGGCTAGGATTTTTAGGTGGAGGCCATTTGAGGATTCAATTTGACATAGTTTAGTTGCTAGATTGATTAATGAGGCTTTAGGGTAGGATTAGGGGTATATTTATAGAGAATTAGAGTGTTTTAAGCCCTAGGATTAACCCTAGAATAGTTTAGGCCCGTCAGATCTCGGAACTCTCTAGAACCAAGCCACAAGACCCAGCCCAAATCAGAAATGGTGCACCAGGCTAAACTGCCTGGGCACCCCCTGTCGACAGGGCTGTCGACAGGGCTGTCGACACCCTGGGGGCCCTGTCGACAGGGCTGTCGACATGCGGGTCCTGGCGGGAATTTTCCCGCCTGACCCCGATTAGCCCTAATCCCTGTTTTAATTTGAAATTTAAATCTGTTTTTAGCATAGAAATTTCTGAAAACTTCAATGGGCCTTAACTGGGTCATACGGACTCCGATTTTCGAAAACTCGGACTCTATTTCGCGTATTTTTCCGAGACGAACGCAATGGCATAGCCCATTTCCCTTGATTCATCTTTTTGAATTTAATTCTGCCTCAATTTATGTTGTAACAGTTTTATTGAAAATACGGGTTGTTATAACCTGTTAGCTTAAATAAATTTGTTTTCCATAAGTTACGTTGAAAACATTATAAAACCAACTTGCATTTAATAAATTGATTGTAAATGTGATGGCCCAATTATAGTAAAAAAAACTGACTGGTGGAACAAATTGTTGTCAATTTATGTTAATGTTAATGCATTAGTTTATTGCATATGTCATATAAGTTAATGTTCCACCTATTTTTTCTTTAGAAAGGTACCATTAATTGCTTACACAAATAAGGAATTACACAAATGGCGATAAATATGCCCTCTACAATGGCAGCTTTTGCTTTTGCATGTCTAGATGGGAAATATCACCAAAAAAACACTTGAAATTAAAAGAAACTGAATCGCACTATAGGGCGATGTCGCTTAGCGATTTGTTTTCATATTGAATACCAAAAAATACAAAGCGATGCCGGTTCAAACGTAGTGATTCAGGAAGCACAAATAATATAAAATTCATTATATTAAATCATAATAATGATGCATGATTATCTAACCATAGTTTGGACTGTTTCTATATGTATATGGTGATAACCTGTTAGCTTAAATAAATTTTTTTTCCATAAGTTACGTTGAAAACATTATAAAACCAATCTGCATTTAATAAATTGATTGTAAATGTGATGACCCAATTATAGTAAAAAATAATAATAATAAACTGACTGGTGGAACAAATTGTTGTCAATTTATGTTAATGTTAATGCATTAGTTTATTGCATATGTCATATAAGTTAATGTTCCACCTATTTTTTCTTTAGAAAGGTACCATTAATTGCTTACACAAATAAGGAATTACAAAAAAATATCAAATTTAACAGATAAATCCTAAAATATGCCAATTTCGAAATGTGCAGTGAATATGGAATGAAAGTATATTTTGATAACAAAGTAAAATATGGTTTTTAGGATTTCCAAATATAGGACATGTTTAAAAGTTGAAAACTTCCAAACAATGATTTATAAAAACAATGCATTCTACATTAATTATTCAACCTCTTTTACAATTTGGCACTTATGTTTGAGTTACCTTTTCTTAGGTATAGGAGAAATGAACCCCTATTGATTATGCATAAATTTCTTTTGCAATTAGCACAATGATTTTGATGGTAATACTTGAGATATAAACCCAAAAATGATAAACTAATTAAAAAGATATAAACCTTCCTTAAAATCAATGAAGCACACATGAATTTATTTTACTTCAGGGAGGAAGATGAAGGCTGCTGCTGTTTGAAAGGGGAACAACAATAGGATGCAAAATGCAGTATAGATGAAGTAATTAAAAAGATCTAATCACACCTTGAAATCAAAGTACACATGAATCTATTTTATTTCACCCCCGAACATCTGAAGAAAGTCCCAAAATTAGATAACATTTTCAAGATGAGTGGAAATATAAAGATAAGGAGCTCACTGAACGTAAATGGTGATAAATATGCCCTCTATAATGGCAGCTTTTGCTTTTGCATGTCTAGATGGGAAAAATCGCCAAAAAAACACTTGAAATTAAAAGAAACTGAATCGTACTATAGAGCGATGCTGATTAGCAATTTGATTTCATACTGAACACCAAAAAATACAAAGCGATGTCGGTTTAAACGTAGTGATTCAGGAAGCACAAATAATATAAAATTCATTATGTTAAATCATATTAAATTCCAGCAGAAACTTTGAAAATTGAAGTGAAATTGAGAAGATTACCTTTAATTTCATAAGTATCTGTGAATCCGTAGTTGAAGATTGGAGCAACCAAGCCAGAAAAAGATGTAAGAGTACTATGCTTCTATCCAATTGAAAACAATTTTTTTCGTTTTGGAGAATAAGATCCTTGCTGGCGCGATGGAGAAGACTCAAAAATGATTTTGAAGGGATCGTTGTAAAAAAATTAATGTGGAATTGAATAAATAAAAAGGGAAGTAATTACCGGTAATGAATCGTGGGAAAATGGATAGAAATCAAAAGGACGTGGTTTAATTACCCAATTAAGTAGGTTCATTTATTCCTGTTTTGCGTTCGAGGAAACGTATATCGTTAATAGCCGCTTGATATATGTTTCAATATTAAATCTTAGCCCCTCTTTGTCTTGTTGTTTGTCCGGGGGAAGGTGGGGGGGGGAGGGGGAATTTTATTATATAGATGTCCACGGATATCTTTATGTTTTGTCGAATCATATCTAATATTTGCACGGTAAATTCATAAATGTTCAATTACCAAATCAAAGAAAATAATATTGTTTCTTCTGTAATAATTTTATTCACAATTGTGTTTTTTTTCAACACATCAAACTTTTCAAATGAAATTATACAGTACATTAAAACAACATATAAAACCTGCACAGCAGAGCATGTGCTAACCATAGATTTTTTGCTTTAGATACTTACAAAACAACACAACTGGTGTACTTAAATACTGACGCTAAATCAAGAACAATGAAGATATATAAGCTAGGAAGACATACTGACTTCATAGCATAAGTTATATTGAATTTCCATCACTAATGCCACAAACAATACTAGGTAAACAAATTCATAATTCATTACCTACTTTTTCTTCTTTAGACATATGCTGGTTAACCGATGTCCTAATAGCTTCAATGCAACAAACAAGCTTTCTTCCAACGGGTTCATTGTCAGTAGTAGAAGTCAAAAGCCCAAACAACCAACTAAAATGGGTTCTCTCAACTCTGTGTACCAAAGAATATGCATGTACAATATTCTTAACATGCCTCTCAAGTGCTGGAAATATAACCTATTAAATAGTCAAACCATGTTCGACCAACAAGGAGTTAGTCCATCATAAATCTTACAATTTTTAAGTCACATTACAAGTAGAAGGTCCAAAACATGATGAGCAATGGTTGAGTTATTACCAAAAAATCATATCCGGTTATAACCTAATAGATGATTGTCATAACACAAAAGAAAATTACTTTCAGTAACATCTTATGAAAAAGAGTATACAGATGAATATACAAGCTTAAACACATATTATGATATTGCGATAGTAAACATGGACAGGAAATTTAACAAACAGGTGATGTGCATGAGGAATCTCTAAGCTAGAGTTAAAAAACATCACAAATGTCTACAGCAACGTGATTCTACATGTGCTCGAGGAAATCAATCTTTAGCGTTTGAGTATCACAAAAATTAGATCAACAATATATATTTGTAGAGGATGAACTTACTTTATGTTAATCACCAAAAAAGAAATTTTGAAGTAAGAAAATGGTAAAGCCGAGGGGGACTCGATGAAGCACTTTTGTGCATCAGAATAACAGCCTTTTATGTTGATACCGTCACATACGAATGTTGTAGGGAATGAACATGAGTTATTTTAATGAAGCAAATTTAGAGAATTGGAAAAGGCAACTGGGAACAACATTAAGAGAAGAAAGGGAAAGTCTTCATTCGATCATCCTTCACTTCATCTTTCTTGTAAAATGTGAACGGAAAATTTTAGTATTATTCAAACACAACGAATCAACCGTTTCCCAACATACCAAATTCATGTCAGTAACTGTAACAACCGATGTAACCACATCTTAGATCCGTTTTTCCTTTTCAAAAATGGATTTAAGCATCACTTTTTCAAAAGATCTGAAATTAAGCATAAAGCATCCATCCCGAAAAGCCATGATGTAGTGGAAGATAAATAAAATTTCATAGCAACTAAAAATGAAATGAGGATACCCTAACCATGACATTGAATGGCAGGTTAAAAAAGCTGTCGAAATCCGGTAGTAGGGAGACAGAGAGTTTCGGATCGACCACAGCTTACCAGGATAAAAATCAAAGATTAGGGTTTCATAAGGTAAAAGATTGAACCGCCATGGCTTCGATGGATGGAGTAAGGAGACGGAGACGGAAGGAGTTTGCTTATTTCGATCAGAGCGAAAAGGACCTTTTGCTTTTTGGAGGGGGAAAAATTGTTTTGGAGGGAGGGGAAAAGAATTCACGAAGCAGGAGGGAGACAGAATAATTTTGTGAGGGAGTAGAGAATGAGAGCATTACACGGATGGTCGAAACAAAATGACTTGACAAGAAAATAATTAAATGTAAATAATAACACTACAGCAAAACGTGTTATTAAATGGCGTTATCAATATCACATTTTGTTGTAGTGTGTTAAAGATCCCATGGCAATTATACTTGAAGACAATCAACAATTGACCTCAACCGAATCATCAAAATCCACAAATATAGGAAAATCTGAAGTGTTGAATATTTGCAACACTTATAAGTGTCTTTTGCAACACTAGGTATGTCGACATATAACGGTTTTTCAGATTTTCAAATTCAAATTGAGAAGTTATTTCCCTCCATCCCTTCTCCGAAATACACATCCTTTCAAACACTATTTAAAGGCTCCTGGTAACGAATTTTAACATCATCTTTTTACATTTTCTTCTACTCTTTCTTCTCCATATATTCTCTACACAAATCCATTGAATACTATCCTATTATTCTTGCAAATCCACTCTCTTTCATTCCAACTCTTCATTGATTTGCAAGCCATACAATATCAGAGAGCTATACTTGAATTCATATCATTCTCTCTCTGATTTTATCCTATTTCCTAAAAGAATTCAAAGATATTATGCCAAAAGAATTCAAAGATATTATGCTATTGGAAGTCTATAGGATTATTGTACCGAATCTATAAGATCTATATTGAAGATACAACTATTTGCCACTGTTTGTTAGTGCTGATAAGGAGAAGGTGCATCTTGTGGCCTCGAAAATCAAGATTGTAAGAGGTGTGCTTTCCAAGCGATTATAGTAAAATTATGCATGGTGAAGTGCAGGACTAGATGTAGGATTGGTTAATCCGAACTAGTATAAAAATCCTGGTGTTATTTACTTTACTGCATTTTATTGTTATTACTTATTTCTTTGGGTTTGAATTTGAATAGATATAGTAAATACACTTCACTCCTCTAGTGTCAGAATAGCCTTAAGATCCATGAACATTAGGTTTAAGACACCCCAGTTCCCCAACAAAACTTTTACATCAAACCAACTCAGCAGCGTGCTCAGAGCCATTTGCACTCGACAAAGGAAAGAGCAAAGCTTGAGATAACCAGAACTCACGACCTCGCTTTGAGCCAAAGATCTAGATATACACAGAACTCAATCAGGGACTAGAAAGGATTTATCTCGACATCCATGATACTGCAACTTTCCAAAAGCCACCCAAGAGGGACCCGACTTCAAATCAAGCGAGCTCCAACAAGTACTTCCTTTTTCATAAACTGGCTGGTCATGACACTGACCACTGCAGGAAGTTTCATAATCTCATCGAAGACTGCGTCAGGCGCAACGAACTACCACAGTATATCGGGAATCCAGCAGCAGCACCACATACTCATCCCCCAGCTATATCTCAGGATAGGGAAGTACTGGACGCCCCCAAGGCATTGTCACCAACTAATCCGGCCCTACAAAGTCTCTTAGCTTTTCCGGATCTCGGTCCGACACTTATGTTTATTCTTGTTGTTTGCGATTTCTCACCTTTTTAACATTTTTTTACATATAATCAAAGCGGCGATGTCATCCCACACACGCACAGAATCGGCTTGTCGTATCCAGTCGTGCTATGAGTTGGACTATCGACCGTTGTACTCCCATGGTATCAATAAAGACTGTCTTTTGGCTCCAGCCCCCACACTGGATCCGTCCAGTATAAACATAATGCTCCGGCTCCACCCTGGATCCGTCCAACATAAATATACGGCTCTAGCTCCACACCGGATCCTTCTAGTATAAACATAGGGCTCTGGCTCCACACTGAATCCGTCTAGTATAAACATAAGGCTTTAGCCCCATACTAGATCCGTACTGGATTCGTCCAGTATAAACATAGGGTTCTGACTCCATACGGGATCCGTTCAGTATAAATATAGGGCTCCGGCTCCACACTGGATCCGTCCAATACAAAAATAGGACTTTGGTATCCCCTTTTTGATCAGTCAAGCATAAACTTTGAACTTCAGTTCTCAATTTTGGATTTTTGTCCATGAATCCCCAAAAACTGGGTCTATCGGGTGTTATGATTCTCCGAGTGGGTTTACCAAACATAAGAACTATCCGACTCGGTCCTCCAAGCATGAAAGTTCCTAACCATAACCTTCTTATCACGGAAATCTTAACAACCTAGCCCATCAAGTTAATAATATCACATAACTTGGTCTGCCAAGTACAAATCTTTTTTATAGGTACAGACTTGCCCCGGCAAGACTCAACAAGCCCATGGCTTCTTATTTCATGGATCCCAGGCATCCGGGACTCAACAGACCGTTCTAAATATGATCTTAGTGATCGTCAAAATCCCATTCTAAATGCAATCTCAGCGATCGTCGGATTTCCATTCTAAATACAATCTTAGCGATCGTCGAAGTTCTATTTTATTACGATCATAGTGGTCATCGGTTTTCTGCTCAAATATAGCCCTAGTGGTCGTTGGATTATATTTTGGCTTATCCTTGGTCATTTTGCTCCAGCAAGGTCATCTTGGACTACTTTGGCTATTCTTGGTCGTCTTACCTTAGTAAGGCCATCTCGAACTCATCTGCTTATTGGTTACTCTGGATTTACGAATTTTGGGTTTTTCTCGATTTTCTAGCTACCTTGGTTATTCTGGTTATTCAGATATTCTGGCGATCTCTCTAGAAACAATTCGGAGCGATTGTCGGCTTTTATTAGCTTTGGATTTCTGATTTATATGATCTGACACGATCGTGGCTCTTCGGTTTTCGGATTTCTAAATTTCTAGTATTCTCACAAAACACATCTTCTTTCGACCAAGAAAGACATGTTTGGGAGGGCAAAGTGTTGACATGTTTTCTAGTCAAAGCTGTGAAACATCAAGATTTTGGTTAGCGATACGCTAAAGTTTTGAGAACGTCATTAGAAAACACAAAGCGATTTGGTCGAAGTCACAACGTGTTCGGAAAAGTTTGGAAATAAAGTCGATTCGCGAAATCGTTATTAATAAACTTGGAAAATTAGTCATGGTAAAAATACGTGATCGACTCGGTCCAATCAGCTCAAAATCCCAGAACGTGTTCGTCCAATCACGTGGCAAAACTCATCGTGGAAAAATATATGAATTTTGGCAAATTCTGGTTTCGCGCGCTCAAAAATAGCTGATTGGCATGGCACGGTCACTTAAAATGACTTGCGCAACTCACTACGCGATCAAACTTGGTAGGATTTGCCTAAATCATGTGTCGATCACTCAAAAATAGCTGATCGGCACGACACGATCACTTAAAATGGCTTGCGCAACTCATGACCCGATCAAACATGGTGAATCGGGATTTGACAAAATCATGTGTCGATCAACCAAAAAGTGTTGCGCGACACGTGTCGATCACCAAAACTAGAGTGCGCAACTCACAGGCTCAAAATCTGGCATTGTCATGTGCCGATCATTCAAAAAGTGTTACGCGACATGTGTCGATCACCAAAAATGGCTTGCTCAATTCACAACATCAAATTCTGGCACTTGGCTAACTTCTGGTTTGGCGCGTCCAAAAATAAGTGATCGACACGTGAAAATAGTTAAAAATCGCGTGTTCGTGCTTGGCCGATCACCTCTGGAAATTTGGTTTTCATTGGAGTGGCATTCATAAACTGCTGATTGGCATGGCACGATCACCAAAGATCGTGTGTGCATATCTGGCCTAGCACAGTCCGAATTCGGAAGTTGAAATCAGGGATGCAAAATTTGGCATAGATTTGGGATGCGAAATCCCTTGATCAACACAGTGATTCGATGCGAAATCACGTGTGCAACACGCGAGACCGGGATGCGAAATCCTTGCCATGGAAAGGATGCAAAAAGTCTCAGAATTATGGCAAATAGGAAAATGCGTGCGGATCACTTGTCTTTGTTTGCACGACTCAACCAGTTCATGGTTCTTGTGATGCGAAATAAGAGATTTGGCAATTGGCTCATAAAATGGCAGATCACCCCAGAACAATATCGATCACTATTTTTTAAGTGATCGACACGTGCCGATCACCATTTTTTCCACATTTTTCCAGAATGCGATATTTTCCACCGAGACTTGATTTTTGGCTATTTTTTCAGGATGCGAATTTCGCATCTTCTCGGGATACAAAATTTGGAGTGATGCCTTCAAAACTCACATATAAATACACCCAAGCTTGGCACTCAAAGGGGTTGGTTCTCATTTGATATTTTGGACTTCTTGGGGCTCTCAAACATCATTAATGACTGTCATCTTCTTCTCCATGACTATTGGACATAGCTTGGACCTAAACATTGCATAAATTTATTCTACTTTTGGATATTCGATAGAACTTTTTGTAATTTTTTTGGATATATTTTCATATTTTTGGACATTGCAGTTATTTGTGGGATATTTTAGTACATTTTGACTCAACGAAAAAGACAAAGGACATTTTGGTTAAAGTTCGGAATTAACAAACTATTTGTTATATTTACAACTTCGTACACAGAAATTGTTTGAACTTGTACAACATTTGCAATCGACAATTTTATGATGAATGATTACTATGAAGTGAACGTAGGCATTAATGCCGAATTACTATAAAAACTTTGTTCTCCCTTTATGTTTCTCTAGTCTTCGGATTTGGATTGTTGTTTTGCTATAAACATATACTTGAACGTTGACGTGCGCGAAGAGCCAATTTCTCACGTTAACACGTCTTTAGACTATCCTAACACATAACGTAAGTTCAATGCGTAATTCTGCAGACTACACTCAGATATGTCCTCGTATTTAACAACATGCACAATGTAGGGAACTTATTCTTGGTGAAGCGCTATCAATTCTTACGCTACCACAACATATAAAATAGCTCAATTCTCTTCTAAGCAGATTAAGAATAAACCGGTCAAGTGATTGTTGTAAAATGGTAAATAAGATAGTACTATGATTATTTTATAAGCAAGGACGGTTACAACATATTTGATTTTTAATGTAATCGTGTTTCTGTAAAATGCATTTTATCATTGCATTTTAAAAATAGTTAATTTTCATGTATTTTAATTTCTACACGCTTGTTTCATTTTAATTAATTGCATATTACACAACAAAACAATTAACTAGTTAATGACACAAGTAAAATTAAAACTCACAAATTAAATATTCCATTCAATACCATCTTATAATACTCTGCTTCCTGCAAATGCATACCTTGTCCATCAAGATATCAGTATGCGGACCATGTTTAGAAGGTGTAAGCAATTATCGCTTTCGAACTGAATTAAACTCAAAAGCATACCATTCATCATAATACAATGTAAAACTAAGAAACTACTAAATTTCAAACTTATTGAGAAAACACACAAACCTTAATTAATACAACGGAAGAAAGAAGAAAAAAAAAAGAAGAAAAAAAAAAAAAAAAACATTTCCACGGAAAAGAAATATTTAAGCTTTTGCAATGAAGTCTGTAATTTCAGACAGACTAGGCAAAGCAGGGATTGCCCCTTTCTTCGTGGTTGTGATCGCTCCACATGCATTTGAAAACTTCAAAATATCCCTCAATCTTTTTTCATCCTACATAAACAAAAAGAAGTGCAATACCAATATTAGTGAAATTTCCACAAATGAAAACAAAACAAATCAATGGTGTACAAATAATTAAGAGAGACTAACCTGAAGGGCAGATTGGTCTTCAACAAGCTTGGTAAGCAATGCACCGACAAATGCATCACCAGCTCCTGTAGTATCCACCTGCTGCACACTGAATGCATCCACAGCACCATGAAAATCCTATAAATTAAACGTTGATCAGTATTCCAAGTCAAAACAATTTACATATTCCATACACAGAGAAAGTATATAATCATATCATAAACAGGGACGAATGTTTTTGGTATATCTTACCTTAGTGTAGTATTTGCAGCCGTTTTCACCGAGAGTAACCAACATTAGCTTGAAAGTAGGTCTCCATAATGTCAATGCGACTTCATCTTCAACGGAGTCTTTCCCGGTAAGAAACTCGAGCTCGACATCGCTCACTTTGATGATGTCGGCTTGGTCCCATATGCTCATTATCTGCTCTCTTGCGTCCTCCGCTGATTTCCATAGCGGAAGGCGAAGGTTCGGGTCGTATGAGAGTAGAGCTCCTGCTTCTTTGGCAGTTTCCATTGCTTTTAAGTGTGCTGTTCTACATGGTTCCGTTATCAAGCTTATCGATCCGTAGTGGAAAACTGAAGCCTGTAAGGAATACACAAATAGTTGAGTGAATACTACTATATCACAATAGACTTTTGAGGTAACATTATAAACTCATTAATTTTTACCCTGCTATTACTTTTAAAGTTCATACTTACCAAGTCGGTGTTGATGGAAAGTACCTTTCTTTTGAAGAAGGCAACAAAAATAGTTTTTGTTGTTTATTAAAATAAGTTTTACTCATAAGAGCCTACAGACACCAACAATGTACAAAATGTGTCTTATCATTTTACGGTCAAAACAGTGAAATAGATTTGTATGATGTAATGAAATAGCGACATTGATCATATATCCAAGTGGATAAAATGAAACAGGTCATCTTCTCAAAAGTGATGACTTGAAGCACATGTTTTATAAATAATAGGTTCACCAGTAAAAAGTTTCCGACCCGCGTGGATCCCATCAGGTCCATCTCTTCTTTTTGCAATATTAGAAGGATATAATTCGTCAACTTGTTTCTTTAGTGTAAAGATCATAAAAGAAGAGGATAAAACTAAAAGAACTAACAGTTGAAATAAACAGTAGTCCACTAATGTAACTTAACAGAACATATTTCATGGACCTATGGAAGGAGGGAAAGTCATACTAACACTATTGAGATTAATAAATTGTCCACTGCTCGAGATTGAGCAAAATATATCTTAACTTTTTTTCTTTTTCTAAAAATGGTAAAATGAAACATATCTAAACTAAAGTTAAATTACTGTGAAATGTATAGTAATGGACTGGAATTATAAATGACATGCCAACGAAATTCATTAAATCAGGAAAAAATAGCAATGAACATAAAATCTGACCTACCAGTGTAAAAATAAGGAAAAATTGAACTAAAGTAGATTGCTTGCTTATGAAAGAATAAAAAGCAAAGTCCAAGTTAGGTGAAGAATAATGAAAATGATCAGGCCTTAAGCACACGTTAAGTTGGCCAAATTGTTTAGCAGATGAGAATGAAGACCATCACAATGAACATTTTGTTTCAAGAAAGGCCCCACATACAGGTCATGTGAGTAATAGCCAAGGACCCATATTTCGTTTTCATCAACTGTACAGACAGAGGCATCTAGGAGGTAATATATTGGTTTATCAAGGATGGTGGTTCATTAAATAATCTTACCAACTTCAAAATTGAAATCGTAACCTGTGGTCATCTTCACAGAGCAACTATCTGGATCCAAAATTGAGAAAATGGCTATTTGCATAAGATAAGGCGTGTTCGTTGAATATATTGGTTGTACACTAACGTATTCTGAAGCCCTGACGAAAGTGGTCCATGTGGCGCACACACCGCACAGCTTGCAACCGTCTAAAAGAAAGCACTAATAGCAGATTGAATGCAAACATGCGATATGCAGTTCAACCTGTTGCATCACCATTGTAACCGGGGACGTATTGGTGCAATTCTGAAAATTTATATCTATATATAAAGTTAATAAGATGAATGATTGCCGTATAGGAGAATGCCTCTGTTTCATTTTATGAGCAAAGTTAAGGGGACTTGACCATCTTTGTTATGATCTTATTCTAAAAACATTGAAATCAAGTAATAAATCATTTTAGCTTTTAAGGGAACAGATATGTTTGTGGATTTTATTTTATGTGTTACTTACCTTTTCCTGTAAGCCAAATTCTGGCGCAAAAGCTCACGTGATACCGCGGAACTGATTCAAACAATTCCAAATAATATTAATTCTGGATTGGGCTTATTGCTGAGAACTAATTCTAATAATTCCAAATAACTTTAATTTGTTTATTTTTAAGGGTTTATGGGTATTTCAAAGTTGGTATGTCCTCCTTAGCTCTTCTTAAAAAGCTAGCTATTAGCTAATATAATTTCAATTGCTGAAATCATGAAATCCTTTCAAGCAACTTCTGAAAATATAAGATTCAGGCAATATTGGTAAATGCCATTATTTTAACCATTCATATATAGATTAACATCTTATTCTCTTTGATTGTTATTACCATAAAAGTAACATGAATCAACTGAGGAGTAACCCTCTTATTCATAGATATTATTAAGAACACGCTATGTTTCTAGTAATTGGACACTAATGGAAGGTGGGTATTATGCTATCATCCAAATTTGGAGTGTTAGCATAATTACTCTGCGTGACATAATTTGCTAACCTTTTCTCCATTAAGTTAATGGGGAAATTATTACTAACGTTATTTGTTTTTTATTGCATGACACTGGCATTAGGTCATTTTTATCAGTTTGTAATAATGAAAACTATGGACCCATGTTAACATAACCAATTTAGTAAAGTGGATAAAACCTTCGCTTTTGTTGGAATATGATATTTATGCTCCAAATGAGTCCTTTTTATAAAACAACTGTAGATAATCCTGCTTTTTCTTTTGTAATTTTAAGTTTTAACCTCCTAGCAGGTAAATGCTGAGTCTAAAATTTGATAAATGACATTTCCGTATACTAGGAGCATATTCGACTGAAGCAGCGATTAATCCATCAATAAATCATAGGACATAAATGGGAGAAAAAAAAGATGCATGTGACATTTCAATGGAGCTTAGTTAGTCGGATCTTTGGTAGGCAAATACTTTTCACCGCGTGCATCACCCCATTATGATACAGAGTACACATCAAGTATACAACGCAAGGATGAGAAACTGAATTCATCCTCTGCTTTATCAAACATGATTTCACCTTCCAAAATTTATTAAAAATTGATGAGATCTGCTGAGATACTGGAATCTACAAACGTTACAACAGGATCTAGAGTCGCCAAATCTTACTACAGCGATTTTAAAACCAAAACCTTTTACAGTCAAACAATTTATATGTCTATCGTTTTTGTATGGAAATCAACACTATACTTCGCAATTTTTTTTATTTTTAAATATTATAACATACTGAGATCCATACTAACATTAAGATCCGGATTCAAAAATAAACAAATTGAAACGAACAAACAAAAATGTAAATAGAAATCATACCCTTTTAATAAGATCCAAGTTCAGTTCATCTTCTCTAAGCAGCATATCCGCACTAGGATTCCTGTAAAACATAAACTCTCTTTCACCATCAGCTCTCAGTGTAACAAAAGCAAGCGCAGTCCTGGCACCCGAGTCAAAGCAAATCCCGCCGTCGACGACCCCATTATCCCTCAAAATATTCGCAAGCATCCTTCCAAACTCGTCATCTCCCAATTTTCCGACGAAGGCCGACCTGCCTCCAAGTCTGCTCACGGCGATCGCCACGTTGGCAGGTGCGCCACCGGGGGCTTTCACGAAGCCAGGGGCTTCGGCTAGGGAGACGCCGGACGTGGTCGGAACGAAGTCGATCAACATTTCCCCGAAACATATAATTAAACTAGAGTCAGTGTAGCCAAGAGCTGGAGCCATTTTTTTACAAAGCAAAAATAATGACAAAACGCAGAAAAACTATAGAAATAAAATTCAATGGAGGAAGAAAGGAGGAATAGAAGGAGAAGGAAATGCACTTTATTTATAGACCCAGGGTTGGTGATATTTGCACGTCGTTTATTTTAACCCGATTCTTTTTGGATCCGATAAGGGTTAATAAACAGGTTAAACGTTACCTTTGGTTGACCGCTGACCGTGTAAGTTAGATTTTTGAATTTTGGATAAGGTTAGTGCAGCTTCATTTCCAAGTAAACAGCCAGCGTTAATGATCCTTTTGTATTTGTACTAGGAAATTAACCTAGTACAATCGCACAACGGAACGGTGAATACATAGTTAAAACAAAAGAAAAATTGATGCAGTTTTAAGATAATCCACAAAAACATGATTAATTTAAAAATTTGTTATTTTTTTAAATTTGTGGCATTTTCTAAATAATCTATTTAAATCTATAAGTGGATATTATAGTAGAGGTAGAATATTGAACATTAAATCCAAAGTATTTTTGAAATTTAAAAGATATTTAGGAGAAATTTTAGACATTAGAATTTGAATAGTTAAAAACACTAAAAACAACAAGCTTAAAGAAAAAAATGTATTTTTTTTAGCTTTAGAAAAGTTTATTTTAACCAACCATCTATGTTGGATGATATATTTTTTCTATAGTGTATAATTTTTTATTTTTTTGGATTGTATAATGTAACTTATTATGCAGCTTTAAACACAATTTTATAATATAACCAATGGTAATTAATGAAATGACGGCTGTTCATGTGAATTAATAAGCTGTTAATTACAAGTTAAGCAATGTATTTAATTAGATGATTTATGAGATCAATGGTACGGATTAATTTAATACGGTAGGTGATGTATCCACGTTTGCTAACCAAAATGGCTATTGGATAAAACTAAAGGGTAATTATGGAATAGGAGTACATAAAGAAAGTAGATCTTAGTTTAGAGTAGCGGCCCAAAACTAGTGGCTGAGGCCGACGTTTTGATTTTTCATCTTTAATTAATTAGCCAGTTGACTGTATTTTTTAGTAATTGTTTTAAGTGGGATTTCCGTGTCATCGGACCCTATTTTAATTAATAAACACGTTTGTTTGTCAGCATGATTTTGTGTGTTGCCTGCCCATCGCGATTCCCTGTCAATAGCATGAAACATGTTCTTGTATGCTTTTATATGGGCGACCTCATTAACTGACATATTTAGGAATTTTTCAAATGTGGATTTATCCGCATTCTTATTGAAAATCATTTATGGATACTGATTGATATAGAGAGACAAGTGCTAAAAGCACCCGGCTATATTCTTTCGGCCACCATTCGGCTGTTAATACAGCAATAAAGAAGCTGGGTGCTGGAAGAAGGAAGCCGGGTGCTTTTATCATCACTCTAGAGAGATATTTGACAATTAATAAGAGATATTTGGCAATTAATAGATTCGAAACATAAAATCAATTTCGTTTGGATGATTGTAATAGTTATATATAGTAGCAAATATGCATTCATATATACAGAAAATATAGCATGTTATCTTGATAAATCGATAATAGTGTATATATATATATATATATATATATATATATATGTGTGTGTGTGTGTGTGTGTGTGTGTGTGTGTATACATATATATATATATATATATTAATTATGTCGATATACGTATAATATTATAAATTATTCTACCAATGAAAATCGAACAAGTAATTTTCCAATGTTGATACCTTGGTATTTACGTTCGTATATGTTTTCCTGATATCATGCGGTTGTATGTTTTTTGGATATAGATGCAGATGGATTTTGTATTTTTAGTGCATCTACTAATAGATCTCTCTCTCTCTCTCTCTCTTTTACGTACATACATACATATGTATATATACAGGAAGCGGCTATTGAGACACAAAATTAGACACCAATTTATGTACATAAAATCCGGACCATACGATTTGTTTGTCTTTATGTGAAAGGTGAAATTAAAGGGGAGATCTATCGGTTCAGTTTGTCGTATTCAATTTTGTGTCACCGCTGTTACCTTGTCATATCCCTGCTATATCATGTAGCGGGTTTCTACCGCTACACCATTTCCAAATAGCCTTTCCGTTTTAAACCCCGCAATATTTCGATATTTTTGTTATATCCTATTATTTCAGCTATACTCTATTATTTCCGCTATATCTTCTATAAGAGAAATGAATTAAAATGACATTTATGCATTATGAAATTACTTTTTAAATATAATTTTTTAACATGCATTTTTTAGAATATAAAATACTATCATATTCTATTAAATTTAATCAAGTTAAATAAAAGTTTACACTTATTTACATATATTTGATTATGCTTTTATTTAAAATTAAGAATGTACTAATTATAATCAAGTTGATTGCTACTTTTCCATTCATTTATCATTTATATATTCGTAAAAGCAATACATACAAGTTTTATATGTTATTTTAGTCTCATGCGTTATAACCCGCTATTTCCTCGCTTTATCCCTGCTACAACTCTTTAAAATAAAATAAAGATTTATTATGTTATAGTTTGAACGATCAAATGAATATCCAGTTTTGAGCACCACCAAAATTATTCAAATAGACAAGACATTTTGAATGTCAAATTGGATGCTCTACAACTTAATTATAGGAGGCTATTTTTTATATAAATAAATGATACATATATTTATTATGAAAGGAGTTAGAATTAGACGCGAGAGACAAAATTTTGTCCCTAACCTACATGTTTCTAGATTCAAAATGAATGACATTTCGAAACTGCAATTTGGGAATTAGGTTGCTATCTTTTCATTGTTGATGTCAAAATATGCACTGAAGCCCAAAATATTAAGCAGCGTTCAAAAAGCGATGAACCATGAATTAAAATAAGAAATAAACAAGGCATAATCAATTTATAGGGGTTCAAAGAAGCATGCCCGTGTATGTATAGTGATTCTCCTTGTTTTATCACTGAAAATGAAAGTAAGGCTCATATGGATCATCGATGATCCTACTACAAGAAAAATAGCCTTTGATTGCAGGAATTGGTTGCATTTATCTGTAAATACAACAAATAATGTTTCACCATGTAATGTAACTAAATATTCCCCGCCCATCATGTCATACAAAATTTTTGTAGCTTCAGAAAATTTGTCCGCCTTTCTTTTGTCACATTAGTCCTCTATGTCCATACCAAGAAAAAAGTTACCATGCCCTTCAATTTTCCTTGATCCTTAGATTTGTTTTTTTGTTTTTTTGTTTTTTTTTCCTTTTCACCTTGGCAAAATTCATCTCATCCTATGATACGTCCATCTTCAATGTCCTCGTGTTAGCGCTCTCCATCGTTACCATCCCGCTAGCCCTCTACTTCGTTCTCAGCTATTTTAATCAGATGCTATATCAGGTAGCCTAAGATTTTATGTAAATCCTAAATAGGCATGACTTTTATATTTCAATCTAATTGTGTGGTTCAACTAATTTCTTATTCAACTATTTTGTAAATTGATAATCATGAATGGAAGTAGGTCGCTTATTTGGTTGCGAGTTGTTCAGGTTGCTTGGATTTGTTTGCGTTTGACATTGGTGAAACAGCATTTCTGGTATTAAGTTTTGTGGTATTAAGATTAATTTTTTTAACTAAGGCTCATGGTGTTAAGGTACATGGTATTTCTTTCTTAATACCATGTACTTTAATATCATGAAGCAAGATAGAGCTATGTTATTGTAAGGAGCAGGTGTCGATGAACGAGTTTAGATCTCTCCTTGCAGCAATGATATAAAGCAAAAGCTTAGATTAGGTTTAAGAAAGAACAGGGTGTGCACTTGATAAGTAGTTCCTAAGATTTTTGAATCGGATTTACAGTAATTTATTAATCCATACCATGCTCAAAGTGTAAGGTTACAATTAACTTCTTTATCGTGTGGGTGATCTGATGTAGGAGTAAGAAGTTGTGTCACTGCTCCGAGTTTAATTTAGTCTGATGCTACTTTAATTTAGGGGTTACAAGGATATAGGCTAATGCGAGAAATTGAGTAGGGAACAAAATTATCCATTTTGGTGTTGTAATCGGACAGGTTTGCATTCTTCTGATAATTTAGTTTATCAATTTGAATATATATATATATATATACACACACACACACATATATACATGTATCCAAGTTTTCATATAACATAATTAGATTTTTTTTAATTAATTAACCAAGGCTGACATTGGATATAAGATAGAAAAGTTATACATATTTTGTTATTGTCACTTATTTGATGACACAAGTTTCTTAATTTATGCACTGAGCATTATGCAATGTTTACAATTTATAAGTAGTTAGCTTACATGCTTTGAAAATACTTATTTCAATGGTAACCTACAAATTTATTTTAATAATCAACCAAAAGTTTTTGTTAGGGATTGCGGAATGCGGATCTTAAGGCAAAACAAACACTAGAGGGGGGAGGGGGTGAATAGTGTTTATGAGAAATTAATGGAAAATTTAAACTAAAATGATCTACTATATGAATCACACACACCAGAGATGATCACAAACACAGAATCAAACACAAACACAGAAACAGATAAATATAAAATGCAGAAAAAGAATGAACACATCGGATTTTATACTGGTTCGAATTACTCCTACGTCCAGTCCCACATAACGCTAGATTGCGCAGAGTTTTATTATAATTAATATCTGAGTACAACCCCATCATTTCACGGCTTCAGGGTTAACACCGCTCAAAACACCCTTGATTTCACGGCAACAAGGTTGACATCGCTCCCTTTCCTTGATTTCAGGGCTATAAGAAACACACTATTTCCCAAACAATCCCAAGTGATTACAACAGCCCAATAACACTTCAATGACACTTCAATTCAGAGAGTAGTAGACAGAGATGTTGGAGAATGGAGTTTTGATGACAACAACCTTATTTCAATTACTATAAAATATATACTAACACTTACTGTATAGAATATATGTATATATATATATATATATGCATGAATTATATACAGGAAATATTACTGAAGACTGTACAGTTTTAAAGATAATAAAGATTCAAAGATTAGAGAAAGTTCAAGACTCATGAGTATTCAAGATTTCAAGAGTTCAAGATTAATATAATTATAGAGTCTAGATTCTACAAGACTCTAAATAACACTCCAGGTTCAAATTCTAATTCCAAATTTCAAATTCTGATTTTTAGTTCTATCCTCAATCCTCTCTATTTTATTTTCTATACTTTTTCCTTTCTTATTCTTCTTTGTTTTTCAAATTTAAATCTTATATTTATATTCTTATACTTTATATATTTATACAGTTTAAAATATTATAATGTTATAATTTTAAAAATATATTTATATAGTTTAAATTTATGTTTTCATATGTTTTTCTACTATATAATATTAATTTACAACACTAGATTCTTACTCAAGAATTTCCAGAATTATTTTTATATCAAAACACTTGAAAAATACTTTGAAATACAAAATTACACTAGGGTATATCGACATACCAAAAACACCATGTCGACATATAACTGTCATTTTTTTTTAATTTTGAAAGGAAGTGTCTTTTCACTATTTGAAACGATTCAGAACCGTTGCAACCTTTCACACTCTATAGAGGGGTTAAAACCGAAATTTTAATCATATCTTCTTCTCCACTTTCATCCGTTTTCATTATATAATTATTCTTAATCATTTTCATGATTTCTACACTTATATTCCACCAAATTCAATTCTGTTTTGATCAAACTTCTTCTCTCTGCACTCTCCTCTCATCTCTCTTTGAATCAAGTGCTATTGAAGAGTTCTAGGGATGTTTGTAATTGTTTGGGTTGAGTGAAAGTTGTTTGGATTGAGTACAAGAGGAATCAGTGGTTCCTTGTAACCGAGAAATCAGGGAAGTAGGAATCTGTGTTTCCTTGTAGCCGAGAAATCAGGGAAATAGGAATCAGTGTTTCCTTATAGCCGAGAAATCAGGGAAATAGGAATCGGTGGTATCCCTTGTAGCCGTGAAATCAAGAATGTTGTACTTGACTATCGGAATAGTATTAAAAATCTACGCAATCCAGCATTGTGCGGGACTGGATGTAGGAGCAATCCGAACTAGTATAAAATCCGGTGTGATCTTTCCTTTTCTACATCTTTATTTCTGTGTATTTTGTATTTGTGTTTGAATCTGTGTCTGTGATTGTGTTTGTGGTGTTTGATTCATCTCGTAGTTCACATAAGTTTTAGATTTTGTTTAAATTCTCGCAAACACTATTCACCCCCTAGTGTTTGTTTTGCCAAAACGATCCATTTTGTATTCCCTAACAATTGGTATCAGAGCAAGGTCTTTCACAAAGTTCATAATCTGATTTTTGAAAATAGTGAAAATGGCAACCAACACTAGTATCAATAATTGTTATTTTATAGAGGGTCATTTATTGTTAGACCACCGTTGTTTAATGGTTGTAATTATTCATATTGGGGATGTAGAATGAAAATTTATTTACAGTCAGTAGGTTTAGACACATGGAATAGTATACAAAATGAATATGTTGAACCCACAACTGTATTTGCACAATGGACAAATAAACAAAAGGCTGCTACACAGAGCAATTCTAAAGCCATGAATATGTTATTTTGTTCATTAGATAGGAATGAGTTTAATAGAATATCCGTATGTAAAACAGCTTATGAAATCTAGAGAACTTTATAAGTTACTCATGAAGGAACTAGTAAAGTTAAACAGACTAAGATATCCATGTTAGTTAGTCAGTTCGAATTATTCAAAATGAACGAGAATGAGTCTATTTCAGATATGTATGGAAGATTTCAAGAAATAGTGCATTCGCTAACAGCACTTAGAAAATCTTATTCTGAAGCAGATCAAGTTAGAAAAATATCGAATTCATTAACTTAAAAATGGGATCAGAAGATTTTGGCTATTGAAGAAGCCAATGATGTCAATGAAATGAAGATTGAAGAGTTAATTGGAAATTTGATGTCTTATGAAGTCCAATTACAGAAAAGAAAAGAAAACAGATCAACTGAAAAAAAGTCGATTGCACTTAATGTAACAACAAATGATTCTGACTCGAGTAGTGAAGATGATGAAGAAACAACGCTTATGACAAATCATTTTAGAAAATTTCTAAAATATAGAAGGAAGAGTTATAATTAAGGAAATTCAAAAATTAATGATGGTCGATGTTTTAACTGCAACAAACCAGGCCACATAAAGAAATTGTGTTCATATCCAGACAAATTGACTCAACAAACGGACAATAGCAATTCGTCACGGAAAAGAAAGAAAGCATACGCAGCAACACTAGATGATTCAGATTCTTCATCAAGTGATGAAGAAACAGAAACCGGAAATACGAATATATGCTTTACGGCAATTCATAGTTCAGAAAATCATGAAGAAATGGAACAAAAAACCGGGTGCGCATTAATTAGGTTTTAATTTTATTTGGTTGAATGGTTGCCTTGTTTGTTTGTTTATTTTGGTTTGAATTTAAAACTTTAAAAAACAATCTTTTGAAATTTGAAATTCAAATTTGAAATTTAAAATTTGAAATTCAAAATAATAATATAATATTAAATAACTGATAAATTAACAAAATAAAATTGCTTGAGTATTTATTAGGACTAGAATTATTTTAGGAAATCGTTAAACCTGAAATATGAATCGATAATATATTTCAAAATATAAAAATCCAATTTCCTTTTGAAATAAGTCAAGTATGTTAACATACAGAAAAGTATATGTCCACATATCTAACCAGTTTTGAAATTCAAATTATGAATTTCAAAAGTTTAAACTTTCAAACTTCCCTCCAATCTTTTCACCAACTCCCAAGGTCTGAAAAGGTGTCCTTTCAATCCGAAAAGTTGTGCATATTCAATTCATATTCATTTAATTCGTATCTGTTCAATTTCTATATACATACATATATATATATATATATATATATATATATATCCTTTCTACCTTTCATTCATAACTCAAAACTATATTCTTCATATCTATTCTCTTCCAAAAAAAAAATATCAATTCAATGGTTTCCTCAAGTTCATCTCAAAAATTGAAGATAACCAAAACCATCAAAGGCTATGTTCATAATGACAAAGACGCCATCAAAACATATGGTAACTATTTAGCAAATGCTAAAATTAACCCGGGTGCTTTCGCCATCTTTAGCGACTTTCCGTCTTATGATCTCGTCTCTCTTTTCGAACACAATGAGATGTTGAGTCTAATTGACTCTCGTGATAACGATGAAGTATGTTATCCCAAACTCGTGAAGATGTTCTATGCAAATCTTAATCGCGGATTTTACGAAGGCAACAAAGACCAAATTTGGAGTAGTGTCAATGGAACTAAAATTGTTCTCGATGCCAAACTCTTAGGCACTATTCTAAATTGCAGAAGCGTGGGCTCGGATTTTTCAACTTTTACTATCAAAGAAACCGATATGGAAACATATCTTGAAGATGGTGCTTCAATGGATTTCAAAAATCATTTCTTACGCCCAAAAACAAGAATTGTAAACCTTCTCCTTCAACATACTATCAATCCCCGTTCCGGAAATTTCAATAATCCAACTCTTAAAGACCAAAAGGCTCTCTTTGCTATTATAGGTAGATATCTTATCAATTGGGATGAAATGATTATAAATGAAATAAAGGCCATAGATTTATCTACAAGAGAAAACACCCTCTACTATGCTGTTTATATCACTCGCATTTTCAAATACTTTTATGTTGATCTTTATGGAGAAGAATTTGTCCCTAGAAAAGTGTTTGACGCATCAAACATTCATCTCATGCAAATTCCTCTTACTTTTAAACCATATGAGACATTTGAGGTCAAACAAGCTCGAATGCAACAAGAACAAGAGACAATGGAAGTCAAAGAAGAAGAGGCTTCTATGGAAAGTATTGAGTATCCAACCTCTAAGCCTATTTACAAAGACACGATTGTTCAAAATCAAACGAAAATCGTCAACAATCAAAAGAAGCTTAACAAGAGACTCTCCAAAATATCCAAATTCATGGTCAAGATAGGAAGATAGCTAGGATTTCATCTTCCTCATCATCGTCCAAAAACTAGGCCATCTAGTTTAATCTATCTTTATATATTTCCTTGTATTTTCTTTCGAATCTCGTATTTAAAATGTGTCTTGATTAGTTGGACGTATTTGCTTTCTATAAAGTAATGAATGGAGTTTTATTTATGATATAATCATCTTTATGTTTCTGGAAAAACTATAAAACTAATTATAATATAATAGAGTTCAAAATAATTCAAAATTTCAAATTTTTTTAAACATAACACTATTGTATCTCGACATGACAAAAGGAGTATGTCGACATATAACTGACATGTTTTCAAAATGTTTCAAATTTTAAAATTAGAATAACTACTCATGTCCATTCAAAATCCAACGAATTCCAGACCCTATTTAAGTCCATTTCTTCCACAAAATATCATTATCCCATCAACCCTTATTCCTTAATCATTTCTCATCAAATCCATGGCAAATCCTATTCATAATATAAGTGAAAATTTTGATGATTATTTGAATTCGTTCAAGAAAACTCTCTCCATAGTACTACGTAATCAACGCAAACTAGAGCTAATTCAAATTAGGATGGCTAAATATCAAGAAAAACATTTTGATGTGATTCGTTAGGATATTTCTTCTCATTTCAAAAGTGAAAACAACCCAACGTCACATAACATTGAAGAAGAGTGGAAAGATATTCAGAAGAACCCAATTACTAGACAAGATGAATGAGTTGAAGTTCCAAGAAACTTTTAATTATTTGGTACGATTTGATTGATTTGTTTATGTATTCTAAAACATATGGTGTAGTGTGATTTGGATTCTATTGTTTGAAACTTGTATATATTAAGACATATGGTGTGATTTGATTTGTATATATATCGGACAAACATATGTAATAATGATACTTGGATTGGTTTGTATTTAATCATCGTATTAGGTTTGATTATAAGTTTGAATAGATTAAGGGGGAGTATTTTTTTTTATTGGACAGTTACTTATGTTATATTCTGGAAGTTATACAATTTAGGGGGAGTACCTTTAGGATTTCTTTTTGATAACGCCAAAGGGGGGGAAATTATAAAATATAGGCATAGTTTATAGGATTCTTACAGATAGGGGGAGTATTAGAAAAACATCATCAAAAGGTATATATATGTATCATATTTTATAAACTAAGGTTGTCATCATCAAAACGGGGGAGATAGTTGGAGAATAGAGTTTTGATGACAACAACCTTATTTCAATTATCATTTATTATAAAATATATACTAACACTTATTGTATAGAATATACATACATGTATATATATATATATATATATATATATGCAGGAATTATATACATGAAATATTACTGAAGACTGTACAGTTTTAAAGATTATAAAGATTCAAAGACCAGAGAAATTTCAAGACTCATGAGTATTCAAGATTTCAAGAGTTCAAGATTAATATAATTATAGAGTCTAGATTCTGTAAGACTCTAAATAGCACTCCAGCTTCAAATTCAAATTTTCAAATTTGGATTTTGAATTCTATCCCCAATCCTCTCTATTTTATTTTCTATCCGTTTTCCTTTCTTATCCTTCTTTGTTTTTCAAACTTAAATTTTATATTTATATTCTTATACTTTATATATTTATATAGTTTAAAATCTTATAATGTTAAATTTATAAATATATTTATATAGTTTAAATTTATGTTTTCATATGTTTTTCTACTATATAATATTAATTTACAACACTAGATTCTTACTCAAGAATTTCCAGAATTATTTTTATATCAAAACACTTGAAAAGTACTTTAAAATACAAAATTACACTAGGGTATGTCGACATACCAAAGACACCATGTCGACATATAACTGTCATTTTTTCAAGTTTGGAAGGAAGTGTCTTTTCACTATTTGAAACGATTCAGAATCGTTGCAACCTTTCACACTCTATAAAAAGGGGTTAAAACCGAATTGTTAATCATATCTTCTTCTCCACTTTCATCCTCTTTCACTACATAACAATTCTTAATCATTTTTATGATTTCGACACTTATACTCTACCGAATTCGATTCTGTTTTGATCAAACTTGTTCTATCCACACTCTCCTCTCATCTCTCTCTGAATCAAGTGCTATTGAAGAGTTCTAGGGCTGTTTGCAATTGTTTGGGTTAAGTGAAAGTTGTTTGGATTGAGTAAAAGAGGAATCGGTGTTTCTTTGTAGCCAAGAAATCAGGGATGTTGGAATCAGCGTTTCCTTATAGCCGAGAAATCAGGGAAATAGGAATCAGTGTTTCCTTATAGTCGAAAAATCAGGGAAATAAGAATCGGTGGTATCCCTTGTAGCCGTGAAATCAAAGAGCTTGTACTTGACTATTGTAATAGTAGTAAAACTCTGCACAATCCAGTGTTGTGCGGGACTGGACATAGGAGCAATCCGAACAAGTATAAAATCCGGTGTGTTCTTTCCTTTTCTGCATCTTTATTTCTATTCATTTTGTATTTGTGTTTGAATCTGTGTCTGTGATTGTGTTTGTGGTGTTTGATTCATCTCGTAGTTCACATAAGTTTTAGATTTTGTTTAAATTCTCACAAACACTATTCACCCCCCTCTAGTGTTTATTTTGCCTTAACGATCCATTCCGCATTCCCTAACAAGAGATTGAGAAGAGATTAAGTTTAATATAATTTTAGCAGAAATCGGCAAAGTATGAGTGTAAAAATCAAGAAAATGATAAATATTAACGGTGATATGAAAAGGGATGAAGATAGAGATGAATAATGATTTAAAATTTCAAAATCAGCCCTTATTTATAACATTCCAATGGTTGCAACATTTCAGAAACGTTACAAATAGTAAAAAAAACACTTCCTTTGAAAATTGAAAAAACGAGAGTTTTATGTCGACATAGCCATCTATATATGTCGACATATGTATAGTATATTTATTTTTAAAAATATTTTTCAAGTGTTTAAACATATATATTATTCTGGAAATTGTTGAATCAAATCTTAGTGATATAAATAAATATTCTAAAGTACAAAATCATCTGAAATCATAATAATATATTATATAAATGTATTTATAAAGTTATAAGGTTTAAAACTATATATCTATATAACTATATAAATTTATATATATTAAAACTTTAAACTTATATGTTTGAAATTATAAGTAAGATAATTTGAAAATAATTTGAAATCAGAATTTTAGTTTTTGAAATTTGAAAATCAGAATTTAAATTTTGAAATTTAAAAATCAGAATATGAACCTAGAGTGTTATTCAGAGTCTTAAATATAAACTAGACTCTATTATTGTATTTTTATTGAACTCTTGATATCTTGATAACTTGATTACTCATGAGTCTTGAATTTCTTATGAATCCGAAATCTCTTGAGTCTCTAAAACTGTGCAGTCTTAAGAATTTAAGTCATGTATACACACCCTGCATATATATATATATATGTATGTATTCTAGAAAGAGATGTTAGTATATATTTTATAATCAGTGATAACTGAAATAAGGTTGTTGTCATCAAAACTCCATTCTCCAATAATCTCCCCCTTTTTGATGATGACAACCTTGATTTATAAAATATTCATACCCCTTGATACTTTTTGACCTGGTCCTTCGATTACACCCGCTTTCACCATGAATCCTACATATTCCCCCTTAAACTAAGACTAACTAATCCTTATTTTATAATTTCTCCCGCTTTGTCATCAACAAAAAGAAATTCTAAATATACTCCCCCTAAATCTATACCATAAATATCTATAACCTATATCTATCTATATATTCTAAGATTGTAACAGTTGATTCTATACTAAAGTATTTAATATACAACACTCCCCCTAAATTCATGCTTATATTATATCATTATTTTATATATAACTATTCTAATGCTAATTTCAAAATTTATGAGAAACAAATATTGTATGAACTAAACAATTTAATCATTGTTTTACAAGCTAAACAATACAAAACAATGCAAATTACAACATTTTACGAGAACACAAAATACTATGTACGTATTACATCGCATGTACGAATAAACGAGAAACCAAACGTCTAATGATTCTTCATGATTGGTGACTTATGAATTGGGCAATTAGGGGTAATGAAGACAAAATTCCCCATTTTGCTCAATTATATTCCCTTCTTGATCGAAACAAACTTCGCCAATGCATATGACTTGGTTGTCCTCCTCCATGCCTTCATTTTGTGCCTCTTCTTATTCCTCCTCTTCTATCATCTCTTCCTCTTCCTCCTCTTCTACTATTGGATTATCTTCTTCGATGATAATCGGATTTGTTTGATTATCCATGACAAAATTTTGTAGACTTCTCATGATTTTTCCTTATTTCACATGCTCTTGATTCATCCTAATTTGTAGAACTTGGATTCAGTGAGCATTTGGAGTACATTCTCCATTTTTTTCTTCTAATTTTATCACATGAGCAGAGTAGAGCGTTGAAACGGACCTTCGGATGGTCCGATGGACGATTCGGGGATTGATTTGATAATTATAATTAGTGGATGCCATTATTTAATTTAGTTGTGATTTTTTCCAGAAATGAAATGAGAGGATAGAGAAGAAAATTCAAAATGAAAGTTTAAATAGTTGTTATATCTAACTTTTGGTGGGAATTAATTTTTGAAAGCTGGTAGTTATATGTCGACATGTCAAAAAATGTATGTCGACATAAGAATATTTATTTATTTTTATTTTTAATTATTTTATTATACTTTATTATAAAATTTAACATATTTAATTACTCTAATTCACTTAATGAACAAATACCTAATTCTCTTCTAAATTTAGTGAATGTTGCTTCGTTCAATGGTTTTGTTAATATATCTGCTATTTGTTTTTCTATTTCTATAAATTAGAGTGAAAATTTCTCTTTACTTACGTTATCTCTTACAAAATGATGTCTTATATCAATATGTTTAGTTCTTGAATAATGAGTTGGATTTTTAGATATGTTTATGGAACTTGTATTATCGTAGTATAGTGGTGATTTATACAATTAATCTAAAATCTTTTAAAGTTTGTTGCATATATATTACTTGTGAACAAGCCAAAGCATCGGATATATATTCTGCTTCAGTTGTTGATAAAGATACTGTATTTTGCTTTTTACTAAACCAAGAAACTAGTGAATATCCTAATAAATGACATGTTCCACTCGTGCTTTTACGATCGGGTTTACATCTCGCATAATCAGCGTCATAATAAGAAATTAAATCAAACGAATCATCCTTAGGATAAAATAATCCAAAATCTAGTGTATGTTTCACATATCTTAGAATACGTTTTATGGCATTTAAATGAGTTTCCTTAGGTTGTGATTGATATCTTGCACAGAGACATACACTATGAATTATATTTGGTCTACTAGAGGTTATATAAAATAATGATCCTATCATACCTATATATAATTTTTGATCAATGTATTTTGATGTATCATCTTTACTTTAGGCTATATTAGTTGTCATAGGTATTGGTCTCCCATTTGTTGTTGTTATACTATATTTATTAATTTAATCTCTTATAGATTTTTCTTGATTAATAATTTCATTTTTTAATTGATGAATTTGTATGCCTAAGAAGAATGTTAGTTCTCCCATATGAATCATCTCAAATTTTTAGGTCATAATATCTGAAAATTCTTTATTCATTTTATTATTTGTTGATCAGAAGATTATATCATCAACATATATTTCTATATCGTTATTATTTCTTTTAATAAAAAGTGTATTATCAATTTTACCAATTTCAAAGTTAGATTGTAATAAATAATTTCTTAATCTATCATACCAAGCTTTAGGTGTCTGTTTAATCCATATAACGTTTTCTTTAATTTATATACGTGGTCTAGAACTTTTTCATCTTCAAAAAGAGGTGGTTGTTCTACATATACGTATTCTTTGTTATATCCATTTATAAAAGCACTTTTAATATACATTTGTTATAATTTGAAATTATTATGATTTGTAAAGGCTAACAATATACTAATTGCTTCTATTCTTGCTACGGGGGCAAACCTTTCATCGTAATCTATTCCCTTTTCTTGAGTATAACCTTGCGCTACTATTCGTGCCTTATTTCATACGACCTCACCATGTTCGTTCATTTTATTTTTATAAATCCACTTAGTTCCGATTTTAGTTTTGTCCTCTGATCTAGGAACAAGTTCTCATATATCATTCTTGGTGAATTGATTCAATTCGTCTTGCACGGCAAGGATCCATAAATCATCGGATGATACTTCCTTTGGATTCTTAGGTTTAATAGTTGAAAGAAATGCTGAATTACTCATATTATTTAATTGGTTTCAAGTTCTAACAACAAATTCAGTATCTCCTAAGATATTTTCTACAGAGTGATCTCTTAGTAATCTAATTCTTTTATTTGGTTGATTATTTTCATTAATCTAATTTTCACATTCATCTCCGTTGTGTTGTGTTATATTTTTATAGTTTTCATCAAAGGATACATTTAAGGTTTCTTCCATAGTATTAGTTCTTATATTAAAAACTCTATATGCTTTACTTCTTTCCGAGTATCCGATAAATATTCCTTTATCTGATTTAGAGCCAAATTTGTCTAAATTTTCTTTAGTATCAAGAATAAAACATTTACTTCCAAATATCTTAAAATATGATACTTTTGGTTTCTTATTATACGAAAATTCATATGGTGGTTTCTGAGTTAAGGGACTTATTAAAATTCTACTTAATATATAACAAGCTGTTGTAACTGCCTTAGCCTAAAAATTTCTTGGTAAATTACTATCAGATAACATAGTTCTCGCACAATCTTGAATTGACCTATTTTTACGTTTAACTACTCTGTTTGGTTGAGGGGTACTTAGAAAAGAAAATTTATGAGTTATCCCTGAAACACCCCACCTTTGCTAAGGTCACTCACAAAGGGAATGCCTTAACTTCGGTGGAGGATTATAGGTAAAAGATACAGATAATTTACAAGACAGACATACAAACAGCGGAAAAAACTAAATTTATTTCATAAGTACGTGGTTCAGTTAAAACATTACAACAACTGTCTCAAACCAACTTCCAAATTATTACAACAAAATCTCTGTTTTGAAGTAGAACATAAAGAAGCATTAAAATAACAGTAAGGCGTCAAAAATCCCCAATAAGAGAGTATCCAAAGCCATAGCCCAAGGAAAGAGAATCCAAGCAATACATCTACTCTCTTCAAGCTGGAAATGGTCTGAACTAAGCTGAAGTATTCCCTCCCTGCGGACCTGGGAGGGAAATGGAAGAAAAGAAGACGAAAGAAAATGGGTCAGACATGAGTCTGGTAAGTCCAATGATTATTTAGCATGTAAATAGGAAAAAGGATCATGACATAAATAAACTGAACCTAGGACAGTACCCTGGAAATAAGATAATAAAATTGAATATGCTATCGCACTCAATTTTATTTCTCTGCACCCACTTACAAGTGTTTCAACTAGCACCATGTGTTCAAGATAAATGATCCCCTTTATCGATCGACTCCTACTCGTATACGTTTATCACTTGTGTCATTCGGCCGCTATTGATTATAGATACCTGTGCTAGTCCCACCATGGGGTGTATCAAATCATATGGTGGCAACCCGACACAATTCAAGATGCACAGTGTATAACTACTGATGCCCAGTGCCTTCTTTTTCCACTCTGAAGTACGTGCATGCCTGCACTCGGTCGGAACCTACACCGACGCACCACCCGTCGTTGTTTTGACCGCTTATAATCAGCCCAATAATCGTGCCCCACCCTGCCTAGTTAAGGGTATCATGATACATCTATGTGGGTTACTGCTGAAATAGGTCCCCGTTACTAGGGTTTCCTAATCAACACATTAAAATGGTTAAGTGTTCTCAAATTAACCTAACCCCACCCATCAGTTTAGTTTACATGTTGTATTGGTTAAGTGTTGCCTTAATTAACTTAAACCTACCATTCCTGTCTTAGCTTTAATTCATTTAGTAAAGCACCAACCACTCACATTAGATATGTATTGTTGCGGCTGCTGGATGTGCCGGTCGGTTCCGGGCAGTCTTACACCGCAACTCAATCTAACCTCGGGTTTTTTGGGCTTGATACGCTAACCTCTCACATTAGATCTATATTATTACGGTTGCTGGATGGGAAGGGGCGGTTACGGGCAGTCTTACAGCGTAACACAATCTAACCTCGGGTTAGGCATATTCGTCTTTTACTTAATTTACATATTTACCTTTCATATTTATATGTAAATTATCCACAATTATTTCCATTCAAGTCATGCCCCATTTACCCACTAAATCATGTTCCTAATTTTTAGGTATATAAATTTATACCAATTTATGCCACTAATCATTTATATGATTATGGGCCAAACTATGCCAGTAATTTGAAATTCAAGTTTTTCCCAACGTTACCCCTGTCATTCGATCACAAAATTCACATAGGATGTTAGGCTCGCAACTTAGCCTAACTTATATACAAAAGGGAAAAAAAGAAGCATGTACCATTCCCACAACATAAAATAATAAGGATCTAACTAAACATGTGTCATATGAATTTGGCATAAAACAATGAACTTGCATTTTTGGATCCAATTAACATGAGTCTTAAGCATAAGAAATTACACAAATCCAACTAGGCATGTAAGTGTAATCTTGCAATTTGGATCTAGTTAATATAAATCTTAAGCATATGAAATTACACAAATCCGATTAGACACGTAGTTGTGAACTTGTATTTTGGATCCAATAATCATAGAACTACATATGAGAATGTAGATCTAGACATATATATGACTTAGCCTAAAAACTTGCATGTAATATAACATGAAAGAGTCACCAAATTTACATAATACACGATTGGTTTAACGTACATAATAAGTCCAATAAACCACAATAGTCTCATAGGCATATATGATAGAATCGTTACAAGAATAGACATGAATCAGCATCACCATTATCTTACAACTTAGGCACAATTCTAGTTTCACTTTATTACAAATCATAACTTATAATTGTTCACATCTAAATAATAACATGACTTACAAACAAAAGAAAGTCAAGTTTTCTGGGATCTATTTTCTGAAACTGAAAAGCAATCCCTTGACGTAGACTATCGATTCTCAAATTTAGATTAGATTCATAGCTTCTAACTTACTTTCTAGTTTGAGAAGAAATGGTGGCTAGGCTAGGTCGATCATGGACAGCATGGTGGCTCCTTGGAATGAAATTGTGTGATTTAGGGTTGAGGACTAGGGTTGCTTTTATAAATGTTTAAACTTATGTGAGCCATTAGATCATCCTAGGAGAAATCTAAACCGTCCAGACTAGATAGTGTTATCCAGAAATTGCCACTCATGCCCTACTGACTCAGCAACAAGTCAGAAAAGACCCAGCAACAAGTCAGAAAATCGTCACTGTTTGGATTTGAGCGAGGGGGTCGACCCCTATAGGGGGGTCGACACCCCTCTTAGGGGGCCGACACCTATATCGACCCCCCGGGGGGAGTCGACCCCTATGGGCGGGAATTTTCCTGCCCAGCTGAGCCACGTGATTTTTGAAATTCGAACTATTTTGTTTATTAAATTATTTAATTATATAATTTTCTGTTTAAACATGAAATCTTCTGAACTCCATAACTTCTTCATACGGAGTCTAATTCACGCAAAATCGGACTCTATCTCAAGCAGAATTCCGAGACGAACGCAATGTCGTAACCCGTTTCCCTTAATTCTCATTTTAAAAATTAAATATTCTTTAATTCGTTACTTTAATAAACATAGAAATACAGGGTGTTACATTCTCCCCTTCTTAAAGGATTTCGTCCCCGAAATCTTCAAGTCGCGAAGAATGTATATCCTACAATCCAATCATCCATCTTCTCAACCATCAAACACCGGCATCTATTGTCCTTAAAAGATTTCTAATGCTTTCATGATTGTATGCAGAGTGTGTGTATATGTCCTTATCTAATGCAAAATCAGGCGGTCTCCTGATTCAGTTGACCTCCTTAATGCAAATTATGTCAGTGTCATGAATCCATTATGCATGCAATTATTCCTAATCATACTTTCTACACGAGTGCACAATCATTCATACAAATGCAACGTCCATATGATAACATTCCAAGTTTCAATCCATACACAAATACATATATGCATATGCAATATGTAAGTGACTGAGCCGATCTAGTACCTAATGTGTGTTTATATGCATCCACGAGCAACCACTTGCAACCATCAACCATAACATGTTTCAAATACATGTTTACATCCATTGGTTTCTACCTAAGGATCTAGAATAGGACCGAGGAGATATACTTAAAAGATAGATATAAGCATGTATAAACTTATGGAAAAAGAGATCAAGGATGTACCTTAAAAAAGAAAAGGGTAGGCGGCGCGTATTCTTCCCTCAGTTTCCCAAGTCGCGTCTTCCTCAACGTCACTCCATTGAACTTTAACAAGCTTGACTTCATAGTTGCGTAGCTTTTTGACTTCCGTACCCAAGATACGAGTTGGAACTCTTCTCACAGTCGCTTCTCGTTCCACTTCTACTTCCACTAGTATACTTGGCTCCATAACTTCCGCAGACTCGTGTAAGCACTTTCGTAGTTGAGAAACATGAAAAACATTTTGAACTCCAGCCAGTCTCTCATAAGTCGCACCCATAGGTATATGGGACATAGCTAGGTTTTGCAATGGGTCATTCAACCCTTTAACAAAACGGAGAGCCTTCTTATGGGGAGTGTTCACTAACTCTAGCCCGAATCTAGCCAGCTGGTTGAATTGGTTGACGTATTCCTTGATCGACATACTTCCCTGTTTGAGAGCCAAGAACATCTCCATCTGTAGGCTACGTTCAGCTTATGAGAGGAATTTTATTTCAAACCTCATTCTAAAATCCTCCCAAGTTTCAACTGGTCTCTCAGCATTAGTAAGTTCCCACCAATAAGAGGCTTCGTCTTTAAGCAACCATACGACCAACTGTATCTTCTGCCTATCATCCACTTCGAAGATAACAAACAAGTCCTTGGTTTCTTTGAGCTAGTTTCTTGCTTCTACAAATGACTCAGTCCCATTAAAGTTCTTTCCACCCATGGCTCGAAAATCTCTACAAATCTTTGAGAAAGCACTTGCACGAGGAGGAGGAGGAGGAGGAACAGCTGCAACTGGGGGAGGAGGAATGTTTGTTGGGCCTGCATCATTAGCCCTAGCCTCTAGGTACCTTCTGAACCAGCCAGGTACCGGTACGCCCTCTGGAAGGTTAAGATCCCCAGACATGCTGAAATGAAAAAGAAAAGATTCAAAACAAAGGATAGATAGATAGTGCATATGGCTTTGGGGAATTATGCCTTTTAAAATAAAAACAACACTTTTTCTTGAAAATGCTTCTTTAAACTTTTTTTGAAAATTAGTTACCAAATTCATTTTTTATCTGATCTGGCAACCATCAGCTCTGATACCAAGCGAAACACCCCACCGTCATTAAGGTCACTCACAAAGAGAATGCCTTAACTTCGATGGAGCATTATAGGTAAAAGATACAGATAATTTACAAGACAGACATATAAACAACGGAAAAACTAGATTTATTTCATAAGTACGTGGTTCAGTTAAAACATTACAACAACTATCTCAAACCAACTTCCAAATTATTACAACAAAATCTTTGTCTTGAATTTGAACATAAAGAAGCATTAAAATAACAGTAAGGCAACATAAATCCCCAATAAGAGAGTTTTCAAAGCCATAGCCCAAGTAAAGAGAATCCAAGCAATACATCTACTCTCTTCAAGTTGGAAATGGTCCGAACTAAGCTGAAGTATTCCCTCCCTGCGGACATGCGCCGGGGGGGGGGGTGGAAGAAAAGAAGACGAAAGAAAATGGGTCAGACATGAGTCTGGTAAGTCCAGTGATTATTTAGCATGTAAACAGGAAAAAGGATCATGACATCAATAAACTGAACCTAGGAAAGTACTCTAGAAATAAGATAATAAAACTGAATATGCTATCACACTCATTTCTATGTCTCTGCACCCACTTACAAGTGTTTCAACTAGCATCATGTATTCAAGATAAATGATCCCCTTTATCGATCGGCTCCTACTCGTATACATTTATCACTTGTGTCATTCGGCCCTGCTTGATTGTAGATACCTGTGTTGGTCCCACCATGGGGTGTAACAAATCCTATGGTGGCAACCCGACACAATTCAAGATGCACAGTGTATAACTACTGATGCCCAGTGCCTGCTTTTTCCACTCCGAAATACGTGCACGCCCGCACTCCGTCGGAACCTACACTGACGTACCACCTGCCGTTGTTTTGACCGCTTATAATCAGCCCAATAATCATGCCCCCACCCTACCTAGTTAAGGGTACCATGATACATCTATGTGGTTTACTGCTGAAATGGGTCCTCGTTACTAGGGTTTCCTATTCAACATGTTAAAATGGTTAAGTGTTCTCAAATTAACCTAACCCCACCCATCAGTTTAGTTAACATGTTGTATTGGTTAAGTGTTGCCTTAATTAACTTAACCCTACCATTCCTATCTTAGCTTTAATTCATTTATTAAAGCACCAACCACTCACATTAGATATGTATTATTGTGGTCGCTGGATGTGCCGGTCGGTTCCGGGTAGTCTTACACCGCAACTCAATCTAACCTCGGGTTCTTTTGGGCTTGATGCACTAACCTCTCACATTAGATCTATATTGTTACGGTTGCTGGGTGGGCCGGGTGGTTCCGGGCAGTCTTACACCATAACTCAATCTAACCTCGGGTTAGGCATATTCGTCTTTTACTTAATTTACATATTTGCCTTTCATATTTATATGTAAATTATCCACAATTATTGCCATACATGTCATGTCCCATTTACCCACTAAATCATGTTCATAAATTTTAGGTATATAAATTTGTACCAATTTATGCCACTACTCATTTACGTGATTATGGGCCAAACTACGCCAATAATTTGAAATTCAAGTTTTTCCCAACGTTACCCCCATCATACGATGCAAAATTCACATAGGATGTTAGGCTCGCAACTTAGTCTAACTTATATACAAAAGGAAAAAAAAGAAGCATGTACCATTCCTATAACATAAAATAATAAGGATCTAACTAAACATGTGTCATATGAATTTGGCATAAAACAATGAACTTGCACTTTTGGATCCAATTAACATGAGTCTTAAGCATATGAAATTACGCAAATCCAACTAGGTATGTAAGTGTAAATTTTCATTTTGGGTCCAATTAATATGAATCTTAAGCATATGAAATTACACAAATCCAATTAGACATGCAGATGTGAACTTGTATATTGGGTCCAATAATCATTGTCTAACATATGAGAATGTAGATCTAGACATATATATGACTTAGCCTAAAAACTTGCATGTAACATAACATGGAAGAGTTGCCAAATTTACATAATACACGATTGGTTTAACATACATAATAAGTCCAATAAACCACAATAGTCTCATAGGCATATATGATAGAATCGTTACAAGAATAGACATGAATCAGCATCACCATTATATTACAACTTAGGCACAACTCTAGTTTCATTTTATTACAAATCATAACTTTTAATTGTTCACATCTAATTAATAACAGGACTTACAAACAAAATAAAGTCTTGTTTTCTAGAATCTATTTTCTAAAACTGAAAAGCAATCCCTTGACGCAGACTATCGATCCTCAAATTTAGATTAGATTCGTAGCTTCTAACTTGCTTTCTAGTTGGAGAAGAAATGGTGGCTAGGCTAGGTTGATCATGGGCAACGTGGTGGCTCCTTGGAATGAAATTGTGTGATTTAGGGTTAAGGGGTTGCTTTTATAGAGGTATAAACTTATGTGAGCCATTAGATCATCTTAGGAGCAATCAGAACCGTCCAGACTAGATAGAGTTATCCAGAAATTGTCACCTATGCCCTAGTGTGTGACACCCCGTATGTTGAATAACTTGTGATAATATAAAACAGGGCAGAATTAAATTTTAAAATCTGAATCAGGGGAAACGGGCTATGCCATTGCGTTCGTCTCGGAAAAATACGCGAAATAGAGTCCGAGTTTTTGAAAATCGGAGTCCGTATACCCAGTTAAGGCCCGAAGAAGTTTTCAGAAATTCAAAACAGATTTAAAAACAGAAATTTCACATTTCAGAAGAGGCGGGAAAAATTCCCGCCAGACAGAGGGAGTCGACCCTAGGGTCGACATGGGTGTCGACCCTAGGGTCGACATGGGTGTCGACCCCCTCCCTAGGGGTCGACCCAGGGGTCGACACAGGGGTCGACCCCCCTGTCGGTCTGTGTGACCTGGGTGCACCATTTTGGCTTTTGGGCTGTGCTGGTGACTAGTGACGAAATCTGACGGCTCTAATCTGATCTAGGGTTAATCTAATGGCCTAAAACACCTAACTAATCTATAAATACACCCTAAGACTACCCTAATTCATACTAAAAATAGATACAATGTCGTTATGCCGTCAAAATGCAACTTGAAGGAGCCTCCATCAAATTGTAGGAGAAGATAGCCTCTCAAATCAACTTCTAATCAACTCTAGCAACTTAATCTTCTTCTTAGGAGTGCTAATCAACAAGTTGTGAGTTTATATAGCCTTAATGACCAATTGTTGAAATGATTATGATAGGATATAATGAGCTTATGGCTATGAATGTGGATCAATGCAAGTTATGTTATCATATGTTATGTGTTAATGATGTTATGCAAGTTATGCAAGTTATATGCTATGTGTTAATGATGTTATGCAAGTTATATGCTATGTGTTCATATGTTATGCAAGTTTGGTGTATTATTATATGCAAGTTCATATATGACATGTTATGCAAGTTTGGTGTTTGATTATATGCAAGTAACATGTGCAAGTTTACACCTTTGTATGATATGCATACATATGCAAGTTAACCCCTTTGTATGTCATACATACATATGCAAGTTTACCCTTTATATGACATAAGTAGCTTATGCAAGTTACCCTCTTTATGACATATGTGATTCATGCAAGTTTGGGTTGATTATTTATGCTAGTTGGGTTTGATGCTATATGCATGTTGACACCTTTAAAACCCATGTTGATGCTAATGTTATGCAAGTAGAACCCATTGTATTTGTGATGAATCTTCCCTTTTATGTCATGTTAGCGAATTACGTGGGGAACGATGGGGTTAATATTCATGTTAATGAAATGGTGTGAAGTTGGTATGATTATGCATACCATAAAGTGGATGGACATAATTGAGTCAATTATGTACATCGTTAAATTTGTAATTAATTAGGGATAATTAATACAAATTATGGGGGGATTAATTAGGTGTAATTAATCGACTAAGACACAAGGTTGGACCCTTTTGTAGCATAAGATTGCCCGGAACTGACCGGCAAATCCAGCGGCTACAAATGATTGGCCCAATGTGAGAGGTCTTAGGCACAAACTAAATACATGACAAGTGCATAGACACGAGGTTAGACTCGGTTATGGCGTAAGGCTGCCCGGACCCAACCGGCAAATCCAGCTGCCATAAAAGATAGTCTAATGTGAGAGGTCTTTACATCGGTTACGTTCTTAATCAATTAAGAAACACTTAACCAGATAAGCATGTAGTGGGGCATGAGGGGTTAAGTGGGTGCCTTGGGTGGCATGTGGAGATTAAGTAAGTGCCTTGGGTGGCATGTGGAAATCTAGTGGGTTGCCTTGGGTGGCAATAGAAAATGCGATTAGAATACTTAACCAAGTGGAAACATGTAATTAAACATGATTAAAGGGTTAAGTGGGATGCACTAGATAAAGGGACAAGCTTAGGTGGGTAGCTTGTGGGGGCCCATTTCAACCAGTAACCCATATGTATCTTATTGGGCTCGACCCATGTCGAGGACGGGACACGCGTACTGGGCTTGACTATAAGAGGCCAAAACGGGTTAGCGGTGGCGACGCAAGTCCAACGGGTTTCATGTGCGTGTGTGGACCCGGGCTGGTAGGTAAGACGTTGTTGCATCGTGTAGGTATAAGCCGTGCACCATTGATTGTATCGGGTTGCCACTTTGGGGAGTAATACACCCCACTGTGGGGCCAGCACGGGTATCTACGATAGGGAGCCGATCGCTTGGGGAGTAGTGGGTACACCTAGTGGAGATAGGGGCAGACGGCACCTATGTAGTCAGCTAGGGGTACACGAAACTACTGGGTAAATTTTCTAAGTCCTTGGGTGGGATCAACCTTTAAGTAGGAATGACTGGTGTGGTGCTGTTAGTAATTACCCTTGGGTGGGTAGATGCGTCTTTACCGTTATCTTAGTTCATCCTATGTCTAGTTGGCTACTTAGTGTAGTCATTTATCCCCAATCATCACCGTACCAAGTTTATATCATACCCTAATTACTTTAATGATTGTGTTGTTAAAGTTATAGGGCTCACTCAGACTTATGTCTGACCCCGTTGTTTTTATCTTTTCCCACCTCAGGTCCTCAGGTTGGGCCTAGCACTAGTGGGCTTTGATCAGATTTCTTTATCTATCTTTTGGAGCTTGGACCGTGATGTAAAGCCCAGCTTATCTTTTCTATTATGGCTATTAGTTTATGTAGTGGGATTATGTACTTATGTTTTATCAGGATGGATATTTGGTACTTGACTCTTTTTATGGTGTTGTAACTAAACATGTTTACCTTCTGCTGCAATGAAATGATGTTTTAGATTTTTCAAGTATTATTTATATATGTCTTGTTGTAATTTTTCTGTTCTATATTCACCTAAATGCTCAACCAAAGTTAAGGCATTCCCTTAGTGAGTGACCTTAGCGGGTGTGGGGTGCTACATGTGGTATCAGAGCTGAAGGTTACCGGAACAGATAAAATTTTTAGAAAACTATTTTTCTAAAAACATTTTTGGAAGAAGTATTTTCAAAAACATGTCTTTAAAGAGAAAAGTATTTGAAAGAAAAGCATAATCCCCAATAGCCATATCTTTATCTTTCGAATTCTCCGTTTTGAATCTTTCCTTTTTCTTTCAGCATGGCTGAAGATCTTAACTTTCCGGAGGGTGTGACGATACCAGTATGGTATAAGAGATTGATGGAGGCTAGGGCCTCCACTGCGGGTCCAGCAAATGTTCCTCCACCAACAGTAGCACCCGATCTTCCTCCTCCCCCTCCTCCTCCTCGTACGGATACTTCTGCTAAGACTTGCAAGGAATTTAAGGCTATGGGAGGGAAACCTTTTCAAGGATCAGAAACTTTTGTGGAAGCTAGAGATTGGCTTAAGGAGGTGGAAGAGTTGATAGACATCTTTGAGATGGAAGAAGGAAAGAAAGTCAAGTTAGCTGCTTGGTTAATGAAGGGAGAGGCCTCATTCTGGTGGGAGGTCACTAATGGAGAGCGCCCTGTTGACTCTTGGGCGGATTTGAGGCAAAGATTTGTGGCAAAGTCTCTCTCAAGGGCGGAGGAAAACTTGTATATGGAAAGGTTCTTGACTCTAAAGCAAGGAAACCTATCAGTGAAGGAATATATCAACAAGTTTAATCAATTGGCAAGGTTTGGCATAGACATGGTGAATACACCGGAGAAGAAGGCTTTGAGGTTCGTTAAGGGCTTGAACGAACCAATGCATGGATTGGCTATGACTCACATCCCTATGGGGGCCACCTTTGAGAAGCTAGTAGACATGGAACTCATGCGTGAGGAAGAGAAGGGTCCCAATGCTAATAAGGCACCCGAGAAGAAAGGAGATCAAAAGAGACCTCAACAGCAACAGCAAAACAAGGGTGGGAAAGGCAATGGTGGCAAGGGAAAGAAGAAGTGCTTCAATTGCGGGCCACCAGGCCACCTAAGCAAAGACTGTAGGAAGAAGAAGAAGACTGGCTGCTTCCACTGTGGCGAAGCAGGGCATCTGGTGAAGGACTGCCCTAAGAAGGGGCAAAGGACGGGATCTACCTCAGGAGGACATGTGCAAGCTCTTATGTCACCAGGTCAGGCAAGGGGTCAAGTTCAGGCTCTCGCGGTTCCACCGATTCAGGAAAGAGGTAGAACTATTTCCATTGAAAGTCTGGTTTTTCTGTTTGATCATCCTGTCCGTACTTTGTTTGACTCTGGCGCATCGCATTCGTTTATCTCATCATCATTAGTTGAGTCACTGCACTTAGACACCAGTCTAGTAGATGATCCCTTGGTTGTTTCAAACCCAATTGGGGGCTCCACTTATTTGTCCATGATATGTTTGGGTTTGAAGATTTCTATACTTAGCGTTGAGTTTAGATGTGATGCTTTTGTTTTGGGCTTCACGGGCTATGGGTTGATTTTGGGCATGGACTGGTTATCCAGTAATGGTGTCGTTCTTGATTGTGAAAGGAGAGTTGTTAGGCTCATGACCCGCTTGGGTAACACTCTCGAGATCTCTTATAATCCCATGGATTCTGTTATGCTAAGTTATCTTGAATCGCTTGACGCTTCGGTCGAGAGTTTGCGATCTGTTAGAGTAGTCCGGGAGTACTCGGATGTGTTTGAGGAGGTGAAGGGCTTACCTCCGAAGCGGGAGATAGACTTCCGAATATATCTGGTGGATAATGCTAAACCAGTATCTTTACCAGTGCGCCACATGGCCCCTCGTGAGAGGAGGGAACTCCATAAGCAAGTAGGGGAGTTGCTTGAGAAGGGGTTCATAAGACGAAGTATATCGGAGTGGGGTGCTCCAGTAGTTTTTGCCACGAAGGCGGATGGGTCCCTCAGACTTTGTGTAGACTATAGAGAACTCAACAAGCTCACAAAGAAGAATAGACACCCATTACCGAGGATTGATGATCTTTTCGATCAGTTGGTTGGCGCTTCAGTGTTTTCGCAGTTGGACTTGGCCACGGGGTTTCATCAGTTGAGGGTGGCCGAGGATAGCATAGACAAGACTGCCTTTAGGACTCCGGATGGTTTCTATGAGTGGCTGGTGATGCCATTTGGTTTGACAAACGCCCCTGCATACTTTGTTGATTTGATGAGTAGGGTGTTCAGGGAGTTCCTTAATAAGTTCGTGGTGGTCTTTGTGGATGACATCTTAGTCTTTTCTAAGAGTGAAGAAGAGCATGCCCTACATCTTAGGGAAGTGTTGGAGACTCTTCGAGCGCATAGCCTTAAGGCTAAATTCTCTAAATGTCACTTCTGGAGGAAGGAAGTGCGGTTCTTGGGGCACGTGATCTCCAAGGAAGGGATAGCTGTGGATCCCGCGAAGGTAGTATCCATCCAAGATTGGAAGGTTCCGAAGAATGCTACCGAGGTGAGGAGTTTCTTGGGGTTGGCTGGCTACTATAGGTAGTTTATCAAGGACTTCGCGAAGATATCAGCCCCATTAACTCGCTTGACGAAGAAGAATCTAGTCTTCGTATGGGACGTAGATTGTGATGATGCATTCCGACGGTTAAAGAGAGCTTTAACCACAGCTCCAGTCTTAGTGTTGCCAAATGGGAGTAAGCCATTTGTTGTCTATACCGATGCTTGTGGGACTGGACTGGGCGCAGTCTTAATGCAAGAGGGAAGGTTAATAGCCTATGGTGGAAGGCAGTTGAGAACGCATGAGAAAAATTACCCTACCCATGATTTAGAGTTGGCCGCTATTGTTTTTGCGCTTAAGATTTGGCGTCATTATCTTCTTGGAGAGAGGTTCGAATTGTTCACTGACCACAAATCATTGAAGTGCTTGTTTTCTCAGAAGGATTTGAACTTGAGACAGCAAAGGTGGATGGAGTTCTTAGCATCCTATGATTTCGAGATAGCGTATACCCCTGACAAGGGTAACGTGGTGGCGGACGCCTTGAGTAGAAAAAGGTTGTCCTTGAGTCCATTGTTCGTGGAGCGACGAAGCTTGGAATTTATCTCGATGTTTGATTTCAGACCTTCCGTTGACTATATACCCTGTTTTCTAGCATCCTTGGAGGTCAGACCTACTCTTTTGGGACGGACTAGCGAGGCACAGCGGGACGACCCACAGTTGGTTGAGTTGGTAGAGCAGCTCATAAGGGGGGAGTCGTCCAGCCATTTAAGTAGGTACACCCTAGACAATAGGGGGTGCTTGCGTAGAGACGGTAGACTTTGTGTACCGCAAGACGAGGGTTTGAGGAAGGCTATTCTTGATGATGCACACCGTTCTAGGATGACCATTCATCCCGGTGGGGACAAGATGTACCAAGACATGAAGCGAGTTTTCTTTTGGGCCGGTATGAAGAAAGATGTGGCCGAGTATGTCGCTAGATGCTTGGTGTGCCAACAAGTGAAAGCGGAGCAAAAGAAACCCGGTGAGTTGCTTCACCCATTGGAAGTTCCGCAATGGAAGTGGGATAGCGTCTCGATGGATTTTATTGATGGGTTACCGAGATCAAGAAAGGGTAATACGGGAATTTGGGTTGTGGTAGACAGACTTACTAAGAGCGCCCATTTCATACCCGTGAAGAGCAAGAGGACTGCTCCATGGCTAGCTTCAGTTTATCTTCGAGAGATAGTTCAATTGCATGGGGTACCTTCTAGCATAGTGATCGATCGAGATCCTATCTTCACTAGCGAGTTTTGGAAGAGTTTGCAAGAAGCAGTGGGACTCAGTTGTGTTTGAGCACCGCATATCATCCTCAGACGGACGGCCAGACCGAGAGGGTGAATCGTGTTCTGGAAGACCTTTTGAGGCTTTGTATCTTAGATTTTGGAGGTACATGGGAAGAGCATCTTCCATTGGTGGAGTTCGCGTATAATAACAGCTTTCAGTCCAGTATTGGTATGGCTCCTTTCGAAGCTCTTTATGGAAGGCCTTGTCGATCACCTACATGTTGGTGGGAATCTACGGATAAGATCTTGCTTGGGCCTGATATGGTTAGAGAGACTTCGGAAAAGATAGTTTTGATTCGAAGAAGGGTGAAAGCAGCGCAAGACAGACAGAAATCTTACGCGGATAAGGGGAGGACGGATCTGGAGTTTGATGTTGGGGACATGGTCTTTGTCAAAGTATCTCCATTACGGAATGTTGTTCGCTTTGGGTCCATTGGGAAGTTAGCTCCAAGATTTGTAGGACCGTTTCCTATTAAGGAAAGGATTGGACGGATGGCATATAGGGTGGATTTACCCGAGAGACTTAGTGGGGTACATGACGTATTCCATGTGTCACATTTGAGGAAGTGCCTACATGAGACCGCAGAGGTGGTAGAGCCGAGCTTACTTAGAGAAGTGGAGGTAGAGCGTGATGCAACTATTCGACGAGCTCCTACCCGCATCCTTGGGTCAGAGATTAGGAAGTTGAGGAACAGAGAGGTCCGACTAGTCAAAGTGCAATGGGGAGAGGATGAGAGCAATGCTACTTGGGAGACAGAAGCGAAGATGCGTTCACTGTACCCATTCCTTTTTGAGGGTATGTCTTTTAACTTCTCCTTTATCGTTTGTCTAGTACTTATCTTATCTTTAGTATGTCCTCTCATTAGTACCTTTGACCTTTAGATAGGGTAAACCTATGGTTGAAACATATGTTTGAGACATATTATGGTTGATGGATGTGTGTGGATGCAAGTGTTTGCTAGTGGTTGCTCGTGGATGCATATGCACACACTTTAGACACTAGATCGGCTCAATCACTTCATATTGCATATTGCATACAATTGTGTGTAGGTAGCTATATAAATGGATGTATAATGGTTGTGCTATCATATGGATGATGCATTTTGGTGCATGATTGTGCACACATGTAGAGATAGTATGTGTCGATAGGGTTCTTTCGCATACATATTGGATGCATGGCACTATCATGGTTTGCATTAAGGAGGTCAACTGAATCAGTAGACCGCCTGATTTTGCATTAGACAGGGAACATATACACACACTTTTTGCATACGTTCATACAGCATTACAAACTCTAAGGACAATGGATGCCAGTGTTTGATGGTTTAGTAGATGGTTGTTTGGTTGGTAGGATACGTTCTTCTTGACTTAGAGATTTCGGGGACGAAATCCTTTAAGTAGGGGAGAATGTAACACCCCGTATGTTGAATAACTTGTGATAATATAAAACAGGGCAGAATTAAATTTTAAAATCTGAATCAGGGGAAACGGGCTATGCCATTGCGTTCGTCTCGGAAAAATACGCGAAATAGAGTCCGAGTTTTCGAAAATCGGAGTCTGTATGACCCAGTTAAGGCCCGAAGAAGTTTTCAGAAATTCAAAACAGATTTAAAAACAAAAATTTCACATTTCAGAAGAGGCGGGAAAAATTCCCTCCAGACAGAGGGAGTCGACCCTAGGGTCGACATGGGTGTCGACCCCCTCCCTAGGGGTCGACCCAAGGGTCGACCCCCCTGTCGGTCTGTGTGACCTGGGTGCACCATTTTGGCTTTTGGGCTGTGCTGGTAGCTAGTGACGAAATCTGACGGCTCTAATCTGATTTAGGGTTAATCTAATGGCCTAAAACACCTAACTAATCTATAAATACACCCTAAGACTACCCTAATTCATACTAAAAATAGATACAATGTCGTTATGCCGTCAAAATGCAACTTGAAGGAGCCTCCATCAAATTGTAGAAGAAGATAGCCTCTCAAATCAACTTCTAATCAGCTCTAGCAACTTAATCTTCTTCTTAGGAGTGCTAGTCAACAAGTTATGAGTTTCTATAGCCTTAATGACCAATTGTTGAAATGATTATGATAGGATATAATGAGGTTATGGCTATGAATGCGGATCGATGCAAGTTATGTTATCATATGCTATGTGTTAATGATGTTATGCAAGTTATGCAAGTTATATGCTATGTGTTAATGGTGTTATGCAAGTTATGCAAGTTATATGCTATGTGTTCATATGTTATGCAAGTTTGGTGTATGATTATATGCAAGTTCATATATGACATGTTATGCAAGTTTGGTGTTTGATTATATGCAAGTAACATGTGCAAGTTTACACCTTTGTATGATATGCATACATATGCAAGTTAACCCCTTTGTATGTCATGCATACATATGCAAGTTTATCCTTTATATGACATAAGTAGCTTATGCAAGTTACCCTCTTTATGACATATGTGATTCATGCAAGTTTGGGTTGATTATTTATGCTAGTTGGGTTTGATGCTATATGCATGTTGACACCTTTAAAACCCATGTTGATGCTAATGTTATGCAAGTAGAACCCATTGTATTTGTGATGAATCTTCCCTTTTATGTCATGTTAGCGAATTACGTGGGGAACGATGGGGTTAATATTCATGTTAATGAAATGGTGTGAAGTTGGTATGATTATGCATACCATAAAGTGGATGGATATAATTGAGTCAATTATGTACATCGTTAAATTTGTAATTAATTAGGGATAATTAATACAAATTATGGGGGGATTAATTAGGTGTAATTAATCGACTAAGACACGAGGTTGGACACTTTTGTAGCATAAGACTGCCCGGAACCGACAGGCAAATCCAGCGGCTACAAATGATTGGCCCAATGTGAGAGGTCTTAGGCACAAACTAAATACGTGACAAGTGTATAGACACGAGGTTAGACTCGGTTATGGCGTAAGGCTGCCCGGACCCAACCGGCAAATCCAACTGCCATAAAAGATAGTCTAATGTGAGAGGTCTTTACAACGGTTACGTTCTTAATCAATTAAGAAACACTTAACCAGATAAGCATGTAGTGTGGCATGAGGGGTTAAGTGGGTGCCTTCGGTGGCATGTGGAGATTAAGTAAGTGCCTTGGGTGGCATGTGGAAATCTAGTGGGTTGCCTTGGGTGGCAATAGAAAATACGATTAGAATACTTAACAAAGTGGGAACATGTAGTTAAACATGATTAAAGGGTTAAGTGGGATGCACTAGATAAAGGGACAAGCTTAGGTGGGTAGCTTGTGGGGGCCCATTTCAACCAGTAACCCATATGTATCTTATTGGGCTCGACCCATGTCGAGGACGGGACACGCGTACTGGGCTTGACTATAAGAGGCCAAAACGGGTTAGCGGTGGCAACGCAAGTCCAACGGGTTTCATGTGCGTGTGTGGACCCAGGCTGGTAGGTAAGACGTTGTTGCATCGTGTAGGTATAAGCCGTGCACCATTGATTGTATCGGGTTGCCACTTTGGGGAGTGATACACCCCACTGTGGGGCCAGCACGGGTATCTACGATAGGGAGCCGATCGCTTGGGGAGTAGTGGGTACACCTAGTGGAGATAGGGGCAGACGGCACCTATGTAGTCAGCTAGGGGTACACGAAACTACTGGGTAAATTTTCTAAGTCCTTGGGTGGGATCAACCTTTAAGTAGGAATGACTGGTGTGGTGCAGTTAGTAATTACCCTTGGGTGGGTAGATGCATCTTTACCGTTATCTTAGTTCATCCTATGTCTAGTTGGCTACTTAGTGTAGTCATTTATCCCCAGTCATCACCGTACCAAGTTTATATCATACCCTAATTACTTTAATGATTGTGTTGTTAAAGTTATAGGGCTCACTCAGACTTATGTCTGACCCCGTTATTTTTATCTTTTCCCACCTCAGGTCCTCAGGTTGGGCCTAGCACTAGTGGGCTTTGATCAGATTTCTTTATCTATCTTTTGGAGCTTGGACCGTGATGTAAAGCCCAGCTTATCTTTTCTATTATGGCTATTAGTTTATGTAGTGGGATTATGTACTTATGTTTTATCAGGATGGATATTTGGTACTTGACTCTTTTTATGGTGTTGTAACTAAACATGTTTACCTTCTGCTGCAATGAAATGATGTTTTAGATTTTTCAAGTATTATTTATATCTGTCTTGTTGTAATTTTTCTGTTCTATATTCACCTAAATGCTCCACCAAAGTTAAGGCATTCCCTTAGTGAGTGACCTTAGCGGGTGTGGGGTGTTACATAGTGAGTCAGCAACAAGTTAGAAAAGACTCAATAACAAGTCAAAAAATCATCACTGTTTGAATCTAGGCGAGGGAGTCGACCCCTATAGCGGGGTCGACACCACTCTTTGGGTGTCGACACCTATGTCGACGCCCCTTGGGGGGAGTCGACCCCTATAGGCGGGAATTTTCCCTCCCATCTGAGCCACGTGATTTTGGAAATTCGAACTGTTTTGTTTATTAAATTATTTAATTATATAATTTTCTGTTTAAACATGGAATCTTCTGAACTCCATAACTTCTTCATACGGAGTCCGATTCACGCAAACTCGGACTCTATCTCAAGACGAATTCCGAGACGAATGCAATGGCGTAATCCATTTCCCTTAATTCTAACTTTTAAAATTAAGTATTCTTTAATTCGTTACTTTAATAAACATAGAAATACAGGGTGTTACAATCCCCTTCTTATTACAAAACTTTTCAAAATTTTCATTTTCGAATTCTCCACTGTGGTCACTACGTATTGTTTTGACTTTTAAAGATGGTAAATTTTGAATTCTTTTAGCAAAGGTTTTAAATTGATCAAAACATCACTTTTATTTTTAAGAAACAAGGTCTAAGTAAATCTAGAAAAGACATCGATTATTACATAAATATATCTATTTTGATTTAATGATTAAGTTTGGGAGTGACCGAATAGATCTATGTGAATTAACTCTAATGGTTTCGAGGTTGTAATTTCCTCTTTTGATTTAAATGAACTCCTTTTCAAACTTCCGAACTTACAAGCATCACATAAATTATTTACTTTAAATTCCATTTTGGGTAAATCCCCTAACTGAATCCAACTTAGAAATACTAGAGATATATTCGAAATTTATATGACCGAATCTCCTATGCCAGATCCAAGGGTCACTTATATTGACCATAAGGTATAGATTATCATTAGAGATTTTCATACTTAATATATAAATATTTTTCTTTCTATCTCCTTCAAATATTACTTTTGAATTCTTATCTTCTATAAAGCATTTATCCTTTTCAAATTTGTTTTGTAGCCTTTATCGCAAAGTTGATTTATACTTAGTAAATTAGGTTTTAGATTCCTAACCAATAAAACATCAGAAATAGTAGGAGTTTTAGAATTACCAACATTGTTGATGCCAACTATATATCCGTTAGAGTTATCTCCGAAGTTGACCATTCCACTATCTTTGTATACTAAATTATGTAGCAATTCTGTATTTCCAGTCATATGTCTTGAACAGCCACTACCAATATCCATTTGTCCTTTTTTATTTCCACCGTTTGTCCATTAAAATTTGAATTCACAACAGCCATGTAACACATCATTTCAAAATTTGAATTTTCAACAGCCATGTCATCCATCTGTTCAGATTATGAATTTCCAAAAGCTATATAACACATTATTTCCTGTATTGGATAACAATTCAGTAGATCACTTGAATTTTCGACATAATTGAATGCAGACTCTTCCAACATTGATGCAATGCATGAACTGAAACTAGAGTTATAAATCATTTCAAAAAATTTCATTAAATATTTTCAAAAATCAGATTTTGAACTTTTTGAAAACCTATGCTCTGATACCATTTGTTAGGGATTGCAGAATGCAGATCTTATGGTAAAACAAACACTAGAGGGGGATGATTATTGTTTATGAGGAATTAATAAAAATCTTAAACTAAAATGATATACTATATGAATCACACATGCTAGAGATGGTTACAAACATAGAATCAAACATAAACACATAAACAAATAAATATAAAATGCAGAAAAAGAAAGAACACACCGGATTTTGTACTAGTTCAGATTACTTCTATGTCCATTCCCACGCAAAGCTGGATTACGCAGAGTTGTATTATAATCAGTATTTAAGTACAACCCCTTGATTTCACGGTTACAAGGTTAACACCGCTCCAAACACCCTTGATTTCATGGCTACACAATTAACACCACTCTCTTTCCTTGATTTCGGGGCTACAAGGAACACACCATTTCTCAAACAATTCCCAGATGATTACAACAGCCCATTAACTCTTCAATAGCAGTTCAATTCAGAGAGTAGTAGATAGAGATTGAGAAGAGATGTAGTTTGGTATAATTTGAGTAGAGATCGGCAAAGTATAAGTGTACAAATCAAGAAAATGATAAATATTAATGGTGATATGAAAAGGGGTGAAGATAGAGAAGAAGAATGATTTAAAAATTAGAAATCATCCCCTATTTATAGCATTTCAGTGGTTGCAACGTTTCAGAAACGTTACAGACAGTGAAAAGACACTTTCTTTGAAAATTGAAAAAATGATAGTTGTACGTCGACATAGCCGTCTATGTATGTCAACGTATGCATAGTATATTTATTTTTAAAACTATTTTTCAAGTGCTTAAACATATGTACTATTCTATAAATTCTTGAATGGTGATATAAATAAATATTCTAAAGTGTAAAATCATTTGAAATCATAATAATATATTATATAAACATATTTATAAACTTATAAGGTTTAAAACTATAAAACTATATATCTATATAACTGTATAAACTTATATATATATATTAAAACTTTAAACTTATATGTTTGAAATCATAAGTAAGATAATTTGAAAATATTTTGAAATCAGAATTTAAAATTTTGAAAATTTAAAATTAGAATTAGAATTTTAAAATTTGAAAATCAGAATTTGAAAAATAGTATTTGAACCTGTAGTGCCATTCAGAGTCTTACATATAAACTAAACTCTATTACTATATTTTTCTTTAGCTCTTGAAATCTTAGTATCTTGAAACTTGATTACTCATGAGTCTTGAATCTTCTCTGAATCCTGGATCTCTTGAAACTCTAAAATTATACAGTCTTAAGTATTTAAGTCCTATATACAAACCTTACGCACGCACACACACACACACACACACACACACACATATATATATATATACACATACAAACATACATACATACACAAACACACATATATATATTCTAGACAGAGATGTTTGTATATATTTCATAGTCAATGATAATTAAAAAAGGTTGTTGTCATCAAAACTCCATTCTCTAACAGTAGTTTCAGATTAGCTTCAAATATTTCTCTGGCCGTTCTATTAGTAACATTAGGTAGTTCATTTAGTCAATATTTGAGCACATATACGTACAGTTAATCTTGTTAATGTTCGATTTTAGTTATAGTTTATCTATGGCATAACTCTTAAGTGTATATCCAATAACTATTGGATTCAATTTGCTTAAATAAGAAACTAGTGTGATTGTTTTGTATCTTAAACAAGGAGTTCCTGGTCTATAAATGTTTGGTGATTTATATAAATTCAAAAGTTCTTTAGGGAAGAAACCCCGTAACTAGTGTTGCATTGAAATCTGAATTCCATAGAACTTATTTGATTCATTTGGCATAGTTACAGGCTAGTATACTTTTAATTTTTTTTCTAGGTGTGACCACGCTATCTATTCCGATATAAGATTATGTATCATTATAATAGTCCTCGCTAAAAGGCAATATAACATATTAGCTTTTGATTTATGAACTTAGAGTTAGGGACTAACTTGTTGTTGATGATAATTTTAATGACAACAACCTTGTTTCAACTTCCTTTTAATTATTGTTGTTATAAAATATACACTAACAACATTTTCTAGAATATGTATATACAGGAAATCCATGCAAGTATTTATTTTTGAAAACTATACAGCTCAGAGAATCAAGATTTCATTAGAAGAGTTCAAGTTTCAAGACTTATGAGTATCAAGATTTCAAGAATTATAGAGTAAATATGTCTAGATACTTTGATAAAGCTTTGGTTAGCACTTGATCCTGATTTCAAATTTAATTTTGATTTCAAACTTTCTTTGAAAATGATTTCAGTTGTTAAATCTAGTTTTAAATGGTTTCAAAATTACTTCCAGTTTATAAGTATATATACTTCTTTATTTTGAGAAATATTTGAACTCCTGAAATTTATTTTTAATTTCTATTTTCAAATTTATGCTTAATAGTTTTTAACTTAAGTTTTACTTATAAGTTAATTGCTAGTTTTATTATAATTACTTATGATTTCGTTTTCCTTGTTTATAATATATTCATAGTTTTAAAATTATACTTCTATATCATTATATATTTAGTTTTTAATCATTTTTTAAATCATCTTAATATAAGTTTTTAAAATATATTTTTACTCGTAATACTATGCTTTAATATAAAGGAATATAGTTTGTTTTAACTCAAAAATCTCAATCGTTTATTTATACATTATTTACTTTGATTTCTATTCTTATTTTTGGAATAAACCAATTATATTTGGACATATAAAAAGGGCTATGTCGATATACTAGCCGTTAACTTATTTTTTTTAATTTGAGAAGAAGTGTCTTTTGAATTCGAACCTTCTCTGAAAGGTTGCGGCTGTTGCCTGTTGGAAAATAATAAACACTTTCAAGAATTCGAATGTTGTAATCACTTTTCATCATCTTCTTCCTCTCTAAAATTCTACCATTATTATACTTAATTTCTCAACTTACTACACTTATACTCAGCCGATTTCAATAGAAATCATATCATTCTTCTTTTCTTTCAATTCAAAATCAGAATCTCTCTGAATTCAAGCGCAACTCAAGAGTTATAGGTTGTTTGTAATAAAAGATATCAAAATCAAGCCCTATCGAGTCAATACTACAAAACTGATAAGAGAAGGGTGTGGTCCTATAACAGCTCGCTTTTTTGTATCGGAGGTCGTAAAATATTTTTATTTTATTCCCTGAGGGTTTGATCATTCTTATATTTTAATATGTTAGTTATGGGGATGTGAGACATATCCATATTTTTTACAAATTTTGTTTGTAACCATTTCCCCTTATCAGTCTTGTACAGGGGATAACTTTTGACTCGGATCGAATCAGGATCGGTCTCATTGGAAAGGAAATGATGTTTCCCATTCCATAGAGTGGTTACATTAAAGATTTGGTTCAGCTGCTTGGGAGGAATCGCAGTTTTTCTGTTTCACGGTTTGTTGTTCAGATTTTAGAGCCTTGATGGGCTGATTTGGAGAGGCCCATTAGTGGGCTGGTGGAAGGCTATAAACAAGGGGTAGGAGGCATGGAGAATAGTTTACTTTCTCCATTCTCTCATTTGGTTGAGTTGGTGATCTTCCTTGCTTAATCAACTACACATTTCCACCATTAAAATCTAGATCTAAGGAAAAGAATCAAAGATCTACATTAATCGAAGAGAGAGTTCATTGAATCGAAGAGTTTAGAGCAAATTCTTCGCTGTCCGAAATCGAGTTTCATCGTTTTTGTGTTGTTTTCGAGAAATGGTGAGTGATATGCTTCTCTCACACGGATTCAATCAAGTATATGGGTTGTATGACCATAATTTCATCATTTTGAGTCAATTTCGCTTATATCTACATCATGCTAAGTCTATTTTGAGTCAATTTCGGCCATAGAGTGGGTCGTTCTATAATGGATTGGTCGCTGAGTCAGGTCGGCCTAGTTTGGGTCGGGTTGGTCTGAAGAGGCTGATCGGTCATGTTTTCAACAGTGCTTTTAAATGCTATGATCGATGGTGGCAGCGCAGTGAAGTAATTGGCTCGGTGATGATGTGACTTCGAAGTAAATTCAAATTGGAAGGTTCAGAGTGTTGAAAGGTGTTCGTTGATTGATGTAGAACAGCGAATGGGGTGACAACTCAAAGGTCGTGAGTTGGTGGATAATGGTTGCTCAAGAAGGTTGCTTGAGCTATGAAAAGTCGTCGAGTTGGATGACTAGAGTGAATTGAGGTTCTTAAGCCATGTTGTTTTCTGTAATGGAATAGTGGTTGACCCCGCTAAAGTGGCAGCGATCCAGGACTGGGGTATACCTAAGAGTGCGATGGATGTGAGAAGTTTCCTTAGGTTAGTTGGTTATTACCGACGATTTATCAAGGATTTCTCCAAGATAGCTGCACTGTTGACAGGATTGACAAAGAAGAACCAAATGTACACATGGGATGCAAAGTGTGAGCATTCTTTTGGAATCCTGAAGGAGAGACTGACGATGCCCCTATTTTGACCATTCCGAGTGGGTATGAAGAGATGGTGGTATACACCGAAGCATGTGGTACTGGACTTGGAGAAGTGCTAATGCAAAAGGATAGGTTTGTGGCCTACGCAAGTTGACAACTGAAGCCGCACGAAAGGAATTATCCAACTCATGATTTGGAATTGGCAACAATCATGTTTTCTCTGAAGATGTGGAGACATTACTTGTTGGGAGTTCGATTCGAGTTATTTACGGATCACAAATTGTTGAAGTATCTTTTCCTCCTAAAGATTTTGAATATTCGGTAGCAACGGTGGTTGGTGTTTCTGGCATCGTTAGATTTTGGTATAGCCTATACTCCTGGTAAAGGTAACGCAGTTGCAGATGCATTAAGTCGGAGATACGTAAGTTTAGGAGCAATATTTTCGGAATGGAAGAGCCTCGAGTATTTATTGAGATTTGATTTCAGGCCAAGGTGTGAGTTGGAACCTGAAATGTTGGCAAGCTTATCGATATGACCAACTCTCATCAAAGGATTGGCGAGTGACAAAAGCAAGATGCAAAGCTTGTCGAGTTTATCCAGAATCTAGAACCAAAGAATAAAGAGTTCAAGGTCGATTGAGAGGGTTGACTTCGAAAGTAAGGATGACTAACTGTTCCGGATATCGACAGATTGAAGGATGAGGTTCAGAGTGAATGTCATCACTCGAAGTTGACGATTCATCTTGGTGGAAATAAGATGTATCAAGACATGAAGCGAGTCTACTATTGGGAAGGGATGAAAAGAGATATTGAAAAGTTCATTTCCAAGTGTATGAACTGTCAGTTCGTGAAAGCTGAACAAAAAAAGCCGAGTGGGTTACTTCAGCCGTTGGATGTTCCTACATGGAAGTAGGAGAATATATCAATGGATTTTATTGACAGACAACCTAGAACCAGGGCAGAAAACAAAGGAATTTGGGTCATAGTGGATCGCTTGACCTAAAGTGCAAGGTTCATTCCTGTCAAATCGACTAGGACAACATCAAAGTTGGCTGAGCTTTATATAAAAGGGATAGTTTGATTCCATGGTATCCCAAAGAGCATAGTCAGTGATCGAGATCCATTGTTCACAAGTGGATTTTGGAAGAGTTTGCAAGAGACTTTGGGAACCGAGTTTTGGAACTAGATTTGCCCTAGAGGGGAGGGTATGTAGGGTTTATTTAATTAATTCGAGATATTAAAAAAATATCGAACATAGAATGCAGCATAGATAATAACAGAGAATATAAATGCAGAAGTAAATAACACAGTTTTTACCCAGCTTCGGAAAACCTTGCCAACTGCTGCATTTCCAAGATTTTTACTAGGTATTAAAATAGATGTCGTTTACAAAACGCTGTAAACTCGCAAACCCTGCTCCTGTTCTAATCCTACGCTTAAAAACCCTAGACTGATCTATATCCCCAAGATTAGATCTTCCCCTAACTATAAACCCGTAGCTAGTAAATCCTAGTTATTACAAACACTTGAAAAGTGCTAGTTAAAATCCTATAACTAGATGACCTAGTTTAACAGACAAACTAGAAAACCCTAGTTTTACAGACAAATTAGAAAACTATTAGACGATTTACAAAAGAAATAATAAAGTAAGTACAATATAAAATAAAAAACAAAACTAAAGAAACCCTCCCATTTTACATTGGTATAACATAGGTCGGCCACTCTTATTTCTTTTTATTTCACTTGAAGGCTTCGCTTCCAAAAAAAATCGGCCGACCTAATAAAATTAGGGTTTCACAAAATTCCCCAAATCTTGACTTCGAAAGTACTTTAGAAACTTTTTTTCCATTTAGTGGTTAGATGCGTGATGTTTTTTTCCACAGATTTGAGGATGGCAATCTAAAACAATTGTGAGCGATTCGAATTGATTTTTCCTTCTGCTCTTATTTTGTTGCTTTGTTTTTTATCATTCTAATTTGCCAGTGATGATAGGTGTTCTTATAGGATTATAAAATCCTTAAGATAACTTTAAATTCATTTATGACTTGCACTGATTGCTTCATGTATTTGTTGCCTTGATTTGTTGCGGTTGAATTCTGGAAAGAAAATATTTTGATATTTAGTGGCCTTGAAAGAATGCTGTGAATTCCTAGTTCGAATGATCGAATTTCTTGAAACAAAATAATTATGTCCCCTTGATATTATCCCTTGCGTGATTCTTGAATTGTGTCTTGAATATACTCTGTGATTTTGTGTATTTCTGGAAATCAAAACGATTGATTTTCGTGGCCCATTTAAAAAGATTTGATCATTTCTAGAAACAAATCAATGCCTCTTACGTGTTTTTGGAAATCAATAAAATTTGATTTTTGCCTGTGAATGAACTTCTGGAAGTATAATATATGATTGATGTCCTGGAAGCACATATCAACATTTCATGCCACAAATGTTTCTCATGCCCAAAAACTGATTTTTTGGAATTTTAGAAATATTAAGAATTCTTGCCAAAAGAATTGCCGAAAGAATCATTTGCGTGATTGAATACTTCCTGTTTTTGAACTTGCATTTGTCGATTGATATTTCTAAAATTTCTAAAAAAATCTGGAAACGTTTATGTGAAAATATTTTCTTGCTAAAAACATTTGATAATTTTCTTGCCTAAAAATATTGAACTGAATCTGCACTGAAATACTGTAAACTGCTTTGTTGTCATTTGGGCATCATGTCATTTATGCACTGATATATATGGAGTTGTTTCATCCTACTATTTCTTTTTGCGACATTTGCCATACCACTTTGAACTTGCATTTGTCGATCATGTATATGGCAGTTCCTGTATATCTTATTGTTGCATGAATGATGTGAATGCAACAGTGCACGCGCGGGCGCGCGCGCGCGTGTGTGTGTGTGTGTCATTCTTACATGTACACAATAAATCTTTTCTGTCCATTTTGCTTGCTTTTGAACCTGCACCACTTTGGCTTGTATTGTTGTTTTGAATTAGCAATTGGTACTCATGTATATGCAAGTGTCTATGTGCTTGAACTTTATCATGCTGAACCGTTTTAAAACTATCTTGTAGCATTAGCTTGATCTGTCAGCTGCCTTGAACTTTCAGCTGCCTTGCGTGTACACACATGTTTATATGATCATGTTATATTGAATCTAGCATATTTGATGTGTGCAGGCTTTAACATGCAACTGGCTCGACCATGTTGAAAGTTTGATTGGATATGAAACTTGTGATGTTCCGGTATAGATGTTGCTGTGTGGACTATTGGTACATTTTTAATTTTGCTCGGCCCATGTTGACTGTTTCTTGTTGGTTGCATGCAAATGTTTTCTGGCTTGTGTACGTATCACCATATACATATGTGTATATATAGATGTGGTTGTATTTGTTGCTTTAATGTTCATGGATACTTGCAGCATGAAAATGTTGTCAAGCTTATCCTGACACATCATATTCGATATATTTTTCCCTTTCTGACCATATTGCCCTGCACAAAGTTATGTGTATACACATACAATGTATGTGTATACATGTATAGTGCACGTGCAGTTTTTATATTTGAGCACTAGAAATATTGTCTACCTTGTGGTATTTACAATGTATCACTTTGAATATCACAAGTTGTCTTGACACAAATGGAAGTTTATATAAATCAGATCAAGTCATGAAAAATGATGGGGAACACACTAAAATTCTAGGGCACACTAATTTTTAAAATAAAAATTATATGTACTAGAAATTTAAAATATTTTTGTTTCAGTTTACTGTGTGTTTCTTCTGTGATAGGTAAACAGAAGACTAGACTAATAGTGAGGCAGACTGAAGACAAATGAGTATGATTGTATACTAGTGTATGAATGTATATGTACAACTTGAGAGAAATACAACTTAGTGTACTTTAATGAGGCAACAATTTAAAGAAATGAAATTGAATGCGAATGTATTGTATTTGTACAAATAGTGGAGTTAAAAATTCGTACTGCTGAGATGTCGAAATAAAATATTATATTTAAATAAAGTACTATTTGAATATTTAAATTCTTGTGCAGTTGTACTCTATTTGAATATAAATAGTATATTATGTCTATGATGTAGTGTAACAGCACAATTACAAACACATTTGTAATAATAAATATATATTTGTTATCATCAAACAAAAACCATAGAATTGTCAGGTACAACAATCTCTCCCTTTTGATGATGACAAAATAAAATAAGATTTTGAATATAATATTATAGTAAATGTGACTGAACTCCCCTTATTTGTGTCTGCATGCTCCCCTTACAACAAAATTCCCCTAGATATGTGCATGCGTGAGAAAAACCCATAATTGAAACTTTAATATTAAAATATTCAAAGAATATCCACTCATCCATCAAAATGTTAACCTAATCTCCCCCTTTTGTTATCATCAAAAGGATACAGAAATTAAAACTGTGATGAAAAATTTACCAAAAATATGAAATCAGCTTAAGAGGAAGAACGATCATCATAAATCTCAATCAGTCAAACAAAAATCATAATACTCTTAGAACTAATGGAAAATTTCACATTTTAGAATGATGGATTTACGATGAATTCTATAAAAATGGAGAGAGTTAAAAAATATAATTCCAATTATTTTCAAAAAAGTTTTTAAAAGATGAGTCGCAAAACAGTGATGGATTTGGACAACGATTATAAATTCAGTTTAAGTGACGCAATCAAATAAACTCAAATCCCAATAACTGTCAATCAACAAATCATAATATATTAACACTTTTCACATTATAAAAAATGGATTGATAGGCTGATTTTTATACACCAAGGAGAATTTTATATAAAATTTTATTTATTTAATTTCTTTTTCTTTTTATTTAAGAGCTCAATGACCACACATAACCATATCTTGGATTTTTAAATGAGATCACTTGCAGCTTAAATATAATTAATCTCATAACCATGCATAACCAAGGCTTGGATTTTTAAATGAGGTTAGAGAAACACTTATGAATATTATATTTGATATTATTTTCTATTCCAAAAGAAAAACTCCTCAGTATATAAAACCAATATTGATGATAGAAATGTGGTAGGTACAAAAATGGTTGTGAAATAAATTTATAAATGAATCATATTATGAAATATGCTCAACTGTACTGGGATTCTTGAAAATTTTCAATTATCACTAATTCTAAAAAATAATATAATCACAATTCCATCATAAATATTTCATTTGTTTATTCAAGGTGATTATAAAAAATATTAAACTCTCCTCATTAATATAAAATCATGAAGGATAGCAGAATAATGGTAGATAAAGGAGATGTTCGAAATAAGCGTCAATTCAAAGATATTATAAAAATTGTTCATGAAAATTTAAATAAAATTTCCACTTGTTGTGAAATATACTATAGTTATAATTCATCACAATTTCAAACATTCTTATAATAATTTTGATGAATTCTAAATACAGTTCAGTTTGGTTATTGATTTCAATTTCTGAATAAATAATCACTAAATGATTTTAAAATTGAAAAATCAATTACAAGAGGGAATCAGAAAGCTTTATACAAGACAAAAGGAATTTAAAAAGATCTATACAAGATGAAAATCAGAATAAAGAATCAAAATGGATGAGTGAGAAAATTATAATACACTTCTGATACAGCTTGTTGTCTCTATCAACGAGGATTTTAATACAGCACAGGTTGCTAACAACGATATCTCAGATAACAATATCCAATCACAAAGCCCAAGTAATTAAATCTAATAATTCAATTCCATCAATCAGAACAGCAAGCCAAATTCGGAAGAAGTTTCACAAGAAAATTTTCAGAAAATTTTCAACAAGTTTAAGAAGACAAATCATGAGCCTAGATTTAAAGAAACAGTTTATTAGAAATCACGTGAAGGAAAGTGAAAACGTCAAAATTCAATGAATCAATCACACCGGATTTTTAGTTTCTAATCCAAGAAAAAGTGTGAGATTCAAGATATAAAACATATTCAAATGATTTCAACAAAACAATATCCAAGTAAATGATCAAGATTTCAGAATGGATTTCAGGATGTAGCACAAGAATCTATGCCAAAGAGGTTTTCAATTCAAAGTAGTTAAGTTAATCAGAACAATTTTGAACCTTTTATCGGAGCAGCATATGATACCAAAAAAACAAGCAGTTATCAAAAAAACATTTTCAAAACGATTTCTTTTATCAGAGCAGCACAACAGTCAATTTCAAAGCAGACTTGTCATGAGAATTTTTTCATAGATATTTTTGATAGACTCAGAAGATGATTCATGATCCAAAATACAATCTATTTGAAATCATTTGAGAGAATATGAAAATTTCAAGATTTAATGAATCGTTCACACTAGATTATAAATTTCAAATCCAAAATGTGTGTGAGATTCAAGAAATCAATCATTTCAAATGATTTCAGACAAACAAATATTCAAACCAAATAATCATGAAATAATAGTGAGTTTCAATACAAGATCTTCAAAGAATTTCCCATAATTATTTCTGACAACCATAAGAGAAATTTTCAGAATATTTACATCAAGCTTGAGAGATATTCATGATCCAAAATCAAAACAGTTTATTTGAAATCACCTGAATTAATGTAAGTTTAGGGATACTAAGAATCAATCAAATAAGATTACTTATTTCAAATCTAAGAATTGTGTGAGATTCAAAATGTCAACAATTTCAAATTATTTCAACAAACAAATATCTAAGGCAGATGATCATGAATAAGAATGAACTTCAAGATGTATCACAATGATGAAAGTGTGAATGCGTATGTGCTAAGTATAATATACACACAAGGATCGTGTAATATGACAAACACTAGTCAAGTATGAAGTAATAAACAAGCATAGAACTGTATGATAGTAAATGCAGTAAAAAAAATCACACCAGGGATTTTTATACTGGTTCGGAGCACCGTCCTACATCCAGTCCCAGACCTCTCTCTGAATTTTCACTAAACAACTACCTCACTTCACCCGAAGGAACAGGTTCACAATACCCGAGCAGCCGAACGGGATTTCACGCCTCTAACAACACGAGGACTTCACAACTCGCCTCTTACAACACGAGGACTTCAAACAAGATGAGTAAAACTTGTAATTTGACGATGTGTGTTCTCAATAACACGAATTTGTCAATTCTTGTACAACCTTCCTATAATATTGTCCTCAAATATGATTTTGTGATTATGAAGATTTGGTAGATGATATCGTTATTTGAATCAAAAGAATAATATATAGATTCAAGGATTCAAATAACGATATATGAGAATTATGAGCTTTTGAGTGCTTTTAGAGAGCAAGAATGAAATCAGCAATTAGATAACAAGAATAGAAAGAATTGTTGTATAAAAATGATGATTTCATGTTGTTTTTATAGAGGATGGAGAGCTGTAATCATTGGTGAAGAGAAGCAACGAATAGAGATGATTTTTGGTGAAGAGAGAAAAAAACAACCATTGATGAATAATGGTGTCTCTTCGAAAAGATGCTTTCAGTTAGTAGACCAATCGACTGATTAAAAATGACTAGTAGACTGGTATTTGAATATATGTACGTTATATATATGTGTGCACGTTCATTGTGAATTTCTGCCCAAAATCGGTCGACCTCCCATAATGAAACTGGTCGACCGGTTTCAGGTAGTATGCACAATGAATGTGCATACATATATACTCATATATATATTCAAACCATCTAGGTATATGATTATTTGAGGATAGATTTTAACATTTAAAACTCAACTAACACTCTAAATAATCAACCTCTAACATTAGATACCATTGAATCTCTTCTTTTTGTCGATCTTGAACGTCTCCTTGTCATTTAATCAAAATGCCATGAATTCCTTGATTCAACATTCTCCCCCTTTTTGATTAATGACAACATAGTACTGAAAGTGTTTATCACTCCCCCTGAATATATACTCCCCCTAAAATACATACTTAAAAGAATCTGCAAAACATAATGTTAGTAATATTTTTCTCCCCCTTTGTCATCGACAAAAAGGAGTAGTGAGCACACAAATAGCTTAAGAAGAACAATTAAGATTGTAGCATATAATATACACCAAACATACCAAAAGCAAGTCACGCACCTAATAGTTTTAAGAAGTACAAACCCAAAATAAATACAACACTATTTATATACAAGTGCTGGTTTTAAGTCTTGCATAAAATAAAACATGGTATCATAGAACGTGGATGAAAACAAACTAATGCGATGACGATTCGGATTCAGTGGTGTCCCACTCATTTTGTTTGTTCCCTCCTTCTTCCTTGTCTCCTTCTTCTTGAACATCTTCCTCGTCTTTGTTGTTTCCTTCGTCTTCCTCCTCGGTCTCATATTCCCCACGACCACGTCCTACATTGGTTCCTGAAGTGGTGCCTTCGTCAGATGATGACCACGTAAATGTAGGAGGCATGAGACGTTTTCCCGGGTCTTGTATTTGGGTAGAGGAAGATGACGATGCACATGAAAGTGCATCCCAAATAATACCGAAGAAAGACTTAAGTTTTGAAAATCGTTTGTCGAGCTTTTTAACCAAACTCTCGAGTTTGGTGTTGGTGTGTTTAAGTCTTACTTCGAGGAGAAATTAGTTCTGTGCAATTTTTGCTAGTGAATCCTTAGTTGACGAAGAAGGTTGAAGGAGTTTGACTTCTTCCGGTTTTGGTTTGGGAGCCGTAGAAGTGGTTTCTTAAGGACCTTGTTGTTGATATTGTTCAAAAGGAATGATACGCATACAAGTATCAGGAAGCTTCATTATTTTTCTCGTTGCTTTGTCAATGCACTTTGGCATGGTGATTTTAGACTCACAAGATTTGACACCACAGTTGAGTAAAAGCCTCATAACATATTCATTGTAAAAAATGTGTAGCCTTGTGCGATCATTGACAAGCAAAATCTCATCGAAAATCATATTTATCCAGTTTATCTCAATATCCCCATAAATTGCATATAATGCCTTGAAGTTTTCTTTATAGACGGCATCAAAATTACCAACCCTCGGCAATAAAGAGCGTGTGATGGCATGATGTAAAACACGAGCTGTAGGCCGTAAGTTAATCGCCTTAGTACTAGTTTTATGATCCTCGATAAAAAGATGACTGATTTTATCACGAATATGGATAGTGCAGAAATCCAAAGAAAATTCTCTTCCACTATTTGGCGAATTGAGAACCATGGCCATTCGTTCCTTTGAAATGAAAACATGCTGACCACAAACTACAGACCAAAGACAATTAGAAGCATTCTCTGGTTTGAATTTGGGTATGTTAAGATTAGCATAGAACAACCGAATCATAATATGATTAATTTCAATGTTGTTCTTATCAAAGGTAAGGAGTGATTTAATACGAGCCTTATCCGGTAGTTCTTCAACATCATAGAGGATAAAAGCAGAGAGATTTATGAAAGAACCTTTGTGAATGGTGTAATCCTTCATAGCATTCCAACGTTTTACTGCAATAGGATCCATAAGCCATTGTTTGATGTTAGAATCTATGGGTTGGAATGAAGTGGAGCTTGATTTCTTGTGTTTCTTTTGAGGTGCTGCCATCGATTTTGAGGAAATTGATTTGGGGGTTTTGGTTTTTCTTAGAGTTTGAAAGGAAGGACATGAATAAATAATGATGGGATATATGAATCGTCATGTGAATTGGGGGGTAAATAAACTGAAAAACGCGTAGTCGGTCGACCGAAAAATTTGCGATCGACTGTTATCTGGAAAAAATTATTTCCAGAGAAGTTTACCGGTCGACTGGTGGAATATATACCGGTCGACTGGTATCTGGAAAAATTGTTTCCAGAGAAGAGGACCGGTCGACTGGTGGAATATATACCGGTCGACTGGTAGTTGAAAACAAAATAAAAATTCTAGAAACCTCAACGGTCGACTGGTAATATTTTATCGGTCGACCGGTTGGAAAATAAAAATTTTCCAGAGCCTTATGCCGGTCGACTGGTCGATTTGAGACGGTCGACCATTTCTGTTTGAACTTGTTTTCTGAGTGCATAATAACTTATATAGCAGCATATAAATTTATTTCAATTAAAAATGGATTGAAAACAAAAGTTATGAAAATAAAAGGAATTACAACAAAAACTTATTTTGCAAAAAATAAAATAAAATGAAAAACAATATAAATTAATGAGAAGTGGATGACTTCTCTTCGGATATCTCTTTAATATTTGTAGCTTTCGGTGTCCATGGCGACCAATTTTCTCTACCTCCTTCATTTCACATGTAATTACGATCCCATGAGTTAGGACTTCTAGATGTAGATGGAGGATGTGGCATTGGTTCGTGAACTCTATGTCTATCCGTGCAACAGAAAAATGACGCCATTCGTTCTAAGAGAGTTAAACGATCAGATGTTAGTTTTTGTTCATAATGAAGTTGACGCTGGAGATCTATCTGATGATTCTGGTAGTGATGAATTTCACTAATCCTCTCTCTTGTCAGTGGAGAATAGAATAATGATGCTTTCTTAGCACGTTTGGGTGTATCACTGGGGGTATGCGAACATTCCGGTCTACTCTTTGGTGTTTCCGGAGAGTAGTATTCTTCAGGTTCTGAACTAGTGATCGAGATATGTGATCGTTGTGCACATTCGTCACATATGTGTGCTATTATAAATATTTGAAATTTTGTACGGATGAATTCAAGAATGGAGATGCAGAAAACAATAGGAAAGGAGTATCTATATATAGGATTTACGAAATAGGAAGCAATGGTTTTAAAACACTCAGAAAATATAAGCCATTAAAAATTTATAAAGCTCACAATTATTTTGCTAATAATAGCAAAAAGTTATTAAATAGCTAAGATAAAAAATTATCTATCGTCTAGATAAGAACTCAACATTGTATATGTGTATTTATATATATATTATACATCGAGTTCAGTTCTAGAAATTAAGCCTAGCTCTCTACGTAAAGAAATAAAACTAGATTCGAGTAGAGGCTTAGTAAAAATGTCTGCTAATTGGTTGTCAGTCTGGATATATTCGAAAAATATTGTTCCTTTTTCAATATTATCTCTTAAGAAATGATGTCGAATATCAATGTGCTTTGTTCGAGAATGATTGACTGGGTTTTTCGATAAATTAACTGCGCTTGTGTTATCACAGTATATGATAGAGTTTATTAGATGTATATCAAAATCTTGAAGTGTTTGTTGCATATATAATACTTGAGTACAAGCTAGAGCTGCTGATATGTATTCAGCTTCACATGTCGAGAGTGAAACGCAATTTTGTTTCTTACTGAACCAAGAGACAAGTGATTTTCCAATAAAATGGCACATACCACTTGTACTCTTTCTATCCGTGCGAGCACCACCGAAATCAGCATCACTATATGACACTAATTCGAATGGACAATCTTTTGGGTAGAAAAGACCAAAATCTTTGGTTTTGTTAAGATATCGTATTATTCGTTTTACAGCTCATAAATGTGATTCTTTAGGATTAGCTTGAAACCTTGCACACAAACAAACACTCATCATAATATCGGGACGACTTGCGGTAAGATATAGGAGAGAACCAATCATGCTCCGATATAACTTCTGGTCAACATTTTTACCATGTTCATCTTTTTCAAGATGTGTGGTCATACTCATGGGAGTTGGTTTACCAGAGGTATTCTCTAAACCGAAGCGTTTAACTAAATTTCCGCAGTATTTTTCTTGACTAATAAAAATACTGTTAGAAAGTTGTTTGATTTGAAGACCAATGAAATATGATAATTCTCCCATATGAGACATTTCAAACTATTTGGTCATAATATTTGCAAATTCTTTGTAGAGTTTATCATTTGTTGAACCAAAGATAATATCGTCTACATATATCTGGATAACAAATATATCGTTTCGAGAATGTTTAATGAATAAAGTCTGATCGACTTTACCAATTTGAAATCCAGAATCAATAAGATAGCTTTGTAATTGTTCGTACCAAGCACGAGGTGCTTGTTTTAATCCATATAAAGCTTTCTTAAGTTTATATACGTGATCAGGATATTTCTCATGTATGAACAAAGGAGGTTGCTCGACATATACATTCTTTTTGATAAACCCATTTAAGAATGCACTTTTGACATCCATTTGATAAAGTTTAAAATTATGATGACAAGCAAAGGACAATAAGATTCGAATAGCTTCTAATCGAACCACGGGCGCAAAGGTTTCTTCATAATCGATACCTTCTTCCTGGTTATATCCTTGTGCTACTAATCTTGCCTTATTTCTGGTTATATTTCCTTGTTCGTCAGCTTTATTTTTATAGACCCATTTCGTACCAATGGCTGACTGATCAGTCGGTCTTTGAACAAGTTCCCAAACATCATTGCGCTCGAACTGATTTAGTTCTTCCTGCATGGCAATGATCCAGTAATCATCATTAGCAGCTTCTTTTAGATTCTTAGGTCCGATATTTGAAAGAAACGCGACATGACCCATTTGATTCAGTTGACTTCTTGTTCTTATTTTTGATGTTACTTCTCTAATAACATTTTGAACTGGATGATCTCTTAGAATTCTAGGAGGAGATCTAAAACTTGGTGGAGAAGGTACCACAAGTGGTTAAGAAATATCGTCAACAATTTCTGAGTCAGAGTCATTATTTGTGATGATAGGATTATCAATGACTATAGTTTCTTCGTCATTTGATACGATATGAGATGGTTTATAGAATTCATCAAAAGAGACATGAAGTGATTCTTCAATAGTATTAGTTCCCTTGTTAAATATACGATAGGCCTTGCTTCGTTCAGAATATCCAACAAATATACCTTCATCGGATTTTGAATCAAATTTTCCAAGATGGTCTTTCGTATTTAAAATAAAGCATTTAGAACCGAAAACTTTGAAATATGAGATATTTGGCTTTCTTTGATTGAATAGCTCATAGGATGTATTCTTGGTCAGAGGTCGAATGGTTACACGATTCAAAACATAACACGCAGTTGCAACAGCTTCTGCCCAAAGTTGTTTTGGTAGAGTGGATCCATTTAATAGTGTTCTTGCACATTCTTGTAAAGTTCGATTTTTCCGTTCTACAACTACGTTTTGTTGTGGAGTTCTAGGAAACGAAAAATTATGATTTATACCTTTCTTTGTACAAAAATGTTCAAATTCACTATTTTCGAATTCTCCGCCATGATCACTTCTTATATTTTTAACCTTTAGCTCTTTTGACTTTTGAACTCTCTTAACGAAGGACTTAAAATGTTTGAAAGTGTCACTTTTGTTTTTCAAGAAAATCACCCATGTATAACGAGAGTAATCGTCAACAATTACAAACACATAGCGATTATGGTTTATTGACTGAACCTGCGTTGGTCCAAATAAATCCATATGTAATAGCTCAAGTGGTTGTAACGTTGATATGACTTTCTTGGATTTGAAAGATGATTTAGTCAATTTTCCTAATTGACATGCATCACAAAGATTATCAACCGCAAAGCTTATTTTGGGTAGTCCTTTAACTAGATCATTTTTGGCTAACTTGTCAACAAATCTGAAGTTTATGCGACAGAAACGTTTGTGCCATAGCCACGGATCATTATCATGTGCTACAAGACACATATCTGAACTATGATTGATGTTCATATTCAGAATATAGATATTTCTGTCTCTGTATCCTTCAAAAACTAAATTTCGATCTTTATCTAAAATACTACAATTATTATCCGAAAAGGAAATGATAAAGCCTTTGTCGCATAATTGACTGATGCTTAGTAAATTATGTTTCAAATTTCTAACTAGCATGACATTAGTAATAAAAGGTAAGTCATATGTATCGTAATTGCTCACATCGCCTTTGCCGATGATATAGCCTTTCGAATTATCTCCAAAAGTGACTGTGCCACCATCTGAATAAGTGATATTTGTTAATAAGCTCTTGTCTCCAGTCATATGCTTCGATCAAAATCTTGTCTCAACATTCTTCCCCTTTTTGATTGATGACAACACCTTGTATTTTCTACCTCTGAATATAAAGCTCCCCCTGAATTTCTGCAACATTTGTTAGTTCATAATATAAATAATCTTACCTTTTGATTCCTGCATTAACAAATGTTAGCACACATATACTATTACCATGTTAATCATATAATTTTAAATGATAGTATATGTAACATGAATGATATGTATCATCATGAGAGAAAATATTTCTCCCCCTTTGTCATCGATTAAAAAGAATAAATACCATAATAAACACAGCAATCGAGAGTAGTAAATAATTATAGCACCTTTAGTCCAATATCCACTTTCCTCTTTTCTTAAGTGGAACCTACAAAAAATACAATTAAGTCCATGGTACCCACTTTTTATGGGGTCCTAAGAGTTTGGTCTTAGGAGTCCAAACCCATACGGGTCCGGTATCCCCTTTATGTATATAATTAGAATTATGATGCATAGTATTTATGAACTGCTGAATATATTTGTTCCTAATCAAATTATTATTGGTTTTAGGAACCCATATTTTGATAGTCTTGACATTTTTCTTTTGAAAATTCATAACTGGTTTTGGCTTGGAATATAACAAATAGAATTCTTCTTAGCTTTTACATTCTTCTTTTTGTAAGAATGATATTTCTGAGTTCCTTGTTTCTTATATCCCAACCCTTGCTTATTTTATAAAGACTGTGAATTTTCAATAATCGTTGTCAAATTTTCTCGACCTTTGTTGAAGTTAGAAACATTTTGAGTGATGTTATCTAACTTAGTTTGTAAACCGGCCTTTTCTAGGTCTAGAATTTTGACTTTTGCCTTAAGTTCATGATTTTTACCAGTAAGAGCATCGTTTTTCTCTTTTTGAGTTTCAATTTCTTGACTCAAAAGAGATAATTGAGAATCAATGTTAGATGATGATTCTTGAAGTTTTTCTAGTTCTTCTTCTAATATTATCTTCTCGTCTTTTAACATATCTCGTTCAAACTCTGCTCTACTCAAATCAGCTTTGGCTTGTTTGAGTTGTCGTTTTATGTCTTTAAATTTGACTATCAATTCAACATTAATATCAAGTATTTCATCAAATGTAGAAATTTATACCTCATCGTCTGTTCCCATGAAACAAACGTTTGCTTGTTCATTTTCTGTATCACTTTCACTTTCTGATGAAAACGAGTCTGAATCATCCCATGTTACTAAGAATGCTCGTTTATTTGATTTGTCCTTCTTGTATTTGAATTTGTCATTTTCTGACTTCTTCTTTTGTTCTGGACAATCCTTGTGCATGTGTCCCTTTTTGTGGCAGTTGAAACATTCTTCAACGGATGATGATGGTCTATTTGATCCACTTTTCTTTTTGTTATAACGACCTGCTTTTTGTCGTTTCAAGAATTTCTTGAAACCTTTTGCAATGAATGCCAAGTCTTCATCTTCAGAATCTGATTCATCTTCATCTTTTTCAGCATGAAATGCTACGTTTATCTTTTCTTCTTTCTGTTCTTTTCTAGCCTGCAAATTAGCTTCATAGGAAATTAGATTTCCTATCAATTCATCTGGTTTCATGATGGAAAGGTCATTAGCTTCTTCAATCGCGAATACTTTTCCTTCCCATTCACTAGTCAAAGAATGTAGGACTGTTGAAACAACATCAAAATCTGAATACTTTTGTCCTAAACTAATAAGTGCATGATGAATAGTCTGAAACCGTGAATACATATCAGAAATTATTTCATTCGGTTTCATTTTGAAATTTTGAAACCGACTTTTCAGCATGGCTATCTTGGCTTGTTTAACCTTGTTAGTACCTTCATGAGTGGTTTTTAGCGTTTGGCAAATTTGATATGCAGTGGTACAGATACTAACACGGTTGTATTCATTTTGGTCTAATGCACAAAACAACATGTTTATTGCTTTTGCATTTACAGCTGCTGCCATTTTCTCAGCCGGTGTCCATCCTGAATACTCAGTTGTTGGATTTACTATTTCTTTCTGAGTAGCATTCCGAGCATCATAGCTAGTTGATTGCATGTAAAAAGCCATACGTGTTTCCCAATAGCTATAGTTTAGACCATTGAAGAAAGGAGGTCTTTGTGTTGATTGACCTTCAGTGTAAGTGGTGTTAGTGATACTACTTGGGTTATTTTCCATATTACTAGAATATATCAAATAACTGTGTTACGGTTATAAGATGACTGTGGTCTGATACCAAATGATCGTGTAATATACTAGTCTGATACCAAGTATAATATACACACAAGGATCGTGTAATATGACAAACACTAGTCATGTATGAAGTAATAAACAAGCACAGAACTGTATGATAGTAAATGCAGTAAAAAAATATAAAAAATCACACCAGGGATTTTTATACTGGTTCAGAGCACCGTCTTACGTCCAGTCCCAGACCTCTCTCAAGATTTTCACTAAACAACTACCTCACTTCACCTGGAGAAACAGGTTCACAATACCCGAGCAGCCGAACGGGATTTCACGCCTCTAACAACACGAGGACTTCACAACTCGCCTCTTACAACACGAGGACTTCAAACAAGATGAGTAAAACTTGTAATTTGACAATGTGTGTTCTCAATAACACGAATTTGTCAATTCTTGTACAACCTTCCTATAATCTTATCCTCAAATATGATTTTGTGATTATGAAGATTTGGAAGATGATATCGTTGTTTGAATCAAAAGAATAATATATAGATTCAAGGATTCAAATAACGATATATGAGAATTATGAGCTTTTGAGTGCTTTTAGAGAGCAAGAATGAAATCAGCAATTAGATAGCAAGAATAGAAAGAATATATGTATAAAAATGAAGATTTCATGTTGTTTTTATAGAGGATGGAGAGTTGTAATCATTGGTGAAGAGAAGCAACGAATAGAGATGATTTTTGTGAAGAGAGAAGAAAACAACCATTGATGAATAATGGTGTCTCTTCGAAAAGTGCTTTTAGTTCGTAGACCAGTCGACTGATTAAAAATGACCAGTAGACTGGTATTTGAATATATGTACGTTATATATATGTGTGCACGTTCATTGTGCATTTCTGCCCAAAATCGGTAGACCACCCATAATGAAACCGTTCGACCGGTTTCAGGTAGTATGCACAATGAATGTGCATACATATATACTTATATATATATATATATATATATATTCAAACCATCTAGGTATATGATTATTTGAGGATAGATTTTAACATTTAAAACTCAACTAACACTCTAAATAATCAACCTCTAACATTAGATACCACTGAATCTCTTCTTTTTGTCGATCTTGAACGTCTCCTTGTCATTTAATCAAAATGCCAGTTCTTGATTCAACAAATGATTCAAGTAAAAAAAATTCAATTCAAAAATATTCAAGCCAATACAAAATCTCAATAAAATTATCACAATTAAAAAATAGCAGTGGTCGTAATGGGTATAAATTTTCTAGTCTTTCCAACAATGAATTAGAAGAAACTCAAAACAGAAGAGGTGTGTGAAATTTCATTATTTTTCATATCTTCAAAATTTTAGAATTCAAATTAACATTATTCAAAATATAACAAGAATGCTTCAGCACTGTTAGGAATTCAGTAATCAAAAAAGAATTAAACTTCAAGATAATTGTAGAAGTATACTATTTTGAATACAATATCTGGAAATTATTAAAACATTAGAGTTTTATACATATGAAGCACTTTTCCAGAAAATCATGAATTCTGCAATGTTGAAGTTTAGGAACAAAAGAATAATAAAAGATATGGCAATGTCAATGCTGGTAAGTAGAAATCAAATGGAGGATTTAAAAGAAATGTGACAAAGTCATTACACATCATCATAACAAAATCAGAAGAATAAAAAAATACAAAAGGGGTAGAAGGAGGAATAAACAAAGAAGAATAAAAAAGAGAATATTAAAAGAGATGAGTTTAGATATCATACCGGATTTACAGTAAACGTTGTGGATCTCCAACTCAACAAACTTGGCTAAGGAACATATATGAATAAGCTTTAACCTTGATTCTTCTAGAGGGTCGTTCCTCAGCCATCCTTTGGTACCTAATTGTTTAGAGGATTGAGTGGTCTAACAAAATCAGTAAAACCACTCATAGTTCTGTTCATGTATTTTGGTACCCAAACCTATTTGTATAACAACCCGTTGGAATTTGCCTTTGTACCCTTAGGAACCCAAATCTGTTTGAATTTGGTCAAAGTTGTTTTATTTCCATTTGGGATCCAAGATTGTTTAGACGGTTTGTTAACAAACAAATTTTCATATTGTTTATGCTTCAAAAGTCCTTTGAAATTATCAGAGGTCTTATTTTAAAAATAATCTTTTTCAAAACGGTTTGAAGGATTTTTAAAGCCATTTTAATTTAGCTTTTTAAAATCATTTGTTTTCCCAATACCAAGACAATTTTTATTACCAGAAGAAAATTGATTTTTCAATAGCATATTCAAAGATTTTTCTCCGGTTGAAAAACATTTTAAGCTCAATTCAAGATAATTGATTTTGGATTTAATATCAGAATTTTCTTTCATCAAATTTGAATAACGATTAATGCTGATCTTTCTCCTTTTAGTATCATTTTGTTTCGAAATCCAATTTTCGTTTTCAAGCAGTTTGATTTTGGTCTTGGACTCAAGGATTTCAGATTCAAATTTAATTTGTTTTCCAAAATCAAGTTTTTCAAAATCTTTGAATTTTGCAATTTCGTTTTCAAGCTCTTTTAAAATCAAATCACTTTTCAACAAGCTTTCTTTTTTGGCAATTTCATGTTTGGAATTTTTAATAGCCATAAAAAATTTAAATTCTTTTTGCAAGGAATTTTTTGTACATTTTAGCTCAATCACATTATCTTTTAAAATCAGAATTTCCTCTTTAAGTTTTTGAATGTTTTCATTGAGATGAACGCGATTAGTTTTCATATTCAAACAATTTTTGCAATCCGAATTTTCTAATTTTATGACATTTGAAAGTTTTGATCCCAAACGGTTATTTTTGCTGGTCAACTCATGATTTTTAGATTTTTGAGATTTTTTTTCAGATGGAGATTATCAATAGTTTTTGTTAAATTGGCACATATATAAACCAAATCTTTATATGAGAAACTTTCAGGCTCATTATTTGTTGAGTCTCCATTGTCCGATCTACTTGAATTTTCATATGTTTCTCCTTTCAAGCATAGATCTGAATCTAAGTTCACATTCTGGGGTTTTGAGCTGCTGTTGTAAATTCTTCCATACTTCATATTGAGAGTATTCCAGATTTCCTATGCTGTCAAACTATGAGAGATATAGTTGTAATGGTCATCATCAATATAAGAATATAAAATATGAGTAGCACTGTAACGGCTGGAAATTTCCGACTCCTCGGGAGTCGGAAATTCCGCGACGTTAGTGAAAGAATTTAGAAGGTGAGAAAGAAAAGATAGAACTAATAGAATAGAAGAAGAAGAACATCAGAATCATCAGAGTAACACGAATCTCACAGCGGAACGAATAACATATAATATATAACATAACTTTGAAGTAAACAGTTATATATATACAATAGCACTTATCAGAGTACAACACTTACAACACAGCGGAAATAACTATAGCTATAAAATCTTGCAGCCTCCTGCTCCAAGCTCTCCAAGTATACCTGTAAATCCCGACTACTTGACTGCCCGTACAAATTTAGGCACCCAAGAGTTTAGGGAAAAAAACAAAGTAAACTCCGGGTCAGTCATGGGACTGGTATGAGTAAAATAGTTTAAGAACAGGTATAGGATATCTCATAAGACCACGCCGTGAATACGGAACGGGTTTTTCCCTTATGAGTATCTGAACAACTTTGACAAGCAATATCATTGTGATATTATAATAATGTCTAAGTACAAATAGGTATCAGTCTAGCAGAAACGCTTGCATCTCACGTTCTACATACATAGTATAAAATCATAAACCGCAGGGCTCTTATCGGAGAATGGATTCCAACAGACAAGGTATGGGAGCACCTTCTGAATAGTGTACTCTAGAGGTGATACACTCAGGGTTCAACAAGAACGTCTTGCAACCCGGCCACACATGACCGCTCACTCATTTAGCTTGAGTGTCGCGAATATATTGCCACCACGGTTATAGGCCATCAAACCGTCATCCGAAGATACAGAATCAAAAAGAAGTATAAATATGAATATTCCCTAGATCGGTGACAATACACCCTGCTTGGGGATGACCCAACTAGCCATGCTGCCTAGCCCAACTTTTGTTACTTCCCAGTGTGAGGCTAGAAGCTACGTCTATCTTCAGAACATCTGATCACCATTCACTTTGAATGCCACATCGTCATACCCGCCAAATCACAAATTGACTTATCCAAAAATAACACGGGTATATAGCTAAGAGAAACGAATTCCTCCGCCACCAAACGTGAATACGTTTGAACAGATCAACTTACGCGATCCATTGGATATACTCTGTCAGACCTTCTTCCATATATGTTATCCTGGGACTGGACAAACCGAAGGCACTATTCAGTATATCCATCTTAGTCACTGTTATCTAAGACTTATACAACATCCCTTGCACTTTACTCCGTCTTCAATTTATCTTTGGCTTATATTGCTCGCAACGCTTATGCCGATACAGAGTGGTTCTTTGGATAATAATCCAACCGGTCTCTCCATATTAACAACGTTAAAATGGTAAAAACTTTGATAGTCTGTGATTCAACTATCAAATGAAAACATGTCGGTGTACAAACAACGATCTTATTTCCAAATGGAAATTCGATCGATCAATCATCATATGTTCATATTTCCTTATTTCATATATTAGAAAATATATGTTATTAATCATTGGAAAACATTTCCATAGCTTATTTTCACATCACTATTATTTCGCAACTATCAGTCCCTAACTGTAACTAGTATGAGAACAATTCTCTAAGTATCAATCCGGAAGGTCGAAACCAACATCATATCGTCACTTAGAAAACCATTCAACTTACCCTCTCCAGTCAGTTTCTGAATTTGCTTAACTCTATTTCTTAAATTCTTATCATGAAAACATTTCATTTTCTACGTTTAGAAAACATATCTGACTATATTTGGAAAACGTTTCCAAAACTCATTTACGGATTTCCAATGAACGTTGTATAAAACATCGTTACGCTTAATCCATTAATCGCTTATTACTTAACTATATTTCAAATCAACCTTTTCTATCGAACCACAACTATTCCTTTGTCAATTCTGAAGTCAATCAAGTTGGGGTATAATTACCTCTCAGACCTTAATTGAACAACGTCCTTTACTGTGAAATAGATGAAGCTCGTCACTCACTTTTTACAATCATCTGTTTACGCAAATTCTCGGATTCAGGTTACGAATCCACTTCTTATATGACAGTGTTTGATTATAACTATAACGTTATAATTCCTACCCCTATATATTTTATTTCCTAACTCGAATAATTTAACAGACACCTAATTTCTAAATCAATAACTAAATCTTGATTTAAACCCTGGAAAGTAAATAGTACTTTCCCGAATTCGCTATAATCGAATTCGACGTATAACTTTCTTTCGAGTATCTCTATTTGATTAACTCTTCTTCGAATAACCTATATTCGATTATCTCTCTTCGAATAACTCATATTCGAAATCTCTCTCTTTCGAATAAACAATATCCGATCTCTTTCTTTCGAATATGCTATATTCGAAAATCTCCTTTCGATTTACTAATCGATAACTCCTTTCGATCAAACTAAAATCGATAACTCCTTTAACTCTATTCGAATAACTAATATTCGACTAACTCCTTTGGATCAACTCATTTGATTAACTCCTTCGAATAACTAATTCGAATAACTTACCTTCGAATAACCAATATTCGATTTACTCTAACTCGATTAACTTAATTCTAATCGATTTACTCCATTTCGATTCAACTTAATTCAAATCGATTAACTTAACTCAAATTGATTAACTCCTTTCGAATAACTAAATTCGATTTAACTCTAATTGAATAACTAATATTCAATTAACTCTTACGTGTTTAACTCTATTTGAATAAGTAATTCGAATCACTCTAATGTGTTTAACTCTATTCAAATATCTAATTCGAATAACTCATTTCGAATAACTAAATTCGATTAACTCTTTTAACTTTACTCGAATAACTATATTCGATTAACACCTTCTTTCGAATAACTATATTCGATTAACTCTTCGACTAACCCCTTTGGATTAACTAACTTCGAATAACTCCTTTGGATTAGCTAACTTCGAATAACTCCTTTGGATTAACTAACTTCGAATAACTCCTTTGGATTTACTAACTTCGAATAACTCCTTTGGATTAACTAACTTCGAATAACCAATATTCGATAACTACTCTTCGAATAAATAATATTCGGTAACTCTTCTCAAATGAATAACATTTGATTTCTCCACTCGAATAAACTATATTCGATTACTCTTCCCTCGAATCCACTATATTCGATAACTCTACTTCGAATAAGTGATATTCGGCAACTCTACTCGATTAACTCCACTTGGATAACTCTAACTGGTCAACTCTAACTGGTCAACTCTAACTGAGTAACTCTAACTGATTAACTCTAACTGGTCAACTTTAACTGGTCAACTTTAACTAGTCAACTTTAACTGGTTAACTCAAATGGTTTAACCTAACTTGATTTACTTGTCTCGATTAACTGAACTAATCCACTTAGTTTAACTTAGTAAATTCACTTTGATTGACTCTAACCGATTTACTTAGTTTAACTCAGCTAATTCACTTTGATTAACCCAACTAATTTACTTCGATTAACCAATTAGTTTAACTTGACTAATTCACTTAGTTTGACGCAACTAATTCACTTTGATTTACAAATTAGTTTAACTTAACTAAGTCACTTAGTTTGACGCAACTAATTCACTTTGATTTACCAATTAGTTTAACTTAACTAATTCACTTCGATTAACCGCTTAGTTTATCTTAACTAATTTACTTTGGTTAACTTAACCAATTACTTTGATTAACTCGACTAACTTGCTTTGGTTAACCTAACAAATTACTTTGTTTAACTCTATTCGAATAAGTAATTCGAATCACTCTAATGTGTTTAACTCTATTCAAATATCTAACTCGAATAACTAATTGATTAACTCGACCCATTTCACTTGGTTAACTCGACCAATTCACTGGATTAACTCCTATTTATTTAACAAATAAATATCCCCTTTAGTTTAATTCTATTTATTTAATCTCTAAATAAATATCCTTTATATTTCTTTTAACGAATATAATTCCTTTATATTTTGATTAACAAATATATCCCCTTATATTCGATTAACATACATATTCCCTTGTATTTGATTTACAAATATAATTCTTTTATATTTGTTTTACCAACTATATTCCTTTATATTCAGAATCCTTTTTTCTTATATATATATATATATATAATCCCTTGATTTTATGTAAATAAACTATTTTCAAAATATACTTTGAAAACCCCTCTCCTACATTTTGGTATTTCTCAGGGTATTTAACCCACCATATAACAACGATAAATATCGTCCCACCACACATAATCACACCGATTATATACATCACATTATATATCACAATATAAAAATCACAGTAAAATAACTGTTGAGGAATCCTGTTGGATTCCTCCAACCTGTTTCCCTGCACCACAGATGTTAGACAATACAACAACATCGATTTCACTTCACTGTGAAATATTCTGATAGCAGAATCAACATATGACTATTTAACGGTTTATATATATACGTAAATATATATATAAAATCTCTACTAACTGACTAGCAGTTCAATCAAACAGTCAACACACAGTCAAACAGATAATATTTTAACAGTTCTAAGAATACAACGTGAAAATAAAACTGTTTAGAGTTTGTGAGATTTACTCACATTGGCGCGTTAATCGTTAAATAACGGTTTGCGTTCATTGCTTTCGATGGACAATTTATTTTGCCATAAATTGTAACGAGCTCGGATCCACTTCCAGTCAGTCTCATTTTGTTGCTCCCGTCCATATGATCCCGACGCAACTTACGGTTTGTAAATCTGATATTCTATGGCCAAGTTATACGTTATATAAGTTTTGAACTATTTACAATAAAAACACTTAATTATTAAACGGGCTTTACCCCTTTATATTGGCCCATATCAATTCGTGAATACCCAGGCCCGTTCAAACACCTTCTTCCCAAACAAAAACTGCCGTGAATTCCTCTCCACGTTTCACCATTTCAGCTACTTTACTCCTCCACCGCTCCCTCTACAGACCACGAAACTTCCAACCGACACCCTCGTCATACTCCTCTTCGTGAGCCAGCCCACTTCCATCCGATCTTCTTCACTGTGCTGCTACCCTACCAAACGCGAGTTCGAGCGTTTCTGGCTCGCACAGTAAAACCAATCGACATCCTTTTACACAGAATTTCTCAAAACTTTGCAAACACGATCTGTTCTCCATCCCAAGATCGAAACAAACCTCGAAATCGCAAATTAATGCTACCAGTTCTCGAATGTCGGAGCCCTAGCTCGCGACCCACGCTGACACCAATTTTCCAGCGATGAGTAAACTCACCGAACCCAACAATAAGGGTACTGGATCGAAACACTTCGCACCAGGAATCCGAATAAAATAGTTTGGTGATTTATTGTATTTGATTCCATTTTATGTGGATTATTGAAGTGTGCGGTTTTGGGTTTTTTATGCGGTACTTATAAGCTGTGTTGGTAGGTACGGTTGGTGGCTAAGATAAAATGGTGCGTGGCCTCCAATTTGCCAAGAAAATATTAGGATATTTTTATATTAAGATTTTATATTTTTATTTTCTCTATTTTCTGTTTGTCTCCGGTCCTTAAAAATCCCTGCGACCACATATGATACCTAAAAATCACCAAACTGGACATGTAGCTAAAGTTCGACATTACGGTCCCAACGAAACTGGTTTCGTCGAATTCCGACTCCGTATGCTCACGCAACGTTTTTTTAACTGTCAAAATACTGACTATTTTCCACTCTAAAAATCCGTGCGGTCACACACTGACTTCAAAAATCATGGAACTGGAAATCTAACAACTATTTGATATTGCGGATCCAACAAAACTAGTTTCGTCGAATTCCGACTTCGTATGTAAAAGTGGCTATTTTTAACGCTCTAAATAGCCTATTTAAATATATAAATATATTTAAATATAATTAAATTAAATATTAATAAATTAATATTATCGTATATATTCACACATGATATCGTACAGCTCCAGAATATCATATCAGAATTTACGGCTTGATATTTCAGATTCCAGATTATCTCGATGTTCAGTTTATACTGAAAATCCATTTATAACGTATATAAAGCGTCGCAAATTATAAAGGAATTTTACAGCGACTTTTCTGAAATTTGATTTGGACGTACATCAAAATCTACACGACGAAATCCTGTTTTTTCTCTTCCACTAGAAAGATATACTCCACCGGCTCCACACGTTTCTTGTTTCTCAGAATTCCGGCTTAAAATGAATCATGTACATTCAGTTGAAGTTCGAATCGCCAAATTTCAAACTGCCGCGACGTTTCAGGTTCGTTTTAATTATAATTATAAATTATAAGTTCGAACGTTTTACTTTAAGTTATCGATATCGCCAAATCGATATATAAATAATTAAATAAATTAATTATTCGACAGCTAACAAAACGCGCCATTACAGACTTCCCCCCTTAAAATAATTTCGTCCTCGAAATTGCTAAGTTAGAAAAATGCTACTAACTCTACTAACTTGATTCAAATATCTTTTAGTTTACTTCTCAACTCCAGTTTCAACTGAACCATTAAATTTTCAATTAAATTATTAATTCATTCTGGCTAACTGAATTTCCATAAATCATGAGAATGTTCTAACGCCTGGAATTTTCGAAAAATTTCGCCATAACCTCCTTTGTATTGGTCAATATGACAAACCACCTCTCGCCTCTCTAGGCCTTCTCCAACCCAAAAGAAAATCAAACAGCCAAGCGGCTTGCCAATTTGGCTCATAAAATCCAAACTCATATATAATATAAACTTATACCTTTTTGTCGGTCGTATCATTATATCCCTACCCACTGTTATCAACTCGGCATATACAAATGCCATCCCAATCAACTCCAACCAATTTATTCTTAACACAACCATTCGCTTATTCAGGCCGAATTCAATTTCAAATTCGAGTTTCAAATTCCAAACTCTCAACTAATCGTTTCAAATCCAAAACCATATTATTCTCAAATCACTTCCAGTTTTTCTTAACCTATCATCTCAAGTTAAATTCTGGTTTATTATTTACTTTTACCATCCCATTCGAATTAACTTCACAAATTGAATTTTAATTTCTAGAACTTAAATTCCTGGGTAAATTTCAAATCAATTCGAAATCATACTGCCAATTCAAAGCCTTTGAATTTTCTAAACAACTTGTTTCCTCAAAACAATTCAAAATAAAATCTTTGGTAGTAATCCACCACTTAGAACTCGAAAACCACACCGATGATACTGCGCAGTCATCATCGGAATTATTTTCCAGCGACCCAAGTGATTTCAATACTATATTATTTTCAAAACCATTACTAAATACTTCCATTTTGAAAACATTTCAAAATCTCCCAGGAACTTAAAATTTCCTTATTTTAATTCCAAATCTGATTTAAATTCATATTTAATTCATCTTATTTCATATACTTTACTTATATGAATTCTGATTAGTTATATATAACCATTTCACATGTTAAAATCTTACTCGATTATAATAACAACCAACACTGCCAATATATTATATCAAAATATATTCGGGTAAAATTATTTCTTTTACCCTCCTTTCAAAACATACCGTGTCGTTCCATCGTATTCGAGTGTTTAGTAACCCCTATCGATACAGTGGATCAAACTGATCGAACAGGATTCACAAACTACTCAACCAATGAGTCTCCACAATATAAAATCACTTTATATTAAATAACAAATACGCACTCGTATATATACACTCAAACTCAATCTAGGGTATTACTAACCCTATCTCTACCGAGTCACGCCACAGAGCCAAGTAATTCTTAACTTAAGCTCTGATACCAACTGTAACGGCTGGAAATTTCCGACTCCTCGGGAGTCGGAAATTCCGCGACGTTAGTGAAAGAATTTAGAAGGTGAGAAAGAAAAGATAGAACTAATAGAATAGAAGAAGAAGAAGAACATCAGAATCATCAGAGTAACACGAATCTCACAGCGGAACGAATAACATATAATATATAACATAACTTTGAAGTAAACAGTTATATATATACAATAGCACTTATCAGAGTACAACACTTACAACACAGCTGAAATAACTATAGCTATAAAATCTTGCAGCCTCCTGCTCCAAGCTCTCCAAGTATACCTGTAAATCCCGACTACTTGACTGCCCGTACAAATTTAGGCACCCAAGAGTTTAGGGAAAACAACAAAGTAAACTCCGGGTCAGTCATGGGACTGGTATGAGTAAAATAGTTTAAGAACAGGTATAGGATATCTCATAAGACCACGCCGTGAATACGGAACGGGTTTTTCCCTTATGAGTATCTGAACAACTTTGACAAGCAATATCATTGTGATATTATAATAATGTCTAAGTACAAATAGGTATCAGTCTAGCAGAAACGCTTGCATCTCACGTTCTACATACATAGTATAAAATCATAAACCGCAGGGCTCTTATCGGAGAATGGATTCCAACAGACAAGGTATGGGAGCACCTTCTGAATAGTGTACTCTAGAGGTGATACACTCAGGGTTCAACAAGAACGTCTTGCAACCCGGCCACACATGACCGCTCACTCATTTAGCTTGAGTGTCGCGAATATATTGCCACCACGGTTATAGGCCATCAAACCGTCATCCGAAGATACAGAATCAAAAAGAAGTATAAATATGAATATTCCCTAGATCGGTGACAATACACCCTGCTTGGGGATGACCCAACTAGCCATGCTGCCTAGCCCAACTTTTGTTACTTCCCAGTGTGAGGCTAGAAGCTACGTCTATCTTCAGAACATCTGATCACCATTCACTTTGAATGCCACATCGTCATACCCGCCAAATCACAAATTGACTTATCCAAAAATAACACGGGTATATAGCTAAGAGAAACGAATTCCTCCGCCACCAAACGTGAATACGTTTGAACAGATCAACTTACGCGATCCATTGGATATACTCTGTCAGACCTTCTTCCATATACGTTATCCTGGGACTGGACAAACCGAAGGCACTATTCAGTATATCCATCTTAGTCACTGTTATCTAAGACTTATACAACATCCCTTGCACTTTACTCCGTCTTCAATTTATCTTTGGCTTATATTGCTCGCAACGCTTATGCCGATACAGAGTGGTTCTTTGGATAATAATCCAACCGGTCTCTCCATATTAACAACGTTAAAATGGTAAAAACTTTGATAGTCTGTGATTCAACTATCAAATGAAAACATGTCGGTGTACAAACAACGATCTTATTTCCAAATGGAAATTCGATCGATCAATCATCATATGTTCATATTTCCTTATTTCATATATTAGAAAATATATGTTATTAATCATTGGAAAACATTTCCATAGCTTATTTTCACATCACTATTATTTCGCAACTATCAGTCCCTAACTGTAACTAGTATGAGAACAATTCTCTAAGTATCAATCCGGAAGGTCGAAACCAACATCATATCGTCACTTAGAAAACCATTCAACTTACCCTCTCCAGTCAGTTTCTGAATTTGCTTAACTCTATTTCTTAAATTCTTATCATGAAAACATTTCATTTTCTACGTTTAGAAAACATATCTGACTATATTTGGAAAACGTTTCCAAAACTCATTTACGGATTTCCAATGAACGTTGTATAAAACATCGTTACGCTTAATCCATTAATCGCTTATTACTTAACTATATTTCAAATCAACCTTTTCTATCGAACCACAACTATTCCTTTGTCAATTCTGAAGTCAATCAAGTTGGGGTATAATTACCTCTCAGACCTTAATTGAACAACGTCCTTTACTGTGAAATAGATGAAGCTCGTCACTCACTTTTTACAATCATCTGTTTACGCAAATTCTCGGATTCAGGTTACGAATCCACTTCTTATATGACAGTGTTTGATTATAACTATAACGTTATAATTCCTACCCCTATATATTTTATTTCCTAACTCGAATAATTTAACAGACACCTAATTTCTAAATCAATAACTAAATCTTGATTTAAACCCTGGAAAGTAAATAGTACTTTCCCGAATTCGCTATAATCGAATTCGACGTATAACTTTCTTTCGAGTATCTCTATTTGATTAACTCTTCTTCGAATAACCTATATTCGATTATCTCTCTTCGAATAACTCATATTCGAAATCTCTCTCTTTCGAATAAACAATATCTGATCTCTTTCTTTCGAATATGCTATATTCGAAAATCTCCTTTCGATTTACTAATCGATAACTCCTTTCGATCAAACTAAAATCGATAACTCCTTTAACTCTATTCGAATAACTAATATTCGACTAACTCCTTTGGATCAACTCATTTGATTAACTCCTTCGAATAACTAATTCGAATAACTTACCTTCGAATAACCAATATTCGATTTACTCTAACTCGATTAACTTAATTCTAATCGATTTACTCCATTTCGATTCAACTTAATTCAAATCGATTAACTTAACTCAAATTGATTAACTCCTTTCGAATAACTAAATTCGATTTAACTCTAATTGAATAACTAATATTCAATTAACTCTTACGTGTTTAACTCTATTTGAATAAGTAATTCGAATCACTCTAATGTGTTTAACTCTATTCAAATATCTAATTCGAATAACTCATTTCGAATAACTAAATTCGATTAACTCTTTTAACTTTACTCGAATAACTATATTCGATTAACACCTTCTTTCGAATAACTATATTCGATTAACTCTTCAACTAACCCCTTTGGATTAACTAACTTCGAATAACTCCTTTGGATTAGCTAACTTCGAATAACTCCTTTGGATTAACTAACTTCGAATAACTCCTTTGGATTTACTAACTTCGAATAACTCCTTTGGATTAACTAACTTCGAATAACCAATATTCGATAACTACTCTTCGAATAAATAATATTCGGTAACTCTTCTCAAATGAATAACATTTGATTTCTCCACTCGAATAAACTATATTCGATTACTCTTCCCTCGAATCCACTATATTCGATAACTCTACTTCGAATAAGTGATATTCGGCAACTCTACTCGATTAACTCCACTTGGATAACTCTAACTGGTCAACTCTAACTGGTCAACTCTAACTGAGTAACTCTAACTGATTAACTCTAACTGGTCAACTTTAACTGGTCAACTTTAACTAGTCAACTTTAACTGGTTAACTCAAATGGTTTAACCTAACTTGATTTACTTGTCTCGATTAACTGAACTAATCCACTTAGTTTAACTTAGTAAATTCACTTTGATTGACTCTAACCGATTTACTTAGTTTAACTCAGCTAATTCACTTTGATTAACCCAACTAATTTACTTCGATTAACCAATTAGTTTAACTTGACTAATTCACTTAGTTTGACGCAACTAATTCACTTTGATTTACAAATTAGTTTAACTTAACTAAGTCACTTAGTTTGACGCAACTAATTCACTTTGATTTACCAATTAGTTTAACTTAACTAATTCACTTCGATTAACCGCTTAGTTTATCTTAACTAATTTACTTTGGTTAACTTAACCAATTACTTTGATTAACTCGACTAACTTGCTTTGGTTAACCTAACAAATTACTTTGTTTAACTCTATTCGAATAAGTAATTCGAATCACTCTAATGTGTTTAACTCTATTCAAATATCTAACTCGAATAACTAATTGATTAACTCGACCCATTTCACTTGGTTAACTCGACCAATTCACTGGATTAACTCCTATTTATTTAACAAATAAATATCCCCTTTAGTTTAATTCTATTTATTTAATCTCTAAATAAATATCCTTTATATTTCTTTTAACGAATATAATTCCTTTATATTTTGATTAACAAATATATCCCCTTATATTCGATTAACATACATATTCCCTTGTATTTGATTTACAAATATAATTCTTTTATATTTGTTTTACCAACTATATTCCTTTATATTTAGAATCCTTTTTTCTTATATATATATATATATAATCCCTTGATTTTATGTAAATAAACTATTTTCAAAATATACTTTGAAAACCCCTCTCCTACATTTTGGTATTTCTCAGGGTATTTAACCCACCATATAACAACGATAAATATCGTCCCACCACACATAATCACACCGATTATATACATCACATTATATATCACAATATAAAAATCACAGTAAAATAACTGTTGAGGAATCCTGTTGGATTCCTCCAACCTGTTTCCCTGCACCACAGATGTTAGACAATACAACAACATCGATTTCACTTCACTGTGAAATATTCTGATAGCAGAATCAACATATGACTATTTAACGGTTTATATATATACGTAAATATATATATAAAATCTCTACTAACTGACTAGCAGTTCAATCAAACAGTCAACACACAGTCAAACAGATAATATTTTAACAGTTCTAAGAATACAACGTGAAAATAAAACTGTTTAGAGTTTGTGAGATTTACTCACATTGGCGCGTTAATCATTAAATAACGGTTTGCGTTCATTGCTTTCGATGGACAATTTATTTTGCCATAAATTGTAACGAGCTCGGATCCACTTCCAGTCAGTCTCATTTTGTTGCTCCCGTCCATATGATCCCGACGCAACTTACGGTTTGTAAATCTGATATTCTATGGCCAAGTTATACGTTATATAAGTTTTGAACTATTTACAATAAAAACACTTAATTATTAAATGGGCTTTACCCCTTTATATTGGCCCATATCAATTCGTGAATACCCAGGCCCGTTCAAACACCTTCTTCCCAAACAAAAACTGCCGTGAATTCCTCTCCACGTTTCACCATTTCAGCTACTTTACTCCTCCACCGCTCCCTCTACAGACCACGAAACTTCCAACCGACACCCTCGTCATACTCCTCTTCGCGAGCCAGCCCACTTCCATCCGATCTTCTTCACTGCGCTGCTACCCTCCCAAACGCGAGTTCGAGCGTTTCTGGCTCGCACAGTAAAACCAATCGACATCCTTTTACACAGAATTTCTCAAAACTTTGCAAACACGATCTGTTCTCCACCCCAAGATCGAAACAAACCTCGAAATCGCAAATTAATGCTACCAGTTCTCGAATGTCGGAGCCCTAGCTCGCGACCCACGCTGACACCAATTTTCCAGCGATGAGTAAACTCACCGAACCCAACAATAAGGGTACTGGATCGAAACACTTCGCACCAGGAATCCGAATAAAATAGTTTGGTGATTTATTGTATTTGATTCCATTTTATGTGGATTATTGAAGTGTGCGGTTTTGGGTTTTTTATGCGGTACTTATAAGCTGTGTTGGTAGGTACGGTTGGTGGCTGAGATAAAATGGTGCGTGGCCTCCAATTTGCCAAGAAAATATTAGGATATTTTTATATTAAGATTTTATATTTTTATTTTCTCTATTTTCTGTTTGTCTCCGGTCCTTAAAAATCCCTGCGACCACATATGATACCTAAAAATCACCAAACTGGACATGTAGCTAAAGTTCGACATTACGGTCCCAACGAAACTGGTTTCGTCGAATTCCGACTTCGTATGCTCACGCAGCGTATTTTTAACTGTCAAAATACTGACTATTTTCCACTCTAAAAATCCGTGCGGTCACACACTGACTTCAAAAATCATGGAACTGGAAATCTAACAACTATTTGATATTGCGGATCCAACAAAACTAGTTTCGTCGAATTCCGACTTCGTATGTAAAAGTGGCTATTTTTAACGCTCTAAATAGCCTATTTAAATATATAAATATATTTAAATATAATTAAATTAAATATTAATAAATTAATATTATCGTATATATTCACACATGATATCGTACAGCTCCAGAATATCATATCAGAATTTACGGCTTGATATTTCAGATTCCAGATTATCTCGATGTTCGGTTTATACTGAAAATCCATTTATAACGTATATAAAGCGTCGCAAATTATAAAGGAATTTTACAGCGACTTTTCTGAAATTTGATTTGGACGTACATCAAAATCTACACGACGAAATCCTGATTTTTCTCTTCCACTAGAAAGATATACTCTACCGGCTCCACACGTTTCTTGTTTCACAGAAATCCGGCTTAAAATGAATCATGTACATTCAGTTGAAGTTCAAATCGCCAAATTTCAAACTACCGCGACGTTTCAGGTTCGTTTTAATTATAATTATAAATTATAAGTTCGAACGTTTTACTTTAAGTTATCGATATCGCCAAATCGATATATAAATAATTAAATAAATTAATTATTCGACAGCTAACAAAACGCGCCATTACAAGCACGAGAATTAAATCCAATGTCACCATATCATACCCATGAACAACGGTATCCCAACATTTAATATTAACATATTTTATATAGGATTCCATTTCTGATTTCCAAATTAAAAAAATCTATACCATTAAAAACAATTGGAATATGACTGTACTGACTCTCTATGGACTGACAACTAGGGATCATCATCTCTAGAGTTAATAAAATACCTTCTCTGATACCACTTATTGAATCTAGATTAACCCTAGAGGGGGGTGAATAGGGTTTATTAAATTAATTCGTTGTATTAAAAAATATCGATCATAGATTAAAACATAAATAATAACAAAGAATATAAATGCAGAAGTAAATAACATGGTTTTTATCCAGCTTTTGCAAACCCTTCCGACTGCTGTATTCCTAAGAATGGTATCAGAGAAGGTATTTTATTAACTCTAGAGATGATGATCCCTAGTTGTCAGTCCATAGAGAGTCAGTACAGTCATATTCCAATTGTTTTTAATGGTATAGATATTTTTTAATTTGGAAATCAGAAATGGAATCCTATTTAAAATATGTTAATATTAAATGTTGGGATACCGTTTTTCATGAGTATGATATGGTGACATTGGATTTAATTCTCGTGCTACTCATATTTTATATTCTTATATTGATGATGACCATTACAACTATATCTCTCATAGTTTGATAATAACAAAGAATATAAATGCAGAAGTAAATAACATGGTTTTTATCCAGCTTTGGCAAACCCTTCCGACTGCTGCCTTCCCAAGAATTTTACTAGGTATTAAAATAGACCTCGCTTACAAAACTCTATAAACTTGCAAACCCTACTCATGTTCTAATCCTATGCTCAAAAACCGTAGACTGATCTATATCCCCAAGATAAGATTTTCCCCTAACTACAAACCCATAGCTAGTAACTCCTAGTAATTATAGACACTAGAAAACTTCTAGTTAAACTCCTATAAATAGATGACCTAGTTTTACAGATAAACTAGACAACCCTAGTTTTACAGACAAACTAGAAAACCATTGGACGGTTTACAAAAGAAAGAATAAAGCAAATACGATATAAAATAAAAAACAAAGTTAAAGAAACCCTCCCCTTCTACAATGGTAAAACATAGGTCGTCCACTCTTATTTCGTTTTATTTCACTCGAAGGATTGGCTTCCAAAAAAAGTCGGCCGACCTAATTAAATTAGGGTTTCACGAAATTCCCCAAATCATGACTTCGAAAGCACTTCAGAAATTTTGTTGCTCTTTAGTAGTTAGATGCGTGATGCTTTTTGCCCACAGATTCGAGGATGGCGATAAAAAACAATTGGGAGTGATTCGAATTGATTTTTCCTTCTTCCCTTGATTTTGTTGTTTTGTTTTTGATCGTTCTAATTTGCCAGTGATGATAGGTGTTCTTATAGGATTATAAAAATCCTTAAGATATATATGATTTCATGTATGACTTGCACTGATTGCTTCATGAGTTTGTTGCCTTGATTTGTTGCGGTTGAATTCTGGAAAGAATTGATTTTGATTTTTTGTGGCCTTGAAAGAAAGTCGTGAATTCCTGGTTTGAATGATCGAATTTCTCGAAACAAAATAATTGTGGCCCCTTTATATTATCCCTTGCATGATTACTGAATTGTGCCTTGAATACACTATGTGATTTTATGTATTTCTGGAAATCAAAACAAATGATTTTCTTGGCCCATTTAAAAAGATTCGATCATTTCGGGAAACAAATCAATCCCCCTTGCGTGTTTGGAAACCAATAAATTCAATTTTTGCCTATGAATGAACTTCTGGAAGTATAATATATGATAGATGTCCTGGAAGCAAATATCAATATTTCTTGTCACAAATGTTTCTCATGCCCAAAAACTGATTTTCTAGAACTTTGGAAATATTAAGAATTCTTGCCAACAGAATTATTTGCGTGATCGAATACTTCCTATTTTTGAACTTGTATGGGTTTAGAAATAATAATTATGCAAATTGTTCTCTAAAAATAGTGCACTGCATTGAAATGCTTTTGCCATACAAGTGTACATACCAAAAACTCCATACTGTATATTTCAGGAAGATCTTGCATGCTTTAAAAAGGAGTTTCCAAAAATGTTGCTTTGACTTGCATGTGATTTTCTGTCCAAATCTTTTCTAAATACAAAAGGTTGTTTTTGTGAAAATGTTTTCTTGCCAAAAACACTTGATAATTTTCTTGCCTAAAAATACTGAGTTGAATCTGCATTGAAATACAGTGAACTTCTTTGTTGTCATTTGGGTACTATGTCATTTATTCGTCGATATATATGGAGCGGTTTCATCCTGCTGCTTCTTTTTGTGACGTTTGCCGTACCACTTTGAACTAGCATTTGTCAATCATGTATATAACAGTTTATGTATATCTTGTTGTTGTATGAATGATATGAATGCAACAGTGTGTATTTCATTCTTACATGTGCACAGTAAATCTTATCTGTCCATTTTGCTTGCTCTTGAACCTGCACCACTTTGGCTTGTATTGTTGATTTGAATTAGCAATTGGTACTCATGTATATGCAACTTGTGCTTGAACTTTATCATGCTGAACCATTTTAGAACTGTCTTGCATACATTAGCTTGGTCTATTCAGCTGCCTTGCCTGTACACACATGTTTACATGATCATGTTATCTAGAATCTGGCATATGTGCTATGTGCATGCTTTAACATGCCACCGGCTTGAACATGTTGAAAGTCTGATTGGATATGAAACTTGTATTGTGCCAGTATAGATATTGTTGTGCGGACTATTGGTACATTTTTAATTTTGCTCGACCCATGTTGAGTGTTTCTTGTTGGTTGCATGCAAATGTTTTCTGGCTTGTGTATGCATCACCATATACATACATATGTATACACACACACATACACACACACACATATATTTATATATACATACATGTGTTTGTATTTGTTGCTTGAGTTTTCATGGATACATGGGCATGAAAATGTTGTCAAGCTTCACCTGACACATCATATTTGATATATTTGTCCCTTTCTAACCATATTTCCCTACACAAAAATATGTGTAAATACATATAATGTATGTTTATACATGTATAATGCACTTGCACGTGCAATTTATATATGTGAGCACTAGAAATATTGTCTACCTTGTAATATTTACAGTGTATCACTGTGATTGACACAGATGGATGTCTATATAAATCAGATCAAGTCATGAAAAACGATGAGAAACACACCAAAATTCCGAGGAAAATTAATTTTTAAAATAAAAATCATATCTGCTAGAATTTTAAAATATTTTTGCTTCAGTTTACCGTGTGTTTCTTCTGTGATAGGTAAACAGAAGACTGGACTAACTGTGAGGTAGACAGAAGACAAACGAGTGTGACTGTATACTAGTGTACGAATGCACATGTAAAACTTGAGTGAAATGTAACTAAGTGTACTGTAGTGAGGCAACAATGTATAGAAATGAAATTGCGTGCAAATGTATTATATTTTAGCGAAATGTACAAATAGTGGAGTTATAAATTTGTATTGTTGAGATGTCGAAATAGAATATTATATTTTAGCGAAATGTACAAATAGTGGAGTTATAAATTTGTATTGTTGAGATGTCGAAATAGAATATTATATTTAAATAAAATACTGTTCGAATATTTAAATTCTTGTGCAGCAGTACTCTGTTTAAATATAAATATTATATTCTATCTATGATGTAGTATAACAGTACAATTACAAACACATTTATAATAATAAATATATGTTTGTTATCATCAAACAAAAATCATAGAATTGTTAGATACAACACCGAGTTGTGTTTGAGTACGGCTTATCATCCCCAAACCTATGGTCAAAACGAGAGGGTTAACTGAGTTTTGGAAGATCTCCTAAGAGCTTGTGTATTAGACTACGGAGGAACATAGGAGGACCATGTACATCGTTGAGTTCGCATATAATAGCTACCAGTCGAGCATTGGGATGGCACCATATGAGGCGTTGTATGGTAGACGGTGTAATTATCGGGCATATGGGTTAGAAACCGGAGATAAGTTAATACTTGTGCCAGAGATGATCGAGAAGACATCAGATTGTGTCGAGATCATTCGGCAACGAATGAAAGCAGCCCAAGAACACCAGAAGAGCTATGCCAATAAGCGTCGAAAAGACTTGGAATTTGATGTAGGCGACATGGTTTTCGTAAAGATTTCAATGTTGAAACATGTCATTTGGTTTGGAAGCAAAGGAAAGTTATCTCCTAGGTTCGTTGTACCCTTTCCAATAGTCAAGCGGATTAGAAAGCTCGTGTATAGATTGGAGTTACCTGAGAAGATATCGAGTGTGTATAATGTTTTCCATGTGTCGTTTTTATGGAAGTTCGTGCATGATTCAAATGTAGTGGTATCTCCGAAGTAGTACGAAGACCTAGAAATCGAGACTGTAGTTACAAAACCTCGTAAGCCGCTTCGCATTGTGGGAAATGACACAAAATAACTTAGGAGTAAGAGGTTAAGCTATTCAAGGTACAATGGAGTGAGGATGGCGATGATTGTACGTGGGAGACAGAAGAGAGCATGAAGACGACCCATCCAGAACTCTTCGTCGGTATGACCCATTGATATCATATCATCTTGCATCATTGTAACTTGTACTGTTATCGTTGTTTTTAAATGCCACATGCTAGAACATGGCTTTGGATGCATGGTTTGATGGCTTCTAATTTGGGTGATAGAATTGGCTGCTCATGGATGATCGGCATGCAGAATTGTTTTGGTTGCTTGTGTTTGCGTGGAATTTCGGGGGCGAAATTCCTAAAGGGGGAGCATGCAACAACCCTCATTTTTCATAATGGAGAATCATAAAATATTTTTATTTTATTCCCTGAGGGTTGGATCATTCTCATATTTTGATATGTTGGTTATGGGGATGTGAGACATGTCCATAATTTTTACCAATTTTGTTTGTGACCATTTTCCCCTATCAGTCTTGTATAAGGGATAACTTTTGACTCAAATCAAATCAGGTCTTGAGATCAGTCTCATTGGAAAGGAAATGATGTTTCCATTCCTAGAGTGGTTACATTAAAGATTTGGTTCAGCTGTTTGGGAGGAATCGTTGTTTGTGTGTTTCACAGTTCGATGTTCAGGTTTTAGAGCCTTAATGGGCTGATTTGGAGAGGCCCATTAGGGGGCTGGTGGAAGGCTATAAATAAGGGGCAGGAGATGTGGAGAATAGTTTACTTTCTCCATTCTCTCATTTGGTTGGGTTGGTGATCTTCCTTGCTCAATCAACTACACCTTTCCACCATTAAAATCTAGATCTAAGGAAGAGAATCAAAGATCTACATCATTTGAAGCTAGATCTACATTAATCGAAGAGAGAGTTCATCGAATCGAAGAGTTTAGAGCAAACTCTTCGCTGTTTGGAATTGAGTTTCATCATTTTAGTGTTGTTTTGGAGAATTGGTGAGTGATATGCATCTCTCACACGGATTCAATCAAGTATATGAGTTATATGATCATAATTTCATCATTTTGAGTCAATTTCGCCTAGATCTACATCATGGTAAGCCTATTTTCATATGAATCGCTATATGAACTAATCTGGCAACTTGTAACCAGTAACTTCTACATAGTTTCATATGTTTATGCAAGTTAGATCCATTGTTTTGAACATTTAATCATTTATCATGATTTTGGTGAATTTTATATGGTTATTGATGAAAATTTGTTATTTTAATGATTGTTGATGATAGATTTTGGTGAATTAGTTAGACTGGGTGTTTTGCATAAATTTTTAATCAAATTGAAGTTGAATTGGGCGAGAAATCGTATGGATCGGTCATGGATTGGACGGATTGGTCGTCGCATGGATTGGGGATCAAGACAGGCTGGATCGGTTGGTGAATGGACTAGTCGAAAGATGGATCAGATCACTCAATCGATGGGTTGGTCGTATAGTTTGAGCTATGGGTCATTAGAAACATGGGGTATGGATCAGCCACATCTTCAGTAGATGGGTCATCGAGATTTCAGACCATGGGTCGGTCAAGAGTTATGGATCGATCGGAGCATTGCTGGCATCGATCGGTCGAGGCACCTATGACATGGGTCGGTCATTATCTGCAACGTTCAAATGGTCGGGTTGGAAGAAGCTACATGGAATGGTATGTCCAATCCATAATGGATCAATATGTCCGATCCATAGTGGATCGGCATGTCCGATCCATATAGATCGGCATGTATTAAAGGTTATGGCAGCGCTTTGAAACGCTATGGTTGATGGCATAAACAATGTGGTTTGTTTCTGTAGTGAGTGGATGAAATGCTATGGATTGTATTGGAACTTATATTGATGTTGTTTATTTCAGTAATTTTGTGACTTCGACGTATATCCAGGTGGGAATGTTCGAACGATGTGATGTGTTGGTTGATCGGTGTAAAGCAATGAATGTGAAGACAAGTCAAGGGTGTTGAGTTGTGGATAATGGTTGCTCAAGGGGGACTTGAGTTTGTGAATGGCCGTCGGGTTGATGACTTGAGATGCGAAGGGCGAGAAATTATCGTTTTTGTAAGTCCTAGCAGACTGAAAGCAGGGGTACTTTGGCAATCATGAAGGGCCCTGTACCTTGGGCAGTCATGAAGGGTCTATTTGTCTGGAGAAGGCAAACATACGAGTTATGCAGGCGTATGGAGTTTTTGCTAGAACTAGGGTTTACCATTATCCCTGGGCATATGGCAGGTGGCTGTTATAAGACTAACGATGGTTTCGAAGCAAGAAGGGCAGTGATAGCCAGGTCTCGGATGTTTGGTTGTTTTCTTGTATCATCTCACATGGATTATCTGAAGTCAGGGGAGATGTTTCTTGTGTGCTTGTCTGATATTGGTTTAGGCCTATAAGGCTTGTGCTTGAGGAGTGTTGGATTCGATTAGGATGTTTACGTGAGATATAACTAATTTCTATGTTTCTATTGAGTGATAATTGCTCTAACATTGTTTGGTTACTTCTGGTTGTCATGGTTGAACTGTTGTTTCTTGATTGTTGGATTGTAAAGGCTATCACTATTAGATGAGGGGAAGGCAAGTTTGGGTTCTTCTCTAGTATTGGGTAGTGGTAGGTAAATCTACCTATTATCATATACTTTGTTGATGATGTTAGATAGTTGTTTTATCGCTCACTAAGACTATTGTCTGACTCAAGGTTTTATGTTTTCCTCTTATTACCTTGGGTTGTTCATCCGATTTGGATGGGAAAAATAGGAGGCAGGTGACAAGTGATTAGTGATGACGATACTGCTATGGGAAGGTTAGGAGGAGGCTGGCATATTTCTTTTGCTATTACTTAGTACCTTTGTTTTCGCTTGTTGATGAGTGTTGTAGTAAGGCTGGGACCGACCGGAGCATTCGGGCTTGGATCGGTCGAAGCATTCCTAGCATGGATCAGTCGGAGCATTCCTGGCATGGATCGGTCGGGGAACCTATGACATGGGTCGGTCGTTATCTGCATCGTTCAAATAGTCAGGTTGGAAGAATCAACATGGACCGGTATGTCCGATCCATAATGGATCAGTATGTCCAATCCATAGTGGATCGACGTATCCGATCCATAGTCAATCGAGATATATTAAAGGTTATGACAACGCATTGAAATGCTTGGTTAATGGCATAAATGTTGTGGTCTATTTCCATAGTGAATGATGAGACACTATGGATTGTATTGGACCTTATATTGATGTTGTTTGGTTCAGTAATGTTGTGACTTCGATGTATATCCAGGTGGGAATGTTCGAAGCAATGTGATGTGTTCGTTGATCGGTGCAAAGCAATGAATGTGAAGACAACTCAAGGATGTTGAGTTGTGGATAATGGTTGCTCAAGGGGGACTTGAATTTGTGAATGGTTGTCGAGGTTGATGATTAGAGATGAGAAGGCCGAGAAATAGCGCTATCGTAAGTTCTAGCAGACTCAAAGCATGGGTACTTCGGCAGTCGTGAAGGGCCTTGTACCTTGGGCAGTCGTTAAGGCCTAGTTGTCCGGAGAAGGAAAACATAAGAGTCGCGAAGGCATATGAAGTTTTTGTTATAACTGGGTTTTACCATTAGCCCTTGACATATGGCAGGTGGCCGCCATACGATTAACGAAGGTTTCGAAGCAAGAAGGGCAATGATAGCCATATCTTGAATGTTTGGTTGTTTGGTTGTTTGCTTGTATCATCTCACTTGGATTATCTGAAGTCGGGGAGATGTTTCTTGGGTGCCTGTCTGATATTGGTTTAGGCCTCTAGGGCTTGTGCTTGAGGAGTGTTGAATTTGATTAGGATGGTTTATGTGAGATATAACTAATTGCTATGTTTTCTATTGAGTGATAGTTTCTTTGACATTGTTTGGTTACTTCTGGTTTCCATGGTTGAACCGTTGTTTCTTAGTTGTTGGATTGTAAATGCTATCACTGTCAGATGTGGGGAAAGCAGGTTTGGGTTCTTCTCTAGTATTGGGTTGTGATTGGTAAATCTACATATCCTCATATACTGTTGATGATGTTAGATAGCTGTTTTATCGCTTACTAAGACTGTTGTCTGACTCAGGGTTTTATGTTTCCCTCTTATTACCTTGGGTTGTTCATCCGGTTTGGATGGGAAGACTAGGTGACAGGTGATTAGTGATGACGATGCTGCTATCCAAAGGCGAGCAGGAGGCTGGCATATTACATTTATTGTTACCAAGTTCCTTTGTTTCCGCTATTTGATGAGTGTTGTTGTGATGCTTCATGTACAGAGTTTGATGTGGTATCCAGTGATGTATGGATGATCTTTCAGGATGTTATGAAAGTTTAAAATTTTGTTATATGATGCTCCACTATTTCTGCTTGTTGTATATGCTCTATTATATTTTATCCTTGCGCTGTGAGTAATACGACAGGTGTCGAATTGTGTTTACCTACTCTGATGATCGTCCATAGCAGCCTATCACACCTTTCAGTCCATTATTCCCCTTTTTTAGTGCAGGGGTTATGGACGGTCGTTACAGGTCCTGTCCCATATAAAGTGACTGGATGCGATTGTGTCCCGAAAATCGATTGGATGTAAAGTTGTGGCCTACAAATAAATTAAGTCTCACTATACTTGGAATCATTTGGATGTGCTTTGTAGCCCTGAAATCAAGAATTGGATATTATTGAATAAAAATCCTCATTTTGTGATGTAGTGGAGTCCCAAACCAGTATAAAATCCCGGTGTCTAAATTTCTTTTACTGCATTTACTTTTACTTTCTGCATTCTATGATTGATTCTATGTTTGTTAATATCTGTGATCTATGTACTGTGTTGTTTAATCCAAACAGATTCAAGAAACTAATAAATTCCATAAAATGTTATTTACCCCCCTCTAGTGTTTAAATTGCCGTAAGACCCTTAATCACATCTTTAACAATTGGTATCAGAGCATTGATTTACATATTTTCATAATTTAAAATTTTAAAATTTTAAATGGTAATTTTTGAAGACTTTCATAAAACTAGTTCAAAAGTATGCATTTTTCGTTGTTTCATGAGTCTGCATTTAATTATTGTGAAAAGTCAAGTTGTCTGCCTAATAGGTGTGTTGTACAGGAACAGAGGTGTTACATAGTTGTTGATGGTCAATTAGTGCAAATCAAAAGAGATAAATGGACATTGGATAGTGGTTGTTTGAGGCATATGACGAAAAATCCAAACTTAATAAATAATATAGTCTATGAAGATGAACGAATGGTCAATTTTTGCGATAACTCGAAAGGATACGTGATTCGCATTGACAATATCGGTAACTTTAAAACTCCTATTATTTCTGATGTTTTATTTGTCAGGAATTTAAAACATAACTCTCTTAGTACAAGGCAATTATGCGATAAAGGTTGTAAAATAAAATTTGAGAAAGATAAGTGCTTTATCGAGGATAATAATTCGAACATAATTTTTTAAGGAATTAGAAAGAAAAATATTTACATATTAAGTATGAAAATTTCAAATGATAATTTGTGTATTTTAACCAATACAAGTGACCCTTGAACTTAGCATAAGAGATTTGGTCATTTAAATTTCAAACGTCTAACTAAAATCTCTAAATTAGATTTAGTTAGAGGATTACACAAAATGACCTTCAAATAAGATAACTTATGTGAAGCTTGCCACTTAAGGAAATTAAGAAAAGGTTCTTTTAAGTCAAAAGATGGGATTGCCACTTCAAATCTGTTAGAAGTACTTCATATGGATTTATTTGTTCCATCTCAAACACAATCGATAAACCACAATAGATACATATTCGTAATTATCGATGATTTCTCTAGATTTACTTGGACGTTGTTTCTTTAAACATAAAAGTGATGTTTTTCAATTATTTAAAACCTTTTCAAAGTGGATTAGAAATGTATTATCGTTAAAAATTAAAACTATTAGTAGCGATCACGGTGGAGAAATTTGAAAATGGAAAGTTTGATAAATTTTGAAATAAAAAGGGAATCACTCATAATTTCTCTTTTCCAAAAACTCCACAGCAAAATAGAGTAGTTGAGTGTAAAAATAGGACGATACTAGAGTGTTCAATAAATAGGTTATCTGATAGTAGTTTACCAAAAAGTTTTTGGGATGAAGCAGTCGTTCACTACAACAAAATATGATATTTATAACGCTTTTTAATAACATATTTATCTGAACTGTTATTAATTACACTCAATTCTTTCTCTAGCCTTTAATTTTATTGGTAATAAGAGTCTAACGCGGTGTAACGCGGCGTAATGCTGGCATCTATTCAAGGCCACTTAACAAATAATTATTCATCTCCCCGCAAACCCTTCCTCCATAGCCACATCTCACAAATTATCTAGCAATTGCCGAAAACGTGGTCCATCTCCAATCTCCTCACGGTATCCCTCCAAAACTCCTTCCATCTCCAATTTCCGTCGATGCTTGGGCGGCGAGTTTCTTGTATTCGATTTGGATTTTGGTAAGCGATCCCTATTATTTGTTTGTGTATGTTGTAGATCTGTATTCACGATTATGGAATCAATTTGGATTTATGATTTTAGGGTTGCGATCTGAATTTACGATCTGAATTCACGATTATCTGATTCAGTTTATGATTTTCAATTTGCAATCTGATTCAATTTATAATTTTCCACTTTATTATTACCTTTCCCTCAAAGAAAATATGGTTGACATTTACTGATTTATCATTTAACTTCCTACTGCAATTTTATGTAGGACGTTGTTACTGATACTACAATACCCTGTTGTTCTTACAAAGTCATGATGCAAATAAACATTATGAATCATTATTTAAATCTAATATTTTACTTCTAAACAATGGTATCACAGATATCCACATCTAGGAGTTGAACCGACGGAAATGCAAATCTAACACAATAATTTGATATCAAAGTCAACCAAACCTTTGTAGATCATTCACTATTGTGGGCTTGAAGCTCTCATTGTATGTATGTATATGTATCTATAATATATTTGTATGTGTATATCTAACATGATATATTTGTATGTATATAATTTAACTCATATATATATCAACGTCATAAATATACATATCTATACTCATATTTCGTTAAGTTGCCATTCATTACTTTAGAAATATGCTATATGTATTGTTTACTTTGAAATATGCTATATCTATAGTTTACTTTGATAATATGCTATATATATTTCATTGGTCGATTTTTGGAGTCTACTACTCCGGTCGTGTCGGCACAGCAGATGGTGAGATTGAGTTAGAAGGAGTTGAAGATGTTAAGTTATTTTGGGTCTAATACGTGAGTTTTTCATGCGTGAAGGGTGTAAAGTTTGAGAAATGTGAAGTTGATTTTTTTCTATAAAGTTAGTTCATTTGTTATTTTACTTGTTGAGTTTGGGAATGCAGTAGAAGGCTAAAGAAGTAGCAAATTGGAAATTCTTAGGGCTTCGTTGTTTCATTTGAATACAGTTATTGGTTTATTTGAATATAGGTGAGGGTAAGAAGAGGGAGAGGATTAGAGAATGCACAACCAAGCACATTTTATTATCTTTGAGATCTATGGGAGTTTTATAATTAGTGGAGCGCTTTTGGAAATGGTGTCCCTTTAGTATTGAATGGTGAAGATGAAGTTGCTCAGTATTATGTGCCATATTTGTCAGGGATTCAACTGTTTGTGGATGGCATTCTCTAAAATCAATTGTATGTGCATTTATTTTAAATAAATAGTTAACTAGAATGTTAGTATTGGAACTTGATTTTAGTTTCATCGCATGGACTTTGGTTTAGTTTTGACCATCTAGCGTGTTAGATAAAGGTTTGTGATTGAGTTAGTGTTTTACCCCATGCTATGCCCTTTATAATCGTTTTATAGAGGGTTAATATGCCTTCTATGTTTGATTAAGTTTAATCTGTTCACGGTTGTCTCAGTATGCTGGACCAAGATTGAGTTACGCGAAGTAACCATTGGTTAACATGCGTATTGTGACTCCTTTTGAAACATATTTACAGCTTATGTACAAAAACAAACAAACAAATTTATTCTTGTAGTTCTTTAGGTTTCCTTATTGAATTACCATTATACATTGAATCAACATAAGAATGAAGCTCTGAATTGAGGTTGATTGATAGAATACAAAACAGACGTGTAGCGTATTAAGCCTAAAGGAGTAGATGTTTACAAAGTCAATCCAGGCAAGGTCATAAGTGGCTGGACTTTTTTCTTGTACAAAATAAAACACATCCAAAACGCATATATGTGGTTTGTTTATTATCTCATGTACATTGAGTTTATGCTCACCGGTGGTTACCAAGCTAATTCTGGCTAATGATTTATTTCCAATTATTAGCATTTGAGGCAATAGTTATCGTGATTTTGTTATTTGTTTCTAACACTGTTGAAATTGTTAATGGATATTGGAACAGTAGTTGATATTGTGCTTGTTAGGAATATGTGTTTCATAAAATTCGTATGGCAAAACCTGGCACGGATGTTAATGTTTCACCTGTTCAAAAAAAAAGCAAATTACATTGACTTGCAATGTAATTTAATCTTAGCATAACAGTATTCAGCAAAAATATTGAAGATAAGCAATGGGTTGTCTTGAAACTCAAACTTGTTATCAAAACTTCAAATCTAATGAATAAAATGCATCTGATGCCACAAACCCAAACACACTTGGTCTGATTACAGTTCACTGAGCTTATGTTTCTAATTTTATTTTGTTTGCATTTGTTGTCAAAATTAAATATCATTGCTGCCATGCAGACATAAAAATATAATAGGTATAACTACTTTATAATGTTGTAGGGTACTATATAACTTGCTGAATTACAATTGCAGGGTTTCAAGGTGACTAAACAAAGCATGTGGAGACCTGCACTGAATGGGAAAGCAGTTTCAGCAAACCGGAATCATGCTAGTGCTGGACAGTTCATGTCAATGCATTAACTTGCGTTCAGCTTGCGCATCTCAGTCGCGACGCCTTAGCAGTTGTCCGTATATGTCTTGAAATCCAAGTTCGATAATTTTGCGAATTTTGGATTTGTAATAATGCATGCGTATCTGTAAAATTTAGGGTGCAGCAAGGCATATTACCAAACGAAAAAAAGAACGTGGAAGTGGAATCTGTGGGTGCAGCGGGAAATTCTGGATCAAATCAAGGAGCGGAGAAAAAATATTTCCGTCTTGAGGTGACATCAATTGCATTATATATAATTAATATTGCTTCATATATTGCCAAATACATCTAATGTATTATATGCTCTATGAATATGCATTTTAGATTATCAAGATGATGTGGTCAGCGGACTTATCATACTGAGACCACAATATTCAACCTTTTTTTTAATGCAGAGAGGTGCATATATAGTCATACATTATGTTTATGGTTCTGTTTTTAACATCTGTCAATTTCAAAATACACATTCCTCCCTTTCTGAAACTAGTTTTAAAATGACAACATTTTTGTAAGTTTTAACATAGTTTTAGAGAGAAAAATGCAGATGGTTGATTTTATCAAAAAGAGAAAAAAGGTCATTTTGATAATTGAATCTCCACATGTTCACAATCGATAGGTAACTTTTGTTACTCTGTATACTCAGTTTTGTTTAAATAATTTTCTTACCGTTTGAAATTCCAAGTAAAAATAAATGGAAATTTGTGCAAATTTGTTTTTAGTTTCCTAATAAGACGCATAATGCTAACGAACCAAAACTCAATCAGTGGAGTGAAAACATGGTTATGCGCCAGTGTTGAATATATTGTTCCATTTATAAGGATAAATTTTGTGGTTAAGTATAAGTATATTGTTCCATTTATAACTCCAAAACCATCTGCATTCCATAAAAGATATCAATTTTTATCATATGAAAATAACTAATATAAAAATAATAAACTCTAATGAGCAGTTGAATTGAAGAACCAACATTAATCACGTTTACAAAGGTCTAAGTCTAACACACGTGAATAGGGAAAGTTAAGAGCCAAAACTTTATTCATCACGTTTCTATGGCACTTCTTCCTTTTACGAGCCATTAAATGCTATAAGAGATGAGCCCAATTCGAACGGTATGTCAGTTGACCTGTGCATTCAATTATTGGATCCAGCGTGGAGCTGAGAAGGATGATGTTCAGCTGGCTACATCAGCTATCTATCTTTTATCACCCACGATACATTTTCTTTTAAAGTCAAATAGGTATTAGTTTTCCAAGCCTGGATAAAGGAGGAGGAAGAAAGAGGGATAATATTAATGGTTACATTCAATTTTAGGTTATAGAAGAGGCTGAGTTGGGCTGTCAAACAAAGATATGCAGTAAAGATTGATGCTAACATAATTTTTTTGTGCAAGTGCTCTGTGTTGGCTGATGAGGTGTTGGGATTTAGATAGACAGGCATACGCAGGCGGTATTTTGTGGAGCATGCAAGAGTGAGGTATAAACTGAATCACAATTATCGAACATTTAATTTATATAATCTGGGTACATTGAACTTCCGCTAACCGAGGTACCAAGCATCTGAATAGCCTATTTTTTCCCTAACTAATTAGACATGCTTTTGTTATCCAATATTTTTTTAGATATTTCCAAAACCATAGTTACTGTAATTGAAAGTATTTATTTTTGTTCCAAACGATATTGAGCCGTGTATCATTGTTAAACAACAAATGCATTATAACTTCTACCATAATTTGGAGCACTTCATGTATTCAGCTCAAGGCCACTGGATTTATTTAAAGTTACATGTATGAGGCATGTATAACATCTGCCCCCAACGATCACCTTAAAAAAAAGAATAGGGAAAGTTAAGATGTTATAACATATTATACATAATTATATCTTTTTGTCATTATATTAATTTTTGGTTAACCAAAAAAAAAAAGAATTGACATAATGGATTTACCATTATTTCAGGTAAAATTAAACTGAGATCCAATGCCCACTTAAGTTTAAAGTATAGGAATAATTATACAAAACCTGTTCAAATTATGGTAAACGAATGTAAAGAGAGCTCATAAATTATGAACGCTTGGTGAATCATTGAAGATAAATGAATAGTACCATTGGGTCTTGCTATTTCTATGCTACCAATCCGTCGCCTTTCCTAGTTTTACAATCCTTGATGTTGGCCTTGCATAAGTATGTAACCAACTGTTTCAATGTAGTAAATAAAAGATAGAGAATCAGACTCCATTATGGAATATAAAAGGTTTGATGAGGAAGAGGGTTGAAACGGATATGTTTATGGCAAAGAAGCAAGGGGTTAGTGAATGAGATTCAACAAATGGAAATGTTTCTGTTAGGGAATTGGAAATCCGAGAAACAAATGGATTTGGGATGTATTCTCGATTGGCATAATATTGGACATGCATCATTTAATTTTAATCACTGGTTTCTGTTTTCATATTTAAGTGTAGACACAAAAGTAACTTTTGGGAAAAGGGTACTCTTTTTATTATTTGTATTCTTTACAAAAGTGATCAAATGTAGATAAATTTTGTACAAAAGTACAAAACCAGGAACTAAACAAAATTGTAGTAACAGAATAATAATAGTGTGCAAATGATAATTGCTCAAAAGCATCCAGTATATGGCCTTATCAATCAACTATATAAATATAGCAAATATTATATTTTGAAGGATAAATAGCACACATGTTGGTTTCTATAGCAAAGCTCTAATATTTAGTATGATGTTGTTAACTGGTAAAAGAAAAAAGTAATTAAAGGTGAGAACTTTGTTTGAGTATGCTTGCAAAACATAATAATTACAAATCAACCTAGTAAAAAATTTAAACTTTGAACTATTGTATTTTTCCTATTCCATTTTTTTGTTATTATTATTGTTGGACCAGGTTTGGTGCAACCTCTCTATGTTGGTGAAACAATTACGTGGATAAAAATAATTTTGGCTTGTTTTTTTTTTGTGTTTGTCTAAGGAATCTGATTCCTTTTATACCATTGTTCTTTTTGTTGAGTTTTACCGAGCCTACAAATAACTCGGTATATTTGGCATATTGTAGGCTCAATACTTTGTGTATATTGAGTGATATTCATCTATGCTAATCATGCATATTCATTTATGTACCCTCTTTTTTTTTTAAGTACTTCTGGTGTATTGGGTTATTTGATCAGTTAATAACTTGGTTTTTAACTAAGATTATTGGTTAGTTCGTGTAGTTGAGCAGCGCTGAATTTACCGAGTTTCACCGCTCGGTTATCAACTGAGCAATAAGCCCAGTTTAGAAGAATCGTGCTTGCTCAGTTTAATAACCAACTTGAGTGAATTCACTTTGCATAAACTGAGCTCAGTTCAGTTCCAAATTTCTAGAATTTCACGTTGAAATATTTGCTAGAATTTCACTTTGTAATTTCAGTTACTTGTTTTTGAATTGAATCCATCTCACATGAAATGGCTACCCACTCGTGGCTGAATTTTGCAGTTGAAGTGAAAATATCATAAATAGTTTGGTTCTTATTTTGCATAATAATCTTTTTGCTATTGTTACTTTCTTGATTACTTGCTGCTTATCTTTTACTATTTAACTTTCATTTTTATGTATGCTGCTGTATATATATTAAAATATCCTACATTTTCATGTTCTATTTCACCACCAAATTCTTGAGACAAATTGGTTGTGGACCACAAAAAAAGCAGCATGCACACACTCTTGCTTTTCTATTGGTACCACTAGTATACGTTTTCCTATCAACACCGTGGAGTGTGGACAGTATGCTTATTACAGGGACGACAGTATATCCTACATATTTTTGTTGCAAGGATGACAAATGAAGTAATTTAAATAAATATTTTTGTCTTTTCACATAGAAATATTTTTCTTGACATGCGTGCTCAGATCATGCAATCAGCAGCCATGTTATCCAGAAATGCTACATTTAGACATTACTGAGAACAATCAGCAGCCATGTCATGGCCACTGTTAGTTTCTACATGTCATTCTATGAAAATCCTTATCCTGGTATAAGCAAATGGGTGACAATGCAAGAAGATAAAATTAATGGTCATGCATGGCGGCTTGATCCAGTGTGCACCGTGAAATTGAACTAAGCTATAGCTTTCACTATGAGAAATATTGGAATTAACAAAAAAGGAGATTGTTTTGCCAAAACATCATTTCAAAATAAGCATAAATTTGACCAAATTTGTATATGTATACATGATGTCTTTTATGGCGCACACAAAAGAAATAAAACATGGTTTTCAATTTGTTTGGTAAACCTTTAACAATCATTGCGACTGTAAATTAAGGACAGTTCTCATACTTCAATTAAGAAAATCTCCCTCTTGTTCGGTTGATAAAATACACAAACACAAAAATATGTTTGTCTCTTGAATATGTAATCCATTTGTTTTGTCGAGAACCATGTAGGAAGCGAGCATTTTGATTTGGTTTCTGTTTTACAGCAAAATCCTGATAAATATGTATATTACACATGTAATGCTCATCATGCTTACATTTTTGCTAACATGTGCACTCTGCGTATGTGATGGCTATCATATTTATTAGGCCTCTGTGTGTTTTATATAAATTTCAGATCCAAAGTAAAGAAAATTAAATGAGAAGTGAAGATGGAGAAGTTGCTCCAATTGCAGTCTGTAAGGTATCATTTACTGTTTAAAAAGGAACATGAATGATTGTATTTGTATGACGTAGTTTTTGCTTGCTGTGTCAGGAAAAATCAATTTCGTTTCGAACAAAAAATACATCCTTTGTTCTTTTATGTTGTTTGTTCAGTGTTCTACTTCCATATTCTCCTCTTATTGCTCTGTCTTCTAACGCTCTAGTCACTGCATTTTTCAATTCTGGTTTTATCTCCTATTCACATTATTCAATTGCATATTCAAGTGCAAAATTGAATAATATACCGGGTTCCAGAGAATGAACATGATTTTCATTCATGCATTCAGGATAAGGATTTTTTTATCACTTAGTATTTTTCCTGCACTGAACATGTCCTGCACTGATAAAAAGTATTTCAAGTGTTTTTGTGCAACTTTTTATTTATTTATTTTCAAGACAATGATATTCTTTGTGAAGGACTGTTTTAACATTTTTATATTTGCAGGTGAGGAAATAGGACATGACTTTGGTGATGGTGTTGCGATTACCAATGGAAGGGTGTTTTGTCTAGCAGGTTTGGGCTGTTTTATCTAGCTGGATTAGGCTATTTTGTCTTGTATCTTTTGTGTGTTAACTGAACAATTATAAACTATGTTTTGTATTTTGTGTACTCAAGTTGACATTAGTGGGAATTGAGAACATATGTATTGAATTAGGTGTTAACTCGTGTATTGAATTTCTTTTGTTAGTTGATACTTTATTTGCAGTTAGTATATTTTCTATGTTCATCTTTAACTTGTTGTGAATATTCGTTTTGATTATTATTATTAAAATGCATGAGCCATCAAAGATATATGTTATAGCAGTAAACCTGGGTTATGAATAATATCAAATTTGTTGATATTTAGATGTAGCATAGCGACAAAAATGAGCTATTGTATTGATGTAGCATAGCGGCAAAAATGAACTATCAAAGGGGTTAGTAAAATTATAACATGTTTATTAATAGCGCCGAATATCTGTTATTGAACACCTATTTTATAGCGGCAATACTATGTTATAAATATTTTCTCTTTGAATGAGATTTTGATGTATTATAGCGGTCAAAATGAGCTATTGTAATAAAATAACATAGCGGAAAGACATCGCTATCAAAAGGGATCTCTAATAACAACATAGAGAACGTTATAAAAGTTTAGCAGTTTTTTATAACGTGTTCATATACAGCAGTTATGAAACCGCTATCTTTCTTATTCATAGCGGCTATAGGCCGCTATAAAACAACAGTTCTGTTGTAGTGATTACAACTTGTTATATTTTAAATAGAATATTAATTAATCCATTAACTAACAAAACTGCATATGAAATTTTATATAAAAAGAAACCGAATGTATCTTACTTTAGAATTTTTGGAAATAAATTCTTTATTTTAAATACAAAATATAATTTAGATAAATTTGATCCTAAATCATATAAAGGAATATTTTTTAGATATTCAAGTAGAAGAAAAGCTTATATAGTTTTTAATTTAAAATTCAGTACTATTAAAGAAACTTTAAATGTATCTTTTGATGAAAATTATAAAGATTTAAATCAAAATTAAGATGAATTTGATAATAATGATGAATCAAATGAAATTAATCACCTAATAAAAGAATTAGGCTTTTAAGAGATCACCCTGTAGAAAATATACTAGGAGATATTGAATCTGTAGTTAGGACCAGAAATCAAGTAAATAATATGAGTAGTATAGCATTTATATCTACTATTGAAACCAAAAATCCAAAGGAAGCATTATTTGATGATTTATGGATACTTGCTATGCATGAATAATTGAATCAGTTGACCAGAAATGATGTATGGGAACTTGTTCCTATACCAGAGGATAAAATTATAATAGGAACTAATTGGGTATATAAAAATAAAATGAACGAACTTGGTGAGGTCGTTAGAAATAAAGCACGATTAGTTTCTCAAGGATATTACCAAGAAAAAATAATAGATTATGATGAAACCTTTTCCCCCGTAGTAAGATTAGAAGCTATTAGAATTCTACTGGATTTCGCCAACCATAATATTTTCAAATCATTTCAAATGGATGTAAAAAGTGCTTTTCTAAATGGACTCGTTAAAGAAGTCGTTTACATTGAACAACCTCCATTATTCGAAAATGAAAATTTTGCTAATCATGATTTTAAGTTAAAGAAAGCCATATACGAGGTAAAACAAGCTCTTAGAGCCTGATACGATCGATTAAGAACTTATTATAATAAAATTTTGAAATTGGTAAAGTAGATTGAATTATGCAATATTTATGCAAGTAAATATCTAATAAACTAAATATAACAATATCATAGATAAGCAGTAAATTAATGCAGTAAAAATAAAGTAAATGACACCATGGATTTTTATACTAGTTCGAACCACCGTCCTACGACCAGTCCCAGACTCCTTCTAGATTTCAGCAAGCAACGCCCTCACTTAACCCGACGGAATAGGTTTACTACACATCCGAGTAGCAAAACGGGGACCCGAGCTACCGAACGGGATTCCGTGCCTGAGCAGCCAAACAGGACTTCAACAACACAGCAGAAGCTTTGACTTTAATATGTGTTCTAAGTAACACGGGTTAGTCACGATTTGAGCCTTCCCATAATCTTATCCTCGGGTATTTGATGTATTTGTTAAGATTTGAAAGAAGTAGATTGCTTTTGAATCAAGAAATATGAAATAAAATCAGCGATTCAATGTAATAAGAATGAGTATGAATGCTTTTAGAATGTAAGAGAGTGTATAAAATAAAATTAGAAATTAGAGCAAGAATGGGTGATTTGGAAAGTGATGTTTGTAGTGTATAAATAGTATTTGTAAAAGTAGTGATTTCTTGTGAAGAGTTTCAATGAAAAGAAGTAATCGTTTCTCTTGAAATTGGATCACAACTCATCATGGAAGAAGTTGTCTTTTTAGAAATATAACTGTTAGTTTTCGGATCGGTTAACTGGTAAAAAATGACCAGTCAACTGGTATTTGAAAAATGTGTGTGTATATATATAAGTGCACATTGTGCATTTTACACAGCTCCAGTCAACTGGTGCATACTGGACTAGTCGAATGGTCCTATATAAATTGCCCAGTAAGCACTTATATGTATATGTATGATATACAATATTTCGTGCATTTGAGTATAAACTATTTAAGGACAGATTTTAACATAAAAACCAAGACTGATCTTATATAATTGTGAGCTTGTATATCACTTTCTCTATTTGTAAATCTTTTCTTGTCATGAATCAAGCCCTCGAGAATCAACATTCTCCCTCTTTTTTTATTGATGGTAACCTCTTGCAATCTCTTGTAGATATTATAGAAATTCTTATTTCCCACTGAATATGTGTTGTATATGAATTTCCCCCATTGAGTATATGGCTATATTTTTCTTGCAACAACTTGTTAGTTTATCAATATCTCTCCACCTTTGTCATCGATAGAAAAGAATAGCAGCAAGATAGAAACATCAAAAATACAACATTTCAACTTGTGTCATAACATGTACTGTCTTCGGAAGTAGACAAATTCAACGATTATTTCTTCGTTTATTAGTTCTATTTCCAGAGATACTGAATTAAACTCCTTTTTTTCGGTGGTGTACCTGCGAAAAATATGATATATATATATGTATGTATATACTTTGGTACCCACTTCCTCCATTAGGGTCCAAGGGTTAGATGGAAGGTAACCATACCCAAGTGGGTTTAATGGAATCTTTAAAAATGAAATTTTCATTATTAATTATTGGATTAAAATAATAATCGATATATTTTTCTCTGTTTTTTCAATTTATTAGAAAACAAATACTTAAATAACTTCTATTGATATTTCCATTCGTATTTGTAGATTTATTATAAATATCTCTTATAACAACCCGCATTCTACGCATCGGAGGATCGTAGAATATTTATTTCTCTTCGATATGAAGTCGTATGGTCATGTAACTTTGGGAAACAACCATTAGACTCATTTACCATGTTCATGATTTTTGTCGATTTTTAAATGATCGTTTTGCCCCTAGCTGATCTTGTTTTGGCCATAACTTTTGACTGGAAAGGAATTTTGACCTGAAACCATTTCCATTAGTTTCGTTTGATGGTTTACCTTTCCGTAGAGTGGTCACGTGTGAAAAACGGGCTTACCGTTTGGGAGATATGGCTGAATTAAGGTTTGGAAGGTGAAAAACTGCTTAACCGGGCCAAATAGGGGGATTACTGAATGGGCCCATAACCCATTTCGTGATTAGGGTTATGGGCAGGCTGAAAAGGGCTAGAGAATCATTCCATTTCAATTTTCTAGCCTCCACTTACCTCCAAGAAACCCTAAAAATGGCCTCCAACATCTAAATCACCTCCATATCATCTTCTAATCAAGGATTAAGCTTAGCAACATCAAATCAAGGGAGATCTACACAAAATCAACGTGAGAGCTGCTGCTTAGCATTGGAATTCGCACCAAATCAGATATTTACTTCAGATCTAAAGTTTATTTGTGGCTAAGGTGAGTGATTTGCATAGTTCCTCACTAATTATGGCTAATTATGGGTAATTAGTGTTAATTAGCGAATTTAAACATGATAAAATTCTGGAAAAATATTTATAAAATTCGAAATGATGTTTTAGACCTTTGATATGAATTTGGGTTAATTTGGTTAAGTTTTGCTAATCGCATCATTAGTTCCACTTAAACATGCTTAAGGGGAAATATGGGGTTTTTGGGTATGTTTGATCCATTTTACATGGTATGATTGTTGTTTTGGTGCTTGAGGTCACTTCTACTTGTTGCTATGACTATATGGTATGCTTTGTGATTGATTAGAATAGGTAGAATGGTCGAAAACGCCGTCGAGTGGCGTAAATTGCTTGCTGGAAGAAGTGCAGAAAACAGACCGATTCGGATCGGAACGGAGGGAGAACCCGATCCGCTCCTATACTTTATTCCCTGATCTATTCGCTCTTCTCGTGGCATGCATCGCCCGATCCGACCTGCCTGGTGTTCTCCGACCCGATCCGCCTTGGTACCCCGACCTGAACTGAAGTGCTACGACGAGGCTTGGAGACTACGACCCGACCCGGGGTGATGAGAAGGAATCGATCCGAACCGTAGCAAACTGGAGGACTCCGGCCCGAACCGATGATGGCGAGTGGACGTGGAGACTCGATCCGATCCGCTGAGGTGATGATGACCCGATCCGATCCAGCGAAGGAGGAGCACTCCGATCCGAACCGAACTGATGACTAAGTGGAGATCCGAACCGATCCGGTGATGACCAATAACCCGAGATGCAAAGGTAGTCCAAATGGAAGTTAGAGCTCAGGATCCAGTTGGGAACCAATGAGTTCACTTCATGGTTGGGCTTTGCTGCGGGACGTGTGCTAAGGATTTGTCGACGTTCATAACTTCGATTCACTACTGAAATTGGATGATGGACTACTTATCAGTGCAGTGGAGTCACTATGACTCGAGGGGCAAAGTGATGGTAGCAAGACTACGTTATCAGTGCATTAGAGTCATTATGACTCGAGGGGCAAAGTGATGCGTAGTAAGACTATGAGCCAGTGCTGTGGGGTCTTTGTGACTCCATGGGGCAGAGTGGACATAGTACAGGATTAGTAAGGCTATGAGCCAGTGCAGTGGGGTCATTGTGACTCCATGGGGCAAACTGGACATAGCGAAGGATTTGTGGCTATGTATCAGTGCAATGAAGCCATTTATGACTTCATGGGGCAAAGTGATCATAGCAAGGTATGTTGGGTGATCGAAGTGGTGAATATCGCATGCTTTACGCACCGAGTGAGAATGTGAGGATGGTTGCTATGTTTGATTGTTTTCCATCACTATGACATGCACACCCCCAACCCCGTTATCTTTACACCATTTGAAATGGCACCTTAGAGTGTTGTACAGTATGTAGTGCTAACTCTTTGGTAGCAGGTCCAGGTCCAGGTATGTTTTAGTCTACCTGTTATTGTTCTGTTTAGATGCTTATCGCTCATACCAGGCTTTATGTATGACCCAGAGTTTTATGTCTCCTCTTATTACTCTTGGTGCTCACACGAGCAGACTAGAGACAGGTTAGCTGGTGATGCGCGAGTAGCTGATTCGGAGGCGAGGATGAGGCTTCTATGTATGATATATAGATATTCCCCCTGTGTCGTTGGTGGTCGCTACTTGGGCATTAGTAGTGTACCTCCTTTACCTTGCTTTTGTTTTGAGACAGTTTGGAAAAGTTGTAATAATGTTAACTTTGGATCATAAGTTGTACTTGGATTTTCCGCTGCTATGTTAGTTGTTTTCAACTTATGCACTGTCTCACCTGTTTTATGTCAAGTATGTTGTTATTATATTTTATTCCATGCGCTATGAGACATTTTACAGGTTCTTTATTAGTTCATTTCCTTCTTCCCTTTTTCTTCTGACGATCCGTCCCGTGCTAACTGGACATGTGTACAGCGAACCTTAGGAGTAAATGTCGGTTGGTGCGGGGCGGGCCGTCACATTGGTATCAGAGCTCTAGGTTGCGTAGTTAACCTAGGGAAAGACACTAGGGAGAGATAGTACGTATATGAGAGCGCGTATTTGTGATTACTTTGGTTTTCAAAAGCTATATATGTATATACTATTAGTAGTATAAGAATGAAGTCGTACTGCACTAGGACCACTATGGGGTCGTTAATTGTTTCCCACTTTACAGATTGACGATGAGCCGATATGCAAGAGGTGCTGGTAGGGGAGCCAATAATGGGAACACTGCTGACATGAGGGCGATGTTTACTGACCTCATGAGAGACATGCTTAGGGAAGTGCAAGGGGCAGTTCCCAATCCCGGAATTGGTGGTGGTCCAGTAGTGCAGGCGCCTAGGGTTGATTTCGCCAAGTTGTGCAAGGATTACACTAACCTTGGTGGGAAGCCGTTCCACGGGACGGAGTCGGCCACAGATGTTCAAGATTGGATGGATAGCTGTGATCGTATCTTCGACGACTTGGGTCTTGAGGATGCGATGAAGAAAAGGCTAGCGTCTCGTCGGCTGCAAGGGCGAGCGATGAATTGGTGGAATGCCATTAAAACAGCTACTCCAGAAGATCAGGTTACTTGGGATTAGTTCAAGGCTCGCTTTAGCGAGAAGTTCATTCCAGCTGCCCAGAAGTCAGTGTTGTTTAAGAGATTCTTGGAACTCAAGCAGAATGGTAGGGCAGTCTCTGACTATATTGCTGAGTTCGACACTTTGTCGAAGTATGGACTATCTCTTATCGATACTCCTGAGAAGAAGAATGAGAAGTTCATTACTGGTTTGGATGGATACTTGGGGGAAAGGCTTATCAACTGCATTGATGAGACTTTTGAATCGATTGTGGGGAAAGCTTTGAGATCAGAGAGTCTTTACCCTAAGTCAAAGACTGAGGCTGCATCTGCAGAAGGGCTGAAGCCGCAAGCCGGCGGTGGAGGCAAGAATAACTCTCAGAATAAGAGGAAGCAGAGCCAATCTAAGGATGGCTAGAAAAAGAGCAAGAAAAAAGTTGAGTGCTTCATCTGTGGTAAGAAGGGCCATTATGCTAAAGAATGTCGGGCCAAGCCAGCGGAAAGGAAGTGCTACAACTGTGGTCAAGTGGGACATCATAAGGATAAGTGTCTGCAACCTCTTAAGGAGAAGCAGATTGTGAAAGCATATGTTATTAATGCTGTTCCTTCTTCGTTGAATGCCCCAACTGCGGCGGAGAAAGGAAAGAATGTCATTATTCAAGGTATGCTTTCTATTTATGATGTGCCAGTTCGAGTTTTGTTTGATACTGGGGCTTCCCGTTCCTTCATATCTAGTGACCTGGTAGATAGGTTGGGACTGGAACCCGAGATAGTCGATAGACCGTTGGTTGTGACGAACCCGATTGGTGGTTCGACTAGCCTTAGTATGATTTGCCGAAATGTGGTCTTATCGAGTCATGGATGTATGTTTGTTTGTGATTGCTTTGTTTTGGGCTTTACTGGGTATAGCATTATATTGGGAGTCGATTGGCTCTAAAAATATGGGGTGGTAGTAGACTGTGAGGGCTTTTTGGTGACAGTTAGGGCGGATGATGGGCAGAGGGTAGTGTTTGGTAGTCTACCTAGTGATGGGGTAATGGCTAGTTTTATAAATTCCCTCGACATCCCACAGGATGAGCTGTCAGATGTGCCCGTGGTTGGCCAGTATCCGGACGTCTTCGAGGAGGTGACCGGGCTTCCACCACACCGAGAGATTGAGTTCCGTATTAATTTAGTGAAAGATGCCAGACCTATAGTGATGCCTCTTCGTCGTATGGTACCAAGGGAGCAGCGAGAGCTCGGAGTGCAAGTCAGCAATCTTTTGAAGAAGGGATTTATTAGAAGAAGTGTCTCCGAGTGGGGAGCACCAGTTGTGTTTGCCACTAAGGCAGATGGTTCCCTTCGTTTGTGTGTGGACTATCGCGAGTTGAATAAGGTAACGAGGAAGAATAAGTATCCTCTACCGCGGATAGATGATTTGTTTGATCAACTGGAAGGAGCAAGAGAGTTCTCCCAGTTGGACCTCACGACAGGATTTCATCAGCTCCGAGTAGCGGATGAGAGTGTTCCGAAAACGACATTTAGGACGCCGTCTGGATTCTATGAGTGGTTGGTCATGCCATTTGGGTTGACCAATGCACCAGCCTACTTTGTGGATCTTATGAATCGAGTACTCAGAGATCAGTTGAATAAGTTTGTTCCTGTGTTCGTAGACGATATCCTTGTTTACTCAAGGACAGAGGAGGAACACAAGGGACACTTGAGGATAGTGATGGAGGTGTTGAGAAAACACCAATTGAAAGCGAAATTCTCTAAGTGCCACTTTTGGAGAAGGAAAGTGAGATTCTTGGGCCATGTTGTTTCAGAGAATGGTATTGCCGTGGACCCAGCGAAGGTGTCTACGGTACAGGATTGGCCTACGCCCAAGAATGCAACAGATGTAAGAATTTTCTTGGGGTTAGCTGGATATTATCGTAAGTTTATCCAGGACTTCTCCAAGATAGCGACACCGTTGACTCAGTTGACTAAGAAGAATCAGTCCTTCGTCTGGGACGGAGTGTGTGAGAATGCATTCAAGAGTCTAAAAGAAAAGTTGACGCGTGCGCCAGTATTGGTCATTCCTAAGGGGAATGAAGAGATGACGGTATACACGGACGCTTGTGTTACCGGACTAGGTGCTGTATTGATGCAAGGAGGTAGGGTTGTAGCTTATGCTAGTCGGCAGCTATAGCCACATGAGAAGAAGTATCCTACCCATGATTCGGAACTAGCAGCGATCGTGTTTGCGTTGAAGATGTGGAGACATTATCTCTTGGGAGAAAGATTTGAGTTTTTTACCGATCATAAATCATTAAAGTATCTCTTCTCTTAGAAAGATCTGAATCTCCGTCAGCAGAGATGGTGAGAGTTCTTGGCTTCGTATGATTTTGATATCGCATATACACCTGGGAAAGGAAATGCGGTAGCCGATGCCTTGAGTAGGAGACATGCCAGTTTAGGGGCTATGTTTCTTGAATGGAAGCAACTGGAGTATATCGCGGGGTTTGATTTCAGACCAAAGTGCGAATTGGATCTAGTCATGTTAGCAAGTTTGGCGATCAGACCCACTTTGATAGAGTGGATTGGTTCCAGCCAGGGGGACGATCCTAATCTATTGGAAATCATCTCCAGGTTAGAGATGAACATCAATGGTGAGGAGATGAATTTGTATGGGCTTGATCGAGATGGATGGCTTAGAAAGAATGGAAGACTAGTTGTACCCAATGTGAATGGTTTGAGAGATGAAGTGCTTAGAGATTGTCATCACTCAAAACTGACTATACATCCCGGTGGTAATAAGATGTATCGAGACCTGAAGCAGACTTACTACTGGGAAGGGATGAAGAGAGACGTTAGGAAGTTTATATCCAAATGCATGAATTGCCAGCTAGTTAAAGCCGAGCAAAAGAAGCCTAGTGGTTTGTTGCAACCATTAGAAATTCCCGAATGGAAATGGGAGCAAGTCTCGATGGATTTCATCGATGGTTTACCAAGAACTAGGTCGGGATATGATAGCATTTGGGTAACTGTGGATTGATTGACTAAGAGTGCAAGATTTATACCAGTCAAATCGACCAGAACGGCCGCTAAGTTAGCAGAATTTTATATGAAGTGGGTAGTGAGATTTCATGGAGTACCTAAAAGCATTGTGAGTGACCGAGACCCGTTGTTTACTAGTGGGTTTTGGAAGAGCATACAAGAGGCTTTAGGGTCAGAATTACATCTCAGTACCGCATATCATCCTCAGACCGACGGTCAAACGGAGAGGGTGAATCGTATATTGGAAGATCTCTTGAGAGCTTGTATATTGGATTTGGGTGGATCATGGGATGACCATTTGCATCTAGTAGAGTTTGCATATAATAATAGCTACCAATCCAGTATCGGTATGGCTCCATATGAAGCTTTGTACGGAAGACCGTGCAACTCACCATCATGTTGGATAGAGATTGGCGAGAAGTTTATGCTTGGACCAGATGTGGTGAGGGAAACTTCAGATAAGATTAAGACCATTCAACAACGAATGAAAGCTGCCCAAGATAGGCAGAAGAGTTATGCTGATAAGAGGAGAAGAGACTTAAAATTCTCCGTTGGTGACTTGGTGTTTGTCAAGATTTCTCCGTTGAAGAGCGTGATACGATTTGGCAGGAGAGGCAAGTTGGCACCAAGATTTGTTGGCCCATTCCCTGTTCTTGAACTAGTCAGGAATTTGGCATATAGAGTTGACTTACCAGAGAAGATTGCGGGAGTTCACAACGTATTTCATGGTTCCCAACTAAGGAAGTTCGTACACGACCCAGATATGACTATTTCACCTGATCAGTTAGAGGACTTCGATGTAGAACCCGAGGCGGTTGGGAACCGCAAGCGGATCCGTATTGTCGAGCACGATACGAAGCAACTTCGAAGGAAGGCGGTGAAGCTAGTCAAGGTTCAGTGGGGCGAGAACGAGAATGACTGTACTTGGGAGACAGAGGAGAGTATTAGGAAGACGTATCCAGAACTCTTTGCCTGGTAAGATTTACTTCGTAATTTAGTTATTCCGCATGCTAGGATAGACTTGTTTTGCTTGCTTTGTATGTTTGATTGTTGTTTTATGGTTGATAGGCATGCAGGACCCTTTTGTGTGTTTTTATTAGGGAATTTCGGGGGCGAAATTTCTTAAGGGGGGAGAATGTAACAACCCGCATTCTACGCATCGGAGGATCGTAGAATATTTATTTCTTTCCCATATGAAGTCGTATGGTCATGTAACTTTGGGAAACAACCATTAGAATCATTTTCCATGTTCATGATTTTTGTCGATTTTTAAATGACCGTTTTGCCCCTAGTTGATCTTGTTTTGGCCATAACTTTTGATTGGAAAGGAATTTTGACCAGAACCCACTTCCATTAGTTTCATTTGATGGTTTACGTTTCCGTAGAGTGGTCACATGTGAAAAACAGACTTACCGTTTGGGAGATATGGCTGAATTAAGGTTTGGAAGGTGAAAAACTGCTTAACGGGGCCAAATAGGGGGATTAGTGAATGAGCCCATAACCCATTTCGGGATTAGGGTTATGGAGAGGCTGAAAATGGTTAGAGAATCATTACATTTCAGTTTTCTAGCCTCCACTTACCTCGAAGAAACCCTAAAAATGGCCTCCAACCTCTAAATCACCTCCAAATCATCTTCTAATCAAGGATTAAGCTTAGCAACATCAAATCAAGGGAGATCTACACCAAATCAACGTGAGAGCTGCTGCTTAGCATTGGAATTTGCACCAAATCAGAGATTTACTTTAGATCTAAAGTTTATTTGTGGCTAAGGTGAGTGATTTGCATAGTTCCTCACTAATTATGGCTAATTAAGGGTAATTAGTGTTAATTAGCGAATTTAACATGATAAAATTCTGGAAAAATATTTATAAAATTCGAAATGATGTTTTAGACCTCTGATATGAATTTGGGTTAATTTGGTTAAGTTTTGCTAATCACATCATTAGTTCCACCTAAACATGTTTAAGGGGAAATATGGTGTTTTTGGGTATGTTTGATCCATTTTACATGGTATGATTGTTGTTTTGGTGTTTGAGGTCACTTCTACTTGTTGCTATGACTGTATGGTATGCTTTTTGATTGATTAGAATAGGTAGAATGATCGAAAACGCCGTCGAGTGGCGTAAATTGCTTGCTGGAAGAAGTGCAGAAAACAGACCGATCTGGATCGGAACGGAGGGAGAACCCGATCCGCTCCCATACTTTATTCCATGATCTATTCGCTCTTCTCGTGGCATGCATCGTCCGATCCGACCCGCCTGGTGTTCTCCGACCCGATCCGCCTTGGTACCCCGACCTGAAGTGCTACGACGAGGCTTGGAGACTACGACCCGACCCGGGGTGATGAGAAGGAGTCGATCCGAACCGTAGCAAACCGGAGGACTCCGGCCCGAACCGATGATGACGAGTGGACGTGGAGACTCGATCCGATCCGCTGAGGTGATGATGACCCGATCCGATCCAGCGAAGGAGGAGCACTCCGATCCGAACCGAACTGATGACGAAGTGGAGATCCGAACCGATCCGGTGATGACCAATAACCCGAGATGCAAAGGTAGTCCAAATGGAAGTTAGAGCTCAGGATCCAGTTGGGAACCAATGAGTTTACTTCATGGTTGGGCTTTGCTGCGGGACGTGTGCTAAGGAGTTGTCAACGTTCATAACTTCGATTCACCACTGAAATTGGATGATGGACTACTTATCAGTGCAGTAGAGTCACTATGACTCGAGGGGCAAAGTGATGGTAGCAAGACTACATTATCAGTGCAGTAGAGTCATTATGACTCAAGGGGCAAAGTGATGCGTAGTAAGACTATGAGCCAGTGTAGTGGGGTCATTGTGACTCCATGGGGCAGAGTGAACATAATAAAGGATTAGTAAGGCTATGAGCCAGTGCAGTGGGGTCATTGTGACTCCATGGGGCAAAGTGGACATAGCGAAGGATGTATGGCTATGTATCAGTGCAGTGAAGCCATTTATGACTTCATGGGGCAAAGTGATCATAGCAAGGTATTTTGGGTGATCGAAGTGGTGAATATCGTATGCTTTACGCACCGAGTGAGAGATGTGAGGATGGTTGCTATGTTTGATTGTTTTCCATCACAATGACATGCACACCCCCAACCCCGTTGTCTTTACACCATTTGAAATGGCACCTTAAAGTGTTGTACAGTATGTAGTGCTAACTCTTTTGTTGTAGGTCCAGGTCCAGGTATGTTTTAGTCTACCTGTTATTGTTCTGTTTAGATGCTTATCGCTCATGCTAGGCTTTATGTCCAACCCAGATTTTTATGTCTCCTCTTATTACTCTGGGTGCTCACACGAGCAGACTAGAGACAGGTTAGCTGGTGATGTGCGAGTAGCTGATTCGGAGGCGAGCATGAGGCTTCCACGTATGATATATAGATATTCTCCCTGTATCGTTGGTGGTCGCTACTTGGGCATTAGTAGTGTACCTCCTTTACCTTGCTTTTGTTCTGAGACAGTTTGGAAAAGTTGTAATAATGTTAACTTTGGATCATAAGCTGTACTTGGATTTTTCGCTGCTATGTTAGTTGTTTTCGGCTTATGCACTGTCTCACCTGTTTTATGTCAGGTATGTTGTTATTATATTTTAGTCCATGCGCTGTGAGACATTTTACAGGTTCTTTGTTAGTTCATTTCCTTCTTCCCTTTTTCTTCTGACGATCCGTCCTGTGCTAACTGGACATGTGTACAGCGCACCTTTGGAGTAAATGTCGGTTGGTGCGGGGCGGGCCGTCACATCTCTAGTCATAGAAGTCTTCGAATTCCTGTAACAATTGGATCTCGGATTTACTAGAGCTTTAGTACTAGTAGTTATATTTTTATTATATATAAAGGTATATCTAATACTATTTCAATGATTAGTTTTAATATACCCTAAACCACTTTTGTTATGCAAAGGTTGAGATCTTGGTAAAATCATATTTAAATTATTTTGACCTTTATTAAATTTCGGGAAGTTACTTGTACATTTTTCAAATTTTATTCCAAAGTTGCGATTAACATTTTCAAAAGAAATTTTACTGGTTTTCAAGTTATCAATTTGTTTATTTAGTTCAGAATTCTTCCTTTTTAAAGTACATTTCTCATTTTCGAGACAAAAATTTTGAGATTCTGAATTATCTAAAGAAGATTGTAATTTTTCAAAATTTTCTTTTGAGTCGGAAAATTAATTTTGCAAAATATTATTACTAATTTTTAAAAGCTCACATTTTTTGATTAATTCTAAATTCTTTCCAATTAAAGCTTCATTCTCCTTTTCAAGATACAAAATTAAAGAACTAGAATTGTTTAAAGAATTATCTAAAGATGTATTTTTATTATGTAAAACATCGATTTCCTTTAAAGGATCATTGTTTTTATCTTTTAGCCGCTCATTTTCTTCTTGAAGGAAATCCTTTTGAAAAGAAAACTCTTCTAATGTACTTTCAAAACATTTATTTTGTTTTACTAAAAATTGTTTTCCCTTTTTAATTTGGAATTTTCTTGCTCACAATCTTTAGACCTGACTAAAATAACTATATTAAGATTATTCAAATTTCTAAAATCTTTTAACACCATGATCTAACAAAAGATCTTTATATAATGAATCTACACATACCGATTGTGATCTGACATTAGCTATGAGACATTTGCTTACTTGCTCTTTTGATTATGCTTTATCGCTCTTCCACTTTATAATTCCTTAACTAGATTTCTTTATTGCCGTATAACAAAGGATGTTGTTACAATCTCCATAATCCCCTGCTTTTATACCAAATGAAAAGAGTGCTAGAGTAGGATCGAGTAATATGGAATTAAGTGTGCAGGTGGAAGCTTAGCTAATGTGATATATTGTATTATGGAATAGTTATGCAAGTAAATTTTAATAAACTAAATATAACAATATCAAAGATAACTAGTAAATGAATGCAGTAAAAATAAAGTAAATGACACTAGGAATTTTTATATTGGTTTGTAGCACCGTCCTGCATCCAGTCCTAGACTCCTTCTGGATTTCCACTAGCAACACCCTCACTTCACCTGGAGGAACAAGTTTACAACATACCCGAGCAACAAAATGGAGACCCAAGAAACCGAACGGGATTTCTTGCTTGAGCATCCGAACAGGACTTCAACAACACAACAGAAGCTTTGACTTTAATATGTGTTCTAAGTTACACGGATTTGTCATGATTTGAGTAGACTCTTCCTATAATCTTATCCTCAGATATTTGATGTATATGTGAAGATTTGAAGGAAGTAGATTGCTTCTGAATCGAGAAATATGAAATAGAATCAGTGATTCAATGCAATAAGAATTAATTTGAATGCTTTTAGAATGTAAGAGAGTATAGAAAATGAAATCAGAAATTAGAGCAAGAATCGATGATTTTGGTGACTTGGAAAGTGATGTTTGTAAAGTATAAATAGTATTCGAAAAAGTAGTGATTGTTTGTGAAGAGTTTCATTGAAAATAAGCAATCGTTTCTCTTGAAATTGGTTCATAACTCTTTATGGAAGAAGATGTCATTTCAAAAATATGACCGTTAGGTTCAGGTCAGTCAACTGGTAAAAAATGACTAGACAACTGGTATTTTAACATAAAAACTAAGACTCAACTTGTATAAAATGTGATCTTGTATATCACTTTCCCTATTTGTCAACCTGTGCTTTTCATGAATCAAAAACTCGTGAATCCACATAGATAATACACTATTTATTAAAAGAAATGAAAATGATATCCAATTAGTACAAACGTACATAGATGATGTAATTTTTGGATAAAATAATAATTAAATGAATTAAGTAATTTTAGAAATCATACGAAAGAATTTGAAATGCGTTTTATGAGACAACTTACCTTCTTTTTAGGGTTACAATTTAGACAATTAGATAATGGAATATTTATTAATCAAGAAAAAATGCTAGGGATTTAATTAATAAATTTAATATGGCTAGTACTAAAGGAAACCCCACTCCTAGGAAACCAATGAAGCCTTAAGTAGAGATGATTCTTCAAAAGTCGTAGATCAGAAACTGTATAGAGGAATGATATGGTCCTTACTATAAATAACAGCTAGTAGACAAGACATAATGCATAGTATTTATCTTTGCGCTAGATATCAATCACAATATAAGGAACTCGCTTAAAATCCATAAAACGTATTATATGATATGTTAAAACATATATTAGACTTTGACTTATTCCATCCTAAGAACAATTCATTTGATTTAATTTCGTATTGGGATGCTGAGTATGCTGGTTGCAAATCAGACTGAAAAAGCACAAGTGGAACTTGTCACTTTTTGGGTCATTCCCTGGTTTCCTAGTTTAGTATAAAGCAAAATACCGTTTTCTTGTCAACAACCGAAGTGGAATATACATCTGCTGCTTTGGCTTGTTCTCAAGTAATATATATGCAACAAACTCTAAGAGATTTTGGTTTATATATAACCAAAGCACCAATTTACTACGACAATATGAGTGCTATTAATTTGTCTAAAAAATCCTACACATCATACTAAAACAAAACATATTGATGTGAGACATCATTTTCTACGAGATAGCGTAATTAAAAATAATAATTCACTAGAATTTATTAACATAGAAAATAAAATTGCAAATATATTAACTAATCCATTAAATGAAGCAGTATTTACTAAATTAAGAAGAGAGCTAGGAATTTGTTCTCTAAACGAAGTAAAATAATTAAATAGTTTAGTATAAATATAGTATAAAATATAAGAGAACTATTTTTCTTTGAAATATACATATATTATGTCGGCATAGGCAAAGTGGTATGTCAACATATAACAGAAAAATTTTAAAATTAAAATTCCCTCTAAAGTTAGTTATAACTCTTATTTAAACTATCCACTTCGAAGATTCTTCTCTTCTCACTCATTTTCTCTGTAACAAAAATCTGAAATAATAAAATAATGGCTTCCACTTCAAACAATATCCAAAACAACGCCTTTTCTTTTATACTCCTACACAAGGCCCATTTCAACGTTCTACGCATGCAATGGTTAACAACGTAGAAGAATCTATAGAAGATACCCTTTAATCACTCGCTAAAATTCAGTTTCTTTGACTCCGAATGGTTAAAGAATAAGAGAAGAAAGGGAAGATCATCAGGAATCTTCAGAATATATAATGAATAACTAAGAAAATCCAGTTATTACCGAAGATGATTCCTCCAACATTCAAGTCCACAATTCCATGGAGGAAGATGAAGAAGAAGAGAAAGAAGAAGAGGTTGAAGAAGAAGAGGAAGTAGAAGATCAAAATCATGGAATGGACGAAGGCGATCAAGTAATCTGTGTCGGTGAAGTTTTTCAATAAGGATGGGAATATGGTTGAAAAAAATGGGGAATTCTGTCTCCATTACCGAATTGTCCAATCCACAAATCCCCGATTGTTAGAGACAAATAGTAATTAAGCTGTATATTCGTATATGCGTTATTGTATGCGAATATTTTCTTATATTCGTTAATATATACTTATGTCCTTGTAAAATAACGTAAATAATAATAAAATATATGTTTGTATGGATATTCCTTAGTATTTAGTGTCTATATGAGTGCACTTATACTTAAGTAGGTTACAAGACTATTATACAAGGTTTAGTATAGAATAGTTTTAGGTTTGTTAGTGTTAGATATTATAATAATATTAGTCCTAGAACAATGCCTTAGTTTTAGGGGGAGTATTAGAATCTAGTTAGGATTATATAGTTTTTGATGATGACAAAGTGGGAGAATTATAAAAAATGGCTTAGATTAGGGGAGAGTTAGTAGTTTCAGGGAGAGTTAATGGAGTAAGGGGGAGTAACTAAAGAATCAAGACATCAGGTATGAATATTTTATACACCAAGGTTGTCATCATAAAAAAGGGGAGATTGTTAGAGACTTAGATGTTGATGATGATAGTTTTGATGATAACAACCTTATTTTAACTTTACTTCAATTATTATTAGTATAAAATATATACTAAAACTATTTTCTAGAATATATATATAGGATTTCTATAACACCCCGAATTTTTAACAACATTAAAGAGAATAAATTAAATAGTAATTAATTTAATATACAAAATTAGAGGAAACAGACTACACCATTGCGTCCGTCTCAAAATTCTGGTCATGATAAACATTTGGTTTGCGTAAAACGAACACCGTATGAAGAAGTTATGAGGGTTTTAAGTTTGTATACGCATAGAAAGATTATATATATACGCATGAGTCAGAGATGAGTCGGAAGTTTATCCAGAACAGTTTGAATTTGAAAAATTCATCAGAGCGGTAAAATTCCCGCTCTAGGGGGTCGACCCCCCTAAAGGGGTGTCAACCTAGGGGTCGCCCCCCCTTAAGGAGTGTCGACCTATGGGTCGACCCACCCACAGGGTTGTCGACACCCCTACGGCTGAGGTGGCAGTCGGTTTCAGAGGGTTCTGCAGCTATAAATATGTGTTCAAATCTCCTATTTCTTCATTGGAAATTATGGGAGCCATATGCTGCCGAAATACGAACTGAGACGGAACCGTTTTCTACAACAACGTACTTTGCAAATAAAATTTAGAAATTCAAGATCCGTTCTTTCTCTATTCTCTAAATCTAACGTTGTGAGTTTCTAGTTATTTTTAGGTTTAAATGAACAGAAGTAAATTATGAAAGACTGTGATTTTGATACGTTGTAAACCTTGAATCTATGTTATTGTTAGATCTGATAATATATCATGATAGATCTAATTCTTTAGATCTAATGCAATTGTGGTTATTATATTATATTCCCTATGTGGATCTTGACTTGTAACTATGTTGTGGTGAATGTAAATCTATTTATTTTGGTAGTTATATCATTGGATAGATCTAATCATTTATGTAAATCATGAACATATGTCACCTTGAATTCGTTAGGATTGGATCTAAATTTTTGTCTTAATTGTAACTTCTATGACATGCTATGATGAGGATTTGTGTAGATCTATTTCTAATTTAGTAGATTTAATTTATGTGGACATTGAAACTATTAGTCAGATCTAGATTATCACTTTATGTTTATCATGTTAGATCTATTCTAACCTCTAGATCTGAATTATGTGATCTAATTTATCACCTTGTGTTATCATGTTGGATCTATTCTAACCTATAGATCTGAAATATGTGATCAAATTTATCACCTTGTGTTATCGTGTTAGATCTAAACCGATTGTGCATCTAAATTACTAATTTATATCTTACTGTGTTTATTGTGACATCATAGTTATGTTAGAATCAATTGAATGCCAACCATTCATCAGTTTTATGTCCACCTTGTTATGATGACAATTTCAGGTCCATGCCAGTATGTATGTTCACCTTATTATCATGCTAATTTATGTTTATGCCAAGATGATCACTTTGGTTATATTCCCATTATTTTCCCTATTATCGTTTATGACTAGGCTGTTGTCTAGCCTAGGTATGCTACCAATTTTGTGAGGGCGCTAGTTAAGGAACGGGGGAAAAAGGGTTAAAAAATGGCATAATTTGAATATGAACATTTTTGGACATATAATTCAAATTATTGGGTGAAATGGTTATTAACACCTAAAAAAGGAAAGGATTAATTAATTTGTTAATTAATTAAAAATGGAATGTTTAGTAATTACAATTAGGAATTGTAATTGTACTTCTGACACGAGGTTAGGCTGCATTAGTGGTGGGAGTCTGCATGGACCCGACCGACATATCCAGCAGCCATTAATCTTGAACCTAATGTGGGAGGTCTAAGTATGTAAATACGAATCGGGCTATGACACGAGGTTAGGCACAACTGTGGAATAAGTCTGCCCGGACCCGACCGGCATATCCAACATCCACATGTTGTAGGCCTAATGTGGGAGGTCTAGCCCATTATAAACCATAATTGGACATGGTAATGAATTGGACAACCTAACCTAAGTTAATCCATAGAGATTGTATGAACTTAAATTTAAGTTGGGGGTTAAGTAAATTTGGTTGAACAAAAGGGGTGGGTTAAGTAAATCTAGGGGGGGTAATATTCACATATAGGCCCACAAACGTAACCCGGTAAGGTTATGTAATTAAAAACACCTAGTAATATACATAACCGAAGGAAATAATAAAGTTATGTAATTAAAGACACCCTTTAGGGTAAGCATAACTGGTAGAAATAACTAAGGCTATGTAATTAAAGACACCTAGCGGTATACATAGTCAATAAAAACCTAGTGGGCGATACAAGACAAATGGGAGAGCTTGTATCATCTTGTGTGGGACCCATTTTAGTCAGTAACCCTTAAATAGTATCAAACTGGTACTCCGAACTAGGTCGGAGTGAGGCACGCTTACTGAACTGATTGTAAGAGATCCAAACGTGGAGGACGGTGTCATGACGGCGCATTCCAACGGGGTCATGTGCGTGCTTGACTCCGCCTGCTTGGGAAAATAAGACGCTGTGGCATCAGTACATATGGTTGTGCACATCCGAGAAATGAAGGGCTGCCACTTTAGGGAGTGATACACCCTACTGTGGGGCCAACACAGTGTATCTATGGAGTAGGGAGCCGATCGACTAGGTAGTAAATAGGGTACATCTAGTCCAGTCTGTTTATGTGGGGTACTTATGTTTCTGTTGGGGTTAACACCCATTATTCCCGTTTAGGTACCGGCTAATACTGTTTGGGTTAAAACCCGTTACTAGAGTACACCTAAAACTACCATTATATTTCTGTTGGGATCACCTGTTTCTGTTAAGAAATTAGGGAGTATGTAATCATGTTACGTACTTGTTATACTAGTATTGGTGCAGAGAATAAGCAGAGTAATCATTAGTGAGGCACATATACCTTATCTTGCTTACCTTGTCACACCTGCCATTTATGTAGTGATCTCTCTCTTATCCACTTTATATTCCTATCATGTTACTTTTATTTATTTACTGGCTAAAAGTAACAAGACTCGCCAGACTTTATGTCTGACACTTTTGTTTCTCCTCCTTTCATTCGTGCCCCCCAGGTTCTCAGGGAGGAAACACTCAGGCTTAGTCAGGGCTCAGATATCATCTTGATAGGAACTACTTCTGAAGTATGGCTCAAGTTCTTGTCTCTACTATGGCTTAACTCTTTCAATTAGGGAAATTATGCTTTTTATTTACTTATGTACTCTGATGGTGCAAGACAGAAGTTATTTTATTGTAATGGTTTTTGTGACTTATGGTATTGTGGACCATGAAATTATGATTTATGTTGAAATAAAAATTTAAATTTCCGCTGCTATATTATTTATATCTGTCTTGTAATTATTTTGTGTCTGTTTACCTATAATGCTTCATGAACTTAATGCATTCCCTTAGTGAGTGACATTAACAGATGTGGAGTGTCACAAAATCTACGAAGGTATTTATTATTGAAGACTGTACAGTTCAGAGAATCAAGATTTCAAAGTAGAAGAGTTCAAGTTTCAAGACTCATGAGTATCAATAAATCAAGAGTTCAAGAATTATAAAGTAAATGTGTCTAGATATTTTGTTAAAAATCTGGTTAACACTTGATTCTGATTTCAAATTTAATTATAATTTTAATTCTGATTTCAAACTTCCTTTCAAAATGATTTCAAAATTATTTACTAGTTTTTAAATCAAGTTTTCAAATGATTTCAAAATTACTTTCTATTTATAAGTATATACTTCTTTATTTTACGAAATATTTTAACTCTTGAAATTTATTTTTAATTTCTATTTCCAAATTTTTACTTAATAGTTTTTAACTCAAGTTTTACTTATAAATTTATTACTAGTTTTATTATAATTGCTTATAATTTCAATTTCCTTGTTTATATTAATTTTTAATATATTCATAGTTTTAAAATTATACTTTTATATCATTTTATATTAGCTTTTAATCAAGTTTTAAATCAACTTAATATAAGTTTTTAAAATATATTTTTACTTGTAATACTATGCTTTAATATAAAGGAATGTAGTTTAATTTAACTCAGGAATTATAATAGTTTATTTGTACATTATTTACTTTGGTTTAAATTTATTTTTGGAATATACCTACTGTATGTCGACATATAAAAAGTGCAATGTCGACATACTAGCTATTAACTTGTTTTTTTAATTTGAAAAGAAGTGTCTTTTGAACTCAAACCTTTTATAAAAGGTTGAGGTGGTTGGAAAACTATAAATACCTTCCAGAATTCGAATTTTTTAATCACTTTTCATCTTCTTCTTCCTCTCTAAACAGTTCACCATTATTATACTTAGTTTCTTAGCTTTCTGCACTTATACTCTGCCAATTTCAATAGAAATCGTATCATTCTTCTTCTCTTTTGATTCTAACTCAAAATCCCTTTGAATTCATGTGCTACTCAACGGTTGTAGGCTTTTTGTTATCAAAAATCACAAGATCAAGTCCTATCGAGTCAATACTACAAAAACTGATAAGAGAAACGTGTGGTCATGTCCCGTATAAAGTGACTAATGTGAATGGGTCTTGGAAAACGATTGGGTATAAAGTTGGGGTGCGTAAATCAACTAAGTCTCACTGTACTATGAATCAATTAGGGTGTGCCCTTGTAGCCCTGAAATCAAGGATTGTAATTGGATACTATTGAATAAAAACCTGCATCAACCTAGCGTTGTGTGAGATTGAATGTAGGGGAGTCCGGAGCCAGTATAAAATCCCGGTATGTACTTTCCTTTTACTGCTTTTGCTTTTATTTTCTTCGTTATGTGATTAATTCTGTGTTTGTTAATATATGTGATTTGTATAGTGTGTTGTTTAATCCAAAAATATTTCAAAAAATTAATAAATTCCGTAAAATTCTATTCACTCCCCTCTAGTGTTTAGATTGCCTTAAGATCCTTATTCCACATCTCCAACACTTAGTAAATACAAAATTTTCTTAGACCATTTTAACCTGATTGATTCTTTAGTGTCTTTTCCAGCTTCATGCATAAGTCATGGGTATGTTAAACTACATGAGTGGGCAACTTAAAATCTATCTAAGACTGGTTACGAGAAATCAGGGTCATATGGTTTATTATCTAATATGCATGCAGAGAAAGGGAGATGGAAAGATGTCATGAAAACGAGAAGGATAATTAAGCAGAGAGGCATTGTCAAGCATCCTGGGTGTAGCTGGATTTGGATCATAGTAAAAAAATATCATTTTGGTAAAAGATAAGAGACATCCTCAGATAAGTGAATTTTTTTACTCATTGAATATTCTGAAAATACAAATGGAGAGTCTTGTTTGTGAGTTTGATATTTGCTTTGATGACACAGATTTAACTTATACTTGTAGTTTCTCCCAATTTGGACTTCTGGGTTAATCTATAAGGAATTTTAATTTTTCTTTTAGGCGTTAAGTAGTCAATGGCTGAAAAATTCAAGTCACACGTTAATTTTATTCGTAGTTAAAATATAACCAGTGGCCAGTTCCACTGGATAATCAGACGTGTGATCCCGGGAGTATAAAGCGATGATGAGAAATCTTGGAAGGATCTAGATAGCTAGGAACAAGGCAGGGTGGTGCATGTAACTACAGAGTGGTGCACGTTGACTGTCTTAAAAATACAGCCAGCATTAGTGAGTGCCAACTGCGGAGGCTAAGTGAAAAGCATCTACAAGTTGTGATTAGCCGATACCAACCGAAAAGTTTGTACATGTGTGTTCTCTTACTGGCAGTTGGATGTGATATAGAGTGCTAAAACTTTGAATTGATTTTGGTGCCATATTTACTTATCTTACCAGTGTATTGTTTGAAGCTTGATAAATTCTCTAGAAGTTTCATGCAAAAGTTTTATCATGTAATTATCAATGACATAATAGCATACACAAACTTTATCAATCAGTACATCATTTATCTTATTAATTAATTATTTTGCTATTGTTTTCATCTTTTTTAGTTTCAATATGTGGTGTTGATTATTTATATCTTGAATATGTAACGGTTGGAAAACATTAAGACTATTACCATTCAAACAACAGACAAGGGACTATTAGTTGTTATTGAATGACAAAGACTAGGAAGCAGAGGAACCTTGCGTACCCTTATCAGCATGTGCCCTCATCATAAGTCAGTTATGAAAAAGGACCTTCTCGCAATGGCCAAAGCTGTTGTTAACCTGGTAAATCATTTTCGACTCTTCATACTTAAATCCTGATTATGGTCAGTGATGATAGGTGCATTTGAACATCTGTGAAATAAGATATTTTATCTTATTTTGTCAACGTTTGGACCAATATGCATTGGGCACTTATCAAACTATGATGTATACTTAAATGCTTCTCTAAACCATTTCCACAGAATATCAATTGGGTAATAGCAATATATGTTTCTTCTATGAATGACAATATGATCTTAGATTGAGAAGCAATATCATTAATTATAAGAATTCATGGTTAACTTACACTAAGAAAAATGTGGTATCTGGACTCTGACCATAAAACACTAAATGGGCTACTAATTACTCATTAGAGGATCACTTATTGGGTGTGTATGCTTAATATTTATATGGAGAGTAAATCTCAATCTATCCTTTCTATTGTAACTAACCAACACCCGTTTTATTATACAAATATTAAGGTTTATGCTCTAATTATAGAATATGCCAAGCTCAGATAATGCATAGGATTTGGAAGCACATGACATGGTGTAGTAGCTTGAAAAAAGTGCAACATTGGGGACATGAGTGGATGCAACTATGGTGGCTAGCTTAGCTGCAAGTAAGAGGAATGGGGACAGTTGTGTGAATTATAAAAGCATGATATAGTATAGGATGGTGCACATGAATGATGCAAAAAGGTTTGCACGTGAATGAGTGAACTACTGTAGCATGAACTAGAATCAGGAATACTGCAAGGATCCACGACTGGTTAAGATTCTATGTTAAGAGGTACAACTAATAATAGTGCATGATCTACTTGGTGAGACACAACAGAAGTGCTAAGGATGTAGAAAATTGTATAACATTGGGTGAAATTGGAAATGCATGAAGATGAATGGCCTAGTACAAAAAATGAGTTATTGAAGCATTGGCAGGGAGTGCATATACAACGTTGTGAAATTCCACGATGGCGGGAGAATATACGGGATAAGTGGATGTCCACTTACTTAGAGGAACCGACATTGACTGGCTAGAGGTAGTGCAAATGCTACTACCGAGCTTGGCAGAGTATAAAGTGGCTTGCTGAATGGTGAAAGATTAAACAGGTGTAGAAGCAACATCATTTGAACAACAAGATAGTTTTTCACAATGAGGCACTGCAGGTAATCAACTGGTTCTTCAAACTACTAAGGATGGTCATATGTTAAAGTTCATGGAGGTAAATTATGCTATGATATTTTGTTATGTTGTTCAATTTAACATGAGTGGAATTCTTATTACAGTCGGAGAGCTTATACTCGTTTATTATATCGTCTAATTTAAGATAAGTTGTTTTCTGGATGTTGAAGTGCTAAGGGAGAATGAAAGAGTTTCGTTAAAGAAAAAACTGAAAAGTTGTTGGAGTTGGTGATGATAGAAAAGTGTTAGAATATTTGACATCTGTTATGTATGTTAATAATTGATATCTACTATTTATGTAATATAAATTAACATAAATGATGGATATAAAATATTCTATCATTAATATATATATATATATTACCATATGTAATATATATATTAACATAAATAACAGATACCAAATATTCTAACAAAAAGGGTGGATCGTGTGAATAAATGCAAACTAAGGCAAACTTACAAAGAGAAGAACTAGTAAGGAAATATGACTATGTTATTTCAATTTTCAATAATCAATAGTTTACAAGAATTTTGATCCTATATCCAGCCAATTAAAAGATATTTACTTATGAAGATTGCGGTCGACCTTTCTCTTTTATATTATGTATTATGTACAATGGGCCAACACGTTATATTCCGCTTTCTGTATTGTAATGACTGCCCACAACTCCTGCACTTAACAAGTGAAATAATGTGCTGGAAGACGTGCCAGGCAGCTGTGGACGATCATCAGGGTAATATAATATAGGTGCAACCGTCGTATAACTCACAGCGTGAGGGTAAAATATAATAGAACATATATAACAGGCAATAATAGTGAGACACATTTGAGCAGAAACTTGAACTTTCGTAACGATTGGAAAGAATATCCATACATCATTGGATTGCAACATAAGTGTCTATGCAAATTAGCATCACTACATCCCTCAAATCAAATATCAAACAGCGGAAATAGAAATACTAAATAGTAGTAAGAAACTGGTACGTAAGCCTCCAGCTCGTCATCACTCTACAACATCGTCCACAAAAATCTGCTACCTGTTACCTGCTACTCAGTCTGCGCTTCTACGACTGGACGAACACCCCAAGGTAGTAAGAGGGAGACATAAAACCTTAAGTCATACAACAGTCTTAGTGATCGATAAAACAACTACCTTACATCATCAATAAAGTCTATGAGAATAGACAGATTAATCAACTAATCTACTAACATCAACAGAGAAGATCTCACACCCGTCGTCCCCACATCCGACAGTGATAGCCTTTACAACAACCAAGTAGAAACAAACATTACATTCATGTAATTTAATTATCATGCATGTACCATTCTAATCGACATTGACATCCCCCAAGCACAAGCCCAGAGGCTTAAACCAATATCAGAAAGCACCCAAGAGATATCTTCTTCGACGTCGAGTAATCTACACAAGACGATATTAGCAAAATAATCATCACCCATGACTTTGGCTATCACCGCTAATCCTACTTTGAAACCACCATTAATCGTATAGCTGACTCAACACATTGCCGTCCGTCAAGGGCTGTAAACTCTGGTTTTAGAAAGACTCCATACACCATCGTGACTCGTATTTCTAGTCCCATCGTGACTGCCTAGGGTATTTTTAGGCCCATCATGACTGCCCAACTTTACCCTGTAACCACCCGCAACTTTTATTTTCGACCTCAAAACGGGACCCACCGACTCTCATCCCTAGCTAATTACCCCCATTCCGAACAAAATGGGACATGTTTCGTTAGCCAATTCGACTGTTACGACCAGTTTCTGTTTAATTCACATCATAAATCTTTGTATATTCAATTTAAACGTACATTTCAATTTACCGGGATCACAAACTAACTCGAAAAATTCCAAAATAAATTATTTCTAGCTTCGTATTTACGATACGGTCCTAACGAAACTAGTTTCGTCGAATTCTGAGACCGTTAGAAAAATGGCCAATTTCCAGTCGATTAAAATCAACTGAAACTGGTCAAACGCGTTTACGTGCGCCACGCTCACATATTGAATCGAAAAATTATGAAATTTGAAACCTAGCAATAATTTGACACTGCGGACCCAACAAAACTGGTTTTGTCGAAATCCGAGGTCGTTTGCAAAATTCCCATTTTTAAGGGCCTGAATTCCATAGCGACTATTCAGAATTTTCAACTGGACATATCTTTTGATTCTTGTCATGAAATTTCGATTTTTCGGATTCGTTGGAAAGATATTCACTATTAGATTCCAATGTTTTTGGTTTCACTAAAATCTGGATTGGTTTGCACCCGGTACATTCAATTGAAGTTTGAAATCGAATTATCGAACTACCGCGCCATTTTCAATTCCATTTATAATTATTTATATTCTAACGACGGCGTATATAATATATACGTTCTAATATATTCAAAAATAAATTTCTCGTCGATATTATTTAAAATAATCTATTTTAAATATCCAAAATTCGCTAAAATTGCCAAAATAAAAATTTTAAACTGGCCCAGAATTTCCGGGTTATTACAATCTCCCCCACTTAAAACTTTTCGTCCCCGAAAAGGAACAAAGTCGAAAGTGGTTTGATTATTCAACTCTACGTTCGATCTGGCTTCCATTCTCCAACTTTTTCAGTTTCTGAGAATTTTCAAAATCTCAAAAATTTGGCTAACACCCTAAATTTTTGAAAAATTTCGCCATAACCTCCCCTGCACCGGGAGCATCGGGGAATTTCAAATAGCTTCCCCGGTCCTTCAGATCTCAAAAAGAAAAAGAAAAAGCCAAGCGGCTAGCCAATAGGCTCATAAAATCATCATCACCCAAACAAAACAGTAAATTATGTGATAAACATGTACCTATTTGTCGGGCAAACAAATTTTATTCTCTGCTCTAGCCTCCTTGCTATGACCTGTTCAATGAAATGTAACCACCCGCAACTTTTATTTTCGACCTCAAAACGGGACCCACCGACTCTCGTCCCTAGCTAATTACCCCCATTCCGAACAAAATGGGACATGTTTCGTTAGCCAATTCGACTGTTACGACCAGTTTCTGTTTAATTCACATCATAAATCTTTGTATATTCAATTTAAACGTACATTTCAATTTACCGGGATCACATACTAACTCGAAAAATTCCAAAAAAATTATTTCTAGCTTCGTATTTACGATACGGTCCTAACGAAACTAGTTTCGTCGAATTCTGAGACCGTTAGAAAAATGGCCAATTTCCAGTCGATTAAAATCAACTGAAACTGGTCAAACGCGTTTACGTGCGCCACGCTCACATATTGAATCGAAAAATTATGAAATTTGAAACCTAGCAATAATTTGACACTGCGGACCCAACAAAACTGGTTTCGTCGAAATCCGAGGTCGTTTGCAAAATTCCCATTTTTAAGGGCCTGAATTCCATAGCGACTATTCAGAATTTTCAACTGGACATATCTTTTGATTCTTGTCATGAAATTTCGATTTTTCGGATTCGTTGGAAAGATATTCACTATTAGATTCCAATGTTTTTGGTTTCACTAAAATCCGGATTGGTTTGCACCCGGTACATTCAATTGAAGTTTGAAATCGAATTATCGAACTACCGCGCCATTTTCAATTCCATTTATAATTATTTATATTCTAACGACGGCGTATATAATATATACGTTCTAATATATTCAAAAATAAATTTCTCGTCGATATTATTTAAAATAATCTATTTTAAATATCCAAAATTCGCTAAAATTGCCAAAATAAAAATTTTAAACTGGCCCAGAATTTCCGGGTTATTACATACCCCTGCTTCGAGTCGGCTAGAACCTATGACAATGATAATCTCTTCCTTCATTATCTCTAGTCATCTAACCTGATGACAATTCATAAGCTCAAGTGCCTTCTTGAGAAACCATTATACATGAACTCATCACCTTGAGTCATCTTCACATTCGTTGCATTTCGACGATCAACGAAACTTCATATTATTTCGAACATTCCACCTTGAATTCACCTCGAAGCCACACTCATTACTGAATGAAAATCATCAAATAATGGTCCTTCAGCATTAGTTCGTTACCCTTAGGTCGCACCGACCTATAACCCACGACCTGACTCCTTTAGTTCCGGCCGACCTAACTTTCTTCGGTTCGAATCACCTACCAACGACCTAACCACTTAGGTCGTTCCACGACCCAACCCCTTAGGTCGTTCCACGACCCGATGCCTCAAAGGCTTCCACGACCTGGATCCTGAGAAGCTTCAACGACCTGGAGCCATCCACCATCAAAAATCCACTTTCGTACCTAGCTGCATGTCTTAACGACCCGACCTGGTTTCCACGATCCAACCAGAACCGACCCGAAGCCTCCAACTCTTTGCTTTGCTAGCTTTCTTCGAACGATCTGGATCCCCTTAAGTCACAACCGACCTGGTGCCCACTACCTAAGGTCCACCCGAACGACCTAAACCCGTTTCATGGAAAACAAGTCACGACCCGACCAATCTCCAGATGACCTGACTCCAGATCTGACCAAAATAGCTCCAATCTTGACCAAATGAGCACCAGACGGAAACATCGATTCAAACCACTCATCCAATTCATCAATCAACACTTTACGAAATCATCAACAACACCAAAATGACAATTATTCATCAATAATCATATAAAATTCACTAAATCATGATACATAAATGCACAAGTTAAAACAATTTTGCTAGCACCTCCTTTGTACCAATGAAAATTTTAATTAAATATTTATTCATTCCTACTAACGAAAATTTTCAAAAACCCTGAAATATTTCTAACACCTTAACTTTTCAAAAATTTTGCTAGCACCTTTCTTGTACTGGTCAATAGCTCAAACTCCAACTCGCTTCTCTAGGCCTTCTTCAACCCAAAAGAAAATCAAACAACCAAGCGGCTTGCCAATTCTGCTCATCAAAATCTCAAACCCATATATAATATAAACTGGTACCTTTTTGTCGGGCATATCAATATATCATTTCCATGTGTTACCAATCCTGCATATACCAATGTTGTCCTGAACATTCGGTTATACCCAAGCCAAATTCTGTTCTTAACTCAGATTCCATTTTTAAATTACACTCTTAACTTACCAGTCCAATTCCATTTCAGATTATCTTTAATCCAGTCTAATTCGATATTTTCTATCTCAATTCAATTTCCACTTAACTGGTTTCAATTCCTATTTTAATTTGCTTTTACAAATTCTAATTTAATTTGTTTTAATTCAAACAATCTTCCCCAGGGAATTTTAAAGAATTTAGCTTTTTTAAAACTAGATATCCCTTTTCAGGATTCAAAACAACTTTCTTTTCACAAAACAATTCAAAAATAAAATCTTTGGTAGTAATCCGTCACTTGGCAACTCGAAAATGAACACCGATGATGCAGTTGTCATCATCAGATTCTATTTTCCAGCGATCGAAGTGAGTTCAGTACTATATCACTTTTAAAACCATTTCTAAACACTTCCATTTGAAATACATTTCAAAATACCATTCACAATGATTTGTAAACAATTTAAAATCTCCTAGGATTTTATAATTCTCATATATTTAATCCAAATCCGTTTACAACACCTTTCCAAATCTCTAGGGTTTTAATTTCAACTCTAATTTAAATTCAGATTTAATTCATCTGATTCCATATACTACACTTACATAAATTATGATTGGTTATTTACATAACCATTTTACTTTTATAATCTCATTTGATTATAATAACAACCAACGCATCCTTAATACTATACTATTTCAAATATCAATACTTTGTTTATATCAAAATATATTTTTGGTAAAATTATTTCATTTACCCTCTTTTCAAAACATACAGTGTCGGTTCATCGTATTCATGTGTTTATAAACCCTTACCGATACAGCGGATCAAACTGATCGACCAGAACCCATAAACAACTCAACTAATAAATCTCCACAATATAAAACCATTTTATATCAAATAACAAATACGTTCACTCGTGTATACATACTCAACTCAATTAGGGTATTGCTAACCCTATCTCGACCGAGTCACGCCACAGAGCCAAGGTAATTACTTAACCTTTAGCTCTGATACCACTGTAACGACCCAGGTTTTCGCGATCATGGATATCGGCATACAACACCATGTCGACTATTCAAGCATCAGAAACACCAGATAGTCCATGAAAGAAATTAGAGGGTGAGAATAAATAAGATAGAACTTAGAGTAGAAGAAGAAGAAGAACGTACAATGTCAGAGTAAACACGAATCTCACAACGGAAATAACCAATAGCTATAAAAACGCTGTTGAAGCCTCCTGCTCCAGCTCCTTCTAGTATATCTGTAAATACCTGACTACTTGACTGCCCGTACAAAATTGGGCACCCAAGAGTTTAGGGAAAACAAAACAAAATAAACTATGGGTCAGTCGGGGGACTGGTGTGAGTAAAACAACTTAAAAACGGTTTGAGCAACAAACGATATCTCATAAGACCACGCCGTATAACGGAACGGGGTTTTCCCTTATGAGAATCCAAAATAATCTTTATATCAAATTCTTTTGATATTATAATAGTGTCTATCAACCACAATATAATAATCATCTAGCAGAACGCTTTCATCTCACGTTCCACATATATAGTATACAATAAAAATCATGAGCACTTATTGGATAATGGATTTCCAACTATGACAAGGTATGGAACCACCTTCCGATGGTGTACCCCTAGAGAGAAATATATTGGGTTCAACAAAAACATCTTGCAACCCGACCACACATGACCGACCGCTCATTTCACTTGAGTGTATCGAATGTATATCACCAACGGTTGGGATCAGCAACCGTTTTCGAATGGAACAACATCGAATAGATTAAAGAAGTAAATGAAACTCTAGATCAGGTGACAATACACCCTAATTGGAAGCAACCCACTTAGCCATGCTGCCTACCCGATTTTTGTCATTTCCCAGTTGTGAGGCTAGAGGCCACACTTATCTCTGACAGATCACACATTTATTCACTTTGAATGTCACATCGTCATACCTGCCAAATCACAAATTGATTCCCCCAAAAATACAACGGGTATACAGCTAAGAGAAACGAATTACTCCGCCACCAAACGTAAATATGTTTGACGAGATCAACTTACGCGATCCATTAAATATATTCTGTTAGACATTCTTCCATACAGGTTGTCCTGGGACTGGACAAACAGAAGGTACTATTCTGTAAATAGGACAGCCCTTGCATAACTCCATTTTCAATTATCTTCACATATTTGATTCACAATGCTAACGCCCATACAGAGTGGTTTTCAGATAATGAATCTGATCCCGGTCTCTCCGTATTGACGATGGAAAAATGGTCAAAAAATTCGATAGCCGGTGAGTTAACTATCAAATAAAAACATATGTGCAAAAAACGATATTATTTCCAGATGGAAATTCTATCGATCAATCATCATTTAACGTTTATCTCTTTAGTTCATTTATTTATTCATTTTTCATTTCTTGTTTCCATATATTCAACATTCCTTATTTTCTAAATTTAGAAAATATACATTATTAATTATTGGAAAATATTTCCATCTTTTTTCCACGTATCACTATCATTCTAGTATTCGTTGTCATCAAACATTTCATTTTCTATGATTAGAAAATATCTCTGATTATATTTGGAAAGTGTTTCCAAAACCCATTTATTTTATTTAAACAGATGTTTAAATAAAACATCGCTATGCCAACTCAAACCATTACCTTCATCCACTAAATTCACTTAACCAACCTTCACTATCGAACCTTAACCATTCCTTAGTTAAAACGAAGCCAATCAAGTTGGGGGTATAACTACCTCTCAAACCATAACTGAACAACATTTCTAACTTCGAAATAGACAAGGTTCACCTTTTTAAATCTTTAACAAACTTCCTTACATAACTCTCGGATTCTATTTACGAATCCACTTCTTTTACAGAAATCATTTGATTATAACAATAGTATTATAATCCCATGCTTCCGAAATATAATAACTTAAGTAAAACTTTTATTTATTAATTTGGATAAATAAAAAAACAACTAATTTATTTATAAATAAATAAATCTTGATTAAAAACGGAAAGTGAATAGTACTTTCCCAAATTCGATATAATCGAATTCAACGTATAATTCTCTTTCGAATAATCGCTATTCGATAACTCCTTTTCGAATAAACTATATTCAATTAACTCTCTTCGAATAACTAATATTCGATAATCTTTCTTTTGAATAAACTATATTCGATAATCTTCTTTTGAATAAACTATATTCGACTAACACCTTTCTTCGAATAAACTATATTCGATTACTCCTTTCGAATAAACTATATTCAATTAATTCCTTTCGAATAAACTATATTCGAATACTCCTTTGGAATAAACTATATTCGATAACTCCTATTCCAAATAAACTATATTCAGATAACTCTAATCTGACTAACTCTAATCAATTAACTCTAACTGATTAACTCTAATTGATTAACTCTGACTCGATTAACTCAAATCGATTAACTCTAATTCGATTAACTCTAATCGATTAACTCTAACTCGATTAACTCTAATCGATTTACTCTAATTCGATTAACTATAACTCGATTAACTCTACGATTTACTCTAATTCGATTAACTATAACTCGATTAACTCTACGATTTACTCTAATTCGATTAACTATAACTCGATTAACTCTATCGATTTACTCTAATTGATTAACTCTATTCGATTAACTCTAATCGATAACTCTAATTGATTAACTCTATTCAATTAACTCAAATTGATTTACTCTAATTGATTAACTCTATTTGATTAATTCTAATCGATAACTCTAATTGATTAAATCTATTCAATTAACTCTAATCGATAACTCTAATTGATTAACTCTATTCGATTAACTCTAATCGATAACTCTAATTGATTTAACTCTATTCGATTAACTCTAATTGATTAACTCTATTCCATTAACTCTAATCGATTACTCTAATTGATCAACTCTATTCAATTAACTCTAATCAATAACTCTAATTGATTAACTCTATTTGATTAATTCTAATCGATAACTCTAATTGATTAACTCTATTCAGTTAACTCTAAACGATAACTCTAATTGATTAACTCTATTCAATTAACTCTAATCGATAACTCTAATTGATTAACTCTATTCGTTTAACTCTAATCGATAACTCTAATTGACTAACTCTATTCCATTAACTCTAATCAACAACTCTAATTGATTAACTCTATTCGATAACTCTAATTGATTAACTCTATTCAATTAATTCTAATCGATAACTCTAATTGATTAACTCTATTCAATTAACTCTAATTGATTAACTTTATTCAATTAACTTTAATAGATAACTCTAATTGATTAACTCTATTTAATTAACTCTAATCGATAACTCTAATTGATTAACTCTATTCAATTAACTCTAATCGATAACTCTAATTGTTTAACTCTATCCAATTAACTCTAATCGATAACTCTAATTGGTTAACTCTATTTAATTAACTCTAATCGATAACTCTAAATGATTAACTCTATCCGGTTAATTCTAATCGATAACTCTAATTGATTAACTCTATCCGATTAATTCTAATCGATAACTCTAATTGATTAACTCTATTCGATTAACTCTAATCGATAACTCTAATTGATTAACTCTAATCGATAACTCTAATTGATTAACTCTAATTGATATCCACTTTAAACAATCTTCTCATAACTCTTTTATATCTCGTTAATTCCCTTTTATAATCCTATTTATTTTCCAAATAAATATTCCTTTTATAATTTTATTTATTTAACAAATAAATATTTACTTTTCAATTCTATTTGTAAATGTTTTACAAATATTCTCTTTTTTATTTGTTTCATAAATATTTTCCTTTTATATTTGTTTTACAAATATTTTCCTTTTATATTTGTTTTAAAAATATTTTCCTTCTATATGTTACTTTGATTTTATAATTTCCTTTATAAAATTCTTTTCCTTTTATATATAAAATCCATTGATTTAATATAAATAATTCATTTTCAAAATACACTTTGAAAATCCCCTTTCCTACATCCCAGTATTTCTTTCGGCATTTAAAATACCAAATAACAATGATTGATATCATTTAAACACACATAATCAACAATAGATTATATATCACATCATATATTACAATATATGAAAAACAGTAAAATAAATGTTGAGGAATCCAGTTGGATTCCTCTGACCTGTCTCCCTGCATCCACAGATGTTACACAATATAATTCACATCAAATTTTATTTCAATATGAAACATTCTGATAAACATAATCAATAACGATATATATATATATAACTATATCGATATTTTCAACCAATCAATTAGCAGTTCAACCAAACAGTCAACACACAACAATCAATCATCATTTATCAGTTCTAAAAATACATTATAAAAATATGAACTGGTAGAGTTGGTGAGTTGTACTCACATTGGACGATCATCGTTAAATAACGATAACCATCGGTTGATTCAAACTGGGCAATTTACTTTGTCATAAATTCAAACGAGCTCCAATCCACTTCAGACCAGTTCCAGTGTGTAGCTCCCGTCCATATGTTCCCAACGGATCAGACTATTTGAAATTCTGATAACGCATGTTCAAGATATTGAAGTTACAAGTTCGTATACTATTTTAATTAAAATAAATTTAATTTATGTTAAAACTTAGGCTTAACCTTTTTAGTTTCTCCGGCCCATCAATTCACGTCCAAGCCCATCAAATTCCCCCATGCTTTCCCATACCCAACTCCCAGTAATCTTCTTCCCAAAATAAAAATCACCACTTGATTTCTTCTCCAGTCAAAATTCACACAACCTAATACCTGAATTCCTCAACAAACCATTTCCGCATCATTACCATTAAATTAGCACAAAACCATGTATTAACTTGAATCTAATTAACCTTTAATTAAACATGTATTAGCGCGGCTAATACCTTTCTCTAACTCCAGATGTTCGAAGCGCCTGTAATGGCCATTTCTGATAATGAAACCCCTCCTAACTCCCTTTCACTTCATTAAACTCCAAACCAGAATCATCACAACACTCGCCTTTAGCTCCTCTATGAAATCATATCCACCACATTATGCTCACCGCCCTCCTTCAGATTCCGACATCGCACCCTAAACCGCACCACTCAGTGAAACATCTGAACAAAATTATCACGTAATCTCCCTAAATTACCACAATCAAAGCTCCTTAACATCCTCAACATATATACGAACACCAACTTTCAAATCGATGCATGTATTATGAGATTACTTGAACCATAGGTTTCGCTGCCTAATTTCCAGCGAGTACAAATGATGTCGAACCCAATATAAATCAAATAGAAATGAAACCTAGATGAAGTCAAACTCAGAAATCACTATGCTTTAATCTTTACTATTTTATTTGAATTTTTGTTGAATTTTGAAGATCCCTGGAATGGTTTGAGAAAGAAATGTGATGGCGGTTTTATGTTTGACCAGAGGAAAATAGAAATAAGGGTTTAGGGATAGTGAGGGGTATATACAGGAGATATTGGCTTGTATTAGAAGCTGCTTGTATTTTATATTAATTTATATTCGATTTTTTGAACTCTATTTATCATTAAAAAATTCCTGTGATCACACATTATATCCAAAAATCACGAAAATGGACATACACCTTCAGTTTGACATTACGGACCCAACGAAACTAGTTTCATCGAATTCCGACTCCGTTTGCTCAAACAGCGTATTTATAACCGTTAAAATATCAACTGTATTTCACATTAAAAATCCGTACGGCCACACACTGACTTCAAAAATAATGAAAATTGAAATCTAACAATAATTTAATATTGCGGATCCAACAAAATTAGTTTCATCAAAAACAGAGGCCGTTGGCAAAACTGGCTATTTTTAAAGCTCTAAATAAACCCATTAAATATTAATATATTTAAAAACAATTAATTTTTATATTAATAAATTAATATTATCATATATATTCACACTAGAATATCATACAACTCCAATTGAATTTATAACTCGATATTCAATTTATATTGAAAATTCATTTATAATATAAATAAATCGTTATAAATTATAAAGGAATTCCATGGCGACTCTTCGAAAATTTGATTTGGAAACAACTTAAAATCTACACGATGAAATCCCGTGTTTTCTCTTCCATTAGAAAAATATACTTCACCAGCTCTGAACGTTTCTTGTTTCACAGAAATCCGACTTAAAACGGATTCTGTATATTCGTTTAAAATTCAAATCGCCAAATTACGAACTACAGAGCCATTTCGAGCTCGATTATAATTAAAATATAATTATGCGTTCAAACTGTCGTTATTTAAATATATTCGTTAATATAATTAAATTCTAAACTGAATTAGACATTTTGAATTGTCCAATTCACACAATATTGCCATTTCAGCTAATTCTAAATATTCCAGAATTAAATATATTATCTAATTATTATATTAATTAAATATTCAAAGTTATTTAATTTAAACGACCATTTCAATCTCTAAATCTCTATTTAAATAATTAAATAAATTAATTAAAATACCGTAAAAACACGGGACGTGTAACAACCCGAATTTTAATAACATGTTAAAACCAGAAATCAAGGCAGAGTTAAATTTTAAAATAAGAAACAGGGAAAACAGGTTGCGCCATTTCGTTCATCTTGGAATTCTGCATGAAATCGAGTCTGAGTTTTCGAAAAACGGAGTCCGTATGAGGGAGATATGACCCTCCGAAGTTTCAGGAATTTTCGGAATCGAAACAGCTCGAAATTCGAATTTCGAATTCAAACCCCAGCGCAGACTGGGCGGGAATTTTCACGCCCAAGACTAGGTCGACCAAGGGGTCGATACTATGGTCGACCTCCCAGGAGCGACCCTATGGTCGACCTAGGGGTCGACCCTATGGTCGACCTAGGGGTCGACCTGGTAGGAAAACCCAGTTTTGAGCCTGGGTTCATTCTGATGTATCTAGACTCGTTTCATGACCAGATTCTTGACTCTAAACCTATATAAACACCCTCCTAGCCCCATTCTCTCTACACCAATTCTTACTAGCCTTATGTTGCTCAAATTCTAATTATAATTTAAAGAAGAAAAGGGAATACTTCTTCTCCATCAAGACTACGCACAGAGATTTGCAAATTGGGGGTTTTCAATTAGAATGCGATTAATCAAATAGAGATTCAACAACAATTTCTGCTTTCTAATTCTCGATCCACGCACTGTAAGTTCTAGTTACTTTTAGATTTAAATATTTAGTTATGATATGGACATGGAATAAAGTGGAATTGGATTTAAGTATGCTTATCGATTCTGATCTATTTTTGGTGCTTCTTGAATCTTGAGTTTTGAGACTTGTCTACCTTCATGATCATGTCAAGTTTATGATCTATTCAGCAGTTTTCTTGATTCGTAATGATGTTATCATCAAGTTATAATCTTTATGCCTATACACAGATGGAGCCATGGATATATGCATAAACAACCGAAGGTAGACAAGTCTCCATCTGTGGATAGATCATCAAGTTATAATCTTTATAGCTCCGGACCCAGTTTTGATCTTTTTTTTATTGCAACTTCTACCTCCCCCTATTTATTTTCTTTTGATGAACCTAGGTCAATTTCGGACCTAGGCCGAAACCGCTATTTACGTGCGATTGAATACTGGGGAAATATTGGGATATTGCCTAGTTGGATATATGTGTTTGGTAGGATTGAGGGCATAACATAAAAATTGGATATTTGGGTATTACCACCACTAAAACTGAAATTGGATATTTGGGTATAGTCATTATAATGGTAATAGCAGGAATGGAGATTGGCATATGTAATTTGACATGGATCTTGATATATGTAATTTGGTTAGAATTTGATATGCGTAAATTGGCATAAACTTGGCATACATGTAAAACAACATGAATTGAACATATGTAAATTTGGTATGAATTGGTCATATGTAAAACTGACATGTAATCTAGAGCTTGGGCATATGTTAATTATATAAAATTTGGAGTTGAAACATATATGATAATTTATGACTTGGTAGAGGTTTAATATGAACGCGCCTAAGTTGGGTTTTAGGTAGTTGGCATGTATTGTCATAACCTTATAGTGAATTAAGGTAATAATTTGGGAATACGTTTTGGTGCAAAAACGTGAATTATGAACTTGATAAATGGCATATAACTGGAAATATGAACGTGGTTGAAACATGAACATGAACATGAACATGAATATGAACGTGAACATGGGTAACTCGAGGTTGGGTTGAGTTTGCAGTGTAATTCTGCCCGGAACTGCCCGACATATCCAGTGATTGCAAATAATAAGATCCAATGTGAGAAGTTAGTCATATCGTGCTTAAACCCGAGGTTAGACTGAGTTGTGGTGTAATTCTGCCCGGAACCGCCCGGCGTATCCAGTGACTGCAACAACAGATCTAATGTGAGTGGTTGATGCATTAATAATCAATTAATGCCAATAAACAGACATATTAAGAATGAAAAGGTTAAGTAATATGACTAGACTAACGACACTTAACCGATATGACATGATGCACTAGTGGGTTAAGTTAACACAAGGGAGAACACTTAACTAATATAACATGACGCATGGCAGGGTTAAGTCAACTTGAACATATAAATAATACTTAACCAACTTGACATGATACGTGGGTGGGTTAAGTCATGAACCGCTTCAATATACTTAACCAATTTGACACAATGATTTGGTGGGGTTAAGTCACGAACCGCTTGAATATACTTAACCAATTTGACACAATGATTTGGTGGGGTTAAGTCATGAACCGCTTGAATATACTTAACCAATTTGACACAATGATTTGGTGGGGTTAAGTCATGAACCGCTTGAATATACTTAACCAATTTGACAAGATGATTTGGTTGGGTTAAGCCATGAACCGCTTGAATATACTTAACCAACTTAACACATGATTCGTAGGGAAAAGTCATGAACTTGAACGACAACACTTAGCCAATTTAACATGACACGTAGGCGGGTTAAGTCACAAACTTGAATGACAATTCTTAACCAACTTGACACATGATTCGTAGGGATAAGTCATGAACTTGAACGACAACACTTAGCCAATTTGACACGACATGTAAGCGGGTTAAGTCACGAACTTGAATGACAACACTTAACAAACTTGACATGCTAGACTGATAAGGGTTAAGTCACGAATTTAAATGACAACACTTAACCTATTGGACGGAAACCCTAGTTACGTGGTCCATTTTAGCAGTAACCCACTAAACGTATCATGGTACCCTAGAACTAGGTAGGGTGGGGCACGATTACTGGGCTGATCGTAAGCGACCAGAATGACGGCTGAATTGGTGCGCCAGTGTACGTTCAGGCGGACTATGGTCGTGCACGTAGTCCGGAGTTGAAAAAGCAGGCATTGGGCATCAGTAGGTTTACACTGTGCGTGCTTGATTCGTGTCGGGGGTTGGCACCCTAGGCCTTGATACACCCTATGGTGGACTCAGCACATGTAACTACATTCGTGATAGGGCCTATGACACAGACACATGAACGAGCTAGGACTTGTAGGGAGCCGATCGATTAATCGATCGTTTCGTGGGACCAAGTAATGGGTCATTTCATGACATTGGCCAAGGGACAATTTTATGGTCAACACATGACACGGGTTGGGATAGTAGTACGGGTGATGCAGAGCAAATAGATATCATAGAAATATTTTAATGGTGAAGCGGAGAAATCTTGCGATGCTTGATAGAAATCTTGCGAAATTATGCTTAGTTTATCTTGGATGGGAACCTTGCGATGTTATACTTGACAAAAGTTATATGATGTTATTCGTAGTTATCGTGCCTATAGCTTATCTTGTTATCATGCTTATGTTTACTTTCAGTTTATTCATGCCATGTTATCTTTACCTGTTTTTATGCTGAAAGTCACTAGGACTTACTCAGTCTTTGTGACTAACCCGATTTGTTTTGCCCCTTTTTCTTCCGTTCCCCTCCCCCCTCCAGGTTCGCAGGGTGGGAATACAGCTTAGTTCGAATGTTAGCAAGCTCCCAGGCTCTTTCATGTACGGCTTGGATCTCTCTTTGCTATGGCTTGCTTTGCTTTATTGGGGAATATTACAATTTATTTTCATGCTTCTTTGTTTTTGAGCAAGACAAATATTTTAGCTATGTAATTGGGTATTGGAAGTTGTTGGGCTTTTATTGTAAACCATTATATTTAATAAATGATTTAAAGTACTTCTACTTTACCTTCCGCTGTTTTATATATGTCTGTCTTGTAATATTTCTGTTCCAGTACCCATAATGCTCCATTGAAGTTAAGGCATTCCCTTTGTGAGTGACCTTAACGGATGTGGGGTGTTACATTTGATATCAGAGCAAAAGGTTACCAGACTGGGCAAAAGCTTTTAAAAACCTTCTGAAATTATTTTCAAAACGTTTACAAAGAAGCATTTTTCTAAGAAAAGTTTTGTTTTACGAAAGGCATATTCCCCAAAGCCGTATGCATTATCTTTTGGTTCTCTCTTTGAATCTCTTCTTTCTCTCTTTTCACCATAGTTTTGTAGGCATACGACACATGTCGGAGGGCAAAGGAGTGCCCAACCCCCATCTGTAGCCGCAGTAGTTTTACTTGTGACTAATCTTGTTTCAAACTTTGTAGGGTTGTAGTGTGATGAAGGTAGCTTTCGAGAAACCGGCCAACAAACTATACAAGGATAGTAAGAACGAGGATAAAGAACAAAGCCTAAGGACGAGAAAATTGTTGATATGTCTTAATCCACGAAGAAGGAAAAGGTGAAAGGAAAGAGGCCAAAGTGAAAGAATAATAAAACCCATGACAAGAGAAAGTATCTTTAGTATGGTAAAAAGGGACATGTAGTTAAGTATTATAGGGTCAAAGGACAAGATCGTCGAGATGGCAATTGTATGCTCTCACTACTAGCATACCTAAGAAAGGTGGTAACGTTTCTGTTAAAAGTTTTCTTTTCTTTTCTATCATACCGTGGGAATTTTGTTTTTGTACATCGCATCCATTTAATTCTGCTTCAATAGTTGAGTCTCTGCACCTTAGTACTAACGTGGTAGAGGATCCCATTTTTGTCTCAAATCCTATTGGAGAATCAGCTCATTTATTCATGATTTGTTTGGATTTGAGAATGTCTATGCTAAGTGTAGAGTTTAGAAGAAATGCTTATGTTTTTGGGCCATGGATTGATTCTAGGGATGGAGGGGTTATCCAGAAATGGTACCATTCTCGAGTATGAAAAGAGGGTAGTTAGACTCTTGACTTTCCTCGGTAATGCCCTCGAAGTCTAGTGTAACCCTTAGGGTTCTGCCATGCTTAGTTACCTAGAATATTTTGATACATCCATTGATCCGCTCGAGTAGTGTTCGCCACTAAGGGGGATGGTTCATTTCGCTTATGCATGAGTGTTTATACTTTTTTATGGATGAAATCAAATGTGTTATCATGTGGATGTTGAATAAGGATGGATGTTTGCGCACACATATAGTATTTATGTAAATAGGACTATTTGCATACATGTTGGACTCATGGCACTAAACATATTTTGCATTAAGAAGATCAATCAGGCCTGATCATTTGCATTAGATAAGGAACATATACACACACTTTCTGGATATGTTCATACAGCATTAAAAATCTTTTAAGGACAATGATTGCTTGTGGATAATGGTTTGAGTAGATGGAAGATTGGATTGTAGGACACATTCTTCTTAATCTGAAGATTTCGGGGACGAAATCCTTTAAGGAGGGGAGAATGTAACAATCTGAATTTTAATAACATGTTAAAACCAGAAATCAAGGCAGAATTAAATTTTAAAATAAGAATCAAGGAAAATTGGTTGCGCCATTACGTTTGTCTCGGAATTCTACATGAAATCGAGTCTGAGTTTTCGAAAAACGGAGTCCGTATGAGGGAGATATGACCCTCCGAAGTTTCAGGAATTTTCGGAATCGAAAACAGCTCGAAATTCAAATTCGAAATTCGAATTCAAACCCCAGCGCAGACTAAGCGGGAATTTTCCCGCCCAGGACCAGGTCGACCTGGGGGTCGACATTATGGTCGACCTCCCAGGGGCCAGGTCGACGATATTGTCGACCTGGGGGTCGACCTGGTGCCAAAACCCAATTTTAAGCCTGGGTTCATTCTGATGTATCTAGACTCGTTTCGTGACCAGATTCTTGACTCTAAACCTATATAAATAACAACCTAGCCCCATTCTCTCTACACCAATTCTCTCTAGCCTTATGCTGCTCAAATTCTAGTTATAATTAAAAGAAGAATAGTGACTACTTTTTCTCCATCAAGACTACGCATAGAGATTTGCAAGTTGGGGGTTTTCAATTAGAACACGATTAATCAAATAGAGATTCAACAACAATTTCTGCTTTCTAATTCTCGATCCACGCACTATAAGTTCTAGTTACTTTTAGATTTAAATATTTTAATTATGATATGGCCATGGAATAAAGTGGAACTGGAAATCGATTCTGATCTATTTCTGTTGCTCCTTGAATCTTGAGTTTTGAGACTTGTCTAGCTTCGTGATCATGTCAAGTTTATGATCTATTCAGCAGTTTTCTCGATTCGTAATGATGTTATCATCAAGTTATAATCTTTATGCCTATCATGATGATTTATGTTGTTTCCTCTCTGATCTTGTTTTCATTGCAACTTCTACCTCCCCCTATTTATTTTCTTTTGATGAACCTAGGTCAATTTCGGACCTAGGCCGAAACCGCGATTTACGAGCGATTGAATACGGGGGAAATATTGGGATATTGCCTAGTTGGATATATGTGTTTGGTAGGATCGAGGGCATAACATAAAAATTGGATATTTGGGTATTACCACCATTAAACCTGAAATTGGATATTTGGGTATAGTCATTATAATGGTAATTGCAAGAATGGAGATTGGCATATGTAATTTGACATGGATCTTGATATATGTAATTTGGCCAGAACTTGATATGCGTAAATTGGCATAAACTTAGCATACATGTAAAACGGCATGAATTTAACATATGTAAATTTGGTATGAATTGGGCATATGTAAAACTGACATGTAATCTAGAACTTGGGCATATGTTAATTATATAAAATTTGGAGTTGAAACATATATGATAATTTATGACTTGGTAGAGGTTTAATACGAACACGCCTAAGTTGGGTTTCAGGTAGTTGGCATGTATTGGCATAACCTTATAGTGAATTAAGGTAATAATTTGGGAATACGTTTTGGGGAAAAAACGTGAATTATGAACTTGATATATGGCATATAACTGGAAATATGAACGTGGTTGAAACATGAATATGAACACGAACGTGAACATGGCTAACTCGAGGTTGGGTTGAGTTATTGTGTAATTCTGCCCAGAACCGCCCGATATATCCAGTGACCGCAACAACAGGCCTAATGTGTGCGGTTGATGCATTAATAATTAATTGATGCCAATAAAAAGACATACTAAGAATGGAAAGGTTAAGTAATAATATGACTAGACTAACGACACTTAACCGATATGACATGATACAATGGTGGATTAAGTTAACACAAGGGAGAACACTTAACCAATATAACATGACGCGTGGCAGGGTTAAGTCAACTTGAACATAAAAATAATACTTAACCAACTTGACATGATACGTGGGCGGGTTAAGTCATGAACCGCTTGAATATACTTAACCAATTTGACACAATGATTTGGTGGGGTTAAGTCATGAACCGCTTGTACTTAATCAATTTGACACAATGATTTGGTGGGGTTAAGTCATGAACCGCTTGAATATACTTAACCAATTTGACACAATGATTTAGTGGGGTTAGGCCATGAACCACTTGAATATACTTAACCAACTTGACACATGATTCATAGGGCTAAGTCATGAACTTGAACGACAACACTTAGCCAATTTGACATGACACGTAGGCGGGTTAAGTCACGAACTTGAATGACAATACTTAACCAACTTGACACATGATACGTAGGGCTAAGTCATGAACTAGAACGACAACACTTAGCCAATTTGACATGACATGTAGTCGGGTTAAGTCACGAACTTGAATGACAACACTTAACCAACTTGACATGCTAGACTGATAAGGGTTAAGTCAAGAATTTAAATTACAACACTTAACCTATTGGACGGAAACCCTAGTTACGCGGTCCATTTCAGCAGTAACCCACTAGACGTATCATGGTACCCTGGAACTAGGCAGGGTGGGGCACGATTACTGGGCTGATTGTAAGCGACTAGAACGACGGCTGAGTTGGTGCGCCAGTGTGGGTTCAGGCGGACTATGGTCGTGCACGTAGTCCGGAGTTGAAAAAGCGGGCATTGGGCATCAGTAGGTTTACACTGTGCGTGATTGATTCGTGTCGGGGGTTGGCACCCTAGGGCTTGATACGCCCTATGGTGGACTCAACACAGGTAACTACATTCGTGATAGGGCCGTATGACACATACACATGAACGAGCTAGGACTTGTAGGGATCCGATCGATTAATAGATCGTTTCGTGGGACCAAGTAATGGGTCATTTCATGACATTGGGCAAGGGACCATTTTATGGTCAACACATGACAAGGGTTGGGATACTAGTACGGGTGGCGCAGAGCAAATAGATATCATAGAAATATTTTAATGGTGAAGCAGAGAAATCTTGCGATGCTTGATAGAAATTTTGCGAAATTATGCTTAGTTTATCTTGGATGGGACCTTGTGATGTTATACTTGACAAAAGTCATATGATGTTATTCTTAGTTATCGTGCCTGTAGCTTATCTTATCATCATGCTTATGTTTACTTACAATTTATTCATGCCATGTTATCTTTACCTGTTTTTATGCTGAAAGTCACTAGGACTTACTCAGTCTTTATGACTGACCCGATTTGTTTCGCCTCTTTTTCTTCCTTCCCCTCCCCCCCCCCCAGGTTCACAAGGTGGGAATACAGCTTAGTTCGAATGTTACCAAGCTCTCAGGCTCTTTCATGTACGACTTGGATCTCTCTTGGCTATGGCTTGCTTTGCATTATTGGGGAATATTACAATTTATTTTCATGCTTCTTTGTTTTTGAGCAAGACAGATATTTTAGCTATGTAATTGGGTATTGGAAGTTGATGGGCTTTTAAACCATTATATTTAATAAATGTTTTGAAGTACTTCAACTTTACCTTCCGTTGTTTTATATATGTCTGTCTTGTAATATTTCTGTTCCCATGCCCATAATGCTCCATTGATGTTAAGGCATTCCCTTTGTGAGTGACCTTAACGGATGTGGGGTGTTACAGGACGTTACAACGTCGCTAACGCGGAACAGGTTTACTCCGTTGGATTGTCAGTGCATGTATAAAATAAATCGTTAAACAACGCAATGCTTTTTAGAAAAATGAAACCATTATAAGACTCAAGTCCCGTCACACAATGCAACGCAAACCGGAGGATAGAGTTTTACCTTATAACGGTCAAACATGCTTGATATGATAAAAAATGATTTGATATTATTATTAGTGTATATATGTTTTCAAAAAATATTTCAATCATAATGTATCAATCATAGACGACATAGCTACCATATACTATGTCGGCAAATATAGGTTTACAATCAAAACCGCATGGGTCGTATTGGAAGCTGGATTTTCATCATGAACTAAGGCAAGAGATAGTCCTTACCGAATTCGAGACAATCTAGCCTACCATGTCTCAGGATACAGCCGCAACTGCACCTAGGAGCACCAGGGATGGTCCAAAATAATGTTAGTGGATTAGTAATGCGTGAACAGTATGTCTCCCCGCCCTATAGGGCATAAAATAGAGCCACTAGGGACTCAAATCCGAGGCACCTCGCTTTCCATCATCCACATGAGTAAAAATATCTGGGTTTGTAAAACCCAGGCACCACTTCTAGCTAGAAAGAAACGCATGTTCTCCCTAGGGTCCTTCTCTCGTTTCTGATTCATCCCGGGGTGTGAGGCTCGCAAAGTAACGCTGTACACAAAGCTATGCTACAATAAAGTTGTGCTTTGATCATCAACCACAAGGCTCTGCTTTTCAACAATAAGCCTTGATCATTTGCATCTTGACATGCCACACTGACAATTCATGCCATGTGATCGATAACTATCAATATATAATTTCTTAGCTCATGCGTCTCAGAGAGGGGTGTTAAGTAAGAGAATGAATTCTCCGCCACCATACAGATATATATTAAATATAAATCAATCATCACAGAATAAAATCCAATGTTAGACATACATTCGTTTACAATTCCGTTCTAGGTCTGAAAGAAACCAGAGACACCTTATTCCTCGTCCCATATGTCCAATACGGAAGAGAGGTGCTTGCTAATCCGTACAATCAACAAGTACGTCCGGACAACAACCATTGTAACCCTTTCCTAGTAGCAAACCAGTTCAGGGCATCAGTAGTCATCCATTCGATGTGAAGATGGATGGTCTTCAATCACCGTCTTCAAATCTTCGACTTTCAAATAATTCTTGAATATATATATAACTTAAATCATTCTTTTCATTACATGTCATATATAATAATTTACAACAATTTATTGTTATTTTTATTTATTTAAAAATAGCCATTTTCAATTAAACGACGCTTCGGGTCATTACATAGCCCTGGCGCTGTTTTCACCAAAAATTGATTTATACATTTCTCAAAATCTGACCGTTGGATCTTAGCAAATTTATATCGTTGGAAAGATCTTTCCAAAATGAAGCCAACGGTTCCAGTTTTGGGAAAATCCGACGGTCGGATCTTTTGGTATAATCGTTTGATGTTCCAATTTCAAAATGCGAACTGCAGCAGCGTGATTCGTTTTATTTTAATTTATAATTATATATAAATATAAATCGTTCGATGATTTCAACACCATTTTCAATTCAACGTTGATTTCTTTTATATATGAAATCGTATATTACATTAAAAATGAAATTTTTATTTCTATTCATTTCTTTGATTTCATTAAAAATGTAATCCTTTCTATTTATTCCTTTGGTTACATTAAAAATGTAATCTATTTATTCTTTCTTTATCTATATTGAAAATGAAATTTTCCACTTCATTCTCTATTTACATTAAAAAATGTAATTTTTCCCTTCATTCTTTAATTGGATTGAAAAATGTAAATTTTCCTTTCATTCTTTAATTACATTGAAAAATGTAATTTTTCCTTTCATTCTTTAATTACATTAAAAAATGAAAATTTTCCTTTCGTTCTTTAATTACATTGAAAAATGATAATTTTCCTTTCATTCTTTAATCATATTGAAAAATGAAAATTTTCCTTTCATTCTTTAATTGCATTGAAAAATGTAATTTTTCCTTTCATTCTTTAATTACATTGAAAAATGTAATTTTTCCTTTCATTCTTTACTTATGTTGAAAAATGAAAATTTTCCTTTCATTCTTTAATTACATTGAAAAATATAAATTTCAATGTTTTCTCATATACAATAAAATGTGAATTTTTATTGTTATTATATTTTCCTTTCAAACCAATGAGTATTTTAAATGATTCATTAAAAATATAAATTTCAATGTAACACATTTTTATTTAACTAATGATCATCTTCAAAGTTTCATTTACATTGAAAATGCATATTTCTAAGAAGACATATTTTATATGAAATTGGACATTTTAATGTCTTCCTTTAAAATAAAAAAATGTAAATTTCAAAGGAAACATTTTCTGTTATTGCAATGACTACTTTTAAAAGGATATAAAATATAAATCTTAGTGTTAAACATTTTTATTATAAAAATGTTTATTTTAATGTTTCACGTACATAAAAATGTAAATTTTCAGTGTAAATACATTTCCTATAGTAATGTTTTATTTTAATGTCTTCGTATACATTAAAATGTAAATTTTCAATGTAAATACATTTCCTATAACAATGTTTTATATTAATGTTTCATATACATAAAAATGTCAACCTCATGTAAATGCATTTTTATATCAAAATGTTTATTTTAATGTTTCCTATACATTAAAATGTAAATCTAATACAAATACATTTTTCTTTCTTTCACCATGTTTTATTTTTAATGTTGTATATACATTAAAAATGTAAAATCCAATATCAAAACATTTTTATTCCAAAATGTCTATTTTAATGTTCATTACATAAAAATTGTAAAATGCAATGTAAATACAATTTATACTACAATGTTTATCTTAAGGTTTTATTTACCTTAAAAATGTAAGATCACATGTAATTTCGTTTTTTTCTAAATGTTTATTTTTATGCCTCATTCACAGTAAAAATGTAAAATCAATTGTAAATTCATTTTTCTATATTGATGTTTATTTTTAATGTTACACTGACATTAAAAATGTAAAATCAAATGTAAATTCATTTTTATGAAACAAATGACCATTTTTGATTACATTGAAAATGTAGATTTTATGTTGACATATAACGATCATTTTCACATATATATATTTATATATTAAAAATCTGATTTTCATATTATTCAAACAATCAATATATAATAACATGAATATTTTATAACACAAAAATATTTCAGAAAATTTCGGCAGCATAACGGTAGGGTAATTAAAACCGGCACCGTCCCGGTATACGACTCCTCGCACTACCTTAGGCCTCGCAGCGTTTACAAGGGGTTTAATTTCCAAATACATTTTTCTAGGCAGTCTAATGCCACAATATCAATCAATTTCATTTTTTAACCACAATCAAACATAAAAATCAACCAATTATATACCACAAAACCATCAAGTCATCCATATATAGTCTGTGGACGACGGATATCGGGAGTTTCTAAACTCCGTCTGCATCCTAATATAATTTTATTTAATTAATTCGAATTCAGAAATCTCACTTTGCTTTTAATTTCTTCTAAATTTGTCGAATGCTCCAAAAATTCTCTGGTCGGTTCTGAAATGTAGATCTCGATTTTACGGTCCCAATGAATCCAGTTTCATCGAATTTCGTTATTGTATGATCGAGATATGAATTTATGAAGTTCGTTAACAATTTAAATAAAATAATTAAATTAACCATATAATTTAGAACACCTTCTTCTTCATCAAACTTGGGCCGTCGTTTTATAGCTGCTGTTCGAACCTAGGGTTCGATTTTCCATGAACTCCAGTACGTTGTACACAATTCGGAGATCACCACGACATTAGGCTACGCGCGAGCTCCTCCTGGCACCCCTCCTTGGCCCACTCGATCGCTAGATGAAGGAGATATCCACCACGAGGTGGCGGTCCTTCGAGGGTCAATTCAGAGCCAAAAGCCCCACAAGAAACGAACGTATCCGTTGGATTAGAAGATTATTCGATCCTCTTCAATAACCCGTTAAGAAGTTGATGATTTCATTGAGTGAATATGGCATGAATTGAAGGTGAAACTTCAAAGCTTTCTGCCGTTCGTTTTAGGAAGAAGGTGGCTACAGTAGAATAGAATTAGGGTTTACCGCATATACTAGTATTTATACTGTATACAATTTTATTTTATTTTATTTAATTCTATTTAATTTGAAATTAGTCCCTATGTCGCTCTTAACTCCAAATCAAACCCAACGAGTGACGGACCCAGCTAAATACCCCATTCCGGACACAATGGGATATGTCCCGTAAGCTAATTCAAGTGTTTCGATAGTTTTTTCTTTAAATTTAAATATAAAACATTTAATTATTTAATTTTGATCGTACATTTTAATTTACTGGGGCCACAGACTGACTCCAAATATTCTCGAAAAATAAATCTAGCTATGTTTTGACGATACGGTCCTAACAAAATTAATTTCGTCGAATTTGGAGACCGTTTGAAAAATGGTCATTTTCTGGTCGATCGAAATTGACTGAAATTGACAAAACGCATTTTCATTTGCCACACTCACATATTTATTCCAAAAATTATGAAAATTGGAATCCTGCAATAGTTTGACATTTCGGATCCAACTAGGGTGGTTTCGTCGGAAACGGAGGTCATTTGCAAAATGGCTATTTATACGGGCTATATATTATATTAAATTCCATAGCGACTATTCTGAATATTCAACTGGCCATAACTTTTGATTCCTGCTATGAAATTTCAATTTTTTGGATTCATTGGAAAGATATTATTAAACAAATTCTAATATTTTTGGTTTCACCAAAATCCGACTTATTGTGCATCCTGTACAGTCAGTCAAAGTTCGAATTCAAATTTTCAAACCGCCGCGCTATTTCTAACTCCTTTTAAAATTAAAACAAATATATTCTTTCTAACTTCAATTTAAATAAATTTTTAATCGTTATATTTAAAATAAATTATTTTAAATATACAAAATTAAATAAAATAAGCGAAATAAAAATTTTAAATTGGCTTTGATTTTCCGGGTTGTTACACAATGCAAGGGTAAAATATAATAGAACATATACAACGGGCAACAATAGTGAAGCACATTTGAGCAGAAACTTGAACTTTCATAACTATTAGAAAGAATATCCATACATCATTGGATTGCAACATAAGTGTTTGTACAAATTAGCCTCACTACAACACTCAGAGCAAACATCAAACATCAGAAACAAAAATATAAGATAGTAGTAAGAAACTGGTACGTAAGCCTCTAGCACGTCATCGCTCTATAGCATCGTCCACAAAGATCTACTACCTGTTACCTGCAACTCAGTCTATGACACCCTACGTCCGTTAATGTCACTCTTCATCAGAATGCATTAAGTTTCATGAAGCGTTATAGACAAATAGAAATAGAAAACATTACAAGATATATATAAAATAACGACGGAATTAAAACTTTACTAAATAGAAAAGCTTCGTGGTTCAATCCCAATTACATAATAAGTCTGGAATACCGAAAACATAAAACTTCTGCCTTGTACAAATCATCATCAGAGTACAATAATACATAAAAAGAGCATAATCCCCAAAATATAGCCATAGTAGAGCAAATACGAAATCGAGCAATACATCTAAGTAGCTCCAAGCAGAAGGAAAGAAGAATCCTGATCAAGCTTGAGTATTCCCACCCTAAGAACCTGGGGGAGGGGTGGGGAGGGGAAACGGAAGAGAAAAAAGAGGAAATGAAATGGGTTAGACATAAAGTCTGGCGAGTCCAGTTAATTTTAGCATATAAATAAGTAAAAGCATCATGAAAGGCATACAAGTTAGAGAGAGATAACAGTGTCATAAGGAAGGTATAACAAGTTAAACATGATAAACAAAATAGAATATGTTGCGCTTCTCAAGTACTATACTCTGCACCAATACTAGTATAACAAGAACAAGATGATCCCACAAAGTACAAGATGGTAGACTTAGGTGTACTTCTAATGAGAGGTTTTACCCCATACAATAATAGGTAGCCCAACAGAACTGACAGGTGTTACCCCCAACGATAATAATGGGCTCCTAAACAAGCAAGACTAAATGTAACCTAATTATTAACCCCAATCGATCAGCTCCCTAACCCTGTAGATACCCGTGATGGCCCCACGGTAGGATGTATCACTTCCTAAAGTGGCAACCCCGTTATTTCCAAGATGCACATCTATATCTACTGATGTCACAACGTCTTATTTTCCCCAGAAAGCGGACTCATGCAAGCACATGACCCCAATGGAACGCGCTGTCAACACCCTCACTTAACTGACCTCTTATAATCATCTCAGTAAGCGTGCCATGACCCCAACCTAGTTCGGGGTTTTTCATTTGATACCAATATAGGTTACTGACTGATACGGGTCCCACACACCAGATGATACAAGCTTCCCCCTAGGCTTGCATCCCCACTACTAGGATTTCAACAGGTTATGCCTAGTAGTTTAATAAGATTGCATAACCCCAACAGTTAAGTTTGTCGGGTTTATATGTATAACCCATCCCTACATATTTAACAAGATTAACTTAACCCACCGACTTGATTCAAGCAAGTTGAAACACCCCACCTCCGTTAAGGTCACTCACAAAGGGAATGCCTTAACTTTGGTAGAGGTTTATAAGTAAAAGCCACAGATAAACACAAGACAGATATAAATACACATATTTTAAATAGCGGAAACCCAACATACTTTCATTTCACCAATACGTGTTCAAACAAAACATTTCCATAATTGTCTCAAAATACTTCCAACATTACAACCTCATTAATGTCTTGATTATTAAAGAAGCATAAAACATAAATAAAGCGACAAAAATCCCCATAGTGATATCCAAAGCCATAATCCGAGCAAAAGAGATCCAAACCATACATCTACGGTCTTGGAGCTTGCAAAGAGTCTGACTGAGCTGAGTTGTTTCCTCCCTGTGGACCTGGGGGGGACGAAAGAAAAGAAGACGAAAAGAAAATAGAGTCAGACATAAAGCCTGAGTAAATCTAGTAACTCTTCAGTATGTGAATAAGAAAAAGGGGCATGATAGATATAAACTGAAAACAGGAAAGTGTCACAAGCTAAGGAAGTGTAGTTTAGAATTGAATGTACTATCGCACCCACACTATATCTCTACACCTACTTGAGCTTATTCTAACTAGCACCCCATGCTGAGGGTGAAGTGATTCCCATTTTAGAAAGATCGGCTCCTACTCGCGTAAACATGTGTCATACGACCCCCAAGAAGTGTAGATACCTATGCTGGTCCCACCATGGGGCGTATCAAGACCCATGGTGGCGGCCTCGACACAATTCTAGAAGGCATAGGTTATACTACTGGTGCCCCCAGTGCCCTGTTGTATGCTCCGGAGTGTGTGCACGCCCGCACCCCGTTAGACCTACACTGTGCACCCACCGCCGTCATTTTGACCGCTTACAATCAGCCCAGTAATCGTGCCCCACCCTGCCTAGTTTCAGGGTACCATGATACCTAACTTGGGTTACTGCTGAGACGGGTCCTTCGTTACTAGGGTTTTCTAGTCAAACATGTTAAGTGGTTAAGTGTCTGTATTTACCTAACCTCACCCATCAATTCTTGTTAACATGTTGAATTTGGTTAAGTGTTTATAGTTGACTTAACCCTACCATCTGTCCTTAGCCTCTTAAAGCACCTGACCACTCACATTAGACAGGTATTGCTACGGTTACTGGATGTGCCGGTCGGTTCCAGGCAGGTTTACACCATAGCTCAGTCTAACCTCGGGTCCTTATTGGACTCAATTCTTAACCACCCACATTGGATAGGTATTGTTGTGACTACTGGACAGCCGGGCGGGTCCGGGCAGGTTTACGTCACAACTCAATCCAACCTCGGGTTAAGCATACCGTGTTTTCTAAATTTAAATATTTTATCACTTCTCAATTATATGTAAAAGTCATGTCCTTTATTCTTGGGTATAACAATTCATACCGCTTAAATGCCATTGTCGTTGGCATGTGCCAACCATGCCAACATATATTTTTCATGTTTTACACCCAACGTTATTACCCCCGTTTGTACGCTCGCAACATTATAACAAGTGTTGGGCTCGACATAATTCAGCCCAACTTTATAAACGTGAGAAAAAGGGGAAATCAAGAACATGTAATATTTTACAATACATAAAGGTGTGTGGTGCACGAACTTGCAATTTAGCGATGCTAACATAAATTATGGGTCATGTGAACTTGCATTCAAATCAAAGTATAACTAAGTAGGTGACATATGAACAGGCATAGTTTGGGCTTATACAAACTTTGGTTTAAACATGTTTAACTTGGCATAATGTCAACCACAAAACTAAAATGTTGTATATTCACCAAAATGTCAAATTTTAACATCTAATCATATAGCCTATTTCAACATGAACTTGCATAGTTTATGTAACCCAAACGATACTTAACATAGATCCAATTATACTTGCAAATAAACATAAGAATGTGTTCATAGGTTTTGGGTCATGTAGGCATAAAAGGTCTCAAATCTAGAACATGTTTACATAAGCCTTAATTTAGACATAGAGAATGTATATAGTCCATGCCATAGACATAAACATAAAGGGATCAAATTCTAGTTTTTGCCACAAACTTGCAAGTGCCATTGTTTTCATATACAATTGTTCAATAGGCTTGCATCAATCAATTTAGACCACAAATATCAGTACACAAGTCATGACAGAATCATTACAATACACAGAATTTATATCATTATCATACAATAACATAATTCTATTTCCATTAACATCGAACCACGTCACAATTTTTATTCATATTCTGAAAGGTACTATACTTACAACGAATGCAGAATCTTGAATTCTGGATTCTAAATTCTGAAATTGAGATGCGCTCCTTTTGGTAGATTAACGTTGCGTTGATTAATTTGATTAAGCTTTAGTCTTCTTCTTAATTTAATTCGTCTCTAAGCTCCTCTCTCTTGATGGCTTTGCTCAATTCCTTCCTGGCAGCATGACGACTCCAATCTTATTTTTTTGTGTGAATTTTTAGTTGAGACTTAGGGTGCATTTATAGATTTTTAAATTGTTCTGAGCCTTCAGATGAAGACAGGAGGAATCTAGACCAAACAAAGTTCAAAGAGCCAATCAAGAGGTGACATGTCAGCCCTAATGACACACCTAGCCACAGAAATTCGAGCCAGAGCCAGACCTAGCCAGCCAGGTCGACCAGGGAGTTCGACTGGCAGGTCAACACCCAGGTCGACACTATGGTCGACCTGGGGTGACCAAGTCGACACCATGGTCGACCTGGTCCCTGGGCGGGAATTTTCCCGCCCAGCCCAGTTTGAACTTGTTTTTCAAATTTCGAATTTGAAACCGAGCTGTTTGAATTTTTAAATTTTATTCTGAAACTTCCGAAGGTCTTAACTCCTTCATACGGAATTCGATTCACGCAAACTCAGACTCTATCTCAAGCAGAATTCCGAGACGAACGCAATGGCATTACCCATTTCCCTTAGTTCTTTCGTTTAGAATTAATTACACTTCAATTTGTGAAGCTTAATGTTATAGAATTCACAAGGTGTTACATTCTCCCCCCTTAAAAGGATTTCGTCCCCGAAATTTTCAAGTTAGGAAGAATGTATATCCTACCATCCAACCGTCCATCTACTCAACCAACAAACATAGGCATCCACTGTCCTTAAAAGACTTCTAATGCTTCATGATCATATGCATATTGTGTGTACATGTTCTTATCTAATGCGGAAATCAGGCGTTCTACTGATTCAGTTGACCTTCTTAATGTGAATCATGTAAGTGTCATGAATCCATTATGTATGCAAATTTTCCTACTCATAATTCTACATGAGTGCACAACTATTCATACAAATGCGACAACCATATGACAGCATATCAAGTTTCAACCATATACAAATGAGAATACATATATATGCATATGCAACATGAAGTGACTGAGCCGATCTATAACCTAGGGTGTGTGTGTATATGCATCCACGAGCAACCACTAGCAACCATTTGCAGCCGTCATCCATAACATGTTTTCAAATACATGTTTGCATCCATTTGTTTTCTACCTAAGGAGTTAGAAAAAGGACCGAGGGGATATACCTAAAAAGATAGATAAAGCATAACTTAAGGAAAAAGAGAGAGATCAAAGATGTACCCTCAAAAAGAAGAGGGTAGGCAGCGCATATTCTGTCCTCAGTTTCCCAAGTCGCGTCTTCCTCGGCGTCTCTCCACTGAACTTTAACGAGTTTGACTTCGCGGTTGCGTAGCTTTTTCACTTCAGTTCCAAAGATGCGGGTTGGAACTCTCCTCACAGTTGCTTTACGTTCCACTTCGACTTCTTCTAGAATGCTAGGTTCCACCACTTCCGCAGACTCATGCAAACACTTCCGGAGGTGAGAAACATGAAAGACGTTGTGAACTCCAGCCAGTCTCTCGGGTAGTTCTAATCTATAGGCCGTCTTCCCAACCTTCTCGATGATAGGAAATGGTCCTACAAATCCTGGTGCTAGCTTTCCTGCGGATCCAAAGCGAACGACTTTCCTTAAAGGAGATACCTTAAGGAAAACCCTTTCCCCAACCTCAAACTCAAGGTCGGTCCTTCTTTTGTCGGCGTAGGATTTCTGTCTGTCTTGGGCAGTCTTCATTCTCCTTCGTATCAAGTCCACTTTCTCCGAAGTCTCTCGAATCATGTTCGGCCCAAGTATAAGTTTATCTGTAGACACCCACCAACAAGTTGGTGATTTGCACGGTCTTCCATACGAGGCTTCGAAGGGTGCCATGCCTATGGTAGCTTGGTAGCTGTTGTTGTAGGCAAATTCCACGAAAGGAAGGTGATCCTCCCAAGTCCCTCCAAAGTCAAGAACGCAAAGTCTCAAAAGATCCTCTAAAACTCTATTCACCCTTTCCGTCTGGCCATCGGTTTGGGGGTGATAGGCCGTCCTCAAACATAACTGTGTGCCTACAGCTTCTTGCAGACTCCGCCAAAACTCGCTTGTGAAGATAAGGTCTCGGTCACTAACAATGCTGGAGGTTATCCCATGGAGTCGAACTATTTCTTTGAGATAAAGAGATGCTAGATATGAGGCAGTCCTTCTACTTTTAACGTGTATAAAGTGGGTGCTTTTTGTAAGCCTATCCACTATTACCCAAATGCTAGTATTGCCTCTTCTCGACCTAGGTAGTCCATCAATGAAGTCCATTGAAATGCTATCCTACTTCCACTGTGGGACCTCTAAAGGATGAAGTAGTCCTCCAGGCTTCTTCTGTTCCGCCTTGATCCGTTGGCAGGCCATGCACTTAAAAACGAAATCTGCCACGTCCTTTTTCATGCCGCTCTATAAGAAAGTCCTTTTTATATCCTTGTACATCTTATCACCGCCAGGGTGTATAGTCATCTTGGAATGATGCACTTCCTCGAGAACCTTCTTTGTCAACTCCCTTGCTTATGGGATGCATAATCTTCCATCTCGCCTTAGTCAACCCTTATCATCGATGGCGTTTCTACTGAGGTGACTAGAAGTCTCACCCCTAATAAGTTTATCAATCACATCAACAAGCTGAGGGTCTTCACGTTGTGCAACCCCTATTGAGTCCAAGAGAGTAGGGCGTACTTCGAGAGATGCTAACAAACCTGGCACAAAATCAGAGGAGGGCCTAAAGTTAAAAATGGCTATATACTCCAAGCTTTGCCTCTCTACAAATAGCGGGCTTAAGTTCAGTTTCTTTCGGCTCAATGCGTCTGCTACTACGTTGCCTTTGCCGGGAGTATAGGAAATTTCAAAGTCATACGAGGCAAGAAACTCCATCCATCTTTGTTGCCTCAAGTTAAGATCCTTCTGCGAGAAGAGATATTTCAACGATTTATCGTCAGTGTATAATTCGAACTTCTCACCTAGGAGATAATGGCGCCAAGTCTTAAGTGCAAAGACGATGGCGGCCAACTCAAGATCGTGGGTTGTGTAGTTCTTTTTATGAACTTTCAATTGCCTTCCACCATAAGCTACTACCCACCCTTCTTGCATTAAAACATCGCCTAGCCTCGTACCATAAGCATCCCTATATACTGTGAACATTTTGTTTCCGTCTGGCAAGGTCAGAATTGGGGCTGTTGTGAGAGCCCTTTTTAATCGTTGGAAAGCAAACTCGCAGTCAAAATCCCAAGTGAACGCCAGATCCTTCTTTGTTAGCCTCGTGAGTGGAGCTGAGATTTTCGCGAAATCCCTAATAAACTTTCGGTAAAAACCGGCTAGCCCAAGAAAGCTTCGGACTTCGGTTGCATTTCTTGGTGTCTTCCAATCTTGCATTACCACTACTTTCGCGGGGTCCACAGCCAACCCCTCTTTGGACACTATATGCCCCAGAAATCTTACCTCCTTTCTCCAAAAGTGGCACTTGGAGAATTTGGCTTTTAGCTGATGTGTACGGAGAGTATCCATAATTTCTTTCAGATTCTGAGCATGTTCTTCCTCATTCTTTGAGAAGATTAAGATATCATCTACGAAGACAACCACAAATTTGTTGAGGAATTCTCTGAATACCCTGCTCATTAGGTCTACGAAATAAGCGGGTGTGTTTGTCAAGCCGAAAGGCATGACAAGCCACTCGAAGAAACCGTATGGGGTTCTGAACGCCGTTTTATCAATGTTGTCTTCAGCTACTCTTAGCTAATGGAACCTTGTTGCCAGATCAAGTTGGGAGACGACCGACGCACCTACAAACTGATCAAACAAATCGTCGATTCGGGGAAGAGGGTGTCTATTTTTCTTGGTCAATTTGTTTATCTCCCTATAGTCGACGTAAAGGCGAAGCGAACCGTCCGCTTTGGTTGCGAACACCACTGGAGCACCCCATTCCGAAATGCTCCGTCTAATGAACCCCTTTTCGAGAAGTTCTTTAACCTGCTTACTGAGCTCCTTTCTCTCCCTTGGAGCCATGTGTCTGACAGGTAAAGCTACAGGCTTTGCATTATCCACAAGATATATGCGGAAGTCTATTTCCCGCATCCGAGGTAAGCCTTTCACCTCCTCAAAGACATCCGGATATTACCGGACTACTCTAACTGACTGCAAATTCTCATCAGAAGCATCAAGCGACTCTAGATAACTAAGCATAACAGCATTCAAGGGATTACAAGAAATTTCTAGAGTGTTACCAAGCCGAGTCAAGAGTCTAACTACTCTTTTCTCACAATCAAGAATGGCACCATTACTGGATAACCAGTCCATGCCTAAGATCAAACCATATCCCGAGAAGCCCAAAACAAAGGCATTACAACTAAACTCAACGCTGAGAATAGAGATTTTCAAACCCAAACAAACCATTGACAAATAAGCGGAGCCCCCAATTGGATTTGAAACTACTAAGGGATCCTCTACCATACTAGTGTCTAGATGCAAAGATTCTACTAAGGCAGATGAAATAAAGGAGTGTGATGCGCCAGAGTGAAAAAGTGTGCGAACTGGATGATCATAAAGATAGACTACACTTTCTACAGAAATATTACTACCTCGTTCCTACGGAGGTGCCATTAGCGCATGAACCTGACCCCCTGAAGTGGATCCGGCTTTCTGTCCCTGCCCTTTCTTTATTGGGCAGTCCTTAGCTTAGTGCCCAGTCTCTCCACAATGGAAGCAACCACCCATCTTCGCCTTCCTTTTTCGGCAGTCTTTTGATATATGTCCCACAATGCCACAGAAATTGCACCTTCTCCTCTCACGGGGCTTATTGTTCTTCCCTCCTTTCTTGAAATCTGTTTTCTTAGCTTGTAAACCTTCTTTCTTTTCTTCCACCTTAGTATCTTTCTTGCCGTCGTCTTCCTCATGTAGCAACGCCATGTCCACCAAGCTTTCATAAGTCGCTCTCGTGGATACATGGGTCATAGCAAAGCTGTGTAGAGGCTCATTCAAACCCTTGACGAAGCGAAGCGGCTTCTTGTGTTGGGTGTTTACTAAGTCCAGCCCAAATCTAGCCAGTTGATTAAACTGATTAACATACTCCCTGATTGTCATACTTCCTTGTTTCAGAGTTAGAAACTTCTCCATTTGCAGGCTTCTTTCAGCTTCGGAGAGGAATTTCATCTCAAACCTTGTCCTGAAATCTTCCCATGTTTCCACCACCCTTTGAGCATTGGTAATTTCCCACCAATAGGAAGCTTCATCTTTAAGCAACCACACTGCTAGTTGTATCTTTTGCCTGTCATCAACTCCGAAGATGACAAACAGATCCTCAGTCTCCTTTAGCCAGTTTCTTGCTCCTACAAAGGATTCTGTCCCATAAAAGTTTTTTCCACCCATAGCCTTGAAGTCTCTACATGTTTTTGCGTAGGCATTTCCACGAGGAGGAGGAGGAGGAACCGCGGCCACTGGAGGAGGAATGTCTGTTGGGCCCGCGCCATTCTCCCTTGCTTCCAAGTACCTCCTAAACTAGCCGGGTATCGGCACTCCTTCTGGAAGGTTAAGGTCTCCAGACATGCTGAAACAGAAAGGAAAGATTCAAAACGAAGGATAGAGGGAGATAGTGCACATGGCTTTGGGGGATTATGTCTTTTTATAAATATAACACTTTTTCTTGAAAAATGCTTCTTTAAACTTCCTTTTTGAAAATAGTTTCAAAAACTTTTATCTAGTCTGGTAAACCTAGGCTCTGATACCAAGTGAAACACCCCACCTCCGTTAAGGTCACTCACAAAGGGAATGCCTTAACTTTGGTGGAGGTTTATAAGTAAAAGCCACAGAGAAACACAAGACAGATATAAATACACATATTTTAAACATCGGAAACCCAACAGACTTTTATTTCACTAATACGTGTTCAGATAAAACATTTCCATAATTGTCTCAAAATACTTCCAACATTACAACCTTACTGTCTTGATTATTAAAGAAGCATAAAACATAAATAAAGTGAAAAAAATCCCCATAGTGATATCCAAAGCCATAATCCGAGCAAAAGAGATCCAAACCATACATCTACGGTCTTGGAGCTTGCAAAGTGTCTGACTGAGCTGAGTTGTTTCCTCCGTGTGGACCTGGGGGGAGGGGGAAACGAAAGAAAAGAAGACGAAAAGAAAATAGAGTCAGACATAAAGCCTGAGTAAATCTAGTAACTCTTCAGTATGTGAATAAGAAAAAGGGGCATGATAGATATAAACTGAAAACAGGAAAGTGTCACAATCTAAGTGTAGTTTTAGAATCGAATGTACTATCGCACTCACACTATATCTCTGCACCTACTTGAGCTTATTCTAACTGGCACCCCATGGTGAGGGTGAAGTGATCCCCATTTTCTAAAGATCGGCTCCTACTCGCGTAAACATGCTCATACGGCCCCCAAGAAGTGTAGATACCTATGCTGGTCCCACCATGGGGTGTATCAAGACCAATGGTGGCGGCCCCGACACAATTCTAGAGTAGGTTATACTACTGGTGCCCCCAGTGCCCTGTTTGTCTGCTCCGGATTGTGTGCACGCCCGCACCCCGTTAGACCTACACTATGCACCCAGGTCGTCGTTTTGACCGCTTACAATCAACCCAGTAATCGTGCCCCACCCTGCCTAGTTTCAGGGTACCATGATACCTAACTTGGGTTACTGTTGAAACGGGTCCCTCGTTACTAGGGTTTTCTAGTCAAACATGTTAAGTGGTTAAGTGTCTGTATTTACCTAACCTCACCCATCAATTCTTGTTAACATGTTGAATTTGGTTAAGTGTTTATAGTTGACTTAACCCTACCATATGTACTTAGCCTCTTAAAGCACATGACCACTCACATTAGACAGGTATTGCTACGGTTACTGGATGTGCCTGTCGGTTCCGGGCAGGTTTACACCGTAGCTCAGTCTAACCTCGGGTCCTTATTGGCTCAATGCTTAACCACCCACATTGGATAGGTATTGTTGTGACTACTGGACAGTCGGGCGGGTCCGGGCAGGTTTACGTCACAACTCAATCCAACCTCGGGTTAAGCATACCGTGTTTTCTAAATTTACATATTTTATCACTTCTCAATTATATGTAAAAGTCATGTCCTTTATTCTTGGGTATAACAATTCATACCGCTTAAATGTCATTGTCGTTGGCATGTGCCAACCATGCCAACATATATTTTTCATGTTTTACACCCAACGTTATTACCCCCGTTTGTATGCTCGCAACATTATAACAAGTGTTGGGCTCGACACAATTCAGCCCAACTTTATAAACGTGAGAAAAAGAGGAAATCAAGAACATGTAATATTTTACAATACATAAAGGTGTGTGGCGCATGAACTTGCAATTTAGCGATACTAACATAAATTATGGGTTTGCATTCAAATCAAAGTATAACTAAGTAGGTGACATATGAAGTGGCATAGTTTAGGCTTATACAAACTTGGGTTTAAACATGTTTAACTTGGCATAATGTCAACCACAAAACTAACATGTTGTATATTCACCAAAATGTCAAATTTTAACATCTAATCATATAGCCTATTTCAACATGAACTTGCATAGTTTATGTAACCCAAACGATACTTAACATAGATCCAATTATACTTGCAAATAAACATAAGAATGTGTTCATAGGTTTTGGGTCATGTAGGCATAAAAGGTCTCAAATCTAGAACATGTTTACATAAGCCTTAATTTAGACATAGAGAATGTATATAGTCCATGCCATAGACATAAACATAAAGGGATCAATTTCTAGTTTTTGCCACAAACTTGCAAGTGCCATTGTTTTCATATACAATTGTTCAATAGGCTTGCATCAATCAATTTAGGCCACAAATATCAATACACAAGTCATGACAGAATCATTACAATACACAGAATTTATATCATTATCATACAATAACATAATTCTATTTTCATTTACATCGATCCACGTCACAGTTTTTATTCATATTCTGAAAGGTCACTATACTTACAATGAATGCTCTGAATTCTGAAATTGAGATGCGTTCCTTTGGGTAGATTAACGTTGCGTTGATTTATTTGATTAAGCTTTAGTCTTCTTCTTAATTTGATTCGTCTCTAAGCTCCTCTCTCTTGACGGCTTTGCTCAATTCCTTCCTAACAACATGACGACTCCAATCTTATTTTTTTGTGTGAATTTTTAGTTGAGACTTAGGGTGTATTTATAGATTTTTAAATTGTTCTGAGCCGTCAGATGAAGACAGGAGGAATGTAGACCATACAAAGTTCAAAGAGCCAATCAAGAGGTGACATGTCATCCCTAATGACACACCGAGCTACAGAAATTCGAGCCAGACCCAGCCTGTCAGGTCGACCAGGTAAGTCGACTGGCAGGTCGACACCCAGGTCGACACTATGGTCGACCTGGGGACCAGGTCGACCATAGTGTCGACCCTATGGTCGACCTCGTCCCTGGGCGGGAATTTTCCCGCCCGGCCCAGTTTGAACCTTTTTTTCAAATTTCGAATTTGAAACCGAGCTGTTTGAATTTCTTAATTTTATTCTGAAACTTCCGAAGGTCATAACTCCTTCATACGGAGTCCGATTTACGCAAATTCAGACTCTATCTCAAGCAGAATTCCGAGACGAACGCAATGGCGTAACCCATTTCCCTTAATTCTTTCATTTAGAATTAATTATACTTTAATTTGTGAAGCTTAATGTTATAGAATTCACGGGGTGTTACACAAGTTTACTTAACCCCTACTCAAGTTAATAGGTTCGTGTAATCCTTATGGATTCAAACAAGTTAAGTATTACAAATTTATCACCATTCATTCATCTATGATTCTTAATGCATTAGACCTCCCATATTAAGTCTACCACTTGTGGATGTTGAATATGCCGGTTGGGTCTGGGCAGACTTCTTCCACAAGTCGGACATAACCGCGTGTCTTTGCACCGTTACGTGTTTATGCACTTAGACCCCTCACATTAGATTTACCACTTGTGGACGCTGGATATGCCGGGCGGTTCCGGGCAGGCTTCCACCATAAGTGTAATCTAACCTCGTGCCTAAGCGCGGTTACAGTTTTTAATTACTACATATCCAGGCATTTCATTATTAACCAATTTTCATGTTTATTATTCCCCAAATCTCCATCTAATTCACGATACAAGTTATGCCCCAGATTAATGGTTTAGATCAATATATAGATTATGCCCCTAAATCGCAACTTTTGACTCAAGGTACAGATTATGCCCAAATTTCCCAATCATGTTTATAATATAAATTATGCCCAAATTTATCATTCCCAATTTCGCACGTTCGCATATTTCAGCAATAGGCCTAGGCTCGAAGGTAGCTTGACTATAAAAATAAAAAGGGAAAAAGGGAGAGAAGAGAACAAGAATAGGCATAGTAAATAAAACTGGCATAAGATGATAGAATTGGTCATACTAACAGAATAGGATTACAGTTACATGATTAGGCAAACTAACAGAATAGGGATATCATGAATAAGCATATGAGATCTAAGCAGTAAGTTAGTTATACAAGTAATGGCAGATTTGTTATGATTCAGGTTACTAAAAGGCATAGACTTAGATCCAAACTTGTAAACATGTCAAGATTACATTTTAGGTGTTTATATCTAAAAGCAACATAAACTCACTGTGATTGGATCAAAAGAACAGAGAATTAATCGTAGATGACGTAGCATAGATCTCTGAATTCGTATAACTTGTTGTTGAAGAAGAATAGGCTGATCCAATCTAAGTTGGGGTAGCACCTCGCTGTCTCCATTGTTTTTGGTGAATAAAACAATGAGAATGAGGTCCTATATATAGCTTAAAGTCAACGAACCAACCCAAGAATTAAGTCCACGTTCAGAACCAAGAATCTGCCCAGATCCGTATGGGGGTCGACCCTCCCTTAGTGTGTCGACACAGGGGTCGACACCCCCTTTATGGGGACAACCCATGGGCCGACACCCATGAGGACCGAGGTCGACCCCTAACGGGCCGAACTCCCTCCCTACCCCGCGTCTTTGGTTTTGATTTAATATGAATGTTTTGATTGGTTTTGTATATATATAATTCTCTTGTGGTATACAAACTTCTGGGCTTAATAACTTCTTCATACGATGTCCGTCTATGGAAACTCAGAGTCTATCTTAAGCAGAATTCCGAGACGAACGCAATTGATCAATCCATTTCACTTAATTCCCAATATTAAATTAAGTATTTTCTAGTTTATCATTTTAATGTCTTTAGAATTACGGGGTGTTACATTCTCCACTACTTAAAGGATTTCGTCCCCGAAATCTTTAGGTTAAGAAGAATGTATATCCTAACATCCATCATCCACCAATCACATGCATCCATTGTCCTTAATAGATTTTCTTATATGAATGTATGCAAAGGTGTGTGTATATGTCCCTATACTAATGCGAAAGATCAGGCGACCTACTGATTTAGTTGACCTACTTAATGCAATGTATGTTAGTGCCATAAATCAACATGTATGCAAATAATCCTATTACAACATGTAAGCTCTATATATATGTGCAACCATTCATCCAAATGGAACATCCATACGATGATACACCCGTTTTCATCCATAAAAAGAAGAAAAATGCACATGCATCCATATGCAGTATGAGAATGATAGAATTGATCTAGTGCCTAATGTGTGTGTATATGCATCCACGAGCAACCACCAGCAAACACTTGCATCCAGTCGCATCCATCAAACTTAACATGTCTCAATCACATGTTTACATCCATGGGACTCCTACCTAAAGGTCAGAGATTCTATCGATAGGATATACTTAAACGATAGAAACTAGCATGAATAAAAGCTATGGAAAGGAAGTTAAGAACATATCCTTGAAAAGAAAAGGGTACGAAGCGTGAATCTTGTCTTCAGTCTCCCAAGTTGCATCCTCTTGGTTATCTGCCTACTGTACTTTCATCAACTTGACCTCTCGGTTGCGTAACTTCTCAACCTCTGATTCATGAATACAGGTAGGAATTCGTCTAACTGTCACCTCCCGTTCCACCTCTACTTCCTCAAGCATACTCGGCTCAACTACTTCTGTGGTATCATGCATGCATTTTCGTAAATGAGAAACGTGGAAAACATCATGAATGTCAGACCGTCTCTTTGGTAGTTTTATTCTATAGGCCATTTGGCCAACCATTTCTGTTATGAGAAATGGCCCTACAAATCTCAGTGCCAATTTCCCTATAGATCCAAAATGAACCACATTCCTCAAAGGTGATACCTTGATAAAAACCATGTCTCCCACCTCAAACTCAATATCGGTCCTTCTCTTATCTGCATAGGACTTCTGCCTGTCATGAGCTGTCTTTATTCGCCTGCGAATAAGATCAATCTTCTCTGAAGTCTCTCTAATCATCTAAGGTCCATGTAGAGGCCTTTCTGTAGATTCCCACCAACAAGTCGGTGATCTACAAGGCTGCCCGTACAATGCTTCAAAGGATGTCATGCCAATACTAGCCTGGTAACTGTTGTTGTAGGTGAACTCTACTAAAGAAAGATGCTCTTCCCAAGTCCCTACGAAGTCTAGGATACACAGTCTTAAAAGATCCTTAATGACTCTATTCACCCTTTCCGTCTGTCAATCGGTCTGAGGGTGATAAGCGGTGCTCAAACACAACTGCGTACCTAATGCTTCTTGCAAGCTCCTCCAAAACTCACTGGTGAATATGGGGTCACGATCACTCACGATACTAGAAGGTACTCCATGTAGACGGACTATCTCACGAAGCTAAATTGCTGCTAACCATGCTGTCGTCCTCTTACTCTTTACAGGGATGAAATGAGCGCTCTTAGTAAGCCTGTCAACTACAACCCAAATACTGGTGTTGCCTTTCCTTGATATAGGAAAACCATCAATGAAATCCATAGAAACACTCTCCCACTTCTATTGTGGGACTTCCAAAGGATGAAGTAAACCACCGGGCTTCCTTTTCTCAGCCTTGACTTGCTGGCAAATCAAACATCGAGAAACAAATCCTGCTACATCTTCCTTCATTCCAGCCCGAAAGAAAACCCTCTTCATATTCTTATACATCTTATCACCACCAGGATGAATAGTCATCTTAGAATGATGGGCTTTCTCAAGGACTGTCTTCAACAAACTCCCAAATCGGGGAACACAAAGCCTCCCATCTCATTGCAACCACCCTTTATTGCCCGTGGAATATCTACTAAGGTGACTAGACGTCTACCCTATACTGAGCCTATCCAAGATACCTTCTAGCTGTGGGTCCTCTCACTGAGAAGTCCCTATCTGGTCCAACAGAGTAGGTCGCACCTTTAATGATGCCAATAAACCAGGTATAAACACGGTGGCAGGTCTAAAATCAAAAGTCAATATAAACTCCAAGCTCTGCCTCTCCACAAATAGACGACTCAAAGTCATCCTCTGCCTACTCAGTGCATCAGCAACCACATTACCCTTACTAGGGGTATAAGCAATCTCAAAGTCATAAGGTGTTAGGAACTCCATTCATCTTTGTTGCCTTAAATTAAGATCCTTTTGCGAGAACAAGTACTTAAGAGATTTATGATCGGTGTACAACTCAAACTTCTCTCCTAGTAGATAATGGTGCCATTTCTTAAGTGCAAATACTATGGAAACCAACTCCAACTCATGGGTAGGGTGGTTCTTTTCATGAACTCTTAATTGTCTACCACCATAACATACTACCCTTACCTCTTGCATCATGACCGCACCAAGCCCTATACCGCATGCATCATTGTATATTGTGAATACTTTGTTCTCGTCGGGCAAGGTCAAGACTGGAGTTGTTGTCAAAGTCCTCTTCAATCGCTGGAAAGCGTCGTCATAATCTATATTCTAAGAAAATGTCAGATTCTACTTCGTCAGTCTGGTGGGTGGGGCTGATATCTTTGCGAAGTCCTTAATGAACTTCCTATAATATCCTGCTAATCCAAGAAAACTCCTCACCTTCGTTGCATTCTTTGGAACTTGCCATTCTTGAACTGCAACTACCTTCGCGGGATTTACTGCTATCCCATATTTAGAGACCACATGCCCTAGAAAACTCACTTCTTTTCTCCAAAAATGACATTTGGAGAATTTCGCCTTAAGCAGGTGCGCACGGAGAGTTTCACAACCTCCCTCAAATATAGGGTATGCTCTTCCTTGTTCTTCGAGAAAATCAAGATGTCATCAACTAAGACAACAATGAACTTATTTAGAAACTCACGAAACACCGTACTCATCAGATCAACAAAATAGATGGGTGCGTTCGTCAACCCAAAAGGCATGATGAGCCACTCGGAGAAACCATTTGGAGTTCTAAAAGCGGTTTTGTCTACACTGTCCTCGGCCATTCTCAATTGATGAAACCCCATGGCTAAGTCCAACTGAGAGAAAACAGATGCACCAACAAGTTGGTCAAATAGATCATCTATCCTCGGAAATGGGTGTCTATTCTTCTTGGTGAGTTTATTCAACTCTTTATAATCCACACATAAGCAAAGCGAACCATCCGCCTTAGTGGAGAATACCACCAGAGCACCCCATTCAGATATGCTTCGCCTAATAAACCCTTTCCCAAGTAGCTCTCCTACTAGCTTGCTGAGATCCCTTCTTTCTCTCGGAGCCATATGGTGCACAGGCAATGCAATTGGCTTTGCATCGTATACCAAGTATATACGAAGATCAATCTCGCGCCTCGGAGGTAAGTCTCAAACCTCCTCAAAAACATCAGGATACTCATAGGCAACTGGTACAGAACGTAGATTGTCAATAGATGCATCAAGCAATTCTTGGAAACTAAGCATGACAGACCCCTTTGGGTCACAAGAAATCTCAAGGGTCCTCCCATGGAAAGTCAAAAGTCTAATGACCCTCCTCTCGCAATCCAGAATGGCATCGTAAATGGCTAGCCAATCCATCCCTAGAATCAAACCATTACCCATAAAACCAAGCACATATGCGTCGCACTTAAACTCGATGCATAAGACATATTCTCAAACCCCGACAAATCATATACAGATGAGTCGTACCCCCAATGGGCTTTGAGACAACAACGGGATCCAAAACCATACTAGTACTAAGGTGCAGAGACTTAACCACAGAATTAGATATAAAAGAATGCGAAGCGCCGGAATAAAAACGAGTTCTAACAGGATGATTGGAAATAGAAATCAAACCTTCAACGGAAACTTTTCTACCTCTATATGGTACACTGGCCACGAGAGCATGCATCTGCCCTCCAGAAAATCTTGCCCTTTGGCTTTGTCCATGCTTCTTCGGGCACTCCTTAGAATAGTGTTCGACCTCTCCACAATGGAAGCAAGCATTCTTCCTCCTTTTTCAATCTTTGACCAAATGACCCTCGCATCTGCAATTATGACATTTCCTCTTATCTTTAGATTTGTCGTTCTTTCCGCCTTCTTTTGCTGTTGTTGTTGTTGTTGTTCTTTCTTGGGCCACTTTCTCCGAAGTCTCTCGAATCATGTCTGGCCTAAGTATCAGCTTATCTGTAGACTCGCACCAATAAGTTGGTGATTTGCACAGTCTTCCATACAAGGATTCGAAGGGTGCCATACCGATGGTAGCTTGGTACCTGTTGTTGTAGGCAAATTCCACTAAAGGAAGGTGATCCTCCCAAGTCCCTCCAAAATCAAGAACGCAAAGTCTCAAAAGATCCTCTAAAACTCTATTCACCCTTTCCGTTTGGCCATCGGTTTGGGGATGATAGGCCGTGCTCAAACATAACTATGTGCCTACAGCTTCTTGTAGACTCCGCCAAAACTCACTTGTGAAGACAGGGTCTCGGTCACAAACAATGCTGGAGGGTATCCCATGAAGTCGAACTATTTCCTTTAGATAAAGAGATGCTAGAGATGAGGCAGTCCTTTTACTTTTGATAGGTATGAAGTGGGCGCTTTTAGTAAGCCTATCCACTGTTACCCAAACGCTAGTGTTGCCTCTTCTCGATCTAGGCAGTCCATCAATGAAGTCCATTGAAATGCTCTCCCACTTCCACTGTGGGACCTCTAAAGGATGAAGTAGTCCTCCAGGTTTTTTCTGTTCCGCCTTGACCCGTTGGCAGGTCATGCACTTAGAAACGAAATCTGCCACGTCTTGCTTCATGCCGCTCCAAAAGAAAGTCCTTTTTATATCCTTGAACTTCTTACCACCGCCAGGGTGTATGGTCAACTTGGAATGATGCGCTTCCTCGAGAACCTTCTTTGCCAACTCCCTCGCTTGTGGGACGCATAATCTTCCATCTCGCCTCAGCCAACCCTTATCATCGATGGCGTACCTACTGAGGTGACTAGAAGTCTCACCCCTAATAAGTTTATCAATCACATCAACAAGCTGAGGGTCTTCACGTTGTGCAGCCCCTATTGAGTCCAAGAGAGTAGGGCGTACTTCGAGAGACGCTAGCAAACCCGGTACAAAATCTGAGGAGGGCCTAAAGTTAAAACTGGTTATATACTCCAAGCTTTGACTTTCCACAAAGAGCGGACTTAAGATCAGTTTCTTTCGGCTCAACGCGTCTGCTACTACGTTGCCTTTGCCAGGAGTATAGGAAATTTCAAAGTCGTACGAGGCAAGAAACTCCATCCATCTTTGCTTCCTCAGGTTAAGATCCTTCTGCGAGAAGAGATATTTCAACGATTTACGGTCAGTGTATAATTCGAACTTCTCACCTAGGAGATAATGGCGCCAAGACTTAAGCGCAAAGACGATGGCGGCTAACTCAAGATCATGGGTTGGGTAGTTCTTTTCGTGAACTTTCAATTGTCTTCCGCCATAAGCTACTACTCTTCCTTCTTGCATTAGAACAACGCCTAGTCCCGTTCCACATGCATCCGTGTATACTGTGACATTTTGCTTCCATCTGGCAAGGTCAGAACTGGGGCTGTTGTGAGAGCTCTTTTTAATAGTTGGAAAGCAAACTCGCAGTCCAAACCCCAAGTGAACGCCAGATTCTTCTTTGTTAGCCTTGTGAGTGGGGCTGAGATTTTCGCGATATTCCTAATAAATTTTCGGTAAAAACCAGCTAGCCCAAGAAAGCTTCGAACTTCGGTTGCATTTCTTGGTGTCTTCCAATCTTGCACTGCCACCACTTTCGCGGGGTCCACGGCCAACCCTTCCTTGGACACTATATCCCCCAAAAATCTAACTTCTTTTCTCCAGAAGTGACACTTGGAGAATTTGGCTTTTAGTTAATGAGCTCAAAGAGTTTCCATGATTTCTTTTAGATGATGGGCGTGCTCTTCCTCATTCTTTGAGAAGATTAAGATATCGTCTGCGAAGACAACCACAAATTTGTTGAGGAATTCTCTGAACACCCTGTCATTAGGTCTACGAAATAAGCGGGTGCGTTTGTCAAGCCGAAAGGCATGACAAGCCACTCGAAGAAACCGTCTGGGGTTCTGAACGCCGTTTTATCAATGCTATCTTCAGCTACTCTTAGCTGATGGAACCCAGTTGCCAGATCAAGTTGGGAGAAGACCGTCGCACCTACAAGCTGATCAAACAAATCGTCGATTCGAGGAAGAGGGTGCCTATTTTTCTTGGTCAATTTGTTTAACTCCCTATAGTCGACGCAAAGGCGAATCGAACCGTCTTCTTTGGTTGCGAACACCACTGGAGTACCCCATTCCGAAATGCTCCGTCTAATGAACCCTTTTTCGAGAAGTTCTTTAATCTGCTTATTGAGCTCCTTTCTCTCCCTTGGAGCCATGTGTCTGACAGGTAAAGCTACAGGCTTTGTGTTATCCACAAGATATATGTGGAAGTCTATTTTCCGCCTCGGAGGTAAGCCTTTCACCTCCTCAAAGACATCCGGATATTCCTGGACTACTCTTACTGATTGCAAATTCTCATCAGAAGCATCAAGCAACTCTAGATAACTAAGCATAATATCGTTCAAGGGATTACAGGAAATTTCTAGAGTGTTACCAAGCCGAGTTAAGAGTCTAACCACTCTTTTCTCACAATCAAGAATGACACTATTACTAGATAACCAGTCCATGCCTAAGATCAAACCATATCCCGAGAAGCCTAAGACAAAGGCATTACAACTAAACTCAACGCTGAGAATAGAGATTTTCAAACCCAAAAAAACCATTGACAAGTAAGCGGAGCCCCCAATTGGATTTGAAACTACTAAGGGATCTTCTACCATACTAGTGTCTAGATGCAGAGATTCTACTAAGGCAGATGAAATAAAAGAGTGTGATGCACCAGAGTCAAAAATTGTACGAACTTGATGATCATAAAGATAGACTACACTTTCTACAGAAATATTACTACCTCGTTCCTGCTGGGGTGCCACTAGCGCATGAAACTGACCCCCTGAAGTGGAACCGGCTTTCTGTCCCTGCCCTTTCTTCTTTGGGCAGTCCTTAGCTTGGTGCCCAGTCTCTCCACAATGAAAGAAACCACCCATCTTCGCCTTTCATTTCCGGCAATCTTTTGATATATGGCCCACAATGCCGCAGAAACTGCACCTTATCTTCTCATGGGGCTTATTGTTCTTCCCTCCTTTTTTGAAGGTTGTTTTCTTTGCTTGTAGACCTTCTTTCTTCTCTTTCACCTTAGTTTCTTTCTTGCCGTGGTCTTCCTCGTGTAGCAATGTCATGTCCACCAAGCTTTTATAAGTCGCTCCCGTAGATACATGGGTCATAGCAAGGCTGTGTAGAGGCTCATTCAAACCCTTGACGAAGCGAAGTGCCTTCTTGTGTTGGGTGTTTACTAAGTCTAACCCAAATCTGGCCAGCTGATTAAACTGATTAACATATTCCCTGATCGTCATGCTCCCCTATTTCAGAGTTAGGAACTTCTCCATTTGCGGGATTCTTTCAGCTTGGGAGAGAAATTTCATTTCAAACCTTGTCCTGAAATCTTCCCATGTTTCCACCGCCCTCTGAGCATTGGTAACTTCCCACCAATTGGAAGCTTCATCCTTAAGCAACCATACCGCTAGTTGTATCTTTTGCCTGTCATCAACCTCGAAGATGACAAATAGATCCTCAGTATCCTTTAGCCAGTTTCTTGCTCCTACAAAGGATTCTGTTCCATAAAAGTCTTTTCCACCCATAGCCTTAAAGTCTCTACATGTTTTTGCGAAGGCATTTCCACGAGGAGGAGGAGGAGGAACCGCGGCCACTGGAGGAGGGATGTCTGCTGGGCCCGCGCCATTGGCCCTTGCTTCTAAGTACCTACTAAACCAGCCAGGAATCAGCACTCCTTCCGGGAGGTTAAGGTCTCCAGACATGCTGAAACAGAAAGGAAAAATTCAAAACGAAGGATAGAGAGAGATAGATAGGGCACATGGCTTTGGGGGATTTTGTCTTTTATAAATATAACACTTTTTTCTTGAAAAATGCTTCTTTAAACTTTCTTTTTGAAAACAATTTCAAAAACTTATATCTTGTCGTGTAAACCTATGCTCTAATACCAAGTGAAACACCCTACCTCCGTTAAGGTCACTCACAAAGGGAATGCCTTAATTTTGGTGGAGGTTTATAAGTAAAAGCCACAGATAAACTCAAGACAGATATAAATACACATATTTTAAACAGCGGAAACCAACAGACTTTTATTTCACCAATACTAGTTCAAAACAAAACATTCCATAATTGTCTCAAAATACTTCCATCCTTACAACCTCATAACTGTCTTGATTATTAAAGAAGCATAAAACATAAATACAGTGACAAAAATCCCCATAGTGATATCCAAAGCCATAGTCTGAGCAAAAGAGACCCAAATCATACATCTACGTTCTTGGAGCTTGTACAGAGCCTGATCGAGCTGAGTTGTTTCCTCCCTGTGGACCTGGGGGGGAACGAAAGAAAAGAAGATGAGAAGAAAATAGGGTCAGACATAAAGCCTGAGTGAATCTAGTAACTCTTCAGTATGTGAATAAGAAAAGGGAATGATAGATGTATACTGAAAATAGGATGGTGTCACAAGCTAAAGGAGTGTCGAATGTACTATCGCACCCATACTATATCTCTGCATCTACTTGAGTTTACTCTAACTGGCACCCCATGGTGAGGGTGAAGTGATCCCCAACTTTATTTAAAGATCGGCTCCTACTCGTGTTAACATGTGTCATACGGCCCCCAAGAATTGTAGATACCTATGCTGGTCCCACCATGGGGTGTATCAAGACCCATGGTGGTGGCCTCAACACAAATTCTAGAAGGCATAGATTATACTACTGGTGTCCCCAGTGCCCTGGTTGTCTGCTTCGGAGTGTGTGCACGCCCGCACCCCGTTAGACCTGCACTGTGCACCCACCGCCGTTGTTTGACCGCTTACAATCAGCCCAGTAATCGTGCCCCACCCTGCCTAGTTTCAGGGTACCGTTGATACCTAATTTTGGGTTACTGCTGAAACGGGTCCCTCGTTACCAGGATTTTCTAGTCAAACATGTTAAGTGGTTAAGTGTCTGTATTTACCTAACCCCCACCCATCAATTCTTGTCAACATGTTGAATTTGGTTAAGTGTTATAGTTGACTTAACCCTACCATATGTTCTTAGCCTCTTAGGAGCACCTGACCACTCACATTAGACGGGTAACGTTACGGTTACTGGATATGCCGATCGGTTCCGGGAAGGTTTACACCGTAGCTCAGTCTAACCTCGGGTCATTATTGGGCTCAATGCTTAACCACCCACATTGGATAGGTATTATTGTGACTACTGGACAGCCGGGCGGTTCCGGGCAGGTTTACATCACAACTCAATCCAACCTCGGGTTAAGCATATCGTGTTTTCAAAACTTACATATTTTATTATTATATATGTAAATGTCATATCTTTTATTCTTGGGTATAACAATTCATACCGCTTTAAATGTCATTGTCATGTGCCAAACATGCCAACATATATTTTCATGTTTTACGCGCAACGTTATTACCCCCGTTTATACGTTCGCAACGTTATAACAAATGTTGGGCTCGACACAATTCAGCCCAACTTTATAAGCGTAAGAAAAGGGGAAATCAAGAATATGTAATAGTTTGCAACATATAAGGGTGTGTGGCGCATGAACTTGCAATTTAACGATTCAACTAACATAAAATAGGAGTCATGTGAACTTGCATTCAAATCAATGTATAACTAAGTAGGTGACATATGAAATGGCATAGTTTAGGCTTACACAACTTGTGTTTAAATATGTTTAACTTGGCATAATGTCAAACACAAAACTAGCATGATGTATATTCACCAAAAGGTCCAATTATAACACTTAATCACATAGCCTATTTCAACATGAAATTGCATAGTTTCTGAAACCCAAACGATACTTAACATAGATCCAATTACGCTTGCAAATAAACATGAACTTGCATAGTTTATGAAACACAAACGATACTTAACATATATCTAATTATACTTGCAAATAAACATGGAAGTGATAACATAGGCTTTGGATCATGTAGGCATAAAAGGTTTCAAGTCTAAATCATGTTTACATAAGTCTTAATTTAGGATTAATGAATGTATAAGGTCCATGTCATAGGCATAAACAAAATGGGATAAATTTCTAGTTTTTGCCACAAACTTACAAGTGCCATTGTTTTCATATACAAATGTTCAACAGGCTTGCATCAATCAATTTATGCCACAAACATCAATACACAAGTCATGATAGAACCATCACAATACATAGAATTTATATAATACAATAACACAATTCTATTTTCATTTACATCGAATCACATCACAATTCTTATTCATATTCTAAAAGATCACTATACTTACAACGAATGCAGAATCTTGAATTCTGGATTCTAAATTCTGAAATTGAGATGCGCTCCTTTGGGTAGACTAACATTGCGTTGATAAATTTGATTTAAACTCTAATCTTCTTCTTAGTTTGATTCGTCTCTAGGCTTTTCTCTTGACGGCTATGTTCAATTCCTCCCTAGCAGCATGACGACTCCTTTCTCATTTTTTTGTGTGAATTTTCAGTTGAGACTTAGGGTGTATTTATAGATTCTTAAGTTGTTTTGAGCCGTCAGATGAAGACAGGAGGAATCTAGACCATTCAGAGTTCAAAGAGCCAATCAAGAGGTGACACGTCAGCCCTAGTGACACACAGAGCCACAGAAATTCGAGCCAGAGCCAGACCTGGCCAGCCAGGTCGACCAGGCAGGTCGACACCCAGGTCGACACCATGGTCGACCCAATGGTCGACCTGGTCTCTGGCGGGAATTTTCCCGCCCAGCCCAGTTTGAACCTGAAATTTGAATTTTGAAATTTAAACTGAGCTGTTTGAATTTAAATTTGATTCTGAAACTTCCGAAGGCCGTAACTCCTTCGTACGGAGTCCGATTCGCGCAAACTCGGACTCTATCTCAAGCAGAATTCCGAGAAGAACGCAATGGCGTAACCGTTTCCCTTAATTCTTTAATTTAGTATTAATTATACTTTAATTTGTGAAGCTTAACATTATAGAATTCATGGGGTGTTACATTCTCCCCTCTTAAAAGGATTTCGTCCCCGAAATCTTCAAGTTTGGAAGAATGTATATCCTACCATCCAACAGTCCATCTACTCAACCAACAAACACAGGCATCCATTGTCCTTAAAAGACTTCTAATGCTTCATGATCATATGCATAGTGTGTATATGTCCTTATCTAATGCAGAAATCAGGCGGTCTACTGATTCAGTTGACCTCCTTAATGCGAATCATGTAAGTGTCATGAATCCATTATGTATGCAAATTTTCCTACTCATAATTCTACATGAGTGCACAACTATTCATACAAATGCGACAACCATATGAAAGCATATTAAGTTTCAACCATATACAAATGAGAATACATATATATACATATGCAATATGAAGTGACTGAGCCGAGCTATAACCTAGGGTGTGTGTGTCTATGCAACCACTAGCAACCATTTGCAGCCATCATCCATAACATGTTTTAAAATACATGTGTGCATCCATTTGTTTTCTACCTAAGGAGTTAGGAAAAGGACCGAGGAGATATACCTAAAAAGATAGATAAAGCATAACTTAAGGACAAAGAGAGAGATCAAAGATATATCCTCAAAAAGAAGAGGGTAGGCAACGCGTATTCTGTCCTCTGTTTCCCAAGTCGCGTCTTCCTCGGCGTCGCTCCACTGAATTTTAACGAGTTTGACTTCGCGGTTGCATAGCTTTTTCACTTCAGTTCCTAAGATGCTGGTTGGAACTCTCCTCACAGTTGCTTCACGTTCTACTTCGGCTTCTTCTAGAATGCTAGGTTCCACCACTTCCGCAGACTCATGCAAACACTTCCGGAGGTGAGATACATGAAAGACATTGTGAACTCCGGCCAGTCTCTCGGGTAGCTCTAATCTATAGGCCATCTTTCCAGCCTTTTCGATGATAGGAAACGGTCCTACAAATCCTGGTGCTAGCTTTCCTGCGGATCCAAAATGAACTACGTTCCTTAAAGGTGATACCTTAAGGAAAACCCTGTCCCCAACCTTAAACTCAAGGTCGGTCCTTCTTTCGTCGGCGTAGGATTTCTGTCGGTCTTGGGCAGTCTTCATCCTCCTGCGTATCAGGTCCACTTTCTCCGAAGTCTCTCGAATCATGTCTGGCCCAAGTATCAGCTTATCTGTAGACTCCCACCAACAAGTTGGTGATTTGCACGGTCTTCCATACAAGGATTCGAAGGGTGCCATACCGATGGTAGCTTGGTAGCTGTTGTTGTAGGAAAATTCCACTAAAGGAAGGTGATCCTCCCAAGTCCCTCCAAAGTCAAGAACGCAAAGTCTCAAAAGATCCTCTAAAACTCTATTCACCCTTTTCGTCTGGCCATCGGTTTGGGGGTGATAGGCCGTGCTCAAACATAACTGTGTGCCTACAGCTTCTTGCAGACTCCGCCAAAACTCACTTGTGAAGATAGGGTCTCGGTCACTAACAATTTTGGAGGGTATCCCATGAAGTCAAACTATTTCCTTTAGATAAAGAGATGCTAGAGATGAGGTAGTCCTTTTACTTTTGATAGGTATGAAGTGGGCGCTTTTAGTAAGCCTATCCACTATTACCCAAATGCTAGTGTTGCCTCTTCTCGACCTAGGCAGTCCATCAATGAAGTCCATTGAAATGCTCTCCCACTTCCACTGTGGGACCTCTAAAGGATGAAGTAGTCCTCCAGGTTTCTTCTGTTCCGCCTTGACCCGTTGGCAGGTCATGCACTTAGAAACGAAATCTCCCACGTCTTGCTTCATGCCGCTCCAAAAGAAAGTCCTTTTTATATGCTTATATATCTTATCACCGCCAGGGTGTATGGTCATCTTGGAATGATGCGCTTCCTCGAGAACCTTCTTTGCCAACTCCCTCGCTTGTGGGACGCATAATCTTCCATCTCGCCTCAGCCAACCCTTATCACCGATGGCGTACCTACTGAGGTGACTAAAAGTCTCACCCCTAATAAGTTTATCAATCACATCAACAAGCTGAGGGTCTTCACGTTGTGCAGCCCCTATTGAGTCCAAGAGAGTAGGGCGTACTTCGAGAGATGCTAGCAAACTCGGTACAAAATCTGGGGAGGGCCTAAAGTTAAAACTGGCTATATACTCCAAGCTTTGACTTTCCACAAAGAGTGGACTTAAGATCAGTTTCTTTCGGCTCAATGCGTCTGCTACTACGTTGCCTTTGCCGGGAGTATAGGAAATTTCAAAGTCGTACGAGGCAAGAAACTCCATCCATCTTTGCTGCCTCAGGTTAAGATCCTTCAGCGAGAAGAGATATTTCAACGATTTATGGTCAGTGTATAATTCGAACTTCGCACCTAGGAGATAATGGCCCCAAGACTTAAGCGCAAAGACAATGGCGACTAACTCAAGATCGTGAGTTGGGTAGTTCTTTTCATGAACTTTCAATTGTCTTCCGCCATAAGCTACTACTCTTCCTTCTTACATTAGAACAACGCCTAGTCCCGTTCCACATGCATCCATGTATACTGTGAACATTTTTCTTCCATCTGGCAAAGTCAAAAATGGGGTTGTTGTGAGAGCCCTTTTTAGTCATTGGAAAGCAAACTCCCAGTCCAAACCCCAAGTGAACGCCAGATTCTTCTTTGTTAGCCTTGTGAGTGGGGCTGAGATTTTCACGAAATCCCTAATAAATTTTTGGTAAAAACCGGCTAGCCCAAGAAAGCTTCGAACTTCGGTTGCATTTCTTCGTGTCTTCCAATCTTGCACTGCCACCACTTTCGCGGGGTCCACGGCCAACCCTCCCTTGGACACTATATGCCCCAAAAATCTTACTTCTTTTCTCCAGAAGTGACACTTGGAGAATTTGGCTTTTAGTTGATGAGCTCGAAGAGTTTCCATGATTTCTTTCAGATGCTGAGCATGCTCTTCCTCATTCTTTGAGAAGATTAAGATATCGTCTATGAAGACAACCACAAATTTGTTAAGGAATTCTCTGAACACCCTGTCATTAGGTCTACGAAATAAGCGGGTGCGTTTGTCGAGCCAAAAGGCATGACAAGCCACTCGAAGAAACCGTCTGGGGTTCTGAACGCCGTTTTATCAATGCTATCTTCAGCTACTCTTAGCTGATGGAACCCAATTTCCAGATCAAGTTGGGAGAAGACCGTCGCACCTACAAGCTGATCAAACAAATCATCGATTCGGGGAAGAGGGTGCCTATTTTTCTTGGTCAATTTGTTTAACTCTCTATAGTCGACGCAAAGGCGAAGCGAACCATCTGCTTTGGTTGCGAACACCACTGGAGCACCCAATTCCGAAATGCTCCGTCTAATGAACCCTTTTTCGAGAAGTTCTTTAACCTGCTTATGAGATCCTTTCTCTCCCTTGGAGCCATGTGTCTGACAGGTAAAGCTACAGGCTTTGCGTTATCCACAAGATATATGCGGAAGTCTATTTCCTGCCTCGGAGGTAAGCCTTTCACCTCCTCAAAGACATCCGGATATTCCTGGACTACTCTTACTGATTGCAAATTCTCATCAGAAGCATCAAGCGACTCTAGATAATTAAGCATAACAGCGTTCAAGGGATTACAAGAAATTTCTAGAGTGTTACCAAGCCGAGTTAAGAGTCTAACCACTCTTTTCGCACAATCAAGAATGGCACTATTACTGGATACCAGGTCATGCCTAAGATCAAACCATATCCCGAGAAGCCTAAGACAAAGGCATTACAACTAAACTCAACGTTGAGAATAGAGATTTTCAAACCCAAACAAACCATTGACAAGTAAGCTGAGCCCCCAATTGGATTTGAAACTGCTAAGGGATCTTCTACCATACTAGTGTCTAGATGCAGAGATTCTACTAAGGCAGATGAAATAAAAGAGTGTGATGCGCCAGAGTCGAAAAGTGTACGAACGGGATGATCATAAAGATATACTACACTTTCTACAGAAATATTACTACCTCTTTCCTGCTGAGGTGCCACTAGCGCATGAACCTGACCCCCTGAAGCGGATCCGGCTTTTTGTCCCCGCCCTTTCTTCTTTGGGCAGTCCTTAGCTTGGTGCCCAGTCTCTCCACAATGAAAGCAACCACCCATCTTCGCCTTTCTTTTCTGGCATTCTTTTGATATATGGCCCACAATGCCATAGAAATTGCACCTTCTCTTCTCACGGGGCTTTTTGTTCTTCCCTCCTTTTTTGAAGCCTGTTTTCTTTGCTTGTAGACCTTCTATCTTCTCTTCCACCTTAGTTTCTTTCTTACCGTGGTCTTCCTCGTGTATCAATGCCATGTCCACCAAGCTTTCATAAGTCGCTCCCGTAGATACATGGGTCATAGCAAGGCTGTGTAGAGGCTCATTCAAACCCTTGACGAAGCGAAGTGCCTTCTTGTGTTGGGTGTTTACGAAGTCTAACCCAAATCTGGCCAGCTGATTAAACTGATTAACATATTCCCTGATCGTCATGCTCCCATGTTTTAGAGTTAGGAACTTCTCCTTTTGCAGGCTTCTTTCAGCTTGGGAGAGAAATTTCATTTCAAACCTTGTCCTGAAATCTTCCCATGTTTCCACCGCCCTCTGAGCATTGGTAACTTCCCACCAATTGGAAGCTTCATCCTTAAGCAACCATAACGCTAGTTGTATCTTTTGCCTGTCATCAACCCCGAAGATGACAAACAGATCCTCAGTCTCCTTTAGCCAGTTTCTTGCTCCTACAAAGGATTATGTTCCATAAAAGTCTTTTCCACCCATAGCCTTAAAGTCTCTACATGATTTTGCGAAGGCATTTCCACGAGGAGGAGGAGGAGCCTTGGCCACAGGAGGAGGGATGTCTGCTGGGCCCGCGCCATTGGCCCTTGCTTCTAAGTACCTACTAAACCAGCCGGGAATTGGCACTCCTTCCGGGAGGTTAAGGTCTCCAGACATGCTGAAACAGAAAGGAAAAATTCAAAACGAAGGATAGAGAGAGATAGATGGGGCACATGGCTTTGGGGGATTTTGTCTTTTGTAAATATAACACATTTTTCTTGAAAAATGCTTCTTTAAACTTTCTTTTTGAAAACAATTTCAAAAACTTTTATCTTATCGGGTAAACCTATGCTCTGATACCAAGTGAAACACCCCACCTCCGTTAAGGTCACTCACAAAGGGTATGCCTTAATTTTGGTGGAGGTTTATAAGTAAAAGCCACAGATAAACTCAAGACAGATATAAATACACATATTTTAAACAGCGGAAACCAACAGACTTTTATTTCACCAATACTTGTTCAAAACAAAACATTCCATAATTGTCTCTAAATACTTCCATCATTACAACCTCATAACTGTCTTGATTATTAAAGAAGCATAAAACATAAATACAGTGACAAAAATCCACATAGTGATATCCAAAGCCATAGTCCGAGCAAAAGAGACCCAAATCATACATCTACGTTCTTGGAGCTTGTACAGAGCCTGATCGAGCTGAGTTGTTTCCTCCCTGTGGACCTGGGGGGAACGAAAGAAAAGAAGACGAGAAGAAAATAGGGTCAGACATAAAGCCTGAGTGAATCTAGTAACTCTTCAGTATGTGAATAAGAAAAGGGCATTATAGATGTATACTGAAAATAGGATGGTGTCACAAGCTAAGGGAGTGTCGAACGTACTATCGCACCCATACTATATCTCTGTATCTACTTGAGTTTACTCTAACTGGCACCCCATGGTGAGGGTGAAGTGATCCCCAACTTTATTTAAAGATCGGCTACTACTCGCGTTAACATGTATCATACAGCCCCCAAGAATTGTAGATACCTATGCTGGTCCCACCATGGGATGTATCAAGACCCATGGTGGTAGCCCCGACACAAATTCTAGAAGGCATAGGTTATACTACTGGTGTCCCCAGTGCCCTGGTTGTCTGCTCCGGAGTGTGTGCACGTCTGCACCCCGTTAGACATGCACTGTGCACCCACCGCCGTCGTTTGACCGCTTACAATCAGCCCAGTAATCATGCTCTACCCTGCCTAGTTTCAGGGTACCGTTGATACCTAATTTTGGGTTACTGTTGAAACGGGTCCCTCGTTACCAGGATTTTCTAGTCAAACATGTTAATTGGTTAAGCGTCTGTATTTACCTAACCCCCACCCATCAATTCTTGTCAACATGTTGAATTTGGTTAAGTGTTATAGTTGACTTAACCCTACCATCTGTCCTTAGTCTCTTAGGAGCACCTGACCACTCACATTAGACAGGTATCGCTACGGTTACTGGATATGTCGGTCGGTTCCGGGCAGGTTTACACCGTAGCTCAGTCTAACCTCGGGTCATTATTGGGCTCAATGCTTAACCACCCACATTGGATAGGTATTGTTGTGACTACTGGACAGCCGGGCGGTTCCGGGCAGGTTTACATCACAACTCAATCCAACCTCGGGTTAAGCATATCATGTTTTCTAAACTTACATATTTTATTATTATATATCTAAATGTCATATATTTTATTCTTGGGTATAACAATTCATACCGCTTTAAATGTCATTGTCGTTGGCATGTGCCAAACATGCCAACATATATTTTCATGTTTTACACCCAACGTTATTACCCCCGTTTATACGTTTGCAACGTTATAACAAATGTTGGGCTCGACACAATTCAGCCTAACTTTATAAGCGTAAGAAAAGGGGAAATCAAGAACATGTAATATTTTGCAACATATAAGGGTGTGTGGTGCATGAACTTGCAATTTAACGATTCAACTAGCATATAATAGGAGTCATGTGAACTTGCATTCAAATCAATGTATAACTAAGTAGGCGACATATGAAATGGCATAGTTTAGGCTTACACAACTTGTGTTTTAATATGTTTTACTTGGCATAATGTCAAACACAAAACTAGCATGATGTATATTCACAAAAGGTCCAATTATAACATTTAATCACATAGTCTATTTCAACATGAACTTACATAGTTTTTGAAACCCAAACGATACTTAACATAGATCCAATTATGCTTGAAAATAAACATGAACTTGCATAGTTTATGAAACACAAACGATACTTAATATAGATCCAATTATACTTGCAAATAAATATGGAAGTGATAACATAGGCTTTGGATCATGTAGGCATAAAAGGTTTCAAGTCTAAATCATGTTTACATAAGTCTTAATTTAGGCTTAATGAATGTATAAGGTCCATGTCATAGGCATAAACAAAGGGATAAATTTCTAGTTTTTGCCACAAACTTACAAGTGCCATTGTTTTCATATACAAATGTTCAATAGGCTTGCATCAATCAATTTATGCCATAAACATAATACACAAGTCATGATAGAACCATCACAATACATAGAATTTATATAATACAATAACACAATTCTATTTTCATTTACATCGAATCACATCACAATTCTTATTCATATTCTGAAAGATCACTATACTTAAAACGAATGCAGAATCTTGAATTCTGGATTCTGAATTCTGAAATTGGGATGCGCTCATTTGGGTAGACTAACGTTGCGTTGATAAATTTGATTTAAACTCTAATCTACTTCTTAGTTTAATTCGTCTCTGGGCTTTTCTCTTGACGGCTCTGTTCAATTCCTCCCTAGCAGCATGACGACTCCTTTCTCATTTTTTTTTGTGAATTTTCAGTTGAGACTTAGGGTGTATTTATAGATTTTTAGGCTGTTTTGAGCCGTCAGATGAAGACAGGAGGAATCTAGACCATTCAGAGTTCAAAGAGCTAATCAAGAGGTGACACGTCAGCCCTAGTGACACACAGAGCCACAGAAATCCAAGCCAGAGCCAGACCTGGCCAGCTAGGTCGACACTATGGTCGACCTAGGGGGACCAGGTCGACACCATGGTCGACCTGGGGTGACCAGGTCGACACCATGGTCGACCCTTTTGTCGGCCTGGTCTCTGGGCGGGAATTTTCCCGCCCAGCCCAGTTTGAACCTGAAATTCGAATTTTGAAATTTAAACTGAGCTATTTGAATTTAAATTTGATTCTGAAACTTCCGAAGGCCATAACTCCTTCGTACGGAGTCCGATTCGCGCAAACTCGGACTCTATCTTAAGAAGAATTCCTAGACGAACGCAATTGCGTAACCTATTTCCCTTAATTCTTTCATTTAGAATTAATTATACTTTAATTTGTGAAGCTTAACGTTATAGAATTCACGGGGTGTTACAGGTAGAAACTTCATCTCAAACCTCCATTGGAAATCATCCCAAGTCTCTACTGGATGTCCCGCATGCGTCACTTCCCACCAAAACGAGGCCTCGTCTTTCAGCAGCCAAATGACCAATTGAATCTTCTTACGACCGTCAACCTCGAAAATCTCAAAGAAATCGTCTGTCTTCTTGAGCCAATTCCTTGCTTCTACAAAAGTATCTGTCCCTCGGAATGGCTTTCCACCCATAGCACAGAAATCCTTACGTATCTTAGAGAATTTATCTGCTCGCAGAGGAGGAGGAGGAACAGCGGCTGCAACTGTGGGAGGGACGTCTGCTCGGCCCCCGGCAGGTGCCATAGCCTCCAAATACCTACGAAACCAAGACGGTATCTGAATGCCCTTAGGAATATTAGGTTCCCCAAACATGATGAAAAGAAAAGGAAAAAGGGATTAAAACAGAGAATCGAAAGATATTTCATATGGCTTTGGATAATATGTTTTTCAAAACAGACTTTTCTTTTGAAAATGCTTTCTTTCAAAACCTTTTTGAAAACAATTTTCAAAATATTTATCCGATCTAGTAACCTTCAGCTTTGTTACCAATTGTGACAACCCACATCCATTAATGTCGCTCTTTATCAGAATGCATTATGTTTCGTGAAGCGTTATAGGTAAATAGAAACAGAAACTTTACAAGAACGATATAAAATAACAACGGAATTTAAACTTTATTAAATAGAAAGCTTCATGGTCCAACCCAATTATATAATAAGTTCAGAATTCTGAAAGCATAAAACTTCTACCTTGTACAAAATCATCATCAAATTACAATAATACATAAAAAGAGCATAATCCCCAAAATATAGCCATAATAGAGCGAATACGAAATCGAGCAATACATCTAAGCATCTCCAAGCAGAAGAAAAGAAGAATCCTGATCAAGCTTGAGTATTCCCACCCTAAGAACCTGAGGGAGAGAACGGAAGAGATATAAGAGGAAACAAAATGGGTCAGACATAAAGTCTAGCGAGTCCAGTTACTTTTAGCATATAAATCAGTAAAAGCATCATGACATGCACATAAGTTGGAGAGAGATAACAGTGTCATAAGGCAGGTATAATAAGGTAAACAGGATAAACAGAATAGAATATGTTGCACTTCTCAAGTACTTTACTCTACACCAATACTAGTATAACAAGAACAAGATGATCCCAACAAGTACAAGATGGTAGACTTAGGTGTACTTCTAGTGAGAGTTTTACCCCATACAATAACAGGTAGCCCAACAGAACTGACGGGTGTTATCCCCAATGATAATGACGGGCTCCTAAACAAGCAAGACTAGATGTACCCTAATTACTACCCCCAATCGATTGGCTCCCTAACTCCGTAGATACTCGAGCTGGCCCCACATTGGGATGTATCACTTCCTAAAGTGGAAACCCCGTTATTTCCAAGATGCACAACTATATCTACTGATGTCACAGCGTCTTATTTTCCCGAGCAAGCGGACCCATGCACGCACATGACCCCGATGGAATGCGCCTTCAACACCCTCACTTAAGTGACCTCTTATAATCAGCTTAGTAAGCGTGCCCTGACCCCGACCTAGTTTGGGGTTTTTCGTTTGATACTAATATAGGTTACTAACTGATACGGGACCCACACACCAGATGATATAAGCTTCCCCCTAGACTTGCATCCCCACTACTAGGATTTCAACAGGTTATGCCTACCAGTTTAACAAGATTGCATAACCCCAACATGTTAAGTTTGTCAGGTTTATATGTGCAAGACGTCCCCACATATTTAACAAGATTAACTTAACCCTCCCACTTGATTCAAGAAATTTTACTTAACCCCTACTCGAGTTTATCACCATTCATTCGTCTATGGTTCTTAATGCACTAGACCTTCCACATTAAGTCTACTACTTGTGGATGCTGGATATGCCAGTTGGGTCCGGGCAGACTTCTTCCACAAGTCGGACTTAACCTCATGTCTTAGCACTGTTACGTGTTTATGCACTTAGACCCCTCACATTAGATTTATCACTTGTGGACGCTGGATATGTCGGGCGGTTCTGGGCAGGGTTCTACCACAAGTGTAATCTAACCTCGTGCCTAAGTGCATTTACAATTTTTAATTACTGTAAATCTGGGCATTTTCATTATTAACCAATTTTCATGTTTATTATTCCCCAAATCTCCATCTGATTCACGATACAAGTTATGCCCCAGATTAATGGTTTAGATCAAGATATAGATTATGCCCCCAAATCCCAACTTTTGACTCAAGGTACAAATTATGCCCAAATTACTCAATCTTGTTTACAATATGAATTTTTCCCAAATTTATCGTTCCCAATTTCGCACGTTTGCATACTTCAGAGACAGGACTAGGCTCGAAGGTAGCCTGGCTATAAAAATAAAAAGGGAAAAAAGAGAACAAGGATAGGCATAGTAAATAAAACTGGCAATTAGTCATACTAACAGAATATGCATACAGTGACATGATTAGGCGAACTAACAGAATAGGAATATCATGAACATGCATATGAGATCTAATAGTAAGTTAGGTATACAAGTATGGCAGATCTGTTATGATTTAGGTTACTAACAGGCATAAACTTAGATTCAAATTTTTAAACATGTCAAGATTACATTTTATGTGTTTATATCTAAAAGCAACATGAAATCACTGTGATTGGATCAAAAGAACAGAGAATTAATCGTAGATGATGAAGCATAGATCTCTGAATTCGTATAACTTTTCGTTGAAGAAGAATAAGCTGATTCAATCTAAGTTGGGGCAGTACCTCATTGTCTCCATTGTTTTTGGTGAATAAAACAATGAGAATGAGGTCCTATATATAGCTTAAAGCCAATGAACCAACCCTAGAATTCAGTCCACGTTCAGAAACGAGAATCTTCCCAGTTCCTTATGGGGTCGACCCTACCTTAGTGTGTCGACACAGGGATCGACACCCCCTTTATGGGGTCGACCCATGGGTCAACAACCATGGGGACCGGTGTCGACCCCTAACGGGCCGAACTCCCGTCCTACCCCGCGTCTCTGATTTTGAATTAATTTGAATGTTTTGATTGGTTTTGTATATATATAATTCTCTTGTGCGTATACAAACTTCTAGGCTTAATAACTTCTTCAGACGATGTACGTTTTATGCAAACTCAGAGTCTATCTTAAGCAGAATTCCGGGATGAACGCATTGGCGCATCCCATTTCACTTAATTACCAATATTAAATTAAGTATTCTCTAGTTTATCATTTTAATGTTTTTAGAATTATAGGGTGTTACACAGTCTTCCCATCCACAACCGGATGAACAACCCAAGGTAATAAGAGGAAAACATAAACCCTTAAGTTAGACAACACGAACTGACTCCTGGATCTCACCCGGCCTATAACCCACGAACTGACTCCTGGAGCCATCCACCTTCGAACAATCCACTTCCATACCCTAGCTCCATGTCTTAACGACCCGGCCTGGTTTCCACGATCCAACTAGAACCGAACCAAATCCTCCAACCTGCTTTGATTTGCTAGCCTTCCTCGAATGATCTTGATCCCCTTAGGTCACAACCGACCTGGTGACCATGACCTAAGGTCCACCCGAATAACCCAATCCCATTTCTTCAAAAACAAGCCACGACCTGACCTATCTCCAGACGACCCGACTCCATATCTGACCAAAATAGTTTAACCTTGACCAAGTCATCACTAAACGACATCATCGATTCAAACAACTCATCTAAATCATCCAATTCATCAATCAACACTTTACGAAATCATCAACAACCCCAAAATGACAATTATTCATCAATAATCATATAAAATTCACTAAATCATGTTAAATAAGTGCAAAAGCTAAAACAATAAATCTAACTTGCATTAACATATGAATTAACATAAAATTTTACGAATTTAAGTTCCTAGATTAGATCATATGGTGATTAATATAAAAATATACTTACCATGATGTAGATCTTGGTGAAAACAACTTAAAATGATGAAATTATGGTCAAACAACCCATATACTTGGTTGAATCCGTGTGAGAGATGCTTATCACTCACCAATCCTTTAAAACAACACAAAATCAATGAATCACGAATCTGAATAGCAAAGATTAATCTTTAAACACCTCGATTTGATGAAAATCTCTTCACTTGATGTAGATCTAGCTTCGATTGATGTTAATCTTCAATTTTCACATGTAGATCTAGAATTTTAGTGGTGGAAAGGTGTATTTGATTGAGCAAGGAGGATCACGAGCTCAACCAAATTAGAGAACGAATAAAATAAACTATTCTTCATGCCTCTAACCCCCTATTTATAGCCTTCCACTATCACATTAATGGGCCACTCCAAATTAGTCCATCAACTGCTCAAAAACCTGAACAGAAATTTGTGAAACACTAAAACAACGATTCCTCCAAAACCGCTGAACCAAATCTTTAATCTGACCACTCTACGGAATTGGTAACACCATTTGCTTTCCAATGAAATCGATCTCAACACCTGATTCGATCCCAATCAAAAGTTATGTCCTTTTCAAATCTAACAGGGGTAAATGGTCATAAATAAAATTGCTAAAAATTATGGACATGTCTCACATCCCCGTAACCAACATTTCAAAATATTAGAATGATCCAACTCTCAGGCAATTAAATAGAAATATTTCACGATCCTCCGATACGTAAAATGTGGGCTGTTACATGTACATTAAGCCGATCATATTTATCCCATCATCTTATCACTTTGTTACCGTTACTACACTGTGTATTATAAATACACGTTACTCCGTACATTTTATCTATCTGAAATAATACAATTCTATCTTCTCCATTACATTACAATTTCAGTACTTACTCTTTTTACTTTTCCAAATTGGTATCGGAGCATTTTTTTCATCGCCTAATGGCTTAATCTTTGTTTCGATCCATTTGAATCTTCATTAGGGGTAGGAATTTGTTTCTCCCTTCAGTTAGTTTTCATTATCAGAGAAGATACAGTGTTAGTAATAAGTGCGACGCCATAACCTTGCATACGGTTGCAACATTGTGATATCCTCTACATAAAATGGTTGCAACTCTCTCAACAAACATTGTTATTTTTCTTTAAAAAGAGCAAGAATTCAATCAAGAAAGGCAAGAAATCAACTGAAACCTTATTGATCCATCCAGAGATCCAATCAGTATTCCTGGACATCGTTTCGAATCATCTTGTTGCTTCAGCAAGCCTTCAGTGCTTATTCTTGTTTCTCCTAACCTCAGTTCTTAAACTTTTCCATCATTCTTCTGATCTTTGTTGTTTTTCACGGCAAACAATAACTCAGAAACCACTTCAGATCCATCAATTGGTTTAAATACAACCAACACTCCTATAGATAATTTGATCAAGACAGTTGTCGGTCCACAATCTCAGTCAATAATCATCCAAATTGATGATAACAACTACATATTGTGGAAACTACAGATTGAAACAGCCATATAAGGTAATGGGCTCGAAAGTTTTTATCACGGGCACCATCAATATTCCATAGAATTTCATTACTGATCAAGTCTACAATGTAATTCTTAAAGAAAAATTCAATAAATATCATAGGCAAGATAGACTTATCAGTGCATGGTTGCTTCCATCAATTAGTGAAAAGCTTCTACCCCAAGTTATAGGTTGCAAACTGCCAGTGAAATTTGGCATGCAGTGGAAAATCTTTCAATAATCAATCATATGCCAAAGTTATGTTCTACAAGAGGCAACTACACAAAGTTAAGAAAGAGAACATCACTATGAGAGAATATATAAATAAGATTAAATTTATATGTGATATGTTGGAGGAACTGAATATAAGCCACTTGGCAAATATTTTCAAGATAAGGGAATTATTCATAGGATAACATGCCCCTATACTTCATAAAAAAATGGTCTGATTGAAAGAAAACACAGACACATTGTTGAAACAGGGTTAACTCTATTAGCTCAAGCAATTTTACCCTTAAAGTTTTGGCTAGAATCATTTAACTCTACTGTATTTTAATTAATAGAATGCCAATCAAAACTCTAAGTGGTATTAGCCCTTTAGAAAAACTGTATGGAGTTCAACCTGATTACAATAGCTTAAAAGTTTTTGGATGTTTGTGTTACCCATACTTAAGGGCATACAACACAAACAAGCTTGATTTCAGATTAAGACCTTGTACATTTATTGGATATTGTACCCATCAAAAAGAATACAATCGCATTGACTCAAAAGGTAATATTTTCATAAGAAGGCATGTTATTTTTTATGAGAACATTTTTCCCTATAAGCAACCCAATATGGAAAAAATAATGAAAGTAAACAGTCAAAGGACCTCAATTTTGGAGAATGGAGTTTTGATGACAACAAACTTATTTCGGTTATCATTGATTATAAAATATATACTAACATCTCTATCTAGAATATATATATATATATACACACACACATATATGCAGGATTTGATTGCAGGACCTAAATACTGAAGACTGCATAGTTTTAGAAATTCAAGAGATTTAGAATTCAGAGAAGATTCAAGACTCATGAGTAATCAAGTTATCAATGGTTCAAGACAAATATAGTAATAAAGTCTAGTTTATATGTAAGACTCTGAGTAGCACTCCATGTTCAAATTTAAATTCTGATTTTCAAATTTCAAATTTTGTTTTTCAAAATTCAAATTCTAAGTTTAAATAGTTTTCTATCTTACTTTTAATTTCTAACATAAGTTTCTAAGTTTATATAAATTTATATATAGTTATGTACTTGTATAAATTTATATTTATGGTTTAAACCTTATAATTTTATATATATCTTTATATAATTTATATTTTTTGAGAAAATTAAATAATTTATATTTATGTTTTCATGTGATTATATATTATATAATACTGATTTATATCACTATGTTTTATTTCAAGAATTTCCAGAATTATATATATAGTTAAACACTTGAACATATTCAAAATTCAAATTTTTAAATAACATATGTCGACATACATATATACATATGTCGACATACAACTGTCACTTTTTCAATTTTGAAAGAAGTATCTTTTCACCATTTGTAACGTTCCAGAAGCGTTGCAACTTTTCAAATCTTATAACTAAAGGTTGAATTCGAATTTTTAGCTATTCGGATTTCTAACCATTCTTATTCTCCATCTTCACCCATTTCCTCCATTATTAATTTATTTTTATCGATTTATACACTTCTACTCTACTGATTTCTATTCTAATTACATACAACTTCTTCTCTTCTCGCTCTCTAATCATTACTCTCTGAATTTAAGTGCTACTGAAGAGTTATAGGGTTGTTGTAATCATTTGCGGTTGTTTGGAAAGGGTGAGTTCCTTCTAGCCTTGAAATCAAGGAAAGCAATTAGTGTTAACCTTGTAGCCGTGAAATCAAGGGTGTTGGAATCGGTGTTAACCTCGTAGCCATGAAATCAAGAGTGTTTGGAATTGTGTTAACCTTGTAGCTGTGAAATCAAGGGGATTGTACATGGATATTGATATAGTAATAAAATTCTGCGCAATCCAGCGTTGCGTGGGACTGGACGTAGGAGTAATCTGAACCAGTATAAAATCCAGTGTTCTTTCCTTTTCTACATTTTCTTTTTGTTTATTTCCGTGTTTGTGTTTGATATGGTGTCTATGTTCATCTCTATGATGTGTGATTCATATAATAGACCATACAAGTTTTACATTTTCTTAAATTCCATGAAAACACTATTCACCCCCTATAGTGTTAGTTTTCCTTTAGATCCGCATTCCCTAACAATTGGTATCAGAGCAAGGTTTTTCAAAAAGTTCATAATCTAATTTTTGAAAATATTAAATGGCAACCAACACTGGTAATAATTGTTCTTTTTTAGAAGGTCAGTCCTCTGTTAAAGCACCACTGTTTAATGGTAGTAATTATTCATATTGGGCACGTAGAATGAAAATATATTTACAATTGGTAGGATTAGACACATGGAATAGTACACTTAATGAGTTTGTTGAACCTACAACTAATTTTTCACAATGGACTAATGAACAAAAGGCAATTCTAAAGCCATGAATATGTTGTCCTGTTCATTAGATAGGAATGAATTTAATAGAGTGTCAGTTTGTAAAACTACATATGAAATTTGGAGAACTTCACAAGTTACTCATAAAGGAACTAGTAAAGTTAAACAAACAAAGATATCAATGTTAATTAATCAGTTTGAATTATTTAAAATGAACAAGAATGGATATATCTCTGATATGTATTGTAGATTTCAAGAGATAGTGCATTTGTTTATAGCATAGGGAAAAAACTTATTCAGTAGAAGATCATGTCAGAAAAATATTGAGTTCATTGACTCCAAAATGGTATCAAAAAACATTGGCAATTGAAGAAGCTAATAATGTCAATGAAATGAATATTGAGGAGTTAGTTGGAAATTTGATGCCTTTTGAAGCCCAATTACATAAAAGAAAAGAAAACAAACCAATTGAAAAGAAATCTATTGCATTCAAAGCGACAACAAATGGTTTGGAATCAAGCAGTGAAGACGATGAAGAAACAACCTTAACGACAAGACAGTTCATAAAATTTCTGAGATACAGAAAGAGAAAATATTTTCAAAGAAATAACCAAGGAAGTTCAAGAAGAAATGATGATCAATGTAATAACTGTAATAAACCCGGCCATATAAAGAGAATATGTCCATACCAGATAAATCAATTCAACAGACGAACAATAGCAATTCATCAAAGAAAAGAAAGAGAGCATACCGAGAAACTTTAGACAATTCAGATTCATCATCGAGTGAGAAAGAGCCAGAAACCGGAAATTCAAGCATGTGCTTCATAGCAATTCAGAATTCGGAAAATATCAAAGAAATGGATTTAAAAACTGGGTATGCCTTAATTAATTTTTAATTTTTTTTTGGTTGAATGGATGCTCTGTTTGCCTTGCTTGTTTGCTTTGAATTTGAAATTTAAACTTTAAAAATTAAACTTGAAATTTAAAATTCAAATTTGAAATTTGAATTTTTAAATTCAAAATATTAATAAAACAATAAATAAATTTTTGGATGTTTGCTAGGATTAATATTATTTCAGGAAATAGTTAAACCTGAAAAATAAATCAATAATTTAAAACCAAAAGTCACAAAAAAAATATTTCCTTTGAAGTTTATACATGTATGTCGATATACATATGTCCATACGTCGACATATAGGCTTGTAAAATGAAATTCAAAATTTGAATTTCAAAGGTTTAAACTTTCAGACTTCCCTCCAACTTTTCACCAGCTCCCAAGGACTGAAAATATGCCATTGATTTCAGAAAAGTTGTGCCCATTCAATTCATATATATTCAATCTCAATTTATATCTATTCTGTCTTATTCTCTCTGCCTTAAATTCAAAATTTAAACTATTCTTCATATCTATACTCTTCAAAACTCTCTAATGGCTTCCTCTAGCAATGCTTCAACTGTGATATTATCCAAAACCACCAAGGGATATCCCTACAATGACAGAGAAGCAATCAAAACCTATGTTGACAATGTAGTTAATGCAAAAGTTAATACGGGTGCTTTCGCAATCTTTGGAGATTTTTCATCCTACAATCTTACTTCTCTTTTCAATCACAATGAAGTATTGAGCTTGATTGACGCTCGGGATAACGATGAATTATGTTACCTGAAACTCGTAAAAATGTTCTATTCAAATCTCAATCGTTGCTTTTATGAAGGAGGTGAAAACTAAATTTAGAGTAGCATAAAAGGCACACAAATGGTTCTAGATTGTGAATTTTGGGCAATATTCTAAATGGCAAAAGTACGGGCTCGGATTTTTCGGAATTCGAAATTGAAGAAACGGATTTAGAAGCCTATCACCACATTTTTTTAAATGCGATGCTCACATGGAATTCAAAAATTGCTTTTTCCGCCCAAAAACAAGAATTGTAAATATTCTCCTTCAACATGCCATCATTCCTCGTTTCGGAAACTTCAATAACCCAACTCTCAAAGTCCAAAAAGCACTCCTTGCAATTATTGGTGGATATGACATCAATTGGGCCGATATGATCTTAAAAGAGCTGAAGCCTAAAGAAATGTCAACTCGTGGAAACACTCTATATTATGGAGTTTATCTCACTCGTATCTTCAAATATTTCAGAGTTGATTTCAAAGGTGAAGAATCCATATCAAGAAAGGTGTTAACTCCACAAATGTACACCTTATGCAAATCCCGCTCACTTTCAAACCTTATGAGACATTCGAAGACAAACAAGCTCGAATGCAACAAGAACAAGAGCCCATAGATACCGAAGAAGAAGAAGAAACTTCTTTGGAATGTGTTGAGGGTCCAATAAACTCTAGAACCATTTCCAAAGAGATGATTGTTCATAATTAAGTGAAAATAGTCAAAAATCAAAAGAACCTCAAGAAAACTTTTACCAAAATGACTAAGTTCATGGGCAAGATAGGAAGGAAAATTGGAATTTCATCTTCCTGCTCATCATCCGCTGAAATCTAGCCTATCTAGTTTAAGTTATCTTTAATATTTGCTTATATTTGCTTTTGAATCTCGTATTTAGTATCTCATGATTAGTTGAATGTTTTTGCTTTTTAAGAAGTAATGAATGGAATTTTATGTCAAAACCATCTTTAAGTTGCTGTGAAAACATTAGAATTAAATATATTAGTGTTATATAATAACAAATAACCCAAAATTGAAAAACTTCAAAAATATTCCTATGTATGTCGACATACATAAGTGCTTATGTCAACATATAACTGCCAATTTTTCAAAATTACTCAAAATTTAAAATTAAATAACTAACTCATGTCCATTCAAATCTAACGAATTACAACCCCTATTTAAACCTATTTCTTCCAAAAAAATTCATTTTATCATTCCTCCTTCCTCTTTATTCAATTATTACCAAAACTATGGCAAATCCAATTCATAACTTGAGTGAAAATCCTGAAGAGACTTTGAATTCTTTCAAGAACATCCAATCTGTAGTACTATGAAACCAACGTCATCTTGAATTAAGTCAAATCAAAATGGTAGAGCAACAAGAAAAGCATTTTGATGCCATCCATTGGCTAATCTCTTCTCTTTTCAGAGATGAAGAAAACAATCTCGCTAAGACACCACAAACAAAAGATGATTAAGATTGGGAAGTAATCAAGAAGGATCCAATCTTTGGAGGAGATGGATGGGTAGAAGTTACATGAGACGTTTGATTGTTTGTTATGATTTGGTTGGTTTGATTTGTTTGAACTTATATATTAATTGGTTTGAATTGCTTGACATGAAACATGTATATATTAAAAACATATGTAGATATTAATTGGATTGGTTTGCTTGCTTGTATATATGACTTAAAGTATATGTATTTATGATATTTGGATTGATTTGTTTATATACTTAGTATAATATAGGCATAAATTTAGGGGGAGTTATATATACTTTGGTATTGAATCAATTATAGGATATGTATAGATAAATATTTGATTTAAAGGGAGTATTTTTAGAATTTCTTTTTGATAATGCCAAAGGGGGAGAAATTATAAAATATAGACTTAGTTTAAGTAGAGTATCTAGGATTCATATTGATAGCGGGAGTATTAGAAGGATCAGCATGAACATGTATGAATATTTTATAAACTTAGGTTGTCATCATCAAAAGAAGGGAGATTGTTAGAGAATGGAGTTTCGATGTCAACAACCTTATTTCAATTATCATTGAATATAAAATATATACTAACATATCTATCTAGAATATATACACACACATATATACTGGATTTGTATATAGGATTTAAATACTGAAGACTGTACATTTTTAGAGATTCAGAATTCAGAGAAGACTCAAGACTCATGAGTAATAAAGTTATCAAGGGTTCAAGACAAATATAGTAATAAAGTCTAGTTTATATGTAAGACTCTAAATAACACTCCAGGTTCAAATTCAAATTCTATTCTTCATATTCTAATTTTCAATTTTCAAATTCTGTTTTTCAAAATTCAAATTCTAAGTTTAAATAGTTTTCTATCTTACTTTTGATTTCAAACATAAGTTTTAAAATTTATAAGTTTATATATAGTTATATACTTATGTAAATTTATACTTATAGTTTTAAACCTTATAATTTTATACATATGTTTATATAATTTGTATTTATGTTTTCATATGATTTTATACTTTATAATAGTCATTTATATCACTATGTTTTAATTCAAGAATTTCCAGAATTATATATATAGTTAAACACTTGAAAATATTCAAAATTCAAATTTTTAAATAACATATGTCGACATACATATATACATATGTCGACATACAAATGTCACTTTCTCAATTTTGAAAGGAAGTGTCTTTTCACCATTTGTTACATTCCAGAAGCGTTGCAACCTTTCAAATGTTATAAACAGGGGTTGAATTCGAATTTTTTAACCATTCTTCTTCTCCATCTTCACACCTTTTCATTCCTTCATTATTATTTCATTGTTTATTGATTTATACACTTCTACTCTACCGATTTCTATTCTAATTACATAAAACTTCTTCCCTTTTCACTCTCTACACATTACTCTCTGAATTGAAGTGCTATTGAAGAGTTATAGGGCTGTTGTAATCATTTGGGATTTTTTAGGAAAGGGTGTGTTCCTTATAGCCCTGAAATTAAGGAAAGTAATCAATGTTAACCTTGTAGTAGTGAGATCGAGGGTGTTGGAATCAGTGTTAAGCCATGAAATCAAGGGTGTTTGGAGCTGGGTTAACCTTGTAGCCGTGAAATCAAAGGGACTATACTTGGATATTGATATAGTAATAAAAATCTACGCAATCCAGCGTTGTGTGGGACTAGACATAGGAGTAATTCGAACTAGTATAAAATCTGGTGTGTTCTTCCCTTTTCTGCATTTTATTTTTGTTTATTTTTTTGTTTGTATTTGATTCTGTGTCTTTGATCATCTCTGTGGTGTGTGATTTATATAGTAGATCATATAAGTTTTAGATTTTCTTAAATTTTTTGAAAACCAAATTCATCCCTCCCTATAGTGTAAGTTTTGCCTTAAGATTTGCATTTCGCATTCCCTAACACTTAATACCTGAGCTGCCTATGTTGATTCACGATATTTTTGATTCATGACAACAAAATGGAGATTAATGAAGATCGTATCGAAGAGCCAAGTTCATGTATATATGATTATTTAGTTGTGCTAGAAAAATGTTAAAATATATCCTCACAGTATAACACAAATGCACAGATTTTTAAATATATATATATATATATATATATATATGAATTTATGGTAAAAAATAGCATTACTGGACTGGTTTAACATAACTATTCGACTAGTGGAAAACTGACCAGTCGAATGGTCAGGGATCCAGAGCCCAGTAACGGCTAGTTTCTTTTCATATTTAAATATATATATATATATGATTTTCTCAGTTGACCAATCGACTAGTGATTTTCCTACCAGTCGACTGATCAGGAAACAATAGTCATATTTGTGAAGAGTTGCTTTCTTTCATGATGAGATTCCTCTTCATCTATGAACAGAAATGGATGCAGTTCTTTACTGAAACTCTTCATGAAAGATTGTCACTCTTGTACAATTATAAATACACTTCAAACATGATTTCCAAATCACCGATTCTTATTTATTTTATTATAATTTCTGATTTACATCTCTATACTCACTGCATTCTAAAAGCTCTCTAAAATTCAAGTTACTTGTTGAATCCTTGAAATTATTTCACATCTCTTGATTCAACAAGCAACATACTTCCTTCACTCTTCACATACACATCAAATACTTGAGGATAAGATTATAGGAAGGGTGTACTCAACCGTTGGCTATTCAATGTTGACAAGAACACGTTCAGAAGTCAAAACTCTTTTTTAATTTGTGAAGTCCTGTGTGGGTGTTCAGGCGTGGACATCCTTGTTGGTGTTCGGGTGTATTGTGATCTATTCCTCTGGGTTAAGAGAGGGCGTGTTAGTGAATTCCGAAGAGGAGCTTCGGGACTGGACGTAGGACCGGAAGTCTGAACCAGTATAAAATTACTGGTGTCTTTACTTACTACTTTTTACTTGCTTGTGATATATCTATATTGCTAATATATATTTTCATAACTAATGTAGCTTATAAATTAGCTTGTCATATACAATTTCGCTATATTCATATAAAGAACCTACTTAAGTCACACAGACTTTTCAGCCTATACTCAATGAAGTGTGAGAGAAGCCAGTTTCACCGAGGCTGCTGAACCTCACAATGATCACCAAAATTCTTCTGATGGCCACAATGAGTATCTAGCCCTGCCATTCAACAAGCTGATATAAGTAGTGTCAGCAGAAATCAAGTCAGAAATGATCAAACTAACGAGGATATTATTAACAATGATGGCAATAATACAAGTACAGAAACCACTCATGCAGAACAAATGAATGTACCAGTCAATACTCCTCACAATCAACCTAGTCATCATATGATAACCAGGGCCAAAAGTGGCATCTTCAAGCCAAAAACATATACATCAATCATCAATACTGATGAACCTGAGAATTATAATCAAGCTATTAAAGACAAAAATTGGAGTACTGCCATGAAAGAAGAATACAATGCACTCATCAAGAACAACACACAGGAGTTAGTCGATCCAGCAAGCAATAAAAATATAATTGGTTGCAGGTGGATATTCAAATTAAAGAGGAATGTTGATGGCTCAATCAATGGATACATAGCCAGGCTTGTTACAAAGGGATGTACTCAAGAATATGGTTTTGAATTTAGTGAAACTTATTCACCGGTGGTGAAACCATACACTATAAGGCTAATCATATCTATAACATTAAATAATAATTGGGTTATTAATCTTTTAGATGTGAATATTGCCTTCTTAAATGATTATTTGCAGAAGGCAATCTACATGCAGCAGCCACCTGGATTTGTTCAAAATGGAAATCAGGTTTGCAAACTGAATAGAGCTATCTATGCTCTAAAGCAAACTCCAAAAGTGTGGTTTGATCAACTCAAAACCAAATTCAACTCTATGGGCTATAGTCCAAAAAAATATGATACTTCACTCTTTATAAAAATTAACAATTTATCTACAATTTACATATTAATTTATGTTGATGATCTTATTATTACAGGCAATAATAGTGAAGAGATCAAGAAGTTTACTGAATATCTAAATGGTCAATTCTCAATAAAAATCTAGATAGTGCTTCATATTTCCTTGGCATTGAAATAAAAAGACACTCATATGTAGAAATGCATTTAAATCAAAGGAAATACATTTTAGAATTACTTATTAGAGCTAACATGCATGAAGCAAAGCCTCAACCTACACCAATGACATCAAATCAGCACTACAGTAAAAATAGAGGAGAAGCCATAGGTAACATAAAACAATATATAAGTGTGGTCGAAGCATTGCAATATGCAACGATCACACGACTTGATATATCATTTATTGTTAACAATGTGTCTCAATTTTTACAGAATCCTCTCGACGAGCATTGGAAAGATGTCAAAAGAATTCTAGAATCCCTAAAGGGGGCAATCAACTATGGTCTATCCCTCAAAGCTAGCAACAACTTCATCATAATTGCATATAGTGATGTTGATTGGGCCACTGAAAATGATGACAGAAGGTCAATAATTGGCTACTGCATATATGTTGCGGACAGTCAAATTTCATGATGTTCAAAGAAGCAGACTACAATTTCCAGATCTAGCACAGAGGCTGAATATAGAAGCTTAGCCAGCACTACTGCATAACTACTATGGATACAATCACTACTAAAAGAGCTGAAAATCACTTCAAGCAGAAAGCCTATTTTATGGTGCGACAACCAAAGCACGATATATATGACTGCAGACTCAATTCGACATGCATGAATCAAACACATTGAAATTGAGATATATTTTGCGCATGAACAAGTGCAAAAAAGAAGTTGCAAGTGAATTTTGTTCTACTTATCATCGGAGAGCATATATATATTCACTAAAGCCCTATCTGCTAAAAAATTATCAGATTACGAAGTGAACTCAAAACAATGGAACAATACAACCTATCTAAGGATTCAAAAGTTAATGGAAGCATGCAAAAGCCAGATCCAAAAGATAGTAGTCAGATCTACTTAAAGCTCTACTCAATCTTGCTTATCCACAGTTACTTGTTGTCTTCACACCGTTGATCATCACTTGCCTGCTGTTTTTCATCTCCATTTGCCGACAGTGAGGGTCGTTCGGCTCAGAAACCCTAACCCTAGTTTGAGAAAGGGGATTATAAGATATTTACTTATGAGGATTGTGACCGACCTTTCTTTTTTATATTATGTACTATGTACAATGGGCCAACACGTTATATTCCACTTTCTGTGCATTGGGATGATTATATTTAGCCCATCAACTTATTGCTTTGTTACTGTTACTATACACTGTATTATAAAAACGGTTACTCTGTACATTTTACCTATCTGAAATAATACAATTCTATCTTCTCCATTAAATTATAATTTCTGTATTCACTCTTTTTACATTTCTAAATGAGCCATTACATTTACAAATCATCCTAGGTTACATATTTAAGTAATTAAGGTAACTTGAAACATAGCCATAACATTTTCCACTTTCCTCATGGCATTAGAGAGATCTTCGACTATCTGAATATACTGTCTGTTTATTTGATCCTCCATAGGGTTGTGTTACATATCTTGATACAAACTATTTGCTTGACTTTAAAGCTGTTCGCAAAATTATTGGGAGTTGTTATGTTCTCTACTAATATTTAACTGCTTTTTTCTGGTTTTTTAAAGCTAGCAAAGGAGTTTGTAAAAAGGATTGTCTTATATGCCTAAATCAAGATCTATTTGAATTATGTCATGATACCCTAAAAATAATTGATAGGAATTCAGATTGCAATTTTCAGAATTATCACCATGTAGGAAATCATAAGCATAAAAATCATCAACATTTAAGATTCTTATATGATTCAGCTACTAAGTATAGGATTGATTAACTATATCAATAAGATGGAAGAATAATATAATGTAAAGGCCTTAATTTTGAGTCATCATGAGCATTCGTAAGAAGAAGTTGAACTATTTTTAATCAAATTTAAGTAATTCCTAAACCAAAAGGAAACTAAAAGACAATCTAACACATAATTAAATACAAGACTAACTCTTATACAAATTGGTTATTAATACGAATATGAATTCTATTTATACGGGTCTCTTGTATTCATGTAAAATTGTTTTCTAATATTCTGAAAAACCCTGTACTGCTGTTGGTTTTTAGTCTTTAATTGCTAGATGTTTCCACTGAAATAAGCATGAGGCGTTAATCTTCACAGTCCGCATTTTCACATTTGTATTCATATACTCCATTAAGTGACATTTCCCAACCAGTAGAAGTTCTTTTTAAACAACAACAAAGTGGCATGAGATTACCAGTAATGGTTATCAACGTATTTTCTAATATCTAGGCTAATAAAAGCGAACAAATAATGTACTAATCATTTTTCGCTTATCGCTTGTAGTTTATGCTCTGTTGCTATAACCCTTACTTACGATGGGTTCAACTTTATTCTGTGATTTATAACTTTTTGAACCTCTTCATGGTCATTTTGATTTTTTGCCTGAATCGTGATATGTAATTGTATTTTTTTATAAGTTTTTCACATTTTGGAATGCCCATTTTCAAAAGTAATGAGGTATAAACAATGATAAACCATACCACACGACATGCTTTTAAACCTCCTCGTATCCTCTCTCGTAGTTCTCCTCTCTTCCCATGCGGTGACTAGACTCACATCGATCCAGTCACCTCCCATGGTGCTCCCACTCTACCTCTCCTCTACCAACCCAAATAATAAACCAGCTTTCCAGTTCTCTCGTTGTCATCTCCATCATGCGGACGAGAATCGTACTTCCAACGTTAGGATGAGCATATACGACGATATACTCAACAACGGGTAGTATACGACTAAATTTTGGATCGGGCCAGACATGATTAGCCTTGTAGATTTACGTTTTGAAATTTAAACGGAGGTACATAATTCAATACAAGTCAGAACTATTTGAAACAAGATTTTTTCGGATCTATTGGATTATAGTTTCCTAGTAGAAGAGAGAAAAATTCTAGATTTAATCTTATAGTTTTGAGTTATGTCAAAATCATATTTTCAAAAAAAAATCATGGTATGGTTGTTTATGAATTTTAACGATTTATTTAATAAAATGGAAGGATTTTAAGTGAATAAATTAGAATCAATTGAAATGAAAGTGATTGAAATGGGAATGAACTTAAATATATAAATTATTGAAGTAATTAGAAATAACTGAAATAACCTGAGTTAATTATTTGAAGGAAAACTTGGCCAAATGAATTATTGGAATGATTCATAAGTAAATGGCGTCAATTAAATTGCCAATAATTGAAAACCTGAGCAAGCAAAACTTTTTGTGAATAAACTTGTACAACATCGGGTGTTAGGAAATTTACGTGTTTGCACCATTTAATGAATGAAATATGGGTAAAATTTCATATATTTGAGACTTACGTATTCAAATTGAGTAAGCACGGTTACATAGAGCTGTATGACTTGGTTTTGCTTGCGTAGATTGCCAAAATATAAAGCGAACTCGCTTAATAACACTTATATAAGGTACGCCCATGCAAAAATACAAAATAAATAATCAAAAGTAAGATAGAGAATTTTTCTCGTCTCGTCCTTTCATGTTTGATCCCTCCCATCCCTCTCGTCCTTTCCCGCCTAGTCCCATCATCGAAACCATTCCTTCCACGAGCCAAGCCCCAACCACTCCTCCTTCGCCTGAACCACCTCCGATCCCTCCTGACCCATCCACTTCCGTTCCCCCAAACCCAGTTCGCCCCTCCTCAGTAGACCCTCCGCTGAGCCATTTAAATGTCATTCAACAACCATGGACTTCTTTCCTCTTCAAGCGCAAACCCTTAAATGCTGGGAAGTACATTCCTGTTGAATTAACACCCTCTGTCATCGATGGCACCCTGAAATTGATAGATGGCGTAACGGAAGCTGGTACTGAAGTTTGGAGTAACTCGCTGGTCGGGTTTTTCTTGGATAGACCCCTCTCATACACAGCAGTTGTAGCTAAGTTAAATACGATTTGGAGACTTAAAGGTTCGGTAAGTGTTAAATCTGATGAAGTGTTGTTTCTTTTTGAATTCTCTTGTGGGGAAGACCGTGAAAGAGTTCTACAAGCGGATCCTATAATCATGAACAATAAGCTATTTATTATCAAGAAGTTTGATCCTTTTATTAGCAACGTCTGCGGCAATGTGAGATCAGTCCCAGTATGGGTCAAATTCTATAACATCCCTATAACTGCATGGTCCAACTATGGCATCAACTGGATTAGCAGTATGCTGGGGAAACTTCTGTGCATTGACGAAATGACCGAAAGTAAACGGAGACTCCAATATGCCAAATGCTTAATTGAGGTTAAACCGAATAAGGAACTTGTGAATGATTTTCTCATCGAGACAGTGGAGGGGGGGTGTTCAACGAATCTACGTTGAATATCTATGGAAGCCTGACATTTGCTTTTCCTGTCAATCCTTTGGACATTCGAAGGATAAATGTGACAAGCATGTAAGAACGAGAGAGGAGGTAGTACACACAACTAGACAACAGAATGAAGAGAATAACGTACAGTAAGGTAAAGTAACAAGGAATGTAAATCAAGTTGCCCACCAAACAAATCCCCCAAGAACAAACAGAGAGAATTTGAACTGGCAAACGGTTAGTTACAAGAGGCATAATAAGGAAATAAACGCAAGTGATAAAAGAAATGGTCAAACTTCAAGTGGCAGTTGGGTGAGGAAGAATCAAACAAAGGAATTAGTTCAGAAAAGCAATAGTTTCTCCGCTCTTGAGGAAGGCGAAATAGAAAAAGAAACAAATCTTAACGAGGAAATCGATGACAGTGATGAGGAAATAGCAAACATGGATACTCAAGACATCGCCAATATTCCAATGCCGACGCTTGAAAGCCTCATGAACAGCAAAAGCATTCACTCTATAGTGACAAAACAACCTGGAAGCCTACAGGACGAAGAAGTAGCGGCTGAAGAAGAAATCAACTCTTTCTTTCGAGAATTAATAATGCAAGAGTGTGTTAAGAATAGAAGGAGAGAAATAAAGGAAGGTAAACAAAAAGTGGGTGAAGTGGAAAATGTGATAACTGAAATAGAAGAGAGCTATGACCAGAGCGATATGAGATATGCACCAGACACAATCAATGAACTTAATTCCTCAGCTACCTTACCAACCCTCAACCTAAATGCCTCATGCATGCAAGACCACACGTTACTCTCACCAACTCACGATCCAAACATCTCCCTAGCAACAAGACCGTTATCCTTTACTATCCATAATGAGTGCTTAGTCTACTCAAAAATCAAACCGCCTGCAGCATTCAAAGAGCCACCAAATGACTCCTACACATCTAGCCCTCCTGACACATCGATGAACGTTCATAATTCTACCACTCCTAGTTCCGCCCAGCGGCAGTACTTAACAAGGAGTATGACACAGAAATCTTCCCTTCCCCCTGCTGTTTAAATTATGGTGAAAACAATTTGCGTCTGGAACATAAGAGGCTGTCATCGGGACACTAAACTTGATCAGTGCAAAATTTTGATCGCTGAGAATCAGTTGAGTATACTAGCAATCGTTGAAACAAAACTTAACCTTACCTTGACCATCCGTGCCGCTAGCTACATCAATCCTTCATGGAATTACATTCACAATCTCAATGAAGCTCCATATGGCCGTATACTCGTCCTTTATAACCCGAATGTCTTAACCCTCATGCCAATTCATACCTCTGATCAACTCATCCACTGCCAAGCTGTCAACATTAGTGATCAAACTTCGTACTACTGTACCTTCATATATGCGGCTAGTAGCCTTCTTCCCAGGCAAACCTTGTTCAATTCCATCATTTCCCTAAGACAATCCACCCTCCCCTGGCTATTCCTAGGTGATTTCAACTGTAGTTATGAAATCTTTCATAGATCTGGTGGCAATCCCCTTTCCATCCCCGAAATTCTCCCTCTCAGAAAAAACATTGAACACGCTGAACTCATTAACATCAAGCACTCTGGTATGCCGTTTTCCTTGAATGACGAAAAAAGAGATGGTCCGCGTACGTTCACTCTGATTGATCACTCCTTCTGTAATGCAAAAGCTCTTGATCTCTGGCCAGCCCTCCACTCTGTCTTGCCTCCTCCCATACTATATGACCACTCACCCTTAATCCTTCACTTGAGGGATTTAGACATGAAAGGCTTTCCTAGTTTTAATTTTTTTAATAACTGGGTTGATGATCCGGAATTCCTTGACTACGTCAAAGGAATTTGGGAGAAACCACAATATGGTAATCCTCAAATTATTTTGCAGGCAAAACTTCGGAGTACGAAGAACAAGCTTAAGGAGTGGGCGAAGCAAAAGTATGGCAGTGGTAACAAACAAAGCACAATTTGGAGAGAAAGACTAAAGCTGATTCAAACTAACATGATGAATGATCCGAAAAACCCAGAGTATTCTATTCTTGAGAGTGAAGCTACGAAGATTTATCTAAGTGCTGTACACAATGAGGATGCGATGATACAGCAAAAGGCTCGAATTAAATGGAGAACTGAAGGGGACAGCAGCATCGAGTTTTTCCACGCAACTCTAAAGAGTAGGCAATGCAAAGCAAATTCAGTTAGAATTGTTGATAAAAATGGTGTTACTCATGTTAATCAAGGGGAAGTTCATAAAGCCTTAGTTCTGCATTTCTCCAACCTGTTCGAAAATGAAGATAACTTCTGTGCAAACATTGACTTAATTGACCCATATATTCTACCTAAAATATCCTCTTTAGAAAAGCAATCGCTGTGTCTTGAGGTCACTGACAATGAAATCAGCGAGGCTATGCTCTCTCTCAACAAAAAATCAGCGGGAGGTCCGGATGGGTTCAATTCATTCTTTTATTCCACCTGCTGGTCTTTCATAGGAAAGGACGTGTGTGCCGCTGTTAAACATGTTTTCCTTAAATCTAGTATGTTGCCGTCTTTCAATGCGACTAATATTGCACTCATACCGAAGGTGAAAAATGCTACGAAAGTCTCCGACTTCAGACCGATATATGTTGCAACTCTCTTTATAAATGTATTTCAAAAATTATCGCTACAAGACTCAAAAAGGTTCTCTTAAATTTAATTTCGCCTAATCAAGCCGCCTTCCTACCGGGCAGGAGTATCTTGGATAATGTATTGCTATCCCATGAACTCTTAAAGGGTTACTCACATGCGAACAAAAGTCCCAGAGCGATGTTCAAGCTCGATATCATGAAAGCATTCGATATGCTACAATGGGATTCGATAGTGTGAATACTTGGATACATGAACTTCCCAAAACACTTTGTAGCGTGGATACACTCTTGTATTTCTACAGCGCACTTCTCTATCCACATCAATGGAACTGCGAACGGCTACTTTGAGAGTAAACAAGGAATAAGGCAAGGAGATCCGATTTCCGCGTATATTTTCATTATAGTGATGGAAATGCTATCTAGAATGTTAAACAAAAAGATTGATGCTGGGCTGTTTCAACTTCACCCGAAGTGTCGGGATCCGAGAGTCTCCTCTCTTATGTTCGCCGATGATCTAGTCATCTTCTGTAATCCTTCTATGCAGACCGTTGGATCAATTTTTGAAACACTCGATGAGTTCTACGCTTTGACAGGTTTAAGAGTCAATGTCCATAAATCCAACTTGCGAGCGACAGGCATCTCTGAAATGCAACTGCAGGACATTCAAGAAAGAACTGGACTGACAAACTATTTGGATGCTATTTCTTATCTAGGCCTCCCCCTTTCTTCATCCAAAATCACTGTGCTACAATGCCTACCCTTACTCGAGAAAATCACAGCAAGACTAAACGTTTGGACAACGAGACTTCTCAGCCAAGCTGGAAGACTGACGCTTGTTAAATCGGTCATTTTCTCGATGCAAGTCTACTAGTCTAAGACATTTGTACTGCCCAGTAAACTGGTCGCAATGTTACGATCTGCGCTTATGAATTTTTTCTGGAAAGGCAAGACTGTCGGCAGATTCTTGTCCCCTGTAGCTTATCACAAACTTGAACGGCCGGTCTCAAAGGGAGGCCTTGGAATTGTAAACATAAAGTAGTGGAATATAGCTGCATTCATTAAGCATTTGGACGATTTTCTTAACAACACTGCCAGTTTATGGGTAACCTGGTCTAAGCGGCATGTTATAAAAGGTAGAAGCTTCTGGACTTTGTCTCAACCGCAGAATTTAAGTTGGACTTGGGGATGCTTGTTCAAACTTAGATCTTCTATACTGCCATGCTTTAAATTTGCGGTTTCAAGTAATTTTGAAGTACAACTATGGGATGATCCATGGATTGACAATGGTTCGATCATAAGGAAAACACACTCGCACCTTGAACTGATAATCTCTGGCATTTCCGCTCACGCCAAGACCAAAGACTTCGTGCAAGAGGGAACTATCATGATACCAATGTCAGCCGTAGCGAGCTTGAATGCCTTGTGGACTAAAGCTAGGCAAATCATATTGCAGGGTGATGACAAGAGAGTGACTAGCTGGTGTGATCAAGTGGGTTCTTACCGCATTAAAAATGTTTACAACTTCATAAGTGGTAACTCAGTCTTGCCGAACTGCACATGGAGAAGGAGAGTTTGGGCAAAGGACAATCAACCGAGGGAGAATCTATTGCTGTGGAAAGTCTTAAATAACACCTTGTTTACTAAAGATAAACTACTTCAAAGGGGAGTAGCATGTGATCAGATATGTTCTTTCTGCAGTATTGATAATGAGACAATTGAACACATATATTTCAACTGCACTCGTCTGTTCCGAATTTGGGAGGAATTAATGACGAACTTGGGGAGGAATGATGCATGTCAGGACGCAAATATTCAATGGAGAACTTTAAAGCATCAGACTAGCAGGAAAAAAGTGAGAGGTAGAATACTCAACTTTGTTCTCAAGAAGTTTTTGTACGTAGTATGGAGAGAAAGAAACATTCATGTGTTTGACAGTGATAAAGCAATGAATGGTGAAATGTTCAGGAAACACGTTCGCAAGCTTATTAGAGACGATATCAAGCTATTGAACTTCACTTTTGATCCTGGGATCTTAGTGAATCTCGCGTAACTTTGTGTCTCCCTTTCTTCTTGTGTATGTCTTCTAGTGACTAAAGAGCCGTGTTTCAATGTAATCTTGTGTGTGTTGCATTTTTTCTTTTTCTCCGGTTCTTTAATAAAGTGGTAGGGGTCCACTCAACCCCGTAAGCCTTGCAAAAAAATAATAATACAAAATAAGATGTACAAACAGTAATGTATTGTGTTTTCCGACCATGTGGGTCAATGTATACCTATTTATCTCTCTTGCTATATTACTGAAGTCCGTTCATACAAGGGAGGCACTGCCAAAATATTTAGGAAATTTAAGGTGGTAGAAAATTTTAGGAATTTATTTTGTTAACGGAAATGTAAAGTCTGAACTGAGAATCAAAGTTAAGGATTTTGCTTTAGAAATAAATTAGTGTTTTGATTGAAACTAATTATTTAATTTACTTGGAACTTAAAGTTTAGAAAGTACAGTGGATGATTTTAACTAAGAGCATTTGTTGAAAGTTAGAAGGTTTGTAGCATTTTTCATGCCTTAGCAATTTTGGGGCTGAAATTTTTTTGGGGGGGAAACGTAACGACTCAGATTTTTAGTCATTTAACTTTGAGCATTTAATTTATTTTAAACTTTGAATTAGAAACATAAATGGATTTATTATGGAGTCTATCGAATTAATAAGCGAAATACAATTTAATTTAAAATATATTGAATTATCGTTATATGAAAATGAAAATTAATTAAATTCTAAGTAAAAAAATAAATCGATACAATTGTAGCAATTAATATATAATTATATTTGAATTAGAACGATAACAATTATTTATTATCAATGAATTTGATTGTTTTGAAATCGGTTTATATTTTATTGATTTAATTTAACACATGAAATAACCATTTTTCAAATAACCTCAGATTTTGACGAAACTACTTTTACAAAATCCGTAATAGTTAAACACTGTAGGGTTTCCAGTTTCAAGTCAATCCGAGCTATTATGTGAGCATGCGCAATATAAACGCGTAACGATTAATGATTTGAAATTATAATATCCAATTTTCCAACGGTTTTGAAATTCAAAAAACCAGTTCCATCGGGTCCTGATTGTTAAACCATTGTAGGATTTCAAATTTCGGAACAATCGGATGATCAATGTGGTCACACGAACAAAAAACGTTTAGCAAGAAAATAAGAAAATATTATAATCGAATAAAATAATATTTACCTACACTATAAATTATCACAACTTCTCCTTCGTTCATTTCACAGTCGTCACCATCATTTTTTCAATGAATACTATCTCTCTATACGTGAAGACCGAGGAAGGCTTCAGTTAGAAAGTTGTAGAGGGGGAGGAGACCTTTCAATCGGTGCTAGTGATGCTTGAAATGATGGCCGAAGATAGGTGGAAAAAAAACCAAAAATCGTGGCTAGGCTCGGTTTTAATTGCCTTGATTTGCACGACTGGTGGTCGATTTCAGGCGATGGCATCTAAAGGGAAGAAGAGGAGGAAAGAGAGGGCTTTTGTTTAGTGGTGGTCTGGTCGTCTATCATCGACCGTAGGTGGAGAATTTGTTGGTTGAACACTTTCCATTCAGCGGAGTTTTCTGGCGATCTCCTACCTCCTAGAGGGTCGCTGCTTTGGGCGAGTGGGGCTGGTAGCGAGGCAGAGGTCCTAGGTGTGTTGGTCGGAGCTCTAGCAAAGGGAAGGTGGCATGGTGGTGTTTTGAAGGAAGCGAAGTGGTTTCATTCGAAACCAATGCAGAACGAAGGGGGTCAGGATTTGTTTAGGCTAATGACGTGTATCAAGGGTAGATTAAGTAAGGTAATGATACTAATTAACTTATTAAATTATTTTAAATTCATGTTAATATTGTAATGCATATATCTTGTTCATCCGTGATCAGAATCGAACGAAACAAGTTGCGTTGGGATCGTGACGATGAATACTTCGTGATGAAATTGGATTGAACTAGATTGGAGCTAGTTAGAATTTTTAGTTAAATTAAACGCCTGCTTAATTTAATTGAAAACTAATCGTTATTTCGACGGTCAAAAATCAATGTGAGTAAACTCGCTATCTTTGGCTCATTAATATTTTTATAAATGGGTTTCAATTTAATATATAACATTTATATGCTATTTGTGTGAATGTTTCGATGTTAGTATATGTGTGTTAATATTTGGATGTTTACACTCCCCTATTGATGTGGATAAGGCCTTAAATGCCTTTATAATAGCGGATGATCCTATTTACAATGATATCCCACGTCGGAGCAGAAGTGTATTAATTGTGTTGACTAATACCTGTGAATGCAGGGAAACTGGTTGGAGGGATCCAACTGGATTCCTCAATATTTATATTATTGTTTTTCCTATATAGTGATATATGATGTGTCAAATAATCTATGATATATTATTGTGTGTTTGGATGCTTAAATAGCATTTCCCCTTAATTTTTGTATTTAGATACCATATATTGTATTTGGATGTAAAAAAGAAAATTTGAAAGTGAATTTTGAATTTAGAAAGATTTTTGTTAAATCAAGGGATTTTTAAAGGAAGATTGTGGAATTGAATAAGAACTCGATCTTTGGAAATTGATTGACTATTTGTATAAAAAATTTAAACAGTTTTGTGAAAACACTACATATGAGAAATTTAAACAAATACAGTATCATATTTACTAAATATGATTTTGGAAATTGAAAATCAAGTTTAAAGAGAAATTTGGGATATTTAAAAGGATTAAGGGAAATTTAATTTTCCAAATAGAAGTGAATTACAAATATGTTTGGAAATATATACTTGATTTTAGTACATAAAAACAAGGAGTTTAATTTATAAATGATGCTTATAAGTGAAGTAAAATAATTTTCCTTGGATAGTTTGAGAATATAAATTCAAACGTGAATTTAAAGGAAAGTGGGAATTGATTCGAAAAGGAACAATGAATTTTATGATGAGATTCAGAATGTAAACTTAACTAAGATAAATCAAGAGGGATTTATAATTGGAAATCAACTATGTCGAGTTTTAGAGAAGTGATTATTTTCAGAAAGATTTATTATTTAGTACAAACTACAATTTAAGTTAAATATTTTGGGAAGCTATTATTTCAGTGTTTAAAATATTTATTGGAAATATTTATTCATATGTCTTAAAATCTATAATTTTCTATAAATACTTATTTTGATAAATAAAGAGTCTTTAAAATTTGTGAAGCGATTATAAATTCACTCAAGATCTATAAAAATGAGTTTTACTTAACAAAGAGGGTTTTACAAGAGGAATTTTTTAAATCTGAGTTGTTAAGTACGGGACTTCAAAATGAATCTAATTCATAAAAGAAGTTGAAGATGGTTAGTCGAGATTATAAATGAATATAGTTGATTTGGAAATGGTTAGAGGGAATTAAATGGATTTCTGAGGTATTCGAGAAGATTATGAAATATTTCCTAAGGAAAATCCAAATGAAGACTGTAATAATATTTTTAAGATATATTCCTAAGTCGGAAAGGGAACTTTTGAAATATTTGAAGTATAAATCAAATGATTTCCGAAATGGAAATGGTTTAAGTTGAATATGAGATTTTAGCATATACGATGTATATGATGTTGGTATTAGAGATGGGTAATCTTTGTCCATTTTGAATTTAAGAATGCTATTCAGTCAAGGTTTGAGAGGTGATTATACCCTAACTCAACTGATTTCATTGTTAACTAATAAAAGAAAAGGTTCACTATCAAAGGTCAGTGTTAAATACAACTAGTTAAATATACAGTAATTTGGATTATCGTAATGATGTTTTACGCAACATTTATTTTAACCCAAGTAAGCGTGACTTGAAAATATAATAACGAATATTTTATAAGCATAGAAAATGAATGGTTTCGTGAAAGAGATAAGCATATGGAAATGCTTTCCACTTGTTATAACAAATAATTTCTATGTGTAGAAAGTAATGAGTTTTGTGAAATATGAAAATGTTCTTTCCAAGTGCCGTGAGAAGGCAAAAAGATTTTGAAAAATACCTCAGTAAGGTACTTGAAATGAATGTTGGGAGGTAATTAAATTAATAAGAGATTAATTTAAAAGGGCTCGGTGTTGCCTGATGCTTAACTAGTAATATTTACTTTGGAAATAAAATCTTTGGTTGCATGTTTGTTTCTTCAATAGCCAAATAACCAACTATTAATGAATTCCCTTTTTGACTTATAACGTGTTGGCTCAGGGAACCGGGATTGGAATTGGATCCAAAACTACTTCGAACCGATTTGCGTTGGAAGATTGAATTTGCAGGTATGCTTATGCGTATTAAGATGATTTGAAGGCATAAATCTTCGGAGCGGAAGTGCTGCTCACTGATGTCTCTAGTTGGCTACCAGGATTATACTTGTAGTAGTAGTCCCTACAATCTGAGGTATCTTCGATTTCGTTCAGTCTGAGAATGAACTTGAATGGACTGATGTTTGGCATTGGCTTTTCAATAACTACGTATGTTAGCTTTTAAAATACACCGAGAACGGTGGAGGAAAAGGCAATTTCTTTTTGCTTAACACCCACAGTATCTTTGTGTAGATCCATTAGTGATCTACGAATCAGACAATGTGGCATTCAAAGTTACAAAAGGGTAATCGTAGCCTCAAGCCTCATCAACCAGGCAGGTAGTAGCGCTATGTTGGTCATACCCATTAAGGTATATCATCACCCGATCTAGAGAAACCAATTGTCCCTTTTTGTATGCTTTTCGAAATAAGTATGTATGGTTGACCTACAATCTTGATGATAATATATTCGGTACACTCAAGTTGAATGAGTGGTCGGATTGCAAGAGGTTCTTGTTGAACCTCGGCGTTTTTATCTCTAAAGGAACACTGATCGGGAGGTAATCCCTTACCTAGTCATGTATGTAAATCCAAACTCCAATATGAGCCGTACGATTTTAGATGTAAGCCAATTATGTCGAAATGTGAGATGCAAACATTTCAGCTATATTTATACTTTATTTTTGGATTTTAGACAATATTATAATATCATTGAATTTATAATAAAAGTGATTTGGTTATTGTAAGGGAAAAACACGTGCCATATTTATGTGTGGTCGTGTCTTACGAGAGTTCCATTTTTTATGAGATTTCTAAATTTAAGCAAGTTGTTTGGGGTTTACTCACACCGGTCTCATGGCTGACTTAGATTTATTTTGTTTGTTTTTTGCTAAAACTCTTGGGTGTTCAATTTGTACTAGCAATCAAGTAGTTCAGGTTCTTACGGATGCATTTAAAATAGCTTGAGTAGGAGGCTTCACATAGGCTATCATATTTTCGGTTGTGTAATATATAAGTATTTGGAAATAGGTAATTATAACTTTTCCAATGTTTAGCTAGAAATAGTTGATGTACTTTGATGATATGTAATATACAGTCTTTGTTTTCAAGTATTATTGATATCATATTATATTTTATTCCGCTGCGATTGTGAGATTCTGTGTATTGTTCTGTTTCCTTCTATCTTATTTTCTTTAACCAAAATGATCCAGTATTTTTTGTACTTAAATGGTCGACATGTTGTGCAGTGAACATATTTATGTTAATTTTTGGGGTCGAAAATCTCTCGGTTCATTATAATGGTGTGTCATAGTCTCGTCCTAAAACAGAATCCTATTAACACGACCGAACACCTTACAACCTCATATCGAGTCAGACAACGGAATGTCATGTCCTATATATAGTCCTAGTTAGAAATCCACATTAGGTTACGTATTTATGTTTGTAGCGAACTAATATCATGGAAGAATGCAAAGCATGAAAGTAGACGATAAAGGCGTATTGCACTACACAAGCAAAATTTGTAGTGTATTATCATGCTACTAGTCAAGAAATTTAGCTGCTAAATTTTATACCATAACTAAATTTACAGTATTGCAAAGCCTAGTTGCCTTACTTTACGATAACAGACCTATTATTTTCTTCTTAACAAATAAGAATTCAAGTGTCGCATCTAAGAGAATTGATATCTAATATTTTTGTAAGGGACAAAGTCATAGATGGTAATATTATGATACAACATGGTAATACAAAAGCTATATCAGCTGATTGTCTAACTAAGTTTTTCCACCCAATCTTTACAAGGTGTATGTTACTGGAATGTGATTGGTTAATTTATAATTTTAGTGTTGCAAATTATCTCTCTTTGCACATACACACACAAATATACATGTATACGTATACAAATGGGTAAGTCTATCCAGACACAAAATGTAGACACAATCGATGACACAGTGAATCTTTACCATTGTATTCTCTGATGATTTCCACCTTTCCACATAAAGACAAAATGATATTCCATCGGTTAATACTTTGTGTTTTTTAATTTGTGTTTAATTTTGTGTTCAAATAAATGTCCCTTATACATATACATATAATGTTATGTACTAAGTCTTTGATTATGCATTGATTTTGGATTTATAATTTTGCTCGATATGATGCGCATAATTTTATTTACTCTGAGCAAATTACTTATGAGAACAAATGAAGATTATTAATGATTGTTGCAAAGAGTACCGATGCTATAATTGGCGGGATCAAATATCGACAGTTGTTATTTTGATTGCGTTAGTTTGGTTTGATATTTCTAATTGAATTATATTTTTACGATTAATGAAAACTGTATTGACCTATTATATGTGCGTTTTATCATGTTATGCCATTATGACTAAGTGAGAGCATGTTAGTTTTATTTTCTATGTAGCCTATGTTATTATTATATACTAATTTCATTTAAAGAAATATTGAAACTACATCTAGATTGTTGGAAGGAAAAAAATTAGATTGCTATTAATAATTGTATTGGTCCTAAGATCGCTTCAGAATATATAAACGCATATTCTTTCTTTCGATCAATGATATTCTTAATTTTTGAAAGTTTTTCTAACCACTTGTATTTAGGAAGAGGAGAAAAAAATAGAAAAGCCCACTATCATCATATTTCAGAAAAATCATTGAAAATTTGTGTTAATGTTACCTTCTATGGATGTTCATTTCAAAAACTGTAAGATTTAAATTACTTTGCTACTTTATTATGGATTTATAGATTTTGAACTGATTGTGTTTTAACTGTAAAGCATATATTACGATTTTATTAAATCTCTTTCACTTGATAGATAAACAGGAAATTAAAATTCAATATTAAAAATATAAAAAATAGTATTTATTCTAAAACAATTTTAAAAAAAAAAATTGCATATATATAGTTAATTTTATTTATTCAGACGTAATAGTAAACGTCAATCCATTCATGTTTTACAATACATAAAAAATTATTTACTTAGACATATCATATTAATTTTGTAGGTTTTTTCCTTTATAAAAATTTTCTCCGTTTCATTTCCGTTTTCATGTTGGCGCATAAATCCGTGTGTCCATAGGACCATATTTGGGGAAGTTGGTGCATACGTGCGCCCTTTATTATATGATAAATTATGTCTGTTTCACAGAAACCATGATATCACGGCAGTATTAAATTGGTAGGGCCCAAGCTTGAACGTAATTACAAGCGTTTAATTGGTTGCACCGTCGCACCAAACAACTGGAAAGTGAGTTTGTTAAACATTATTTAACGTGGATCACCCTGACACCACTTAAGGTGTTAATGGTGTGTGGTTCAGATTTAATAAAATGAATTCAGAGGGTAATCACAGCCCCACATCACTAACACTGCTAGTGACGTCATGGCGATACACGTTAAATGGTGTCAACACCAAAGTTGGTGGCTGCAGTCTTTCACTGTTCTTTTTAGTACGGTTCAAGTGTCCATGTTCACAAAAGCAGAAGTCGGCTAACCGGTTGAACAGGATGGAGTCTGTTCAGTTTGTGTCATTAATAAAATTGGATTTAATAGGAACACATACAAATTTATTGTTTTAACTCGTGTTTTAAATAAAACTGTGCAAACACAGACATATGTTGTTTGGATACGGATAAAAACGGATTCAGTCCGTTGCGTCTATTTATATCAAATATCATATATATATTTTTAGTGGAATTTCTCTCCATTGTACAAAATTCAAACGAATCCGAACGAACTCAAACTAAACATGATTTTTTCAAGTAAAAATTTTGTTGACCGAACAACATCAAGTAGGACTTCAATTGTTATTCTATCATTGTGCAGTATTCTGACTATGGCTAGATATAAATTTACTACCAAACTTTATATAAGAACATTTTTTTCATTATAACTTTAGAAATTTCACAGGAATCAAGCTGCATCCTTCACATCCAATGGGTACAACTTGGTTGAAAGCAGATTCTCATTCATTCTCATCTCCAAAGCCAATAAGAGTTCATGCCTTGTGGTTCATAGTCTCACATAATTTGGATTCCTTCAAATGCATGCGTTGTTATTTCTTTGAATTTGATGATATTTTAATTAAAAATCAACATGCCCCGTGATGGTCGAATAAACCTCTTTCATGTGAATTATTCGTAGAATCGAAAATTTAATACAAATATCCGTTCGTGCCCGTTATCTAGAAACATCGTTGTCCGTGAAATTATATTCAATCCGTGTTAGTTCGATTTTCTTATTATTCTACATAATTTGGCTGGTTCATTGAGTAAAATTTATAAAATACATACTTGGTACATAATAATAAAAATAATATAATCAATATAAACATTATTAGAAAAACATAAAATTTGATGTAAAATGCAATGTTCGTCCGTGCGCGTTCGAATTCAGGACCGAAAGAAGTCTACTTACATTCATTTAATTTTATTTATTAGAACACAAGTTATTTAATTTTATTTAGAATACAAGTTAAAACAACAAAATTCATCCAATCATAAAATGAACACAGCTTCGTCCAATTTCGTTTCGACCGATTTAACATAATTATCATTTGTTCTAAACTTTTTTCTAGTCGGAAATTTTGACTTTTGGATTAATAATATTTTATTTTACCTAGTTAATTGTCTTTTTTTGATCAATTTGGTCATGTTGAGTAAAAAGAAAAGAAGAATACTTGAAAACGATAGCTTTCAAGTAAAAAGGAATTGAATGCATTATATCCAGAATACTGTCAACAACAGTAGAGTTCGAAGATTCTTTTTGCTCTTTAACTTTTGACTTCACCGATAACTGATGTTTCTATTTATTTTTTTCATTTCTCTTTCTTTTTCCGTAATTGGTGGCTGGCTTTTAGGATTCCTGCCCACTGATATTTAGCTCGAATAGCCTTTGATACAACGATGTTGAAATTATACAAGCTGTAATCACTACTTTGTTGTTGGTCATGGTCATAGTCACGTTTCATGCATCTTGGGAAACTAAAAACTTTACCTCTACGTTATCCATATGTTTTTGGAAAACATACCCTTTAGGTAAGCCACTTATAGAAGTTGGCACACATGAAATTATGCACGTGTTCATTTTCTCTAAAGAAAAAAGCAAATTTAAATATTGAACGTAATACACTGATGTTTATTGTGAGAATATTACCCAAACTTAAGTTGATATCATATCTGAATCCATGGTTGTACTTTCATGAACTGATTAAGAAAAATAGACAAATTTAAAATACAAGAGTGGAAGTTGTTCTTCCAAATTAACTTGAACCATAAATCTTTTAAATTAACATTCTGGCACATTAACTAGATTGATTAAGAGTCAAAGAGGTTTTGGTTACTTTTAGTATAACTCAACCTATCAATGATTTATATATATATATATATATATATATATATATATATATATATCAACATAATCAAACAACATTGATCAATCGTGAAGGTGTAACGTACAAATTACACGAACTATGATCTATACATGTTTATTTCAAACTAATCTAACTTTATTGAGATTAAAACATTCAATATTTGAACAATTCGGAGTGCAAACAAGGACTTTAATACTTTATTTTTGAATAAAAAACTTGATATACATCTATAACCCAAGTATAGAGAAATGAATCGGACGACAACTTCAAATACAAATTCTTTTTGAATCAAAAAATCTTTACATAAAAATTTGGTCAATTGACCAACATGCTCAAGAAAGACCTTGGATGATAATACTTTTATAAATGAATCGATCGTAATGGAATTAGTCACAATATGCTCGATGATCTATTTTGCATTCTCTTCTTATTGAAAAATAATGTACTTTTTATTACCACAATATTACTTTAATGGTCTTACATTTATTTTTTGATGTTCCACGGCTTTGTGATAAAATGTTGCATTTATTTTCCATCAATGAATGCCTCGTAACAAAATAGAAACTTTAGTTCCATGCAGGCTCGACCCACGTAAATGGGTTGCCCCAGGCAAATTAAAAGGCTCAAGAAAGAAGAAGCAGCAAGAGAGTAAACTTCACGCCTAAATTGGTGTCATTAGAAATCGAACCTGCACCCCTTCACAAAAAGGGCAACAATATACCACGCAACCAAGTAATCAGCTGATAAAAATCATGATACTTTTAGATTTCTTCGTATCTAGCGCTTCAGCTTGGTGGGCCGACCGTAAATGGCCTCAAGGGCCTCCGATTTCTTTGTATCTTTCCCCTTTTTGCCATCCGAACCTTCCATCTCCTCAAATCCACTCTTTCCAATCTTCCTTGCTTACGTTATGCGTGGTAGCCCCACCAAATTCCATTTCATCACTTTTAGATCTGGGCTCCAACTCCAAATACCCCATTTTTCTTCGATCCACTCCTCAATAGCCCTCTTCTCCTCGAATCGCTTCAGACTTCTCCTTTTCACTACGAGAAAAGCTGTAAATAGCTGCAGATTTTAGCAACGGAAAATTCACCAGTAAATTTAGCGTCGGATTTTCGTGGAATCTACAAGGGACAATATTTAGGATTTTCTATCTTTGTTTGTTTTATAATATTATCGCCGTCTTTAATTATCCGTCGCTAAACCATTGCAAGTTGCATCACTTTACCGTCGGAAATGTTTCACCACTAATTTCTGCTGCAAATGGAGTCATTTTACCGACAAATTTTTGTTGAAATATTATGCAGTAGATTTCCGAGGAATTTGCAAGGGCAATTATGTTAATTTTTGAAAAATACAATACTGTTATTTTTATTATTAAGCATTTGATAATTAAAAATAAAATTTAAATAATTAATGTTAATAATAGTATATTAATAATAGAAAATAATAATTGCTATTTATAGCAAATGATATTAAAAGTTAACATTGATTAATTAATTAATACTATAAAATAACTAAGACGTAATAGTTAATAACATAAACTAATATTCATTATTTAATTACACTTATTTTTTAATAAGGAATGATTAATACATAATCTTTAATAATTAAGAAGTAACATCTATCATTTAGTATTCGAAAATTTATAATTATAATTATATTTAATATGTATTATTTCAAAATATTAAAACTTTGGTATCTTCTAAACTAAAATTTAAAATTATTCATAAAGTTCAAATACAATCTTTTGATGCTTTCTTGATTTCTAAATATATATATATAATTTTGCAAAATATTTAATATTCCATTTCTTCCTGTTGTGAAAAACATATTTTTAGCAATTGCATTTCCCTTCTAGTTGCGAAAGCATATTTATAGCAACTATGCTTTCATAACTTTTGCAACAAACAAGTTATTTGCAACTACGCTTCCAAAATAGTTGCAAAAAAATTAGCTTTAGCAACTGTTTTTACCACTTGTGATAACTGTATTTTTTTTACAACTGGTAAATCCAATTGCGAAAAACATACCTTTAAAAAAATTATTTTTCTCCCACCTTTGGTAAACATAATTACTATATTAAATACAAAAGTATTAAGTAATAAGTAATATTTAGTTATAATATAATAAGTATTAAGTAATAATAATTAATTAATACTTTTATAGTTTTCAAGATAAGTTATTAATAGTGCATAAATTATATTTAACAATTATTACTTACATTTGATAATTAATAAAACTAATTAACAAAAAATATTAAATAATTAATAAAATATTCATAATTACTAAATAATTAACTATTAGTAATTACATAATAACTAGATTACAATTTAATATAAATATTAATTGATAATAAAATTTAATTATTATAAAGTGCGATTTATAGTTAATAATTTTATAATTAATAGTTATATTTGATATTTTTAAAAATTAAAATTTGAATACCTTAAATAAATTGAAATTGTAAATTGTTGTTAGTATTTAATAAAAATCAGTAATTGATAACTGATAATTAAAAATTAATAGGGTAATGCTAGAACGATTCGGTTTATACCCTGATTTTCAACCGGTGAGTAATATTGTTTGAGGTGGGAGAAACGGAGTTCACGGTGGGCTCCATCAGCTTTTCTCTACGTCAGTTGTTTTCGGACGTTCTAGCATTTTTGAAATTAATATTTAATGTATGATTTACGGTTAGTAAGTACTATAAATCATTAATATTACTAATGATTGATAATTTTTCCTGTAGACAGCCAAACCAAAGTTTTAAGGTATACCAGCAGTTCCCTTTCTAAATTTCACTTCCCGCTTTACTTTTCTCATGCCCTAAATTACCAAATCGTCCGCCCCTCTTCCAATGTAGACTTTCACTTAATAATATTAGCCTCTTTTCACTGTTACGAACCCAAGCCTGCGTCAACTCCAGCCTCCTAGCCAGCAACAACATTGAACGCCTCGACATCCCTTATGTCGACGACATGGTCAACAGATTCGCTATCGTTTACAGTGACCATTGGCTTCGAAACAACAAATCGACCACTATTGTAGATGAATTCATCAGTGACGCCAACGAGAGGCGGATTGTGGTGCTCGAAAGCTACGTTGCGGATGTCCTTTAAAGAAATATCATCGATGATACGTTACATATCACAACTTTAAAATTATTACAGAAGTAGAAAACAAGTGAGGAGAGAAATATTGAAGCTGCATAATGATAAAGGTTAACCATAATGAATATAGGCTGATCCAATATTTAAGGGGGCAAATCTAAAATTTCAACTCATCGAAGCTTCAGCATTTAAGCACTGCTCCAAAGTCTAAATTTGCTAATTCCTCGTCATTTTTGCCGAAATGATTCACGGATCGACTTCACCGTCGAATTTACAGCAGTAGTATTAGCTAACTCTGTAGTCTCTTCCACTTCAGAAAGGCGATCATCAAATCCTCTCGAATTCCCATCTTTTGGCTTGAAAATTTTTTGGTCAGCATTTTTCATGCTTATGATCTCTGAGTTGGAAAATCCATTGTGGCGCAAGCCTTCCAAGTTCAAGCCTCGAAGGTCATCTCTATCACCACAAACCATCATGTGTTTTGGAACATCTTAAGATATCGCAGAGCCTCCACCAATAAAAGAGTTTGATCCAATATGGAAAAACTAATGGACAACAGATCCAGCAGTATGTGTAAAGTCCAATTTTGCAGTCATGGGCAATATGACAAGAGCCCATAATAAGATTGTTGCTACTAATTAGACCTATCAAAATATGACTCTACCCATTTACCCAACCCATTTTACCCTAATACAACCCCATTGGGTCAACCCATTTATAACTTTTCATTAAATATGCCATAAAAAGGTTGACCCATTTTTAAAAGGGATACAAATGGATAACCAACTTTCCCAAATAGTAATAAGTAATACTTTAAAATAACGATTCTTAAAGTTAAAAATGTCAAAATTACGAAAATACCCTTTATTTTGGAAAAAGTGAAAAATTTTCAAAAAATCCAGAAAATTATGAAATGAAATTAAAAAAATGAAGTATTCAAAATAATGATTTTTGAAGCTAAAAGTATCAAAATTATGAAAATGCTTTTCATATTGGGAAAAGTGAAAGCAATGAAAAAAATTCAGAAAATCCAAAAAATTACGAAATGAAAAGTAAAAAAGGAATGATTTTAAAATAATGAATTTTAAAGCTAAAAATGCTAAAATTACAAAAATATCGTTTATTTTGGAAAAAAATGAAAAAAATCAGAAAATTATGATATGAAAAGTAAAAAAATTATTTTAAAATAAAGATTTTTAAAGCTAAAAATGCCAAAATTACAAAAGTACCCTTTATTTTAGAAAAAGTGAAACTTTTTCAAAAAACCCAGAAAATTATGAAATGAAAACTAAAAAAGAAGTACTCGAAAATAATGATTTTTAAAGCCAAAAAGACCAAAATTACGAAAATGCCCTTTATATTGGAAAAAAGTGAAAAAAATAACCGACTAATTCTTATAATTTTATATCAAAAATACCCGACTACATTTAGATAGGTTAAATGGGTAACTCACATAATATGTTGTTTGGGTCAGGTAAAGAGTTACGTTAAATGGGTCAGAATAAATGGGTTGCAAATGGGTAGGGTCAAATTTTGCTTTACCCTCATACGACCCTAAATGACCCATTTGACACCCCTACTACCAATAACCGTTGTATCACTTAATTAAGAAGATCTATGTATAAATACATGCTCTCTAATATCATTATTATCTCCAACATGCAAGAAGCTCTCGTCATCTTGCTTGTATTTCAGGTCTTGACAATTAATTCCAACTACGACATGGTGTCTAATGACATTATTACACCCTATAGTTATTTCAGGTCTTGACACTGTTGTTGTTGGCTTAAATGGAGTGACACCTGAGGTGAAGGATGCATTGATGAAGAATATGAAGAGGAGGATGACATCACAATCTCTAAAGATCATGGCAGATAATGAGATGAAATCTGCCAGTTTAATGGAGTTGAGCATATCAAGGTTATTTCTTAATTTTATTTTTCCCAGTGAGAAAATTTTACATACTGAAATGTAATGCTGATACTATAAACTTTGGTGATATGAAATCATTATGTTATTAATGAAGTTTAAATAAAAACATAGGTTTAAAGTATATGTGAGCGGGAGTTTTTTTTTACTTTGCCTCCTACGCAGTTAAACCTTGGTACTACATTTGAAGGTTATGGGCTTAAATGTGAACATTTGAAATCAAATACCAAGTTGGGATTTTCTGCAAGAAACATGTCTAATAAAACATGGTACTACAGAAAACTGGGTTCACTTGAACTTCCACCATCAAATGCCATGTACATGCACAAAAAATTGCATATGAGAAGTACGTATGTGAAACTAATAATTTCTTGGATGAAGCTTACAATTTTAGGTTTTGTTCAATTACAGACTTGCAATACTTCAATTTGTTAGTTCTATTTAATCATAGATGAAAATGATAACCTGATATGGCTATTAGTTAAGTATGAATGCAAACCTAGTAAGTGGTAGTTGTTAATGTTTTGGGCATCACCGAATTTTATTGTTTATTTATCCAAATATGGGTCCTAAAACAAAAAGTACGGGAAGGTACTTACACTAATGAGATGCAAGTAGATGATAGGTATTATCTCAATAATGTAACAGCCAATACAAATCAGTAGATGACTCTTATGGTAGTGATTTCACTTGTGTATGAAAGGAAGACCAATCAAGCAAAGATCCAAAATATATTGAATGCATTGAAAATAGATTTAATTCTATAGTAAAATTTATTCTAGGTAAGCAGCTTTGCTTTTTTTCCTTTAAGAAAGAGGACAAACTATATAAAATTTACAAATTGAGCAACGAGTTGGCTATATTTTATCATAATAGTTTATGGCATATTTTCAAATATCGGTAATTTTATATAAGTAAGACGACTTCAGTTAATGGCATTTGGCACATAGGAAGAGCTTTGATGCACAAATGACAAAGGTGATGGCAATGCTTAAGTGCCATGATAGAGTTTCACGTTCGCCTTCAGTTTCGTTTTTGCTTGCGCCTTTGTCGTCGTTATCTTCGTAAGCTAGCTGGGTATGTTAATTGGACTTATTTTGTTGTAAATATGATATTATGTGGTTTTAGTATGGTTATTATGGCTATGGATCGTATATGTTTGTATATGGGATAACGTTAGTACAAGTTGAATGGTTTTGCAAACCATAATTCAGCTTGATGTATGAACTGATGAAAGATTATGGATGTTGTTCTTTTTTGTATGTAATTATGTATGTTTCTTCAGTTCAAAATTAATATTGTTTGCAAATTTACCCTTGTTTTTTTGGATATGCAATTTATTTCGATGCTCATAGTTGAATGATATATATATATATATATATATATATATATATATATATATATATATATATATAGACAGACCAGAAGGGGAATAACGATGGAATACCGCTGTTGGCTAGCTTTTATTTCAAGCCACCACGGACTCAAGCATTCACGATTACATGGATAAAGACATATATCATGACTAACCTGACATTTATATGTAGGTTCGCCGACACGGCTCATGGTCCTCCCTTTACATGCGGCTCGTGGTTTCCTCCTTTTCATGTGGTTCGTGGTCCTCCCTTTACCCACGACTCGTGGGCACTACTCACGACCCAATCAATATATATGGGTCACGAACCAATCATGCTCCCAGGAGAACATGGTCAAGAATTGGTCAATCCCCATCAGGTCACGAACCGAAGATCATGGATCTAATGACACGTGTGCAAAACGGCCATATTGACCACTTCTCCACTCACTCACGAACGGTTCCGAGATTTTCGTAATGGACGCCACGTGTCTTCACGAACCGCCTACAGAAATTGCCTATAAATAGTCCAACACTTGGCATTTTTGGGATCTTTTGGCAACTGAGAGTTATGAACCCACCGTTATCATATTTCTCCCATTTATAATAAAAAATATCTCGAATTTGTTAAGTGAATAATCATTGGAGTGAAATTAAGAGGATATTGTGATTGTACTTGCATTCAAACGTATAGTCAGAATCATATAAAGTGGACGTAGGCTCTTTAACGCCGAATCGCTATAAATTTGGTGTGTTTGCTGCATTTTATTTCATTTCTAGTTACAATTCTCAGCAATTCAAGATAGTTTGGGTGTTAGAACCATATTTTGGTATAACATTTTGGTGCTTTCACTGAGAATCGAATTCTCAGCCTATCGGATTATTACTCTACTATTTGGATATTCAAGTCCGAAAAAATAGTCCGCGTTTCCACTGTTTTGTTTTTGAAAATTTAAGTAAAGTCAAGACATTTTGGCCGCAAAGAAATCCAAGGATTCACAAGCCTCTCGAGAAAACGAAGCTAACGAAGAGAATTTCCAGGAGCAGGCCGAGGTAGTCTCCCTAGTTCACGGCTCTCAGGGGGCGACCCGACCCCAGGAGGGGGTCATGACCCGGTCTTAGAAGGGGGTCACGAACCACCCTCAGGCAGGGGTCATGAACCGCCCTAAGGAAGGGTCCACGAGCTGTCACTAAGAGTGGGTCACGAACCAGTCTCAACAAGTGACCACGACCCGACTCGGAAAGGAAATTGTGACCCACTCCACCTATGCTGATGCGTTCGCTCGACCTGGCTCAAGTGCTCCAAACCCAGCTGTGAATGTTAATGACCAGCCACCCGCCTAAGCCCAAGCAACAGAGACAAATTTTTCTCGTGTTCTCGACATGTTGGAAAGGACAAATGATGCTTTGGAAGCTCAAAGACGTGAGTGTTCTTTGATGCGAGAAAATATGACTACAATGAGTAGGCAAATTGATGAACTCTGAAGGCAGAGGACACCTTCACCAACGCAATACTTTACTCCAGATTACTCATCCTCGTCAGAGGAGCCTACAAGACCTCAACAACGACCATTAGAAAGGCTGAAAACATGTAACAACTTCGATTTGGATCACTTCCTTCTCGAGAAGAAGCGACACTTAATCTGGGACCCGACAATCGTAATTTGAACTATCCCACTTTGTTACCAATGAAGGGATCTCAGATGATACCTAGGGTCAGAGTACTGTTAACCCTATTCAGAATCAACCATTACAGCCCCCTCGCCACGTAACTGACCGTGGCCATAAGGGGAAAGGAAGCTCTGCTCAAGTCCTAGAATGGCGGCAATGCACCGAAGGGATATTAGAGGTCCCTTAGATCTAGAGTCGCTGACCTTGAGTCTACCTTGATTAATACTAATGTGGAGGCGATGGTGAGGCAGATCATGGCAGACAGCGGAGGATAGAGAAACAAGGATTGGGGTATAGACCACAGTCATACACCTTTCACTGATGACATATTAGACATCTGATTCCCGAGATGATTCAATATGCCGACTATGAACCGTTATGCAGGCAGGACAGATCCGGTTCAGCACTTAATGAGATATTCATGGTATATGGATGTCGCCGCTGCTCTCGACGCAGTGAAATGCAAGGCATTCTCGATCTTCTTAGAAGATGTGGCATTAATGTGGTTTGCCCACCTGCCGACGCGATCAATCTCTTTCTTCAAAGAATTGAGCGAAAGGTTCATAAATCAATTCCGACTTCATGCTCGGAGGTCTAAGAACGTTGTTGAGTTATCCCTCATTAAGCAACACCCTGACGAAACTTTGAGGTCATATTTAGATCGCTTTGATTTAGCAGTCATGGAGGTCAAAGACCCTCACGAGCAGTCTATCATGATGGCATTAATCGACGGAGTAGATAAAGATACTAAGTTTGGCAAATACTTAGCTGGAAAACTGCCATTAAACAGGGAGATATTCTATGAAAAAGCCAATATCCTCTTATGCCAAGAAGAGATATATGCTAATCGAAAGAGGAAGGCTGCGACAAGGAAGATATACAGAGTAATGTAGCCATCAAGCAGTCTGACGACAGTTATGGGAAGGTAGAGGTCAATGTTGGGAATAAGAACCAGGGCAATGGCTGCCAAATTGGAAATGATAAAAAGAAAAGGAATTGAAGGAATGACTCATAGAAGAGACCTCGGTTCATAACCTTTGAGAACCTCACACCTTTGAACGACACGTTAGAGAATATCTACCTAGATACTTACCATGTTCTTCAATATAAGAAGCCTCCACCAAGAGACTCAACAGAGAAGGAGCGTGAAAAAGGAAAGTTCTGCCTTTTCCACGAGACCTATGGGAACTCAACAAATGAATGCTGACATTTGAGAGACTTGGTAGAGAAGCTCCTTAGGGAAGGAAAGTTGGACGAATATAAGGCAACCCCGAGAAACCGAGGGCAAGGTAGTCCAGAGCGAAATAAATGGCAACCACCTCAAAATACTACTGCACAACAAAAGGCTAAAGGCATCGATATCAACACTATAGTGGGAGAACCCCACCCATATGGGTATAGCAACCGGGCAATTGATCAATATGTCAATACAGCTAAGCGCCCTGAAGTGGGAGAGTGCAGCAGCCCTGAAGATACTGCCTCGGTAAAGCAATAGAAAACGATGTCAGATGATGTCATATTCCGTGATAGAGATAGTATCGGAGTACAATCCCCTACCGAAGACCCCGTGGTGATCACTACCACCATCGGTCCTGCCCTAGTCCACAAGATCCTAGTAGATAATGGGAGTTCAGTTAACATTCTATTTAAAAAGACGTTTGACCAGATGAAGCACGAAGTGAAGGACTTGGAGCCCTGTGAAGGATGGATACGCGGCTTCAACGAAGCATCAACAGCTCTAATGGGATTTGTAGAATTTTCAATGACTTTGGGAGAGAGAGACCCCCGGAGAGTGAGAATTCTCCCGTTCATAGTGATGGATGTTGATTCACCCTGCAATGCCTTCTTAGACCGACCAACCCTTGCAGAGTTCAGGGCCCGTATTGCACCTTGGTGCTTATTACTGAATTTCCCAACCGAAGCAGGAGTGGGAGTCATTAGAGGTGATTAAGTAACCAGACAAGCCTGCTATTTGGAAGAACTTAAAATGCTCCATAATGGAAAGAACGTAGAGACCAAGGGAACTCCCTCACCTGCAAAGGAAGGTTCGGCATAGTAATTAAACGAGACATGGTCGAGGGGTTTGCCTGGAGACTACACGAGGATATAGATCCCAGAGAGGACGAAGAGCTTGGGGGCAGGAATGAGATACCTAATGAAATAACTGTGGATATTCCGATCGTTGGCAATGACCCAGCGAGGGTCTTAAAGATTGGATCCCAGTTGGACCCTCTCCGAGCAAAAGAACCGACTGACTTTTTAAAGGAAAACCTGGATGTGTTTGCTTGGACCCACACTGACATATGTGGGATATCCCTCTCAATTATGAGCTACTCATTGAGCATCAACCCAAAGCATCCACCCATAAAGCAGAAAAGGCGAATGCTTACCCCGAAGATGTCAGCTGCCTTAAAGGAGGAAGTTGAGAAGTTAAGAAGCAATGGATTCATTAGGGATTCAAGTTATCCAGAATGGATTTCCAATCCCGTCTTAGTCAAAAAAGCTAATGGGAAGCGGCGCACATGCATTGATTTTTTGGATCAAAATAAAGCTTGTCCAAAGGACAGCTTTCCGCTTCCTAGAATCGACCAGTTTGTAAATTCAACGGCGGGTCACGAAGTTCTCTCTTATGGATGCATACTCAGGATATTACCAGACTCCCATGCATGTTCCGGATCAGGAGCATACCAGCTTTATCACAGATTTGGGACTGTACTGCTATATGGTAATTCCCTTCGGCCTAAAGAACGCAGGAGCAACATATTAGCGCCTAGTGAATCGGATGTTCTACAATCAGATCGGGAAAACAATGGAAGTATATGTCGATGATATGCTTGTGAAATCCAGGCAATCATCCACCATACAGCTGACTTGGCTGAAATGTTCAGTATACTTAGACGGTATGGGATGAAACTCAGCCCTGTAAAGTGTTCCTTTGGAGTAGCATAAATTCCTTAGTTTCATCGTTAACTAAGAGGAATCAAAATTAATCCTGATCAGATCGCATCAATCAGAAATATCCAAGAACCAAGGCAGATTAAGGATGTTCAGAGCCTCGCCGGAAAAGTGGCCTTGTTAAGTAGATTCATTTCTAAAGCTACAGACAAGTGAATTCCGTTCTTCGATCTGATAAAGCGAGGTAAGCACAACTTCCAAAGGACTCCTGATTGTGTTGAGGCCTTTCAGAACCTTCTCACTCATCTGGAAAGACCCCCCGATATTGTCCAAGCCAATCGACCACAAAGATTTATTCGTATACTTGGCAGTATCATCTCATGCGATAAGCTCTGCCTTGGTAAGGGAAGAAGATAAAGTCCAGAGGCCGGTGTATTATGTGAGTAAGAAGCTAGAGGCAGCAAAGCGAAATTACCCGAGGATAGAAAAACTTGCGTACAATGTGCTGATCACATCCAGAAAACTTCATCACTATTTCCAAGCTCACCCTTTCACTATATACACTGATCATCCACTCTCTTGCAGAGGCCAGAGGCGTCAGGAAGACTACTCAAATGTAATACAGAGTTAAGTCAATTTGATTTGAACTTCCAGCCCCGAAGATCGATAAGAAGGTAAGTGCTGGCTGATTTCATAGCCGAGTTCACCATTCCTGAGGAGGATATATCGAGTGAGGATGCTGGTCCCTCAGAACGACTGTTCGAATCCAGCACTAGAAGCTATATACCGATGGTGCCAAGAATGACAAACGGTCCGGCGCCGGAGTTGTGCTAATCACTCCTGAAGGTTGATCGATTTACTACGCTCTAAGACTAGAGTTCCATGCCACGAACAATGACTACAAGTATGAAGCCCCGATTGCCAAGCTAAATCTTGCAAAGGAGTTGGGGATAGTGAGGTTGGATGTTTTCTACGACTCCAAGATAGTCGTAAACCAAGTTAATAAGGAGTTTCAAGCCAAGGGTGCAAGACTTGTATCATATTTGAGAGAGGTAGGAAAGCTACTGAGCAATTTTGAACGTTACAATATCTTCCATATCCCTCGGATAGAGAACCATAATAGCCAAGATGTCTAGCTCTGACAATCCAAACAATACGGAAATGGTCCCGATCGAAACCCTGGAGACTTCGAGTGTTGATCATATGGAAGTTGATCCGATAATGGAAGATGAACCAGAAAGGGAGTCGTGGATGACACCTTTAAAGAACTTCCATATCAATGGAACGCTCCCAACCAAGAAAAGCGAAAGGCGAGCCGTTATCCATAAGGCTTCGAAATATGTTATGCAAGGCGAAATTCTTTATCGTCAAGGATTCTCGATACCCCTCCTCCGGTGTGTAGCCCATGATGAAATTGAGAGAGTACTGAAGGAAGTGCACGAAGGTGAATGTGGTTGTAACGACCCAGGGATTTTCGACCTCGAAAATCGACACAAATACCAATGTCGACTGTTCGAACATCGGAAGTACTAGGTCATTAATAGAAAGAAGTTAGAGGGTGAGAAATAAAAGAAAGTTAGAATAGAAGAAGAGGAAGAAGATCATAATAGAACAAAATCAGAGTAAACACGAATCTCACAGCGAACGAATAAAATATATTATATAACATATCTTTGAAATACGAAACCATATTCGTACTTACATATACCATCCGAGTACATCACATAAATATCACAGCGGAAATAAACTCTATATATAACTGATGTTGAAACCTCCTTCTCTGAGCTCCTCCAAGTATTTGTAAAACCCCGACTACTTGACTGCCCGTACAAATTTGGGCACCCAAGAGTTTAGGGTAAAACAAAATAAACTCTGGGTCAGTCATGGGGACTGGTGTGAATAAACTCCAATCATTTGGTTTAACTTTTCAAACTCCTTTTCGAAAGAAATGATAATCAGAAGACCAATCCACACATAAACACATATTTTTACCTTACGATTACTCAAAACATTTTTGAAATCATTATTTTTTCTGATATTATAGTAGTATCTAAATACAAATATATATCAATCTAGCAGAACACTTGCATCTCACGCTCTATATACATAGCATACAATCAAAACCGCGGGCGCTTATTGGGGATTGGTTTCGAACCATAACATTATATGGAACCACCTTCCGATTAGTGTACTCTAGAGGGGATACACTAGAGTTCGACAAGAACATCTTGCAACTCAGCCACACATGGCCAACCACTTATGTCCCTTGAGTGTATCAAATGTCTTGTCACCTTACGGTTGCTTGCAACATAACTGTTCCCGGGAGATACATAAGTGAAAAGAAGAACAAAATTGAATATTCTCTAGATGGTGACAATATACTCTAATGGGAGCGACCCACATAGCCATGCTGTCTGCCTGATTTTTGTTATTTCCCGGTTGTGAGGCTTGAGGTCATAACGTATTTTTTTGACAAATCACACCTTTATTTACTTTGAATGCCACATCGTCATACCCGCCAAATCACAAATTGATTTCCCAAAAAATAACACGGGTATAAAGCTAAGAGAAATGAATTCCTCCGCCATCAATGTAAATACATTTGAAGAGATCAATTTACGCGATCTATTGGACATACTATGTTAGACATTCGTCCATACATGTTGTCCTGGCACTGGACAAACCGAAGACATTATTCTGTAAATCCATCTTAGGCAATTTCTACATAGGATCACCAAAACAACCCTTGCATAAACTCTGACTTCAGTTATCTTCATCATATTTGATTCGCAATGCTAATGCCTATATAGAGTGGTTTTCAGATAATAAGTCTGATCCCGGTCTCTCTGTATTGACAACGGAAAAATAGTCAAAAACTTTGATAGCCGGTGATTTAACTATCAAAGGAAAACATTCATACACACAACGATCTTATTTCCAAATGGGAAAAATATTGATAAACCATTCATCAACACCAAGCCCCTTAAAATTAATTTATGAATAATTTATTCGTTTCCCCAATTTTTCTGTTTCCCATATCCTAGACATTTCTCAAAACCCCGTTTTTTCTCACATGATCCTTGGAAAAGTTTCCGTATATTTCAAAATATTTATTTTCTATAAATAGAAAATATTTATTTTTAATATCAGGAATTAATTCCATATATTCACAACTCTTTATTTTTCGTATTTCAAAAATATATGTTATTAGCATTGGAAAACATTTCCAAAACATGTTCGCTCATCACTATTTTTCTATATCCATCAGCCCCTAGCTGTAAACTAGTAAGAGAACAATTGCCTAAGTATCAATCCCGAAGGCCGAAACCAACATCAGATCGATACTCAGAAAACCATTCAACTTACTAATCTCCAATCAGTTTCTAATTTCCTTACTTCATACTTAACTTAAAAATCATTTCAATTTCTATATGTTAGAAAACATTTCAGGTTATATTCGAGAAATATTTCCAAAATCATTTATATTGATTTAACGATCTTTGTACAAACATTGATTATAGCAATAACGTTATAATACCTGCCCCCAGAATATTTAAAATACAACTTTGACTCTTTATTTAGACGAATAATAATTTATTTATTAATTAAAACTTAATTTGAAAATGGAAAGTAAAAATACCTTCCTGAATTCGATATAATCGAATTTCAACCTATAAACTCTCCTTCGAATAATCTCTATACGATTAATGTTCCAAACGTCCGAATAAATTCGCCATTTAGATCACCTCAGGTTCCAAATTCATTTTTTGATTTATCACTTCATATATTCACCAATTTCCTTTATAACCATTTAATCTGCAGAACGTTTTCTTTTAAACCATTATTCACTTTAAAACGTGAATACCATTCCATTACAGAAATCTGGACTCGTTATATTAATTAAATCTTTTTTTTTACAGGCAAGTGAAATTTTTTATTTACCACTTCAAGAGTTACAACCAAAAATGCAACAAAACAATACATGCTATTGACTTTGACATGTATACATTAACAATAACACCAAGCTTGTACCTCATGAACCAAGACTACAGTAGGAAAGAACCAAACTCCACTACAGGCATCATATAAACCAATGTGTAGCCAGATATTTTTACAAAACCTCAATGTAAACAAAATCATTTGAATTGCAGAGGTCCAAACATGGAAATGATTTGCTTCTCGTATGTCTTCCAGATTTCTTGGAATTGGTTAATGGCATAACATCCTCAGGGTTAAAGTCCAACCCGTCATTTAAATCATCATCAAAATGTTTCTTTTACTTTTTACCTTTTTGTTTACCACTCATGGACATAAGTGGTGAAGCAGATCTTGCATTGGATGGTGAAGGTAGAATTAAATGACTAGGAGGGGCCAGATGAGCATAGGGTGAGATTGCAGCAGTACTAGTAGATGAAGGGGTCGACAATATATTATGAGAGGTAAGGACCAAAGAGAAAGATTGACTAAAGGTAGAACCCATTAGAATAGACGAAGTTGATTGCATTGATGAGGTAGAACCCAATTCAACATGTGCAGAATTATTTTGAGTATTAATCATTGCTTCAATATCACTAAGTAAATTTCCCAGCATAGAATCGTCACCTTCATCAGTAGTAGAGGTGTTCAAGCTATTACGATCTCTAGTGCCAACCTCCTTTCCATGAATAGAAACGTTATCAACTAAATTATCCTGACCTGAAGCTACATCCTCGCTCTCAATATTAACACCGATATTATTCTCGACTTTGAAGTTAACTTGAGTTGGCTGTTCAGTTAACACTGTTTCATCATACTCATTGCTCTCTTCGTTATTATCAGAAGCAAGAGCTTCAAAAGGGTTCTCGATTACCTTACCATCCTTAGAGATAACATGTCCATTGTTATTACTTACCCCTTTGTTTTTCCAATATTTTTTTCCTTTTGTGTAGATTGTAGCCAAGTTATTTTGAGAAACAAAAGTAGAAGCCTTCTCATAATTTTGATCGGCAGGAGCATGATTCCTAACATTAGTAACATTCTGCTCTTGCCCCTGAGAATCCATTGTTGCCTTCAAATTGAGATCACAATTATTGGTGTCATGGCCAAAAACTTTACATGAGGTACAAATACGAGGTCGCCAATCATATGTTAACTTAACATACGGATAATTATCTCCAAGGCCATCTACCACTATTTTTTCTAATAATTCAAATTCAGCCGAGACCTCAATCAATGCTTTAACATATCAAAATTGCTGAAATTTTTCTGTGCTGCTATCAAAACATATAAGCTTCCCAACGTGACAAGCAAGCCAATTAATCCCCAAAAGGGTCCAAAGTATACTAGGAATTCTATAGAAATGAACCCACACCGGCACTTTCTTAATCTAATCTTAGGAATTACCAAAGGAAGGATCCCATCGTGTAATTATAAACATTCGACCTCTAATAAAAGGAGGATCGGATTTGAGGATTTTTTCCCCTATCCGTTTCATTTGAAAAATTGAAATAAAAATGCATACCATTAGATTTAATATCCACCTCGCCATCTAGTTTTCAAAATCGGTTTAAGAAATTAACTACAGTGGTATAAGAGAGGGTACCATCCAGGAAGAAGCCAACGAGATCATTGGTCCAGTACTTCATGCCTTCTTCCCTGAATAGATCTAGCACTTTTTTCGGTTTGTCGTCTCTAACAATATCGAACTACTATGGCTTGTAAACCCCAGCATTACGAGGTAGTGTACTAAAAAGAGACGCATAGTCCTTCTTGGTGAGCAGGAAAGGAAGCATTTGAAGAAGTCTTATTAGCAGAATTAGGGTTCGAAGCAAAATTAATGCTCGTAGGGGGTACATCATGAGATCGATCAACATTAGAAGGTAAGACATTGAGATCGATGGAAGAATTTCCCAGATCTGGAATCATTGATTTTGCTCCTAGACAAAAATCTGAGGGTTTAGCGGTGGATGGATTGACATGGGAAGGCGGTGGATCAGGGGGAATAGGTGGTGAAGTGCGCGAAGGAAGAGGAGGGAAGGCGGCGTTGAAGGAGGAGGAGGATGGAATAGCTGAAGAAATATTAATTAATCAAATCTTGATTTTTATTTATAGATACCATTACTAGTTCAAATCCTGTTTATTGAGTTATTTTATAATTTTTATTTATATTTCACTTCATCTACTCCATTTACAAATCAACTTCTTGTTAATTATATATTGGGTTTATAACTTATTCTTGACTACCATTTCAATTATATACTATTGGTTTTAACTCAAATATTATAATTCTTGTCCATTTCTGAATTATATAATATATATTTTCAAAAAAGTAAATTATTGCATTAATATTCGACCAAGTCAAATTATAATTATAAATTCTTGTAGATTTATTTAGCTCTAATTTCATTTCGAACATCACAATAATTTTCATCATTCTCTTTTGAAAATGATTCCCAATTCCCTTCCTAATATTCATCCTTGAATTCTCATCCCATAATATATCTAATAATAATAATAATTCTATCTAATTTTCAAATATCGTTTATAAATCAAGCTTCTTGTTTTATATAATTAATCAAGTTATTCAATTATAGTCTATTCGACATTCAATTTCTATTTAAAAATAGATTTTTCCCTTTCTAAATTTGAATTGTCTTACGATATATTTTCACGATATTTAAATACCAATTATGTCAGGTCAATGTTGTTCAAACATTCCCAAACACACAATAATCAACCACAAGTTTTTGTCACATTATTTAATGTAGTATATGAAAAACAACAATATAATTGTTGAGGAACCTAGTTGGATCCCCCAACCTGTTTCCCTGCATCCACAGATGTTAATCAATATAAATAAATCACAATTTCATATCAACATGAAATATAATAATAATCAAGATCGGTATTCAATCAATGGTTGATATATAACTATGTATATTGTTCAACCAATTAATTAGCAAATCAACCAAGCAACTATCACACAAATATTCAACCATTATTTATCAATACTAAATAATGTTTAAAAAATTATAAAACTGGACAGAGTTAGTGAGTTTACTCACCTTGGTCGTTAATTGTTGAATAACGATTAATGTTCTCTAAATCTGATCAAGCATTTTAATTTGCCTAAAATTGCAATGGCCTCCAAATAACTCCAGACTGTTTCCACTATGTAGTATGCGTCCATAGGATCCTTACGGATCCTGTTTTGTAGAATTTGGAAAACATATGAACACGGTATTATGATTATAAGTTAATAGGCTATTAAATTAAAACTAAATTTTATTTAATTTAATCGGGCCGTATTATTTTAATATCAGGCCATCCAAATTGCAGACCCGTGCATCCCATTTTTTCCAATTGTTGTTGGACTTCTGCTCCAACACTTTGACGGCCAATTCCTCCCATAAAACATTCTGCCCCAGTTCCCCCCATCCAGTACTTTAAAATTAAAACCAAAATCATCAATATTCTCCTGTACATGAACTCTTCCCTTCCATCCCCTTATCGTAAAACTCGAGCCCCTTTTCATTTCCTCTTGCTTGCAGCAAAAAATCGGCGTTTAAAGTCCGAGATCGAACTATTTCGACCCCAAATCCCCTAGAACTCGCACGCTACTTCTACACCATCCCACAAATTCTGAAACAAACCGGTTTCGTGGATCGAAAACTCAAACACCCAAATTGTTTTATCCTAGCTAAAGCTGCTCGATCTACAGCGAATCGAATTCAGTGAAAAATACCTAGAAATAAAGAGGATTTTTGATAGGAATTTTTTTTTATATATATATTCTGAAATTTTATTTTAGATCTCTACGAAAGTTTTATTTTGATTTTCCTGTTGAAGAAATTACTCAGCTTGTAATTGCTGAAGCAAAAAAAAATGAAGTTTGCGTGCTTATTTATAATGCGCTTTTGCTTGGGTGCCAAGGAGTAGCCATGAATACGGTTATAGGGTAGCCGGTCCATATGGCAGGTACGTGTTTAGTTTTCCTTTCATAGGATTTCTTTCTCCTCATAGCTGTTATGTTATATGGCTAATAATAGGTTTCCAGTTCTTGTGCTTTCAGTTGCTTCAGATTTAAAATATAGTCTACATGATTTATATATACAGATAGCCTACACAAGAAATATTGACTGTAGGTAATTTATATTATCATAGATTTTCTTTTCACTTTTTGCTTCCTCGTGAAGGAAGAAATATATAGTTACAGGCATGAATTCAAATCCCTTGTAGCAGTTCAGCGCATATGATTTGATAATGTTCATAGAGCACTATGAAAAATGTGATATACTAATATCTAAGCGACATTTATTAATTTGACAAGGTGCAGGTAAGCAATGTTGTAGTTGGGGTTACCAAGGATAAAAATGATATTGAAATAAGCTTTGAATCCTGATGGAGCATATAAATTATTGTCGAGAAGAACTGGTAGCTCATGCTATTATGATATACTAAATTTACATATGTTACGAGGAGATGGGTTATGTGATGAAGAATGTTGGAATGAAACCAAGTGTATAAGTATTCTTGTAAATGTAAATGGGTTATATTCAGTATCTTCAGATTGTATGTTATTGTGCTTAAACTGTCGGCCATTGGGTGCACTAATATTTGCTCATATCCGTAGATGTACAATGAGAAATGTTACTTTGTATTTAAGCCTTTGGCATATGTTTTACAGGATAATGTTTCTTTAAATTTTATGGTACTATACTACACGAAGTTTTATCATTTTAAGGACCACTATCGACCAAAAATAAATATATTTTTGAGACGAGCACTATGCAAGATCCAAAAAATATAATAATATAGACAAGCTAATTTTTTCTATGAATTTCCAAAGGTAATAGTTTAGGGTGCAAAATACATTAAACAAAAAGTCGCTTATTTTTCTCTAATTAAACATTATGGAAATTTTTTATAAATTAAATTAAGTATACATCTTTAAAATCTTATCCAAATTCGAAACTAGGGATTTATTACATTTAATAAATCGTTATGCTTTATAAACGATTCCATAACGACTATTTGAAAATTTGATATGGATATAACTTACAATCTATAAGATGAAAACTCGATTTTTCGCTTCCATTAGAAAAATACAGTTAATTAGATTCGAACGTTTCTTACTTTACAGATTTTTGACTTAAAACAGATTTTGTATACTCAGTCGAAGATCAAATCAAAATATTATGAACTGCCGCGACGTTACGAGCTCGATTATAATTTATATTATAATTAATACGTTAAGTTGTCATTAAATAAATTTATTTGTTATAAAAATTCAATCCTAGACCGAAATTAAATATCTTATATCGTCTAATCAACTCACTCCGACCATTTCAAAATAAAAATTATTATTCCACTATTTAAATTTATTAAATAATCAAAATTATTTAATTCAATTCGTTTAAATTACCAAATCAATATTCTAATAATTAAATAAATTAATTATTAAATCGCTAAAAATTACGGGACGTTACATTCCTTTCCCCTTAAAAGAATTTCGACCCCGAAATTACTTAGTTGGAAAAATATAATGCTGCAAACCTGATTAACCAGACTAAAAATCATTGGTTCTACTTCTTAACTTCAGTTTTAATTGGTCCAATTAATTTCAATTAAAACATTAGTTCATTCCTTAGTATTGAAAATTTTCAAAAATTCTGAAAATTTTCAAACACCTTAAATTTCCGAAAAAAATCCGCCAACGTCTCCTTTGCATGGCTCAATCGTACAACAACTCGCCTTTTTAGGCCTTCTCCAACCCAAAAGAAAATCAAACAGCCAAGTGGCTAGCCCGATAGGCTCATAAAAATCCCATACTCAATATAATATAAGCTTGTACCTTTTTGTCGGGCATCCAATTCTATTTATTCCATTTGCTATCACTTCAGCATATATCCATACATTCCCATTTGATCTCCAATCAACTTATCCTCAATCTGATCATTTACTTATATTCAAGTCGAATTCCATTTCAAATTCCAGTCCCAATCTCAATTCCAAATTCTTACTCAACAATCTATTTCCATTCTAGATTGTCTCAAACTCGATCCAATTTTTATTTAACTCGGTTAAATAAATTCCCAATTTATTTATTCATTTTTCTCCTATTTCAACCTATTTAACTCCGTAAGTTAAATCTAGATTTCAGAATTCAAATTCCTGGGTTTTATTTCAAATCAGTTTGAAATCGTATATATTTACATATAGAAATTCAAAACATTTGAATTTTTGAATAACTTGTTTCCTCAAAACAATTCAAAATCAAAATCTTTGGTAGTAATCCGTCACTTAGAAACTTGAAAATGAACACTGATGATGCAGCCGTCATCATCAGAATTATTTTCTAGTAATCGAAGTGAGTTTAATACTATATAACTTTCAAAACTCATTTTTAAATATTTCCATTTTAAAATCACTTCAAAATATTAGTGTTTGTAAAACATTTCCAAATCTACCCAAGATCTTAAAATTTCCATATATTCAATACAAAATCCATTTCCAAACACCTTCCTAAGTTTTTGGGATTTAATTCCAAATCTGTTTTAAATTCAAATTTAATTCATTTGATTTTTTATACTACACTTCTATGAATTCTGATTGGTTATTTATATAACCAACTCAATTATAATTTTATTTGATTATATTTACAACCAACATACTCAATATATTATAATAATTCCAATATATATACATCTTTATATCAAAATATATTTCAAGTAAAATTATTTCATTTACCCCATTCCAAAACACACCATGTCGAATTTCTTTGTTCAAGGATTTAGAAAAACTTTTCGATATAGTGTGCACTACCATATCAACCCGAATTTTTAAACCACTCGACAAACCAATCAACACAATATAAAATAGTTTTTATATCAAATTACAAATATCCGCTCATATAGAAACACTCAAACTCAATCTAGGATATTACTAATCCCATCTCTATTAAGTTACGCCACAGAGCCAAGACAATTACTTAACCTTCAGCTCCGATACCACTTTAACAACCCAGGGATTTTCGACCTCGAAAATCGATACAAATACCAATGTCGACTGTTCGAACATAGGAAATACTAGGTCATTAATAGAAATAAGTTAGATGGTGAGAAATAGAAAGAAAGTTATAATAGAATAAGATCACAATAGAACAAAATCAAAGTAAACACGAATCTCGCAGCGGAACGAATAAAATATATTGTATAACATATCTTCGAAATATGATACCATATTTGTACTTACATACACCATCCGAGTACATCACATAAATATCACAGTGGAAATAAACTCTATATATAACTAATGTTGAAATCTTCTGCTCCGAGATCCTCCAAGTATTTGTAAAACCTCGACTGCTTCACTGCCCATACAAATTTGGGTACCCAAGAGTTTAGGGTTAAACAAAATAAACTCTGGGTCAGTCATGGGGACCTGTGTGAGTAAACTCCAATCATTCGGTTTAACTTTTCAAATTCCTTTTCGAAAGAAATAATAATCGTAAGACCAATCCACACATAAACATGGACGGTTTTTACCTTACGATAACCCAAAACATTTTTGAAATCAATATATTTTCTGATATTATAGTAGTGTCTAAATATAAATAAATATCAATCTAGCAGAACAGTTGCATCTCATGCTTTAAATACATAGTATACAAACAAAACCGCAGGCGCTTATCGGGGATTGGTTTCCAACTTTGACAAGGTATGGAACCACCTTCCGATCAGTGTACTCTAGAGGGGATATACTAGAGTTCAACAAGAATGTTTTGCAACTCAGCCACACATGGCCGACCACTCATTTCCCTTGAGTGTATCGAACATCTTGTCACCTTACGGTTGCTAGCAACATAACCGTTCCTAGGTGATACAGAAGCGAAAAGAAGAACAAAAGTGAATATTCTCTAGATAGTGACAATACACCCTAGTGGGAGCGACCCACATAGCCATGCTGCTTGCACGATTTTTTTCATTTCCCGGTTAGAAGGCTTGAGGTCGTAACGTATTTTTTTGACAAATCACACCTTCATTTACTTTGAATGTCACATCCTCATACCCGCCAAATCACAAATTGATTTCTCCAAAAATAACACGGGTATAAAGCTAAGAGAAACTAATTCCTCCGCCACCATTATAAATACGTTTGAAGAGATCAATTTATGCGATCTATTGGACATACTCTGTCAGACATTCGTCCGTACAAGTTATCTTGGGACTGGACAAACCAAAAAAACTATTCTGTAAATCAATCTTAGGAAATTTCTACCTAGGATCGCCAGAACAGCCCTTGCATAAACTCCGACTTCAATTATCTTCATCATATTTGATTCGCAAAGCTAATCCCCATACGGAGTGGTTTCCGATAATAAATTTGATCCCGGTCTCTACGTATCGACAACGGAAAAATGGTCAAAAACTTTGATAGCCGGTGATTTAACTATCAAAGGAAAACATTCATACACACAACGATCTTATTTCCAAATGGGAATAATATCGATCAACCATTGATCAACACCAAGCCCCTTAAAATTAATTTATCAATAATTTATTCATTTCCCCAATTTTCCTATTTCCCATTTTTTTCCTAAACATTTCTCGAAACCCCGTTTTGTCTCACATGATCCTTGGAAAACATTTCCGTCTATTTTAAACTATTTATTTTCTATATTTAGAAAATATTTCTTTTAATATCGGGAATTAATTCCATATATTCACAACTCTTTATTTTCATTATTTCAAAAATATACATTATAAGCATTGGAAAACATTTCCATATCATATTCACCCATCACTATTTTTCCACATCCATCAGTCCCTAATTGTAAACTAGTAAGAGAATAATTGCCTAAGTATCAATCCCGAAGGCCGAAACAACATCAGATCGATACTCAAAAAACCATTCGACTTACTAATCTCTAATCAGTTTTTAATTTCCTTACTCTATTCTTAACTAAAAAATCATTTCACTTTCTATACGTTAGAAAACATTTCAAGTTATATTCGGGAAATATTTCCAAATCATTTATATTGATTTAACGGTCTTTGAATAAACATTGATTATAACAATAACGTTATAATACTTGCTCCCAAAATATTTAAAATAGAACTTTGACTCTTTATTTAAACGAATAATAATTTATTAATTAATTAAAACTTTAGAAAAGGAAAGTAAATAATACCTTCCTGAATTCGATATAATCGAATTTCAACCTATAACTCTCCTTCAAATAATCTCCGTTCGATTAATGTTCCAAACGTCGGAATAAATTCACCGTTCAGAAGAACTCAACTTCTAAATTCATTTTTTAGTTTATCACTTCAAATAGTCACCAATTTCCCTTATAACCATTTTAATCAGCAAAACATTTTCTTTTAAACCATTATTCACTTCAAAACGCGAATACCATTCCTTTACAGAAATCTGGACTCGTTATATTAATCAAATCTTGATTTTTATTTATAAATACCATTACTGGTTCAAATCCTGTTTATCGAGTTATTTTATAATTTTTATTTATATTTCACTTCATATACTCCATTTACAAATCAACTTCTTGTTAATTATATACCGAGTTTATAACTTAATCTTGACTACCATTTCAATTATAAACTATTGGTTTTAAATCAAACGTTATCTTTCTTGTCCAATTCTGAATTATATAATATATATTTTCAAAAAAATAAATTATTGCATTAATATTCAACATAGTCAAATTATAATTATAAATTCTTATAGATTTATTTAGCTCTATTTTCATTTCGAACATCAAAATAAATTTCATCGTTCCCTTTTGAAAACGATTCCCATTTCCCTTCCTAATATTTATCCTTGAATTCTCATCCCATAATATGTCTAATAATAATAATTCTATCTTATTTCCAAATATCGTTTATAAATCAAGCTTCTAGTCTATTTGAAATTCAATTTCTATTTAAAAATAGATTTTTCCCTTTCTAAATTCGAGTTGTCTTCCTATATATTTTCATGGTATTTAAATACCAATTATTTCAGGTCGATGTTGTTCAAACATTCCCGAACACGCAATAATCAACCACCGGTTATTTATCACATCATTAATGTAGTATATGAAAAACAACAATATAATTGTTGAGGAACCCAGTTGGATCCCTCCAACCTATTTCCCTGCATCCACATATGTTAATCAATATAAATAAATCACAATTTCATATCAACATGAAATATAATAGTAATCAAGATTGGTATTCAATCAGCAGTTGATATATAACTGTGTATATTGTTCAACCAATTAATTAGCAAACCAACTAAGAAACTGTCACACAAATATTCGTTCATTATTTATCAATACTAAATTACATTTATAAAATTATAAAACTGGACAAAGTTAGTGAGTTTACTCACCTTGGTTGTTAATCGTTGTATAACGATTAATGTTCGCTAGATCTGATCAAGCGTTTTAATTTGCCTAAAATTGTAACGACATCCAAATCACTCCAGACTAGTTCCATTATGTAGTATGCGTCCATACGATTCTAACGGATCCGGCTTTGTTGAATTTGGAAAACATATGAACAAGGTATTACGATTATAAGTGGGTACGCTATTAAATTAAAACTAAATTTTATTTAATTTAATCGGGCATTACTATTTTTATATCAAGCCATCCAAATTGTAGACCCGTGTATCCCCTTTGTTCCAATTGCTGTTGGACTTCTGCTCCAACACTTTGATGACCGATTCTCCCCCTTTTTATATGGGCTTTACTCCAAACTAGGCCCATCACTTATTTAAATACCCACCCGCAATAACCAGCCGCATCCATGACATCTCCTCCTAAAATCAAAACTTCAGCAAGCTTCATCTTCCTCTCATCAAACATTTTGCCTAGTTCCTCCTTGTCTAGTACTTCATAATTAAAACAAAAATCATCAATATTCTCCTCTACACAAACTCTTTCCTTCCATCCCCTTATCGTAAAACTCGAGCACCTTTTCACTTCCTCTTGCTTGCAGCAAAACCGACATCCGTAGTACGAGATCAAATTGTTTTGGCCCCATATCCCCCAGAACTCGCACGCTACTTCTACAACATCCCACAAATTCTGAAACAAACCGGTTTCGTGGATCGAAAACTCAAACGCCCAAATTGTTTTACACTAGCTAACGCAGCTCAATCTACAGCGAATCGAATTCAGTGAAAAATACCCAGAAATAAAGAGGATTTTTGATAGGAATTATATATATATATATATATTCTGAGATTTTATTTCAGATTATGAATGAAATTTTTATTTTGATTTTCCTGTTGAAGCGATTACTCAGCTTGTATTTGTTAAAGCAAAAAAAATGAAGTTGGCGTGCTTATTTATAATGCGCTTTTGCTTGGGTTCCAAGGAGTAGCCATGAATACGGTTATAGGGTAGCTGGTCCATATGGCAGGTATGTGTTTAGTTTTCCTTTCATTGGATTTCTTTCTCCTCCTAGCTGTTGCGTTATAAGGCTAATAATAGGTTTGCAGTTCTTGTGCTTTCAGCTGCTTCAGATTTAAAATACAGCCTGTGTGGTATATATATATATATATATATATATATATATATATATATATATATATAGTCCACACAAGAAATATAGACTGATGGTGATTTATCTTATCATAGATTTCCTTTACACTTGTTGCTTCTTCGTGAAGGAAGAAATATATAGTTACAGGCATGAATTCAAATCCCCTGTAGCGGTTCAGCGCATATAGATTTGATACTGTTCATAGAGCACTATGATAAACGTGATATACTAATATCTAAGTGACATTTATTCATTGACAAGGTGCATGTGAGCAATGTTGTAGCTGGGGTTACCATGGATAAAAATGATATTGAAATAAGCATTGAATCCTGATGGAGCGTATAAATTATTGTCGAGAAGAACTGGTAGCTCATATTATTATGATATACTAAATTTTCATATGTTACGAGGAGATGGGTTATGTGATGAAGAATATTGGAATGAAACCAATTGTGTAAATATTTTTATGAACGTAAATGGGTTATATCCAGTATCTTCAGGTTGTATGTTATCATGCTCAAACTATTGGCCATTGGGTGCATTAATATTTTCTCATATCCATGGATGTACAATGAGAAATGTTACTTTGTATTTAAGCCTTTGGCGTATGTTTTACTGGATAATGCTTTTTTAGATTTTATGGTACCATACTACACGAAGTATTATCATTTTAAGGACCACTATCAACCAAAAATAAATATATTTTTGAGATGAGCACTGTGCTAGGATCCAAAAAATATAATAATATAGACTATTTAATTTTTTCTATGAATTTCCAAAGGTACTAGTTAAGGGTGCAAAATACATCAAACAAAAAGTTGCATATTTTTCTCTAATTAAAAATTATGGAAAAATTCTATAAATTAAATTAAGTATACGTCTTAAAAATGTTATCCAAATTCGAAACCAAGGATTTATCATATTTAATAAATCGTTATGGTTTATAAACGATTCCATAACGACTATTTGAAAACTTGATTGGGATATAACTTACAATCTATAAGATGAAATCTCGATTTTTCACTTCCATTAGAACAATACAGTTAATTCGATTCGAATGTTTCTTATTTTACAGATTTTCGACTAAAATCAGAATTTGTATACTCAATCAAAGTTCAAATCGAAATATTATGAGCTACCGCGACGTTACGAGCTTGATTATGATTTATATTATAATTAATACGTTCGGTTGTCATTAAATAAATATATTCGTTATAAAAATTCAATCCTAGACTAAAATTAAATAACTTGTATCGCCTGATCAACTCATTCCAACCATTTCGAAATAAAAATTATTATTCCACAATTTAAATTTATTAATAATCAAAATTATTTAATTCAATTCATTTAAATTGCCAAATCAATATTCTAATAATTAAATAAATTAATTATTAAATCGCTAAAAATTACGGGACGTTACATTCCTTCTCCCTTAAAAGAATTTCATCCTTGAAATTACTGAGGTGGAAAAATATAATGCTGCAAACCTGATTAACCAGAGTAAAAATAACTGGTTCTACTTCTTAACTATCATTTTAATGGACTAGTTAATTTCAATTAAAATATTAGTTCATTCCTTACTAGCGAAAATCTTCAAAAATTCTGAAAATTTTCTAACACCTTAAATTTCTGAAAAAAATCCGTCAACGTCTCCTTTGCACGGGTCGATCATACAACAACTACTCGCCTCTTTAGGCCTTCTCCAATCTAAAAGAAAATCAAACAGCCAAGTGGCTTGCCCGATATGCTCAAAAAAAATACCATACTCAATATAATATAAGCTTGTACCTTTTTGTCAGGCATCCAATTCTATTTCTTCCATTTGCTATCACTTCAGCATATATCCATACATTCCCATTTGATCTCCAATCAACTTATCCTTAATCCGATCATTTGCTTATTTTCAAGCCGAATTCCATTTCAAATTCCAGTCCCAATCTCAATTCCATATTCTAACTCAATAATCCAATTCCATTCCGGATTATCTTTATCTCGATCCAATTTTTATTTGACTCAGTTAAACAAATTCCCAAGTTATTTATTCATTTTTCTCTTATTTCAACCTATTTAACTCCATAAGTTAAATCCAGATTTCAGAACTCAAATTCCTGGGTTTTATTTCAAATCAGTTTGAAATCGTATATATTTACATATAGCAATTCAAAACATTTGAATTCTTGAGTAACTTGTTTCCTCAAAACAATTCAAAATCAAAATCTTTGGTAGTAATCCGTCACTTAGAAACTTGAAAATGAACACTGATGATGCGGCCGTCATCATCAGAATTATTTTCCAATAATCGAAGTAAGTTTAATACCATATAACTTTCAAAACTCATTTTTAAATATTTCCATTTTAAAATCACTTCAAAATATTAATGTTTGGAAAACATTTCCAAATTAACCCAGGATCTTAAAATTTCCATAAGTTCAATACAAAATCCATTTCCAAACACCTTTCCAAGTTTTTGGGATTTAATTCCAAATCTGTTTTAAATTCAGATTTAATTCATCTGATTTTTATGTACCACACTTCTATGAATTCTAATTGGTTATTTATATAACCAACTTAATTATAATTTTGTTCGATTATATTTACAACCAACATGCTCAATATATAATAATAATTCCAATATATATATTTCTTTATATAAAAATATATTTCGGGTAAAATTATTTCATTTACCCCATTCCAAAACACACTATGTCGAATTTCTCTGTTCAAGGGTTTAGAATTTTTTTTCGATATAGTGTGCACTACCATATCAACCCGAATTTTTAAACCACTCGACAAACCAATCAACACAATATAAAATAGGTTTTAAATCAATTTACAAATACATGCTCATATAAAAACACTCAAACTCAATCTAGGATATTACTAATCCCATCTCTATTAAGTTACGCCACAGAGCCAAGATAATTACTTAACCTTCAACTCTGATAACACTGTAACAACATAGGGATTTTCGACCCCAAAAATCGACACAAATACCAATGTCGTTTGTTCGAAAATCAGAAATACCTGGTCATTAATAGAAAGAAATTAGAGGGTGAGAAATAGAAAGAAAGAAAGTTATAATAGAAGAAGAAAAAGAAGATTACAATAGAACAAAATCAGAGTAAATACGAATCTCACAACGGAACGAATAAAATATATTATATAACATATCTTTGAAATACGAAACCATATCTGTACTTACATATACCATCCAAGTACATCACATAAATATCACTGCGGAAATAAACTCTATATATAACTAATGTTGAAACCTCCTACTCCGAGCTCCTCCAATTACCTGTAAAACCCCGACTACTTGACTGCTCATACAAATTTGGGCACTCAAGAGTATAGGGTAAAACAAAACAAAATAAACTCTGGGTCTGTCATGGGGACTGGTGTGAGTAAACTCCAATCATTTGGTTTAACTTTTCAAACTCCTTTTTGAAAGAAATGAGAATCGTAAGACCAATCCACACATAAACATGGACGGTTTTTACCTTACGATAACCCAATTTTTTTTTTTGAAATCAATATCTTCTCTGATATTATAATAGTGTCTAAATATAAATAAATATCAATCTAGCAGAATGCTTGCATCTCACGCTCTACATGCATAGTATACAATCAAAACCGCAGGTGCTTATCGGGGATTGGTTTCCAACTATGACAAGGTCTGGAACCACCTTCCGATCAGTGTACTCTAAAGGGGAGACATTGGAGTTCAACATGAATGTCTTGCAGCTTAGCCACACATGACCGACCACTCATTTCCCTTGAGTGTATCGAATGTCTTGTCACCTTACGGTGGCTAGCAACATAACCGTTCCCGGGAGATACAGAAGCGAAAAGAAGAACAAAACTGAATATTCTCTAGATGGTGACAATAAACCCTAATGGGAACGACCCACACAGCCATGCTGCCTGCCCATTTTTGTCATTTCCCGGCTATAAGGCTTGAGGTCATAACTTATTTTTTTGACAAATCACACCTTCATTTACTTTGAATGCCACATCGTCATACTCGCCAAATCACAAATTGATTTCCCCAAAAATAACACGGGTATAAGGCTAACAGAAACGAATTCCTCCACCACCAATGTAAATACATTTGAAGAGATCGATTTACACGATCTATTGGACATACTTTGTCAGACATTCGTCCATATAAGTTGTCCTAGGACTGGACAAACCGAAGACACTATTCTGTAAATCCATCTTAGGCAATTTCTACCTAGGATCGCCAGAACATGCCTTGCATAAACTTCAACTTCAATTATCTTTATCATATTTGATTCGCAATGCTAGTGCCCATGTGGAGTGGATTTTAGATAATAAATCTGATCCCGGTCTCTCCGTATTGACAACGGAAAAATGTTCAAAAACTTTGATCGTCGGTGATTTAACTATCAAAGGAAAACATTCATGCACACAACGATCTTATTTCCAAATGAGAATAATATCGATCAACCATTCATCAACACCAAGCCCCTTAAAATTAATTTGTCAATAATTTATTCATTTCCCCAATTTTCCTATTTCCCATTTTTTTCCTAAACATTTCTCAAAACCCCATTTTGTCTCACATGGTCCTTGGAAAACATTTTCATTTATTTTAAACTATTTATTTTCTATATTTAGAAAATATTTCTTTTTAATATCGAGAATTAATTCCATATATTCATAACTCTTTATTTTCCATATTTCAAAAATATACGTTATTAGCATTGGAAAACATTTCCATATCATGTTCACCCATCACTATTTTTCCATATCCATCAGCCCCTAACTGTAAACTAGTAAGAGAACAATTTCCTAAGTATCAATCCCGTAGGGTGAAACAAACATCAGATCGATACTCAAAAAAACCATTCGACTTACTAATCTCCAATCAGCTTCTAATTTCCTTACTCAATTCTTAACTTAAAAATCATTTCACTTTCTATATGTTAGAAAAAAAATTAGGTTATATTTGGGAAATATTTCCAAAATCATTTATATTGATTTAACGATCTTTGTATAAACATTGATTATAACGATAACGTTATAATACCTGCTCCCAAAATATTTAAAATACAACTTTGACTTAACTTATTAATTAATTAAAACTTAATTTAAAAACAGAAAGTAAACAATGCCTTCCTGAATTCAATATAATCGAATTTCAACCTATAACTCTCCTTCGAATAATCTCTGTTTGATTAACGTTCCAAACGTCAGAATAAATTCACCATTCAGATCAACTTAACTTCTAAATTCATTTTTTGATTTATCACTTCAAAAATTCACCAATTTCCTTTATAACCATTTTAATCTGCAAAACTTTTTTTAAACCATTATTCACTTTAAAACATGAATACCATTCCTTTACAGAAATCTGGACTCATTATATTAATCAAATCTTGATTTTTATTTATAAATACCATTACTAGTTCAAATCCTTTTTATCGAGTTATTTTATAATTTTTATTTGTATTTAGCTTCATATACTCCATTTACAAATCAACTTCTTGTTAATTATATGCCGAGTTTATAACTTAATCTCGACTACCAGTTCAATTATAAACTATTGGTTTTAAATCAAATATTATCTTTCTTGTCCAATTCTGAATTATATAATACATATTTTCAAAATAAATAAATTATTTCATTAATATTCGACATAGTCAAATTATAATTATAAATTCTTATAGATTTATTTAGCTCTATTTTCATTTCGAACATCAAAATAAATTTCATCGTTCTCTTTTGAAAATGATTTCCATTTCCCTTCCTAATATTTATCCTTGAATTGTCATCCCATAATATACCTAATAATAATAATAATTCTATCTTGTTTCCAAATATTGTTTATAAATCAAGCTTCTTGTTTTATATAATTAAACAAGTTATTCAATTCTAGTCTATTCGAAATTCAATATCTATTTAAAAATAGATTTTTCCCTTTCTAAATTCGAATTGTCTTCCCATATATTTTCACGGTATTTAAATACCAATTATTTCAGGTCAATTTTGTTCAAACATTCCCAAACACATAACAATCAACCATAGGTTATTTATCACATCATATAACGTAGTACATGAAAAACGATAATATAATTGTTGCGTAATCCAGTTGGATCCCTCCAACCTATTTCCCTGCATCCACAGATGTTAATCAATATAAATAAATCACAATTTCATATCAACATGAAATAAATAATAATCAAGACTGGTATTCAATCAACGGTTGATATATAACTGTGTATATTGTTCAACCAATTAATTAGCACATCAACTCAGAATCTATGACACAAATATTCATTCATTATTTATCAATACTAAATGACATTTATAAAATTACAAAATTGGACAGAGTTAGTGAGTTTACTCACCTTGGTCGCTAATTGTTGAATAACGATTAATGTTTGCTAGATCTAATCAAGCGTTTTAATTTGCCTAAAATTGTAACGACCTCCAAATCACTCCAGATTGGTTCCGTTATGTAGTATGCGTCCATACGATCCTAAAGGATCCTGTTTTGTTGAATTTGGAAAACATATGAATAAGGTATTACGATTATAAGTTAATGCGCTATTAGATTAAAACTAAATTTTATTTAATTTAATCGAGCCTTACTATTTTAATACTGGGCCATCCAAATTGCAGACCCGTGTATCCCCTTTGTTCCAATTGTTGTTGGACTTCTGTTCCAACACTTTGATGACAGATTCTCCCCCCTTTTTTATATGGACTTTACTCCAAACTTGGCCCATCACTTATTTAAATACCCATCCGCAATAACCAGCCGCATCCATGACATCTCCTCCCAAAATCAAAACTTCCGCAAGCTTCATCTTCCTATCATAAAACATTCTGCCCAGTTCCTCCCTGTCCAGTACTTTAAAATTAAAAAAAAAATCATCAATATTCTCCTCTACACAAACTCTTTCCTTCCATCCGCTTATCGTAAAACTCGAGCCCCTTTTCACTTCCTCTTGCGTGCAGCAAAACCGGTGTTCAAAGTGCGAGATCCAACTAGCTTGCAGCAAAATTGGTGATCATTTATAATGCGCTTTTACTTGGGTACCAAGGAGTAGCCATGAATACAGTTATTGGGTAACTGGTCCATATGGTAGGTATGTGTTTAGTTTTCCTTTCGTATGATTTCTTTCTCCTCATAGTTGTTGCGTTTTAAGGCTAATAATAGGTTTGCAGTTCTTGTGCTTTCAACTGCTTCAGATTTAAAATATAGCCTGCATGATTTATATATATATATATATATATAGCCTACACAAGAAATATAGACTGACGGTGATTTATCTTATCATTGTTTTTCTTTTCACTTGTTGGTTCCTCGTGAAGGAAGAAATATATAGTTACAGACATGAATTCAAATCCCCTGTAGTGGTTTAGCGCATATAGATTTGATATGGTTCATAGAGCACTATGGTAAACATGATATACTAATATCTAAGTGATATTTTTTCATTTGACAAGGTGCAGGTGAGCAATGTTGCAATTGCTGTTACCACAGATAAAAATGATATTGAAATAAGCTTTGAATCCTGATGGAGCGTATAAATTATTGTCGAGAAGAACTGTTAGCTCATGTTATTATGATATACTAAATTTACATATATTACGAGGAGATGGTTTATGTGATGAAGAATGTTGGAATAAAGTGTATAAATATTTTGGTGAAAGTAAATAGGTTATATTCAGTGTCTTCAGGTTGTATGTTATCGTGCTCAAACTGTCGGCCATTGGGTGCACTAATATTTGCTCATATCCGTGGATGTATAATGAGAAATGTTACTTTGTAATTAAGTCTTTGGTGTATGTTTTACTGGATAATGCTTCTATAGATTTTATGGTACCATAATACACGAAGTTTTATCATTTTAAGGACCACTATCGACCAAAAATAAATATATTTATGAGACAAGCACTATGCCACGATCCAAAAAATATAATAATATAGACAAATTAATTTTTCTATGAATTTCCAAAGGTACTAGCTTAGGGTGTAAAATACGTTAAACAAAAAGTCGCTTATTTTTCTTTGATTAAAAATTATGGAAAAATTCTATAAATTAAATTAAGTATACGTCTTAAATTTTTTATCCAAATTTGTAATCAGGGATTTATTATATTTATTAAATCGTTATGGTTTATAATCGATTCCATAACGACCATTTGAAAATTTGATTTGGATATAACTTAAAATCTATAAGACGAAATCTCGATTTTTCACTTCCATAGAAAAATTCAGTTAATTAGATTCAAACCCTTCTTATTTTACAGAATTCCAACTTAAAACAGATTTTGTATACTCAGTCGAACTTCAAATCGAAATATTATGAACTGTCACGACATTACGAGGTCGATTATAATTTAAATTATGATTAATACGTTCAGCTGTCATTAAATAAATATATTCATTAAAAAATTCAGTCCTAGACTGAAATTAAATATCTTATATCGTCTAATCAACTCATTCCGACCATTTCGGAATAAAAATTATTATTCCACTATTTAAATTTATGAAATAATCAAAATTATTTATTTCAATTCATTTAAATTGCCAAATCAATATTCTAATAATTAAATAAATTAATTATTAAATGGCTAAAAATTACGGGACGTTACAGTGGCGACCACACCGGTGGCCAAATATTGGTTAAGAAGATATTGCGGTATGGATATTTTTGGCCTATTGTGAATAATGATGCGGCTAAATAAGCACGGTGTTGCGATGGGTGCCTGAAATTTGCTAAAATCCCCAGGGCACCTCCTAGTCGATTGAAGACAATGATGAGCCTGTGGCCATTCGCTGACTAGGGATTTGATATTATTGGAAGCCTACCAATCCCCAAAGGCAGAGAAAAACTCGCTATCGTAGCCGTGGATTACTTTACGAAATGGGTCGAAGTAGAACAGTTGACCATAATCATGACCAAGCGAGTGATAAACTTCATCGTCAGAAATATCGTATGTCGATTTGGGATCCCAAAAATCATTATAATATTCAGCGGCACCGAATTTCATAGCATCGAGTTCCGAGATTTTTGCCGGAAGTATCATATCGAGAAAAGATACACTACTGTGGCGCATCCGCAGTCAAATGGACAGGTAGAGGCAGCAAAAAAGGTAATTAAGTCCATTCTGAAGAGGCGATTGTAGCAGGCCAGAGCCATGTGGGTCGATGAATTACCGTTAGCATTAGGGGCCTATAGAGAACAACTTACAAATCAGCGATGGGTTACACCCCTTTCTCCCTCGCATTTGGATCGGAAGCGGTCATCTCGGTGGAATTGGAAGTACCGTCCCACAGGACTACTTGTTACGATCTGATGACTAACATTGAACTACTCCTCGAGTCTATGGACATGATTAAAGAAAAGTGGGATGAAGCGGATCTACGTGCCTTGAGGCACAAGCAACAGGTTGCCTGATGTTATAATAAGAAAGTTCTGGCTCGAATTTTGAACCTAGCGACCTGGTTCTCAAACGTGTCTTTCCTGACCCTATCTTTTTAGGCCCAAAATGGGAAGAACCGTATACCATCCGGCGGAAGCTTGGTAATGGATCCTTCAAGCTAGCGACCGTGGACGGTAGTGAAATCCCCAAAGTGTGGAATGCCTAGCATTTGCGATATTACTTGACATGAATTGTCAATTTTACTCTTTTGTTTTCTAGGACCATGTAAAAGGCACGAATTTCCTAGAACAGTCTGGCTGCATAAGCAAAAGACTATGAAGTGGACGTAGGTCATGATTCGACCGAACCGCTATAAAATATCGTGTGTCATTTACTTTTACCGCACCGTTTCTTGCTTATTCCTTTGTTTTTATTCATATGAGCTATTATGATTGTGATGTTCGTCGCAAGCCCCACACTGATCCTAAAACACATAGTTCAAAGATTCTTCTATTAAATCAGGAGGTCAATAGAATCCAGAGTATCGAGGGGGCAACAAAGTAAACGGCATGACCACTGGTACTCCAACTCTCGTGATTTGAGAGAGAATACAAAGGATGAGAAAATGAATTTTCCACAAGGCGTGAAGGTGCAATGACTCTACCATTGGTACTCGACGGGAGAGTATAAAGGCGCTAGAGACTGACCGCCACAAATGGACTCCTACCCCGATGAAGGATTGGGGGGCAGACTGAAAGCTGAGTTCGAACTCCACCCTCAGCATATGACAGGAGAGTATAATGGCATTCTGATTAAATGCCATAAAAAGGGATCCTACCCCACTATAGAATCGGGGGAAAGAGTGAAATTAGCTGAGCCTGAACCCTTCATTTCCGGACATGGATGGTAGTGCATAATCAATCCTAAACAAGCCCTAGCTAGGCATCATGTTAAGGATTGATTTGGGGCATGTATATACACATCATAATGAAAATAACATGATATACTGCGTAAATTTTATTTTTTGTCTGCAGTAACGACTTATGATATAGTTTTGTTTATAACTTAGTTATGAATTGAATATTTATGTACATGACTAAGTATGAGAAATTCGATGGTACACAACAATGTGGAAGAAACAGAGTTTCATTCACTAAATGTAGGTTTACAAAACAAGACAGGACAAAATGCGAGGGCCACACTTGCAGCAACTATAAAGGGCCAGTGGAAGATCTAAAAACAAAACATGAACAAACAAGCTCTATTTGGGTTTCAGGGATGACTTTGGCTTCTTATTCTTCTTCTTCTGCTTCTCTGACTCCTCCTTGTCAGCATCAGAGATTTCATGCTTTTTCCTTTTCTTCTTCTCTGGAGGTGGGTCCTGGAGAGTGCCAGAGGACTGAGATGCAAGCTGTGTAGTAATTGACCAAGATAGTTTTATGATCGGTCCAGAACTAGGAGCAGCCGCAGCAAGTGGCGGTACATTTAAAGGCTCTTCCTCAGCTTTAGATTTCAAAAGCTCGTCATTCTTAGGCTTTATCTCGGCTAGGGTCATACTATCATCCTCCTTAGTCTCTCCCGTGATGATGACATCCTCCTCTTTATCTCAGTCGTCACCATCAGTGTCCTTTAGAGCTCCAATTATCTCAGCATCTTAAGGGACATCTGTGCTTGGTGGTATAATGGCCTTCTCAACCACCTCAATCTCTATTTGCTCCTTTTCAACTCCTTCAGCTGGCTTGGCACCTACATCACAAGAATAAACTATTATTAATTTAGGAGATAACATCGTCCTTTCAGCTGTTTGCTCCACAACGCGACACAAGTTATAATAGCTTTGACAAATTGTGGAGAGGATGTAGAGATACCTTCCATTGATTGCTCGCCTAGAGTTGTTGTAGAAACCTCGGCGGGGAGAGGAATAGGAACTTTAGGAATTAGCTGATCATCAGGATTATACTCCTCGACCTCAGCAGCTTTGAGCTTACGCCTCTCCTCCTCCGTAGATCTTTAATTAAAGGTCTCCCCTCTACTACACGCCTAGGCTCCTCACCCTTAAGATAAACTTTCATAAGATGGTCCTCATCAATAGCATCAACCTGTAAGCGTTGCTTTTCACCCTCAACGATTTGGTCCCATACATCGACTAAAGTGGTAGGATAGTTCTTAATCCAAGAAATGTCTCAGGTTCAAATGACCGAAGCAAAGAAGTCTATCGGCAATTCATTAAATTCTTCTATCTCCTTTTCGGCCATGGAATATTTAGTGGTAGCATTAGAAGCAGACTCGAGTGCATTGTTAGCATGCCCTTCAGCAAGAACTGCACTCTCCTCAGCGTGAGCCAGCTTGTCCTTCAAACTTGCCATTTCCTTCTCCCACGTAGCTTTTTCCTCGGAAAAGTGAGCGTGCGATAGTTTCAACTCAGTGTTAGCGGATCTAAGATCCTCTATCTCTTTCGTCATAGCCATACGCTCCTGGCTATTGGAGTCAAGCTTGGTGTGAAAACGTATGACGATCCCAAAATCCGAGGGGCGGTATTAAGGATAATCATTGGAATATAACACATTAATCATCATAGCAGATTACAGATAATAGCAGAACAATAAATAAAATAATTTTACATGGATATGACAGCGGAATCACAACATGTAATAACATCAGAATAGCATAGCGTAGGATATAACTTAGTAAATAAAAAGGAAAGTGATCAGTCATCATCGCCAGAGGCGGAATACATACATGCAGTGAGACATAATAAGGGTATCAGTCTACATCGCCGAAGGCGGTACATATACATACAATAAGAAGTACTGAAAGTAAAGCAGTCTGCATCGCCAGTGGCGGAATCATAATATAAGTACAATAATGGCGGAAAATGTCAAAGTCGTCTCTGTGAAGTCAGCCTCGCCATGAGCCAAAAATGCACTCTATGCAACAATGCAGAGCCAAAAACAACCTGCCAGCTGTGAACTAGGCTGCCCATGTGAAAATAAGGGCACCCGCGTTTGCAAAGTGAAACAAACAACGAGTCAGTCATGGGGACTGGTATGAGAAATCTATTTAACAGTTAAACAACAGTGATAGCAAATCATAGGACCACGCCACTTTCGCGGAACGGGTTTACTCCAGTGATTGCTAGTGCTTTTTAAAACAAAGTAAATTCTTTTAAAACAACGCAATGCTTTTAGAAAGAATGAAGCCATTATAAGACTCAAGTCCCATCACACAATGCAACGCAAGCCGGAGGATAGAGTTTTACCTTATAATGGCCAAATATGCTTGGTACGTATAAAGCAAAATCATTTGATATTATTACTAGTGCATATATGTTTCAAAAGCGAATAGCATCATAAATATCAATCATAGGCGGCATAGCTACCATCTACTATGTCGCCATACTAGTTCTACAATCGAGTCCGTTGTTTCGTATTGGAAATTGGATTTCCGTCATGAGTCGAGGCAAGGGGCAAGCTCCTCTCCGCTTCGAGACACTCTAGCAAATGCCTCAGTACTACACACTCTGGGTAACCCTGGATCCTCCAAGGCCGGTCCTCTCTTACGTTTGAGGATTAATTATTCCTGAACACACGTTTCCCGGTCCTTACAGACCTATAATCGAGGTGCCTCGCATTCCAACAACCACATAGGTGAAAAATAGATATAAATGTCAGGGCTGGTAAGTCACTGACACCACCATAGCTAGAAAGAAACGTCATGCTCTCCTTGGGTCCTTATCCCGTTTTTGACTCATACCGAGGTGTGAGGCTCGCGAATCCACGCTATACACAAAGCCAGGCCACGTAGACTGTGCTTTGATCATCATCCACAAGACTTTGCTTTGCAACAGAAGCCTTGATCACAGCATCTTGGCATGCCACATAGGCAGTCCACTCCATACGATTGATTTCCATCGATATATAACCCCTAAGCTCGTACGTCTCAGAGAAGGGCGTTAAGCAAAAGAATAAATTCTCCGCCGCCAAACAGATATATATTTAACAGAGATCAATCAGTATAGAACAAAATCCAATGTCAGACACACAGTCCATTTACAAGTCCGTTCTGGGTCTGAACGAAACCAGAGGCGTCAAATTCCTCGTATATCCGTCCAATCAACACATACGTTTAGACGGCTACTACTTCCGTCCCTTTCCGGTAGCTACTCCGGTCAGGAACCTCAGTAGCGCCCATCCAACCGATACGAAGATCGTCGGTCTTGAATCGTCTTTGCATTTTCCAATTCGGATCGCTCGATAAATTATTTGAAATGAGGGTTAGCTCGGCCTTTTCAAATAATTCACGTAATTAGAATTTAAATCGATTCTTTCCATGGTTATATTATTCGACATCCATCTTTCAGTTCTTTAGTGTTATTTTCGTGTCAAACACATACAACCATCAAATATCAAACAATTCAAGCCCAATTGGTTTATTTGCAATCTAAGTTGCTTATAATATTTTATAATGATTTTTCGCCATTTTTATTTATTTAAAAATCGCCATATTGAATTAAACGACGTTTCAGGTCGTGCCGTGGCACTGGCGCTGTTTTTTCCCCTAATTTGTTTTACACATATCGGGAAATCTAACCGTTGGATTCCTACAAAGTCTATATCAGTGGGAAGATATTCCCAAAGCGAACCCAACGGTTCCAGTTTCGTGAAAATCCGACGGTCGGATCTTCCACACTAGTCGTTTGAAGTTACGGTTTCAAAATTCGAACTGTAGCGTCGTTATTCAATTTAATTTAATTATATTTATATTTATATATAAATATAAACGATTCTGGCAATGTTTTTCTTCAGATTTGAATTAAACATTCCGGACAATCCAACCGTTGGATTTTTACAAGGTTGGTGCCGTTGGGAAGATATTTCCAAGGCGAACCCAGCGGTTGCGGTTTCGGGAAAATCCGATGGTCGGATTTCTCGCACTAATCGTTTCAAAATACGATTCCGAAACACGAACTGCACGGCTTCGATTCCATTTTTTATTTATTTATATTTAAATATATAAATATAGTTCATTCTATTACTCCAACTATAGTTCATTCTATAATTTCAACTTCGTTTTCACTTCAAATATTTCACTAACGCCTTAATATTTCGAAAAATTTCGCCATAACCTCCTTTGTACGGGGAGGGGTTTGGAAATTTATTGGGCCGTATTAGGTACCCAATAAATCCTAAAAAGCATTCACATATTTATAGTGATATATTCTGGTGTTTACGGGGGAGCATGTATAGATAATCACTCCAGAGAATAAATTCTCGTCACCCCGTTTCCGTGTGGAAATAAATAGTCCATGTGCCGTATCTAATAACTCGAGCGACGTGATTATTGTCAACTCCAGACCCGTGTGGGGTTTTTTATTAATCTGGCAATTTATCGTTATATTTTATATAGTCCATATCTTCATAATTGCAAGCCATTTCTACTAATTCTGAAAAGGAGAGTTTGATGTTGCTCATAGCTCTATCATGGTACTTGCGCTTTAGCCCAAATATGAATCTCTTGTTCTTTGCTTTGTTAGTCATAATAAGCTCTGGAGCATAGCGCGACAACTGGGTGAATTTATTCAGGTAATCTTGAATAGAGAGATCTCCTTGCTGGAGATTAGCAAACTGCTCTCGCATCCTCTCTAGAGCCTGTTCAGGTACAAACTTCTCATTGAACATAGTTTTGAATTGCTCCCAGGTTCTGACAGTACCTGCTGCATCCTCTGAGGTAATGGCATCCCACCACAGCTCTGCTTCCTCCTGTAGGAGCCAAATACCTAGTCGTGCTTTGTTGTTGGTTCCCATACCCATGCCTTCAAAGATTTTCTCACAGGTCTTCAACCAAGCTATAGCCTCGGTCACTGTACCAGTGCCAGTAAAGGGTTTTCCCCCAAGGTTCCTATACCTCTTTGCTACTTTGTCTAGCTCGAAGTCCTCGGGTGCTGGTGGCTGAACAATAGGGCCTTCCTCAACTACGGGGATATTCCCCCATCCTCCTGCTGCTTCTGCTCGGCCTCCACGGCCTCCTCTAGCTGCTGCTGCTCGTGTAGCCATCTAAGGGAATACTGTATAAGCAAGGAAAGAGTCAAGCACACAGATTTGATAAATTTCATTTATGATAAAGCAGGGGAACATAAGGAAAGATAATGATGTTGTACTGATCAAATTGTTTTGCTAATCTGCTTAGCTCATTCTAGGACATTGCTAATCCTATCTCTAATGAGCTACTCGCATTAGAACACTACTGATCCTATTCTGACGAGGTGTTTAATGTGTTAGATCCCGGAACTAAGGTTGACCAAAGCTCTGATACCAACTATTTAAATTCTTTGGTAATAACCAAATTTAAAACTTTTTAAATTGGTTCACATTTTCCGGGTTATTACAAAACGTCTTTCTGCTTCCTCGAACTGCTTCTTGTAATTTTCAGCATCCCTCTAGGCCAAGGCGAACTAAGCTTGGGTATCCTCTAATTTTCTCTCATCCTTATCTTTGGACTTAACATTATACTCAGTCTATTCCTGTGCATCCTTTACATCCTCTTCCATATGGCGGATGACCTCAGAGGGCTTCTTGGCATGCTTCTTCATTGCTTTGTATTGTGTAGCCATGTGGCCTACTCGGTCCATGACTTTTGTATCCCAATCATTGGGAACCGGTTCCAGATCTGGAACGAAGTGCATCTTTCTAAAATAGATTTCGGGGAACTACTCCTGCAAATGCTCTAGTTTGGCCTGATTTTCAGAGGTAAGAACCACCCCGGCTGTGTAGTAGTAATGTCAATCTTGCATTGTCCGTAAGGGGAGCATTCTTCCCCTTTTCCATACATTTGCTTGGATCTTTACGCTTATCCTTGGACTCATAATGCTTCTTGTAGGATTTATCCTAAGGAGGGATACTCTTCAGGGGAATCAGAGCTTTAGGTGGCTGTTTACCTCCAGCATGTTGTGTTTGACGACCGTAGTGCTTCTTGAGATATTTCCTTGAAGGAGAACGAGAGCTCAAAGAATGAGGTTGGTATGAGTTGTACTTCTTCCTGCTATCTCTCCCGCAACTATCACCGCGTTTATGCTCGATAACGGGATTGAATCTGGGGGTGTACTCGCGAAGATCACGACGAGAATAGCGGCGATGAGTCATTTTTCTTCCAAAGCAACAAACAAGTATAAGATCCATGAGTCAATACAGTGTATAGATGTCGTGACGTGCGGTGCATGTGAAGCATGTGTCTTGTGTGATCCCCCCTAACAGACCAGGGCCCGGAGCTAGGCCTGTCTGCATGCTATCTCCCTCTTTAACAGGAGTAGGCTCCTCCTCTGAGGTAGGAAAGAATGACTCTATTCAAATATCCTTAGAAGTGTAGATATCATCTGCAAGGGAAGCCTAGCTAAATCCCCATATATTTGTCCTCCTGTTAATGAGTCATGAGTTGAGGGCTTAGTCGGTGGTGGTGTCTTTGGAGATGATTGCCCTTCAGAAACGGAAACACCCTTCGGTTCATCATCTTGAGCTTCACCTCCAGTATATATGTTCATCTCCTCATCATCTTGAATAACCATCAGCGAAGGACTTTTGGGAAGCTCAATTGTTGTTGTAATTTCTGTGGTCACCTGTCCCTCGACTGGGGGCATGCTGCTAGACTTCCCAAGAGCTAGAGGTGGAGGTACGCACTTGTAAGGCTTACCGCCTTGACCAAGACCTTGCTTTGTGTCGAGAAGATGATGTTTATGGAGGTTTTCGTCAGTTATGCATTTCTTGATTTTTCGAAAATCGGAATTGCTCTTCAGAAGGCGGGACAAGCGGTCTTCGTAAACTTCGCCCTCCTGCTTCTTGGGGATTAGGAACTGTAAAGAGAAACGAAATATTAGTACATTGGTTCATAAAGTTGAAGAAGACACCTAGGAATCTGAAACTTACTCGACTTTAGCCACTTCCTCGCACACCAGCTTGGTGCTTTATACAAAGGGTGTGTTTTTTACAAGTCCCTATTAAGTTTCAAAATTAGGCTCACATCCGGTCATATACTTATTATATATTAGGTCCGTATTTTTAAAGATAGATTAAAAACCTAATAAAAAATACGAAAATTAATATTTAAATAAATTATGCATTCGACAAAAAAATCACTCAAAAAAAATCAAAAAACACGACAAAAAACAGAAAAAACAACGAAAATATGTAGTCAAATGCGTAATTTTATGCACGAATTCCAATTTCTTGCATATATATATGTGCTAATATTCCAGTGTTGCATCCGCATTTGATATTTTAGCATATTTCTATGCAAGTATTACATCATTCTTGCATAAAAATATGCAATATTTCATAACAGTGCAACTCAGTTCATTTTTATTTGCATTTTAGTGTGCAAGTAAATCCGAAACATGCACACACGTGTGCAACATATCTACGGGCAAACCGTTAGCATAATTTCCTTTATGCAATAATTGCATATATGTATGCAAGTATTGGCAATACTTGCATACATATATGCAACTTTTTTTTTCTTGGCGTGGACTTTTGCTATTATTTCCAGATTTTAGAATTTTTTTTAACTCAATGCCGCATTTTTTCCTAGCACAAAATGAAGGAGGCGTAATCAAAAAAGAAAAAGGCAGATGCATAAAAGTAGGAAACTGATCCTATAAAACAGGAGACGACAATTCAAAAATAGGGGGCATGTTTATATTATAAACTATGATCGGACGTGAGCATAATTAAGTTTGCTTTTAGGGATGTATGCCTAATTTTCACTTATATAAAAACATTCAGATTTAGCGTCACCTAAGTTGTTGTGACCATCAGTCAGGACTTTTTTAGTCGGGATGGACTTGAAGAAAAAAAATTCGGGGCCCTGGTAGAACGATGTTAAAGTGGAAATATAAGTTCAAATACTCATAGAAAAGCTCATTGTCCAGAATTTCTGCGAATGCAACATACAAGGTATATAGAGCGACATAAGCATTGGGATGAAGCTGCATGTAAGCAATATGTAGTCATCTCAGCAGATCAATGACGATCAGAGGAAACGGGGGAATAACGCCTATCGAGCACATGACCTTACTGATAGCCATAAACACTTCCGGAGCAGAATGAGGCCTATCTTTTTTCTCTGGAGTTTTAACGCCATCCCATGGAATCCCATGCTTTAAACGGATTTTCTTTAGCTTTATATCGTCAAGTGTGGAAGCTATGGAATCACTTGGATCGTCTAACTCTTTGGTAATCTCAAGCTCATCAGTAGCGCGGGTATCTCCAATCCCGTCTTCTTCTTCTTCCTCGAGCGACATACTTTTGGGGGATGATTATTTTGCATCAAGGTCCGTCTAATATTCTGATCCCGCGATATCCTAATCTGGGTCTGACGGTAGCACATCAGGATTGTAATAACTTGTAGACCCTGAAGCTGCACTCTTGTCTAACAATCTTGTCGAACGTCTATCATCCATATCTGCTTTGTTGATGCACAAACATTAAAGATTAGAGTATAATTACTTGTGACCCCCGTGTGTGTGCAAGTGCTAGTATGTGCCAGTGTGTGCATTGCTGGAGAGGAAAACACAAAGTAAAGCAAATAAGGGTGAAACTGGTCATTATATGTCTTTTGGTGTAAGTTCTCGTCTAGTCCAGAGTGTTGTGTTTGAAGGCTCTATCCTAACTAGTTGTTGATTTGCTCAAGTTATATTTAATTCTCAGCAGAAGTATGTGTTGGCATGTTCAGTTAATTGGTAATGATTGGTCGGGATTAGTTAAAGACTCGACTCGAAGAATTGATTCATGGAGGGGGGTCCGGTTTATGGACCAAGCATGGTTCGTGGATAAACATCGACTTGCGGTGATAGGATCGACTCATCACTAGTGGGAACGGCTCGCCAACGAGGCTCTCACCCTAACCAGCTCGCATACTCTCACGAATGAAGGTTGGCTCTTGGTCGCAAAGCCCTTAAGGAATTGGTTTGTTAACGCCTCCCTTCAAGATAAGTATGAGTTCGGGTCGTTGAGACCCGATCCGACCCGATATTTATCACCTCTCCACGACCCGTTTCACCATGACACACCTCCTCTCCAAACCTCTCTCCAACCATCTCCATGAACAAGCCCTTGACCAATTTGTTGATTCGTAAGTTTAATACCCACACTAACTCCATCCCTGTAACACCCCACACCCGCTATGGTCACTCTCTAAGGGAATGCCATAACATCGGTGGAGTATTTTAAGTGAATATAGAACAGAAAAATTACAACAAGATAGATATAAGTAATACTTGAAAATCTTAAAACATCATTTCATTGCAGCGGAAAGTAAAACATGTTTGGTTACATCACAAAACCATAATAAGAGTCAAGTACAAAATATCCATCCTGATAAATAAAAGTACATAATCCCAATACATGAACTGATAGCCATAAAAGAAAGGGTAAGCTGAGCTCTACATCTATGGTCCAAGCTCCAAAAGAGAATAAAGCAGCCTGATCTAAGCCCACTCGTACTGGGCCCACTATGATAACCTGAGGGTTGGGAAAAAAAGATAAAAACAACGGGGTCAGACATAAGTCTGAGTGAGTCCTATAACCCTAACAATACAATCATTAAAGTAATTAGGGTATGATATAAACAAGGTACGGTACCTCTGGGGATAATGACCACACTAAGTAGCCAACTAAACACCGGATGTACTAAGATAACCGAAAAGACGCATTTATCCACCCAAGGATAAATTACTAGATTACACCACCCCAGATCTACCCACCCAAGGGTAATTCCTACACTGCACCACACCAGTTCTACCCACCAAGAGTAATTCCTACTTAAAGGTTGATCCCACTAAGTGTACTTAGTAATTTTTACCCAGTAGTTTCTTGTACCCCTACACAGGTGCCGTCTGCCCCTATCTTTACTAGGTGTACCCACTACTCCCAAGCGATCGGATCCCTACCGTAGATACCCGTGCTGGTCCCACAATGGGGTGTATCATTCCCCAAAGTGGCCACCTGATAGTATCAACGGTGCACGGCTTTATATCTACACGATGCAACAACGACTTACCAACCAGCCCGGGTCCACACACGCATATGAAACCCGTTGATCCTGCGTTGCCACCGCTAACCCGTTTTGGCCTCTTATAGTCAAGCCCAATATGCGTGTCCCGTCACTCGACTAGAGTCGAGCCCACAAAGATACGTTTGGGATATTGGTTGAAATGGGCCCCCACAAGCTACCCTCCTAAGCTTGTCATTCATTTAGTATAACCCAATAATGGGTCCCCACAAGCTACCCACCTAAGCTTGTCATTCATCAAATGCAACCCTATAATGGGTCCCCACAAGCTACCCACCTAAGCTTGTCATTCATCAAATGTAACCCTATAATGGGTCCCCACAAGCTACCCACCTAAGCTTGTCATTCATCAAATGTAACCCTATAATGGGTCCCCCACAAGCTACCCACCTAAGCTTGTCATTCATCTAGTGTAACCCACTTAACCCTTTTAATAACCATGTTCACTTACATGTTTAAAGTTTGGTTAAGTCATTTAATTATATTTCAATTGCCACCCAAGGCACCCACTAGATTTCCACATGCCACCCAAAGCTCTTACTTAACCCTTCACCCATGTTTTAATTACATGTTCCGCTTTGGTTAAGTATTCTAATCGTATTTTCTATTGCCACCCAAGGCAACCCACTAGTTTCCTCATGCCACCCAAGGCACCCCCACTAGTTACTACATGCCACCCAAGGCACCCACTTAACCCCCATGTCCCACTACATGCTAATTTGGTTAAGTGTTTCTTAATTAATTAAGACCGTGATCCTCATAAGGACCTCTCACATTAGACTATCTTTTATGACCGCTGGTTAAGCCGGTTGGGTCCGGGCAGCCTTACGTCATAACCGAGTCTAACCTCGTGTCTTTACGTTAATCACGTATTTAGTTTGTGCCTAAGACCTCTCACATTGGGCTAACATTTGTAGCAACTGGTTAAGCCGGTTGGGTCCGGGCAGTTTTACGCTACAACTGAGTCCAACCTCGTGTCTTAGTCGATTAATTACACCTAATTAATCACCTCATAATTTATATTAATTATCCCTAATTAATATCAAGTTTTTCATAACATGGGTAGACCTAACTCAATAGGTAAATTCCCATGGGGTAGACCTAACTCAATAGGTAAATTCCCACATATGCTTATTCATTTTATGGTATGCTTAATCATAACCATTTCACACCACTTTATTAACATGCATATTAACCCCATCGTTCCCCACATAATTCGTCTCATAACATGACATAATAAAGGGAAGATTCATCACAAATGTCATGGGTTTAACCAACATAGCATATAACTTTATCATGGGTTCAAAAGGTGTCAACTTGCATATATGAACATACATTAAACCCAGCTTAGCATATAACCCAAACTTGCATCATGCATGTCATAAAAAGAGACAAACTTGCATATGAACTTGCACATAAACTTTGCATATGAACTTGCATCATAACTTTGCATATGAACTTGCATCATAACTTTGCATAAAACCAAACACTTAGCATGCATAAAACCAATTACTTAGCATGCACAAAACCACATACTTAGCATGCACAAAACCAAATACTTAGCATGCATAAAACCAAACACTTAGCATGCATAAAACCAATTACTTAGCATGCACAAAACTACATACTTAGCATGCACAAAACCAAATACTTAGCATGCATATAACCAAACACTTAGCATGCATAAAACCCCATGTATAACTTGCATATCATATTACATATAACTTGCATATACTCTCTCATATAGTTTGCATAACATGTTACATATGCATAAATGTTCAACATAATGTTTTGCATCATAAAACATGGCATTAAACTTGCATATGGCATAAAACTTGCAAATCACATATCATACAAACTTGCATAAACTCATTTATCCACAAACATAGCCATGTCTTATCACATCCTACCATAATCAATTTAACAATTGATTATTAAAGCTATAGGAACTCACCAAAACCAAGATTAGTAAACTTATGAAGTAGGACTAGTTGCTAAATATGAAGAAGATGATGATTAGAGGTTGATTAGCTTGCAACTCTCTTCATTGATTTGTGGAGGCCATGATCAAGTTTCATTTTGCCATAGTTTAGTTACAAGATCTAATTATGAATGAATTAGGGTAGGGTTGGGGTCTTATTTATAGGATTAGGTAGTGTTTTAGGCCCTTAGATTAACCCTAGATTAGATTAGGACCGTCAGATTTAGGAAATCTCTAGAACACAGCCCAAGACTCAACCAAAAACCAGATCTGGTGCACCCAGATCAACAGGGCCGACACCCTGTGTCGACACCCCTGTCGACAGGCAAGTCGACAGGGCAGTCGACACCCCTGTCGACAGCCCTGTCGACATGGCTAGGGCGGGAATTTTTCCCGCCTGGCCCCCGCTGGCTCCAATTTCGAAATCTGATTTTAAATATTAAATTCTGTTTTTATCTTAAATTTTCTGCCAACTTCATTGGGCCATAACTGGGCCATACGGACTCCGATTCTCGAAAACTCGGACTCTATTTCGCGTATTTTTCCGAGACGAACGCAATGACGCAGCCCGTTTCCCCCAATTCTCACATTTGAGATTATTTATTCTGCAATTAATGAATTTCAGCATTAACTGAAATACGGGGTGTTACATTCTCCCCTCCTTAAAGGATTTCGTCCCCGAAATCTCTAAGCTAAGGAGAATGCATATCCTACCATCCAAACAACCATCTACTCAATCCATCAAACACGGGCATCCATTGTCCTTAAAACAATTTCTAATGATGTATGAGCATATGCAAAAAGTGTGTGTATATGTTCCCTATCTAATGTATGAACATATGCAAACCATGATAGTGCCATGCATCCATTATGTATGCGAGAGAACCCTATCGACACATACAATATCTACATGAGTGCACAATCATTCACCAAAATGCATCATCCATATGATAACGCAACCATTATACATCCATTAATATAGCTACCTACACACCTAAATATGCAATATGCAATATGAAGTGACTGAGCCGATCTAGTGCCTAGAGTGTGTGTATATGCATCCACGAGCAACCACTAGCAACCACTTGCATCCACATGCATCCATCAAACATAACATGTCTCAAACACATGTTTCAACCATAGGACTATCCTATCTGAAGATCAAAGGTACTAACGAGAGGATATACTACAGATAAGATAAGTACTAGTCAAACGATAAAGGAGAAATTAAAAGACATATCCTAAAAAGGAATGGGTATAATGAACGCATCTTCTCTTCCGTCTCTAAGGTAGCGTTGCTCTCATCTTCTCCCCATTGCACTTTGACTAGTTGAACCTCTCGACTCCTCAACTTCCTAGTCTCTGACCCAAGGATGCGAGTAGGAGCTCGTCGAATCGTCTCATCACGCTCTATCTCTACTTCTTTAAGCAAGCTCGGCTCTACCACCTCAGCGGTCTCATGTAGGAACTTCCTCAATGTGACATATGGAATATATCCTGTACACCACTAAGCCTGTCGGGCAACTCCACTCTATATGCCATCCGTCCGATCCTTTCCTTAATAGGAAACGGCCCCACGAACCTTGGTGCTAACTTCCCAACAGATCCAAAGCGAACCACATTTCGTAACGGAGATACTTTGATAAAAAGCATGTCCCAATATCAAACTCAAGCTCTGTTCTCCTCTTGTCCGCATAAGATTGCGCCGCTTTCATCCTTCTTCGAATCAAATCAATCTTTTCCCGAAGTCTTTCTAACCTTATCGGCCCAAGCAAGATCTTATCCGTAGATTCCCACCAACATGTAGGAGATCGACAAGGCCTTCCATAAAGAGCTTCGAAAGGAGCCATACCAATACTGGACTGAAAGCTGTTATTATATGCGAACTTCACCAATGGAAGATGCTCTTCCCATGTACCTCCAAAATCTAAGATACAAAGCCTCAAAAGGTCTTCTAGGACACGATTCACCCTCTCAGTCTGGCCGTCCGTCTGAGGGTGATATGCGGTGCTCAGACACAATTGAGTCCCTACTGCGTCTTGCAAACTTCTCCAGAACTCGCTAGTGAAGATAAGATCTCGATCACTCGCTATGCTAGAGGGTACCCCATGCAATCTAATAATCTCCCGAATGTAAACTGAAGCTAGCTATGCAGCAGTCCTCTTACTCTTCACGGGTATAAAATGGGTATTCTTAGTAAGTCTGTCTACCACACCCCAAATTCCCGTATTACCCTCCCTCGATCTCGGTAATCCATCGACAAAACCCATCGAGACACTATCCCACTTCCATAGCGGAACTTCCAATGGGTGAAGCAACCCACCGGGTTTCTTTTGCTCCGCTTTTACTTGTTGGCACACCAAGCATCTAGCGACATACTCGGCCGCGTCTTTCTTCATACCGGCCCAAAAGAAAACTCGCTTCACATCTTGGTACATCTTGTCCCCACCGGGATGAATGGTCATCTTCGACCGATGTGCATCATCAAGTATAGCCTTCCTCAAACCCTCGTCTTGCGGTACACAAAGTCTACCGTCTCTACGCAACCACCCCTTACCATCTAGGGTGTACCTACTCAAATGGCTGGACGACCCCCCCTCATGAGCTTCTTTACTAACTCAACCAATTGTGGGTCGTCCCGCTGTGCTCCGCCAATATGCCCCAAAAGAGTAGGCCTAACCTCCAAGGAGGCTAGCAAAACGGGTACAAAGTCAACGGAAGGTCTAAAGTCAAACATAGAAATAAACTCTAAACTCCGTCGTTCAACGAACAATGAACTCAAGGACAACCTTTTTCTACTTAAGGCGTCTGCTACCACGTTACCCTTGCCATGGGTATACGTTATCTCAAACCCATAGGATGCTAAGAATCCCATCCAAAATCATCACAGCTGTCCATCTCTCACGCAGACCACCCTAGTCGAACTCGACATCCCCCAAATGCAAGCCCCAAAGGCCTAAACCAATATCAGACAAACACCCAAGGGATATCTCCTTCGAGTTCAGGCGGCCTACGTGAGATGATACTAGTAAAAATGGCTAATCAATTAAGCCTTTGACCAACTTTGGATGTCCTCGCCAGTCTCGCTCCAAAACCACCGTTTTCCCATAACTGGCTTTGCTCACCCCATTGAGCACATACGAAAACTTATTTCGCTTCCTAGAAAAGACCCAGATGTCATCCACAAAGACCATCACGAACTTATTTAGGTACTCCCTGAACACCCTTCTCATCAAATCAACAAAGTATGCGGGGGCGTTCGTCAAACCAAATGGCATCACCAGCCACTCATAAAAAAAATCATCCGGAGTCCTAAAGGCAGTCTTCTCTATACTATCCTCAGCCACTCTCAACTGATGAAATCCCGTGGCTAAGTCCTACTACAAAAATACTGAGGCGCCAGCCAACTGATCAAAGAGATCATCAATCCTCGGCAATGGGTGTCTATTCTTCTTTGTGAGTTTATTTAGTTCTCTTTAGCCTACACAAAGTCTGAGGGACCCATCCGCCTTCGTGACAAAAACTACTGGAGCACCCCACTCCGATATACTTCGTCTTATGAACCCCTTCTCAAGCAAATCGACTACTTACTTATGGAGTTCCCTCCTCTCACGAGGAGCCATGCGGCACACTAGCCAAGATACTGGTTTAGGATTATCCACCAGATATATTCGGAAGTCAATCTCCCGCTTCGGAGGTAAGCCCTTCACCTCCTCACACACATCCGAGTATTCCCGGACCGCTCTAACAGATCGCAAACTCTAGACCGACGTGTCAAGCGATTCTAGATAACTTAGCATAACAGATTCTATGGGATTACAAGAGATCTCGAGAGTGTTACCCAAGCGGGTCATAAGCCTAACAACTCTCCCTTCAAAATCAAGAACGGCACCCCTACTGGATAACCAGTCCATGCCCAAAACTAACCCATAGCCCGTGAAGCCCAACAAGCATCACACCTAAACTCAACGCTAAGTATAGAAACTTTCAAACCCAAACACATCATGGAGCCCAATTGGGTTTGAAACAACTAAGGGATCATCTACCAAACTGGTGTCTAAGTGCAGTGACTCAACTGACAATGATGAGATAAACGAACTCGATGCGTCAGAATCAAATAAAGTTCGAATCGGATAATCAAGAAATCCAAATTCCAACCTAGACGGTCCTATCCCCATCTGGTACCCTAGTCGTGAGGGAATACAACCACCCTCCAGGAGATTCCGTACCTTGCCCTTGCCTCTTTGGACAATCCTAATAAGATGTCCTATTCCTCCCAAAAGGATAACTATTTGCCTTCTTCATCCCATTCTCCACTTGTAACCTCCCACCGATGAGGTTTCATTCTTCATTAACCAAACAACTATTTGAGCCTTCCTCCCATCGCCTATCCAATAGATACTTACCAGTCCTCCTCCTTCTTGAACCAACTTCTAATCTGACTATCGTCTAAGTCCCTTGAAGTGGTTTTCCATTCTTATCTATCTTCGAAAGATCATCTATACACGGAGGGGAAGCTCAAAATCGAGAGAGGAAGAGATTCAAAACGGAGAATTCGAAAGATAAAGATATGGCTATCGGGGATTATGCTTTTCTTTCAAAAACTTTTCTCTTAAAAGACATGTTTTTGAAAATACTCCTTTCCAAAAATATTCTTAGAAAATAGTTTTTCTAAAAAATTTATCTGTTCTGGTAACCTTAAGCTCTGATACCACGTGTAACACCCCACACCCGCTTTGGTCACTCTCTAAGGGAATGCCATAACATCGGTGGAGTATTTTAAGTGAATATAGAACAGAAAAATTACAACAAGATAGATATAAGTAATACTTGAAAATCTTAAAACATCATTTCATTGCAGCGGAAAGTAAAACATGTTTGGTTACATCACAAAACCATAATAAGAGTCAAGTACAAAATATCCATCCTGATAAATAAAAGTACATAATCCCAATACATGAACTGATAGCCATAAAAGAAAGGGTAAGCTGAGCTCTACATCTATGGTCCAAGCTCCAAAAGAGAATAAAGCAGCCTGATCTAAGCCCACTCGTACCGGGCCCACTCTGATAACCTGAGGGTTGGGAAAAAAAGATAAAAACAACGGGGTCAGACATAAGTCTGAGTGAGTCCTATAACCCTAACAATACAATCATTAAAGTAATTAGGGTATGATATAAACAAGGTACGGTACCTCTGGGGATAATGACCACACTAAGTAGCCAACTAAACACCGGATGTACTAAGATAACCGAAAAGACGCATTTATCCACCCAAGGATAAATTACTAGATTACACCACCCCAGATCTACCCACCCAAGGGTAATTCCTACACTGCACCACACCAGTTCTACCCACCAAGAGTAATTCCTACTTAAAGGTTGATCCCACTAAGTGTACTTAGTAATTTTTACCCAGTAGTTTCTTGTACCCCTACACAGGTGCCGTCTGCCCCTATCTTTACTAGGTGTACCCACTACTCCCAAGCGATCGGCTCCCTACCGTAGATACCCGTGCTGGTCCCACAATGGGGTGTATCATTCCCCAAAGTGGCCACCTGATAGTATCAACGGTGCACGGCTTTATATCTACACGATGCAACAACGACTTACCAACCAGCCCGGGTCCACACACGCATATGAAACCCGTTGATCCTGCGTTGCCACCGCTAACCCGTTTTGGCCTCTTATAGTCAAGCCCAATATGCGTGTCCCGTCACTCGACTAGAGTCGAGCCCACAAAGATACGTTTGGGATATTGGTTGAAATGGGCCCCCACAAGCTACCCTCCTAAGCTTGTCATTCATTTAGTATAACCCAATAATGGGTCCCCACAAGCTACCCACCTAAGCTTGTCATTCATCAAATGCAACCCTATAATGGGTCCCCACAAGCTACCCACCTAAGCTTGTCATTCATCAAATGTAACCCTATAATGGGTCCCCACAAGCTACCCACCTAAGCTTGTCATTCATCAAATGTAACCCTATAATGGGTCCCCCACAAGCTACCCACCTAAGCTTGTCATTCATCTAGTGTAACCCACTTAACCCTTTTAATAACCATGTTCACTTACATGTTTAAAGTTTGGTTAAGTCATTTAATTATATTTCAATTGCCACCCAAGGCACCCACTAGATTTCCACATGCCACCCAAAGCTCTTACTTAACCCTTCACCCATGTTTTAATTACATGTTCCGCTTTGGTTAAGTATTCTAATCGTATTTTCTATTGCCACCCAAGGCAACCCACTAGTTTCCTCATGCCACCCAAGGCACCCCCACTAGTTACTACATGCCACCCAAGGCACCCACTTAACCCCCATGTCCCACTACATGCTAATTTGGTTAAGTGTTTCTTAATTAATTAAGACCGTGATCCTCATAAGGACCTCTCACATTAGACTATCTTTTATGACCGCTGGTTAAGCCGGTTGGGTCCGGGCAGCCTTACGTCATAACCGAGTCTAACCTCGTGTCTTTACGTTAATCACGTATTTAGTTTGTGCCTAAGACCTCTCACATTGGGCTAACATTTGTAGCAACTGGTTAAGCCGGTTGGGTCCGGGCAGTTTTACGCTACAACTGAGTCCAACCTCGTGTCTTAGTCGATTAATTACACCTAATTAATCACCTCATAATTTATATTAATTATCCCTAATTAATATCAAGTTTTTCATAACATGGGTAGACCTAACTCAATAGGTAAATTCCCATGGGGTAGACCTAACTCAATAGGTAAATTCCCACTTATGCTTATTCATTTTATGGTATGCTTAATCATAACCATTTCACACCACTTTATTAACATGCATATTAACCCCATCGTTCCCCACGTAATTCGTCTCATAACATGACATAATAAAGGGAAGATTCATCACAAATGTCATGGGTTTAACCAACATAGCATATAACTTTATCATGGGTTCAAAAGGTGTCAACTTGCATATATGAACATACATTAAACCCAACTTAGCATATAACCCAAACTTGCATCATGCATGTCATAAAAAGAGACAAACTTGCATATGAACTTGCACATAAACTTTGCATATGAACTTGCATCATAACTTTGCATATGAACTTGCATCATAACTTTGCATATGAACTTGCATCATAACTTTGCATAAAACCAAACACTTAGCATGCATAAAACCAATTACTTAGCATGCACAAAACCACATACTTAGCATGCACAAAACCAAATACTTAGCATGCATAAAACCAAACACTTAGCATGCATAAAACCAATTACTTAGCATGCACAAAACTACATACTTAGCATGCACAAAACCAAATACTTAGCATGCATAGAACCAAACACTTAGCATGCATAAAACCCCATGTATAACTTGCATATCATATTACATATAACTTGCATATACTCTCTCATATAGTTTGCATAACATGTTACATATGCATAAATGTTCAACATAATGTTTTGCATCATAAAACATGGCATTAAACTTGCATATGGCATAAAACTTGCAAATCACATATCATACAAACTTGCATAAACTCATTTATCCACAAACATAGCCATGTCTTATCACATCCTACCATAATCAATTTAACAATTGATTATTAAAGCTATAGGAACTCACCAAAACCAAGATTAGCAAACTTATGAAGTAGGACTAGTTGCTAAATATGAAGAAGATGATGATTAGAGGTTGATTAGCTTGCAACTCTCTTCATTGATTTGTGGAGGCCATGATCAAGTTTCATTTTGCCATAGTTTAGTTACAAGATCTAATTATGAATGAATTAGGGTAGGGTTGGGGTCTTATTTATAGGATTAGGTAGTGTTTTAGGCCCTTAGATTAACCCTAGATTAGATTAGGACCGTCAGATTTAGGAAATCTCTAGAACACAGCCCAAGACTCAACCAAAAACCAGATCTGGTGCACCCAGATCAACAGGGCCGACACCCTGTGTCGACACCCCTGTCGACAGGCAAGTCGACAGGGCAGTCGACACCCCTGTCGACAGCCCTGTCGACAGCCCTGTCGACATGGCTAGGGCGGGAATTTTTCCCGCCTGGCCCCCGCTGGCTCCAATTTCGAAATCTGATTTTAAATATTAAATTCTGTTTTTATCTTAAATTTTCTGCCAACTTCATTGGGCCATAACTGGGCCATACGGACTCCGATTCTCGAAAACTCGGACTCTATTTCGCGTATTTTTCCGAGACGAACGCAATGACGCAGCCCGTTTCCCCCAATTCTCACATTTGAGATTATTTATTCTGCAATTAATGAATTTCAGCATTAACTGAAATACGGGGTGTTACATTCTCCCCTCCTTAAAGGATTTCGTCCCCGAAATCTCTAAGCTAAGGAGAATGCATATCCTACCATCCAAACAACCATCTACTCAATCCATCAAACACGGGCATCCATTGTCCTTAAAACAATTTCTAATGATGTATGAGCATATGCAAAAAGTGTGTGTATATGTTCCCTATCTAATGTATGAACATATGCAAACCATGATAGTGCCATGCATCCATTATGTATGCGAGAGAACCCTATCGACACATACAATATCTACATGAGTGCACAATCATTCACCAAAATGCATCATCCATATGATAACGCAACCATTATACATCCATTAATATAGCTACCTACACACCTAAATATGCAATATGCAATATGAAGTGACTGAGCCGATCTAGTGCCTAGAGTGTGTGTATATGCATCCACGAGCAACCACTAGCAACCACTTGCATCCACATGCATCCATCAAACATAACATGTCTCAAACACATGTTTCAACCATAGGACTATCCTATCTGAAGGTCAAAGGTACTAACGAGAGGATATACTACAGATAAGATAAGTACTAGTCAAACGATAAAGGAGAAATTAAAAGACATATCCTAAAAAGGAATGGGTATAATGAACGCATCTTCTCTTCCGTCTCTAAGGTAGCGTTGCTCGCATCTTCTCCCCATTGCACTTTGACTAGTTGAACCTCTCGACTCCTCAACTTCCTAGTCTCTGACCCAAGGATGCGAGTAGGAGCTCGTCGAATCGTCTCATCACGCTCTATCTCTACTTCTTTAAGCAAGCTCGGCTCTACCACCTCAGCGGTCTCATGTAGGAACTTCCTCAATGTGACATATGGAATATATCCTGTACACCACTAAGCCTGTCGGGCAACTCCACTCTATATGCCATCCGTCCGATCCTTTCCTTAATAGGAAACGGCCCCACGAACCTTGGTGCTAACTTCCCAACAGATCCAAAGCGAACCACATTTCGTAACGGAGATACTTTGATAAAAAGCATGTCCCAATATCAAACTCAAGCTCTGTTCTCCTCTTGTCCGCATAAGATTGCGCCGCTTTCATCCTTCTTCGAATCAAATCAATCTTTTCCCGAAGTCTTTCTAACCTTATCGGCCCAAGCAAGATCTTATCCGTAGATTCCCACCAACATGTAGGAGATCGACAAGGCCTTCCATAAAGAGCTTCGAAAGGAGCCATACCAATACTGGACTGAAAGCTGTTATTATATGCGAACTTCACCAATGGAAGATGCTCTTCCCATGTACCTCCAAAATCTAAGATACAAAGCCTCAAAAGGTCTTCTAGGACACGATTCACCCTCTCAGTCTGGCCGTCCGTCTGAGGGTGATATGCGGTGCTCAGACACAATTGAGTCCCTACTGCGTCTTGCAAACTTCTCCAGAACTCGCTAGTGAAGATAGGATCTCGATCACTCGCTATGCTAGAGGGTACCCCATGCAATCTAATAATCTCCCGAATGTAAACTGAAGCTAGCTATGCAGCAGTCCTCTTACTCTTCACGGGTATAAAATGGGTATTCTTAGTAAGTCTGTCTACCACACCCCAAATTCCCGTATTACCCTCCCTCGATCTCGGTAATCCATCGACAAAACCCATCGAGACACTATCCCACTTCCATAGCGGAACTTCCAATGGGTGAAGCAACCCACCGGGTTTCTTTTGCTCCGCTTTTACTTATTGGCACACCAAGCATCTAGCGACATACTCGGCCGCGTCTTTCTTCATACCGGCCCAAAAGAAAACTCGCTTCACGTCTTGGTACATCTTGTCCCCACCGGGATGAATGGTCATCTTCGACCGATGTGCATCATCAAGTATAGCCTTCCTCAAACCCTCGTCTTGCGGTACACAAAGTCTACCGTCTCTACGCAACCACCCCTTACCATCTAGGGTGTACCTACTCAAATGGCTGGACGACCCCCCCTCATGAGCTTCTTTACTAACTCAACCAATTGTGGGTCGTCCCGCTGTGCTCCGCCAATATGCCCCAAAAGAGTAGGCCTAACCTCCAAGGAGGCTAGCAAAACGGGTACAAAGTCAACGGAAGGTCTAAAGTCAAACATAGAAATAAACTCTAAACTCCGTCGTTCAACGAACAATGAACTCAAGGACAACCTTTTTCTACTTAAGGCGTCTGCTACCACGTTACCCTTGCCATGGGTATACGTTATCTCAAACCCATAGGATGCTAAGAATCCCATCCAAAATCATCACAGCTGTCCATCTCTCACGCAGACCACCCTAGTCGAACTCGACATCCCCCAAATGCAAGCCCCAAAGGCCTAAACCAATATCAGACAAACACCCAAGGGATATCTCCTTCGAGTTCAGGCGGCCTACGTGAGATGATACTAGTAAAAATGGCTAATCAATTAAGCCTTTGACCAACTTTGGATGTCCTCGCCAGTCTCGCTCCAAAACCACCGTTTTCCCATAACTGGCTTTGCTCACCCCATTGAGCACATACGAAAACTTATTTCGCTTCCTAGAAAAGACCCAGATGTCATCCACAAAGACCATCACGAACTTATTTAGGTACTCCCTGAACACCCTTCTCATCAAATCAACAAAGTATGCGGGGGCGTTCGTCAAACCAAATGGCATCACCAGCCACTCATAAAAAAAATCATCCGGAGTCCTAAAGGCAGTCTTCTCTATACTATCCTCAGCCACTCTCAACTGATGAAATCCCGTGGCTAAGTCCTACTACAAAAATACTGAGGCGCCAGCCAACTGATCAAAGAGATCATCAATCCTCGGCAATGGGTGTCTATTCTTCTTTGTGAGTTTATTTAGTTCTCTTTAGCCTACACAAAGTCTGAGGGACCCATCCGCCTTCGTGACAAAAACTACTGGAGCACCCCACTCCGATATACTTCGTCTTATGAACCCCTTCTCAAGCAAATCGCCTACTTACTTATGGAGTTCCCTCCTCTCACGAGGAGCCATGCGGCACACTAGCCAAGATACTGGTTTAGGATTATCCACCAGATATATTCGGAAGTCAATCTCCCGCTTCGGAGGTAAGCCCTTCACCTCCTCACACACATCCGAGTATTCCCGGACCGCTCTAACAGATCGCAAACTCTAGACCGACGTGTCAAGCGATTCTAGATAACTTAGCATAACAGATTCTATGGGATTACAAGAGATCTCGAGAGTGTTACCCAAGCGGGTCATAAGCCTAACAACTCTCCCTTCAAAATCAAGAACGGCACCCCTACTGGATAACCAGTCCATGCCCAAAACTAACCCATAGCCCGTGAAGCCCAACAAGCATCACACCTAAACTCAACGCTAAGTATAGAAACTTTCAAACCCAAACACATCATGGAGCCCAATTGGGTTTGAAACAACTAAGGGATCATCTACCAAACTGGTGTCTAAGTGCAGTGACTCAACTGACAATGATGAGATAAACGAACTCGATGCGTCAGAATCAAATAAAGTTCGAATCGGATAATCAAGAAATCCAAATTCCAACCTAGACGGTCCTATCCCCATCTGGTACCCTAGTCGTGAGGGAATACAACCACCCTCCAGGAGATTCCGTACCTTGCCCTTGCCTCTTTGGACAATCCTAATAAGATGTCCTATTCCTCCCAAAAGGATAACTATTTGCCTTCTTCATCCCATTCTCCACTTGTAACCTCCCACCGATGAGGTTTCATTCTTCATTAACCAAACAACTATTTGAGCCTTCCTCCCATCGCCTATCCAATAGATACTTACCAGTCCTCCTCCTTCTTGAACCAACTTCTAATCTGACTATCGTCTAAGTCCCTTGAAGTGGTTTTCCATTCTTATCTATCTTCGAAAGATCATCTATACACGGAGGGGAAGCTCAAAATCGAGAGAGGAAGAGATTCAAAACGGAGAATTCGAAAGATAAAGATATGGCTATCGGGGATTATGCTTTTCTTTCAAAAACTTTTCTCTTAAAAGACATGTTTTTGAAAATACTCCTTTCCAAAAATATTCTTAGAAAATAGTTTTTCTAAAAATTTTATCTGTTCTGGTAACCTTAAGCTCTGATACCACGTGTAACACCCCACACCCGCTTTGGTCACTCTCTAAGGGAATGCCATAACATCGGTGGAGTATTTTAAGTGAATATAGAACAGAAAAATTACAACAAGATAGATATAAGTAATACTTGAAAATCTTAAAACATCATTTCATTGCAGCGGAAAGTAAAACATGTTTGGTTACATCACAAAACCATAATAAGAGTCAAGTACAAAATATCCATCCTGATAAATAAAAGTACATAATCCCAATACATGAACTGATAGCCATAAAAGAAAGGGTAAGCTGAGCTCTACATCTATGGTCCAAGCTCCAAAAGAGAATAAAGCAGCCTGATCTAAGCCCACTCGTACCGGGCCCACTCTGATAACCTGAGGGTTGGGAAAAAAAGATAAAAACAACGGGGTCAGACATAAGTCTGAGTGAGTCCTATAACCCTAACAATACAATCATTAAAGTAATTAGGGTATGATATAAACAAGGTACGGTACCTCTGGGGATAATGACCACACTAAGTAGCCAACTAAACACCGGATGTACTAAGATAACCGAAAAGACGCATTTATCCACCCAAGGATAAATTACTAGATTACACCACCCCAGATCTACCCACCCAAGGGTAATTCCTACACTGCACCACACCAGTTCTACCCACCAAGAGTAATTCCTACTTAAAGGTTGATCCCACTAAGTGTACTTAGTAATTTTTACCCAGTAGTTTCTTGTACCCCTACACAGGTGCCGTCTGCCCCTATCTTTACTAGGTGTACCCACTACTCCCAAGCGATCGGCTCCCTACCGTAGATACCCGTGCTGGTCCCACAATGGGGTGTATCATTCCCCAAAGTGGCCACCTGATAGTATCAACGGTGCACGACTTTATATCTACACGATGCAACAACGACTTACCAACCAGCCCGGGTCCACACACGCATATGAAACCCGTTGATCCTGCGTTGCCACCGCTAACCCGTTTTGGCCTCTTATAGTCAAGCCCAATATGCGTGTCCCGTCACTCGACTAGAGTCGAGCCCACAAAGATACGTTTGGGATATTGGTTGAAATGGGCCCCCACAAGCTACCCTCCTAAGCTTGTCATTCATTTAGTATAACCCAATAATGGGTCCCCACAAGCTACCCACCTAAGCTTGTCATTCATCAAATGCAACCCTATAATGGGTCCCCACAAGCTACCCACCTAAGCTTGTCATTCATCAAATGTAACCCTATAATGGGTCCCCACAAGCTACCCACCTAAGCTTGTCATTCATCAAATGTAACCCTATAATGGGTCCCCCACAAGCTACCCACCTAAGCTTGTCATTCATCTAGTGTAACCCACTTAACCCTTTTAATAACCATGTTCACTTACATGTTTAAAGTTTGGTTAAGTCATTTAATTATATTTCAATTGCCACCCAAGGCACCCACTAGATTTCCACATGCCACCCAAAGCACTTACTTAACCCTTCACCCATGTTTTAATTACATGTTCCGCTTTGGTTAAGTATTCTAATCGTATTTTCTATTGCCACCCAAGGCAACCCACTAGTTTCCTCATGCCACCCAAGGCACCCCCACTAGTTACTACATGCCACCCAAGGCACCCACTTAACCCCCATGTCCCACTACATGCTAATTTGGTTAAGTGTTTCTTAATTAATTAAGACCGTGATCCTCATAAGGACCTCTCACATTAGACTATCTTTTATGACCGCTGGTTAAGCCGGTTGGGTCCGGGCAGCCTTACGTCATAACCGAGTCTAACCTCGTGTCTTTACGTTAATCACGTATTTAGTTTGTGCCTAAGACCTCTCACATTGGGCTAACATTTGTAGCAACTGGTTAAGCCGGTTGGGTCCGGGCAGTTTTACGCTACAACTGAGTCCAACCTCGTGTCTTAGTCGATTAATTACACCTAATTAATCACCTCATAATTTATATTAATTATCCCTAATTAATATCAAGTTTTTCATAACATGGGTAGACCTAACTCAATAGGTAAATTCCCATGGGGTAGACCTAACTCAATAGGTAAATTCCCACTTATGCTTATTCATTTTATGGTATGCTTAATCATAACCATTTCACACCACTTTATTAACATGCATATTAACCCCATCGTTCCCCATGTAATTCGTCTCATAACATGACATAATAAAGGGAAGATTCATCACAAATGTCATGGGTTTAACCAACATAGCATATAACTTTATCATGGGTTCAAAAGGTGTCAACTTGCATATATGAACATACATTAAACCCAACTTAGCATATAACCCAAACTTGCATCATGCATGTCATAAAAAGAGACAAACTTGCATATGAACTTGCACATAAACTTTGCATATGAACTTGCATCATAACTTTGCATATGAACTTGCATCATAACTTTGCATATGAACTTGCATCATAACTTTGCATAAAACCAAACACTTAGCATGCATAAAACCAATTACTTAGCATGCACAAAACCACATACTTAGCATGCACAAAACCAAATACTTAGCATGCATAAAACCAAACACTTAGCATGCATAAAACCAATTACTTAGCATGCACAAAACTACATACTTAGCATGCACAAAACCAAATACTTAGCATGCATAGAACCAAACACTTAGCATGCATAAAACCCCATGTATAACTTGCATATCATATTACATATAACTTGCATATACTCTCTCATATAGTTTGCATAACATGTTACATATGCATAAATGTTCAACATAATGTTTTGCATCATAAAACATGGCATTAAACTTGCATATGGCATAAAACTTGCAAATCACATATCATACAAACTTGCATAAACTCATTTATCCACAAACATAGCCATGTCTTATCACATCCTACCATAATCAATTTAACAATTGATTATTAAAGCTATAGGAACTCACCAAAACCAAGATTTTCAAACTTATGAAGTAGGACTAGTTGCTAAATATGAAGAAGATGATGATTAGAGGTTGATTAGCTTGCAACTCTCTTCATTGATTTGTGGAGGCCATGATCAAGTTTCATTTTGCCATAGTTTAGTTACAAGATCTAATTATGAATGAATTAGGGTAGGGTTGGGGTCTTATTTATAGGATTAGGTAGTGTTTTAGGCCCTTAGATTAACCCTAGATTAGATTAGGACCGTCAGATTTAGGAAATCTCTAGAACACAGCCCAAGACTCAACCAAAAACCAGATCTGGTGCACCCAGATCAACAGGGCCGACACCCTGTGTCGACACCCCTGTCGACAGGCAAGTCGACAGGGCAGTCGACACCCCTGTCGACAGCCCTGTCGACATGGCTAGGGCGGGAATTTTTCCCGCCTGGCCCCCGCTGGTTCCAATTTCGAAATCTGATTTTAAATATTAAATTCTGTTTTTATCTTAAATTTTCTGCCAACTTCATTGGGCCATAACTGGGCCATACGGACTCCGATTCTCGAAAACTCGGACTCTATTTCGCGTATTTTTCCGAGACGAACGCAATGACGCAGCCCGTTTCCCCCAATTCTCACATTTGAGATTATTTATTCTGCAATTAATGAATTTCAGCATTAACTGAAATACGGGGTGTTACAATCCCCTTTTTCTCTCGCCTCGCCAACTTCCAGTCTCTTGCGAAGCTCACCCATAATTCGATGAACGCTAGCCCCCGCAACTATCGCCTGAACGCGACTAGAGTCATCAGCAACGACGGCATCATCAGGGACTATGGTGAAGGGATTGTTGAAGAGGAAACGAATGAAATTGAAGAAAATAAAAAATGAGGTTCATTCACAGTTCGAATCAACAGTAACGATCAACGTGAAAAGAATTTCGATTTATAATTACCTATTCGATTGAATTTCGAATCTAAAGGGTTTAGAGGGAAGTCGAATTCTAGGGTTTCAGAATTTGGGGGTAAAATGGTTGAAGTAAAAGATAGAAAAGTAAAGGGTAGATTGGTTTATATAGTCTCTATGCAGACTCTTGGTCCCTCCATTCCATTTCGGTGGATCGGCTCGGCCCGATGGGCCATGAACACTTAACCAACCCTATAGCTACTCACGCATAATACATGCTCAACCGTTGGTTCGTGACTTGCACCAACCCTGAGTTCTAGCGCTGGACTTTAGTTTGAAGCCCAACCTCATGCCCATTATGAAATGGATTGAATTAGTTCGACCAATCCAATGCATAGTACGATACCCGCTTAATTAAGTAAACTCAAAGGAATTTAGAGAAAACCATCAAAAGACATGAACATGTGGCAATTAGAATTCTCATATTTTAATTTGATAATGATTAAATGATGTACCTGAAATACTGTTTAACATCCTTCTCTGAATCTTAAAACTAACAAGCATGGCAAAAATAAATGGAAACTTGACTCTGTATTTATACCCGTCTCAAGAAATCAGAAGATACGATTTTATGAAATGACGTAACTATATAGATAGACCTTATTATTAGCACTCACCGATTCGAGAATGGACAGGTTAGTCACTTCGAACTACGTTTCATCTATGATAAAATGTACTTTGAGGGGGGAGTGTTGTCTAGCTTTTATTTCAAGACACCACAGACTTAAGCATTCACGATTACATGGGTAAAGACATATATCCTAACTAACCCGATATTTATACATAGGTTCACCGACACGGCTCGTGATCCTCCCTCTACATGTGGCTCGTGGTATCCCCCTTTTCATGTGGTTCGTGGTCCTCCCTTTACCCTCGGCTCGTGGGCACTACTCACGACCCGATCAGTATATATGGGTCACGAACCAATCATGCTCCCAGGAGAACATGGTCAGGAATTGGTCAATTTCCATCAAGTCACGAACCGAAGATCAGGGATCTAATCACACGTGTCCATAACGGGCATGATGACCACTTCTCCGCTCACTCACGAACGGCTTCGAGATTTTCGTGATGGACGCCACGTGTCTTCACGAACTGCTTGCAGGAACTGCCTACAATTAGTCCAATACTTGGCATTTTTCGGGATCTTTTGGCAATTGAGAGTTCTGATTCCACCATTATCACATTTCTCCCATTTCTAATCAGAAATATCTCGAATTTTTTAAGTGAATAATCATTGTATTGTGATTGTACTTGCATTCAAACCTATAATCAGAATCATATATATAATCAGAATCATATATAAAGTGGACGTAGGCTCTTTAACATCGAACCACTGTAAATTTGGTGTGTTTGCTGCATTTTATTTCATTTCAAGTTACAATTCTCTGCAATTCAAGATAATTTGGGTGTTAGAACCATATTTTGGTCTAACAACTGGAAAAAAAGGAAAGCCAAATACAATCATGATAAACATTCTATCGTTAATCCCTTGCTAATTTGAGAAGGTTTACCAATAGATTACCAATAGATGATGCCAGATTAAATATTCTCATAAATTAAAATCTGTCGCAAATCCCTTGCTAATTAGCAACAATTTACCGATGTTTATTTATAAATAATAATTTAAAAAAATACATATCCGTCGCTAAAACATCGATAAATAAATTTAACATTAAAATTTTAAATTGAGCTAAATGATGGAAAATGGTCGGAGAACTCACGCTAAAATCCATCGCTATAGTTCCACACAAATACCGACTTGAAATTTTCCGACCACTAATATCCATTGCTAATCCGTCGCTAAACACTGTATAGCGGCGGATTACCAGCGGATTCTACTGCTGCAAAATCAGCTTTTTCTTGTAGTGTTTTTTTCATTGCGTGGCGGCTGCTTCATTAAATTACTTGCCTTTTGCTCTTCCATACGATCTCTCGTTCCACTATATAGATCTTCGATCGACTTGTTCTTCAACTGGCAGTTTTGGCTTGCAGTACAAGGAAGATGTCACTAACGTGGATTTTCGGCTTGCAGTCTTCTTAACCTCACTTACACTAGTAAACTTTGAGTACAAAGGTATTAGTGGCATAGATATACCTGCATTTTACTAGTTGTCTTGATGTGATCACTGTGATAAGGAAATATGCTTTCATTAAACATAACATGCCCGCTTATATATATTTTACAACTTTTGTCTAGGCCTTTGTACCCCTTTTGATTTGACGCATATCCTATAAATGTACATGGTTTGGAACTAAATATTAACTTATGTTTATTATAGGGTCTAAGATAAGATAACATACATCCAAAGTTTTTAATGAGATTTTAATCTGGTTTAACTCTGAATAGTTTTTCATGAGGACTTATTCCTTTTAATACTCATGTTGGTAGTTTGTTTATAAGATACACAATTGTACAAAATGAATTTGGTCAAAAATTTAGTTGCATTTTGGCTTGAGTTAACAGAGATAAACCTATTTTAACTGTATATCTATGTTTTCTTTCTACTAGTCCATTTTGTTCTAATGTGTATGGACATGTGGTTCTGTGTGGTATCCCTTTCTTTTCAAAGTATCCTTTAGGGTATTATACTCTATACCATCATCTAACTGAAAAACTTTAACTATTGATCCAGTTTGTTTTTCTACTAGTGTGATATAGGGTATAACACTATTATAGGTGTCCGATTTTGATTATTTTTTAATATCCATGTGTGTCTAGTGTATGCATCAACCAAAGTAATATAATACTTGTACCCATAATCAATGTGTATTGTGGCTAAGCCCCACAAGTCAGAAGCTATCATTTGTGAGGTTTAGTATAAATAGTGGTGGAGTTATAAAATGGTAGCTTGTACTCTTCCTCATTTAACGAAAAGTGCATATATATATGAAAAAGGAATATTATCAACATCAATATTGTTCTCAACAAGAATATGTTTTACAGTGTTTATATTAGGATGACGTAGCTTACAGTGCCACAATTCAAAGGCACTTTTCTTTCTTATAGTTTTTTCTTCACTGATATTACAACTTTTCTCCTTGCTACTATTATTGCTCCATTTGGTCTAGTTAAACTAGTATAAGTACCCATTTTCTTCTTTACCCTGCAATAAAATTATACTAGGGAGTATGTCTTTAACAAGACCGTACTTAGGGTAAAATTTAAAATAGACTTGATTGTCTTGAGAAAATTGTGAAACACTTGAGCAGTCCTTTTTGATTTCACGAACTCTTAAGATATTATTTAATATTAACTGTCTCTTTATATAGCCACTACCAATGTGCTGATGCTAATTGACTTACCATCTCGCATGCACACTGATTGTTTACCTCTGTATTCTTTGCTTTCTAGATTTAGATTGTCTAACTTACTTGTTAGATGGTTTTTTGGGTACTAGCTTTCATCATTGATGTGTTCAACTTTGGCAATCTCATTCTGACTAGTGTTCTTGCTGTTATCAGTCTGGTCACTCTGAACTTGAGTAACATTTACAGATGGGTTATTCCCTCATTGATTACTAGTACCTTGATTTGGCGTATAGTTATAACTGAGCCTGAAATAGCACTTAATAGTTGTATGTCCCACTTTCTCACATATTTGGCATTTGGATCCATTGTTATTGTTTCCATTGCCTTTGCCTCTTGATCTATTGCTAAATCCACCTCTTTGAGTTGCCTGATTAAGTTTTTTACCTTTGTTTTTGTAGCTGTAGGCATAGTTGACTGACATGTCTAATTCTTTTGGCTTTTTGCTTTAAATTCTTACTTATTGAGATAGAAGTATGGAATGCACTTCATCCATTAGAGGTGTAACCTTTTGTGATGAGATTAAGGCAACCACTACCTCATCGTCATCCTTTAATCCATTGAGTGTGGTTAATACCTGCTCAGATTCTTGCATTTTATGGGCAGCTGATTCCGGTTGATCACAAAGTGATTTTATCTTGGATAAATACTCCTCCATGGTAATGTTGTCCTTTCTTGAATTGTGTAAGAGTCTTCTTGTGTGCATTATCTTGGCAGCAGACTGTAAGTTGAAGTTTCTTTCGAAATTATCCATGTTTCGTTGGATGATTTACATCCGATTACTTGAGAAATCAGGTTTGGACTTATGGATGGAAGTAGCCATGCACTTATCAATCTGTCTTTCCTGTTATTGTAACACCCCGCCTCCGCTAGGGTCACTCGCAAAGGAATGCACTAGCTTTAGAGGGGCATTATTGGTAAACATGCACAGAAATATCACAAGACAGAACATATAAAATAGCGGAAGTAAAATCGAACTTTCATAAATTCAATAATTAAGGTCTAAAGCCTTTTACATCAGAGTACATCAACACCTGTCTTGCAATAGTAAAGAAGCATAAAGACTTTTTCATAAATTATTCCCCAAGTAAAAACAGTAAAGTAGCCATAGCCAAGAGAAGTCCAAGCCATCCATGATGACCTTCAAGCAGAAGAAATCCGAACTAAACAGCATTGTTTCCTCCCTGAAACCTGGGGGGGGGAAACGGAAGAAAAGAGGCGAAACAAAACGGGTCAGTCAAAAAGACCGAGTAAGTCCTATCTACTTCCAGTATAAAAACAGGTAAAGGTAACATGACATGCATAAACTGAAAGTAAACATAAGGATAACTACAAGATAGATAAACCAGGGTAGCCGGTTGAACTACTGTGGCAAAGTAAACTAAGGCATCATGATAAACTACGGTGTTATGATAAGTCAAGATATCACATCGTCAGATTTCTATCGAGTACATTATCCCAAGGTATCTACCCCGTCTAACATCCCACGGTATCTATTATGTATATTCTTCCTAGTTCGAACATGTATATTTGCTCTGCACCTCTCGTACTAGTATCCCTACCCGCGTCATGTGTTAACCATGAATGTCCCTTGCTCAAAGTCGTGTAATGGTCCATGTCAACCTAATATATCGCATATATAGGTTACTCAAATCATATGTTTCTTTCCATGTATATAAGTTCAGTCCTTTGCCGTACCTCGTACGGGCTTCCTCATGTCGTATTATCCTTGAAATCGTTTGGACTGTCACCCTTGTTCTAGCTAGGCTCTTCCATATGAATCATCGTTTGAACTACTAGGACTTACGCCACCTAGCACCACTAGGGATTACGCTTACCTATTGCACGCTTTCGTATTTCGGTTTGGGTTAAACCACCTAGGCCACTAGGGATTACGCTAACCCTCAACCGCGCCCTTTTCCCCACGCATTCATCGTGAATCGTTTTTCTATAACTGTATGCACATGTATCGCATCGTGCCATCCGAGTCCTGTCACAGGGCAAAACAAGAAATACTGGACTCGGTCGGGAGCTTTAGATTTATCTGCCGATGCAGATACTAAGGTCTGCTTTTCTACACGTGGCTATGGTCCCACGAGACCCCTCCCTCAACTAGTGAAAGGCAACACAAGAGAAAATCTTGCATGAGAACTACACTCCGGCCAGCCCACATCCTACGGCCTACCTCACCCATAATTAGATAGCAATTATGGTCTGTTGGGTGTTCCCTGCCTTTCCGTACGTACACGCTTGACTCAAGATGGTAGATGATCGACGAACTTGCTATCTCGGGCACCTTATGTATTCGTCGACTCACTGCTATCCACCCCGGTCTTTAGGTCGCTCGCATAGCAACCAAGGCATATTCTTGGTTCTTCTACCGCAGACCTCAACCTCTCGTGAGCCTAGTATAATGACATGGCAGCTCACAGAGGGATCCCAAGAATATCCTCACGTCCCCCGAAGCCGCTGCTTCGTTACCCAGTTCGTTAGAGCCTTTATCTAAATCAGATAGCCTGCTCCTACACGCATACTTAAACGTTGACCTAACGTATCGGGTTACTAATCTATCTAAGAAATGGTCCAAATTTCCTTGACTAAGAATTATTACTTAGTTTCCCTTAACTAAGGTTTACCACTTAGCCTTATTTCCATAATCCTTGTTAACTATGGTTATTTACCTAATCCTCCGAATTAGGGTTTATCTAATGGGTTAAGTGTCACTTAAGTTCATAACTTAGCCCGTCTACAAACCATGTCAAAATTGGCTAAGTATCCAAGTCCAAGACTTAACCCTACAAACCATGTGTCAAGTTGGCTAAGTATATTAAGCAATCCATAACTTAACCTCGTCTAATTATCATTTTAGATTGGTTAATTATATAAATTAACTTGACCTTGTCAAATTACCGAGTCAAATCGGTCAAGCGTATTCAAGTGATTCGTGACTTAGCCTTATCATGTTTTCACGTTAGATTGGTTAAGTATAGGTTAACTTAACCCCCATAAATTCACGAGTTAGATTGGCTAAGTATAGGTCACTTAACCACATCCAATTAACGAGTTAGATTGGTTAAGTTTAGTTCACTTAACCACATCAAATTAACGAGTTAGATTGGTTAAGTTTAGGTCACTTAACCACATCAAATCTTCATGTATAATTGGTTAAGTATAAGTTGCTTAACCCCATTAAATTATCACGTTAAGTTGGTTAAGTATTGGTTACTTAACCTCATTGAATTACCAAGTTTAAATTGGTTAAGTGTTTAACTTAACCCCATCGAATTACCGTGTTTAGATTAGTTAAGTGTGGATTACTTAACCCCATCTAATTACCGTGTTTAGATTAGTTAAGTGTAAATTACTTAACCCCATCTCCTAATCATCTTGCATGGTTAAGTGTCATTAAGGAAATCAAGCCCGGTCCCACTTAACCTACCCATTCGTGTCATATCGGTTAAGTGTCATTAGTCAAATTCACTTAACCTTATCATGTGGCATTAATTTAATTAATGCACTCTTAACCTCTCACATTAGACCTTGTTGTGGTTACTAGTTAAGCCGGGCGGGTCCGGGTAGATTTACACCACAACCTAGTCTAACCTCGGGTCTTAAGCGCGACATGACCAACTTCTCACATTGGGTCCTATTGTTTGCAACTACTAGTTAGGCCGGTCGGTTCCGGGTAGATTTACGTTGCAAACTCAACCCAACCTCGAGTTGGCCACACTTATATTGTCTAAGTTCATCATGTTTCCAAAACATGTTACAAGTTTTCAAGCATTTGGGTAGACCTAACTTAATAGGTAAATTCCCAAAGGGTAGACCTAACTTAATAGGTAAATTCCCAAGCTCATGTTTTTATGCATACTTACATGCCAACTTCCATGTTATCTTTCAAGTCATATTTTCAAGTATAAACACATGTCATAATCAAGTTAAGATTTCGCGACATGTTCATGTTTATCTAAGTACCCAAAATCGTGTTTTCCCAACGCAAGCCAAGCGAGTCAACATAGTAGGTATACTATGGCTACATGTAGACCCCTAAACATGCACGATGCCACAAAAAGGGATTGGCTCCAAACATGCATAGTGTCATAAGGTAATTTGGCCACAAACATGCATATTATCCAAAAAGGGTTTGGCCATAAACATGCACAACTTAAAAGAGGGGATTGGCCACGAGCATGCATAATCTCATAAAGGATTCGGCCACAAACTTGCACGTTAGCATAAGGGGTTTGGGTTCATAAACATGCATAAGCCCCAAAATCTTGTCTTAGCCAATGTTTCACACGTGAAGTGGTTTCTAAAGGTTCATGCTAGCATTTCATGCATAAAGATCCAAACTTGCAAGTTAAACTAGGTTATGCATAGCATGAGAGGCATGATTAAGTCACTCACATGGCCTAAAATCATAAACATGAACACAAGAGGCAAGGTAAGGTTCATATAGGTTCGCATAATCATGTTTAGCCTCATTTTATCCCATGTCATTATCAAAACTACCGTTTCCATCTAAAAGTAGCTAGAACTTACATAGTCAGGCCTAGGGAAAGAAGCATGAATCATCTTGGCTAAGAAAGGTGCCTTCTTTGAAGAAGAACCTTCATGAAACTCGCATAGCAATGTTGATTTGGCCTCTATTTGGTGTAGCAAGCTTGCACCTTTTGATTTGAACCCGATTTGAATGCATAGGCTCTAGGGATTGGAGATGGAGGCCATGATCAAAATTGATTTTGGCAGCACTTAGTTGCTAGGTTTGATTTTTAGGGATTTAGGTTAGGTTTAGGGTCTTTTTATAGAGAATTAGGATAGTTTTAGGCCCTTAGATTAACCCTAGGATAGATCAGGACCATCAGATCTCGGAAGCTTCCAGAACCAGCCCAAGAACAAGACCAGGTGAGACAAACAGGTGCGCCAGGCAACTTGCCCCGGCCACCCCCTGTCGACAGGCAAGTCGACAGGGCTGTCGACTTGGTCTGGGCCCAAGTCGACAGGCCTGTCGACAGCCCTGTCGACATGGCCTAGGCGGGAAACTCCCCGCCTAGCCCCAGATCTGATTTTCAAAGCTATTTCCGAAGTTCAAATTTCCAGAAATCTTCTTTGGGCCTTTAACGGGTCATACGGACCCCGATTCTCAAAAACTCGGACTCTATTTCGCGTATTTTTCCGAGACGAACGCAATGGCACAGACCGTTTTACTTGATTCAGAATTTATAATTTAATTCTGTCTTGATTCTTGATTTAACGTGTTGTAAAAATTCGGGTTGTTACAGTTATACACTTCATATTCTTCATACTAATAGTATTATTTTCTTGAACAGTAACATACCTTGGTGGGATGGACAACGTGCCGTAAATGAGTCGCTCAAGGATATATCCTTGAATGGCAGTTTCACCTTGGATTTTCCACAACAAATAGTCGTTTTTTTTTCTAATTTGACCGCGATAAGCTGATTTTGTGGGCTTATCACGGTCGTGATTAGTTGTTCCACAGATGAGGCAACAAGATTTGGTTGATTCTGGATGTTGTCTTCAGGCCGTTGATGACAGTTCTTCACCCATGCTGAAGTAATATCGGGATTAGAATGTGGGAACAAGCAAAACAGAGTTTGGATGCAGATTACAGAATGTTGAAGAAAAAGGTGACAGTACGAGACAGGTATGCAAATTAGAAGATTTCATATGTTGATTGATTTTTTTGATGACGTTTTCTGATATAGCGCTTTCTTGAATTTTTTTCCAGAATTCTTGGCAATCTATAATTGCTTTCTGATCTTTCTTTTCTACTTTGATTCGATGTTATTGGATCCTTGCAACAATCAGAGATTCCTCTCTGGCATGGCACAAGGATTTGATCTCAAATCACCACTCAAATGATGAGTATAAACTCAGACGGGAGGATATATTTAGATGATGAGATTTTGCTGATGAGTATATAACACTATTTCTTCACTTTTGTTCTTTTCTAGTCTGTTGTTAAGCTTTAGCTTCGATACCATAAAAAGATTTGATTACTGAAGTAAGAACGATTTTTAGATATTATTAATCAATTGGAAATGATATTAAATACTGTTTTAGAACGAATGAAAGAGAGAATTCAAAACTATATTATAATGTAATGATTCCCTGCATATTTATAATACATCAATGCGAGATTACAAAATAGAAATAATGGGCTTCAGCCTGTTTGTAAGGACTTTGAGGAGATGGGTTTGCCTGAACTGACCGACCCGCTTTCCTTATAACATTGTGATTAAGTTATTCTTAGCCGACATTTCTCATTTAATGTTATAATTGAATTTGGATTAGAAAAAATAACATAAATAAATGCTTATAGCTCAAATTTGTTAGGCTATATTTATTTTTCTCATTTTTCACATTGATGGTATTTTATTACCAAGTAGTGACTTAGATATGTTATACCAGACAAATTTTTTATCAACTAAGTTTAAAATAATGGTTCTTAATGAAGCTTCTTATATTATAGAAACTACAGAGATTTAACATGTGATCTTACCTTTATCTAGAAAGATATATACAGAAAAGTGCTTAGAAGATATAGTACCTAAAATTGCTCTCCTATTGTTGCTTCTTTGCTAAGGGTACAAATACGACAAGTTTCAATATCCTACGAATGAAATACAACATGCTCAAATGAAGCAAATTTATCATTGTTTGGTAATATGGAGTCTTATGTATGCTTAAGTTTGTACACATCCTGATATTGCATTTGCAGTTCATATAGTTGGCCGATATCAAATTAATCCGAGAATGAAATATTGAAAAGTGTAACGGCCCGGAAAAAGGTCGACGCTCGAATTTTCAACAATAATACCTAATCCTATATTACTTGCCAAAAATCCAAGTATCGAACCCCAGACTGTTAATAGAAAGAAGTTAGAGGATGAGAAGTAGAAAGAAAGAAGTATTGGAATAGAAGAAAAAGGAGAACGCATCAGAATCTCACATCGGAACGAAGAAACATAATATAACAAATCTCTTTATAAAAGAAACTGTATATATACAAATACCATTTATCAGAGTACACATACATCAATCACAGCGGAATAAACTTTGTATAACTAACGGTGAAGCCTCCTGCTTCCAGCTCCTGGTACTCCAAGCGAAAACATAACCTTTAAATATACTCGGTTTGACCCGAACACATTTGATTTAAAACAAAATTCACCAGGTCAGTCTGGAATACTTTCAGTGATAAATTCATAGAACACACAACTTGCTTAACTTTGGAAAATCCTTTCTGAAATCAAAGGATAATAGTAAGACCAGACCAAACATAAACACAGACGGTTTTTACCTTACTATAACCCAAACCATTTTTTTTAAACCAATAACTTTTCTGATATTATGATAATGTCTATCAAACCACAAATAAATAATAATCTAGCAAAACGCTTGCATCTCACGCTCTGCATATATAATATACAATTAAAACCGCGGGTGCTTATTGGAGATTGGGTTCCAACTATGACAAGGTATGGGACCACCTGCCGATAGTGTATCTCTAGAGGCAAATACACTGGGTTCAACAAGAACATCTTGCAACCTGGCCCACACATGACCGACCACTCATTTCGCTTGAGTGTATCGAATGTATTTCACCAACGGTTGGGCTCAAACCACCGTTTCCCGAAAAGGGACAGCATCGATAGATTTAAGAAAAAAAGGAATTTATCTAGATAGGTGATTATATACCTTAATGGGAGCGACCCACATAGCCATGCTGCCTGCCCGATTTTTGTCATTCACCGGTTGATGAGGCTTGAGGCTATGCTTTATCCTCACATCAGATTTTACTTCGAATGCCACATTGTCAGATCCATCGAGCTCACTAACTGACGTCTACAACAATACATTACGTGTTAGCTAAAAGAAGTTTCCTTCTCCGCTTCCACTCTTGGTACGGTTGAAGAAATCAAGGTACGTGATCTATTAGAAAATACTCTGTCAGACATCCGTCCATACAAGTCATCCAGGAACAGGATGAACCGAAGGTACTCTCCTACCGCATCCTATATAGGAGTCACCCCAAGGATCAGTAGCGAGAAGTCCTTGCAATCTGAAGATTTCAATCACGACAGAATCACAGGTCATCATAACTCTGGTAGCTAGCCAGAAAAATTTAACGAGTAGTTCTTCCGCTCATGAAGATCAATGGTCTTCAATGCTCTATCTCGACCATCTTCTAATTTTCCAACCCTACGTATTTGCTGGTCGGAATGGTTTTCGAATATAAATTCGATCCCGGTCTTTCCGTTCCAACAATCGATAAAAAAAAATCAGATTTTGATAGTCGGTAGTTTAACTATCAAGTCATAACAGTGTATTTATGTGAATTGGCAGCTCAGGTCCTTTATACAAATATTTCATCAAACCATTTCATCGATTTCTTACAATCGATTCCATAAATTTAATCTTATCAAAAACTACTTTGGTTTCTTTACTTTGAAAACATAACTCAACAACCTTTTTATCAACTTCTCTTTTTTTATTTCCTTTGTTTGGAAATATGATCCTATTTTATAAATCATCTTTATTTTCTTTTGTCGTTGAACATCATATAATTATCCTAAACCCCTTTTTAATTCTTCTTTGGTTTGAAACCATGGTTATAGTTCTATAATTCCATTTTCCCTTTTCCTTTACCACTAGGCCATATCGCTATATTTCCATTTAAATCCATCTGCATATGATTTATTACCCAAAATCTTTCCTTTATTACGGTTAAACCATTTACTTAATTCAGCCCTCAGGTGAACTCTTATTTTTGAAGTCATCGGTTTGGTTAAAACTCTTTATCACAACTTGTTTATATGATTTGAATTAAACTCCAAATCTTTTCCAGACTAATCCATTCCTAGCTTTTATCTCGTTTTAGAAAAGAATTCCAATTGGAAAATACTCGCTTTAGTTCTAATTAATTCAAAAGTAATTATATCTCCACTCAACTAAACCTAGCATAGTTAAATCCATAATAAATGATAAATTTTGCGAATAACTCGATAATCACCTCCCTATCCATTACAAACTAATATTATCTCTCACTAATAGTGAAGCCGTTCAAGTTGGGGTATTCTAATTACCTCTTAGACCTTGATCGACACCGTTCTTATTTCAAGATAAGACAAGTTTGCAATATCCAATTCTGGTACACCATTTTCATTTCCATTTATTTTGGTTTGATACCCCATTTTCTTTTATTTCAAATCCCACTATACCAGTTAATTCCTTTTTCCCCATCGAGTAAACTTTCCAGTCTTATTCACCATTTGAATTCGATATGATTTTCATAAACCGTATCTCACAATGGTAATTATTTTTGAATCTCTTTACTTACATTATTCACTATCCAATATGCTTTTCCCCCAATCCATTTAATCACTCATTTATATCGCCTCCATTTATACATAACAAAACTTTGTCGAAATCCCAATTTTTACTTATAAAACCCTTTTTCAAACTCCATCTGTAAACTCGGAATTTGATCCCTTTTATATAATTCCTATTATATTTATCAAAATTTAGTGCTAATTAATCACCTCTTAGTTGAATTCCAATTAAAAACCATTGCTTTAATAATTAAAATAACAAATAACTCTAATATTAACTAACTAAAATTATCTAACTTTGATATAACAGTAACAATATAATAATTATCCTTTTAAAAAAAACTTATTCAATAATAATTAACTTTGATAACTCAAACTAGTTCAATAATTACTTTAAATTACAGTTAATCAAAGATAAATTGGCATTTAACACCGTTTGTTTAATTTAACGAATACTTAAAATTCTTGATTATATCAATTTAAATTATATTAATCCCATTGGCAAATCCAAACAGTTGATTTCTGCCAATCGTAACCATCAGTTAGGCTGCTAACTGATTTCTATTCATTTCCCCCCTTGAATTAATTAAATAACTTAATTAATTTAAACCGTCGGTTAATTGATTTATAAAAATAATTATTCCCTTTCTCTAACTCGTAGATTTACTTTATGACTATAATTCATAAAACTCCAAAAATGATATTTAATTCTAACTATAAAATATTTCTAATTTCTATTACCACATGATTATGCGTATAAATGTACCTATAAAATTTCTTTTCATTTTATTTATTTTTAAATAAAATAAACCCCAATTTTTAATTCAGTTATAAAATAAATTTTATAACTTAAACTGCATCAGTCCGCCTGACGGCAACACGACACCTTGAAAACAATAGAATTTAGACCCTCACTGCCAACCACTGTCGATTTATTAAAAATCACATCAACTCAACCATAAAAATTCAAAACAGTTTTGATGTCACTTGGGGTTAAAACAGTTCAAGTGCAACCAGTATAAAAATAAACAACACACAAGTTAATTTGAGGAATCCGGTCGGATCCCTCCAACCTGTCCTTCTCTGCATCACAGATGGTTATAACATTATAATTTAAATACATAATTTAACGACATCCATATAACAAATAGCAACCAGTTAATCAACCATAAGCAACCAATGCAGCCAGTCAACCAGTATGTATTTTTAAATGGATTTATCACATCATAGTAGTCCAGAAAAGTGTGAGAATTAACTCACCAGTCAAAACTGTTGACGGTTGACACGTTCTGTCGTATAGTTTTAAAATGGCGTTTAAAATTACACGGATCTTCAACTGCTTCGATTTCAGTTCAGACTAGCTCGACAGCGTATTGTTCGTCGCTACGGTCCCAACGAGTCCAGTTTCTCTGAAATCCGTTATCGTATGAAATAGTTGTGAACATTACAAGTTATAATGCATATTATATAAATTATAATATAATTAATAAATTAATTATTAAAATAACTACCTTTCCTTAATCCTAGGTTTGACTACTAATCCACATCATGAGGGAAAATTACTCATGCGTTTTCCTCTTCAACTTCGTGAAACCCGATACCACATATTCACCCAAAACCCGACCACCTTCCCTCATCGATTTCACCATCGATGATCCACCTGGGACGGAGCTGACCTCACCGCCATGAACCCCGCACCTTCCAGCCCTATCATCCCCAACGCCTGACGCTGGAACCCCCGATATCGCCACCAATTTAGCCATGAACGGAATCCGTTCTTTAACCAAAATCGGACGCCTTAGACCCCTTTGCGCCACCGGTCCACCGCCAATCGAGAGAGCACCTTCGCCTCTTCCTCTTTGCTTCATCCTCTACCCTTGCAAACACCCACAGCAGCCGGAAAACCCCTAAATCCGGTATGAACTCAAATTTGTTTCGAAAAAACACCCCTCCGATCAACTCACAACTGCCACCACCACAGTCAGTGTTAGCACCTCCGACCAACAGAGAAAATGACCATCTCTTCGTCCTCTACAAGTTTGGCTTTGGATCCTACATCAATCGTCAATCCAAATTACTCAAAACACCCTAAAACGAAAATCAATTTCGATGGAAATGGGTGATTTCCGGCCAACTCCGGCGTCCTTTGGTGCTGGAATATTTTGTCAAGGTAGATCTCGACTGGATCTACAACATTGCTTTGGGTTCCATCCACAAATTCTTGTCGGATTTTGAGATATAAATTGTTTTGTAAATCTGGACTTATTTGCAAATTTGATGAAGAATTTGTGAAGGGGATGAAATGGGCTGTCTCCTTAGGCCTATTTATAGTTAGAAAATAATATATTTTATGTTGACGTGACGTGTGATGATGACTAACGATATTTATTTCGTGTCTATCGCAATTTCAAACACCGTTTATTCGCTCCTGCGCTCACATACAAACCCCTTCGCAACGAAAATTGATGTCATAGTATTATTTGACATTACGGTCCTAATGAAACTTGTTTCGTCGAATTCCGTGTCCGTTTGCTCAAACAACGTTCGTTTACGTCCAAATAGTCGTTTTTAATTTTGCATTTAATTTTGCCACGCTCACAGAATAACCCCGATTTGCGTGCAACTTGAAAATCTAGCAATAATTTGCTGTTACGGTCCCAACAAAATTTGTTTCGTCAAAAACAGAGCTCGTTTGAATAAAGTCCCTTTTAAACGGTCCAGTTTACATTAAAATAAATCAATTTAAAAATACTTCAATATTATAAAAATAAAATATTGCAATTGGCCATACATGACAAAAATTCGATATAGATTCAAGATAAAATAACTCGGGTTGAAATCCAAGTCAGTTCAATATTTAAAATATTTAAAAACCCTTAAATTATATAAATAAATCGATATTATATATAAAGGAATTCCATAGCGACCTTTTCATAATTTGATTTGGACATAAAATAAAATCTACAACACGAAAACTCGATTTTTCTCTTCCGTTGGAAAGATATCGTCAAACAGATTCCAGCGTTTCTTGTTTCGAGAAAATCCGACTTATTTTGGGCCCTGTACAACCATTTGAAGTTCAAAATGCCAAATTACGAACTACCGCGCCGCTGCAGCTCGATTTAGAATTAAATTATAATCTATATATATTCAATCGTCGTCATCTAAACAAAATTGTCAATATAATTCAATATAAATCAATATTGAACCATTTCAAACTGCCCGTTCACACTATATTGCCAACGCAACATTTTCCGACTATTTGAAAATTAAAATATTATTTTATTATTTATTTAAATAATATATTCAAAAGAAAATCATTAAATTCAATTATTTAAATTCAAACCAATATTTTAAATAATAAAATAAATTAAATAAATACCAGCAAAACATGGGTCGTTGCATTCCTTCCCCCTTAAAATAATTTCGTCCTCGAAATTGCTAAGGTAGGAAAAATTCTATAACCCATTTCTTTGAAAAAAATATTTAATTAAAACTCGGTTTTATTTTCAAATCTAGCCCAACTGGGTTTAAACCCAGTTTATTTCAAATAACAAAATTTTCCAAAAAAATTCAAAAATATTCTAACACCTTAAATTCTGGAAAATTTTGGCAGAGTCTCCCCTGTACGGAGGGACATCTGCAATATCACAGGTTCAAGAAATATCTGTACATCGACCAACAGGGTCGGAAAAATCCAAAATCCAGCTCAAAACCCAAATAAAAACCAAAATTTCATATTTTGCGTAGGCGTACCTTTTTGCGAGCGCTATTATTCGATAAGCGATAAATATATTTGTGCTTGCTTAATTTACGTGCTAACTAGATTCAAAATACTCCAGCGTTCTCTTGGATTAACTATGTACCTGTTCTCAACTTCAATGAAATTTATTAGTTCCCAAAACAAATGCCAGTCAGATCCAAATACCTATATCATCTATATCATCCAATTCCAAACAGTTGGAAATAATCATACCACTTTATTAATTCTGATGGATTTAATTACAACTAAGTCTAAGCAATCCATTTATTTATTTAAATATCCATTCAATTTTATTAATCTTGAATTGATTCATTCAGGTTAGTTATTTCAGATTGGTTTTCAATCAACTGTTGGCGAGTTCCATACAAACCACTCAATATATAACAAACAACCAAGGCATACAATTCAACCAAACTATTTTGATTCACATAAATATTTCTCGTTTTCTCTGGTTTTACATCAATTGATTTATATTGGATTAATTCCCATCCAATTATCCTTGACTCGATTTCGCAAGTGAAATCTCTGTTCCAGTTCAATATTCCAATTTGAATTCTTATTCAAGTTATTCGATCAATTCCATATTACACTCATTTAAGAAAAATATATTTATATAAAAATATAATCCGGGCAAAACTATATAAAAATAATTTTATAATAAATCACAAATACACGCTCTTATATATACACTCAAACACAATCTAGGGCTTTACTAACCCCATCTCTATCGAGTTACGCCACAAAGCCAAGGTTATCATTAAACCAATTGCTCTGATACCAACTGTAACGGCTCGGGAAAAGCTCGACGCTTGAATTTTCAACAATAATACCTAATCCTGTATTACTTGGCAAAAATCCAAGTATCGAACCCCAGACTGTTAATAGAAAGAAGTTAAAGGATGAGAAGTAGAAAGAAAGAAGTATTAGAATAGAAGAAAAAGGAGAACACATCAGAATCTCACAGCAGAACGAAGAAATATAATATAACAAATCTCTTTATGAAAGAAACTGTATATATACACATACCATTTATTAGAGTACGCATACATCAATCACAACAGAATAAACTTTGTATAACTAATGGTGAAGCCTCCTGCTTCAAGCTCCTGGTACTCCAAGCGAAAACATAACCTGTAAATATACTCGGTCTGACTCGAGCACATTTAATTTAAAACAAAATTCACCAGGTCAGTCTGGAATACTTTCAGTGATAAATTCACAGAACACACAACTTGCTTAACTTTGGAAAATCCTTTCTGAAATCAATGGATAATAGTAAGACCAGCCCACACATAAACACGGACGGTTTTTACCTTACTATAACCTAAACCATTTTTTTTAAACCGATATCTTTTCTGATATTATGATAATGTCTATCAAACCACAAATAAATAATAATCTAGCACAACGCTTGCATCTCACGCTCTACATATATAATATACAATCAAAACCGCAGGCGCTTATTGGAGATTGGGTTCCAACTATGACAAGGTATGGGACCACCTGCCGATAGTGTATCTCTAGAGGCAAATACACTGGGTTCAACAAGAACATCTTGCAACCCGGCCCACACATGACCGACCACTCATTTCGCTTGAGTGTATCGAATGTATATCACCAACGGTTGGGCTCAAACCACCGTTTCCCGAAAAGGGACAGCATCGATAGATTTAAGAAGCAAAAGGAATTTCTCTAGATAGGTGATTATACACCCTAATTGGAGCGACCCACATAGCCATGCTGCCTGCCCGATTTTTGTCATTCACCGGTTGATGAGGCTTGAGGCTACGCTTTATCCTCGCATCAGATTTTACTTCGAATGCCACATTGTCAGATCCATCGAAATCACTAACTGACATCTACAACAATACATTATGTGTTAGCTAAAAGAAGTTTCCTTCTCTGCTTCCACTCTTGGTACGGTTGAAGAAATCAAGGTACGTGACCTCTTTGGAAATACTCTGTCAGACAACCATCCATACAAGTCATCTAGGAACAGGATGAACCAAAGGTACTCTCCTACCGCATCCTATATAGGAGTCACCTCAAGGATCAGTAGCGAGAAGTCCTTGCAATCCAAAGATTTCAATCACGACAGAATCACAGGTCATCATAACTCTGGTAGCTAGCCAGAGAAATTTAACGAGTAGTTCTTCTGCTCATGAAGATCAACGGTCTTCAATGCTCTATCTCGACCATCTTCTGATTTTCCAATGCTACGTATTTGCTGGTCGGAATGGTTTTCGAATATAAATTCGATCCCGGTCTTTCTGTTCCAACAATCGATAAAAAATCAGATTTTGATAGTCGGTTGTTTAACTATCAAATCATAACAGTGTATTTATGTGAATTGGCAGCTCAGGTCCTTTACATTAAACCATTTCATCGATTTCTTACAATCGATTCCATAAATTTAATCTTATCAAAACTACTTTGGTTTTGTTACTTTGAAAACATTACTCAACAACCTTTTTATCAACTTCTCTTTTTTTATTTCCTTTGTTTGGAAATATGATCCTATTTTATAAATCATCTTTATTTTCTTTTGTCGTTGAACATCATATAATTATCCCAAACCCCTTTTTAATTCTTCTTTGGTTTGAAACCATGGTTATAGTTCTATAATTCAATTTTCCCTTTTCCTTTACCAATAGGCCATATCGCAATATTTCCATTTAAATCCAACTACATATGATTTATTACCCAAAATCTTTCCTTTATTACAGTTAAACCATTTACTTAATTCAGCCCTCAGGTGAACTCTTATTTTTGAAGTCATCGGTTTGGTTAAAACCCTTTTTCACAACTTGTTTATATGATTTGAATTAAACTCCAAATCTTTTCCAGACTAATCCATTCCTAGCTTTTATCTCGCTTTAGAAAAGAATTCCAATTGGAAAATACTCGCTTTAGTTCTAATTAATTCAAAAGTAATTATATCTCCACTCAACTAAACCTAGCATATCCATAATAAATGATAAATTTTGCGAATAACTCGATAATCACCTCCCTATCCATTACAAACTAATATTATCTCTCGCTAAAAGCGAAGCCATTCAAGTTGGGGTATTCTAATTACCTCTCAGACCTTGATCGACACCGTTCTTATTTCAAGATAATACAAGTTTCCAATATCCAATTCTGGTACACCATTTTCATTTTCATTTCCATTTATTTTGGTTTGATACCCCATTTTCTTTTATTTCAAAACCCACTATACCAGTTAATTCCTTTTTCCCCATGGAGTAAACTTTCCAGTCTTATTCACCATTTGAATTCGATATGATTTTCATAAACCATATCTCACATTGGTAATTACTTTCGAATCTCTCTACTTACGTTATTCACTATCCAATATGCTTTTCCCCCAATCCATTTAATCACTCATTTATATCGCCTCCATTTATACTTGATAAAACTTTGTCGAAATCCCTATTTTTACTTATAAAACCCTTTTTCAAACTCCATCTGTAAACTCGGATTTTAATCCCTTTTATATAACTCCAATTATACTTATCAAAATTTAGTGCTAATTAATCACCTCTTAGTTGAATTCCAATTAAAAACCATTGCTTTAATAATTAAAATAACAAATAACTCTAATATTAACTAACTAAAATTAGTTGACTTTGATATAACAGTAACAATATAATAATTATCCTTTTAAAAAAAACTTATTCAATAATAATTAACTTTGATAACTCAAACCAGTTCAATAATTACTTTAAATTACAGTTAATCGAAGATTAAATGACATTTAACACCATTTGTTTAATTTAACGAATACTTAAAATTCTTAATTATATCAATTTAAATTATATTAATCCCATCGGCAAATCCAAACAGTTGATTTCTGCCAACCGAAACCATCAGTTAGGCTGCTAACTGATTTCTATTCATTTCCCCCATTGAATTAATTAAATAACTTAATTAATTTAAACCGTCGGTTAATAGATTTATAAAAACAATTATTCCATTTCTCTAACTCGCAGATTTATTTTATGACTATAGTTCGTAAAACTCCAAAAATGATATTTAATTCTAACTATAAAATATTTCTAATTTCTATTACCACATGATTATACGTATAAATGTACCTATAAAATTTCTTTTTATTTTATTTATTTTTAAATAAAATAAACCCAAATTTTTAATTCAGTTATAAAATAAATTTTATAACTTAAACTGCGTCAGTTCGCCTGACGGCAACACGACACCTTGAAAACAATAGAATTTAGACCCTCACTACTAACCACTGTCGATTTATTAAAAATCACATCAACAGTCACATCCACTCAACCATAAAAATTCAAAACAGTTTTGATGTCATTTGGGGTTAAAACAGTTCAAGTGCAACCAGTTTAAAAATAAACAACACACAAGTTAATTTGAGGAATCCGGTCGGATCCCTCCAACCTGTCCTTCTCTGCATCACAGATGGTTATAACATTATAATATAAATACATAATTTAACGACATCCATATAACAAATAGCAACCAGTTAATCAACCATAAGCAACCAATGCAGCCAATCAACCAGTATGTATTTTTAAATGGATTTATCACATCATAGTAGTCCAGAAAAGTGTGAGAATTAACTCACCAGTCAAAACTGTTGACGGTTGACGCGTTCTGTCATATAATTTTAAACTGGCATTTAAAATTACACGGATCTTCAACTGCTTCGATTTCAGTTCAGACCAGCTCGACAGCGTAGTATTCGTCGCTACTGTCCCAACGAGTCATGTTTCGCTGAAATCCGTTATCGTATGAAATAGTTGTGAACATTACAAGTTATAATGCATATTATATAAATTATAATATAATTAATTAATTATTAAAATAATTACCTTTCCTTAATCCTACGTTTTACTGCTAATCAACGTCATCAGGGAATATTACTCACACGTTTTCCTCTTCAACTTCGTGAAACCCGATACCACATATTCACCCAAAACCCGGCCGCCTTCCCTCATCGATTTCGCCGCCGATGATCCACCTAGGACGGAGCTAACCTCACCGCCATGACCCCCGCACCTTCCAGCCCTATCACCCCCAACACCTGACGTTACGACCCCCGATATTGCCACCAATTTAGCCATGAACGGAATCCGTTCTTTAACCAAAATCCGACGCCTCAGACCCCCTTGCGCCACCGGTCCACCGCCAATCGAGAGAGCACCTTTGCCTCTTCCTCTTTTCTTCAGCCTCTACCCCTGCTAACACCCACAGCTGCCGGAAAACCCCTAAATCCGATATGAACTCAACTTTGTTTCAAAAAAACACCCCTCCGATCAACTCACAACTGCCACCACCACAGTCAATATTAGCACCTCCGACCAACAGAGAAAATGACCATCTCTTCGTCCTCTACAAGTTTGGCTTTGGATCCTACATCAATCATCACTCCAAATTACTCAAAACACCCTAAAAATTTCGGCGGAAATGGGTGATTTTCGGCCAACTCCTGTGACCTTTGGTGCTGGAATTTTTTGTGAAGGTAGATCTCGACTGGATCTACAACATTGCTTTGGGTTCCATCCTCAAATTCTTACCGGATTTTGAGATATAAATTGTTTTGTAAAACTGGACTTATTTGCAAATTTGATGAAGAATTTGTGATGGGGCTGAAATGAGCTGTCTCTTAGGCCTATTTATAGTTAGAAAATAATATATTTTAAGTTGACGTGACGTGTGATGATGACTAAGATATTTATTTCGTGTCTATCGCAATTTCAAACACCGCTTATTCGCTCCTGCACTCACATACAAACCCCGTTCGCAACGGAAATTGATGTCATAGTATTATTTGACGTTACGGTCCTAATGAAACTTGTTTCGTCGAATTCCGTGTCCGTTTGATCAAACAGCATTCGTTCACATCCAAATAGTCGTTTTTAATTTTGCATTTAATTTTACCACTCTCACAGAATAACCCCGATTTGCGTGCAACTTGAAAATCTAGCAATAATTTGCTGTTACGGTCCCAAAAAAATTTGTTTCATAAAAAACAGAGCTTGTTTGAATAAAATCCCTTTTAAACGGTCCAGTTTACATTAAAATAAATCAATTTTAAAATACTTCAATATAATAAAAATAAAATATTGCAATTGGCCATACACGACCAGAATTCGATATAGATTCAAGATAAAATAACTCGGGTTGAAATCCAAGTCAATTCGATATTTAAAATATTTAAAAACCCTTAAATTATATAAATAAATCGATATTATATATAAAGGAATTCCATAGCGACCTTTTCAAAATTTGATTTGGACATTAAATAAAATCTATAGCACGAAAACTCGATTTTTCTTTTCATTGGAAGGATATCGTCAAACAGATTCCAGCGTTTCTTGTTTCGAGAAGATTTGACTGATTTGGGCCCTGTACAGCCATTTGTAGTTCAAAATGCCAAATTACGAACTACCGCACCGTTGCAGCTCGATTTAGAATTAAATTATAATCTATATGTATTCAATCGTCGTCATCTAAACAAAATCGTCAATATAATTCAATATAAATCAATATTGAACTATTTCAAACTGCCCATTCACACTATATTGCCAAAGCAACATTTTCCGACTATTTGAAAAATAAAATATTATTTTATTATTTATTTAAATAATATATTCAAAAGAAAATCATTAAATTCAAACCAATATTTTAAATAATAAATTAAATTAAATAATTACCAGAAAAACACGGGTCGTTACAAAAAGCTACCAAGAAAGTTTTATGCTATTTTCAGAGGTCAAAATATTATATGCTTACTTATAAGAGGTCAGATAACCTTGGAGTCATTGGTTACTCTGATTCAATTTTTTCTAGAAGTGCCGACAGTTAGAAATCCACATCAGGTTACATATTTGTCCTTGCACAGAACTAATTTCATGGAAGAATGTTAAGTAGTCTATAAGAGGTTCTTCCATTACACAAATAGAATTTGAGATGTATTATCATGCTACTAGTCAAGAAATTTAGTTATCGAATTTTATACCATGACTTCAAGTAATTTACAGTATTGCAAGGCCACTCGCCTTACTTTACGATAACAGGCCTACTATTTTATTTTCTAAGAATAAAAATTTTAGTGGTGCATATAAGAGGATTGACATCTAATATTTTGTTGCAAGGGACCAAGTCAGAGATCATACTATCATGTTTCATGATAATAAAAAAGCTATGTCAATTGATAACAAAAGCGTTTCCATCCAATCTTTACAAAGTGCATGTTACCCAAATGCGTTTAGTTAATTTTATAACTTTAGCATTGCAAACACTCTCTACACACATACACCCCCGCGCGTGCGCAAGCACGCACACACACACACACATATAATATATATATATATATATAATGATTTGTACTAAATCTTTGATTATGTATTGAATTTGGATTTAAATTTTGCTTAATATTATGCATATAATTTTATTTAACCTAAACAAATTGCCTATGAGGACCGTATGGGAATTATTAACCATTGTTGCAAAGAGTATCGATGTTATAATTAATGGGATCAAATAACGACATTTGTTATTCTTATTATATTAGTTTGGTTTGATAATTCTAATTGAACAGTTTTACGATTAATGAAAACTATATTGGCTTATTGTATGTGTGTTTTATAATGTTATAACATATGACTGTGTGCGAGAATGTTAGTTATTTATTATCTTGCCTACGTTATTATGGGGTACTAGTTTCATTTATAGAAGTAATGAAACAACATTTAAAATGTTTGTCAGAAAAAAAATCAGACTGCTATTAGTAATTGTATTATTCCTAAAGATTGCCTTAGAATATATAAAGGCATCTTCTCTATTTCGATTGATGATTTCTAAAAGGGTAATTAATCTACAAGGACAATTTCTATTAAAAATTTATTCAGAAGGATAGCCGTTTATTATTTTACTCAGAAGGACAGCCGCCTAAATTTATCCGTCGTTTATCACTCTCGTTCAATTTCATACCACAAAATCTAAAAATCGCGAAACCAAAAATCATGAAATCACAAAGTCATATGTACTAGCAATCGATTCAAAATCCACGTCGTTTCATTCAGTCGAACCAGAAAAACCGGACGAAGAAAAAAATCAGCATCAAATCAACCACGAAGGGAACAACAAACACAACCATGAATGAAAACCTTAATTGAATGTGATAAAAATCTTCAACAATCACTAGAAACCGTAGTTGAAGAAAACCGTAGTGTTTTTCTTTTTTGTTTCAGCCATTGAATATCAATTTTATATCCCTGTAGGTATCAGTTTTGTGTGATTTTGTTACTGCAGTTTTTAGGTAGCAGTTTCATGTCTCGGTAGGTATCAATTTTAGTATTATTATTGTTTTTAGTTTATGGGCATCAATTTTGCACTATTGTGGGTATTAGTTTTATGTTACTTTCTTACTTACAGTTTTCAAATTTAAGTTTCATGCCTCTATAGGTATTAGTTTTGTTTTTTATTTATTTACTTCAGTGATGGGGTATCAGTTCTGCATCATTGTAGGTATCATATGATACAAGTGATTAGATTACAGCAACAATCTGTACAAGTGATGAATTAATATCATTGAGTATTATTGAAAATAAATACCATTTTTGTGCGAATTGAATTGGGCTGATTGATATTATTTTTGTAATTAGTGGGTTTATTGAGAATAAATATCATTTTTGTGAGAACTGAATTGAGTTGATTGGTATTATTTTTTTAGTCATTGGATATCACTTAGAATTAATATTGGTATCAAAAAATTCAGTAAATACATATGAACAAAAACATAACACATTAAATACATTAAAACTGATAACTAAATTTTTTTGAAACTGATACCTAAAAACTGCTGTGCTGTTTTTTTTTAAAATGTAATACAAAAAATATTTACATCACAGTTTGATTGATTAAAGCAAAACAAGTTCGATTGTAATACACATTTAATGCAACAGTTCAACTACACAATAAAGACAACATAAAAAAAATGAACAAAAACATAACACAGTTAATACAATAAAACTGATACCTAAAAAAATTAAAATTGATACCTAAAAATGCTGTAATGTTTTTTTTAAACTAACAAAAAATATATTTACATCATAGTTTGATTGATTAAAGCAAAACAAGTTTGATTGTAATACATATTTAGTGCAGCAATACAATTACACAATAAGTACAACATCATAAACATAAATATATGAACAAAAACATAACATAGCAAATACAGTAAAACTGATACAAAAAATAAAATAAAACTGATACCTAAAAACTGTGGTAATATTTTGTAAAAAAAAAGTAAAACAAAGAATATTTACATCACAATTTGATTGATTAAAGCAAAACAAGTTCAATAGTAATACACATTTAATGCAACAATGCAACTACAAATTAAATACGACATCAAAAACTCAACAAACGAATATAAAAAAGACTAAATTAAACAAAAATCATACCTCAAAAAATACAAAACTGATACCCAACTACTGAATAGACGAAAATTAAAACGATTATAATAGTAAACAAAAATTAAATCGATGCAAATAAATATCAGTAAACAAAAATTAAATCGATGCAAACACATAACATAATAATCTCGAGAATGATTTTCTAAACCAATATGCGTGAGATCGATTTTGCAATCTGAAATGCACGAGCAATATGGATGTTTGAAGACGATTGGCAGAGGTCAAAATATGCTGGATAAAAATTGTGTTGAAGATGAATGACGAGATCGAGATATGCGCGAGATCGAATTGACGAAGAATGAAACAATACGCGTGATTTAGGGTATTAAAAAAAAGTGTAATGTCCTTCTGATTAAATTATTAACAGGTTTTTCCTTGGGGTTAAAATTTAATGGGTTGTTCTTATGGTTAAAAAAGCCCTAAATTTTGTCCTTGTGATCATTTTCCTATTTCCAATTTTTTTTTTTTTTAATCCATTTGTATCTGGGGAATCATTTTCCGAAATGTTTTTAAATCCAATAAGTTTACAAAAGGAAGTGTAAAAAAAATAGAAAAGAGCCTCCATCATTCATTTGAGGAAAAACATCGAAGGTTTGTGTTAATTTTTCCATATAAAGATGTGCACTTCAGAACCGTGAGTTTTAAGCTACTTTGCTACTTTATTCTTAATCAAACCGACCATTAGGGAGGTTTCCCTGCTGTAAGGGATGAAAAATAAAACTCTCTGAAGCCAATTATAATCAGCCACAAAATCTCAACTCCGCATGACCCTCGTTTTCCTCTTCCGATTCTTCTTATTCTACTCGAAATCAATGCCGGATTTCCCTCTTTTTATCAAATTAATGCGCGATTTTTTTATTCCTGAAAACCCCAATCCGTTTACTTCTAAAAAAAACCTACCTCTAAAATTCCTACCACTTTTAATCAAATCTAATTCTTCCTCTCATCAACTAGCGCCGCCACCTGACTCGTGTCTCTATGAGTAGCGAGTTACAAAACTATATGCTCACGAATTCAATTTTCGGTAAACCCTAAGCTCCTTTTTCTCATAAAATTCAATTGCTGATTTGTTGGGTCCCTGACAGTAGCTCTTCAAATTATTGAATTAGGGGCTTTTATTATGTTTTATCTTAGAGATGCTCAGACCTAAATGTTAAAAATTGGTATTATTATTTTATATCTCATAATATGTGCTTATTTCGTCTTTAATATGTTTTTAGGTATGATTGAAAAAATAAATAGCATTAGGCAAAAATTACAAGCTCTTTTTTATAAATATTCAAACAATGATAATGCATGCGAGCAATGATTTAACATGTACGCCTAAACGGAATATCGTGTAGTTTATTTTCAAATGTACATTTACCAGGCTGTTAAATCATTTGTTGGTTAGAGTGAAGAGTGGTAAAGAATTAGTGTAAAGTTTGGTCAACTAGTATATAGCATTTCAAGAAAGCGTAGAATTTAGTGTCTCTGACAAAGGTCGGAGTAAAAGCTAACCAGATCCTCATAGTTTAGTATGGTTCATCACGACTATATTAAGTTATTGAATTGAACTTTGATTAGTTAGCATTGTCAACTATAACACTATATGTTATATAGAAAAATAGTAATTCAATAGGTTTTATATGTCACATTAGATCTAGAAGCTTTTTCTTCGCTGAGGTTTACTGTTTTCGACCTGAGAAAAATAAAAGGGCATTAATAAAGTTGTTCTTCAAATTATGTGATAAACTGGATATTTGAGGAAAAATATTTTTGTCAAACTGTTAAAAGAGTTTATTGTATCACCATGTATTTCCTATAATGACTTTGCTTGTTCATCCGATTACCTACCAAGTCAGCTTTTTTTTTTACTCATTAACCGTATGTCGATAGATATATTGAAAATTAACCACCAATAATCCTCTTATGAACTACAAATGCTGTAAGATCGCAAGTTTTTGATTCATGACAAGGAAGAAGAGAAGATCAACGGAAAAGTGATATAGGTTATGATTATCTGGTTAATTGTGTCTTAGATGTGTGTATATGGTTAAAATCTCTCCTCAAATAAATAACATACACAAATACACTTCATGAAAAGACATTTCACGAAAAGACACTTCGTCACTTCGCGAAAAGACACTTCACGAAAAGACACTTCGCGAAAAGACACTTCGTCACTTCGTGAAAAGACACTTCGCGAAAAGACACTTTGCGAAAAGACACTTCGTCACCTCATGAAAAGACACTTCGCGAAAAGACACTTCACCAAAAGACACTTCGTCACTTTGCAAAAAGGCACTTCGCGAAAAGACACTTCACGAAAGGACACTTCACGAAAAGACACTTCATCACTTCGCGAAAAGACATTTTGAAAAGACACTTCACGAAAAGACATTTCATGAAATGACATTTCAAGAAGAGACACTACAGATATTCTAACGGTTATATTTTCTAACGGTCATATTTCCAACGGTCATATTTTACAACGACCAAATTTTCTAAAAGGCATCATCTTTCATGAAGAGATTCCTTTTCATTTCTGAAAGGAAATAGGTGCATCTCTTTGATAAAATTCTTCATGGAAGTTGACAACTCTTCAATGATTATATATACATCACAAGCATTTTTTTCATATTTTTTTTCATACTTGAGCATTGTTCATCAATTTTCATTTAATATCAGAGCAAGGTTACCTTATAACCATAACAAAATTATTTGATATATTCTAGTAATATGGCAAATAACGCAAGCGCCAGCACTACCACTTACACAGAAGGTCAATCGACACAAAGACTTCCATTCTTCAATGGTCTCAACTATAGCTATTGGGAAACGCGTATGTCATTCTTTATGCAATCAAATAGCTATGATGCCTGGAATGCTACTCAAAAAAAAAAGTGAATCCTACAACTGATTATTCAGAATAGACACCGGCTGAGAAAACGGCAGCAATCGTAAATGCAAAAGCAATAAAACATGTTGTTTTGTGTATTAGACCAAAATGAATATAACTGTGTTAGTATCTGTACCACCGCATATCAAATTTGGCAAACGCTGAAAACCACTCATGAAGGTACTAACAAGGTTAAACAAGCCATAATAGCCATGCTGAAGAGTCAGTTTCAAATTTTCAAAATGAAGCCGAATGAGACAATCAATGATATGTATTCACGGTTTCAAACTATTCACCATGCACTTGGTTTAGGAAAAATTTATTCAAATTTTGATGTTGTTTCGACAGTCCTACATTCTCTGACTAGTGAATGAGAAGGAAAAGTATTAGAAATTGAAGAAGCTAATGACCTTTCCGTCATGAAGCCAGATGAATTAATAGGAAATTTAATGTCCTATGAAGCTAATTTGCAGGCTAGAAAGGAACAGAAATAAGAAAAGGAAAATGTAGCATTTCATGCAGAAAAAGATGAAGATGAATTAGATTCTGAAGATGAAGACCTAGCTTTCATTGAAAAAGGTTTCAAAAAGTTCTTGAAACAACGAAAAGCTATAACAAAAAGAAAACTGGATCAAATAGACCATCTTCATCCGCAATAGAATGTTTTAATTGCCACAAAAAGGTGCACATGCACAAAGATTGTCCGGAACAAAAGAAGAAGTCAGAAAATGACAAATTCAGATACAAGAAGGACAAATCAAAGAAACGAGCATTCTCAGTTACATGGGATAATTCAGACTTGTCTTCATCAGAAAGCGAAAGTGATACAAAAAATGAACAAGCAAACGTTTGTTTCATGGCAGAAGAAGATGAGGTACAAATTCCTACATTTGATGAAGTACTTGATATTAATGCTGAATTGATAGTTAAATATAAAGACAAAAAACGACAATTAAAAGAAGCCAAAACAAATTTGAGTAGAGCAGAGTTTGAACGAGATATGTTAAAAGACGAGAAGAAAATATTAGAAGAAAAAACTGAAAAACTTCAAGAATCGTCATCTAATATTGACTCTCAATTATCTCTTTTGAGTCAAGAAATTGAAACTCAAAAAAAGAAAATGATAATCTTACTATTGAAAATCATGAGCTTAAGGCAAGAGTCAAAATTCTGGACGTAGAAAAGATTAGTTTACAAACTAAATTAGATGATATTACCCAAAATGTTTCTAACTTCAACAAAGGTCGAGAATACTTGACAAAGATCATTGAAAGTTCACAATCTTGTTTAAATCAACAAGGTTTGGGATATAAGAAACAAGAAACCAAGAAATATCTCAAGAAGAAGAAAGATGAAGCTAAAAAAAATCCTAGTTTATTATATTCCAAGCCAAAATCAGTTGTGAAATTTTAAAAGAAAAATGTCATGACTATCAAGATATGGGTTTCTAAAACAAATAACAATTTGATTAGGAACAAATATATTTGATATTTCATGAATACTGTGCATCTTAATTCAAATTTTTTATATAAAGGGGATACCGGACCCGTATGGGTTTGGACTCCTAAGACCTAACTCTTAGGACCCTATTAAAAGGTGGGTACCATGGACTTAATCATATTTTTTGCAGGTACACCACAACAAAGAGAAGACTATTTCGGTATCTCTATGGACGTATAATAAGTAGTCTCATATGCTCTTTGAAAACTATCTATGCTTATTTTCTCTTATTTAATCTCGATTACTGCTTTATCATGTTACATATTCTTTTTAATCGATGACAAAGGGGAGAAAAATTATGGAATATATATGCATTATACACTAACATTTTGTTACAGAGAAACAAATGGTAAGTACTTTTACGTATGCATTAACAAAATGTTGCAGAGAAGCTTTATATTCAGGGGGAGATAAATATATGCAAGCATACATTCAGGGAGAGAAAAAAAATAACTTTACATGACTGCAAGAGTTTGTCATCAATCAAAAAAGGGGGAGAATGTTAGAATGCAAGTTTTTGATTTATGACAAGGAAGAAGCGAAGATCAAAGGAAAAGTGATATAGGTTATGATTATCTAGTTAATTGTGTCTTAGATGTGTTATATATTGTTAAAATATATCCTCAAATACATAGCATACACAAATATAAAAATACATTTCACGAAAAGACACTTCACGAAAAGACACTTCATGAAAAGACATTTCGCGAAAATATACTTCATCACTTCGTGAAAAGACACTTCGCGAAAAGATACTTCATGAAAAGACATTTCGCGAAAAGACACTTCGTCACTTTGTGAAAAGACACTTCACGAAAAAACACTTCATGAAAAGACACTTCGTCACTTCGCAAAAAGACACTTTGTGAAAGGACACTTCATGAAAAGACACTTCATCACTTCGCGAAAAGACACTTCGAAAAGACACTTCACGAAAAGACATTTCACGAAAAGACACTTCAAGAAGAGACACTCCATATTTTCTAACGGTCATATTTTATAACGGTTATGTTCTAACGGTCATATTTTACAACGGCCATATTTTCTAAAAAGCATCATCTTTCATGAAGAGATTCCTTTTCATTTCTGAAAGGAAATGGGTGCATCTCTTTGATAAAACTCTTCAAGGAAGTTGACAACTCTTCAATGATTATATATACATCACAAGCATTTTTTTCACATTACCGAATCTTCTCATATGTTCTGATTTTAAACTCTATACATTCTTGCATACTAAAAAGCTCTCCAATATTCAAATTACTTGTTGAATCATTGAAATTATTTCATATCTCTTGATTCAATAAGTAATATACTTCCTTCAATCTTCACATACACATTATATACTTGAGAATAAGATTATAGGAAGGTTGTACCACAACTGACAAATTCGTGTTATCAAGAACACAAATTGTCAACAACAAATATATTCATCTTTGTTGAAGTCCTCAGTGTTGTAAGAGGCAAGTGTTGAAGTCCTCGGTGTTATTAGAGGTGTGAAATCCCATTCGTCTGCTCTGGTGTTGTATACCTGTTCCTCCGGGTGAAGTGAGGTGGTTGTTAGTGAAAATCCAGATAGAAGTCTGGGACTGGACATAGGACGGTGCTCTGAACCAGTATAAAAATCCCTGGTGTGATTTTTCTATTTTGCTACTTTTGCTGCTTTATACAGTTCTGTGATTAGATCTTTTTTCGTACTTGAGTATTGTTCATCATATTACACGATCCGTATGTACTATACTAAGCACGTACATGAATTTTCATATGCTTCATTTGCAGTTTTGAAAATGAGGTACACCTTAAAAATAGATTTGTAGAAGACGATTACATGTATATGCATAGTGGTTGATTAACTTTTTTTTTTTGAGAAAGAGGCTAAATATCGAAAAATAAAGTAAAAATAAAACCTATTGATAGGAAATAAAATCAACCAATTGTCATGTTCTTTTAGGAATGAATTTTTTTTTACTCTCATAACTCAAAATGATGTCAAACAAAATTCTCATAAGGAACACTGTTAATAAGTTACTGACAGTGGCACAAATTATATAATTATCATTTTTTAGAGATGGTCGGTGTTTCTTTTTTTCTTTTCTTTTTGGGTGCCATTGACTTTGAAACTTACAATCGCAGATTTGAGCGAAACGATACTAGTAACCCTCAAATATGCAATTGCTCTTAAACTAAAGAATTGTATCCAAAAAAAGAACAAATTATTAATGGTTTTCCAAAATGTCTATGAAGATTTAAGCTCCTACTAGATTTAAAGGAGATCTTCCCTCATGTGTTTACCCATAATAAAGATTATACATTGGCTAGCCCTTCTATGAAGGTTGACTTTCACATAGAGGATAGATGGCTCAAGTAATTTTGACCTTTTTTATTACTCTTCTTGTGATTTGAATAATTGTATAGGGCTGTGTGAATGACTCCAGGAAAACATTGCTGCTTGCCTGTACAACTGTTGTATTCGTATGTCTTAAGCCATACATATGCAGGGCCATACATGATTCAAATCAATGGAAGTTCTCATTTATCTTTGCATCTTGTTTTTTAATATTGTATTGATTACCCTTTGATCATAATATTTTGTATAAGCTGTCAATACTTGTTCATATACCATCCCTGTGCACCACTATCAACAATAGAACATGTATCCCCATTCCTTTTGTTGACAAAGGATCTTCCATGTTGCAAACAGGGGTGAAGGTAGCAGTTTTACTTAAGGGGGTTGATTTTTCTAAAGTTGATTACAAAACCGAGAAACATGAATTCCTATTCGGAACTTGTTTCAGATGCAACATGTGAAATATGGTCATGATTCAATGGAGAGAAAGTAGCAGTTTGTGGAGAAGTGGGTTCAAGAAACTCTTCTCTTTTGGCTATTACTCTAGTTGGAATACCTAGGATAGATGGCATGGTAATTTTTCTTTATTTTTTAGTAACTGTTTTGAAATATCCATTTGCGTTTTGGGATAAAACAAGTTAGAAGAAGTTTCATGCTTACATTCTACTTGATTTCGTAAATATCTCATATCATCTTAGGTGCACACTTGTGAAAAAATTGCATGTGTTCTCCAAATGCATGGGTACAGAAGGGAACAATACAGACAACATCCTATTTGGATCTCTAATGGATAACCAGAGATACAAACATACACTAGAGAAGTGTTCTTTAATTAAATATGTAAAAATGTTATCATTTGGGAGTTAGGATGAAATGGTGAAAGAGAAGTATATCTCAGTTATGGCCAGACAACATGTACAGCTTCCACGGGCATTTCACGAATATGCAGGTATATATCCGCGTGATGTTCCTTTAAGCGCAGTCGATGCCCATACTGCTTCAAGTTTATTTAATGTAAATGCCAAAAAAATTCTTACTAACATTTTGTTTAGCTGGTATAAATGTTAATATTACTTTGACTTTACCTATAGGAATATGTCATTGAGCTTTGCCTACTAAAACAGTTTATTAGTGACAACCAAGTTGATTTTCTTCCTACCTAACTCTATATTGGTTAGTGTTGCCCTTAATTTTCTAAAGTACATGATAATTTAGTTTGTAAATGACAAATTTTCCTTTTTGTTCTAATTCAGTTAGAGTATGTTGGTGAAATATTGCAAGCAGCTCCATACAATGCATGGTTTTTACATGATACTTATATTGATTCTTTCATGAATTATGACTATATATTTCGGATGTTTTGTGTAGGCCTACCAGATCTTGTTGAAGAGGTAAACTTGCTGACTGTCCCAAAGAAATTCTATGTAGCATATTCCCTTTGAAATATTTTATTTGCATGTTCTTCCCTATTATGAATGGTTTTTCTAGGATTGAGTTGGTTTGTTGGAATATCATTTTGTTTTTACCTTAACCATATATTTACAATCCATGTACCTCCAACGATTTTTTTTTTAGCATACATGTAAAATTGGTGTATGATAACAATGGAACTTTTGAGTGATTTATTTAAACAAATTAATTCAACAATTTGTGATTTATTTATTACAATCACTCTTGCATTATTTATTTCAATCAAATATTCACTAATATGATCAGAGTTTATATTTGTTTAGTTTCTTCTTTCGTTTCTTCAATCCATTAATGATTTAGAGCTGTAAAATAGCTAAACATCAAGATTACATTGATCCCACTTGATACATAATAAAAATGTATGTATTTGTGACTGATTCAAATCAATAAATTTATGATATATTCTTAGTCTTAAGTTGGTTTACATGTATAATTCATTTTAACTAAATTTTTACTTTTTTAATTACTTCCATTTTCTCTAAAACCATGCGATAAATTTTTCATTATAATATAGCTTAAAATAAGTTTTTGTTGAAATTGGTGATACGCAAATCACAATTTTGGGCAACAAATAATCTTACATATTTTGTGGAGAGATTTGTTGTTAGATTTTATGGAGAGATTTGGTGCTAGATTTGATGAAGAGATTTGGTGCTAGATTTGATGAAGAGATTTGATGTTAGATTTTATGGAGAGATATTGGTTGCTATATTTGTGGACATTTATTCAAGGATATTTGGTGCTTCACCAAATAGTTTTATAACATATATGAAGATATTTTAGGAGCCAAGTTTTCTTGGGCATGAAGCCAAGTTTTTATTGGGCATGAAGCAATTCTCACTATAAAAAGGGCTAGCTAATCTCTTCATTAGGTTTGGAAAATTTGCCATTATTCTTCATTGTCTTTCTCCTCAATTTTTTTGCCATTAGATATTCTCTACCTATTTCTCAATAAAGTTATTGGTTCAAGTTGTAATTGTTTGTAACGACAGTTGAGGTCGTTTGTAAACAATTTTTATTAGTAAATCAATAAAGAGGGTGGTTGGGTGGAATATCGTGTGCTCATATTTCCAATGTTTTTTATATTGTTTTTTTTGTTTTTCAATCAAATTCATCTTCAAGTGATTGGGTGATAAATATCCTATTTTCTTGGCATTTTGTCAAGCTTCCGCTGCGCACACAAAATCCCAACAGTTTGGTATCGGAGCCAGATCATCCCATAGCTTGGAGTGTTTGTTGGATTGGAAATTGGAGATGTCGGAGATGATGACGTTTTCAAAGATGGCTATTTTAAATGGGAAGAATTGGGGGTATATGGAAGCCGAAGATGGAGGACATACTATATCTCAATGATTTGCATGATCCCATTGATGGAGATGGGGTGAAGCCTTCGAATATGGATGAGGGAAAGTGGAAGAAAATGGACAAAAAGGCGATTGCGTTGATTCGTCAATATTTGGATGATTTTGTATTCCACCATGTGGCTAGTTGTGAATCCGCGAAGGCGTTGTGGGACAAATTGGTATCTTTGTATGAGTCGAGAAATGCTACAAGTAAGGCTTTTCTGGTTCGAAAGTAGGTGCAACTTCGATTGGATGAGGAAAAGTCTATTGCAGAGCATTTGAACGAGTTTCAGGAAGTCATCAATCAATTGGCAAATATGAAGGTCAATTTTGATGATGAATTTCAGGCTCCTTTGTTAATGAGTTCTCTTTCGGAAAGTTGGGAGATTTTGGTTGTTTCATTGAGTAATTCCAATGCTAATGGAACTATCTCTTTAGAAATGGTTCGAAGCAGTCTTCTGAATGAGGAGCTAAGGAAAAAGGGTCAGAGTTGAAATCGGTTCAAACTGAGGCGATGGTAGCAAGGAACTCGGGGAAAGATACAAGAAGGAAGAAGAAAGAGGCTAGTGGTAAAGGTGCTTGTTATTATTGTGATAAGAAAGGCCACAAGCGCAATGATTGTTATGTTAATCAGAGGGATAAGAAGAAGGCGCAAGATGATAATAATAATGATTTGGCACAAGCAGGTTTTGCTGAAGGTACCGAAAGCGATTCTTCATGTGATGTCCTATTTAGTGTTGTGGAGCCTTGGAAGATGGATTCAGGAGCCAGTTTTCACATATGTCGTGATGTGAAAAGTTTTTCTTCATATGAGAAGAGTGTTGCCATGATAAAGACGACCAATGGAGTAGAGCTACCAATTTGTGGAGTTGGAGCTGTTAGGTTTCGGATGCATGATGCAATGGTGAGAGAAGTGGCTGATGTGAGGCACATACCCACTTGTTCGCATAACCTCATATCTCTCCATCAGTTAGATCGCCGCGGTTGCACCTATGAGACTCAAGGTGGAGTTTTGAGAGTGAAGAAGGGTGGTCATCTGATGATGCGAGGAGTTTTGGAGGAGGGAAACCTATATAGTTTGGTCGGTTCGGTGGTCAATAATGAAAGGCGGGCGACGGTTGAAGAACTTAGTTCACACCAAGGTGGAGAGGTTAATATGGTCACCGCTGATGGTCATAAGGTGGAGGATCATGGTATCAACAAGGGTCTAGATGTTGATGATGCTCGAATGATCCCGGAGATGAAGAGATCATGTCAAGCGGAAGACGGATGTCGAGTTGTGAAATCCACAAAGATGAGATGGAGGTCTTTGTGGTATTACAAATGTTTTTGAAGATCGCTAGTGGCATGGTGCATGGATAAGGGAGGTGCATCATTAGTGGGCGATGATGGAGGTTTGTAAAAGTGTTAATTGAGAAAGAAAGGTTGAAAGTGAGAGCTAAGGGGCTATTGTTTGAGTGGAGGAGATGTTGTGATTTGGTATCAAGGTGGAGTGTTGAAATTGGTGATACACAAATCACAATTTTGGGCAACAAATAATCTTACATATTTTGTGGAGAGATTTGTTGTTAGATTTTATGGAGAGATTTGGTGCTACATTTGATGAAGAGATTTGGTGCTAGATTTGATGAAGAGATTTGATGCTAGATTTTATGGAGAGATATTGGTTGCTATATTTGTGGACATTTATTGCAAGGATATTTGATGCTTAACCAAATAATTTTATAACATATATGAAGATATTTTGGGAGCCAAATTTTCTTGGGCATGAAGCCAAGTTTTTCTTGGACATGAAGCAATTCTCACTATAAAAAGGGCTAGCTAATCTCTTTATTAGGTGTGGAAAATTTGCCATTATTCTTCATTGTCTTTCTCCTCAAATATTTTGCCATTAGATATTCTCTACCTATTTCTCAATAAGGTTATTGGTTCAAGTTCTAATTGTTTGTAACGATAGTTGAGGTCGTTTGTAAAGAATTTTTATTAGTGAATCAATAAAGAGGGTGGTTGGGTGGAATATCGTGTGCTCATATTTCCGATATTTTTTATATTGTTTTTTTTTCTAATTAAATTCATCTTCAAGTGATTGGGTGATAAAGATCCTATTTTTCTTGGCATTTTGTCAAGCTTCCGCTGCACACAAAAAGTCCCAACAGTTTTAACAAATAATTATATTTTGTATGTTATATTGATTATCTTAACGGTCGGTTTTCCCACCGTTGTGCGGTAACACTAGTTTAATATATATTACGAATTTATTAAATATCTTTCGCTTGGCAGATAAATAGGAAATTAAGATTCAATGTAAATCACTTCCAATATTAAAAATATGAAAAGAGTAAATATGCTTAAAAGTAATTTAAAATAGCAAATATTTGTGTGTGTATAATAGTTTTATTTACTTAGACATAATAGCAAATGACAATCCATTTATGTATTACAATATATCTTTATCTTTAATGATAGTTGAAATACTTTTGATTTGATGTCACACTTTTTTTGTGTAAACGTGAAGTGCTAGAAATACCTGATGTAGATAACAATAAAACTCAATATTCCTTAAAAGTAGGATTTAATAGTTTAACTACTTTAAATTATCAAAATATCTCTCTATTCTTAAAAATAGGATCTAATAGTTTACAAATTCAAAATAATTCTTCATGCTTAAAACTAGGTCCTAACGGATAAAAACTATTTAAACAAATAATTCTTTATCTTTATCTTTATTAATAGCGGCTTAGAATCGTAAATAAACATCACTTACAAATAAACACCATTTAAACAAACAAACACTGTTTAGACATCATTTAAACAAGTAAACACTGTTTAAACTAATAAACATAGTTTACAAATTTATTGTTTATTAATTAATAATTCAACTTAAAAATAATTTTTTTTCAATTAACTATACATGATTTCAACATAAAAATATGATTAAATATTTATGAAAATTAACTTCTTTCCGATGTATTAATCATATATAATTCATTGAAAAACAATTCACTTGCGAAGCACACTCATCATCAAGTGTGACGCTTAAAAGTATAATGTGCTTACACGTAACATATTAGTCAATTGAGTCTTTTCAGTTTTATTTTAATTACTCCGTATAAAAATTTCCTCCATTTCATTCTCATTTTCAAATTGGCGCGTGGATTTCGTGTTTCCATATTCTGTGAAGTTAGTGGGCACGTGCACCTTTTATTATATGATATAAAATTATGTATGTTCCACACAAACCACGATATCCCGACCATATTGAATTGGTGGGGTCCAAGCTTGAACATAACTACAAGCGTTTATTTTTGGTTGCACCGTCGCACCAAATAACTGTACTACAAAGTTGGTGGCTCTACGCTTTCACTGTATTTTTGAGTACGGTTCAAGCGTACAGGTTCACAAAAGCTGACATGTTTTGAACAAGGGCTAACCTACCGACAGCTTTGCATTTCCAGGAAACCAAGCAATAGGAATTCAAAACAACATCAACTACGACTTCATTCAGTTGTTATTCCATATCTTTGTGCAATATTCTGACCATTGTTAGAACATCTACTGCGGCAGAGCTTACCAATGTTACAAAACGTACCCTAATATTCTGTAATTTGATCTTCCTCCACATTTGTGAAACCAGGTATCCTTAAGTAAAGTAGGAGCTTGAAAATTAGAAATATTAAAGGAAAAAGTTATTTTGAATTCCAAAGCATAATGCTCTTGTTCGACAAGCATCCTAACTTCTCAATTGTTTGTCTCAGTAAACGTTGGATGTATGTCCAACAAATGTCTGGTTTGCTTATGGATTTGTAATCAATTTTGCTTAAATATAACTGATTATATCGTTTCAATCTGTGATCCACTGTTCTACTAGATGCTCTTAGGTTTACATTTCACATCAAACTTTACATAAGACATATTCTTTTTTTGATAATGAATTTAGATATTTCACAGGAATCAAGCTGCATCCTTCACATCCGATGGCTTCAACTTGGTGGAAGTCAGATTCTCATTCAATCTCATCTCCAAAGCCAATAGGAATTCATGCCTTGTGGTTCATGGTTTCTCATTGTCGGGGTTCGTTCTATAGTTTGCTTCGTCAATTCGTTGGCAATGACGTTACGTTGATTAAAAATCAACATGGACCGTGGTCTAAACAGATCTCTTTTGTATGAATTATTTCTCCGAAAATTCAGCCAGTCGGCAATTTTTAACTTTCAAATCAATAATATTTGACTTATTAGAGCAAAAAGAAAAGAATTTTACTATCATTCGTTATTATAGGTTCATGATTACATCAAAATTAGCATCAAACTTCTGGAAAACGATGACCTTTGGGATAAAGTGATGTCAAGCAAAAAAAAAAGATTAAATGTGGTTTATCCAGAACACTGTCAACAACAGTAGAGTTTGAAGATTCTTTTGCTCATCGACTTTTAAACTTCACCGATAACTGATGTTTCTATTATTTTCAGTTTTTTTTATCTTTTCCTAATTGGTGGCTGGCTTAAGCTTTTAGGATTCATGCGCACTTAATGTTTAGCTCGAATGGCTTTTAATGCAACGATGTTGAGATTATACATGTTTTAATCACTAGTACTTTGTTGGTCTTGGTCATAGTCTTGTTTGCATCTTAGAACTTTAACTCCACATTATCCATTATGTTTCTGAAAAGCCAATGGAAGTATGAACTCAATGTAAGCCTTCTAGATGTGGGTGCACGTGAAAATTTTGCACATGTTCTTTATCTATTAACAATGAAGCAGTTTTTTCGTAAACATTTTGCTGCCACTATCAAATTTGATAATTATTGTGGTGAGTTAGCATTTTTTAGGGCATGTATCTTTTGATCCATGCTCTTTTAGTGAATGGAAGGAGGGAGGTTAGGATTTCAATATTCTCTGTCAATGATTAACCATGAAACTCTTGATCTAATTAGGTGTTTAATATTGATTTGATGGAGGATAAATCAATAGAAAGTAAATAAAATAGCACCGTAATCCAGTGGTATTTACTGAGAGAAAAATAGCTTGTTTTGAATATATTTTAGTGCTGGGGAATCTCAATCTTTCCCGCTTCGTAAAGTTAAAATAGGCACTTTAAGATTAAAAGTAGTAATGGAAGAAAAAGAGTTTATAATTCTCCAATATGGAGATTCTTTCACTATACAAAAGAATAGTGAGATTACAATAATATGATTACAAAAGTAACTCACACTCGGTGGCTCGCTCAAGCTTAAGGATAGATACTTCTCAAGCTATCTCTCTTTTCACTCAAAAAGGCTTGCTAACTCTTAAGTATTTTTTTCTCACTCTAAGAAATCGCTTCTTCTTTTGTATTCTTCGGTGGATAGTAATGAAGGCTCCTTCTCATATTTATACTACTCAACCTCCACGATGAATGATGGAGATTACTTGCATCCAAGGGTGGAGATTGATTCTCTAGAATGCTCCGTACTCTCTAGGAATCTCTACATTCTTCCATTCTCTTATGCATCCTTCCTTACTCTTCTGTAAATTCCCGGAAGGTTCCACACGTCTTCAGAATATTCCAGAGGGTTTCACATTCTTCCATAAGCTTCTAGAGAGTTCTACACTTCTCTAGAGTTCTCCGGAACATTCTAGAAAATTCTAAATTTATCTAGAAAGGTCTTGAATTTTCTAGAAACTCTCCAATTAAGGAGGGATCCCAACATTTAGATCTTCCAATTTGAACAAGCATAAATTCGTATTATATCTAAATTCATAGTTTTTTTTTTTTACTTTCGTTAACCGATTAAGAGAAATAGACGTATGATAAAGATAAGAGTTGAATCTAATCTTCCACAATAACACGAACCATAAATCTTTCAGATTAACAAAATCTCGTACATTAGCTAGGTTAACAAAGAATCAAAGTATTTTTATTACTTTTAGATATTTTTATTACTTTTAGTGCGACTAAATCTATCAATGTTTGCATATATATATATATATATATATATATATATATATATATATATATATATCAACACAATCAAACGATATGAATCAATCATGAAATTTTGCATAAACTGTGGTCAATGTATATTTGAAATAGTTTGAAGCAAATAGTTAGACCAATAAAAGTTTAAATAAATAGTATGAATATAAAGATTGTAAATTTAGTTAAATATACATATAGTTTAATATTAAAGAAGTTTATAAAATAGATAGTTGATTACTAAAAATAGATTATTTAAAATAATTAATATGTATATATATATATAAGTTAAAAATATAATAGTTTATAAAGTAAAATAGTTATTTATTAAAATAGTTTATACAATTGATAGTTGATTGTCAAAATAATATACTTAAAATAGTTACTATATACATATATACATATATATAAGTCAAAATAAAAAAAGTTTATATGATAAAATTGTTATTTAGAAAAGTATTACAACAGTCAGGGCCGGTTTTAGGGCTAGGCGACCTAGGCGACGGCATAGGGCAACCCACCTCAAGAGGGCAACCATGGCCGGCTTTGCTGATGGAGAAGATGAATGCATATGGAAAATATAAAGGAAGGTATAGTTATAATTAATGAAAACATCTGTAGCTTGTTTGGTTCTCAAACAATTGCAAGTATAAAGGGTTGCAGGTTCAATTCCTGTCATCGTCAACCATTCTGATTTTTTTCTTCCACCTCAAATGAACTAAAAATTTCCATACGGTTTTCCTGCCTTGTCTAGGGCAATTAATTTGGAAATTTTGCCCTGCACTTTTTTACTCTTGTCTAGGGCAACCCGAACTGTAGAGTCGGGCCTGACAACAGTTACTATATACATAAGTTAAAAGCAGAATAGTTTATAATGTAAAGTATTTACTAAGCAAAATCATTTATATAATGGTTGAAGATATTATAGTTCACTACAAAAAATGGACAATTTTTCAATTCAGAATTCCCTACGTCATCCCTACAACTACAAGAAAACACTAATTTAACGTCAAAATTTTAAAAGCGGAAATTTCCGTCGTTAATTTACAATGAATTTCCATGTGATTTGCAAGGGATAGTTTTTTGTATTTTCAAACTTTTTTCTTTTATTTATTTCTGTCGTATTATGTCATCCCTCACCAATCCGTTGCAAATTGCGTCAAATTACCAACAGAACATTTATGTTGCTATTTTCCGCTGCAAATACAAGCAGAATACCGACGTATGTTAATTGAAGCTATTTTGCAGCAGAATTCCAATAGATTTGTAAGAGATGTTTATATTATATTCTAAGATATACTTTAGTGTTAATTTTTAATAATTATTAAAATGTTCAATAATTAATAATTTATTTGTACTAATCAATGATTTATAAGTAATAATAAATAGTAATTTACGTTCTATAATAAATAACTTATAATCATTGCTTATTTAGAATTAGCAAAATAATATTTGCTCATAACCGATGTAATTACTAAATCCTCAATTAAGCCCTCTGCTTTCATCACAAATTTTAGTTGGTATTCAAGTATATTTTACGCTAAATCCCAAAATTTCAAATTGTTCTTTGATAATTATTCCCTAAATAATGAAAATATCAATTTATTATAATTTATGTGCCACTATATTTTTTGACATGTACATGTTTAGTTAGTTCTAAGTAACTTATAGTGTTTATTAATTTCTCTTCAACAACTAGCTTTTCATGTAATTCGAACTTTTTAGCTTAAACCACGAATTATCTATAACTAATTATAAATTTCTAAAAGTTAATAAACACCAAATATTCAACCTGCTATTTACAAGCCAGAAAAGCATCAAACCCAATGTGTTGCAACCCAAAAAAGGAAGACGACACCTTAAAATTTTGGGAAATTCTATTTGAACCTATAAAATTGGTCAGTTGCCCCCTCCCATTTCTTAAAAAAATTATATCCTTCCTTTTTGATTGAGTATCCCCCCATGTTTTGATATTGCCCCTCCCTTTCAGAACAAAAAACCCTAGACCCCAAAAAACATATCGCGTTACTTCTTCGTCAATCCATATTCACCGTCGCTATTGTTCTGCTCTTCACCAACGCTCTCTCACCACCACTTCAACGCCGAGATCTTCACCGCCGTTATCGTTCTTGAATCATTCGCCTAGGTAATCTTCCGATTTTGGATATCAAGGTTGCATTTTTTTTTACAAGGAACGATAGTTCATGATCGAATGAGGGTTAATTTGATTTTGTAGTGTTGAAAATCGAATTGGTAATCGTGGTTGAACTCATGAAAATCGAATTGAGGAACGATAGTTGATTCACATTTTTTTCTTCATTTCAGCATGCCACGGAGAGAAAACCCGGGGTAGGATTGATAACCACGGGCAAAGCGTACGTGGTTGAACTCATGACCACGAAGGCAGTCTACGTCGGAAAAAATATTTCCACATAGTGAGACCCCATGGTCTTCTTTCTTAACCCGTTGGCTCCCTCCGTGGTAGCTGTAAAATGCAAAAAAAAAAAAGGCAGTGATTTGTTTTTTTTTTCTTACCATGTAGTTAGGAATGTGCCTTGTTATGACATGCAGTATGGACTATTGGTGACTTACAATGTAGTTATTTGGTTTCTTTTTTTTTTTTTGCAATTTTCATATTAAAAATACTATCCATTTAGTTGATTTTATTTTCATTTTAAATAGATGGGCCGCAAACCTATGACATCATCAGAAAGAAGGCGACGAACGGAAAAAGCAGCTGAATGTACAAGTGCGGACGTGAACGCCGAACAATAGGAGGAGGATGTGGATCCTTCACAATTTGAGGTAGATGCACGGGGTAGTGATGGTAACGGAGATGGTTTAGATTCTTCAAGGGAAAATGGAGATGGAAACTAGTCAGATTCTTCAGGGGAAGAAGGAGACAAAGATGGTTCAGATTCTTCAAGGGAAGAAGGTAATAACACAGGGGAGGATTCTGAGACAAGTAATAATGATGAGGCAGACGATCATTCGGAGGAAGAAGCTGAAGCCGAAGAAGAATTACAGGACAAAGCTGGATCCAAAAAGCAATGATGTGATTAGAGAGTTTGACACCCATGTTGCTTCTATGATATGGATTGGTCTGGTACGTGTCTGTTATTAATGTCAATTATCTATTTATGTACTAAATGTAAATTTTATTTATGTAGGATCGAGCACTGCTCACTTATGTCAACCATGCGCAAAAGGTTTTGGAATGGAGGATTCCAGATAATGCTACTAGGTTCAAAGCTCTTATCGACATATCTTGATTGGTTCCTACTGTTAGCACGTGTTACAAGTGTGTGAACAAAAATTTGATATCAGCTTTTGTAGAACAATGGTATCTAGAGACAAATACTTTTCATTTACCATTTGGTGAGATGACCGTTACTCTTGATGATGTAGCTTCATTGTTGCATATACATGTCGAAGGCAAACCTGTACAGAGCATGGAGTATGATACAGAACAAGCACTTGCTTTCGTTACGATGTTTCTTGGTCTTAGTGTAGTAGAAGCTTGAATGGAAATGAAGGAGAGGGTTGGATATAAGTTAAGTTTGTCAACATTGTTCGGTATAAAATGCCATAAAATTAACAATGTCATCCAATACATTGCACTACAATAAAATGCCATAAAATAAACAATGCCATTCAATACAATGCAATACAATGTCATACAATACAATGCTGTTCAATATATAAAAATGTACTCCCATACAATACAATACAATACAATACAATACAATGCCATTCAATTCCACTTAACAGTTTGAGTTCTTTCTTCCCATGCTTGCCGTCGATCTCCGTAAATATGCTCCCAACTAGCTGCGTCCACATGACAATATGTCGCCCATTTTGAAAGGCACCGGATGCTTAGGTTCCAACTTTCCTACATAAAACATTGAAAATATATGATGAATATAGCATTGAGTAAAATATATAATAAGTATAATACTTACTTGAACAAAATGATTGTCGTTGACAAAAGCAAATGTTATTTCTGATCGATGAATAGGAGGAGGAACTCTTCCTTTTAACGGTGATATTGTTAAATTAAGCCTTTCACTAATGCTAATTACCACTACGCTATACTTTGTCGCCACAAGATAAACCATGTCCGACATTGTCATCCATTTTTTCGGTGGTGCAAATCCATCTTCGTAATGTTATAATTGCGCAAGTAATTCTTTGCATCAACTATTTTCTATGAATTTTTTTCCATATAGATCTTGATTTTCATACAACTCTTCATACAAATCTTGTCGAACTTGAGGCCAAGACGATTCCCTCATTCCTAGTAGTGCCGCAATACAATGAAATCTGCAATTGCCATCCGCCTCAACATCAATAATATCTCTGACATATGGCTTTAATTTCCACAGAATTTGTGTAATGTAACGTTTCATATGTGGACTACATTGGTCATATAGCAATGACTTTCGGATTTGATGTTTTTGCTTCTTTGGTTTGTTAACACTTAATTGACTATATAGGTCATGTGATGACAAACTATCGACTAATTTAAAAGAATAAGGCATTCTCTTTGTTGAGATATTCGATGATTTCTTACTTTCTCTTCCTTTGGTTTTCACCTTCCTAATCGATGAACAAAGCATGGACGTTTGTGAATGCACAACTTCCATCAACTTTTTGTAAATATGAAGTTGATGAGGAGTGTACATTTTTTTAACATCGTTCAATAGAGTTTCCATTTTGTCAGCAATACCAACATCATTACTCTTACCTCGTGGAATTAAATGTAGCCGTGTCCAATGTACATCAATTAAATTAAGAGGTATTGGGGTAGAAGGACCAAGACGATCCAATTCATGGGCACACAGAGGTCCGTATGTTTTTCAAATGACACAACCACAAAGAAATTCAACGTCTCCAACCGATTTCATCCGTACTAGTTCCAAATGAAATAAATCAAGAGCCACATTAGAAATAACACCACGTAGAAACTTGAACACTCTAACATGAAAAACATGTTTCACTCTACTTAAACTTTGCTCGAATGAGGCCTTTAGCTCGACAAAAGATAACTCTAGTAAGGAATGCATTTTTACCCAAGCTTTCTCGAAGTTACATTAGCAAGTAGCTAAGTGCTTCTTCAACTTTGATTGTGCTGCTTCGGCCCTGCATTTAATAATGATAGTGTAAAAAACAGTACTTATCGGTTACTTTCATATAGGAAATAATATAATGAAAATTACCTATCCGATTTATAGTTTCTTAAATGCATATATTCGCCGGTCCACATTTGTATAAAACGATCTTTATACAGATCCAACCAGCTATCGTGTACATACTCCAACAGAGATCCATGATTGCTTATTTTTCATACAGAAACTATAAATTTTCATTGTATGTCATACTATTTTTCGAACAAACAAGTTCATTCTAGTCCCCTAAGAAAGATTTTTTCTCCGTTACATTCATTTCTTGGACATTCTTCTTTTCCATAAACGTAAGTATGTTGTTCTTAATATGTCACTTACATAATAACATATGAGCGGATTTGGGAAAAACAATTTCAGTAGCATTCATCAATGTTGTTAGATCAAAATTTTGCTCTAACACCCAAATTGTTCTGATTCGTAGAGAATTATGACTGAGAAATGAGGAAAAAGCAGAGAACACACAAGGTTTATAGTGGTTCGGCGTTAACGAGCCTACGTCCACTTTATATGCTATTGATTATACTTTGAATGCTAGTACAACCAACGATTTCTCTCAAACTCACTCTTACAATTATGATTTCTCTCAATAATCTCGAAGTAAAACTGAGAAGAAATAGTGGTATGACAATAATGGTGAAATCAATACTCAAAACTGCCAAAAGATCCTCCAAAATGCCAAGCTCTGGGCTATTTATAGCTGATTTCTGTTGACGGATCGCGGTCATATGTGGCCCACATCCCGAAGATCTCGGAGCGGTTCGTAGCTTGATGAAGAATTAGTCAAATTAGCCGTTGTGGACAGGTGTCGCGATCTCCTTAAACATCAGATCGTGGATGACCAAGTCCGTGGCCATCATCGTGTCTCCCAGCTCGGATCGGATCGCGGTTGACTTAGTCAAGGTCTTCACGTGATGGCTACAGCGGATCAGATCGCAATGGTTGATCATTGGATCGTGATGGCAGGAGCGAACAAGATCGTGGTGACTCGGTGCGTCTCGCACTGATGGGGGGTGATCCGCGATCCGCGTGGTCAGGACTGGATGACTTCTGAGCTGGAGACTGTATAGACTGCATATATCAATCTTGGTAGCTTGGTCCAAAAAGCTAGCCAACATTTTGCCCCCTCGAAGTATGTTTTATTGGGGGTGGAACATGCTTCGAAATTTCCGAACTGCTTTTTTATGAAGCGATGCAAACAAAAGGTTGTATCTGTTCATATCGTCGTACTGTTTCCTAAAGTTTGTGTCTTTTTGATCAGTATAAATATCCAGCTAATCATTCAATTTCTTCTTTGCTTTATTGGGCAATTCTTATCTCCGGTGATTCCAGAAACTTTGCTGTCAAATTGCCAGGTAAATTTCTGAATTTTCGTGTATATTTCTCGAGTTTCCACTCCTGTCTGTCATTTATCGGTTCGGCTCGCGCAGGCACATCACGGTCCGTGGGGTAAGCCGCTCGTCTCCACCTTAGATAAGCATTCGGGCCTCTTCACGAAACGTGATGGGCTTCTCTTCGAAACACGATGGGCTTCGATCCATGGCCCATCTACTTCCACGACTCGAGTAAAACAAAAAACGGAAGACTAACGGTCGCGATTTCGTCTATTTAAACCCGAACCCATCTCTCCTTTTCTCTTTCACTTCTTTCGCCGCCGATTCTCTTAAATGGAAACCCTAGCTTTTTAATCCTTCGATCATCCATTTGTCTTCATTATTTTCAGAAAGGAAATTACAAAAAAGAAAGTCTTCATGCAATTTCGCCCTTGTTTGTCTTGAATTCAGGAGAAAAACGATAGAGTTTTGTGGTGTTCGAAGCCTTGGAGGTCGACATGGTGCCATAGGCATTGGCTGTTTGAGCTAGGAGGAAGGGAAGAGGGAGAAGGAAGAAGAAGGAGGAGGATGCCAGGTTGGGTCGTGGCGATGGTGAGGCAGCGGATCGTGAAGATGGTAGGCAGAAGAAGTGGGGTAGAACGGATCGGGTCGTGGTAGAGAATGGATTGCTGATTCACGAGGGGATGGAGAGCCGTGGATCGCGAAAGACTCACCACGATCGGACACTTGCCCCACGATCCATCCTCCGCGATCCGAAGACATATTACGATCCGAACCCTGTTTTGCGATCCGATGAACTTGCTAAATAAACAATGCAACTTAACTCTGGTATGCCAATGGACAGTTAGGTTAGAGCCTTTGAGACGAACCCTTTGGACTAAATGACAGCGTAACTTGATAGCGCATTACGACCAATACCTTGCTTACGTAGCTAATCTTTATGCTTTTCTTCCATGTATGCACAGGCACACACTTGCACTTACACACACGGGGGACGGGTAATTATATTCTTATTTCTTATGTTTACTCGCCTAAACAATAATGTCGGATAACCGTTCCCCTTCAAGATCTGACACAGAGATGGATACCGAGACATCTGAGCACCACAACCTCGAGGTTCTTCCAATTAATCCAGAGGGTGCGGATTCTGGATCCGAATATGAGGCAGAAACGGGATCGGATTCCTCTGAGAGTACCTCGCTTGATGAGGAGTCTGAAGTAGACGACCGAGCTCCCGACGAAATTCCTGGTGCACTAGAAATAGAAAGATTCACTGACTCTTTAGCTTCCAAGCTTGATGACATAAAGCTTAAGAAAATTTGCTTGAGACACGGGATCCCCTGGGATGATGTGAGGACACCTGGTAGCAAAGATAGACCTCATCTGGCTCCGGAGGGGTATATGACAGTTGGCCGACTCATGTGCTGGGTAGGCGCTATTCCTCCGTTTCCTCCAATCGTCATTGAAACCTTAAAACGATTGGGTATTGCTCCGATGCAGCTTCATCCCAATGCCTACGCAGCCCTATACACTCTATATATTGCATATGCGGAAATCCTGCAAACTGAGCTCACGTTTAAAGATTCGAAATTCTATTACCTTTTCAAGCATCGCTCTATGACAACCCCAAATTTTTCTTTCTTCGAATCGGTGGCAAATAGGAAGGTCTTATCTGACGGTTACAGCAACATAGGGGATCCCAAGGCCGATTGGTTCTATATAAAGAGACAGGTCGGGTGTTCAAGAAGATGGCTTAAATCAAGTAAATTTTAAAACTTGAATGAATAACCTGTTTAAGAAATCGAAGCATTAACATGCTTCTTTTCTCTATGCAGATCACACCTTTCCAGAGACGGAAGGCTCGGTGTACAGTAATCGACTATCCCTTCTTCTGAAAAGCAAATCCGATTTCTTAAAGATCAAGAAATGTATTACTGACGAGAATCTTCACAAGCACCGCCTTCTGGATATAAGGTTCGGACTTGGCGCGGGTGGCAAACCTTACAAATACGTGTCCCCGATCGAGGGAGAAGGAACATCACAGGTAGCAGAGATAACTAAACTTCATAAGAGTCCTTCGCCGATAATTATCCAGGGCGATGAATACTTAAATGTATATAGAGGAGATGAGGCCCGTGCTGACGAGCCTAAGGAAATTCCAGCCTCTCCGGGGGGTTTCCCCTCAAGGGCCTCTCTACCGGTTGAACCTGCTGCTCCTGATGATTTAACAAAGGAGCAGTTATTTAAAGAATTGAGCAAGATTCCTATACCCGACGATGTATATACGCAGGAAGACTTCGAAGGAGAGCCATTTTTCCCTATTTCTGAGGAAACAACTATCCCAGTTGAAGAACGAGAGACTACCCAGACGAGCCTAACTTCGGGCCCTGGTCTGTTAGGGGGAATTATATGGGATGCACAAATCACATGCACTGTCTGCCCCCACACTTTTATACCAACATTATCCAAGGTTTTAATATGTACTTGTTTCTTTTGCAGGAAAGATGTCTCGCAAACGATCTTATTCCTATCGCTCTCTCCGTGAAGGCACACCTAGTCTTTATCCAAATCCTGAGCGTGCTCGTAGCAGCAGCCGAGGGGGAGACAACCATTGGTCCAGGGATTCTCACAAGCCTACTTCTTCACAGTCCAGATCTCCGTCAAAACAAACCTATGGAAAGCCTCCCAGTCATCCGGTGCCACTTACAGGGGGAAAACAACTTCCCAAAGACTTAACTCCTCCGAAGAGTGCACCATCTCACAGCAGATCATCCAAAAAGCACCACGAGCCTAAGGATAAAAACAAGGATCCAAACAAGGATTTTGAGAAGGAGAAAACTGACATTGTCCCTTCCAGCCAACAAAGTTTGAGTGCCCCCGGGGCACGAGACTATATCCATGGTCCTGAGACTCAGGCTAAGCTGGAAAAATTACGAAAACAATTCCCCGATATCTTCTTCGAAAGGATGATTTTCATTCCAACTCTGGAACCAGTCCCTAGGAATTGGGATACTGAAGTCATCGGACACGTTCGCCATGTAGCCAAGCAATATGAGGCGATGAAGAAACATGCTGTCAATCTTTCAGATGTCATTCGAACGCTAGAGATGGAAGCGCACAGGTCCAAAGTGAGGATAGATAACAATGAAAGGGCCAGGGTAAAAATGGAAAAGGACTTGGAAGATTCACAATCTTTGCTTGCCTTGGCTCAACGAGATGCTAAAAATTACAAGGCAGAGCTGGAGGAAGCCAAGCAACGTTTTCATAATGAGCTCGATTCTAACAGCAAAGAGCGTGCGTCATTGAAGAAGGAGGTGGAAGATCTCAGGATGGCCAACACCGAACTGAAAACAGCACAGGATCATTTCGAGGCTGAGAAAGCTGCTTGGGAGAAAGAAAAGGCAAGCTTGAAAGATAGTTTAGCTCTGGCCGAAAAAGAGAGGGCGATTCTGAATGATCAACTCGCGCGTGCAGAGAACCGTGCGATTCTTGCTGAAAATAATGTGGAAAGTGCAATTGAAATGGCTACTGTTTCTAATGAAAAGCTCCTTGAGAGAGAGAAAGATATTGAAGGATTTGAAGAAATGCTGTTTGACTTCCTTGGCCAGGTCATCAAGACCCGTAACATCTCCTGGATCCTAGACTACCATGTCACTTTAGCCAACATATGGGATGCAATCGTCCAGGGCGAGAAACAACGATTGGGAGTCGATGAAACTGATGAGAATGAGCTGATGCGGACCATTCTTAGGGACAACGAACCTGAGGATTTAGAGAAAGGCAGACGCCTACTTCAAGAAGAGATTGATAAAGAGAAAACTCAGGCCAAGGGCAAAGATAAAATTGAAGAAGGTTCGAGCTCTGCTGCAGAGCCCAAGGCCTCCGAAATTGAGTAATACAATCCCAACGATCCATTGATTCCTCTGGGTCCAACTCCTCCAGCTGTCGGAGGTTCTGCTGCTAGTTTTGATAGAGGATCGGCGGAAGGTATCTCTATATTTTCTCTGCAATTGGTCAAAGCAATTGTCACTTGTCGTCGTCTTATCGGACAATCAACTGAGCAAACCGCATTCTCTCCCAAAATAACATTTGTTTCTCATGATACAGGTGGCGGGCCAGTTGATAAGGATGCTGAGAAGGAGACAGAGGTAGAGATATTTGACATCCCGCTAAGTGTTGGTGCTGATGTCCCCCTAGATGCTGAGCCCATCGAGGCTTTGAGAGATATGGACGGGCGTCATGCACGACGGCGATGAAGAGGAAGTCGCCATTACCAAAGAAAGCAGAGGCGATGATGAGGAAACCTTGGCTAAACAACGGGTTTAAGAGGAGAGGCAGTTGCTCCTTATTAGAGGGGAACAGGATCCAGTATATATGCCCCCTATTTCGGAGATCGATCCCAAAACTGGGTTGGTCGTAAGATTTTCCTCCCGATCAATAACTTCACAACTAGCCTCTCAATCCTCTAGTTCTTCGCCAGAGCCTCTTGTTGATAAGAGGAAGAGGAAAAAAGGTGATCGTTCGGATGTTGATAAGGAGGAGTCGGGGAAGAAGAAGAAGAGCAAGAAGCCCACATAGCCCCCTCCCCCCAGCATGAGTAGGATGCAGATATCAGTTCATATTTTGTCCTTAGGATTTTTAGGCTTTCCACTGGCCATGAAATGTAATTGTGAAAATGGCCCTCACTTTTGTTTAGGTTCCCTTTTACCTTGTAGGCTTGCAGTTTATGAATGAAAGTTTATTTCTTTTGCATCACCGTGTACCTACATCGAATAAACTCTTCACACTTAGTCACAAATCATTTGACCATAACCAAGCTGAAATTATACTACAAATTATTCAAGTGACAGAATTTTTTTAACAATTTCTATGCATGTTACCCCTATCTTCGAATACGGGGGACTTGGAAATTTTTAGTACGATTATAGTCCTTGAGGCACCAAATCTCCGGTAACTCTATACTTTCCCGATCCGTCGGCGGGTTAAAGTTCAAACTCGTATCATGATCTGCTCACCGATCCTTCAGCGGGGCAGGAATTCTGGGGGTGCTGAGTCTCCAGCATCCTTCTCAGCGCTTAATCACAGACGCTTTTATACTCTTCTGGCGGTCGCCAAGGTTAGAGTTCGAGCTCGGCTGTTCAGTCGCCCCTCGATCCTTTAGCGGGGTAAGAGCTCTTTCTCAGCGCTTAATCATAGACGCTTTTATACTCTCCTGGCGGTCGCCAAGGTTAGAGTTCGAGCTCGGCTGTTCAGTCGCCCCCCGATCCTTCAGCGGGGTAAGAGCACTTTCTCAGCGCTTAATCATAGACGCTTTTATACTCTCCTGGCAGTCGCCAAGGTTAGAGTTCGAGCTCGACTGTTCAGTCGCCCGCCGATCCTTCAGCGGGGTAAGAGCTCTTTCTCAGCGCTTAATCATAGACACTTTTATACTCTCCTGGCGGTCGCCAAGGTTAGAGTTCGGTCAAAGCGGTTCTTATCATGGTGCATCGCCTTGCCATGTGGACATCATTTTCGCGTCCTTTACGTTCTCTCTCGGCTCTGGAGAGTTAGAATGCAATCAGTGGTGTGATTCACTTTATTGCACCTTCATCGTTCTTGTTGCGGATTACTCTCCATTCTGATGGAAGGCACCTAGAATTACACGTTTCTGTGATCGCTGTATGATTTTACAGCAAACTTTATAAAGATAGAAGAGCAGATAAATAATAGTGCAAATAAAGGTAAATGACACACAATATTTTTATAGTGGTTCGGTCAAATCGTGACCTACGTCCACTTTATAATCCTTTGCTCAAGTCATTGAACTATTCTAGGTAAGTCATGCCTTTTACATGGTCCTGTGAAACAAAAGGATAAATCTGATGACTTTATGTCAGATAAGGCCGCAAATGTTGGGCATTCCACACTCTGGGGATTTCTTCTCCATCTACGGTTGCTAGCTTGAAGGTTCCATTATCAAGCCTTCGTAGAACGGAGTACGGTCCTTCCCTCTTTGCACCCATATGAGTTGGGGGTGGAAAAACACGCTTCAGAACCAAGTCTCCGGGTTTAAAGGTTCGGGCTCGAACTCTTTTGTTGTAGTATCTAGCGACTTGTTGCTTATGTCTCAAGGCACGCAGGTCTGCTTCATCCCTTTTCTCCTCTATTGTATCTAGGGATTCAAGGAGAAACTCGTTATTAGTCATCGGATCGTAGTAAGTGACTCGGTGTGATGGTACTTTTAGCTCAACTGGAATGTCTGCTTCTGCTCCAAAAGCAAGAGAGAAGGGAGTATGGCCTGTCGTCAATTTATACGTTGTTCTGTAGGCCCATAATGCCAAGGGTAATTCATCGACCCACATGGCTTTGGCCCGCTTCAATCTTCTTTTGATAATGGACTTAATCACTTTATTTGCTGCTTCGACATGTCCGTTCGACTGCGGATGTGCCACAGAGGTGTACCGTTTCTCAATGTGGTACTTCTGGCAGAAGTCCCTGAACTCGTTGCTATCAAACTGGGTTCCATTGTCAGTTATGACGATCCTCGGGATCCCAAACCGGCAAATAATGTTCCTAACAACAAAATTAATCACTCGCTTGGTTGTGATTGTAGTTAACGGCTCAGCCTCGACCCATTTGGTGAAGTAGTTTACAACCACAATAACGAACTTTGCTCCGCCCTTTGCTATAGGGAGGCTTCCGATGATATCAATCCCCCACATAGCGAAGGGCCATGGACTCGCCATCGTCTTTAACTGGCCAGGAGGTGCCCTGGGAATTTTTGAAAATCTTTGGCATGCATCACAATGTCGTGCGTATTTTGCCGCATCTTTGTTTATGGTAGGCCAGAAGTAACCATACCGCAACACCTTTTTTGCCTATGTTTGTCATCCAGTATGGTCACCACATTCACCCTCATGTACTTCCTGCAGTACATGCCTTATGTCATCATGGGCTATACACCGGAGAAGAGGCATCGAAAATCCCTGTCTGTACAGGACTCCGCCTTGCAGAACGTATCAGGAAGCTTTACGGATTATTTTACGCCTCTCGCTCTTCTTGGTCGGAAGCTTTCCATTCATCAAGAAATTCCTTAGAGGGGTCATCCATGACTCCCTTTCTGGCTCAGTCTCTAGTATCGGATCAATTTCCATCTGACCTATGCTAGGGAACTGAAGTACTTCAACTGGGGCTAGCCCGGCTTCTTCAGGATCGTCGGAACTAGCCATCTTCGCTAACTTGTCCGCCTGTTGGTTCTTTGACCGCGGAATATGAGATATACTGTAGTGATCAAAGCCAGTCAGCAACTCCTTCACTTTCTCCAAATACGAAATCAATCTTGGGCTCTTAGCTCGGAATTTTCCAGTAACCTGATTTACAACCAACTTGGAGTCACAAAATATGTCCAACTTCACGATCTCTAATTCCTTTGCGATCCTCAGCCCGGCTATCAGGGCTTCATATTCGGAATCGTTGTTAGTGGCGTGAAATTCCAACCAGATAGCATAGGATATCAGTCTTTTCTCAGGAGTTTCAAGCACCACTCCGGCACCGGATCGTTTATCATTCCTAGCACCATCAATATACAATTTCCATGCACTAGGATCGAGAAGTAACTTTGGTGGGTCAGCCTCTTCGTTTACCATGTCATCCTCCGAGACAGTAAATTCTGCTATGAAATCTGCCAGCATTTGCCCCCGTATCGATCGTCGGGGCTGAAAGTTCAAATCAAATTGACTCAGTTCAATGTTCCATTTGAGCAGCCTTCCAGAAGCTTCTGGTCTCTGTAGAACTTGCTTGAGCGGATGATCAGTGTACACAGTGATAGGATGAGCTTGGAAATAATGTCGAAGCTTCCTAGATGCAATCAATAAACTGTACGCCAGCTTTTCGATCCTCGGATAATTGCGTTCAGCTACCGCCAATTTTTTACTCACGTAGTACACTGGCCTTTGAACCTTGTCTTCTTCTCTCACTAACGCTGAGCTGATCGTGTGGGACGACACTGCTAAGTACACGAATAAATCCTCGTGATCCACTGGCTTAGACAGTATCGGGGGTCTCTCCAGATGATTCAGCAGGTTCTGAAATGCTTCAATGCAATCAGGAGTCCACTTAAAATTGTGTTTTCCTCGCTTTATCAATTCAAAGAATGGAATGCATTTGTCTGTCGCTCTAGGGATGAATCTGCTTAATGCTGCTACTTTGCCTGCAAGGCTTTGCACATCTTTGATTTGTCTAGGCTCCTGAATGCCTCTGATTGCTGCAATATGGTCTGGATTAATCTCAATCCCGTGCGAGCTGACAATGAATCCCAAGAATTTCCCGGATGCAACCCCAAATGAGCATTTCGTTGGGTTGAGTTTCATCCCATACTTTCGAAGAATACCAAGCATCTCTGCCAAGTCTGTATTGTGATCGTACGATTGTCTGGACTTAACTAACATGTCGTCAACGTACACCTCCATCGTTTTCCCAATCTGGTTATAGAACATTCTGTTCACTAACCGTTGATATGTAGCGCCTGCGTTCTTCAAACCAAAAGGCATTACCACGTAGCAGTATAATCCCAGGTCTGTAATGAAGCTAGTGTGCTCTTGATCTGGAACATGCATAGGGATCTGGTTATATCCTGAATAAGCATCCATGAAAGAGAGAAGCTCATGACCCGCCGTTGAATCTACCAACTGATCAATTCTGGGTAACGGAAAGCTATCTTTTGGGCAGGCTTTATTCAAATCCGAAAAATCAATACACGTACGCCACTTCCCATTGGCCTTCTTTACCAAAACTGGATTTGAAATCCAATCTGGGTAGGTTGAGTCTCTGATGAATCCATTACTTCTTAACTTTTCAACTTCTTCTTTCAAGGCTGCGGACCTCTCTGGGCCCAGCATTCGCCTTTTTTGTTTTACAGGGGGATGCTTTGGGTTAATGCTCAATGAATGGCTCATGATTGATGGAGATATCCCACACATGTCCGCGTGGGGCCAAGCAAATACATCCAAGTTATCTTTCAGGAAATCCGTCAGTTCTTTAGCTCGAACTGGATCCAACTGGGATCCAATCTTCAGGACCTTCTTTGGGTCGTTATCATCGATCGGTACATCCACAGTCGTTTCGTTGGGAGCCGCCATTCTGCCCCCAGTCTCTTCGTCCTCTCTGGGATCTATATCCTCGGGCAGTTCTCTGGGCGACTCACCTATAGTCATTCTATTTAATTGCTATGACGTCTCCTCCCTTGTGGGGGAAGAAGCGTCTTTAGTTTCAATATCTTTTCCTTTACGGAGCAGCTTTAGCTCTGCAATGTAACATGCTCGTGCAACAACCTGATCTCCTTTGACTATGCCAACACCAGCTTCTGTAGGAAACTTCAATAGCAAGCACCAGGGGGCTATACAAGCTCTAAACTTTGCTAGGGCTGGTCGTCCCAAGAAGGCATTATAAGGCGATTCAATATCCAAAACCACGAAGGGAAGAATTCTCAGTCTCTAGCGTTCTCCTTCCCCAAGTGTTACCGGCAGCTCTACATATCCCATTGGAGCAGTTGAAGCCCCGTTAAATCCACGGATCCATCCTTCACACGGCTTTAAATCTTTCAATTCAAGGTTCATTAGATCGAATGTCTTTTTGAATAGAATGTTGACTGAACTCCCGTTATCCACTGAAACTTTATGGACAATGGCCGGACCAATAGGAACTGTGATTACAAATGGATCTTCGGTCGGAGCGTGGACTCCAATACTCTCTCGGTTGCGGAAAATGACGTCGTCTAACATCATCTTTTGTTGTTTTACCGGGACATTGTCCTCAGGGTTGCTACACTCTCCTGCCTCAAGATGATGCTTTGCTGCGTTTACGTACTGGTCCATCGCCTTGAAACTATGCCCGGCTAGGTGAAGGCCTCCGATTATGATATTGATAACAAGATCCTTTCCTTTTTGCTGAACAGTTGGCCTGGCAGTAGGTTGATTCTGGTTTTGGTTCGGGGTCTGAATAGCTTGCCCCCTGTCTCTAGGAGTCACCCGATACTTATCCAACTTCCCTTCTCGGAGCAGTCTCTCAACTACGTCTCTCAGATGACGGCATTCATTTGTAGAGTGGCCGTGAGTCTGATGGAAGAGACAAAACTTCCTCGTCTCACGTTCTTTCTCCGTCGAATCACTTGGAGGAGGCCTTTTATGTTGGATAACGTTGTACGAGTCGACGAATATATTCTCCAATGTATCATTTATTGGCGTATAATTTTCGAAAGACCTGGGACGGGTCCTTCTCTGGGAGTCGTTCCCCCAATTTCTCTTCCGATTATTTCCATTACTGTTGTTACCATTGTTTCCTGACTGGCGGTCGCCGCCCTAGTTTCGGTTTCCAACATTGACTTCAACCTTTCTCGAGCTGTCTCCGGTTTTCTTGATGGCCACATTACTTTGGATTTCCTCCTTATTTGCCATTTTCATCTTCCGGTTAGCATATACTTCCTCCTGACGTAAGCGTACATTTGCTTTCTCGTAGGACAATTCTCTAGTATGAGGTGGCTTGCCGGCCAGGTATCTCCCAAATTCAGTATCTTTATCTACCCCATCAATTAGGGCTGCCACAACAGTTGGCTCATGGGTATCCTTGACTTCGGTGGCGGCTAGGTTGAAACGATCCAGATACACCCTCAAGCTCTCGCCTGGTCGTTGTTTGACGAGGAACAGGTCAATCACACTCTTTGACCTCTGTGCATAAATGCGGAACTGTTCCACGAACCTTTCACTCAACTCCCCGAAACTGGAAATTGATCTTACTAGTAAGCGAGTAAACCATAATAACTCTACATCCTTCAGGAATATAGGGAATGCTTTGCACTTTATAGCGTCAGAAGCTGCGGCAGCGGTCATTGACCAAGAATATCTCATTAGATGTTGGATTGGATCAGATCTACCCGCGTAACGGTTTATCTGAGGCATGTTGAAGCGCCTCGGGAATGTTACGTCTAGAATGTCGTCAGTAAAAGGGGTGTGACTGTGGTCAATTCCCCAATCTTCATTCCTTTGTCCACGGCTATCCGCCAGGATTTGATGGACCATAGCTGCAACATTTGCACTGGTCATCGGAGGCTCGGGATCAGCGCTCCTAGCTCGGTGAAATTCTCCGATCTCTCTTCTAGGAACATCCACGAAGTCCGGGGCTCGGATTGGCCTTCTTTGCCCCCCTGTTACCATGAGTATTTGTACGGCGAAGGGGCTGAGGTGGTCTATTCTCAACAGGATTATCCACAACTCGAGCCATAGGAGTTGCGGCACGATTATTCAAGTTGCAGTTTGAGGGTCCTACACCAAGTGTCTCTTCCTCTCGTGATGGCAAGGTTCCAAATCGGAGCTGCTCTATGTTTTCAGCTCTCTCATACGGTCTCCGCGGAGGTCTTGGCGATTCCTCTGATGAAGAAGAGTACTCCGGGGTGAGTGGGCGAACTGGGGGTGTTCTTTGTCTTGCGAGACCATCGATCCTTCTATCCATAACCGTTAAGTTCTGCTGCAGGACAGAGTTTTGCTGCCTTTGAGCAACTAATTCATCAAACAACCTATCCCACATTTCAGAGAAGCGAGATAGATCTCCTTCAGTGACCAGAGCAGAGGGGTCATATTGATCATCAACATTTTCTCTTATGCGCAGAGAACTTGAGCCAGGTCGAACAGAGGTACCAGGACGGGTAGAGTGAGCCATAACCTCCTTTCCAGGTCGAGTTGTAGTCTGGTCATCACTTCGGATCGCAGTGGACCTGTGTCAGTGGCTCGTAGCGCCCCCCTGGGGTTGGATCGTGGTTACATCAGGGGGAGGGTTCGCGGTGTTGTCTCGGGATCGAGTGACGACCCCTTCAGATGCTCGGTTCGTGCCGCTCTCAGTTCGGATCATGGCGCCACGTTCGGGTCGGATTGCCCCTATGTCTCCGTGATCCGCGAAGCCTTCCTCAACCTGCTCATGCACAAATTCTTCAACTGCTTCATTCGCGACTTCAATCGCCTGCGAAGCTCGTACTTCCTTAGACTTCTTTCCGACCATGATATCAGATGCCGCTGGAATCTTTCAAAAATCTGAACAGTGAAGTTTTGGGACTGTTTTCTTCGGACTTGAATATCCAAACAACGGAGCAACAATCCAATATGCCGAGAAATCAATTCTCAGTGAAAGCACCAAAATGTTAGATCAAAATTTGGCTCTAACACCCAAATTGTTCTGATTCGTAGAGAATTATGACTGAGAAATGAGGAAAAAGCAAAGAACACACAAGGTTTATAGTGGTTCGGCGTTAACGAGCCTACGTTCACTTTATATGCTATTGATTATACTTTGAATGCTAGTACAACCAATGATTTCTCTCAAACTCACTCTTACAATTATGATTTCTCTCAATAATCTCGAAGTAAAACTGAGAAGAAATAGTCGTATGACAGTAATGGTGAAATCAATACTCAAAACTGCCAAAAGATCCTCCAAAATGCCAAGCTCTGGGCTATTTATAGCTGATTTCTGGTGACAGATCGCGGTCATACGTGGCCCACATCCCGAAGATCTCGGACCGGTTCGTAGCTTGATGAAGAATTATTCAAATTAGCCGTTGTGGACAGGTGTCGCGATCTCCTTAAACATCGGATCGTGGATGACCAAGTCCGTGGCTATCATCGTGTCTCCCAGCTCGGATCGGATCGCGGTTGACTTAGTCAAGGTCTTCACGTGGTGGCTACAGCGGATCGGATCGCAATGGTTGATCATTGGATCGTGATGGCAGGAGCGAACCAGATCATGGTGACTCGGCGCGTCTCGCACTAATGGGGGGCGATCCGCGATCCGCGTCGTCAAGACTAGATGACTTCTGAGCTGGAGACTGTATAGACTGCATATATCAATCTTGGTGGCTTGGTCCAAAAAGCTAGCCAACAAATGTCAACTCTTTATCACTTATGAAAACATTGGGTATTTCCACATCACAATCAATCATAATAGACTTCAGACGTTCTAAAGCCCAAATATAATTTTTTCGTCTTCGGCAACTAAGTACGCTACGACAATACAAAATGTATGATCCGTAAATGTGACACCAACGATTTCAAGTAGCGGCATCTTGTATCGATTAGATTTATAAGTACAATCAAGTATTATAACTCGGGGAAATGTGCGTAAAAAATCCAAGCTAGTGGGATGTGCCCAAATATATCTTTTATACTATCGGTCCCATCTAAAGTTCGTTTGTGCCATTCAAAATATCCACACTCCTTTAGTTTAGAAAGCAAATATTGAACTTGAGATCGTCCACCTTGTTCCAAAAGGTTTTGTGCATGAATAGTATTGTATACGGTTTTGATGGTAGTACGATTCAATCAATCGTTTCTTTTTAAAGTATTTAGAATTTCCTTAGCTTTAACCATATTCATATACGTATACATAACTAGTTTAGTCTTCCCGCATATGAATGACCTTCACTATGTTTTAGTTCCGAATGGTTATGCACTTCATTAACAAGTACCAAACGTCAATTGTCCACCGATGGAAGTTTCACTCCTTTAAGCCTAAACGGACAATTGCATTTTTTGGTACCCGTCAATCTATAGTTGTCAGGGTCTTTAATTTTTTTTCTAGTATACACACCACTACGTTCGCAACCAAATACTACTCTCGGTTTCTTGGTAGATGCACCAGTGTCCGATTTAACAATTATTATGACGAAACCAAGACGTTTACTGGTGTTACGAACCCAATCAACTAGCAGTTGCCGAGATGGATAAATCTAAAAAAAAGAGCATATCAAAATGCAACTTATTATACCGAAACAATCATAGAAAGCAAAAATAATCTTACATCAAATGTTGTAAATTCATTGCTATAATCCATCAACATTTCATTACTGATGTCTACATCAGATGACTAATCAACATCCTTAAATCAATGATATAATTCAAGTCAAAGGTGAAAAACAAACATTATAGTAACTAACCCAAAAAACTGCGTTGTTAACCAAGAAATCACGTAGAAGGACCCCATGGTTATCAAGCTTACCACGTATCCACTCTTCGTGGAATGCATCAAAACCACGACTATTCTATACGTTGCATAATTCACATTAACATACATATGTATCGATTATAAGCTTGTAACAATTGAGTTAAATATGCACCGATTACAGGCTTGTAACCATATGCATTACTGGCTTGTAACCATATTAAATCAATCAGTACCGATTTCAGTTTTACTTACATCTGAGTTAACACATAGTGCTCAAATAATGCAGGATTCAAGACTGACATTCTTGACAATCCAAGATTTAACCAGCAAGTACCTCAAAGTGTAAATACTACAAAGATTTAAACTTATATGAAAGTTATACTAACTAGGAGGCAAGTTGACTTATGTATGTATGTCAAAATAAATTCATTTAAAGCTTCTAGTTTAACAAAATGAAGCCATGTGATAAACCCAAGAACTTCAATTTAAGTTCAACAGAATCGTTAACAAGGAGATCAGTCATGAAATGAATCAAGGTAGGGAAAACAATGTTCACTATATAAAAGAAGATGCCGTCAGAAATAACCATCTTCAGTAGTTAAATTGTATGTTTCTTCAGACATTCTCAAAAGTGACAATACATGACAAATCGGACACTTGAGGCTGTAAGTTTAATCGGGTACATGCATGTGTCGTGTATATGTATATATATACATATAACGGTACATATATACATATATATACAAGCGGCCACTAAATATATACTCGAAAATCACCCTCCGAAGATCCCGACCCACAATGACTAAAGTTTAACTAGGTAGCAATAGTATACTTATATATATACATGCTAACAGACTCAAGCAAATTCATGTGTACACAGGTATAATATATATGGGAAGCAAGATCAAGTGTAACAGCATAAACAAACAAAGGTGGATATGAGGCAGTCAACACCCTTGCTCAACAAAAAATTCAACGGCTAGTAAACAAACCAACCCAAATCTAACTAATTTAATTTAGTTTTCAATTGAAATTAAAATGCTTGAATTAAAGCTAATCGTGAGCAAATACTCACCTTCACTCGACAACGCTGGCTTTAGGGGTGGCGCTTGTGCGAAGGTAAGATCTGGTCGTAGGAAAACGAGGCGATGGTGGTCTATGGCATCTTGAAATCACATAAAACTATGGCCTCGGGTTTTTGAAGGCTGGTGGTTTCGTGATTTGCAAAAGAGTGGAGAGAAAAGATGAGGGTCAGCGGCTTCGGGTGCAAGATGACAACTTTGGCCGACGTCAAGGAAGTGGAGTGGTCGGCGATGAAGGCTTCGGCCATTAATAATTGAATTGGGGAAACTTTAATTTTTCTGAGGAATAATAAATGAGGATTGATTGAGGAAAAAGGGTTTCGGCTATTATTAATGAAAGGAGGAATGATTTTTCTCACTGCCGAAATTGGAAATGAGGAGCGACATTTATAGAATAAAATTTAGATGATAAAATCGACATAAAATCATTAGTTTTTAGGGAGGACGATAGGTTTGCGCATTACAGGGATATGTCGGTGTGAGTTTGTATAGGTAGGTTATATTTGATTTTAATTTAATATTATTTTCTACCGCGAACTGCATAACGCTCTAAATTCTTACCGCTAGCACAATCTCCAAATGTGACAAAAATTATACATATCTCTTCGTTTTCACACTCTGAATCCAATAAAATCAGTCTGGTTGTAATCAAACTCCATTTGTGCACGACGATATTTTATTTTTAAATTATATATCTGTTCATCGATTTTATTCCGTTTGTCTACCAACAACTCCGTTAGTTTCCAAATTTCGATTCTTTATATATACAAATACACACTTATCTAAGCCAATTTTCAAATATTTTAAGAATTAAAATCTCCAATTTAATCAACATTAATAATGTTTATTTTTAAATTAAACCATTTATTTTATTTAGTCGAATTTCAAATCCAATTCAAATATCCAATCAATTCAATTTAAATATTCAACAATAAATGTTTGATTCCCAACCATCCATTCTGAATTAATATCAAGTTCAATTCATACACAAAACCTATATATGCGATTTTAAATTTCTAACCCAAGTATCAAAGTAAAGTTGATTATTAATAGTTAAATTTCTAATTAATTCCATATTCCAGTTGTCGAAATTTCTAGGATGTTACATAAGTCATTGGTTACTCTGATTCAAATTTTTCTGGATGTGTCGATAGTTAGAAATCCACATTAAGTTACCTATTTATGCTCATAGGGAGCTAATTTCGTGGAAGAATGCTAAGCAATCTATATCGGCGTCTTTCACTACACAAATAGATTTATGGCGTATTATTGTGCTATTAGTCAAGCAATTTATTTAGTTATTGAATTTAATACCATAACTTCAAGTAATTACAACATTGTAAAACTATTTGTCTTATTTTATGCTAATATTAGAAATGTGGTGACACAATATTTCCAAAATTAATTAGATTTTGGAGATATTAAGGGTAATTTGGTTACCCGTTTTGTGCAAGAAAGAAATGGAAAGGAATATTAGGAGACTGGGATATTGGAGATATTCTTCATATATTTTGATGTCATATTTCATGAAAGAAGAAACAAAAAGAAATTAAATTGGAAAAAAAATCGATTGATGGAGAAAAGAGAAAGTTTTCAATCAATCATATGACAATAATATTAATGGGAATATTAGTCATCCATGAATTGATTTATTTACATAAATCAATTACTTCCATCTCCGAGTAATTTTTCCTCTCTATATATTTTTCATGAGATCATCTGTATTTCTTCATTTCTTTGCTCTACTGTAAAACTCTGTAATCTCTTGAATATTAATAAAATCTCTTTCCTATTTAAGTGGACGTGCACTATCTCACGATAGTGGAACCACTATAAATATTGTGTGTTCTCTGTTGCCTTTATTTTTTTCTGTGATCTGTGATTGATAATTATTTCAATTTGTTTGTTCTATCACATCACTGCAAGATCCTATTGAGGTTTTTCCGCTAAAAGAGATTGAACACCCTTTACAACTGGCATCAGAGCTAGATTCGCAAAGAAGGTGTTTGGTAGAATGGCAGGTGAAGATGAAAATAGTACAAACAATACGTCAGTGCCGGTAGTTCCTTCATACATCAGAGGCTCCTATGCGGTGTCAGAATCACAGTTGACAATAGAGAAGTGGAATGGTGAAGGAGATTTTGAAAAGTGGCAGTGGATGATGAAAGCAGTTTCGAGAAAAAATCGCGTTCATCAAGTAGTATTTGATACAGAGTCGTTGCCTACTGATATTTCATCAGTGGAATTAGAAGAGATGGAAGAATGGGCCTTTACTACCTTCAACTTGCTATGGGAAAGAATGTAATTTCTGAAATCAGTTAGGAAACAATAGCTAAAGACATTTAGAAGAAGTTATAGGACCTCTACATAAGATAAAGGAAGGTTCTTCAATTAAGACACTCCTAATTGTGTTTGATGACCTGTTCGTGAAGATGAAGTCTGTTGCGTCGAAAATTGATGAAGAACATAACGCAATGGTTCTGTTGTGTTCGCTTCCAGAGCAATACACTGTTTTCGCTAACAACCTTATCTATGGCAGAGATACATTAAAATTAGATAATGTGAAGACAAGTTTGCTCAGTGAAGAGTTGAGAGATCAGATGAAAGAGTTTGGTGTTGGTGATAGAAGTGGAGGAAGTAGTAGTTCAGGGTTATTTGTTGAGAGAGGAAGAGCAGAGATGAAAGTGAAGAATAATAGGGGGCGTTCCAATTATAGGAAGCCTCAATCGCAGAGTAAGTCTAAAGATGGAAAGTGCTATAATTGTAAGAAATCAGGCCATTGGAGAAGAGACGGTCCATATTTGGAGAAGAAGATTGATGGTTCTTCATCTATTGCAATGGAGAAAGATGGTAGCAATTTAGTGACAACGGTTGTATCAGATGTTGCAGACCACTGGATTCTAGATTCCAGAGCATCATTTCACATGACTCCTGATAAGGATTATTTTTCTTCCTTCAATGCCAAAGAAGGAAGTTCTATCCTTATGGGGAACGATGCTACATGTAAGTCTATGGGAGTTGGTTCAGTTCGCATTCGCATGTATGATGGGATTGTTCGCACACTTTCAAATGTTCGCTATGTCTTAGGTTTTCGGAAGTCATTGATATCATTCGGCTAATTGGCATCATTGGGATGCAAGATAACCATTGCCGGAGATGGTTTGAGAGTTTCTAGAGAGGCATTTGTATTGATGAAGGGTGTTATCGTGCAAAATCTGTATTTCCTAATGGGTACCACTGTCCATGGAGAATTTTGTGTTGGAGTCGATAGTTCAAAAAGTTTGGGTGCTACCAAGCTTTGGTGTATGAGATTAGGTCATACTTCAGATAAGAACTTAGAGTTGCTTCGTAAGAAGAGAAAGATCAAGGGAGAAATGTTTAACAAGTTGGATTTTTGTAAGTAATATGTATTGGCAAAGCAAATCAGAGTTTCTTTTGGTGATGACATGCATACTTTTAAGTGGGTGCTTGATTACATGCATTCAGATGTTTGGAGGCCATACTCTACAGCTTCTGTCGGTGGAGCTTATTAATTTGTTTCATTTATTGATGACTACTTGCGTAATGATTGGGTGTATGTAATGAAAGCTAAGTCGGAAGTATTTGAAAAGTTTAAGGGTTGGCACTACAACAAATATACCATATTACAACGGTGCAAAAACGTTGTAAAAAGTTTTTTCAATGGTGGAGCCACCGTCGTGTATTAAGAAGTTGTAATATACTCATATCTTTTACGACGTTTCTGCATTGTTGTAGCACCATTGTGAAATAGGATATTTAACAACTTTTACTCATAGTTGTAATAAATTTTATTACAACTTTTATTCCCCGTTGTTGTAGACATTTAAATATCATAAGATCATAGGTATGACAACTGGTGATTACCGTTGTGACTTCCAGAATATTACAACTCTTTCACACTGTTGTAAAATGATTTATTACAACTTTTTTTTGCTGTTGTAACTTATATACACCTTACTAATATAAAGACTTCATATATATACATATATATATATATATATATATTAATAATAATATGATTCATATTTCAATGCAACAAATTTAACTATACAGGATCATTCATATATATTAATTAACATAATATTTGATCAACATACACATAGTACATCACCAACTAAACCCATCACAAAAAACATAACCGTTTCAAAATACATACATCGATCTAACACCAAAAAGATACATAAGCATACCCTATGAAAGCACTCTAGCTGAAAGCAACGTAATTTTTATTCCAAGCCCCAGTTGATCCAACAGCTTCCCCAATGGTAATCATTTCGGAATTCGGCTTCCACAAGAAAGTTTCTGGATCCACCCACCACATCAATCAAGCCAATTAGTATCACTCACAAAAACATAAAAATCAGAATGTTAGAGTAATCATTGATGCTACTGATGAGTTATAACACTATGAAATGATATCATAGTAAATAAACTGAAAATCCATGCCATGCATTTTACTGTTATTTTTTCCCAACTCCCTATATTTTCAAATTGAACATTCACAAAACTGTGGAAATGTGGATCTATTTGCAAAACATATGATATCAAATGAAATGTTCCAAATGTATTAGAAATGGAAGGTGGTCTGATAGTAAAGATTATGCTTAGTTTGCTAGGAACCGAGTTTTATCCAAATGTACTAAACATGTTCCAAATGAAATTCATGAGTTTTATCTGTCTTAATATCTGTAGGTTACTTGTGTTACATTAGAAATAAAAATTTACGTAATGGGTCTAGAAGAAAATAAGTTTGCAAGACCTCAGAATGTTGAACACATATTTGACATAATCATATTAGTATCATATCCAAGTTCCACTACCATCGTAACTCGAATATAGTTGCCAATGTCTACAAAATGTATTCAAATAAAATATATATAACCAAATTCAAACATGAAGGATAACAAAAGGAGAGAAAATATGTAAAATACTACATTTGTACATCATAATGATTTGATTAGAGGCATCTAAGATTGAAAAAATGTTAAAACCTTACGAACTGAATTTTGTTTCAAACCAAAGCACTCTGAGTACGATTTAATTCTCAAATTCCAATTCAAAATTATATCACAATCATAATTAAGGAATCAGTCAATCCAATCCAAGCTAAGATTAAATAAGTGAAGGCATGTACAAATTTGAATTAATAATTTAAAATAATTGTTTTTAAGATAAAATAAAGATGGAACAAGTAGAAAATTATGCTATTGGTCTAGATGTAAAAGCTCAAACATCATAATAAATTACAAAAATATAAATCACTAGCCAGTATGATAAGAAGAATCGGTAGCTTCCACATAATCAAATGCCATATGATACCTACATAAATGAAATTTCCACCATAACCACCCCCCCTCACACACAACCCAAATATGAGTATACCATTTACAATTTGAATCAATGTTTAATTTAAAATTTGATCTGTACAATTTATGAATAGAATCAAAATTTGGAAACCTTGACAATTTGACAGAGGCAGAACCAAAGTAAATACGGACATATATTTGACTAATAACAAGCCTTTGTGTAGAGTGTTTCCCAACTTTGTGAGTTAATTTAGTATGATATTTCTCGTGATTGGCTTTCATAGATTTCATGTCGTATAATTATCCAACAGAAAAATAAAATAAATCTACTATTTCTTACAAAAAGAAAACAGTTGTACTTAACTACCAAATGCTACAATAAGAAAGAAAGAACCACACACAACCCAACAGAAGTTTCTAATAAAAATCAAACCTGAGTTGGCAGTGACCCCAGGTTCACCTACAGATTGTGCATGATTGAAAGTTCAGACTCAACCCCACTTATGCTTGTAGATATTAGCAAGAAGTTGGTGCAGCCATATGCTACAAAAAACATGAACAAAAGGCCGACTCAGGCATGGTGATGTACAAGAAAAATAGGAATTACTCTGTTCTAATCTTTGATACATCAGCTACCTACCAAAAAAAATATCACATTTAGATTCGAAATACCATCTTCCTTTTATATTGGGATAAATACAAAAATAATTACAAAGCTGCATGAGATAACTCTTTTACCGATTACAATTGACAGAATGATAAAATATTACCAATAATTTTTTAAATATGAAAAGATTAGGGTACAAATTTGGCAGGCATAATATTCGAAGTATAAAATCAAATTATCCATAACTCTGTATTTGAAGCTATAACATTGAGATCAAATTTGTAAACTTACTTTCGCAAAACTTGATCCATAGAAGCTAAAAATAGTCCACAAGCATGGTCCATGCTCTTTCCATGAGAAGAAATTAACACACAGACAAATTCTTAAAAATGATCAACTTAGAGTCAACTGGATCCATCAAAAGACCTCACTGAAAGTTACAACCTCATCAAAAAACAATAAACCTCAGAAAAATCCTTTAGCAGCATCCACAATTCCAGCACAGCGTGGAGCTTCCCTAGGCATAGGCAACTACATAGTATCAATTGGGTTTGGAACTCCAAAAGTTACACAATAAGTTGTATTTGATGCTGGAAGTGATGTAACATGGATTCAGTGCTAGCCATGTGTAGCAGCTTGCTACCAGCAAAAAGACCAACTATTTAATCCAACAGTGTCATCTATATATGTTAATATTACATGTAGCTCTCCATAATGTTCAGCCCTTGATACTTCTACATGTAAACCGTGTATGATGTTTGGACCGGAAACAAATAGAAAAGGGAAAAATTCACAAAATAAAGAAAACTAACCGTTTATCAAGTAATCCGAACTTAATAGATTAAAATCTTCTTGAGTGCTGCAACCCACATAAGCTTTATTCTCATGTGCATAACAGTCCTAGAAGTTTAAAGAGATACTTAATTCAATGCAACAAATAAGGCATCTACACTTTCATTTTGACAATTTAACCAACCAACATATAATGGAAGCATTATCCTGCAATGATAACTTGCCTAAACAAAGGACAACCAATGTTGACTCAGCAATAGACGTATAATCCAACTTTGTTATATCAAATAAACCTGATTTTTGATGTGTAAATGAGAGTGTAGATACTTCAAGACTTATGGAAAAAAATTCATAATAGAAAATAAATAACATCATATAACTCGACAAGATTACATGAATTTACAAATCATTTGTATTTATACTTTATCAAATAATAAATACAATATACTTTATAAAATGTATTTACTTCAGTATATAATACTTTGCTGCAATAGTTTTTAGCACTCAGTTTTCCCTACCCCAAACATGAGCTAACATGTTATGTCATAGAATTCATGTTCCAAAGATGGCTCTGTGTCTGTAAAAGATTAGTTCAAAGGCACATAATTTTTAGTTCAGCCTATGTGCTATGTGATGAACAGGTTCAGGGTACATGCCATTTTTTTAATGCAAATTCTTGGCTATTGTTTAGAAACGGTGCTGACTAAAATTATGTGGCCAGCAGCATATACAAAACAATCAATGCAACAACATAAAATTAATGGCATTAATCTCAAATCCTCAGCTCGAAACAAAAGCAGTGACATTGCAAGATTAGTATTATCAACCATGACTTGGTGTATCTGGCGTGAAAGAGACAACAAACAATGTTTAAATGGAACTGTAAACATGTGCGAAAATAAAAAAAACAAAACTGCTCAAAAGAAAGAGAAAAAAAAATGAAGTTTAACAACAGTAAGAAATATATAATAATACAGTAAGACTTGACATGGATGAAGAGCTGTAGGTAGAAGATATTTTGTTTTTCAATTGAATTTGGTTCTAAATGTTAGTCCATAGTTATATACTAAGCTAGTGCTCCATAAATATAAACCAAAGAATATCAACATATAATAAAATAGTTTAACCAAAAATAAAAAATATTTTGTTACTATGTTAACTATAACATATCTATTGTTATTTGGAACAAAAGCTGTGAGATGCTTGTTATGATCTCTAAGTGCATAATCTTAGATAATGGTATTATTTATCATCTGCTACCAAATATGGCATTTTTTCAAACAAATATCAGCAAATCCAAATTGGTGTATGTAGCACTATATTAATTCAAACAACTTGGTGTATGCAGCACTATATTATGTCCATAAATTGATGTATGCAGTGACCCAATGAGATGTTTCAAATGAGATGTTTCATTTCAATATAATTACCAAAGTATGCAGTATTAAATATGATCATCTAACTCATTAATCAGTTAACTCATGGTTCTAAACATATTATAACCTAAACTTCCATATGCAAACATTAGGCGAATATTTGATAGATAAAAATTTGCTCCTGTACAAAAATAATAATCAAAACATAAGACATATGAAAGTTAACAGAAAAAATAAAACATGTAGAAACGAAATAATTACCACTTTATTTTACATTATGTTTCATTTTAATGATATTTTCATAATTACCACTTTATTTAGTATGCAGCAAGTCAAGCAGAAAACACAACATAGGATGTTCATATGACCATTTATTACTGTAATATTAGTTCGTCAGCGATCGGGTTCGACTAAAATTTGGCAACCCTTTCTAGATTAAAAAGAAAAACTTCTGTAGAAAGAAATTGCATGCAAAGAAAACTTAGCCCAAAGTAAAAATGAAAAAGCCACACACAAATGGAAGTCTTTTTCGTTTCTGGGCATCGCCTAATAATATGACCCAACCCACTACTTAAGAAAAAGAGACATCATATGTTTTCTTGTATCTCATTTAATCTCATATATTCATCATCTTAATTTATTTGTATCTGTTGAATCTTTCAAAACAATCAATTAACACAGAAGTTCTGTAGCATATTTTATGATATGGTGCATATTTTAATCAGAACTTGGTCAAACTAGGCACCTTATCAAATCAACTACCCAACACAATCAGAATTTTTTAATGGGAAATGTTTTGGTCTGCTCGGAAATGTGTTTGTTTATGTTTGCATGTATTTTAGCGATTTAAACATAGTAGGAGTTTAAAAAAAATTACTTACATAGGCTTTAGTTGCAGATGGAAGAACTAGGCACCTTACCAATTAAAATCAATTACCCAATCCAGTCGATTAAGAGATGATCAACTACAATCTACAGGTGATTTAAAATAAAATAAAAAAAATCAGCAAACAGGGAGTTTAATGACTTGGGAAAAGAAAGCATAGATCGGAAAAAAGGCATGGACCTAAATACACCCCAACAAAATAAAACTACAATAGAAGAAATTGACCAAACTATAATATAACGAATTAAATAACTTACCTTAGAACGACACGAATTAAAACTGATCCACGAAACCCTAACCCGTACCAGAAGGGGAAACACTGTAACAAATAGCAAAAACCGATGAATTTAGTAAAATCGGATCAATTACGAAATACGAAATCAGGAATCTACCTGATTTTTGTTGACGATGGGCGAATTTGATAATCGGGAGAAATGATTTATTGCAGCCAGAAAAAAAGAAAGGAGGGTTAACGTGTTTGGTTTGTTTTTAGGTCTTGGGTTTAGAATTTTCAAGTGAGCCTCAAAATGGGAAACCAAACGCACCGTTTGTTTTGGAGCTCAAAATTTTCGTTGTGGAGGCAGAGCAATTTGGACTTGGAGCCAAAAGAAAAGAGAATTTTTATACTCCACCATATAACATTTTAGAATAAATATTTAAGAAGTTCAAAATTCAACCGTATCCGTATTCGAAAAATAAAAATTATATGGCTTTGAAAAAAGAAATACAAATATGGATATGGTCACACTCGCATCCGATGATTGTTTATTTAAGTACAACTAGAATTATACTTAGTTTTTAAGTAATTAATAGACAAAATTATTGTCATTTATTATTTTATATAAGTAAAATATCTTAATACGTATTATTATTTTTATCATTTTTGATATTAAAATTTAATTTTAACTATTGTTATTTAATTATCGTTCGATTAACCATCATTATTTATAAAATTTTATAGTTAATTATAAATTATAGCATTAAATAGTGAGTTACTTATAAATTGTAGATTATAAATTATTAATTAGATAATTACTACTAGTTTATTTATTATTAATAATAATTAATACCTAATTATTTACTATTAATTATTAATTAACTATATTTACTAGTACTAATTACCAAATATTAAATATTAACTACTTATTAAATAATAAATATTAATTACTTGTTAAATATTAAATATGAATTACCAGTTATTAATTTCTCATTAAATATATTAATTACTAATACCAGTTATTACTAAGTAGTTAACATACATTAACTATTAAAAATAAATTACTACTTATTAACTATTAATTATTTAATAATATTTGATAAATATTACTGATTTCTAAGTTTATTATTAATTATTATTATTAAATATTAATATAATTAGTTATCAAAAATATATATTATAAACATGAAGTTTGTAACAACGTCTATTATAACTAATAAAATGAAAAGTTGTTAGAAATATGTTTATTACAACTCTAGAGAGCTGGAAGTTGTAAAAAAATATTTATTACAACTGTGCTTTTCCCGCAATTGTAATAAACATTTATTACAACTGTGCTTTTCCCACAGTTGTAAAATTAAAGTTGTAATATGGTGTTTTTGTTGTAGTGTGGTAATCTCTTGTTGAAAACCAAACATGAAAGAAATTGTAGATTCTTAGATCCGACAATGGTGGCGAATATGTCTCCAAAGTATTCCTCGACTACTGCAGAAAACATGGTATTAGAAGACATTTTACTACACCTGGTGATCCGCAATCCAATGGGATTGCTGAGAGAATGAATAGAATTCTACTTGAAAAGGCCCGTTGCTTGATATTGACTACGGGTATGTCTAAGGGTTTTTGGGCTGAAGCTATTTCAACTACTGCACAGATTATTAATCGGATTCCATGCTCAGCCATTAATGGGAAGATTCCAAAGGAGTTATGGAGAGGTAAAAATACTTTATTAAGTTATTTTCGTATATTTGGATGTCCAGTTTATGTTCACTATACAAGACATGATAAGTTGGAGCCTGCGACCTCCAAATGTGATTTTCTTGGTTATACATATGGTATAAAAGGATATAGAATTTGGAATCTAGTTACGAAGAAAGTTATACATTCCAGACATTTGACTTTTGATGAGTCAGCAATGTTTAAACCTTTAGAAGGTTTATCAGAGGGTTCAAATTCAGTTGATGAGAAGCTTGAAAAGAACGAGATTCCCAGTTTTCAAACCCGAAGTAGAGCAATTACTATTGATAATAGGGACAGAGCAGTTGATGGTACATCACACGATAGTCCACAGATTTCCTCTAGTAGTGATGGTGATTGTCATGAAGCTAGAGCGGATTCAGCTTAAGGTGGAGCTGAAGGAGAGTCGGGCGATATAGCCATTCGGGCTATGAGAGACCAAAGAAAGCTTCAATCAGATATGGAGTTTGACGGTATGCAAATTGGAGCCTTGATGATCAGTTTGTGTATGCTTTACATGTAATTCAGGATGAACTATTGAGCCTTGAAGAAGCCATGAAGTCGAGTGAAAACTCGAGGGGGAATTGCGCTGTGAATGAGGAGAAGTTAGTTCGTCTTTAGAAGATTCACACAAGTGACAATGCAACGGACATGTTTATGAAGGCATTACCTGCTACCAAGTTCGAGCATTGCTCGAACTTGATTCACTTTATGAAGTGCTAGATGCCACATGGTGGCACTATGGGGAAGAGAGTGGCTTGGTTGAAGTCAAGAGAAGATGTGGTATTCTTTTTGTATGAAGAGATAGGAGTTGGTTGCACGATGTTTACCTTATTTTTGAATGCTTCCAACACTTTGTTAGTGGGCGGTGGCCTTGCCGGAGTTCATTAACAAAGTGCAATGAGGGGTGGCTTTTGCAAGAACTCATTGGGTAGCATTCACATTGGAGTCTCTTGGGTTCAAGAGATTTTGTATTAAGGTGGAGATTATTAGAATTTTGGTGGTACAATATTTCCAAAATTAATTAAATTTTGGAGATATTATAGGTAATTTGGTTACCCGTTTTGTGCAAGAAAGAAATGGAAAGGAATATTAGGAGATTCAGATATTGGAGATATTCGTCATTTATTTTGTTGGCATATTTCATAAAAGAAGAAACAAAAAAAATTGAATTGGAAAAAGAATTGATTGATGGAGAAAATAGAAAGTTATCAATCAATCATACGACAATAAAATTAATGGGAATATTAGTCTTCCATGAGTTGATTTATTTACATAAGTCAATTACTTCATCTTCAAGTAATTTTTCCTCTATATAAAGTGAGGCATAAAGAATGTTATTTTTTATGAGATCATCTGTATTTCGTCATTTCTTTGCTCTACTGTAAAAGTCTGTAATCTGTTGAATATTAATAAAATCTCGCGATAGTGGAACCACTATAAATATTGTGTGTTCTCTATTGCCTTTTTTCTGTGATCTATAATTGATAATCATTTCAATCTGTTTGTTCTATCACATCATTGCAAGATCCTATAGAGGTTTTTCCGCTGAAAGGGATTGATCGCCCCTTACAGATAACACACCTACTATTTTTTTCCTTTAAGAATAAAATTTCAAGTGGTATATCAAAGAGAATTGACGTCCAAAATTTTGTTATAAGTGACAAAGGTAGAGATGTACTATCATGATACAACATGGTAATAAAAAAGCTTTGTTAGTTGATTATTAAACAAAAGCGTTTCCACCCATTTTTTTACAAAGTGCAAGTTACCCAAACGAGTTTAGCTAATCTTATAACTTTAGTGTTGTATACTCTCTCTTTACACACACGTGTGTGTATGTATGTGCATATACATACATATATATACACATATATTTATGGGAAATGATCTGCTATACCTCTTAAGCTACACTTTATCTTCCTCTGAATTCCAACCAATTGTTCCGATTTTAATATTCGTTATTTATCTTTCCGATTGAATAAATAATATAGCGTAGTTTAAACAGAGAGAGAGAGAGAGAAAGAATGAATATTAAAATTGGAATGAGTGATTGAAATTCAGTGGGAGATAATGTACACTAACCGTTTGATTACATATTGAATTGCACAAAATTTTATTTAATCTAAGCAAAATACTTATGAGGAGCGAATGAGGATTATTAACCACTGTTGCAAAGTGTATTGATGTTACAATTGTTGGGATTGAATAACAACATTTGTTGTTTTGATTATTTTAGTTGATTCGATATTTCTAATTGGATAGTTTGACGAATAATGACAACAATATTGGCTTAGTGTATGTGTGTTTTATCATGTTACAGCATTACGACTAAGTGATAGAATGTTAGTTTTATTTTTCATGTAGCGATTATGAAATGACATCTACATTGTTTGATGGAAAAAGTTTAGATTACTATTAATAATTGTACTGGTCCTAAAGATCGCCTCGGAATATATAATATAAAGGCATCTTCTCCGTTTTGATTGGTGATATTCTAAAATTAAAAAGTTTTTCTGTCTTCTTGTATTTACGGAATCATTTTCTAATATGTTTTTAAATCCAATAAGTTTACAAAAGAAATAGGAAAATAAAAATAAAAAATGATGTCCATCCTCAAATTTAAGGAAAATCGTTGAATGTTAGAGTTGATGTTTCCATCTAAAGATGTTCAGTTCAATAGTGAAAGATTTAAATTACTTTGTTACTTTATTCTGGATTTACAGATTTTGAATTGATTGTGCTTTTACCGTAAAATATACATTACAATTTTTTTATGTCTCTTTCACTTGATATAAATAAGAAAATAAGATTCAGTGTAAATCAATTTAATAATATTACAAATATGGGAAAAGTAAATATGCTTGTAAGCAATTTAAAATAGCAAACATTTGTGTGTGCATGTTATTTTTATATACTTAGACATAATAGTAGATGATGATCCTTTTATGTATTAAAATATATAAAATTTTAATGTGCTTAGACGTAGTAGGTTAATCTTTTGATTTTTTTTTTCCTTTTGAAAAATTTCCTCTATTCATTTCCGCTTTCTAAGGTTGCGTAGCGGTGATAATTAGACCCGACCCGGCGGGTCTCGTTTCTAGACGGGTCGGTTTTTGTTGGGCCTAAACTATACATTTTAAAAATCTGGACTCAACCCGATCCGAGCTTCGGTTCGGGTCAGGTCGGGTTGAAGCTCGGATATGGTCAGGTCCGATTGAATAATAACACTAAAAATACATATATTTCAATGTTTTTTGGTAGGGTCTTTCGGGTCGGGTCGGGTTTGATCAGGTCTTGATTGTATTTTTTTAACATCTAGACCCGATCCGAGACCCATCAGATTCGGTTTAGATTCGGATCTTTTTGGATTGTTCGATTCGGGTTTTCGATTTTCAGTTCTAATTGCCAACCCTAAAGTAGCGCATGGATTTCATGCATCCATATTTGGAGAAATTAGTATGCACGTGCAACCTTTATTTTAGTGTGCACGCGCACCCTTTATTATATGATGATAAGTTATGTATATGTTCCACATGAACCATTATATCACAACTAAATTGAATTGGTAGGGTCCAAGCGCACCAAACAACTGTACTACAAAGTTGGTGGCTGTACACTTTCACTGTATTTTCAAGTAAGGTTCAAGCGTACATGTTCACAAAAGCAGAAACATTTTGAACAAGGGCTAACCTACCGACAGCTTTGCGTTTCCAGGAAACGAAGCAATCAAAATTCAAAACAACATCAACTACGACTTCAGTTATTATTCCATATCCCTGTGCAATATGCTGACCATTGTAAGAACATCTACTGCTGCGGTGATTACCAATATCACAAAATGTACACTAATAATTTGTCATTTGATTACCTTAAAAAAAAAAATCTAAAAAAAAAAATTATATTTTTATCCAAAGCATCATGCTCCCACTCGATGACCGTCCTAGCTTCAATCATTTGTCTCAGCAAAACCTCGAGCTCTGGATGTCTATTCAACAAATGTCTGATTTGTGATCAGTTTTGCTTGCAATATATCAGATTATATGGTTTCAATATGCAATCCACTGTTCTACTATGTGCACTTAGATTTACATTTCACATCAAACTTTACATAAGAAATATTCTTTTGATTACATATTTAGAAATTTCAGTACAAGAATCAAGCTGCATCCTTCACATTCAATGGGTTCAACTTAATTGGTCGAAAGCAGATTCTCATTCATTCTCATCTCCAAAGCCAATAGGAATTCATGACTTGTGGTTCATAGTTTCTCATACTGATCTGGATTCCTTCAAAGGCTTCCCTTGTTAATTCTTTGAATCTGATATTAGTTTGATTAAAAATCAACAAGGTACGTGGTCTAACAAATCTCTTTTATATGAAATATTTCTCCTAGACTCTATCCAGTAAGCAATTTTTTGACTTTTAAATCAATAATATTTGGCTTGGTTAGAGTAAAAAGGAAAAGAATTTTATTATCATTTGTTGTTTGACGTCCATTACATCAGAATTAGCATCAAACTTCTGGAAAAGGTGATGTCAAGCAAAAAAGAATTAAATGTGGTTTATCCAGAATCAACAACAGTAGAGTTCGAAGATTCTTTTGCTGATTGACTTTTGAACTTCACCCATAACTGATGTTTCTTTCTATTGTTTTCATTTCTCTTCTTTTCGTTATTGGCGGCTGGCATTTAAGATTCTTGCCCACTAATATTTGGCTCGAATGGCTCTTAATGCAACGATGTTGAGATTATACAAGTTTTAATCACTAGTACTTTGTTGGTCGTGCATGGTCATAGTCTCATTTCATGCATGCACCTTGGGAAATTAGAACTTTACCTCTACGTTATCCATATGTTTCTGGGAATCTAATGGAACTATGACCTTTTGATAAGCCATTCCCAGATGTGGGAGCAACATTTTGCGTAGACATTTCGCTGGCACTATCAAATTTCACATTATTGCAGCGCGTATTTTTTAGGGGATGCATCTTTTAATTCATGTTCTTTTAGTAAATGAAAGGAGGGAGGGTCGAATTTCAAATACTTTATGATCGATTAATTATGAAACTCTGAATCTAATTAGGTGACTACTATTGATTTAATTTACGAAAATTAAGTAAAAAGTAAATAAATAGCAGACGTAATCCATTGGTGCTTACCGAAAAGAGATTAACATGTTTAAGAATTGATTCAGATCTTCCAAATTGATAGACTTAAATATGTATTATATCCCAATTCATAGTTTGTACTTCCATGAACTGATAAAGAGAAATCGAAGAATCCAAAATATGAGAGTTGAATCTAATCTTCCAGATTAACATGAACCATAAATCTTCCAAATTAACGTGCTCTTATACTAATTAGGTTTTCAAGGAATCAGACAAGTTTTTGTTATTTTTAGCATGACTAAGTCTATCAATGCTCACATATACCAACACAATCTAACGACGGATCAACCATGAAATGTGCAGCATAAAAATTACACAAATTTTAATGAAATTATAACATACATATCTATTTCAACTAGTCCAATTTTAATGAAATTATAACATTCAATGTTTGAACAACCAAAGTGCAAACAAAGACATTAATACTTTGTTTTTAACTTAAACACTTTATATATAGTTGTAACCCAAGTACAGAGAAAGGTGTCATACAATACAATGATTTCAAATACAAACTCTTCTTAACCAAAAATATTGTTATATAAAAGTTACACCAATGGACCAGCATGCTCACAAAAGACATTGGGTGATGATCCTTTTATAAGTGAATCGATCGTAGTGGAGGTTGTCATAGTATGCACTATTATCTATTTTGCACTCTTTACTTATTGAAAAATAATATGTTGTTTATTATCACCATATTACTTTAATGGCCCGACAATTTTTTTTTTAAAATTTCACAACTTTGTGACAAAAGCTAACAATTATTTTCCATCAGTGGAAGTCCCATAACAAAATATATATAAACTTTAGTTCAATGGTAAAGAAGGTTATAAGTGTCAGCATGACAATTTCCCTTACATAGCTCCTTCGAGAAAATTATTGTTATCTTGTGGATCTATTGTAATATCCGCTTTAAAAATATTCAAATAATAATGATTTATGATCTTCAACCAATCCTATCTTTTAACTATATGTATAACCTTTTATTTTATTTCTTAAAAATATCTCATGGCTATTTTGGTTATTAACCGGCGATCCACTTCAAATATCAGTAAGATATCTACTAAATAATACATCAAATATGCATATGTATATATGTCTTAACATGCGCTGGATTCCACACCACAATTGCACGAGAATTTTTTGCATTTCTTTAACTTCATAAATGATATTATGTCGTCATATGAGAAAACATTTGTCTTGCTTTGTAAAAGAGAATCAATTGATTTTGTAGTTTGCATACAATACCTTTTAAGCAATTGTTTGCCTAGCTCTTTAGGGACAATCCAAATATCAGCTCGTAACGCCCCGTCCCGAGACTCACACTAACTAAGTGCATCAACAAGTAATGTCGTCTACTATTGATGCGCAGAAGTTAGCACAACACCTAAAGAGTTCAAAGATAATGAAATTAAACGTCTGACGTGGAAATTATGCAGGAAGTAAATTAACACAATATTTTTTAGTGGTTCAATCCATCAAACCTACGTCCACTTTGATGGTTTTGCTCGTTTTATTCAATTCACTACTAGATAAACAACCTATTTCAACACCGGTTTTCTAACGGCTATAAAGAAGTCATTGGAAACCGATGGAATTATAGTCGTTGGCGGCCATTAGTAGGCTATTTCCTGCACCAGAGAGCCGAAGCTCATTATCTTCCCCAATCACACGATTTTCCCCCCTTTCCACCATTTTTCTTCCCCAAATTTGCTGCTACCACTCCTACTGCCAACCCAACCACCTCCGACGCCATCTAGGAACATCTCTAGCCCGTCTTTACCCTCTTTTCTCTCCAATTTGGTAATTTCACTAAACCTAATTTTTAGTATTGATTTAGGGTTTAATTTGAAGTTTGATTGATTCCTAGTTGTTAGCGTATGTATATCACATCATGTTACCTCCTAATTGTTATTATTGTCACCATAATGATCAAATTGTTAGCAATTTCAAATCTTTTTAATTTTGCATATTGTGTTTGTTTAAGTAGCTTTTGGTTAGTAGTGAACATTATGTGTGTAATGAAGTTTGCTAATAATATAATTTATGCAAGCACGAAGTATATACTATGTTCAGTGATCGTAGTTTTGGATAATATGTGCGAACATGAGTTTTGTGCTTATGCAAAATGATTTGGTGTATAAATGATTTTAATTGTAATCGTCTTAGTGAGATTTCAATAAATTGTAAAAATATATAATTTAGCACATATGTAATAAAACGGTAAATTAACATATACAAATTTTATATTTAAATTTAATATAGATAAATATTTAAACCCTTAAATATTATTTGGCCCCGTCTGACAAATGTTGTATATGATCGTTATATGGATATCCGTTTCTTCTACAAAACAGACCTCTCTATTCATCTGATACATCATTTGCCGGATTTGTCCCTGTATTGGACATGTCACAAAACTATAAAATAATTATATTTCGTAGATCATATCAATTTAATCGGTTCACAAAAATTCGACGACATTTCCTTTACGTTCTTTGTGTACACGCATGTGTGTACGATACAAGAAACACGGGGGAATGCTGCCGAAATTTTGTGAAATCGTTTAAAATGATATGATTTACGAAATATAATTACTATTTTGTTTGTAATGGGAAGTAGGACGACCGACCATCAAAGAAGACACATAAGTGTCAATGAACCAATAGTTGTTTATTTAAAATAAAGTTTGTAAAAAAATATAAAATTAATTGGTATATGTTTACTAAATCAGTAAATAAAAATTAAACAACTTATAAAATTAAAGATGATTATTTTTTTTACTTCATCATAGGTTCTAAAGTAGGAAAAATGGACAATTATTTTATTGATCGGAGCTGGATGTATCAAAGAAGGGAAATTAGTGGTGCAATAAGTGGACATTTTCAAAATGGGGTGCAAGTGCTCATCGAATTTTCTTTAAGGAATGTTTGAAACAATACAGAAATTCGTTGTCCATGTAGTAGATGCAAATTATTGAACTATTTAATACCGAATATAGTTAAGATTCATTTACGCCAATACGGTTTCCTACCCAATTATTTGATGTGGGATCGTCATGGAGAAATCGTAGCCTCAAATAATCAAGAACAGTCGGTGGAGGTCAATAGTGATGAAGTTAGTATAAATCTCAACGAAAATATGGTCGAAGATGTTTGCACGATCAATGTTCCCTACCGTTGAAATTGGTAACGACGATGTTAATGTCGAAGAGAAACTCAAATGTTGAAGCTAAAAAATATATGATTTATAGAACATTCTAAAAAAAAACGCTTGGGATGGATGTAAAAGCGACACTCAATTATCAGTAATTGCAGAATACATTTCACTGAAATCAAAATATAACTTTATGGAAGCTGGATTTACAGCTGTTGTTCAAGTTGCTAAACGTCATATGTCAACCGATAATTTAATGTGCGAAAATTATTATGAAGTGAAAAAACTTATGTCATCTTTTAGTTTGTCGTATCAGAAAATAGATACATACTTAAAGGATTGCATGTTGTATTCGAAAGAAGACATCAATCTTATAAATTGTAAAATATGTAATTAAGAAAGATACACACCAAGAAAAAGAAGGGAAAAGAAATTTCGTATAAGCATATGCATTATTTACCCATAACCCCTAGACTTCAAAGATTATATGCATCAACTGTAACAGCGCAGCATATGAGATGACACAGTATGAGTACACCTCAAGAAGGTACGTTGACACACCCATCGGATGGAGAAGCATGAAAATAATTTGACAAGAAATATCATGATTTCGCAGCGGAGAGCCGCAATGTTAGACCGGGTTTGTGTACAGATGACTTCTCACCTTTTTTTCAGTTTGGTTCTAAATAGTTGGCCTATAATAATCACACCTTACAATCTACCCCTGAAGGTGTATGAAAACTCCATATATGTTTCCCACAATTGTCGCCCCTAGCCCTGATGATCCAATACAGGGCATTGATGTTTACTTACAACCATTAATCAAAAAGTTGAAAAAAATATGGTATGAAGGAGTTGAAACATACGACGTATCAAAAAAGATTTTTTTTTTTGATGTTCGCTTCTTTATTATGGATCATTAGCGATTTTCCTGCATATGCAATGCTTTCGGGTTGGAGCACGGTCGGTCGTTTTGCTTGTCCTTATTGCATGGAAGAAACACGAGCATTTTCGCTACCGCTTGGGGAGAAACTTTCCTGTTTTGATTGTCATTGATGTTTTCTTTATATTAATCATTCTTTTAGAAGAGACAAAAAACTTCACGACTAGTAAACATGAGACTCTACAACCACCAACGGTTTGGTCAAGCGAGGATATATATAAACTTGTAGAAGATTATCCAAAGATACACGAAACCAGAAAACAAACTGAAATTCAAGGTAAATCGACGGTTCATAATTGGTGCAAACAGAGTATATGCTGGGAATTGCCTTGTTGGGAAAATCTGTTGATCCGTCATAACATTGACGTGATGCATAACGAGAAAAACGTATTTGATAATGTATTTAATACAGTTCTAAATGTGAAGGGTAAGACTAAGGTTAGTCTGAAATCCAGACGTGATATAGAGGAAATATGCAATTGTCCTGAGCTTCATATGAAGCCCAATGACAGCAAAAAAAACCAAAGCATGCTATGAAGTAGACAACAATCAAGTTAAAGTACTATTAAAATGGATGCAAGAATTATGTTTTTCCAATGGAATTTCCTCTAATCTTCGTAGATGCGTCGACTATAAAAATGGAAGGCTGAGTGGAATGAAAAGCAATGATTATCATGTAATGATGGAAAATTGGTACCCAACGCATTCAAAGTTATTACTTGTAAAAGTTTGGAAGGTAATAACAGAACTTAGCTTATTTTACAAGGAGCTTTGTCCAACTACGTTAAAAGTTGACCGTCTTCTTAAACTTGAAGAAGAAATCCCTATACTACTCTGCAAACTAGAGAAAATGTTTTCTCCCGGTTTCTTTAATGTAATGGAGCATTTACCTGTTCATCTTCCATATGAAGCACGTCTTCGAGGTCGTGTGCAATATGGATGGATGTATTCATTCGAAAGTTATGTTATTATACTAAGTATTCAAATGTTAATTTAATATTAAATAGAAGTTAATATTGAACCGAACTATTTTTTTAGGTATTTAAATCATTCAAAGTAAAAAGTGAGACAAAAAGCTCAAGTTAAAGGTTCTATTTGCAAATCATATATCGAAGAAGAAGCTTCTTTCTTTTTCTCTCATTATTTTAATGATCATGTAAACTTATCATTTGAAAGTGTTCCGCGTAATAATGAGGGCGTTGAAATAGATTCTTCTTCTAAAGCAACATCATCTGTTTTTAAACAACATGGTCGTCATGTTGAAAAATGTGTGGAAATATGGCTAAATAATAAAGATTACCGTGCAACACACACATATATTCTTCTTAATTGGTCTAAAGTTTCACCTTTTGTTATGTAATGATTTTTTTTACAAATTTTGTTAAATTTAAGTTACATGTGTTAATAACAATGCAACATATCATATTTTGTTTGCAGTATTTATGTATCACAAAATCCAAGCGGCGATTTAAGCAAAAATTTCAGTTGTTGGTTTAGGAACTACATTTTTATCCCACAAATCATGTGCTCGACAAAGGACTGAAACATTTGGCGTTTGGATCGAAAACAAAAGTTAAAACGTAACCAATATTTTTTGTTAATGGATATAAATTCAACACCAAAGAAAACGATGCTGAAAAAATCATAAACAATACTGGTGTGTTTATTAAAGGCAGTGAAGATCCTAATAATCATATAAATGATTTTTATGACGTGTTAACTCAAAATTTGCAATTGACATATTTTACAAGGCCCGTAGAGGATGTTTATTTGTTTAGTGTAACCGGTTCGGCAATGTTCCAGGTTCTAGTATTAACATGCATCCATGTTATAATCTTATAGAAATTAAACATACCTCACATTATCAAAAGTGCAACCCTTTTGTACTAGCCAAATAATCCCTACAAGCTTATTATGCTCGTTATCCATCTCTAAAAAGGGATAAAGTAGATTGGTCTGCGGTTTTAAAATCAAGGCAAGATTTATGTTCAATGGAAAGACTATTCCCGATGAACAAGCATATCAAGCAGATATGGAGGAAAATATTGAAATAGCAATTGCAGACGATCAAATTGATTTTGGTCCTTTAAATGATGTGACAAATGTATTGGTCGAAGCATTTGACAGTGTAGAGGAAAATGACATAAAATACGAAACCAGGTCTGAATCAGAAAAAGATGAAGACTGAGTAATATCTGGTAATTTTCACAATTATTCACATTACATTTAACCATGTTTAGTATTGCATTTATCCAAGTTATACAATTTCAACGATACAATTCACACACACAACACATACACAACATGACACATGTGTAGCATGTATTACTTTTTTAACAATTCATCATATCATAATTATTATGAATTGTGTATGTATCTATGTGGTAGGTATATTATGTCTGGCTCTAGCTCTCGACGATGTGGTAGCTCTTCCTAGCAGGCCGGTGAGAGTTGTGGCGATCCACTAGGTCGTCCAGTTGTTTAGTTGCAGCCTAAAGCTGACCATACGCAAGTACCAAAATTAGCAGCATAGTGATTTAATTTTTTGTACATGATATATCTACAATTGTCTAAAGTTCTAATTTATATTTAACACAGGAGGTTTGAGTTAGAGTCATCTCAAACAGTGCTGAATATTTCTAAGGATGCGTACGGCTAGAATAAGCGATTTCTAGCCTAAGTGGAGCAGGATCCCCGACAATGTCAGAGAGATCATCTGGAAAGATTTTCTAGTAAGTTTATACCGCTTTACAAAATGATTAAATGCAAATAAATAATCAGTAATTTTTCTCATTGTACATAGGGCAGTAGATTTGCAGAAGACCGATATCAGCCTAATTCAGCAACATTGGAACTTAAAGGTCGCTTAGAGTTATAAGGAAAAAATGTATGAGATTAAAAAAGTGGGGAAAAACTAAGATAGATGAGCGATGAAGTATTTAATTAGATGGTTGAGTGGTGGGACAAGGATGAGTTCAAGGTAAATATACAACAAATCTCATTTATTTTTGCCGATTATTAAATAATTTAGTCAATGTACATTTGTAGGCGGATTCAGCAAGGAACTCCGCAAACAGGAGCAGGAATCTAGTAACTCATCGTGGAGGATCCAAGTCTTTCTAGCATCACCCCGAGAACTTGGTAAATTTATCAATTATTACATTTGTATATTTATCAGTTCAGTAATTGAAAATGTGGAATTGATTTATCTAAATTATCAATCGTAGGAACGAGCTCGTGGACATCTCATTTCCTACATGGACGTATTTGCTCATACCCAGGCACCCAAGCAAGTAGACGAGGCTGGTAACGTCACATATCAGTGGGATGAGAAGGATAGGGCGACAACTGCATATGTATGCATATTTTAAATTCTATTACTCACATCAATAAGTTTATTAATTACTAGCTAATGTAAAATAAAAATAACGTTATATTATTTTTCAATTGCATATTTTTTTGCATTATAGGCAAGGTTTAGGAGGCACGGGCTCATGCGTTTGATGAGTCTAGTCGTGATTAGTCGGCATCGGAGGAGGAAGGCAACATATTTGACTTTGTTATGGATCCGTCGCAGCAGAGCAGACGTTATGTCTTCGGTAACCTAATGGTAATTAATCCTTTTGCATACATATAGCAAATTAGCATTGAAATATGTAGTGTTATAATATGTTATATGTTGACATAACCTTTTTGTTATTCATTCTATTTGCAGGCTCGATAAGCTAAGAAGGCCCTGGATAAAGAAGAAATTAAAGAGCTTAGAACCATGATTGAGCAGCTGTAGGAGCAGAATCATCTGCAGGCTATGCAAATGGAGCAGCTAAATTAGAAGCTTGCGGAGTATATGCACAATCATGGTAATTTTCCTTCGTCGTCTGGTGGTTCCGAAGGCAGCGAAGATGATGCTTGAGGTATGTGTTTTTTATGACTTGGAGTGAGGATTTTGTTTTAATGTTGTATATAATGGAATGAAGTGGGTGAGGATGATACTTTGGATATATTTTGACGGTTTGTATGTGATTTGTAGACATGCAATGTTGATGTGTCGGTTTTGAGACGTTTGGTAGATTTGTTTGTGTATATCGATGTTTATTTGATTTATGTTGGTTGTTTATATTCTTATTGGTATATATGTGTTATATATATGTGGAATTGATTGGAATTGGAATGGATTGGAAATGAGGTGGCTGGAAGGTAATAGGCTTTCTATTATAAAAAAATAACCCAGTTTTTCCAATGGCTTATAGGTCTTTTCTTTGAAACGGTTTCCAACGGCTGATGACCGTTTGAAGCCGTTAGAATAGCTGCTGGAAATAGTCCGTTGAACCTGTAATCCATTAACTCTATTCCAACGGCTTCAACTGGCCGCCAATGGCTTTGAGCCGTTGGAATAGCCATGTATTCTTGTAGTTCTTTATGTCAAAGAACAATAGTAGGAGTCATAGTTACAATTGGTTACAAAGGCAATGGTGTAAAGTAAGTTCTTTGATGTCCAATAGTAAAGTCCCAGTTCTTCTTCCAAAAATGCCTATGTAGCTCAAAGAGTCCAAGTCTTCAAGAAGGAGGCAAGATCCACTTCTCAAAGCTCCAAGTTGGTCTATGGTGTTCAAGAGTCAATATCTCCTTACGAAGTTGTCAAACAAGAAAAATTCCAGCCCTTTTCACGTAGCAGGCTCAGGGGTATTTATAGGCAGAGGAGTAGTTGGGTGCAAATAAGAAGTGGGGCCTACAACCACAACTTTTGTGCCCTGGGATCGGTAATAATCCTGGGATCGGCATGTATCCCGGGGTCTAGATCTTCCTTGTTTCTTGCGAATCTCCTGAATTCGTTTGCTTTACTGATTTCGTCTTCCGTGGGTGTTCCATGATTTCGTATCCAGGGAGTGCACATGATTTCTAGAGAGTTGAGTATGGGGATACGAAATGTGGATGACACCTCTGGGATTCGAAACAGCAAAGGAAGCTTCGGGATACGAGTCCCGGACTTGGAATTGTGTAATACGGATTTATGTTGGATGTTTCGGGATACAAATTTAGTGATGAGGTCTAAACCAATTCCTAGTACTTAGCTATTCTTGAGTTGTTTCAGCGAACCAAGACGTCCACACTCGTATGGCTCCATCTAGACTTTTCTCCTGGGTATCTTGACAATACTTCTGGGCTGTTTAAACATACGATGGGTCGAGTTGTGTTGGCTTGGACTGCTTTTAGTGATTGGGCCAAAAGGCTAGTCAACACTTGCCCCTCAAAGTACGTCGTGTCTTGACATGATGTGCTTTAAGTTCAGATACATATTTCTAGAAGAGAAAAGGATCTCTAAGTTACGTCGAATGATTGCTCATGACCTTTCCGTTAAGTAGTGTGTTCTCGTGAGTAGTAATAACGCTTTGTTGAGTGATGTGCACGTAAAAATGCACATTTATATTCACATATTTATTCTTGATTAGTTGAATAAATGAACATTTTCGGGTATTTTATATGATCAAACCATGTTTTAAATATTTTCAAAATCATCACTTATTTTGGGAAAAAGTGGTCACTAGTGCATGTTTTAATTTGTGAAATCTTTTACTCATTCGTTATGTCTATCTCTTGTAGGAATTTTGGAGCTAAAAGGATATATACACATGAAGAGATGAGGGAAAACATGCATTTTCACAAAAGGAGGCAAAGAATTAATTCATTTTATGGATAGTGGAGGCCCACACCTTTCAATTAGCCCATTTTCTCTTAAGCTTCATATTAAAGACAGAGACAAAAAGGTCTCATGCATTCTACATGACTCAGTTGTAGCTAATGGCAATTATAAGCTACATGAATGGGCATTTTGGGGATTTCCCAAGGAAAGTGATTAGGGTTTTAAGGTTTTTTTTTGATCATGTATATATACTCCTTTGTTTAATGTATTTCAGGATCTCTTTTTTGGCAAATAAAAGTGTAATTGATCAAATAAACAAAAATGGCTTCCAAGCCAATTTCTTTTATGTATCTCTCATATCTTTTTTAATTTCTATGCTCTACTTTATGTTAGTAGTTTAGACTTTCTTTTCTGCAAGTAGTGTAATTTTCTTTTATGCAATTAGAATAGATCTTCCTTTATTTTGTTCTCTATTTTTGTCGTTTGTCAATGTTGAAATCTATTGGTGCTGAAATAATCACACAAATGAGGAGCTAAATCCCTACAATTTAGGGGTGATGAAGCTTTTCCTCTTAATTAATGTAGATTCAACATGAATTTGTATGAATGATCTCTTTGGGTTTAACAGGAATGGATGTTTTTGTGTATTTGTGTTTCATATTGAATTTAATAGCCTTTTTTGTTCATTTAATAACAATGAGGCTATATTTATGACATGTACAACAAATTGCCTCTTCATCTAAAATTGTGATGATGACAGTGAAATGATGTTTAAGTTGAAATTTGATGATTTATATTACTAACCAATAGTAAATAGATCGTACTTAAATTAGATTTTAGTTTCATTTCGATGGCATGTTTCACAAAAGTTACAAAGTTAGGTTAATTGTGTATTATACTTTAATGGCTTATTTTGTGTTAATTATTAGCGCAAATAAGTTATGCTTACGATAATTACAGAATTAATCTTACTTAGGTTATTTGAGAGATCTTTGTGCTATTTTATGTTGAACAACGGTGAAAGAGAGAAAAGTGAAGTTTCCCCTAAATTGGTTTTAATCTCATAGTTTTAATCTACACTTTAGTTTATTTTTTTTAGTACTTAATCACAATCCAAATTTTGGTTTAATTTGACTGAATAAGATTGAAATTACTTATTTCCCTGCTAATCGACTAATATTCGCCACGTACTAACAATTGTACGTCGTGCGCTTGCGGTTAATTATTAAAATATTTTGTTGACGGTTTTCTAATTCGATAGAAAATCCGTTTGCAAGCAAGCTTTTGGCGCCGTTGCCTGGGAAAGAATTTAATTTTAGTTTTATTCCTCGAATTAATTTTCTTGTTTGTTTTCTAAAAAAAGAGAGAAATTTGTGTATTGTTCATAGTTTTTCTGTTTTTTTAGATCTTTTGTTGTTTCATTTTGTGTGTGCTTGTTTTTGTGTTCATTAAAAAAAAAGATTGAGTGTTTGTTTTGTTTTGTTCGATTTTGATTTTGTGTGTATTTGTGTTTATGTGTTTTCATTTTTAGTGTTATTTAAAAAAAATGCTTGTTTGATCTTGCTTCTTGTGCATTTGTGTGTGTTTTGTCCAAATTTAATTGTCCCTTTTTGTTTGTTTGTTGTTTTTAAAAAAGAAACAAAAAATCAAAAAACAAAATAAAAACTCATTCGTAGTTGCATTGTTAATATCACGTTTAATTTCTGTTTTGCATTCATCTCATCTTATTTTCTTTTCTTAAGGGCAATACCCCAATTCACATAAGGTGAGGGATTTCATCACCCTTTCCTTAGCCCACAGAATTGCATTTCATTGTAGAATTTGAATAACAATAACGGTTAGACATTGGACTTAAGGGAGTCGCGGGCTCATATAGGGCTTAATTGTATTTTGATAGTTGATTTCTTTTTAACGAATTATTTCTTGGTGTCTAGACTACGGTAGAGAAATAACCCTTTACAAATATTACGGTGATTCGTAAATATTATATCAGTTGTTAGTCTGAAGGTACTTAAACCTTCGGTTGCATTGCTAGGGTGATTCCTGGTGCACAGATAACTCCTGTCCGTTAACCGGAAAAGAAATCTTTTGTTTTAAGTAATCAAATGGGTCAATATATAATTTTGGGTTAGGAGGCACTAAGGACAGAAAATTTGTAGCTAATCTTTGCATTCATTTAGTTGCAATAGGTTCATACATACACAAAAAAGAAGAGAAATTCATAAATAAAAAAAAAATCGCATCTACTCTCTTCTCAAATTTGTTCTTTCTCTTCTTCTTCGCGCTAGTGCATGCGTAGTTGGACCCGTGATTCTTCTACTAATCGTTTAGTTCGAACAAACATTCTCTTAACCATGGCCGAACAAAATCCCCCTCGAATTCTTATGGATAGATACTTCCCCGATCGAGTTTCTATTCCCTCCTGCATCATATTGCCCGCCCCAACGGGTAACCACTTCGAAATCCATTCGAATCACATAAATAATCTTCCAAAATTCGACAATCTTGAACGTAATGATCCTTACATTTTCTTAACCAAATTTGAACAAGTTTGTGCAACCATGAGATTTCAACAATTAAGTGACGATGGAATCAAACTTAGGTTAATTCCATTTGCACTTACCGATTATGCCGAAAAATGGTTGTATAGCTTGCCTTCAATTACGATTGGAACTTGGAATGAATTTGTGAATGTTTTTCTAAAGAAATTCTACCCTTTGGAAAAAACGTCTAAAATTCGAAACGAAATCGTTAATTTTCATCAATTTGGGGGAGAATCTTTTGCAAAATATTTTGAAAGATTTAAAGAACTTCTAGTCAAATGTCCACATCACAATATCGAAAAATGGACTCTTTGTCAAATTTTATACGATGGACTCGAAAATAACTCTTGAACCATGCTCGTATCGATGTGCCAAGGAAACTTTCTAGCCCAACATCACGATGCCGCTTGGCAATTTCTTGAAAATTTGGCCGAAAAATCAGCTCAATGGGAACGATCTAACGAGAAATCGATTTATTCCCGATCAAATGCTCATTCGGTAGGATCCTCAACGGCTTTAGAAGCTAAAATAGACACGATGTTAACAAAATTTGATAATGTCCTTTCATCAAACCAAATAAATCAAGCTCAAGCGTCTCAGCCCTCATGTTACAAATGTAACGATCCTAATCACATTGTCGATCAATGCCCACATTCGTTAGAACAAATCAACGCATTTAACAAAGCTAGAAACGACCGATTCTCCCCAACATACAATCCAGGTTGGAGAAATCATCCTAACTTCTCTTGGACCCAAAACAATGCAAATTCGAATATGGTTCGACCCCCTTTTCAACCACTTTCGAATAATCCTTCGAATCCTCCCTTTCAACAAACTCAATTCCAAAATCCTGCGCCACCTTCTCAAAATCAAGCGCAACAATCTTTTGTTCCCCAAGACGAAAAACGATTGACGTCAGTTGAAAAAACTCTCAAAGAATCGACTAAAGCAACTACTCAAAATCTCCAATCAAATAACAATCTGCAAAATCTATTGACTTCCCACATGCAAAACACGAGTCAATCTATCGCTAAACTTGAAATGCAAATGAGTCAATTGGCTACTTCTGTAAGTGAACGGGAAAGAGGCACTTTCCCGAGTCAACCCATTCCAAACCCTAGGAGGCAAAATCCTAATCCAAACCAAGCTCATGTCATCCAAGATAACAATCAAACTTAGTTGAATGCCATCACAACTTTACGATCCGGTAAGAAAATCGATAATCAAGTTGAAAATCCAAATAACTTACCGAGTGTTTCTCTCAACCCTTCTAAAACCACGAATGATCTCGATCCAAATTCTGAGTCTAGTTCTGCTCCAACTCAAGTTAACCGACCTACTGAGTTTCGCATTCCATTTCCTCATCGTCTTCAACCAAAGAAATATTCCGACCAAATGGAAAAGATGTTGGAAATTTTCAAACAAGTGAAAGTTAACATCCCTCTTCTTGACATCATTCAACAAGTCCCCACCTACGCTAAATTTCTCAAAGACTTGTATACCCAAAAACGACACACCCATGTACCCAAGAAAGTTTTCTTAGCTGCCGGACTTAGCGAAGCCTTGACTCAATTAATCCCTGCCAAATACAAAGATCTTGGATGCCCTACAATCTCATGCATAATAGGAGATAAAACAATTAACAAATGCCTAGTTGTTTTAGGAGCAAGTGTCAATTTAATTCCATATTCCCTTTACCAACAACTTGGTTTTGGTGAACTTAAACCAACGAAAATAAATCTTCAATTCGCTGATCGTTCAATTAAGAAACCCGTTAGCGAAATTGAGGATGTACTCATCAAAGTTGGTCAATTCATCTACCCTGTCGATTTCATTGTTTTGGAAACTCAACTTGTCAATAATCCAATGAGTCAAATTCCATTGATGTTAGGTCGACCCTTTTTGCCTACTTCAATTGCTTTAATAAATTGTCACAAGGTTTCAATGAAAAACTCTTTTGGAAACATGACTCTAGATCTTAACATTTTCAATCTTGAAAGTCGTTCGAATGAATCATGTAACCAAACCTTGGAAGTTAATGCCATCCACGAAAACTCTGAAAAAGAATCGATTGACCTTAATAACGAGCGTGAGTCGAGTACGAAAAATTATTCCAAGATGGTCCTAACGAAGTCGAACACACGCTTCCATTTGAATCGCTTTCAGTTGAGTCCAAATCTCAACCATGTTCTTTGATCGAGAAATCACCAAAGTTGGATCTTAAACCTCTTCCCGATCACCTTACGTTTGTTTACTTAGGTGATAACGAAACTTGTCCTGTCATAATTTCTTCAAGTTTAACTCGTGATCAAGAAATGTTCCTTCTCTTGATACTTTCTAAAAATAAAGATGCAATCGATTGGTCCATTTCTGACATCAAGGGAATTAGCCCTTTAATCGTTCAACATCGTACTCACTTAACCGATGAAGCCAAACCCACTCATGAAGCGCAATGTAGGCTTAACCCTAAGATGAAAGAGGTAGTTCGCGAAGAAATTCTTAAACTTCTCGACAACGGTATTATTTACCCCATTTCTGATTGCTTATGGGTTAGCCCCATTCATGTTGTTCCTAAAATGTCCGGACTCACCGTTGTCGCAAATGACCAAAACGAACTTCTTCCAACTTGTACTCAAACAGGTTGGCGTGTTTTCATCGATTATCGAAAATTGAATGCTGCAACGCATAACGACCACTTTCATCTTTCCTTCATCGATCAAATGCTCGAACATTTATCTAGTAATGAATTCTACTACTTTCTTGATGGTTATTCCGGTTATAACCAAATTCCAATCGCTCTCGAAGATCAAGAGAAAACGACTTTCACATGTCCATTCGGTACCTTTGCTTACTGACGTATGCCTTTCGGTCTATGCAATGCTCCTGCAACTTTCCGACGATGTATGGTTGGAATTTTTTCTGATATGATCGAACACTTTCTTGAAATCTTTATGGATGATTTTTCGATCTTTGGCGATTCTTTTTCCTTTTGCTTACATCATCTTGAACTTGTTTTAAATCGATTTAAAGAAAAACAGTTAACGTTGAATTGGAAAAAATGCCACTTTATGGTCAAATAAGGCATTGTCCTTGGACATGTAATTTCACATAATGGCATTGAGGTAGATAAAGCGAAAGTTGATGTTACTTCAAAACTACCCATTCCAAAATGCGTTAAGGACATTCGTTCATTTCTTGGGCATGCTGGTTTCTACCGACGCTTTATGAAAGATTTTAGCAAAATTGCTCGTTGTTTGACTACTCTTCTAGGAAAGGACATTCCATTCAAATTTAACTCTGAATATGTCGCTTCTTTTGAACGTCTAAAAAAAGAACTCATTTCAGCCCCGATAATCTGCTCGCCCAATTGGGAACTTCCTTTTGAAATCATGTGCGATGCTTCTAACTTTGCGGTTAGTGCTGTCTTAGGACAACGCATCAACAAAATCCTTCACTTCATTTACTACGCGAGCATGACCTTGAACGACGCTCAACTCAATTATACGACCACCGAAAAAGAACTTTTGGCTATCGTTTTTGTGCTCGAGAAGTTTCGATCTTACTTAATCGGTTCTCATGTCATAGTCTACACTGACCATTCTGCTCTTCGACACCTTTTTGTTAAAAAGGATGCTAAGTCACGTTTAATTCGATGGATCCTTTTACTTCAGGAATTCGATCTTACAATCAAAGACAAAAAAGATCCGATAACGTTATAGCCGATCACTTATCTCGTCTCCCAATGCGCCATCTTCCTTGCCAATCAATGTAAACTTTCCCGACGAACAACTCCTTTCTGTTTCAATTGATCCTTGGTTCGTCGATATAGTGAACTATCTAGTCACTAAGGAAACTCCCTTGTTTTGGTCCAAACAAGATAAATACAAACTTCTTTCCTAAGTGAAATACTTCTATTGGGATGATCCATACTTGTTTAAGTATTGTCCTGACCAAATCATTCGTCGATGCGTTCCTGAAAGCGAAATTAGGAGTGTTCTCTCATTTTGCCATGATCATGCGTGCGGTGGACATTTTGGTCCTAGGAAAACCGCTGAAAAGGTGCTTCAATGTGGTTTTATTGGCCTACTCTCTTTAAACACTCGTTCGAATTCTGTAAAACTTGTAATCATTGTCAAATGCTAGGAAAGATTTCTCGACGAAATATGATGCCTTTGAACCCCATCTTTACGATCGAGATCTTTGATGTATGAGGTATTGACTTTATGGGACCTTTCCCAAACTCCTTTGGAAACTTGTATAATCTTCTCGCTGTCGATACGTTTCGAAATGGGTCAAAGCCGTTCCATGTAAAACAAATGATCATAAAATTGTTGTGAAATTACTAAAAGAGAATATCTTTTCGAGGTTCGGCATACCTTGCACAATAATAAGCGACAATGGAACGCATTTCTGTAATCGATCTTTTGAGTCCTTAATGAAGAAATACTCAATAACCCACAAGTTATCCACTCCTTATCATTCGCAAACTTGTGGTCAAGTCGAAGTATCGAATCATCAAATAAAACAGATTTTGGAGAAAACGGTAAATAAAAATCGAAAAGATTGGTCACAAAAATTGACCGACGCGCTTTGGGCTTACCGTACTGCTTTTAAAACTAATATTGGAATGTCCCCTTTCCGATTAGTTTACGGTAAAGCCTGTCATTTACTTGTTGAACTTGAACATAAAGCGCTTTGGGCAATAAAAAACTTAAAATTTGATCTTGAACAGGCTGGCGAAAACCGAAAATTGCAACTCAACGAGCTAGAAGAAATTAGGAGTGGCGCTTACGAAAACGCGAAAATTTACAAGGAAAAAACCAAAGTTTTTCATGATAAGTCAATCCTAAGAAAAACACTTTTGCCAAACTAAAAAGTTCTGTTGTATGACTCACGACTTCATTTATTCTCTGGGAAGTTAAAATCGAGATGGACCAGACCATATGTTGTTGAACTGTTTTTCCACATGGTGCTATTGAAATAGAAAACCCGAGGGATGGATCCATATTCAAAGTCAATGGTCAACGTCTAAAACCATTCTTGGAATTGCCCACTGATCAAGAGAAGCTCATGATTCTTCATGAGCCATGCTACGTGAAGTAAGAAAGTTAAGTTTAACCCTCCTTTGTAAATATGTAAATATTTCTCTTCCGTTCACTCATTTTGTCATGCATTGACTGTGGGGACACAATCCAAATCAAGTGTGGGCGGAGTTTCATATTTATTTTGGTTTTGCAAGTTAAGTTTAAAGATAACATTCGCTATAACCCAAAATCTTATTCCTGTCTTTAACTGGGTTAAAGAACCAACGTCCTTTAAAACACGGTTCACGACAAACCCAAAATCACATTCCATTCCATCAGCCTTTAAACGTAAATTAGCAAGTGAACAATTCCCTAAGTATTAACCCCGAAGGCCGAAACCAACATCAGATCAATACCCAGGAAACCATTCAACTTAACTAATCTCCAGTTAGTTTCTAATTTTCTTAACTCCATTAGGTCTAAGAACAGTGTTATTAAAGATACCATTCACGACAACCCAAAATCTTATTCCATTGTTGATCGGGTTAAAGAACAAGTGTTATTTAAAACACCGTTCATGATAAACCCAAAGACCAATTTCAATTCCATTCCAATTAAATATCAATTAATTGGTATACTTCATTAAATCTAAATAAAAAGATTTATTTTTTTTCTCAACTGGGTTCAAGAACAGTGTTAATGAAGACACCATCCACGACAAACCCAATATCACGTTTAATATCAAATACAAGGCTATGAATAGAAAATATATCGGCTTATATTCAGTATCAAATTCTGGAATCAACAAATACCGTATTAGAATAACGATATTTATATCTTCCAAATTCCTCCACAATATCCGTATAATCACGGAATCCGATATCGAAATATTACGAAGATAATTTCAATTCAAATCCATTCCAATTCATATATTGGAAATTCCGGTTATCTTTAAAACCATCTCAAATCCAATTTATTTATTTAAAAATACTGGAATATAATTCTAGTTCATAACTAGTTCATTTCGGTAAAAATACCTTTTTATCTTTTCAAATATGGAATTTTTCATCCCAATTCTTTCCAAATAATTTATTATGATTTTACACAAATTATCATATTTTTAATAATTTTATCACAGTCGATTTCCATAAACGGCCATTGAACTGCACTTACAGCGACCTTTTCCAAATTTGATTTGGGCATAATTCCAAATCCAACTGTTGGATTTCAAAACTCTAGTATTCGTTAGAAAGCTCTTTTCGATACGAACCCAACGGTTCCGGTTTTAGGAGAATCCGACGGTCGGATCTCCCGAAATGTCCGTTCGAAGTCAGCGGTCGAAATTCACGAACTGCCGCAGGGCGCCGCGTTCTATTCAGGCCATTATATTATATATATAATATATATATCGTCGATTGCTATTTAAAATGTAATTTATAAATCGTTTTAAATTCATTTTAAAAACGATTTCAACTTCATATTCAATTTCTAATCAAAATTGAATATTTCATATCGTCGATATATATAAATGATAATATTATCAAAACATTAGATTTTAAAATCATTTCCTTTTCGATACTCATTATAAAAATGAATAAAATCGATATAAATATCATTCACGTCAAAATGGCGTCAGTCTAATCAACACGGCTTTATATATTTAAATATATTCGTGTCCATCCCAAATCGGACATTAAAATCAAATTTTGATCTTTTACTGAATACTATGTGAAAATATTCGATATTTTAAAATAATCGTTATTTTAAAATATTCATTCTTTCTGAACTGGAATCAGACACAGTCAGTTACCATATAATTTGATTATATGGATTTCATACACACATGTATATAACAACAATCAAACACAGTCAACCATCATCCACAGTGCATTCTACACTGCATAAGCATCAAATATAAACATTTAACGCTTACAACAGCTTGTCAATCAATCGATTGACATACAACTAATTATTTGTACAGTTGGGCGATGTGTAAAATTTATTTGTATAGTTGGGCGATGTGTAAAATTTATCGTCCCAATCAATATCAGTCAAATGTGTGTACATAAACAAATCATCCGATTTGTTTATGAATATTTATTTTATTCATATACCCGTTAAAAAATATTTTTTTTTAACTATAAATATTTTATTCTATTCCACATCACACAATCAAATTTCATAACACAATCAATCAAAAAAACAAGTCGTCCATAGTCTTTGGACGAGGGGTGTTGGGTACTGCTAAGCATCGTCTGCATCCTAGTATATATTTTAACTAGAAAATAAAATTCAAAGTGAGAAATTCTCACCTTTGGGTTCCACGCCTCCATCTTATTCTGAATTTCTGATCGATTGGACTTGCCCAAAATTCCAAGTTCATTTTCACGCTGTTCATATTAAAATCACCTTTTTAATATGATGATCATGTATTCAAAAATCACATTTTTCGTAGTGCTACTTTTAAAAATAAAATCACATTTTTATTTTGTTATTCATATAATAAAAATCATATTTTTACCTTGCTTTCATATATATAAAAATCGAACTTTTCATGTTTTATAAAAACTATACCTTTCTTGGTTATATAAATCGAACCTTGAATGTATATAAAAATTATATTTTTACATCTCTATTTAAATAAAAATTATATTTTTATCTTACTTCTTAAACGATAAAAATAATTACTTTCCATAAACAAAAATCATATCTTTATACTTTCAAAATTCTAATCTTTGTCGTTATTCATATATATAAAAATCATCGCTATTATAAATCACTTCCTTTTCTATCTTTTTTTAAATCAATTCTTTATTTACCTATAAAACTTTTCTATAACAAATTTTGATCTTTTTCTATAACGAAAATACGATCTTTTGCATAAATAAAATATAAACTTTTGTATAAATAAAAATATAAACTTTCATAAAAAAACATATACTTCTCTAAAATAAAAATATATACTTTTCTAGTTAACTGTTAAAAATCCGTTATCAAAGAAGGCTAAACCACTTACAGCGAAACAGAGGAAGGGGGAAAAACCGCAGTTGCTCGCGGTGGTGGAGCATTGGGCGAAGGCGCGTCTGGCCTACAGTCGGCGATGGGGCTTCATGAGGAGCTCGCGGTGGGGGCGTCGGGTACAGGGGCGATCGGCGACGTAGGGTTTTGGGGGCGGGGCTCTCGTGGGATCCGCGAGGTCGACGGGGCGTACAGGGTGTCTGAACAGGGCTGAAGGAGAGGAGGGGGGGTGCGATGCTGTCCACGGCGGCGGTGGGTGATTGAGGCGGCGGCGGAGGCTATCGCAGGGGCGATGTGAATTTTGGGGAGGAAACGGGGTTTCGAAATTAAAGAAAAGGAGGCGCGTTTTATTTTTGACTGTGAAGAATAGAAGTTAGGGTTTGACCATCTAAAGGGATTATATATAATATTCTTTTAATTTTATTTATTCCAAAAATAGCTACTTTAATTTTCGAACTCTAAATTGAGTCCAACGACTATCGTCCTTAGCTAATAACCCCATTCCGAACACAATGGGATATGTATCGTAAGCCAGTTCGACTGTTATGATCAGTTTTCGTCAAAATCAAAATATAAATCTATATATTGAATTTGAACGCACATTTCAATTTGCCGGGGCCACATACGGACACTAAAAATTCCCAAAAAAATATTTTCTAGCTTCGTTTTGATGATACGGTTCTAACAAAACTAATTTTGTCAGATTTGGAGACCGTTTGAAAAATGGTTATTTTCTGGTCGATCCAAATTGACTGAAATTGTCAAAACACGTTTTACTTCGCCACACTCACATATTGATTTAAAAAATTATGAATTTTGGAATCTAGCAATAACTTGACATCCCGGATCAAACAAAAGTGGTTATGTCGAAAACGGAGGTCGTTTGCAAAATTTCCATTTTTAAGGGCCAAAATTCCATAGCGACTATTTTGAATTTTCGATTGGGCATAACTTTTTATTCCCGCTATGAAATTTTAATTTTTCGGATTCGTTGGAAAGATATTTCCAAAAAGATTCTAATATTTTTAGTTTAGCTAAAATCCGGTTTATTCTGAATCCTGTACATTCATTTAAAATTTGAAATCTAATTTTCGAACTACCGCGCCATTTCCAATTCCTTTTATAATTAAAAATAAATATTTATATTCTAACGTCAATTCAAATAAATATATACGTTCTAATTCTATTCAAAATAAATTTCTCGTCATTATTATTTAAAATAATTCATTTTAAATAATCAAAATTCATCAAAATTGCCAAAATAAAAATTTTAAATTGGTTCGGATTTTCCGGGTTATTACAACTACTATAGCATATCGAGCACCGCCTTTTGCCATCGGAAGAGTTCTAATATTATCGATTCCCCGCATTACGAATGTCCATGGACTGATCATTTGCGTAAGTTTTGTAGGCGGAGCTCGAGGAATCTTAGAGAATCTCTGGCAGTTGTCGCATTTGCCAGTGTAGTCTGCTGCATTCCGTTCGAGAGTTGGCTAAAAGTAGATATATCAGAGAATCTTTTTTCCAAAATTTACCCCTAGTGTAGTCACTGCACTTGCCTTTATGCACCTCTAGTAGTGCACGTTTGGCGTCGTTCTGTGCAACACACCAGAGTAGTGGTACAGAGAATCCTCTTCGAAAAAGTACTCCTTCTTGGATGATGTAGCACAATGCTTTATGAAGGAGCGATCAGTTTTTCATTTTGAGAGTTTGAGGGGATTTCATGTTGCAAATAGCCTTTGATTGGAGTCATCCATGACTCGAGTTCGGGATCAGTCTCTGTCGTTGATATAGGATCAGATTCCATCTGATTGATACTCGGAGAGTCAAGCACTTCGACTGGAACAAGTCACATTAGTTTTACATCCCCAAAACTTGCTAATCTGGCCAAAGATACAACCTTCTCATTTTGTTCTCGAGGGATGTAAGTGATGATATAGTGGTCGAAGTTGGTAAGCAATTCACCAACCAGGGCTAGGTAAGGAGCGACCCATGATCCTTTTGCTTGATATTACCCACATACTTGGCAGACGATGAGTTGCGAATCTGAGAAGATTTGGAGAGCCCTAATGTTGAGTTCGATTGCGATTCTAAGTCCGGTGATCAAGGCTTTGTATTCTGCTTGGTTATTAGTTGCGGGGAAGTTGAGCTTCAAAGCATGACAAATCAAGCATTCCTCAGACATAACAAGCACTATTCCGGTGCCGGAATATTGATTGTTGATGAACCATCCACGTACAACTTCCATTGGATATTGGGAGGCTCGCCATCTTCTGTGGGATCCTCGGGAGTAGTGAACTCTGCGTTGAAGTCTTCTAGGTCTTATTTGAGGATGGTTTTTCGAGGAATGAAGGTGTGCCTGAATTGACTCAACTCGATGTTCCATTTCAAAAGTCGCTTAGACACCTTAGGTCATTAAACGACCTGTTGTAGAGGCTGGTCAGTAGACTTTGATTGGATGTGTCTGGAAGAAAGGACGAAGCTTTCGGGTAGAGCTCAACAGGCAGTAAGCAAGCTTTTCAAGCTTTGGATAGTTCTTTTCACCTTTTTCAATCTCTTGTTGATGTAATAGACTAGCCTTTAGATATGACCTTCTTTGCGCACAAGCACTGAGCTAATTGCCTGCGTAGAATCAACCAAATAGATATATAGGTCCTCATGCAATATAGGTTTCTATAGGATAGGCGGTCGTTCTAGGGGATTCAGGAGCACCTGGAACGCTGCGACGCATTCCGGTATCCACGCAAAGTTGTGTTTCCATTTCCTGATCAAATCGAATAAAAAATGCACTTGTCGGTTTCTTTTGAAATGAATAGACTTAGAGCGGTCACTTTCTCGTTCAAGATTTGAACATCCTTGATGTTATTTGGAGCCTCAATTCCTCGAATAGCTTCGATCTTTTCTGGATTGGCTTCAGTTCCTCTCGAATTGTTGATGAAACCCAAGAAATTTTTAGTTGTAGTGCTAAAAGGGCATTTCAAGGGATTCAGTTCCATGCCATATTTATGGAGAACACTAAACATCTCTGCAAGGTCGTTGACGTGGGCATTCGACAGTTTTATTTTCACGAGCTTGTCATCCACGTAATCTTACATGGATCTTTTAATTTGATCTTTGAACATTTGGTTGACGAGTCGTTGATGGATGACTCCAGCATTCTTGAGACCAAAGAGTGTGACAACATAGCAATACAACCCAAGGTCCATGATAAATGAAGTGTGCTCCTGACATGCAATATACATTACAATTTGATTGCATCCCGTGTATTCATCCATGAAGGAGAGAAGCTAGTGACGTGAAGTTAAATCAATGAGTCGGTCAATCTTTGAAAGTGGGAAGATGTCCTTTGGGGAAGCTTTATTCAAGTCAAAATAATGGATGCATGTCTGCTATTTCTCTTATGACTTCTTGACTAGGACCAGGTAGGAGACCCATTCTATATAGAGGGCATGGGGGATAAAGCCATTGTCGAGCAGCCTGTCAACCTCCTCCCTAAGTAGTGGCGACTTTCTGATCCCTAGGTACGACGTTTCTGTTTTATGGGAAGGTACTTTAGATCGGTACCAAGCATGTGACATGCAATTCCTGGGTCGATGCCATACATATCGGAGGGGGTCCAAGCATATACATCCAAGTTGGCCTGTAAGAAGTCCACAAGTTCTTCCTTGATTACTAGATGGAGCTGCAATCCAACTTTCAAGACCTGAGATAGGTCAGATGGGTTGATCGCAACAACAGTGGTTGGCTCTACTTAGGTAGCCCTTTCGTACTAGGGATCTTCGTCCTTCTACGAATCGAGATCCTATGAGAGATGGATGTGGAGCCTGAGCCAGGACTCAGACTTATGTGGCAACTATGCAATGAAGGTTTTGGTGCGGAATTCCGTCTCCACACACTACAAGGGGCATTAGTAGCATTATATGGCACAGTTTATTAGTTAATTGCATCGATCGACATATTTATCCCTCTCCACGAATAAATGCGCCGTTAGTTTCTAAGTTATCGCATGTTTTTCATTTCCACACTATCTATGTTTCGCTTCCCTCCTCTTACTTTTCTTCCTAGCCCTAGTTCTCACATGGAGCCAAGTCCACCTGTACCTCCTTCTCATCTTCCTATTCAATCTCTTCTCGGCTTCCGATTTGTTGCTGCTCTTGCCCATCTCGGCTTTTGTCTTATCTACGCTTCCTCCACTATTGGCGCTTGCATCCTCGTCTTCCCTTTCGTCTTCATATCACTCTCGACATCCGTTGATTTTTAGCTTTCCTCCACCATTGTTTTCCCCCTGCGTGGTGGCTTGTCAATCACGTTCCTTCGTATCTATTGAAGCGAAACCCTGATTTTCGAATGAAATACATAGACGTAACCTTTGATTTCAGTTGAATCATTTGGCTCACAGGTACTAACTTTGTACTTATTTATTATTCCCTATTTTTTTGGTATACTTCATTCACATTCCTCCTTATGTATATTGATTTATGTTGTTTCGCAATTGCTATAATTTGCAACTTTGGATTATTCTGCCACTGTTTTTGTGCTATCTTGTTCAGTTTTTTTGATTAAACAGAGAAATTACCCTATCTTTAATGTGAATTTTGATCTTTTGGTGCAGTCTTTGATTTTCTACTGTGGTTTCTGAAATTTTTAATGCAAGTTTTCGTATTGAGCTGCATTATTTTTGGAACTATAATGTTGATTTACTTCATTTTCCAAGTGGTTGTTTTTATTTTTTTCTATAATTTTTATCAAAATGGATGAGTTGGATTGACCCGTTCAAACATGGACTGGATTGGTTTAGATTGAATTCGGTTGAAATGCTTATCGTCGTCATCAATTTTTTGTGAGAAAAGTCCATTGGTGTAATGGTACTTTGAATAAGCTCTGATCTACCAGTAGTAAAAAGAGAAATACTATTCCACCCTTCAAAAATATCAGACACCCTCTTAACTCTAAGTAATGTTGTATGGTAGGACGCATTCATGTAGTCTGTAGACAAAGGCACTTCTAAATATTTTGCTGGTAATTCGCCTTTTAGCATGCGCAATGTAGACAAAATCTGATCATTGTAATTCACTCCTGCACTGATTGATTATCTACTCTAAGATATGGCTAGAACAACTTTATTCTTCTACAATTATCTTTGGTATAATTTTGTATAGCACATCAGCATATGATATAAGTCATAATCAGTTCTGTTTTGTTGTTTGTCTTTTTAGGTATATAAGATATGAAGCTATGGTTTAGAACTTTAATCAGATGTCCAGATTGAAAGACTAATGTAAATGAACATGGAAATCATCCTAATACAGCTTGAAGAATTTTGATGAGTAACAATCAGGGCCTGGGCTTTTGGATTCTTCAATTGTGAAAAGGGCCTCCTTTATCTTAGATAAAGAAACAACAGAAGATAAGTATCTCTGTCCTCTTCATTAATAATATATCTAGATTTCTTAAGCATGTAAAAATTCATGTAGCCTTATAAGTTCATGCATTATTACAAAAATGATTTTTCCACTTGAAACTTGAGTTTTCCAAATAAGCATCATTATAAAGTATAAGTTTCTAATATGTAATAGTTAAACTTTGAGTGCATATATCTCCATGTCTTTCATTTATTTAGCCTTATATATAAGTCTCATATAATTACGAATGTAGCTGTAACTTGTGGTACAGTTGGGGTCATGGTACATTACAATACTGGTTATACGAAAAAGGATGTGCAATGTTGTTTTATTAGGGACGTTATGCGTTGGATATCATAATTATTCAGTCATATTTGCACATCTGCAGTCAATATTCTCCGCTCTAATTGGGTTTTGTCATTTTTATAAGTTGGTTTTAATCACTTTTATAATCATGGGTTATGAATTAGGTGAGTAATTTCTAGAGGTTGAGGGAGAATGTGAGGATAGAAGATGAGCAAGACTTGAAAGGCATCAAGGAACCTATTAGTGAACGTGTGCAAATATTTATGGATGTATCTTTCTAGGTACATGCAATTAGAAAAAAGATACTATAGCCAACTCTCACTTGTGATTGCGTTATTTTAGATTAGTATTCCGAATTACAAATCCAACGAATTGCTTCCAACATCCTATTTATGATTTTATAGGGAACAAAAACAATTGGAGCGCACCTTATTCTTCTTAGCACTGTGATTTTCTACGTGAAGTGTCGGTTCTCCTTGTTATTTGAAGGTATCCACACAGAAGATTAAGTACAGCATAGGGTTAGTACCATCTGATTAAAATGAAGTTGTATAGTTGCATAATAAAGTCATTATTTTATCTAAGCACTACGAGTATTGAATATATTAAGAAGCCATTAACAATTTTGGTTGGTCTCATCTTTGTTGGTCTTTTATTTTCTTTTCTTCTTTGTCAGTTTGTAAATTAGCCAAAAGCAATCCACTCACCAATTTATTATTCTTCTCAACAAAGGACGACCCAAAACTCCATGCTAGCAATGTTCAAAAGTTCACGGCTTCCGAGTTACACTTTTTACTTAAATTATGTGGTTTGTCTTTATATTTTTGTTTATTGTCCATAAAGGCATGAAAAGGATTTATAGTAATTTACATAGAATTTACAACCTTTTTGTCATAGTTGTTGATATCATATAACTCGCATTTTATCTGTAATTGATTTCTATGCAATTTATAATCTTTTGTCATAGCCCAAAACTCCCAATGAAAGCCTAAATTATCCAATGTTGAAATTCGTTTTTGATGTATTTTATGAGTTTCTTATTTCATTTACTCAAGCAATAAGTCTTTTGCTGGCATAACCAAGTATTCGCAGTAAAGAAGTTCAATAATTGATTACAAATTTTATTTATTTTAATCCTACAATTTCCACCTCAATTTCTAAAAGAAGCTTATAAGTATTTGGGTCAACGTCTTTTTGTTACAGATTTATTAATTCCACCTATATAAAATTTGATAGAAGAAAACATGGTATTTGAGTGGTACTTGGGTCTAATAGTGTTTCAATGAAACTTGGTTAGTGAAGATCAAGTTGTAAGGTACTTAATTGTACTAATGATTAGTAGTACTTTGTTAGTAGGGACTAAAATGTGTTTTACTTGTGTATTAGTGATTTAAATTTTGCAAACTACGAAATTAGATCACTCTATTGGTATAAATCGATTTATTTTCGTCTTTCGTCATTATCATACATAATCACATTATGCATAATTTTTTTATCTAAGGTAAACTTTAAAAACAACATTTTTTGCACTTAATATTTAAGCAGTTACACTCTTTGCCTTTTTATTTTTACCCTCTTTTACTGTAAAAACCAAATTATCTTCCTTAGTTTGTAACTTGCTTCTCCTAAATCATAAATGCTTTGACTTTTTTATTACCTTGACACTCATATAACAAGGAGTTTGCCAAGTCAAAATTGTTGGCTTGACTAACCCATTTAAGGAATTCAACTTATATTCAGGTTTGATTAGTTATAAAAAAACATATATGCATCTCTCTTTATCTTACAACTAACTTAAATTTGAGCCATGAGCACAACATAACATATCCAAATTTTGTACCCTTTACACTTTCTAATATTTATGCTATTATGCATATGATGTAGATGTAATATGTTTAGGTGGTTGGAAATTGATATAACCTCCTCTATGCTTTTCTCGGTTAGTTTTATTAGTTCCTCCTCAATGGTTGAGGCATAAATAATTATCAAATTTTTATTTAAAATAATATTATTAGTATAATATTCGTCAAATAGGTTTGTGGTTGGGTTACTGGTTGTGGTTGAAGCGTGTTTAACATTGCTGGAAGGTGGAGGAGAAATCTGTAGTGGTGGAAGGGAGTTTGAGAGTGTATTTTAGAGTATGGATGTTGTTCTGAGGATCATAGAGAAATTAAGGTAGTCTGGTTTATTCTATTTTTTAGTCAGGTGAGAAGTGTGATACATTGAAGGAAGTTCAATGCAGGTTCAGGTTAAATCTTAAGTTTGGGATTTCGTTGTTGCTGAAGTAGTATAAGAGAGATATTGGGTTTGTGAACTAACTGGAAGTTGTACAGGTAGATGTTGAATTAAATTCCTATGTTCTATTAGCTAGCCAACTGTTAACATGAGATATATAATATGAAAATAATGGGGAAATAGCTCTGGATCAAGGATCCATGTAACGACCCGGAATTTTTGCGATCTTGGTTATCCGATATACAACACATATCGAACATCCAAGGATCGAAAATAACCGAACAGTTAATGAAAGAAATTAGAGGGTGAGTAAAGATAAGATAGAAACTTAGAATAGAAGAAAAAAGAACAACACAACATCAGAGTAACACGAACCTCACAGCGGAATGAATAACATATAATAGATAACATATCTTTGAAATAAAAGATTGTACTTGAATATACATATCATTGCAGAGTACAACACTTACAACACAGCGGAAATAACTATAGCTATATAATCCTGAAGCCTCCTGCTCCAAGCTCTCCAAGTATATCTGTAAAATCCCGACTACTTGACTGCCCGTACAAATTTAGGCACCCAAGAGTTTAGGGAAAACAAAACAAATAAACTCCGGGTCAGTCATGGGACTGGTATGAGTAAAACAGTTTAAAACAGTTTGAGCCATTAAACGATATCTCATAAGACCACGCCGTATAACGGAATGGGTTTTCCCTTATGAGAATCCAAAATATCTTTATATCAAAAACCTTTTGATATTATAATAATGTCTATCAACCACAACTATAATAATCATCTAGCAGAAACGCTTTCATCTCACGTTCAACATATAAAGTATACAATCAAAACCGCAAACACGTATTAGGTAATGGATTTCCAACTATGACAAGGTACGGAACCACCTTCCGCTAGTGTACCTCTGGAAAGGAATACACTGGGTTCAACAAGAACATCTTGCAACCCGGCCACACATGACCGACCACTCATTTCGCTTGAGTGTATCGAATGTATATCACCAACGGTTGGGATCAGCAACCGTTTCCCAAATGGGACAACATCAACAATAGATTTTTGAGAAGTAAATGAAACTCTAGATCAGGTGATTATACACCCTAATAGGTGCGACCTACATAGCCATGCTGCCTGCCCGATTTCTGTCATTTACCGGATGATGAGGCTTGAGGTTACGCTTTATCATCACATAAGATTCGCTTTGAATGCCACATTGTCAAATCCATCGAAAATCACTAATTGATGTCTACAACAATACATTACGTGTTACCTAAAGAAGTTTCCTTCTCCGCTTCCACTCTTGGTACGGCTGAAGAAATCAATGTACGTGGCCTTTATGGAAATACTCTGTCATACATTCATCCATACAAGTCATCCAGGAACAGGATGAACCGAAGGTACTATTCAGTATATCCATCTTAGGCATTGTTATCTAAGATTTATACAACAGCCCTTGCACTTTACTCTGTCTTCAATTATCTTTGGCATATATGATTCGCAATGCTTATGCCAATACAGAGTGGTTCTTTGGATAATAATCCAACCGGTCTCTCCATATTAACAACGTTAAAATGGTCAAAACTTCGATAGTCTGTGATTTAACCATCAAAGGAAAACAGGTGTGCAAACAACGGTATTATTTCCAAATGGAAATTATATCGATCAATCATCAACCATATATATATATCCTTATTTTCTACGTTTAGAAAATATACGTTATTAACATTGGAAACATTTCCATAGCTTAATTACGTATCACTATTCTCCCACATCTATCAGACTCTAACTATAAACTAACAAGAGAACAACTTCCTAAGTATAAACCCCGACAGCCGAAACCAACATCAGATCGATACTCAGGAAACCATTCAACTTATTTATCTCTAGTCAGTTTCCAATTTCTGTTTAACTCCATTTCGATTAACTCTAATTGAATAACTCTATTTCGAATAACTTTATATTCAATAACTCTTATCGACTAATTCTAACTCGATTAATTCCTTTATATAATCCACTACGTTTCTAACACTTAAGTCTTATTTAAAATTCCCTTTTATAACTCTATTTATTTCGTACATAAATAATTCCTTTTATAACGTTTATTTGTAAATGTTTTACAAATATTCCTCTTCCTATATTTGTCTATTTATTTTCTAAATAAATAATCCTCTTATACTTCTATTTATTTTCCAAATAAATATTCCGTTTTAATTTTATTTATTTATCAAATAAATATTCCTTTTATAAAACTTTATTCGTTTTATAAATATTTCCCTTTTATCTTTATCCTGTTTATTTTCCCAATAAATATTTCCTTATGATATTCTATTTGTCTTATAAATAAATATCATCCTTTATAAACTCCTATTTATTTTCTAAATAAATGTTCTCCTTTATAAAATCCTATGATTTTATAAATACTTTATTTTCAAAATATTTCCTTTTATAAAATCGATTGATTTTATAAAATTCCTTTATTTCAATATACGTTGAAATATTCCCTTTTATCATCCCAGGGTTTCTTATGATATTAAAAATATCGAATAACAATGATCAATATCATTCTAACACACAGAATCCATAACAGATTATATATCACATCATATTTTACAATACATGAATAGAACAGTATTATAAACATTGAGGAGTCCAGTTGGACCCCTCCAACCTGTTCCCCTGCATCACAGATGTTAAACACACGAATATAAAATATCCTATTAAACAGAATCAATATTCGATCAACGATTTATATATATATCATTATCTATGATTTCAATCAATACACAAACAACTCAACCAACAGTTAACACACAACAATCAGTCATCATTTATCAGTTCTAAAGATACGTTATAAAAATAGAACTGTTCAGAGTTGGTGAGTTTTACTCACATTTCGCGTTAACCGTTAAATAACAATTGGTGTCTGTTGATTCAGACGGACAATTTATTTCGCCATAAATTGTAATGAGCTTTGATTCGCTCCCAGTCAGTTCCATCGTGGAGCCACCGCCCATACGATCCCAACGGATCTTGTCTCGTTCAATTCTGATAATGTACGCAATAATTTTAGCGATTATAAATTAAGTATATAAAAAGGGTCACTAACGATTAATATAATTATTAATTAAATATTAATCTTAATTAAACCGATTAACATACGTTTATAAAGGTTAAGCTTCCCCTTCCCATCTGGGAAGAAAAACTGAGCTGTGCTCCTGTATAACCACAATGAAAATGCTTTTATCATGTCCATCTTCCTTGTACAAACCAACAAATCTGACAAGGTCATTCCCCTTTCAAAAGTTAACTGCTCCTCCTTCTGTTAATACATCCGACTTCTGTGAATAAAATAGAACAAAAACTTCCCAAAGAAACATACACGACGCTCAACCCTCCTGTAAAACCCACCGCACCATTTCCATACCCAATTTCCTCAACAAAATGTTCAACTCCTTTCCCCGTACAAAGAAACGTACCTGGCATCTGAACCTTATTCCCCGACACTCCCAAGCCACGCACTTCTTCCCAACACACATCATGGCCAAAACCGTATTGTCTCATCTCCTACCCACCTTCTAGACTCCATGAAATTCAAGAACTACAAACACTCCTCATTTTCACGTTCTCTCCACTACTGCCGATTTCTACTCCCATCTCCCCTCCAAACAATATACAACAGTCCACTTACCCCATTTTGCAAATAACTCGCAACAGCCCTGCTTCCAGACCCGGCTTCAGACCATGCTCACCGCTGAGCTTCCCTTCCAGCGTTTTGATTTCTTTTGTTTTGAAGACGAAGGAATTTGCTTGAGAGACAGAAAGAGTGGCGGCTCATTGCTGAAGAGAGGAATACAGGAGTTCGAAGACAATCGATACGAGATTTTGGTTTCCTAATTCATTTGCCGTGACTTTCGTTTGAGCTGTTGAAGATAGTGGCGGCTTGGGTTTTTAGTTTCTAGAGAAAAGGTGGTTTCAGTTGGTGTATTTATAGTGGTTTAATACTTGGTTGCTAAGAGATCAAACATTGTTTATTATATTTATGTTTAAAGGCTAAGGAACCACATCTCTTCATTTCTTACCTGTTAATTTCTTTAATGTTTGAGTACGTGTTTCTTTAGTTTTCCTCAACCAGAAGAGGACGATGGCGTGAGGTTTGCTCGAGACGTGCCCTTGTTTTGACCATGAGAGGATGGAGAGAGGACAGACATATAATACGTGTATGGTTGTTTTAAGTTTACAAAACTCTGGTATCCCATTATATAAACTTCATCCACGTGCAGACCGCCATCGACAAAAATAAAAATACCGGAAAGACAAGCAATGTACCACGATCCCAAAAATATAATAATATAGGTCTGTTAATTTATTCTGTGAAACCCCGAAATGTTGATTACAGGGTGCAAAATACTCCAAATAAAAAGTTGCTTATTTAATTAATTAAAAATTACCATAAAATTTTAAAAATTAAATTATCGCTATGTCTCAAAAGAACCTTGTCTAAATTCGAACTCGATATCTAGTTATATCGAATAAACCGATACGGTCGATAAACGATTCTATAGCGACTATTTTAAAATTTGATTTGGACATATCTCAAAATCTACATGACGAAATCCTGATTTTTCTCTTCCACTAGAAAGATATACTCCACCAGTTCCACACGTTTCTTGTTTCACAGAAATCCGATTTAAAACGAATCATGTACATTCAGTTGAAGTTCAAATCGCCAAATTACGAACTACAACGCCATTTCAAGCTCGATTTTAATTATAATATAATTATACGTTCAAACAATATATTTGTTATTCTAATTTAATTCTAAACTGAATTAAATATCACAGACGATCCAGTTCACAACATATCGCCATTTCCGCCAATTCTGATTATTTCAGAATTAAATATATTATTTAATTTATTATTTTAATTAAATATTCACAATTATTTAATTCCACGACCATTAAATCCTTTAATCCACTATTTAAATCATTAAATAAATTAATTATTATACCGCTGAAAATGCGGGTCATTACATTCTTCCCCACTTAAAATAATTTCGTCCTCGAAATTGTTAGGTAGGAAACAAACCCTATCGACCGGTTAAAACATATTTCTTCACTTCTTAAATTCAGTTTCAATTGAACCAATTTAATTTCAATTGAAATATTAATTAATTCTTATTAACAAAAAATTTCAAAAATCCTGAAAATTTTCTAACGCCTTAATTTTTTGAAAAATTTCGCCAGCACCTCCTTTGTACTGGTCAATAGGTCAAACTCCAACTCGCCTCTCTGGGCCTTCTCCAACCCAAAAGAAAATCAAACAGCCAAACAACTTGCTAATTCGGCTCATAAATCTCATGCTTATATCAAATATAAACTTGTACCTTTTTGTCTGGCATATCAACTCTATCACTTTCATCTGTTGTCAATTCAGCGGATACATGGGTCATCCCAATCAAACTCCAATCTGCTTTTATCCACAACACAACCATTCGTTTATATCCGAGCCAAATATCATTTCAACTCGAGTTTCTTCTCGATTCCCAACTCTTAACTTGATTATCACATTACACTTCAAAATTTGAATCTCACAATCCAATTTGTCTTGATATCATTCTAATTCAATCTCAGTTCCCACTTTACTGGCTTTACTTTAATTCAAGTTTGATTTCACAAATTTCTGTTAAATTTGTTTTTAATTCAAACAGTCTTTCCCTGGGAGTTTTTAAACAGTTTACTCTTTTCAAAAAATCAAAATTTCCTTTTTGAAATTCAACACAACTTGTCTTTCCCAAAATAAATTCAAAACAATATCTCTGGTAGTAATTCGTCACTTACAACTCGAAAATGAATACTGATGATGCAGCTGTCATCATCAGATTCTATTTTCCAGCGATCGAAGTGAGTTCAATACTATAAAACCATTTCTAAACATTTTCACTTTGAAATTCATTTCAAAATATAATTCACACTGCTTGCAAAACAATTTAAAATCTCCCAGGATCTTAAATTTTCCTTATTTTTAATCCAAATCCATTTACAAACACTTATCCAATTTTCCAGAATTTTAATTCAATTTCTGGTTAAAATTCAGATTTAACTCATCTGATTTCACGTATTTCACTTATATGAATTCTGATTGGTTATTTACATAACCATTTAATTTATAATCTTACTCGATTATAATAACAACCAATATGTCCACTATATTATAATTTTGATATATATATCTTCTCTATATCAAGATATACCTTGGGTAAACTTATTTTAATTTACCCTCTTTTCAAAACATATCGTGTCGACCCGTCGTATTCGAGTGTTTATAAACTCCTACCGATACAATGGATCAAACTGATCGATCAGAACTCATAAACTACTCAACCAATAAACCTCCACAATATAAAACCACTTCATATCAAATTACAAATACGCACTCGTATATATACACTCAAACTCAATCTATGGTATTACTAACCCCATCTCTACTGAGTCACGCCACAGAGCCAAGGTAATTCTTAACTTAAGCTCTGATACCAACTGTAACGACCCGGAATTTTTGCGATCTTGGTTATCCGATATACAACACATATCGAACATCCAAGGATCGAAAATAACCAAATAGTTAATGAAAGAAATTAGAGGGTGAGGAAAGATAAGATAGAAACTTAGAATAGAAGAAAAAAGAACAACACAACATCAGAGTAACACGAACCTCACAGCGGAATGAATAACATATAATAGATAACATATCTTTGAAATAAAAGATTGTACTTGAATATACATATCATTGCAGAGTACAACACTTACAACACAGCGGAAATAACTATAGTTATATAATCCTGAAGCCTCCTGCTCCAAGCTCTCCAAGTATATCTGTAAAATCCCGACTACTTGCCTGCACGTACAAATTTAGGCACCCAAGAGTTTAGGGAAAACAAAACAAATAAACTCCGGGTCAGTCATGGGACTGGTATGAGTAAAACAGTTTAAAACAGTTTGAGCCATTAAACGATATCTCATAAGACCATGCCGTATAACGGAACAGGTTTTCGCTTATGAGAATCCAAAATATCTTTATATCAAAAACCTTTTGATATTATAATAATGTCTATCAACCACAACTATAATAATCATCTAGCAGAAATGCTTTCATCTCACGTTCTACATATATAGTATACAATCAAAATCGCAAATACGTATTAGGTAATGGATTTCCAACTATGACAAGGTATGGAACCACCTTCCGCTAGTGTACCTCTAGAAAGGAATACACTGGGTTCAACAAGAACATCTTGCAACCAGACCACACATGACCGACCACTCATTTCGCTTGAGTGTATCGAATGTATATCACCAACGGTTGGGATCAGCAACCGTTTCCCGAATGGGACAGCATCAACAATAGATTTTTGAGAAGTAAATGAAACTCTAGATCAGGTGATTATACACCCTAATAGGTGCGACCTACATAGCCATGCTGCCTGCCCAATTTCTGTCATTTACCGGATGATGAGGCTTGAGGTTACGCTTTATCATCACATCAGATTCACTTCGAATGCCACATTATCAGATCCATCGAAAATCACTAATTGACGTCTACAACAGTACATTAGGTGTTAGCTAAAGAAGTTTCCTTCTCCGCTTCCACTCTTGGTACGACTGAAGAAATCAATGTACGTGACCTTTCTGGAAATACTCTGTCAGACATTCATCCATACAAGTCATCCAGGAACAGGATGAACAGAAGGCACTATTCAGTATATCCATCTTAGGCATTGTTATCTAAGATTTATACAACAGCCCTTGCACTTTACTCTGTCTTCAATTATCTTTGGCATATATGATTCGCAACGCTTATGCCAATACAGAGTGGTTCTTTGGATAATAATCCAACCGGTCTCTCCATATTAACAACGTTAAAATGGTCAAAACTTCGATAGTCTGTGATTTAACCATCAAAGGAAAACAGGTGTGCAAACAACGATATTATTTCCAAATGGAAATTGTATCGATCAATCATCAACCATATATATATATATATTTCCTTATTTTCTACATTTAGAAAATATACGTTATTAACATTGGAAACATTTCCATAGCTTAATTACGTATCACTATTCTCCCACATCTATCAAACTCTAACTATAAACTAACGAGAGAACAACTTCCTAAGTATAAACCCCGAAAGCCGAAACCAACATCAGATCGATACTCAGGAAACCATTCAACTTATTTATCTCTAGTCAGTTTCCAATTTCTGTTTAACTCCATTTCGATTAACTCTAATTGAATAACTCTATTTCGAATAACTTTATATTCAATAACTCTAATCGACTAATTCTAACTCGATTAATTCCTTTATATAATCCATTACGTTTCTAACACTTAAGTCTTATTTAAAATTCCCTTTTATAACTCAATTTATTTCGTAAATAAATAATTCCTTTTATAACCTTTATTTGTAAATGTTTTACAAATATTCCTCTTCCTATATTTGTCTATTTATTTTCTAAATAAATAATCCTCTTATACTTCTATTTATTTTCCAAATAAATATTCCATTTTAATTTTATTTATTTATCAAATAAATATTCCTTTTATAAAACTCTATTCGTTTTATAAATATTTCCCTTTTATCTTTATCCTGTTTATTTTCCCAATAAATATTTCCTTATGATATTCTATTTGTCTTATAAATAAATATCCTCCTTTATAAACTCCTATTTATTTTCTAAATAAATGTTCTCCATTATAAAATCCTATGATTTTATAAATACTTTATTTTCAAAATATTTCCTTTTATAAAATCGATTGATTTTATAAAATTCCTTTATTTCAATATACGTTGAAATATTCCCTTTTATCATCCCAGGGTTTCTTATGATATTAAAAATATCGAATAACAATGATCAACATCATTCTAACACACAGAATCCATAACAGATTATATATCACATCATATATTACAATACATGAACAGAACAGTATTATAAACATTGAGGAGTCCAGTTGGACCCCTCCAACCTGTTCCCCTGCATCACAAATGTTAAACACACGAATATAAAATACCCTATTAAACATAATCAATATTCGATCAACGATTTATATATATATATATCATTATCTATGATTTCAATCAATACACAAACAACTCAACCAACAGTTAACACACAGCAATCAGTCATCATTTATCAGTTCTAAAGATACGTTATAAAATTAGAACTGTTCAGAGTTTGTGAGTTTTACTCACATTTCGTGTTAACCGTTAAATAACGATTTGGGTCTGTTGATTCAGACGGACAATTTATTTTGCCATAAATTGTAATGAGCTTTGATTCGCTCTCAGTCAGTTTCATCGTGGAGCCACCACCCATACGATCCCAACGGATCTTGTCTCGCTTAATTTTGATATTGTACGCAATAATTATAGCGATTATAAATTAAGTATATAAAAAGGGTCACTAACGATTAATATAATTATTAATTAAATCTTAATCTTAATTAAACCGATTAACATACGTTTATAAAGGTTAAGCTTCCCCTTCCCATCTGGGAAGAAAAACCGAGCTGTGCTCCTGTATAACCACAATGAAAATGCTTTTATCACGTCCATCTTCCTTGTACAAACCAACAAATCTGACAAGGTCATTCCCCTTTTCAAAAGTTAACTGCTCCTCCTCCCGTTAATACATCCGACTTCTGTGAATAAAATAGAACAAAAACTTCCCAAAGAAACATACACGACGCTAAACCCTCCTGTAAAATCCACCGCACCATTTCCATACCCAATTTCCTCAACAAAATGTTCAACTCCTTTCCCCGTACAAAGAAACGTACCCGGCATCTGAACCTTCTTCCCCGACACTCCCAAGCCACGCACTTCTTCCCAACACACATCATGGCCAAAACCGTATTGTCTCATCTCCTACCCACCTTCTAGACTCCATGAAATTCAAGAACTACAAACACTCCTCATTTTCACGTTCTCTCCACTACTGCCGATTTCTACTCCCATCTCCCCTCCAAACAATATACAACAGTCCACTTACCCCATTTTGCAAATAACTCGCAACAGCCCTGCTTCCAGACCCGGCTTCAGACCATGCTCACCGCTGAGCTTCCCTTCCAGCGTTTTGATTTCTTTTGTTTTGAAGACGGCGGAATTTGCTTGAGAGACAGAAAGAGTGGCGGCTCATTGCTGAAGAGAGGAATACAGGAGCTCGAAGACAATCGATACGAGATTTTGGTTTCCTAATTCATTTGCCGTGACTTTCGTTTGAGCTGTTGAAGATAGTGGCAGCTTGGGTTTTTAGTTTCTAGAGAAAAGGTGGTTTCAGTTGGTGTATTTATAGTGGTTTAATACTTGGTTGCTAAGAGATCAAACATTGTTTATTATATATATGTTTAAAGGCTAAGGAACCACGTCTCTTCATTTCTTACCTGTTAATTTCTTTAATGTTTGAGTACATGTTTCTTTAGTTTTCCTCTACCAGAAGAGGACGATGGCGTGAGGTTTGCTCGAGACGTGCCCTTGTTTTGACCATGAGAGGATGGCGAGAGGACAGACATATAATACGTGTATGGTTGTTTTAAGTTTACAAAACTCCGGTATCCCATTATATAAACTTCATCCACATGCAGACCGCCATCAACAAAAATAAAAATACCGATAAGACAAGCAATGTCCCACGATCCCAAAAATATAATAATATAGGTCTGTTAATTTATTCTGTGAAACCCCGAAATGTTGATATAGGGTGCAAAATACTCCAAATAAAAAGTTGCTTATTTAATTAACTAAAAATTACCATAAAATTCTAAAAATTAAATTATCGCTATGTCTCAAAAGAACCTTGTCTAAATTCGAACTCGATATCTAGTTATATCGAATAAACAGATACGGTCGATAAACGATTATATAACGACTATTTTAAAATTTGATTTGGACATATCTCAAAATCTACACGACGAAATCCTGATTTTTCTCTTCCACTAGAAAGATATACTCCACCAGCTCCACACGTTTCTTGTTTCACAGAAATCCAATTTAAAACGAATCATGTACATTCAGTTGAAGTTCAAATCGCCAAATTACGAACTGCAGCGCCATTTCAAGTTCGATTTTAATTATAATATAATTATACGTTCAAATAATATATTCGTTATTCTAATTCAATTCTAAACTGAATTAAATATCACAGATGATCCAGTTCACACCATATCGCCATTTCCGCCAATTTTGATTATTTTAGAATTAAATATATTATTTAATTTATTATTTTAATTAAATATTCACCATTATTTAATTCCACGACCATTAAATCCTTTAATCCACTATTTAAATAATTAAATAAATTAATTATTATACCGCTGAAAATGCGGGTCATTACAATCCAAGAGTTAAAAAATATCATATGAAAATCTCTAGACTTACGGAATTTCGGAAAAAATAGGGTCAAGTACATGCAAGTTATGTATATATTTGCCTTTTTTTACGAGTTTTAGATGAGAAAGAATTCATGCATATAAACAGTTATAACCAACACAGTTCTATAGATTTGCATGAGTTTTGGTTGCTTAGTTTGGGTCTGAAATTTTTAGTGGGCACGATGGTGCACTTATCCGTCTTTACTAGTATCGCATGGTGTGTGTGGTTTTATTTGGTTGTAATTTATAAGTTCAATGAATATTGGAATATGGTTTCAGTTAAACAATTTCAGATATAAGTTAAAAACAAGAACTTAAATCAAGTCTTTGTCGTTGTTAAGTCATTCATAATGGCATATTATTCTCATGCATTGATTGAATTGCTTGAAAAGATAGTGCATCAAAACTCTACCTGTTGCAGATTTAGCAGCAATGCCTGAAAGAGATGTGTTGGAAAGTAGCCGTAGGATTAAATGGGATGACGTAGTTGGACTTAATGGCTCCTAAATAAGGCAATTGTTCTTCATATATTGATGTCTGAATATTTCCAGGTAACATGATGAGAACCAAAATATTTTACTATCATATCAAAACTATTCCATATCAAAATGTTCATTTATCTTGTTAGTTGTCTTCCTCAGAAGACTTCTGTTTCTCTGTTTATCATTACTTGTTATGTCTAAAATTGTAGGTCAGCATGATGTGAAGATACTTGTTATAAAAATTGGTGGCACCTAAAGAGTTTTGTCTAATCTGAAGAACATCAGTTGGAAAATGAAGTTAAATATGAGACAAAATGAAACTGTAATTCATATGCAGCCTGATGGATATGATTTGGATAGAATGATGTGTTGATCCGATTTGCTTTCATATTTTCCCCACCACCATTATCCTTAGTCTTTGGACTAACTTGAGTTGAAGGCTCATATTACTCATCGATAATGGTATGATACCAATAAGCAATATTATATTGACATGTTTCATTATACCAATATACGTCAATAAAAGTTTTTCGGTTACTATAATTGTTGAAGTTTACTCTAATGAAAAGTGGTTATGTTTAACAGTTTTGATATCCTTCATCCAAATTTTGTCGTTACAGCTCATGAATTATTTTGGTACTTGGTTATATTGTTGTTAAAGTGTATCGATGATACAATTATTGAACAATAACAACTCACGACCAAACAACCTCAAGACAAGGCTACTCATAAACGCTACACCCACCAGAGACACAGCATGACAACTTATAAGACTCCCATCAAACACCGACCAAGCAGCACCTCAGATGCTAAAAAACTGAAAAGGAATTGAAATAATCACAGACTAGCACGACACTCACATGTTTCATAGCTACGAAGATAGCCCGTCTTTTGGTAGTAACAATGAATACCACGACAACCATTTAGATATGGGAAAGAGAGTTGGAGAAGACGCGAAAGAACTCCAGAAACCTAGGACTCGGGGGGATAAAATCGATAGGGAAATTGTAATAACCCCTAATTTTGGCGATAGTAAATTTTGTTATTTAATTAGATTTCCAAAAAAGGAAATTTTCAAAAATAATGGAATTTGACTGCCAAATTTGCACCGTTACATTCACGACAGAATGCTGGTCAAGTTTCATGTTCAGAACTTCAGGAATGGAGTCCATATGAAAATTTTACGGATACAAAATAAATCAAGTAAGATATTTTTGTAAGGTAATAAATATTACCATTAAAATCCACGACCCTAAACACTTCTAGGTCAACCGAGGCAGTCGACTGCTGGCTCGACCTGTTGGTCGAACCAGGCAGCGACAACTAGGGTTTTGTTTATATATTTTGTTATATCGATGGATGGATCTTTATAAAATTAAATCTAACATTCTAAGGTCATTTCCATGCCTATAAATAAAGAGCTAGACCCCCACTCTCTTATTCATATTTTCTGAAGGCAGGAGCGAAGCTCTACCATTTCTAATTCTCCAATTCTTCTAAAATATAAATTATGAACATACACAAATCAGATTAACAAGAACTGGAATGTTTAGATTCAGATTTATGAAAAAGGGGTGGTTCTTTGCTTAGGCAATTTATAGTATTGAATATCCTTCTTTTATCCTATTCTTCTTTCAGATCTACAAATCTAAATCTATATTTAATTCCCTTTGGAAATAAGTTATAGATATGTAGGATTTAGGAATTTTAAGCCTAAAATTTGTGTTAGATTCAGATTTGGATAGCTTTCAAGTGAGTGGGAAATTATATACGTTGTTTATGATAAACTTATATAATTTGTTTGTTTTGAATTATATGACTAATTGTTGTCAGATTTGTTTATTCTATCAAATCTGAAATATTATGAATATTTGTTAAGTATGGATATGTAGGCCTTTTGTTTAATAAGATTATATATCCTAAAATTGTTCTTAGACTTGTTTGTGGTTATTGTAAACACCTCGGGTCTGGAAATCAATCCCAAAACCATTATTAGATTTGTTCCAGATTCATAGGATTGGGCGTTGATTTGTAATTTATGTAGTTTTGGTTAAAATAATAATAATCTTGTTTGTATTTGAAATTGTTTGTGGTTTTACCTATATATTGTACTTTTATCATTTTTGTTCTTTTTGCAATAAAAAGTATTAACTGAAATCTACAACAAACATTAGTAAATCAAATGATAAGAGTTGTGTAAATTCACGTATTTTTGTACATGTTTTACAACATCTATTCTAAATAAAATATTAGCCCGTTTCCATGGGATTTGAAATAATGTCAATTTTCCTCTTTTAATTAGTTTGGGCAAAAATTTACAATAATTACAGTAAATAATCTTTTATAATATTTTGAATCTTAAACAAGATTAAACATAAAAAGGGTTGTTTTGGTCGTTAATTTCGACCAGAACATAAGTAATAAATACTAATAAACTATAAATTAGTAATTTCGTTATCTTTACGTTTGAATTATAAATATAAATATATATTAATCTTATCCATCCAAATCTACGTAAGTGACGCAATTATATTAAATAAATGTTTATTTGTTATTGTATGTTTGAATTTTAAGTGCATCCATTTTATGGGAATAAATTTACAGTAATAACTCCCATAATAAATGGAAATTAAACATTCGCGACCGTTGTAGCAATAAACAGGGAATTTATTATTTTATAAAAGGTCATAAATAAGGTAATAAGTATCGTAACCGTATTTGGTTAAGGAAATGTATCGAATAAGATAAATATGCCAAGATGGTTACAATTAAATTGGTGCTTAGGAATAAGGACTGTAACTCCAGCTAGGGAAATAAATAAATAAATAGTTTATATATGTATTCAAATAAGAATTAAAATGAATTAAGACTATAGTAATGTCTGGGAGGTACAATAATTAGATTAGAATTTCAATGGAACTAATATAAATGACATTAAATAGGTTAATTGATGCCTTAGAAAATATGACTGTTGGGGTCATTAGGAAAGTAACCTAATTAATAGTAATAAATAGAATTGAAAGGGGATTAATTGGCGTAGTTAATGCTAAGTCCAATGCGGAAATAATTAATTAAACATACTAGAATTGGAAGTTACAGGTTTTCCTTATTTTATTCTAGTTAATCTAGAATTAATATAATTAGAAATAAGAGTTGGACTTAATAGGTTAATGATGCGAGGTCAATTGCCTTATTCGATAAAAGTCTGCACTTTCCAGCAATTAGATATACGTACAACTGATGCGAGATATCATTAACCATTGGAAACCGTGACGATAGTTAATTAGCGGGAATTATTTCTTAAAAAAAGGTTTATTTCAAGTGTTGAGGTATTAAGTGGTTGTAGGAACCGCATACTGTCAAACAGAAGAAACCATCAAGGGAATAATTCGTAAGCGTAGTCTGCTTCAGTGTTAGAGGCATTAAGTAATTAGATCCACCCTTGAAAGGGGTATTAAGTGATCGTGTATATCGCTTCCCCATAATTAGGAAGTATTAAATGACTAATGGGCACGAGTTGGTAATCCCCGCATGGGTCTTCTTCCTCCAGGTTATAAGTGACCGAGGTGAGAGTTCGCCTTGGGATTAGATATTAAATGACCGCAACGGAGGTACCATAGGTATGCCTATCCCATGGGAAGTATTAAGTGGCTAGAGGATTATATAATAAGGCTAACTAGATAGTAACACGGGGATCCGCCCATGGAAGGTCATGATGCTGTCACGACCTGAACTTCGCCCGATCCAAATCGATCACTAAACCAACCAAGACTGTTCGAGAACGTGGATTGTATGAGAACACGATGCATCGGAACACAGAACAATAGAACTTTTCATTGCTATTACAATAATTTACATAAGAGTACAAGAATATCAGAGTACGAATAAATAATATACGTAGCAGCGGAAATAAAAATGTATAAATACAATGCACAATGGAAATACATCAACTATCACAACTAAAAGAAATACATGAATACAAAACTTTCCGAATATAGATCCAGCTATAAACCAGGATCATGTTAAATAGAAATCTGCAAAACCAAAACTACTAGCTACCCGTGTAGAAAATATGGGGATCCAGAGTTTAGGTGAAAACAATAAACTCCAGGTCAGTCATGGGACTGGTGTGAGAACTAAAAACGGTTATTAAAACTTTACATTAAGAGGGAAAAATCATGGGACCACGCCGTATGACACGGATTGGCTTTACTCCACATGAATATCAGTTTAAAAATAGAAACAACGCAATGCTTTTTGAAAAATGAAGACATTATAAGACTCGGGTCCCATCACACAATGCAATGCAAACAAGAGGATTGAGTTTTAACCTATAGTAACCAAAAATGCTTTATACGCGACATCTTTTTTTATATTATCATTAGTACATAGTGTAAAAATCATCTTCATATATAAATATATCAATCATAGCAGACGTAGTGTACTACGACTACATACATAGGTTACATATTTGAAATGTGGTTCCATCAATAACTGAGGCTTTCTTTCCACCACTAATCATCGCTTTTTTCGGGGCGAATATGGATCCTTCATGCTACAGTGGAGTCACCTTTATCAGGGTGCTCCCAGACCCCTTAGATTCTTCATGCTCAGTGGAGTCACCTTTATCGGGGTGCTCCCAGATCCCTTCTCTGGACCTTACATACACAATGGTTACGCCTGGATCCCTAGGAAACATCCGTACCCTTTGTCTGATTCCAACATGCCGTTTATTATCCAACATCAATCATTCGTGAGTTGTGAAGCTCGTCGAAGTCACATCTCGACACACAAATCTACGCTATGTCAGCCTTGCTTTGATCATCATCCACAAAGCTTTGCTTTTCAACAAGAAGCTTTGGTCACTGCATCTTAGCATGCCATTGTCAATCCATACCATATCATTAATGTCTAGCAATAAGTATAACCTCCAAGCTCGTACGTCTAAGAGAAGGGTGTTAAGAAAGAGAATAAATTCTCCTCGGCCAAACAGATATATATTCAGCAGCGATCAAGGAATACAACATAAAATACAATGTCAAACATACAATCCATTTGCAAGTTCGTTCAAGGTCTGAACGAAAACAGAGACACCTTATTCCTCGTCCCATATGTCCAATACAAGAGAGAGGCCCTCGCATATCTGGTCGATCTCCAAGTACGTCTGGTTGACCACTACTTATAACCTCGTCTTGGGTTGTACACCCCAATCGAGACATCAGAAATAATCTAAACGATGTGAAAATCTCTAGTCTTCAACCACCATCTTCAATACCTTCGTCTATTAATCGTCATATCAGTTATTCAGAATGTGTTAAACCCGGTCTTTCAGAATAATTGGCGCATCTTTATAAGCATGTGATAAATACACAAAGATAGCACATATCTCATTCCAATCCAGAATATTCTTTTATTCAAATATTCATATCTTTAGGGAAAGGTTCCCATTAATTTTATCAAAGATAAGTTCTTTGAAACTTATTGTTTAATCCTCCTTTGGATATCATTTTCAAAAGATTTTATTATCTTTTCACAACTTAAACCAAATTAAGGTTTATATAGCTAGTCGGGATTATCGAGCCTAACTGAAGTAATCATTTATTCCCAATCCCAACCTATTTATCACACGGAGAAAAATTGGTAGTACTCCATATCTAACACCCATTGTGTTATCGGTAAATTTAATTACCATTTAACATTCAAATCTAATTAAAGATTTAACTATCGCATGGAGTAAAACTGGTGATACTCCATTCTCAATCACTTCTTGTATTTGATAAATTTAATTATCCCATTCTCATTTCAATCTAATTAAAGATTCGTTAAAACTCCAACTTAATTTTTATCCCAAAAATCATTACTTGATGATTATTCAACCTTTGGAAAAAAATATTGTCTTTACTTGGGTTAAAGAGTAAATGTCAGGTAAAAACACCATTCACAATAAACCCAAAATCATCTTCCACTAAATATGGAATCTTTATGGAAATCTGAACAATTTATAATTGATATAAATTTATGTATTTGTACAATACTATAAGTGGAATAACGACAAGGCCTTTTTTAATTCTATAAATAGTAAGCGTCTTCCTTCACAGAAGCTCATCTCGATTATTGTTAATTGGATTCCATTCAATTCCAATTTGATTGAATAAACTGGAAAACTTCCTTAAATCTTAATTAAAAGTTTATTACTTTCAAAAGTGGGTTCAAGAATAATATTAATTAAGATACCATTCACAATGAACCATAAATCCAATCTGATATTAAATATAATATCTTAAATGGAAATCATGTCGACTTACATTCAATACCGAATTCTGAAACTAACAGATATTGTTCTGGAATAACAATATAAATATCTTCCAAATTCCACAACAATATCCATATAATCACGGAATCCAATATCGAAATATCCGAATATAATTTCAATTCAAGTCCATTCAAATTTATATGTTGGAAACTTTTGGTTATTTTAAACAATTCTCAATCCAACTTATTAATTTACAATCATTTGATTTCTAATCTAGTTGCTAATAACCCATAAAAATATGGTTCGAATATGAAGCATAAACATGGTTCAAGTGTTAGGTCGTTCTCACACTCTCAAGCTCAGGACGTGTGGGGTCAGATCGTCTGAAGCACTGGGTTGTCACATTCAGGTCGTATGGACATCAGGTCTTTTCTATATGTTAGGGAAAAAGGACGGTTAAGCCTTAGGTCGTGTAGAGACCTAAGGAGCCAAGTCAGATCGTTCTAAAGGATAGAAGGGCATGTCATTGATCACCAGACCGTTGCTTGGAGCCCAAGGCAGTCAGGTCGGTTACGACCTAAGAGTGCTATGTCGGTTACAACCTAAAGTGTTAGGTCGGATAAACGACCTGATTGCCTGCGCACACTATTCTCAGACCACACCACCTCATTTCCACTCCTCTAAATAGCCCCACGCTTCCACCATTAGAGGGACTGAATTTTATCTCCACGAAGTGTTGTCAAACTGATTTCTAAACTCCTATTCTCATTCTAACCTCCATTAATCCTCTTCCAAGCATAGATTCAACATCTTAACCGCCATGGATTTGCTAAAATCATCTAAGTGCTCAAGCTGCTGAAGATCTACTCTAATAACCATCGCAATATAAGAGATCTCATCATTTCTTTGGTGGATTCAAATGAATCAAAAGTAAAAAGAGAAGAAGTAGAGAAAACTATTGTTTAAAGAGAGAAAATAAGTGAAGTTAGAGAGATTATGTAACTTGTAATTTTGACGATGACAATGAGAATTCTCTTTAAAGTGGACGTGCCAATTCTCAGTCGAACTACTATATATTCCTGTGTTTTTACTTTCTTTTGTGTTTATGGCTACCACTTTTCTAGATTTTACTTGTATGTGAAGTGTAGAATTACACCTTCGGTGTTGTTGTCCATTTTTGACATCAACATTTTGGCACCCACAATGGGGCCACATCCACTTTCCAAGGTCAAGTGCCCGGTTGAGCAATTCTCTTCGAAGTTTAGGAACATGTCTGACATAATGCCACCAAAGAAGCCAGTTAGTAAGTCCGTAAGAGCCTCGGGCTTAGGAAATGCTGCGGATAGTCTTATTACTCTACAAACTTATTTTCATGAAGTTGGCCAATCCTCGGCAGTAGGAGTTGGCGTGACTAGAAATGAACTAAATGAAGCCGTCACTGGTTTGACTCAGCAGATGAAAATCTCAAACAAGGCTATGATGGCAAGGTTAAAGGCTCTCTTTGCTGCCTAAGCTAACACATCGAAAATCAAAGCTAGTGTCTCCCGTGTAGAGGACGCTAATTCTTCTTCTTTAAGTCCAAACCATGATCAATATGTTCAAGAGATCAATGATTCAAACAATGCTGATCGTGAAGAATCTAAGCCGCCTACTAATAACCATTCTAAAAAAGCTGCTCCTCAAAAAGTGAATAGTTATGCGAAAGGGGAACCTCCCCATAAGGGAGGCACGGGGCCCTGGATCCCTATCCACAAACGTTTTCTCAGGCAAACATCCAGCGAAGGAGATGGCGTCCACCCTGCGGATCGGCACGACGAGGAGGAATGAATTGCAGAAATGGTCTGGCAGGTCATAAAGGAGAGCATGGAGCGGAATGACAACGAGAAGGAGTGGGAGTTTGCTACAATGAAGACTCCACTCACTAAAAGGATTAAGATGACCAAGTTCCCAAGGAAGTTTAATCCGCCAACGTTTCAAGCTTATAATGGGATCGACGATCCTAATTTGTTCTTGGACAAGTACGATCATCACATGGATGATGCGTGAGCTGCAGATGAGATTAAGTGCTTATACTTCCCAGTATATTTGGAGGGGGTAGCTTCGCTTTGGTTTACCAAACTACCTCCAAGGTCCATGGATAAATTTTCTTTCTTGGCTAAGAAATTTAGGGAGTAGTTCAGGCTGCAGGCCACAAAGGTAAATAATGTACTGTCATTAAATGACATGGAACAAAGACCGGGTAAGTCGGTCAAAGCTTTCCTTACATGATTCAATGCTGCTGCAGTAGAAGTTGGGGATCCAAAACCTCGACTGGTTTTGATGGCACTGAAGAAGGCTATAGATAAAAATCAAAGTTCGGAAGGTGAAGTAATATGAAGAAGCCTGACGCCTTGGAAAGGTTCTATACAAAAGAGGAAAAATACATCAGTGTGAATGATTATCCTTCTTTTACTATGGATGTTGTTGAGGGTAGTTCGGTATCGGAGAAGAAAGACGATGGTGTTCAAAGTGGTCAGAAGAACAATGGAGGTCAAAAGCAAGGGAATGACGGAAAGGATAACCAAAACGAAAAGAAGTTACGCTTCTTTAAAGCCGATGAATTAACCCCATTAACAGATACTCCGGAGAACATTTTTATCGCTATCAAGGATACCGAAGACTATCCAAAGCCGAAACTATATAAGATAGGTGACAGTCAGGCGAATTCTAGAAGGTTTCATCAATTCCACAACCAACCAACCCACAACACAAACGAGTGTATGCATTTGAAAAGCTTGATTAAGGAATTAATCAGAAAGAACCAGCTGCAACAGTATGTGAAAAAGCCGCAGTCTGTCAGTCCTCCTCAAAACTCCCAAGAGCCAAATGCACTTGGATCGGGAGACAAGGCCCTGACACAAGTTAGTCAGAGGCCCGTGATTAACACCATTTCTGGGGATGCCCATCCATCTAGATGAAGATGGGGAGATATCGAAAGATATGCTAATGCACAAAAGAATGTTTCAAAGGAAGAAAAGTGTTTAATTCCGAATAGTACCACGTCTGTAAAGCAACATAAGACTTCCTTTGGATATGTCATGTTCAATGGGAAAGATAAGGAATGAGTAGCCCCTCCAACTCAAGATCCTATGGTAGTAACGGTTGGGATAGGCCCGGCCACTGTGAAAAGGGTACTAGTCGATTGAGGTGCCTCTGTAAATGTGTTGTTCACAAAAAATTTCGATAAAATGAAGCTTTCAATGTCAGATATGCGAGCTTGCTAGAAGAAAATCCAAGGGTTCACAGGGGAACCAAAGCAGCCCATTGGGGTTATCGATTTTCTTGTGGAACTCGGAGATGGAGAAAGGAAAGCTGCTCTGATGCAATCCTTTTTTCTTATAGATGATTTGTCTGCATACGATGATGTTTCCAATAGATAAGGGGGTCGGTATGGTTAAAGCGGACTAGGATATTGCTAGAGAATGCTATATCAATGAGCTAAGAGAAGCGAGTAAAAAGGACAAAGGAAAGAATGTGGAGGTTCCCCTCCGCGTTCGGGAAAATGCCTTATAGCAATTAAGGCACGACCCCTGTACTGGCGAGCATAGTGGGGACCAAAAGAAGATGGATCCGTGAAAGACCAATGCAGGGGAGGGCGAGCATTTATGTGCATACGCTAAGATCAGCCACTTATGTGGTGCTCGTGGACCAGGCTAGGTGCATTAGGGAGGGTTTTACGACTCCAGTCGGTTTCCCTTTTGAACAAATTCAAAAAAAAAAGATCTGGACAAAGTGCTAAAGATAGGCTCTCAGCTGGTCCCGAAACTACAGAAAGAGTTGACTGTTTTTCCGAAGGCTAATCTGGATGTGTTCGCTTAGAATCATTCTGACATGTGTGGTATTTCTCCTAATGTGGCAATTCATCAGCTGAATATAAATCCAAGCGTCCCACCAGTAAAGCAGAAAAGATGGATTCAGGGCCCCGAAAGATCTAGGGCTCTCAAAGAGGAAGTGGATAGTCTAATGGAGAATGACTTCATATGGGAATCCACATATCCACATTGGGTCTCTAATCCAGTGTTTGTGAACAAATCCAATGGGAAATGGAGAGTGTGTATCGATTATTCGGACCTCAACAAAGCATTCCCCAAGAACAGTTTTTCGCTACCCAGAATCGATCAGCTAGTTGAAGCAATGGCGGGAATGAATTTATGTCGTTAATGGATGCCTATTCAGGGTATAATCAAATAATGATGCATAAGCCAGACTAAGGGAATACAAGCTTTGTGACAAATGTAGGCTTATACTGTTATAGGTTATGCCGTTTGGATTGAAAAACGCAGGAGAGACTTACAAGCGCCTTGTGAATGCAATGTTTAAATCATAAATTGGCAAAACCAAGGAGGTATATGTCGATGATATGCTGGTGAAGTCGAAAAGGGTTGCTGATCACTTAGAAAAATTGGCTGAAATGTTTCTTTTTCTCAGGAAATACGAGACGAAATTGAATTTGCTTAAATGCTCGTTTCGAGTCGCATTAGGAAAATTCATTGGGTTTATGGTCAATGCTCGGGGCATCGAAGCCAATCCCGCTCAAGTCTCGGCTTTACGAGAAATGCATGCTCCTAGAAAGAAGAAGGAACTTCAAAGTTTGAATGGGAAAGTAGCTACGTTGAGTTGATTTATTTCAAAGGAAACAGATCGGTACATTTCGCTTTTTGATGCATTGAAGAAAGGGAAGAAGGACCTCCAATGGACTCCCGAATGTCAGGTGGCTTTCGAGGAGCTAATCAAGCATATGGAATCATTTCCCATGTTTTCAAAGCCCAAGGATGGATAAGAATTATTTCTATATTTGGCAGTTTCGTCTCATGCCTTAAGTGCAACATTGGTTCGAGAAGATGCAAAGGTTCAATGGTCGGTATACTATATCAGTAAAAGGCTTGCCGAGGCAGAGCTGAATTATCCTAAATTGGAGAAGCTTTTATATTGTCTGCTTATTGCCCCGAAAAAGCTTAGGCTATATTTCCTGTAATGATCCGAAAATCCCCGCCCTTTGAATCGACCATAAACCACACAGGTCTGATCCAAAAGTTGGAAATCCTCTAATGCACTAACTTTGATTTAAATAAATTTTAGTTGTTATTATTATAAATTATTTAAAATATTTAAAATCCATTAAAATTTCTAAAAGAAATTTTTTAAATTGGTTCCAAAATTATAGGTTGTTACAATTTGCCCCACTTAAAACCTTTTCGTCCTCGAAAAGGAACGGAGCTGAAAGTTGTTTAATTAACCAACTCAAATTTCATTCTTTTATTGGTTTCAATATTTATTAGTTGTTTAACTTATCAAATATATATAACTTTTATATATTCAAAAATCATATTTTCTAAGATTGGATTATATATATAATCACAAATACGTTAATTATAAACTTGTCACTCTCAACTCATCCTAGGGCATTTCTAACCCTATCTCTAATGAGTTTTCTCATTCTAGGATACTACTGATCCTATCTCTAATGAGTATTATTTTATAGGATATTTCTAATCCTACCTCTGATGAGTCTTTCATTCAGTTCTAACGAGTTGTACCCCAAAGATTTGAGTTAACTAAAGCTCTGATACCACATGTAATGACCCGAAAATCCCTGCCCTTTGAATCGACCATAAACCACACAGGTCTGATCCAAAAGTTGGAAATCCTCGAATGCACTAACTTTGATATAAATAAATTTTTAGTCGTTATTATTATAAAATATTTAAAATCCATTAAAATTTCTAAAATAAAAATTTTAAATTGGTTCCAGAATTCCGGGTTGTTACATTTCCAAGCCCACTCTATCAAAGTTCTTATAGATCAACCTCTAAAGCAAGTTCTGTTTCGTCTAGAAATTTGGGGAAGACTGAAGTGGAATATTGAACTTTGTCAATATGACATCACTTACCATTCTCGAAGAGCTATCAATGGACAGGCTTTAATAGATTTTATTGCTGAATTTATAGATAGAGGGTAGTAGAAGGAAGAACCAATTGGGGCAGTTATTAGATGGAAGACGTTCGTTGATGGGACCATGAATGATTATTGCTCAAGGGAAGGAGCAGTCCTAGAGACTCCTGAAGGATGCTCCATGTGTTATACTTTGAGGTTAGAGTTCCCGTCAACCAACAATGAAGCTGGGTATGAAGCATTGAACGCAGGGCTAAAGATAGCAAAGGAATCGAATTTGAAAACTTTGCAGATCTTCAGTGACTCGCAGCTAGTGGTATGTCAAGTTCAAAGATAATTCCAAGCCAAGGGGGAATCATCCAGCTTAACTATCTAAGGCTTGGGAACTTCTTAATGACCTTGACTACTACATAATATCACATATCCCTAAAGAGAGAATATGAAAGCAGATTTGCTCGCTAAATATTCAAGTTCGGGAGATGCAAAGTTACTAGGATTAGTGCCTGTCGAATTCCTTTCGAATCCTAGTACTGAAGATGTGGATGTTAATTGGATTATGGAGACGGCTGAAGAACCAGACTCGTGGGTGACCCCAATTAAGGAGTATCTTCTTAACAGAACACTCCCAGATTAATCAAAGAAGCAAATGAAGATATTGCGAAAGGCTCCAATGTAACTTATCCAAGATTGTAGACTATATAGGCGAGGCTTCTCTATCCTTCTGCTTCAGTGTGTGTCCAAAGAGGAAGCTAAGGCAATCTTGGCGGAATTACACGAAGGTGAATGTGGAGGTCACAAGGCGGACAGACATTAGCCAAGAAAGTTTTACAATATGGTTATTTCTGGCCTGATGTGAACCTGGATTCTGCAACCTATACCAAGAAATGTGATAGATGCCAGAGATTTGCAAAAGTTCCAAAAGCACCATCCACGAAATTGACTCAAATGGTCAGCCCATGGCCATTTGATGTTTGGAGCATTGATTTGATTGGAGCACAACCAACAACAAAGTCCAACTTTAAACATGACATTGTAATTGTCGATTACTTCATCAAGTGGGCTGAAGCAGAGCCACTGACCACCATCACCTCGAAGGAAGTGATCATGTTCGTGTTGAACAACATTATATGCAGGTTTGGTGTGCCACAGAAGATAATCACAGATAATGGAACGCAGTTTGAAAGCGATGAATTCAAGAGTTTTTGTGCTATGTACAAGATTCAGAAGAGTTTTGTAGCAGTGGCTCATCTGCAGGCCAACGGGTAAGTTGAAGTCGTGAACAAGATCATAAAGTCAACTATTAAAAGGCATATTGAGAAAGCCAAAGGTGGTTGGGTAGACGAGCTTCCACCTACACAATAGGCGTATCGCACATGTCGCAAATCTGCAACTGGGCGCACTCCATTCTCTCTAGCATTTGGGTCTAAAGCTATGATCCCGGTAGAGCTGGAAGTTCCCACTCACCGTAGAATTCACTTCAACCAAATAGAAAATGAAAAGCGGCAGCTTAAAGCACTTGACTAACTCGAAGAAAGGAGAAATGAAGAAGAGCTCAGAGTTGTTGCTCATCAAAGAAGGATTGCCAGGCATTTCAACTCCAAAGTCAGCAGAGGACCTTCGAAGTTGGAGATCCGATATTGAAGAATGTAATGACCGAAACCAGAATTTTTAAGCCAAACCGAGAAGGACCCTACATCATAAGCCAAGAGCACCTAGATGGCACCTTCAAATTAAAGATGATGGACGTAATTCATGTTTCGGCAGCATGGAATAGCAATCATCTCTGTCGTTATTTTACTTGATTTTTCATTCATATTTCCTATAAAAAGTTGTAAATACTTTGCAAGCAATATAATTGAACCGTGAATATATGAATGAAAAGATGATTTGCTTGCCTGAATTGCAAAATCTTGTTTAATTATTCAAAAGTTGCTAAAAGCCGATTTTAATTGCAGGCCAAATAAAGAACACTCGTTCACCTACAACCTAATAAGACCCGGTGACCTTTAAAGCACATCCCAATGGGGACAACTCAAGTGTCGAGTGCCGTAAGCATCATTTGCAACAAATACGAAGATGTAAAGCATCGCCTTGCAAATAAAAGATAAAGGTCACCAAGAGTCAAATGGTGATAAAGTGCAATGAGAAAATTAAGGACAAAAGTTCCAAGTTTCACCAAAGGGGAACGTCCTAAAAGGAGAGGTCCAGTGCCCTAGTTCTATTGCTAAAATAACTTGTTAAGTCAATCATCTGGTGAATGGACTGGCGTCCTACCCATGGAATGACGCAATAATAAGGCCTCTCATAGTGAAACTTATCAGAAGTCCTAGCCGAAAGGGGGCGGTCTCCAAAGGACCTGAATTACCGGGCTAGCGAGTTGCATAATTGGATTCATAAGAAACTCCCATCCAAAAGGTGGTACCCAATAAGATTGTCAATGTCAGGAAGTACCTGAGCCGATTACGACAAACATTGGGGTTAATTGACCTCTTCAGAGGCATTCGATTAGTTTGTTATTATCTGGTTATCCCAAACTCGGAAATCGGCGGCTTGAATGACCTATTCGAAGGCATCCATTAGTTCGGCTAGCGCTCGAGTATATCGGGTTGCGACGATCGATGGGCTTGAATGACCTCTTCGAAGGCGTCCATTAGTTCGACTAGCGCTCGAATATATCAGGTTGTGATGATCGGTGGGATTGAATGACCTCTTCGGAAGTGCCCAATTAACTTGGTTAGCACCTGGTTTATTCAGATTGCGATGACTGTTTGGCTTTAACCAAAGACCTCCCTAGGGGAACCCAATGAAATCGCCGATGATAGAGTTAATCAGTCTAGTTGCAGACGAGAGTCTCCAATGCCTGAATTAACTAGTTGGATAGCAGATGAACATTGGGCTGGAAATATAGGACCTCTCAAGCAGGGGCACGGAGGCTGAAAAACTCCTTCAATTAAAGGCATGAGTTCGATCAACTAAACCAGATTCCATGGTTAATTGGCAAGCTGAGAAACTCTAAGCACAAAGGCAAAAAGCAAGAGACTTAGTCAAGAGAGCAGGAGCTTCCAGTATTTTAGCCATAACCAAGGAATCCTAGTAAACTTGATCGCACTCGGCCTAGGAAGTTCGTGACGACCTTTGGTATAGGGGAATCACCACAGCATTAAGACAGACTAATAATGCTCACAATACATACCACAACCCCGTCACGACTTCACATCAAACAAAAGATTTGTAACCTGCAAAAAAGATAATGCTTAGAAAAGTACAACACAGCCAGAGTAACAGCTAACAATTAAAGTACAGAAAATGCAGGAAACAGCTTCACAACATCAACACAAGTCTGAATACAAAGTGGCATAAAGTCATAACCAAGGGTCGGCACTCGCATATACAACCGGTCTAACTGAAATGTATAAAAGACGCAACATGAAATAAAGCAAAATAGCTAGAAGCATTAATTCTTCCTCTTCCCGTTCTTAGAATCGCTAGACCTCAAAGATGGTTTGTTGATCTTGGAGGACGGAGGAGGAGGTATATCAACAAGTTAACTATCGTTCTTGGCTCTGTATCACCCTTGGGACTCTTACGAGAAGATAAAATGATAGGCTCTTTCTTTTGAACGAAGTGCTTTCCCTTGCGCCTCGAGGATGATAAAGGCTTAATATTCTTCTTCTGGACCTTAGTTTCCTTCCCCGGGCTTCCATCTACGTTGTTAAGATCTTCTGCTTCGTCACTAAGAGTATAGTCAATGTCATCCAAATCAACCATTGCATCAATCTTTGCATCCTGTGATCATGGATGTAAAGATGCATCACCCGGAGGAGGGGTACTAAGTGGGGCAGCAATAGTCGACACCAAGGACGAATCAATAATGATGACTTCGGCTGTCTTGGCACCAACCACAATAGGAGAAGGAGTAGGTGAAATCAACCCAAATACAAATAAATAGTTAGCATGGAACGCAATAGACACGGGTGAAGTACAAAGATAATCCAAGTCTGACACGATTTGGTCAATCTCAGTTTTACCTGCGTCTTGAAGACTTCTGTGCTCAACTACATAGTTATCCGAATTGTCCTCAACACCCTCGCCGTCTCCTGTACGCTCCTCAATAATATGATTATCAATAGTTTTGTCCTCTCCTCCCTAAGTGGCAGGAGGATTAGTAGGAAGCACCATTGGAGTCTAAGAATTGGAGAGCTCAATGTTAACAGAATTAGTAAGGGCATCGGTAGCAGCTGCGTCCAGGGCTTGATTGTAATAACCCTAGGTTTTCATTCTTTTAAAATATGTATGATAATTATTTTCACATATAAGTGATAAAGTGATATTAGTGATAAGTCTGAATACTATCAAACCTGCAGATTTATAAGTATATAATAATATTTTGAGGATAAAAATATTTAAGCAGGCAGTAGTTTATGATCAAAATACATGATATGTATATATATTACATTTACATTCAAGTTTATATAAAATGCTCGAGGGAAAAATAAGATTTCAATTTTCTATACAGATTTTTGTCAATATGCAACCTTTTCTCTTCTTTTTTTCTAGCAAAGGGAAATCAAAAGAGGGAGGGGACCATCCAGGAATCACAATATTTGAATGATAAGCACAATATCATTTATACCCTATAGCCTAAATGAATTAAATATAATACACCTGAAGGTTGTTTGTCTTACAAATATAGTCATATAGGATAAATATAGATGTGAGGATAATATGGGTATTTAGTATGGCATGAAACCCTAGGATAATGCTGGTTATAAATAACACAAGGAATATCTTTAAGGAGGTTAATGCAAACACGTTTCCTCTGAAATATAACCTTAAATGAAGCCGTATAGATTGTTGAAGGAAAATTGGAAAATGTAGATAAGGGAAGGAAGAACTTTGGTGAGTATAATTCACTATTTATAAGGCATTAAGACATGTTAGGCAGCAAATGTTTGCTATTTTTTGATGTTTTAATCACAAGTATTATATGTTTTTCTTATTTGTATAGATTGAATGGTTATGCATGAATATGTGTTTAACTTATATAAGTGTTTTTGGATCCGGTCTTAAACAATGATATGATAGTAATATTCCCATTAGGTAGGGTTTATAAGCTTAAGGGCAAGCAACATTAAACAAGAGTGTTTAAAGCTTATGTTTACTCTTAACATTAATGATTGTAAATGGAGCTATGATAAGTTCTCATAAGACGATCCATTTACCATAGATATTTCTCTGATTTAGATTATATTTGATGAAGAGATACGCAAGGATTAGGGGTGCCCTAATCACCTTATTCCTATGCCCAAGGCAATATGTCATGACATAGATATAATTTTAAATTAATAACCTGAATGTTTAGCAGTAAAATTTGCCTATGCAATCACCACTATATGTTTATCTAACTCTAGATGATTGCCTTCTTATGAATGGTGTACTAATATGACAATACTACTTGTGTTTACATTTGGATGTAAGTTATTCATCATTTAGATGGTGGTTTACATGCATCAATGAGGATGTATGGGGTTGTTGGGGGTATTAAAGAGTTAAATGCTTAACTAATAACAAGAGAAAGGGGTCTGGTATGTTGTTTAACACCATTTGCACTATTCTTTTCATCATCAGTGAGGATGATGGGTATGTACATGGCTTGAAACAATCCCTGGAGGCCTCTGTGTGCTGGGATAATTGAGAGATGACCCAGACAATGAGCACAATGTGTTCAATGCATGGATACTCTAGGTATGTGACCCACTTAAAATGTGATAAACAGTCCAGGATTCATGTTAGAGTTAGGGGAAATAGAATGGTTAAAAAGGGGGACTGAGGATTTATGTGAACATGTGGTATGATGATACTGTTATATGCATTTTTTTCAATGGTAAATAAGTGATATAAATATTGATTTATACTCAAACCAGACCATGTTGTCTGACCCTGTTTGATTGCACTTCCAATCTTATGGGGTGTCTCATTTTGATGATGCAGCTCAGTGATTGAATCCAGGAAAGAGGACTTGAGTTTTTGTTTTGTAGATGCTTAATTATGATGCTTTTACGTAAGAGACATGCTGCAATAGGGCTTAAAATATGAAGTAGTTTAGTTGCTAGAAATAAAGAGGAGTTTGCATTGTGTATGTTAAATGAATTTTGAACCTATATTCAGCTAATATGTAAAAGGTGTAATGCTTCACATGATGTGCAATATCTGAAGCTAGAATGATTGATCAAATTATGTTTTTTGGGTATTGAACAGATTATATCTATCTAGTTTAGAATGGTTTAGTGGAATTTGTATATGAGTTTGTAATCTGTAGTTATTCTTAGTGTATTTTATGTTGAAACTGGTCATATACTTAGCCAATGTATATGACATACAATGGTAAGGTATACAAGCTCAATGTATGCACTTTGCGACTAAAATGTCGTGAGCCAGTATGCTTTAATAACTTGTAAATGATTATGATATTAAAAAGGGCTGTACTTATTATATAAATTGAAATAGTAATTTCTGGTTAACTAGAAGCCTCAAAAGTTGTCTATAGTTATTTTTGTTCACTGTGGCGTATTACCAAACAGTTAACAATTTGTTTGCGGAGATGACTTAAGGAGTATAAGATGCATTCTAACTTGAGAAGCTTAAATGGTTTAAGCCTATGCTTTGTTTTATTACTTTTATAAGACTTGAATTTGACAACTTGAGGGATTGTCAAAGTTTAAAGTGCCGTGCATGTGCACAGTATATATTTTTTGCATGTGCACAATCCCAGGGAGACAAATCCCTTGATTCTCATTACTTTATAGATGTTTTGATGAATGCAGCATTATATAAAGTTTTATGAAGATTAAATTGTATTACTAACACTTAAATACAATATAACAAAAAATTCCATATGTTTAAAATAGTCTAGTTCAGGATATTTGTGAAATGAGTTTTGCAAAAATTCTGCATTATTAAGTATCTTATTTGTACTTTTATCCCCACTCAATTACAAAGTTTTCTTCACTAATTGAACTGGTATATTTATATTAGTGAACCTATATGAGGATATTAGGGAGACTTAATAGGGGTAAATCCCATTAAGGAAGTGACCAAGGGTTAAACTAATCTATATTCGGGCAATTAATTATAAATTAAATGGAAATAGATAGGGGTCACTTCAGTTGGTATCGGATCTATGTTAGTATAAAAAACATGGCTGTAATAAAAAGGATATGAGTCGCATGTATGACTGTATTGTTTGTTTTGTTTGAATATGGTTGCAAATAATAATATGAATAGCTACATTGCTTTGAGATATTCAAATTCAACTTAATAAAAATATGGGTTTCTATTAGAGATCCATTGTGGGAGGGGATCACATCAATGTGCAGGAGGCTCAAATGAACTTCCCATGATTAATGTTCTAGATTTTATGAGGGCAGAAAGAGATGGAATACGGGCAAGGCCTGAAAATCCACATGAGGAGTTATCCAAATTGCTGAAGACTTATACTCTTCTGGGTGGAAAGGAATTTGAAGGGACTGAAGGTGTCATGGGAGAGCAAACATGGTTGAGGAATTTAGGGAGAATATTTACCAGTATGTAAGTAAATGACCAAAGGAAGAGGAAAATTGCTTCAAGAAAGCTAAAAGGTGTTGCCTTAGACTGGTGGGAGGTAATAATTGCTGGAAGACCAGAGGAGGAAATTACATGGAACCAGTTTAAAGGCATGATAGAACCTAGATTTGTACCAATCTAACCTGTTGAAAGAATTTATTAGGTTGAAACAAGCCAATATGAATGTCATTGAGTATACTCAAAAATTGGAAAGCCTCTTTGTATGGCACTGTGCTAATTGGAAATGAAGCAGCTAAGAATGGGAGATATATACAAGGGCTTAATGCAGGATTAAGTAGAGCTATGTTACCTTACATAGATAAGACTTTTGATCAAGTACTCGAATTAACCCTGAAGTTTGAACAACGTGATAATGCTAGAGAGAAATTCAAGAACATGAAGAATGCTAATAAAGTAAAGGAAAGGGTTCAACCTTATGATAAGAAGCCAATGGAAGCAAAGCAAGTGGAAGGAGGAACCACATCTGAAACCAAGAAGAAAGTTATTTGCTATAATTATGGCTGGAAGGGCACATGAGAGTTGCTTGTAAGGCTGGAAAAGTGGCAGCATTTAAGTGCTTTAACTATGGGAAAGAAGGACATATCAAGAAGAATTGCCCAGAACCAAGGAAGCCAGCTAAATGGGAGCTTTGGAAGGAAATGAAACAAAGCATGAGCAGGAATTTGGTCAAGTAGAAGGTATACTCTACATTGAAACATTACCTATATCTGTAGTGTATGATACAGGAGTCACACATTCTTTGATATCACATGACATAATCCAGAAATTAAAGTTAATATGTGTATATATGGACCAAGCTTTGTTTATCAAAAGCCCCATAGGTAGTTCATGTGTTTTAGGGACGAAATGCACGAATGTAAAATTAAGAACAGAAGGACATGAATTTTTAGCAGATCTACATGTGTTAACTTACCCTGCAATTGGTGTAATTTTGGGAGTAGATTGGTTAAAATATTATAAAGCAGTTATAAATTTAGAAGAATCTACAATTTCCTTGGTAACCCCCAAATAATAAAAGAATTATTGTAATGTGTGAAACTATTAAAGTGGTAAGGTCAGGAAATATTTGGGGAATAAATGAGAAAGAGGACATGCCAAAACTGGAGGAAATACCAATTGTCAAACAATATCCAAATTTGTTTAGTGAAGTAAATGGTGTTCCTCAAGATAGACTAGTAGAGTTTCAAATAAGGTTATTGTCAGGGGTCAGTCCAGTGATTAAGAAGCCTACCAGAATGGGTCCTAAAGAACTGATGGAATTTAAAGCACAACTAGAAGAACCAGAACAGAAATGGTTCATAAAGCCAAGTAGTTCATGCTGGGGATCACCAGTGATTTTTGTGAAGAAACAAGATGGTACTCTAGGAATGTGTATAGATTATAGAGAGCTAAATAAAGTAACAATTAGGAACAAATACCCTCTGCCAAGAATAGATGATCTTTTTGACCAATTCAATGAGGCAAAAGTTTTCTCAAGGTTAGATTTGGCTTCAGACGTCCACCAGATGAAAGTGGAAGAAGAGAGCATCAAATATATAGCTTTCAATACAAAGTATAGGCTATATGAATTTTTAGTGATGCCCTTCGGGTTAACTGATGCACCCTCATACTTTGTTGATTTAATGAATAGAACAATTCGAGATTATTTAGACACGCTTGTGCTAGTATTTATAGATGAAATATTAATATATTCAAAATCTCAAAAGGAACATAAAAAGCAATTGCACATTGTATTAACTAGATTGAGGCAACAAAATTAAAAAGCCAAGTTTTCTCAAGGTGTCTTTTGGCAATGTGAAGTAAAAAATTTAGGCTACATAATTTCTGATAAAGGAATTGCAGTTGATCCTCAAAAAGTTGCTACTGTGTAATCATGGAAAAAGGCCAAATTAGTGATTGAGGTAAGATCTTTTCTAGGCATGGCTGGGTACTACAGAAGATTTATTAAGGATTTTGCAAGAGTAGCAATACCCTTAACTAAATTAACTATAAAGGAACAACCTTCATTTGTACAGAAAAATGTGATTAGGCATTTGAGGAATTGAAGCAAGCATTGGTTAATGCACCAATACTGCAGGTTCGAAAATGAAATAAGAGATTAGTGGTTTACACAGATGCAAGTGGGACTGGGTTGGGGGCTGTGTTAATGCAACATGGTCAAGTCATTGCATATGCATCTAGGCAGCTTAAACCCAATGAAATCAGGTATGCAACTCATGATCTTGAACTCGCAGTAGTAGTGTATGCATTAAAATTATGGAGACATAACTTGCTTGGAAAAAAATTTAAATTATATACTGATCACAAGTCTTCGAAACATTTGTTTTCACAAAAAGATCTAAACTTAAGGCAGCATAGATGGGTGGAGTTTCTAGCTGCATACGATTTAGATGTTCTTTATAAGACAGGTAATGCAAACAAAGTGGCCGATGCACTCAGTAGGCAACATGTTAAATTAGCCATTTTAATGGTAGAAGAGTTTAAAAACTTGATTGTGTTGAGTGAAGGAGATGTCATAACTCATGGTAGAGAAATGCAGAACCAATTGGCTGATATGCAGGAGTATGGAAAACTAGGTATGGTGACCATAAGGATAGTCTTGGTAGACAAAGTAGGATTATCGAAATGATGATCTAAATTTAAAATAGAAGAAAGCCTAGTTAAAAAGAAATGAACAGGTAGAAAATTTTGCACTGGATGAAAGAGGGTACTTGAGGTTTAGAGGGAGAATGTGTGTGCCAAATTTAAAAGAATTAAAAAGGAAGTGATGAATGCACATCACAAGACAAAGTACACCATTCATCCAGGATGAATAAAAATGTATCATAATCTCAAAAGAAGTTATTGGTGGAGAGGAATGAAAGGAGATGCAGCAAGATATGTGGCAAAATGTCTAACTTACCAACAGATTAAAGCAGACTATCAAAAGCCATCAGGAATGCAACAACCACTGGATGTGCCTATGTGGAAATGGGAAAATATTTCCATGGACTTCATTGAAGTATTTCCTATATCGAAGAGGGGGGATGATAATGTGTAGGTAGTAGTGGATAGATTGAGTAAAACAACACACTTTATCCTAGTAAAATCTGATAGAAATGCAAGTAAATTGGCTCAGTTATTTCTCAAAGAAATAGTGAGATTGCATAGAGTGCCTAAAAGCATTATAAGTGATAGGGATACCTTGTTTAACTTTAGATTTTGGTGGTAGCTTTCAAGAGGTTATGGGCACTGAATTGTGCTTATGCGCTGCATATCACCTACAAACAGATGGGCAAACTGAAATTGTTAACAAAATTCTAGAAGACCTACTTAGAGCATGTGTGCTAGATTTTGGTGGCAACTGGGAAGAACACTTGCACTTAAAAGAGTTTATTTACACTAGCAGTCATCAATCAACAATAGGAATCTCCATTCGAAGCACTATATGGCAGCTTGTTGGATGGATGTGGGAGAAAGGGTACTAATTGGACTTGATCAAGTGAAAGAGACTCTAAACTGAAATAGACTTTTGCATTTGGTGACAGGATATTGATGGTTTTGCATATCATTCTGGATGGCATTTGGTGACAAGAATTTTTGCATTTCTTGTATATCATTCTGGTTAGCAGTAGTGCATTTTTGAAAATTTATAGCATTGAGTTTTTTTGGGTTTCATGAACATATGTTATTGGTTTTTTCTCTCTCAGTGATGTGTAGTTATTGGTGATGGTATGTTGTATAGTATATGATATCTGTATGGTGTTTGTAAATTCATTGTAATTCTTGTTGTGTGAATAATAGATGCTTGCCTTTCAAAGAGAAAGAGACTTCAGCAAAAATTGAATTAATAAGACATAGAATGAGAGTGGCATAAGAAAGGCAGAAAGCATATGCTGATAAATGTAGGAGACCGGTGGAGTTTAAAGTAAGAGATTATGTATTTCTTAAAGTTTCTCCAATGAGAAAGGTATTAAGGTTTGGAAGAAAAGGCAAGTTATCACCAAGATAAGTTGGACCTTATGAAATTCTAGAAAGGGTAGGAACATTGGCTTATAAGCTGAATCTGCTAGAGTAATTGAGAGGAATACACAATGTACTTCATGTGTCATGGCTTAGAAGGTGGGTGTATGATAAATAAACTATCCTTGAATCAGCTACACAAATTAAAATCAAAGTAGATTTGAGCTATGAGAAAGAACCAGTAGGAATTGTTGCAAGCGAAGAAAAGAAGTTGAGAAATAAAAGCATAAAACTAGTTAAAGTGCAGTGGAGCTTGGATGTAAATGATTGCACATGGGAAGTTGGAGATAAGATGAAAGAAAAATACCCAGCTTATTTTCTGATAGGAATGAAAATCTGAATTAATTTTTGGTGAGTATTTAATTTTTGTATGCATATGTTTACTTCATATGTATGTATCTTTGTTTAGTAATACTTAAGATCAGCATGGAGTTAAATAGATTAATATAATAATCTGGAAAAATAATTATGAAATGAATGGGGTAAATCGGTCCAATATTGATGAATTCTGATTTTAGAAAAGAAATTGTGGGACATAATTCCTAAAAGGAGGGGTGTATGTGATAACCCTAGGTTTTCATCCTTTTAAAATATGTATGATAATTCTTTTTAATATAAGTGATAAAGTGAAATTAGTGATAAGTCTGAATATTATCGAACCTACAGATTTATAAGTATATAATAATATTTTGAGGATTAAAATATTTAAGTAGGTAGCAGTTTATGGTCAAAATTACTTATATGTATTTATATTACATTTACATTCAGGTTTATATAGAATGCTCGATGGAAAAATAAGATTTCAATTTGCTATACAGATTTTTGTCACTATGCAACCTTTTCTCATTTGTTTCTAGCTAAGGGAAATCAAAAGAGGAAGGGGACCATACAGGAATCACACCATTTGAATGATATGCACATTAACATTGCTATCTTATAGGCTAAATGCATTAAGTATAGTACACCAAAGGTTGTTTGTCTTACAAATATAGTCATATAGGATAAATATAGATGTGAGGATAATATGGGTATTTAGTATGGCATGAAACCCTAGGATAATGCTGGTTATAATAACACAAGGAAAATCTTTGGGGAGGTCAATAAAAACACATAGAGATCGTTGAAGGAAAACTAGAAAATATAGAGTTAAGGGAAGGAAGAACTTCGGTGAGTATATTTCACTATTTATAAGGCATTAAGGCCTATTAGGTAGCCAATGTTTATTATTTGTTGATGTTTTAATGATAAGTATTATATGTTTTGCTTGTTTGTATGGATTGAATGGTTATGCATGAATATACGTTTTAATTTATATAAGTATTTCTGGATTTGCTATTAAATAGTGACATGATAGTAATAATACCACGAGGTAGGGTTTATAAGCTTAAGGGAAAGCAACATTAAACAAGAGGGTTTAAAGCTTATGTTTACTCTTAACATTAATGATGGTAAATGGAGCTATGATAAGTGCTCATAAGCTAACCAATTTACCATAGATATTTCTCTGATTTAGATTATATTTGAAGAAGAGAAATGCAAGGATTGGGGGTGTCCTAATCACCTTATTCCTATGCTCAAGGAAATATGTTATGACATAAATATAATGTTAAATTAATTACCTGAATGTTTAGCAGTAAAATCTGCCTATGCAATCACCACTATATGTTTATCTAAGTCTGGATGATTGCCTGCTTATGAATGGTTTGTTAATGTGACAATACTGCTTGTGTTTACATTTATATGTAAGTTATTCATCATTTAGATGGGGGTTTACATGCATCAGTAAGGATGAATGGGGTTATTGGGGGTATTAAAGAGTTAAATGCCTAACTAATAATAAGAGAAAGGGGTCCGGTAGGTGGTTTAACACCAGTTGCATTGATCTATTCATCATCAGTGAGGATGATGGGTATGTACATGGCTTGAAACAATCCGTAGAGGCCTCTTTGTGCTGGGATAACTAAGAGATGACCGAAACAATGTGCACAAAGTGTTCAATGCATGGACACTCTAGGTATGTGACCCACTTAAAATGTGATTAACAATCTAGGATTCATGTTAGAGCTAGGGGAAATAACATGTTAAAAAAAGGGACTGGGGATTTATGTGAATGTGTGGTATGATGATGCTGTTATATGCATTTTTTCTATGGTAAATAAGTGATATAAATATTTGTTTATACGCATACCAGACCATGTTGTCTGACCCTGTTTGGTATCATTTCCAATCTTATGGGGTGTCTCATTTTGATGAGGCAGCTCAGTGATTGAATCCAGGAAAAGAGACTTAAGTGTTTGTTTTGAAGATGCTTAATTATGATGCTTTTATGCAAGAGACATGCTGCAATAGGACTTAAAATTCAAAGTAGTTTAGTTGCTAAAAATAAAGAGGAGTTTGCATTATGTATGCTAAATGAATTTTGAACCTATATTCCGCAAATATGTAAAAGGTGTAATGCTTCACATGATGTGCAATATCTGAAGCTAGAATGATTGATCAAATTATGTGTTTTTTGGGTATTTAATAGATTATATCTATCTACTTTAGAATGGTTTAATGGAATTTGTATATGAGTTTGTAATCTATAGTTATTCTTAGTGTATTTTATGGTGAAACTGGTCATATACTTAGCTAATGTATATGACATACAATGGTAAGGTATACAAGCTCAATATATGCACTTTGCCACTAAAATTTCATGAGCCAGTAAGCTTTAATAACTTGTAAATGATTATGATATTAAAAACGACTTTACTTATTATAAAATTGAAATAATAATTTCTGGTTACTATTGGAACTAGTGATGAAATTAAGTCAGTAGTGTTTAGTTTGGATCCAACTAATTCTGGTGGGCCTGATGGTTTTAACGCATTTTTCTACATAAAAGTTTGGCTACTATTGGTACTGATGTTTCTGAAGCAGTTAAATGTTTTTTCTTGAAGAATGTTTTTCCTCCCACTTTAACAGCCACCTTTATTGCATTGGTTCCAAAAGTTGAAAATCCTTTATGTGTTTCGGATTTTAGACCAATTTCGTGTTGTAGTGTGTTTTATAAGATCATTTCAAAGGTTTTGACTAATAGATTTCAAGTTGTGCTACCCTCAATTATCTTAAGTAATCAGTCTGCATTTGTTCTTGGTAGGTCTATAAGTGATAATATTTTGATTACTCAAGAATTGCTTCATGGATATGATAGGAAGAATATATCTCCACGTTGTATGATAAAGCTTGATATTAAAAGGCATTTGATAGTGTATCTTGGTCCTCTATTTTTGTCGAGAATGAATTTTCCAAAACCATTCATGGCCTGGATTTATACTTGCATTTCTACGTCTATGTTCTCTATTTCTAGGAATGGTGTGCTACATGGTTATTTTAAGGGAAAGCGTGGGATTAGACAAGGTGATCCCATTTCCTCTTTTTTGTTCATAATTGTCATGGAGCTCTTAAATTCTTTAGTCATTGAACAAGTGAAGAAGGTAATTTTCAACTTTATCCTTGCTGTAAAAACCCTTCGATTTCTCACTTGTGTTTTTCTGATGATCTTATCATCTTTACTAAGCCAACTTTGGGGAATATTCAATGTCTTCTATCAATTCTAAAGTCTTTTTATGAGATTACTGGCCTGGAGATAAATTTGAATAAATCTCATATCAAAACTGCTGGATTAAATCAAAATAAGAAGGATGAATTAATTACTTAACTGGTTTAAAGGATCTACCTGATAATTCAAAATATCTTGGTTTACCATTGTTCACTGGAAGAATTACCAAAGATAAATGTATGCCATTATATGAAAAAATAATTGATCGTATAAAGCAATGGTCCTCTTGCAATTTATCTCAAGCAGGAAGACTAACAATTATTCAGTCCATTGTGATGTCCATGACTACTTACTGTACCAGACACTACATTCTTCCCTTAAAGCTTATTTATATGGTTGTCAGTGTTATAAACAAGTTTTTATGGCTTGGTGATCCGTTTGTTAAGAAGATCATTCCTATTGCTTTCTCAAAGCTATGTGAAGACAAAAAGAGTGGTGGTTTAGGAATAATCAATCTTTTTCAATGGAATAAAGCTGCTATATCTGTTTATATTGATAAGCTTTTTTCAGATGATGATTGCTTATGGACCAAGTATGTGAAGAATAATTTGACTGGAAGGAATAATTTCTGGACCATGCCTATTCCAGGTTCATGTAGCTGGAGTTACCTTTTTTTCGATGCAATCCAGGTAGATAACATGGCTTGTCTTTTTGGCACTCTCCTTGGGCAGGTAATGGTTTGATTTTAAGTGATATTGTGGAATATAATTTAAGAAGGAATAGTGGTATTTTTGAGTCGGCTATTGTTGATGATATGGTACATGACGGTGAATTAGTGTTGCCTCATAGTAGCTTAGCAATGTTAAGAAGATTATGGATGGAGATCACTTCCAGTTTTAAGTTTGGTAATGATGTTATTACATGGATGGATAAATGTCACTCAATTAGCCATGTTTATGATCTGTTAATTGGTGATAAACCTTCCTTTCCTTGGTATAAAATAATTTGGAACCTAGTGAGTAATGCAAAGCATAATTTATTGCTATTGAAAATTATGTCCAATGCAATCAATATAAAAGATAAGTTGTATAAGATGGGAATTATATGAGATGATTTGTGTGTCCTCTGTAGTGCTGATTCTGAAAGCAATACGCATCTATTTTTTGAATTCCCATTTTTTTTAGTTATGGAAGCGTATTTTACATTTAGGAATGTTTCATATTCCTTCTAATATCAGTAGAGATGAATGGTTTACTCGTTTTAAAGCGACAAGGTGGAAGACGAGTAGGAGTTTGTTGCTGTTGAGGGTATTAAAGTTTATTGTGTTTGAAATTTGGATGGAGAGAAATAGAAGAGTTTTTACATCTTCAGTTTTGAATGCTGATCAGTTATTCTCAGTGGTTCACAATGCAATTACAAGGAAAATACCTCTCGATGATTGTTTGGTGGAGTTTGTTTCTCTGAAGTGAAGTGTTGATGCATTAGTGTTTTGTTACCATACTTCATATTGAGTTACCATGCTTCATATTGAGTTATTCTCAGTGATTCACAATGAAATTACAAGGAAAATGACCTCTGGATGATTGTTTGGTGGAGTTTTGTTTCTCTGAAGTGAAGTGTTGATGCATTAGAGTTTTTCTTGTTGTAACTGGTTAGCAGCATTGAGTTTTTTTGTATTTTCTTGTATATCTTATAGTTTTTTTTTTCTCAATGTTGTTTTACTGTATAGTTGTATTGTCCAATTTTGCTGTAATGATCTCATGTAACCTGTTTGTTAACATTGTGAATAAAGTTTAATTGCCTTTCAAATAATTTCTGGTTAACCAGAAGCCCCAAATGTTTCGTCTATAGTTATTTTTGTTCACTGTGGCATATTACCAAACAGTTAACAATTTGTTTGAGGAAATGACTTAAGGAGTATAAGATGCATTGTAACCTGAGAATCTTAAATGGTTTAAGCCTATACTTTGTTTTATTACTTTTATAAGTCTTGAATTTGACAACTTGAGGGATTGTCAGAGTTTAAAGAGCTGTGCATGTGCACAGTATATACTTTGTACGTGTGCACAATCCCAGGGCAACAAATCCCTTGATTCTCAATACTTTATAGACGTTTTGATGAATGTAGCATTATATAAAGTTTTATGAAGATTAAATTGTATTACTAACACTTAAATACAATATAACAAAAATTCCATATGTTAAAAATAGTCTAGTTCAGGGTATTTGTGAAATAAATTTTGCAAAAATTCTGCACTATTAAGTATCTCATTTGTACTTTTGTCCCCACTCAATTACAGAATTTTCTTCACTAATTGAACTGATATATTTATATTAGTTTGCCTATAAGAGGATCTTGGGGAGACTTAATAGGGGTAAATCCTATTAAGGAAGCAACTAAGGGTTAAACTTTTGTAAAGCCAGGGCATTTAATTATGAATTAAATGGAAATAAATGGGGGTTGCTTCATTGATCCTGGAGGATTCAGCTTCATTACCAAGTAACCCCCACTCCTTCATAAGCATTTTCTTCCCCTTGGCCAAAGCCTTACGGGATTCCTCATCCAAAAGACTCTTTAAAAGATATTCCTCAGTGTAAGTGTCTGCAACCTGCAGAAGCACTGACTCCCAGGCTAGAGCCAAAGTCACCGGAAAATCGGGTCCCAAATAGCGCAAGCTGCCTCAGCTCATGACATTAAAGACATCAAATCTAAATAAGGTTGCATTCGCATCGGTCTCAGCATCAATGTACGCTTTTCAGCAGCTGCTTTATCACCAAAGCTTTATCTCTATCATGCTAAAAAAATTCAGCCTTAGCTATTAGCACAGAAATAGCCAATTTCTGAGTGGTGTTCCTCTAATGAAGAGTGGCATTATCTTGTTGATAATTTACAGAAGCTTGCTTTTCCACGGCCAGTGGGTTTCAGCAATCTGTTGAGCAGACTGAGTGGCATTAACCTGTGTTATGAGCACAGTTTCTCTCAAATTAGCAGCAGCAAGCTCTTCTTCGAGCCTTCGATTCTCATCCTCTAGATCCTCTAGCTCTGTGTCCCTTTGCGTATGAGATGCAATGTTGGCTTCCCGAGACTCGAGAACATTGGCCCACTTAACCTTGTCGTTATCCAATGTAGCAATTTGATCAAGGTTACGCCTGTTAACTCTCTGAAGCTCTTCGTCTAGCTTATACCGTAAATATAGTTGCTTATTAGCTCAGCCCCTAACCGCTTTAAGCTGCTTCTCGAGTTCATTCTTGATTGTATCCATCTACTCATTAATATTGCCTTTCGAAGAATCCATCTCTTTAAGTATATCCTTCCTGTCAGATGGGTGGATGTCCAAATCAAAGTACTCTCCTTTCAGACACCAATTCTTGAATCATCCAACAAGTGTGGTATGTGCTGGCTCAAGTTCATAGCGGAGCCTATGCATGATCTTCTGAATATCGGCAGGAAGAGGAATACTATATGGTGTAGTAAGGGGAATATAACCAGAAGTAGTCTGAATAGCAGGGATGGGAAGTTTACCTGATCTGGGGCGATTCTCAGGATCATCCCTACCTTGGCATGCCTATCTCCCTTTCTTCTTCGGCTATCCTCCTCTTCCCGTCTGCTCCACTCATAATGATCGTTATGATGGTCACGGTCACCATAAGATATGATCTTCTTTTTCAAGCCACTCCAAAGCCTCGTGTCCCTACCTCCTTTGTTCATCAGTTTCTATATAACCATGAGTTTGTTAGGACTGATGAGAATATTGCGAGTGTTGGGAATATTGAGATTGCTGGGAGTATTGTGAATGCTTTGAATAATGAGACTATATGAGATGCCTTCGATTGTAAGAGCTAGTTCAGTACTTAAAGCTCTTCATAAATGGACGATTCATATCTAAGCCTGAAATAAGGAAGAAACAGGATTTCAGTACTAAAATTAAAAAGTACTGGGGCAAAGCATAAGGTACGTGCAAAAGCAATAATAGCTTAGAGCGCGTGCGATGTATGATCTAAAGCGCATCTAATAACGAACCACTCTTCGGTGGTGAAGCTAACGAAAGTTCAATTTCAGAAAATGTTCTCCATAGTGGAGGGGTTTGAGTTAAAACCATCTCGGTGGTCACTTCTGTAACTTTGGTGGCAAGCTACGAGATCATTTAAAGTTTTAAAAATATCCGTGGAACTCTCCTCATGGGTATTTGGAACAATGGGACCCTCACCAACTTTCTCAACATTTAAGTTGTCCCCGAGAATTGTCTCAACCTCCTCGATCTATTCGGTTTCCTTCATAGGATCTGGGTGGTCTCATTTTCCCTGACCTGCTCGGTTTCCTTCATAAGACCTTTACCTTCACGGTGTGAAAAATCTTTTTCTTTGATCGAAGGCATTTGAGACATAGAGGGTGTTATGCTACCATTAGCGGGGTCCGAGCACTTCTTTAGCAAGGATTCACCGACTTGACTTTGCGATGCACCTTCATCTCCAGAAGCACTAACATCCAATGCTATAGGCGTAGACTTAGATGTGGAAGGTGCTCCCTTGGAAGGATGTTTCCTTGAAGGGTGGAGTAATCCATATTTGTGAAGAAACACTTCTTTTATCAAGTATTTTCTGCCTCTGTCTACAATACCAATGACTTTTAATTCCTCATAAACAGTCTTGTAAGGAGCAGAATCTTTGTTTCCTTAACTGGAGCTGGAACAACTGTAACTGAGAAAGAAAATTTTCAATAATTGAGACTTAAAAGCAGTTCGGGTGAGAAAAGCTCTGTACAAATATTCTTACCTCCTTCCGTCCAGTTACCGCGAAAGGTATCGGGGCAGCGAAAAAGAAAAATTGAGTCAGAAAACCCGCAGAACTCTTCGGCAAGTCATTATAAACTTCCGGTTTCGCGCACCCTCTACATGAATGATAGACGGAGTGTCTTTCCTCCTTTTAAACGAACAAAGAAAGCAGATATCCTGAAATGTAGGAGCATGTCCCCTCTGTTCCATATAAAGCACATAAAGTCCTAACGAATTGATGTAGCCATTTGGATGAAGTTGGAAAGAGGCATTGGCCATATGATTCAGGATCCTCTCTAAAAAAGGATTAAAAGGAGCAACATCGCCGCCCATCAACATTTGCCAGTTAACCGTTACATATCCGTTCAGTGGCTGGTCAGCAAGTACCTTCTCCCCCGGTAGTATATCATCCATCTCAGGAATATCATATTGACTACACAACTTCTTATAAGTTTGCATATTAAATGTGGTCGAGTGTCTTTCTAATGGTGGGGAACTGAGAAGGCGAAGAGCATGAAATGGCTGATCAAGTACCGGACCAGGAGCTGTATTTGTAGTCGTTGTAGCTCCAGAGGTAGGTGTAGAAACATTGACTTGTGCAGAAGAATTTGTCTCTTCAGTTTGAAGGCGAGCTAGCTGACTAGTAGTCATTCTACACAAATAATCTTGTTTATAAACATGTCACAAGTACGCATTTCCTAAAAGTGAAGCGTCCTGCAGAAATTATACAAGTTATATAAAAGCAAGGCTTGAATCCACAGTCTGGCTTGTGTCAATTAGTTGGTCTCAAGCGCCGCTATTAAACTAAAGTGTCACGTGTACGCAAGCAAAGGTTAACTGATTATAAACTATTAAATGAAATAATCTTGTATAGACGTGCCATCTAGTTTAAGTCTTGAAATTCATTGTAACATTCTTGATTGTCTAATTCAGTATCGAAGTAGGCGATCAATGGCGATGTATAAGTCCAGAGTATGCGAATATTTTTTGCATTCATAAGGCAGGGAATATGGTGACGAAAATTCAGTTCTCAGTTCAAGCTTTGAAACGCTCTAAGTCTGGAATGCCCAAAAGCAATAAGCTTTAAAAGCAAAAGCTCAAGTGTCAGAGACTAGGTCGTTCAATGACCTAGGAAAGAGTATCACTAATCGATCCAGCACAACAAGAAAATCTACGACCTAACAAAATAAGTCACCCAATGGCTCAACATGTCGGGTCGTTCTAACAGTTTGATACTTAGGTCGTTCCTTCAGTCTGGTGTTCATGTCGTTTGGGCGATCTTAGGCTTAGGTCGGGTCAACGACCTGAAGTCTTGGATTGGCTAAGTAGGCAAGAAGCCCAGGTCATCTAACGATCCAACAACTTAACTTGCTTCAACAACTTAGAAGCTCGGATCGTTCGAAGGGATGAGGAATCATACCGGTCAATGACCTAAAGTATAGGTCGCACGTCATCCGTAGCTTTAGTTCGTTAATGACCTGAGTTTGCAGAGTGTAACACCCCGAATTCTTAACGACATTAAGGAGAATAAATTAAATAATAATTAATTTAATATTCAGAATTAGAGGAAACGTACTACACCATTGTGTCCATCTCGAAATTGTGGTCAAGATAGACATTTGGTTTGCGTAAAACGGACATTGTATAAGGAAGTTATGAGGGTTTTAAGTTTGTATACGCGTAGAAGAATTATACATATATACGCTTGAGTCAGAGGTGAGTCAGTGATGAGTCAGAATTTTATCCAAAAAGATTCAAATTCGAAAAATTTGTCAAAGCGGAAAAATTCCCACTCTAGGGGGTCGAACCCCCTAGAGGGGTGTCGACCTAGGGTTCAACCCCCCTGAAGGGTGTCGACCTAGGGGTAGACCCACCCACAAGGGTGTCAACACCCCTAGGGCTGATGTGGCAGTCGGTTTCAGAGGGTTCTACACCTATAAATATGTGGCTATTTCTCATATTTTCTTCCTTAGAAGTCATGGAGGCCATATGCTGCTAGAGTGCGAACTGAACCGTTTTCTACAACAACATACTTTGAAAATCAAATTCAGAAATTCTAGATCCGTTCTTTCTCAATTCTCTAAACCTAACGCTGTGAGTTTCTAGTTGTTTTTAGGTTTAGATAAATGAAAGTATATTGTGAAAGACTATGACTTGGATATGTTGTAAAGTATGATTCTATGCAAGTGTTAAATCATATACTATGTCATGATAGATCTAATTCCCTAGATCTAATAAAATTTTGGTTATTCTATTATGTTGTCTATGTGGATCTTGACTTGTAACAATATCATGGTGAATGTACATCTATTGGACAGTTGTAACATTGGCTAGATCTAGTTCTTTATATAAATCACCTTTCACCTGTCATATTGTGATTAGTTTAAATATGTTGTAAACTTGATATGTGAAGCCATTTTTAGATCTAAACATGTTGCTATGTCACCCTAATTAAGCTAGATCTAAATAGTTGGACTAGACCTCATTATGTTGCTTTTACATCGTAGTTGCCACAAATTCGTCAGTTTTATGTCCACCTTGTTATGATGAAAATTACATGTCCACTCATCTTGTTATCATGCATGTTAAGTTCATGTGTATGCCAAGACATGTTGAAAACTATCATCCTTTGTCATATTCCCTTTTTCATTGTTATGGATAGGCTACTTTATAGCCTAGATGCCGCCAAAATACGTACGAATACCTTAGTTAAGAAGTAGGGAAAAAGGGGTTTATAATTGGCATAATTTATGTAATATTTGACATACAATTCAAATAGAGAAACATAGAAATAATCACCTATAATGACATAAGTAGATTTGAATAAAAATGGAATGTTTAGTAATTACAATTGGGAATTGTAATTGTACTTATGACACGAGGTTAGGTTGCATTAGTGGTGGAAGTCTGCTCGGACTCGACCGACATATCCAGCAGCCACTAATGCTGAACCTAATGTGGGAGGTCTAAGTATGTAAATACGAATCGAGCTATAACACGAGGTTAGGCCCAATTATGGAATAAGTCTGCCCGGACCCGACCGACATATCCAGCATCCACATGTTGTAGGCCTAATGTGGGAGGTCTAGCCCATTATAAATCATAAATGGACATGGTAAAGTATTGGACTACTTAACCTAATTTAATCCATAAAGATTGTATGATTATGAACTAAAGTTAGGGTTAAGTAAAATTGGATGGGTAGTGGGTGGGTTAAGTAAATTAGAGGGGGTGGGTAATATTTACATATAGGCCCACAAACTTAACCCAATAAGGTTATGTGATTAAAGACACCAAGTGGTATACATAACCGGTGGATAATGTAATAAAGTTATGTAATTAAATACACCCTTTAGGGTAAGCATAATTGGTATAGGGCTATGTAATTAAAGACACCTAAGGGTATACATAGTCAGTGAAAAAACTAGTGAGGATACAAGACAAGGGGGAGAGCTTGTATCATATTGTGTGGGACCCATTTCAATCAGTAACTCAGAGTTGGTATCAAGTAAAGAACTCCGTACTAGGCGGAGAAGGGTCACGCTTACTGATTGATTATGAGAGATCCAAACGAGACGGATGGTGTGGGTGACGCAAACCGACCGGGCCATATGCGTGCATGAGCCGGGAAGAAGGGGATAAGACGGCCGTGACACCAGTAGGTATGGTTGTGCACACCTTATTGGTTGCCACTTTAGGAAGTGATACCTCCTACCATGGGGCCATCACAGGATATCCACAGGGTAGGGAGCGGATCGATTAGGGTAGTGGTTAGGGTACACTCTGACGTATGCCCTAGGTCTACCAAGTTAGAGTGGAAGGGATCATTCCATTTTAGTTATACTAGTAATAGTGCAGAGTAATCATAAGTGAGGCACATACACTTTATGTTGCTTACCTTGTCACACATGCCATTTATGTAGTGATCTCTCTTATCCACTTTATATGCCTATCATGTTACTTTTATTCATTTACTAGCTAAAAGTAACTAGACTCGCCAGACTTTATGTCTGACCCTTTTTGTTTCTCCTTCTTTCTTCCATTTCCCCCACCCAGGTTCTCAGGGAGAAAACACTCAGGCTTAGTCAGGACTCAAATATCATCTTTCTAGGAGCTACTTCTGAAGTATGGCTCAAGTTCTTGTCTCTACTATGGCTTAACTATTTTAATTGGGGAATTATGTTTTCCATATTCTTATGTACTCTGATGGAGCAAGACAGAAGTTGTTTTACTATAATGGTTTTTGTGACTTATGGTATTATGGGCCACGACATTATGACTTATGATTGAAATAAAAATTTAAAATTTCCGCTGCTATCTTATTTATATCTGTCTTGTAATTATTCTGTGTCTGACTACCTATAACACTTCACGAAACTTAAAGCATTCCCTTAGTGAGTGACATTATCGGACGTGGGGTGTCACATAGAGCCTATCAAACTAACGACCTAAAGTTTGGGTCATCAGGAGAGCAACTCGCTTACTCAATTCAGGATCAGGTTGGCCTCGTATGATCAACTTAGGTCATTGAGATCTTTAGAATGTTAGGACTCATATCCTTCTCATAACTGTTGGTTTAGGTTAGATCATTCATCCCTAGGTCGTCTGACGACCTAGTACTCAAAATACCCAAACTCGAAGCTCCAACTGATCTAAAGAAGTTAAGTCTACAATCAATCTAAGGAAAGCTTAGGTCGTTTAGACGACCTAAGGGTATGAAGTGTTTTAACAGCCAAATGGTTTTATGAGGCTTTCAATTTGCATCCTAAGGCTTTTGCGTGCTGATTCAGCTTTCAAGTGTTGATTCAATCCAACAAGCAAGATTAAACATCAATAATTGTGATTGCGAAAAAATCATCACTTATCATCACATGAATCTATACATCATCGAGTCGATCAATTCAAACAGAAGACTTAATTCAGATGAGGTAGAAGACAATACAAAATCTACGCGCAATGAGCAGTGTGGTAGAAATTAGTATGATACGATGATGTAAAAAAGTAGAAAGCATTACACAAGCTATCAAATTAGTTCAGGGAATTTGAATATACAAGTTTGTTCAACAGTCGCCAACATATTTCAACTACAAGTATTGAACACTCTCGTTGAAAATCTGTTTGCTACATAGGTCAATCACGATCAAAAGCCAGCTATTAGTAAGCAAATATCACTTCAAATCTGGCGTGAAAAATTCAGAATTGCCGAGGAAAATCAAGGCCACAAATTCCAATTTCAAAATACAAATCATCGATTTAAACCAAACCCTAACTACCCAAAATTAGTTCAGCGGAATAAAAGTATGCAATCAGTACTTATAGTGGGCCCGAATGAGTTTGGATGATTTGAGATTGGTTATAAAGGCTTGTTAAAGCTTGACGATTTTGAAGAAAAACTCAAACTCGAAGATGACTGCAAGGGCTGAGATGGCAATCAATTTTTGGTAAGGATCCCAGCTCCGATAAATGTCGGTGATTCAAATCCGGTCAGCGATAAGGTTGGATGGATTGTAGTAGCAAGTATTGAAGCGTGATGAATCCTCTAACAATAGGAAGCCATTGATAATGCTTTCTTTACTAAAGAAGATAAAGAGCCTTCAACGGCCTAAGAAAGATTATAAAGAGGGCTAACGAATATGGGTCGTTATTCGATCCAGTGAAGGCCCAAAAAATGACCTAAGATACTGTATATGGCAGTGACCTAACAAGGGAATGTCAAAATAACATCAAAATTGTCTAAATCGAAGCTCATATTGTTTTCAATTAGACAAACTTCGAGGGGAAAATGTTAACCTATAAAATTATGGTTCGAATATGATGCATAAACATGGTTCATGTGTCAGGTCGTTCTTACACTCTCAAGTTCAGGTCGTGCCATTCAGGTCATGTGGGGTCAGATCGTCCGAAGCATCGGGTCGTCACATTCAGGTCGTATGAACAACAGGTCGTTTTCTACATGTTAGGGAAAAAGGGCAGTTAAGCCTTAGGTCATGTAGCAAACTAAGGAGTCAAGTCAGATTATTCTAAAGGATAGGAGGGCAAGTCGTTGATGACTTGACCGTTGCTTGGAACCCAAGGCAGTCAGGTCGGTTACGACCTAAGAGTACTATGTCAGTTATGACCTGAAGTGTTAGGTCGGCCGAATGACCTAATTTGCTCCACACACTGTTCTTAGACCATACCACCTTATTTCCACTCCTATAAATACCCTTATAGTTCCACCATTAAAGGCACTGAATTTTCCCACCATGAAGTGCTGTCAAACTAATTTCTAAACTCCACTAACTCGTTCTAACCTCCATCAATCCTCTTTCAAGCTTAGATTCAACATCTCAACCGCCATGGATTTGCTAAAATCATCTAAGTGCTCAAGTTGTTGAAAATCTAACCCAACAACCATCGCAATCTAAAAGATCTCATCATTTCCTTTGTGGATTCAAGTGAATAAAAAGTAAAAAGAGAAGAAGTTGAGTAGATTATTGTAAAAAGAGAGAAAATGAGTGAAGTTAGAGAGATTATTTACCTTGTAACTTTAATGATAATAATGAGAATTCTCTTTAAAGTGGACGTAGGCCAATTCCAGGCCGAACCACTATAAATTCCTGTGTTTTTACCTGCTTTTGTGTTTGTGGCTACCACTTTTCTAGATCTTACTTGTTTGTGAAGTGTAGAATTACACCATGGGTGTTGTTGACGATTTTTGACATCAACAATTGTTAACTAGTTCATTTAGATAAAAATATCTTTTATCTCTTAAAAACTTGGATTTTTTCATCCAAAATCTTTCCAAATCATTAATTATGATCTTACATAATTCATCCATATTTTTAATAATTTTATAAAGGCCCTAACAGTCAGTTTCCAATATCAGCCACCCAACTGCACCCATAACGACCTTTTCTAAAATTGATTTAGACATATTTTAAATTCTAACCATTCAAATTTAAATCTTGTATATTCGTTTGAAAGATCTTTTCGATATGAACCCAATAGTTACGATTTTAGGAGAATCTGACGATCGAATCTCCCATTACGTCCATTCAAAGCTATTGGTTGAAATTCGTGAACGGTCCCGCGCAGCACATTCTATTCAAGCCATTTATATACATACATACATACATACATATATATATATAATATCATCGATTTCCATTCAAAACGTATTTTATAATACACTTATAAATTCGTTTAAAAACGATTTCACTTCCATTAAATTAAAATTGAACTTCTCATATTATTATAATCTCAAAATGATAATATTATTTTGAAAATGTTAGATTTTGAAATTCAGTCTTCTCAATATTCGTTACAAAAATGAATAAAATCGATATAAAAATCCGTTCGAGTTAAAATAGCATTTTTATACTTAACTCGGCTTCACTTTTTATATTTTTGTGTCCGTCCAAGATCGGACATCAAAATCAAACTTCTAATCTTCCTTGAATATTATATTATAAAAATGTTCATATTTATTCAGGTTTGGAATAAAATCTCAACCAATATTCATATAAATAAATTTATAAGGATTTCATCATCACGTACATCCAACAACAGTTGTAAATAACTATCAACATCCAAGATAACATCCAGTCCACATATCGTGGTACATACCATGTAAGCATTAAATAGTTAACACTTATGAGATTTCATCAATTAATAGATTTACTGCAATATCAATCAATAATTCATCCACTGCCATTTACGGTGCCACAAAGTGCCCATCCATATTGTTTGAAATGCGAGTGTCGTATATTCAAACAATGCTTCTAATAACAAATAAATTCAGTGAATAGTTCGTGCGTAGAACTCAAGGGATACGCAATAGATAAAAATATCAACATAGATTATCAGTATATTTTTAAATATGATCTAATAACGGAACATAATATTTGAGTGAGAGAGTTCTCACTTTGATCGGCTTGGATTGTTAGTTTCATTTTAAATCAAATTAAATTTGGATTTAATTTGACCCAAAATTTCAACTTGCTCCAAATCTGACCAATTAGTTTTGTTGCGGAGCTCACGACTCCACGATCGCAACAGACCCAGTTTCATGCGATTCTAAATTCGTGGAAAAAAGTTATTAACGCTCGAAGTTAAAACAAATAATTAAATAATAAAAATCCTAAATTTATACCCAATTCGATTTCACGTTGCTACCCTTCACCCTCAGCCACCTTCAGTGGACCCCACCACCAGAATCATCGTTGCATGGTGCCTTTCCACTCCAAATCTCGTCGTCCCTAGGGCCGCCGTTGACCATGAAATGGTGCTCGACCGGAATTCAGTCGTGGCACAAATTCTCCGCCATTGTCCATCGTCAGAGTTACGCAACCCCAGGCGTCGAGGCCTTTCGCCACCCCAGTCCCTTCCTCTTCGAGCACCTCCGCCTGACAAGACCCCGCCTCGCCGGAAAAGTGGCAAAAATAGTTCGTAGCATTCGAAAATACATCACCCACGTTGATCTTCGATTTCCGGCAACCACAGTCAAATTCTGGCCAAATCCCTCAAGGCAAGCTGTTAAGCATCCTCCCCTCTACAACTTTCCTTTGGTGCCATCATCTAATACTCGATCATTTGGCCACAATTTCACCAAAACCAGAGTCAGTTTTTTGACTTTGAACTGAAATTTCGGAGAATTCGTAACTCCTTAGGCCATGAAATTTTCGTGGTAGGTAGAGATCATTATATGATACAACTTTCGTGTATTGAGTTTTGACTAATTGTTGATGGACTGAAAAATATAAATTATTTAATGTTCAGAGTCTTTTTTGCAAAATTTGTTGAGATTGGAAAGGGTGTTGGCTGCAATTTTGGAGGAAGAAGGAGAAATAGGGTTTAAGGGAGGAGGAAAAGATCTTATATAGTAGGGTTTATTTTTTTATTATTTCTTTAGTTAGAGCTGTCTCCAATCGACAGTTATCGATATCCCGAGCACATACGAAATCCGTTGGTGACGAAAATTGACATACAGCTATGTCTTGATGACACGGTCCTAACAAAACTAACTTCATCAAATTCCGAGTCCGTTTTCTCAGAAAACTCTATTTTGGACTCAAATGGCTGACCGATTCACAATTTATTGTGCATGGCCACATACTAGCTCCGAAAATTACGAAATTTGGAATCTAGCAATAATTTAATATTCCGAATCCAACAAAATTAATTTTGTCAAAATGGAGGTTGTTTGGAAATGGCCATTTTTAAGGGCTATATGTAATATTTGAATATATATAAATTCCATAGCGACTATTTGGAAAATTAATCTGGACATAACTTACAATTTATAAAACGAAATCTCAATTTCTTACATTCGTTAGGAAGATATAGTTAATTAGTTCCTAACGTTTCTTGTTTCATCAAATTCTAACTTATAACGAATTATGTATACTCGTTTAAAGTTTAATACTAAATTTTCAAACTACCGCGCCATTACGAGCTCGTTTTATAACTAATATAAATAAATATGTTCAAACTTCGTTTTATATTAATTTACGCCGTTTATTCTCAAAATAAATTGTATAAAATATTTAATTTTCATTAAAATCAATTAATAATAAATATTAAATGTGTTTCGAAAATACGGGGTTGTAACAATCTCCCCCACTTAAAACCTTTTTGTCCCCGAAAAAGGAACGGAGCTGAAAGTTGTTTAACTAACCAACTCAACTTTCATTTTTGCTTTAGTTCTGAAAATTTTCGCCATAACCCTTTGTACGGGTTGATCTGAACAAATATATATGGCCTTATCAAGCACTCAATAAATCATTAAGTCACACACAAATCAATTGTGACTTTTCTATGCTCAAGGGAGATGTGTGAAAAGTCATCCCTTGACTCAGTGATGGAAATTAGTCATAATCCATGTGTCGTATCTACAATAAGAGAGATGTGTATATTTTTTGTCATATAAAGACCCAGTGATGGGGTTTATTATTAATCCTGCAATTTCCGTTATAGGTTATTAAGTCCATAATCAGTCTTCAGTCCAACCTGTAATTCAGTCATCGCCATATAAGCATTTCACTCATATGGTAATCCAAACCTCGTCATATAAGCACCAAAAGCTTATATGGAATATGTTATGCTATGCTGTCCATAATATGTGCCATGCGATGTAGTCCATAACTATTGTTACTATCCTATGGTGTATGTTTAATTTCACACAGAGCAACTATCAAAGCGCATCCAATTCACTCACAGCAGTATAATAATAAACTTGTGCAACCAACTAAATAAGGTGCATCTATTTGTCACGCATGCAATTTATTTCTCTACTTAGCTTGCATATAATAACTTATTCATTATATATACACACACACACACACACACACACTAACACATATATATGTATGTATGTATATGTGTGTATATATATCCAATTGAAACTAATTTCAAGTTAATTCAACATTAAATTTGATTCAGGTCAATTTATCTTCTATACTCATATTGGTTTTAGTATTCCAATTTTATTTAACTTCACTTAAGTTAAATTGTAATTCATTTGATTTTCTTTCATAATTTCCATCTATTTAATTAGTTAAATTTTAAAGCTCAAATTATTTCAAAATATTTATTTAAATCTGTTTAATTATAATTTTACGTTTCAATTGGAATTATATAGTCATCCCACGTTCGAAACTCGAAAATAAACACTAATGATGAGATCTCAATCACCAGAATCACCCTCAAGCGACTAGAATGTGATTTTATATCAATCAAGCATATTCAAGACTTCGTATATACAATAGCTCGGTGTATATGCAAAATCTTCTTATACTCGATAGTACGGCTTCGATGTCAAAATAAAATACTCAAATCTATTATAAAATATAATCTTTCATAATTAAATTCATTTTTGTTAGGGAACTAGGTGTCTATAACCCAGTATCAATGGATCTTAAGGCTACTCAGACACTAGAGAGATAAACTATATCTATTCAAGTTCAAATCAAAAGAAATAATTAATGAAATAAAATGCAGTACAGTAAATAACCCCAGGATTCTTATACTGGTTCAGATTAACCAATCCTACATCCAGTCCTACACTTCACCATGCAGAATTTCACTATAATCACCTGCTTTCCATGGGTGGCAAGAAAACCTTTACAATCTTGATTTCATAGGCAACAAGATACACCTTCTCTTAATCAACAGCAACAAATAGTGGCAAATATACATATCTTCAATACAGATTCTTGCAGATTTGGTAAAATGATCCTATAGACCTCTAATGGCAATATATATTTGAATTCTTTGAGGAAATAGGATAAAATCAAAGAGAGAATGATATGAATTCAGGTACAACTCTCTGATATTGTGTGGCTTGCAAATCAATGAAGAACATGAGTGAATTTGTAAGAATAATATGATAGTATTCGATGGATTTTTGTAGAGAATAAATGGAGAAGAAGGAGTAGAAGAAAATTTGAAATTATTGTATAAAAATTCATTACCAGAGGCCTTTAAATAGTGTATGAAAGGATGAGTCTTTTGGTGAAAGGGTGGAGGGAAATAACTACCCAATCTGAATTTGTGAATCTTAAATAGCCGTTATATGTTGACATACAAAGATGGGTATGTTGACATACTTGTGTTGCAAATATGCACAACAACACTTATAAGTGTTTCTAATTTTCTGCACTTCATATTTCTTTATATTTGTGGATTTTGGTGATTCGGTTGAGGTCAATGGTTAATTATCTTCAAGTATAATTGCTATGGAATCTTTAACAAGATATTCTAAGGTTCACCCAACTCCGCATCATTTCAAACACCTCTGGTCTTCAGCATTCTTCTCTAATAGGCTTTGGTCTTAATTGTTCCGATTATCCTTCTTCTATAATTATTCTTTTGTACTCTTGTTTAAATATCTCCATAATATATCTAATGCAACTGCACAACTCAAAGATATGTTAGTAGTAATGTTTATATGGTTGTTGTCATCAAAATTAATACCTAGGGTATTAACAATTTTTACATATAAATAAATTTATTCTTTTCTATATATAACACTCTTCCAACTCATTCTAGGGCGTTACTAACCCCATCTCGAACGAGTTTCTCATTCTAGGATGCTACTGATCATATCTCTAATGAGTTATTCTTTAATAGGATATTACTAACCCTACCTCTGATGAGTTCTTTCGTTTGGTTCTATTGTGTCATATTCTCGAGCTTTATAAACCAAAGCTCTGATACTAAGCTGTCACAACCCGAACTTCGCCCGGTTCGAAACGATCACTAAACCGACCATGACCGTTTGAGAACACGGATTGTATGAGAACACAATGCATCGGAACACAGAACAATATAACTTTTCGTTACTATTACAACAATTTACATCAGAGTACAAGAATACCAGAGTACAAATAAATAATATACATAGCAGCGGAAATAAAAATGCATAAATACAATGCACAACAGAATACATCAACTACCACAACTGAAAGAAATACATGATACAAACTTTTTGAATATATCTCCAACTATAAACTAGGATCCAGTTGAATAGAAATCTGCAAAACCAAAACTAATAGCTGCCAGTATGGAAAATATGGGCACCTAGAGTTTAGGAGAAAACAATAAACTCTAGGTTAGTCATGCGAATGCTGTGAGAACTAAAAATAGTTATTAAAACTTTACATTAAAAGTGGAAAAAATCACAGGACTACGCCGTATGACACGGAATGGGTTTACTCCACATGAATATCAATTTAAAAATAATGAAATGCTTCTTGAAATTGAAGCCATTATAAGACTTGGGTCCCATCACATAATGCAACGCAAACAGGAGGATAGAGTTTTACCATATAATAAACAAAAATGCTTTATACGCAATATCTTTTTTTATATTATCATTAGTGCATAGTGTAAAAACCATCTTCATAAATAAAATATCAATCATAGCAAAGGTAGTGTACTACGACTACAACATAGGTTACAATTAAGATTACGAAGGTTCGTATTTGAAATTGGGTTCCATCAATGACCGAGGCTTTCTTGCCACCACTAATCGTCGCCTTTTTGGGGGCGAATCTGGATCCTTCATGCTACAGTGGAGTCATTTTTATTGGGGTGCTCCCAGATCCCTTTGATCCTTCATGCTCAGTGGAGTCACCTTTATCGGGGCGCTCCCAGATCCCTTCTCTCAACCTTAGATACACAATGGTTACTCCAGGAAAAATCTTTACCCATTGTCCAATTCCAACATGTCGTTTATTATCTAGCCTCAATCATTCATGGGTTGTGATGCTCGTCGAAGTCACGTCTCGACACACAAAGCTATGCTATATCAGCCATGCTTTGATCGTCATCCACAAAGCTCTGCATTTCAATAAGAAGCTTTGATCACTACATCTTAGCATGCCACATTGCCAATCAATACCATATCATTGATGTCTACCAATATATATAACCACCAAGCTCATATGTCTCAGAGAAGGGTGTTAAGCAAGAGAATAAATTCTTCACCACCAAACAGATATATATTCCACAGAGATCAAGGAATACAACATAAAATACAATGTCAAACATACAATCCATTTGCAAATCCGTTCTGGGTCTGAATGAAACCGGAGACACCTTATTCCTCGTCCCACATGTCCAATACAAGAGAGAGGCCCTCGCATATCTGGTCGATCTCCAAGTACGTCTGGATAACCACAACTTATAACCTCGTCTTGGGTTTTACACCCCAAGCGAGACATCAAAAATAATCCAAACGATGTGAAGAACCACCATCTTCAGTACCTTCGACTTTTAATCATCATATCAGTTATTTAGAATGTGTTAAACCCGATCTTTCCGAATAATTGGCACATCTTTATAAGCATGTGATAAATACGCAAAGATAACACATATCTCATTCCAATCCAAAATATTCTTTTATTCAAATATTCATATCTTCAGGGAAAGGTTCCCGTTAATTTTATCAAAGATAAGTTCTTTAAAACTTATTGTTTAATATTCATTTGAATATTATTTTCAAAATATTTTATTATCTTTTCACAACTTAAACCAAATTAAGGTTTATATAGCTAGTCGGGATTATCCAGCCTTTCCGAAGTAATCATTTATTCCCAATCCCAACCAATTTATCCCATGGAGCAAAACTGGTAGTACTCCATATCCAACACCCATTGTTTTTATCGGTAAATTTAAGTACCATTTAAAGTTCAAAACTAATTAAAGATTTAACTAACGCATGGGGTAAAACTAGTGATACTCAATTCTCGATCACTTCTCGTATTTGGCAAATTTGATTATCCCTTTCTCATTCAATCTAATTAAAGATTCGTTAAAACTCCAACTTAATTTTCATCCTAAAAATCATTATTTAATGATTATTCAACCTTTGGAAATTAATATTGTCTTTACTTGGGTAAAAACAAATGTCATGTAAAAACACCATTCGCGATAAACCCAAAATCATCTTCCATTAAATATGGAATTTTCACGGAAATCTGAGCAATTTATAATTGATATAAATTTATGTATATTGCCAATACTATAAGTGGAATAACAACAATGCCATTTTAAATTCCATAAATAGTAAGCGCCTTCCTTCATAGAAGCTCATCTCGATTATTATTAATCGAATTCCATTCAATTCCAATTTAATTGAATAAACTGGAAAACTTCATTAAATCTTAATTACTTTCACAAGTGGGTTCATGAACAACATTAATTAAGATACCATTCACAACGAACCTAAAATCCAATTTGATATTAAAAATAAGATCTTAAATGGAAATCATGTCGACTTACATTCTATACCATATTCTGAAACTGATAGATATCATTTTGGAATAACGATATCAATATCTTCCAAATTCCCACAACAATATTCGTATAATCACGGAATCCAATATCGAAATATCTGCAGATAATTTCCATTCAAGTCCATTCCAATTTATATGTTGGAAACTTCTGGTTATTTTAAGCCATCCTCAATCCAACTTATTAATTTAAAATCATTGGATTTCTAATCTAGTTGTTAACTAGTTCATTTAGTTAAAATATCTTTTATCTTTTCAAACTTGGAATTTGTCATCCATAATCTTTCCAATTCATTAATTATGGTTTTACATAATTTACCCATATTTTTAATAATTTTATTAAGGCCCTTACAATCGAATTTCCCGTTACGTCCATTCAAACTTAATGGTTAAATTCGCGAATGGTTGCTGCGTAGCACATTCTATTCAAGCCATTTAAATACATATATAATATATTGTTCGACGACAAATATTCTACTAATTAGAAAATCATCGCGAAGTGTATATAACTGCAAGCGCACGACGTACACTTGTAGTACGTGGTGAATACGGGTCGATCCACAGAGAAAGAAATAATTTTAATTATATATAATCAAATAAACCAAATTCGAGTGAAGTTTTAACTACAAATACAACTAAACTAAACTAACAAACTAAGATAGATAAAAACTTTGAGAATAAATGACAACTTAGAAATAAATTCACTTTCTAGATCACATGAATCAACATAAAATGAAACCATGGTCTCTTTTTTTTTGGTCATTTGTGAATCTAGTTGATATGATTATTATAGGTATAGCTTATTCCTGATATTAACTAGCACAACATAAACTATAAAACTATAGCATACCCACTAAATCACCTTACTAGTTCGAATGAAAAACGAATAAGTTGAAACTGAAATGTACTTTAGGCATGGCCTATGAACTATAAATTAGAACTGTAGACCATTAAAAATTTATTTCAAACTCCACTTAATCACCATCATCATATATAAATGAACAGGTAACTAGTGAACATATGACTAAGCATAGCTTATTTGGTGCCAACAACATAGGCTATCAAATTCAATAATAAACACAAAACCAATAACATCAACATGAAATGAAGCACAAAAGGCGAGCATGAATAAACAAATTATGTTTCATCTACATAATCAAGAGAGCTTCATTACCCCTACGTTGAAAGGGATTAGCCTCTAATGTATGTAATCATGACAACAAAGATAGATTGCAACATTAAAAATAAAGGAAAAAGAGAGAACTAATTAACAAAAATAAACTAAACTACTTGCATAAAATAAAACTACACTAATGCATAAAGTAAATAACAAGAATTAAATGAACAAGAAATTAAATTGCATTAACATGAAAATTACATAAGAGGGAAATGACTAAGAAGCCATGAAAGAAAGAAAGAGCTTTTGTTTTTTTATCCTACAAACTAACTAAAAAAGAAGATCTTTACATCAACATAAAGGGGATATTTATACATGCTCTAAACCCTAAAACCCTAATCACTTTTGTTAGGGACTACCAAAAATACCCCTTCATGAAGATTCCAATTGTCTTTAGCTACTAATTGTTTATTAAAATTGTATGAAGCCTTTTTTGTCTCCATTTGCTAATATATTAGCCTCTAACTGTATCATTAAGGAAGGAGAGATATTCGGTAGGTGGGGTCCTCCACTAAGCAATGAGTGAATTAGTTCCATTTCCAATTCTTTGTATCCATTTTATGCATGTATATCTCCATGTGAACTTCATTTGTATACTTCATTTTTGCTCCTAAATTCCCACAAGACACATGAAAATGAAAAAGTAAAATTTATCAAAAATAAATACATGCACAAATGACCATTTTCCCCAATATGAAGATGAATGCATGATAATTTGAGAATTTTGGGTTTTCGGTTAAAACAAGTGAAAATATCCCAATATGTTATTTATTTAATTAAAAGAAGAATAAATGTGTGAATATAAATGTGCATATTTACGTGCACATCAAACACCCCTACACTTATCTTTTTATTCATCCTTGAATAAACTAAAAAACTAAGATAAATTCGTTTTCGTAGGGAGCATGATTGCATTGAGCGTATGCAACCAGCCGTTAAACCTCTTAGTGTCCCAGTAGGAGGAGTGTTGTCACATGAGGGTTTTCAGTGGATTCTACCACAAAATCCAAGTGTTAGATGGAAAAAATATTTACAAAATACAAGATTCAAAAATATTTACTAGATGAATGCAAGTTTTCAAAATAATATTTACAAATGGATAATTTACATTTAAATTTGATACGAATGAGTTAACACAAGTTTGGGTCGTCACTATGAAATTTAAGTCCGTTACTAATCAAAACTTCAAACAAAGGTCTGGTTATCATTACAAACTCCTCCAGCTTGGCTAGTTGTTTTGGTAGAAACATAGTGCAAATATGAAATGAATTATACAATCGATATCAACAATCGTAAAATGGCATCTTTATTTCCTTTTGGTTAACAAGTTAGGTTAAATAAGTAAAGAAGGTGTTTAAATTTCAAGTGCTAACTCTCTCTTTATTTTGAAAAATATTTACATTATTATTATTTACAAACATCTAACTGAAAAGATCAAGGTATACCACACCTACATTGCATTACAACTTATGTAAGGGTTGGGACAGAACTTGGCAGATTGTGCAAACCTACACTGACTTTGTCAATAACATGTTGGTAATCCTTAGGTGTCCAACTCATGAAATGAGACCACGGTATACCATCCGTACACTGCATTATGGCTTACGCGAGAGTTGGGACAGAGCTTGGCAGGTTTGCACACCAATTGTGACGGCCCGCCCCGCACTAGCCTGCATTTCCTCCGAAGGTGCGCTGTACACATGCCCGACTAGCAAAGAACGGTCACCAAAGAAAGGAAAGAAGAGAATGAACTAACAAGGAACCTGTAGAATGTCTCACAGCGCATGGAGAAAACTATAATAATAATGTACTTGACATAAAACAGGCGAGACAGTACATAAGCTGATAATTAAAACCAACATCAACATCATAGTAGTGGAAGTCTAAATACAGCTTATTACAACTTTCCAAATTACTGTCTCTAAAACAGAAGAAAGTTAAAGTAGAAGATGCACTACTAATGCCCAAGCAGTTATCTTCAACAACACAGGGAGAATATCTAAATGTATCATACGTGGAAGCCTCCTGCTCGTCTCTGAATCAGCTACTCGTGCATACCCAGCTAACCTGTCTCTGGTCTGCTCGTGAGAGCACCTAGAGTAATAAGAAGAGACATAAAACTCTGGGTCAGACAAAAAGTCTGGTATGAGCGATAAGCAGCTAAACAAAACAATAACAGATATACTAAACCATACCTGAACCTGGACCTGCAACCAAAGAGTTAGCACTACATACTGTACAAACTCTAAGGTGCCACTGAACATATGGTGTAAAGATAACGGGGGTGAGGGTGTGCATGTCACAATGATGGCAAATAAGTCAAGCATAGCAACCATCCTCACATCTCTCACTCAGTGCGTAAAGCATACGATGTTCACCACTGTCAATTACTAGACCCATCGAAGTAGTGACGGAGTTCGACTTGTACAACCACTGCTACTACCAAGCTTACCACATGGAGTCATGACCAAATCTTTACAAATGACCCCACTTCATTGGTCTATTAGCTCTTTAGTCGTACCTAGGCCACTTTGGCCCTGAATCCGTCCACGTACCTCCCATACATAGTGATCCAAAGTCATAGACATCGACGACCCCTTGGCACACGTCCCGCAGCGAAGCCCAACTCATGAAGTCGACTCGTTGGTTCCCAACTGGATCTTGAGTTCTACTTCCTATTTGGACTTCCTTTGCATCTCGGGTTTTGGTCGAATTGGAGTTGGTCTTCAAAAGAGTCGTCGCATAATCGTAGCTCTAGTCCTGTTCGGTTCGGTTGTTCTTCCCTAGTTCGGTTCGGCTCACTCCACTTCCTGGCCATCCGGTTCGGTTCGGACGTGTTCAAGTGCTCCAACCTCGGTTCGGTTAGGTTGTCCTCATCCGATTCGGTTCGGGTACCACGCTCCATTTGGTTTGGGTGCCATGCTCCATTTGGTTTGGTTCGTCCCTCCTGCTCCAACTTGCCTACTCCGATCCAATCCCGCTTGCTTGCCTGCTCCGATCCGATCCGCTCCCCAGCTCCGATCTGATCCTATGTCCAACTCCAACTCTAACCAATGGCCTTCCTTCCTGCCAAACTTCCTTTGTGCCAGACTTTAGTTCAGTTCGGATTCCTTGCTCAGCTCTCCTATTCGATCCGAGCCCCTAACCCGATCCGATCCGAAACCCTGCACAACTTTCTGCAACTTTTTCCAGCGACTTGTTTACGCCATTCGACGACGTTTTCGACCAATCTAACTTTTCTAAACAACCACATGTCATTCCAAACAGTCATAGCAACAAATAGAAGTGACCTCAAACACCAAAACAACAATCTTAACATGTGAAATGGATCAAACATACCCAAAATCCCATATTTTCCCTTAAGAATGTTTAGAAAAAACTAATGATATGATTAGCAAAACTTAATCAAATTAAACCAAATTTCTAACAAAGGTCTAAAACATTATTTTAGAATTTATAAATATTTTTCCAGAATTTATTAATGCATAAATGCGCTAATCCTCGCTAATTACCCTTAATTAACTGTAATTAGTGTCAAAACAATGCTAATCACTCACCTTGGCCACAAATAAAATTTTCAGAACTGAAACCTCGCTGATTTGGGTGAATACTGATGTCTAACAGCAGCTCTAATACTGATTTGGTGTAGATCTTCCTTGATTTGACGTAGATTAAGCCAAAACTTGATTAGAAAGTGATTAGAATTTGATTTGGGTGTTGGAGGCCATTGCTAGGGTTCTAAGAATAAAAGTGGCGGCTGAAAAATGAAGATAAGATCATTCTCTAACTGATTTCAGCCTCCTCATAACCCTAATCCCGAAATTCCCCATTGGGCCTAGCTGTTAATTACCCGGTTAAGCCCAATTAAGCTGTTTTTCACTATCTGAAACTTGTTTCAGCCATATCTCCCAAACGGTGAGTCTGTTTGGCTAATGTGACCACTTTACGGAATTGTAAACCATCATCCGGAGCTAATAGAAGTGGTTTCAGTCAAAATTCCTTTCCAATCAAAAGTTATGGCCAAAACAGTACCAACTAGGGGCAAAATGGTCATTTAAAAATCGGCAAAAATCATGAACATGGGAAATGACCCCAATAGTCGTCTCCCAAAGTTACATGACCATATGACTTCGTATGTGAAAGAAATAAATATTCTATGATCCTTTGATGCGTAGAATGCGGGTCGTTACACTCTCCCCCCTTTAAGAAATTTCGTCCCCGAAATTCCTTAACCCAAAACATACAAAGGATCCCGCATGCCTACCAGCCACATACAACAATCAAACATGCGAAACAACCAAACAAGCCTATCCTAGCATGCTGAAAGACTAAATCGAAGTTAAAATCTTACCAGGCGAAGAGTTCTGGATACGTCTTCCTAATGTTCTCCTATGTCTCCTAAGTACAGTCATTCTCATTCTCACCCCACTGGACTTTGACTAGATTCACCGCTTTCCTTCGAAGTTGCTTCGTATTGTTCCCAACAATACGCATAGGCTTGCGATTCCCAACTGCCTCGGATTCAACTTCGATATCATCCAACTGATCAGGTGAAATAGTCACATCTGGGTCATGCACGAACTTCCTTAACTGGGAAACATGAAACACGTTGTGAACTTCTGCCATCTTCTCTGGTAATTCAACTCTATATACCAAATTCCCAATTTGCTCAAGAACTGGGAATGGACCAACAAATCTTGCTGCTAACTTGCCTCTCCTGCCAATCGTATTACGCTCTTTAACGGAGATGTCTTGACAAACACCAAGTCGCCAATGGAGAACCTTAGTTCTCTTCTCCTTTAATCAGCATAACTTTTCTGCCTATCTTGGGCAGCCTTCATTCGTTGTTGGATAATCTTAATCTTAGCTGAAGTTTCTCTTATCACATCGGGTCCAAGCACAAACTTCTCACCAGTTTCTACCCAACATGACGGTGAGTTGCACGGTCTTCCGTACAAAGCTTCAAACGGAGCCATACCGATACTGAATTGATAACTATTATTATATGCAAACTCTACTAGATGCAAATGGTCATCCTATGATCCACCAAAATCCAATACATAGGCTCTCAAGGGATCTGTTAACACTCGATTCACCCTCTCTGTCTGTCCGTCGGTTTGAGGATGATACGCGGTACTGAGATGTAGTTCTGATCCTAACGCCTCCTGTAAGCTCTTCCAAAATCCATCAGTGAACAACGGATCTCGGTCACTCACAATGCCCTTGGGTATTCCATGAAATCTCACTACCCACTTTATATATAGTTCAGCTAACTTAACCGCTGTCCCGTTCGACTTGACGGGTATAAATCTTGCACTCTTGGTCAATCGGTTCACAATCACCCAAATGCTATCATGGCCCGATCTAGTCCTTGGTAACCCATCAATGAAATCCATTGACACTTGTTCCCATTTCCATTCTGGGATTTCTAATGGTTGTAGCAAACCACTAGGCTTCTTTTGCTCAGCCTTAACTAGCTGGCAGTTCATGCATTTGGATATAAACTTCCTAACGTCTCTTTTCATCCCTTCCCAGTAGTAGGTCTGCTTCATGTCTCGATACATTTTGTTACCACAGGGATGTGTAGTCAGCTTTGAGTGATGACATTCTCTAAGCACTTCATCTCTCAATCCGTTGACATTGGGTACAACTAGTCTTCCATTCTTTCTAAGCCATCCATCTCGATCAAGCCCATACTTGTTCATCTCTCCGTCGATTCCCATCTTTAACTTTGAGATGATTTCCAATAGGTTAGGATCGTTCCTCTGGCTGGAACCAATCCGCTCAATCAAAGTGGGTCTGATTATCAAACTTGCTAACATTTCTGGATCCAATTCGCACTTTGGTCTGAAATCATACCCAGCGATGTACTCCAGTTGCTTCCATTCTAGAAACATAGCCCTTAAACTGGCATGCCTTCTACTCATTGCATCAGCTACCGCATTACCCTTTCCTGGTGTGTATGCGATATCAAAATCTTAGGAAGCCAAGAATTCTAACCATCTTTGCTATAGGAGATTTATATCCTTTTGAGAGAAAAGATACTTTAATGATTTATGATCGGTCAACAACTCGAATCTTTCTCCCAAGAGATAATGTCTCCACATCTTCAGTGCAAACACGATTGCTGCCAATTCCAAATCATGGGTAGGGTATCTTCTCTCATGCAGTTTCAATTGCCGACTTGCATAAGCTACAACCCTACCTCCTTGCATCAATACAGCACCAAGTCTGGTACCACATGCATCTGTATATACCGTCATCTCTTCATTCCCCTTAGGAATGACTAACACCGGTGTGCGCGTCAACTTTTCCTTTAGACTCTTGAATGAATTCTCGCACTTTTTGTCCCAGACAAAAGCTTGATTCTTCTTGGTCAATTGAGTCAACGGTGCTGCTATCTTGGAAAAGTCTTGGATAAACTTACGATAATATCCAGCTGATCCCAAGAAACTTCTTATGTCTGTTGCATTCTTGGGCATAGACCAATCTTGTACCGTAGCCACCTTCGCAGGATCCACGGCAATACCATTCTCTGAAACAACATGGCCCAAGAATCTCACTTCCATTCTCCAAAAGTGACACATAGAAAACTTTGCTTTCAATTGGTGTTTTCTCAACACCTCCATCACTATTCTTAAATGTTCCTTGTGTTCTTCCTCTATCCTCGAATAGACCAAAATATCATCCATGAACACAAGGACAAACTTATTCAACTGATCTCTGAATACCCTATTCATAAGATCCACAAAATATGTTGGTGCATTGGTCAACCCGAATGGCATGACCAACCACTCATAAATTCCAGACGGCATCCCGAATGTCGTCTTAGCTATACTCTCAGCTTCCACTCTAAGCTGATGAAAACCTGTCGCGAGATCCAACTGAGAAAATACTCTCGCGCCACTCAACTGATCAAATAAATCATCTATCCGCGGTAGAGGATACTTATTCTTTCTCGTTACTTTATTCAACTCGCGGTAGTCTACACACAAACGAAGGGAACCATCCGCCTTGGTAGCAAACACAACTGGTGCTCCCCATTCAGAAACACTCCTTCTGATAAATCCCTTCTTCAAAAGATCGCTGACTTGCACCCCGAGCTCTCACTGCTCCCTTGGTGCCATACGACGAAGTGACATCACTATAGGTCTGTCATCTTTCACCAAGTCAATACGGAACTCAATCTCTCGATGTGGTGGAAGCCCGGTCACTTCTTCGAAGACATCCGGATACTGGCCAACCACGTGCAAAGCTGACAACTCACTATGCGGGATGTCGAGGGAATTTAGAAAACTAGCCATTACCCCATCACCGGGTAGACCACCAAACACAACCCTCCGCCCATCATCCGCTCTAGCTGTCACCAAAAAGCCCCCACAGTCTACCACCACCCCGTATCTTTGGAGCCAATCAACTCCCAAAATAATGCCAAACCCAGTAAAGCCCAAAACAAAGCAATCACAAACAAACATGAATCCATGACTCGATAAGACCACATTATGACAAATCATGCTAAGGTTAGTCGAACCACCAATCGGGTTCGTCACTACTAAAGGTCTATCGACAATCTCGGGCTCCAATCCCAACCTATCTACCAGGTCACTAGATATGAAAGAACTGGAAGCCCCGGTATCAAACAAAACTCTAACAGGAACATCATAATTAGAAAGCATACCTTGATTAACAACATTCTTTCCCTTCTCCGCCGCAGTTGGGGCATTCAACGAAGAAGGAATAACATTAAGGGCATATGCTTTCACCATTTTCTTTTCTTTAGGGGGTTGCGGACACTTGTCCTTGTGATGTCCCACTTGGCCACAGTTGAAGCACTTCCTATCCGCTGGCTTGGCCCGAAAATTACTAGCATAATGGCCCTTCTTACCACAGCTGAAGCACTCAACTTCTTGCTTATTCTTTTTCTTCTGGCCATCCTCAGTCTGATTCTGCTTTCTCTTATTCTGAGAATCATTCTTACCTCCACCGCTTGCTTGCGGTTTCGGTTCCTCTACAGATGCAGCCTCAGTCTTCGGCTTAGGGTAAAGACTCTCTGACCTTAATGCTTTCCCCACAATCGATTCAAACGTCTCATCGATGTGGTTAATAAGCCTTTCCCCCAAGTATTGATCCAAGCCGGTTATGAACTTCTCATTCTTCTTCTCGGCAGTATCAATAAGAGATAAACCATATTTCGACAAAGTGTCGAATTCAACAATATACTCCGAGACAGCTCTGCCATTCTGCTTGAGCTCCAAGAATTTCTTAAACAACACTGACTTCTGAGCAGCTTGAATGAACTTCTCGCTAAAGCGAACCTTAAACTGCTCCCAGGTAGTCTGATCCTCGGGAGTAGCTGCCTATATAGCATTCCACCAATTCATTGCCCGTCCTTGCAACTGACGGGATGCTAGCCTTCTCTTCATCGCATCCTCGATGACCAAATCTTTGAAGATACGCTCACAACTATCCAATCAATCCTGAACATCCGTGGCCGACTCCGTTCCGTGGAACGGCTTCCCACTAAGACTAGTATAATCCTTATTCAGCTTGGCGAAATTGGCCCTAGGCGCCTGCACTATTGGACCACCACCATTATCACCATTGGGAGCTTCCCTCTGCACATCTCTAAGCATCTCTCTCATGAGGTCAGTAAACATCGTCCTCATGTCGGCAGCATTCCCATTATTGGCTCCTCTACCGGCAGCACTTGTGTATCGGCTCATCGTTCAATCTGTAAAGAGAAACGATTAACCATTTCTATGGTGGTGCTAATGCAGTGCGACTTCATCCTTAGCTATACTAATAGTATATATATATAGCTTTTGAAAACCAAAATAATCGCAAATACGCGCTCTCATATATGTATACTATCTCTCCCTGATGACTTCCCTAGGTTAACTACGCAACCTAGAGCTCTGATACCAAGTGTGACGGCCCGCCCCGCACTAGCCTGCATTTCCTCCGAAGGTGCGCTGTACACATGCCCGACTAGCACGGAACGGTCACCAAAGAAAGGAAAGAAGAGAATGAACTAACAAGGAACCTGTAGAATGTCTCACAGCGCATGGAACAAATTATAATAATAATGTACTTGACATAAAACAGGCGGGACAGTGCATAAGATGATAAATAAAACCAACATCAACATCAGAGTAGCGGAAGTCTGAGTACAGCTTATTACAACTTTCCAAATTACTGTCTCTAAAACAAAAGAAAGTTAAAGTAGAAGATGCACTACTAATGCCCAAGCAGTGATCTTCAACAACACAGGGAGAATATCTAAATGTATCATACGTGGAAGCCTCCTGCTCGTCTCCGAATCAGCTACTCGTGCATACCCAGCTAACCTGTCTCTAGTCTGCTCGTGAGAGCACCCAGAGTAATAAGAAGAGACATAAAACCTTGGGTCAGACTAAAAGTCTGGTATGAGCGATAAGCAGCTAAACAAAACAATAACAGGTATACTAAACCATACCTGAACCTGGACCTGCAACCAAAGAGTTAGCACTACATACTGTACAATACTCTAAGGTGCCACTGAACATATGGTGTAAAGATAACGGGGGTGGGGGTGTACATGTCATAATGATGGCAAATAAGTCAAGCATAGCAACCATCCTCACATCTCTCACTCAGTGCGTAAAGCATACGATGTCCACCACTGTCAATCACTAGACCCATCGAAGTAGTGACGGAGTTCGACTTGTACAACCACTGCTACTACCAAGCTTACCACATGGAATCATGACCAAATCTTTACAAATGACCCCACTTCATTGGTCTATTAGCTCTTTAGTCGTACCTAGGCCACTTTGGCCCTGAATCTGTCCACGTACCTCCCATACATAGTGATCCAAAGTCATAAACATCGACGGCCCCTTGGCACACGTCCCGCAGCAAAGCCCAACTCATGAAGTCGACTCGTTGGTTCCCAACTGGATCCTGAGTTCTACTTCCTATTTGGACTTCCTTTGCATCTTGGGTTTTGGTCGAATTGGAGTTGGTCTTCAGAAGAGTCGTCGCGTAATCGTAGCTCCAGTCCTGTTCTGTTCGGTTGTTCTTCCCTAGTTCGGTTCGGCTCACTCCACTTCCTGGCCATCCGATTCGGTTCGGACGTGTTCAAGTGCTCCAATCTTGGTTCGGTTAGGTTGTCCTCATCCGGTTCGGTTCGGGTACCACGCTCCATTCAGTTCGGTTCGGGTGCCATGCTCCATTTGGTTCGGTTCGTCCCTCCTGCTCCAGCTTGCCTGCTCCGATCCGATCCCGCTCGCTTGCCTGCTCCGATCCGATCCGCTCCCTAGCTCCGATCCGATCCTCTTTCCAACTCCAACTCTAAGCAATGGCCTTCCTTCCTGCCAAAGTTCCTTTGTGCCAGACTTCAGTTCGGTTCAGATTCCTTGCCCAGCTCTCCTATCCGATCCGAGCCCCTAACCCGATCCAATCTGAAACCCTGCACAACTTTCTGCAACTTTTTCCAACGACTTGTTTACGCCATTCGACGATGTTTTCGACCAATCTAACTTTTCTAAACAACCACAAGTCATTCCAAACAGTCATAGCAACAAATAGAAGTGACCTCAAACACCAAAACAACAATCTTAACATGTGAAATGGATCAAACATACCCAAAATCCCATATTTTCCCTTAAGCATGTTTAGGCAAAACTAATGATATGATTAGCAAAACTTAATCAAATTAAACCAAATTTCTAACAGAGGTCTAAAACATTATTTTAGAATTTATAAATATTTTTTCAGAATTTATTAATGCATAAATTCGCTAATCTTCACTAATTACCCTTAATTAACCGTAATTAGTGTCAAAACAATGCTAATCTCTCACCTTGGCCACAAATAAAATTTTCAAAACTGAAACCTCGTTGATTTGGGTGAATACTGATGTCTAACAGCAGCTCTAATACTGATTTGGTGTAGATCTTCCTTGATTTGACGTAGATTAAGCCAAAACTTGATTAGAAAGTGATTAGGAGTTGATTTGGGTGTTGGAGGCCATTGCTAGGGTTCTAAGAATAAAAGTGGCAGCTGAAAAATGAAGATAAGATCGTTCTCTAACTGATTTCAGCCTCCTCATAACCCTAATCCCGAAATTCCCCATTGGGCCTAGCTGTTATTTACCCGGTTAAGCCCAGTTAAGCTGTTTTTCACTATCTGAAACTTGTTTCAGTCATATCTCCCAAACGGTGAGTCCGTTTGGCTAATGTGACCACTCTACGGAATTGTAAACCATCATCCGGAGCTAATGGAAGTCGTTTCAGTTCAAAATTCTTTTCCAATCAAAAGTTATGGCCAAAACAGTACCAACTAGGGGCAAAATGGTCATTTAAAAATCGACAAAAATCATGAACATGGGAAATGACCCCAATAGTCGTCTCCCAAAGTTACATAACCATACGACTTCGTATGTGAAAGAAATAAATATTCTACGATCCTTCGATGCGTAGAATGCGGGTCGTTACACCAATGCTATATTTACAAGCAATGTTGGGTACCCTTGGATTATATATATACATATATATTGTTTTTTGTTTTGAAGAGAGAGAGAGAGAGTTAAGAGAGAATATCTTAGCATAACTTCAATTAAAAGATCTAAAATGTTATCGCAAGTAGTCTAAATCAACCATTCTATTAATCAGATTACAATTCAGAAAACATTTCCTACTCATCTCCTACGAATCTTCCCATATACCAGTTACACTAAATTTTCTCATAATTTAAACTTTTCTTTGTTATCCATTAAGAAAAGTGATTTTCCAAACATTTTAATCGTACGACCAAAACCGTATACTTACTTCATCGTGTCCATTTAAAAGTAAATTAAAATGCTTTTTTTTTGAATGAAAAAAAGAAAAGAAAAAATCTATGCAAAACCAAAATAAATAAGAAACTCCCCCACACACTTGATTTTGACTGTGTCCCCACAGGCAACCCAAGTGGAAGGAGAAAAGAGAAAAAAGGGATTTTTTTTTGAAAATATGCCATATATTTGAAAGAAAAAAAATATTATTTATAATATATCAGGAAATATATTGACAAGAAGTAAATGAAACGGTCTTCTAAAGACCAATTCATTTGTCTCTTCAAGTATGAGAGACACATCTTAAGCTTGAAAAACCAAATCGTAAAAGATTTCAAGTCGAGATTAGATTTGGAAAGATGAATGTCGCTTTATTAAAAATCGAGAATTGTTTTGTTTTCGATGGTTTCTGCGGTAGATTGAGAAAATGGTTGAAATTCATGTTTAAATTCACCAATTTGAATTTCAAATTATCATTGAAAATCTGTTCAAAAATATTGATATCAAAATCCAAATGGTGATTCAAATCTACCTCATTAGGATTCAACTCATTACCGAAAAGTCCAAAAAAATTGTTTTCATTTAGTTCATCTTCCTTTGAATTATTAACATCTTCATAACTTATATCATTTTCAAAGTCCAAAGTTGTTATTTTCAAATTTTCAGAAAAAGGAAGATCAAGTTTGAGATTAAGTTTCACCCTATCAAAATAATTGAAATTCAAATCAATTACCGTATTATTAACAACTTCGTTAATATCTTATTTTCAATTTCGAAAGTCGTTATTTGAAAAATCGTCGGTTTTGGTAAAAGATGGATTATTATTCGAATCGTCACACGTTTGGATTTGATTATGTTTCTCATGAAAATTCAATTAGGTTTCATACAACAAATCCGTGTAAGTATCGTCAGTTTCATTCGTTTGCTCAACAAAATCAAATTTATAATTGTTTATTTGAGAATTTTCAATTTGAATTTGTTGAGAACAAAAGTTTTCAATAGCACAACAATTGAAACTATTCCCATTGCCATAATCGTTTGAAAAATCATTTATATTTCCATTTTGAATTTGAGATTCACTTTGGAGTTCAAAATTAAATTGGCAAGGGTTACAATCAAAATCATTTGAACATGGAATTGAAGTTGAATTTTGATTATTTTGGAAACTTTTACTTGAATTGTTGCACACGTATGAATCAAACCATTCATTTATCCTTTGACTTGTTTCAAGAGTTGAGGGTCGACCGTCATTTTGAAAATTTGGTGGTGTAAAATCAGGATTATTTTGAAAATTTTGAAAAGTTGATGGTGTGAAATCCACATTGTTTGTACAATAGTTATTAAAATATCCATATGAATTTGATGTAAAATTATATGGATTATATTGATTTTCACAACTATTGTAAAATCCGTAGGAATAAGCAAATTGGGACATTTATAAGAAAGCTTCTTTTTTTCGTATTTTTTTTAAGAGAAAAAGAAATATTCACCAAAGATTTTTTTTTTTTTAGATTTTGGATTTTTTGGATTCTTTTTTTTAAAAAAAAAGAGAAAAGAAAATAAATATTCACAAAAAATTCTTTTTGGATTTTTGACTTTGATTTTTTTGTTTTTTGTTTTTATGTATGCATGAACCTAATGCAACTATATGAATGCAAATTACTTATTTAGAAATTTCTAAAATTATATAATAACGGTTAGATTAACTTCAATAAAAGATTTCTTAGCCAGTTAACGGACAGGAGTTATCGGTGCACCAGGAATCACCCTAGCACTGCAGCCAAAGGTTTCAGTACCTTCAGAGAAATGATCCCTATAATATTTACGAATCACTGTAATATTTATAAATGACTATTACTCTGCTGCAGTCTGGACACCGAGAAATAATCTATTGGAAATAAACCAATTTGTCAAAATATAATGATGCCCTTAGTAAATAAAAGCAAAAACAAGATGAATACAAAATAGAAATTAAACGTGAATTAACAATGCAACTACAAATGAATTTTTATTTTGTTTTTGGATTTTTTTAATGCAAATGCAAGCAAACAACAATGCAATGAAGTAAAAACAAGGGAGAAGAGCACAATACCAGAGCATGCAGTATTTTATTAGCAATTTTTTTAGCGTCATTTTTTTAAAGCAAGTAAGCAAAGCGCAATCCTTAGCAAATTTTTGAGCAAAGAAAAGCAATTCCTTGCTTGTGCAAGCTGAAAAGTGAAGGCAATATATATACAATTGAATGACATTTGATTTTTGTAGAGGATAACAAAAGCAAATGCAGGTGTTTTTTTCTAAAGTTTTGAATACTCAAAGATTTTTTTTAACATTAAAACAAATCGAAACCAAAACGAAGGGCAAACATAATAAGAAAAACAAATGATCCTAAGAAACAAAGACAAAACCAAAAGAAAGCAAAAGAAAAAATTAGACTCAAATTAAATGAATAAAGTCTTAAACAATTTTACCCGTTGAACAAATAAACAAAGTCCGGCCCAGAAGCATAACCGCACGCCCAATACACTGTTGACTTAACCACCCCTTTTCTTGTCTTTCACTCCAAACGCAAGAACAAATCAGGAAAACAAAAAAATAAAAAAAATAAAAGGAAGGGCGACCACTATAGGAGGTTGAGTTACTGGAAATGGAGGAGGCGCGAGGCTGGTGGTAGGAGTTAGTTGGTTCACGAATTGGGTCTATCAGGTGTTTGAGGAGGGAGATTTGAGGGAAATTCGGTCGAGGGTGTATAGGGGTGTCGATTGCATGGAGGAGTTGTGGAGGAAGATGAAGGCTGGTGGTACTATTCTGGTTGCGGTGTGGTGGCACTTGTGGTTGAGGTTCCGGGTTTGGTTTGAAGTGCGGGTGGAGTTTAGCAGGGCTAAAGCAGTGTTTGTGAGAAGCCAAGGAAGTGGGGAGTAGGTGTTTGGGAAATGACGAGGAATGGGGAGTAGGAGGTTTTGGCTATTGCGTTTAAATGATACGGTTAATGGGCTGGTGATGTTCAGTGATGAACTGGTGGTGGTGAAGTTTGGATGTTGAAACAACGAATGTTTGCAACTGTGTAGGAGGAAAAGGAGGATGTAAAATTGATGGTGAGTTGCAGCAGTTGTATATGAGGCAAGTTGTGACAGTTTCTGTTGATGTGAGGTGGTTGTAGTGAGTTTGTAAAGATCCAGAATTTTTAACCAATTTAAAATTGGAATTTTTATCACTTAATTTGAATTTTACATAAATATATATGGTTAAGAATTTTGATAAGTTAGATGATAGATTTTATTTGAATTATAAATGAAAATGATTATTAATGAGTTTGGATTTATTGATACTATTTGTCGTTCAATGGGATTTGTCAAACCATAACATGAACTAGTAGCATTAGAATTAAGTGTTGCCCTTAGTTTTCATAGTATTTAAGGGAAAATGCTACCAAAAGTTCACCTTCTCTTCTTAAGACAAGTGTATGGACACTTGTAATTTTGCTTGTAAACTTTCATGCATGGTTTCCACTTTTCCCCTGATGAGTCTTTACCTCCTTACTCCTCCTTTCCTATATAAGAAGCTCTTTACTTCATTTTTTATCATCCGTTTTCATTTTTCCTACCTTCCTTCTTCTTAAGCTTATCATAGCGACCCGAACTTCCCAGTCGGCCTAAACCGAATAAGAAGGCGGACTGCTTTGAGAACAACACTAATCAGTACGCAAACAATAGAACACTTCATTGTTGTTAAGAGTACAAGAATATAACAGAGTATGAATAAATAATACACATCAGAAAAATATCAGAGATTAAAATACATTACATAGCAGCGGGAAAATAATACATAACACAACTGAAAGAGATACATGGATACAAAGCTTTCCGAATATAGCTCTAGCTGTAAATCCAGGATCCTGGAAAAGAAATATCTGGAAAAAACAAAACTACTAGCTACCCGTGTGGAAAATAGGGGCATCCAGAGTTTAGGTAAAAACAATAAACTCCAGGTTAGTCATGGGACTGGTGTGAGAACTAAAACGGTTATTTAAAACTTTACTTTAAAGATGAAGTAAATCATGGGACCATGCCGTATAACATGAGATGGGTTTTCTCCCAAGAATACCAGTGCATAAAACAGTTTATAAACAACGCAATGCTTTTCGAAAAATGAAGCTATTATAAGACTCAGGTCCCATCACATAATGCAACGCAAAACGAAGGATAGAGTTTTCCCTTATAATAGCCAAATATGCTTGATACGTTATAAAACAAATCATTTTACTATTACTATAAGTGTATAGTGTCAAAATCAACTTCAAATATAAATGTTTCAATCATAGACGGCATAGTATCTCATGCTACTATGTCGCCATACTAGTTCTACAACTAAAACCAAAAGGTCACGTATTGGAAATTGGATTCCATCTATGAGTCGAGGCAAGGGATGTGCTCCTCGCTGGCTTCGAGACACTCTAGCAAATGCCTCAGGGCTCGGACACTTGCGAGCCCTTGGATACCGTAGGGCCGGTGCTCTCTTACTTTTGAGGATTGATTATTCCTGAACACATGTTTCCCGGTCCTAGCAGACCTATCACTTGGCCACTAAGGACCAATATCCAAGGAACTTCGCAATCCATCATCCACACAAGTAAAAATAAATAAATGTCTAGGCTCCATACCATGACATCACCCATATCTAGAAGGAAATGTCATGTCCTTCCTGCGTCCCTTATCCTGTTTTTGACTCATATCGGGTGTGAGGCTCGCGAATTAACGCTATACACAAAGCTATGCTATTTAAAGTCGTGCGTTGATCATCAACCACAAGTCCCTGCTTTTCAACAAAAGCCTTGGTCATTGCATCTCTTCATGCTACACTAACAATTCATGCCATGCGACTGATATCCATCAATATATAACCTCTAAGCTCATATGTCTCAGAGAAGGGCGTTAAGCAAGAGAATAAATTCTTCACTGCCAAACAGATATATATTTAATAGAAATCAATCACACTGAATGAAATCCAATGTCAGATACACATCCATTTACAAATTTGTTATGGGTCTGAACGAAACCGGAGGCACCTTATTCCTCGTCCCATGTCCAATACAAGAGAGAGGTCCTCACATATCACGTCGAACTCCGAGTATGTCTGGACGATCACCACTTGTTACCTTGTTCTGGGTGTAAGCCCAATCAAGACATCAGTAATCATTCAAACGATGTGAAGATCTTCGGTCTTCAACCACAGACTTCATCATCGACTTATCGTCGAATCAGTTATTCAGAATGGGTATAAACCCAGAATTTATGAATAACTCGCGTATCTCATAAACAAGTGCTACACAAACACAACATACGCCTCATTCCAATTTATCACATTCTTTTATTCAAATATCATTTTCACAATTTAAACCAAATTAAGGTTTTCCTAACTAGTCGGGATTAGCGAACCTTACCGAAGTAATCATTTTTTTAATTTCTCAATCCCGACCTATTCATCCCATGGAGAAAAATTGGTAGCACTTCATATTTAACACCCACAGTGTTATCTGTAAAATTAATTACCATTTCACATTCAAATCTAATTAAAGATTTAACTATCGCCTAGAGTAAAACTGGTGGAACTCCATTCTCCATCATTTCCTAAATTTGATAATTTAAATTATCACATACACATTTCAATGTAATTAAAGATTCATTAAAACTTCACTTAGTTTTAATCTCACAAATCATTACTTAATGATTATTTAACATTGGAAACACAAACATGCCACATCGACAATCTACACCGTACCACTGATTTCTGCCAATATATAACCTCTAAGCTCATACATCTCAAAGAAGGGTGTTAAGAAAGAGAATAAATTCTCTGGCACCAAACAGATATATATTTAGCAAAGATCAACATACAGTTCGAAATACAATGTTAGACATGTAATCCTGTCTTTAATGGAGTTAAAGAACCAATGTCATTTAAAACACAGTTCACGATAAACCCAAAATCACATTCCATTAACCATGGAATCTTCACGGAAAACAGATCAATATATATAATCGATATAAATTTCCGTATCCAACCAATAATATAAATGGAATAATGACAAAGCCTTTTAAATTCCATATATATTAACTGTCTTCCTCCACAGAAGCTCACTTCGATTATTACCAAATCGAATTCAGTTCAATTCCAATTTATTTTATTAAATTAGAACACTTTACTTTGGGAAATTCCATTAATCTTACTAAAAGATTTATATATTCCAAATCACATTTCACTGTTAATCGGGTTAAAGAACGAATGTCGTTAAAAACACAGTTCACAATAAACCCAACTCACATTCCATTTTATTCCAGTTACTAAATATAACTGGAAACTATAATAATCTTAATTAAAAGATTTATTCTTTTCACAGGGGGTTTAAGAACAGTGTTACTGAAGACACCACTCACGACAAACCCAAAATCCAATTTAATATTAAATATAAGGCTCTAAACAGAAATTATATCGGCTTACATTCAATATTAAATCTTGAAACTAACATATATCATATGGGGAATAACGATATATATCTATCTTCCAAATTCCTCCACAATATCCGTATAATCATGGAATCTATTATCGAAATATCCCGAACATGATTTCCATTCAAATCCATTCCAATTCATATATTTGAAAATTATGGTTTGATTAAAACCATTCACAAGTCCAATTTATTTAAAAACGTTGGATTATCCTTCTAGTAATCAACTAGTTCATTTTGATAAAAAAATATTTTTATCTTTACAAACACGGATTTTTTCATCCAAATTCTTTCCAAATCATTTATTATGATTTTACACAAATTATTAGTATTTTTAATAATTTTTATCAAGGCCCGTACAATCGGTTTCCAATAATGGCCACCGAACTGCATCCATAGCGACTTTTTCCAAATTTGATTTGAACATAATTATAAATACAACTGTTAAATTTCAAATATCTTATATTGATTGGAAAGCTCTTTTCGATACGAACCCAATGGTTCCGACTTTAGGAGAATCCGACGGTCGGATCTCCCGTAATGTCAATTCGAAGTCAATGGTCGAAATGCGCGAACGGTCATGGTGCGGCGCGTTCTACTCAAGCCATTAATATATATACATATATATATAATACATATATCACTCAAAACGTATTTTATAAATTCGTTCTAAAAACGATTCCCACTTTCATTCCAATTTTAAATCAAAATTGAATACTCCTTATCATTATAATATTTAAATGATAATAATTTCAAAATATCAGATTTTGAAATAATTTCCTTTTCGATATTCATTATAAAAATGAATAAAATCGATATAAAAAATTGTTCGCGTCAAAATAGGGCATATCTAATCAATACGGCTTCACACATTTTAATATTTTTGTATCCATCCAAAATCAGAAATCAAATTCACATTTTAATCCTTTACTGAATATTATTTTAAAATATTCGTTCTTTCTGAATTGGAATCAGACCCAATCAGTTATCATATAATTTATTTATATGGATTTCATACAACACATGTATACAACAACAATGATAACCAATCATCCATCATCCAGAGTGCATTACACAACTGCATAAACATTAAATATAAATAATTAACGGTTACAATAGTCTGTCAACCAATCGATTGACATACAACTAAACAATTGGGATTTGTGTATGTCAAATATCATTCCAATACCCGTGTGGGGTTTAAATCAACAAACACTGATTTTATTTTTGTATTTGGGCGATGTGTAAAATTTATCATCCCAATCCATGTCAGTTAAATGAGTGTACATAAACAAATCATCCGATTTATAAATGAATATTTATTTTCATTTCAGAAGAATTTTATGTCGTTCACATATACGTTAAAAATTATATTTTTAACGATATAATATTTATTTCAACACTCGACTATTTTATATAGTTCATACATTCAATAAAAATGTTTTTATTTTTCAAACATTTTATTCAACACATGAATATTTTATATAGTTTATTTACACATTAAAAATGATACTTTTAATGAATAAATATTTATTTTAGAAAATTTCATATACATTTCAGTTTTAGAAAAATTCGGCCTTATAACGGCGTGATATTAGAACCGGAGTAATGTCTAGCATTACCCCTCTCCTGATACTGGCTCGCGCCATACATAACCATCAATCCAATCAACAAAACCACAATACAATCATTTCTCAACACAACCAAATTTACAACCACAATTCAATCCATACCAACAAACAACCATGGTTTGTACAAATAAATAGTGTCAGGAGCTACTAAGCCCCGTCTGCAACATAAAATATATTTAACTATAAAAAAAATTGAGTGAGTAAGAGTTCTCACATTGGGATCCACTCCACCTTTATTTTATAATGCTCTAATTTGTTGTTCTGGTTCCAGAATTTGCAAACGAGCTCCAATCTTCACACGGTTCTTTTTTTCTAGTTTAAACGCGCCATTCTGGACAACTTTCGCCTAATGGACTTTTCCCCGAAAAAGCTCGATTTCGTCGGAAATCGCGAAAAGACGGTGATTGGACAGCAGACTTTGGATGCGTTTTCTGAACAACTCCGCAATCCAAAATATGACTTCCATATACTAAAATCAAAGAGAAAATCGTGCCCTTCGACTTTGGCATTGTGGAGTCTTGGCCAGAAGTGCACCATTTGAGAGTTATTGGCGAGATAGTGACAGGGGATTATTTGCAAAAATGGGAATTTGTGAAAAGAGGGGTTTTCGGACATGGAGGGGCCCACGGCCGGAGGGTGGTGGCTGCAGGCAGCGGAATGGGCTGCTGGTGGTGGTAGGGGGTGGCGGTGGCGGTATGGTGGCCGGAGGAGGTGGTAGTGGTGGATTTGGGGCTAGGGTTTTGTGTAGATAAGGAAGGAGAGAGAGGAGAAGGAAGGAGGAGGTGATGAAGGGTGGTGTGGCGGCGTTAGGGGGCGCGATGGTGGCGGCGTGGGGGGCCCAAAGGGAACGATTGGTTTTTTATCTCGTGAACGATGAATGAGAGAGAGAGGGATGGTTGACTTTATATAATTATTTAATTCCAAAAAGTTACTTTTTTATTCTAACTCCAAATCGAACCCAATGACTATCACTCCTAGCTAAATACCCCCATTACGGACACAATGGGATATGTCTTATAAGCCAATTCATATGTTTCGATCAGTTTTCAGCAAAATTAAAATATAAATTAATATAACGTTCAAAATTGATTTCAACATACATTTTAATTTACCGGGGCCACATACTGACTCCAAAAATTTCAGAAAAATAAATCTACCTATGTTTTGACGACATGGTTCTAACAAAACTAATTTCATCGAATTTGGAGACCGTTTGAAAAATGGTCATTTTCCAGTCGATTAAATTCAAACTGAAATTACCAAACACGTTTAAATTCACCATGCTGACATGTTAATTCCAAAATTTATGAAAATTGGAATCTAGCAGTAATTTGACATTTCGGATCAACAAAAGTGGTTTCGTCGAAAACGGAGTTCGTTTGCAAAATGACTATTTTTAAGGGATATATATAATATTAATATATATATAAATTCTACAACGAATATTTTAAATTTTATACTGGACATAACTTTCAATTTATATTATGAAATCTGGATTTTTCGCATCCATTAGAAAGATATTATTAAACAGATTCAAATGTTTTTGGTTTTACTAAAATCCGATTTATTTTGAATCTTATACATTCATTTGAAATTTAAAAATCGAATTTTCAAACTACCGCACCATTTTAGGCTCGTTTTATAATTAAATAAATTTATACGTTCTACCTTCAATTTAAATAAATTTTAAATCGTTATTATTTAAAATAAATCATTTTATATATTCAAAATCAATTAAAATGGCTAAAATAAAAATTTTAAATTGATTCTGAAAAGCCGGGTTGTTACACTTATGGCCATGGTTTCCATGGCATAAGTCTTCCTCTTTTCCACTACCACCTTGCCAAAGTTCATCGTCATCTTCCTCCTCCTCCTCTTATAATATAAAGAGAGAAAGATTAGTGTATATTATATTATATATATATTGGTGAAGAAGATGTTGCGCCGAAATACTGTCTGACGGTTTGTTCAGCAAGGCTCGCCTACTGTGAAGATTTGGAAAGCTGTAAGGCGAGAACTCTTTAACCATGGTTTATATATTTAATTAGTAGTTAGACTAATTTAAATATAGTGATGAATTATTAGTGGTTAATGATGATTGATGTTTGTTGTGATGGATGATGTATGCGTAGTTTAGAACACACACACTATTATGTGTTAGTGTTATAACGCTTGTGCAAAGTTATGATTTATTTATTTATGTTGATGATGGTTGTTATAGATGTTTATAATGGTTCTTGATGCTGTTTTGCACACACTATGACACGACAAGTATGGTATCACATTGGTGATCGACAAATCTCCTTCGTAATTAGAAGCAATATCATTATTGAAATTGAAGGTTAATAATTGGGAAAGACCATATGTATGAATTCATACATATTGATAAAGTTCTTTAAATGAATAAATAAATACCAGAATGTTCTGGGATGACAGGGGATCTTTATAATTACCACTGCTTAGGTTTCGCCTCTGACCATCAAATTAAATGTGAATAACCCGGAAATGGCCCTGAAGTAAGCAAGTCGTTCGCTGGGCCTTAACTTAAAAGTCTGTTCTTTGATTCTTTTTATTTGAAACTTGCAATTGAAACATCTTACACGCCATTCTTTCTTTATAAAGAACTTTCTAAATTTTCTATTGATCTACTAAATAACATAAAATTATGCACAAACACAAAACAAAAAAGAAGAAAGAAATTATGTAGTATTCCATTATATAATAAACTATAATAAATTCAAAATATAAAAAATTTCTTTTTTTATATTTTAATTTATAATAATAAGATATTGAAAATACCAAAAAATTGGAATTCCTTTTTTAGATTTGAGAATAGTTATAAGAAATAAGGATTCATATTATAGGGAATCAGTCTGAAGATACAACAATAAAATTATAATCATGTTATTTCAATTTGACTTTTTCACTCATCAATGAATTTACTGCATAGTAATTTTCTTTCATGTAATGAATTAATTGATCTTTTTCTTTTTTATATAAATTCGATTTTGTTGAGTCTTTTTTTTGAATTGTACGACATTGGTTAGCCCTATTTTTCCATTTTTATTGTACTAAATAAGACCACTTAGTGTGAGATAAATTACATTGATAATGATTCCTTAACCACATTTTCCATTATATACTTATGTATTTTCTTATGCTTTAGTTTGGAACCAAATATTCCTTGTGTTGTACAATAATTCTTTATTACATCTGTAAGAAAAGGATAGGTGTTATGATATTGAAGTACAGATTTCAAAGCATATTTGTTAAGTAACTGATTTGCGAGAGGATAGTGTCTAGGTTTGGGTTTGGAAAATATAGTTTCCTGCTCTCCCTGGATATCCCTAACTGATCAAACAAATGAGATGGTTAATTTGAAATTATTTGAATTCAGAAATGAATTGGAATTTGATTTATTAAGTAAAAAATAAAAGTTGATTTTTGAACCCAAAATAAATTTGGAAAGTCAAAGTAAATTACTATAAAAGGTCTTAAATGATTTACATGAGCATATAATGGTTTTCTAGGGTATTTTGAAGTACTGAAGAATAATTTTTATTTCAGTCAAAATAGAGCTTGTCGCACAATGGTAATTTGCATATTTTAGTTACAAACGTTAAACGCTTATAACTTTTGCAATCTAAATCGGATTTCCAAGAAATGAAAAATAATTGATTTATATTGATAAGAGCTTTTAAATGAGTGAAAGCAGACTTTAATTTCGGGTTATAATTTTCAAGTTATGTTTAAAACCATTTTGGAAAAGGTCGTTGTAAGAGCAGTTGTCCACCATGACTATAAAAAGTTATTTTAAATGTTTCAAAAATATGGAAAAATGGTAAAATCATTATAAATTATGTAAAAGTGTTTTGAATCAAAAAGTTTAAGTTTTGGCTAAGATAAACGATATTTTGATCAAAGTAGTTAAGATAGAAGTTTTGTAACGCTTTTGTAATGCTTTTGAAACACTATGGTAACTCTTTCTTTGAAAATAATCTATTTTGAAGTGGTAAACCTCGAGCTGTTTCCCGAACTATAAGTAATCATTTGTAAATGATTGGTGGAATGTTTTCAAAGATTTAAAAGTATTAAAAATGTTTTATATGGAAATTAAATTGATTTACCTGATACTAAAACGGGGTTTTCAATTTTAAATAATCGGATATGGTTGGAGATAAATCTTCGGATATTTGATATCAATCTGGTAAATGATGACTCTTACTATTTGAGGAATTTAAAAGGTATTTCACCGTTATTCCGTTTATAGTGTGAGTTGGATACATAGATTAATATTAAGTATAAGTGGATGATATTTCTATCCAGATCTAATGTCAAAGAGTTAGATAAATCTTTAAATTAAGATATAGGTTTCCCAATTTGATTGGGATAAGTTGGATAGAAATAATCTTCGAATATTTGATATGAAATTCTTTGGTGTAAACGCATACTATTTGAGGAATTTGGAAGATATTATTATTATATCGTTATTCCACTTATAGTATTCGTTGATTATGAGAATTGATATCGAATATAAGTAGATACATTTTCTGTGTAACTTATATTCAGTATCGATTGATTTGGGTTTTTTCGTGAATCATATCTTCAATAATACCATTCTTGAAACCCAATGAGATTGAGTTATGGGAATTCATATTGTAATTTGGGGATTTAACCAAATCTTTGATTTGAGGAAATTAAAAATAAGGAATTAGGAAGGAAGAATAAGCTTTTAGTTAAGATTACATAATTGAATGTTCGGAAACCAATTTAATTGGAAACTAGGGTTGAAATGTGGGGTAGAGGTTTTCGAAGGAAATTGGGTTTTTTTATAACGAGTTATCAAATGGAAAATTAATTAAGGCTTTGAGGCTAAATTATCTTTGATTTAAGGGATGTGTTTTAAAAGGGAAAGGTTAAATATGGATTTTGATATAATTTAAGAAATGATTTAAAGAAGTTTAATTTAATAAAATCCAAGATGGAAGGAGATTTGGTTGAAAACCTGTGTGTTCCGTAATTGTATTTTTTTAAATTGCGCTTATTATTTGGAAAGACTAGGATCGAATATATGTTTGAAAACCATTCCAAGTAATAATACGACGTTATGGAACAATTCAAGACTTGGAAAACGACGAATGAAGACCGGGATTCTTTGAATTGTTTAGATTGATTGCTGATGTCTCAGTTGGGCTGATCCCCCGATACGAGGTTATAAGTGGCATGAGGTTTGAATATATTTGGATATTTTTGGATTGGTGTTTCATTCAGACCCAGAATGGAATCGTATGGATTATGTGTCTGACATTGTAATTGACTGTGTAGCACTGGTCTCTGTTAAATATATATATCTGCTTGGTGGCGGAGAATTTATTCTCTTGCTTAACACCTTTCTCTAAGACGTATGAGCTTAGAGGTTATATATTGATGGAAATCAGTGATGCATTATGAATGGGCAATGTAGCATACTTAAGTTATGTGATGAGCTATGGATGATCAAAGCATGACTTATTTAAGCGTAACTTTGTGTATATCGTGACCTCGGCAAGCCTCACTCCCTAGTAAATGACCAAACCAGGAAGAAATGCAGCAAGGTTATGGGGTGTTGTCTCCTTCTAGATAAAAGGTGTACTATAGTATGGATCCCAAGTATTAATCTATGTGGTAAAAGCATCTACTTTTGTAGTTGTTGTTGGCGCACGCTCAGAAAGGTTGGTAATGACCGACATACTTAGGCGTACTCTAAGTTACCTTGTAACAGAGGTAACCGACCTTGTGTTGGTGTGAGGAGAATTAGTTGATCCTTGGACATCCCTCTAGAGGTGTTCAAAATTCGGTTCAGATGGAAGTTTCTTTGCCTGGTCATTGTTGGAAACTCAATCTCCGCTACGAGCCCGTACAATTTTAGTTGTATACCATACATCAGTATAGTATATGGTACCTATGCTGGCTAAGATTGATACATTTACTTTCAAAAGGATTTTTCATTCTATATTATAGTATTGAAAGAGGATTTTCACGTATCAAGCATTTTTGATTATCATAAGGAGAAACCTCGCCCATGTGTGTGCCGCGAGACGTTATGGTAGTTTCATTTTTCAAAAGTCATTGCGAATTTCTATGCACGGGAATTCATATGGAGTAAACCCGTTCCGCGTTCGTGGCGTGGTCCGTTGAATTATCCAACTTTAAAATGAATCCTAAATAATAGCTGTTTTGAGTTCTCACAGCAGTCCCACGACTGACCTGGAGTTTATTGTTCCCACACCTAAACTCTAGGTGCCCATAATTTTACACGGGCAGCCAGTAGCTTAGTTTGCAGGTTTAGCTTTCAAAGTAGGATTCAGGGTTGGAGTTAGAGCTATATTTTGGATTTTCTCAGTCCGCTGAAGAGTTTATTTCTGCTGAGCTTATGTTGTACTCTGATGTTTCTGGTAACTCTGATGTAATATTTTGTAATGAAATGAAAAGTTATGATATTTTTGTGCAAATATGTTAGTACCCATAACATTCTGTCTTTATGAACGGTTTAAGTTGGTTTAATTACCAACAAGAACCGGGTCGTTACAGAGTTGGTGGAGGTCGGCCTGGACTTGGGGTTGGTATGACGTTGATGATGTATATGTATATATGGTGGTGAATGTGAATATGTGTAGATGATGACTGGGTTTTGGTATCTGTGTGAAGGGACTGACCAGTCTGTCGATGTGGTGTTGGGTCTGAACTTGATGTGGAATAGCGGGACTTGTTGATTGTGGTGAATAAGAGAAAATCGTCATCACTTGCATTCTTATAGTTGCATTAGGTTCATGCATATATAAAAAAAATTCAAAAGACAAAAAACCAAAAAGAAGAAATCTTTTTTTCTGTGCGAATATTTCTTCCCTTTTCACTTTAAAAAAACGAAAACAAAAATTCAAAAAACAATTTTCTTGAAAATATCTCAATTTCCTTACTTGTCAGAATTTTACGATAGTTGTGAAAATCAACATAATCCATATAATTGTACACCAAATTCATATGGATATTTCAATAACAACTATTGTACAAACAACTTAGATTTTACACCACCAACTTATCAAAGTTTTCAAAATAATTCAGATTTTGCACCACAAAATTTTCAAAATGACAAACAACCCTCAAATTTTGAATTTCTAATTGAAATACTTGAAACGAGCACACAACAACTTCAAACGAGCACGCAAGAACTCCAAAGAACAAATGAATGATATATGAACATGTGAAACAATTCAAGTGAAAGTTTTCAAATTAATCAAAATTTGATTTCACCTACAAGTCTAAATGATTTTGAAAACAATTCAGATTTTGCACTAAAAATTTTCAAAACAACGATAAACTCTCAAGTTTGGAAGCAAGTATTGAATCTTTACTTGAAATTCAGAGAATGAATGAATTGTATATTTCGAACTTGTGCAACAAGTCATGTCAAAGTTTTCAAAATAATCAAAATTCAAATTCAATTCCAGATTCAAAAGATTTTGATTGTATACCTTGACAATCCAATTTCGAACTCCAAAATGAATTTCAAATTCAAAATGAAAATGTGAATCGCGTTTCAAATGATTTTGGCAATGGGAATAAATTAAATTGTGGTGCTACTAAAAATATTTGTTCCCAACCATTTCAAAGCGAAAATTCTCATGTAAATAGTTATAAATTTTTTGTTGTTAAGAAAATGAACGAAGATGACTACATGGATTTGTAGTATGAAAACTACTTGAAGTTTCATGACAAACAAAATCAAATGCAAACATGTGACGATTCGAACATTAATCCACCTTTTACCACAATCAATGATTTTGAAGTAACAAAATTTGAAATTGAAAATGATGATCTTAACGAAGTTGTAAATAATACGGTAATTATTTGGATTTCAATTCTTATGAGAAGGTGGAACAAAATTTAAAATTTGATCTTTCTTTTTCTGAAAATTTGAAAACAACAACTTTGGACTTTGAAAATAATACATGCATTGAAGTTGTTGATAATTCACTAAAGGAAGACGAATTTGATGAAAATAAATTTTTTTGGACTTTTTGTAAATGAGTTGAATTTTAAAGACGTAGGTTAGAATAACCATCTTGATTTTGAAATTTATAATTCAAAGATTCGATTTGGTGGAAATAAATATGAAATTCAATCCATTATTCAATCTACCCTTAAAACCATCGAAAATAAAACAACTCAATCGTTTTTTTAATAAAATGACATTAGTTTTTCCAAACAAACGTTTAACTTCGAAATTTTTTACGATTTGGTTTTTTGTGCTTAACCTGTGTCTCTCATAATTGAAGAGACAAATGAACCAGTCTTTAGAAGACCGTTACATTTACTTCTTGTCAATATATTTTCTAATGTACTATTATTATTATTTTTTGTGTAAATATAGGGTATATTTTTAAAATTTTCTTTTCTTCCTTTTTTTCCTCTCCTTCCACTTGGGTTGCCTGTGGGGACACATTCGAAATCACATTTAAAGGTTTTGACTTTTATTTGTCGCTTTGTTTTTATTTGTTGAGGCATTTTGTCATACATGTGGTGTTCATTACAATATGATTTACATTCAATCATTTCTGGATATACCAGTTGTTGTGATGACTTCCTATATATGTTTCCTCTTTAAAGATCATCTAATGTACATTAACATATGTATTATGCTGTGCATGTGTATGTTTCTATATTAAAATGATACTTTGTTTTAATACCATACATAAGTACATGTTATATACATGTTTCTATTCAATAGCATATACAAGATTTTAATTTTAAAAAGGTAGTCTTAATTTTCTTAAGTAATAAAGGATCAAATTAAAAAAAATACATATCCTCACATATGTACACTTTTATACACACACATACATATTTATTTACACATAGATTTTAGATAAAAAGTTATAAGTTTGATATTATATTATTTCACTTCCATTTTATTATAATTAACTCAGATTTAAATAAATGTTTCTCATTAATCAAAGTTGATTAAAAAGCAGGACATTACAATCCATCCCCCATAAAAGAATTTCGTCCCTGAAATTAAAGATTAACGAGTAGATTTCAGTTTTTAACTAAACTCAAATACTTATAACACACATCCATAATTGCTTATCACACCTTTCGGATGGATTCCCTAAATAATTAACCAGAACTCAAGATATAATTTACGTTTCAAAGAATTCTGATTCAAAATGAATCTTATACGTTAAATTTAAGTTTTAAATTTTAAATTACGAATTACTGCGTCGCGGCAAACTCGTTTTTAATCCAATTAGTAATTTGAACTCTGTCTTACTATTCAACTTTATTTCTTATATTAATCTCCAGTTAATACTCTTTAAATTCAATTTAACTCCGTTTAACTTATCCTGAGGTCGACCCTAATTCATTTGACTCCTTCCATTGGTTGTTATGGTTGTCCTAACTTATTTTCAACTACCTGATTATACAGTTTTATAATCGATACTTAATCAGGAGATATTTTTAAAGTAACTCAAGTCGATAATCTTGAATTAATCTATATTAAGTATATATATATACACATATATATAATAGTTTAAGTTTACGAATACGCTCTCTCAATACTCACCCAAAGCCTAGGTATTCGGTAAACCTTATGCTCTAATACCAACTGTAACAGATAGACTTTCGATGACCTCGGAAGTCGTGTCATTATTAAAGAAATAGAAACAGATAGACAATAGAACTAAACAAGAACATCAGAATCTCATAGAAAAATTTAACAAAATATCATATTACATAATATATTACATATCAGAGTCTATTACATCATCATAATACATTTTACATGGTTACTGGCCCAACACATCTTGCAAACTTGATACTTAGATATAAATATAACTAATAAGCTAACTCCATGATTTCCAGTCCAAAATACTCGAACATATTCCAGTAGTTACCTGAATCACTTGTCTACTCATAACAATTGTTATGAGTACCCAAGAGTTTAGGAAAACAAAGAATAATAAACTTTGGGTCAGTCAAGGGATTGGTATGAGTAAACAAAATTTAAAATTGCTTGGAAACGAGAAAATATCAGAATGGGGTTCTTCTCCTATGAGAACTGATTGATTTAACTTTAGAAAACCTTTCGGAAGAAAAGATAATGGTAAGACCAACCCACACATAAATATGGATGGTTTTTTACCTTACTATAACCCAAAACGTGTTTGATATCAAAATCATCTGATATTGTAATAGTTTTTTATCAAATAAATAACCATCTAGTGGAACGCTTGCATCTCACACTCCACATATATATGATATAAAATAAAAAACCGCAGGGCTCTTATTGGGGAATGGATTCCAACAGACAAGGTATGGGATCACCTTTCGATCAGTGTACTCTAGAGGGGATACACTTGGGTTCAACAAGAACGTCTTGCAACCCGGCCACACATGACCGTCCACTCATTTAGCTTGAGTGTAGCGAATATATTATCACCCCACGGTGGTAGCTAGCCAACCGTCCTGAAAGTTGCAGCATCGAAATATAGATTAAGAAGACAAAAGGAATTCTCTAGATGGTGATAATACATCCTGCTTGGGAACGACCCACCTAGCCATTCTGCCTGCCCGATTTTTATCTTTTCCTGGTAGTGAGGCTTGAGGCTACGTTATCTTCTAGAGCACATATCCATCATTCACTTTGAATGCCACATTGTCATATCCGTAATCACATATTGATTATACAAATACACACTGGGTGTAAAATAAAGAGAGGTTACCTTCTCCCCACTAACTTGGTATATTTGTAAAAATCAACGGGCGTGACCATTGGAAATACTCTGTCAGACATTCGTCCATACAAGTTGTCCTGGGACTGGACAAACCGAAGGTACTATTCTATAAAACAAAATAGCCCGTGCATATCTCCATCTTCAATTATCTTCAATAATCTCTGACATGAGACGTATAAATTGAATCGAAGTGGAATATTAATTTCGGACTCTTCGAAACGATCAGCGTAATGTCTTTTACGGTCAGTCGATACTTAAGGAAAACTAATTTCAATATTTATTTTATCTCAATACATTTCTTTTTTCAAAGGAAATAGTTATCAACTCAAAATGATTTAATCAAATACAATTCAAGGCTCAGCACAAATGAATTACTCAGGTAGTCCATAATAATGTCAACTATAGTTTGATACCTGTGAATTATTAATTCATTTCATACATTCTTTAAACTATAAGCTTCGACCAAACAGAATCGCATATTTCTGTATTGTTTATAATCCAGATATTTAATTGTCTTATGTAAATAAACAACTACACACATCATTTAATTATATAACTAGAAGGCACGTGCTTCGCATACGGCAGTTTATACAATGATGTTAGTTCGTTAATTACGATAATTATTTTGTAATCAATATCTTTGTCTCACTCCGCATCAATCAACTTAAGTCGTACCAATTTGGGAATTTTAACAACCAATTATTTTATTCTTTATTTTAACCATATCGGATTCTTTTTCTCTTCTATTCTATCTTTCCAATTTTTTTCTACTAATTTATATTATATTCCTATAATTCCTTTCTTTCATTTATATTATTTTCCAGCCAATACCCTTCTTATTTGCTTACATGTGCTTCATGTATACACCTGCAAGTGTCCTACCCATTTCCATATTTCCCTAACCAATTCGCCCATTCCCATTTTCATCACTTTTTTATTTCACTTCATCTTATTTATTTAAAACTAGATGAAGCCTTTGAGGCCTAAAAATTCTGCTTAATACTGTTGCCCATCTCCCCTTAATACTGTTGCGCATCTACCCTTTCCTCCTCTTTGTTTTAACATGATGTGCTCCTTGTTTTTCTATTTCAACATCCTTATCCTTTATTTAATCACTGCTACATAGCTACCTCAGCCCAAATAGTCGAACCCTCCCCTCATTTCTTGGTTGCTTCCACTGCTACCGGTTTCTTCCTTCTTTGATGGCATACTGATACATTCTCAGTACACCCATAGTGTGCACGTGCACAAACTCTACATCTCACAGCACTGATAACCTTCTGCCGCCTTTGTAGACACCTAAGACCATCGCCAACCCCATCGTGATGACCTCCTTCCCGTCTAGACCCGTCTCCTACCTTTTACTTTCTGCTGACCGGCTCCTGCTTCCTCTCCGTTCTCCTATCTCCACAACTGGCAACCGAAGTTCCTTCCTACCACGTCAATCCGGCCTTTACGCCACCCTGAGTTCCAACGTCACCCTCCAGAGCGTCGCCTCTCGATGCCAGCCTGACCATCATCATCCATCTCCAGTTGAACTTGCGGGTCACTGCGAGGCATCGGAGCCTTCCCAACTCGAAGATCTTTATTTCATTTCTTTCTTTAGCCTCGAATTTTTATACTGCCCTCCACCACTTCTCCTTCTAGAGTGTGCTTCTCTTTTTTTTATTCCCATGACATCACCGAATACACCCTCTTTCCTTTCAAATAAAATAGCGGCTGCTACACAGATGTATCCATGTATTCAATAATGCGTACACTTCCCCATACACTTCAGCAACCTTCCATGCGAATGGAAAAGTGTATGCACTGTTTTGTTCATCATAACTCTCAGTTGTTCGAAGAACCTGGCACGCATGATTGAAATATGCTCTTTTTCCTTTTGGCTGTTGCGCCCCTCTGTTCTTTCCTTCACTTCTTGTGCACTAATCTTAGTCACTTGGCCAAACCCTTCAACGAACATCACCAAACCATGTCTCAACACAGTACTAGCCTTGGCCATCACCTTCTTCTATTTCTAGTTTTGTTTTATTGTCTACTCTCTCCATTTCTCTGTCTAAAGTGTTATAGTTTTCCTATGAAGCTTTAAAGCTTAACACGTATAAATTAATATAATATATATACATTTTTTTCCCCGACTCAGTCAAACCGCCTACAAAACATTCCAACGTCTTCCCTAATTCACTATGGTTCTAGTTTTCATGTTCCAGTAAAGAGTGTTTTACGTCTAGATTTTGGTTTCCAGTATGATATGAGAGTTTAAACGACTAAACGTAGCATATACGTAATTATATTGTTACCTATAACAACGAGTATGCAGATGGGAAAATTTTGCTTATAATTTTTATTCGCCATTTTGTATAACAGAACTGTGTTCCCAGTTCAACTACTCTGACTCACACATGTTTATGTTAATAGTATTTTAAAACAATATTGGTGTTTATAAGATATGGATCAGACATACAAATATATACATGATATAAACCAATACTAGAAAAGCTCGGATGTTTATACTCAACAGTTTATTGTCCGATTAATGTTGTTCTCTGTTTGGATTCCAGTCTAAGTTATACACTTCAGGGTTTAAACTAAATGATTAAATCTACTCAACACAATATATTTAAAACCGTATACACCATATACATAGAGATAGATTGTAATTGAAAAAACAAGAAGTTTACTCACATTTCATATACTGTTTCCATATTTTGTTACCAGTTTCAAACAGACATGCTTAGATATTTAAAGTGATTCATTTCAAGCATCAAATAAAACAATGATTTGTCCATACATGATAACTAGAAACATATATGTATATGTACATATAAAAGTTTGGATAGAAATCTTAAAATAGGTTTAAAAGAGAACTAATTTAGAGTTTACTCACAAGTTAGCTCTCCTCTTTTTTTGTCCCTTGCTGCTTGTTTGATCTCTCAAGCTCGATTGTTTTAGTGTGAGGAAATGTATGGGATTTAGGTTGGTTTATATATATACAGTTAAGTATTAAAATAGTTTAGCTTCATTAAATGTTTGCCTAATATCTTTCCTATAGATGGGATATTCGATTTAAGAACACATTAGACTTCAGCTTAGCCTATTTGATTTGTCTACATACACCATGCATAGCCTGCCTATACCTCATTTGTGTACAATTATGTCCTTTTGCTTGGCTTCTAGAAACACCCAATCTTTCTAAAGTCATCCCTTGTTAATGCTTTCGAATGGTCATAAGTATCCTTGGATTTGGTGGATAATATAAACATATTTTCTATGGTAATTTAAATATACTAGCCACCCACGACAATAGCTAAAAGATTTCCATACACAAAAATTTGTACTATTTTGTTTTACGGAGTGGCTTGTGTTATTCACAACCATACATATAATACCCCGCATTTTTAATATAATTAAAAATATGTAAAAATATGTTTATATGCATAGATAGGTAAATAATGGTGATGTAAAATTAATTAATGGAAGAGAAGGAAAAACTAATTCGATAACAGTGTGCGTAACGGAAAATAAAATAAAATAAGGATACTTAATTTAAATATAAGGATTAAGTAAAACGGACATCACCATTGTGTTCATCTCGAAATTCTGCTTGAAATAGAGTCCAATTTTGCGTAAATCGAACTCTGTATGGAGTTATGGCCTTTAGAAGATTCAACAAAAATTCAAAACAGTTCAAAATTCGACCCAAGCAGCTGGGCGGGAAATTTCCCGCCAAACCAGGCAGGTCAACCTGGAGGTCAGGTCGACTAGGAGGTCGACCTGGGGGTCGATCTACCCCTAGGGAGGTTGTCCTGGGGTCGACCTATCCCCAGATCTGGGCGAGTTCAGCTCCTGTGACGTGTTTTGATGTGCTGTACGGGTCGGATGGCTTCTAGGTCAATCTAAGGGCTCTAAAACACACTCTACACCTATAAATACATAGCAAGACCTAACCCTAATTCATAACAATTCCTTAAGACGCCTCCATGCCGCCAAACTTCAACCAAACATGGTCGCCGCCCCAAAACTCTAAATTAAATTGCAAGTTCTTCATCAACTTTGGAGTTTAATCAAATCAAGTAGCAAAGTTCTTCACCAACAATTCATGCTCTTCTCCAACAATCAAATAAGAAGATTAAATCAACATTCTACATCAACAAAGCATTTATTTTCCCTAATCCAATCAAGGTGAGTGGAATTATAATAAACTTGTTGTATAGTAGTATTATTATCGTTCATCATTCCCCAGTTATAAATTAAATTCAAGATTCATGTTATAATAATTGTTCTTTTATTCTCCTTCCACTTTTTATTTTTAGATCTAGTTTATCTCGAACCTAGACGAAATCTTATTATACATACGTATGGTTGAAATATGGAAATATTGGGAATAATCTATTTTATGCAGTCGAGGAATATAATCTGTAATTCGGGGTTTGTGGCATAACGATTATTATTGCAAATATTGGGCATAATCTATTTTATGCAGTCGAGGAATATAATCTGTAATTTGGGGTTTGTGGCATAATGATTATTATTGCAAATATTGGGGTAATTGGCAAAGTATATATTCATATGTTCAAGGAAATAAGGGGAAAGGATCGTGAAATTGGTAATTTGGAGTAACTTACACGAAAGGTAAATAAAGTTTGGATAGGGGACTTGGGGAAAAATGATTTGAGGATAAAAATCCTAATTTGGTGAAGAAATAGGTAAACTCGAAATCTAATCGGAATTGGATAAGTTTGGGTTTAAATCTGCCTCATGTAATTGTGAAATCTAATTTAAAAACCTGAAATTTGAGGCGTGTGTGTTTTAATTAAATTTGGGTTTGATTGGTTAAAGAAATGGGAAGTTTAGAAACATAACATGAAAATTGACACTAGTGGCATAACAAGAACATGAACATATTTGTGAATTCGTTAATAGGCTAAAGATGAAACATGGCTAACTCGAGGTTAGAATGAGTTTGCGGCGTAATTCTGCCTGGAACCGCCCGGCATATCCAAGACCGCAAACAATAGGTTCTAATGTGAGAAGTTAGTCATAACGTGCTTGAAACCCGAGGTTAGATTGAGTTGTGGTGTAATCCTACCCGGAACCAACCGGCACATCCAGTGACCGCAATAATAGGTCTAATGTGAGAGGTTAGGCATTAATAATTAATTAATGCTAATGACACATGCTAGTATGGTAAGGTTAAGTCAACATGAAATACTAGATAACACTTAACCAATTTGACTCGATATATGGGTGGGTTAAGTCAACGTGAACCGCTAGATAACACTTAACCAATTTGACATGATATATAGGTAGGTTAAGTCAACACAAACTGATAGATAACACTTAACCAATTCGACATGATATATGGGTGGATTAAGTCAACATGAACCACTAGATAACACTTAACCAATTTGACTCGATATATGGGTGGGTTAAGTCAACGGGAACTGCTGGATAACAATTAACCAATTTGACATGACGCGTGGGTTGAATTGAATACGTGATTGGGGGTTGAGTCAACTTGGACACATAGGCAAACTTAACCAATATAACAGTATCAAAGCAAGGAAAAGTGGGGAATGATAAGATTAAATAATAGATAAACTTATTCTAGGGATAAGAAATGAATATGACTTAAGATGTAATACAAGACTCGAAGGGTGGGACGACTTATACCGTGAAATAAGTTAATCTAAGCTGGAAATGTGGGAGAACACCCGCACGCTATCATTTGATAAAGAGAACTTAAGTCATGCTTGAATTCATAGTTAAACCTTAGTTAAAAGGAACTAAGTAACAAACCTTAGTTAAAGGGAACTAAGTAACAGAAACTAAGTATCAAACCTTGGTTAAGAGAACCAAGTAATAAACCTTAGTTAAGAGAACTAAGTAACAGAAACTAAGTATCAAACCTTGGTTAAGAGAACCAAGTAACAAACCTTAGTTAAGAGAACTAATTAAATAACGAGAAAGAGAACTAAGTAGTAAACCTTAGTTAAGAGGACTAAATTGTAAACCTTAGTTAAGAAAATGAACGAATAAGAGAAAATAAGTAGTAAACCTTAGATAAGAGGACTAAGTAGTAAACCTTAGTTAAGAAAACGAACGATTCAGGATAAGTAGTAAACCTTTGTTAAGAGAACTAAGTAGTAAATCTTAGTCAAGAAAACCAAGTAGAACACAAGGGGGAGCGAACATCCATCTGATCACGAAGAAGGCTCCAATGGTCTGGGTTACGAATCACGCGACTTCGAGGGGACGTGAGGGTACTCTTGGTATCCCTCTGTGAGGTTGCAGATGATCCCCTTGGGCTCACAGAGGTAAAGGTCTGGGTTAGAAGAACCAAGAGTATGCCTTGGTTGCAATATAAGAAACCAAAAGACTAGGAAGGACCAGCGTGAGGCGGCGATATCTAACACGTCGTCGTCTACCTACCATCTTGAGTCAATCGAGTACATGAACCGGAAAGGCGGAGAACTCCAACAGACCATATACTTGCTATCTAGTTATGGGTGAGGTTTGGCCAATAGGTTTTTGGGACATTAGGGGCCTGCATATAGTTCTCATTCTTGATTTTCTTTGGTGCCTTTCACTAGTTGAGGGAGGGGTCAAGTGGGACCATAGCTACACACAGATAAAAACAGACCTTAGCATCTGCGTCGGCAGATAACTTAAAGCTCCCGACCGAGTTCCGTGTTTCTTGATTAGCCCTGCCACGGGACACAGGCTGCATATATAGAGGACATGTGCAACTAGACATCGATAACGATTCACGACACGTACGTGGGGAAAGTCTAGGAACATATATCGCTCTGGGTAGTGTATCTTAGACTAGGGGGCATCGTTCGATAGGTAGCATAATCCCTAGTTGGACCTAGGTTGCGTAAACCCTGAATCCGAGAAGCGTTCAATAGGTAGCATAAACCACAGTTGCCCTAGGTAGCGTAAACCCTGGTTGAATCTAGGAAGCGCTCGATAGTAAACCTTAGCTTAGATCTAGATGATGCACGGAATCTAGCAAGATCGAGAGTGGCAGTCCAAATGATTTCGAGAATGGTGGCACTACACTAAAGTAGTATAGATTTACATGATGAAGCCCGTACGACATACGGCAAGGGACTGTATATATACATGGAAAGGATTAGACGAGTTGGGGGTATCTACATATATGTTGTATTATGTTAACCTACTAGTGGGACATGAGTATAGCCTAGAGAGCTAACATTGTTAACAACCTAATAACCAAGAAAATGTAACTGAACGGTATATGTACAATTATACATAAGTTTATTCTAAGTCCACTCACACAGAACTTATGTTCTGACCCCCTCCTCATTACATACTTCCAGGTTAGGTTCATGACGTAGATGGTATAGCTTTGGATACTGGTTTAGCAGTATTGTTAATAAGGTAAAGCAATATTTGAATATTATACTTTATTTCCTTCCGGTGTGAGATGCTTTACGAGTTCTGACATGTTTCTTTATCTCTGTCTTTTTCTGCAGGATACCAGAGCACCCAACTCGGGTTTCGATAGATCGGATTTTTCAAAAAAATCGGTCTGTCAGAATTCGGGTTGTTACATCTGGTATCAGAGCTTCAGTTTAGTGATCTTAGGGAGATAATGAGTGAACGTATTTATATTTTTTAAAATATAAATATATTATATATATAAACCAAAATCCATATAGTAGCCCACTAGACATGAAAAGAGTTGGGATATCTAGTTTGTACACCCAAGGAATGAACATAGGAATTTGGAAACCATTAGGTGGTTGGGAAAGTGTACAATATGACTTGAAGCTAGAGAAAGAAAAGTATCCCATAGGATGGAAACTGAAATATTAGTATTTCAGATTAGTGGGTTTAGAAGTGTAACCTTAGAAACTAGAAAAGGTTGAAAAATGAAAAATGGATTAGTAATATATATAGTCGAGAGAATTGAATTCGCGAAAGTGCCTAGGAAAGCCTAGTGAGTTAAAGATCCACTTTGAGTCTAACCCAATGATAAGCTTTTAAGAACTTGAATCTGTAAAAGAGTTTGTGGTATTTTTCCAAGATTTAATCTTAAAAGTATTTTGATAAATGCATGTTAGGTTTTTAAAGTAAAGTGGTGTATATTTTGGTAAAACAATGATTTCTTGTTTTAAAAGAATTCTCTCATAAAAAGGTGCATGTTATGGAGCATAAATAGCTTGCTAGTTTTCATATATAAAAAGAAGTTTTGAAATTCTATTCTGTTACCAATAAATTTTGATTATTAAAGAAATTTTGTTGGGTGGACAAAATAAGTTATGGGAATAGAATAGATGTCTACACCTTATAGCAAGTAGTTAAATTAACATTGTAATTAGAAACAATGTAAGCCCGATAGTTATCCTTGTCTACTCCAGCTTTGTGATTTGAAAAAAAATGGAGTAGGTAAGGATTAGTGCCTAGAATAGATCGAGAGAAGGTTAAAGATATGAATTAAACAATTGGAACCAACTAGAGATTGGTTGAGTTGAGTGATTCTCTGAGTTTCAATCTGATGTTGATTTCAGTCTTCGGGGTTGATATTTAGGGAGTTACTCTCTTGCTAATTTACAGTCAGGGATTAGCTGATATTAAACTAATGGAAAATTTCCCGTAGAATGCATAAGCACTGAGAAACTTAGGTTTGTTGCTGGAGAAAAAGAAAAAAGGATAGGCTAGTAATACACAGCAAGGACTAGTAGTGACTACTAAATAGTAAAGGGCAAGTAAGTGGGTAGATCCTGTTGTGTGGACTCGCAATTGTCTGAGATGACAAAGTCCTAAGATTCCTGGCCCATAGTAGTAGCTGTGTAGGATGTTGTTTGAGTTGAAAACAAAAAAATCTTATTTGAAATAATAAACTTAAGTAATTGGATTAAGCCAAATAAGCTAAGAAAGAGAAAAGCTTACCTAACAAGAAACAATAAATTCAGCAAGGCAACAAATGTGATGGGAAAAGGAAATGAAAATCTTAAGAAAAAGATGAATAAATATGAAATTTTTCCAAGAAAAGATGAAAAAGAGAAGAAAATTTTCTTATGTGGTTGTGCTTGGATAGGAAAATAGGAAATCTTCATAAAATAGTCATATAAAAATCCAAGTACGATTAGAAAAGAAAACGGAGGATATGAATTTTTCCGTTTTATATCCTTTCGTAACATAAGGAAATCAAATTTGGAAAATTAGATTTTTCTAAATTTCAAATTTAATGATGGATGGTAGGGTTTTGGATGCGACAATTGGGTGAACTATGCTCTTATTCTATAAGAGTATGTGAAAACTTGGATGAAAAATATTTTGATTTTTCAAGAATAATGCATTCATATAGAACTGCAAGTATATTTAGGATGTGAGCATCATGTTTTGATAGAGTTTTTAAAAAATTGCATACATATAGGTGGATCCAAATTAGGCATACATACTTTACAATGATGTATCTCACCTTGCACATGGGCACAATGTTTGCAACAATTGGATGCACACTTGATGGATGGATATTGCGAGGGATTATCTATTTTACTCTTATCAAATTTCAGGTACGAAATTCTTTAAGGGTGGGAGAATGTAACACCCTGCATTTTTAATATAATTAAAAATACGTAAAAATATGTGTATATGCATAGATAGGTAAATAATGGTGATGTATAGTGAAAATTAATTAATGGAAGAGAAGGAAAAACTAATTCGATAACAGTGTGCATAACGGAAAAGATAATAAAATAAGGATGCTTAATTTAAATATCAGGAATTAAGTAAAACGGACATCATCATTGCGTTCGTCTCGAAATTCTACTTGAAATAAATTCCAAGTTTGCATAAATCGGACTCCGTATGAAGGAGTTATGGCCTTTAGAAGATTCAACAAAAATTCAAAACAGTTCGAAACTCGATGCAGACAGCTGCACGGGAAATTTCCCGCTAAAACAGGCAGGTCGACCTGGGGTTCAGGTCGACCAGGAGGTCGACCTGGGGGTCGACCTACCCTTAGGGAGGTCGACATATCCCCAGATCTGGGCGATTTCAGCTCCTGTGACGTGTTTTGATGTGTTGTACGGGTCGGATGGCTTCTAGGTCAATCTAAGGGTTCTAAAACACTCTCTACACCTATAAATACATAGCAAGACATAACCCTAATTCATAACAATTCCTTAAGATGCCTCCATGCTGCCAAACTTCAACCAAACATGGCAACCACCCCAAAACTCTAAATTAAATTGCTAGTTCTTCATCAACTTTGGAGTTTAATCAAATCAAGTAGCAAAGTTCTTCACCAATAATTCATGCTCTTCTCCAACAATCAAATAAGAAGATTAAATCAACATTCTACATCAACAAAGCATTTATTTTCCCAATCCAGTCAAGGTGAGTGGAATTATAATAACTGTGAGAACCTGTTACTTCCCCGTGAAGGAAAGAGCGGATACTTTGAGAACAACACACAAATGAACGCAGACGGAAGAACATTTCATTGCTATTACAACAATTCCATCAGATACAAGAATATACAGAGTATAAATGAATAAATTACATTCGATAAATATCAGAGATTACAATAAATTACATAGCAGCGGAAAATAATGCAAAGCACAACTGAAGGTGATATACAGATACAGAGCTTTCCGAATATCATTCTAGCTATAAACTAGGATCCTGTAAATATAATTCTGCAAAAGCAAAACTACTAGCTGCCCGTGTCGAAAATAAGGGCACCCAGAGTTTAGGTTAAAGCAATAAACTCCAGGTTAGTCATGTGACTGGTGTGAGAACTAAAACAGTTATTAAAACTTTATTTTAAAAGAGAGTAATTCAAGGGACCACGCCGTATAACACGGAACGGGTTTCCTCCCAAGAACACCAGTGCATAGAATAAACAACGCAATGCTTTTTCAAAAAATGAAGCTATTATAAGACCCAGGTCCCATCACACAATGCAACGCAGGCCAGAGGATAGGGTTTTACCTTATAACAGCCAAACATGCTTGGTACATTTAAAATAAATCATTTGATACTATAATAAGTGTATAGTGTCAAAACAATTTCAATCATAAATATAAATCATAGATGGCATAAGTGCCCCATCCCACTATGTCGCCATACTAGGCTCTACAAATAAAACCGAAATACACGTATTGGAAATTGGATTTCCGTCATGCGTCGAGGCAAGGGGCTAGCTCCTCTCCGCTTCGAGACACTCTAGCAAATGCTCAGGACTACACACTCCGGGCAGCCACTTGGATCGGTTGGGCCGGTCCTCTCTTACATTTGAGGATTAGTAATTCCTAAACACACGTTTCCCGGTCCTTACAGACCTATAATCGAGGTGCCTCATTCCAATAACCACATAGGTGAAAAGTATATAAATGTCAGGGCTGGTAAGTCACTGACACCACCAAAGCTAGAAAGAAACATCGTGTTCTCCCAACGGTCCGTATCCCGTTTTTTAACTCATGCCGAGGTGTGAGGCTCGCGAATCCACGCTATACACAAAGCTATGCCACGTAGGTCGTGCTTTGATCATCAACCACAAGACTTTGCTTTTCAACAGAAGCCTTGATCAATTGCCACTTAGGCGTGCCACATAGGCAATTCATGCCATGCGATTGATATCTATCGATATATAACCTCTAAGCTCGTACGTCTCAGAGAAGGGCGTTAAGCAAGAGAATAAATTCTCCGCCGCCAAACAGATATATATTTAACAGAAATCAATCAACACAGAATAAAATCCAATGTCAGACACACAATCCATTTACAAGTTCGTTCTGGGTCTGAACGAAACCGGAGGCACTTTCCTCGCATATCCATCGATCCCCAAGTACGTCTGGACGACCACCAACTATTTCCATCCTCTTGGGTGTACAGCCCAATCAGGATCATCAGTAATTATCCAAACGATGTGAAGACTTCCAGTCTTCGACCACCGTCATCATCTTCGACTTATCGTCGAAACGGTTATTCAGAATGGGTATAACCCCGGCCTTTCCGAACAACCCGCGTATATTATAAACAAATGTTACACAAACACAACATACGCCTCATTCCAATTCATCAGTCACCAACCGTAAATCAGCAAGAGAACAATTTCCCAACTATTAACCCTGAAGGCCGAAACCAACATCAGATCAATACCCAAGAAAACATTCTTCTTAACTAACCTATAGCTAGTTTCTAAATTTCACATTCTTAGGGAAAGGTTCCCATTAATTTTATCCAAGATAAATTCTTTAAAATTTATTCTTTAATCTTCCATTGGATGTCGTATCAAACCAAATTATGGTTTTTCCAAACTAGTCGAGATTAGCGAACCACACCGAAGTAATTATTTATTTTATTTCCTAATCCCAACCTATTCATCCCATGAAGCAAAACTGGTAATACTCCATATCTAACACCACAGTGTTGTCGGTAAAATTAATTACCATCCCACGTTCAAATCTAATTAAAGATTTAACTATCGCTTTGGAGCAAAACTGGTGATACTCCATTCTCGCTCATTTTCTAAATTTGATAATTTAAATTATCAATTCACATTTCAATTTAATTGCAGATTCATTAAAACTCCTTTTTCTGGGTTGAAGAACTAATGTCGGTTAAAACACAGTTCACGATAAACCCAAATCACATTCCATTTATTTTCGGGTTAAAGAACAAGTGTTATTTAAAACACTGTTCATGATAAACCCACAGATCAATTCTATTTAAAACCCATTTCAAATCCAATTTATTTATTTAAAAATAAATGGGTTTTAATTTTAGTTCAAAACTAGTTCATTTCGATAAAAATCTATTTTTATCTTTTCAAACATGGAGTTTTTCATCCCAATTTTTCCCAAATCATTTCTTATGATTTTACACAAATTATTACCATTTTTAATAATTTTATCAAGGCCCGTACAGTCGATTTCCATCAACGGACATCGAACTGCACTTACAGCGACCTTTTCCAAATTTGATTTGGACGTATCTCCAAATCCAACCATTAGATTTCAAATTTCCAATATTCGTTAGAAGGCTCTTTTCGATACGAACCCAACGGTTCCGGTTTTAGGAGAATCCGACGGTCGGATCTCCCGTAATGTCCGTTCGAAATCAATGGTCGAAATTCACGAACTGCCGCGGCGCGGCGCGTTCTATTCAGGCCATTATATTATATATATAATATATACTTCGTCGATTTCTATTTAAAACGGATTTTATAAATCGTTTTAAATTCGTTTCAAAAACAATTCAACTTCTATTTCCAATTCAAATTCATTTTCTATTTAATTCAATTCAAATTCGTTTCCTATTCAATTCAATTTGAATTCGTTTTCTATTCAATTTAAATTCGTTTTCTATTCAATTCAATTTAATTTCGTTTTCTATTCAATTCAATTTGAATTCGTTTTCTATTCAATTTAAATTCGTTTTCTATTTAATTCAATTTAAATTCGTTTTCTATTCAATTCAATTTAAATTCGTTTTCTATTCAATTCAATTCAAATTCGTTTTCTATTCAATTCAATTCAAAAACGAATATAATCGATATAAATATCGTTCGCGTCAAAATAGCGCATCTCTAATCAACACGGCTTTATATATTTCAATAATTCCGTTATTCTATTCAACAAATGAATATTTATTCTATTCAATACGTGAACCAATATTTTTGTCAACACATGACTAATCTCAACGGATGAATACTGTCAACACAAGAACCTTTGTTTTATAATACAAAGATGCAAATTTTATTGTTAAAATATTTCGTTCAACACATGACTAATCTCAACGGATGAGTACTGTCAACACATGAACCTTTATTTTATAAATATTCTTTATTTTCTAAATTGGAATGAGGCCCAATAAATTACCATATAAAGTTAATTATACGGATTCCATACAACACATGTATATAGTAGTAACGATAAATAATCAACCATCATCCAAAGTGCACTACACTGTATAAGCATCAAATATATATATCTAACGCTTATAACAGTCTGTCAATCAATCGATCGACATACAACTAATTATTGGGATTAGTTTATGCCATATTTTATCCCAATACCCGTGTGGGGTTTCAAATCAACAAACACAGATTTTATTTGTGCAATTGGGCGATGTGTAAAATTTATCGTCCCAATCAATGTCCTTCAAATAAGTGTACGTAAACAAACTGTCCAGTTTGTAAATGAATATTTATTTATTCACATTCACATTAAAAATTATATTTATTTCGACCAAATTATTTATTTCGACCTATGAATATATTTTATTATCTATTTCACATCAACATCACAAACACTTTTCACAACACATCAATCAAACAAACAAGCCATCCATGGTCTGTGGATGACGGGTGTTGGGTGCTGCTAAGCACCGTCTGCATCCTAGTATATATATAACTAGAAAAATAGATTGAAGAGTGAGAAATTCTCACCAGCTAGCTAATCCAAACGTCTCGACTCTTCATATGTAGAAAATCTCCACCGTTTCTTCTTCCGTCACTTTCGTCATCCGTATTCACTACATATATAAAAATCAAATTTTTACTTTGCTATTCAATATATAAAAATCGAATTTTTACTTCGCTATTCAATATATAAAAATCGAATTTTTACTTTGCTATTCAATATATAAAAATCGAATTTTTACTTTGCTATTCAATATATAAAAATCGAATTTTTACTTCGCTAAAAATCGTATCCTTCCTATTTTAAAAATCTAATCTTTTCTATTTTATAAATCTAATCTTTTCTATTTTAAAAATCTAATCTTTTCTATTTTAAAAATCTAATCTTTTCTATTTTAAAAATCTAATCTTTTCTATTTTAAAAATCTAATCTTGTCTATTTTAAAAATCTAATCTTTTCTATTTTAAAAATCTAATCTTTTCTATTTTAAAAATCTTATCTTTTCTATTTTAAAAATCTATTCTTTTCTATTTTAAAAATCTAAAATAAATCCAAGGTGAATTTATATTAAAATCTGAAAATAAACCCTTGTTGTTTACTTTCAGAAATCATATTTTTATTTCTCAAATTGATTAAACTACTTTATACAAATACTGAAATGATAAAGAAAATAAACGCTCACTGTCTTTATTGGGAGATGGATGCCGACGGTCTTCAGGCAGGAGGGGATGACATCTGCGCGTCGAAGGGTGGCGGTTCCAGGTGGTCGCGGCTTCAGGAGGTAGCGGATTCCGGCGTTCGAATCGGGGTTGGGGTTTCAAGGGGGAAAGGGGAGCAACGGCTTTGAGGGGGGCTCCGGGTGTTCGCGTCGGTTAGATATTGAGGGGGAGGAGATGAACGGGAGGGCCACAGGAGCGACAGTGGTTGCTGAAGGGGGAGGCACGGTGGAAGCTCCGGAGGTTGGGCGCGATCAAATTGATTTGGTGGGGGGCTAGGTATTTGGGCATCGGATTATATATGAGGGTGTGGGGTTAGGTTTTAAGGGATTATATATTATTTAATAATATTATTTTTAATTCTCTAAAGTTGACTTTTCACACGACCTCGAAATCAAGTCCACCAACTGACGTCCCTAGCGTAATACCCCCATTCCGAACACAATGGGATATTTTTCGTAACCCCATTTGACTGTTACGATAGGTTTTCGTCAATTTTAAAATATAAATCAGTATATATTCAATTTGAACATACATTTCAATTTACTGGGGTCACATACTAACTCGAAAAATTCCCGAAAAATATTTTCTAGCTTCGTATTGACAATACGGTCCTAACAAAACTAGTTTCGTCGAATTCTGAGATCGTTGGAAAAATGGCCATTTTCCAGTCGATTAAAATCAACTGAAACTGGTCAAATGCGTTTTCCTATGTCACGCTCACATATTGATTCGAAAAATTATAAAAATTGGAATCTAGCAATCACTTGACATCACGGATCCAACAAAAGTGGTTTCGTCGAAATCCGATGTCGTTTGCAAAATTTCCATTTTTAAGGGCCTGAATTCCATAGCGACTATTCAGAATTTTCAACAGGACATATCTTTTGATTCCCGCTATGAAATCTTGATTTTTCGGATTCCTTGGAAAGATATTCCCAACTAGATACTATTATTTTTGGTTTAACTAAAATCCGGATTGTTTTGCACCCGGTACGTTCAATTGAAGTTTGAAATCGAATTATCGAACTACCACGCCATTTTCAATTCCTTTTATAATTATATATAATTATTTATATTCTAACGACGACGTATATAAATATATTCGTTCGAATTATATTCAAAATAAATTTCTCGTCGATATTATTTAAAATAATTCATTTTAAATATTCAAAATTCTCTAAAATTGCCAAAATAAAATTTTTAAACTGGCTCGCATTTCCGGGTTGTTACAATAAACTTGTTGTATAATAGTATTATTATCGTTCATCATTCCCCAGTTATAAATTCAACTCAAGATTCATGTTATAATAATTGTTCTTTTATTCTCCTACCCCTTTTTATTTTTAGATCTAGGTTATCTCGTACCTAGGCGAAATCTTATTATACATACGTATGGTTGGAATATGGAAATATTGGGCATAATCTATTTTATGAAGTCGAGGAATATAATCTGTAATTTGGGGTTTGTGGCATAACGATTATTATTGCAAATATTGGGCATAATCTATTTTATGCAGTCGAGGAATATAATCTGTAATTTGGGGTTTGTGGCATAATGATTATTATTACAAATATTGGGGCAATTGGCAAAGTATATATTGATATAATTCAAGGAAATAAGGGGAAAGGATCGTAAAATTGGTAATCTGGAGTAACTTACGTGAAAGGTAAATAAAGTTTGAATAGGGGACTTGGGGAAAAATGATTTAAAGATAAAAATCCCAATTTGGTGAAGAAATAGGTAAACTTGAAACCTAATCGGAATTGGATAAGTTTGGGTTTAAATCTGTCTCATATAATTGTGAAATCTAATTCAAAAACCTGAAATTTGAGGCATGTGTGTTTTAATTAAATATGGGTTTGATTGGTTAAAGAAATGGAAAGTTTAGAAATATAACATGAAAATTGACACTATTGGCATAACAAGAACATGAACATATTTGTGAATTCGTTAATAGGCTAAAGATAAAACATGGCTAACTCGAGGTAAGAATGAGTTTGCGGCGTAATTCTGCCCGGAACCGCCCGGCATATCCAGTGGCCGCAAATAATCGGTTCTAATGTGAGAAGTTAGTCATAACGTGTTTGAAACCCGAGGTTAGATTGAGTTGTGGGGTAATCCTGCCCGAAACCAACCGGCACATCTAGTGACCGCAACAATAGGTCTAATGTGAGAGGTTGGGTATTAATAATTAATTAATGCTAATGACACATGCTAGTATGGTAAGGTTAAGTCAACATGAAATACTAGATAACTCTTAACCAATTTGACACGATATATGGGTGGGTTAAGTCAACATGAACCGCTAGATAACACTTAACCAATTTGACATGATATATAGGTAGGTTAAGTTAACACAAACTGATAGATAACACTTAACCAATTTGACATGATATATGGGTGGGTTAAGTCAACATGAACCGCTAGATAACACTTACCCAATTTGACTCGATATATGGGTGGGTTAAGTCAACGTGAACTGCTAGATAACACTTAACCAATTTGACATGATGCGTGGAATGAATTGAATACGTGATTGGGGGTTAAGTCAACTTGGACACATGGGCAAACTTAACCAATATAACAGTATCAAAGCAAGGAAAAGTGGGGAATGATAAGATTAAATAATAGATGAACTTATCCTAGGGATAAGAAATGAATATGACTTAAGATGTAATATAAGACTCGAAGGGTGAGACGACTTATACCGTGAAATAAGTTAATCTAAGCTGGAAATGTGGGAGAACACCCGCACACTATCATTTGATAAAGAGAACTTAAGTCATGCTTGAATTCATAGGTAAACCTTAGTTAAAAGGAACTAAGTAACAAACCTTAGTTAAAGGGAACTAACAGAAACTAAGTATAAAACCTTGGTTAAGAGAACCAAGTAATAGACCTTAGTTAAGAGAACTAAGTAACAGAAACTAAGTATCAAACCTTGGTTAAGAGAACCAAGTAATAAACCTTAGTTAAGAGAACTAAGTAAATAACTAGAAAGAGAACTAAGTAGTAAACCTTAGTTAAGAGGACTAAGTTGTAAACCTTAGTTAAGAAAATGAACGATTAAGAGAAACTAAGCAGTAAACCTTAGTTAAGAGGACTAAGTAGTAAAGCTTAGTTAAGAAAACGAATGATTTAGGAAACTAAGTAGTAAACCTTAGTTAAGAGAACGAAATAGTAAACATTTGTCAAGAAAACCAAGTAGAACACGATGGGGAGCGAACATCCATCTGATCATGAAGAAGGATCCAACGGTCTGGGTTACGAAGCAGCGGCTTCGATGGGATGTGAGGGTACTCTTGGTATCCCTCTGTGAGGTTGTAGATGATCCTTCTGCGCTCATAGAGGTTAAGGTCTGTGTTAGAAGAACCAAGAGCATGCCTTGGTTGCAATATAAGCAACCAAAAGACTAGGATGGACCAGTGTGAGGCGGCGATATCTTGTTTAGCCCTATGATAGCAAGTCGTCGTCTACCTACCATCTTGAGTCAATCGAGTACGTGAACCGGAAAGGCGGAGAACTCCAACAGACCATATACTTGCTATCTAGTTATGGGTGAGGTTTGGCCAATAGGTTTGTGGGGGCATAGGGGCCCAGCGTATAGTTCTCATTCTTGATTTTCTTGGGTGCCTTTCATTAGTTGAGGGAGGGGTCATGTGGGACCATAGCCACACACAGATAAAAACAGACCTTAGCATCTGCGTCGGTAGATAACTTAAAGCTCCCGACCGAGTTCCGTGTTTCTTGGTTAGCCCTGCCACGGGACTCGGGCCGCACATATAGAGGACATATGCAACTAGACATCGATAACGATTCACGACAAGTATGTGGGGAAAGTCTAGGAACATATATCACTCTGGGTAGTGTGTCCTAGACTAGGGGGCATCGTTCGATAGGTTGCATAATCCCTAGTTGGACCTAGGTCGCGTAAACCCTGAATCCGAGAAGTGTTCAATAGGTAGCATAAACCCCAGTGGCCCTGGGTAGCGTAAACCGTGGTTGAATCTGGGAAGCGCTCGATAATAAACCTTAGATTAGATCTAGATGATACACGGAATCTAGCAAGATCGAGAGTGGCAGTCCAAACGATTTTGAGAATGGTGGCACTACACTAAAGTAGTATAGATTTACATGATGAAGCCCGTACGACATATAGCAAGGGACTGTATATATACATGGAAAGGATTAAACGAGTTGGGGATATCTACATATACGTTGTATTAGGTTAACCTACTAGTGGGACATGAGTATAGCCTAGAGAGCTAACATTGTTAACAACCTAATAACCAAGAAAATGTAACTGAACAGTATATGTAGGATTATATAGAAGTTTATTCTAAGTCCACTCACACAGAACTTATGTTCTGACCCCCTCCTCATTACATACTTCCAGGTTACGTTCATGACAGAGATGGTATAGCTTTGGATACTGGTTTCGCAGTATTGTTAATAAGGTAAAGCAATATTTGAATATTATACTTTATTTCCTTCCGGTGTGAGATGCTTTACGAGTTCTGACATGTTTCTTTATCTCTGTCTTTTTCTGCAGGATACCAGAGCACCCAACTAGGGTTTCGATAGATCGGATTTTTCAAAAAAATCGGTCTATTGGAATTCGGGTTGTTACAATACCATTTGCCATTTCAAGAGTTTAATCACATTTTAGGGTTTTAACTTTTATTTGTTGCTTTGTTTTTATTTGTTGAGGCATTTTGTCATACATGTGGTGTTCATTACAATATGATTTACATTCAATCATTTCTGGATATACCAGTTGTTGTGATGATTTCCTATATATGTTTCCTCCTTAAAGATCATCTAATGTACATTAACATGTATATTATGCTATAAGTGCATGTGTATGTTTCTATATTAAAATGATACTTAGTTTTAATACCATACATATTTACATGTTATATACATGTTTTTATTCAGTAGCATATACAAGATTTAAATTTTAAAAAGGCTATCTTAATTTTCTTCAGCAATAAATGATCAAATTCGAAAAATACATATCTTCACATATGTACACTTTTATACACACACATACATATTTATTTACACATAGATTTTAGATAAAAGTTATAAGTTTGATATTATATCGTTTCAATTCCATTTTATTATAATTAAATCAGTTTTAAATAAATGTTTCTCGTTAATCAAAGTTGATCAAAAAGCAGGATATTACACTGCTACTTACTGCCACTTAGTCAAAATTAACTTCTTCGAAACTCAAAAAACATGTCTATATAACATGCCTCCTTAAATTTCTTCAATTAAATTTACTTAATTCTCACTTGTCTGATTCACTAAATTTTCAACACTTTTGCCTCCTTATATTTATCTAATTTCAAATATTCTCCATCATATTATTTTTTGATGTTCAACATAAATTAATAAATAAAACTATTTTTTTAAACTATGTAATCTGACGGTATTCCCGCCGTTATGCTGTTGTACTAGTATAGTAAAATCTTTTGATGGGCAAACAAAAGACAAAGAGCGAATGAAATTTAGTTTTGAATTAAGACATCAATTGTTGCAAAGTTAATAGATATGTGTTCTGGATGCCCATAATATGACAAAAACATTTTTTGTCAAATCCTACACCAAAGACATAAATTTAGGAGGAGCCACACATCAAGTTATAGTACTATCCCCTAAATTTCCCCAATTCCTCCTCAAATGCACTATTCTGGCATTTTGATTAAAAAAAATGTTTTTATCATAATAGTAAACCTTTTATAGTTAATCCACTTTATCATTCTTCGTTCATATCTTTCTAGATCTCCTCAATTTACAAGTAATAATTTTTTTACACAATTGCTATTAAAAAGTATAATAACAATAAAATCTTTTAATACCTTGTATTGTTGGGGTGGTCAAATAGTACACAAATATTATCTCAATATTAGATCTACATTATAATTTATACATTAGTCAGGTGGTATGTGATGTGCCTAGTAATGCTGAGATCTTTAGCCCGATATCTGGGTATAGCAAAATTTTATGGGGCAACATTTTTCCCCAACTTACACAAAAGTAGGAAGTAGAGATCAACCGTTGAATTTACTGGATTCATGACAAAACAAACTTTTTTCAGAATTCCATGTTCTACTATGTGAAATCTTCATAATTGAGCATTGCTGTATTTGTTTTGTATCTATGTTATACTTAAAGACACTATAACCATTTCATTCGTATAATGATTAACCAACCAAAGCTTCTTCGCCAAGTATGCAAACAAAGCAAATGAGTTTAGACTCATCGTAAATTTTACAAATTATCACGTTGTATCAGAAATTTAATAAAAGTGTAAATTCAGGCCCCATCTAACATTAAAATGAACAATAATTATACTTTGCCCCAACATTTTTTTATCAAAACCTACAAGTTGCAAAGAAACGGTGGCCTCTCCAATTTTAACCTAAAAATGTACATTGAATTTACAATGCTTGCATATTTTGATAAATTACTTTCTGTGTATTGTAGCAGTTCTCTAAAATAACCAATCAGATAACTAGCAAAAAAGGGGAATGAACTCGTTCCCGAGGGAAGCAACGACATTAAGAATATCTATAAGAGCATCCCTATGGGAGGTCACCTGTTTTTCAATTAACCCCAATGGAGATGCCAAGCAGAAGGCCAGTGTTGCTTCAGCAACCCTGGAAGTTGTTGGGGCAACGAACGGTTGCTCCAATAACCGGAGCTTAACCAGCTTTGTTAAAATAGCTAACCAAAACATTTTTTTAATTTGCTGGTTCGTTTGCCCTAACATTGAGTTGAGGCACATTTTTTTTCTAATCTCTTAGCCGGCTTTGTTAAAGCCGAATAAAAGATTTTTTATTTTTTTTATTTTTTCTTGGCCGGCTTAAAATAAGCCGGCTAAGAACATCCCCGTTGGGGTGAGTTCGGGGTCAACTAAGCTTGATTTAACATCTAGTGACTCACCCCATTGGGGATGCTTTAACAATATATAGAATAACAACTACAAGAAATCGTTTTTTTTTCTTTTTTTGTGCTCATCACGCTATAACAGCGTCGATCTGAGTATGATGAATGAAAGAAATGATGATCTCTCACATTTTTCTTCAATAAAAAATAATTTTAGGGTATAAGTGAGTTCTTGAAATCTATTTATGCTCCATACGATATTTTAGTTTCTGGTCATATACAATTTTTTTTAGTACTCTAAAAAAGGCTAAAGAAGTTAAAAAAATCATTTTCAATTAAGCTAATTCTCGCGTAATCCATCTTCACATGCTATAGACGTAAATTTAAAATAAACAAACATTGATTAGTTAAAAACATGTAATTCAATATTGTGACGGCAAGGAATTTTGCTCGATCTGAATCAGTCGTTAAACCGATCTAGACCGTTCGAAACCCCTGATCGTTTTGAGAACAGGACAAAATAGAACGCAGACGAAGAACATTTCATTGTTATTACAACAATTCCATCAGATACAAGAATATACAGAGTATAAATGAATAAATTACATTCGATAAATATCAGAGATTATAATAAATTACATAGCAGCGGAAAATAATACAAAGCACAACTGAAGGTGATATACGGATACAGAGCTTTCCGGATATCATTCCAGCTGTAAACCAGGATCCTGTGAATATAAATCTGCAAAACCAAAACTACTAGTTTCCCGTGTCGAAAATAGGGGCACCCAGAGTTTAGGTTAAAACAATAAACTCTAGGTCAGTCATGTGACTGGTGTGAGAACTAAAATAGTTACTTAAAGCTTTACTTTAAAAGAGAGTAATTCAAGGGACCACGCCGTATAACACGTAACGGGTTTCCTCCCAAGAATACTAGTGCATAGAATAAACAACGCAATGCTTTTTCGAAAAATGAAGCTATTATAAGACCCAGGTCCCATCACACAATGCAACGCAAGCCGGAGGATAGGGTTTTCCCTTATAATAGCCAAACATGCTTGGTACGTTTAAATAAATCATTTGATACTATAATAAGTGTATAGTGTCAAAACAATTTCAATCATAAATATCAACCATAGGCAGCATGGGTACCATATATCATGTCGCCATACTAGTTCTACAATTAAAACCGCAATACATGTATTGGAAATTGGATTTCCGTCATGAGTCGAGGCAAGGGGCAAGCTCCTCTCCGCGTTCGAGACACTCTAGCAAATGTCTCAGGACTACACACTCTGGGCAATCCTGGATGCTTCAGGGCCAGTCCTCACTTACGTTAGAGGATTGGCAATTCCTGAACACACGTTTCCCAGTCCTTACAGACCTAAAATCGAGGCGCCTCATCCAACAACCACATAGGTGAAAAGTATATAAATGTCAGGACTGGTAAGTCACTGACACCACCAAAGCTAGAAAGAAACGTCGTGCTCTCCCTGCAGTCCGTATCCCGTTTTTGACTCATACCGAGGTGTGAGGCTCGCGAATTCACGTTATACACAAAGCTGCCACGTAGGCCGTGCTTTGATCATCAACCACAAGACTCTGCTTTTTAACAAAAGCCTTGATCATTGCATCTTAGCGTGCCACACAGGCAATTCATGCCATGCGACTGATGTCCATCGATATACAACCTCTGAGCTCGTACGTCTCAGAGAAGGGCGTTAAGCAAAAGAATAAATTCTCCGCCGCCAAACAGATGTATATTTAATAGAAATCAATCAACACAGAATAAAATCCAATGTCAGACACACAATCCATTTACAAGTCCGTTCTGGGTCTGAACGAAACCGGAGGCACTTTCCTCGCATATCCATCCATCTCCAAGTACGCCTGGACGACCACCAACTATTTCCATCCTCTTGGGTGTACAGCCCAATCAGGATCGTCAGTAATTACCCAAACGATGTGAAGACTTCCGGTCTTCAACCACCGTCTTCATCTTCGACATATCGTTGAATCGGTTATTCAGAATGGGTATAAACCCGGCCTTTCCGAACAACCCGCGTATATTAAAAACAAATGTTACACAAACACAACATACGCATCATTCCAATTCACTAGTCACTAACCACAAATTAGCAAGAGAACAATTTCCCAAATATTAACCCCGAAGGCCGAAACCAACATCAGATCAATATCCAGGAGACCACTCATCTTAACTAATCTACAGCTAGTTTCTAAATTTCAATTCTTAGGGAAGGATTCCCATTTATTTCATCCAAGATAAATTCTTTAAAATTTATCCTTTAATCTCCCTTTGGATGTCATTTCAAACCAAATTATGGTTTTCCAAACTAGTCGAAATTAGCGAACCACACCGAAGTAATTATTTATTTTATTTCCCAATCCCAACCTATTCATCCCATGAAGCAAAACTGGTAATACTCCATATCTAACACCACGGTGTTATCGGTAAAATTAATTACCATTTCACGTTCAAATCTATTTAAAGATTTAACTATCGCTTTGGAGCAAAACTGGTGATACTCCATTCTCGCTTATTTGCCAAATTTGATAATTTAGATTATCAATTCGCGTTTCAATCTAATTTCAGATTCATTAAAACTCCTTTTACTGGGTTAAAGAACTAGTGTCATTTAAAACACAGTTCACGATAAACCCGAATCATATCCTATTTATTATCCGGTTAAAGAACTAGTGTTATTTAAAACACTGTTCACCATAAACCCACAAATCAATTCTAATTCAGTTCCACTTTATTTATTTAAAAATAAATAGGTTTTAATTTTAGTTCAAAACTAGTTCATTTCGATAAAAATCTATTTTATCTTTTCAAATATGGAGTTTTTCATCCCAAATTTTCCCAAATCACTTCTTATGATTTTACACAAATTATTGATATTTTTAATAATTTTATCAAGGCCCGTACAGTCAATTTTCAACAACGGCCATCGAACTGCACTTATAGCGACCTTTTTCAAATTTGATTTGGACGTATCTCCAAATCCAACCGTTAGATTTTGAATTTTTAATATTCGTTGGAAAGCTCTTTTCGATATGAACCCAACGGTTCCGGTTTTAGGAGAATCCGACGGTCGGATCTCCCGTAATGTCCGTTTGAAATAAATGGTCGAAATTCACAAACTGCCGCGGCACGGCGCGTTCTATTCAGGCCATTATATTATATATATAATATATATTTCGTCGATTCCTATTTAAAATGAATTATATAAATAGTTTTAAATTCGTTTCAAAAACAATTTCAACTTCCATTTCAATTCAAATCAAAATTGAATTTTTCCTTATAAATTCCTTTTAAAATTCATTTCAATTCAATTCAAATTTAAATTCAATTTGGATTCGTTATATATTCAATCCAATTCAAATTCGTTTATATTCAATTCAATTCAAATTGGTTTTCTATTCGATTCAATTCAAATTGGTTTTCTATTCGATTCAATCCGAATTCGTTTTCTATTCAATTTAATTCAAATTGGTTTTCTATTCAATTCAATTCAAATTGGGTTTCTATTCGATTCAATTCAAATTGGTTTTCTATTCGATTCAATTCAAATTGGTATTCTATTCGATTCAATTCAAATTGGGTTTCTATTCGATTCAATTCAAATTAGTTTTCTATTCGATTCAATTCAAATTGGTTTTCTATTCGATTCAATTCAAATTGGTTTTCTATTCGATTCAATTCAAATTGGTTTTAAATTCAATTCAATTCAAATTGGTTTTAAATTCAAAAACGAATATAATCGATATAAATATCGTTTACGTCAAAATAGCGCATCACTAATTAACACGGCTTTATATTCAACAAATGGAACTATATTTCTTTCAATACACGACTCTATATCTATGTCAACACACGACTAATCTCAGCGAATGAGTACTGTCCACGTGTGACTATTTTTGTTATTTAATATATTTTATGAAAATTAAGGTATCTATCGTTTGATATTAAATCAGACTCCAACCGTAAATTAGTAAGAGAACGATTCCCTGAATATTAACCCCGAAGGCCGAAACCAACATCAGATTAATATCCAGGAGACCACTCATCTCATCTATTTTCCAGTTGATTTCTAATTCTATATATGATAAAGATGTAAATTTTATTGTTAAAATATTTCGTTCAACACATGACTAATCTCAACGGATGAGTACAGTCAACACATGAAACTTTACTTTATAGTGATAAAGATATAAATTTTATTGTTAAAATATTTCGTTCAACACATGACTAATCTCAACGGATGAGTACAGTCAACACATGAACCTTTACTTTATAGTGATAAAGATATAAATTTTATTGTTAAAATATTTCTTCAACACATGACTAATCTCAACGGATGAGTACAGTCAACACACATGAACCTTTATTTTATAATATTCTTTATCTTCTAAATTGGAACTGAGGCCCAATCAATTACCATATAAAGTTAATTATACGGATTCCATACAACACATGTATATAATAGCAACGTTAAATAATCAACCATCATCCAAAGTGCACTACACTGTATAAGCATCAAATATAAATCTCTAACACTTATAACAGCCTGTCAATCAATCGATCGACATATAACTAATTATTGGGATTAGTGTATGTCGTACTTTATCCCAATACCCGTGTGGGGTTTCAAACAATCAAACACAGATTTTATTTGTGCAGTTGGGCGATGTGTAAAATTTATCGTCCCAATCAATGTCCTTCAAATAGGTGTACATAAACAAACCGTCCGGTTTGTAAATGAATATTTTATTTTATTCACTTCCACGTTAAAAATTATATTTTTAACGATAAAATATTTTATTTTAACACATGGATTTTTATTCAGTTCATCTACAAAAATAAAAATGATATTTTTATTTTTCTAACTTATTTTAGAAAATTTCGGCGGCATAACGGCACGATACTAGAAACGGGACGAGGCCTAGCCTTATCCCCGGTCTAGTGAAGGCCCACGCCATTCACACATCAATCAAATCCATTCCATTCCACCAAACAATTCAATTCAAACCGAATAAACTAACCAACTACACAACCAAACAATTTAACAAATAAGCCATCCATGGTCTGTGGATGACGGGTGTCGGGTGCTGCTAAGCACCGTCTGCATCCTAGTATATATATAACTAGAAAAAAAAATTTGAAGAGTGAGAAGTTCTCACCAATAGCTATCCCAACTTCACGACACTTCATTGATAGAAATCTTCATCGTTCTCGCCTTTTTATCACCTTCGTTGCCCGTAGCCACTACATATATAAAAATCACACATTTTTATATTGCTGTCTTTTTAAAATAAAAATCACATTTTTATTTGTTTACTTTCAATTTTAAAAATCATATTTTATAATCCCTTCATATATTTAAAAATCGAATTTTTACTTCGCTATTCAATATGTAAAAATCGAATTTTTACTACGCTATTCAATATATAAAAATCGAATTTTTACTATGTTATTTAATATATAAAAATCGAATTTTTACTATGCTATTCAATATATAAAAATCGAATTTTTACTATGCTATTCAATATATAAAAATCGAATTTTTACTATGCTATTCAATATATAAAAATCGAATTTTTACTTTACGCTATATGGATAAAAATTCTATTTCTATCCCGCTATTCTTCATATAAAAATTTCGCCTTTTCAAAAATATAGATTTCGCCTTTTCAAAAATATAGATTTCGCCTTTTCAAAAATCACCTCTTTATTTCAATGTATATATAATAAAAATCAGATTTTTATTTCGCTACATATACAAAGATGATATTTTTTTTATATTCTCTATCTTATAAAGATTACATTTTTATAGTTTCTACTATGTAAAAATCATATTTTTATCCTTCTACAATATAAAAGATTATATTTTTAATCTTCTCATCACATAAAAATTATATTTTCCTCATACAAAAATTCTAATCCTTTTTTTCATTTCTAAAAATTCAACCTTTTCGCTATATAGAAATCCAGATTTTCCGTATATAACTTCAGATTTTTCTATCATGATAAAATAAAACAAAATAAAATGAAAAAGTGTAAAACTCACTGTATGTTGACAAAAGGGGAAGGAGGGGCTTTGCTGGGATTCGTCGGAGGTGGTGGCCGGCGTCAGAGGGGGTGCAGCAGCTCGGTCGGAGCAGGCAGAAGGGGGGCTTCTTCGCGTCGACTGCAGGGTAGGGGGCTTCTTCGCGTCGACTGCAGGGTGGGGGGGCTTCTTCGCTTCCTGGCGTCGGTCGATGAAGAGAGGGGGGGTCTCGCTTCATGGCGGCGGCCGACTATGGGAGGAGCGGCGGCTCCTCCCCTTTTCTTCTCCGTCGCCCTCTTCTTTCCTTTTTTTTATTTCTGAACGAATTTGAAGTATAGAGGGGGGGCCAATGGGTTAAGGGAGAGGAAGATATTTTTTTATTATTTTATTTAATTATTTAATTCAAAAAGTTGACTTTTACATACGACCTCTAAACGAGGCCCACCGCCTATCGTCCATAGCGTATTACCCCCATTCCGAACACAATGGGATTTGTATCGTAAGCTGATTCGGCTGTTGCAATCAGTTTTCGTCAAAATCAACATATAACTCTATATATTGAATTTGAACGCGCATTTCAATTTACCGGGGTCACATACGAACTTTAAAAATTCCAGAAAAATATTTTCTAGCTTCGTATTGATGATACGGTCCTAACAAAACTAGTTTCGTCGAATTCTGAGACCATTGGAAAAATGGCCATTTTTCAGTCGATTAAAATCAACTGAAACTGGTCAAACGCGTTTTCCTTTGCCACGCTCACATGTTGATTCGAAAAATTATGAAATTTGAAACCTAGCAATAATTTGACATCACGGACCCAACAAAAGTGGTTTCGTCGAAATCCGAGGTCGTTTGCAAAATTCCCATTTTTAAGGGTCTGAATTCCATAACGACTATTCAGAATTTTCAACTGGACATATCTTTTGATTCCCGCTATGAAATTTTGATTTGTCGGATTCGTTGGAAATATATTCACGAATAGATCCTAACGTTTTTAGTTTCACTAAAATCCGGATTGTTTTGCACCCGATACGTTCAATTGAAGTTTGAAATCGAATTATCGAACTACCGCACCATTTTCAATTCTATTTACAATTATAAATAAATATATATATTCTAACGACGGCGTATATAATATATACGTTCGAATTATATTCAAAATAAATTTCTCGTCGATATTATTTAAAATAATCTATTTTAAATATTCAAAATTCGCTAAAATTGCCAAAATAAAAATTTTAAACTGGCTCAGATTTTCCGGGTTATTACAAATATCATCTGTCTCTATCACAAAAATCATATTGTATTAACAAAATAGAACCAACAGAAGTAAAAGTTATGTATCGTATATAACATGCAACTTGGAAGACACTGTAAGCTACTTGTGATATTTCAAGCTAGATGGCTAAGCCTATAAAGTTCTATTATGAAAGTACAAGTATACAGTGGATATTGGTTTCAAAATCACATATCGCCGTAAATAAAAATAAAAGGTTCAACCGACCCACAAAATACTTTCAGGGGAAGGATTTAGTTAAGAATCCCTGCAAACAGTTATGTTGCTGTTTTTCTTGTATGGTGGAGCAATGTTGTACACCCCTTAGACTAGGTTATCTTACCTTTTAAGTGAAGTAGATGGGTGTGGGTTTTGTGAATAATGAAGCCATAGGCCCATATGTTAGTACCTTTATCAACGGTTGGTTGAAAGTACAAACTATTGCTCCAACCACGAGCTTTTAAAATATCTTTATATATCTTTATTATTATATGTCACTTTAAATTGGATTTACCACTTAAATATTTTTTTTTACAAATTCAGACTTTAATCTCATAAATATTAATATTACCTAAAAAAATAAAATTCAATAGACATTCTTACAATTTATTTTTCTAATAGTTAACAACACATAAAAAAAGGTCGATGTTGAAACTTTAAAATAAAACTCAAACTAATAACATATGATTTCAACACAACACTACAAGACAATATGGACTTTAGACAATTATAGATATATCATGTAAAACATAATTTTAGACAATTATAGATATATCATGTACAAAAAAAATATTGCTATGCACTAATTTTGATGCTTACGCCTTATCAGCCTTAGGCTGCAAATAAACGACTTGTAACGACCCACTATTTCAAACCATTCAAATTGACAATAAACTACACATGTCAGACTTGAATTGCTTAAAACAGTGAATTGTTATTTTAGCTAATGAGGTAAATGCAAATCAGACAGCAGAATCACAGAACCTAAGCAGAGTAACTCACCGCGGAAACATAATAGTACATAGGTTCTTACATAATACATAATAGTCCATAAGAGTCATAAGCTCATACAGTAGATAGAGTACATATAAACACTGATAATAAGACTGGATAATAAATAACTAGATAGCTGATAACTGGAGTATCCAAATGAGATGCCAACCTTCCAAGTGTGTCACGAACGACTATGATGCTCAAGCTGATCCAGGCATACAGTCAAAGAAATGGTATACAAGGGTCAGGACTAACAGCCTCATATAAGTGAATTAAATCAAATGAAGTGTTCACCGAAATGTACAGTAACTTAATGGAAGTTTGGGATTCCCATCCTCTAAGGATCCGTGAAACTAATATCTATATAATAATACGCTATTATTGTAATGTCTTTTCAGTAAAGTAAATATAATGAAAATAGTGTAAGAGAGATTACATTTTTACACTTACACCATTTATAATACCATAGTCTATACAATACGGTAAACCCAACCTAACATGGATGACATCAGAGGGCACTCCATAGGTACGGTACAAATCAAAATCGTAGGGGACTCGACAAGGATAACATGACAAGGCACACGAGGAATACCCACGGTAGGATTCTACCGGATTACGGCTCCAGGGCCGGTGGTAACGCATAGCAGCCACTACCACCCACCTCGAACAACACTGCCAAATCAAAAGTGGTACCCCAAATCAATCACATAGTAATAGAGATGGTATCGAAGAAGCGTGTTCGACCAGAGGTGCTACCTCACTTAACCCGGGCATGGCTCATGTTTTAGTCATTTTAATTATGACCCGAAGGTCAAGGCTAATCCATCAGCGTTCTCTTTCTTCAAATTCAGTAATCGCCTCCATACTCTCCTACTTCGGTTCTGGAACTTCCACCGTGTACATAGTTGTTAAAGTGGTATCGGTATTGGCAGCGAGTATGACATCTACCGACTCCGGTCTCTTTAACAACCAAACATTTACATTTTTCACACTGTGGCCATTAGATTTGAAATCATATTCCAAGTATCGCAAATCGATTTATTTCAAATATTGCCCCAAAATCAATTACTCAAATTATTTATCATTGGTTCGATTAAGATTTTAAAACCAATATTTATCATTCTTTGTCAACCATTGGATTTTAAACTTTAACTTCCATGAAAATATTGGTATTGCTTGAAATCCTTTATTTCATCATTTGGATTCACTAGATTGGATTGGACAACAGAATTTATTTGAATTTATAAAATATATTTATAAAAGTTAAGTTTCGAAAAATAGTATGTTTATATTAAATTTAAAATAATGTATACAGTTGAAATCTATTATAAAATTTATATAGTTAAAGTGATCAGAATTATTTTATAAAAGATGTTTACAAAACCAAGTAATGCGAAAAATTGCTTTTATTCAAAATATTAATCCAATCCGATCCTAAATCCATGTCTCGCCGTTTCTTTTCCCAAATAGATTTCATAATCAAATCGACTTCCCTTTTTTAATATCATTCCCAACAATTTTGACTCAAGTCGTTGACCAAAGGACGATTTATTACATTCCAAATTAATGAACAAAACTCAAATCCACCATGGCTTAAATAAGAACATTTCTCTTGCACTTGAATTTTAACAAATCTTTTTACATTAAAATGGTAGAAATCATCTGCCAAGTTATATATATATATATATATTAAAATAAGTTCTAAGGCATTTAACAAGTTGAAACCCTTTACATTGAATCATCAACTTTTAAATTTCATGTTATTAAATTTATTATATGAAATAAAAGTTATGGAAAATTTATTTTTAAATAAATTTTAACTTGAAGTTTAACTTATAAAATCATCTTTTAAAACAAATTTATATGCAAATTGGAATTCCTATAAAAATCTCACAATCTCTTTAACACTTCATTATGTTATATGGAAATTTTCATAAAACATTTCTTTTTAGAAAATCGATATAATTATTTTATAATAATTTAGTTTTATTGACTACGGTGTCCGTATATAATTTTCTACCCTATGGTCAAGTGATACGGATATTTATCATTTCAATTCGTTCTTTAAAATATTCGAATCCCGGGTATGTATCATTTCAACTTGCATCCCAAATCGATTCAAATACACAAGGGATTTGGGTATGTATCATTTCAACCCATAATGTTTCTAATCTATGGGGGAACTTGCATGATGAGAAAATAAACATAGCATGTCAAACATACGTATATATTGCGTCATATAAAATAACCATGTGAGTCGCACGTGCACAATCACAAAGCAACCAAAACTAGAGCACCTTAACATTTCATTCAACATTTCATGTTTTAATTCACTTAATAATCAGTTAGTCTGTGAGTGAGAAAGACTCACTTTCCGCGGCAATAAGAGAAGACACGATATGAGTAGAATGACGCTAACGGCTACAAGGAGGAATTTCCGCTACCTAGAATAAAGGCGCGATTTTTACAAACTAGAGCACCTTAACATTTCATTCAACATTTCATGTTTTAATTCACTTAATAATCAGTTAGTCTGTGAGTGAGAAAAACTCACTTTCCGCGGCAACAAGAGAAGACACGATATGAGTAGAATGACGCTAACGGCTACAAGGAGGAATTTCTGCTACCTAGAACAAAGGCGCGATTTTTATTTAGAAATGCAGACCAAATTATATGTGTAAATGTTGAAATTAATGCACTTTTATATTTATTTATTATAGGTTCATGAACCAAGTAATCAAAGGACTTTCATATTTATTTATTGTAGGTTCATGAACCAAGTAATCAAAGGTCATCTATAGAGTTCTCTAGAAAATGTCATATATAGAGTTCTCTAGAATGTTCTGTAGAAGCTATATAAGCATGTTATGGAAAAGTACTATATGTGTGAGAGAGATAAAAATAAAATAAAATAAAAAAATATTCTTTCATCTTTTTTTTTGAGCTCTGCTTTAGCAACTTATTTACATTCCTTCAAATTGGTATCAGAGCGGTTTTTCGATTCTAATCTGGGATTGAAACAAGAAGTGATTTCATGGCGTCAAATTCAGAATCATCTCTAATTCCTGTCTTTGATGGTGAAGATTATGACTACTGGAAGATCAAAATAAAAACTGTTCTAAGGGCAGAAGGCTTGTGGAATATTGTGGAGAAAGGGTTTACAGAACCTGAAGATGAAACAAACTTGCCTGAACAAAAATTAAAGAAAATTGAAACGTCTCGTCGCCAAGATGCAAAAGCACTGTGAAAACTTCAGATGGGATTCACAAAACCAATTTTCACAAGGATATCAACAGCTTCAACAGCAAAAGAGGCATGGGATATTCTAGAAGGTGAATTCCATAGAGATGAAAAGGTACGAAGCATTAATCTCCAATCCCTTAAAAAAGATTTTCAGAATTTCAGAATGAAGGATTCTGAAAATATACAAAGTTATCTTGCTCGTGTAATGGAGATTGTAAATCAAATGAAAACCTATGGTGATAATATTTCTGATCAACATGTTGTGGAGAAAATTTTGATCAGTTTAACAGATAAATATGAATATATTGTTGCCGTTATTGAAGAAACAAAAGATCTTACCAAATTGTCCATAAAAGAATTGATGGGCTCTCTTCAAGCACATGAAAAAAGAAGACTTAAACAGGCTGAGCAATCAGAAAATGATTTTCTATCTGAAGCAAAGGTGAAGCCACAACAATTTGCAAAGAAGGGTGGTTACAACCAGGAGCAAAAGAAGTCAGACTAGAGGAAGAAGAGAGAAGACAATTCCAGCACTTACAAAAATAATCAGAATGATAGAGGTACGAGTTCTAACCCAATTTTTTTTCGCAACATCTGCAAAAGAACCAGTCATATAACATCTAAATGTTGGTTTAAGTGTAAGCCTCAATGTAATTATTGTAGAAGGTTTGGCCATATTGAAAAAGACTGCAGATTTAAAATTGTCGAGAAGGCAAATTTTATAGAAGAAAAGGAGGACAGCAAGGAAGAGCAAATATTTTATGCTTGTCATTCCAGCCTTCCTGAAGACAAGAAAGCCTGGTATACAGACAGTGGATGCAGCAATCATATGTGTGAAGATAAAAATATCTTTGTGCAGATTGATACAACAATAAACCCAAAGGTGAGGATGGGTAATGGAGCTGTTGCAGAAGCAAAAGGCAAAGGAACAATTGCTATCAACACAAAATATGGAGTCAAATATATACGAGATGTTCTTCTCATTCCAGATTTAAAAGAAAATTTATTAAGTGTTGGACAACTTTTGGAACATGACTATTGTCTTGTATTTGAGGATAATATGTGCAGAATCTTTGAGAAAAAAAAAACAAGAGACAGGCCATTGCATAAGTAAAGATGGAGAGGAACAGGAACTTTCCACTAATATTCAACTACAATGCTCTAAAGGCTGAACTGGAAGATCTATCATGGCTTTGGCATAAAAGATATTGCCATCTAAATTTTCAGGGATTAAAGCTTCTCAAAGAAAAGAACATGGTGGACGGCCTTCCCAAAATACAAAATGAAAAGAACCCGTGTGAAGGATGCATCATGGGAAAGCACCACAAAATGCCATATCCAAGAGGAAAATCATGGAGAGCAAAAGGACGCTTGGAACTTATACATACTGACATTTGTGGTCCAATGAAAACACTATCGTTGGGACAACAAAGGTATTTTATAATTTTCATTGATGATTTTTCACCAATGACTTGGATTTATTTTCTAAAGGAAAAATCAGAAGCATTCATTACTTTCAAGAGATTTAAAGCCCTTGTAGAAAAACAAAGTGGCTGTGACATTAAGTGCATACGGAGTGATAGAGGAGGTGAATATACCTCTAAAGAATTTGAAGAATATTGCAAAGATGAAGGCATTTGGAAGCAGCTCACAGCAGGGTACAGTCCACAACAGAACGGAGTTGCAGAACGCAAAAATAGAACAATTGTTGAAATGGCCAGGTCAGTAATGAATGGAAAAGGACTGCCAAAGACATTCTGGGCGGAAGCTACAAACACAGCTGTGTATATCCTCAACAGGTGTCCCACAAAAGCTGTAAGAAACATGACACCTATTGAAGCATGGAGTGGGGAAAAACCATCTGTAAGTAATTTAAGAATATTTGGCTGCATTGGTTATGTTCATATACCTGTTGAGAAACGTTCTAAACTTGATGATAAAAGTACAAAATGTATTTTTACTGGTTATACTCTGGAGACTAAAGGTTACAGGCTTTTTAATGTTGAAACTAACAAATTGGTTGTTAGTAGAGATGTTCTATTTGATGAAAATGCAGCCTGGGATTGGAAAGAAAAACAAGTTGAACATGTCAATCTACCAAGTTCTCTGGAAACAAATGAAGAAACTGAAGAAAGAGAAGAACAAGATCAACACATAGAAACTGAAGAAAGAGAAGAACAAGATCAACACACTCACACATCTGAATCAGAGGATGAGAATGAAACTCCACCAAGAAAATTCAGAAGAATGAGTGAAATATATCAATCTTGTAATTTTGTGGTTACTGAACCAGAAAATTTTGAAGAAGCTGAGAAACATTAAGTATGGCAGCAAGCAATGGAAGAAGAAATGCACATGATTGAGAAGAACAAAACATGGGAGCTCGTAGACAAACCTGAAGGAAGGGAAATTATCGTGTTAAAATGGATCTACAAGACAAAATTAAATCAAAATGGAGAAGTTCAAAAGCATAAGGCGAGGCTAGTCGCTAAATGCTTTACTCAAAAGCCCGGCGTTGATTTTTCAGAAACATTTTCCTCAGTAGGAAGACTTGAAACCATAAGAACCGCGATTGCTCTTGCTGCACAAAAGAAATGGAAAATTTTCCAGCTCGATGTTAAGTCAGCATTCTTAGACGGAAAGCTAGATGAAGAAATTTACGTTGAGCAACCACAAGGATTCTTGGTGGAAGGGGGAGAAAACAAAAGTGTACAAAGGCTCTTCCAAAAGAAAAATTCTGCTACTTACGTGAACGCATTGGAGTTGTCAAACAAGTGCATTAAGGGGGAGTGTTGAAATTAATGCACTTTTATATTTATTTATTATAGGTTCATGAACCAAGTAATTAAAGGACTTTCATATTTATTTATTGTAGGTTCATGAACCAAGTAATCAAAGGTCATCTATAGAGTTCTCTAGAAAATGTCATCTATAGAGTTCTCTAGAATGTTCTGTAGAAGCTATATAAGCATGTTATGGAAAAGTACTATATGTGTGAGAGAGATAAAAATAAAATAAAATAAAAGATTCTTTCATCTTTTTTTTTTGAGCTCTGCTGTGGCAACTCATTTACATCCCTTCAGTAAATTTACGGCAAAAAGATTTCAGTCAATAATAATTGACCAAAATCAAGGTGCTGCAGCTGGGTTTGAATTAATGACCTCTTAGTTTTAAGTTGAATGTCAAACCACTCAGCTAGTATGCTTTTTGTTATAAAACAGAGGAGAGTGACCTTGCATGCACTAACAAATAGCTGAGCTGAATCACAACATCACTCGTCGAAGTTTGCATGTGTGCTCCGCTGTTACAGCGATGTACAGAACTCTCATTCGAAGCGTCTGCTTTGTATAACATTCAGCACTTGCTCTTGCATATGTTGGTCAACCCCACGGTTCTCGCATGCATACAACTCATATGGTCATGTTATACACAACTAGAGGCAAAACCTCATATATATATATATATATATATATATATATATACTTGAGTATATACCCATAAGTGTTCAGGTGAGAAATAATGGGTTAGCTTAACTCAAATATGTATATTGAGTGTATATACTATTAAGCAAAGCAAGGGAAATGGCAAAAGGACTCACGCACTCGAGTTTGAGATACCAGACAGTTGCCGGCCTGATCGAGATGTCGCTGGAGTTTGAACGGGTGCTGGAGCGTTGACGGCTCGACTAACGGAGCTCAGGCACTAGTGGAAGTGGCAATTACGTCCATTTCTCTTGCGGGTTAAGGATTCTAGGCAAGAGAAGGGAACAGGTCCAGGGTATGCAAGGGGAATGAGCGAGTTTTGGTTTGTCGAAGTCGGTGAACGGGGACAGTCAGAGTTCGGTGGGATGCTACGGTGCACGGCGTCGGCTAAGCAGAGCTGCTGCTCCTTGCTTTGTTTTTTTTCACTTGCACATTCATCTAACGCTAGGGAGAATAATTTTCCCCCAAATGGTGGATTTGCTGTGTTGCCTGGCGTTGGTTCGAAGTTTGGTGGGGGCGGATCTGGTGAGAGTGGAGGAGGCTCGGTTCAACTTGCGTGAAAAAGGGTGGCTTGAAAAAGGGTGGCGAGAAACATGATGGAGGAGCTGTGGTCCTTTCACGTGAAGGGCTGTGCAAAATGAGTTAGAAACAAAGTGTAAAAGAACCGGTGAGGTTGATTCCGTGAAGAGAAATGTACAGAAGGGGAGTGGGTGAAGTTTGTTGGATTTTTAGCTGAGAATAGGTAGGAGAAAATGAGAGAGAAGAGGAAAGAGTTGGGTCACACGAGGTAGAAAGAGCTGCTTTTATCTGTGCGGATCGCATTATTTTATTTGAGTGTGGCACTAGGTTCTTTGTTCATGAACAATATCTATATATTTTCTACTGACAGGCGAATATTTGTATCAGAGGGAGAGAGGTTTTCAAATCTTGAATAGTAGCTTCAAATATTTGGCTGCTGACAAGGAAAGATTTGTTGTCTCCATATTTTTAGGGTGATCTGAATTTTTCAGAACTGAGAGGTACTGCGTATGAGTAATACATGATATACATGTGTGATGTTGTGTGTGTTGTGTGCGCGAGTATACACTTGTTGTCATTAAAATTGTATAACTTGGATAAATGCAATATTAATGAGAGAAAAATGCAATGTGAATAATTGTAAAAATTACCGTATATTACTCAGTCCTCGTCGTTTTCTGATTTAAAATCGGTTTCGTTTTCTATGTCGTTTTCCGTTATACTCTCAAATGCTTTGACTAATACATTTTCCTTATCATTTAAAGGTCTAAATTCGGTTTGATCATCGGTAATTTATATTTTAATAATTTCCTCGAGATCTGCTTTATAGGCTTGTTCGTTTGGAGTATTCTTTCAATCGAATGTAAAATCCTTCCTTGGTTTTAAAAACCGCAAACCAATCTGTTTTCTGAGCGATCGAGTTTACTCGATTACTTATTATTACTAGATCTGGTTCATTTCCAAGTGATCGACCATTTGCCCGGTCACCTTTTTTGTGATCGCGTTAGCCCGATCACTCATTCTCGTGTGATTTGCCCTGACATCTAAAGTGATGTGGCAAATCCTTTGGAAATTTAATCATGAGTTATCGTGCGATCGTGCTATGCCAGTCACTTTTTTTGGGTGATCGTATTGTGTTCCTCAATTGTGTCGATCTGTGTTTCCGGCATGATCGGGCTAAATTTCTGAGATGTCTTCCATATAACGATCCATCCATTTTGAATGATCAGACTATGTTGATTATCAAATTTTGAGCACCAATCCAAACTTACCAAATGATCATATCTATCCAACCATTCATTTTCAGGTGTTCGACACATGCTAATCATGGTTTTTTGAAGAGACAATTTATCTCGTGCCTGATCGTTTAAGTGAATACAGAGCGATCCAACGAGCCACTCAGACTATTTCTAAATGATCGGGCGATACTCAAAGGCAACTGATCCAGGTCGAGTCATTTTCTGATTCCCAAACAAATGTTGATTTTGACACATAGTCCGAGTTTATTCAAGTCTGCGCTCAAGCCGTGAGCGATCCAGAGATCCAAGTCCGAAGAGTAACGACCTTGTCAAAAGGCTGATTAAAAAATTTCATGCTGGTGAGCTTAGTTAAGGGCTTGAGATGTATTTTATAAATACGGCACACAAATCGAGAAACAATATTAATTTTAGTCAGAAATACCCTAGTTTTCATAACTGCAATCTTTATCCTTGCCAATGGCTAGATTTCCTTCATATCCTTCCCTTTCGATCTCTCTCACCATTCATAAGGACATCAAAGAGGAAGTATTTAGTTGGATGATATCTTTAAGGTGTGTTATTAGATCGTGTAGGAAGTGCCTAGATTTGTCCGGAAAGTCCAAAAGACCAATTGAGTTTTTGGTTCTGGTGGTCAACCCAAATAAGGCCTTCAGGTGGAGACATTTACGGCAAAATAAGTGGACAAGAAAGGCTATACGACGGTGGTCTCCGATTGAAGTTGGATGGCATATAGAAGCGATGGTCGCACCAGCCAACAGTAGAAGGCGGATTTCTAACGGGAGTAGGTTTATGTTACGGGTGATTGAGCGAGAGATATTTGTGAGGGAGAGAAATCATGATTGGCTCTTTTTATTTTCATTTTAGTTTAATTCAAATCTTTTAACTTTAATAACTTTTTCATATGAACATCGAATGGTACATGGTTTCTTCCGTCGGACTCGTATCGAAATTTAGGTAACATGAGACCAATTTGGTTACGATCGGAGGCTGTTAGAGAAAGTGATGTTTTTTGGATTTTATTGGACTTGAAATGAAAGGTGAGTGTTTAAACCAAATTATGGATTACTAAAAATTATATTAATTACTAAACCTAGTTGTGATGTGATATATTTTATTAATTGCTAATTTGAATTTAAAAATGACATTGAAATTGAATATAAATACTAGTTAAAGACCCCATATGTGATAATTGATGTTGTTGTGATATATGTTTAATTAGCTTATTTGAATGTTGATTATATTGTATGTATATGTTTGTTGATGGATGGTATAATGTTTATATAAACAATATTATTGACTATAATGTATCTTTATATCACCATTTATACCGTTGTGATTGTAAAATTTGTTATATGAATCATTTGAACACTAAATAGATGAACTACGGAATGTGTTGAAACTGTATAGACCTATGGCATTTAAACATTGGTTGAAGTTATACATACTCATGTAATTGAAATTTAAATTAAAATAATCCTTGGCTATTGAGTAAAAATGAAACTTCCGTAAATTTCGACCATTTAAAATTTTGAATTTTATTTATTATTTGAATTTATAATGGTTTTTAAAATAAATTTATGATGTTATTGATGAGTGATTTCAAATTAATGTCTAATATACAAAAAAAATATGATTAGATGAATGATGATTTATAACAATGGAAATAATTATCAAATTGTATGTATGTTTGGAATCATTAAGTTTGAAGTACTATTTATAAAGAAAATCTAGTAGTCAAACCCTTGATTTGTTTTAAAGCTTTAATATAAGAACTAATATGATAACTGATAAATAAATTATTAACATTTTCAATTTAAATTGTTTAGGAGAAATTGGAACAAAAATGAAATGTCAACAATATATATATATATATATAATCTATTTTGATTAACGTAGTTAACGAAATTTATGGTAACATCAATAACTAAGCAAATCATACGTGTTTGTTTATAAATATATGTATATTTTTAAATCTAAGTTTTGAAACGATAGTTGTCGATTGTAAAATAATTACCGTAATAATATAGGAATGGTTTGACTTTAATTCAAACTCAAACTGCAGATTTGAACTAAAATTTGTATTATGTACATTTAGTTTAATTAAAAGAAATTTAATTTGTTTTTAATATAGAAATATAATTCTATTTATAAAATTTTGCTGTAAATTAAGTTAATAATAAATGATGAGAATATTGGATCTTGAACATAATGATTTTGCATAAAATGATTTGGGGAATGTTTAAATGTAAAACGTCAGTGTTTGTTTTATCAAGTTTAGTGTTCGTTGTTCGTTTTAATAATTTTATATAAATGATTAACAAACCGTAAACTAGGTTTAATTCTGATTTGTAACGAATATAAATTGATGTACATTAGAAATATACAAAGGGGTAAATGGTTACTTTGAAAACTGAAAGGTGAAATCAAATAACATGGCTTTTCATTTACTGAATTAAAGCATCCGTTCGTTCATAATTTAATTTGAAAGCGATATGCTACTTCAACCGGCAATATTTCCAGTGGACAAGTGCTGTTCAGAAAGGAAGAATGGGGCCCTCCTTATTTTCCGCCAAAGTTTCAGCTCCCATCGTATAATCTTCACCCTTGATTTCAATCCCTGACCCCCGTGAATTTAGGGTTGGCAATTAGAACCGTGAACTGAAAACCCGAACCGAACCAACCTGACCCGAAAAGACCTGAACCCGAACCGAACCCGATGGTCTCGGGTCAGGTCTAGGTGATGAAAAATATCATCAAGACTCGATCAAACCCAAAACCGCATAGACCCAATCCGAAAGACCCTACCAAAAAACATTGAAATATATGTATTTTTAGGGTTATTATTCAACTGGACCTGAACCGACCCGACCCGGCCCGAACCAAAGCCGGGTCTGGTTAAATTTTTTGAAATGTATAGTTTAGACCCGACAAAACCCGACCCGCCTAGAAACAAGACCAGCAGGGTCAGGTCCGGGTCCATCGGGTCGGGTCTAGTTGTAACCCCTGCATGAATTGCAAGAATCGGTTGTTGTAGCATAGTCCAATTTGAAATTCGTGCTTATCGTCTACCACATCGTCTCTCCCCATATTACATGTTCTTCAACCTTTTTGGAATGCGTGAGAAGGGAGCACCACGTTCTGGATTTAATACATATATCACATTTATTTTTATTTTATTTCTTTCTTCATACTATACGTCTTCTCCTCCTACCTTTCATTTTTCTTCAAATCGTGAAAACAATCGAATTCGAAGCCAGCATTGTTGAAGCCACCTCCCTCCTTTTCCACTTGCGCTGAGCACCCCTTCAACCTAGTCACACATCGCAACCCCAAGTCCTCCATCGTGCCTTCTTCTTCCCAGATTTGATCCCTTTTATTAAAAAAAGTTGAAACTGCCGAAACCCATTGAGCTCATGCACCGCCTCACGACATGGCCAGAATCCTCCTCGACCTCCTCTCCTGCCTCCAGTTCGAATCCAACGCCTCACCAGCTTTTCCCTCACATGGCGCAATAGCCCAGCACCACTGAACAACTCCACAAAGCCTGATCCAGGTCCCTCCAGCCCAACCCAGCTCTTTCGTGCCTGCATTGTCACCCTCCTTCGCCACCAGCCGACCTCCGGCAGCACCACGTCATTGCAGTCTTCAGCCCTCTCATTCCTCCTCTTATTTATGGAAATAAATAATGATTAGCTACCGCTGAAAATGGTCGTGGTTTGCTGTACTTGTTGTGTCCACTGCATCAGTCAATCGTGTTTGTGTCGAAGACATGTTCCTATCCGTGTGTGTGTTCGAGTGTTCATGCCTATTGTAACGACCCAAGGATTTTCGGCCCCGAAAATCAACATAAATACAATTCCGTATTCCATGTCGAGCTTCCAAGCACCAAAAACACAGGAACATTATTGGAAAGAAATTAGAGGTTGAGATAAGAAAGGAAGAAATATTAGAATAGAAGAAGAAGAAGAACCAACACAACACTGATCAGAGTCTCACATCGCAGCGGAACAAAATACAATGTAGAAATAAATCTTTACTGAGAGCTTTAAAAATACTTATAAACATCAGAGTACATCACACATCTGGATAGTTATAATAACCTGTCCTCATATACAACACATAGTTAGATGTATAATATCATACGTCTGAACACCTCTAGCTCATCTCTGGACTTAGCAGCATCAGATAACCTGGACCTGTACACCCCGGTCTAACCCGAGCATTTACAAAACACCGGGTCAGTCTGATGAACCAGAGTGAGAAAAACACACTAAGTTCTATAATAACATCCAACTTGATTGTAAAGTTCAAAAATCTTTTCGAAAGATGAAGAGACCCGAACTTCCCCGGTCCCCGAAGAGATGAGAAAGAACGAATTACTGTGAGAACAAGACAAATCAGAATGCAGACGGAGGAACATTTCATTGTTATTTACAACAATTCCATCAGATTACAAGAATATACAGAGTATACATGAATATTTCACAGAAATATCAGAGATTTAAGTTACATTTAAATACATAGCAGCGGAAAATAATACAATACACAACTGAAGGAGATATACGGATACAAAGCTTTCCGGATATTGTTCCAGCTGTAAACCAGGATCCTGTGAATATAAATCTGCAAAACCAAAACTACTAGCTGCCCGTGTCAAAATAAGGGCACCCAAAGTTTAGGTTAAAACAATAAACTCCAGGTCAGTCATGGGACTGGTGTGAGAACTAAAACAGTTATTAGTCTTTATTTTTAAAGTTAGGTAAATCATGGGGCCACGCTGTATAACACGGAACGGGTTTCCTCCCAAGAATACCAGTGCATAAAACAACAGCGCAATGCTAAATATAGAACAATGAAGCTACTATAAGACCCAGGTCCCATCACACGATGCAACACAAACCAGAGGATAGGGTTTTACCTTATAATAGGCAAAGAATGCCTGATACGTTAAAACAAATCTTTTATTATCGCTATAAGTGAAGAAATCAATTTCAAACCATAAGTATCAATCATAGGCGGCATGAATGTCCCATACCACTATGTCGCCGTATATAGGTTATACAATCAAAATCGCAAAGTCACGTATTTGGAAATTGGGTTTCCATCTATGAACCGAGGCAAAAGATAGTCCTCTACCGATTCGAGACGCTCTAGCCCGTGTCTCAGGATCAGAGCTTGAGTGACCCTTAGGATCCACAGGGCCGGTCCACCGATGTGGATTAAAATTCATGAACACTGCGTTTCCCCACCCTTTGGGGTGTCAATGAGTCCAATGACTCCATCGGTCCCGGATCGACCGATATATCCGAGGCGCCTCGCAACAGCAACAACCACACAGGTGAAAATATTATAAATGTCAGGGTTGGTAGGTCACTAACACCACCCTAGCTAGAAAGAAACGCATGCCCTCCCTGGATCCTTCTCCTGTTTTTAGTTCACAACCGGGGTGTGAGGCTCGCGAATCAACGTTACACAAAGCTATGCCACACAGGCCTTGCTTTGATCATCATCCACAAGACTTTGCCTTTCAACAGAAGCCCTAATCAATTGCCACTTAGGCATGCCACACAGGCAATTCACTCCATGCGATTGATATCCATCAATATATAACCCCTGAGCTCGTACGTCTCAGAGAAGGGCGTTAAGCAAGAGAATAAATTCTCCGCCGCCAAACAGATATATATTTAATAGAAATCAACCACACAGAATAAAATCCAATGTCAGACACACAGTCCATTTACAAGTTCGTTCTGGGTCTGAACGAAACCGGAGGCACCTAGTACCCCGCATATCCATCGATCTCCAAGTACGTCTGGACGATCACCAACTGTTTCCATCTTCTTGGGTGTACAGCCCAATCAAGATCATCAGTAATTACCCAAACGACGTGAAGACCTCCGGTCTTCAACCACTGTCTTCATCTTCGACACCACGTCGATTCAGTTATTCAGAATGGGATAAAACCCGGTCTTTCTGAACAACTCGCGTATATATATAATAAACACGTGTTACACAAACACAACATACGCCTCATTCTAATTCAGAATATCCTTTTATTCAAATATTCTTATATTTTGGGAAAGGCTCCCATTAATTTTATCAAAGATAAATTCTTTAAATTTATTCTTTAATCTCCTTTGAATATCAATTCAAACTAGTCGGGATTAGCGAACCACACCGAAGTAATCATTTATTTTATTTCCCAATCCAAACCTATTCATCCCACGAAGTAAAACTGGTAATACTTCATATCTAACACCACGGTGTTATCGGTAAATTCAATTACCATTACACGTTCAAATCTAATTAAAGATTTAACTATCGCATGGAGCAAAACTGGTGATACCCCATTTTCGATATTTTCAATCTAATTAAAGACTCATTAAAACTCCACTTAGTTTTAATCTTTAACTGGGTTAAAGAATCAGTGTCATTTAAAACACGGTTCACGATAAACCCAAAATCACATTCCATTAATTATCGGGTTAAAGAACAAGTGTTATTCAAAACACTGTTCACAATAAACCCAAAAATCAATACCAATTCAATTCCAATTAAATATTATTTAATTGGTACACTTCATTAAATCTAAATAAAAAAGATTTAATCTTTTCTCAAATGGGCTTAAGAACAGTGTTAATGAAGACACCATTCACGACAGACCCAAATCACATTTGATATTAAATACAAGGCTCTGAATAGAAAATATATCTGCTTATATTCAATATCAAATTCTACGACCAACAAATATCGTATTGGAAATAACTATATATGTATCTTTCAAATTTCCATAACAATATCTGTATAATCACGAAATCCAACATCGAAATATTCCGGAGACAATTTCGATTCAAATCCCTTCCAATTCAATTATTGGAAATTCTAGTTATATTTCAAAACCATTTCAAACTCACTTTATTTATTTTAAAAATAAATAAATTACTATTCTAGTTCAAAACTAGTTCATTTCGATAAAAATCTATTTTTATCTTTTCAAATATGGAATTTTTCATCCCAATTCTTCACAAATCAATTCTTATGATTTTACACAAATTATTACTATTTTTAATAATTTTATTAAGGCCCGTACAGTCGATTTCCATCAACGGCCATCGAACTGCACTTACAACGACCTTTTTCAAATTTGATTTGGACATAATTCCAAATCCAACCATTAGATTTCTAATTTCTAATATTCGTTGGAAAGCTCTTTTCGATACGAACCCAACGGTTCCGGTTTTAGGAGAATCCGACGGTCGGATCTCCCGTAATGTCCGTTCGAAGTCAATGGTCGAAATTCGCGAACTGCCGTGGCGCGGCGCATTCTATTCAGGCCATTCTATTATATATATAATATATATAACATATACTTCATCAATTTCAATTCAAAACGTGCTTTATAAATCGTTTTAAATTCATTTTCAAAACGGTTTCAACTTCATATTCAATTTCAAATCAAAATTGAATATTCCAATATAAATTCGTTTTAAATTCATTTCAAATTGATTTCAATTTCAATTTAATTCGAATGCAATTCCTTACGATTTCAAATCGAATTCAATTCTATTCAATTTCAATTCGAATTCACTTCTATTCAATTTGAATTCATTTCTATTCAATTTAATTCGAATTTCAATTCTTTTCAAAATTTCAGATTTTGAAATCACTTTCGATATTCGTTATAAAATGAATAAAATCGATATAAATATCGTTCACGTCAAAATGGCGTAAATCTAATCAACACGGCTTCATATATTCCTATTTTCAAATATTCTATTTAAATTATTTCTATTTCAAATATTTCTATTTCAAAACTGGAATGAGGCCCAATCAATTACCATATAATATTAATTATATGGATTTTCTACAACACATGTACAAAATAACAATGATAAATAATCAACCATCATCTAGAGTGCGTTCTACACTGTATAAGCATCAAATATAAATATTTAACGCTTATAACAGCCTGTCAATCAATCGATCGACATACAACTAATTATTGGGATTAGTGTATGTCATCAATCGTCCCAATACCCGTGTGGGGTTTCAAACAATCAAACACTGATTTTATTTGTGCAGCTGGGCGATGTGTAAAATTTATCGTCCCAATCTATATCAGTCAAATGTGTGTATATAAACAAATTGTCCGATTTGTTTATTTTTATTTCATTTCATATATACGTTAAAAATTCCATTTTTAACTATAAAATATTTTCCATTATAAAATATTTTATTTCAACTATATAGATATTTTATTCCACATCACATTACACAATCAACTACACATCAAAATCAAACAAACAAGTATACAAGCCGTCCATGGTCTGTGGACGATGGGTGTCGGGTGCTACTAAACACCGTCTGCATCCTAGTATATGTTTCAACTAGAAATAAATTTAAAAGTGAGAAGTTCTCACCAAAGCTATACCAACTCCACGACACTTCAAATGTAGGATATCTTCGCCGTTCTCGCCCTTTTGTCGATTTCTTTGCCCGTAGTCACTACATATATAAAAATCACATTTTTACTTCGCTATTCAATATATAAAAATCGAATTTTTACTTCGCTATTCAACATATAAAAATCGAATTTTTACTTCGCTATTCAATATATAAAAATAGAATTTTTACTTTGCTATTCAATATATAAAAATCCAATCCTTCTATTCGCTATTCCATCAAAGAAAATTTATATTTTTCTTTTACTTTAAAGATCTAACTTTTATCGTTAAAAATATCGCCATTCCTATATTAAAAATATAATCTTTTCCTATGTTAAAAATATAATATTTTCCTTCCAGAAAAACCCGATTTTTAACCTTATAAAAATTCGATTTTTAACCTTATAAAAATTCGATCTTTCATATACTTATAAATTATATTTTTCATATAGAAAAATCATATTTTTATAAAGCTAAAAATCCTCTTTTTCTATCATGAAAAATCATAACCTTTCATAGCTCCTTTCCATAAAGAAAAATATAATCTTTACTTTCATAAAAATCATTTCTTTTATATGAACAAAAATCAATTCTTTTCAGTTTCAAATTAAACTAATTTTCAGTTTTAAAGGTAAACAAAATAGATTAATAAAGTAAACAAAATAGATTAATAAAAGGGAAAACTTACTGCGTTATGGAAGAGGGAGGCTCAGAGGAGAGGGGGAGTGCTTGCCGCGGTGGCGCAGTGCCCAGGCGGAGGCGGGGCCTAATGGCGGTGCTAGGGTTTGCTCTGGTTCAGGTTTTGGGGCCTGTCGCGCTTCAGCTGCGGGGGGGGGGGGGGGTCGAGGGTGGAGCGAGGACGTCGGGGAGGAGCTGGGCGGAGGAGGTGGCCAGGCGCGCTCCGGCGGTGACCGACGACGAGGAGGGTGGGATGATTAGGGCGTCGGGATTTTACTGAGAAGGGGGAAAACAATTTGATCGAGTAAAAGTGAAATGGGGGGGTGTTAAGTGTGAAATAATTATATTTTATTTATTTAATTCCCAAGAGAAGTTGACTTTTCGTTTGAACACCAAACGAGGCCCAACGACTGTCGCCCCTAGCGTTTTACCCCCATTCCGAACACAATGGGATATGTTTCGCAAGCCAATTCACTTGTTTCGATCAGTTTTCGTTAAAATCAACATATAACTCTATATATTGAATATGAACGCACATTTCAATTTACCGGGGTCACACACTAACTCGAAAAATTCCCGAAAAATATTTTATAGCTTCGTATTGACGATACGGTCCTAACAAAACTAATTTCATCGAATTCTGAGACCATTTGAAAAATGGCTCTTTTCCAGTCGATTAAAATCAACTGAAACTGGTCAAACGAGTTTTCCTTTGCCACGCTCACATATTGATTCGAGAAATTATGAAATTTGAAACCTAGCAATAACTTGAATCGCGGATCCAAAAAAAGTGGTTTCGTCGAAATTCGACGTCGTTTGCAAAATTTCCATTTAAAAGGGCCTGAATGCCATAGCGACTATTCAGAATTTTCAATTGGGCATATCTTTTGATTCACACTGTGAAATTTCGATTTTTTGGGTTCGTTGGGAAGATAGTCACAATTAGATTCCATTATTTTTGGTTTCACTAAAATCCGGTTTATTTTGCACCCGGTACATTCATTTGAAGTTTGAAATCGAATTATCGAACTACCGCGCCATTTTCAATTCTTTTTATATATATAAATAATTATTTATATTCTAACGACGATCTATATAATATATACGTTCGAATTCTATCCAAAATAATTTTCTCGTCGATATTATTTAAAATAATTCATTTTAAATAATCAAAATTCGCTAAAATTGCCAAAATAAATTTTTTTAAATTGGCCCAGATTTCCGGGTTAATACAAAAGAAAAGGATAATCGTAAGGCCAAATCCACACATAAATGCAGACAGTTTTTACCTTACGATAACCCAAAACATTTTTGAAATCAATATCTTTTCTAATATTATAATAGTGTCTAAATACCAACAAATATCAATCTAGAGGTACACTTGCATCTCACGCTCTACATACATAGTATACAGCCAAAACCGCAGGTGCTTATTGGAGATTGGATTTTGACTATGACAAGGTATGGGACCACCTGCCGATAGTGTATCTCTAGAGGCGAATACACTGGGTTCAACAAGAACATTTAGGACAAAATAAAGTAATCCTAGCATAAAAAAATATTCCGGACCCGATGGGACAGGTTCCGTCGAATTCTGACATCGTTTGTGAAAAGTCTTTTATAATTATCGATGAAAAATCAAGCGTTTGAAATCCCTAAAATTACAGAAAAAATCCAATAAATTTGAGACCTTATCATTTTACTAGAACTCTTCCTTACGGATCCAATGAATCTTGTTTCGCTCAAATCGGAGTTCATTTGGCCAGTCGTTTATTCGTTTAAAGTTACCCCTGTCTGAATTGACCAAAATAATATAATTGACCAGGGCGTTTATCGTTGCCACGATAATTCCAATTGACACGAAAATTGAAAATTCTATAATAATTAATTTATACAAACCCAACGGCACTAATTTCATCGCATTCTGAGACTGTTTCCCGATATGCTATTTTTACACGCACCACAATGCTATTTTGGACACCAATTTACCTGGTCTCCAAAAATAACAAACTATATACCTATCTTGACTCTAAACATCGATACAAACTCAACGGAACTGGTTTCATGGCCTAATTCGATCGTCTGCTCAAATTACACTCAAATATCTCTTTATTGAATTAAATAAATTTAATTACGCGCTATAGAAATTGATTAGGCATTTACGACTACCGTGGCCACATACAACATCGTTTTGCCATGCAATTTAATACTGTGCAATAACTTAACGTTATGGTTCCAATAAAACTAATTTCGTCGAAAACAAAGACCGTTTGCAAAATGGCTATTTTAAAGGCCTATATTTAAATAACGATTTCCTTAGTGACTATTTTAAAATTTGATTTAGCCATAACTAACAATCTATAACACGAAATCTGGATTTTTCTCTTCCATAAGAAAATTATAATCAACACGATTCCAATGTTTCTTGTTTCACAGAAATCCGACTTAAAACGGATTCTGTATATCCAGTTGAAGTTCAAAACTCCATATTACGAAAAACAGCGCCATTTCAAGCTCGTTTTATGATTATATAAATATATAACGTTCAAACTCCATTTAAATAATGAATTAAATATTAAAATCCATTAATATTCTAATTAAAATATTCAAAATAATTAATTAAATTAAATATTTGACTGCCAAAAATAAGGGTCGTTACATTCTTCCCCCCTTAAAATAATTTCGTCCCCGAAATTGCTAAGGTAAGAAAAATGATACAACTCCCGTTAATTTCCAAATCCAATTTATTTTGAATCAAAACCAATTCATTATAGTAAATAAATATTTTTCAAAATATCAAAAACAATTCTAACACATTAAATTCCCGGAAAAATTTGGTAGAGTCTCGCCTGCACGGAGTGACACCTATGATATCGTAGGAACAAATAATAGATAAACATAGACCCACATGGTCAGGAAACAAAAACCAAAGCCCAAAATTTTATAGTTTCACATAGGCATACCTTTTACGAGCGCTATTGAGCATAATTGCTCAACGTATATGTGATTTATTCAACCAATATCAATCTGCCTAGCCATCGGCACCTGTACATAACTCAATTCACATATGAGTAATAAATATATGAATTTCTGAGATAATATTTCCCTAACCAACAATATAACTACACCAATTCCAAAATCAAACAGATAGTATCAATTTATTATCAGATATAAGGTTAAATCATAAACTCCAATTCAAATGCAGCTTCATTCCAGTTTAAATTATACCGGAATTTATTCTTTAATTTATAATTCATTTAGCTTCATTCCAGTTAAATATGGAAGTTCTCTAGATGGTGATAATATACCCTGCTTGGGTATGACCCAACTAGCTATGCTGCCTAGCCCAACTTTTGTTACTTCCTGGTTGTGAGGTTTGAGGTCACGTTTATCTTTCTGACGAATTTCTTTGCCACCAACGTGATATACTTACGTAAATTCGATGTGTAGAATATAACTGGTATACGTTATTAGACACTCGTCTATTCAAGTTTGTCCTGGGATTGAACAGACCGACGGTACTTTTTAAAATAGTCCTTGCATATCTCCGTCTTCAATATTTTTGACATGCGTCGTATACTTCGAGTCGAAGTGGAATATTTATTCTGGACTCTTCCAAACGATGTATGATATGTCTTTTATAGTCGATAAATAATTATCAGCTTAATCTGATTATAATTCAATTTAAACGTCCTGTATTTATGGGTTTTCAGTTAACATATAGGTATATGTTTATCTTGTTCATGCCTGGATATTATTAATATCTTTTATAAATGAACAGTTAAGGTGTGTGCGTCGCACAAGGTATTTTGCTTCGTTTATCATCGATGTTTAGATGGTGTTTGGATACTCCAATTCTTCTGATAAATTATTTTATTACCTCTAATTTGTCATAAATAAGTTAATTTAATAATTTATTTAATTTGTATTTCTAAATTTCAAACTCGTTGAACTTCTTCGATTAACTTCTGTACTCGATCTTCTTGTCATTTTCCTCCTTCCACTTGCATATGACAAATTAAATAAAAATTCCTTTTTTATTTAATTATTTATTTATTCTTTAATTTTATTTAATTTCTATTTATTTTCTATTTTAATTAAAAAAAATTTTAATTAAAAATTTCATTCAAAAACTCATTGTTAAACGTATTGACTGAAGTACCGGTTTGCCAAAGTACCAGTTCCAAGACGCCATGATTTTACTTGCCAAACCCCTCCAGCTCTCATGCTAGCGCCATGTTTTCCCCTCAGTCCAAAGTACCACCTGGTACTACCAAGTTCCAAAGTACCACCCTCGAAAATACCATGCCCGCGTACAAAAACACATGCCCGCGCCCACGATTTCTGCTTCGCCCAAAGTACCACTTGGTACTTGGCAAAGTGCCAAAGTACCAGGTTGCCAATCACCGTGCCAAACCCCCCTGTCACCATGCCAACCTCCTCAAAAACTCCTGCCACAATGTGTTTTCCAACCATGTACATGCAGCTGTATCTGTATTCGTGTACACGCGCCTCCGCCACCATTGATCATCATCGACCACCTCCGCAAGTCGCCCATCACCTCCAGGTCACGTCACTGACCTCCCCTCCGACCATCCACTCATCTACAGTGATTTCACTGCCTTCTTCTCCCATCGTCAAATGGGTATCATCGGAGAAAGCTCCCATTGCTCCTCCATCATCGATCAGATCCACGTCCCACTTCTGCCACGCCACCGTGGCTCCACCACGCTCCGATCCCCCATGGACCGCAACTGTAACGTCCCGCATTTTTATCGGTTGGTATTTGAATATTTAACTCAGTTTAAATATTGAATTCATGATGTAAATGGATTTATATATTAATTAAAATGAAGTTGAACGTATAAAAATATGTATTAAATATAATTGAACCCGTAATATCGCGGTAGTTCGTAATTTAACGTTCTGAACTTCAACTGAGTATACAGGACCCGTTATTAGTCGAATTTCTTCGAAACAAGAAACGTTGGTATCCATTAAACCGTATCTTTCTAATAGAAGTGGAAAAGGAGATTTCGTCTTATGGATTGCAAGATATGTCCAAATCAAATTTTCAAATAGTCGCTCTAGAATCGTTTATCGACCGTAACGGTTTATTCGATATAAATAGATATCGGTGTCGAATTTGGGCAAGATTCTATTGAGATATAGTGATAATTTAATTTTTAGAATTTTATTGTAATTTTTAATTAATTAAATACGCAACTTTTTATTTGGAGTATTTTGCAATCTATATCGATATTTTGGAGTTTCAAAATATGAGTTAATCTACCGACATTATTATATTTTCGGGATCGTGGCACCTTGCTGGACACGACTATATTTTTATTTCTATCCATATCAGTCCATAAACAAATGAATTCATTATAACAGAAATCATAAAATCTCCCCATCTAAACTAAAAAAAAAATACATGTAAACCAAAGAAATCTTTAAATTTCAAAAGCAATACCAAACAGAACGTACACCTAACTCATTCCCCTAAGAGACTAACCCATACCCTTTCATGAAATGACCAACGTGCTTTGTTGCTTTAACCCTTAAATTTTAAATCTGTAATGTGTGAACTATATGCGGACTTGAATTGTCACTACCTAGAATAGCCGAAGACGTGGAAAACATAGGGTATCCGAATCATTAAAGAAATCATGCAAACCAATAGTTTTAAAAACCTTCATCCCCAAGCTTCGTACACCTCTCATTTTAGTATACAGTGAAACACAGCTTTATTGTGCACGCAAAAACTGGAAGAAGCATGTGCCTAAACCAACTATAGAGCTATCCTATATATCTAAACAACGTGGGAGCCAATCTATCCATTTCGTGCTTGCCAAGGGGAATAACTTCTATATAAACACACGAGCCATTTTGTTCTTCTGTTTTCAGAAAAACTAAATCTTCCGCGAGCATCTAAAATCAACAAGAAACTCCATTAATTCTTTCTTTTGGGTCTCCGGTCGATGTACGGAGAAGCATGAATAGAAGCACGATGTTCTGGAGTTCGGCTGCATAGCAGTAAAGTGAGTGGCGTGCGCATGGGTAAGGTTCTGAATGTTGAAGGAGCGTGCTTCTAAAGTAGCGTGAGGGGTTGGACTTGGAGAAGGACAGTTGGGGGTTGTGTTTCAAAATGAAATGGATGGAGTTTGTACACACTAGGCTGACGTTGTAGTGTGATGATGGAGAGAAGAGTGGTTCGCACACGTTGGATTGTAGCAGCGAGTTTGAACAAGGGGACTGAGAATTTGATGAAAAGGGTGAGTTGAAACCTGAAGGTTGCGAGCTCATATAGGACGTGGAGGTGACAATTATTGGCACACGGTTGGATGAAGAAGGGTGTGTAAGGGGAGTACGGTATGCTATGTAAATGGTGGCAGCGTTAGCAAGTCGGATCCTTTACTGGTTGGTTTAAAACGTGTGGTTTAAGGGAATGAATTTACTAAATGTGGTATTCATGAATGGAAAAAATGAAGGCCAGTTTAAAGAAAACGAAATTAGAGCAGGTCATGGTCTTTTGTTTTGTTGGAGGAAGTGCGGTTTAAAAGAAATGGAATTGGTGGAGCAGCTTTTTCCATGGATGAGGTTCAAATAGAAGAAGAAAGAGGAAGCTAGTGGGTTTGAAGAAGGGGTTATATGTCCACTTCGATGAGAAATATAGGAGCAGCAGTTATATGCCAAGAGCAGGCAACGAGATTGTTATTTTGTGGAAGGTGATTTCCGTTCATGAAAGCGTAAGAGGACGTGAATGGAGATGGGCATGGAAATGGGATAAAGATTTGAATTCGGCAATGACACTTCTATTTGGATGTGAAACATGATGGAAGGGACTGTATTAGTTTTGGGAAAAAGGCAGTGTGGGGTTTGAGGTGTACAGTGAGCATGAAGGTTTCAACATTTGTGAGTAAAGTTGATGCCGTGAGCTTGCATGTATAAGCGAAGAAAGGGGTTGAGGTGGAAAATGATGGGTTCGTAAAGCATGGATTTAGTGGTAATGATGCTGCGTAGATGAGGCTGAGGTAGTTGTTGTGATGACAGGAGCGTCTGGAGTTATTGTTCGGAAATGGTGAAAATAAAAGAAGCGGGTGTGCACAGATGGGTGTGTGAGTTCAAAGGAGTGGGAGTGTCGAAGTTGAAATGGAGATAGGCGTATGACTGGAAAGTGGTGGTCGGAAAATGTTTACGGTGAGCGTGAGGATGCATGGTGATGGAACGTGATGTGCCCAGTAGATAGACCGAGAGCGTGAGGATAGGTTGAAGTCGAGATGCAGTAGCGGTGTGGGTTGAGTAACAATGTTGGTTGTGCTTAAATGTGTCTGATTCACGAACGGTCTGTCATGTTGGAACCATTGGAAGCTCATTGGAAATTATAACGTTTGATCCGGTGTACCGACGCAAATCGTTATTTAAACGGTTAACGCGCAAAGGTGAGTAAATTCACTAACTCTGATTTATTTTAAATATTATAATTATATTTTTAAATAATGGTTGAATGTTGTGTGATGGTTGCTTAGGTAAATTAAAAATTAAATTGGTTGAAATATATATATATATCGTCGTATATATACACATCATTAATACTGATTCCGTCGGTTAGAATATTCCATAGTATGAAATTAGTGATATTTGTGGTGACTAACATCTGTAGATGCAGTAAACCGGTTGAAGGAATCTAACCGGATTCCTCAGCAATTATACCATTATTTTATTTCATATATTGCCTTGTCTGACATAACTGATAATATGTGATTAATTTTTGTGTGAATAGCGTCGGGCCTTGGGAAAATTAGTATCTAAAATACCGTAAATTATATTCGGCTAAGACGAATTTGGGTTTTTGGGAAAAGGGAAATATATTTTGGAAATTGGACATTGGATGGGAATTGTATATAGTAATTTGTTTTTATTTTATTAAAACAAGTAAATTGATTTACAAGCGATGTTTGAAAATAAAATGTGATAAATTATTATTAAATAAGTTAGGAATATAAGAATGAATTTAGACAGAAGAAAAAGGGAAAATCATTTCAAAGGAAAAACGATGACATCATTTTGATGTTCGAAATGTGTTTAGAGCTAAATAAAACCATTTGGATTTGAAATTATAATTCGACAATGTCGAATATTATGAAGATAAGTTATTTTTAGAAATTATAAATTAATAGGATAGTTAATATTTGGTTTAAACCAATACATTACAATAAAACATGAAATCAAGGTCTAGTTATAAGCTTGATATTTATGGAACAAGAAGTTGACTTATAAAAGGAGTTTATGAAGTAAAATTGGGGGATAAAATAATAAAATAACTTGGTAAATAAGATTTGAACTTGTAAAGGTACTTGTCCCTTAAATAAAGAAAGAAATACGATTCGACGGTTTATAAATAATAAGGAGTTAGAGTTACGAACTTATATCTATTCTAAGGTAAGAACGTTGTCGATCAAGGTCTGAGAGGTAAATAAAAGACCCCAACTTGAACGACTTCACTATTATCGAGGGATGGTATTAGTTTGTAACGGACAGAGACGTCGAGATTAGTTATAAAGGGGAATATGGTAGCGTATGGCATTAGTTATAAAAGGGAGAATAGTACAGCGTATGACATTAGTTATAAAAGGAGAAATATTACAGCGTTTTGCATTAGTTATAAAGGGAAATAAAGAAGAGTTTATAAAAATATGGGAAACTAGAAAGTTAGTATTAAATAAAAGGGCCACTGTTTGTGTGATGTTTGGTTGTACATTTGAATGGATGTTTGTTTTACTTCGATAGTTAAATAACCGACTATCGAAGTGTTTTGACCATCGTTGTCAATATGGAGAGACCGGTTGGATATATTATCCCAAAACCACTCCATATTGGCATAAGCGCCGCGGACTATATTATGCTGAAGATAATTGAAGACGGAGTGAAATGCAAGGGTCGTTCTGTTCCAGAATGGTGCTTTTTGTTTGTCCAGTCCCAGGACAACTTGTATGGACGAGTGTCTGACAGAGTATACCTAACAAATCATATGATTGATCTCTTAAAGATATTATGTCTGGTGGCGGAGGAATTCGTTCGTCTTAGCTTTTTATACCCATGATATTTTTGGACATCGATCAGTGAATTGACGGGTTTGACGATGTGGCACTCAAAGTGAATGGCGATCAGATATTCTGAAGATAAACGTAGCCTCTAGCTTCACAACCGAGAAATGACAGAAATCGGGCAGGCAGCATGGCTATGTGGGTCATTCCCATTAGGGTGTATTGTCACCGATCTAGGGAAAATTCATATTTGTTCTTCTTTCGTTTATGTATCTTCAGATGACGATTGGATGGCCAACAACCGTAAGTGGCAATATATTCAATACACTCAAGAGAAATGAATGGTCGGTCATGTGTGGGCCGGGTTGCAAGATGTTCTTATTGAACCCCAATGTATCCCCTCTGGAGTACACTTATCGGGAGGTGGTCCCATACCTTTTCATAGTTGGAATCCAATCCCCAATAAGCGTCCTGCGGTTTTTGATTTTATACTATGCATGTGGAGCGTGAGATGCAAGCGTTCTACTATTTGATTATTTATTTGATTAGACATTATTATAATATCACTGGATTTTTTATATCAAAAATGTTTTGGTTATAGTAAGGTAAAAACCGTCCATGTTTATGTGTGGGCTGATCTTACTATTATCTTTTTCTTTCAAAAAGGATTTTCAAAGTTAAATGATATGGTTGGAATTTACTCACACCAGTACCATGACTGGCCCAGAGTTTATTTTGTTTTGTTTTCCTTAAACTCTTGGGTGCCTAAATTTGTACGGACAGTAAAGTGTTTCAGGATTTTGCAGATTCACTTGGAGGAGCTCGAAGTAGGAGGCTCCACCGTTAGTTATGTAGAGATTATTTTCGCTGTAATATATATGAGTTGTACCCTGATATGGTATGTATATACAAAACAGATTTGTATTTCAAATTTATGTTATATAATATATTTTATTCGTTCCGCTGTGAGATTCGTGTTTACTCTGATTATGTTCAGCTGTGCTCTTCTTCTTCTATTCTATTAGTTCTATCTTTTCTATCTCATCCTCTAATTTCTTTCTATTAATGATCTGGTATTTTCGATGTCTGAACAGTCGACGCTGGGTTTTGTGTCTATTTTCAGAGTCGAAAATTCCAGTTCGTTACAGCAACCCCCTATCGCCGCCGTTGATGAGCAGTTCCGGCGAGAACCCCAGGAACAAAACAGGAACCCAAAATCCTATTTTCGCATCGTTTTCAAAAACTACATTATAGAAAAATCTTTTTGTATTTTTCCTATCACCTATGAACCTCTACGCTCCTCCACGCCTCGCACCACGTCATTTCATCCATTGGGTTGCCGGAATTTGATTGAAACCCAATTTCTGATCTTCTCAATATTTCTTGACTTCCACATCATTAAAAATCATGAAACTAACTTTAAAATCATGGTTTGATATCATGATTCTATTTATGTAATCAAAACCTGGTTTTATCTTGTTTGAATTTTTGACTTTACAGAGAGTCATCAGAGAACATACCGTTTTCTGTTTTTGGAACATATAGGATTTGCAACGCTTCTACTTTTGATTTTATTTGCTAATGTGTGATACGTATTTATTTTATCCTCTAATTTTCATCAATCCTAATGTGAGGAATCTGGTTTGATTTACTTCCAGGGACAGGGTGCAAATGTTCTGTGTCTTGCAGAACACAGTACAGGTTTAACTAAGGTTCTTAAATCATCAACAAAACTTGTGAAAACAATACTAGTACTCATAAATATGAATATATCAATCTATAATAATGTATTTCAGGGGTTTTCTAACATCAATCATGTATAGTTTTATTTACAAGATGATGGTGTTTAACATACATGAACTTGCGTTGCAACTAAACACACATAAACTGTTTTCAGTAAAACATTTAAACAGGGATTTAAATAAGGTTTTCCTCACCTTGAAAGCTTTCCAATTTCTAGTAAGAACTTCAGTTATTTTGCGTAACTTAGAGTTGTTTATGACAAGAAAAATGCAAACTCTTATGTGTATTTATAGCAAACCCTTAGGTGTTTAAAAATAATTTCCCTCACATGGTCTCTACAGTAAATTCAAGTTTAGCCTCACCCCTCTCTTTAGTTCCTACGGCTGATTTTCATGGGAAAAGATCTTATGCAAGGATTATTTTATTTAGAAAATTTAGCCAATGGCCTTGTCCTATGTTAGGACTTCTAGAAGCTTACCTTTTTCTCCATACTGTCATTAAATGCTCAACATACATACATCTTTTCATGTAATATAAAATGGTTTCTTAGCTACTAAGGTTTTTGAGATATTTTAGCTAAATATATATATATGTATATATATATATATATGTATGTATGTAAGTAGATTTTAGGTGATGTTCTTCCTAAAATAGTGACACTATTTACCTCAAATCATATTATGAATTTTGTCTCCATATGCTTTGAATTGTGTCTTGTCTTCTTATACTTGCATTGATATTTTCCTACTTGGTCAACATAATATTTGTGCTAGTATTTTATGTGTTCATATATATGGCCGAATTCTTTCTTTGTCATGCACCCTTATTTGTCTTTTTTATTAAAAAACCCCTTTGTATTAATTAAATGACCAATACCCCTTTTTATATGTATTCCATTAGTTATATATATATATGTATGTATGTATGTGTTTAAGTCTACACCCATATGCATATATATATATATATACACACTTCTAATGTGTTTTCAAATGATGGTTTTAATGTTACACATTTGTGCTTTGTTAATCAAGTTTAATCATAACATAAATATGTACACTGTTTATTTATTCATACATATGTTTTTAACTTGTTAAATGGTTTATCTCATTTTAATCTTCTTATTAAAATGGTTATCAAAAGTTAGAAAAAGTCGGGACATTACAATATACTAAATTACTCACAAAAATTAGGGCTGTCAATGGATACCCAAAAAATCTAAAAAAATTCCGGCATCCGCATTCAAAAAGCGGATAAATATCCGATATTCGGAAAAACGGATGCGGATATAGGCACATCCGCATCCAGAAAATATCCATCCATTTTTTTCCTGATTATAGCTTAAATTATGTGTATTTGAACATAATTAAATATATTAATTTTTTATTTTGTAAATTTGAAAGTCTACTAAACACATGTAATTGGTCAAAATTATGTGTTACCATCGTATTTATTTATTTTTAGCACTTTAGTAATCAATCGGGTCAAAAACACTATTCACAATAAACCCAAAATCATCTTTCATTTGATATAGAATCTTTACAAAAATCTGATCACCACTCAATTCCAATTTAATGTATTTAAACTGGAACTTTGAAAAAATTCCATTAAACCTTAACTAAAAGATTTATAAATTCCAAATAATAAGTTCACCGTTAATTGGGTTAAAAAACCGAATGTTATTTAAAATATCGCTCACGATATACCCAAAATCCAACTCCATTTAATTCCAATTATATATAAAATGGTATGCAATTGATTCAATATGGAATCATGAATAGTCATTGGCTCAATGATACAAAATATTTTTTATGCATGTATCTAGGGAAAGGTAAATAATTATCTGAAAGAAAGTCTAAAGGTAAATAATTATCTAAAAGAAAGTCTTATATTATAAAGGATTTAAGTTTTTTCGCCCTCTGTTATATGGGGGAAAGAAAGTTCTAAAAAAGAAAAAAGAAAAGTAAATCCATTTCTTTAAATCTAATTAAAATCTTCAACAAATAATTCGGGATGTTCTATTAAATTATGGAAAAAATTCTTCTCGAACAAATAAACTCTAGATCTAATAAAGAACGACCCTATGGATTTCCCAATTCCGGAGTAAAATCAGTTATTAAAAAAATATAAACTATTCCAATAACTCGAAAAAGTATTAAATTTCTCTATATTTATATTATACATTTTTTCAAATTTCTTCGAGTACCCAGGTTCAAAAAAATAAAAGAATTTTTGTTTTCATGAGTATGAAATAGAAAAGGATCCTTTTTTCCCTTTCAATTCAGAATTCCATAATGAATTACATAATACGAGAATTCAGATTTCATAGAAAAAGAGTTTTACCAAGTAACTTACTTCAATATAACTATTAAAATAGGAGTCTCTTAATGATATACCCAAAAATTGTTTTAAATATAGAATTCAATGAAATATCTTTATTTCAACCTATACACTCAATCGGATTTGTAAATAACTAATTGAAAAACTTCACTGTGAGTCTGGTTTAAGAACAATATTATTAAAGACACCATTCACAACAAACGAAAAATCCAATTTGATATTAAATATAAGGCTCTGAATAGAAATCATATCAGCTTATATTCAATATCAAATTCTGAAACCAACAGATATCATATTGGGAATAGTGATATCTATATTTTCTCAAAGATATTAGTATAATCACAAAATCCAATACCGAAATACTCGAAGATAATTTTCATTGAAATCCAATCCAATTTTTATATTGGAAAATTCTAGTTAGACAAAAACCATTTCAATTTCTTTTAGTTCTTTATTCTAGTTGTTAACTAGTTCATTCAGATAAAAATATCTTTTATCTTTACAAACGTGGAATATTTCATCCAAAATCCTTTCAAATCATTTATTATGATTTCACATAATTTATTCATATTTTTAATAATTTTATTAAGGGCTTATAGTCAATTTCCAATATCGACTACCGGACTACATCCATAACGACCTTTTCCAAAATTGATTTGGACATATTTTTAAATCTAACCATTGGATTTTAAATATCTTATATTCAATTGAAAGATCTTTTTGATACAAACCCAATGGTTCTGGATTTAGGAGAATCTGACAGTCGGATCTTCCGTTACGTCAATTCGAAGTTACGGGTTGACGTTCGCAAACTGTCGCAGTGCGACGCATTCTATTCAAGCTCGAATTCGATTTAAAATTAAAATAAAGTCGATAATGTTTCCAAAATAATTTATAAATATTATAAATTATTCATGACTACCATTTGAAATTTTATTTCAATCATTTTCCTTTAAAAATCAGATATCTTCATATTAAATCATTCTATTATATATATAGTAGATTCATTCGATTTCCATTCAAAATGTATTTTATAAAACGTTTACAAATTCATTTATAAATGATTTCTACTTCCATTTCAATTTTAAATCAAAATTGAACATTTCATATTATTATAATGTTAAAATAATAATATTTTCAAAATATCTTATTTTGAGTCAAATCATTTCGATATTCATTATAAAATAAAATCGATGAACAAATCTATTCGAGTTAAAATGGCGTATATACACTTAACTCGGCTTCTTATTTCAATATTTTCGTTTCTATCCAAAATCGGACATCAAAACCATATTTTGATTCTTCACTGAATATTATATTAAAATATTCGTTATTTCCAAATTGGAATGTGACTCAATCAATTACCATATAATGTTAATTATATGGATTTCATACATTACATGTATTCAACAATAATGATAAACAATTATTAAACATTCAATTCACATCCAGAGTGCATTTACAATTGTATAAGCATTAAATAATTTAGTAATGCTTATAACGGCCAGTCAATCAATCGGTTGACATATAATTAAATACAAGGGAGATGTGAGTTAAATATCATTCCCAGAGCCATGTGGGGTTTTCAACGATCAAATAAATATTATTATTTGTATACTTGGGCGATGTGTATAATTATATTTGGTAGACGGGTGGGTAAATTGTCATCCCAGAATAATTTATAATATAAACCTTTTATTTATGAACACTTATAATCACAGATTAATAATGATAACCTTAAAAATGTAAACATCCATCAATCGCCAAACAAATATTGCAAGCACAGGAAATCAATATATATATTCAGTTATAAAATGGAATAACTGTACAAAACATTTGAGTGAGAGAGTTCTCGCTTTGATCGGTTCTGAAATCGTTATTAAAACGATTTTTTTAACAAAACTAAACAAGCATTTAATTTTATAAAAAATCCAGTAGCTTCCATTTCTGTTCTAGTATGTCCCACGGCGTAGTGTTCGTTGGTGTGGTTCCAACGAAACTGAAATCATCCAATTCTGATAAAAATTGAATGAGTTATTAACATTTATAGTTAATATGATTTAATTTAAATAAATATTTCCTTAATCACCATAATTAATAACTTAATTACTTTTTTAATTAAAAAATTACAGTCGTTCCCTTTGTCTTCCTCGTATGGCAAACCTGGAGCCACAAAAAAACCATTTCGTTACCTAGGGTTTTGAAATTTCTATCCCCTCGAGCCGCCGGACATTGATCATCGCCCACAACTTCGAAGAGCACAACGCCACCACCATACGTCGTGAACCATTCACAGCTCACAACACCCAGGTGGTCATGAAACGCCACGAAAGTCGGCTTCTTTAGGTGCTAAAATCGCTCGATTTTTGAAATGATTTTCAATCAAAACTGTATGAATCGATTGAGCATAGAAATCTCTACAACGTTTATTTTAGAACTTTGATCTAATTCGGATTAGATTAGGCGTGATTAAGGAGTAAAAATGGAAGCACCGTGGCCATGGAATTGAGTTAGGGCCAGCGCAGAAATGGGACGAGGGTTCAAAGAGAGAATGAAATAGTTCATATATAATACATATATATATATATATATAATATTTTAATAATATTAAATTCATAAATTACTCTTTAACCTTCGAACTCCAAATGAACCCTAACGGCTTCCGCCCTTATCCAAATACCTCCATTCCGGACGCGATTAATGGGATATGTTTCGTAAACCAAATTCGACTGGTTCGATCACTTTTTACCAAAATTAAAATATAAAACAATATAGCATTCAATATTAAATTTCAACTTACATTTAATTTGCCACGACCACATACTGACTCCAAAAATTACAAATTTGGAATCTTGCTATGTTTTACAAATACGGTTGAAAATGGCCTTATTTCTAGCTTATTAAATTTACAACTAAAATTGAACAGGCATTTAAATTTAATATGCTTACATATTAATTCCAAAATTTGACGTTCCGGATCCAACAAAATTAGTTTCGTCGAAATCGGGGGTGTTTGCAAAATGGTTATTTTAAGGGCTTATTTGTAGTAAAATATTAATAAATTCCATAACTACTATTCCAATTTTAATTTGGCCATATCTTACAATTTACAGTATGAGATCTTAATTTCTTACATTCATCAGAAAGATACAATTAAATAGATTCTAACATTTCTTGTTTCATCCAATTCTGACTTATATCGAATTCTATACGTTCATTTAAAGTTCAAAACTAAATATTCAAACTACTGTGACATCACGAGCTCGTTTTGATTAAATTTTAAATTTGTATGTTCAAACTTCGATTTAAATAAAATTTAAATTGTTATTTAATAAAATAAATCATTTTAAATTCTTAATATCCATTAAATCAATTAAAAAATAAAATTTTAAATTCGTTCCAAAATCAGGGTTGTTACAGATAGTTTACTCACCATGGTTATTCATAGTTTTATGGTACAGGTTCAAGTCCAGGCTTCTACTCACTTATGCTCATTGATTTTAGCATATCTTGGTTGAGTCAGATGATGCTCTACCCTGTTTGTTGTCTGCCATTACTCTAGTTCTAGTTTGTTTCTTAACTTCAGGTCTGTGTGAGTGTGTGAGGAGGTATAAAGGTGTATTTATAGATGAATTTAAGATTAAAATATGGTGTCACATTAAATGGTTGTATGCTAATGTACACAGCAGATGGAATGGGTGAAATGCCTTGTTAAGTTTAGATTTGAAGTGGTAGGTTAGGTGTGTATATATATATTAGCTGTGGTGATTGTTACAGGGTATATATGGCGACATCAATCATTTAAATGCAATAAAAATGTACATATTTATACATCATGTACCCAAAAGAGCATCTAGAAAGCTTGAGCTTCACCTCATATTAGTAGGCTGCAGGGTAGAATTTAGGCTTCATAGTGTAGAGATTTTAGGATGTCTACTAAGTTGATTGAATGGGGGTCATAGGTTGCCTGATTTGAGAGGATATGTGCTATGCATTTTCACTTCCTCCATCTATATAAAGTTCATGGCCATATGCAAATTGGTTTTATATATTCAATGCTTAGTCCTTAAGCAATACATGCTACAATCTAGGCTTCGCTCTTAAGGTATATAAGGTTTAGGCTACCTACTTGATGTGCATGGAAGTGCTAAATAGGTTAGTGATCTCAAATTTTTTCCTGTGCATGTATTTGTATTATTATGTGTACCAGCCATGTGATATAAGCATACGTGCACTAATATGTTTTTAAAATAACAAATTTCATACACAAGCAATACAAGATATTGAATTTCCTATGCACTTAATTAGTTTGAATAATATTTCTATATTTAAACTCTAAGCAAATGCAAGTTATTTATAGCTATGTACATTATTGATTAAATATAGCAAATCAATACATATAACAAATATTCTTATTAGTTATATAAATAAATAAATAACTATTATATACATTTCATGAATTTAAACCAAGTTTAAATACAACAAAATGTTAAAACACTACTTACTTGTATATATATATATATAACAAGTAAAAATATACATATAAGATTTTTATAACAATTATCATTCAAATTTTCTATAATATTCAAAACCAATATTATTAATATTTTTAACTAGAAATTAAAAAAAATTAAAATTACAAAACAAGAAGATATAATATTATTGTAGCTGTTATATACATATATACATTGATCAAGGAATATTAAGCAATTAAAATATATATACTGGAATTTTACAATATTTATTGTCTATAATTTATTATTTAAATTAATTATCAAAATAATCCAAAATAAATTGTATCACAAAAGTAGTCAAAAACGGGGTCATTAGAAAACTAGTATAAGTTTTAAATTTTACTTACAAGGTCTGATGTTTTACCAAGTCTTGAGTCTGCTAAAACCGAATAGTAATCTCATCCATATGAAATATGGATACAGTTATATTTAAATTTTTGTGGTGGGTGCACTGATAGTTTCAACACACCTCTAGCAAGTTTACGATGCATTAATAGAGAAGCGACTAGAAAATAAATAATTACATTGAGGCATCACATAATAATGGGGACTAGATTAATCCATCAGACCTGAACTTTAAATTGATATGTTATGCTTGGCATGGGTTAGCATTCGTAAAGTGTATTTACTGGTCATAAACTTATGGACAACCTAAAATAATAGACATTTTGGTAACTTGGTATGTTTCTTCTTAAATTTTTATGTTGTTTTAGAATTTGATGAAAATGTTAATCGATTATAATAGCATTTTAAAATTTATGTATCACTAAAATTCAAAAACTTGAACTTCTTGAGGCCCATTTATTCAATTACCATAATTAAGTAGTATAAGATCTCCTAGTTAATGTTGTATGAAATGTTAGATAGAACGTTGCTTTGCCACTAGTGTGTATCTTCCATCCGAAGCCAACTTTAACCCAAAAAATGTTTCTAATAGCCCATAGTTGACCACATTTTATTTTTTCAAATTACCTATAAAATCAAAATTCCTTCCTAAACTCTAGGGAAGTATATTTCTACCAAATCCTTAGTTTGGATACTTGTTATAGGGGTACTGGTTTTACAGTTTGAATCATGAACCAACTGTTATTTATTGAATGCATTTTAATGATAATAAATGTGTATTTCGACCCTTAGCCTTGTAGTTGCATATAATACTATTCTTATGTATATAAGTTATAAAAATATGGAATTAAAATAAATAGTGGAGTATGCAGTTAATATAGATCATAAATTATTTTTATCATGGATAGATATTTTACTATTAAGATACGATAATATTTTATTATATATCTATTTTACGTAAACATATTACTACACGAATATTTACAATAATTTACCTGACTACCACTTTGTTTTAAACAATACACAATTAACAAATTTTAAAGGTTGATACTTTTATTAATATTGTTTGTATGTAGAAATCAATAGATTTGGCATGTAAGATGGCTCTCCCAAGCATCAGATAAAGTAAGATGTTTTCTTAGAGGCAAAAGCCTTAGAGACAATGAGAAATTTCTATTTCTACACTCTGCTTGGAGTTCCATGCTTGATAAATGCAAAGATTCTGGTGAAGGACTCAAAGATTACAATCATTTGCCTAAAGATTTGTATTTGGAAAATTGCAGAGAAATGGTAGTATTAACGAAAATTTTGATAAAAGAGGTGCGAACAGGAGATTTCCTTCTAGGTTATCATGGAGAGCACTACTAGGTGCAAAGAATGTAAAACCGTATATGGGAAAACATAAGATGGATGAATAATTAAAAGAATTATATCCTTCTTAGGTATGTATTTTCTGCTTGGCCTTTATTTTCACACGTAATGCAATGATACGGTAGGGGTGCTAAAGGGTGCCTACAAAATAGGGGTGCCCCGGAAAGCTCCTATATATACATATATGCATACATACATGTGTGTGTATATATATATATGGCCTGCTTTATTAGTAGGGCATTAAGTAGTTGGAAATCCCACCTCTTAGTTTTGGTATCTGTTTGCGTAATAGTTCAAAGGCTTTATAATTATGCGTAAAAGTACTATCTCAGTATATTATTATAATTTATCTTTGGGAAGTGATACCTTGGGTATGGTAGTTAATCGTCATGCGTAATCTTTGCAAATTTATGTTAGAATTACTAGCCTTATTAGATATATGATTTAGGTGAAACTAAATGGGATGCATTTGTGTACTGTGGACAAAGTTATACATTTCCTACTTACCTAGACTTGTTGTTCTGGTCCCCCTCCTCATAACAATTCTCTGGTTTATCTTGGGGAAGATAAGTCTTTGCAAGTATTCTAGTTTGGGTTGTGGTTCTTATTCTCTCGCACTTGGTATTGATGTGGCGATTTACTAGTAAGGTGGTTGCCTCAGTCGATATTTGTTATCCAATCTTGTTTCCGATATGAGTTAGTTTTATTGTACTTTGATATGCTCATGCTTATTATTTACAAGTACCAGATAGATGAGTTTGTGTTTCTATTTTTATCGAAATTCGAAAACAGAAAAGTGTGGGTTGTTATATATAGTACCAGAGTTTAGGTTTAGACAATTAGAAGAATTAATAAATTAGGATTTTAGTGAGAGAACGTATTCGAGCTTCTTTTCTATTTTTCTTTGGCCTTTAGTGCTTGACTGTAAATAATTCCGACGATGAAGTAGTTGTGAGCCTGTTTATTAAAGATGGCTTTAAACGACTAGGAGTTAGAAATATTTTTTTTGTTCAAGTTTTCTTGTTGACCCTGGTTTACCCTATAGTGTGCTAGGCGATTTGTCTTAGAGAGAATGAGAACCACATATGGTAAATCCTGTGGGCATGAACTTTGTGACTGAACGAAAAGCTAGATACAACTGAGATAGCCATGATTTCTGATTTTTGGTTTTGTTTGGGAGTTCTAGTCGTAAACCTTTTATTGTTGTCAGAGTTAAACAGGAAATTTGTGTTAATATGTCGTATTAGTTTGCACCATGATGAGGTATCTCCATTCGATACTTCATTTCAAAAATCTAGATACTCTTTTGTTATTAACTTTTCGTTTGATTCTTGGTCTAATAGTCAGGAGAAATTTTATGTAACAACCCAGAAAATCTGAACCAGTTTAAAAAATTTAAATTGGATAAAAAAGTGGATTTTAAATATTTAAAATAAATATTTTAAATAATAACGATCAAAAGTATGTTTGAATCGATGTTTGAAAATTAATACAATTAGTTTTAATTATAAACATGGCCTAAAATGGCGCTGCAGTTTCAAAAATTGAATTCAAACTTTAACTGACTGTACCAGGTGCAAAATAAAATGGATTTGAGTGAAACCAAAAATATTTAAATCTGTTAGTGAATATCTTTCTAGCGAATCTGAAAAATCAAAGTTTCACAGCGGGAATCAAAAGTTATGGCCAAAATAATTTTCAGAAAGGTCGCTATAGAATTTATATAGCCCGTGAAAATAGACAATTTGCAAACGACCTCGGAATTCGACGATACCACTTTTGTTGGATCCGGGATGTCATATTATTGCTAGGTTTCAAATTTCATAATTTTTGAAGTTAATATGTGAGCGTGGCGAGGGAAAATGTGTTTTGGTCAATTATAGTTAAATTGGATTGGCCAGAAAAGGGCCATTTTCCAAACGGTTTCAGAATTCGACGAAACTAGTTTTGTTGGGACCGTATCGTCAAAACATAGCTAGATTTATTTTTGGGGAATTTTTAGAATCAGTATGTGGGCCTGGAAAATTGAAATGTATGTTCAAATTAAATATTGAATGTTTTATATTTTAAATTGAAGAGAAACTGACTGAAACAGTCAAATGGGCCTACGACACATATCCCATTGTGTTCGGAATGAGGGTATTTAGCTAGGGGCGACAGTCGTTGGGTTTGATTTCGAGCTCGTGTGTGAAAACCCTATTTTTAAATTTTAATAAGGCATGGGCCAATCAAAATTCTCCATCATAATTTAGTTTAAATTAAAAAAAAAAACCTGTTAATCATCTCGCGCTCGACGGAACGTGTTCACCTTCGTTCCCGAGCATTTTCCGGCGAATCCATCGAGAATTTGACCCCCCCTCCTTCGCATCTTTTTGTAGCCCTCCTTCCACTCTTCAAATCCATATAAGGTTCATCTTCTATCGTGCTGTGTGCATCGAGATTGAGACCCTCAAAGTTTTGAACTTCCCGCCGCCGATGCCCCCTCCTCGTCAATTCGAGTTCACCAGCGCCACCACCCCCTAGTGCGTCGTTCGAAGCCCTACGTCGTGGCATCGGCCGATCATCCCCTAGTTGCTCGGATTTGGTGATAATCGCTAACCTAGTTTTGAACGAACTATGAAGGTAACGGCTGAAACTATTTTAAACTATTTAATAGCAGTTTAAAGCGCTGCGGTTTTTGATTTCACTGTAAAAATCACATCTTTTTCGTTTGTTGATGAAATTCAGTGAAATAAGAAACAGTGGACTCGTGTGGACGTCTTCTACATTCTAGAAGAGACCACATATTTTTATGAGCCTTCTGCTATTTTTGGTGGAGTGGAACCCAATGTGAGATTTCTAATCTATAAACTAGATGGAAAACAACGATGTATAAATTATATATTCGATGTATGGGTTATATAAGCGTTGTACACCTCATGTATAAGCGTTGTATAAGTTGTATGTTCGATGTATAAGTTATATATGCGTTGTAAAAATTATATGTGTGTTGAAATGAATTGAAGTGAATTGAAATATATTTATAAACGAATATATATATATATATATACTCCCCTCGTCCACAGACCATGGACGATATTTATTGGTTGTGATTGGTGTGAAAATTGGTTGATAGCGAATGGTTGATTAGAATTGTCTGTGGTTGGAATTGATTGAGTGTGGTTGAAAAATACCCATCTGTCATTGAAAACAAAATTAGAATAGATTGTGGAAATCAAAATAAAACATGTCGCCTGCGTGCGAACTAGATGCATGAATCCCCATTGTCAAAAACCGCAAGGTTTTAAGGTAGAGCGAGGAGCCGTACTTCGATACGGTCCCGGTTTTAACTACCCTGTCGTTATGCTGCCGAAATTTTCAATAATATTCATGTGTTAGAATTATTTTCATGTGTTGAAACTATAATCCTGTGTTGAATAAAATTTCATGTGTTGAACGACATTCGTGTTTTGAAATAAATTGTTTTATAATAAAAATCATATCTTTATTATATATATGAATTGTTAAAAATAGTGAAGTGTTGAAATAAATGTCTGTTGGATAAAAATATCATTTTTATCAAATTTATAAAGTGGATAGGGTTTTGAAATCGATGAAAGAATTATATTTATATATATTTACATAAATATAATCAAAATATAGTGAGTAACGAAGCTGTAGTTCGTGTTTTGAAACCGTGATTTCAAACGATTAGTGCGGGAGATCCGACCATCGGATTTTCCCGAAACCACAACCGTCGGGTTCGCCTTGGAAATACCTTTCCAACGGCACCAACTTTGTAAAGATCCAATGGTTGGATTGTCTGGAATGTTTAATTCAAATCTGAAGGAAAACAGCGCCGGAATCGATTATATTTATATATATATATATAAATATAATTGAATTAAATTGAATAACGATGCTGCAGTTCGTATTTTGAAATCGTAACTTCAAATGATTAGTGCGGGAGATCCGACCGTCGGATTTTCCCAAAAATGAAACCGTGGATTCGTTTTGAAAAGATCTTTCTAATGATATAAATTTTGTGAAGATCCAACGGTTAGATTTTCAGATATGTGTAAATCAAATCTGGAGAAAAACAGCGCCATAGCCGCATTATGGCCTGAAGCGTCGTTTGAATGAATTGGCTATTTTTAAATAAATAAAAATAGCGATAAATCGTGATAAAATATTATAAACGATATGGAATGGAAATAAACTGAATTTGGTCGATTTATGTGATATTTTATGGTTGAATGTGTGGTGTGAAAATTACATTAAAGAACAAAATTGGTGATGTCGAATAATTTAACCATTGAAATGAATTGATTTGAAATTCTAGATATACGCGAATTATTTGAAAAAGCCGAGTTAATTCTCATTTCAAATAATTGATCGACGAGTGAAAGTCGAAGATATGAAGACGGTGCAAGACCGATGATCTTCACGTCGAATGGAGGGGTGCTACTGATGCTCATGATAGGAGTAGCTACCTTGACGGGGTTGAAGTAATAGCCACCTGGATGTACTTGTTGATTGTACGGATATGCGAGGTATTGAGTGCCTCCGGTTTCGTTCAGACCCAGAACGAACGTGTAAATGGACTGTGTGTCTGACATTGGATTTTGTTATGTGCTGATTGATCTCTATTAAATATATATCTGTTTGGCGGCGGAGAATTTATTCTCTTGCTTAACGCCCTTCTCTGAGACGTACGAGCCCAGAGGTTATATATCGATGGAAATCAGTCGCACGGAGTGAATTGCCTATGTGGCACGCCTAAGTGATAGATGATCAAGGCTTCTGTTGAAAAGCAAAGTCTTGTGGTTGAGGATCAAAGCATGGCCTGTGTGGCGTAGCTTTGTGTATAGCATTGTTTCGCGAGCCTCACACCCTGTATGAGCCAGAAATGGGAGAGGGACATCAGGGAGGACATGCGTTTACTTCTAGCTAGGAGTGGTGCTTTGGGTTTTACACGCCCGGGTATTTTACTTATGTGGATGATGGAAAGCGAGGCCTCGGTTGCTTCGGTCTCTTCGGAGCCGATGGTGTGGTCAGATATGACCAGTGACGCCCCATAGGGCAGGGAAACGCAGTGTTCAGGAATTTTAATCCACATTGGTGGACCGGACCTGACGATCCAAGGGCCCACCTGAGTCTGGGTCCTAAGGGGTAGGCTAGAGCATCTCGAATTCGGTAAGGACTATCTTTTGCCTTGGTTCATGACGGAAATCCAATTTCCAAATACGACATCGTGCGGTTTTGGTTGTATATATATATGGCGACATGATATATGGTACCCATGCCGTCTATGATTGATAGTTGTGATTGAAATCGTTTTTGAAACATATATACACTAGCAATAATATCAAATGATTTTTTTACTCGTATCAAGCATATTTTGGCCATTATAAGGTAAAACTCTATCCTCCGGTTTGTGTTGCATTGTGTGATGGGAACTGAGTCTTATAATGGCTTCATTTTTATGAAAAGCATTGCGATGTTTAAAAGAACTATATGTTTTAAAGCACTGACAATCCAATGGAGTAAACCTGTTCCGCGAAAGTGGCGTGGTCCTGTGATTGGCCATATTTGAAAGTGTGTTAAGTAGATTTCTCATACCAGTCCCATGACTGACTCGTAGTTTGTTTCACTTGCAAACTCGGGTGCCCCTATTTCTGCACGGGCAGCCTTGTATTCAGGTTTTAGCAGGCTCTTTCTGGATAGCTGGAGCTGAAGACGGATTCTATCATTTATTTCTTTTTATGCTGTTCAGCTCCTGTTGTACATATTATGTTTTCTTTTCCGCAGTAGACATTTATGTATAGTTGAACTGTATTTTGTGCTAAGTATGATCCTGTATACTGTGTAACACTGATGATTATGTTTATCCAGTGTATTCTATTGTACATTATCGGGTGTATTTAAATATTTCTGTTATGTTGTTATCTGTTTATGTGTTATATTCCAAAGATTACCCTGGCACCGTCTCATCGGGGTTTGGGGTCGTCACAAACGTGGTATCAGAGCTTTGGTTAAGCTTAGTTCTGGAATATAACATATTAACGAACTCGTCAGAGATAGAATCAGTAGTGTTCTAGGATGAATAACTCATTGCAGATAGGATCAGCAATATTCTAGTATGAGTATAGCAGAATCAGAACAACTCATTAGAGATGGGGTTAGAAGAGCCCTAGAACGAGTCGAGAGTTATATGTTTATAAATAACGTATTTGTGATTATATATATAGTTTGGTTTTAGAAATATGATTTTTGAATATATAAAAGATACATTTTTGAAAAGTTAAAAATAAATTGATTGATGTTTGTGTTGTGTGATTGTGGATTTGATTAATTAAATTATTAGAGCGATAGTTAATTTAATCAATAAGAGAATGAATGGTAAAATTTATTCGATCAAATCACACATTGAATTGAGTTAAAAATAGATAGAACTATATACATGTGCATTATATATGTTTGAACAAGTAAATGGATTAGCTGTTGAGTAAAGAAATTATTTGCGTGCCCGACAAATAGGTAAGCCTTAATGAGTTGGCTAAGCAATTTTATTATTATATCAACTCCTGTGAATGCCATTGGATGCGGAGTGCTGGTTATTCTGTGTGTAATTAATAAATGTCGCCATAGGATAGTAACAATTAATTTTGAACTACACTACATGGCATACTTCTTGAAGAGGGCATACTTCTTGAAGATAGCATACTTCATCATATACCACATAAGCAATTGGAGCTTGTGTGACGAGGTGGAAGATTTACCGTTCGAGCGAGAGGCTTGTATGGTGATGATTATATTTTACAGGTTGAACAGATGACTGATATGGACTATTTAAATTGTAACGGTAAATTGCCAGATTAATAAAAACCCCACACGGGTCTGGAGTTGACAATAATCACGTCTCTCTAGTCATTAGATATGGCACATGGATTATTTATTTGCCACACGGGATGAGGTGACGAGAATTTATTCTCTGGAGCAATTAAAAATACACACTCCCTCAGGCTTGGACAGGGTGACGAGAATTTATTCTCTGGAGTTATTATCTATACACGCTCCCCTGTAAACACCAGAATATATCACTATAAATATGTGTATGCTTTATAGGATTTACTGGGTACCTAATATGGCCCAGTAAACTTCCAAACCCCCGTACAAAGGAGGTTATGGTGAAATTTTTCGAAAATTCCGGGTGTTAGCCAAATTGTTGAAGAATTTGAAAATTCTCAGAAACTGAAAAGTTGGAGAATGGAAGCCAGAATGAAAGTAGAGTTGATTAATCAAACCACTTTTGACTTTGTTCCTTTTCGGGGACGAAAAGTTTTAAGTGGGGGAGATTGTAACAACCCAGAAAATCTGAACCAGTTTAAAATTTTTAAATTGGCTAAAATAGTGGATTTTAAATATTTAAAATAAATATTTTAAATAATAACGATCAAAAGTATGTTTGAATCAATGTTTGAAAATTAATATAATTAGTTTTAATTATAAACATGGCCTGAAATGGCGTTGTAGTTTCAAAAAATGAATTCAAACTTTAACTGACTGTACCGGGTGCAAAATAAAAATGGATTTGAGTGAAACCAAAAATATTTAAATCTTTTAGTGAATATCTTTCTAACGAATCTGAAAAATCGAAGTTTCACAGCAGGAATCAAAAGTTATGGCCAAATGAATTTTCAGAAAGGTCGCTATAGAATTTATATAGCCCGTGAAAATAGAAAATTTGCAAACGACCTCGGAATTCAACGTAACCACTTTTGTTGGATCCGGGATGTCAAATCATTGCTAGGTTTCAAATTTGATAATTTTTGAAGTTAATATGTGAGCGTGGCGAAGGAAAATGTGTTTTGATCAATTATAGTTAAATTGGATCGGCCAGAAAATGGCCATTTTTCAAACGGTCTCAGAATTCGACGAAACTAGTTTGTTGGGACCGTATCGTCAAAACATAGCTAGATTTATTTTTGGAGAATTTTTAGAATCAGTATGTGGGCCCGGCAAATTGAAATGTACGTTCAAATTAAATATTGAATGTTTTATATTTTAAATTGAAGAGAAACTGATTGAAACAGTCAAATGGGCCTACGAAACATATCCCATTGTGTTTGAAATGGGGGTATTTAGCTAGGGGCGACAGACGTTGGGTTTGATTTCGAATTTGTGTGTGAAAACCCTATTTTTAAATTTTAATAAGGCATGGGCCAATCAAAATTCTCCATCATAATTTAATTTAAATTAAAAAAAAACCAAAAAACCCCATTAATCATCTCGCGCTCGACGGAACGTGTTCACCTTCATTCCCGAGCATTTTCCGGCGAATCCATCGAGAATTTGACCCCCCTCCTTCGCAACTTTTTGTAGCCCTCCTTCACTCTTCAAATCCATATAAGGTTCATCTTCTATCGTGCTGTGTGCATCGAGATTGAGCCCCTCAAAGTTTCGAACTTCCCGCCGTCGATATCCCCACCTCGTCAGTTCGAGTTCACCAGCGCCGCCACCACCTGGTGCGCCGTTCGAAGCCCTACGTCGTGGCATCGGCCGATCATCCCCTAGTTGCTCGGATTTGGTGATAATCTCTAACCTAGTTTTGAACGAAACTGTGAAGGTAACGGCTGAAACTATTTAATAGCAGTTTAAAGCGCTGCGGTTTTTGATTTCACTGTAAAAATCATATCTTTTTCGTTTGTTGACGAAATTCAGTGAAACAAGAGACAGTGGACTCGTGTGGACGTATTCTACATTCTAGAAGAGACCGCATATTTTTATGAGCCTTCTGCTATTTTTGTGGTGTGGAACCTAATGTGAGATTTCTAATCTATAAACTATATGGAAAATAACGATGTATAAATTATATAGTCGATGTATGGGTTATATAAGCGTTGTACACCTCATGTATAAGCATTGTATAAGTTGTATGTTCGATGTATAAGTTATATATGCATTGTAAAAATTATATATATGTGTGTTGAAATGAATTGAAGTGAATTGAAATATATTTATAAACGAATATATATATATATATACACTCCCCTCGTCCATAGACCATGGACGATATTTATTGGTTGTGATTGGTGTGAAAATTGGTTGATAGCGAATGGTTAATTAGAATTGTTTGTGGTTGGAATTGATTGATTGTGGTTGAAAAATACCATCTGTGGCTGAAAACAAAATTAGAATAGATTGTGGAAATGAAAATAAAACATGCCGCCTGCGTGTGAACTAGATGCATGAATCCCCATTGTCAAAAACCGCAAGGTTTTAAGGAAGAGCGAGGAGTCGTACTTCGATACGGTCCCGGTTTTAACTACCCTGCCGTTATGCTGCCGAAATTTTCAATAATATTCATGTGTTAGAATTATTTTCATGTGTTGAAACTATATTCCTGTGTTGAATAGGAATACCTGTGTTGAATAAAATTTCATGTGTTGAACGACATTCGTGTTTTGAAATAAATTGTTTTATAATAAAAATCATATCTTTATTATATATATGAATTGTTAAAAATAGTGAAGTGTTGAAATAAATGTCTGTTGGATAAAAATATCATTTTTATCAAATCTATAAAGCGGATAGGGTTTTGAAATCGATGAAAGAATTATATATATATATTTACATAAATATAATCAAAATATAGTGAGTAACGAAGCTGTAGTTCGTGTTTTGAAACCGTGATTTCAAATGATTAGTGCGGGAGATCCGACCATCGGATTTTCCCGAAACCACAACCGTCGGGTTCGCCTTGGAAATACCTTTCCAATGGCACCGACTTTGTAAAGATCCAGCGGTTGGATTGTCTGGAATGTTTAATTCAAATCTGAAGGAAAACAGCGCCAGAATCGATTATATTTATATATATATATAAATATAATTAAATTAAATCGAATAATGATGCTGCAGTTCGTATTTTGAAATCGTAACTTCAAATGATTAGTGCGGGAGATCCGACCGTCGGATTTTCCCAAAACTGAAACCGTGGATTCGTTTTGGAAAGATCTTTCTAATGATATAAATTTTGTGAAGATCCAACGGTTAGATTTTCAGATATGTGTAAATCAAATCTAGAGAAAAACAGCGCCACGTCCGCATTATGGCCTGAAGCGTCGTTTGAATGAATTGGCTATTTTTAAATAAATAAAAATAGCGATAAATCGTGATAAAATATTATAAACGATATGGAATGGAAATAAACTGAATTTGGTTATGTGATATTTGATGGTTGAATGTATGTGGTGTGAAAATTACATTAAAGAACAAAATTGGTGATGTCGACTAATTTAACCATTGAAATGAAATGATTTGAAATTCTAGATACACGCGAATTATTTGAAAAGGCCGAGTTAATTCTCATTTCAAATAATTGATCGACAAGTGAAAGTCGAAGATATGAAGACGGTGCAAGACCGATGATCTTTACGTCGAATGGAGGGGTGCTACTGATGCTCATGATAGGAGTAGCTACCTTGACGGGGTTGAAGTAGTAGCCACCCGGACGTACTTGTTGATTGTACGGATATGCGAGGTATTGAGTGCCTCCGGTTTCGTTCAGACCCAGAACGAACGTGTAAATGGACTGTGTGTTTGACATTGGATTTTTTTATGTGCTGATTGATCTCTATTAAATATATATCTGTTTGGCGGCGGAGAATTTATTCTCTTGCTTAACGCCCTTCTCTGAGACGTACGAGCCCAGAGGTTATATATTGATAGAAATCAGTCGCACGGAGTGAATTGCCTGTGTGGCACGCCTAAGTGATAGATGATCAAGGCTTCTATTAAAAAGCAAGGTCTTGTGGTTGACGATCAAAGCATGGCCTGTGTGGCGTAGCTTTGTGTATAGCGTTGTTTCGCGAGCCTCACACCCCGGTATGAGCCAGAAACGGGAGACAGACATCAGGGAGGACATGCGTTTCCTTCTAGCTAGGAGTGGTGCTTTGGGTTTTACACGCCCAGGTATTTTACTTATGTGGATGATGGAAAGCGAGGCCTCGGTTACTTCGGTCTCTTCGGAGCCGATGGTGTGGTCAGATACGACCAGTGACGCCCTATAGGGCGGGGAAACGCAGTGTTCAGGAATTTTAATCTACATCGGTGGACCGGCCCTGACGATCCAAGGGACCAACTGAGTCTGGGTCCTGTGGGGCGGGCTAGAGCGTCTCGAATTCGGTAAGGACTATCTTTTGCCTTGGTTCATGATGGAAATCCAATTTCCAAATATGACATCATGCGGTTTTGATTGTGTATATATATATGGCAACATGATATACGGTACCCATGCCGTCTATGATTGATAATTATGATTGAAATCGTTTTTGAAACATATATACACTAGCATTAATATCAAATGATTTGTTTTGCTCGTATCAAGCATATTTTGGCCATTATAAGGTAAAACTCTATCCTCCGGTTTGTGTTGCATTGTGTGATGGGAACTGAGTCTTATAATGGCTTCATTTTTATAAAAAGCATTGCGAAGTTTAAAAGAACTATAAGTTTTAAAGCACTGGCAATCCAATGGAGTAAACCCGTTCCGCGAAAGTGGCGTGGTCCTGTGATTGGCCATATTTGAAAGTGGGTTAAGTTACTAGTCCCATGACTGGCTCGTAATTTGTTTCACTTACTAACTCGGTTGCCCCTATTTCTGCACGGGCAGCCTTGTATTCAGGTTTTTGCAGGCTCTTTCTGGATAGCTGGAGCTGAAGACGGATTCTATCATTTATCTCTTTTTATGTTGTTCAGCTCCTGTTGTACATATTATGTTTTCTTTTCCGCAGTAGATATTTATGTATAGTTGAACTGTATTTTGTACTAAGTATGATCCTGTATACTGTGTAACTCTGATGATTATGTTTATCCAGTGTATTCTATTGTACATTATCGGGTGTATTTAAATATTTATATTCTGTTGTTACCTGTTTATGTGTTATATTCCAAAGATTACCCTTGCACCATCTCACCGGGGTTTGGGGTCGTCACATTTTATTTCTAAACTTATTTTGGAAAGGAAAAGGTACCAAAGTTTAATTTATTTCTTAGAAATTTTTTTATGCAAATAAGATTTAGTTTTGAAATAAATAGTAATAATATATGCTTATAATACGGGACCCTTAGCTCATAACAAAGTTGGATTTCGATGAGTTCTCAAAGAAATCTCTCGAATGGACTGAGGGAAATTCTGTTTAGCTTGGGATATTCCATTTCTTAAATCGTTCATTGATATATCGGCTAGGAAAGGGATAGGTTCGTTTTTAATATATATTACGGATATCAAGTTGAATTTATTTCGGGAATTCATTTGTTGTGTGGTCGCAGCCTTTTGTTGAGACTAATTTGAATCTTTGGAGGTTGGTTCAGAATTTAACAACGATCTACGATACCGCTGTGATGAGGATAAGTATTTTTCAGATCATATCAAATCTTAAGAGATGATGCGGGGAGATTAATATCTTAATTCAACCATGATAGGGTCAAGGTTCACCCCTTTTCTATAGACCATTTAACAGCTGATTGTCTAGCGATATACCTAGAGTGGTCAACTAGTTGATGAGTCCCGGTATAACTTGGACCTAGAGGTCAACCGTAAAAGTTGCGTCCAAATTTTCCTTCTTAAACATCTTTTTTTTGCCTTTCCTTCCTTATCTATTCGAACCATATCTTTAATCTTCTTCTCTTTCTTTTAATCATCTCGTCTCCTCCTTTTCTACGCTAGTTTACGCTTAGATCTTGCACTACTATTACTCTAAGATCTAAACTCAATTTCTTCTCTCCGATCATTTCTCAGTCCATAATACTTATTTACACTATCTGATCTTCTTTGGGCCGTTTAGGTCTCATACCTAGAGAGACCTTTTGGTTGGATCATAATGTGCATAAGGTTCCATTGCCTTAAAGCTAAATAAATTAGTCATAGCAGTAGGATTTGCACCGGTCCTTTGCTTCAAGATTTATAAATGAAATTGTTGCTCATGCTACAGCCGCCTTTGCCATATCTTATTGAAATAGATTTTGATGAAGGCAACTATTGTTCCAAAGGTAAAGATAGCGCTGTCCTTGGATGGTTTCTGAGGAGAATCTCAATGAGATTTAGAGATGTCCGTGTTGTACACGGAAATGAATGATCTTCGGTTTTATCGGCTCTGGAGATTGTGTAGCATATCTCTTTTCCCTAGGTGTCGAGTTTTTGAGTTGGATAATCTATGTCCAAACTGCACACGTAGAAGTGAGACTCACTTATCACGTTACTTTGAAAATGAGAAGTTACGACTAGATTCGTTCTACAATGCAGAAATCTGTCTTTGGTTTGATCGATGGAGTAACCTTCATTTAGTACCGCATCATCTTTGATTCATCTTGTTATTCGTGGGTGTTGTTTAGTAGAGCTACTTTCTATATTTTCACCTATCCACTTTAGTCTTTGGATATATTGGGTGAATCTCCGTGAGAAGCAGTTTTGAGGTAGGTTTCTTTTGTCATCACGGATTCTCTCTTGGGAGAGGTGGTGATGTGGAGACCTCAAACAATATCAACAATATCTACAACATGAGATTATGCATTTAGGTATAATGATAAAACTTGTCATAGGTCATGGAAATTGTTCGAGCTACAGCCGCGGCGCAAGACATCTCATTTCATATAGGCAATATTTTGGAGATTTTGTGTTGCTGTCTATGTTCCTTTCTCTTTCCATCATTTTTTCTTATCTTTGTGGTAGTTCGTGCTTGCAAATGTTAGTGTTTGTTATCCTCGTTAAATCGCACAATGATACAATACGATTTCCATTATTTGAGAATTTTTACTTCATTCGCGCTTATATGCAAGTGTAATCGGAAATGAAATCTCATTTTTTTTCCTTATCTAACTAACAATCATTTTAGTGCTGGAAAGAAAATTATTCTGTGATAGATAGTGAATGGTAGGTTATGCGTTGTTTCATCATGAGTATTATTAATGTTTTTCGCTTGTTCATTATAAGTTGGAAAAAAACTTATGGGCATTTTCTATAAATGTCCCCTTTTTTAATTTTAAATATGTTTTCAGTTTGCGCATTTTTCTTTGTAATCGACTTTCATCTACGCTGAAACGTGACCTAAGTTGTTTAAGTTTTCGCAAAATTATTTCTAAAACTTTTTGCAAATGTCATTTGAAGAAAAAAGGACTTTCAAAAGATATAAAATTCTCAAATTTAAATTTTTATTGTAAAGGAATGTGTGTTTGTCCACTTTAACAAATTTTCTTAAAATTAACATGAAGTGTTAAGGAGATGAAATTTATTTTTGTACACTATGATTTTATGGTCACATGTGAAACATATGGAAAATCTTGGTAGTTAGCACTGTTGTATTAGCGGTACAATAAAAGCGGCGATACGTTAAAAACGTTAATGATAACATGGGAAAAATCGTTTTAGCCTTCGGAACGTTATTTCCATACCTTATCAATGGTGCACGCGATTTGTTATTTAACTTGTTTATGTTTTAGAGCTTGTTTGAAACCTCCTTTGCAATCTACATGTGGGATTTTTTGAAGAATTTTGGGTCAAGTGAGGTAAAATTCCATTGCAGGACCGAAATTGAAAGATTTATAAGTGTTAGAATTTTGAAGTCCCTATTTTAATTTCTTTTTTCTGGTGTAGGAGAAATCGATAAGAAACGATTTTAGATGCGTTGACGTGTTGGATGTTAGGATATAGATGAAAATTGGTTGCTTCACACTTCTCTTCGTAGTCGTTTGAGAGTTTTAGATGATTTTTTTTCAATAGTTGCATTCATGTAGAACTGCCAATATATTTTAGAATGTTTTGCATTGTGTTTTCAAAAGTGCTGTCAAAATAAAATGCATAAATATAGGACGATCCGATTTAGAATTATTATGCATACATATTTTTTGGTTGTGACTCATTATATACACTGTGCACACGGACACATTTGGTTGCAAATATGGATGTACACAAATTGGTTGTGTTATATCAGATAATTAAATTCCAGCACCATGACTTACTCATTGGTAAATTTATGGGATGAAATTTCATTTAAGAAAGGAAGAATGTAACACCCTGGAGTTTGACATTAGTAAAATTAGCTATTTAGTTTGATTTCAAACATAGAATTTGTAACACCCCGTGTTTTCTATTCACGTTATAATAATGAATCCTATAATACTTAATTTAAAATGTAAGAATTAAGGGAAACGGGTTACGCCATTGTGTTTGTCTCAGAATTCTGGTAGACATAGAGTCCGAGTTTGCGTAAATTGGACTTCGTATGAAGAAGTTATGGCTGTCGGAAGTTTCCAGAGATTTCAAATAAATTCAAACAGTTCGAAAACGAGTTCAAAATTCAAACAGAAGCCAGAAGTGGGCTGGGCGGGAAAATTCCCGCCCAGGCAGGTCGACCAGGGGGTCGACCCTAGTGTCGACCTCCCCCCTAAAGGTCGACCTTAGGCTCGACCTGGGGGTCAACCTGGCCCCCGGCCAGATCTAAAATTTGAATACTGATGACTCGCTGCTGAGTCACTAGGGGTTCTGGATGGACCTGATCAGGTTTGAGTGGCTGTGATTAACCCTAGGTTCATCTGATGGCTATAATCAAACTGAAATTCTATATAAACAACTCAATGCCTAACCTAAAAACACACAGAAAAATAAACCTAGAACTGAAATGCCGTCAGTAGAAGACTTGGAGTAGCCGTCACCATTCCCAATTCAAAGACGAGTTAAAGAACTTGGATCAAGAATCAAAATTAAAACTAGTTTAATTCAACGATCTTCATCAAAGGCGCGCATCTCCAATTTCAAAATTCAGATTTCAGAACGCAAAAATCTCTTTTAGTTTGTAAGTTAGTTGTTACGCATATTTAAACATTCCTTTCGACTGAATTCATGACATGTTGTTGTTGGAATACAGTACGATGCTTATGTATAAGATTTGATTCTCGTTTATCTTAAAATATCGTTGTAATTAATCATGTCTATATGTTTGTGGCGATGAACTTGTTGTATATATCATGTCTATATGCTTATGGCGATGAACATGTTGTATATTTCATGTCTATATGCTTGGGTGATGAACAACATTGTATGTTATTGTAATCTATTACGATTGGGTAAAGAACTTATTATGCCAACAAAATGGTGAAACATGTCATGTTTTAATTTGGTGGTTATTTGCAAGTTTAGGATCTAAATCACATGTTTACATGTTAGATTTACATTTATGAATATTTAGAACTATGTCAAGTTGAATCTATTTATGTTGTAAAAGTGGAATTGTAGTACTCTTATGTTGTTAACATCATGCTAAATTATGATAAGAAAATGATTATGATAGCTTTCTTATGTTTTGACATACATAAGAATATATGCCAAGTTGTGGGTTGAAACTATGATTATATGTTAAACTTTCATGCTAGACCTTTGTCGAGTTTACATGACCATTAGATTCAACTTAGTCACAAGTTCACCTTTACCCAAGTGATTAAAGTTAATGACATACATCTATGCCAAGTTACATGTAAAAAGTTAAATGTATGCTATTGTATGATCATTTCATGTTCTTTGTTTATTACCCCTTTTTTTTTATGGGTTTGGGCTAATTTGCTAGCCCAACATTTTATGTGATTTACGCATACGTTCCACGGGGGTAGCGATGGGAAAATTGAAAATTCATGGCATAGATTTGTTTATTAAATGGTATATTTGATGTACCATTTACGTTGAGCATAATCACAGTATAATTATACCGTGATTAAATTTAATTTAATTCACATAAAGAAATTTGACATATATAGAAAAATATGAATTTAGAAAAGACGAATATGCCTAACCCGAGGTTGAGTTGTAGTGTAAATCTGCCCGGAACCGATCGGCATATCCAGTAACCACAACAGGACCTGTCTAATGTGGGTGGTTAGTGCATCAAGCCCAAAAAGAACCCGAGGTTAGACTGAGTTGTGGTGTAAATCTGCCCGGAACCGACCGACACATCCAGTAACCACAACAAGACTTGTCTAATGTGAGTGGTTGGTGCTTTGATTAATTAAAGCTAAGTCAGGATTGGTAGGGTTAAGTAAATTAGGAAAACACTTAACCGATTCAACATGTTAACTAAAATGAATGGGCTGGGTTAGGTAAACTTGAACACTTAACCAAATAAACATGTTGATTAGAAAACCCTAGTAACGGGGACCCATTTCAGTAGTAACCCACATAGATGTATCATGGTACCCTGAAACTAGGCAGGGTGGGGCACGATTGCTGGGTTGAATTATAAGCGGTTAAAACGTCGGCGGTTGGTGGGCCAATGTAGGTTTCGACGGAGTATGGGCGTGCACATACTCCATAGTGGAAAAATCAGGCACTGGGCATCAGTAGTGTACACTATGCATCTTGAATCGTGTTGGATTGCCACCAGAGGGACTGATACACCCTATAGTGGGACCAGCACAGGTAGCTACAGTCAAGCGGGGCCGAATGACACAGGACATGAATACATGCGAGTAGGAGCCGATCACTAAGGGGACCGATTGTTGTAAACACGTGGGCTGGTTGAACCAATGGTTAAGTAGGTGCAGGGACTATAGTAATGGGTGCGATCACATGTCCCTCTTATCTTATATTAGGGTATTGTCCTATGTTCTGTTATCACTGTCATGATCCCTTTTCTTGTTCAAATACTATTAACCACTGAACTTACCAGACTTATTGTCTGACCCGTTTTCTTTCCTTCCCCCCCCCAGGTCCACAGGGAGGAAATACTCCATCTTAATCAGACTCTTTACAAGCTTCAAGAAAGTAGATGTATGACTTGGACTCTCTTGCATTGGCTATGGCTTTGGATATGATCCTTGGGGATTTATGCGTTTTTTCTTTTTGGTTTATGCTTCTTTATTGAAAAATCAAGACAGAAATTATGGTGTAATGTTTTGAAGTTGTTTTGAGACAATTTAATGTAATGCTTTTGTATTGAACTACGTATGAAATAAATATTTGGATTCCGCTGCTTTAATTTATCTGTCTTGTAAATATTTCTGTGTCTTGTACCTATAACTCTCCACCAAAGTTAAGGCATTCCCTTTGTGAGTGACCTTAATGGAGGTGGGGTGTTTCACTTGGTATCAGAGCAAAGGTTTACCAGATTAGATAAGAATTTTTGAAAAACTATTTTCAAAAGATATATAAAGAAGCATTTTTCAAGAAAAAAATGTTGTTTTAAAATTTAGAAAGGCATAATCCTCAAAGCCATATGCACTATCTTTCTATCCTTCGTTTTGAATCTTTTCTTTTTCTTTTCAGCATGTCTGGGGATCTTAACCTTCCAGAGGGTGTGCCAATACCTGGCTGGTTCAGGAGGTACTTAGAGGCTAGGGCCAACGATGCAGGCCCAACAGATATTCCTCCTCCAGCTGCAGCGGTTCCTCCTCCTCCTCGTGCAAATGCTTTCTTAAATATTTGTAGAGATTTTAGGGCCATGAGTGGAAAGGATTTCAAGGGAACTGAATCATTCGTGGAGGCAAGGAACTGGCTCAAAGAAACTGAGGATCTGTTCGTTATCTTCTAGGTGGACAATAGGCAGAAGATACAGTTGGCGGTGTGGTTGCTCAAAGACGAAGCTTCCTATTGGTGGGAAGTCACTAACGCTGAGAGGCCGGTTGAAACATGGATGGATTTCAGAATAAGGTTTGAGATGAAATTCCTCTCACAAGCTGAATGAAGTTTACAACTATAAAAGTTCTAATCTCTTAAGCAAGGAAGTATGACGGTCAAGGAGTACGTCAATCAGTTCAATCAGCTGGCCCGGTTTGGACTGGACTTAGTGAATACTCCTCATAAGAAGGCTCTTCGTTTTGTCAAGGGATTGAATGAGCCACTTCATTGCTTGGCTATGACCCACATACCTATGGGGGCTACTTATGAAAGGTTAGTGGACATGGCACTCTTAAATGAGCAAGACAAGGGCAAGAATGAGGCAAAAGCAGAAGTTCCTCAAGATAAGAAGGGGGAAGGGTCACAGAACAAGAAGGCTGATCCAAAGAAAGGTGGGAAGAACAACAAACCCCGTGAAAATAGAAAGTGTAATTTCTGTGGCATTCCTGGACATCTGGTCAAAGACTGCAGGATGAAGAAAAGGAAGATGGGTGGCTGTTTCCACTGTGGTAAGACAGGACACATGGCTAGGGCCTGCCCAAGGAAGCAAGGGCAGGGAGATGGACCTTCTTCTGGAGGACAAGTCCACGCTCTCACGGTACCTCCGCAAGAACAAGGTAGAAATATTTCTGTTGAAAGTTTAGTCTATCTTTTTTATCATCCTGTTCGTACATTGTTTGATTCTGGTGCATCGCACTCATTTGTATCCACTAATTTAGTTGAATCTCTGCACATAGATACCAGTATAGTAGAGGATCCCTTGGTTGTTTCAAATCCAATTGTGGGCTCAGCTTATTTGCCAATGGTTTGTTTGGATTTGAAAATATCTATACTAAGCGTTGGGTTTAGATGTAATGCCTTTGTTTTGGGCTTCACGGGCTATGGGTTGATTCTAGGCATGGACTGGCTATCCTGTAATGGTGACGTCCTCGATTGTGAAAAGAGAGTGGTTAGACTCATGACCCGCCTCTGTAACACTCTCGAAATTTCTTGTAATCGCATGAACTCTGTCATGCTTAGTTATCTAAAATCACTTGATGTGTCTGTCGAGAACTTGCAGTCTGTAAGGATAGTCTGTGAATATTCGGATGTGTTTGAAGAGGTAAAGGGCTTACCTCCGAAGCGGGAGATAGACTTCCGCATATACCTCGTTGATAATGCAAAGCCCGTTTCTTTACCCGTTAGGCATATGGCCCCAAGGGAGAGAAAGGAGCTCAGCAAGCAAATCAAAGAGCTGCTTGAAAAGGGGTTCATAAGGCGGAGTATTTCTAAATGGGGTGCTCCGGTAGTGTTCGTAACCAAAGCTGATGGTTCACTTCGCCTGTGCGTTGATTATAGGGAGCTAAACAAGCTGACCAAGAAGAATAGACACCCACTCCCAAGAATAGATGATTTGTTTGATCAGCTTGTAGGTGCATCGGTTTTCTCCCAATTAGATTTAGCTACCGGGTTTCATCAGCTAAGAGTGGCTGAAGACAGCATTGATAAGACCGCATTCAGAACTCCCGATGGTTTCTTCGAGTGGCTTGTCATGCCTTTTGGCTTGACAAACGCACCCGCTTACTTTGTTGATTTAATGAGCAGGGTGTTCCGAGAGTTCCTCAATAAGTTTGTAGTGGTCTTCGTAGACGATATTTTGATCTTCTCAAAGAATGAGGAAGAGAATGCTCAGCATCTAAAAGAAGTCATGGATACTCTCCGTGCACATCAGTTGAAGGTGAAATTCTCCAAATGCCATTTCTGGAGAGAATAAGTTAGGTTCCTTGGACATGTGGTGTCCAAAGAGGGGATAGCTGTGGACCCCGCAAAAGTGGTTGCTGTGCAAGATTGGAAGGTTCCTCGAAACGCAACCGAAGTTCGAAGCTTTCTCGGGCTAGCAGGCTTTTATAGAAAGTTCATCAAAGATTTTGCAAAAATCTCAGCTCCACTAACAAGATTGACAAAGAAGAACCTAGCTTTCAATTGGGACTTGGATTGCGATATTACTTTCCAACGTTTGAAAAGGGCTCTAACAACAGCCCCAGTTCTGACATTGCCTGATGGAAGCAAGATGTTCTCAGTATACACAGATGCATGCGGAATGGGACTAGGCGCTGTTCTGAAGCAAGAAGGGAGGGTAGTGGCTTATGGTGGAAGACAGTTGAAAGTACATAAGAAAAACTACCCGACCCACGACCTAGAGTTGGCAGCCATCGTTTTTGCGCTTAAGTCTTGGCGCCATTATCTCCTAGGTGAGAAATTTGAACTGTATACTGACCATAAATCGTTGAAATACCTATTCTCGTAGAAAGATCCCAACTTGAGGCAGCAAAGGTGGATGGAGTTCCTCGCCTCATACGATTTTTAGATTTCCTACACGCATAGCAAGGGCAATGCAGTAGCAGACGCATTAAGTAGAAAGAAACCGACCTTAAGCCCTCTCTTTGTGGGAAGGCAAAGCTTGGAGTTCATAGCAAGCTTTAACTTTAGACCCTCCACTGACTTAGTACCTGGCTTGCTAGCAACATTAGAAGTGCGACCAACTCTATTAGACTCAATCGGAGCCGCGCAAAGAGAAGACCCTCAGCTAGCCGAAGTAATGGACAAATTAATTAGAGGTGAGACTTCTAGTCACCTCAATAGATACTCCATGGATGCCAAGGGCTGGTTGAGACGAGATGGAAGACTATGTGTCCCACAGGCAAGGGGCTTGTTAAAGACGGTTCTAGAAGAGGCACACCATTCCAAGCTGACCATACACCCAGGTGGAGACAAAATGTATAAAGATATCAAAAGAGTTTTCTTTTGGAATGGCATGAAGAAAGACATAGCTGAATTTGTTTCTAAGTGTTTAATATGCCAACAAGTCAAGGCAGAGCACAAGAAGCCTGGTGGTCTGCTCCATCCTCTAGAGGTCCCACAGTGGAAATGGGATAGCATCTCGATGGACTTTATAGATGGATTGCCTAGGTCAAGAAGGGGCAACACTAGCATTTGGGTAATAGTGGACAGGCTCACTAAAAGTGCCCACTTTATACCCGCCAAGAGTAGAAGGACTGCCTCATCTCTAGCATCCATATATCTTAAGGAGATAGTTCGACTCCATGGGATACCCTCCAGCATAGTGAGTGATCGAGACCCTATCTTCACGAGCGAGTTTAGGAAGAGTTTACAAGAAGCAGTAGGCACACAGTTATGCTTAAGCATGGCCTATCACCCTTAAACTAATGGCCAGACAGAAAGAGTCAACAGAGTATTAGAAGACCTCTTGAGGTTATGCATTATTGACTTCAGAGGTACATGGGAGGATCATCTACCTTTGGTGGAATTCGCTTACAACAATAGCTACCAAGCCACCATAGGCATGGAACCTTTCGAAGCTTTATATGGAAGACCGTGCAGGTCACCAACTTGCTGGTGGGAGTCAACAGACAAGCTCATACTTGGACCAGACATGATTAGGGAGACTTCAGAGAAAGTAGACTTGATACAAAGAAGAATGAAGACCTCCCAAGATAGACAGAAGTCCTACGCAGACAAAAGAAGAACTGGCCTTGAGTTCGAAGTTGGAGACAAGGTGTTCCTTAAAGTATCTCCCTTGAGGAACGTCGTTCGCTTTGGATTCGCAAGAAAGTTAGCACCAAGATTTGTAGGGTCGTTCCCTATCATCGAGAAGATTGGGAAGATGGCTTATAGGGTACAGCTGCCCGAAATATTTGTCGGGATTCATAATGTCTTTCATGTCTCTCACCTGCGGAAGTGCTTACACGAGTCTGCGGAAGTGGTAGAACCAAGTATGCTAGAAGAAGTTAAAGTTGAACGAGAAGCAACTGTCAAAAGAGTTCCAACCCGTATCTTGGGAACAGAGGTCAGAAAGCTACGCAACCATGAAGTTAAGCTCGTCAAAGTTCAATGGAGCGACGCCGAGGAAGACGCGACTTGGGAAACTGAGGACCGTATACGCGCAACCTACCCTTTTCTTTTTGAGGGTACGTCTTTAATCTCTTTTTCCTCAAGTTTATGCTCGTATCTATCTTCTTGGGTATATCTCCTCGATCCTATCCTTTATCCTTAGGTAGGAACCTATTTGGATGTAAACATGTAATTGAAACATGTTATGATTGATGGTTGTAAGTGGTTGCAAGTGGTCGCTAGTGGTTGCTAGTGGATGCATATATACACACATTAGGTACTAGATCGACTCAGTAACATCCATATTGCATATGCATATATGTATCGGTTTATGGATTGAAAATTGATGTGTTATCATATGGACGTTGCATTTGTATGAATGGTTGTGCACTCATGTAAGAAATTTGGAGTAGGAAAATTTGCATTCATAATGGACTCATGGCACTGACATAATTTGCATTATGGAGGTCAACTGAATCAGTAGACCGCCTGATTTTGCATTAGATAAGGACATATACACACACTATGCATATGATCATGAAGCATTAGAAATCTTTTAAGGACATTGGACACCTGTGTTTGATGGTTGAGTAGATGGTTGATTTGTTGGTAGGATATAAGTTCTTCTCGACTTGGAGATTTCGGGGACAAAATCCTAAAAGGAGGGAAGAATGTAACACCCCGTGTTTTCTATTCACGTTATAATAATGAATCCTATAATACTTAATTTAAAATGTAAGAATTAAGGGAAACGGGTTACTCCATTGTGTTCATCTCGGAATTCTGTTTGAGATAGAGTCCGAGTTTGCGTAAATTGGACTTCGTATGAATAAGTTATGGCGGTCGGAAGTTTCCAGAGATTTCAAATAAATTCAAACAGTTCGAAAACGAGTTCAAAATTCAAACAGAAGCCAGAAGCGGACTGGGTGGGAAAATTCCCGCCCAGGCAGGTCGACCCTAGTGTCGACCTCCCCCCTAGAGGTCGACCAGGGGGTCGACCTGGCCCCTGGCCAGATCTGAAATTTGAACAACTGCTGACTCGCTGCTGAGTCACTAGGGTTTCTGGATGGACCTGATCAGGTCTGAGTGGCTGTGATTAACCCTAGGTTCATATGACAGCTATAATCAAACTGAAATTCTACATAAACAACTCAATGCCTAACCTAATAACACACAGAAAAATAAACCTAGAACTGAAATGCCGTCAGTAGAAGACTTGGAGTAGCTGTCACCATTTCCAATTCAAAGACGAGTTAAAGAACTTGAATCAAGAATCAAAATTAAAACTAGTTTAATTCAACGATCTCCTTTCGACTGAATTCATGACATGTTGTAATTGGAATATAGTACGATGCTTATGTATAAGATTTGATTCCTGTTTATCTTAAAATATCGTTGTAATTAATCATGTCTATATGTTTGTGGCGATGAACATGTTGTATATATCATGTCTATATGCTTATGGCGATGAACATGTTGTATATTTCATGTCTATATGCTTGGGTGATGAACAACATTGTATGTTATTGTAATCTATTACGATTGGGTAAAGAACTTATTATGCCAACAAAATGGTGAATAATGTCATGTTGTAATTTGGTGGTTATTTGCAAGTTTAGGATCTAAATCACATGTTTACATGTTAGATTTACATTTATGACTATTTATAACTATGTCAAGTTGAATCTATTTATGTTGTAAAAGTGGAATTGTGGTACTCTTATGTTGTTAACATCATGCTAAATTGTGATAAGAAAATGATTATGATAGCTTTTTTATGTTTTGACATACATAATATTATATGCCAAGTTGTGGGTTGAAACTATGATTATATGTTAAACTTTCATGCTAGACCTTTGTCGAGTTTACATGACCATTGGATTCAACTTAGTCACAAGTTCACCTTTACCCAAGTGATTAAAGTTAATGACATAGATCTACATTTGAAAAGTTAAATGTATGCTATTGTATGATCATTTCATGTTCTTTGTTTATTACCCCTTTTTGTTTATGGGTTTGGGCTAATTTGCTAGCCCAACATTTTATGTGATTTACGCATACGTTCCACGGGGGGTAGCGATGGGAAATTTGAAAATTCATGGCATAGATTCGCTCATTAAATGGTATATTTGATGTACCATTTACGTTGAGCATAATCATAGGATAATTATGCTGTGATTAAATTTAATTTAATTCACATAAAGAAATTTGACATATATAGAAAAATATGAATTTAGAAAAGACGAATATGCCTAACCCGAGGTTAGACTGAGTTGTGGTGTAAATCTGCCCAGAACCGACCGGCATATCCAGTAACCACAACAAGACCTGTCTAATGTGGGCAGTTAGTGCATCAAGCCCAAAATGAACCCGAGGTTAGACTGAGTTGTGGTGTAAATCTCCTGGAACCGACAGGCACATCCAGTAACCACAATAATACCTGTCTAATGTGAGTGGTTGGTGCTTTGATAAATTAAAGCTAAGTCAGGATTGGTAGGGTTAAGTAAATTAGGAAAACACTTAACTGATTTAACATGTTAACTAAAACAAATGGGCTGGGTTAGGTGAACTTGAACACTTAACCAAATAAACGTGTTGATTAGAAAACCCTAGTAACGGGGACCCATTTCAGTAGTAACCTACATAGATGTATCATGGTACCCTGAAACTAGGCAGGGTGGGGCACGATTGCTGGGCTGAATTATAAGCGGTCAAAACGTCGGCGGTTGGTGGGCCAGTGTAGGTTCCGACGGAGTATGGGCGTGCACATACTCCGGAGTGGAAAAATCAGGCACTAGGCATCAGTAGTGTACACTGTGCATCTTGAATCGTGTCGGGTTGCCACCAGAGGGACTGATACACCCTATGGTGGGACTGACACAGGTAGCTACTGTCAAGCGGGGCCGAATGACACAGGACATGAATATATGCGAGTAGGAGCCGATCACTAAGGGGATCGTTTGTTGTAAACACGTGGGCTGGTTGAACCAATGGTTAAGTAGGTGCAGAGACTATAGTAATGGGTGTGATCACACGTCCCTATTATCTTATATTAGGGTATTGTCCTATGTTCTGTTATCACTGTCATGATCCCTTTTCTTGTTTAAATACTAGTAACCACTGAACTTACCAGACTTATTGTTTGACCCGTTTTCTTTCGTCTTCTTTCCTTCCGTTCCCCCCCCCCTCAGGTCTACAGGGAGGAAATACTCCAGCTTAATCAGACTCTTTACAAGCTTCAAGAAAGTAGATGTATGACTTGGACTCTCTTGCATTGGCTATGGCTTTGGATACGATCCTTGGGGATTTACGCGTTTTTACTTTTTGGTTTATGCTTCTTTATTGAAAAATCAAGACAGAAATTATGGTGTAATGTTTTGAAGTTGTTTTGTGACAATTTGATGTAATGCTTTTGTATTGAACTACGTATGAAATAAATATTTGGATTCCGCTGCTTAAATTTATCTGTCTTGTAAATTTTTCTGTGTCTTGTACCTATAACTCTCCACCAAAGTTAAGGCATTCCCTTTGCGAGTGACCTTAATGGAGGTGGGGTGTTTCAGAATTTGAGCACACGATGAAATCTGACAATGAAACTTGCACCGTTGCGTTCGTGATGTAATTCTGGTCAACTTTCAGATTTAGAACTTCGTGAATGGAGTCCGTATGAAAACATTACAAACGAAATACGAAAACGAACAGAAAATAATTAATCAGTAATATATATCAATTTCTAGTTAATATTACCATAAACTACCATAAACATAATATTTTGTAAGGGAAACATTCCTTTAATGAAAAAGGAATGAATAAACTCATATGTGCGCATGTCTCAATGGTTAACTCATGAATAAACATAGTTGTTTCCTTCAAATTTAATAACATATATTTTAACCCATAATTTAATTCCCATAAATTCAAGTAGGAAATCTAATAAATCACAGAAATCAAAAAATGTAGGAACTTATTTAATAGTTAAAAACACAAAAATGAAATCACCATATTCACAAAATCCTCATATAGATTTAAGTTGTATATATAATTATATCAAAGTAATGTTGAACTCATAAAATCACAAACACGGAAATAACACAGATTCAGATCCATCTCAGGGAAGCCAAAGCTATGCTGCATATTTACATCACAGTTGGCCAAAGCTTGCTAGTACACGAACACGGATGACCAACAGATCATAACCCATATGGCCCAAAAACCTAACAAAGATGACCCGAAGGTCTAGTACTTAGAAGAAAACGGAATGTGTCATGGACCCTTAGATAGTTACCGAATAGTGGTAATTGTGCATCCCGTATCAAACGTTCTCACTTATCGTTTTATACCTCACAAGTAAATTCTACGTTAGGAAAAGAAACACAAGAACACAATTGCTTCGAATGGACAAGTCTGAAAATTTTCCGAAAAAATAAACTTATGTGCCACATAACACACAGTTTACTAAGCCATTTAGCTTCCAGCCCGTCCTCTCAAAGGATGCAAAATTATGTGCCATTATATAGGAAAATATATTTTAAGAAAATCGAGGTTTAAAATGAATTTTGAAAAAATATTTCAAGAAATCAACGTGTAGAATCTGTTTATATTTTATTAGAAATATCAGTTATAATATATTTATATATAAAATCACTTTATAAAACATTTTTCTTAAATAATATATATATTACCAATCTCTTTTGAAAAAATAATTAGAAAATATGTACACATGTGCTCAGAATCACAAAGAAGAAAACACAAAATGAATTATTAAAAGTTCATTAAAAACTCAACATGGATTCACAGAAAATCTAGCCCTCTTCATGGTAGGAGCAAGTCAAAGCATTCTTATGAAATATGGATTAATATATGAAAAAGATGCAGTGGATCTCTCAATATTTACGCTAAAACCTTTCATTCAAACCGCACTAACACAATCTCAAAATGCATGATTTGAGACTTGATTAGTTATGATACTGAATACTCAAGATATGTACTTGGATCTATCGTTAAAATCAGGCCATGAACCAAAAGAAAGTTCACAAAACTAAGGTGCAACATGCAGTTTAAAAGGAAAGAGAAATGGTCATTTAAACCATGCCCGAAACTCTTCCCGGGTTCAACTTCAAGGCATGTCTTAGGTGACTTAATGACTTCAAAATGAGATGAAGAGTGGTATGAGTGCCTTCTAATAAACATCTAAGAGTGGTATAAGTATAGTAGAATATTTTGTCCTTCAACTGCAAAAAGAATTAATGATTTTTGATAAGTAACGAAGAGATACATTGTCTTAAACATGAACCCAGGCTATGTTTGCACTGTTCAAAACACGAATGTGCGCAAGCCTGAAAACACTCTCAGGTTTAAATTCCAGACGTGTTTCAGGTGAATTAATGACTTTGAAATGATATGAAAATTCATATGCATATAGTACAAAAATTTATTATTCAATTTCAAAAGGAGCAAGAAATGAAAGAGGTACGTTATCTCAAACATGGACTCAGGCTATGTTTGCAGCTACTCAAAATGTAGGCTAAAAAACACTCTCGTGTTCAACTTCCAGGCATGTTTTAGGTGATTTAATGACTTTAAAATGACATGAAAACTGGTATGCATATGTTAAAATATATTATATTTGAATGACAAAAAGAGTCAATGAATTTTGTTAAGAAACGAAAGAGATACGCTATCTCAAACATGGACTCAGGCCATGTTTGCAGTTGTTCAAAGTACAGGCTTAAAAACACTCTGGGGTTCAACTTCTAGATTGTTTCAGGTGACTTATAGACTTCAAAATAACATGAAAAATGGTACCATATAGTAAAAAACTTTATCTTTTAACAATAAACAGATTTGACGAATTTAGGCAAGTAAGAAAGAGATACGTTGTCTCAAACATGGACTCAGGCCATGTTTGCAGTTGTTTATAGAAATCGAATTTACAGCATCGAATTTCCAACTTAAACCACTCGAAATCAACATTTTCAACCTGAACCATACTAGAAAATATGATGGGAAACCACATTTTTGATATGAAACAGAGGATTGAATTAAAATCACTTGAATTTAGATCAAAGTTGGTGTGTTGCGGCCTCTTTTCTTGCATTAGCACCTAAATAACAAGTTACAACACATGCAAAGGAATTTTTTCAACATTCAATGAATTACTTGCAATCTAAAACAAAAAATAAGATAAAATTACAATTTTTGAATGATTGCATGTCTTAGCTCTTGGTTTAGATCCTAATTTACACTTTTGAATTGATTTTAGTCATGAGAAGTTGGGTTTAACATGAGAAGGTTAATTTTCTACTTATTGTGATGTATTTTAGACGGAAGAAGAAGAAAGTTTTGAGGAAAATACATACTGGAGTATTTACAGATTCCTCTTTTATCTAATTATTATTATTAGGCCAAGTTTGGTCTTAATAGGGAAATTAAGGGCTATGTGGCCAGATTAGCACCAGTTACACATGTTTTAAGCTTGCTTCCATCAAAATACACTATTTTGCGTAAGGATTTTTAATATTTTTACACTATGCAACACTTTTAAAAATTCCTAAACATAATTTTTGATTATTTTTAACCAATTTAAATACCGAATTTATTATGTTATTATTTACAATCTTTACAAAAATGCGCATTTTACATTTCGTTTGAACAAAATTTACATTTCCATTTGTTAAAATTATTTAAACTCCATTATTTTGGCACAAAAATTTTCAGCTACATAAAAAATATTTTAACATGCACGTAAATATTTTTCAATCAATATTTACATGTTTTCCATTTACCTTTAACACAGTTATTGTAAAGACCCGTATTTTTAGTCAATTAAAAATCTGAATGTTAAATTGATCTTTAGTGGATTTTCGATGGTCAATATTGAATTTGGACCAGAAAACTGTGGAAAATGAATTCTAACTTTGTTTTATATCTAATTGGAGTTAGAATAAGATAACTGAACTTTTAAAATTGATTTAAAAGTAAATATGTTAATACTTGATATTTTAATATTATCTTGAAAGCCTAAAACTAGACATTTTGCAAACGATCTTGGATGTTGATGAAACCAGTTCCATTGGATCTGAAACGTTAAAATATAGAACGGTTTCAAATTTCAAATCAATCAGAGTTAGTATGTGAGTGTGTGCAATATAAACGTGTGTCAAAAAATTAGTTGAAATTTAGTAATAGCGTAGAAAAGGCCATTTTTTCAAACGGTCTCCGAATTCGACAAGACTAGTTTCAATGGATGCGCATTAATGAAATATAGTAGGATTTCAAATATCGTATCGATTAGACTTATGGTTTGATCGTACAAATTGAATACGTAAAAGTCGTTTAATTAAACGTAGCTTATACTTATCAAGAGACAAGCTTGCTTAAATCACTCCCACTTTGCCACCTCACTAGTACTTTTTCATAATGATGTCTTTGCACTCTTCCACGATGATGCCTAGGTAATAATTATGTTTATACACTTAAAATAAAAAGTGACACTTAAAATAAGGAATGAACTAACTAATAAACAATGGTAGGGAAAACTGTTGTAAAGTCCTTATTTCACCATGAAGTTATCCACTCTCATGATGACACCGAGGCGGCATTTTGCACCAACACCCTGGATTTTGCCTTTAAATAGACCTATCCCTCACTTTCCTTCCCTTTCCATTCCCTCTTCCTTCTTCTTTCGTTCTCTCCCCTCCCTTTCCACCGTGGGCCCCACCCGCCACCACCAGCAGATCCGTATCCCCACGCCATCCCAACAGCACCCTCACCATCCTATGTGGGTCCCTCTTTCGCCAATTCTCCTCACTTGCCTTTTCAAAGTTCAAAAACTTCATATATTTTTTCATTTTTACACCACTCAAGCTCTTCTTACCACCACCACCACAACCTATCCGGACCCCACACCAGCACCCAATAACACCACCAATGCTCCCATAAGCTTTCAAGTAGGCCCCAACTTTGCTTCGAAAATCACATTTTTTTTAAGCCTTAAAACCTCTTTAGGACCTTAGATCTAAGAAACCACCACCACGTAAACCACCACCCACCTGTTGCACCCTTTTTTGCCACGTGGCACTTCCTCCTCCACTTACTGTTGGTCCCACACCCCTCTTTAGGACCTTAGATCTAAGCAACCGCCACCAATCCCCTACACCCCCTCCTTGCCACGTGGAAGTACCTCCTCTGCTAGCCGTGGGTCCCATACCCCTCAACCGAGCCTAGAACGCTTAAAGATCTTCCCTTTCTTCTCTTAAATAGAAGTAAAAATATATATACTAGAATACGTTGAATCCGAGAAGTTCTTGAAGTAGAAAAGGTGACAACTTGGCCGCTAAGTGGAAGTCTGGATTTGTTTAACATAGGGCTGTAATGGTTACCATTACCAGTACAATTTTTTTTACCATACGAATACTATTGGTAAATCTAAAATCAAAACCGTTACCGTTACTAAAATCATAGGTATACCAACAGTCGGTAACGGTAAATTTACCATTGAATGAAAAATAACCAAAACCAAATTTAGGCTATGCATATGTATAATTTTCTGAAACCGAAAGCCTCAGATTCTAAGACAAAAACATGCCTAGATATTTTCACAACAGTAACATAGAGTAAGCATTACATTCCATGTATAGCAACAGTAAGGCATTAATACCAAATATGATAACCGTACGGCATTAACACAAACATAGTGCATAAGTATTTTAAGCATAACTAGTCGACAGGTTATATTTTTTTTACCAAATAGTGAGGCAAGATGACATAATGAATTCGTTGATGCTTGGACATTAATATTACATCAACTATTTAATTACACATTGAATGCCTTTTGTCTACATCATAATCCTATTTGCAGAATATTATATCAGCTATACAATTACAATTTTGTAACCAATCATGCAATTTAAACATACCGGATGTGGCAGCAGCAACATACTACTTAAAAATCCTTTAATTCAAACACACAGAAATTACATGATAATTAATTCGCGATTTCACCAGTTAAAGAAATAGTGATGGACTGAGGAGATTCATTCCATGTTGTAGGAACATGATGAGTAGCAATTTCACCACCTTCAACTTGATTTAAAATAGTTGAGTGAACCGATTCCATCACCTTCAACGAAGAATATAAGGTTATTTTTTCTTGGTTTTCCAATGTAAAAGTAAATCTGGAAAGAGCGGTGAGTAAAGAGTAAAGAAATAGATGATGAAGACAGTCAATAGCGGCTGGATTTGAAAGGTAAGCAAAAGAGGAAACCTAACAATATAAGGCAAAGATCTAATATAAATAAAATCCAATGCCTGTCGTTTAGAAATCTACATCTATCATTTAAATAAGTTTAATAACTATTGATTTGAGAAAAAATTAAAGAATTAAGTCACTTTTATTAATCAATAAATGGTTATATTATGTGCATAACTGATTTTTTGTAAGTTGTCGGTAAATTTACCGTTATCGTCGGTTTTCACATTTTCTTACTGAAATATTTATCCTAACAAATGGTAATTTTACCATAATCGTACCAAAAGACTTGGTATGTTAATTTTGCAAATTATTGGTAAGTTTTTACATGGTAATGGTACGGTAACAGTTAATTACCATTACCATAAGAGCCCTAGTTGGCAACCTAAAGATCCTACCTTTAAAAAATGGCGGAGTGGAAAACCTTTGGTGAGCAAAATTTTCTCACGTTTGGTTAACTATTGTAGTTAGTGTAGCTTATTATGCTATGTTTTGGATTTGCTATGTTGTTAAGTAACTTTGGGTTTAATGATGTTAATGGAAGTTAGAAAATAAAATTACTTGATAGTTTAGTAATTAAAGCGAAAACCTAAATGGTTATAAAGTAAATCAGAAATAAATAATCGGTTAATTTGGTTGAGAACGTGATTGTTATGTTATGGATGAATAGTAACATTAATTAATTTTGATGTGATGTTGAGTGAAAACTAGATGTGATTTATGTTGACATTAATTAGACAGATGGGATTTGCTTATTATAGCAAACAAAATATTAACGAAGGTTAATAATTTAGTTAAAGTGATTTGAAATAGTAATTAAGTGTTAATGACCATAACGCTTACGTTAATGATACAATTAAGTGTTAATTGGAAGTTAATTACTATTAGTGATCGTTAATGATGTGCTAAATCCATATATGTTGAATTATATGGTAATTGATTGAGTTTTATTCCAAACTGGAATTTAATTGAATATTTTTTTAATAAAGTATTAAGTGAAAGATAAAAGTTTGAGTTCTAAATCCAAAAGTATTTGAAAAATAGTTTAAACAATTACGAATAGTTTCGTAAAAGACAATAGTTTACTTGAAGAAGTTTTCAAACAATCATGGCATGTTTTAAATTTGAATTTAAAAATGAATAGTAACTTTGAAAGGTGAAGTTCGGTTTGGATATCCTGAAAGGCTTTAACTCGATTTTATTATCCACATCATCTTGTTTATTTTTATAATGGTCTTCAGGAAAGTTTGGAATTCAAAAGATAAAGTTTGAAAAATAATATTGTTTTAATAATTTAAATATTATAATATCCAAGTAGTAGTATATTTGAATATGAAGTTAAATGTTGGAAATATAGTTTTTGGAAGTTATTATGTAGCTAATAAACTACTTTGAAAGTAATTTGATTTGGTATTAATTATAATCGACATTTAGTTTGAATAGAACTAGTCGCGAAGAAACAGTTCGCGAATTTCGACCATTGACTTTGAATCGACGTACCAGGAGGTCCGACCGTCGGATTTTCTTGAAACGAAAAAAGTTTGGTTCGAAATGAAAATAGATTTCAATGAAATGTAAAGTTTTAAAATCCAACAGTTAAATTTTGAAATAATTTCAAATCGAATTTGAATGAAAAAGAGCTAGTGTCGTTAGTGACCCAAAGTTGGATTTTAATGAAATAAACTATTTGTAAAATTATTAAAAATAGGAATAAATTATGATAAATCATAAGAAATAATTTGAGAGAGATTTGGACTGAATATATCAAGTTTGGGAAGTTGAAAACAATTTTTTGAAAACGAGTTTTTTTCAACAATGCTATTTCCGATGGTTTTTTGAACGATTTAAATTAAAAGGTTTTGAAACAACCAATGGTATCCAAATGATTTTCCAAGTTAAGTTAAAGGGTAAAATTTATTTAATTTGAATATAAAGATTTAATGAAAGAGTTACCCCTAACAAATGATATAGGACAAAGTTTGAGGATCGCTTAAAACAAGATAAGCGGGTTTTCATGTAAATACAAGATTGAATCTTAAATAAGATTTTGAGACAAAGAAAGAAGTTAATACTTAATTGTTTTATCATTGATTTGGGTGATCGTCTCAGTGTTTAATCTGATGCTGGTTTAGGCCTTCGAGGTCATGCACTTGATAGATTATTCTCTCGATGTTGTGCAATCGAGAACTAATTCTACTTAATGAATGGTTTTACCTAACGATATGATTAAGAAATTGTAAATACGATTTTGGGATAAAGATATGATTAAAGAAAGATAAAGTAATCTATCATAATCAATGATCAATGAATGGGTTGGGATTGGGTAATTATGTGTAATAACCCGGAAATTCTGAGCCAATTTAAAAAATTTATTTTGACAATTTTAATGAATTTTGAATGTTTAAAATGATTTAATTTAAATAATGATGACGAGGAATTTATTTTGAATGAAATTAAAACGTATATATTTATTCAATCATCGTTAGAGTATAAATATTTTATTTTAAATATAAAAGGAATAGAAAATGGAGCGGTAGTTTGAAAATTCGATTTCAAAGTTCAAATGAATGTACAGGATTCAAAATAAACGGGATTTTGGCAAAACCAAAAATATTAGAATCTAATTGAGAATATCTTTCCAATGAATTTGAAAATTTGAAATTTCATAGCAGGAATCAAAAGTTATGTCCAGTTGAAAATTCAAAATAGACGTTATGGAATTCTGGCCCTTAAAAATGGAAATTTTGCAAACGACCTCGATTTTCGACGCAACCACTTTTGTTGGATCCGGGATGTCAAGTTATTGCTAGATTCCAAAATTCGTAATTTTCTGAATCAATATGTGAGCGTGGCAAAGGAAAACGCGTTTGACCAGTTTCAGTTGATTTTAATCGACTGGAAAATGGCCATTTTTCAAACGGTCTCGGAATTTGACAAAATTAGTTTTGTTAGAACCGTATCGTCAATACAAAGCTAGAAAATATTTTTCGGGAATTTTTAGAGTCTGTATGTGGCCCCGGTAAATTGAAATGTGCGTTCAAATTCAATATATAGATTTATATTTTGATTTTGATGAAAACTGATCATAACAGTCGAATTGGGTTACGAAACATATCCCACTGTGTCCAGAATAGGGGTAATTAGCTAGGGGTGACAGTCGGTGGGTTCGATTTGGGGTTCGGACGAAAAGTCAACTTTTGAAAAGAAAATTAAATAAATAATAAATTAAAATACAGGCCCCCTTTTTCCCTCTTCTCTCACCTACCCCCTCATTCAGTCGAACAACAGAGAAAAAAGAAAAAGAAAAAAATATCAGACCTCGTCGCCCCGTTCAGCCCTTCACGCCGCCCACGCCACCGCCATCGCAACCCCCCCTCGCCTCCACCGCAACCAATTGGACCCCCTCCCTCCTCCGTGCCTCCTCTTTTCTTTTCCCACTTATCATTTGAACAGTAAACCCCCAAAAACACCACCCGCTGCATCTCGGAACCACCGCACCACCTTCACACCCCCCCCCCCCCCCGCGCCACCTCTGGCCACTGCTCCGGCCACCAGAGCCTCCCCTGACTGCCTGTAAATTTTATTTTCATTTATTTAAGATAATTAATGTTTTCTTTAATCAGTTTTTCTTTATAAAAATCATGTTTAAAATTCATTTTTTTTATATAGTATTAGCTTATTTAAAGAATAGATTTTAATTATAAAAATTATAAGATAAAAATTTAATTTTTATTATGATACAGCTTTGATTTTTATCGTGATAAAGTTTTGATTTTTATTTATAAAGATCAGATTTTTAGAATGTATAAAGTTTAGATTTTTAGAATATGTAAAAATATGATTTTTATCATGAAGAGAAGAATAAAAAAATTCGATTTTTATAGGTATAAAAGCTAGATAAAAATGTGAACTTCGTTTTAAAAATATTATTTTTTATTATGAAGTTAGCGGGATAAAAATATGATCTTTTATATGTATGTAGCGAACTAAAGATTTGATCTTTATGAAGAGAAAGACGTGATTTTGATATGAACAACAAAATAGAATTTTTATCTATACAGTAGCAGTATAAAAATGTGATTTTTATCCATATAGCATAGTTATAAAAGTGTGATTTTTATATACATAGCAACAATATAAAGATGCTATTTTTATCATCTTGAAAGCGAAGTAAAAATATTTGATTTTTATATATGTAGTGGATACGGACAACGAAAGTGACAAAAGGAAACACGGCGAAGATTTCTACATATGAAGAGTCGTGGCGTTTGGTTTAGCTAGTCGGTGAGAACTTCTCACTTTTAATTTTTCTTTTCTAGTTAAAAATATATACTAGGATGCAGACGGTGCTTAGCAGCACCCGACACCCGTCGTCCACAGACCATGGACGACTTGTATGCTTGTTTGATGTGTTGTGAAGTTAGTTTGTGATGTTGATGTGAAATGGAGAAAAAATATATTCATGTGTTGAAATAAATTATTTATCGTTAAAAATATAATCTTTAACGTATATGAGAATAAAATAAATATTCATTTACAAACCGGACGGTTTGTTTATGTACAACTATTTGAAGGATATTGATTGGGACGATAAATTTTACACGTCGCCCAACTGCACAAATAATATTCAGTGTTTGTTGATTTGAAACCCCACACAGGTGTAGGGATGAGATTTGGTGTACACTAATCCCAATTATTTAGTAGTATGTCGATCGATTGGTCGACAGACTGTGTAAGCGTTAATTATTTATATTTAATGCTTATGCAGTTGTGTAGTGCACTTTGGGTGATGGTTGATTATTTGTCATTGCTATTATATACATGTGTTGTATGGAATCCATATAATTAACATTATATGGTAATTGATTGGGCCTCATTCCAATTTAGAAAATAAAGATTATAATAAATATTCATGTGTTGAATAAACAAAATAGTCATGTGTTGACGATACTTATGTGTTGAGAATATTCATGTGTTGAAACTATTCATGTGTTGAAACTATTCGTGTGTTGAGTAAAATATTTATACAATAAAATTCACATTTTTATTGTAAGTAAGAATAAATAAATATTCATGTGTTGAATAAAGTGTATATTCATGTGTTGAAGAAAATATTCATTTGTTGAATAGAATAACGAAGTTATTGAAATGTATAAAGTCGTGTTGACTAGATTTGCGCCATTTTGACGCGAACGATATTTATATCGATTATATTAGTTTTTTTACAATGAATATAGAAAAGGAAGTGATTTCAAAATATAACGTTTTGAAAATATTATCATTTATATATTAATGATATGGAATATTCAATTTTGATTTGAAATTGAATATGAAGTTGAAATTGTTTTGAAAACGAATTTAAAATGATTATAAAATACGTTTTGAATTGAAAACAACGAAGTATATATAATATATATATTATATATATTAAATGGCCTGAATAGAACACGCCGCGCCGCGGCAATTCGCGAATTTCGACCATTGACTTCGAATTGACGTTGCGGGAGATCCGACCGTCGGATTCTCCTAAAACCGGAACTGTTGAACTCGTATTGAAAAGAGCTTTCCAATGAAAATTAGAAATTTGAAATCAAATGGTTGTATTTGGAATTATGTCCAAATCAAATTTGGAAAAGGTCGTTGTAAGTGCAGTTCGGTGGCCGTTATTGAAAACCGACTGTACGGGCCTTGATAAATTATTAAAAATATTAACAATTTGTGTAAAATCATAATATATGAGTTGGAAAGAACTGGGGTGAAAAATTCCACATTTGTAAGGATAAAAATATATTTTTGTCGAAATGAACTAGTTTTGAACTAGACTTGAAATGGTTTTGAAAATAATCAAAATTTCCAGTATACGAATTGGAATGGATTTGAATCGAAATTATCTTCGGAATATTTCAATATTGGATTTCGTGATTATACAGATATGGTTGTGGAAATTTGAAAGATATCTTTATATCGTTATTTCCAATACGATATTTGCTGGTTTCAGAATTTGATATTGTATATAAGCCGATATATTTTCTATTCAGAGCCTTGTATTTAATATCAAATGGGATTTTGGGGTTTATCGTGAATGGTGTCTTAAATAACACTGTTCTTGGACCCAGTTTAGAAAAGAATAAATCTTTTAATTAAGATTTAGTGAAATTGTCCAGTTAATTAGTATTTAATTGGAATTGAATTTAAATTGGTTTTTGGTTTTATCGTGAACCGTGTTTTAGATGACATTGGTTCTTTAACCCAGTTAAAGACAAGATATTGATTTTTGGGAAGATTAAAACTAAGTGGAGTTTTGATGAATCTTTAATTAGATTAAAGTGACCGAGAATGGAGTATCACTAGTTTTGCTCCAAAGCGATAGTTAAATCTTTAATTAGATTTGAACGTGAAATGGTAATTAATATTTACCGACAACACCGTGGTGTTAGATATGGAGTATTGCCAGTTTTGCTCCATTGGATGAATATGTTGGGATTGGGAAACAAAATAAATGGTTACTTCGGTGTGGTTCGCTAATCCCGACTAGTGTGGAAAACCATAATATGGTTTGAAATGAAATCCAAGGGAAGATTAAAGAATAAATTTAGAAGGATTTATCTTTGATAAAATTAATGGGAACCTTTCCCTAAGAATGAGAATATTTGAATAAAAGAATATTCTGAATTGGAATGAGGCGTATGTTGTGTTTTTGTAACACTTGTTTATTATATACGCGGGTTATTCAGAAAGGTCGGGTTTATACCCATTCTGAAAAACTGATTCAGCGATATGTTGAAGGTGAAGACGGTGGTTGAAGACCAGAGGTCTTCTCATCGTTTGGGTGATTCCTGACGATCTTGATTGGGTTGTACACCCAAGATGAGGGAATCAGTTGGTGAACGTCCAGACGTACTTAAAGACCGATGGATACGCGAGGAAAGTGCCTTCGGTTTCGTTCAGACCCAGAATGAACTTGTAAATGGACTGTGTGTCTGACATTGGATTTTATTCTGTGTGATTAATTTCTATTAAATATATATATGTTTGGAGGCGGAGAATTTATTCTCTTGCTTAAGCCCTTCTCTGAGACGTACGAGCTTAGAGGTTATATATCGATAGATATTAATCGCATGGCATGATTTGCCTGTGTGGCATGCCTAAGTGGAAAATGATCAAGGCTTCTGTTGAAAAGCAAAGTCTTGTGGTTGGTGATCAAAGCACGGCCTATGTGGCATAGCTTTGTGTATGGTGTTAATTCGCGAGCCTCACACCTCGGTATGAGTCAAAAACGGGATAAGGACCCAAGGAGTGCACGATGTTTCTTTCTAGCTATGGGTGATGTCAGTGACCTACCAACCCTGACATTTAAATACTTTTTACCTGTGCGGTTGTTGGATGCGAGGCGCCTCGAATATATGGTCGATAACTGGCACTATGTGAGCCGACGTACAGACCATTATATAGGTCCTATAGGACCGGGAAACGTGTGTTCAGGAATACTAATCCTCAAAAGTAAGAGAGGACCGGCCTTGGAGGTTCTAAGGATTGTTGTGTGTGGTCTTGAGACATTTGCTAGAGTGTCTCGAACGGAGAGGAGCTTGCCCCTTGCCTCGACTCATGACGGAAATCCAATTTCCAATACGTGACATTTCGGTTTTATTTGCAGAACCTAGTATGGCGACATAGTGGTATGGGACACTTATGCCGTCTATGATTGATACTTATGATTGAAGTTGTTTTCTTCACTTATAGTAGTAATAAAAGATGAAATTTAGCGTATCAAGCATTCTTTGGCTATTATAAGGTAAAAACAATATCCTCCGGCTTGCGTTGCATTATGTGATGGGACATGGGTCTTATAATAGCTTCATTTTTCCAAAAAGCATTGCGCTGTTTTGTTATATGCACTAGTGTTCTTGGGAGGAAACCCGTTCCGTGTTATACGGCGTGGTCCCTTGAATTACTCTCTTTTAAAGTAAGGTTTTAAATAACTGTTTTAGTTCTCACACCAGTCACATGACTGACCTGGAGTTTATTGTTTTAACCTAAACTCTAGGTGCCCTTATTTTCGACACGGGCAGCTAGTAGTTGGGTTTGGCAAATATATATTCACAGGATCCTGGTTTACAGCTGGAATGGTACTCGGAAAGCTCTGTATCCGTGTATTTCTTTCAGTTGTATGTTGCATTATTTTTCCGCTGCTATGTATTTAAATGTAATTTAAATCTCTGATATTTCTCAAATGTGTAATATTTATTCATACTCTGTATATTCTTGTATTCTGATGTAATTGTTGTAATAAACAATGAAATGTTCTTTTGTTTATGTTCTGATTGGTCTTGTCCTCAAAGCAATCCGGGCTTTCCTTACCGGGGAAGTTATGGGTTACTACAGTGGTATCAGAGCTTTGGTTTAAGAGCTCGAGAACAAGGCACCTTCGAACCATACAAAAGAATTCATCAGATATTGGATTAGTAATATCCAATGAGAATAACTCGTTAGAGATGGGATCAGAAGTATCATAGAGCGAGTCGAAAGAGTGTTGTTTTGAAAAATAAAAACGAAAAAATATATTTGTTTTGAAAGTTAAATTCAATTATACGTATTCGAATATTTTATTTGTATTGAAGTTGGACAATCTAGTATATGAAGATTTTGCGTATACGCGTCATGAACGTATATTCTGTTGGATCTAGATTAACCCTATAGGGGGGTGAATAGGGTTTATCACAGTTTTTAGCAAAGATAAAATCTAACGGGATACAAAAAAATAAACAGATCACAGAATATAGCAAAAACAGAAATGCAGTAAATAAATCACACACAGATATACCCAGCTTCGGCAAAACCCTGCCTACTGCTGCATTTCTAAGGTTTCTACTAGGTGATAGAATAGATCCCGCATACAAGACCATGTACACTCGCAAACCCTGCTCCTGTTCTAACCCTATGCTCAAAACCCTAGACTGACCGATATCCCTTCGATCAGATTTCCCAAATTACAAACCCGTAATCCGTAAACCTAGAAATTACAGACTCTAGTAGACTGTCAGTTAACCTTTAATTGAATTCTAGAATTTTACAGACTCCAGAAGACTGTTCAGACTGATTTTACAACAAGTTAAAAAAACGCAAAAATTAAAACAAAAATGAAACCAAAAATGAAACTAAATAGAAACCCTAGGAGTTTAAATAATAAAGGGTCATCCCCTTTTTAAAACTTGGCCGGCCCATTTTGCATTGTCTCTTTGATAAAAAAAATGTCGGGTTCCACTTCCTTCTGAAATTGAAATGGCGGCTAGGGTTTCACTTATTTTCCCCAAATCAAAGCCATGCTTGATGAAATTTAGTTCTCTGATGCTCGAGATACTGCGGCTTGCTTTGGCTACGATTTGGATCTTGCTTGATCTCTAATACTTCGATTTGGACTTGCTCTCACTTTCTCGATCGAAACTGTGTGAGTAATTTTGATTGATTTTCTCCTTGAAAAAAAAAGTAGTTATGGTTGGTTTTTTATCTATATATCTTGCCTGTGATGATGTGGTGTAGGCTATATAGGGTAAAAATAGAAAACCCTTAAACCCCTCTCTGATTTCATTATGTGGCTGATCTGATTTGTTGCCTTGAGTTGGATTGTGTGATTGATGTCCATGATTTCAGACATGATTTTGAACTCAATTTAATTTCCATATGACAGTGAATTCCATGATTCAATTTCTTGCCTTTTATTTCCTCGATTTAAATCTGAATTGAACAATTCCTGAAATGATACTGTGACATTGTTGCCTTGTTTGAATTCTGGAAAATAAATTTGCCTCCTGTGAATAAATTTGTGGTCCTTTGAATACATGGAATCATTTCTGAAACCGATTTGATTTCTTGCTTAGTTTTCTGCCATGATTTCCTCTTTTGCCTTGAGAGTTTTAACAGCTTTGATTGCTTGCTAAAAATGTATTTTGATTTCTGGAAAGAAATAATTTGATTGCTGATTTTCTGGAAACATTATTACTGCTTATCCATTCCATTCTGGAAATTTTAATTGTTGAACAATTCCTTGTCATCAACATATTGTGCCACTGTATTCACTGTCATGAGTCCATTCTCTGGACTGCATTGAATCATGCACTCGAGCATGTATTGCTGCACCATTTACACTTTAATTTCCTTTGGACAGAACTAATGCTTGAGTACTTTTGGTAACTTGGATACTTACTGCATGTTTCTCATCAGTTTGTTGTAGTGTTGTGGCCATGTAGATCTGCTTAGACATTTAGACATGTATAAGTCCACTAGTTTGATCATCATGTATGTACAAACTACTGTGCATATAACTGGAGCCAAAGTTTAGTGATTCTGAAACTTGCAGTTGCATGCTCTTTCACTATGAATGCTTGAGATCATGACCAAATTCTTTGACAATGTTTGCACCTAGTTCATGCTGTATTGATGGCACTTTGGCACTTGCATTTGCTTGTAACATCTCGACCATTCTTTGTTGAACCATTTTTAAAATCTGAGATACACCAACATGTCATGTTTGCTGCTTTGCTTTGTAAAACTGGCTTGCTCCATTTTCTTTACATGTTGTACATGTGTGTTTGGCCACATTTGCTTGAACCTTTGAATTTATGGGCTGATCATTGTTGTGATGCAAACCTCACTTGTCTTCACCAAAGCTGTTTTTGATCATTCCTGATTGTGCATTTGAGTCTTGTTGCTTGACTACATTGAGTTGAATGAGTTAGTTGGACCATGTCTACTTTTGTTCATTGAAATGCATACCCATGCAATAGATTTGTCATGCACCATATGTGATGCATCATCACCTTGCTGAGTCATTTGTCTTTGCTGTGTATACTCCTGTTTCATTACGACTTGTCCACTTGATCACTGACTTGAATTGGCTCGACACATGTTTGAGCATGTATGCATTTAGATTTATCTCATTTCTGCACCACCTTGCTGTGTACAACTTGAACCATATCACACTTGTACATGTGATGCCATGGTCATTTGCTTATGGATCCATCATGTGTGTTACTGTTGCAATATCTTGCTTGACCACTTTGACCATGTATTCTTGCTTGTTGACCACCTTTGAACGTGTTTACTTCGGCCATTTGTGTTGAGCTTGTCTCGACTTTGGTTGACTTGAATTTGTTGATAGCACCACTGTCTTGAAATGTGTTGAGTTGTGCATTATGTCGAGCTTGGTCCATGTGACTGCTCCACAGCTGTATACACTGATTGGCGAGGCAGTGCACACGTGTATTTATACACGTGTGTATTTGCAGCCATCAGAAAAAAAATTCTGTCCCTGCACTGTATATATATACTGTCTAGACATAGTCGGATTAACAAATCAGATCAAGTCAGAAAAATGATGAGAAACACACCGAAATTCTGAGGCAAACAAATTTTAATTTTTTTAAATAATATTTATATACGCATGCATTCTGTTTTATTTCTATTGCAGTGTACTATGTGTGTTTCCATTTTATTTGACAGGTAAGCAGAAGATGATGACTGGACTAACAAAGCTGTGAAGACTGGACTGACAGAGAAGACTGTGAAGACAGAAGATAGAAAATTTAGAACAAGAACAGTGTCAGTGAATGTTGGTACAAGTGTCTGTATATGAATATGAGTCTGTATAACCAAGTGTGAGTGATGTAGTAAGAAACTGTATGTTAAATTGAGTGTGTTGAAAAGTATATCAGTGATGTACAAATAGTGGAGTATAAAATTTGTTCTGTTTAAATTTTGAAATAAAATATTCTGTTCAGATAAAATACTTTGTGAATATTTGGAATTTTGTACAGTCGTATTTTATTTAAACAGAAATATTATATTCTTGTCCGAGGTGTGATATATGAAACAGTATAACACATTTATAATTATATATATATTTGGTTGTTATCATCAAACAAAAATCATATAATTGTGTATACAACACCGTTATATACAACAATCTCCCCCTTTTGATGATGACAAACAAATATTAAGATTTTGAATATAATAAATGTGTTTTACAGTGAACAACAGAAACTCCCCATATTTGAATGCTCCCCCTACAACAGAAACTCCCCCTATAACTGTGCATGAGTGAACTGTATGATATGAAATATTATGAAATTTTCAAAATTAATAATATTTATAAAATATTCACTCATAAATCAAAATCTCAACCCATTCTCCCCCTTTTGTTATCATCAAAAGGATACAGAAATCAAAATATAGATGAAAATTGACTAAAAATATAATTCAGCATAAGAGGAAGAACGATCATCATAAATTTCAATCAGTCAAACAAAAAATCATAATATTCTGAGAACAGGTGGCATATTCCACATTGTAGAGAATGACGGATTTACAATGAATTTTATATAAAATGGAGGGAATTTTAAAAAACAATTCATTTCCAATTATTTTCAAAGGATTTTTATAAAAATAAAGCACAAAAAAATGACAGATTTGGACAATAATTAATAATTCAACTTAAGTGAGAAAATCGAATAATCTCAAATCCCAATACCTGTCAATCAACAAATCATAATACGTCATAAAATTTTAACACATTTCACAGACTAGAAGATGGATTGATAGGCCGGTTTTTATACTCAGAGGAGAATTTCAAATTTATTTCTATTTTTAGCACTTTATTTCAATTTTTTTTAATTAATTTATTTAAGAGCACACTGACCACGCATAACCAGAGCTTGGATTTTTAAATGGGATCAGTTGCAGCTTAAATTATAAGACGTCTCATAACCATGCATAACCAGAGCTTGGATTTTTAAATGAGGTTAGAGACACTCTTATATATTAATTATATTTTTATCATTTTCAGCTTTATAAAGGAAAAACTCCTCGGTATATGAAACCAATATGAATGACAGAAATGTGGTAGGTACAGAAATGGACTGTGAAATAAATTTCTAAATTAATTATATTATGAAATAAGCTCGACTGTACTGGGATTATTGAAAATTTTCAATTATCACTAATTCTGAATAATAATATAGTCCCATTTCTATCACAAATAATTTTCACTGTTTTAAACACAAGATGATTTTCCTTTTTTTTTTAAAAAACTCTCCACATTAATATAAAATCATAACGGATGGCAGAAGGATGATAGGTAATGAAGATGGTCGTGAAATAATTGCCAGTTCAGAGATATTATAATACATGTTCAACTATCATGAAAATATAAATAAAATCTCCTCTTGTTGTGAAATATAATGCAGTCACAATTCATCACAATTTCAAAATCTGATAATTATTTTGATGAATTACAAATACAGTTCAATTTTGATATTGATTTCAATTTCTAAATGAATAATTAATAAATAATTCTAAAATTGAAAATCAAATACAAGAGAAATATGCTAATCTATACACGACAAGTGGGAAAAATGTGTACAAGACAAAAAGAGTGTGTGGATTTATACATGGTGAAAATTTGAATCTAAGTACAGATGGGTGAGACAAATATAAGGCGCTTCTGATACCATTTGGTGTCTCTATTTACGAGGAATTTTAACATGATACTGAACAAGAATGTCATAGACAAAAAAAAATTAAGTACCAAGCCCAAACATACGAGATAATAGATTATGCACATGTATCAGAGCAGCAAGCATGAGATTCCAAAGCAAACATTTTTCAAAATAGTATCAGAGCAACACAGAACATAGTTTCAAATCATACTTGTCAGGATGATGATTCATGACCCGAGATTAAAAAAAAATACCGTTTATTTAAAATCATTTGATGAATATGAAGATATCAGAATTTAATGAATCGATCACACCAGATTATTAGTTTCACATTCAAGATGTGTGTGTGATTCAGTAAATCAATAATTTCAAATGAGTTTAAACAAACAGATATAATTAGCCATGGAATAACAATGAGTTTCAAGACCGATTTCTCAAAGAATTTTTCCAAATTATTTCTGACAAGGCCAAAGAATTTTTCAGCATATTTACATCAAGTTTGAAAGATAATTCATGATCCAAAAATATTTATTTGAAATCACTTGAAACAATGTCAAGTTTGAGATATAAAGAATTATTCACACAAGATTGGTAATTTCAATTTTTAAGTGGTGTGTGATATTCAAAATATCTAGAATCTCAAATGATTTCAAACAAAAACTAATTTCAATCATAATAATCATGAATAATGATGAAATTTCAAGATGTATCACTGATTCAAGACAGGTCCAAACCAATCTAAAAAACCAATGAAATTATCACAACTGTGAAATGATAATGTGATGTAATGAGTATAAATTTTCAAGCCTTTCTAAAATGAATTAGAAGAACTTCAGAACAGCAGAGATGTGTGAGATTTTAATCGTTTTTCAGATCTTCAAAAAATTTAGAATTCATATTAACAGTGTTCAAGATATGACAAGAATACGTCAACACCGTTAGGAATTCAGAAAACAGAAAATGAACTTCAAAACAATTGCAGAAAAAAAATCAGTATCTGGAAATGATTAAAAATATCAGAGTTCTACACACGCAAAACAAATTTCCAGAATATCATGAATGCTGCAATTCTAGAAGCACAACAAAAAATATGGCAGTGATAAATCAAATAAGAATAGGCAGAAGAAAGAGATATAAGGGAGAAGAAGAAGAAATAAACAAAAGAAAAAAAATCAAAACAGAAAGTATTTACAGAGGTGAGTATAGAGATCATACCAGAATTCAGTGTATATCAGAATCTCTAACTCAACAGACTTGGATAAGGAGCTGTGAATGATTCCATGATATGAAGCAGTTTGAATTCAGTTTATCTTTCTGCACAATAGCTCCTCAGCCTCCTCAGGTACCTAATGGTTTAGGGGATCGAGTAGTCTAACCAAGTTTGTAAAACCACTCACAGTTTTATTCACATATTTTGGTACCCAAACTTGTTTATACAACAAACCATCTGAATTCACCTTTGTACCTTTAGGAACCCAGATCTGTTTGAATTTAACAAATTTTGTTTTATTCCATTTTGGGATCCAGGATTGTTCAAATAGATTATTATAAAACAAATTCTCATCATGTTTATGATTCAAAAATCCTTTGCGATTATCAGAGTTTGAATTTCCATATCGATTCTTTCCAAAGCAGTCTAAAGGATTTTTCAAATCAATTGAATTTTGTTTTCCAAAAACATCATTTTTCTCAAAGCCAAGACCAGATTTATTTCTAATAGAAACTTGGTTTTGTAACAGCATATTCAACGATTTTTCCCCATTAGAAAATTTATCCAAAGTTGATTCTAATCGTTGAATTTTGGATTTTAGATCGCTATTTTCTTTTAGTAAATTTGAGCAATTATTTATAGCGATCTTCTGTTCAGCGTTGGACTGTTTCAAAACCAAATTCTCATTTTCAAGCAATTTAATTTTGGCTTGGGATTCAGAAATTTCAAGTTCAAATCGTTTTTGTTTTTGAGACTCAAAATTCTTGGATTTTTCAATCTCATTTTCAAGTTCTTTCAAAATCAAACCACTTTTCACCAAATTTTCATTTTCAACAATTTCAAATTTGGAATATATATCAGTCTTAAAAATTTCAAATTCCTTTTGTAAAAAGTTATTCAAACTTGATAACTCAATCTTGATTTCTTTTAAGATCATAATTTCCTTTTCAAACTTTTGAATATTTTTATTGAGATGAACAAGATTGGTTTTCAATTTTAAACAATTTTTGCAATCTGAATTTGAAGAATTTTTAAAATATTCAAGCTGTGATTCCAAATCATCAATTTTGCTAGTCAACTCAGAATTCCTAGACTTTAGAGATTTGTTTTTAGATTTGAGTTTATCAACAGATTTAGTTAAATCAACACACATATAAACCAAATCTTCATATGAGAAATTTTCAACTTCAGCATCCTTTGATTCTCCATCATCTGATCCTTCTGAATTTTCATTTGTAAATCCTGTTAAACAGAATTCTAAATCTGAGTTGACATTATGGGGTTTTGAGCTGTTGTCAGATTTTCCATACTTCGTATTGAGAGTATCCCAGATTTCCTGTGCAGATAAACAATGGCAGATAAGATTAAACTGTTCAGTACTAAGATAATCAAATATAATTTTCATAGCACGGGTATTGAAAGTAATATCTACACTATCAAATCCATGGATAACAACATTCCAACATTGAATATTAACAGATTTTAAATAAAATTCCATTTTGGATTTCCAGTTTAAAAAATCTGTTCCATCGAAAATAGTTGGAAATGAACTGGACTGACTTTCTATCGACTAACAACTAGGAATCACCATTGCTCTAGAGTTAACAAAATACCTACTCTGATACCACTTGTTGTATCTAGATTAACCTAGAGGGGGGTGAATAGGGTTTATCACAGTTTTTAGCAAAGATAAAAATCTAACGGGATATAAAAAAAATAAGCAGATCACAGAATATAGCAGAAACAGAAATGCAGTAAATAAATCACACACAGATATACCCAGCTTCGGCAAAACCCTGCCTACTGCTGCATTTCTAAGATTTCTACTAGGTGATAGAACAGATCCCGCATACAAGACCATGTACACTCGCAAACCCTGCTCCTATTCTAACCCTATGCTCAAAACCCTAGACTGACCGATATCCCCTCGATCAGATTTCCCAAATTACAAACCCATAATCCATAAACCTAGAAATTACAGACTCTAGTAGATTGTCAGTTAACCTTTAACTGAATTCTAGAATTTTACAGACTCCAGAAGGCTGTTTAGATTGATTTTATAACAAGTTAAAAAACACAAAAATTAAAACAAAAATGAAAGCAAAAACGAAACTAAATAGAAACCCTAGGAGTTTAAATAATAAAGGGTCATCCCCTTTTTAAAACTTGGCCGGCCCATTTTGCATTGTCTCTTTGATAAAAAAATGTCGGGTTCCACTTCCTTCTGAAATTGAAATGGCGGCTAGGGTTTCACTTATTTTCCCCAAATCAAAGCCATGCTTGATGAAATTTAGTTCTCTGATGCTCGAGATACTGCGGCTTGCTTTGGCTACGATTTGGATCTTGCTCGATCTCTGATACTTCGATTTGGACTTGCTCTCGCTTTCTCGATCGAAACTATGTGAGTAATTTTGATTGATTTTCTCCTTGAAAAAAAAAGTAGTTATGGTTGGTTTTCGATCTATATATCTTGCCTGTGATGATGTGGTGTAGGCTATATAGGGTAAAAATAGAAAACCCTTAAACCCTTCTCTGATTTCGTTATGTGGCCGATCTGATTTGTTGCCTTGAGTTGGATTGCGTGATTGATGTCCATGATTTCAGACATGATTTTGAACTCGATTTAATTTCCATATGACAGTGAATTCCATGATTCAATTTCTTGCCTTTTATTTCCTCGATTTAAATCTGAATTGAACAATTCCTGAAATGATACTGTGACATTGTTGCCTTGTTTGAATTCTGGAAAATAAATTTGCCTCCTGTGAATAAATTTGTGGTCCCTTGAATACATGGAATCATTTCTGAAACCGATTTGATTTCTTGCTTAGTTTTCTGCCATGATTTCCTCTTTTGCCTTGAGAGTTTTAACAGCTTTGATTGCTTGCTAAAAATGTATTTTGATTTCTGGAAAGAAATAATTTAATTGCTGATTTTCTGGAAACATTATTACTGCTTATCCATTCCATTCTGGAAATTTTAATTGTTGAACAATTCCTTGTCATCAACCTATTGTGCCATTGTATTCACTGTCATGAGTCCATTCTCTGGACTGCATTGAATCAGGCACTCGAGCATGTATTGCTGCACCATTTAAACTTTAATTTCCTTTGGACAGAACTAATGCTTGAGTACTTTTGGTAACTTGGATACTTACTGCATGTTTCTCATCAGTTTGCTGTAGTGTTGTGGCCATGTAGATCTGCTTAGACATTTAGACATGTATAAGTCCACTAGTTTGATCATCATGTATGTACAAACTGTTGTGCATATAACTGGAGCCAAAGTTTAGTGATTCTGAAACTTGCAGTTGCATGCTCTTTCACTATGAATGCTTGAGATCATGACCAAATTCTTTGACAATGTTTGCACCTAGTTCATGCTGTATTGATGGCACTTTGGCACTTGCATTTGCTTGTAACATCTCGACCATTCTTTGTTGAACCATTTTTAAAATCTGAGATACACCAACATGTCATGTTTGCTGCTTTGCTTTGTAAAATTGGCTTGCTCCATTTTCTTTACATGTTGTACATGTGTGTTTGGCCACATTTGCTTGAACCTTTGAATTTCTGGGCTGATCATTGTTGTGATGCAAACCTCACTTGTCTTCATCAAAGCTGTTTGTGATCATTCCTGATTTTGCATTTGAGTCTTGCTGCTTGACTACATTGAGTTGAATGAGCTAGTTGGACCATGTCTACTTTTGTTCATTGAAATGCACACCCATGCAATAGATTTGTCATGCACCATATGTGATGCATCATCACCTTGCTGAGTCATTTGTCTTTGCTGTGTATACTCCTGTTTCATTATGACTTGTCCACTGACTTGAATTGGCTCGACACATGTTTGAGCCATGTATGCATTTACATTTATCTCATTTCTGCACCACCTTGCTGTGTACAACTTGAACCATATCACACTTGTACATGTGATGCCATGGTCATTTGCTTATGGCTCCATCATGTTTGTTACTGCTGTAGTACCTTGCTTGACCACTTTGACCATGTATTCTTGCTTGCTGACCACCTTTGAACGTGTTTACTTCGGCCATTTGTGTTGAGCTTGTCTCGACTTTGGTTGACTTGAATTTGTTGATAGCATCACTGTCTTGAAATGTGTTGAGTTGTGCACTGTGTCGAGCTTGGTCCATGTGACTGCTCCACAGCTGTATACACTGATTGGCGAGGCAGTGCACACGTGTATTTATACACGTGTGTATTTGCAGCCATCAAAAAAAAAAATTCTGTCCCTGCACTATATATATATATATATATATATATATATATATATATATATATATATACTGTCTAGACACAGTCGGATTAACAAATCAGATCAAGTCAGAAAAATGATGAGAAACACACCGAAATTCTGAGGCAAATAAATTTTAATTTTTTTTTAAATAATATTTATATACGCGTGCATTCTGTTTTATTTCTATTACAGTGTACTGTGTGTGTTTCCATTTTATTTGACAGGTAAGCAGAAGATGATGACTGGACTAACAGAGCTGTGAAGACTGGACTGACAGAGAAGACTGTGAAGACAGAAGATAGAAAATTTAGAACAAGAACAGTGTCAGTAAATGTTAGTACAAGTGTCTGTATATGAATATGATTCTGTATAACCAAGTGTGAGTGATGTAGTAAGAAACTGTATGTTAAATTGAGTGTGCTGAAAAGTATATCAGTGATGTACAAATAGTGGAGTATAAAATTTGTACTGTTTAAATTTTGAAATAAAATATTCTGTTCAGATAAAATACTTTGTGAATATTTGGAATTTTGTACAGTCGTATTTTATTTAAACAGAAATATTATATTCTTGTCTGAGGTGTGATATATGAAACAGTATAACACATTTATAATTATATATATATTTGGTTGTTATCATCAAACAAAAATCATATAATTGTGTATACAACACCGTTATATACAACATATTTGAAGTCCCAAATATGCTGGATAGATATAGAATCACACTCTAGTTGCCCGAGGATGATTCTGATTATGCTGCAGCGTTACCAGTATTTATTTTCGAGTATCGAAAGTGGGATATCTATATATTTCCATCAGACTGGTGTGAGAACCAAAACTAGATAGGGCTTATTGTTGTGATTTGGCATCAAAAATCTGATTTTTGGACTATGTATCAAAGTTATGAATTTGAAATGATAATCAACAAATTGATTTTTGATTGTGTTGTTTGATTATTGGTTGATTAATTAGAATTTGAACCATTTAACCAAATTGAATCAAATATTGAACTGTATTGAAAAATAATTACAATTGCATGCATATACATGTATATACATTGAACAGGTCATAGCAAAGAGGCTAGAGCAGAAGAATAAAATTGTTTGCCCGACAAATACGTACATGTTTACAAATTTATTGGGTTTTGGATGATTTTATGAGCTGATTGGCTTTTTTTTTTCGATTGGTGAGGGCCATGGGAGACTATTTGAAATATCCCGAAGCTCCCGGTGCAGGGGAGGTAATGGCGAAATTTTTCGAAAATTTAGGGTGTTAGCCAAATTTTTGAAAAAATTGAAAAGTTCTTAGAAACTAAAAAGTTGAAGAACTTAAGCTGTAATGGAAATAATGGAAGTTGAGTTGATTAGTAAAACAACTTTCAGCTTCGTTCCTTTTCGGGGATGAAAAGTTTTAAGTGGGGGAGATTGTAATAACCCGAAAATTGTGAGCCAATTTAATTTTTTTTTTTTTGGCAATTTTAATGAATTTTAAATATTTAAAATGATTTATTTTAAATAATGACGACAAGGAATTTATTTTGAATAGAATTAGAACGTATATATTTATTCAATCGTCGTTAGAGTATAAATATTTTATTTTAAATATAAAAGGAATAGAAAATGGCGCGGTAGTTTGAAAATTCGATTTCAAAGTTCAAATGAATGTACAGGATTCAAAATAAATCGGATTTTGGCAAAACCAAAAATATTAAAATCTAATTGAGAATATCTTTCCAACGAATCCAAAAAATTGAAATTTCATAGCGGGAATCAAAAGTTATGTCCAGTTGAAAATTCAAAATAGTTGCTATGGAATTCTGGCCCTTAAAAATGGAAATTTTGCAAACGACCTCGGTTTTCGACGAAACCACTTTTGTTGGATCCGGGATGTCAAGTTATTGCTAGATCCCAAAATTCGTAATTTTTTGAATCAATATATGAGCGTGGCAATGGAAAACACGTTTGACCAGTTTCAGTTGATTTTAATCGACTGGAAAATGGCCATTTTTCAAACGGTCTCGGAATTTGACAAAATTAGTTTTGTTAGAACCGTATCTTCAATACGAAGCTAGAAAATATTTTTTGGGAATTTTTAGAATCTGTATGTGGCCTCGGTAAATTGACATGTGCGTTCAAATTCAATATATAGATTTATATTTTGATTTTGATGAAAACTGATTGTAACAGTCGACTTGGGTTACAAAACATATCCCACTGTGTTCGGAATAGGGGTAATTAGCTAGGGGTGACAGTCGGTGGGTTCGATTTGGGGTTCGTACGAAAAGTCAACTTTTGAAAAGAAAAATAAATAAATAATAAATTAAAATAAACCCCCCCCCTTTCCCTCTTCTCTCACCTACCCCCTCATTCAGTCGAACTACAGAGAAAAAAGAAAAAGAAAAAAAAGTCAGACCTCCTCGCCCCGTTCAGCCCTCCACCACGCCACCGCCATCGTAACCCCCCCTCGCCTCTACCGCAGCCAATCAGACCCCCTCCCTCCTCCGTGCCTCCTCTTCTCTTTTCCCCTTCTAATTTGAACAGTAAACCCCCAAAAACACCACCTTCACACCCCCCCACCCCCCGCGCCACCTCCGGCCACTGCTCCGGCCACCAGAGCATCCCCTGACCGCCTGTAAGTTTTATTTTCATTTAATTAAGATAATTAATGTTTTCTTTATTCAGTTTTTCTTTATAAAAATCATGTTTAAAATTCAGTTTTTTTATATAGTATTAGCTTATTTAAAGAATAGTTTTTTATTATAGAAATTATAAGATAAAAATTTAATTTTTATTATGATAGAGCTTTGATTTTTATCGTGATAAAGTTTTGATTTTTATTTATAAAGATCAGATTTTTAGAATGTATAAAGTTCAGATTTTTAGAATATGTAAAAATATGATTTTTATCATGAAGAGAAGAATAAAAAAATTCGATTTTTATAGGTATAAAAGCTAGATAAGAATGTGAACTTCGTTTTAAAAATATTATTTTTTATTATGAAGTTAGCGAGATAAAAATATGATCTTTTATATGTATGTAGCGAACTAAAGATTTGATCTTTATGAAGAGAAAGACGTGATTTTGATATGAACAACAAAATAGAATTTTTATCTATACAGTAGCAGTATAAAAATGTGATTTTTATCCATATAGCATAGTTATAAAAGTGTGATTTTTATATACATAGCAACAATATAAAGATGCTATTTTTATCATCTTGAAAGCGAAGTAAAAATATGTGATTTTTATATATATAGTGGATACGGACAACGGAAGTGACAAAAGGAAACACGGCGAAGATTTCTACATATGAAGAGTCGTGGCGTTTGGTTTAGCTAGTCGGTGAGAACTTCTCACTTTTAATTTTTCTTTTCTAGTTAAAAATATATACTAGGATGCAGACGGTGCTTAGCAGCACCCGACACCCGTCGTCCACAGACCATGGACGACTTGTATACTTGTTTGATGTGTTGTGAAGTTAGTTTGTGATGTTGATGTGAAATGGAGAAAAAAAATATTCATGTGTTGAAATAAATTATTTATCGTTAAAAATATAATCTTTAACGTATATGAGAATAAAATAAATATTCATTTACAAACCGGACGGTTTATTTATGTACATCTATTTGAAGGATATTGATTGGGACGATAAATTTTACACGTCGCTCAACTGCACAAATAATATTCAGTTTTGTTGATTTGAAACCCTACATGGGTGTTGGGATGAGATTTGGCGTACACTAATCCCAATTATTTAGTAGTATGTCGATCGATTGGTCGACAGACTGTGTAAGCGTTAATTATTTATATTTAATGCTTATGCAGTTGTGTAGTGCACTTTGGGTGATGGTTGATTATTTATCATTGCTATTATATACATGTGTTGTATGGAATCCATGTAATTAACATTATATGGTAATTGATTGGGCCTCATTCCAATTTAGAAAATAAAGATTATAATAAATATTCATGTGTTGAATAAACAAAATAGTCATGTGTTGACGATACTCATGTGTTGAGAATATTCATGTGTTCAAACTATTCATGTGTTGAGTAAAATATTTATACAATAAAATTCACATTTTTATTGTAAGTAAGAATAAATAAATATTCATATGTTGAATAAAGTGTATATTCATGTGTTGAAGAAAATATTCATTTGTTGAATAGAATAACGAAGTTATTGAAATGTATAAAGCCGTGTTGATTAGATTTGCGCCATTTTGACGCGAATGATATTTATATCGATTATATTCGTTTTTTTACAATGAATATAGAAAAGGAAGTGATTTCAAAATATAACGTTTTGAAAATATTATCATTTATATATTAATGATATGGAATATTCAATTTTGATTTGAAATTGAATATGAAGTTGAAATTGTTTTGAAAATGATTATAAAATACATTTTGAATTGAAAACGACGAAGTATATATAATATATATATTATATATATTAAATGGCCTGAATAGAACGCACGCGCCGCGGTAGTTCGCGAATTTCGACCATTGACTTCGAATAGACATTACGAGAGATCCGACCGTCGGATTCTCCTGAAACCAGAACCGTTGGGCTCGTATCGAAAAGAGCTTGCCAAAGAATATTAGAAATTTGAAATCTAATGGTTGGATTTGGAATTATGTCCAAATCAAATTTGGAAAAGTTCACTGTATGTGCAGTTCGGTGGCCGTTATTGAAAACTGACGGTACGGGCCTTGATAAAATTATTAAAAATATTAACAATTTGTGTAAAATCATAATATACGAGTGGGAAAGAACTAGGGTGAAAAATTCCACATTTGTAAGGATAAAAATATATTGTTGTCAAAATGAACTAGTTTTGAACTAGACTTGAAATGGTTTTGAAAATAATCAGAATTTCCAGTATACGAATTGGAATGGATTTGAATCGAAATTATCTTCGGAATATTTCGATGTTGGATTTCGTGATTATACAAATGTGGTTGTGGAAATTTGAAAGATATATTTATATCATTATTTCCAATACGATATTTGTTGGTTTTAGAATTTGATACTGGATATAAGCCGATATATTTTCTATTCAGAGCCTTGTATTTAATATCAAATAGGATTTTGGGGTTTATCGTGAATGGTGTCTTAAATAACACTGTTCTTGGACCTAGTTTAGAAAAGAATAAATCTTTTAATTAAGATTTAGTGAAATTGTCCAGTTAATTAGTATTTAATTGGAATTGAATTTAAATTGGTTTTTGGGTTTATCGTGAACCGTGTTTTAGATGACATTGGTTCTTTAACCCAGTTAAAGACAGGATATTGATTTTTGGGAAGAATAAAACTAAGTGGAGTTTGAATGAATCTTTAATTAGATTAAAGTGATCGAGAATGGAGTATCACCAGTTTTTCTCCAAAGCGATAGTTAAATCTTTAATTAGATTTGAACGTGAAATGGTAATTAATATTTACCGATAACACCGTGGTGTTAGATATGGAGTATTACCAGTTTTGCTCCATGGGATGAATAGGTTGGGATTGGGAAATAAAATAAATGATTACTTCGGTGTGGTTCGCTAATCCCGACTAGTATGGAAAACCATAATATGGTTTGAAATGATATCCAAGAAAGATTAAAGAATAAATTTAGAAGGATTTATCTTTGATAAAATTAATGGGAACCTTTCCCTAAGAATGAGAATATTTGAATAAAAGAATATTCTGAATTGGAATGAGGCGTATGTTGTGTTTTTGTAACACTTGTTTATTATATACGCGGGTTATTCAGAAAGGCCGGGTTTATACCCATTCTGAATAACCGATTCGATGATATGTCAAGGGTGAAGACGGTGGTTGAAGACCAGAGGTCTTCACATCGTTTGGGTGATTCCTGACGATCTTGATTGGGCTGTACACCCAAGATGAGGGAATTAGTTGGTGATCGTCTAAACATACTTGGAGACCGATGGATATGCGAGGAAAGTGCCTCCGGTTTCGTTCAGACCCATAACGAACTTGTAAATGGACTGTGTGTCTGACATTGGATTTTATTCTGTGTGATTGATTTCTATTAAATATATATCTGTTTGGCGGCGGAGAATTTATTCTCTTGCTTAACGCCCTTCTCTGAGACGTACGAGCTTAGAGGTTATATATCGATAGATGTCAATCGCATGGCATGATTTGCCTGTGTGGCATGCCTAAGTGGCAAATGGTCAAGGCTTCTGTTGAAAAGCAAAGTCTTGTGGTTGATGATCAAAGCACGGCCTATGTGGCATAGCTTTGTGTATGGCGTTAATTCGCGAGCCTCACACCTCGGTATGAGTCAAAAGGGATAAGGATCCAAGGAGTGCACAACATTTCTTTCTAGCTATGGGTGATGTCAGTGACCTACCAGCCCTGACATTTATATACTTTTTACCTGTTTGGTTATTGGATGCGAGGCGCCTCGAATATATGGTCGATAACTGGCACTATGTGAGTCGACGTACAGACCATTATATAGGTCCTATAGGACCGGGAAACGTGTGTTCAGGAATACAAATCCTCAAAAGTAAGAGAGGACTGGCCTTGGAGGTTCCAAGGATCGCTGTGTGTGGTCCTGAGACATTTGCTAGAATGTCTCGAACGGAGAGGAGCTTGCCCCTTGCCTCGACTCATGACGGAAATCCAATTTCCAATACGTGACATTTCGGTTTTATTTGTAGAACCTAGTATGGCGACATACTGGTATGGTACACTTATGCCGTCTATGATTGATACTTATGATTGAAGTTGTTTTATTCACTTATAGTAGTAATAAAAGATGAAATTTAGCGTACCAAGCATTCTTTGGCTATTATAAGGTAAAAACCCTATCCTCCGGCTTGTGTTGCATTGTGTGATGGGACCTGGGTCTTATAATAGCTTCATTTTTTCAAAAAGCATTGCGCTGTTTTGTTATATGCACTAGTGTTCTTGGGAGGAAACCCGTTCCGTGTTATACGGTGTGGTCCCTTGAATTACTCTCTTTTAAAGTAAGGTTTTAAATAACTGTTTTAGTTCTCACACCAATCACATGACTGACCTGGAGTTTATTGTTTTAACCTAAACTCTGGGTGCCCTTATTTTCGACACGGGCAGCTAGTAGTTGGGTTTTGCAGACATATATTCACAGGATCCTGGTTTACAGCTGGAATGATACTCGGAAAGCTCTGTATCCGTGTATTTCTTTCAGTTGTGTATTGTATTATTTTTCCGCTTCTATGTATTTAAATGTAATTTAAATCTCTAATATTTGTCAAATGTGTAATATTTATTCATACTCTGTATATTCTTGTATTCTGATGGAATTGTTGTAATAAACAATGAAATGTTCTTCTGGTTGTGTTCTGATTGGTCTTGTCCTCAAAGCAATCCGGGCTTTCCTTACCGGGGAAATTTTGGGTTGCTACATTGTGTTCTCTTGAAATGATAGGACAAACTAATCATCAAGGATTGTTTTGAAGATTTAACCCTTGAATCAAGTTAAACAATCATTGAAGAATGGTTTTGAAAATTAAAACTAAGTTAGAGTTTTAATAAATCATTAACTAGATTTGAAATGAAACTATGTAAATAAACTTACCAAAATACGAGGGCAATTAGATATGAAGTACTGCCAGTTTTTCTTCTTGGGATTGATAGGATGGGAATGGGATAACGATTTGAGAAAATTCCTTTTCGCAAGGTTCGATAATACCGATAAAGCATAGGAACCTTGGTTTGAGTTAAATCTGTGAAATGAGATTTTTTTATCAACTGAAATGATTTACAAGGAAAAAAATTTAAACAAGAGTTTAAAGAATGTAGATCTTTGATAAAATTAGAGGGAGTAATTCCCAATGCAAAGAATGGTTTGAGTAAAAGAATATTCTAAAATGGAATGAGACTCATGATATTTTTATACATCAATAGATTTAAAAAATGTGCTGGTTATTTCAGAAAGATCGGGTTCCAACCCGTTCTGAATAACTATACGACGAGTATTGAAGATACTGAAGACGATGGTTGAAGACCGGGGATCTTCACATCGTTTGGATTGAAGATCAGGGATCTTTACATCGTTTGGACTGATTGTTGATGTCTCAATTGGGGTGTACTCCCAAGACGAGGTTTTAAGTGGTAGTTGTCAAGATGTACTTGTTGATTGTTTAAATGTGCAAGGGCCTGTTTCCTTTTTTGGACAAGGAATAAGGTGCCTTTGGTTTCGTTCAGACACAGAATGAACTTGTATGGATGTGTGTCTGACATTGCATTTTGTAGTATGTAATGGATTTTTGCTAAATGTATTTTGGTTGGATCCTCTTAGCTTAACATCCTTCTTTGAGACGTACAAGCTCAAAGGTTATATAGTTAGTGATTATCGATTATATGTTATGAGATGACAATGTGGCATGCAAAGTGATGAGCTTTTGATGATCATGGCTTTTTTTTGAAAAGCAGAGCTTTGTGTAAAATGTGACTTCAGGACCTCACAACCGGAAATGAACCAAAATATGATGAAGTACCATATATATAAGGACTAACATTTCCTTCTAGTTGAGAAGTGATGTCATGGTATGGAGCCAAGAAAACTTTCTTAGTGGATGAAGGAATAAGACACCTCGGATAAAGGTCGACAACGACCGGGGGACGTTATGTTCAAGAGAAACCGAACTACACCTGGTATAGGTGGGTCAGCTCTGTCGATACAGAAGGAGCAATATGTTAATCCTAGGACATCTCATTAGAGATGTTCTAAATCGCGGTAAGGAAGATCCTTTGCCTTGGTCATTGATGGAACCCAACTTCCAATACGAAGCCTTATAATTTTAGTTGTAATCTATGTATACAGACATAATATATGGTACCTTTTGATGACTGTTTGAAATATGTATGACTTGTTATCTAGTTCTCAAGCTGGTTAATCCAAGCCTTACTCGAGTGGTTGGCACTTGAGTCAGATCCGAGTGAATTTCAGGTTTATACAGGATTCTATGAGTTCCTAGGCGATTACGGAGAAGCTGGTGATCTTCTCAGAAGGCAGGGCGTATTCTACAATCTATACTTGGATGTTGTGGTTGTATCATGTGTGGATAGTGTTTATGAGTATCCATGTTATGTTTACTCAGATTATTTAAATGTTTTCTGCTATAAAGTTATGTTGAATATTACGTTTATTATATTTCGCTGAGAGATTTTGTTCTTCTCTTTTGTTTCTATTCCGCTGTGTTTGCTCTGATAAAACCCCTGGATGGATTGAGTTTGCAATATTTGGTTTTGTAGTACACGAACACCGTGGATGTGTTAAGTATCGATTATCGAAGATCCAAAATTCAGTTTGTCCCATGATTCTGAGGATGCTTACTTTTTGGACTGGACTTGTGTGGTTTATAATCGATTCAAAGGGAGAGTGTCTACGGGACGTCACATGCGGTATCAGAGCTTTAGTTTATCGATAACCTTGGATCTGTGGGTAAAGACTCGTCAGAGATGGGATCAGTAGTATCCTAGGACGAGTAACTCATTAGAGATAGGGTTTGTAGTACACTAGAATGATTTGAGAGTATTACATATGCGAGACGTATTTGTGATTTTTATATCTAAATGATTTCGGTTTTTGAAAATGTATTTTGGATATGTAAAAAGGTATATGTTCTGATAATACAAAAATATGCACTTGTAAAGTTAATTAACCAATTGATTGTTGGATGTGATGTGTGATAATTAGTCCAAACTAATTGAGAAAAGTATAAGTATACTTAAGAAAGAAGAAAAGAGAAAAGGATTATTTAAGTTGTGAATATGGAACTTAAATTCTAACTAAAAATCGACTTGTTTTTTAGGAAGAAAATTATATTCAAATATGATTGAACTAAACTAAAAGTGAACTAATTAAGAAATAATTAGTAGATTGGAGGATAAGGTTGAATTAGTTTGGAAATTAATTAGAATTGGACGTATATATTGAATATATTATTGAATGAAAGCTAAGGTGAGGAATAAAATAGAATTCTTGTCTAAAAGGTACATATTTACGGTATTGATTTGGGCTTGATAATATTATGAGGCTAGTTAGCAAGCTGCTTGGCTTTTCGATTTTCTTTTTGATTGGTGAGTGCCTATAATGGTGTTTTGAGGTTGTACTGATTGAGCCATACAAAGGAGTTAATGGCAAAAAATATCGAAATTTCAAGGTGTTAAAGAAGTCTAAGAACTGGAAGTTTTTAAGGAAACTAAAAAGATGGAAAACTTAATTTAAGGTACAAAATAATTGGGTTAAGATAAGAAATCCGAATTCTCGATGATTTTGGACAGTCAATAAATTCTGAGATGTGCTTAAGTTGCAGATGAGATATTTGAGTAGGGTAGAGAAGGAAAAACTGTAGGAATAACTATGTGAGTTTATATGAATCATTTCCTCAAATAGATACTATTCGAGTGCAGAACTTAGAGGTGTATTTACACCGATCCGGGAAAGGATTTAACACTCGTTGTTTGAAGACGAAGCAGGATGAGAATTTGTGGTTAGTTTCTTGAGTTTTCTATCATAGTTGTGAGCTATGTTAGGAAAGCTAGAGATTTCTGATCAAGAGCCCGATCAACGTCTGTACTAAGGGATCGAAAGATCAATACTAGTTTGGAGATAATTTGTGTGTTCGAATGAGAATCAAAATAGATATTCCACATAGATGATCTACGTATAACTTATGAAGTTATGTTTGGAGTTAAGTTTGATAGAATATGACATTATAGGTTAAGTAAACAACCTTCAGTTTCATCTTCGATTTCGGGATGAAATCTTTTTAAGTGGGGGAGATTGTAACAACCCTTTTTTTGGTCGATTTAAAGTATGAATTTTTAATTGATCTTCAGTGGATTCTAGATGGTCAAATATTGAATCTGGACCAGGAAACTATGGAAAATGAATTCTAACTTTGTTTTATATTTTATTGGAGTTAAAACAAGATAAGCGAAATAATAAAACTAATTTAAAATTTAATATGTTAAAATTTGGTATTTTAATATTATCTTGAAAGCCTAAAAATAGAAATTATGCAAATGATCTCAGATGTCGACGAAACCAGTTCCATCGAATCATAAACGTTAAAATATGACAAGGTTTCAAATTTCAAATCAGTCGGAATTAGCATATGAGCTTGGTAATATAAATATGTGTCAAAAAATTAGTTGAAATTTAATAATAGCGTAGAAAAAGACCATTTTTAAAATGGTCTCCGAATTCGACGAGGCCAGTTTCATTGGATGGGCATCAATGAAATACAGTAGGGTTTCAAATTTCGTATCGATCGGACTTACGGTTTGATCGTACGAATTGAAGACATTAAAGGTTGTTTAATTAAACGAAGTTGATATTTATCAAGAGACCGGCTTCCTTAAATGACTCTCTCCATGCTACCTCAGTAGTACCCTTTCATGATGATGTCTTTGCACTGTTCCATGATGATGTCTAGGTAATAATTATGTTTCTAAACTTAAAATAAGAAGTGGCACTTAAAATAATGAATGAACTAATTAATAAACCATGGAAGGTGAAATTGTTGTAAAGTCCTTACTTCACCACGAAGTTATCTACTCTCATGATGACACCTAGGTGGCATTTTGCACCCAACACCTTTGTAACAACCCGGAAAATCAGAACCAATTTAAAAATTTTATTTTGGCAATTTTAATGAATTTTGAATATTTAAAATGATTTATTTTAAATAATAATGGTAAGAAATTTATTTTGAATAGAATTAGAACGCATATATTTATTTGAATCGAGGTTAGAATATAAATATTTATTTTAACTATAAAGGGAACTGAAAATGGCACGCTAGTTTGAAAATTCGATTTCAAATGAATGTACTGGGTTCAAAATAAATCGGATTTTGGTGAAACCAAAAATATTTGAATCTATTTGAAAATATCTTTCCAACGAATGTGAAAAATCCAGATTTCATAGCGGGAATAAAAAGTTATGCCCAGTCGAAAATTCAGAATAGTCACTATGGAAATATAGCCTTAAAAATGGAGATTTTGCAAGCGGCCTCCGTTTTCGACGAGACCACTTTTGTTGGATTCGGAATGTCAATTTATTGCTTGATTCCAATTTTCATAATTTTTGGAATCAATATGTGAGTGTGGCGGATTTAAACATGTTTGGTCAATTCAGTTTGAATTTAATCAACTGGAAAATAACCGTTTTTCAAACTGTCTCCAAATTCGACGAAATTAATTTTGTTAGGACCGTATCGTCAAAGCATAGCCAGATTTATTTTTCTGGAATTTTCGGAGTTAGTATGTGGTCCGGTAAATTAAAACGTAAGTTCAAATTGAATATATACTAATATATATTTTAAAATTGATAAAAACTGATTGTAACAGTCGAATTGGCTTACCGAACATATCCCATTGTGTTCGGAATGGGGGTAATTAGTTATGGACGACACTCGATGAGTTTAATTTGGAATTCGAATGATAAATTTCCCTTTTACGAAATAATTATAATTAAATATTAATAAAATTATTATATAACCCTAGGGAAAAGTCAAAGCCCTTTTATTTTCTCTTCCATGGTCAAAATGCGCCTCTCCCCCAAATTGAAATAAATACCGTCGCTCCAGCCCCTACTCCACCGCCGATGCCATCGCCTCCTCCTCCACTCCGCTCCATCGCTACCTCCACCACGTCGAAGTCTGCACCGCTCGAGAGCCACGCGAGACCATCGCTCAACCTAAATCCGCCATCACCACCACTATTCATCGCGTGGTCAACACCGCGTCATCACCTCTGCCTTGTCACCACCGCAGCTCCACCGACTCCGACGCACCATCCACCTACTCCAGATTCGACGCCTTCTCCGATGTCAGCCGATCCCTTCACCCCCTCGGCTAACCCACACCCAAATCGACGCAGCCACTACCGCAGCTCCACCCCCACCAGCGATGCCAAGCCCCTCCATCCATCAAACAACTGTGAGTTTCTATTTTATTAGGGTAATTTGTTTAAAAATCTGTTTTTTATTAATATATATAACATTATATATAACATGATTTTTAAAGGGTAATTTATAAATTTATATATAAATTGGTAATAAAGATGTGATTTTTATAATGTAAACGAATTTATAAATTTATGATTTTTATTTTATAATAAAAATATGATTTTTATTATGTACGTAGTGCTATAAAAATACGATTTATATATATAATGACGGTATAAAAATATGATTTTTATACATATAATAGAGTTGTAAAGTTATGATTTTTATAGTAGAAATAAAATTATTTCTAGATAATAAAAACATGATTTTATTATGAAGTTAGCGAAATAAAAATACGATTTTTATATATATGGAAGCAAAATAAAAATATGATTTTTATAAAGTAGTAGCGGTATATAAATGTGATTTTTAACATAAACATCATATTAAAAATGTGATTTTTATTATGAACAGCGGGAAAAGATTGCGTTGGAATTTTGGGCAAATTCGAACCGTTAAGAAATAAAGAATGGAGGAGTGGATTCCAAAGTGTGAGAACTACTCACTCTGATTATTTTCTATTTAAAATTATAGTAGGATGCTGTTAGATCCAAAAATGGCTCTAACACCCAAACTAGGAACAATTTATGATGAAATGAAACTAAAAATGAAGAAAACACACAATTTTTAGTGGTTCGGCGTTAAATAGTCTACGTCCACTTTCTACTCTTTGAATTGATGATTTGAATGTAGATACAACAATAATTCTCTCTCACTTTCACTTACATAATGCATAGATTCATTCAATCTTCTCTGAAATAAACTTTATAAGGTGATTGTGATATAAAAATGGTAATGGAATTCGGTTCTCAAAGGGGTTTCAACTCTAAAAATTCCAAAAGATCCCTTTAAATGAACCTTGGAGGTGTATTTATAGGTGAAAATGTCTCAGAAGTGGCTCCGGTTCGAGTACACGTGGCCCCCATCCCACAGAAGTCGGGTTCGGATAGAGTATGATGGTGACAACGCATCAGGTTGGTGGTGAATGTGGGTAAAGTGGTTGCTTAACCGCTCCGCTTCGTGAGGAAATCATGGGATGTAACTGCTGTCTATCGGTATGTGGTTCGGATTGAAAGAATGAGAGAAGGAAGGGAGCGGATCGGGCTTCCTCGACCTGATCCGGAGCTGTTTCTGCTCCTCCATCCCCTAACCTGCCATATTCTATCTCGGATGGTGATCCCCGACCTGATCTGGTCATCATATGCATGTTCTTCTAATCATCTTTCCTTTACTTATTTAGTTTTTCTTCTTTGTGTAACCTAGTTCACAAAGTAGGCTAACATTTTGCTCCCTCGAAGGACACTTCTATTGAAAATAAAGGGTGCTTCGACATTGTTTAACCGTTGATTTGCGAAATAAATTATCGAACAATTGCTTCTATTCGTTTGTAGGGTTGCGTCACTTCATAGGGTCACAACGCTTGCCGTATATATGTACACCATAGACTGCACAAACTGCTTTCTTTGTTTCAAATTACTCTGAGAACTCTGCTTGATGTCCAGTAGCTCCTCCAGGTAAACATGTGTATATTTCTCTTTGGGTTCATTTCATATGTTGAAATATTAATGATCCTGCTTTGGGTTCGGGTCGGTTCCATCCGATCCCACGGGGTTTAAATGCCATCGTGCTACTGGTCTGGAAGGCCATGGGCCTAGTTTCCGGTCCGAGCGGAGCCACGCTGGTAGGAATACAAAGGGCCGCTGTACCCTTATATAAATTCACTTTCTTCTTCACTTCCGCTCTCATCCTTTCACTTCCATCGCTTCTCCAGAAATCTCACTGAAGAAAAACAAAACCCTAGTTCTTAATATTCCAATAATTCTCCTTTAATCCTCAAATCGATTACATAGGTAGGTCAGAACTTCGACTAACTCTCTTTTAATTGATTCTCATTCGAATTTTAGAAGTAATTTGAGTAAATTTTTGCTTGACGTCGTACCAAGCGTGGCGCGGTGTCTTCTCTCCCCTCGCCAACGTCGTTGTGACCCCGTTACCACCTTGAGGCATTGGTGGATGAGATTTGACCTAGTGGTAGGCATATTGGCTCTTAGAAGGAGATAGGTTCGGTGCTGATGGAGAAGTGAAGGAGAAGAAGAAAGAAAGGGATGGGATCAGATCGGAATGGGAGACACAAAAGGGAGAAGAAATGGTTCCATCCAACCGGGTCGGGTCGTAGGTGAATTATGTGCGTGAAAACTTGTAAGAGGTTTAAAGTCGTGAGTACAGTTCGGCTCGATGTCGGCTGACCCATTCCTGGTCAGCTTCTACTAACTCCATTTGATCCGTTCCAAATATCTGAAACATTCAGGACTGCCTGTTTGATGGGTTGGACATCTGAACCGACCCCACGTTGCCCAAGATAAGGACGCGAACCGATTCAGTCATGATATAAGAGAAAGAACTTAAGCTTATCTGATCATAGCACGCACATCCGAACCGATCCCATATCACCTAGGGCTAACGAACCAATCCGAAGCGACTTCGCTAAAAGTGACTCAACTTAATCAATATTGGTCGTGGCCTATGACTTTATGGACAGTTAGGATAGAGCCTTATTATCATGACTGAAATTCCAAGATTATCCTGAACACATTACTTCTTCGTCAAACTTGTGCATCGTGCTCTTATGTATTTACTTTGTATTTCTTGCACTTACTTCATACACTTTAGTTCACACACATGTAAGGGGGGATATGAGCAACTTTACATTAATCCTTGTTATTGTTTCTTCAATATTTTATCAGATATGATCGAGAGACGCTCATCTAGATTAGCAGAAAGAAGAGAGGCTACAGGGACAGCTGAAAACCCTGCCATTGAAGATATATCTTCTACTTCCAATTCAGGTTGGAATAGCGAAGGCCCAGATTATGAGATGGGAACTCATGGTAGTGATGCACCATCTAGAGGTGATGTCTCTCTCGGGGAGGAGGAAGAAGGAGGGATAGGAGATACTCGTGCTCCCGATGAATTCAGGGATGCAGTTATCCTGGAATTGCCTAAAGATTCAGTTGAGTCGACAATTGATAACGATAGACTAATAGGATACGCCTCAAGCATGGGATTCTTCAAGGAGATACCCTTTTACCCTCAAAAACAGATCGTACCCATAATCCACCAGAAGGATATATGGCTATTTCCAGACTAATGTGTCTTGTTGGAGCGATACCTCCGTTTCCACGATTCATCGTTGATTTTCTAAGACAGTTGAGGATTGCCCCTATGCAGCTTCTTCCCGATTCTTACGCCTATTTATATACCCTGTACATAGCCTATAGAGAAATTCTTGGTGAAGAGTTGACTTTTGAAGATGTTCATTTCTTTTACAACTTCAAACATCGAACCAATGACACTCTGTCCTTTGTATATTTCGAATCTGTGCCAAAAATAAAGATTAGCACCGTTCCATTTAGCAGCAATGCTGGGGATACAAAGCCTGAATGGTTTTACATTAGACAGCAGCCGGGGTGCGCCAGAAGTTGGCTGAAATCAAGTAAGGACATCAATGTTTTAAATTTCAATCCTCGAAAACATGCTAATACCGCTTGTCTTTTCTTACAGTTCCTAACCCGACGCAAGAAAAACAACCAATACAATTCGATCGCTTGAATCGGCTGCTCAACGGTGACCTGAAATTCTTGGCCATCAAAGAGTGTTTGGTGGATGACTATCTTCATAGGCATCGTCTTGTTGCTATAACTCGTAGCATAGGGCATGGTGACGGACCTTATGTGTATATACCTCATGTTGAAGGGCCAATTGAGGCCTCACCGGGGCATGGAGGTAGCCCGAAGGATCCTCCGGTACCTCAAATGGTTCCTTCTCCTTCGTCTTCTGCAACTCAAGATGACATACTAGCGAATATACCTGCCGCTGACAGGGACAAATATATTACTCCTGATGATGCGGCCACTCCTGAGGGGCCAATTTCTTCAAAGGGGTTGCCGACAGTTATTCCTCTTGGATACACTCCCATAGCTGATGAATCTACATTTCGAGGCTTAGGGGATCATCCCCTGCCTGAAACTTTTTATTTTTCAGAGGATTTCCCAACAAATCCTCTCACTTTTACTTCCAAGGAAGAGATCACTCTTGTAAAGGCCGGGGAGACTATCAATCTGGGCTCTGGTCTATTTGGGGGGAAGCATCACTTAGGATACACATGACAATATAGAACTGCACGTCACAGCACTTGAACTTTATGGTAATATTGATCTTAACATTCTTTCATTTCTCTTCTACAGGACAAATGGGGAGACAAAGATATCATATGCGAGATGTTCGTTCAAGCATGCCCCCAATAGGTCCCGATGATAAACACGACCAGTATGAGAGTAGGGGTAGAGACGACAGGAGGGATCGACTTCCAAGGTCTTATCGACCCTCCCGTTCTCGATCCCCGCATCACAGAGACTCAGAGAAACACAAGAGTCATCCTTCATATCATGAGAAAGACAAGTAGAGTGGCAAGCCTCCTGCTCCATCTAAGGGCACGATTCCCCAAGATGATAGTTCGCAAAGGGTTTCTGATCCCAAAGGGAAACAACCAGAATCGGGGAAAGATGCCGGGAAGAAACGACCCATCACGAAGCTATCTCATCGCACTATCGACATAACCACCACAAGACCGGTCATTCTCAATGACGAGAATCAGGCTAGACTAGAGGTTCTGAGGCAGCAATTTCCCGAACACCATTTCGGGCACATGCATTTTGTCCCAAAACTCCAACTCGTAAAATCTGATTGGGCCAACGATGTCAAGGCTACTATAGATTTCGTGGATGAACAGTATAAAGAGATAAAGAAGTATGCCAAGACTCTTTCTAAAATCATTAGCGATCTGGTGGCAGACATAAAATCCATGGCCGACGCTACTGAGTATGATGCAAGGGCCATCGAAAACTCTGAGAAAGATCTAGAGGATGCCCAAGCTAAGCTTGCTCTTGAACAACGCGATGCAGATAACTATAAGAAGTAGCTCGAGGAATTAGAAAAGCACTATCATTCCGAGCTTGAATCCCATAGTCAGGAGCGAATAGATTTAAAGAAGCAGGTCGAGGATGCCAGATCTGGGAATGTTCGTCTTGCTCAAGAGAAGGCAGATTTAGCCAAAAAGAATGCAGAGCTTGAGACTAAGTTATTGGAAGTTGAAAAAAGGGTGGCTCTCACTGGAGGAAATGTAAATACTGCTTTGCAGCAAGTTGAGGAGGTCAATGAACAGCTGAAAGATGCTCAAAGGGAGATTGATGAGAGTGGTGAAACCATGGTCGGATTTTTTGCTCAAGTGATTCATCACCGAAACCATGCCTGGCTGAAGGACTATCCCACTCCCCTTGTGTATGCATAGGACCAGCTGGTCGACTGGTAGAAAGAATAACTTGGAGTAGATTTGATTAACGAAAATAAGCTTATAGAGACATTCCTTAGAGGTGAGGAACCATTGCATTTGGCCGAAGGGCGTAGACTTATCGCTGCTACAATGGAGGAAGAGAAGCGTCAAGCCAAAGGAAAAAATATCATCGGAGTTGGCTCCTCTTCTGCTACAGCTGAGATAATTGGAATAAAGGGATACGACCCAGAAAGGCCAGGAATTCCTGAGGCTTCTCTTTTGTCTCCTATAACCGAGTCTACCTCCGACGTTACTACTGCTCAATTCAAGAAGTCTGCTGAAGGTATTTCTACCTTTTCGCCTCAATTCATCAAAGTTATCTCAACCTTTGGTCATATTATCGAACAGACTTTTGAAGACCCCATGTTTTCTCCTGAATTAATAACAGTTGCTTCTCGCTCTGCAGGTACTAAGCCAGTTGAAAAAGCTGACGATTCGCAAAGGACGTACCCGAGTAAAAGGTCTACTGAAGAGACCCGGGAGAAACAAGATAAGGTCGCTACTACATAACCTGGGAAAGATGATGAGGGCAAGAAAAAGGAGGTTGTCGACAAAGCTCCCGTACCACCTAATGCCGAAACTCCTCATGATGATGAAATAATAGCTGCTTTGAAAGATGATGGTGGTAATGACGGGCATGATGAAGACCCCGATGTTACTATAACTGGGGATGCAGGAAATTTTGATGATCTGACTTTGGCCGAGATGAAGGCCAAGTAAGATAAATGCATGCAATTGAAAGTTGAGGAGACAAATCCTGAAAATCTTAAGCCTCTTGCGATAGTACATCCTGGGTCGAGGTTAGTCGTTAAACTTTCAACTAGATCGATCACCGAGGAACTTGCTAAAAAATCTTCTATTGATCTCAATGTCACTGTTCTGAGAAAAAGAAACCGAAGCGTATTTTACTGAGATTGAGAAAGAAGAGAAGGAAAAGCTCAAGGATGCCAAAAAGGCAAAGTCTACTCCAAAGTCCAAGTGAAAATGCATTATGTCTTTTGTTTTGATATTTCACTACTCCGTTATCGTTGTAGCGGGTGCAACCCTCGCATCTTTTGCTTAGCCTTTCGGTGTAAACTCATGTATTTGTGAATAAAGTAGTTTGTTCCCTACAATGTCAAATATTTGTGAATCTATTATTTAAGTAAAAATGCAGATAAACAGCATATCATATCACAGCTATACAATAAAGTCATGACAAAGGGAACATGTGTATGTATATGCCCCCAATCAATCTTGGATAGGCTGATTAACTAAGACTTATGTGAGACTGATTAAATTCAACATCCAGCTGCCCCCGACTCTCTGGCGGGGCTAAATTTCTTTTGTCGTTGATGCTTAATCTTCTGGCATCTTTATACTCTCCTGTCTTATAACCAGGTTAGAGTATTATTGAAGCGGTCTCTTATCGGGGTGCACCTTCACGCCTCACGGGACGTCGCCTTCCCATCCTATATACTCTCTCTTGATTCATGAGAGTTAGAGTTAGGAATGTCGTCTTCCCTTCTATCTTATTATGCAAATGGTCATTTCATTTGTTCCTGCATATAAATTATCTCCAATTTTCCAAATCTAATTTAATGTTTTGTGTAAATAAGCATGATAGAATAATCGTTGGAGATAGAAACAATGCAGGAAAGTAAATGACACATGATATTTTTATAGTGGTTCAGCTAAGTCGTAGCCTACATCCACTTTATAATCCTTTATTCATATAAACTGATTTTTTAAGGCAAGTCATGTCTTTTTACATAGTCTTTAAAAATAAAAGGAAAAGACTGCATGTTTAACCCAGAGATCACCGCAAGTGCTGAGCATTCCAGGCTCTGGGAATCTCCTCGCCATCCACGGTCATTAGCTTGAAGGCTCCTGTATCAAGCTTCCGTTGGATGGCATGTGGTTCTTCCCACTTTGGACCCAATTGAGTTGAAGGCGGGAAGATTCGTTTTAACACTAAGTTCCCTGGTTCGGAAGTCCTGAAGCGAACTTTTCGGTCATAATAACGTGCTACTTGGTGTCGATGTCTTGAGGCACGCAGGTCAGCTTCGTCTCTTTTTTCTTCAACCATGTCAAGAGACTCAAGGAGGAGTGCTCTATTCGTCATTAGGTCATAGTATGTCACCCCATGAGAGGGGATTTCTAGTTCCACCGGGATTACCGCCTCCGATCCGAAGGAGAGTGAAAAGGGAGTGTGGCCAATTGTCGTCTTAAAGGTTGTTCTGTAGGCCCACAAAGCTAGCGGCAACTCATCCACCCACTTGGCCTTGGCCCGTTCCAACCGCTTCTTAAGGATAGATTTAATAACTTTGTTAATTGCCTCAAACTGCCCATTTGTTTGCAGGTGAGCCACAATAGTATACCTTTTATCATTCTTGTATTTCTGACAGAAGTTCCTGAATTCGACGCTGTCGAATTGTGTCCCATTATCAGTTATGATGGTCTTCGGTATTCCAAATCGGCAAATAATGTTTCTGACCACAAAACTTATCACCTTCCTTGTCGTGATCATGGTTAAGGGTTCAGCTTCTACCCACTTCGTGAAATAATACACGACGACGATCTCATACTTTGCTCCTCCTTTGGCGATGGGTAACACTCCAATAATATCAGTTCCCCACATAGCAAATGGCCATGGACTTACCATTGACTTAAGGCGGGTTAGGGGTGCTTTGGGAATTTTGGCGAACCTTTGACATTTGTCGCAGCGTCGTGAATAATCAGCTACGTCTTTATTCACGGTAGGCCAAAAATAGCCATACCGCAGTACTTTCTTTGCTAAGGTTTAGCCCCCGGTGTGATCTCTGCACTCACCTTCATGTACTTCCTACAGTACACGTTTGATGTCGTCGTGTGCGATACACCTCAGTAGGGGCATGGAAAACCCTTGGCGATAAAGGACGTCGTCTTGTAAAACGTATCTTGCAGCCTTTCGTGTTACAACTCGTCTTTTGCTTTTCTTCAATGGTAAAATTCCATTTTTGCGGAAGTTCTTGATTGGTGTCATCCATGAATCCCTCTCTGATTCGGCTTCTAAGGCTAGTTCCACCTCCATCAGCACGAAACTTGGTGACTCCAAAGTCTCTATCGGAACTATTTCAGTTTCTTCAGGATTGTCAGAACTTGCTAGTTTAGCCAACCGGTCTGCCTTCTGATTTTCTATTCCTGGAATGTGAGTTATGCTGTAACACTATAAATTACCCAGTAACTCCTTTACTTTTTTAAGATAAGTAACAAGCCAAGGTCCTTTAGTAACAAACTCCTCCCGTACCTGGAAGACAACTATTTTGGAGTCACAACATATATCCAGTGTCTTCACTCCTAGTTCTTTGGCGAGCTTCAGCCCAGCAATCAGGGCTTCATACTCCTAATCGTTATTGGTGGCAACAAATTCTAATCGCAAGGCATCGTAAATAGATCATCCTTCAGGAGTGATTAAAACAACTCCAGCGCCGGACCTTCGATCATTCTTGGCTCCGTCAGTATATAACTTCCACGGACTAAGCTCTAACTCTTGTTCTAAAGTAACCACATTATCACCCAACGTTTCCTCTTCGGGAATCGTAAATTCGGCTATGAAGTCGGCCAAGGCCTGCCCCCTTATTGATCTCCGTGGTTGAAAATTCAAATCGAATTGACTCAACTCGATGTTCCATTTATGTAACCGCCCTGAGGCTTTGGGTTTTTGCAACACTTGCCTTAAAGGTTGATCGGTGTATACAACTATCGGGTGATCCTGAAAGTAATGACGAAGTTTGCGGGAAGCAATCAGGAGGCTATAAGCAAGTTTTTCTATTTTTGGATAATTACGTTCTACAACGGCTAGCTTCTTTCTTACGTAGTATACAGGCCTCTGGACTTTATCTTCTTCATGTACCAACGCTGTACTGATAGCATGAGACGATACCGCTAGGTAGACAAACAAATCCTCATGCTCCGCAGGTTTTGACAATATTGGAGGCTTCTCTAATAAGTCTAATAGATTCTGGAAAGCCTCCACACAATCAGGAGTCCACTCAAAATTTCGTTTCCCTCGTTTTATCAGATCGAAGAAGGGTACACACTTATCTGTGGCTTTGGAGATAAACCTGCTCAATGCAGTCCTTAATCTTTCGTGGTTCTTCAGTATTCCTTATTGTTGCTATTTGACTAGGATTTATTTCAATCCCTCGAGAGCTCACGATAAACCCAAGGAATTTCTTAGATGCGACCCCAAACGAACATTTTAGGGGGTTTAACTTCATCCCATACCTTCGGAGAATGTCGAACATTTCGGCTAAGTCTTTTGTATGGTCGGAAGATTGTCTAGACTTCACAAGCATGTCGTCCACATAAACCTCCATGGTTTTTCTGATTTGATTATAGAACATGCGGTTGACCAAGTGCTGATATGTGGCTCCTGCATTCTTTAATCCAAATGGCATTACCACATAACAATATAACCCCAAGTCTGTGATGAAACTTGTGTGCTCTTGATCTGGTATGTGCACGGGAATTTGATTGTACCCCGAATAGGCATCCATAAAGGATAAGAGCTCGTGTCCGGCTGTCGAGTCCACTAGTTGATCAATCCTGGGAAGAGGAAAGCTATCTTTCGGACAAGCCTTGTTCAAGTCAGATAAATCAATACACGTACGCCACTTCCCATTAGATTTTTTGACTAGGACAAGATTTTATATCCAGTCGGGATATTTCGAATCCTTAATGAATCCATTATCCTTCAATTTCTTTACTTCTTCCTTTAAAGCTGCTGACCGCTCTGGGCCTGAAATCTGTCTCTTCTGCTTGACCGGTGGGTGCTTTGGATTGATGCTTAAAGAGTGGTTCATAATAGCAGGAGAAATCCCACACATGTCAGCGTGAGTCCAGGAAAACACATCTAAATTTGCCTTTAAAAAATCAGCCAACTCTTTCGCTCGAATTGGATCTAGTTGTGATCCGATCTTCAGTACTTTTGTCGAATCTTCATCATCAATAGATATATCTATGGTCGTCTCGTTGGGAGTCGCCTTTCTGTCTTCGGGTTCTCTATCCTCTTGGGATCTATATCATCGAGCACATCTAAGGGCGACTCTCCTGGGGCTGGACCGCTTAATTGTTATGCTGAGTTTTCTTTCGAAAGGGGAGAATCGTCCTTAGGTTCTATATTCAACCCCTTCATTAGCATCTTCAACTCCGTCATGTAACAAGCTCATCCCATAGCTTGGTCGCCTTTCATCACCTCTATTCCTGCGTCAGTCGGGAATATAAGCAGTAAGCACCAAGGTGCAATACATGCCCTAAACTCGGCGAGGGTCGGTTGGCCTAGGAAAGCATTGTAGGGTGACTCTACATCCAAAACTACAAATGGCAGGATTCTCACTCTCTGGCGATCTCCTTGTCCTAACGTCACAGGTAATTCTACGTAGCCCATCGGAGCCATTGACGCCCCCATTGAAGCCCCGTATCCATCCTTCGCAGGGCTTTAAATCTTTTGCTTCGAGTCTCATTTGTTCAAAAGCTTTCTTGAAGAGGATATTAACTGAGCTTCCATTGTCCAACAACACCTTATGGACTAAGGAGGGGCCGATGGCCGTGGTAATTACCAGTGGGTTTTCGGTTGGTGATTGAATTACGGTATCATCTCTACTACGAAATATGACGTCATCTGACATCGTCTTTTGTTGTTTTACTGGAGTAATGTCTTCGAGGTTACTGCATTCTCCTACCTCAAAGTGTTTGGAGGCATTAACATACTGATCCATCGCTTTGAAACTATGGCTAGCTAGATGGGGTCCGCCTATAATAGTATTGATAACGATCCCCTTGCCTTTCTGCTGGGCTGTGGGTTTAGAAGTAGGCTGGTTTTGGTTCGGGGCTTGCCCTCCTTGCCCCCTATCCCGTGGGGCAACCTTGTACTCATCTAACTTCCCTTCCCGTAGCAATTTCTCAACTACGTCTCTCAAATGATGGCATTCCTTGGTAGAATGACTGTAGGTTCCATGGAACAAGCAAAACTTTCCTGTGGCGATCTCTTTTTTAGTGGAGTCTTTGGGTGGTGGCTTCTTATGTTGCAATATGTTGTATGTGTCTAAATAAATGTTTTCCAAGGTGTCATTCAATGGCGAATAGTTCTCAAAAGTTTAGAATCAAGGTCTTTTGCTGGAATTGTTCCCTCGGTTCCTATTCCTCCTATTTCCATTTCCATTCCTGTTGTTATTACCTCCGTTCTGGTTGCCGATGTTCACCTCAACCTTCCCCGAACTATCACCGGATTGCTTCACAACATCATTACTTTGGACACCTTCCCTCGAGGCCCCTTCAGACTTTCTCTTTCTATTTGCATGAGCTTCTTCTCGCCTTAAGCGGTTATTGGCCTTTTCGTGGAACAATTCCCTAGTGGGGGGTGGTTTCCCGGATAGATAATCCCCGAATTCTGTGTCCGGGTCAACTCCTTCTATTAAGGCCATCAGAATAGAGGGTTCATGAGGATCACTAACTTCGGTGACAGCCAAGTTGAAGCGATCTAAATATGATTTCAAAGATTCACTAGAGCCTGCTTAATCCTTGACAACTCTGTGACGCTTTTGGATTTTTGAGCGTAAAGTCGAAACTGGTTCATAAAGCGTTCACTAAATTCTGTGAAGTTTGATATTGACCGTGGGGGGAGTCGGGTGAACCACATTAATGCCACGTCTTCTAGATAAATCGGGAAGGCCTTTTATTTTACAGCATCTGGATCTGTTGCGGCATTCATGAACCATGCATACCTCATTAGATGCTGTCCTGAGTCGGTTCTCCCTGAATACCGATCCATCTATGGCAAGTTGAATCGCCGAGGGAACTGGAAGTCCAATATATCATCTGTGAAGGGGGTATGACTTCTCTCAATGCCCCAGTCCTCATTAGTGTATCGTCGGCTTTCAGACATGATTTGACGCACCAATGCCCATACATCGGCATTTGTTAATGTTTGCACAGGTTCTCTAGGTCTGATATTCGGATTACCCCTGTGTTCCTGATTAGGGGATAACCTCATGTTTCTAGCGGCGGCTGCTCTACACTGCTCCCTATGCTCCCGGTCGATCTCAGGAGGAAGGGGTTGGAGAAGTTGTTGTTGTGTAGGATTAGTAATATTAGGATCCCTGGGTAGAACGTGGGATCCACGCATGGGTAGCAACATAGGCTCTCGCAGGATCGGGTCATCAGGTCCTTACGCACGAGCAGCATCTTCACGGGACCCTAAAGATCCAAAGGTCAACTGATCAAGATTTTGAGGTCGCTCGAGCGGCCTTCTTTCATGAGGACGTCCTTCATCCGAGGAAGATGAATAGTCTGCAGCAAGGCGGCATGTTGGGGAAGGTGTCTTTTGTCTTTGGAGCTCATTGAGTTCCCTACTCATGGTGATCATGTTTTCTTGCATGCGAAGACTGTCACGTTTATGGGCTTCCAATGCATTTCTAGTACTCTTCAGCATGTCAAGAAAATACGAAAAATCCCTGTGCGTGATGGGTGTGGATGGAGCAGGTTGATCACCAGTTGTCGTGGACGGCATTGGAGCATTGGTGGGTGTTCGAGTAGAAGTACCAACTTCAGCCTGGTTCAGGTCGGATCGGAGCCGGGTGGTATTTTCCAGACCGTTTCGGAGGGGGAGTGTGAGTGGCCTCAACACGATTGGATCGGATCAAGTTCATCAGTTCGGTTCGGATCTTCCGGACCGGATCGGCCTGCTCCAGAATCTTGACCGCGCGACCTCGTCACGACCATGGTTTGCTGATCTTCGCTAACTTCATTCACTCGATTGCTCTGGATTTCTTTGCCTTTTCCTTTGGCCATAATTTCCAATTTTTCAATGAATAACCAGCAAGTACTTAAAAGTGTTGGAAACAGAGGATTAATTTCTTTAAATTTGAGGGTCCAAATAGTAGAACGATAATCCCAAAAAGCAAAGAATTCAGAAGATTCTTAGTGAAAGCACCAAAATGTTAGATCCAAAAATGGCTCTAATACCCAAACTAAGAACAATTTATGATGAAATGAAACTAAAAATAAAGAAAACGCACAATTTATAGTGGTTCGACGTTAAATAGCCTATGTCCACTTTCTACTCTTTGAATTGATGATTTGAATGTAGATACAACAATAATTCTCACTCACTTTCACTTACGAAATGCATAGATTCATTCAATCTTCTCTGAAATAAACTTTATAAGGTGATTGTGATATAAAAATGGTAATGGAATTCGGTTCTCAAAGGGGTTTCAACTCTGAAAATGCCAAAAGATCCCTTTAAATGAGCCTTGGAGGTGTATTTATAGGTGAAAATGTCTCAGAAGGGGCTCCGGTTCGAGTACAAGTGGCCCCCATCCCATAGAAGTCGGGTTCGGATAGAGTATGATGGTGACAGCACATCAGGTTGGTGGTGAACGTGGGGAGAACATAGGTAAAGTGGTTGATTAACCGCTCCGCTTCGTGAGGAAATCATGGGATGTAACTGCTGTCTATCGGTATGTGGTTCGGATCGAAAGAATGAGAGAAGGAAGGGAGCGGATCGGGCTTCCTCGACCCGATCTGGAGCTTTTTCTACTCCTTCATCCCCTAACCTGCCATGTTCTATCTCAGATGGTGATCCCCGACCCGATCTGGTCATCAGATGCATGTTCTTCTAATCATCTTTCCTTTACTTATTTAGTTTTTCATCTTTGTGTAGCCTAGTTCACAAAGTAGGCTAACAGATGCAGACAGTGCTCAACAGCACCCGACACCGTCGTCCACAGACCATGGATGACTTGTTTGATTTTGTTGTGTTGTGAAAATTGATTGTGATGTGGAATGGAATAAATAAATATTTTATTGTTAGAAATATAATTTTTAACGTGTATTTGAATAAAATAAATATTCATTTACAAATCGAACGATTTTTTTATGTACACCCATTTGACTGACATTGATTGGGATGATATATATATCGCCCAATTGCACAAATAAAATTGGTGTTTGTTGATTGAAACCCCACATGGGTATTGGGATGATATTTGACATACACTAATCCCTATTGTTTAGCTGTATGTCAGTCGATGGGTTGACAGACTGTATAAGCGTTATTTATTCATTTTAATGCTTATACAGTTGTGTGATGCACTATAGATGATGGATGATTGTTTACCATTGTTATTATATACATGTGTTGTATGGAATCCATATAATTAACCTTATATGGTTTGGTTGGGTCTCATTCTAATATGGAAAACAAAGAATGTGTTAAAATAACATTCATGTGTTGAATGAAATAAAATAACAAATATTTTAAAATAATATTCAGTAAAGGATTAAAATCTGATTTTGATGTCCGATTTTGGATGGACACGTACATATTTAAATATATGAAGCCGTGTTGATTAGATGTGCGCCATTTTGGAGCAAACGATATTTATATCGATTTTATTCATTTTTATAATGAAGATCGAAAAGAAGGTTATCTCAAAATCTAATGTTTTGAAAATATTATCATTTATATATTAATGATATGGAATATTTAATTTTGATTTAAAATTGAATATGAAGTTGAAATTGTTTTTTAAAATGAAGTTAAAACAATTAATAAAATACGTTTTAAATGGGAATCAACGAGATTTATAATATGTATATTATATATATTTAATGGCCTGAATAGAACGCGCCGCGCCGCGACCATTTGCGAATTTCGACCATTGACTTTGAATTGACATTACGGGAGATTCGACCGTCGGATTCTCCTAAACCAGGACCGTTGGGTTCGTATCGAAAAGAGCTTTCCAATGAATATGAGAGATTTGAAATCTAATGATTGGATTTGGAATTATGTCCAAATCAAATTTGGAAAAGTCGTTGTAAGAGCAGTTCGATGACCGTTTATGGAAATCGACTGTACGGGCCTTGATAAAATTATTAAAAATATTAATAATTTGTGTAAAATCATAATAAATGATTTGGAAAGAATTAGGATGAAAAATTCCATATTTGAAAAGATTAAAATATATTTTTATCGAAATGAACTAGTTATGAACTAGAACTATAATCCAATATTTTTAAATAAATAAATTGGATTTGAAATGGTTTTAAAAATAACCAGAATTTTAAATGTATGAATTGGAACGGATTTGAATCGAAATTATCTTTGGAATATTTCGATATTGGATTCCGTGATTATACAGACATTGTGGGGGAATTTGGAAGATATACATATATCGTTATTCCAATACGATATTTGTTGATTTCAGTACTTGATATTGAATATAAGTCGATTATTTTCTATTCAGATCCTTGTATTTAATATCAAATGGGATTTTGGGTTTGTCGTGAACGGTGTCTTCAATAACACTATTCTTAAACCCAGTTGAGAAAAGATTAAATTTTTTATTAAGATTTAATGAAGTTTACCAATTAATTAATATTTAGTTGGAATCGAATTGAATTGGATTTTTAGGTTTGTCGTGAACGGTGTCTTCACTAACACTGTTCTTAAACCTCGTGTGAAAAGAATAAATCTTTTAATTAAGATTATTGGAGTTTCCAGTTATATTTAGTAACTGGAATAAAAATAGAATGTGAACTGGGTTTATTGTGAACTGTGTTTTTAATGACATTCGGTCTTTAACCCAATTTGCAGTGAAATGTGATTTGGAATTTATAAATCTTTTAACTAAGATTTAATGGAAATTTTCCGAAGTAAAGTTTTCCAATTCAATAAAATAAATTGGAATGGAATGGAATTCGGTTTGGTAATAATCGAAGTGAATATCTATGGAGGAAGACTGTTAATATATATGGAATTTAAAAGGCTTTGCCGTTATTCCATTTACATTATTGGTCGGATATGGAAGTTTATATTGATCTGTTTTTTCGTGAAGATTCCATAATTAATGGAATGTGATTTTGAGTTTATCGTGAGCTGTGTTTTAAATGACATTAGTTCTTTAACCCAGTTAAAGACAGGATTTATTTCCTGAATTTGAATAATCATTAAGTAATGATTTTTGGAGATTAAAACTAAATGGAGTTTCAACGAATCTTTAATTAGATTGAAAGGTAAATCTGATAACTAAAATTATCAAATTCAAGAAATGGTCGAGAATGGAGTATCACCAGTTTTGCTCCAACCGATAGTTAAATCTTTAATTAGATTAGAACGTGAAATGGTAATTAAATTTACCTATAACACCGTGGTGTTAGATATGGAGTATTACCAGTTTTACTCCATGGGATAAACAGGTTGGGATTGGGAAATTAAATAAAGGATTACTTCAGTATGGTTCGCTAATCCCGACTAGTTTGGATAAACTTTAATTTGGTTTAAATTGATATCCAAAGGGAGATTAAAGAATAAATTTGAAGAATTTATCTTTGATAAAATTAATGGGAACCTTTCCCAAAGGATTTGAATATTTAAATAAAGGAATATTCAAAATTGGAATGAAGCGTATGTTGTGTTTTTGTAGCACTTGTTTATAATATACGCGAGTTATTCGGAAAGACGGGTTTATCCCATTCTGAATAACAGAATCGGCGATGAGTCGACGATGAATACGGTGGTTGAAGACCGAAGGTCTTCACATTGTTTGGATGATTACTTATGTATTGATTGGGCTGCACACCCAAGACGAGGTAATAAGTGGTGATCGTCCAGACGTACTTGGATATCGACCGGATATGTGAGGACCTCTCTCCTATATTGGACATATGGGACGAGGAATAAGGTGCCTCCGGTTTCGTTCAGACCCAGAACAAACTTGTAAATGGATGTGTGTCTGACATTGGATTTCATTCTGTGTAATTGATAGACATCAGTTGCATGGCATGAATTGCTTGTGTGGCATGCTGAGATGCAAATGATCAAGGCTTCTGTTGAAAAGCAGAGTCTTATGGTTGATGATCAAAGCACGGCTTTAATATAGCATAGCTTTGTGTATAGCATTAATTCGTGAGCCCCGCACCCCGGTGTAAACCAGAAATGGGAGAGGGCTTCTGGGAGGGCATGCGTTTCCTTCTAACTAGGAGTGGTGTCTGGGTTTTGCAAGCCCAGACGTTTCACTTATGTGGATGATGGATAGTGAGGCGCCTCGGTTTTATCGGTCACTGCGGTGTCGATGGATGGTTTGGTCGTTATATAACCAGTTTACGCCCCATAGGGCGGGAAAACGTATTGTTCAGGCATTTTAATCCACTCTGTGTGGACCGGCCCTGACGATCCAAGGTGCAGTTGCGGCTGAATCTTGAGGGGCGGGCTAGAGTGTCTCGAATTCGGTAAGGACGTTTCCTTGCCTTCGTTCACAGATGGAAATCCAAATTCCAATACGACATTTTACGGTTTTAGTAGTATACTATTGGCAACATAGTGGCATGGGATGCTAATGCCGTTTATGATTGATACATTTATATTTGAAGTTGTTTTCATACACTTTACACCATAATAGTATCAAAATAATTTGTTTTAAACGTACCAAGCATGTTTGTCTATGATAAGGTAAAACTCTATCCTTCGGCTTGCGTTGCATTGTGTGATGGGACCTGAGTCTTATAATAGCTTCATTTTTCCAAAAAGCATTGCGCTGTTTTGTTATAGGCACTGGTATTCTTGGGAGGAAACCCATTTCGTATTATGTGGCGTGGTCCCTTGATATATTCCATTTTAAAGTAAAGTTTTAAATAACTGTTTTAGTTCTCACACCAGTCACATGACTGACCTGAAGTTTATTGTTTTAATCTAAACTATGGGTACCCCTATTTTCCACATGGGAAGCTAGTGGTTTTGGTTTGCAGATTTATATTCACAGGATCCTGTTTACAGCTGGAATGATATTCGGAAAGCTCTGTATCCGTGTATCTCTTTCAGTTGTGTTTTATATTATTTTCCGCTGTATTGTAATTTGTAAATCTATGATATTTATCAAATGTGTAATAGTTATTCATACTCTATATATTCTTATACTCCGATGTAAATTGTTGTAATAAGCAATGAAATGTTCTTCTATTTGCATTCGGATTTGCCGTGTTCTCAGACAATCCGGGCTTTCCTCCACGGGGAAGTTCAGGTCGCTTCATTTCATATCAGAGTTTTGGTTTACAGAGCTCGAGAATAAGCCATATTATAACCAAACGAAAGAATTCATTAGAGATTGGATTAGTAATATCCAATGAGAATGACTCTGTTAGAGATAGGATAAGTAGTATCCTAGAACGAGTGTGAAGAGTGTTGTTTTAAAATAAAAATTAAAAACAAATTTTGTTTTGAAAATTTAGATCTTATTATACGTATTTGAATATTTATTTTAAATTGATTTTGGACAATCAAGTATATAGAGATTTTGAATATACACATAATTAACGTGTATTCGAAGCCTCAAATATACTGGATGGATATAAAGTCACACTTTAGTCGCTTGGGCATGATTCTGATGATTGACGCATCATCATCAGCATTTATCTTCGAGCTTCGAAAGTTGGATATCTTTATGTATCTAATTGACTAGTGTGAGAACCAAAATTAGATAGGGTTATTGTTTGTGACTTGGCATCAAAAATGGATTTTTGGTATATTAAAGCTATAAATTTGAAACGTTAATCAACTAATTGATTGATGGTTGTGTTGTTTGATTATTAGTTAACTAATAAAATTATTAAACTGAATTGAAATTTTATTGCATTTGCATATATGTACATGTATATACATTAAATAGGTTATGGATAAACTGCTAAGAAGAGAAATAAAATTTTATGCCTGACAAATAGGTACGTGTTTACTGATTTTCTTTTTCTTTTAAAAGGTTTATGAGCTTAAGGCTGGCCGCTTGGAAATTTCTTTTTCTTTTAAAGAGTTTATGAGCCTAAGGCTGGCCGCTTGGCATTCTCTTTTTCTCTTGGATTGGTGAGGGCCCTGCGAGGCGCGTTGCGATTTTAAATGTATCCCCGTACAAAGGAGGTTACGGCGATTTTTTTCGAAAATTTAGGGTGTTAGCCAAATTTTTGAAAAAATAGAAATTCTTAGGAACTGAAAAGTTGAAGAATGAAAGGCAAACTGAAAGTTGAGTTGGTTGGTTAAACAACTTTCAGCCTCGTTCCTTTTCGAGGACGAAAAGATTTTAAGTTTGGGAGATTGTAACAACCCGGAAAATCAGAACCAATTAAAAAAAAATTATTTTGGCAATTTTAATGAATTTTGAATATTTAAAATGATTTATTTTAAATAATAACGACAAGAAAATTATTTTGAATAGAATTAGAATGTATATATTTATTTGAATCGAGGTTAGAATATAAATATTTATTTTAATTATAAAAGTAATTGAAAATGGCGCGGTAGTTTGAAAATTCGATTTCAAATTTCAAATGAATGTACATGATTCAAAAAAATCGGATTTTGGTGAAACCAAAAATATTTGAATCTATTTGAAAATATCTTTCCAACGAATGTGAAAATCCAGATTTTATAGCGGGAATAAAAAGTTATGCCTAGTTGAAAATTCAAAATAGTCACTATGGAAATATAACCCTTAAAAATGGAGATTTTGCAAGCGGCCTTCGTTTTCGACGAGACCACTTTTGTTGGATCCAAAATGTCAAATTATTGCTTGATTCCAATTTTCATAATTTTTGGAATCAATATGTGAGCGTGGCGGATTTAAACGTGTTTGGTCAATTCAGTTTGAATTTAATCGACTGGAAAATGACCGCTTTTCAAACGGTCTCCAAATTCAACGAAATTAGGACCGTATCGTCAAAACATGGCCAGATTTATTTTTCTAGAATTTTCGAAGTCAGTATATGGCCCGGTAAATTAAAATGTAAGTTCAAATTGAATATATACTGATTTATATTTTAAAATTGATGACTCCATCTACAGCATGATTTCCGCCTCACATTCTATCAATTTCGAACCCCTTCCGGGTGCTCAAAATTTCATACCCCCTAGTGGGGTCAAAATTTCGAACCCGCCTGGTGGGGTCGAAATTTCGAACCCTACTAGTGGGTTCGAAATTTCGAACCCCCTGGTGAGGTCGAAATTTCGAACCCGACTGGTGGGTTCAAAATTTCGAACCCCTTGGTGAGGTCGAAATTTCAAACCCGCCTGGGAAGGGTGCGAATTTTCTGCATATGGCTTGCTTTAGGGTGCGAAATTTTCTCTTGTGGGTCCCGCTGCTCACCTACTCCCACCTAACCTTCCTCCTATAAATACCCCAAGCCTTGGCCTTCATTTGGAGGCTTCTCCCTTGGAATTTTTGGACTTTGAGAGCTCTAAACACTCATTAATGGCTTCCAACACCTTTATCATGGCCATGGGAGATGATATGGGTAATTAAAACATGGCATGCATGTTATCCTTCAACACTTGAACATCAACAAGGATTGTTATGCTACCTTAGACCTTCATGGACATGAACACTAAGCGCGGATATTGTTGACCAATTCAACACTTCTCAACGAAGAAGAAGAAGGACAATTTAGTCAAAGTGTAGAACAAGCATATATTTTGCCATTCCATTGTAACGTTTCAAACTTAGCTATTGTCCGAACTTGTACAACCTTGTAATGAACCAAGGATATGATGAATGATGACTATAAAGTGGATATAGGCGTTAGTGCCAAACCACTATAAAAGTTGTGTCTCGCCGCATTTACATACTTTACTGCTTATTTAGATAATTGTTCACACACATACATTTGGGTGTTGGCGTGCGACAATTTTGCCCATCAACGAAACTTATGTTTTCCAAATTAAATTGGAGTTGAATAGGAAGCAATTTGGTTCTAGTGAGATTAGTCCCTATAAATGAAGATCTTTACTATTTGAGGAATTTAAAGGATTCATTATTCTGCTTATAGTATTAGTCCAATATGGGAATTTATATCGATTTTGATCTAATTTCCATGTAGATTTCATTGAAAATGAAAGAAAGATTTCGGGTTTATCGTGAACATTGCCTTAATAACATTTGTTCAGTAACCCATTTAAAGGAAAGTAATTTTCCAAGTTAAGTTGAAGTGTAATCTTTATTTAATTTGAATATAAAGATTTAATGAAATAGTTTCCCCTAACAACTGATAATGGGAAAAGTGTTTGAGGATCGCTTAAAAGAAGATAAGAGGATTTTCGTTTAAAGATAAGATCGAATCTTAAATAAGTTTTTGAGACAAAGAAAGAAGTTAAGACTTGATTGTTTTATTGTTGAGCTGGGTGATCATTTAGGTGTTTGATCTGATGTTGGTTTAGGCCTTCAGGGTTATGCACTTGATAAATTATTCTCTCGGCGTTGTGCAATCGAGAACTAATTATAGTTTATGAATGGTTTTCCCTAACGATATGATTAAGAAATCGTAAATACGATTTTGGGAAAAAGATATAATTAAAGAAAGATAAAGTAATCTACCCTTATCAATTATCAATGAATGGGTTGGGATTGGGTAAATATGTTCTCCCAAAAGATAAAACGGAACAATCATTAAGGATTGTTTGGAAGATTTAACCCTTGATTCAAGTTAAACAATCAATGGAGAATGATTTTGAAGATTAAAACTAAGTTAGAGATTTAATAAATCTTTAATTAGATATGAAATGAAAGAAGTCAATTAAACTTATCAAAATATGAGGGAAATTAGATATGGAGTACTGCCAGTTTTATCCATGGGATGGATAGGATGGGAATGGTATAACGATTTGAGAAATTGTCTTTTCGTAAGGTTCGAACATCCCGATAAAACATAGAAACCTTGGTTTGACTTAAATATATGAAATGAGATTTTATAATCAATTGAAATGATTTCCAAGGAAATATTTAAAGAAGTGTTTAAAGAATGTACATCTTTAATAAGATTTAAGGGAGTAATTCCAAAGTAAAGAATGATTTGGTAAAACAATATTCTGAAATGAAATGAGACTCATGATATTTTTATATCTCAATTGATTGAAAAGATGCACTAGTTTCACAACTATTTAGGAAAAATAACAAGAATTTTCAAGATCCGCAATAGCGACAAACCCATCACTTCCCTCAGGCCCCTCAATCCCTTAGATTTCTCCAAGTCCTCGAGCCCTCCCCGCCTTCGACCCTCCACCTACTCCGATTCCACCAACACGTGACCCGCCACGGCAAAACTCTCCTATCCACCTTTCAGCACTTGGCCACCATTTACCCACGATAAAGTGGTCCTCGTTTTTTGCTACGAAGCCACGTAATGCCGGTGTGTTCCCTCCACCACCTTTAACGCTCAAATACTCTAGGAAAAATCTATTCCCTACAGAGGAAATTGTCAAAGCTAGCGTCGACATATGGTAAAATTATCTCACTGGTTTCTTTCTCGACACCCCGTTGTCATATATTGTTGTAGTCTCGCATCTGAAGAAACTCTGGAAACCGCAAGGACCCATCAAGGTATAATTCAATGGTAGTGTATTTTTCTTTCTACTTGATGATGTGGAAGATAGAAAATGTATACTGGAAGCCAACCCTATTGTTATTCGAAATAAAGTTTTTATAATCATACGTTACAATGGGAAGCTCTGGAAGTGGAGTAGGGCAGGTACCTGTATCGATCAAATTATCAAATCTCCCCATGGTTGTGTTGTCTCTAATTGGTATTTGTTGGCTTGCAATGCATATCGGTAAATTTCCGTGTATGGATCAAGCCATTGAAAGCCTTGAACGACTTGGATATGCGAGATGTTTAGTTGAAATAAATCCTGAAAGTGAATTGCCAAGTTCCTTTACCATGTTATTGGGAGATGGTACCGAACATGTAGTGAAGGTAAATTACCTTTGGAAACCGATATATGCACAAGGTGTAAGGTCTTCAGACATAAAATAGAGAAATTTCCATTAGCATAAGTAAGGACAGTCACGCTGAGGTAGTCAATAAGAATGTTAGCCAAGAGACAGCTAGCAAAGAAGTTGATGCATTGGGTAATCAGCAGCATGTTAACAGTAGTGATCATTATGCTAACACTATGAGGAAACCTAGGCTAAGGCAGGTAAGGAGAAATCACAAAGTCAGGGTGCTCACGGCAAGGTACTCCAGTAGATGGAAGAAAGTTGAAGGTAAGAATGAAAAACAAAAGTATGATGATAACATGAATGAATCTGGCAAAAACGATAGTTTGTGTTTACTCAGTAGCATAAGTGAAGGAACCGATGCTTATGCTTCTTCTCAAGACAGTGAAGAGGGTGAGATATTGGCGTTACAAGTATTGCTTGACACAGCTAATTTTCAGTCTGATGGTGAAAAGACCGGGGAGTTAGCCGAAGAAACATTAGGAGATAAGGAAAAAAGGAAGTAAAGTTTAGGTCCAGTTGACATGGGTACTTGCCTTTCTGATGGTGAGGAAGGAATAAAACATACAAATGCAATGCAAGAAATTATCAATGACGTGCATGAATTTGAAAGCACTTTGCTTGCTGGTGGATTCGATGTTAATGTGCGATTAACCATTACATCCCTAAAAATGAGTACAAACTTCAGTTTTAAATCTGGACTCCTTAATAACAATAGACATGATGGAAAAACTGGTAAAAAGATTTCACCTGAACATTTAAATGCTATTGATGCCAATGATTATAAAGCAACAACATCAACAGTTGGATCTGCTTCATACAACGATCATGAAACAACTACATCAACCATTATCTCCATGGACAAGCAAAGGGGTAAGCCCAAGAAGGATCACCCATATGCACACATACTCCCCTCTGCTACAGATACTCGCTTTCCAGTGATCAAGGATCCAAACACTCCCCTCAGATGGAGTAGGCTACGCGAGCTTCAGATAAACTCTAGGTAGCAAGTGTAATTATAATGCAAAGTCATCTTTGGACTCTGAAATAATCGTGTAACTTATTTGTGAAATGTATTAGCTTCGGGACATTTTCATTTTTGCTATGTAGTACTTTCTAGATGATTGTCGTAGCATTGCTCCCTACTTGGAATCTCTTTTATTAGTTGATACACTTACCGTTTATCACCTGATCCTATTGTGCTTATTATTTTATATAATAAAGTGTTACAGATCACTCTAAAAACTGGTCGTCCTTGCTAAAAAAATAAAGATGAGCTAGTTATTTCGGAAAGACCGGGTTCCAACTCATTTCGAATGACTATACGACGAGTATTGAAGATACTGAAGACAGTGGTTGAAGATCGAGGATCTTCACATTGTTTGAATTGATTGTTGATGTCTCGATATGGGTGTACCCCAAGATGAGGTTTTAATTGCCAGCTATCCGGACGTACTTGTTGATTGTCCAGATGTGCATGGGCCTCTCTCCTTTATTGGATAAAGAATAAGGAGCCTTCGGTTTCGTTCGGACCTAGAATAGACTTGTATGGATTGTGTCTGACATTGTATCTTGTAGTATGTAATGGATTTTTGCTAAAAGTATTTCTATTGGTGGCGGAAAATTTATTCTCTTAGCTTAACATTCTTCTTTAAGACATACAAACTCAAAGGTTGTATGTTTAGTGATTATTGATTATATGTTATGGGATGACCATGTGGCATGCTATGATGCGAGCAATTGATGATCAAAGCTTTTTATTGAATAATAGAGCTTTGTGTAAAACATGACTTTAGGACCTCACAACCGGTAATGAAGCAAAATAGGATGAAGTATCACAGAGATAAGGACTAACGTTTCCTTTTATTTGAGAAGTGATGCAATGGTATGGAGCCCAGACAATTTACTTAATGGATGATGGAATGAGGCGCCTTAGATAAAGGTTGACAACAATCGAGGGATGTTGTCTTCAGGAGAAACTCGAACTGGTATAGGTGGGTCGGATCTGCCAATACAGAAGGAGCAATATGTTGATCCTAGGACATCACCCTAGAGGTGTTCTGAATCATAAAAAGGAAGATCCTTTGTCTTGGTCATTGATGGAACCCAACTTCCAATATGAAGCTTTACGGTTTAATTTTAATCTATGTATTTAGACATAGTATATGGTACTTACGTCTACTAAGATTGATAAATTTATTTTTAAAAGGTTTCCAAAGATAGACACTAGTGATAATATCAAATGATTCTCGCGTGTCAAGGATATTTGGTTATCATAAGGCAAAACATGCTCTTAATGGTGTGTGTTTGCATTGTGTGATAGGATGCGGGTATTATGTTGACTTCATTTTCCAAAAAGCATGCAAGAAGTTTTGAAACCTTTTGATGATTGTTTGAGATATGTATGACTTCTTATCAAGTTCTAAAGCTAGTTAACCCAAGCCTGACTCGAGTGTTTGATACTAGAGTCAGATACGAGTGTATTTCAGGTTTAGACAGGATTCGAGGAGTTCCATGGCAATTCCAGAGAAGCTAGTGATCTTCGTCAGAAGCCCGGGCGTATGCTACTATCTATACTTGGATGTCATGGTCGTATTATGTGAGGATAGTGTTTATAACTATCGATGATATGTTTTTTAGATTATGTAAATGGTTTCTGTTGTACAGTTATGTTGAATATTATATTTATTCAATTCCGCTAAGGGATTCTTTTCTTATCTTTTAGTTATGTTCCACTATATGTGTAACAACCCGGAATTTTGGAGCCAATTTAAGATTTTTAATTTAATCTATTTTGATGAATTTTGAATATAAATTTCTTATTTTGCTTGATAAAATTTGAGGATGGGTTTAAATTTAGTTTTTATATCTTATTTGACTTAAAACAGGGTCACTGAAATTTTTAAATCCATTTATAAGCTCAAACTTTAAATATCGATATTTCAAAGCTATATCAATCGCTTATAAAAAGACCATTTTAGAGACGGTCTCGGAATTCGATAAAACTACTTTTATGGGATCTGGAATGTCGAAATATGTCAAAATTTAAATTTTCAAGTTCAACGTAGTTCGTATGTAGAAGAATGACATATAAACGTACGTTGAAAATTCAGTTAGAATTCAATCTTAACTCGAAATAAGACCATTTTTCAAACAGTCTCCAAATTCGACAAAGCCAGGTTCATTGGAATCGTAATTCCATAATGTAGCGAGATATTGAATTTCGTAATTTTTGGAGTTAACGTGTGACCATGGTACTGGAAAGAAGTTTCAAAGTAGTAATTAATACACCTTCAATTTAAGTCAAATGGTGAATAGTGCCTGTACAACGAGAACTAGACAATAAGGCACCTCCCTCCTCCATTATTCATGCTCCCCTTAGTTGGTGCTTCCATGAAGTGGTGAGTTGCTAATTAAGGTTAATTAACCTAATTGTTTCATTCATTTTATAAACTAGATTAAAGCTTCCAAAACATAAAAAATGGTGCCATTCCCTCTCCATTATCTCCTCCTACCACCGCCTTAGGGACCCACCGCCGCACCCCGCCTACCACTTCAACCTCTCCCCTCCCTCCACGTCATCCGATGGCCACCCCCTCTCTCTCCTATTCTCTTTTCCGGTCTTCTTCCAATGGTGCAAAGGTGCTTCATTTAAGTGTCTCCACCCATTCTACTACCCTTAGCTACCTTTTAGTGTGCCCTATAAGCCACGTGTCACCTTGTGGTCCCCGCTAAAGCCCTCTTCTTCACTGGACAACCAACCCCCGAGGTCTACGAACCTCTAAATCGCCAAAGATCGTTGCTTTCAAGCTTCATACACTAGTTTAGGTGTATACAACAGTCGCCAAGAAGTTTGGAGCTATTCCGAGTTAAAAAGGCGGGATTTTTAAGCAGTAGCACGTGAGAAAAGTTGGACGTTGCAGTGCGTTGTTATTTGATGGCTGGGGTGCGAGATTCTTGTTTTAATTAGCATATTTGAGTAGCTTAAATAAGATTAAATAGTTAATTAGTTGACAGTTTAATGTTAAAAGTTAGTATGAAAAAGTTAAGTGAAATGCAAGTTAGAAATTAGCTAATTTTGTAGTTAACGCTACATTAAAATATTTGTCCTTTAGTAAATTAAATGATAGTAAAAACATATATTTCATTTATCTAATATCTGAAAAAGTTATACAGTATATGGTAGCGGACATCACTGTTGTTTGCAAACTTGATGGACGGATTGTTATCTATTTAGTTATATTCTGATTGTGAATTGGAGGGTATAACATGTTCAAATAATATTAATATATTTGTGGTAGTTGAAAATGGATACAAATATCCATTTATAATTTAAACGGTGGATTTATTATTGCACGTTTAAGTAAAATTAGTTAGTTTGAAAAATAGTTTGAATTGAATTAGTTTGGTTAAATTCTTAAATCCATAGTGGATTTAAATTGATTTGTGTTGATTGAAAACTCCACACGGGTCTCGGGATGATATTTGATTTACACATCACCCTTGTATATAGCTCTTGTGTTAATCAATTGATTAACAAAGCAAAATATGCGTCAATTATTCGATTGAAGCTTATATGAAAATGAGCGCATTCTGGATGTCATTTTGAATGTTGATAGTTGTTCGCAACTATTGTTGGGTGTATGGAATTCATATGGATGAAATTATATGATATTTGAGTGAATTTTATTCTAATCCAAAGTAAAAAAGGATATTTTAAAAATAAGATGCTTAGTGGAAAAAATCGAAGTTTGATTTCGATGTCCAATTTTGGATGGACACGTTTATATCAAAATATCAAAGAATATTCGTAATAGTAGCAAACGATTTTGAAGTATTTTTAATATACTTATAGCTTATTGAAGTTTTTAATTTAAAACGAATAGTAACTTTTCAAAGTGAAGTACGGTTAGGACATGTAGCGAACGCTTGGAAAGAAATTTTCTTTCGAAAGTTATTCTTTTATTTTTATAATGATTGTAAGGAAATTTGAGCGTAAAATGATGACTTTTGAAGAATAATATTATTTTATTCATTAAAATAATAGAAAAGTTGATCAAAGAGTGAAATATTTGATTTTGAAGTTAAACTATTGGAACGAGTTTTCAAAAATAATTATATATATTTTATATAACTATAAAGGAAGTTTAGAAGCATTTTGATTTATTTCTAATTAGTAAATCGATTCGGGCTTGAATAGAACATGTCGCACCGTGATAGTTCGTGAACGTCAACCCGTAACTTCGAATGGACTTAATGGGAGATCCGACCGTCGGATGCACTTAAAATTAGAACTGTTGGGTTCATATCGAAAAGATCTTTCAAATGAATAAAAGTGGTTTAAATTTGAATGGTTAGATCTCAAAATATATATACAAATCAAATTTGAAAAAGGTCACTATGGATGCAGTTCGGTGGCCAATACTGGATCCGACTGTAAAGGCCTTAATAAAATTATTAAAAATGTAGGTAAATTATGATAAATCATAATAAATGATTTGGAAAGAGTTTGGATTAAATATTCCAGGTTTTTAAAGATAAACATTATTTTTATCTAAAAATGTTATTTTATAACTACGTTGAAAATTCAATGTTTGAATATAATAAATTTGATTAAAAAGGGGTTTTGATATAACCAAAGATTTCCAATGTATAATTTCGGAAGGATTTGAATGACAAATAATGTTCAGATATTTTAATAATAGATTCCGTAATTATACGGATATTGTAGAGGGATTCGGAAGATAATTGATATCGTTATTCAAATACGATATCTTTTGATCTATGAATTTGGTATTGAATGTAAGTCAACATGATTTCCATTTAAGATCTTATATTAATATCATATTGATTTGGGGTTTATAGTGAACGGTCTTTTTAAAATGACATTTGTTCTTTAACCCAAATAAAGGAAGGATTAATTTTCGAGAATAAACAATCATCAAGTAAGGATTTTTGAAATGAAAAGTTCTTATGAAATCTTTCAATATGATTTCAGAGGAAAGGATTAAACAATAAGTTTAAAATAATTTATTTTTGATAATATTAATGGGAACCTTTCCCAAGAATTTATGAATATTTGACTAAAAGAATATTCTGGATTAGAATGAAATGAGTGATGTCTTTGTCTATTTATCAGACGATTATAAAGATACGCAAGTTATGCAGAAAGACCGGGTTCAACTCATTCTGAATAATTATTACGACGACTAAAAGTCAAAGATATGAAGACGGTGGACGAAGACCGGAGATTTTCACATTGTTTGGGCTATTGTTGATGTCTTGATTGGGCCGTATACCTAAGACAAAATAATAAGTGGTGGTAGCCCATACGTACTTGGAAATCGACCGGATATGCAAGGACCTCTCTCCTGTATTGGACATATGGGACGAGGAATAAGGTGCCTCCGGTTTCGTTCAGACCTAAAATGGATTTGTAAATGGATCATATTTCTGACATTGTAATTTGTGTTGTACTCGATGATCTCAGCTAAATATATATCTGTTTGGTGGTTGAGAATTTTATTCTCTTAGCTTAACACCCTTCTCCGAGATGTATGAGCTTAGATGTTATATATTGGTGGGAATCAATGGTATTATGTGGATTGACAATGTGGCATGCTGAGATGGAATAATTAAGGCTTATGTTGAAAATCAGATCCTTGTGGATGATGATCAAAACACAGCTTATATAGCTTAGTTCTATGTATTGCGTTAATTCGCAAGCTTTACACCCCGATATGAGTCAAAAAAGGGATGATGGACCATAGGGAGGACATGCATTTCTTTCTAGCTAGAGGTGATGTCATGGTATGGAGACCAGACATTTTACTTATGTGGATGATGGATAGCGAGGGCCATCGGATATCGTCGTAAAAGGCCAACATGGTCAACGCACTAACTAGGTGATCGTTCCAATAGGACCAGGAAATGTATGATCTAAGCATTAACAACGTGCAGGCTGACCGGACGTTCGATCCAAGGGTTACCGATAGGCGTGATCCGGGGCATCCTGCTAGAGATGGCCCGAACCTGAGAGGAAGATCCTTTGCCTCGACTCATAGATGGACTCCAATTTCCAATACACAACTTTTCAATTTTAGTTGTAAACCTATATGGCGACTAGTAGGATGAGTACTATGCCGTCTATGATTGATACATTTATATTCCAAAATGTTTTATACACTATGCACTAATAGTAATCTCAAACATATTTTCTTTGAAGCGTATCAAGCATGTTTGGCTATTATAATGTAAAACTCTATCCTCTGGTTTGTGTTGCATTGTGTGATGGGACTTGAGTCTTATAATAGCTTCATTTTTCAAAAATCATTGCGTTGTTTTGTTATTTGTTTCAAGCTTTGGTATTTACATGGAGTAAACCCATTCTGTGACACACGGCGTGGTCCCGTGATTCACCTTATTTTTAAGTAAATCAGTAATTGTTTTAGCTCTCACACCAGTCCTATGACTGACTCGGAGTTTATTGTTTCCACCTAAACTATGGGTTCCCATATTTCCCACACGGTCAATCAGTAATTTTGGTTTGCAAATTCTTTTTTTCACAAGATCCCGTATTACACCTGGAGCTGCACTTCGGAAATCTCTATATCTGTGTACTGCTTTCAGCTATGGTAGTTAATGTTTTATGTTGCATTGTTATTTACATTTTATTTATATTTTACATCTCTACTTTTATGTAATTTATTTTATTATCTGATTATTATATTTCCGTTGCATACTTTTATTTTCTGCACTCTATTATTCTTGTACTTTGATGTAATTTTGTTGTAATAACAGTGAAAGATTCTATTGTCTTGTGTTCCGATGCATCGTGTTATCAAACAATCTGAATTCTTGTTTGGTCTAGGCCGGACGGAGGTTTTCGGTCGTGTCAGGCAAGTATTAGAGCGAGGTTTACATAGCTCGAGAACAAGACACGTTAGAATCAAGTGAAAAAATTCATCAGAGATAGAATTAGTAATATTCCGTTCAAGAATAATCATTAGAGATAGGATCAGTAGTATCCTAAAATGAGAAACTCATTAGAAATGGGGTTAGTAATGCCCTAGGATGAGCCGAGTTATATGTTTATAAGTTACGTATTTGCAGTTATTATATATATAATTTGGTTTTCAATTATATTTTTTGTATATAAAAGAGATTCCTACTTTGATAACTTATATGATTTAAAATTTAAAACACTTAATGTATTGTTTGTGTGATTGCTTAATTTCTTGTTTTATTACTTAAAATTTTTAAAGGGGACAAATTAAACTGAATCTTCAGCGATTTTGGACAAACGACGAATTCTGAAATACCTGGGGTTTAAACGAGTAAAGGAAATATATTCACGATTTTGGACAATGAATATATGGAAACCACTTGCTATTTATTTTAAATGATTTGGTTTAAATTTAAGTCCTAATTTGAAATCCTTTGTTTCGAATTCATATAGAGGTAAGCTAGTACCTGGTAGCCAGCCCAAGATCTTGTTTATTTTATCTTCTTCATCTTCGGATGATAGCTCATCCTTTAGCGTAGGTGATATTTTTTTCCATATCTCTCCATAGTGGCGACAGCATTTATGGGCCTGACAGTACCAGCTCATCAGATGGCTCGAACTGTTCTTCAGATAGTACGGACAGTAGTTCTTTCGTTTCTTCTTATCCCAGTAGCGTCCCGGCAACCCTGAATCACATTAGCGACAGGCCGTGTATCTGATGTTGCCTTCGTTTTAGTACTACCGATACTTCTAGACACTGATTCGAGTTCGGATTCGTACGATGTCTCTATGGACTTGGGCTCTCCTGAGCCTGAGGATTTAGCGGATTATGATGCATGGATGTTAGAAGATGATGAGGGGATCCCGCTTTACGAGCACGAACATGTGATTATGGAAGACCCAATTCCCGTGCCTCCTCTTGAGATTACTGCTATAGTTGAGGAACAACCACCCTTTGAGATGTCGATCATCCCTGAGTTCCCATTCCTTCCACACCCCGAGATGGATGCTCTGATGTGTGAGTATATGATGATGGAAGGCTTTGACCTACCCATGATTACCAAGGATTATTTTAAGATAGTAGATTAGCCACTTCCATCTTTAGATATTATCCCTGTAGAGCCGCCTGTTTGGGACCTAGCCCTCGAGCTGCTAAGAGATGAGGAGCCACTAGTCGCTCTGATACTAGTGGATGGAGATAAGCCACTGGTAGCCCCGATTTTCCCAGAGATTATAGTGCCACAACTTGCATTAGAGTGGCACAGCTAGAGAAGATACCAATCCCATAGGAAGAGGAAGAGGTAGAGGAGGACAACGAAGATGAAGTAGTCATTTACTGGTCAGATCATGACAGTGATGATGACCATCCCGACGACATCTTGATGGAGCAGGTGACTGGCCTCTTTTTCCTCCAGCTTTTGAGGATGAGTTTGCACAGGAGCCTGAGGAGCCGACCTTATCCGAGCCTTCTGTGCAGAGCTCCACTGCTGATCACGGATAGTAGTTGTTAGTCGTATGTATATATATGATATGTATGTGCTAGTCTTGTTTTGGTGAGACGTAGGCACGTGATGTATATTTTGGATATGTGATATTTTGTGGTGTAGACCACCTCAAGTACATAGCTGTACTCGGGTGAGCATAGATATGGATAGTCAGATACATATACATGGTTTATACCTTAAGTGACGCTTCACACTAGGGTATAAGCTATGTCTATGATATAGTTGATCTTTTATCAGTGATGACTTCACTATGATATATATGAAATGATGATGGTGGCTGATCTTTTGTCATGACTTGTTGATATTAAATATATGCTTGGATATTTGTGTAATATGACTCAACTGCATAGCATATATTGTGGACTATATAGCATAATGTATCCATATAAGCATGTAATTCTTTGATGCTTATATGACGGGGGCGGGAAAACCATATGGACAAAATAAATGCGAACACCTAATATTGAGTATTTATATATACATGCTAAGAAGGTTATGGATTTAAAGCTAATTAAAGGAATAAATAGCATAGCCGACAAATAAGTGCACCTTTATTTAGTTGATTGCACAATTTAATTATTATTATTATTGATGTGCGTGAATTGAATGCGCTATGATGGTTTCTTTTGTGAAATTAAATATACACCATTGGATAGTGAATAATAACGATGGACTACGCGGCATAGCATATATTGTGTACAACATAGCATAGCATATCCATATAAGCATGTAATTATTGTTGCTTATATGACCAGGTTTGGATGACCATATGAGCACTTAAGTGTTTGATGCTTGTATGGCGGGGACTGAAATATGGAAAGGACTCGGGGACTGAAACAAGGACCGATTATGGACTTAATAAACATATAATGATAAATTTCAGGATTTAGTAATAAACCCCATCACTGGGTCTTGAGATGACAAAAACATACACATATCTCTTGTGTGTAGATACGATACATGGATCGCGACTAATCCCCATCACAGGGTCAAGGGATGATTTTTCACACATCTCCCTTTGGTTTAAATAAGTCACAATTTTTCTGTTTGGGTTGTATATAAAATATATGGATTTATTGAGCGCCGTATAAGGCCATATATATTTATTCAGATCAACCTGTACAAAGGAGGTTATCGAGGATTTTTTCAGAAATTTAAGGCGCCAGCCAAATTTCGAAAAAGTTTGGAAGTTCTTATAAACTAAAAAGTTGAAGAACACAAGCCAGAACGAAAGATGAGTTGGTTGGTTAAAAACCTTTCAGCTCCGTTCCCTTTTCAGGACAAAAAAGTTTTAAGTGGGGGGGGGGATTGTAACAACCCGGACTTTTGGAGCCAATTTAAAATTTTAATTTAATCTATTTTGATTCGTCTTGAATATAAATTGCTAATTTTGCTTGATAAAATTTGAGGATGGTTTTAAATTTTGTTTTTATATTTTATTTGACTTAAAACAAGGTCGGTGAAATTTATAATCCATTTATAAGCTCAAAATTTGAATATCGATATTTCAAGGCTATATCGATCGCTTATAAAAAGACCATTTTAAAGACAGTCTCATAATTCGACAAAACCAATTTTATCGGATTCGGAATGTCTAAATATGTCAGGATTTAAATTTTCAAGTTTAGCAGAGTTTGTGGGTAGAAGAACGGCATATAAATGTACATTGAAAATTCAGTCAGAATTCAATTTTAACACGAAATAAGGCCATCTTTCAAACGGTCTCCAAATTTGACGAGACTAGGTTCGTTGGAACCGTAACTCCATAATGTAGCGAGATTTCAAATTTCGTAGTTTTTGGTATTAACGTGTGGTCATAGGACTGGAATGAAGTTTGGAAGTAGTAAGTAATACACCTTCAATTTAAGTCAAACGGTGAATAGTGCTTGTCCAATGAGAATTAGACAATAAGACACCTCCCTCCTCCACTTGTCATTCTTCCCTTAATTGGTGCTTCTGTGAAGTGATGAGTGGCTAATTAAGGTTAATTAACCTAATTGTTTCATTCATTTTATAAAACTTGATTAAAGCTTCCAAAAACATAAAAAAGGTGCCATCTCCCTCTCCTTTAGGTCCTCCTACCGCTGCCTAAGGGACCCATCATGGCACCCCACCTGCCACGTCAGCCTCTCCCCTCCCTCCACATCAGTCGATGGTCCCCCCTCTCTCTCCCCTCTTCTCTCTTGCAATCTTCTTCCAATGGTGCAAAGGTGCTTCATTTAAGTGTCTCCACCCATTCTATTACCCTTAACTACCTTCTAGTGTGGCCTACAAGCCACATCTCACCTTGTTGGTCCCGCTATAGCCCTCTTCTTCGCTGGACAGTCCGAGTTCCACGATCCTCTATATCGCCAAAGATAGTTGCTTTCAAGCTTCATACACTAGTTTAGGTGTATACAAGAGTCGCCAAGAAGTTTGGAGCTATTCCGGGTTAAAAAGGTGGGATTTTTAATTCGTCGCATGTGCGGAAAAGTTAAATGTTGCAGTGCATTGTTATTTGATGGCTGGGATGAGAGATTCTCACTTTAATTAGCATATTTGAGTAGCTTAAATAAGTCTAAATAGTTAATTAGTTGACGGTTTAATGTTAGAAGTTAATATGAAAAAGTTAAGTGAAATGCAAGTAAGAAATCAGCTAATTTTATAGTTAGCATGACATTTAAAATATTTGTCCATTAGTAAATTAATTGACAGTGAAAACTGTAGATTTCATTTGTTTAATATCTGAAAAAGTTATACGATATATGGTATCTCACATCACTGTTGTTTGCAAACCTGATGGATGAATTGTTGATGTATTTGGTTATGTTCTAATTGAGATTTGGAGCGTTTAACTTGATAAAATATTGTTAATATATTTGTGGTAGTTGAAAATGGATATAAATATCCATTTATAATTTGAATGGTGAATTTATTATTGCACGTTTAAGTAAAACTAGTTAGTTTGAAAAATAATTCGAATTGAATTAACATAGTTAAATTCTTAAATCTGTAGTGGATTTAAATTGATTTTTGTTGATTGAAAACCCCACACGGGTCTTGGGATGATATTTGATTTACAGATCTCCCTTATATGTAGCTCGTGTGTTAATTGATTGATTAACAAAGCGAAATAAGCTTCAATTATTCGATTGAAGCTTATATGAAAATGAGTGCGCTCTGGATGTCATTTTGAATGTTGATAGTTGTTCGCAACTATTGTTGGGTATATGGAATTCATATAAATGAAACTATATGATGTTTGAGTGAATTTTATTCCAATCCAGAGTAAAAATGAATATTTTAAAAATAAGATGTTTGGTGAAAAACAAAATCGAAGTTTGATTTTGATGTCCGATTTTGGATGGAAACGTTTATATCGAAATGTCGAAGAATATTCGTAACAGTAGCAAATAATTTTGAAATATTTTTAATATACTTATGGCTTATTGAAGTTTTTAATTTAAAATGAATAGTAATTTTTCAAAGTGAAGTTCGGTTAGGATATGTAGCGAACGCTTGAAAAGAAATTTTCTTTCGGAAGTTATACGTTTATTTTTATTACGACTGTAAGGAAATTTTGACCATAAAATGATGACTTTCAAAAAAAAATTATTTTATTCATTAAAATAATAGAAAAGTAGATCAAAGAGTGAAATATTTGATTTTGAAGTTAATGTACTAAAACGAGTTTTCAAAAATAATTATGTATATTTTATATAATTAATAAAGGAAGTTTAGAAGCATTTCGATTTATTTTTAATTAATAAATCATTCCACATCATACCATTGAGTTCATATCGAAAAGATTTTTCAAATGAATATAAGTGGTTTAAATTTGAACCGTTAGATCTCAAAATATATCTAAATCCAATTTGAAAAAGGTTGCTATTGATGCAGTTCGTTGGCCGATATTGGAAACCGACTGTAAAAGGCTTAATAAAATTATTAAAAATATAGATAAATTATGATAAATCATAATAAATGATTTGAAAAGAGTTTGGATTAATTATTCCACGTTTTGAAGGATAAATATTATTTTTATATAAAAATAATATTTTATAACTGTGGGGAAAATTCGATGTATGAATATAACAAATTGGATTAAAAAGAGGTTTTGATATAACCAAAGATTTCCAATGTATAATTTGGGAAGAATTTGAATGATAAATAATCTTCGGATATTTCAATATTGGATTCCGTAATTATAGAGATATTGTATAGAGATTTGGAAGATAATTAATATCGTTATTCCAATACGATATCTGTTGATCTCAGAATTTGGTATTGAATTTAATTCGACATGATTTCCATTTAAGATCTTATATTATTATCAAATTGATCTGGGTTTATAGTGAACGGTGTTTTTAAAAGGACATTTGTTCTTTAACCCAAATAAAGAAAGGAATAATTTCGGAGAATGAATAAGCATTGAGTAAGGGTTTTTGAAATGAAAAGTTATTATACAATCTTTCAATATGATTTCAGAGGAAAGGATTGAACAATAAGTTTAAAATAATTTATCTGTGATAAGATAAATGGGAACCTTTCCGAAAATATATGAATATTTGACTAAAAGAATATTCTGGATTAGAATGAAATGAGTGATGTCTTTGTGTATTTATCATACAATTATAAAGATACGCAAGTTATTCGGAAATACCGGATTTAACCCATTCTGAATAATTATTATGGCGATTAAAAGTCAAAGATATGAAGAAGGTTGATGAATATCGGAGATCTTCACATTGTTTGGGTTATTGCTGATGTCTTCATTGGGTCGTACACCCAAGACAAGATAATAAGTGGTGGTAGTCTAAAACGTACTTGGGAATCCACTAGATATGCGAGGAGCTCTCTCTAGTATTGGACATATGGGATGAGGAATAAGGTTCCTCGGTTTCATTCAGACCCACAACGGACTTGTAAATGGATTGTATTTCTGACATTGTAATTTGTGATGTACTCAGTGATCTCTGCTAAATATATATTTGTTTTGTGGTGGAGAATTTATTCTCTTATCTTAAAACCCTTCTCTGAGATGTATGAGCTCAGAGGTTATATATTGGTGGGAATCATTGTTATGATGTCGATTGACAATGTGGCATGCTGAGATGCAATATCAAGGCTTATGTTGAAAAGCAGAGCCTTGTGGAATATGATCAAAGCATAGCTTGTATAGCTTAGCTTTGTGTATAACGTTAATTTGCGAGCTTTGCACCTAGTATGAGTCAAAAACGGGATGAGGGACTGTATGGGGGACATGCGTTTCTTTCGAGCTAGAGATGATGTCGTGGTATGGAGACCAGACATTATACTTATGTGGATGATGGATAGTGAGGGCCCTTGGATATGGCCGTAAAAGGCCAAGATGGTCAACGTACTGACCAGGTAATAGGTTCGATAGGACCGGGAAATGTATGATCTAGGCATAAACAATCAGTAACTTGCAGGATGACCAGCCCTGCCGATCCAAGGGTTTCCCCATAGGCGTGATCCTGGGCATCTCACTAGAGATGGCACGAATCGGAGAGGAAGATCCTTTGCCACAACTCATAGATGGAATCCAATTTCCAATACGCGACTTTTCGGTTCTAGTTGTGAACCTATATTGCGACATAGTATGATGAGGTACTATGATGTCAATGATTGATACATTTATATTCGAAGTTGTTTTATACACTATGCGCTAATGGTAATCTCAAAAATATTTTCATTGAAGCGTATCATGCATATTTGGCTATTATAAGGTAAAACTCTATCCTCTTGTTTGTGTGATGGGACCTGAGTCTTATAATAGCTTCATTTTTCAAAAAGCATTGCATTGTTTCGTCATTTGCTTCAAACTTTTGTATTCACGTGGAGTAAACTCGTTCCGTGACATACGGCATGGTCCCGTGATTTACCCATTTTTAAAATAAAATTTCAATAACTGTTTTAGCTCTCACCCCAGTCCCATGACTGACTCGGAGTTTATTGTTTCCACCTAAACTCTGGGTGCCCATATTTTCCATACTGGTAGTCAGTAGTTTCGGTTTGCAGATTCTTTTTATCAAAGGATCCTGGATTACGGCTGGAGTTGTACTTTGGAAAGCTCTGTATCCATGTATTGCTTTCAGCTGCGGTAGTTGATGTTTTCAGCTGCATTATTATTTACATTGTATTTATATCTTACATCTTTGTTGTTATGTAATTTATTTTATTCTTTGATTATTGTATTTCCGATGTATACTTTTATTTTCCACACTCTGTTATTCTTGTACTCTAATGTAATATTGTTGTAATAACAATGAAAGATTCTATTGTTTTGTGTTCCGATGCGTCCTGTTCTCAAACAATTCGAAATCTTGTTCGGTCTAGGCTGACCGAAGTTTCGGGTCGTGTCAGTTTGCTTTGATAAAACACATGGATGGATTGTGTTTGCGATATTTTGTTTTGCGGTACATGAACACCTTGGATGTGTTAAGTATCGATTATCGAAGATCGAAAATTCAGTTTGTCGCGTGATTCTAAGGATGCTTACTTTTTGAACTGGAGTCGTGTTGTTTATAGTCGGTTCAAAGGCGATGGTCTGCAGTAAGTCACGCGTGGTATCAAAGCTTTGGTGTAGCAATGAACTTTAGCTCTATAGAGTAAAGACTCGTCATAGATGGGATCAGTAGTATCCCAGTACGAGTAACTCGTTAGAGATAGGGTTAGTAATGCCATAGAATGAGTTAAAAGTATTATATATGAGTGATGTATTTGTGATTCTGATATACAAATGGTTTCAGTTTTGAAAATATAGTTTGAATATATAAAAAGGTATATATTTTGACAACATAAAAAGATGCACTTGAAAAGCTAATTAACCAATTGATTGTTGGATGTGATATGTGATAATTATTCCGAACTAATTAAGAGAAGTATAAGTATACTTAAGAAAGAAGAAAAGAGAAATTACTGGTTAAGTTGTGAATATGGAACTTGAATTCTAACTAAAAATTGACTTGTTTTTGGGGACGAAAAATGTATTCAAATTTTACTGAGCTAAACTAAAAGTGAAATAATTAAGAAATAATTAGTAGATTGAATGATAGAGTTAAATTGGTTTAGAAATTAGTTGGAATTGGACGTATATATTGAACGGGTTATTGAATGGAAGCTATGGTGAGGAATAATATAGAATGCTCGTTTAAAGGGTACAAGTTTACGGTATTGATTTGGGCTTGATAATTTTATGAGCCTAGTAATTGGTAAGCCGCTTGGCTTTTTGATTGATAAGTGCCTATAGAAGTGTTTTGAGGTTGTACTGATTGATTTGTATAAAGGAGGTTATGGCGAAATTTTTCGAAAATTTAAGGCGCTAGAGAAGTCTGAGAATTGTGAGAATTTTAGGAAACTTAAAAGATGGGAAACTTAAGCTAAGGTATAAACCAATTGGGTTATGATAAGAAATCGGAATTCTCGATGATTTTGGACAGTCCATAAATTTTGAGATGTGCTTAAGTTGCAGATGAGATATTTGAATAGGGCAGAGAAGGAAAAACCATAGGAATAACTTTGTGAGTATGTGAGCATGCGCAATATAAAAGCGTGTCGAAAAATAAGCTAAATTTTAATAATAGCATAGAAAAAGGCCATTTTTCAAAATGGTCTCTGAATTCGACGACACCAGTTTCATTGGAGGCATATCAATGAAATACTGTAGGATTTCGAATTTCGTGTCGGTCTTACGGTTTGATCATACGAATTGAAAACGTAAATGGTCATTTAATTAAACGAAGATAATATCAATCAAGAGACAAGCTTCCTTAAATCAGTCCCTCCATGCCACCTCACTATTACTATTTCATGATAATGTCCTCGCACTCTTCCATGATGATGCCTAGGTAAAAATTATGGTTCTACACTTAAAATAAGAAGTGACACTTAAAATAAGGAATGAACTAATTAATAAACCATGCAAGGGAAAATTGTTGCAAAGTCTTTATTTCACCATGAAGCTATCTGCTCTCATGATGACATTTAGGCGACATTTTGCATCCAACACCCTGGCTCTTGCCTATAAATAGAACCCTACTCACTCACTTTCCTTCCCTTTCCATTCTCTCCTTCTTCTCTTCACCCATTTCCCTCTTTCTTCCTTCTTTTTCTTCCATTCTCTCTCATCCCCTTCCACCCTGTGATCCACCCGCTGCCACCACCAGATCCCCACCCCATGCAAGCCCAACAACACCCCCACCTCTCCACGCGGGCCCCGCTTTAGCCGAAACTCCCTTTTTGCCACTTTAAAGTTCAAAAACTCCACTCTACTTCATTTTTACACAACCTGAGCTCTTCTTACCACCACTGCCTCCCCTCCGGACCCCACATCCACACCCAACAACCCTACATGCCCCTACCAACACCCACATAAGCTTTCAAGTGGACCCCACCTCTTAAAGATTTCATTTTGCTTCAAAAATCACATTTTTATGCCTTAAAACTTCTTTAGGACCTTAGACCTAAGCAACCACCACTACGTAAACCATCACCAACCCCCTATACCCCCTCTTTGCTACGTGGAAGTCCCTCCTCTGCTGGATGTGGGTCCTAACCCCCAACCGAGCCTAAAAATCTTAAAGATCCTACTTTTCTTCTCCTAAATACAAGTAAATATATATATACACACACACACACACACACTAGCATGCGTTGAACTTGGGAAGTGTTTGGAGTAGAAAAGTTGACAACATGGTCGCTAAGTGGAAGCATAGAGTTGTTTGGTAACCTAAAGGTCCTACCTTTAAAGAATGACGGAGTGAAAAACCTATGGTGAGCAAACTTTACTCACGTTTGGTTTACTATTGTAGTTAGTGTAGCTTATTATGCTATGTTTGGAAATTGCTATGTTGTTAAGTAACTTTGGGTTTAACGATGTTAATGGAAGTTAGGAAAGATAATTACTTGATAGTTTAGTAAATAAAGTGAACGTCTAAATTGTTATGAAGTAAAACGAAAATAAATAATCGGTTAATTTGGTTGATAACGTGATTGTTATGTTATGGGCGAATAGTAACTTCAATTAATTTTGAAGTGATGTTGATTGACAACTTAGTGTGATGTACATTGACATTAATTGGACATGATGGGATTTGCTAATAATAGAAAACAAATTATCATTGAAGGTTAATAATTTAGTTAAAGTGATTTGAAATAGTAATTAAGTGCTAATGACCTTAACGCTTATGTTGTTGATGCAATTAAGTGAGAACTGGAAGTTAATTACTATGTATGATTGTTAATGATGGTATTGATATGTTAAATCCATATAAGTTGAATTATATGGTAATTGATTGAATTTTATTCCAAATTGGAATTTAACTGAATATTCTATCAATAAAATATTAAGTGAAAAATAAAATTTTGAGTTCTAAATCCAAAATGATTTGGAAAGATAATCTAAACAGTTACGCATAGTTTTCGTAAAAGATGAAAGTTTACTTGAAGAAGTTTTCAGACAATTAAGGCTTGTTTTAAATTTGAATTTAAAAGTGAATAGTAACTTTGAAAGGCATGTTTTATCAAAATCATCTTGTTTATTTTTATAACGGACTTCAGGAAAGTTTGTAATTTAAAAGATAAAGTTTAAAAAATAATATTATTTTTAAAATTAAATAATATTATAATATCCAAATAAATATAGTTTTTATAAGTTATTATATAGTTAATAAACCAATTTGAAAGTAATTCTATTCGATTTTAATTATAGTCAAAGTTTGCTTTGAATAGAACTAGTCGCGTAGTAGTAGTTCGTGAATTTCAACAATTGACTTTTAATCGACGTACTGGGAGATCCGACCGTCGGATTTTCCCAAAACGGAAAACGTTTGGTTCGAATTAAAAATAACTCTCAAATGAAATATAAAGTTTTATAAACCAATGGTTAGATTTTGAAATAAGTTCAAACCAAATTTGAATAAAACAGCATTAGTGTCGTTGGTGACTCTGAAATTGGATTTTAATGAAATGAACTATTTTCAAATTACTAAAAATAGGAAGAAATTATGATAAATCATAAGAAATGATTTGAAAGAGACTTGGATTGAATATATCAAGTTTGGAAAGCTACTTTATGAAAACAAGTTGTTTTCAACAACGCTATTTGCGATAGTTTTTGGAACGATTTGAATTAAAAGGTTCTGAAACAACCAATGATATCCAAATTATTTGCAAACATCTTATAAAGATTAAAATGAAGTTTTTAAGATATTTTGTGATTTGTAAAGTATGAACCAAAACTCAAGTTTTCCAAATTAAATTGGAGTTGAATGGGAATCGATTTGGATCTAGTGAGATAAGTCTATATAAATGAAAACCTTTAATATTTGAGGAATTTAAAAGGCTTTGTCGTTATTTTGCTTATAGTATTAGTCTGATACGGAAATTTATATCGATCATGAGTTAATTTTCATGAAGATTTCACTGAAAATGAAAGTATTTTTTGGGTATATTGTGAACATTGTCTTAAATAATGTTTGTTTTTTAACTCATTTAAAGGAAAGATAATTTTCCAAGTTAAGTTGAAGAGTAATCTTTATTTAATTTGAATATAAAGATTTAATGAAAGAGTTTCTCCTAAGAAATGATAATGGGAACAATGTTTGAGGATCGCTTACAAAAGATAAGCGGGTTTCGTATAAAGTTAAGATCGAATCTTAGATAAGATTTTGAGACAAAGAAAGACATAAAAGCTTCATTGTTTTATCATTGAGTTGGTTTATTTTCTAGGTGTTTGATCTGACGTTGGTTTAGGCCTTCAGGTCATGCACTTGATAGATTATTCTCTGCGTGCTATGCAATCGAGAATTAATTCTAGTAAATGAATGGTTTTCCCTAACGATATGATTAAGAAATCATAAATTCAATCTCAGGATAAAGAAATGATTAAAGAAGATAAAGTAATCTACCCTAATCAATGGTCAATGAATAGATTGGGACTAGGTAAATATGTTCTCCTGAAATGATAAGACAGAATAATCATCAAGGGTTGTTTGGATTATTTAACCCTTGATTCAAGTTAAACAATCACTGAAGAATGATTTTGAAGATTAAAACTAAGTTTGAGTTTTAATAAATCTTTACTTAGATTTGAAATGAAAGAAGGTAACTAAACTTATCAAATTACGAGGGAAATTAGATATGGAGTGTTGCCAATTTTGCTCCATGGGATGGATAGGATGTGAATAGGATAACGATTTGAGAAATTACCTTTCATAAGGTTCGATAATCCTGATAAAGCGTAGAAACCATGGTTTGATTTAAATATGTGAAATGAGATTTTATAATTAATTGAAATTATTTCCAAGGAAATATTAAAAAAAGAGTTTAAAGAATGTAAATCTTTGATAAGATTTAAGGGAGTAATTACCAGTGTAAAGAATGATTTGAGTAAAAGAATATTTCAAAATGGATTGGGACTCATGATATTTTATATATCAATTGATTGAAAAGATGCGCTAGTTATTCCGGAAAGACCGGGTTCCAACTCATTCTGAATAACTATACGACAAGTATTGAAGATACTGGAGATGGTGGTTGAAGATTGGGGATCTTCACATCATTTCGATCGATTGCTGATGTCTCGATTGAGGTGTACACCCAAGACGAAGTTTTGAATGATGATTTTTTGAGATATGTATGACTTGTTATCTAGTTCTCAAGCTGGTTAATCCAATCCTGACTTGGGTTTTTGACACTCGAATTAGATCCGAGTGTATTTCAGGTTTAGACAGGATTCAAGGAGTTCTCAGGCGATTCCAGAAAAGCCAATGATCTTCGTCGGAAGGCAGGGTGTATTCTACCATCTATACTTGGATGTCTTGGTTGTATTATGTGATGATAGTGTTTATAACTATCAATGGTTTGTTTATATTTAAATGTTTTCCGTTGTAAAGTTATGTCGAATATTATATTTATTCTATTCCACTAAGAGATTCTGTTCTTCTCTTTTGTTTCTGCTCTTGTGTGTTTGCTCTGATAAAACCCCTCGATGGATTGAGTTTGCGATATTTGGTTTTGCGATACATGAACACTGTGGATGTGTTAAGTATCGATTAGCGAAGATCAAAAATTCAGTTTGTCCCATGATTCCAAGGATGCTTGCTTTTTGGACTGGACTAATGTGGTCTAAAGTCGGTTCAAAAGGTGAGGGTCTGCGGGACGCCAGAGTTATGTGTAGAAAACACTGTTTAGATCAAAATTTGTTGTTTTCACTTATATTGTAATTTAATACAATATGACGCATACAAAATTTTATATATTCCTATTAAACTCGATTTTACACATTATAAGGTTTTCTAAAAACCTTATTTCTCATTCCTGAATTTATTCACACTCAACATTAAATTTAGAACACAAATTTCTCCCCAATATTTTATTTTAATTCAAAATCAACCTAAACTCATAGTTTAGACTTGTTCCCCTTAAATTCTCACAATTTAACTCTTCCAAAAGCTTAGATTTTACATAGATAATTTATTTAAATAATCAATCCCAATTATTATTTATCTCTCGACTAATAAATCATAATCCTATTACAATTTATTATTAGTTATTAATCGATAATCACAAAACTGGGTTGTTACAAACTCCCACTTATAAAAATTTCATCCTCGCAGTTTCCTTATGAAAGAGTTGTGTTCAACACATTTTTATCTCAATTCAAAGGAAATACATAAGAAGAAAAAAAGTTAAGAGTTAAAATAAATCTCACCTGTAGACTCAAAAGATAGAAAGCCTCGATATGTATGCTTAATAAATTCTCTGGTTTGCCAAGTGCTATCTTGGATGTTCTGACCATTGAATTTTCATGAGCGTAATGTTCTTATTCAGAAGGCATATAACCTTCGAAGCAAGAACATAAACAGGATGCCATGAAACAGACATATCAGTTGAAACCTCAATCCTCTTTAATGTACGGGAATCAAGCACTGAATCAGAATCTCATAAACATTTCCTTAACTGAGAGACGAGAAACATGTCATGGACTCCATATAAGCTATCAGGAAGTGCTCCTTTATAGGCCACATGATCGATACACTCTAAGATAAAAAAAATCGCCTTATGCAATGCAACACCAATTTCACAGTCCGGTTAAAGTGTACCACTCTCTTCAAAGGAGAAGCTCGAATGTAGATGTGATCCCTAGTCGAAAACTTAAGAGGCTTCCTACGATTGTCTACGTAGGATTTTCGGCGACTTTGGGCCTCTTTCATTCTTTCTTTAATAAGTATGATCTTCTCAGAAGCTTCACGGATAGATTCAAGGCCCAAATTATTATTATTTTTCCCAGATCAAGCCAACATGATGGAGAACTGCATGACCTACCATATAAAGCCTCAAAAGGAGTCATGCCAAAAGATGTTTGGTAGCTATTATTATAGGTGAACTTAAGCAAGGGAATGTGATGTTCCGAGTTAACCTCAAAATTAAGAATACAAGCACGAAGTAAGTCCTTTAATATACTATTTACCCTTTCAGTCGGTTCGTCGAACTGTAAGTGGTAAGCGGTGCTAAAATTTACTATAGAACTATTTACCCCAAAGCTAATTGAATACTCTGCCAGAAATGATCCATGAAAAGTGGATCACGATCACATACTATAGAACTCGGAATACCATGCATCCACCCTACCTCCTTAATATATAGCTTCATAAGATGAGATGCCATCATATTTGACTTGATCAGAATGAAATGTGTAGACTTAGTAAGATGGTCCATGATCACCCAAATGCTAGTATGTCCTAACCTCAATCGATGTAATCCGTCAATGAAATCCATGGAGATTTGGTCCCACTTCCACAACGAGACCTCCAAAGGCTAAAGTAGACTGCTAAGTGGTTGATGCTCGGCTTTCACGAGCTGATAAGTTATGTAATTGCTTATATAACTGACCATGTCTCGCTTTCAGAAATAACAGTGAGGTCAACATACATCTCATTGCTTCTTGAATGGATGGTATACTTAGAGCGATGACATTCAGCTAGAATGTCTCGTTTAAACAGGAATAGAAGGCACAATAACTCAATTCTTCTTTTGAAAACGATAATGTAAAATCAACACTATAGTCCCTTAATTTCTCATCATAGGACTCAGAATGGCAGCGTTGAATAAGAGAAACAATATCCAAGTCATGTCGTTGTGCCTCGATAATGCTGTGTAATAAGCTAGGTCGTTCATCCATACTAAATAATAGGGTTGGGAAACCAAAAGATGGTGCACGATCACAAATATCACAATGTGAAATACTAACCAAAAATGTTCCGTTCTACAATCATCATGGAAACAACGGCTGAATGCTTACTGCTCAATGCATCAACTACTCGATTCCCCTTCCCCAAGGTATATTGAATATCAAAGTCATAATAAGCTAGGAACTCTAGCCAACGCTGCTAGCGCATGTTGAGCTCCTTCTGAGTGAATAAATACTTAAGCGATTTATGATCTGTATAAATGATGAATTGTTTTCCTAAAAGATAATATTGCCATATTGTCAAGGCAAAGACAATGGTTTCAAGCTCTAGATCATCGTTAGCGTATCAAACCCCGTTCGGACGAAATTTCCTAGATGCATAGGCAACCACCATATCCTTCAGCATGAGAATTGTGCCAATAACACTATGACTGGCATCTGCATAAACAATAAGATCTTATTTTCTTTTAAGAACCATTAAGACAGGTACACGAGTGAGAAGCTCTTTGAGTTGCTGAAAAAAGCTTCATAATGATCAGTCCAAAGAAAGAGAACGCTTTTTCGAGTAAAGCTAGTAAGGGGCGATATATTACGAGAGAAGTATCCAATGTATCGACAATAGTTACCCGCCAATCTTAAAAGGCTAGAATCTTCGTGTCATTCTCAGGCCTTTACCAATTTTGGATGGGTTCGATCTTAGCAGGATCGACTGAGATACCATCACATGATACTACAAGGCTTAGGAATTTAACTTGCTTTTTCCAGAAATGACATTTAGAAATTTTTGCTTTGGATTGATGATATCAAAGTGTACTCAAAACAATCCTCAAATGAAGGGCATGCTCGACTTTGGTCATAGAATATATAAGGATATCGTTAATGAACACAAGAACAAATTTATCGATATATTCTTGGAATACTCGATTCATAAGATCGACGAAGTACGCATGAGGATTATTCAGACCAAATGGCATGACAATCCACTTATATGATCTGTATGAAGTGCGGATATTGTGAGAGGAACGTTGTCCATTGCAACTCAAAGCCAATGGAAATCTATTGTAACGACCCGCATTCTACGCATCATAGGATCGTAGAATATTTATTTCTTTCATATATGAAGTCGTATGGTCATGTAACTTTGGGAGACGACTATTGGGGTCATTTCCCATGTTCATGATTTTTGTCGATTTTTTTAAATGACCATTTTACCCCTACTTGGTACTGTTTTGGCCATAACTTTTGACTGGAAAGGAATTTTGATCTGAAACCACTTCCATTGGCTCTGGATGATGGTTTACAATTCCGTAGAGTGGTCACATTAGCCAAATGGACTCACTGTTTGGGAGATATGGCTGAAACAAGTTTCAGATGGTGAAAAATAGCTTAATTGGGCTTAACCGGGTAATTAGCAGCTAGGCCCAAAGGGGATTTCGGGATTGCAGATGTATAGGGGCTGATTAGGGTTAGAAAACATTTCTTTCAGCCGCCACTTTCATTCTTGGAACCCTAGCAATGGCCTCCAACACCCAAATCACCTTCCAATCACTTTCTAATCAAGTTTTGGCCTAATCTACATCAAATCAAAGAAGATCTTCACCAAAACAGTATTAGAGCTGCTATTAGACATCAGTATTCACCCAAACCAGCGAGGTTTCAGTTCTGAAAATTTTATTTGTGGCCAAGGTGAGTGATTTGCATAGTTTTGCACTAATTACGGTTAATTAAGGGTAATTAGTGAAGATTAGCGAATTTATACATTAATAAATTCTGGAAAAATGTTTAGAAATTCTTAAATAATATTTTATGCCTCTGTTAGAAATTTGGTTTGATTTGGTTAAGTTTTGTTAACCCTATGATTAGTTTTGCTTAAATATACTTAACGGAAATATGGGATTTTGGGTATGTTTGATCCATTTTACATACTATAGTTATTGCTTTGATGTTTGTGGTTGATGTTACATTTTGTTATGACTGTATGACATGATTTGCGATTGTCTAGAAGTATTAGATTGGTCGAAAACGCCTCGAACGGCGTAAACAGTCGCTGGAATGAGTTGCAGGAATTTGGCCGATCCGGACCGGATCGGAGGGAGGAGCCCGAACCGAACCGACCAGGAGACCTCCCCACGAATCGATGTTTTGGAGTCATGTAGCCTCACGAGCTGAACGGAAGGAGCATATCCGAACCGAACCGACCTGGTGCTATGGAGCTATAATTCCGAGCCGACCCGATGGAGAAGCTTGAGAGACCCGTCCCGATCCGATTGCTTGGGGAGAAGGACCGAACCAGAGGAGTTTTCCATGAAGCCAGGAGGTGTGGACTCCGATCCGAACCACTGGAGGAAGATCACCCCGATCTGACCCGAAGCAGAGAGGAAGGTTGACCCGATCCGAACCGATCCGATTGCTTAGGGAGGAGTATTTCGATCCGAACCGAGGAGCTGATGACCACGACCTGAAGTAAAGTAAAGTGAAGAAATGAAGACCGGTCCGGAGAAGAAGGCGATGACCAAAACCCGAGATGCAAAGGAAGTCCAAATGAGGGGCTTTGACTCAGGATCCAATTGGGAACCAATGAGTGAGCTCCATGATTGGACTTTGATGCGGGACGTGTGCAAAGGGGTTGTCGATGTCTGTAACTTTGAATCACTATGTGTAGGGAGTACGTGAACGGATTCAGGGCCACAGTGGCCTAGGTATGACTAAAGGGGCTATAGACCAATGAAGTGGGGTCATTTGTAAATATTTGGCCATGACTCCATGTGGTAAGCTTGGTAGTAGCAGTAGTTGTAAAAGTCGAACTCCGCCACTACTTCGATGGGTCTAGTGATTGACAGTGGTGGACATCGTATGCTTTACGCACTGAGTGAGAGATGTGAGGATGGTTGCTATGCTTGATTTGTTTGCCATCATTATGACATGCACACCCCACCCCCGTATTCTTTACACTATTTGTTATGGCACCTTTGAGTATTGTACGGTATGTAGTGCTAACTCTTTGGTTGCAGGTCCAGGTTCAGGTATGGTTTAGTATACCTGTTATTGTTCTGTTTAGCTGCTTATCGCTCATACCAAACTTTTTGTCTGACCCAAAGTTTTATTTCTCTTCTTATTACTCTGGGTGCTCTCACGAGCAGACTAGAGACAGGTTAGCTGGGTATGCACGATTAGCTGATTGGAGACGAGCAAGAGGCTTCCACGTATGATACATATAGTATTCTCCCTGTGTTGTTGAAGATCACTGCTTGGGCATTAGTAGTGCATCTTCTACTTTAGCTTTCTTTTGCTTTAGAGACAGTTTAAAGTTGTAATAATCATATTGGATCATAAGTTGTATTTGGATTTCCGCTGCTCTGATGATGATGTTGATGTTGGTCTTAGTTGCCAGCTTATGCACTGTCTCACCTGTTTTATGTCAAGTATGTTATTATTATATTTTGTTCCATGCGCTGTGAGACATTCTACAGGTTCCTTGTTAGTTAATTTTCTTCTTTCCTTCCTTTGGCGACCGTTCCGCGCTAGTCGGGCATGTGTACAGCGCACCTTCGGAGGAAATGCAGACTGGTGCGGGGCGGGCCGTCACATTTGGTATCAGAGCTCTAGGTTGCGTAGTTAACCTTGGGAAGTTATCAGGGAGAGATAGTATACGTATATGAGAGCTCGTATTTGTGATTACTTTGGTTTTCAAAAGCTATATATATATACTATTAGTATAGCTAAGGATGAAGTCGCACTGCACTGGCACCACTATAGAGATGGTTAATCGTTTTCTCTATGCAGATTAAGCGATGAGCCGATACACAAGAGGTACTGGTAGAGGAGCCAACAATGGGAATGCTGCTGACATGAGGACAATGTTTACTGACCTCATAAGGGAGATGCTTAGGGATGTGCAGAGGGCAGCTCCCAATAATGGTAATGGTGGTCCAATAGTGCGGGCGCCTAGGGCCGATTTTGCCAAGCTGAATAAGGATTATACTAGTCTTGGTGGGAATCCGTTCCACGGAACGGAGTCGGCTACAGATGTTCAAGATTGGTTGGATAGTTGCGAACGTATCTTCGAGGATTTGGGTATCGAGGATGCGATGAAGAGAAAGCTAGCGTCCCGTCAGCTGCAAGGGCGGGCAATGAATTGGTGGAATGCTATAAAGGCAGCTACTCCCGAGGATCAGATTACTTGGGAGTAGTTTAAGGTTCGCTTTAGCGAGAAGTTCATTCCAGATGCTCAAAAGTCAGTGTTGTTTAAGAAATTCTTGGAGCTCAAGCAGAATGGAAGAGCTGTCTCGGAGTATATTGCTGAATTCGACACTTTGTCGAAGTATGGGTTATCTCTTATTGATACTGCCAAGAAGAAAAATGAGAAATTCATAACTGGTTTGGATCAGTACTTGGGGGAAAGGCTTATTAACCACATCGATGAGACGTTTGAATTGATTGTAGGGAAAGCATTGAGATCAGAAAGTCTCTACCCTAAGCCGAAGACTGAGGATGCATCTGCAGAGGAGCCAAAGCCACAAGCAAGTGGTGGAGGCAAGGGTGGTTCCCAGAATAAGAGAAAGCAGAATCAGACTAAGGTTGGTCAGAAGAAAAAGAATAAGCAAGATGTTGAGTGCTTCAGCTGTGGTAAGAAGGGCCATTATGCTAGTAATTGTCGGGCCAAGCCAGCGGATAGGAAGTGCTTCAACTGTGGCCAAATGGGACATCACAAGGACAAGTGTCCGCAACCTCCTAAAGAAAAGCAAATGGTGAAAGCATATGCCCTTAATGCTATTCCTTCTTCGTCGAATGCCCCAACCACGGCGGAGAAGGGAAAGAATGTCGTCATTCAAGGTATGCTTTCTGTTTATGATGTTCCTGTTAGAGTTTTGTTTGATACCGGAGCTTCCAGTTCTTTCATATCTAGTGACCTGGTAGATAGGTTGGGATTGGAGCCCGAGATTGTCGATAGACCTTTAGTAGTGACGAACCTAATTGGTGGTTCAACTAACCTTAACATGATTTGTCGTAATGTGGTCTTATCGAGTCAAGGATGCATGTTTGTTTGTGATTGCTTTGTTTTGGGCTTTACTGGGTTTGGCATTATTTTGGGAGTAGATTGGCTCCAAAGATACGAGGTGGTGGTAGACTGTGAAGGCTTTTTGGTGACAGCTAGAGCGGACGATGGGCGGAGGGTAGTGTTTGGTGGTCTACCCAGTGAGGGGGTAATGGCTAGTTTTCTAAATTCCCTCGACATCCCGCATATTGAGTTGTCAGGTTTGCCCGTGGTTGGCCAGTATCCGGATGTCTTCGAAGAAGTGACCGGTTTTCCACCACATCGAGAGATTGAGTTCCGTATTGACTAGGTGAAAGATGCCAGACCTATAGTGATGCCACTTCGTCGTATGACACCAAGGAAGCAGCGAGAGCTCGGGGTGTAAGTTAGCGATCTTTTGAAGAAGGGATTTATCAGAAGGAGTGTTTCTGAGTGGGGAGCACCAGTTGTGTTTGCTACCAAGGCGGATGGTTCCCTTCGTTTGTGTGTAGACTACCGCGAGTTGAATAAAGTGACGAGGAAGAATAAGTATCCTCTACCGCGAATAGATGATTTGTTTGATTAGTTGAGTGGCACGAGGGTATTCTCTCAGTTGGATCTCGCAACAGGTTTTCATCAGCTTAGAGTGGAAGCTGAGAGTATAGCTAAAACGGCATTTCGGACGCCGTCTGGATTTTATGAGTGGTTGGTCATGCCATTCGGGCTGACCAATACCCCAGCATATTTTGTGGATCTTATGAATAGGGTATTCAGAGATCAGTTGAATAAGTTTGTCCTTGTGTTCGTGGATGATATTTTGGTCTACTCGAGAACGGAGGAAGAACACAAGGAACATTTAAGGATAGTGATGGAGGTGTTGAGAAAACACCAATTGAAAGCAAAGTTTTCTAAGTGTCACTTCTGGAGGAGGGAAGTGAGGTTCTTGGGCCATGTTGTTTCAGAGAATGGTATCGCCGTGGATCCTGCGAAGGTGGCTACGGTACAAGATTGGTCTACGCCCAAGAATGCAACGGACATAAGAAGTTTCTTGGGATTAGTTGGATATTATCGTAAGTTTATCCAAGGTTTCTCCAAGATAGCAGCACCATTGACCATGTTGACCAAGAAGAATCAAGCTTTTGTCTGGGACGAAAGGTGTGAGAATGCATTCAAGAGTCTAAATGAAAAGTTGATGCGCGCACCAGTGTTAGTCATTCCTAAGGGGAATGAAGAGATGACGGTATACACGGATGTCTGTGGTACCGGACTAGGTGTTGTATTGATGCAAGGCAGTAGGGTTGTAGCTTATGCAAGTCGGCAACTGAAACCACATGAGAGAAGATACCCTACCCATGATTTGGAATTGGCAGTGATCGTGTTCGCGTTGAAGATGTGGAGGCACTATCTCTTGAGAGAAAGATTCGAGTTGTTTACCGATCATAAATCGTTAAAGTATCTCTTCTCTCAGAAAGATCTAAATCTCCGGCAGCAAAGGTGGCTAGAATTCTTTGCTTCCTATGATTTTGACATCACATATACACCAGGAAAGTGCAATGCGGTAGCCGATGCATTGAGTTGAAGACATGCCAGTTTAGGGGCTATGTTTCTTGAATGGAAGCAACTGGAGTACATCGCTGGGTATGATTTCAGACTAAAGTGCGAATTGGATCCAGAAATGTTAGCAAGTTTGACAATCAGACCCACTTTGATTGAGCGGATTGGTTCCAGTCAGAGGAGCGATCCTAACTTATTGGAAGTCATCTCCAAGTTAGAGATGGGTATTGACGAGGAGATGAACAAGTATGGGCTTGATCGAGATGGATGGCTTAGAAAGAATGGAAGACTAGTTGTACCCAATGTTAATGGATTGAGAGATGAAGTGCTTAGAGAATGTCATCACTCAAAACTGACTATACATCCCGGTGGTAACAAGATGTATCGAGACATGAAGCGGACATACTACTGAGAAGGGATGAAAAGAGACGTGGGAAAGTTTATATCCAAATGCATGAACTACCAGCTAGTTAAAGCTGAGCAAAAGAAGCCTAGTGGTTTGTTACAACCATTGGAAATTCCAGAATGGAAATGGGAACAAGTGTCAATGGATTTCATTGATGGGTTACCAAGGACTAGATCGGGCCATGATAGCATTTGGGTGATTGTGGACCGATTGACCAAAAGTGCAAAGTTTATACCCGTCAAGTCAAACAGGACGGCAGCTAAGGTAGCGAAACTGTATATAAAGTGGGTAGTGAGGTTTCATGGAATACCCAAGGGCATTGTGAGTGACCGAGATCCGTTGTTCACTAGTGGATTTTGGAAGAGCTTACAAGAGGCGTTAGGATCAGAATTACATCTCAGTACCGCGTATCATCCTCAAACCGATGGTCAAACAGAGAGGGTGAATCGTATATTGGAAGACCTCTTGAGAGCTTGTGTACTGGATTTTTGTGGATCATGGGACGACCATTTGCATATAGTAGAGTTTGCATATAATAATAGCTACCAATCCAGTATCGGTATGGCTCCGTTTGAAGCTTTGTACGGAAGACCGTGCAACTCACTGTCATGTTGGGTAGAAACTGGCGAGAAGTTTGCGCTTGGACCCGATGTAATAAGAGAAACTTCAGCTAAGCTTAAGATTATCCAACAGCGAATGAAGGCTGCCCAAGATAGGCAAAAGAGTTATGCTGATAAGCGGAGAAGAGAATTAAAGTTCTCCATTGGCGACTAGGTGTTTGTCAAGATATCTCCGTTGAAGAGCGTGATACGATTGGCAGGAGAGGCAAGTTAGCACCAAGATTTGTTGGTCCTTTCCGAGTTCTTGAGCAAATTGGGAATTTGGCATATAAAGTTGAATTGCCAGACAAGATGGCAGGAGTTCACAACGTATTTCATGTTTCCCAGTTAAGGAAATTCGTGCACGACCCAGATGTGACAATTTCACCTGATCAGTTGGATGATATCAAAGTTGAACCCGAGGTGATTGGGAACCGCAAGCCTATGCGTATTGTTGGGAACGATACGAATCAACTTCGAAGAAAACCGGTGAATCTAGTCAAAGTCCAGTGGGGCGAGGATGAGAATGACTGTACTTGGGAGACAGAGGAGAGCATTAGGAAGACGTATCCAAAACTCTTCGCCTGGTAAGATTTTAACTTCGATTTAGTCTTTCTGCATGCTAGGATAGGCTTGTTTGCTTGTTTTGCATGTTTGATTGTTGTATGTGGCTGTTAGGCATGCGGGATCCTTTGTATGTTTTGGGTTAAGGAATTCCGGGGACGAAATTTCTTAAGGGGGGAGAGTGTAACGACCCGCATTCTACGCATCATAGGATCGTAGAATATTTATTTCTTTCACATATGAAGTCGTATGGTCATGTAACTTTGGGAGACGACTATTGGGGTCATTTCCCATGTTCATGATTTTTGTCGATTTTTTTAAATGACCATTTTACCCCTACTTGGTACTGTTTTGGCCATAACTTTTGACTGGAAAGGAATTTTGACCTGAAACCACTTCCATGGGCTCCGGATGATGGTTTATAATTCCGTAGAGTGGTCACATTAGCCAAACGGACTCACCGTTTGGGAGATATGGCTGAAACAAGTTTCAGATGGTGAAAAATAGCTTAATTGGGCTTAACCGGGTAATTAGCAGCTAGGCCCAAAGGGGATTTTGGGATTGGAGATGTATAAGGGATGATTAGGGTTAGAAAACATTTCTTTCAGCCGCCACTTTCATTCTTGGAACCCTAGCAATGGCCTCCAACACCCAAATCACCTTCCAATCACTTTCTAATCAAGTTTTGGCCTAATCTACATCAAATCAAAGAAGATCTTCACCAAATCAGTATTAGAGTTGCTGTTAGACATCAGTATTCACCCAAATCAGTGAGGTTTCAGTTCTGAAAATTTTATTTGTGGCCAAGGTGAGTGATTTGCATAGTTTTGCACTAATTACGGTTAATTAAGGGTAATTAGTGAAGATTAGCGAATTTATACATTAATAAATTCTGGAAAAATGTTTAGAAATTCTTAAATAATATTTTATGCTTCTGTTAGAAATTTGGTTTGATTTGGTTAAGTTTTGTTAATCCTATGATTAGTTTTGCATAAATATACTTAAGGGAAATATGGGATTTTGGGTATGTTTGATCCATTTTACATACTATAGTTATTGCTTTGATGTTTGTGGTTGATGTTACATTTTGCTATGACTGTATGACATGATTTGCGATTGTCTAGAAGTGTTAGATTGGTCGAAAACGCCGTCGAACGGCGTAAACAGTTGTTGGAATGAGTTGTAGGAATTTGGCCGATCCGGACCGGATCGGAGGAAGGAGCCCGAACCGAACCGACCAGGAGACCTCCCCACGAACCGATGTTCTGGAGTCATGTAGCCTCACGAGCTGAACGGAAGGAGCATATCCTAACCGAACCGACCTGGTGCTATGGAGCTAGAATTCCGAGCCGACCCGATGGAGAAGCTTGAGAGACCCAACCCGATCCGATTGCTTGGGGAGAAGGACCGAACCAGAGGAGTTTTCCACGAAGCCAGGAGGTGTGGACTCCGATCCAAACCGCTGGAGGAAGATCACCCCGATCCGACCCGAAGCAGAGAGAAAGGTTGACCCGATCCGAACCGATCCGATTGCTTAGGGAGGAGTATTCCGATCCGAACCGAGGAGCAGATGACCACGACCTGAAGTAAAGTAAAGTGAAGAAATGAAGACCGGTCCGGAGAAGAAGGCGATGACCAAAACCCGAGATGCAAAGGAAGTCCAAATGAGGGGCTTTGACTCGGGATCCAGTTGAGAACCAATGAGTGAGCTCCATGATTGGACTTTGCTGCGGGACGTGTGCAAAGGGGTTGTCGATGTCTGTAACTTTGAATCACTATGTGTAGGGAGTACGTGAACGGATTCAGGGCCACAGTGGCCTAGGTATGACTAAAGGGGCTATAGACCAATGAAGTGGGGTCATTTGTAAAGATTTGGCCATGACTCCATGTGGTAAGCTTGGTAGTTGCAGTAGTTGTACAAGTCGAACTCCGTCACTACTTCGATGGGTCTAGTGATTGACAGTGGTGGACATCGTATGCTTTACGTACTGAGTGAGAGATGTAAGGATGGTTGCTATGCTTGATTTTTTTGCCATCATTATGACATGCACACCCCACCCCCGTATTCTTTACACTATTTGTTATGGCACCTTAGAGTATTGTACAGTATGTAGTGCTAACTCTTTGGTTGCAGGTTCAGGTATGGTTTAGTATACCTGTTATTGTTATGTTTAGCTGCTTATCGCTCATACCAGACTTTTTGTCTGACCCATAGTTTTATGTCTCTTCTTATTACTCTGGGTGCTCTCACGAGCAGACTAGAGACAGGTTAGCTGGGTATGCACGAGTAGCTGATTCGGAGACGAGCAGGAGGCTTCCACTTATGGTACATATAGTATTCTCCCTGTGTTGTTGAAGATCACTGCTTGGGCATTAGTTTCTTTTCCTTTAGAGACAGTTTAAAGTTGTAATAATCATATTGGATCATAAGATGTATTTGAATTTCCGCTGCTCTAATGATGATGTTGATGTTGGTCTTAGTTATCAGCTTATGCACTGTCTCACCTGTTTTATGTCAAGTATGTTATTATTATATTTTGTTCCATGCGCTGTGAGACATTCTACAGGTTCCTTGTTAGTTAATTTTCTTCTTTTCTTTCTTTGGCGACCGTTCCGCGCTAGTCGGGCATGTGTACAGCGCACCTTCGGAGGAAATGCAGACTGGTGCGGGGCGGGTCGTCACATCTATAGCGAGGTCTAGCTCAAAAATGACCTTCGCCTCACTCAACCAGTAGAACATGTCATCGATCCTAGGCAATGGGTAGCAGTTCATGATGGTTAACTCTTAATCTTACGATAATCAATGCATAGCCTTAGCGTCCCATTGGACTTCCTCACAAATACCACCGCAGCTCCCCATGGTGAAGAACTGGGCTGCATAAACTGCCTTTCCTCAAGATCAATAAGTTGCGCCTTAAGTTCCTTATTCTCCTTTGTCGAAATCCTAATAGGGGGGCGACTTACAGGTTGTGCTCTTGGAATGAGGTTAATGCGAAACTCGATGGTCCGCTTGGGTGGCAAACCCGAAAAAAGCTCCAATATATCAAGAAATTCACAGACAACTATAACCCGAGATCCCATCCTTATCTTGGGACTAAAAAAATTAAGATGTCTCAGAATCATGGTCAATATTTCGAAGTATAAGAGAAAGCTATATGGACGAATCGGGATGTTGCAAATATAAAATCAGCTCAGAAAAAAAGAATCCTGACCATATATCGAACGAGTCACTCCATACCTAAGATCATATAAAATCCAACAAAATGAATCACCTACGGATTCACATGAAAAAAATTACATTGAAATATCTTGACGTCCTCATATAATAAACTAAGGGTTGTGGATCCTTCGATAGGATTCGCAATCCACAAAGAAGCCATCAAGCATGTCACATCCAAAGATAAAGCATCTACAAGCTCTTTCAATATCAATGAATGTGATGCACCCATAACGAATAAAACTTGAATAGTACAATCATGAAGTAATAACGAACCCTATAGAATGGATGGAGATATACCTTGAGGCTACGATGGACCATCAGAAGCTCTTGTTACATTTAGATTTCCCGAACTAGACCCATTTTTTCTCTTAGGACATGAAAATATCATATGCCCCTCTTACTTGCAATAGCGACTGGTGAGGGGTTTAGGACACTCTTTAGCCAAATAACCAAGCGATCGACAATTGTAACATCCCTACATTGATGCCGAAGAGGGTGCTACATAAGATTGAGAACTAGAGCCACAATGCTTCTTCTTTTTATTAGGCTGAAAAGATTTAGAGTTTAGGAAAGGAAAGTGCTTCTTTTTAGGACTTTTTCGAATTTCCAACTCATTCCCACTATCCCTCTCATTCTCGACCACTTCAAGGTAAAGGGCCACAACGATGAGCTCCTTGAATGATAATTTAAGTTGGAGCATAAGATACTTCTTCAAATACTTCTAGGTCTCGATACAAATTTATGATTGTCTTGTAAGAGGTGCTAATATGCTCAAGCCAATATTTGGGCAAGCCTCAAAAGATGCCACATATGCTGAAACTGTCAACTTCCCTTGTTTGAGATCAAGGAAACATCAAGCTAGATAGCCTTTTCAGACTCAGGAACAAGCTTAAGTTCGAATCTCTCTTTGAATTGAACCACTCAAGAGTAGCTTATCAACTTCTGCTACATGTAACTCATTCAATTCCAACGCACTCTCTTGCAACATGTTGGAATATGCAACAAAAAACACAATGATGGGTAGAGATCTCTATTCAAGTAAATATGCGCTCACAATTACGAATCCATGCTTGAACCTCCAACATTGACTCTGAGCCTTTAAATGGCTTACCTCCATGATTAGTGAAATCACTATACATGCGCGCAAATGCGGAATTGCGGAGTAGATGAACTTGTAAGAGCGGGTGAGCGCTCCTAATAAGCTCTAAGATCTTATCCGTCGACATTTAAATGCCGTCGGGACATGAGCCACTGGTCGGTTTACAGTGGAAGGTCGCACGCCATAATTCCAGCCATCAACTAAAATATAAGATAAGATTGGATTATTCAAAAAGGTAGTATATTATCATTCTGAATTTATTAAATAAGGAAGACTACGAAATCAAAAGTTTCATTCCTAAATGTGTTTTAACTTACCTACCCTAAAAGACTCAAAAGAAGTTAAGGACATGATTAAGGCTGACTTTGATTAGGGACGATGTTATCACTCATATTATACTTTAGTGTACCATAATATGTAAATTGTTCTGTGTTTCATCACATTTTGTTCTGAACTTAGCTCTAATAAAAAATGTAACGCCTACCTCGAGACTCATATTAACAAAGAGTGTTACCGAGTAATGTCATTTGTTAATACAGAAAATGGGGATATATAGGATCCACCGCTCATAGTCCAGCATTAACCAAGTCCTAAGTAAATTAGAGATATGCTATGATTTTTTGTGCTACGACATACTTAATACTCATCTAATGCATTACTACAGTGGCTATAGGACATATTCAAAACAAAACACAATATATATATAATAATAAAAGATCACAGAATAGTAAACACCATCATAGATATACGTATAAATCAAGTACAATACATGGTGTAGTAAAAAAGTGGTGATATAACCACTGTATGCAAATATACCTCATGTCCCCACCAAAAAGAATATCTGCAACTAAGTCGATAATGCCCATAAGGTAACTACAAAAAACTATGCGAACAAGTCCAAAATTCAATAAGAAAGCCCGTGGTGGAACAACTAAACAATGCCATAAGACCTAACCTGCAACTCAGTCTTACTCGAGTAATAAATACACAGGTCGGTCTAGTCTGAACAAGCTACTTAGTGGTAAATGATAAAGATAATATTTTGTACGGGAAATATTCCTTCAATGAAAAAAGGAGTGAATACACTCAATTATGCATGGGTCTCAATGGTTAACTCATGAATAAACACAGATGTTTCCTTCTAGTTTAATAACTCAGATTTTTATCATAATTTTATTCTCATAAATACAAAAAGGAAACCAAATGAATCACAGAAATCGCAAAACACAGGAACTTATTCAAGAATTCAAAATACAGAAATGAAATCATCATATTCACAAAATCCTCAGACAACTTTAAGCTATATATATATATTAAATTATCTCAAAATAATGGTGAAATCATAAAATCACAAACACAAAAAAAACATAGATTTGGATCCAACTCAAGGCAAGCCAAAGCTATGTCGGACATTTGCAAAAAGAATCAATGAATTTTTGATAAGAAATAAAAGAGACACGCAGTCTCAAACATTGACTCAAGCCATGTTTGCAGCTGTTCAAAACGTGAATGTGCACAGGCCTGAAAACACTCTCGGTTTCAACTTCCAGTCGTATTTCAGGTGACTTAACGACTTCAAAATGACATGAAATTTGGCATGCATATAGTACAAAACTTTATCTTTCAACTGCGAAAAGAATCAATGAATTTAGTCAAGAAATATGTTGTCTCAAACATGGACTTCGACCATGTTTGCAGCTGTTTAAAGTACAGGCCTTAAAACACTTTTGGGTTCAACTTCCAGGCGTGTTTTCAGGTGACTTAACGACTTTATAATGACATGAAAATTGGTAATCATATAGTACAAAACTTTATCTTTCAATTGCAAAAAGTGTCAATGAATTTTGTTAAGAAAGGAAAGAGGTACGCTGTTTCAAACATGGACTTAAGCCATGTCTGCAGATGCTGAAAGTACAGACTTGAAAATACTCTCTGGTTCAACTTTTATGTGTGTTTTAAGTGACTTAACAAGTTCAAAATGACATGAAAATTGAAATGCATATAGTACAAAACTTTATCTTTCAACTTCGAAAGGAATCAATGAATTTCGTCAAGAAAGAAAGAGGGACACTGTCTCAAACATGGACTCATGCCATGTCTGCAGTTGTTCAAAGTATAGGCCAAAAAACACTTTCGTGTTCGACTTCCAGGCATGTTTTAGTGACTTGCGATTTCAAAATTACATGAAAATTGGTATACACATAGTTCTGCAAAAAGAATCAATGAATTTGGTCAAGAAACGAAAGAGATACGCTGTCTCAATCATGGACTCAGGCAATGTTTGTAGCTCTTTGAAGTACAGGCCTGGAAGCACTTTCAGGTTCAATTTACAGGCATGCTTCAAATGGCTTACGACTTCATAGCAACACGAAAATTAGTATTCATATGGTACAAAAATTTATCTTTCAACTGCAAAAAGATTCGATGAATTTCAACAAGTAATGAAAGAGATACACAGTCTCAAACATGGACTCATAGCATGTTTCCATCTATTTTGCAAAAATCAAATTTACAGTAGCAAATTTCCAACTTAAACCACTCGAAATCAACATTTTCAACTGGAATCAAACTAGAAAGTATGAAGGGGGAACCTTGCCTTTGATATGAAGCAGAGGATTACTTAAATTCGCATGAACTCGGATCAAATTTGGTGCTTTGTAGCTTCTTTTCTTGCTTCAACGCCTAAAGAACAAGTTACAACACATGCAAAGGAATTTTTCAACATTCAATAAACAAACTAGCAATCTAAAACAATATCTAAGAAAAAAAATCACTGTTTTGGAGTGATTACCTGTCTTCGCTCTTGGTTTAGATCCAAATTTGCACTTTTGAATTGAATTTGGGCTTGAGAAGGAAGAAGAAGAAGGTTTTGGGAAAAAAATACGTACTAGAGTATTTCCAGATTCTTCTTTCTCTAATCCTTATTATTAGGCCCAGTTAGCTCTTAATAGGGTAATTAAGAGCCATGTGACCCAATTAGCACTAATTATACATGTTTTAAGCTTGTTTCCATCAATATACAGTATTTTTCCTAAGGATTTTAAAATTTTACGCTATGCAACTCTTCTAAAAATCCATAAACATAACTTTTGATATTTTTCACCAACACAAATAGCAATTTGATTATGTTTACTCATTATTTACAATCTTTACAAAAATACGCATTTTATATTTCTTTTGAACAAAATTTACATTTCCACTTGTTAAAATTATTCAAACTACATTATTTTAACAAAAAAAATCAACTACATAAAAACTATTTTTAACACACATGTAAATAGTTTATGACCAATATTTACATGTTTATTTTTAAACACACTTATGTAGGAAAAAACATTGTTAAGCTCAAAATTCATTGTTTTCACTCATATTGTAATTTAATACAATATGACGTACATGAAGTTTTATAAATTCCTATTTTATATCGATTTTACACATTATCAGGTTTTCTAAGAATTTTATTTCTCATTTTCAAATTTATTCACACTCAACTTTAAATTTGAAACTCAATTTCTCTCAAACATTTTATTTTAAATCCAAATCATCCCAAACTCACAGTCTAGACTTGTTTCCCTCAAATTTTCACAACTCAACTCTGAATCCCCAAAGATTATATTTTACTTAGATAATTTATTTAAACTGTCAATTCCAATTATTATTTATATCTTTATTAATAAATAATAATCTCATTATAAGTTATTATTGGTGTTATTAATCGGTAACCAGAAAACTGGGTTGTTACATTGTAGGTCGTCTATTGCCTTAGGAAATGCGACTGTTATGGTCATTAATGGCATGTGACAATTGTCGAATTATTGAGTTAGTTAAGTGTTTATTGCCTTAGCTAATGTGACTGTTATGGTCATTAATAGCTTGTGACAATTATGGAATTTAATTGGTTTAATTGCGTGTTCATGGCCTTAGGGAATATGACTGTTATGGTCATTAATGGCATGTGAACTTTATAATAATTAATCAAATTAAAGGCGATTTAATGGGAAATTTGGATATTGATTTTCGTAGTTAATAATAAGTCTAATAAGTAAATAAATAAATATTATAGAAATGTGAATCTTATTCTTATATTATTTCTAGTTTGATTTCTAAAACAATATCTTTAATTAAAATAAGATTGGAGTTAGTAGGTTAATGATGCGACGTTAGTTGCATTATCAGATAGGTGTCTACATTTTCCAGCAGTCGAGTATATGAATATCTGATGTGAGATATCATCGACATATGAACCCATAACGATAATTAATGGTGTAATATGAATTTTTCCTAAAGGTTTACTTTTAAGTTTTGAGATATTAAGTGGTTGTAGGGCCTAATACTCTTCTGGAAGAAGAAACCCAAAAGGGAATAATTCAATTGAGTAGACTACTTGGGGATTAGATGTATTAAGTAGTGGGATCCGCTTATTGGGTATTAAATGATTGGGCTCACCCCTTCCCTTAAGTGTAGAGTCATACGGTACTCCCTTATTAGGTATAAGTGATCGGGTAGCTAATCTCTTCATAAATAAGTAGTATTAAATGTCTAATTAGGCGCTAGATTGGTAGTCTTCGCGATAGTTCTCTTACCTTAGGTAGTAAGTGACAGGGTTAGAGTCCGCCTTAGGATAAGATATTAAATGACCGCCATGGAAGTACTATAGGTATGATGTCCCACGGGAATTATTAAGTTACTTGTGGATTAACGGATAATGTCAGCTAGATAGTAACATGAAAGCCTACCGAGGGAATGTCATAAATGACGATTAGTCATCTATCTAGCATGTACATAATAAGTGACTACTTACTATCTGTCACCTTATGCAGGGTTGGGAATATGCGTGAATGACAGAAGCTTTGAATTCAGTAACTAGTGTCCTCTAATTTATATTAGCGTGTTGTAAATCCTTAGTAAGGTATTAAGTGATCAATGGATCCGCCATGAGGTCTTAAGTGATCATTGGAATCCGCTTTATATGTTATCTTGTGAGTGAGGCCATAAGTGGCTATGTTTGTGTGTATATGTGTGTGTATGTGTGCATGAGTGTGTGTCTATCTATATATATATATATATATATATATATATATATATATATATATATATATGAAACCCCTCTTCTTTATTAATAGGATATTAAGTAGTTGGAAAGCCCACCTCTTAGTTTTGGTATTTATTTGCATGGTTATTTGAAGGCTTCATATTTATGCGTAAAAGTTCTATCTCAGTATATTCCGATAATTTATCTTTGGTAAGTGCTACCTTGGGTATGGTAGTTAATCATCATGTGTAATCTTTGCCGATTATATTAGAATTACTACCCTTTTAGACATATGATTTGGATGAAACTAAGCGGGTTGCATTTGTGTATTATGACTGTGTTTTACGTTTTCTAATTATGAGGGCTTGTTGTTATGACCCCCTCCTCATAACAACTCTTAGATTTATCATGGGGAAGACAAGTCATTGTAGGTATTCCAGCTTGTGTATCGGTTCTTGTTCTCTCATGCTCGGTATTGATGTGGTGATTCACTATTAAGGTAGTTGCCTTAGTTAATACTAGTTATTCTATTTTGTTTACGCTATGAGTTAGTGCTCATGCTCATTATTTGCAGATACCAGATTTCACACTATCCATGCTTGGATGGGTTTGAGTTTCATTTTTTATCAAAATTCGAACGTAGAAAAGTGTGGAGAGTTACAATTATCAACTAATTTATTGTATTAAATTAGTAATCAAATAAAATTTTCATCATTTAAATGACTGATTTAGCTTCTTTAAATTAAACAAAAACATATGCAACCCAAATTCTAATTCAAATTTAAATTTTTAGTGTAACATCCAAAATTATTTCTGTATCGTTTACTGTTGTTATTTAACGATCCATAAAATATCGTTTTAAAATCCTGGTTTAATCTATTATAAGAATATACTTAATTTTAGAATGAAAAAATATAATCTAATTTTCTCAAATTATTATCCTAATTCCATTAAAATGTTAATTCAATTTAACGCAAAATGAACCCACTTGATTTCAGTATCATTGGGAATACCAGCTTATCAAATATGTTAAGAATTCATAAATTTATATTTCAATAAGTTTTTATTCAAAATTCTATAAAATATGTTACTTTTAAATTATTGAAATTATAGGTCATAACATTATAGTTGTAAGGATAGGGACAATGTTGTACAAGGTGTAGCTATTAAAGAGGTTGGTTGGTGTGCACAACGTCTTCCATTTCTCCCACTTAGGAAGCTGCTTGCATGATTCGACGGTAGTAGTGGAGCCCAGTAAAATAAAGGAAGTCAAGGTTGATAGAGAATCCTTATTCGGCTTGTCCTACTAAGTTATAAGACACAACACTAAGTAACCAGGAATAAGTAGGTTCAGCTAGTTAGGATCCAATGTGGGATAATGCAAAGGAAGCTATTGGGGGTCAAGGAGAAGATTCTCGCATCATAACTTTATCTTTTTGATCGCTGTTTTTAAGTAGTCTTTTTTAAGATTTTTCGTTCGATTAGAATTGTTCTTTTGGTATCCTATGAGAGGGTAGATCGTTGTTTTTAAGTAGTCTTTTTTAAGATTTTTCGTTCGATTAGAATTGTTCTTTTGGTATCCTATGAGAGGGTAGATCTTAGAATTGAGATTATGGGTGATAGGATTATATAAAAATGTTATTAGAAAATGTTATGTATGGAAGATGCAAGTGACTAGGACGCATATACATACATAAAACACTATATTTTCCCGGATGGTTGTCCAAGTACATGCATAAAAGCATGTGGATGTGTGCTTGTGTGTATTATTTATTTTTTGACTGTTGTATAAATGGACAAATAACATACGGATGCTGCATATGGATGATAGTTGTAATATGCATGTAGAAATATTAGTCATCATTAGGATTTTCGCATACATTTGGATGCATGACACAAGCATTTTTGCATAAACAATAGGTCGATTGAATCAGTAGACAACTTAATCTTTTGCATTATTTAGGGACATATACACTACACGGTTGCATAACATCATAATTTGCATTAGAAATCTTAAAGATAATGGATGTAATGATAGTGTGTAAGAACGACTGTAGATTTTGGTTATGGTCGTTAATTACTTTTTTCTATACTTGGAAAACTCGAAGACAAAATTATTTAAGGATGGAGAATGTAACATCCATTAATTTAATAATAAGATTAACTGAAATTAATTAATTTATAAATAAATATATACATATAGATGTCTGATTTTGACTTTGAAAGTTTCACCGGTGAGTCCATGACAATTTTCTAGACAATTTCTATATATAACTTGTTTTGATCGAATTAAAGACGTGAAGTTACAAGAGAAATCAGAAATCAGAATTTATAAGGGTAAATATAAGTTTGAAAAAAATATAACGCCTTATAGGTCGACCATCTCCAAAGACTATGATGGACTGCCGGCCTAGACGTCAGTCGGCATGTGAGAGTTATAACTCGCCAAGTAAGTAATGGATGGGAAAAAAAATTCCGAAGAGGTTTAGACTTAAGTTAATCGACTTAAATAAAGGCTAGGATTTAATCTAAAAGGTTAGATAAAAGGGAAGATTTAACCTAAATTAAATCTAAGGTCAGATATGAACCTAAAAGTTAATCAAAAAATTAGCAATAAAACGTGACATGGAAGTCCTAGTTTAGATCTACTTGAATCCAATGGCAAAAAATCCTCAATTAAACCTATAAATAAGAGCCTATGCCTAACCTTCATTCTCATTCAAAACATTCTCTACTTGCCCATGTTTTCCTCCAAATTTTAGAGTTTTTAAACAAAAATAAATATTTTCTTAGGGAAGAAGATAAAAACTAAAATATTAGAAAATCTGGAGAAGAAGGATCAATGGAGCCCTAAGGACATTACCTTCGAACATCGGGAAGGTGGAAAGTTACTATATTTTTGAAATCAGAAAAATAAAGATATAGGTTTAAAAGTAGTTTTAAGATTACATTCTTAGTGTACAGTATACACAGTAAAGTACAATTAATAGTTTTATTTGCAACATTCTTCTACACTTGGATTAAAAACAATGATTTCAATAGTCCGGTTGAATCAACTTGGAATAAAGCATGCTATGGTAATCATGTAACACCCCACATTTTCTATGCCCAAATTTCGACAAAAATCGAAACTTGAACACATCCAAGCATGGAGCGTGTAAATCTGGTACCTGCAAATAAATGAGCATCAGCATAATCAGAGTACGATAAGGTAACTCACAGCGGAAACAAAATAGGATAGACTAGTATTAACTCAAGAAACTACCGTTTTAAAGTAAGTCACTTTGCCAATACCTAGCATGAGAGAGAATGAGGACTGAAAGCCAAACTTAACACCTGTGAGAACCCATCCTTCTCTAGAAAGCTGGGTGGTTGTAATGAGGAGAGGAATCACAACAACAAGATTCTGGTGGACAGGAAATGTACAACATAGATTATAATACACAGATGTATCCCCTTTGGTTCAACCCAAGATGCATGCCTACCAAGGTTAGTGATTCTAGCCAAACTTTGTAAATATGATTATGCACGACTCTAACTACCCTTCTCAAGTAGACTTCCCAATTAATACCGAGATATCACGTTTACGCATATATTTGTGAAGCCTTTATACCAGAGCGTGATTGGTTACTTAATCGAGAGTGGGCCTCAAATTAAGAAGTTTTTATATGTATATATATTCATTCGCTCATCCTTTATTATTTAATGCCTCGCTATTAATGATAGATAGAGTGGATTCTCTCTGATCGCTTAAGACCCTAGGTGGACCTATTGGTCACTTATTATTCCTCGATAATTTATTCAACGTTAACATAAACTAGAGGGCACTAGCTACGGGCCCTACTAGTTAAGGCTTCCGTCATTCACGCATTAACCCATACCTCGTGAGGTAAGAGATGGTACTTTATCGCTCGCTATACCATCTATATGAACTTATTGGATAATATAATTAGTCGCTTAGTACTTCCCATAGGATAGGTAGTCATATTTGATGTTTTTATTTTCTAGGTCTGGGTACCATTTAAGACCCCTAAACTGAAAGACCTACTCCCAGGTGGACTCTTCGACCCAAGCCACTTAAGATCCAAGGAAGCAGACTATACACGAAGATTATTAAGTTCGTACCCCCATTAGCCTTTAATGCCTCTTCTTAGAGAATGAAATGGGCTACGTCACTGAGTCAGTCCCGTTTAGTTTCACCTTACGAAAATACTATGCGTACACGATTAATTATCGTCACGGGTTCCTCTAGTTAATAATGTTCCACATCATTGACTTACTAAGCCAATTCTAACTTTTAATTATAAGTTCCATATTAATTAGTATAAATAGGGAAAGTTGTATCCTCCTTATTAATTATTTCCCTAATTGGACTTAGTATTTAAACAACAATCAATACCCATTTATCTCCTCTTTATTTCATCCTCTGTTCATGTGTTTATTGCCCTTTATAACCATAACGGTCATATTTTCCTAAGGCAACAATTAATCGTTAATTTCCTTTTATTGCCATTGATTACAATTAACGTCATTTATGAGCCTAAAGGCCATAAATTTCCTATAACATTAATTAACAATGGATATCCTTATCTTATCAGTCCCGAAGTATACTTTTGTTGTACCCCAATAGACATTACTATTCGTATTTATTTATTTATTGTCTTATATATATATATATATATGTGTGTGTGTGTGTTTGTTTGTGCACCAGACCTCTCACATTAAGGTGACCACTTGTGGATGTTGGATTTGCCGGTTAGTTTCGTGCAGACTTCTACCGCAAGTTGAACTTAACCTTGTGTCTTAGTACATTTATATTTACGCTCTAGACCCCTCACATTAAGTTGATCACCTGTGGATGCTGGATTTGTTTGTCGGTTCCGAGCAGACTTCTAGCACAAGTTGAGCCTAACCTCGTGTCTAGACGCATTCTAAATTAAATTTTCTAATTGGGGTTTACAACATTAATCCTAAAATATCATAGCAACTGTAACCATTTTACTTAATTCCTTTATTCAGTTTACTTTCCTTAAATCATCATTTCTTACTATGGTTATTTATTTATTTGTAGTTCTATTTATAGCAACCAATCACATTAATTGCTACAATTGTCACCGCAAATATATTAATTTAATATGGATTATATTTACATGTATCATTCCATAATTGAATACCATTCAAACATTCAATATAATGTATATTTCGTCGTTTATGTTAATTCAAATGGATTATATATATATATACACACACACACACACACACACACACACATATATATATATATATATATATATATATATATATATATATATATATGCGCGCAGTTATCGTAGTTATCTAATTTTATTATTATAATTAATTTAATAATTTGGTTTGATCAATAACTAAACATTCCTTTTTGCATTTGTTCTCGCCAAAAGGTTCCAAATCTGACAAAAAGACAGTTAGCTATAATTAATGTAAATTATGACTGATTAATGGAATGGATATATTTCAAAACCATAAGATATATATGTGTGTGTATATATATATATGTGTGTGTGTGTATGTTTTTGTATATTTTGGAATAGTTGATGCAAACTACGCATAAATATGTATATTTATATTTATACGTACATTTGCACCGCTTTCCCCTTTTCAATTTTTTGTTATATTTCTTGTGAATTCAAAATAATGTCTTTTTGTTCAAAAAGAGAAAAACGACATATTTACAACAACTAAACCAAAACCTCAACAACATCGAACACAAACAGGCGTGTGTCTTTTTTTAATTTAAAATCACATAATTCACCATTGCATCTTTTTAAAAATCACATAATTTATCTTTTAACTCTGAAACTAGAGAATTGGAAGAAAACTATAGCTAAACAATGTTATTAGGGCTGATTTCCAAACCTTTAGTGTTTTACAACAAACTACAAAATATTATCCAACATAATTGTAGGTAGTGTGTGTAAACAATTTAAGTAAACCTACAATTAATATTATTCCTAACCACAATTCACAATTTCTAAGTTTTAACAATATTTATTAGCAAATCTGATAGGTGTCAATTCAAATTCAACAATATTATGAACATATCTGATGATAATAGGCATATATTTTGAGATCTAATTCAAACGAGATAAATAGGCTATTATAACTTTGTATGTAAATTTCTCACTCACCTGAAAGCATCCAAATCCGAAATCTGAATATTTTTTTAGGCCTACAATTCCCAAATTCTTACAAATCTATAGTTAATCTGAAAAGAGGATACTTTCAGATATGTAGACATGCAAGAAAATAGGAAAAGAGGGGAGAATTTGATATAGAATAGCTTAAACGTTGATTTATACCCTTTTCCATTTGAATATGATATTCCCTTTCAAATCTACTTAAATTATACTTGATTGATTGTATATAAAATTAATTAAGAAATCTTAATCGGAAGAGAAAGGGTAATAGTAGAGCTTCGCGACTGCCTATAGATTTGTGTAGAAAAAAAATGAGGCCTTACCTACTTTTATAGGAGTGGAATTGGCCATGAACCATTAGATTTATTTAAATAAACATCCGTCCGTTTATATTATTTAATATAATGAAATTGCCGCTCAAAACCTAACCGTCACTGGGCAGATCTAGTTCGAAGCGGTCGACCGCTCTAGGCAAGAGTGTCAACCACCCTTATGTGTTTTTTCTCAGTAAAGGCCGGTAATAAAAGGTAAGATATACATTAATTATTCTATTTATTTATATCCGTCCGTTTTTCGTATTTCGTCCGTAACTTTTTCATACAGACTCCGTTCGCGAAACTCCAAACATGAAAGTTGACCAAAATTTTGAGACGAACGCGATGGTTAAAGTTTCATGGTCAAATTTCATCATTTGCAGAAATTACTACTTTTGAAATCTTATTAAATAACTAATCTATTGTTAAAATTCCGGGTTGTTACAAATCATATGTATGTGCTGCATCAAAATCATAAATTAATGAAACATGCTCTTAAGATATGGTCAAGAGACAAATTTGGAAGGGGTTCAAAACTCTTTGATATACTCCATGGTCAGTTGGAAGACATACAAATTAAAATGCAAACTGATTTGAATAATCCAAATCTTATTGTCCTTGAAAGTGATCTCTCTCAAAAATTTAAGGATGCAGTTTACACTGAAGCTCTTATAAAGAAGCAAAAACAAGATCACACTGGATTCTTGAAGGGGATAAAAACACTGCTTTCTTTCATTCAGCTCGTAAAGCCAAGCAGACAAGAGAGAACATCTTCACTGTTATAGACAAAGATAATCAATTACAAAATACACAAACTGGGGTACAACAAGCTTTTACCAGGTACTTTTCCTTTTTATTTGGCAATGAAAATAATTTTAAACCCAGCTTTACCGAACTAAATCCATCTATACACCCCAAATTAAATCAAAGTGATTTTGATATGCTTAGAGCTCTTGTTACACAAGATGAAATTAAAGTTGTTATGTCCTCATTAAATAGTTCTTCTTGTGGAGGCCCTGATGGCTTTAATGCCACCTTCTACACAACATGTTGGAATATAGTTGGAAGTGACATATGCAAAGCAATTTCCACCTTTTTTAAGAATGCTAAAATGATGGACTCTTACAATAATACAGTCATAGCTTTAATTCCAAAAATGGTTAATACTAACCATGTTAACGATTTCAGGATAATAGCTTGATGTAACACCATATATAAATGTATTGCTAACAATATAGCCAATAGACTTAAATGTGTGTTACCAAACCTTATCTCTACTAATCAATCTGCCTTTTCAACCAAATCGCGATATATTAGACAACGTTCTTATATCAGATGAGTTACTTAAGGGATACAAGAAAAAGAACATCTCTTCAAGGGAAATGCTTAAACTTGACATTAAAAAAGCCTTTGATTCTCTACACTGGGACTATGTAGTTAGAATTTTATCATGTATGAATTTTCCTTCCTGCATGATTTCTTGGATTTATGCATGCATGTCAACATTTCACTTTTCCATCAATGTCAATGGTTGCATTATTGGATATTCTAGAAGTAAAATTGGTCTTAGGCAAGGTGACCATATATTAGCATATATTTTTACTACTGTCATGGGGTTATTAACTACATTACTTGAAGAGTTTGTTGGATCTGTAACTTTCATCTCCATCCAAATTGCAATGACCCAATGATTACCTCTCTTTTATTTTTTGATGATTTAATTGTATTTTGTAATCTGATGAAGGTACCATGATGAATATCATAAGTATATTAGACAAATTTTATAAAATTACAGGCATGCAAATTAACTTATCTAAATCTGAGATGAATATTGTTGGAGTATCCACTACTGCAGCTAATAACTTGCAAAATATAACGGGCTTAGAATTAATGTCAACACAACTTACCTTGGATTACCACTTACAACCTCAAGAATTACAACAGCCCAATGTCTTCCACGCTATGAAAAGATCATCCGTAGGATGGAATGCTGGCAAATAAAATGTTGAACAAAGCAGGTAGATTGACATTAATAAAATCCACTATAATATTTATGCATGTTTATTGGTCAAGAACATATATTCTACCTCAAAAATTATTGAAAATGATTAGATCAGCTTTTATGAAGTTCTTTTGAAAAGGTAATATTCATGTCAAATACTCAGCACCCATCTCATTTAAGTATATGGAAAAACCGTTAAATAGAGGTGGTCTTGGAATAATTAATACCATTGCATGGAATAAACCTGCATTCGTAAGGCACATTGGTAATTTACTTAATTGTAAGAAAAGCATTTGGGTAATTTGGTCCATCAAACACATAATTAAAAATCAAAACTTCTTAACCATGATGCCCTCACCTAATTTTAGTTGGACCTGGATAAGAATTTTCAGAATTAGGAAAGATATATTGCCTTATGTTAAATACAATGCTTCTGCATATTTTAAATAAATTTCTAGGAAGATCCATGGTTAGATTTTGGGGTTATTTTAAGTGATATTATCCCTCTGCATGTAAAAATACTTTCTTGTATTAATGGTCAAGCTAGTGTTGGTAGCCTTTTAGTAAATAGCATATTCAGTTTTCCAAGCACAAGCACTCTGTTGAAGTATGCGATACTATGTGTTAGATCTAGAGGATATTTTGGATCTGGAGGATATTTTGGATCTAGAGAATATTTTGGATCTAGAGGATATTTTGGATACAGAGAATATTTTGAATCTAGAGGATATTTTGGATCTGGAGAATATTTTGGATCTAGAGGATAATTTGGAGGAAATTTTGGGAATTTCCATATACTTCTCTATGCCTATATAAGCTACATCGAATACAAAAGGAGGTGGATCACAAATCAAGAGATTAGATCAAAGATTATTCTAATTAGGGTTTAGGCAATCCTAATCTTCTTTAATTCCTTTCTCCACAAAATCAAAATTTTCTAGTAAATTTGATCATTGTAATCAATCTCTTGTACTCTTCTATTGATATTAATAAAGGTTTCTCTCTCAAAATGGACGTACACTGACAAGACGTCGGTGGAACCACTATAAATCCCTGTGTGATTTAGTTTCTCGTTATTGCTCTATTATTTCCATTGTTTGGTGATTGTGATTGGCTTGGATAAGATTGAGATTGTTCGATTGGTTGTTTTTGCACTATTACCACGATCTCGTTTTCCGCGGCGTTGGGGATTTTTGATTTAAGCGGTCTTGAATCAAAATTTCTCCACAACATTTGGTATCAGAGCATTGGTGTTGGTAGATGTAGAAATGCCAGAATCAGGTTCAAATAATCCATCAACAGATGGTCCAAGTAGTGTAGCTCCTTATGTATGTGGGTCGTATGCAGCTGCTGGTTCACAATTGGTTATCGACAAGTGGAATGGTGATAATGATTTCGAAAAGTGGCAATGGAAGATGAAAGAGGTTCTTAGGCGAAATCGGGTACATCGGGTGGTGTTTGATACACATTTATTGTCAGAGGACATCTCAGATGTAGAGAGAGAAGAAATGGAAGAGTGGGCATTCACTACACTTCAACTTGCCATGGGGGAGAATGTTATTTCCGAAATTAGTGGTGAGACGACTGCTAAAGGTATTTGGAACAAGTTGGAGGAGTTGTATATGAAGAAGTCACTCACAAATCGACTGATCTTGTTGCGGACTTTCTTTACCTACAAGATGAAGGAAAGAACTTCGCTAAAGACGCACTTAAATGTGTTTGATGATTTGCTAATGAAGATGAAGGTGGTAGATTTGAAGATTGAGGAGGAGCAGAAGGCGATGATATTGCTATGTTCGTTGCCTGAACGCTATATTGGGTTCTCAAATAGTTTGATCTATGGTCGAGATACATTAACTCTAAATGATGTCAAGACGGGTCTTCTTAGTGAGGATTACGAGATTAGATGAAGGAGCTGAGTGATGGTAGCAGTGGTGCTGGTAATGGTCAAGGTTTATTTGCAGAGAAAGAAAAGTCAGAGAAGAAGGAAAACCGGGGGCGTTCTAAGTCTAAGAAGCCCGGTGGAAGAGGAAAATCGAAGGAAAGAAATGCCAAGTGCTTTATATGTAAGAAACCTGACCATTGGAAGAATGATTGTCCAGACAAGGGGAAGAAGGAAGTAGCATCTTCATCAGTTGCGGTGGAGAGAGATGTTGGTGAGGAAGACATAGATGTTTTGTCGGCTGTTGCATCGGATGCTTCGGGCAGCGATTGGGTGCTTGATTTGGGGGCTTCATATCACATGACGCCTAATAGGAATTGTTTTTCTTCTTATGTTGATCGAGAAGGAAATTCAATTTTTATGGGAAATGGTGCAGTTTGCAAGTCGAAAGGCATTGGATCCGTGCAAATTCGAATGTTTGACGGAGTGGTCATACTCTCACTAATGTGCGCTATGTTCCGGGACTATGGAAGTCACTTATCTCTTTGGGACAGTTGGATTCTCTAGGTTGCAAGATCACTATTGAGAGTGATAGCTTGAGGGTTTCGAAGGGTGCGCTTGTGGTTATGAAGGGTGCTAGAACTCATGGTATCTATTTGCTTCCAGGAGTGACCGTGGAAGGCAAAACTTGTGTCAATGTTGATAGTTCCCGTGGCTTAGATGCGACACGGCTGTGGCATTTGAGATTGGGTCATGTCTCGGAGAAGAGTTTATATGTTCTTCGTCGAAGGGAAATGACTGATGGTGAAAGTTTCAGCAAGTTAGAGTTTTGCGAGGAATGTGTCATGGGGAAGCAAACTAGAGTGTCATTCGGTGAAGGAAAACATGATTCAAGAGGGATTCTTGAGTATGCGCACACGGATGTTTGGGGACCAGCACCTGTAGCTTCTTTGGGAGGAGCAAGATATTATATTTCTTTCACTGATGATTTTTCTCGAAAGGTTTGGGTGTATCTAATGAAGGCCAAGTCGGAGGCATTTGCAAGATTCAAAGAATGGAAGGCTCTTGTTGAGAATGAGAGTGGAAAGACTTTGAAGGTTCTTAGGTCCGATAATGGCGGCGAGTATTTTTCCGGAGAATTTCTGAATTTTTGCAAGCATCATGGTATTCGGAGGCATTTTACTACACCGGGAGATCCGCAATCTAATGGAGTGGCGGAGAGAATGAACCGAACTCTATTAGAGAAAGCTCGATGCTTGAGATTGACATCAGGTTTGTCTAAGGGATTTTGGGCCGAAGCTTTGTCAACTGCAGTGCATATTATTAATCGAATTTCGTGCTCGGATATTGGTAACAAAATTCCGGAGGAAGTGTGGAAGGGGAAGAGCATTGACTTGAGTTATCTTCGTGTATTTGGCAGTCCTGTTTATGTGCATGATCTGGGGAATGATAAGCTCTCACCTAGAGCTTTCAAAGGGATTTTGCTTGGTTATATGGATGGAGTCAAAGGCTATCGGATTTGGAATCCGAAAACGAAGAAGGTTTCAGTTTCTCGTCATGTTACTTTTGATGAGTCGGCTATGTTCAAGGATAATGAAGGCTTATCGGATGTTCCGGATTTGGTTCATGGTGAATCAAAGGAGAAGGAAGTTATTTCCACTTTCAGGCCTAGAGAGAGTAGAGTTGTTGGAGGTGCTTGCGAGGTGAATGTGGTTGATGTTACATCACATAGTCCACAAGATTCCTCTAGTAGTGTTGGTGATGTGCACGGGCCTAGAGAAGATTCAGTTCAAGGTGGAGCTGAAGGAAGACCGGGTGATGGTATTGCTACTCGGGTTGGTCGTCGTGCTATAAGGCCACCCGAAAGATATGGTGATTGGAACTATCTTAGCTTTTGTGAGAATTTGGACTATGCTTTTCATGTAGTCTAAGATGAGCCGATGGACCTTGATGACGTCATGGATTCGAGTGATAGCTCGAAGTGGATTTGCGGCATGGAGGAAGAGATGCAATCATTGATGAAGAACCAGACTTGGGAGTTGGTTCCACTTCCTCAAGGAAACTGTGCTATTGGGTGCAAATAAATATATAAAGTGAAGGACGGTGGAAGATACAAAGCTAGGCTACTGGCTAAGGGGTTTGCACAGAGGAAAGGAAAGGAGTATGATGAGATCTTCGCACCGGTTGTGAGACATACTTCTATCCGGATATTACTTGCCATAGTTGTTATTCACAACTTGAAGTTGGAGCAACTAGATGTGAAAACCGTCTTCTTGCATGGAGACTTGGATGAAGACATCTACATGGAGCAACCAGAAGGGTTTGTTGTAGAAGGTAAGTCAGAACTAGTTTGCAAGTTGAAGAAATCACTGTATGGTTTGAAGCAATTACCTAGGAAATGGTACAAGAGATTTTATCATTTCATGCTTGAAAGTGGCTTCCATCGAAGCATCAAGGATGCTTGCATTTATTTCAAGAGGTTAGGAAATGATTGTTGGGTGTATTTACTCTAGTATGCGGACGATATGCTCATTGCTTCTAAGGACAAGGCAGAAATCAACAAGTTGAAAGAGAAATTAAAGGCGGAGTTCGAGATGAAAGACCTTGGAGAAGCAAAGAAAATCTTGGGCATGGAGATTGTAAGGGACCGAAAGCGTTTTGAGTTGAGATTGACTCAAAAGGAGTACATTAAGAAAGTGCTTTATCGGTTTAGCATGGACGATGCAAAGGCGTCAAATACACCTTTACCTTTGCATATAAAGCTTTCGAGTAAGGGATCACCTATCGAGGAGAAAGACAAGGCTTACATGGCAAAGGTGCCATATGCTAGTGCAGTTGGAAGTTTGATGTATGTCATGGTGTGTACAAGACCCAATATTGCAAATGCCGTCGGGGTGGTTAGTCGGTTCATGGCTGATCCGGGGAAATCGCATTGGGAAGCAGTGAAGTTTATCTTGAGATACTTGAAAGGTACAGCATGTCATGGCCTTGTTTTTGGGGGTAGTAAAGAGAAGAATTGCATGTTGGTTGGTTACTCTGACTAGGACTACGCTGGTGATAGGGATCGAAGAAAATCAACTTCTAGATATGTCTTCACTCTTGGTGGTACAGCCATAAGTTGGAGATCGAGATTGCAGACCGTAGTTGCTTTATCCACTACGGAGGCGGAGTTGATAGCTGCGGTAGAGACAGCAAAGGAAGCATTCTATTTGAAGCGACTGTTGTGTGACTTGGGTTTTGAACATGACAGTGTTGATGTTCAATGTGATAGCCAAAGCGCTATTCACTTGGCTGAGAATTTGGCATTTAGCTCACGGACGAAGCATATTCAAGTGAGGGAGTCATTTCTAGTAGCCATGGACGAAGACAAACAAGTATGCCTTCGGAAAGTGCACACAAAGGATAACGCGGCGGACATGTTCACTAAGGCGTTACCGGTTGGGAAGTTCGAGCATTGCTCAAACTTAATTCTCTTAGAGAGATGCTAGGTGCCACGGGGTGGTACATTTGAGAGAGAAACTTGGATGTAGAAGAGTATCAGTGAGAGGTTGGTGTTCTATCTTCATGGTAAGTACTTGTTTTCACTCCCGAGTACATTGTCTTTTGGTAAGACTGGTTTAGGAGTTGGATGTTTCAACACTTCATTGACGGGTGGGGGCTATGTCTGAACTCGTTAGTGAAGTGCAATGGGCGGTGGCTATGCCGGAGTTCATTAGGGAAACATTCAAGCTTTCTTTATTGAAGATAGAAGGAAATGCTTGGGTGCATTGAAGTTTGTGATGTAGACGGATATAGTATCGAGGTGGAGTGTTGAAGTATGCGATGCTATGTGTTAGATCTAGAGGATATTTTGGATCTGAAGGATATTTTGGATCTAGAGAATATTTTGGATCTAGAGGATATTTTGGATATAGAGAATATTTTGGATCTAGTGGATATTTTGGATCTGGATATTTTGGATCTAGAGGATATTTTGGAGAAAATTTTGGGAATTTCCATTTACTTCTCTATGCCTATATAAGCTACATCGAATACAAAAAGAGGTGGATCACAAATCAAGAGATTAGATCAAAGATTATTCTAATCAGGGTTTAGGCAATCCTAATCTTCTTCAATTCCTTTCTCCACAAAATCAAAATTTTCTAGTAAATTTGATCATTGTAATCAATCTCTTGTACTCTTCTATTGATATTAATAAAGGTTTCTCTCTCAAAGTGGACGCACACTGACAAGACGTCGGTGGAACCACTATAAATCCGTGTGATTTAGTTTCTCGTTATTGCTCTATTATTTCCATTGTTTGGTGATTGTGATTGGCTTGGATAAGATTGAGATTGTTCGATTGGTTGTTTTTGCACTATTACCACGATCTCGTTTTCCGCGGCGTTGGGGATTTTTGATTTAAGCGGTCTTGAATCAAAATTTCTCCACAACACACACATTGCTGCATGGAGGTTTTGAGGAGGATAGTTGCTATCCCACCTTTTTTCCTAGTGCTAAAAGAATTGAATGGCAATGTCCAGGTAAGAGGTTCTTTATTAAACATTCCTACAACTGTTTGATCAGGGTTAAAGCTATGGAGTGTTGTAGGTGGCAGAAGATCATTTAGAAAGGTGTAAATGAAGCCAAGGAATATATGTTCCTATGGAAAGTGATCCATATGTACCAATTTACTGTGTTTTCTATCAACAAGAGCCAGAGAACGTCGCACATCTTTACTTTGAATGCATTCATATCAATGAAGTTTTGAAGGAAGCAATGGGGAAAGCTGGAAGGAATGATGTAGCACTTGACAATGAAGATAAATGGAAGTTGTTGCACAATGAAATAAGAAAAGGAGATAACCGTGGTAAATTTATCTCTTTCGTCCTCAAGAAGTTTATTTCACTGATATGAAAGATTATAAATGATCGAGTCATAAGTCTGATAAGAAGTATTGAATATGAAACTAAAGGCCCACGTCTTGCTAAAGATTAAAAATGGAATTCATCTCATTTGTCGCATTTTTGACCCTGGCATTAATTTTGTCAAGTTGAATGTAGAAAACCTTTTGTTTATGTTTTGGTGTTTCCTTGTGTTTGATAGCCTTGTTTCTAGGTTCTCTTTTGTTTCTTTGCTCTAGCCTTGTATCTTTATTTTCATCTTTTGGTTATCAATAAAGCGGTAGAGGCACACTCAACCTCGTCGGCTTTGCCAAAAAAAAAAAATTATTTGCAATTAAGTATAGTTAATCTACAGTTTTATTTACATGCATTAAATAATTTTTAATTCTGCAAATTTAGATTAAAAAGGCAATTTTGAATCCATATAATTTGTGTGAAAATAATAGAAAAATGGGACATTTCATATAAAACAGATATAAATAGAAATGCAAAATTATCAGAAAAGATGAAATATACATGTAATTTTGAAAGAAGAATATTAATAATTATAAAAGGACGTAATAGAAGCAAGGAAATAAGTTTTAAATTGCAGTTGAATTATAATATTTTTTACAATTAGAGAAAAAGATAAAACGAATAGTATCATTATGGTGAGTGGCTCGTCATAGATGGATATAGATTTTGCAAGATGATGACTATCATGAAAAAGCAAAGAAGTTAAAAACATGTTGAATAGTATTAAATAAAAAATAACATAGTTGGGTATGTCCCAATGACAAATTAAACATTCATCAGCTTAGGGAATAAGTAACCCATAGTTATAGTTTAGTTGGGGCATGTCCCAGTGACGAATTAGATGTTCGTCAACGTAGGAAATAAGTTATCCATAGTTTTTCCTAGCATATCCCGTCCCAACGACAAACGGACATGCACGTCGGTGCAGGAAATAACTGGCTAATAGTTTAAGACCCATCCATAGGGGCATAGAAGGGAGTACGACTAGATTATAGTTTGAAGGCTCATCCTAACAGTGAAGGAACACACACATGCGTAGGAAAAAGTGAGCCAATGGACAAAAAAATTGGAGGAAGTGTATTCTAGCGGTGACCAGGCGTGTAGGCATCGACGCAAAAAATAAAACGCTATGGGTTCTAGCATCAATAGGCAGATGTCTATATGAATGGAAACATGGACGACTTTGATGTGTGAAATAAGAGACTACAATAGCTAGAGTGGTCTATCCTAATGATTCTAGTCTAGGAAGATTCCGATTTGGTGTAAGGGCATCAAATTCCATATTAGATTCAGGGTAGAGAGTAATCGGTTGATCATAGGGTAGAATAAGCAATCATTCCTTAAGTAGTACTTTACTTTTATAGTAAGAATTTTAGTGTAAGCAATCATCTTAAATAGTCTCCCTAAGTAATCATCTTAAGAAAGCACTAACGTTGAATCCTTGTAACACTTAGAACAAAATTTAAGACTATTATCCCTTGATATTTCTCTTTTTAGTAGTCATTTTTCATTCAGTGGGCTTTTATGTCTGATCCATTGTCTTTTCCCTTTCCCCTATCAGGCTCATAGGGCAATGCTTGAATCTAGACAGCTTGAAGCATGTCTTGAGAGCTCCATTTCTTCTTCATGCATTTGTTTTACCTTTATCCTTTTAATCAGTGTAGCAGTGTTACTTTTTTTTTTACAGATATTAAATGTACATACGCTAGTATGGCTCTGTGAGATTGAGATTTAGACATTTGAGATATGTTGGTTTTGGAATAATGATATTTTGAAACATTAGCTAAAAGCAATTTGTTAAAATAGAGGATGCAATTAGAGAGGAGAATCGGTTGCTTCATTGCAAATGGATTTTTACTGGTCTGGGATTGAATGATGACCAGAGGAAGAGATTAGCCACTAGGAAACTAGAAGACGCTATTCTTTACTAGCGGAATAGTGTGACTGTAGGATTGGCATCAGGTGAGAAGCCATAGGTTGAGTTAAGAGAGAGATTTGAAAAGAAGTTCATGTCAAAGATCACTACTAAGTCTGCTTTGCTCAAAAAGTTTGTTGAATAGGAGCAAGGAGACATGTATGTTTTAGAGTGTGCTACAGGATTTGAGAAGATTTATCGCTATGGTTATGGTTATAGTTATGTTATAGTAGATACTGTTTTTTAGAAAAATGAGAAATTCAATTAGTAGGCTGGAACCAGAGTAGGCTAAGGCTACTTTGCCACACATCAGGAGTTCATGCGATATAATCGTAAAAATGGCATTAATGAATGAAGAAATGATTGCTTTCTTAGATAACAAGGCTAGGAGTGCTCAAAGTGGGCCGAGTCAGAAACAGAAATCTCGTCGAAGGAAAGGAGATTAGACGAGCAGAGCTTCCAAGAAAGGAAAGGCAGAGCTGGTTTGTTCAAGTGTCGCAACAAGGAACATAATGCAAAGTTGCAAACTAGTGTCGTTCAGGAGATAGCAATGCTATTGTCAGAAAGATGAATATTAAATGTTTCTACTATAATTTTTTATTTATTTTTATGTCTTATGATCTTAGTCTTTGCATGTTTTAGTATACCTAAACGGTCCACGCATATTAACATGACTTAATAGAGTATCTCAAAGGGTGTGGGTCGTTACAGTTCTCGTTGACATAAAAATAGTATGACACTAATGGTATTACAACTTGCAAGAAATATGTGTGTGTGTGCACGCGTGCATTTGTGTGTAGTTCATTATTACCTACATATTTTTGTTCTCTACAGTAATTCATTTTTTTCCAAAGTATTTCATATTTAATAATATACAAAAATGGTTTTAAGTTCGTACCAGTAGGCCATCGGATAAGGACTTTGCACCGTGGTAATAGTAGCGCGGGTTCGAAACCCGAAATGGCATGCTAAGAGCTTACCATGTACATACGCTAAGATCAGCCACTTATGTGGAGCTCGCGGACCAGGCTATGTGCACGAGGGAGGGTTTACGACTCCGATCGGTTTCCCTCCTGTACAAATTCAAAAATACATTTTTAAATATAAAAAGGCCACATGCGCATATCCACACACCCACTAATATATATATATATATATATATATATATATTCATTTTTCTGATTAAATTAAATATACTCTTGGCCTAGTCTATAAATGTATGTATTTATTAAATATGTGAACATTTATAGTGTGTATATGTGTGTGTATGTATATATAACCATGCGTGTACAAGTATTTCCATATACGTGTATATGGTTAATTTTTGTTATTATAGATAAAATAAAAAGTAGAGAATTTTTTATATATACATACATATACACACATATATACACACAAAAATATAAAAAATACATACATACAAATACACACATTGATTTCCATCCGAAAATCGCTTTTTTATGTGTCAATTTTATGTTTGGGTCAATAAAAAAACATCTTTGAATTATTTGAAAATGTCGATTATTTAAAGTTTATGTAATTAGTTTGAAATGTTAATTATTTCATATTTAAACAAGTTTGAAATCTTCAAATTTTTGTACTTGTTTTTTAATGCATACGCACACATGGCTAGGCTGCATAGATATTATTATGAAAAGTCAATCTTTTACATTCTGAATTTTAAATTTTCAAAGCTGAAAAACATGTACATTATAGATATGTATGTATTCATTTGTATATATTATCTTTATTATCATGTCACCTATTTTGGTGTGAACGTAAACTGTCAAAAACGTCCTTTTACATATATTACAACTATCAATATAGGTGTTATAACATGCGCTTCCAAGTGATGATGGTACATTTTCGTTGTGATGATATATTAATGAAAAAGATGAGTTGTCAAATTTTTGCCAATTTTTCTTTAAATTTATGTTTAGCTAGTTTGAATTTTTATTTATACATTATAAATAGCTTTTATTAACTTTTTTCACTTATATTATTGGCCGGTAAAAAATTTGCATTGACAAAGAAATCTTATTTGTTAGTTCCACTTTTAAGTGACAAGATATGCTAATATTTTAGAAGAGCATTTCCAATTTGTGAAGAAAGTTTAATCATTCGACCTTGTTTTTAAGCGATTGGTATGTATAAATGTTTTGAATTTGTAAAGTAATATAATCCGTAGATCCTATTTTATGGGATATTAATAGTCATTTTAAAGTTATTGTAAGTAGGAGCATTTTAAATTTGTAAATAAAATCTAATTCTTATATCATACCTTTAAGAGAATATAAATAGTTATTTTTAAGCAACTAAAATTTAAGGTGCATTTTGAATTTGTACATAAAAATTAATTCTTAGATCGTACCTTTAATGGATATTAATAGTTAGTTTTAACTTACTTGTACGTAGGGACATCTAGAATTTGTAAATAAAATCGAATTATCGGTTCCTAATTTTAAGCGATACTGACAGTTTTTTTGCATAGCCGACCGATTTTATAGCAATCTGTATATTTTTTATTATAACAAATACTTTAGTATAAGAGACGGACATATCACATATATACTAAATACGGTTTTTATAGTGGACCATCCACTAATATATTTCCATGCAGAGAGATAAATTATATGACATTCGGTTAAGGTGATAGAACTAATATGGACATTTGCAGAAGCAATATATCCAAAATTATAACATACTGCACGCAGGCCGAGAAATAACATAAAAAGATCCAAGGTCTAAGCCCGCACGAATTGTTCTGTCCCGAACCCCCCGTCCTCCCGTGTGCCGACCCAATCACAACCCCCTGATTTTCACCTTTTGCAGTTAAATCCCTTAATTGTTAAAGGGCTTAATTGCAAATAGTGCAAATCAGGGAAATCATGGCCGTTAGGCACATGGGGATGGGAGGTTCGGTACAGTAGAATTGGCTTCGTCTAAGCCAAGATACATACTGTAACAAACACGATCACATTGCATTCTTCGCACTAGGAAGAGAAGATAACAATTGCAGCATCAAAACCATTCCCCACACCAGAAATAACATCAAGATTCCATCATTGTAACTAACACATTCACAAATTGACATGCTCCAAGTCGAACAGAGACCATTGCATCAACAACAAGAGCTGAGAATCAAAACGAACTCTTCGCTGCAAGAACTTCAAACCTTTCTGTAGAAAGATGGATTAACTCAATCATGTTAATTTATGTGTTTGGTAACAAACCGTATTATCACTTTCTTAAGGATTACATAGATCGGAACTGGGGATTACAAGGAAAAATCCAATTATTTTCTAGAGAAAATGGATTTTACATCCTTAAATGTGAAAGTGGAGAGGATTGTGATAGGATTCTAACGGATGGACCCTATTATTATAATAAAAGATTAATAGTCATGAAGAAATGGGTTCTAGATATGAAACTGAATAGAGAATTCTTGCATGCAATACCTATTTGGATTCGTCTTCCTAACTTAGATTTCTGGATTGTCGACGGAATTAGTAGAATTGCTTTGTTAATGGGTAAGCCTTTGAAGTTGGACAATTCTACAGAAAATGTAGTTAGGATATCGTATGCTAGAATCTTGGTTGAAGTGAATTTTGATTTTTAATTTCCTGAATTCATACCAATTCAAAGTTATAAAGGAGACATTATATGGAAAAGAGTAATTTATGAATGGATTCCATCTGTTTGTTTTGCATGCAAGGTATTTGGTCATACAAAGGATATTTGTAAGTCTCTTAAGGTTTGGACTCCTAAATCAAATACTAATATTCTGTCTGAGATGGATATTGATGAAACGGTTCATTATCAAAACAAAAGCATAACAGAGTGTCCAGAAAAGGAATATATGCTGGAAATAAATTCTTCTTCTAAGACATCTTGTGATGATATAGTAGCAGCATATGGTAAGGAAACAGAAAATGATCTAAGTGATGATAGGTCTCAACTTCAAGTAACAGATCCTTTCAATAAAAAACAATGCACAAATGTGAAAAGCAATGAATGTGAAAAATCGAATGTGGTAACTGAGGTTACATTGAGGGAGCCTGATCATCACTCAAAAGATGGTTTGCATTTGTTTCAGGATAGTAATGTTAGAAAGGGATTTCATCCAATAGAGAGTTTAGATGCTGAAAGGTGCTACAAAGATTTATGTGAGCAGTCTAATAAGTCTAATAAAGAAATTAGAATTTTTAAAGAGAATGAAAAGGCTGTAAGAGTGGATAACTTTGGGGATTGTAGAGAGTTTCAAAATGATGACGATGTAGTAGGTAAAGATGATGTTCTTATGAACGAGTCTTATAGTTCTTATAGTACTACTAATAGCTTCAAAAGGAAGAGAACAAGATTCAAACCCTGTAAATACAAACATGGTAATACCTTTATAACTAATGAACCCTTGGTAGAAAGAAAACCCAGACTGGATTAAACTTATGGAAGAAATCCAAAACCGATCCAAAACAAGAAAAACAAATGAAAGTGGAACTCCAGGTGGAGTTAAGAAAGGAGGTGTATCTAGGAAGTGAATAATTTCGACTTTTTTTTTCAGTTTTATGTGTTAGCTTGTCCTTTTGTTTTTGGTGACTGGAGATGAGATGTTTGGGTTTTAGAGATTATATTTTGCATGGTTTTGTTCTCAGGTGTATAGGTGTTGAGATCGTGATGTAGTGTAGCAGTTTGGTTTATGTGTTTTGTATTTGGTTGTCAGCTTTCTTACTGTAGCCTGTTGTGTTTTAATGGTTTCAGATTTTGGAGGTGTGTCCATTCGTGGTGATCTTCAGGAGTAGATGCTTGGATGGGTTCTCTGTGCTTGAGTTCATATGCTTTTTGGGTTTGTTATGTTTAGTGTTGAGCTCTACCCTCTTTTGTGATCTTTTATATGTAATTTAATTACCCTTTTGTTATAAAAAACAGAAAATAAAAAACAGTGCATAACCCAAATCTCCAACATAACCAAACAAGAACCATGACATCGGGGGCGGGTCTATTAGCACCCTAATAATTACTCTTCACACACCATTCAAAATAGTAAATTAATAATTCCAAGTTTGCCCTTGAACGATTTATTTCGTATTTTGTTAAATGTAACTAATAATCTTAATTGTTGTTCATTGTGGCATTGATTGAAACCGACAAGTTTATATCGACTGATCTAATCAATCATGCCCTCGAATGCAACTCAGCAAAATCATTGTCTAATCTCGATCAACATGAAAAGACAAATCGAAAACCATTGTGATGTCGCTGCTTAGATTTTCATTTCATACATTTATTTTCATGTTGTTTGCCTCTTTTTCATTGTCGATAGTAAATTGTAAAGTTGCTAGAGTTTGGTAGAGAAAAGAAAAACTACAAAAGGGAGTAAAAAGAAAGAAAAACAGATATTGAAAAAATAAGGGTAATTTAGGAATAAATGGGGTGTGAAAAGGAAAAGCCGGGGTGAAGACTATTTTTTAAACTGTCGGGGTGGGAAGAGCAATTTGCGGGGTGGCAATAGATCCAATGTGACATCGGGCTTCCTTAAAACCCACGCAACCATCCCAAAAAACACCCGTAAAAACGACCAGACCCAAAAAACCAAAAACAGCACTTCGACCTGAAATAAAAGGAGATGCAAACCATTTATGATCGAAACACAAAAAAAAAAAAAAAAAAAAATCAAAATCAAAAGAAGAAATAATGTTACAAAGCAAGAGAACTACCAAATCACTTGTCCTCAACTGATAACGGTTTATATTTGATTCGTGATTGGTAAGGAACTCAAGCAGGAATTGAAATTTCAATCCAAGTCCTCGCCCTCGATCCAACCACCAACGATTCATCAGATCTTGGTGTAAAGGGAGGAACTTAGTTTGTAATTTTGGATCTGAAAAGTGAAAAGCATAGGGTTTTGGAGATAATGTGCCGCCAAAATCAAGGCATAGAAAAATCAAGGGTAAAGAAAGAGGAAGAAACAGTTTTGAGGAGAGGCGAAAGGTAAAGAAGATGTGTGTGAAGAAGGAAGATTTGGGCGATTTACCCCAGTCGCCATTTTGGCGATATTGATAGTTATCTTAAAGTTATTAATACTTCATGATATTTTGAATTTATAAATATAAATTTAATTCTTATATCCTATTTTTAAGGATATTTATAGTTATTTTCAAGTTATTAGTATTCTAGGATGTTTTGAATTTGTAAATAAATTTTAATACCCTACCTTTAGGAGATATTAATTGTTGTAATATATATAAAATGGAACTTTTGTAGTTGACGTTGATATGGAAAGTGTGACACCAAGATGTAATAACCTGTATCTTTAACTAATTAAAAATATTAAATTAAATATAGAAATTTTGAATAATATTATTAGAAATTAAATTTTTATTTATCTAAAGTGTACCTGGATTAATTTGTTTGTTAAAAAATGGAAGCGAGTTTCAAACCAGTAATATCTGATTTTATTGGAACTCTGAGATATAAATTGTTATTTCTTTTTCCATCTAACTGATTTTGTAATAAAGCTTAATTAATTAAACCTAATTGTAATTAAGTTTGTGTACAATTTTAAATTATTAATGGTAAATATGAATTTGTAATTATCAAGTTAACGTTAAAAATGTGTATTTTACGTTAAATAAAATGAGTGCTTTAGTGGAATCAATGCAATATTTTGAAGAAACTAAAATTTGAACATTTAGTCTTAATTTTGGCATGGCACAATGAAAACGAATTTCGAGAAAATGAATTACGGTCGTTAACTTGCAATTGTGAACGATAACTTAAAATTATTTTGACAGCAAAAAAATAAAATCTTGTACATGACTGTGTTTCGGGGATTTTTGTTAGTGAAATTGCCTTTAAAAATATCAAAAACCTATATTTCAATATATAGGTGGTGTATATCGATTTTGCGACGAGAACAGACTATTGGCTATTGTAGCTGCTTTGGCTCAACAGTCTAATCATTATCCGTGTATATGTTATCTTTGTTAAAACCTAACAGCCTCATTCATGACCTTAACATCAGTTTTTAACCCTAAATCCTGAGCATAATGAAAACAATATACTCATGTCAGGACTAAAATTTCTAATGTAAGTCAAATAAAGCCAAATGAATATGAGTGTAGCAACATCAGAGATGTTTACGGGATTTTCCACATCCTATTAGTGTATAACGTGACTGCAATAACTTAAGAGATCATATGGATTTTCCATCTCTTGAGGATCTATTAAACTATATATGTTGGCAAGCTCTATGGCACCCCTATTTTCTACCACCCTAATTGCCCCTCAATTTAAGCAGCTCATATATATTTAAACAAGTCAGTGAGGAAAGAGAGTTGGTGGGAAGAGAAAGAAACGAGATGTGTGGTGAAAATCATGTAGGGCAATAAGGAAACTGCGCTATTTGGAGGTGCTCTTGATCATACACACACACACACAAACACTTGCGTGCCACGTACGTAATGTCTACCAAGAAAATAAATACTAAAACAACATTAAGGCTTTACATTAATCCACATTAACATGCTTTAATTAAACCAAACTCGTAGTGGGCTCATATAGGGATAAATATGACAAGGCACATGAGGTAATGCCCAAGGTAGGATCCTATCGGTTTACCCTTCTGGCAAGTCGTAACCCATCCTGGCTGGCCGCATACAACACCCCAATCAATCAAGGTGCACCAATCGTATCACAAGTCAAGTGTATAATGCAAAGAGGCGTGTCTGTTGGAAGTAGCTAACGTCAGTGGCCAAACATAGGCTTCTATTTTAGTCATTTTAATTGTAATACAAGTGTCAGGGCTATCCATCATAGTTCTCTTACTTCATTCTAGTAGCGTTCTCCAATTCAATCACTTTATTACATAACATCCTCTACGTACATTTTAACGCTCCAATATTTTAACAATAACATTAATACTGAAAATGAATTTAATAAGAAGGAATTAACTATAAAATAAGAAAAAATTAAAATGAAAACTTTTACAGATGTTCGAATTTGGCTACGGAAACTTTTCCATTGTGTCCATGGTATTTTTTGGATAATTTTCATATATAACTTTATAATGAATTAAGTAATTAAGAAAGTAAGTTCACAATTAAAACCTAATATACACACACACATATATACGTCGCTAGTTCTCTAACTCAGGATCTCTTATCAAGGAAATACACGCATTACCACTTTGCCACTGATGTCATTATTGGTTTGCCTAACCGATATTAAGGTCGACCTCTAAATTGACCCAAGCTAGGAAAAGATCTGAGAACTGAATAAACTCAAACCCTCCAAATTTAAGATTATTGGTTAGATGTGTATCTATGACTTGGCTGGACCAAATTTAATCAGCTAATCATATGGTCTAGATCCCCTCATCCTGCTATAAATACAACCCTAAGCCTAACCATTTCTCTCGCATATAATGTTAGTCTAAGTGGATCGTGTGTGTTGTATATAGCAAGTAAATATCTAATGATATAAACAACTTAACATAATAAAGCAGATAAATAAGAGTGATCGCATTAGAGTTTTTTTACCGATTCGGACCTCCCATCCTACGTCCAGTCCTGAAATTCTTCTTTGGTATTTCACTAACTACTTGTCATCGCTTCGCCCAGAGGAATAGGTTTTTGTGCAAAAGAGTTTCTTTGACAATTGTGTGTTCTAGAAAACATGGATTTTGATTAGTAGTACAATAATCTTCCTATATCTACTTGAGTATTGTATACTTGACTATATATGAGAATATGGAAGTAGAATTGGTTGTGATTGCATAATTTGAATGTAAGGAGCACTATAGAGTAGACAGATAAAGTATATAGTTAGATTCGTTGGCTATCTCGATCTTTAGTGTAGAGAGAGAGAGAGAGTGTGTGTGTGTGTGTGTGTAGACGTTGTAGAGTTTCTTTGAGTAGTCACTTCTATTTCCTTTCAATCCTGGAGATGCTTCCATGCATATATGAAGAATTTTGAAAAAGATATATGGAGGCACCTTTCCATATTTGACTATTATGGCTTTTAAAAATTTCTCAAACCCAGATTCAAACGTCTGAGCTATTCATTAAAAAATTCCAATGTTTGGGCTAAGACATTTGGCGCTCTACAATCAGACATCTGACCTAGCATATGTGATATTTCCAGATCCTGAGGTCAGACGTATGACTTTGGAATCAAACTCAAATTGCTGTATGGTTCGATTGGTAAAGGCGTGTCTCTCGTCTACAAGTGGTACTGGGTTTGAGTCCCATTGTGTATCCATTTTTTATACTATTTTCGGTATGACTGTTTTTGAAATTAGTATGTGGCAACATGACTTTGATCGTAACCAGCATGTAGTATGCTTGTTTGGATGCTCATGTCTCTTCATGTGGGCGAAAGATCGGTTCTGCATATATCTTGATTTTCCAACTACTCAGTTTGACCTTGCGTCCATTCACATAAAAGCATATACAAGCACCGTTTGAAAACAGGCATAGTGTAGTGGTAAGTGCATATGCCTCCTATCCATTAATTCGGAATTCAATACCAATCTTCAACAATCTTTCCCTTTTTTACTTCCACCTTTCTTTAACATTTTCTACTTAGTGTGCATTTTTCTTTACTATCGCCTCTGGTTTAACTTGCTATTGCAACCTTTTTCTCTCTATATTTTTGCTTCTACACTTCATTTTGTTTACTTTTTAAGTATGATACATTATTCCATAGTAGTAGGCATATAATAGTTCCTGAGATTCTGTTTTGACCTGAAATAACTCAATAAAAACGTTGATAACAACACTGCATAGTCGTTATCATCAAAACACTAAAACTGCGTTTTCAACATTCTCCCACTTTTTATGATGACAACTGTTAATACCCTAGGTACCCTAGGTATTGATTTTGATGATAACAACCATATAAATATTACTACTAACATATCTTTGAGTTGTGCAGTTACATTAGATATATTATGAAGATATTTATAAAGATAAACAAGAGTACAAAAGAAGAATTACAGAGGAAGGATAATCAGTGCAATTGAAGACTAAAAGCTATTAGAGAAGAATGCTGAAGAACAGAGGTGTTTGAAGTGATGAGGAGTTGGTTGAACCTTAGAATATCTTGTTAAAGATCCCATGGCAATTATACTTGAAGATAATCAACCATTGACCTCAACCGAATCACCAAAATCCACAAATATAAAGAAATTTGAAGTGCAGAAAATTTACGATGCTTATAAGTGTTGTTATGCTATTTGCAACACAAGTATGTCGACATACCCTTTTTTGTATGTCGACATATAACGGTTTTCCAGAATTTCAAATTCAAATTGGGTAGTTATTTTTATTTCCCTCCACCCTTTCATCAAAAGACACATCCTTTCATACACTATTTAAAGGCCTTTGATAACAAAATTTTACACATTAGTTTCACATTTTATTCTACTCCTTCTTCTCCATTTATTCTCTACAAAATTCCACTAAAAACTATCCTATTACTATTGCAAATCCACTCTCTTTCACTCCTATTCTTCATCGATTTGCAAGCCACACAATATCAGAGAGTTGTACTTGAATTCATATCATTCACTCTCTGATTTAATCCTATTTCCTCAAACAAAGATATATTTGCATTAGTGGTCTATAGGATCATTGTATCAAATCTGCAAGAATCTGTATAGAAGATACGTCTACTTGCCCTTGTTTGTTGCTGTTGATAAGGAGAAGGTGTATCTTATACCTCGTGAAATCAAGATTGTAAAGGTGTTCTTGCCATCCGTGGAAAGCAAGCGATTATAGTGAAATTTTGCATGGTGGAGTGCAGGACTGGATGTAGGATTGGCTAATCCGAACCAGTATAAAAATCCTAGTGTTATTTACTTTACTGCATTTTATTTTATTACATATTTCTTTTGATTTGAATTTGAACAAATATAGTTTATATCTCTAGTGTCTGAGTAGCCTTACGGTTGAGACGACCCGAACTTCCCCGTGAAGGAAAGCACGGATAGAATTGAGGACAAGACGAATCAGAACGCAAACAGAAGAACATTTCATTGTTTATTACAACAATTCCATCAGATACAAGAATATACAGAGTATAAATAAATATTACACATTCGATAAATATCAGAGATTACAATAAATTACATAGCAGCGGAAAAACAATATAAAACACAACTGAAAGTAATACACGGATACAGAGCTTTCCGAGCATCGTTCCAGTTGTAAATCAGGATTATGTGAACATAAATCTGCAAACCAAAACTACTAGCTGCCCGTGTCGAAAATAGGGGCACCCAGAGTTTAGGTTAAAACAATAAACTCCAGGTCGGTCATGTGACTGGTGTGAGAATTAAAACAGTTATTTAAAACTTTACTTCAAAGGAAAGTAATTCAAGGGACCACGCCGTATAACACGGAACGGGTTTCCTCCCAAGAACACTAGTGCATATAACAAAACAGCGCAATGTTTTTTGGAAAAAATGAAGCTATTATAAGACCCAGGTCCTATCACACAATGCAACGCAAGCTGGATGATAGGGTTTTCCCTTATAATAGCCAAACATGCTTGGTACGTTTAAAACAAATCATTTGATACTATTATATGTGTATAGTGTCAAAACAATTTCAATCATAAATATCAATCATAGACGGCATGGGTACCATATATCATGTCGCCATACTAGGCTCTACAAATAAAACCGAAATATCACGTATTGGAAATTGGATTTCCGTCATGAGTCGAGGCAAGGGCCAAGCTCCTCTCCGATTCGAGACACTCTAGCAAATGCCTCAGGACCACACACAGTGATCCCTTGGATCCTCCAAGGCCGGTCCTCTCTTACTTTTGAGGATTGGCAATTCTTGAACACACGTTTCCCGGTCCTATAGGACCTATATCCGAGGCGCCTCGCATCCAACAACCACATAGGTGAAAAGTATATAAATGTCAGCCAGTTTAAGCACTGACACCACCACTAGCTAGAAAGAAACGTCGTGCACTCCTTGGGTCCTTATCCCGTTTTTGACTCATACCGAGGTGTGAGGCTCGCGAATTCACGCTATACACAAAGCTACACAACATAGGCCGTGCTTTGATCATCAACCACAAGACTTTGCTTTTCAACAGAAGCCTTGATCAATTGCCACTTACGTGTGCCGCACTGGCAATTCACTCCATGCGACTGATGTCCATCGATATACAACCTCTAAGCTCGTACGTCTCAGAGAAGGGCGTTAAGCAAGAGAATAAATTCTCCGCCGCCAAACAGATGTATATTTAATAAAGATCAATCAACACAGAATAAAATCCAATGTCAGACACATAGTACATCTGCAAGTTCGTTCTGGGTCTGAACGAAACCGGAGGCACTTTCCTCGCATATCCATCGATCTCCAAGTACGTCTGGACGATCACCAATTGTTTCCCTCCTCTTGGGTGTACAACCCAATCGAGATCATCAGCAATCACCCAAACGATGTGAAGATTTCCGGTCTTCAACCACCGTCTTCATCTTCAGTATATCGTCGAATCGGTTATTCAGAATGGGTATAAACCCGGCCTTTCTGAATCACCCGCGTATATAATAAACACGTGTTACACAAACACAACGTACGCCTCATTCCAATTCAGAATATTCTTTTATTCACAAAATCACATTCCTAGGGAAAGGTTCCCATTAATTTTATCAAAGATAAATTCTTCTAAATTTATTCTTTAATCCTACTTTGGATATCATTTCAAACCATATCATGGTTTTCCAATCTAGTCGGGATTAGCGAGCCACACCGAAGTAATTATTTATTTTATTTCCCAATCCCAACCTACTCATCCCCTGGAGCAGAACTGGTAATACTCCATATCTAACACCACGGTGTTATCGGTAAAATTAATTACCATTTCACGTTCAAATCTAATTAAAGATTTAACTATTGCTTTGGAGCAAAACTGGTGGTACTCCATTCTCGATCACCTTTCAGATTTGATAATTTAAATTATCAATTCACATTTCAATCTAATTAAAGATTCATTAAAACTCCACTTAGTTTTGATCTTTTCAAAAATCAATATCTTGTCTTTAACTGGGTTAAAGAACCAATGTCATCTAAAACACAGTTCACGATAAACCCAAAATCACATTCTATTATTAATCGGGTTAAAGAACAGGTGTTATTCAAAACACCGCTCACAATAAACCCAAGAACCAATTTAAATTCAATTCCAATTAATATTATTTAATTGGCACCCCTCATTAAATCTAAATAGAAGGATTTAAATTTTTTCTCAACTGGGCTTAAGAACAGTGTTAATGAAGACACCATTCACGACAAACCCAAATCACGTTTGATATTAAATACAAGGCTCTGAATAGAAAATATATCGGCTTATATTCAATATCAAATTCTGAAACCAACAAATATCGTATTGGAAATAACGATATGAATATATCTTTCAAATTTCCACAACCATATCTGTATAATCACAAAATCCAACATTGAAATATTCCGAAGATAATTTCGTATCAAATCCATTCCAATTCACATATTGGGAATTTTGATTATTTTTAAAACCACTTTCAAATTCAATTTATTTATTTCAAAAATAAATTGATTTTAATTCTAGTTCAAAACTAGTTCATTTCGATAAAAATCTATTTTTATCTTTTCAAATATGGAGTTTTTCAGCCCAATCTTTCCCAAATCATTTCTTATGATTGTACACAAATTATTGATATTTTTAATAATTTTATCAAGGCCCGAAAAGTCGATTTCCATCAACGGCCATCGAACTGCACTTACAGCGACCTTTTCCAAATTTGATTTGGACATAATTCCAAATCCAACCGTTAGATTTCAAATTTCACATATTCGTTAAAAAGCTCTTTTCGATACGAACCCAACGGTTCCGGTTTCAGGAGAATCCGACGGTCGGATCTCCCGCCACGTCAATTAGAAGTCCATGGTCGAAATTCACGAACTGCTGCAGCGCGGCGCGTTCTATTCAGGCCATTATATACATATAATATATATATATATTATATATATTTCGTCGATCTCCTTTTAAAACGTATTTTATAAATCGTTTTAAATTCGTTTTCAAAACAAATTCAACTTCGTATTCAATTTCAAATCAAAATTGAATTTTCCTTTATAAATTCGTTTTAAATTCATTTCAAATTGATTTCAATTCAAATTGATTTCAATTCAATTTCAATTCAATTCGAATTTCAATTCAATTTCAATTCAAATCGAATTCGAATTCATTTCTATATATTCGATTTGAAATCACTTTTCGATATTCATTGAAAAAATGAAATATTTCAATAAATTCGTTATTCTATTCAACAAATGAATATTTATTCTATTCAACACATGAATATATATTTCTTTCAACACATGAATATTCTCAACACATGAGCACTGTCAACACATGACTATTTATATTATTTAATATATTTTATAAAATTATGGTACCTATCGTTTGATTTTCAATCAGACTCCAACTGTAAAGTAGTAAGAGAATGATTTCCTAAGTATTGACTCCGAAGGCCGAAACCAATATCAGATCCATACCCAGGAAACCACTCATCCTATCTATTTTCCAGTTAGTTTCTAACTTTAAATATGATAAAGATGTAAATTTTATTGTTTAAAATATTTCTTTCAACACATGATAATTTTCAACACATGATAATTTTCAACACATGATAATCGTCAACACATGATGATTTGTATTCTTTATTTTCCCAATTGGAATGAGGCCCAATCAATCACCATATAATGTTAATTATATGGCTTTTATACAACACATGTATATAATCACAACGGTAAATAATCAATCATCATCCAAAGTGCACCACACAACTGCATAAGCATTAATTATAGACAATTAACGCTCACACAGTCTGTCGACCAATCGATCAACATACAATGAAATAATTGGGATTAGTGTATGCCAAATATCATCCCAATACCCGTGTGGGGTTTCAAATCAACAAACACAGATTTTTATTTATTCACATACCCGTTAAAAATTATATTTTTAACGATAAAATATTTTTAACTATATAAATATTTTATTTCATTTCACATCACATTACACAATCAATTTTCATCACAACAAACAATCAAACATACAAGCCATCCATGGTCTGTGGATGACGGGTGTCGGGTGCTACTAACACCGTCTGCATCCTAGTATATATTTTAACTAGAAAAACAAGATTTAAAGTGAGAAGTTCTCACAGAGGGTTCCACTCCGTCGTGCTTTGCTTTTGAACTGCTGAACCGTCTGGATTCCTTTGAAATTCAAATTCAGTTCTTGTTCCGCTGTTCAAATATAAAATTTATATTTTTATTATTCCATTTCAATAAATAAAAATCGTATTTTTATTTCTACTTCATATATATTCACAACGCTTACTTTTATTTTTCTTCTCCTTATATAAAGATCGGATTTTTATATCATCACTATAAAAATCATATTTTTACTTCATTATATATATAATAAAAATCAGATTTTTATTTCGTTACATATATAAAGATGATATTTTTACTATCTTACCTATATAAAAAATATATTTTTATTACTTCTACTTTATAAAAATCATATTTTAATATCTCCTACATAATAAAGATCGAATTTTTATTATCTATATTATATAAAAATTATATTTTTATTATCTCTACTACATAAAGATAATATTTTTAGCCTTTCTATAATATAAAAATTATATTTTTAACCTTCCTATATTGTAAAGATTATATTTTTATTACGTTGTATACATCATAAAGATCACTTCTTTATATATTGATACATATACTAAAAATCCGTTCTCTATTCAATGTTGTTTATAATAAAAATCCAAACTTTAAACCAATTAAAAATCATAACTTTCTTGAAGTAAAAATAATTACTTTATATGCTAAAAAAAATATTTTTACATGAATAAAATCCTATATTTTCAGTTTTTGAAAATCATCTATTTTCAAACAATGATTCATATATAAAAAAACTGAATCTTTATTAAACAAATGAAAATAACATAACAAAAAAACAAAAACAAAACTTACAGCGTTGTCGAATGGAAGGAGGAGGGTTTCACGCGACTGATCGAGGGCGGTGTGGTTTCGAATGGAAGAGGAGGAGGGAGAAAGGGCGTCGGGCGCGAGGGTGGATCGTCGGCGTCAGGGAGGGGGTAGCGGGGCAGTTAGGGCTTTGGAGGCGGGTTCGGGGCTGAAGGGGGGTGCGAGGGTCTAGGCGGAGAGAGAATGCGAGAGGAGGAGAGAGGGAAGGCGAGAGGAGGTGGAGGTGACCGGACTGGGCGCGACGACGTTGGCTCTTCCTCCAGCAGTGGCGGCGCTATACTGGAAGGGGCAATCAGGTTTTTATTTTATATTTTTTTTCTCTTTGAATGTCGGGTTTGACTCCTGATTTGGGGGAAGAGAAATAAAAGGAGAGGGCCCAATATATTTATATATTTTAATATTTTAATTCCGAAATATGTGCTTTCACATACGAACTCAAAACCGGACCCAATGACTATTACCCCCAGCTAATTACCCCCATTCTGAACACAATGGGATATGTATCGTAGGCCCATTCGATTGTTTCGATCAGTTTTCGTCAAAATCAACATATAACTCTATATATTGAATTTGAACGTGCATTTCAATTTACCGGGGCCACATACTAAGTAGAAAAATCCCATAAAAATATTTTCTAGCTTCGTATTGACGATACGGTCCTAACAAAACTAGTTTCGTCGAATTCTGAGACCGTTTGAAAAATGGCCATTTTCTGGTCGACCCAATTTAATTGAAACTGGTCAACCGCGTTTTCCTTTGTCACGCTCACATACTGATTCGAAAAATTACGAAATTTGAAACCTAGCAATAATTTTACATCGCGGATCCAACAAAAGTGGTTTCGTCGAAATCCGATGTCGTTTGCAAAATGGCTATTTTTAAGGGCCAGAATTCCATAGCGACTATTCTGAATTTTCAACTGGACATATCCTTTGATCCCCGCTATGAAATTTCAATTTTTCGGATTCAATGGAAAGATATCCTCAAATAGATTCAATTATTTTTGGTTTCACTAAAATCCGGTTTATTTTGCACCCGGTACATTCATTTGAAATTTGAAATCGAATTATCGAACTACCGCGCCATTTTCAATTCCTTATATAATTATATATAAAATTTATATTCTAACGACGACGTATATAAATATATACGTTTGAATTCTATTCAAAATAAATTTCTCGTCGCTATTATTTAAAATAATCTATTTTAATTATTCAAAAGTCGTCAAAATTGCCAAAATAAAAATTTTAAACTTGCTCAGATTTTCTGGGTTACTACAACGGTCCTAACAATTGGTATCAGAGCCCGATCTTTCAAAAAATTCATAATCTGATTTTTGAAAATTATAATGGCTAGTAACACTATTATTAGTTCTTTTATAGAAGGGAAATCTACCACTATACCTCCTCTATTTGATGGTAGTAATTATTTTTATTGGGCTTGTAGGATGAAATTTTATTTGCAGTCTAATGGTTTAGATATATGGAATATTACCCCAAGTAGAATACATAGAGCCTCAAACTGAATATTCAAAATGGACACTAGACCAAACGACACAAGCACTTAATAATTCTAAGGCCATGAATATTTATTTTTCTCTTTAGATAGAAATGAATTTAGTCGAGTTTCTATATGTAATTCTACATATGAAATTTGGAGAATACAGAAAGTCACACATGAAGGCACCAATAAAGTAAAACAGACAAAGATATCTATGCTGACTTAGTAGTTTCAACTTTTTCAAATGAAACCAAATGAATCTATTTCTGATATGTATTCTATATTTCAAGATATTGTACATGCCTTAATATCATTAGCAAAGAAAATTACTGAAGAAGACCAAGTCAGAAAGATCTTGAATTCACTTCTTGGTGAATGGGATCAGAAAACTCTGGCAATCAAAGAAGCCAATGATATTAGTACTATGTCAATAGATGAACTAATTGGTAACCTAATGTCCTATGAAGTGAAGTTACATGTTAGAAAAGAGAATTAAGGAAATGAGAAGAAATCACTGGCATATAATGCAATGATTGATAATGATGAGCCAGATGATGATACTGTTGATGATGATATCGAGTTTATTACCAAGAAGATCAAGAAATTCTTGAAGTAATGGATAACATAGAAACTTCGAAAAACTAACAACAACAATTCCAGAAATCGGAATGTTGTTTGATGTTTCAAATGTGATAAACCCGGTCATTTGAAAAGAGCTGTCCCAACTTGATAAAACCAAAACACATTTCAAATACATCAATAAGGAGAGGAAACAGGCATTCAATGCAACATGGGATGATTCATCATCAAGCAACAGTGATTCAGAAACAGAAAATGCCAATGTATGCTTCATGGAAATTGATGACCAGGTATGGAATTTTGATAAAGAAATTACTAAAGTTTTAAATGATATGCATCAAAGTTATGAAATACTTAAGAAAGAGTACAATAATAGTTCGGCAGAAATAGATAGATCAAAAATATTTAATGAAAAGTTGAATAAAAAAAACAATGTCTAGAAGATGAAATTGGAAGATTTAACGGTCATAAAAATGGAAAGGATTTAACACTTGGAAGTTTTGAAAATCTAAAAAGTGAAAATGAGTCCTTAGAATCAGAAAATCTTTCAATGGAGTCACATTTCACTAATTCTGAATAAGAAAATAACATAACTAAGCAATGTTATTTTTAATCGTAGTAAGGATTCTGATAAAATGAAAACTGATATTGATAAATTTAACAAAGGAAAGGATAATCTAGAGAAATTATAATCTGCATCTAAACACAATAGGAATAAGTATGGACTTGGATACACCCCTAAGGCTAAATCAAAGAAAAATAGTACTCAATGTACTAAGTTTGTTAAAGCCACCAAGTTCAAACCAAAACCTAGGAAATTAAAGTTAGATCCTCCAAATAAGTTCATTAATTTATCGGTTCCAAATTGGTTAGATAATACTGAAAAAGAAAAATATATTGATAATTTTATTGATAAGGTTCATTTATCTAATGATTATATTTTGAAAGGGCATTCAAACTCTTCATGGGTTTGGCATCCCAAAACTTAACCCCATGGACCCTAAAATAAAAAGTGTAACAGTGTGCATATTTTATAATTTTTCAGGTACAAAATAGTCGATGCTCAAAGCATATGACGAGAAATCTATTGAACCTTGGATAAATTTGAAAAGGATTTGTTATTGGCATCATTAAAGTTAGTAATTCTAAAACTCATATGATTATTTAGTTTATTTCATGTTTTGATTTCCCCACTTTTGTTTTATTAATATATACAAACTCTATATATTGTCTAGTAGTAAACTAAATAATTCTTTTTACCTTTTTTGTTGATGACAAAGGGGGAGAAAAGGTATAAATATACTAGACAAAATGATAGGGGGAATGCACAGAGTTAGGGGGAGTCAAATATAAAATGTATTATATTTTATATCTTAAATCTTTATATGATTGTCATCATCAAAAATGGGGAGAATGATAATACCTTAGGTACCCTAGGTATTGATTTTGATGACAACAAACATATAAACATTACACTAACATATCTTTGAGTTGTGCAGTTACATTAGATATATTATGAAGATATTTATAAAGATAAACAAGAATACAAAAGAAGAGTTACATAGGAAGGATTATCAATGCAATTGAAGACTAAAAGGTATTAGAGAAGAATGTTAAAGAATAGAGGTGTATGAAGTGATGAGGAGTTGGTTGAACCTTAGGATATCTTTTTTAAAGATCCCATGGCAATTATACTTGAAGATAATCAACCATTGACCTCAACCGAATCACCAAAATCCACAAATATAAGGAAATTTGAGTTGTAGAAAATTTGCGACACTTATAAGTGTTGTGCTATTTGCAACACAAGTATGTCGACATACCCTTTTTTGTATGTCGACATATAACGATTTCCATAATTTCAAATTCAAATTGGGTGGTTATTTCCCTCCGCCCATTCACTAAAAGGCACATCCTTTCATACACTATTTAAAGGCCTCTGGTAATGAATTTTTACACATTAATTTCACATTTTCTCCTACTCCTCCATTTATTCTCCACAAAATTTCATTGAAATCTATCCTATTACTATTGCAAATCCACTCTCTTTCACTCCTATTCTTCATTGATTTACAAGCCACACAATATCAGAGAGTTGTACTTGAGTTCGTATCATTCTCTCTCTGATTTAATCCTATTTCCTCAAAGAATTCAAAGATATATTTGCATTAGTGGTCTACAGGATCATTGTATCAAATCTGCAGGAATGTGTATAGAAGATACGTCTACTTGCCCTTGTTTGTTGTTGTTGATAAAGAGAAGGTGTAACTTGTAGCTCGTGAAATCAAGATTGTGAAGGTGTTCTTGCCACCCGTGGAAAGAAAGCGATTATAGTGAATTTCTCCATGGTGGAGTGCAGGACTGGATGTAGGATTGGTTAATCTGAACCAGTAAAAAGATCCTGGTATTATTTACTTTACTGCATTTTATTTTATTACTTATTTCTTTTGATTTGAATTTTAATAGGTATAGTATACATCTCTACTCTCTAGTGTCTGAGTAGCCTTAAGGTCCTAACAATTGGTATCAGAGTCCGGTCTTTCAAAAAGTTCATAATCTGGTTTTTGAAAAATTATAATGGCTAGTGACACTAGTAATACAATTATTAGTTCTTTTATAGAAGGGAAATCTACCACTAGACCTCCTCTATTTGATGGTAGTAATTATGCTTATTGGGCTTGTAGGATGAAATTTTATTTGCAGTCTAATGGTTTGTATATATGGAATATTACCCAAGTAGAATACATAGAGCCTAAAACTGAATATTCAAAATGGACACCAGACCAAAAGACACAAGCACTTAACAATTCTAAGGCCATGAATATTTATTTTGCTCTTTAGATAGAAATGAATTTAATTGAGTTTCTGTATGTAATTCAGCATATGAAATTGGGAGAATACTGAAAGCCACACATAAGGGCACCAATAAAGTAAAACATACAAAGATATCTATGCTGACTCACCAGTTTCAACTTTTTCAAATGAAACCAAATGAATCTATTTTTGATATGTATTCTAGATTTCAAGATATTGTACATGCCTTAATATCATTAGGAAAGAAAATTACTGAAGAAGACCAAGTCAGAAAGATCTTGAATTCACTTCTTAGTAAATGGGATCAGAAATCTCTTGCAATCGAAGAAGCCAATGATATTAGTACTATGTCAATAGAAGAACTAATTGGTAATCTAATGTCCTATGAAGTGAAGTTGCTGGTTAGAAAAGAGAATCGGGGAAATGAGAAGAAATCACTGGCATATAATGCAATGATTGATAATGATGATCCGATAATGATCCCGTTGATGATGATATCAAGTTTGTTACCAAGAAGATCAAGAAATTCTTGAAGTACTGGAAAACGAAGAAATTTTGAAAAACTAAGAACTAAAATTCCAGAAATAGGAATGTTGTTAGATGTTTCAAATGTGATAAACCCGGTCATTTGAAAAGAGACTGTCCTAACTTGAGAAAACTAAAGCACATTTCAAATACTTCAATAAGGAGAGGAAACAGGCATTCAATGCAAAATGGGAAGATTCATCATCAAGCAACAGTGATTCAGAAACAGAAAATGCCAACGTATGCTTCATGGAAATGGATGACCAGGTATGGAATTTTGATAAAGAAATTACTAAAGTTTTAAATGATATGCATCAAAGTTATGAAATACTTAGGAAAGAGAACAATTATAGTTTGGTAGAAATAGATAGATTAAAAAATTTAATGAAAAGTTGAGTAAAGAAAAACAATGTCTAGAAGATGAAATTGGAAGATTTAATGGTCATAAAAATGGAAAGGATTTAACACTTGGAAGTTTTGAAAACCAAAAAAGTGAAAATGAGTCCTTAGAATCAGAAAATCTTTCAATGAGTCTATCACTGATCTGAATAAGAAAATAACTTCTCTAGACAATATTATTTTTAATCATAGTAAGGATTTCGATAAAATAAAAACTAATAAATTTAACAAAGAAAAGGATAATCTAAAGAAATTATTATCTGCATCTAAACACAATAGGAATAAGTATGGACTTGGATACACCCCTAAGGTTAAATCAAAGAAAAATAGTACTCAATGTACTAAGTTTGTTAAAGCCACCAAGTTCAAACTAAAACCTAGGAAATTAAAGTTAGATCCTCCAAATAAGTTCATTAATTCATGGGTTCCAAAATGGTTAGATAATACTGAAAAAGAAAAATATATTGATAATTTTATTAATAAGGTTCATTTATCTAATGATTATATTTTGAAAGGGCATTCAAACTCTTCATGGGTTTGGCATCCCAAAACTTAACCCCATGGACCACGAAATAAAAAGCGTGCCAGTGTGCATATTTTATAATTTTTCAGGTACAAAATAGTTGATGCTCAAAGCATATGACGAGAAATCTATTGAACCATGGATAAATATGAAAAGGATTTGTTATTGGCATCATCAAAGTCGGTAACTCTAAAACTCATATGATTATTTAGTTTATTTCATGTTTTGATTTCCCCACTTTTGTTGTATTTATATATGCAAACTCTACATATTGGCTAGTAGTGAACTAAATAATTCTTTCTACCCTTTTATTGATGACAAAAGGGGAGAAAAGGTATAAATATACTAGACAAAATGATAGGGGGAGTGCAAAGAGTTATGGGAACTCAAATATAAAATGTATTATATTTTATATCTTAAATCTTTATATGGTTGTCATCATCAAAAAAGGGGAGATTGTTAATACCCTAGGTATTGATTTTGATGACAACAACCATATAAACATTGCTACTAACATATCTTTGAGTTGTATAGTTACATTAGTTATATTATGAAGATGTTTATAAAGGTAAACAAGAATACAAAAGAAGAGTTACAGAGGAAGGATAATCAACGCAATTGGAGACTAAAATCTATTAAAGAAGAATGCTGAAGAATAGAGGTGTTTGAAGTAATGAGGAGTTGGTTGAACCCCATGGCAATTATACTTGAAGATAATCAACCATTGACCTCAACTGAATCACCAAAATCCACAAATATAAGGAAATTTGAAGTGTAGAAAATTTGCGACACTTATAAGTGTTGTTGTGCTGTTTGCAACACAAGTATGTCGACATACCCTTTTTTGTATGTCGACATATAACGGTTTTCCAGAATTTCAAATTCAAATTGGGTAGTTATTTCCCTCCACCCTTTCACCAAAAGACACATCCTTTCATACACTATTTTAAGGCCCTTGGTAACGAATTTTTACACATTAATTTTACATTTTCTTCTACTCCTTCTCCATTTATTCTCTACAAAATTCCATTGAAAACTGTCCTATTACTATTGCAAATCCATTCCCTTTTACTCCTATTCTTCATTGATTTGCAAGCCACACAATATCAGAGAGTTGTACTTGAATTCATATCTAACTCTCTAATTTAATCCTATTTCCTCAAAGAATTCAAAGATATATTTGCATTAGAGATCTATAGGATCATTGTATCAAATCTACAAGAATCTGTATAAAAGATACGTATACTTGCCCTTGTTTGTTGTTTTTGATAAGGAGAGGGTATATCTTGTAGCTCGTGAAATCAAGATTGTAAAGGTATTCTTGCTACCCATGGAAAGCAAGCGATTATAGTGAAATTCTACACGGTGGAGTGTAGGACTGGATGTAGGATTGGTTAATCCGAACCTGTATAAAAATCCTGGTGTTATCTACTTTACCGCATTTATTTTATTACTTATTTCTTTTGATTTAAATTTGAATAGTTATAGTTTATATCTCTTGTGTCTGAATAGCCTTAAGGTCCTGACAACAACTATACGACTTTTTAAATGAACAATATTATATTACTCCCCATTAATATTTTCTTTCTCTAAATTTATATACTTCCACTGTCGGTATGCACAATTCCTCCTCCCTCTTTTTCATCAACAAAAGGATGAAAATAATATTAGCTTTGAGTTGTATATTAACTCAGAATGATTCACAACGAACATTTTTTTTTAAATTGTTCTGATATTCTAGAGACCAAAAATACCAGTCCCAAAATAAATAAAAGAATGAATTTGATATACCAAATTTGCTATAGTTACGTTTCCAATAAATTCTTGTTTCCCATCATATGTAGTGAATGTTTTTCATGCCAAATTCATATCATCTTTTTGTCTTTCTTAGATTACTGCAAAAACAAATCATATACTTTGGTACCCACTTCCTCCATTATGGTCCAAGAAGATCATGGGGTAAAAAACTTTATAAAAAATAGGGGTGGTTGTACCCTCTGAAAGAAATTAAAATAGTGAAACAATTTCATCTAATACTACTATTTACAAACTAGGATATCAGGAAAACAATAATATTTAAAGCATGCGATACCTAGGATCCGTATACTTTCCTAAATTTTAGGAAACCATAACCATTTGGGTGTGGTTGAACCTTTGCAAATATAGTTTTCACTACAAATCACTGTGTTATAGTAGTTTCTAATATAAAGTTGCTTATCAAGATCAGTCATGTTAGCCGGAATCCATATTTTAGTACTACTAGCATTAATTTAGCATCTGAAAAATATTTTTTTACCATATTTGAACAAAATATGATTATAACTGTAAGTGGTTTTATCTTGGCACCTCGTACTAGTACTAAAATTTGTATACTATAACCCATGTCTAGTACTATTTTTAATTTTAACTTGTTTATAGCCTAAACCACTTTTATGATTGTAAGTTTCCAAATTTTGCAACCAAGGATGATACAATATCTTTACCTTTGTTAAACTTTATGAGTTTGTTATTAAATCTTTCAAATTTTTCTTTTGAATAACAAACTTCTTTTTGCAAAATATTATTATTAACTTTTAAAATCTCATATTCTTTAGATAATTCTAAATTCTTTCTAATTAAAGCTTCATTCTCCTTTTCAAGAGACAAAACTAAAGAGTTAGAATTATTTAAAGAATTTTCTAAAAATGTATTTTTATTTTTTAAAACATCAATTTCCTCCAAAAAAATCGTTGTTTTTTACTTCTAACTGCTTATTTTCTTTTTATAGGAAATCTTTTCAGAAAACAAGCTCTTCTAGGGTATTTTCAAAATATTTAGTTTGTTTTACCAAAAATTTATTTTTCTTTTTTAAATTGAGAGTTTTTTGCTCACAATCTTTTATCTTAGCTAAAGCAATTTTATTCAAAGTTTAACAATCTTTTAAAAATTCTTCATGTGCTAACAAAATATCTTTATATAATGAATCTACACATACTGATTGTGATCTGAGTTTAGCCATGTAACATTTGTTTTCTTGCTCTGTTGATTCTTCTTTGTTGTTCTTCCTCTTTCTATTGTGTTGAGTAGATCTCTTTATAGCCATTTATTCTAGATTGTTGTTACGATCATTAGAATCCCAGATTTTGATACCAATTTTCAGTCTTAGTGGATCGTGTGTGTTATATATAGCAAATAAATATCTAATGATGTAAATAACTCAATATAGTTAAGCAAATAAATAAGAGTAATCACACCAGAGTTTTTATATTGGTTCAGACCTCTTATCCTACGTCCAGTCTCCAAGCTTCCCTTTGGTATTTCACTAACCAATCACCCTCATTTTTCCTGGAGGACTCAACGTTAATACAAAAAAATCTTTGACAATTATGTGTTCTAGACAACATGAATTTTGATTAATAATATAACAATATTCCTATATCGCCTTAAGTGTTGTATACTTGATATTATATGAGAATATGGAATTAGAATTGATTGTGATTACAGATTTTGAATGTAAGGAGCATTGTAGAGTAGAGAGTTAGATTCGTTGTCTATCTCGATCATGAGTGTAATGTGCGTGTACCGTTGTAGAGTTTCTTTAAGTAGTCGCTTCTATATCGTTTCAATCCTAGAGCTGCTTCTGTTCATAGATCAAGAGTTTTGAAGAGGAGATGTAGAGGAACCTTTTTAGATTTGACTGTTGTGGCTTTAAAAAAAATCACGAATCCAGATTTAGACATCCGGTGAGGAAGGTGAGACGTTTGACCTTCTCATTAAAGAATTCTAGTGTTTAGGTTCAGAAGTCTGGTGCTTTACAGTCAGACGTCTGACCTGGTATGTGTCATATTTCCAGATCCCGAGGTTAGACATCTAACTTGTGCTACCATAAGTTTGACTCTGACCTCAAATTCAAAATGGTATGCGGTTCGGTTGGTAAATGCATATCTCTCCCTTGTGAGTGGTACTAAGTTCGGGTCCTAATGTGTGTTTATTTTTTATACTATCTTCCGTATGCATGTTTTTGAAATTTGCATGTGGCAATCTGACTTTGATTGTAACCGACATGTAACATGCTTGTTTGGAGGCTCACGCCTCTTCATGGAGGCCAAGGATTGGGTCTGCATATATCTTGATTTTCCAGTTACTCATTTGGCCTTGCGTCCATTCACATTAAGGCAAATACAAGCATTATTTGAAAATAGGTGTAGCATAGTGGCATTTACATGTGCCTCCCATCCATTAGCTCAGAGTTCAATAACCAGCTTTAACAAATTTGCCCATCTTACTTCTACCTTTCTTTTACATGTTTCTACTAAGCATGCAATTTGCTTTGCTGTCGTCTCCGGCTCAACTTACTAATGCAAGTTTTTTATTTTCTTCTCTATCTTTCTGCTCATTCACTTCATCTTGCTTGCTTTTTAAGTAGGATGCATTGTTCCATAGTAGTTGGCATATAATAATTCTGAGCATCTGTTGTAACACCCTGAATTTTTTGAGAATATTAAAATTAACAAATTCAAGAATACTTAATTTTTAGAAGAAGAATTAAGTGAAATGGGTTGCGCTATTACGTTTGTCTCAAAATTTTGGTCAAGATAGACATTTGGTTTGCATAAAACGGGTACCATATGAAGAAGTTATTAAGCCTTGAAGTTTGTATGCATATGAGAAAAATATATATATAGATATATAAAAATTAAATAAATAAACATGCAAAAAAGTTCAAAACAGCGAATCGGGAGGAGAAATAACCGAACTGGCCCATTTTTGAGGTCGACCTGAGCTCCGCTGGGTCGACTAGGGGTTGATTCAGGGTGTTTGGCTGTCAACCCGTGGGCCAATTCGCTCTAAGGTAGATGTGGCATCTGATTGGTTCTCATGGTTCAGGGTTAATCTAATGGTCCTAAAACACTCTCTACAACTATATAAGGACCCTAAACCTAAAACCTAATTCTATTATTCACTCTCATCTAAACCTAGCCGCCACTAAAACCTAAATCAAATTAAATCTAATCTAATTCAACTAAGAGAATTCAACGATCTACATCAAAGGCGAGCAATTCAATTTCAGAATACAGATCCCAGAACTCAAGAATTCCTTTTTGTTTGTAAGTGTAGCTATCTTTCATATGTGAATAAATTAAAGACATGATTTGTAATGAATTGTAAAATAGAATTGTATCAAGTTGTATGTGATGCTGATTCATGTTTATTCATGTCTATTCTATCATATAAGCCTATGAACTATTATGGTCTATCGAACCTATCGTGTTATGTGGAAACTGGTGAGTAAACCTATGATGTTGTATAGGAATTTGGAAATGAAATTATCATATGTAAGTTTGGTGATATTATGATACATACAAGTTTTAGGCTAAGTCATGTCGTTTATGCCTAATTGTTTAGAGCCATTATGCATACATGTTTAGATCTACGACCTTATATGTTTAGATCTACAACTTTATATGTTAGATCCATATGCCTTCATGATAGATCTAATTCACAAGTATAGTTTTATGTAAATTCATATGCTTGTGATTCATGTTGCATAGATCAAATTTGCAAGTTCATAGTTAAAAGTATATTGTTCTATGCCAAGTCCATGTGACATATGTGTAGTTAGATCCATACTTTTGTATGATGTTGGAATGTTGCAAAGTTCCTCTTTTCCCCTTTTTGTTTTATAAGTTAGGCTAAAATATCGAGCCTAACATTCTATGTAATTTTGCTAACGTACAACGGGGGTAAAGTTGGGGAAAACATGAAATTACATGTAATTGGCATGTTTGACACATAAGCATGATAAGTGGCATGAAAATGGTATAATCTATATACCTAAAATTTTGAATGTGATTTAGAAGGAAAGTGGGCCATGACAATAATTGATTTATAATTTACATATAAATATGTAGGTTAAACATGAAAAATTACATGGTATAGATTGGTTCATGAAATGGTATATTTAGTATATCATTAATTGTGAGCATAATTAAAAGGATAATTATGGCATAATTAAATTGGGAATAATTTACATATGGAATTTGACATAAATAAGAAATATGTAAATTTAGAAAAGAAGAATATGCCTAACCCGAGGTTAGACTGAGTTGTGGTGTAAAACTGCCCGGAACCGACCGGCACATTCTGTGACCACAACAATACCCATCTAATGTGGGTGGTTAGTGCATTAAGCCCAAAAAGAACCCGAGGTTAGACTGAGTTGTGGTGTAAAACTTCCCAGAACCGACCGGCACATCTAGTGACCACAACAATGCATGTCTAATGTGAGTGGTTGGTGCTTTAATAAAGCTAAGTCGAGATTGGTAGGGTTAAGTCAATTAAGGAAACACTTAACCAATTCAACATGTTAACTAAACTGATGGGTGAGGTTAAGTAAATTTAGAACACTTAACCGTTATAACATGTTAATTAGACAAGTGGGTGAGGTTAAGTAAATTTAGAACACTTAACCGTTATAACATGTTAATTAGACAAGTGGGTAAGGTTAAGTAAATTTAGAACACTTAACCGTTATAACATGTTAATTAGACAAGTGGGTGAGGTTAAGTAAATTTAGAAACACTTAACCAATATAACTTGATTTATGAAAAGGTTAAGTTAAAATAAGAGGGCAACACTTAACCAATATAACTTGATTTGTAGTAGGGTTAAGTTAACACAACAAGGCAACACTTAACCAAAGTAACATGACACGTAGGTGGGTTAAGTTAACTTGAATTGATTGATGACACTTAACCAATACAACAAGATGAATACGTGGGGTTAAGTTAACAAGAAACACTTGACCAATATATCTTTATGAACGAACGGGGTTAAGTTAATAGGAAACACTTAACCGACCCAACATGATAAGTAAGGAGGGTCAAGTTAATAAGAAATGCTTAACCAACATGACATGATGAATGAGTGGGTTAAGTTAACATGAGCGGACAACACTTAACTAATATGGCGTAATGTGCGGGAGGGTTAAGTACATATCGGTTGGTGGGTAATATTAGTAAATATAGGCCGACAAAACTTAACCATTAAATAAACATGCTTAAATCAGTGGAAGGGTTAAGTACATAACGGGTTGGTGGGTAATATTAGTAAATATAGGCCCACAAAACTTAACCATTAAATAAACATGCTTGAATCAGTGGAAGGGTTAAGTACATATCGTTTTGATGGGTAATATTAGTAAATATAGGCCCACAAAACTTAACTATTAAATAAACATGCTTGAATCGATGGGAGGGTTAAGTACATCTCGTGTAGGTGGGTAATATTAGTACATATAGGCCCACAAAACTTAACCGTTTATTAAAAATGCTTGAATCGATGGGAGGGTTAAGTATATATCGGGTTGGTGGGTAATATTTGCAAATATAGGCCCACAAACTTAACCAATAAGAAACCCTAGTAATGGGGACCCATTTCAGCAGTATCCCACATGGATGTATCACGGTACCCTGAACTAGGCAGGGTGGGGCACGATTACTGGGCTGATTATAAGCGGTCAAAGCAGCAGCAGGGGGTACGTCAGTGTAGGTTCTGACGGTTTACGGGTGTGCACGTATTCCGGAATGGGAAAAAGCAGGCACTGGGTACCAATAGTTATACACTGTGCATCTTGAATCGTGTCGGGTTGCTATCATAAGGATTGATACACCTTATGGTGGGACCAGCACAGGGTATCTACACATAAGAGAGGGCCGATTGACACAGACACATGGAACATTAATACAAGTAGGGAGCCATCGATAGGGTAGTAAGGGTACATCTAACATGTTCATGGCAATTAGGCTGATTGAGGTGGAATCCTCACGATAGATGTACACCTGAAAGCTACCACAATTACAGGGGTTGGGATCACGATTATCATTTTATACAGTTTACTAGTTGGGACACTAGTTAGGTGGTGCAGAGATAAATATATAAATCAGATTAACAGAGTAGTAGCGAAGCAGAGAAAAAGTAGGAGCGCATTCAGCTCACCTTGCACTTATCTTGTCTTTAGTTACCTTTTTTATGGTATTGTCCTATTTTCGGTTTATTCATATCATGATCCTTTATCTTGTTTGCATGCTGAAAGATCACTGGACTTACCAGACTTATGTCTAACCTAGTTTGTTTTTCGCCTCTTTTCTCCCCCCCCCCCCGGGTAGTCAGGGAGGGAACAGCTCAGCCTAACTTGGACCTCTTCTCTTTCCCAGCTTGAAGATTAGTTGGTGTATCGCTTTGGACTCTCTCTCTTCCACTGCTATGGCTGGTTCATGCTTTATCGGGGAATATCATTGTTTTTATGCTTCTTTTATTCTTGGAAGTTTTTAAATCAAGATAGAAGTTCTATGTATTACATTTAAGTATGATTGAGGAAATTGTTGTAAAAGCTTGATTGAACCACATTGTTAATAAAATGACTTTATTTTCCGCTGCTTTATTTGTCTATCTTATAATTTATCTGCATCTTTTACCTATAATGCTCCACCGAAGTTAAGGCATTCCCTCTGTGAGTGACCTTAACAGAGGTGGGGTGTTACACTTGGTATCAGAGCTCAAGGTTACCGGATCAGATAAAAGATTTGAAAAATTATTTTCAAAACGGTTTTAAAAGAAGCATTTTCAAAAGAAAAGTTCTGTTTTAAAGGCGTATTCCCCAAAGCCATATGCACTATCTTTTGATCCTCTGTTTGAATCCTTGTTTCCTTCTTTCCTGAGTCTCCGGGGCTCCTGGCTTTCTGGGAGGTAACATCATCGCGGCATGGTTCCGTAGGCTCGACGAGACTATGACACTTGTCAAAGGGCAAACAAGTGCCCAACTTCCATCTATAGCTGTAGTAGTTTCACATGCGGCTAATTTTCTTTCGAGCTTTGTAGGATTCTCCGTGCGATGGAGGCAGCTTTCGAGAGACCTGTCAACAAGTTACACAAGGATGGCAAAGATGAGAATGGGGGAGTTTGGCTAAGGAGCACAACACAAGGATGAAGAACTCATGGATATGGACTTGGTTCACAAAGAAGGGGAGGAAAGAATAGTAAAACCTAAAACAAGAGGAAGTATCTTTATTTTGGTATAACGGGTCGTATAATTAAGGGCAAGGGCAAGAACAAAAGATAGGATTTTCCGGAAGGCAAGTGCATGCTCTCACCACCAGCATATCTGAGAGAGAGGTAGTAAGGTTTCTGTTGAAAAGTTTAGTTTTCTTTTGATCATCTTGTTAGTACTATTTTGATTTTAGCACTTCACATTCTTTCATATCTGCTTCCATAGTTGAGTCTCTGCACCCTAGAGCTTGTGCAGTAGAGGATCCCATTATTTTCTCAAATCCAATCGGTGGTTCGGCTCATTTATCTTTGATTTGTAAGGATTTGAGAATAGTTATATTAAGTACTGAGTCTAAGTGTAATGCTTATGTTTTTTGTTTCATGGGCTATGCGTTGATTCTAGGCATGGGATGGTTAGCTAGTAATTGTGAAAGCAGAGTAGTTAGACCTTTTACTTGTCTCGGGAATACCCTCGAGATTTCGTGCGATCCTAAGGGATCAGTTAGGCTTAGCTACCTAGAATCACTTAATGCATCTATCGACGATTTGTGATCCGTTAGAATAGTCTATGAGTACGAGGATGTTTTGATTAGGTTAGGGGTTTTTCCCCTAAAACACAAGTTAGACTTCCGCATATATCTAGTCGACAATGCAAAGCCAGTTATGCAATCAATGATAATTTTGGAGCAAGATTGGCGAGGATAGCCAGAGTCGGTTAAGTGCTCAATTGTTTGGTTGTTTTGCTAGTATCATCTCACATAAATCATCCAAATTCGGTGGAGGTATTCCTTGAGTGCTTGTCTGATATTGATTTAGGCCTTTGGGGCTTGTACTTGAGGGATGTCAAGTTCGACTAGGATGGTTTGCGTGAGAAATAAATGGTTGTGGCAGGGGCCCTAAGTAAGACTGACCTTAAGAGAAGTAAAAAGTACTAGCAACATTTAGCTTTAAACCCTCAGATTTTGTGACGTGATGGATAAGCTAAGTATAGGAGAGACCTCTAATCATCTTATAGTATATACACTTGGTATCATGGTTAACATCTGTTTATCTTGGAAAGGTAATTCGACTACGTTGGATACCCTCTAACATAGTGAGTGATCGAGGTCCTATCTTTACTAGTAAGTTTTGGAAATGGAGGTCAAGAAGCTTCGCAATCGTGAAGTTAAATTAGTTAAGGTACGGTGGAGTGAAGCTCAAGAAAATGCAATTTAGAAGACTTAAGACTAGATATGCACGTCATACCCTTTTTGAGGGTATATCCTTGATTCCTCCTTTTTCTGTAATATTTATTTGCATGCTAGTCTTTATCTTTTAAGTATATCCTCTCGGTCCTATCCTCGATCCTTAGGCAGAAGCCAATGGATGAAAACATGTGTTTGAGACATGTTATGATTGATGGTTGCAAGTGTTTGCTAGTGGTTGCTCGTGGATGCATATACACACATTAAGCACTAGATCGGCTCAGTCACTTTCATATTGCATATGCATTTGAATGTATTTGTATATAGATTGAAATTTGATGTGTTATCATATGGATGTTGCATATAGATGAGTGAAAATGCACACATATAGTATTTACATGATTAGGGATATTTGCATACATATTGGACGCATGACACTCTCATGATTCGCATTAAGAAGGTCAACTGGATCAGTAGACCGCCTGATTTTGCACTAGATAAGAGACATATACACACACTCTGCATATGTTCATATGGCATTAGAAGTCTTTTTAAGGACAATGAATGCTTGTGGATGATGGATGAGTAGATGGATGATTGGATGTTAGGATGCATTCTTCTTAACTTGAAGATTTCGGGGACGAAATCCTTTAAGGAGGGGAGAATGTAACACCCCAATTTTTCTGAGAATATTAAAATTAACAAATTCAAGAACACTTAATTTTTAGAAGAAGAATTAAGTGAAATGGGTTGCGTTATTACGTTCATCCCAAAATTTGAGTCAAGATAGACATTTGGTTTGCATAAAACGGATACCTTATGAAGAAGTTATTAAGCCTTGAAGTTTGTATGCATATGAGAATATATATATATATAATTAAATAAATAAATATGCAAAAAAGTTCAAAACAGCGAATCGGGAGGAGGAATAACCGAACCGGCCCATTTTTGAGGTCGACCCGAGCCTTGCTGGGTCGACTAGGGGTTGGTTCAGGGTGTTTGGTTGTCAACCCGTGGGCCGATTCGCTCTAAGGCAGATGTGGCATCTGATTGGTTCGCATGGTTCAGGGATAATCTAATGGTCCTAAAACACTCTCTACAACTATATAAGGACCTAAACCTAAAACGTAATTCTATTATTCACTCTCATCTAAACCTAGCCGCCACTAAAACCTAAATCAAATTAAATCTAATCTAATTCAACTAAGAGAATTCAACGATCTACATCAAAGGTGAGCAATTCAATTTCAGAATACAGATCTCAGAACTCAAGAATTCCTTTTTGTTTGTAAGTGTAGTTATCTTTTAGATGTGAATAAATTAAAGACATGATTTTTAATGAATTGTAAAATAGAATTGTATCAAGTTGTATGTGATGCTGATTCATGTTTATTCATGTCTATTCTATCATATATGCCAATGAACTATTGTGGTCTATCAAACCTATCATGTTATGTGGAAATTGGTGAGTAAACCTTGGATGTTGTATAGGAATGTGGGAATGAAATTATCATATGTAAGTTTGGTGATATTATGATACATACAAGTTTTTGGTTAAGTCATGTCGTTTATGCCTAATTGTTTAAAGCCATTATGCATACATGTTTAGATCTACGACCTTATATGTTTAGATCTACAACTTTATATGTTAGATCCATATGCCTTTATGATAGATCTAATTTACAAGTTCACCACTACATGCCAAGTTTAAAATGTACAGTTTTATGTAAATTCATATGCTCGTGGTTCATGTTGCATAGATCAAATTTGCAAGTTCATAGTTAAAAGTATATTGTTCTATGCCAAATCCATGTGACATATGTGTAGTTAGATCCATACTTTTGTATGATGTTGGAATGTTGCAAAGTTCCTCTTTTCCCCTTTTTGTTTTATAAGTTAGGCTAAAATATCGAGCCTAACATTCTATGTAATTTGGCGAACGTACAACGGGGGTAATGTTGGGGAAAACATGAAATTACATGTAATTGGCATGTTTGACACATAAGCATGACAAGTGGCATGAAAATGGTATAATCTATATACCTAAAATTTTGAACGTGATTTAGAAGGAAAGTGGGTCATGACAATAATTGATTTATAATTTACATATAAATATGTAGGATAAACATGAAAAATTACATGGCATGGATTGGTTCATGAAATGGTATATTTAGTATACCATTAATTGTGAGCATAATTAAAAGGATAATTATGGCATAATTAAATTGGGAATAATTTACATATGGAATTTGTCATAAATAAGAAATATGTAAATTTAGAAATGACGAATATGCATAACCCGAGGTTAGACTGAGTTGTGGTGTAAAACTGTCCGGAACCGACCGACACATTCAGTGACCACAACAATACCTCTCTAATGTGGGTGGTTAGTGCATTAAGCCCAAAAAGGACCCGAAGTTAGACTAAGTTGTGGTGTAAAACTGCCCGGAACCGACCGACACATCCAGTGACCACAAAAATACCTATCTAATGTGAGTGGTTGGTGCTTTAATAAAGCTAAGTCAAGATTGGTAGGGTTAAGTCAATTAAGGAAACACTTAACCAATTTAACATGTTAACTAAACTGATGGGTGAGGTTAAGTAAATTTAGAACACTTAACCGTTATAACATGTTAATTATACAAGTGGGTGAGATTAAATAAATTTAGAACACTTAACCGTTATAACATGTTAATTAGACAAGTGGGTGAGGCTAAGTAAATTTAGGACACTTAACAGTTATAAAATGTTAGTTAGACAAGGGGGTGAGGTTAAGTAAATTTAGAAACACTTAACCAATATAACTTGATTTATGGAAAGGTTAAGTTAAAATAAGAGGGCAACACTTAACCAATATAACTTGATTTATAGTAGGGTTAAGTTAACACAAGAAGGCAACACTTAACCAAAGTAACATGACACGTAGGTGGGTTAAGTTAACTTGAATTGATTGATGACACTTAACCAATACAACAAGATGAATACATGGGGTTAAGTTAACAAGAAACACTTGACTAATAAATCTTGATGAACGAACGGGGTTAAGTTAATAGGAAACACTTAACCGACCCAACATGATAAGTAAGGAGGATCAAGTCAATAAGAAATGCTTAACCAACATGACATGATGAATGAGTGGGTTAAGTTAACATGAGCGGAAAACACTTAACTAATATGGCGTAATGTGCGGGAGGGTTAAGTACATATCGGGTTGGTGGGTAATATTAGTAAATATAGGCCCACAAAACTTAACCAATAAATAAACATGCTTGAATCAGTGGAAGGGTTAAGTACATAATGGGTTGGTGGGTAATATTAGTAAATATAGGCCCACAAAACTTAACCATTAAATAAACATGCTTGAATCAGTGGAAGGGTTAAGTACATATCGGGTTGGTGAGTAATATTAGTAAATATAGACCCACAAAACTTAACTATTAAATAAACATGCTTGAATCGATGGGAGGGTTAAGTACATCTCGTGTAGGTGGGTAATATTAGTACATATAGGCCCACAAAACTTAACCGTTTATTAAAAATGCTTGAATCGATGGGAGGGTTAAGTACATATCGGGTTGGTGGGTAATATTAGTAAATATAGGCCCAAAAACTTAACCAATAGGAAACCCTAGTAACGGGGACCCATTTCAGCAGTAACCCACATGGATGTATCACGGTACCCTGAACTAGGCAGGGTGGGGCATGATTACTGGGTTGATTATAAGCGGTCAAAGCAGCGGCAGGGGGTACGTCAGTGTAGGTTCCGACGGTTTACGGGCGTGCACGTATTCCGGAGTGGGAAAAAGCAGGCACTGGGTACCAGTAGTTATGCACTGTGCATCTTGAATCGTGCCAGGTTGATATCATAAGGTTTGATACATCTTATGGTAGGACCAGCACAAGGTATCTACACGCAAGAGAGGGTCGATTGACATAGACACATAGAACATTAATACAAGTAGGGAGCCGATCGACAGGGTAGTAAGGGTACATCTAACATGTTCATGGCAATTAGGCTGATTGAGGTGGAATCCTCACGATAGATGTACACCTGAAGGCTACCACAATTACGGGGGTTGGGATCACGATTATAATTTTATACAGATTACTAGTTGGGACATTAATTAAGTGGTGTAGAGATAAATATAGAAATCAGATTAACAGAGTAGTAGTGAAGCAGAGAAAAAGTAGAAGCGCATTCAGTTCACCTTGCACTTATCTTGTCTTTAGTTACCTTGTTTTTATGGTATTGCCTTATTTTCGGTTTATTCATGTCATGATCCTTTATCTTGTTTGCATGCTGAAAGATCACTGGACTTACCAGACTTATGTCTGACCTAGTTTGTTTTTCGCATCTTTTCTTTCGTTCCCCCCCCCCCCCCAAGGTAGTCAGGGAGGGAATAGCTCAGCCTAACTTGGACCTCTTCTCTTTCCAAGCTTGAAGATTAGTTGGTGTATCGCTTTGGACTCTCTCTCTCTCTTCCACTGCTATGGCTGGTTCATGCTTTATCGGGGAATATCATTGTTTTTATGCTTCTTTTATTCTTGGAAGTTTTTAAATCAAGACAGAAGTTCTATGTATTACATTTAAGTATGATTGAGAAAATTGTTGTAAAAGCTTGACTGAACCACATTGTTGATAAAATGACTTTATTTTCAGCTGCTTTATTTATCTTCCTTGTAATTTATCTGCATCTTTTACCTATAATGCTCCATCGAAGTTAAGGCATTCCCTCTGTGAGTGACCTTAACGGAGGTGGGGTGTTACATCTGTGTTGACCTAAAATAACTCAACAATTTTTTTAATAACAAAGTCATATAGTTGTTATCATCAAAACACCAAATATGTGTTTTCGACATACAAATCTTCTCCCTCTGGGTTCTTTTTGTCTAAAGCAGGACTCAAAATCTAAATATTTTCAAGGAGAAGATTTTAAAATAAAAATCAGTAGATACCTTAGGAGTGGATTTGGAAGATTGTGAACTACAGCTAAGGACGATAGGTAAGTGGCAGTTATTATTAGATTTTTGAGTAATTAAATTAGTAGCGTTTTTAGTAGTTATAGTTAACAAATTTTAAATTATTTTTTTCAAAGTATATTTTCAGTCTTTCTCTTACAATTATTATATTGTCAATGGTAATTTATAATTTTTCAACAATTCCTTTTACATCAGTTCTTAATTGCTAACAGATTTGTAAATGTTAGTTTAGAAAGTAAATTTAATCCTCATGCTGATGTGAAAAATAATGAACATAGAGCGAATTTCATGAACATAGATTAAATAATGAAACACTAAGAAAATTAATTTTGAGTTTTGAGTTTAAAAATATATTTTGAGTTTTGAGTTTTCAATATTTATAACAAAACATAAGAAAATTTAAGGGATGACGGAGGGAGTGAAAGGGTGATGGAGGGGATCACGTAAAGGAGAGAGATGATGGAATGATATATTATCTCTCTTTCTTGTGTTAATTCTCAAAATAAGGAAAACAAATAAAAGTTGTTTTTTATTTTGTGTGTTAACTTTGTTTTCTAAAACGACCGTTTTTGATATTATACATGCATCGTTCGCACCTTAGTGTGGGCGAAAACTAAAAAGCATAAACCAAACACTACCTATATTTACAGAAAACATTGTAAATCTTAAATAAAAAGAAAACAAATTGAATTTACAAAAAAGACCTGAAATCTATAAAACATATAGATCTCAAATAAAAAGAGGGAAAATAAAGAGAAGTTTTATTTTGGAAATTAAATACATAAAGTTAAAAAAAATTCACTTAAGTGCACAAAAGATGTATTTTGCAGTTAAGTAGAAAGTTACAGTTTTGAATTTAAGTACAAAAGTTGTATTTTTGTAATTATATACAAATTATAATTTTGCACTTAAGTGCAGAAAAGTTAAATTTTGCAGTTTACATAAAGCTAGAGTTTTTTTGACAATTCATAAAGCTACAGCTTTGAAATTAAGCATACTTAATTTGCATTTCTTCTGTATGTATCAAAAGGTAAGAATTCTATAAGTTTAGATTTAAATGTAAATTAAAATCCATTATGATTACATAAGAAAAAGATAAACGTTTCCATAAAGCAGAAAATACATGATTATTAGAAAAGGTTGAAATGCATGTAATATAAATTTTATAATAGAACATTAACTATAGTAAAAAGATAAAATGGGAATGAATGAACAAGTTATAGAGACTAGTTGGAAATTTATGACACGCATTATAATTAAAAAAAAAGATGAAAATACTTATAATGATATTGAAATTTGTGTTGGGAAGTTAGAACAACATGATAAAATGAACCGGTAGAAAAGAATAAGACCTATTTTGATATTGTAAACTTATCTTAGCGGTGTAGAATATCATAGAGAAAACTCATGTTAGGGATCGAGGTAATATGTTTGACTCAGATCTTGGATTGGATTAGTAAAAGAAACTTAGATTGTGGATTAAGTTAATAGATAAAATTCAGGTCAAGGACTGAGTAAAAAGGAGCACAATTAGAAAAATGGTTGGTAGGCCCAAGACAACATTCTTATTCAGGTCAAGAACTGATGATCTCAGATTTGGGACTGAGATCGGGACAATTCATTTTTGTTGATTGGTCAAATATTTAGGGGACAGGTAGGGCATGACGACCGTGCATGTAGCATTGATTGGGACTACTACCTCTATGAGCTAAATCATGTCTTTGTGACAGATGATGATTCGTGTTAATACGGTTTCACGACGGGCAGGTCCACAATGACATTTTACCAAGCTAAGAGGTGGTGGACTACCATGCAAGAGGTGATAGGTAGGAAATGCTGATCAGTGGGTAGAATTAGGAATTTGTCCTAATAATATTTATGTTGTAATAAATAAGTGCAAACAATCAAATAATCAGCTTAAACTAGGAAAAAAATCTAATAACCTAAGAATTCACATTAAGTTTGTAGACGAACACACTACCAAGGGAAAAACTAAAACCATTATCAAGTTTATTATGTTTAATTTGCTTAAAACTTTAATAATCACTTCCATTCACTGGACTTTATATCAAATCCACTCTCATTTCATTCTCTTCTTCCCTCATAGGCATACCAAAATAACAACAGATTTCTTAGCAGACTTGGAGCGTGGTTGGGCACTCCATTCTTATGTGTTCTCAGTTTCCACTTTTATTATGTTCTTGTATTTGTTGTAATTGGGTTTGAGAGAGAGAAGTTTTATACAAAATATGCACTCTAATAATTAAGTGATTTTGAGACTTTGATGTAATGACATTTTGTTCAGTTATAAAATGTTGCTTTTTTGAAAAAGTTTAAATAAAATATTATGTTTTTGTTGTAATTTATTTTAGTCTAGTGAAGCTTAGTCTATATAAAGTTTTTAGTTATACCTAAGCGCTCCACTTTTTTGGTATGAATCATTTCGGGTGTGCTAAGAGGTGTGGGTTGTTACATACAAAGTTGTCAAAGTGGATCAAGTATTGAAAGAGAGTCCGTCAACATTCAGCTTCAGTCTCTTTAACAACCAATCGTCATTTTACAAAATGTGGCCAATTCATACTTAAATAAAACATCATATTTGATGTCAAAAATCAATTCAGTTCAAATTTGGATTCTTTATTATCAAATTTCAAATTAGTTTAATATTGGATTCAAGTCCGCGACTTCACAATATCATATCGTAAATTAGTTTATTATCAAATTCAAATTCAGTTTAAGACTTCTATGTCACATTAACCAATTTTTAGAAGTAATATTACATTCAACACAGTTTTGGGCTTATGAAACTTAGTTTGAAAATAGATATTTCATTGAAAATAATTTATATATTATATATAATAGTTAAATATAGAATATAATAGTTTGACTAAAAATAGTTATATATAGAATAGTATGAAAATAAATACTATAAGAGAAAATTGTTTGAATTGAAATATAAAATTAGCTTAAAGATAATTTTAATATAATATTTTGGAATAAAATAGTTTATTTCTCTTAAACCTCTTAAATTAAGTATCAAAATTCACTTTAAATCATTTCAACTTCATACTTCAATTTGAAACGAGTTTCAATTCATTTAAAGTTTAAACTATCATCAATTCAATTTCCATTTCCAATCCAACTTCAATTCAAATGGTTTAATCTAAATTTCCAATTTTTAAACATATTACATTAAATTGATTTCAAAACTTAAATTTCAATCATTTAGACTCGATACTTAAAACAATTCAATTTTTATAAATTCAAATCAACTCTTCAGTTAGCTTTTAAGTTTTAAATCCAATAAATTTAAAACAAAATTTATCTACCAGTTTCACTTTAAAATTTTAAATTCATAAATTTGAAAACATTTCATTTGACCAAATTCAATTTTTATAATTTAGTTTTTTACCATATGACTAAGTGATCATTTAATTAAAATTTCAGCTACATGAGTATAAATTATTTGAACTCATATCAAAGGTCACACATATATATTATTTCAACCTATTTCTTAATTTAGATATTCGACGTCCAAAGATGTATTATCAAATATGCGGCAATTGCATAAATACATCATAATTGACAACCATCGGGAACAACATTCAGTTAATAATTACATCATCCAATAAGCATATACATGCAATGATCATCCAAATTTTTATCATCATCCAAATTGTAATACCTTTAGTGTCACATATTTTTTATGTCAATGCGAACCACTGAAAATGCTTCTATGTAGATATTAACAAATCAAAATACCTCTTAAAAATAGTATACAACACTTAAATTTCTTTTCAATTTTAAAATATCTCTTCATGCCTAAAATTTGGATCTAACAGTTAAACTTATTTATAAATTTAAAATACCTCAACATGATTAAATTAGGATTAAACAGAAAATATCGATTTAAACAAATAAACATCATTTACAAATTCGTTATTTGATGATTAATAGTATAAATAAAGTTCAAACTAATAAAAAATTAGTTGTTGCAAATTAAAATTAAAATTTTAAATTAACTACATATGATTTCAAGATAAAATATGTCTAAATATTTATGTAGAATAATTCTCTTGAATGTGCTAATCATATACAATTTGTATAAAAACAATTTTCGTGCAAAGCATATGCCATAATCAAGCGTGAAACATATGTCGTAACACTCAAATGCGTGTGTATACATAGCTTGATTTTTCCATTTTTGTGTGTATATAAAATAGCTTGAAATCATGTATAATTCATCTAAATTTTTATTTCTAAGTTACAACAAATAATTTTTCGTTAGTTTTAATGTATATTATTAATTAAAATTTATAAGCGATGTTTATTTTCTAAACGGTATTTATGTGTCAGATCCTAATTTTAAGCATATTAAGATATTCTGAATTTGTAAATTAGTTTAACTACTATATCACATTTTTAAGCACGAGCATTAGAACACACGCTTTGCGTGTGAGTTACTTGTTAACAAATCTTATATGTTTAATCCATGCAAAATAAAATGATTTACATGTACATTTTGGTATTAAAAACACATGTATGTTTTTATTTTATTTTTTTGTTGCAATATCTTAGGATTTCTAAGTGTGAATCTTCGTTTTGTCATTAATTAATGAAAAATGAAAATGTACATAAAGATTATTTGTTAGATCCTATTTTCAAGCAATATTAAGAGTTGTTAATATTTATAGATGGATATTTTGAATTTGTAGATAAAGTTATGTGTAAGATCCTATTTTTAAAAATTATATTATGATCTAATAATATTTGTAGATAGGCGTTTTGAATTGGTAATTAAAATTATATTACAGTTCTCTCTATGGCATTATGTTAACGTCATTTCATCAATTCAACATTTATTAACCCCTAGGATAGCAATCAAAATTTCCATTAATCCCTTCGGATTGTTAATACATTTATATCATTATGCAAATTGTTCCATAAATATGAATATCCCAAAAATGTTAAAATACAATATTAAAATATACTAATAAATAAATTTTAAATTGAACTATTAATAAGTATTATTTACATATTAACAAACTAGTAAATGTTTAAAATAAATTTAAATAATTTTCAACACATTGATTAATTAAATATTAAATTTTATTTAATATAAATAAACTTTTGTTCACATATACATAAAATGAGATCTTGTTTAGTTTAATAATAATTTTTAAATCCACCTTTTTTACGAACGTATCAACATAAGAGACCCAATAAACAATGCTATTATATGCAATTCTATGACATTGATTTGTATCACTTCAAAATAAATCATTTATAGGTGTTAGACCAATTTTTTAACTACAGTCACTTCCATACAATGTAAAATCTTGAGTTGCTATCTGATGAGGAAAACTTCAATTTCATGGTAATGAAGCATGCTTCAAAAATATGAGAAAAAGGGTAATATTGTTTTTTAAAAAGGAAAAGCTTAATTATATTAAAAGAAGTTATTTGTTAGCTAAAGGCAAGAAAAGGATAAAAATTGATTTTTTTTTCCCTATGAATAGAACTTTATATGTTTTAATGGAACTTTGAAAAATAAATCATCCATCGATTGCCATTGCACAAAAAAAATAGGTCATGGCTAAATGTGAGTCCTTATTCATTTTTTTATAGTTTGGACAACAAGTTACTTTCTTACCTTCAACAAAATTTACATTAAATACTTACTAGAAACGCTACACTCTCAATCGCTACATTGAGAAACTAACCGAATGAAATCACCTCCAATTGGACTAAAAGGGTTATTATCGTGTTTAAAGGACTACGCAAATTTAGATACATTATCTAGTTGTAAAATATACAATCAAATTGTTGTAAATAAACATTAGAAATTAGTTGTCACTTTGACCGTTAAATACTATAATTTATTAAAAATAATATTATAAAAACCAAAATTGCTATAGTACCCAATTATCATCTCGTCACAATTCACACCGGAACGCTAAAATATATCAATCTAGATGCCCTTATGGTTCACCTTTTTACTATATTTACAGACAATGGAAATTTGACTAAGTCATGCTATTATCTCAAAAAATGTTCTTTCATTATTCCTATGAATAAAGGGCATTATCAGCATGACTCTACTACTAGATACCCGTGTTGTTCATAGAGAACTTATATAGGTGAAAGTAGAATATCATGGGGAAGACTCAAGTCAAGTAAAGGCAATATTTTAGACTCTTATCTTGGATTGATTCAATAAAAGAAAATAAGATCATGGATTCAGTTGATAGATAAAACTTAAGTCAAGGAATGAGTATGGGGAGCGTAATTAGAATATTGATTGTTAGGCCCAAAACAAAATTTCCATTCAGGTCAAGGAATGATGATCTCAAATTTGGGATTGATATCGGGACACACCATTTTGTTGATTGGTTAAATGTTGGGACAACAGGTAGGGCCTCGGATGACGACAGTGCATGCAACATTAACTAGGACTATTACTACCATGCGCTAAATTATGTCTTTGCTGGTGGATCGACGAATGGTGAATCGTGTTGATACAGTTTCAAGACGGGCAGGTTCACAGTGACGCTCTACCATATTAAGATGTGGTGGATTATCATGCTAAGGGGTGATAGGTAGGAAATGTCAATCGTTGGGTAGAATTAGGGATTTGTCCTAACTATATTTTTGTTGTAATAAATCAAGTGCAAACAATCAAATAATCAGCTCAAACTAGGCAAACAATCTATCAATCTCAGACATTACCTTAAGTTTGCAGACGAACACATTACCCTAATGATAGTAGAACTATTATCAAGTATATTATCTTTAATTCACTATAAACTCTAGTAACCACTTCCATTCATTAGACTTTTTGTCCGATCCACTCACTTTTCTTTCTCTTCTTCACTCATAAACATACATGAATACTGAGAGATTTCTTGGTAAACTTGGAGCATGGTTTGTGTAACGACCCGAAAATTCCCTCCTTTCAGTCGACCGTCTACCACACAGGTTAGATACAAACGGCGAAAATCCACGAACTGTTAACTTTGGGCATACAACAACATCAGAACAAAATACAAATACTTTTATAACATCATTACAATGTTACATCAGAGTACATGTAACACCCCGTATTTTCTATGAATATTAAAAATAACGAATTAAAGAATACTTAATTTTAAAAGTGGGAATTAAGTAAAATGGATAATGCCATTGCGTTCGTCTCGGAATTCTGGTTAGAATAGAGTCTGAGTTTGCGTAAATCGGACTCCGTATGATGAAGTTATGAAGCTTAGAAGATTTCAGTTCAAAGCAGAATTAAATTAAATAATAATTAAAAATCAGAAAACAAATTCAAATTTCGGAAATCAGCCAATAAAAGGTGAGTGGGAAAAATCCCGCCCGAGCATGTCGACCCCCTAGGGGGTGTCGACATAGGTGTCGACCACCCTATAGGAGTGTCGACCCCTATCTTCCCAGATCTGGGTGACAAATTCTGAAGGATTAGGGCTTATATGTCGCGCTATAGTTGGCTGGGTGACGTGTCTTTTTGGTTTGGATGGCTCTGATGACTCCTATGCTAATCTAAAGGCCATAGTTTGTCTAACACATCTATAAATACATATCTAAACTTAACCCTAACCTCATAACCCTATTCTATGGTGCCTCCATGTTGTCCATCTCTAAATCAGCCTAGCCTCCTCCTTCTCCAAACTAGAAATCAAATTAGAGAGCTTCAAATTAAAGAAAAGGTTTTCCTCTTCAATCAACAAAGAAAGATTAGAATCGCTACAACGTCAACTAATTCTCTTTTTCTAATCCTATCGCTGTAAGTTCAGTTATTATTTAGATTTGAACACATAACAAAAATCATGATTGTAATGAATCGAATCTAGAACTATGCTTAATTGTAAGATAATCAATTCTGATTCATGCTTATTCTTTTGTCAAATCTGACATTACCTATGCCTATGAGACTGTTGTGATTGAACCTATCATGTTGTACATCAAATTAGTAATTTCTTTATGTTCAATCCTATCGAATCTGTATACCTATGATGTATTTTCCTTAGTTTGCTCATATTCGTTGTTAATGTACAACATGCCTATTGGAACCATGATTCTTGTGTTTGGTACACCTTTACATGCCTATTTTCTCTTATGTCAATTCTTGTGTTTCTTCTCTATCCCCTTTCCGTTTTATTTTATGAGTACTTGAAATTTGGAAACCTTGTTGAATCTTGTTGTACGTGCGATTGTAACGCGGGGAATTGGGTATAACCTACTGGAGTAATTTTGGACATAACAAGTATATTGGTCATAACTTGAATTGACTACAATTGTGGATAACTGGCATAAAAAAAATCTAGACTTGGACATGAATGGTAAATATGTAAATTGGATAAAAGATGAACCTGCCTAACCCGAGGTTAGATTGAGTTACGGTGTAAGACTTCCCGGAACCACCCGGCACATCTAGCAACCGCAACAACAGGTCTAATGTGAGAGGTTAGCGCATCAAGCCCAAAACCCGAGGTTAGAATGAGTTTGCGGTAGAAGTCTACCCGGAACTGCCCGACACATCCAGCAACCACAAACAACAGTTCTAATGTGAGTGGTTGGTGAATTAATAAATTAATGCCAATGAACAGACCTGCTAAGAATGGTAAGGTTAAGTAACATATGAATAGGCGACACTTAACCAATGCAACATGTTAATTAAACAAATGGGTGGGGTTAGGTTAAATTGAGAACACTTAACCGCTATAACATGTTGATTTGGAAACCCTAGCAACGGGGACCCATTTCAGCAGTAACCCACATAGATGTATCACGGTACCCTAAACTAAGCAGGATGGGGCACGACTATTGGGCTGATTATAAGCGGTCAAAATAGCGGCAGGTGGTGCGTCAGTGTAGGTTCCGACGGATTGCGGGCGTGCACGTACTCCAGAGTGGAAAAATCAGGCACTGGGCATCAGTAGTTATACACTGTGCATCTTGAATTGTGTCGGGTTGCCATCATAGAGATTGATACACCTTATGGTGGGACTAGCATAGGTATCTACAAACAAGCAGAGCCGAATGACACAAGCAATAAATACATGCGAGTAGAAGCCGATCGATAAAGGGATCAATTTATTATGAACACATGAGGCTAGTTGAAACAATTGTTAGTAGGTGCAGAGAAATAGAAATGGGTGTGATAGCATATTCAGTTTATCTTGTCTTATCTTGTCTTATGTTATCTTGTTACTATGGTATTGTCTTATATTCGGTTTATTCATGTCATGATCTTTTTTCTTGTTTACATGTTGAAAATCACTGGGCTTACCAGGCTTTATGTCTGACCCGTTTTCTTTCGTCTTCTTTTCTTCTTGCCCCCCCCCCCCCCAGGTCCACAGGGAGGTAATACTTCAGCTTAGTTCAGACCTTTTCCAGCTTGAAGAGACTAGGGAGAAGATGTATTGCTTGGGTTATCTTTTCTTGGGTTATGGCTGTGGTTACACTTTTATTGGGCATTTATGCTGCTTTACTACTATTTTATGCTTCTTTATGTATTTGGAGTTTTGAACCAAGACAGAGGTTTTATTGTAATGATTTGAAAGTTGGGTTTTGAGACAATGGTTGTAATGTTTTGACTAAACCACGTTGCTTATGAAATGATTTCAGTTTTTTGGCTGTTTGTATGTCTGTCTTGTAAATTATCTGTATCTTTTACCTATAATGTTTCACCAAAGTTAATGCATTCCCTTTGTGAGTGACCTTAATGGAGGTGGGGTGTTACACTTGATATCAGAGCTGATGGTTGCCAGATCAGATAAAAGTTTTTGAAAACTATTTTTCAAAAAGAAGTTTTAAAGAAGCATTTTCAAGAAAAGTGTTGTTTTATTTTAAAGGCATATTCCCCAAAGCCATATGCACTAACTTTCTATCCTTTGTTTTGAATCTTTTTCGTTTCGGCATGTCTGGGATCTTAATCTTCCAAAGGGAGTGCAAGTACCTGCCTGGTTCCGTCGGTATTTAGAGACTACGGCCCCCGCCGAAGGACAAGCGGACGCTCCTCATCCTCCAGCCGCAGATGTTGCTCCTGCTCCTCTCCCAGCTGCGGACACCAATCCTCCTCCATGTACGAATGCTTTCTCGAAGATATGTAGGGACTTTCGAGCTCTGTGTGAAAAGAACTTTAATGGGACTGAATCATTCGTGGAAGCAAGAAACTGGCTCAAGGAAACAGAAGATCTGTTTGTTATCTTCGAAGTGGACGATAGGCGGAAGATACAACTGGCTGTATGGTTACTTAAGGACGAAGCCTCTTTCTGGTGGGAAGTTACTAATGCTAAGAGACCAGTTGAGACTTGGGAGGACTTCAGAATGAGGTTTGGGATGAAGTTCCTCTCGCAAGCTGAACAAAGCCTATAGATGGAGAAGTTCTTAGCACTCAAACAGGGTAGCCTATCGGTTAAGGAATACGTCAACAAATTTAACCAGTTGGCTAGATTCGGACTGGAGTTGGTAAACACTCCACATAAAAAGGCTCTCCGTTTCGCTAAAGGGTTAAATGAGCCACTGCACGGCCTAGCTATGTCTCATATACCTATGAGTGCGACTTATAAGAGACTGGTGGATATGGCACTGTTACATGAGGAAAGCAAGGGCGAGAAGAAAGAGGTGAAGAGGGAAGAACCTCTAAACAAGAAAGTGGAGGAATCGCAGAATAAGAAGATGGATTATAAGTAGGGTGGAAAGAATAACAAACCCCGTGGCAAAGAGGAAGTGTAATTTTTTGTGGCATACCTAGACATCTGATTAAGGACTGCAGAAAGAAGAAGAGGAAGATGGGTGGTTGCTTTCAGTGTGGCGAGGTAGGACATATGGCTAAGGATTGCCTAAGAAGGCAAGGGCAAGGGCAGAGGACAGAATCTACTTCTGGAGGGCAGATTCACGCTCTCACAGCACCTACGCAAAGCAAGAGGTAGAAATATTTCTGTTAGAGTTTAGTTTATCTTTCTGATCATCCTGTTCGTACTCTTTTTGATTCTGGCACATCGCACTCTTTTATATCTACTGCTTTAGTTGAATCTCTGCACCTAGATACCAGTATAGTAGAGGATCCCATGGTTGTTTCAAATTCAATTGGGGGTTCGGCTTATTTATCAATGATTTGTCTGGATTTGGAAATTTCTATACTAAGCGCTAGGTTTAGATGCAATGCTTATGTTTTGGGTTTCACGGGCTATGGGTTGATTCTAGGCATGGATTGGTTATCTAGTAATGGTGCCATCCTCGATTGTGAAAAGAGAGTGGTTAGACTTTTGATTTCCTCGGTAATACTCTCGAAATCTCTTATAATCCTATGAATTCTGCTATGCTTAGCAACTTAGAATCTCTAGATGCATCTGTTGAAAATTTGCAATCTGTTAGAGTAGTCTGTGAATACTCGAATGTCTTTAAAGAAGTGAAGGGTTTACCTCCAAAGTGAGAGATAGATTTCCGCATATACCTAGTTGATAATGCAAAACCAGTTGCTTTACCCGTTAGACACATGGCTCCAAGGGAAAGGAAGGAGCTCAACAAGCAAATTAAAGAGTTGCTCGAAAAGGGGTTCATAAGGCGGAGTATTTCTGAATGGGGTGCTCCAGTAGTGTTCGCAACCAAAGCGGATGGTTCACTTCGCCTATGCGTGGATTATAGGGAGCTAAACAAGCTGACCAAGAAGAATAGGCACCCACTTCCAAGAATATATGACTTGTTCGATCAGCTCGTAGGTGCATCAGTTTTCTCCCAACTAGATCTGGCTACCGGATTTCATTAGCTAAGAATGGTTGAAGACAACATAGATAAGACTGCGTTCAGGACTTCGGATGGTTTTTTCGAATGGCTTGTCATGCCTTTCGGTTTTACAAATGCATCCGCCTATTTCGTAGACTTGATGAGTAGGGTGTTTAGGGAGTTCCTTAATAAATTTGTAGTAGTCTTCGTGGACAACATTTTGATTTTTTCAAAAAGTGAGGAAGAACATGCTTTGCATTTAAGGGAAGTTATGGATACTCTTCAAGCACATCGGCTTAAAGCAAAATTCTCCAAATGCCATTTTTGGAGAGAAGAAGTAAGGTTTCTTGGACATGTGGTGCCCAAAGAAGGGATAGCTATGGATCCCGCAAAAGTAGTGGCCATGCAAGATTGGAAGATTCCAAGGAATGCAACCGAAGCACAAAGTTTTCTCGGACTAGGGGGCTATTACAGAAAGTTCATTAAAGACTTTGTGAAGATCTCAGCCCCACTTACTAGATTGATGAAGAAGAACCTAACTTTTGCTTGATATTTGGATTGTGATGTTGCTTTCCAACGATTGAAGAGGGCTCTAACAACAGCTCCAGTTCTGACATTGCCTGATGGATGTAAGATGTTTACAGTATACACAAACGCATGCGACACGGGGTTAGGTGCTGTCTTGATGCAAGAAGGTAGGTAGTCTGTTATGGAGGAAGGCAATTGAAGGTACATGAAAAGAACTACCCAACTCATGATTTGGAACTAGCTGCCATTGTTTCCGCACTTAAGTCATGGCGTCATTACCTACTAGGAGAAAGTTTTGAATTGTTTACTGACCATAAATCATTAAAATACCTTTTCTCACAAAAAGATCTTAACTTAAGACAGCAAAGGTGGATGGAATTTCTTGCCTCATACGATTTTGAGATTGCTTATACCCCTGGCAAGGGTAATGTGGTAGCGGACGCCTTAAGTAGGAAAAGGCTGACCTTAAGTCCTCTCTTTGTAGAAAGGCAAAACTTGGAGTACATAACAACCTTTGACTTTAGACCCCCCTTTGAGTTTGTATCTGGTTTGTTAGCATCGCTAGAGGTGCGACCTACGCTTTTGGACTCAATAGGAGCCGCACAACGTGAAGACCCTCAGATAGTTGATGTGATGGATAAGTTAATTAGAGGTGAGACTCCTAGTCACCTCAATAGATACTCCATAGATGACAAGGGTTGGTTGAGACGGGATGGAAGACTATGTGCCCCACAAGCAAGGGATTTGGTGAAGACAATTCTTGAATAAGCACACCATTCTAAGTTGACCATACACCCAGGTGGAGACAAGATGTATAAAAACATAAAAAGGGTTTTCTTTTGGAATGGCATGAAGAAGGATGTAGCTGAATTCGTCTCTAAGTGCTTAATATGCCAGCAAGTCAAGGCGGAGCAGAAGAAGCCTGCTGGTCTGCTTCATCCTCTAGAGGTCCCACAGTGGAAATGGGATAGCGTTTCGATGGACTTTATAGATGGGTTGCCTAGGTCAAGAAGGGGCAATACCAGTATTTGGGTAATAGTTGACAGGCTCACTAAAAGCGCTCACTTTATACCTGTTAAGAGTAGGAGGACTGCCTCATCATTAGCATCCATTTATCTTAAAGAAGTAGTTCGACTGCATGGGATACCCTCTAGCACAGTAAGTGATCGAGATCCTATCTTTACGAGTGAGTTTTGGAAGAGTTTGCAAGAGGCTGTAGGCACATAGCTATGCTTAAGCACTGCCTATCACCCTCAAATGATGGTCAGACTGAAAGGGTGAACAGAGTATTAGAAGACCTTTTGAGATTGTGCATTCCTGATTTTGGAGGAATGTGGGAAGATCATCTTCCTTTGGTGGAGTTCGCCTACAACAATAGCTACTAAGCCACCATAGGCATGGCACCCTTTGAGGCTTTATATGGAAGACCATGTCGATCACCAACTTGTTGGTGGGAATCTACAGACAAGCTCATACTTTGGCCCGAGATGATCAGAAAGACTTCGGAGAAGGTGGACTTAATACGAAGACGAATGAAGACCGCACAAGATAGACAGAAGTCCTACGCGGATAAAAGAAGGACCGACCTTGAGTTTGAGGTTGGAGACAGGGTTTTCCTTAAAGTATCTCCTTTGAAGAATGTCGTTCGCTTTGGATCCGTAGGAAAATTGGCACCAAGATTTGTAGGGCCATTTCCTATAAATGAGAGGATTGGAACGATGGCTTATAGAGTAGAGTTACCCGAAAGATTGGCTGGAGTTCATAATGTTTATCATGTTTCTCATCTATGAAAGTGCTTACATGAGTCTGCGGAAGTGGTGGAGCCGAGCATAGTAGAAGAAGTAGAAGTGGAACGAGAAGCGACGGTGAGAAGAGTTCCAACTCGTATCTTGGGAACAAAAGTTAAGAAGCTACACAATCGTGAGGTCAAGCTAGTTAAAGTACAATGGAGTGATGCTGAAAAAGACGCGAATTGGAAGACTGAAGACAAGATACGCGTAGCCTACCCTTTTCTTTTTGAGGGCACATCCTTAATCTCTTTTTCATAAGTTTATGCATGCTTGTATCTATCTTTTTAAGTATATCTCCTTGGTCCTATTCTTGATCCTCAAGTAGAAACCAATGAATGTAAACATGTATTTGAAACATGTTATGATTGATGGTTGCAAGTGGTTGCTCGTGGATGCATACACACACACATTAGATACTAGATCAGCTCAGTCACTTTCATATTGCATATGCATATATGTATTTGTATATGGATTGAAACTTGATGTGTTATCATATGGATGTTGCATTTGTATGAATGATTGTGCACTCATGTAGAAGTTATAAAGTACGATTAGGAATAATTGCATACGTGATGGACTCATGGCACTAACATAATTCGCATTAAGGAGGTCAACTGAATCAGTAGACTACCTGATTTTGCATTAGATAAGGACATATACACACACTATGCATATGATCATGAAAGCATTAGAAATCTTTTTTTAGGACTATGGATGCCTGTGCTTGATGGTTGAGTAGACGGATGTTGGATGTTAGGATACATTCTTCTTAACTTAGAGATTTCGGGGACGAAATCCTTTAAGCAGGGGAGAATGTAACACCCCGTATTTTCTATGAATATTAAAAATAACGAATTAAAGAATACTTAATTTTAAAAGTGGGAATTAAGTAAAATGGGTAGCGCCATTGCGTTCGTCTCATAATTCTGGTTGGAATAGATTCCGAGTTTGCGTAAATCGGACTCCGTATGAGGAAGTTATGAAGCTTAAGAAAAATTCAGTTCAAAGCAGAATTAAATTAAATAATAATTAAAAGTCAGGAAACAAATTCAAATTTCGAAAATCGGCTAATAAAAGATGAGCGGAAAAAATCTCGCCTGAGGGTGTCCACCCCCCTAGGGGGTGTCGACAGGGGTGTCGACCCCTATCTTCCCAGATCTGGGTGACGAAATCTGCAGGATTAGGGCTTATGTGTCGCGCTGTGGTTGGCTGGGCGACGTGTCTCTTTGGTTTGGATGGCTCTGATGACTCCTATGCTAATCTAGGCCATAGTTTGTATAATAAATCTATAAATACATATCTAAACTTAATCCTATTCTATGGTGCCTCCGTGTTGTCCATCTCTAAACTATTCTAGCCTCCTTTTTCTCCAAACTAGTAATCAAATTAGAGAGCTTCAAAATGAAGAAAAGGTTTTCCGCTTCAATCAACAAAGAAAGATTAGAATCGTTACAACGTCAACTAATTCTCCTTTTCTAATCCTATCGCTGTAAGTTCAGTTGTTATTCAGGTTTGAACACATAATAGAAATCATGACTGTAACGAATCGAATCTAGAACTATGCCTAATTGTAAGATAATCAATTCTGATTCATGCTTATTCTTTTGTCAAATCTGAAATTACCTATGCCTATGAGACTGTTTTGATTGAACCTATCATGTTGTACATCAAATTAGTAATTTCTTTATGTTCAATCCTATCGAATCTATATACCTATGATGTACTTTCCTTAGTTTGATCATATTCGTTGTTAATGTACAACATGCCTATTGGAATCATGATTCTTGTGTTTGGTACACTTTTATATGCCTATTTTCCCTTATGTCAATTCTTGTGTTTCTTATCTATCCCCTTTCCGTTTTATTTTATGAGTACTTGGAATTTGGAAACCTTGTTGAATCTTGTTATATGTGCGATTGTAACACGGGGAATTGGGTATAACCTACTGGAGTAATTTTGGACATAACAAGTATATTGGTCATAACTTGAATTGACTACAATTGTGGATAATTAGCATACAAAAATCTAGACTTGGATATGAATGGTAAATATGTAAATTTGATAAAAGATGAACATGCCTAACCCGAGGTTAGATTGAGTTGCGGTGTAAGACTGCCCGGAACCACCCGGTACATCCAGCAACCGCAACGACAGGTCTAATGTGAGAGGTTAGCGCATCAAGCCCAAAACTCGAGGTTAGAATGAGTTTACGGTAGAAGTCTGCCCGGAACCGTCCGGCACATCCAGCAACCGCAAACAACAGTTCTAATGTGAGAGGTAGGTGCATTAATAAATTAATTAATGCCAATGAACTGACATGCTAAGAATGGTAAGGTTAAGTAACATATGAATAGGCGACACTAAACCAATGCAACATGTTAATTAAACAAATGGGTGGGGTTAGGTTAAATTGAGAACACTTAACCGATATAACATGTTGATTAGGAAACCCTAGCAATGGGGACCCATTTCAACAGTTACCCTCATAGATGTATCACGGTACCCTGAACTAAGCAGGGTGGGGCACGATTACTGGGCTGATTATAAGCGGTCAAAATAGCGGCAGGTGGTGCGTCAGTGTAGGTTCCGATGGAATACGGGCGTGCACGTACTCCGAAGTGGAAAAATCAGGCACTGGGCACTAGTAGTTATACACTGTGCATCTGGAATTCTGTCGGGTTGCCATCATAGGGATTGATACAGCCCATGGTGGGACCAGCATAGGTATCTACAAACAAGCGGGACCGAATGACACAAGCAATAAATACATGCGAGTAGAAGACGATCAACAAAGGGATCATTTTATTATGAACACATGAGGCTAGTTGAAAAAATTGTTAGCAGGTATAGAGAAATAGAAATGGGTGCGATAGCATATTCAGTTTATCTTGCCTTATCTTGTTACTATGGTACTGTCTTATATTCGGTTTATTCATGTCATGATACTTTTTCTTGTTTACATGTTGAAAATCACTAAGCTTACCAGGCTTTATGTCTGACCCGTTTTCTTTCGTCTTCTTTTCTTTCGTCCCCCCCCCCAAAGGTCAAAGGGAGGGAACACTTCAGCTTAGTTCAGACCTTTTCCAGGTTGAAGAGAGCAGATGTATTGCTTAGATTCTCTTTTCTTGGGCTATGACTGTGGTTACACTTTTATTGGGGATTTATGCTGCTTTACTATTGTTTTATGCTTCTTTATGCATTTGGAGTTTTGAATCAAGACAGAGGTTTTATTGTAATGATTTGGGAGTTGGGTTTTGAGACAATGGTTGTAATGTTTTGACTGAACCACGCTGCTTATGAAATGATTTCAGTTTTTCCGCTGTTTGTATGTCTGTCTTGTAAATTATCTGTATCTTTTACCTATAACGCTTAACCAAAGTTAATGCATTCCCTTTGTGAGTGACCTTTACGGAGATGGGGAGTTACAGTACATAATATATCAGAGTACATCGCAAATAATACAACGAAAGATAAATTACAATAAATGCAATACATAGCGGAAAACATCAACAAACACAGTGGAAGACTATCAAATGCTTTGGACATAGCTTTAAGCTTCAATCCAAAATCTTGCTCAAGAAAAGTATCTGCAAAACATACTATTCGGCTGCACGTGTGGAAAATATATGGACCTGAGTTTGTAAGGGAAAAACAAACTATGAGTCAGTCATGGACTGGTATGAGAAACCCAACCATTAACTTAACTTATTTTAAAGTAAGCCATATCACGGGACCACTCCGTATGTCACGGAAAAGGTTTTCTCCATACGAATGCCAGTGCACAAACAACTACCAAAAATAGACTTATACTGCCTACGATGCATCAAACAATACGCAATTCCTTAAAATACCCATTTAGGCTTAATTCCCAAACTTAGATTTTCAAATTCTATTTAGCTTTACAAAAGTTATTTCTTTGGACTTTATCCCCAATTTCTTGTTTCAAATCATTTGAAATACATATCTAGCGTTTATATCAAAGTAGATTTCACTTCGGGATTTCAAACCAAAACATTTGGAAATATGAATTCCAAAATATCACAGTACATGCATAACAAAACGTATGCAACCAAATATCGGGAGGTTTCTCCCATCAACAAGGCAAAGGGAACTCACCTTCTCTTTCGATATACATGTGCGTATGTATGTATGTGTGTGTGTGCGCGTGCGCGCACCTCCCACTAACGGAGTAGGCTACACTGATCACTGACCATTTAAGGTACCAGGGTCCCACCCATACTTTTAGTCCTCAGGGTTACTCGAATCTTTAGCTACATACTAAATCATTTTATATCCCGAAGTGGGGGAAAACCATTTTGCAATAATAATAATCATAAGTACTTTCAAACCATAGTACTTTACATTGTCGATTCACACATATGATCAGTTCCTATTAATAATATAACCTTTTGAGCTCGTACGTCTCGAATAAGGGTGTTAAGCTAAGAGAATAAATTCTCCGCCACCAACAGCTTTATCATCAATAGAAACTAATCGGTTATGTTATGAAATACAACGTCAAACACATAATCCATTTCCAAATCATTTCGAAAACATCGGGTTTAGTCCTCAAAATCCTTTCTGTTTTATAAAACATTTTTACAAAACAATCCCTGTCCAAAATCGGGAATAACATTTCCTCTCTCTTAGGAAAATTTCATTTCAAAATCATTCATTAAATTGAAATGAACTCAACAACATCGCCAAACACCTCATAGTCAAATCATGAAATAAATCACAAGGTGTTAGCACACAAATGCTTTCAACCCAACCCAATGCAAAATATAAAAGCATATTTGCTTATAAACTGGTCGAGCATAATCCAAATAATCAATCGAACATAATAAATAGCAAAAATGAAGTATATTTGGTTCTAACACCTCCCGTGTTTTGGTAAATTTAATTACCTTCTTACATTCCAAATCTAATTATAAATTCACTAAAACCCCAGCACGGCTTTAATTAATCTTCAAAAATCGTTATTTAATGATTATTCAACTTTAGGAAATTAATCACGCCTTTAATGGGGTTAAAGAACAAATGTTATTTAAAACAACATTCACAATAAATCTAAATTACAATTTGATATTAAATACAAGGCTTTGAATAGAAATTGTATTGACCTACATTCAATATAGAATCTCGAAACCGAAAGATACCATATAGGGAATAACGATATCTCTATCTTCCAAATTCCTCACAACAATATCCGTATAATTACAGAATTCAATATTGAAATATCCAAGATAATGTCCATTCAAATTAAATATTTATACATTGGAAAATTTTAACTCAATTAAGTGCTTCTTAACTTCAAATTGTTTCAATCACTTTTTCAAAGCAACCAACTTTTACAAAATAGCTTTATATCATTCTAAGCTAGATATATTAAATCCAAATCACCTTTAAATCATTTATTATGATTTATCATAATTTTTCCCTATTTTTAAATATATAAAATAGTTCATTTTCATAATTTCCTATTACATTCCGTTATTGGTTTTATCACTGTTTTTATCCAAATTTAATTTGAACATTTCTCAAAATCTAGCCATTGGATTTCAAAGCTCTTATTATCATTTGAAACGGTCGACATTCGCGAACTTTCGCTGTGCGGCAAGTTCTATTCAACCAAACTTCGTACTTTATAATTAAATATTGAATCAAGTCTCTTCCATGATAGTTTATTAACTATTTGGCTAACTCCTTGAATTTTTGAAAAAATTCTCCATAATCTCCTTTGTACAGGTTGATCGGTACAACTATAACTTGCCCCTTTGGGCCCTCATCAATCAACATATTACTACACAAACAAAACAATTGGGAGATGTGTAAATTAATTATCATCCCAATACCATTGTGGGGTTTTCATAGGGGTGGGCGCGATTTGGTTCGGTGCGGTTTGAAGCTCAAACCGCTTCCGCACCGCATCAAATGGTCGATCAAAAATGCAAACCATTATACTAACCGTTCAAATGGTTCGGTCTCGGTTCGGTTTCGATATAATACGGTCCGGGTTTGGTTCGATTCGGTTTGAACCCGTATTAAATATGAAACAAGAAAATTATTTCCATCAACAAACAATTCACGATTGTATGACATTGTGTCACCTGAAGGTTAAAACACATGGTGTTATATTTAATTAATATAAATACAACATACGTTGAAAATAGAATATATATCGTTAAATTAAAAGTTAGATAGGAATTAGTTAATTTTTTTATCATAACATTGTTATTGTAGCTATGCGGTTCGGTTCGGTTTAATATGGTTTGGTAAAAGTTCAAACCGCAACCAAACCGTATCATCGCGAGTCGGTTTGGTTTGGGTTGTTTGCTTTAGAGAGAGAATCCAGTGCGGTTTTCTGCACCGTTTTTGCGGTTCGGTCTTGGCGGTTTCCGCATTGCGGTGAGGTTTATGCCCACCCCTAGGTTTTCATCCCAATACCCATGTGGGTTTACATCACAATCCATGTGACTTATTTACACACTTGGGCGACGTGTAAGCTACTGTCATACCAATACCCGTGCGGGGTTTGCTACACAACTAATAACAGTAATAATAAATAAATTATTCAATCCAAAACCATTTAAGGTTCAACCAATTTCAAATCAACATTATATATAATTCAAGTGTCATATATTTAAGGAATATCAAATATATGATATAAAAATCATATTTTTATTGCATTACTCAATGTCTAACATCATAGTAAACAATATTATCATCATCAAGCATAATTAAACATATTTAATTAACAATTACAGCTAATTCTAGTTAACCCCTTTCTACGTGAGTTTCGGTTTCTCGCAAATTTCAAGTTAAAACTGTTTGCGTTTATATGTCACATATCCAAGCGATTTCACGTGTATCAATTAAAAATGATATTTTTAACATGCTAATAATTATTTAACATCAAAACGAACCTGTATTAGAAAACAATACTCGACACACAACTCAAACTAATTAACTAGTAATAGATAATTATAAACTAGCCCTTTTTCAGTGAATAGTTTTTCACATATACAGTATAATAACTGTGAAGTTTCCCATCAACCATGAAGCAAATATTGCAATCACAAGCAACCAATATATATAATCAAATAAGATTATTATAACTTAACAAGTTAAATTTTAAGAAATTTCTCACCTTCGGTTTCCACTCCGCCAAATCTTTACGAAAGGGCTCCGGACTCATGCACATGTCTCTAACACTCGTACGGTGCTTACAAATTTTTTCGAAACCTTATGAGACTTAAATCGAAGGCTATAGGGTTCCTACGCCTTATGGGTGCACACAAACTAGCAGATCTGGAGTTTTAAAGTGAACGGAGGGGGTTTAGGGGGTTCAACAAAGGTGGAGGACCCACATTTCTGGGTGGTGTGGGGTTGAAAGGCACTGGTGCAGGTGTAGGGGCTGTTGCATGGGGGTGTGGGGGAGGTAGGAGGTGGAAAGAAGGAGGTAGGAGGTGAAAAGGTGGAGTTTAGGAAGGGGTTTTGGGCAAAAAGAGGTGAAAAATTGGATATTTGGAAGAATTAAGGGAAGAGGAGAGTTCGGCCAAGGAGGAGGGGGGAGATGAGGGCTGAAGCAGGTCTAATGGGAGGTGGAGAGGAGGCATAGGTGGTCAGGAGGAGGAGGAGCCAAGGGAGGCAGCCATGGGAGAAAAGGAGAGGAGGTAAAGGTGTTTTGTGAAATAAGAAAGGAAGGAAATGGAAGAAGAAAGGAGGAGGGGGTTTTGGAAAAATTTATAATGCCCTGGATTACTGACGTGCCACGACGAGGAAAGAAGGAAGAAAAACATCTAGGCTGCTTGATCTCGCGACACCTCATTTCATGCCTTTAGACTTAACTTCTTTATTTCAAAACGTTCAAGTGTTTTTGTTTAGCTTCACGTCTTCTGATCGTGTGATCAAACGACGATTCCGTTTTATACGAAAATTTTCACTTCAGCATAAAACGTAATTCCAGATCCAACAGAACAGATCTCGTCAAATTTTAAGTTTGTTTGACCCTTCATTTTTTATTGCGTTTTCGCTTATTTTTGACCGACTGGCCCGGTACGCATTTATTTTTCGCATGCTCACATATTAACTTGAAAATTTATGAAATTTGGAACCTTAGCATATTTCGACATTCCGGATATAATAAAATTGGTTTCATCGAATTTCGAGATTGTTAGAAAATGTTCCTTTGTAAGCTATTGGAATAGTGTTACATCATCGAATTTTTAAAATTGACTACAAATCCTTGTAAAATTCATTAAAAATAAATTTTAAATTGGTTCCAAAATTTTGGGTTGTTATAATTTCCCCCACTTAAAAGCTTTTTGTTCTCGAAAAGGATGGAAGACGTAAGAAAATTTATTATTTAAAATACAACCCTTTAAAACGATTTTGAAAATCTATTTCTTATTACGAATACGCTCTCTCATATACGTAATACTCTTAAATCACTCTAGGGAATTACTAACCCCAAATCTAATGAGTAACTCATTCTAGGATACTATTGATCCTATCTCTAATGAGTATTCTTTTATAGGATGTTACTAATGCTACCTCTGACGAGTCTTTTTTTCCTGTTCTAACGAGTTGTATCCCAAAGCTTTTGAATTAACCAAAGCTCTGATATCATTTGTAATAACCTAAAAATCCCCGCCTTTCGAATCGACCATAAGCCACATAGGTCCAATCCAAACAACAAAATCCTCGAACCGTTAACTTTGGTCGTACAACAACATCAGAACAAAACACAAAGACTTTTATTAACATCATTACCATGTTACATCAGAGTACAAAATATAGCAGAGTACATCACAAATAATGCAGCTAAATATAAATTACAATAAATACAATAAATAGTGGAAAACATCAACAAATACAGCGGAAGACTATCATGTGCTCTGGACACAGCTTTAAGCTTCAATCCAAAATCCTGCTCAAGAAAAATATCTGCAAAACAAACTATTCGGTTGCCCGTGTGGAAAATATAGGCAACCGAGTTTGCAAGGGAAAACCAAACTATGAGTTAACCATGGGACTAGTATGAGAAACCCTACTGTTAACTTAACTTATTCTAAAGTAATGCATATCACGGGACCATGTCGTATAACACGGAACGGCTTTTTTCGACATGAATGTCAGTGTACAAACAACTATCAAAATATAGACTTATGCAGCCTACGATGCATCAAACAATATGAAATTCCTCAAACTACCCATTTAGGCTTAACTCCCAAACGTAGATTTTCAAAATCTAGTTAGCTTTACAAAAGTTAATTTTTTGGACTTTATTCCCGATTTTTTATTTCAAATCATTTGAAATACATGTCTAGCTTTCATATAAAAGTAGATTTTACTTCGGGATCTCAAACCAAAACATTTGGAAATATGAATTCCAAAATATCACAATACATGCATAACAAAACATATGCAACCAAATATCGAAAGGTTTCTCCTATCAACAAGGAAAAAGGCACACACCTTCTCTTTCGATACATATATCTATATATAATATACACATACACAAACAAATACATATACATATACATACATACATGCATACATACATACATACATATATATATATGCTCCTCCCATTAACGGAGCAGGCTACACCGACCACTAACCATTTAAGGAACCGGGGTCCCACCTATACTTTTAGTCCTCAGGGTTACACGAATCTTTAGCCACATACTAAATCATTTTATATCCCGAAGTGGGGAAAAACCATTTCGCAATAATAATAATCACAAGTACTTTCAAACCATAGTACTTCACATTGTCGATTCACACATATGATCAGTTCCTATTAATAATATAACCTTTGAGCTCGTACTTCTTGAAGAAGGGTGTTAAGCTAAGAGAATAAATTCTCCGCCACCAACAGATATATCATTAATAGCAACTAATCAGTTATGTTATGAATACAACTTCAAACACATAATCCATTTCCAAGTCATTTCGAAAACATCGGGTTCAGTCCTCGAAATCCTTTCTATTTTATAAAACATTGCATGTCCAAAATCGGTAATAACATTTCTTCTCTCTTAGGAAAATTTCATTTTGAAATCATTCACTAAATTGGAATGAACTCAACAACATCGCTAAATACCACATTGTCAAATCATGAAATAAATCACAAGGTGTTAGCACACAAATATTTTCTATCCAACCCAATGCTAAACAAAAAAGCATATTTGCTCATAAACTGGTCGAGCACAATCCAAATAATCAATCGACCACAATAATAGAAAAATCCAAGTATATTTGGTTCTAACACCTCTCGTGTTTTGGAAAATTTAATTACCTCCTTACATTCCAAATCTAATTAAAGATTCATTAAAACTCCAGCATGGTTTTAATCTTCAAAAATCATTATTTATAATTATTCAACTTTAGGAAATTAATCCTGTCTTTAACTAGATTAAAGAACAAATATCATTTAAAACATCATTCACAATAAACCCAAAATACAATTTGATATTAAATACAAGGTTTTGAATAGAAATTGTATTGATTTATATTCAATATCAAATTCTGAAACCAACAGATACCGTATAGGGGATAACGATATCTCTATCTTCTAAATTCCTCACAACAATAATTATATAATTACGGAATCCAATATTGAAATATCCGAGGATTATGTCCATTCAAATCCAATATTTATATATTGGAAAAGTTTAACTTAATTAAGTGCTTCTTAACTTCAAACCATTTCAACTACTTTATCAAAGCAGCTAATTTTCACAAAATAGCTTTATATCATTATAAACTGGATATATTAAATCCAAATCACCTTTTAATCATTTATCATAATTTTTCCCTATTTTTAAATATATAAAAATAGTTCATTTTCATAATTTTCTATTACAAGCCGTTATTGGTTTTGGCACTGTTTTTATTCAAATTTGATTTTAACATTTCTCAAAATCTACCATTGGATTTCAAAGCTCTTATCATCATTTGAAAGATCTTTTCAATATGAACCCAACGCTTTCTATTTTGGGAGAATCCGACGATTGAATCTCCCGACACATCCGTTTGAAGTTAATGGTCGACATTCGCAAACTGTCACTGTGCAGCAAGTTCTATTCAACCAAACTTCGATGTTTATAATAAAATATCGAATCTAGTCACTTCCATAATGGTTTATTAACTATATGGCTAATGCCTTAAATTTTTGATTTTTTTTGCTATAACCTCCTATTGTATGGGTTGATCGGTACAACTATAACTTGCCCCTTTTGGCCCTTATCAATCAACAGATTACTACACAAATAAAACAATTAGGAGATGTGTATATTAATTATCATCCCAATGCCCGTGTAGGGTTTTCATTACATTCACACATAAAGTGATTATTATCTACACACCTGGGAGATGTGTAAAATTATCATCCCAATACCTGTATGTGGTTTACATCACAATCCATGTGACTTATCTACACACTTGGGCGACGTGTAGGCTACTGTCATCCCAATTCCCATGTGGGTTTTGCTACACAACCAATATCATTAATAATAAATTACTCAATCCAAAACCATTTAAGGTTCAACCAATTTCAAATCAACATTATATATAATTCAAGTGTCATATATTCAAGGGATATCACATATATGATATAAAAATCATATTTTTATCGCACTACTCAATGTCTAACATCATATTAAACTTATATGATCAACATTAAACGTAATTAAACATATTTAGTTAACAATTAACAGTTAATTCTAATTAACCCCTTTCTATGTAAGTTTTGGTTTCTCACAAATTTCAAGTTTAAACTGTTTGCAATTATATGTCACGTATCCAAGCAATTTCACATACATCAATTAAAAATGATATTTTTAACATGTTGATCATTATTTAACATAATAATGAACTTGTATTAGCAACTAATACTCGACACACAACTCATACTAATTAACTGGTAATAGTTAATTATAAACTAGCCTTTTTCAGTGAATAGTTTCTCATATAGACAGAGTAATAATTGTAAAGTCATCCATCGACCACGAAGAAAATATTGCAATCAATATATATAATCAAATAAGGTCATAATAACTTAACAAGTTAAAATTTAAGAAGTTTCTCACCTTCGGTTTCCACTCTACCAAGTCTTTATAGAAGGGCTCCGGACTCACACACACGTCTCTAACACTAGTACGGTGCTTACAAGATTTTATGAAACCTTATGCGACTTAAATCGATGGCTATAGGGTTCCTACGCCTTAGGGTTGCACACAAACTAGCAGATCTGAAGTTTTAAGGCGGACAGAGGGGTTTAGGGGGTCCAGGGAACTCGATAAAGACGGGGGACCCACGTTTTTTGTGATGTGTTGCTGTAAGACGTTGATATAGGTGTAGGGGGATGTTACATGCGGTGTAGAGGAGGTAGGAGGTGGAAAGGTGGAGTTTAGGAAGGGGTTTTGTGCAAAAAGAGGTGAAAAGTTGGATATTTGGAAGAATTAAGGGAAGAGGAGAGTTCGTCCTAAGAGGAGGAGGAGATAGGGGTGGCACAAGTCTAGGGGAAGGAGGAGGAGGAGCCAAGGGTGGCGACCATGGGAGCAAAGGAGAGGAGGTGATGTTTTGTGAAAAATGAAAGGAAGGAAAGGGAAGAAGAAAGGATGAGGGAGTTTTGGAAATTTTTCTAATGCCTTGAATTATTGACGTGTCAAGAGGAGGGAAGAAGGTAGAAAAACACCTAGGCCGCTTGATCTCGCGACACCTCATTTCATGCTTTTAGGCTTAAGTTCTTTATTTCAAACATTCAAGTGTTTTTGTTCAGTTTCACGTCTTCTGATCGTGTGATCAAACGACAATTCCATTTTATATGAAAATTTACATTCTAGCATAAAACATAATTACGGATCCAACGGAATAGGTCTCGTCAAATTTTGAGTTCGTTTTATTTATTTATTGCATTTTCGCTTAATTTTGACTTATTGACCCGGTACACGTTTATTTTCCGCATGCTCACATATTAACTCGAAAATTTATGAAATTTGGAATCTTATCATTTTTCGATGTTCCGGATCTAATAAAATTGGTTTCTTCGAGTTCCGAGATCGTTAGAAAATGTTCCTTTGTAAGCTATTGAAATAGTGTTAAATCATCGAATTTTTAAAATTGACTACAAATCCTTGTAAAATTCATTAAAAATAAATTTTAAATTGGTTCCAAAATTTTGAGTTGTACAGTTTGGGCGCTCCATTCTTAAATGTTCTTAGCTTCTATATTTATTATGTTCTTGTATTTGTTATAATCAAGTTTGAGAGATGGATGTTATAGTAAAAATTATGTACTCTTATAAGTAAGTAATTTTTAGACTTTGATGTAATGACATTTTGTTCAGTTATAAAACGATGCTTTTCTGAAAAGTTTAAATAATATATTACACTTCTGCTATGATCTATTTCTAGTGAATCTTAGTCTATAAAGTTTTTAGTCATACCCCCGTTCCTTGGCATGACTTGTTTGGGGTGAGCTAAGTGGTGTGGAGGGTTACATACATAGTTGTTAAAGTGGTTCAAGTATTGACATATAGTATGTCAATATTTAGCTCCGACCTCTTTAACAATCAATCGTCATTTTACAAAAATGGTCAATTCATATTTAAATAAAACATCATATTTCATGTCAAAAAACCAATTTAGTTCAAATCTAGATTACTTATTATCATATTTCAAATTAGTTTAATATTGGATTTAAGTTCCCAGTTTCATAATTTCGTGTCACAAATCAGTTCATTATCAAATTCAAATTCAATTCAAGACTTCCATGCCACAAATACCGATTTTCAAATGTAATATTACATTCATCACGGTTTGGGCTTATAACAACTTAGTTTGAAAATAGACTTTTTATTCAAAATAGTTTATATATATAATAATTTGTCTGAAAATAGTTATGTATAGACTAGTATAATAAAATAACATTAACTCAAAAATAATTTTAATATAATATATTGGAATAAAATAGTTTACTCTCTCTTAAACCATTTGATTCAAGATTCAAAATTCACTTTAAATCGTTTCAGTCTAGTATTTCAATTTGAAACTAGTTTCAAATCATTTAAGTTTAAACTATCATTAATTCAATTTCGAGTTCAAAATCAACGTCAATTCAAACAGTTTAAATCTAAATTTCCAATTTCAAAAATATTAAATTGGTTTCAAAACTTAAATTTTAATCTTTTAGACTCAACACTTAAAATAATTCTATTTTGATAAATTCAAATTAAAACCTCATCTTAGCTTTTAAGATTTAAAGTCAGTAAATTTGAGGCAAGATTTATCTATCAACATCACTTAACAAATTTCAATTCATAAGTTTGTAAACATTTCTTTTGACCAAACTCGGTGTTTATAATTTATTTTTTTACCCTATGACTAAGTGATCATTTAACTAAAATTTCAATTACGTGAGTATACATTATTTGAACTCTTATCAAAGGTCACATGTACATATAGTTACAACCTGTTTCTAAATTCAGATAGATGTATTATCAACTTATATGTTTTCGATAGTATATGCGGCGATAACATGGATACATCATAATTAATAACCATCGGGAATAACATTCAATCAATACTCACATCAACCAATAGGCATATACATGCAGTGACCATCCAAATTGTAATACCTTTGGTATGACACATTTTGTGTTAATGCGAACCACCGAAAATTCCTCTATATAGATATTAACAAATAGAAATATATCTTAATAATAGTATCCAACACTTGAACTTCTTTACAATTTTAAAATATCTCTTTATGTTTAAAAACATGATCTAACAGTTAAAATAATTTATAAATTTAAAATATCTCAGTATGCTTAAATTAGGATTTAAAAGAAAATATCATTTAAACAAATAAACGTCAATTACAAATTCGTTATTTGTTAACTAATATTATAAATAAAATCCAAAGTAACGAAAAACTAGTTGTTGCAACTTAAAATTAAAAATTTAAATTAACTACACATGATTTTAAGATAAAATATATCTAAATATTTGTGCAGAGTAATTCTCCTGAATGTGTTAATCATGTATGATTTGTATAAAAACAACTTACGTGCAAAGCACGGGCCATAATCACATGCGAAGTATATGTCATAACGCTTGTGTGTGTATGTATGTATATATACACACACACACACACACATGCATATTGCTCGACTTTTCCTTTTTTGGGTGCATATATATAGCTTGAAACATGGTTAACTAATCTAAATTTTTATTTTTAAGTTACAACAACTAATTTTTCATTATTTTAAATTTTATTTATATTATTGATCAACAGAGAATGAATTTGTAAAAGATGTTTATTTGTTTAAACAATATTTATATGTCAGATCCTAATTTTAAGTATGTCGAGATATTTGAATTTGTAAATTAGTCTAGCAGCTACATCATATTTTAAAGCATGGAACGATATTTTAAAATTTGTAAAGAAGTTTAAGTGTTAGATCCCTTTATAAGAGATATTCAGATTTGTTGATATCTATGTAGGGACAATTTTAGTAGCTCGTGATAAAATCAAAAAAAGTGTGAACAAATGGTACTCCGACTATTAATAATGATATTGTTAAACAATGCATGTATGTGTGTGTGTGTGTGTATTACATGTAAGTATTGTTAATTATTATATTTTGTAATAGGTGATTTTTTTAGATTATGCTATTATAAGTAAAAAAATATTTTACGATTTCATCTGTGGCATTATGTTAACATCATTTCATCAATTTAACATTTGTTACCTCTAGAGGCAACAATTAAATTTTCCATTACACCCCTTGGATTGTTTGTACATTTATGTTATTGTGTAGTTACCATAAATACGAATATCCAAAAAAAATTAAACTACTAAATTAAAATAAACTAATAAATAAATTTTAAACTAGACTATTAATAAGTATTATTTTACATATTTACGAACTAATAAATGTTTAAAATAAATTAAAATAATTTTCAATGCTTTGGTTAATTAAATATTAAATTTGATTTAAAATAAGTAAATTTTTGTTCACATATACATAAAATAAGATCTTATTTAGTTTAATAAGGAGGTTTTTTTTCAATCCACCTTTTTTACCAATGTATCAACGGAAAAGATCCAAACAATGTTATTATATACAATTTTTTAACACTGATTTGCTATCACTTCAAAATCAATCATTTGACGGTGTTAAACCAATTTTTAACTAACACTCACTTCCATACAATGTCAAATCTTGAATGCTTCCTGATGAGGAAAGCTTCAATTTCAAGGAAATGAGGCATGCTTTAAAGATATGAGAAAAAGGGGTAATGTTGTTTTTTGAAGAGGAAAAACTCACTTGTTTCAAATTGACCATGAATAAGTGTTTTGTTAACTAAAGGCAAGAGGGGATGGAGGTTGATTTTTTCCTATGAATAGAATTTTATATGCGTTTTTATGGGACTTCAGCAAATAAATCATCCATCGATCACTATTGCACCAAAAAGTATGTCATAGCTAAAACCGAGTCCTTGTTCAATATTTTGTATGGATTGGACAACGAGGTACTTTCTTACCTTCAACACAATTTACATTAAATACTTACGAGGAACGTTGCACCTTCAATCACTACATTGAGAAACTAATTGAACGAAATCATCTTTAAGGACTAAACGAGTTATTATCATGTTTAAACGACTACCCATAATTCAAACACATTATCTAGTTGTAAAATACCATGAAAATCATTGTAAATAAACATTATAAATTAGTTGTCACTTTTGAATGTTAAATACTATAAATTATTAAAAATAAACATCTAGACGAATTATACAAGTACTTGCAAACCAGTATCAACATAGCTACAGTAGCGTGTTGATCAAGACCAGCCTCGACACACATACATGATCTGCTGACCTTGACTAGCCTCAGCACTGCTAGTAGCTGGTTGGCTGAAATAATAATAATAATAAATATAAACATGCAAATGTAACATGTTCCAATTGTATACGAGGTCATAGCTAAAGAGAAATAGTAATGCAACAAATACAGTGAAATGCAGCATGTAAATGGTAGAAAACACAAAACATGTTTAAACCAACACGAATAAGGTAGGTTCAGCAAACAAGCAAGGCAAAAACAGCAAGTACAACAATGCAAAATAGTACATACCTAAGCAATAATGGTGCATGGTCAGTGAAGACATAACACAAGAATATCAAACAAGCAAAGGAAGATGACAAGTGCACACGATCATAACACCGGCACAAGCAAGTAATGACATGACAATCAAAGAAATAAGGTGCAACCACATTAGAATATCAGGTGCATTATGCACAAGTAAACATGACCATGGGAAGTGTCAAGAAGGTCTTGCCAGTTAAAGATTCAAAATGACTAAGACAATGCATAAAGGCAAATGCACAACAGAGGTGCAACATTTCAGGATTACAAAGGTCAGCAAAATGTTGAGAATCACAGCAACAACTGACAATTAGGGATCATTCAGGTAAAATACCCAGTACACAACATCAAAGCCTTAAGGGTGAATAAGTTCACAAGTGCAACATCTCAGGACATGGCAGTGAGGACAAGCACCAGTGTAAGACTGCAACATAATTTAATTAATCAGTAGTGTACAAGACCAACACCAATCAAGCAATGCAGTAATACAAGCAAGGGGAAAGCGAAGAAAATGCATAAGCATACTGGTCAACACATAAAGAATGGCAAATTAAAATAAAGTGAAGTATCCGTGAATTAAAATCAAGTTTTAAACATCTATTCTTGTCAGTGAATATCAATCGAAAAAGATAGGAAGATTTTATCACCAAAGCTGAAAATTCAACATATACAAGATATGCAATCTTTTATTCACGACAAGAACATATCAACAATTTCCAGAAATCTCTATATACACAAGTGTTGATTTTTAGCAAGTTGAATATTTCAAAGCTTTCCAGAAATCGCAAGTGTTATTTTCGGCAAAATTATAAAATCAACCTTCTGGAAAATTGAAGATTTCAACACAATTAAACATGACAAGCAAGACCAAGTCTGGATTTGAAATTAGAGATTATATTAGGTATTAAAAGCCCTATAAAAGAACCCAAATGGTACTTTAGTGGATGCAAATGGATTTTTATATAAACGGTTTTGGATACCAAGACATTTGAACGAAGTTAAGTGTGGTAAAAAATCTTTTGTTGGGCCAATCGATCCTATAAACAATTAAGTGCCAAAGGAGGCTAAGGAACATCTTTTGTCCCTCATGCTTGATAAAATGTTGTGAAGAAAAATTCTCTTATGGATTTTTGTTTGATACTGAAATTCTACCGCTCTGATAAAAGGAATTAAATTGTTAGAAACGTTTAAGTTGGCTTGATGTCTACATGATATATTTAAAAATCAGTGTCTGGAATACCATGTAGTGTCACTTTGGGAAATCAGAATTACAAGTGGTATCCGAGTCTTCAAATCACCACTTGAAATTAATATTTTCAATTTTAAAATCATTTTTGATTATTTATTTGAAAAAAATGAAATTATTGACCAATTGAACCATTTTGGAACTCATCAAAATTATTTTTAAATTTCTGAAATTGTGATGAGTAGTGACCATAATATATTTCATAGCAAAAGAAAATATTATTTTAGATCTCATGATGATTCAACAGATTTTATAATAATTTTTAATCAGTGCTTATTTCATGATCATTTCTTTGACTATCATCATTCTGTCATTCATCACAGTTTATATAATGTGGATAGTTTAGATTATGTTTTGGAAATAAGGAAATATTTTTTAAATTATTTTTATCCTTGGTATTCACTCTCATTTAAAAGTCTTCACATTTATGCGTGGGTGAATCATCTTAATCTCTCTCTATATATGCTTCCATTCTCATTTAAAGGTCCTTACGGTTATGCATGGATGAAACTCATATAAGAGACGGATAAAATTTCAGTATTCTTATAATCACATTAAAAAGTCCTAATGGTTATGCATGAAAGAATTCAACATGATTAAACACGACAAGTAAAACCAAATCAGGATTTGAAATCATAGATTATACTGGGTATTAAAAACCCTATAAAAGAAAACCTATCATCATCGACATTAGGGTGTGATTCTGCAACAGAGAATTGAAGTGTAAATCTTGAATTGAAATGGGAAAAGAATATTAGTTATTCAGTCAATCTCTCTGTTGATTCACAAGCAAAACCGATATCGTTCTCATCGGTAAATTATGACAGAGCGAACACTAGAGGACCAAATCACAAATCGAAGAGGAAGTAGATATATCAAACCACAAACTTCTACAATTGAAGAGGAAACAAAATCGCAAAGCCCTAGTTTTTATTTAGGGTCGAGGCACACAACCATTAAAGCAGATATCATAAAATTTATGGATTGAGCAAAACGTAATGATATGGTCATAGTGCATAATTTTTAAGGGATCCGGCCATGTTCGTTAAAGGTACGACCATCAACCAGAAGATCAGAGCCAAAACAAAACTATATATAAGGGAGAACTTAGTTTTTTTTTTCTTCAAATGTTATTATTAATTTAGTAACTAGGTTTTAGATTATCGTTGGCTTAGCTCTTTAAGTTTTTTATTTTTTCCGCAGTATTTAATTTTGTTTTTTAAACTCTAGTTTTTAGGTAACTAAGCTGCGAACTACAGGGATCGTAGTTTGAAAATTCGCAGCTCAAGGGATTGAGTCATGACAGGGTTTTGAGCGTAAGGTTAGGACAATTGGGAGCGAGTGTCGCGAGTTTATAGGGATCGTAAGCGTAGAGTTTGCCTAATTCATAGTAGAAATCTTCGGAGGCAACAGTAGACAGAGTTCTGCCAAAGCTAGGTATATCTGTGTGTCATTTACTTTCTGCATTTATTTAGTTTTTGTATGTGTCGTGTGTTATTATCTATTACTCTGTGAAAAATTGCAATAAACCATATTCACCCCCTCTAGAGTTAATTTAGATCCTACAGGTGCTATTTTCTATGCATTCATCAAGCATCTCGTCCAACTCCCAAAATTTAAGAGGAGTATTCCTCCTAAATTTTTGATACCTCGTTCCACCACTCGTTTGATCCATCTAGGTAGTCCTGCTCGTCGTTCCACTCTCCGCCAAGAATCTGTAGTAAGATGTCCTTATGGTCTCCATGACCGCTGAAGGTTATCACATTAGTTCTTCATTTGAGTTTCTGCCCAGTTATCAGGAAATCTTTCATTTCATGGAATTCCGCTGCAATAACTGTCAGAAGAGCGGTGTGTGACACATAAGCCAAGATTGCTTACGCATATATCAATGAACGCGAATGTGCATTCATCAGTCCAATTAACAATGGACGTAAACGAACCAATAGAAGATGAAGGAGCTATTGATTTGAATAGGTACTTTCAAAAATTTCAGAAAAGTACAAAAAAAGAATATTGCATAAAATAAAAAATAAGCATAATTGTAAAGAAATTTGTCCAAAAAAAACCCGCGATTTGAAGCTTAAAAAATTCAAAAATGGAGAGGGAAAGGGGTTGTTCTCGGGTTGGGTGGAAATGGCTGGGAGGAGGTGGGAATTTATAGCCATGTCAAACGTTAACGGATGGAAATCCATCAATTGGCTTGTCTAGTCAAATGACCAGGCAAATGTAGTCTTAGGGTGCGTTTGATTTTGAAAAGGAAGAATTATTTGGAAGGGGAATTTAAAAAGGGTATTTGAAGGAGATTATTGTGAACGGGAAATGTGTATGTGTGTGTGTGTGTTTTTTTTTTTTTTTTTTTATAAATATAATGAAAAAGGCAAATTGGAAGGGGTAAAGTTATTATTTTATTGTTTTTGTATTTATTATTTTTATTATTTGTGTTTGTATGTGTTTATTGTAGAACATAATAGTATAATGCATAATAAAAATTTCGGAATATATGATCGCATGATTTTGCCTATGTTTGTATGTGTTTATTGTTTGAAATCGCAAGTTTGCAGTAGTTCATACATCTATTTTGTTTAATCAAATAAACATGGATTTAAATTCTTTGGTGGGTGGCCGTTTGTTTGAATTCGCATAGCAGTTTGATCCAATTTCTATTGCTCCACAATTTGATTCAACTGAAACAAGCATTCGTCTGGAAAGGGCATTTTGGTGGACCCTACCGAAGATGTGTTTGAAGCCGATGCGAACATTCCAGTTCGAAAACCAAACACTATCTTAGCGTTAGAAGGAAATTCCACTGTAAAAGCCCACACGTCTTTGCTCTCCTGGAATTCCTGGCTGGTTCAACAAATAAGCCCGCAAGCCTGCACAAAAGTTGGAAATTCTCTTTCTGAATTGCGAAATATTGGAATAGAAAGATATTGAAAAGTACGGCCAGAAGCCAATTTCCTCTCCAAACAATCCACTTTTAAGTTAAAATTTTCGCAATTGGCGCCAAAATCTCAACCCTAGATCTGAGCTCCGACTATGGCCGATAATGACAGTACAGGTTTGGTTCTCCGTCCTTCATATACCTGCTTAAGTTCAAGTTTTTGATTTCTTGTTCACTATTTTTCTTCTCGAATTGAAATATCGATCTGCTCCTTTTATTGTTATAATTTTATCTTGTTTTTAGTTTTTGTCGTTTGGTTATTTCAGAGGTTTGCTCTCTTACCTTCATTACTTGTTTCTATATACAATTTTTAATTCCGTGCTGCAAATTTTAATGTTAATTATTGCTTGATTCATGTAACTTTTAACCATTTTCTTGTGTTTTGTAGGTAACCAGATTCATCCTATTCATGGCATGGAATCTGTGATTGCCACAGTTAGTGGCTATCATGGTACCGAGAGGTTTAAACTCATCAAGCTTATTTCTCAAACGGGTGCTAATTACGTCGGATCCATGGATAGATGCACTACTCATCTGGTTTGTTATTGTTTATTACTGATAGGATTAAATCACACAATGGAAATTACATATTAGTAGGAGATATCTTTTAAAAGTCTAACCTGATGGTGTAGTTTTGCCAGCTTAAATCCAAAATTGATTTTTAAATGTAGGAACCTACAAAATTGAGACTGATACATCTTATTGTAACTCTAATTTGGTTTGTCCCCAACATTGTTCAACATGCACGTCATCTAAATGCTACTTTGGCAGGCATTTATTTTTAATCATATTTTGTTTGTTTACGGTACCTGTGATATATGATTATGCAAGACACCATTTTGGAATTTGGCGATTGCAGAAATTTATGCTCACCAATGCCATGTGATAAAGAGTTTGCTCTAAGCTTCTATAATCCTTACATACATACTTGAAAAGGAAAATAGCAAGAACTTTTATTTATGTATTAACATGACTATTATTTGTTCATATGTTGCAAGTATTTTGGAAAACATACTCCTCTTCTAAATTTTTTAATATGAGTTGAAGGAAAAATAATATTGTCTCTGAAAATATTGTAAATAACAGCATTTCTAGTATTTATATTGTTATTGTGACATTTCTTGCTTTTTGAATTTGGTTTAATTATTGAAAACTAAACCTGATCAATAACCAAACAAATATAAAATAGAAACCAAAACCGGCCAATTACCTAAACTAAAGGAACCTGAACCAAACCAAACTGATCAAACTTAATTGGTTTAATTGGTTTATTCGGTTTAACCAATAAATGCTCACCCTTAATTATTATGATTATTTGACCACCTTGAGTTCTTGGATTTAGTAGAAATCAGACATTATCATATATATTCTGATCACTGCAGATTTTGATAAATCTTATTGTAACTCTAATTTCTTAATATTCTCACTTTTATCTAAATTATTCAATGTGGCTCTAATATTATGACTTGAGCATGAATGTCACTATGAGTAGTAATGCATTTCTTACTATGAATTAATTTAAATGCAAGTTTAACTTCAATTCAGGTATGTTGGAAATTTGAAGGCAAGAAATTCGACTTGGCCCAAAGTCTAGGAAAGTACGTAATCAGTCACCGATGGTTCGAAGATTGCTTAAATCAAAGGGAACGACTACCAGAAGGCCCTTATACCATGGAGAGGTATTTAGCATTTACTTATGACTTTTGTTTGCCTTTTGGTTCAGCTAATGTTATCACCGAGACACAATTTTCTATTGAATAGTGCGGCGTAGAGTTGCATTCTACTCTACAGTATTTAAGAACATTGTTTCTCATAGTATTATGTTGTGTGAGTGATCTGCTAAGTTCAATTTACATGCGATGACATTAAAAAGTTTCTTCAATAGTTCGGTATGGGTTTTTCTTCAAGGGATACATGCTTTCAAAATTTATGTGCATCGACAAATGTCATTTGCATAAAGATTTCCATTCATGAATAAAAAGATCAATTTAAATTATGTGTAACGGCAAATCTCAATATACATAGGCATCAAATCCATTACACTTATAATTCATACATATTTCTGATAACATGCCATCCTACCGGACCACCTGTGTGGTATATACACAAAATTAAATTAAACATGATCAAGCAACCCTACTTGCTTGGCTGGCATCTGAGCTATATGTACTACTGGATATGGCTTCACACCCTCAAAAAAGGAAGTACCTGTCCGTTTTGTTCGGCTTTATTACCTTTCATTGTTCAAATATCAGAATTATAAAATTGTTTTCTTCTTGCCCGTTTTAGTGGCCAAGAAGCAGGACTAATAACATTGGAGTTGCCTGCTGTTATCAGCATTAATCATAAGGACAAATGCCTTCCTAAGAGGAAAAACAGCGTTTTAACTGATATCTCTAATGCTTCAAAGTCAAATAAGGCAGATGCTAGCTTTGAGATACCGAGTTTGAAGAGGTTTAGTTCTTCTTTGTTAAGCGAGGTAATTCTTATACTTTTGTCTGTCATAGCTAATGACTTATCATCTCTAACTCAAAGATTTAGTTATTTATTTTGGGTGTTGCAAACTTGAATTTAATTAACAGAGCAACTTAATAAACTGTAAGTATTAACACTTGACCCCTGCTTCATGTGAAATTCTAATGTAATGCTAAAAAGTCAATCCGAGGCACTTGCACATTAAACACATGCTTTAACCACACCTTTAGATAAACTTTTCCAAAATCTATCTGGATAAACGCACGACATAAAAAAGAGAGGTGTGTATACAACTATGATTGGTCACACTAAGGTTAGATTTTGGAAAAGTCTGACATTGCATCTGAAATGGTAGAATAACTATTGTAATTTGTATCACGAGTGCTTTGGCATGTTTGATGCGCATGTGCACACGTGCGCGCGCACACACATACACACATATGTATATATAAAGGTATAAAAGTTACTTATGAATAAATAATTAAATATTGAATATATTTGTTAAATTTTTGGTAAATATTATCCTATCGATGAAAACCACTGCAAGAGGCTATATAAAATTGTGCAAAACAAGGATATAGGAAATATCTAGTTGGAAGTAATGAAAAAGAAGAAGTTCTGTTGTTGGACTATCTGCTCTATCCGTTCGATTTTAGCTTCTCCAGAGAAGATGAGACGCTAAAAAGAAATGAAAGTGTTCGCAACGCATACCGAAAAACGCAAACTACCCATGTAGCCGACCATTAATGACTAGTTCGAACACTAGGAGCAGGGTTGAAACCAAGAAACATTTCGCTACGCACCTGATGTTTCCGAATGAGGGATCAATATTAAACATTTTGGGTCTCTTCCTTTAGGTTTCTTCTGAATCTTGCAGTCTTCTGGTAGAATAATGGGCGCTACGCACCTTCTTCTCTTTTACTGATTCACAAACACCTCTCTCTCTGGTAGGTCGTTAGACTCATGTTCTAGGGCACGCTGAGGGAGTTCATTTATGTTTCTGCTTCACGAATATGATATTTTCTGGGCATTTCTAATAATATCAGGTGCTATTCCTATTTTGGCATTTGTAATTTCCGGAGTTTTAGCCCCAATTAGTGAAGGACCAGAGAAGTTCTCTAGTTATGAATCAGGTATAGAACCCGTGGGTGACGCTTGGTTACAATTCCGAATCCGCTATTACATGTTTGCTCTCGTTTTTGTTGTTTTTGACGTTGAAACGGCAACTAGTCTCCCATTCTTTTGAAGCAATATTTCAAATTTTATACAGTTAGACCGCCCATGTTTGCTAAAGATTAAGCATTTCTATAAATAACTCCAACTTCCTATTTCACAAAATAAAATAGCAGTAATTACTAATTATGATCCATCCCTTAATAATAGATTTTTTTCTTTTCTTAAAAACAAGTTTAATGAAATAAATTCTCATGAAAGTTTCCTACAAAAACATGCATTTTAAACTGCACATGTTTGGGTTGGAACTGCAACAAGTATTCATAGTTTAAAATGCAATATGACGGTTTAAGATGCACATATTTGTAAAATAAATATTTGCAGTGTGGACTATCTGCTTAAAGTTTAGAATGTGCATTTTTGCAGTGTAGACAACTTTTCATTTTATAAAACTGTGTAATAAATGCAATTTAAATTGCAAATATTTGCGGCGTTGAATGCAAATATTTGCAGTTTTAATTGCATATATGTGCAATTTAAACTGAATATTTTTGCTGAAATTTCGGTAGGGGTATTTTGTGAAACCTGTTTTTGAGGAAAAGGGAGGGGGGGGGGGGGGGTACGTGAATTTTGAAACTTTTGAATGGTGTTTGGGAAAAAATCCCCAATAAAATAAAGTATGCATAATATTAAAATCCAATAAATCTATTTTGAAAATTTGTGGTATTAAGGTTATAAAATAAATAATTAGAAAATTTATGAAAATGTTTATAATTTTTGTGTGATTTGGCATTTGAACCAGTAACATCGAAAAAAAACAAAACCAAAACCTAATTTATGTCAAGGTTGTGGTTCGAACTCGTGACATCACAATAAAGAAGCGACCTTACAATGAATAGAAAGGTATTTTTTTTTAAAATCAAGTACATGATTCAAAGCCATGACTTCATATACATAGATAAAAGGTGGAACCCAGCGTATGAGGCTTCGGCACGATAACAGGATATGGGAGGTCGATAACGTACGCAGCCTTTCCCTCGTATTACGAAAAAGTCGTTTCAGGATTCGAGCCTTATGTGATCTAACCTTTGCACCAAGGCTTCACCTCGACTTCGTATATGTAGATACATGATTTTTTTTTGAAACTTCAGGTCTGTGCCATAAAAATGTGATGCCTAAATTATTACAACTATTGATAACGAGCGTCATGGCATGCGCTTCACGCCTGATAACAAACGCTTTGCGCGTGAATTATGTTTTTAGAAAACATATGTTTGCCACATTTAAGAGAAGATGATCTGCACGAATTTGTAGCTATATTTTTGCGTTGAAATCATAAATTGAACTTTTATTTCTGAATTCTAAATTGCAGTATCTAAATTTTTATTACTTTTAATATTTTTCTGTGTTATTGACTTAAAAAACAATGCTGTAAAGAATGTTTATTCATCAGATCGTATTTTATTAATATTTGTAGAAACGAAGTTTGAATCTATAGAATTGTTTTAATTGTTAGATCCTAGTTTTAAGTGACATGTAAAGATAAAGATATTCACAATTTTTTTTGGAAGTTTGCGGTTGTACCAAAAGTTTGCGCTTTCAAGCAAACTATTAACAAAGAATAAAGATATTTAAGGGTAATTTTGGAAGTTCTTGGTTGGGCCAAAAGTTCGCGCTTCGAAACCAACTGTTAATAAAGACGATGATCATCTAACATCGTGTATTGTCCTGTTTAAGTATCACTTACTGATTTTATAATTCTTATTCATCAAATATCTTACTTATCCGTCAACTAGGTCCTGCTTGCACACCCAATTACACCATGTAATCACATTGATATATACAAATCTGTGTGTTTTTTTTGGAATGTTGTGTATTCCGTTTTTGAGCCTTGTTCTATTATCGTGTTAATGCTGAATGAACATATTTCAAGTTCAACACATGTGTAATTAGAAAGTATATAAAATTAAAATTGTAAGTACTGTTGGTGTTGGTCTATGGTATCTGAGTCATCTGACCTATCCGAGCTTTATTTCGTGGTAGTTCTTTCATATTATTTTTTGGGCAATGCCTGCATTTTCTTTAACATTTTAATGCATCAAATGTTGTTTCAGCTTGAGTTATTCGCTGATGTATTGAAATATTTATAGTACATACAGTAATATCCCATCATGTATTGTTATATGTGAAGAAGTTATGTTTTAATCAACTTCATCCAGTTTAACCTCATGTACACTAAAATATTCGATCATGCATAAAGTATTGATAACTTTATATAATTATATGATTGCTATTAGTCCAATTTGAAATGTTTCTAGTGATATATGATACAACCTATTTGCTGATGACTGCTGCATTATAACACATTGAATTTTATTTCCATGCATCATTATTTTGAAAACAAAACCCGCAATTCCATGTTTATTTATTCTCATTCCAATGTATCAACCCGCTTTAATGTATCAGCAAGTATATTTGAATTTTTAACACACTTAAAAATGTTTATAAGTTTTACTATATGTCATGCTAGTTACAGAAATAATTTAACTTGGTTATTCCTCTTCCAGTCTGTGTTTTATATAAAGCTAAAGTTATCAGTAAAACCGTTTTGCCAAACTGGGATCTTAGATTACTTAATGTGTATTGCTGCACCCATGTAATAAAAGATGCTGGGAGTTTCTAAAGAGTGCATCAACTATTTGCATAATGCATACATGTTTTGTGCTGATTTATTTTTGTTTTTTTAACTTCTGTTTAATAAAGTTATTGTTCTGTAGACCTCCTTGCCCAGTTGCAGTAATAAAGAAAGGAGACTAAAGAAGGCTGGAAGTTTCAAAAGACCTTTGACACCAGAGCACTGTTTTCTTGAACAAGCTACTAGCTGTACCAAAATGGTAAACCATTATTTTCTCCTTAAATAGTTTAACTTTAAACTCCAAACGTTTAGTTGCAAGTGAATGTACTTGAATTCACCTTCTGTATGGTAGATCAAAAGAGATTAGTATACAAGTGTTTTATTTGGGTTCAATGTAAGAACATTGATAATGGTAATTCCTTGTGTACGCAAGACCTAAGGCTTTTGACATCACACGCACGCACGCACGCACGCATGCACGCACACAAAATCTGATGATAACATTACTCTAAACAGATCTTTGGTAAAATAGCATATGGAAGCTCATAGAAACTATAGTTGCTAGCTGTAATTAAAAATAGACTAGCTGGTGTCATTAAGAATAAAAACTTGAAAATAGGTTTGCCAGTAGTAACTAGAAAACATCCGCATCCTTTACAACTTACACAATGTTAGACTTCAGGAATGTATCTGTTTGTTTGAATTTTGCACTTGTGCAAAATTAATAATTGTTCGAAAATTGGATCCATGGTTATGGAGTGACAATACTTGTTTCCCCAGTTTATCAAATAGAGCCATGTTTAACTCAAATATTAATCAGAAGTTGAAAGTTTCTCATTTCTTACTGTTTATTTGTGTATCATGTATCTTGCCAACACACACACACAAGCATCTCTCTCTCTCTCTCTCTCTCTCTCTGTGTGTGTGTGTGTGTCTCTGTCTGTGTGTGTGTGCATGCGTGCGCGTGTGTGCTCATATGTAATTTTACTGGAGTACTGGGCTGAACTACATGCGGTAATTTTATGAGTTTCATGTTCACTTGTTCAGTCCAGTGGACACTAGACTGAACATCATTGGGCTTTATTAGCTACTTATATGAATATTGATGCTTGTTTGCTTGAATAGGCCTTTTTTGTTTTTTGTTTATATATACCATTGATGGCATGTTTAAAAGAAAGGATGATTCTTCAGTAACTTTTATGCTTCATGGGTGCTTGTTCGGTTATAATTTTTTGAGAATAAGAGTGATGCTTTATCCAGCCGGAGCACTCGTCTTGATGTCTCAAACCCACGATTTTTAGAACCTTGGTCTGAAGTGTCAGACCTTTAACCACTTGAGTTATAGGTCCTTGACGCTTGCTTGGTTATACAATTCAAACATTTTTTTTTTTTGGGGGTTATATGAATGGAAGCATAACCAGTGCATCTTTAGCATATCATAGTCAGGGAGAGATGGATAGGACCAGCAGGTTGAAGACTAACTGACAGAGATTTTCTTTAAACATTTGTTTTGATATGCGATTGTTCTTTTTTTTTTTTATAAAGAAAAAACCAATATCATTCAAATTTCCATAAATAGTTTGTACTTTAAAGTAACCCTCCAGCATAAACATCATTGCATGCTTTGTTAATGATATTAAATATAATTTGTTACTTGGCTAATGTCATTTATTTACTGATTTGGCACCATCTGAAGCAGCGTGCGGAACCTACATGTAGCAAAAGAAGAAATATATGCAAATTTTCTCCTGTTGTTGATATCACAGAAGGAACAGGTAGAAGCCATCGCCTTAAGAAGGGATCATCAGATAAGAGTTCAAATCATGTTATAGTTGGCTCTAAAAAAAACAAGCATGTTCCAGTTGTAGAAAGTTTGACCAGCATATCTGTACCATCAACTCCAGAATTAATTTCAGACAACCTTGACATAAAAGATAACAAGGATGTGGCAGTTCTGTCAATTGATGAAACAAGTGAGCGTGTGCATAGCCAAGAAAATACCAAGTTTTGTGATGGGGCGGACATTCATATTGGAAAAGATAGCATAACCAATGAAAATGGAAAATCACGTTGTTTCGATTCTAATACAAGTTTGGCCTGTGTGATATGCTTAACTGATTTTTCTTTGACAAGAGGTGTTCTACCATGTGGACATCGGTTTTGTTACGCTTGTATCCAAGGATGGGCAGATTTTATGGTATCGACCATTTTCTCTCTCCCATTGTTTTACTTATTTCATATATGCTTGAGAAACTTTCTTTTCAGCTTCAAAACATAATATACTTTGGTCAAAACTCAAATGTCATGACAAATAAATCAGTGAATCAACGATTGACCTGTACTCATTGTTGGGAGGTGGTATTCTGGGGTAAGAGAATAATCAATGCTGTGACATGAATAAAAATGTTAATATTTTTAGCTTTAAAGTTTTTCAATTTTATTTTTGGTCTACATGACACATGCTTTCTGTCTATAACAATCCTTTTTTGTAATGTTGATCTTCCCATGGTTAAAATGTTACAATTTACAAATGGCTCCTTCATTACAGATTAACCATAAAACTAGTTGCTGATGAAACTACCCTTTTGCTCTTCCTATAATAGCCTTTGTTTCTCCCTTCCTGTATAAATTGAAGAACCCTTTTTCCTCTGGTTTAAGCCCTTTCAGTTATTCATTTATTTACTATTGTTTGCTGTTTAATTCTAAGAGAGATTTTTTATTTATATGTACTGTACAATTACAGAGTTTGCTTGACTAGTATGACAGTTTTATATGATATTACATGAGGTCATCTCAGTTGTATGCATTACATTTCTAATATATGCATTAAAAATATCTCAGGTTTATTTCTTTTTCAGGCATCTAGCGGGAAACATGTAACCTGCCCACTTTGTAAATCCAGTTTCTCATACATTACAAAATTTGAGGAGTCGGCCTTGGATGATCAAAAGATTTACTCTCAAACTTTTCCGTGCGAAGGGTCTATAACAGATATTTGTGTGCCTTCTAGTAGCAGTGGAATTGGTTCTTTTTCTGCAAATAACATGAATGATCATCTTAATGGTTGGGTAAGCATTACTTTTGATTTACCAGTGTATCACATTGTATAAATATATATTTAATTATATTTGTCGGCTAAACACACCATAGTTGACTTACAATAAAAAAAATTCTGCAGTACCTCTCGGATGTTTTTCTATATCTCATAAAACTGGTTCTGTTGTTCAACTGGAAGTTATGATCTGTTTTAGGATAGTAAGTAGAGTGTTACTTTTGATATATCAGTGTATCACATTGTATAAATATACACTTGATATTTCTCGATTAAACACACCATACATGACTCTTTTTTCTCAAAATTCTGCAGTACCTCTCTGATGTTTTTCTGTGTCTCATAAAACCTATTCCGTTGTTTAACTGAAAGTTATAATCTATTTTAGGGTAGTGAGTAGAATGTTTGTCATATGTATACCAATTTTTATTGTCTATTGGTCAAAGCTTCATCGGGTCACAAACATCATACTTCATGGATTAAAATCAGATGTAAGGTGAAGTTTTGAAAGATTTTAACCTATGGCTGGTAGTTTGGTTGTTGGTACACTGATGGAGGATAGAATAGAGATTACCAAATTTCATTTCACCTCATCATGTAAAATGCATCAATTTTCTTTGTTTCCTTTTGCATATTTTGCAGTCAGATGTCGCTTGCTGTGAGTGCCACAACCCAGAACCGGAGGACCTCCTTACATGTTGTCATATATGCCGGAATAAATGGGTTCACTCCTGCTGTTTAGATCCTCCTCTAATTCCTTGGACTTGTGTTCGTTGCTCTGATCTCCGTTTGTTGTATCAACGCTTCCTTTAAATCCCTGTGGTACGCTTCTCTGAATTGTATGTGAGTGTTTGAAATGAACATTGGTATATTAACTATGTAATTTAGTAACACAGCATTTTTACTTTCACTGCATTTAATACAAGTTATGTCACCTCCCCTATCATTTATGTGCTTGAAGCCTTGGACCTTCTTTGCTGTATCATTGACCATCTCTCTTAGGCAATTATTCATGTGGGACTATGCAAGAAAAGCTTCTGTGTAGTTTTTTTTATAGGGCATATGGAACATGCTTCTTGAACATACAGTTCTCCATCGATGTATGTATGGATGCTTAATTGGTGATGTTTCACATCATCATCTATTTGAGCATATGTTGGAGATATCCATGTATGTTATTATTAAAATAACAGTACTCGTTATTTTCTCAATGAGAAAAATAAAAATTATGATTTCAAAATGTCTCGGGAAGTCAATAAATTATTTATCAGATGCCTATGATTTGTTACAAACAGCACTGAATCTCCTAACATATTTTGTAGAATAGAAGGTGAAAATGATCACACCCAGTTGACTTGCTTAAATTTGCGTCAGTCAGGCATTCTTTTGTCGCACACTGTTATAATAATAAAAAAATTGCGACCCATGTGTATCAGTATATAGTAAACAGACATCCTGTTCTCTATGTGCTGTTTAACCTATATATATATATATATATATATATATGTATGTATGTATGTATGTATATGTTTGTGTGTGTGTGTGCGTGCGCGCATAGGAGGATTATATGGCACTCATGTTTTGGAGCACCCCTTTTGCACCCGAGCTACAACCACTCGTTTATATTTAAATAAAGAGTTAGTAGAAAGAAAGAAAATGGATTATGTTGTGGAAATAAAGGAACATTTAGAAGTGTTGCATTGTTTGGGATGCAACGGAACGCTCTTTACACACACATGTATATATGTGTGTACTATGCATCTGCGATATATTTGACATCTTGATCTTTCCGTTGAACCTTGTGATGCAAAATACAAGTTAGTGGGACAGTGATACGAGGAATGAAACAAAGGAACACACATAAATATGTAATAGCATATGTGGTGTCACAATAACATGGTTCTGCTCCCCAGTGGTGTAACGTAAGTTATGTAACACAAAACATCATCAGGAGTATAATTTCATTCATAGTTGCTTGAAAACCAATATGAGATAATGAGTGAATTGTTATTACTGATACATTTTGTTTTAGAGAACCAGAACCCACCTATCACAAGTTATGTTTATCTAGCTGCCACTGCCCTCGGTTGTTGAGAGTGAACTGGATAATTATTCTATGTCATCCAACAACAGTGGCGGAGCTAGCCTACAATTTCAGCTAGGGTAATATTTTCATCATATAAAAACATGTTATATTAAAAAAAAAAAATTGAAAATTATACACATGATCCCATTTTCATGATATAAACACAATCTGTAGCTTATTATCTTAATTTCATGTATGCATGTCCTTTTTGTAGGTTAAAGTTTATTAATTATCAATCAAAATATCAAATTAGGTTTTTATTTGTGTTGTTTTACTCACATATGGTTATGATGTTTGGGATAGGGCACAATATTAACTCTATAATTTTGTTAGGATTGAATTTTTTTTAGTTAAACCTTTGCTCTAGCTAGGCAACACCTGCCCCCCCCCCCCGGTCAAACAGTAGGTGCAATATGCCATTATGCAGTTGAGAGTTCATAAACTTCAAGAGCAGCTACAATCCCTTAGCTGCAATGCTTGATACGTAAAATATCATTAGTACTTTACATTTGTGGGTGAATTCCCTTCAGTCTAATTTATCATGTTGAAATTACTAGTTTGAACCATTAACTCCCAAAAAAAAAAAAAAATGAAAGAAAGAAAGAAACCTCATAGGTTGTAGCTTTGATTTCCAAGATCTTTATGCCAATCGTGTGTAAATATAGCTTAATATCGTCTTTTTCTTATTTCGATTTTTGGCATAGTCTAAACTCCAGAAGTCTCTTTGCAAATTGCCACAACCACCAACTCATATGCTACATGTGTATGTGTGTAGGAAGTCCGAAGTTCCTCCGAAATTTATAATATATATTGATTCACTTTACCTATTATCGGTGTAATTGTAACAACCGTCTTGCACCATCGATGCTCATATAATCGAATGGTACGTCGTACAAGCAGCCAATCGATGCAGCCATGCAGGACGATTGTTAAGGGAAAGATATATAAGAAAAGAAGAGAAATGAAAAAAAAAAAAGAATAGAAGAAAAGTGAAAGGAAAAAAAATACCGAACACAATCACATAAGTTGTATATCTACATAACATCAGATAAGATATAACCATAGACATAAAATGACGAGACATATAAACAACATAATCAGAGTATTCATACTCATACTGTTATACAAAATGAAAATAGAGTTTATGCAAGTGATAAATAAACTCGACCGATAAATTGTCTTTAATGACAAATCGAACACCGTCAAGGTTCGCTCACATGAATTCTAACTTGTTTCAGTTGTTTATTGTTGTGATTTGCTATGAAACATTAAGTTTATTGAATTTGTCATATGCGTTTTGTTGTTTTGTGTCAAGCTGAAACCGTTTCGATCATAACTCTCTCGTTATTGATCGGAATCCTTATTATTATATGGTTTTGGAATGCTCATATGTCATATTGTAAGCTTGAAGCACAATGTCCTACAACAAAATATGTAACCATAAACACAAGTATAAATATGAGAATGTATCACCTTCTGCTAATCCATCTGCGCAACTACAAATAATGCTCACATTTGTTATCTAGTCTACTCATTTAAGATTATCCGAGATAATAAGAAGCAAAACATAAAATCTCAAGTCAGACAATGGTCTGGTGTGAGCGATAAACAATCTCAAAATACTAAGAAAATCGTAATAGTATATGGAACAAAAAGTTTGGAGAAACATACATGATCTATTTCTGCATCTACAGAGTCAACATATATAAAGATATATACCAACCTTCGATAATCATCATGAGTGTATTATATGTATACCGTTGACCAACATTTTGGCAAAAGCTGTCACGGATCAACGGTTCGAAGCCTAATGTCAAAAGGCTCGCCATCCTATGTCGACTGACCCCAACAAACGGCTCTTAATACCGTACGGTCTAAATAAAGCTCGTCCCGGCCATTGTTATCACGACGAGCGACTAGTCGACAAGTCGGTCTTGAGTTAGCGACTGAGACTCACGACTTGGATTTTGTCAATATGTCGGGCGACAAGGAGCGACTAGTCAGACAACTAGGTGGTTCGACTTAACAGACTGGTTTTAAATTGGGCCCAAAACCAAAGGAAAAAAAAACAAGCCAGAAGAGAGAATCGAAATCAAAATACACTTTCGAAACAAAAAGAACACAGCGAATTGAGGAAAACATAAAGTTCGAATAAACTCTAACCTACTATCTCGTGCCACCGGTTTGCTGCTCCTGCCGCCGCTGCTCTTCCATTGAAGCCGCCTCCTCTCCAGTGCCACCTCCTCTCTCCAGTTTAGCCGTAATCGATTCTGGCGCTTTTTTGTTTCTTTGTTCCTTTTTTATTTCCTGTTAGCAGTTTGCTTGCATTCGAACAAAAAAAAAACTGCTGCTGTTTAATTAGCCGAAAGTTGTTTTTTATGCCTTGTTTTATTTTTCCGTTGCTTTTTTTTTAAATAAAAAAATCCTGTTAGTTGCTGTTTTTTTAATTAATCTAGCTGCTGCTATTGTTTAGTACATGTTTGAATTTTTATGCATATGTATTAGTTAGAAATTTATAATTATATTTATTTATTTATTGACTAATCTCGATTAGTCTACGACTATAAATACCTTTAGATGAGTAGACTAGATAAAAATCGCTCTACCGGATCGAGCTCCACATGTCCAAGCTCCGCAAAAGAGGCAAGCCACGTGACACCTAACTCATTCCACTTCTCCATCTATAAATACCTTCTTTCCCAAAGTAGGAAAGGAGAGATTCAGATTTAGGCATTCTGAATCTTCAAAAAGGAAGTCACGACTAACTCCACAAATAGCCAACTCTCATACCATTCAAACACAAGAGTTTGATATTCATATTTCTCATCTCCCTCTTTTCTTCAAAAGAAAACAGATTGTACTTGTAATCAAAAGCAAATCAATATATATAAAGTGGACGTAGGCACCATCTCTTATCGAACCACTATAAAATTCTGCGTGTTTCCTAATTTTACTTACTCTGTGATTGTTGTTTGTGTGTGACCTATACGCATTTGAGGGTTGACTGTCACTAGGCTAATTTTTGACCGTCATCATATACATACTAAGGTGATAAGAAATCAAACAAGTATAACATCCATCATCCATTTTCATAGTCAATTACTCAAGTGCGTGGATTTACGATATGCTCGGTTTTTCGAATACTCGAATCTATGTCACTCAGTAGGTCAGAAGCTATGTTGTATTGACGTGCTCAACCTAAGATGAGAATGCAGTGTGGTCCGAGTGGAGGCCACAAATTTCTTGACGTGAAGACAAGGCCCGACACGACTTCAAATGGACTTCACACCCATTACCTTCTCGGCCGGAGCAGCCCCTATAATATTACGTATCGATGAATCATTTGCATATGTCCTCTTCAACAGAGCTTACTCTAGGAACTACTCCTATGGCTCTCGTCGGGAAGTCTTGGTTAGAATCAATATAGACAATGATTTGTTGTCAAGCTTAATCAAGCGTCCCTAACCCTTTAGTAGTTTCACCTTTGACTCACTATTATCTACTATGCATCTCGGAGTATAGTCATCCATTAGCGAAGCCATCGCTTTCCATCATAGAGTTACTATCATCGAATGACGAAGTCACCGTGTCGAAGCACCACATCTTTGCTCGAGTGCCAAAACCACTGGTCGAAGAGTCATCACGTTGAAACGACTTTCGAACGTATTGTCATATCCTCAAAGCCTTATCATCATCCATGTCAAAGTTGGTCAAAACGACCATCATCGATAATAGTCGATATTGGCAACTGTATAGTATCCAATAACGGCCACTTGATCGTGTACTTAACCAAAAGCGGTTAAATACACATCAAATGAGAACGTCTGAGATTCGCCTCAACATTCAAACACGTTATCAAGTCCATTTTTTGTCTTTAGATCAGTCGTTGTGCTCTAATGCACCTCTGTCCGTTGGTCATTCGAATCGCTCCGATGCTTCTTTGTAAATTTCTAATGAGTTTATCATTATATGTGCGTTCAATCAATATGCATCAAACTCCGTCACATCCTTGGAACCATTGCCTAGTGCATTTGATTGATATATGTTTGACTCTAGTAGCAACCAAGATTTTCCTAGTCCTATGTTGTCTACGAACAACGTTTTTAACTAAACTAAGCAACCAATGTACCATGCAATCAATAATCATATAATATATAAACCAATATACAAATATCTATAATAGCACCAATAAAACACATAAAATAAATCTAAAATGATTAATGCAGGATTAATGTCAAAATAGTCTAAATTTAGCCATAGTTATCAAAGCCCTCGCCTAGACGCGCCTAGGCTTCAAAATGCCCTAGGCCCCAGCCTGGGGCTTTTTTACCTTAAAGCTTTCAAGGCGCCTACAATGCGTGAGGCGCCAAAAAAGCCCCAAAGGCGCTCGCCTTGTGAAGCGCCAAAAAACGCGCTTTTTGTAACATTTGAATAGAAATTAATTTTTTTTAGCATTTGCCTCAACAGAAGTTCGAAATCCAACTTGGTAAGAAAAATGTGATCGTTTAACTGTCGATTTAGATCGTATTCTCTACAAAACACTGCTTTTCTTTCGTCGACCTCTAGAAAAGCAAAAAATCCCTAGATTTCTTTCATCAAACTACGAAAAAAAAAACATAATTCATGGAAGGTTAAAGCTCTATTTACGACTTTATGTAATGTTGTTTGTAATTTCTACATTTTAAGTATTTTGTTACTTGTAGATTTGAGTTTGAATGATATTGTGCATTTTAGTTTGATTTATGTTAATTGTATGATGTTTTGTTCTATTAATGCTTTTATATGCCCTTTTTGAAACAAAAATTGTGTTTAATTGTGTTTTTTAAATGCAGCTTTTTAGTTGAAAACTGGGGAAAAAATGACATTGAAGGCGCCCAAAAAGCCCTATGCGTAAAAAAGCCCTAGGCGAGGTCGTGGGGCTTTTTCGCCTTGACAACTATGAATTTAGCAATATTGTCAAATAATGTGTAAGTGGAAAATTGTGATTTAAATTAAAACCGTTCAAAACACTTTGTAATTCATTTATGAAGCAAGATTCAGATTTGTTTATTTTATAAATCTTGTTCTAAAATTAGAAATCGTTATAAAATGTCAATTTCGTAATCTATTATCAATCATTGTAAAATGAGACAACGTTATAAAATGAACAGTGGCGGCCCATTTTGAAGAGGATAGAAAATTTAGGGTTTTGATAATTTAATTTAATTTATTTGATTTTCTGAAGTAAATGGATGTTCATTTCAGACTTGCATGATCAAATGGTATATCCGATCGCTACGAAATTCGTCTGCATGTATAACATGATAACATCATTATTCCCATGAGCCATCATGATGATATAATCTTCATCATTGTTGAGACTATGCCTCGAAATGATAATTATCACGCATTTCAAGATCGTTTTGACCATCAAATAGTCCGATCATCAAATATAGCGACCCTTATTCTTTTTCCATGGACAGTCCAGACTCATGGAAGTGGTCTCGGGTCCTGATTCGACTGTATGTGAAAAATTATATTTTGGAACCGTAAACTAATTAACGATTAATATTTAAATATCCAACCATTAAAAATATAGGTCGTTACATTCTTTCTTCAAATGATTTCGTTGTCGAAATCTTCAAGGATGGAATAACACAACTGACACTCTCCAATAAGCAACGACATAAGAAAAATAGTCACTTATCGCTCATAATAACTACTATTGGCAACGATCTTGAAAAATGGAATAAACTCAGAATTTGGCTTGGAGTCATCATTCCCATCCCTAAGTATAATCACCATCGATTCCGAAGTCAACGTGGCTAAACCGAACGTCAAATTGTGTATTTATTTCCAAATGAACGAGCAGTGGAAAACAAAATGACAATTCACTAGTTGGAAGATAACTCAGTTAAACATTTTACGTATCAACTTTGGCTTTGTTTACGGAAAATTTTAATAGCATTTCCTTTGTGCGGCTTAATCTGGAAAAACTGCAACTCGCTACTAATGTTCCAGCCAAAAAAGAAAAGAAAAAGAAAACCCAAAATGGGGCTCTTATATGTTGGGAACAAAATCGTCAAAAATGCACCAATGACGTAAACCATAACTCTACATCAACTGCATAACTCTTTTCTTAGCAAGCTTTGCATTTAGATGCGAATAAAAGAGCAAGCTTCCAAATGATCATGACTTGCTTCTTTGTACTTGAACGTATACTCTACAAAGTTGGTTAGATATAGTAATAGTAACAACAAGAAGGATTAGCATGTTAAATCAATAAAATTTATCTAACATGGGCATGTTTAATCGTTTATGGAACTTATTTCAAATAAATGTGCTATTGGCAAAATACAATTATCTCACATGCCTAACAATCATATAAGCATAAGTAGTCATGGCAAGTGTCAACAATCAAACCATCCATGGGGAAAATACGAGCAACTATAAAAAATAACAACCATGTCTATCCAACATGCATAATACTAATATGTCTAGTATAAGACATCAAATATGATATTCAGTCCACGTATGATTCAACTAATTTGTTTGACATTCTATTGAAATAAGGAATGTAGATCCAACATCACTTATTAACGAATAAGTCATTACCTGAGTGTTATCATATGCTATAATCCAATCTCCGACAGCTCATCGATAAAATACCGATAATTATTTTTGCATCCACTTGAGAATCTAAAGTTATATGGAACTACTTGACTCTTCATATTCAATATTAGCTAGTCGACCCTATGTTTATCCATATAGAGCCAACCACCTCGATCGAGTTAATGTTACATCTTCTCGAGTTCCAAAGTCATAACAATGATGAATACAAGCAACGTCTACCAGAGGGATATTGTTTGTGGACCGATATGTCTCCTACTCAAACATCAACAACTGCATTAAAAAACTAGAAATTTTAATCATAGCTACTGGCAAATGTTATAATCCCTCCCGAAAAAGAGATACTCCAATGATGTAACATCATTGAACGGCTTTAACTCTACTCCTACTAGATAGTGCACCCAAATTCCTAAAGCGGACTTTATCGCCATGGACTCCAGATCAAGAGTCAGATGCTTCCCCTCATGCGGTTTTGATGTCGACTAACATGCAATTTTTTTCGGTATTAACACCGCACCTAGCTAAGTACTACAAATAAGTGTGTATTGTTGACTCTGTTGGGGATGCATATTAAGGATCTTAAGGCAAGTTAAACACTAGAAGAGGTGAATAGTGTTTTATGAAATTTATTAATTTGCTTGAAATCTTTTTGATTCAAACAAACAGTGTACAAATCACAGATAATAACAGCCACAATCAATCACAGAATGCAGAAAGTAAAAGCAATAAATGAAAAGTACACCCCGGGATTTTATACTGATTCGGGATTCCTCTCCAGTCTCACACAACGTTGGGTTGATGAGAATATTTATTCAACAATATCCGATTATAATCCTTGATTTCAGGACTATAAGGGCACAACCCAACTGATTCTAAGTACAATGAGACTTGGTTGATTTCCGGGCCACAACTTTACACCCAATCGAATTCCGGGACACAATCGCATTCAGTCACTTTAAACGGGAGAGGACCACACCCATCTCTTATTAGTTTTTGTAGTATTGACTCGATAAGACTTAATCTTGAGATTTTTTTATTACAAACAGCTTATAACTCTTAAGTAGCACTTGAATTCAAAAAAATTTGATTTGAAATTGAAAAAGAAGAATAATGATAAGATTTCTATTGAAATCGACAAAGCATAATTGCAGAAAATCAAGAAATAAAGTATTATAATGGTTGGAAGCTAAAAGAGGAAGAAAAAGAAGACGAAAAATGTTAAAAAATTGAATTTTGGAAGGTATTTATAGGTTTCAATAGTCACAACGTTTCTGAAAGGATTTAAATTCAAAAGACATCTTTTTAAAATTTCAAAAACCACTTAATGACTAGTATGTCGACATTCCAAAAAGCATATGTCGACATATGCTAGTGTAATCACAAAAAATAAATTTTAAAACAAAGTAAACGATGTTTAAATAAATTATGGTGAATCCAAGGTTAAAACAAACTTAATTTATTTATATTAAAATATTCTTTTTAAAGTAAAATATATTTAAAACTTATATAAAGATATAAAAAGAACAAATTTTTGGTATGAGCCTTTGAGAAGAACTTATTGCATAAAACAGACCTCTTTCATAACTTATTATGAAAGTAGGCCTGTTTTTTATTTGGGCATATGACCATGCGCATTCCATTTCTGCGCATGAACAAATTTGTTCATGCGCAGAAATGGAATGCGCAATTTTTTTTAATGTTTTTAACACATGCATTCCATTTCTGCGCATGAACAAATTTGTTCATGCACAGAAATGGAATGCGTATGGTCTTTCTGGGAAAAAAAAATAGAGAGTTATATTTCTGCTCAACTTGCATAAGCAATAGTTCATCAACATAGAATCGAACATTGAATTCAAATAAATAATTGCAACATAGAATTCGACAATGAATTCAAACAAATGAACAATAAAAAATAATTAAACATACATAATGTTAGGTACATAAGCTAATTCAACATACACAATGTTAAGTACGTAAGCACTAACTAAACATACATAATGTTAAGTACATAAACACTTATTAAACGTGACCAAGCAACATGAAAATACCCATAAGCACTTAATCATCGCCAACTCGCTAGTTGTCTCTAAGTCTTCGAACTTCTAGCGGCGTGTCCCTCATCTTCCTTCTTGTTCTTGTATAATGTTGTGTTATCGGCGGTGGTTGAGAAGTTGCAAGATGTTCTATAGAGTCGGATGGTAGTGGCTGAGATGACGCTCCAATTTGTTGACTTTCCAGGGGTGGTTGCGACGGACCAACAAAAATATCCTCTTATGTACCACTCGTATTGCCTCCTCCGTACCCAAAACTTTGTGAAACGTCTTCCCAACGCGGCCAGATTGTCGGTACATTCCATAGTTCTTGCACATTGACTTGTTCACCTTTTCCCTCTCCTTCTCTTTCACCTTCATACTCTTGTTGGATCTCAGGTCTTGATCCCGAAATAGGAGGTGGTGGTGGCGGGAATGCAGAAGGCGGGGGAGGGGGTGGATTAGGTCGACGCAACTCATTTCGAGCTAAGAGTGTATCCAAGAAATTCCTCAGTCCTACACATTTCACTTTCACCTGCTCAGGCTCAAATCGACTTTGCTCTATATCCTCCGTCATATCTATAGCAGTGTAAATACCACTAACGATATCACGTTCCAACGGCGCCCGAGGGATGTATGCAACTATCCGTGAAGAAGATTCCCTCAATACGAAACGGCGAGTAATCTGCCTATACCAATACTCGTACTCGGCCAACGTAATTGGTGGCGTTCTCTTAACAATCACATTATCCGCTCTATTGTTCCAACGATGGACAACTTGAATTTTGAACTCATCCTAATTCTCTGGATTCTCAGGCACTTGATCAACCGGATCAGGTATATGTTGAAAAGCATAACCAAACTGTCTCATTACCCGGTCCAGACAATGATTGTCAATGCATACAAAAAAAATAAGCCGAGTCTTGCACAATATAATCCTATACCGTTCCGGAAAATAAGGCATCCATGCTTGAGTCAAAATAATTTTATGTTTGAAATCAACACTTGAAATCATATATATACTTTCTTTTACAAGCTTTCTGCCCCCCCCCCCCCGGAAAGACCATGCGCATTCCATTTCTGCGCGTGAACAAATTTGTTCATGCACAGAAATGAAATGCGCATGTGTTAAAAACATTTAAAAAAAATTGCGCATTCCATTTCTGTGCATGAACAAATTTGTTCATGCGCAAAAATGAAATGCGCATGGTCATATGCCTAGATAGAAAATATGTCTACTTTCATTATAAGTTATGAAAGAGGTCTGTTTATACAATAAGTTCTTCTCAAAGGCTCATACCAAAAATTTGTCCTATAAAAAATATATATTTAAGAAACTAAATATAAAATGATATAAACGTATAGATATAAATATAAAACTATGAATATATTAGAACTTAATAAAAACAAGGAATTTGAAAACACATAAGTAATTATACAACAAGTAAAATTTTTTAAGTTAGAAATCTATTAAACATAAATTTAAAAATAGCTTTCAGTGTTTAGAAAATAACTTTCAGGAGTTAAAATAAAACATTTATCAAAATAAAGAAGTATATATTTATAAATAAGGAAGTAATTTTGAAATCATTTGAAAAATAATAATTTGAAAAATAATAATTTAAAACCAAGTAAATAATTTAGAAATTATTATGAAATTAGGATTTAAATTTAAAATCAGAATTTAAAACCCAGTCAACATGGCCGATTGAAATGTGTACGACACATGTTTTCATTTAAGGTGCGTTCTTAACGAACTTTAATGGGGTATTTGAGCGGAGAATTTAAGCGTGTTACTGTAGCTAACAGGGAATGTGTTTTTTACTGCGAACGGGGTATTTGAGTGTGGTATCTGAGCGGGGTATTTAATTGTTAAATTATTTGTTTTGATTTAATTGAATACTAATTTCACAAAACAGAACGACTACGTTTCATTACACGAACGGAAATACAAACATAAATAACACAACTAGACTGAAATTAAAACAAGTACATGAAAATCTAAAAAGTACGACGATGTGGTAATGCGCTCAACTTTGCTAAAATAAATCCATGTATACCATCGTCGGTAAGATCCTCAACAATCTACACATTCCGCGGATCATTGTGGAAAATCATCAGAATCTTCCAAAAGTGCTCAAAATGGAGACTTGAAATTGGCTAGTGGAGCAGTCAAAACTCGTTCATGGAAAATTTTTAAGACGAAACTCGGTCAAACTTCAATTTTTTTTTAAAGGATACTTTCAGCTAGAATTCACTTTCATAGAGTCTATAAATGCCAAAGATGATGAAGCGAAATAGATCCCTCATTCAAGCACCTATAACCAAAGCTTCGTAGAAATTTCAAGTGAAAATCACTGGCATTTAAAATACCTTGCAATCAATGGCTAGACTATAGTGCTAACGATCAACAAAAATAGCAGTGTCCATAGACTTGATTTCTGTCGAACCACTATAACTTTTTATTATCGATTTAATATTTCGTATTTCTATTTTTATTTCTTATGATCCATAATTGTATGCTTATTTTTTATTTCGTTTTCGATTATCATTATATTACTTTGAGATTGTTCAAGTATAAGTTTTGATCCAATATTCACGTTCAAACTCCTTAAAAATAGTTTTCAGTGTTTGCAGATTGCACCAAAACTTGATGAAAATACTATGTGAATTGGAAACAAATATCTGTGACAACTTCAACAATTAATTTGATTTGATTTTCTATTTCCACCATCCTGTAAGATTCGCTGTTGTCGGAAAACCGCACTTCCGTCGTACCTACAGTCAAAAGGAAAGGAAATCATATTTGGTGTAATGTGATAAGAAGCTTACCAATCAATCATCTACAAGCGCTTTATCTTCAAGGCACTCATTGAAAGTACCATGTTATTACCATGATTATCCAACTAAGCCTTTTTTTCATAGCTACAGCATAAATTGATGTTTTCAAATTTTTTTTTTTGGACCCTTATTCGTCCAATGTACATCTTTTTTATAAATAAATTAACTATTAAGTACATTTTTTGAACACCTTGTAGGAACACATGCAGATATACATGCTCAAATCCAAAAACTGGAAAATACGCAAAATTCAAAAACATTGGTGCGGATGAGGATACAATCGTATTCACATTCTCTAATTATCCATCTGACTTTATCAAGATGGGAGTTTGTATCATGTGAATTTTGCGAGTTAGATAAATTGATATTTACTTTTTATCGAGGTAATACTTTATAATATGAGCATATATTAAAATTAATTTTTGATATTGGTGAACATGGATATTCAATCTTTGAAAATCTTTTCAGATACGGATGCATATGTGATACCATCCACCATCCGTACCCTTCTGTTGGTAGTCCTAAAAGGTATGTACCGGTTTATGTACCATTTTGAATGTACTGACCACCCTTTATTTGTGAAAAACATATCCCATAAGCTCGCTTCTCCACACCATAAATAGCCAATGTCTTAGACCAAGTATAATGAACTTTTCCCACCTTGGTCCTTTCTCTTTTGAACAATATTTAAAGTATTATAATATTGCATATTTCAAAATCATACTCTTGCCACTATAGTATTTTGAAGTTTGGTTGAATCGGTTTTAGTACAAACATAGACGATCATAGCGAACATTTTGGGATCCATTATATCGTGGTGATGATTTGCTGATACGAACAGTGGTGATGGTGAGTATCTTCTTAGAGAACAATGATCAAACAATGTCTGTTGGCAATCCTCATTTAATTACCACCACCATCGTTCCTTCATCAGTCCTGCACACCAATGCTAAAAAATCAACCAACAAATTGTCTCGTTGCCTCACTGGCTTGAAAGTAGGGCTGTTATGGTAATGGTAAATTTAACAATACCATACCAAGTAATTGGTAAAAAAAATTGAGCCACTTTGGTTTACCAATGTTATCGGTATGATAACGGTAAATTTACCATTGTTAAAGGTAAATATAGCGGTAAAGAAAAGTTAACACCAGTGGTAATGGTAAATTTACCAATCATATTAAATTTGTTTTTCACTATTAGATCAAACCTTAACCATAGACACTTAACGATACGTCGTGGTTTTTAAGTAGATTTTGTAGTATTATTTATGATGATTCTTTTTAAGTTTTGTTAGGCTCAAAGTTTGAGATTATAAATGTTATTATCTCATTTTATTGTAAATAAGCTGTGATAGATTAAGAAATACTTAGATATCAACTAAAATATGTCGTAATACTAATATAAATATCATAGAGTAATAATAAAAAAACAAGATAATTGCTTTTTTTCGAATTTTAGTGCAACAAAATTTGAATGTTTATTGTACTGGTAAATTTCCAATTACCAGCCAACGGTATACCAGTTTATCGGTATACCAATGAATACGTTACCATTGGTAACGGTAAATTATCGGTAGCTATTTTTGACTTACCAGTAGTACTGGTACGGTAATGGTTGTCATGTATCAGTAGCGGTTACCATTACCATAACAGCCCTACTTGAAAGACTGCTGAATAAAAGTGAGACCTTTCTCTTTCATCCTAAATACTGTTGCTTATTTGAATTTCAATTTACTGGATAAAAGATTAATTTGAAAGTCGTCTTCTCTGTCAAAATCTCATCCATATTTAAATTAATATTGAAGTTTATAGATTTACCTAACTTTGCGACCGTGTAGTTATTGTTATTTATCTTCAATCCTACAATTAGTACCGGTCTACAAACAAACTTAATGCTCCGTTACCCAATACAGAGAATCGTTATTACTCTATGCGTATGCATGAATTAATTTTTGTTGGAAATGTTTTTATAAACATTAAGTGAATTATTAAAAATGTTGAATAAGTGTATAAATGGCTCTTATGTGTGAACAGTCCTACATCATGGGATTATATGGAAGAGACAAGTATTTATACTTGTTTCTAAGAAATCATGTTGGGGCCTTGGGCTCCCAATACATGCTTTGTTGTGAGGAGGGAGTTCATGCATCATGAACACCATACACGCGTGATCGACCGATCCGGTTCGGGCTTGGGCTTTGTGGTGAAGATACTTATATTTTTGGACCATAAAACTTTGCAGTTTTTTTTATGAAAAATTATTTTCTGCACCGATAAATTTTTCTGCAACGGTAAAAACTTTGTCCCTCGAAATTTTAGTAGATCCGATTTTTTCTCTCAAACCCTAATCCTCGTTTTATATATAATTTTTGTCTGCAGACAAGAATACAGACCGAGTTCTATTTTTTCTTCTAGCCTCCGCCATTAAATCTTTCTTTCAGAAAATTCGAGCAATATTATTTTCGAAAGTGCAAATCTGCACTGATTTGTTGTGCAAGCAAATCGATTATCGTTTTTAGCGGCTGTTTTATCCTAGAGGCGGCGGCGAAGGAACAAACTGGTTTACACCTCTGACTAGATCACCGAATCGTCTTCAAGAAAACGACCTAGTCCGCGACTCAGCCATTGTTTCTCAACAATTTAAAGACGATCTGAAACAATGGCTTCGAACTCAACCGTAGACGATGCTGCTCCACCCTCTGCTTTCCAGAACCCTCTCGTGACTGCTGCTCCATTCAAATTCGAAGGCTTGCATTTCAAGCGATGGCGTCAGAAGATGGAGTTCTTCCTCACGATCAGAAAGGTTGTGGCTGCGCTGACTGCTGAAAAACTGCAGCTAATTGATAAACCTGACGAGGCCGATACAGCGAAGATGGCGTCATGGACTGAACAGTCAAAGCAACTGCAGACCTGGACTGAATAAGATTATCTATGCAAGAACTTTATTCTGAATGGACTGAGCGATGATCTGTATACTATAACTCAGATGAGAAGATAGCAAAGGAGATCTGGGAAGCATTGAAAAAGAAGTATGATACAGAGGAGGCAGGGGCACAGAAATATGCTGTAAGCCGCTACCTAAAGTACCAGATGACTGACGACAGATCAGTTGAGATGCAGTCTCATGAGCTGCAGAAAATAGCTTATGAGATCATCTCCGAAGGTATGACATTGGACGAACAATTTCAAATTGCTGTTATCATTGACAAATTACCCCTTGACTGGAAAGATTTTAAGAATGTTTTACGACATAAGACTAAGAAATTTTCCTTAGAAAACTTAATCACGCGCCTCCGTATTGAGGAGGCACGCAAACAGGACCAGAAGGAAGAGGTGTTGATTATCAATAACAACACTAAAAAGACCACACCCGCTGTTCTGAAACCGAATAGAAATCTTTTAAGAATCAGAACAGGCGCAACACACAGAATGAGAATCCGTAAGGAAACCTAACAGGGCAGCAGAAACCAGCCCAAAAGAATGATTATGGACAGTTGTTTCTATGCTACAACTGTGGAAAACCAGGTCATATGGCACGAAAGTGTCGGAACAGGTCAAGCTCTGCACCGCTGGCTAACCTGACTGAAGAGCCTCTTACGGCTATGATTACTGAGATTCACCTTGTTGGTGGATCAGAGGGTTGGTGGGTAGACACTGGTGCCTCTCGCCATGTCTGCTATGATCGTGGCTTGTTCTCTACATACACGGCTGCTGAAAATCAGAAAGTGTTGTTGGGAGATTCTCACACCACTAAAGTTGCAGGGATTGGCAATGTGGAAATTAAGTTTACCTCTGGAAAGACTGTAATTCTGAAAGATGTTATGCATATTCCAGAGATTAGAAAGAATCTGGTGTCTGACTTTCTCCTTAATAAGGCTGGGTTTACTCAAGTTATTGGGGCTGATTTGTATACCCTAACTTATAAGGGAACTTTTGTGGGAAAGGGTTATGGTTGTGAGGGTATGTTTAAACTGAATGTTGAAACTAGTAAAGTGACTACTTCTGCTTATATGTTGTGTGATTTTAAAATTTGGCACTCTAGATTATATTATGCTAATAAACGAATAATTCACAACATGAGCACCCTAGATATGATTTCTAAAATGACAGAATCTGAACATGATAAATGTGAATTTTGTACACAAGCAAAAATCACAAAGAAACCTCATACTTCTGTTGATAGAGTTTCTGAACCCTTAGACTTGATTCATTCTGACATATGTGAACTTGATGGTACTTTGACTAGACAAAGACATCGTTATTTTATCACTTTTATTGATGACTGTTCTGATTTCACATATGTATACCTTATGAAAAATAAAAGTGATGCTTTTGACATGTTTTAAACATTCAAAACTGAGATTGAGAATCAAATAAATAGGAAAATTAAGAGACTTTGTAGTGATAGAGAAACAAAATATGAATTTAATTCAATTTTGGATTTCTATAAACTACATGGTATAGTACATGAGAGAACTGCACCCTATTCTCCTAAAATGAACGGTAAAGCAGAAAGAAAAAATATGACTTTTACCGAATTAGTAGTTGTCATCCTATTAAATTCTGGTGCAGCAAAACATTGGTGGGGGGATATTTTATTGACTGTATGCTGTGTTCTGAATAGAATCCCCAAATCTAAGAATAAAATTTCACCTTATGAAATTTTAAAGAATCATAAACCCAATGTCTCATATTTTAGAACTTGGGGGTTGTTTAGCATATGTTCGCATTCTAGACTCTAAGAGAATAAAATTGGCAAGTAGAGCATATAAATGTGTATTTATAGGCTATGCTATTAATAGCAAAGTATACAGATTTTATGATCTTAATGCACATAATATAATTGAATCAAATGATGCCGATTTTTATGAAACTAAATTTCCTTTTAAATTAAGGAATAGTGGGGGCACTTCAAGTATGCCTATTAGAACAGAACTTAATGAAAATTCTGAAGCCGAACCTAGAAGAAGTAAAAGAGTAAGAATCATTAAAGATTTTGGTTTAGATTTTTGTGCTTTTACTATTGAGGAGGATCCCATAAACCTCCAAGAGGCCTTATCTTCCTTAGATACCATTTTTGACAAGAGGCTATAAATGATGAGATGGATTCTTTAGAATCCAATAAGACTTGGCACTTGGTAGATTTACCCCCTGGTTGTAAGTCTATAGGCTGTAAATGAGTACTTAAAAAGAAATTAAAAGCTGATGGCACTATTGATAAATATAAAGCACGACTAGTAGCCAAATGTTTTAAACAAAAAGAAAACATATATTTCTTCGACATTTTTTCAGCAGTTACTAAAATCACATCCATTCGGGTATTAGTTTCACTTGCCTCTATTCATAATTTGTTAATACACCAAATGGATGTGAAAACCGCATTTTTGAACGGTGAATTAGACGAAGAAATTTATATGGACCAGCCTGAAGGATTTGTGGTACATGGTCAAGAACATAAAGTATGCAAATTAGATAAATCATTATATGGTTTAAAACAAGCACCTAAACAATGACATGAAAATTTTGATAACTTAATCATTTCACATGGTTTTAAAGTTAATGAAAGTGACAAATGCATTTATTACAAATCTGAGAATGACATTTGCACTATTATATGCCTTTATGTAGATGACATACTCATTTTTGGATCAAACATTCATGCCATAAACTCAGTCAAATCCTTATTAAGTGCCAATTTTGATATGAAAGATCTAGGTGAGGCGAGTGTAATCCTTGGTATTAAAATTACTAGGTCAGAAAAGGGACTTTCTTTAGATCAATCTCATTATATTGAGAAGATACTAAATAAATACAATTACTTTGACTGTAAGGTGCAAGTACACCATATGATCACAATGTAAAGTTATTCAAGAACACCGGTGAAGGTGTAAGACAGTTTGATTATGCGAGCATCATTGGCAGCCTTCGGTATGCCACTGATTGTACTAGACCTGACATTGCCTATGTCATGGGATTATTATGCAGATTTACCAGTAGACCTAGTATAGAGCACCGACATGCTATTGAAAGGGTGGTGAGATACCTTAAACGAACTATGAACCTTGGATTACATTATGAAAGGTTTCTAGCTGTACTTGAAGGATATTCTGATGCAGACTGGAATACCTTATCTGGTGATTCTAAAGCGACCAGTGACTGTATATTTAGCATCGCTGGAGGAGCTGTTTCTTGGAAATCCAAGAAACAGACTAATTTGGCTCAGTCTACTATGGAGTCTGAGATGATAGCACTAGCTAAAGAGGCAGAGTATTTGAGAAACCTGCTAGCTGAGATTCCCTTATGGGAAAAACCGATACCGGCTGTGTTGATACATTGCGATAATACCGCGGCTATTGCAAAAGTTCAGAAACGTTATTATAACGGTAAGAGACGACAAATACGTCGTAAGCACATCACAGTTAGAGAACTGCTTTCCACATGTACCGTTAGAGTGGATTACGTACGTAGTGAAGAAAATTTGGTAGATCCTTTGACGAAAGGACTGTCAAGAGAGAAAATCCACAATTCTTCTAAAAGAATGGGACTATTGCCCTTAGATTGTTGAGTCACGCACAATGGTAACCCGACCTAAATGACTGGAGATCCCAAGAACTAGGTTCAATGGGTAAAAACAAGTTGTGTAGTGATAGCAGTTGAGCATTCTATTTAGTAAACCAAGAAGCATGTATTCCCTAAGTGATTAGAGGATGAGTTAATAGAAACTCTTAATGAGATCTATAATCTATTTGGAGTGGAGTACCTACCTTCAGGAGTACTCTTGATAGACTCACCTTTGTGAATGTGGAAATGTGGCCGTTTCCTATGGAGTTTTGGGCAAAACTTCTAGAGCATTCACTAAACTAGGATAAACGTGCATGACCATAAATGCACGGGCTTATTTGATTGCACTATAGAAAAGATTGTGTGTGGTTTGATGTCAGGAATAGAGTTCAAGACTACGTGTCACTCTAGTAAAAACTGAATCCTATTCACTATGCAAAGGTTCAAGTCGGATGACACCTTTGTTTATGCACAATCTTATGTTTTTAGAAATTGCTCGAAAATATTTTTAAATATTCAAGTGGGGGATTGTTGGAAATGTTTTTATAAACATTAAGTGAATTATTAAAAATGTTGAATAAGTGTATAAATGGCTCCTATGTGTGAATAGTCCCACATCATGAGATTATATGGAAGATGCAAGTATTTATACTTGTTTCTAAGAAATCGTGTTGGGGCCTTGGGCTCCCAATACATGTTTTGTTGTGAGGAGGGATACCATGCATCATGAACACCACACACGCGCGCGACTGACTCGACCCGGCTCGGGCTTGGGCTTTGTGGTGAAGACACTTATATTTTTGGATCATAAAATTTTGCAGTTTTCGAACCGTTTTTTTTATGGAAAATTATTTTCTGCAACGGTAAAAAGTTTGCAACGGTAAAAACTTTGTCCCCCTGAAATTTTAGCAGATCCGATTTTTTCTTCCAAACCCTAATCCTCGTTCTATATATAATTTTTATCTGCAGACAAGAATACAGACCGAGTTCCATTTTTTCTTTCTAGCCTCCGCCATTAAATATTTCTTTCAGAAAATTCGAGCAATATTATTTTAAAAAGTGCAAATCTGCACTGATTTGTTGTGCAAGCAAATCGGTTATCGTTTTTAGAGGTTGTTTTATTCTAGAGGCGGCGGCGAAGGAACGAACTGGTTTGCACCTCTGACCAGATCGCCGAATCGTCTTCAATAAAGCGACCTAGTCCACGATTCAACCATTGTTTTTCAACAATTTTGGTCTGCTTTATCAAATTAAAATTGAATCTGAGCAATCAATAAACGACAATTAACTCAAAGGAAATCAGTGTGCATGATTTTAGCTAGCTTCAATTGTAGATCTACATATTGCAGCTCAGCTTTATTATTGCTTCTTATAGATTTGATAGCTTATGAGAATTACACCAAGTACAGGATTATACACCAATATACTTCATGGAATAAGTACCATTCTTGTTGAATGCTGAAGAAATATGCAGGATTCCCTTGATGTAATGAATATATACTTGTTCAGATGGAAGCCGGGGTTGGAGCATACACAGTAATGTCTTTGATCATTAGAGTTGATCATGCAATAATTTCAGATGCAAAATTAATGGAACTCCTTTATTGTTCGTTGATATAAATTGGCATTCTTCTCCAATCATCGAACTGCCGCCTCCATTTCTTCGATTGTATTTGTGTCAAAATTTCAAATGATATGGATGAAAATTTGGCACGATGATTGCGATTTGTTTGCTTAAGCTTATGTGATATGTTACATGAGCTCTTGGATTTCCAAGATCCAAGGTTCATGTCATCGTACCTTTTTTGCATGTAGGCTACGATAATTCTACAATTTGCATGTTAAATCAAGTAGTCTCTTGTAACTAAAGTTGTTGCAAGTCAATAAGGCGAGAGAGAAGAGAGCAGAAACCTACATATTTGATAGATTGTTTCAAAAAGTTCAAATATATGTTCGTATTTGTGTATATAAAGGATAAAACATCCAGTTTTTTCATACAAAAGAAGGCAAAAACCAAAGTGGTTCAGTTGCACTATAAAGTGGGCTAAATTCTTTAGGCATTTCGGAAGGTTCACAAACTCCGGTCTCTATATCATAAAGTCCTACCTCAATAACATCATGCCCACGTGTATAATGCATACCATTTTCATGTCCTATATCATATGATGGATGGAAATAACGACCTGCGAAGTAAATGCAATTCCTCCTTAACCCAGGGACTTCATTGGAAGACAAAGAAAATGAATGAAACTTATCCACAAACAGAGATTTATCTCCCAAGTTTTTAATCCTGACCCAGCCCTTATGACTTTCCAACATATTGGTGTTGATTTTGAAAATTGCGAACTCTCTTTTTGCGTTGAAGGTATAATCACCTATAGATACTTCATATTTTTCAAACACCAACAACAAGTCCTCCAAATGAGTAGACACTAGGTAAAATCTATAAGGGTGATACTTGAAATCATTTATAGGAAAATTATACATAGGCTTATTAAGCATCCCCATCTTAGGATAATAATTATTTGATTCACCAAGGTCATAAGTGTGTAAAGAGCCTTTGCTGGAAACCACAACAAACTTGCCTTGATGATATATGACATCGGAAATGGTATAACTACATGAATTCACAGGAAGAGGCAATGGTTTCCATGTATCACCATCAATCCTTGCCTTAGTAAAAGCCAGGTTTCTGTTATTTCCATAGACGACAACAGCAATAACGTCGTTGAACATAACTTTATAGACATCGGATGCAAATAGCAAGGAGATCTCTGCTAACAAAGGCAGGTTATATTTCTTTCCCGAGATAGGATTCAGGATAAGAAGATCGTAAGGATACTTCAGTTTCTTGAACACAACCCAACCACTATTAGATCCAACCCAGTGACTTACATTCGTAGGATGGACAAGCCTGAGTTTGCAATATAACCTTTTGTCTGCTGGTGGAGTACAGAAGCAAGGCTTGCTGTAAATTCCCTCTTCAAGGAAAGAAAGGCCAAGCCATGGAAAATGTTGCGAGCGAATTGGAAACGTGGAAGGTTTATGTTTAAGGGCTGATCTCCATGAGGCGCAGACTGCATGCATATGAAGATAATCTGGAATTTGCAGTCGTTGTGCAATGGAGCAGATTATATCAGGAGGAAGTTCTACAGCTGAATTACCCTTATTGATGATCTTTCCATTGTTCTTCATCATTTTATATCTCGATATCCTACTGTAACTGTAGAATTATCATTACTTGAATGAATGAATGAAGTGGTTATGCTTAAGATACGATGCTAAAAATTCTCTTATTTGTAGGGAAGCTTGTTGGTTGCCATAGTATGCAGAAAGAGGAGCCTTCACTCTCAATCTTATGGCCAGAAATTAGGTGCTGCATTTGGAAGCAAGATATGGAAAAGTAGTCCATTATGATGTCATATCACATTTGTTTTTATGTAATGTTACACTAAATATAATGTAATATTATGAAAGTAAAGTGTTGCGTTGTTGAGATCAATAGAGTTTGAAGATATATATATATATATATATATATATATATATATATATATATATATATATATATATATATATATATATATTACACACATATTTATATGTTATACTGTGGCCGCTTCAGATTTTCTAATTAACCAAGGGACTTTGATGTATTATTTTTTACAGGTACAATGTCATATCTGTTATTTTATACAATTCCTGGTCAATAGAGTTTGCTGTTTACGTGTTTGTGCCAAGGCTAAAGAATCATCGCTTTGGCTGTGAAAAATGGGTATAGAACAAAAAATGAGGTCACTACTATTTATGTTAGTTCCAGATAAAGATGTTTGTGTGTATCTAAGGTGTTGTGTTTATGCTCTCTTGCTGTTTCTTTTCTCTTTTTTGAATGAGATGGTTGCCTGTCTTGTACTGCACATGGAAATTGCTAACAGATAAAAGTAAGGTTGCTCGTTTGAATCATTACTAAATTGTACTTGTGATGCATTTATGTGACGAACTACAAGAAAAAAAGTGTTATGGGAAGGGAGTATTACCAAATATGTATTAAAATAGCCAATTTGAAACGTATACGTTTTTATGGCTTACCTTTGTAATTGGGCAAATTCTATTCAAACCTACTTGCTGAGTCCCCCCTTCCCCCTAATTTTTTTTTTTTTTTTTTTTTTTTTTTTTTTGAAGATAGAAATAGCCTAGTACTTTCGTTCGTCATTTTCTTCTTTGCCTTTCTTGTTCAAATTAAACGCAAACTCTCTCAGAACCCTATCCTATCTTCAATTTGCATCCACTTCTCAAATTTCGATTCTATAGGAATGGATTTGGACGACGAAAAAGGTAGTTTACGTATAATCAGGAAGTTGATTCTTATTCAGTTTGTTGCTACTGCGGTTATGCGGTTAAAGTTGTGGATCGAGCAGATGATAACAATATAGGTCGGCGCATTTAGATATGTTCATCCTACCCAAATAGATACAATTACACAGAATGGATTGACGAACCTTTGTGTCCAAGAGGAATAGCATATGCAAACGAAGTAGAACAGTGTATACAGAGAAGTTACCGAAATGTGTTTTCTTGTTTATTTGTTTTAAAACGTATTTTTGTGCGGTTGTTTGAACAGCGTATACAGAGAAGTTACCAAAATAGTTATATAAAACATACCGAGTAGAGTTGGTCATAGGTCGGTTGAAAATGTGGAGCTCTAATCCGTACATCATGAGGTAAGGCTTTTGATTATGCACCCGTAAAACACTGTGCTCCCTATACCACTCCATGTAATCTTCCGTAAAACTCAAAAAAGACCGGTGAAGAGGTACAGATCTGCGGTCCTCTGCAATCATATGATTGTACCAATTTTTCCATATACTTTCTAAAAAATGATAGCGCACTCGAGTGTATGAAGTTGAAGTTGAACCTCGACGTGCATTAGTTGAAACTGGAGGAATAGGAGGCATCAGAATGTTCTGAACTCTGCCAAATTGTCGATGTATTCTATCGGGATGATGACTCCACAACGTTGAGGCAGAGTATGCAACCACTATATCAGGATATAGGATGGAATGGATGATACTGTCGTGCGAAGATGTAAGGATCAAAAATAACCTATTTAAAGAATTTCTAAGAATGGGTATTCAAGATATACATCATAATTACTAGTATTGAATAATAAATAGAGGTAATTACCCGTTCAATTTGAGTGGTATCCAAGAATATACGTACATCAATGACTGATGCACCACTATCTGTAGATGGATAGTAACACGGGGAAAAGACTCATAGTATAAATTAGTGGCGGAATGAAAGCATGAGAAGTTCTCAAAAATCCATGACTGAAGTAAGCAAATATATCCTGCAATCTGTCTCACACCCATACGAGTCGCTAACCCAAGTTGTCTGTAGGTAAATGCAAGTGCTTCTGACCCCTAGGAGTAAGTGTGAACAATATCCATATTTTTTAGTTGATCCAGCAATGATATGTGCACATGAGACTTACTTTTGTCTGCAAACAATGTGTTACCAATCAGGAATAGAAGATAAGCACGAGCGGCACGCCTAATTGCCCGATCAGACAATTCATCGCTCACGTCTTGAAATTTATCAAATAATGTAGACGAACTTAATTTATAGCCAACCCTCTCATTTATTTTCAACCTAGCTTCTGCTTTAGTAAGCCCAAAATACTTGGTAACAATACTAACTGTTTGATTCATTTCATATGACATACTCTGTATAGATTTACCTTCGACTGGTATATGTAACAAAGAAGCAACATCATCAAGGGTTACGGTGATCTCACCGAATTGTAAATGGAAGGTATTGCCGGCGTTCTACAAAAACCGACACCAAACTTTTATTGACACTGCTGTAGCAAATGCTAACAATTGGACACAAGCCAGATGCATAAATAATGGCTTTGAATTTTGTAGCATTATGTAGAATCCTCCACTCCAAAACCTTATTTGCGTGGTTGACACATGTGAGCAGTGGTCGTCCCTACACCAATAGAATTTAGATTTAGTAAATGTAGTAATTCCAAATCGATCGTGCAAAATTATATTAGCTACATACCTGCCCACACCGTATCATCGAAGCAACATGGGTATCAAACTCTATGATTACATCGCTAATTCTCGGTCCACCTTTCTTGTTTACATCTTCTTCGCCTTCACCTTTTTCCTCGGACTCATCATTCGTCTCAGCACCATTATCCGTATATGAATCGTCTTCTGTCTTCTCTCTGTCTTATGTCTCATCTCCCTCATCATTTTTTGTTGATGCTCATCTCCTTCTTCTTCAGTGTTCTCATCTCCCTCGTCTTCATTTTCATGTTGCTCCTCTCCCTCGTCTTCTTTTTCATGCTCTTCATCTCCCTGGTCTGTCTTGTGCTCCTCCTCTCCCGTATCATCATCAGTTGCAGCTATCCTCGTCCATGTCCACTCTTCTACCTTCAACCACTTTCATTGCCCTTCATCTTCTTTCAGAAGCAGTCTATCTAGTTCGACCCATCTGATTATTTGGGGGGGGGGAAGCATTTAGCATGACAATATTCATAAATATGACAATGGGAAAATGACATTTTTTTTGTTATTTACAGGTTACCACGCAGAGTAACCGCGTGGTTAAAATACCTACCACGGACAAACTTTGCGAGGAAAGAAAATGAACCACGTTAATTTCTGCGTCGTCATTAATCAAACCACGTAAAGTGTCAACGTGGTTTGTATTTTAACCATGCTGTTAACATGCATGATAACATGTAAATGATTTTTTTTTTTCGTATCCAATTCATTTTCTCAGCAAATTGAATACCAACACACAATCGCATAGGCTGACTCCATCACGCTATTCTTTAATCTATAATTCATTACCCAGTATAATTAACAGAACCCAGTCATGCCAATTCAATAATCTAACCCTAGTTCAAAAGCTAATTCGAGCGATGCGATTCCGGTGGTTGACTGACGTGTTTATTTGAAGAATCAAAACCCTAGTCCAGAGCCGTCGAAAGGAGATGAAGTTGATGCCAAAGTCAGGTGAAGGAGATAAGTCGCGTGGACTGAAGAAGGGTAGTTTAGAGTGGAATGGGGAGCTACTAAGTAAATTACGCGTTATACCTTTTTTTTCCAGGGGCCTACTAAGTGTTTATGACGGTTCAAATAGAATTTGCCTTGTAATTGACTAAGCCAAGTTTACAAAAAGCTAATTAGACTTTATTTCAGAATGGATTTTTCTTCTTCAAATTATTCTAGTTTTTCTTTTTTATTTCACTTATAGCCCTCTTTTTCGAAATATATCAAATATAGCTCACTTTTGGCCAACTCAGCGCTGAATTGGCGATAACGGTACTGGCGCAATATCAAATTGCGCCACTACAATGAAAAAAAAAATTGGGCACAATTTGAAATTGTACCAGTTCAAATTAAAAAAAATGTACTAGCGCAATTTCGAATTGCGCGAGTACAAAATATTTTGTACTGGCGCAATTTGAAATTGCAAATTGCGCCAGTACAAACTTTTAAAAAAAGAATCGTGCTGCTGTTTTGCCACCTTCTTCCCCACATACTTCTTCATAGATATCTCTTCCTCCACATGTTTTGTCACCTTCCCACCGCATGAAATTACATGAAGAAAAAATTGGCGCATGAAATACTGTACAATATGAAGAAAAATTGGCGTTAGAAATACTGTACAACACATAGGAAATACATAACAGGTATTTAGTTGAGGGCTAAAAATGATAACGATATCAACTCGGTATTCTTACTTGAAAGAGGAAGGTTACTAACCATTATTCCAGCTTCACTCCGATCAGCTCGCCTGTTTTGCAACTATAGGCAAATTGGTTTTTCCTTTGCCTCTCCCTCTTCACTTTTTACCACTGCTTTTAGCTTCTTGATTTTGCTTCTGTGGCTCTAACTTTTGCCGATTGCTTGAGTTTTGAAGAGGCTTCTTCTTCACAATTAACAAAATGCTTCTCCCCATTGAAATTCTTGACTGCAGGTTGCTTAACAGGCATTTTAGTTGATGTGTTGCTAGCTCCCACACAAGTTACGCCTTTGTTTTTCAAAGCAATGATAAGTATTGAATTTTGTACTAGCACAATTCAAATTGCGCCAGTACATTTTTTTTTGACTAACGCAATTTCAAATTGGGCCAGTACAAAATGTAATTTTTTGCACTGTACTGGCGCAATTTGAGATTGCATCGCCGAGTTGGCCAAAGTGGGCTATAAGTGAAATAAAATAAAAAAGTGGGCTAAATTGAAAAAAATCCATTCAGGACAGAATTTTCCCATTCACCAAGATTAAGTAAATCCTGGTAGGTGCATGTAGGAGCTGCTTCCACCTTGGTGTTTTACATGAAGATGGGCCAACTTGGAATATGGGGGAGGTGGAGGGGATACAATATGCGTGACAACACCCATGGCATGAAATTAGAGAGCTTGTCAAATTTTGACCAAACAAAAAAAATGTCGGTCGGTAGCCCATCAAACCGTTTGTTCTGTGTGGATTTTCATTTAAAATACAAACTATTACACAAAATAGTGGATGAAAAAGTATTTATTTTAAAATGTTAGTTGTTTTTCGTCCAACTTGTACGAACAATGTCCTTGTCCTGACTTAATGTCTTCTCATTTCGTATTTTTTTAGGGTGCCCTTAATTCTATCATATATATATATATATATATATATATATATATATATATATATATATATATATATAGGAAAAAGTCTATTTAGACACGATTTTGATATAAATGGTGACACAATTGATTTGCATCGTTGGATCATCCCATGAATTCCATCTCTCCACATAAAGACAAAAAGATCCAACGGTTGAGGCTTTGTATCCCTCTATTTGTGTTCGAATAGTTGTCCCCATATATATAAGGAGCATTCCGGGACACCCCTGTTTTGTAGCACCTCTTTAGCACTCCTACCGGTTCATGAGCTACGGTAATCCAAATTCAACAGGAAATTGTAGATGTTCAATCCACATACATATTATCATCTATCCAAAATTTGAGCTCGTTCCGACATTCGTAGAATAATATATTTGATGTTTAACTTAACGGTTCGAATAAACGTCTGAACGGTGAATAATTGAGTTAAGATTTTGAAATGTTACAAATGTCGGAATGAGCTCAAAATTTGGATATATAATAATATATATGTGGATTGAACGTCTACAAATTCTTGGTGGATTTGGATTACCGTAGCTCACGAACCGGTAGGGGTGCTACAAAACATGGGTGCCTCGGAAGGCTCCTATATATATATTTGAAAATTATATATATATATGTGTGTGTGTGTGTGTGAAAATTGGTACACGTTATTGCAAATACCAATCATATACTCCATTTATATGCCTCTTCAAAATCTCACAACCCCCTTACAGGGTATTTTGCTAGGGAAAAGAGTACATATAGACTTCATATATTAACCGTTTATACATCAAACATAATACATATAACAACCCGAATTTCGATAAATCCGTTTTTTTAAAATCGAAACCTATCGAAGCTCGAGTTGGTTTGTCTGGTATCCTGTAGAATGTAAACGATAAATATATCAGAGCTCATAATAGAAATCTCACAGCGGAAGCAAATAAAATATAATAGTAGGTAAATATTTACCAATATAATAACACTACCCAACAAGTTTCTCTAAGCCGCAGAATCTCAAGCACCTGTCTAACCTACGGATTTGTCATGAGGAGGGGGTCAGAACAAAAGTTCTGGTGAATAGACAAATTATACTTTCTACAAATAACATACATATACCGTTCTATCATTGGTTCATATGTTTATGAGGTTATTTAGGTTTATTTCACAATGTACCTTCGACTTTTCCACATAAATCGTACTTATCTATTCCCTAGTAGATTAACCTAATGAACAACATAAATATAGCTATACGCCCAACATATCGAGGTACTCCCCATAGTACCTTACTCGAGTGGTCCCCATCGTCGTACTACGATAACATACTGGACCTCCATCTCCATGCTACGAAAGCTTACTAGGCTACGCTGCGAAAGCGAATAAGCCTCTACTGTTGCGCCTCAAGGACGCCCTAATCCCTAAGTTCCCCTACGGAACTCAGTCAGGGGCTTTACACATATCTGTAAAGTACAATTTCGTTATGCCTACATTATATATATCCAAAGATAGGTTTATACCTTTCGGTGGCTCTCTAAGACCTCACCCAGCATACTCCCATACTAATGAAAGACATTCAAAGTGCTAAGTGACTGCCTTAACATCCAATCCCAAACAAACAAGTGGTCCCTCATCCAATGACCCAATGGTAAAAGATCATTGACTTAGCTCCAATCTTTCCTGCGCACTCCGGAACTGACGATGACAGGTATCTGATGAACTACAATCATTTGTTGGGTTCTGACCACGAAGCCTCCCACCTTGAGGCAACGGTCGAATCATCCTAAGATCCTCTCGATCTGTCTTTTAAGCTGTCTACCATCAAAGATGCAACCAATGCATACTCACCAGATGGAACCGTACATACTATGCCTCTTTGGATACAACTTCATTAGGCCTACCATAGAGGGACATCACGGAGTATCCTCACGTTCCGTAGAAGTCCCGCATTTCCTTCCAGCCCGTTGAGTAGTAAGCTGGACGTGCACCTCTCATGTTCCCAGACTCCCACAATGATTTACCCCATTGTGCTCTTCATCCCTAAATACGTACGGATTATTCCAAGCACATTTTATCATACGTTATTAGACCCTACGTCTAATCTTTGATTATACGCTTGTTTTCACTAATCACACTGCTAATTAATTTTAGCATTTACTTGTTTATTCTACATTCAAGTTATTTGTTTATTAGCTTTAGTTGGCTGCTATTTTTTTTAATCAGCTTTCACTGCTAGAACGGATTGTTGCTTATTATTATATTAATTAAACTTAAATCCACAATTATAAGTTTATTAATAATAAGCACGCTATACTCTTTTCCATTTATTTATAATCTCGTGTTATAATATCACCATAACTATATTCGTGGATTTGCTTATTAAACTTATTTCCCGTAATTTAAGTTCACTTATAATAAGCCTCTTACTTCCCATTTCATCTTCTAATTATAACTTGTATGTTATAGTTCTACTTATCCATATGACAAGTCTACTTATTATATTACATTCTCGTCTTATATAATTTATTATAATAGGTTACATTGCTCGTTCGTTACATACTTCACCGATTTCTTATTGTTCAACATAACTCTTACATTTATGACACTAATCTACTTGTCGTCTTTATAAGTTTACATATTTACAGTAAATAATTCACACCTTATCTAGTTGGATACCGGAAATGTACTGAAATCTATTTCTATAATATAAATTAACCAAGACCCGTAATTGCAAGATACTATTATTTACTGGGTTATTTTAGGCTATTGGTTTGTGCACAATACAACAAATCCCTATTTTGTACTAATCCACATTATTTTCCTTTTTCTTGCAATTATGTTCTTCGTATTTAACAAGAATTTAATTATGGAAATGTATCCATTTTCCATAACCAACTGATTCGGTCCATTACTAATATCCCACTTTTTCTTAGTTATAATATTATTTCATATCTCTTCTTCATTTCCCAATTTGTATTTATTCCATTTTAAATTAGATTTACCCTTTTTCTCTAAATTTATTACCCATAACTTTAATTATGCCATGTCAATCTGTGTCATATTTATTTAGTAAGCCTTACCAAGTTTGCCTACTTTCAAATTTCCCTTTTATTACAGTTTTTGGCATAATACATCCATTTAGCCCCAAATCATCAAGTTTCCCTTTTTTTTATTACCATTCCCACTAATTTGCGTATAATTACAATCAAATTAATTTGTGCCTAACCATAATTCAATTATTATGCGTCTAACCATAATTCAATTAATTTGCGCCTAACCATAATTTAATTATTTTGCACATAACCACACTTTAAATTATTTTGCGCATAACCACAATTCAATTAATTTTGCACATAACCATAACTCAATTAATTTTGCGCATAACCATAATTTAATTATTTTGCGCATAACCACAATTCAATTGTTTTGTGCATAACCACAATCCAATTATTTTGCGTCTCACCACAATTCAATTATTTTTTGCATAACCACAATTCAATTAATTTGCGCATAACTAAAATTTAACATAAATTGTATATTCTGATGTAGAAAGGGGGAAAGAAAAAGAAGTGAACATATTATAAATTTCAGCAGGAATCAAAAGATATAGTATACCATTATCAGAAAATATAATTTAAATCCACTCACTTGAGATTTGCGCTCTAATATTTTGGATCTGCGTTATTTTCTTTTCAATTTGGATTTGTACATCTGTCTGGACAGAAGGTCTGGGTATTTATTGCTTAGATGTACAACCTTCTTCTCCAAATCTTGAATTAGAAATCCTAAAATTAATATATATTTATTTCTGAAGAATTTGGAGGAGAAAGGAAATGTCAGAGCACTGGCGACCTCTCAGAAAGTATGAGCTAGAGGATAAGCCCTGTTGGTTTATTTATAGGTGCTCAGAAGAACCACGTCTGTTAGATCAAACTAAATAAAATTCGAGCCATTCTCACGAAATAAATCACACTGCTGGGCCCAAAAATGGGTCGACCCATGCTTTAGGTAGGCTGATCCCTGGGGCGACCCATCTCTGAAGTGTGTTGATCCCTGGATCGACTGAAACACCCCACCTCCGTTAAGGTCACTCACAAAGGGAATGCATTAACTTTGGTGAAGCATTTTAGGTAATAGACACAGATAATTTACAAGACAGACATATAAATAGCGGAAAACTGAAATCATTTCATAAATGGCGTGGTTCAGTCAAAACATTACAAGCATTGTCTCAAAACCCAACTTCTAAATTATTACAATAATACATCTGTCTTGATTTAAAATCTCCAAGTACATAAGAAGCATAAAACAGTAGTAAAGCAGCATAAATCCCCAATAAAAGTGTAACCATAGCCATATCCCAAGAAGAGAGAATCCAAGCAATACATCTACTCTCTTCAAGTTGGAAAAAGTCTGCACTAAGCTGGAGTATTCCCTCCCTACGGACCTGGAGGGGGGGGGGACGGAAGAAAGTAAGGCGAAAGAAAATGGGCCAGACATAAGTCTGGTAAGTCCAGTGATTATTCAACATGTAAACAAGTAAAAGGATCATGACATGAATAAACTGAATATAGGACAATACCATAAGATAAGACAAGATAAACTGAATATACTATCGCACTCATTTCCATTTCTCTGCACCTACTAACGAATGTTTCAACTGCCATCATGTGTTCATAACAAAGTGATCCCTTTTCCGATCGGCTTCTATTCGCATGCATTTCTTACTTGTGTCATTCGGCCCCGCTTGTATGTAGATACCTGTGCTGGCCCCATCATGGGGTGTACCAATTCCCATGATGGCAACCCGACACAAATTCTAGATTCACAGTGTATACTACTGATGCCCGGTGCCTGCTTTTCCACTCCGGAGTACGTGCACGCGCATACTCCGTTTGAACTACACTACTGCACCACCCGCCGTTATTTTTGACCGCTTATAATCATCCCAGTAATCATGCCCCACCTTGCCTAGTTTAGGGTACCGCGATACATCTATGTGGGTTACTGCTGAAATGGGTCCCCGTTACTAGGGTTTCCTAAACAACATGTTATAACGGTTAAGTGTTCTCAAATTTACCTAACCTCACCCATCTGTTTTGCTAACATTGGTTAAGTGTTGCCCTAACTAACTTAACCCTACCATTCTTAGCCTGTCTGTTCCTTAGCTTTAATTCATTCATTAAAGCAGCAACCTCTCAAATTAGATCTATATTGTTGCGATCGCTGGATGTGCCGGGTGGTTCCGGGCAGTCTTACACCGCAACTCAATCTAACCTCGGGTTTTTAGGCTTAATGCGCTAACCTCTCACATTAGATCTATATTGTTGCAGTAGCTGGATGTGCCGGGCGGTTCCGGGCAGTCTTACGCCGCAACTCAATCTGACCTCGAGTTAGGCATATTCATATTTAGCCAATTTTACATATTTTTCATATGTGTCCAAATCTATGTGTCAAATTTTTCCACAAGTCTAGTCAATACAAGTTTATGCCACATTCCCATGCTATGTCAAAAAATTTACTTAATTAAATTATACCCAATTTTCCCCGCGTTATAATCGCATGTACAACGAGATTCAATCTAAGTTCCGAGTGAACTTAGTATTCACAAAAGCAAGTAAAAAGGGGAAAAATAGAGAAGGAGCATAAGAATTGACATAAGGAAAAATAGGCATGTAAAGATGTACCCAATTCAATAATCATGTCTCAATGGTGTACATTAACAATATGTGTAGACAAGCTAAGCGATTTACACCATAGGTATAAAGAATAGATAGAATTGGACATAAGAGAATCACTAATTTTTATGTACAACATGATAAGTCCCATTATTTAAATCATAATAGTCTCATAGGCATAGGATATAGAACATGATAGGTTCCATCACATAAATCACAACAGTCTCATAGGCATGATAGGTTCTATTATGTCAATCCAACAGTCTCATAGGCATGATAGGTTTTATTATGTCGGTCCAACAGTCTCATAGGCATGATAGGTTCTATTATGTCATTCCAACAGTCTCATAGTCATGATAGGTGTCATTACATCAATCACAATAGTCTCATAGGCATAAGCAATTTAGTTTTGACAAAAGGATAGGCACGAATCAGAATTAGGCATCGTTCTAGATCCAATAATTATAGTCATGATTTATACTAGATGTTTATATCTAAATAATAACTGAACTTACAGAAAAAGGACGGATCTTGTATTCTGGGATCTGATTTCTGAATTTGTTTAGCTATCCTTTGATGTTGACGTTTGATATGAAGTTCTTCTAATCGATTACTAGTTTGGATTTGATTTTCTAGTTTCGATAAGATGAAGGAGGCTTAGGCTAGCTTGTAACGAACAACATGACGACACCATAGTTTTAGGGTTATGAGGTTAGGGTCTAGGTTTAACTACGTATATATAGATGTCTAGGATTAATTCTAGCCTTTAGATTAGTCTAGGAGAAATCGGAGCCATCAAACCAAAGAGGTATGTCATCCAGCCAACCATAGCATGACACTTAAGCCCTAATACCTTAGAAATTAGTCATCGGCCAATCAGGGAAGGCCACATCAGCCCAGAGCTACTAAAATTCGTCACAGGAAGTAAATCTCAAAGGGGTCGACTCCCTACAGGGGGGTCGATACCTATGTCGACTCCCCCTGGGGGGGGGGGGGGGGTCGACACCTTAAGCGGGAAATTTCCCGCTCAGCCTGTTCTGTCTGAATTTTGAACTAGTTTTTGATTTTTAATTATTATTTATATTTATTTTCTGCTTAAACTTGAAATCTTCTAACCTCTATAACTTCTTCATACGGAGTCCGATTCACGCAAACTGGGACTCTATCTCAAGCAAAATTCCGAGACGAACGCAATGGCATAACCCATTTCCCTTAATTCTTCTTCTAAAAATTAAGTGTTCTTAGATTTGTTCATTCACAGAAAATACGGGGTGTTACATCGACCCACTTCAGGCATGGGTCGATCCATATATACGATTTAAAATCGTATATCAGGGTCCTTCCTGCGTGATTGATGCTGCAATTAAAAAATTCCCTTAACGTTATCTTCTTTCCTATTTTTCTTCATTCTACTGTTATTATCTTTCGTTTTTAATATACATCCAAATTTTAATTTAAATCTCCGCATACATATTTACGTACAACTCCATTTATTTCAAAATTCAAGTAGCGTTATCCCAAAATTTATTTCTTACTTATTTTGATTGATTGCGTATTACTTTTGAATTTCATGTCTATGCATATATATTTTTATGAATTAAATATATATACATTCATACACACATACATGTATATATACATATACACCTATATATATAATCTTTCCTTATTTGTATGTATACATATACTTACCTCTTGGAACATGCATCTTTTTGATTGACCCTCTTAAAATTAAAAATGTGACTTTGGTGGGAATCAAACTCCTAACCTCTGGTCTAGGAAGTGCATGCTCTACCACTCCACTATACACTGCTTTTATTCATAAAATTAGAACATTGGAAACTCTTAGTTTTATGTGTGTTCCTTTTTTTTGTTTTGTGTGTGTTTGTTTTGAAACTTCATTTAATGATATCTTCTTCGTGTTAAGTCTGTTTTTTTTACAAACCATAGGTCTAAGTTGATCTGAAAATCATCACGAATGCAATGGCGCCAGTCTTGTGACCAAATTTAAATGTTTTTATGAATTGTATTTTATTATTTAATTTTAAATGCAGGGTGGTATATTTTCCCACCCTTTAGGAAATTTCGTCCCCGAAATTTGGTAAGGGTAAAATTAAGTAATTCCTCATATAATTTACAACCATCATGTTTACATCCAATTTTGCAACCTTTTATGCACTTATGCAAAGTGTAACCAACATAAAAATGCATGAATGCTAAGCAGTACCTCGTATATGAAAGAAAATTTTCTTGTAAATCTTTTGAAAACATGATGCACACATCTAAATATACTGACAATTTCTATACGAATGCAACATTTTGAAAAACAAAAATACTTTTTCATCTAATTTTTTCCCATACTCTTACAAAGTAAGAATGTAGTTCATCAAATTTTCACATCCGAACCCTACCAACCAATTTTAAATTTGCGAATTTCAGAAAAAACTAATTTTTCAAATTCGATTTCTTATGTTAGAAAAAAGTAGAAAATGAACAATTCTACATTTCCATCCTTCTTTTACGCATCTTTTTCTCTATACCTGGAACTTTTCATTGTTATCTCCTAAAAATTCCTATTTTCTATTCCAAACACAGTTTATATAAGAAAAATTCTACTTTCAGTTTACCAAACTTATATTGGAAGGATTTATTTTGTCGTTCGTTGCCTTTATTGTCTTTGTTGCTTTCTTCAAATTTTTCATGTTTTTCTTTTAGCTATTCATCCTTTTCTTATAATGTTATTTTATTTACAATATCCTATATCCCTATTCTTTTTTAGTGATCATCTTAAAAACCTACAAAGAGAATATTACACCAAACTATTCTATTTTCCTACAAATAAATAGAATACTACACAAGAGTGCAAATTTATACTAAAAGGAAACATGCTCTACTGCAACCACCACTAGGTAAAAGATACAACGGGTATATATGGCTATCCACTAGGAAAAGGAGGTCTAGGACTATGTCTCTCCTAACATTAAAGAAACCCCATCACTGAACCCGCCAACCGTAACGCTTCTCCTTTCCATCTACCTATATTTGCAAACCATCTCGTGTACACCTAGTTCTCATATGAATTATCTAATCTTATCTATTTAACTGGTTCTTTTGGTTGAATCTATACGAAATATATCTCGCTCTAACTTTTCCTATACAACCCATAAAAGTCTTAAGAATTTAACTTTTTTCGAATAATTTTTCAAAGTTTACACACTTAATTTAACTTAGTTGGAGTTCTTACCTACTTAATATACGTTTCTCTTTCAAGAGGAATTATTAAGATTTAGTTTCTATGAATCTTTCTAGAAATCTTTTGTGTTCTGTGTAAAGTAACAAGGAAACTTCTTTATTTTAACATATTTTTCTTTCTTTATTGAAATAGGTAGCACAAAATTATGGTGTTTCACCTATATTTTGTACATCTCTTTCACTGAACATTTCCTTGTCACTTAACAAAACATGTTTTCTTACTAACTTATTGATTCATAAATACTTATCTTATAATTATTTTTGTTCCAATAAGTTAAAGTGTGCTACAACCCGTCCTTTATCAAAAACTTTTTTATTTCTTTTTCAATTTTTTTGCTGTTATGCACTTTCTCTTAACCAATTATATTACTTAACCCCACAACTTGCTTACTCGCTTTATTCTTTCAAAAGCAAATATGCATATTTTGGTCAAAAATTATTTTAATGCAAATCTCAATATTACTATTAAATTTCTCAAAACCGTAAACTTTTAAGTTTGAAACTTGAAAAACTCTTCTTGAAATCTTTTTCCATGTTTTCTTTTCAAGTTTAACCAAAAGTTCAATTGTGAGACTTAGAATAATGTGGTGTCTTAATTTTCCATTTCCAAATCTTTTTACCCAAAAATTATCTCTTTATCCAAGTCCACTTGCACACTAATTCCTTCCAAAACTGTGCCTGAACTGGAGTCTAAGCCTAATACCCCTTTTATGCCAAATGTATATATATTAATTACTATCCCATTTTTCCTTCTTACTCTTTCCCAACTTAAAAGGCTCTATCGCCAAACCCGCTAATCTGAAATACTAAAATTTCGGATACTAACATATGAAATCCTTTTTCTCATTTCAAAATATATTGTACCCTTTTCACCTAAGAGCCTATTATCCTAAAATTTCCATAACCATTTCTTTAGTGTACAAAAATGATATCTCAGCTCTTTCCATATGCTGCTCTTCCAATTTATTTGGTTCTTCTACAAATCTAGGTATATCTATGTATATAATATATTTATATTTCAAAAATACAAATACGCTCATTCACTATCTATATAGGAATCCTAAACCTGAGCCCCAATACCAGATGTAACAACCCGATTTTTTTTCAAAAATCCAAACCTATTGAAGCTCGAGTTGGTTTGTCTGGTGTCCTATAGAAAGCCAAAGATAAATATATTAGAGCTTATAATAGAAATCTCACAGCAGAAGTGAATAAAATATAATAGTAGGGAAATACTTACCAATATATTAACACTACCTAACAAGTATCTTTTAGCCGTAGAATCTCAACCACCTTTCCAACATTCAAATTTCTTATGAGGAGGGGGTTAGAACAAAAGTTCTGGTGAATGGACAAATTGTGCTTTCTACAAATAACACTACATATACCATTCTATTATTGGTTCATATTTATTAGGTTATTCGGGTTTATTTCACAATGCATTTTTCGATTTTTTTACATAAATCGTACTCATGTACTCTCCAGTAGGTTAACCTAATAAGTAATATACATACCTATATGCCCAATATATCGAGATACCCTCCCATAGTACCCTAATCGAGTTGTCCCCATTGTCGTACTATGAAAACGTATCGGACCTTCATCTCTAAGCTATGAAAGCATATTAGGCTACTCTGTGAAAGCGAATAAGCCTCTACCGCTGTGCCACATGGGCACCCTAATCCCCGAGTTCCCTTACGGAACTCAGTCGGGGGCTTTACTGTGACGACCGCCCATAACCCCCGCACTAAACAAGAGGAATAATGCGCTGAAAGGCATGCCAGGCTGCTATGGACGATCATCATAGTAAGTGAACACATCGAAACCTGTCGTAGAACTCACAGCGCAAGGATAAAATATAATAGAACATATACAACAGGTGATAGTAATGAGGTATCATATAGCAAACTTTTGAAACTCTTTCAACATCCAGAAAGATTATCCAACCGATATCCAAGTTTGTACATAAGGCCTCACTACAACTCTCAAGCAACTCAAACAGCGGAAACAGAAATACTAGATAGAATAAAACTGGTACGCTAGCCTCCTGCTCGTCATCGCTCAGCTTCCTCGTATCACTAAGCTCCATTACCTGTAACCTGCTACTTAGTCTGCCCATCCACAACCGGATGAACAGCCCAAGGTAATAAGAGGAGACATAAAACCTTGAGTCAGACAATAGTCTTAGTGAGCGATAATACAGCTAATAAACTTCAACAAGAAAGCATATGAGAATGGGTAAATGAACAACTTATCTACCCACATCACCAGAGAAGAACTCAACCTTATCTTCCCCACATCGGACAGTGATAGCCTTTACACCAAGCATTTCAACCATTAATCCATAGAAACCAGAACAACCATTCAATCATAGAGAACACACATCACATCTAGATTATATAAGTCTCACACAGACAACCCTAATCGAGTTTAACATCCCTCAAGTACTCTCGCCAGAGGCCTAAACCAATATCACTTAAGCACTCAAAGAACGTCTCCCTCGACTTTGGATAATCTATGTGAGATAGTACAAACAGAACAACTAATCATCCATGACTGACTTTGGCTATCACCACCAATCCTGCTTCGAAACCATCATTATCGTATGACGACCAACCTTGCCATATGTCAAGGGCTAATGATAACCCCAGTTCTAGCATGAACTCCATATGCCCAACCTTGGCAATGTCCAACCTTGACACTAGGCCTTTCCCCAACCAGAAAGACCCAGGGTACTCGACCAACAACCGGTCTTTTGGGCCTTTCAACGATACCCATCGTACCCCTGCTTTGAGCCTGCTAGAACTTACGACAACGATGACTTCTCGGCCTTCGCATCTCTAGTCGTCCAATCTTGACGATGTTTCATAGCTCAAGCAACCTTCTCGAGCAGCCATTATCCACCAACTCACGACCTTTGAGTTGTCTTCGCATTCGTTATTCCACCTTGATCAACGAACACATTCACCACTTCGAGCCTTCCTACTTGAACCACCTCGAAGTTACGTCATCACTAGAAGTGTCCGATCAGAAATTTCTACTAGAAATGCCGACCAGACCCATTCTGGACCGACCAGACCTCTTCCGGTACTTCTAGACCGATCAGACCCCCTGGACCGACCAGACCTCCCTTTGCTCCTCCTGGACCGACCAGGACCCTCCTGAGCCGACCAGACTCCCTCCTCAACCTTCTGGACCGATCAAACCGACCAGCTCCAAGACCCAGTCAAAACCGACAAGAATTGCTCCAGAACGACCAGTCAAAACCGACCAACATTGCTCCAGAATGACCAATCAAAACCGACCAGCATTGCTCCAGAACGACCAGTCAAAACCGACCAGCATTGCTCCAGAATGACCAATCAAAACCGACCAGCATTGCTCCAGAACGACCAGTCAAAACCGACCCCGATGCCTCCATTCCAACCAACCAGCTCCCTGACTTACTTCCCAAGCCATAACGTGACCGACCACCTCAGTCCAGACCCTTCTGGACCGACCAGAGCCATCAGACCGCCTCAACCGACCCGACTAGCTCTAAAACCGACCAGAAACCTGCACTGCTCCATTTCGATTTCGATTTCGACCAAAACTTCGCCAAACGACGAATCCGACGAAACCGGTTCATCCAATTCATCCAAACGCAACCACAAACATGTTATGCAACCAACAATATCACCAATCTAACAATTTCCATCAAAACACATAAATTTTCCAAAAACATGATAATTGAACATATGAACACAAATATAGATCTAACTTGCATAAACTCATGAAATAACATGAAACTTACCATTTCAATTATCTAGATCAGATCCTAAAGTGATTCACATGTAAAATAAACTTAGCATGGTGTAGATCTAAGGAAAATAACATGGAAATGATGAAATTAACAACATAAGACCCATATACTTGCATGCATCCGAATGAGAGATGTAAATCACTCACCAATTCTCCAAAACAAAGCAAAAGCGATGAAAAAAGCAATCCGGACAGCGAACACTTCGAATCAAACCCTTTAATCCGATGAATTCGCCCTTGAAACGATGTTGATCTAGCCTCGAATGGTATAGATCTTCGATTTCCCCCTTGGATTTGGAATTTTAATGGTGGAAAGGTGTTAGAGGAAGAAGGAGATCAAAGCCTCCCCATAAGAGAATGGAAAATGCCAACCTTTCTCCATATCCCTTACCCCCTATTTATAGTCTCCACCTACCCTCTAATGGGTCTTCTCCAAATCAGCCCATTAGCCTTCCAAAACCTGAACAGCCAACTGAAAAACCTTAAAACAACGATTTCTCCCAAACCGCTGAACCAAATCCTTAATGTAACCACTCTACGGAAAGACAATCATCAATTCCTTTCCAATGGCACATGTCTCATCCCCTGATTCGACCTGAGTCAAAATTTATGCCCTGTACAAGACTGACAGGGGCAAAATGGTCATAAACAAAATTGGTAAAATTTATGGACATGTCTCACATCCCCATAAGCAACATACCAAAAGATGAGAATGATCCAACCCTCAGGGAATAAAATAAAAATATTTTACGATCTTTCGATACGTAAAATGAGGGCTGTTACATTCTCCACCCCTTAAGAATTTCGCCCCCGAAATTCCAAGTAAACACAAGCAACCATAACAATTCCGCATGCCTAACATCCATGAGAAGCCAATTCTATCATCCAAACTAGCAACCATCAAACCATGCATCCATAGCCTTATCCTAGCACGCGGAATTCTATTAAACAACAACAAGATACAACGATATAACGATGATACAATCAAAGGGTCCTACCGACGAAGAGTTCTGGATGAGTCGCCCTCATGCTCTCTTCCGTCTCCCATGTACAATCGTCGCCATCTTCACTCCATTGTACCTTGACTATCTTAACCTTCTTCCTCCTAAGCTGTTTCGTGTCATTCCCCACAACACGAAGTGGCTTACGAGGTTTCACAACTGCGGTCTCTACTTCCAAGTCTTCATATTGTTCTGGAGATACCACCACATTCGAGTCGTGCACAAACTTCCGTAGAAATGACGCATGGAAAACATTATGCACACTCGACATCTTCTCGGGTAACTCTAATCTATATGCGAGCTTTCTTATTCGCTCGACTATCGGAAACGGTCCAACAAACCTAGGAGCCAACTTCCCTTTACTTCCGAATCGAACCATATGTTTCAACGGTGAAATCTTCATGAAAACCATATCGCCTTCGTCGAATTCCAAATCCTTACGACGCTTATCGGCGTAACTTTTCTGACGATCTTGGGCCGCCTTCATTCGTTGTCGAACAATCTCGATACAATCCGAGGTTTCTCTAATCATTTCAGGCCCAAGTACCAACTTATCTCCAGTTTCTAACCAACAAGCTGGAGAATTGCACGGCCTTCCATACAACGCCTCATATGGTGCCATCCCAATACTCGACTGGTAGCTATTATTATACGCAAACTCAACCAGATGCAGATGGTCTTCCCATGATCCTCCGAAGTCTATCACACAAGCCCTCAGGAGATCTTCTAAAACTCGGTTGACTCTCTCGGTCTGACCATCAGTTTGGGGATGATATGCCGTACTTAAGCACAATTCGGTTCCCAAAGCTTCTTGCAAACTTTTCCAAAATCCACTCGTGAACAATGGATCCCGGTCACTTACTATACTCTTTGGGACACCTTGGAATCGAACTATCCATTTCACATAAAGCTCAGCCAATTTTGACGCTGTCCTAGTCGTCTTGACAGGAATAAATATCGCACTTTTGGTCAAATGATCCACAATGACCCAAATCCCTTCATTCTCTGCCCTAGTTCTAGGTAGTCCATCGATATCTGCTCCCACTTCCACGTAGGAACCTCTAATGGCTGAAGTAAACCACTCGGCTTCTTCTGTTCAGCTTTCACTAACTGACAGTTCATACACTTGGAAATGAATTTTCCAATATCTCTTTTCATCCCTTCCCAGTAGTAGACTCGCTTCATGTCCTGATACATTTTATTACCACCGGGATGAATCGTTAGCTTCGAGTGATGACATTCTCTCAGAACCTCATCCCTCAATCCGTCGACATCAGGAACAACTAACCGTCCTTGCTTTCGAAGCCAGCCTTCTCGGTCGACCTTGAACTCCTTATCCTCTGGTTTCAGTTTTTGAATGGACTCGACAAGCTTCGCATCTTTCTTTTGGCCCTCGCCAATCCTTTCGATAAGAGTAGGCCTTATCGACAAGCTTGCCAATATTTCAGGTTCCAACTCACACCTTGGCCTGAAATCGAACCTTGCCAAATACTCGAGGCCCTTCCATTCCGAAAACATCGCTCCCAAACTTGCGTGTCTTCGACTCAATGCATCTGCAACTGCATTGCCTTTGCCAGGAGTATAGGCTATCCCAAAATCATACGATGCCAGAAACTCTAACCATCGTTGCTGCCGAAGATTCAAATCCTTTTAGGAGAAAAGATACTTCAACGACTTGTGATCCGTAAACAACTCGAATCGTACTCCCAACAGGTAATGTCTCCACATCTTTAGAGCAAACACAATCGCTGCCAACTCCAAATCATGAGTTGGATAGTTTCTCTCATGTGGCTTTAGCTGTCGACTTGCGTAAGCCACTACTTTATCCTTCTGCATTAGCACTGCTCCAAGTCCAGTACCACATGCATCAGTATATACCACCATCTCTTCATTCCCACTTGGAATGGTCAACACAGGTGCACTCGTCAATCTCTCCTTCAAGATTTCGAACGCTTGTTCACACTTCGCATCCCATGCGAACACTTGGTTCTTCTTCGTCAATCCTGTTAATGGTGCAGCCATCTTAGAGAAATCCTTGATAAACCTTCGGTAATAACCAGCCAATCCAAGGAAACTCCGAACTTCCGTTGCATTCTTAGGTCTATCCCAGTCCTGGATTGCTGCAACTTTAGCGGGGTCAACCGCTATACCTTTTCCAGAAACAACATGACCTAAGAACCTCACTTCATCCTTCCAGAAGTGACACTTTGAGAACTTAGCTTTAAGCTGATGCTTTCGCAAGATCTCTAACACAACTCTCAAGTGCGTCTTATGTTCTTCCACATTTCTGGAGTAAACCAGTATATCATCCACGAACACAAGCACAAACTTATTCAACTGATCTCTGAACACTCTATTCATAAGATCCACAAAATACGCTGGCGCGTTAGTCAACCCGAATGGCATCACCAACCACTCGAAAAATCCGGACGGTGTCCTAAAAGCAGTCTTTGGCACACTATCCTTAGCCACTCTCAACTGGTGAAACCCCGTTGCCAAATCCATCTGAGAAAACACTTTGGCTTCGTGAAGCTGATCGAACAAGTCATCAATCCTTGGCAACGGATACTTGTTCTTCTTAGTCACCTTGTTCAGCTCACGATAGTCCACACACAACCTTAACGAGCCATCTGCTTTAGTTGCAAACACGACTGGTGCACCCCACTCGGAAACACTCCTCCGAATGAAACCTTTTCCCAAAAGGTCACGAACTTGCACCTCTAACTCTCGCTGTTCTCTAGGCGCCATCCGCCTAAGGGGCATAACAATTGGTCTAGCACCTTCGACCAAATCGATCCTAAACTCGATCTCACGATGCGGCGGCAACCCTTTGACCTCGTCAAAGACATCAACATACTCATTAGCGATCAGCACTGATGATAGGTCTTCCTGTGGAATCCCAAGCGAATATAGATAACTCACGAAGACCCCGTCTTCGCGCTTACATCTAATCAACACCTTTCGCCCTTCCACATCCCCGACCCTCACCTCTAGCTTCTCGCAATTCACCCTTGCCGCATACTTCTTGAGCCAATCCATGCCCAAGATGATCCCATACCCAGCGAAGTTAAGAACAAAGCGATCACACATAAAAGAGCAACCATGACTCGATAATACTAGACCACGACAAATCATGCACAAACTGGACGAACCCCCAACTGGATTAGTCACGATCAATGGTCTATCACAAATCTCGGGTTCCAAACCCAAGCGACACACAAGCTCATTGCAGATGAATGAATGTGATGCTCCAGTATCAAACAACACTCGAACTGAAACACCGTTAATGGAAAAAGTACCTTGCACCACAACACCCTTTCCCTTCTCCTCTGCAATAGGAGGTCTTGAAGAAGATGGAACGACTTCCAAAGCATATGCCTTCACAATCTGCTTGCCCTTAGCTGATTCTGGACAATCTTTCTTCTCATGCCCAGGCTTTCCACACTTGAAGCACTTCCTCTCAGCTTTGGGATTCTTGCACTCATTTGAATAATGACCCTTCTGTTGGCAGTTAAAGCAAAGCACCTCACTCTTGGGTTTCTTTTGGCCATCCTTTCCTTTCTGTTGTTGCTGCTTCCTCTTTTTATTATTACCACCCTGCTGTGGTTTCTGAACCTCCTTGGTTGCAGCAACAACATTTGCTTCCTTGGGAAACAAGCTCTCATGACGAATAGCCTTTTCCACAATCTTTTCAAATGAATCATCAAGGTGGTCCACAAGCGGCTTTCCAATATGAGCATCCAAACCCAAGACAAACTTCTCGTTCTTCTGATAGGGTGTATCAATGTATGAATGAGCATATCTAGACAAAGCCTCAAAATCAGAAATGTAGTCAAGAACTGATCTGCCATTCTGCTTCAACTCTACGAACTTCTTGAAGAGAACGGACTTTTGAGCAGTGGAGATAAACTTTGCTTCAAACTTAGCTTGGAATTTCTCCCATGAAATCTCCTCTTCCGGAGTCTCGAGTATAACAGAATTCCACCATTCCATGGCCCTGCTCTGCAACTGCCTTGATGCAAGCTTTCTCTTCATTGCATCCTCAATACCCAAGTCTCCAAAGATTCGAACACATGAATCCATCCACCATTGAACCTCTTCAGCTGGCTCAGTTCCCTTGAATGGTTTCCCTCCTAGAGATGTAAAGTCCTTGCACATCTTTGCAAAATCTACCCTAGGAACTCGCACACCTACATCTACCGTAGCCGCCACTGGAGCGGGTACCCTTCGCATAATTGCTTCTGCCATGGCTTCAAACATGGCCGGGTAATCTGGTTCACCACCATTTCCCCCTCCAGTATTAGCTCCCCTAGCAGCGTGTCTTGATGGTCGTCTACTCATTTTAAATCTGCAATTTAGAATAATTAGCCACTTCCAAGAAAACTGCTAAAGAGATACAACCGCTACTACTATATATACTAATATATATAGTAAACATCCAACTGAAATCTACAAATACGTCTCTCATACGTAATTACGTCTTCGAACTTTGGCCAAAATCGTTGACCAGAGCTCTGATACCAAATGTGACGACCGCCCATAACCCCCGCACTAAACAAGAGGAATAATGCGCTGAAAGGCGTGCCAGGCTGCTATGGACGATCATCATAGTAAGTGAACACATCGAAACCTGTCGTAGAACTCACAGCGCAAGGATAAATTATAATAGAACATATACAACAGGTGATAGTAATGAGGTATCATATAGCAAACTTTTGAAACTCTTTCAACATCCAGAAAGATTATCCAACTGATATCCAAGTTTGTACATAAGGCCTCACTACAACTCTCAAGCAACTCAAACAGCGGAAACAGAAATACTAGATAGAATAAAACTGGTACGCTAGCCTCCTGCTCGTCATCGCTTAGCTTCCTCGTATCACTAAGCTCCATTACCTGTAACCTGCTACTTAGTCTGCCCATCCACAACCGGATGAACAACCCAAGGTAATAAGAGGAGACATAAAACCTTGAGTCAGACAATAGTCTTAGTGAGCGATAATACAGCTAACAAACTTAAACAAGAAAGCATATGAGAATGGGTAAATGAACAACTTATCTACCCACATCACCAGAGAAGAACTCAACCTTATCTTCCCCACATCGGACAGTGATAGCCTTTACACCAAGCATTTCAACCATTAATCCATAGAAACCAGAACAACCATTCAATCATAGAGAACACACATCACATCCAGATTATATAAGTCTCACACAGACAACCCTAATCGAGTTTAACATCCCTCAAGTACTCTCGCCAGAGGCCTAAACCAATATCACTTAAGCACTCAAAGAACGTCTCCCTCGACTTTGGATAATCTATGTGAGATAGTAAAAACAGAACAACTAATCATCCATGACTGACTCTGGCTATCACCACCAATCCTGCTTCGAAACCATCATTATCGTATGACGGCCAACCTTGCCATATGTCAAGGGCTAATGATAACCCCAGTTCTAGCATGAACTCCATATGCCCAACCTTGGCAATGTCCAACCTTGACACTAGGCCTTTCCCCAACCAGAAAGACCCAGGGTACTCGACCAACAACCGGTCTTTTGGGCCTTTCAACGATACCCATCGTACCCCTGCTTTGAGCCTGCTAGAACTTACGACAACGATGACTTCTCGGCCTTCGCATCTCTAATCGTCCAACCTTGACGATGTTTCATAGCTCAAGCAACCTTCTCGAGCAGCCATTATCCACCAACTCACGACCTTTGAGTTGTCTCCGCATTCGTTATTCCACCTTGATCAACGAACACATTCACCACTTCGAGCCTTCCTACTTGAACCACCTCGAAGTTACGTCATCACTAGAAGTGTCCGGTCAGAAATTTCTACTAGAAATGCCGACCAGACCCATTCTGGACCGACCAGACCTCTTCCGGTACTTCTAGACCGATCAGACCCCCTGGACCGACCAGACCTCCCTTTGCTCCTCCTGGACCGACCAGGACCCTCCTGAGCTGACCAGACTCCCTCCTCAGCCTTCTGGACCGATCAAACCGACCAGCTCCAAGACCCAGTCAAAACCGACAAGAATTGCTCCAGAACGACCAGTCAAAACCGACCAGCATTGCTCCAGAATGACCAATCAAAACCGACCAGCATTGCTCCAGAACGACCAGTCAAAACCGACCAGCATTGCTCCAGAATGACCAATCAAAACCGACCAGCATTGCTCCAGAACGACCAGTCAAAACCGACCCCGATGCCTCCATTCCAACCAACCAGCTCCCTGACTTACTTCCCAAGCCATAACGTGACCGACCACCTCAGTCCAGACCCTTCTGGACCGACCAGAGCCATCAGACCGCCTTAACCGACCCGACTAGCTACAAAACCGACCAGAAACCTGCACTGCTCCATTTCGATTTCGATTTCGACCAAAACTTCGCCAAACGACGAATCCGACGAAACCGATTCATCCAATTCATCCAAACGCAACCACAAACATGTTATGCAACCAACAATATCACCAATCTAACAATTTCCATCAAAACACATAAATTTTCCAAAAACATGATAATTGAACATATGAACACAAATATAGATCTAACTTGCATAAACTCATGAAATAACATGAAACTTACCATTTCAATTATCTAGATCAGATCCTAAAGTGATTCACATGTAAAATAAACTTAGCATGGTGTAGATCTAAGGAAAATAACATGGAAATGATGAAATTAACAACATAAGACCCATATACTTGCATGCATCCGAATGAGAGATGTAAATCACTCACCAATTCTCCAAAACAAAGCAAAAGCGATGAAAAAAGCAATCCGGACAGCGAACACTTCGAATCAAACCCTTTAATCCGATGAATTCGCCCTTGAAACGATGTTGATCTAGCCTCGAATGGTATAGATCTTCGATTTCCCCCTTGGATTTGGAATTTTAATGGTGGAAAGGTGTTAGAGGAAGAAGGAGATCAAAGCCTCCCCATAAGAGAATGGAAAATGCCAACCTTTCTCCATATCCCTTACCCCCTATTTATAGTCTCCACCTACCCTCTAATGGGCCTTCTCCAAATCAGCCCATTAGCCTTCCAAAACCTGAACAGCCAACTGAAAAACCTTAAAACAACGATTTCTCCCAAACCGCTGAACCAAATCCTTAATGTAACCACTCTACGGAAAGACAATCATCAATTCCTTTCCAATGGCACAGGTCTCATCCCCTGATTCGACCTGAGTCAAAATTTATGCCCTGTACAAGACTGATAGGGGCAAAATGGTCATAAACAAAATTGGTAAAATTTATGGACATGTCTCACATCCCCATAAGCAACATACCAAAAGATGAGAATGATCCAACCCTCAGGGAATAAAATAAAAATATTTTACGATCTTCCGATACGTAAAATGAGGGCTGTTACATTCTCCACCCCTTAAGAATTTCGCCCCCGAAATTCCAAGCAAACACAAGCAACCATAACAATTCCGCATGCCTAACATCCATGAGAAGCCAATTCTATCATCCAAACTAGCAACCATCAAACCATGCATCCATAGCCTTATCCTAGCACGCGGAATTCTATTAAACAACAACAAGATACAACGATATAACGATGATACAATCAAAGGGTCCTACCGACGAAGAGTTCTGGATGAGTCGCCCTCATGCTCTCTTCCGTCTCCCATGTACAATCGTCGCCATCTTCACTCCATTGTACCTTGACTATCTTAACCTTCTTCCTCCTAAGCTATTTCGTGTCATTCCCCACAACACGAAGTGGCTTACGAGGTTTCGCAACTGCGGTCTCTACTTCCAAGTCTTCATATTGTTCTGGAGATACCACCACATTCGAGTCGTGCACAAACTTCCGTAGAAATGACACATGGAAAACATTATGCACACTCAACATCTTCTCGGGTAACTCTAATCTATATGCGAGCTTTCCTATTCGCTCGACTATCGGAAACGGTCCAACAAACCTAGGAGCCAACTTCCCTTTACTTCCGAATCGAACCATATGTTTCAACGGTGAAATCTTCATGAAAACCATATCGCCTTCGTCGAATTCCAAATCCTTACGACGCTTATCGGCGTAACTTTTCTGACGATCTTGGGCCGCCTTCATTCGTTGTCGAACAATCTCGATACAATCCGAGGTTTCTCTAATCATTTCAGGCCCAAGTACCAACTTATCTCCAGTTTCTAACCAACAAGCTGGAGAATTGCACGGCCTTCCATACAACGCCTCATATGGTGCCATCCCAATACTCGACTGGTAGCTATTATTATACACAAACTCAACCAGATGCAGATGGTCTTCCCATGATCCTCCGAAGTCTATCACACAAGCCCTCAGGAGATCTTCTAAAACTCGGTTGACTCTCTCGGTCTGACCATCAGTTTGGGGATGATATGCCGTACTTAAGCACAATTCGGTTCCCAAAGCTTCTTGCAAACTTTTCCAAAATCCACTCGTGAACAATGGATCCCGGTCACTTACTATACTCTTTGGGACACCTTGGAATCGAACTATCCATTTCACATAAAGCTCAGCCAATTTTGACGCTGTCCTAGTCGTCTTGACATGAATAAATCTCGCACTTTTGGTCAAACGATCCACAATGACCCAAATCCCTTCATTCCCTGCCCTAGTTCTAGGAAGTCCATCGATAAAATCCATCGATATCTGCTCCCACTTCCACGTAGGAACCTCTAATGGCTGAAGTAAACCACTCGGCTTCTTCTGTTCAGCTTTCACTAACTGACAGTTCATACACTTGGAAATGAATTTTCCAATATCTCTTTTCATCCCTTCCCAGTAGTAGACTCGCTTCATGTCCTGATACATTTTATTACCACCGGGATGAATCGTTAGCTTCGAGTGATGACATTCTCTCAGAACCTCATCCCTCAATCCATCGACATCAGGAACAACTAACCGTCCTTGCTTTCGAAGCCAACCTTCTCGGTCGACCTCGAACTCCTTATCCTCTGGTTTCAGTTTCTGAATGGACTCGACAAGCTTCACATCTTTCTTTTGGCCCTCGCCAATCCTTTCGATAAGAGTAGGCCTTATCGACAAGCTTGCCAATATTTCAGGTTCCAACTCACACCTTGGCCTGAAATCGAACCTTGCCAAATACTCGAGGCCCTTCCATTCCGAAAATATCGCTCCCAAACTTGCGTGTCTTCGACTCAATGCATCTGCAACTGCATTGCCTTTTCCAGGAGTATAGGCTATCCCAAAATCATACGATGCCAGAAACTCTAACCATCGTTGCTGCCGAAGATTCAAATCCTTTTGGGAGAAAAGATACTTCAACGACTTGTGATCCGTAAACAACTCGAATCGTACTCCCAACAGGTAATGTCTCCACATCTTTAGAGCAAACACAATCGCTGCCAACTCCAAATCATGAGTTGGATAGTTTCTCTCATGTGGCTTTACCTGTCGACTTGCGTAAGCCACTACTTTATCCTTCTGCATTAGCACTGCTCCAAGTCCAGTACCACATGCATCAGTATATACCACCATCTCTTCATTCCCACTTGGAATGGTCAACACAGGTGCACTCGTCAATCTCTCCTTCAAGATTTCGAACGCTTGTTCACACTTCGCATCCCATGCGAACACTTGGTTCTTCTTCGTCAATCCTGTTAATGGTGCAACCATCTTAGAGAAATCCTTGATAAACCTTCGGTAATAACCAGCCAATCCAAGGAAACTCCGAACATCCGTTGCATTCTTAGGTCTATCCCAGTCCTGGATTGCTGCAACTTTAGCGGGGTCAACCGCTATACCTTTTCCAGAAACAACATGACCTAAGAACCTCACTTCATCCTTCCAGAAGTGACACTTTGAGAACTTAGCTTTATGCTGATGCTTTCGCAAGATCTCTAACACAACTCTCAAGTGCGTCTTATGTTCTTCCACATTTCTGGAGTAAACCAGTATATCATCCACGAACACAAGCACGAACTTATTCAACTGATCTCTGAACACTCTATTCATAAGATCCACAAAATACGCTGGCGCGTTAGTCAACCCGAATGGCATCACCAACCACTCGAAAAATCCGGACGGTGTCCTAAAAGCAGTCTTTGGCACACTATCCTTAGCCACTCTCAACTGGTGAAACCCCGTTGCCAAATCCATCTGAGAAAACACTTTGGCTTCGTGAAGTTGATCGAACAAGTCATCAATCCTTGGCAACGGATACTTGTTCTTTTTAGTCACCTTGTTCAGCTCACGATAGTCCACACACAACCTTAACGAGCCATCTGCTTTAGTTGCAAACACGACTGGTGCACCCCACTCGGAAACACTCCTCCGAATGAAACCTTTTCCCAAAAGGTCACGAACTTGCACCTCTAACTCTCGCTGTTCTCTAGGCGCCATCCGCCTAAGGGGCATAACAATTGGTCTAGCACCTTCGACCAAATCGATCCTAAACTCGATCTCACGATGCGGCGGCAACCCTTTGACCTCGTCAAAGACATCAACATACTCATTAGCGATCAGCACTGATGACAGGTCTTCCTGTGGAATCCCAAGCACTGATGACAGGTCCAGCACTGATGTCCTGATTGGGAGGCATCCCGAAATATGGATAATGAGTGGTGATCGTCCAGACGTACGTGGAGATCGATGGGTATGCGAGGTATATAGTGCCTCCGGTTTCGTTCAGACCCAGAACGTACTTGCAAATGGACTGTGTGTCTAACATTGGAATTCATTCTGGGTGATTGATAGCCATCAGTTGCATGGTGTGAATTGCCTGTGTGGCATGCTAAGATGCAGTGATCAAGGCTTCTGTTGAAAAGCAAAGTCTTATGGTTGATGATCAAAGCCCGGCCTATGTGGCATAGCTTTGTGTATAACGTTAATTCGCGAGCCTCACACCCCGGTATGAACCAGAAACGGCAGAGGACCTCAGGGAGGGCATGCGTTTCCTTCTAGTTAGAGGTGGTGTCAGTGCTTAAACTGGCTGACATTTATACTATTTTCACCTGTGTGGTTGTTGCTGTTGCGAGGCACCTCGGTTATATCGGTCGATCTGGGACCGATGGAGTCATTCGTTGGCTCATTGACGCCCCATAGGGTGGGGAAACGCATTGTTCAGGCATTTTAATCCACATCGGTGGACCGGCCCTGACGTTCCAAAGGCTTGACTGAGTACTTGCCTGAGACACGGGCTAGAGCGTCTCGAATTCGGTGAGGGCTATCTTTTGCCTTGGTTCATGACGGAAATCCAATTTCCAAATACGTGACTGTGCGGTTTTGATTGTATACCTATATGTGGCGACATAGTGGTATGGGGCATTAATGCCGTCTATGATTGATACTTATGATTTGAAATTGTTTTTGAAACGTATAAACACTAGTAATAATATCAAATACTTTTGTTTTATTCATATCAAGCATATTTTGGCCATTATAAGGTAAAAACTCTATCCTCCGGTTTGCGTTGCATTGTGTGATGGGAGCTGAGTCTTATAATGGCTTCATTTTTATAAAAAGCATTGCGATGTTTAAAAGAATTACTTGTTTTAAAGCATTGGCAATCCAATGGAGTAAACCCGTTCCGCAAAAGTGGTATGGTCCGGTGATTAGCCAAATTATAATGTGTTAAGTAGCTTTCTCATACCAGTCCCATGACTGACTCATAGTTTGTTTCACTTACAAACTCGGGTGCCCCTTTTTCTACACGGGAAACCTTGTGTTCAGGTTTTAGCAGGCTCTTTCTGGATAGCTGGAGCTGAAGATGGATTCTATCATTTATCTCTTTTTATGCTGTTCAGCTCCTATTGTACATATTATGTTTGTTTTCTGCTGTAGACATTTATGTATAGCTGAACTGTATTTGTGCTAAGTTTGATCCTGTATACTATATAACTCTGATGATTACGTTTATCCAGTGTATATTTGTTCATTATCTGGTGTATTTATTTAATTCTGTTCTGCTATTATCTGTTTATGTGTTATATTCCAAAGATTACCCTTGACACCGTCGTACGGGGTTTTGGGGTCGTCACAACGTGGTAATAGAGCTTTGGTTAAGCTTAGTGCTGGAATATAACATTTTAACGAATTCGTCAGAGATAGAACCAGTAGTGTTCTAGGACGAATAACTCATTATAGATAGGATCAGTAATATCCTAGTAGGAGTATAGCAGAATCAGAGTAACTCGTTAGAGATGGGGTTAGAAGTGCCCTAGAACGAGTTGAGAGTTATATGTTTATAAATAACGTATTTGTGATTATATATATAGTCTGGTTTAAGAAATATGATTTTTGAATATTTAAAAGAGTATATGAATCGATTAGTATATTTTTGAAAAGTTAAAAACAAATTGGTTGTTGTTTGCATTGTGTGATAGTGGATTTGATTAATTAAATTATTAAAATGATAATTAATTTAATTAAGTAGAGAATGATGGTAAATTTATGAAATTAAACCACGTATTGAACTGATTTAAAAATAGATAGAAATATATACATGTGCATTATATATGTTTCAACAGGTAAATGGATTAGCTGTTGAGTAAAGAATTTATTTGCGTGCCCGACAAATATGTGCATGCTTATTAGGATTTATTGGGTACCTAATACGACCCAATAAATTTCCAAACCCCTCCCCATATAAAGGAGGTTATGGCGAAATTTTTCGAAAATTTAGGGTTTTAGCCAAATTTTTGAAGAATTAGGAAATTCTCATAAACTGAAAATTTGGAGAATGGAAGCCAGATTGAAAGTAGAGTTGGTTATTTAATCCACTTTCGACTTTGTTCCTTTTCGGGGACGAAAAGTTTTAAGTGGGGGAGATTGTAACAACCCGGAAAATCTGGACCAGTTTGAAAATTTTAAATTGGCTATTTTGGTGGATTTTAAAATATTTAAAATAAATATTTTAAATAATAACGACGAAAAGTAAGTTTGAATCGACGTTTGAAAATAAATATAATTAATTCTAATTATAAACAAGGCCTGAAATGGCGTGGTAGTTTCAAAATTTGAATTCAAACTTTGACTGACTGTACCGGGTGCAAAACAAAATGGATTTGAATGAAACCAAAAATATTTAAATCTGTTGGTGAATACCTTTCTAACGAATCTGAAAAATCGAAGTTTCATAGTGAGAAGCAAAATTTATGGCTAAATGAATTTTCAGAAAGGTCGCCATAGAGTTTATATAGCCCGTGAAAAGGGCCATTTTGTAAACGACCTCAGATTTCGACGAAACCACTTTTGTTGGATCCGGGATGTTAAATTATTGCTAGGTTTAAAATTTCATAATTTTTGGAGCTAGTATGTGAGCGTGGCAAAGGAAAATGTGTTTGGTTGATTTCTATTAAATTGGATCGACCAGAAAAGGGCCATTTTTCAAACGGTCTCAGAATTCGACGAAACTTGTTTTGTTGGGACTGTATCGTCAAAACATAGCTAGATTTATTTTTCAGGAATTTTTAGAATCAGTATGTGGCCCCGGCAAATTGAAATGTACGTTCAAATTAAATATTGAATGTTTTATATATTAATTTGAAGGAAAACTGACTGAAACAGTCGAATGAGCCTGCGAAACATATCCCATTGTGTTCGGAATGGGGGTATTTAGCTAGGAGCGATAGTCGTTGGGTTTGGATTGGAGTTCGTATGAGATAAGGGGTATTTTTGGTTTTTTATAATTTATAAATATATAAAAAAATTCATTGGGCCAGATCATCGTCTCTCTCCCCGACCCCTTGAACCCTCGATGGCGAAAAGAGCTCCCACCTTCCCGATCAATTTCCAATCACTCCGATCATCTTCAGGCCAGGCTCCAGTTGGGTTTTTTGAAGATCTCCTCCCCCTCTTTAAATCCGTACCCCTCTCTCCCTCCCTCACCTCGTCATCATCGAGAATCGAGCTCCAGAAGCTGCCACGTTTCGACCGCCGCTAGAGCCCAGATCCGCCGTCGAGCCAGAGGTGGTGCACCTCGCCAGGAAGCTGATTCGAAGCTCTACGACGTGCAACAGTCCGATCGTCCTCAAGCCCCACGGATTTGCCGAAAAACGCAGACCTAGTTTTGAAGAATTCAGTGAGGTATACGGCTGAAATTATATTAAACTATTTAATAGCACTTTAAAGCTCTACGGTTTTTGATTTCACTGTAAAAATCATATCTTTTTCGTTCCTTGACGAAATTCAGTGAAACAAGAGACAGTGGACTCATGTGGACGTCTTCTACACTCTAGAAGAGACAGGATATTTTTCTGAGCCTTCTGCTATTTTTGGTAGAGTGGAACCCAATGTGAGATTTCTAAATTATAAACGATATGGAAAACGACGATGTATAAATTATATAGTCGATGTATGAGTTATATAAGCGTTGTACACCTCTTGTATAAGCGTTGTATAAGTTGTACGTTCGATATATAAGTTATATATGCGTCGTGAAAATTATATGTGTTGAAATAGAAGTGAAATGCTTATATATATATGCCCCTCGTCCACAAACCATGGACGATATTTATTGGTTGTGATTGGTGTGAAAATTGGTTGATAGCGATGGTTGATTTGAATTGTTTGTGGTTGAAATTGATTGATTGTGGTTGAAAAATACCCGTTTTTAGTTGAGAATTATTTGGTTGAAACCACATAGGATTAGTTTGTGGAAAAGAAAGAAAAAAAATATACATGCCGCCTGCGTGCGAACTAGGTGCATGAAATCCCTATTGTCAAAAGCTGCGAGGCTTTAAGGTAGAGCGAGGAGCCGTACCAGGGACGACTCCGGTTTTAATTACCCTGCCGCTATGCTGCCGAAATTTTGAATAATATTCATGTGTTAGAATTATTTTCATGTGTCGAAACTATATTCATGTGTTGAACGACATTCATGTTTAAATAAATTGTTTTAAATATAAAAATCACCTTTTTATTGTATATATACGAACTATAGAAACCATTCATGTGTCGAATAGAAATTCATTCGTTGAATAGAAATTCATGTGTTGAATGGTATTCATGTTTTAAATATAAAAATCACCTTTTTATTGTATATATACGAACTATAGAAACCATTCATGTGTTGAATAGAAATTCATTCGTTGAATAGAAATTCATGTGTTGAATGGTATTCGTGTTTTAAAAGAAATTGTTTTATAATAAAAATCATAGTTTTTATCATCTATATAAACTATATAAAATATTCGTGTTTTAAATAAATTGTTTTAAATATAAAAATCACCTTTTTATTGTATATATATGAACTATAGAAAACATTCATGTGTTGAATAGAAATTCATTCGTTGAATAGGAATTCATGTGTTGAATGGTATTCGTGTTTTAAATAAATTATTTTAACAATAAAAATCACCTTTTTATTGTATATATACGAACTATAGAAAACATTCATGTATTGAATAGAAATTCATTCGTTGAATAGAAATTCATGTGTTGAACGGTATTCGTGTTTTAAATAAATTTTTTTATAATAAAAATCATATTTTCATCATCTATATGAACTATATAAAATAGTCGTGTTTTGAAATAAATTGTTTTACAATAAAAATCACATTTTTATTGTATACATGAATTGTTAAAAATAGCGAAGTGTGGAAATAAATGTCGGTTAGATAAAGATATCATTTTTATCAAAGGTATGAAAATGATATGGTTTTGAAATCGAAGAATTGATTATATTTATATAATTAAAATAAATCGAATAACGAAGATGCAGTTCGTATTTTGAAATCGAAACTTCAAACGATTAGTGCGGGAGATCCGACTATCGGATTTTCCCGAAACCGAAACCATTGGGTTCGCTTTGGAAATATCTTCCCAACGACACCAACTTTGTGAAGATCCAACGGTTGGATTGTCTGGAATGTTTATTCAAATCTGAAGAAAAACAGCGCCAGAATCGATTATATTTTTATATATATAAATATAATTAAATTAAATCGATTAACGACGCTGTAGTTCGTATTTTGAAATCGAAACTTCAAACGATTGTACCGGGAGATCCGACCGTCGGATTTTCCCAAAACTGGAACCGTTGGATTCGTTTTGAAAAGATCTTTCTAATGATATAAATTTTGTGAAGATCCAACGGTTAGATTTTCAGATATGTGTAAATCAAATCTGAAGAAAAACAGCGCCACGACCGCGTTATGGCCAGAAGCGTCGTTTGAATAAATTGGCTATTTTTAAATAAATTAAAATAGCGATAAATCATTGTAAAATATTATAAACGATATGGAATGTGAAATTTAAAAACTAACTGAAGGTTAGCTAAGTCGAGTGGTTTCCTGGGTTTTGATCTGATGTTGGTTTCGGCCTTCGGGGTTAATATTTGGGAAATCATTCTCTTACTAATTTACGGTTAGTGACTAATGAGTTGGAATAAGGCGTATGTTGTGTTTGTGTAGCACTTGTTTATTATATACGCGAGTTGCTCAGAAAGACCGGGTTCATCCCATTCTGAATAACTGAATCGACGATAAGAAATCGAAGATGAAGACGGTGGTCGAAGACCGGAGATTTTCACCTCGGTTGGATGATAACTGATGTCCTGATTGGGAGGCATCCCGAAATATGGATAATGAGTGGTAATCGTCCAGACGTACGTGGAGATCGATGGGTATGCGAGGTATATAGTGCCTCCGGTTTCGTTCAGTCCCAGAATGGATTGCAAATGGACTGTGTGTCAGACATTGGAATTCATTCTGGGTGATTGATAACCATTAGTTGCATGGTGTGAATTTCCTGTGTGGCATGCTAAGATGCAGTGATCAAGGCTTCTGTTGAAAAGCAAAGTCTTGTGGTTGATGATCACAGCCCGGCCTGTGTGGCATAACTTTGTGTATAACGTTAATTCGCGAGCCTCACACCCCGATATGAACCAGAAACGGGAGAGGACCTCAGGTAGGGCATGCGTTTCCTTCTAGCTAGAGGTGGTGTCAGTGCTTAAACTGGCTGACATTTATACTATTTTCAAATGTGTGGTTGTTGCTGTTGCGAGGCGCCTCGGTTATATCGGTCGATCCGGGACCGATGAAGTCATTCGTTGGCTCATTGACGACCCATAGGGCGGGGAAACGCATTGTTCAGGCATTTTAATCCACATCGGTGGACCAACCCTGATGATCCAAAGGCTTGACTGAGTACTTGCCTGAGACACGGGCTAGAGCGTCTCGAATTCGGTAAGAACTATCTTTTGCCTTGGTTCATGACAGAAATCCAATTTCCAAATACGTGACTGTGCGGTTTTGATTGTATACCTATATATGCGACATAGTGGTATGGGGCATTAATGCCGTCTATGATTGATACTTATGATTTGAAATTGTTTTTGAAACATATAAACACTAGTAATAATATCAAATACTTTTGTTTTATTCGTATCAAGCCTATTTTGGCCATTATAAGGTAAAAACTCTATCCTTCGGTTTGCGTTGCATTGTGTGTTGGGAACTGAGTCTTATAATGGCTTTATTTTTATAAAAAGCATTAATTACTTGTTTTAAAGCACTGGCAATCCAATGGAGTAAACCCGTTCCGCGAAAATGGCGTGGTCCGGTGATTAGCCAAATTATAATGTGTTAAGTAGCTTTCTCATACCAGTCCCATGACTGACTCGTAGTTTGTTTCACTTGCAAACTCGGGTGCCCCTTTTTCTACACGGGCAACCTTGTGTTCAGGTTTTAGCAGGCTCTTTCTGGATAGCTGGAGCTGAAGATGGATTCTATCATTTATCTCTTTTTATGTTGTTCAGCTCCTATTGTACATATTATGTTTGTTTTCCGCTGTAGACATTTATGTATAGCTGAACTGTATTTGTGCTAAGTATGATCCTGTATACTGTGTAACTCTGATGATTACGTTTGTAACACCCCACCTCTGTTAAGGTCACTCACAAAGGGAATGCCTTAACTTTGATGGAGCATTTTAGTAAACAGAACAGAATATTACAAGACAGATATAAAAATAGTACTTGAAAAGCTTATAACTTTATTGCAGCGGACAGAAATCAGTTTGATTACAACTTTACCAAAAACTCAAGTACATATATATCAGCCTTGTTCCAAAGCCATCAGAGTACAAAACTTTAAAATCATAATCCCCACAGAACGGAAGCTATACAGAGCCAAGCCATACTTTAAGCACTTCAAGCAGAAGGAATCCGTATCAAGCTAAAGTATTCCCTCCTTGGATAACCTGGGGGGAAGAAACGGAAGAAAAAGGGGCGAAAACAAGCAAGGTCAGACATAAAGTCTGGCAAGTCCAGTGATTTTCAGTTATGAACAGATAATAATAACATGACATGAAAATAAAACTGGATGAGAGATAACAGTAACAGATGTCACGGATATTACAGAAGAACAGAATGACATAAGCTATTTCTTTACACTTCTCTGCACTAATACTAGTATAACAGAATTAGGTATCACCCTAATGTCTAAAATGAAACAGAAACGGGTACATAATAATTTCCACAGAAGAGAATGCTAGTAATGGGCCTTTACCACCCGAACAGAAACAGACAGAAGCAGAACAGATTAATCCCTACGGAAACAGAATGTAGAACTAGGTGTACACTAGTGATTGGGCCTTTACCACCCGAACAGACGGTACCACGCAGAAACAGACGGGTGTTGCCACCCAACAGTGACAGACGGTACCAACAGAAAAGACAGAACTAAGTGTACCCTAAAACCCTACCCCAAGCGATTGGCTCCCTAATACATAAATACCCTTTGTCGGCACTACAGTAAGGTGTATCACTCCCTAAAGTGACAAACAATTGGCACAGGCCTATTTACAGATGTCACGGCGTCTTACATCCTCAGAGGTAGACCGGGATCCATGCACGCACATGACCCGGTTGGAACGCACCATCAACACCCATCGCCATTATCAGAATGAACCACTTATAATTAGTTCAGTAAGCATGCCCGGACCCTACCTACTGTTGGGTCAAAGTTTTGATACCAGAAAGGGTTACTGACTAATATGGGTCCCAAACAACAGATGACACAAGTAATTCCCCTCCTAACCTTGTGTCCCCAGACTAACAGATTTCAGATTAACTTGTTTACAAGTTTCAGACATACAGAGTTTAGTTCAACTAGTTCACAGATTAACAGACTTACAGATTTACTGGTTACAGATTAACCGGTTACAGATTGTCTAACTTTGTATGGGGCCTACAGATTCACGAAACGGGTTTATCAGATTCACTGGTCCAATTGGTTTAATCTTACCCACCCAACACCTTTTAGACGTCATATTTATCTCAGATTTTCATTAATTAAATATTAATGCCCAGACCTCTCACATTAGACTAACAGTTTGCGGCTACTGGTAAGGCCGGTTGCTTCCGGGCAGATTTCTGTCGCAAACTGAGTCTAACCCCGGGTTTCAAGCATGTTATGACTAACTTCTCACATTAGAACCTATTGTTTGCGACCACTGGAATATGCCGGGCGGTTCAGGGAAGAATTACGCCGCAAACTCATTCTAACCTCGAGTTAGCCATGTTTATCTTTGCGGCCAATTAATTAATGATTTACCATTTATACCCACGCCTAATATACATGTCAATTATTCATAACTATAGCCAATTCAGATTATGTCAATAGCGGACTAATTATATCAACTCAACAGATATAGCAGATAACAGATTTTTCAGATTAGGCGACTTAATGGATTTAGAAGATTAAGCAAACTAGCAGATTTAGCAGATAACAGATTAGGCATCTCAACAGATTTAGTTTAGCAGATTTGGCATTTTCAACAGACTTAGCAGATGACAGATTTAGCATATTAGGCAATATAACAGGACTAGCAGATTAGGCAAATATAGCAGAACTAGCAAATTAGGCAAATATATCAGATTTAATCATTCCTTAAAGTTTCACAAACATATCTTGCCTAATTATAAATTTGGCCTAAGTTTACATGCCTAAATGGTTGTCATGATTCACACTATGATCACATACCCCACGTTGTATTGAATTTGCATGTCACAGGTTATGGTCATAATTTACATGTCCCAATTTAGTTCAACTTGCCTAGTACAAAAGATTCACATATAAATTATACCAAATATAGCCATCGATTTCAATGCATGTCATATATCCCAAAGATCCCTTACTTAGGTGTTTATTTTCATTTAATAGATATCCTACTTTAATGTAAATCTTTACACCTAAGCCATATTCTCTTTATCTCAAGTCATATGTTCAATACCCTTTGTGTTACAAATATAACATGTACAGTCATATGTCTCCGATTCATGTTCTAGCTACAGTCCATGTTCTTTCCTTAAATTAGTCACCTATTGGTCATGCCCAATTTATGCATCATTCATTTTACTGTCCCAAACATTTTAGCGTATGTTAATCTCTTATGAGATTGGCTCAGGCTCGTGGTTGCCTGACTATAGAACGGAAAGAGGAAAGAGATAAAAAATAAGATAGATCTAAACAGAACAGAACATATATAATCTCCGATTCAGATTTACAATTCATGTCACAATCAGAATTTACGTTTATAGCGGAAAATAACTGTACTTGCCTTGGTTGGATTAAAGAAAGAACTTTAATTTGTTGTAGAATCGTTGTAGGAGCTTTAATCTCTAGCTTGAATTGAGTTGCTTAGGTTGATGTTGATTAGCTTCTAGTTTTGATTCCAGCAGAGTAGCGACGCCATTTTTATTTTTATTTAGAACAGAGGCAGAGAAGAAGCAGAATATAATTGTGTGCAGAGAAGGCTAGGTCTTAGGATGTATTTATAGGCGTAGGAACTCATTTAGGCCCTCAGATTAACCCTAAAACTCATCAGGTCCGTCCAAACACGTCATAGCCCTCAAAATCGCACACACACGCACCAGGTTCGACCAGGGAGGTCGACCCCCAGGTCGACTACCCAGTCGACCTGGGTGCCCCAGGTCGACTACCCAGCGACCTGGGTCTTGGGCGGGAAAATTCCCGCCCAGCCCAATCTGGGTCCGATTTTGAATTTTGAACTCGTTTTTGAATTGTTTCTGTCTGTTTGAATTTTAAACTGAATTCTGAAACTTCCGGAGGTCATATCTCCCTCATACAGAGTCCGTTTTACGGAAACTCGGACTCTATCTCAAGCAGAATTCCAAGACGAACAAAATGGCTTGTCCCGTTTCCCTTAATTCTTTGATTTGTAATTAATTATACTCTGATTTGTTACCTATATGTTCATAGAAAACACGGGGTGTTACATTCTCCCCTCCTTAAAGGATTTCGTCCCCGAAATCTTCAAGTTAAGAAGAATGTGTCTTACCATCCAACATCCATCTACTCAATCATCAATCACTGGCGTCCATTGTCCTTAGAAACTTCTAATGTTGTATGAACATATGCAAAGGTGTGTGTATATGTTCCTTATCTAATGCAAAGATCAGGCGGTCCACTGATTCAGTTGACCTCCTTAATGCGAATTATGCCAGTGCCATGAGTCCAACATGTATGCAAATTTTCCTATTTGATACATATCATTTCTATATGAGTGCACAACCATTCATTCATATGCAACATCCATGTGCTAAGTCAATCATTTTGCATCCACATAAATTGAAAATGCTCACACATCCATATGCAGTATGTGAGTGTTTTCGAGCCGATCTAGTGCCTAGTGTGTGTATATGCATCCACGAGCAACCACTAGCAACCACTTGCATCCACTTGCAGCCATCAAACATAACATGTCTCAAACACATGTTTACACCCATCAGTTTCTACCTAAAGTTTGAAGATTCAATTGATAGGATACAGTCGAATGATGGAAGCGAGTACAAATAAAACAAAAACTTGGTTCCCATTAGGCATGGGTCCTAAGTTTCGGCCCCGAAGACCGAAACCAACATCAATTTGCCACCCAGAGGATTACCCTCTTTAGATAATGTCACAACTGGAAATCTTAACCTTGTCAGAGATATTCAGATATTTACAGCCTACTAGTACATATCAGATTACCGAATGATTCTTATGAAACTAAGCATGATAAATCCCAGAATGTATGCGTCCTACTTGACGCCTAACACAGATATCTCTCAAACCCCAATCTATCACAACAGATGAGTCATAACCCTTACGGGTCTGAGTCTACAGTGGAATCAGAAATAATACTAGTATTAAAGTGCAGAGTATCAATTACAAAATCAAAATACCAGAATCAGAAAGAGTCTTAACTCCATAATCAGATAAAGAAATTAAACCTACTATAGGAATTTTCCTATTTCTATCCTAGCCACTAGCCTCAAGAGTGTTCGCCTGCCCTCCTTGCCCTCGTCTCTTCGGGAAGTCCCTAGTGAAGTGTCCCATCTCACCACAGTTGAAGCAAGTGCCCTTCCTTTTTCTACAATCTTTGTTCAGATGAGTCTTTTTCCCCTTCTTATCTTCAGACTTCTCATCCTTCCTTTGTATTTCCTTTTTGGTCCCTGCTTTCTTATTCTGTGGTTCTTCCTTCTTTGTCTCTTTGGAGCCCTTGTCTTCCTCGTGCAGTAGTGCCATGTCCACCAATTTCTCGTAAGTCGCTCCCATGGGTACATGGGTCATGGCTAGGCTGTGCAGTGGCTCGTTCAATCCTTTAACAAAGCGGAGAGCCTTTTTATACTGAGTGTTGACTAAATCCAATCCGAACCTAGCTAGTTGGTTGAACTGGTTGACGTATTCCTTGACCGTCATACTTCCTTGCTTAAGAGATAAGAACTTTTCTAGTTGTAAACTTCGTTCAGCTTACGAGAGAAATTTTGTCTCGAACCTTGTTCTGAAATCCATCCATGTCTCAACCGGCCTCTCGGCGTTAGTGACTTCCCACCAGTAGGAAGCTTCGTCTTTGAGCAGCCATACCGCCAACTATACCTTCCGCCTATCGTCCACCTCGAAGATAACGAATAGATCCTCAGTTTCTTTGAGCCAGTTCCTTGCTTCTACGAATGATTCAGTTCCCTTGAAATCCTTCCCACCCATGGCCCTAAAATCTCTACAGATCTTTGAGAAAGAAATTGCACGAGTAGGGGGCAGAGGAGGAGGGGGGTCATTTGCTGGACCTGCGGCGGCGGTCCTAGCTTCAAGACATTGACGAAACCAACCGGGTACATGAACACCCTCTGGTATCTCAGATGCTTCAGACATGCTGAAAAGAGAAAAAGGAAAGATTCAATACAAAAAGGACTGAAGGAAAGATATATGGCTCTTGGGGATCATGTTTTTCAAAATAAGCTTTATTTTTGAAAATACTTCCTTTCAAAACCTTTTTGAAAATAGTTTTTCAAAAACTTTTATCTAATCTGGTAACCTTTAGCTCTGATACCAAGTGTAACACCCCACCTCTGTTAAGGTCACTCACAAAGGGAATGCCTTAACTTTGATGGAGCATTTTAGTAAACAGAACAGAATATTACAAGACATATATAAAAATAGTACTTGAAAAGCTTATAACTTTATTGCAGCGGACAGAAATCAGTTTGATTACAACTTTACCAAAAACTCAAGTACATATATATCAGCCTTGTTCAAAAGCCATCAGAGTACAAAACTTTAAAATCATAATCCCCACGGAACGGAAGCTATACAGAGCCAAGCCATACTTTAAGCACTTCAAGCAGAAGGAATCCGGATCAAGCTAAAGTATTCCCTCCTTGGATAACCTGGGGGGAAGAAACGAAAGAAAAAGGGGCGAAAACAAGCAAGGTCAGACATAAAGTCTGGCAAGTCCATTGATTTTCAGTTATGAACAGATAATAATAACGTGACATGAAAATAAATCTGGATGAGAGATAACAGTAACAGATGTAACGGATATTATAGAAGAACAGAATGACATAAGCTATTTCTTTACCCTTCTCTGCACTAATACTAGTATAACAGAATTAGGTATCACCCTAATGTCTAAACTGAAACAGAAACGGGTACAGAATAATTTCCACAGAAGAGAATGCTAGTAATGGGCCTTTACCACCCGAACAGAAACAGACAGAAGCAGAACAGATTAATCCTTACGGAAACAAAATGTAGAACTAGGTGTACACTAGTGATTGGGCCTTTACCACCCGAACAGACGGTACCACGCAGAAACAGACGGGTGTTGCCACCCAACAGTGACAGACGGTACCAACAGAAAAGACAGAACTAAGTGTACCCTAAAACCCTACCCCAAGCGATTGGCTCCCTAATACATAAATACCCTTTGTCGGCACTACAGTAAGGTGTATCACTCCCTAAAGTGACAAACAATTGGCACAGGCCTATTTACAGATGTCACGGCGTCTTACATCCTCAGAGGTAGACCGGGATCCATGCACGCACATGACCCGGTTGGAACGCACCATCAACACCCATCGCCATTATCAGAATGAACCACTTATAATTAGTTCAGTAAGCATGCCCGGACCCTACCTACTGTTGGGTCAAAGTTTTGATACCAGAAAGGGTTACTGACTAATATGGGTCCCAAACAACAGATGACACAAGTAATTCCCCTCCTAACCTTGTGTCCCCAGACTAACATATTTCAGATTAACTTGTTTACAAGTTTCAGACATACAGAGTTTAGTTCAACTAGTTCACAGATTAACAGACTTACAGATTTACTGGTTACAGATTAACCGGTTACAGATTGTCTAACTTTGTATTGGGCCTACAGATTCACGAAACGGGTTTATCAGATTCACTGGTCCAATTGGTTTAATCTTACCCACCCAACACGTTTTAGACGTCATATTTATCTCAGATTTTCATTAATTAAATATTAAAGCCCAGACCTCACATTAGACTGACAGTTTGCGGCTATTGGTTAGGCCGGTTGGTTCCGGGAAAATTTCTGTCCCAAACTGAGTCTAACCTTGGGTTTCAAGCACGTTATGACTAACTTCTCACATTAGAACCTATTGTTTGCGGCCACTGGAATATGCCGGGCGGTTCCGGGCAGAATTACGCCGCAAACTCATTCTAACCTCGAGTTAGCCATGTTTATCTTTGCGGCCAATTAATTAATGATTTACCATTTATACCCACGCCTAATATACATGTCAATTATTCATAACTATAGCCAATTCAGATTATGTCAATAGCGGACTAATTATATCAACTCAACAGATATAGCAGATAACAGATTTTTCAGATTAGGCGACTTAACGGATTTAGCAGATTAAGCAAACTAGCAGATTTAGCAGATAACAGATTAGGCATCTCAACAGATTTAGTTTAGCAGATTTAGCATTTTCAACAGACTTAGCAGATGATAGATTTAGCAGATTAGGCAATATAACAGGACTAGCAGATTAGGCAAATATAGCAGAACTAGCAAATTAGGCAAATATATCAGATTTAATCATTCCTTAAAGTTTCACAAACATATCTTGCCTAATTATAAATTTGGCCTAAGTTTACATGCCTAAATGGTTGTCATGATTCACACTATGATCACATACCCCACGTTGTATTGAATTTGCATGTCACAGGTTATGGTCATAATTTACATGTCCTAATTTAGTTCAACTTGCCTAGTACAAAAGATTCACATATAAATTATACCAAATATAGCCATCGATTTCAATGCATGTCATATATCCCAAAGATCCCTTACTTAGGTGTTTATTTTCATTTAATAGATATCCTACTTTAATGTAAATCTTTACACCTAAGCCATATTCTCTTTATCTCAAGTCATATGTTCAATACTCTTTGTGATACAAATATAACATGTCCAGTCATATGTCTCCGATTCATGTTCTAGCTACAGTCCATGTTCTTTCCTCAAATTAGTCACCTATTGGTCATGCCCAATTTATGCATCATTCATTTTACTGTCCCAAACATTTTAGCGTATGTTAATCTCTTATGAGATTGGCTTAGGCTCGTGGTAGCCTGGCTATAGAACGGAAAGAGGAAAGAGATACAAAATAAGATAGGTCTAAACAGAACATATATAATCTCAGATTCAGATTTACAATTCATGTCACAATCAGAATTTACGTTTATAGCGGAAAATAACTGTACTTGCCTTGGTTGGATTAAAGAAAGAACTTTAATTTGTTGTAGAATCGTTGTAGGAGCTTTAATCTCTAGCTTGAATTGAGTTGCTTAGGTTGATGTTGATTAGCTTCTAGTTTTGATTCCAGCAGAGTAGCGACGCCATTTTTATTTTTATTTAGAACAGAGGCAGAGAAGAAGCAGAATAGAATTGTGTGTAGAGAAGGCTAGGTCTTAGGAAGTATTTATAGGCGTAGGAACTCATTTAGGCCCTCAGATTAACCCTAAAACTCATCAGGTCCGTCCAAACACGTCCCAGCCCTCAAAATCGCACACACACGCACCAGGTTTGACCAGGGAGGTCGACCCCCAGGTCGACTACCCAGTCGACCTGGGTGCCCCAGGTCGACTACCCATTCGACCTGGGTCTTGGGCGGGAAAATTCCCGCCCAGCCCAATCTGGGTCCGATTTTGAATTTTGAACTCGTTTCTGAACTGTTTCTGTCTGTTTGAATTTTAAACTGAATTCTGAAACTTACGGAGGTCATATCTCCCTCATACGGAGTCTGTTTTACGCAAACTCGTACTCTATCTCAAGTAGAATTCCGAGACGAACGAAATGGCGTATCCCGTTTCCCTTAATTCTTTGATTTGAAATTAATTATACTCTGATTTGTTACCTATACGTTCACAGAAAACACGGGGTGTTACAACGTTTATCCAGTGTATATTTGTTCATTATCTGGTGTATTTGTTTAATTCTGTTCTGCTATTTTCTGTTTATGTGTTATATTACAAAGATTACCCTTGACACCGTCGTACGGGGTTTTGGGGTCGTCACATGTGCTCTAATATTTTGGATCTGATTTGGGTCTGCGTTGTTTTCTTTTCAACTCAGATTTATATATCTTTCTGGATAGAGGATCTGGGAATTTATAACTTAGATCTATAACCTTCTACTCTAAATCTTGAATTAGAAATCCTAAAACTAAAATATATATTTATTTTTAAAGAATTCGGAGGAGAAAGAAATGGCAGAGCTCCGGCACCTTCTCAGAAAATATGTGGTTGAGGCTAGGCTATGCTGGTTTATTTAAAAATGCTCAAAAGAACTACGTCTGTCTGATCAAAACAAATAAAATCCGAGCTATTCTCACGATATAAACCACACTTCCTAACCCAAAAAAGGGTCGACCCATGCTTCAGGTAGGTCGACCCCTGGGTCGACCCATCTTTGAAGTGTGTCGACCCTTGGGTTGACACGCTTTAGGCATGGGCTGGCCTATATATATAATTTAAAATCATATATTTGGGTCCTTTCTGCCTGATTGATGCTGCAAATAAAACGTTCCCTTTACATTATCTTATTTCCTAATTTTACTCATTCTACTATCATTATCTTCCTTTTTAATATGAGTTCAAATTTCGAATTTAAATCTACGCTTATATACTTACGTACAACTCCATTTGTTTCAAAATTCAAAAAATGTTATCCCGAAATATATTTCTTACTTGTTTTGATTGATTGTGTTTTACTTTTGGATTTCATGCATATATATTTATATGAATTAAATATATATACATGCGCACGCACACACATACACACACACACCTATATATATGTATACATATACGTAGACACATATATATAATCTTTCCTTATATGTACGTACACATATACTTTTCTCTTGGAACATGCTTCTTTTTGATTGACCCTCTTAGAATTTGAAAATGTGACCGTTGGTGGAAATCGAACTCCTAACCTCTAGTCTAGGAAGTGCATGATCTATCACTCCACCTAACACTGCTTTTGTATACAAAATTAGAACATTGGAAACTCTTAGTTTTATGTGTGTTTCTTTTTTTTCGTGCTTGTTCCGAAACTTCATTTAATGATATCTTATTCGTTTAAGTCTATTTTCTACAAACCATAGGTCTTAATTGATCAGAAAATCACCACGGCCACAATGAAGCTAGTTCCATGACCAAGTTCAGAAAATTTTATGAATTTTATTTTATTATTTAATTTAAAATGTGGGGTGTTACAGTACAATACATTTATAATATTATAAAACATAAAATGAAATTACATTAAAACCCGTTGTCCCTAACTCCTGCTTTAACAATCTCGATTTCATCTTCATCAACCTGCATCAAGTAGCTCAATTCCCCACCTCTACAAGAAAGCTTCATTGTCTGGCAAATGAAATGATGCACTTCCATTATTTCAAACAAAGAAGAAACTTCCTTTTCAATCTGTTGTAGCTTCTGGTAAGCATTGCATCTTTTACCTGAGAAAAGGCGTGAATTTATTTCCGACCAAATAAAATAAACAACACAAGCTATATCTCCTAGTTGGTCTGCTGTCGTGAATGTGGATTGAATACACAAACATTCCTTTTTCTGAGTAGGCAATAAAGTAGGAGTTATGTCCAGTTTCATCTTTATGGAGCTCCAGATTGTCTTTGCGTAGGCACAATGGAAGAAAAGGTGAGTGGATGATTCATCTTCACCGCCAAAGAGAAACACATGAAGTATTCTATTCAATGCCAAATCCATGTATCCTTGATTTGGTGCTAAGCCGATCCAGTATAGCAAGGTAGGTAACAAAGGACATGTGCCTGCTATTATTGTTGTGCCAAATGCTTCTATAATTGGGTTTGAGAGCACCATGTTCTAGAACGTTATTCCATGATATATAAAATGTAAACTTATCTCCATCATTCCATTTATACCAATCAATGGTTTCGTTTGTGCAGAGGGGAACATTTTGTAATAAATCAGCTACTTCGCGTGTTGCTGGGTGTAGCAAAGGACAAACCATACCATCTTGAATCACAGATGCATTCAAGTAAAATTCGTTGCCGATAAAATGTATGCAGTGAATTGAAAATTGACATTTATAATTGTAAAAATTATAAAATTAGTTTTTAATTGAATTTTTAATGCATATTTTTGGAAATAAAAGTACTTTAATATTCTATTGAATTTAATTAAGTCCAATAAAAAATTATGCTTATTTAACATATTTGCATATGTTTTTATTTAAAATTAATAATGTTCTAATTATATTTAAATTGAATGTTAATTTTTCATTTAATTATCGTTTATATATTTTTAACAACATAAAGAACCAGTTTTATATACTATTTTAGAGTCATCCATTATATCCCTCTACTTGCTTGCTTTAGCCCCACTGCGAGTATTTGCATGTATGCCACATTGAATCTGCTAAGCGCTTTAATTGCACATCCATTAATTATAAAGTCCTTTAAGAGAAAATCCCACTTAATCTATCTTTTCTCTTTTCATCATCATTTTTCTTGTTTGTTTCCTAACTTTAAAGTTGTATAACTCTCTTAGTTTGCAATGAATTTTGGATGTTCTACCCATCAAATCAATAGCGGAGACAAGTTCAACAATCTGATGAAAGTACCAAAATGAAATACAACAATTTCAATGATCTAAAGGGATATGTTAACTAAATATGGATTGTTTTCATAAAATTTTGAGAGATTTCGTGATTTGGTTCATTCTTTACTTCAAATATAACGCATAAATAGTGTTGCGATAATAATTTACAATCTATAATCTAAGTAATTCAACATCAAACATTGTAATTAAGAGATCACATCATAGATTTAGATAGAAATAGGATTTAAAATATGTAAAATTTATATACATGAGTATAATTACAACATAAACATTTATTTGTCGGTTCTCCATATAACCTTTGATAATGCCTTAATTATTATTAGGAATTCATATCAAAGTAACTGGAAGATCGATCACTAAATTAAATAAATTTCAAAACCTAGGAGAATGACCATTAAAGTAAAATGTACTTTAAGTAGAATGCTTTAGGAACGGATGTTATGAACTCATGAAGGAATATATTAATATCTATTGTTATTCAAAAAGGAAGACTAACATATTTGTTTTGCAATAAAATCTTTCAACGTTGGATGAACCTCTAGAATAAGGAAGCCCTAGATATGATGCTCCCTTATAGTGCATGAGGAAACCGAAAGATTAGAATTGGATGTAAGCGATCCTACAGTGCATGAGGCAAGTCCTGGGCGTGAGTTTAGTTTTATGTATGTGATTGGATGGTAAGCGTTTATGTAGATCCTCGAGACGGTCAAGGACATGAGTCCAAAGTTAGATAGACGATGGTAATACAATCCTATTAGACCTCAGGTTAGTCCATGACCATTAATTTTTTTTTGTTAAACCTGAAAAGTGTAAGAATAAGGAACTTGGATGATGGAAATTTTTGGTGAGCCTTTGTTAACCTCAGTGATTGTAACTAAATGCGACACTTGGTTGATTTAAGGCATGAGTGGAGTGAAAAACTTAACTTCATGATGAAGCCACAAGCTTGGTCATATTGATGTCAAATGATATTTAAGTCAATTAATGTTGGAAGTTTTATGCAAGTAGAAATCAAGAATATGAGTGCTTTGGAATTTGAAACAGGATATGATTAAGAATCATTGGTCCTTTAAAACTCGAAAGAAAGCGATAATCAGGACATCTTATTCATATTCAATGTAATAGCTGAATATTCAAGGCCCTATGTGCAAAAGTACAAACGACACTATAATCCCAAAACCGATTTAGGCTTACAAAAGTCAAAAATGTAAGAGTTGAGAAAAGAATGATTTACCTCTCCTACATTCCTTATGTCCATATTTATAGGGGTTGAAGTGTAGCATGATAGCTTTGCTTCCCTTTGACATGCTTGGCTTCTGATATCATCGCATGTGACGAGGGATCTCAGTGCTATGCTTTATCCTTGATGACTTTCAATATTCTTTATTAATAGAAAGTGACATTGAATAAAAGCAGTATCAGCGTGTGATGACATAAACGATAAGTTGAATCATTAAGGATCTTATCTACCTGGGAAATTACCTCACCATCGTTAGAAGACATGAAATGCAACATTGTTATAATGCAGCATTGACAATCTACGATACCAATGAAGGGTGGTATCGATAGGAAGCACTACCATTGGAGAAGCTTTAATAGCAAATGTTATCGATAACCATAATATGCAACATTACTAATAGAGGCAGTGGTAATGTGGTGGTATAATTGACAAAAGACATTGATAAAATGTGGTATTGATGAGATTCGACATTCATTCCATCTTCATAGGCGAAAGGCGATTTTGATAAAATACGACATCAACTAGGTGTAACATAGATCATGACGATGTAATACCGATGGTTTTGATGAAATATAATATTGATCCATTGGCATTGCTTTGCGAAATAAGAAATTTAGCACTACTCTTTCAACTCTATAGGTGGTATGTAATATTGCAAGCTTCCCTCTTAAAGAATTTCATCCTCAAAATTCGGTAAGGCTACATGCAACCATATCAATAATGAAACAATTGTAATAATCAATGTTGATGTATCTTATTAGTTATGAATTCTATATAACAAGGGTAGATCATACTATTATAATGACTCAGGATAATTATATCTACTATTATCCTCTGTTTTCCAAATACAGTCCTTTCAGTAGTCACTCTATGAGATTTTCACTAATCTGACTATCTTATTCCTTAAATTTTTTATCATCTCTTCTCACAAGATGAGTTAGTTTCTTAATAAAAGTAAATTTTGATTATACTACATTGTCGTCCAATGCAGTTGGAGTGATAGTAGTCCCTGGATCATGCATGAATTTCCTAAGTAAGGTTTGACTTAACAATTTCAAACAAAACCTCATTATGAACCTCCTTCAAAATTCAACCCAAGTCAGTTCCTCTTTTGGGTACACCTAGTGTTGCTCTGTTACACCAATACAATGCAGCAAGTTACAATTATCTAGATGGAAATTGTCCTTTCTATTCATCATTTATTCCCTAATCAAAGAAGATTCTTTCGTAATGTAGTAGCCAATTTTCCACTTCAGTGGCAACTTTAATATCAAGAAAGGTTTTCCTTTGAGAGTGGTATAATCTTGATTTAGCTTGGCATAGTTATTACTAATTGGTGCCATGAGATCAGCTCCATCTTCGTGAGAGACATCTTCTCTAGTTAAACCAGTAACTGCTACATCTTGCAGCAGGTTGACAAATAAATGTTACATGTTCACTATATCTAATGGTAGGGTTTAAGCATCTATATTCATATTAGCTTATCGACCCTAATTCTTTCTAGTATTGGGTCGATTATTCCCGTCTATTATGTTACTGGTTCCCCTTAGGTTTACTCTTCAATTTACTACATCCATATCTCACTTCATTTGAATCTACATACGGGTCTTGGTGAGATTCTAGAAAAATAAACTAACTGAGAGAGAAGAATAAAGGTAAATTATATACTTATATATAGAAAATATAAGTATAATACTATAGTTTTATCTCATACTCCAATCTAATTTCTCATTTGTTTGGATTATATTTTCAAAACTCTTTTATGTTCTTTTAAGTTTTTTTAAATTTGACATAAATGTTGCTTTGATGCCAAGTTGTAACATCATCCCTTTAAAAGCCTAAAAATTGGTGTTACCAATACTATAGCTATTGGTATTATTCCTCGATAATCAAATGAAATCAGATAATAATATCTTTAATGTACACCCCATAACTTAATACACAATAATTATATAAAAAAGATAATAAAATTAATATTAATTAATAAAATATTCAGAACTAGGTAAAACAGTCTTTACCGTTGCGTTCGTTATGAAATTTTGGTTTAGATAGACTCTTGGTTTTCGTAAGTCGGATTAAGCATGAAGAAGTTATAAACTAAAGAAGTTTGAACTAAAATAGTGTATAATATATATTATAAATAAAACAACTGAAGGTAGAAAACATCGGTTACTGGGCGACCCAACAACACACAGGTCGACCCATGTACCGACCCATGGTGAAGGTGGGTTGACCCACCTGCATGCTGGACAGATTCCAATGCCTGAACCTGGTCTGTTTTGTGTACTTTATTCTTTGCTGACTCAGCTTGAGGTGTACGGTTTGATTTGATATCTAATATCCTATGGTTTATAAACATCCAAACATTTCTATAAGTAGGTTAGCAGCCTCACCATTTTCCATTTTCATCCTCCCCCAAGTTATCTCTGAATAAAATTAAGAAAATGTCGAGGTGCTGCCCGAATGTAGATTGAAGGGATAGCTATTGATTTTCTTCTACAACAACTATTTTAAAGACTCTTTTTGGATCTAATTCAAATCAATGTGAGTTCCATTTATTTTTAGATCTGCTATTTGAAAAGAATTTTAACAGTAAATAATTTGAATAAAAAAACAACAATGTTTATAAGTTTATATATTATTTTTCTTTTTACTATCGATTATCTATTCAGTTTTTCAGTTATTACCTGTTATATGTACATCCTTATTATCCCCTTTCTGTTCTAGATTTATTTACGGTCTTATGCCTATTTATTCTGTTTATTTGTTTCTGGGTTGGATCTATTTTTCTCCTTTTCCTTTTTATTTTATGCTGAGCCTAGGCCAACAAGAGCCTAGGCCATTTCCGTTAAAATTGCCTAAATTTGGGATAAATTGGAATAACTTGTAATAACAGTAAAAAGGAGATTTGGGCGTATTAGAGCATGAGAACCATTGACTGTATAACTAGGATAATATGCAAACATCTTAACCTGAATATGTTATACTTAATTGGATATAAAGTTGAACATGTTGTAAAAAGATATGTGAATCAGATGTAATTAAGTAAAACATGTTTCTGTAATCTATATACGTCTGAGCAGGTGCTTGTCTATTTTGGGGGAAGGGTTGTACACAAAATTACATTTAATAGGAAATATTATTTTACAACCATGCTTATTAATGAACTTAAACCTGCTAAGTTAAACATGTTAATTAATAAGCTAAGAGGTTCCATATCTGCTATTTATATCCGGAGGGACTCTTAAAATCCTGCTTTACTTGAGGGCACAAGTCTAGGGGTGGCTTGTGTCAATCTGCTGTATGGAACATGTATCAGTCAATATCTCTGTTGGTATCATAGCGGGGTCTCGCACTAGGTAAGGGCCAGGGAATGCTTTACTGATCTAGATTGTAAGAGGTTCAAAATCTTGGAGGTGGGTACGGGGGCATTTCGGCGGAGTCATGAGCGTACATGGGTCTGATGGGGGAAACTATGACGCTATAACACCGGCGAATATGGTTATGTCTTTAAAGTTAATGGGTTAAGGACTGATATCCTATACTGCTGTGGCTGTCAGAGGTTATTCATGTATGTAGGGAGCCGATTGTTGGGTAGTAATTAGGGTAAAACCTAATCCTGTTATTTTGATAGTTGGTGCAGAAACTTGTTCTTGGGATATGAATGAGAAGCCTACTTGATCTTACTTTGTCTCATTTATCTCGTTTACTTCATACTTGCATACTTTATTGTATTTTCTTATCCAGTATTGTTGATATGTCTTGATACTTTCTACCTTATGCTTATGCTAAAAATCACTCTAACTCGCTAGACTATGTATGACCTATTTTGTTTTTCCTTCTGTCTCTTCCTTTCCTCTAGGTTCTTAGGGTGGTGGGCAGTAGCAGTGACCGTGATTCTATTCATCTTGGACTTGGACTACTTCTCATTCTATGTATTACTTCAGCTTCTTTTTCTATGTTTATTGTTATGACATATGAGGGATATTATTTTATGGTTTTGTACTCTGATGGTTTATAAGATAGATGGTTATGATTATGACTTAAGGCATTTGAAAATGTAATGTTGAATTTGGTTTTATAATAAAAGTTTGAAAATTTTCCGCTGCATTTTATATTTTTTTCTTGTCAAATTAGCCTCTGTATTATTATTGCGCTTCATAGAACTTAATGCATCCTCATATGAGTGACACTAAGGGATGTGGGGTGTCACATTTAACGTCAAAGACACAAAAATATTAAAATTTCCAAAAAAAGTTGCATTAATAAACTTTAATATTCATTATATAATCTCATTCATAATTCTCATGTTCAGATAAAATATAAACTATTACATAATATTTAAAGGGTGACATGTAAAGATGCTCCATTGGTTGATCAGTATCAAATATTATGTAATAATGTAGTTTTCCATTACACCCATTCGCCAAAATAAAACAACTCAATGGATAAAAAGCTCCTAATTTTTTTTGAAAATTGGTACTTTATTACGTATACTTTAGTTATATGCCTCGCCAAAACCTTACAATCCCTTATCCTAGTTGGGTGCCTTGTAAGGAAAAAGAGCACATATAACCTCCATATACTGACATGTACAACATCCATATATAATACATACATAAGAACAAAGATCACATAAAGTTTAACAAATAAAATTAGAAAACCACTCGTCCATCCAGCCCAATACTAGGCCCAAAGATCCCTGCTACACCCACCATTCAAATTTAAATCAACTAGAATCGAATAATTCGATTCCCCAACATCTTAACAGCTCCAGATTAGCCTGTGTTCGAGCTGTTTTAGAAGCATTATTATGAAACAAGTACCCAACTTCAATTTCAATTTTGTTTAGCTTCACAACCGGTGGCGATTTCTGATGTCTAAAGATCCCAGAGTTGCGCTCACCCCAAATATGGTGTATCGTTGCTGTAAAGGCGACATATGCTACATCTTGCAGTTGGTTCCATTCCCGAAATCTTCATTAAATCTCTGAGGCTTCTTCCTGTAACGTACCCAAATTATTTGATGGAACGCCAAGCTTAGCTTTAATAGCTCCCTCGATTGATGCTGAGAGAGAGCATTCGAAGAATAAGTGGGTAACTAATTCTGAACTTCATTACATAGATTACACGTGGTATCAGCTAGAATTCCATATGATGCTCTTTGAGCGGAATGAATGCTAACATCATTAAGATTCATTAGGAATATATTAAATCAGATTTACTTACGGCAATGCAGGATATTTTTCAAAGCTCCTATATATATATATATATATATATATATATGTCCCTGCACATTCCTAGAAGCATTTTCAATGAAATAAAATCCTGAATCCCTTATACTTGAACTACACAAATGAGTACCCAAGAGTTTAAAGGGGAAAACTTTTAGGTTCGATAAAAATTTTAATTCAAATAATAATTTTTCATCTCGAACGAGAAAAATAACTAGTGAGACCACGCCGTTATGATGAACAAGTTTCCCCCCACTAATATCTTACCAAAATAATGATAACCTAACATTTTCTTGCAACCATAATGGTTAAAACAAAATATGATATAATCATATTCAATATGGGCAAGCTTGTCATTAAGTGTTATGCATTTCCTTAAATTACCCCTCCTATAGTATATATTGCTTGCCTCGATCATAGTTTCTCTGAAATCATGATGAATAATTTAGTTCTCATAGGCCAACTAATAACTTGTACAACTGACTCGGTTCAAAACATAGCTAGATGTCATCAGATCTCCAAATACAATTAGGAGTAAAATAGCTTATATAATCTGGTGAGTCTATGGAGCCACGAGTTCCTTTTGTGCTAAAACATCCTTTGAATTTAACTACAGACAAAGCCTTACACACTCGAATTGTAGACCTTTACCAGCCGGGGCTGGTGGTTGAAGCATAAGGTGAGATTCTACACTAGTCCTGCCTGTAATCTTATCTAATTTTAAATTTGTGAGTCATATCACTTGACCAGTTTAAGGCATCCTAATACAATTAATCAATTTGATCTTCAGGATGTAATTATTTTCATTTTGAAGCTTCGTCTAACTATACTAACTATCGGGACATCCTAACTGGTAATTCTGAACCATTCTAAAATACGAAAATATTGTGTTAGGTAAATAAATGTAAGCATGAAAATGATAATTAAAGTATAACCGACCAATAACAAACAAGGGCATATAACATTACTCAACATAACATGTTCAATAAATTGTCACTTTAATGAAGTGGTGACACACTCTTGAAATATAGTGATGACACAATCCTGAAATATAGAGGTGATGTAATCCTAAATTATAGGGGTGGCAACTCCTGAAATAAATAGATGAGAGAATCCTAAAGAATAGGAGATGACACTCCTAAAATATATGGGTGACGTACTCTGAAATAAGGGGTGACACCCTCTTGAAATACAAGTTCGCAACTATGAAATATAAAGGTGACACACTCATGAAGTACAAAGATGACATATCCTTGGAATATAGAGGTGATACACTCTTGTACTATAAAGGTGACACACTTCCGAAATAGAGAGGTGACACACTCCTGAAATTTAAAGGTGACACACTCCTAAAATATAATTAAGTGCGATGCAACAAAATGGGACATACCAGAAGAGCGACTACTAGAAGGGAAACACACAAGAAGGAGATAAACCTAAAGGGTGACACATCTAAAAGAGACGCAACTGGAGGACGACACACTTGAAGATGACACAATTGAAGGGTGACACACCTTAAGGTGACACAATGAAGGGTGACACAACTGAAGGTTGACATGGGTAACAGATGCAACTTTATCACTCTAAATGGGAATATTTAATTAATTTAAAATATTCAAAAAAGAATTATTGAACATAAATAATCAAGATTTATGTGATAAATAATAATAGTGAACTCATTTCTAAAGTTTGTTTTTAAATATTAAAAATTGGATTTTCATTAGAAAAGTAACAAAAGGTTGTTTTCGGTTAAATGGAGATTTTCTTAATATCTGATGATACAGAACCGAACACATACGCTTATTTATCCATCCAAGAAATAATATGAAATAGAATATTTTATTTTATTTTCGGGAATAAATTTTCCTTGTGACATTATACGTAATATTATCAATTATAAATAATTAATCCTCTATATTAGAATAGGTTTAAATCATTTGATAATAATAATAAATATCAAATGAGACCATTTTTATTAGTATAAAATAATAGGAATTTTATTTATTAACTTTGTTTACGAAGATATGAATGTTATATGAGAAGTGAAAATATAACCGAAAATCGAATCACGAATTATTAAAGGTTTGATGAAAATAAGTTTTACAATGTTGTGAGCTATATGTAAGATACATATACATATATACATACATATACATGGCGTATGCAAATATACATAAGAGGTTAATAGGGAAAAATCTATTCACATAAATAAATAATAAAAATATTCAAAGTAAAAATAAAACCAATAAAAACAAGACTCTTCGTCATCTTACACATATATGGAGGGGCGAGTGGGAAAGAGAGAACAAGCACATAGAGGAGGGAGTGTGCTTGGGTCGTGTGTGTTGAAGGGAGAGAAAACGGGGGCATTTTGGTTATTTCAACTTATGATATTCTCGTCATAATTTTTCCTATAAATACATGCACACTTCCTTTATTTATCTTCACGCCTTTCTTCTCTTACTCTTAATCTTTCTTCTTCTTCATCATTATCATCTTCTTTAATGGATACCATCACTGCTAAGAAAATTCCAAATTCAAAGTTCTATAGAAATAAATTGTAAAGTATAGATAGATATACTACCTTGGTTTAAAAGAAAAGAAATTTCTCCTCTTGTCTTAGTCGAACTCACCAAATGCACCATCATTTTTCCACTTTCTCAAGCCTATGTCGAGCCTATCTAAGATTCTGGATATCAAAGAGCTTCGGTGTAGTGGTAGTGGACCCATAGTTGATTTAAGAATAGTCAGGAATCGATAGGATTTAAAGCAAGAACGTTACTTCTAGATCTTTAAAATTATATATGATATTTCATTATTATAGTTTAGATGCTAAAATGAATGATTAATATGCGATGATTGACTGATAATATGCTAACTTGTTATAGAAATCATTCACTGAAAATACATGTCAAATGTACACAAAAAGCCACTTTCCGTTGTCAGTTATAATACTGTATGTAATATTGTTAACCTCTTTTAAAGTGGTTTATCAACATTGAAAATTGTCTCAACAAAGTCTGGAGAAGTATGATAAAACAAGACAAATAGAGTGCATCACGTTTTAGCAGTTCACGATTTCGCGAGACGAAAAATCAAATAGATGTACAAAATAAAATATAAGTCGAAATCCTTTAAAATAAGAATTTTACACTCTTATAACTTGTAACATCCCGGCCAATTCCCGATCCTGGTCATCGACATAAAACACCATGTTAACTAACCAAGCATCAGAAATTACCGGATCATTAATAGAAAGAAGTTAGAGAGTGAGAAATAGAAAGAAAGAAGAGTTGGAATAGGAGAAAAGAAGATTACAATATCACAATAGAATCATTGTAAACATAGACCTCATAGCAAAACGAATAAAATATATATTATAACATAACTTTTGAAATACACATTTGTAACTGTATTCACGTACCATTGTCAGAGTACAACATATACAACACAACAGAAATAAACAGTAGCTGTATAATGCTGAAGCCTCCTGCTCCAAGCTCCTCCAAGTGTATCTGTAAAATTCCGACTGCTTGACTATCATACAAATTTGGGCATCCAAGAGTTTAGGGTAAAAAAAAACTCTAGTTCAGTCATGGGACTGGTATGAGTAAACTCCAACCACTTGGTTTAACTTTTAAAAATCCTTTTAAAAGAAAGGATAATCGTAAGACCAATTCACATATAAACACGGATGGTTTTTACCTTACGATAACCCAAAATATTCTTTGTATCAACACTATTTTGATATTATAATAGTGTCTAATCGAATTAATAGAAATCTAGTGGAGCACTTGCATCTCACGATCCACATACATAGTATACAATCAAAATCGCGAGCTCTTATTGGGTAATGGATTGCCAACTATGATGAGGTATGAAACCACCTTCTGATAGTATATCTCTAGAGAGGAATACATAGGGTTCAACAAGAACATCTTATAACTCAGGCCACACATGACCGACCATTCATTTCCTTTGAGTGTACCGAATGTATTATCTATTATCACTAACTGTTGGGATCAGCAACCGTTTCGAAGCATACAACAATAATATAATAAAGAAGCAATTGAATTTTTCTCTAGATCAGGTGATAATACGCCCTAATTGGAGCGACCCACTTAGCCATGCTGCCTGCCTAATTTTTGTCATTTCTCGGTTGTTAGGTTTAAGGTTATATTTACCTTTTTGACATGTCACATCTTCAGTCACTTTGAATGCCACATTGTCAAACCCGCCAAATCATTTATAGATTTCTCCAAAATATCATGGGCATAAAGCTAAGAGAAAAAAATCCCTCCTTCACTAACGTAAAAACGTTTGAAGAAATCAGTGTAAATGATCTGTTAGACATACTCTCTCAGACATTCGTTCATACAAGTTATCCTGGGACTGGACGAACCGAAGGTACTATCCATCAATCCATCTTAGTCAATTTAAACCTAGGATTAATAGAACAACCCTTGCACTTTAATCAGTCTTCAATTATCTTCAGCATATTTGATTCGCAACGCTTATGCCCATACGAGATGGTTTTCAGATAATAAATTTGATCCCAGTCTCTCCGTATTGACAACAAAAATATAAAATGGGTCAAAACTTTGATAGTTGGTTATTTAACTATCGAAGGAAACATCCATACAACCAATGATCTTATTTCCAAATGGAAATTGTACTGAATTAAGCATCAAGAAACACTAAGCCTTTTTATTAATTTATCATTTTCCAACTTCTCATTTTCTTGTTTTCCCTATCCATCCCCAGATATTTATCAAAACTTGTTTGGCCTCTCATAGTTCTTAGAAAAACATTTCCATATATCAAAACTATTTATTTTCCATATTCCAAAAAATATATCTTATTAACATCTGAAAACATTTCCATATATTCACAAATCCTTATTTTCTATATTTAGAAAATATACATTATTAACATCGAAAAACATTTCCATGATTTACATTTTCATATTATTATCAATCTCATCATTTCATTTTCTATGCTTAGAAAACATCTCCGATTATCTTTGGAAAACGTTTCCAAACTCCATTTATATGGATTTAGATGAATGTTATATAAAACATTGTTACAGTAACTTAACCTATTAATTACTCATTAACTAACTGTATTTTTAACCAATCTTTGCTATCGAATCTTAACTATTCCTTAGTCAATAATGAAGTCAATCAAGTTGGGGTATAATTACTTCTCAAACCTTATCTGAACAACATTCTTAACTTCGAATGGACAAAGCTCACACTTCAATCTTTAACAAAAATTTCTTATTGTAACGACCCAGGAATTTTCGGTCTTGAAAATCGACATAAATACCTTTACCGTAACTCATGCCGACCTTCCAAACACCGAAAACACTGGAACGTTATTAGAAAGAAATTAGAGGGTGAGATAAGAAAGAAATATTAGGATAGAAGAAGAAGAACAACAACACAACACAGAGTCTCACATCGCAGCGGAACAAAATATACTACAGAAATAACTCTTTATTGAGAGCTTTAAAAATACTTACAATATCAGAGTACATCACACAAAGGGACAGTTATAATAACCTGTTCCCATATACAACATACAGCAGAATAGTAGCTATATAATATCATATGTCTGAACATCTCTAGCTCGTCTCTAGACTTTGCAGCATCCGATAACTTGAACCTGTACACTCCGAGCTAACCCGAGCATTTACAAAACACCGGGTCAGTTTGGTGAACCAGAGTGAGATAAACACACTAAGTTTAAGGGTATCACACCACCTGATTTTTTTAAAGTTAAAATCTTTCAAAGAAAAGGATAATCGTAAGACCAAATCCACACATAAATACGGACAGTTTTTTTTCCTTACGATAACCCAATTTTTTTTTTTGAAACCAATATCTTGTCTGATATTATAATAATGTCTAAATACAAGTAAATAGAATCTAGTAGAATGCTTGCATCTCACGCTCCACATATATAGTATACAAACAAAACCACGGGCGCTTATTGGAGATTGGATTCCGACTATGACAAGGTATGGGACCACCTGCCGATAGTGTATCTCTAGAGGCGAATAAACTGGGTTCAACAAGAACGTCTTGAAACCCGGCCCTCACATGGCCGACCACTCATTTCGCTTGAGTGTATCGAATGTATATCACCAACGGTTGGGAGCGACCCACCGTTTCCCGAAAAGGGACAACATCGATAGATTAAAGAAGAAAAATGAATTTCTCTAGATAGGTGATTATACATCCTAATGGGAGCGACCCACATAGCCATGCTGCCTGCCCGATTTTTGTCATTTCCCGGTTGTTGAGGCTTGAGGTTTAAATTTCCTTTTTGGAATATTTGGTCACCATTCAATTTGAATGCCACATTATCAGAGCCTTCAAGTCACTAATTGACGTCTACAAATATACTCTGGGTATAAAAGAAGTGCCCCTCTTTGCCACCACTTGGTATATTTGTAAAAATCAACATACGTGGTTTCAGGAAATACTCTGTCAGACATTCATCCATACAAGTCATCCAGGAACAGGATGAACCGAATGTACTCTCCTACTGCATCCAATATAGGAATCACCCCATGGATCAATAGCGAGAAGTCCTTGCAAACCGTAGATTCCAACCACGACAGAACCACAGCTTATCTTTGGGAGCTAACCAAAGATTTTTAGCGGTTCTTCCGTTTTATGAAGATCTACGGTCTTCAATGCTCCATCTTAATCATCTTCTGATCTCTTCACGTATTTGTTGGCCGGAATGGTTTTCGAATATAAATTCGATCCCGGTATTTCCGTACCAACAATCGTATTGGACAGATTTGATAGTCGGTGATTTAACTATCAAAATAAACAATGTTTAAATCATGACAATCCAGTGAGTTCACTGGTTCAGTATTCGGTCTCACTTGGCCTTTTAATTAAAACAAACAACTCTTAAATCTTTCGATATCTTAAATATAGTTTTCTCGCTTCTTATTTAACATAAGATTATTCTTTTAATAAATTCTCTTTTTAATACTTAGGAAATCCTATATCATATTTAGTTGTTTATTTTCACTTTCAAACTTTAGCCACGTTATTATAATATTGGGAAATCATTTTAACTTATTACTCATAAAAAGACGTTACGAGATATATTTTAATTATTACCATAATCCATGTTTATTCTTATTGAATAAAACATAATTTTTACATTTCATTCTAGCTCGAAAATATCATTGTAATTCACGCAATCCAATCTCCTTTTATTTCCCTTTTTACTTTGGAATCTCATTATATACCGTAAAGGCCCGTAAATCCGTATCTTTTGAGTTGACTAATATAACTCACGTCCAACACAAATTGCACGAAATTACGAATCTTTAATAAAAAGAAATTAGAGGATGGGAAATAGAAAGAAAGGAATATTAGAATAGAAGAATAAGAACATTAGAATCTCACAACGGAACGAATAAATATAATATATCAAATCTCTTTATACAAAAAGAATCTACGTATACATACCAATCATCAGAGTACATCGTATATCAGACACAATGGAAATAAAATTCTAGATAACCAACGGTGAAGCCTCCTGCTTCCAGCTCTTGGACTCCAGCGGAACAGAACCTGTAAATATACTCGGTCTGACCCGAGCACATTTGATTTAAAACAAAATTCACCCGGATCAGTCTGGAATACTTTTCAGTGATAAATTCACAACAAATAACTTGTTTAACTTTCGAAATCCTTTTTGAAAGAAAAGGATAATCGTAAGACCAGCCCACACATAACACGGATTGTTTTTACCTTACTATAATCCAAAACAATTTTGATATATTAAAATATAGTGATATTATAATAGTGTCTATCATATTACAAATAAATAACCATATAGTAGAACGCTTGCATCTCACACTCTACATATTTATTATATAATCAAAAACCACGGGATCTTATTGGAGAATGGATTTCCTGGCAAGGTATGGGACCACCTTCCGACAATGTACCTCCAGAGATGAATACATTGGGGTTCAACAAGAACGTCTTGTAACCCGGCTACACATGACCGGCCCCTCATTTTGCTTGAAAGTACCGAATATATCATTACCACGGTTGGGGGCCAGCCAACCGAACCGACAGTATATATATATATAAAATAAAAGGAACAACCGAAGGCATTTTATTTCTCCAGATCAGGTAATGATATACCCTTTTAATGGGTGCGACCCACATAGCCATGCTGCCTACCCGATTTTTGTGCCATTTCCCGGTTGATGAGGCTCGAGGTCACGTTATCTATTAGCACATCTCCATTCACTTTGAATGTCACATCGTCAGATCCGTCAAATCACTAATTGACGTCCACAAATACACTCTGGGTGTTAAGCAAGAAAATTTCTCTACCACCAAACTTGGTATATTTGAAAAAATCAACGTACATGATTCTTAAGGAAATACTCTATCAAACATCCGTCCATACAAGTCATCCAGGAACAGGATGAACCGAAGGCACTCTCCTGCTGCATCCTTATATAGGAATCACCCTAAGGATCAGTAGCGAGCAGTCCTTGCAATCCGTAAATTCCACTTACGACAGAACCACAGTGTATCTCTTTTATGGGAGCGACCCAGAGATTATAAGTGGTTCTTCCGTTTCATGAAGATCTACGGTCTTCAATGCTCCATCTCAATTACTGCAGTCCGTTTCGTACGCAACGTTGGATCGAAGTGGTTATGGGTTTATTTCCCATCCCGGTCACTTTGAAACAACACGTCAAAAGGTCAAATAGAATATTTCATTGATAATCGGTGTTTTAACTATCAATGTCAATAATATTGCTAAGTACATTGGCAGCTCCAACCCTTTGATAAGAACCATTCCTTTAAACCATTATATCGATTTAATACCGTTATAAAACCTTTCCATTTCCTTTATCTTGGAAATATCACTTTATATCCTTTAAAATCCTCCTTTGACTCTACATCGGAAAATATCGATGTATTATCCGCTTGATGGTATAACTCCAAATATTAATTCTTGTATGGCCAAAACAATATCACGCGACATTTAGTTATTATATAACCCAACTGGTTTGATTAAATTCAGACTTCTTATTTCAAATCACTATATAATTCAAATTCATATATTTGCCTTTATTTCTCGTTCAACATAACCATTTCCATTTCTTTGGAAAACATTTGTTATTTATCTATTACTAGAATAAGTGTATCTCGACCCATAATATTTCGTTACATTTCAACTCGGCCTAAACAATGTTTAAATTATACATTGTTTATTTTTAAACAACCATTATAATTAAACTTGTCAATGTTACAAAGTAATAAATCAATCCCAAATCCTTTAACATTCAAACTGATATTATCCCTCGATAATAGTGAAGCCGTTCAAGTTGGGGTATTATAATTACCTCTCAGACCTTGATCGACAACGTTCCTATCATAAGATAATAAAAGTTTGAATCACAATATCCGACATATTATTCCCATTTTCATTTACTATTAAATAAGGTTTTATAACCCATTTTCTTTCATTTGAAATCCACCTTATATTCTAATTTACTTAACTTGTTAATTACGTAAATTATTTACTAACCTTCGATTAGAATCATTTTATACCGTTTCATTTTGACTATCCTTTATAAATAAACTACTAGAGCGTATGCGTCGCACACGGTACTTTACTCTAAAATGTCAGCTTGTTTATACGACATTTTATAACCCATTTTCATTTACCATATCTTTACGCAAATTCCTTTTTCCAATCTAGTTTCCAAAATTTGGAATTTTTTTCATTCCCCTTTATTGATTAGATTGAATATCTCATTTCTCCTTAAATGAGTAAATCACTTTAAAAATCCTTATCATAAAATTTGAAATAAAGGTAGTTTACTTTAATATACTAATAATTCCTTATTAGAGAGATAAAAATAAATAATTAAATAAACAACTTTAAACTGTAGTTAATTAAAGGTAAATTAACTACTTAGATTGTTCATTAAGTTTAACGATCATTTGTAAACTATTGCTATTAGATTAAACTAATATAATATCCAATCTTTATTAACAGTTGACCCTTTCGACTTATAAATATTACTTACCTTTTTACGTTAGTTATCAACTTAATTAACTTAATAAAACCGTTTAATTGTTTAAATAAACAATTATTCTAATTTCTCAAATGTGGCCAAAATCTACACTTTCCTATTCATAAAATCCCATTGATGACATGAGAACTCGTTTAATAATTGCTTTGTAAAACCTGGTTATAAATATCGATATATTTATAAACCTTTTATTTTAAATAACTTTTGTAAACTAAATTCAAAAACTTCGATCTAGTTATAAATTATATTTTATAACCTAAAACTCCGTTAGTTCGCCTGACGGCAAGACAACGTCTTTAAACGATGGATATCAGGCCATTTGCTGCCAATAACTTAATCAATATTGTTTATTGATTAAAACACAACAATCGTTGAATATACGTTCAACGATTAACATATATTCAACCATCAACATCCGAACAGGTTATAACATTATTTGGGAACAAGCAGTTCATGTGTTAATAATATGAACAATCAATAATATACAATTTATTTGAGGAATTCGGTCGGATTCCTCCAACCTGTCCTTCCCTGCATCACAGCACAAATAATAATAACATATAGGTAATAATTTAAACTAATACGTTCAAACAATCAGCAATCACGACATCCAATCAACCCACTAATTGTGAATTATAACCATGTGAATTTAGCACGTCAGAGAATTCAGAAAAGTGTGAGGGTTAACTCACCTTATTTCTCGATCCGACGGTCGGGTTGGTTTATATAATTTCGAACACATGCGATTGAAATTATATAATTTCCATTAGTTCTGAATCTTTCCATTTTGGCTCAGCAGCTTAGGCTCCATCCGTATGATTCCAATAAACCCTGATGCGCTCAATTCTGTGTACGTATATGGAAATACGACGATTTACTAATTTATATATGTGATATTTGTGATCATTAAAACTAAGTTTTAAAATTAATTAAGTTATCCTTAGTTAGCGTTTACCATCGTTGGACCCATAAATTCTTCATTTGCGAAAATTTTCTTTGGAAGCTCCGCTGAAACCTTGTTTGTCCACTTCGATTCTCTCCCAGCCTTCACTTTTCGTTATGTATAAACAACTCTTCCGCCTTTGAATAGCGAAACCAACATGCCCATCATCTTTTACATTTTTATTTTCTACTACTCTTCCATTTGAACCCGTGAACTCCGGACTTACCATGCTCCTGTATCTTTCCATTTCTACGCTGGTTTCACCTTCCCCTTTTCTATTTTTTTCTCTTTACCAATAAGGGCCGTAGCCCATTTTCTAGCCTAACCGCCTTTCCTTATTTCCCTTCCCCTTCACTAATAAACTGCTGTTGTTACTCACTGATATTGGTAGCAACCCTCTCCCACTAAAATATAAAACCATCTGCATGTATCTTTATACACGCCTGTTACCTCAAACAAGGAAACCAACTTCAACTAACCCCTTAGCACCACACAAAAGCCTCCATCGTTCCAAACGTGGACTTCATCACCGCATACTAGATTCAACCAATCACCTTGCCTCCCCCCATGATCTACTGCAAAACACCACGAAACTTCCTTTTGTCAAACCATCCTCGCATGTAAAAACTACCTCTCGCCTTCATTGTTTAAAACGCCATGCACTACACAAAAAAAACGAGGTTGCCTCCTTGTGCAAGGCCCACGTCATTTACAGCGATCTGAATCACTACACTAAACACCCAAACTCCGAGAACCCACGCCCATGCCTCCCGGTTCGCCACCATGAGCCATGTCCAGTTCCACTCACGAGCAACGGAGCCTCCCCATCTCCGATGTCTCTCTGTACATCGTCCTTTCCTTTCGACATGCAGCTTGCTTCGGTTTGGGAGAACGAACGATCGTATATATATATGTGCGTATTTACAGTATTCTTTGAAGAAGCAAAAAGAACACAAAGCAAGGCTTTTTATATAGAGACATATCCTTACTGTCTTAGGCATGTGCTAAGTTCGAGTAATATTATTATATTATTATTTTTCAGTGAAGTTGCAACATTAATTAAAAATAGCCGTACTTCGAGAAACAACCATACTCTGTAGGACTATTTTCAAAGACTTAGCTGAGAAATGTTAGACATGATAAGGACTTGCACATGGATCAGATAAGGTGGTATGTGATATTTTTCTACAATCAAGATTTTCCACAGATTATTTAACGTGGGTAGGAGGATCGATATGGAATACGGGGCTTCTTCGATATCAGGGAAGGACTTGTCAAATTTGATTATTATTATCTTTCTTTTCTAATCAAGCTACTGTATAAACATATGGCCAAAATTCTTGACTGTGTTACAAAGGAACATCATTTCCAATGATTGTTTTCTTTGTATATAGTATATGCCTATATGGTCAGCCGGATTGTTTAACCATGCAGAAAGAACATGCCAAGATATATTTAGATTGAATTTGTCATTTCACAATTTCATTTAATAATGCTGCAGTGATATATTTTTCGAAAGAAGCAACTTGTTTTAAAGCTGGAGATCTTGTGAACTGAAATAATTGACTTAAAGATACAAAGTATCCTGTAGAAAACATGTGCCGCCATTTTAAATAATATTAATGAAATGTTTATTTCTCTTTTTTTTTCAGTCAAAGGATGAGGAAGTTAGCATGTGCCTAGATTATATTTGGATTTGCTGAAGATTTTCTAGTATTTGTCACTGTTCCGTATGGATAATCCAAGATTTTGGAATTTCTAAATGAATACGCATAATATTTTCTTTTCATTGTATTGTTTGGAATAGGAGTACGCGTGGAGGTAGGATAGAATTGGACAGTACGAAGAAAAAGAAATAAAATACGCAAAAGATGGCGCAACTTTTGACTAGAGGTATAGATAAATATTTGTTTTAGTTTTCTGCGCTGAATGAAAAGAGAGGTAACATGTTTGAACAGTGGCATGTATGATATATTAATTTTTTTGAAAAGATTAGACGAAGAGAGTCGTTCAGCATGGCCGAATGATGCCAAGGATGGATGGAAACGAAATGACCTGGACGTGCAGTTTTTAAGTAATATTTGATTTAAGAGTAGATATTTATGGTATAGTGCTATATAAGATTTTATCATTTAGGGACCGCTATCGACAAAAATAAAAATACCGCTGTATCGACCAACGTCCCACGATCCCAAAAATACAATAATATCGGTAGGTTAACTTATACCGTAAAACCCAAAATATTAATATAGGGTGCAAAATACTCCAAATAAAAAGTTGCATATTTAATTAATTAAAAATTACATTAAAATTCTAAAAATTGAATTATAACTACGCCTTAAAGATTTTCTCCGAATTCGAAACCAATATTTAGTCATATTAACTTATTGTTACGGTTTATAACTAATTCCATAACGATTTCTGAAAAATTGATTTAGACATATCTTAATATCTATATGATGGAGTCTTGATTTCTCTGTTTCATTAGAAAATCATCATCTAATCGATTCAGCTTTTTCTTATTTCACTGAAATCCGATTTATATCGGATCCTGTATATCCAGTTGAAGTTTAAATCGTTATATTACGAACTACCGTGTCATTTCGAGCTCATTTTAATTAATTTATAATACATATAAAAATTCAACTGCATTTTCTATAAATAAATTTGATATAAAATCCATTAATATCACCCTATCAATATTTAAAATGGATTTTAATATTCGTAATCAATGTTCGAAAATCTGGGACGTTACATTCTTCCCCCCTAAAACAATTTCGTCCTCGAAATTACAAGGTAAGAAGAATGCTTCGGAACTAATCATTTTAAAAATAATTATTATGAATTATAATCAAAATAAATTCAGACTCTTCGAAATTTTCGAAATTTTCGCCAGCATCTCCGTTGTGTGGCTCGATTGGTACAACTACAACTGCCACTATGTGCCTTAACTTCTCCAAAGGAAAAAGCAAAGCCAAATGACTATCCAATTCAGGGGTATAAAACCAATCACCAACCAATATACCTATTTGTCGGGCAACTCAATCTCCAATTACTAAGCAAATCGACCACTGATCTTCATTTTCCAATCTGAACTTCAATCTGTGTATCCAAATCGATTTCATAGAATTCTAAATCTGCACCTATCTCAATTTATAACGCAAATAACAAATATAGATTTAAATAAATTGTAATAACCCGGAAATCTGAGCCAATTTAAAATTTTTATTTTGGCAATTTTAGCAAATTTTGATTATTTAAAATAATTTATTTTAAATAATAACGACAAGGAATTCAGTTTGAATAGAATTCAAATGTATATATTTATTTGAATCATCGTTAGAATATAAATAATTATCTATAATTATAAAAGGAATTGAAAATGGCGCGGTAGTTCGATAATTCGATTTCAAATTTCAAATGAGTGTACAGGATTCAAAATAAACCGGATTTTAGCGAAACCAAAAATATTAGAATCTATTTATGAATATCTTTCCAATGAATCCGAAAAATTGAAATTTCATAGCGGGAATCAAAAGATATGCCCAGTTGAAAATTCAGAATAGTCGCTATGGAATTATTGCCCTTAAAAATGGAAATTTTGCAAACGACATCGGTTTTCGACGAAACCACTTTTGTTGGATCCGGGATGTCAAATTAATGCTAGGTTTCAAAATTCGTAATTTTCTGAATCAATATGTGAGCGTGGAGAAGTTAAACGTGTTTGAACAGTTTCAGTCAATTTGGATCGACCAGAAAATGGCCATTTTTCAAACGGTCTTCAAATTTGACGAAATTAGTTTTGTTAGGACTGTATCGTCAATAAGAAGCTAGAAATAATTTTTTGGGAATTTTTAGAGACTATATGTGGCCCCGGTAAATTGAAATGTACGTTTAAAATAGAATATATAGATTTAAATTTTGATTTAAACAAAAACTGATCGAAATGATAGAATTGGCTAACGGGACAGATCCCATTGCGTTCGGTATGGGGGCAATTAGCTAGGGACGACAGTCATTGGGCTCGATTTGAGATCCGGATTAAAAGTCAACTATATGAAATATAAAAATAATTAAATATATTTATTTAAATATAGCCCCTGACACGACCTGAACTTCCCCGTGAAGGAAAGCACGGATTGCTTGAGGACAAGACAAATCAGAACGCAGACGGAAGAACATTTCATTGTTATTACAACAATTCCATCAGATACAAGAATATACAGAGTATAAATGAATAAATTACATTCAACAAATATCAGAGATTTAAATTACATTTAAATACATCGCAGCGGAAAAATATACAAAACACAACTGAAAATGATACACGGATACAGAGCTTTCCGAGCATCGTTCCAGCTGTAAATCAGGATCTTGTGAATATAAATCTGCAAACCAAAACTACTAGCTGCCCGTGCGGAAAATAGGGGCACCCAGAGTTTAGGTTAAAACAATAAACTCCAGGTCAGTCATGTGACTGGTGTGAGAACTAAAACAGTTATTTAAAACTTTACTTTAAAGATAGTAATTCAAGGGACCACGCCGTATAACACGGAATGGGTTTCCTCCCAAGAATACTAGTGCATATAACTAAACAGCGCAATGCTTTTTGAAAAAATGAAGCTATTATAAGACCCAGGTCCCATCACACAATGCAATGCAAGCCGGAGGATAGGGTTTTCCCTTATAATAGCCAAACATGCTTGGTACGTTTAAAACAAATCATTTGATACTATTATAAGTGTATAGTGTCAAAACAATTTCAATCATAAATATCAATCATAGACGACATGGGTACCATATATCATGTCGCCATACTAGTTCTACAATTAAAACCGCAATATCACGTATTGGAAATTGGATTCCGTCATGAGCCGAGGCAAGGGGCAAGCTCCTCTCCGATTCGAGACACTCTAGCAAATGCCTCAGGACCCCACTCTGATCCTTGGATCTTCAGGGCCGGTCCTCACCTAACTTTGGAGGATTAATTATTCCTGAACACACGTTTCCCGGTCCTTACAGACCTATATCCGAGGTGCCTCGTATCCAACAACCACACAGGTGAAAAGTATATAAATGTCAGGGCTAGTAGGTCACTGATACCACCCTAACTAGAAAGAAACGTCGTGCTCTCCCTGCGGTCACTATCCCGTTTTTGACACATACCGAGGTGTGAGGTTCGCGAATTCACGCTATACACAAAGCTACGTCACATAGACCATGCTTTGATCATCAACCACAAGACTTTGCTTTTCAACAGAAGCCCTGATCAATTGCCACTTACGCGTGCCACACTGGCAATTCACTCCATGCGACTGATGTCCATCGATATACGACCTCTGAGCTCGTACGTCTCAGAGAAGGGCGTTAAGCAAGAGAATAAATTCTCCGCCGCCAAACAGATGTATATTTGACAGAGATCAATCAACACAGAATAAAATCCAATGTCAGACACACAATCCATTTACAAGTTCGTTCTGGGTCTGAACGAAACCGGAGGCACTTTCCTCGCATATCCATCCATCTCCAAGTACGTCTGGACGATCACCAACTGTTTCCCTCATCTTGGGTGTACAGCCCAATCAAGATCATCAGTAATCACCCAAACGATGTGAAGACTGCCGGTCTTCAACCACCATCTTTATCTTCGACATCTCGTCGAATTGGTTATTCAGAATGGGTAGAAACTCGGCCTTTCTGAATAACCCACGTATATAATAAACAAATGTTACACAAACACAACGAACGCCTCATTCCAATTCAGAATATTCTTTTATTCACAAAATCACATTCTTAAGGAAAGGTTCCCATTAATTTTATCCACGATAAATTCTTCTAAATTTATTCTTTAATCTTCCTTTGGATATCACTTCAAACTAGTCGGGATTAGCGAACCACACCGAAGTAATTATTTATTTTATTTCCCAATCCCAACCTATATATCCCATGGAGAAAAACTGGTAATACTCCATATCTAACACCACAGTGTTATCGGTAAAATTAATTACCATCTCACGTTCAAATCTAATTAAAGATTTAACTATCGCTTTGGAGCAAAACTAGTGGTACTCCATTCTCGATCACCTTTCAGATTTGACAATTTAAACTATCAATTCACATTTCAATCTAATTAAAAATTCGTTAAAACTCCACTTAGTTTTAATCTTATCAAAAATCAATATCCTGTTTTTAACTGGGTTAAAGAACCAATGTCATATAAAACACGATTCACGATAAACCAAAATCACATTTGATATTAAGTACAAGGCTCTGAATAGAAAATATACCGGCTTATATTCAATATCAAATTCTGAAATCAAAAAATATCGTATTGGAAATAACGATATAAAATATATCTTTCAAATTCCCATAACAATATCTGTATAGTCACGAAATCCAACATCGAAATATTCCGAAGATAATTTCGATTCAACTCCAGTCCAATTCACGTATTGGGAATATTGATTATTTTTAAAATCACTTTCAAATTCAATTTATTTATTTCAAAAATAAATTGATTTTAATTCTAGTTCAAAACTAGTTCATTTCGACAAAAATCTATTTTTATCTTTTCAAATGTGGAATTCTTCAGCCTAATTTTTCCCAAATCATTTCTTTTGATTTTACACAAATTATAGATATTTTTAATAATTTTATCAAGGCCCGTATAGTCGATTTCCATCAACGGCCATCGAACTGCACTTACAGCGACCTTTTCCAAATTTGATTTGGATATAATTCCAAATCCAACCGTTAGATTTTAAATTTCTAATATTCATTGGAAAGCTCTTTTCGATACGAACCCAACGATTCCGGTTTTAGGAGAATCCGACGGTCGGATCTCCCGCAACGTCAATTCGAAGTCAATGGTCGAAATTCACGAACTGCCGCGGCGCAGCGCGTTCTATTCAGGCCATTATACATATAATATATATATTATATATATTTCGTCGATTTCCTTTTAAAACTTATTTTATAAATCATTTTAAATTCGTTTTCAAAACCATTTCAACTCTATATTCAATTTCAAATAAAAATTGTACATTTCATATCATTACTATATAAATGATAATATTTTCAAAACGTTATATTTTGAAATCACTACTTTTTTTATATTCATTATAAAAACGAATATAATCGATATAAATATCGTTCACGTCAAAATAGCGCAACTCTAATCATGACGGCTTTATATATTTCAATAAATTCGTTATTCTATTCAACAAATGAATATTTATTCTATTCAACGCATGAATCTATATTTCTTTCAACACATGAATAATCTCAACACATGAGTACTGTCAACACATCACTATTTTTGTTATGTAAAATATTTTATAAAATTTTGGTATCTATCGTTTGATTTTTAATTAGACTCCACCGTAAAGTAGATTCTAATTGTAAATATGATAAAGATGTGCATTTTATTATTAAAATATTTCACTCAACACCTAAATAGTTTCAACACATGAACATCGTCAACACATGACTATTTTTATATTCAACACATGAATTTCCTTTTTTTAATATTCATTATTTTCCCAATTGGAATGAGGCCCAATCAATCACCATATAACGTTAATTATATGGATTCCATACAACACATGTATATAATAGCAACGATAAACCATCAACCATCATCCAAAGTGCACAACACAACTGCATAAGCATCAAATATAAATAATCAACGCTTACACAGCCTGTCGACCAATCGATCGACATACAATGAAATAATTGGGATTAGTGTATGCCAAATATCATCCCAACACCCGTGTGGGGTTTCAAATCAACAAACACAGATTATTATTTGTGCAGTTGGGCGATGTGTAAAATTTATCGACCCAATCAATATCAGTCAAATCAGTGTATATAAACAAATTGACCGATTTGTTTATAATTGTTTATTTATTCACAATCACGTTAAAAATTATATTTATTTCAACCATCTTCAATTTGTTATCGATTTCACATCAACATCACAAACAATTTTCAAAACACATCAATCAAACAAACAAGCCATCCATGGTCTGTGGATGACGGGTGTCGGGTGCTGCTAAGCACCGTCTGCATCCAAGTATATATATAACTAGAAAAAGAAATTTAGAGTGAGAAGTTCTCACCAATAGCTATCCCAACTCCACGACTCTTCTATTATAGGAAATAATCACTGTTCTCGCCTTTTGTCACTTTCGTTGCCCGTAGCCACTACATATATAAAAATCACATTTTTATATTATTGCCATGTATATAAAAATCATATTTTTATAATTGCTCCATATGGATAAAAATTCTATTTTTACATCGCTGCTATATAGATAAAAATTCTATTTTTACATCGTTAATATATAGATAAAAATTCTATTTTTACATCGTTACTATATAGATAAAAATTCTATTTTTACATCGATGTTCATATAATAAAGATTATATTTTTATCACGCTATTCTCTATATAAAGATTATATTTTTATTCTTCTAAAAATACAAAAATCATATTTTAATTCAACGCTAATTCACAAATAAAAACCTAAATCAACTAAAGAAGACTTACAGCTCAAAGTGGAAGAGGGTGGAAGCTGTACGTTGGAGGGGGGGGGTTGCTAGGCGGAGAAGAGGAGGAGGGGGTCGCGGGTTCATGGGTGGTGCTCGAATGGGTGGCGGCGGTCTACAGGGGCGGTTTCTGAGGTGGTTCGTCGATCGAAGGGGGGAGGGGGTCTGTCGACGCGGCTGAGGTCAGAGAGGGGGTGCGGTGGGCCAAACAACGGCGGAGGGTGGGGCCAGGCGGCGCTCGCGAAGGGGCGGCGTCCATCGAGGGCTTCTGCTCTTTTTTTTCTGTAATGATTTCAATTCGAACGGGGGGCGGGGGGGCTGAGGAGATAAAGGAGAGGAGAGAGAGTTTTATTTTTTAATTATTTTATTTAATTATCTCCCAAAAAGCAACTTTTATTTTCGACCTCTAAACGAGGCCCACCGCCTATCGTCCATAGCTAATTACCCCCATCCCGAACACAATGGGATATGTATCGTAAGCTGATTTGACTGTTTCGATCAGTTTTCGTCAAAATCACATATAACTCTATATATTGAATTTGAACGCGCATTTCAGTTTACCGGGGTCACATACTAACTCGAAAAATTCCAGAAAAATATTTTCTAGCTTCGTATTGACGATACGGTCCTAACAAAACTAGTTTCGTCGAATTCTGAGACCGTTGGAAAAATGGCCAATTTCCAGTCGATTAAAATCAACTGAAACTGGTCAAACACGTTTTCCTTTGCCACGCTCACATATTGATTCGAAAATTACGAAATTTGAAACCTAGCAATAACTTGACATCACGGACCCAACAAAAGTGGTTTCGTCGAAATCTGAGGTCGTTTGTAAAATTTCCATTTTTAAGGGCCTGAATTCCATAGCGACTATTCAGAATTTTCAACTGGACATATCTTTTGATTCCCGCTATGAAATTTCGATTTTTCGGATTCATTGGAAAGATATCCTCAATTAGATTCCATTATTTTTGGTTTCACTGAAGTCCAGTTTGTTTTGCACCCGGTACATTCAGTTGAAGTTTGAAATCGAATTATCGAACTACCGCGCAATTTTCAATTCCTTTTATAATTATATATAATTATTTATATTCAAACGACGACGTATATAAATATATACGTTCGATTTCTATTCAAAATAAATTTCTCGTTGATATTTTTAAAATAATTCATTTTAAATGTTCAAAATTCGCTAAAATTGCCAAAATAATAATTTTAAACTGGCCCAGATTTTCGGGTTGTTACAATCTCCCCCACTTAAAACTTTTTGTCCCCGAAAAGGAACAAAGTCGAAAGTGGTTTGATCAATCAACTCTACGTTCGATCTGGCTTCCATTCTCCAACTTTTCAGTTTCTGAGAATTTTCAAATTCTTCAAAAAAATTGGCTAACACTCGGAATTTTCGAAAAATTTCGCCATAACCTCCCCTGCACCGGGAGCAACGGGAAAATCCCGAAATTGCCTTACAGGCCCTCTGATCTCAAAAAGAAAATGAAAAAGCCAAGCGGCTAGCCAATCGTCTCATAAAATCATCTTCACCCAAACAAAACAGTAAATTATAGTAAATATGTACCTATTTGTCGAGCAAACAAATTTTATTCTCTGCTCTAGCCTCCTTGCTATGACCTGTTCAATGTAAGTACCTGTATATGCAAGCAAATGTGACCAATTTTCAATACAATTCAATATTTGATTCAATTAGGCTAAATGGTTCAAAATTATTAAACAAATAAACAAACAGCACAAACATCAATCAATTAGTGAATTAGAGTTTCAAATTCATAACTTTGATACATATACAAAAATCATGTTTTTGATGCCAATTCACAAGAAATAAATCTATCTATATAAGTTTTGGTTCTCACACCAGCCTAATGGAAATATATAGATATCACACCTTCGAAATACGAACATAAATACTGATGATGCGGCCGCATTACCAGAATTATCTCCGGGCGACTAGAGTGTGATTCTATATCTATCCAGTATATTAAAACTTCGAATATACGTTCATGACGCGTATATGCAAAATCTTTATATACTCGATTGTCCAAATTCAAAATAAATAAATAATCAAATACGTATAAAACGATTTAAATTTTCAATACAAAATTGTTTTCATTTGAAAAATATACTCTTCACACTCGTTCTAGGATACTACTGATCCTATCTCTAACGAGTCATTCTAATTGGATATTACTAATCAAATATCTGATGAATTCTTTCGTATGGTTCTAATGTGTCTTGTTCTCGAGCTCTGTAAACCAAAGCTCTGATACCAAACTGACACGACCCGAACTTCCCCGTGAAGGAAAGCACGGATTGCGTTGAGGATAAGACAAATCAGAACGCAGACGGAAGAACATTTCATTGTTATTACAACAATTCCATCAGATACAAGAATATACAGAGTATAAATGAATAAATTACATTCAACAAATATCAGAGATTTAAATTACATTTAAATACATCGCAGCGGAAAAATATACAAAACACAACTGAAAGTGATACACGGATACAGAGCTTTCCGAGCATCGTTCCAGCTGTAAATCAGGATCCTGTGAATATAAATCTGCAAACCAAAACTACTAGCTGCCCGTGCGGAAAATAGGGGCACCCAGAGTTTAGGTTAAAACAATAAACTCCAGGTCAGTCATGTGACTGGTGTGAGAACTAAAACAGTTTTTTAAAACTTTACTTTAAAGATAGTAATTCAAGGGACCACGCCGTATAACACGGAATGGGTTTCCTCCCAAGAATACTAGTGCATATAACAAAACAGCGCAATGCTTTTTGGAAAAATGAAGCTATTATAAGACCCAGGTCCCATCACACAATGCAACGCAAGCCGGAGGATAGGGTTTTCCCTTATAATAGCCAAACATGCTTGGTACGTTTAAAACAAATCATTTGATACTATTATAAGTGTATAGTGTCAAAACAATTTCAATCATAAATATCAATCATAGACGGCATGGGTACCATATATCATGTCGCCATACTAGTTCTACAATTAAAACCGCAATATCACGTATTGGAAATTGGATTCCGTCATGAGCCGAGGCAAGGGGCAAGCTCCTCTCCGATTCGAGACACTCTAGCAAATGCCTCAGGACCCCACTCTGATTGTAACGAACTGGGATTTTCTACTCCGAAAATCAACATCAAACTATCATGTTGACCATTCAGACATCAAACATTCCAGATCATTAATAGAAAGAAGTTAGAGGGTGAGAATAGATAAGATAGAAATATTAGAATAGAAGTAGAAGAAACACCACAACACAGAGTCTCACATCGCAGCGGAACAAAATATAATACAGAAATAAATCTTTATTGAGAGCTTTAAAAATACCTACAGTATCAGAGTACATCACACAATGGGACAGTTATAATGATCTGTTCCCATATACAACACACAGCGGAATAGTAGCTATATAATATCATACGTCTGGACTCTTCCAGCTCGTCTCTTCGCAGCTCTTGGTATCCTGATCCTGTCAACCCGGGCTAACCCGAGCATTTACAAAATACCGGGTCAGTCTGGTGAACCAGAGTGAGAAAAACTCGCACAGTATTTAGGATAAATCATCCAATCATGATTTTAAAGTTCAAAATCTTTCAAAAGAAAAGGATAATCGTAAGACCAAATCCACACATAAACACGGACGGTTTTTACCTTACGATAGCCCAAAACATTTTTGAAACCAATATCTTGTCTGATATTATAATAATGTCTAAATACAAGTAATTATCACATCTAGCGGAACGCTTGCATCTCACGCTCCACATATATAGTATACAATCAAAAACCGCGGGCACTTATTGGAGATTGGATTCCAACTATGACAAGGTATGGGACCACCTGCCGATAGTGTATCTCTAGAGACGAATACACTGGGTTCAACAAGAACGTCTTGCAACCCGGCCCTCACATGACCGACCACTCATTTCGCTTGAGTGTATCGAATGTATATCACCGACGGTTGGGATCAGCAATCGTCTCCCGACAAGGGACAACATCGAAACATAGATTTAAGAACAAATAGGAATTTCTCTAGATAGGTGATTATACACCCTAATGGGAGCGACCCACATAGCCATGTTGCCTGCCCGATTTTTGTCATTTCCTGGCTGATGAGACTTGAGGCCAGAATTAACTTCTGATCATCTGGTCGTCATTCACTTGAATGCCACATCGTCAGATCCGTCAGATATCACTAATCGACGTCCACAAAAATACTCTAGCTGGAAGCTAAGAGAACGGCAAATCTCCGCCAACAACTATAGCACGTTTGAAGAAATCAACGTACGTGACCCTTTGGAAATACTCTGTCAGACACTCGTCCATACAAGTCATCCAGGAACAGGATGAACCGAAGGCACTCTCCTACTGCATCCAATATAGGAATCACCCCATGGATCAGTAGCGAGAAGTCCTTGCAACCCGTAGATTCCAACCACGACAGAATCACAGCTTATCTCTGCTTGCCAGGCAGCGAAAATTAGTGGTTCTTCCGTTTATGGGAACCCATGGTCTTCACAGCACCATCTCGATCATCTTCTGATATCTTCACGTATTTGTTGGTCGGAATGGTTTTCGAATATAAATTCGATCCCGGTCTTTCCATACCAACAATTGTATTGGAGAGGTTTGATAGTCGGTGTTTTAACTATCAAAATATACAGTGTTTCAATCATGACACTCCAATGAGTTCACTGGTTAAGTATTCAGCATCACCTGGCCTTTTAACACTTGATTTACTTCGTTAAATCAAAACTTATAACTATGTTAATATTTAAAAATATGATATTTGAATAACTCTAATTCGATTTAACTCCAATCGATTAACTCCAATTGATTAACTCAAAGTGGTTAACTCTAACTGATTAACTCGACTTCTTTAACCCTATCAATTTACTACTATTTTACTTAACTCCATTCGCTTGACTCTAGATCGCGGCGATCACAATGGTTACGCCTGATACCCTCAGGAAACATCCGACCGCCATAGGCTATCTGCAGCCCTGCGAATTACGCTAGCAGTCGTACGAAATGGCACTCATCTTGAAAAAAACTATGTTTGACTAACTCTAGCTCGAATAACTATATTCAATTTCCCACTTAATCTTCCTTCCAATCATCTTTTAAATTCGGAAATCCATTAGTTTTAACAAAGAAATTTATAGCACATATGTTATAACAATAGCGTTATAATTACTATTTAGATTTACAAAACAACAGCGCTATAATCGCTGTTTAGGTTTACAACCCATTTACTATAGCAAAAGCTCTACAATCTCTATATTAGATTTACAAAACATATATTATAACAACAGCGCTAAAATCGCTGTTTAGATTTTCAAAACATATCCACTAACGTCTCTTACGATTACCAACTAATACTATCTTCAGATAATCCCGAGGTTGTTCAAGTTGGGGTATTTTAATTACCTCTCAGACCTTGATCAACACCGTTCTCATCCTTAGATAAATATGAGTTGTAACCCAATCACCAAAATTCCATTTCGATCTCAAACCAATTCTCATCATAACTTGGATTTTTGTTATACAACCCCACGACCCATTCCTTTGTCCAAATCCCCTTTTACCAATCACCTTCCCAATCTATTCGACCATTTTCCACATTGGAAATCTTACTTAAGAATCTTCCCCTTTTTCTTAACCACATTCTTAAGTAACGTTAATTTAGAATTAACGATGTAGCACTTCAGACTTCCTTTATCTAATTCTGATGTAATATAACCCTTTCGTATTCTCTTCCTTTTACTTAATTCAAGTTTATATTAAGAAATCGAACTTACTCAAAAACCTCTTTATAACTTCGTTATTTAATCTCGGGTTTAAAGGTATCAGTCGTTATAAACTCCTTTCATCATTTACTTTGATTCCACTTCACCATCGATCACTTTATACATTTATTCAATGAAAACAAATTTCCTAAATTACTATACATCACGATAACACCTTTCTTTAATCATTAACTATTGTAAAATAGTTAATTCCTTTATTAACTAAAATAAATAGTTAATCCCTTTAAAAACCTTTTTTAAACAATATTTATTTAACCATTTAATTTAAACACATTAACCTGATAATCAAATCCAGTTCACAACAGTCGATTTAATTAACTCAAACCCTGATTATTTTATTAACCGAATTCAATTAATCCACACTTTAAATAATATAAATAATTTAAATAATTTCCATTAATTGTTTCTTTACAAAAATAATTTCCAAAGTTTAACCATTCAGTTTATCTCTTATTCTACTACTTGTAAATCTGACTAACATCGGCATTTACTTTGCAAAATAATTTAAAAACCAATCAAAATCTTAAATAAATAAAATATTTATTTATTTTTCTTAAATAACTTTTATTCAAAATAATATAATTCAAAATCTAATCCTGGTTATAAAATTAAATTTTCATAACCTCAATTCTATCGATTTACTTGACGGTGAACCACCATTTGTAAACAATTGATTTAATAGGTCATACTTTGCCAAATACCCAACCAATCCCACTTATTAGTCTAAACCAACCAGATGTTGAACATGCAGTCAAATCAAATTAATCACATTCAATTGATAATAAATAACAACCATTTAGCACCAATCAAATAATCGAACAATTCAAACAACTAAGCACGCTTATAAATAAACGTAACCAACAGGGTGAGTTACCTCCGTTTTGTCCAATCGTTAAAATAACGATTTGGTATTCCACTGAAATTAAACACAATTTAATTTCATTGGTTAAATCAACAGTTAAATAGATAACTAGCAAAGCAGTCAACCATTGGTAAGCAGAGCACACAAAATAAAAATACCCAATAAAATATAAAAAGGGTAACTGAGTGAGTTTAACTCACCTTGAGTTGATTTTGTTCATTGTCGGCGGCTCTTTTTAATTAAATTAGACAGTCGTCTAATTTAATTAAAAACTCTGGTTGATTTCAGTCACGTCTGTTTCGATCTGTAATTAGTTTGCAATGACAACATATCAGATCATGATTTAATACTAACCCTAAATAATTAATTAGTCTTTTATATACGCTAATTACGTTAGCAGGCCGAAATATTGTTTTCCCTTATTATCTCGTTATCCCTGTTCCTGTTACTCGGTTCAACATCCTGTACATGTAAACATATGATTTTAAATAAACTAAATAACCTCTTTAATCTAAGATTAGTTAAGGTTTTTTTTCGTTACTGTTAATATATGACTAATATGAGTACCATCAGATCACGTTCCTTCTTGCGTTCAAATATACCTCTGGACTCCATCGTTAGTTCCAGTACCTTTCTTCATGGTTCTACACTGAAACAGAATGGAAAATCCAATTTACAAGCATTACTTATCAACTCAAACCCTTTACTTATAGTTATAATTATAAGCTAATTACTGTTGTACTTAAAACGTGGATTGATCCTTCGTTGCCATCACCTTCGAACTAGATCGGAAGCACTGAAAGCTCCACCTTGTTCAGTTTTCCCTCTTTGTATTCTTCTACACCGTTTGGACCTTGTCCTATGCGAGAGCACCTAGCATCCTTTGAAACCAGCGCCACTAACACCACGTCCAAACTCAGACCATCCGAGCTTCAACCGTTCACTCCTCCTTTTAGCGACATACACTACACGGTACCCTTAAACACACTGATGCCATCAGCACCGCGACTACTACACTTCTTGGCTGCCGCGCCATGTCCAGCGATCACCAGAGCACCCGACGCTCCATCTTCATTTACGGTTATGGATTTTATTAACAACCGCATCTTTAGTTTTCTCTGATGTGAGGAAGACACCTTGTGTATATAATATGAAAAGAAGACAGAGAACTAAGAGGAAACTTTGCATTTTCACTGTTCTGGAGCGGAAAAGAAAATGGAGGAACAGCGATGTATTTATAGAGAAGAATGACGTGGAGACCACATTGCTTAGGGATAGGTTTGCAGTAAAATGTTAGAATAGCTGTTTTGATGGTGAGTGCCTCAGAACGTGGTCGGCAAGGGTTGAGACTTTGCCGGCAAGAAATTTGTTTTGTCATTTCACGCAAGATGTTGTACAAGCTAGGTAGAATAGCTGACGTTGGTGCAGGCATCATTTATTTGATTGGAACATCATGGCGTGCGTTATACAGGGGCGGCATGTTCCAATATTGGTGCATTATAAAGAGAGTTTGGATTATTTTAGTAATATTATACGTAACTTTGCAAATGGAGAAATGTTTCAAAACAACTACAATTCGTCTTCTGTTTTTCTGATAAAAAGGCTAATCTTGGTGTAAAAAGGTATTCCGAACCCAACAGGACAAGTTTCATCGAAATCCGAGGTCGTTTAGAAAAATTTCCTTTATAAAACCAGAAATGAACACGCGTTTAATTTTTCCATGATCACTAGATAAATCAAATCAACTTGAAACTTCCAAATCTTACAATAATTTGTTGATACGAACCCAACAACATCAGTTTCGTCGCATTCTGAGACTGTTTCCCCGGTAGGCTATTTTTACCGTGTACCGCAATACCCCTTTTAACACCAAATTATCCGATCTCCAAAAATAACAAACTCTATACCTATCCTGACTCTAATCGACGATACGAACTCAACGGAACTGGTTTCGCGGCCTAATTCGATCGTCTGTTCAAGTTACACTCCAATATCTCTTTATTAATTGAATTACACGCTATAGAATTTGAACTGGCGTTTATGGCTACCGTGGTCACATACGACACCGGTTTTCCATGCAATTTGATTTTTCTGACAATAATTTGGCGATACGGTTCCAACGAAACTGATTTCGTCGAAATCTGAGTCCGTTTGCAAAACGGCCATTTTAAAGGTCGATATTTTAAATAACGATTTCCACAGCGTTTTTTTCCAAATTTGATTTAGCCATAACTCGCAACCAATCACACGAAATCTGGATTTTTCTCTTTCATATGAAAGCTATCGTCAACACGCTCCCAACGTTTCTTGTTTCACAGAAATCCGACTTATATCGGACTATGTATGTCCACTTGAAGTTCAAACTGGAATTTTCAAACTGCAGCGCTATATTTCAAGCTCTATTTATAATTATATAAATATATAACGTCGAACTTTCTTTAAATAGCGAATTAGATATTAATTCCATCGATATTCCAAATAAAATATTTAAATTAAATAAATTAAAATATATATATATATTTGACGGCAAAAACACGGGTCGTTACACTGATCCTTGGATCTTCTGGGCCGGTCCTCACCTAACTTTGGAGGATTAATTATTCCTGAACACACGTTTCCCGGTCGTTACAGACCTATATCCGAGGCGCCTCGTATCCAACAACCACACAGGTGAAAAGTATATAAATGTCAGGGCTAGTAGGTCACTGACACCACCCTAGCTAGAAAGAAACGTCGTGCTCTCCCTGCAGTCACTATCCCGTTTTTGACTCATACCGAGGTGTGAGGCTAGCGAATTCACGCTATACACAAAGCTACGTCACACAGACCATGCTTTGATCATCAACCACAAGACTTTTCTTTTCAACAGAAGCCCTGATCAATTGCCACTTACGCGTGCCACACTGGCAATTCACTCCATGCGACTGATGTCCATCGATATACAACCTCTGAGCTCGTACGTCCCAGAGAAGGGCGTTAAGCAAGAGAATAAATTCTCCACCGCCAAACAGATGTATATTTAATAGAGATCAATCAACACAGAATAAAATCCAATGTCAGACACACATTCCATTTACAAGTTCATTCTGGGTCCGAACGAAATCGGATGCACTTTCCTCGCATATCCATCCATCTCCAAGTACGTCTGGACGATCACCAACTATTTCCCTCATCTTGGGTGTACAACCCAATCAAGATCATCAGTAATCACCCAAACGATGTGAAGACTTCCGGTCTTCAACCACCATCTTTATCTTCGACATCTCGTCGAATCGGTTATTCAGAATGGGTAGAAACCCGGCCTTTCTGAATAACCCACGTATATAATAAACAAATGTTACACAAACACAACGAACGCCTCATTCCAATTCAGAATATCCTTTTATTCACAAAATCACATTCTTAGGGAAAAGTTCCCATTAATTTTATCCAAGATAAATTCTTCTAAATTTATTCTTTAATCTTCCTTTGGATATCACTTCAAACAAGTCGGGATTAGCGAACCACACCGAAGTAATTATTTACCCAATCCCAACCTATATATCCCATGGAGAAAAACTGGTAATACTCCATATCTAACACCACGGTGCTAGGGGAAAAATTAATTACCATCTCACGTTCAAATCTAATTAAAGATTTAACTATTACTTTGGAGCAAAACTAGTGGTACTCCATTCTCGATCACCTTTCAGATTTGATAATTTAAATTATCAATTCACATTTCAATCTAATTAAAGATTCGTTAAAACTCCACTTAGTTTTAATCTTTTCAAAAATCAATATCCTGTTTTTAACTGGGTTAAAGAACCAATGTCATATAAAACACGATTCACGATAAACCCAAATCACATTTGATATTAAGTACAAGGCTCTGAATAGAAAATATACCGGCTTATATTCAATATCAAATTCTGAAACCAACAAATATCGTATTGGAAATAACGATATAAAATATATCTTTCAAATTCCCATAACAATATCTATATAGTCACGAAATCCAACATCGAAATATTCCGAAGATAATTTCGATTCAACTCCAGTCCAATTCACGTATTGGGAATATTGATTATTTTTAAAATCACTTTCAAATTCAATTTATTTATTTCAAAAATAAATTGATTTTAATTCTAGTTCAAAACTAGTTCATTTCGACAAATAACTATTTTTATCGTTTCAAATGTGGAATTCTTCCGCCCAATTTTTCCCAAATCATTTCTTATGATTTTACACAAATTATAGATATTTTTAATAATTTTATCAAGGCCCGTACAGTCAATTTCCATCAACGACCATCGAACTGCACTTACATCGACCTTTTCCAAATTTGATTTGGACATAATTCCAAATCCAACCGTTAGATTTCAAATTTCTAATATTCATTGGAAAGCTCTTTTCGATACGAACCCAACGGTTCCGGTTTTAGGAGAATCCGACAGTCGGATCTCCCGCAACGTCAATTCGAAGTCAATGGTCGAAATTCACGAACTGTCGTGGCGCAGCGCGTTCTATTCAGGCCATTATATATATATATATATATATATATATATTTCGTCAATTTCCTTTTAAAACGTATTTTATAAATCGTTTTAAATTCGTTTTCAAAACCATTTCAACTCTATATTCAATTTCAAATAAAAATTGAACATTTCATATCATTACTATATAAATGATAATATTTTCAAAACGTTATATTTTGAAATCACTACTTTTTTTATATTCATTATAAAAACGAATATAATCGATATAAATATCGTTCACGTCGAAATAGCGCAACTCTAATCATCACAGCTTTATATATTTCAATAAATTCGTTATTCTATTCAAGAAATGAATATTTATTCTATTCAACACATGAATCTATATTTCTTTCAACACATGAATAATCTCAACACATGAGTACTGTCAACACATCACTATTTTTGTTATGTAAAATATTTTATAAAATTTTGGTATCTATCGTTTGATTTTTAATTAGACTCCACCGTAAAGTAGATTTTAATTGTAAATATGATAAAGATGTGCATTTTATTATTAAAATATTTCACTCAACACCTAAATAGTTTCAACACATGAACATCGTCAACACATGACTATTTTTATATTCAACACATGAATTTCCTTTTTTTAATATTCTTTATTTTCCCAATTGGAATGAGGCCCAATCAATCACCATATAACGTTAATTATATGGATTCCATACAACACATGTATATAATAGCAACGATAAACCATCAACCATCATCCAAAGTGCACAACACAACTGCATAAGCATCAAATATAAATAATCAACGCTTACACAGCCTGTCGACCAATCGATCGACATACAATGAAATAATTGGGATTAGTGTATGCCAAATATCATCCCAACACCCGTGTGGGGTTTCAAATCAACAAACACAGATTATTATTTGTGCAGCTGGGCAATGTGTGAAATTTATCGACCCAATCAATATCAGTCAAATCAGTGTATATAAACAAATCGGTCGATTTGTTTATAATTGTTTATTTAATCACATTCACGTTAAAAATTATATTTATTTCAACCATCTTCAATTTGTTATCGATTTCACATCAACATCACAAACAATTTTCACAACACATCAATCAAACAAACAAGCCATCCATGGTCTGTGGATGACGGGTGTCGAGTGCTGCTAAGCACCGTCTACATCCTAGTAAATATATATATATATATATATATATATATATAACTAGAAAAAGAAATTTAGAGTGAGAAGTTCTCACCAATAGCTATCCCAACTCCACGACTCTTCTATTGTAGGAAATCATCACTGTTCTCGCCTTTTGTCACTTTCGTTGCCCGTAGCCACTACATATATAAAAATCACATTTTTATATTATTGCCATGTATATAAAAATCATATTTTTATAATTGCTCCATATGGATAAAAATTCTATTTTTACATCGCTACTATATAGATAAAAATTCTATTTTTACATCGTTAATATATAGATAAAAATTCTATTTTTACATCGCTACTATATAGATAAAAATTCTATTTTTACATCGATGTTCATATAATAAAGATTATATTTTTATCACGCTATTCTCTATATAAAGATTATATTTTTATTCTTCTAAAAATACAAAAATCATATTTTAATTCAATGCTAATTCACAAATAAAAACCTAAATCAACTAAAGAAGACTTACAACTCAAAGTGGAAGAGGGTGGAAGCTGTACGTTGGAGGGGGGGGGGGGGTTGGTAGGCGGAGAAGAGAAGGAGGGGGTCGCGGGTTCATGGTTGGTGCTCGAATGGGCGGCGGCGGTCAACAGGGGCGGTTTCTGAGGTGGTTCGTCGATCGAAGGGGGGGAGGGTGTCTGTCGACGCGGCTGAGGTCAGAGAGGGGGTGCGGTGGGCCAAACAACGGCGGAGGGTGGGGCCAGGCGGCACTCGCGAAGGGGCGGCATCCATCGACGGGGTGGAGGCGTCATCGAGGGCTTTTGCTCTTTTTTTTCTGTAATGATTTCAATTCGAACGGGGGGGGGGGGGGGCTGAGGAGATAAAGGAGAGGAGAGAGAGTTTTATTTTTAATTATTTTATTTAATTATCTCCCAAAAAGCAATTTTTATTTTCGACCTCTAAACGAGGCCCACCGCCTGTCGTCCATAGCTAATTACCCCCATCCCGAACATAATGGGATATGTATCGTAAGATGATTTGACTGTTTCGATCAGTTCTCGTCAAAATCACATATAACTCTATATATTGAATTTGAACGCGTATTTCAATTTACCGGGGTCACATACTAACTCGATAAATTCCAGAAAAATATTTTCTAGCTTCGTGTTGACGATACGGTCCTAACAAAACTAGTTTCGTCGAATTCTGAGACCGTTGGAAAAATGGCCAATTTCCAGTCGATTAAAATCAACTAAAACTGGTCAAACACGTTTTCCTTTGCCACGCTCACATATTGATTCGAAAAATTACGAAATTTGAAACCTAGCAATAACTTGACATCACGGACCCAACAAAAGTGGTTTCGTCGAAATTCGAGGTCGTTTGTAAAATTTCCATTTTTAAGGGCCTGAATTCCATAGCGACTATTCAGAATTTTCAACTGGAAATATCTTTTGATTCCCGCTATGAAATTTCGATTTTTCGGATTTGTTGGAAAGATATCCTCAATTTGATTCCATTATTTTTGGTTTCACTAAAATCCGGTTTGTTTTGCACCCGGTACATTCAATTGAAATTTGAAATCGAATTATCGAACTACCGCGCCATTTTCAATTCCTTTTATAATTATATATAATTATTTATATTCAAACGACGACGTATATAAATATATACGTTCGATTTCTATTCAAAATAAATTTCTCATCGATATTTTTAAAATAATTCATTTTAAATGTTCAAAATTCGCTAAAATTGCCAAAATAATAATTTTAAACTGGCCCAGATTTTCGGGTTGTTACAATCTCCCCCACTTAAAACTTTTCGTCCCCGAAAAGGAACAAAGTCGAAAGTGGTTTGATCAATCAACTCTACGTTCGATCTGGCTTCCATTCTCCAACTTTTCAGTTTCTGAGAATTTTCAAATTCTTCAAAAAATTTGGCTAACACCCGGAATTTTCGAAAAATTTCGCCATAACCTCCCCTGCACCGGGAGCAACGGGAAAATCCCGAAATTGCCTTACAGGCCCTCTGATCTCAAAAAGAAAAAGAAAAAGCTAAGCGGCTAGCCAATCGGCTCATAAAATCATCATCACACAAACAAAACAGTAAATTATAGTAAATATGTACCTATTTGTCGGGCAAACAAATTTTATTCTCTGCTTTAGCCTCCTTGCTATTACCTGTTCAATGTAAGTACTTGTATATGCAAGCAAATGTGACCAATTTTCAATACAATTCAATATTTGATTCAATTAGGCTAAATGGTTCAAAATTATTAAACAAATAAACAAACAACACAAACATCAATCAATTAGTGAATTAGAGTTTCAAATTCATAACTTTGATACGTATACAAAAATCATGTTTTTGATGCCAATTCACAACAAATAAATCTATCTATATAAGTTTTGGTTCTCACACCAGCCTAATGGAAATATATAGATATCACACCTTCGAAATACGAACATAAATACTGATGATGCGGCCGCATTACCAGAATTATCTCCGGGCGACTAAAGTGTGATTCTATATCTATCCAGTATATTAAAACTTCGAATATACGTTCATGACGCGTATATGCAAAATCTTTATATACTCGATTGTCCAAATTCAAAATAAATAAATAATAAAATACGTATAAAACGATTTAAATTTTCAATACAAAATTGTTTTCATTTGAAAAATATACTCTTCACACTCGTTCTAGGATACTACTGATCCTATCTCTAACGAGTCATTCTAATTGGATATTACTAATCAAATATCTGATGAATTCTTTCGTATGGTTCTAATGTGTCTTGTTCTCGAGCTCTGTAAACCAAAGCTCTGATACCAAACTGACACGACGTGAACTTCCCCGTGAAGGAAAGCACGGATTGCGTTGAGGATAAGACAAATCAGAACGCAGACGGAAGAACATTTCATTGTTATTACAACAATTCCATCAGATACAAGAATATACAGAGTATAAATGAATAAATTACATTCAACAAATATCAGAGATTTAAATTACATTTAAATACATCGCAGCGGAAAAATATACAAAACACAACTGAAAGTGATACACGGATACAGAGCTTTCCGAGCATCGTTCCAGCTGTAAATCAGGATCCTGTGAATATAAATCTGCAAACCAAAACTACTAGCTGCCCGTGCGGAAAATAGGGGCACCCAGAGTTTAGGTTAAAACAATAAACTCCAGGTCAGTCATGTGATTGGTGTGAGAACTAAAACAGTTATTTAAAACTTTACTTTAAAGATAGTAATTCAAGGGACCACGCCGTATAACACGGAATGGGTTTCCTCCCAAGAATACTAGTGCATATAACAAAACAGCGCAATGCTTTTTGGAAAAATGAAGCTATTATAAGACCCAGGTCCCATCACACAATGCAACGCAAGCTGGAGGATAGGGTTTTCCCTTATAATAGCCAAACATGCTTGGTACGTTTAAAACAAATCATTTGATACTATTATAAGTGTATAGTGTCAAAACAATTTCAATCATAAATATCAATCATAGACGGCATGGGTACCATATATCATGTTGCCATACTAGTTCTACAATTAAAACCGCAATATCACGTATTGGAAATTGGATTCCGTCATGAGCCGAGGCAAGGGGCAAGCTCCTCTCCGATTCGAGACACTCTAGCAAATGCCTCAGGACCCCACTCTGATCCTTGGATCTTCAGGGCCGGTCCTCACCTAACTTTGGAGGATTAATTATTCCTGAACACATGTTTCGCGGTCCTTACAGACCTATATCCGAGGCGCCTCGTATCCAACAACAACACAGGTGAAAAGTATATAAATGTCAGGGCTAGTAGGTCACTGACACCACCCTAGCTAGAAAGAAATGTCGTGCTCTCCCTGCAGTCACTATCCCGTTTTTGACTCATACCGAGGTGTGAGGCTCGTGAATTCACGCTATACACAAAGCTACGTCACACAGACCATGCTTTGATCATCAACCACAAGACTTTGCTTTTCAACAGAAGCCCTGATCAATTGCCACTTACGCGTGCCACACTGGCAATTCACTCCATGCGACTGATGTCCATCGATATACAACCTCTGAGCTCGTACGTCTCAGAGAAGGGCGTTAAGCAAGAGAATAATTTCTCCACCGCCAAACAGATGTATATTTAACAGAGATCAATCAACACAGAATAAAATCCAATGTCAGACACACATTCCATTTACAAGTTCGTTCTGGGTCTGAACGAAACCGGAGGCACTTTCCTCGCATATCCATCCATCTCCAAGTACGCCTGGACGATCACCAACTGTTTCCCTTATCTTGGGTGTACAACCCAATCAAGATCATCAGTAATCACCCAAACGATGTGAAGACTTCCGGTCTTCAACCACCATCTTTATCTTCGACATCTCGTCGAATCGGTTATTCAGAATGGGTAGAAACCCGACATTTCTGAATAACCCACGTTTATAATAAACAAATGTTACACAAACACAACGAACGCCTCACCCCAATTCAGAATATTCTTTTATTCGCAAAATCACATTCTTAGGGAAAAGTTCCCATTAATTAACCAAGATAAATTCTTCTAAATTTATTCTTTAATCTTCCTTTGGATATCACTTCAAACTAGTCGGGATTAGCGAACCACACCGAAGTAATTATTTATTTTATTTCCCAATACCAACCTATATATCCCATGGAGAAAAACTGGTAATACTCCATATCTAACACCACGGTGTTATCGGTAAAATTAATTACCATCTCACGTTCAAATCTAATTAAAGATTTAACTATCGCTTTGGAGCAAAACTAGTGGTACTCCATTCTCGATCATCTTTCAGATTTGATAATTTAAATTATCAATTCACATTTCAATCTAATTAAAGATTCGTTAAAACTCCACTTAGTTTTAATCTTTTCAAAAATCAATATCCTGTTTTTAACTGGGTTAAAGAACCAATGTCATATAAAACACGATTCACGATAAACCCAAATCACATTTGATATTAAGTACAAGGCTCTGAATAGAAAATATACCGGCTTATATTCAATATCAAATTCTGAAACCAACAAATATCATATTGGAAATAACGATATAAAATATATCTTTCAAATTCCCATAACAATATCTGTATAGTCACGAAATCCAACATTGAAATATTCCGAAGATAATTTCGATTCAACTCCAGTCCAATTCACGTATTGGGAATATTGATTATTTTTTAAATCACTTTCAAATTCAATTTATTTATTTCAAAAATAAATTGATTTTAATTCTAGTTCAAAACTAGTTCATTTCGACAAATAACTATTTTTATCGTTTCAAATGTGGAATTCTTCAGCCCAATTTTTCCCAAATCATTTCTTATGATTTTACACAAATTATAGATATTTTTAATAATTTTATCAAGGCCCGTACAGTCGATTTCCATCAACGGCCATCGAACTGCACTTACAGCGACCTTTTCCAAATTTGATTTGGACATAATTCCAAATCCAACCGTTAGATTTCAAATTTCTAATATTCATAGGAAAGCTCTTTTCGATACGAACCCAACGTTCCGGTTTTAGGAGAATCCGACGGTCGGATCTCCCGCAACGTCAATTTGAAGTCAGTGGTCGAAATTCACGAACTGCTGTGGCGCAGCGCGTTTTATTTAGGCCATTATATATATAATATATATATATATATAATATATATATATTATATATTTCGTCAATTTCCTTTTAAAACGTATTTTATAAATCGTTTTAAATTCGTTTTCAAAACCATTTCAACTCTATATTCAATTTCAAATCAAAATTGAACATTTCATATCATTACTATATAAATGATAATATTTTCAAAACGTTATATTTTGAAATTACTACTTTTTTTTTCTATTCATTATAAAAACGAATATAATCGATATAAATATCGTTCACGTCAAAATAGCGCAACTCTAATCATCACAGCTTTATATATTTCAATAAATTCGTTATTCTATTCAACAAATGAATATTTATTCTATTCAACACATGAATCTATATTTCTTTCAACACATGAATAATCTCAACACATGAGTACTGTCAACACATCACTATTTTTGTTATGTAAAATATTTTATAAAATTTTGGTATCTATCGTTTGATTTTTAATTAGACTCCACCGTAAAGTAGATTCTAATTGTAAATATGATAAAGATGTGCATTTTATTATTAAAATATTTCAATCAACACCTAAATAGTTTCAACACATGAACATCGTCAACACATGACTATTTTTATATTCAACACATGAATTTCCTTTTTATAATATTCATTATTTTCCCAATTGGAATGAGGCCCAATCAATCACCATATAACGTTAATTATATGGATTCCATACAACACATGTATATAATAGCAATGATAAACCATCAACCATCATCCAAAGTGCACAACACAACTGCATAAGCATCAAATATAAATAATCAACGCTTACACAGCCTGTCGACCAATCGATCGACATACAATGAAATAATTGGGATTAGTGTATGCCAAATATCATCCCAACACCCGTGTGGGGTTTCAAATCAACAAACACAGATTATTATTTGTGCAGTTGGGCGATGTGTAAAATTTATCGACCCAATCAATATCAGTCAAATCAGTGTATATAAACAAATCGGCCGATTTGTTTATAATTATTTATTTATTCACATTCACGTTAAAAATTATATTTATTTCAACCATCTTCAATTTATTATCGATTTCACATCAACATCACAAACAATTTTCACAACACATCAATCAAACAAACAAGCCATCCATGGTCTGTGGATGACGGGTGTCAGGTGCTGCTAAGCACCGTCTGCATCCTAGTATATATATATATATAACTAGAAAAAGAAATTTAGAGTGAGAAGTTCTCACCAATAGCTATCCCAACTCCACGACTCTTCTATTGTAGGAAATCATCACTGTTCTCGCCTTTTGTCACTTTCGTTGCCCGTAGCCACTACATATATAAAAATCACATTTTTATATTATTGCAATGTATATAAAAATCATATTTTTATAATTGCTCCATATGGATAAAAATTCTATTTTTACATCGCTACTATATAGATAAAAATTCTATTTTTACATCGTTACTATATAGATAAAAATTCTATTTTTACATCGCTACTATATAGATAAAAATTCTATTTTTACATCGATGTTCATATAATAAAGATTATATTTTTATCACGTTATTCTCTATATAAAGATTATATTTTTATTCTTCTAAAAATACAAAAATCATATTTTAATTCAACGCTAATTCACAAATAAAAACCTAAATCAACTAAAGAAGACTTACAGCTCAAAGTGGAAGAGGGTGGAAGCTGTACGTTGGAGGGGGGGTTGCTAGGCGGAGAAGAGGAGGAGGGGGTCGCGGGTTCATGGGTGGTGCTCGAATGGGTGGAGGGGATCTACAAGGGCGGTTTCTGAGGTGGTTCGTCGATCGAAGGGGGGAGGGGGTCTGTCGACGCGGCTGAGGCCAGAGAGGGGGTGCGGTGGGCCAAACAACGGCGGAGGGTGGGGCCAGGCGGCGCTCGCGAAGGGGCGGCGTCCATCGACGGGGTGGAGGCGTCATCGAGGGCTTCTGCTCTTTTTTTTCTTTTTTTCTGTAATGATTTCAATTCGAACGGGGGGGGGGGGGGGGGGCTGAGGAGATAAAGGAGAGGAGAGAGAGTTTTATTTTTTAATTATTTTATTTAATTATCTCCCAAAAAGAACCTTTTATTTTCGACCTCTAAACGAGGCCCACCGCCTGTCGTCCATAGCTAATTACCCCCATCCCGAACACAATGGGATATGTATCTTAAGCAGATTTGGCTATTTCGATCAGTTTACGTCAAAATCACATATAACTCTCTATATATTGAATTTGAACGCACATTTCAATTTGCCGGGGTCACATACTAACTCGAAAAATTCCAAAAAAATATTTTTTAGCTTTGTATTGACGATACGGTCCTAACAAAACTAGTTTCGTCGAATTCTGAGATCGTTGGAAAAATGGCCAATTTCCAGTCGATTAAAATCAACTAAAACTGGTCAAACACGTTTTCCTTTGCCACGCTCACATATTGATTCGAAAAATTACGAAATTTGAAACCTAGCAATAACTTGACATCACGGACCCAACAAAAGTGGTTTCGTCGAAATCCGAGGTCGTTTGTAAAATTTCCATTTTTAAGGGCCTGAATTCCATAACGACTATTCAGAATTTTCAACTGGACATATCTTTTGATTCCCGCTATGAAATTTTGATTTTTCGGATTCGTTGGAAAGATATCCTCAATTAGATTCCATTATTTATGGTTTCACTAAAATCCGGTTTGTTTTGCACCCGGTACATTCAATTGAAGTTTGAAATCGAATTATCGAACTACCGCGCCATTTTCAATTCCTTTTATAATTATATATAATTATTTATATTCAAACGACGACGTATATAAATATATACGTTCGATTTCTATTCAAAATAAATTTCTCTTTGATATTTTTAAAATAATTCATTTTAAATGTTCAAAATTCGCTAAATTGCCAAAATAAAAATTTTAAACTGGCCCAGATTTTCGGGTTGTTACAGCCCCTCTCCTATTTCCCTCCTCTCTCTCTCCTCAGTTACCATCGTTCAGAAAAAAAAGAAAAAAAAAATCGCTGAACCCTAACCCGCCTCCAGGCGCCACTGCGCCATCGTCGGCCCCCCAGTCGCTCCGCCTCCACCATCCTCCCCACTCGTCGCCCCTCTCCTCTCTCCATCCTTTCTCTAGCCCTAAACCGCATTCCAGTACACCGCAGACACCCCCAGGCCCCGCGCCGTGCTTCAGATCGACGCTCCGACCTCCTACTGCCGCCGGCAACACCCACCACCGCCTGAGCCAGCCTCCGACCACCCCCGATGCGCAGAGCAGTGAGTTCCTTTATTTTATTTAGTTTATTTCAGTTTTTAATGTAATAAAAAAATAGGATTTTTGCGTTAGATAAATATATGATTTATAAACATATGTTTAAAACTGAGATCTTCATTTATATAAAATCCGAGATTTTAATTTATATAAAGTTGCAAATTTTATTTATATGAATGAAGAGGAAATATTGGATCTTTTATGTGTATGAAGCGTAGTAAAAAAATCGGATCTTTATTTATTAATAGCAAGAATAAAAATATGATTTTTATTTATGTAGAGTAATAAAAATATAATTTTTATTATATTACTAGCAAGATAAAAATGGAATTTTTGTCTATATAGTAGCGGGATAAAAAAAAGTGATTTTTATCCATATAGAGTGATTATAAAAATGTGATTTTTATATACATGGAAACAATATAAAAATGTGATTTTTATATATGTAGTGGCTACGGACAACGAAAGTGACAAAAGGCGAGCACGGCGAAGATTTTCTACATACGAAGGGTCGTGGCGTTTGGTTTAGCTCTTGGTGAGAACTCCTCACTTTTAATTTATTTTCTAGTTGAAATATATACTAGGATGCAGACGGTGCTTAGTAGCACCCGACACCCGTCGTCCACAGACCATGGATGACTTGTTTGTTTGATTGCTGTGTTGTGAAATTTGATTGTGTGATGTGGAATAAAATAAAATATTTTATAGTGGAAAATATTTTATAGTTAAAAATATGATTTTTAACGTGTATATAAAATAAATAGTAATAAACAAATCAGATGATTTCTTTATATACACTGATTTGACTGATATTGATTGGGACAATAAATTTTACACATCGCCCAACTGCACAAATAAAAATCTGTGTTTGTTGATTTGAAACTCCATACGGGTATTGGGATGATATTTGACGTACACTAATCCCGATTGTTTAGTTGTATGTCAATCGATGGGTTGACAGACTGTGTAAGCGTTAATTATTTATATTTAATGCTTATGCAGTTGTGTGGCGCACTCTGGATGATGGTTGATTATTTGTCGTTGTTATTATATACATGTGTTGTAGAAAATCCATATAATTAACATTATATGGTAATTGATTGGGCCTCATTCCAATTTAGAAAATAAATTCATGTGTTGAATTGAAAATAAATTCATGTGTTGAAATGAAAAGTTGAAAATAAATTCGTGTGTTGAGTTGAAAATAAATTCATGTGTTGAATTGAAAATAAATTCATGTGTTGAATTGAAAATAAATTCGTGTGTTGAATAGAAAATAAATTCATGTGTTGAATAAAATAAACATTCATGTGTTGGATAGAATTAACATTCAGGAGTTGAATAAAATAAATATTCATGTGTTGAATAAAAGCTGTGTTGATTAGATTGACGCCACTTTGACGTGAATGATATTTATATCGATTTTATTCATTTTTATAATGAATATAGAAAAGAAAGTGATTTCAAAATATAACGTTTTGAAAATATTATCATTTATAGATTAATGATACAGAATATCCAATTTTGACTAGAAATTGAATATGAAGTTGAAATCGTTTTGAAAACGAATTTAAAACAATTTATAAAATATGTTTTAAAAGGAAATCGATGAAATATATATATATATATTATATATATATAATGACCTGAATAGAACGTGCCGCGCTGCGGCAGTTCGCGAATTTCGACCATTGACTTTGAATTAACGTCGCGGGAGATCCGACCGTCGGATTCTCCTAAAACCGGAACCGTTGGGTTCGTATCGAAAAGAGCTCTCTAACGTATATTAGACATTAGAAATCTAACGGTTGGATTTGGAATTATGTCCAAATCAAATTTGGAAAAGGTCGCTGTAAGTGCAGTTCGATGGCCGTTGATGGAAATCGACTGTACGGGCCTTGATAAAACTATTAAAAATAGTAATAATTTGTGTAAAATCATAAGAAATGATTTGTGAAGAATTGGGGTGAAAAACTCCATATTTGAAAAGATAAAAATAGATTTTTATCGAAATGAACTAGGTTTGAACTAGAATTATAATTCATTTATTTTTGAAATAAATAAAGTGGATTTGAAATGGTTTTAAAAATAACCAGAATTTCCAATATATATATTGGAAATTGATTTGAATCGAAATTATCTTTGGAGTATTTCGATGTTGGATTTCGTGATTATATAGATATTGTTATGGAAATTTGAAAGATATATTTATATCGTTATTTCTAATACGATATTTGTTGGTCGTAGAATTTTATATTGAATATAAGCCGATATATTTTCAATTCAGAGCCTTGTATTTAATATCAAATGGGATTTGGGTTTGTCGTGAATGGTATCTTCATTAACACTGTTCTTAAACCCAGTTGAGAAAAAGATTAAATATTTTTATTTAGATTTAATGAAGTATACCAATTAAATGGAATTTAATTGGAATTGAATTTGAATTGATTTTGGGGTTTATCGTGAACGGTGTTTTAAATAACACTTGTTCTTTAACCTGATAATTAATATAATGTGATTTTAGGTTTATCGCGAACCGTGTTTTAAATGACTTTGGTTCTTTAACCCAGTTAAAGCCAGGATATGATTTCCCAAGTTAAATAATCATTGATAGTGATTATTGGGAAGATTAAAACCAAGTGGAGTTTTAATGAATCTTTAATTAGATTGAAATAATCAAGAATGGAGTATCACCATTTTTGCTCCAAGCGATAGTTAAATCTTTAATTAGATTTGAACGTGAAATGGTAATTGAATTTACCGATAACACCGTGGTTGTAACAACAAGGAATTTCGCTCGATCCGAATCAGTCGCTAAACCGACCAAGACCGTTCGAAACGCCTGATTATTTTGAGAACACGACAAATCAGAACGCAGACAGAAGAACATTTCATTGTTTATTACAACAATTCCATCAGAACACAAGAATATACAGAGTATGAATGAATATTATGCAACAGAAAAATATCAGAGATTACAATAAATTAAATAGCAGCGGAAAATAATACAAAACACAACTAGAAGAGATACGCGGATACAGAGCTTTCCGAGTATCGTTCCAGCTGTAAATCAGGATCCTGTGAATATAAATCTGCAAAAACAAAACTACTAGCTGCCCATGTGGAAAATAGGGGCACCCAGAGTTTAGGTTAAAACAATAAAATCCAGGTCAGTCATGTGACTGGTGTGAGAACAAAAACAGTTATAAATCTTTATTTTAAAAGAGAGTAATTCAAGGGACCACGCCGTATAACACGGAACGGGTTTCCTCCCAAGAACACTAGTGCATATAACAAAACAGCGCAATGCTTTTTCGAAAAATGAAGCTATTATAAGACCCAAGTCCCATCACACAATGCAACGCAAGCCGGAGGATAGGGTTATCCCTTATAATAGCCAAACATGCTTGGTACGTCAAAACAAATCATTTGATACTATTATAGGTGTATAGTGTGAAAACAATTTCAATCATAAATATCAATTATAGACGGCATGGGTACCATATATCATGTCGCCATACTAGGCTCTACAATCAAAACCGCAAATGTCACGTATTTGGAAGTTGGATTTCCATCTGTGAACCGAAGCAAAAGATAGTCCTCTACCGATTCGAGACTGTCTAGCCCGAGTCTCAGGGCAAGTACTCAGTCAAGCCACTTGGATCGTCAGTGCCGGTCCACCAATGTGGATTAAAATGCCTGAACACTGCGTTTCCCCGCCCTATGGGGCGTAAATGAGCCAACGAATGACTCCATCGGACCCGGATCGTCCGATCAAACCGAGGCGCCTCACAACAGCAACAACCACATAAGTCAAACTCGTCAGGGCGTGTAAAACCATTGACGCCACTTCTAGCTAGAAGGAAACGCATGTCCTCCCTGAGGTCCTCTCCTGTTTTTGGTTCACCACCGGGGTGTGAGGCTCGCGAATCAACGCTACACAAAGCTACGCCACAAAGGCCGTGGTTTGATCATCACCACAAGACTTTTCTTTTCAACAGAAGCCTTGATCAATTGTCACTTAGGCATGCCACACAGGCAATTCACTCCATGCGTTTGATATCCATCAATATATAACCCCTGAGCTCGTACGTCTCAGAGAAGGGCGTTAAGAAAGAGAATAAATTCTCCGCTGCCAAATAGATATATATTTAATAGAAATCAATCACACAGAATAAAATCCAATGTTAGACACACAGTCCATTTACAAGTCCGTTCTGGGTCTGAACGAAACCGAAGACACCTAGTACCCCGCATATCCATCGATCTCCAAGTACGTCTGGACGATCACTAACTGTTTCCATCTTCTTGGGTGTACAGCCCAATCAAGATCATCAGTAACCACTCAAACGACGTGAAGACCTCCGGTCTTCGACCACCGTCTTCACCTTCGGCTTATCGTTGTATCAGTTATTCAGAATGGGATAAACCCGGTCTTTCCGAATAACTCGCGTATATAATAAACAAGTTTTACACAAACACAACATACGCCTCATTCCAATTCAGAATATTCTTTTATTCAAATATTCTTATACTTTGGGAAAAGTTCCCATTAATTTTATCAAAGATAAATTCTTTAAATTTATTCTTTAATCTTCATTGAATATCAATTCAAACTAGTTGGGATTTGCGAATCACACCGAAGTAATCATTTATTTTATTCCCCAATCCCAACCTATTCATCCTATGAAGTAAAACTGGTCATACTTCATATCTGACACCACGGTGTTATCGGTAAATTTGTAACGACCCGCATTCTACGCATCATAGGATCGTAGAATATTTATTTCTTTCACATACGAAGTCGTATGGTCATGTAACTTTGGGAGATGACTATTGGGGTCATTTCCCAAGTTCATGATTTTTCCCGATTTTTAATTGACCATTTTGCCCCTAGCTAATCTTGTTTTGGACATAACTTTTGATTGGACAGGAGTTTTGACCTGAAACCACTTCCATTGGCTTCGGATGATGGTTTACAATTCCGTAGAGTGGTCAGATTAGCCAAACGGACTCACCGTTTGGGAGATATGGCTGAAACAAGTTTCAGATGGTGAAAAACAGCTTAACCGGGCCTAATTTGGGTGATTAGTGAGTGGGCCCATAACCCAATTCGGGATTAGGGTTATGGGGAGGCTGATAGGGTTAGGGAATTCAGTTTCTATCATTTTCTAGCCGCCACTCTTTGTTCCTTCAAGTTTAGCCATGGCCTCCACTTTCTAAAACACCCCAAATCACATTCTAATCGCTAATTAAGCCAAATCAACATCAAATTAAGGGGGAATAGCACCAAAACAAGGTTAGAGCAGCTGTGTTACATTGGGAACAGCGCCAAACAAAGAATCATTTCAGTTTTAAGGTTTTATTTGTGGCTGAGGTAAGTATTTGCATAGTTCTGCACTAATTACGGTTAATTAAGGGTAATTAGTGAAGATTAGCGAATTTAAACATGATAAAATTCCGGAAAAATATTTATAAAATTCGAAATAATGTTTTAGACCTCTGTTAGAAATTTGGTTTGATTTGGTTAAGTTTTACTAATCATATCATTAGTTTTGCCTAAACATGCTTAAGGGGAAAACATGGGTTTTTGGGTATGTTTGATCCTTATAAACACGTCATATTGTTGTTTTAGTGTTTGTGGATGATTATACATGTTGCTATGACTATATGGTATGTTTTATGATTGCATAGAAAAGTTTGAATGGTTGAAAACGCCGTCGTTTGGCGAAAATAGCTTGCTGGAAAAACTTGCAGCAAACCGGATAGGAGCATTCGGATAGGAGCAACCGGATAGGAGCATTCGGATAGAAGCATTCAGATAGGAGCAACCGAATAGGAGCATTCGGATAGGAGCATAGCATTCAGATAGGAGCAACCAGATAGGAGCATTCGGATAGGAGCAACCGGATAGGGGCATCCGATCCGAACCGGATAGGGGCACCCGATCCGAACCGGATAGGGGCACCCGATCCGAACCGGATAGGGGCATCTGAGCACCCGAACTGAACTAGAAAGGAGCATTCGAACCGAACCAATAAGGAGGGGGCGAACCGAACCGAACCGGAGGATCGAACACCAAGTAGACCAAAACCCGAGATGCAAAGGAAGTCCAAATGAGGAGTTGTACCTCAGGATCCAGATGAGAACCAAGGAGGGAACATCATGAGTTGGGCTTTGCTACGGGACGTATGCTAAGGGGTTATCGATGTATGTAACTTTAGATCACTATGTGTAGGGGGTACGTGAACGGATTCAGGGCCACAGTGGCCTAGGTACGACTAAAGAGCTATAGACCAATGAAGTGGGGTCATTTGTAAAGATTTGGTCATGACTCCATGGGATAAGCTTGGTAGTAGCAGTAGTTGTACAAGTTGAACTTCGTCACTACTTCGATGGGTCTAGTGATTGACAGTGGTGGACATCGTATGCTTTACGCACTGAGTGAGAGATGTGAGAATGGTTGCTATGTTTGATTGTTTTCCTTCATTATGACGTACACACCCCCGCCCCCATATTCTTTACACCATATGATAGTGGCACCTTAGAGTATTGTACGGTATGTAGTGCTAACTCTATGGTTGCAGGTCCAGGTTCAGGTATGGTTTAGTATACCTGTTATTGTTCTGTTTAGCTGCTTATCGCTCATACCAGACTTTTCGTCTGACCCAGAGTTTTATGTCTCTTCTTATTACTCTGGGTTCTCTCACGAGCAGACTAGAGACAGGTTAGCTGGGTATGCACGAGTAGCTGATCCGGAGACGAGCAGGAGGCTTCCACGTATGATACATATAGATATTCTCCCTGTGTTGTTGAAGATCATTGCTTGGGCATTAGTAGTGCATCTTATACTTTAACTTTCTTTTGCTTTAGAGACAGTTTAAAGTTGTAACAATGATGTTGGATCATAAGCTGTATTTGGATTTCCGCTGCTATGTTGGTTTAGTTTTCAGCTTATGCACTGTCTCGCCTGTTTTATGTCAAGATTATGTTATTATTATATTTTGTTCCATGCGCTGTGAGACATTCTACAGGTTCCTTGTTAGTTCATTCTCTTCTTTCCTTTCTTTGGCGATCGTTCCGTGCTAGTCGGGCATGTGTACAGCGCACCTTCGGAGGAAATGCAGACTGGTGCGGGATGGGCCATCACACTTGGTATCAGAGCTCTAGATTGCGTAGTTAACCTAGGGAAAGACACCAGGGAGAGATAATACGTATATGAGAGCGCGTATTTGTGATTATTTTGGTTTTCAAAAGCTATATATATATTATTGGTATAGCCATGGATGAAGTCGCATTGCACTAGCACCACTATGGAGATGGCTAATCGTTTCTCTTTACAGACTGAACGATGAGCCGATATACGAGGGGTACTGGTAGTGGAGCCAATAATGGGAATGCTACCGACATGAGGACGATGTTTACTAACCTCATGAGAGAGATGCTTAGAGATGTTCAGAGGGCAGCTCCCAATGCTGGTAATGGTGGTGGTCCAGTAGTGCAGGCGCCTAGGGCCGATTTTGCCAAGCTGAATAAGGATTATACTAGTCTTGGTGGGAAGCCGTTCCACGGAACGGAGTCGGCCATGGATGTTCAGGATTGGCTGGATAGCTGCGAGCGTATCTTCGAAGACTTGGATATCGAGGATGCGATGAAGAGAAGGCTAGCATCCTGTCAGCTGTAAGGACGGGCAATGAATTGGTGGAATGCTATAAAGGCAACTACCCCAGAGGATCAGATTACTTGGGATCAGTTCAAGGTTCGCTTTAGCGATAAGTTCATTCCAGCTGCTAAGAAGTCGGTGTTGTTTAAGAAATTCTTGGAACTCAAGCAGAATGGCAGAGCTGTCTCGGAGTATATTGCCGAATTCGACACTTTGTCGAAATATGGGTTATCCCTAACAGATACTGCCGAGAAGAAGAACGAGAAGTTCATAACTGGTTTGGATGGATACTTGGGGGAAAGGCTTATTAACCACATCGATGAGACGTTTGAGTCGATTGTGGGGAAAGCATTAAGGTCAGAGAGTCTTTACCCTAAGTCGAAGACTGAGGTTGCATCTGCAGAGGAGCCAAAGCCGCAAGCAAGCGGTGGAGGCAAGAATGGTTCTCAGAATAAGAGAAAGCAGAATCAGACTAAGGATGGCCAGAAGAAAAAGGACAAGAAGGATGTTGAGTGCTTCAGCTGTGGGAAGAAGGGCCATTATGCTAGTAATTGTCGGGCCAAGCCAGCGGAAAGGAAGTGCTTCAACCGTGGCCAAGTGGGACATCACAAGGACAAGTGTCCGCAACCCCCTAGAGAAAAGCAGATGGTGAAAGCATATGCCGTTAATGCTATTCCTTCTTCGTTGAATGCCCCAACTGCGGCGGAGAAGGGAAAGAATGTCGTTATTCAAGGTATGCTTTCTGTTTATGATGTTCCTGTTAGAGTTTTGTTTGATACCGGCGCTTCCAGTTCTTTCATATCTAGTGACCTGGTAGATAGGTTGGGATTGGAGCCCGAGATTGTCGATAGACCTTTAGTAGTGACGAACCCGATTGGTGGTTCGACTAACCTTAGCATGATTTGTCGTAATGTGGTCTTATCGAGTCATGGATGCATGTTTGTTTGTGATTGCTTTGTTTTGGGCTTTACTGGGTTTGGCATTATTTTGGGAGTCGATTGGCTCCAAAGATACGGGGTGGTGGTAGACTGTGAGGGTTTTTGGTGACAGCTAAAGCGGATGATGGGCAGATGGTAGTGTTTGGTGGTCTACCTAGTGATGGGGTAATGGCTAGTTTTCTAAATTCCCTCGACATCCCGCAAGGTGAGTTGTCAGGTTTTCCCGTGGTTGGCCAGTATCCGGACGTCTTCGAGGAAGTGACCGGGCTTCCACCACATCGAGAGATTGAGTTCCGTATTGATTTGGTGAAAGATGCCAGACCTATAGTGATGCCACTTCGTCGTATGGCACCAAGGGAGCAGCGAGAGCTCGGGGTGCAAGTCAGCGATCTTTTGAAGAAGGGATTTATCAGAAGGAGTGTTTCTGAATGGGGAGTACCAGTTGTGTTTGCTACCAAGGCGGATGGTTCCCTTCGCTTGTGTGTAGACTACCACGAACTGAATAAAGTGACAAGGAAGAATAAGTATCCTTTACCGCGGATAGATGATTTGTTTGATCAGTTAAGTGGCGCGAGAGTATTCTCCCAGTTGGATCTCGCGACAGGTTTTCATCAGCTTAGAGTGGAAGCTGAGAGTATAGCTAAAACGACATTTCGAACGCCGTCTGGATTTTATGAGTGGTTGGTCATGCCATTTGGGTTGACCAATGCACCAACATATTTTGTGGATCTTATGAATAGGGTATTCAGAGATCAGTTGAATAAGTTTTTTCTTGTGTTCGTGGACGACATACTTGTTTATTCGAGGACAGAGGAAGAACACAAGGAACACTTGAGGATAGTGATGGAGGTGTTGAGAAAACACCAATTGAAAGCAAAGTTTTCTAAGTGTCACTTCTGGTGGAGGGAAGTGAGGTTCTTGGGCCATGTCGTTTCAGAGAATGGTATTGCCGTGGATCCTGCGAAGGTGGCTACAGTACAGGATTGGTCTACGCCCAAGAATGCAACAAACATAAGAAGTTTCTTGGGATTAGCTGGATATTATCGTAAGTTTATCCAAGGTTTCTCCAAGATAGCAGCACCGTTGACTCAATTGACCAAGAAGAATCAAGCTTTCGTTTGGGACGAAAAGTGCGAGAATGCATTCAAGAGTCTAAATGACAAGTTGACATGTGCACCAGTGTTAGTCATTCCTAAGGGGAATGAAGAGATGACGGTATACACGGACGCATGTGGTACCGGACTAGGTGTTGTACTGATGCAGGGTGGTAGGGTTGTAGCTTATGCAAGTCGGCAATTGAAGCCACACGAGAGAAGATACCCTACCCATGACTTGGAATTGGCTGCGATCGTGTTCGCATTGAAGATGTGGAGACATTACCTCTTGGGAGAAAGGTTTGAGTTGTTTACCGATCACAAGTCACTAAAGTATCTTTTCTCTTAGAAGGATCTAAATCTCCGACAACAAAGATGGTTAGAATTCTTGGCTTCCTACGATTTCGATATCGCATATACACCAGGAAAGGGCAATGCAGTAGCTGATGCATTGAGTAGAAGACATGCCAGTTTAGGGGCTATGTTTCTAGAATGGAAGCAACTGGAGTACATAGCTGGGTATGATTTCAGACCAAAGTGCGAATTGGATCCAGAAATGTTAGCAAGTTTGACGATCAGACCCACTTTGATTGAGCGGATTGGTTCCAATCAGAGGAACGATCCTAATCTTTTAGAAATCATCTCCAAGTTAGAGATGGGAAGCGATGAACAAGTATGGGCTTGATCGAGATGGATGGCTTCGAAAGAATGGAAAGTTAGTTGTACCCAATGTCAATGGATTGAGAGATGAAGTGCTTAGAGAATGTCATCACTCAAAACTGACTATACATCCCGGCGGTAACAAGATGTACCGAGACATGAAGCAGACCTACTACTGGGAAGGGATGAAAAGAGACATTGGGAAGTTTATATCCAAATGCATGAATTGCTAGCTAGTTAAAGCTGAGCAAAAGAAGCCTAGTGGTTTGTTACAACCATTAGAAATTCCAGAATGGAAATAGGAACAAGTCTCAATGGATTTCATTGATGGGTTACCAAGGACCAGGTTGGGCCATGATAGCATTTGGGTGATTGTGGACCGATTAACCAAGAGTGCAAGATTTATACCCGTCAATTCGAATAGAACGGTAGCTAAGTTAGTTGAGCTATATGTGAAGTGGGTAGTGAGATTTCATGGAATACCCAAAGGCATTGTGAGTGACCGAGATCCGTTGTTCACTAGTGGATTTTGGAAGAGCTTACAAGAGGCGTTAGGATCAGAATTACATCTCAGTACTGCATATCATCCTCAAACTGACGGTCAAACAGAGAGGGTGAATCGTGTATTAGAAGATCTCTTAAGAGCTTGTGTATTGGATTTTGGTGGATCATGGGATGACCATCTACATCTAGTGGAGTTCGCATATAATAATATTTATCAGTCCAGTATTGGTATGACTCCATTTGAAGCTTTGTATGGAAGACCGTGGAACTCACCGTCATGTTGGTTAGAAACTGGTGAGAAGTTTGTGCTTGGACCAGATGTGATAAGAGAAACTTCAGACAAGATCAAAATCATTCGACAGCGAATGAAGGCTGCCCAAGATAGGCAGAAAAGTTATGCTGATAAGAGTAGAAGAGAATTAAAGTTCTCCATTGGCGACTTGGTGTTTGTCAAGATTTCTCCGTTAAAGAGAGTAATACGATGTGGCAGGAGAGGCAAGTTAGCACCAAGATTCGTTGGTCCATTCCCAGTTCTCGAGCAAATTGGGAATTTGGCATATAAAGTTGAATTACCAGACAAGATGGCAGGAGTTCACAACGTATTTCATGTTTCCCAGTTAAGGAAATTCGTGCATGACCCAGATGTGACTATTTCACCTGATCAGTTGGATGATGTCGAAGTTGAACCCGAGGCGATTAGGAACCGCAAGCCGGTGCGTATTGTTGGGAACGATACGAAGCAATTTTGAAGGAAAGCGGTGAATCTAGTCAAAGTTCAGTGGGGCGAGAATGAGAATGACTGTACTTGGGAGACAGAGGAGAGCATTAGGAAGACGTATCCAGAACTCTTTGCCTGGTAAGATTTCAGTTTCGATTTAGTTTTCTGCATGCTAGGATAGACTTGTTTTGCATGTTTGATTATTGCATATGACTGGTAGGGATGCGGGATCCTTTGTATGTTTTGGGTTAAGGAATTTCGGGGACGAAATTTCTTAAGGGGGAGAGTGTAACAACCCGCATTCTACGCATCATAGGATCGTAGAATATTTATTTCTTTCACATACGAAGTCGTATGGTCATGTAACTTTGGGAGACGACTATTGGGGTCATTTCCCATGTTCATGATTTTTCCCGATTTTTAAATGACCATTTTACCCCTAGCTAATCTTGTTTTGGCCATAACTTTTGACTGGACAGGAGTTTTGACCTGAAACCACTTCCATTGGCTTCAAATGATGGTTTACAATTCCGTAGAGTGGTCACATTAGCCAAACGGACTCACCGTTTGGGAGATATGATTGAAACAAGTTTCAGATGGTGAAAAACAGCTTAACCGGGCCTAATTTGGGTGATTAGTGAGTGGGCCCATAACCCATTTCGGGATTAGGGTTATGGAGAGGCTGATAGGGTTAGGGAATTCGGTTTCTATCATTTTCTAGCTGCCACTCTTTGTTCCTTCAAGTTTAGCCATGGCCTCCACTTTCTAAAACACCCCAAATCACCTTCTAATCACTAATTAAGCCAAATCAACATCAAATTAAGGGGGAATAGCACCAAAACAAGGTTAGAGCTGCTGTGTTACATTGGGAACGACGCCAAACAGAGAATCATTTCAGTTTTAAGGTTTTATTTGTGGCTAAGGTGAGTGATTTGCATAGTTTTGCACTAATTACGGTTAATTAAGGATAATTAGTGAAGATTAGCGAATTTAAACATGATAAAATTCTGGAAAAATATTTATAAAATTCGAAATAATGTTTTAGACCTCTGTTAGAAATTTGGTTTGATTTGGTTAAGTTTTACTAATCATATCATTAATTTTGCCTAAACATGCTTAAGGGGAAAACATGGGTTTTTGGGTATGTTTGATCCTTATAAACATGTCATATTGTTGTTTTAGTGTTTGTGGATGATTATACATGTTGCTATGACTGTATGGTATGTTTTATGATTGCATAGAAAATTTAGAATGGTTGAAAACGCCGTCGTTTGGCGAAAATAGTCTGCTGGAAAAACTTGCAGCAAACCGGATAGGAGCATTCAGATAGGACCAACCCGATAGGAGCATTCGGATAGGAGCATTCAGATAGGAGCAACCAGATAGGAGCATTCGGATAGGAGCATCCGTATAGGAGCATAACATTCAGATAGGAGCAACCGGATAGGAGCATTCGGATAGGAGAAACCGGATAGGGGCATCCGATCCGAACCGGATAGGGGCACCCGATCCGAACCGGATAGGGGCACCCGATCCGAACCGGATAGGGGCACTCGATCTGAACCGAATAGGGGCATCTGAGCACCCGAACTGAACTAGAAAGGAGCATTCGAACCGAACCAAGCAGGAGGGGGCGAACTGAACCGAACCGGAGGATCAAACACCAAGTAGACCTAAACCCGAGATGCAAAGGAAGTCCAAATGAGGAGTTGTACCTCAGGATCCAGATGAGAACCAAGGAGGGAACTTCATGAGTTGGGCTTTGCTGCGGGACGTGTGCTAAGGGGTTATCGATGTTTGTAACTTTAGATCACTATGTGTAGGGGGTACATGAACGGATTCAGGGCCACAGTGGCCTAGGTACGACTAAAGAGCTATAGACCAATGAAGTGGGGTCATTTGTAAAGATTTGGTCATGACTCCATGGGAAAAGCTTGGTAGTAGCAGTAGTTGTACAAGTTGAACTTCGTCACTACTTCGATGGGTCTAGTGATTGACAGTGGTGGACATCGTATGCTTTACGCACTGAGTGAGAGATGTGAGAATGGTTGCTATGTTTGATTGTTTTCCTTCATTATGACGTACACACCCCCACCCCCGTATTCTTTACACTATATGATAGTGGCACCTTAGAGTATTGTACGGTATGTAGTGCTAACTCTATGGTTGCAGGTCCAGGTTCAGGTATGGTTTAGTATACCTGTTATTGTTCTGTTTAGCTTCTTATCGCTCATACCAGACTTTTCGTTTGACCCAGAGTTTTATGTCTCTTCTTATTACTCTGGGTTCTCTCACGAGCAGACTAGAGACAGGTTAGCTGGGTATGCACGAGTAGCTGATCCGGAGACGAGCAGGAGGCTTCCACGTATGATACATATAAATATTCTCCCTGTGCTGTTGAAGATCACTGCTTGGGCATTAGTAGTGCATCTTCTACTTTAACTTTCTTTTGCTTTAGAGATAGTTTAAAGTTGTAACAATGATGTTGGATCATAAGCTGTATTTGGATTTCCGCTGCTATGTTGGTTTAGTTTTCAGCTTATGCACTGTCTCGCCTGTTTTATGTCAAGATTATGTTATTATTATATTTTGTTCCATGCGCTGTGAGACATTCTACAGGTTCCTTGTTAGTTCATTCTCTTCTTTTCTTTCTTTGGCGACCGTTCCGTGCTAGTCGGGCATGTGTACAGCGCATCTTCGGAGGAAATGCAGACTGGTGCGGGGCGGGCCGTCACAAAATTCAATTACCATTTCACGTTCAAATCTAATTAAAGATTTTGCTATCTTCTAGAGTAAAACTGGTGATACTCCATTCTCGATCTTTTCAATCTAATTAAAGATTCATTAAAACTCCACTTAGTTTTAATCTTTAACTGGGTTAAAGAATCAGTGTCATTTAAAACACGGTTCACGATAAACCCAAAATCACATTCCATTAATTATCGGGTTAAAGAACAAGTGTTATTTAAAACACTGTTCACGATAAACCCAAAAATCAACACCAATTCAATTCCAATTAAATATTATTTAATTGGTACACTTCATTAAATCTAAATAAAAAGATTTAATCTTTTTCGCAACTGGGCTTAAGAACAGTGTTAATGAAGACACCATTCACGACAAACCCAAATCACATTTGATATTAAATACGAGGCTCTGAATAGAAAATATATCGGCTTATATTCAATATCAAATTCTACGACCAACAAATATCGTATTGGAAATAACGATATATATATCTTTCAAATTTCCATAACAATATCTGTATAATCACGAAATCCAACATCGAAATATTCCGAAGACAATTTCGATTCAAATCCATTCCATTTCAATTATTGGAACTTCTGGTTACTTTTAAAACCATTTCAAATTCAATCTATTTATTTTAAAAATAAATAGAATTATAATTCTAGTACAAAACTAGTTCATTTAGATAAAAATCTATTTTTATCTTTTCAAATATGGAGTTTTTCATCCCAATTTTTCCCAAATCATTCCTTATGATTTTACACAAATTATTACTATTTTTAATAATTTTATCAAGGCCCGTACAGTCGATTTCCATCAACGGCCATTGAACTGCACTTACAGCGGGCTTTTCCCAATTTGATTTGGACATAATTCTAAATCCAACCATTAGATTTCTAATTTCTAATATTCGTTAGAAAGCTCTTTCCGATACGAACCCAACGGTTCCGGTTTTAGGAGAATCCGACGGTCGGATCTCCCGCAATGTCCATTCGAAGTCAATGGTCGACATTCGCGAACAGCCGTGGCGCGGCGTTCTATTCAGGCCATTATATTATATATATAATATATATAATATATACTTCGTCGATTTCCTTTCGAAACGAATTTTATAAATCGTTTTAAATTCATTTTCGAAACGATTTCAACTTCATATTCAATTTCTAATCAAAATTGAATATTCCAATATAAATTCATTTTAATTTCATTTCAAAACGATTTCAATTCAATTTCAATTTAATTCAAATTTCAATTCATTTCAATTTAATTCGAATTCATTTTTATTCAATTTCAATTCGAATTCATTTTTATTCAATTTTAATTCGAATTCATTTCTATTCAATTTTAATTCGAATTCAATTCTATTCAATTTATCAGATTTTGAAATCACTTTCGATATTCATTGAAAAATGAATAAAATCGATATAAATGTCGTTCGCGTCAAAATGGCGTCAATCTAATCAACACGGCTTCATATATTTCTATTTTCAAATATTCTATTTCAAATATTTCTATTTCAAATATTTCTATTCAAATATTTCTATTTCAAATATATCTATTTCAAATATTTCTATTTCAAATATTTCTATTTCAAATATTTCTATTCAAATATTTCTATTCAAATATTTCTATTTCAAATATTTCTATTTAAAACTGGAATGAGGCCCAATCAATTACCATATAATGTTAATTATATGGATTTTCTACAACACATGTATACAATAACAACGATGAATAATCAACCATCATCCAAAGTGCCTTCTACACTGTGTAAGCATCAAATATAAATATTTAACGCTTATAACAGTCTGTCAATCAATCGATCGACATACAACTAATTATTGGGATTAGTGTATGTCATATATCATCCCAATACCCGTGTGGGGTTTCAAACAATCAAACACAGATTTTATTTGTGCAGTTGGGCGATGTGTAAAATTTATCGTCCCAATCAATATCAATCAAATCAGTGTATATAAACAAATCTCCGATTTGTTTATATTAATTTATTTCATTTCATATACACGTTAAAAATTCTATTTTTAACTATATAATATTTTCCACTATAAAATATTTTATTTCGTTTCACATCACATCACACAATCAACTACACATCAAAATCAAACAAACAAGCATACAAGCCGTCCATGGTCTGTGGATGACGGGTGTCGGGTGCTACTAAGTACCGTCTGCATCCTAGTATATAATTTAACTAGAAAAACAAGATTTAAAGTGAGAAGTTCTCACCGACTAGCTAATCCAAACGCCTCGACTCTTCTTATGTAGAAGTCATCGTTGTTCTCGTCTTTTGTCACTTTCGCCGTCCGTAGCCACTACATATATAAAAATCACATTTTTATATTGTTGCTATGTATATAAAATTCATATTTTTATAATCATTCCATGTGGATAAAAAAATTCCATTTTTACAACGCTACTATATAGATAAAATTTCTATTTTTACAACGCTACTATATAGATAAAATTCTATTTTTACAACGCTGTTCATATAATAAAGATTATATTTTTATCGCGCCATCCTCTATATAAAGATTTCGCCTTTACTAATATAAAGATTTCGCCCTTACTATCTATATAATATAAAGATCGTATTTTTATAATCTCTATAATATAAAAATCATATTTTTAACTTCTACGTTATATAAAAATCACGCCTTTCATTATATAAAGATATCGTCTTTCATAGATTAAAAATCATTTCTTTATATCGTTAAAAATCTGTTCTTTCTTTAAAAATAAAAATCCTAGCTTTATTCTCAAATTAAAAATCACATCTTTAAAACCATTTCATTCGTATAAAAATCGCATCTTCAATTCTATGCTTTTATATATAAAGATCATATTTTAACTTTGCTTCCATAAGAATAAAAATCTCATTTTTGTTTCCCAATGTTTTTTATTTTCAAAAATCAACATTTTTAAAACAAAGTTCTTCCATTTAAATATTACCTTTCTAAATCAATACTATATATATATATACATTAATTTTAGATTTTTAAAACAATAATATATAAATAAATTTCAGATTTTAAAACTAGAACATAATTATTAAATTTTCAGATTTTTAAATCACCTAAACAAATGAAAATAAAGTAGAAACTCACCGTCGAGCGAAGAAGAAGGAAAAGGGGGGGGGGGCTCCTGCACTGTGCTGGCCGACTAGGGGGGTGCTTGGCGGCTACTGGCGCGGGGAAGCTTCAGGCAGAGGTGGTCTCCCGCGAGGGGGTGCGCCTGCCCTAGGCGATGGCGTTGTTCGGATCTGGGGAGGAGGTCGCGGGTCTCAAAGGAAGGGGGAAGGAGAACGAAGCGGGAGAGGACAGGGGAGGAGGAGGCAGATCGGAGAAGGAGGGGGGAGCGAGCGTCGGCGGTCGCCTGGATCGAGGCAGAGGGCGGCGCGTTCTAGGGCTCAGCGGTTTTTTTTCTTCGATTTGAATACTGAAGGGGGAGGAGAGAGATAAGGGAAAAGGTGAGGGAGTTTTATGAAATAAATATAATAAATTAATATTATTTTCTCCTTTATAGTTGACTTTTCATCCTAACCCCGATTCGAACCCAACGACTGTCGTCCTTAGCGTATTACCCCCATTCTGAACACAATGGGATATGCCACGTAGGCTGATTCGATCGTTTCGATCAGTTTTCATCAAAATCAAAATATAAATCTATATATTGAATTTGAACGCGCATTTCAATTTACTGGGGTCACATACTAACTCGAAAAATTGCTGAAAAATATTTTCTAACTTTGTATTGACGATACGGTCCTAACAAAACTAATTTCGTCGAATTCTGAGACTGTTTGAAAAATGGCCATTTTCCAGTTGATTAAAATCAACTGAAAATGGTCAAACGCGTTTTCCTTTGCCACACTCACATATTGATTCTAAAAATTATGAAAATTGGAATCTAGCAATAACTTGACGTCACGGACCCAACAAAAGTGGTTTCGTCGAAATCCGAGGTCGTTTGCAAAATGGCTATTTTTAAGGGCAAGAATTCCATAGTGACTATTCTGAATTTTCAACTGGGCATATCTTTTTGTCCCCGCTATGAAATTTTGATTTTTCTGATTCGTTGGAAAGATATTCGCAAATATATTCTAATATTTTTGGTTTCACAAAAATCCGGTTTAATTTGCACCCGGTACATTCATTTGAATTTTGAAATCAAATTATCGAACTACCGCGCCATTTTCAATTCCTTTTATATATATGAATAATTATTTATATTCTAACGATGATTCGAATAAAATATACGTTCTAATCTATTCAAAATAAATTTCTCGTCATTGTTATTTAAAATAATTCATTTTAAATAATCAAAATTCGCCAAAATCGCCAAGATAAAAAATTTAAATTGGCTCGGATTTCCGGGTTGTTACATTCTCCCCCACTTAAAAATTTTCGTCCCCGAAAAGGAACAAACCCGAAAGTTGTTTCACAAATCAACTCAACTTCCATTATTTTCATTACGGCTTAAGTTCTTCAACTTTTCAGTTTCGAAGAACTTTTCAAAATTTTCAAAAATTTGGCTAACACCCTAAATTTTCGAAAAATTTCGCCATAACCTCCCCTGCACCGGGGACTTCGGGATATTTCATATAGCCTCCCATGGCCTTCTTCAACTCAAAAGAAAAAGAAAAGGCCAATCGGCTCATAAAATCATCATCACCCAAACAAAACAGTAAATTATGGTAAACATGTACTTATTTGTCGGGCAAACAATTTTATTCTTCTGCTCTAGCCTCTTTGCTATGACCTGTTCACACATTATATATGTATATGCATGCAAATGCGACCAATTTTCGATACAATTCAATATTTGGTTCAATTAGGCTAAATGGTTAAAATTTCAAACAAATAGACAAACAACACAACCATCTATCAATTAGTGGATTAGAATTTCAAAAACATAACTTTAATACATAATCAAAAATCATGTTTTTTGATGCCAAATCACAACAAATAATCCTAAGTAAATTTTGGTTCTCACACCAGTCTAATGGAAATATATAGAAATCACACCTTCGAAACACGAACATAAATACTGATGATGTCCGTACATCACCAGAATTATCCCCGGGTGTCTAGAATGTGATTCTATATCTATCTAGTATATTAAAACTTCGAATATACGTTCATGACGCGTATACGCGAAATCATTATATATTGGATTGTCCAAATTCAATATAAATAAAATATTCAAATACGAATAAAATGGTTTAAATTTCAAAACAAAATTGTTTTCATTTGAAAAATATACTCTTCACACTCGTTCTAGGATACTACTGATCCTATCTCTAACTAGTCATTCTAGTTGGATATTACTAATCCAATATCTGATGAATTCTTTCGTTTGGTTCTAATGTGTCTTGTTCTCGAGCTCTGTAAACCAAAGCTCTAATACCAAATGTAACAATCAGGCGTTTCGAACGGTCTTGGTCGGTTTAGCGACTGATTCGGATCGAGCGAAATTCCTTGTTGTTACAGTGGTGTTAGATATGAGGTATTACCAGTTTTACTTCATGGGATGAATAGGTTGGATTGGGAAAAAAAATATGATTACTTCAGTGTGGTTCGCTAATCCCGATTAATTTGAATTGACATTCAAAGGAAGATTAAAGAATAAATTTAAAGAATTTATTTTTGATAAAATTAATGGGAACCTTTCCCAAAGTATAAGAATATTTGAATAAAAGAATATTCTGAATCGGAATGAGGCGTATGTTGTGTTTGTGTAACACATGTTTATTATATACGCGAGTTATTCAGAAAGACCGGGTTTATCCCATTCTGAATAACTGATTCGACGTGGTGTCGAGGATGAAGACGGTGGTCGAAGACCGGAGGTCTTCACGTCGTTTGGGTGATTACTGATGATCTTGATTGGGCCGTACACCCAAGAGGAGGGAATCAGTTGGTGATCGTCCAGACGTACTTAGAGATCGATGGATATGCGAGGTACAAGGTGCCTCCAGTTTCGTTCAGACCCAGAACAGACTTGTAAATGGACTATGTGTCTGACATTGGATTTTATTATGTGTGATTGATTTTTATTAAATATATATCTGTTTGGTGGCGGAGAATTTATTCTCTTGCTTAACGCCCTTCTCTGAGACATACGAGCTCAGAGGTTATATATTGATGGATATCAAACGCATGGAGTGAATTGCCTGTGTGGCATGCCTAAGTGGCAATGTGATCAAGGTTTCTGTTGAAAAGTAGAGTCTTGTGGTTGATGATCAAAGCACGACCTGTGTGGCATAGCTTTGTGTAGCGTTGATTCGCGAGCCTCACACCCCGGTCGTGAACCAGAAACGGGAGAAGGACCTCTGGGAGGGCATGCGTTTCCTTCTAGCTAGAAGTGGTGTCAGTGGTTTTACACGCCCTGACGAGTTTGACTAATGTGGTTGTTGCTGTTGCGAGGCGCCTCGGATATATCGGTGACTGTGTGGAGCCGGTGGAGTCATTAGACTCATTGACACCCCATAGGGTGGGGAAACGCAGTGTTCAGGCATGTTAATCCACATCGGTGGACCGACCCTGACGATCCAAGGGGCAGTTGCGGCTGTTCCTGAGGGGCGGGCTAGAGCGTCTCGAATTCGGTGGAGGACGATCCCTTGCCTCGGTTCACAGATCGAAATCCAACTTCCAATACGTGACTTGGCGGTTTTGATTGTAGAGCCTAGTATTGGCGACATGATATATGGTACCCATGCCGTCTATGATTAATACTTATGATTGAAATTGTTTTGACACTATACACTTATAGTAATAATAAAAGATGAAATTTAGCGTATCAAGCATTCTTTGGCTATTATAAGGTAAAACCCTATCCTCCGGCTTGTGTTGCATTGTGTGATGGGACTTGGGTCTTATAATAGCTTCATTGTTCTTTATTTAGCATTGCACTGTTGTTTTATGCACTGGTGTTCTTGGGAGGAAACCCGTTCCGTGTTATACGGCGGGGTCCCTTGATTTACCTAACTTTAAAATAAAGATTAATAACTGTTTTAGTTTTCACACCAGTCACATGACTATCCTGGAGTTTATTATTTTAACCTAAACTCTGGGTGCCCTTATTTTGACACGGGCAGCTAGTAGTTTTGGTTTTGCAGATTTATATTCACAGGATCCTGATTTACAGCTGAAGCGAGATTCGGAAAGCTCTGTATCCGTGTATTACTTCCAGTTGTGTTTTTATTATTTTTCCGTTGCAGTAATGTAATTTAAATCTCCGATATTTTCTGTGTAATATTTATTCATCCTCTGTAATATTCTTGTATTCTGATGGAATTGTTGTAATATACAATGAAATGTTCTTCTGTCTGCGTTCTTTTGTGTGTTGTTCTCGAAGTATCCGGGCTTTCCTTACCGGGGAAGTTACGGGTCTTCACATAAATCAAATTCATTCATCACCATTTTTTTCCTAACTCATTATACTGGAATTGATTTCCTTGTTTCCTATTCCATTCCATTCCTTATTAACTGTTAATAAATTCTGTTCAACCAAACTAACGTCCAACCAATCACGATACACAATTAACTTAATCATTCAAATTTAACTCGTTTAGTAAAATTTAATTCTATTTAACCAGGTTAAAAATTTTTCCAGGTCCAATTAACTAATTGGTACGATTTTATTTCATATTTCAATATCAGCTCTAACCATGTCAGTTAAATTCAAACATTCAAGTCATCCATTCCAGACATTTACAAACCATTCGATTAACATGAATTATGTTTATAATTGTTTCTTAATAATCCATTTGGATCTATTTTAAGTTCAACTTATTCATTCAAGATATCAAGTTTTTATTCTTTAACTATGCTATCAATCATTCAATCATACAAGGAACAATCAACATACCAAATCATTCTAATTCATATTTACTTTAATATCCACTATGATCCCAAATTAACTTTACATTGAAGTTTTTATTTTCAAATTTCATATTTGAAAGTCCCATTTGGTTAAATCATTTCAGTTTTATAATTTACTCTGAATTTTAATTCAACTCAACATTAGTTGGTTAATATTATAATAATTTGAAGCAATAATTACTTATACAAAATATACTGGTCAAAACAGTTTAAAAATAATTTTATATAAAATTACAAATACACGCTCTCATATATATACTCTGAACTCAATCTAGGATATTACTAACCCCATCTGTATTGAGTTACGTCACAGAGCCAAAGTTATCACTAAACCAATAGCTCTGATACCAACTGTAAAAGGCCCGTAAATCCGTATCTTTTGAGTTGACTAATATAACTCACGTCCAACCCAAATTGCACGAAATTACGAATCTTTAATAGAAAGAAATTAGAGGATGGGAAATAGAAAGAAAGAAATATTAGAATAGAAGAATAAGAACATCAGAATCTCACAACGGAACGAATAAATATAATATATCAAATCTCTTTATACAAAAAGAATCTATGTATACATACCAATTATCAGAGTACATTGTATATCAGACACAGCGGAAATAAAACTCTAGATAACCAATGGTGAAGCCTCCTGCTTCCAGCTCTTGGACTCCAGCGGAACAGAACCTGTAAATATACTCGATCTGACCCAAGCACATTTGATTTAAAACAAAATTCACCCTGATCAGTCTGGGATACTTTTCAGTGATAAATTCACAACAAATAACTTGTTTAACTTTCGAATTCCTTTTTGAAAGAAAAGGATAATCGTAAGACCAGCCCACACATAACACGGACGGTTTTTACCATACTACAATCCAAAACAATTTTGATATATTAAAATCTAGTGATATTATAATAGTGTCTATCATATTACAAATAAATAACCATATAGTAGAACGCTTGCATCTCACGCTCTACATATTTATTATATAATCAAAAACCGCGGGATCTTATTGGAGAATGGATTTCCTGGCAAGGTATAGGACCACCTTACAACAATGTACCTACAGAGATGAATACATTGGGGTTCAACAAGAACGTCTTGCAACCCGGCTACACATGACCGGCCCCTCATTTCGCTTGAGAGTACCGAATATATCATTACCACGGTTGGGGGCCAGCCAACCGAACCAACAACATATATATATAAATAAAAGGAACAACCGAAGGCATTTGATGTCTCTAGATCAGGTAATGATATAAACTTTTAATGGGTGTGACCCACATAGCCATGCTGCCTACCCGATTTTTGTGCCATTTCCCGGTTGATGAGGCTCGAGGTCACGTTATCTATTAGCACATCTCCATTCACTTTGAATGTCACATCGTCAGATCCGTCAAATCACTAATTGACGTCCACAAATACACTCTGGGTGTTAAGCAAGAGAATTTCCCTGCCACCAAACTGGGTATATTTGTAAAAATCAATGTACATGATTCTTAAGGAAATACTCTGTCAGACATCCATCCATACAAGTTATCTAAGAACAGGATGAACCGAAGGCACTCTCCTACTGCATCCTTATATAGAAATCACCCCAAGGATCAGTAGCGAGCAGTCCTTGCAATCCGTAAATTCCACTTACGATAGAACCACAGTGTATCTCTTCTATGGCAGCGACCCAGAGATTATAAGTAGTTCTTCCGTTTCATGAAGATCTATGGTCTTCAATGCTCCATCTCAATTATTGCAGTCCGTTTCGTACACAACGTTGGATCGAAGTGGTTATGGGTTTATTTCCCATCCCGGTCTCTTCGAAACAACACATCAAAAGGTCAAATAGAATATTTCATTGATAGTCGGTGTTTTAACTATCAATGTCAATAATATTGCTAAGTACATTGGCAGCTCCAACCCTTTGATAAGAACCATTCCTTTAAACCATTATATCGATTTAATATCGTTATAAAACCTTTCCATTTCCTTTATCTTGGAAATATCACTTTATATCCTTTAAAATCCTCCTTTTACTCTACATCGGAAAATATCGATGTATTATCCGCTTGATGGTATAACTCCAAATATTAATTCTCATATGGACAAAACAATATCATGCGACATTTAGTTATTATATAACCCAACTGGTTTGATTAAAATCAGACTTCTTATTTCAAATCACTATATAATTCAAATTCATATATTTACCTTTGTTTCTCGTTCAACATAACCATTTCCATTTCTTTGGAAAACATTTGTTATTTATCTATTACTTAGAATAAGTGTATCTCGACCCATAATATTTTGTTACATTTCAACTCGGCCCAAACAATGTTTAAATTATACATTGTTTATTATTAAACAATCATTATAATTTAAACTTGTCAATGTTACAAAGTAATAAATCAATCCCAAATCCTTTACCATTCAAACTGATATTATCCCTCGATAATAGTGAAGCCGTTCATGTTGGGGCATTATAATTACCTCTCAGACCTTGATCGACAACGTTCCTATCTTAAGATAATAAAAGTTTGAATCACAATATCCGACATATTATTCCCATTTTCATTTACTATTAAATAGGGTTTTATAACCCATTTTCTTTCATTTGAAATCCACCTTATATTCTAATTTACTTAACTTGTTAATTACGTAAATTATTTACTAACCTTCGATTAGAATCATTTTATACCGTTTCATTTTGACTATCCTTTATAAATGAACCACTAGAGCGTATGCGTCGCACACGGTACTTTGCTCTAAAATGTCAGCTTGCTTATACGACAGTTTATAACCCATTTTCATTTACCATATCTTTACGCAAATTCCTTTTTCCAATCTAGTTTCCAAAATTTGGAATTTAGTTCAATCCCCTTTATTGGTTAGATTGAAGATCTCATTTCTCCTTAAATGAGTAAATCACTTTAAAAATCCTTATCATAAAATTTGAAATAAAGGTAGTTTACTTCAATATACTAATAATTCCTTATTAGAGAGATAAAAATAATTAAATAAACAACTTTAAACTGTAGTTAATTAAAGGTAAATTAACTACTTAGATCGTTCATTAAGTTTAACGATCATTTGTAAACTATTGCTATTAGATTAAACTAATATAATATCCAATCTTTATTAACAGTTGACCCTTTCGGCTTATAAATATTACTTACCTTTTACGTTAGTTATCAACTTAATTAACTTAATAAAACCGTTTAATTGTTTAAATAAACAATTATTCTAATTTCTCAACATATGGCCAAAATCTACACTTTCCTATTCGTAAAATCCCATTGATGACATGAGAACTCGTTTAATAATTGCTTTGTAAAACCTGGTTATATATATCGATATATTTATAAACCTTTTATTTTAAATAACTTTTGTAAACTAAATTTGAAAACTTCGATATAGTTATAAATTATATTTTATAACCTAAAACTTCGTTAGTTCGCCTAACGGCAAGACAACGTCTTTAAACGATGGATATCAGGCCATCTGCTGCCAATAACTTAATCAATATTGTTTATTGATAAAAACACAACAATCGTTGAATATACATTCAACGATTAACATCTATTCAACAATCAACATCCGAACAGGTTATAACATTATTTGGGAACAAGCAGTTCATGTGTGAATAATATGAACAATCAATAATATACAATTTATTTGAGGAATCCTGAAACGACCCGAACATCCCCGGTAAGGAAAGCCCGGATTGCTTTGAGGACAAGACACAAAAGAACGCAGACAGAAGAACATTTCATTTCTTATTACAACAATTCCATCAGAATACAAGAATATACAGAGTATAAACAAATATTATACAACAGAAAATATCAGAGATTACAATAAATTACATATCAGCGGAAAATAATACAAAACACAACTGAAGGAGATATACGGATACAGAGCTTTCCGGATATCATTCCAGCTGTAAATCAGGATCCTGTGAATATAAATCTGTAAAACCAAAACTACTAGCTGCCCGTGTCAAAATAAGGGCACCCAGAGTTTAGGTTAAAACAATAAACTCCAGGTCAGTCATGGGAATGGTGTGAGAACTAAAACAGTTATTTAAAGCTTTACTTTAAATCAGATATATCAAGGGACCACGCCGTATAACACGGAACGGGTTTTCTCCCAAGAATACCAGTGCATATAACAAAACAACGCAATGCTTTTTGGAAAAAATGAAGCTATTATAAGACCCAGGTCCTAACACATAATGCAACGCAAGCCGGGGGATAGGGTTTTCCCTTATAATAGCCAAACATGCTTGGTACGTTTAAAACAAATCATTTGATACTATTATAAGTTTATAGTGTCAAAACAATTTCAATCATAAATATCAATCATAGACGGCATGGGTACCATATATCATGTCGCCATACTAGGCTCTAAAATCAAAACCGCAAAGTCACGTATTTGGAAATTGGATTTCCTTCTGTGAACCGAGGCAAAAGATAGTCCTCTACCAATTCGAGACGCTCTAGCCCGTGTCTCAGGAACAGCCGCAACTGCCCCTTGGATCGTCAAGGCCGGTCCACCGATGTGGATTATTATGCCTGAACACTAGTTTCCCCGCCCTTTGGGGCGTCAATGAGTCAACGAATGACTCCATCGGCTTTACATAGTCACCGATATAAAATATTTAATCACATTCCATTAATTATCGGGTTAAAGAACAAATGTTATTTAAAACACCGTTCATGATAAACCCAAAAATCAATTTCAATTCAATTCCAACTAAATATTATTTAATTGGTACACTTCATTAAATCTAAATAAAAAGATTTAATCTTTTTCTCAATTGGGTTCAAGAACAGTGTTAATGAAGACACCATTCACGACAAACCCAAATCACATTTGATATTAAATACAAGGCTCTGAATAGAAAATATATCGGCTTATATTCAATATCAAATTCTACGACCAACAAATATCGTATTGGAAATAACGATATAAATATATCTTTCAAATTCACATAACAATATCTGTTTCATCACGAAATCCAATATCGAAATATTCCAAAGACAATTTTGATTCAAATCCATTCCCATTCAATTATTGGAAGTTCTGGTTATTTTCAAAACCATTTCAAATCCAATTTATTTATTTTAAAAATAAATAAATTATTATTCTAGTTCAAAACTAGTTCATTTCGATAAAAATCTATTTTTATCTTTTCAAATATGGAGTTTTTCATCCCAATCCTTCCCAAATCATTTCTTATGATTTTACACAAATTATTACTATTTTTAATAATTTTATCAAGGCCCGTACAGTAGATTTCCATCAACGGCCATCGAACTCCACTTACAACGACCTTTTCCAAATTTGATTTGGACATAATTCCAAATCCAACCATTAGATTTCAAATCTCTAATATTCGTTAGAAATCTCTTTTCGATACGAACCCAGCGGTTCCAGTTTTAGGGGAATCCGACGGTCGGATCTCCCGCAATGTCAATTCGAAGTCAATGGTCGAAATTCACGAACTGCCGTAGCGCGACGCGTTCTATTCAGGCCATTATATATATTATATATATATTTCATCGATTTCCTTTTAAAATGTATTTTCAAAATCATTTTCAAAACGATTTCAACTTCCTTTTCAAATTCAAATCAAAACCGAATTTTTCAATATAAATTCATTTTAATTTCATTTCAAATCGATTTCAATTCAATTTCAAGTTAATTCGAATTTCAAAATCACTTTCAATATTCATTGAAAAATGAATAAAATCGATATAAATATCGTTCATGTCAAAATGGCGTCAATCTAATCAACACGGCTTCATATATTTCTATTTTCAAATATTCTATTCCAAATATTTCTTTTTCAAATATTTCTATTTCAAATATTTCTATTCAAATATTTCTATTTCAAAAATTCTTTTTCAAATATTCTATTTCAAAACTGGAATGAGGCCCAATCAATTACCATATAATGTTAATTATATGGATTTTCTACAACACATGTATAAAATAACAACGATAAATAATCAACCATCATCCAGAGTGCACCACACAACTGCATAAGCATTAAATATAAATAATTAGCGCATACACAGTCTGTCAATCCATCGGTTGACATACAACTAAACAATCGGGATTAGTGTACGTCAAATCTCATCCCAATACCTGTGTGGGGTTTCAAATCAACAGTCACAGATTTTATTTATGCAGTTGGGCGATGTGTAAAATTTACCATCCCAATCAATATCAGTCAAATCAGTGTATGTAAACAAATCTCCGATTTGTTTATTACTATTTATTTTATATACACATTAAAAATTATATTTTTAACTATAAAATATTTTCCACTATAAAATATTTTATTTCACTACACATCACACAATCAAATTTCATAACACAACAATCAACAAACAAGTCATCCATGGTCTGTGGACGACGGGTGTCTGGTGCTACTAAACACCGTTTGCATCCTAGTATATATTTCAACTAGAAATTAAAATAAAAGTGAAGAGTTCTCACCCAGAAGCTAAATCAAACGCCATGACTCTTCATATGTAGGAATCTTCGTCGTTCTCGCCTTTTGTCACTTTTGTTGCCCGTATTCACTACATATATAAAAATCACATTTTTATATTGTTGCTATGTATATAAAAATCACATTTTTAATTTGCTCTATATGGATAAAAATTCTATTTTTATACCGCTACTATATAGATAAAAATTCTATTTTTATACCGGTGTTCATATAATAAAGATTATATTTTTACCACGCTAACTTCATAATAAAAATTATATTTTTATATCGCTTCTACATGTGTAAAAATCACTCCCTTACACTGCTACTTCCATGATGAAAATTATATTTTTATCTTGCTAGTAATGTAATAAAAATTATATTTTTATTGCTCTACATGAATAAAAATCACATATTTATTCTTCCTATAATATAAAAATCATATTTTTATAATTCTAATCATATAATAAAATTATATTTCCACTTTATATATTTTTACAATGCTTCCTTCTATATAAAAATTATATTTTTATATATTTACTTTTAATATAAAGATCGAATTTTTATTATCATACCTATTTAAAAATTATATTTTTATTACTCTACCTTAATAAAAACCATATTTTTAATTCTCTACCTAAGTAAAAATCATATTTTTATTATCTACATTATATAAAAATCACATCTTTATTGTTTCTACTACATAAAAATCACATCTTTATTATTTCTACTATATAATAATCCTATATTTCTTCTAAATAAAAATCCTATATTTCTTCTAAATAAAAATCCTATATTTCTTCTAAATAAAAATCCTATATTTCTTCTAAATAAAAATCCTATATTTCTTCTAAATAAATAAAAAATATACGTATAATAAAGATAGAAATGCTTACTGTGTTATCGGTATTTACTGAGGAGGGGAGGGCTTCAATTCGAACTGGCGGTTGGGGAGGGGGGTCGAGGGGAGTGGCGGTGGTAAGAAGGGGGGGGGGAGTCGAGGACTGGCGGCGGTCATTTTGGGGCGGTAGGGTTTAGGGTTCGGGGGGGGGGGTGTCGATCTTCGATCCAGGGGGGTGTCGATCTTCGATCCAGAGGGGGGGTATCGAACGGCGACTGCGGAGGTATGGGGGGGGGCGCGATCGATTAGGTTTCTTCCTTTTTTTTCTTTCTGATATAATGAACGGGGGAGAAATTAGAGAGGGGGGTGGTTTATATAAATAATATATATTTTATTATTTTAAAATTTCCTAAAAGCAACTTTTTATTTCGACCTCCAAACGAGACCCACCGCCTGTCGTCCATAGCTAATTACCCCCATTCCGAACACAATGGGATATGTTTTGTAGGCCAATTCAATTGTTTAGATTAGTTTCCGTTCAAATCAAAATATAATCAATGTATATTGAATTTGAACGCGCATTTCAATTTACCGGGGCTACATACTAACTAGAAAAATTCCTGAAAAATATTTTCTAGTTTCGTATTGACGATACGGTCCTAACAAAACTAATTTCGTCAAATTCTGAGACCGTTTGAAAAATGGCCATTTTCCAGTCGATTAAAATCAACTAGAACTGGTCAAATGCGTTTTCCTTCGCCATGCTCACATAAAAATTACGAATTTTGGAATCTAGCAATAACTTGACATCACGGATCCAACAAAAGTGGTTTCGTCGAAGACCGAGGTCGTTTGCAAAATTCCCATTTTTAAGGGCCGAAATTCCATAGCGACTATTCTGAATTTTCAATTAGACATAACTTTTTATCCCCGCTATGAAATTTCGATTTTTCGGATTCGTTGGAAATATATTCTCAATTAAATTCAAATATTTTTGGTTTCGCTAAAATCCGGTTTATTTTGAATCGTGTACATTCATTTGAAATTTGAAATCGAATTATCGAACTACCGCGTCTTTTCAGTTCCTTTTATATATATGAATAAATATTTATATTCTAACGACAACGTATATGAATATATACGTTCTATTTCTATTCAAAATAAATTTCTCATCGTTATTATTTAAAATAAATCATTTTAAATAATCAAAATTCGCTAAAATTGCCAAAATAAAAATTTTAAATTGGCTCAGATTTCCGGGTTATTACAAATCCGGTCGGATTCCTCCAACCTGTCCTTCCCTGCATCACAACACAGATAATAACAACATATAGGTAATAATTTAAACTAATACGTTCAAACAATCAGCAATCATGGCATCCAATCAACCCATTAATTGTGAATTATAACCATGTGAATTTAGCACGTCAGAGAATTTAGAAAAGTGTGAGGGTTAACTCACCTTATTTTTCGATCTGACGGTTCGGGTTGGTTTATATGATTTCGAACACATGCGATTGAAATTATATAAATTTCCATTAGTTCTGAATCTTTCCATTTCGGCTCAGCAGCTTAGGCTCCATCCGTATGAATCCAATAAACCCTGATGCGCTCAATTCTGTGTACGTATATGGAAATACGACGGTTTACTAATTTATATATGTGATATTTTCGATCATTAAAACTAAGTTTTAAAATTAATTAAATTATCCTAAGTTAGCGTTTACCATCGTTGGACCCATAAATTCTTCATTTGCGAAAACTTTCTTTGGAAGCTCCCCTGAAACCTTGTTTGTCCACTTCGATTCTCTCCCAGCCTTCACTTTTCGTTATGTATAAACAACTCTTCCGCCTTTGAATAGCGAAACCAACGTGCCCATCATCTTTTACATTTTTATTTTCTACTACTCTTTCATTTGAACCCGTGAACTCCGGATTTACCATGCTCCTGTATCTTTCCATTTCTACGCTGGTTTCACCTTCCCCTTTTCTATTTTTTTTCTCTTTACCAATAAGGGCCGAAGCCCATTTTCTAGCCCAACCGCCTTTCCTTATTTCGCTTCCCCTTCACTAATAAACTGCTGTTGTTACTCACTGATATTGGTAGCAACCCTCTCCCACTAAAATATAAAACCATCTGCATGTATCTTTATACACGCCTGTTACCTCAAACAAGGAAAGCAACTTCAACTAACCCCTTAGCACCACACAAAAGCCTCCATCGTTCCAAACATGGACTTCATCACCACATACCAGATTCAACCAATCACCTCGCCTCCCCCCCATGATCTACTGCAAAACACCACGAAACTTCCTTTTGTCAAACCATCCTCGCATGCAAAAACTGCCTCTCGCCTTCATTGTTTAAAACGCCATGCACTCCACAAAAAAAACGAGGTTGCCTCCTTGCGCAAGCCCCACGTCATTTACAGCGATCTGAACGACTACCCTAAACACCCAAACTCCGAGAACCCACGCCCGAGCCTCCCAGTGCGCCACCATGAGCCATGTCCAGTTCCACTCACGAGCAACGGAGCCTCCCCATCTCCGACGTCTCTCTGTACATCGTCCTTTCCTTTCGACATGCAGCTTGCTTCGGTTTGAGAGAACGAACGATCGTATATATATATGTGTGTGTATTTACAGTATTCTTTGAATAAGCAAAAAGAACACAAAGCAAGGCTTTTTATATAGAGACATATCCTTACTGTTTTAGGCATGTGCTATGTTCGAGTAATATTATTATATTATTATATTTATTATTATAATTCAATTATATTATTACATTATTATTTTTCAGTGAAGTTGCAACATTAATTAAAAATAGTCATACTTCGAGAAACGACCATACTCTGTAGGACTATTTTCAAAGACTTAGCTGAGAAATGTTGGATATGATAAGGACTTGCACATGGATCAGATAAGGTGGTATGTGAAATTTTTCTACAGTCAAGATTTGCCACAGATTATTTAACGTGGGTAGGAGGATCGATATGGAATACGGGGCTTCTTCGATATCAGGGAAGGACTTGTCAAATTTGATTATTATCTTTCTTTTCTAATCCAGCTACTGTATAAACATATGGCCAAAATTCTCGACTGTGTCGCAAAGAAACATCATTTCCAAAGATTGTTTTCTTCGTATATAGTATATGCCTATATTGTCAGCCGGATTGTTTAACCATGCAGAAAGAACATGCCAAGATATATTTAGATTGAATTTGTCATTTCATTTAATAATGCTGCAGTGATATATTTTTCAAAAGAAGCAACTTGTTTTAAAGCTGGAGATCTTGTGAACCGAAATAATTGACTTAAAGATACAAAGTATCCTGTAGAAAACATGTGCCATCATTTTAAACAGTATTAATGAAATGATTATTTCTCTTTTTTTTCTTTCAGTCAAAGGATGAGGCAGTTAACATGTGCCCAGATTATATTTGGATTTGCTGAAGTTTTTCCAGTATTTGTCACTGTTCCGTACGGACAATCCAAGATTTTGGAATTTCTAAATGAATACGCATAATATTTTCTTTTCATTGTATTGTTTGGAATAGGAATACGTGTGGAGGTAGGATAGAATTGGACAGTACAAAGAAAAAGAAATAAAATACGCAAAAGATGGCGCGACTTTTGACCAGAGGTATAGATAAATATTTGTTTTAGTTTTCTACGCTGAATGAAAAGAGGGGTAACATGTTTGAACAGTGGCATGTATGATATATTAAATTTTTTGAAAAGATTAGACGAAGAGAGTGGTTCAGCATGGCCGAATGATGCCAAGGATGGATGGAAACGAAATGACCAGGATGTGCAGTTTTTAAGTAATATTTGATTTAAGAGTGGATATTTAGGGTATAGTGCTATATAAGATTTTATCATTTAGGGACCGCTGTCAACAAAAATAAAAATACCGCTGTATCGACCAACGTCCCACGATCCCAAAAATACAATAATATCGGTAGGTTAACTTATACCGTGAAACCCAAAATATTGATATAGGGTGCAAAATACTCCAAATAAAAAGTTGCATATTTAATTAATTAAAAATTACAGTAAAATTCTAAAAATTGAATTATAACTACGCCTTAAAGATTTTCTCCGAATTCGAAACCATTATTTAATCATATTAACATATCGTTACGGTTTATAAATAATTCCATAGCAATTTCTGAAAAATTGATTTGGACATATCTTAATATCTATACGATGGAATCTTGATTTCTCTGTTTCAATAGAAAATCATCATCTAATCGATTCAACTATTTCTTATTTCACTGAAATCCGATTTATATCGGATCCTGTATATCCAGTTGAAGTTTAAATCGTTATATTACGAACTACCGTGTCATTTCGAGCTCATTTAAATTAATTTATAATACATATAGAAATTCGAACTCCATTTTCTATTAATAAATTTGATATATCAATATTTAAAACGGATTTTAATATTCGTAGTCAATGTTCGAAAATATGGGACGTTACATATACATACTTGCCAAATTTCACAAATGGGTTGCGTTACTATTTCTCTAACGAAATAATAAATCCTTACTATCCTCTTTTTACCATTACAACTTATATCAATTACGGTTTAAGATAAACCAGGGCAGTCAAGTCCAGTCGACTTAGTCAATTCTTTTACCATTTTATTCACAACGTACTAACTTATTAATAATCTTAATTAAAAACGGTCGACTTAGTCAATTCCAACCACAATTATCTCATTAACCAATCCCAATTCGTTTCCCTTTTAAAAAATATAATTAATTTAAATAATTCCATTTAATTATTCTAAGACAATTATCCAAATTTAATTGTTAGTTTAATTTCTAATCACTTGTTTATAATTCTGATTAATATCAGAATTTACTTTATTAAATCAATTAATAATTAAATAATTAATAATAATTATTTCCTTTTAACAAACTTTTATTCAAAATATATATATTCAAATCTATCTTTAGCTATAAAATAAATTTTATAACTTCAGTTCTACCAACTTACCTGACGGTAAATCGATATAAAATAAACAATTTACTTTTAGGCCATTTACTGCCGATTACTCAACCAATACTGCCCACTGGTTAAAACACAACACAGGTGGACTTTCCAATCAATGATCAATACTCAAATAAATAACCCAAAAATGACAGTTCATATGTTAATATGAAAGTAAACAATATATTTGAGGAATCCCGTTGGATCCTTCCAACCTGTTCTTCCCTGTATTCAAATGGTTATTTCCAAACAAATCGGTTAATTCCATTTAACTGATATATCACAGTAAACAACAATTTCACATCAACCAGTTTTCCAAACAATTTAATCAGATCAAACAATTCAAACTATTAAACACGTTTATTTTATAAACGTGACCAACAAGGTAAATTACCTTTATTGGATCCAATCGTTAAAATAACGATTTGGCATTTAACTGAAATTAACTGACAGTTTAATTTCTTCAGTTAAATCAACAAATAAATTATAACTAGCAAACGGCCATCCATAGCAAACAGAGCACACAAAATAAAAACCCAATTTATATAAAATATAACTGGGGAAAATACTGAGTGAGTTTAACTCACCTTGATCTGATTCTGTTGTCAACGGTTCGTTTTTAATTAAATTAAACGATCGTTTAATTTAATTAAAGATTCTGGTTGACTCCAGTTCTGTTCGTTTCTGTTCCACAGCGTGGTGCTCATCGATGCGAGTCCAACGATATCTCGTTTATCCAATTCTGTAAACATATGATCCTGTTATTAACATTTTAATATACCGCTAATTTAATTATAATTAAATGCCGAAATCACTTATCTTAAACTAATTTACATTATAATCGACCGGGCATTGACTATTAATTCCCTAATTAAGTTCTCTTCACTAGTCATCTATTCATAATTAATTAACTAACTATGACAAATCTTCTAATAACTTAATTAAATTCTAATTACATGTTGTAATATGACGGTCTCCAAGTTTTTCTACCCAGGCCGATCCAAAATTTGATCCACATCCCACTGTGGCTTTCTTTCCAAACGTCGACCTGTCCTTGTTCCCCTTTCCATAATTCAGTTTTAAAGACAACAAACCATTCTAATTAAATTGAATATTCCTAATTATAGGTTAACAAAAACTAATTACTTAATTAGTTCATCTCTACAGTTTATACATGACCCAGTGCCAATCCGTAATCCACAAATTCCTTTACCCTTTCATGTATTGCGTACTATGCTTCAGCTCCAGGTTTCCTCTCGTTACTGCTTCAATCCCTTTTTCGTATACTGCTCCCTCCCAGAACAACCAACCGCACCGCCAGTCCGACCTCCGGCGGCCAATCAGGTGTCACCAAAACGAGCCGCATCCTCTCGCCTCCCACCGCCTTGAGTATCAGGGAACTCGATGGGGTCTTCCGCCTGAAATCCTCCCTTTTCAGTAAAGACACACACTCCTCCTCTTCATTCCATCTTCCAGTTTCGAACATTCTTCTTCCTCGATGGGTTCGGTTCTATTTTTGTGTGGAAAGAAAAATGCGGACTTTTACTTTGAAGTGGGGCTACTGTTTTTTATGAGCGAACGGTCTGGGTTGCTTTGTTGAAACAAAACAGACAGGAGAGGATGGGTGTATATATATATGGGTGAGAACCTTGGAGAGGAAGGAATCAAAGGATAAGAACGATGTCAAGATCATAGGGTAGACTGGTGAAGTTATAGGGTAGCTGGGCAAATCTGAAGTGAATGGTTTTTTTTTGCTTATATAGATGAAGAGCCTTAACACTGAAGACATGAAGAGTAGAGGTAGCATAGGCTAGCACAGATGGTGATTGATGCAGTGATTTGAAGGTGAAAACTCACTGAGATGAAGCAGGTTGCATGTGCGAAATCTCAGTATAGAATCGGGAAAGAAAATAGAGTATCTGTGGTGTACCTCACACATGTGCAAATCTGAGTATTGGTGAATGAAATAGAGTAGGTTTGCAGCTATAGGCTTAACATCTCATTTCCAATGTGACTGGGTTGATTTAGATGTGTATATGTGTGGTTATATGCTAAAGTGTAGGCGTGGGTAGCTGTTAGGTAGAGTAAGCTGGTTTTAACAGTATATATAGGTATAGGGTTTAATATAATATTATTTGTGAAACTTCATCATAAAGTAACGTTAAAAACACCTCACATACAACTTCTGTTTTCTGATAAAAAAGCTAATCTTAGTGTAAAAAGGTATTCCGGACCCAATGGGACAAGTTTCGTCGAAATCCGAGGTCATATGAAAAAAAATTCTTTATAAAACCAGAAATAAACACGCCTTTAATTTTTTCACGATCACCAGATAAATCAAATCAACTTGAAACCTTGCAATCCTATAATAGTTCTTCAATACGAACCCAACGACACCAGTTTTGTCGCATTCTGAGACTGTTTGCCCGGTAGGCTATTTTTACGCGCACCGCAATGCCATTTCGGACACTAAATTACACGGTATTCAAAAATAACAAACTATATACCTATCCTGACTATAATCGACGATATGAACTCAACGGAATTGGTTTCGCCGCCTAATTCGATCATCTGCTCAAGTTATATCCAAATAACCCTTTATTAAATTAATTACGCGCTATAGAAATTGAACAGGCGTTTGTGGCTGCCGTGGTTACATACGACATTGGTTTGCCACGCCATTTAACACCATACAATAATTTAACAATACAGTTCCAATAAAATTAATTTCATTGAAATCTAAGTCCATTTTTAAAACGGCTATTTTAACGACCTATATTTTAATAACGATTTTCCATAGCGACTATTTCAAATTTTGATTTGGCCATATCTAACAAATTATAACATGGAATCTGTATTTTTCTCTTCCATATGAAAATTATAATCAATACAGTTCCAACGTTTCTTGTTTCACAGAAATCCGACTTATATCGGATCCTGTATAAACAATTGAAGTTCAAAACCCCATATTACGAACTACCGCGCGATTTCGAGCTCGTTTTATATTATAAATAAAATTAACGTTAAAACTTCGTTTTAAATAACGAATTAAATATTAAAATCCATTAATACTCCAAATATAATATTTAAAATAATAAATTAAATTAAATATATGACGGTCAAAATACAGGTCGTTACACTTATGAAATTCTCGGATTCGGTTTAAGAATCCATTTCTTTTGCAGAAATCATCGATTATAACAACAGCGTTAAAATCCATGCTCCAAGATATTAAATCTTAAAATATTTCTTTTATTCATTAATTTTAAGTAAATAGAATAATTAATTAAAGAGATAATTAAAATTTTAATTTAAAATGGAAAGTTAATAATACTTTCCTAAATTTGATATAGTTGAATTTTAATGTATAACTCTCTTTCGAATAATCTCTATTCGATAACTCTCTTTCTAATAATCTCTATTCGATAACTTTATTTTGAATAATCTCTATTTGATTAACGTTCCGAACTTCAGTATAAATTTACCTTTTAGTTCAACTCAATTTCGATTTTTACCCTAAATTCAACTTCCCTTATAATTGTTCTAATCTGCAAAGCGTTTGTTTTTTTGTACCATTATCCACTTTGAATTGTGAATATTATTCCTTATAGAAATCGGGACTCGTTTTATCAAATCAATCTTGGTTTAATTTTAAATACTATTACAGGTTCAAATCCCATTTATCGAGTCATTTTATAACTTCTCATTCATATTTTACTTTATTATAAAATCTCATTTACACGTCAACTTCAGTTTATTTTATATAATAAGTTTACATTTCTATATCAATTTTAGATTCGATTATAAAATATCAGTTTCAAGCCAAATATTAATTATCTTGTTGGGTTCTGAATTATATAATATATAATTTCTAAATATAAGCATTTTATAAACTTACACATAGTCGAATACAAATTATAAATCCTTATGGATTTATTTCAATTCTATTCACATCCTGAACGTCGAAATAATTTTCATCTTTCCTTTTAAAACGATTACCATTTCCCTTTAAATTCACTCTTGAATTTACATTCCCAAATTATCCAATGATTATTATTCCACTTCATTTATAAACATCATTTATAAATGAACTACTTGATTTTATATTAAAAACAAGTTATTATATTCTACGCATCTGAAATTCAATTTCTGTTTTGAAAAAATAGATCTTCCCTTTTAAAAATCTGAACTCTTTTCCATTTCATTCGAATATATTTTTACGGCATTTTAAATACCAATTATTCTAGGGCCAATGCTATTCAAACATCCAACACACAAAAATTTATTAAAGAACATTTAACACATCATATATCTCAATATATGAAAACAAACAGTTATAATTTTGAGGAATCCAGTGGGATCCATCCTACCTGTTTCCCTGCATTCATGGTGTTAATCAACGTAAATAACATCAGATTTCATTTCAATATGAGATATCATGATAAATAGAATCAATATATAACCAACGATTTTTATATATAATATATCTATAGTTTCAGCCAATTTATTTGCAATTCATCCAAATAACCATCACACAACATTTAATCAACTTTTATCAATTATAAAATATGTTTATAAAACTATAAAACTGGACAGAATTAGTGAGTTTATTCACTTTGGTGGGTAATCATTAAATAACGATTAATTTCTGATAGTTCAATCAAGCGTTTTATTTCACCAAAAATTGTAACGAGCTCTAATCACTCCAAACTAGTTTCATTGCGTAGCATGTGTTCATACAATTCCAACGGATCCTGTTTCGCCAGATTCTGATAACGTATGAGGAATATACTAATTTTAAAAGTTTTGAACACATTTAAAGATCATTATCCTATATTAAGAAACTTAATTACATTTAACTAAACCCTGCTTAAATCCTTCTCCTCCTATCTCCAGGTTCGGACTGCTGCATCCGAAACAAACACACCATAGCCGCATGTATGCATCAACACTTCTCACTTATCCCTCCATTAAATCCAAAACTAAAATAATCATTAGGCTTCTCTTCCACACCTCTTACTCCTCATCACCTTCTCCTTACTCTCACACGCAAGAAGAAATTCCCGACATTGATCTTCACGGAACACGCACATGAACGTGCATCAAAAATTCCCATCGATCCTCTCAAAACTTTCACAACTCGAGCCACTCTCCACCACAAATACCACTACAAGCTTCAAATCATCAAACCAAGCTTCATTCACAACCAAATCAAACCCTAGGTCACGCACAAAATAATATAGAGGACCATACTAGGTTTAAACCCCAGAAATTCATACCAGGCTGTAAAGAAACATTCAGGAAGTATACATATATTTACATAATAATTTACAGGATTCCACTATTTGTTTTGATTTTTTAATGTTTGATTCTTCACGTTTAACAAATTAGGTGGCGGCCATGAAATGTATTGATCGGTGGAAGAAAAATTTAGGGTTAGGTTAGGGGTAGAGGCATATTTATAGGGTAGGTAGCTTATAGGGTAAGCTACGTATTTTTATATTAATTTTAATTCAATCGTTATCTCCATTCATCTTTTAAAAATTCATATGATCACATACGATATCCAGTTTCGATGAAAATGGACATACAACTATAGTTTGACATTACAGACCCAATAAAACTTATTTCATTGAATTCCGAGTCTATTTGCTCACACAACGTTATTTTAAAGTAAATTATAGATTGATTCACATTTAAATTACGCATGGTCACAAAACAAATACGATTTGTGCGAAATTTGAAATCTAGCAATAATTAATCATTACGGATTTAATAAAATTCATTTCATCGAAAACGGAGGTTGTTTGCAAAATGGCTATTTTTAAGGCTTAAATACAACCAGTGGAATATTAATAAATCCAAAAACAAATTAATTTAATAATAGTAAATTAATATGATCGAATATATCTAAATAGAATATCATATAGCTCCAAAATAAACATACTTGAATTTATAATTCGATATTTAAAAATCCAAGTTTAATCGATATTCAATTTATATAAAAATCCTATTACTATATAAAAAATCATTATGGTTTGTAAACGATTCCATAGCGACTTTCTGAAAGTTTGAATTGGACATAACTCACAATCTATAAGATGAAATCTCCATTTTTCTCTTCTATTATAAAACTATAGTTCAACAGATTCGAACGTTTCTTGTTTCAATGAATTCCGACTTATAACAAATCCTATCCAATCGTTTAAAGTTCAAAACGAAATATTACAAACTACCATGACGTTACGAGCTCGTTTTAAATTATATTATAAATTATACATTCAAACTTTGTTTAATAAATAAATTCATTATTATAACTTAAATGTATACTCAATTTAATCTCCTAAATTATCCAATGTATACAATATTGCAATCCGCGTATTTCCGACTATTTCGAAATTAAATTTATTATTCCACTATTTATATTAATTAAATATTCAAAATTTATTGAATTCGAGTCATTGAATCACCAAATCGATATTTAAATAATTAAATAAATTAACCATTCAACTGTTGAAAATAAGGGACGTTACATTCGTTCCCCTTTAAAAGAATTTCGTCCCCGAAATTACTAAGCAGTAAAGATGCTCTAACTCTTACAACTTCTCTCAATCCACTTGGTTGAAATCTTTCACTTCATATCACTACAACTTAGTTCTATAAAGAACTTATAAATTCTCATATCCATACTCAAATTTCCGTGATTCTTCTCACTTAATTTGTCCACCATTTGGACAATCCATCTTCACATTCTCATCTTCAATCCATATGCTTTCCTGCATATTTACACATCTATTCAAATTGATTTTATGTTCATTTATCAACTTCATTATTTCACTTAATTTCTTATTAATGAATTCTGGGTTTCTAATCTCTTATACCATTGACAATCCGATTTCTAATTATCAAAATTTTCGTATAAATTTTCCCACTCCTTCAATTTTTAGAAAATTTCTCCAGTGTCTCCTTTGTACGACTCAATCAGTACAACTACAACTCACTTCTCTAGGCCCTTTCCAATTCAAAAGAAAATCAAAAAGCCAAGCAGCTTGCCCAATAGGCTCATAAAATCTCATACTCAATTAAATATGTACCTTTTGTCGAGCATACCAATTATTTTATTCATTCACTTCATTCCATATCTGCTCAACATATATTCATCTACTCCAACAGGTTCCAAATCAATCTGACTTTAAGTTTTTAATTCATTAATCACTTTCTGATTAGTTTACTTCCATTCTATATTCAAACTTGATTCCTATCCCAAAATCAATCCACTTATTCTGCTTGCATTCATATTTTATTCCAATCATTAACAACATCCAATATATACTCGACTTGCTTAAGCATAAGTCAAATCCATTCTAATAATTCGAATCTCAAATATTTCTCTTTTTCACCATATTTAATTTCATTTGGAATTATCTCTAGTCCAATTCAATTTCATTTAACTTAAATTAAATATCAATCCAATTAATTCACTTTATTATTTCTATCTATTTAACTTCATAAGTGAAATTTAAATTTCAGAATTCAATTTCTCGGGTTTTATTTCAAATCAGTTTGAAATTATATATATGTTTATACATATACATAACCATAGCAATTCAAAACTTTTGAATTCCTGAAGGAACTTGTTTTCTCAAATAAATTTTCATTACTAATCTTACTATGGTAGCAATCCGTCACGTAGAAACTCAAAAATGAATAATGATGATGCGATCGTCATCATCAGAACTATTTTCCAGCGACTGAAGTGATTTCAGTGCTTAATCACTTTCAAAATCAATTCAAAATGATTTTTATTCCAATCCATTCTAAAATACTTCTATAATATTTTCAAAATACCCCAGAAAATATTTTCCAACATTCCGAAGTTTAAATTCCATATTCTGGTTCGAACTCAATCTTAGTTCATCTCATTTGTATATTTAATCCATATAAAAATTATATTGGGCTATATATAATTATCTGAAATTCATTTTAATAACTTTGTTGAAAATTTCAGAACCAAATTCCAGGTTTTAAAATCATAATTTTTGGATTCAAAACTAAATTTCGTTTTAATACAACAATTGATTTAAAACTGTAAATCTTACTTAGAAACCTGAAAATGAACACCATTGATGTTTATAACAATCCACGGTATTATTTCCTAGTGACCTAAGCAAGAATTATGCTTACTAATTCTTTTAAATCAATTTATTTTCATAAACTCGTTAAAAATACTCAAAACATCCTAATTTTGGAAAACCAATTCCGAATCCATCGAAAATTCAAATCCTTGATTCTCAACTCGAATCAATTTTCCATTTATAAACCTTATTTATAAACTTTACTTATATAACTTTAATTCTATATAAGTTTAATCCACATGGGTTCTTCTTGGTTTAAATTCATATTAAACAATTATGCTTATGTTTATTTCTTACCCAACACATGCCCAAAATTTCAAGATTACTCTTATCCTACAAGTAGCTAATACCCATAATTAGTCGGGTAAAACTACCAATCAATCAACAATTCATCAAACTATAATTAGTTTGGAAATTCCTTTATATATAAAACATATAAAATCTTGGTAAAATTATTAAATTTACTAACTTTTTAAAACAATATTACGTCGATTTGCCTTGTTCAAGTGTTTATAAATCCCAGTTGACCACGTCAGCTAAATGCATCAATGTGGAATTCATATACCACTCGACCGATAAATAAACACAATATAAAAATTACAAATACACTCTCTCGTATATATACATTCAAACTCAATTTAGGGTATTATTAACCCCATCTATACTAGGTTACACCACAGAGCCAAGGTTATCACTCAACCTCGCTCTGAAACCACTATTACGACCTGACCAATTCCTGATCCTGATCATCAACATAAAACACAGTTTCTACTAACCAAGCACCAGAAATTACCGGATCATTAATAGAAAGAAGTTATAGGGTGAGAAATAGAAAGAAAGAAGAGTTAGAATAAAAGAAAAGAAGATTACAATATCACAACAGAATAAGAGTAAACACATATCTCACAGCAAAACAAATAAAATATACTATATGACATAACTTTTTAAATGCACATTTGTAACTGTATTCACAAACCATTATCATAGTACAACATATACAACACAGCGGATATAAATAGTAGCTAACTAATGTTGAAGCCTCTTGCTCCAAGCTTGTAATGACCCGCATTGGCAGAGGTATTATAATTTATTTAATTAATTATATAAATAGTGATATAGTGGATTTAATGGTCGTGGAATTAAATAATGGTGAATATTTAATTAAAATAATAATTTAAATAATATATTTAATTTTGAAATAATCAGAATTAGCTGAAATGGCGATATGGTGTGAACTGGATCATCTGTGATATTTAATTCAGCCTGGAATTGAATTAGAATAACGAATATATTATATAAACGACAGTTTGAACGTAGAGTTATAATATAACTAAAATCGAGCTCGAAATGGCGCTGCAGTTCGTAAATTGGCAATTCGAACTTCAACTGAATGTACATGATTCGTTTTAAGCCGGGTTTCTATGAAACAAGAAACGTATGGAGCTGGTGGAGTATATCTTTCTAGTGGAAGAGAGAAATCGAGATTTCAACGTGAAGATTTTTATTTATATACAAATCAAATTTTAGAAAAGTCGCTATGGAATTCCTTTATAATTTATAAAGGAATTATTTATATTTTAAAAAGGGATTTCAATATAAATCGAATATCGGGTTGACCCAGAAGTGAATATCGAGTTAGAAATTCATATAGGAATATTCTAGAGCTGTATGGTATTCCACTGCAAATATATACGATAATATTAATTTATTAATGTTTTATTTAATTATATTTAAATATATTTATATATTTAAATGGGTCATCCAAAGCTTTAAAAATAGCCACTTTTGCAAACGAAGCCGGAATTCGACAAAACTAGTTTTGTTGGATCCGCAATGTCAAATAGTTGTTAGATTTCCAGTTTCGTGATTTTTAGAGTCACTGTGTGGTCGTACGGATTTTTAGAGTGAGAAATAGTCAGTATTTTGAAGGTTAAAAATACGTTGTGTGAGCAAATGGAGTCGGAATTCGACGAAACCAGTTTCATTGGGACCGTAATGTCGAACTGTAGTTGCATGTCCAGTTTCGTGGTTTTTGGGTATCGTATGTGGTCACAGGAATTTTAGAGGACAAATACGTATAGTGTGTGCTTAAAAATCAAAATAAAATCAAATATAAAAATATTATATTTCTACTATAAAAATACCTTAACCCTTTTTAACCTAATTCATTTTTCCAGAAGTCAATGAGGCGCCGTAACCTCAGAGAAAAAAATACAGTAAAGTTCCATCTCAAATAAAATCACAAACAATTCATGGAAAATCATATAAATCGTAACACCTATGTACATGCACTCAGCAACTGAAAAGCTTCACGTTGATGTACATTGTGTTGAACTCGATGTCGGTCTTGGAATTGGGGTTTTGCTCAGCGTCGATTAGGGTTGGGGTTCGATCCCACCACAACGGGTTTTATCTCGAATGGACGATGCATTTGGGTCTGTGGGTTCAATCCGCACTTGCGGTGAGGTTTTGGATGGATTCGGTGGTCATTGTTGTCACGGGTCCCTGTAGCTGCTCGAGATGGTGACCGAGGAATGGCGAGCGAGGTTCAGGTTCAGATGTTGGGAGGATGGAGATTGGTTTAAGGATTTCAATGGTGTATTCGATGTGCAAGTTCATGGAGTATACAAGGAGAGAATGGTGGTCAATGGTCTGCCATTTTTAGTTGTTTTGATTTCCTGGAGTTCGTGGTTTTGGGAGAGAAAGGTGCGGGTTGAGTTCAACAAAGGGTAGTGGGCCGGATATGAAAATGGCTAAAGCCCATAATGAATATTAATTATGTTTTAATTCCATTTGAATAGAGTATTAACTTGTAAATTGAATAACTTACCCATACGATATCGAAATTCAGCGAAACAAGATCCGATAGGATCGTATGTACGGGGACTACCCAATGGAACTGACTAGGAGTGGAGTGGAGCTCGTTTGAATTTATGGTGGAATAAACTGTTTGATTCAAATCAAATAACAGTTTATCGTTCTTTAACGATGAACTGCCAAAGTGAGTAAATCTCACTAACTCTGAACAGTTTATAATTTCATGTTGTATTTTTAGAACTGTTAAATATTGGCTGATTGACTGTGTGTTGATTGTTTGATTGAACTGCTAGTCAGTTAGTTGAATTTCTATATTGATTCTGTTTAACATAATATATCATATGGAACTAAAGTGATGTAGATTTTATTGTGTAACATCTGTGGATGCAGGGAAACAGGTTGGAGGAATCCGACTGGATTCCTCAACAGTTATTTTACTATTTTTCATATATTGTGATATATGATGTGATTTATAATCTGTTGTCGATTATATGTGTTTGAACGATACTGATCATCGTGATTTGATATGTTGAATATCATAACATACTGAAATGTTGATAAAGGAATATTTTCAAAGTGATATTTGAAAATAAAATATTTATAAATGGAATATTTATAAATAAGAAATATTTATAAATTGGAATATTTATAAATAGGAGATATTTAGAAAAAGGGAAAACGTTATAAAAAGGAAACTGTTATAAGAAGAAATCATTTTAAAGTGGAGAACCGTTACTAAAAGTAAATCTTTAAAATGAATAAATGTTGTTAAAAAGGAAACCTTTATAAAGCGAATAAAGGATTTAAATCGAATATGGTATTCGAAAGGAGTTAAATAAAATATGGTATTCGAAAGTAGTAAATCGAATATGGTATTCGAAAGGAGTTAAATCGAATATGGTATTCGAAAGTAGTAAATCGAATATGGTATTTGAAAGGAGTTAAATCGAATGTGGTAATCGAAAATAGTAAATCGAATATGGTATTCGAAAGGAGTTAAATCGAATATGGTATTCGAAAGGAGTTAAATCGAATATGGTATTCGAAAGTAGTAAATCGAATTAGTTATTCGAAAGGAGTTAAATCGAATATGGTATTTGAAAGTAGTAAATCGAATTAGTTATTCGAAAGGGGTTAGTCGAGTCGAGTCAGTTGAATAGAGTAATCAAATATTTGTTATTCGAATAAGAGTTAACCAGTTAGAGTTAAATCAATTAGAGTTAACCAGTTAGAGTTAACCAGATGGAGTGAATCAATTAGAGTTAACCAGTTAGAGTTAAACCAGTTGGAGTTAATCGATTTGAGTTAAAGCAAATAGGAGTTAATCGAATATATAGTTTATTCGAATAGAGTAAAGGAGTTAATCGAATATATAGTTTATTCGAATAGAATATAGGAGTTAATCGAATATATAGTTTATTCCAATAGAATAAAGGAGTTAATCGAATATATAGTTTATTCGAATAGAGTAAAGGAGTTAATCGAATATATAGTTTATTCGAATAGAATAAAGGAGTTAATCGAATATATAGTTTATTCGAATAGAATAAAGGAGTTAATCGAATATATAGTTTATTCGAATAGAGTAAAGGAGTTAATCGAATATATAGTTTATTCGAATAGAATAGAGTAAAGGAGTTAATCGAATATATAGTTTATTCGAATAGAGTAAAGGAGTTAATCGAATATATAGTTTATTCGAATAGAATAAAGGAGTTAATCGAATATATAGTTTATTCGAATAGAATAAAGGAGTTAATCGAATATATAGTTTATTCGAATAGAATAAAGGAGTTAATCGAATATATAGTTTATTCGAATAGAATAAAGGAGTTAACCGAATATATAGTTTATTCGAATAGAATAAAGGAGTTAATCGAATATATAGTTTATTCGAATAGAGTAAAGGAGTTAATCGAATATATAGTTTATTCGAATAGAATAAAGGAGTTAATCGAATATATAGTTTATTCAAATAGAATTAAAAGAGTTATCGAATATAGTTTATTCGATAGGAGTTAAGTGAATAGAGTTAGAGTTAAATCAAAAGAGTTAAGTGAATAGAATAAATTGAAATAGAGTTATCGAATATACCTTATCGAAGAAAGAATTATCAAATAGAAAAGACTTGAAAGAGAGTTACGTAAGGAAGTTTGTTAAAGAATTAGAAGGGTGAACTTTGTCTATTTCAAGGTTAGAAACGTTGTTCAGTTAAGGTCTGAGAGGTAGTATTACCCAACTTGATTGACTTCATTTTTAACTAAGGAATGGTTAAAGTTCGATAGTAAGGGATGGTTAAGTGAATTTAGTAATTAAACGAAATGGTTTGAGTTGGCATCGCGATGGTTTGTTTAAACATCTGTCTAAGTCCAATGAAGAAGCTTTGGAAATGTTTTCCAAATAAGAAACCAGAAATGTTTTCTAATAAAGAAAACAAGAAATGGAAATGTTTTCCATTGTTAATAACGTTTATTTTCCAAATTTAGAAAATAAGAAATATTGAATATAGGGAAACAGGAGATAAGTAAATTAATGAAATAAAGAGATAAATGTTGAATGATGTTTGATCGATATAAATTTCCATTTGGAAATGATATCGTTGTTTGCACACCTGTTTTTCTTCGATAGTTAAATCACAGACTATCGAAGTTTTGACCATTTTAACTTTGTTAATATGGAGAGACCGGTTGGATTATTATCCAAAGAACCACTCTATATTGGCATAAGCTTTGCGAATCATATATGCCAAAGGAAATTGAAGGCGGAGTTATGCAAGGGCTATCCTGTTTACAGAATAGTGCCTTCGGTTCATCCTGTTCCTGGATGACTTGTATGGATGGATGTCTGACAGAGTATTTCCAGATGATCACGTATATTGATTTCTCCAACCGTACCAAGAGTGGAAGCGAAGAAGGAAACTTCTTTTAGCTAACACATAATGTATTGTTGAGGACGTCAATCGGTGATTTGATGGATTTGACGATGTGGCATTCAAAGTGAATCTGGTGTGATGATAATGCGTAGCTTATAGCCTCACATCCGGTAAATGACAGAAATCGGGCAGGCAGCATGGCTAAGTCGGTTGCACCGAAGTAGGGTGTATAATCACCTGATCTAGAGTTTCATTTATTTCTAAAAATCTATTGTTGATGCTGTCCCATTCGGGAAACGGTTGCTGATCCCAACCGTTAGTGATATACATTCGATACACTCAAGCGAAATGAGTGGTCGGTCATGTGTGGCCGGGTTGCAAGATGTTCTTGTTGAACCCAGTGTATTACTCTCTAGAGGTACACTAGCGAAAGGTGGTTCCATACCTTGTCATAGTTGGAAATCCTTTACCCAATACGTGCTCGCGGTTTTGATTGTATATATATATATATATATATATAGAACATGAGATGAAAACGTTTCTGCTAGATGATTATTATATTGTGTTGATAGACATTATTATAATATCAAAAGGTTTTTGATATAAAGATATTTTAGATTCTCATAGGGGAAAAACCCGTTCCGTTATACGGCGTGGTCTTATGAGATATCATTTACCTGCTTGAATTGTTTTAAAACTGTTTTACTCATACCAGTCCCATGACTGACCCGGAGTTTATTTGTTTGTTTCCCTAAACTCTTGGGTGCCTAATTTTGTACGGGCAGTCAAGTAGTTAGGATTTACAGATATGCTGGAAGAGCTTGGAGCAGGAGGCTTCAGGATGATATAACTATAGTTTATATTCCGCTGTGTTGTAAGTGTTGTACTCTGATAATGATATGTATATTCAAGTACAGATTTGTATTTCAAAGTTATGTTATGAAATATATTTATTCGTTCCGATGTGAGATTCGTGTTACTCTGATGTTGTGTTCTTCTTCTTCTTCTTCTTCTTCTATTCTAAGTTTCTATCTTATCTTTCCTCACCCTCTAATTTCTTTCGTTAATGATCGGTATTTTTCGATGTTTGGTTAGTCCCATCGTGTTTATGTCGATAACCAAAGTCGCTAAAAACCCGGGTCATTACAGTTGGTATCAGAGCTTAAGTTAAGTGAATTACCTTGGCTCTGTGGCGTGACTCAGTAGAGATGGGGTTAGTAATACCCTAGATTGAGTTGATGTATATATACGAGTGAACATATTTGCTATTGATATAAAAATTGTTTTATATTGTGGAGATTTATTGGCTGAGTAGTTTGTGAATTCTGGTTGATCAGTTTGATCCACTGTATCGATAGGAGTTACTAAACACTCGAATACGATGGGTCAACACGATATGTTTTGAAAAAAGGGTAAATTAAAATAAGTTTACCCAAGGTATATCTTGATATAAGAAGATATATATTTCAAAATTATAATATAGTGGATATATTGGTTGTTATTATAATCGAATAAGATTATAAATTAAATGGTTATGTAAATAACCAATCAGAATTCATATTAGTGAAATACGTGAAATCAGATGAGTTAAATCTGAAATTTAAACCAGAAATTGAATTACAATTCTGGAAAAATTGGATAAGTGTTTGTAAATAGATTGGATTAAAAATAAGGAAAATTTAAGATCCTGGGAGATTTTAAATTGTTTTACAAGCCGTGAGAATTATATTTTGAAATGAATTTCAAAGTGGAAATGTTTAGAAATGGTTTTATAGTATTGAACTCACTTCGATCGCTGGAAAATAGATTCTGATGATGACAGCTACATCATCAGTATTCATTTTCGAGTTGTATGTGACGAATTACTACCAGAGATACTGTTTTGAATTTGTTTTGGGGAAGACAAGTTGTGTTGAATTTCAAAATGGGATTTATAATAAAGAATGAATAAAGAAAGTTTGAAATAGAAATTTAATATAGAAATTCAAAGGGAGTTTGAATATATGAAATTCAATGGAAGTGATATGGAATTTGAATATAGAAATTCAAATGGGATTTATAATATAGAATTTGAACATATGGAATTTGAATATAGAAATTCAAATGGGATTTGTAATATAGAATTTGAATAGAAATTGAATAGAATTAACTAAGTCAAAGAGGAATTAGTTAATCGAGTTTTGAATTTGAAGTTGAACTTTGAAAGATGAATTGGATTTGTAAATGGATATTCGAAATCGAATATAGAACTTAAATTTGAATTTTGGATTCAAATTAGTTAATAAGAAAGTTAAAAAATATATTTGAACATGTCATGTTCAAATATAAAAGTGAGATAGACTAAAGAGTTAATTAACAAATTAATTAACGAATTGAGTTAAAACGATCAGGTATAGTTAAAATAGATTGGGCAGGTAAATATACATGAGATAGGTATGGATAAGGTATGAAGGTATATAATAGAATGCCCGACAAAAGGTATGTATTTAATTCATATGTGAGATTTTATGCGCCGTATCGGCTAGCCGCTTGGCTTTTTCTTTTTCTTTTGGATTGGTGAGGGCCATGGGAGGCTATTTGAAATATCCCGATGATCCTGGTACAAAGGAGGTTATGGCGAATTTTTCCGGGAATTTAAGGAGTTAGAATATTTTGAAGATAATTTGATAGTTAGAAATCAACGTATCGATATATATATATATAGAAGTCGATAAGGAAACGAACTTAGAAATAGAATAGAAAAATCAAAAAGGAAGACTAAGAATAAAATCTAGTAAGAATAGAAAGAGAAAGCGTATACGTGTTTAAAAGTGAATAAGTAGTTGCATGGTATTGATTATTCGAGTAAGTAGTCATATCTGTTTTGACGTTATAAATGTTATTCAGTCAAGGTCAAAGAGGTAGTTATACCCCAACTTGATTGATTTCATTATTAACAAATAAATAGTAAGATTTCAGGCTCGAAGATCAATGTTGAATAAGAGTTAGTTGAATATAGTATTTGGGTTGTCGTAACGATGCTTTACACAACATCCGTTTTAACCCAAATAAGTGTAAGCTTGGAAATATAATAAAGAATATTTCCTAAGTATAGAAATAAACGAGATCGGAAAAGAGATAAGTAATTGAAGTATTTTCCAATTATAAATAGAATATATTTTCTAAAGTTTAGAAAATAAAGGAAGGCGATATTCGGAAATGTTTTCCAAATAACATAAAAGGCCAATATGGTTATTGAAAATATTTGGTTAACAAATATTGATAAAGAAATAGAGAAGTGATTTAACTAATGGAATATTAGTTAAGGGCTCAGGGACATGTTCAAAAGGAAAATTTGATTTTTTTGAAAGAGTAAACTGTTTAAAAACTCCCAGGGAGAAGACTGTTTGAATTAAAAACAAATTTAACAGAAATTTGTGAAAGCAAAATTGAATTAAAGTAAAGCCAGTAAAGTGGTAATTGAGATTGAATTAGAATGATATCGAGACAAATTGGATTATGAGACTCGAATTTGAAGTGTAATGTGATAATCAAGTTAAGAGTTGGAAATCGAGAAGAAACTCGAGTTGAAAAGATATTTGGCTTGGATATAAGCGAATGGTTGTGTTGTGGATAAAAGCAGATTGGAATTTGATTGGGATGACCCTTGTATCTGCAGAATTGATAACAGGTGGAAAGGATATAATGATATGCCGACAAAAGGTACAAGTTTATATTTCTATTGGATATAAGATTTATGAGCCGAATTGGCAAGCCGCCTGGCTGTTTGATTTTCTTTTGGGTTGGAGATGACCCAGAGAGGCAAGTGGTGGTTTGACGCATTGACCAGTACAAAGGAGGTGCTGGCGTAATTTTTCGAAAAATTAAGGCGTTAGAAAATTTTTAGGATTTTTGAAAATTTTCGTTGATAAGAATTAATTAATATTTAATTGAAATTAAATTGGTTCAGTTGAAACTGAAGTTAAGAAGTGAACAAATATGTTATAACCAGTCGATAGGGTCGTCCTCTACCTTTTAGCAATTTCGAGGACGAAATTATTTTAAGTGGGGAAGAATGTAATGACCCGCATTGGCAGAGGTATTATAATTAATTAATTTAATTATATAAATAGTGATATAGTGGATTTAATGGTCAAGGAAATAAATAATGGTGAATATTTAGTTAAAATAATAATTTAAATAATATATTTAATTTTGAAATAATCAGAATTGGCTGAAATGGCGATATGGTGTGAACTGGATCATCTGTGATATTTAATTCAACCTGGAATTGAATTAGAATAACGAATATATTATATAAACAACAGTTTGAACGTAGAGTTATAATATAATTAAAATCGAGCTCGAAATGGCGCTGCAGTTCGTAAATTGGCAATTCGAACTTCAACTGAATGTACAGGATTCGTTTTAAGCCGAATTTCTGTGAAACAAGAAACGTATGGAGCTGGTGGAGTATATCTTTATAGTGAAAGAGAGAAATCGAGATTTCATCGTGTAGATTTTTATTTATGTCCAAATCAAGTTTTAGAAAAGTCGCTGTGGAATTACTTTATAATTTATAAAGGAATTATTTATATTTTAAAAAGGGATTTCAATATAAATCGAATATCGGGTTGACCCAGAAGTGAATATCGAGTTAGAAATTCTTATAGGAATATTCTAGAGCTGTATGGTATTCCACTGCGAATATATACGATAATATTGATTTATTAATGTTTTATTTAATTATATTTAAATATATTTATATATTTAAATGGGTCATCCAGAGCTTTAAAAATAACCACTTTTGCAAACGAAGCCGGAATTCGACGAAACTAGTTTTGTTGGATCCATAATGTCAAATAGTTGTTAGATTTCCATTTTCGTGATTTTTAGAGTCACTTTGTGGTCGTATGGATTTTTAGAGTGAGAAACAGTCAGTATTTTGACGGTTAAAAATACGCTATGTGAGCAAACGGAGTCAGAATTCGACGAAACCAGTTTCGTTGGGACCGTAATGTCGAACTATAGCTGCATGTCCAGTTTCGTGGTTTTTGGGTATCATATGTGGTCACAGGAATTTTAGAGGACAAATACGTATAGCGTGTGCTTAAAAATCAAAATAAAATCAAATATAAAAATATTATATTTCTACTATAAAAACACCTTAACCCTTTTTAACCTAATTCATTTTTCCAGAAGTCAATGAGGCGCCGTAACCTCAGAGAAAAAAATACAGTAAAGTTCCATCTCAAATAAAATCACAAACAATTCATGGAAAATCATATAAATCGTAACACCTATGTACATGCACTCAGCAACTGAAAAGCTTCACGTTGATGTACATTGTGATGTACTCGACGTCGGTCTTCGAATTGGGGTTTTACTCAGCGTCGATTAGGGTTGGGGTTCGATCCCACCACAACGGGTTTTATCTCGAATGGATGATGAATTTGGGTCTGTGGGTTCAATCCGCACTTGCGGTGAGGTTTTGGATGGATTCGGTGGTCATTGTTGTCGCGGGTCCCTGTAGCTGCTCGAGATGGTGACCGAGGAATGGCGAGCGAGGTTCAGGTTCTGATGTTGGGAGGATGGAGATTGGTTTAAGGATTTCAATGGCGTATTCGATGTGCAAGTTCATGGAGTATAGAAGGAGAGAATGGTGGTCAATGGTCTGCCATTTTTGGTTGTTTTGATTTCCTGGAGTTCGTGGTTTTGGGAGAGAAAGGTGCGGGTTGAGTTCAACAAAGGGTAGTGGGCCGGATATGAAAATGGGTAAAGCCCATAATGAATATTAATTATGTTTTAATTCCATTTGAATAGAGTATTAACTTGTAAATTGAATAAGTTACCGATACGGTATCGAAATTCAGCGAAACAAGATCCGATAGGATCGTATGGACGGGGACTACCCAATGGAACTGACTGGAGTGGAGCGGAGCTCGTTTGAATTTATGGCGGAATAAACTGTTTGATTCAAATCAAATAATAGTTTATCGTTCTTTAACAATGAACTGCCAAAGTGAGTAAATCTCACTAACTCTGAACAGTTTATAATTTCATGTTGTATTTTTAGAACTGTTAAATATTGGCTGATTGACTGTGTGTTGATTGTTTGATTGAACTGCTAGTCAGTTAGTTGAATTTCTATATTGATTCTGTTTAACAGAATATATCATATGGAACTAAAGTGATGTGGAATTTATTGTGTAACATCTGTGGATGCAGGGAAACAGGTTGGAGGAATCCGACTGGATTCCTCAACAGTTATTTTACTATTTTTCATATATTGTGATATATGATGTGATATATAATCTGTTGTCGATTATATGTGTTTGAATGATACTGATCATCGTGATTTGATATGTTGAATACCGTAACATACCGAAATGTTGATAAGGGAATATTTTCAAAGTGACATTTGAAAATAAAATATTTATAAATGGAATATTTATAAATAAGAAATATTTGTAAATTGGAATATTTATAAATAGGAGATATTTAGAAAAAGGGAAAACGTTATAAAAAGGAAACTGTTATAAGAAGGACATCATTTTAAAGTGGAGAACCGTTACTAAAAGTAAATCTTTAAAATGAATAAATGTTGTTAAAAAGGAAACCTTTATAAAGCGAATAAAGGAGTTAAATCGAATATGGTATTCGAAAGGAGTTAAATCGAATATGGTATTCGAAAGTAGTAAATCGAATATGGTATTCGAAAGGAGTTAAATCGAATATGGTATTCGAAAGTAGTAAATCGAATATGGTATTTGAAAGGAGTTAAATCGAATATGGTATTCGAAAGTAGTAAATCAAATATGGTATTCGAAAGGAGTTAAATCGAATATGGTATTCGAAAGGAGTTAAATCGAATATGGTATTCGAAAGTAGTAAATTTAATTAGTTATTCGAAAGGAGTTAAATCAAATATGGTATTCGAAAGTAGTAAATCGAATTAGTTATTCGAAAAGGGTTAGTCGAGTCGATCAGTTGAATAGAGTAATCGAATATTTGTTATTCGAATAAGAGTTAACCAGTTAGAGTTAAATCAATTAGAGTTAACCAGTTAGAGTTAACCAGATGGAGTGAATCAATCAGAGTTAACCAGTTAGAGTTAAACCAGTTAGAGTTAATCGATTTGAGTTAAAGCAAATATGAGTTAATTGAATATATAGTTTATTCGAATAGAGTAAAGGAATTAATCGAATATATAGTTTATTCGAATAGAATAAAGGAGTTAATCGAATATATAGTTTATTCGAATAGAATAAAGGAGTTAATCAAATATACAGTTTATTCGAACAGAGTAAAGGAGTTAATCGAATATATAGTTTATTCGGATAGAATAAAGGAGTTAATCGAATATATAGTTTATTCGAATAGAATAAAGGAGTTAATCGAATATATAGTTTATTCGAATAGAGTAAAGGAGTTAATCGAATATATAGTTTATTCGAATAGAATAAAGGATTTAATCGAATATATTGTTTATTCGAATAGAGTAAAGGAGTTAATCGAATATATAGTTTATTCGAATAGAATAAAGGAGTTAATCGAATATATAGTTTATTCGAGTAGAATAAAGGAGTTAATCGAATATATAGTTTACTCGAATAGAATAAAGGAGTTAATCGAATATATAGTTTATTCAAATAGAATTAAAAGAGTTATCAAATATAGTTTATTCGATAGGAGTTAAGTGAATAGAGTTAGAGTTAAATCAAAAGAGTTAAGTGAATAGAATAAATTGAAATAGAGTCGAATATACCTTATCGAAGGAAAGAATTATCGAATAGAAAAGATTTGAAAGAGAGTTACGTAAGGAAGTTTTTTAAAGAATTTGAAGGGTGAACTTTGTCTATTTCAAGGTTAGAAACGTTGTTCAGTTAAGGTCTGAGAGGTTGTATTACCCCAACTTGATTGACTTCATTTTTAACTAAGGAATGGTTAAGGTTCGATAGTAAGGGATGGTTAAGTGAATTTAGTAATTAAAGGAAATGTTTTGAGTTGGCATCGCGATGGTTTGTTTAAACATCTGTCTAAGTCCAATGAAGAAGCTTTGGAAATGTTTTCCAAATAAGAAACTCGAAATGTTTTCTAATAAAGAAAACAAGAAATGGAAATGTTTTCCATTGTTAATAATGTATATTTTCCAAATTTAGAAAATAAGAAATATTGAATATAGGGAAACAGGAGATAAGTAAATTAATGAAATAAAGAGATAAATGTTGAATGATGTTTGATCGATATAAATTTCCATTTGGAAATGATATCGTTGTTTGCACACCTGTTTTTCTTCGATAGTTAAATCACAGACTATCGAAGTTTTGACCATTTTAACGTTGTTAATATGGAGAGACCGGTTGGATTATTATCCAAAGAACCACTCTGTATTGGCATAAGCGTTGCGAATCATATATGCCAAAGGAAATTGAAGGAGGTGTTATGCAAGGGCTATCCTGTTTACAGAATAGTGCCTTCGGTTCATCCTGTTCCTGGATGACTTGTATGGACGGATGTCTGACAGAGTATTTCCAGACGATCACGTATATTGATTTCTCCAACCGTACCAAGAGTGGAAGAGAAGAAGGAAACTTCTTTTAGCTAACACATAATGTATTGTTGAGGACGTCAATCGGTGATTTGATGGATTTGACGATGTGGCATTCAAAGTGAATCTGGTGTGATGATAAAGTGTAGCTTATAGCCTCACATCCGGTAAATGACAGAAATCGGGCAGGCATCATGGCTAAGTCGGTCGCACCGAAGTAGGGTGTATAATCACCTGATATAGAGTTTCATTTATTTCTAAAAATCTATTGTTGATGCTGTCCCATTCGGGAAACGGTTGCTGATCCCAACCGTTGGTGATATACATTTGATACACTCAAGCGAAATGAGTGGTCGGTCATGTGTGGCCGGGTTGCAAGATGTTCTTGTTGAACCCAGTGTATTCCTCTCTAGAGGTACACTAGCGAAAGGTGGTTCCATACCTTGTCATAGTTGGAAATCCATTACCCAATACGTGCTCGCGGTTTTGATTGTATATATATATATGTAGAACGTGAGATGAAAACGTTTCTGCTAGATGATTATTATATTGTGTTGATAGACATTATTATAATATCAAAAGGTTTTTGATATAAAAATATTTTGGATTCTCATAAGGGAAAAACCCGTTTCGTTATACGGCGTGATCTTATGAGATATCATTTACCTGCTTGAACTGTTTTAAAACTGTTTTACTCATACCAGTCCCATGACTGACCCGGAGTTTATTTGTTTGTTTCCCTAAACTCTTGGGTGCCTAATTTTGTACGAGCAGTCAAGTAGTCAGGATTTACAGATATGCTGGAAGAGCTTGGAGCAGGAGGCTTCTGGATGATATAGCTATAGTTTTATATTCTGCTGTGTTGTAAGTGTTGTACTCTGATAATGATATGTACATTCAAGTACAGATTTGTATTTCAAAGTTATGTTATGAAATATATTTATTCGTTTCGCTGTGAGATTCGTGTTACTCTGATGTTGTGTTCTTCTTCTTCTTCTATTCTAAGTTTCTATCTTATCTTTCCTCACCCTCTAATTTCTTTCATTAATGATCGGTATTTTTCGATGTTTGGTTAGTCGTCATCGTGTTTATGTCGATAACCAAAGTCACTAAAAACCTGGGTCATTACAAAGCTCCTCCAAGTGTATCTGTAAAATCCCAACTACTTGACTGCCCGTACAAATTTGGGCACCTAAGAGTTTAGGGTAAAACAAAAACAAAATAAACTCCGGGTTAGTCGTGGAACTGGTGTGAGTAAACTCCAACCACTTGGTTTAACTTTTAAAAATCCTTCTAAAAGAAAGGATAATCATAAGACCGATATGCACACAACACGGATGGCTTTTACCTTACGATAACCCAAAATATTCTTTATATCAACAATATTCTGATAATATAATAGTGCCTCATCAAAGCAATAACAATCTAGCAGAACACTTGCATCTCACGATCCACATACATAGTATACAATCAAAACCACATACTCTTATTGGGTAATGGAATTCCAACTATGACAAGGTATGAAACCACCTTTCAATAGTATATCTTTAGAGAGGAACACACAGGGTTCAACAAGAACATCTTGTTACCTAGGTCACACGTGACCAACCACTCATTTCCTTTGAGTGTACCTAATGTATTACGGTTGGTTTCAGCAGCGGTTTCGAAGCATACAACAACGATAGAATAAAGAAGCAATTGAATTTTTCTCTAGATCAGGTGGCAATACACCTTAATGGGAGCAACCCACTTATCCATATTGCCTGCATGATTTTTGTCATTTCCCGGTTGTGAGGCTTGTGGCTATATTTACCATTTTGACATGTCACATCTTCATTCACTTTGAATGCCACATCGTCAAACCCGCCAAATCATTTATTAATTACTCCAAAAATATCACTGACATAAAGCTAAGAGAAATAAATTCCTCTGCCACCAACATAAATACGTTTGAAGAAATTAGTGTAAATGATCTGTTAGGCATACTCTCTCAGACATTCGTCCATACAAGTTGTCTTGGGACTAGACAAACCGAAGGTACTATCCCATTAATACATCTTAGGCAATCTCAACTTAGGATTAATAGAACAACCCTTCCACTTTACTCCGTTTTCAATTATTTTCAACATATTTGATTTGCAATGCCCATGCCCATACAGAGTGGTTTTCAGCTAATAAACCTAATCCTGGTCTCTTCATATTGACAACGAAAATATAACATGTCCCAAAACTTTGATAGTCGATTATTTAAATATCAAAGGAAACATTCATACAACCAACGATCCTATTTCCAAATGGAAAATCTATTGAATCAAGCGTCAAGCAACACTGAACCCTTTTTATCAATTTCTTATTAATTTATCATCTTCCAACTTCTCGTTTTCCTGTTTTCCCTATCTATCCCCAGATATTTCTTAAAACTCATTTAGCCTCTCACGATTCTTGGAAAAACATTTCCATATATCAAAACTATTTATTTTCCATATTCCAGAAAATATATCTTATTAACATCTGATTTTTTTTCCATATATTCACAAATCCTTATTTTCTATATTTAGAAAATATACGTTATTAACATCGGAAAACATTTCCATAGATTTACATTTTCATATTATAATCAATCTCATCATTTCGTTTTCTATGCTTAGAAAACATCTCTGATTATCTTTGGAAAACGTTTCCAAACTCCATTTATATGGATTTAGACGAATGTTATATAAAACATCATTACGATGACTCGACCTATTAATCAGTCATTAACTAACTATATTTTTAACCAATCTTCTGCTATTGAAACTTAACCATTCCTTAGTCAATAATGAAGTCAATCAAGTTGGGGTATAATTACCTCTCAGACCTCACCTGAACAACATTCTTAACTTCGTAATGGAAAAAGTTCACACTTCAATATTTAACAAAAATTTCTTATGAAATTATCGGATTCAGTTTAAGAATTCATTTCTTTTACGAAAATCATTGATTATAATAATAGCCTTAAAATCAGTGCTCTGAGATATTAAATCTTAAAATATAAAATTTACTCATTAATTTGAGAAAATAAAGTAACTAATTAATCAATTAAAGAAATAATTAAATCTTTATTTAAAACGGAAAGTAAATAGTACTTTCATGAATCTGATATAGTCGAATTTCAATGTATAACTCTCTTTCGAATAATCTCTATTCGATAACTCTCTTTCAAGTAATCTCTATTTGATAACTCTCTTTCGAATGACCTCTATTCGATTAACGTTCCGAATGTCGGAATAAATTTACCATTTCAGGTCAACTCAATTCCATTTTTATCCTATCACCATCAAACCATTATCAATTTCCCTTATAATTATTCTAATCGGCAAAATGTTTATTTTAAAATAGTTTTCCACTTTAAATTGTGAATATTATTCCTTATAGAAATCTGGACTCGTTTTATCAAATCAATCTGGATTTTATTTCTAAATACTATTACAGGTTCAAATCACATTTATCAAGTTATTTTATAACTTTTCCTTCATATTTTACATTATTATCAAATCTCGTTTACACGTCAGCTTTTAGTCTATTTTATATAATAAATTTATATTTCTATATCGATTTTACATTCGATTATAAAATATCGATTTCAAACCAAATATAAATTATCTTGTCGAATTATGAATTATATAATATATAATTTATAAAAATAAGTATTTTTATAAACTTCGACATAGTCGAATACCAATTATAAATCCTTATGGATTTATTTCAATTCTATTCATATTCCGAACGTCGAAATAATTTTCATCGTTTCCTCTTAAAATGATTTACCATTTCCCGTTAAATTCACTCTTGAATTTAGATTCCCAAATTATCCAATGATTATTATTCCACTTAATTTATAAACATCGTTTATAAATTAACTACTTGTTTTTATATTGAAAACAAGTTATTATATATATTCTAACCCATTCTAAATTCAATTTCTATTTTGCGAAAATAGATTTTCCCTTTTAAAAACTCAAATTCTTTTCCGTTTCATTCTAATGTATTTTTATGGTATTTTAAATACCAATTATTCCAAGGAAAATGCTATTCAAACATCCTACACAACAAAATTTATCACTATACAATTGACACATCACTATCACAATTTATGGAAACAAATAGTTATAATTTTGAGGAATCCAGTTGGATCCCTCCAACCTGTTTCCTTGCATTCACAGATGTTAATCAACGTAAATAATATCAAATTTCATTTCAATAAGAGATATCATGATAAATAAAATTAATATTTAACCAACGATTTATAAATAACTATATCTATAATTTCAACCAATTTATTTGCAATTCATCTAAAGAACCATTACACAACATTCAATCAAAATTTATCAATTCTAAAGTATGTTTATAAAATTATAAATCTGAACAAAGTTAGTAAGCTTACTCACTTTGATCGTTAATCGTTAAATAACGATTAATTTCTGATAGTTCAATCAGGCATTTTAATTCGCCAAAAATTGTAACAAGCTCCAAATCGCACCAAACTAGTTCCATTGCGTGGCCTGCATCCATACGATTCTAACGGATCCTGTTTCGTCGGATTCTGATTAAGTATGAGGAAGATATTGCTGCATCCAAACTAAGAAACTTAATTACATTTAACCAAACCCTGCTTAAATCCTTCTCCACCTATCTCCAGGCTCGAACTGCTACATCTGAAACAAACACGCCATAGCCGCATGTTTGCATCAATACTTTCCCTCATCCCTCCATTAAATCCAAAACTAAAATAACCATTAGACTTCTCTTCCACACCTCTTTCTCCTCATCACCTTCTCCTTACTCTCGCATGCAAAAAGAAATTCCCAACATTGATCTTCATAGAACACACGCAGGAATATGCGTCAAAATTCCCATCGATCCTCTCAAAAATTTCCCAACTCAAGCCACTCTCTGCCACGAATATCACTATAAGCTTCAAATCGTCAAACCATGCTTCAATCACAAACAAGATCGAACCCTAGGTGACACACACAAAATAATACAGCAAACCATACTAGATTCAAACCCAAAGAAATTCATACCAGGCTATAGAGAAACATTCAGGGAGTCTAAATATATTTACATCGTAATTTTATCCTATTTGTTTTGATTTTGATTTTCTAATGTTTGATTCTTCATGTTATTAAGAAATTGGGTGGGCCATGAAATGTATTGACCGGTGGAAGAAAAATTTAGGGTTAGGTTAAGGGTAGAGGCATATTTGTAGGCTAGGTACCTTATAGGGTAAGCTATGTATTTATATATTAATTTTTATTCAATCGTTACCTCCATTCATCGTTTAAAAATTCATACGATCACATACGATATCCAATTTCAATGAAATGGACATACAACTATAGTTTGACATCACAGACCCATTGAAAATTATTTTGTCGAAATTAGAGTCTATTTGCTTACCCAAAGTTATTTTAAAGTCAAATTATTGATCGATGCACATTTAAATTACGCATGGTCACAACACAAATTTGATTGGAACGAAATTTGAAATCTAGCAATAATTAATCATTACAGATTTAATAAAATTTGTTTCATCGAAAATGGGGGTAGTTTGAAAAATGACTATTTTTAAAGCTTAAATAAAACCAATAGAATATTAATAAATCCATAAAAAATTTAATTTAATAATAATAAATTAATATTATCGAATACATCCAAACAGAATATCATATAGCTCCAAAATATACATACTTGATTTATAATTCGATATTTCAAAATCCAAGTTAAATCGATATTCAATTTATATAAAATTCCTTTTATATTATAAATAAATCGTTATGGTTTATAAACGATTCTATTGCAACTTTTTGAAAATTTGATTTGGACATAACTCACAATCTATAAGACAAAATCTCCATTTTTCTCTTCCATTAGAAAAATATAGTTAAATAAATACGAACATTTCTTATTTCAACGAATTCTGACTTATAACGAATCCTATACAATCATTTAAAGTTGAAAATGAAATATTATAAACTACCACGACATTACGAGCTGATTTTAAATTGTATTATAAATTATACGTTCAAATGTCATTTAATGAATAAATTCATTATTATAAATCAAATCTAAACTCAATTTAATCTATTAAATTATCCAATTTACACAATATTGCAAATTCTGGTTACTCCCAACTATTTCGAAATTGAATTTATTATTCCACTATTTATATTATTAAATATTCAGGATTTATTGAATTCAAGTCCTCGAATCACCAATTTGATATTTAAATAATTATTCAATCGTTAAAAATACGGGACATTACATAACTATTTTTTCATATTAATGTGAAAAATTTAGATATATTTTAGTAAATTTTAAGATATGACCAAATAAGTTTTCAGAATTATTGCATTTTGATAGTTTGGAAAATATGGTTTTTAACACCTTAAAATTTGATGTTTTTAATATTTGAAAAATATGAAATGAATTCTATAAATATGCTAAAGTGTTCTAAAAGGGATTTGAGTTCTAAAACTGGACATATATGAAAAGAAATAAGTGTTCTAATCTATAATGCTTGAAAGTCACAATTCACGAACGCTTAGTAATAGTTTACACCAACTCTTGTATAAAGGGTCATAAAATTGGGATTTTCACCGAATCTTTTAAGAAGAGTATAGGAAAAATTAAATAAATATTTGAAGGAATATCAGAAGTTTTTAAAGTACTTGAACAAATGATCAAGAGAAATTTTTTTAACAATATTTGGAAATAAAGCAGTAGAAGAAAAATTATCTCTAAATGTGAATTCTATTAAGAAAGTTTGAGTATGCGGAAACAATTAGTACATTTGTTCTATAATGACCTAATAATTTGGATGTTTAATTATGAAATTAGTTTACAGTCCAATGTTGAAATAAATGTTTATACTTGAGATTTCATTAAAAAAATCTAGTTTATTTGAATTTGATTCTTTTTGAATAAAATCTTAAGTATGAATAAATTTCTGATATTTAAATACGAATGGTTAGTCAAAATCAAATGTTTATTTATACTATAACTAATTGAAAATTAATTTGGTGGAGTATTTTAAACTTGGTTTCAAAATATAAAATTTGAAATTTAACTTAAGAATTTGAAAGCTAATATTTTATTTGAATTTGGTTTTGAATATAAAACTTAACATTTATGTGTTTATTTAATAATATAAAATGAAAACGATAAATTTATTTAGAACTTGTTAAAAAACATGAAATTGAACTCTTATATAACATTGACTCTTAAATATGAATAAATTATAGAAATTTAATATTTTGGAATTTTAGCAAACTAAAACTTAAAATACTACAGTTATTTCATCACTCAAATTAAAAGGAAAATTATTGTGTTAGGATTAAAAGAATTTTTTTAAAAGACTTGATAACATTATTACACTTGTTGAAATTTGAAAACAACACCCTAACCACATGTAATCTTGCTTCTAATAAATTCTCCACGCGTTCACATACTCCTTCCTTTCCTTTCTTCTTTTTCAATAGGAGAAAAACCTATCTCCTCTCCCCTCTTATTTTATCCATCGAAGCGAAACCGATTCCACCTCAACTCCAGGAGCCACCAACGGCTTCCTGCCAAAGCTGACATTAATCGATGAGGCGCTCAACTTCCGACCTTGCTCCTCCTCGAAGCCACGAATTTTCCTTTTTATCTTTCTCCCCCTAAAAGCTTTCACATTAGATTATAACTTAATTCTAGCAGCCACCACCTTTTCTGGATCGCTGCTTCTTCCATCGTCCACGTCCCTAGCTCCGCTTCCGAGCAACCCGATCGCCAGTCAGCAACATCGCCTGCGCCTTATTCACTGCTATTGCAAGGTGACACTACACCATATATGCTAATTAGGCTGTGTTTTTAGCCGTATCTAACACATGTAGCACGACAAAAAGCCGTATCAAAAAATGGCATCTTAAAATTTTTAGATACGGCTTAAAACCGTATCTCTATGTGATAACATACAGCTATTGCCCATATCTAAAGTGTAAGTAGATACGGCTATAAACTTTATCTTACACGTGTGTGTGTGTGTGTATATATATATATATAAGCAGAAACTGTAGCACATATTATTTGTAACACAAAGCATATATAACATAGGATACACTAATTCACAATTGTAACAGTAAACGAAACAATTGTATGAAATATTTCATTACATTACAGTATATAATGATACATGCTATTTGATTACATTACAATAAATAAGATACACGCTGTTTCATTACATTAAAGAAGATACATAATGTTACATTACAATAAGCTGATATAAATACCCGAACCGGCGTCGTGAGCTAAAGTGTAGCCACCTGTTGAATCAATGCTTCCTTCAAGATGAACATCCTCCAAAACAGACAAAAGATCATAAACCAGCCAAGCAACATTGCATTCTATCCAAGACATGATGGAACCCTTTAGGAATATAGCATGTACACTCAAATCTCTCAAAGAACTACTCAGATCTAAGAAAACTTCAGGAGGCCTGGTAATAAGTTAGCTTGGATAGCATATAGCATGTACACTACAAAGACCTATAAAAAAGTGCAAACTGCATAGTTCAGGATAGGATATGTCCACATTATTATTTTCATTAGTTGCTGAATATTGCAAGTCTACAACATTTTTACTTGTTCAGTCGAGACTGAGTCTCGATTAAATACAGTTGTTATAGCCTATCTAAAGAGCAATATAAAATGTCCACATTATTATAATTCTCCTTGTCACTTGGCTGCAATGTAGATATAACATTGCTATATCCTTGCCCTTTCTATTCTATCACCCTTATCTAATGTAGTGTATCCGAGATGAGGGGATGGAAAAAAGCGAGATATTACCTAAAGTTTAGATCAACACACTCAAATCCATGCTTATTAGCTTCATCCAAATGACGGAGGCTGTTGTACACACATGTTATAATAGTCAGTTCTATTTTTGCCATGGGTTGACTAACAAAAATGATTGGTCACATGAGCACAAAGCAACTTGGTTCAAGGCAGTAAGTCATAAATGGAAAAGCAGTTTTGCCCCTTTACTCACACGCAGTGTGACACATATGACACACCAAACAAATTGACTAAATATCAACCTATAAATGCCATTCTATTTTCATTCATGCATCCATCACCGACATTTCTACTCAATCGCACAAATTTCCCAATATCAATTACCAAATACATGCAGCTCAGTCAATATTACTAGTATGCTTTAGTTCTCAAATCAAATCATACACATGCACTTTAGATCAGTACATCAGTGTACATGGTGTAATAATACACACAAATGAGCAGGACAGCACAATTAAAAGTGTCTGAATTCAAGGTAAACAATTACAGCACCAGTAAATGATAGCAAATACACTGCTGCACTATAAAACTGGGGATAATACCCAATTTAAACACAATAGCAGCATGAATTCTAGGTAGACAAGCACATGCAACTATCTATCATTCATATTTTTGAACTATGGCATGGAAATTCAAATTAAACCCAATTTAAACCCAATTCGAATTCAAATTAAACCCAAATTAAACCCATTTCATATTTAAATTTAACCGTGATCTAGTACTCACCTCCAATGGAGACGAGAAGGATGGACATCGATGGACTGAGGCTTCGCCGGTCAGCTGAAGGCAGCGCGAGGTGATGATAACTCATGGACTGCGGTGGATGGCTTATTTACAAAAGAAGTCGATAGATTACCAAAACCCTAATTTGGGCATTCAGTGGTCGCCATTGCAAAATAAAAAGAGGATAATTCGGCTGAAAGTTTTGATGTGGCAAAAGTCGATTGTGCCTGAGTGGAGGTATGGAGGGAAAAATTTGATACGCATTTCATATGGTCCAAAGCCATATCAAATTAATTGATCTAGGGCTTAGACGATGGACGATCAGATTAAGGGTGTTTAGGGTGGTGCGGATTGCAAAATGTAGTTTGAGACGGCTTTGAGCACTATCAAATTTGATACGGCTTATAGCCGAATAGTATATCCGCATCCTTGTGTGCCAAATTTGCTGATATAGTGTAGTGTGAGTCTCACTCGCGATTGCTTTATTTCAAGTAGATTTAGCCTCAAGTAAACTAAGTATAATAGTTGATGCGGGTTGATTGTTGATGCCATGCTTACTTTCCATGCTCACTATACACATGAGACTGTATTCTTACTTGCTATGCTCACTATACACATGAGACTGTTGCATGGTATTTGGTTGTGTTTATCTCACAGACATTTTGGCTGCTGCCTGTTTTCCATTGTACTATATGCTCTAAAAGAAAAGAAATACATATGACTTGCCCATGCTGTTGTATTTAGTTGACAATGTCAAGTTTATTGTTAGGTGGCTTATACTTGACCTTGTTGTTCCACTGTTATGGGTTGTGTACATTTGTACCTATTGATGTTGCATCTTGTGACTGTAGCATGCCATTTTATCATGCCATGACCCTCTGCCTTAATTTGGTTCAATTTTATGAAAATAAGAAGTGATGTCAAATGATTGTGTTTCTCTTATGTGTTTGCAGCATGTCATTACATAAGTGTCATCAAATGATTTTTGTTCACTTTTATAAAAATAGTAAGTTCAAATTTAAGTTCGCACACCCCTCGCCTTAATTTGGAGAACCTGACAATTTTTTGTTTCGCTATTATGAAGATTGGAAGATCATTGTCACCTTGAAACCTGAAACACTTATTACTTTGATAAGTTGACTGTGAATATGTGTTAACTACAAGTGTATTTTTGAATGTATACTAGGAAATACTAAACAATGTGTCACTAATATGCTTGATATACTTGTCCATGAATAATGGCTTATATTTTGAACTGACTGCACATTATGTTGTTGGTGCCTTATGATGTTGCCTGCTGATCTGGTTTTACTATGTTGCAATGATTGTGTTGGCTTGCACTTGTGTCATTTGACCTAGATTTGTTGCTTGATCTGTAGCTTGGCCTTTGATTTTTGGCTCATTAGCGTTTGTATGATTGTGTTGTCTTTCCCTTGTGTTATTATTGCAGCCTTTAAGTATTTTGTCATATGTTGTTGCACTTTCCACTTGCTTCATCTATTGTTCACTGTCTATTTTGGCATGCGTTGCTGCACTTTATGCAGTTAAAGCCCCGCTAAAACCCCGTAATATCCCTGTTATAGCCTATAGCGCTCTTCAACCACTACGCTATTTCAATTTAGTGCCGATGAATAATAGATCTGATTTTAGCCTTACTATTTTCCACTGCATCCACTATATCAAGGATTTTTAGCATCCGCTTTAGCAGTATTAATATACAGAGCTTGATTTGACTAATTCTGTAATAACCCGGAAATTCTGAGCCAGTTTAAAATTTTTATTTTGGCAAATTTAGCGAATTTTGAATATTTAAAATGAATTATTTTAAATAATAATGACGAGAAATTTATTTTGAATATAATTAGAACGTATATATTATATACGTCGTCGTTAGAATATAAATAATTATATATAATTATAAAAGGAATTAAAATGGCGTGGTAGTTCGATAATTCGATTTCAAACTTCAAATGGATGTACCGGGTGCAGAATAAACCGGATTTTAGTGAAACCAAAAATATTAGAATCTATTTGATAATATCTTTCCAACGAATCCGAACAATCAAAATTTCATAGCGAAAATCAAAAATATGTCCAGATGAATTTTCAGAATAGTCGCTATGAAATTCTGGCCCTTAAAAATGGAAATTTTGCAAACGACCTCGGATTTCGAAGAAACCACTTTTGTTGGGTCTGTGATGTCAAATTATTGCTAGGTTTTAAATTTCATAATTTTTCGATTCAATATGTGAGCGTGGCAAAGGAAAACGTGTTTGACCAGTTTCAGTTGATTTTAATCGACTGGAAAATGGCCCTTTTTCAAACGGTCTCAGAATTCGACGAAACTAGTTTTGTTAGGACCGTATCGTCAATACGAAGCTTGAAAATATTTTTTGAGAATTTTTAGAGTTAGTATGTGACCCCGGTAAAATGAAATGCGCGTTCAAATTCAATATATAGAGTTATATGTTGATTTTGAGGAAAACTGATCGAAACGATCGAACCAGCTTGCGATACATATCCCATTGTGTTTGGAATGGGGGTAAAACGCTTTGGACGACAGGCGGTGGGCCTCGTTTAGAGGTCGAAAATAAAAGTTACTTTATGGAGGATAAATTAAAAAAATCCTTTTCCCTTCTCTTCCTTAGTCAACAGCCCCCCCCCCCCGTTATTTTCATTTTCCCCCTTTTCCTTCTATAATCGGGAAAACCCGATTCCTCCTCCCCGCCACCAAATCGTCCACCGCGCCGACCTCAGCCCTTCCACCCCCTCGCGCGCCGCGCCACCACCCACCTCCTTTCCCCTTCCTCCTCGTGTAAGCCCCAAGCCCGAAACCCCCTGCTGGCGTGCGACGCGACACTGCCCCCCCTGAAAACCCTGCCGCCGCTTCTTCCACCTTCCCCCCTTCCTCCAGCGAGCTGCAGACCCCCTCCCTCCATCGAGAATCCAATTCCTGCAAGAAATGTGAGTTTAAATTTTAATTTTAATTTTAATTTTAATTTACATTTACTTTGTTTTCTGATTTAACATATGATAGTATGGATAAAGTAGCGATTTTTATCATAGAGGAGAAGTAATTTTCATATGAACGATATTGATTTGAAAATACGATTTTTATTAATGTAAGAGATTAAGAATATAATTTTTATTTTACAGGAAGGTTAAAAATATAATTTTTATATTATAGGAAGGGTAAAAATATAATTTTCATATTATATAGGTAATAAAAATATAATCTTTTATATGGTAGGAGTATAAAAATATAATTTTTATATAGGTAAGATAGTAAAAATATCATTTTTATATAAGTAGCGGAATAAAAATCTGATTTTTTATTATATATACATTGAGATAAAAATGTGATTTTTATAGTGATGAATGGAAAAGCGGAATCTGTAAAAATAGAATTTTTATCTATATAATAGCAAAGTAAAAATTCGATTTTTATATATTGAATAGCGAAGTAAAAATTCGATTTTTATATATTGAATAGCGAAGTAAAAATTCGATTTTTATATATTGAATAGCGAAGTAAAAATTCGATTTTTATATATTGAATAGCAAAGTAAAAATTCGATTTTTACATATGTAGTGGCTACGGGCAACGAAAGTGACAAAAGGCGAGAATGACGAAGACTTCTACATTTGAAGTGGCGTGGAGTTGGATTAGCTATCGGTGAGAACTTCTCACTCTAAATTTCTTTTTCTAGTTATATATATATACTAGGATGCAGACGGTGTTTAGTAGCACCCGACATCACTGTCCACAGACCATGGACTTGTTTGTTTGGTTGCATAGATTAGTTAAATTATTTGATTTGGATTTGATTGTTTGGTGAATTGAAATTGATTTGATGGATATGTGTATGGTGTGGGCCATCACTAGACCGGGGATAAGGCTAGGCCTTGTCCCGTTTCTAGTATCGTGTCGTTATGCCGTCGAAATTTTCTAAAATCAGTTAGAAAAATAAAGATATCATTTTATTTGATAAATGAACTGAATAGAATATTCATCGATTGAATAAAATAATTTGGTCGTTGAAAATATAATTTTTAATGTGAATGTGAATAAATAAATATTCATTTACAAACCGGACGGTTTGTTTATGTACACCGATTTGAAGGACATTGATTGGGACGATAAATTTTACACATCGCCCAACTACACAAATAAAAATATGTGTTCGTTGATTTGAAACCCCAAACGGGTATTGGGATAATATATGACATACACTAATCCCAATAATTAGTTGTATGTCGATCGATGGATCGACAGGCTGTTATAAGCGTTAGATATCTATATTTGATGCTTATACAGTGTAGTGCACTTTGGATGATGGTTGATTATTTATCGCTGCTATTTTATACATGTGTGTATGGAATCCATATAATTAACGTTATATGGTAATTGATTGGGCCTCATTCCACTTTAGGAAATAAAGAATATTATAAAATAAAGGTTCATGTGTTGACAGTACTCATCCGTTGAGATTAGTCATGTGTTGAACGAAATATTTTAAAAATAAAATTTACATCTTTATCATATATAAAATTAGAAATTAACTGGAAAATAGATGAGATGAGTGGTCTCCTAGATATTGATCTGATGTTGGTTTCGGCCTTCGGGGTTAATATTCAGGGAATCGTTCTCTTACTAATTTGCGGTTGGAGTCTAATTTGAAATCAAACGATAGATACCATAATTTTTATAAAATATATTAAATAACAAACATAGTCACACGTGGACAATACTCATTCGTTGAGATTAGTCATGTGCTGACAAAAATATAGATTCATGTATTGAATATGATAAATATTCATTTGTTGAATAGAATAACGAAATTATTGAAATATATAAAGCCGTGTTGATTAGAGATGCGCTATTTTGACGCGAACGATATTTATATCGATTATATTCGTTTTTACAATTTGAATTGAATTGAATAGAATTTCAAACTTCAATTGAATCGAATAGAAAACCAATTTGAATTGAATCGAATAGAAAACCAATTTGAATTGAATCGAATAGAAAACCAATTTGAATTGAATCGAATAGAAAACCAATTTGAATTGAATCGAATAGAAAACCAATTTGATTTGAGTAGAATAGAAAACCAATTTGAATTGAATTGAATAGAAAACCAATTTGAATTGAATTGAATATAAAACGAATTCGAATTGAATTGAAAACAAATTGAAATAGAATAGAAATCGATTTGAAATGAATTCAAATTGAATAGAAATTTGAATTAAACTGAAATGAATTTAAAACGAATTTATAAGGAAAAATTCAAATTTGATTTGAATTGGAAATGAAAGTTGAATTGTTTTTGAAACAAGTTTGAAACGAATTATAAAATACGTTTTAATAGGAAATCGACGAAATATATATTATATATATAATATAATGGCCTGAATAGAACGCGCCGCGCTGCGGCAGTTCGCGAATTTCGACCATTTATTTCGAACGGACATTACGGGAGATCCGACCATCGGATTCTCCTAAAACCGGAACCGTTGGGTTCGTATCGAAAAGAGTTTTCTAACGAATATTGGAAATTTGAAATCTAACGGTTGGATTGGGAGATAAGTCCAAATCAAATTTGGAAAAGGTCGCTGTAAGTGCAGTTCGATGGCCGTTGATGGAAATCGACTGTACGGGCTTTGATAAAATTATTAAAAATAGTAATAATTTGTGTAGAATCATAAGAAATGATTTGGGAAAAATTGGGATGAAAAACTCCATATTTCAAAAGATAAAAATAGATTTTTATCGAAATGAACTAGTTTTGAACTGAAATTAAAACCCATTTATTTTTAAATAAATAAATTGGATTTGAAATGGGTTTTAAATAAAATTGATTTGTAGGTTTATCGTGAACGGTGTTTTAAACAACACTTGTTCTTTAACCCGATAATAAATAGAATGTGATTTGGGTTTATCGTGAACTGTGTTTTAAATGGCACTAGTTCTTTAACCCTGTAAAAGGAGTTTTAATGAATCTGCAATTAGATTGAAATGTGAATTAATAATCTAAATTATCAAATTTGGAAAATGAGCGAGGATGGAGTATCACTAGTTTTTCTCCAAAGCGATAGTTAAATCTTTAATTAGATTTGAACGTGAAATGGTAATTAATTTTACCGATAACACCGTGGTGTTAGATATGGAGTATTACCCGTTTTTCTTCATGGGATGAATAGGTTGGGATTGGGAAATAAAATAAATAATTACTTCGGTGTGGTTCGCTAATCTTGACTAGTTTGGCAAAACCATAATTTGGTTTGATACGACATCCAATGGAAGATTAAAGAATAATTTTTAAAGAATTTATCTTGGATAAAATTAATGGGAACCTTTCCCTAAGAATTGAGATTTAGAAACTAGCTGTAGGTTAGTTAAGAAGAATGGTTTCCCTGGTATTGATCTGATGTTGATTTCGGCCTTCGGGGTTAATATTCGGGGAATTGCTCTCTTACTGATTTACGGTTAGTGACTAATGAATTGGAATGAGGCATATGTTGTGTTTGTGTAACATTTGTTTTTAATATACGCGGGTTGTTGAGAAAGACCGGGTTTATACCCATTCTGAATAACCGATTCGACGATATGTCGAAAATGAAGACGGTGGTTGAAGACCGGAAGTCTTCACATCGTTTGGGTGATTACTGATGATCTTGATTGGGCTGTACACCCAAGATGAGGGAATCAGTTAGTGGTCGTCCAGACGTACTTGGAGATCGAGGGATATGCGAGGAAAGTGCCTCCGGTTTCGTTTAGACCCAGAACGAACTTGTAAATGGATTGTGTGTCTGACATTGGATTTTATTCTATGTTGATTGATCTCTATTAAATATACATCTGTTTGGCGGCAGAGAATTTATTCTTTTGCTTAACGCCCTTCTCTGAGACGTACGAGCTCAGAGGTTGTATATCGATGGACATCAGTCGCATGGCATGAATTGCCAGTGTGGCATGCCTAAGTGGAAATTGATCAAGGCTTCTGTTGAAAAGCAAAGTCTTGTGGTTGATGATCAAAGCACGGCCTATGTGGCGTAGCTTTGTGTATAACGTGACTTCGCGAGCCTCACACCTCGGTATGAGTTAAAAACGGGATACGGACCGTTGGGAGAACACGACGTTTCTTTCTAGCTTTGGTGGTGTCAGTGACTTACCAGCCCTGACATTTATATACTTTTCACCTTTGTGGTTGTTGGAATGAGGCGCCTCGATTATAGGTCTCTAAGGACCGGGAAACGTGTGTTCAGGAATAATTGATCCTCAAACGTAAGAGAGGACTGGCCCAACCGATCCAAGTGGCTGCCCAGAGTGTGTAGTCCTGAACATTTGCTAGAGTGTCTCGAATCGTAGAGGAGCTTGCCCCTTGCCTCGACTCATGACGGAAATCCAATTTCCAATACGAGATACTTCGGTTTTATTTGTAGAGCCTAGTATGGCGACATGATAGATGGTAACCATGCCGCCTAGGATTAATATTTATGATTGAAATTGTTTTGACACTATACACTTATAATAGTATCAAATGATTTGTTTTAAACGTACCAAGCATGTTTGGCTATTATAAGGGAAAACCCTATCCTCCGGCTTGCGTTGCATTGTGTGATGGGACATGGGTCTTATAATAGCTTCATTTTTCGAAAAAGCATTGCACTGTTTATTCTATGCACTGGTATTCTTGGGAGGAAACCCGTTCTGTGTTATACGGCGTGGTCCCTTGAATTACTCTCTTTTAAAGTAAAGTTTTAAATAACTGTTTTAGTTCTCACACCAGTCACATGACTGACCTGGAGTTTATTGTTTTAACCTAAACTCTGGGTGCCCTTATTTTCGACACGGGCAACTAGTAGTTTTGGTTTTGCAGATTTATATTCACAGGATCCTGATTTACAGCTGGAACGATGCTCGGAAAGCTCTGTATCCGTGCATTACTTTCAGTTGTGTTTTATTTTGTTTTTCCGCTGCTATGTAATTTATTGTAATCTCTGATATTTATCGAATGTAATTTATTCATTTATACTCTGTATATTCTTGTATCTGATGGAATTGTTGTAATAACAATGAAATGTTCTTCTGTCTGCGTTTCATTTGTGTGTTGTTCTCAAAGTATCCGCTCTTTCCTTCACGGGGAAGTAACGGGTCCTCACATTGGGTATCAAAGCTTTGGTTTACAGAGCTCGAGAACAAGACACATTAGAACCATGCGAAAGAATTCATCAGATATTGGATTAGTAATATCCAATTAGAATGACTCATTAGAGATGGGATCAGTAGTATCCTAGAACGAGTGTGAAGAGTATATTTTTCAAATGAAAACAAATTTTGTTTTGAAATTTAAATCGTTTTAAACGTATTTGAATATTTATTTGTATTGAATTTGGACAATCCAATATATAAAGATTTTGCATATATGCGTCATGAACGTATATTCGAAGTTTTAATATACTGGATAGATATAGAATCACATTCTAGTCGCCTGGAGATGGTACTGATGATTGTCATGACATCATCAGTATTTATGTTCATGACATCATCAAAAACATGATTTTCTGTGTATATGTATCAAAATTATGAATTTGAAATGTTAATCCACTAATTGATTGATGTTTGTGTTGTTTGTTTATTTGTTTGATAATTTTGAACCATTTAGCCTAATTGTATCAAATATTGAATTGTATTGAAAATTGGTCGCATTTGCTTGCATATACATGTGCTTACATTGAACAGGTCATAGCAAGGAGGCTAGAGCAGAGAATAAAATTTGTTTGCCCGACAAATAGGTACATGTTTACTACAATTTACTGTTTTGTTTGGGTGATGATGATTTTATGAGCCTATTGTTTAGCCGCTTGGCTTTTTCTTTTTCTTCTTGAGATCAGATTGCTGTATGGCAATTTCGGGATTTTCCCGTGGCTCCCGGTGCAGGGGAGGTTATGGCGAAATTTTTCGAAAATTTAAGGTATTAGCCAAATTTTTGAAGAATTTGAAATTTTTCAGAAACTGAAAAGTTGGAGAATGGAAGCCAGATCGAACGTAGAGCTGATTAATCAAACCACTTTCGGCTTCGTTCCTTTTCGGGGACGAAAAGTTTTAAGTGGGGGAGATTGTAATAACCCGGAAATTCTGAGCCAGTTTAAAATTTTTATTTTGGCAAATTTAGCGAATTTTGAATATTTAAAATGAATTATTTTAAATAATAACGACGAGAAATTTATTTTGAATATACTTAGAACGTATATATTATATATGTCGTCGTTAGAATATAAAAAATTATATATAATTATAAAAGGAATTAAAATGGCGCGGTAGTTCGATAATTCGATTTCAAACTTCAAATGGATGTACCGGGTGCAGAATAAACCGGATTTTAGTGAAACCAAAAATATTAGAATCTATTTGATAATATCTTTCCAACGAATCCGAACAATCAAAATTTCATAGCGGAAATCAAAAGATATGTCCAGATGAATTTTCAGAATAGTCGCTATGGAATTCTGGCCCTTAAAAATGGAAATTTTGCAAACAACCTCAGATTTCGAAGAAACCACTTTTGTTGGGTCCGTGATGTCAAATTATTGCTAGGTTTTAAATTTCATAATTTTTCGATTCAATATGTGAGCGTGGCAAAGGAAAACGTGTTTGACCAGTTTCAGTTGATTTTAATCGACTGGAAAATGGCCCTTTTTCAAACGGTCTCAGAATTCGACGAAACTAGTTTTGTTAGGACCGTATCGTCAATACGAAGCTAGAAAATATTTTTCGAGAATTTTTAGAGTTAGTATGTGACCCCGGTAAAATGAAATGCGCGTTCAAATTCAATATATAGAGTTATATGTTGATTTTGACGAAAACTGATCGAAACGATCGAATCAGCTTGCGATACGTATCCCATTGTGTTTGGAATGAGGGTAAAACGCTATGGACGACAGGCGGTGGGCCTCGTTCAGAGGTCGAAAATAAAAGTTACTTTATGGAGGATAAATTTTAAAAAAATCCTTTTCCCTTCTCTTCCTTAGTCAACACCCCCCCCCCCCCGTTATTTTCATTTCCCCCCTTTTCCTTCTATAATCGGGAAAACCCGATTCCCTCCTCCCCGCCACCAAATCGTCCACCGCGCCGACCTCAGCCCTCCCCCCCCCTCGTGCGCCGCGCCACTACCCACCTCCTTCCCCCTTCCTCCTCGTGTAAGGCCCAAGCCCGAAACCCCCCTGCTAGCGTGCGACGCGACACCGCCCCCCCTGAAAACCCTGCCGCCGCCGCTTCTTCCACCTTCCCCCCTTCCTCCAGCGAGCTGCAGACCCCCTCCCTCCATCGAGAATCCAATTCCTGCAAGAAATGTGAGTTTTAATTTTAATTTTAATTTACATTTACTTTGTTTTCTGATTTAACATATGATAGCATGGATAAAGTAGCGATTTTTATCATAGAGGAGAAGTAATTTTCATATGAACGATATTAATTTGAAAATACGATTTTTATTAATGTAAGAGATTAAGAATATAATTTTTATTTTACAGGAAGGTTAAAAATATAATTTTTATATTATAGGAAGGGTAAAAATATAATTTTCATATTATATAGGTAATAAAAATATAATCTTTTATATGGTAGGAGTATAAAAATATAATTTTTATATAGGTAAGATAGTAAAAATATCATCTTTATATAAGTAGCGGAATAAAAATCTGATTTTTTATTATATATACATTGAGATAAAAATGTGATTTTTATAGTGATGAATGGAAAAGCGGAATCTGTAAAAATAGAATTTTTATCTATATAATAGCGAAGTAAAAATTCGATTTTTATATATTGAATAGCGAAGTAAAAATTCGATTTTTATATATTGAATAGCGAAGTAAAAATTCGATTTTTATATATTGAATAGCGAAGTAAAAATTCGATTTTTATATATTGAATAGCAAAGTAAAAATTCGATTTTTACGTATGTAGTGGCTACGGGCAACGAAAGTGACAAAAGGCGAGAATGACGAAGACTTCTACATTTGAAGTGGCGTGGAGTTGGATTAGCTATCGGTGAGAACTTCTCACTCTAAATTTCTTTTTCTAGTTATATATATATACTAGGATGCAGACGGTGTTTAGTAGCACCCGACACCACTGTCCACAGACAATGGACTTGTTTGTTTGGTTGCATAGATTAGTTAAATTATTTGATTTGGATTTGATTGTTTGGTGAATTGAAATTGATTTGATGGATATGTGTATGGCATGGGCCATCACTAGACCGGGGATAAGGCTAGGCCTTGTCCCGTTTCTAGTATCGTGCCGTTATGCCGCCGAAATTTTCTAAAATCAGTTAGAAAAATAAAGATATCATTTTATTTGATAAATGAACTGAATAGAATAATCATAGGTTGAATAAAATAATTTGGTCGTTGAAAATATAATTTTTAACGTGAATGTGAATAAATAAATATTCATTTACAAACCGGACGGTTTGTTTATGTACACCGATTTGAAGGACATTGATTGGGACGATAAATTTTACACATCGCCCAACTGCACAAATAAAAATATGTGTTCGTTGATTTGAAACCCCACACGGGTATTGGGGTAATATATGACATACACTAATCCCAATAATTAGTTGTATGTCGATCGATGGATCGACAGGCTGTTATAAGCGTTAGATATCTATATTTGATGCTTATACAGTGTAGTGCACTTTGGATGATGGTTGATTATTTATCGCTGCTATTTTATACATGTGTGTATGGAATCCATATAATTAACGTTATATGGTAATTGATTGGGCCTCATTCCACTTTAGGAAATAAAGAATATTATAAAATAAAGGTTCATGTGTTGACAGTACTCATCCGTTGAGATTAGTCATGTGTTGAACGAAATATTTTAAAAATAAAATTTACATCTTTATCATATATAAAATTAGAAATTAACTGGAAAATAGATGAGATGAGTGGTCTCCTGGATATTGATCTGATGTTGGTTTCGGCCATCGGGGTTAATATTCAGGGAATCGTTCTCTTACTAATTTGCGGTTGGAGTTTGATTTGAAATCAAACGATAGATAACATAATTTTTATAAAATATATCAAATAACAAACATAGTCACACGTGGACAGTACTCATTTGTTGAGATTAGTCATGTGCTGACAAAAATATAGATTCATGTATTGAATATGATAAATATTCATTTGTTGAATAGAATAACAGAATTATTGAAATATATAAAGCCGTGTTGATTAGAGATGCGCTATTTTGACGCGAACGATATTTATATCGATTATATTCGTTTTTACAATTTGAATTGAATTGAATAGAATTGAATAGAATTTCAAACTTCAATTGAATCGAATAGAAAACCAATTTGAATTGAATCGAATAGAAAACCAATTTGAATTGAATCGAATAGAAAACCAATTTGAATTGAATCGAATAGAAAAACAATTTGAATTGAATCGAATAAAAAACCAATTTGAATTGAATTGAATATAAAACGAATTCGAATTGAATTGAATACGAATTGAAATAGAATAGAAATCGATTTGAAATGAATTCAAATTGAACAGAAATTTGAATTAAATTGAAATGAATTTAAAACGAATTTATAAGGAAAAATTCAAATTTGATTTGAATTGGAAATGAAAGTTGAATTGTTTTTGAAACAAGTTTGAAACGAATTATAAAATAATTTTTAAAAGGAAATCGACGAAATATATATTATATATATATAATATAATGGCCTGAATAGAACGCGCCGCGCTGCGGCAGTTCACGAATTTCGACCATTTATTTCGAACGGACATTACGGGAGATCCGACCGTCGGATTCTCCTAAAACTGGAACCGTTGGGTTCGTATCGAAAAGAGATTTCTAACGAATATTGAAAATTTGAAATCTAACAGTTGGATTGGGAGATACGTCCAAATCAAATTTGGAAAAGGTCGTTGTAAGTGCAGTTCGATGGCCGTTGATGGAAATCGATTGTACGGGCCTTGATAAAATTATTAAAAATAGTAATAATTTGTGTAAAATCATAAGAAATGATTTGAGAAAAATTGGGATGAAAAACTCCATATTTGAAAAGATGAAAATAGATTTTTATCGAAATGAACTAGTTTTGAACTGAAATTAAAACCCATTTATTTTTAAATAAATAAATTGGATTTGAAATGGGTTTTAAATAAAATTGATTTGTAGGTTTATCGTGAACGATGTTTTAAACAACACTTGTTCTTTAACCCGATAATAAATAGAATGTGATTTGGGTTTATCGTGAACTGTGTTTTAAATGACACTAGTTCTTTAACCCTGTAAAAGGAGTTTTAATGAATCTGCAATTAGATTGAAATGTGAACTGATAATCTAAATTATCAAATTTGGAAAATGAGCGAGGATGGAGTATCACTAGTTTTGCTCCAAAGCGATAGGTAAATCTTTAATTAGACTTGAATGTGAAATGGTAATTAATTTTACGATAACACCGTGGTGTTAGATATGGAGTATTACCAGTTTTTCTTCATGGGATGAATAGGTTGGGATTGGGAAATAAAATAAATAATTACTTCGGTGTGGTTCGCTAATCTCGACTAGTTTGGAAAAATCATAATTTGGTTTGATACCACATCCAATGGAAGATTAAAGAATAAATTTTAAAGAATTTATCTTGGATAAAATTAATGGGAACCTTTCCCTAAGAATTGAGATTTAGAAACTAGCTGTAGGTTAGTTAAGAAGAATGGTTTCCTGGGTATTGATCTGATGTTGGTTTCAGCCTTCGGGGTTAATATTTGGGGAATTGCTCTCTTACTGATTTACGGTTAGTGACTAATGAATTGGAATGAGGCGTATGTTGTGTTTGTGTAACATTTGTTTTTAATATACGCGGGTTGTTCGGAAAGACCGGGTTTATACCCATTCTGAATAACTGATTCGACGATATGTCGAAGATGAAGACGGTGGTTGAAGACCGGAAGTCTTCACATCGTTTGGGTGATTACTAATGATCTTGATTGGGCTGTACACCCAAGATGAGGGAATCAGTTAGTGGTCGTCCAGACGTACTTGGAGATCGATGGATATGCGAGGAAAGTGCCTCCGGTTTCGTTCAGACCCAGAACGAACTTGTAAATGGATTGTGTGTCTGACATTGGATTTTATTCTATGTTGATTGATCTCTATTAAATATGCATCTGTTTGGCGGCAGAGAATTTATTCTTTTGCTTAACGCCCTTCTCTGAGACGTACGAGCTCAGAGGTTGTATATCGATGGACATCAGTCGCATGGCATGAATTGCCAGTGTGGCATTCCTAAGTGGCAATTGATCAAGGCTTTTGTTGAAAAGCAAAGTCTTGTGGTTGATGATCAAAGCACGGCCTACGTGGCGTAGCTTTGTGTATAACGTGAATTCGCGAGCCTCACACCTCGGTATGAGTTAAAAACGGGATACAGACCATTGGGAGAACACGACGTTTCTTTCTAGCTTTGGTGGTGTCAGTGACTTACCAGCCCTGACATTTATATACTTTTCACCTTTGTGGTTGTTGGAATGAGGCGCCTCGATTATAGGTCTGTAAGGACCGGGAAACGTGTGTTCAGGAATAATTAATCCTCAAACGTAAGAGAGGACCGACCCAACCGATCCAAGTGGCTGCCCAGAGTGTGTAGTCCTGAGCATTTGCTAGAGTGTCTCGAATCGGAGAGGAGCTTGCCCCTTGCCTCGACTCATGATGGTAATACAATTTCCAATATGAGATACTTCGGTTTTATTTGTAGAGCCTAGTATGGCGACATGATAGATGGTACCCATGCCGCCTAGGATTGATATTTATGATTTAAATTGTTTCGACACTATTCACTTATAATAGTATCAAATGATTTGTTTTAAACGTACCAAGCATGTTTGGCTATTATAAGGGAAAACCCTATCCTCCGGCTTGCGTTGCATTGTGTGATGGAACCTGGGTCTTATAATAGCTTCATTTTTCGAAAAAGCATTGCGCTGTTTATTCTATGCACTGGTATTCTTGGGAGGAAACCCGTTCCGTGTTATACGGCGTGGTCCCTTGAATTACTCTCTTTTAAAGTAAAGTTTTAAATAACTGTTATAGTTCTCACACCAGTCACATGACTGACCTGGAGTTTATTGTTTTAACCTAAACTCTGGGTGCCCTTATTTTCGACACGGGCAGCTAGTAGTTTTGGTTTTGCAGATTTATATTCACAGGATCCTGATTTACAGCTGGAACGATGCTCGTAAAGCTCTGTATCCGTGCATTACTTTCAGTTGTGTTTTATATTGTTTTTCCGCTGCTATGTAATTTATTGTAATCTCTGATATTTATCGAATGTAATTTATTCATTTATACTCTGTATATTCTTGTATCTGATGGAATTGTTGTAATAACAATGAAATGTTCTTCCGTCTGCGTTTCATTTGTGTGTTGTTCTCAAAGTATCCGCTCTTTCCTTCACAGGGAAGTAACGGGTCCTCATAAATTCTCTTTTTAAAAAATTCAGATATTTAGCCTAAAGAGCTAAATTTAAGTCAAAAGTGCCTAATATATGGTAAGAATCAATTACACTCATCAAAATTAGAATGCATAACTATGATATTGCTTCATTTTTTTTGTATAAGATTAATTCATATTAGTTTCTTGTACACATATAATGTGAGCAAGATGATTAATGTAATTTAAAATGTTGGTTTTACATTTAATGAACCTTTTTGTGCTACCGCTATATCCCCTCTATTTCCCCACTTTACGTTTTTACACCTCTGCGCTATAGAACAACAAAACTACACAGGTTGCACTTGCCACTTGCTCCATCTTTTGTTCATTATTTATTTTGACATGTGTTGTTGACTTGCCACTTTCTTCTTGTATTTCACCTGTTTCTTTGATCAAATGTTGGCAACTTTCATGTTGCACTATCTTAGCTTTTTTATACCTTTACCTTGTCACTACTTTGGCCCGGCCTGTAATATGTGATCTTGACCTGATATTGTTGTTCATATTAATGTACTTGTCCTAGCCTTCCTGTAACTTTGTCACTTGCTTTATGATATAAACCTTGCACTTGTGTTAGCTGTGCCACTTGCTACACTGCTTACCACTGATTTGCTGGCCTTACTTGCTGGATTGGTACTGCCTCACTTGTGATTTTTGTAGTTGTTGCTGACCCTATATGGTTTTGTCATGACAAATGGTACACATGAGACTGCTATTTGATTAAACCCGGTGTAGGCTTTGCTGTCTAGTTCATGTGTCATCTTGACCTTGTCCCCATCTATTCTCTTTCACTTGAACTACTTAAATTTGTGTACTTGCCATGCTGAGTTATTTCATTTAATCCACCTTGTCCACTTCCTTGCCTTCACCATCATTTGCCATGTTCTGATTGCACTATATCTGTTGCATGTTTAGTTGTTGGCCATTGTGTACTTAATAAAAAATATTGGCAATTACCAATCCTCTCTCACTCGATTAATCACACTATTGTGCCCATGTTGGCTGTCTTGACTATCTTCATACTACGCTATATATATTCCCTTACCTGTATATATATATGTATATATATATATGACAGTGTATATGCATACATATATTTCCATGTATGTATATATACACCTGTATTTCAGCACACTTATTATGCACAACTGGTTTATATATAAGTCACCTTTCTAGGCATCTGAACTTATGCATGCAACACCTTATATGGCTTGTGAACTTATATGTTTACGTTTGTGAGTTAAACTTGGTACTATTTCCTCGATTTGTTACTTTTTTGTGATAAAGAATATATGGCTTAAATCACTGATTTTACATACACCAGTATATCCTAATAATATATATGGTATCTGTAACGACCCAGAATTTTGGAACCAATTTAAAATTTTATTTTAACAATTTTATTGGATTTTGAATATTTAAAATGATTTATTTTAAATAATAATGACTAAAATTTTATTTTAATCGAAGTTAGAATGAATATATTTATTTTAATTATAAATGGAGTTAGAAATAGCATGGTAGTTTGAAAATTTGAATTTAAACTTTGACTGAATGTACAGGATTCAAAATAAATCGGATTTCAGTAAAAGCAAAAATATTTAAATCTGGTTAAAAATATCTTTCCAATGAATCTGAAAAATTGAAATTTCATAGCGGGAATAAAAAGTTATGGCCAGTTAAATATTCAGAATAGTCGCTATGGAATTTATATATATATATTTTAGTATAATATATAGCCATTTTACAAACGACCTCCGTTTTCGAAGAAACCACTTTGAATCGATCCAGAATGTCAAAGTATTGCTAGATTCTAATTTTCATAATTTTTGGATTTAATATGTGAACGCAGTAAATTTAAATGTGTTTGGTAATATAAATTTAAATTGTATTGACCAGAAAATGACTATTATTCAAATGGTCTCTAAATTCGACGAAATTAATTTTGTTAGGACCATATCGTCAAAACATAGCTATATTTATTTTTTGGGAATTTTTGGAGTCAGTACGTGGCCCTGGTAAATTAAAATGTACTATCAAATTAAATAATTAAATGTTTTATATTTTAAATAAAAGAAAAATGGGCTGAGACAATCAAACGGGATGATGAGACCTAGGCCATTGTGTCCGGAATAGGGGTAACTAGCTAGGGGAGACATTAGTTGGGCTGGATTTGGAGTTAGCTGGAATTAACGGGCTATTATGTAAATTAGAGAATAAAACAATAATTTATTTATAAATACCCTAGTAATTAATAGAAACCCTAATTCCTCAAATTGAACGCAGCCGCCATATTTTTAACCGATGCCCAGAATTCTCTGATTCTTGTCTCCCTTGATATCCTAATCTATCAATCAATTCCAAATCTCGTAATTAAAAAAAGGGAAGAGGGCTGAGAGATCAAAGCATTCGACGACTATGATGTGTTTTAGCGAAGCATGGTGTCCGATTTAGGGGCGGAAACTGCCATCATTTGGACTCGATTTGGGGCATCATAGGGGCTTTGAATTGGATGTGGATGGGGGAGTGGAGTGGTGGCGCTCCAGCACGTTGAGTGGTGGTAGGTGATCGACTTCGGGTGGCTTGTAAGAGCAGCGGCAGTGGAGGTTTGCAAGTCGATGCGTGTTCGCCTTTGTACAGAGAGCTACGGGGAGGGTTAACAGGAAGAAGGAGTTAGCAGCAGTAACGTTTTAATTAAAGTTAAGAAAGGTTTAACCACTTAATTAATTATCTAAAAGTGTTCAAAGTTTAAATTCATCATAACTTATGCAAACGAAAACGAAATTAAATGATTTCAGGTGCGTTGGAATCTTGGTGGAAAACACTACCTCATGGAACAGACTGAAATAGATTTAGATCTCATCTCAATTTTTGGTAGAGTGGAAAGCTTTTGGTGAGATTTCTCAATTTCAATTTCAAATAAAAATAAATAAATAAATAAATAAATATATATATATATATATATATATAAACTGATTGTGATTGTGATATTAAATATATAAAACACATATATGCGTCGTATAAAATTGAGATTGATTGATTGATTGTGGTTGTGATGATTTGTTGAATTATATTATTTATTTAGAGTAATGTTAGTAAAATAAAAATGTCACTTTTTTTAGATCATGTTATGTTAAAATAAAAATGTCACTTTGTTAGATCATGTTATGTTAAAATAAAAATGTCACTTTGTTAGATCATGTTATGTTAAAATAAAAATGTCACTTTGTTAGATCATGTTATATTAGTCATTTAGTTAGAAAATATATTTTGTAAATAAATATGTCATTTATGTTAGAAAACATATTTTGTAAATAAATATGTCATTTAGTTAGAAAACATATTTTGTAAATAAATATGTCATTTAGCTAGAAAACATATTTTGTAAATAAAAATATCATTTAGTTAGGATATGTTATTGCCAAATAAAAATGTCATTTATTTAGAATATATGTTTCGTTAGACAAAATGTCACATTTATCATGTTAGACAAGAATAGAAATGATTACTTGTTAAAATATATGTTTTGTTGAAATAAAATGTTCATACCATAAAAATTACATTTTTATTTCATGTTTGATTTATTAAAAAGAATCATATTTTAAATAAATAGATTAGACAATAAAAATTATATTTTTATTGTGTGTGTTTGATTCATTAAAGAAATTTGGTTAATCAAAATGTTATTTGCATGTTAGTAAAATAGAAAAATGAATACATGCTAGTTACAATAAAAAGGATTACATAATAAAATGTATCTATTAGTTAAAAACATCATTTTTAACATGCTAGTTAGAATTTCATGTTAATCATGTTTGGTCATTTAAAAGTACATTTTAATATGTTTGAGTAAAATAAAAAGAAATTCATGTTAATCATGTTTTGTCATTTAAAAGTACATTTTACCATGTTATGGTAGAATAAATAGAATTACATGTTAATACATGTTTTGTCGTTAGACATGTCATTTTTGTCATGTTAAAATTAGAAAAAAAAACTTGTTAAACATATTTTGCTAGATTTAATATTGTTATTAACATATTAGCGATGTTAACATATAAAAATGATCATTTGTTAAAATATGTTTTATTAGATAAAAACATCGCCTATAACATGTTAGTGAAGTAGTATAAGGAATCAAATGCTAAAATATTTTTGTTAGATAAAAAATATTATTTTTAACATGTTAATGAAATGAATTAAATAGTCATGTCTTGTAATATATGTTTATGATGTTGAATTGTTTAACGTATTAAAAATAATGTTAACATTAATGTGGTAGTTAGAAATTAAATTATAAATATCCACTTCTAATTTAAACCGTGAAAATTGGTTAGATAGAAAATAATTTAAATCGAGTTAGAATTGGTTAAATTTATTTACCAATGATTTATTTATATAAACTGTTATTGTTTGAAAACTCAGGTATTGGGATGATATTTAACATACACTATTACCAATATTTAGTTGTGTGTCAATCGATGGATTGATAGTCTGTGATGAGCATTATTTATTTATTTTAATGCTCAAACAATTGAAAAACTTCACTCTGGATGTAAATGGACTGTTGAATGATTATTTATCATTATTGTTGTATACATGTGGTGTATGAAATCCATATAACTGAAATTATATGGTAATTGATTGAGTCGCATTCTGATTCAGAATATCTTTTATATAAAGAATATTTTAAAATAAAAAACACTTTTATATAAAGAATATTTTAAAGTAAAGATTCTTTTAAATAAAGAATATTTTAAAATAACGAATATTTTAAAATAAATTTAGTGAAGAATAAAATTATGATTTTTATGTCCATCTTTGGATGGACACAAAAATATAAAAATATGAAGCCGGGTTAAGTATAGAAACGTCATTTTTAACCCGAAAGGGTTTATCGATCGATTTTGTTCATTTTACATTGAATATCGAAAAGAACTGATTTCAAAATCTAATATTAGGAAAATATTAATATTGTAATATGATAAAGATATAGAATATTCAGTTTTGATTTAAAATTGAAAATGAAGTTGGAATCGATTTAAAATAAATTTATGTGACGGCCCGCCCCGCACCAGCCTGCATTTCCTCCGAAAGTGCGCTGTACACATGCCCGACTAGCACGGGACGGTCGTCAGAAGAAAGGAAAGAAGGGAATTAACTTACGAGGAACCTGTAGAATGTCCTACAGCGCTTGGAATAAAATATAATGATAACATACTTGACATAAAACAGGTGAGACAGTGCATAAGCTGATAACTAAAACCAACATCAACATCAGAGCAGCAGAAATCCAGGTACAGCTTATTACAACTTTTCCAAATTTACTGTCTCTAAAAAAAAAGAAAGCTAAAGTAGAAGATGCACCACTAATGCCCAAGCAGTGATCTTCAACAACACAGGGAGAATACTATATATATATTACGTGGAAGCCTCCTGCTCGTCTCCGGATCATCTACCCGTGCATCACCAGCTAACCTGTCTCTAGTCTGCTCGTGTGAGCACCCAGAGTAATAAGAAGAGACATAAAACTCTGGGTCAGACATAAAGCCTGGTATGAGCGATAAGCATCTAAATAGAACAATGACAGGTATACTAAACCATACCTGAACCTGGACCTGCAACCAAAGAGTTAGTACCACATACCGTACAATACTCTAAGGTGCCATAATAGATGGTGCAAAGAGTACGGGGTGGGGTGTACATGTCATAATGATGGCAAACAAATCATCCATAGCAACCATCCTCACATCTCTCACTCAGTGCGTAAAGCGTACGATGTCCACCACTGTCAATCACTAGACCCATCGAAGTAGTGACGGTGTTCAACTTGTACAACTACTGCTACTACCAAGCTTACCACATGGAGTCATGACCAAATCTTTACAAATGACCCCAATTCATTGGTTTATAGCCCTTTAGTCGTACCTAGGCCACTGTGGCCCTGAATCCGTTCACATACCTCCCATACATAGTGATCCAAAGTCATAGACATCGATAGCCCCTGGCACACGTCCCGCAACAAAGCCCACTCATTGGTTCCCAGCTGGATCCTGAGTCAAAGCTCCTCATTTGGACTTCCTTTGCATATCGGGGTTTGATAGAATTGGAGTTGGTCTTCAAAAGAGTCGTCGCATAGAAGTGGTCCTGAATTCGATTCGGTTCGGATAGATACGTATAACACGGTTCGGTTCGGTGCAATGCTCCATGGTGTATTCCTGAGTGCGGTTCAGTTCGGTGATCCTTTCCCTTCAGAAGTCGGTTCGGTTCGGATGTCACGCTCCATTCGGTTCGGTTCGTCCCTCTTGCTCCAGCTTGCCTGCTCCGACCTGATCTCACTCCCTAGCCTACTCCGATCCTGCTTCATAGCTCCGATCCGATCCCCCTCGCTTGCCTCCTCCGATCCGATCTCGCTCCCTAGCCTACTCCGATCCTGCTCCATGGCTCCGATCTGATCCTCTGTCCAACTCCAACTCAAAGCATTGGCCTTCCTTCTTGCCAAACTTCTTTGTGCCAGATTCCAGTTCGGGTCGGATTCCTTGCCCAGCTCCCTACCCGATCCGAGCCCATACCCGATCCGATCCGAAACCCTGCACAACTTTCTGCAACTTTTTCCAGCAACTTGTTTACGCCATTCGATGACGTTTTCGACCAATCTAACTATTCTAATCAACCACAAATCATTCCAAACAGTCATAGCAACATAGCAAACCAACCACAAACACCAAAACAATGAATTTACGTGTCAAAATGGATCAAATATACCCAAAACCCCATATTTTCCCCTTAAGCATGTTTAAGCAAAACTAATCATAGGGTTAACAAAACTTAATCAAATTAAACCAAATTTCTACCAGAGGCATAAAATATTATTTTCGAATTTATAGATATTTTTCCAGAATTTATTAGTGTATAAATTCGCTAATCTTCACTAATTACCCTTAATTAACTGTAATTAGTGTCAAAACAATGCAAATCACTCACCTTGGCCGCAAATAAAATTCTCAGAACTGAAACCTCGCTGATTTGGGTGAATACTAGTGTCTAACAGCAGCTCTAACCTTGCTTTCGTGTTTCCTCTCCTTAATTTGATGTAGATTAAGCCAAAACTTGATTAGAAAGTGATTTAGGGATGTTTCTAGATGTTGGCAGCCATTGTTAGGGTTCAAGAATAAAAGTGGCTGCTGAAAGAAATGTTTTCTAACCCTAATCAGCCCCTATACATCTCCAATCCCGAAATCCCCTTTGGGCCTAGCTATTAATTACCCGATTAAGCCCAATTAAGCTGTTTTTCACTATCTGAAACTTGTTTCAGCCATATCTCCCAAACGGTGAGTCCGTTTGGCTAATGTGACCACTCTACGGAATTGTAAACCATCATCCGTAGCCAATAGAAGTGGTTTCAAGTCAAAATTCCTTTCCAATCAAAAGTTATGGCCAAAACAGTACCAACTAGGGGTAAAATGGTCATTTAAAAATCGACAAAAATTATGCACATGGGAAATGACCCCAATAGTCGTCTCCCAAAGTTACATGACCATACGACTTCGTATGTGAAAGAAATAAATATTCTACGGTCCTATGATGCGTAGAATACGGGTCGTTACACTCCCCCCCCCCTTAAGAAATTTCTCCCCGAAATTCCTTAACCCAAAACATACAAAAGATCCCGCATGCCTAACAGCCACATACAACAATCAAACATGCAAAACAAGTAAACAAGCCTATCATAGCATGCAGAAAACTAAATCGAAGTTAAAATCTTACCAGGCAAAGAGTTCTGGATATGTCTTCCTAATGTTCTCCTCTGTCTCCCAAGTGCAATCATCCTCGTCCTCACCCCACTGAACCTTGACTAGCCTCACCGCCTTCCTTCCAAGTTGCTTCGTATCGTGCTCAACAATACGGGTCGGCTTGCAGTTCCCAACCTCCTCGGTTTCTACTTCGAAGTCCTCTAACTGATCAGGTGAAATAGTCATATCTGGGTCGTGAACGAACTTCCTTAGTTGGGAAACATGAAATACGTTGTGAACTCCCGCCATTTTCTCTAGTAAGCCAACTCTATATGCCAAATTCCCGACTAGTTCAAGAACAGGGAATGGGCCAACAAATCTTGGTGCTAATTTGCCTCTCCTGCCAAATCGTATCACGCTCTTCAACGGAGAAATCTTGACAAACACCAAGTCACCAACGGAGAATTTTAAGTCTCTTATCTTCTTATCAGCATAACTCTTCTGCCTATCTTGGGCAGCCTTCATTCGTTGTTGAATGATCTTGATCTTATCTGAAGTTTCCCTCACCACATCTGGTCCAAGCATAAACTTCTCGCCAGTCTCTATCCAACATGATGGTGAGTTGCACGGTCTCCCGTACAAAGCTTCAAACGGAGCCATACCGATACTGGATTGGTAGCTATTGTTATATGCAAACTCTACTAGATGCAAATGGTTATCCCATGATCCACCAAAATCCAATATACATGCTCTCAAGAGATCTTCCAAAATACGATTCACCCTCTCCGTCTGACCGTCGGTCTGAGGATGATATGCAGTACTGAGATGTAACTCTGACCCTAGAGCCTCTTGTAAGCTCTTCCAAAACCCACTAGTGAACAACGGGTCTCGGTCACTCACAATGCTTTTAGGTACTCCATTAAATCTCACTACCCACTTCATGTACAATTCTGCCAACTTGGCTGCCGTTCTGGTCGATTTGACTGGTATAAATCTTGCACTCTTAGTCAATCGATCCACAATTACCCAAATGCTATCATATCCCGATCTAGTCCTTGGTAAACCATCGATGAAATCCATCGAGACTTGCTCCCATTTCCATTCGGGAATTTCTAATGGTTGCAATAAACCACTAGGCTTCTTTTGCTCGGCTTTAACTAGCTGGCAATTCATGCATTTGGATATAAACTTCCCAACGTCTCTTTTTATCCCTTCCCAGTAGTAAGTCTACTTCATGTCTCGATACATCTTGTTACCACCGGGGTGTATAGTCAGTTTTGAGTGATGACATTCTCTAAGCACTTCATCTCTCAATCCATTGACATTGGGTACAACAAGCTTTCCATTCTTTCTAAGCCATCCATCTCTATCAAGCCCATACTTGTCCATCTCCTCATCGATACCCATCTCTAACTTGGAGATGATTTCCAATAGGTTAGGATCGTCCCTCTGACTAGAGCCGATCCGCTCAATCAAAGTGGGTCTGATCGTCAAACTAGCTAGCATGACTGGATCCAATTCGCACTTTGGTCTGAAATCAAACCCCGCGATATACTCCAGTTGCTTCCATTCAAGGAACATAGCCCCTAAACTGGCATGTCTCCTACTCAGGGCATCGGCTACCGCAATACCTTTCCCAGGTGTATATGCGATATCAAAATCATACGAAGCCAAGAACTCTAACCATCTCTGCTGACGGAGATTCAGATCTTTCTGAGAGAAGAGATACTTCAACGACTTATGATCCGTAAACAACTCAAATCTTTCTTCCAAGAGATAGTGTCTCCACATCTTCAACGCGAACGCGATCGCTGCCAATTCCAAATCATGGGTAGGGTATCTTCTTTCGTGCGGTTTCAATTGCCGACTAGCATAAGCTATAACCCTACCACCTTGCATCAATACAGCACCCAGTCCGGTACCACAGGCATCTGTGTATACCGTCATCTCTTCATTCCCTTTAGGAATGACTAACACTGGTGCACACGTCAACTTGTCCTTTAGACTCTTGAATGCATTCTCGCACCTTCCATCCCAGACAAAAGCTTGATTCTTCTTGGTCAACTGGGTCAACGGTGCTGCTATCTTGGAGAAATCTTGGATAAACTTACGATAATATCCAGCTAACCCCAAGAAACTTCTTACATCTGTTGCATTCTTGGGCGTAGACCAATCTTGCACCATAGCCACCTTCGCTGGATCCACGGAGATACCATTCTCTGAAACAACATGGCCCAAGAACCTCACTTCCCTCTTCCAGAAATGACACTTAGAAAAATTTGCTTTTAATTGGTGTTTTCTCAACACCTCCATCACTATTCTTAAATGTTCCTTGTGTTCTTCCTCTGTCCTCGAATAGACCAAAATATCATCAACGAACACAAGGACAAACTTATTCAACTGATCTCTGAATACCCTATTCATAAGATCCACAAAATATGCTGGGGCATTGGTCAGCCCGAATGGCATGACCAACCACTCATAAAATCCAGACGGCGTCCTAAATGTTGTTTTAGCTATGCTCTCAGCTTCCACTCTAAGCTGATGAAAACCTGTCGCGAAATCCAACTGAGAAAATATTCTCGCGCCACTCAACTGATCGAACAAATCATCTATCCGCGGTGGAGGATACTTGTTCTTCCTTGTCACTTTATTCAACTCGCGGTAGTCTACACACAAACGAAGGGAACCGTCCGCCTTGGTAGCAAACACAACTGATGCTCCCCATTCAGAAACACTCCTTCTGATAAATCCCTTCTTCAAAAGATCGCTGACTTGCACCTCGAGCTCTCGCTGCTCCCTTGGTGCCATACGACGAAGTGGCATCACTATAGGTCTGGCATCTTTCACCAAATCAATACGGAACTCAATCTCTCGATGTGGTGGAAGCCCGGTCACTTCTTCGAAAACATCCGGATACTGGCTAACCACGGGCAAACCTTACAACTCACTATGCGGAATGTCGAGGGAGTTTAGAAAACTAGCCAATACCCCCTCACTGGGTAGACCACCAAACACTATCCTCCGCCCATCATCCGCTCTAGCTGTCACTAAAAAGCCCTCACAGTCTACCACCACCCCGTATCTTTGGAGCCAATCTACTCCCAAAATAATGCCATACCCAATAAAGCCCAAAACAAAGCAATCACAAACAAACATGCATCCATGACTCGATAAGACCACATTACGACAAATCATGCTAAGGCTAGTCGAACCACCAATCGGGTTCGTCACTACTAAAGGTCTATCGACAATCTCGGGCTCCAATCCCAACCTATCTACCAGGTCACTAGATATGAAAGAACTGGAAGCTCCGGTATCAAACAAAACTCTAACAGGAACATCATAAACAGAAAGCATACCTTGAATGATGACATTCTTTCCTTTCTCTGCCGCAGTTGGGGCATTTGACGAAGAAGGAATAGCATTAAGGGCATATGCTTTCACCATTTGCTTTTCTTTGGGGGGTTGCGGACACTTGTCCTTGTGATGTCCCATTTGGCCACAGTTGAAGCACTTCCTATCCGCTGGCTTGGCCCGACAATTACTAGCATAATGGCCCTTCTTACCACAGCTGAAGCACTCAACATCTTGCTTATTCTTTTTCTTCTGACCATCCTTAGTCTGATTCTGCTTTCTCTTATTCTGGGAACCACCCTTGCCTCCACCACTTGCTTGTGGCTTTGGCTCATCTGCGGATGCAACCTCAGTCTTCGGCTTAGGGTAGAGGCTTTCTGATCTTAATGCTTTCCCCACAATTGATTCAAATGTCTCATCGATGTGGTTAATAAGCCTTTCCCCCAAGTACTGATCCAAACCAGTTATGAATTTCTCATTCTTCTTCTCGGCAGTATCAATAAGAGATAACCCATACTTCGACAGAGTATCGAATTCAACAATATACTCCGAGACAGCTCTGCCATTCTTCTTGAGCTCCAAGAATTTCTTAAACAACACTGACTTCTGAGCAGCTGGAATGAACTTCTCGCTAAAGCGAACCTTAAACTGCTCCCAAGTAATCTGATCTTCGGGAGTAGTTGCCTTTATAGCATTCCACCAATTCATTGCCCACCCTTGCAGCTGACGGGATGCTAGCTTTCTCTTCATCGCATCCTCGATGCCCAAATCCTCGAAGATACGTTCGCAACTATCCAACCAATCCTGAACATCCGTAGCCGACTCCGTTCCGTGGAACGGCTTCCCACCAAGACTAGTATAATCCTTATTCAGCTTGGTGAAGTCGACCCTCGGCGCCTGCACTATTAGACCACCACCATTTCCACCATTGGGAGCTTCCCTCTGCACATCCCTAAGCATCTCTCTCATGAGGTCAGTAAACATCGTCCTCATGTCAGCAGCATTCCCATTATTGGCTCCCCTACCAGCACCTCTAGCATATCGGCTCATCGTCAATCTGGAAAAGGGAACGATTAACGACCCCATAGTGGTGCTAGTGCAGTACGACTTCATTCTTATACTACTAATAGTATATACATATATAGTTTTTGAAAACCAAAGTAATCACAAATACGCTCTCTCGTATATGTATACTATCTCTCCCTGATAACTTCCCTAGGTTAACTACGCAACCTAGAGCTCTGATACCAAGTGTGACGGCCCGCCCCGCACCAGCCTGCATTTCCTCCGAAAGTAAGCTGTACACATGCCCGACTAGCACGGGACGGTCGTCAGAAGAAAGGAAAGAAGGGAATTAACTTACGAGGAACCTGTAGAATGTCCCACAGCGCATGGAATAAAATATAATAATAACATACTTGACATAAAACAGGTGAGACAGTGCATAAGCTAATAACTAAAACCAACATCAACATCAGAGCAGCGGAAATCCAAGTACAGCTTATTACAACTTTTCCAAATTTACTGTCTCTAAAACAAAAGAAAGCTAAAGTAGAAGATGCACCACTAATGCCCAAGCAGTGATCTTCAACAACACAGGGAGAATACTATATATATATATTACGTGGAAGCCTCCTGCTCGTCTCCGGATCATCTACCCGTGCATCACCAGCTAAACTGTCTCTAGTCTGCTCGTGTGAGAACCCAGAGTAATAAGAAGAGACATAAAACTCTGGGTCAGACATAAAGCCTGGTATGAGCGATAAGCATCTAAATAGAACAATAACAGGTATACTAAACCATACCTGAACCTGCAACCAAAGAGTTAGTACCACATACCGTACAATACTCTAAGGTGCCGTAATAGATGGTGTAAAGAGTACGGGGGTGGGGTGTGCATGTCATAATGATGGCAAACAAATCATCCATAGCAACCAACCTCACATCTCTCACTCAGTGCGTAAAGCGTACGATGTCCACCACTGTCAATCACTAGACCCATCGAAGTAGTGACGGTGTTCAACTTGTACGGCTACTGCTACTACCAAGCTTACCACATGGAGTCATGACCAAATCTTTACAAATGACCCCACTTCATTGGTTTATAGCCCTTTAGTTGTACCTAGGCCACTGTGGCCCTGAATCCGTTCACGTACCTCCCATACATAGTGATCCAAAGTCATAGACATCGATAGCCCCTTGGCACACGTCCCGCAGCAAAGCCCAATCATGAAGCCCACTCATTGGTTCCCAGCTGGATCCTGAGTCAAAGCTCCTCATTTGGACTTCCTTTGCATCTCGGGTTTTGATCGAATTGGAGTTGGTCTTCAAAAGAGTCATCGCGTAGAAGTGGTCCTGAATTCGATTTTGTTCGGATACATACGTATAACACGGTTCGGTTCGGTGCAATGCTCCATGGTGTATTCCTGAGTGCGGTTCGGTTTGGTGATCCTTCCCCTTCAGAAGTCGGTTCGGTTCGGATGTCACACTCCATTCGGTTCGGTTCATCCCTCCTGCTCCAGCTTGCCAGCTCCGACCCGATCTCGCTCCCTAGCCTACTCCGATCCGATCCTGCTCCATAGCTCCGATCCGATCCCCCTCGCTTGCCTCCTCCGATCCGATCTCGCTCCCTAGCCTACTCCGATCCGATCCTGCTCCGTGGCTCTGATCCGATCCTCTGTCCAACTCCAACTCGAAGCAGTGGCCTTCCTTCTTGCCAAACTTCTTTGTGCCAGATTCCAGTTCGGGTCAGATTCCTTGCCCAGCTCCCTACCCGATCCGAGCCCATACCCGATCCGATCTGAAACCCTGCACAACTTTCTGCAACTTTTTCTAGCAACTTGTTTACGCCATTCGATGACGTTTTCGACCAATCTAACTATTCTAATCAACCACAAATCACTCCAAACAGTCATAGCAACATAGCAAACCAACCACAAACACCAAAACAATGAATTTACGCGTCAAAATGGATCAAATATACCCAAAACCCCATATTTTCCCCTTAAGCATGTTTAAGCAAAACTAATCATAGGGTTAACAAAACTTAATCAAATTAAGCCAAATTTCTACAAAAGGCACAAAATATTATTTTCGAATTTATAGATATTTTTCCAGAATTTATTAGTGTATAAATTCGCTAATCTTCACTAATTACCCTTAATTAACTGTAATTAGTGTCAAAACAATGCAAATCACTCACCTTGGCCACAAATAAAATTCTCAGAACTGAAACCTCGCTGATTTGGGTGAATGCTGGTGTCTAACAGCAGCTCTAACCTTGCTTTCGTGTTTCCTCTCCTTAATTTGATGTAGATTAAGCCAAAACTTGATTAGAAAGTGATTTGGGGATGTTTCTAGATGTTGGCAGCCATTGTTAGGGTTCAAGAATAAAAGTAGCGGCTAAAAGAAATGTTTTCTAACCCTATTCAGCCCCTATACATCTCCAATCCCGAAATCCCCTTTGGGCCTAGCTACTAATTACCCGATTAAGCCCAATTAAGCTGTTTTTCACTATCTGAAACTTGTTTCAGCCATATCTCCTAACGGTGAGTCCGTTTGGCTAATGTGACCACTCTACGGAATTGTAAACCATCATCCGGAGCCAATGGAAGTGGTTTCAGGTCAAAATTCCTTTCCAGTCAAAAGTTATGGCCAAAACAGTACCAACTAGGGGTAAAATGGTCATTTAAAAATCGACAAAAATCATGAACATGGGAAATGACACCAATAGTCGTCTCCCAAACTTACATGACCATACGACTTCGTATGTGAAAGAAATAAATATTCTACGGTCCTATGATGCGTAGAATACGAGTTGTTATAATTTATAAATATTTTATAAATACGATTTAAATGTAAATCGATGAAATATATATAATATATATATTATATATATTTAATGGCCTGAATAGAATGCGCTGCGCAGCTATCGTTCACGAATTTCGACCATTAACTTCACATTGATGTAACGGGAGATCCGACCGTCGGATTCTCCTAAATCCGAAACCATTGGGTTCGTATCGAAAAGAGCTTTTCAATGAATATAAGAGTTTTGAAATCTAACAGTTGGATTTGGAATTATGTCCAAATCAATTTCAGAAAAGGTCGCTATGGATGCAATTCGTTGGCCGTTATTGGAAACCGACTGTACGGGCCTTGATAAAATTATTAAAAATATTAATAAATTATATAAAATCATGATAAATGGTTTGGAATGATTTTGGATGAAAAATTCCACTTTTGAAAAGATAAAAATATGCTTTTATCGAAATGAACTAGTTATTAACTAGAATAATAATCCAATGTTTTTGAATAAATAAATTGGATTTACGGTTTGTCGTGAATGGTGTCTTCAATAACAGTGTTCTTAAATCGAGTTAAGAAAAGAATAAATCTTTTAATTAAGATTATTAGAGAATAAAATGAAATGTGAATTAGGTTTATTGTGAACTGTGTTTTAAACGACATTTGTTCTTTTACCAATTAATAGTGAAAATATAATTTGGAATTTATAAATCTTTTTATTTAGATTTAATGGAAATTTTCTAAAGTAAAGTTTTCCAATTTAATATATTAAATTGGAATTGAATGGAATATGATTCGGTAATAATCGAGATGAGCTTCTATAAAAGAAGGCCGTTATTATATATGGAATTTAAAAGGGTTGGCCGTTATTCCATTTATATTATTAGTCAGATACGGAAATTTATATCGATTATATATGTTAGAGTTTATGCCCTAGAGGCAATCTTTTAGATGTGAATAACATTATTGATGTTATGTTTTATTTGGAATAAAATGTTCTGTTATTTTACATTTACTGTGTAATATAGATATTAATAGAAGTCTTTAGAATAATAATACGGAATTATATAGTTCGAGTAAGACTGAACTTGAGATTATATGATATGTCAAGTATTATAATTCTTAAATGTCCCTAGTCGAGTTTTATTGTTTATATATGGCAACAATAAAGCACTGAGACTAGTATATTGATTAACTGATGATCACATCTCATTGATCATTAATATACATGATATCAAAGTCAAGATATAAATACGTATTGGAGAATAGTGTATTGGGCTGACCCACCGTGAGATAACTGCATGGAATATAATCAACACTATCATAAGTTGTTCTCATAGTGATAGTGATATAATGGTCCTCAGACCTGAGATCATTATAATTTTATTCGAGGATATTTGTGTTTTGATATCATATAAAGTTATTTCGTAACAGAGTAATGATAACGGTGATTATTGGATATATCTGGAATCGAATATAAATTATGAATGATCTAGATGGAATTTAACCCTACGATATATTCGTAGTGATATCCATGGGCCTCTTGATTGAGTGAGACTGTGAAATGTATGGCCGTGCTCAAATATTGATTTGTTATGAACAGTCTACTCATTGATTAAGAAAACAAATTAAATTATAAAGAGGATGATACGATCCATGCCTCCAGTTTAATCTTGGATATAACGGTTAAAAGGATTAAATTATATTGATACACTATTCACAAAGGTCATATCGAATCATTGATATTGTTGTAGCTTTGGTAGTAGTGATGTATTACTAGATGCCGCTCATTGTTTACAGTTTAAATGTTTAGACTGTTGGCAATGCTACAACAACCTAGAGGGTCACACATATAGGTGTTGCAAATGGAGAGAGTATTTAAATTAAAAGGATATCAAAATTAGTTTGACACATTCTTTTAGAATGGGTAAAAGGATTAAGAAAATATCTCGTAAGGGTTTTCTTTGTAAAGGAATAAGAGGCCGCACCTTTTATTCATTCATTCTGAAAACCCAAAATCGATTATTCTCAAAATCCTAGATCTCGCTCAACTCATTGGCTAGTACCGAATCTCCAATCTTAGGTTTCGATTTTCGTTCTCGAGAGCATCACTTGTGGATCTTCAATAGAGGTGCTCGAATTCAAGCACTCAATTCGATTTGATCTGGAATTAGATTCAATGATTTCAAGCACAATCCCCTTTTAATTTGATTCAGAAATCAGAAGAAAGGTACATGTTTTAATCTCTATTATGGATCTTATTGTTAACTAGGGCTAAAATTTGATAACATCCGCTGCTAATCGATCCTAATTTCACTTCAATGGTATCAGTGTGAGGTTTACATCGATTCAAATATTGGTTAGGCCTTGAAATTATTACTATAACATACTAATCAATGTTATGAACATCGAAAAGATGAGATCTGGAATTTTATAAACATTCATTTAAGAACTGAAGCTGTTTTATGATAAACAAAATTCAGTCTTGTTCTTCTGGCTGAATCTGAATTAGTACAAGATATTAATTCAGTTATGAATGTCTGAAATTCCAATTCTTATGTAAGTATAATTTGGTTTAACCTATATTTTGTATCTGTTCTAAAAGGAAATCAAGTGTTGTTTCTATTCTGTAACTGTTACAGAAGTTTTAATCTATATAACAGATTGATTTCGAATCATATCTATTATATGTATTTAATTGTGCTCTGTTGGATTCCATGAATGAGATTAAAATGACAAACAGTTTACACATCAGTATCAGTATGTGTTTGGATATGATAATTTGTTTAACTCCTAAAATTGTTACTTATCACTCTGTAACAATCCTAGTCATTGAACTACAGATCTTTAATTATGGATAATATTTTTCTTTGTACATGTGACATGGTAATTCATTCATATTAACATTAGATAATCTGTTATAATCTGAACTGAGCATCAAACTCGCCTTAGTTTCAAATTCTGGTGAGTTCAGATTCAGTTGTACATATATTTTATCTTCAGGTTATATGAATGGCAGAAAATATTTCTGTAACTTAAGTAAACAAGATACAAGATTCTTGTGTATATATTCTCATATATGATTTACTTGGTAGTTCAAATAGAGTTAAATGACTATATAGGAAGTTGCCATAGTTTATTCACCTCTGGAATATATATATACACTCATATATATATATATATATATATATATATAAACTTCTATGCTGCCATGTAGCACACTATTATATGTTCGACATATATGAAAACATGTGATGATCAAACATAGAAAAACAGGTCATGGTTTAATCAGATTTGATCTAATTATGTATGCCAAGTAAAAACAGTTGCAGACACATCAGATTTGATCTGATTTATTCTGCTTAATATCACAGCTTCATGTATACAAGATAACTAATATAAACACATCAGATTTGATCAGATTTTATCTTGTTTTATATTTCAGTTTCATGTAAATATGTTACACTGTAGTACATATATCTGATCTGATATGATTTACTCTTTTTCTATGTTATAGTCATGTATAAATGAATGAAACTGATATTAATATATCAGATATGATCTGATTAATCTTGTTTTATTCTAGATGTGTGTATATATGATGAACAACAGTGAGCATTATCAGATGCTGATCTGATTTCTCATGATTCATGTTCCAGTTAAACATAAGTATTGAATCTGTTGTGAAGAAAATACAATTGATCAGTTAGACTGTCATCTGATTACATGCAAACATTAGGGTGCTGTGAATTTTATGATATGTTCTGATATGTCCTAATCATGTTATGATTGTATACATATGTATGTAAACTGCTGAGATTTCATCTGATTCCACCTTGTTTGTAATAATTTAAATTCTGAAATTGGTTCATATGTGATGTTGATTATCTGCAGCTGCTTATGCTATATTTGATATACAGTTTAGTTTTGATTAGATATCTCAAATTTGTCTAGAAATGCTTGACCATTTGATTGTACATAAGTTGCACGTTTATTTAGTTTTATGTTAGACATAAACAATCTGAAGGCAGTTTTGGTTTTATGGGATTCATACTGTATATATATAAAATGGTTTTGAGGATCTGGGCTATCTCTTTTCTAGTTGGGCTATTGTTTAACTGACTAGGATGATTAATAAATCTGACTGGGCTGGGTTTAATGCAAAATTGGATGGTTTTGTTTAATTTTGATTTGCCAATATATTAACATGTGTAAAATTTTGCTGAAAACGTTTCAGCCGATTTTTTTTTTATGAAATACCATTCTATGGCTATATATATATTTAATTCCAAATTAATACTTCTGATTTTAGAAATCTTTGTGTTCTTTATTTTGGAATTAAAAATCTTCGATTTAAAATATTGTATTTTAAACATGTGTAAATAAATTGTTTTGCCAATTCAATTTTAAATCCCTTTCAAAACTATTGTATATATTAAATCACGGTGACGTCTTCCAATAATACACTCATCAATGTCCAAAATCACTAGGGTGTAGGTAACGCCAAAGCGTTGTGCATCCTTTTTATTTTGGTCACGTGCGATGGAGTAAATGTGGTGCTCCAACATATTATTGGGTCTGATTTAACTAGGCTGCATAATACGATTATGGCCTTAGAGACAAACAACATGATTTATTCTAAATTTTGAGCAAATGAATAATACTGAACAATATGTTCAACATGCAATCCAAGAGTTATATAGATGATATAATTGACATAAGATGTCTACCTAAAGGGTTGTGTTTTGAGTTTAGCCAAAGCTGGGTCAAGGCATGATTAGACATGGATTTTGGAACACCAATATATTTATATATTTAAAATAGGGATGTTGATTTGAGTGGGAGCATATTTATTTATACATTTACTATTAGCTATGATTATTGTCATTTTGATTGTCAAAATTATTTATTACTATTTATTATCTCTTGTAGATTCTAAATGGCTAGCAACACCAATAACTTGTCATTGAGATCTGTTCTTGAAAAAGAAAAACTCAATGGAATACATTTCCTAGACTGGCACCGAAACTTGAGGATTGTCCTCAAGCAAGAAAGGAAGCTGTATGTGCTTGATGGGCCTACTCCAGAGGCTCCACCAAGTACTGCACCCCGTGCAGAAATTAATGCTCATAAGAAACATCAACACGATGCTCTTGATGTTAGCTGTCTCATGCTGGCAACCATGAATCATGTGCTTCAGAAGCAACATGAGTTCATGGATGCTTATGATATAATCGAGCACCTTAAGAAGTTGTTTGAAGGGCATGCTCGTCAAGAAAGGTATGGCATGAGCAAAGCACTATATCACTTCAAGATGGTTGAAAAGGAACCCGTTGGTCCACACGTACTGAAGACGATTGGTTATATAGAATATCTGGAAAGGTTAAGGTTTCCTTTGACACCGGAAGCTCAAACCGATCGTGTGCTCCAATCATTAAACAGTAAGTATTCTCAATTTATTATGACCTATCTAATGAATGAGATTGAGAAGCCCTTGACTGAGTTATTGAGCATGTTAAGAACTGCTGAGAATAACATGAAAAAGGTAGAACCGACTGCCATGATGATGGTACAAAAGGAGACTGCTAAACTTAAAGGCAAGGGCAAGAACAAGAAAAAGCATCTTAAGGAGACTGCTAATAAGACCAATTTCAAAAAGGGGTCAAAGCCTAAAGGAGGGGTTCCTAAAGAAGGTGATTGTCACCACTGTGGAAAGCCAGGCCATTGGAAACGCAACTGTTATGCTTATTTGGAAGAACTAAAGAAGAAGGGAAGTTTGACTTCACCCGATTCAGGTATAAATGTTATATATGTCAATTTATCTACTTCAACATCATGGGTATTAGATACTGATGTGGATCACATATCTGTGTCAATTTGCAGGAAATGCAAAAGAGTAGAGACTTGGAAGAAGGTGAAGTGGACTTACGTGTGGAGAATAGAGCCAAAGTTGCTGCGTTAGCAATAGGAAGCTGCCACTTGTCCTTACCAACTGGATTTGTTTTAAAATTAGAAGATTGTTATTTTGTGCCTTCTTTCAAAACCAATATTATTTCTGTTTCTTGTTTGGACAAGCTAGGATTTTCGTTTATAATAAAAGACAGATGCTGTTTATTTTATTTGAACGAGATATTTTATGGAAGTGCACAGTTAGTTAATGGTCTCTATGTTCTTAATTTTGATATGCCAGTTTATAACATTAATACCAAAAGGATTAAATTAAATGATTTAAATCCAACATACCTTTGGCATTGTCATTTAGGCCATATAAACGAGAACTGCATATCAAAACACCATAAAGATGGAATTTTGGATTCATTTGATTTTGAATCATATGAAGAATGCAAATCTTGTTTATTAGGCAAGATGACAAAAGCTCCTTTCACTGGACACATTGAACGGGCTAAGGATCTATTGGCCCTTGTACATAGTGATGTATGTGGACCAACGAGTACATCTGCTAGAGGTGGGTTTTATACTTCATTACATTTACTGATGATTTCAGTAGGTACGGATATGTGTATCATATGAGGTACAAATCAGAATCCCTTGAAAAGTTCAAAGAATTAAAGAATGAAGTTCAGAACCAACTTGGTAAGAATATAAAAACTCTTCGAACAGATCGAGGAGGAGAATATTTAAGCCAAGAGTTTAATGACTATCTGAAAGAGTGTGGAATTGTTTCACAACTCACTCTACTGGGAGCACCATAATGGAATGGTGTTTCTGAAAGGAGAAATCGCACCTTATTAGATATGGTACGATCAATTATGAGTCATACAGATCTTCTAATAAGTTTTTAGGGTTTTGCCCTTACAACAGTTGCATATATACTTAATAGAGTTCCCACTAAAACGGTTCAAAAGACACCATATCAGATATGGACTGGGAGATGTCCTAATGTCTCTTATATGAGGATTTGGGGATGTGAGGCTTTTGTTAAGCTTCCTAACTCTGATAAGCTCGGACCCCAATTAGAAAAGTGTTATTTTGTGGGATATCCAAAGGAAACAAAAGGATATTATTTCTACAAACCTTCAGAGCATAAAGTGTTTATTGCTCGAACTGGTACTTTTATGGAAAGAGATCTAGTCTCTAAAAGTACCAATGGAAATAAAATAGAACACGAAGAAGTTCAAAAACCACAAGATATTATTGAACCTGAACTTGAAATTGAGCAGGAAGCACAATCTGTTGTGGAAACTGAACCTGCTCAAATTACACAAAACATTCGTAGATCTGGTAGAATACGTCATCAGCCTGATAGATATTTTGGATATCTAATAACTCAAACAGGAGACGTAATGCTCATAGATCAAGATGAGCCCACTTCTTACCAAGAGGCTATTGATGGAACAAAATATAAGAAATGGCTTGAAGCCATGATATCTGAAATGGACTCCATATACACTAACCAAGTGTTGACTTTGGTTGATCCACCTGACAGGGTAAAACCAATCGGGTGTAAGTAGGTTTTCAAGAAGAAAACCGACATGGATGGTAAAGTACAAACCTATAAAGGCCGACTGGTGGCGAAAGGTTCAAACAAGTTCAAGGAGTTGACTATGATGAAACCTTCTCCCCAGTGGCTATGGTTAAATCCATTAGGATTATGCTTGCAATTGCAGCCTTTTATGATTACGAAATCTGGCAGATGGATGTCAAAACTGCATTCCTTAATAGGAATCTTATCGAGGATGTGTACATGACACAACCTGAAGGTTTTTTCAATCCAAAGGTTGCTGGAAAGGTATGTAAACTGCAACGATCTGTATATGGATTGAAGCAAGCATCTCAGAGTTGGAATCTTCGTTTTGATGAAACAGTCAAAGAGTTTGGCTTCATTAAAAATGAAGATGAACCCTGTGTATATAAGAAAATTAGTGGGAGTAACATTATATTCCTAGTATTATGTGTGGATGACATATTACTTATTGGGAATAATGTTAATTCATTACAAGAGGTAAAGACATGGTTGGGGAAAGTTTCTCAATGATAGACTTAGGCGAGGCATCCTATATTTTAGGTATTAAGATCTATAGAGATAGATCAAGAAAGTTAATAGGCCTAAGTCAGAGTACATACATTGATAAAGTGCTGAATAGATTTAGCAAGCAAAAGGCAAAGAAAGGATATGTACCCATATCACATGGTATATCACTTTCTAGGTCTCAATGTTCTAAGTCATCAGATGATAAGAAATGCATGAAGATGATCCCTTATGCCTCGGCAATTGGATCAATCATGTATGCAATGTTATGTACTCGTCCAGATGTCTCTTATGCTTTAAGTATGACAAGTAGATTCCAATCAGATCCAGGTGAAAGTCACTGGACAGCCGTCAAGAACATTCTTAAGTAGCTGAAAAGGACTAAAGACCCATTCTTGATATATGGAGGCGAAGAGGAATTAATGGTAAAAGGTTACACAAACGCTAGTTTCCAGACTGATAAAGATGACTACAAGTCACAGTCAGGTTATGTGTTTTTCTTGAATGGTGCGGCTGTTAGCTGGAAAAGTTCAAAGCAAGAAACAGTCGCTGATTCAACCATGGAAGCTGAATACATTGCTGCTTCAGAAGCAGCTAAGGAGGCTGTTTGGATTAAGAAATTCATCACTGAACTTTCTTTTGTTCCATCCATTGTTGATCCAATATATCTTTATTGTGACAACAATGGGGCCATTGCTCAGGCTAAGGAACCTAGATCACATCAACGATCCAAACACATACTTCGGCGATACCATCTCATCCGTGAAATTGTTGACAGAGGAGACTTACATATCTGCAAAGTCCCATTCATGATTCACCTTGCTGACAGAGGAATTGTTGACAGAGGAATTAATGGTAAAAGGCGAGTAAAGAGAGATACAAAGTTTTTATAGTGGTTCGATCAAACGTGATCTACATCCACTTTGTCAAATGATTCCATTATTGTATTTAGGATTACAAAACAAACATACACTCTCAATACATTCATGATTCACCTCACTTTTCTCACTCATTGACTTAGTAAAGTTCCTATGAGAAATAAATGAGATCCTCTAAGTATGGATGATGATAGAATCAATCCAAGATCTTTCACAAGTCTTGATGAATCTTCATGTCTTCACAATGAATCCGGAAATGAATCTTTGAATTGAAATGTTTGAGATGATCAAATTGCTTAGAAGAAGTTGAGAATAGAGTTTAACAGCCCTTCAGGATCACTCTTTTTCCCCCCTCCAAAGTGGAGTTGAACCCCTATTTATAGAAGTGAGGGATGGCTGAAATATGGGTCTTCAGGTTTTGGCTCGGGCAGTTCAGTATTTACGAAAATGCCACTGCTAGTTGTCGCCGGCTAATTACCAGCTTTCAAGTACCAGAACGACTTAGTTTACCCTGACCCGAGCCAGAAGTGCCTCGACAAATGTCAAACCATACCGACCCGCTTCAGAAAAAGTATTCCAATTCACTTTGTGTTGCTATGGGATGACCCGACCAGACGCTGTCCGACTTGATCCGAAGCCATTCTGATCGTTCCAGTTGTTACGAAAGCAGACCGACCCAAGCCACCTCTTTAAGAACTGACCGACCCGATCGATGTGACACCCCGACCCGATCCATTCCTTATGAGCGGTCCGACCCGATTCAATGTGAACCACTTCCTCGTAACTAGGACGACCCGACCCATTTCAGCCTAATAGACCGACCCGATCCAACTGGCCTGATGCCTTCATGACAATCCAACCCGATCCATGATAGTCGACCCGATCCGGTCTTCCTGAGCAGTCCGACCCGATCCATACACAAGTGAATTTTGTGGATAACATTTTCCCCCTCAGAGTTTATAATCATTATTTAGAATATTATAAGATCCGAAACAAGTACTTTTACCACACGATAAGCTTAAAAAATGGATCGGGAAAGAAATAGTTGGCGCGGGTCGGGTGGTTCACATTGGGCTGGCCCACTTTGCACACTATAAAGCTCCTTTGGGGCCCTTCATTCTTTTTACTCTTCACAATTTCAGAACCGAACTTTCTAATGGCGGCCGAGTTTCCTTGAAGCAAACCTACTCAAATTCTCTTCCCCAATTTAATTACCCAGCTTTCGTTATTGTCCAAGGCGTTTTTCAAATCGAATTAACAACTCGATTTCTCAATCTCGTGCTTCTCTAAGCTTCTCGATCCCAAACCCGTCCTTCAAATCCACTTTGTTTCAGGTATCTTTGTATTTTGTTTAGTAATTTGCAATTTTTGAGCTTTGATTGGAGTGGATTTGGACTAAGAGGTTCATAGGTTATCAATTAAGGTTTGATCCTTGGGTTATAGTGCTAACTTAGTAGGTTTAGGTTCAAAAGCCGCAAGCTTTTTGATGATGGTGTTGTAAATGGAATCAGAACTGATTGTAATGGACTTAAGTATGTGTGTGATGAATTCGAATTAATAAAATCCATTGATCCTTAGTTTCCTTATGATGCACACAATGTATTCGATGAAATGTTTGAGCTATGAAACTGTTCACAACACCCAGGTTCTTGATTTTAGCTATTGTGATGATGTTTGATACTTTGTTGCGTTTGTCGTTTGCTTCAAAATATCACGCTCTAGTTGCCTTCGATCACACAAACTCTTCACGGGCAGATTATGCCATCCAGTTTTGGTGGGTTTGGACTGACCCTGCTCGGGTTGGTTTCAACTAACCTGGTCAGGTTCAGCTATGACCGACCCGATTAGGTTCAGTTATGACTGACCCGATCAGGTTCAGTTATGACTGACCCGATCGAGGTTAGTTAAAACCGACCCGACCTAGGCAATCATGGCCCGACCTGACCTGGGCAATCATGGCCCAACCCGACCTGGGCAATCATGGCCCGACCCGACCCGGGTTGGGCATGACCCGACCCGGTCTGGTCAGTCATGATTAATTCTGGTCGGATTCACCTTGATTATTTTGCTCTTTTCTTGTTCTGGTTTTTATCCTGTAATTCAAGCGTATTTTTCTGTAGCCTGTTGTCAAACACAATTGTTTGTGTAGAAATGGATACCAGACAGAAATCATGCCAACAATCTGAAAAGTCATCAAAATCCACACATGCTAAAGCTTCTACTACTAGTGATCCCAATCCGGAGTTTCCCATTCCTAAACCCCAAACCATAGTGCCAGGTGATAGGAAACCAAATAAAATGGGCGATCGTGCGTATAAAACCTTACTGGCTCAATTCAGTATACTAGAGACTGAAGCTAAGTATCGCGAGGAAAATGAGTTTTTGGACGCTCCTCCTTTCGGATTTGTCGCTATCAATCGATTATGCTGACGATAGGCGGCATTCCTCCATTTAATCCCTTCATAGAGATGCTCTTAAAGCGTTTATCTATTGCTCCTATGCAATTACATCCGAATGGTTATGCCATTTTAACCTGTCTCTACATACTGTTTATGAGGATTAAGGAACGTCCCCCTTCCTTTGAAGAAGTCTGTTCATTGTATTCTTTTAAAAAGAAACAACCTTCGCCATCGATCGTTACCTTAGAAGGAAAATACCCTACGATTGTAACTGATCTGATGGATAGTGCCAAGGGTTACTTAGAGAGTTATTGTTTCGTACGTTGCCCCGATGACTTTTATGGAAGGTGGATGGAATGAGGTAAGAGCATATTCGTGCATTTACCTTTGCAACTGGTTTCCAGATACTAAATTATTTTAATTTTGGCAGAACTTCCTCCTTCTGATTCGAGAGATGCCACTGGCGATGAATTGCATGATGCTTTGCTGGCTATAAATGAAACAGAAAGGAGTAGGAGATACTTGATCACGGAAGAGTTTCTTTACCAATATCATTTTCTCGATCCTTCCCGCACTCTCAAATTAAATCTTTTCCCTCAAAAAGAGGTTGCTGGCAAATATCATGCTAGGACCCTTTCTTTACAAAAGTGCTCCGATGTTTCAGGCAGTAGCAAGACACCATCCAAACCCAAACTTATTTCTATTGAGGAAGGTGATTCTGGTTCACATGAGGGTAAAGGTAAACAAGCTAAAAAGGGAAAAACTCAAGTGCGAGTTTCTCCCGATTCGGCGATCAATCCTTCCGGGAATCCAGAATCACCTAAGAATGTTGTAAACCAACTTGACAAGGGTCCAACTGTTCAGGTTACTCAAGGCGAGAGTTCGACGGACACTTATAAGAACTTGAGTGACCTGAGCTCAGCCAGAGACATTATCCAGGGCGAAGTTGTAATCCAGCCTTCCATGCCTCAAGTTATAGGGAAAACAGTCGAATCTCCTGTTACCGTGCCTACCTTAGAAAAAACTGGTTTGTTTCTAGGGACACATTGTCGGACATTTACTTTTTGCATTGCTTGCAATTCTCTGTATTTGCTTTCCAAATTAATTTCAGCTCTTGTAAACATAAATAATAAATTCCCATCGCATTGTTTCCTTTAGGTACAAAAACAATGCCTAAAGCCTCATTCATGAAAGATTTCAACCAAGTAACAAGTCACCAAGACCCAAAGTGTTTCTTGAAGAAATCTCATCCTTCGCAACATTCAAAACACTCTGTACACCCGCAGTCTTCCTATCAACCCTACCAAATTGGTGATCTTATTGAGACTGAAGAACAGAGGAGGTGGAGGCTCGAACATTTTGCAATGGAAGAAATTAGAGAGAAGAAAAAACAGGAAAAGCAAGGGAAGAAAGACCACAAGAAGAGGGGGAGGAGCAGCAAAGATGACAGCGGCCGCGAGAAGTGTCACAAGTTGGATAAGTTTCCAATAGCAGACCCTCTTACTTCCCCTAAGGAGATATCCTTAACTTCTCCATCAGTCACTCCTACCCCTGCAGACCTTGAGATGATCATAAATAGGCCTCAATATCTCCCTAGTTCAGGCTACTTCACTCTTGGCTACCGGTTCCTAGAATGGGATCTAAGAGGAGTGCGCTTTAACCTTGACATTCATCCAAATGACAAACGAGATATGCTTAGAGATTTTGATGATCTGGAAAGCAGTATGTCTTCCCAATTTGATGTAGCCCGGAATCATTTAGAGGTAGCTAAGAGTCAATTTGACGTAAAGTTGGGTAAAATCAAAAGCCAAGCCGAGAAACTGCTGAGTCAGTGGTATACTTTTGCTCATGAGCTTTCAAGGGTTAATAGTATCGCTTTTGAACGCCTCACCACCTTAGAAAATGATAAAGCCGAGCTAGTTAAAGTCATTAAGTAAAAAGAAAGGACCATCGCCTCTTACACCCAGAAGGATAATGAATTGCTGAGCTTAGAAGAAGAGAACAAAAAACTCAAAGAAGAACTCGATGCTGTAAGGCAGAAGGAAAAAACATTAACAACACAGCTCCAAGAAGCTCAAGCTGCTCGAGATCTTGCCGAATCCCAACTAAGCATGGAAAAGAACACTTCCGCTGCTCACCAGCAGGAGAATACTATCCTCTGCGAAAAAGTTTATTCTTTAAATACAACCCTTTGTTCAGCACAACAAGCCCTAGAAGATGAAAAATTTAAAGCTGCTGCTGAACTCCAAAAAGCCCACTTGAATTCTGACGCTTCTTTGTTCAACTTTTATGTCTTCAGTGTTATGAACAAAGGAAGTTTACGTTACTTAGAAAACAAATTTTCCATCACTCTAGCTCTTGTCTGGGAATGAATCTTAGAGATCAATGAGGGTGAGCGTGATGAGAACGACCTCCTTGAAGACCTCTTAGATCCAGAATCCCGTGATGCCTTAGTTATAGGAAGAGCTGAGTTAGCAACGACAATGGGCTTTCTTTATAACGAAGCCGGGCCTTCGAAAGGGACCATTCATGACACAAGTACTGAAGTTCAAGAAGCCACTGCTGATGTCGAGGCTACTGTCTCATGGACCCCTGCTAATCTCTCTGCCCCTCAGAAAGACAGAGGTGAAGATGATGATGATAGTACCCCTGAAGCGGGAGAGTTTGAGGTCGAAGCTCGAAGGAATATTGAGGCGAGTCTTACAACTGCAGGTAAAGCTGAGGTTTCTCATATTATACTGAACTTAGATTATTTGTTCCTTTCTCCTGGTACAACCACATATCTGGCTCACTGTTTGTCTTCCTTAGGTTTGATTTCACCTACGCCTCCTCCCGGAGGGTTTACTGCTATGATGGCTGAGACCACTATTACTGATTCGATTTTGATATCGACACCACCTGCCCCAGCTAATGCCCCTGACGCAAAGACCCCTGGATCGCAGGATACTAAAATTGGGGCAATTGCCAATCTAGATGATGATGAATATCTCCCAAGCGAAGAGGATTCGGAAGAAACCGACGAATCTCCGCTACATGGTATTGAGGTTCAAGGAAAACGGGAAACATTGTCGGGTCTCAAAGGTAAGAAGGTGGTCATCAAGAAGAAAAGGAAGGGCATTATTGCTATATCTTCTCAAGAGAGTCCCAGTGGGACAATAATCAAAAGCGTAGGCTAGCTAGCTGATCCATCTCCTCCCTCTAACACTGGGAGACCAAATTTGAGGTCCGGGATTTCGAAGGATGGAAAGAAGAAGTAGTGCTTACAACCAGCTTTCTTTATCTCCGTTATCTTTTAATGTACTGCATTTAGACCAGTTGTATATGCCGGTGCTGGCCCTCGCACATTACTCTTATGTTTTGTATTTGCGTTGTGACTCTGTGATATGACTTCGTGTTGCTGAAACAAAATTGTATGTCGCTTGTTAAGTTTGATTGCTTTACATTCTGCACTTATCGTCTTTTCATGATTGCAACACAAAGATTTTACACTGTAAATTACTTATTAATGAAATACTTGGTATAAGAATGGTCCTGCGGCATTTTGATAAGTTATTTCTGACCGCAGCCATGAGTTATCACTAGATTAATTTGTTCAACCGATTTTTCCGTTGCCCCTTCTTGATTTTTGCTGAATCAACTCCTGAAACTTCTTCTCTGTGAACAACCACCTTTGTATTTGTCACAGTATTGAAGTCCCCGAGCTTGCTACATCCATTTCGGGGTTCAACTTAGGTTGAACTTTCGACCTCAAGTTATGGCAAATTCTGTGATTGATTTCCTTCGGGACCTTTTAAATGAGGGTGAGGTCTTTGTTTTTTGGGCCCCTGTTTGAGAGGTCTTACATTTTCGTTTCCCTGAAGAAATATTTATAAACCCGTTATTCATTGTGGCTGAATAACTCAGCCATATGTAGAATTTGTAGGGTGCCTCCAGGAAGGTCTTTGGATCCGTCACTAACCGAATTTGGAAGACCCGGCTTATGATCGGATGCCTCCTAAGAGGTCTTATAAGCCCAGTGTTTATATCGCTATCCAGCCATGTATTAATGGCATTGACGATGAACCGAGTGCCCCTTGGGGAGGTCTTTGGTTTATGAACTCAATATTTATTGCGGCCGGACCATGTATAAATGGTTCGGACAACTAACTTAGTGCCCCTCAGGGAGGTCTTTGGTTTTAAGACCCAATGTTCATCGCAATCCGGCCATGTATTAACGGCGTTGGCGATTGATTGGGTGCCCCTCGGGGAGGTCTTTGGTTTATCATTGTGCAGTTTCTTGGGTCAACCGCTGGCTCATTTGTCGGTTTTTATCATGACTTGTTAGAGCTGGGGCCTTCAATCTTTCAATTAAGAAGGTGCCCCTTTGACAAAACTCACAGTTTCATTTGTGATTTAAGCTTCCTGTCATTTGACGGACCAGTCCTTGGTGTCTCGTATTCGCATCGCTATGTCTTCATCATCGAGCTAATTGCAAATGGTGTTTTTGAGCATTAAGTGATGGGTATCGGAGCTATTTTACCTAGGTTGTGCTATAACAGCCTCAAGGACTGATTAGGTCATAATGATATCAGCGTATCTTTTGGAGGTTCTGCAATTAAAATTGAGCTTTAGTGAGTAACTTGCAAATGTATGATTTAGGCAAGTAATTCGATTTATATTTACAATACTTGTAATAGCGTTGCGTGGTATGTACAATGCATGTTGTTTACAAATACTACAAAAGAAACATTAAAAGAAGTAGCGATGGAGATATATAGCATTCCATGCCCTTGGGAGTTGGAATACGTTTGTTGTCTTTAGTTCAAATCTACCATCCGAGAATTTTTGGCTTATCACATATGGCCCCTCCCAATTGGGTCCTAGTATTCCGGTTCCCGTCATGATTTTCTTGAGAACAAGATCTCCAACTTGGAAGGTCCTTCGCTTAACTCAAGCATTGAAATGACGAGCTATTCTTCTCTGATGTGCCATAATTCTGAGTTATGATTCCCTTCTTCTTTCCTCGAGTAAGTCAAGCGCTTCGAGTTGGAGTTTTTCATTTTCCGCTTGGTTGAAATAGATCCTTCTATGATTCGGAACTTCTAACTCAACTGGGATCATTACTTCGGATCCAAATGCGAGGGAAAATGGAGTGTGTCCTATTGCAGTTCGATATGCCCATAGTGCAAGCGGAAGCTCATCAACCCAACTTCCCTTGGCCTTCTCAAGTCGTTTTCTGATGGTTGACTTCAAGATCTTGTTGATTTCTTCAACCTGCCCATTCGCTTGCAGATGGGCGATGGCTGAAAAACTTTTCTTGATCTTTTATTTGGCAAAAAAGTCTAGGAACTCAGCGCTCTCAAACCGAGTCCCATTGTCAGTGATTATTTTCTGCGGTATGCTAAACCTGCAAATGATGTTTTTCAAAACAAAATTGATCACCTTCTTCGAAGTAATAGTGGCTAGTGGTTCAGCTTTAGCCCATTTAGTAAAATAATCAATCGCCATTATTATGTACTTCATATTAGATTTTGCAGTGGGTAGTGCCCCAATCAAATCTATGCCCCAGACAGCAAATGGCCACGGGCTGACCATCTGGGTCAATTCTGTTGGCGGTGCTCTCGGAATTTTCGCGAATTTTTGACACTTATCGCATCTTTTGGTACAAGTCATCGCATCCAAGTTTACATTAGGCCAAAAATAGCTGTATCGCAGGACTTTCTTGGCTAAAGTCTGACCACCAACGTGACCTCCGCAGTCTCCCTCATGAAGTTCTGTCAAGATTGCTTTCGACTCTTCCTTGGACACACATCGTAGTAATGGCATAGAGAGTCCCCATCTGTACAACCTCCTGTCCTGAACAAGACATAACGGAGCCTTGTGCGGTATTTTCCTCCCCTGTTTTGGTTCCTCAGACAGTGTTCCGTTAAGGATATATTCCTTAATTGGTGTCATCCAGGACATAGGTTCTTCAACCATTTCCATGATCCAGTAAACGTCTTCCTCCTCAATGGCAGGGGTTGTAAGGACTTCAACGGGTATTAGCCCAAGCAAGTGTGCATCAAAAGAACTAGCATATTTAGCGAGAGAGTCTGCTTTTGCGTTTTCTTCTCTTGGAATGTGAGATATGGTGTAGTGATCGAGGTTGTTGAGAAGTTATATAGATTTAACAAGATAAGAAGGAAGATTTCCAACTTTGGTCTAAAATTCCCCAAGGACCTGACCCACTACCAATTAGGAATCACTGAAGATCTGCATGGTTTTTAAATTCAGCTCTTTTGCTGTTTCAATCCTTTTATCAATGCTTCGTATTTGGCCTCATTATTGGTTGACGGAAATTCCAACCTTAATGCATAACACAAGGAATGGCCTTCTGGAGTTTCTAAGACAATTCCGTCCCCTGAACAGTAATCATTCTTTGAGCCATCAATGTATAGTTTCCAACTAGCGACTTTTCTTGTTAGTTCCTCAACTTCATCACCTCTGTCCATAAACTTGGCAATGAAATCTGCTAAAGCTTGCCCATTGATAACTCTTCGGGGGTGATAAGTGATGTCATATTGGCTAAACTCAATATTCCATTTTAATAGCCTTCCTGAAGTTTCCGGATGGAAGAGAATTTGCCTTAGTGACTGATCTGTGAGGTTTTTTATTGGATGGGATTGAAAATATGGTCTCAGTTTCTTTGAGGCGATGAGTAGACAATATGCTAGTTTTTCCAGCTTTAGGTAGTTCAATTCTGCCCCAGTAAGCCGCTTACTAATATAGTAAACTGGCCGTTGGATCATAGCACCCTCGCGAACGAGCACGACGCTCAAGGCATGCGGCGATATAGCCAAGTATAGGAACAGTTCTTCTCCATTTCTAGGTTTAGAAAGCATCGGTGGGGACTCAAAATGTTGAATTAACTGTTCGAAAGCCATTTGACATTCTTGGGTCCATTGGAAGTCTTTCTTTCCTTTTCTTAAAGCGTCAAAAAATGGGATGCAACGATCCATTGCTTTAGAGATGAAGCGATTAAGGGCAACAATTTTCCTATTCAAGCTCTGAAGCTCCTTTATTGTTTTTAGTGCTCGCATTTCTCGTAGTGCCGTGATCTGGAAAGGGTTTGCCTCAATGCCCCTGGCATTGACATTGAATCCAAGAAATTTCCCTGAAGAAACCCCGAACGAGCATTTCAAAGGATTTAGCTTCATGCCGAATTTTTTGAGGATATGGAACATCTCTGCTACATCCTCTAGGTGATGTTCTGCCTTCTTGGACTTTACTAACATGTCATCTAGTAAACCTCCATAGTGTTCCCAATCTGGGATTTGAACATGGAGTTCATAAGATGCTGGTATGTTGCTCATGCATTCTTTAATCCAAATGGCATAACCTAATAATAGTACAAGCCTCTGTCAGTTATAAAACTCGTGTTCTCCTGATCCGGTTCATGCACCATAATTTGATTATATCCTGAATACACATCCATGAAAGATAATAGTGCATGCCCCGTGGTTGCATCGACAAGCTGAGCGATTCTAGGCAGAGGGAAACTGTCCTTGGGACATGCTTTGTAAAGGTATGAATAATCTATGCATACTCTCTACTTGCCATTAGACTTCTTGATGAGAACTGGATTCGAGACCCAGTCGGGATATGTAGATGTTCATATAAAATTATTCTAAAAAAGTTTATCTACTTCTTCTTTTAATGCCATTGATCTTTCAGGTCCCTGAGTTCGTCATTTCTGTTTTACAGGAGTTAAATTGGGATTAATATTCAACTTATGAACAATTACATCTGTTGATATCCCACACATGTCTGAGTGCGTCCAAGCAAAGACATCTAAATTTTCTTTTAAAAACAATATCAAATCCTTTTGCAGCTTTTGGCCCAATTGAGAACCTATCTTTAAGACTCGGTCAGGATCTTTATCATGTATTGAAATAGAAATGGTATCTTCAGCCGTCCTGCTCTGTCTTCCCCCATACTGTTATTCTTGGATCGATTTCCTTCTGAGCCCCACTGTGCTCCCCAGTATGAGGGCCCCGCCTTAATTGCTATATGGGGGATTCATGAATGCAAGGCGGAAGCTCCACATTCTTATTCACTTCTTTCTTCCTTGCCTTGGCAAGTTCCATCAGGTAGCATTCCCTTGCTATTTACTGATCGCCTTTGACTATTCCAACCCCGTTTTCCGTGGGAAATTTCATCGTTAGGCACCATGGCGCCATTGTTATTCTGAAAGCTGCGAGAGTAGGCCTTCCAAGGAAAGCGTTATAAGCGGACCATTCATCGATCACAACGAAATCTTGTTTCTGTGTCACCTTGTTTTCCCCTTCTCCGAGCTCAACAAGTAGATTGATGACTCTGATTGGCTGAACAGCTTGTCCGATGAATCCATGGATTTTGCTCTAACAAGCTTTCACATCCTCCATGGAGAGTTTCATCCTTTGGAAAGCACTGATGAAAAGGACATTGATGGATGCTCCACTGTCAAGTAGAACTCTTCTAACAATGGCAGGACCCAGGCCTATGGTTATCACCATTGGATCTTTAGTTGGGGTCACCAATCCCTCAGAGTCTCGATCCTTAAACACAATGCCATCCCAGGGAGACCTTGGTATCTTTGCCGAAAAAGCTTCATCCATAATCATGAGTTGTTCTCCCCTCATGAGGTTTTTCATCTCATTAGCATATTTCACAATGTCCCCCCAATTTTTCCCGGCGGGGTGCGGACCTCCTAAAATGGTGTTAATGATCAATCTTGGCATTACAGCGTTTGCAGCATTTTCACTTTGCTTTGGTTGTCCTGTGGATGTTCCTTGAACTTGAGGAGCTTGAATATTTTGCGAATTCTTCATATATTGCTAAAGTCTATTCTTCCTTATTAGTTCTTCAATTAAGCTCTTTAGGTGCCTACACTCATTCGTGCTATGTCCTGGCTGGTTATGAAACCGGCAGAATCTCCCGGATTTTATGGTGGCATCGCTGACCTTTATCTGCCTTGGTATCGGGTACTCTTCAGTCTCCTTGGTGGCCATGAGAATATTCTCCACCGTTTCGTTTAGTGGAGTCAACTCTGAGTTCTTGAAGAAGCGGAACATTTTGTTGGCTCGATTGTCTTTCCCATCATTACCACGTTTCTGACCTCCAGGGTTTTTCTAGTTGCTTTCTACATCATTATTCTTCTTTAGATTGTATGCTGCTTTGCGGGATATCCATAGCATAGGCAAGATCCTCATCCACACCTATGTATTCCTCAGCCTTATCAAACAACTCCTCTAGAGTGCTTGGTTTTTTCTTTTTAATCCATCGTCCGAGCTTGGTTTTCTTACTTATGGCCCCCTTTAAGGCCATCAAAGCCAGGCGAGGCTCATAGTTTCCCACTTCCGCGTAGCGGTATTAAAACGAGTAAGGAAGGTCTTAACGGCATCTCCTGGTATTTGCTCGAGTTCATTCAATTCCATAACATCTCGCACTTTTGTGGCCTGAAGTCTGAATTGCTCTCTGAACAACTTGGCCAGGGTAGCGAAATCGTCCACTGACCTCAGTGGCAATTTGGTGAACCAAAGCGACGCCACCCCCTCAAGGTAAGTCGGAAAGTTCAAACACTTCAACTCATCAGCGGCACGAGCCCCATCCATGTGTTGGTCATATTTAAAAAGAAACACATTTGGATCAGTCGTTCCATTATAAGCTTGCACTACAAGAGGCTTGAATTTTCTCAGATATGATGCCATTTTGATTTTTTCAGTAAGCATAGTTTTTGTGGGAGCAAATCCCCATTCTTTTTTATCATCTTGCTTCTTCTGATTTCTCTCCATGATTTTGTGGATCATTTCTGATATTCGCTCCTCCTCATTGTGTTGGTCCGTGGGGCGGACACCACCTTCCTTACCAGATGTCTGCCTAAGCAGACGGTCACGGTTCGGATTTCGGAGCCCTGAACCTCCCGCTTGGAGAGGTACCCCTTTTGCGGAACCAAGCACTTGTTGATAAGTTGCTTTATCAGGATGATTGCGAGCGAGTAGCTTTGCTTCCTTATGGTTAGGATTTGTCATCTCTTGGATAGAATTTCCTCAGATTGGGCTTGAAGAAGAGGAACCGGTGTTTTCTATATGTGGAGTCTATGGATTTAGCATGGGCAGTCTTCATGGTGACCTTTGCCATAGCGGGTTGCATGGTGAACATCGTTTCGAGTCTCTTCATCATAGCCTCATTTGCAATATTCATTTGGTTGGTTAAAGTAGCGGCCACTTCATCTAACTCTCGTCTTGTTATGGCAGCTCCAGCTCCGAAACCTTCTCCGACCTCAAATAGGGTGATAGGAGGAGTAGTTTCACGTTCGACGATATTATCACCATTCTCGGTATTTTGATCCATGAGCCTTTTTGATGGTCTACCTGGTTTACCCATGGCTTAGGCAAAGGCTTGGAGTAGATCGTAGTAAAATAGGATTGGATCTTTTCTAATGAAAGGCTTCAAAACTTGTGGAAGAATGAGAGAAGACGGAGGATTGAATCGGCCCCACAGTGGGTGCCAATTATTGATCTCAAAATTTGAGTCAACAACAAAGTTGCAAGATGCACTTCACACTATCCTCAAAAATAATAAGAATGGAGCTAAGAAAACTAAAAGGCGAGTAAAGAGAAATATAAAGTTTTTATAGTGGTTCGATCAAACGTGATCTACATCCACTTCGCCAAATGATTCCATTATTGTATTTAGGATTACAAAACAAACATACACTCTTAATACATTCATGATTCACCTCACATTTCTCACTCATTGACTTAGTAAAGTTCCTATGAGAAATAAATGAGATCCTCCAAGTATGGATGATGATTGAATCAATCCAAGCTCTTTTACAAGTCTTGATGAATCTTCATGTCTTCACAATGAATCCAGAAATGAATCTTTGAATTGAAATGTTTGAGATGACCAAATTGCTTAGAAGAAGTTGAGAATAGAGTTTAACAGCCCTTCAGGATCACTCTTTCCCCCCCTCGAAAGTGGAGGTTAACCCCTATTTATAGAAGTGAGGGATGGCTGAAATATGGGTCTTCACGTTTTGGCTCGGGCTGTTTAGTATTTACGAAAATGCCACTGCTAGTTGTCGCCAGCTAATTACCAGCTTTCAAGTACTAGAACGACTCAATTTACCCCAACCCGAGCCAGAAGTGCCTCGGCCCGAGTCAAACCATACTGACCCACTTCAGAAAAAATATTCCAATTCACTTTGTGTTGCTATGGGACGACCCGACCAAACGCTGTCCGACCCGATCCGAAGCCATTCTGATCGTTCCAGTTGTTACGAAAGCAGACCGACCCGAGCCACCTCTTTAAGAACTGACCGACCTGATCGATGATACACCCCGACCAGATCCATTCCTTATGAGCAGTCTGACCCGATTCAATGTGAACCACTTCCTCGTAACTAGGACGACCCAACCCATTTCAGCCTAATAGACCGACCCGATCCAACTGGCCTGATGCCTTTATGACAATCCAACCCGATCCATGATAGTCGACCTGATCCGGTCTTCCTGAGCAGTCCGACCCGATTCGTACACAAGTGAATTTTGTGGATAACACATAGTGATAGTGATATAATGGTCCTCAGACCTGAGATCATTATAATTTTATTCGAGGATATTTGTGTTTTGATATCATATAAAGTTATTTCGTAACAGAGTAATGATAACGGTGACTATTGGATATATCTGGAATCGAATATAAATTATGAATGATCCAGATGGAATTTAACCCTATGATATATTCGTAGTGATATCCATAGGCCTCTTGATTGAGTGAGACTATGAAATGCATGGTCGTGCTCAAATATTGATTTGTTCTGAACAGTCTACTCATTGATCAAGAAAACAGATTAAATTATAAAGAGGATGATATGATCCATGCCTCCAGATTAATCTTGGATATAACGGTTAAAAGGATTAAATTATATTGATACACTATTCACAAAGGTCATATCGAATCATTGATACTGTTGTAGCTTTGGTAGCAGTGATGTATTACTAGATGCCGCTCACTGTTTACAGTTTAAATATTTAAATGTTTAAATTGTTGCCAAAGCTACAGCAACCTATAGGGTCATACATATAGGTGTTGCAAATGGAGAGAGTATTTAAATTAAAAGGATATCAAAATTAGTTTGACACATTCTTTTAGAACGGGTAAAAAGATTAAGAAAATATCTCGTAAGGGTTTTGTACGACTCGAATTTCCGTACCATTTGAGTCGACTAATAACACCACATGACCATCCCAAATTGCACCGAAATACGAATCATTAGTAGAAAGAAGTTAGAGGATGAGGAATAGAAAGAAAGAAATATTTGAATAGAAGAAAACGAAGAACATGAGTCACACAGCGGAACGAATAAAATATACTATATAATATAACTTTTGAAATACAAATCAGTAATTGTATATACATACCATCATCAGAGCACAACAGTTATTCTTGGAACAGTTATAAACACCTATTTCCAGGTACAACATAGTATACAGCAGAAAATATGATAGTCTATAGCTAACCGGTGAAGCCTCCTGCTTCAAGCTCCTTCAAGTGAATCTGTAAAATCCCGATTACTTGACTGCTCGTAAACATATGGGCATCGAAGAGTTTAGGGAAAACAAAATAAACTTTGGGTCAGTCATGGGACTGGTGTGAGTAAACTCCAACCATTGGTTTAACTTTTAAAATCTTTCGAAAGAAATGATAATCGTAAGACCGATCCACACATAAACACGGATGGTTTTTACCCTACGATAACCAAAAATATTTTTTTGATATCAAATCCAGTGATATTATAATAGTGCATACATCACATAAATAAAAATCTAGCGGAACGCTTGCATCTCATGCTCCATATATAATATAAAATCAAAAACCGCAGGGTGTTTATTGGAGATTGGATTTCCAACATGACAAGGTATGGAACCACCTTCCGATAGTGTATCTCTAGAGGTGAATACACTGGGTTCAACAAAAACGTCTTGCAACCCGGCCCACACATGGCTGACCACTCATTTTACTTGAGTATATCGAGCATATTATCACCAACGGTTGTGATCAGCAACCGTTACCGAAAGCATACAGCAGCGATTAGAATAAGAAGCAAATGAAATTTCTCTAGAACAGGTGATGATACCCCTAATGGGAATGACCCACATGGCCATGCTGCTTGCCCAATTTTTGTCATTTCCTGGGTGATGAGGCTTGAGGTCACGATTATCTTTCAGAACATCTTGTCACCATTTACTTTGAATGCCACATCGTCGGATCCATCGGAAATCACTAATTGATTCCCACAAAAATACTCAGATTTTTAGGCTAAAGAAGTTTCCCTTCTTTGCCACCAACTTCGTACGTTTGAAGGAATCAACGTACGTAATCCCTTTGGAAATACCCTCTCAGACACTCGTCCTTACAAGTTGTCCTGGGTCTGGACAAACCGAAGGCACTATTCCATTAATCCATCTTAGGCAATTTCTAACTAGGATTAACAGAACAGCCCTTGCACTTTACTCCATCTTCATAATCTCTTCAACATAAGTTGATTCGTAACGCTTATGCCAATACAGAGTGGTTTTCAGATATTAAATCTGATCCCGATCTCTCCATATTGACAACGGAGGTATAAAATAAAATAAAACTTTAATAGTCGGTGATATAACTATCAAAGAAACATTCATACAATCAACGGTCCTATTTCCAATAGGAAATTCTACCGATCAACCATCAAACAACACTGGCCCCTTTTTAAATTAATTCCTTATTATATTATCATTTCCAATTCCCATTTCCCATCTTTCGTATCCTTTCAAAGTTCAATTTTCTCTCTTGATTCTTGGAAAAACATTTCCAATATTATAATTTCTCTATTCGAGAAAATATCCCTTATTCCAGTAAGAAAACATTTCTATATATATTGATGAAATCCTTATTTTCTATATTCAGAAAATATGCCTTATTAATATCGGAAAATATTTCCATATTCCATTCCTTAATTCCTCGTTGACCAATCCATTACACGTAGAAGATATCTCTCATTTTATTTGGGGAAAACATTTTAAAATCCTTTAATATTAACGCAATGTTATAAAACATCAGTATTATAACTCAAAATATAAATCGTTTATTAACTAACCCTATTTCTAACCAATCTTCACTATCGAAATTTAACCATTGCTCCATCAATCATGAAGTCAATCAAGTTGGGGTATAATTACCCCTCAAACCTTAATTGAACAACATTCTCAACTTTGAAATAGTCAAAGCTTAAAACTTCAACAAAACATTGCTTACGTGACTCTCGGATTCAATCTAAGAATCCATTTCCTTTATGGAAAAATATTGATTATAACGGTAGCTTTATAATCGTTGTTTTCAGAATATTTGATTTATAAAACATTTATTTTAACGATAGCATTACAATCGCTGTTTAGCTTTATAGAACATTTATTATAATAGCAGCGTTAAAATCGATGTTTAGATTTACAAAACATTTATTATAACAATAGGGTTATAATCGTTGTTTCAAAATTATTTAATTTAGAAATATAACTTTTTATCTTATTCTTTGAATAAGTAAAAAAAAGACTAAAATTTATTTTAAATGGAAATTAATTAATACTTTCCCGAAATTTGACATTTGTCAAATTCTTTTATATATATATATATATATATATATATAACTTTCTTTGAATAAATCTTATATCCGACCGACATTCTGAACTTAGGAATATAACATTCAAAATTTTGGAATAACCCTATCATTACCGATCAACTCAATCTTCTATTCCATTCAAATTCTTATTTGAAACCTTATTGCGAAACCCAAATTCCTGTATAACCATTCCTAACTGCAACACATTTGCTTTTCAAATCGTTATTCACTTTACCAAACCAATTTTCCGCTTTAATTGAAATACCATTTCAAAATATCCAATTTTCTACTTTTGAAACGTTTTTGCTTTTTATTTTCTAAATATATATCCCTTCTTTTGCTTATAAAATCAATACTTTGCTTATAAAACAACGACTATAACTTTTTGAATATTATAGCTTCCCATTTAATTCTATGACTTCCATTTATAGATTTCCTTTGCTTATAAAATTCGATTTTACGTTTCCATTTTTACAAATTTTCATTTAAGGCCCAAATTATTTATAATTTGGTTTATAAATTCCAAATTTGACTTCAAAATCCAATATAAAATTGTTGGTTTAAAACCAATATAAACCTACTTACAAAAATCTCCATTTTTATTTCATTTAAACAATTATAATTCTAACTCATTTATAACTATTTGATTATTCTACTTTTCCATTATATTTACATATCCAGTTCTTCTATTTACATATTCAACTAATTCCCATTGGGTATTCATTTTATACAAATAAATTATGAATCCATTTATAGCTATCAGTTTATAAAACCCTTACCATTTCAATTTAAAATACTTGGTCTTTATTATTCCAAACCATAAATATCATCCTTCTAGAAATAATTCATTTTAAATGGCAAATTCGATGTAGTCGAATTCCAATTGTAAATCCTTGTGGATTTATTTCTATTCAATTTACATCACGATTTTTTTTAATGAAACTCATCATTTTTGTCGAGCCGACTTCCAATTCCACCTCCTAAATTCACGCTTGAATTTATATTATTACATTATCCAATGATAGCCATTTTACTTTATTTATAACATTATTATAAACAACTTCTTATTTAATCCACTTAAACAAGTTTCTGTTCCTAATCCATTTGAAATCAAAATTTCTATTTTGGAAATAATTTCCTTTTTATACCTCAATTTCTTTTCTACATTCTAAAATACTTTGTGGTATTTAAATACCAAAATTTTGGGCCAGTGTAATTCAACCACATCAAAATCAATCACCGGTCGTATATCACATCATATATCAAAATAAATAATTAAACAGTAAATAAAATGTTGAGGAATCCAGTTGGATCCCTCCAATCTGTTTCCCTACATCCACAGATGTTCATCACATCAATGTTATTATTTCACATCAACATGAAATATCAAAACTAATAATCGATCAATTATATAACTATATCAACCATTCAACCAATTTTATCAACCATTCATCCAAACAACTATTACACAGTATAAAATTACTATAGGTAAATTTAAAACTCGTTTATATAACCGAAATAGAGTTAGTGAGTTTACTCACCTCGGTTTGCAGTTGACAATTCTGGTTGTTTTATATAGTTTCAAACAAACATTTGAAACTACATAAAATTCCAACTGCCTTTGAATGGTTCCATCCCAATGCGTATACGGCGAGTTCCTTCATACGATTCCGATGTCGCTTGTTTTGTGCAATTCTGTATACAAATGATCAATTTATAACAGTAACTAAGTTTTAATTAAACTAAACTTCCTAAATGATTAATTAAAAATAATTTAACTAGTTTATACCATTCAGTACGTGATGAGCATAATCAGAAACCCCCTTAAGACACGGTTGACTTTAGCTAATCCTGAGGAAGAAACTGGCGATGCTTTTCTTTCATTCTTTTTCTTTTTTCCATAAGTAAAAGTACCAAACCGCTACTGTGTTTAACCCCTTTCACCATATACTCCTCTTCACGTTCTTCCCCACATTACACCGCATACTGCACCAACAACCCCTACTCCCCGTCACAAACAACACTTATAGGTTGCTGACTTTACAGGTTACGATGGATCCTATTTACTGAATAAATAATTTCAGTAAGAAGATGAAGTCTAATGAGACTCACAGGAACACAAAAGAATTGGTAAAGAAAATCCAAACTGCATACATGTTCTGGAGTATTATGCGACTATCAAAGTGTAAAGAGACCTTAAAACCGTGAGTCTACCTTCTTCCCCAGGAATTAAGAACCTGCTTCCTCCTTACAACTTCATGGTCTCCTTTACTCGAGCATACCCTATCCCTTACTACTCCACAATTCAACGAGCAAGCCACGCCATGATTTTTTCGTCCAAATCTCGGGCCTCTACCCAACATTCACACCTCGCAGTTTGCCCCATGGCCGCCCCTTCTTCACCAAAATGGCACTTAATTAATACGCCCCATAGCTTGAAACTCACGCTCACCCGTTCAATCCCGTCCCCGAGCCTACTTCCTTATGCAAGCTCTTTACGTCCCTCACCATCCTTCAACAATGTATCCGAACCAAGTTCCAACTCAGAACAGCCCATTCTCGTCAATCTCCGATGATCGGATGACCCCTCCTCCTCTCTACTTCGAACTCGAGCGCCAACCCGTGGTTGCGACTCCGACACAGAACTATGTTGTACCTCAAAACGACGACACCTATACATATGAAAAATCCCCAAAGCATGTTGCTCGGTGTCAAACTCCATGCTGATTCCCAAATCAATATTCATTTCAGTTTAAAACCTCAATCTCCCAAAATCAAAGGAAAAAAACTAGTCATTTTTGTCTTATTAACAGCGAGGAAGTATTTCGATTCATATAATTTTATTTGGTTTGTGGAGAATTTTTGGAGCGCACAGATCAATTTGGGATTTTTCTTCTGAGGAAGGAGATCTCGTTTATGTTCAAGGAAAGAAAGAGAGGAGCATCAACTTGTTTTATCTATAGATATTTGAGAAACGTGCTACGCACGGTTTTGAATTACTTGACACTCACGGTTTTGAAACCATGGATATCACGTTGTTGCTGAAGCGTATAGGGAAAGATAAAATCCCTTCTTCTTACTTTTTTTCTTTTTATTTGTTTGTTTGTTTATGCCCTATAAGATCTTTTATTGTAAATGAATCCAGGTCAGGTGCTGAAGTTCCAAAAAATGAACAAACGTTCTATTTGCGCATTCGGTATTGTTAGTTATATTAATTCGTACATTTGAAAACCAAAGAATGTATATCTTCAATACAATTTACCTGTTATAGGCACCTTTCTATTGAAGGTAGAAATATCATACAAACCAATCAATATTCGGTGCAGCTACAGCTCCAATCATTGTTCGTGTGCGAAGCACGGGCCATTCATCCATATATATTTGTTAAAGTTATCACGGTCCCGACTATGCAGAAAGTTCATTCATTTACGACCGCTACAGACAAAAATAGGAATATTGTTATGTCGAGTAAGCGCTACGATCTCAGAAATATAATAAAATAAACTATTTAAATTATATTATAAATTATATGTTAAACCTTTGTTTTAATAAAATATTTAAAACCAATTTAAATATTCAAAATTAAATGGCTCAAACTCTGGGTCGTTACATTCCTTCCCCTTAAAATAATTTCGTCATCGAAATTGCTAAGTAGTAAAAACGCTATAACTCTAGCTCTTCATAACCTACTTAGTTGAAATCTCATATTCCACACCTTCATAACCCAGTTCTTACCCGACCTTCGAATTCTCGAACCAATACTCGACCATTCAATTTTTTTTCCAAATGATATGTCCACCATTTTTGGACAATCCATCATCACTTACTTATCTTCAATTCATATGTTCTTCCCCATATCCACACCCATTCCAATTGATTTTAAATCCATTTATCAATTTCATTATTCCACTTGAAATAGTATTAACAAATTCTACTTTTCTTATTTCAATTACAACTAACAACTCGAATTTAAATTATCAAAAATTTGTTGAATATTTTCTAACTCTTTAAATTTTCGAAAAATTTCGCCAGCATATCCTTTGCACGACTCAACTAGGCCTTCTCCAATCCATAATAAAATCAAAAAGCCAAGCGGCTTGTCCCATAGGCTCATAAAATCATCAAACCCAAGTAATATTGTAAACATGTACCTTTTTGTCGGGCATAATTCTATCTCTTACATTTGCTTCCATTCAATATCTGCTAAGCATACATATATCCATTTCCAGTTGATTTCAAATCAATCCAGCTTTCAGTTTTTAACTCTCTAATCAACTTCTGATTAGTTCACTTCCATTCTATCAATTCAAATCTGATTTCTATTTAAGTCAATCCACTTATTATACTTGAATCCAAATCAATTCCAATTAACAACATCCAATATATATTCAACTTGCTTATTCATAAATCGAATTCATATTAGTATTTCGAATCTCAACATTTTTCTTTATTTAATTCGGAATTAATTCTTATCCAGTCCAATTTTGTTTAAGTTAAATTCTAATTCATTTGATACATTTTTACCATTTCAATTCATTTAACTTACACAAGTTAAATTTAAATCCAAAATTTAAATTCCCGGCTTTTATTTCTAAATCGGTTTGGAAATCATATAATTATACACATATATTTGTAATCATCTGGATTTAAAAACATTTGAATTTTTTTAGCACAACTAGTTATTTTCAAACAAATTTTCCATTAACAAATTATAAAGGTACCAATCCATCACTCAGAAACTTGAAAATGAATACTGAAAATGTCGCGATCCATTATCAGAATTATTTTCTCGCCACTGGAGTGATTTCAGTACTTAATCAATTTCAGAATCCATTTAAAACCATTCTTATTCAAAAATCCTTCAAAATGTATGTTATATTACTTTATAATATTTCAGAAAATATTTTCTAAACACCCGGAATTTAAATTCCAATTCTGGTTTGAACTTAATCTTGGTTTATCTCATTTGTATACATTATCTGTATACAATTATATAACCATTTCAATATTTCATAATTCCATTTGATTGTAATAACAATCAACACATTCATATATAATAATTCAGAAATTATTCCTTTTATATCAAAATAATTTTTTTGGCAAAATTATTTCATTTACCAATTTTTAAACAATACTGTATCGAATTGCTTTGTTCGAGAGTTTAGAAACACTTATCGATACAGTTGTCCATCCTATATCGACCAGAATTCATAAACCACCCAACAACCCAGTCAACATAATATAAAACAATTTCATATCAAATCCACAAATACACGCTCATATATATATAATCAAATTCATTCTAGGATATTACTAACCCCATCTCTATTGAATTACGCCACAGAGCCAAGGTTACTACTCAGCCTTCAGCTCTGATACCAAGTGTAACGACCCGAATTTCCGTACCATTTGAGTCGACTAATAACACCACATGTCCAACCCAAACTGCACTGAAATACGAATCATTAGTAGAAAGAAGTTAGAGGATGAGGAATAGAAAGAAAGAAATATTTGAATAGAAGAAAACGAAGAACATGAGTCACACAACGGAACGAATAAAATATACTATATAATATAACTTTTGAAATACAAATCAGTAACCGTATATACATACCATCATTAGAGCACAACAGTTATTCCTGGAACAGTTATAAACACCTGTTTCCAGGTACAACATAGTACACAGTGGAAAATTTGATAGTCTATAGCTAACCAATGAAGCCTCCTGCTTCAAGCTCCTCCAAGTGAATCTGTAAACTCCCGACTACTTGACGGCCGTACAAATATGGGCACACAAGAATTTAGGGAAAACAAAATAAACTCTGGGTCAGTCATGGGACTGGTGTGCGTAAACTCCAACCATTGGTTTAATTTTTAAATGTTTCGAAAGAAATGATAATCGTAAGACCGATCCACACATAAACACAGATGGTTTTTACCTTACGATAACCAAAAATATTTTTTTGATATCAAATCCAGTGATATTATAATAGAGCCTACATCAAGTAAATAGAATCTAGTGGAACGCTTGCATCTCACGCTCTATATATTATATAAAATCGAAAACCGCTGGGTGCTTATTGTAGATTGGATTTCCAACATGACAAGGTATGGAACCACCTTCCGATAGTGTATCTCTAGAGGGGAATACACTGGGTTCAACAAGAACGTCTTGCAACCCGGCCCACACATGGCTGACCACTCATTTAACTTGAGTGTATCGAGCATATTATCACCAACGGTTGTGATCAGCAACCGTTACCGAAAGCATACATCAGCGAATAAAATAAGAAGCAAATGAAATTTCTCTAGAACAGGTGATAATACCCCTAATGGGAATGACTCACATGGCCATGCTGCTTGCCCAATTTTTGTCATTTCCCGGGTAATGAGGCTTGAGGTCACAATTATCTTTCAGAACATCTTGTCACCATTTACTTTGAATGTCACGTCGTCAGATCCATCAGAAATCACTAATTGATTCCCACAAAAATACTCAGATTATTAGGCTAAAGAAGTTTCCCTTCTTTGCCACCAACTTCGTACGTTTGAAGGAATCAACGTACGTAGTCCCTTTTGAAATACTCTGTCAGACACTCGTCCTGACAAGTTATCCTGGATCTGGATAAACCGAAGGCACCATTCCATTAATCCATCTTAGACAACTTCTACCTAGGATTAATAGAACAACCCTTGCACTTTACTCCGTCTTTATAATATCGTCAACATAAGTTGATTCGTAACGCTTATGCCAATACGGAGTGGTTTTCAGATATTAAATCTGATCCCGATCTCTCCATATTGACAATGGAGGTATAAAATAAAATAAAACTTTGATAGTCGGTGATTTAACTATCAAAGAAACATCCATTCAATCAACGGTCCTATTTCCAATTGGAAATTCTACCGATCAACCATCAAATAACACTGACCCCTTTTTAAATTAATTCCTTTTAATATTATCATTTCCAATTCCCATTTCCCATCTTTCGTATCCTTTCAAAGTTCAATTTTCTCTCTTGATTCTTGGAAAAACATTTCCAATATTATAATTTCTCTATTCGAGAAAATATCCCTTATTCCAGTAAGAAAACATTTCTATATATATTGATGAAATCCTTATTTTCTATATTCAGAAAATATACCTTATTAATATCGGAAAATATTTCCATATACCATTCCTTAATTCCTTGTTGACCAATCCATTATGCATAGAAGATATCTCTCATTATATTTGGGGAAAAAAAATTAAAATCCTTTAATATTAACGCGATGTTATAAAACATCATTATTATAACACAAACTATAAATCGTTTATTAACTAACCCTATTTCTAACCAATCTTCACTATCGAACCTTAACCATTCCTCCATCAATCATGAAGTCAATCAAGTTAGGGCATAATTACCTCTCAGACCTTAATTGAACAACATTCTCAACTTTGAAATAGTCAAAGCTTACAACTTCAACAAAACATCGCTTACGCGACTCTCGGATTCAATCTAAGAATCCATTTCCTTTATGGAAAAATATTGATTATAACGGTAGCTTTATAATCGCTGTTTTCCAAATATTTGATTTATAAAACGTTTATTTTAACGATAGCGTTACAATCGCTATTTAGCTTTATAGAACAATTATTATAATAGCAGCGTTAAAATCATTGTTTAGATTTACAAAACATTTATTATAACAGTAGCGTTATAATCGTTGTTTCCAAATTATTTAATTTAGAAATATAACTTTTTATCTTATTCTTTGAATAAGTAAAAAAAATAAAAGACTAAAACTTTATTTTAAATGGAAAGAAATTAATACTTTCCCCGAAATTTGACATTTGTCAAATTCCTTGTAACGACCCAAACTTCCCCGTAAAGGAAAGCCTGGATTGTTAACTTTGGGCATACAACACATCAGAACAACAATAGTAGACTTTTATAACATCAATAATAAATATTACATCAGAGTATAGAATATCAGAGTACATTGACTAATAATTACACCGAAAGATAATTTTACATTATTTTAATACATTGCAGCGGAAACAAAATAACTAAGGCAGCGGAAGACTTCCAATGTTCTGGACATAGCTTTAAGCTTCAATCTAGGATCCTGCTAAAGAGATAAACCTATAGACAAATTGCTCGACTGCTCGTGTGGAAAAGAGGGCATCCGAGTTTGCAAAGTGAAACAAACTACAGGTCAGTCAGGGGACTGGTATGAGAAATCTTAAATAACCTATATAATCAAGAGGCAAATCAAAGGACCACGCCGCTAACGCGGAACGGGTTTTCTCCAATAGATTGCCAGTGCATTAATAAATAAATCGATAAACAACGCAATGACTTTCTAGAAAAATGAAACTATTATAAGACTCGTGTCCCATCACACAATGCAACACAAACAGGAGGATAGAGTTTTACCTTATAATGGTCAAAAAATGTAGAGTACGAGTCAAATACTATTTTAATATCATAAGTGTGTAATATGATTTAAAATACTTTAAAGTAAATGTATTAATCCTAGACAGCATAGTACCCCATCCTACTATGTCGCCATAATAAGTATGCAATCAAGTCCGTCATCTCGTATTGGAAAGTTGGGTTTCCATACTGAGTCAAGGCTAGGAGCGAGATCCTTATCGATTCGAGACACTCTAGCAATGCCCCAGGATTGGTACTCTGTCCAACCCTTGGATCCTGCAGGGCCGGTCCATACGTTAACGCTTAATGGATCGGCAATTCCTGAACACACGTTTCCCAATCCTAACGGATCTCTAAATTGGCCAGTAGCAACCAATATAACTGAGGCGCCTCAAAAATCCATCAACCACATAAGTAAATGTCAGCCAGTTTTAAGCACCGACACCACTTCTAGCTAGAAAGAAACGTGTGCACTCCCTGCGTTCCCTTGCTCCGTTTTAGACTCCACAGGGGTGTGAGGCTCGCGAGGTAACGTTACACAAAGCTGTGCCTAAATAGGCAATGCTTTGATCATCAACCACAAGACCTGCTTTTCAACAAAAGCCTTGATCATATGCATCTTGGCGTGCCACGTCGATAATTCACGCCATGCAATCAACCACTATCAATACACAACCTCTAAGGGTGTTAAGCAAGAGAATAAATTCTCTGCCACCAACGGTTGTATATCAACATAAATCAAATTTACATGGTATGAAATTCAACGTCAGACATGCATCCATTTACAAGTCCGTTCTGGGTCTGAACGAAACCGGAGTCGTCTTATTTCATGGGAAATAAAGACACTCGCAAATCCGAACAGTCAACAAGAACGTCCGGACGATCACTACCATCAACCCATCAAGGTAGCTACTCCCATCAAGTCCAACAATAGCAATACAACCATCCGCCTTGAAGATCGTCGGTCTTCGACCGTCGTCTTCAACTCTTCAATTTGGATATCGCCGTATAATTATTTGAAATGAGTTTACCTCGGTCTTTTCAAATAATTCTCGAGATTGTATAAATTGCAAAACCATTTTATATCGCTAAGAATATATTATAACGATTTTCACTATTTTTAATTAATCAAAAATAACCTTAATTTGATTAACGACGCTTCAGGTCAATAGTGGACATGGCGCTGTTTTTCCCAAAATTTAATTTACACTTATCTCAAAATCTGACCATTGGATTTTGACGAAATTTCTAACGTTGGAAAGATTTTCCCAAGACGGTCCTAACGGGTCCGGTTTTGGGAAATCCAACGGTTGGATCTTTCTGTATAACCGTTTAAAGTTACGATTCCGAAACGCGAATTAACGCGCGCGATTCGCTTAAATTTAGTTAATATTTATATTCATATATAAATATAAATTCGTTGGCGATTCAAACAAGTCAATCAACACACAACAAACCAGTGTAGTCAATCTTATCATGGTTTTGTCCCCTCTTTTATCATATTTAGATTTTGATAAAAATGACAATTTCAGATGTAACCCCTTTTATTGTCTTTTTATGTTGACAATAAAATATAATTTAAAATCTACTTTTCATTTGTCGCTAATATGACACATAAAATATATATTTTAAAGTCCAACTTATAATTTGCATAAAATGAAATTAAAAAGAGTAACTTCATTTCTTCTCCTTTTTATTGTCATTATAATTTACAATAAAAATGAAATCTTCTTTTCTAATATTTTATTTACAACCAAAATGTAAATAGAACATTCTTTGTAAATTTGTCTCTTATTTGCACCTTTATCACATTTAACATGACGATGAAAATCTCTTCTTAAATTCTACCTTTCTGTTTAATATAAAAATATAAAACAAAAATGTGAATTTTAATACAATCTTTTTACCGCATCTCAAATGACGATAAAAATCATTATTTTAAATCTAACAGCAAAATATGAACCTCTATATACATGTGAAATGTAGATAAAAAAATGGTCCTTAGTTCTGCCATTTTATTTACACATAAAATGTAAATAAAAATAAGTTTAATAATCTTATCCCTTTATTTGCACATAAAATACATATAAAAATGTATTTTATAACCTTGCCTTTTTGTTTGTATATGAAATACATATAAAAAATGTAATCTATAACTTTGTCTCTTTATTTGTGTATAAAATACATATAAAAATGTATTTTAAAATTTTGTCTTTCTCTATATATAAAATACATATAAAAATGTATTTTATAATTTTTGTTCTTTCTCTGTATATAAAATACATATAAAAATATATTTGATAATTTTTGTTCTTTTTCTTAGTATATAAAATACATATAAAAATGTATGTTATAATTGTGTCTTTTCTTTGTATATAAAATACATTTAAAAATGTAATTTATAACTTTGCTTTTCTATTTGAAAAAACAATGCAAAATAAAAAGTGTACTTTTCAATCTTGTAACTTTATTTAACAAGAATTGTAAAAATAAAAGTAATTTCAAACCTTGTTCCTTTTTATTTACAATGAAATGTAAATAAAAGATTTCTTATATTTTGTTTATTTACAATGAAGATGTAAATAAAAATACTTTACAAATTTTGTACTTTTTATACTTGCCATGAAAATTGCAAAATATTAGTTATCATGTATTATTAACTAACAACTAACATGTTAATCTAAAATCAAATTATTCATGTAAATTTAAATTAACAACTAACATGTTAATCTAAAGGTGAACAATTCATGTCATTATGAGTAACACAAAAATCATGTTATCTAATAGTGCACAATCCATATCGTTTTTAAATGACCAACATAATAATAGCGCGATGTACAAGAAAATAATCAAAAATAATAACAGCGCGATGTACAAATCTGAATATGGATAAATAAAATAAAATAAATCTCAAGATGAGATTCTTACACCTCACACTTGAAATAAATAAATTCAAGTATGGAACCTTTACACCTCACCTTTTATAACATGTAAACAAAATGAGATTTTTACACCTCACTTGAAACATGAGACGCAAGGATGAGATTTTTATTATCCCACTCTTGAAATAAATACAAATAAATTCAAGATGAGATTTTGACATCTCACGCTTGAATAAATAAAATAAAATAAATTCAAGATGGAATTTTTACATCTCCTTTTATAACATGTAAACAAGATGATATTTTTGCATCTCACACTCGAACATGAGCCACAAAGATGAGATCTTTATCCCACTCTTGAAAATAACAAAAATAAATTCAAGATGAGATTTTGACATCTCACGCTTGAATAAATAAAATAAAATAAATCCAAGATGAGATTTTTACATCTCACGCTTGGATAAATAAAATAAAATAAATCCAAGATGAGATTTTTATATCTCACGCTTGGATAAATACAATAAAATAAATCCTAAGGAACCAGTCGCGTATGTATATATAAATCTCAATAAAATGAGATTTTGATCGCATTAACAAATCTACAATCATAGCACTGAAATAAGAGAAAAATAGCAACCCAACATCAGATCTAAATAATTTATCTGGAATTAATCATAAAATTTTCAACGCGAATTCAGAACGTATATATTTTTGTTGAATCTCAATAAATATGAGATTTGAACATAGCAACCAAGCGAACACAACAGAATACATAACAAAATAAAATCCTAAATTACCATAGCGCAGAATAATATTCGTATAGCGATTCAGAGGCGAGGACAATGATTAAAATAAAATTTTTTTTATCAAAATAGATAGGATTTCTCACCTTGCTTTAAAACAGATATGAAAATCCAAACAATTTCAAAAACGGCCCCAATCAGTTCCAACATGATCTACTCGACGATACGGTTCCACAGGATCTGAAATTTTCAGATTCCGATGTCGTATGAGTGAAATATCAATTAAAAAAAATCAAGATTTGCGACGCTTAAAAGTGTTGTATTCACCAATTCATACCTTGGCCATTTATTTTCAGTTTTGTTTAAAACTTTGAATCAAGTTTTCTCAGTCTGTGGTTGATGGTTTTACGAACGGTTTGATGTAAAACTTGTCTAGAATCGAAGAGGATGGGAAGATCTTTAAAAAGTTAAACTATGGCCTTGTCTAATTCTTCCTAGATTGAGAGAAAAAGAAGAGAGAAGGGGAAAGGAATGGCGGCCATGGATTGGAGAAGAAGAAAGTGGCGGCTCTCTCTTTCTATGAGCAAACAATTAGGGTTATGAGAAATGGTTTGGGGTTAGGATTAGGATATTATATAGTGATAGATAATTATTTCAATTAGGCCCGTGTGTTTTTAAAACCTAATATTTTATTTACAATTTGGTCCATTTTCACCGTCTTGAAATTCGTGCAGTTACATACTTATTCCAAATCTTATTTGTTTGTCAAAATATTAAATTTCAATTATATATATATATATAAGGTTTCAAATTTCCATATTGCAATACATAGATATATGATTGTCTTTTTTAACTCTTTCAAATGAACGCAAATGTTAATTTTCAAAAGGATATGTTAATTTACATCTAACATAATTCTAACAATAAATGAAACTTTTAATTGCATGTCATAATCCTAACATAAATGACAAAAATGTATAACCTAACATATTTTGATAAAAATATATATAACCTAACATGTTTTGCTGACATTTCTAATGCACATTTTTAATAAAAGTGGCATCTTCAATCTTCTAAATAAATGGCATGTTTAATTCTCTAAATAAATGACATGCTTAATTATCTAAATAGATGACATAAATGACATTTCATGACATTTAAAATCTAATGACATATTTAATCCAATTTAATCTTCCTAACAAAAGTGACCTTTTTATTTTAACATAAACATTACTAATAAAAATGTTCTTATGACAAATCCTATATTTCAAATGCAAATAAAAAGAACATTTTTATTCATGACATGAATAAAATCTAAATAAGTGACATATTTATCTACAAAGTATGTTTTCTACATAAGTGGCAAATTTATTTATACATATCATTTATCAATAAAATAACATTTTTATTTTCACATACCAAATAAAAAGGAATTTTTATGTTGGTGTACAATTCTAATGTTTACATTACAAATAAAAAGGAAATTTCTATATTTGTATACAACTCTATCATTAATATATACAATAAAAAGGACATTTTTATTTTACGTGCAATTTTGATCCAAGTTCTATCACATCCAAGTAAATCCAACAAGTCGCTATAATCAGTTCACACATATATAAATTTACATTGAAATAAATAATAGATTTTTATTTTAAAGCTCAGAAATTTAACCTAATATCCTAATATTATATATGTTCACTACTTATTATCACCTCAAAACATAAAGGGAGAAAATAAATTTTTTTATTATTTAAATAAATTATTTAAATGGCCAAAACTCATTAAAATAACTTTAAAAAAAAAAAAATAGCCCTAAAATTCAGGGTTGTTACATTCCTATATATATAAATTTCTTCGAATAAATCTTATTTCCGACCGACATTCTGAACTTAGGAATATAACATTCAAAAATTTGGAATAACCCCATCATTACCAATCAACTCAATTTTCTATTCCATTCAAATTTTTATTTGAAACCTTATTGCCAAACCCAAATTCCTGTATACATTCCTAACTGCAACACATTTGCTTTTCAAATCGTTATTCACTTTACCAAACCAATTTTCCGCTTTAATTGAAATACCATTTCAAAATATCCAATTTTCTACTTTCAAAACGTTTTTGCTTTTTTCTCTTTTTTTTTTATATCCCTTCTTTTGCTTATAAAATCAATACTTTGCTTATAAAACAACGACTATAAGATTTTGAATGTAATAGCTTCCCATTTAATTCTATGACTTCCATTTATAGATTTCCTTTGCTTATAAAATTCGATTTTACATTTCCATTTTTACAAATTTTCGTTTAAGGCCCAAATTATTTATAATTTGGTTTATAAAATCCAAATTTGACTTCAAAATCCAATATAAAATTGTTGGTTTAAAACCAATATAAACCTACTTACAAAAATCTCCTTTTTATTTCATTTATACAATTATAATTCTAACTCATTTATAACTATCTGGTTATTCTACTTTTCCATTATATTTACATATCTGATTCTTCTACTTACATATTCAACTAATTCCCATTGGTATTCATTTTATACAAATAAATTATAAATCCATTTATAGCTTTCTGTTTATAAAACCCTTACCATTTCAATTTAAAATACTTGGTCTTTATCTTTCCAAACCATAAATATCATCCTTCCAGAAATAATTCATTTTAAATGGCAAATTCGATGTAGTTGAATTCCAATTGTAAATCCTTGTGGATTTATTTCTATTCAATTTACATCACGATTTTTTTAATGCAAATCATTGTTTTTGTCGAGCCGACTTCCAATTCCACCTCCTAAATTCACGCTTGAATTTATATTATTACATTGTCCAATGATAGCCATTTTACTTTATTTATAACATTATTATAAACAACTTCTTGTTTAATCTACTTAAACAAGTTTCTATTCCTAATCCATTTGAAACCAAATTTCAATTTTGGAAATAATTTCCTTTTTATACCTCAATTTCTTTTCTACATTCTAAAATACTTTGCGGTATTTAAATACCAAAATTTTGGGCCAGTGTAATTCAACCACAACAAAATCAATCACCGGTCGTATATCACATTATATATCAAAATAAATAATTAAATAGTAAATAAAATGTTGAGGAATCCAGTTGGATCCCTCCAACCTATTTCCCTGCATCCACAGATGTTAATCACATCAATGATATTATTTCACATCAATATGAAATATCAAAACTAATAATCGATCAACTAAATAACTATATCAACCATTCAACCAATTTTATCAACCATTCATCCAAACAACCATCACACAGTATAAAATTACTATAGGTAAATTTAAAATTCGTTTATATAACCAAAACAGAGTTAGTGAGTTTACTCACCTCGGTTTGCAGCTGACAATTCTGGTTGTTTTATATAGTTTCAAACAAACATTTGAAACTACATAAAATTCCAACTGCCTTTGAATGGTTCCATCCCAATTCGTACACGGGAGTTCATTCATACGATTCTGATGTCGCATGTTTTGTGCAATTTTGTATACGAATGATCAATTTATAATAGTAACTAAGTTTTAATTAAACTAAACTTCCTAAATGATTAATTAAAAATAATTTAACTAGTTTATACCGTTCAGTATGTGATGAACATAATCAGAAACCTCCTTAAGACACGGTCGACTTTAGCTAATCCTGAGGAAGAAACTGGCGATGCTTTTCTTTTATTCTTTTTCTTTTTTCCATAAGTAAAAATACCAAACCGCTACTGTGTTTAACCCCTTTCACCGTATACTCCGATTCAAGTTCTTCCCCACATTCCACTTCATACTGCACCAACAACCCCTCCCCCCCTGTCACAAACAACACGTATAGGTTGCTGACTTTATGGGTTACGATGGATCCCATTTACTGAATAAATAATTTCAGCAAGAAGACGAAGTCTAATGAGACTCACAGGAACACAAAAGAATTGGTAAAGAAAATCCAAACTTCATCCATGTTCTGGAGTATTATATAGCTATCAAAGTATAAAGAGACCTTAAAACCGTAAGTCTACCTTCTTCCTCAGGAATTAAGAACCTTCTTACTCCTTACAACTTCATGGTCTCCTTTACTCGAGCACACCCTGTCCCTCACTACTCCACAATTCAACAAGCAAGCCACGCCATGATTTTTTCGTCCAAATCTCGGGCCTCTACCCAACATTCACACCTCGTAGTCTGCCCCATGGCCTCCCCTTCTTCACCAAAATGGCACTTAATCAATACGCCCAACAGCTTGTAACTCACGCTCACCCGTTCAATCCCGTCCCCGAGCCTACTTCCTTATGCAAGCTCTATACGTCCCTCACCATTCTTCAGAAATGTATCCGGACCAAGTTCTAACTCAGAACAGCCCATTCACGTCAATCTCCGACGATCGGATGACCCCTCCTCCTCTCTACTTCTAACTCGAGTGCCTTCCCGTGGTTGCGACTCCGACACAGCACCAAATTGTACCTCAAAACGACGACACCTACACATATGAAAACTCCCCAAAGCATGTTGTTCGATGTCAAACTCCATGCTAATTCCCAAACCAATATTCATTTCGGTTTAAAACCTCAATCTCCCAAAATCAACGGAAAAAAAACTAGTCCTCTTTATCTTATTATCAGCGAAGGAGGGGTTTCAAACATAGAAAACAACATCTGTTGTTGAAGAGAAACGAAAGATGGTTCGAAAATATAAGTATTTCGATTCATATAATTTTATTTGGTTTGTGGATGATTTTTGGAGCGCACGGATCAATTTGGGATTTTTCTTTTGAGGAAGGAGATCTCATTTATGTTCAAGGAAAGAAAGAGAGGTGCGTCAGCTTGTTTTATTTATAGATATTTGAGAAACGTGCTATGCACAGTTTTGAATTACTTGACACTCACGGTTTTGAATCCGTGGATATCACGTTGTTGCTGAAGCCTACAGGGAAAGATAAAATCCCTTCTTCTTACTTTTTTTTCTTTTTACTTTTTTGTTTGTTTATGCCATATAAGATCTTTTATTGTAAATGAATCCAAGTCATGTGCTGAAGTTCTGAAAAATGAACAAACGTTCTATTTGCGCATTCGGTATTGTTAGTTATATTAATTCGTACATTTGAAAACCAAATAATGTATATCTTCAATACAATTTACCTATTATAGGCACCTATCTATTGAAGGTAGAAATATCATACAAACCAATCAATATTTAATGCAGCTATAGCTCCAATCATTGTTCGTGTGCGAAGCACGGGCTATTCATCCATATATATTTGTTAAAGTTATCGCGATCCCGACTATGCAGAAAGTTCGTTCATTTACGACCGCTACGGACAAAAATAGGAATATATTTATGTCGTGTAAGCGCTATGATCTTAGAAATATAATAAAATAAACTATTTAAATTATATTATAAATTATATGTTAAACCTTTGTTTTAATAAAATATTTAAAACCAATTTAAATATTCAAAATTAAATGGCTCAAACTTTGGGTCATTACAGGTTTTCTTTATAAAGGAATAAGAGGCCGCACCTTTTATTCATTCATTCTGAAAACCCAAAATCGATTATTCTCAAAACACTAGATCTCGCTCAACTCATCGGCTAGTACTGAATCTCCAATCATGGGTTTCGATTGTCGTTCTCGAGAGCATCACTTGTGGATCTCCAATAGAGGTGCTCGAATTCAAGCACTCAATTCAATTTGATCCGGAATTAGATTCAATGATTTCAAGCTCAATCCCCTTTTAATTTGATTCAGAAATCAGAAGAAAGGTACATGTTTTAATCTCTATTATGGATTCGATTGTTAACTAGGGCTAAAATTTGATAACATCCGCTGCTAATCGATTCTAATTTCACTTTAATATATTGATTTGATTTCTGTGAAGATTCCATCTTTAATGGAAGATGATTTTGGATTTATCGTGAACTATGTTTTAAATGACATTGGTTCTCTAACCCAGTTAAAGGTAAGATTAATTTCTTAAATTTGAATAATCATTAAATAATGAATTTGAGATTAAAACAGAATTAGAGTTTTAAAGAATCTTTAATTAGATTAAAATGAGAAGGAGACAACTAAATTTATCGAATTCATAAAATCAAATCTTTTGAAATGATATCCAAAGGAAGATTAAAGAATAAATTTGAAAGAATTTATCTTTGATAAAATTATTGGGAACCTTTCCCTAATAATGTGAATATTTATTTAAAAAGAATATTCTGAATTGGAATGAGGCGTATGATGTGTTTTTTATATAGCACTTGATTATCGATTATAAAATACGCGAGTTATTTGAAAAGTTCGGGTTTAACCCATTCTAAATAATTACTCGACGATTAAAAGTCGAAGATGAATACGGTGGTTGAAGACCGGAGGTCTTCACATCATTTGGATGATTACCGATGTCTTGTTTGGGAGGCATCCTAAGACAAGATAATAAGTGGTGATCGTCCAGACGTACTTGGAGATCGACCGGATATGCGAGGACCTCCCTTCTGTATTGGACATATGGAATGAGGAATAAGGTATCTTCGGTTTCGTTCAGACCCAGAACGGACTTGTAAATGGATGGTATGTATGACGTTGTATTCTTTATGCTGTATTTGTTGATCTCTGCTAAATATATATCTGTTTGGTGGCGGAGAATTTATTCTCTTTCTTAACACCCTTCTCTGAGACGTACGAGCTTAGAGGTTATGTATTGGTAGAAATCAATGGTATAGTATGGATTGACAATGTGGCATGCTAAGATGCAAATGATCAAGGCTTATTGTTGAAAAGCAGAGCCTTGTGGTTGATAATCAAAGCACAAATTTATTTAGCATAGCTTTGTGTATAGCGTTACTTCGCGAGCCTCACACCCCGGTATGAACCAGAAACGGGAGAAGGATCCAGGGAAAGCATGCGTTTCTTTCTAGCTAGAAGTGGTGTCATAATATGGAGCCCAGACATTTTTACTTATGTGGATGATGGAAAGCGAGGTACCTCGGGTTAGAGCCCTAGTGGCTCTTTATTTACGCCCATAGGGCGGGGAAACGTATTGTTCAGGAATTTTATATAATCCACTAACGTAAGTTGTGGACCGACCCTATGGCTCCTAGGTGCAGTTGTGGCTATATCCTGAGACATGGGCTAGATTGTCTCAAATTTAGTAAGGACAATCCCTTGCCTTGTTCATGGTGGAAATCCAACTTCCAATACGGCTCCCTGTAGTTTTGATTGTAAAACTAGTATGGTGACATATTATATGGTAGTTATGCCATCTATGATTGATACATTATGATTGAAATGTTTTTGAAACATATAGACACTAATAATAATATCAAATGATTTCTACGTATCAAGCATATTTTGGCCATTATAAGGTTAAAATCTATCCTCCGGTTTGCATTGCATTGTGTGATGCGACTTGTGTCTTATAATGGCTTCATTTTTCCAAAAAGCATTGCATTGTTTAATGATTTACTTTATTTATGCACCGACAATCCAATGGAGTAAACCCGTTCCGCATTAGCGACGTGGTCCTGTGATTGCCTTACACGTCAACTCAGAGAAGAGAAAGAAGCAACTCACGAAAACAAGGGGTTATGGAATAGATGAAATAAATCCAAAAATTGATTTTTTTTTTAAAGAATGAAATCTTATTGGAACAGTCCATATCTGGTACATCATTTCTATATATCGAAAGTTTAGAAATCATCATATAATAATCGAGAAATTGAAATAGAAAAGAAAAAAGGGAGGTCTGTGATGATTTTAAAATCTTATCTACTAGGTAATCTATTATCCTTATGCATGAAGACGCAGATGAGAGTTTCAAGGACAATGGACCATATGAGTAATGGACGTTCGAGTGGGCATTATGCACTTGTTACACAACAACCCCTTAGAGGAAGGGCTAAACAAGGGGGGCAACTAGTAGGGGAAATGAAAGTTTGTAAGTTAAGTAAGATTTCTCATACCAGTCCCATGACTGACTCGTAGTTTGTTTCCCTTGCAAACTCAGGTGCCATCGAGTGGCTTGTTTTGCAGATTTATTTATTAGGCAGGATTTTGGATCGAAGCTTAAAGCTGTGTCCAGAGTAATGATAGTCTTCCGCTGCAGTGTATTAAGTTTATTGTAAATTAATCTTCCGCTGTATTATTATATTCGATGTACTCTGATATTCTGTACTCTAATGTTGCATTATTATGATGTAATAAAGGTCTTATGTTATTTGTTCTGATGTGTTGTATGCCCAGAGTTAGCGTATGCGGGATTCGAACGGTCTTGGTCGATTTAGCAGGCGATTTGGTCTGGTGTCATTACAGTATCTCTATACAAATATGAGTGTATAAGTATTGTGTTATTGTTCGGAGCTGAAGTGCCCTTCCATTGTTGACCGGCTACACCTGTTCGTACCTTGACTATGTTTTATAAAATTGAAATATGTTAGTTATGGTTGCTATATGTTAATGACTGCTTTGAAATTCATGTTTGAATTAACTATTATAATTTAGTATTTTATTGAAGTTAATTTACTTGAATAAAGTTAATCTTGACTCGAGTATTTTGTGTTTTTCATATATGCTCGGGTTAGACCGAGTACACCAGCTTAAAGATTTCAACTGATGAAGTTAGAAGACTTGTGAAGACGCTTGTTCGGTTTGATCAATATGTCAAATATTTTTTTGTTAATAAAATTAATGTAATACTCTTCCGCTACATAGAAAATTTTATAACTCTGATAATTTTATAGAATTTTATCCGCTGTGAAATATTGTATTTATTTTATTTTGTGTTCTGATTCTGTTAAACCCTAGAAGCAATAACAACCTGTTGTTTTGAATGGTTTGAGTTGGTTTAATTACCTATTTAAAGTGGTAAAAAGGTAGGTCTTTACAACATGGTATCAGAGCTGGTTTCTGTTATGCATGGTAGGAGGGTTCTCGCCTTATGATCCATGGCGACCATTAACTCTTACCCCTACGCATCCTGTTTGGGGTTGGTGTAGTCGAGTGGTTGGTCGTAAAACTAGCATATGAGGTATCGGCGGTGCCACCAGAAGGATAAACACGGTTACATGTTCCATTTGTGAGTGTTACAGAAAATCCAACTGGTGAGTGAAACGGATTGAAAGGAAAGCCCAGATGTTCCAAAAATATGTTAAATATTCATAATCGATCAAATAGATTAACCATCTTATTGGTGTCTAAATTGACAGTCTCTTAACCGAGGGTTGGACAATTAGCATTTGGATTCTACTCTAGCTATTTGTATTGTCCCGACAGAGGAATGATTAAATAGACTTACTCGAAATACATTCCCCTAAATGAAATAAAAGATATTTGAAGTTCCCAATAGATAATCAGGTTTTATAATAGAATTAAAAACAATGTAGTTAAAATCTACATTAAATTCGAATGACGGAACTCATAATATCAGTGAGAATTTAAAAGGGATTACACCATTATTTGACGTATAGTACAAGTTGAATAAGGAAATTAGTATTAGGAATAATTAGTTAAATCACTATGGATCATTTTACTTAGTACTAATTGATTTGGGTTTAAGGTAAGCAACATCCTAATTACATTGTTTCGACCCAACAAAGATATGATTTGAATTGTGAAATCTTTGATAAAGAATTGAATCTTTCTAACAATAGTATACAGAAATATTTTCCTAAGAAATTAGAATGAAAGAATTCTAAGTAACAAAAGTGATTAATGAAAATAAAAGGGATTTAAATATAAGAGGATTAACAATCCTGTATATATATATATATATATATCTTTTATATATGTTGGTTTGGAGAAACTAAGTTAGGATTTGGATGACCCAACCACTTAGAACTAAGATGTATTTGTTCGAAAGTGAAGTCAACTTAAATATTTGATGTTAAAAGTGGAGACCTTAGGAATGAAAAGAATACTTGTCGATAATCTCTGATTTGGTCCCTAACACAGATAAAATATGTAATGATCCCTTTGTTCTGGGATATTCGTATTACGAGCACTACTTGCTACTAATCCATCTGAATGTAATTGAAGGAGTGCCTTTGGCTTTGTTGTATTGTTGGACAACAAATGTGAATGATGACATCGTATTTATAATATTATGTATATTGGTTTTCATAGATATGCATCTGTTTGGTGGTGTAGGATGTAACTCCTTTTTCTGCTTAACACCTTTCCTAAGGCGTATGAGCTAGGAGTTGTACTTTTTGAAAATCAATCAATGTGTCAAGAAAATGACGATGTGACTGTCTGAGTGGAACTTGATGTTCTTTGAGAGGTAAAACACTACTTTAAGCCCTACACTTTAGAATGAAAAAAATCACATAGATGCATTAAGGCTATATCAGTCGCATCCATTAGCGAATGGCCATCTCCTTTCTAAATTAACCACTATATATATTGGTTTGTTGTGTATGCTATGACCATGAATAAGTAGAGAATGATTGGGGGTATGCATTCATAATATCTAAAAAGGAAGAAAAGATAAGTCGGTTCTGTGTTGCCATAAGGCATCTACGGCTGAAGCTCGACACATCCTTTTAGAGATGTACTTTCAATAAGTAGTCCCTCACTTTACCATTGTTGGAATCCAATTTCTAATACTTTCTTTTTATGGACTTGATTGTGTATCTAAAAAGCTGTTAAATTTAATAAATGTAACAATTCTGGCTACTGTATGTATTTATTTAAAAATACTTTCGAAATAATAGTCATTAAAAACTATATCAAGTAATTTGACAAAGATGTTTTAAATTATTAGAAGGGAAAAAACCAGTTTGTATTTATGTGTGGTATGGTCTTATAACATACTTCTCATTTCCAAGGTTTTAAACAAATGTCAATGTTGATCTATGACTGTAACGTCCCACATTTTTGGTTGTCAACTATTTAAAATATTTTATTATTTTAAATATTGATTTGGGAATTTTAATTGGATTTAAAATATATCATTCGTTTATATAACAGAGTTTGAATGTATAATTTATATATAACTATAAAACGAACTCGAAATGCCGTGGTATTTCGTAATTTTCGATTTAAACTTTAATTAAATATACTGGATTCGATATAAGTCAGATTTCTTTGAAACAAGAAACGTTTGAATCTATTAAACTATATCTTTCTAATGGAAGTGAAAAATTGAGATTTTGTCTTTTAGATTGTAAGTTATGTTCAAATCAAAATTTTAGAAAGTCGTTGTGGAGTCGTGTATAAGCCATAACGGTTTATTTAATACAATTAAATATTGGTTTTGAATTTGGACAAGATTTTTTTAGACGTAGTTATAATTTAATTTATAGAATTTTTCTGTAATTTTTATTTTGAAAAATAAACAAATTTTTATTTGAAGTATTTTACACCATATATTAGCATTTTGGGATATCACAATATATGTTAACTTGTCTATATTATTATTATATTTTTGGAATCGTGACACATTGCTTGACATGATCGCACTTTTATGTTTGTCCGTAGCAATCGGTAAGTAAGTGGAATTCTATGCAACCGATACTTTATAAACTTTAAAAAAAATATTTAGTATACATTGCCTACACCTTAAATCTTGTTTTAAGCCGACCTACAAGATGGAGCAAGCATGTGACAGACCCATTGGCACATGTTGGTCTGAATGTGTTGTTACATCTAAATATATATAAAAAAGCTCAAGCACATGTTTTCTTTCACATGGATGGTTTGACCTTTTCCGTTAAGTCATATAAGATATTAATAACACACATACATATCTGAACGTACCGACTCTTTGCAAACACCATGCACAGGCCTAGAAAAAGCTGCTACCTAACATTTCTTTTCCAATTTAATGTCACCACATCACCTTCTCTAGAAAAAGCATGCTGCCACCACACTGAAAGGAATGAACAATGCACTTGCATGGTATCTGTGTATAATCTTCATACATGCTTAAGATCGAGCTTTCTCCCTAACATTTCTTTTCCTATTTAATATCGCATATGGCTAGGTTATTTAACTCATGCCTATTTTTAATTTAACACTCCCTACATGTACGGTAATAAAACGACATTCTTCTTATATTTTCCCCTTTCATCTATATATACCGCAAACTACTGATCTCCGAAAACAAAATGTAAGCAAGAAACCGCATAACCCATTCATGAAAAAAAGTAAGAGAAAGTAAAAACGTGGGGAAGGAATTATTTGCGTGGGCGGAGGAGTTTCAGCATGGGTGGAGATCGGCGCCTGAAGCGCGGGGATGCACCAGTGGTTGAGATGGGTCAGTCAACTGTGATGAAGTAGGAAGGAACTATAGCGTGTAGCTTTCTGTGGTAGCTGTAGGCACCATGTGGTGGTTTTGGAGATCGGTAAGGGATTGAAGGCGGATCCCCGATGATCTTAGAAGAGTAGATGCGGGGATGGTCAAGGTGTGGAAACGCGGGGAAGGGGTAACAACAGTTATGGGTAGCGGTTGTTTAAGACGTGAAGATAGGGAATGGCTCGTGTAGTGGAGCACTGAGAAGTAAGGAAAGATCCTTTTTCATTGAAACTGTAGAAGGAAGAAAGGTAGCGTTCAACCATAATCCATTGGCAAGAACTGTAGCAGTGGAAAGAAGGAATATCGCGGGTGCCTAATCTTCATGTTAATCACGTAAGTCAAGGGTATACGATAAATTAATTAAGTTACATTATATAACGTAAGTGGAAAGTGCCTAGTCACATTTAACATTTGCCGAACCTGGAATTAAAAATGACTAAGCACATTTTTTGTATTTACCTAATTGTATCATAATATAACACATGCCAGGTAAATGTTATTTAAACATGCCTAATGTTTTCCAATCTTATAATATAACGCGGCCAGCATAATTCCAGTATGCCTAACAATAGTAACGTGAGCGTGCCCAGTCATTATACGTTATTGCATGTTTAGTACATAAGTACATTTGCCTAATTATGTTTATATAAGTATATGTAATGTGGCCTATGTTTTGAACTGGGACTAGACAAGATTTACGGTGCCCGAACTTATTATATATTACATTTGAACAAAGCCTGGAAAGCTATACAACTGTGCATAATATCAATTATATAATGTGCCTAACCTAATTTTAGTATATATTATAGACGTGGCCTGAAGTTGAAATACAGTGCCAAAGGTTACGAATAGATTGATTCAAACTACCAGTATGAACAATCATTTAGTTTTGCTTATGTGATATTTACTAGAAGTATGAATAAACGGACGTTGCTGGGGACGTGTGTTGTATATATTTAAAGTTTTAATAATAATTAGAGTTTTTATAATATAAATTTTAATTAGTGAACACCTATCAAATTTATAACTGTGTCATACGTACATGGAATCAGACCAAACCAGGAGCATCCGACTCATATCAATAGTGGAACGGATGGAGTTGAAAAGCAGCTGGAAGCTTGTAAAACAAACCGTTTTGACGACAACAAAGTGAGTTCAACTCATCAGTTTTATCCCACTTATATTTTATATAAGTCGGGTTTAAATATTTGTGTGCTATGATTGTTAATTATTTGATGGATGCTGAATATATATATAATTGACTGAACTGATTAAATTAAATGTTTGTTTAATTTAATATTAAACCAATCGTTATTTTTAACGATTATTTCCAAATGAGGTAATTTACCTCATTGGTTACGTTTATAATAATCTAAACGTATTAATTGAGTTGTGAATGTTTGGATTGCTGTTATTGTTTGATGGTTGAGTATCATATCATTTGTTTAAAATAAATGATATTGTTAAGATAACATATTTGGATACAGGTAAAAACAGGTTGGAGGGATCCAACTGGATTCCCCAAATTTATTTGTATTTTCATATTACAATTATATGATCTGTTTAACCAATGTGTTTGATTTTGATTGTCCGTTGTTGAATCTAAATTCAACGATTGTTTTGATATTACCCAATGGGCAGTATTGGTTGAGTAATTGGCAGCAATTGGCCCAAAAATATATCGTTTTATAAATATTGATTCACCATCAGGTGAATCGATGGTAATGAAGTTATAAAATTTATTTTATAACTGAAGGCAGAGTTTGAAAGCTATTATTTTTAATAAAGGTATAATAAAGGAAATTAATATATACTATTTACTATCCAAGTTATAAGTAATTATTAAATGATTTTATAAACCGATTCTTTTGATTTATAAGCAAACGAGAAGAAATTTACACAACGGGACTTGAATTAATTATTTCTCAAGAGGGGATTTAAATGAGATTATTTAAATTAATTATAATTATATTAATTTAAAGGAAGAACTAATTGGAGTTGATTAACAAGATAACGATGGTTTGAGCTGATGAAGTAAACTAATTTAATTGGAATTAGTTATTTTATTAATATACTTTTAATTAATCAAATAAATAGTTATATTTATTTTAACTTTAATATGATTTAAAAACAAATTTACTATTAATTGAGTTAAATAAGAAGTTAACTATTTCTCTGATAGTTAATGATGATGTAGTTCATTATTTTAATGAATAATGATTTAAGTTATCAAGCCGTAAATGAGATTCATTAAAATAAGTAATCAAAGTGGATATTGAAATATAATTGGATTTTTGGAAAGAGTTAGTGAACGGATTTTAGATTAAAGCCGAGTTTTATAATAAGTCGTAAAAGGGATTTTAATCCGATATGACAGCTTAAAATAAGGATCGAGATAAGTAGGGTTTTATATTAAAAACCTGAGAGTTATAAATAATGTTTATAAAAGTGGCATGAGGCTAAGACGTTAAGTTTTTAATTAACGTCACTTAACAAAGGAATTTGAAATGAGATTTTCAAAGTGGAAAATGATTCAATGAATTCAAAGTGGAATACAATGATTTGATCGAGTTAAGATAAGAGTTATAACCTAACTGGAGATTGTTAAGTTGGGTAATTTTCTGAGTATTGATCTGATGTTGATTTTGATCTTCGAGGTTAATACTTAGGGAATTATTCTCTTATCAATTTATGATCAGGGACTAATGAGTGTTGAAGCATAGAAATGTGTGAGAAATGTTGTAACTAATGTTTTAAAATTATGGAAAGGGAGATATAGCTATAATATATGGTTTTAAGTATTAAAATTCTAATAGGATACTCTTATATTAGAATATTAAATGATACTGTATTTTAAAATATTAAAAGATTTAAAAGTTCATTTAATCATTTGTTAACTATTTATTATTGAAAAAAGGCTACGTAATGTCGAGTATTGAATCAGTGAACCTATTCTCACGATTATTTATTTGATAGTTGAATCACCGACTATCAAATATGACCAATACGATTGTTGGTACGGAAAGACCGGGAGCAAATTTATATTCGAAAACCATTCCATCCAGCAAATACGTGAACAGTTGAAGAAATTAGATGATGATCAAGACGGAGAAATTGAAGACCGTTGATCTTCATAAAACGGTAGAATTACTTATAATCTATGGTTTTGTGGCCAGAGATATATTGTGACTCTGTCGTGGTTGGAATCTACGGATTTGCAAGGACTACTCGCTACCAATCCATAGGGTGATTCCTATGATGTGGTAAGAGAGTGCCTTCGGTTCATCCTATTTCTAAATGACTTGTATGGACGAATGTCTAACAGAGTATTTCTTAAGGATCACGTACGTTGATTTTTACAAACGTATTTCTGTTAGTGGCGGAGAAGGGCACTTCTCTTAGCTTAACGAACAGAGTATTTTTGTGGACGTCAATTTGTGATTTGGAGGATCTGACGATGTGGCATTCAAAGTAAATGATGGCCAGATGTTCTAAAGGGAAATTCTAGCCTCAAGCCTCACAATCGGGAAATGACAAAAATCGGGCAGGCAGCATGGCTATGTGGGTTGCTCCTATTAGAGTGTATAATCACCTATCTAGAGAAAATCGTTTTCCTTCTTTAATCTATTTTTGATGTTGTCCTTTTCGGGAAACGGCTGCTGATCCCAACTGTTGGTGGTACACATTTGATACACTCAAGCGAAATGAGTGGTCGGTCATGTGTGGGCCAGGTTGCAAGATGTTCTTATTGAACATAGTGTATTTCCCTATAGATATACACTATCGACAGGTGCTTCCATACCTTGTCATAGTCGAAATCCGATATCCAATAAGCACCCGCAGTTTTGATTATATACTATTATGTAGAGTGTGAGTTTCAAGCGTTCTGCTAGATTGTTATTTATTTGTATTTAGACACTATTATAATATCAGAAAATATATTGATTTCAAAAATGTTTTGGGTGATAGTAAGGTAAAAACCGTCCGTATTTATGTGTGAATTTGGTCTTACGATTATTCTTTTCTTCGAAAAGATTTTAAACTTTAAAATCAAGTTGGATGACTACCCTTAAAACTTACTGTGTTTTTCTCACTCTGGTTCACTAGACTGGCCCGGTGTTTGTAATGCTCGGGTTATCGGATGCTGCGAAGTCCAGAGACGAACTAGAGGTGTTCAAACGTATCAATATTTATTCCCCTGTATGTTGTATATGAGGATAGATTATCATAACTGTCCAGATGGGATAATGTACTCTGATGATTGTAAGTTTTATTTAAAGCTCTCAATAAAGATTTATTTATATATTATATTTTATTCCGCTGCGATGTGAGTCTCTGATTCTGTGTTGTGTTTTCTTCTATTCTAATATTTCTTTCTTTCTTATCTCATCCTCTAAATTCTTTCTATTGGCATCTGGGTTTCCAGTACAATTTGGGTCAGACTGGTGTTGTTTGGTCAGCTCAAAAGGTATCGGAAACCTGGGTCGTCACACTTGGTATCAGAGCCAGGTTTAGTGATAACCTTGGCTTTGGGGCATAACTCGATAGAGAAGGGGTTAGCAATACCCTGGATTGAGTTTGAGTGTATATATATGAGAGCGTATTTGTATATTTTATAAAAATGTTTTATATTGTGTTATTTGATCGGTTCAATTTTGAACAGGCAACCGACACGATATCGTTTTGTAAAGATGGTTAAATGAAGTAATTTTGACCAAATTATATTTTTATATAGAAAACAAATGATTTCATTAAATTGTTGAGATATTTAGTTGATTGATTGATCGAATGGAATTCGAATTGAATTTCGAATCGGAACCTAACATAGTTAAGTCAAGTTGATTTAAGAAATGGATATTGGACTTGAAATTAAATTTTGATTTAAATGAAATCAATTTGGAATTCCGAAACTGAGTAAAATATAAATTGATTAGTTTTGTTAAGCTGGTTGTTTATTGATTATAATTATGCATTGGTTGTTTGATAGATAGCTTGAATAGAATTTATAAATGGTTCAATAACAAAATTGAAGGAATTGAAAACTAAATTCCAGTAAAATGAATTTAAATAAAATCAAATATGAAATAAAACTAAATAACCCTGTATTATTACTTGTATGGTAAATGAGATAAGACAGATTGGTTGACAAAGGATGAGCTGTTAATTGCCACGCTTTTGAATCAGAGTTTGGTTCCTCGACAAAAAGGTAAACCTTAATTATATGGATTGGTGATTGAATTTATACCCTAAGTTGGGTAGTTGTTTGCTTTTTGTTTTCTTGGATCGAAGTGAGGCCGAAGTGGCGTTTGTAGTTGGTTTAATCGAGCAGTGCAGTGGAGATGCTGCTGAATTTTTCGTAAATTGATATAACTTAGAATTTTTAGTGTTAATTTTATTTTAATTATTCTGAAAATAATTGGGATATATATACATTCTTCTTACTTAGTAATTTCGGGGACGAAAATTCTTTTAAGGGAGAAGGAATGTAACGTCTCGCATTTTTGGTAGTCAAGTATTTAAAATATTTTATTATTTTAAATATTGATTTGGGAATTTTAATTGGATTTAAAATATATCGTTCGTTTATATAACGGAGTTTGAACGTATAATTTATATCTGTTGGCTCGCTTTTTGACCAAGCCACCCAGGATCATTCGTAAGAGGAAAGCAAGAAATCACGTTCCCCAAGAATATGAAGGAACGGATCGCACTCTATCGACTCGCCCAGGAACGGATCGCACTCTATCGACTCGCCCAGGAACGGATCGCCCCCATCTCATCAGCAAACGGCACGTCCAGGCGATCCGATCCAAACTTATATTGTTGCCCAGAGCGAACCGATCCGATCCCTTGATGCATGGCGAACCCTCTGACCCATTCAAGCGCGAGCTGGTCTTCAGCGATCCGAATCGCACGGATCTGGCGACACGTGTCCCAAACCGTCATCTGGACCAATTCTCCCCATCTGCACGATCCGATTTTCAAGCAGATCGCGACACTTGTCCACAACGGCTAATTTGACCATTTCTTCAACGGCGGCGATCCGATCCGATGTTCTCGAGATTTGTGCCACGTGTTATCACGACCCGCCTGACAAAATCAGCTATAAATAGCCCAGAGCTTGGCATTTTTCGGGATCCTTTTGGCAATATTGAGTACTGAATCCGCCATTGTTGTCAAACTACTGAAATATTGAGAGAAATCCTTGTTGTACTAGCTTTTAAAGCATAATCAATAATATATAAAGTGGACGTAGGCTCGTTAACGCCGAACCACTATAAATTCTGAGTGTTATTTTCTTTTTCCTCGTTCTTCATCTGAAATTCTCCAGTGTTCATAACAATTTGAGTGTTAGGTCCAAATTTCGATCTAACATTTTTGGTGCTTTCACTGAGAAATTCAGTCCTAAAGTTTCACTATTCGCTTCTTTGAGGATTCCAGCGATTCGGATATCATGGCTGGAAAAAGATCTAAAGCTTCACAGACCAACGAAACGATTGAGGAGAGTGTGCACGAACTGGGCAACGAAGAAACTCTGGATCGCGGAGCGCAGGGGGCGAACCGATCCAACGAAGACACCACGTTCTGAGTCGATGAAAACGAGACGATCCATGCCACTGAAGGGGTTGTTACTCGATCCCGAGGTAACACTTCGCAGCCTCCGCGTACCACGACCACGATTCGATCTCAGGGGGGCGCAGCGAATCGCCATCCACGAACCGCAGCTATCCGAACTGATGGTCAGACTACAACTCGACCTGGAAAAGAACCTATGACCCGCTCCCATCGTCCTGGAACCTCTGCTCGACCCGGTTCGAGCTCTTTGCGCATAAGAGAGAGTGATGATGACCACTATGATCCTGCTGCTCCTGTCACTGAGGGGGATCTCTCTCGCTTTGCCGAAATGTGGGATAGGTTATTTGATGAGTTGGCTGTCCAAAGGCAGGAAAGTTCCATCCTGCGGCAAAATTTGATGGCTATGGATAGAAGACTTGATGAGCTAGCAAGGCAAAGAGCATCGCTAGTTCGTCCACTCACCCCAGTATATTCTTCTTCGTCTGAAGAATCGCCGAGACCTCCGCGGCGACCGTATGAGAGAGCCGAAAACATAGAACAGCTTCGGTTCGGAACCCTGCCCTCACAGGAAGAAGAAGAGCTAGGGGCGGGACCCTCAAACTATAATGTGAATGGTCAAGCAACGGCTCTCAGGACTCGAGATGTGAACAGTCCTGTGCATAACAGACCACCTCACCCCCGTCGCCGCACGCATACTCATGATAACAGGGGGCAGCGAAGCCCTATCCGAGCCCTGGATTTTGTGACTGCTCCCCGAAGAGAGATCAGAGAACCTCGTCGGGCCAGAGGCACTGACCCTGAACCTCCTTTGACCAGTGCAAATGTTGCAGCCATGGTCCACCAGATTCTGGCAGACAGCCGTGGACAGCGGAACGAAGATTGGGGGATCGACCGCAGTCATACTCCTTTTACTGACGATATTTTGGATGCGACTTTTCCAAGGCGTTTCAACATGCCACAAATGAACCGATATGCGGGAAGATCTGATCCTGTCCAGCACCTAATGAGATACTCTTGGTCAATGACCGCTGCCGCAGCCTCTGACGCGGTTAAGTGCAAAGCATTTCCCATATTCCTGGAGGACGTGGCTTTGTTATGGTTTACTCGCCTGCCGGCGAGGTCGATTTCTAGCTTCAGGGAGCTGAGCGAGAAGTTCGTAGAACAATTCCGCATCTACGCACAGAAGACAAAAAGTGTGATCGATTTGTTCCTTGTCAAACAGCGACCAGGCGAGAGTTTAAAGATGTACCTGGATCGTTTCAATTTGGCCGCTACTGAGGTTAAAGATCCTCACGAACCGACCATTGTCGCAGCACTGATTGACGGAGTAGATAAGGATACTGAATTCGGGAGGTACCTGGCAGGCAAACCGCCCCACACTAGAGAGTTATTCTACGAGAAAGCCAACGTACATCTACGCCGGGAAGAGGTATATGCGAATCGAAAGATTAAAACAATTGATAAGGAGGAAATTCAGAGCAATGTCGCCATCAAACAGACTGGAGACAGCTCGGGGAAAGTTGAAGTTAACGTCGGAAATCAGAATCAGGGTGGTCGCCAGCCAGGTAACAACAATAACAATGGTAACGGCAACAACCGGAAGAGGGGCCGAGGGAACGACTCCCAGAGAAGGACTTGTCCCAGGGCCTTTGAAAGTTATACACCCATAAGTGATACTCTGGAAAATATATTCATGGATGCGTACGAAGTCCTCCAAAATAAGAGGCCACCTCCCAGAGAGTCGATAGAGAAAGAGCGTGAAACAGGGAAGTTTTGTCTCTTTCATCAAATTCACGGCCATTCGACGAATGAATGTCGTCACCTAAGGGATGTAGTTGAAAGGCTGCTTCGAGAAGGAAAGCTAGATGAATACAGAGTAACGCCCAGGGACAGGGGGCAAGCAGTGCAGTCCCCGAATCAGAACCAAAATCAACTTGCTGTTAGGCCGACTGCTCAGCAAAAAGGAAAGAATATTATTATCAATACCGTGATCAGAGGACTTTATCTCGCTGGGCACAGTTCCAAAGCATTGGATCAATACGTCAATGCGGCCAAACAACACCTCGAGGTAGGGGAATGTAGCAACCCCGAGGACAGTACCCCGGTGAAGCAGCAGAAGATGATGACCGATGATGTTGTTTTCCGAGAACGAGAAAGCATCGGAGTCCATGCTCCAACTGAAGATCCACTTGTAATTACGATACCCATCGGGCCAGCCACTGTTCATAAGGTTCTGGTGGACAACGGGAGTTCCGTTAATATTCTTTTCAAAAAGGCCTTTGACCAGATGAATCTTGAAATAAAAGACTTGAAGCCCTGCCAAGGGTGGATCCGTGGATTCAACGGAGCATCCACCGCTCCAATGGGTTATGTAGAGTTACCAGTTACACTTGGGGAAGGAGAACGCCAGAGAGTGAGAATCCTTCCCTTTGTGGTTTTGGATGTTGAATCGCCCTACAATGCCTTCTTGGGCCGACCGACCCTCGCAAAGTTCAGAGCCTGTATAGCCCCCTGGTGCTTGTTGTTGAAATTCCCCACAGAAGCTGGCATTGGTGTCGTCAGAGGGGATCAAGTTGCTGCGCGAGCATGTTATGTTGCCGAACTAAAGTTACTTCGCAACAGAGGGGATATCGAAACTAAAGGCACCTCTCCCCCTTCGGGGGCGGAGACCTTATAGCAACCAAAGAGGATAATCGTTGGAGAGTCGCCCAGAGAGATGCCCGAGGATATAGATCCCAGAGAGGATCAAGAACCCGGGGGCAGAATGGCGACTCCCAACGAGACAACTGTGGATGTACCGATCGATGACAGTGACCCGGACAAGGTCCTTAAGATTGGATCCCAGTTGAGTCTGAATCTTGCTAAAGAATTGACGGATTTCTTAAAGAACAATTTGGATGTATTTGCTTGGACCCACGCGGACATGTGTGGGATATCTCCATCAATCATGAGCCATTCCTTGAGCATTGACCCTAAACATCCTCCAGTAAAGCAAAAAAGGCGAATGCTGGGCCCAGAGAGGTCCGCTGCCTTGAAAGAAGAGGTTGGAAAGCTAAAGAGTAATGGATTTATCAGGGATTCGACCTACCCAGACTGGATTTCGAACCCAGTCCTGGTAAAGAAGTCCAACGGGAAGTGGCGAACGTGTATCGACTTCTCGGATTTGAACAAAGCCTGTCCAAAAGATAGTTTCCCGTTACCTCGAATTGACCAGTTGGTAGACTCGATGGCAGGTCACGAGCTTCTCTCATTTATGGATGCTTATTCAGGATACAACCAGATTCCGATGCATGTCCCAGATCAAGAGCACACTAGTTTTATCACTGATCTGGGATTATATTGTTATGTGGTGATGCCCTTTGGCTTGAAGAATGCGGGCGCTACATATCAGCGTTTGGTCAACAGGATGTTTTATAACCAGATCGGGAAAACAATGGAAGTATACGTCGACGATATGTTGGTTAAGTCCAAACAATCTTCTCAACACACTACTGACTTGGCAGAGATGTTCGGCATTCTCCGAAAGTATGGAATGAAACTCAATCCAACCAAATGTTCATTCGGTGTTGCTTCTGGAAAATTCTTGGGATTCATTGTCAGTTCCCGCGGTATCGAGATTAATCCAGACCAGATCGCGGCAATCAGAAACATTCAGGAACCTAGGCAAATTAGGGATGTGCAAAGCCTTGCCGGAAAAGTGGCTGCACTAAGCAGATTTATCTCCAGGGCTACGGATAAGTGCATCCCATTCTTCGAATTAATAAAGCGAGGAAAACGCCACTTTAAATGGACACCTGACTGCGTAGAAGCGTTTCAGAATTTGCTCAGGCACTTGGAGAAACCTCCGATTTTATCTAAACCAATAGATCACGAGGATTTATTCGTTTATTTGGCAGTGTCATCCCATGCGATCAGCTCAGCATTGGTAAGGGAAGAGGATAAGGTCCAAAGACCTGTGTATTATGTGAGCAAAAAATTAACAGTAGCAGAGCGTAATTATCCACGGATAGAAAAGCTGGCGTATAGTTTACTGATTGCCTCCAGAAAACTTCGGCACTACTTTCAGGCACATCCTATCACCATATACACTGATCATCCACTCAAGCAAGTTTTACAGAGACCAGAGGCATTTGGAAGGTTACTCAAATGGAATATTGAGTTAAGTCAATTTGACTTGAACTTTCAGCCCAGACGGTCAATTCGGGGGCAAGTGATAGCCGACTTCATAGCAGAGTTCACTGTCCCTGAAGAAGATATAGCAAACGAAGAAGTGGATCCTTCAAAGTTACTTTTCGATCCAAATGCCTGGAGATTGTATACTGATGGCGCTAGGAACGACGAAAGATCCGGCGCTGGAATAGTGCTTGAAACCCCCGAGAAATGATTGATAACCTATGCAATCCGAATGGAGTTTCAGGCCACTAACAACGATTCCGAATATGAAGCTCTGATAGCCGGATTAAAGATTGCAAAGGAACTAGAAGTCACAAAGCTGAACATCTTCTGGGACTCCAAGTTAGTTGTGAATCAAGTCACTGGAAGATTCCAAGCTAAAAGTGCAAGATTGATTTTATACTTAAAGAAAGTGAAAGAACTGCTGAATGATTTTGATCACTACAGCATATCTCATATTCCGCGGTCAGAGAATCAGCAGGCAGACAAGTTGGCAAAGATGGCTAGTTCTGACGATCCTGAAGTGACTGGGCTAGCCCCCGTTGAAGTACTTCGGTCCCCTAGCATAGATCAGATGGAAATCGACCTAGTACTAAAGATGGAACCAGAAAGGGAGTCATGGATGACCCCTATAAAGAATTTCCTAATGGATGGAACGCTTCCGACCAAGAAAAGCGAGAGGCGTAAAGTGATTCGTAAAGCCGCCCGATACGTTCTGCAAGGCGAAGTTCTTTACAGACAAGGGTTTTCAATGCCCCTCCTTCGGTGTGTAGCCCACGATGACATTAAACGTGTGCTGCAAGAAGTCCACGAAGGCGAATGTGGCGACCACACTGGAGGGCAAACTTTGGCAAAAAAGGTATTGCGGCATGGTTATTTCTGGCCTACCATAAACAAGGATGCAGTAAGATATGCACGACGATGTGATGCATGCCAGAGATTTTCAAAGATACCTAGAGCGCCTCCAAGTCAGTTAAAAACAATGATGAGTCCATGGCCTTTCGCTATGTGGGGAATTGATATCATAGGAAGTCTCCCCATAGCAAGGGGCGGAGCAAAGTTCGCTATTGTGGCCGTAGATTATTTCACTAAGTGGGTCGAGGCAGAACCACTAACTACAATCACAACTAAACGAGTGATCAACTTCATCGTGAGAAACATCATCTGTCGATTTGGGATTCCAAAGATTGTAATAACAGACAACGGAACTCAGTTCGATAGTGCTAAATTCACAAACTTCTGCCAAAAATACCACATCGAGAATCGGTACACCTCTGTGGCGCACCCACAATCGAACGGGCAAGTCGAAGCGGCAAATAAAGTAATTAAGTCCATTCTGAAAAGAAGAATGAAGCGGGCTAGAGCCATGTGGGCTGATGAATTGCCCTTGGCACTATGGGCCTACAGGACAACATATAAATCGGCAACGGGACATACCCCGTTCTCCCTTGCTTTTGGAACGGAAGCAGTCATCCCGGTTGAGATGAAGGTACCTTCTCATCGGGTGACTTATTATGATCCGATGACCAATAATGAATTGCTCCTTGAGTCCCTGGATATGATCGAAGAAAAGAGGGATGAAGCAGACCTGCGTGCCCTGAGATGCAAACAACAGGTCGCCCGATATTACAACAAAAAGGTCCGAGTCCGAACCTGGGAACCCGGAGACTTGGTTCTGAAACGTGTCTTTCCACCCCCAACTCATATGGGAGCGAAGTGGGAAGGACCGTACTCTATTCTGAGCAAGCTTGATAATGGAACCTTCAAGCTGGCAACCGTAGATGGAAAGGAAATCCCCAGAGTGTGGAATGCCCAACATTTACGGCCATATTTAACATGAGAGTTTCAAATCTATTCTTTTGCTTTGTTAAAAAACTATGTACAGGGCATGACTTGCCTAGAACAGTCTGATTCCTTAAAGCAAGAGATTATAAAGTGGACGTAGGTCATGATTCGACCGAACCACTATAAAAATACTGTGTGTTATTTGCCTTTATTGCATCTTTATTTATTTGCCTATTTATTTTTGTGAAAATCAATGTGAATAATGCAGATACCCGAAGTCCGGTGCCAACCGTTCCTCCCATAGACTAATCGGAGGAACTCAAAGCTTTGGCAAAGGCTCCAACTGCTTGTCCGACTAGCTTTAATCCACGGAACATGGGTTAAAGTATACACCTAGGATGAGTTTGATGAGAATGCATGATTGCAGACTGCTTGATCCGTGACTCTAACTCTCCAGAGTAGAGAGAGGGTATAAAGGACACGAAAATCGACATCCACGAATAACGGCGGTGTACCATGATCGGAGCTGCCTAAGCATAAACTCTAACTCTCCAGAGAGAGAAAGAGTATAAAAGCGTCTCCGATTGAGCGCTGAGAAAGAGCTCCTTTCCCGCTGAAGGATCGGGGAGCGAGTGAATCGCTGAGCTCGAACTCTAACTCTCCAGAGAGAGAGAGTATAAAGGCGTCTCCGATTGAGCGCTGAGAAAGAGCTCCTTTCCCGCTGAAGGATCGGGGAGCGAGTGAATCGCTGAGCTCGAACTCTAACTCTCCAGAGAGAGAGAGTATAAAGGCGTCTCCGATTGAGCGCTGAGAAATAGCTCCTTCCCCGCTGAAGGATCGGGGAGCGAATGAATCGCCGAGCACAAAAACTCTAACTCTCCAGAGAGAGAGACAGTATAAAAGCGCCTCCGATAGAGCGCTGAGAAAGAACTTATTCCCTGGTAAAGGAACAAGGGCTGACTGAACTACTGTTATCCCATGAAATCTCCTATACCCCCATATTCAGAAATAGGGGGCAACTTGCCGATAGTACTAATCAATCCCTAGTAAACCCCAGTCAGATGCTACTGTAACAACTGATTGGGGGGCACCATGCACTCGTATGCAAACACTAAACTTTGATACAGCAGTGTAACATAGCATGAACATTCTTCTTCCTGTTGATTGACTGATTTGTAATTATTAATAGTTGGCTAATGACTAAACATGGAAAGTTTCTCTGGATACAGGTACACAATGATGCAAGGAGAGATAAACCCTTGTTTATATACTGTGAATCAACAAAGTGAAAAACAACCTAGAAACAAAAGTGAGGACCAGTCTCACAATTACACTTCCTGGGCAGTGGAAAACCTAAAGACAAAATATCAACAAACAACAAACATCCTATTTACGCTTTGACCTCTTCTCTTGTTTCTGCCTCTCCAGCCTCTCCTTGTCGGCTTCAGATGGATCCCCTTTCTTCCTCTTCCGCCTGTCTACGAGGGGAACATCCGACTCCTCTGAAGTCTCCTCTTCCACCTCTTTTCTCTTGCTTCTACTAGAGAGGGAAGCCGGGAAGTCATCGGGGTTTGCGAAGTGAAGCTGTCGGCTGATGGATTTGGGCTGGATTTTCACAATCATCCCAGTGTTGGGATCGAATTCCGCAAGAGGGACTACGTCCAGAGCCTCATCTCCCACCTTCTTCGAAGCCAACTCTTTCTCCTGTCTGGCTTTTCTGCTGGCCAAGGTCTCCTCGTCATCATCGTCGGCCTTTTTGGTGCCGATAATGTCCTCTTCGTCATCTACGTGGCGGCCATCCATATCTTTCAAAGCTTCGATAGTTTCAGCATCTTTGGGTACATCGGTGCTAGGTGTCGGGATGCTCCCTTCTACTGTTGTGACCTCGGCCCGCTCTGAAACATCAATACCAGCACCCGGCAGGACAGCCTCCTTCTCCACTTCTCTCTCTTTTTCAGCACCCTTGTCGACGGGCTCGCCACCTGCATCACGAGAGACACACATTACTAATTCAATTGGTTGTTCTGCCAGACGACGACAATTCACAACTGCTCTAACAAATTATGGGGAAAAGAGAGAAATACCTTCAGCAGATGCTTCTTTTTGAGTAGTTGCAGAGGCTCCAATGACCATGGGAGTTCGACCCAAAGGGATTAATGGATCATCGGGATGATATTCCTCAACCCCGGAAGTTTTGGGCTCCACGGCCGAACTCGAGCCCTCATCAGCTTTGCCTTTACCCTTAGCCAGGGTCCTCTCCTTTTCCATCTCTGCCAGAATTAGGCGACGACCCTCTGCCAGGTCCTCAGGCTCATTGTCCCTTAGGATGCTTTTCATCAATTCATCCTCATCGATTTCTTCGGCCCCCAGTCTATGTTTTTCACCTTCCACAATGGCATCCCATAAGTTGGCCAAAGTAACATGGTAATCCGGGATCCATGAGATGTTGCGAGTTTTGAGAACCTGGCCAAGGAAATCGAAAATCATTTCTTCAAACCCCTCAATCTCTTTCTCTCTTGCAAGGAGCTTGTTGTTAGAAGCAGTAGCCAATTCAATGGCACTTTCAACGTTCTTTTCGGCAAGGGCTGCCCTTCTCTCCGCGTCCAAGACCTGGTCGTTCAAAATCACCTTTTCAGCTTTTGCCAGAGCCAAACTCTCTTTTAAACTCGCTTTTTCCGCCTCCCAAGCAGCCTTCTCAGTTTCAAAATGGCCTTGCGCTGTTTTCAACTCGATGTTGGCCATTTTGAGATCTTCGACCTCCTTCTTTAAGGCCATTTTCTCTTGGCTATTGGAGTCCAGTTCTGAATGAAAGCGCTGCTTGGCATTTTCTAATTCAGTCTTATAATTTTCAGCGTCCCTCCGTGCTAAAGCAAGCTGGGCCTGAGCGTCTTCCAGGTCCTTCTCCAATTTTGTCCTAGCCCTTTCATTATTTTCAAGTTTTGCTTTAGATCTGTGTGCTTCTATTTCAAGTGTTCGGATGACTTCCGAAAGGTTAACTGCGTGTTTTTTCATCATCTAATATTGCCTGGCTGCGTGCTGGATGTGCCCGATAACTTCATTATCCCAGTTTTTAGGGACCGGTTCCAAGGCAGGAACAAATACCATCCTATCAAAGAATATGCTTGGAAATTGTTCCCGCAGCTTTTCCAGCCTACCTTGGATCTCGGGACCATGGACGTAATCCCGTGACCCGGGGGCAGCTAACTCTGGTTGGCTGGTGGGGACAATGTCACTTCTCTCCTTCTCAGTCTCTTTGGATGAATCTTTGTCCCTATCTTTAGATTCATGATGCCTTTTGGACGACCGACTGTGGGAAGGTGCACTCTTTGGAGGAGTCAACTCTTTTGGAAGTTTCTTTCCCCCTGTCGGAATTATTGGATGACTCGAAGGCCTGGTGGAGGTTGATTTGGGTGGAGATCGAGGTTGCGAGGAACTCGGCCTATGAGAAGGACCGCGAGAGCGCTCAGTATCCGGGCGAAGGCTGGGTGTGCCCTCACGAAGAGAACGATACGAGTAAGATTTCCTGCGAGACATCGTTCCTACAAAAAAGGAAAAGATCACATTAAAGCATTGAATACCCACGATATAAGAGTGCAGAGTCAGGCAGTGTGTGTGACGTGTACATCCCATATAATTCCCCCTAACAGACCCGGGCCTGGAGACAGGCTCATCTGACCAGTTTCTCGTCCCCTAGTTGAAGCGATCGCCTCTTCGGAAGCAGAGAAGAAAGGCCCCTCTCCGAAGTCTTTTTCTGTATATACAATATCGGGTAGAGGGATTTTATTCAGCTCGTCAAATAACTGCTCTTCTGTCAAGTCATCGGGAGCAACGGTTTCAATTGGAGCAGAAATAGGAATTTCCTTGGACACGTCATCGCGGACCTCATCCCCTCTGTATATGTTCAAGTCTTCATCGTCTTGGATGACTATCGGAGAGGGACTCTTGCGAAATGTAGTTGTTTTTGTTGCTTGTGAAGTTCCCTCTCCCTCCGTTGGGGGCACGTACTTATAAGGTTTGCCGCCAGTGCCAAGTCCAAATCTTCTGTCTAGAAGGCGATGCTTGTGAAGATTGTCATCTGTAATGCATTTTTTGATCCTTAGAAAGTCGGATCTGCTCTGTGAAAGAATGGATAATCGATGGTTATATAACGGACCCTCCGTTTTCGGGAAGATATGATCTGTTTAAGACAAAGAAAAAGGCGGAAAAATGTTAATACTTAGACTCCTTGAGCAAGATATTCGATTAGAAGATCGAAGTTTACTTGATTTGAGCCATCTTCGTGAGCATCCGGTCTGTTTCCTTATATAAAACAAATCAGATTTAGGGTCCCCTATATTGCTATACCCATCGTACAGAATCTTTCTGTTCGCCACTGATTCGAAGAAAGAAAAGTTTGGAGTTGCCGAAGAACGGTGCTTGAAAAGAAAGAAGAATACCAGATCTCTGAATTTAAGTTCAGCGTGCAGGATCTCCGTATATGCAACATATAGTGAGTATAGAGATGCGTAGGCGTTTGGATGAAGCTGCATCGGAGCAATGCCTAGTCGTCTTAAAGTTTCGATGGCAATCGGGGGAAACGGAGGGATAGCTCCTACTAGACACATTGTTCGACTAATCGCCATATACCCTTCCGGTGCTAGGTGGGGTCTATCTTCGCTTCCAGGCGTCAAGACATCGTCCCAAGGAATGCCGTGTCTTAAGCAGATTCTTTTAAGTTTTATCTCGTCAAGCTTGGATGCTAAAGAATCAGAAAATTTATCTATCCCGAGTGCGCCTGGGATCTCGTCAGGAGCTCGCTCATCAGTCTCAGAATTGTTGCTGGATGAAGTACTTTCTGTCGGATCTGATTCTGTGGCTTCGTACTCAGATCCAGAATCTTCACCTCCCGGATTGACTGGAGGAATTTCAGGGTTGTACTGTTCAGGAATCTCGGATTCCGCTTCTGTCACGGATCTTGAAGAAGAATGATCATTCGACATTGCTGCTAGGACGAGAAAATATGAACAATAAGATTAACGCTACCCGTCCCCCGTGTGTGCAAGTACTGGTGTGCGTACTCGTGTGTGCATTAAAAATAAAGTGTGAAAGCAATCAAGATCATCAAAACATTAGTTGTCGTATGCAGTCAAATTATGAGGTCATTTAGTCCAGAAAGTCCAACGTCAAGGCTCTATCCTAACTGTTCAGAGTTTTATGGTGACAAGGCGTTGATTAAAAGTCTGAAATTTCTTCGTATCGTCAGCTATGAGACGGATCGCAAAGCAGAGGGATCGCCCCTTTCGACTCGCATAGCAGAGGGATCGCCCCTTTCGACTCGCATGGCAGAGGGATCGCCCCTTTCCGGATCGCAGGGCAGAGGGATCGCCCCCCATCGAATCACCGGGTGAAGGGATCGCTCCTTCACAAACCGTTGCAAGCCCCACGATACGTCCCTTTGCTGGCACCACGATCTTTCGTCTCGTCACTCGCTTTCGTCTTCTCTCCTTGCCCACGATCCGAACCGGCCTCCTCTCTTCTTCGTCTTTTGTTTTCCGTCTCTTCTTCTCACCCTCGAACTCCAAGCTCCACGCCCATCAGCCATGGTGTCTTGGTGGATTCTCCAAAGATCGCAAATTTCCATCATTTTTTTCCACAAATTCTTCGAAAAATTTCGTGAAACAGTAGCGTTAACAAGTAAGGATGTTTTCCGTGGAATTACCTTTCTAAAAAAATTGGGAAAGTGATCAGATATTTGAAGGTTCGAAATTCTGGGGTTCGTTTCTCGAAGGAGCAGGCGAAACGATTCGGCAGAAAGAAAGAAGAAGGAGAATGAAGAGGAGAGGGTCGGCTTATATAGGCAAAGAGGGCGACCGTTTGTCTCCCTTTCTTTGTCCTATTCGGTCCACGAAACACCATACAGGCCACGATCCAAAGCTTGTGTCGCATGGAAGCCCACGGACCGCCTCAAACGATGGCCCACCAAGTTCGAAGCCCGACACGGCTCGAAGAAAAGTCCGCCGCGTCTCGCACAAGATACTCAGCTCGAGACGAGCACGTGACCACTCGGACCGTGGCGATCTGATTCATGCATACGTTGATTTGAACCAATGCGACTGTTGATTTGCGTCCTTTCAGGAAAAGGTAGATCAGAGTCTTCGAAGCATGTTCCATCATCGATAAAACATACTTCGAGGGGGCAAAATGTTGGCTCGCTTTTTGACCAAGCCACCCAGGATCATTCGTAAGAGGAAAGCAAGAAATCACGTTACCCAAGAATATGAAGGAACGGATCGCACTCTATCGACTCGCCCAGGAACGGATCGCACTCTATCGACTCGCCCAGGAACGGATCGCCCCCATCTCATCAGCAAACGGCACGTCCAGGCGATCCGATCCAAACTTATATTGTTGCCCAGAGCGAACCGATCCGATCCCTTGATGCATGGCGAACCCTCAGACCCATTCAAGCGCGAGCTGGTCTTCAGCAATCCGAATCGCACGGATCTGGCGACACGTGTCCCAAACCGTCATCTGGACCAATTCTCCCCATCTGCACGATCCGATTTTCAAGCAGATCGCGACACCTGTCCACAACGGCTAATTTGACCATTTCTTCAACGGCGGCGATCCGATCCGATGTTCTCGGGATTTGTGCCACGTGTTATCACGACCCGCCTGACAAAATCAGCTATAAATAGCCCAGAGCTTGGCATTTTTCGGGATCCTTTTGGCAATATTGAGTACTGAATCCGCCATTGTTGTCAAACTACTGAAATATTGAGAGAAATCCTTGTTGTACTAGCTTTTAAAGCATAATCAATAATATATAAAGTGGACGTAGGCTCGTTAACGCCGAACCACTATAAATTCTGAGTGTTATTTTCTTTTTCCTCGTTCTTCATCTGAAATTCTCTAGTGTTCATAACAATTTGAGTGTTAGGTCCAAATTTCGATCTAACAATATCTAACTATAAAATGAACTCGAAATGCCACGGTAGTTCGTAATTTTCGATTTAAACTTCAATTGAATATACTAGATTCGACATATGTCAGATTTCTTTGAAACAAAAAACATTTGAATCTATCAAACTGTATCTTTCTAATGGAAGTGAAAAATCGAGATTTCGTCTTATAGATTATAAGTTATGTTCAAATCAAATTTTCAGAAAGTCGTTCTGGAGCCGTGTAAAGCCATAATGGTTTTGGACAAGATTTTTTTAGACGTAGTTATAATTTAATTTATAGAATTTTTCTATAATTTTTATTTTGAAAAATAAACAACTTTTTATTTGAAGTATTTTACACCCTATATCAGCGTTTTGGGATATCACAATATAAGTTAACTTGTCTATATTATTATTATATTTTTGGAATGGTGACACGTTGCTTGACATGATCGCACTTTTATGTTTATCCGTAGCAATCGGTAAGTAAGTGGAATTCTATGCAACCAATACCGCATAAACTTTAAAAAATATTTAGTATACGTTGCCTACACCCTGAATCTTGTTTAAAGCCGACCTACAAGATGGAGCAAGCAGGCGATAGACCCATTAGCACATGTTGGTCTGAATGTATTGTTACATTTGAAAATATATAAAAGCTGAAGTACATGTGTTGGCTAGCTTTTTGACCAAGCCACCCAGGTTCACCCACAAGAGGAAGGTATGAAATTATATTCCCCAAGTGCATGAAGGAACGGATCGCACACTATCGACTCGCCCACCATCGGATCGCACACTATCGGATCGCCCCCTGTCTCATCAGCGAAACGAAACCTTTATGCGACTCGATCCGAACTTATATCGTTGTCCCGCGTAGACCGATCTGAACCCCTGATGCATGGCGAACCCTCTGACCCGTTCAAGCGTAAGCTAGTCTTCAACGATCCGAGATGCGCGGATCTAGCAACACGTGTCCCTAACCGTCATTCTGACCGATTCTCCCCATCTGCACGATCCGATTTTCAAGGGGATCGCGACACCTGTCCACAACGGCAAATTTGACTATTTCTTCAACGGAGGCGATGCGATCTGATGTTCTCGGGATTCGTGCCACGTGTTACCACGACCCACCTGACAAAATCAGCTATAAATAACCCGGAGCTTGGCATTTTTTGGGATCTTTTTGGCAATATTGAGTACTGAATCCGCCATTATTGTCAGACTACTAGAGTACTGAGAGAAATCCTTGATCGTATTAGCTTTCAAAGTATAATCAATAATATATAAAGTGGACGTAGGCTCGTTAACGCCGAACCACTATAAATTCTGTGTGTTATTTTCTTTTTCCTCATTCTTCAGTCGAAACTCTATAAGCTTCAGAACAATTTGGGTGTTAGGTCCAAATTTTGATCTAACATTTTGGTGCTTTCACTGAGAAAACAATCCTAAAGTTTCACTATTCAGTTCTTTGAAGATTCCAGCGATTCAGATATCATGGCTGGAAAAAGATCTAAGGAAGCACAAGCTTCGCAAACGAATGAAACAATTGAAGAAAGTGTGCACGAGCTAGGCAATGAGGAGACTCTGGATCGCGGAGCGCTGGGGGCGAACCGATCCGATGAAGACGCCACGCTCCGAGTCGACGAGAACGAGGCGATCCGGACTGCTGAAGGGGTTGTTACTCGATCCCGAGGCAACGTCTCGAATCCTCCACGCACCGCGACCGCGAATCGATCTCAGGGGGGCGTTGCGAGCCGCCATCCTCGAGCCACAGTGATTCGAATTGATGATCAGACTACAACTCGACCTGGAAAGGAGCCTATGGCTCGCTCCTACCGTCCTGGCCCCTCCGCTCGACCTGGCTCAAGCTCTTTGCGCATAAGAGAAAGTGATGATGATCAATATGATTTTGCTGCTCCCGTTACTGAGGGGGATCTCTCTCGCTTTTCCGAAATGTGGGAGAGGCTGTTTGATGAATTGGCTGCCCAAAGGCAGGAAAGATCCGTCCTACGACAAAATTTGACTGCTATGGATAGAAGGCTTGATGAGCTCGCAAGGCAAAGAACGCCGCCGGTTCGTCCACTCACTCCAGGATATTCTTCTTTGTCTGAGGAATCGCCGAGACCTCCGCGATGACCGTATGAGAGAGACGAAAACATAGAGCAGCTTCGGTTCAGAACCCTGCCATCACAGGAAGAAGAAGCGCTGGGGGCGGGGCCCTCAAACCGTAATGTGAACGATCAAGCCACAACTCCCAGGACTCGAGATGTGGACAGTCCTGTGCATAACAGACTACCTCAGCCCCGTCGCCGTGCACATGCTCATGGTAACAGGGGGCAACGGAGCCCTATCCGAGCCTCGGATTTTGTGACTGCTCCCAGAAGAGAGATTAGAGAGCCCCGCCGAACCAGAGACACTGACCCTGAACCTCCGCTAACCAGTGCAAATGTTGCAGCCATGATCCATCAGATTCTAGCAGATAGCCGTGGACAACGGAACGAAGATTGGGGAATTGACCGCAGTCACACCCCTTTCACTGATGATATTTTGGATGCGACTTTCCCAAGGCGTTTCAACATGCCACAGATGAACCGATATGCGGGCAGGTCTGATCCTGTCCAGCATCTGATGAGATATTCTTGGTCAATGACCGCTGCCGCGGCCTCTGGCGCTGTCAAGTGCAAAGCGTTTCCTATATTCTTGGAGGATGTAGCATTGTTATGGTTTACTCGCTTGCCAGCAAGATCGATTTCTAGCTTCAGGGAGTTGGGTGAGAAGTTCGTAGAACAATTCCGTATCTATGCACAAAAAACAAAAAGTGTGATTGACTTGTTCCTTGTCAAGCAGCGACCAGGCGAGAGTTTGAGGGTGTACCTGGATCGTTTCAATTTGGCCGCTACTGAGGTTAAAGATCCCCATGAACCGACCGTTGTCGTAGCACTGATTGACGGAGTAGATAAAGACACTGAATTCGGGAGATACCTAGCAGGCAAACCACCCCATACTAGAGAGCTATTCTACGAAAAAGTTAACGTACATTTATGCCGGGAAGAGGTATATGCTAACCGAAAGGCAAAAACAACTGATAAGGAGGAAATCCAGGGCAATGTCGCTATAAAGCAGACAGGAGACAGCTCGGGGAAAGTCGAGGTTAATGTCGGAAATCGGAATCAGGGTGGTCGTCAGTCAGGTAACAACAATAATAATGGTAATGGCAACAACCGGAAGAGGAACCGAGGGAACGACTCCCAGAGAAGGACTCGTCCCAGGGCCTTTGAAAGTTATACACCAATAAATGATACTCTGGAAAATATCTTCATGGATGCGTATGAAGTCCTCCAGAATAAGAGGCCACCTCCCAGAGAGTCGACGGAGAAAGAACGTGAAACGGGGAAGTTTTGTCTCTTTCATCAGATTCACGGCCATTCGACAAATGAATGCCGTCACCTAAGAGATGTAGTCGAAAGGCTGCTTCGAGAAGGAAAGTTAGACGAATACAGAGTAACGCCCAGAGACAGGGGGCAAGCAATACAGGCCCCTAATCAGAACCAGAATCAACTTGCTGCTAGGCCGACTGCCCAGCAAAAGGGAAAGAACATTGTTATCAATACCGTAATCGGAGGACTTTATCTTGCCGGGCATAGCTCTAAGGCATTAGACCAATATGTCAATGCATCCAAGCAACACCTCGAGGTAGGGGAGTGTAGCAACCCTGAGGATAATATCCCGGTAAAGCAACAAAAGATGATGACCAACGATGTCGTTTTCCGAGAACGAGAAAGCATCGGAGTTCATGCTCCGACTGAAGATCCATTTGTAATTACAGTACCTATTGGGCCAGCCACTGTTCATAAGGTTTTAGTGGACAACGGGAGTTCTGTCAACATTTTTTTCAAAAGGACATTTGACCAGATGAATCTCGAAATAAAAGACTTGAAGCCCTGCCAAGGATGGATCCGTGGATTCAACGGAGCATCTACCGCTCCAATGGGTTATGTAGAGTTACCAGTTACACTTGGGGAAGGAGAACGCCAGAGAGTGAGAATCCTTCCCTTCGTGGTTTTGGATGTTGAATCGCCCTACAATGCCTTCTTGGGCCGACCGGCCCTCGCAAAGTTTAGAGCCTGTATAGCCCCCTGGTGCTTGTTATTGAAATTCCCCACAGAAGCTGGCATTGGTATCGTCAGAGGGGATCAGGTTGCTGCGCGAGCATGTTATGCTGCCGAACTAAAGTTACTTCGCAATGGAGGGGATATTGAAACTAAAGGCGCTTCTCCCTCTACGGGAGCGGAGGCCTTATAGCAACCAAAGAGGATAGTCGTTGGAGAGTCGCCCAGAGAGATGCCCGAGGATATAGATCCCAGAGAGGATCAAGAACCCGGGGGCAGAATGGCGACTCCCAACGAGACAACTGTGGATGTACCGATCGATGACAGTGACCCGGAGAAGGTCCTTAAGATTGGATCCCAGTTAAATCCGAATCTTGCTAAAGAATTGACGGATTTCTTAAAAAACAACTTGGATGTATTTGCTTGGACCCACGCGGACATGTGTGGGATATCCCCATCAATCATGACCCATTCCTTAAGCATTGACCCTAAACATCCTCCGGTAAAGCAAAAAAGGCGAATGTTGGGCCCAGAGAGGTCCGCTGCCTTGAAAGAAGAAGTTGGAAAGCTAAAGAGTAATGGATTTATCAGAGACTCGACCTACCCAGACTGGATTTCGAATCCAGTCCTGGTAAAGAAGGCCAACGGGAAGTGGCGAACGTGTATCGACTTCTCGGATTTGAACAAAGCCTGTCCAAAAGATAGTTTCCCGTTGCCCTGGATTGGCCAGTTGGTAGACTCGACGGCGGGTCATAAGCTTCTCTCATTTATGGATGCTTATTCAGGATATAACCAGATTCCGATGCATGTTCCAGATCAAGAACACACTAGTTTTATCACGGATCTGGGATTATATTGTTATGTGGTGATGCTTTTTGGCTTGAAGAATGTGGGCGCTACATATCAACGTTTAGTCAACAGAATGTTTTATAACCAGATCGGGAAAACAATGGAAGTATACGTCGACGATATGTTGGTTAAGTCCAAGCAATCTTCTCAACACACTACTGACTTGGCAGAGATGTTCGGCATTCTTCGAAAGTACGGAATGAAACTCAACCCAACCAAATGCTCATTCGGTGTTGCCTCCGAAAAATTCTTGGGGTTCATCGTCAGTTCCCGTGGGATTGAGATTAATCCAGATCAGATCGCGGCAATCAGAGACATTCAGGAACCTAGGCAAATTAGGGATGTGCAAAGCCTTGCCGGAAAAGTGGCCGCACTGAGCAGATTTATCTCCAGGGCTACGGATAAGTGCATCCCATTCTTCGAATTAATAAAGCGAGGGAAACGCCACTTCAAATGGACACCCGATTGCGTAGAAGCGTTTCAGAATTTACTCAGGCACCTGGAGAAACCTCCGATATTATCTAAGCCGATGGATCACGAGGACTTATTCGTGTATTTGGCAGTGTCATCCCATGCGATCAGCTCAGCGTTGGTAAGAGAAGAGGATAAGGTCCAAAGACCTATGTATTACGTGAGCAAAAAATTGACGGCAACAGAGCGTAATTATCCAAGGATAGAAAAGTTGGCGTATAGTTTGCTGATCGCCTCTAGAAAGCTTCGACATTATTTTCAGGCACATCCTATTACCATATACACCGATCATCCACTCAAGCAAGTCCTACAGAGACCAGTGGCATCTGGAAGATTACTCAAATGGAATATTGAGTTAAGTCAATTTGATTTGAACTTTCAGCCCAGACGGTCAATTCGAGGGCAAGTGATAGCCGACTTCATAGCAGAGTTTACCGTACCAGAGGAAGATATAGCCAATGAAGAGGACAATCCTTCAAAATTACTTTTCGATCCCAATGCCTGGAGATTGTATACTGATGGCGCTAGGAATGACGAAAGATCCGGCGCCGGAATAGTGCTTGAAACCCCCGAGAAACGATTGATAACCTATGCAATCCGGATGGAGTTTCATGCCACTAACAACGATTCCGAATATGAAGCTCTGATAGCCGGATTGAGGATCGCAAAGGAATTAGAGGCCACAAAGCTGAACATCTTCTGCGACTCCAAGTTAGTTGTGAACCAAGTTACTGGAAAATTCCAAGCTAAAAGTGCAAGATTGATTTTATACTTAAAGAAAGTGAAAGATTTGCTGAACGATTTTGATCACTACAGCATATCTCATATTCCGCGGTCAGAGAATCAGCAGGCGGATAAGTTGGCGAAGATGGCTAGCTCCGACGACCCTGAAGTGACTGGGCTAGCCCCCGTTGAAGTACTTTGGTCCCCTAGCATAGATCAAATGGAAATCGACCTAATACTAGAGACAGAACCAGAAAGGGAGTCTTGGATGACCCCTCTAAAGAATTTCCTGATGAATGGAACGCTTCCGACCAAGAAAAGCGAGAGGCGCAAGGTAATTCGTAAAGCCGCCCGATACGTTCTGCAAGGCAGAGTTCTTTACAGACAAGGGTTTTCAATGCCCCTCCTTCGGTGTATAGCCCACGATGACATCAAACGTGTGTTGCAAGAGGTCCACGAAGGCGAATGTGGCGACCACACTGGAGGGCAAACTTTGGCAAAAAAGGTATTGCGGCATGGTTATTTCTGGCCTACCATAAACAAGGATGCAGCGAGATACGCACGACGGTGTGATGCGTGCCAGAGATTTTCGAAGATACCTAGAGCACCTCCTAATCAGTTAAAAACAATGATGAGCCCATGGCCTTTCGCTATGTGGGGAATTGATATCATTGGAAGTCTCCCCATAGCAAGGGGCGGAGCAAAGTTCGCTATTGTGGCCGTGGATTATTTCACTAAGTGGGTCGAGGCTGAGCCACTAACTACGATCACAACCAAACGAGTGATCAACTTTATCGTGAGAAACATCATCTGTCGATTTGGGATTCCAAAGATTGTAATAACGGATAACGGAACTCAGTTCGATAGTGCTGAATTCAGAAATTTCTGCCAAAAATACCACATTGAGAATCGATACACCTATGTGGCGCACCCGCAATCGAACAGACAAGTCGAAGCGGCGAATAAAGTGATTAAGTCTATTCTGAAAAGAAGACTGAAGCGGGCTAGAGCCATGTGGGCTGATGAATTGCCCTTGGCACTATGGGCCTACAGGACAACATATAAATTGGCAACAGGACATACCCCGTTCTCCCTTGCCTTTGGAACGGAAGCAGTCATCCCGGTTGAGATAAAGGTACCTTCTCACCGGGTGACTTATTATGATCCGATGACCAATAATGAATTTCTCCTTGAGTCCCTAGATACGATCGAAGAAAAGAGGGATTAGGCGGACCTGCGCGCCTTGAGATGCAAGCAACAGATCGCTCGATATTACAACAAAAAGGTTCGAGCCCGAACCTGGGAACCCGGAGACTTGGTTCTGAAACGTGTCTTTCCACCCCCAACTCATATGGGAGCGAAGTGGGAAGGACCGTACTCCATTCTGAGCAAGCTTGATAATGGAACCTTCAAGCTGGCAACCGTAGATGGAAGGGAAATCCCCAGAGTGTGGAATGCCCAACATTTGCGGCCATACTTAGCATAAAAGTTTCAAATATGTTCTTTTGCTTTGTTGAAAACCATGTATAAGGCACGACTAGCCTAGAATAGTTTGATTCCTTGAAGCAAAAAAAAATTATAAAGTGGACGTAGGTCATGATTCGACCGAACCACTATAAAAATATTGTGTGTCATTTACCTTTATTGCATCCTTATTTATCTGCCTGTTTATTTTTATGGAAAGCGGCGTGAATAATGCAGGTACCCGAAGTTTGTTGCCAACTGTTCCTCCCGTAGACTGTTCGGAGGAACTCAAAGCCTTGGCAAAAGCTCCAACTGCTTGTCCGACTGATTTCAATCCTCGGAGCTTGGATTAAAATGAAAACCTAGGACGAGTTTGATGAGCGTGCATGATTGCAGACTGCTTGATCCGTGACTCTAACTCTCCAGAGTAGAGAGAGAGTATAAAGGACGCGAAGATGACATCCACAAAGCATGGCGGTGTACCATGTTCGGAGCCGCCTGAGCAAAAGTCTAACCTCGGCGACCGTCAGGAGAATATAAAAGCGTCTTCGATTGAGTGCTGAGAAAGAGCTCCTTCCCCGCTGAAGGATCGGGAAGCGAATGAATCGCTGAGCTCGAACTCTAACTCTCCAGAGAGAGAGAGTATAAAAGCGTCTCCGATTGAGCGCTGAGAAAGAGCTCCTTCCCCGCTGAAGGATCGGGGAGCGAATGAATCGCTGAGCTCGGACTCTAACTCTCCAGAGAGAGAGAGAGAGTATAAAAGCGTCTCCGATTGAACGCTGAGAAAGAAATTCTTCCCTGCTAAAGGATCAGGGGACCGACTGAACTACTGAATTCAAACTCTAACCTTGGCAACCGTCAGGAGAGTATAAAGAAGTCTGTGATTAAGCACTGAGAAAGGTGCCAGAAATTCGGTGCCAGAAGAATAATTATCCTATGAAATCTTCTAAGTCCCCCATATTCAGAAATAGGGGGCAACCTGCCGACAATACTAACCAATTCTTAGTAAACCCCAGTCAGGCGCTATGATAACAACTGATTGGGGGCACATATACTCATATACATATACTGAACTATAATACAGCAATGAAGCACGAATTTTTTTTCTTTCTGTTGTTTGACTGATTTGTAATTATTATTAGATGGCCTATGACTAAACATGGAAAGTATACAGGTACATAATGATGCAAAAAGAGATAAACTTTCATTTATATACTGCGAACCAACAAAGTGAAGAACAACCTAGAAAGGAAAGTGAGGGCCAGTCTCACAATTACACTTCCTGGCCAGTGGAAAACCTAAAGACAAAATATCAACAAGCAACAATATCCTATTTACGCTTTGGCCTCTTTTCTTGCTTCTGTCTCTCCAGCTTCGCCTTGTCGGCATCAGACGGATCCCCCTTTTTCCTCTTCCTTTTGTCTATGAGAGGAACATCCGACTCTTCCGAAGACTCCTCTTCCACCTCTTTTCTCTTCCTTCTCTCAGAAAGGGAAGCCGGGAAGTCATCGGGATTTGCAAAATGAAGTTGTCGGCTGATGGATTTGGGCTGGATTTTCACAATCATCCCAGTTTTGGGATCGAATTCTGCAAGAGGGACTACGTCCAAAGCCTCATCTCCCACCTTCTTCGGAGCCAACTCTTTCTCCTGCCTGGCCTTTCGGCTGGCCAAGGTTTCGTCGTCATCATCGTCGGCTTTTTTGGCGCCAATAATGTCTTCTTCATCATCTACATGGCGCCCATCCATGTCTTTCAAGGCTTCGATGGTCTCAGCATCTTTGGGAACGTCAGTGCTAGGTGCCGAGATGCTTCTTTCTGCTGTTATGACCTCAGCCTGCTTTGATATATCAATACCAGCACCTGGCGAGACAGCCTCCTTCTCCACTTCTTTTTCTTTTTCAGCACCCTTATCGACGGGCTCGCCACCTGTATCAGGAGGAACACACATTACTAATTCAATTGGTTGTTTTACCAGACGACGACAATTCACAATTGCTTTGACAAATTGTGGGGAAAAGAGAGAGATACCTTCCGCAGATGCTCCCTCTTGAGTAGTTGCAGAGGCTCCAATGACCACGGGAGTTAGACCCAAAGGGATTAATGGATCATCGGGATGGTATTCCTCAACTCCGGAGGTCTTGGGCTCCACAGCTGAACTCGAACCCTCGTCAGCTTTGCCTTTACCCTTAGCCAGGGCCCTCTCCTTTTCCATCTCCGCTAGAATCAGACGACGACCCTCTGCTAGGTCCTCAGGCTCATTATCCCTTAAGATGCTCTTCATCAACTCATCCTCATCGATTTCTTCGACCCCCAATCTATGCTTTTCACCCTCAACAATGGCATCCCATAAATTGGCTAATGTAACATGGTAATCCGGGATCCACGAGATGTTGCGAGTTTTGAGAACCTGGCCAAGGAAATCGAAAATCATCTCTTCAAACCCCTCGATCTCCTTCTCTCTTTCGAGGAGCTTGTTGTTAGAAGCAGTGGCCAATTCGATGGCACTTTCAACATTCTTTTCGGCGAGGGCTGCCCATCTCTCCGCGTCCGAGACCTGATCATTTAAAATCACCTTTTCTACTTCAGCCAAAGCCAAACTTTCTTTTAAACTTGCTTTTTCTGCCTCCCAAGCAGCTCTCTCAGCTTCAAAGTGGCCTTGTGCTGTTTTCAACTCGATATTAGCCATTTTGAGGTCTTCAACCTCCTTCTTTAAGGCCATTTTCTCTTGGCTATTGGAGTCAAGTTCCGAATGAAAGCGCTGCTTAGCATTCTCTAATTCAATCTTATAATTTTCAGCGTCCCTCCGTGCTAAAGCAAGCTGGGATTGAGCATCTTCCAGGTCCTTCTCTATCTTTGTCCTGGCCCTTTCGTTGTTTTCAAGTTTCGCCTTAGATCTGTGTGCTTCTATTTCAAGCGATCGGATGACTTCTGAAAGGTTAACTGCATGTTTTTTCATCATCTCATACTGCCTGGCAACATGGCGGATGTGCCCGACAACTTCGCTATCCCAGTTCTTGGGGACCGGTTCCAAGGCTGGAACAAATGTCATCCGGTCAAAGAATATGTCTGGGAATTGTTCCCGCAGCTTTTCCAGCCTACCTTGAATCTCAGGACCATGCATGTAATCCCGTGACCCGGGGGCAGCCAACTCTGGCTGGCTGGAAGGAACAATGCCACTCCCCTCCTTTTCAGACTCTTTGGATGGATCCTTGCCCTTATCTTTAGATTCGTGATGCCTTTTTGACGACCGGCTGTGGGAAGGCGCACTCTTTGGAGGAGTTAACTCTTTAGGAAGTTTCTTTCCCCCTGAAGGAACTGCCGGGTAACTGGAAGGCTTGGTAGAGGTCGATTTTGGTGGAGACCGAGGTTGCGAGGAAGTCGGCCTGTGAGAAGGGCCACGAGAGCGCTCAGTACCCGGACAAAGGCTGGGCGTGCCCTCACGAAGAGAACGATAAGAGTAAGATTTCCTACGGGACATCGTTCCTGCAAAAAAGAGAAGAGCATATTAAAACTTTGAATACTCACGATATAAGAGTGCGGGGTCAGATAGTGTGTGTGATTTGTGCATCCCATATAATCCCCCCTAACAGACCCGGGCCTGAAGACAGGCTCATCTGACCAGTTTCTTGTTCTCTAGTTGGAGCGATGGCCTCTTCAGAAGCAGGGAAGAAAGGCCCCCCTTCAAAGTCCTTCTCTGTATATACGTCATCGGGTAGAGGAATTTTGTTCAGCTCGTCAAATAACTGCTCTTCTGTCAAATCATCGGGAGCAGCGGTTTCAATTGGAGTAGAAATAGGGATTTCCTTGGACATGTCACCGCGGACCTCATCCCCTCTGTATATGTTCAGGTCCTCATCGTCTTGGATGACTATTGGAGAAGGACTCTTGCGAAACTTAGTTGTTTCTATTGCTTGCGAAGTTCCCTCTCCCTCCGTTGGGGGCACGTACTTATAAAGTTTGCCGCCAGTGCCAAGTCCAAATCTTCTATCCAGGAGATGATGCTTATGAAGATTTTCATCAGTAATGCATTTTTTGATCCTTAGAAAGTCGGATCTGCTTTGTAGAAGAATGGACAATCGATTGTTGTATAGTGGACCCTCCGTTTTCGGGAAGACGTGATCTGTTTAAGACAAAGAAAACGGGGGGGGGGGGGGGAGAATGTTAACGCCTAGACTTCTTGAACAAGATTAGAAGCTTAAAAGTTTACTTGATTTGAGCCATCTTCTTGAGCATCCGGCCTGTTTCTTGATATAAAACCAATCGGACTTAGGATCCCCTATATTGCTATATCCATCATACAGAACCTTCCTGTTCGCCACTGATTCAAAGAAAGAGAAATTTGGAGTCGCCGAAGAACGGTGCTTGAAAAGAAAGAAGAATGTCAAATCTCTGAATTTAAGTTCGGCGTGTAGGATCTCCGCGTATGCAACTTATAGGGTGTATAGAGATGCGTAGGCGTTAGGATGAAGCTGCATCGGGGCAATACCCAGTCGTCTTAAAGTTTCGATGGCGATCGGAGGAAACGGAGGAATAGCTCCTACCAAGCACATGGTTCGACTGATTGCCATATATCCTTCCGGAGCTAGGTGGGGTCTATCTTCGCTTCCGGGTGTCAAGACATCATCCCAAGGAATCCCGTGTCTCAAGCAGATTCTTTTAAGATTTATATTGTCGAGCTTATATGCTAAAGAATCAGAAAATTTATCTATTCCGAGCGCGCCAGGAATCTCGTCGGGAGCTCGCCCATCTATCTCAGACTCATCGCTAGATGAATTACTTTCGGATGGATCTGATTCCGTTGCCTCGTATTCAGATCCAGAATCTTCACCTCCTGGATTAATTGGAGGAATCTCGGGGTTGTATTGCTCAGGAACCTCGGATTCCGCTTCTGTTGCGGATCTTGAAGAAGATTGATTATTCGACATTACTGCTAGGACGAGAAAACATGAACAATGAGATTAATACTACCCGTCCTCCGTGTGTGCAAGTGTCGGTGTGTGTGCTTGTGTGTGCATTAAAGATAAAGTGTGAAAGCTATCAAGATCATCAAAATATTAGTCGTCATATGCAGTCAAATTATGTGGTCATTTAGTCCAGAAAGTCTGACATCAAGGCCCTAGCCTAACTGTCCAGAATTTTTTTTGGTGACAAGGCATCGTTTAAAGTTTGAAATTTCTTTGGATCGTGAACTACGAGTCGGATCGCCATGTAGAGGGATCGCCCTCCTTCGGATCGCAGGGTAGAAGGATCGCCCCCTTCGAATCGCAGGGCAAAGGGATCGCCCCTTCACGGATCGTGAAATTAAGTGATCGGGGTCTTTGCCGAATCGTTGCAGCCCCCCACGATACGCGCCTCTGCCGTCACCACGACCCTCCGTCTCGCCACTTGCCTTCATCTTCTTCCTTTCCTCTCCTTGCCCACGATCTGAATCGGCCTTCCCTCTTCTCCTTCCTCCTTCGTCTTCCCCCTCCCCTTCTCATTTCCGAACTCCAACCTCTACGCCCATCAGCCATGGCGCCTCGCTTGTCCCCCCAGAAAGTCGCAAAATTCCATCGTTTCTCCCTCAAACTAGTCGAAAAAATTCATAAAACAACAGCGCTTACGAATAAGGGTGCTTTCGGTGGAATTACCTTTCTAAAAATTGGGAAAGTGATCGGATTTTCGAAGGTTTGAAAAACTATGGTTCGTTCCTCAACAATGCAGGCGAAACGATACGACAGAAAAAAGGAGGAAGAAAGTGAAGGGGGGGTCGACTTATATAGGCAAGAGGGCGACCGTTTGTCTTCCCTCCTTTGTCCTATTCGATCCACGAAAGTAGGCGGGTCGCGAACCAAAAGCCCACCACGACTCGAAGAGGAGCCCGTCTCGTTCCGTTCCATGAAGAGGCCCAAGTGCACACCAAAGAACGAAACGAATGGCTTGATAACGGACCACGACTCGAGCACGCGATCCGAGTCGATAAATTCAGTAATGAAGATTCTGAAGAATCCCAGAAAAGGAATTGTTCACTGATTCGCGATTCGCTGTGAAAAGACGATTCTATAGCTTCGAAGCATGTTCCATCATCAATAAAACATACTTCGAGGGGGCAAAATGTTGGCTAGCTTTTTGACCAAGCCACCCAGGTTCACCCACAAGAGGAAGGTATGAAACTATATTCCCCAAGTGCATGAAGGAACGGATCGCACACTATCGACTCGCCCACCATCGGATCGCACACTATCGGATCGCCCCATGTCTCATCAGCGAAACGAAACCTCTATGCGACTCGATCCGAACTTATATCGTTGTCCCGCGTAGACCGATCTGATCCCCTGATGCATGGCGAACCCTCTGACCCGTTCAAGCGTGAGCTAGTCTTCAGCGATCCGAGATGCGCGGATCTAGCGACACGTGTCCCTAACCGTCATTCTGACCGATTCTCCCCATCTACACGATCCGATTTTCAAGGGGATCGCGACACCTGTCCACAACGGCAAATTTGACTATTTCTTCAATGGAGGCGATGCGATCCGATGTTCTCGGGATTCGTGCCACGTGTTACCACGACCCGCCTGACAAAATCAGCTATAAATAGCCCGGAGCTTGGCATTTTTTGGGATCTTTTTGGCAATATTGAGTATTGAATCCGCCATTATTGTCAGACTACTAGAGTATTGAGAGAAATCCTTGATCGTATTAGCTTTCAAAGTATAATCAATAATATATAAAGTGGACGTAGGCTCGTTAACGCCGAACCACTATAAATTCTGTGTGTTATTTTCTTTTTCCTCATTCTTCAGTCGAAACTCTATAAGCTTCAGAACAATTTGGGTGTTAGGTCCAAATTTTGATCTAACAACATGTTTTCTTTCACATGAATGGTTTGACACTTTTGCGGTAAGTCTTATAAGATATTAATAACACACATGCACATCTGAACGTGCCTACACTTTGCAAACACCATGCACATGCCTAGAAAAAGCTGCTGCCTAATATTTCTTTTCCAATTTAATGTCATTACATCACTTACTCTAGAAAAAGCACACTGCCACCACACTGATAGGAATGAACAATGAACTTGCATGGTATCTGTGTATAATCTTCGTACATGCTTAAGATCGAGCTTTCTCCCTAACATTTCTTTTCCTATTTAATATCATACATGGCTATGTTATTCAATTCAGGCCTATTTTGAATTTAACGCTCTTTAACTGTATGGTAAGAAAACGACATTCTTCTTATCTTTTCCCCTTTCATCTATTTATACCGCAAACTGCTGATCTCCGGAAACGAAATGCAACAAAGAAACCGCATAACCCATTCGTGAAAAAAGTAAGAGAAAATAAAAAGGTGGAGAAGGAATCATTTGCGCGGGGGAGGAGTTTCAACATGGGTGGAGATTGGCGCCTGAAGTGGGGAGATGCACCAGTGGTCGAGATGGGTCAGCCAACTGCGATGAAGTAGGAAGGAGATGTAGCGTGTGGCTTTCTGTGGTAGCGGTAGGCAGTGGGGGATTGTTGACAATGAGGGGTTCTGGAGGTCGGCAAGGGATCGAAGGCGGAGCCCCGATGATCTAAAAAGAGTAGATGCGGGGATGGTCGTGGTGTGGAAACGTTGGGAAGGGGTAACAACAGTTATGGGTGGCGGTTGTATAATACGTGAAGATGAGGAATGGCTCATGTAGGGGAGCAGTGAGAAGTGAATAAAGATCTTGTTTCAGCGAAAATGTAGAAGGAAGAAGGGTGGCGTTCAACCCATAATCCTTTGGCAAGAAGTGTAGCAGTGGAAAGAAGGAATATCGCGGGTGCCTAATCTTCATGTTAATCACGTAAGTCAAGGTTATAAGATAAATTAATTATGTTACTATGACGAAAAGGAATTTCGCTCAATCCAAATCAATCGCTAAACCGATCAAGACCGTTCGAAACGCCTGATTGTTTTGAGAACACGACAAATCAGAACGCAGACGGAAGAACATTTCATTGCTTATTACAACAATCCCATCAGATTACAAGAATATACAGAGTATAAATGAATAAAATACATTCGGTAGATATAAGAGATTACAATACATTACATAGCAGCGGAAAATAATACAATATGCAACTAGAAGTAATACACGGATACAAAGCTTTCCAAGTATTGTTCCAGCTGTAAATTTGGATCCTGTGAATATAAATCTACAAAACCAAAACTACTAGCTGCCCATGTCAAAATAAGGGCACCTAAAGTTTAGGTTAAAACAATAAACTCCAGGTCAGTCATGGGGCTGGTGTGAGAACTAAAACAGTTATTTAAAACTTTATTTTAAAGTTAGGTAAATCAAGGGACCACGCCGTATAACACGGAACGGGTTTCCTCCCAAGAATACCAGTGCATAAAACAACAGCGCAATGCTAAATAAAGAACAATGAAGCTATTATAAGACCCAGGTCCCATCACACAATGCAACGCAAGCCTGAGGATAGGGTTTTACCTTATAATAGCCAAAGAATGCTTGATACGCTAAATTACATCTTTTATTATTACAATAAGTGTATAGTGTCAAAACAAGTTCAAATCATAAGTATCAATCATAGATGGCATGGGTACCATATATCATGTCGCCATACTAGGCTCTACAATCAAAACCGCAAAGTCACGTATTTGGAAATTGGATTTCCATCTATGACCCGAGGCCAGGGATCGTCCTCTATCGATTCGAGACTGTCTAGCCCGAGCCTCAGGACCCAGACACAGGTGGGCCCTTGGAGCGACAGGGCCGGTCCACCGATGTGGATTAAAATTCCTGAACACTGCATTTCCCCGCTCTATGGGGCATAAATGAGCCAACGAATGAATCCATCGGTCCCGGATCGACCCATATAACCGAGTCGCCTCGCAACAGCAACAACCACATAAGTTAAACTCGTCAGGGCGTGTAAAACAACTGACGCCACTTCTAACTAGAAAGAAACGCATGTCCTCCCTGAGGTCCTCTCCCGTTTTTGGTTCGCCACCGGAGTGTGAGGCTCACGAATTCACGTTACACAAAGTTGTGCCACACAGGCTGTGCTTTGATCATCACCCACAAGACTTTGCTTTTCAACAGAAGCCTTGATCATATTGCCATTTAGGCATGCCACACAGGCAATTCACTCCATGCGTTTGATATCCATCAATATATAACCTCTGAGCTCGTACGTCTCAGAGAAGGGCATTAAGCAAGAGAATAAATTCTCCGACGCCAAACAGATATATATTTAATAGAAATCAACCACACAGAATAAAATCCAATGTCAGACACACAGTCCATTTACAAGTTCGTTCTGGGTCTGAACGAAACCGGAGGCACCTAGTACCCCGCATATCAATCGATCTCCAAGTACGTCTGGACGATCACCAACTGATTCCCTCCTCTTGGGTGTACGGCCCAATCAAGATCATCAATAATCACCAAAACGACGTGAAGACCTCCGGTCTTCGACCACCGTCTTCATCTTCGACACCACGTCGAACCAGTTATTCAAAATGGGATAAACCCGGTCTTTCTGAATAACTCGCGTATATAATAAAAAAGTGTTACACAAACACAACATACGCCTCATTCCAATCCAGAATATTCTTTTGTTCAAATATTCTTATACTTTGGGAAAGGTTCCCATTAATTTTATCAAAGATAAATTTTTTAAATTTATTCTTTAATCTTCTTTGAATATCAATTCAAACTAGTCGGGATTAGCGAACCACACCGGAGTAATCATTTATTTTATTTCCCAATCCCCACCTATTCATCCCATGAAGTAAAACTGGTAATACTTCATATCTAACACCACGGTGTTATCGGTAAATTCAATTACCATCTCACGTTCAAATCTAATTAAAGATTTAACTATCTCCTAGAGTAAAACTGGCGATACTCCATTCTCGATCTTTTCAATCTAATTAAAGATTCATTAAAACTCCACTTAGTTTTAATCTTTAACTGGGTTAAAGAATCAGTGTCATTTAAAACACGGTTCACGATAAACCCAAAATCACATTCCATTAATTATCGGGTTAAAGAACAAGTGTTATTTAAAACACTGTTCACGATAAACCCAAAAATCAATACCAATTCAATTCCAATTAAATATTATTTAATTGGTACTCTTCATTAAATCTAAATAAAAAGATTTAATCTTTTTCCCCACCGGGCTTAAGAACAATGTTAATAAAGACACCATTCACGACAGACCCAAATCCCATTTGATATTAAATACAAGGCTCTGAATAGAAAATATATCGGCTTATATTCAATATCAAATTCTACGACCAACAAATATCTTATTGGAAATAACGATATATATATCTTTCAAATTCCCATAACAATATCTGTATCATCACGAAATCCAACATTGAAATATTCCGAAGGCAATTTCGATTCAAATCCATTCCAATGCAATTATTGGAAATCCTGGTTATTTTCAAAACTATTTCAAATCCAATTTATTTATTTTTAAAAATAAATAAATTATTATTCTAGTTCAAAACTAGTTCATCTCGATAAAAATCTATTTTTATCTTTTCAAATATGGAGTTTTCATCCCAATTCCTCAAAAATCATTTCTTATGATTTTACACAAATTATTGATATTTTTAATAATTTTATCAAAGCCCGTACAGTCGATTTCCATCAACGGCCATCGAACTGCACTTACAGCGACCTTTTCCAAATTTGATTTGGACATAATTCCAAATCCAACTGTTAGATTTCTAATTTCAAATATTCGTTAGAAAGCTCTTTTCGATACGAACCCAACGGTTCCGGTTTTAGGAGGATCCGACGGTCGGATCTCCCGCAATATCCATTCGAAGTCAATGGTCGAAATTCACGAATGGCCGCGGCGCGGCGCGTTCTATTCAGGCCATTATATTATATATATAATATATATAATATATAATTCGTCGATTTCCTTTTAAAACGTATTTTATAAATCGTTTTAAATTCGTTTTCGAAACGATTTCAACTTCATATTCAATTTCTAATCAAAATCGGATATTCCAATATAAATTCGTTTTAATTTCTTTTCAAAACGATTTCAATTCAATTTCAATTTAATTCGAATTTCAATTTAATTCGAATTCACTTTTATTCAATTTAATTCGAATTTCAATTTATTTCAATTTAATTCGAATTCAATTCTCTTCAATTTCAATTTGAATTCAATTCTTTTCAATTTCAATTTGAATTCAATTCTATTCAATTTAATTCGAATTTCGATTATTTTCAATATACTTCAAATTTCGAAATCACTTTCAATATACATTGAAAATTGAATAAAATCGATATAAATATCGTTCACGTCAAAATGGCGTCAATCTAATCAACACGGCTTCATATATTTCTATTTCCAAATATTCGATTTCAAATAGTTCTTTTTCAATTATTTCTATTTCAAAACTGGAATGAGGCCCAATCAATTACCATATAATGTTAATTATATGGATTTTCTACAACACATGTATAAAATAACAACGATAAATAATCAACCATCATCCAGAGTGCGTTCTACACTGTATAAGCATAAAATATAAATATTTTACGCTTATAACAGCCTGTCAATGAATCGATCGACATACAGCTAATTATTGGGATTAGTGTATGTCATATATCATCCCAATACCCATGTGGGGTTTCAAACAATCAAACACAGATTTTATTTGTGCAGTTGGGCGATGTGTAAAATTTATCGTCCCAATCAATATCAGTCAAATGTGTGTATATAAACAAATCGCCCGATTTGTTTATATTTATTTCATTTTAAATACACGTTAAAAATTCTATTTTCAACTATAAAATATTTTTAACTATATAAATATTTTATTTCATTCACATCACACAATCAACTACACATCAAAATCAAACAAACAAGCATAAAAGTCGTCCATGGTCTGTGGACGACGGGCGTCGGGTGCTACTAAACACCGTCTGCATCCTAGTATATATTTTAACTAGAAATAAATTAAAAGTGAGAAGTTCTCACCCAAGCCAAATCCAAATGCCACGACTCTTCTTATGTAGAAATCTCCGTCGTGTTCGCCTTTAGTCTATTTCATTGTCCGTAGCCACTACATATATAAAAATCACATTTTTATACTGCTGTCTTTAAAATAAAAATCACATTTTTATTTGTTCACTTTCAATTTAAAAATCATATTTTTATATTCACTCCATATGGATAAAAATTCTATTTTTACATCGCTACTATATAGATAAAAATTCTATTTTTATCACGCTATTCTCTACATTAAGATTTCGCCTTTTCAAATATAAAGATTTCGCCTTTACATTTCATCACTATAAAAATCACATTTTTTTACTTCATTATATATATATAATAAAAATTAGATTTTTATTATTTTTATAATATAAGAATCATATCTTTCCTACTTCAAAGATATAATCTTTTCACTTTCAAAAATATCCTTTTTTCATCTTGTTTAAAAATCCTATCTTTTTGATTTGAAAAATCTTTTCTAAAGCTTTTAAAAATTCTACCTTTCATAAAATAAAACTTAGCCTACATAAAAATGATGATCCTAACTTTCATAAAAATCCGGTTTTTACCTTGCTAATACATATATAAAGATCCAATGTTTATATCGCTAATCACTTAATAAAAATCTAATTTTTTTACTTCTACTAAAAATATTCCAATCTAATTATAAATAAAAATCTCATTTTGCTTTAAATAAAATTTAACCTTGTTTTAATTAAAAAACTAACTTTGTTCATTTTAAAATTCATAAAAACCGATTGTCTAAATGCTGATTGTTTAAATTAAATCAAAAACAAAACTTACATTGATCTAAGAGAAAGGGGCTTTGCTATCGAACAACGAGAGGGGGCGCACCACATGCTGGAAGGTCAGCGGTCGTTGGTCATCAAAGGGGGAGGGCGGCGCAGCGTCTCCCGAGGTCTGGAGGGCATCGCGACCTGGTGAAGGGGGGATCGAGATGTGGGGCTCGCGCTCATGTGGGGCTGGCCGGAGTTGAAGGGCATGTGGTCAGTGGGTGGATCGATGGCAGAGTAGGGTGCGTGAGGGTCTCAAACTGCGGAGGAGGGTGAATCGAGAGGAATGGGAGTTGGAGACGAGGGCGTGGCGGCTGTGGTCACGCCGGAGGCGCATGCGACGGAAGTGGGAGGTGCGGTGGGCGGCGACGAGGGCTAGGGCTACAGTGGGCGGGTTTTTTTTTATTTCGTTTCTTAATTCTTGGGAGAGAGAAGAGGGAATAAGGGGGGTTTATATAAAAAATATATATTTAATTGTTTATTGATTTCAAAAAGCAACTTTTTATTTCGAACTCAAAACGAGACCCACCGCCTATCGTGCATAGCTAATTACCCCCATTCCGAACACAATGGGATATGTGTCGTAAGCTGATTCGATCGTTTCGATCAGTTTTCGTCAAAATCAACATATAACTCTATATATTGAATTTGAACGCGCATTTCAATTTACCGGGGTCACATACTAACTAGAAAAATTCCAGAAAAATATTTTCTAGCTCCGTATTGACGATACGGTCCTAATAAAACTAATTTCGTCGAATTCTGAGACCGTTTGAAAAAAGGCCATTTTCCAGTCGATTAAAATCAACTGAAACTGGTCAAACGCATTTTCCTTTGCCACGCTCACATATTGAATCGAAAAATTACGAAATTCGAAACTTAGCAATAACTTGACATCACGGATCCAACAAAAGTGGTTTCGTCGAAAACCGAGGTCGTTTGCAAAATTTCCATTTTTAAGGGCCAGAATTCCACAGCGACTATTCTGAATTTTCAACTGGACATATCTTTTGATTCCTGCTATGAAATTTTGATTTTTCGGATTCGTTGGAAAGATATTCTCAATTAGATTCAAATATTTTTGTTTTCACTAAAATCCGGTTTATTTTGCACCCGATACATTCATTTGAACTTTGAAATCGAATTATCGAAGTACTGCGCCATTTTCAATTCCTTTTATAATTATAAATAATTATTTATATTCTAACGATGATTCGAATAAATATATACGTTCGACTTCTATTCAAAATAAATTTCTCATCGTTTTTTATTTAAAATCATTCATTTTAAATAATCAAAATTCAGTAAAATTGCCAAAATAAAAATTTTAAATTGGCTCAGATTTCCGGATTATTACAATCTCCCCCACTTAAAACTTTTCGTCCCCGAAAAGGAATGAAGCCGAAAGTTGTTTAACAAATCAACTCAACTTTCATTATTTTCTTTACGGCTTAAGTTTTTCAACTTTTCAGTTTCTAAAAACTTTTCAAATTTTTCAAAAATTTGGCTAACACCCTAAATTTTCGAAAAATTTCGCCATAACCTCCCCTGCACCGGGGACTTCGGGATATTTCATATAGCCTCCCATGGCCTTCTTCAATCAAAAAGAAAAAGAAAATGCCAAGCGGCTAGCCAATCGTCTCACAAAATCATCATCACCCAAACAAAACAGTAAATTATGGTAAACATGTACCTATTTGTCGGGCAAACAATTTTATTCTTCTTCTCTAGCCTTTTTGCTATGACCTGTTCAATGTAAGTCATTGTATATGCAAGCAAATGCGACTAATTTTCAATACAACTCACTATTTGATTCCATTAGGCTAAATGGTTAAAATTTTAATTAATCAACCAATAATCAAACAACACAATCAGCAATCAATTAGTGAATTATCATTTCAAATTCATAACTTTGATATATAGTCAAAAATCACATTTTTGATGTCAATTCACAACAATAAGCCCTATCTAATTTTGGTTCTCACACCAGTCTAATGGAAATATATAGACATCTCACTTTCGTCACTCGAACATAAATTCTGATGATGTTTCGAACCACCATCAGAATATCCACGGGCGACTAGAGTGTGATTCTATATCTACCCAATATATTAAAACTTCAAATACACGCAGATCAGACGTATACGCAAAATCTTTATATACTGGATTGTCCAAATTCAATATAAATAAATAATCAAATACGAATAATTGATTTAAATTTTCAAAACAAAATTTATTTTCATTTTAAAAATATACTCTTCACTCTAGTTCTAGGATACTACTGATCCCATCTCTAACGAGTCATTCTCATTGGATTTTACTAATCCAATTTCTGATGAATTCTTTCGTATGGTTCTAATGTGTCTTGTTCTCTGAGCTTTGTAAACCAAAGCTCTGATACCAAATGTGACGAAAAGGAATTTCGCTCGATCCGAATCAATCGCTAAACCGATCAAGACCGTTCGAAACGCCTGATTGTTTTGAGAACACGACAAATCAGAACGCAGATGGAAGAACATTTCATTGCTTATTACAACAATTCCATCAGATTGCAAGAATATACAGAGTATAAATGAATAAAATACATTCGGTAGATATCAGAGATTACAATACATTACATAGCAGCGGAAAATAATACAATACGCAACTAGAAGTAATACATGGATACAAAACTTTCCGAGTATAGTTCCAGCTGTAAATCAGGATCCTGTGAATATAAATCTGCAAAACCAAAACTACTAGCTGCCCGTGTCAAAATAAGGGCACCCAGAGTTTAGGTTAAAACAATAAACTCCAGGTCAGTCATGGGACTGGTGTGAGAACTAAAACAGTTATTTAAAACTTTATTTTAAAGTTAGGTAAATCAAGGGACCACGCCGTATAACACGGAACGGGTTTCCTCCCAAGAATACCAGTGCATATAACAACAGCTCAATGCTAAATAAAGAACAATGAAGCTATTATAAGACCCTGGTCCCATCACACAATGCAACGCAAGCCGGAGGATAGGGTTTTACCTTATAATAGCCAAAGAATGCTTGATACGCTAAATTTCATCTTTTATTATTACTATAAGTGTATAGTGTCAAAATAAGTTCAAATCATAAGTATCAATCATAGACGGCATGGGTACCATATATAATGTCGCCATACTAGGCTCTACAATCAAAACCGCAAAGTCATGTATTTGGAAATTGGATTTCCATCTATGAACCGAGGCCAGGGATCGTCCTCTACCGATTCGAGACTGTCTAGCCCAAGCCTCAGGGCCCGGACACAGGTGGGCCCTTGGAGCGACTGGGCCGATCCACCGATGTGGATTAAAATTCCTGAACACTGCGTTTCCCCGCCCTATGGGGCGTAAATGAGCCAACGAATGACTCCATCGGTCCCGGATCGACCGATATAACCGAGGCGCCTCGCAACAGCAACAACCACATAAGTCAAACTCGTCAGGGCGTGTAAAACCATTGACGCCACTTCTAACTAGAAAGAAACGCATGTCCTCCCTGATGTCCTCTCCCTTTTTGGTTCATCACCGAGGTGTGAGGCTCGCGAATTCACGTTACACAAAGTTGTGCCACACAGGCTGTGCTTTGATCATCACCCACAAGACTTTGCTTTTCAACAAAAGCCTTGATCATATTGCCACTTAGGCATGCCACACAGGCAATTCACTCCATGTGTTTGATATCCATCAATATATAACCTTTGAGCTCGTACGTCTCAGAGAGGGGCGTTAAGTAAGAGAATAAATTCTTCGACGCCAAATAGATATATATTTAATAGAAATCAACCACACAGAATAAAATCCAATGTTAGACACACAGTCCATTTACAAATTCGTTCTGGGTCTGAACGAAACCGGAGGCACCTAGTATCCCGCATATCCATCAATCTCCAAGTACGTCTGGACGATCACCAACTGATTCCCTCATCTTGGGTGTACGGCCCAATCAAGATCATCAATAATAACCCAAACGACGTGAAGACCACAGGTCTTCGACCACCGTCTTCATCTTCGACACCACGTCGAATCAGTTATTCAGAATGGGATAAACCCGGTCTTTCTAAATAACTCGTGTATATAATAAACAAGAGTTACGCAAACACAACATACGCCTCATTCCAATCCAGAATATTCTTTTGTTCAAATATTCTTATACTTTGGGAAAGGTTCCCATTAATTTTATCAAAGATAAATTCTTTAAATTTATTCTTTAATCTTCTTTGAATATCAATTCAAACTAGTCGGGATTAGCGAACCACACCAGAGTAATCATTTATTTTATTTCCCAATCCCCACCTATTCATCCCATGAAGTAAAACTGGTAATACTTCATATCTAACACCATGGTGTTATCGGTAAATTCAATTACCATCTCACGTTCAAATCTAATTAAAGATTTAACTATTGCCTAGAGTAAAACTGGCGATACTCCATTCTCGATCTTTTCAATCTAATTAAAGATTCATTAAAACTCCACTTAGTTTTAATCTTTAACTGGGTTAAAGAATCAGTGTCATTTAAAACACGGTTCGCGATAAACCCAAAATCACATTCCATTAATTATCGGGTTAAAGAACAAGTGTTATTTAAAACACTGTTCACGATAAACCCAAAAATCAATACCAATTCAATTCCAATTAAATATTATTTAATTGGTACACTTCATTAAATCTAAATAAAAAGATTTAATCTTTTTCCCCACTGGGCTTAAGAACAATGTTAATAAAGACACCATTTATGACAGACCCGAATCCCATTTGATATTAAATACAAGGCTCTGAATAGAAAATATATCGGCTTATATTCAATATCAAATTCTACGACTAACAAATATCGTATTGGAAATAACGATATATATCTTTCAAATTCCCATAACAATATCTGTATCATCACAAAATCCAACATTGAAATATTCCGAAGGCAATTTCGATTCAAATCCATTCCAATGCAATTATTGGAAATCCTGGTTATTTTCAAAACCATTTCAAATCCAATTTATTTATTTTTAAAAATAAATAAATTATTACTCTAGTTCAAAACTAGTTCATCTCGATAAAAATCTATTTTTATCTTTTCAAATATGGAGTTTTTCATCCCAATTCCTCAAAAATCATTTCTTATGATTTTACACAAATTATTGATATTTTTAATAATTTTATCAAAGCCCGTACAGTCGATTTCCATCAACGGCCATCGAACTGCACTTACAGCGACCTTTTCCAAATTTGATTTGGACATAATTCCAAATCCAACCGTTAGATTTCTAGTTTCAAATATTCGTTAGAAAGCTCTTTTCGATACGAACCAAAAGGTTCCGGTTTTAGGAGGATCCGACGGTCGGATCTCCCGCAATATCCATTTGAAGTCAATGGTCGAAATTCACGAACGGCCGCGGCGCGGCGCGTTCTATTCAGGCCATTATATTATATATATAATATATATAATATATAATTCATCGATTTCCTTTTAAAACGTATTTTATAAATCGTTTTAAATTCATTTTCGAAACGATTTCAACTTCATATTCAATTTCTAATCAAAATCGAATATTCCAATATAAATTCGTTTTAATTTCTTTTCAAAACGATTTCAATTTCAATTTAATTCGAATTTCAATTCATTTCAATTTAATTCGAATTTCAGTTTATTTCAATTTAATTTGAATTCAATTCTCTTCAATTTCAATTTGAATTCAATTCTTTTCAATTTCAATTTGAATTCAATTCTATTCAATTTAATTCGAATTTCGATTATTTTCAATATACTTCCAATTTCGAAATCACTTTCAATATACATTGAAAATTGAATAAAATCGATATAAATATCGTTCACGTCAAAATGGCGTCAATTTAATCAACGCGGCTTCATATATTTCTATTTCCAAATATTCGATTTCAAATATTTCTTTTTCAATTATTTCTATTTCAAAACTGGAATGAGGCCCAATCAATTACCATATAATGTTAATTATATGGATTTTCTACAACACATGTACAAAATAACAACGATAAATAATCAACCATCATCCAGAGTGCGTTCTACACTGTGTAAGCATCAAATATAAATATTTAACGCTTATAACAGCCTGTCAATGAATCGATCGACATACAGCTAATTATTGGGATTAGTGTATGTCATATATCAACCCAATACCCATGTGGGGTTTCAAACAATCAAACACAGATTTTATTTGTGCAGTTGGGCGATGTGTAAAATTTATCGTCCCAATCAATATCAGTCAAATGTGTGTATATAAACAAATCGTCCGATTTGTTTATATTTATTTCATTTTAAATACACGTTAAAAATTCTATTTTCAACTATAAAATATTTTTAACTATATAAATATTTTATTTCATTTCACATCATATCACACAATCAACTACACATCAAAATCAAACAAACAAGCATACAAGCCATCCATGGTCTGTGGACGACGGGTGTCGGGTGCTACTAAACACCATCTGCATCCTAGTATATATTTTAACTAGAAATAAATTAAAAGTGAGAAGTTCTCACCCAAGCTAAATCCAAACGCCACGACTCTTCTTATGTAGAAATCTCCGTCGTGTTCGCCTTTAGTCCATTTCATTGTCCGTAGCCACTACATATATAAAAATCACATTTTTATACTGCTGTCTTTAAAATAAAAATCACATTTTTATTTGTTCACTTTCAATTTAAAAATCATATTTTTATATTCACTCCATATGGATAAAAATTCTATTTTTACATCGTTACTATATAGATTAAAATTCTATTTTTACATTGCTACTATATAGATAAAAATTCTATTTTTATCACGCTATTCTCTACATAAAGATTTCGCCTTTTCAAATATAAAGATTTCGCCTTTACATTTCATCACTATAAAAATCACATTTTTTTACTTCATTATATATATATAATAAAAATCAGATTTTTATTATTTTTATAATATAAAAATCATATCTTTCCTACTTCAAAGATATAATCTTTTCACTTTCAAAAAAATCCTTTTTTCATCTTGTTTAAAAATCCTATCTTTTTTATTTGAAAAATCTTTTCTAAAGCTTTTAAAAATTCTACCTTTCATAAAATAAAACTTAGCCTACATAAAAATGATGATCCTAACTTTCATAAAAATCCGATTTTTACCTTGCTAATACATATATAAAGATCCAATGTTTATATCGCTAATCACTTAATAAAAATCTAATTTTTTTTACTTCTACTAAAAATATTCCAATCTAATTATAAATAAAAATCTCATTTTACTTTAAATAAAATTTAACCTTGTTTTAAATAAAAATCTAACTTTGTTCATTTTAAAATTCATAAAAACTGATTGTCTAAATGCTGATTGTTTAAATTAAATCAAAAAAAAACTTACATTGATCTAAGAGAAAGGGGCTTCGCTGTCGAACTACGAGAGGGGGCGCGCCACATGCTGGAAGGTCAGCGGTCGTCGGTCATCAAAGACGGAGGGCGGCGCAGCGTCTCCCGAGGTCTGGAGGGCATCGCGACCTGGTGAAGGGGGGATCGAGATGTGGGGCACGCGCTCAGGTGGGGCTGGCCGGAGTTGAAGGGCGTGTGGTCAGTGGGTGGATCGATGGTAGAGCAGGGCGCGCGAGGGTCTCAAACGGAGGAGGAGGGTGAATCGAGAGGAAGGGGAGTTGGAGACGAGGGCGTGGCGGCTGGGGGACACGCCGGAGGCGCAGGCGACAGAAGTGGGAGGTGCGGTGGGCGGCGACGAGGGCTAGGGCAACAGTGGGCGGGTTTTTTTCTTTTTTTTTTGTTTCGTTTCTGAATTCTTGGGAGAGAGAAGAGGGAATAAGGGGGGGTTTATATAAAATATATATATATTTAATTATTTATTGATTTCAAAAAGCAACTTTTTATTTTGAACTCAAAACGAGACCCACCGCCTGTTGTCCATAGCTAATTACCCATATTCCGAACACAATGGGATATGTGCCGTAAGCTGATTCGATCGTTTCAACCAGTTTTCGTCAAAATCAACATATAACTCTATATATTGAATTTGAACGCGCATTTCAATTTACCGGGGGTCACATACTAACTAGAAAAATTCCAGAAAAATATTTTCTAGCTCCGTATTGATGATACGGTCCTAACAAAACTAATTTCGTCGAATTCTGAGACCGTTTGAAAAATGGCCATTTTCCAGTCGATTAAAATCAACTAAAACTGGTCAAACGCATTTTCCTTTGCCACGCTCACATATTGAATCGAAAAATTACGAAATTCGAAACCTAGCAATAACTTGACATCACGGATCCAACAAAAGTGGTTTCATTGAAAACCGAGGTCGTTTGCAAAATTTCCATTTTTAAGGGCCAAAATTCCTCAATGACTATTCTGAATTTTCAACTGGACATGTATTTTGATTGCCGCTATGAAATTTTGATTTTTCGGATTCGTTGGATAGATATTCTCAATTAGATTCAAATATTTTTGGTTTCACTAAAATCCGGTTTATTTTGCGCCCGATACATTCATTTGAACTTTGAAATCGAATTATCGAACTACCGCGCCATTTTCAATTCCTTTTATAATTATAAATAATTATTTATATTCTAACGACGATTCGAATAAATATATATGTTCGACTTCTATTCAAAATAAATTTCTCGTTGTTTTTTATTTAAAATCATTCATTTTAAATAATCAAAATTCACTAAAATTGCCAAAATAAAAATTTTAAATTAGCTCAGATTTCCGGGTTATTACAGTTACATTATATAACGTAAGTGGAAAGTGCCTAGTCACATTTAACATTTGCCTAACCTAGAATTAAAAATGACTAAGCACGTTTTTATATTTTCCTAATTGTATCATAATATGACACATGCCAAGTAGATGTTATTTAAACATGCCTAATATTTTCCAATCTTATAATATAACGCGGCCTGCATAATTCCAGTATGCCTAACAATAGTAACGTGAGCGTGCCTGAAACACCCCACCTCCGTTAGGGTCACTCTCAAAGGGAATGCCCTAATTTTGGTGGAGGTTTATAAGTATAAGTCACAGATATACAAGACAGATATAAGAACACATATTTTTTAACAGCGGAAAACAACAACTTTTATTTCATTAAAATACGTGTTACACCAACCATACCATAATTGTCTTACAATACTTCCAAAAACATAACATCTTCATAACTGTCTTGATTACATTATTTAAAGAAGCATAAAGAAAACATAAATAAACTGCAAAAGTCCCATAGTTGCTGTCCAAAGCCATAGTCCAAAACGAAAAGATCCAAGCAATACATTCTTTCTCTTCAAGCTGGATATGAAGGCTGGTCAAGCTACGGTATTCCCTCCCTGTGGACCTAGGGGGGAAACGGAAGAAAAGAAGACGAAAGAAAAGTAGAGTCAGACATAAAGCCTGAGTAAGTCTAGGACTATTCAGTCTATGAATAAAGAACTGGGTATGATAAGTATAAACTAGAAATGGGAAAGCACCATAAACTTAGTTAAGTTGTCTAGGGTCGAATATACTATCGTACCCCATATTAGTCTCTGTACCCATATAAACTAGTTCCCAACGGGCACCCCATAATCAGGGTGAAGTGATCCATTTTATGATGATCGACTCCTACTCGCATAGTTACATGTGTCTTACGGCCCCCGATGTTGTAGTTACCTATGCTGGTCCCACCATGGGGTGTATCAAGTCCCATGGTGGCGGCCCGACACAATCCTAGGATGCACAGGTATGCTATTGGTGCCCAGTGCCTTATTTTTCTGCGCCGGAGTGTGTGCACGCCCGCACCCCGTTAAAACCTACATTGCTGCACCACCGCCGTCGATTTGACCTCTTACAGTCAGCCCAGTAATCGTGCCCCACCCTGCCTAGTTTCAGGGTATCATGATACACCTTATAGGGTTACTGCTGAAAAGGGTCCCCCGCTACTAGGTTTTCTATTTCTAGCCAACATGCTAAGTTGGTTAAGTGTTTTATAAACCTAACCCCCAATCAGTCTGTTTAGTTTAGCATGTTCCATTTTGATTAAGTATTAATATAATTTACTTAATCCTATCAATCCTAACTCAGCCTTAGTTGTCTTATTAAAGCCTTGACCTCTCACATTAGACAGGTATTGTTGTGGCTGCCTGTTGCCGGTTGGGTCCGGGCAGTCTTACGCCACAACTCAGTCAAACCTCGGGTCCTTATTGGGCTCCGTGTTTAACCACCCACATTGGATTGGTATTGTTGTGACTACTGGACAGCCGGGCGGTTCCGGGCAGGTTTACATCACAACTCAATCCAACCTCGGGTTAAACACATCGTATTTTTCTATATTTACATATTTTGTCTCTTTTCTTTTTATATGTAAATATTTGCGGCCCATTATTCAAATTCATCTTTATTGATTAAGATTTATTTATGCCACTTAATTGTTTTACAAGGTTGTTGGCATGCGTCAAACATGCCAACACATATGTTCTATATTTTAGCCCAAACGTCATTACCCCCGTTTTATACGTTCGCTCCAATGTAAGGTGTGTTGGGTTTAACACTTAAACCCAATTTAGCCATATGAAAAGGGGAGGCTTATAACATGGTGTTTATAAGGTAACATAGAAAGGGGAGTGTGAACGCATGAACTTGCAACATAACGATCTAATTAACATAAGATAGGCATATGTGAACTTGCAATTGTTACAACATATAATATAAGCAATACTTAAACATGAATCATTCTATTCACATAATCATGGTATAAACAAAACATGAATCGTTCTATTCATGTAGTCATGGCATAAATAATACTTAAACATGAACCATTCTAATCATATAATTATGGCATAATCATAATTGAACATGAGTCCTTCTATTCATATAGTCATGGCATAAACATAATTGAACATGAATTCTACTATTCATATAATCATGGTTTTTATCCTATCTATGTAACTTGTAAGTGGAATGTAATTCTAGTGTAATTCTAATGTAACTTATGCGTCAAATATATTATCATATGATTATGATAACAACATAAGCCTAAAAACATGTTTTTCAATTGGGCATAATAACGAACATAGTTTAGTCATGTTCATTAATACAAACTTACAAAGACGCTTGCTTTTGTCACTATCACAAAATCATGATTTTTATACTTGAACTATGATGCCAATTCCAACATAACCTTCATATGAATCATAATACTTAAGTGGATCAAATTACACTAAAGATGACCATAGAATTATACATCATGTTGGCATAAAAATAAATCATATACTTGCATGAATTTCAAAATAAACTATCACAACATTGGTTTCAACATGAATCTTATACTTGCATTTACCAAATGGGTGTTGTAAATAACTACCACAAACATGTAGTTTCCAATATGAATCATATGCTTGCATGAGTCCCAATCAAAATTCCACAACATGTGGTTGTCAACATAAACCATATACTTGTATGAATCAAACCATAGCATTGCAAAATCGTTTAGAATCAAAATAACATACAAATATAAGTCATTATCGCCACAATTCCATTTCGTTTCCAACGCAAATCGCGTACTTGCAAATATCCAATCGTATACCATAATATTCCCAAATCGTTTGCATCAAAGCAACATACAAATATAGATTATTATCGCCACAATTCCATTTCTTACATTACACAAATCAACACAATTATTTAATTCATATCGGAATAGCACTCTACTTACAGCGTATGACGAATCTTCAATTCAGGAATCTGAATTCTGAATTTGGAGATGCTATCCTTTGTTGTAGGCGTTGCTTTGATTTGATTAACGTTGCTTTAAGCTTTGAATTATCTCCTAGTTGTCTCTCTATTTCTGACGGCTATCCTCAGTCTCTCCTCGGCAGCATGACGGTCTCATCTCCATTTTAGTTTATGTGAATTAGGGTTAGTCTTAGGTCCTTTTTATAGAGTTTGTGAGTTGATTTAGACCGTCGATGAAGCTTGGTTCAATAATAGCCGTTCGTTTGAAGGAGAGACCAACCAGGAGCTGACACCTAGCCCTAGTGACAAGGCAAGGCTCAGAAAATCGACCAAACACAGACCTGGCCAGCCAGGACTTGACCAGACCTGACCAGCAGGTCATTTTTGACCTGGGCGCACTTGGCAGGTGCGCCAGGTCAAAAATGTACTGGCGCACTTCCCAAGTGCGCCAGTTCATTTTTGTTCTGGCGCACTTCCCAAGTGCGCCAGTGCATTCTGACCCGTTTTCTGGTTTTTCGCCCAACTTCGTTCGTCCATATCTTCTTCATACGATATCCGTTTTACGCAAACTCGGACTCTATCTCAAGCAGAATTCCGAGACGAACGCAATGGCGTATCCCGTTTCCCTTAATTCTCTGATTTAAAATTAGTTATACTTTAATTTGTGAATTTCACGGTTATAGAATACGCGGGGTGTTACATTCTCCCCCACTTAAAAAGGATTTCGTCCCCGAAATCTTCAAGTTCAGGAAGAATGTACATCCTAACATCCAAACATCCATCTACTCATCCATCAAACACGAGCATCCATTGTCCTTAAAAGACTTCTAATGCTTCATGATCATATGCGAAGTGTGTGTGTACATGTACTTATCTAATGCAAAATCAGGCGGTCTACTGATTCAGTTGACCTCCTTAATGCGAATTATGTAAGTGCTATGAATCCATTATGTATGCAAATTTTCCTATTTATGATTCTATATGAGTGCGCAATCATTCATACAAATGCAACATCCATATGACAACACATTAAAATTCAACCATATACAAATGCAAACATATATGCATATGCAATATGAAGTGACTGAGCCGATCTAAAACCTAGATTGTGTGTGTATATGCAACCACGAGCAACCACTAGCAATCACTTGCAACCACTTGCAACCATCAATCATAACATGTCTCAAACACATGTTTACACCCAATTGTTCCTATCTAAAGGTATAGTCGGATGATAGAAGCAAGTAAAACTTTGTGCCCATTAGGCAATGTCAAAACTGGGAATCTGTGCCACATATATATTGATTAGGAGAAGAACTCTCTAAGCATCAGCCCCGAAGACCGAAATCAACATCAGACTGACACCCAAAGAATTACTCGACCCAACCACTATATATGATTCTAGGAAACTAAGCATGATGGACTACTTTTAGGTCACAAGGGAGTCCCTTCCTAAGACCAACCCGTATCCTATAAAACCCAAAAAGTTTGGTCAATCCAACGAACACCCTCAAGCCCCAACATGTGTTACTAACAGATGAGTCATACTCCCTATGGGGTTTGCAACAGAAATTGGATTGAGAATGGGACCGAGAGGATATACAGAAAAGATAGCATGCAAGTAAGCTCTACAGGAAGAGAGGGATCAAGGATATACTCTTAAGAAGAGATATGATACATGAATCTAGTCTTCAATCTTCTAAGTCGCATTTCTTGAGCTTAACTCCATTATGCTTTGTCCGTCTTTAACTTCACAATTTCGTAGCTTCTTAATTCTTGTTTCCAAAATTTGAGTTGGAACCTATTTCACTGTTGCCCCTCGTTCCTCTTTCACTTACTCTACTTCTAGTATACTCGGTTCAAACATAATGGCGTACTCATGGTTTCATGCAGGCTCTCCAAAATTCACTAGTGAATTTTAGATCTCGTCCACTTACTATCAGGTATTCCACGTAGCAGAACTATCTCTTGGAAATAAATGCCAGCCATGTTGCCAAATGTACTTATGTGTCACATATATTATCATATGATTCTAAGGTGATTCTCCACAACTCATGCATAAGCGAAATGAACCTTCTGCCTTAGTGGCGAACACTACTGGAGCGCCCCATTCTGAAATGCTCCTTCTAATGAACCCCTTCTCTAGAATCTCTTTAATCTGTTTACTGAGCTCTTTCCTTTCCCGTGGAGCCATGTGTCTAACGGGCGACGCAACGGGCTTTGCATTATCTACAAGATGTATACGGAAGTCTATCTCCCGCTTCGGAGGCAAGCCCTTCACCTCTTCGAAGACATCCGGATATTCCCGGACCACTCTAATCGATTGCAAATTTTCAACGGAGGCATCTAGCGATTCAAGATAACTAAGCATAACTGCATGATTACAAGAAATTTCCAAAGTGTTACCGAGCTGGGTCAGGAGCCTAACAACCCTTTTCTCACAATCAAGGATGGCCCCATTACTGGATAGCCAATCCATGCCCAAAATCAAACCATATCCCGAAAAGCCCAAAACAAAGGCACTACACTTAAATTCTATGCTTAGAATAGAAATTTTCAATCCCAAACAGATCATAGACAAATGAGCTGGGCCCCCAATTGGGTCTGAAACAATTAAGGGGTCCTCTACCATACTAGTTTTTAGGTGTAGAGATTCTACTAAAGCAGACGAGATAAAGGAGTGTGATGCGCCGGAATCAAATAAAGTGCGAACGGGGTGATCATAAAGATAAACTACACTTTCTACAGAAGTATTTATACCTCGTTTCTTTGGGCAGTCCTTAGCCATGTGGCCTGCCTCACCGCAAGAAAAGCACCCACCATTCATCTTGGCCTTCTTTTTTCGGCAATCTTTCACTAAGTGCCCCACTTTGCCACAGAATTTACACTCCCTCTTCTCTCGGTACTTGTTATCTTTCCCGCCCTTCTCAAAGTCTGTCTTCTCAGGACAGTCTTTGCTGATGTGTCCAGACTCCCCACAATGAAAACATTTTCCTTGCTTTCTTTTCCTCTTTCTACAATCCTTGGCTATGTGCCCTTCCATACCACAAAAATTGCATTTCCTTTTTTCCCGTTTCTTATTATTACTGTTATGATCCTTTCTTGTTTGACTATTATTCGTTTTCCTACTCTGGGACTCTTCCGCTTGCTGGTTCACGTGGAGGAGGAGGAGTGAAAGCGTCAGCAGCTGGGGAGTAAGGTCTCCAGACATGCTGGAACAGAAAAGGGTAGATTCAAAACGAAGGATAAGAGATAGTACCTATGGCTTTGGGGGGGGACTTTGCCTTTTTTAAAATAAAATAATATTTTTCTTTTAAAAATGCTTCTTTAAATTTCCTTTTAGAAAATAAATTTTCAAAACTTTTTATCTTATCTGGTAAACCTATGCTCTGATACCAAGTGAAACACCCCACCTCTGTTAGGGTCACTCTCAAAGGGAATGCCCTAATTTTGGTGGAGGTTTATAAGTATAAGTCACAGATATACAAGACAGATATAAGAACACATATTTTTGAACAGCGGAAAACAACAACTTTTATTTCATTAAAATACGTGTTACACCAACCATACCATAATTGTCTTACAATACTTCCAAAAACATAACATCTTCATAACTGTCTTGATTACATTATTTAAAGAAGCATAAAGAAAACATAAATAAACTGCAAAAGTCCCATAGTTGCTGTCCAAAACCATAGTCCAAAACGAAAAGATCCAAGCAATACATTCTTTCTCTTCAAGCTGGATATGAAGGCTGGTCAAGCTGCGGTATTCCCTCCCTGTGGACCTGGGGGGAAAACGGAAGAAAAGAAGACGAAAGAAAAGTAGAGTCAGACATAAAGCCTGAGTAAGTCTAGGACTATTCAGTCTATGAATAAAGAACTGGGTATGATAAGTATAAACTAGAAATGGGAAAGCACCATAAACTTAGTTAAGTTGTCTAGGGTCGAATATACTATCGTACCCCATATTAGTCTCTGTACCCATATAAACTAGTTCCCAACGGGCACCCCATAATCAGGGTGAAGTGATCCATTTTATGATGATCGGCTCCTACTCGCATAGTTACATGTGTCTTACGGCCCTCGATGTTGTAGTTACCTATGCTGGTCCCACCATGGGGTGTATCAAGTCCCATGGTGGCGGCCCGACACAATCCTAGGATGCACAGGTATGCTACTGATGCCCAGTGCCTTATTTTTCTGCGCCGGAGTGTGTGCACGCCCGCACTCCGTTAGAACCTACATTGCTGCACCACCGCCGTCGATTTGACCTCTTACAGTCAGCCCAGTAATCGTGCCCCACCCTGCCTAGTTTCAGGGTATCATGATACACCTTATAGGGTTACTGCTGAAAAGGGTCCCCCGCTACTAGGTTTTCTATTTCTAGCCAACATGCTAAGTTGGTTAAGTGTTTTATAAACCTAACCCCCAATCAGTCTGTTTAGTTTAGCATGTTCCATTTTGATTAAGTATTAATATAATTTACTTAATCCTATCAATCCTGACTCAGCCTTAATTGTCTTATTAAAGCCTTGACCTCTCACATTAGACAGGTATTGTTGTGGCTGCCTGTTGCCGGTTGGGTCCGGGCAGTCTTACGCCACAACTCAGTCTAACCTCGGGTCCTTATTGGGCTCCGTGTTTAACCACCCACATTGGATAGGTATTGTTGTGACTACTGGACAGCCGGGCGGTTCCGGGCAGGTTTACATCACAACTCAATCCAACCTCGGGTTAAACACATCGTATTTTTCTATATTTACATATTTTGTCTCTTTTCTTTTTATATGTAAATATTTGCGGCCCATTATTCAAATTCATCTTTATTGATTAAGATTTATTTATGCCACTTAATTGTTTTTCAAGGTTGTTGGCATGCGTCAAACATGCCAACACATATGTTCTATATTTTAGCCCAAACGTCATTACCCCCGTTTTATACGTTCGCTCCAATGTAAGGTGTGTTGGGTTTAACACTTAAACCCAATTTAGCCATATGAAAAGGGGAGGCTTATAACATGGTGTTTATAAGGTAACATAGAAAGGGGAGTGTGAACGCATGAACTTGCAACATAACGATCTAATTAACATAAGATAGGCATATGTGAACTTGCAATTGTTACAACATATAATATAAGCAATACTTAAACATGAATCATTCTATTCACATAATCATGGTATAAACAAAACATGAATCGTTCTATTCATGTAGTCATGGCATAAATAATACTTAAACATGAACCATTCTAATCATATAATTATGGCATAATCATAATTGAACATGAGTCCTTCTATTCATATAGTCATGGCATAAACATAATTGAACATGAATTCTACTATTCATATAATCATGGTTTTTATCCTATCTATGTAACTTGTAAGTGGAATGTAATTCTAGTGTAATTCTAATGTAACTTATGCGTCAAATATATTATCATATGATTATGATAACAACATAAGCCTAAAAACATGTTTTTCAATTGGGCATAATAACGAACATAGTTTAGTCATGTTCATTAATACAAACTTACAAAGACGCTTGCTTTTGTCACTATCACAAAATCATGATTTTTATACTTGAACTATGATGCCAATTCCAACATAACCTTCATATGAATCATAATACTTAAGTGGATCAAATTACACTAAAGATGACCATAGAATTATACATCATGTTGGCATAAAAATAAATCATATACTTGCATGAATTTCAAAATAAACTATTACAACATATAGTTGTGGTTTCAACATGAATCTTATACTTGCATTTACCAAATGGGTGTTGTAAATAACTACCACAAACATGTAGTTTCCAATATGAATCATATGCTTGCATGAGTCCCAATCAAAATTCCACAACATGTGGTTGTCAACATAAACCATATACTTGTATGAATCAAACCATAGCATTGCCAAATCGTTTAGAATCAAAATAACATACAAATATAAGTCATTATCGCCACAATTCCATTTCGTTTCCAACGCAAATCGCGTACTTACAAATATCCAATCGTATACCATAATATTCCCAAATCGTTTGCATCAAAGCAACATACAAATATAGATTATTATCGCCACAATTCTATTTCTTACATTACACAAATCAACACAATTATTTAATTCATATCGGAATAGCACTCTACTTACAGCGTATGACGAATCTTCAATTCAGGAATCTGAATTCTGAATTTGGAGATGCTATCCTTTGTTGTAGGCGTTGCTTTGATTTGATTAACGTTGCTTTAAGCTTTGAATTATCTCCTAGTTGTCTCTCTATTTCTGACGGCTATCCTCAGTCTCTCCTCAGCAGCATGACGGTTTCATCTCCATTTTAGTTTATGTGAATTAGGGTTAGTCTTAGGTCCTTTTTATAGAGTTTGTGAGTTGATTTAGACCGTCGATGAAGCTTGGTTCAATAATAGCCGTTTGTTTGAAGGAGAGACCAACCAGGAGCTGACACCTAGCCCTAGTGACAAGGCAAGGCTCAGAAAATCGACCAAACACAGACCTGGCCAGCCAGGACTTGACCAGACCTGACCAGCAGGTCATTTTTGACCTGGGCGCACTTGGCAGGTGCGCCAGGTCAAAAATGTACTGGCGCACTTCCCAAGTGCGCCAGTTCATTTTTGTTCTGGCGCACTTCCCAAGTGCGCCAGTGCATTCTGACCCATTTTCTGGTTTTTCGCCCAACTTCGTTTGTCCATATCTTCTTCATACGATATCCGTTTTACGCAAACTCAGACTCTATCTCAAGCCGAATTCCGAGACGAACGCAATGGCGTATCCCGTTTCCCTTAATTCTCTGATTTAAAACTAGTTATACTTTAATTTGTGAATTTCACGGTTATAGAATACGCGGGGTGTTACAGTGCCCAATCATTTTACGTTATTGCGTGTTTAGTACATAAGTACATTTGCCTAATTATATTTATATAAGTATATGTAATGTGGTCTATGTTTTGAACTGGGACAAGACAAGCTTTACGGTGCCCGAACTTATTATATATTTTATTTGAACAAAGCCTGGAAGGTTATACAACTGTGCCTAATATCAATTATATAATGTGCCCATCCAAATTTTAGTATATATTATAGACGTGGCCTGAAGTTGAAATATAGTGCCAAAGGTTACGAATGGACTGATTCAAACTACCGGTATGAACAATCACTTAGTTTTACTTATGTGATATTTACTAGAAGTATGAATAAACGGACGTTGCTGGGGACGTGTTCTGCATATATTTAAAGTTTTAACAATAAAAAAAATATTATTAGAGTTTTTATAATATAAATTTTAATTAGTGAAACACCGTATTAAATTTATAACTGTGTCATACGTACAAATAATCGGACCAAACCAGGAGCGCCCGACTCATATCGGCAGTGGAACGGATGGAGTTGAAAACAGCTAGATGCTTGTAAAACAAATGCTTTTGATTACAACAAGGTGAGTTCAACTCCCTCAATTTTATCCCACTTATATTTTATATAAGTTGGGTTTAAATATTTGTGTGCTATGATTGTTAATTGTTTGATGGATGCTGAATATAAATATAGTTCACTGAACTGATTAAATTAAACGTTAATTTAATATTAAACCAATCGTTATTTTTAATGATTATTTCAAAATGAGGTAATTTACCTCGTTGGTTACATTATAATAATATAAATGTATTAAAGTGAAATTTGAATGTTTGGATTGCTATTATTGTTTGATGGTGGAATATTATATCATTTATTTAAAATAAATGATATTGTTAAGATAACATGTTTGGATGCAGGTAAAAACAGGTTGGAGGGTTCCAACTGGATTCCTCAAATTTATTTTTATGTTCATATTACAATTACATGAACTGTTTAACCAATATGTTTGATTTTGGCTGTCAATTGTTGAATCTAAATTCAATGGTTGTTTTGGTATTACCTAATGGGCAGTATTGGTTGAGTAATTGGCAGCATTTGGCCCAAAAATATATCGTTTTATAAATATTGATTCACCGTCAGGTGAACCGACGGTAATGAAGTTATAAAATTTATTTTATAACTGAAGATAGAGTTTGAAAGATATTATTTTGAATAAAGGTATAATATTTATTATCAAAGTTATAAGTAATTATTAAATGATTTTATAAATCGATTCTTTTGATTTATAAGCAAACGAGTAGAAATTTACACAACGGTTAAGACTTGAATTAATTATTTCTCAAGAGGGGATTTAAATGAAATTATTTAAATTTATTATAATTATATTAATTTAAAGGAAGAACTAATTGGAGTTGATTAACAAGATAATCATGGTTTGAGTTGATGAAGTAAACTAAGTTAATTGGAATTAATTATTTGATTAATTTATTTTTAATTAATCAGATAAATAGTTTAACAAATATTTATTTTATATTTAATATGATTTAAAAACAAATTTACTGTTAATTGAGTTAAATAAGAAGTTAACTATTTCTATGATAGTTAATGTGATGTAGTTCATTAATTTAATGAATAATGATTTAAGTGATCAAGCCGTAAATGAGATTCAATAAGGTAAGTAATCAAAGTAGATTTTGAAATACAACTGGATTTTTGGAAAGATTTGATAAACAAATTTTATATTAAAGCCGAGTTTTATAATAAGTCGTAAAAGGGATTTTAAGCCGATACGATATCTTAAAATAAGGATCGAGATAACTAGGGTTTTATATTAAAAACCTGAGAGTTATAAACGATGTTTATAAAAGTGGCATGAGACTAAGACGCTAAGTTTTTAATTAACGTCACTTAGTAATGGAATTTGAAACGAGACTTTCAAAGAATTTCCTAAGGATGGGAGAATGAAACACCCCGAATTTTTAATTAAAGATATTGAAATGAGAATAAATTAATTAAATATTCATTATTAAGCAGAATCAGTATCACCTTGCGTTCATCTCGGAATTCTAGTTCAGATAGACCCCAAGTTGGCGTAAAACGGATAACATATGAAGAAGTTATAGGCTTTAGAAGTTTGTATACATATAAGGCTCATATTAATAATAAAATAAGTCCAGAAAATCAAAAACAAGAAAATGTGCGAAAAAGTCCCCTTAGGGGTTGACCCACCACCTTGGGGGTCGACCCCACCTCAGATCTGGGGAGATTCTTTAACGAATCTAAACTGCTTTATGGACCATGTTCGTTGTTAACTCAGCATTGCGTGTGCATGAACACTTATAAATAGGCTAACAGAGCCTAGCCGAAATCTCACATTTTCTGAGAGGCCGCTTAAGCTCTGCCATTCTTCTTCCTCCTCAAATCTTTTCATAAAAACAGGATAATTAGTTTAGGGAAATTCTGAATCAAGATCTGGAGGAAAAGAATGTATATCTGCAAATGGGTGTTCAGAATTCATATCGAAGTAAGGTAATTTCTTGGATTTGGTCTATTTGAATTTCCCCTATTTCTTCTCTTCTTCTTTTAGTTAAGAATTGTGGATCCATGGTTGTTTAGGTTCTAAATCCAGTTAGGGTAACAATGAAATGCTAAATCTGGACCAGATTCAGGAATTGGAAAGCAATTTAGGTGAGTGGATTTAAGTTATACCATTTTTGATAATGGTATATTTATCATTTGACATTCCCCGTTAATATGCAATGTAAATCTGCTAATATAATATGTTGAAATGTTAATATGATGTATTGAAATGTTAATATGTTGAAAAGGATAAACCTGTTAAAATATGTGGAAACGATTACTGTTGTATACATGCATGTTTTAATATCATGTTAATTGGATATTGTAAGTTAAGTTACAGTGAAATTGGAATAATTACGTGTTAATTTGTGGCATATTATGTACTTGAACCCTTAACTGTAAGAATTGGTATAATTACATGTTAAACTGTTAGATGAGAATAATTACATGATTGATAGTTACTTATTATTTTAAATGAAGTTAACTACATGTTGGGAAGAGCATGCGACATGATAACTAGAAATAGACTTAATATGATATTAAGTGTGACATGTAAAAATAGATTACCGTAAATAGAAAACTATAATTGCACTTAGACATGCGGATCAACTTATGGTAGAAGTCTGCTCGAAACCGCCCAGCAAATCCAACATCCGCAAGTTGTTAATTTAATGTGAGGGGTCTAGTGCATAAATATACATGTAACGGTGCTAAGACACGAGGTTAAATTCAACTTGTGGTAGAAGTCTGCCTGGAACCGACCGGCAAATCCAGTATCCACATGTTTTTAATTTAATGTGAGAGGTCTAGTGCATAAATATATATATGTATATAAAAGGATAGAAATAAATGGCACTAATTGTGATTAATGGAAATGAATAAGGAAATGAATGAAAGTAACAACAATAAAAGAAGTGGAATGAACAAGGAATGATAATAACCTATTATAATTAATTACATTAGATTAGAATGTTATATAATAGGTAGGCTTATCCTAGGGACAAGTAGAAATTATAACTTAGGTTATAATAAACGATAAAGAAAATGGAATAAATTATGCAATGAGATAAGTTGTATTTAATTGTAAATTAAGTTATCTGTATGGACGAGAATCTGAAATCTACTGATGAGGACAACATAAGTTATATTAATGGAAAGGAAACTTATTAGTAAACCTTAGTTACGAGAACTAAGTTAATATGTAAACAACGACAAGTTGTAGTGACTGTGTAAGATGAAATTATGATTAAATATGAAAGAATAAGGCAAACTTATGAAATGAAATAAGTTATATTTAATCATAAACAATAAGTGACATGTTAAACAGAAAACATGTGAATTGAGATATATTTAATTACATATTAAGTAGAACATGTTATTGTAATTATGAAATTAGACAATGAATAATATAAAGAGATTGTAGATTACAGACCTTGAATTATAATATAGAGAATAACATGTTATGGGCTTATTAATAAACTTAAATGGGTTAATTTATATGACTGAAATTAATAAGCAGGAGGGGTCCATTCCTTGGAGATATAAGGGGCTCGGAAAGAACTTGGTAACTTGGATAAGAAGTTAATATGATTTGAGATAACCAAGTTTACTGGAAATCTGATAAGGTAAAAGAAGCGCATAATTGAATGTTTAGACATAGGGTGTAACACCCCACCTCCGCTAGGGTCACTCACAAAGGGAATGCACTAGTTTTGGTGGAGTATTATCTAGGTAAACATACACAGAGATATCACAAGGCAGAATATAAATAAAGCAGCGGTAGAAATTAAAAACCAAATTTCATTACTTTCAAGAAAAGAGTCAAAACCTCATATATCCAAAGTACAAATTATTTCATTACATCAAGTTCTAAATAAAGAAGCATAAACTTAAGATAACAAAAGTAAATTATTCCCCAAAAATAGTAGAAGTGCAGCCATAACTTAGCTCAAGTCCAAACCGTACATGAGCTGACAGAAAGCAAGCTAAATCCAAGCTAAGAGCTAGCGTTTCCTCCCTGAGAACCTGGGGGGAAACGAAAGAAAAAGAGGCGAAAGAAAAAGGGTCAGTCATAAAGACTGGTAAGCCCTAATGACTTTCAGCATAAAAACTAGTAAAAGTAACATGACATGTGAAAACTGGAACTAAACATAAGGATGATAACAGGAATGGTATGATAACTAAGATAACAAGATAAGTCAAGTCTAGCATCGCATATTCAAGATTTGCTGCACCAACTGTACTAGTATTCTAACCCATGTCAAGTATTAACCATGAAATGATCCCTTGGCCCAATATCATGAAATGACCCATTACAGGGTCCTACAGTACGATCTACTAATAGATCGGCTCCCTACAAGTTCTAGCTCGTCATGTGTCTGTGTCATACGGCCCAATCACGAAATGTAGTCACCTGTGCTAGGTCCACCATAGGGTGTATCAAGCCCTAGGGTGCCAACCACCGACACGAATCAAGCACACACATTGTAAACCTACTGGTGCCCAATGCCTGCTTTTTCAACTCTGGACTACGTGCACGACCATAGTCCGCCTGAACCTACAATGGCGCACCAACTCAGCCGTCGTTCTGGTCGTTTACAATCAGCCCAGTAATCGTGCCCCACCATGCCTAGTCCCAGGGTATCGTGATACATCTAAGTGGGTTACTGCTGAAAAGGACCGCGTAACTAGGGTTTCTAATGGGTTAAGTGTTGTCATTCAAATTCGTGACTTAACCCTATCCAATCATGTATCAATTTGGTTAAGTGTTGTCTTTCATGTTCATGACTTAGCCCTATCATGTAGCATAAATTCATTAATGCACCCCAACCTCTCACATTAGACTAGTTGTTGTGGTCACTGGATTTGCCGGGCGGTTCCAGGCAGATTTACACCACAACATAGTCTAACCTCGGGTTTTAGGTGCGATATGACCAACTACCCACATTGGATCCTTTTATTTGCAGTCACTGGATTCGCCGGGCGGTTCCGCGTAGATTTACACTGCAAAGTCAACCCAACCTCGAGTTGGCCATTTTCAAGTTCATTCTAGAGTCATGACCATGTTCAAGTCTCATATCAAGTTCGTGACAAGTTCCAAGGTAAGTTTCATGTCCATATTCAGATTCAAGTTACAACAATGTTCATGTTCCAAGTTCATGGTAAATTCAGGTTTGCCTAAACTACCCAAATCGTATTACCATCGCACGTGAATTCGAATTGATACAAACAAATATAATTAGGGAATAACATAGAAAGAATGGGCATAAGGTGGCAAAAGTGATTACAAGTCAAGCATGGTATAACTTGAGATAAACGATTACAACAATACTGGCATATGGAGTAGTGGTCTCAAATATCAAATCTAGCAAAATAGGGTGATAGTCATGGTAACAGTTGACATAAGATAGTAACCCCAAACTTGTGAATAACAACTAATTCAACATCACAGGCATGAATATTATGGACATTAGGGGTTTTAGATCTACAACATATATAGGCCCCAAATCAATTTCGTATAAATATTACCACAAGTCAAGATGAATAGATCCAAGGTGAACAAATAGTAGATCCAAAATACTAGATCCAAAATGAACAATGATAGATCCAAGATATACAATGATAGATCCAAGATAATTGTCATACTTAGGTTCAATTTCAATTTAAAACATGTCCATATTAAGTTTAAAGTTTAGATCTAAAAGTAACTGGGGCTTACAGATCGTGGTTTGAGAATTAGAAAACAAAGAGGTGATGTTGAATCTCGAGTCTAATAGAAATCCCCCAAACAGCAATACTCTACACGTAGCCTTATTGGAGAAGAAGCAATCCCTTTTCTCTAACTTTTCAACCAGAGTTTTAGCAGCATAAGGCCAGAGAGAATTTGTGTAGGGAGACTAGAGTTAGGGGATGTTTATATAGGGTCACGCCAACGAATTTAGACAGAAATCGGACTAGAAACATCAGAGTGAACTCTGACTCGAAAATGGGCTCGGCAACCAGGTCGACACCCAGGTCGACTCTATGGTCGACCTAGTCCTGGGCAGGTCGACACTATGGTCGACCCCCAGGTCGACCTGGTCCTGGACGGGAAATTTCCGGCCCAGACCGTTCTGGGGTTTGAATTCGAAATTTGAATTCGAATTCTGAGCTGTTTTTGAACTTGAAATTTCTGAAACTTTGAAGGGTCATAACTTGGTCATACGGACTCCGATTTTCGAAAACTCAGACTCGTTTCCAAGTAGAATTTCGAGACGAACGTAGTGGCGTAACCCGTTGCCCTTGATCCTTATTTTAAAAATTAATTATGCCTTGATTTATGGTTATAACACATTATTAAAATACGGGTTGTTACATAGGGTCTAATAACACATTAAAATGAGGCGCTTGGACCGGTCTGTACATTTAAGGATGAATAACCCAACGGGGTAGATCATCGTGGTGTCATGAGGCACGAGGGGAGCGCACATCCATCTGATTACTCTTACTTTTCTGCTGATATTTTGCTAGCTCCGTAGGACAGGAAGGGGAAGCACATGGCTTCTTGGGACGTGGAGAGTACTCCTGGTAGTCCTCTGTGCTGTGACAGCGTTCTACTGTGCTCACAGAGGTTAGGTCTACGCGTTTCTACCTAGTGAGTATGCCTTGATTTCCACGATAGTGGGTAATCAGAAGACTATAGGGTGGCATATGTGATTCGACGATCCCGTTGCCTGGCTTTTTGGCTAGGTTACGAACACCCTTGTGTACTGACAGGTCTAACCATTGTATAGCAGAGTCATTGGGTACCTACCATCGACAGTCAACGTAATGCGTGATGCAGAAAGGCGGAGAGCTAAACTAACAGACCATAGACCTTTTGTTATTAAGGCTATGGGTAAGGGATAGGCCAACCACGATTTGTTGTTTGTTGTTTGCTCTTGGGCCAGGTCATTAGTTCTTAATCTTGTTCGTCTTTCATTAGTTGAGGGAGCGGTTAGGTGGGACCATAGCCACTGAAAATGCAGACCTTAGCTTCTATCTAAACAGATATCTGAAAATCTCCCGACCAAGTTCTTTGTTTCTTGTACAGCCCTGCCACGGGACTTGGTGCACAATAGATGATATGTGTGGTTAAGGCATCGAGTACGATTGACGATACGTAGGAAAGTCTAGATATATGCATGTCTGCTCTGGGTGGCATATCGTAGACTCTAGGGAATTACTCTATGATCTGATTCGATCAAAAATGGTAGTCTGTATGCTTACGTAGCATGGCGATGGCAGTTCTATGCGAAACGTAGCATTGTTATGTAGAGGTTCGTACGTCACTACAACGTAGGATGAGAGACTACGTATATTTCTGTGGTGCTACGGCGGAGAGCGTACGAGTGGGATACCATGGGGTGTACATTAATTTGGGGGTAGCTACATATATACTGTATTAGGTTAATCCACTGGGAGTAATTGGGTACGACGTGTGTGTAAGCCTTGAGTGCTATTAACACGAGTAACTTAATAAACAAGAAAATGTAACTGAACGGTATATGTAGGATTATCCAAAACGTGTAGTTTAAATGCAGTCACCTGAACTTGTGTTATGACCCCCGCCTCATCACATACTCACATGTTAGACTTGGGCAGAGATATGATAGCTTTGGATACTGGTTAGGAAGTATTATAAATTGGGTAAGGCTATATTTTGATTATATTATATTTTTTTCATTCTGTTGTGAGATGTTTTCTGAGCTTTGATATATTTTATATCTCTGTATTTTCTGCGGGATACCAAAGCAACCAACACAGGTTTCGAGGAATTAGAATTTTGAAAACAAATTCAGTCTGTCGGAATTCGGGTTGTTACACTTTGGTTGCCATTATCACGTCCCCTACTCTGCCGTTTGGGAATCGAGACCACCGTAAATTATCTCCTTCCAAGCTCTACCTCACTAACACCATTTCGCCTAGCTCGCGAAACTCCGATGAACTACGATCTCGACCTCCCCCATGCTGCTATACAACGGAAGCGAAATTTTCCACTCATGTTTCTCCTTATTTCATACGTGCATATCCCTGCATTTCCCGAACCCCCCTTGCGTCGGAATCTCCATCAATTCCCCGCTTTAAAGTCGAGCTCGAACTGCTCCATTGCGTTCAGACCAACTTTGCATGCAAAACTCGAGCTAGGAACTGCTCGCACGCCCCCTCCCTTCTTGGCTTCCATCCAGCCAAGAAGCTACTGTGCACGGTGCGAATGCTGTTCAACCGAGTTCAATAAAGCTTCAGCTACTGTGCATGGTGCGAATGCGGTTCAACCGAGTTCAACAAAGCTTCAGCGTGAGATGTGAAGAGAAATAACGCAGGAGTTCCATGATTTATAAGTGGATAATTGTTTATAGTTTTTAGAAGAGAATTTAGTTTTGATAAAAATCTCAGGAACCATTTTCTTATGGTTTCCTGTGGTTTTTCTAAAGCAAGCGAATAAAGACAGAAGAACTATTGCGTATTTATACGTCCAACTCTTTGGCATGCAAGGTTTCGAACATAGGGTAGTTGGAAGCAGAAACAGGCTATGAATTTGAAAACTCATGGCAGTGTTGGGTAGATAGGTTCTTGCTTATGGTAGCCATGATTTGCCAATTTATGGCAGTTTCCCTTTTTCATACTTTGAGACTTGCAGTGATTTTTTCCTAGTACCAGTGTGCTTTCCTCTAGCATAAGCATGTGCGCAATTTAATATATAGGTCTGCAATGTGTTTCCATACATCAATAGCTGATGGATAATTCAAAAGGCTAGCTACGAATGTGGTATCGAAAAATGGTGTATCACTTATCAAATCAAGGGAATATGTACTTGCTGGTAGAGTAGATGGTGCTATAAGTGTTTTAGCTAAGATGAAAAGTCATGGGTTATTGCCAAATATTAGCATATATAACTAGTTGCTTGATGTCTTAGTTAGACAATGGGTCGACCAATCCGTCAATTTGTTGAATGAGGTAATGAGATCTAGAGTTGATATAGATGTAGTTACTTATAATATTATGATGCATGGATTTTGTCAAGTGGGATATTATATTGAAACTGTAAAAGTAAGTGGTAAGTAAAGTTAGGGGAATCACACACACACACACACACACATATATATATATGTGTGTGTGTGTGTGTGTGTGTGTGTGTTTAAAGTTTAAATCCTTGTTATTAGTTAGAAAATATCGGTATCCTATTACATAAAACTCCATTTTGGACAAGCTGCTACAGATAAAAATAAAAATACAAACGTGTCGAGCAAGGTGCCATAATTCCAAAAATATAATAAAATAGATGAGATAACTTATTTTGTGAAGCCCCAAAATGCTGGTTTAGGGTACAAAATACGTTAAACAAAAAGTAGCTTATTTTCCAAAAATAAAAATTACAGAAAGTAGCTTATTTGAAAATTTGATTTGGGCATAACTTACAACCTATAAGCCAAAATCTCAATTTTTCACTTCCATTAGAAAAATACTATTGACTAGATTCGAACGTTTCTTGTTTCACAGAATTCCGACTTATAACGAATCCTGTATATTCATTTGAAGTTCAAAACTCAATATTACGAACTACCGCGTCGTTTCGAGCTCGTTTTAAATTATGATATAATTATAACTTTCAAATATTGTTTAAATAATAAACTCGTTATAATAATTCAATTCAAGACTGAATTAAATCTATTAAATTATCCAATTCACACAATATTGCCAATACAACAATTTCCAATCATTTCGGAAATTAACTTTATTATTCCGATATTTATATTAATTAAATAGTCGAAATATTTCAAATTCAAATCATTTAAATTACTAAATCTCTATTTAAATAATTAAATAAATAAATTACTAAATCGCTAAAAATCCGGGACGTTATAGCATGAATATAAATGTTGAAATAAAAAAGTTCAAGTTAAAAACAGAAAGACATAAATGTATATATATATACATGCATGAAAAAGTGGACAAGAAATTAGCTGCAAATTAGAATAAAACAATGCTTTGATAGCCTTATAAATTACATTAATTTAGCAGCTATAAAATGGATTTTGCATGAGAAAGTTATAATGAATTAATAACCAAAAGATTGCATGTGTATATATACACGCGAATTCAAAATTCAAACTTAAAGATGAATTATAAGTAGAATAATATAAATCAGGAGAATTATATTTAGCAAGTGATTAACGTTATTAATCAACATTAAAACCAGAAAACGAAACGGTGCAGAAATCTCATTTGGATCCAGGATGGGTCGACCCATATATCGACCCACCTTAGAGGTTGGGTTTGCACTTTACTACCGGTGAGTGTACCGCGACTTCAACGGTAGTTTGAAAGTCAGAAGATTGTGGCGGAGGACGTTGGGTGATTCGGCGGTTGCCTCACGGGGAGGCTGGTTAGGACTGAATAAAGGATAATAATCGTCGGGCATCTATTATCGGCAGTCAACGGGATGCGGAAAGACTAGAGCTAAACCTATAGACCATCGATATTTCATTATCGAGGCTTTGGTTGTGGGACACGCCAATTTGGACGTAGATTGTTTGCTAGGGGCACGTCACTTAGCTCTTGATGTAGTCTTTCACTGGTTGAGGGAGGGGTCGAGGTGGGACCATAGCTACCGTGAAAACGCAGACCATAGTTTGGATATATGTACTATAGCCCCTATTCTTCGACCTATAAAGATATGGAAAAGCTCCCGACCGAGTTCTATGCGTTGGATGTAGACCTATTACGGGACTTGGGGGTACAGTAGACAGTATATACGTATGAGGGTCTAGGTACACGCACACCGCACCGGGTGGTGTATCACTGACGCTAGGGCATTACTCTGTGGTGAGACTTGATTCGACCGAGGAGTTTGGATATGGCAGTCCGTTCGCTTACGTAACATAGCAAGGGTAGTTTGTTGCGGAACGAGGCATATTAATATAAAGGTCTGTACGTCATTCGCGTAGGATGAGAGTCGCATATGCTCCCGAGGCGTGACGACGGAGTCCATGCGAGGAGGGTACCACGTGAAGTACCTTTATATTGGCGGTTAGCTACATGTATGTTATATTAGGTTAATCTATTGGGAGGTAGATGGGTACGACGTGTATGTGTAATCCTTGAGTGCTATTAACCCAAACTAACCTAATAAACAAGAAAACATAACTAAATGGTATATGTAGGGTTATTTTAGAATGTGTAATTTCAGTCCAATCACCAAAACTTGTGTTCTAACCGCCACCTCATAACACTCTTGCAGGTTAGGTTTATTACAGAGATTTGGTAGCTTTGGATACTGGTTAGGCAGTATTATTACTTTGCTAAGGCTATATTTGATTATATTATATTTTATTCCTGTTGTGAGATGTTTAATGAGCTGTGATATATTTTATATCTCTGACTTTTCTGCAAGAAACCAGACAAGTCAACTCGGGTATCGATAGATTGGGATTTTTGTAAAAAATTCGGTTTGTCGGAATTCGGGTTGTTACATCTGATATCAGAGCATAGATTTAGGATTCCTGTATAGATAGTGATTGAACATATTTGTATTTTTAAAGTATAAATATATTATATATATACACCTAGATCCATAAAGGAACACACTAAATAAGAAAAGATGTGTATGCAAAGAGTTGGGATACCATTTATGTATATTAAAGCAATGATTATGGAAATTTGAGACCCTTAGGTGGTTTGACTGAAAAGTGTACAATGTGCTTTGTATTAGAGAAAGATGTATCACATATGTAAGTGCTTTGGATTATGGGCTTAACAGTTAAATTAGGTAAAAGGAAAGAAGAAAATGGATTAGGAATATATATTTGAGAGAAATGACTTTGTGGGGATATCTAAGAAAGTTTGGGTGAGTTAGGAACCCACTGTGAGTTTAGCCCCATTGTTAACTTTTGAGAACTTGAAATTTTAAAAGCTTTGGGTGGTAGTTTACAGCGTTTTTCAAGTTTTTCCCTTAAAGCTTACAATTTTAAACTACGTACTAGTTAAATTGTGTAGAAACAATTTTTGAAACAAAAAGGAAGTAATTTTGATGTTTGGAAAAAAAATATGTAAGGAACATATTTGAAAAAGTACATATTTGGTTTTGGAGAAAAAATAAAATAAAATGGGGTATATTTTGGAAATGATGATTTCATATGGATTTTTTCTTTCTAAAATGGATTCTTTCAAAAAAATGTACACGTTATAGATCATGTATAGCTCACTAGTTTTTAAGCTATAACGTAGGAAAGGATTAAAAAGAAAAACATAGAAAAGATTACATTTTTTTAACAAATAAAATTTTCAGTAAAGAAAATTTGAAAATCTATATTCTTTTGACAATAATTTTTTATAATAGTTTTGACATAAAATTTTGTTGGGTGGAGAAAGTAAGTTGTAAGAATTAAGAATAAAGTAGATGTTTGCATCTAGTTGTAAGTAATTAACCGACATTGAAAAAAAATAGCAGTTGTGAAACTGATTAAGAAATAGTTGTCCTTGTCTACTCCAGTTTTTATGATTTGAAAAAAAGTTTTGCATTTTTTTATGGGATGACATATTTTTATGGTTTGACAAAGGTAAGTTTTAATGAGAAAAAATTAAAGTTTTGAAACTTTTAATTTTTGAAAGGAAAGTGAAATAAGGAAGCCAAACCAAGTTTTTAAATCGTGGAGTAGGTAAGGATCAGTACCTAAGGAAAGACGCAACATATTTTGAGGCTATGAAGTGGATAGCAAGAATTATTTTGAAATAATGGTAAGTTCCCATAGAATGCGTAAGCATTATAGAGCCTAAGTTGTTGCTTGGAAAAGATTGTTAGTACACAACAAGGACTAGTGGTGACTACCAGATGGTAGAGGGCAAGTAAGTGTTTAGATCCTTTGGTTTGGGCTTTTCTTTGTCAGAGGGGACATGATCCTAGTATACTTAGACCTTGGTAGTAGCTGTGTAGAGTGATTGTTTTATTGTTTTAGTTAAAGTATTAGCAGGCTTATTTGAAGACTAACCTTAGATCAGTGGATTAAGTTAAATAAGCTAAGAAAAAGTAATGACATAACTAAAAAGAAAACAACAAATCAAGTAAAGCAACCAAGATGACAGTTGAGAAAAATAGAAATTCCGAGAAATGGGAATAAAAATGGCTTTTTCCTAAGTAAGTTGAAAAGAAAAATCTATAACAAAGAAAATTTTCTTATGTGAACTGTTCTTGGATAGGAAGATAGGGAAGCTTTATATAATAGTTGCATAAAATCCATGTATGGATAGAAAAGGTTCATAAAAGAAAAACGAAAGATGTCAAATTTTCCATTTTCTACCTTATTGTAACATAAGAAATCGAATTTAGAAAATTAGATTTTTCTGAAATTCGAAAATTTAAAATTGGTTAGTAGGGTTGGATGCAAAAATTGGATGAACTACGCTCTTGCTCTATAACAGTGTGGGAGAATTTGGATGAAAGAGTATTTTGATTTTCAAAATATTGCATTCATATAGAAATTTCCAGTATATTTAGGGTGTGTGCATCACGTTTTCAAAGATTTTCAATACAAATTTGCATTCATATAGGAGGTACAGCTTAGGCATTCATTTCATTCATGTATTACTTTATTGTATTACACTTTGCACAAGTGCACAAATGATTGAAAAATTGGATGTACACCTGATGGTTGTGAATTATGCGAGGAATTATTTAATTTTACACTTACAAAATTTCAGGGATGAAATTTCCTAAGGGTGGGAGAATGTAACACCCCGCATTTAATTAAATAATAAATTGGGTTAGACATAATGATTGAAACACATACATATATGCATGAATATAAATGTTGAAATAAAAAGTGCAAGTTGAAAACATAAAGAAATAAATGCATAAATAAATACATACATGAAAAAGTGGACAAGAAATTAGCTGCAAATTGGAATAAAACAATGCCTTGATAGCCTTATAAATTACATTAATTTAGTAGCTATAAATTGGAACTTGCATTGGAAAGTTATAACAAATTAATAACCAAAAGATAGCATGTGTATATATACATTCGAATTCAAAATTCAAACTTAAAGATGAATTCTAACTAGAATAATATAAATCAGGGGAATTATATTTAGCAAGCAATTAACATTATTAATCGACAATAAAATCAGAAAACAAAACGGTGTAGAAATCTCATTTGGACCCAGGATGGGTCGACCCATATGAGATCTGGGTCGACCCATGTGTCGACCCTGGGGTCAACCCACCATAGAGGTGGGTCGACATAGGGGTCGACCCGGTTGGCCCAGATCTGTTTCTGCATGACGTGGATTTCTGATACAAACGACTCAGAATATAATTGATTAAATCCGATGGACCAAACTTTCTCGTACACCTATTAATAGACAAGCAGGCCTAGCTTTAAACTCATATTTTCTAAGATGCTGCCTAGGCTATGCCATTCTCTTCTTCCTCCAAATCTTTTCAGAAAATTAGAATACTAGTTCATAAGGGTTCTGATTCAAGATTTGAAGATAAGAGATATAAATCTACAAATAGGTGTTCAGATTTCTGATCAACGTGAGGTATGTTCTTGAATCAGATTTATATAGGTTTCTCTCTCTTTCCCTCTTCTTTTAGTGTTAGATTTGTGAATCCGTGGTTGTTTTTTGATAATAGATCCAGTTAGGAAAATCACGGAATAACAGATCTGAATCAGATTCAAGGATTGGAAAGTTGTCTAGTGAGTGGATTTAAATTATACCTTTTTAAATAATGGTATATTTATCGTTTGCATTCCCCGTCATTCTTAACATGTTAAATAACTGTAGGTTCTGATAATTGCGGTATAATTCATTTTTAGTTATGTTATGAATATTATTGTTGTGTAGATTTATTCTATGAATCTGTTAATTGGATTAAAATCAGCGTAATACTGGAATTGTGGAATTTACAATAAAAGTGAATATGTTATAGAAAATGTTGTTAATGACAAGTTGGATATTGTAAATCAAATTACAGTGAAATTGGGAATAACAGAAAAAGAATAGATATGCCTAATTTGTATGTAAAATTAACAGTAATTGGGAAATTGTAGATAACTGCACTGAGGCACGAGCTTAAGTTCAACTTGTGGAAGAAGCCTGCCCGGAACCGCCTGACAAATCCAACGTCCATAAATGGTCAACTTAATGTGAGAAGTCTGGTACCTAAACATATATAAAAGTATATGTATACAATAGACAATAAGTAAATAAATAAATAAATTAGTAATATCTATTGGGGTACAACAAATAGATATTTTGAGATCGATAAAATAAAGATACTTCATTGTCGATTAATGTCTCAGGAAACTATGACCGTTAGGTTCATAAGTGACGACATTAATTGTAATTAATAGAATTAAATGGTACGTGTGAAAATATACAAGACGGTAAAGAAATGGATGCTATAACAATAAAGTTTTATCTAAAAAGGGAAAATGTGATGAACGGGGAATATAACCTATCATAAGTTATTATATGGATGGGAGTGGAATATAATAGGAAGGCTTGTCCTAGGGACAAGTGGAAATTATAACGTAGGTTATAATAAATGAAAATGAAACTTATTAATAAACCTTAGTTAACAGAACTAAGTTAATAAGTAAACAACAACAAGTTGTAATGACAGTGTAAGATGAGGTTATGATTAAATAAGAAAGAATGAGGTAGAGTTATGGAATGAAATAAGTTATATTTAATTTAATTATATATATTAAGTAACATGTTAATAGAAAACATGTGGATTGGGATAAGAAATACTTAATTATACATTAAGTAGAACATGTTATTGTAACTTGTAAACATGAAATTGTACAATGAATGACATGGTAATAATGTAAAAAGGTTGTAGATTACTTTCGTTAATTACAATAAATGGATTAACATGTTATGGGCTTATTAATGAACTCAATTGGGTTAAATTATATCACTGAATTAATAACTGAAAGGGGTTCGTTCCTTCGAGATATAAGGGGCTCAGAGAAAATCTAGTAACTTGAATAAAAAGATAAAATGTGGATAATCAAGTTAATTGGCAATCTGATAAGATAAGACAAGCGCACGATTAAAAGATTGGACGTAGGGTCCAATATTACATTAGCGTGATGCGCTTAGACCACTTCGCATGTATGAAGTTGAAGAACCCAACGGGGTAGATCATCGAGGTGTCAGGAGGCACGAGAGGAGCATGTCCATATGATTCTTCTGCTTGATTTTCTGCTTGCTGGATCTGAGGGACTAGAAGGAAGCACGCGGCTTCCGAGGGACGTGGTAGGGTACTCCGTGGTGGTCCTCTATTGTGGTGCACGCTCAAGCTGTACTCACGGAGGTTGGGTCTGTGCGTTACCACCCAGTGAGTATACCTTGACTACAATGGTAGTTTGGCAGTCAGAAGGACGTGGCGAATGACGTTCAGTGATTCTGCGGTTTCCTCATGGGGAGGCCGGTCAGGACCAAATAAAGGATAGTAATCGTTGGGTACCTGTCATCTGCAGTCAGTGGGATGCGGAAAAACTAGAGCTAAACCTATAGGCCATCGATCTTTCACTATCGAAACTTTGGTTGCAGGACACACCAATTTGGATGTAGATTGTTTGCTAGGGGAAAGTCACTTAGCTCTTGATGTAGTCTTTCACTAGTTGAGGGAGGGGTCAAGGTGGAACCATAACCACCGTGAAAATGCATACCATAGTTTGGATATCTATACTTTTAACCCCGTTAGTCGACCTATATGGATATGGAAAAGCTCTCGACCAAGTTCCGTGCATTGGATGCAGCCCTATTACGGGACTCGGGGTACAGTAGGCACTACGTACGTGTGAGGGTCTAAGTACACGCATACCGCACCGCGTGGTGTATCGTAGATACTAGAGCAGTACTTCGTGGTGAGGCTTGATTCGACCGAGGAATTTGGATATGGTAGTTCGTACGTTTACATAGCATAGCGATAGTACTGTGCGGAGCATGGCATATTAATATGAAGGTCCATACACCATTCAGTGTAGGATGAGAGTTGCATACGCTTCCGAGGCGTGACGGCGGAGACCGTGCGAGAAGGGTAGCATGGGATGTATCTTGACCTTGGAGGTTAGCTATATATATGGTATATTAAGTTAATCTACCGGGGGGTAGATGAGTATGACGTGTCTGTAAAGCCTTGACTGCTATTAACCCAAACTAACCTAATAAACAAGAAAACATAACTGAACGGTATACATAGGGTTATTTCAGAATGTGTAATTTTAGTCCAGTCACCAGAAGTTATGTTCTAACCCCCTCCTCATAACACATTCGCAGGTTAGGTTTTTGACCGAGGTATGGTAGCTTTTGTTACTGGTTAGGCAATATTATTACTTTTGTAAGGCTATATTTGATTATATTATATTTTACTCCATTCTGTTGTGATGTTTTATGAGCTCTGATATATTTTATATCGATGCCTTTTCGGTAGGATACCAAACAAGTTAACTCGGGTTTCGGTAGAGTGGGATTTTTAAAAAAAATAGTTTGTCGGAATTCGGGTTGTTACAAAGATGATGGTCTGTCATCGCACATTTTCTTGAATGTGAGCTCTTTTTCTGGAGTTTTATAGAGACGAGGATATTTTTTTATGCAGACAACTTTTTTTTGAAGAATGACTACATGTGATACACCATGTCCGTTAATGTCACTCTTTATCTGAATGCATTAAGTTTCGTGAAGCATTATAGGTAAACAGAAACAGAAACATTACATGACAGACATAAAATAACAGCGGAATTAAAATTTTATTTAATAGAAAAGCTTCATGGTTCAAACCAATTACATAATAAGTCTGGAATACTGAAAACATAAAACTTCTGCCTTGTACATAAATCATCATCAGAATACAATAATACATAAAAAGAGCATAATCCCCAAAATATAGCCATAGTAGAGAAGATATGAAATCAAGCGGTACATCTAAGCAGCTCCAAGCAGAATGAAAGAAGAATCCTGATCAAGCTTGAGTATTCCCACCCTGAGAACCTTGGGGGGAACGGAAGAGAAAGAAGAGGAAATAAAATGGGCCAGACATAAAGTTTGGCGAGTCCAGTTACTTTTAGCATATAAATAAGTAAAAGCATCATGACAGGCATATAAGTTGGAGAGAGATAACAGTGTCATAAGGCAGGTATAGTAAGGAAAACATGATAAACTGAACAGAACATGTGTTGCGCTTCTATATTACTTTTCTCTGCACCAATACTAGTATAACAAGAACAAGATGATCCCAAAAAGTACAAATTGGTAGAATTAGGTGTACTTCTAGTGAGAGGTTTTACCTCATACAACAACAAGTAGCCCAACAGAACTGACAGGTGCTAACCCCCAACGGCAAGAACGGACTCCTAAATAAGCAAGACTAGATGTACCTCAATTACTACCCCAATCGATCGGCTCCCTGGCTCGTAGATACCCTGTGATGTCCCCACAGTAGGATGTATCACTTCCTAAAGTGGCAACCCTTTGTTTACAAGAAGTGCACAAACCATATCTACAGGTGTCACGACGTCTTAACCTCCCTGGACTGGACCCATGCACACATATGACCACGTCGGAATGTGTCGCCCACACCGTCCCTCAACTGACCTCTTATAATCAGCTCAGTAAGCGTGCCCAGACCCCGACCTAGTTCGGGTCTCCCCATTTGACACCAAGATGGGTTACTGACTGAAACGGGTTCCACACCAGATGATACAAGCTTCCCGCTGGGCTTGCATCCCCACTACTAGGATTTCAACAGGTTATGCCGACAGTTTAACAAGATTGCATAACCCCACAGGTTAATTTTGTAGGCCTATATACATAAATATTACCACCACCACAAGATTTACTTAACCCTCCCACTGATTCAAGCAAGTTTACTTAACCCCAACTCTAGTTAACAGGTTCGTGTAATCCTTATGGATTCAAATAGGTTAAGTATTACAATTTATCACCTTTCATTCGTTTATGGTTATAATGCGCTAGACCTCCAACATTAAGTCCAGCACTTGCTGGTGTTGGATATGCCGGTTGGGTCCAGGCAGACTTCTTCCACAAGTCGGACTTAACCTCATTACCTAGCATCGTCATGTGTACGTTTATGCACTTAGACCCCTCACATTAGATTCACCACTTGTGGTCGTTGGATTTGCTTGGTGGTTCCGGGCGGACTTCTACCACAAGTGCAATCTAACCTCGTGTCTAAGCATGGTTACAGTTTCTAATTACTGTGAATCTAGGCATTTTCATTACTAACAAATTTTCATGTTTGTTATGCCCCAAGTCCTACTCCAATCTACAATACAAGTTATGCCCCAGATTTAGGTTTAGATCAAGATATAGATTATGTCCCCAAATCTCAAGTTTTGGCTCAAGGTACAAATTATGCCCAAAATTCCCAATATTGTTTTACAATATAAATTATGCCCCAAATTAATCATTCCCAAACTCGTGCGTTCGCATATTTCAGCAATAGGCCTAGGCTCGAAGGTAGCCTGGCTATAAAAACAAAAGGGAAAGAGGGAGAGAAGAGAACACGAATAGGCATAGTAAATAAAACAGGCATAATATGACATAATTAGGCAAACTAACATAATAGACATAAGGTGACATGATTAGGCAAACTAACATGATAGGCATAAGGTGACATGATTAGGCAAACTAACATGATAGGCATAAGGTGACATGATTAGACAAACTGACAAAATAGGTATATCATAAACAGGTATACTAAGATCTAGGCTGTGAATTAGGTATACAAATAATGACATATCTGTTATGATTCAGATTACTAACAATCATAGGTTTAGATCCAAACTTACAGGCATGTCAAGATTACATTTAGGTGTTTATATCTAAAAATAACATGGACTCACTATGATTGGATCTAAAGAACAGAAGATTAATCATAGATGTTGTAGCACAGATCTCTGAATACGAATAACTTACTGTTAAAGAAGAATAGGCTATTTTACTCTGAGTCAAGGCAGCACCTCGTTGTCTCCATTGATTTAGGAAAATAAAACAATGGTTTAAAGTCTTATTTATAGCCTAGGGTCAACGAATCTAGTCAAGAAATGAGTCCACGTTTAGAAACTGAATTCTGCCCAGATCTAGGGGGTCGACATGGGTGTCGACATCCCTGTTATAGTGTCGACCCATAGGTCGACACCCCTAAGGTGGGGTCGACCCCTAACAGGCCGATTTCCCCCTTTATGCCCCGCTTCTGATTTTGATTTAGATTTATTTTGAATTCTGATTTTGGTTTTTGTGTGTGTGTGTGTGTATATATATATAATTCTCATGTCTAGACTTGGCATGTGCAGCTTTTACAGCAACAATTTACTTTGCCTGGCATGAGAGGAATTTGAGGATTTATAACCAGAGGAAAATTCCAAAGGAAGTTAAGCTCAAGTTGATAGAGAAGGAAGTACAATATATTGTGAAGGACAATGGCAGTAAATCTAAGTTGGTTCAATTAAATTTGGAGTTGCTGAAAGTTTTGGGCATTGATATTCTTGACACTGGTTAATTTTTATTAATGTCTTACTATTTTTATTTTAGCTGATGTTAGAGTGAGGAGAGTGGTGAGTCTGTTATATGTTTTGATGTGTTGTTGTTTAAACGAACTTTGTATTGTTAATATATGGCGTATATATGTGCTCTTTTTCCTTAATGTCGCACCCATTTAGGTTGGGGGGCTTAAGGTTTTGATGAGGCATATATACAAAGTATATGATTGGTATTTGCAATAAAGTGTACCAATTTTCAATATATATGTATATATATATAATTCTCTTGTGCGTAAACAAACTTCTAGGCTAAATAATTTCTTCATACGATGTCTGTTTTATGCAAACTTGGTGTCTGTCTCAAGCAGAATTCTGAGACGAACGCAATGGCACGGTCCGTTTTACTTAATTCCTAATATTTGATTAAGTATTCTTTAATTTATCATTACAGTGTTGTTAGAATTACGGGGTGTTACATTCTCCCCTACTTAAAGGATTTTGTTCCCGAAATCTCTAAGTTAAGAAGAATTTATATCCTAACATCCATCTTTTCATCAATCAATCACAGGCATCCATTGTTCTTAAAATATTTCTAGTACTTATATGAACATATGAAAGGGTGTGTGTATATGTCCCTATACTAATGCGAAAGATCAGGCGGTCCACTGATTCAGTTGACCTCCTTAATGCAATGTATGTTAGTGCCATGAATCCAATATGTATGCAAATAGTCTTATTATAACATGTAAGTTCTATATGTATGAGCAATCATTCATCTAAATGCAACATCCAAATGATGGTACACCCACTTTCATCCATTAAAAGAAGAAGAAAAATGCACATACATCCATATGTTGTATGAGAGTGACTGAGCCGATCTAGTGCCTAATGTGTGTATATGTATCCATGAGAAATCTCTAGCAACCACTTGCATCCACTTGCATCCATCAAACATAACATGTTTCAAACACATGTTTACATCCATGGGATTCCTACCTAAAGGTAGAAGATTCGATCGATAGGATATACTTAAACGATAGAAACAAGCATGAATAAAAGCTTTGGAAAAAGAAGTTAAGAACATACCTTTAAAAAGAAAAGGGTATGAATTGCGAATCTTGTCTTCAGTCTCCCAAGTTGCATCCTCTTGGTTTTCTCCCCACTGAACTTTCATCAACTTGACCTCTTGGTTGCGTAGCTTCTTAACCTCTGATCCAAGAATACGGGTAGGAACTCGTCTAACTATCACCTCCTGTTGCACTTCTACTTCCTCAAGCATACTCGGCTCAACTACTTCTGCGGTATCATGCAAGCACTTCCTTAAATGAGAAACGTGGACAACATCATGAACGCCGGACGGTATCTCTGGTAGATTTACTCTATAGCCATTTGGCCAATCCTTTCTGTTATGGGAAATGGCTCTACAAACCTTGGTGCCAATTTCCCTACAGATCCACAACAAACTACATTTCTCAAAGGTGATACCTTGATGAAAACCATGTCTCTCGCCTCAAACTCAATGTTAGTCCTTCTCCTATCTGTATAGGACTTCTACTTGTCCTGAGCTGCCTTCATGCGCCTGCGAATAAGATCAATCTTTTCTGAAGTTTCTCTAACCATCTCAGGTCCAAGTAGAAGTCTTTCTGTGGACACCCACCAACACGTTGGTGATTTACAGGGTCGTACGTACAATGCTTTGAAGGGTGCCATGCCAATATTAGCCTGGTAACTGTTGTTGTAGGAGAACTCTACTAAAGGAATATGCTCTTCCCAAGTCCCTCTGAAGTCCAGGATACACAGTCTTAAAAGATCCTCAAGGACTCCATTCATCCTTTCTGTCCGTCCATCGGTCAGATTGTGATAAGCGGTGCTCAAACAAAACTGTGTATCTAATGCTTCTTGCAAGATCCTCCAAAACTCACTGGTGATAATGGGGTCACGGTTACTCATAATACTTGAAGGTACTCCATCTAGACGGACTATCTCACGAAGATAAACAGCTACCAACCATGCTGCCGACCTCTTACTCTTAACAGGGATGAAATGAGCGCTCTTAATAAGTTTGTCAACTACAACCCAAATACTGGTGTTGCCTTTCCTTGATCTAGGCAAACCATGTATGAAATCCATAGAGACGCTCTCCCACTTCCACTATGGAACTTCCAAAGGATGAAGAAAACCACCAGGATTCCTTTGCTCAGCTTTGACTTACTGACAAATCAACATCGAGAAACAAGCTCCACCGCATCTTTCTTCATCCCTGCCCAAAAGAAAACCCTTTTCATATATCTATACATCTTATCTCGGCCTGGGTGAATAGTCATCTTAGAATGATGGGCTTCCTCAAGGACTATCTTCAACAAACTCCCAACTTGGGAAACACAAAGCCTTCTATCTCATCGCAACCACCCTCTATCGTCCGTGGAATATCTACTGAGGTGACTAGAAGTCTCCCCTCTACTGAGCCTATTCAAGATATATGCTAGCTATGGGTCCTCTCGCTGCGAAGTCCCTATCTGATCCAATAGAGTAGGTCGCACCTCTAATTATGCCAATAAACCAGGTGCAAACTCGGTAGAGGGTCTATAATCAAAAGTCGGTACAAACTCCAAGCTTTTCCTCTCCACAAACAGAGGACTCAAGGTCATCTTATGCCTACTCAACGCGTCTGCTACCACATTACCCTTGCCAGGGGTATAAGAAATATCGAAATCATAGGACACTAGGTACTCCATCCATCTTTGTTGATTTAAATTAAGATCCTTCTACGAGAACAAATACTTGAGAGATTTATGATCGGTGTACAACTCGGACTTCCCTCCTAGTAGATAATGGCGCCAAGTCTTAAGCATGAATACTATGGCAGCCAACTCTAAGTCATGGGTAGGGTAGTTCTTCTCATGAACTCTTAGTTTTCTACTTCCATAACATACTATCCTTCTCTCTTGCATCAGAACCGCACCAAGCCCTATACCGCATGCATCAGTGTATACTGTGAATAATTTTTCCCATCGGGCAAGGTCAAGATTGGGGCTGTTGTCAGAGCCCTCTTCAATCACTGAAAAGCATCGCCATAATTTATATCCCAACAAAATGTAAGATTCTTCTTCGTCGGTCTGGTGAGTGGGGCAAATATCTTTGCGAAGTCCTTAATTAACTTTCTGTAATAGCCCGCTAAACCAAGAAAATCAAGACTGGGGCATGCTCTTCCTCGCTTTTCGAGAAAATCAATATGTCATCAACAAAGACCACAACGAACTTATTTAGAAACTCGCGAAACACCCTACTCATCAGATCAACAAAATAGGCGGGTGAATTTGTCAACCCAAAAGGCATAACCAGCCACTCGAAGAAACCATCTGGAGCTCTAAAATTGGTCTTGTCTATACTGTCCTCGGCCACCCTCAACTGATGAAACCCTGTGCCCAAGTCTAACTGAGAGAAAATAGATGCACCAACAAGCTGGTCAAATAGATCATCTATCCTCGGAAGTGAGTGCCTATTCTTCTTAGTGAGCTTATTCAACTCTTTATAATCCGCACATAAGCGAAGCGGATCATCCACCTTAGTGGCGAATACTACTGGAGCACCCTATTCGGATATGCTTCGCCTAATAGACCCTTTCTCAAGTAGCTCCCATACTTGCTTGCTGAGCTTCCTTCTTTCTCTTAGAGCCATATGGTGCATAGGCAATACAACTAGCTTTGCATAGTCCACCAAGTATATACGGAAATCAATCTCGCGCCTCAGAGGTATGCCCCGAACCTCCTCAAAAACATCAGGATACTCACAGACTACTGGTACAGATCGTAGATCATCGATAGATGCATCAAGCGGCTCTAAGAAACTAAGCATGACAGACCCTTTAGGGTCACAAGAAATCACGAGGGTCCTCCCATGGAAAGTCAAGAGTCTAACGACCCTCCTCTCACATCCAGAATGGCACCATACATGGCTAGCCAATCCATCCCAAGAATCAAACCATAACCCATGAAACCAAACATGTATGCGTCGCACTCAAACTCGACGCCTAGCACAGATATTCTCAAACCCCGAGAAAGTCATAGATAAGTGAGTTGTACCTCTAATGGGGTTTGAGACAACAATGAGATCCAAAACCATACTAGTACTAAGGTGCAAAGATTCAACCACAGAATCAGATATAAAAGAATGCGAAGCTCCAGAATCAAAAAGAGTTCTAACTGGATGATTGGAAAGAGAAATCAAACCTTCAACGAAAACTTTCCTACCTCTATTTGGCGCGCTGGCCACGAGAGCATGCACCTGCCCTCCAGAAGATCCAGCCCTTTGACCCTGTCCTTGCCTCTTCGGGCAATCCCTGACAAGATGTCCGACCTCTCCACAATGGAAACAAGCATTCTTTCTTTTCTTGCAATCTTTGATCACATGGCCCTCACGTCCGCAATAATGACATTTCCTCTTATCCCGAGCTTTGTTGTTCTTACCGCCCTTCTTTTGTTGTTGTTGTTCTTTCTTAGGCCTCACTTTCTTGTTTTGTGTTTCCTCAACCTTAGCCTCTTTCTTTTCACTCTTATCTTCCTGATGCATTAATGCCATATCAACGAGTTTCTAAAAAGTTTCCACCATCGGAATATGAGACATAGCCAACCCATGAAGGAGTTCATTCAATCCTCTAGCAAACCTCAAGGCTTTCTTGTGCGGGGTATTTACTAGCTCCATACCAAACCTGGCCAATTGGTTAAACTTATTAACACACTCTTTCACAGACATGGCTCCTTGCTTAAGTGCTAAAAATCTTTCCATTTGCATGCTTTGCTCGGCTTGAGAAAGAAACTTCATTTCGAATCTCTGTCGGAAATCATCCCAAGTCTCCACTGGACGCGCTGCTTGCATCACTTCCCACCAGAATGTGGCCTCGTCTTTAAGCTGCCAAATGACCAACTGAATCTTCCTACGGTCATCGACTTCGAAAATTCTGAACAAATCCTCTTTCTCTTTAAGCCAATTCCTTGCTTCTACAAAAGTCTCAGTTCCTCGGAATGACTTTCTGCCCATAGCACAAAAATCTTTGCATATCTTAGAGAAATTATCGGCACGCGGAGGAGGAGAAACAACGGCTACAGCTGAGGGAGTGGCGTCTGCTTGGCCTCCGACAGGTGCCGTAGCCTCAAGATACCTATGGAACCAACCAGGTATCGTAACACCCTCAGGAATATTAGGTTCCCCAGACATGCTGAAAAGAAAGAAAAAGGGACTCAAACAGAGAATCGAAAGATATTCCATATGGCTTTGGGGAATATGTTTCTCAAAGAACTTTTCTTTCGAAAATGCTTTCTTTTAAAACCTTTTTGGAAACAATTTTCAAAATCTTTTATCCGATCTGGTAACCTTCAGCTCTGATACCAAGTGTGACATCCCACGTCCCTTAATGTCCCTCTTTATTAGAATGCATTAAGTTTCGTGAAGCATTATAGGTAAACAGAAACATAAACATTACAAGACAGACATAAAATAACAATGGAATTAAAACTTTATTTAATAGAAAGCTTCGTAGTTCAAACTTAACTACATAAAAAGTCTGGAATACTGAAAATATAAAACTTCTGCCTTGTACATAAATCATCATCAGAGTACAATAATACATAAAAAAGCATAATCCCCAAAATATAGCCATAGTAGAGAAGATATGAGATCAAGTGGTACATCTAAGCAGCTCCAATCAGAATGAAAGAAGAATCCTGGTCAATCTTGAGTATTCCCACCCTGAGTACCTGAGGAGAACGGAAGAGAAGAAGAGGAAACAAAATGGGTCAGACATAAAGTCTAGCGAGTCCAGTTACTTTTAGCAAATAAATAAGTAAAAGCATCATGACATGCATATAAGTTGGAGAGAGGTAACAGTGTCATAAGGCAGGTATAACAAGTTAAACAGGATAAACTGAACAGAACAGGCGTTGCGCTTCTATATTACTTTTCTGTGCACCAATACTAGTATAACAAGAACAAGATGATCCCAACAAGTACAAGATGGTAGACTTAGGTGTAGTTTTAGTGAAGTTTTACACCATACAATAACAGGTAGCCCAACTGACAGGTGTTAACCCCCAACGACAAGAACGGGCTCCTGAACTAGCAAGACTAGATGTACCGCAATTACTACCCCTAATCGATCGGCTCCCTAGCTCATAGATACCCTGTGCTGGCACCACAGTAGGATGTATCACTTCCTAAAGTGACAACCCTTTGTTTACAAGATGTGCACAAACCATATCTATAGGTGTCACGGCGTCTTAATCTCTTTGGACCGGACCCATGCACGCACATGACCCTGTCGGAATACGCGCCCACACCGTCCCTCAAGTGACCTCTTATAATCAGCTCAGTAAGCGTGCCCAGACCTTGACCTAGTTCGGGGATCCCCATTTGATATTAAGATGGGTTACTGACTGAAACGGGTCCCACACCAGATGATACAAGCTTCCCCCTAGGCTTGCATCCCCACTACTAGGATTTCAACAGCTTATGCCTACCGGTTTAACAAGATTTCATAACCCCACAGGTTAAGTTTTTGGGTCTATATATATAAATATTACCCACCAACACAAGTTTTGCTTAACCCTCCCACTGATTCAAGCAAGTTTACTTAACCCCTACTCAAGTTAACAGGTTCATGTAATCCTTATGGATTCAAATAGATTAAGTATTACAACTTTATCACCATTCATTCATTTATGGTTATAATGCACTTGACCCTCCACATTAAGTCCACCACTTGTGGAAGCTGGATATGCCGGTTGGGTCCGGGCAGACTTCTTCCATAAGTCAGATTTAACCTCGTGTCTTAGCACCGTTACGTGTACGTTTATGCACTTAGACCACTCACATTAGATTCACCACTTGTGGTCGCTAGATTTGTCGGCCGGTTCTGGGCAAACTTCTACCACAAGTGTAATCTAACCTCTCATCTAAGCACGGTTACAGTTTCTAATTATTGTGAATCTAGGCATTTTTCTTACTAACAAATTTTCACGTTTGTTACACCCCAAATCCCAGTCCGATCTACGATACAGTTGTGCCCCAGATTTAGGTTTAGATCAAGATATAGATTATGCCCCCAAATCTCAAGTTTTGACTCAAGGTACAAATTATGCCCAAAATTCCTAATCATGTTTTTACAATATGAATTATGCCCCAAATTAATCATTCCCAATCGTTCCCAAACTCGTGCATTCGCATATTTCAGCGATAGGCCTAGGCTCGAAGGTAGCCTCGCTATAGAAACAAAAAGGGAAAGAGGGAGAGAAGAGAACAAGAATAGGCATAGTAAGTAAAACAGGCATAAGATGACATAATTAGGCAAACTAACATAATAGGCATAAGGTGACATGATTAGGCAAACTAACATGATAGGCATAAGGTGACATGATTAGGCAAACTAACATGATAGGCATAAGGTGACATGATTAGGCAAACTGGTAAAATAGGGATATCATAAACAGGTATATCGAGATTTAGGTTGTGAATTAGGTATACAAATAATGACAGATCTGTTATGATTCAGATTATTAACAGGCATAGATTTAGATCAAAACTTATAGGCATGTCAAGATTACATTTTAGGTGTTTGTATCTAAAACTAACATAGACTCACTATGATTGGATCTAAAGAACAGAAGATTAATCATAGATGTTGTAGCACAGATCTATGAATACGAATAACTTGCTGTTGAAGGAGAATAGGCTATTTTACTCTAAGTCGAAGTAGCACCTCGTTGTCACCATTGATTTAGGTAAATAAAACAATGGGATTAAGGTCTTATTTATAGCCTAGGGTCAATGAATCTAGTGAAGAAATGAGTCCACGTTCAGAAACTGAATTCTACCCAGATCTGGAGGAGGTCGACATAGGTGTCGACACCCCAGATTTGGAGGAGGTCGACATGGGTGTCGACACCCCTGTTATGGTGTCGACCCATGGGTCGACACCCCTGGGGTGGGGTCGACCCCTAATGGGATGATTTTCCCCTTTATTTCCCGCTTCTGATTTCGATTTATTTTGAATTCTGATTTTGGTTTGTGTGTATATATATATAATTCTCTTGTGCGTAAAAAAAAATTTAGGCTTAATAACTTCTCCTTACGATGTTCGTTTTACGCAAACTTGGTGTCTATCTCAAGCCGAAATCCGAGACGAACGCAATGGCACAGTCCATTTTACTTAATTCCCAATATTTAATTAAGCATTCTTTAATTTATCATTACAGTGTTGTTAGAATTACGGGGTGTTACACTACACATTACGTAAAGTGCTTTTTCAAGAAAATTTAGATGTTACATGGTGCCTTCTTACTTGTAATAAATTTCTCTTTGTACATCCATCATTTCGTATTGATAATGAGATATTTCATTTAACTTCTCATCGATTGTTTACTAATCGTTCCTTTTGAATTATTTAATTAGTGGAGATAAGGCCCATTTTTGTTTTGGAAAATCTGGTGATGGAAGAAATCGTGGAGGTGAGGGAGTTCTAATTGGACTTGAGTCGAGTGAGATGATTTTCTTAGAATTCATGATGTGTAGGAGGATTTTTTGTTTTGTATTGCATTGCTATTTATAGTATTTAAGTTTATTGGAAATTTGTGGAATAGAAATTCTTGGAGAATTGAATGGTTAATAAACTTTGTTTATTGTAAAAGAATGATGTTTATTTTTAGGTAATACATTGAGATTTGTTATGTCAATTCGCAGAAGGAACAAATTCCTAGGTCTCATCATAATATAACAAAAGTTTGTTCATTTAATGGTTTGGTAAATATATCTACTGTTTGCTTTTCGGTATTTACATACTCTAGAGTATAGTACCTTTTTCTACGTTGTTACGTAGAAAATTGGTAAATATATCTGCTGTTTGCATTTCGGTATTTACATACTCTAGAGTATAGTACCTTTTTCTATATTGTCACGTAGAAAATGGTGTCGTATATCTATGTGTTTGGTCTTAGAGTGATTAACTAGATTCTTAGATAAGTTTATAACACTTGTACTGTCAAAATAAATTGGAGATTTATCAATGATTTTTCCATAATCCTTAAGCGTCCGCTGCATGTATATTACTTGTGCAAATGATAGAGCGATTGAAATGTATTTGGCTTCACACGTTGATAAAGACACACAATTTTGTTTTTTTTTAACTAAACCATGATATTACTGATTGCCCAATAAAATGACATGTCCCGCTAGTACTTTTTCGAACTATTTTACTTCCGCCAAAGTCAGCATTGCTACAAGAAACTAGTTCGAATGATGATCCTCTAGGATAGAATAAGCCATAGTCTCTTCTATTAGATAAATATCGTAAAAAATTTGTAATAGCAAGTTTGATGAGATTCATTTGGTTTTGCTTGAAATCTAGCACATAAACATACGCTCATCATAATGTCGGACCTACTAACCGTTAAGTATAATAGATAACCTACCATACTTCGATTTAATTTTTCGTAAAAATATTTTCATTATCATCTTTTTCTAAATGAAAAAGTACTCATTCCAAAACCCTATAACAAATTATTACAATATTTTTCTTAATGTATAAAAATTCTATTTTTAAGTTGTTTTATTTGTAAACCCAAGAAAAAATTAATTCTCCCATGTGTGACATTTCAAATTCGGTTTTCATTATATTTGAAAATTTGACACATAAATTTTCATTGTTTGATCCAAAGATGATATCATCAACGTAGATTTGTACTACAAAATATCATTATTTTCTAGTTTAATAAAAAGGTAATATCTATTTTTCCTATTTGAAAACCGGAAAAGGTTAAGTGATTTCTATGTCGTTTGTACTAAGCTCTAGGATTTTGTTTTAAATCATATATGGCTTTATTTAATTTAAAAATGTGATCAGGATATTTCTCATGAAAAAAGAGTAGTGGTTGTTCTACATACACATTTTCTTTAATAAACCCATTTAAAAAGGTACTTTTAACATCCATTTGGTATAATTTAAATTCATGATGGCATGTAAAAGCTAACAAACTCCGTATAGCTTTTGATCTAGCTACAGGAGCAAATGTCTTGTTATAATCGATTCCTTCTTCCTGGTTATAGCCCTGATCTACTAAACGTGCTTTATTTGTAACAATATTTCCAGTTTCATCAGATTTGTTTTTATATACCCATTTTGTGCCAATGACAGATTGATTATTCGGTCATGGAACTGATTCCCATGCGTTATTACATTCAAATTAATTTAATCTTTCTTGTGTTGCTAATATCCAAAAATCGTCATCAGCGGCTTCTTTATAAGTTTTAGGTTCGAAGTTTGATACAAATGTGATGTGACTTACTCGATTTAATTAATGTCGAGTAGATACTCTTGTATTTATATCTCCAATGATGTCATTTGAAGGAAGATCTTTTAAAATAGGAGGAGGTGATCTTAGTGTATTTGTTGACTCATTATGTGAAACCGTATTATTTCCAATAGATTATATTATAACTTCTTCTTCATCATTATTTTTATTAGTAAAAAAAAATCATTAAAGGATACATGCAAACTTTCTTCTATAGTTCTAGTTTGTTTATTAAAGATCCTATAGGCATTACTTCGATCTGAATAACCAATAAATATTATTTCATCGGCTTTCAGATCGAATTTCCCTAAATTATCTTTTGTGTTTAAGATAAAGCATTTTGAGCCAAACATTAGGGCTGGCAATTAGAACCAAAAACCCGAACCGAACCGACCCAAAAAGACCCAAACGTGAACTAAACCCGATGGGTCTTGGGTCGGGTCTACGTGATGAAAAATACATTTAAGACCCGATCAAACCCGACCCGAAATGACCCGACCCGAAAGAACCGACTAAAAACCATTGAAATAAATGTATTTTTAGTGTTATAATCCAACCAAACCCGAACCGAAGCTCGGGTCGGGCCCAGATTTTTGAAATGTATAGTTCAGACCCGACAAAACCCGGCCTGCCGATAACCGAGACCCGACGGATTGGGTCTAGGTTCATCGGGTTGGGTCTAATTGCCACCCCTACAAAACATCTAAAATTTGATACTTTAGGTTTCTTTCCATAGAACATTTCATAACAAGTATATTGGTCGTAGTGTTACTCTATTTAGCACATAACATGTTATTGCTTCAACCCAAAATTACTTAGGTAAACCACTGCTATTTAATAAAGTTCTAGCACATCCTTGTAATGTTCGATTTTTCCTTTTAACAACTCTATTTTGTTGTGGTGTTCTTGGAAATGAAAATTTATGACTCCCTTTTTATTACAGAAATCAGTAAATAGTTCATTTTCGAATTTGCCACCATGATCGCTATGTATATTTTTTTATTTTCAAATCCATAAGATTTTTTATTTGTTTAGAAAATATTTTAAACATTCCAAAAGTATCACTTTTATGTTTTAAAAATAATGTCCACGTGTATCTTGAGAAATCGTCTACAATTACAAAAACATACTTATTATGATTTAATGAACAAATTTGAGTAGGACCAAATAAGTCCAAATGTAATAGTTCTAAAAGTTGCTTTGTTGAATATTATTCTTAGATTTGAAATAACTCTTATTTAATTTACCAAACTGACAAGCATCACAAATATTATCAACTTTATAGTTAATTTTGGTAAACCTCTTACCAATTCATGTTAGCTAGTTTGTTAATATATTTAAAATATATGTGACAAAATCGTATATGCCATAACCATGGATCATCATGTCTAATAGTTAAACATAAATCAGAATTTTGTTGTATATTCATATTTAAGATACAGATGTTTCTTTTTCTAAATCCAACGATTTTTTTTTAACAATCAAGTAAGTTACATTTATCTTTTTCAAAATTGGTTTGAAAACCTTTGTCACATAACTGACTAATACTTAGAAGATTGTGCTTTAAATTTTCAACTAATAGAACATTAGTAATAATAGGAGAATTAGATATACTGATATTGATGACTTCACCAATGTCAATGGCGTATCCTTTTGTAATGTAACCAAAAGGTTATAGTGCCAACATCCATGTATGTTATGTTTAATAACATGCTCTTGTTTCCCGTCATGTGCTTGGAGCAACCACTATCTAATATTCATTTCTCGTTTTGTTTTGTTTTGGGTTCCTATAAGATAAGAAAAATTAATTGGTACCCATTTCCTCCGTTAGGGTCCTATATGTTAGGTGGAGAAGGTAGCCATACCCAAGTGGGTTTGGGGCCTTTAGAAACATAATTTGTATTATAAACTAAATTTTGTACAAAATTTTCAATATATTTTTGTTTAATAAGTTTATTATTGGATTTAGGGTCCATATTTTCATCTCCTAAGGTTATATACTTTTTATTGAAAGATTTCTTTTTGATCTTTTATAAGGAAAACTATAGTTTTTGGATTTTGAATATTTTTAAAGCCTAATCCATTTCTATTTTCAGAAGGTTTGGAACTTTAAATTAGATTTTCTAAAAATCTTTTCCTTTTTTAAAATTTGAAACATTTGTAGTAAACTTTTCTAACTCATTTTTGAGTTTTGAAATTTCAGAAAGTGAAACTTCTAGATTACTATTAAAAGTTTTGTTTTTATTCAAAATGTCATTATTATCTAGTTTAGCTTTTCCTAATTCCTTTGAAAATAAATCATTTTCAGAAGTCAACTTTTTACAACTATTCTGTGCATTTTATCGCTCTTCTTCTAGAATGACTTTCTCATCTTTTAATAATCCTATCTCAATTTCCATTCTATTTATTCTAGCAATATGTTCTTTTTCAAATTATTTTTTGCTCTCTATATTTATCATCTAATTCCATGCTAATTTCTAAGATTTCATTATAAGTAAGTTCAGGACATACCTCATCTGTGTCTTCCATAAAACACACATTTGCTTGTTTTGTGTCACTGTCACTATCACTGTCTGATGAAGAAGAGTTAAAATCCTCCCAAGTGACTTGAAAAGCACTTCTTTTCTTTTTGAATTTTTCATTCTTATATTTCTTCTTTTCATTTTTAATCTTAGGACAATCTTACTTCATATAGCCAAATTCGTCACATTCAAAGCACTTGATTGAGGTTTTATTTGCTAAGTTTGATTTTCTGTCTTTTTGGAACTTTGTCATTTTTCTGAACATGTTGTAGTTTTTGGCTATGAACACAATTTTGTCCTCATCTAAGTTGGAATCTTCATTATTTGTTAGAAAGGCTTCTTTTTCATTATTTTTTTCCTTTCTTGTCAGTAGGTTAGCTTCATAGGACATTAAATTTCCTATCAATGCCCCAACTTTAAGTGTTGAAAAGTCATCAGCTTCTTCAATGGCTAATACCTTCCTTTCCCAATCAGATGTCAAAGAATTGAGTATTCCAGAGACTAAATCAAAATCAGTGAGTTTTACTACTAGGGACATTAGATCATGTTGAATAGTTTGAAATCTTGAATATGTATCAACTATGGATTCACCTTGTTTCATTTTAAAAGATGAAAATTGATTTTGTGAAATTGAAATTTTGGTTTGTTTAACTTTGGTAGTACCTTCATGTGTTACTTGTAAGGTAGCCAAATATCATATGCAGTGTCACATAACATGACTTGTGAAAACTCATTTTTATCTAGAGAACAAAACAAAATATTCATTACTTTTTCATTGTTTGAAGCTTAAATTTTTTTAGCATCGGTCCATGCACTCATTTCAATGGTAGTTGCATTATACTTATTTTAAGTTGCAGACCAAATTTCTAAACTGTTAGCTTCCATGAAAATTCGCATTCGGGTTGACCAATAAGCATAGTTGGAACCACTAAAGAGTAAGGGACGTTGTATGGACTAACTTTCTTGAAATATACTTGCCAATTAGTGTGATACAAATACGTATTACAATAATTTGATCAAAATCTTGCTTTGATACCAATTGAAAATTTAATCAGGGTATCACATAGTGTATATATGGCGAATATGAGCTTATGCTACCAAGTACGATATATATATATATATATATATATATATTATGACATCCCACGTCCGTTAGTGTCACTTTTTATTAGAATGCATTAAGTTTCGTGAATCATTATAGGTAAACAGAAACATTACAAGACAGGTATAAAATAGTAGCAGAATTTAAAACTTTATTTAAGCAGAAAACATCGTGGTTCAAAACATAGTTACATCATAAGTCTGAACTGTATAAAACCATGTACATTAATTTAATACTTCTGTCTTGTACTAAAATCACCAGAGTACAATAAACATGAAAAGAGCATAATCCCCAAAACATAGCCATAGTAGAGAAGATATGAAATCAAGTAGTACATCTAAGCATCTCCAAACAGAATGAAAGAAGAATCCTGATCAATCCTGAGTATTCCATCCTGAGAACCTGGGAGGGAACGGAAGAGAAAGAAGAGGAAACAAAATCGGTCAAACATAAGTCTGGCGAGTCCAGTTACTTTAGCATATAAATAAGTAAAAGCATCATGACATGCATATAAACTGGATAAGAGAGATACATCATATAGGGCAGGTATGACAAGGTAAATAGGATAAACAGAATAGAATAAATAGCGCTTCCCTAACACTTTTCTTTCTCTACACCAATACTAGTATAACCAGAACAAGATGATCCCAATAATTACAAGATGGTAGATTTAGGTGTACTTCTATTGAGATGTTTTACCCCATACAATAACAGGTAGCCTAACAGAACTGACGGGTGTTTCCCCCGACGATAATAACGAGCTCCTAAACAGGCGAGACCAGATGTACCCTAATTACTATCTCAATCAGTCGGCTCCCTAACCCGTAGATACATGTGCTGGCCCCACAGTGGGATGTATCACTTCCTAAAGTGGCAACCCCGTTATTTCCAAGATGCACAGCTTTATCTACTAATGTCACAACGTCTTATCTTCCCGAGCAGGCGGACCCATGCACGCACATGAGCCCGTTGGAACGCGCCATCATACACCTTTCTCCCAAGTGACCTCTTATAACTAGCTCAGTAAGCGTGCCCTGACTTCGACCTAGTTCGGGGTTCTCCGTTTGATACCGATGTAGGTTACTGATTGATACGGGTCCCATACACAAGACGATACCTAGGCTAGCACTACTAGGATTTCAATAGGTTATTCCCACTAGTTTAACAAGATCGCATAACCCTAACTGGTTAAGTTTGTTGGGTTTATATGTATAACCCGTCCACACATATTTTACAAGATTAACTTAACCCTCCCACTGATTCAAGAAAATCTACTTAACCCCTACTCAAGTTAGCAGGTTCATGCAATCCTTATGGATTCGAACAGGTTAAGTATTACAAGTTCATTACCATACATTCATTTATGGTTATAATGCGCTAGACCTCCCACATTAAGTCTACCACTTATGGATGCTAGATATGTCGGTTGGGTCTGGGCAGACTTCTTCCACAAGTCGGACTTAACCTCGTGTCTTAGCACTGTTAATGTTTATGCACTTAGACCCCTCACATTAGATTTTCCACTTGTAGATGCTGGATATGCTGGGAAGTTCCGGGCAGGCTTCTACCACAAGTGTAATCTAACCTCGTGTCTAAGCACGGTTACATTTTCTAATTACTGTAAATCTTGGCATATTCATTCTTTAACAATTATCCCTATTTCATTATAGGTTTTCATTCCCTTTCCCCAAGTCATATTCATCATGTACCATATTCCCCAAATTAAGATCTTTAATCACGGTTTGGTTTATGCCCCAAATCCATATTCATGTTTTCAATTCAAGTTATGCCCAAATTTCCCAATACAAGTTATGCCCCAATTTTAACGTTTCCCCTCGTTACCAATTTCATGTGTTCGCATATTTCAGTGGTATGTCTAGGCTCGAAGGTAGCTTGGCTATAAAATAAAAGGGAAAAGAAGAAGGGAAGAGAACATAAATAAGCACAATAACATAATAGACATATGATGGAAGAAATAAGCATAGCAACTGAATAAGCATATGGTGATAGAATTGGGCATAATGACAAGATAGGCATATAAGAACAGATCTGATGAACATGTGATAATAGAACGAATTAGGCATGGTTTTAGATCCAAATTCATATATATATATATATGTCAAGATTACATTTTTGGTGTTTATATCTTAAAGCAACATAAACTCACTATGATTGGATCTAAAGAACAGGGAATAAAACGTAGATGATGTAGCACAGATCTCTAAATTTGTCTAACTCTTGTTGCTGAAGAAGAATAGACTAGATCAAACTAAGTTGGGGCAGTACCTCGTTGTCACCATTGTTTTTGGATGAATAAAACAATGAGAATAGTTCTTATTTATAGCCACCAGCCAATGAATCTAGGCCAGAAATCAGTTCACATTCTAAGGTAGGGATCTCCCCAGATCCGTATGGGGGTCGACCCCCCTAATGTGTCGACCCATGGGTCGACACCCCCTTGATGGGGTCGACCCATGGGGACCAGGGTCGACCCCTAACAGGACAAACTCTGGCTCTGTCCCGCGCCTTCTGATTTTGAATTTGTAACACACCACGTCCATTAATGTCACTCACAAAGGGAATGCATTAACTTCCATGGAGCATTTTAAGTGTGTATAGAACAGAAACTTAACAACAAGGCAGATATAAATAGTACTTAAAACTTTAAGATTTTATTCATTGCAGCGGTAAACACATAAGTTTGATTACATCATCAAAAACCAGAGTCAAAGTACATAATATCCATCTTGACTAAATCAGAGTGCATAAATTGAAAAACATAACCCCAATACAAAATAGCCATAAATAAGAGAGGCTGAACTTTACTTCAGCGATCCAAGCAACTTCTAAAAGCAAGTGATACAGCTGTCCAAAATCAAGCTCCACTAGTGCTAGTTCCACCCTGAGCACCTGGGGGGAATGAAACGACCCGAACTTCCAAGTAAAGGAAAGCCTGGATTGCTTTGAGAACAACACACAACATAACACAAACTGAAGAACATTTTATTGCTGATTACAACAATTACATCAGAGTACAAGAATATAACAGAGTATGAAAACTTATTACACAAAAGTAATACATTAATATCAGAGGTTTAAATTACACTTAAATGGCAGCGGAAAAATATTACAAATATACAACTGAAAGGAATACATGGATACAGAGCTTTCCGTATACCGCTTTAGCTGTAAGCCAGGATCCTGTAAATATATCTGCAAAAAGCTACTCGACTGCCCGTGTGGAAAATAAGGGCACCCGAGTTTGCCAGTGAAACAAACTACAGGTCAGTCATGGGACTGGTATGAGAAATCTTAACTTAACTATCTAATAATAAGGCTAATCACAGGACCATGCCGCTAATGCGGAACGGGTTTACTCCATTGGATTGCCAGTGCATAAATTAAAGTAAATCGTTAAACAACGCAATGCTTTTTAGAGAAAAAAATGAAACCATTATAAGACCCAAGTCCCATCACACAATGCAACGCAAACCGGAGGATAGGATTTTACCTTATAATGGTCAAAAGATGCTTGATACGATAAAACGGATTTAATATTAGTGTGTATATATATGGGTATATATATAATAAACATTTCAATCCTAATGTATCAATCATAGACGGCATAGTACCCCATCCTACTATGTCGCCATACTAGTTCTACAATCAAAATCGCAAGGTCGTATTGGGAATTGGATTTCCATCATGCGTCGAGGCTAGGGGCAAGCTCCTCTCTGATTCGAGACACTCTAGCAAATGCCTCAGGATCACACCTATGGGCAACCCTTGGAGGGGTAGGGCTGGTCCCTGCCTATCGGCAGTGGATTGGTTATGCCTGAACACACGTTTCCCGGTTCCTTTGAACCTATAGTATGACCACTAACGGCCTATAAAAATCCGAGGCGCCTCAATATCCATCATCCACATAAGTAAAATGCCAGCCAGTTTAAGCACTGACACTACCACTAGCTAGAAAGAAATGTGTGCACTCCCTACGGTCCATATCCCGTTTTTGACTCATACCGGGGTGTGAGGTTCGCGAAGTCACGATATACACAAAGCTATGCCGTAATAGGCTATGCTTTGATCATCCCACAAGGCCCTGCTTTTCAACAAAAGCCTTGATCAATTGCATCTTGGCGTGCCACATTGACAATTCACGCCATGCGATCAATCACTATTAATATATACTAGGTTATTAAGTAGAGAATAAATTCTCCACCACCAAACAGACATACATTAATAGAAATCGATTTAATTCACATGGAACGAAATCCAATGTCAGACACGCATCCATTTACTAGCTTATGCTTTGGGTCTGAGCGAAAATCAAATCCGAACAATCATCAATAGTCCGGACGGCCACCACTGAAGCCCCTTCAAGGTAGCTACTCCCATCATGGGTCTCAGTAGCAACACATCCATTCGATGTGAAGATCGTCGGTCTTCAACCACCGTCTTCATCTTCAACTCTTCATCGTCGTAGTAATTATTCGGAATGGGTTAAACCCGGTCTTTCCGAATAACTCTTGTATTTTTATAATTAAAAGTCGAGTACTATAAAAACACATCCAACGCCTTATTCCAATTCAGAATATTCTTTTAAATAAAATATTCAAATTATTCTATCAAAAATACATTCTTTACATTTACTCTTAAATCTTTCTTTTAAAGATTTATTCAAAACACCATTTGGTTTTAAATCTCAAAAATCATTATTAAATGATTCTTTAGATTTAAGAGATAAATCTTATTCTTAACTGGGTTAAAGAACTAATGTCATTTAAAACATAGTTCACAGTAAACTCAATTCACAAATCATTTTATTCCAATTATTAAATATGATTTGAAATTCTAATAATCTTAATTTACAAGTTTTATTCTTTTCAACTGGGTTTAAGAACGGGGTTGTTTAAGACACCATTCACGACAACCCAAATCCAATTTATTTATTTTAAAAATATTGGATTCTTATTCTAGTTAAAAACTAGTTCATTTGATAAAAATATATTTTTATCTTTTCAAAAAAAATGGAATTTTTCACCTACGATCTTTCTAAATCATTTATTATGATTTTACATAATTTTTGCATATTTTTAATAATTTTATTTTCGCTCGTACAGTCGGTTTCCAATAACTGCCACCGAACTGCACTTACAACGACCTTTTCTAAAATTTGATTTGGACATAATTCCAAATCCAACCATTAGATTTTAAAGTTCTTATATCCGTTGGAAAGATCATTTCGATAAAAACCCAACGGTTCCGGTTTTAGGAGGATCCGACTGTCGGATCCGACTGTCGGATTCTCCGTTACGTCCATTTAAAGTTAATGGTCGAAATTCGCGAACGGTCGCTGCGCGGCGCGTTCTATTCAGGCCATTAAATATATATATATATATAATCGTCGATTTCCATTTAAAACATACTTTATAAAATATTTATAAATTCGCTTTAAAACGGTTTTAGCTTCATTTCTAATTTAAAGTCAAAATTGAACATTCTATTTTCTTATCATATTAAAAATATTAATATTAAATTTTTAAATCACTTTTTTTTATATTCATTTATATTTTATACTGGGCCAGACCCCCCACATTAAGCCTGCAACTTATGGATGTTGGATATGCCGGTTGGTTCCGGGCAGACTTTTCCTATAAGTTGGGCTTAACCTCTTGTCATGGCCCGTTTCATATTTTAACTCAACCCTTTTTGTTGCTACTACTTAACCAATAAAATAAAATCTCTTGAATTCAAAACATCAAAGCCACTATTTGATTTCTTTAACTGAATATTATATTAAAATATTCTTTTAATTTAAAATTGGAATGAGGCCCAAACAATTACCATATAATTTAATTATATGGATTTCCACCAGAAGAATACTATACTAATGATAAATATTATAAAAACCATCCACAACATCCAAAATGCATCATATATTGTACAAGCGTCGAATAAATAACGCTTATAACTAATCACAAGGGAGATGTGTGAATATCATCCCAAGACCCGTGTGGGGTTTTCAACCAACACATAACCATAACAAAGAATTGAATAAATTATTGTGCACATAGGCGATGTGTGAAAATTATCGTCCCAATCACATAAACAAGTCAGGAAACTTGTAAATGGAAGTGTATTACACAATATATAACACGACGATAAAAATGTCTCTTCTATTTTGTAACGACCCAGGGTTTTCGACTCCGAAAATCGACACAAAACCCAGCGTCGACTGTTCAGACATCGAAAATACCGGATCATTAATAGAAAGAAATTAGAGGGTGAGAAAGATAAGATAGAACTAATAGAATAGAAGAAGAAGAAGAACACAACTGAGCAGAATCAGAGTAAACACGAATCTCACAGCGGAACGAATAAAATATATTATATAACATAAGCTTTGAAGTACAAAATTTTATATCATATATGCATACCATCATCAGGGTACAATACAGCATTTGATACAGCGGAAATAACTCTAGATAACTAACGGTGAAGCCTCCTGCTTCAAGCTCCTCCAAGTGTATCTGTAAAAAACCTGAAACACTTGACCTGCCCGTACAAATTTGGGCACCCAAGAGTTTAGGGAAAACAAAACAAAATAAACTCTGGGTCAGTCATGGGACTGGTGTGAGTAAACTCCAACCATAAGATTTAACTTTGAAAATCCTTTGAAAGAAAAGGATAATAGTAAGACCAGTCCACACATAAACACGGACGGTTTTTACCTTACTATGACCCAAACCATTTTTGATATCAAATTCCAGTGATATTATAATAATGTCTAATCAAATAAATAACCACATAGTAGAACGCTTGCATCTCACGCTCTACATATATAGTATAAAATCAGAAACCGCAGGGCGCTTATTGGAGATTGGATTCCAACTATGACAAGGTATGGGACCACCTTCCGATGATGTATCTCTAGAGGCGAATACACCTGGGTTCAACAAGAACGTCTTGCAACCCGGCCCACACATGACCGACCACTCATTTCGCTTGAGTGTATCGAATGTATATCACCAACGGTTGGACTCAAACCACCGTTCCCGAATGGGCAGAATCGATAGATTTAGAAACAAAAGGAATTTCTCTAGATAGGTGATTATACACCCTAATGGGAGCGACCCACATAGCCATGCTGCCTGCCCGATTTTTGTCATTTCCCGGTTGTGAAGCTTGAGGCTACGTCTATCTTTTAGAACATCTGGCCACCATACACTTTGAATGCCACATTGTCAAACCCGTCAAATCACTAGTTAATCTTCTCAAAGATATCACGGGTATAAAAGCTAAGAGAAACGAATTTCTCCGCCACCAGACGTAATACCTTGAAAAGATCGTCTTATGTGACCGTTAGGAATACTCTGTCAGACATTCGTCCATACAAGTTGTCCTGGGACTGGACAAACATAACAGCTCTTTGAATCTCACTCCGTCTTCGATTATCTTCAGCATAATCTAATTCGCAATGCCTATGCCTATACGGAGTGGTTTTCGGATATTAAACCCAACCGGTCTCTCCGTATCGACAACGATGGTAAAACTCTTTGATAGCCGGTGTTTTAACTATCAAAGGAAAAATAAACATCCATCAAACACCCATCAAACAATTTCACAATCACTGGCCCTTTCTAATATTCATTTTTAAGTTTTCTTATCGAATTCTAAATATTGATATATCGATTTCAAAATTTCAAACTTCTTAAAAATATTCTAACTCCTTAAATTTCCGGAAAAATTCGCCATAACCTCCTTTGTACCGGAAAATATTTCAAACCTCAACTCGCCTCTTTATGCCCTTTCCATTCAAAAAGAAAATCAAAAAGCCAAGCGGCTTGCCGATTCGGCACATAAAATCTCATATGGAAATTTAAACATGTACCTTTTTGTCGGGCACTTACTTTATAATCTGTATACTTTCTTCGTATCCCTCACCTCATACCTGCTTAAATATACACGACCATTCCCAGTTCATTTCAACGAATCCACCCCTTTTTAAGTAACTCGCTTTACATTTGCTAACTAAATTTCAAATTAGCTTCTTGGTTCCATTTTGCTTTTAAACTTGAACATATCACATTCAAGTGTGTTTGTATTCACTTATTCCTAATTCAACTCCCTTTTCGATACTTTGAAGTTATTCAAGCTCATTACCCAAATCCGACTTAGCAGTTCAAGTTATTCAAACTTGTCGATTTTTATTCCACATTCATAACTTAGTTATGAATGTATTCAAAACTCAAATCCCTATATTCAAGTCCAATTCTTATGAATTTGATTAATTATAAAATATCGATCTCATCAAATTCCAATTATAAATTCCTTTTATGGGCATGATCAAATTTTCAACATCGTTTACCATTACAAACTCATATCGTCCCTTGATAATAGCGACGTCGTTCAAGTTAGGGTATTTCATTTACCTCTCAGACCTTGATCGACGACATTCTTATCTTGAGGTGAATAAAAGCTTGTAATACACAAACCCGATTTAAGTCTCGCTTTCTACACCATTTTTAACAATTGGAAATTTATTTTCAAATTACAGGATGAACATTACTTCGTCGCCTTTATAAACTTTGTTTATAAATTCACTTCTTTAATAGATTCAACTTCCATTTAGATAATCTATTGATCTCGATTTCTATTTTGAAATATTTGATTTCCCTTTTTGAATCTCAAGTTTATTTGAAAATACTTAATTGCCATAACTTATTTTTATATAATCTATTTTCATATTAAAACTTAAATTCACATTTTATACAATTCCAATATCTTTTGAAATATAATTTTATTCAAGGTGTTCGACATAGTCGAGTTACAATCATAAATCCGTGTGGATTTATTTAAATTCAGTTTATATTCCGAATATCGGAATAAACTCCATCGTTTCCTTTTGAAACGATTTCAAGGTATAAATCTCTTTTTAAATTCAAATTTGAATTTAAATACCCAAATCATCCCATGATGATTATCCCCTTCTATTTATAAACATCGTTTATAAATTTTACATCTTGTTTTAAATACTTGAAAACAAGTTTGTATTTCATATTCTATTTGAAATTCAAATTTCCTCTTCGAAGGATAAATTTCCTTCTTTAAATCCCTTACTTGAAATTTAAGTTTAATATTATCAACTGATAATAATTCTTTCTATTTATAAACAGTGTTTATGATTTCAGCTACTTGTTTTTATTTTAAAACCAAGTTGATATTTCTCAATTTATTCAAAATACCATTTCTAATTCGGAAAGTAAAATTTTCCTTTCTTTTCCATTTAAAAATCCCTTTCTAGTTCATACCTGGATTTAAATAAATTATCCAACAAAATTCCATTCTTTTATTTATAAAAATCATTTATAAATAACACTTCTTGTTTTAAATATTAAAACAAGTTCCCGGTTTCAAATCCCATTTTTTATTTTTGGAAAATAAATTTCCTTCCCCAAATTAACACTTGAGTTTGCATTTCAAAATTATCTAATGATAATTTTTCTACTCAATTATAAATATTGTTCATAAATTCAACTACTTGTTTTTATTTCTAAAAACAAGTTAATATTTTCCTAGCCAAATCTGAAATTCAATTTGTATTCGAAAAAAAAAAATTGTATTCTTCCTTTTTAAAATCTAAAAATCCCTTTTATGATATCTTTAAATGTCAACCTCGAGGGCCAGTGATATTTAAATTCCCAAATAAGAAAACCAACCATCCAATTCACACATCACACACATATAAATGTGTAAACAGAAATAAATAAATTTGAGGAATCCAGTTGGATCCCTCCAACCTGTTTTTCCCTGCATCCACAGATGTTAGTCAACAAAAACAATACCAATCCTGCTTCAAGGCAGGATATCGCGGTATAAAAAGGGGATCCACTTATGTACGTGGGCGTAGTGTCATCCGCTAATGATACTGCGGGCATCCGCTAATAGTGTTGCGGGAAATCCAATAACCACAATAATTCAACAATTCATTCATGCACCCAAGCAACCAACAAATTTATTTTTAACGATAAAAATAAATTTAAATATAAAACGTTGAGTGAGATTTACTCACCTGATTTTTTATTCTTCGATGATTTGTCGCTGTTTTTATCCAACTTAACGGTTGTTTTAAAATTAGGCAAAATCCCAATCATTTCTATAGCATAGCTTTTGTTTATGCGAATCCATTGAAATTCTGCGATATCGGATATCGTATGAGTTTTTATACAATGTTATAAGATCGATATAAATTAAATGTTATTGACTACTTCAACTGAAATAAATTGAATTTCTAATTTACCTTAGTCGCCATTATTATCGGACCATCGCCTTATCACAACTACCATGCTACCGCCATGCCGCAAATACCCTCAACTTTCACTACCGAACTCCCATTAATCACCCTAGTCCATCACCGTATATTGCATCACTCAAACCTTCATTGTAATGTCATTGTCGGGCTCCAAACATCAGCCTCACTAGTATCCAACCCCAAACTTCTCCAATGATAGCCATTGCCAACTCCACTGCCTCAATATCAAACCCACCTCACTGCTGTGATCTCCTCTTAACCATTATCACCGACAAAACAATCTGATCACTCCTGCCATGCTACAACTGAACTCGGTCCCTCCAAAAATCCAATGCCAGGCTTTCAATACATCAGCCTCCAACCCAAACCAAAGTGTCTTCACCATTACTCTACTGTTTGCTAAGTACGAACTCAAAAAAAATCACCATAACATAACCAAAATCCTTCTCCAATACCACTGTATCACCAGTTCCTCAGCAATACCGCACCTTCCCAGATCAAGAATCCCAGATCCGCACTCCTCAACTTAGTCAACACCCCCAACATCGCACTGTCCACAAGTGTGTCGTGCTCACCTGAACGACCTGCGCCACCCATTTGCCTCCTCATCGCGTTCAACTGCTGAATCGCACCACCCCCACAAATACAGATCCGAACTACAACCTAAATCCCTCTTCGACTTGCTGTCGCATCCCCCTGAACCACCACAACAGCTTCGAAATTCACTTCAGTGCCTGCTCCCATGATCCTTCATTCGACGAGGAACCCATAGTCTCTGATCTGATGATGAGTTCAAGAATCGCGACCTTGGTTTGCGATTTTTATTTGCGTCTTTTTTTTTAAGTGAATTCAATTTTTATTTGAAGAATGAAGAGGGACTGAAATGAAATGGAGTATTTGTGGGTTTGATTTTCTGTTTTGAGGAACGATGGAAAACAAAGGCCATCGGTTGTTTATATAGAGGTGCGAAGTGAGACATCAAGTACATCCCCATTAAATTGTTGTTTCGCTGATATTGAAAATTTGAGGCAGAAGATTGAGCTCGAGGGAAAACATGTCTGTACAATTCTCTTCACTAGGTCTGCGTATCACATACAGAGGTCGGCTGATGGATGTTAATAAAATTTGATTTGATTTTAGTTATATATAATATTTCCAAATGTCTCGTGTCCTTAACTAGCAAACCCCAAACCGCCATTTAACCGTAACGACTGACGTTACAAGTTTATAATGATATATTGAACTCAATAAACCGATTCTGAAATTTTATTCAGTCGTATATACAGAATAATACTATTAAATTAATTACAAACAATTTAATTCAAGATTATAAATAATTATCGTTCTAATTCAATACATATTTATATTAATCGACTGAATTGTTTAGATTCATATTTTAATTGTGAATTCAATTATTACTATTACGATAATTAAATATATTTGATATTAAATCTAGATATCAATAAATTAAATAAAAATCCATTAATTAATCCAATCCAATATTTAAAATAAATTTAAATATTCAATATAAATTGACAAAAATCCGGGACGTTACATTCCTTCCCCCTTAAAAGAATTTCGTCCCCGAAATTACTAAGACAGAAGAAATGCTATAGACCCGTTAACTTTTCAAAAGCTCACTTTCTTATATTTCTGCATTTCATATTCTATAACTCAAATTCCATACAATTTTAAGTTTTCATGGGAATGTTCAGTTTGAGTACTTTAACTGATTTCCATCATTTCGACTTGCTTAAGTTAAATTTTAGATTTTAGAATTCAAATACCCTGTATTTATTTCAAATTCCTTTGAAATCATATAAATATATATATACATATATTGATTTCTACCTCAAATTCAAAACATTTGAATTTTCCAAGCAACCTATTTTCTGAAATTATTTCCAATTGGAAATCTTACTTATGGTAGCAATTCATCACTTAAAAACTCGAAAACGAACACTGATGGTGCTGCAGTCATCATCAGAATTATTTTCCAGCCACTGAAGTGAGTTCAATGCATTATCACTTTTCAAAATCCATACAATATGATTTTTATCCAAAATCCTTACCAAAATACTGTTATATTATTCTAATATAATTTGAAAAAAATATTTTTCCAATTTCCCGGGATTTAAATTCCAATTTACAGTTTGAATCTAATTCAATTTAGTTTCATCCCATTTGTATATATTATTTATATACAAATTCTCTTTTAATTATATATAACCATTTCAAATGTATAATCTAATTATAGCAACCAACTCGTTCATATATAAATAATTCTATAAAATTATTTATCTTTATATCAAAATATAGTTTTTGGGTAAAATTATTTCATCTACCCACTTTAAAACAATATTATGTCAATTCTTCTGTTCAAGTGTTTAGAAACTCCTATCGACGTCGCGGCGTCCCACGATTCGACCAGAATTCATAAATCACTCAACAGACAAGCCAACACAATATAAAACAATTTTTATATCAAATAACAAATACGCTCTCTCGTATATACACTCAACTCATTCTAGGGTACTACTGACCCTATCTCTAATGAGTAAACCCCCACCAAAACCTAGGTGTTTGCTAAACCTAAGCTCCGATACCAACTGTAACGACCCAGGGTTTTCGACTCCGAAAATCGACACAAAACCCAGCGTCGACTGTTCAGACATCGAAAATACCGGATCATTAATAGAAAGAAATTAGAGGGTGAGAAAGATAAGATAGAACTAATAGAATAGAAGAAGAAGAAGAACACAACTGAGCAGAATCAGAGTAAACACGAATCTCACAGCGGAACGAATAAAATATATTATATAACATAAGCTTTGAAGTACAAAATTTTATATCATATATGCATACCATCATCAGGGTACAATACAGCATTTGATTCAGCGGAAATAACTCTAGATAACTAACGGTGAAGCCTCCTGCTTCAAGCTCCTCCAAGTGTATCTGTAAAAAACCTGAAACACTTGACCTGCCCGTACAAATTTGGGCACCCAAGAGTTTAGGGAAAACAAAACAAAATAAACTCTGGGTCAGTCATGGGACTGGTGTGAGTAAACTCCAACCATAAGATTTAACTTTGAAAATCCTTTGAAAGAAAAGGATAATAGTAAGACCAGTCCACACATAAACACGGCCGGTTTTTACCTTACTATGACCCAAACCATTTTTGATATCAAATTCCAGTGATATTATAATAATGTCTAATCAAATAAATAACCACATAGTAGAACGCTTGCATCTCACGCTCTACATATATAGTATAAAATCAAAAACCGCAGGGCGCTTATTGGAGATTGGATTCCAACTATGACAAGGTATGGGACCACCTTCCGATGATGTATCTCTAGAGGCGAATACACCTGGGTTCAACAAGAACGTCTTGCAACCCGGCCCACACATGACCGACCACTCATTTCGCTTGAGTGTATCGAATGTATATCACCAACGGTTGGACTCAAACCACCGTTCCCGAATGGGCAGAATCGATAGATTTAGAAACAAAAGGAATTTCTCTAGATAGGTGATTATACACCCTAATGGGAGCGACCCACATAGCCATGCTGCCTGCCCGATTTTTGTCATTTCCCGGTTGTGAAGCTTGAGGCTACGTCTATCTTTTAGAACATCTGGACACCATACACTTTGAATGCCACATTGTCAAACCCGTCAAATCACTAGTTAATCTTCTCAAAGATATCACGGGTATAAAAGCTAAGAGAAACGAATTTCTCCGCCACCAGACGTAATACCTTGAAAAGATCGTCTTATGTGACCGTTAGGAATACTCTGTCAGACATTCGTCCATACAAGTTGTCCTGGGACTGGACAAACATAACAGCTCTTTGAATCTCACTCCGTCTTCGATTATCTTCAGCATAATCTAATTCGCAATGCCTATGCCTATACGGAGTGGTTTTCGGATATTAAACCCAACCGGTCTCTCCGTATCGATAACGATGGTAAAACTCTTTGATAGCCGGTGTTTTAACTATCAAAGGAAAAATAAACATCCATCAAACACCCATCAAACAATTTCACAATCACTGGCCCTTTCTAATATTCATTTTTAAGTTTTCTTATCGAATTCTAAATATTGATATATCGATTTCAAAATTTCAAACTTCTTAAAAATATTCTAACTCCTTAAATTTCCGGAAAAATTCGCCATAACCTCCTTTGTACCGGCAAATATTTCAAACCTCAACTCGCCTCTTTATGCCCTTTCCATTCAAAAAGAAAATCAAAAAGCCAAGCGGCTTGCCGATTCGGCACATAAAACCTCATATGGAAATTTAAACATGTACCTTTTTGTCGGGCACTTACTTTATAATCTGTATACTTTCTTCGTATCCCTCACCTCATACCTGCTTAAATATACACGACCATTCCCAGTTCATTTCAACGAATCCACCCCTTTTTAAGTAACTCGCTTTACATTTGCTAACTAAATTTCAAATTAGCTTCTTGGTTCCATTTTGCTTTTAAACTTGAACATATCACATTCAAGTGTGTTTGTATTCACTTATTCCTAATTCAACTCCCTTTTCGATACTTTGAAGTTATTCAAGCTCATTACCCAAATCCGACTTAGCAGTTCAAGTTATTCAAACTTGTCGATTTTTATTCCACATTCATAACTTAGTTATGAATGTATTCAAAACTCAAATCCCTATATTCAAGTCCAATTCTTATGAATTTGATTAATTATAAAATATCGATCTCATCAAATTCCAATTATAAATTCCTTTTATGGGCATGATCAAATTTTCAACATCGTTTACCATTACAAACTCATATCGTCCCTTGATAATAGCGACGTCGTTCAAGTTAGGGTATTTCATTTACCTCTCAGACCTTGATCGACGACATTCTTATCTTGAGGTGAATAAAAGCTTGTAATACACAAACCCGATTTAAGTCTCGCTTTCTACACCATTTTTAACAATTGGAAATTTATTTTCAAATTACAGGATGAACATTACTTCGTCGCCTTTATAAACTTTGTTTATAAATTCACTTCTTTAATAGATTCAACTTCCATTTAGATAATCTATTGATCTCGATTTCTATTTTGAAATATTTGATTTCCCTTTTTGAATCTCAAGTTTATTTGAAAATACTTAATTGCCATAACTTATTTTTATATAATCTATTTTCATATTAAAACTTAAATTCACATTTTATACAATTCCAATATCTTTTGAAATATAATTTTATTCAAGGTGTTCGACATAGTCGAGTTACAATCATAAATCCGTGTGGATTTATTTAAATTCAGTTTATATTCCGAATATCGGAATAAACTCCATCGTTTCCTTTTGAAACGATTTCAAGGTATAAATCTCTTTTTAAATTCAAATTTGAATTTAAATACCCAAATCATCCCATGATGATTATCCCCTTCTATTTATAAACATCGTTTATAAATTTTACATCTTGTTTTAAATACTTGAAAACAAGTTTGTATTTCATATTCTATTTGAAATTCAAATTTCCTCTTCGAAGGATAAATTTCCTTCTTTAAATCCCTTACTTGAAATTTAAGTTTAATATTATCAACTGATAATAATTCTTTCTATTTATAAACAGTGTTTATAATTTCAGCTACTTGTTTTTATTTTAAAACCAAGTTGATATTTCTCAATTTATTCAAAATACCATTTCTAATTCGAAAAGTAAAATTTTCCTTTCTTTTCCATTTAAAAATCCCTTTCTAGTTCATACCTGGATTTAAATAAATTATCCAACAAAATTCCATTCTTTTATTTATAAAAATCATTTATAAATAACACTTCTTGTTTTAAATATTAAAACAAGTTCCCGGTTTCAAATCCCATTTTTTATTTTTGGAAAATAAATTTCCTTCCCCAAATTAACACTTGAGTTTGCATTTCAAAATTATCTAATGATAATTTTTCTACTCAATTATAAATATTGTTCATAAATTCAACTACTTGTTTTTATTTCTAAAAACAAGTTAATATTTTCCTAGCCAAATCTGAAATTCAATTTCTATTCGGAAAAAAAAAATTGTATTCTTCCTTTTTAAAATCTAAAAATCCCTTTTATGATATCTTTAAATGTCAACCTCGAGGGCCAGTGATATTTAAATTCCCAAATAAGAAAACCAACCATCCAATTCACACATCACACACATATAAATGTGTAAACAGAAATAAATAAATTTGAGGAATCCAGTTGGATCCCTCCAACCTGTTTTTCCCTGCATCCACAGATGTTAGTCAACAAAAACAATACCAATCCTGCTTCAAGGCAGGATATCGCGGTATAAAAAGGGGATCCACTTATGTACGTGGGCGTAGTGTCATCCGCTAATGATACTGCGGGCATCCGCTAATAGTGTTGCGGGAAATCCAATAACCACAATAATTCAACAATTCATTCATGCACCCAAGCAACCAACAAATTTATTTTTAACGATAAAAATAAATTTAAATATAAAACGTTGAGTGAGATTTACTCACCTGATTTTTTATTCTTCGATGATTTGTCGCTGTTTTTATCCAACTTAACGGTTGTTTTAAAATTAGGCAAAATCCCAATCATTTCCATAGCATAGCTTTTGTTTATGCGAATCCATTGAAATTCTGCGATATCGGATATCGTATGAGTTTTTATACAATGTTATAAGATCGATATAAATTAAATGTTATTGACTACTTCAACTGAAATAAATTGAATTTCTAATTTACCTTAGTCGCCATTATTATCGGACCATCGCCTTATCACAACTACCATGCTACCGCCATGCCGCAAATACCCTCAACTTTCACTACCGAACTCCCATTAATCACCCTAGTCCATCACCGTATATTGCATCACTCAAACCTTCATTGTAATGTCATTGTCGGGCTCCAAACATCAGCCTCACTAGTATCCAACCCCAAACTTCTCCAATGATAGCCATTGCCAACTCCACTGCCTCAATATCAAACCCACCTCACTGCTGTGATCTCCTCTTAACCAATATCACCGACAAAACAATCTGATCACTCCTGCCATGCTACAACTGAACTCGGTCCCTCCAAAAATCCAATGCCAGGCTTTCAATACATCAGCCTCCAACCCAAACCAAAGTGTCTTCACCATTACTCTACTGTTTGCTAAGTACGAACTCAAAAAAAATCACCATAACATAACCAAAATCCTTCTCCAATACCACTGTATCACCAGTTCCTCAGCAATACCGCACCTTCCCAGATCAAGAATCCCAGATCCGCACTCCTCAACTTAGTCAACACCCCAACATCGCACTGTCCACAAGTGTGTCGTGCTCACCTGAACGACCTGCGCCACCCATTTGCCTCCTCATCGCGTTCAACTGCTGAATCGCACCACCCCCACAAATACAGATCCGAACTACAACCTAAATCCCTCTTCGACTTGCTGTCGCATCCCCCTGAACCACCACAACAGCTTCGAAATTCACTTCAGTGCCTGCTCCCATGATCCTTCATTCGACGAGGAACCCATAGTCTCCGATCTGATGATGAGTTCAAGAATCGCGACCTTGGTTTGCGATTTTTGTTTGCGTCTTTTTTTTTAAGTGAATTCAATTTTTATTTGAAGAATGAAGAGGGACTGAAATGAAATGGAGTATTTGTGGGTTTGATTTTCTGTTTTTAGGAACGATGGAAAACAAAGGCCATCGGTTGTTTATATAGAGGTGCGAAGTGAGACATCAAGTACATCCCCATTAAATTGTTGTTTCGCTGATATTGAAAATTTGAGGCAGAAGATTGAGCTCGAGGGAAAACATGTCTGTACGATTCTCTTCACTAGGTCTGCGTATCACATACAGAGGTCGGCTGATGGATGTTAATAAAATTTGATTTGATTTTAGTTATATATAATATTTCCAAATGTCTCGTGTCCTTAACTAGCAAACCCCAAACCGCCATTTAACCGTAACGACTGACGTTACAAGTTTATAATGATATATTGAACTCAATAAACCGATTCTGAAATTTTATTCAGTCGTATATACAGAATAATACTATTAAATTAATTACAAACAATTTAATTCAAGATTATAAATAATTATCGTTCTAATTCAATACATATTTATATTAATCGACTGAATTGTTTAGATTCATATTTTAATTGTGAATTCAATTATTACTATTACGATAATTAAATATATTTGATATTAAATCTAGATATCAATAAATTAAATAAAAATCCATTAATTAATCCAATCCAATATTTAAAATAAATTTAAATATTCAATATAAATTGACAAAAATCCGGGACGTTACATTCCTTCCCCCTTAAAAGAATTTCGTCCCCGAAATTACTAAGACAGAAGAAATGCTATAGACCCGTTAACTTTTCAAAAGCTCACTTTCTTATATTTCTGCATTTCATATTCTATAACTCAAATTCCATACAATTTTAAGTTTTCATGGGAATGTTCAGTTTGAGTACTTTAACTGATTTCCATCATTTCGACTTGCTTAAGTTAAATTTTAGATTTTAGAATTCAAATACCCTGTATTTATTTCAAATTCCTTTGAAATCATATAAATATATATATACATATATTGATTTCTACCTCAAATTCAAAACATTTGAATTTTCCAAGCAACCTATTTTCTGAAATTATTTCCAATTGGAAATCTTACTTATGGTAGCAATTCATCACTTAAAAACTCGAAAACGAACACTGATGGTGCTGCAGTCATCATCAGAATTATTTTCCAGCCACTGAAGTGAGTTCAATGCATTATCACTTTTCAAAATCCATACAATATGATTTTTATCCAAAATCCTTACCAAAATACTGTTATATTATTCTAATATAATTTGAAAAAAATATTTTTCCAATTTCCCGGGATTTAAATTCCAATTTACAGTTTGAATCTAATTCAATTTAGTTTCATCCCATTTGTATATATTATTTATATACAAATTCTCTTTTAATTATATATAACCATTTCAAATGTATAATCTAATTATAGCAACCAACTCATTCATATATAAATAATTCTATAAAATTATTTATCTTTATATCAAAATATAGTTTTTGGGTAAAATTATTTCATCTACCCACTTTAAAACAATATTATGTCAATTCTTCTGTTCAAGTGTTTAGAAACTCCTATCGACGTCGCGGCGTCCCACGATTCGACCAGAATTCATAAATCACTCAACAGACAAGCCAACACAATATAAAACAATTTTTATATCAAATAACAAATACGCTCTCTCGTATATACACTCAACTCATTCTAGGGTACTACTGACCCTATCTCTAATGAGTAAACCCCCACCAAAACCTAGGTGTTTGCTAAACCTAAGCTCCGATACCAACTGTAACGACCCAGGGTTTTCGACTTCGAAAATCGACACAAAACCCAGCGTCGACTGTTCAGACATCGAAAATACCGGATCATTAATAGAAAGAAATTAGAGGGTGAGAAAGATAAGATAGAACTAATAGAATAGAAGAAGAAGAAGAACACAACTGAGCAGAATCAGAGTAAACACGAATCTCACAGCGGAACGAATAAAATATATTATATAACATAAGCTTTGAAGTACAAAATTTTATATCATATATGCATACCATCATCAGGGTACAATACAGCATTTGATTCAGCGGAAATAACTCTAGATAACTAACGGTGAAGCCTCCTGCTTCAAGCTCCTCCAAGTGTATCTGTAAAAAACCTGAAACACTTGACCTGCCCGTACAAATTTGGGCTCCCAAGAGTTTAGGGAAAACAAAACAAAATAAACTCTGGGTCAGTCATGGGACTGGTGTGAGTAAACTCCAACCATAAGATTTAACTTTGAAAATCCTTTGAAAGAAAAGGATAATAGTAAGACCAGTCCACACATAAACACGGCCGGTTTTTACCTTACTATGACCCAAACCATTTTTGATATCAAATTCCAGTGATATTATAATAATGTCTAATCAAATAAATAACCACATAGTAGAACGCTTGCATCTCACGCTCTACATATATAGTATAAAATCAAAAACCGCAGGGCGCTTATTGGAGATTGGATTCTAACTATGACAAGGTATGGGACCACCTTCCGATGATGTATCTCTAGAGGCGAATACACCTGGGTTCAACAAGAACGTCTTGCAACCCGGCCCACACATGACCGACCACTCATTTCGCTTGAGTGTATCGAATGTATATCACCAACGGTTGGACTCAAACCACCGTTCCCGAATGGGCAGAATCGATAGATTTAGAAACAAAAGGAATTTCTCTAGATAGGTGATTATACACCCTAATGGGAGCGACCCACATAGCCATGCTGCCTGCCCGATTTTTGTCATTTCCCGGTTGTGAAGCTTGAGGCTACGTCTATCTTTTAGAACATCTGGCCACCATACACTTTGAATGCCACATTGTCAAACCCGTCAAATCACTAGTTAATCTTCTCAAAGATATCACGGGTATAAAAGCTAAGAGAAACGAATTTCTCCGCCACCAGACGTAATACCTTGAAAAGATCGTCTTATGTGACCGTTAGGAATACTCTGTCAGACATTCGTCCATACAAGTTGTCCTGGGACTGGACAAACATAACAGCTCTTTGAATCTCACTCCGTCTTCGATTATCTTCAGCATAATCTAATTCGCAATGCCTATGCCTATACGGAGTGGTTTTCGGATATTAAACCCAACCGGTCTCTCCGTATCGATAACGATGGTAAAACTCTTTGATAGCCGGTGTTTTAACTATCAAAGGAAAAATAAACATCCATCAAACACCCATCAAACAATTTCACAATCACTGGCCCTTTCTAATATTCATTTTTAAGTTTTCTTATCGAATTCTAAATATTGATATATCGATTTCAAAATTTCAAACTTCTTAAAAATATTCTAACTCCTTAAATTTCCGGAAAAATTCGCCATAACCTCCTTTGTACCGGCAAATATTTCAAACCTCAACTCGCCTCTTTATGCCCTTTCCATTCAAAAAGAAAATCAAAAAGCCAAGCGGCTTGCCGATTCGGCACATAAAACCTCATATGGAAATTTAAACATGTACCTTTTTGTCGGGCACTTACTTTATAATCTGTATACTTTCTTCGTATCCCTCACCTCATACCTGCTTAAATATACACGACCATTCCCAGTTCATTTCAACGAATCCACCCCTTTTTAAGTAACTCGCTTTACATTTGCTAACTAAATTTCAAATTAGCTTCTTGGTTCCATTTTGCTTTTAAACTTGAACATATCACATTCAAGTGTGTTTGTATTCACTTATTCCTAATTCAACTCCCTTTTCGATACTTTGAAGTTATTCAAGCTCATTACCCAAATCCGACTTAGCAGTTCAAGTTATTCAAACTTGTCGATTTTTATTCCACATTCATAACTTAGTTATGAATGTATTCAAAACTCAAATCCCTATATTCAAGTCCAATTCTTATGAATTTGATTAATTATAAAATATCGATCTCATCAAATTCCAATTATAAATTCCTTTTATGGGCATGATCAAATTTTCAACATCGTTTACCATTACAAACTCATATCGTCCCTTGATAATAGCGACGTCGTTCAAGTTAGGGTATTTCATTTACCTCTCAGACCTTGATCGACGACATTCTTATCTTGAGGTGAATAAAAGCTTGTAATACACAAACCCGATTTAAGTCTCGCTTTCTACACCATTTTTAACAATTGGAAATTTATTTTCAAATTACAGGATGAACATTACTTCGTCGCCTTTATAAACTTTGTTTATAAATTCACTTCTTTAATAGATTCAACTTCCATTTAGATAATCTATTGATCTCGATTTCTATTTTGAAATATTTGATTTCCCTTTTTGAACCTCAAGTTTATTTGAAAATACTTAATTGCCATAACTTATTTTTATATAATCTATTTTCATATTAAAACTTAAATTCACATTTTATACAATTCCAATATCTTTTGAAATATAATTTTATTCAAGGTGTTCGACATAGTCGAGTTACAATCATAAATCCGTGTGGATTTATTTAAATTCAGTTTATATTCCGAATATCGGAATAAACTCCATCGTTTCCTTTTGAAACGATTTCAAGGTATAAATCTCTTTTTAAATTCAAATTTGAATTTAAATACCCAAATCATCCCATGATGATTATCCCCTTCTATTTATAAACATCGTTTATAAATTTTACATCTTGTTTTAAATACTTGAAAACAAGTTTGTATTTCATATTCTATTTGAAATTCAAATTTCCTCTTTGAAGGATAAATTTCCTTCTTTAAATCCCTTACTTGAAATTTAAGTTTAATATTATCAACTGATAATAATTCTTTCTATTTATAAATAGTGTTTATGATTTCAGCTACTTGTTTTTATTTTAAAACCAAGTTGATATTTCTCAATTTATTCAAAATACCATTTCTAATTCGGAAAGTAAAATTTTCCTTTCTTTTCCATTTAAAAATCCCTTTCTAGTTCATACCTGGATTTAAATAAATTATCCAACAAAATTCCATTCTTTTATTTATAAAAATCATTTATAAATAACACTTCTTGTTTTAAATATTAAAACAAGTTCCCGGTTTCAAATCCCATTTTTTATTTTTGGAAAATAAATTTCCTTCCCCAAATTAACACTTGAGTTTGCATTTCAAAATTATCTAATGATAATTTTTCTACTCAATTATAAATATTGTTCATAAATTCAACTACTTGTTTTTATTTCTAAAAACAAGTTAATATTTTCCTAGCCAAATCTGAAATTCAATTTGTATTCGAAAAAAAAAAAAATTGTATTCTTCCTTTTTAAAATCTAAAAATCCCTTTTATGATATCTTTAAATGTCAACCTCGAGGGCCAGTGATATTTAAATTCCCAAATAAGAAAACCAACCATCCAATTCACACATCACACACATATAAATGTGTAAACAGAAATAAATAAATTTGAGGAATCCAGTTGGATCCCTCCAACCTGTTTTTCCCTGCATCCACAGATGTTAGTCAACAAAAACAATACCAATCCTGCTTCAAGGCAGGATATCGCGGTATAAAAAGGGGATCCACTTATGTACGTGGGCGTAGTGTCATCCGCTAATGATACTGCGGGCATCCGCTAATAGTGTTGCGGGAAATCCAATAACCACAATAATTCAACAATTCATTCATGCACCCAAGCAACCAACAAATTTATTTTTAACGATAAAAATAAATTTAAATATAAAACGTTGAGTGAGATTTACTCACCTGATTTTTTATTCTTCGATGATTTGTCGCTGTTTTTATCCAACTTAACGGTTGTTTTAAAATTAGGCAAAATCCCAATCATTTCCATAGCATAGCTTTTGTTTATGCGAATCCATTGAAATTCTGCGATATCGGATATCGTATGAGTTTTTATACAATGTTATAAGATCGATATAAATTAAATGTTATTGACTACTTCAACTGAAATAAATTGAATTTCTAATTTACCTTAGTCGCCATTATTATCGGACCATCGCCTTATCACAACTACCATGCTACCGCCATGCCGCAAATACCCTCAACTTTCACTACCGAACTCCCATTAATCACCCTAGTCCATCACCGTATATTGCATCACTCAAACCTTCATTGTAATGTCATTGTCGGGCTCCAAACATCAGCCTCACTAGTATCCAACCCCAAACTTCTCCAATGATAGCCATTGCCAACTCCACAGCCTCAATATCAAACCCACCTCACTGCTGTGATCTCCTCTTAACCAATATCACCGACAAAACAATCTGATCACTCCTGCCATGCTACAACTGAACTCGGTCCCTCCAAAAATCCAATGCCAGGCTTTCAATACATCAGCCTCCAACCCAAACCAAAGTGTCTTCACCATTACTCTACTGTTTGCTAAGTACGAACTCAAAAAAATTCACCATAACATAACCAAAATCCTTCTCCAATACCACTGTATCACCAGTTCCTCAGCAATACCGCACCTTCCCTGATCAAGAATCCCAGATCCGCACTCCTCAACTTAGTCAACACCCCAACATCGCACTGTCCACAAGTGTGTCGTGCTCACCTGAACGACCTGCGCCACCCATTTGCCTCCTCATCGCGTTCAACTGCTGAATCGCACCACCCCCACAAATACAGATCCGAACTACAACCTAAATCCCTCTTCGACTTGCTGTCGCATCCCCCTGAACCACCACAACAGCTTCGAAATTCACTTCAGTGCCTGCTCCCATGATCCTTCATTCGACGAGGAACCCATAGTCTCCGATCTGATGATGAGTTCAAGAATCGCGACCTTGGTTTGCGATTTTTATTTGCGTCTTTTTTTTTAAGTGAATTCAATTTTTATTTGAAGAATGAAGAGGGACTGAAATGAAATGGAGTATTTGTGGGTTTGATTTTCTGTTTTGAGGAACGATGGAAAACAAAGGCCATCGGTTGTTTATATAGAGGTGCGAAGTGAGACATCAAGTACATCCCCATTAAATTGTTGTTTCGCTGATATTGAAAATTTGAGGCAGAAGATTGAGCTCGAGGGAAAACATGTCTGTACAATTCTCTTCACTAGGTCTGCGTATCACATACAGAGGTCGGCTGATGGATGTTAATAAAATTTGATTTGATTTTAGTTATATATAATATTTCCAAATGTCTCGTGTCCTTAACTAGCAAACCCCAAACCGCCATTTAACCGTAACGACTGACGTTACAAGTTTATAATGATATATTGAACTCAATAAACCGATTCTGAAATTTTATTCAGTCGTATATACAGAATAATACTATTAAATTAATTACAAACAATTTAATTCAAGATTATAAATAATTATCGTTCTAATTCAATACATATTTATATTAATCGACTGAATTGTTTAGATTCATATTTTAATTGTGAATTCAATTATTACTATTACGATAATTAAATATATTTGATATTAAATCTAGATATCAATAAATTAAATAAAAATCCATTAATTAATCCAATCCAATATTTAAAATAAATTTAAATATTCAATATAAATTGACAAAAATCCGGGACGTTACATTCCTTCCCCCTTAAAAGAATTTCGTCCCCGAAATTACTAAGACAGAAGAAATGCTATAGACCCGTTAACTTTTCAAAAGCTCACTTTCTTATATTTCTGCATTTCATATTCTATAACTCAAATTCCATACAATTTTAAGTTTTCATGGGAATGTTCAGTTTGAGTACTTTAACTGATTTCCATCATTTCGACTTGCTTAAGTTAAATTTTAGATTTTAGAATTCAAATACCCTGTATTTATTTCAAATTCCTTTGAAATCATATAAATATATATATACATATATTGATTTCTACCTCAAATTCAAAACATTTGAATTTTCCAAGCAACCTATTTTCTGAAATTATTTCCAATTGGAAATCTTACTTATGGTAGCAATTCATCACTTAAAAACTCGAAAACGAACACTGATGGTGTTGCAGTCATCATCAGAATTATTTTCCAGCCACTGAAGTGAGTTCAATGCATTATCACTTTTCAAAATCCATACAATATGATTTTTATCCAAAATCCTTACCAAAATACTGTTATATTATTCTAATATAATTTAAAAAAAATATTTTTCCAATTTCCCGGGATTTAAATTCCAATTTACAGTTTGAATCTAATTCAATTTAGTTTCATCCCATTTGTATATATTATTTATATACAAATTCTCTTTTAATTATATATAACCATTTCAAATGTATAATCTAATTATAGCAACCAACTCATTCATATATAAATAATTCTATAAAATTATTTATCTTTATATCAAAATATAGTTTTTGGGTAAAATTATTTCATCTACCCACTTTAAAACAATATTATGTCAATTCTTCTGTTCAAGTGTTTAGAAACTCCTATCGACGTCGCGGCGTCCCACGATTCGACCAGAATTCATAAATCACTCAACAGACAAGCCAACACAATATAAAACAATTTTTATATCAAATAACAAATACGCTCTCTCGTATATACACTCAACTCATTCTAGGGTACTACTGACCCTATCTCTAATGAGTAAACCCCCACCAAAACCTAGGTGTTTGCTAAACCTAAGCTCCGATACCAACTGTAACGACCCAGGGTTTTCGACTCCGAAAATCGACATAAAACCCAGCGTCGACTGTTCAGACATCGAAAATACCGGATCATTAATAGAAAGAAATTAGAGGGTGAGAAAGATAAGATAGAACTAATAGAATAGAAGAAGAAGAAGAAGAACACAACTGAGCAGAATCATAGTAAACACGAATCTCACAGCGGAACGAATAAAATATATTATATAACATAAGCTTTGAAGTACAAAATTTTATATCATATATGCATACCATCATCAGGGTACAATACAGCATTTGATTCAGCGGAAATAACTCTAGATAACTAACGGTGAAGCCTCCTGCTTCAAGCTCCTCCAAGTGTATCTGTAAAAAACCTGAAACACTTGACCTGCCCGTACGAATTTGGGCACCCAAGAGTTTAGGGAAAACAAAACAAAATAAACTCTGGGTCAGTCATGGGACTGGTGTGAGTAAACTCCAACCATAAGATTTAACTTTGAAAATCCTTTGAAAGAAAAGGATAATAGTAAGACCAGTCCACACATAAACACGACCGGTTTTTACCTTACTATGACCCAAACCATTTTTGATATCAAATTCCAGTGATATTATAATAATGTCTAATCAAATAAATAACCACATAGTAGAACGCTTGCATCTCACGCTCTACATATATAGTATAAAATCAAAAACCGCAGGGCGCTTATTGGAGATTGGATTCCAACTATGACAAGGTATGGGACCACCTTCCGATGATGTATCTCTAGAGGCGAATACACCTGGGTTCAACAAGAACGTCTTGCAACCCGGCCCACACATGACCGACCACTCATTTCGCTTGAGTGTATCGAATGTATATCACCAACGGTTGGACTCAAACCACCGTTCCCGAATGGGCAGAATCGATAGATTTAGAAACAAAAGGAATTTCTCTAGATAGGTGATTATACACCCTAATGGGAGCGACCCACATAGCCATGCTGCCTGCCCGATTTTTGTCATTTCCCGGTTGTGAAGCTTGAGGCTACGTCTATCTTTTAGAACATCTGGCCACCATACACTTTGAATGCCACATTGTCAAACCCGTCAAATCACTAGTTAATCTTCTCAAAGATATCACGGGTATAAAAGCTAAGAGAAACGAATTTCTCCGCCACCAGACGTAATACCTTGAAAAGATCGTCTTATGTGACCGTTAGGAATACTCTGTCAGACATTCGTCCATACAAGTTGTCCTGGGACTGGACAAACATAACAGCTCTTTGAATCTCACTCCGTCTTCGATTATCTTCAGCATAATCTAATTCGCAATGCCTATGCCTATACGGAGTGGTTTTCGGATATTAAACCCAACCGGTCTCTCCGTATCGATAACGATGGTAAAACTCTTTGATAGCCGGTGTTTTAACTATCAAAGGAAAAATAAACATCCATCAAACACCCATCAAACAATTTCACAATCACTGGCCCTTTCTAATATTCATTTTTAAGTTTTCTTATCGAATTCTAAATATTGATATATCGATTTCAAAATTTCAAACTTCTTAAAAATATTCTAACTCCTTAAATTTCCGGAAAAATTCGCCATAACCTCCTTTGTACCGGCAAATATTTCAAACCTCAACTCGCCTCTTTATGCCCTTTCCATTCAAAAAGAAAATCAAAAAGCCAAGCGGCTTGCCGATTCGGCACATAAAACCTCATATGGAAATTTAAACATGTACCTTTTTGTCGGGCACTTACTTTATAATCTGTATACTTTCTTCGTATCCCTCACCTCATACCTGCTTAAATATACACGACCATTCCCAGTTCATTTCAACGAATCCACCCCTTTTTAAGTAACTCGCTTTACATTTGCTAACTAAATTTCAAATTAGCTTCTTGGTTCCATTTTGCTTTTAAACTTGAACATATCACATTCAAGTGTGTTTGTATTCACTTATTCCTAATTCAACTCCCTTTTCGATACTTTGAAGTTATTCAAGCTCATTACCCAAATCCGACTTAGCAGTTCAAGTTATTCAAACTTGTCGATTTTTATTCCACATTCATAACTTAGTTATGAATGTATTCAAAACTCAAATCCCTATATTCAAGTCCAATTCTTATGAATTTGATTAATTATAAAATATCGATCTCATCAAATTCCAATTATAAATTCCTTTTATGGGCATGATCAAATTTTCAACATCGTTTACCATTACAAACTCATATCGTCCCTTGATAATAGCGACGTCGTTCAAGTTAGGGTATTTCATTTACCTCTCAGACCTTGATCGACGACATTCTTATCTTGAGGTGAATAAAAGCTTGTAATACACAAACCCGATTTAAGTCTCGCTTTCTACACCATTTTTAACAATTGGAAATTTATTTTCAAATTACAGGATGAACATTACTTCGTCGCCTTTATAAACTTTGTTTATAAATTCACTTCTTTAATAGATTCAACTTCCATTTAGATAATCTATTGATCTCGATTTCTATTTTGAAATATTTGATTTCCCTTTTTGAATCTCAAGTTTATTTGAAAATACTTAATTGCCATAACTTATTTTTATATAATCTATTTTCATATTAAAACTTAAATTCACATTTTATACAATTCCAATATCTTTTGAAATATAATTTTATTCAAGGTGTTCGACATAGTCGAGTTACAATCATAAATCCGTGTGGATTTATTTAAATTCAGTTTATATTCCGAATATCGGAATAAACTCCATCGTTTCCTTTTGAAACGATTTCAAGGTATAAATCTCTTTTTAAATTCAAATTTGAATTTAAATACCCAAATCATCCCATGATGATTATCCCCTTCTATTTATAAACATCGTTTATAAATTTTACATCTTGTTTTAAATACTTGAAAACAAGTTTGTATTTCATATTCTATTTGAAATTCAAATTTCCTCTTCGAAGGATAAATTTCCTTCTTTAAATCCCTTACTTGAAATTTAAGTTTAATATTATCAACTGATAATAATTCTTTCTATTTATAAACAGTGTTTATAATTTCAGCTACTTGTTTTTATTTTAAAACCAAGTTGATATTTCTCAATTTATTCAAAATACCATTTCTAATTCGAAAAGTAAAATTTTCCTTTCTTTTCCATTTAAAAATCCCTTTCTAGTTCATACCTGGATTTAAATAAATTATCCAACAAAATTCCATTCTTTTATTTATAAAAATCATTTATAAATAACACTTCTTGTTTTAAATATTAAAACAAGTTCCCGGTTTCAAATCCCATTTTTTATTTTTGGAAAATAAATTTCCTTCCCCAAATTAACACTTGAGTTTGCATTTCAAAATTATCTAATGATAATTTTTCTACTCAATTATAAATATTGTTCATAAATTCAACTACTTGTTTTTATTTCTAAAAACAAGTTAATATTTTCCTAGCCAAATCTGAAATTCAATTTCTATTCGGAAAAAAAAAATTGTATTCTTCCTTTTTAAAATCTAAAAATCCCTTTTATGATATCTTTAAATGTCAACCTCGAGGGCCAGTGATATTTAAATTCCCAAATAAGAAAACCAACCATCCAATTCACACATCACACACATATAAATGTGTAAACAGAAATAAATAAATTTGAGGAATCCAGTTGGATCCCTCCAACCTGTTTTTCCCTGCATCCACAGATGTTAGTCAACAAAAACAATACCAATCCTGCTTCAAGGCAGGATATCGCGGTATAAAAAGGGGATCCACTTATGTACGTGGGCGTAGTGTCATCCGCTAATGATACTGCGGGCATCCGCTAATAGTGTTTCGGGAAATCCAATAACCACAATAATTCAACAATTCATTCATGCACCCAAGCAACCAACAAATTTATTTTTAACGATAAAAATAAATTTAAATATAAAACGTTGAGTGAGATTTACTCACCTGATTTTTTATTCTTCGATGATTTGTCGCTGTTTTTATCCAACTTAACGGTTGTTTTAAAATTAGGCAAAATCCCAATCATTTCCATAGCATAGCTTTTGTTTATGCGAATCCATTGAAATTCTGCGATATCGGATATCGTATGAGTTTTTATACAATGTTATAAGATCGATATAAATTAAATGTTATTGACTACTTCAACTGAAATAAGTTGAATTTCTAATTTACCTTAGTCGCCATTATTATCGGACCATCGCCTTATCACAACTACCATGCTACCGCCATGCCGCAAATACCCTCAACTTTCACTACCGAACTCCCATTAATCACCCTAGTCCATCACCGTATATTGCATCACTCAAACCTTCATTGTAATGTCATTGTCGGGCTCCAAACATCAGCCTCACTAGTATCCAACCCCAAACTTCTCCAATGATAGCCATTGCCAACTCCACTGCCTCAATATCAAACCCACCTCACTGCTGTGATCTCCTCTTAACCAATATCACCGACAAAACAATCTGATCACTCCTGCCATGCTACAACTGAACTCGGTCCCTCCAAAAATCCAATGCCAGGCTTTCAATACATCAGCCTCCAACCCAAACCAAAGTGTCTTCACCATTACTCTACTGTTTGCTAAGTACGAACTCAAAAAAATTCACCATAACATAACCAAAATCCTTCTCCAATACCACTGTATCACCAGTTCCTCAGCAATACCGCACCTTCCCAGATCAAGAATCCCAGATCCGCACTCCTCAACTTAGTCAACACCCCAACATCGCACTGTCCACAAGTGTGTCGTGCTCACCTGAACGACCTGCGCCACCCATTTGCCTCCTCATCGCGTTCAACTGCTGAATCGCACCACCCCCACAAATACAGATCCGAACTACAACCTAAATCCCTCTTCGACTTGCTGTCGCATCCCCCTGAACCACCACAACAGCTTCGAAATTCACTTCAGTGCCTGCTCCCATGATCCTTCATTCGACGAGGAACCCATAGTCTCCGATCTGATGATGAGTTCAAGAATCGCGACCTTGGTTTGCGGTTTTTATTTGCGTCTTTTTTTTTTAAGTGAATTCAATTTTTATTTGAAGAATGAAGAGGGACTGAAATGAAATGGAGTATTTGTGGGTTTGATTTTCTGTTTTGAGGAACGATGGAAAACAAAGGCCATCGGTTGTTTATATAGAGGTGCGAAGTGAGACATCAAGTACATCCCCATTAAATTGTTGTTTCGCTGATATTGAAAATTTGAGGCAGAAGATTGAGCTCGAGGGAAAACATGTCTGTACGATTCTCTTCACTAGGTCTGCGTATCACATACAGAGGTCGGCTGATGGATGTTAATAAAATTTGATTTGATTTTAGTTATATATAATATTTCCAAATGTCTCGTGTCCTTAACTAGCAAACCCCAAACCGCCATTTAACCGTAACGACTGACGTTACAAGTTTATAATGATATATTGAACTCAATAAACCGATTCTGAAATTTTATTCAGTCGTATATATAGAATAATACTATTAAATTAATTACAAACAATTTAATTCAAGATTATAAATAATTATCGTTCTAATTCAATACATATTTATATTAATCGACTGAATTGTTTAGATTCATATTTTAATTGTGAATTCAATTATTACTATTACGATAATTAAATATATTTGATATTAAATCTAGATATCAATAAATTAAATAAAAATCCATTAATTAATCCAATCCAATATTTAAAATAAATTTAAATATTCAATATAAATTGACAAAAATCCGGGACGTTACATATTTCTATTCTTTTTATCGCATATAAAATGACGATAAATAATATAAACTTTATTTCTATACTTTTTATTATAATTTACATTTTCTAACAAAAATTTTCCTTTATTCTAATTTACATTGTATGAAATGTTAATTCCTTTACAGTGTATAAAATGTTAATTCCTTTGCATTGTATGAAATGTTAATTCCTTTACATTGTATGAAATGTAATCCTCTTTATATTATATAAAAAATATAATCTCTTTTTATATTGCATAGAAAATGTACTCTTTCCTATATTAATCAGGAAATGTATTATTTTTAGCATTACAAATAACTATGTATCTTTTCTATATTGGATAGAAAATGTATTCCTTTATCATTAAATAGAAACATGTATTTTCTTTATTCATTTCTTAGATTACATTGAAAAATGTAATTTCTTTATTGTATAAAAATGAAATCTTTTGATGTGACATAAAAATGTAACCTTCTTACATTACAAATAAAATGTAATTCTTTTTATTTGCAAAGCAAATGTAAATCCATTTTTCATTATAAAGAAAATGTAATCTTTTTACTTAACATAAAAATAATTTTTTTTCATTCTTTGATTAAATTTAAAATGTAATTTTTCATTTCAATATATGATTACATAGAAAAATGTTATTTTTCATTGCCTTATATGATTACATAGAAAAATGTAATTTTTCATTGCAATATATGATTACATAGAAAAATGTAATCTTTTTATTGCAATATATGATTACATAGAAAAATGTAATCTTTATAATTCATTTCTAATTACAGTGAAAAATGTAATCTTTTTATTTTCCTTTCTTACATTATAAAAATGTAACTTTTCCTATCTTTATATTACATTATAAAAATGTAACTTTTCTACTTTTTAACTACATCAAATAAAAATGTAATTTTTCTACTTTTTGACTACATTAAATAAAAATGTAATTTTTTTCTATTCTTCCTAAATTTACATGAAAAATGTAATATTTTTCTTTCATTCTTTAATTACATTATAAATGTAATATTCTTCTTTCATTCTTTATTTACATTGAAAATGTAATCTTTTTATTTCATCTTTAATTACATTAAAGAAAAAAAATGTATTCTTTTTATTTCATTTCTAATTACATTGAAAAATGTAACTTTTATGTCAACACATTTGATAACCAATGCACCTTCTCCTAAGATTCATTTACATTGAAAATGTAAATCTTAATGTTTTCTCATATACAATAAAATATGGATTTTTATTGTTACTACATTTTCATTTCAAACCAAGGTGTATTTTTAATGATTCATAAATATATATATATATATATATATAAATTTCAGTGCAACACATTTTTATTTAACTAATGATCATTTTTAAAATTTCATTTACATTAAAAATGCAAATTTCAAAGAAAATATATTTTATATACAATGAACATTTTGATGTTTCATTTACGATAAAATAATAAATTTTGAAGTAAAGACATTTTTATATCATAATGTTTATCTTTAATGTTGTATTTACATTGAAAATGTAAAATCAAATGTATAAACATTTCTATATGACATGGTTCACTTTTAATGTTCATTTACATTAACAAATGTAAATTCAAAATATAAACATTTTTATATAACAAGGTTCACTTTTAATGTTTATTTACATTAACAAATGTAAATTCATTGTGGGATAATTTTCGTTCTAAATAATGATCATATTTTTATATATATACAATAAAAATCTAATTTTTATTGTTCACACAATTCTATATTATAACATGAATATTTCATAACACATAAATATTTTAGAAAGATTCAATCACCAAAATCAACCAATTTCACATCACAAATAACAACACATAGCAATTAATAGTGGAGGGATAATATCACAATCATAATTACTTTATTTTAATTATTTAAAAGGAAATAGAATTCTCACATTGATTTTATTCTGAATTTTCAACGTGCTCTATTTCAGATCTGGTCTGTTCCATCACGAAGATCTTATCAACACGAGTCCAACGCATTTTGTTTTGCTAAATTCTGACTACGTAGTAAAAAGATATGGCATTTTAACATTTGATTTCATAAATTATTTAACTAATTATAATTAACAATTATAATTACATGATTAAGGGTTGATAATGCTTTCCCCTTCGTCGCTAATTGCTGAACCGTAGGAACCCAACATCGTGCCTTCCAATCCCAAAACGCACAGCACCCGAGGCCTCCAGTTGACGATCAACCACCACCAATCCAACCGCCTACGTGAGCGCGCCCATCGCCTACAACAGCTCGAGATCCGCACCCCCCTGCGCTCCTAGAATCCAGTTCGAACTCAGCATGTTTGTGTGCAAAAATTGAGAAATCCAAGCCTTTGAATTCAATCATAACCGTTGATAAAAATGAGCTTGTTGTCCTCTTCGATTTCGTGTTTGTTAGATTTGAATTTTGTTGTTTGAATTCAATGAAAAAGAGGGAGGAACGAGAGAAGTTTCTGGGCATTGGTGTTGTTGAAAGTGGCGGCTACATATATTAGATTAGGGTTACGCAAATGGTAGGTATATATATACTAATACTATTTTATCCTTTTATTCCAAAAGACCCATTTAATTATAATTAAATTCCTAATGAATTGTTATACTAAGAAATTCTCGAACGATCGCTGCGTGGCGCATTCTATTCAGGCCATTAAATAAATAAATAAATAAATAAATAAATAAATAAATAAATATTATATCGTCGATTTCCATTTAAAACATACTTTATAAAATATTTATAAATTCGCTTTAAAACGGTTTTAACTTCATTTCTAATTTGAAGTCAAAATTGAAAATTCTATTTTCTTATCATATTAAAAATATTAATATTAAATTTTTAAATCACTTTTTTTTTATATTCATTTATATTTTATACTAGGCCAGACCCCCCCACATTATGCCTGCGACTTATGGGTGCTGGATATGCCGGTTGGTTCCGGGCTGACTTATCCCATAAGTTGGGCTTAACCTCGTGTCATGGCCCGTTTCATATTTTAACTCAACCCTTTTTGTTGTTACTACTTAACAAATAAAATAAAATCTCTTGAATTCAAAACATCAAAGCCACTATTTGATTTCTTTAACTGAATATTATATTAAAATATTCTTTTAATTTAAAATTGGAATGAGGCCCAAACAATTGCCATATAATTTAATTATATGGATTTCCACCACAAGAATACTATACTAATGATAAATATTATAAAAACCATCCACAACATCCAAAGTGCATCATATATTGTATAAGCGTCGAATAAATAACGCTTATAACTAATCACAAGGGAGATGTGTGAATATCATCCCAAGACCCGTGTGGGGTTTTCAACCAACACATAACCATAACAAATAATTGAATAAATTATTGTGCACATGGGCGATGTGTGAAAATTATCGTCCCAATCACATAAACAAGTCAGGAAACTTGTAAATGGAAGTGTATTACACAATATATAACACGACGATAAAAATGTCTCTTCTATTTCTATTCTTTTTATCGCATATAAAATGACGATAAATAATATAATCTTTATTTCTATACTTTTTATTCTAATTTACATTTTCTAACAAAAATTTCCCTTTATTCTAATTTACATTGTATGAAATGTTAATTCCTTTACAGTGTATAAAATGTTAATTCCTTTACATTGTATGAAATGTTAATTCCTTTACATTGTATGAAATGTAATCCTCTTTATATTATATAAAAAATATAATCTCTTTTTATATTGCATAGAAAATGTACTCTTTCCTATATTAACCAGGAAATGTATTATTTTTAGCATTACAAATAACTATGTATCTTTTCTATATTGGATAGAAAATGTATTCCTTTATCATTACATAGAAACATGTATTTTCTTTATTCATTTCTTAGATTACATTGAAAAATGTAATTTCTTTGCATTGTATAAAAATGAAATCTTTTGATGTGACATAAAAATGTAACCTTCTTACATTACAAATAAAATGCAATTCTTTTTATTTGCAAAGCAAATGTAAATCCATTCTTCATTATAAAGAAAATGTAATCTTTTTACTTAACATAAAAATATTTTTTTTTTCATTCTTTGATTAAATTTAAAATGTAATTTTTCATTTCAATATATGATTACATAGAAAAATGTTATTTTTCATTGCCTTATATGATTACATAGAAAATGTAATTTTTCATTGCAATATATGATTACATAGAAAAATGTAATCTTTTTATTGCAATATATGATTACATAGAAAAATGTAATCTTCTTAATTCATTTCTAATTACAGTGAAAAATGTAATCTTTTTATATAAAAATGTAACTTTTCCTATCTTTATATTACATTATAAAAATGTAACTTTTCTACTTTTTAACTACATCAAATAAAAATGTAATTTTTCTACTTTTTGATTACATTAAATAAAAATGTAATTTTTTTTCTATTCTTCCTATATTTACATGAAAAATGTAATATTTTTCTTTCATTCTTTAATTACATTATAAATGTAATATTCTTCTTTCATTCTTTATTTACATTGAAAATGTAATCTTTTTATTTCATCTTTAATTACATTAAAGAAAAAAAATGTATTCTTTTTATTTCATTTCTAATTACATTGAAAATTGTAACTTTTATGTCAACACATTTGACAACCAGTGCACCTTCTCCTAAGATTCATTTACATTGAAAATGTAAATCTTAATGTTTTCTCATATACAATAAAATATGGATTTTTATTGTTACTACATTTTCATTTCAAACCAATGTGTATTTTTAATGATTCATAAAAATATATATATATATATATAAATTTCAGTGTAACACATTTTTATTTAACTAATGATCATTTTTAAAATTTCATTTACATTAAAAATGCAAATTTCAAAGAAAATATATTTTATATACAATGAACATTTTGATGTTTCATTTACGATAAAATAATTAATTTTAAAGTAAAGACATTTTTATATCATAATGTTTATCTTTAATGTTGCATTTACATTGAAAATGTAAAATCAAATGTATAAACATTTCTATATGACATGGTTCACTTTTAATGTTCATTTACATTAAAAAATGTAAATTCAAAGTATAAACATTTTTATATAACAAGGTTCACTCTTAATGTTTATTTACATTAACAAATGTAAATTCATTGTGGGACAATTTTTTTCTAAATAATGATCATATTTTTATATATATACAATAAAAATCTAATTTTTATTGTTCACACAATTCTATATTATAACATGAATATTTCATAACACATAAATATTTTAGAAAGATTCAATCACCAAAATCAACCAATTTCACATCACAAATAACAACACATAGCAATTAATAGTGGAGGGATAATATCACAATCATAATTACTTTATTTTAATTATTTAAAAGGAAACAGAATTCTCACATTGATTTTATTCTGAATTTTCAACGTGCTCTGTTTCAGATCTGGTCTGTTCCATCATGAAGATCTTATCAACACGAGTCCAACGCATTTTGTTTTGCTGAATTCTGACTACGTAGTAAAAAGATATGGCATTTTAACATTTGATTTCATAAATTATTTAACTAATTATAATTAACAATTATAATTACATGATTAAGGGTTGATAATGCTTTCCCCTTCTTCGCTAATTGCTGAACCGTAGGAACCCAACATCGTGCCTTCCAATCCCAAAACGCACAGCACCCGAGGCCTCCAGTTGACGATCAACCACCACCAATCCAACCGCCTACGTGAGCGCGCCCATCGCCTACAACAGCTCGAGATCCGCACCCCCCTGCGCTCCCAGAATCCAGTTCGAACTCAGCATGTTTGTGTGCAAAAATTGAGAAATCCAAGCCTTTGAATTCGATCATAACCGTTGATAATAATGAGCTTGTTGTCCTCTTCGATTTCGTGTTTTTTCGATTTGAATTTTTTTGTTTGAATTCAACGAAAAAGAGGGAGGAACGAGAGAAGTTTCTGGCCATTTGTGTTGTTGAAAGTGGCGGCTACATATATTAGATTAGGGTTACGCAAATGGTAGGTATATATATATACTAATACTATTTTATCCTTTTATTCCAAAAGACCCATTTAATTTTAAATAAATTCCTAATGAATTGTTATACTAAGAAATTCGCGAACGGTCGCTGCGCGGCGCGTTCTATTCAGGCCATTAAATATAAATAAATATATATATATATTATATCGTCGATTTCCATTTAAAACATACTTTATAAAATATTTATAAATTCGCTTTAAATCGGTTTTAACTTCATTTCTAATTTAAAGTCAAAATTGAATATTCTATTTTCTTATCATATTAAAAATATTAATATTAAATTTTTAAATCACTTTTTTTTATATTCATTTATATTTTATACTGGGCCAGACCCCCCACTGGATATGCCGGTTGGTTCCGGGCAGACTTATCCCATAAGTTGGGCTTAACCTCGTGTCATGGCCCGTTTCAACCCTTTTTGTTGCTACTACTTAACAAATAAAATAAAATCTCTTGAATTCAAAACATCAAAGCCACTATTTGATTTCTTTAACTGAATATTATATTAAAATATTCTTTAAATTTAAAATTGGAATGAGGCCCAAACAATTACCATATAATTTAATTATACGGATTTCTACCATAAGAATACTATACTAATGATAAATATTATAAAAACCATCCACAACATCCAAAGTGCGTCATATATTGTATAAGCGTCAAATAAATAACGCTTATAACTAATCACAAGGGAGATGTGTGAATATCATCCCAAGACCCGTGTGGGGTTTTCAACCAACACATAACCATAACAAATAATTGAATAAATTATTATGCACATGGGCGATGTGTGAAAATTATCATCTCAATCACATAAACAAGTCAGGAAACTTGTAAATGGAAGTGTATTACACAATATATAACACGACGATAAAAATGTCTCTTTTATTTCTATTCTTTTTATTGCATATAAAATGACGATAAAAAATATAATCTTTATTTCTATACTTTTTATTCTAATTTACATTTTCTAACAAAAATTTCCCTTTATTCTAATTTACATTGTATGAAATGTTAATTCCTTTACAGTGTATAAAATGTTAATTCCTTTACATTATATGAAATGTTAATTCCTTTACATTGTATGAAATGTAATCCTCTTTATATTATATAAAAAATATAATCTCTTTTTAAATTGCATAAAAAATGTACTCTTTCCTATATTAACCAGGAAATGTATTCTTTTTAGCATTACAAATAACTATGTATCTTTTCTATATTGGATAGAAAATGTATTCCTTTAACATTACATAGAAACATGTATTTTCTTTATTCATTTCTTAGATTACATGGAAAAATGTAATCTTTTTATTTTCCTTTCTTAAATTATAAAAATTAACTTTTTCTATCTTTATATTACATTATAAAAATGTAACTTTTCTACTTTTTAACTACATCAAATAAAAATGTAATTTTTCTACTTTTTGATTACATTAAATAAAAATGTAATTTTTTTTCTATTCTTCCTATATTTACATGAAAAATGTAATATTTTTCTTTCATTCTTTAATTACATTATAAATGTAATATTCTTCTTTCATTCTTTATTTACATTGAAAATGTAATCTTTTTATTTCATCTTTAATTACATTAAAGGAAAAAAATGTATTCTTTTTATTTCATTTCTAATTACATTGAAAAATGTAACTTTTATGTCAACACATTTGATAACCAATGCACCTTCTCCTAAGATTCATTTACATTGAAAATGTAAATCTTAATGTTTTCTCATATACAATAAAATATGGATTTCTATTGTTACTTCATTTTCATTTCAAACCAATGTGTATTTTTAATGATTCATTAAAAAAAATACATATAAATTTCAGTGTAACACATTTTTATTTAACTAATGATCATTTTTAAAATTTCATTTACATTATATTTTATATACAATGAACATTTTGATGTTTCATTTACGATAAAATAATAAATTTTAAAGTAAAGACATTTTTATATCATAATGTTTATCTTTAATGTTGCATTTACATTGAAAATGTAAAATCAAATGTACAAACATTTCTATATGACATGGTTCACTTTTAATGTTCATTTACATTAACAAATGTAAATTCAAAGTATAAACATTTTTATATAACAAGGTCCACTCTTAATGTTTATTTACATTAAAAAATGTAAATTCATTGTAGGACAATTTTCGTTCTAAATAATGATCATATTTTTATATATATACAATAAAAATCTAATTTTTATTGTTCACACAATTCTATATTATAACATGAATATTTCATAACACATAAATATTTTAGAAAGATTCAATCACCAAAATCAACCAATTTCACATCACAAATAACAACACATAGCCATTAATAGTGGAGGGATAATATCACAATCATAATTACTTTATTTTAATTATTTAAAAGAAAGCAGAATTCTCACATTGATTTTATTCTGAATTTTCAACGTGCTCTGTTTCAGATCTGGTCTGATCCATCACGAAGATCTTATCAACACGAGTCCAACGCATTATGTTTTGCTGAATTCTGACTACATAGTAAAAAGATATGGCATTTTAACATTTGATTGCATAAATTATTTAACTAATTATAATTAACAATTATAATTACATGATTAAGGGTTGATAATGCTTCCCCCTTCGTCGCTAATTGCTGAACCGTAGGAACCCAACATCGTGCCTTCCAATCCCAAAACGCATAGCACCCGAGGCCTCCAGTTGACGATCAACCACCACCAATCCAACCGCCTACGTGAGCGCGCCCATCGCCTACAACAGCTCGAGATCCGCACCCCCCTGCGCTCCCAGAATCCAGTTCGAACTCAGCATGTTTGTGTGCAAAAATTGAGAAATCCAAGCCTTTGAATTCAATCATAACCATTGATAATAATTAGCTTGTTGTCCTCTTCGATTTCGTGTTTTTTAGATTTGAATTTTGTTGTTTGAATTCAACGAAAAAGAGGGAGGAACGAGAGAAGTTTCTGGCCATTGGTGTTGTTGAAAGTGCCGGCTACATATATTAGATTAGGGTTACGCAAATGGTAGGTATATATATATATATACTAATATTATTTTATCCTTTTATTCCAAAAGACCCATTTAATTATAATTAAATTCCTAATGAATTGTTATACTTTGATTTTACCACACCATAATTACCATATGACCTATTAGTATTTATTTACACATTTTACATTCATAATTCGCAGTCATCATCTTAACCATATAAGTTTATTTCAGAATGCTGCATTATATATATATATATATATATATATATATCGTTTTGATTACTTAAATAATTTATGCTATTTTTAAAACAAATTCACATACCAAAATTCAAGTTAGTTATTACACCGATTTACAGTGTTTGGTTTCAATTGTAATTAAATTTCATTAAGTGTATATATATATATATTTAATTTCACTAAATTTGGTTTGATTTAATTATGTCAATGAGTTACAAGATTTAAAAAAAAATTAGCAATCCAAATATGGTTACATGTTTATTGTATATGGACAAAAACAAATGGTTGCATATGTTAATCAATCTTCTACCATTACCTTATTAATTCACTTTAATGGACTTTAATTGCAATTAATTGTAGCTTATTTCCAATATTAAATTCCATCCTTCATTGTTTACCTATGTAAACAAAACCACCCATTTATTTGAAATCAATACATGTCAAAATATGTTAATTTAATTACTTTCACAGTTATACCATTTAAAGCTGATTTGTGAATTTCTTGACTCAATTAGATTCCAAAGATTCAATAATTTCAATACAAACCAATTTATAACTATATTTACAATCAATGCATATATTCATTTTACAAACAATGGATTATATCTTATTACTGTATTCAATACATTAAAGAATTTCATATACATGGAATTTCAAAATTATTTAATCCATTATATATTGTTAATTCAGTATTAACTTCTTACTTCAACATAATTATATTATCAAACAAGTCAAGTTCATAAATAGCTATTGAAATACATAATTTAACAAGACAAGTCAAATTTCATACTTTATAAATTTACAACATAAACCATTAATTATAATATTTAAACCAACATTGTTTTAAATCAAATAGTTTGTAAAAACTAATTTTAAAGTTATTCTTACATTTTTATTTCATAAAAAAATAATAACCAATTTATACTCCATATTCCCCAAAATAGCTTAAATTAAAAAATTAAAATTGGTTCTGAAATTCCGGGTTGTTACAGGGAAAAAAGGAAGAAAAGAGGTGGAAACAAAGGGGGTCAGACATAAAGTCTAGCGAGTGTGATAACTTTAACAATATAATTATCAAAATAACTAGGCTAAGGCATAAGTTGGAAAATAAGAAAATGACTGTGAACAATTGAGTATGGCAGAGTAAACAAGGAAATAAGATGAACCAAGATAACGTTAAAGGCGCACCTAAACCACTATAAGATAATTACTATACTGCACCACCACTAGTCACCCTAAGGTTGATCCCGCCTACAAAACTTAACAATGCTAATGGTAGTTTCGTGCACCCCTAGTTGCCTTCATAGGTGTCGCCTGCCCCTATCTCCACTAGGTGTACCCACTACCCCCATGCGATCGGCTCCCTAACTCGTAGATACCCATGCTGGCCCCACAGTGGGGTGTATCACTCCCCAAAGTGGCAACCCGATACAACCAACAATGCACGGCTTATACCTACACGATGCAATAACGTCTTACCTACCAGCCCAGGCCCACACATGCATATGAACCCGTTGGACTTGCGTTGCCACCGCTAACCCGTTTCGGCCTCTTACAGTCAAGCCCAGTACGCGTGTCCCGTCCTCGACTTGGGTCGAGCCCACAAAGATACTTATGGGTTACTGGTTGAAACGGGCCCACATTACTTGACACAAGCTATCCACCAAAGCTTGGTCCCCTCTAGTACATCCTACTTAACCCTCTTCTTATTCATGTTCACTTACATGTTTCAATTTTTGGTTAAGTGTTTCTAATCGTATTTCAAATGCCACCCAAGGCACCCTCTAAATTCCACATGCCACCCAAGGCACCCACTTAACCCCTATGTCTCACCAACATATTTATCTGGTTAAGTGTTTCTTAATTCATTAACACCGTAACCTTGTAAAGACCTCCCACATTAGACTGGCATTTGTGGTAGCTGGATTTGCCGGGCGGGTCCGGGCAGTCTTACACCACAAACGAGCCTAACCTCGTGTCTTTACAACTGTTACGCATTTAATTTATGCCTAAGACCTCCCACATTAGACTGGCATTTGTGGCAACTGGATTTGTCGGGCGGGTCCGAGCAGTCTTACACCACAAAAGAGCCTAACCTCGTGTCTTAGACGATTAATTACACCTAATTAATCATCCCCCAATTTGAATTAATTTCCCTATTCAAATTATCAATCAATTCCAAATTTAACTATGGCCATAATTGACTCAATTATGTCCATCTATTTATGGTATGCAAAATCATACCAATTTCATCACAAAATTATTTTATGCCATTTAAGACATTTATGCCAAATTCTCAATATTAAATCTTTTAATATTATCCCATTACCCCACGTAGTACGTTTGTTCGTTTAACGTAAAATATACGTTAGACTCGAATAGTCTAACTCATGGAATAAAGAGAAAACATCACAACATACATAGAAATAAAACTAGATCTAAACACAAGGGGTGAACTTGCATGTGTGAATAAGGTTCTTCATCTAAAACTTGCATAGGACAAAGTCACAAACTTGCATAAAACTACATATGTCATAGATCCAAATCTAAATGTGTGAACTTGTTTAGGCAATAGTCATAAACTTGCATAAATCATGTATGTCATAGATCTACATCTAAAGGTGTAAACTTGCATAGGCAATAACCACAAACTTACATAACATGATTCATATTCCAAACACATATATTTATATAAACTTGCATATGTGATTTATGCAACATAACGATGGTGTAAACTTACATCTAAACATGTAAACTAGCATGTAGAATTTAGCATATAACTCACACATGTCATAGCCTAAATTTAGATCTAACATAGATGTCATGAAACATGTAAGGTTATGCATAAAATTTTCACTAACTCGCATATGATCTATGTCTCAATTAACATCCTAACTTGCATACATACATGTGATTTATCATATGAATCAACATAACCAAACTAGCATATGAAACATCACTATGAATACATAATCATAGAATTACAACATGGATGATAACATCACAACTTTACAACATAGATGATAACATCATAGAATTTACAACATAAATGATAACATCACAATTTTACAACATAGATGATAACATGCGGTCAATAATTCACAACATAACCATATAATCCGCATCATAACTCAATCCAATTAAATTGTTAATTATTTTATTAAAGAAATCAAACTCATAACTCAAAGAAGGTCTTGAGTTCTGAAATCTGAGTTCTGAAGTTGAATTAGCTTTCCTTTGAAGTAGATTCGTTGTTAGAGTTGAATAGATTTGAATTTGATTAGCTTTCTTCCTCTCCAATTGGTGGCGTCTATTCTAGGTTGCTAGGTGACGGCATGGAGGCCATGAGTCTAATTTTAATTTGATTTTAGGGTTTGAGTCTACATGTCTTTTTATAGAGTTTATGATTAGTTTAGGTCGTCCGATCAACCCAGAATTAATCCCAGCCAATCAGAGCAGATTAGAAACCCTAATGAGTCAGCATACAGTCATTAACATGTCACCAAACAGATCTGCCCGGGGGGGGCAGGTCGACCCCCAGGTCGACCCGGTTAGGGTAGGTCGACCCCAGGTCGACCTGGCCCTGGCGGGAAATTTCCCGCCTAGCCCGTTTTGACTTCGAAATTTGAATTTTTGAAATCTGTTTTTAATTTTCTGAAACTTCCGATGGCCATAACTTCTTCATACGATGTCCAATTCACGCAAACTCGGACTCTATCTCAACCAAAATTCCGAGACGAACACAATGGCGCAACCCGTTTCCCTTAATTCTCATATCTGAGATTAGTTATTCTTTAATTTGTTACTTTAGTGTTAACAGAAATACGGGGTGTTACATTCTCCCCTCCTTAAAGGATTTCGCCCCTGAAATCTCCAAGTTAAGGAGAATGCATATCCTAACATCCAAACAACCATCTACTCAACCATCAAACACAGGCATCCATTGTCCTTATAAAATTCCTAATGTTGTATGAACATATGTAAGAAGTGTGTGTATATGTTCTTTATCTAATGCAAAATCAGGCGGCCTACTGATTCAGTTGACCTCCTTAATGCAAACCATGATAGTTCCATGCGTCCATTATGTATGCGAAAGAACCCTATCGATACATATTATTTCTACATGTGTGCACAACCATTCACCAAAATGCAGCATCCATATGATAACACAACCATTCTACATCCATTAACTTAAATATGTACACACATTTATATGCAATATGCAATATGAAGTGACTGAGCCGATCTAGTGCCTAAAGTGTGTGTATATGTATCCACGAGCAACCACTAGCAAACACTTGCATCCACATGCATCCATCATACATAACATGTCTCAAACACATGTTTCAACCATAGGACTACCCTATCTAAAGGTCAAAGATACTAGCGAGAGGACATACTAAAGATAAAACAAGTACAAGCTAAGCGATAAAGGAGAAATTAAAAGACATACCCTCGAAAAGAAAAGGGTACGATGAACGCATCTTCTCTTCCGTCTCCCAAGTAGCGTTACTCTCATCATCTCCCCGTTGCAGTTTGACTGCTTGACCTCTCGATTCCTCAACTTCTTAATCTCCGACCCAAGAATGCACGTAGGAGCTCGTCGAATCGTCGTATCACGCTCTATCTCCACCTCTCTAAGCAAGCTCGGCTCTACCACTTCTGCGGTCTCATGCAAGCACTTCCTCAAATGTGATACATGGAATACATCGTGTACACCACTAAGTCTCTCGAGCAACTCCATTATATATGCCATCTGTCCAATCCTCTCCTTAATAGGAAATGGCCCTACGAACCTTGGTGCTAACTTCCCAACGGACCCAAAGCGAACAACATTCCGTAATGGAGACACCTTGACAAAGACCATGTACCCAATATCAAACTCAAGATCTATCCTCCTCTAGTCCGCATAAGATTTCTGCCTATCTTACGCCGTCTTCATCCTCCTTCGAATCAAATCGATCTTTTTCGAAGTCACTCTAATCATATCGGGCCCAAGCAAGATCTTATCAGTAGACTCCCACCAACATGTAGGCGAACGACACGGCCGTCCATAAAGAGCCTCGAACGGTGCCATGCCAATACTAGACTGAAAGCTATTATTATATGCGAACTCCACCAATGGAAGATGTTCCTCCCATGTACTTCCAAAGTCTAAGACACACAACCTCAATAGGTCCTCTAGAATACGGTTCACCCTCTCGGTCTGGTCGTCCGTCTGAGGATGATATGCAGTGCTCAAACATAACTGAGTCCCTACCGCCTCTTGCAAGCTCTTCCAAAATTCGCTAGTAAATATAGGATCGTGGTCGCTCACTATGCTGGAAGGAACACCGTGCAAACGAACTATCTCTCGAATGTATACGGAGGCTAACCATGGAGCAGTCCCCTTACTCTTCACGGGAATGAAATGGGCGCTCTTAGTAAGTCTGTCTACCACGACCCAAATCCCCGTATTACCCTTCCTCGATCTCGGTAACCCATCAATAAAGTCCATCGAGACACTTTCCCACTTCCAGTGTGGGACCTCCAATGGGTGAAGCAATCCACCGGGCTTCTTTTGCTCTGCTTTTACTTATTGGCACACCAAGCATCTAGCGACAAACTCGGCCACATCCCTCTTCATGCCGGCCCAAAAGTAAACTCATCTCATGTCCATGTACATCTTGTCCCCGCCGGGATGGATGGTCATCTTCGAACGATGTGCATCATCAAGAATGGTCTTCCTCAAATTCTCGTCTCGTGGTACACAAAGTCTACCGTCCCTACGTAACCAACCCTTATCATCTAGGGTATACCTACTGAGATGGCTCGATGACTCCCCCCTTTTTAGCTTCTCTACTAACTCAACCAACTGTGGGTCATCTCGCTGTGCCTCTCCAATCCATCCCAAAAGTGTAGGTATGACCTCTAAGGATGATAGCAAACCAGGTACAAAGTCAATGGAAGGTCTAAAGTCAAACGTAGAGATGAACTCTAAGCTTCGCCGCTCAACAAACAACGGACTCAAGGACAACCTTTTCCTACTTAAGGCGTCTGCCACCACGTTACCCTTGCCAGGGGTATATGCTATCTCGAAATCGTAGGACGCTAAGAATTCCATCCACCTTTGCTGCCTTAAGTTCAAGTCCTTCTGAGAGAATAAGTATTTTAGCGATTTGTGGTCAGTGAACAATTCGAATTTCTCGCCAAGAAGATAATGGCGCCAAGACTTAAGCGCGAAAACAATAGCGACCAACTCTAAGTCATGGGTAGGGTAATTTCTCTCATGCACCCTCAACTGCCTTCCTCCATAGGCTATTACCATTCCCCCTTGCATTAAGACTGCGCCTAGTCCTGTTCCACAAGCATCGGTACAAACAGTAAATGGCTTACTCCCATCTGGCAACACTAAGACTGGGGCTGTGGTTAAAGCTCTCTTTAAACGTTGGAACGCATCATCACAATTTACGTCCCATGTGAAAACTAGGTTCTTCTTCGTCAAGCATGTTAATGGGGCTGATATTTTTGTGAAGTCTTTGATAAACTTCCTATAGTAGCCAGCAAACCCTAAGAAACTCCTCACCTTGGTAGCTTTTTTAGGGACCTTCCAATCTTGGATGGCCACTACCTTCGCGGGATCCACAGCTATCCCTTCTTTGGAAACCACGTGCCCTAAAAATCGCACTTCCTTCCTCCAAAAGTGACATTTAGAAAATTTAGCTTTAAGGTTATGCGCTCGAAGAGTCTCCAACACTTCCCTAAGATGTATGGCATGCTCTTCCTCGCTTTTAGAAAAGATCAAGATGTCGTCCACAAAGACTACCACGAATTTATTAAGGTACTCCCTAAACACCCTACTCATCAAGTCAACAAAGTATGCGGGGGCGTTTGTCAAACCGAAGGACATCACAAGCCACTCGAAGAAGCCGTCTGGAGTCCTAAAGGCAGTCTTGTCTATGCTATCCTCAGCCACTCTCGGCTGATGGAAACCCGTGGCTAAGTCCAACTGCGAAAACACTGAGGCACCAACTAATTGATCGAAGAGATCATCAATCCTCGGCAGTGGGTGTCTATTCTTCTTAGTAAGCTTATTAAGTTCTCTATAGTCCACACAAAGTCTAAGGGACCCATCTGCCTTCGTGGCAAATACTACTGGAGTACCCCACTCCGATATACTACGTCTGATGAACCCCTTCTCAAGCAATTCTTTCACTTGCTTACTGAGTTCTCTTCTCTCTCTTGGAGCCATGTGGCGCACTGGAAATGCAACTGACTTTGCATTATCTACTAGATATATTCGAAAGTCTATCTCGCGTTTTGGGGGTAAACCCCCCACCTCATCGAAGACATCAACATATTCACGGACTATACGAACGGAATGTAAATCATCATCGGATGCATCAAGGGATTCTAGGTAGCTAAGCATTACTGGACCTCTAGGGTCACAAGAAATATCAAGGGTCTTTCCACAACGAGTCAACAATCTAACTACCCTTCTTTCACAATCTAGGATGGCCCCGTATCTAGTTAGCCAATCCATACCTAGAATCAAGCCGTAGCCCATGAAGCAAGGAACAAAGGCATTGTATTCAAACCCAACACCCAAGATAAACACTCTCAAATCCCGACAGATCATAGAAAGATGAGCCGAACCACTAATAGGATTTGAGACTACTAAGGGATCTGTAACTAGATTAGTATTTAGGTGCAGTGTTTCAACTAATGATGTAGAGATAAACGAATGTGATGCGCCAGAATCGAATAAAGTACGGACAGGATGATCAAATAGAAAAACTAAACTTTCAACGGAAATTGCTCTACCTCGTTCTTGCAGCGGTGGGACCACGAGAGCCTGAACTTGCCCCCTTGCCTACCCTGGTGCCATAAGAGCCTGCGCCTGTCCTCCCGAGGTAGACCCTGCCCTCTGCCCTTTCCTTGGGCAGTCCTTAATCAGATGTCCCGCTTCGCCACAGTGGAAACAACCGGTCTTCTTTTTCTTCCTACAATCTTTGCTTAGATGGCCTGGTGTCCCACGGTTAAAGCATCTCTTCTTTCCCTTACCATTGTTGCCTTTACCACCTTTCTTATTATGTTTTTGTTGTTGCGGTTTCTTTTGATCCCCTTTCTTCTCGGGTGCCTTATTAGCATTGGCGCCCTTCTCCTCTTCATGCATAAGCGCCATGTCAACTAGTCTCTCAAAGGTAGCCCCATGGGGATGTGGGTCATAGCTAACCCATGAAGCGGCTCATTCAAACCCTTAACAAATCTCAGGGTCTTTTTTTCTGGTGTATTCACCAAGTCCAAGCCAAATCTCGCCAACTGATTGAACTTGCTGACGTATTCTTTCACTGATAGATTCCCCTGCTTCAATGCTAGAAACCTTTCCATGTATAGATTCTCTTCAGCCCGTGAGAGAAACTTCGCCTCAAACCTCTGCCTAAAATCTGGCCATGTATCAACTGGACATTCTCCATTAGTGACCTCCCACCAAAACGAGGCCTCATCCTTCATTAGCCAGGCAGCTAACTGGACCTTTCTTCCATCTTCCACTTCAAAGATCCCAAACAATTCTTCCACCTCCTTTAGCCAGTTTCGAGCTTCAACAAATGTCTCCGTCCCGTGAAAAGGTTTTCCACCCATTAGACTGGCATTTGTGGTAGCTGGATTTGTTGGGCGGGTCCGGCAGTCTTACACCACAAACGAGCCTGACCTCCTGTCTTTACAACTGTTACACATTTAATTTATGCCTAAGACCTCCCACATTAGACTGGCATTTGTGGCAGCTGGATTTGCCGGGTGGGTCCGGGTAGTCTTACACCACAAAAGAGCCTAACCTCGTGTCTTAGACGATTAATTACACCTAATTAATCATCCCCCAATTTGAATTAATTTCCCTATTCAAATTATCAATCAATTCCAAATTTAACTATGGCCATAATTGACTCAATTATTTCCATCTATTTATGGTATGCAAAATCATACCAATTTCATCACAAATTTATTTTATGCCATTTAAGACATTTATGCCAAATTCTCAATATTAAATCTTTTAATATTATCCCATTACCCCACGTAGTACGTTTGTTCGTTTAACGTAAAATATACGTTAGATTCGAATAGTCTAACTCATGGAATAAAGAGAAAACATCACAACATACATAGAAATAAAACTAGATCTAAACACAAGGGGTGAACTTGCATGTGTGAATAAGGTTCTTCATCTAAAACTTGCATAGGACAAAGTCACAAACTTGCATAAAACTACATATGTCATAGATCCAAATCTAAAGGTGTGAACTTGTTTAGGCAATAGTCATAAACTTGCATAAATCATGTATGTCATAGATCTACATCTAAAGGTGTAAACTTGCATAGGCAATAACCACAAACTTACATAACATGATTCATATTCCAAACACATATATTTATATAAACTTGCATATGTGATTTATGCAACATAACGATGGTGTAAACTTACATCTAAACATGTAAACTAGCATGTAGAATTTAGCATATAACTCACACATGTCATAGCCTAACTTTAGATCTAACATAGATGTCATGAAACATGTATGGTTATGCATAAAATTTTCACTAACTTGCATATGATCTATGTCTCAATTAACATCCTAACTTGCATACATACATGTGATTTATCATATGAATCAACATAACCAAACTAGCATCTGAAACATCACTATGAATACATAATCATAGAATTACAACATGGATGATAACATCACAACTTTACAACATAGATGATAACATCATAGAATTTACAACATAAATGATAACATCACAATTTTACAACATAGATGATAACATGCGGTCAATAATTCACAACATAACCATATAATCTGCATCATAACTCAATCCAATTAAATTGTTAATTATTTTATTAAAGAAATCGAACTCACAACCCAAAGAAGGTCTTGAGTTCTGAAATCTAAGTTCTGAAGTTGAATTAGCTTCTTTTGAAGTAGATTCGTTGTTAGAGTTGAATAGATATGAATTTGATTAGCTTTCTTCCTCTCCAATTGATGGCGGCTATTCTAGGTTGCTAGGTGACGGCATGGAGGCCATGAGTCTAATTTTAATTTGATTTTAGGGTTTGAGTCGACATGTCTTTTTATAGAGTTTAGGATTAGTTTAGGTCGTCCGATCAACCCAGAATTAATCCCAGCCAATCAGAGCAGATCAAAGACCCTAATGAGTCAGCATACAGTCATTAACAGGTCACCAAACAAATCTGCCCGGGGGGGGGGGGGCAGGTCGACCCCCAGGTCGACCCTATAGTCGACTTGGCCCTGGCGGGAAATTTCCCGCCTAGCCCATTCTGACTCCGAAATTTGAATTTTTGAAATCTGTTTTGAATTTTCTGAAACTTCCGATGGCCATAACTTCTTCATACGAAGTCCAATTCACGCAAACTCGGACTCTATCTCAACCAGAATTCTAAGACGAACACAATGGCGCAACCCATTTCCCTTAATTCTCATATCTGAGATTAGTTATTCTTTAATTTGTTACTTTAGTGTTAACAGAAATACGGGGTGTTATAGAATTATTTTGAATTCTGGATTTATTTTGTTTATATATAAGCAGCTTATATGTTTATAAACTTCAAACCTTAATATCTTCTTCATACGATGTCCGTTTTACACAAACCAGGTGTCTATTTTGACCAGAATTCTGAGATGAATGCAATGGCGCAATCTGTTTCACTTAATTCCGAATATTTATTTAAGTATTCCTTAATTTATTATTAATAGTGTTTTTTTTAAATATAGGTGTTACATTCTCCCCTACTTAAAGGATTTCGTCCCCGAAATCTCCAAGTTAAGAAGAATGTATCTCCTAACATCCATCATCCATCTACTCATTCACCAATCATAGGCATCCATTGTCCATAAAAGATTTCTAATGCTTATATGAACACATGCAAAGGTGTGTGTATATGTCCCTATGCTAATGCGAAAGATCAGGCGGTCTACTGATTAAGTCGACCTCCTCAATGCAATTCATGTTCGTGCGATGAGTCCAACATGTATGCAAATAATCCTAACATATCATGTAAATTCTATATGCGTGCACAATCATCCATCCAAATGCAACATCCATATGACGGTTCACCCATTTTCATCCATAAAAAGATAAAAAATGCACATGCATCTATATGCAGTACGAGAGTGATTTGAGCCGATTTAGTGTCTAATGTGTGTGTATATGCATCCACGAGAAACCACTAGCAAACATTTGCATTCACTTGCGTCCACCAAACATAACATGCCTCAAACACATGCTTATATCCATTGGTTTTCTACCCAAAGGTCGGAGATTAGATCGATAGGATATACTTATACGATAAATACAAGTATTAACGAAAGATGGGAAAAAGAAGTTAAGAACGTACTCTCAAAATGGAAAGGTTATGAAGCGCGAATCTTGTCTTCAGTCTCCCAAGTTGCATTCTCGCGGGCCTCTCCCCATTGCACTTTTACTAACTTAACCTCCTTGTTGCGCAGTTTCTTAACCTCCGATCCAAGTATGCGGGTAGGTACTCGTCTAATCGTTGCTTCCCTTTCTACCTCTGCCTCCTCAAGTAAGTTCGGCTCTACCAGTTCTGCGGTATCATGCAAGTATTTCCGAAAATGAGAAACATGGAAAACATTACGAACATCGGCCAGTCTCTCTGGTGGTCTCACCCTATAGGCCATCTGATCTATCCCTTCCACGATGGGAAATGGTCCTACAAACCTCGGTGCCAATTTCCCTACCAATCCAAAATGAACCACATTTCTCAAAGGTGATACTTTGATGAAAACCATGTCTCCCACCTCAAACTCAATATTAATCCTTCTTCTATCTGCGTAGGATTTCTGCCTGTCTTGAGCTGTCTTCATGCATCCGCGGATATGATCAACCTTTTTTGAAGTTTCTCTAATCATCTCAGTTCTAAGTAGAAGTCTGTCTGTAGACTCCCACTAACAAGTCGACGATTTAAAAGGTCGTCCGTATAATGCCTCGAAGGGTGTTATGCTAATACTAGCCTGATAACTATTGTTGTAGGCAAACTCTACCATTGGAAGATGCTCCTCCCAAGTCCCTCCGAAGTCAAGGATACACAGCCTCAAAAGATCCTCAAGAACTCTGTTCACCCTCTCTATCCATCAGTCTGAGGATGATATGTGGTGATAAAACATAACTGTGCACCAAGTGCCTCTTGCAGACTCTTCCAGAATTCACTAGTAAATATAGGATCTTGATCACTCACTATGCTGGAAGGTACTCCATGTAGACAAGCTACCTCATGAAGACAAACCGATGCCAACCATTTCGTCGTTCTCTTACACTTAACCGGAATGAAATGAGTGCTCTTAGTAAGCCTGTCAACTATAACCCAAATACTGGTATTGCCTTTTCTTGATATAGGCAGACCATCAATGAAATCCATAGGGACGCTCTCCCACTTCCACTGTGGGACCTCTAGAGGATGAAGTAAACCACCGGGTTTCTTTTGCTCAGCTTTTACTTGTTGGCAAATCAAACATCGAGAAATGAACTCTGCTACATCTTCTTCATCCCAGCCTAAAAGAAAACCTTCTTCATATCTCTATACATCTTATCACCACCTGGTTGTACAGTCATCTTGGAATGGTGGGCTTCCTCAAGGACTATCTTCAACAGACTCCCAACTCGGGGAACACAAAACCTTCCATCTAGTCGCAACCACCCTCTGTCGTCTGTGGAATATCTACTTAGGTGACTAGAAGTCTCCTCTCTACTGAGCCTGTCCAAGATGTTTGAAATATGTGGATCCTCTCGCTGTGAAATTCCTATCTGATCCAAAAGAGTAGGTCACACCTCTAGTGATGCCAATAAACCAGGTGTAAACTCGGTGGAGGGTGTAAAATCAAAAGTCGATATGAACTCCAAGCTTTTCCTCTCGACAAACAGAGGATTAAACATCATCCTCTGCCTACTCAATGCATCAGCCACCACATTGCCCTTGCCAGGGGTATAAGCAATCTAAAGGTCATAGGATGCTAGGAACTTCATCCACCTTTGTTGCCTCAAATTGAGATCCTTCTGCGAGAACATGTACTTGAGAGATTTATGATCGGTGTACAACTCAAACTTCTCTCCAAGTAGATAAGGTTGCCAAGTCTTAAGCGCGAATACTATGGCAGCTAACTCTAAATCATGGGTAGGGTAGTTCTTCTCATGAACTCTTAGTTGTTTACCTCCATAACATACTACCCTTCCCTCTTGCATCAGAACTGCACCAAGCCGTGTACCACATGCATCAGTGTACACTGTGAATACCTCGTTCCCATCTGGCAAAGTCAAGATTGGGGCTGTTATCAAAGACCTCTTCAATCGCTGAAAAGAATCTTCACAGTTTATATCCCAATAAAACGTTAGATTCTTCTTCGTCAGCCTGGTAAGTAGGGCTGATATCTTTGCGAAGACCTTAATGAACTTCCTATAATAGCTCGCTAAACCAAGAAAACTCCTCACCTCCATTGCATTCTTTGGGGTCTGCCAATCTTGAACTGCAACTACCTTCGTGGGATCTACAGCTATCCCATCTTTAGAGACACGTGCCCTAAAAATCTCACTTCCTTTCTCCAAAAATGGCATTTGGAGAATTTTTCCTTAAGCTGATGTGCAGGGAGAGTCTTCATAACCTTCCTCAAATGTAGGGCATGCTCTTCCTCGTTCTTTGAGAAGATCAAGATATCATCAACAATGACCACAATAAACCTATTTACAAACTCCCGAAATACCCTACTCATAAGATCAACAAAATAGGCAAGTGCATTCGTCAACCCAAAAGGCATGACGAGCCACTCAAAGAAACCATCTGGAGTTCTAAAAGCAGTCTTGTCCGTACTATCCTCCACCACCCTCAACTGATGAAACCCTGTGGCCAAGTCTAACTAGGAGAAAATAGATGCACCAACAAGCTGGTCAAACAGATCATCTATCTCGGAAGTGGGTGCCTATTTTTCTTAGTGAGCTTATTCAACTCCCTGTAATCCACACATAAGCGAAGCGAACCATCCGCCTTAGTGGCAAATACTACTGGAGTACCCCATTCAGATATGCTTCACCTAATAAATCAGTTCTCAAGTAGCTCCCCTACTTGCTTGTTGATCTCCCTCCTTTCCCCTGGAGCTATATAGCGCACAGGCAATGCAACTAGCTTTGCATTGTCCATCAAGTATATACGAAAATCAATCTCATGCCTCAGAGGCAATCCCCGAACCTCATCAAAAACATCAGGATATTCACAGACTACTGGTACAGATCGCAGATCATCGATAGATGCATCAAGTGATTATGGGAAACTAAGCATGACAAACCCTTTCGAGTCACAAGAAATCTCGAGGGTTTTCCATGGCAAGTCAAAAATCAACGACCCACTTCTCACAATCCAGAATGGCACCATACATGGATAGCCAATCCATCCCTAAAATAAAACCATAGCTCATGAAACCAAGCACATATGCGTCACATTCAAACTTGACGCCCAATACAGATATTCTCAAACCCCGACAAATCATAGACAGAGGAGTTGTACCCCCAAAGGGGTTTGAGACAACAACGGGATCCAAAACCATACTAGTACTAAGGTGCAAAGACTCAACCACAAAATCATATATAAAAGAATGCGAAGCGCCTGAATCAAAAGAGTTCTAACAGGATGATTGGAAAGAGAAATCAAACCTTCAACGAAAACTTTCCTACCTCTGTCTGGCGCACTGGTCACGAGAGCATGCACCTGCCCTCCCGAAGATCCTGCCCTTTGACCTTGTCTTTACTTCTTCGAGCACTTTTTAGAAAAATGTCTGACCTCTCCACAATTGAAACAAGCATTTTTCCTCCTTTTGCAGTCTTTGACCAAATGATCCTCGCGTCCGCAATTATGACATTTCCTCTTATCTTTAGCTTTGTCGTTCTTTCCGCCTTTCCTTTGTTGTTGTTGTCCTTTATTTGGCTACATTTTCTTATTTTTTGTTTCCTCAACCTTAGATTCTTTCTTTTCACCTTTATCTTCTTCGCGCATTAATTCCATATCAAAGAGCTTCTCAAAACTTGCCCCCATCGGAATATGAGACATAGCCAACCCATGGAGGGGTTCATTCAATCCTCTTGCGAACCTAAAAGCCTTCTTGTGTGAGGTATTCACTAGCTCCAACCCAAACCTCGCCAATTGATTGAATTTATTAACATACTCTTTCACAGACATGCTTCCTTGCTTAAGCGCCAAAAACCTTTCCATTTGCATACTTTGCTCGGCTTGAGAAAGAAACTTCATTTTGAATCTTTGACGGAAATCATCCCTAGTCTCCACTGGAAACCCTGCTTGTGTCACTTCCCACCAGAACGAGGCCTCATCTTTTAGCTGCCAAACGACCAACTGAATTTTGCTACGATCGTCAACCTCAAAAATCCCAAACAAATCCTTCGTCGTCTTGAGCAAATTCCTTGCTTCTACAAAAGGCTCTGTCCCTCTGAATGGCTTTCCACCCATAGCGCAGAAATCCTTACATATATTGGAGAAATTATCTACCCGTGGAGGGGGAGGAGGAGGAACAGTAGCTGCAGCTAGGGTAAGGGCGTCTGCTTTGCCTTCGGCGGGTGTCGTAGCCTCCAGATACCTATGATACCAAGTCGGTATCTGAATGTCCTCTGGATAATTAGGTTCCCCAGACATGCTGAACAGAAAAAGGAAAATGGATTCAAATAAAGAATCGAAAGATATTTCCTATGGATTTGGGGAATATGTTTTTCAAAACATACTTTTCTTTTGAAAATGCTTTCTTTTATAACCTTTTCAAAAACAATTTTCAAATCTTTTATCCGATCTGGTAACCTTCAGCTCAGGTACCAAATGTGACACCCCACATTCGTTAATGTCACTTTTAAAATGCATTAAGTATCGTGAAGCGTTATAGATAAATAGAAACAGAAACAGTACAAGACAAATATAAAATAACAACGGAATTTACAACTTTATTTAGGCAAAAAACATCGTGGTTCAAAACATAGTTACATCATAAGTCTTAAATGCATAAAACCCAGTACATCAATTTAAAACTTATGTCTTATACTAAAATCATCAGAGTACAATAAATATGAAAAGAGCATAATCCCCAAAACATAGCCATAGTAGAGGAGATATGAAATTAAGCAGTACATCTAAGCAGCTCCAAGCAGAATGAAAGAAGAATCCTGATCAAGCCTGAGTATTCCCACTCTGAGAACCTGAGGGGAGGGGGACGGAAGAGAAAGAAGAGGAAACAAAATAGGTCAGACATAAGTTTGGCGAGTCCAGTTACTTTAGCATATAAATAAGTAAAAGCATCATGACAGACATATAAACTCGATAAGAGAGATACATCATATAAGGCAGGTATGACAAGGTAAATAGGATAAACAGAATAGAATAAATAGCGCTTCCCTAACACTTTTCTTTCTCTGCACCAATACTAGTATAACCAGAATAAGATGATCCCCATAATTACAAGATGGTAGACTTAGGTGTACTTCTAGCGAGGGGTTTTACCCCATACAATAACAGGTAGCCTAACAGAACTGACGGTTGTTACCCCCAATGATAATAACGGGCTCCTAAATAGGCGAGACTAGATGTACCCTAATTACTACCACAATCGATCGGCTCCCTAACCCGTAGATACCCGTGTTGGCCCGATAGTAGGATGTATCACTTCCTAATGTGGCAATCCCATTATTTCCAAGATGTACAGCTATATCTACTGATGTCACATCGTCTTATCTTCCCAAGCAGGCGGACCCATGCACGCATATGAGCCCGATGGAACGCGCCGTCAGACACCTTTCTCCTAAGTGACCTCTTATAACCAGCTCAGTAAGCGTGCCCTGACCCCGACCTAGTTCGAGGTTCTCCGTATGATACCGATATAAGTTACTGACTAATACGGGTCCCACACACAAGACGATACCTTGGCTTGCACTACTAGGATTTCAATAGGTTATTCCCACTAGTTTAACAAGATCGCATAACCCCAACAGGTTAAGGTTGTCGGGTTCATATGTATAACCCATCCCCACATATTTTACAAGATTAACTTAACCCTCCCACTGATTCAAGCAAATCTACTTAACCCCTACTCAAGTTAACAGGTTCATGCAATCCTTATGGATTCAAACAGGTTAAGTATTACAAGTTCATTACCATACATTCATTTATGGTTATAATGCGCTAGACCTGCCACAGTAAGTCTACCACTTATGGATGCTGGATATGCTGGTTGGGTCCGGCCAGACTTCTTCCACAAGTCAGACTTAACCTCGCGTCTTAGCACCGTTACATGTTTATGCACTTAGACTCCTCACATTAGATTTACCACTTGTGGATGTTGGATATGTCGGGCGGTTCCGGGCAGGCTTCTACCACAAGTGTAATCTAACCTTGTGTCCAAGCATGGTTACAATTTCTAATTACTGTAAATCTTGGCATATTCATTCTTTATTAATTATCCCTATTTCATTAAAGGTTTTCATGCCCCTTTCCCAAGTCATATTCATCATGCACCATATTCCCCAAATTAAGATCTTTAATCACTGTTTGGTTTATGCCCCAAATCCATATTCATGTTTTCAATTCAAGTTATGCCCAAATTTCCCAATACAAGTTATGCCCCAATTTTAATGTTTCCCCTCATTCCCAATTTCACGCATTCGCATATTTCAGCGGTATGCCTAGGCTCGAAGGTAGCCTGGCTATAAAATAAAAAATGGAAAAGAAAAAGGGAATAGAACAGGAATAAGCATTATAACAAGATAGACATATAATGGCAGTAATAGGCATAACAACTGAATCATCATATAGTGATAGAATTGGGCATAATGACAAGATAGGCATATAAGAACAGATCTGATGAACATGTGATAATAAAACTGATTAGGCATAGTTTTAGATCCAAATTCATATATATGTCAAGATTACATTTTAGGTGTTTATATCTAAAAGCAACATAAACTCACTGTGATTGGATCTAAAGAACAAGGAATAAAACGTAGATAACGTAGCACAGATCTCTGAATTTGTCTAACTATTGTTGTTGAAGAAGAATAGACAAGATCAAACTAAGTTGGGGCAGCACCTCGTTGTCATCATTGTTTTTGGATGAATAAAACAATGAGAATGAGGTCTTATTTATAGCCATCAGTCAATGAATCTAGGCCAGAAATTAGTCCAAGTTTCTAGGCAGGCATCTGCCCAGATCCATTTGGGGGTCGACCCCCTTAGCGTGTTAACCCGAGGGTCGACACAGGGGTCGACACCCCATTGATGGGGTCGACCCATGGGTCTACACCCATGGGGACTAGGGTCGACCCCTAACGGGTCGAACTCCCGCTCTGTCCCGCGTCTTCTGATTTTGAATTAATTTGAATTCTGATTTATTTTGTTTATATATAAGAAGCTTATATGTTTATAAACTTCAAACCTTAATATCTTCTTCATACGATGTCCATTTTATGCAAATCAGGTGTCTATTTTGACCAGAATTCTAAGATGAATGCAATGGCCAAGTCCGTTTCACTTAATTTGAATATTTATTTAAGTATTCCTTAATTTATTATTAATAGTGTTTTTTTTAAATATGGGGTGTTACATATATATATATATATAATATATATATATAATCAAGTAAAGGAAAATGCACATCAGAATTTTATACTATTCAGACTTCCCGTCCTACGTCCAATCCCGAAGCTCCCCTTTGGAATTCCACTATCAATAAACCCTTGCTTTTCCCGGAGGAAAAGGCTTGATTACAAATGAGTTTCTTGTCAAAGTTGTGTTCTAGTATAACATAGATATTGACTATCAAATGTACAATCTTCCAAACTATCTTCAAGTAAGAGTTTCTTTGAAGTGCAGAAGTATATGGAAGAGTAGAATATGGTTGTGATTGCTTGATTGCTGATAGAATGTGTAATAGAGATAATAGAGAGCAGAATGATCAAAGTTGTTGTTCTCTTCGAGTGTTGATCCTTTAAATATCGTTGAGAAGTTGTATTTAAGAGAAATAACTAATGTTATTGATCCAAGGGATGTTCTGGTTAATGGTGAAGGGTTGTGGTGAAGAGGGGTGAAAGTGTCTCTTGGATATGCAGCAGTTACCCTTCTTTTCATCAACGCGACCTTTAGATCAGACGTCTAGAATTATTTCAGATGTCTAACACCTCTTTAGATTGTAAATAGAAACTAGAGTCAGACGTTTGGAAAATAAACCAGACACCTAATATCATCTTCAGACATGTTCTATATAGGCCAAACACTGGATCAAACGTCTGGATAAATGAGCCAGACGTTTTAGTGCTACTTTAAACATTTTGCAGAGACATAATTTAAACATCTAGGATAAATTTCACATGTCTAGATAAACCTCATACCATTTCCAAAGGCTATAATCAGACGTTTGATTTTAAATCCATACGTCTGATACACTTATATCAGCCTTTCTTTTCTCAGTGCATATCTTATATAGTTTGACCCGTCTTTCTTTAACTTGTACTTCTTTTTCTTGTTGCCGAGCCATACTTTTTGCTTTATATTGAATTGATCTTGAACATGTTCTGCATAAGCTTATTGTACATATTCATATGATTTCCATTGTGTAATTGTTAAACTACCTCGTATACGAGAATACTCAAGTTGATGGATACTATCACCATTATTTTTAACCCAATTTTGATTTAAGTCTACAGATGATTTTGCAACAATTATGTTACATTGCTTAAAATTTTCTAATATTTTCTCAATGTAATGTGATTGAAACAATACATATCCTTGTGCACTTTAATGTATTGGTATACCAAGAATTACATCGACGATTCCAATATCTTTCATATCAAATCTGGTGGAAAGCATATCCTTTGTTGATGTTATTACATCTTTATTGCTTTCTAGTATGGGTAGATCATCAACACATAGACAAACAATGACATATCCTTTATGTGTAATTTTGGTATAGACATATTTGTCATATTTGTTTATACAAAATCCACTTAATGTCATTGTTTCTTCAAACTTTTCATGTCGTTGTTGTTGTGCTTGTTTAAGATCATACAATGATTTTACTAGTTTGCATACTTTTCCTTTATTTCCTTCTTTTTGGAAACCCTCTGCTTGTTTCACATAAATCTATTCTTCGATATCACCATTTAGAAACGCTGTTTTAACATCCATTTGATGTATTTCCAATTGTAATATTGATGCAATTGGTATTAATATTCTAATGGAAGTTATTCGAATTACAGGCAAATATGTGTTGAAGTAATCTAACTCTTCCTTTTGCTTATAATCTTGTACTACAAGTCGTGCTTTATATTTATCTATCGAGCCATCAGTTTTTAATTTTATTTTAAAGATCCACTTATTACCCAATGCTTTGCATCCTTGAGGTAGATAAACTAATTCCCATGTATAATTATTCTTTATGGATTCTATCTCATTATTAATGGCTTCCTTCCAGTATGGAGCCTCGGAAGAGGACAATGCTTGACTATATATTAGTGGTTCATTTTTTAACATTAAGGCATAAAAGTCAGGTTCAAAAGATTTTGAAATCTGTTGCCTTTTACCTTTTCTTGGTTCCTCCGATTGTTCATTATTCTCTTATTATGAGTTTTCACTACTTTGTTCTTCATTACCCTTATATGAATCAAAAATTCTATTCATATCTGCTTATTGTGCTCGATAAACTGTTTTAAAGGATAAATATAGCATTTATCGACTCAATGATGGTATTTTCATGAATGTCATCTATTTCAAATTTATATACTAGGAATCGATATGCAACACTATTTTGAGAAAATCTATGAAAACACGATCTATCTTTTTTGATCCAATTTTGATCTTTTTGGTTTAGGTACTTCTACTTTTGCAAGATACCCCCACACTATTTAGTATTAGTAGGACGATAGTCTATTTTTCCATAGTTCATGTGCAGACTTTGAAGTTTTCTTTCAAGGCACTTTATTTAGAATGTGATTAGCAGAAACTAGTTATAGCCTCTCCCTAGAAGTTATCCGGTAAAACAGAACTTATGAGCAAAACATTCATCATTTCTTAAAGATTACGGTTTTTTCATTATGTAACACCATTTGATTGAGGGGAATATGGCGGCGTTTTTTGACGGATTATGCCATTTTGTACACAGAATTCCTCGACTTGGTATTCATATTCGCCTCCCCTATCACTTCTTAAGGCTTTGATTTTCTTGTTTAATTGATTTTCAACTTCTGCCTTGTATTGCTAAAACTTTTCAAATGCATCATCTTTACTTTTCAATAGGAACACATAGCAGTACCTAGTATAGTCGTCTATGAAGGTAATAAAATATCTTTTCCCTCCGTGAAACTAGCACATTTTCAAGTCACATACATTTGTATGTATTAAGTCTAAAGGATCAATATTCCTTTCGATATGCTGAAAGGAAATTCTGGTCATTTTTGCCTCAGCACATATTTCACATTTATAATTTAAATTTACTGAAAACTTAGGTATAAAATCTAAGTTAATCATTTTCCGTAATGTATCAAAACTAAGATGACCTAATTTGGCATGCCATACACTAGAGGATTTAATGATATAAACAAAAAAATCAATTTTATTATAACAATCCCTTGGTATAACAATCACTACATTTATTGTAAACAAGTCATCGCTCATATATCATTTTCCTACTTAAACTTCATTCTTTGATAAAACAAAATTAACGGTAAAAAAACCAACTTGAAGCTGTTTTTTCAAAGAAGTGAGCCAGAAACTAAATTCTTTCGAATGTCTGAGATGTATAAGACATCATGCAGTGTAAGCACTTTTCTAGAGGCCATTTTCAGAATGATTTTGCATCTTTCTTCAACTTTTGAAGTGGATGAGTTTCCCATAAACAACTGTTCATCTTGTGGTTTTGTAGTTGGAAAACATCTACCTATTGGCTTAGATATTTCTTATGGCACCAATGTCCACAAACCATTCTTTGGTATTGCCAATCCAAATGCATTCAAAAATTACTGCATATAAGTTCATTTCTAAATGTCATTAGAAAGTTTATCACTTTCAGTGATATTTTCTTGTTTTAAAGTTGTTAAGTAGGATAACATTTTCTATTGCCAAAGCTTGAAATCTACTTCAGCGATTTATCTAGACTCTCGCCATGCGATAAAGCGAGGGTTGTTGGAACTATTGTTCTGTTCTCATTAGTGACCATATGTGACTTTGTTGCCGATGTATTACTGTCTTGAGCCATTGTTTGTAATACAATAACTCCAATCAATGGATGTTTAATATTCGTACAATATTGTTTGGGAAAACCTAAAAATATGCTATACAAGCAATTGCAAATATGTTTTAGAAAAATATTTGCAAAGATTTTGCAAAATAAACTATGTCAATTATACAACAAAAAACAATTTGCAAAAACTATGTCAATTTATATTCCAAAACTATTTGCAAATAGTTTGCAAAAACTACGTTCACTTATGTAACAGTAAACCAACGCAAATAATTTGCAAAAACATATTTGCAAAGATTTTGCAAAAAACTATTATAAAGATTCAGTACTATTTACAGTACCTTTCTGTTTGTCAAAGTCTAGAATCTTTGCTCCCTTAAAACAATATTGCTCCCTCTATGGTGCAGAATGTTGATGAGCAACTGTTTCCCAATAAAATTAGACTTGCTCTGCAAAACTGCGTTGGAATTCAGAGAGCTTAACGAACACAAGAGAGTAATTAAGAAAAGATTTTACTAAAGAAAAAGAAAACCAGATTTCCGAAGAGAAATTAAATTATCGGTTTTGTCTGCTTCGTTTTATATATAAATATGGGATTGTCGGTTTAACGGTTGTTACGCTCGGAAAGGCTGCGACACTTTGACCAAGTGATGCGACCGTTTTATTATCATTTCCATTTAAATTTAAACGAAAAAAAATGTTTGGTTTGAGCAATTTAACAATGCCAACTTCCACTTCCACCTGCCAATTGCAAAGTGCTAAGTGCCTCTAATATGCTTAAACGCCCATTCGCCCACGTTGCAGATGCGGGTTCGCGCTCGTCTTCCGACTCGCGCACGCGGTGTGGTACATTGCACCACCCGCTAAGAAGACATTTTCTTTTATATATCTCTTGTCTCATGGGAACTATAATAATTTTCTCATTTAAGTATATAATTATATAATACTTATCACTAGAGGTGGAAATTAGACCCGACCCGATGGACCCGGACCCGACCCGTCGGGTCTCGGTTCTAGGCGGGTCGGGTTTTGTCGGGTCTAAACTATACATTTTAAAAATCTGGACCCGACCCGACCCGAGCTTCGGTTCGGGTCTGTAACGTCCCGTATTTTCGACCGTCAAATATTTAATTTAATTTATTATTTTAAATATTATATAGGGAATATTAATGGATTTTAATATTTAAATCGTTATTTAGAACGAGATCGAACGATATATATTTATATAATATAAATCGAGTTTGAAAATGGCGTGCAGTTCATAAATTGGAGCTTTGAACTTTAACTGAATATACAAGATTGGATATAAGTCGGATTTCTGTGAAACGAGAAACGTTGGAACCGTATTGATGATAATTTTCATATGAAAGAGAAAAATCCAGATTCCGTGTTATGGATTGTTAGTTATGGCCAAATCAAATTTTGAAATAATCGCTATGGAATCATTTTTAAATTTTATCGATTTATTTTTAATTAAAAAAGGGATTTCTCTATAATGGAATATCATTTGAACCCAGGATTTTATTGCTTTGTACGGGTTGGAATTTAATTGTTTGTTCTAATAAATACAACGATATTATTTCATCGTTAAATTCGATAGTAAGCTAATGTAAACATTGCCTCTAAAATCTGTCCTATTATCGTTAGTCCACATTGATCCCAACTAACGTATTTATATACTCAAAATCTGAATATGATACGGACCGTATGTTGAAAGATAAATTTATGTTAAACGAAACCAAAAACAGTAAACCAAAAACCTGGAATGTACAATAGCAAGACATTTGACAATATTGTGTGAATAAACTATAACCTTTCTCCAGTAAAATATATGTCATATATATATATTTCATAGTTGTGTATATATATAATTGTTTGTATAAATGGAAATCAAATGTACAAAAAGAATTCATTTTTAAATTTCAATACAGTAAGGTACAAACCAATACAAGATTCTTGACTGAATCTATTTACAGTTTCAAATCTTCAAATGAAATAAACAACTAAATAGTTTCACAGCCCTATACCTAAACAAGTTTGATTATTTTATACATTTGAGTAGACCATCACTATATGAAACCCCAACGCAAAATCTTCTGCTTGACATCACATATCCCTCAAGCTTCCATCACCAGTACAACCTGGAAAGGGAAGAAAACCAATGACCTAAGCAAGAAATAATAATAAGAAAAGAAATAAATAAGAACAGCTTTGGAAAGCAAAATCAAATATACAACAAAAATAAATAAAAGAAAAGAGGAAGATCATGAAACGGCTAAACAGAACAGTAAATGAACTATTATAAAACAGCTAAGATAAACATAAATGAATTGGTTGTACAATGCCAAACAGGATAGACCGTATAATGCATTGTGAATACAAATTCCAACATGAACTGCTTCATTCAAGAAACAGTGAAACCTAATGGCTTGAACAGCTATGAAAAATCAGACAATACATAGCTAATGGGAAACCAATATATGAAATCTAGGCAGAACAGCTAAATATATGTATTTATTTACATCAGAATGAACAGCCGAATCCACATATATATATATACATCAATTTCAAGAATGATAAAGAAGATAGTTTGCCAACAACTGAAAAGACAAGACAGTGCAGCTAGAAGAAAATCCAATGTGTGTATATATTATACCATCAAGTCTACACAGCTAACATATATTTTTATATATGAAGTAGTTTCACCTACCATTCATATAGGACTATTCCCACATATTCAGAAATCTGAACAAAATCCATAGTAATGGTTTGGAAAAAAATCTGTATTTAATAAACAATTCGGTCTTGTCTAACCAACATTTCAACCACAATTTTCTGCTACATTAAATCTCAGCACCCATAAGAAAACAACCTGGAAAGCAAAAGGAGCAAATGGCCTAAACCTAGTAGCTGATCTACCTAAGAACAGTCTTTGAAAGACATTGATCTGATCCAAAAATCTATCACAGTATAAATACACATCCAGGCACCACATTACAATTCGTAGAACAAGTAGTAAAAAGAATTGTTTGAACCACAAGAAAAATCAAAACAAAAAATACGGTAATTAAAAACAAAATAAAAACCCTTATCTGTTTTCGTGGATCCTCAAAATTCAAATCTGTATGTTGTTGACCGATTTCCTGATGAGACTGTTCGGATTGAAGACCCAGGGTTCGGGGATTTGCGAGATAAAGGCCTTGTGTTGGCTGTAATGGGTGAGGAAAGGAGTTGCTTCATTTCTGGAAAGAATTTGGGGTTAATCAGTGAAGTTTTAGGATACTAAAGGGGTTGTTTGTGAGGGACAGACCGATCAGAGTGGAAGGAGGAGGGGATGGCCTGAGCGTGGGTGAGTAGGGGTGTTGCGATGGAGTTGAAATCGATCTTCGCTGAAGAAAAGAAGGAGGACGAAGATCAGAAAGTCGGCTGGGAAGGGTTTTCTGGAGGCGGTGGATAAATTGTGAAGAAAAGGAAGGGTCCGATGGTTTTGTAGATAAAAGGTGGAGCGGGCTTCTTCATTTCTTAAACGGGCTGAACTAAGATATGGTGTAAGCCCAAAAGCTAAGTAAAATCAATTAAAGTTTTATAATTCAAAATGTTTTTATTGACTTAAAGTGTTTTTATGGGATACCTACGTGGTCAGAATTCGATGGGACAGGAAGCATCAGAACCCCGTCGACAAGCGCCTCAACATGAAACCGGTCAAGTGATGGAAGTAGCTGTAAACTTTTAGTTAAATTAAACACTGTTTAATTTGACTAAAACAAAACCGTTTTATCGACAAATCAATCCAGGTGAGCTAAACTCACTCAGTTTTCCCATTTATACTTTTTATATAAATTGGGTTTTTATTTTGTGCATTCTATTTGCTAATGGTTGACTGTCTGCTAATTATATATCCATTTGTTGATTTAATCGATGAAATTAAACTATGTTTAATTTCAGTGAAATGCTAAATCGTTATTTTAACGATTTGATCCAATGAAGGTAACTTAACTTATTGGTCACGTTATCTATAGACGTGTTTGAATTGTTTTGTTAATTGGTTGACGCTGAATAGTGTTATTTATTGTTATAGAAATTATCAGTTAAGTGACATTGATTGATTTGATCGTTGATTATTGACTGAAAACTTCACATCTGTTTAGTTTAAACCAATGGGTGTTATTGGTTGAGTATTTGGCAATATGGTCTATAAAATCAATTATTTTATAAACATTTAATTACCGGCAAGTAGATCAACTGAGATGAAGTTATAAAACTTATTTCATAATGGAAATAGATTTTGAAATATATTTTATTTTGAATAATAGTTTTAAAAGAAATAAATATTTATTATTCAAATTTATAAGTAATTATAAATGGGTTTTATAAAGTAAATTCCAATGTTAATCAGATTTATAAACAAATGGATAAAAAATGACTTAACGGCTAAAGGTTGGATAATTGTTTTTTTGAAACAATTAATGGAATTATTTAAATAATTATATTATTAATTAATTTATTGGAATCAATTAATGGTATAACCATGTTTGGATTGACTAAATCGACCGTTTAAATTGGGGATGATGATTAAATTAGTATATTTTAAATAAGATAGTTCAATGAATATTGTTTTATTCTAATAAGATTTTAAAAAGGGAATTATGGACAGAAAAGGGTTTAGACTAAAAACAATTCTGATTTAAACAAGGATTATAAAAACAATGAGGCGTTATGTCGTTAATTCTAAATTAACGTTACTTAATAATGTGATCAAGTAAAGGTGGGAAATTGAAATAAGAATTTCAAGGCGGAAAATGGTCGAAAGGATTAGAAAAGGAATTGGGAAACTGAATTTGGTAAAGGAAGTGAGTCATCGGGTTTTGTAAGCAAATCCAAATTATGAAAGGAAATTAGTTAAAAAGGTAAAGGTAAAAAGTGGGGTTTATAAGGAATTGCTTAATTATTTAATTAAGAAATAGTGGTTATATCCGAGCAAGAAAATTTCCAAAAGTAAGAAGGTTTTATGGGAATATATTTTGAATAGTTCAATTAAATGGAATTTGAATTAGAATGGGATATTGGATTTTGGGTTACAACTCATATTTATTCGAGGGTAAGAATGTTGTTGGTCAAGGTCTGAGAGGTAATTAAAATATCCCAACTTGAACGACATCAGGATTATTTTAGGATGATATAGTTGGTAATGATAAAAGTGGTTAAAAATAATTTATTATTTCCATTAAAGAAATAATAATGCATCATTGGTGAAATTTTGTAGAACAATATTTAAAAGAATGATTCCAAAGAAAAATGGCATATAAAGGGGGTTGTGTGAAATTATAATGATATTTCCAAGTTAGAAAGGAAGTGTAAAGTCGAGATTCACTTTATCAAAATAAGCATGGATTTTTGTTTTCGAGTAATGAAATAGAAGATATCTCGTAACATCGTCTTACGGGTAACAAGTTAAATGGTTTTATATTACATAATATAATAATATGGCAAATGTTTTAAAAAGTGAAAATGGAAACTGGATATGTTATAGGATTTTTTTCCAAGTATAAAAATGAATGTGTTTAAAGAATAATCTTATGAAGTATAAGAAGCGAGAAAACTATATTTAAGAGTTTTAAATTTACATATGATTTAATTTAAAGGGCCAATTGATGCTGAATATAGAACCAGTGAACCCATTGGGGTTTCATGGTTGAAACACTGTTTATTTTGATAGTTATAACACCGACTATCAAATCTGTCCAATACGATTGTTTGTACGGAAAGACCGGGATCGCAGTTATATTCGAAAACCATTCCGACCAACAAATACGTGAAGATATTAGAAGATGATCGAGATGGAGCATTGAAGACCGTAGATTTTCGTAAACGGAAGAACTACTAATAATCTCTGGTGTGCAGCTGTGGTTCTGTCGTGGTTGGAATCTACGGGTTGAAAGGACTTCTCGCTATTGATCCATGGGGTGATTCCAATATTGGATGCAGTAGGAGAGTACCTTTGGTTCATCCTGTTCCTGGATGACTTGTATGGACGGATGTCTGACAGAGTATTTCTAAAGGAATCGCGTACGTTGATTTCTTCAAACGTACCATGGTTGTACGGAGGACGACGGTTCTCTGAACTACTAGAGTATTTTTGTGGACGTCAATTAGTGATGTCTGGCGGATCTAACTATGTGGCATTCAAAGTGAATGGTGGCCAGGTGTTGTAAAGGAAATTCTGACCTCAAGCCTCACAGCCGGGAAATGACAAAAATCGGGCAGGCAGCATGGCTATGTGGGTCGCTGCCATTAGGGTGTATAATCACCTATCTAGAGAAATTCCTATTGCTTCCTTAATATATTTCGATGTTGTCCCTTTTCGGAAAACGATGGTTTGAGCCCAACCGTTGGTGATATACATTCGATACACTCAAGCGAAATGAGTGGTCGGTCATGTGAGGCCCGGGTTGCAAGACGTTCTTGTTGAACCCAGTGTATTCGCCTCTAGAGATACACTATCGGCAGGTGGTCCCATACCTTGTCATAGTCGGAATCCAAACACCAATAAGAGCCCGCGGTTTTGATTGTATACTATATATGTGGAGCATGAGATGCAAGCGTTCTGCTAAATTGATATTTACTTGTATTTAGACACTATTATAATATCAGAAAAGATATTGATTTCAAAAAAATGGTTTGGGTTATCGTAAGGTAAAAACTGTCTGTATTTATGTGTGGATTTGGTCTTTCGATTATCCTTTTCTTTCGAAAAGATTTTGACTTTAAAATCAAGTTGTGTGATACCCTAAATACCGTGCGAGTTTTTCTCACTCTGGTTCACCAGACTGACCCGGTGTTTTGTAAATGCTCGGGTTAGCACGGGGTGTACAGGTTCAGGTTATCGAAGGCTAGGAAGAGACGAGTTGAAAGATTCAGACATATGATATCTTATAACCACTATTCCGTTGTGCAATGTACATGAGGACAGGTTATTATAACTATCCAGTGTGTGCTGTACTCTGATATTGTAAGTATTTTTGAAAGCTCTCAATAAAGATTTATTTCTGTATTATATTTTATTCTGCTGCGATGTGAGACTCTGTGTTGTGTTGGTTCTTCTTCTTCTTCTATTATAATATTTCTTTCTTCCTTATCTCACCCTCTAATTTCCTTCTAATAATGTTCCAGTGTTTTCGGTGTTTGGAGGGTCGGTGTGAATTACGGTAAAGGTATTTATGTCAATTTTTGGGGCCGAAAAACCCTGGGTCGTTACAGTGGTATCAGAGCTGGTTGCTTAATTGGTATGGATGATAGGGGGTTCTCACTTCGCGTTAGGTGGCGAATGGGAGACTCTTACCCATACATCTCTCGACAATGTGGGTTGGTCGAGTCGCGAGGTTGGCCGTAAAAGCAGTTCTGAGGTACCAGTGTAAGCCACGGGGGGAGGTTAGCCCTCTGCCTTGGGGGTTGAGGGATGGTTGAAAAGCCTACCGAAATCGCTGGGTCGTTACAGTGGTATCAGAGCTATTGGTTTAGTAATAACCTTGGCTCTGTAGTGTAACTCGATAGAGATGGGGTTAGTAATACCCTAGATCGAGATTGAGTGCATATATATCGAGAGCGTATTTGTAAATTCTTATATAAATGTTTTGTATTGTGTTTGTTGATCAGTTCAAGTGTTGAGAAGCATAGAACTGACAATGAATGCAGTATTGTTTTGTAAAGGGAGTAAATGAAGTAATTTTACCCAAATTATATTTTTGTATAGAAAAGAAATAATTTTATCAAATTATCCAGATATTAGTTTGTGTGTTTGATTGATGTGAATGAAATTCAAATTTGATTGAAATTTGAATTGGAACTTAACTTGGTCAAATTTAATTAAATTAATTAAATTTGGAATTTGAATTAATAATAATCAAATAAAAATAATCGGGCATTAACCGATTGATGTTCAAATATATGAAACCAAAGTAAAATGTTAAGTTGAAAATAAATTAGAGTTTAAAATTTATGGGTTTGTAACATCCTTTCTTACCTTAGCAATTTCGAGGACGAAATTATTTTAAGGGGGAAGAATGTAACGTCCCGTATTTTCGGCCATCAAATATTTAATTTAATGTATTATTTTAAATATTATATTGGGAATATTAATGGATTTTAATATTTAAATCGTTATTTAGAACGAGATCAAACGATATATATTTATATAATATAAATCGAGTTTGAAAATGGCGTGCAGTTCGTAAATTGGAGCTTTGAACTTTAACTGAATATACAGTATTGGATATAAGTCGGATTTCTGTGAAACGAGAAACGTTGGAATCGTATTGATGATAATTTTCATATGAAAGAGAAAAATCCAGATTTCGTGTTATGGATTGTTAGTTATGGCCAAATCAAATTTTGAAATAATCGCTATGGAATCATTTTTAAATTTTATCGATTTATTTTTAATTAAAAAAGGGATTTCTCTATAATGGAGTATCATTTGAACCCAGGATTTTATTGCTTTGTACGGATTGGAATTTAATTGTTTGTTCTAATAAATACAACGATATTATTTCATCGTTAAATTCGACAGTAAGCTAATGTAAACATTCCCTCTTAAATCTGTCCTATTATCGTTTGTCCACTTTGATCCCACCTAACATATTTATATACTCAAAATCTGAATATGATACAGACCATATGTTGAAAGATAAATTTATGTTAAACGAAACCAAAAACCTGGAATGTACAATAGAAAGACATTTGACAATATTGTGTGAATAAACTATAACCTTTCTCCAGTAAAATATATGTCATATATATATTTCATAGTTATGTATATATATAATTGTCTGTATACATGGAAATCAAATGTACAAAAAGAATTCATTTTTAAATTTCAATACAGTAAGGTACAAACCAATATAAGATTCTTGACTGAATCTATTTACAGTTTCAAAACTTCAAATGAAATAAACAACTAAATAGTTTCACAGCCCTATACCTAAACAAGTTTGATTATTTTATACATTTGAGTAGACCATCACTACATGAAACCCCAACGCAAAATCTTCAAAATCTTCTGCTTGACATCACATATCCCTCAAGCTTCCATCACCAGTACAACCTAGAAAGGGAAGAAAACCAATGACCTAAGCAAGAAATAATAATAAGAAAGGAAATAAATCAGAACAGCTTTGGAAAGCAAAATCAAATAAACAACAAAAATAAATAAAAGAAAAGAGGAAGATCATGAAACTGCTAAACAGAACAGTAAACGAACTGTTATAAAGCAGTAATTAAACAACTAAGATAAACATAAATTAATTGGTTGTACAATGCCAAATAGGATAGACCATATAATGCATTGTGAATACAAATTCCAACATGAACTGTTTCATTCAAGAAACAGTGAAATCTAATGGCTTGAACAGCTATGAAAAATCAGACAATACATAGCTGATGGGAAACCAATATATGAACAGCCAAAATCTAGGCAGAACAACTAAATATATGTATTTATTTACATCAGAATGAACAACCGAATTTACATATATATACACACACATCAAGTTCAAGAATGATAAAGAAGATAGTTTGCCAACAGCTGAAAAGACAAGACAGTGCAGCTAGAAGAAAATCCAATGTGTGTATATATTATACCATCAAGTCTACACAGCTAACATATATTTTTATATATGCAGTAGTTTCACCTACCATTCATATAGGATTGTTCCCACATATTCAAAAATCTGAACAAAATCCATAGTAATGGTTTGGAAAAAAATCTGTATTTAATAAACAATTCGGTCTTGTCTAACCAACATTTCAACCATAATTTTCTGCTACATTAAATCTCAGCACCAGTACGAAAACAACCTGGAAAGCAAAAGGAGCAAATGGCCTAAACCTAGTAGCTGATCTACCTAAGAACAGTCTTTGAAAGACATTGATCTAATCCAAAAATCTATCACAGTATAAATACACATCCAGGCACTACATTTCAATTCGCAGAACAAGCAGTAAAAAGAATTGTTCGAACCACAAGAAAAATCAAAACAAAAAAATACGGTAATTAAAAACGAAATAAAAACCCTTATCTGTATCCGTGGATCCTCAAACTTCAAATCTATATGTTGTTGACCGATTTCCTGATGAGGCTGTTCGGATTGAAGACCTAGGGTTCGGGGATTTACGAGATAAAGGCCTCGTGTTGGCTGTAATGGGTGAGGAAAGGAGTTGCTTCATTTCTGGAAAGAATTTGGGGTTAATCAGTGAAGTTTTAGGATACTAAAGGGGTTGTTTATGAGGGATAGACCAATCGGAGTGGAAGGAGTAGGGGATGGCCTGAGCATGGGTGAGTAGGGGTGTTGCGATGGAGTTGAAATCGATCTTCGTTGAAGAAAAGAAGGAGGACGAAGATCAGAAAGTCGGCTGGGAAGGGTTTCCTGGAGGCGGTGGATAAATTGTGAAGAAAAGGAAGGGTCCGATGGTTTTGTAGATAAAAGGTGGAGCGGGCTTCTTCATTTCTTAAACGGGCTGAACTAAGATATGGTGTAAGCCCAAAAGATAAGTAAAATCAATTAAAGTTTTATAATTCAAAATGTTTTTATTAACTTAAAGTGTTTTTATGGGATACCTACGTGGTCAGAATTTGATGGGACAGGAAGCATCAGAACCCCGTCGACAAGCGCCTCAACATGAAACCGGTCAAGTGATGGAAGCAGCTGTAAACTTTTAGTCAAATTAAACACTGTTTAATTTGACTAAAATAAAACCGTTTTATCGACAAATCAATCCAGGTGAGTTAAACTCACTCAGTTTTCCCATTTATATTTTTTATATAAATTGGGTTTTTATTTTGTGTGTTCTGTTTGCTAATGGTTGACTGTCTGCTAATTATATATCCATTTGTTGATTTAATCGATGAAATTAAACCGTGTTTAATTTCAGTGAAATGCTAAATTGTTATTTTAACGATTTGATCCAATGAAGGTAACATACCTTATTGGTCACGTTATCTATAGACGTGTTTGAATTGTTCTGTTAATTGGTTGATGCTGAATAGTGTTATTTATTGTTATAGAAATTATCAGTTAAGTAACATTGATTGATTTGATCGTTGATTATTGACTGAAAACTTCACATCTGTTTAGTTTAAACCAATGGGTGGTATTGGTTGAGTATTTGGCAATATGGTCTATAAAATCAATTATTTTATAGACGTTGAATTACCGGCAAGCAGATCAACTGAGATGAAGTTATAAAACTTATTTCATAATGGAAATAGATTTTGAAATATATTTTATTTTGAATAATAGTTTTAAAAGAAATAAATATTTATTATTCAAATTTATAAGTAATTATAAATGGGTTTTATAAAGTAAATTCCAATGTTAATCAGATTTATAAACAAATGGATAAAAATTAACTTAACGGCTAAAGGTTGGATAATTGTTTTTTTTGAAACAATTAATGGAATTATTTAAATAATTATATTATTAATTAATTTATTGGAATCGATTAATGGTATAACCGTGTTTGGATTGACTAAATCGACCGTTTAAATTGGGGATAATGATTAAATTAGTATATTTTAAATAAGATAGTTCAATGAATATTGTTTTATTCTAATAAGATTTTAAAAAGGGAATTATGGACAGAAAAGGGTTTAGACTAAAAAAAAATGATTTAAACAAGGATTATAAAAACAATGAGGCGTTATGTCGTTAATTCTAAATTAACGTTACTTAATAATGTGATCAAGTAAAGGTGGGAAATTGAAATAAGAATTTCAAGGCGGAAAATGGTCGAAAGGATTAGAAAAGGAATTAGGAAACTGAATTTGGTAAAGGAAGTGAGTCATCGGGTTTTGTAAGCAAATCCAAATTATGAAAGGAAATTGGTTAAAAAGGTAAAGGTAAAAAGTGGGGTTTATAAGGAATTACTTAATTATTTAATTAAGAAATAGTGGTTATATCCGAGCAAGAAAATTTCCAAAAGTAAGAAGGTTTTATGGGATTATATTTTGAATAGTTCAATTAAATGGAATTTGAATTAGAATGGGATATTAGATTTTGGATTACAACTCATAGTTATTCGAGGGTAAGAATGTTGTTGATCATGGTCTAAGAGGTAATTAAAATACCCCAACTTGAACAACATCAGGATTATCTGAGGATGATATTAGTTGGTAATGGTAAAAGAGGTTAAAAATAATTTATTATTTCCATTAAAGAAATAATAATGCATCGTTGGTGAAATTTTGGAGAATAATATTTAAAAGAATGATTCCAAAGTAAAATGGCATATAAAGGGGGTTGCGTGAAATTATAATGATATTTCCAAGTTAGAAAGGAAGTGTAAAGTCGAGATTCATTTTATCAAAATAAGCATGGATTTTTGTTTTCGAGTAATGAAATAGAAGATATCTCGTAACATCGTCTTACGGGTAACAAGTTAAATGGTTTTATATTACATAATATAATAATATGGCAAATGTTTTAAAAAGTGAAAATGGAAACTGGATATGTTATAGGATTTTTTCTAAGTATAAAAATGAATGTGTTTAAAGAATAATCTTATGAAGTATAAGAAGCGAGAAAACTATATTTAAGAGTTTTAAATTTACATATGATTTAATTTAAAGGGCCAATTGATGTTGAATATAGAACCAGTGAACCCATTGGGGTTTCATGGTTGAAACACTATTTATTTTGATAGTTAAAACACCGACTAACAAATCTGTCCAATACGATTGTTGGTACGGAAAGACCGGGATCGCAGTTATATTCGAAAACCATTCACTAGTACAAAACAGACCAATTGCTTCGGTTGTTTACCCCCCTATTGCATCGGTTCAACAGCCGATGCAATTGCAGACGATGCAAAAACCTTTACCTGTTGCATCGGTAATAAAACCGATGCAAAATCATTTATTTGCATCGAACTTTTAAAAGAAGCCGATGCAACATATGACTTTTTTGCATCGTTTTCAAGAAACATGCGATGCAAAAATGGTTTTTTTGCCCAGTAAAGTCTTAAATTTTGCACTGGTTATTTAAAAATCCGATGCAAAAAGTTGCAATTTTGCATCGACCTTTATTTATAGCCGATGCAAAAAAAAGGTATCATTTTGGATATTTTATTTTTGCATCGCCTAATCTAACAACCGATGCAAAATGTTCATCTTTTGCCAAAACCTCATTCCGTACCTAAATCGCCAAAATTCTAAAATAATACAGTTATATATATATATATATAGTAGACAAGCTGGTAATTGCATAATCATTTAAAATACAACTAAATGACATACAAATTGAACATATGTAACGGTAAAACATATATATTAATTTCAAGTAATTAATGTTTTCGTAATCCATACAAAATAGTAATATGATTCAGAACAAGAACATGACATATAATGTTTTCGAGTACAATAACTAAGATGTGATATAGCTCACATTGTTAGTTACACCAATATAGTTACGTAGTAACCAATGTTATCCATAGATGTCATCCTTCTAAGCGACAACTTCAATCCAAAACAAGAACCTAAAATGAAGTAACAAAGATAATCAGTGATGTCTATTTTCAGCAAGATAAAACTGAATTATTGCACAAATATTTGACATAAAAAGACAAACATATGTGACAAACATTTTCAGCATGATAAACGAACTAAACTGAATACTGCTGCTATTGATATATCTCTTTGTTAATCACTGGATTGCCCGGTACTTTATATTGAAATAAACAAGCTTACGGTTTTCTTGATTAAAAGGTATGTACATCTAAAACTAAGCAGTCCTAAGAACAGCTATCATGTTGCATGGAACTAAAGGGGGAACTAAGAGGGCTAAAATGTGCATCTGCTGCTGGTGCAGATAATTGACTTGCTGAGCATAATTAAGGTATGCACCATAAGAGAACTTGTTAGCAGCTTGAGGCTGTTGACCATAAGCATATGCATTACACCCTTGCTGCCCGTAACCATAGAAGTTACTACCGTACTGGATTGGGTCCTATTGCGGTGGATGAAACACGCATAATTTGCCAATATTATATTACTACTAATACTACTGTTTATATTAAACAATAATGGTGAAAAAACGAGAATGATATTTATAGATGTGTACTTGTTTATTAGAACTGTTGCGATCCCATGAAAGCTTGTTGTTCTGCGATCCGACCTGGGTCCCATTTAGCATCAGCAATGCTTCTCCAGAACAAGACCTACATGAGAAAAATACATTAAATTCTTGTTAGGGTCACAGATTGAGATTCTTGTTGATGAAGCGAAAAAGTGAGAGAAGATGAATTAATGAAAATGAGATCACCGTAAAAATATTGGAGGGTGTTGCTGGAATGATGAGAAGGATACTTTAGGGATACAAAATTTTGAAGGAAAGTACAAAAACAGTGGTATAAATGGTAAATGCTGGGGGATTAACAGAATTACCCAATACTTCAACCACAATAGCTGTGTCTCAAGTTAGACTTCAATCACAAAAACATAATCTCACTTCGCATTACATAATGCAATGCATTCTGCATTTGATTTTACCTTGTGCCATGAAAAGAAATGTTGAAATAGCAGATTACGCATCTATTCTTCGTATAACCAGATAATATTGTATCATAAGTTAAACATATTTCAAACCATTGTGTAATAGCACATCCTTATAAAAGGAAAAACAGTTTGAAGATCAAATGTTGTATGAGCTACCAACCTGTTAGCAAATTGGACAAAGCCACATTGCTTTCTTGAGGGTATTTTAACATGAACCAATTCTTCATACGTGCTGAAAAGCGGACGCAGCTCTTCTTCACGAACGTTTGTGTCTAAGCGTCCGACAAATATTGTTGTTCTAAATATTTCATGCTGCTTCATTCTGAGTTATATAGGCATTTCACTGACGACTTTCATTGTAAATGTCTGATATCGAGAACTTAAATCTTAACATGTGCTGTTTCAGGCGAAAACAGAATGCAAATATGAACATCAACTGGTATTAGTATAGTAAATTGAAATACTAATATCAGCTAGGTCCAATTTACATGTTTTAATATATAATGTAACTTCCAGTTTTCAATCATTATAGCATATAGAATTATCTGTTGTTTTTTTGGTGGCAGAACCAGCTACTGGACAAGGTGGAACGGCTAAGTACCATTTTGCAGCAGCAAATCAAGCAAAAAAGAAAAAGAAATGTATTACAGCAGCTGTGTAACATTAATTTCGTTGCAATGCTATAATGTTGTGTTTCTTGATATTAATGTTTCATAACGTTAGATCTATGTTATATGAGCGTGTTTCAAAAGGCAAGTGCAGCGAGTAATAATAGAAGATGCTCTATGTTCTTCAGCACATACAACAGTGTGCTACTCTCCTTAGCTATAGCAAATAGTAAACACAATTCTAGCGTCAATACAAACATGAAATAACATAATATATCTAAAACATAACATAGTTCCATCCTCAGGCACCCAATAATTCGGCTTTTAATGATTTTCACTTCCAACGGCGATTCATTCCAATCTCGTACAAGGAAACTTGCAGCCATTCATAAACGCTACCTCCCAATGGATTGCATAGTGAAATCTTAGATACTTCATACTTCTCATGAAAGTTTCAGTTTTTGTAAAACAGTCCACCTATTTAAATTGACTTGTACGTGATTTCTAGTAAAATTGAACAAAGAACTTGGATGGAAACAAATAATTCAAACAAGATTCAGAGCTTCCACCTCACATATTGCACAAGTAAGGATTTTCTCAGCTGAGATATAAAAGCCTACGGATAGATCTAATTATTTTTCTCAACTTCTGCCAGAACAACAGGGTGGATACAAGGATCACAAACTGAAGGGTGAATTTAAGAGGCCCCTAAAAACATTTGAGATGATCACAATCACTCAATGTAAATAAAAGATAGCCGAAAAGCGTTTAACTTGCGAGATGTACCTAACGTCCGCCAATAATAATTCACGTAGACTCACCTACTTAGGTTATGTGACAACAATGCATATAAAATAATTGTGCAAGTGAGATAAAGGGGTATAACTCAAAATATGAATAAAATGCACTGGAAAAGTACACACGGTAGTATTAGTAGGATCGCCGTCGGTTTGTGCTCCTTCAGTACTCTGGTCAGAAGCTGCAAATGACAACATGGTGAGTATACTATATCAGGCCACTATTTTCTAGCTAGCCAACTTTTCCTAGGCAGCAAACACCACCCTCCCCCCCACCAACCCCCCTTCCCAAAAGAAAAAAAATTAAAGGAAAAGAAAACCCAAACCCCCACCAAAAGAACACTCTTTAGATTTGTCATTTTATGGATGCATGTTATAGATATAGATGTTATCAGTTCAGTAACAGACATAATTTTTTGTCAAATGGATTCGCAAGTTGTATGATGCAGAAGTCCTGAGAACAACTAGTCCTGAGAACTCGGTTTAAATGGCTACGTTCACTGATTACTAGACTGTCTGTGTTTACTTATTACTAGACTGTCTTCCAGCAAGCAAACATCAACATGTTCACATTCAAAGATAGCCCACTTATTCAACACACTGCAAACATTCTTTAAAAAATCCACGGGATAATGCAAGTAACTCACAGAATGGCAGAAGCAAAAATGCAAGGAGATATATAGTTAAATCAAATATAGAATAAATAATAATTTAATCTCCTGCTCAATTCCCAAATGGCTAAAACTATTTGCAGTAACTCAAAATTTGATGTACCTTGCTTGTGGAATGAACTTATGCAACCATAATGACGTTACAATCTGATATTTTCCACAATTGGCGGTGTCTACAATCCGACAGTGTCCTATACGTGCAGTGCCTAGACATCAAAGCAAAATGACGTTATAGTTAGTATCCAATACAACACACTCAAAATGAATGGATTGCACACATAAACTTGAATGGTAATGCACATAAACGTGGACATCAAAGATTTAATATAGGTCTGATTGTTTAAAAACTGATTCAAAACTGAACTCGCATGGTTAAAAACTGAGCTCAAGCTCAATTGTGAAATTGAACACACTCGGTTTTAAAAAACCAAGCTCAAGCCTTATTGTGCACGTTAGTTCCCAATAAACTTGGATGGTAATGCACATTAGTTCACCCAAAAGGGCCAAAACAGCAAGTTCACTTACAACAGCTCACCACACAAGTAATTTTTCAACTATTCATCGTGAATCTTATAAAAACTATATGCATGTTACACTTGATTTACATATTATTATTATTTTAGTTAATAAAGAGTCCTAACACATATCCATTTTCCAATATACTCAGGTCTAGTGTTCACCAAATATATGTATTTAAATCCACATTTTTTTAAAATGAATAGTCCAAATGGCATCAGCAACAAGCCAAACAAAATTGCAAATGCCAACATAACATGTGCATAAATGTTCAAGATGACAAATTTTAGCTTACAAGGGTCAAGGCAAGTTTCATTTGTAAACAACAAAGACAGTTTACAATGCAAGAACACATACATATGTAAATGGAACAGTGCAAATGAACTAAGTCAAGCCAGTTTTAATTTCAAGTGCATCTTAGCATGGTTCAAGACACAATGAAGCAAAGCATGGATTCAACTCAAACCATGCACAAGATCATAAGGCATGCTCACATGTACAAGTCGACATTGTGTGTGCGCAAGCACGCGTGTGTGATCATATGCTTTAACTTAGAATAGATAATAGATGCATCCAAGATTACGTATTGTTTTATTAGATTTAACATAGACTATAGATGCGTCCAAGACTACATACAGTTTCATACAAAATATCCAACCCAACTTTTAACAAAGGATGATGTTATTCAAATTTTGTTATTCAGCCATTTTAGCGTTAGAAATAATCTATACCATCAAACTTAGGGAAAAGGCCAGTAGATTGTATTTTATCATTGTTAGAGGCAGTCTGTTTATAGAAATCAATGCAAATATCCATAGTATTATTACTGGCGATCTCTGGACAATGATACCAACTTTGATTCATATTTTGTTAATGCTGGAAGGCAGCTAAGCCCTGTTGCATCACATTATTATTCACGCCATTACTGCTCAGTCCAACTAGAAGAAATTCAGTACCTTTTACCATCCAGATTACCCACTGCATAACCTTGATTACAAAACCCATAATTAATGACCTGCTCTCGAGTTCATTGTAAGTTTGGCAGCATACCGTTATGTTGTACTACATTCATGTTAATTCTTTTAATATTAGTACTAAAGTTCTGATTACCAAGCATGTTGACATTCATAGAATTTTGACCTTGACTTAAAATTTGTGTTGCACTGTCGTTAAGAGGACCAGTGGGAACCCGTTCCTTATTCAGTGCATTGTTGGTAGGAGCAATGTGAGCTCCTCCATTATTCAATAACAATGTGTTCACGTTTGTCCTGATTGCATTATAATTGTTAAAAACAAAACTGCTAGCATCGCTATTTAGCCTACCTTCTGAAGCATTTGAGTTCTCTTTCATGATCCGCTCATTTCAAGCACTCAACTGAAACCAATCGATGGCTACTCGCTGATGCACGATCACTCATGGGTTAATGTTTCGTACCGAATCCTATTCAAAATTAGTGCAAAGAGCTAAGCATTGAAATTGACTCGTAACAACGATGACTATTGAAATCCAAACTGTTTTTCCTTCTTCCACTTGTAGCAATGTTAAAAGTTACAAATTTCTTAAGCACAGAAATCAATATTTGAACCAAATTAGTGAAGTCAGCTGACTAAAATCGTAATTAGGGATCAATGGATACTTAATATACATTGAATTCAGTAGATAATTATTAAACGTATGATACATCAAACATAGTGTGAACCAATACAAAAGTTTTAAATTAATTGAAATAACTTAGAATTTAAATCGGAAGAAAATAATAATGATCAATGCTTTTTTTGACATTCTAACCAACAAAACTATTATAACCTTTGATCTTACACTAATACTATTTAACTCTCTGTGATATGTCTACGAAACTATGGTCGAAATGAGCTTGTGGTTTTTGGTTTTTATAAAGCTGATCTACCAATTAAGTAGTTTGTATTAATTTAAAAGTTACATGTAGCTGATCTGCCTAATTCTTCTTTTTTTTCTATTTCACTTCCCTTCTTCTTTTTTCAGCTGCTATTTTTATTTTATTTTCTTTATGTGTAAAATGAAACCAATCAAAACACCTTATGTTACTAACTGTTAGTCAAGAATAGCTAGTATCTGAATCTATCAAAGAAAAGTATTTAAAGTTCCATTTAAATAAAGCAATCAATTCTTTTTGCAACATCTGTAACCTTTTGACATACTAACACCAGCTATAACCAAATAAATATGTTTAATAAAGAAAGTAACATAACTAATAAATGACACAATACCCAGGAGCATCTCTATATAAGCATTCTACAATAATCTAAAACAATTTATTCCAGAATTCCTCAAATGTTTGGTCAACGTCAACTGGTAAAACATATACTTTTGTACACAATTCAAAATTGTAATTTCAAAATTTCAGAATTCCAGAATCACTAAACAATTTGGTGCAGCAGGTGGTAGACAAGTCATTGGTTTAAGTACAAGAACGCAGCCAAGTGAGAACAGACCATCAGCAATTACAAAATTCCTAATTTGTTTAAACTATTTGAAAATCAAACAAGGATGAAAACAACGTGATCCTCTTTGTAATTACCTATAGTATGTGAGTGAACACACTGCTAATTTATAGTTATAACATGTAAGTTTGATTTTTACAGTCTACACAAATACATAACTGAGATACAACACTATATGGACATAAACTCAAACAAGCAGCACAATATTGGAACCAGAAATCAAAGTTTCAAACTAAAAATGCAACTATATTTCAAGCAGAACTCATACAAGTAGTACGATAGGAGTAAAGTTTAAACCAATTCCATCGGCTACGCAATATAAGATGATCAGCGCTAATGCTTGGAATACTGAATTCCCAAATACAAGCCGGAAAATGGTGGCTAGATGTTTATTGACACTTTCACTAAAACTATTAGATGATTACTGAATGGTAAATTAGATTAAAAAATATGGCGAATAAACAAATAACTAACGGAATGGTTGGTTAGCTAACAAAATAAAGAAAATAAAGGAATAGCTAAAGAAAATCACACTTCTTCTTAAGTGGGGACCTGTAACAAGCTTGGAGTGACCAATTGATCTTGAATGTTGTTGGGGTTGCTGTGTCTGCTGACGCTGCTGCTGTTAGGGCTGCTGTTCAAATTCTTGTTGTTGAAGCGCAATAGCCAGTTGAAGACCAGAACTGTTTTCAGGAAGAAGAAAAATTGTGAGCTCATTATTAAATTGTGAAAAAAACAAGACGAACAAAAACCACCATATTCAATTTGTCAAACATTTGCATATAACCATATTTATATTAATAGTTATATGATGCAGCAATATATTTATCCCACATATACTTGCAAACAAGATGTGCACATCACATAAGCCTCAAGGTCAAAAAACTAATTCTTCATTCCAGTCACTAACCATTTAGGCACTTGGACCATCCTTCAGTGTAGTAAAATAGACACATGGACCACCATTGATTCGAAAATTTGTTCAATATTCTTTGTTTTCATGGATCAAGTTATTGAAGGTAGGATATTAAGGGGTTTCGGTCATAGAATATTATTGACTATAAATCATGAGAATATGGCTGTGAGTGAAACCGTTTAGGATAGGCGCAATTGATTTAGCGATAGCCATAAACAGTGAGAAAACTATTGTTGTTTGAAGAATTACAATAGTTTTTCATTTAGTTTAATTTAATTTAACATATAATAATAATATATCGAATAAAAATCTATTCATATTATTATAATCTAAAAGCAAAACCACTGAACAAATATGTCCAGCAAATAACAATTATCAGAAGTGCCAAAAGTCTTTTCATCTACTACATACATGATACATGCACGCGACATGTATATAGCATAAATTTACTCGTAAAAACTAAGACAGTTTTACACCAAAATTTAGCTCCTGTAAACATTTCGTTTTATAACACAATATTCGATGAAACTACATGTTTCCTTCAGTAGTACACAACCTTGGTATGGAAAAAGTCGAATAAACAAGGTGTGAACAGTCACTGGTTCGTATGCATTAGGTTTATAGGGCTGTTTTTCCATATGGGTTCATATAGAAGAGTCATCTACCAGGTTTGTTGGTAGTTCCTCTAAAGAATTACTCATTCTTCAAAAAAAAAGGCACATATAATAAATGTGAAGGCATATAACGTCATCGAATCAACTTCAATAATTTAATTAGATTAATGGAAAATACAAAGCTATTTCCAGAGCAAAGAAAACCAATGTAAAAACTAGTTAAGAAATACAAAGACCATACTCATCGAGTTAAAGCACCTAGTGACATTATAACAGTGGAATTGCTAAAAGCTATAACGAATATGGAAGTTATGATGTAACATAATAATAGACATGCAAAAATCTTTATTAGACATTAAATTAAATCTTTAAAATTGGTTTATTCTTACTTTCACACTAATCGCAAAACAAAAAAGAAATGCACTTTACTTCTTTATTATAAAAATAAAGGATATCATGATCCATACTGTTCAAACATTCAAAATGTAACACGAAGGCTGAATTAAAACTTCAAGTTCAATTTCTGCTCTCTCCACATTGTCAGTAGATAATTCCTCTGTTTGCAATTCATAACAATTGAAGTTCATCTACAATAGAATTGGGTAAACTCTAAAACCACTATAAGGAAAAGGTAGTATAAAGAATCTGCAAAGCACATTCATAAATTTACTCATAAAAACTAAGACAGTTTTACACCAAAATTTAGCTCCTGTAAACATTTTGTTTTATAACACAATATTCGATAAAACTACATGTTTTCGTCACAGTATGTTTTCAGGCTATTTCCAGATCAATTAGTGAAACACCAATTAAACATATTTGATATTAGCTACGCAATCAGTGCATTGTAAGAAACATAAAATTTTCTTGGATCCTCTCTTCAAAACATATATGTAGAACTCATGACTATTTGATTGAATTTAATATACTTTGACAAATGAAATATAAAATAAAACACGAAAATGTTATCTATCACTCAAAATTTGTGTAATAGTTTCAATTGGTTTTCTACGTAGTCAGATTTTTGAGACACTAAACCCAAATCAATCAACAATAGATTTACAAATAAAACGAATAAATCAATCAAGTAAAGCGATTCTAATAGTCGTTTAAAATTGATAAATACAAATAAATGGAACGATGTAAAATAACAGCGGAAAAAAACCACAAATCAAAATTTATGTATAACTAGGGTTACAGATTGTAGAAATACAGCACCTTTGAAGGAAGAAGATGAGGCAAAATCCAAATCCTCCAAATCAGGGCGAAATCAAGGCAGAAATTATCTACAGTACGTGTTTAAGTTGTTTTCTTCTTCTGCAATATCGTTGATTTATCTTTATCTTTTTTTTATTTGCTGAAAGTACGTAGCAAAGTACAGCGGGAAACTAAACCTATGGCGCGAAATAATGGATGAAAAGAAATTTGACCCGATCCACCAAATAAAAATTTGACCCGGCTTATATAAATTGGATCGGTTATACACCGGTTATGAAAAAGCTGATGCTAATATAATAGGTGCAGCCATTTGCTGTCATAAATTGCATCAGTTGTAAAAAAGGCCGAAGAAGATAGATTTTTGCATGATCTATTGCTTTTTTGTCATACTTGCATCGCCTGTTTAGTTAAAAGCGATGCAATAACACTGTTTGCATCTGTTGTTACAACAACCGATGCAAATAAGGCGAAGCAACAGGTCTATTTTGTACTAGTGATTCCGACCAACAAATACGTGAAGATATTAGAAGATGATCGAGATGGAGCATTGAAGACCATAGATTTTCGTAAACAGAAGAACTACTAATAATCTCTGGTCTGCAGCCAGAGATGTACCGTGGTTATGTCGTGGTTGGAATCTACGGGTTGTAAGGACTTCTTGCTACTGATCCATGGGGTGATTCCTATATTGGATGCAGTAGGAGAGTACCTTCGGTTCATCCTGTTCCTGGATGACTTGTATGGACGGATGTCTGATAGAGTATTTCCAAAGGAATCGCGTACGTTGATTTCTTCAAACGTACCATGGTTGTACGGAGGACGACGGTTCTCTGAATTACTAGAGTATTTTTGTGGACGTCAATTAGTGATATCTGGCGGATCTAACGATGTGGCATTCAAAGTGAATGGTGGCCAGGTGTTGTAAAGGAAATTCTGACCTCAAGCCTCACAGCCGGGAAATGACAAAAATCGGGCAGGCAGCATGGCTATGTGGGTCGCTCCCATTAGGGTGTATAATCACCTATCTAGAGAAATTCCTATTGCTTCCTTAATCTATTTCGATGCTGCCCCTTTTCGGGAAACGGTGGTTTGAGCCCAACCATTGGTGATATACATTCGATACACTCAAGCGAAATGAGTGGTCGGTCATGTGAGGGCCGGGTTGCAAGATGTTCTTGTTGAACCCAGTGTATTCGCCTCTAGAGATACACTATCGGCAGGTGGTCCCATACCTTGTCATAGTCGGAATCCAAACTCCAATAAGAGCCCGCGGTTTTGATTGTATACTATATATATGGAGCGTGATATGCAAGCGTTCCGCTAAATTGATATTTACTTGTATTTAGACACTATTATAATATCGGAAAAGATATTGATTTCAAAAAAATGGTTTGGGTTATTGTAAGGTAAAAACTGTCTGTGTTTATGTGTGGATTTGGTCTTACGATTATCCTTTTCTTTCGAAAAGATTTTGACTTTAAAATAAAGTTGTGTGATACCCTAAATACCGTGCGAGTTTTTCTCACTCTGGTTCACCAGACTGACCCGGTGTTTTGTAAATGCTCGGGTTAGCCCGGGGTGTACAGGTTCAGGTTATCGAAGGCTGGGAAGAGACGAGTTGAAATATTCATACATATGATATCTTATAACCACTATTCCGTTGTGCGATGTACATGAGGACAAGTTATTATAACCGTCCAGTGTGTGTTGTACTCTGATATTGTAAGTATTTTTGAAAGCTCTCAATAAAGATTTATTTCTGTATTAAATTTTGTTCCGCTGCGATGTGAGACTCTGTGTTGTGTTGGTTCTTCTTCTTCTTCTATTCTAATATTTCTTTCTTCCTTATCTCACCCTCTAATTTCTTTCTAATAACGTTCTAGTGTTTTCGGTGTTTGGAGGGTCGGCATGAATTACGGTAAAGGTATTTATGTCGATTTTCGGGGCCGAAAAACACTAGGTCGTTACAGTGGTATCAGAGCTGGTTGCTTAATTGGTACAGATGATAGGGGGTTCTCGCTTCGCGTTAGGTGGCGAACGGGAGACTCTTACCCCTACATCTCCCGACAATGTGGGTTGGTCGAGTCGTGAGGCTGGCCGTAAAAGCAGTTCTGAGGTACCAGTGTAAGCCACGGGGGGAGGTTAGCCCTCTGGCTTGGGGGTTAAGGGATGGTTGAAAAGCCTACCGAAATCGCTAGGTCGTTACAGGGTCGGGTCGAAGCTCGGGTCGGGTCAGGTCCGGTTGAATAATAACACTAAAATACATATATTTCAATGCTTTTTGTTCGGGTCTATGCGGGTCGGGTTTGATCAGGTCTTGATGGCATTTTTCATCACCCAGACCCGACCCGAGACCCATCGGGTTCGGTTCGGGTTCGGGTCTTTTCGGGTCGGTTCGGTTCGGGTTTTCGGTTCTCGGTTCTAATTGCCAACATACTTGGATGTGGGACTACACATATTTCAATACATTTAATAATTGTTCATTTCTAACAGTGCGATGTAATATAAAGTAGTGAAACAAATTTTAATATCAATGCCCAACATATTGATGTAATTGATCATCATAATACATTTAGGAAAAGCAAAGACAAACTGAAATCTACTAAAGTAGTACAAGTAGGTTCTTCACATCCTAGGATGAGGATGCATATGTGGTTTACAAGGAATATACTAGAACAAATTGGTATATTCCAAAGCAAAGAAGGAAGGAACAACATATCAAACAATCTATCATTGCAATGCATAATCAATATGTTATGTTAAACCTATACAGTTTTAGATCGAGATTCAGATTGAGATCATGTGCTTGTGGAAGATGTTGATAGTGACAGTGAAAGGTCCATGGAGTTTGGGCATAGATTGATTTGTCTACAAATCCTCAATAACTTATAAACAACATAGCCGCCACTATACAGAGACTTTGATGCAACCGAGTAACATAGATTTCTCAACTATGGTCACTTCTAATCCTTTGTATGAACAAAAGAGAAAATGGCCTAAACCAATCTAGCTCCTCAAAAAAGATGCAATAGGACCCCAAAATTTGTTAAACTTGTGAGGTGAATTGCGGGGGAGATAGTAATTTTCCAAGATAATAATGGATTGCATATGCTTAGGAAGTTATGATATCTAGTTTGGGGATTTATTTCATAGATCAACGATGGGATAAAGTGAGGCTCTGGATTCGTTGCTCACGCCAATCATAATGGTGAACCGATGTTAATCTACGTGAGGTGGACTTTCCTTTGTACTGGGTGTGCATATGTTTTAAATAATGAATAATACATAGGCATTTGCAAAAGTGAAATATACACTGAAAGTAGAAAAGTAAAATATGGCTAGAATACTGATTAAAATATGTATCATAGTTTGGATTCGTAGTATTGGCTGATATACCTTAAGACTAACGTATTTACAACACATTTTTGACACGTGAGTGATGCTTAACACATAAGCATGTGTAGAAGTTGATATGTACATGAATAGTAGATGAAATACCATCTAGAATTTTGATTTCAGAATTTGTTCCAAAGTTTGGATTTGAAGAATTTGCAAGTTACAATTCAAGACCTCTGTTTGTGCATTTACATTCCAGGTTGTGATAAATGGATAACGAACTGTTAATTATATTTTCAATATTGGATACTCTATGTTGCCTTTGGAGGCACTAACTTAGATTCTTTTAATTTCTTGTTTAGTCTTATGGTTTAGATTCAGTATGTCATTTGGAGATAAAAGGAGTGTGAGCATAAGATGAGACGTATTCGTATATATGTTTGAAAATATGTGTGTACTTATATATATGCAGCGCTTAACAATCCCCTTTATTTAGCCTCTAAACCACCCCTTAATTTCAACAGCTGATTTCGATTTAAATAATAATACATTTCTATCTTATCGTAGGATATTTTTATTTAAATCAAAAGTAGGGGCATAAATCATAGAGCTTGGAAGAGGGCTATGAACGCCGCTACAAACACACACACACACGCACAAGCGCGCGCGCACACACACGCACATGCACACACACACACACATATATATGGGAAAAGCATTGGATTGCCCCTTAATTTCCACCCCTCATATAAGGATAAATTAATTTGTGGTTGAGATTTTGTGTCTTTTATTTTATGTCAAATTTTTATGTTAAAATAGTCGCCCCTATATATATATAATATAATGTTATATATATATATATATATATATATATATATATATATAGACCTGCCTTTTGGCAAGGCAGTCACATCACAGATTTCCAGCTATCGAAGTGTTAAGAATTAAGATATAGGCTCAGGAGAACCCGGACATGCTTGATTGATGCATAAAAGCACTCAGAGAATTGGATATATGAAGGTTGGGTTTTAGATTGGTAAGGGTCGGTTCGGCCTGCCACTTCAACATCATGCCTCAGATCGGAGGGTCGGTTCGAAGAACCCGGAACGATATAGCTCTTCTCGATGAGGCCACATCACCACATCATGAAGTAGCATATTCAGGTCGGCCAAACTGGTTCGACTATGTCGAACCGAGCTATGTCGAGGTAGGTACTAGATAATGTTCGAAGACCTATTCTATTTTTTTGAAACAAAAATGTGTGATCTTCTATAAAGAAGAGAGCACACATATAAATAATAAAAACAATAAAGATACAATATTCGACCCACAACCCAAATGAAGAACCAAACAAAACTAAACACAACTACAAGGATGTAAAGGAAAGTAGATAGATGAGCTCTGGATAAACCACCGCCCATCAAACTTCAATATCGAATTCCGGCAAAGCCGCCACCCGATAGTGAAGTATATCTACTCCAATATATGAACAAGATGCTCAAAACTAAAAACAACAACAACAACGAAAAAAAACTGAACAACCCCAGAGCAAAAACTACAGAAAAAAGCCTCTCACTAACACACACAAGATAGAAAACAAGCATCAGCCCAAACAACATCCATCCAGCTCCACAGCTAACATCAGCTACCAGAAACCTGAAAGAAACTAGACAAAAAACATAAGTAACCAACACGTATATTTATGGGTATGTGTGCATATTTATATATGTATATATCAAAGAATATATATATAAAAAAATATAAACATATATGTATGTGAAGTAGCGAAAAAGAAAAACTAAAAACAAATACGAGGTCTATTACGAATAAAATAACTATTAATTCTAAAAAATAAACACAAATTAAACCTAACCTTCCTCAAAAAACTCTCAAAAAACGATTCCCCAAAAAATTTATAGTGAGAGTTAGACATCCTATCCAAACAGAAATTAACAATCCTAGTAATTAAAGTAACAGTAGGTACAGAAATAGAATTAAAGAATCTCTGATTTCTCTCCAACCAAATGAACCAACTAATGATAGAGACTAAGGAATCCAACACATATCTCTATCTAGTATTATAAGAAACTCTATGGTGATGCCAATAATCAACACAATTCCTAAAGGAAAAAGAACTATCAAAAACAAAAATCCTCATAACCATAATTAAAATGTGATAAGTAACACTGCAAGAGAAAAATAAATGATCAACATCCTCATCCAAATGACTACTGAAACAGCACTTACCATCAAACACAATATTCTTCTTCTTTAAAAACTCAACCGTATTAAGCTTCTTATGAATAATCAGCCACATAAGAAACTTAGCTTTAGGAGGAGCATTAGATTTCTAAAGAAACTTAAAAGGATAATAAGAAACACCAGAAAAATTAATGAAATTATACATGGAATTAACAGAGAATACCAAACTCTAATCAAAACCCTAACTAATAGAATCACTATTCTCATCAAGATGGTAAAGATCTAACTTAGCTTTAAGTAAAGCTAATTGCCTTAACATACCCCCTTCTAAAATATTATCAAAGGAAAACTCCCACGGGGGATCCAAATCACCTCTATAAACATCGATAATTAAAGCATTCTTGAAGCGGCAGTTATTATAAAGCTCACTAAAAATAATTTTAAGAGGCAAATGAGAAATCCAAGCATCGTGCCAAAAATATGTAAGATTCCCAGAATGAATAGTCAACTTACAACCTAAATTAAAAAATTCAAAACACTTCAGAACAGACTTCCAAAAATACGATAATCTATTAAACCAATTAAAACTAGAACCAACAATAAATTCCCCCCTCCCCCCAGAATAATAAAAATTGGAGATAATATTCTTCCAAGTAGCTGACACTTTAGGGCTTCTATATCTCCAAAGCCATTTGGCTAACAAGGAAGAATTAAAATTAAACAAATTAATGATCCCCAGGCCACCATCCTTTTTTGACTTACAACACACTTCCCAGTTAACTAAACAATTAAAGCCTCCACAAATAGAAACACCACTCCAGAGGAAATTACACCTGATTCTGTCAATTCTCTCAATAACCCAACGAGGAAAACGATGAATAGCCATCCAATAAGAGAGAATGGTAGACAACACCGAATTAACCAGCACTAATCTACCAGCTCTAGACAAGAATCTATTATTCCAACCCGATAATCTATTGTTGATCTTATCAATAATAACTAACTAATCATCCTTCTTAAGTTTTGAAGGCCTAATCTTAAAACCTAAATAATCAAAGGGAAATTTCATGACAGAACAGTTCAAAGTGTCAGCAACCAAAGACTCAACATTATCAAGATCTTAAGGATCAATAAAGCACTCTTATCAAAATTGATTCTTAGCCCAGAAAGCATCTCAAAACAATAAAGAATAAACTTCAGAGCAATAATATGCTTAGGAAGGTGCGAGGAAAATAATAATGTATCATCAGCAAATTGTAAAATAGATAAATCATTATTAAAATCCTCATTACCAATACGACCTAAGACACCTAATCTAACCGCTCTCTTAATAATTCTAGAGAAAACATCAACCGCTAAATTAAAGAGAAAAGGAGATAGAGGGTCACCTTGTCTAAGACCTCTCTTAGATTGAATCTTCTTACCCACAACCCCATTAACAACAATATGAGAACAACCAGATCTGAGCAAAAGCATGATCCAGTTGATCCATCTGATACTAAAACCTCTAGCAAGACACAACTCACTAATGAAATCCCAATCAACAGAGTTAAACGCCTTCTCAAAATCTAACTTCAAAATGGCACAAGTCAAATTATTTTTACAACAGACATTTATATATTCCTGCACGACGGCCACACCATCCACAATATTTCTACCTTTAATAAAAGCAGTTTAGGAACAATCAATAAGCTCGTTCATCTTAGAACCAAGCCTATTATCAAGAACTTTGGAAATAATCTTGACGGAACAATTGATTAAAGAAATAGGCCTGAAATCCTTTAAAGAATTAGCTCCCTCTTTCTTATGAATGAGAATAACATTTGCAAAACTAAAACTGCCTAAACGCAAATTACCACTAAAAAAATCATTAAAAAGGTTAATGATATCAAGTTTCAAAACCTCCCAAAATTGCTTGTAGAAAAGAACAGAAAAACCATCAGGCCCAGGAGCTTTATCACTAGGCATATCACATATAGCCTTCCAAATCTCCTGCTCGGAAAAAGGCTTGTCTAAGTCTCCTAACTCGACCTTGGAGTCAGGCGGATAAATGTCATTCCAACTAATATTAATCCTTCTTTTAATCCTAGCTCCAAAAATCTGTTTATAATACCTAGTGAAAGCCTCATTTAATTCCCTCTGAACAGTCACTTCCGCATCATTAATAAAAATAGAGTGAATCAAATTATCACGCCTCCTCTTATTAGCAACACTATGAAAGAACTTCGTGTTGCCATCACCCTCCTTAATCCATTGAACTCGGGACCTTTGCTTCCACATGATCTCTTCTTTTTCTAAGATTAGCTTGAGATCGTTTCTAAGGTAGAAAAGTCTATCCTTCTCAATGGAATTAAGAACTCTTAACTCACTAATCTTGTCCAAATCTAACAATTCACACATAATCTTATTTTTCTTAACTCTAACACTCCCAAAAATATACTTATTCCAACATTTAAGAAAAAATCTTAATTACCCAGCTTTACAACAAAAATCTTCGCAGAATTACCCCTATACAAATTGTTTAAATAAAACAAAGAATTCCACTTAACTGAAACAAGATTAATAAAAGTAGAATCCAATAACCACATCCTCTCAAATCTGAAACTGTTACTAATAGAAATATTCGAATCACAAGAAAGGATGATAGGGCAATGATCAGAAAATAAAAAAGGCAAACCCTTAACACTACAGATCGAAAATCTGTCATCCACCTCACAACTAATTAAAAATCTATCTAATAAAGCAAAAGAAGGGCTATCTCTAACATTAGACCAAGTTAACAATCTATTGTTAAGAGGAATCTCAATCAAAATATTAACTAAAATAAAATCATTAAATTCCTCCATATCAGAGAAATCACCTTCACGAGGTGATCTCTCCCCTAAAAACTTGTGACATTGAAATCTCCCCCCACTATCCATTGACTGGGGACAAGATTTCTAAAATCAGAACATTCAACCCACAAAAGTCTCCTCTCTAACTTAGAATGAGGACCATACACATTACAAATGCCTAATAAAGAATTATCAATAAGAGAGACTAAAATGATATGTAATGAATGTAATTTAGGAATCTCCTGAACAAGTCTATAATGGTTATCCTTCCACCCAATCATGAGTCCTCCAGCCCTCCCAATGGCTAGAAGACAAGCCCAACTACGAAAGTGAGACCCCCCCAATTGCCTGTAAAAACTAAGATTGGGGTTCTCGATCTTAGTTTCCTGAAGTAAAGCAATATCTATATGAAAGTCTCTAAAGAAATCCCTGACCTTATAACATTTCTTAGGGTCATTGAGACCTCTAATATTCCAACTAACGATCCTCAACATCTAAGAGAATTAACCCTCTCAACTTCCCTACTCCTAATATACTCCGTATCCAACTCAACATCAGAAAATACGAATGCAGTATCACTAGCAAGCTGAAATAACTGATCAGAAGAAAGGCTATCTAGAGCATAAGGAGTATAGTCACTACCAAAAATAGGAATCATACCTGAGCCCGAACCCGATATGCTACTACTCGCACTCGAGCTCGGGAACCTACCATGATGTGAAGAAGAGCTAGCTCTAATCCGTGCACTTCTATGAACCAATCCAATATTCAGAGTTGCTCTCTTACGCCTCCCCCTCCTAGACACAGAAGAAGGCACATTTCTGATCAAAGAATTCTTATTGCTAACAACAAGCGCATCCCTCCTTGTCGAAGTACTAAGCTGACCGAGAGCCATAATCGTCGAAGCAGACAATACACACGACGATTGAAACACCCAATAGCAAGGTCTCAACAATAAAGCAAAAATACTCACACCTGCCACCTTAAAAACTAAAGAACAATCGGACCACACTGCCACAAACATCCCATCATAGAAAACTGACCACATCTCGATATCAACGCCACCTCCATCATTAAAGAAAACAGGACACCCCTCCAAGCACCCCATTTATAGGTAGGAAGAATGAGATGACTCTAACAACTATCAAGCATAGGTCCAGCGAAATTCTGCGCTCTTTCTTGGAGAGGTTTAATGCGGTGGTTGCGTTGGTGGATCGACCCAAATCGTCCATGGTACTAACGGCAGTAGTATCTGACCTCTTGGATAAGTCGGACAATATTTCTTTACAATGGGATCCGCCAAGGGATCTTCGCGAATTCTATTTCAAGGTAGATAGATTCCTACATGAAGAGGATGACAGAACTAAGAAAGAAGCTCTCGAAGTTAATGTGGCTAAGGACGGAGGACCGTCCAGATCTGGAAAGAATAAAATAAGGGGAAGGAAAGGCCCCGGGAAAGAATGATCAGAATGATTGGCCTTGGAGAGAGCCAAAATTCGATAAGTATACTGATCTCAATTCCACGCTAGAGGACACCTACTTGGATATGCATGGCGTTATTCCATTCCAAAAGCCTCCCAGTAGGGAGCCAACACGAAAAGAATAGGAGTCGGGAAAGAACTTTCTATTCCATGAGATATATGGTCATGCTACGAACGACTGTAGGCATCTACATGACATGATCGAAGGGCATGTCAAATGAGGAAAGCTGGCAAAATATGTTGGGCATGCAACCCCGGATCAGGCACAACCTCCTATTGTTCCCCTGAGTGGGAATCAGCCAGGATCAAGCTCACGTGGGTTGGTCATCAACTGATCTAGATCCTTATTGGCCTCGGATTTCATAGATTTTTGCTTTTATTTGTTTTTGATTTCCAGATGGATGAGTCTATCTACCCATGCATGGGAACCGAAGAGATCCCTAAGCATGCACTTTTTAGACAATAAGCCCTCCACCTTAGGATTTGAAATAAGGAAAGGCTAAGTTGGCTCACCCATGCACGGTAATTGGTGAGATCCCTAGGCGTGCTCCGCGTCCAACAACAAGCCATCATGCTTTGTTTTAGTCTTGTGATGGTTTTGAAATTTAATAAAATGGATTTCAAAAAATGGATTATGTTTAAGGGACTTAGTTGTCTTGTCAGGATTTGGTAAGATTGCTAGGTCATGGCCTATGTATTGACTATGCTCGATTTGGATTTCCAGGTATGGACTATGCTTGAAGGATTGAATGATTTTGTCAGGACTTGGCGAGATAAATCAGTCATAATTTGAGTATGTACTATACTCGATTTGGATTTCCAGGTATGGACTATACCTGAAAGGTTAGATCGCCTTGTCAGGACTTGATAAGATGACTTAATCGTGGCTCGAGTATGGACTATACTTGATATGGATTTCCAAGCATGGACTATGCTTGAAGAAGCTAAATGGTTTTATTAGGACTTGGCAAAACTGTTCGCTTTGTTTAATTGCAGTGCAGGTATGGATAATATTCGCATTGGATAGTCCCAGCAAGACCCTGGATTTCAGAATTCTTGGTTTTCTCTTATAATACGATCCTAAGAGATCATCGGACTATATCACGATTCGCTGTGATCGTTGGATTTCTTCAGAGTTCTGGGTTTCTGATTTTCCCTTAATATGATATAGAGTGATCATGGTTTTTTGTTAATACGATCCAAAGAGATCGTGAATTTCCATAATACGATCCAGAGCGATCGTGATTTCTATGATTAATATGATCTGGCGCGATCGTGGGTTACTGGTCTTCGAATATTGGATTTCTATGGATTTTTGGATTATCCAAAACACAACTTCCACAAAAGGATATGTTTTGAGGGCTAAAGTGTTAACCCGCCTTTTGGCAAGACAGTCACATCATGGATTTCCGGCTATCGAAGTATTTAGCTAGGATTCAGACATAGGCTCAAGAGACCTCGGACATGCTTGATTGAAGAATCAAAGCATTCAAACAGTTGGATATATAAAGGCTGGGTTTCAAATCGGTGAGGGTCGGTTCGTCCTACCACTTCAACATCATGCGTCAGATTAGAGGGTCGGTTCGAAGAATCCAGATCGGTGAAGCTCGGCTCGGTGAGGCCACACACCATATCATGAAGTAGCATCTACGGGTCAGCCAACCCGGTTCAACTATGTCGAACCGAGCTATGTCAAGCCAGGTACTGGAGATGCTTCGAAGACCTACTCTTAGATATTTGGTCAACCCACTCCCTACAACTTCAAATTGAAGGACACGTATCTGGTCGAACTCGCGTAGGTATTCTCATTATCTAAAGACTCGTTTTGGTTACTCTTGGATGACCAGATTGAACGCCACATGACATGTTAAACCAGGCCTACTTCCTACTAATAAATACACGGTTTTTGAATCAAACAGATGATCATATTCCCTTTGGTTGAGCGATCAGAGCACGGACATTGCTAAGGAGAAAAATTAATTCTTTTTCTACTTTTCTTTCATATAATTAACTTTATTGCAATATGCAATATAATACTAGATTGATTACACTAAATGGACGTAGGCTGGATTGCTGAACCACTGTAAAATAATGTGCGTCTCCTTTATTTTTCTTGCATATTATGTGACTGTGATTGTGAGATTACTGTGATTGTTTGATTTTGAGTGTGGGACGTTGAAGAACCACTTTTTGACTTCAACAACACACACATACATATACTTAGACAACATTAATAAAATTTTGTTTTTATATATATTTTAGGATCATAAATTATTGAATTTGAAGTCACTTAGAGCAAAGAATGATCTTATACTGAAATACGAAACTAAATTTTTTTGTTGTTATGTACATACATACATATGCTTACATGTATGTGAATCAAAAATGATAAATATAGCGAACATTAATAAAAAATTTTGTGTGTGTCTATATATAAACACACACACACACACACACATATATATATATATATATATATATATATTAGCATCATAAATTACTAAATTTGAAGTCACTTAAAGCAAAAAATGGTCTTATATTGAATTATTGAATTTGAAGTTACTTAAAACAAAAAGGTCTTATATTGAAATACGAAACTAAAATATTTATCGTTGTATATGAAGTAAAATCCTATGACGAATAACAAATTAAGAAAAGTGAAAATTAGGCTCACATCCTTAATACTAAACTTAATTAGGCTTACATCCTCCCCTTTTTAAACATATAAATTCCATCCCTATATTTGAACTAGCGGCATGTTTTAGACAGATTTGCCCAAAATACAAATTTCGGCCGTAATTTAGGAAGCAAACCCGATCTTCCTTATTTCATCAGATCCGATAAATTGTATTACTCATTTGATCTTTTCACAAACATTTTTTTTCAATGGCGGCTCTTTCTTCTTCCTAAATAGCTGAACGTCAAATTTTATCTCAACACATAAACCTCAATTCAACATATATTTTTTCAGCTTATTTTGTATTGATCGAGCTGGTGCTTCAGAAATACAATTTGATTAACGTTTTATATATTAAATGGCTGTGTCTTCGTCCAGGTATTTTTTTTTTTAATTTTGTATGTTGATATCAGTTTTTCAATCGAATTATGTTTATTTAATATTTTTAATTTGTAGAATATCTAGGTTTGTTGAAGGATAATTTTGTTATTTTTTACAGTTTTATTTTTTTGTTATTCATTGTATAATCTGGTATACATTAATTTGGCAACATTTTTTTTCATATATTCTATTTAAATGCATAAAATTATGCAGAATTTTTCAATATTAGCATATAGAAATGCAACTATCGGATCTGATACGTGTGTATGGAATTATTCTGAATAGTTTCATAATGCTTGTTTTGTGTAATATATGCATATATCTTTTCAGTTATTTTGATCTTCTGTTTGTTTGTGTGGCTATTTATTAATTGCTCTCATCTATGAATCTTTTTTTAATATTGTCATATTGTAATTGTTACACATCTATTTTTTGATAAAAAAATTCGTCCTGGTATTTTTTTTTAAATTTGTATATTGATATCATATTTTCAATCGAATTAAGTTTATTTAATATTTTTAATTAGTAGAATTATCAAGGTTTATTGAAGGATAGTTTTATTATTTTTATACAGTTTTATTTTTTTGTTATTCATATTACAATCTGGTATACAATAATTTGGAGACATTTTTTTTCAGATATTCTATTTAAATGTATAAAAGTATGTAGAATTTTTCAATATTAGCATATATACAAATGCAACTATATGTATAATACGTGTATATGGTATTATTCCAAATAGTTTCATATAAATATGCTTGTTATGTTTAATATATGCATATATCTTTTCAGGTATTTTGATCTTCTGTTTGTTATGTTATCTGCATATATGTATGCCTAATAAGTTATGCATTTTTTGTGAAATTATGCATTTATATATGCAATTTTTTTGAACAAATGTATGCACCTAGCATAATGTTTTGTCTAGACGTCACTTAATTATGATTATGTTGTTTAATGCTTGCGTGCAATAGTGCAAAAAAACAGACAAATGTATACATCCCGAAAGTTTGGATATAATATGCAGATATTCGTAATTGTTGCATTAATATATGCAACAATTTGGTTATATGAGTAGTGTACATCGTTGTTGCAATTTTTCTTTATATGTGCATTCAAGTATGCTATTATTACTAAAATTTGCATGTAAAAGTGAAACTATTATCAAGTATACGAAATTACTTCGGAAATTCCTGTATGTATTTAGTTCAATTGTAATCAGTTTGTTGATTTATATAATAGAGTTTGTTCTTGTAATGGGTGGCAAATTACTGGTTTTCCTTGTGCTCATGCTGTCAGATGTATTTTAAGTTGTGAAAAGTTGAATGTGTACGACTATATTGAAGCTTATTTCAAAGTTGGTTATTTCCAACTGTCTTATTCTCATCCAATCTATCCTATCATCAACTATATGGGTGAAGACGTTTCAGTTGAAGAAGCAATTATAGCTCCTCCAAAAGGTAGAAGAATGTCTGGTCGTCCATCGTCTTGTAAAAGGTTGAGATCTGCAGGTGTATTTACAATGACTAGTAGATGTGGCTTGTGCAAAAAGCTTGGTCATAACAAAAGGACATGTTCTTCAAAAGAGAATTAGATATGCTTTGTTATTTTATTTAATTTTCAAGACACTTGGTGTTAGTGTTTACTTTTTTATATTTGTTTGGAACATTTTGGTTATCCAATAAAATAGGTTTAGTATTTGGTTGTAATTTTGTTTGCATTTTAGAGTTATATTTTCATCTTACATTTAAATAAATATTCAGAATCGCTGCAACATTTTCGAAGTAGTTGTTAACATTTATATACCTTATTCGTACAACTGTCTAACATAATTTGCATACAATAATGAAACAAATCTTAATATCTGCATATATCTGTGCTAGTTAACAATAACTGTGCACAATAACATCCACTTATTAATTATTTTTGCAGATAAATGTGCATGTTTTTATAGTATTTGCATGCAAATAGTCGATTGATATGTATTATCTCATACTTTGTTATAAACTTGGATAATTTTTTCCCTGTAAAATGTGTTGTTGTACTAATTTACCTGTTTTAATCTTGTTTCACGATGCATACTATATATATGTTTTAATCTGGCTACTTATCAATTTAAAAAAAATATAGTAATGTATGCAACTATTCAAACTAAATGCATAAAACTATGCAAGCATTCAAACTAAATTTTACATAATTTATTCTTACTTATGTAACAATTTATTTTAATTGCATGCAAATATGCAAATATTAAACATACAAGCAATAAATTATCCAAGTATTCAAATAAGGGTGAATCAAACAAGAATACTTTCATACACCAATGCTACTATTTTATATAACTGCGTAGAAGTATGCAACAATTCACAATAACAAGTAACGTAAAAAAAAAAAAAAAAAAAAAAAACTTAAATCGGAACATATATTTCAACAGTACATGTCTTTCTATACTAAAAATCGTATGCCACTACGTAGAAAACAGAATATCATTAAACAGATTTACAAAAATTTCCTAACACCAACCATTCCTATTTACCAAGAGGCAATTTATCAATAAGTAACGTATGCTCTTCCGTAAATAAATCATCGTCTTTCAACTTCTCGACCATATTAATAAACGATTTCAGATTATTTCTATATACTTCTTCTTTTTTGGTATACTTGTGTTCTTCTACGACTTTCTGTTTTTTTGGAGAAATGTAGACTAGTTGACGGTTCATCGGCTGGTACTAATGCTTTATCTTGACCACTATCAACTAGATCATCTTCTTCTACATTAGGTCTCTGCAAACCAAGCCTAAACATTTTTTAGATAACCATGAATAAATGCATATAAGTATGAAAAAAACTTTAAATAATAAACACATGTATGCAATAAACATAAACATGCACCATTAAGTTATTATATGCACACTTGCACTCCACAGTTATCATTAATATCACACAAATATGCAACGACCAGTTTGACATTAAATCTTGAGAATAGTTGCATAATTTTTTATAGTTAATTTTACCATGTGTATACCTCATTCGTACAATTGTCTAACATATGCATGCATACAGTTATGAAACAATTCTTAATATCTGCATACATGTGTGCAAGTTTAAATTAATTCTGCATAATAGCATACAATTATTAATCATTATTGCATAGAAATGTGCGGGTTTTAATAGTATTTGCATGCAAATACTCAATTGATCTGTATTATCTTATACTCTGTTATAAACTTGGATAATTTTTTCGCTGTAAACTGTGTTGTTGTACTAATTTACCTGTTTTAATTTTGTGTTCTGATGCATATTATTTATCCTTTTTAATCTGACTATTTATCAATTACACAAAAAAAAAAAGTTATGTATGCAACAACCCAGACTAAATGCATAAAACTATGCAAGTATTATGTTGCATACTATTTATCTGTTTTAATCTGACAATTTAACAATTAGTCAAAAAAAAAAAAAGTAGTTATGTATGCAACTATCCAGACTAAATGCATAAAACTATGCAAGTATTCATACATCAATTCCATTAAAATACATGAATTCATGCAACAAACATGTAATAGACGGACATTATCATGCTAATTTTACTATCAAATTCAATCAAATAACATAATAAACAATTAGCAAAAGCAGTGTTGCATACAATTTTTTTTAAAATAAAAGCCAACAAAACACCAAAAATAATTATAACATTCATTACAGTATGCAAATATACTAAAAAACTTTATGATTATAATGAACTGTGTTGAATATATTCATTCATTTATGCACCTGATGTGAATAAATGCACAAATGCTTGCATACTTGGTGAATATGCACGCATATAATTTCGAATTTTTAGAAAAAACATTGATACTTTAAATCAACATTTATTTATACACTCATTTAATTTACTTTTATATGACTTCATACACGTGAAAACTGCAACATATTAGCAATCAACAAACAAGTCCAAAGGCCAACGAACAAATTAAGTACATTACATAACATCATGCAACAATCATATTATAAATTCACACTTGTATGCAAGAATTCCAAATACATGCATATATTCAACCACCAATCTAAAGAGTAAAACATAATTGTATGCAAAAAATTGAATAACTGCATATAATCAGATAATTATTTGTTGATAGTCAAATAATTGCGTTAAAATATCTGTTGACAAATTCACATATCTCTTACTTATGACTACAATCTCTATTACAAATCTTAAATAAAAAAAACCCTAATATGGAATTATTAATAAACCAAAAACAGTTTCTAATCCGAAATTTGAACGAAAATTTGAATAAAACCTTACAATTATGAAATAATTTCATAATTACCCATATTTTATTATATATAACGTATAGATTATCAGCTATTTGAAAGAAAAATAAGAAAATTAAAAACATACATTTGTTCTCGCCAATTCGTTCAATATTTCTTATCAAATCAGAGACGATTTACAAAACTATAACTGGAACGATCTGAAAAAAGGGATAATCGGATGAAATTTTTAGGTTTTCTAATTTTTTCGGCTGCGGTGAATTAGCTGATATGATAAATGAATCGGGGTTAATGTTTGGAACGAGGGTTTTGAGGGTTTCAAAGGAAAAAACCAGAATTGTATGAGTCGCTATTCAAAAATAGGGATGTAATTCATATACTTTTTTATTACCGAATGCGAGCCTAATTTTGAAACTTAATAGGGACCTGTAAAAAACGCACCCTTAAGAAAATACAATTAAAAAAAAGAGCATTTTATTTTAAAGGACAAACCTTGCAAAAAAATTGGTCAAAAGGATGGAAAGTTTCAAAATTAGGCATAAGTCCACATTTGCACTAAACATGGAATTCAGAGGGCCCACAATCCTTTTTTCACTTGCACTAGCATTTGTCCTTCTCACTAATTTCTAAACTTTTCGTTTCTTTCACCAAAAAATTTCTTAAGTTTGGACTTCTCACTATTTTCCACTAAAAATTATATATTTTTTACAATATGAAAAATTAAATTAAGATTAGATAATTTTTTTACTCGACAAAGTAAAATATATTAGTCACTTCTCAATAAAAATATTTGGAAACGTTTGCGGTGATTTTTTTTTCTTTTTTTCTTTTTCATAATTAATTTTGTTGGTTTGATTCAACTGATAAATGTTCATTTAATGCATATAAAAGTCATTTGAAAATGAACTTTTTTTTAGGTTTAAATTTAAAAGGCCTGGCTTACTTTAGTAGAACAGGAGAAGCTTAAACCACGACAAAATATGTGCGAACGGGCAGCGGACATCCTTGTTAGTTGTTAACTATATACTTCGTCTTCTCTCTGTGTTCTGCAGATTTCTTGCATCTTCCTACCGCTCAAAACTTGGGCAAATTTTCTTACGGAATAGCAGCTGAACTTTTATAATTCTTTCAATTCAATGTCCGGTCGATTGCTCAGAAAGGTTATGAAAGAAAAGGATGATTTATTAGAATCGGGTCCGAACATTGAACTAGGAATCGTTAGCGAAGCCGACGCCGACTCACCTTCATCAGCTGCTCCTTCCAAGAATCCTTTTGATCTCCTCGACGAAAATCATGACGACGCCAATGACGAGGTCCGTTCATAACAAGGGGTTACGAACATGTTCTATTAGCTATAATTTTATTAACCGTTGTAAGTATGGACGTTAGAGATATGAATTGGGGTTTTGAATCGTATAAACGACTGATTCAGTGGAAATTGGATTCAAGCAAATGAAAATTTGTTTGGAAGAATTGCGTTCTGAATTCTCTTTAGTTGATCATTTTTGTTGTATGATGTTGTTTTTTAAGCTATTTCCTGTAGATAGAAATACGATGCTTGAGTTATTTGTACCCAATTTTCATGTGGTTTGGTTTGCACTGTTACACTTCAATCAAAACACCCAAGGTTAAACGCTAGTTCCCCAGATGCAGCTCTATTCCAGAAAGTGTTATGTAGTTTTGTTCTGTTCACGACCGTTCTTTTGATTTTTATATTACTTGGGTCTTCTTGCAATCTTTCAAAGGGCAATGCTTATCTCGATACCCAAGTGCATTTATCGACAACTTAAAAACTCCACATAAGTAGGTGATATACAGTGAAAAGAGGTAAGCAACTTGTTTAGATCATTTTCATCGCTTGAATATATTCTACCTTGTAGCTGATAAACTGTACACTATGCATGCATAACGCGGGATGTCTTAGAAATTGTCATCTGAAGCAAATTTTGAGTTATTGTTTGAGCTTTTAATATCCAAGCCCAATGAGTTTACAAATTAAGAATTTGCAACTTTTTGCAGAAGCAAAGTTGTTTTTCTTCTTCTTATATCTAGTTCAGTTTTTGGTAGAACACATAATTTCCCATTGTCCTATTAGCTACCATTCCATCCTATACCATAAGCCAATCTTTATTGTTTGGATTTTTTCTTCTTCTTAAACTAGGCAGAACTATCAAGTGAAGATAATACTGAAAAGGATATTCGCCAAGAGCATCCTGATATCAATGGCAATTCTAAAGTTTCAATGGCACTTTCTCGCAAGTCTAAGAAGAAAAAGAACAAGAAGAAAAACAAAAACAAAACTACATCTGCAGAACTCAGAGATGAAAAGTCAATTGACTATATATTGGCTGATTTATCTGTAAACACAAATGATGCATCTACGATGTCTCGAAGTAACGTGGTTCAACCTATTACAGAAAGACAAAACAAGTCAGCAGTTCTGTTAGTTGATCCAAAGCATTTAAACGTTGAAAATGAACTCAGAAAAATATTTGGTTCTAAAGTTGTAAATTCGTTTGAAAATAATCAAAGTATCGGGAGTTCAAGGCAGATGCGTGCTATAAGACGTGTAGCCCACAATCCAAGAAAAACAATTCTTGTTTCTGCATCAACTTATTGGCATAAATGGGATGGTTCACTCTCAATGGAGCTTCTCAAAATAAAAAACGGGATACAATATTTCAGGTACGCTCAATTTTTTGGTATGATGATTTCATTTTCACTTCTTTTATGAATGTGAAGGTAAACATGAGCTCTCGTTGGTAGATAAACAAAAAATATTAGACCCACAACGATAATTTACAGTCTATTTACCAAGAAGATGCGGATGTTGCGTATACAGTAAAAATGAGGCTGAGCAAAATCCTAACACCGAGCTCTTTCATTTTTTCTTTTTTCGTTGATGTTGCACTAGTTGGTGAAGTCTAATTCTGTAGATGCATAGTTATAGAAGTGACCAATGGCACAAATACCTAGTGACCTTTTAAGGTGAATTGGTAAGTATGTTCCAGTCTATAAGAGTACGTGATCTCGGTATAAGTCCCAAGAAAATTCTAAGTTGAAATCTCGCTATTTCTTTATTAATGGGCATTTATCTTTGTACAAGTCCCAACCGTGGAAAATTCTAAGTTGGAATCTAACTACTACTTTATTCATGGCAGTAAATGCCGATGAATGTGTTATGATAAGTTGCAGTGTGTTAATATGGTGTCAATAGCCACAATATAATTTAACATCATACCTTTTGTTTTACCCCTGAAATTCTCAGCCTCCTTATTCTAACATGAACCTTTTGTTCTTAGCGGTTGTTAGTTTTGTTAGTTAAACTTCTATATGTGGCTCTTGTACTCTAGTTGTAACTCTAACCTTGTTTTTATGGTGACATATTTTCATGTTATTTTAACTAATGATAGATGTTTTTTCAAATAACTTCCCAAAAATACTCATGCTTTAAGCTCATTTGATAGGTTCAAAAACTGTGCAGTTTATGCCCCGCTATTACCCCGCCATATCCCCGCTATACCGTGTAGCGGGTTTTTAGCGCTACGCTATTTCCAAATAGCTTTTGAAATAGCCTTTCCGCTTTAAGCCCCGCTATATTCCGATATTCCCGATATGTCCCATTATTTTAGCTATATTCCGCTATATCTTATGTAAGACAAATGAATTAAAAATGACATTTATGCGTTAGACAATTATTTTTAAATATAATTTTTTAACATATATTTTTCAGAATATAAAATAATAGAATATTCTATTAAATTTAGTCAAAATAAATAAAAGTTTACACTTATTTACATATATTTTCTTATGCTTTTATTTAAAATTAAGAATGTACTAATTATAATTAAGTTGAATGTTAATTTTCCATTTATTTGTCATTTATATATATGTAAAAGCATTAAATATGAGTTTTATACGCTATTTTAGACTCGTCCGTTATATCCTGCTATTTCCTCGCTTTATCCCCGCTACAACTTTTTGGACCCCCCCGGGCATTGGATCCGCTGAGCGCATTAACTGCATAGTTCAAAAACCACACTCCATTTTGATCTGTACAGAGCTCTGGTACATGCAAAGATACAATCACACAAGCATCAAGCATCCCACACGAGTTTAGTTTTTTTTCCTTGGCGTGCATCGGTACTTGCAAAGATACAATTACAAAAGTATCAAGTATCCCACACGGTTTCGTATGATGCATGTTCCATACGTTCTCATCATATAATATACTTTTAGGGTATATAACAGTTCACTTTTATACTTTTGTTATGTTAATAATACTTGTTCCAAAGTATTTAGCTACTTTTTTTCGTTTTTTAATTACCATAGCAGAGTTGTAAAGAGAAGCAGTTTGACGTTTTAAATTATTCACTTAGGGAAAAACCTTTGTATCTAGTATCAGTCGGTCCCCTGAAATTTCGGGGTACGATATTGGTAGCCAACCCAGAGCGAAAGGAAATCATAGCACATTATCGGTTTCGCGTAGGCTTAACGAAGAGCATAATAAAAAAGCATCAAATCGTAAATTAAAGAAATCGATAACAAAATCACGTGATATGAGAAAGAAAAACCCAAAGCAACTCAAATAAAGATACAAATCATCAATTAAATTGTCGAACATAGTTATACTGTTAATTCACCGAAAAGACTCGATTATTCCATCTATAAGATCAATCGAAAACCATATAAGAAATCATCCTAGAAAATACAATAGTACCTCCATCTTCAACATTAGTTAGTGCGACATCAATTTTGTGCAATGTCGAAGGCTTCTGCGGTGGCGAAGTATTCGATGAGCATTAATTCGAATTGACAACAATAAGTACTTTTTATAATCTTTAGAGTGTTCTTTTGTCATTGTCCTAGTTTTGTGCGTGTGCAGTGCAGTATTTTGAGATTTGTTGAAGGGGCTTATGTCTGGCTTTTGATTTGGGTGAATATTTATTTTGGACTTTAATGCCATATTAGTGTAACTAACATAATTTATTTAGTTAAATCACCAAGTTTGACTTATTTGTGCCGTACTTTTATGCATGTTAGTGTATTTTAGTACAGAAACAACTCTAATTAGATAAGCTTTGTCAAGGTATGTAGAATGACTTGCTGAAGGAGTTGTACTTTATGTCTAATGTAATTATATAACACTGGTATATAATGCAAAAACTATGATTACATAAACTCCGATTACATAAACTTGCAAGGTTTGCCACATATTTCATTGCATTAGACTCTATTTATGTAATATTAAAAAACACTTGAAAAAAAATGATTACTACGAGGGGTCGGGCTTCTAAAACACGTAGACTTACTGCTAACGACAAAAGAACAATGCCTAATGTCGCTAATCTGGTTTATAATGATATTTTTTTGACCGTTGGTGCTTCCATCATTCTTGCATTTGAGCCACTAGTCAAAGTTTTAAAGATGATGGATAATGACAATAAAACATATATGAACTATCTTTATGAGGCGACGAATCAAGTGAAAAAATCAATTAGAATTTTGGAAAAAACATTGACTCAAGACAATCAAAAGAAGATGATGGGATGCTATCGATTTAAGATGAGAAAAACAATTACAATAACCAATTCACACAACAGGTATCTTAAATTATTTCATCGTTTTCGAATAGTCAAAATTCATAACATCACATTTGTGCTTGTACCGCTTAAAACATATGTTATTTTCTTGATCTTGTCTTTGGATATGGAGATGCGATAAATGATAGTTAAAATATTAAACAAATTTAGCAATATTGTTATTGTTGAAAGTATGATTTAGATATATTAACACAAACTAAGATTGGAAAAGAGGTATACCACCTCAGATATTTTGTTCAAAACATAGATCAAAATTTTAACTTTCACATCCACATGTGGACAAATACAGAATGAAAGTTGGTGCATTGGGCTTCTCAAAAGCAAAAGCAGCTATAAATACATGTTCTTCTGCTTAAGGTAGTCAATAGCAAATAATACAAATCTTGCGCTATGCGTTATAGCTAGGGCTGCTATGGTAATGATTACCGTTACCATTTGGCAAATACCATTGCCGTACCGTTTTTACTGATAAGCCAGAATTGCTTACCGTTACCGATCGATTGGTATACCGAATGCTGGTATATCGATAACCTGGTAACCATTGCACTGATTATGATAAATTACCATTTGTCCATCAAGGTTTGTATCTTGACATGTTTTTTCGTACACAGTGCATTTTTATTATACTATATATGTAGTGTTAGTTAATAAAAAATCTAAATGAGAAAGAAATTTAGTGTACTTGGAATTATTTCACCTGATTGTTGAACTAAATTTAATCATTATTTGTTCTAAATGTATGTGATAAAGCATATCAGATGAATATACGTATGTTTTAAATTAACGGGTAAAACTACCATTACCACAAGTATTGAAGAAACGTTACCGATAATTTACTGTTAAAAATGGTAAATTTAACGTTATCATACCGTTTTAACTGGTATACCGATTTCAATCAAAAATGGTTACGATTTCTATTGATAAGAACTAAAAAATAATAATCATCAATTGAAAATATGAAGGCCAAACAAAAATAACATGCTATAAAGTTTACAATGGCAAGATCCAAATAAACTAAGTCAAACATGACAATAAAAAAACTTAGAAATGGTACATTATAGCTATAATGTAACAATCCGAATTTCGACAGACCTGATTATTTTTCTTCAAAAATCCAACTCTATAGAAGCTCGAGTTGGTTTGTCTAGTATCTTGCAGAAAGTCAAAGATAAATATATCAGAGCTCATAATAGAAATCTCACAGCGGAAGAGAATAAAATATAATAGTAGGTAAATACTTACCAATATAATGACACTATCTAACAAGTGTTTCTAAGCTGCAAAATCTCAACCATCTGTCTAACTTGCGGATTTGCTATGAGGAGGGGGCCAAAACAAAATTTTCGGTGAGTGGACAAATTATCCTTTCTACAAATAACACTACATATACCATTCTATCACTGGTTCATATTTATTAGGTTATTCGAGTTTATTTCACAATATACATTAGATGTTTCCGCATGAATCATACTCGTCTACTCTTTAGTAGAATTACCTAACAAATTATATATATGTAGCTAAATGCCCGACATATCGAGATACTCCCTATAGTATCATCCTTGAATGATCTCCATCGTCGTACTACGAAAACGTACCAGACCTCCATCTCTACGCTACAAAAACGTACCAGACCTCCATCTTCACGCTATGAAAACGTACCAGACCTCCATCTTCACGCTACGAAAACGTACTAGACTATGCTGTGAAGGCATACCAAGTCTCTAACGTTGCGCCACGAAAGTGTACTGGGCTACGTTGTGAAAACGAACAAGGCTCTACCGTTGCGCCACAGTGGCGCCATAATCCCTGAGTTCCCCACGAAACTTAGTCGGGGGCTTTCTAAATATCTGTAAATGACATCTTCGTTAGGTCTGCATTACAGATATTCAAAGATTGGTCTGCCTCTTTCGGTGGCTCTCGAATGCCCCACCTAGCCTGCCCCTACTAATGAAAGACTATTCAAAAAGCTAAATGACCTCCCTATTATCCAATCTAAACGAACATGTAGTCTCTCATCCAATGATCCGATAGTAAAATATCATTGGCCTCTTGGCTTATCTCCAGTCTTTCCCGCATAGGTTCTGACTGACGATGACACTTCATAATTGCAGCTAATGTATACTCTTAGATGGAACTACATACCTGCCTTTGGGCATACGACTTAATCTGGTTCTCCCAGAGGGTCATTTCAGAGTATCCTCCCACATCCCATAAAAGTCTTGTACTTCCAGTCCCGTCAAATAACAAGTTGGACGTGCTCCTCTCGTGTCTTCAGACACCCGCGATGATTTGCTCGTTAGGCTCTTCATCTCAAATACGTACGGACTAGTCCAAGCGTATTTCGTCATTACGTTATTAGACCCTATGTCTAATCTTCAATTACACGCTTGTTTTACTTACCGCATTGCCAATTAACTTAAACATTTGTTTATTTTGCATTCAAATTATTTCTTTATTAGCTTTAGTTGGCCGTTTATTTTCCCTGATCAAACTTCGTTGTCGGGACGGACCAACTTTCATTCATTTTATTAACCACTTATTTTGCCCAATCAGCTCTCGCTGTCGGAACGAACCATTGCTTATTGTTATATCCATTAAACTTAATTCCTCAATTATAAGTTTATTAATAGTAAGCCTACTATACTTTTTTCTATTTAATTATAAACTTGTGTTATAATTATTACCACAACTATAATTGTTGGTTTGCTTTTTAAACTTATTTCCTATAATTTAAGTTCATTTATTATAAGCCTTTTACTTTACATTTCATCTTTTAATTATAACCTATATGTTATAATCCTACTTGTCTCTATGACAAGTCTACCTATTATATTACATATCCGTCTTATATAATTTATTATAATAGGTTTAACATAACTCTTACAGTTATGACACTAATATACTTACCTCTTTGTAAGTTTACACATTTATAGGAAATAATTCACACACCTTATCTAGTTGGTTGCTGGAAATATATTAAAATCTATCTATTTCCATAATATAAATTAATTGAAATCCGTAATTGCAAGATATTACTCTTTAGTAGATTATTTTTAGGTTATTGATTAGTGCGCAATACCACAAAATCCCTGTTTTGCACTAACCCACATTATTTCCCCCTTTTCTTGCAATTACGTTCTGCGTAGTTAACAAGAATTTAATTATGGAAATGTATCACTTTTCCACAACCAGCTGATTCAATCCATTACTAGTTTCTAACTTTTTATTAATTATATTATTATTTCCTATATCTTATCTATTTCCCAATTTCTGAATTTATTCCATTTTAAATCTGAAAGGTGATCCCTTACAAATATATGAAAATTCTCAGATATACCCTTTTTCTACAAATTTAATGTACATAACCTTAATTATACAATGTCAATCTGTGTCACATTTGGTAAGGCTTGCCAAGTTTGCCTATTTTCAATTTTCCATTTTATTACAATTTTAGCATGTACATTTATTTAGCCTCAAATCATCAAGTTTCCCTTCTTTTATTACAATTTTGACATAATATATCCATTTAGCCCCAAATCATATTCTTTTTTATTACAATTTTGACATAATATATTCATTTAGCCCCAAATCATCAAATTTCCCTCTTTTATTCATAATTCCAATTAATTTGCGCATAACTACCATTTAATTAATTTGCGTCTAACCACAATTCAATTATTTTGCGTATAACTATAATTTAATTAATTTATGTCTAAGCACAATTCAATTATTTTGTGCATAATCACGATTCAATTTAAAATTGTAAAATCTAACGTAGAAGGAGAAAAGTGGGCTGGTAGAATATTTTATTAACTTTACAGGAATCAAACGATATCATGTACCGTTATATGTAAAATATATTTTAAATTCACTCACATGATAGCTCTCCGATTCTAAATCTGATTCAGATTTGACATTCGTGGTTTCTCTAATTCGAATCTCACACGGACGAGAAATTTGAGCACCCATAGCCTAATCTACAACCTTTCATCTTCAAATCTTGAATTAGAAATCCTAAAACTAACATATATATATTTTCTGAAGAGTTTGGAGAAGAAAAGAAAATGACAGTACTCTGCGCCCTCTCAGAAAATATGAGTTGGACGCTGGACCCTGTTGGTTTATTTATAGCTGCTCAAAATAACCACGCTCATCCAATTGATTAACGTTGTTATTAACGTTTATATTTCTTAACTATTTTATTATTATTTCCAGTTTTTAACGCGCGTTTAAACGCGTAAATAAATGTGCACATTTATCTTCCCTTTACTTTCAAATTCTTTCTTGTTTAATATTCCTCTAACATTGTGAACGTTATTATTCTCTTAACGTTTTAAATCTATTCCTTGCATTTCTTTGTTCATTAATTTCAAATTCAACGCGTATTTAATATGCACATAAATTTCTTTGAACGTTGCTTTCAATGTTGTTGACTAGTTTCTTGTTTTAACGTGCGTTCTAATTTTAAATTCAAACGCTTACTATATATCCTATTAACGCGCACATTAACTTCCCTTAATTCATGCTTATTGAATCTTTTATGACAACTATACAAAACATTTATCTGCATTTTCGGTTTTTACTAAATTTTCTTCTATTCTCAACACGTATTAAATCTCAGTTTAAAATGTGTTTATTACTGAAATTAAACTACCACATGTCAACCAATAACAATTCATATCACTTCAAATTTAATTTAACTAGCATATAAGTAAATTTAGCCAAGCGTGAGTGGGTCAAATCACGCACCTTTGATTTTGCATCGAATCAAAAATCCAAATGAATACCAAAATTTCAACAGTCTCCTAATTTAGCTAAACCGGTTCCATGATGTTCAGAATTTCGATACGAACCTAACAGAAAAAACCTTGAGTCAAACTGAGTTTGTGTGAAAAAGCTATCCACGTTTTAACATTGAGATTTAAATTAATATAAAAATAAACAAATAACACCTCACCTAAATACACTTTGCCACGTCACCCTTCCTAAACTCTTCTTCCTTAAATTTAAACCGTGAAAATTGCCTGTAGTTTCAAGCCATGACCGCAACTTTGATCCTTCTTATCTCCTTCATCTTAGAATCAAAATTCATGAAATCACCACCAAACTTCTTCTCTTCGGATTCTTTCCGCCCTACACACCACAACTTCAACCCCACAACTCCCATCCATTGCGTCCTACGCCTTCTTGCGTGCTACAGTAAAAAAAGTGATGCACAAATTGTCTTCAAACTCCACAAAAATCGATGCCTAGATGCTAGTCGTCGAGGCCATCGCAGTCGTACCCTCTGTTAATCCTAACTCCCCTCCGTTCGAACTGCATTCCAACCTGTGTTACCAAAGCACGCACTATAGCGCCAAATAGCGCAAGCTCTGCGCAATGGAATCTAAAATAACGTAGGGTTTCTCTATAGCGCATAAATAACGCGCTGTTTTATCGAAGCACAAAATAGCGCATAGCGCGCTATTTGATTTTTTTTTTTTAAATTTTGTATAGTAATTAAAGCCCAGACCCATTGAAGATGCAACCATATCTACAATGATTTCTGATTCTGCATGCATGCTTTTTTCTTCTATGGTTTGCATATTGCTTTAGCTAGTGTTCGATCAAGTTTTATCAACGCATTTCACAATTTTTTTTTACTAAGTACTTGACTTGGTTGGACCGTTGTCCAGATACACCATTCTATATCTATGTTCTTTGGTTTATGCTATTAAATCCAATATCTAGAAACAATAGAGACTCTTTTGTTTGTTTGAGCATCATCAGAAAAAAGATGCATGCAATATCTAAAAGCAATTCCAATATGTCTAGTATGCTGGGCAACAAATGTTTATTGGCTACCCTTAAAGTATCAAAATATTTCCTTCTCTTCTAAGTGAGATCGCTAAACACAAAATAACTTACTTATAATTATAATTTCTGACCTTTTTTATTTTTACTTCGTTGCTTTTTGTTGTTTATATTCTTACTTAATTCTTGTCATTAGAAAATATTTTACAGTTGATGCAAAATTGTATTTTTCATGCATTTTGTTTGTATAATTTTATCATCATTACTCACAAAACAAGAATAAAATTTATCATAATTCACACATATAAGACTAGATTTTAAATTATATAAGACAAACATATTATGAGCCATCAATTATTTTTCATGTATAATATAAAATTATTAAATTTTGTCTAACATAATTGCATTTTACATCAACAAATATTTAGTACATACATAAAGTATGATAGTTTTTGTGCTTGGAGTATTGAAGGGTTTGGATATGACATAAAATATGCATAAAAATAGAATTAAATTTCAATTAGATATAATATACTTGATTAATTATTAAAAATGAAAAAAAAATTGACCAAATAGCGCACGCTATAGCGCATAGTGCAAAATAGCTCATAACGCAAGCCTTGCGCTATTTTGCGCTATTCGCTATTGACTACACTGTTCCCAACCTTAGTCACGGTTTGAAAATGTCAAACCAAACATTTGACTTCGAATGTAATCAAATGGGTATGTATGTGGAGATATTTGCGAGGTGAGTTGATTGCTAGTGGTCTCATGATTTATAGAGGCTTGAATGTTATTTTGATTTTTAAAGAAAAGATAAAAGTGGCGGCCATTGCTTTTGCCGTGAATAATTTAAAGAGTAGAGATGGAGATCGTGAATTAGGCTTAAGAGTTTAGGATTATTTATAGGCAAATCAATCTCAATATCATATTCAGTTTTTTTACATTGAGCGTTTTAACCTGCACGATCACACCGATTGCCTGATTGCCGTGAAATTTGAGATTTCACCTAAATTTAAAACTCTGGATTTGTTGAAAACCGATTTCGTCGAATTCCGAGGCTGTTTGCAAATTGGCTATTTTACATGTTATTTAAAATCAAATTATAATTAAATTGATTTCAAAACAATTCAAATTTATTGATAGTAATTTATTATTATCGTTTATATTCAAAATAGAATTCTACATAAAAATTAAATCAAATTTGATTTCATTTAATCTCAAGATTCAAAATCTCAAGTTTTAGATTCTGTGTTGTCAAATTTTAATTACATTAAAATACTAATTTTGTTTAATGCAAGATACACATTTTCTGATGTTAGCTTCTTAATAACAAATTCAGCACACTACTAATTTAAATTGTCATCAAACGTTATTATTTGAAATTATCACATAATTTAAATAATTCATAAGATTATAAATTATAATATTGTTAGTTGTTTTATGAAATCAGAATCAAATTGGACTAAATAAAAATTTAAATCAATGAAGCTTAACATTTAAATTAAATCCGATAAATTTAAATGGTCAAATCTTTAGATCGTTACAATCTTCTGTACTCAAAAATTTTCGTCATCGAAAAGAAACGAGAAGGGTTTTAAGAAATTTTATATTTTATTCAGAATATTCAATTTCTAAACACTTTATATTTACACAACTAAGTATTTTAAATAGAATATATCAACTTATAAATAATCAAATTTTCCATATGAAAATAATTTCACATTCACAAAATTTTCTAAGTCCAACATTCATCGGAAATTTCGGCAGAGTTCCTTTGTAGGAATGGATCCGAGAATAATAAAATATCAATAATAACAATATATATCATATCTTCAAAATAAAACATCCCAAACCACGGGAAAACATTAAAATATCTCAATAAAATCATAATCCGGAAATGTACCTATTTGATAGGCAACCAAACATATTTATGAAACCAAAAGCAGTAGAAATTTGCTTTCATCAACCTATATTCCACTTATATAATCCAGAATAGTTAGAATTACATATAAAAGGAATATTTAATTACTATCAATAACAAAGCAATACAAGACCAAAAGTACGCATACACAACAAAGCAGCACAACCCTTTATAAGCAACAAGAGAAACATCTATACACTCCATGGTTATCACGGCGGTAAGTCGAGTCGAGTCGACGGAGGTCCAATTAGTCGACTAGTGGACTAGTCGTAGACTAGTTGTAGACTAGTCGAGACTAGTCGATAAATAAATTTGTACATACATATGCATAAAAATTTAAACATGTACATAAAAATTTAAACATGTAGTAACATACCTCATTGCTTCTTGCATGGCAGTAATATGAAGTGACAACAACCGTTGATAGACATCAATATTGGTTGATTTAAACGTGTAGTAACATAAAACTTTAAAGATGTAGTAACATAAAAATTTAAACATGTAGTAACATAAAAATTTAAACATGTATTAACATAAAAATTTGAACCGTTGATAGACATCAATAAAAATCCAATATCTGTTGATTTTGCCTTTCGCTTTGGATCCTTGGAGGGATCATACGATTCAATACTTGCCGTTGATATTTCTGCAGCCATTAGTAAAAGAAAAAAAAAACAGATATCGGTTCAGTTCAGGCAGTAACAGAAAAAATAGCAACGAAACAAAAATATAAGTGTCCGTGTACAGGAAAAAAACAACAAGAACTGAGTAATACCAATTGTTTACCGTGTACAGAAAAAAAAAAAAAAAGAATTACCTAGGGTTACTCGAACTGGAGAGGAGCCAGCACTGGAGCGGCGACAGCAGGAGGAGCAGCAGCGGCAGGAGGAGCGGCGGCGGCACCTAAGGTTACTCGAACTACGGGTTTTCTTCTATTCGCTGTCTTTCTTCGTTGTTCGATACGAATAAGTATTTTGAAACCCGGTCTTTCTTTTTTGTTCGATACGGGTTTTCTGGCCTGTTTAATTTTTTGTTTGTTTTGGGCCTAAATTTGAAACCAGTCGGTTAAGTCGACCGCTAGTCGCCTGACTAGTCGCGACTAGTCGCTCCTTGTCGAACCAGTCGACCGACATATTGACAAATTTCATGTCGACAGTCCAAGTCGATGACTTAAGACCGACTGACCGACTAGTCGACGACTAGTCGCGACTAGTCGGTCGCCGTGATAACAATGATACACTCATAGCAACCAAACTAATGGTTTGCTCGAGTTTAGAGACCCTTCATCATATAAGGTGGTAAATAAACTATCAAGTATACCCTACGCTCAACAGCCTTAGATAATTACTCAATAGATTATTTATACAACTTTAACAATTAGAAGTATCCTTCCAAACATTCCATAAGCCAAGCAACAAAGAATTTAGTACGGTTTAAGTTTATTCAACCGGTTGCCTTTTTCCTCTTTTATTCATTATTATTCATTCATTCAATGTCATATTCCATTGATTTACATTCATTTACCTACATATGCTATTTCCATTCAATTATTTAGATCGTCAAAACATCAATTTTATTATTATTATTATTATTATTATTATTATTATATAAGTTTCTTATTATTTAAAACACCACTTAATTTATAAACCTCACTTAAATTATCCTAAATTCATATTTAAATAGTATTTTCTCTTGTACTACTTAAATTATTCCTTTTACACTTCATAATACATAAATTAAGTGTGTAACATTTACTATAACAATAAATTTTCACTTACATATCTCTTTAAACACAATTTCATTTTGAACACTTTGGTTATTTAAATTACTTGTATAATATTACATTATAATTCAATATTAACATTCCAACCTTTTAAACATCTTTGTAAGTCATGTCTTTAGAATGAAATGGAATGTCATGCTATTTATATATTTAATTAGCAACTTGTTCAATAATTTCATTAATTATATAGTCCCCAGTTGCTTATTTTTCATTTTAGAAGTTCCAACTATTAAAAGTTCACTATCTCTAAATTGAAAATCATTAGTTTGAAAAAACTTAAGAACTAAGTACCAGGTTCATTTCAAATCATTTTCAAATAATGTATATATTTATAATCCTTTATCTATCAAATCATATTTAATCTTTTTACACTAAAATCTATTTACAAACATTTAAGTAGGAAGACTACTAAGTGGTCTCCCTTGCTCAGGACTCGAAAATAAATATCGATGATGAGTGCACTCATCACCGAAATTTTATTTTCTAGCGACTAAATAACAAGGTTCGAAAACTCGGTTTCAGTCATTTGAAAATTTAATAGTTTTAGATGATTTCAACGGTTTCGGTCCAACAATCAATTTTTTTTGGTCTTCAGGTGCAGGTAAACATTTATTTGGTCTTCAGGTGCAGGTAAGCATTTATTTGATCTTCAGATGAAATGCATACAAATATTTATGGTCAGTTTCTACTTGGTCCAGCCTAAAATAACATTAAGTACATATATTTTTATTAATTGGGTCGGGTTTCACGTCCACCCACTTCCTCTTCTAAAAATCGAAATTCGAACGAACAAAGGGGTAGAGTCAAACGGCGATTCGAACAAACAAAATTCTTTCTTTATCTCAGCGAAGTCTTGAAGAGAGAGATCGAAGACAGTTTGAAGCTTGCGGTGCTAATTTTTTTTTTTTTTTTTTTTGCTTCTGTTCGATTATGTGCGTTCTATTTAAGGATTTCAACAGCGATTCTATGTGGTAATGTATGGTTTTGAATTATGTTATTGATTGTCGGTTTCTTCTTCTTTTCAACACTGAGATTACGGTTTTTTCTTTCTGTTTCTGACCAGGACGAGATTTTGCCCTAATCCCGTCCCGCCGCTAGCCGGAACCGATCCGAGTTGGTCGGGATCTCGTGGTTCCGGCCGGAACTTCATACCATGCTGAATAAGGGAGTACAAAACTAATTCCCCTTTAAGTTTCTTTTAACAAAATATTTATATCCGAAAGTACTTACAAATAATACTAATTTCACATTCCAAAATCCTTTTGAAAACCAATTTCAAAACCCAGAACTTGAGTTTTCAAATTCCAATTCATATTCATTTTATTTGTAAATCCAATTTAGCACTCGATATTTATTAAATTTCATTTCCCAACAAGCATCATCAGTACTATCCATTTATAAAATTTACTCTTTTATATACAAAATATAATACTGGGTATAATTATTTCGTTTACATATTTTTCGAAAACAATACCGGTGTCAGTCTGCCCTATTTAGTGTTTAGAAATTTCTGTCGATCCATAGCGTCTTAAGTACCGACCAAAGTTCATAAATACTAAACAAAACAAATTAACACAATATAAAACAATTTTTTTACACTAACAGATACACTATCTTATATACACACACACACACACTCAACGACTCATTTTAGGGTATTACCACCAGGGCCGGCCCTGAACTTCCGGAGGCTCTAGGCGAAAATGTTGACAGTGCGCAGTTAGAGGAAAAAACATACAGCAGTATGTCGCTTCCATGTATTGAACCACGCACCTTCGCATGGAAGCTGCATTACAAACCAATTGGACCATCGCTACTTCTATGTTTGCTATGCTGACATAATGGAATTGATATAGTAATACAATATATACATTAAAAAAAAAAAGAATTTGAGGTTCTCCCCTGGCCCGAGGCCCTAGGCGGCCGCCTTGGGCCAGGGCCGAGCCTGATTACCACCTTATTACTAATGAGTCAGACCCGACAAGACTAAAGTTATCGCTAAACCTGAGCTTTGATACCAATTGTAACGATCCATCTTCTTAACCGATTTAAGTCGACAATAATCCACGTATGTCCAACTCAAATTGTTCAAGATGGAAGATTGCTACGGGGTTAAAAAAAGAATAGAATAGAATAGAAAGGGACATAACACAGAATCTCATAGCGGAATGACAAATCATAATAATCAAATAAGCAGTTTAAGAAGTTGTCTATAAAATTGCAGTCGGTTACACTTATACAATGTCTGAGTTATAGTTATACATCCAACAAGTAAATATACAAATTTAACGGAATAACTTGATGTCGTAATAACAATAAATAATATACCAAACTTCGTCTTCATCCTCTAGAATAATAGCCTTCTATATTTGAAAAAGCTTAGACTGACCCGAGTGTAATGAAAAGACAAAACCCTCGGATTAGGACTAAAAGAACTTATGTAAGTTAAATAAACTATAAGCAGATAGGAGTGCCACGATTTTAGATATGTTTACGAGATTTTCCATCTCTTATCCGGTGTCTAACGTGCATGCAATAACTTAAGAGATGTTCTTGATTCCATGTCCTAGGATTTATTAAACTATATACATATAATAGTATAAGCTATAGTAGTAATGTCTATCGGTAAAATAAATATCAAAATAACGTGAAGGCTTTACATTGATCCACCTTAACATATTTAATTAGCAACCAGAGTCGTAATAGGCTCGTATAATTCATCGTTGTTCTAGTTGAACTTGTTCCAAATTCATTGCTCCTAACATTATTAATAACGAACCACTAGCATTCGTGTCAGAACCTATGCTCCAACAATCTATTAGTCGTTGGGGGTGTCTCTAGTGTTGTCAGTGGTTGGATCTGGGACTTATTACGTCCACCTTTCTGCTTTTATTCGACACATATGGAAACCTATGGGTGGTTTCGAGTTATTTGCCAGGAAGAATGACCACTTTCTTGTCAAATTTGAGAAAGTGGAGGATTTAGACTGAATTTTTTAGAGTAGTCCCTATTTTTTTGATTTGAGGTTGATTTTGCTTAAAAAATGATTTCCTGGGTTTTGCTACATGAAGAACAGTTTCAATTCCCTTCCAATTTGGGTGAAGTTTGAATTTTGCCGGAGGCGTTATGGGATCCTGAGATCTTATGCGCGGCCGCTAGTGTGCTTGGTGTCCCCTTGGGAGCAGATAATAATACGGTGTCTACCTCTAAGATCAGGTTCGCTCGGATTCTCGTTGATGTTAACGCCCCTTTTACTTTTCTTGCGGTTGTGAATGTAGATTTTTTTAATGGTAAATCAATGGGTATTCCAGTGGATTATGATTACAAACCCTCTAGTTGTAGTGTTTGTAAAGTATTTGGTCATCTTCAAAATCAATGCTCTACTTCGAATCATGTATGGGTTGCAAAGCCTTCGGGGCCTCATACGCCTTGTATCAGTGTCTCTGATCAGGTCAGTTGTGGTAGGGTTGCTGGTTCAGCTAATCCCACCATGCCTTCTGATTTGGCAGCCCATACCAGATCCTCTTCTATTTTGGTTGATTAAATCTCTGATGCTCGTGGTAACTCGCTTGCCGATCTTAGCTGCGTCAGTGACAATTTGCTCTCTTTTAATGCTTTAGTGGCATCTGCTCATGTTGATTGCGCCACTAATCAGCCTCGGTTACTTGGGAAAGCTATGCACTCATCAAATGCTTATATGCTGGCTGAATTTGCATTTGCTGATCATGCCTCTCTTGCTTGTGATCCATTGATTCAGTCTTCTCTGAAAGTTGTGGTTGTTTCAAATGATGTATCACATTCTTATGCATCTCTCCTTGTCTCTACTTTGGATTCAGATGTGCAGCTCTCCGATGCATTGTTTGCAGCCCAAGATATATCTTCATGTGCATCTCTCGTGCTTGCACATGGCTCAAACGCTCTCTATCAACCTTTGTTGGGTTTCAGACTCTCAACTTGCTTACCCTGATGAGTCCGAGTCTGCTCGTGCTTTTGCTCATTCTCATATGGACCTGGACTTGCCACCTGCCCCATATGCTCATGTTCCTCACACTTTGCCTCTCGCGCTTCCTCTTAATGCTGTCTCTTGTTCAAATGGATCTGTTTAGTCTAGATTCCATAGCTGTGATCGACTCCATTCCGGATGACTTTTCTCGCATTTTTTTCAGTGATCAATGTTCCCGAGAGGAGATTCTTGTTAAATTTGGGCGGGCTATGGACCTTAAGTATGGTCCTATAACCCGCAATTACGATGTGGAACGTCATCGCTTGCACATTTTGGACAATCAAGCTTTTTTTCGTATCTTAGATTCAAAGCGGGGTTCTTTTGATTTGTTGGTTGCGTCTATCTTCAGATGCAATCAATTGGTTGGTTGTTTGGTGGTACAATTATCGCCTAATCGTTTCCAAATTAGGTTGGTCTAGGCAGATTTCTCGCCCTGGTTAGGCTTTGTTTTGGTGGTCGTAATGATGTGTTTTAGGCATTTTTTAGCGACTCATCTTTGTTTCCGTTTTTTCCTTGTTTGTTACCTTGAGCCGGAAAGCTCCTTTTGTGATAATGTTATGTTTTCCTTTAAAAAAAGGCTCGTATATGGAAAATATGACAAGACACGTGAGGCAATGCCCAAGGTAGAATTCTACCAGTTTACTCTTTCTGGTTGATCTGAACCCTTCCGTGACCGGCCGTGACTATCAATGCAACGAGCAAGGGTGCATCCATCGAGTACAAAATCATGATAGCAATATGAGTGACCAACGTCGCTAGAGGTACCTCACCTCATTAGCCAGACATATGCTCCCATTTTAGTCATTTTAATTATGACACGAATGTCAATGCTATCCATCATCGTTCTTTTATTTCATTTCAGTAAATGTTCGCCAATTCAACCACTACATTCTGGATATCATCTACCGCGTACATGGAAATCAAAGTGGTTCCAATATTGACAGAGAGTATGCCAATAAAAGGTCCCGGTCTCTTTAACAACTAATCGTTATTTACATACCAGTTGGTTTTTTTACATCTAAAAATGATTCACATTTGATATCAAAGTATTATATCCGTTTCAAAAATCAAATCCATTTTGTAATCATCATATTCATTTCAAAATATCATTTCATTCAAAATCATATACATACCCAAATATGCCATTACGCTTGGAAATATTGTTTCAATTTCCAACTTATGCTATACTTCTTTAACCACATTCTCATTTAAATCCACGATTTAGATATAACATTCCACCCTACACAGTTTGAATTCTTAGAAAAATTAGTTTGAATAGTAATAAATAGTTCAAGTATTAACAATGATCTATATACTAAAATAGTTTGTAAAATCAAAATAATTGAGTATTCATAAAATAAGTTTTAAAATAGTTTTTATTAAAATAGTAAAACTTAAAAATATATCAAATCAAACAGTTTCCTTTCATTCCAACAAATCTGGACTCGTGTCCAAATTTCGATTCAATAAACTCAATTAACGATCTCTTACAATTTCATTTTGACTAAATTTTGATTTAGTTTCGGTCCATGACTTAAATTCCGATTCGAATGAATCTCACCCATTGTTATCACGGCGCTCAACTAGTCGAGATTGAGGCATCTCGACTGAAAGCCTCGACTTGCAATTTGGAAATATTTCAAGCGCTTGGAACGAAATTCGTCGACTAGGCCTTACGATTTGCTCCGACGAGTTATTATTTGCCCAAAACAAACATAAAAAACCAAAGTTAGATCCAAAAAAGCAAAGTCGAAGCCAGAAAACTTAAGTCGAACCCTAACAAAATACGAAGTCGAAGAAAAGCTTCTGCACCTTAGCCGTCACATCTCTTCCAGTGCTACTGTTGCCTCTTCAGCGCAACTGTATACTAAAACTTATGACTACTAATCACGAAACTGGTGGTTGTTATTAGGGATAGCGGAATGGATCGTTAAGGCAAAACTAACACTAGAGGGGGGTGAATAACGTTTTTGAGAAATTTAACAAAATCTAAAACTTATATGATCTACTATATGAATCACACACCACAAAAACAATCACAGAATCAAACACAAACACAAAGATAAACAAAAATAAAATGCAGAAAAGGAAAGAACACACAAGATTTTATACTGCTTCGGATTACTTCTACGTACAGTCCCACGCAACGCTGGATTGCACAGAGTTTTATTACTATATCAATATCCAAGTACAACCCCCTTGATTTCACGGCTACAAGGTTAACACCGATTCCACACACTTGATCAAGTGTTTTCCTTTGATTTCACGGCTACAAGGTTAACACCGCTCCCGTTCCTTGATTTCACGGCTATAAGGAAAACACCGATTACCCAAACACTTTCCAAATGATTACAATAGCTTATAACTCTTCAATTGCACTTTTGATTCAGAGAGTAATGTGTAGAGAGTGAGAAGAGAAGAAGTTTTATGTAAATATAATTGAATTCGGCAGAGTATAAGGGTAGAATTCATAAAAATGAGACAATATAACAGTGTAAAGAAAGGAGATGAAGATGGAGAAGAAGAATGATGATTTTTTTTCGAAATCAGCCCCTATTTATAAGATTTGAAAGGTTGCAACGCTTCTGGAATGTTACAAATAGTGAAAAGACACTTCCTTTGAAAATAACAAATATGACAGTTATATGTCGACATATGCCTTTGTAAAATTGGATTTTGAACAGTTTTGAAGTGTTTTGATATATATATATATAATTCTGGAAACTCTTGAATTAAAACATTGTGTTGTAAATGAATATTATAAAGTAGAAAATCATATGAAAACGTAAATATAATATATATGAACATATTTATAAAATCAAGGTTATCACGACGCCAAGTCGAGCCAAGTCGAGCCACTACCGTCTAGAAGACTAGTCGACAAGTCGCCTGACTAGTCGTGACTAGTCGATAAGTCTTTTATATACATATATTCATTAGACTTAAATATATAATATAATTAGATATAATTATAAATTTATAATAAGTTCAAATAATCACAAAACGATTAAATTTTAATTATATTCTTAAAATTGTTGAAATTATAGAATGTCGGATTTTTCTTTCTTTTACTTGTTTGACATTTTTCAAGATTAATTGTGAGCCTAATCTGTATGATTTAAAGGAGAATAAAGGAAGCATAAATTTAAAATAAGAAATTGAGCAAATTTATAGATAGACAACAGCCAAAAAATATCATCATTATCTTATCTAGCATTAATGACATCCAATTAACAGGCATTAGCGGTAGCAGTGTCAAATTAATAGGTAACAGTGATAAACAGTAATAACGAGCCCATTTTTCAGCTCATTGACTCGACTTACCGACCCCACTCTAGATCCTCTTAATTTTAAAATTATTTGAAAGAAGCTTATCTGTATTGGTATCGAATAAAAATTAAAAGAAATCTACACGCTTCATCAAGTATTGAACCGCGAGGAGGAGCAGCGACGAGCCGCGAGCAGGCGTCGCGAGGTGGAGCAGCTCTCGATCCAAGAAATTATGGTTTCTCTCCACGGCAAAATATCGATGTCGAGGTAGAATATCGATTAGTAAAACATCGATCTTTTTTTACTGCTGTCGATCCAAAATTAGGGTTTCTAGGCCAATTAGGGTCTACCGTCGAAATGAATAAGTCGATCATCGTCGAACTTCAGAAAGCGACATGTCGACTTGTCGACGACTAGTCGTCGACGTGATAACAGTGTATAAAATTATAGAGTTTAAAACTATATAAATATAAAGCATATAATATATAAAACTTATAAACTATAAAACTTGAGTTTAAAATCAAAAGTAAAGAAAGTAAAATAGAGAAGATAGAGATTGAAGATAGAATTTGAAAATAAAATTTGAAATCAGAAATTGAAAAGCAGAATTTGAAATCGGATTTGGATTTGAACCTGAAGTGCTATTCAGAGTCTTACATAAACTAGACTATTACTATTTTTATCTTGAACTCTTGAAATCTTGATTACTCATGAGTCTTCAATCATCTCTGAAATCTGAATCTTTAGAAGCTTTTAAACTGTATAGTCTTCAGTATTAATTCCTGTATATAAATCGTGCATATGTGTGTGTGTATATACATATTTTCTAGGTAAAAGTGTTAGTATATTTTATAATCAATTAATATTGAAATAAGGTTGTTGACATCAAAACTTCATTCTCCGACAGTTGTGAGGTAAATGAAGAAGTTGAGCTAGATGACTATCTTTGAATTGATTGCCTCATTTGTGTTTTTTAATGTTGCACTCTACTAAATTGAAATTTCAATTTGGTTTGTATTTCTTTTGCTATTTGCAGTCTATTAAATTATATGCATTATTTTAGTGGCAGCAAATATAACATGGTGTTACTGTCATTACATTCATTATCAAGTGTCATGACTAATATTCTATGCATCTATTAATTTATCGACTAGTCTGCGACTAGTCCTCTAATCGACTAATTGGACCTTTGTCGACTCGACTTATCACCGTAACAACGATGATCTCACCCTTTAAATCATAGATTTAAAAGTTCAATTGCAATTTACTTTCATGATTTAAAATTCCAAAATACATTCTTATTTTAAAACATTTTGATTCTTATCAATTTTCAGTCCAATTTCAAATTTACGATTAAAAACACGTAAATCGAATTAAATTCCATTTTTTTAATTTTAAAATTCAAACCTTTAAAATAACGCATTTCATGGATTAAATCCATACATTAATCATAACTTCATATTTCCAATTCAATTCTTTAAACAACTTCCTTCAACTAACTCCCATTTCAATTTCAAATTAACTTTAGTTCAATTCTAAGCTAATTTCAATTCCGAATAAATTTCGATTTCAATTCTAAATTTATTACACTATAACAATTCCGAGTTCGATTTCCAAATTTATTGATTTAAAACACTTGAATCAAATTTCCTTCAAAAACCCAATTTAAAATCCAAAACTTCAATTATAATTCAATCTCGAGCTCAATTTTGAAATACTGTTTGTATCATTTTTACTTAGCAATATTCAAAGTTCGGATAAAAGTCTAATCCTTTAAAACAAATCAATTTCTGAATTTCAAATCACGGTTCGTTTATATCTTCAAAATCTCAACTTCGATTGTTTAAGAAATTTCATTTACCAAATTTTAAATTCCAACATTTCGAGCTCCAGTTCGAAAATAATTCGATTTCCATAAATTCGGTTTTTATTTCTAAAATCAAATCATTTTAAATAATTTCAAATCACTATTCAAAATCATTTAATTTAACCAATCCGGTGTCCGTATATAATTTCTGTCGTATGGTTAAGTGATACAGATATATATCATTTCTACCCGCAATAATTTAAATTTACAGATTTACATCATTTTAATCCGTAATCCGAGTAAAATTTAAAATCCATAAAATCGCCTGGATCTATCATTTAAACCCATAATGATTTTTTCCCTAATCTATAAGATCGTTCTGGTAACCCATAGTGATTTCCTAATAACTACCAGGGAACTTGCAGTTTGAAACGACATACAAAACAAACATAACATCCAATCATCCAGTGTTAGCGATTAAACATCTGTTACAAATTATCATCCAAATCAGCCAACAATCACAATAATTAAATTGGTTAACACTATCAGATGATACCTGGCAATTAAATTCAATATTAATTTAAATGACGATTTAATCCAACCAAATTCCAGTTTAACTAAAATATCAAATTAAACTACCACACATCAACCAATAACAATTCATATCACTTTAGATTTAATTTAACTAACATAATAAATTTAGTCTAGCGTGAGTGGGACAAATCACACACCTTTGATTTTGCGTCGAATCAAAAATCCTAATGAACGCCAAAATTTCAACAGCCTCCAAATTTAGCGAACCAATTCCATGTCATTCGTATTTTCGATACGAACCTAACAGAAAAAATGTTATGTCAAATTGAGCTCGTGTGAAAAAGTTATCCACGTTTTAACATTGAGATTTAAATTAATATAAAAATAAACAAATAACACCTTACCCAAACACACTTTGCCACGTCACCCTTCCTAAACCTCCTCTTCCTCAAATTTAAACCATGAAAACCGCCTATAGCTTCAAGCTATGGTTGCAATTTTGATCCTTATCTGCCTTATCTCAGTATCAACGTCCATGCAACCACCACCGACTTCTTCTCTTCGCATTCTCTCCGCCCTACACACCACAACTTCAAACCCGCAACTCCCTTATCCATCGCGTCCTACGCCTTCTCGCATGCTACAGTAAAAAAAGTGCAGCACAAATTGTCTTTGAACTTCACAAAAATCGATGTCTAGGTGCTAGTCGTTGAGGCCGTCGCAGTCGTACCCTCCGTCAGTCCTCACTCCCCTCCATTCGAACTCCATTCCCAACCCTAGTAGCGGTTTGAAAATGTCAGAACTTGACATTTGAGTTCGAAGGTTATCAAATGGGCATGGATGTAGAGATATTTGCGAGGTGAGTTTACTGCAAGTGGTCTCATGATTTATAGAGGCTTGAATGTTGTGATTTTGATTTTTAAGGAAAATATAAAAGTGGCGGCCATTGCTTTTGCCATAAATAATTTAAAGAGTAGAGATGGAGATCGTGAATTAAGTTTAGGGTTTAGGATTATTTATAGGCAAAGCAGTCTCAATATCATATTCAATTTCAATTTTTTACATCAAGCGTTTCAACCTGCACAATCACACCGATCGTCTGATTGTCATGAAATTTTACCTGAATTTAAAATTCTAGATCTGATGAAATCGGTTTCATCGAATTTGGAGACTGTTTGCAAATTGGCTATTTTACATGTTAATTAAAATCAAGTTTTAAATTAAATGAAATTATAATTAAATTGATTTCAAAATAATTAAAATTTATTGATAATAATTTATTATTATCGTTTATATTCAAAATAGAATTTTACATGAAAATCAAATCAAATCTGATTTCATTTAAACTCCAGATTCAAATCTCAAGTTTTAGATTTTGTGTTGTCAAATTTTAATTAGATTAAAATACTAATTTTGTTTCATGCAAGATGCGCATTTTTTGACGTTAGCTTCTTAATAACAAATTCATCACTACTAATTTAAATTATCATCAAACGTTATTATTTGAAATTATCACATAATTTAAATAATTCACAAGATTATAAATTACAATGTTAATTGTTTCATGAAATCAGAATCAAATTGGACTAAATAAAAATTTAAATCAATGAAGCTTAACATTTAAATTAAATCCAATAAATTTAAATGGTCCAAATTTTAGGTCGTTACAGATGATATCTAGATATTTAGGCAAAAGGGTCGTGTCATTTGTCACTTGAGCTAGTGGTCATTGAAAATGAATAATGATATGTTATATCTCTTCAAACGGCCTTAAGTTTAAGGTTTGAGAATTCAGTTTTAACCTTTATGACGGACATTCAAAGTTTTCAATTTTTGAGAACTTAAATTATTGTTTTAGCTGATATAACAATTTGCAATCAAATTTGTAATAACCCCTCTTTAAAATGGTTAAATTATTGATTTGTAATATTAATTGTTTATAACACAGCTGAAATGGGTTAAATACCAATTTGTATATTAATTGTTTATAACATCACTTTAATGGGTTAGATACCTATTTGTAATATTAATTGTTTATAACATTGCTTCAAGGGATCAAATATCACTTTTGTAATATGAATTGTTTATAAGATTGCTTAAGCGCGTTAAAAGCCCATTTGATAGTTGTTTTGAATCTTTTTTTTTAAAAGTTTTGAATGAATAGTAATTTTTAAGTACTTACGATTAAAATAATAAATAGAAATATTTTGATTAATTTGACTATTAAGTTAGAATGAGTAATTTTAATGTCTAACTGTCATGACTTACAGAATGAATGCATACCAAATTTCATAGTGGGCACGTTCATGTAAAAGTAGGATGAGTATCAAACAATGGCAGTTTGATTGTAAATTGTTTGAGACAACAAAGCTAGTTTTGTTATTTATTGGTCAAAATCACTTACTAAATTCATTTGAAGATATAACCGATAAATGTTTGCTTCTTCAGCTTGACTTGTACGCCACCTTTCTTATCTCCTTACAGTGTAATCAATAGCAAATAACGCAAGGCTTGCACTATGCACTATTTTGACTTATGCCAAATAGCGTGCACTATTTGGTTCATTTTTTTCTTAAAAGTCAAGTATATTTTACTTAACTGAAATTTAATTCTATATTTTGCATATTATGTGCCATATCCAAACTGTTCAAAACTCCAAATACAAACACTATCATAGTTCATGCATGTACTAAATATTTTATGATGTAAGATGTAATTATATTAGAGAAAAATTAATAATTTCATACTGTACATTCAAAATAATTAATAGATATAATATATTTATTTCTTAAGATTTGAAATTTATTCTTATATTTGTGAGTTATGCTGAATTAAACTTCAACGAAATTGCATGTAAAATATACTTATGCATAAACGTAAAAGATTTTCTAATGACAAGGACTTAGAAAAAAAAAAACCTAAACAAGAAAAGCTACAAAGTGAAAACAAGGTCAAATGAAAATAACATATATAAAGTGTATAATAACAAGATTTAAATAAGCGCACTGATAACTAGTTAACTACCTTAGCTTTTGCCGATGATCTTCTTATATTCACAAAACCCACCACATCCTCACTGCATAGCATTATGCTATCCCTAGCTGCATTCTACTCATTCTCTGGTTTACATATAAATTGCAACAAATCCCACATACTATACGCTGGTCTTACTCTCACACAAGCCCAATCTATTTTGTCAATTACTGGTATGTTGCCTATGTCCTCCAGCATGTCCTACTTGGGTATTCCATTGGCAACTAAGCGCATTAATATGTCGCAATGCCTACCATTATATGAGAAAATCACGTCAGTTTTCACACGTTGGGAAAATAGGTATCTGTTCCAAGCGAGGAGGCTGATCATAATAAATGTTGTGATATTTTCAATGTCGGTATACTGATGTAGAACTTTCCTGATACCTACCAAATTGCTAAATATGCTGCAGACAGCAATGAGAAATTTCCTCTGGTCAGGATTGATACACACTACCAAGTTAGAGCCAATTGCATATCACAAGTTAGAGAAGCCGAAGAAAAAAGGGGGGTCTGGGCATAAAAAACATAAAACAATGGAATGTTGCGGCAATATCCAAACACTTTGAGTCTATAGTTATGAAGCGTGAAACATTGTGGGTTAAATGGAGCCTTAACCATAATTTGAAGCATGAAGAAATCTGGTCTGCTGTTTTAAAACTAGCGCACAGCTGGGTATGGAAAATTATACTTAAAACTAGGGACAAAGTGCTTCCTCTTTCAATGATTTAACTATCCGACAACAGCAAAGCCTTGTTCTGGTTTACCCCATGGCTGGAGCCTGGGTTGATTCTGCAACAGACGGTTGCCTACAATGACATACTGACTAGCGGCATACCGATGTATGCTAGAGCCTGCAACTAAGTTCGAAATGGGAAAATAAAGCTGCCGCGAACAAGCAACACAACTCTAGGTGCAACATGGCAGCAGGTAGATGGAGCTCCATATACATGTGTACAGCAAGATGACTACGTATGGACGTCGGAAAAACACTTACATAACACGTCTGTTGTATACAAAGCACTAATGGGAGAGAACCGGACGAGTGATTGCATATGGTATAGGCGAATATGGAATACAAATTCTAATGAAAGGCTTAACCTAATGCTTTGGAAAGTGTATGTAAACGGTATTCAGACGTTCTCCAATTTAGTGCGCAAAGGTATGAATATATCAAAGAATTGTATATTCTGCAGATCTGGAGATGAAAACAAGCACCATCTATTCTTTACACGCGCACACACCAGGTTCCAATGGAGAAAGATCAAAGAGAAAGGAGGATATTTGGCACTGTTGAGCGACAACAAGAGGGAATGGATGACAATATATAAGGCAACCAGATGGAAATGTGCGACTAGTTATGAGCAGTTGATCTTGCTAAAGGTCACAATCAATGAAGTATGGAAGGAACTAAATCAAAGAGTTTTCACTGCGAAGAAGAATACAAGGCTGCAACTATTCCAAGCAATTTGCAGTGCCATTCGAAATGAAATCAAGATGTCTCCGTATGGTTTTGATGATTCTACTCAAAACAAATAGGACTGAAGTTCTGCCTCCTTTCTACTCTGTTTTGTAAAAAAAAATCGTGTTATTTTTAGTTCTTTTACTTTCAGTTCTTTTGCACACGTTTATGTTGTAAGAATGCTTCTTATAATATAAATAAATGGTAGGGGCCATTCAACCCCGCAGACTTTGCTTAAAAAAAACAAGATTTAAATAAACAAAGCTAAACATGATTCAAGTGTATAACAAAATATTAAAATTATATTATACTTCTAAACTTTTAAAGCCTAGTCACTAGATTCATCCAAATCAAAACTATCATCATTATCTAAACGATGATCAGTTTCTTCTTTTTCCAAATCATATCCTATAATGTTTTGCTCTGAGTCATTGTAAATACAATAACGTGCTTTATTCATTGTCTAAACAATTAGAGATAAAATAAAACAAAATAGTGTGTTATTTAGAGATATGCTCTATGATAAAGCAGCGTGCTATTTCTGCGCTATAGGAAAACCCTGTGCTATTATAAGTACAACAGCGCAAGCTTTGCGCCATGCGCTATTTGTAGCTATAGTGCGCTTTGATAACATTGCCGCCTTATAAGGAATTCCTAAGCAATCAAGTCAAATAAGTTACTTGTAAGTTGTGTTATCAAACATATTTCAAATATCAGTTTGTAATATAAATAAACTGTTTAAAGGGCCTCTTCTGGAGTGCACAAGATAATAGACGAATGTTTTTGAAATAATGAATTGATAACAGTTAGATTAACATACATACATATATGTAAGTAATTTTGGGGTGATGCAAATTAGGGGTGCTGTTGAACGATGTAATACTATTATTTAACTCGGATCATGTGGTTGAAATCAAGAGGGATTAGAGATGTAGCAAAAAGAGATGTATCCGATCCTTGTATATATAACATGCTAAAAGTATATGTGATTTTTATTCAACAACATCAAATATGTTATAAAATAAGTGACGTTGATTCGTTACTATAGGTAGGTAAAAGTTGAAACCAAACTCCGAAAAAAAAGCAGAAGTTAATTAAGAAAGCGGTGCAAGTAAACTTTATTATCATGATTCACAAGGGAATTGTGTCTGTACAAGTTATGTACAATAGGAGGTCATGCATGCAGAGGTAACAAGTCTAAGTAGGTACAAATTCGTCCATCCAGAGGTTCGTTAAAACTTCCGAAATATCAAAATAGTGCTCTTCTTGAATAAAAGGACTGCTCATTCTACATTTTTTGAAGCTTAAGCATAAAAGCATAGGCAGGATACTAAATCCAAACATAGAATCATTGTCATCCGCTTAATTAGTTTTTTCCTTTTCACTATGCACGCCCATTCTCACTTATATGCATCCCTATTGTTAAATTGCTTAGAGTATGTTTGGCGCAAGCGGAAGCGCAGTATTTTAGCGAAGAATTTAAACGGAGTATTGTAGTTAACAGAGAATGCGTTTGGCGCTGTAAGCGGACCATTTAAGCGGATCATTTTTAATTTATTTTTAAATTTAATTAATTTATATTTAAAACATAATAATATCATTAAAACCGAACATTATCATTAAAGCAAACTAATACAGTAAACCAAACAGAACATAAATATGTAGAAGTACAACAGAAATTGAAAAAATAGTAGAAATCCTTGCCTTCTCCTTGGTTGATCAGATAGTATTTGTAGTCAATAGAAAGACGATCGCGATTTGTCTCAAATGGCAACCATGGTTTTGCATCGTCATCGTTTAAGATGTTGAGTATATATGCCTTGTTGGGCTCTGTAACTATGTGTAAAGCTTCACTGAAACTACAATTCGCTCTTTCACTCAAACGTTTAACGCGTGCTACCATATCCGTGTAACTTAAAGAATTCCCTGTTGACCGTATACTGATTGTTGTTAGCGGAGTATTTGGGTTCGGACTTTCCTTAGTTGTAGACTTTTGCACTTTTCGAGCGTGGATGTAATCGACGATGTCCGCCATCTTATTGTCGATTTTACCACGACGTTTTCTGAAACCTCCCTTTCGATCAGAAGATGAACCAATGTGTCGAGTTCGCTGCACGGGAGTTTCTTGAACATGAGGTTGAGTTGTCGGTTCAGGAATCCAAGTATGATTTGTTAGTGAATTCAAATTTGGTATACTACTTTGTCCTTGTTCTTCTGTATCATTGAGATAACTATGAAATCCATCAAATTCCCATGGATTTGCGTACTGTTCGGGTAGAGTAAACCGTTGTGGTTGCTCTTCTTGAGCAACAATGAACGTATATGCTGGCGTATACATCTATGTCTGGTTGCATGTGTTCCTTAAAACAATTGTTGTAGATCCAAATGCTTAAGCGGTGTCTTTTCAAATTTCAGAATACTTGGCCCAAATTCCTAGTAGAAAAACACTTATTAGTAACTGTTATATTAAAAAACAAAACAACATGTATGAAAAATACCTTTAAAACGATCATCCCACCATTCCTCTGAGCCTGAAACAGTCTGTCGAACACGATCTCAACCAACTCCAGTTTTGTTGTTCATGCTTTCCCATTTAATCTATTTCGAAGACTATTGTGTTTATGTCGAACTTTGTTTTCGACGATCAATTCCAGAAGATCATCTGCCCTTGAGACGTTAATTTCAACCGCTGCAGCATTATATCTTTCCGCTATGGCTTTGGTAACCTCCCTTTTGTTGTTACCGCATTTACCATACGCAACAACGGCGCATTTCAGTGATAGTCTAGTTGACTCACTAGTCTAATGGTGTTTTTGTTGTCTGTTTGACATTTTTTGAGGGAGAGTAGAGAGTGTTTTGAGAGGGAAAAAGATGAGTTTGAGGTAGAAGAAGAAATGAGAGGAGGGGAGGATTTATAGAGAAGAAGGGGGAGTGCAGCCCAACGGCTCCATTTCGAGCTGTTGGGCTAGCAGTTCAAAATGGACCGTTAGCCAACGGACGCATCCGTTGACTAGACGATCCATTTTGGACAGCCGAACACTCTCTTAGTGTGCATCCGTATCATTAAATATTCTAGTGTACATCGTTCTACTACTATGCTGTGAATTTGCGATGGTGGTGGTTTTTTTTTTCTTTTTTCTTTTTTTCTGGTGTGTGTGGGTGGGTGGGTCGGGGTGTATGCTCGTGTGTATGTCTGTGTACTCTAATAATCATCAGTGTTTCTTGCAATCCTAGCGTTTTTTATATATATGTTTTACTATTTTTGAAAAGACCATGCCAATAAATGGCATTGACTAATAAATTTGTACTGCAGGTATGTGTATTCTTCGTCCTATCTTCTTGCCCAGCAAGCATTCGAAGCTGCAAAAGCCTTAAATGACATAAACGCAATTGCAAGTATCTTGCAAAACTATCCTTACCATATTGAATCTCTTCTAACCTTTGCGGAGTTATTCAAATATTCAGGAGAACATCAGCAATCAGCTGATGCAATTTCTAAATGTCTATATGCATTAGAATGTGCATGGCATCCACAGTTCAACCCTCTCCAAGGAAATTGCCAACTAAAATTCACTCATGATGCAAACAAACCTCTTTTCACTGCTCTTTTCAGCCACATGAAAAACATGGATCGACGTGGTTGTCACCGTTCAGCGTTAGAAGTTTGCAAACTTCTGTTATGTTTAGACTCCGATGATCCAAAAGGTGCATTGTTTTGCATTGATTATTTTGCTATCAGGGCACAGGAATACAGATGGTTGGAAAAATTTGCCGAAGAGTACGAATGTGATACTTCTTTATGGTTGTTTCCTAATTTTGCGTATTCTCTAGCTGTAAGTCGATTCTATATTGAAAGGGAGATGGAACTGGAGATTGAGAAACCTACGGCACTTGATACTATGAAACAGGCATTGATGCTTCATCCTTTCATTTTGCAGAAATTAGTCGAAAAGGCACCTTTGAAAGACTCAGCTTGGACTCAAATTTTGAATAATATGTTTTTCGGTTCTGCTAAACCAGGCGGGCCTACTTTAGAACATCTTATCAATATATATGTGGAACGAAATTATCTTATATGGAGATACCCAGAACTGCAGAATCTGTTGAAAGAAGCATCTCTACAGGTTATCGACTCAATAAATCAGAACAGCGGAGACTGCAAGGATTGGGCTTGCATTAGAAATGAAGCCTTTTCATCAGAGAAAAATGAGTAAGTTGCCAGTGGAAAAAATCATTTCATCAGAAATATAGTTTGAAATTTGGATTTTCAAATTACATCATGTTATTTTCCATAAATTATACAGTATTGATTTAAAAAAGAAATAGTTATGAACCCTTTTCTAAGCTTGGTTAGAACACTCGGTCAGAAAAACATGATGGTGGTTAAGTGGCTTTTTCTTATATATCAATTTCATTTTGCAGATATGCACATTTGATGACGTCTGATTTTTCCGACACAAGGCCATCTCTCCCTCCTGAAGAACTACAGCGGTTTATGGTGGGCCCGCAGATGCTTCAGACCCATGGTGATGGGATTGAAATCCTAGTCGAAATGCCTCCCAGCCATAACCATTTTTAGAAATTTGGTTGATTTTTATTTTTATGTGAATTGGAAGTTCTATGTAAATGTAGACCTTGCAGGAAAGATGAGATGTTAACATGTTATCTATCTTGCTATTGTAATAAGCGTTTTACAATATCAGATTAAGATGCTGGTTTAGACAGTACGAAAATCCTTTTGTATTGTACTCCATTTGAATTTTAAAAAAACTTGAATATCCATTTACTGTATGCAACCTTTTTTTTTTTTTTTGGTGATGCTGATTGTGTTGGACCAGGATGCGCTCATCCAATTATGTGTTCTTCGGTATAAAGCTTAAAACAAACGTGAATGCATGTTGGACGTGTGGTAACCTTTTTGTTAAATATATAGTTATAACGTGGTGGTAGAGGTAGATGTAACTAGAAATTGAAGCATTACAGAGGCATTAGTATTTCTAAGAATGAAAGCTGAAATAGACGGGTGGAACAAGAGTTGCCAATAAGGCCGTTAAGTTTGTATGAGTGCCCGATGTTTTGTTCCTTCATTATAATATATAGTATATAGCATATTACATGACAAGTTGGTTCAGTTGCACGAAACGCGAAACAAACCTATGATCTTTTATGCTATGTCCAGGTGTTTTAATCAATTTGGACAAATTGTTTGTTGAGTTTATTCGATTTCATTTAGAACATAAATTAGGATAATTCTATCCGTCTTCCTCCTTTTGCCTTTCGAACCCCATTAAAAATTTAAAAAATCAACTGATATTTTTGCTCTTTATCATGAATCTTTGTTGCGTATGGTTCCATAATTCCTTGTTTTTAGTACACATGAACTGCGTATGTGTCATTGTTTCAGTAATGAAACATATCAAATTCTAGAACAAACTTTAATTGTTTCATAATTCATTGTTTTAGTACACAGATTTTAATTAATTTTAGCTTAGTTCTTAATACTGCAATTTAATAATTTGCGTTGTAAGTAAATATGTAAGAGAAAATATGCACTTTCACCAAATGCAGGTTAAATGAAAAATAAGCATGAGAAAATGTGCTTTGCAATTTAGTTTGCAATTTACTTTAACAGTAAATATCTACTTCTACTGCAATTTAGTATCAAGTGACTTTCAGCTGATATTTTGCAATTTAGAGAAAAATATGTATTTTGATTTATGTTTGAGGTGCTAGTTTTGTGGAATAAAAGTGATTTTTAATTGAATTTGTGGAATAGGAGTGATTTTTAATTGAAGGAAATAAGGTTGGAATTCTCTTGTTAGTAAACAAAGTTGATAGGATAAACGAGGCAATGAAAGTTCGGCAATATACTGGGGTGAGAGAAAGGAATAATGGGATCATTGGGATGCATGCTGTTTTCTAAAAATGTTAGGGGTGAAAAAGCAAAATGTGGAGTGAGAATAGCATTGGCCTATGAATTAAAACAAGATAATTGGTGCTAGAATTTTTTTTGTGTGGTCCATGTTTGTTTGAGTTCGTCCGAATTTCTTATAAAGATGTAATCAAAACATTCAAAACTTTACGAGTAACTGCATGTGTATTACATCTTGACTGGTACTATACCTTTTGGTACCATACACCGTGATGACATGGGACACATACATCATCATCATCGTGACGACTATAGCCGAGAACATCGTGATGCCCCTAAGTCACAAAACCCGAGTAATAAACATAATGGCGATTGGAGTCACAAACATCGTGATCATCGTGATGGCTATAGTCAGAAACATCGTGATGATTCCAATCGTACTCGGTTATAGTACTAGTAATCATCTTGAATGCGTCTTAACCTCTTGGATAGGAATCCATAAGGCGTTAACGTATGTTCCATACCATACGTTCGCACCTAACGGTTTACTAGCCGTTAGTCATTGCCATATTAGAAAACATCATAAAACATCATCAAATATAACTGCCTTGAGAAAGATGAAGGCTTAAATAAATTGACGGTTTTATGGTGATTTCGATTCAGGAGTTTTGGACTCCATACAAGTTCTATTATGATAATTTCTATTAAAATAAGTCTGAGATTTAAGGTGGATTTAAGATGTGCTTATATTGATATCGATGAGATGAGGTATAAATGATTACGAAAATTCTTTGTGTTGAGTTTTAATGATGGATTTATGATGTATTTACGTTCATATCGATGAGATGAGGTATGGATTAACATAGTGCTTCTTTTATGATTGTGTTTCATATTTCCTTTGATGATACTTGAGAATACGTCGATGAGATGAGGCATATTCATTTGCATTTATTTCTATGTGTGAAGAATATGTATCCTTGAAATATATATGTCTTGAAGTTTTCTTCTAGGAAGATATTCAATTCTTTTGAAGTATACACCACCGTTGACATAAGGCGAAAGCGAGTTTGATTGAGTCTTACTTTTAAGATTCTGCTAGTTGAAGTCTCTTTTATTATGTGTCGATTTTGTCATTTGGGTATGACTTTATCCTAGATATTTCTTATTTTTCTCTAGAGCAGATATTATTCCTTCTTATGATGTGAATCATTGTTATGGAATGGTATCCTTTGAGTAAAAGGACACCATATCTTTCCTTTACTTCTCATTACCAATTGTTTTATTTAACTGATGAATTTAGCTAGTCTGACCCGTGTGTTTTCACTTGAGTCAGACCGAGTTTGTTTCAGGTATCAGTCTCCCTTTTAGCTCTTAGCTGTTTCATGAAGCTTCTTTATGGGATCGAGTTTTTCTCTTGGGATTGATAGCTTCTTTATAAGATGTTATCGAATTGTTATTTATCTGTGCCTCTTGTATAATGAGTGGTCATCATACCACTTCATTGTAGTATTTGTATTATAATGTCATGTATCATTGTATATGTAAACGTAAGTATATTTGTAATTGTTCTGTAGTGATATAGATATCCATCTACATGCGGTATTTTGTTCCGATAGATCCATAGCCATTTATAGCTTTTTTTAATTATTTATTGGATATGTCGATCCACTTAAGTTGGAAAAAAATATGTAGATAACAATTTTCGACATGTCCAGTAGATAGTTAAGACAAGGTTAAAGTTGGTCACCCCCAACAAGCCCTATTCTCTGCATTAGCAGATGGAATTACTTCGTAATTCTCTTTGTTAATGTGACTCTCGGGGTGGGGCGTTACAACATGGTATTTATGGGTTATGGGCCCACCATGCTTCCGCTGCGCACTACTTCTTGTTCGAGTTGGCCCGAACACTAGAATTAGCATCACTCTCCTCTTCCCTTTTAACCTCTTCCAACTGAAGTGCCATATCAACAAGCTTTTCAAAAGAAAGCTCAAGGCGAAGCATAATAGACTTCTTCAAATATTTCTTAAGCCCAGAAACGAACTTAATATTCTTTTTGTGAGGAGTCGGTATGTGCTCAAGACCATACTTAGAAAGTCCCTCGAAGGAAGCAACATAATCAGAAACCGAAGACTTTCCCTGCTTTAACTCAAGGAAACGTTGTGCTAGAGTAGCTCTCTCAGATCGGGAATAAACTTGAACTCGAACCGCTCACGAAACTGATCCCCCTCATGTGTGGACTCATCAACCTCAGCAATCAGAAGATCATACCAATGAAGAGCACGTTCTTGCAACATACTAAATGCTACAAGAACACGGTGGTGGCTAGATATCTCCATACGGCCAAAGATACGCTCACAAGAACTGAGCCAGGCCTCGACCTCAAGAAAAGTCTCAGTGCCTTTAAAAGGCTTGCCACCAAGATGAGTAAAATCACTGCACATACGTGCAAATGCAGACTTCTGGGAAGGAATAGAAGAACTAGAAGTGGGAGACAGAATGCTCTGCATAAGCTCGAGAATCTGATCGGGAGATCAGGGTATCGAAGATAAAGAACTCGCTCCATGCAAAGAATCCTAGCATCATATTGAACTAGCCAGTCCATACCAAGAATCATATCGAAACCAAGGAAAGGAATCACGTGCAGATTCGCACGGAAAAGAATATCCACAAATCATAATCTCAACATCATCACAAAATAGGCTAAGGGTAGCGGATCTTCCAATAGGATTAGAAATCCGCAAAGAAGTAAGTAAACAAGAAACATCCATGTGCAAATCAACTACGAGTTCCTTCGATACGAATGAGTGAGTAGCACCCATATCGAAAAGCACTCTAATATAACGATTATGAAATAAAATAGAACCTTCCAAAACAGAAGAAGATGTACCTTTAGACTAAGAGGCATCACCAGAGGTATTAGCAACATTAAGCTGACTCTGACGAGGTCCTTTCCCCTTCTTAGGGAAAGAAGCTACCAAATCTCCCTCTTTCTTACAATAGAGGCATCTACGAGGTTTGGGACATTCTCTAACATGATGATAAGGGGAGCCACAATTAAAGTAAGCAAAAGACTTCGCTAACAGAGCAGGATGGGATTGGGAAGAAGAACCACCTTGCTTCTTCTTCGGAGGAGGAGGAAAAGACTTAGACTTAGAAGAAGAATAATTCATTATATCCGCTATGTTCTTTAAACTGTTTACAATAACTATTTGGTTGTTTGGTTGAGTAAAGACTCGTAAAATGCTTATACTTCAGTATATAATGATAAAAATAATGCAATTATTAGAAATATCATTAGAAAGTATTAAAGCTAATGTAAACAACAATATTAGTCAGCGTTCGTCTGAGTCCACGCCGAAAAATATCCAGCTGTATTTGTTCATTTTTATTGTGAATTAGGGAAAAAATTATATGAATTAAAATCTCATCTGGTCTGTGTCCGATATGAATTCATTTAGGATAGAAATTGAACATAGATCTATTTGGTCCGATCCAACCGATTTATAGCCTTGGTTACCTACACATAGTCCGAACTCTGGAGGTGTTCGTATATTAGTTTAGAAGGAATGTCTTTACTAACCTATTAAAACAAATTTGAAGCTCTTTCATCATTTCAAACGATTTAGATCGACAGTTAACCACACATGTCTGAATCAAACCGTTCAAAAAGAGAATAGTAAATCAAGTTTAAAATATAAGGATAAAAGAGATGATAAAGAAACAAAACGTAGAATTTCACAGCGGAAGGACAATATAATAATCACTTAAGCTATTTACAATATACATTTTATTTCATTAACAATATCATAGTTAAAACAAATATTAGACACTTAAGGACAATATAATAACCACTTAAGCTGTTTACAATATGCAATAAAATAATACTAATAAATACGGACTATCAATCTCTATCTTCTTCTTTAGAACAAAGACTTCAAATAGACTGAAATAACTCAGGTGGATCCGAGCATAATGAAAAAACAATATACTCGAGCCAGTACTGAAAATTCTCATGTATATAAATCAAAATCAAGTATAATAAGTCTATAAGTATAAGTGATGTTATGGATTTCTCATTTTCTAAGGATCCATTAAACTATATATATACACTAAAATGCGCTATATATGTAATGCCTAACGATAACGTATAATATTGAAAATAGAGTGCGTTATCCATACTCTCCTTAATAGATTTTTATATGCATCTCGTCTATGCAAGTACCGTAACTCAACCGTAAACTAGAAGCCGTGAGAATGTCTCCTATATGTACAATTCAAATCATAATCTGGTGGCCTCGTGTAGGGACAAAAGTACGATAAGACACATGAGACAATGCCTAAGGTAGAACTCTATCACTTTACCCATTTCGGCTGGTCGTAATCCTTAACGGCCAAACGCTCATCATCCCTTTAAAATCAAATCGAAGATGCACAATTAAATCAAACATCAACACAGTAATATAGGAGAAGAAGGTCCACTAAAGACAGCTAACTGGTTCATAAGGCTTATGTTTTAGTCATTCCAAATTGATACAAATGTCGGGTTATCTATCATCGTTCTCTTTCTTTAAATCCAGCGAACATTCGCCAATTTAACAACTTCATTCTAAAATATCTTCCGCCTAACCAGTTGTTAAAGTATTTCCAGTATTGACAGAGAGTAAGCCAATATTAGGCCCCAGTTTCTTCAACAATCAATCATAATTTTATACACCGTGGTCATTTATATTCCAATAAATTATCATATTTTCACGTCATAAATCAGTTCAATATTAGGTTCAAAGTTTCAATTTCATATTTTCATTCCACAAATATTATTATTCAAATTTAATTTTCCACAGAACAAAATCAAGCTCAATCAAACTGAATTTAAAATAGTTTGAATATAAAAATAGTTGAATTTATATAGCTTGGAATTTGAAATAGTTTAAATATAAAAATAGTTGAATTTAAATAGTTTGGAATTTGAAATAGTTTCAATTTAAAATATCTTGAAATGAGAATGACTCAAATTTTAAATAGTTAGAACTTAAAATAGTTTTATGAAAATAATTTGACTTTAAAACTACTATGAAACACAACAGTATCAATTTGGAAATAGTTTTGTGTGAACTGGTTTAGAATAAAATAGTATTTCTTTTCTTTCAAACCATTTGAACCTAATGTCAAATTATAAAATTTTACTTTAAACCTTTCAAACCTCAATTTTTTTTTTTGGGCAATGCAATCAGAGCTAGATGGTCCCCTGCTATTTTATCATCTAAAGAAAAGAAGGAAAGGTGCTTAAGAACAAGCTCAAAAGCACAACGAAGCAAGCTCACATAAAAAACCTAAATGTATATTACACAAGCACCATACACAAGGAAACACAAAGAAAACACAAAGAAAACACAAAGACTTAAAATACTGCTCAATGAGGCCAGGACCAAACCCAAAAATGCACTTTCTCATAGCAATTCCTATTCCGTACTACAATTTAATCCATAGAACTACAAAGGTTCTTGCCTTTATCTAAAAAAAGATTTCTTTCTTCCCACATTAAATTCAGGTATATCTTAATGGTTAAAAATAGTAACAAGCAGTCCTTCTCTCTCCACTTAGTAGCTTTAAAGAGGATGTTCCACTGAACCGGAAGATACTTCTTACATCCACATAACCAACCTTAGTCATTAACAAAGGGTAGAGGAAGGTACATTCAAAGTAAAGGCTATTTATACTTTAATTATGAGCTTTACAAAATACACGCAGGGGATCAATATTCATACCATAACCATAACCAGTGATTGATCTATCCTTAGTTAGCAGAGCTCTGTTTATCATCTTCCACATCATTATGTTGTCCCTTGGTGAAGAAAACTTATACCATATCACTTCTGACCATTTTAAGTCATCAATCTTCACACAATTTTGCAAGGGGAGATACACATCTTTCATAGTATGCTTCTTCCTTTTCCACGAGATGGTGTCCACTTCAGAGACAACAACCATCTAATCAAAACCATCCCACAACTATCTAATTTGACGATTGCTAATATAAGGGAGATTTAGTTTACCATTAGACATGAAGTCAATTGCCTTGGCATGGTGGTTGATATTCGATTTCTAATCTTTGCTGATAGGACATGGCTTTTGACAAAATAACTCCTTAATATATCCTTGATCACGCCAAAATAAGACATTGCTATCAACAACAATGAAGAATTTAATGATATGAAGGAAAACAGTTCTCAATGCCAACAACTTCCTTTACAACCAACTACATTTCTAAGGAATAGCCATGGCCCAAAAGTTATTCCATTTTATATTATAATTCCAGGACCACTGAACCCATAAGCTATCCTTTTTGGACTATAGAGCTTGTATATTTAAACTATAAGCATCCATACTATGTTTATCAAGGGCAAGGACGCCAAGACCACCTTTCTTCTTAGGGAGCATGAATTTATCAAAAGAGCAAGTAAAAAGTTTATGGCTATGCACGTTACTTGTCCATAAGAAGTTCCTCATAGTGGTCTTAATCATTGACAAGAACTTACAGGGTAGGATGAATATTCTAGCTCAATACACACATGGAGAAACACACACTCTTTGTCAGCACTTCTCTTCCTGCTTGAGATAGAAAAATGATTATCCTAGACATTCATGGTGGAAGTGATCCTGTTACATAAGGGAACACAACTAACTTTAGTGATTCTAGAGGTGCTAAGAGGAAGTCCAAGATAGGTAGGGCTCCTGTTCAGTTGGGTCATGCTAAACAGAGAGACAATTCCAGTTAAAGCTTCAGAATGTACCCTAGACAAGAGAAACTAGGACTTATTTGTATTCAACTTTAACCAAATCATTTGGTGCAAAGCTTCCAAAGTATAAATTATATAAACCAGGGAGGCAAGATCTGGTTTTGTGATAATCATTATGTCATCAACAAAGAGCAAAGTGGTAATGATGGGATTCCAATATTTTGAATGGAATCGAGTCTCCCTATTAAGAAATTTCTTGTGAAACATGGCAGTGAGGACCTCTATTATAATAGGGAACAAATAGGAAGACATTGGGTCACTTTGACGAATTCCATGCTCACTTCTAAAATAACCTGTGTTCTTACCACTATAGGTTAGAAAGCAACTTGGGTTAGATATGCAAACATAAATCCATGCAGCAAAGGATTTTGCAAAGAGCATGAGGGCCATGAATCTGACTAAAGAAGACCAGTGTATGCTATCATAAGCTATGCATAAGTCAAGTTTGAACATGGCACAAAGTGTTCCTTGCACTCTACCATAGCCTTTTAAATAATCTCGTGAGTGAGCATTATATTATATAGAATGTTTCAATTAGGAAAAACGGAAGCCTGGTTATGTGATATAATTTTCAGAAGGACGACAACAAGGCTTATAGAAATAACTTAAGAGATGCACTTGTATATAACATTACAACAAGGAATAGGTCTACAGGATGACACGGTTGTAAGAGGGTGATTCTTAGGAATTACGATAAGGTTAGTTGCATTAACCTCACTTAGTAACTTGAATTTACCAATGAAATTGTGAACAACTATACAAAAATTATTAGCAATGATGTGCCAGCTAGAAGTGTATAAAAGCACACTAAAACCATATGGTCCCACACAAGATTTTTTTATTCATTGGAAAAAAGATCATTCTTAATTTCCTCATTGGTTATTTTCTTGACCGGGATAATAGTTTCCTCATGTTTCAGGGAAGTAAGTTTGGTATCATTAATAAGGGTGAGATTTGGTTCAAAATTAGAGTAATTAATTGGAAGTTTTGTATAGAAACTGAGTAGAGCTCTATCCACATCTTCAAGCGTGTTGAAAAAAAATACCTTCCTCATCAACAATACCATAAATATTATCCCTTGCTTTTTTTTTTGACAATATCACGGAAAAAGCCGAATTTCTATCCCCTTTAGTTGACCATTGATGATTAAGTTGTTGCTTCCTTATGTTGTCCTCCACTTCAGGTGACACATTGAGGTCTCCAAATATTTTAGTCTCCCCACTCGCAAATTATAGTTGTCAGGGTTGGCCATTATATTGGCTTATGTAACCAACAGTTTTTCCTCGATGTTGGATGAAATTTTAGAGCCATCTCCATATTACCCTCTTGCCCACTGCCTAAGTGAAGATTTAATTGCTTTTATCTTCCTTCAAAATTTATACATTGGATACCATAGCAACACGAAGACCAAGCATTAGAAATAGTACTATTATACTCAGGATCATGGAACCAAGTATTATAAAAAAATTTTTTTTGTCCCAAACTGCTGGAAGTCCCATATTTAGAATGATGGGGGAATGATCTGAAAGAACGGGGTGAGGTAGGATGGCATGCAAGGAAGGCCAAGCAGATAAGAATTTGAAATTACGATAAGTATGGCAAATATTAGAAAAAGTTTATACTCCACTTTTACTTATATTATTCCATGAATACTCAGCACCAGACTTACTTACACTAAGTAGACATGCATCAGAGAATGTAACATTAAGGGAAAAATATCCCTAAGAAGAAGAGGAATACCACATGCATTTCATTGAAATTGAGGCAACTTTTGAGATCACCAAGGCCTTGGATGAGTTTCTCATCTAAAAGCTGGAAGTAAACTGAAAAAATTTGTCTTGAGGTAGGGAGTTATTAGCATAGGTTATAACAAGATAGAAAGAAGAATTGGTGGAAAAAGGAAATGGCATGAAAATGGATCAATTGCCTTGTTGAAATAATTTGGTTTAAGGTTAGTTTAAAAGGATTACGCAAAATCATGATACAACCTGATAAGAATTACAGTGAGGGAAGGAAGGAGAGGTGTTTAGGAAGGAGAAGACATGATAAACAGAGGGAAGGATAAGAATTAGAGAGGAATGAACAATTACTTTTCCATGCTATTCCATTCGATTCAGGTACATTTATAGACTTTCTCGTAACAACCTTCATTACGTGGCTAGGCCTCCACTATTTTTAAATCTACTTTTTGTAACCAACTTGCATATTTAGAACAGAAAGGAGTAATTTCCTAAATACAAAATAAGAAAAGAAAAGATAATTCAGCACGTATACATGTGCTTCTTGTAACCGAATTGCTTAGCATTCCCTTTTCTTCAGTCCAACAGTTTTTTGGAAATTGTATATTTCTTTTAGGACGTGCCTTATTATCCCTGTTGTCTGCATGTGTTATGTTAGTGCTGCTGTGCGTATCAATACCCACCCCTTCAAGATCAACCTTGTCCTCAAGGTCGTTTATGCTAATGTTGATAGGCAGTGGCTGTTGTATTGCTGAAGATGGATTTGGACAGAACTTTAGCAGTGACACATGGAACACTGGATGGATCCGAGAGTCTTGTGGTAGTGAAAGTTTGTATGCAACAGCCTCAACTTTGTCTATAATTTGGTATGGACCAAAATATTTCCTTGATAGCTTATGGAAAGAGTTTAATACTGAAAGTTGGAGGTAAGGTTGCAGCTTAACATACACCCATGCGCCTGGATCGAACTGTTTGTCCTGTCTGTGTTGATCAGCATGAGATTTCATCCGAGCTTGTTCCTTCTTCAAATTTTCTTCAATGACATGTAGTAGTTGGTCTGTCCAGTTATTCATTTCTGGTATGGTTGAAGGGGAACTGATGTAGTTTGGATTGTTGGCGGGGGCCTACTGTAAACAACTTGGAATGGTGACATGTTTAGAGATGTGTGTTTGGTTGTGTTGTACCACCACTCGGCCCATGGTAAACATTTAAACCATTTCGTTGGCACATCCCCAACTACAACACGCAAGTATGTTTCCAAACACCTATTGACCACTTCAGACTGACCATCAGTTTGTGGGTGGTACGCGCTGCTCATTCGAAGCTTGGTGCCATGAAGACGGAATAACTCTTTCTAGAATAAGCTAGTGCATAAGCGATCCCTACCGGAGGTTATTGAACGAGGTAACCCGTGTAGGCACACATATTCTTGCAATAAATGAGAGGCTAACTGAGTTGCCGATATCGATGATGGCTGAGCACAAAAATGAACGGATTTGGACAAATGATCGACAATCACCCATACTGTAGTCTTCCCTGCGAATGGTGGAAGGTGTGTAATGAAATCCATTAATATATCTTCCTATATTTACGTTGGAATCGGTAGCGGTTGCAGCAACCCTTTATAGCGAGTGTTCTCTGGCTTTGTTTGGAGGCAAGTGTTGCACTGTTGCACATGTGACTGAACAACCATGGATGGCTTTGGCCAATAAAACTTGCTGGAAAGTCTGGCAATGGTAGCCTTAATCCCTAAATGACCTCCAATTCGATAATTGTGAAATTCATCGACGATTGCAGTTTGTAGGTCTTTGTTGTTTAGCACAAAAATCTTATTTCCCCAAAATAGCAAATTATTTCTAAATTTGTATTTATTGTTTGAACATGTACCTACGCTTAGTTGCTGAATGATTGCCTATGCTTCTGGATCTTCTGCAAGTGCACGTTGTATTCTGTTAACAGAGAGAATGAAGGTCCTGAAATGGCTGTCATTATAGCTTCACTGGTGAACCTCGATAATCCATCTGCTACTACGTTCTGCTTCCTCGGCTTATAGTGTATGGTAAAATCAAATCCCAGAAGTTTAGTGAGCCACATCTGCTGTTCTGGTGTTTGAATTGTCTGCGAAGTTAGTTCACGCAAACTTTGATGATCAATGATGATTTTGAAAGGTCGGCCGAGCAAATGACGCCGCCATTTTTTTACGGAAGAAGTTATCGTGAACATTTCTCTCGAGTAAGTGGAGGATTTTTGGAGGTGGCGGGGTAATTTAAGGCTGAAATAGGCGTTTGGATGATCGGATTGGGAAGCACGACACCAATAGCCATGGCCGAAACATCTGTAGTAATTGTGAAAGGTTCAAAGAAATTGGGAAGAGAGAGCATGGGTGTAAAGTAGACTGTTGGGTGCAACAATGTGTTGTATGATTTTTGTTTAATGATAACAAACATATGATATTATTTCAATGTGTTTGTAATTGTACTATTTTATATTACACCATTTCACAGAAATAAATGTTTATTGAATAATATACTATTATACCCAGTTGAATATATTCACAGTATATTTATTCAAATAAATATTTTATCTGAAATAGTACAACATTCTAACTCTACTATTGTATATTCACAGTTATAATATTTTACATGGAATTGTATTACTGAATTAATGTGAATACGATAGACAAATTGATTTGACATAATGAAATAATATTTTATTTCAAATAAATTTGTTTATTACAAATATCAGTACAATTTTCTCATTCTGTACATTTTTGTTCCTCACTACAACTCTCATCACTCTCATATACAGAAATTCCTCACTACATATCACTCGATCACTCAATTACACATACACAGTTATAAAAACATTCACTGACACTGACACAGTCGCCTTGTGCTCCAATCCAGTCCAATCATCTCCATATCTGTCTTAAAAACACACACGCAGTAAACTAGAATAAAATTAAATACAAGCAAATAAAAATTTGTTTTTAAGTTTTATTTGCCTCAGATTTTTGGTGTGTTTCTCATCATTTTTCTAAACTTGGTCTGATATATATCAAGTGCTCACATCTGTTTAAGTGTACAGAAAAGAAACCAGTATTGCAACCGAGGAGCAGCCTCGTGGACCAACTCAACTTAGTGCACATCAAATCGTATCAAATCAAGGCACCATCTGTTTATATCAGATTTTATTTATAAAGCCAAAAAATTTCAAGGTGACATGGATCAGTATACACATGCACAAATGCATAAACCAGTGGACTCGAGCTAAATGGATACACATGAGCACTTTACAAGTTCATCCCAAAAGAGTGATAGTAGACATCATACAACAACAAGAAAAAAAGTGGACATTGCATAAAAAAAGGCTCATTTAAACAACCCGAGAAGTCAACACACCAATGTACAACAGGAAGAATAATTAAGAAAAGCAATGTAAGTATACAAAGATCAAAATGACACTAAAGTTACAAACAAATCAGGGTCAAGTATTAAAGAGTAAAGGGCCAAACAATTTGGCAAGGTCGGTACAAAGCCAAAGTGCCAAAGTACATGAATTACGAGTACAACATGGCAGAAAAAATTCATTATGTGAAAAACAGGAAATGATTCAAGTTCATACTAGCAGGTTCAACTCATGCAACAGGAAAATGAAGATATCGAGACACACTGCAATGCATGATGATCAAGTTCAGCTTTGCTCAGTTACAAATGTTGGCAAGAAAAGTCAGAGAAGCAACTGTTCTTATTAGTTTTAAAAATGATCAAATGTTTAATCTGTTCAACGGAAATTAGAGTGACATGGGTTCTTATCAGTTCATGGCAACATATCAATACAGCAATAGCACCAGGGTCAAATGCTCAAAGACAAATGCATGGATACATGGTATATGCAACTGGTAAAAACAGAATGGGCAATGCAAATGGCACGACCATGAATGGACAAATTAGCATCAGCACACCAGTGTGATTAATGCAAACATAGTATGGTGTTATAGGACAACAAACAGTAAGAGTGGCATTAACAAATATACAGGTTAAGGCAAAACATATGAAGAATCAGTTCAAATAAACGGAAAAATATCAAGTATAGGATTTGTTCTCAAAATGTCAAATAACTCAAAATAATAAAGTGCAGTATCAGTTTTGGTCGTAATAGCTTCAAGTTAAAATGGATTCAAGTGTGTATTCAAAACCGATAAGTCATAAATGTATAGCAACAATTCAAACTCAAGTATGCAAGGCAAATAAATTTTGGAGCAGCAATAAAAAGGTTTTCTAGACGTTCACGCAAGTAGTTTCTTAATCCAAGAAAAGCTCCAATATATTTGACAAAGTTTTAGTTTAGAAATGGTCAATATATATATATATATATATAATTGAAATTCCAGGGAAATATATTCAAGATTTTAATTGATTGCCACTAAATTTTACCATGCAGTCATTCCATAAAGTATGGAAATTTAAGACCTATTCAAAGTCAGGAAATCACCATGCAAGTTCTTCCAGAATTTCAAATTCCACAATTTGAAAGTCGAAGATTTTCAAGCCAAAAATCACGCAAATTCAAAGCCAAGTATCATCTAGAATCGAGCCCAAAATTGACGAATATATTCAAGACCAAATCCATACGAAATCAGAGCAAAAATTTAGGATTTTAATCCTATATATACACCCATCATCACTGGCTCTTAATCCATCCAAGTTCAAGCACAAAAAAGGGGAGTAATTCGAATTTAAAATCATACCAAAAAAAGGAGAGTACTTGTATCCTTCAACCAATTAAAGAAGAGATAACGATTGAAAATTGAAGAACATCAGAGAAGAGAGAGCGACAATCAAAGGAGTTTACAAACCCTAGCCAAATCGCAATCGCCATCGCCATTTTTTTCTTCAGAGATACTAAAGAGATCGAGCTAAAATAAAATGGGCGTAGCAAATAGAAGATGGTCGGCCAAGTTACGAAGGACTTAAATGAATTTATTTTTTAAAACTAGGGTTTAGTTTTGTTAAGGGTTTAATTTTAAATTGTTTGTTTTAATTTCAATTTGTAATCAAATCTAGAGTTTTCTAGTTTGTCTCTAAAACTAGGGAGACGAATTACGAGATTTGTAATTCGGGGAAATCTGGTTTTGGGGATAGAAACTAGTGCAGGGTTTTGAGCGTAGGGTTAAGAACAGTTAGGAGCGAGTGTCACGAGTTTACAGGGGATTGTAAGCGTAGATATTGTTTTAACTCCTAGTAGAAACCTTGGGGAATGCAGCAGTAGGCAGGGTTTTGCCGAAGCTGGGTATATCTTTGTGTTATTCATTTTTTGCATTTATTCTGATTATTATCTATGTTGTTATTATTTAATTACTCAGCAAAAATCTACGATAAACCCTACTCACCACCCCTCTAGGGTTAATTTAGATCCTACAAGTGATACCAGAGCAGGTATTTTTTGTTTTATTTTAACTCTAGAGTCATGAATCTGTCTAATAACGCTTAGGGTCAGTCTATACGTAGGCCACCCATGTTTAATGGAACTGATTATGCTTATTGGAAAGCTAGGATGTAAATTTATTTGAGTTCAGTCGATTATGATTTGTGTGATATTATCGAAACAGGTTATAGGACTCCCACTGTTATTGTTAATGGTATTGAAGTTCCAAAATCAAAAGACAGGTGGGATGCTAATGATAAAAAATTATTTTCAACTAATGCCAAAGCGATGAATGCTTTAATCTGTGCTCTTGATAAAACTGAATTTTATCAAATCTTTCATTGTGAGACTGCACACGAAAAATGCCATATGTTGGAGGTCACACACGAAGTCACATCTCAAGTTAAGGAATCTAGTCTCGCTCTACTCGACAATGAATATGAAAAATTTTCTATGCAAAAGGACGAAGATATAAAAGAGATGTATGGACGCTTCTCATCACTAGTCTACAATGCAAAAGCTCTTGGCAAAACTTATATCGATGTGGAATTAATCAGAAAAATATTGGGAGTGCTACCGATGAATTTTGAAGCCAAAGTAATGGCGATTCAAGAATCGAAAGATCTAAATAAATTAAGCATGGAGGAGTTGATTGGAAATCTCATCACTTACGAGATGGAGTTAAAAGAAAGAGAAGAACGAAAGAAATCTGAATCAAAGAAAAAGACGATTGCTCTAAATAATACTGTTGAAAGTGATGACGAAGATCCCACTGAAGAGCTCGCCATGGTTTTTAGGAAGTGAGCCAAAAGAAATTACAAGCCACGAAAGAAAAATTCAAAAACCAACAAGTCCAGAAGTTCAGATAGTTCAGACAATGAAGTGTATTGCTACAATTGAAAGAAACACAGACATATCAAACCAGATTGCCCTGAAAGAGTCTATGCAGCGGTATAGGATCGTGTAGTATGGAGTATAAATATAGAATGGTAAAGTAGTAGCTGTAAGTAAAATCACACGGTCGATTTTATACTGGTTCGGACCACTGTCCTACGTCTAGTCCCAGACTCACTTCTAGAATTTCACTAACACAACAACCCTCACTTCACCCGGAGGAATAGGTTTACAACTACCCGAACAGCCGAACGAGCTTTCTTGCCTCAACTGCTGAAGATGACTTCCACAATACAGAAACTTGTTGACTACTTGTGTTCTTGTTAACACGGATATGTCAAGTCGAAGTACACCCTTCCTATAACCTTTCCTTGATGATAGTAGTGTAATTCGTGAAGGAATATAGAAGGTTTAAAAGATTAAAATCTTTAGAGTATGAAGATGAAGTGCTTAGAGATCTTTTAGAAAAGATAGAAAGAATTGTAGTAAGATTCGGTGATTTGATCACTTAATCAAGTCTTTATTTATAATATACAAAAGGATATAACTTATCACGAAGAGATTCAATAAAAAGATATGGGTTAGAAAGTTGTGACTCTTCATCTAAAGTTGCATCTCTTCGTATTCAGATGTCTAAATGAAAATTTTAGATGTCTGTTTTGATTTAAAAACAAAACAGCAAGAAAATAGGCAATTTCGAAGCAGATTCAGATGTCTGAATTAAAAAATTCAGATATCTGTTTTTGAATAAAATTCAAACAGTAAGGAAATTGGCCATTTTGGAGGTTATTCATACGTCTGAAATTTTTGACTCAGACGTCTGAATATTATGAGAAATTTATTCTTTGCTTCAGTAGACAGACGTCTGAATTAAATAATTCAGAAGTCTGTTTTCTGTAACAGACCTATGCCTTGTGCATGTCATATAATATCATATATATATTAAAACGTGCATGTGTGTGTTTCATCAAGGAAAATTTTAACAATTAATACTAGTACTAACAGACTCTAAACATATTTAATCTTCAATTATAGCTCTTGAATCTGTTGTTGAGTATCTTCCTGTAAGACAAAGTTAGTCGATAATAATATATATGTACATGTATAGTTGTCATAATCAAAACACCATATAACAAGATCCAACATTCTCCCCCTTTTTGATAATGACAACTATATATGTAACTGCCCCTGTCAATATGCATATATTATCATATATTTCTCCCTCTTTGTCATTGACAAAAAGGAGATACTTATGTAAACAATTCACATGAATATGCACAAACACACAAACAATACGCATACGTAATAAGCACAAACAAACAAATAGATGATAGACATTTTTAAGCTCATTCAAATGACTAAATTATGGGATAAAATTTTGATCCTATGAATATTCAGACAACTGAATTTGGGATCTAGTTGGCTGAATATATAGTTTTTCTGAGTTATGCATATGATATTCATGTTTATATATAACTCGTAAGTTTATATTCAAGTTCAATATATATTTCATGTCATAAGCTACAGTTTGATCATATGAAAGCATATTTACACAATTATTTAGAGATGTACTCATATATAAGTCAAAGGAGAAATTGTAAGCTTTATTTACTTATGAGCTTGTGATATATGAAGTATTTCCATAAGAAACTATATAAAAAATATGTAGAAATGATATGGTATATCAATTGACCATTAATATGAAATATGATGTGTAAAAGAATAATTGCATATCAATATATAAGATTACCAAATTTTCCGATTTAATCTTTCATTTTGAGCTCTATTTCCAAAAATTTCAAAGATTTTTGAATTAACTTATTGTTATGGTGTACCTGCAAAAAAATATGATAAACACTTTGGTACCCACTTCCTTTGTTAGGGTCCAAGGATTAAATGGAAGGTAACCATACCCAAGAGGGTGTAATGGAACATTTGAAAATAAAATTTTCCTTATTAACTACTGAATCAAAATAATCATCTATATATCTTTCTTTGTTTTTCCAATTTACAGGAACCCAAATACTTAAATAATTTATATTGATATTTTCTTTAGTACTTCTAGATTTATAATAAATATTTCTAGTCATAGGAGTATTCGAATTTCGATAAAAATTGAATCTTGGATTTATTCGTGCTTTAGTACTAACAGTGATATTTTTCATAAAAGCATATCCAGTACTATTCCTCTGATTAGTTTTATTATATCCTAAACCACTTTTGTCGTGTAAAGGTCTAGAACTAGATAAAATCACATTTAAATCATTTTTTTACCTTTATTGAATTTTGCGAGCTTATTTGTACATTTTTCAAATTTGATTGCAAAGTCACGATTAACACTTTCAAAAGAAATTTTGCTGCTTTTTAAATTATCATTTTCCTTATTTAATTCAGAATTCTTCCTTTTCAAAGTACTATTCTCATTTTCAAGATGATAATTTGAGATTCTGAATTAAAATTCGATTGTAATTTTTAAAATTTTCTTTTGAGTCACAAATTTCTTTTTGCAAAATATTATTATTAACTTTTGAAAAATCACATTCTTTAGATAATTCTAAATTCTTTCCAATTAAAGCTTCATTCTCTTTTTCAAGAGACAAAATTAAAGAACAAGAATCATTTAAAGAATCTTCTATAGATGCATTTTTATTTCGTAAAAGATCAATTTCCTTTAAAAGAACCTTGTTTTTATCTTCTAGTCGCTCATTTTCTTTTTGAAGGAAATCTTTTTGAAAAATAAGATCTTCTAAAGTATTTTCGAAACAATTGGCTTGTTTTACTAAAAAATTATTTTCCTCTTTTAATTTGGAATTTTCTTGCTCACAATCTTTAGATTTGGCTAAAATAATTGCATTAAGTTTACCCAAACTTTTAAAATCTTTTAACAATTTTTCGTGGTCTAACAAAAGATCTTTATATAATGAATCTACACATACCGATTGTGATCTGACTTTAGCCATGAGACATTGTTCTTTTGATCCTGCTTTGTTGCTCTTCTTCTTTCTAATTCCTTGACTCGATTTCTTTATTGCCATATATTCTAGGATGTTGTTACGATCTCTAGAATCCCTTGCTCTGATACCAATTGAAAGAGTCTATGCAGCGGTATAGGATCGTGTAGTATGGAGTATAAATATAGAATGGTAAAGTAGTAGATGTAAGTAAAATCACATGGTCGATTTTATACTGGTTCGGACCACTGTCCTACGTCCAGTCCCAGACTCACTTCTAGAATTTCACTAACACAACAACCCTCACTTCACCCGGAGGAATAGGTTTACAACTACCCGAACAGCCGAACGGGATTTCTTGCCTCAACTGTTGAAGAGGACTTCCACAATACAGAAAATTTGTTGACTACTTGTGTTCTTGTTAACACGGATATGTCAAGTCGAAGTACACCCTTCCTATAACCTTTCCTTGATGATAGTAGTGTAATTCGTGAAGGAATATAGAAGGTTTAAAAGATTAAAATCTTTAGAGTATGAAGATGAAGTGCTTAGAGATCTTTTAGAAAAGATAGAAAGAATTGTAGTAAGATTCGGTGATTTGATCACTTAATCAAGTCTTTATTTATAATATACAAAAGGATATAACTTATCACGAAGAGATTCGATAAAAAGATATGGATTAGAAAGTTGTGACTCTTCATTTAAAGTTGCATTTCTTCGTATTCAGATGTCTGAATGAAAATTTCTGATGCCTGTTTTGATTTAAAAACAAAACAACAAGAAAATAGGCAATTTCGAAGCAGATTCAGATGTCTGAATTTTTTAATTTAGATGTCTGAATTAAAAAATTCAGATGTCTGTTTTTGAATAAAATTGAAACAGTAAGGAAATATGCCATTTTGGAGGTTATTCAGACGTCTGAAATTTTTGACTCAGACATCTGAATATTATGGGAAATTTATTCTTTGCTTTAGTAGACAGACATCTGAATTAAATAATTCAGACGTCTGTTTTCTGTAATAGACCTATGCCTTGTGCATGTCATATAAAATCATATATATATTAAAACGTGCATGTGTGTGTTTCACCAAGGAAGATTTTAACAATTAATACTAATACTAACAGACTCTAAACATATTTAATCTTCAATTATAGCTCTTGAATCTGTTGTTGAGTATCTTCCTACAAGACAAAGTTAGTCGATAATAATATATGTACATGTATAGTTGTCATAATCAAAACGCCATATAGCAAGATCCAACATGCCCATAGCTTAAGAATGAAAAGAAGAAGAAGTTTAGAAGAAAGAAGAAGGCTTTTGCTGCTACATAGGATAGCGATGAAGGAGAAGAAGTCTCTGAAAGTGATGAAGAGGAAGCTAATTTGTGTCTTACAACTCAATCTGATTCGGAAAGTAGTGAAGAGGACTCAAGTGAGGTATCGAATTTTACTTATAAAGATTTAATTTTAATGTGTCATGATCTCACAAAAACTATTGATTCTCCTGAACTAAAAGTTAAGAAATTGAAATCTGATAGGTTAAAACTAGTTCAAGAAAATAATAGTTTAGAAAGAAAACTTGAAAAAGTTAAGAATTCACCGTTTTCAGAATACGAAAAATGTCAATTTTTGAGTAATGATCCTTTGAAATTCAAAACTGATTTTGAGTTACTTAAAAGTGAAAACGTGAATTTAAAGAACGAAAATAGTGATTTTGAGAAGGAGATTGAATAGCTTAGAGAATCTGAAAAACTTGATTTTGAAAAGCGAAAACAATTTGAAATTGAAATTTCTAAGTCCAATCGTAAAATCAAAGCACTTGAAAATGAAAATTTGGTTTTAAAACAAGTTGATGCTGAAAAGAGGAAAATCGCTATTAATCGTTGTTCAAATTTAATGAAAGAAAATAGCGTTCTTAAATTTAAAATTCAAAAACTTGAGTCAACTTTGACTAAATTTTCTAAAGGAGAGAAATCGTTAGATATGTTGTTAAGAAACCAATTTTTTGATCAAAATAAAAAGGGATTTGGTTTTGGATTTGATCAAGTTGAAAAAACAAAATTCTAATGATTTTAAAAATCCTTTAAATGGCTTTGGAAACAATCGAATTGAAATTTTGAAATCTGATAATTTCAAAGGCTTTTTAAATCATAAACGAAATTATAACTCGTTTAAAAACAATTCATTTAAACATGTTTGGGTACTAAAACTTGTAAACGAAGATAAGAGTGGTAAAACAACTTTTATCAGACCACTCGATTCAGTAAACATTTAGGTACTGAGGGAGGCTAAGGAACAACTGTGCTTAAGAGAGATAAAATTCAAGTTGTTCCATATAATTGAATTATTTGGAGTTCCTTAGCCATAGATTTTTGAGTTGGAGATTCATTGGTTCACATTGATTATGGTAATATGGGTATGATCTCTAAACTCTTGTTTTTATTTTGTTTCCTTTATATTTTATTTTATGCTGATTTATATTGACAGGGTCATAACATTTTGAGCATATCTTGAAAACTGTAAATTGGAATTTTAAAGTTTATGATGTTCTTGAAATTTCACACATTTTTTGCTGTTTTGAGTTTCTTATTCACTTTGGAAAATATTGAAAAATCGAACTTAATACAGCAGACTACTTGAAAGCCATGATTGATTAGTGGTGAAAATTTCATTTTTTTTGGCTTGATTATATTGATTTTGAAATCAATCGTGATTGATTGTTGAATTTCTTGGATTAAAAAATTTGACTTTCTCTCAAGTGATTTCAAATAATTACCTTCAGATTTGATTGTTGACTGTTTCTTGTGCTTGTTTAAAAATTTTCAGAAAAGTTCACTTGTGATTCTTGCTTTGAAAATGATCTTGTGCTTCTCTGATAAGGAAATTGATTTGATTCGTTTAATATCTTAGTGATTGGACGATGGGTTGGAAAATCAGTGATTGGATTTCATTGAAATTCATAGGCAATTTAAATCAAATATACAAGTGGTTTTAAAATTGTCTAGGAGCAATCAGTATTAGAAATATTAGAAAAATTTCAAATTCTACTGACTGATTTTTTTAAGAGATTTTCAACTTGCATTGATATTTTCAAAACCCCTCATGAAATTGATATTTTCAATTTTAAAATTATTTTTGATTATTTATTCAAAAATTGAAATTATTGATCGATTTGAACTGTTTTGAGACTCATCAAAATTATTAATAGATTTATGAAGTTGTGATGAGTTGTGACTATGGTATAATTCATAACTAGAGGAGATGTTATTTTTTAAAATCTCATGATGATTGGACAGATTTTATAATATCTTTGAATTAGAGCTTATTTCACGACCATCTTCTATATCTATCATATTTCTGTCATTCATCATGGTTTTATTTAATTTGGAGAGTTCAAATTATTTTTGGAAATAAAAATAAAATTAAAAGAAGAGAAAAAGAAAAATATATATTATATTAATTTATCCTTGGTATTCACTCCCATTTAAAAGTCCTCGCGGTTATGTGTGGGTGAATTACCTTAATCGCTATATGCTTCCATTCTCACTTAAAAGACCTTTGGGCTGTGCATGGATGGAACTCATTAGAGAGGATAAAGTTAAGTTACTACTAACCCCATTTAAAAGACCTTTGGGCTATGCGTGGTTAGCAAGTGCTTAACACATTTTGAGCTTATTTAAAATCTTTGAAATTCATATTCAAATATTCAATTTTATTGAACTCTCCTCATTCTATAAAATCCATCGTAAATCCATTCATTCTGAAAGTGAAATTTGCTTCTGATTTGAAGATTATTATGATTTTTGTTTGATTAAATGGGATTTACAATATACATTCTCTCCCTTAATTTGAATTTATATTTATGGTATATATTCATCACTATTTCGATCTCTATTATTCTTTTGATGATAACAAAAAGGGGAGAATGGTTAAGATTTTGATTGATGAGTATTTAATTCAAGAATATTTTAAGATTGGAAATTAAATATCTAAAGGGAGAATGGCCAATCAAATTTCATTATTTTCCACATATATAGGGGGAGCTCAGTTGTAGGGAGAGCATACAAATAGGGGGAGCAATATATTTCACGTTTAAACACATTTAACACATTCAGAATCTTGTATATGTTTGTCATCATCAAAAGGGGGAGATTGTTGGGTACAACATTGTGTTGTATGATTTTTTTTTATGACAACAAACATACGATATTATTTAAACGTGTTTATAATTGTATTATTTTATATTAAACCGTTTCACAGAAATAAATATTTATTGAATAATATACTATTATACCCAATTGAATATATTCACAGTATATTTATTCGATTAAATATTTTATCTGAAATAGTACAACTGTAAAGACCCGCAAATCCCCGCCCTTTGAATCGATCATAAACCACACAGGTCTGATCCAAAAAGTGGAAACCTACGAATACTTTAACTTTGGGCATACAACACATTACAACAGATAACAGAAGACTTTTATAACACTATAATAAATGTTACATCAGAGTACAGAATATACATATCAGAGTACATTGGAATATAATTACAGCGGAAGATAAATACAAAAAATGTAATATACTGCAACAGAAGAACACAGCGGAAGACTCTCTATCTCTGGACACAGCTTTAAGCTTCAACCCAGAATCCTGCTTAATATATCTGCAAAAATAGCTACTCGACTGCACGTGTGGAAAATATGGGCACCCGAGTTTGCCAGTGGACAAACTACAGGTCAGTCATGGGACTGGTGTGAGAATTCTACCTAACCAATAAAATATAATAAGGCTAATCACAGGACCACGCCACTTTCGCGGAACAGGTTTTCTCCTATGGATTGCCAGTGCATGACTAAAGTAAATCGTCAAAATAACGCAATGCTTTTTAGAAAAATGAAACCATTATAAGACCCAAGTCCCATCACACAATGCAACGCAAACCGGAGGATAGGGTTTTACCTTATAATGATCAAAAGATGCTTGATACGATAAACACGGTATTATATAATAATAGTGTGCAATCAATTTGAAATACATCAAAGTAAATGTATTAATCCTAGACGGCATGAGTGCCCCATCCCACTATGTCGCCATATATAGGTATACAATCAAAACCGCGTGATGTCGTATTGGAAATTTGGGTTTCCATCTGAGTCAAGGATAGGGAGGAGATCCTTACCGATTCGAGACACTCTAGCAAATGCCCCAGGATTGGTACTATGTCCAACCCTTGGATCCTGCAGGGCCGGTCCATACGTTAACGCTTAATGGATTGGCAATTCCTGAACACACGCTCCCCGGTCCTTTTGGACCTATAATACGGCCAGTGGCGACGGCATAAACCGAGGCCTCGAAAAATCCAACAACCACAATGAATAAATGCCAGCGCTGGTAGGTCCCTGGCACCACTCTAGCTAGAGAGAAACGTGTGCACTCCCTGCGTTCCCTTCTCCCGTTTTAGACTCTACCGGGCTGTGAGGCTCGCGAAGTCACGATATACACAAAGCTATGCCTAAATAGACTGTGCTTTGATCATCAACCACAAGGCCTGCTTTTCAACAAAGCCTTGATCGATTGCATCTTAGCATGCCACATTGTCAGACTCTACCATATCATTGATCATCTACCAATATATATATAACCTCTAAGCTCATACGTCTTAGAGAAGGGGGTTAAGTGAAGAATAAATTCTCCACCACCAAACAGAAATATATAATCAGTAGCGTTCAACAAATACAGTAGAAAAGAATACAATGTTAGACACGCAATCCATTTACAAGTCCGCTCTGGGTCTGAGCGAAACAATGTGTCCGTCGATCTCCAAATACGTTTGGACGATCATTACCAAATACCTTGCCTTGGAATGTACTGTCCCAATTCAAGATACCAGTCATCATCATCCCAACGATGTGAAAACCTTCGGTCTTCTACCACTGTCTTCATCTTCGACTCTTGATCGTCGTGATGATTATTCAGAATGGGTTAAACCCGGTCTTTCTGAATAACTCGCGTATTTTGTGATTAAAAATCAAATATTGGAAAATCACACATTATGTCACATTCCGACCCCGAATATTCTTTTAATAAGATATTCATATTAAAAGATTCTCATTAATTAATCAAAGATAATTTAATAAATTAAATCTTAAATCTTCCTTAAAAGACTTATTAAAACTCCAATTTTGATTTGATATCAAAATTCATTATTACAAGATCATATTTTAGAATAATCATTAAAAATATATTTTATATAAAAAAAAACTTTATGGAAAATAACCTTTATATAAAAGGTTTTTAATGTACAAATATTCTTTGATTTAACATATAGTTGATTAAAAATATATTTTCTCTTGTGAAAACATATCTTTTATATAACAAGAATTTCTAATGTAAGAATATTCTTATTTAAAAGAACACCTGAAACGAAATGCGACTCAATCATTTACCATATAATTTGGATTATATGGATTTCACACACATCATACATATTACATTAAAATAGATAGTCATCAATTCATCCATTTCCATCCATAGTGTAATTTCCACTGCGTAAGCGTTAAAATTAAATAATAACGCTCATTGCAGCCTGTCGATCTAACGATCAACATACAACTAAATATTGGGATTAATGTATGTTAACTTTCATCCCAACACCCGTGTGGGATTTCAGCCAACAAACAAATAATAAATTATTTGTGCGCTTGGGCGATGTGCGAAAATTATCGACCCAATCACATAAACGAGTCGGGTAACTTGTCTATGGCAGTGTAACATTTCAACATCATAACATATATAATGATAAGCTATTTCATACATAATGACAATAAAATTCTAATCTTTTATTTCAATCCTTTTAATTGTTAACAAATGACAATAAAAATCTTAACTCATATTTATTTACCAAAATGTAATTTTTTTTTTAGCCTCATTCATTTTAATGGCAAAGGTGTATTTCTACTTCGTACTTTTTTTTAATGTGACAAAAATGTCCATTACTAATTCATTCTTTTTAATGTATATAAAAATATACAATTTAACCCATTCTTTTTAATGTAAGAAATATACATTCTTAACTTCTTCTTTTTAATGTATAAAAATTATACATTCTCAATTCTTCTTTCTAATGTAAACAAATATGATTACATTTATAATATTAGTCCGATTTGATGTAATCAATGAAATATGACATTAGAAAATGATGATTTTGTTTGTGACTTTTAATGCAAACAAAATGATGATTTTGTTTGTGACTCTTAATGCAAACAAAATGTGAATTTTGTTTGTGACTTTTAATGCAAACTAAATGATGATTTTGTTTGTGACTTTTAATGCAAACAAAATGATGAATTTTGTTTCATAACTTCTAATGCGAAAAAAAAAATGGTGATTTTGTTTATAAACTTCAAATGCAACAAAATGTGAATTTTTGTTTATAAATTTTCAATGCGAACAAAAGTGTTAATTTTGTTTATAAACTTTAATGCAAACAAAAATGTTAATTTTGTTTATTTACCTTTAATGCAAACAAAAGTGTTAATTTTGTTTATAAAGCTTTAATGCAAACAAAAGTGTCAATTTTGTTTATAAAACTTTAATGCAAACAAAAGTGTTAATTTTGTTTATAAAACTTTAATGCAAACAAAAATGTTAATTTTGTTTATAAAACTTTAATGCAAACAAAAATGTTAATTTTGTTTATAAAACTTTAATGCAAACAAAAATGTTAATTTTGTTTATTTACCTTTAATGCAAACAAAAGTGTTAATTTTGTTTATAAAGCTTTAATGCAAACAAAAGTGTTAATTTTGTTTTTAAAACTTTAATGCAAACAAAAGTGTTAATTTTGTTTATAAAACTTTAATGCAAACAAAAATGTTAATTTTGTTTATAAAACTTTAATGCAAACAAAAATGTTAATTTTGTTTATAAAACTTTAATATAAACAAAATGAGAATTTCGTTTATTAACTCTTCAATGTAAACAAAATGAGGATTTTGTTTATTAACTCTTCAATGTAAACAAAATGAGGATTTTGTTTAACTCTTTTTAGTGTACAAACTATGAGAATTTTGTCATATTCATTTATAATGTACAACATATGCATTTTTCCAATTCATTCTTTCAATGTATGAAATTATACATTTTTCTTCAATTCATGTTTGTTTGCATAAAAGAACAAATGCATATTTCCAATGTATAATTTGCATTTATGGATGCAAATAAAAATACAAGTTTTATTTCCAATGTTTCACTTCATGTTATATTTGCTTTGAGAAATATACATAAAAGAGTGAACTTCTTTTTCTAAGTTTTATTTGTGTTGAGTGAACACAAATAAAATATAAATCTTATTGCTCATGTTTTGTTCGCATTGTGGAACACGAATAAAATGCCAAGTTAGTCTTTTTACCTAAAGATACATTTGTGTTGTTAACACAAATAAAAAGTCCATTTATATTTCTATGTTGAATTGATAATCTAAACCAATTCAATAAAAAGACAAATTATATTTTCACCGTTGAATTGATAAAACTAAATAAACTCAATATAAAAAGACATTTTTATTTTCTCGTTGAATTGACAAAACTAATATCAATTCAAATAAAAAGACATTTTTATTTTCTACGTTGAATTGACAAAACTAATATCAATTCAAATAAAAAAACATTTTTATTTTCTACGTTGAATTGACAAAACTAATATCAATTCAAATAAAAAGACATTTTTATTTTCTACGTTGAATTGACAAAACAAATATCAATTCAAATAAAAAGACATTTTTTATTTTCTTTCTTTTCTTTAAACAAAAATGTTAGTTTTTGTTCTCTTTCTTTTAAGCAAAAATGTAATCCTCTTGATTTCATTTGAACAAAAATGAAGTTTTTGTTCTTTGTTTACATTTCACAAAAATGTAACTTCTTGTTCTTTTGTTACATTACACAAAAAAAAATGTAACTTATTGTGGTCTTCTTTGATTCATTAAACAAAAAGGCAAATTTTTGTTCTCTTTTGATTTATTAAGCAACATGTAAATTTTTGTGCTTTTTCTTACATTTAAACAAAAATGTAATTTTCTTCTTTGATCTATATTTAAGAAAAATGTCAATTTCCTTTTCTTTGATTACATTTCATAGAAATGTAATTTTTTTTTTCAAAACCTTAAAAATGTAGAATGTAGCTTTTCCAGTGTAAATGCATTTCTATAATAATGTCCTATTTAATGTCCTCGTATACATTAAATATAATTTTTCTTTTTCTTTCAATAGACATGCATTCCTATAACGATGTTTTATTTTAGTGTTTCATATACATAAAAATGTAAAATCCAATATCAAACATTTTTATTTCAAAATGTTTATTATAGTGTTGCATTTACATTTAAAGTGTTAACTAGAATATAAATACATTCTATATTACCATGTTTACTTTCCATGTTATAAATACATTAAAATTTGTAAATTTCTACTGTAAACACATATTACTTAACAATCGATTAATTTTGATTTACCACAAATATATGAATTTAATGTTCACATATAATGATCACATATAATGATCATTTCCACGCTCATGCAAATATTAAAATCTAATTTTCATATTGATCACACAATTATATATACAACAATATGAATATTTCACAACACAAGTGTTAATCCCTAATTCAATAATTCTAATAAGCAAGGTGATAACTTTGTTTAATCAAATATTCATTAACACCAATGTTAATTTCAACAGATCTAACAAACACATATCAAATCACAACAATCAGCAGAATATCACAACGTGTGTATAATTCTATCATTATGATTAATGAATTTTAATTACAAAATTAAAATAATAGAGTTTCTCACTTTGCTTTGAATTTTCCCAAGGATTGTAGACCGCTCCGTTTCTGTCCACACTTCCTCCATCGGGTAGATCTTGCTCTTACGGTTCCAACGAACCCATTTTCATCTATTTCTGACATTATTTGAATAAGTTATCGACCTCTAAGGTTTGAATAATTTATTAAACAAATTAAATAATAATTACTTGTGTTAATTACATTACATCACTAAGCCAAAGGCCGCTCCTTTCTTCTTCACGAACAGATGGCCGACGATTTCACAAATGGGTTCGAATTTAGGACTTACGTTCTGGCATTTCAGGCGACGATACGGGGTGATGACCATATGGATTGAAAGAGGAGAAAAAATCTCTTTAATAATTCAACTGGAGTGTGGTCTAATTCTTAGAGGAGGAGGAGATTTTAGTGGGAGAAAGAGGAAGCAAGTTCGGCCATTGATGGATAAGGGTGACGGCTGTTAACAATGAAGAAGGGTTTCAAAAAAAAAAAATGAATTTCTTATTATTTATGATAAGATATTATTAAATAACGCTAAAGGCCCGCTAATTTGTACGTTAAAAATGAAAATGAATTGAATAATTGGAAAGGATTCATGTTTCCAAAATATTCTCTTTGATTGTTAGGTGCGCAACCTTTTTCCTTAATCCAGATATATATATACCATGTTTTTAATTGTACATTAACACGAAATTTCAAATTGATCATGTTCCTAGGCATTAAAGATAATCAAAAAGTGTAAATGCATGATGGAATGTAATAACGCATATTTCCGCACATATAAGTTTGCATAAAGTCTCAATAATTCTCATTAATTACCTACCAAACTTCATCCCGCTCAAAATGTAAATAAATAATTTCTTTATTAAGAATTGTAGATATTTAGCTCAAAAATAGGCAACTAACCACTTTGTAGTGAAAAGAGTCATAATGGGCATAAACTATATTGTTGTTATTATTATTATTATTATTATTATTATTATTATTATTACTACTAACATGAATATATTCTCTAAATTAAGGTCAATGACAAATTAACATGTTTCTTAATTGAACATAATTTCCCAATTAATGTCCATTAACTTATTTTTTCTAATTATTGCCTATATTAACATGTTTACATGTTCACAAATCAATGTTAATCCATGCCAATTATTAACGTGTTTTAAAATCAATGTAACATAGCATGTTTACCTAATAAATGTCGTGTTTACAAATCAAAGTCAATTAACATAATTTTTTATTTAAAAGCTAAGCGTTAATTTTGCATCACCAAATATGTACCGTTGATTACATTCATTTTTATTACTAAGGAATTCTAATACCTTTCAACATTTCCACTTTTGGACTTTTTATTTAAAACCATTTTGATTTCAATAACTAAATTAAATTACATATACTTAAATAATCGAAACATACGGGATGTAAAGATAACAAATTTATACTCCTTATTCTTCAAAATAGCTTAAATTAAATATTATTCGTTTTAACTTCAATTAAAATAAATTTTTAATCATTATTATTTAAAATAAATAATTTTAAATACTTAAAAATCCTTTAAAATAAAAATTTAAATTGGTCCTGATTTTGCGGGTTGTTACAATCTCCCCCACTTAAAAATCTTTTCGTCCTCGAAAAGGAAATGAGCTAAAAGTCGTTTATTTAACTAATTTAATTTTCATTCTTCTAATGTTTAATAATTTTATTAGTTGAATTTATATCCACACAACACAATCATCAATCAATTAATTAGTTGATTAAATTTTCAAAATATATATAACCTTTATATATTCAAAAATCATATTTTCTACGATCAAATTATATATATATATATAATTACAAATACGTTAATCATAAACTTGGCACTCTGAACTCATTCTAGGGCATTGCTTACCCCATCTCTAATGAGTTTACTCATTCTAGGATACTACTGATCCTATCTCTAATGAGTATTCTGTTTTATAGGACATTACTAATCCTACCTTTGATGAGTCCTCTGTTCAGTTATAACGAGTTGTACCCCAAAGATTTGAGCTAACCTGGCTCTGATACCAACTGTAAAGACCCGCAAATCCCCGCCCTTTGAATCGACCATAAACCACACAGGTCTGATCCAAAAAGTGGAAACCTACGAATACTTTAACTTGGGCATACAACACATTACAACAGATAACAGAAGACTTTTATAACACTATAATAAATGTTACATCAGAGTACAGAATATACATATCAGAGTACATTGGAATATAATTACAGCGGAAGATAAATACAAAAAATGTAATATACTACAACAGAAGAACACAGCGGAAGACTCTCTATCTCTGGACACATCTTTAAGCTTCAACCCAGAATCCTACTTAATATATCTGCAAAAATAGCTACTCGACTGCCCGTGTGGAAAATATGGGCACCCGAGTTTGCCAGTGGACAAACTACAGGTCAGTCATGGGACTGGTGTGAGAATTCTACCTAACTAATAAAATATAATAAGGCTAATCACAGGACCACGCCACTTTCGCGGAACAGGTTTTCTCCTACGGATTGCCAGTGCATGACTAAAGTAAATCGTCAAAATAACGCAATGCTTTTTAGAAAAATGAAACCATTATAAGACCCAAGTCCCATCACACAATGCAACGCAAACCGGAGGATAGGGTTTTACCTTATAATGATCAAAAGATGCTTGATACGATAAACACGGTATTATATAATAATAGTGTGCAACCAATTTGAAATACATCAAAGTAAATGTATTAATCCTAGACGGCATGAGTGCCCCATCCCACTATGTCGCCATATATAGGTATACAATCAAAACCGCGTGATGTCGTATTGGAAATTTGGGTTTCCATCTGAGTCAAGGCTAGGGAGGAGATCCTTACCGATTCGAGACACTCTAGCAAATGCCCCAGGATTGGTACTCTGTCAAACCCTTGGATCCTGCAGGGCCGGTCCATACGTTAACGCTTAATGGATTGGCAATTCCTGAACACACGCTCCCCGGTCCTTTTGGACCTATAATACGGCCAGTGGAGACCGCATAAACCGAGGCCTCGAAAAATCCAACAACCACAATGAATAAATGCCAGCGCTGGTAGGTCCCTGGCACCACTCTAGCTAGAGAGAAACGTGTGCACTCCCTGCGTTCCCTTCTCCCGTTTTAGACTCTACCGGGCTGTGAGGCTCGCGAAGTCACGATATACACAAAGCTATGCCTAAATAGACTGTGCTTTGATCATCAACCACAAGGCTTGCTTTTCAACAAAGCCTTGATCGATTGCATCTTAGCATGCCACATTGTCAGACTCTACCATATCATTGATCATCTACCAATATATATATACCTCTAAGCTCATACGTCTTAGAGAAGGGGGTTAAGTGAAGAATAAATTCTCCACCACCAAACAGAAATATATAATCAGTAGCGTTCAACAAATACAGTAGAAAAGAATACAATGTCAGACACGCAATCCATTTACAAGTCCGCTCTGGGTCTGAGCGAAACAACGTGTCCGTCGATCTCCAAATACGTTTGGACGATCATTACCAAATACCTTGCCTTGGAATATACTGTCCCAATTCAAGATACCAGTCATCATCATCCCAACGATGTGAAAACCTTCGGTCTTCTACCATCGTCTTCATCTTCGACTCTTGATCGTCGTGATGATTATTCAGAATGGGTTAAACCCGGTCTTTCTGAATAACTCGCGTATTTTGTGATTAAAAATCAAATATTGGAAAATCACACATTATGTCACATTCCGACCCCGAATATTCTTTTAATAAGATATTCATATTAAAAGATTCTCATTAATTAATCAATGATAATTTAATAAATTAAATCTTAAATCTTCCTTAAAAGACTTATTAAAACTCCAATTTTGATTTGATATCAAAATTCATTATTACAAGATCATATTTTAGAATAATCATTAAAAATATATTTTATATATACAAAAAAACTTTATGGAAAATAACCTTTATATAAAAGGTTTTTAATGTACAAATATTCTTTGATTTAACATATAGTTGATTAAAAATATATGTTCTCTTGTGAAAACATATCTTTTATATAACAAGAATTTCTAATGTAAGAATATTCTTATTTAAAAGAACACCTGAAATGAAATGCGACTCAATCATTTACCATATAATTTGGATTATATGGATTTCACACACATCATACATATTACATTAAAATAGATAGTCATCAATTCATCCATTTTCATCCATAGTGTAATTTCCACTGCGTAAGCGTTAAAATTAAATAATAACGCTCATCGCAGCCTGTCGATCTAACGATCAACATACAACTAAATATTGGGATTAGTGTATGTTAACTTTCATCCCAACACCCGTGTGGGGTTTCAGCCAACAAACAAATAATAAATTATTTGTGCGCTTGGGCGATGTGCGAAAATTATCGACCCAATCACATAAACGAGTCGGGTAACTTGTCTATGGCAGTGTAACATTTCAACATCATAACATATATAATGATAAGCTATTTCATACATAATGACAATAAAATTCTAATCTTGTATTTCAATCCTTTTAATTGTTAACAAATGACAATAAAAATCTTAACTCATATTTATTTACCAAAATGTAATTTTTTTTTAGCCTCATTCATTTTAATGGCAAAGGTGTATTTCTACTTCGTACTTTTTTTTAATGTGACAAAAATGTCCATTACTAATTCATTCTTTTTAATGTATATAAAAATATACAATTTAACCCATTCTTTTTAATGTAAGAAATATACATTCTTAACTTCTTCTTTTTAATGTATAAAAATTATACATTCTCAATTCTTCTTTCTAATGTAAACAAATATGATTACATTTATAATATTAGTCCGATTTGATGTAATCAATGAAATATGACATTAGAAAATGATGATTTTGTTTGTGACTTTTAATGCAAACAAAATGATGATTTTGTTTGTGACTTTTAATGCAAACAAAATGATGATTTTGTTTGTGACTTTTAATGCAAACAAAATGTGAATTTTGTTTGTGACTTTTAATGCAAACAAAATGATGATTTTGTTTGTGACTTTTAATGCAAACAAAATGATGAATTTTGTTTCATAACTTCTAATGCGAAAAAAAAATGGTGATTTTGTTTATAAACTTCAAATGCAACAAAATGTGAATTTTTGTTTATAAAATTTCAATGCGAACAAAAGTGTTAATTTTGTTTATAAACTTTAATGCAAACAAAAATGTTAATTTTGTTTATTTACCTTTAATGCAAACAAAAGTGTTAATTTTGTTTATAAAGTTTTAATGCAAACAAAAGTGTCAATTTTGTTTATAAAACTTTAATGCAAACAAAAGTGTTAATTTTGTTTATAAAACTTTAATGCAAACAAAAATGTTAATTTTGTTTATAAAACTTTAATGCAAACAAAAATGTTAATTTTGTTTATAAAACTTTAATGCAAACAAAAATGTTAATTTTGTTTATTTACCTTTAATGCAAACAAAAGTGTTAATTTTGTTTATAAAGCTTTAATGCAAACAAAAGTGTTAATTTTGTTTATAAAACTTTAATGCAAACAAAAGTGTTAATTTTGTTTATAAAACTTCAATGCAAACAAAAATGTTAATTTTGTTTATAAAACTTTAATGCAAACAAAAATGTTAATTTTGTTTATAAAACTTTAATGTAAACAAAATGAGGATTTCGTTTATTAACTCTTCGATGTAAACAAAATGAGGATTTTGTTTATTAACTCTTCAATGTAAACAAAATGAGGATTTTGTTTAACTCTTTTTAGTGTACAAACTATGAGAATTTTGTCATATTCATTTCTAATGTACAACATATGCATTTTTCCAATTCATTCTTTCAATGTATGAAATTATACATTTTTCTTCAATTCATGTTTGTTTGCATAAAAGAACAAATGCATATTTCCAATGTATAATTTGCATTTATGGATGCAAATAAAAATACAAGTTTTATTTCCAATGTTTCACTTCATGTTATATTTGCTTTGAGAAATGTACATAAAAGAGTGAACTTCTTTTTCTAAGTTTTATTTGTGTTGAGTGAACACAAATAAAATATAAATCTTATTGCTCGTGTTTTGTTCGCATTGTGGAACACGAATAAAAAGTCAAGTTAGTCTTTTTACCTAAAGATACATTTGTGTTGTTAACACAAATAAAAAGTCCATTTATATTTCTATGTTGAATTGATATTCTAAACCAATTCAATAAAAAGACAAATTATATTTTCACCGTTGAATTGATAAAACTAAATAAACTCAATATAAAAAGACATTTTTGTTTTCTCGTTGAATTGACAAAACTAATATCAATTCAAATAAAAAGACATTTTTATTTTCTACGTTGAATTGACAAAACTAATATCAATTCAAATAAAAAAACATTTTTATTTTCTACGTTGAATTGACAAAACTAATATCAATTCAAATAAAAAGACATTTTTATTTTCTACGTTGAATTGACAAAACAAATATCAATTCAAATAAAAAGACATTTTTTATTTTCTTTCTTTTCTTTAAACAAAAATGTTAGTTTTTGTTCTCTTTCTTTTAAGCAAAAATGTAATCCTCTTGATTTCATTTGAACAAAAATGAAGTTTTTGTTCTTTGTTTACATTTCACAAAAATGTAACTTCTTGTTCTTTTGTTACATTACACAAAAAAAAATGTAACTTATTGTGGTCTTCTTTGATTCATTAAACAAAAAGGCAAATTTTTGTTCTCTTTTGATTTATTAAGCAACATGTAAATTTTTGTGCTTTTTCTTACATTTAAACAAAAATGTAATTTTCTTCTTTGATCTATATTTAAGAAAAATGTCAATTTCCTTTTCTTTGATTACATTTCATAGAAATGTAAATTTTTTTTTTCAAAACCTTAAAAATGTAGAATGTAGCTTTTCCAGTGTAAATGCATTTCTATAATAATGTCCTATTTAATGTCCTCGTATACATTAAATATAATTTTTCTTTTTCTTTCAATAGACATGCATTCCTATAACGATGTTTTATTTTAGTGTTTCATATACATAAAAATGTAAAATCCAATATCAAACATTTTTATTTCAAAATGTTTATTATAGTGTTGCATTTACATTTAAAGTGTTAACTAGAATATAAATACATTCTATATTACCATGTTTACTTTCCATGTTATAAATACATTAAAATTTGTAAATTTCTACTGTAAACACATATTACTTAACAATCGATTAATTTTGATTTACCACAAATATATGAATTTAATGTTCACATATAATGATCACATATAATGATCATTTCCACGCTCATGCAAATATTAAAATCTAATTTTCATATTGATCACACAATTATATATACAACAATATGAATATTTCACAACACAAGTGTTAATCCCTAATTCAATAATTCTAATAAGCAAGGTGATAACTTTGTTTAATCAAATATTCATTAACACCAATGTTAGTTTCAACAGATCTAACAAACACATATCAAATCACAACAATCAGCAGAATATCACAACGTGTGTATAATTCTATCATTATGATTAATGAATTTTAATTACAAAATTAAAATAATAGAGTTTCTCACTTTGCTTTGAATTTTCCCAAGGATTGTAGACCGCTCCGTTTCTGTCCACACTTCCTCCATCGGGTAGATCTTGCTCTTACGGTTCCAACGAACCCATTTTCATCTATTTCTGACATTATTTGAATAAGTTATCGACCTCTAAGGTTTGAATAATTTATTAAACAAATTAAATAATAATTACTTGTGTTAATTACATTACATCACTAAGCCAAAGGCCGCTCCTTTCTTCTTCACGAACAGATGGCCGACGATTTCACAAATGGGTTCGAATTTAGGACTTACGTTCTGGCATTTCAGGCGACGATACGGGGTGATGACCATATGGATTAAAAGAGGAGAAAAAATCTCTTTAATAATTCAACTGGAGTGTGGTCTAATTCTTAGAGGAGGAGGAGATTTTAGTGGGAGAAAGAGGAAGCAAGTTCGGCCATTGATGGATAAGGGTGACGGCTGTTAACAATGAAGAAGGGTTTCAAAAAAAAAAATGAATTTCTTATTATTTATGATAAGATATTATTAAATAACGCTAAAGGCCCGCTAATTTGTACGTTAAAAATGAAAATGAATTGAATAATTGGAAAGGATTCATGTTTCCAAAATATTCTCTTTGATTGTTAGGTGCGCAACCTTTTTCCTTAATCCAGATATATATATACCATGTTTTTAATTGTACATTAACACGAAATTTCAAATTGATCATGTTCCTAGGCATTAAAGATAATCAAAAAGTGTAAATGCATGATGGAATGTAATGACGCATATTTCCGCACATATAAGTTTGCATAAAGTCTCAATAATTCTCATTAATTACCTACCAAACTTCATCCCGCTCAAAATGTAAATAAATAATTTCTTTATTAAGAATTGTAGATATTTAGCTCAAAAATAGGCAACTAACCACTTTGTAGTGAAAAGAGTCATAATGGGCATAAACTATATTGTTGTTATTATTATTATTATTATTATTACTACTAACATGAATATATTCTCTAAATTAAGGTCAATGACAAATTAACATGTTTCTTAATTGAACATAATTTCCCAATTAATGTCCATTAACTTATTTTTTCTAATTATTGCCTATATTAACACGTTTACATGTTCACAAATCAATGTTAATCCATGCCAATTATTAACGTGTTTTAAAATCAATGTAACATAGCATGTTTACCTAATAAATGTCGTGTTTACAAATCAAAGTCAATTAACATAATTTTTTATTTAAAAGCTAAGCGTTAATTTTGCATCACCAAATATGTACCGTTGATTACATTCATTTTTATTACTAAGGAATTCTAATACCTTTCAACATTTCCACTTTTGGACTTTTTATTTAAAACCATTTTGATTTCAATAACTAAATTAAATTACATATACTTAAATAATCGAAACATACGGGATGTAAAGATAACAAATTTATACTCCTTATTCTTCAAAATAGCTTAAATTAAATATTATTTGTTTTAACTTCAATTAAAATAAATTTTTAATCATTATTATTTAAAATAAATAATTTTAAATACTTAAAAATCCTTTAAAATAAAAATTTAAATTGGTCCTGATTTTGCGGGTTGTTACAACAACATTCTAACTCCACTATTGTATATTCATAGTTATAATATTTTACATGGAATTGTACTACTGAATTAATTTGAATACGATAGACAAATTGATTTGAACACAATAAAATAATATTTTATTTCAAACAAATTTGTTTATTACAAATATCAGTACAATTTTCTCATTCTATACATTTTTGTTCCTCCCACTACAACTCTCATATACAGAAATTCCTCACTACATATCACTCGATCACTCAATTACACGTACACAGTTATAAAAACATTCACTGACATTGACACAGTCGCCTTGTGCTCCAATCCAGTCCAATCATCTCCATATCTATCACAAAAACACACATGCAGTAAACTGGAACAAAAATAAAATTAAATACAAGCTAATAAAAATTTATTTTTAAATTTTATTTACCTAAGATTTTTGGTGTGTTTCTCATCATTTTTCTAAACTTGGTATGATATATATCAAGTGCTCACATCTGTTTAAGTGTATAGAAAAGAAACCAGTATTGCAACTGAGGAGCAGCCTCGTGGACCAACTCAACTCAGTGCATATCAAATCATATCAAATCAAGGCAGCATCTGTTTATATCAATTTTTTTTATAAAGACAAAAAATTTCAAGGTGACATGGATTAGTATATACACGCACAAATACATAAACCAATGGACTCGAGCTAAATGGATACACATGAGCACTTTACAAGTTCATCCCAAAAGAGTGATAGCAGACATCACACAGCAACAAGAAAAAAGGTGGACATTGCATAACAAAAAGGCTCATTTAAACAACCCGATAAGTCAGCACACCAATGTACAACAGGAAGAATAATTAAGAAAAGCAATGTAAGTATACAAAGATCAAAATGACACTAAAGTTACAAACAAATCCGGGTCAAGTATTAAAGAGTAAAGGGCCAAACAATTTGGCAAGGTCGACTCAAAGCCAAAGTGCCAAAGTACATGAATTATGACTACAGCATGGCAAAATCAAGTCATTATGTGAAAAACAGGAAATGATTCAAGTTCATACTAGTAGGTTCAACTCATACAACAGGCAAATGAAGATATCGAGACACACTGCAATGCATGATGATCAAGTCCGGCTTTGCTCAGTTACAAATGTTGGCAAGAAAAGTCAGAGAAGCAACTGTTCTTATCAGTTTTAAAAATGATCAAATGTTTAATCTGTTCAAATGAAATCAGAGTAGCATGTGTTCTTATCAGTTCATGGCAACATATCAATACAGCAATAGCACCAGGGTCAAATGTTCAAAGACAAATGCATGGACACATGATATATGCAACTGGTACAAACAGAATGAGCAACGCAAGTGGCACAACCATGAATGGACAAAGGAGCATCAGCACACCAATGTGATCAATGCAAACATAGTTTGGTGCTACAGGACAACAAATAGTAAGAGTGGCATTAACAAATATACAGGTCAAGGCAAAACATATGAAGAATCAGTTCAAATAAACGGAAAAAATATCAAGTATAGGATTTGTTCTCAAAATGTCAAATAACCCAAAATAATCAAGTGCAGTATCGGTTCTGGTCATAACAACTTCAAGATAAAACGTATTCAAGTGTATATTCAAAACCAACAAGTCATAAACGTATAGCAACAGTTCAAACTCAAGTATGCAAGGCAAATAAATTTTGGAGCAGCAATAAAAAGGTTTTCCAGAAGTTCACGCAAGTAGTTTCTTAATCTAATAAAAGCTTCAATATATTAGACAAAGTTTTAGTTTAGAAATGGTCAATATATATATATATATAATTGAAGTTCCACGAAAATCTATTCAAGATTATAATTGACTGCCACTAAATTTTACCATGCAGTCATTCCATAAAGTGTGGAAATTTAAGACCTATTCAAAGTCAGGAAATCACCACGCAAGTTCTTCTAGAATTTCAAATTCCACAATTTAAATGTCGAAGATTTTCAAGCCAAAAATCACGCAAATTCAAAGCCAAGTATCATCTAGAATCGAGCCCAAAATTCATGAATATATTCAAGACCAAATCCATACGAAATCAGAGAAAAAATTTAGGATTTTAATCCTACATATACACCCATCATCACTGGCTCTTAATCCATCCAAGTTCAAGCACAAAAAAAGGGGAGTAATTCGAATTTAAAATCATACCAGAAAAAGGAGAGTACTTGGATCCTTCTACTCAGTTAAAGAAGAGATAACGACTGAAAATTTAAGAGCATCAGAGAAGAGAGAGCGGTAATCAAAGGAGTTTACAAACCCTAGCCAAGTCGTAATCGCCATCACCATTTTTTTTCTCTAGAGGCACTTAAGAGATCGGGTTAAAATAAAATGGGTGAAGCAAATAGAAGATGGCCGACCAAGTTACAAAGGACTTAAAGGAATTTATTTTTTAAAACTTGGGTTTAGTTTTGTTAAGGGTTTAATTTTAAATTGTTTGTTTTTATTTATTTTAATTTCAATTTGTAATCAAATCCAGAGTTTTCTAGTTTGTCTCTAAAACTAGGGAGACGAATTACGGGATTTGTAATTCGGGGAAATCTGGTTTCGAGGATAGAAACCAGTGCAGGGTTTTGAGCGTAGGGTTAAGAACAGTTGGGAGCGAGTGTCGCGAGTTTACAGGGGATTATAAGCATAGAAATTGTTTTAACTCCTAGTAGAAACCTTGGGAAATGCAGCAGTAGGCAGAGTTTCGCCGAAACTGGGTATATCTGTGTGTTATTTATTTTCCGCATTTATTCTGATTATTATCTGTGTTGTTATTATTTAATTACTCAGCAAAAATCTATGATAAACCCTATTCACCCCCCTTTAGGGTTAATTTAGATCCTACAAAGACTGCTTGTTTTAAAGCTTCGAAAGCCAATCGGGCTTGTTGGGTCCAGAGAAATTGTTTTGTTTTAGCAGATCGGTTAATTGACTAGCAATTTGGGCATATTGTTTGATGAATCTGCGATAGTTACCGTGAGGCCTAAGAATTCTCAGACTTTGGTTCCTGTTTTGGGGGTAGGCCATTGCAATATTGATTCGATTTTTGCTAGGTCCACTCGTGCACCTGCGTGTGATATAAGATGGCCCAAGTAGTCAATTTCTGTGAACTCGAATTTGCATTTGGCCAAGTTAGCAAAGAACTTGTTGTGGTCAAGTATTTCTAATGTGATTCGAAGATGGTTCAAGTGTGAGTTCCAAGAGGGGCTAAAGACAAGAATATCATCGAAGAATACTAGGATGAATTTGCATAAGTAAGGCCGAAAAATGTTATTCATGGTGGCTTGGAAAGTTGATGGGGCATTGGTTAAGACAAACGACATGACTAAAAATTCATAGTGTCCTTTATGAGTGCAAAAGTGGTCTTTGGGATGTCGGGTTCGTGGACATGGATTTGGAAATATCCACTCCTTAGGTCTAATTTTGAAAAAACCATGGCGCCATGCAATTCATCCAATAGTTCGTCAACTGTGGGGATTGGGAAGTGGTCTTTTATTTTGATTGTGTTAAGTGCATGGTATTCGACGCAAAAGCGCCATGAACCATCTTTCTTTTTGACCAGAAGGACGGGTGAAGAAAAAGGACTTGTGGACGGTTGGATTAGTTTTGAGTTGAGCATGTCTTGGATTTGGCGTTCGATTTCATTTTTTTGGTAGTAAGGGTAACGATATGGTCGGGTATTGATAGGATTGGAGTTCGGTTTTAAATTGATGTGGTGTTGGAGTGCACGTTGTAGTGGAATAGTTGTTGGCATTGTAAAAACATGAGTATAGGAGGTAAGTAATTGGTCAAGTAGTGGATCGGTTTGTGTTTTAAGTGGGTTTTGGGCTAGTGGGACATTTGTTTGGAATAGGAGGCAAAAGTATGTCGAAATGGCCGAAGTGGTCTCTAGTCGTTTTAGTTGCTGGAGCGAGATTAGTGATGGATTTCAGGCTTGTCCGAGCCCAGTAAGATTAATGGGCCTGTTGTGGTAAGTAAAAGACATAGTCAACTATTTATAATCCATGGTTATTGGACCCAATTGTTCCAACATTAGATTCCTATAACACCATCGGACCCAACAATTTCCAGAAGGTGAAAATTTATTAAAAATTTGTTTCCTTGAATATCCACTCGCACTTTGGGGCAGCTACCAGTACTTTTCAATTTCTCACCATTGCCTACTGTAACCATGAATGCGGCTACGGTATCGATTTCCAAGCCCATAAACTTGGTTGTCTTAGGGTGGAGGTAATTGTGTTTTGAGCCTGTATCATCGAGGATGGAGATTGGTTTATTGTTAATTAAGGCAGGCAGACGAATAGATCGTGGGTGTGATGAGCCGGTGAAGGCGTGGAAAGAGATTTCTTGAGGGTGGTCAGCTATTACGATTTCATGTGGATCTAGTTCAGAAGTAGGTTCTGTTATTGGTTCGTTGGTGGCACGTTCATCATCGGGATTAGTGTTGGGGAGAATCATGAGTATGTGAGTGGATTTACAACGATGGCCAAACTGATATTTCTCATCACAGTTAAAACATAATCCTTGTTGCTTTCAGATATTCATTTCAGCCTGTGGCAATTGTTTGATGGAAACGTGTGGTTGGGTTTGTTGTAGTTAAGGTATTTATGAAATTGATTGTGTGGCAGATTGGTTGCTGTATGGTTTTGAGAAGGACTGGTTGGTTTTTGTAACACCCCACCTCCGCTAGGGTCACTCACAAAGGGAATGCACTAGTTTTGGTGGAGTATTACCTAGGTAAGCATACATAGAGATATCACAAGACAGAACATAAAATAAGCAACGGTAGAAATTAAAAACCAAATTTCATTATTTTCCAGAAAAGAGTCAAAACCTCATATATCCAAGGTACAAATTATTCCATTACATCAAATTCTAGATAAAGAAGCATAAACTTAAAGTAGCAAAAGTAAATTATTCCCCAAACATAGCAGAAGTGCAGCCATAGCATAGCTCAAGACCAAACCGTACATGAGCTGTCAGAAAGCAAGCTAAATCCAAGCTAAGAGCTAGTGTTTCCTCCCTGAGAACCTGGGGGGGGGGGAAACGAAAGAAAAAGAGGCGAAAGAAAAAGGGTCAGTCATAAAGACTGGTAAGCCCTAGTGACTTTCAACATAAAAACTAGTAAATGTAACAAGACAGGTATAAACTGAAAATAAACATAAGGATGATGATAAGTATGGCATGATAAACTAAGATAACGAGATAACTCAAGTATGGCATCGCATGTTCAAAGTTCGCTGCACCAACTGTACTAGTGTTCTAACCCATGTCAAGTATTAATCATGAAATGATCCCTTGGCCCAATATCATGAAGTGACCCATTACGGGGTCCTACGGTACGATCTACTAATCGATCGACTCCCTAGAAGTTCTAGCTCGTCATGTGTCTGTGTCATACGGCCCTATCCTGAAATGTAATTACCTGTGCTAGGTCCACCATAGGGTGAATCAAGCCCTATGGTGCCAACCATCGACACGAATCAAGCACGCACAGTGTAAACCTACGGGTGCCCAATGCCTGCTTTTTCAACTCCGGACTACGTGCACGACCATAGTCCGCCTGAACCTACAATGGCGCACCAACTCAGCCATCGTTCTGGTCGCTTACAATCAGCCCAGTAATCGTGCCCTACCCTGCCTAATCCCAGGGTATCGTGATACATCTAAGTGGGTTACTGCTGAAAAGGACCGCGTAACTAGGGTTTCTAATGGGTTAAGTGTTGTCATTCAAATTCGTGACTTAACCCTATCCAAATCATGTATCAAGTTGGTTAAGTGTGTTCAAGCGGTTCATGACTTAACCCTATCAAATCATCGTGTCAAGTTGGTTAAGTATATTCAAGTGGTTCATGACTTAACCCTATCATGTGGCATTAATTAATTAATGCACCCCAACCTCTCACATTAGACTAACTGTTGTGGTCACTGGATTTGCCGGGCGGTTCCGGGCAGATTTACACCACAACATAGTCTAACCTCGGGTTTTTCGTGCGATATGACCAACTACCCACATTGGATCCTATTGTTTGCAGTCACTTGATTTGCCGGGCGGTTCCGGGCAGATTTACACTGCAAACTCAACCCAACCTCGAGTTGGCTATTTTCAAGTTTATCTAAGTGTCATGCCCACGTTCAAGTTTTCATGTCAAAATTCATGTCGAGTTTTCATGTCATGTTTCATGTCAAATCGTGTCAAGTTCATGTCCATATCCAGGTTCAAGTTATAATAACGTTCATGTTCAAAGCCAATTTATGTTTTACCTAATCTACCCAAATCGTATTCCCATCGCACATAAACTCGAATCGATACAAATAAATCTAATTAGGGAATAACATAAAAAGGGACGGGTATAAGGTGGCAAAAGTGATTACTAGCTTAGCATGGTATGACTTATAACATTACTGGCATATGGAATATTGGCCTCAAACATAAAGATTCCAAATCTAGCAAAATAAGGTACTAGTCAAGATAATAGTTGTCATAAGGTGATAGCATAGTCATGGTAGCGATTGACATAAGGTGATAGTATAGTCATGGTAACGATTGACATAAGGTGATAGTCATAAACTTGTGACTAATAGCAGATTCAACATGATAATATGATGGGTTTTTCTTTTTGATTTACAACATAAATAGGCCCCAAATCAATGTCATAGTAATATACCCAAAAGTCAAGATCCAAGATGAACAAGCATGGATGTAAAACAGTCGTCATACACAGGTCCAATTTCAATTTACAACATATTCATATTACATTTACAGTTTAAATCTAAAAGTAACTGGGGCTTATAGATCGTGGTTCGAGAATTAGAAAAAGAAAGTCGATGTTGAATCTTTATATGCTTAGTCGAGTCCTAACAGAAGTCCCCAAATCAGCAATTCTCTTAATGTAGTTTCGACGTAGAAGAAGTAGTCTCTTTCTCTAACTTTTCAACCAGAATTAGAGCAGCATAATGTCAGAAAGAATTTTTGTGTAGAGAGACTAGTGTTAGGGGCTATTTATATAGGGTCAGGTCAACGAATGTAGACAGAAACAAGGCCAGAAACATCAAAGTGAATCCAGCTTCAAAAGTGGGCTCGGCCACCAGGTCGACCCCCAGGTCGACACTATGGTCGACCCCCAGGTCGACCTGGTCCTGGGCGGGAAATTTCCCGCCCATTCCATTCTGAGGTTTGAATTTCGAAATTTGAATTCGAATTTTGAGCTGTTTTGAACTTGAAAACTTCTGGAAACTTCGAAAGGTCATAACTTGGTCATACGGACTCCGATTTTCGAAAACTCGGACTCGTTTCCAAGCAGAATTTCGAGACGAATGAAATGGCATAATCCGTTTCCCCTGGTTCTTATTTTAAAAATTAGTTCTGCCTTGATTTATGGTTATTACACGTTATAAAAATACGGGTTGTTACATTCTCCCCTCCTTAAAGGATTTCGTCCCCGAAATCTCTAAGTTAGAAAGAATATATCCTACCATCCAATCATCCATCTACTCAAAGCATTATCCACAGGAAACCATTGACCTAAAAAGATCTCTAGTGCTGTATGAACATATGCAGAAAGTGTGTATATGTACTTATCTAATGCAAAAGATCAGGCGGTTACTGATTCAGTAAACCTCCTTAATGCAAAATATGTTAGTGTAATGAATCCAACATGTATGAAAATTCCTAACATAGTTTATAATCTCTATATGAGTGCACAAACATTCATTCATATGCAACATCGAAGTGAGAGCATAACAAGTTCCATCCATGTACAAGTATAAGCACTCATGCATATGCAACATGAAAATGTGACTGAGACGATCTAGTGCCTAATGTGTGTCATTCATCCACTAGCAACCACTTGCAAACACTTGCAACCATTTGCAAACATCAACCATAACATGTTTCAATCACATGTTTACATCCATATGGTTCTACCTAAGGTTCTCAAGATAAGATCGAGAAGATAACAAGACAAACGTAGGTAGTAAAAGCATGATACGGAAAGGTTTTCAAGTTTATAGGAAAAAGAGATCGAGAATGTACCCTCAAAAAGAAATGGGTAAAGCGCGCGTATCTTCTCTTCAGTTTCCCAAGTTGCGTCTTCTTGGGCTTCACTCCACTGAACTTTCACTAGCTTGTCTTCTCGATTCCTTAGCTTCTTGATCTCCGTTCCTAAGATACGAATCGGAACTCGCCTCAATGTTGCTTCTTTTTCCACTTCTACGCCTTCAAGGATGCTTGGCTCAACCACTTCGGCTGATTCATGCAAGAACTTTCGAAGATGCGAGACATGAAAGACATTGTGTACTCCGGCTAGCCTCTCGGGTAATTCTACCTTATAGGCCATTTGCCCAATCCTCTCAGTGATAGGGAACGGTCCTACGAACCTTGGTGCTAGCTTTCCAACCGCTCCAAAACAAACTACATTGCGTAAAGGAGTAACTTTTATAAAGACCATGTCTCCGACTTCGAACTCTAGGTCTGTCCTTCTCTTGTCCGCATAAGATTTCTGTCTATCTTGGGCCGTTTTCATCCATCTTCGTATCAACTCAATCTTCTCAGAAGTGTCCCTTATCATGTCGTGCCCAAGTATAAGCCTGTCTGTCGTCTCCCACCAACAAGTTGGTGACTTGCATGGTCTTCCGTACAGGGCTTCAAACGGTGCCATTCCGATGCTAGCTTGGTAGCTATTATTATATGCAAACTCCACGAGAGGAAGATGGTCTTCCCAAGTACCGCCAAAGTCAAGAATGCATAGTCTCAAAAGATCCTCTAGCACCCTATTTACCCTTTCGGTTTGTCCATCCGTCTGCGGGTGATAGGCCGTGCTCAAGCTCAGTCATGTACCCATTGCTTCTTGCAGACTATTCCAAAACTGGCTAGTGAAAATCGGGTCACGATCACTAACTATACTAGAAGGAACCCCGTGTAACCGTACTATCTCCCGAAGGTAAATAGACGCTAGCCCTGATGCGGTCCTCTTGCTTTTTACTGGATTGAAGTGAGCACTTTTCGTGAGTCTATTAACTATGATCCATATGCTAGTATTTCCCTTCCTTGACCTAGGCAGTCCATCCATGAAACCATCGAGATACTCTCCCATTTTCATTGCAGAACCTCCAAAGGATGTAATAGCCCACCGGGCTTCTTCGACTCGGCCTTTACTTGTTGGCACACCATGCACTTTGAAACAAACTCTGCCACGTCCTTTTTCATTCCAGTCCAAAAGAAAATGTGTTTCATATCTCTGTACATCTTATCCCCACCGGAATGTATGGTCATCTTCGAGTGATGCGCCTCCTCGATAACATTCCATATTAAGTCTCCCACTTGCGGGACGCATAGCCTTCCATCACGCCTTAGCCATCCCTTGTCATCTATGGCATACCTACCGAGGTGACTTGACGTCTCACCCTAATCAGCTTGTCCATGATTTTGACTATCTGTGGGTCTTCCTTCTGTGAAGTCCCTACTTGATCTAGAAGTGTAGGTCTTAACTCAAGAGATGCTAACGTATCAGCCAATGACTCAACAACAGGTGTGAAATCAAAGGTTGCTATAAACTCAAGACTTTTCCTTTCAACAAACAAGGGGCTCAAAGTCAACCTTTTCCTACTTAGCGCATCTGCCACCACGTTACCCTTGCCAGGGGTATAAGCTATATCGAAGTCATATGATGCCAAGAATTCCATCCACCGCTATTGTCTCAGATTCAAATCTTTCTGTGAGAAGAGGTACTTAAGCAATTTGTGGTCGGTATACAGCTCGTACCTCTCCCCAAGAAGATAATGGCGCCAAGATTTATGTGCAAAAACGATCGCCGCCAACTCCAAGTCATGTGTGGGATAGTTCTTCTCATGAACTTTAAGTTGTCTACCCCCATAGCATATCACTTTCCCTTCTTGCATTAGGACTGCGCCTAATCCCGTGCCACATGCATCTGTTTACACGGTAAACGTCTTACCTCCATCGGGTAATGCCAAGACTGGAGCTGTGGTGAGGGCTCTCTTGAGTCTCTGAAAAGCAATCTCACATTCTATGTCCCACACAAACGCTAGGTTTTTCTTCGTTAACCTAGTAAGAGGGGCTGAAATCTTAGCTAAGTCCTTAATGAACTTCCTATAGTAGCCTGCCAAACCGAGAAAGCTTCTCACTTCAATTGCGTTCTTAGGAACTTTCCAGTCTTGCACCGCAACCACCTTTGCGGGGTCCACGGCTATGCCTTGCTTAGAAACTACATGTCCAAGAAACCGAACTTCCTTCCTCCAAAAATGGCATTTGGAGAACTTAGCCTTTAACTGGTGTGCTATAAGCGTATCCATGACTTCCTTGAGATGTCTAGCATGCTCTTCTTCGTCCTTTGAGAAGATCAGAATATCATCCACGAAAACCACTACAAACTTGTTAAGGAACTCCCGAAACACCCTACTCATCAAATCTACAAAATACGCGGGTGCATTCGTTAACCCAAACGGCATGACGAGCCATTCGAAGAACCCATCTGGAATCCTAAACGCAGTTTTGTCAATGCTATCCTCAGCCACTCTAAGCTGATGGAACCCTGTGGCTAGATCGAGTTGAGAGAAATCAGATGCTCATACAAGCTGGGCAAACAGATCGTCGATTCTTGGCAGTGGGTGCCTATTCTTCTTTGTCAGCTTGTTTAACTCACAATAATCTACGCACAGACGAAGCGAACCATCCGCCTTAGTAGCGAATACCACCGGAGCACCCCATTCAGAAATGCTTCGTCTTATGAAATTTTTCTCAAGCAACTCCTTAACTTGTTTACTAAGCTCTCTTCTTTCTCGCGGGGCCATGTGCCTAACGGGCAATGAAACTGGCTTGGCATTATCAACAAGATAAATTCGGAAGTCTATCTCGCGTTTAGGAGGTAACCCCCTTACCTCATCAAAGACATCTGGATATTCTCGTACCACTTTTACAGATTGCAAATTGTCGATGGACGAGTCAAGAGACTCAACATGATAGGACCCTTAGGGTTACAAGAAATTTCAAGGGTATTACCAAGGCGAGTCATGAGCCTCACTACCCTTCGTTCACAATCAAGAATGGCTCCATAATTGGACAGCCAATCCATGCCTAGAATCAATCCGTATCCCATAAATCCGAGAACATAAGCATTACGCGTGAATTCTACGCTTAAGATAGAAATTCTCAAATCCACACAAATCATGGACAAATGAGCAGAGCCCCCAATTGGATTTGAAACTATAACGGGATCCTCAACTAGACTAGTACTTAGGTGCAGATTTTCAACAATATCAGAAGTAATAAAAGTATGCGATGCGCCAGAGTCAAATAAGGTTCGAACAGGAAAGTCGGAAATGTAAACAAGGCTTTCTACGAAAATATTACTACCTCGGTCCGGTGCTGGAGTGGTGTTGAGAGCATGCAACTGCCCTCCAGAAGGTCCTGCTCGCTGGGTCTGCCCTTGCCCTGTCCTTGCTTCTTAGGGTAATCCTTGCTGATGTGTCCTGTATCTCCACAATGAAAGCATTCACCCAACTTTCTCTTCTTCTTTCTACAGTCTTTAGCTAGATGTCCCGTAATCCCACAAAAGTTACACTTCCTTGTCTCACGTGCCTTGTTGTTGTTGCCCTTGTTATTCTTGTTGCCTCCCTTCTTGAAGTCAACTTTCTTATTCTGAGTCTCATTAGGCTTAACCTCCTTCTTGCTATTCTTGTCTTCTTCATGGAGTAAAGCCATATCCACTAAGCTTTCAAAAGTCGCCCCCATGGGTATATGAGTTATGGCCAAACTGTGTAGTGGCTCGTTCAATCCTCGAGCAAAGCGTACAGCCTTTTTCTGGGCCGTATTGACCAAGTCCAAACCGAACCGAGCAAGCTGATTAAACTTATTCACGTACTCCCTAACTGACATGTCCCCTTGCTTGAGCGTGAGGAGCCTCTCCATCTGAAGGTTCTCTTCTGCTGACGATAAGAATTTAAGCCCAAACCTCTCTCTAAAGTCTGCCCAAGTCTCAATTGGCCTGGTGGCGTTGGTGACTTCCCACCAAAATGCAGCTTCCTCTTTCAACAACCATGCTGCCAACTGAACTTTCCTATGGTCCTCCACATCAAAGATAATAAACAAGTCTTCAGTCTCCTTTAGCCAATTTCGTGCCTCAACGAAGGTTTCAGTTCCAACGAAGTTCTTGCCGCCCATCGCTTTAAAGTCTTTGCATATTTTGGTAAAGGCGGTACCAGGAGGAGGAGGAACCGCGACCACTGGGGGAGGAGGAGGAGGGATGTCTGCCGGGCCCGCGCCGTCGGCCCTAGCTTCTAAGTACCTTCGGAACCATCCAGGCACGGGTATTCCCTCAGGCAGGTTAAGATCAGCCATGCTGAAAAACGGAAAGAAAAAGATTCAAACGAGGAAACGAAAGAAAGTGCTAATGGCTTTTTGGGGAATAGCCTTTTTAAACATAAAACTTTTCTTAAAAAAATGCTTCTTTATAAATGGTTTTTGGAAAATAGTTTCAGAAGGTTTTTAAAACTTTTGCCCCGTCTGGTAACCTTCTGCTCTGATACCAAATGTAACACCCCACCTCCACTAGGGTCACTCATAAAGGGAATGCACTAGTTTTGGTGGTGTATTATCTAGGTAAGCATACATAGAGATATCACAAGACAGAACATAAAATAAGCAACGGTAGAAATTAAAAACCAAATTTCATTATTTTCCAGAAAAGAGTCAAAACCTCATATATCCAAGGTACAAATTATTCCATTACATCAAATTCTAGATAAAGAAGCATAAACTTAAAGTAGCAAAAGTAAATTATTCCCCAAACATAGCAGAAGTGCAGCCATAGCATAGCTCAAGACCAAACCGTACATGAGCTGTCAGAAAGCAAGCTAAATCCAAGCTAAGAGCTAGTGTTTCCTCCCTGAGAACCTGGGGGGGGGGGGACGAAAGAAAAAGAGGCAAAAGAAAAAGGGTCAGTCATAAAGACTGGTAAGCCCTAGTGACTTTCAGTATAAAAACTAGTAAAGGTAACAAGACAGGTATAAACTGAAAATAAACATAAGGATGATGATAAGTCTGGCATGATAAACTAAGATAACGAGATAACTCAAGTATGGCATCGCATTTTCAAGGTTCGCTGCACCAACTGTACTAGTGTTCTAACCCATGTCAAGTATTAATCATGAAATGATCCCTTGGCCCAATATCATGAAGTGACCCATTACGGGGTCCTACGGTACGATCTACTAATCGATCGGCTCCCTACAAGTTCTAGATCGTCATGTGTCTGTGTCATACGGCCCTATCCTGAAATGTAGTTACCTGTGCTAGGTCCACCATAGGGTGTATCAAGCCCTATGGTGCCAACCATCGACACGAATCAAGCACGCACAGTGTAAACCTACGGGTGCCCAATGCCTGCTTTTTCAACTCCGGACTACGTGCATGACCATAGTCCGCCTGAACCTACAATGGCGCACCAACTCAGCCGTCGTTCTGGTCGCTTACAATCAGCCCAGTAATCGTGCCCCACCCTGCCTAGTCCCAGGGTATCATGATACATCTAAGTGGGTTACTGCTGAAAAGGACCGCGCAACTAGGGTTTCTAATGGGTTAAGTGTTGTCATTCAAATTCGTGACTTAACCCTATCCAAATCATGTATCAAGTTGGTTAAGTGTGTTCAAGCGGTTCATGACTTAACCCTATCAAATCATCATGTCAAGTTGGTTAAGTATATTCAAGTGGTTCATGACTTAACCCTATCATGTGGCATTAATTCATTAATGCACCCCAACCTCTCACATTAGACTAACTGTTGTGGTCACTGGATTTGCCGGGCGGTTCCGGGCAGATTTACACCACAACATAGTCTAACATCGGGTTTTTCGTGCGATATGACCAACTACCCACATTGGATCCTATTGTTTGCAGTCACTGGATTTGCCGGGCGGTTCCGGGAAGATTTACACTGCAAACTCAACCCAACCTCGAGTTGGCCATTTTCAAGTTTATCTAAGTGTCATGCCCACATTCAAGTTTTCATGTCAAAATTCATGTCGAGTTTTCATGTCATGTTTCATGTCAAATCGTGTCAAGTTCATGTCCATATCCAGGTTCAAGTTATAATAACGTTCATGTTCAAAGCCAATTTATGTTTTACCTAATCTACCCAAATCGTATCCCCATCGCACATAAACTCGAATCGATACAAATAAATCTAATTAGGGAATAACATAAAAAGGGACGGGTATAAGGTGGCAAAAGTGATTACTAGCATAGCATGGTATGACTTATAACATTACTGGCATATTGTATATTGGCCTCAAACATAAAGATTCCAAATCTAGCAAAATAAGGTACTAGTCAAGATAACAGTTGTCATAAGGTGATAGTATAGTCATGGTAGCGATTGACATAAGGTGATAGTATAGCCATGGTAACGATTGACATAAGGTGATAGTCATAAACTTGTGACTAATAGCAGATTCAACATGATAATATGAGGGGGTTTTCTTTTTGATTTACAACATAAATAGGCCCCAAATCAATGTCATAGTAATATACCCAAAAGTCAAGATCCAAGATGAACAAGCATGGATGTAAAACAGTCGTCATACACAGGTCCAATTTCAATTTACAACATATTCATATTACATTTACAGTTTAAATCTAAAAGTAACTGGGGCTTACAGATCGTGGTTCGAGAATTAGAAAAATAAAGTCGATGTTGAATCTTTATATGCTTAGTCGAGTCCTAATAGAAGTCCCCAAATAAGCAATTCTCTTAACGTAGTTTCGACGTAGAAGAAGTAGTCTCTTTCTCTAACTTTTCAACCAGAATTAGAGCAACATAATGTCAGAAAGAATTTTTGTGTAGAGAGACTAGTGTTAGGGGCTGTTTATATAGGGTCAGGTCAACGAATGTAGACAGAAACGAGGCCAGAAACATCAAAGTGAATCCATCTTCAAAATTGGGCTCGGCCACCAGGTCGGCCCCCAGGTCGACCCCCAGGTCGACACTATGGTCGACCTGGTCCTGGGCAGGTCGACTACATAGTCGACCACCAGGTCGACCTGGTCCTGGGCGGGAAATTTCCCGCCCAGTCCATTCTGAGGTTTGAATTTTGAATTTTGAATTCGAATTCTGAGCTGTTTTGAACTTGAAAACTTCTGAAAATTTCGAAAGGTCATAACTTGGTCATACGGACTCCGATTTTCGAAAACTCGGACTCGTTTCCAAGCAGAATTTCGAGACGAATGCAATGGTAAAACCCATTTCCCCTGGTTCTTATTTTAAAAATTAGTTCTGCCTTGATTTATGGTTATTACACATTATAAAAATACGGGTTGTTACATTTTTCTGTATGGAAATTTGGTCAAATCTATGAATTTCTTTTCTATGAGCTTGGCTCCATCGATGGAATCGGAAATATTGGTGGGGTTGAGGATATGTAATTTGTTTTGTATGTTTGTTTTAAGGCCGGAGATAAAACATTGTAGTACGGAGTTGTTGGAGAGTGTGGTAATTCGGTTACATAGATTTTCAAAAGTAGATTGGTAGTTTTCAACGGTATTTACCTGCTTTAGCTTAAACAATGTTGCTTGTGGGTTGAGAAATGTTGGTGGTCCAAATCGTTTCTCTATTGCTTTGGTCAATGTCGCCTATGTTGAGATTTGGTTGTTGCGATGCATCCGTTGGAACCAAGATAATGCTTGGCCTCGCATATTGAAGCTTGCGAGATCCACTCGTTGCTCTTCGGGTGTGGAATAGTAGGCAAAGAACCTATCAGCTTGAAATATCCAATCATGTGGATTGTTGCCGTCGAACGTTGTGAGTGAGCAATTTGGGGATCGAGTTATCAGCTTATGAGTGAGCAATTTGGTACGTGGTAGAAGATTGTTGGTTGGAGAATGGGTTTGTGGGTTGTCAAGCTTGCGGTTAATATCGGCTAAGGCGGATTTAATGTCGATGTTATCGGTCGTCAAGGTTTCGAACATGGCACTATGTGAATTTTGGGTAGTTTGGATGGCTGTTTGATTGGCTTGGATGGTATTGATAATGTTTTGGTGATCAACAAGCTGCTGAAATACATCATCTACTCGGGTCATGTTGATAAGTAAAAAAAAAGTAGAGTTGAATGAGAAGGGGAGGAGAAGTAGATCGGTGAAAGCACCAGTTTGATAAGAATTACAGCGAGGGAAGGAAGGAGAAGACATGATATACAGAGGGAAGGATAAGAATTAGAGAGAAATGAACAATAACTTTTCCATGCTATTCCATTCGATTCAGGTACATTTATAGACTTTCTCATAACAACCTTCATTACATGGCTAGGCCTACACTATTTTTAGATCTACTTTTTGTAATCAACTTGCATATTTAAAATAGAAATGAGTAATTTCCTAAATACAAAATAAGAAAAGAAAAGATAATTCAGCACGTATACATGTGCTCCTTGTAACCGAATTGCCTGGCATTCCCTTTTCTTCAGTCCATCAGCTTTTTTGGCAATTGTATATTTCTTTTAGGACGTGCCTTATTATCCCTATTGTCTGCATGTGTTATGTTAGTGCTGCTGTGCATATCACAACCATTGGGGGATTTAGGCAGATCATGAGAAAGAGACAAGAAGAATTTATATGTAAGAAGTTGAAGAAATGGTTAAGACCTGGTTAGTCTTAGTTTCACGAATAGAAAAGGGTCCAAATTATGTCGATGGATCAGATTTTTGACTTGGTTAAATTTGAGATGGTTATGTCCACCTCTGATGCTCCATGGTTCTAACTTATGATCACAGTTATCATGACCAGACCAAACCATCAGCCCAACCATCCGAACAGTGGGCTGACGAACATTTCGGCCCGGAGACAATTCAAACCGCAATAAGCTGTTAAGCCGTCCAAGCTTGTGTCCAGCCATAGAAGCCCATGGGTTTCAAGGAAACTTTGTCCCAGCCCAAGCTTATTTTGCCTTAAAACGGACAAGCGCAGATGTAATTTAACTTTATTTGTGAGTGGCAACTTATATATAATAAAAAAATGGTACAATGCTTTCAAATCTTAATGATGTGGGACTAAAAACCTACCAGGATTTTAGAATTTCATTACTGTTTGGTGAAGCAACTTATTTTCTGTAGCCACAACGATTTTAAATAGATTAAATGTATGTCAGGATTCTGACGGTCCGACCGGTCGGACCTTAAAAACCTTGAACCTTGGGACATCATGGTTCGATTGACGGTCCGGTCATGATAACATTGTTTGTGATACATTATCAAACTATAGAGGTTTGAATAAAACATTCCCTTTCTCTTGGAGTGAGGAAGTCCAAACCTTGGGGATTGATGTTTAGCTTTCGCTTTGCTTGAAATCTTCTTATTGAGATCCTTGGGAATTACATTCTGGTTAGATGAAGTGTTAGGTTGATTAGGAAAAGTATCTGACCATTTACGGTTAGTACCAATGAAATGGTAAGGGTATTTAGATTGATTGGTTAGTTTTGGTTGTCAAGCATGGTTGTATAGTGAAAAAGGAAAGTGGTTATTTATGTTTTGAATTTTACAAAAAGAAAATTTGGGACATTGAATGATGAACTGGTGACGGTAAGTGTAACGACCCATATTTTAATGATTGTATATTTAAAATGTTTTATTTAAGCATTGATGTTAATTATTCAATTGATGGTTCCAAAATGGGATTTTTCACAAACGATCACAGTAGGACTTGGGACCAGTTCCATTGGGTCATATTGTTCATTGCATGGAGAATAAGTATATGGATTGCTATATTTCGAGTTTGGACCATTTGACGGTCATAAGACCTCGATGTATATGCATAAATTATCGTTTTGGCACAGTGTTGAATTATGATGAAATTTATATTCCTACAATCGTTGTAGTGAGTTGTTGTATAGTATCAAGTTTTTTAGTGATCATACGTACCATTTGATCGTACATAAATAAAATGAGTGTCAATTTATATATGAAACTAACACTGTATTATTCGAGTTTTAAAGGCTAACTTCTGCATACAATTGAATTTTATCTCGAAACTAGTCTCGTTGTTTCCAAAAGGAATTTTTTCATAGATGACGACAAGCGGCACATGTCAATTGGAGATTGCAGGATTTTGGGTTCATTTGAGAATAAAGTAAATTGAACAATACTATATTATCCAAACCCTAATTTCCTATTGGTCTGCCACTATTCAGTTTCACTGTAGCTCATCTCCCTTTTCACAAAAATGGCTGTACATTTTCCTTTTCTTCAAAAGTACCTTTCTCCTTCCGTACTTCACGTAAAATCATGAGACATTCATCGTTGTGCTCGTATGTCCAATGGATTCAAGCCCATGTAAGTTTCATCATGATCGGTGATTGTCGAACCCATCCATTCAACTCTAAGGTTGCAGATTCCTGTGGCTGTGATCAACGTTGGCTGCAGTGGAGGGTGGTATCGGGTAGAGAAAAACAACACGCATCCTCGGCAAGCTTTTGTGGTGGTCCGACCTCGATTTGGGTGGCATAACCTGCTCATCATCTTGGCTGCTCCTAAGGGGGCATCATGATCTGTTTTAGTGCATGAGGGTTCGAGCGAAGGCATAGGTAAGCGCAGTTTCGGGCAAGGATCATGTCAACGCTCTCTCTTTTGGATTTCGTTATGGTTTGAGCCGTACCACTCGTTTTTTAGTGCATGAGATTTTTCTGTGTATGTGCAGCCATGAAGATTTGAAAATTAGTGGAAGAAAGATGTTAGGCTAAATTAGGTAATTAGCTTAAGTGATTATTAATTATTTAATTAATTCCTATTAAAAATCCATAATTATATCTCTCATAACTTTTGCATACGAGGTCGGATTTGGACGTTGTTTCTTTCGGTGGACTCATGCTGGTGAGCTCTACGGTTTAGAGTATATTTGGGTTGATTTGGCTAAATAAGTGATATTGTCTCTGATTGAATTGTTTTTGTTATATAGTTTTAACGTTTTAAATTGATTTCTAACTATAAAACGTAATTCTTAGGATAGTTGAACCTAATAGATAATAAAAATAAAATAAAATAAATAAGTTATTTAAGTTGTTTGTCACATTTATTTCTATTTGCGCGCTATTGCGCGCTATTTTGACCATGTGATTAGATTTAGGTTACTTGAACACTTGTTTCACTTTGATTGCTATATAGATGTTTTATTTAATTTATTAATATTGTTATGGATGCTTGTGCCCTTGTTTAGGAATTTGTCTGACTATAGGTTTTATGGTTGAATTGTTTGCTTAGTTTAGCTTAAATCGTCGTTCGTAGGCGATCTAGTATAAGGAAATCTCGCTCGTTAGAGTTTAGGGTGTTTATCGATCAAATGCATATATCGGTGTATATTGATTGAACGTACAAGGATGATAAAATCGAACGGGTGAGATAAATTCTCGAAGGAGCTTCAGAGAATGATGGAGTAGCATTGGAGCTTGGCATTAGATTCGAAGACATAGCGACACTGAAGCTTAGTAACCAATCTGAAGACAGAGGATGGAAATGGCGACAAGCTGGATTTTGTGATGAATGCCGATCGTTTTCCTTGGATGCACATTTAACCAGTTTTGGATAAATAGGTTATTCGAGTAGTCGTTATCAATTTATATGAAGTGGTCAATATAGGTTACTACTGCTATTGGAAATTTTGACCAATTTGATATAGACGATGGTGCGATTTCAAGGAGTAGGCCAATGATGGTCCGTTCGATGATGATTTTTACATGATGGTCCTCGATCAGTAGTTCGTTATCCGAGGATGGAAATTTCAAGATTGGAAGCAAAGCAATGACTTAGACAAAGGATAGTGATTCTCCAAAATGCAGAGTAATGACGATGGATCGAAGGGAAGATACTGGAGAGGGTTGGAAACGATTGATTGGGCTCGACGACAGGTTAGTTGTCTATACTTTGTCCCAAGCAAGGAGACTCCAAGTCATGGGTCATAAGAGTAGTTCCGAAGACATACTCTGCTATGGGTGATGTGCGCAGAGGGATTGTCACGACTGCCTTTTCGACCCTTAAAGGTCGACACTAGTACATCCTCGGTATTCACGTGCCGAACAATTAGGTATCGAAAAGACAGATTTTTGGGATGAAAGAAAAAAAGAGATAGAACAGAATCTTACAACGCAATGGAAAATTTACAATATAACAAAAGTCTTTACAAAAAGAAAGAACTTTAATTTATATATCAGAGTACAACACTAAACTATAACAACTCTGGACAGTTGTAACAACTTGTCCTTACATATACTGAAAGCAAAACAAAAACAAACACCGCTGAAAAAACTAAAAATACGGAAGTACATCCTAGCCCTTAGCTCCTTTCCTAAGCTCCAAAGAACCTAAGCTAACCTAACAAAATGCTCAGTCTGACCCGGGAATTATCGCAAAATAACACCCAGGTCAGACTAGAAAACTAGCGTGAGTAAACTCAAATCATAAAGAACTTGCTTTATTATATCTTTGAAATCATTTGAAATCAAGGGTATCTCGCAAGAGCACACCGCACATAAACACACACAGGTTGTTACCTTACAATAACCAAAACACTTTTATAATAATTATCTAGTGATATTATAATAATGTCTAGAATTTATAAGTAAACATAATAAAATAGCTGGAATGCTTGTATCTCATGTTTCAACAAAATAGGTATACAATCAAGACCGAAAGTTAGTATTGGAAAATGGATTCCAGCTATAAAAGGGTAAGGGTCTACCCACTGAATCCGTCAATCTCTAGATAAAACATACCGATGGATGCGTTAATTTACATCTCAGCAAATCAGGACCGACCCCACCCCTAAAATGGGCAGCACCAAATATGATCACCCTCGTTGATAAACAACCATAAAGGGTCCACAAAGCATAGAAACAAAAATCGACTCTAGATACGGAAAGATTATATCCTAATAGGGGTGACCCACATAGCCCAGGAATTTTTTTCATACTTTATTTATTCAGCGGATAATGAGGCCAAAGATTACATTTACCTTGTAAATAACAGAATATCGTAGAACGTTAACACTGCCTTCTAGATATATGTAATGCTAGCATTAATCCATGTAAGTTTGTTCTGGGTCTGAATGAAACTAAATAACTCCATCTTCAATCATCCTAAAAATATTTCCAATTCAAAACCTATGTACCCGATCTAAGTGCTTTTGGGAAAGCAAGCCCAATCCTAGTGAAGTGACCCAACAATTTTTTTTCTAATTTTTATTTGTAATTTTTACAAAATTCCTGGTCACATACTCAAAAGGTCATTCTCTCTCTTAATAAATCACTTCCAGGATCCAAGCACACCAATATAAAAATATTAGTTCAATACTAACCTTAATTTACTTTTATATATGAAGACATACAAGTCTCTTCTACTTATAATTAGAGTTTATAAAATTAAGCAGAAGAAAATTAGTTAATCTGAATTTTTAGCCAACATCTACACAACAAATATAGACTACAAATAGATTTTTCTATCATATAGACTTCCTATTAATTTTTCGTAAATCAAACTTTTATTAAAGCCTTGTCAAAACTGATTTATCTAATCCTTTAGAAATCTTATAACTTTAGTGCAAACCTTTTCAATATTTCAGTTGCATAGGATTCAGGTTACAACCTTGCTAAATGAACCAGGTGTTAAGGCTTTGCTTTACAACCATTTTATTTTCCAAAATACATTATAAAGGATGTTTTATGCCCTGGTTTGATGCCTTACAAAATGATGTGCGTTTGCACATATTATTATTCCATCAGGCTTTATAAAACCAGATTTACCATACTCTAAACATTACCCCTTTCTAATTAAATGTAAGGAGTTATACTCCCAAGAATTATTGGTAGGTTATATTTTTATATGTTAATACATATATACTATATACATATAACTATTCATTGGCATACCCGTACGAAGATATGTATATATTGGCTATACAAAGTTCAGCTGATTTCTTTACTTACAAGCAACTCTACCAGAGCCATTTTTCTTAATTTAAAAGCTTTATTCCTGTGATCACTTGAGATATTTTATCATATATTAACTTGCTTCTTTTTATATAGCTATTTCTGAGCTTAAGGATCATTAATACCAAATGTAACCTCCCTAAAATCCGTTATTCGTCTCAGACGTGGACATATCAGAGCACACCATTTTCCTTTAGTTTAAGTCAACAATTAAATAGTGTTTCATACTATAAAACTAGTTGTAACGACCCACATTTTTGGTCATTTGAATTTGAATATTTAAATCTATTTTAAATATTCTATTGGGTATATTAATGGATTTTAATATTGAATTTGTTTATAAAACGAAGTTTGAACATTAAATTTATATTTATTTTAAAACAAGCTCGTAATGGCGCAGTAGTTTGTAATATTGAGTTTTAAACTTCAACTGAATATACAGAATCCGATATAAGATGGAATTCTGTGAAACAGGAAACGTTTGAATCTATTTGATTATAATTTTCTAATGAATGAGAAAAATCGAGATTTCATGTTATAGATTGTTAGTTATGTCCAATTCAAATTTTCAAATAGTCACTATATAAATCTTTTATAAACGATAATGTTTATTTAATATATTTAATAAGGTTTTAGTATAATTTGGATATCGCTTTAACTCCAAATCGATAATGTTGGGTTATAGATCCATATTGTTTATATGTTAAGCTATATAATAATTTTATTCGGATATTTACGATAATAATAATTTATTATTATTTAATTGGATTTATTTTGGAATTTAAAATAATATTTTAATCGATATTATATATGCCTTTAAAAAGGCCATTTTGCAAATAGTTCCGGTTCTCGATGAAATTAGCTTCATTGGAACCGTAACGTTAAATTATTGTACGAAACCAAATTTCGCGGCAGTTTGATGTCATGTGCGACAACGATAGTCGTAAACACCTATATTTTTATTTAATCGTTTTGTCGATTTAATTTGAAAATTTAGAATAACCGATTTCCTAACAAACTTCATTTTCAGAGAACAATTTTATTAAAGCCGTAATGATTTATAATTTGTTAATATTTCAATTTTCAAGATTTTTGGATTTAATTTGTGATCGTAAGAAATTTAAATGTGTACAAATTCAAGTTGTGTAGTTATAAAGAAATTTTCCTAGACGATCTCAGAATTCAACGAAACATGTCCCATCTTGTCCGAAATATAGTTTTATGCTAGGATTTGAAGTTTCATCTTGATTGGAGGTCGTACGTAGGTGTTTTAACACGTTACTTCATCGTCAAGTTTAATATGTAATATTATATTCAAATGGTTACTATATCAAGGGACCTAATCCTAGAAAAAATGTTGGTCAAAATATATGCGTGGTCAACCAGTTTCATTTCCGCCTCCATCGTAATAAACAAACGGCCGACTACTTCTGAACTTCTTCACTATTTCTCTCTAAATCCCTTCCCCTATTCCAAAACTTCCCAACAGTAAAGTTGCTTAGCTCGTCGAGGTCCTCCACTCAGACGGTGGCGATCAAACTATGGCTACCTGGTGACCGGAATGCCACCTAAAACCCATTGCGTTCGAGGAGGCTTTGCCATCGATTGGGGATGTCAACCCTGACACGACTGATAGTGAAGGCGAAGGAAGGTATGCCGCCGCTTTCGGTGGACTTCGATCGATGTCAAGTCAAGGATATGGCGGTGCGTGAGCATATTGAGATGTGCGATGTCGGGTTTGATGCAGTCTGATGGAGCAAAACACGATGGTGAAGACACAAACGATGTAGCAGGAACCAAAGGAAACATCGGCCTTGTTACGAAACTAAATTGTAATTTAGTTTATCTTTGGTTAAGAACCTAATTAGTCTATTATTCTGTAGTTAACGGTTTAATGATTTCAATTAAATTGGTGTAGGATTTTCGAAGTCGAACTAAAGCAATGTATGATTGGGAAGAACGAATGAAGCAAAGGAAATAATCAGATTTTATTCTAAAAGCAAATAATTAATTTATTAATAATATAATTAATGATTTAAATTTATAATTAAGGAATAAACTTGTTAGTTATATTATAAACTATTATGTTTAAATTAGGGTATTGATTAAGCAAATTCGGCCTAGAACTTTGGAGCAGCTAGAACGCAATATAAAAGGAAAAAATTATCGGCATGCTTAAGTGTAATGAAAGAAATTAATTAATTGGTTAATTATTTAATTTGGGAATAAAATTGTTAATTAAATGCTATATACTTATTATAGTATAACTTTTACCCATGTTGGAAGAATTGAATAAAACAAATTGCATTGGAACCGTATGGATGAACATAATATTTTGGAACTAGTTTGGATGGTGACGGAACAGTTGGAAATTTTTGTTAAATTAGAACATCTGTTTAATTTAACTAGAACTGAATTGCTTAAACGACAAATGAATTAAGGTGAGTATAACTCACACAGTTTTGTCCCACTTATATTTTATATATGTCGGGTTCATTTATGTGTGTTATGGTCGCTAATTGTTGAATGCGTGTTAAATATATATTCATATATTGATTGAACCGATGATTTTAAACGTTTGTTTAATTTCAGTGAAAACCAAATCATTATTCTAACGATTGGAACCAACAGAGGTAGCTTACCTTGTTGGTCACGTTTATAGTAATATAAACGTGTTAAATTAAGTGGTTGATGTTAAATTGCTATTATTGGATGATTATTGAATTTATACCAATATATTGAATTGAATGATATTACTTTGAGGTAACCTATTTGGATGCAGGGAATAACAGGTTGGAGGGATCCAACTGGATTCCTCACTAGTAGTTGTTAAATTTTATTATATTACAATATATGTTGTGATACTTAATTTGTGATGTAGGGATTGATGGGTTGGAGGAATCCAACAAAATTCCTTACTAATATTGATAATGTTTATCAATATGATTTGTTGTGTTTATTGGAATGTGAAATTGGTTTATATTTCACAGTTTGGTACTTTAGCAGATATTTACCTCTTTAGTACCGACAATAAATTAAAAGCTTTTTGGAAATCGATATTAAACCGATTGTGAACGTTTTCAAAATTATATATATCAAAAATATGATGTTTTGTTTAAAAAAAACGTCGAAGATTTATTTATATTTTTAAAACTATTTAAATCATAAATTAATGGAAATTCCAAGATATTTATAAATAAATGGTTAAGCAGTATAAACTAGATTGGAATATTAAAATGATTGCGAAGAAAGGCCTACGGGCATGAATGGGATTGTAAAAGATTCTAAATTGTTGAAATGGACTAATGGAAGTGAAAATATACGAGAATTGATTTAAATGAGTTGAAAAGTGGTTTTTCGTAATTAATGAACGTTTTTGCAGCGTTGTTTATAAATATACGAAATGTAACAAAAATGGGTTTTCGTGATGAGATTAGCGAATAAATGGAATATGAATATTTGTTGTAAAATGTGAATTGAGGCAAATGTCAAATAAATAAGATTTCAGTGTAAGATTGCCAAAAGGATTATAAATGGAAATACGTATAAATTGAGTTAATGGGGAGAGTTGAATCAATATTTACAATTAGAAAGTTGTTTATAATTGAATGGTTAAGTTATTTATAATTGAATGGTTAAGTTGTTTATAATTGAATGGTTAAGTTGTTTATTAATGAATGGTTAAGTTGTTTATAAATGAATGGTTAAGTTGTTTATAATAATGGTTAAGTTTTTTTTAAATGAATATATAAGATGTTTATAAATAAATGGTTAAGGGATTTATAAATGAAAAGTTGAGAATTTTGTAAATAAAAAGTTTAGGATTTTGTAAATGGAAGGTGATGGGGTTTTGAAATGGAATCTGTAACATTTGATTTCAGAAGCTAAGTTGAACTATTTTGGTTAATTTAATGAAATAATATATTAAATAAAAATTGGAAATGATTTGTGAGATTATGAAGTAATATAATCATTTTAAAATGGTAAAAAGGAATATAATGTGGTTTTTGAGAAACTAGAACTTGTTGTACGTTGGTTGAGTTAAGTAACTTTCGAGGTGTCAAACCGATGTTGGTTTCGGCCTTTGGGGTTGATACTGAGAGATTTATCCACTTACCAATTTACAATGAGGGTCTAATGAGTAGAAGTGAAGTGATAATTGATTTTTTTCAGATATCTAATAAGACAGGGATTTTTTTTCCAAATTAGAAGTTTTAATATTTAATTAACAACTAATTAATTAAAGGGGCTAAATGATGCTGGGTACTGAATCAGTAAATTTATTTTATTTTTATGGATGAGTGGTTATTTATTTGATAGTTAAATAACCAACTATCAAATTTGGCCTATGCTATTGTTGGTATGGAAAGACCGGGATCAAATTAATATTCGAAAACCATTCCGACCAGCAAATACGTGGAAGGTGGGAGATGATGATTAAAGATGGGGCATTGAAGACCGTTGATCTTCATGAGCGGAAATACTACTTGTTGAATTTCTAAGGGTAGCTCTCGATGATATTTTGACTTGTGATTCTGTTGTGATTGGAATTTGCGAATTGTAAGAACTACTCGCTATTGATCCATAGGGTGATACCTAGGATGTAGTAGGAGGGTGCCTTCGGTTCATCCTGTTCCTCGATGATTTGTATGAACGGATGTCTGATAGAGTATTTCCAAAGGGACCGCGTACGTTGATTTCTTCAAATATACCATAGTTGGCAGAGAATGGCCATTCTCTTAGCTTAACAACTAGAGTATTTTTTAGGACGTCAATTAGTGATTGTCTGGCGGATCTAACGATGTGGCATTCAGAGTGAATAGTGGCAAGATGTTCTAGAAAGAGATTTATAACCTCAAGCCTCGCAACCAGGAAATGGTATAAAATCGGGTAGGTCGCATGGCTATGGGGGTCGCTCCCATTAGGGTGTATTGTCACAATCTATAGAATATTCATGTTTGCTCTTCTTTCGCTTCTGTATCTCCTGGGAACGGTTATGTTGGTACCAACCGTAGGTGACACTATATTTGGAACACTTAAGCGAAGTGAAAGGACGATCATGTTTAGCCTGAGTTGCGAGATGTTCTTGCTGAACCCGGTGTATTCCTCTCTAGAGACACTGTCGGAAGGTGGTCCCATACCTTGCAGTTGGAATCCGTTGTCCAATAAGAGCCCGCGGTTTTGATTGTATACTATGTATGTAGAGCGTGAGATGCAAACGTTCTGCTAGATTGTTATTTATTTGTATTTTTACATTATTAAAATATCAAAAAAGATATGATTACAAATTTTTTTGGGTTATCATATGGTAAAAAACGTCCGTATTTATGTGGATCGGTCTAACGATTATCCTTTTCTTTCAGAAAAGATTTGTTGTAACACCCCGTAATTTTATAACACATCAAAATGATAAACTAAGGAATATTTAATTAAATATTCTGAATTAAGTAAAACAGACTGCGCCATTGCATTCGTCTCAGAATTCTACTTAAGATAGACTATGACTTTGCATAAAACAGATATCGTATGAAGAAGTTATTAAGGTTAGAAGTTTGTATACACATAAGAAAAATATATATAAAAAAAACCAAAATAAGAATTCAAAATAAATCAAAAATCAGAAGCGAGAAATAAAGGAGGGAAATCGGCCCCTTAGGGGTCGACCCCGTCCTAGGGGTGTCGACCCATAGGTCAACCCTCACACAGGGGTGTCGACCCCCATGTCAACCCCGCCTAGATTTGGGCAGAATTCAGTTTCTAAACGTAGACTCGTTTCTTAACTTGATTCATTGACCCTAGGATATAAATAAGACCTTAATCCCATTGTTTTATTCACCTAAACCAATGGCGACAACGAGGTGTTGCCTCGAATCAGAGTAAAATATCCTATTCTTCTTCAACAACAAGCTATATGTATTCAGTGATTTGTGCTACAACATATACAATCAAATCTCTGTTCTTTAGATCCAATCACAGCGAGTCTATGTTATTTTTAGATATAAACACCTAAAATTTAATCTTGACCTGCCTATAAGTTTGGATCTAAGCCTATGCCTGTTAGTAATCTGAATCATAACAGATCTATCATTATTTGTATACCTAAATCACTGCCTAGATCTCAGTATGCCTATTTATGATATCCCTATTTTGTCAGTTTGCCTAATCGTGTCACCTTATGCTTATCATATTAGTTTGTCTAATCATGTCACCTTATGCCTATTATGTTAGTTTTCCTAATTAGTCATATTATGCCTGTTTATTTACTATGTCTATTCATGTTCTCTTCTCTCCCTCTTTCCATTTTTGTTTTTATAGCCAGGCTACCTTTGAGTCTAGGCATATCGCTGGAATACGCAAACGCACAAAATTGGGTATAATAAATTTGGCGCATAATTCATATTGTAAAACATGATTGGGAATTTCGGGAATAATTTGTACCTTGAACCAAAACTTGGGATTTGGGGGGCATAATCTATATCTTGATCTAAAACCTTAATCTGGGGCATAACTTGTATCGTAGATCGCACCGGGATTTGGGGCATAATAAACATGATAATTCGTTAATAATGAAAATGCCTAGATTTACAGTAATTAGAAACTGTAACCGCGCTTAGACACGAGGTTAGATTACACTTGTGGTACAAGTCTGCCCGGAACAGCCCGACACATCCAACGTCCGTAAGTGGCGAGCCTAATGTAAGGGGTCTTAGTGCATAAACATACGTGTAACGGTACTAAGACACGAAGTTAAGTCTGACTTGTGGAAGAAGTCTGCCCGTACCCAACCGACATATCCAGCATCCACAAATGACAGACTTAATGTGGACTAACTCAGTAATAACCATTAATGAATGAATGGTAATAAACTTGTAATACATAACCTGTTTGAATCCATAAGGATTACATGAACATGTTAACTTGAGTAGAGGTTAAGTAAACATGCTTGAATATGTGGGAGGGTTAAGTATATCTTGTGGTGGTGGGGTAATATTTATACATACAGGCCCACAAACTTAACTTGTGGGGTTATGCAATCTTGTTAAACTGGTAGGCATAACATATTGAAATCCTAGTAGTGGAAATGCAAGCCTAGGGGGAAACTTGTATCATCTGGTGTGGGACCCGTTTCAGTTAGTAACCCATCTTGGTATCAAACGGGGAACCCCGAACTAGGTCGGGGTCTGGGCACGCTTACTAAGATGATTATAAGAGGTCACTTGAGGGACGGTGTAGGCGGTGCATTCCGATGGGGGTCATGTGCGTGCATGGGTCCGGTCCAGGGAGGTTAAGACGCCGTGACGCCTGTAGATATGTTCTGTGCACATCTTGTAAACAAAGGGTTGCCACTTTTGGAAGTGATACATCCTACTGTGGGGCTAGCACAGGGTATCTACGAGCTAGGAAGCCAATCGATTGGGGGTAGTAATTGGGGTACATCTAGTCTTTCTTGTTTAGGAGCTCGTTCTTGTTGTTGGGGGTTAACACCTGTCAGTTTTGTTGGGCTACCTGTTATTGTAAGGGGTAAAGCCTCTCACTAGAAGTGCACCTAAGTCTACCATCTTGTACTTGTTTGGATCATCTTGTTCTTGTTATACTAGTATTGGTGCAGAGAAAAGTAATATAGAAGCATAACACATGTTTTGTTCTGTTTATCCTGTTTCCCTTGCTACACCTGCCTTATGACACTGTTATTTCACTCCAACTTATATGCATGTCATGATGCTTTTACTTATTTATATGCTAAAAGTAACTGGACTCGCCAGACTTTATGTCTGACCCATTTTGTTTCCTTTTCTTCCTCTTCCATTCCCCCCTGGTTCTCTGGGTGGGAATACTCAAGCTTGATCAGGATTCTTCTTTTCTGCTTGGAGATACTTAGATGTATTGCATGATTTCGTATCTTCTCTACTATGGCTATATTTTGGGGATTATGCTCTTTTTATGTATTCTTGTACTCTGACGATGATTTTTGTACGAGGCAGAAGTTTTATGTTTTCAGCATTCCAGACTTATTATGTAGTTGGGTTTGAACCACAAAGCTTTTCTATTAAATAAAGTTTTAATTCCGCTGTTATTTTATATCTGTCTCATAATGTTTCTGTTTCTGTTTAGCTATAACGCTTCAGAAACTTATTTCATTCTGATAAAGAGTGACATTAACGGATGTGAGGTGTCACATATGGTATCAGAGCTGAAGGTTACCAGATCGAATAAAAGTTTTTGAAAATTATTTTCAAAAAGGTTTTAAAAGAAAGCATTTTCAAAAGAAAAGTCTGTTTTGAAAAAAACATATTCCCTAAAGCTATATGAAATATCTCCCGATTATCTGTTTGAATCCCTTTTCCATTTCCTTTCAGCATATATGTGGAACCTAATATTCCTGAGCGCGTTACGATGCCTAGTTGGTTCCGTAGGTATCTTGAGGCTATGGCACCTGCTAGAGGCCAAGCAGACGCCCCTCCCCCTACTGCAGCCGTCGTTCCTCCTCCTCCGCATGTCGATAATTTCTCTAAGATATGCAAAGACTTATGTGCCATGGGAGGAAAGTCATTCCGAGGAACAGAGACTTTTGCAGCAAGGAATTGACTTAAAGAGAAGGAGGATTTGTTTGGAATTTTCAAAGTTGATAACCATAGGAAGATTCAGTTGGTCGTTTGGCAACAGAAAGACGAGGCCTCATTCTGGTGGGAAGTGACACAAGTAGGGCATCCAGTGGAGACTTGGGATGATTTCTGACAGAGATTCGAAATTAAGTTTCTTTCTCAAACCGAGAAAATCACGCAAATGGAAAGGGTTTTGGCACTTAAGGAAGGAGCCATGTCTATGAAAGAGTATGTTAATAAGTTTAACCAATTGGCGAGGTTTGGTTTGGAGCTAGTAAATACCCCACACAAGAAAGCCTTGAAGTTTGCTAGAGGATTGAATGAACCCCTCATGGGTTGGATATGTCTCATATTCCGATGGAAGAAACTTTTTAGAAACTCGTTGATATGGCATTAATGCATGAGGAAGATAAGGGTGAAAAGAAAGAGGCTAAGGTTGAGGAAACATAAAACAAGAAAGTATTGCCGAAGAAAGAACAACAACAACAAAAGAAGGGCAGTAAGAACAGCAAAGCTCGAGATAAGAGGAAATGCCATCATTGTGGACGCGAGGATCATGTGACCAAATATTGCAAGAAAAGAAAGAACGCTTGTTCCCATTGTGGGGATGTCGGACATCTTGTCAAGGATTGCCCGAAGAGGCAAGGACAGGGTCAAAGGGCGAGATCTTCTGGAGGGCAAGTGCATGCTCTCGTAGGCAGCGCGCCAGATAGAGGTAGAAAAATTTTCATTGAGGGATTGATTTCTCTTTCCAATATCTAGTTAGAACTATTTTTTATTCTGGTGCTTCGCATTCTTTTATATCTGATTCTGTGGTTGAGTCTCTGCACCTTAGTACTAGTATGGGTTTGGATCCAATTGTTGTCTCAAACCCCATTGGTGGTACGGCTCACTTGTTTATGATTTGTCGGGGTTTGGGAATATCCGTGTTAGGCGTCGAGTTTGAGTGCGACGCATACATGCTTGGTTTCATGGGCTATGGTTTGATTCTAGGGATGGATTGGCTAACCATGTATGGTGCCATTCTGGATTGTGAGAGGAGGGTCGTTAGACTTTTGACTTGCTATGGGAGGACCCTCGAGATTTCTTTTGACCCTAAAGGGTCTGTCATGCTTAGTTTCCTAGAGTCGCTTGATGCATCTATCGATGATTTATGATCTGTACTAGTAGTCTGTGAGTATCCTGATGTTTTTGAGGAGGTTCGGGGATTACCCCCGAGGCGCGAGATTGATTTCTGTATATACTTGGTGGACAATGCAAAGCCAGTTGCATTGCCTGTGCGCCATATGGCTCCAAGAGATAGGAGGGAACTCAGCAAGCAAGTAGGGGAGCTACTTGAGAAAGAGTTTATTAGGCGAAGCATATCTGAATGAGGTGCTCCAGTAGTATTCGCAACTAAGGCGGATGGTTCGCTTCGCTTATGTGTGGATTATAGAGAGTTGAATAAGCTCACTAAGAAGAATAGCCACCCACTTCGAGGATAGATGACCTATTTGACCAGCTCGTTGGTGCATCTGTTTTCTCCCAGTTAGACTTGGCCATAGGGTTTCATCAGTTGACGGTGGCAGAGGACAGTATAGACAAGTCCGCTTCTAGAACTCCAAATGGTTTCTTCAAGTGATTCATTATGCCTTTTGGGTTGACGAATGCACCCACCTATTTTGTTGATCTGATGAGTAGGGTGTTTCAGAAGTTTCTAAATAAGTTCATTGTGGTCTTTGTTGATGCCATCTTGATTTTCTCGAAGAACAAGGAAGAGCATGCCCTACACTTGAGGGAGGTTATGAAAACTCTCCGTGCGCACCAGCTTTGGGAAATTTTTTCAAAATGTCATTTTTGGAGAAAAGGAGTGAGATTTCTAGGGTATGTGATGTCTAAAGATAGGATAGCCGTAGATCCCGCGAAGGTAGTTGCAGTTCAAGATTGGCAGATCCCAAAGAATGCAACGGTGGTGAGGAGTTTTCTTGGGTTAGCGGGCTATTATAGAAAGTTCATTAAGGACTTTTAAAAGATATCAGCCCCACTCACCAGACTGATAAAAAAGAATCTGACATTTTTCTTAGGATATAAATTGTGACGATGCTTTTCAGCGATCGAAGTGGGCCCTGACAACTGCCCCAATCTTGACCTTGCACGACGGGAACAAGGTGTTTACATATACACTAATGCATGCGGTACAGGGCTTGGTGCGGTTCTGATGCAAGAGGGAAGGGTAGTATATTATGGAGGTAGATAGCTAAGAGTTCATGAGAAGAACTACCCTACCCATGACTTAGAGTTAGCTTCCATAGTATTCACGCTTAAGACTTAATGCCATTATCTACTAGGAGAGAAGTTCGAGTTGTACACCGATCATAAATATCTCAAGTACTTGTTCTCGCAGAAGGATCTTAATTTAAGGCAACAAAGATGGATGGAGTTCCTAGCGTCCTATGACTTTGAGATTGCCTATACCCCTGGTAATGGTAATGTGGTAGCAGACGCATTGAGTAGGCAGAGGATGACCTTGAGTCCTCTGTTTGTGGAGAGGAAAAGCTTGGATTTTATATCGACTTTTGATTTTAGACCCTCCACCGAGTTTACACCTGGTTTATTGGCTTCATTAGAGGTGCGACCTACTCTATTGAATCAGATAGGGACTTCGTAGCGAGAGGACCCACAGCTAGCAGACATCTTGGATAGACTCGGTAAAGGGGAGACTTCTAGTCACCTCAGTATATATTCCACAAACGATAGAGGTTGGTTGCGACGAGATGGAAGGCTTTGTGTTCCCCGAGTTGGGAGTTTATTGAAGACAGTCCCTGAGGAAGCCCATCATTCTAAGATGACTATTCATCTAGGCGGTGATAAGATGTATAGAGATATGAAGAGGGTTTTCTTTTGGGCTGGGATGAAGAAAGATGCGGTGGAGTTTGTTTCTTGATGTTTGATTTGCCAGCAAGTCAAAGCTGAGAAAAAAAAATCGGTGGTTTACTTCATCCTTTGGAAGTCCCACAGTGGAAATGTGAGACCGTCTCTATGGATTTCATTGATGGTTTTCCTAGATCAAGGAAAGGCAACACTAGTATATGGGTCATAGTGGACAGACTTACTAAGAGCGCTCATTTAATCCCTGTTAAGAGTAAGAGGGTATCAGCATGGTTGGCAGCAGTTTATCTTCGTGATATTGCCCATCTGCATGAAATACCTTCCAGTATAGTGAGTGATTGTGACCCCATATTCACTAGTGAGTTTTGGAGGAGCTTGCAAGAAGCATTAGGTACACATTATCACCCTCAGACCTATGAACAGACGGAAAGGGCGAATAAAGTCCTTGAGGATCTTTTAAGACTGTGTATCCTAAAATTCGGAGGGACTTGGGAAGAGCATCTTCCTTTAGTAGAGTTCGCCTTCAACAACACTTATCAGGATAGTATTGGCATGGCACTCTTCGAAGCATTATACAAACGACCCTATAAATCACCGCCTTGTCAGTGGGAATCTACAGAAAGGCTTCTACTTGGACCTGAGATGGTTAGAGAAACTTCGAAAAAGATTGATTTTATCTGTAGGCGCATGAAGATAGCTTAGGACAGGCAGGAGTCCTATGCAGATAGGAGAAGGATTGACATTGAGTTTGAGGTAGGAGACATGGTTTTCATCAAGGTATCACCTTTGAGGAGTGCAGTTCATTTTGGATCTATAGGGAAATTGACATTAAGGTTTGTAGGGCCATTTCCTATAACAGAAAGGATTGGCCAAATGGCCTATAGAGTAAAGCTACCAGAGAGATTGAATGTGTTTTCCACGTTTCTCATTTACGGAAGTGCTTGCATGATACCGCAGAAGTAGTTGAGCCGAGTATGCTTGAGGAAGTAGAAGTGGAACGGGAGGCGACAGTTAGACGAGTTCCTACCTGTATTCTTGGACCAGAGGTTAAGAAGCTACACAACCGAGAGGTCAAGTTGATGAAAGTTCAATGGGGTGATAACCAAGAGGATGCAACTTGGGCGACGGAAGACAAGATTTGCGCTTCGTACCCTTTTCTTTTCTAGGGTATGTTCTTAACTTCCTTTTCCAAAGCTTTTATTCATGCTTGTTTCTATCGTTTAATACATCCTATCGATCGAATCTTCGAACTTTAGGTAGGAAACCTATGGATGTAAACATGTGTTTGAGATATGTTATGTTTGATGGATGCAAGTGGATGCAAGTATTTGCTGGTGGTTGCTCGTGGATGCATATACACACATATTAGGCAATAGATCGGCTCAATCACTCTCATACTGCATGTGGATGTGTGTGAATTTTTCTTTTTTAATTAATGGAAATGGGTGTATAATCATATGTATGATTGCATTTGGATGAATTATTGTGCACACATATAGAGTTCACATGATATACTAGGATTATTTGCATACATACTAGATTCATGGCACTAACATACATTGCATTAAGGAGGTCAACTGAATCAGTAGACTGCCTCATTTTTTCGCATTAGTATAGGGACATATACACACCCCTTTGCATACGTTCATATAAGCATTAGAAATCTTTAAGGACAATGGATGCCGGTGATTGATGGATGAGTAGATGGATGATGGATGTTAGGATATACATACTTCTTAACTTGGAGATTTCGGGGACGAAATCCTTTAAGTAGGAGAGAATGTAACACCCCGTAATTTTATAACACATTAAAATGAAAAACTAAGTAATATTTAATTAAATATTCGGAATTAAGTAAAACAGACTGTGCCATTGCGTTCGTCTTGGAATTTTGATTAAGATAGACTCCAAGTTTGCGTAAAACAGACATTGTATGAAGAAGTTATTAAGGAAGTTTGTATACGCATAAGAGAAATATATATAAACAAAGAAAAATCATAATTCAAAATAAATCAAAAATTAGAATCAGGAAATAAAGGGGGACATAAGCTCGTTAGGGGTTGATCCTGTCCTAGGGGTGTCGACCCATGGGTCGACCCCCACACAGGGGTGTCGACACCCATGTCGACCCCAATGTCGACCCCGCCTAGATCTGGGCAGAATTCAGTTTCTGAACGTAGACTCATTTCTTGACTTGATTCATTGGCCCTTGGCTATAAATAGGACTTTAATCCCATTGTTTTATTCACCTAAATCAATGGCGACAATGAGGTGTTGCCCCGACTCAGAGTAAAATAGCCTATTCTTCTTCAACAACAAACTATACGTATTCAGAGATTTGTGCTACAACATCTACAATTAAATCTCTGTTCTCTAGATCCAATCACAGTGACTCTATGTTATTTTTAGATATAAACACCTAAAATGTAATCTTGAAGTGCCTATAAGTTTGGATCTAAGCCTATGCCTGTTAGTAATCTGAATCATAACAGATCTGTCATTATTTGTATACCTAAATCACTGCCTAGATCTCAGTATGCTTGTTTATGATATACCTATTTTTTCAGTTTTCCTAATCGTGTCACCTTATGCCTATCATGTTAGTTTGTCTAATCATGTCACCTTATGCCTATTATGTTAATTTGCCTAATTATGTCATCTTATGCATGTTTATTTACTATGCCTATTCTTGTTCTCTTCTCTCCCTCTTTCCATTTTTGTTTTTATAGTCAGGCTACCTTTGAGTCTAGGCATATCAATGAAATACGCAAACGCGCAAAATTGGGGACGATTGGGAATCATAAATTTGGGGCATAATTCATATTGTAAAATATGATTCGAAATTTCAGGCATAATTTGTACCTTGTACCAAAACTTGGGATTTGGGGGCATAATCTATATCTTGATCTAAACCTTAATCTGGGGCATAACTTGCATCGTAGATTGGACGGGGATTTGGGGCATAATAAACATGATAATTGGTTAATAATGAAAATGCCTAGATTTACAGTAATTAGAAACTATAACCCCGCTTAGACACGATGTTAAATTACGCTTGTGGTAGAAGTCTGCCCGTAACCGCCCGGTATATCCAGCGTCTACAAGTGGTGAACCTAATATGAGGGATCTAAGTGCATAAACTTACATGTAACTGTGCTATTACCCGAGGTTAAGTCCGACTTATGGAAGAAGTCTTCCTGGACCCAACTGGCATATCCAGCATCCACAAGTGGCAGACTTAATGTGGGAGGTCTAGCTCAGTATTAACCATTAATGAATGAACGGTAATAAACTTGTAATACTTAACCTGTTTGAATCCATAAGGATTACATGCACCTATTAAACTTTCTTGAATCAGTGGGAGGGTTAAGTAAGTCTTGTGGTGGTGGGTAATATTTATATATATAGGCCCACAAACTTAACCTGTGTGGTTATGCAATCTTGTTAAACTTGGTAGGCATAACCTGTTGAAATCCTAGTAATGGGGATGCAAGCATAGGGGAAAGCTTGTATCATCTGGTGTGTGACCCATTCCATTCAGTAACCCATATTGGTACCAAACAGGGAACCCCGAACTAGGTTGGGGTCTGGGCACGCTTACTGAGCTGATTATAAGAGGTCACTTGAGGGACGGTGTGGGCGGCGCATTCCGACGGGGTCATGTGCGTGCATGGGTCTGGTCCAGGGATGTTAAGACGCCGTGACACCTGTAGATATGGTTTGTGCATATCTTGTAGGCAAAGGGTTGCTACTTTAGGAAGTGATACATCCTACTGTGGGGCCAGCACAGGGTATCTACGAGCTAGGGAGCCGATCGATTGGGGGTAGTAGGAGCCCGTTCTTGTCGTTGGGGGATAACACCTGTCAGTTCTGTTGGGCTACCTGTTATTGTATGGGGTAAAACCTCTAACTAGAAGTACACCTAAGTCTACCATCTTGTACTTGTTGGGATCATCTTGTTCTTGTTATACTAGTATTGGTGCAGAGAAAAGTAATATAGAAGCGCAACACATGTTTTGTTTTGTTTTGTTTATCTTGTTTCCCTTACTACACCTTCCTTATGACACTGTTATTTCTCTCCAACTTATATGTCTGTCATGATGCTTTTACTTATTTATATGCTAAAAGTAACTGTACTCGTAAGACTTTATGTCTGACCCATTTTGTTTCCTCTTCTTTCTCTTCCGTTTCCCCTCCCCCTCACCCCCAGGTTCTCAGGGTGGGAATACTAAGGCTTGATAAGGATTCTTCTTTTTTGCTTGGAACTGCTTAGATTTACTGCTCGATTTCGTATCTTCTCTAATATGGCTATATTTTTGGGATTATGCACTTGTATGTATTCTTGTACTCTGATGATGATTTTTGTACAAAGAAGAAGTTTATGTTTTCAGTATTCTAGACTTATTATGTAGTTGGGTTTGAGCCATGAAGCTTTTCTATTAAATAAAGTTTTAATTCCTCTGTTATTTTATATTTGTCTTGTAATGTTTTTGTTTTTTTTACCTATTAAGGCCTGAATTTCATAGGCATTACATTTTAAATACATAACTCAACACCTTTTCATATTATAAACAGTACATTAAACATATGTGTACTTCATTTATACTTGTTTGACCTCTCTAATCAGCAAGATGTCCAAGCTCTGTTTATAAAAAAAACATTTAACTAAATCCTACCCATTGCATCTTCATCTAATACACATACGTAAACTTATTAAACTTTTATCTTGTTGTGTAAGTAAGAAAATACATCCATATATCACTTATATTCCATACATCCCTCCATACACAGCACATATTCATAGATAGATTCTACTGCATCCATCTTTACTTATTTTCAAGGCAAACTAAATATTCACATATGAAGTTATTTTAATTACAACATATTATCCCAATCATCCTTAATGAAAATACAATAAAATACTTCATCACACATCAAACACCCTTTAAAAAAAACTGAGTACTCTAATTAACTGAGACTGCCATATTTTTACTTAATTCTTAGCAATTCCATTAGCTCATTTACTTGTAAACCATGCACCTACTTCCCTATAAGCAATATCTGAGCTGCTTCATTCAAATGAGACACCCCAGAGGATTGCAAAGGCAATCAAACAAGGGGTAGATTTTTGAGCCTGGTATGAGTATACTCTAATCTATATGAATATGAATACAGGTTACCCTTTAACATGGTTCATACTTATCTTTCTACTCACCAAATTATTCAAGTGGTAATACACTAATAATGCATAGTTTACACATTAATATTTCAGAGAAAACACATTTTTACATTCAGTAGCATACATATATTTATGCAGCCACACAAATAGTAATCAATCAACCAATTCACCGGGCATCCCATGCCTTCCTTCTGGCATTCTTTTATGCTATGACGTATATTTTCTTCGACTAGCCACTTTATCATTTCTTGAATTATATATTTAGTTTCTTGAGTCTATCATCTTACATTGAACACCATGTGCACACTGTGTGGGATACCCCTATATGTTAACCCATCACACAAAGTCCTCAGGGCATTAACATGCCATGTGCATGCCTGGTTTACCACTTGAAACCAAACAAATCAATGCTATGACTCCATTCTTGTTTAATTACACTTTTAATTATCCTTCTTGTTACCTATTTTTTAGCATTAATTTCCATTCCCATATCCCTGAATTAATCAAATAGGAAACCTATGATAAATTTGTGTATATCAAATAATTCAACATATACCTGAGTTCTGTATACAATATAACAAGCATTCACTTAATTCAAGCCTAACATGTAGGTCTTCATTCTCATCCATCACACAATAGAAACTCAATCATTATTTCTCAAAAAGCATTTTTACAGCAATATATCATATAAAATCCCTTTTATATGCATTCTTAAATCTTCTTATGTTTACATTATGAGCATATGATTAGAGGCGTATGGGAGCCTCATCGACCCTGATTCTTTTACCAAAACACACTTCAGAAAAAAGTAGTTTAATTTGGAGAACTATTTCAGTGAAGAGGATCAACATATATTTATTGTATTACACCTCTTCACTCTCTTCAAATGGGATTAGACATAAGCTTGTGACTCTCTGTCCATGCTGTCTAACCCGTATTATCCAAATCCTACCTCACAATAATTAACCTATGTTTATGTGTATGAATGTTTAAATTATACTTTTGTTTCATACAAATCATTTCACCCATAGGATATAGCAATGTAAAGATAGTAGCTCAACCTCTATTTTATATTCATACTGAACTCATACATGTCCAGTAAAACATCAACATATATAATAAAATATGGCTGCCTTTCTCTAGGACTTGGTGCCTACACGAAATAGAGTATTCTCACATAAACTTCTCCTGCATTTAATCCTTGAATTTCCTTGCTTTGTTAAACTTAACCCAGCCTCCTATTGCCTCTTAACATGCTGCCATTTTTTTTTGCGTGGAGAGAATGCAACAAAAACTCTTGGTAGCCTATTTCTAATGATTTTATAACTACCTAGTTATGTGGCTAGGGTTTTCCCCAGAGCTAAGCAATGTCAAGTTTTCCCCAAGCAATTTTAAGTTAAAAATCACCAAACCAACACCCATTTGTCTAGGCTTAGTTGCCTCTCTGTATTCATTAGTTAGAAAGAATGGGTTTATTTTATTCAAAAAAAGGCATCTTTCTTATTTCTAATTTTCTCTCTAAAGTCATGCTATATGCATGATTCTAGGCTATTGTTCACATGGAAAATAATATATGTACATATATTTCATATGTAAGCTCTTGTACCAATTACCTATCTTTGGTCATTTGCATAAAATGAATGTAATACATCTCTGTTTTGTTCTTAGCCTAATATTTCTATATAAACTGTGTAAGTGTTTTCATGCTATTTAATTCTAGCATTAAGTTTCAATCCTTACTACTTTATTATGTTTTAAACATGTCTACATAGTTAATTTTCCTATAGCATGTATTTGCTTTCATATATATATATATATATATATATATATATATATAGGGTCCTTATGTATATCTCATTAACTCTAGATATATATTTCATCACATTTTCTAAACTGTCTTTCATTTACACATATGTTGTAATATACATATATGTATGTCTAGCACATAAATATTCATGCATCTACGTTTCAAGTAGTTTTGATTTTAATCATTTGTCGTTTTAATTATCATACATTCATTTCTCAAATATATATTTGTTCTGCTGGATGTCCTTATTTTTATTTGCATATTATCAATCAATATATATTTATACATTCCTATTACCTCAGGAATCTCTAAAATTTATTCAAAACAGTAGGTATCCATTTAGGTAATATACACACAAATATTCCTTCTTATTAGCCATACATATTTACTTATAATGCCCACCGATTTAGATTAACATTATTAATTATAGTGTGTGTGTGTGATTAGGGTCCTCACATCTACTCCTCCTTTTAGGAATTGTGTCCCATAATTCAATTATACTTATCTCAATTATTAACCAAAACCAATCAGTTTCTCACTGTAATAACCAGGAAATCTGAGCCAATTAAATTTTTTTATTTTGGCAATTTTAGCGAATTTTGATTATTTAAAATGAATTATTTTAAATAATAACAACGAGAAATTTATTTTGAATAGAATTCGAACGTATATATTTATATAGCTCGACGTTAGAATATAAATAATTATTTATAATTATAAAAGGAATTGAAAATGGCGCGGTAGTTCGATAATTCAATTTCAAACTTCAAATGAATGTACCGGGTGCAATATAAACCGGATTTTAGTGAAACCAAAAATATTTGAATCCATTTGACAATATCTTTCCAACGAATCCGAAAAATCGAAATTTCGTAGCGGGGATAAAAAGATATGTCCAGTTGAAAATTCAGAATAGTCGCTATGGAATTCTGGCCCTTAAAAATGGAAATTTTGCAAACGACCTCGGATTTCGACGGAACCACTTTTGTTGGATCCGGGATGTCAAATTATTGTTAGGTTTCAAATTTCATAATTTTTCAAATCAATATGTGAGCGTGGCAAAGGAAAACGTGTTTGACCGGTTTCAGTTGATTTTAATCGACTGGAAAATGGCCATTTTTCAAACGGTCTCAGAATTCGACGAAACTAGTTTTGTTAGGACCGTATCGTCAATACGAAGCTAGAAAATATTTTTTTGGGGATTTTTCGAAGCAGTATGTGGACCCGGCAAATTGAAATGTACGTTCAAATTAATCATTGAATGTTTTATATTTTAATTTGAAGGAAAACTGACTGAAACAGTCGAATGGGCTTATGAAACATATCCCATTGTGTTTGGAATGGGGGTAATTAGCTAGGGACGACAGGCGGTGGGTCCCATTTCGAGTTCGAAATAAAAAGTTACTTTCCAAGGGATTAAAATAAATTAAATATTTATAATATATTCCCCTCTACCTTCTCTCTCCCTTTCCTCATATATTTCATACCGAAATGGAAAAAAAAAGAAATCGCGCCCAGGCGATTGACGACGCCGCCCCCTCCCGGTGCCACCGCGCCTCACGCGCAACCACCCCCTACTTACTCTCTCCCCTCGCTCCTCCCTCCTCTTCTCCAAACCACCGCAGATGTAACAACCCGAAAATGCGAGCCAGTTTAAAATTTTTATTTTGGCAATTTTAACGAATTTTGATTATCTAAAATGAATTATTTTAAATAATATCGACGAGAAATTTATTTTTGAATATAATTGGAACGTATATAGTTTTATAGATTGTCGTTAGAATATAAATAATTATATATAATTATAAATAGAATTGAAAATGACGCGGTAGTTCGATAATTCGATTTCAAACTTCAATTGAATGTACCGGGTGCAAAACAAACCGGATTTTAGCGAAACCAAAAATAATGGAATCTAATTGAGAATATCTTTCCAATGAATCCGAAAAATCGAAATTTCATAGCGGGGATCAAAAGATATGTCCAGTTGAAGATTCTGAATAGTCGCTATGGAATTCAGGCCCTTAAAATGGGAATTTTGCAAACAACCTCGGATTTCGATGAAACCACTTTTCTTGGATCCGTGATGTCAAATTATTGTTAGATTCCAAATTTCATAATTTTTCGAATCAATATGTGAGCGTGGAAAAAGAAAACGTGTTTGACCAGTTTCAGTTGATTTTAATCGACTGGAAAATGGCCATTTTTCCAACGGTCTCAGAATTCGATGAAACTAGTTTTGTTAGGACCGTATCGTCAATACGAAGCTAGAAAATATTTTTTTGGAAATTTTCAAGTTAGTATGTGACCCCGGTAAATTGAAATACGCGTTTAAATTCAATATATAGAGTTATATTTTGATTTTAATGGAAACTGATCGAAACGATCGAATCAGCTTACGATACATATCCCATTGTGTTCGAAATGGGGGTAATTAGCTATGGACGACAGACGGTGGGCCTCGTTTCGAGTTCGAATGAAAAAGTTACTTTTTAAAAATAAAATATAAATAATTATATTCATATACCCCCCCTTTTTCATTCTTCTTAGATCAGAAAAAAAAACCTAATCTAACGCCGCCGCCACGATCGGAGCCTGGCCATCCAAGGTCGCCGCCCCCCTTCTGCGCCGTCCTCCTCCCCTCTTCTTCACCCCGCTCCGCCTCTCTCCTCTCCTCCTTGAACCGAGACCCCACGACCAGCCCTGAAACCGACCACCCAAGCCGCGCCCTCCGCCACTCCATCGCCCCCGCCAGAGGACCCCGACGCGACCCCCTGCCTCCCCTCCACCTTTCCTCCCTCCTCCCTTCGATGAAGACAACCGCCACAGCCCCCCCAGTCACGAACCCCGATCGCCGTGAACGCCTCCCTGATACCAGACCTCCGGAGCGACGGATTTCCCCCTCCGACGATGCCAAACAGTAAGTTTTACTGTTATGGATATTTATTTAATTTTGCTATCATTTATTCAGGTCTATTAAAATTTGGTTTTTCATATAAATTTTATAGCATATAAGTTTCGATTTTTCTAGAAGTAGCAGAATAAAAATATAATTTTTATTATAGTAGAAGAATAAAAATATAACTTTTATTATAGTAGAAGAATAAAAATATAATCTTTATACTAGTAGATGGTTGAAAATATAATTTTTATAATATAGAAAGGTTAAAAATATATTTTTTATATAATATAGATATCGTTCTTTATTATGTAGAAGGAATAAAAATATAATTTTTGTAAAGTAGAAATATTAAAGATGGGATTATTATATTAGTAGATGAATAAAAATACGATTTCTGTAATATTTAGGTAGTAAAGATTTGATCTTTATATATGTAGCGAGATAAAAATCTGATTTTTGTATTTATTTTGGCGTTGTAAAAATATGTTCTTCTATATAAAATATTGAATTTATCTTCAGTTTTTAAAGTAGTAATTTTTATTTATTCATTAGTAAGAAAAAGTAGTGATTTTCATTTATCCATATAGCAAAGAAAAATGTGATTTTTATATTATGGAAATCTTAAAAATATAATTTTTACAAGCTAGAGTATATAAAAATTCGATTTTTATATGTGTAGTAAGATAAAAATTCAATCTTTATATTTGAAAAGGCGAAATCTTTATATTTGAAAAGGCGAAATCTTAATATTTGAAAAGGCGAAATCTTTATATGAAGGACATCGTTGTAAAAATAGAATTTTTATCTATATAGTAGCAATGTAAAAATAGAATTTTTATCTATATAAAAGCGAAGTGAAAATTCGATTTTTATATATTGAATAGCGAAGTAAAAATTCGATTTTTATATATTGAATAGCGAAGTGAAAATTCGATTTTTATATATTGAATAGCGAAGTGAAAATTCGATTTTTATATATTGAATAGCGAAGTAAAAATTCGATTTTTATATATGTAGTGAAAGCGGGCAACGAAAGTGACAAAAGGCGAGAACGACGAAGATTTCTATAAATGAAGTGTCGTGGAGTTGGGATAGCTATTGGTGAGAACTTCTCACTCTAAATTTCTTTTTCTAGATATATATATATACTAGGATGCAGACGGTGCTTAGCAGCACCCGACACCCGTCATCCACAGACCATGGATGGCTTGTATGCTTGTTTGATGTGTTGTGAAGTTTGTTTGTGAAGTTGATGTGAAATAGATAATGAAATATATTCATGTGTTGAAATAAATTAATTATCGTTAAAAATATAATTTTTAACGTGAATGTGAATAAATAAATATTTATAAACAAATCGGCCGATTTGTTTATATACACCGATTTGACTGATATTGTTTGGGATGATAAATTTTACACATCGCCCAACTGCACAAATAAAAATCTGTGTTTGTTGATTTGAAACCCCACACGGGTGTTGGGATGATATTTGGCGTACACTAATCCCAATTATTTTATTGTATGTCGATCGATTGGTCGACAGGCTGTGTAAGCGTTAATTATTTATATTTGATGCTTATGCAGTTGTGTGGTGCACCTTGGATGATGGTTGATTGTTTATCATTGCTATTATATACATGTGTTGTATGGAATCCATATAATTAACATTATATGGTGATTGATTGGGCCTCATTCCAATCGGGAAAATAATGAATATTATAAAAGAAAATTCATGTGTTGAAACTATTTATGTGTTGAGTAAAATATTTTAATAATAAAATTTACATCTTTATCATATTTAAAATTAGAACTACTTCACGGTGGAGTCTAATTGAAAATCAAACGATAGATACCATAATTTTATAAAATATTTTACATAACAAAAATAGTGATGTGTTGATAGTACTCATTTGTTGAGATTAGTCAAGTGTTGAAAGAAATATAGGTTCATGTGTTGAATAGAATAAATATTCCTTTGTTGAATAGAATAACGAATTTATTGAAATATATAAAGCCGTGTTGATTAGAGTTGCGCTATTTTGACGTGAACGATATTTATATCGATTATATTCGTTTTATAATGAATATTGAAAAGTGATTTCAAAATTTAATATTTTGAAATGAAATTCAAATTAAATTAGATTAAAATTCAAATTGGAATTTTATTGAATCAATTTGAAATGAATTCGAATCGAATAGAAAATGAATTCGATTCGAATTGAATAGAAAGTGAATTTGAATTCAAATTGAATAGAAATGAATTCAAATTGAATTAAATTGAAATTGAATTAAAACGAATAGAAATCATTTTGGATGAAATTTAAGACGAACTGAAATTGAATTGAAATCAATTTGAAATGAATTCGAATTGAAATAAATAGAAAGTAAATTCAAATTGAATTGAATTAAAACGAATTAGAATTTGAATTGAAACGAATTTGATTTCGAATTAAATAAAATTGAAATGAATTCGAATTGAATTGAAATCAAATCAATTTGAAATTGAATGTAGCGTTAAAATGGTTTTGAAAACGAATTTAAAACGATTTATAAAATACGTTTTAAAAAGGAAATCGATGAAATATATATATAATATATATATATATATATATTATATATATAATGGCCTAAATAGAACGCGCTGCGCCGCGCTAGTTCGTAAATTTCGACCATTGACTTCGAATCGACGTTACGGGAGATCAGACCGTCGGTTTCTCCTAAAACCGGAACCGTTGGGTTCGTATCGAAAAGAGATTTCCAATGAATATTAGAAACTTGAAATATAACGGTTGGATTTGGAGTTATGTCCAAATTAAATTCGAAAAAGGTCGCTGTAAGTGCAGTTCGATGACCGTTGTTGGAAATCGACTGTACGGGCCTTGATAAAATTATTAAAAATATCTATAATTTGTGTAAAATCATAATATATGAATTGGAAAGGACTGGGATGAAAAATTCCACATTTGAAAGGATAAAAATAGATTTTTATCGAAATGAACTAGTTTTGAACTAGAATTAAAAATCAATTTATTTTTGAAATAAATAAATTGAATTTGAAAGTGATTTTAAAAATAATCAATATTCCCAATACGTGAATTGGACTGGAGTTGAATCGAAATTATCTTCGGAATATTTCGATGTTGGATTTCGTGACTATTCAGATATTGTTATTGGAATTTGAAAGATATATTTTATATCGTTATTTCCAATACGATATATGTTGGTTTCAGAATTTGATATTGATTATAAGCCGATATATTTTCTATTCAAAGCCTTGTATTTAATATCAAATGTGATTTGGGTTTGTCGTGAATCGTGTTTTAGATGACATTGGTTCTTTAACCCAGTTAAAGGCAAGATGTTGATTTTTGAAAGGATTAAAACTAAGTGGAGTTCTAATGAATCTTTAATTAGATTTGAACGTGAAATGGTAATTAATTTTACCGATAACACCGTGTTGTTAGGAATGGAGTATCACCAATTTTGCTCCAGGGGATGAATAGGTTGGGATTGGAAAATAAAATAAATAATTACTTCGGTGTGGTTCGCTAATCCCGACTAGGTTGAAATGATATCCAAAGGAAGATTAAAGAATAAATTTAGAAGAATTTATCTTGGATAAAATTAATGGGAACCTTTCCCTAAGAATGTGATTTTGTGAATAAAAGAATATTCTGAATTGGAATGAGGCGTTTGTTGTGTTTGTGTAACATTTGTTTATCATATACGTATGTTATTCAGAAAGGCCTGGGTTATACCCATTCTGAATAACCGATTCGACGAGATGTCGAAGATGAAGACGGTGGTTGAAGACCGGAAGTCTTCACATCGTTTGGGTGATTACTGGTGATCTTGATTGGGCTGTACACACAAGATGAGGGAAATAGTTGGTGATCGTTTAGACGTACTTGGAGATGGATGGATATGCGAGGAAAGTGCCTCCAGTTTCGTTCAGACCCAGAACGAACTTGTAAATGGATTATGTGTCTGACATTGGATTTTATTCTGTGTTGATTGATCTCTATTAAATATACATCTGTTTGGCGGCGGAGAATTTATTCTCTTGCTTAACGCCCTTCTCTGAGACGTACGAGCTCAGAGGTTGTATATCGATGGATATCAGTCGCATGGAGTGAATTGCCAGTGTGGCACGCGTAAGTGGCAATTGATCAGGGCTTCTGTTGAAAAGCAAAGTCTTGTGGTTGATGATCAAAGCACGGCCTGTGTGGTGTAGCTTTGTGTATAACGTGAATTCGCGAGCCTCACACCTCGGTATGAGTCAAAAACGGGATAGTGACTGCAGGGAGAGCACGACGTTTCTTTCTAGCTAGGGTGGTGTCAGTGACCTACCAGCCCTGACATTTATATACTTTTCACCTGTGTGGTTGTTGGATACGAGGTGCCTCAGATATAGGTCTGTAAGGACCGGGAACGTGTGTTAAGGAATAACTAATCCTCAAAAGTAAGAGAGGACCGGCCCTGAAGATCCAAGGATCATAGTGGGGTCCTGAGGCATTTGCTAGAGTGTCTCGAATCATAGAGGAGCTTGCCCCTTGCCTCGACTCATGACGGAAATCCAATTTCCAATACGTGATATTGCGGTTTTAATTGTAGAACTAGTATGGCGACATGATATATGGTACCCATGCCGTCTATGATTGATATTTATGATTAAAATTGTTTTGACACTATACACTTAAAATAGTATCAAATGATTTGTTTTAAACGTACCAAGAATGTTTGGCTATTATAAGGGAAAACCCTATCCTCCGGCTTGCGTTGCATTGTGTGATGGGACCTGGGTCTTATAATAGCTTCATTTTTCCAAAAAGCATTGCGTTGTTTTGTTATATGCACTAGTATTCTTGGGAGGAAACCCGTTCCGTTTTATACGGCGTGGTCCCTTGAATTACTATCTTTAAAGTAAAGTTTTAAATAACTGTTTTAGTTCTCACACCAGTCACATGACTGACCTGGAGTTTATTGTTTTAACCTAAACTCTGGGTGCCCCTATTTTCCACACGGGCAGCTAATAGTTTTGGTTTTGCAGATTTATATTCACAGGATCCTGATTTACAGCTGGAACGATGCTCGGAAAGCTCCGTATCCGTGCATTACTTCTAGTTGTGCTTTTGTATTATTTTCCGCTGCGATGTATTTAAATGTAATTTAAATCTCTGATATTTGTTGAATGTAATTTATTCATTTATACTCTGTATATTCTTGTATTCTGATGGAATTGTTGTAATAACAATGAAATGTTCTTCTGTTTGCGTTCTGATTTGTTTTGTCCTCAACGCAATCCGTGCCTTCCTTCATGGGGAAGTTCGGGTCGTGTCAGTTTGGTATCAGAGCTTTAGTTTACAGAGCTCGAGAACAAGACACATTAGAACCATACGAAAGAATTCATCAGATATTGGATTAGTAATATCCAATTAGAATGACTCATTAGAGATAGGATCAGTAGTATCCTAGAACGAGTGTAAATGAAAACAATTTTGTTTTGAAAATTTAAATCGTTTTGAACGTATTTGAATATTTATTTATTTTGAATTTGGACAATCGAGTATATAAAGATTTCGCGTATACGCGTCATGAACGTATATTCGAAGTTTTAATATACTGGATAGATATAGAATCACGCTCTAGTCGCCCGGAGATGATGTTGATAATGACCATGGCATCATCAATATTTATGTTCGTGTTTCGAAGGTGTGATATCTATATATTTCCATTAGACTGGTGTGAGAACCAAAATATAGCTAGAATACATTATTGTGAATTGGCATCAAAAACATGATTTCTGTATATGTATCAAAATTATGAATTTGAAACTCTAATTCACTAGTTGATTGATGTTTGTGATGTTTGTTTATTTGTTTGATAATTTTGAACCATTTAGCCTAATTGAATCACATATGGAATTGTATTGAAAATTAGTCGCATTTGCTTGCATATACATATACTTACATTGAACAGGTCATAGCAAGGAGGCTAGAGCAGAGAATAAAATTTGTTTGCCCGGCAAATAGGTACATGTTTACTATAATTTACTGTTTTGTTTGGGTGATGATGATTTTATGAGCCTATTGGCTAGCCGCTTGGCTTTTTCTTTTTCTTTTTGAGATCAGAAGGCTTATATGGCAATTTCGGGATTTTCCCGTGGCTCCCGGTGCAGGGGAGGTTATGGCGAAAATTTTCGAAAATTCCGGGTGTTAGCCAAATTTTTGAAGAATTTGAAAATTCTCAGAAACTGAAAAGTTAGAGAATGGAAGCCAGATCGAACGTAGAGTTGATTAATCAAACCACTTTCGACTTTGTTCCTTTTCGGGGATGAAAAGTTTTAAGTGGGGGAGATTGTAACAACCCGGAAATGCGAGCCAGTATAAAATTTTTATTTTGGCAATTTTAACGAATTTTGATTATTTAAAATGAATTATTTTAAATAATATCGACGAGAAATTTATTTTTGAATATAATTGGAACGTATATAGTTATATAGATCGTCGTTAGAAAATAAATAATTCTATATAATTATAAATAGAATTGAAAATGGCGCGGTAGTTCGATAATTCGATTTCAAACTTCAATTGAATGTACCGGGTGCAAAACAAACTGGATTTTAGCGAAACCAAAAATAATGGAATCTAATTGAGAATATCTTTCCAACGAATCCGAAAAATCGAAATTTCATAGCGGGGATCAAAAGATATGTCCAGTTGAAAATTCTGAATAGTCGCTATGGAATTCAGGCCCTTAAAAATGGGAATTTTGCAAACGACCTCGGATTTCGACGAAACCTCTTTTGTTGGATCCGTGATGTCAAATTATTGTTAGATTCCAAATTTCATAATTTTTCGAATCAATATGTGAGCGTGGCAAAAGAAAACGTGTTTGACCAGTTTCAGTTGATTTTAATCGATTGGAAAATAGCCATTTTTCCAACGGTCTCAGAATTCGACGAAACTAGTTTTGTTAGGACTGTATCGTCAATACGAAGCTAGAAAATATTTTTCTGGAATTTTTCAAGTTAGTATGTGACCCCGGTAAATTGAAATGCGCATTTAAATTCAATATATAGAGTTATATGTTGATTTTAACGGAAACTGATCGAAACGATCGAATCAGCTTACGATACATATCCCATTGTGTTCGAAATGGGGGTAATTAGCTATGGATGACAGGCGGTGGGCCTCGTTTCGAGTTCGAATGAAAAAGTTACTTTTTAAAAATAAAATAAAATATAAATAATTATATTCATATACCCCCCCTTTTTTCATTCTTCTCAGATCAGAAATAATAAAAAAAACCTAAGTTAACGCCGCCGCCACGATCGGAGCCTGGCCATCCAAGGCCGCCGCCCACCTTCTGCGCCGTCCTCCTCCCCTCTTCTTCACCCCGCTCCGCCTCTCTCCTCTCCTCCTTGAATCGAGACCCCACGACCAGCCCTGAAACCGACCACCCAAGCCGCGCCCTCCGCCACTCCATCGCCCCCGCCAGAGGACCCCGACGCGACCACCTGCCTCCCCACCACCTTTCCTCCCTCCTCCCTTCGATGAAGACAACCGCCACAGCCCCCCTAGTCACGAACCCCGATCGCCGTGAACGCCTCCCTGAAACCAGACCTCCGGAGCGACGGATTTCCCCCTCCGACGATGCCAAACAGTAAGTTTTACTGTTATGGATATTTATTTATTTTTGCTATCATTTATTCAGGTCTATAAAAATTTGGTTTTTCATATAAATTTTATAGCATATAAGTTTCGATTTTTCTAGAAGTAGAAGAATAAAAATATAATTTTTATTATAGTAGAAGAATAAAAATATAATCTTTATATTAGTAGATGGTTAAAAATATAATTTTTATAATATAGAAAGGTTAAAAATATAATTTTTATATAATATAGATATCGTTCTTTATTATGTAGAAGGAATAAAAATATAATTTTTGTAAAGTAGAAATATTAAAGATGAGATTTTTATATTAGTAGATGAATAAAAATACGATTTCTGTAATATATAGGTAGTAAAGATTTGATCTTTATATATGTAGCGAGATAAAAATATGATTTTCGTATATATTTTGGCGTTGTAAAAATATGTTCTTCTATATAAAATATTGAATTTATCTTCACTTTTTAAAGTAGTAATTTTTATTTATTCATTAGTAAGAAAAAGTAGTGATTTTCATTTATCCATATAGCAAAGAAAAATGTGATTTTTATATTATGGAAATCTTAAAAATATAATTTTTACAAGCTAGAGTATATAAAAATTCGATTTTTATATGTGTAGTAAGATAAAAATTCAACCTTTATATTTGAAAAGGCGAAATCTTTATATTTGAAAAGGCAAAATCTTTATATTTGAAAAGGCGAAATCTTTATATGAAGAACATCGTTGTAAAAATAGAATTTTTATCTATATAGTAGCAATGTAAAAATAGAATTTTTATCTATATAAAAGCGAAGTGAAAATTCGATTTTTATATATTGAATAGCGAAGTAAAAATTCGATTTTTATATATTGAATAGCGAAGTGAAAATTTGATTTTTATATATTGAATAGCGAAGTGAAAATTCGATTTTTATATATTGAATAGCGAAGTAAAAATTCGATTTTTATATATGTAGTGAAAGCGGGCAACGAAAGTGACAAAAGGCGAGAACGACGAAGATTTCTATAAATGAAGTGTCGTGGAGTTGGGATAGCTATTGGTGAGAACTTCTCACTCTAAATTTCTTTTTCTAGATATATATATACTAGGATGCAGACGGTGCTTAGCAGCACCCGACACCCGTCATCCACAGACCATGGATGGCTTGTATGCTTGTTTGATGTGTTGTGAAGTTTGTTTGTGAAGTTGATGTGAAATAGATAATGAAATATATTCATGTGTTGAAATAAATTAATTATCGTTAAAAATATAATTTTTAACGTGAATGTGAATAAATAAATATTTATAAACAAATCGGCCGATTTGTTTATATACACCGATTTGACTGATATTGATTGGGATGATAAATTTTACACATCACCCAACTGCACAAATAAAAATCTGTGTTTGTTGATTTGAAACCCCACACGGGTGTTGGGATGATATTTGGCGTACACTAATCCCAATTATTTTATTGTATGTCGATCGATTGGTCGACAGGCTGTGTAAGCGTTAATTATTTATATTTGATGCTTATGCAGTTGTGTGGTGCACCTTGGATGATGGTTGATTGTTTATCATTGCTATTATATACATGTGTTGTATGGAATCCATATAATTAACATTATATGGTGATTGATTGGGCCTCATTCCAATCCGGAAAATAATGAATATTATAAAAGAAAATTCATGTGTTGAAACTATTTATGTGTTGAGTAAAATATTTCAATAATAAAATTTACATCTTTATCATATTTAAAAATAGAACTACTTCACGGTGGAGTCTAATTGAAAATCAAACGATAGATACCATAATTTTATAAAATATTTTACATAACAAAAATAGTGATGTGTTGACAGTACTCATTTGTTGAGATTAGTCAAGTGTTGAAAGAAATATAGGTTCATGTGTTGAATAGAATAAATATTCCTTTGTTGAATAGAATAACGAATTTATTGAAATATATAAAGCCGTGTTGATTAGAGTTGCGCTATTTTGACGTGAACGATATTTATATCGATTATATTCGTTTTATAATGAATATTGAAAAGTGATTTCAAAATTTAATATTTTGAAATGAAATTCAAATTAAATTAGATTAAAATTCAAATTGGAATTTTATTGAATCAATTTGAAATGAATTCGAATCGAATAGAAAATGAATTCGATTCGAATTGAATAGAAAGTGAATTTGAATTCAAATTGAATAGAATTGAATTCAAATTGAATTAAATTGAAATTGAATTAAAACGAATAGAAATCATTTTGGATGAAATTTAAGACGAACTGAAATTGAATTGAAATCAATTTGAAATGAATTCGAATTGAATTAAATAGAAAGTAAATTCAAATTGAATTAAAACAAATTAGAATTTGAATTGAATTGAAACGAATTTGAATTCGAATTAAATAAAATTGAAATGAATTCGAATTGAATTGAAATCAAATCAATTTGAAATTGAATGTAGCGTTAAAATGGTTTTGAAAACGAATTTAAAATGATTTATAAAATACGTTTTAAAAAGGAAATCGACAAAATATATAATATATATATATATATTATATATATAATGGCCTGAATAGAACGCGCTGCGCCGCGGTAGTTCGTAAATTTCGACCATTGACTTCGAATCGACATTACGGGAGATCCGACCGTCGGATTCTCCTAAAACCGGAACCGTTGGGTTCGTATCGAAAAGAGCTTTCCAATGAATATTAGAAACTTGAAATATAACGGTTGGATTTGGAGTTATGTCCAAATCAAATTCAAAAAAGGTCGCTGTAAGTGCAGTTCGATGGCCGTTGTTGGAAATCGACTGTACGGGCCTTGATAAAATTATTAAAAATATCTATAATTTGTGTAAAATCATAATATATGAATTGGAAAGGACTGGGATGAAAAATTCCACATTTGAAAAGATAAAAATAGATTTTTATCGAAATGAACTAGTTTTGAACTAGAATTAAAAATCAATTTATTTTTGAAATAAATAAATTGAATTTGAAAGTGATTTTAAAAATAATCAATATTCCCAATACGTGAATTAGACTGGAGTTGAATCGAAATTATCTTCGGAATATTTCGATGTTGGATTTCGTGACTATACAGATATTGTTATGGGAATTTGAAAGATATATTTTATATCGTTATTTCCAATACGATATATGTTGGTTTCAGAATTTGATATTGAATATAAGCCGATATATTTTCTATTCAAAGCCTTATATTTAATATCAAATGTGATTTGGGTTTGTCGTGAATCGTGTTTTAGATGAAATTGGTTCTTTAACCCAGTTAAAGGCAAGATGTTGATTTTTGAAAGGATTAAAACTAAGTGGAGTTCTAATGAATCTTTAATTAGATTTGAACGTGAAATGGTAATTAATTTTACCGATAACACCGTGGTGTTAGGAATGGAGTATCACCAATTTTGCTCCAGGGGATGAATAGGTTGGGATTGGGAAATAAAATAAATAATTACTTCGGTGTGGTTCGCTAATCCCGACTAGGTTGAAATGATATCCAAAGGAAGATTAAAGAATAAATTTAGAAGAATTTATCTTGGATAAAATTAATGGGAACCTTTCCCTAAGAATATGATTTTGTGAATAAAAGAATATTCTGAATTGGAATGAGGCGTTTGTTGTGTTTGTGTAACATTTGTTTATCATATACGTGGGTTATTCAGAAAGGCCGGGGTTATACCCATTCTGAATAACCGATTCGACGAGATGTCGAAGATGAAGACGGTGGTTGAAGACCAGAAGTCTTCACATCGTTTGGGTGATTACTGATGATCTTGATTGGGCTGTACACCCAAGATGAGGGAAACAGTCGATGATCGTCCAGACGTACTTGAAGATGGATGGATATGCGAGGAAAGTGCCTCCAGTTTCGTTCAGACCCAGAACGAACTTGTAAATGGATTGTGTGTCTGACATTGGATTTTATTCTGTGTTGATTGATCTCTATTAAATATACATCTGTTTGGCGGCGGAGAATTTATTCTATTTCTTAACGCCCTTCTCTGAGACGTACGAGCTCAGAGGTTGTATAACGATGGATATCAGTCGCATGGAGTGAATTGCCAGTGTGGCACGCGTAAGTGGCAATTGATCAGGGCTTCTGTTGAAAAGCAAAGTCTTGTGGTTGATGATCAAAGCACGGCCTGTGTGGCGTAGCTTTGTGTGTAACGTGAATTCGCGAGCCTCACACCTCGGTATGAGTCAAAAACGGGATAGTGACTGCAGGGAGAGCACGACGTTTCTTTCTAGCTAGGGTGGTGTCAGTGACCTACCAGCCCTGACATTTATATACTTTTCACCTGTGTGGTTGTTGGATACGAGGCGCCTCAGATATATGTCTGTAAGGACCGGGAAACGTGTGTTCAGGAATAACTAATCCTCAAAAGTAAGAGAGGATCGACCCTGAAAATCCAAGGATCATAGTGGGGTCCTGAGGCATTTGCTAGAGTGTCTCGAATCGGAGAGGAGCTTGCCCCTTGCCTCGACTCATGACGGAAATCCAATTTCCAATACGTGATATTGCGGTTTTAATTGTAGAACTAGTATGGCGACATGATATATGGTACCCATGCCGTCTATGATTGATATTTATGATTAAAATTGTTTTGACACTATACACTTAAAATAGTATCAAATGATTTGTTTTAAACGCACCAAGCATGTTTGGCTATTATAAGGGAAAACCCTATCCTCCGGCTTGCGTTGCATTGTGTGATGGGACCTGGGTCTTATAATAGCTTCATTTTTCCAAAAAACATTGCGTTGTTTTGTTATATGCACTAGTATTCTTGGGAGGAAACCCGTTCCGTGTTATACGGCGTGGTCCCTTGAATTACTATCTTTAAAGTAAAGTTTTAAATAACTGTTTTAGTTCTCACACCAGTCACATGACTGACCTGGAGTTTATTGTTTTAACCTAAACTCTGGGTGCCCCTATTTTCCACACGGGCAGCTAGTAGTTTTGGTTTTGCAGATTTATATTCACAGGATCCTGATTTACAGCTGGAACGATGCTCGGAAAGCTCTGTATCCGTGCATTACTTCTAGTTGTGCTTTTGTATTATTTTCCGCTACGATGTATTTAAATGTAATTTAAATCTCTGATATTTGTTGAATGTAATTTATTCATTTATACTCTGTATATTCTTGTATTCTGATGGAATTGTTGTAATAACAATGAAATGTTCTTCTATTTGCGTTCTGATTTGTTTTGTCCTCAACGCAATCCGCGCTTTCCTTCACGGGGAAGTTCGGGTCGTGTCAGTTTGGTATCAGAGCTTTGGTTTACAGAGCTCGAGAATAAGACACATTAGAACCATACGAAAGAATTCATCAGATATTGGATTAGTAATATCCAATTAGAATGACTCGTTAGAGATAGGATCAGTAGTATCCTAGAACGAGTGTGAAGAGTATATTTTTGAAATGAAAACAATTTTGTTTTGAAAATTTAAATCGTTTTAAACGTATTTGAATATTTATTTATTTTGAATTTGGCAATCGAGTATATAAAGATTTCGCGTATACGCGTCATGAACGTATATTCGAAGTTTTAATATACTGGATAGATATAGAATCACGCTCTAGTCGCCCGGAGATGATGTTGATAATGACCATGGCATCATCAATATTTATGTTCGTGTTTCGAAGGTGTGATATCTATATATTTCCATTAGACTGGTGTGAGAACCAAAATATAGCTAGGATACATTGTTGTGAATTGGCATCAAAAACATGATTTCCGTATATGTATCAAAATTATGAATTTGAAACTCTAATTCACTAATTGATTGATGTTTGTGATGTTTGTTTATTTGTTTGATAATTTTGAACCATTTAGCCTAATTGAATCACATATGGAATTGCATTGAAAATTGGTCGCATTTGCTTGCATATACATATACTTACATTGAACAGGTCATAGCAAGGAGGCTAGAGCAGAGAATAAAATTTGTTTGCCCGGCAAATAGGTACATGTTTACTATAATTTACTGTTTTGTTTGGGTGATGATGATTTTATGAGCCTATTGGCCTTTTCTTTTTCTTTTTGAGATCAGAAGGCCTATATGGCAATTTCGGGATTTTCCCGTGGCTCCCGGTGCAGGGGAGGTTATGGCGAAAATTTTCGAAAATTCCGGGTGTTAGCCAAATTTTTGAAGAATTTGAAAATTCTCAGAAACTGAAAAGTTGGAGAATGGAAGCCAGATCGAACGTAGAGTTGATTAATCAAACCACTTTCGACTTTGTTCCTTTTCGGGGACGAAAAGTTTTAAGTGGGGGAGATTGTAACAACTCGGAAATGCGAGCCAGTTTAAAATTTTTATTTTGGCAATTTTAACGAATTTTGATTATTTAAAATGAATTATTTTAAATTATATCGACGAGAAGTTTATTTTTGAATATAATTGGAACGTATATAGTTATATAGATCGTCGTTAGAATATAAATAATTATATATAATTATAAATAGAATTGAAAATGGCGCGGTAGTTCGATAATTCGATTTCAAACTTCAATTGAATGTATCGGGTGCAAAACAAACCGGATTTTAGCGAAACCAAAAATAATGGAATCTAATTGAGAATATCTTTCCAACGAATCCGAAAAATCGAAATTTCATAGCGGGGATCAAAAGATATGTCCAGTTGAAAATTCTGAATAGTCGCTATGGAATTCAGGCCCTTAAAAATGGGAATTTTGCAAACGACCTCGGAATTCGACGAAACCACTTTTGTTGGATCCATGATGTCAAATTATTGTTAGATTCCAAATTTCATAATTTTTCGAATCAATATGTGAGCGTGGAAAAAGAAAACGTGTTTGACCAGTTTTAGTTGATTTTAATCGATTGGAAAATAGCCATTTTTCCAACGGTCTCAGAATTCGACGAAACAAGTTTTGTTAGGACCGTATCGTCAATACGAAGCTAGAAAATATTTTTCTGGAATTTTTCAAGTTAGTATGTGACCCCGGTAAATTGAAATGCGCATTTAAATTCAATATAAAGAGTTATATGTTGATTTTAACGGAAACTGATCGAAACGATCGAATCAACTTACGATACATATCCCATTGTGTTCGAAATGGGGGTAATTAGCTATGGACGACAGGCGGTGAGCCTCGTTTCGAGTTCGAATGAAAAAGTTACTTTTTAAAAATAAAATAAAATATAAATAATTATATTCATATACCCCCCCTTTTTTCATTCTTCTCAGATCAAAAATAAAAAAAAAACCTAATTTAACGCCGCCGCCACGATCGGAGCCTGGCCATCCAAGGCCACCACCCCCCTTCTGCGCCGTCCTCCTCCCTTCTTCTTCACCCCGCTCCGCCTCTCTCCTCTCCTCCTTGAATCGAGACCCCACGACTAGCCATGAAACCGACCACCCAAGCCGCGCCCTCCGCCACTCCATCGCCCCCGCCAGAGGACCCCGACGCGATCCCCTGCCTCCCCACCACCTTTCCTCCCTCCTGCCTTCGATGAAGACAACCGCCACAGCCCCCCCAGTCACGAACCCCGATCGCCGTGAACGCCTCCCTGACACCAGACCTCCGGAGCGACGGATTTCCCACTCCGACGATGCCAAACAGTAAGTTTTACTGTTATGGATATTTATTTATTTTTGCTATCATTTATTCAGGTCTATAAAAATTTGGTTTTTCATATAAATTTTATAGCATATAAGTTTCGATTTTTCTAGAAGTAGCAGAAAAAAAAAAAAATTATTATAGTAGAAGAATAAAAATATAATCTTTATATTAGTAGATGGTTAAAAATATAATTTTTATAATATAGAAAGGTTAAAAATATAATTTTTATATAATATAGATATCGTTCTTTATTATGTAGAAGGAATAAAAATATAATTTTTGTAAAGTAGAAATATTAAAGATGAGATTTTTATATTAGTAGATGAATAAAAATACGATTTCTGTAATATATAGGTAGTAAAGATTTGATCTTTATATATGTAGCGAGATAAAAATATGATTTTTGTATATATTTTGGCGTTGTAAGAATATGTTCTTCTATATAAAATATTGAATTTATCTTCACTTTTTAAAGTAGTAATTTTGATTTATTCATTAGTAAGAAAAAGTAGTGATTTTCATTTATCCATATAGCAAAGAAAAATGTGATTTTTATATTATGGAAATCTTAAAAATATAATTTTTACAAGCTAGAGTATATAAAAAATCGATTTTGTATGTGTACTAAGATAAAAATTCAATCTTTATAATAGAAAAGGCGAAATCTTTATATTTGAAAAGGCGAAATCTTTATATTTGAAAAGGCGAAATCTTTATATGAAGAACATCGTTGTAAAAATAGAATTTTTATCTATATAGTAGCAATGTAAAAATAGAATTTTTATCTATATAAAAGCGAAGTGAAAATTCGATTTTTATATATTGAATAGCGAAGTAAAAATTCAATTTTTATATATTGAATAGCGAAGTGAAAATTCGATTTTTATATATTGAATAGCGAAGTGAAAATTCGATTTTTATATATTGAATAGCGAAGTAAAAATTCGATTTTTATATATGTAGTGAAAGCGGGCAACGAAAGTGACAAAAGGCGAGAACGACGAAGATTTCTATAAATGAAGTGTCGTGGAGTTGGGATAGCTTTTGGTGAGAACTTCTCACTCTAAATTTCTTTTTCTAGATATATATATACTAGGATGCAGACGGTGCTTAGCAGCACCCGACACCCGTCATCCATAGACCATGGATGGCTTGTATGCTTGTTTGATGTGTTGTGAAGTTTGTTTGTGAAGTTGATGTGAAATAGATAATGAAATATATTCATGTGTTGAAATAAATTAATTATCGTTAAAAATATAATTTTTAACGTGAATGTGAATAAATAAATATTTATAAACAAATCGGCCGATTTGTTTATATACACCGATTTGACTGATATTGATTGGGATGATAAATTTTACACATCACCCAACTGCACAAATAAAAATCTGTGTTTGTTGATTTGAAACCCCACACGGGTGTTGGGATGATATTTGGCGTACACTAATCCCAATTATTTTATTGTATGTCGATCGATTGGTCGACAGGCTGTGTAAGCGTTAATTATTTATATTTGATGCTTATGCAGTTGTGTGGTGCACCTTGGATGATGGTTGATTGTTTATCATTGCTATTATATACATGTGTTGTATGGAATCCATATAATTAACATTATATGGTGATTGATTGGGCCTCATTCCAATCGGAAAAATAATGAATATTATAAAAGAAAATTCATGTGTTGAAACTATTTATGTGTTGAGTAAAATATTTCAATAATAAAATTTACATCTTTATCATATTTAAAATTAGAACTACTTCACGGTGGAGTCTAATTGAAAATCAAACGATAGATACCATAATTTTATAAAATATTTTACATAACAAAAATAGTGATGTGTTGACAGTACTCATTTGTTGAGATTAGTCAAGTGTTGAAAGAAATATAGGTTCATGTGTTGAATAGAATAAATATTCCTTTGTTGAATAGAATAACGAATTTATTGAAATATATAAAGCCGTGTTGATTAGAGTTGCGCTATTTTGACGTGAACGATATTTATATCGATTATATTCGTTTTATAATGAATATTGAAAAGTGATTTCAAAATTTAATATTTTGAAATGAAATTCAAATTAAATTAGATTAAAATTCAAATTGGAATTTTATTGAATCAATTTGAAATGAATTCGAATCGAATAGAAAATGAATTCGATTCGAATTGAATAGAAAGTGAATTTGAATTCAAATTGAATAGAAATGAATTCAAATTGAATTAAATTGAAATTGAATTAAAACGAATAGAAATCATTTTGGATGAAATTTAAGACGAACTGAAATTGAATTGAAATCAATTTGAAATGAATTCGAATTGAATTAAATAGAAAGTAAATTCAAATTGAATTAAAACGAATTAGAATTTGAATTGAATTGAAATGAATTTGAATTCGAATTAAATAAAATTGAAATGAATTCGATTTGAATTGAAATCAAATCAATTTGAAATTGAATGTAGCGTTAAAATGGTTTTGAAAACGAATTTAAAATGATTTATAAAATACGTTTTAAAAAGGAAATCGACGAAATATATAATATATATATTATATATATAATGGCCTGAATAGAACGCGCTGCGCCGCGGAAGTTCGTAAATTTCGACCATTGACTTCGAATCGACATTACGGGAGATCCGACCGTCGGATTCTCCTAAAACCGGAACCGTTGGGTTCATATCGAAAAGAGCATTCCAATGAATATTAGAAACTTGAAATATAACGGTTGGATTTGGAGTTATGTCCAAATCAAATTCAAAAAAGGTCGCTGTAAGTGCAGTTCGATGGCCGTTGTTGGAAATCGACTGTACGGGCCTTGATAAAATTATTAAAAATATCTATAATTTGTGTAAAATCATAATATATGAATTGGAAAGGACTGGGATGAAAAATTCCACATTTGAAAAGATAAAAATAGATTTTTATCGAAATGAACTAGTTTTGAACTAGAATTAAAAATCAATTTATTTTTGAAATAAATAAATTGAATTTGAAAGTGATTTTAAAAATAATCAATATTCCCAATACGTGAATTGGACTGGAGTTGAATCGAAATTATCTTCGGAATATTTCGATGTTAGATTTCGTGACTATACAGATATTGTTATGGGAATTTGAAAGATATATTTTATATCGTTATTTCCAATACGATATATGTTGGTTTCAGAATTTGATATTGAATATAAGCCGATATATTTTCTATTCAAAACCTTGTATTTAATATCAAATGTGATTTGGGTTTGTCGTGAATCGTGTTTTAGATGACATTGGTTCTTTAACCCAGTTAAAGGCAAGATGTTGATTTTTGAAAGGATTAAAACTAAGTGGAGTTCTAATGAACCTTTAATTAGATTTGAACGTGAAATGGTAATTAATTTTACCGATAACACCGTGGTGTTAGGAATGGAGTATCACCAATTTTGCTCCAGGGGATGAATAGGTTGGGATTGGGAAATAAAATAAATAATTACTTCGGTGTGGTTCGCTAATCCCGACTAGGTTGAAATGATATCCAAAGGAAGATTAAAGAATAAATTTAGAAGAATTTATCTTGGATAAAATTAATGGGAACCTTTCCCTAAGAATATGATTTTGTGAATAAAAGAATATTCTGAATTGGAATGAGGCGTTTGTTGTGTTTGTGTAACATTTGTTTGTCATATACGTGGGTTATTCAGAAAGGCCGGGGTTATACCCATTCTGAATAACCGATTCGACAAGATGTCGAAGATGAAGACGGTGGTTGAAGACCGGAAGTCTTCACATCGTTTGGGTGATTACTGATGATCTTGATTGGGCTGTACACCCAAGATGAGGGAAACAGTCGGTGATCGTCCAGACGTACTTGAAGATGGATGGATATGCGAGGAAAGTGCCTCCAGTTTCGTTCAGACCCAGAACGAACTTGTAAATGGATTGTGTGTCTGACATTGGATTTTATTCTGTGTTGATTGATCTCTATTAAATATACATCTGTTTGGCGGCGGAGAATTTATTCTCTTTCTTAACTCCCTTCTCTGAGACGTACGAGCTCAGAGGTTGTATAACGATGGATATCAGTCGCATGGAGTGAATTGCCAGTGTGGCACTTGTAAGTGGCAATTGATCAGGGCTTCTGTTGAAAAGCAAAGTCTTGTGGTTGATGATCAAAGCACGACCTGTGTGGCGTAGCTTTGTGTGTAACGTGAATTCGCGAGCGTCACACCTCGGTATGAGTCAAAAACGGGATAGTGACTGCAGGGAGAGCACGACGTTTCTTTCTAGCTAGGGTGGTGTTAGTGACCTACCAGCCCTGACATTTATATACTTTTCACCTGTGTGGTTGTTGGATACGAGGCGCCTCAGATATAGGTCTGTAAGGACCGGGAAACGTGTGTTCAGGAATAACTAATCCTCAAAAGTAAGAGAGGACCGGCCTGAAGATCCAAGGATCATAGTGGGGTCCTGAGGCATTTGCTAGAGTGTCTCGAATCGGAGAGGAGCTTGCCCCTTGCCTCGACTCATGACGGAAATCCAATTTCCAATACGTGATATTGCGGTTTTAATTGTAGAACTAGTATGGCGACATGATATATGGTACCCATGCCGTCTATGATTGATATTTATGATTAAAATTGTTTTGACACTATACACTTAAAATAGTATCAAATGATTTGTTTTAAACGTACCAAGCATGTTTGGCTATTATAAGGGAAAACCCTATCCTCCGGCTTGCGTTGCATTGTGTGATGGGACCTGGGTCTTATAATAGCTTCATTTTTCCAAAAAGCATTGCGTTGTTTTGTTATATGCACTAGTATTCTTGGGAGGAAACCCGTTCCGTGTTATACGGCGTGGTCCGTTGAATTACTATCTTTAAAGTAAAGTTTTAAATAACTGTTTTAGTTCTCACACCAGTCACATGACTGACCTGGAGTTTATTGTTTTAACCTTAACTCTGGGTGCCCTTATTTTCCACACGGGCAGCTAATAGTTTTGGTTTTGCAGATTTATATTCACAGGATCCTGATTTACAGCTGGAACGATGCTCGGAAAGCTCTGTATCCGTGCATTACTTCTAGTTGTGCTTTTGTATTATTTTCCGCTGCGATGTATTTAAATGTAATATAAATCTCTGATATTTGTTGAATGTAATTTATTCATTTATACTCTGTATATTATTGTATTCTGATGGAATTGTTGTAATAACAATGAAATGTTCTTCTGTTTGCGTTCTGGTTTGTTTTGTCCTCAACGCAATCCGTGCTTTCCTTCATGGGGAAGTTCGGGTCGTGTCAGTTTGGTATCAGAGCTTTGGTTTACAGAGCTCGAGAACAAGACACATTAGAACCATACGAAAGAATTCATCAGATATTGGATTAGTAATATCCAATTAGAATGACTCGTTAGAGATAGGATCAATAGTATCCTAGAACGAGTGTGAAGAGTATATTTTTCAAATGAAAACAATTTTGTTTTGAAAATTTAAATCGTTTTAAACGTATTTGAATATTTATTTATTTTGAATTTGGACAATCGAGTATATAAAGATTTCGCGTATACACGTCATGAACGTATATTCGAAGTTTTAATATACTGGATAGATATAGAATCACGCTCTAGTCGCCCGGAGATGATGTTGATAATGACCATGGCATCATCAATATTTATGTTCGTGTTTCGAAGGTGTGATATCTATATATTTCCATTAGACTGGTGTGAGAACCAAAATATAGCTAGAATACATTGTTGTGAATTGGCATCAAAAACGTGATTTCTGTATATGTATCAAAATTATGAATTTGAAACTCTAATTCACTAATTGATTGATGTTTGTGATGTTTGTGATGTTTGTTTATTTGTTTGACAATTTTGAACCATTTAGCCTAATTGAATCACATATGGAATTGTATTAAAAATTGGTCGCATTTGCTTGCATATACATATACTTACATTGAACAGGTCATAGCAAGGAGGCTAGAGCAGAGAATAAAATTTGTTTGCCCGGCAAATAGGTACATGTTTACTATAATTTACTGTTTTGTTTGGGTGATTATGATTTTATGAGCCTATTGGCTAGCCGCTTGGCTTTTTCTTTTTCTTTTTCTTTTTGAGATCAAAAGGCCTATATGGCAATTTCGGGATTTTCCCGTGGCTCCCGGTGCAGGGGAGGTTATGGCGAAAATTTTCGAAAATTCCGGGTGTTAGCCAAATTTTTTGAAGAATTTGAAAATTCTCAGAAACTGAAAAGTTGGAGAATGGAAGCCAGATCGAACGTAGAGTTGATTAATCAAACCACTTTCGACTTTGTTCCTTTTCGGGGACGAAAAGTTTTAAGTGGGGGAGATTGTAACAACCCGGAAATGCGAGCCAGTTTAAAATTTTTATTTTGGTAATTTTAACGAATTTTGATTATTTAAAATGAATTATTTTAAAAAATATCGACGAGAAATTTATTTTTGAATATAATTGGAACGTATATAGTTATATAGATCGTCGTTAGAATATAAATAATTATATATAATTATAAATAGAATTGAAAATGGCGCGGTAGTTCGATAATTCGATTTCAAACTTCAATTGAATGTACCGGGTGCAAAACAAACCGGATTTTAGCAAAACAAAAAATAATGGAATATAATTGAGAATATCTTTCCAATGAATCCGAAAAATCGAAATTTCATAGCGGGGATCAAAAGATATGTCCAGTTGAAAATTCTGAATAGTCGCTATGGAATTCAGGCCCTTAAAAATGGGAATTTTGCAAACGACCTCGGATTTCGACGAAACCACTTTTGTTGGATCCGTGATGTCAAATTATTGTTAGATTCCAAATTTCATAATTTTTCGAATCAATATGTGAGCGTGGAAAAAGAAAACGTGTTTGACCAGTTTTAGTTGATTTTAACCGACTGGAAAATGGCCATTTTTCCAACGGTCTCAGAATTCGACGAAACTAGTTTTGTTAGGGCCGTATCGTCAATACGAAGCTAGAAAATATTTTTCTGGAATTTTTCAAGTTAGTATGTGACCCCGGTAAATTGAAATGCGCATTTAAATTCAATATATAGAGTTATATGTTGATTTTAACGGAAACTGATCGAAACGATCGAATCACCTTACGATACAAATCCCATTGTGTTCGAAATGGGGGTAATTTGCTATGGACGACAGGCGGTGGGCCTCGTTTCGAGTTCGAATGAAAAAGTTACTTTTTAAAAATAAAATAAAATATAAATAATTATATTCATATACCCCCCTTTTTCATTCTTCTCAGATCAGAAATAAAAAAACCCTAATCTAACGCCGCCGCCACGATCGGAGCCTGACCATCCAAGGCCGCCGCCCCCTTCTGCGTCGTCCTCCTCCCCTCTTCTTCACCTCGCTCCGCCTCTCTCCTCTCCTCCTTGAACCGAGACCCCACGACCAGCCCTGAAACCGACCACCCAAGCCGCGCCCTCCGCCACTCCATCGCCCCTGCCAGAGGACCCCGACGCGACCCCTGCCTCCCCTCCACCTTTCCTCCCTCCTCCCTTCGATGAAGACAACCGCTACAGCCCCCCCCCCCCCCCAGTCACGAACCCCGATCGCCGTGAACGCCTCCCTGACACCAGACCTACGGAGCGATGAATTTCCCCTCCGACGATGCCAAACAGTAAGTTTTACTGTTATGGATATTTATTTATTTTTGCTATCATTTATTCAGGTCTATAAAAATTTGGTTTTTCATATAAATTTTATAGCATATAAGTTTCGATTTTTCTAGAAGTAGCAGAATAAAAATATAATTTTTATTACAGTAGAAGAATAAAAATATAATTTTTATTATAGTAGAAGAATAAAAATATAATCTTTATATTAGTAGATGGTTAAAAATATAATTTTTATAATATAGAAAAGTTAAAAATATAATTTTTATATAATATAGATATCGTTCTTTATTATGTAGAAGGAATAAAAATATAATTTTTGTAAAGTAGAAATATTAATGATGGGATTTTTATATTAGTAGATGAATAAAAATACGATTTCTGTAATATATAGGTAGTAAAGATTTGATCTTTATATATGTAGCGAGATAAAAATATGATTTTTGTATATATTTTGGCGTTGTAAAAATATGTTCTTTTATATAAAATATTGAATTTATCTTCACTTTTTAAAGTAGTAATTTTTATTTATTCATTAGTAAGAAAAAGTAGTGATTTTCATTTATCCATATAGCAAAGAAAAATGTGATTTTTATATTATGGAAATCTTAAAAATATAATTTTTACAAGCTAGAGTATATAAAAATTCGATTTTTATATGTGTAGTAAGATAAAAATTCAATCTTTATATTTGAAAAGGCGAAATCTTTATATTTGAAAAGGCGAAATCTTTATATTTGAAAGGCGAAATCTTTATATGAAGAACATCGTTGTAAAAATAGAATTTTTATCTATATAGTAGCAATGTAAAAATAGAATTTTTATCTATATAAAAGCGAAGAAAAAATTCGATTTTTATATATTGAATAGCGAAGTAAAAATTCAATTTTTATATATTGAATAGCGAAGTGAAAATTCGATTTTTATATATTGAATAGCGAAGCGAAAATTCGATTTTTATATATTGAATAGCGAAGCAAAAATTCGATTTTTATATATGTAGTGAAAGCGGGCAACGAAAGTGACAAAAGGCGAGAACGACGAAGATTTCTATAAATGAAGTGTCGTGGAATTGGGATAGCTATTGGTGAGAACTTCTCACTCTAAATTTCTTTTTCTAGATATATATATATACTAGGATGCAGACGGTGCTTAGCAGCACCCGACACCCGTCATCCACAGACCATGGATGGCTTGTATGCTTGTTTGATGTGTTGTGAAGTTTGTTTGTGAAGTTGATGTGAAATAGATAATGAAATATATTCATGTGTTGAAATAAATTAATTATCGTTAAAAATATAATTTTTAACGTGAATGTGAATAAATAAATATTTATAAACAAATCGGCCGATTTGTTTATATACACCGATTTGACTGATATTGATTGGGATGATAAATTTTACACATCGCCCAACTGCTCAAATAAAAATATGTGTTTGTTGATTTGAAACCCCACACGGGTGTTGGGATGATATTTGGCGTACACTAATCCCAATTATTTTATTGTATGTCGATCGATTGGTCGACAGGCTGTGTAAGCGTTAATTATTTATATTTGATGCTTATGCAGTTGTGTGGTGCACCTTGGATGATGGTTGATTGTTTATCATTGCTATTATATACATGTGTTGTATGGAATCCATATAATTAACATTATATGGTGATTGATTGGGCCTCATTCCAATCGGGAAAATAATGAATATTATAAAAGAAAATTCATGTGTTGAAACTATTTATGTGTTGAGTAAAATATTTCAATAATAAATTTTACATCTTTATCATATTTAAAATTAGAACTACTTCACGGTGGAGTCTAATTGAAAATCAAACGATAGATACCATAATTTTATAAAATATTTTACATAACAAAAATAGGGATGTGTTGACAGTACTCATTTGTTGAGATTAGTCAAGTGTTGAAAGAAATATAGATTCATGTGTTGAATAGAATAAATATTCCTTCGTTGAATAGAATAACGAATTTATTGAAATATATAAAGCCGTGTTGATTAGAGTTGCGCTATTTTGACGTGAACTATATTTATATCGATTATATTCGTTTTATAATGAATATTGAAAACTGATTTCAAAATTTAATATTTTGAAATGAAATTCAAATTAAATTAGATTAAAATTCAAATTGGAATTTTATTGAATCAATTTGAAATGAATTCGAATCGAATAGAAAATGAATTCGATTCGAATTGAATAGAAAGTGAATTTGAATTCAAATTGAATAGAAATGAATTCAAATTGAATTAAATTGAAATTGAATTAAAACGAATAGAAATCATTTTGGATGAAATTTAAGACGAACTGAAATTGAATTGAAATCAATTTGAAATGAATTCGAATTGAAATAAATAGAAAGTAAATTCAAATTGAATTGAATTAAAACGAATTAGAATTTGAATTGAATTGAAACGAATTTGAATTCGAATTAAATAAAATTGAAATGAATTCAAATTGAATTGAAATCAAATCAATTTGAAATTGAATGTAGCGTTGAAATGGTTTTGAAAACGAATTTAAAACGATTTATAAAATACGTTTTAAAAAAGAAATCGACGAAATATATATAATATATATAATGGCCTGAATAGAACGCGCTGCGCCGCGGCAGTTCGTAAATTTCGACCATTGACTTCGAATCGACGATACGGGAGATCCGACCGTCGGATTCTCCTAAAACCAGAACCGTTGGGTTCGTATCGAAAAGAGCTTTCCAATGAATATTAGAAACTTGAAATATAACGGTTGGATTTGAAGTTATGTCCAAATCAAATTCGAAAAAGGTCGCTGTAAGTGCAGTTCGATGGCCGTTGTTGGAAATCGACTGTACGGGCCTTGATAAAATTATTAAAAATATCTATAATTTGTGTAAAATCATAATATATGAATTGGAAAGGACTGGGATGAAAAATTCCACATTTGAAATGTAACGACCCGTGTTCTACACATCATAGGATTGTAGGATATTTATTTCTTTCCCATGTGAAGTCGTATGGTCATATAACTTTGGGAAACATTTATTTGAGTCATTTCCACTGTTCATGATTTTTGTCGATTTTTAAATGACCATTTTGCCCCTAGTCAGTACTGTTTTGGCCATAACTTTTGATAGGGAAGGAATCTTGACCTGAAACCACTTCCATTAGATTCGTTTGATGGTTTCTCTTTCCGTAGAGTGGTCATAATAGCCAAACGGACTTACCGTTTGGGAGATATGGCTGAAACAAGGTTTGGAGGGTGAAAAACTGCATAATTGGGCTAAACCGGGTAGTTAGCAATTGGGCCCATAAGGGGATTTCGGGATTGGGGCTGTATAAGGGTTGATTAGGGTTAGAAAACATCCTTTTTGTCATTTTTCCAGCCACCACTTCATTTCATAGAACCCTATCAATGGCCTCCAACCTCTAAATCACTCCAAACCACTCCAAACTTGAAGAAAAGAGATTAGCAACGACAAATCAAGGCAAATCAACACCAAATCGGGGTTAGAGCTGCTACAACACCTTGTTATCTTCACCAAATCAGAGATTTATTTCGGATCTTGTTTTATTTGTGGCTGAGGTGAGTGATTAGCTTGCTTTTTGCACTAATTATGGTTATTCGGGGTGATTAGTGCTAATTAGCGTTTTTTAAACGAAAATAAATTCTGGAAAAATGTTTATAAAATCATAAATAATGTTTTAGACCTCTGATATGAGTTTGGGTTAATTTGGTTAAGTTTTGCTAATCGTACCATTAGTTATGCTCACATATGCTTAAGGGAAAACATGGGGTTTTGGGCATGTTTGATCCATTTTACCATGTCATATTGTTGTTTTGGTGTTTGAGGTCACTTGTATGTGTTGCTATGACTCTATGACATGCTTTGTGATTGATTGCAATAGTTAGAATGGTCAAAAACGTCGTTGAGTGGCGTAAACAGTCGCTGGAAAAGTCAGTGCAGGAAGTCGGATCGGATCGCCCCCACCCCGATCCGAACCGCCCATTTCTCTTCACCACGAACCGAACCGATCGTTATAGCGAAGCAAGCTGCACCACGAGCTGAAGGGTCCGAACCGATCCGAGAAGTCGCGATTCAAGACTTGGTGGTTGAAGACTCCGACCCGACCCGCCTGGAATGATAACGACACGATCCGATCTGATCACCTTGAGGACAACGAATCAAAGACTTGGAGGAGGGCGAGGCGCTTGGAGCTATGACCAGGAGGCGTGACCCGAGCCGTTGCGTGGTGGAGAACCCGATCCGATCCAGGTGGGACTGGAAGCCACGAACCGATCCAGTGTACCATGAAGGACCCCGATCCGATCCAGATGGAACTGGAAGCCACGAATCGATGGTGCACTCCGATCCGATCCGAGGTAGCAGTCACGAACCGAGACGATGAAGACCACGATCCCAATGATGATGAAAGGGATCCGAACCGATCCAATGGAGATCCATAACCCGAAATGCAAAGGTAGTTCAAGTGGAAGTTCGAGCTCAGGATCCAGACGGGAACCAATGAGTTCACTTCGTGATTGGACTTTGCTGCGGGACGTGTGCTAAGGAGTTGTCGATGTCTATGACTATGGATAACTAGGTGTTGGAGGTAGAGAGACAAACTCGGGCTTTAGATATGGTGCGACTAGGGAGCTACCTACCAATGGAGTGGGGTCATGGAAACGTTGGGCGTGATCCCATAGGTATGGCGTTGGTGGTAGTAGGAATGTACATAGTCGTACAAAGTCGAGTTCTGTCGTTTGAGTAAAGTGCTCTAGTGATCGAAGGAGTGGATGTCGTATGCTTTACGCACTGAGTGAGAGATGTGAGGATGGTTGTTATGCTTGATTGTTTGACACACAAATCCCCACCCCCGTATACTTATATTATGTGTTTGTGGCATCATAGAGTGTTGTACCGTGTAGTACTAACTCTTTGGTTGCAGGTCCAGGTTCAGGTATGACTTAGTATACCTGTTATTATTCTGTTTATGCTTGCTACCACTCATACCAGACTGATGTCTGACCCAGAGTTTTATGTTTCTTCTTATTACTCTGGGTGCTCACACGAGCAGACTAGAGACAGGGATAGCTGGTAGTGCGCCTGGTAGATGGACTGAAGACGAGCAGGAGGCTCCACGTATGATATATAGTTATTCTCCCTGTGTCGTGATTGGTATCTACTTTGGGCATTAGTAGCATACCTATTTTGCTTATCTTAGAGACAGTATTTTGAAGTTGTAATAAGCTGTATTTGATATTTCCGCTACTCTGATGATGTTAGTTCAAGTTTTCAGCTTATGCACTGTCTCATCTGTTTTATGTCAAGTATATGTTGGCTATTATATTTTATTCCATGCGCTGTGAGACATATTACAGGTTCTTTATTTGATTCCTCTTCTTTCTTTCTCATTCTTTGGCGACCGTCCCATGCCAATTGGACATGTGTACAGCGCACAATTGGAGTAAATGTCGGTTGGTGCGGGGCGGGCCGTCACACTTGGTATCAGAGCTCTAGGTTGCGTAATTCACCTAGGGAAAGACACTAGGGAGAGATAGTACGTATATGAGAGCGCGTATTTGTGATTATTTTGGTTTTCAAAAGCTATATCTATATATAGTATTAGTATGTTTAAGAATGAAGTCGCATTGCACTGCACTGGCACCACTATGGAGATGGTTAATCGTTTTCTCTTTAACAGATTTGACGATGAGCCGAGGAAGAGGTGCTGGCAGAGGGGCCAATAATGGGAATCCCCCTGACATGAGGGCTATGTTTACCAACCTCATGAGAGAGATGCTTGTGGACATTCAGAGGGAGGCTCCTAATGTTGCCAATGCTGGAGGTGTAGCGGTGCAAGCGCCTAGGGTCGATTTCGCCAAGCTGAGTAAGGATTACACTAATCTTGGTGGAAAGCCGTTTCACGGAACAGAGTCGGCCACGGATGTTCAGGATTGGTTGGATAGCTGTGATCGGATCTTCGATGACTTGGGTATCGAGGATGCGATGAAGAGAAGGCTAGCGTCTCGTCAGCTGCAAGGACGAGCGATGAATTGGTGGAATGCTATTAGGGCAGCCACACCAGAAGATCAAGTTACTTGGGATCAGTTTAAAGCTCGCTTTAGCGACAAGTATATTCCAGCTGCCCAGAAATCGGAATTGTTTAGGAAATTCTTGGAGCTTAAGCAGAATGGGAGGGCAGTATCGGATTATGTTGCTGAGTTCGACACTTTATCGAAGTATGGGTTATCTCTAATCGATACTCCCGAAAAGAAAAATGAGAAGTTCATCACTGGCTTGGATGAATACTTAGGGGAGAGGCTGATTAATCACATCGATGAGACGTTTGAGTCGATCGTGGGAAAAGCTTTGAGGTCAGAAAGTCTTTACCCTAAGCCGAAGACTGGGGTTGTTGCTGCATCTGCTGAAGAGCCAAAGCCGCAAGCAAGCGGTGGAGGCAAGAATAACTCTCAGAATAAGAGGAAGCAGAACCAAGCTAAGGATGGCCAGAAGAAAAGCAGGAAAGAAGTCGAGTGCTTCAAATGTGGAAAGAAGGGCCATTATGCAAGGGAATGTAGGGCCAAGACAGTGGGAAAGAAGTGTTTTAACTGTGGCCAGGAGGGACATTTTAAGGATAAGTGCCCGCAACCTCTGAAGGAGAATCAGATTGTGAAAGCATATGCCATCAACGCTGTTCCTTCTTCGTCGAATGCCCCAACCGCGGCGGAGAAAGGAAAGGGAGTCGTCATTCAAGGTATGCTTTCCATTTACGATCTTCCTGTTAGAGTTTTGTTCGATACCGGGGCTTCCCATTCCTTCATATCTAGTGACCTGGTAGATAGGTTGGGATTGGAACCCGAGTTAGTCGATAGACCATTAGCTGTGACGAACCCGATTGGTGGTTCAACAAACCTCAGTATGATCTGTCGTAATGTGGTCTTATCGAGTCATGGATGTATGTTTGTTTGTGATTGCTTTGTTTTGGGCTTTACTGGGTATGGCATTATTTTGGGAGTCGATTGGCTCCAAAGATACGGGGTGGTGGTAGACTGTGAGGGCTTTTTGGTGACAGTTAGGGCGGATGATGGGCGGAGGGTAGTGTTTGGTAATCTACCCTGTGATGGGGTAATGGCTAGTTTTGTAAATTCCCTCGACATTCCGCATGATGAGTTATCAGGTTTGCCCGTGGTTGGCCAGTACCCGGACATCTTCGAGGAAGTGACCGGACTTCCACCACACCGAGAGATTGAGTTTCGTATTGATTTAGTGAAAGATGCCAGACCTATAGTGATGCCACTTCGTCGAATGGCACCACGAGAACAGCGAGAGCTCGAGGTGCAAGTTAGCGATCTTTTGAAGAAGGGATTTATTAGAAGAAGTGTCTCCGAGTGGGGAGCACCAGTTGTGTTTGCTACTAAGGCAGATGGTTCCCTTCGATTGTGTGTGGACTATCGTGAGTTAAATAAGGTGACGAGGAAGAATAAGTATCCTCTACCACGGATAGATGATTTGTTTGATCAACTGGAAGGAGCGAGAGTGTTCTCCCAGTTGGACCTCGCGACAGGATTTCATCAGCTCCGTGTAGCAGCTGATAGTATAGCTAAAACGGCATTTAGGACGCCGTCTGGGTTCTATGAGTGGTTGGTCATGCCATTCGGGTTGACCAATGCACCAGCATACTTCGTGGATCTTATGAATAGAGTATTCAGAGACCAACTGAATAAGTTTGTTCTTGTGTTCGTAGACGATATCCTTGTTTACTCGAGGACAGAAGAGGAACACAAGGAGCATTTGAGAATTGTGTTGGAGGTGTTGAGAAGACACCAACTGAAAGCGAAATTTTCTAAGTGCCACTTCTGGAGGAGAGAAGTGAGATTCTTGGGCCATGTTGTTTCAGAGAATGGTATTGCCGTGGACCCTGCAAAGGTGGCTACGGTACAAGATTGGTCTACGCCCAAGAATGCAAAAGATGTAAGAAGTTTCTTGGGGTTAGCTGGATATTATCGTAAGTTTATCAAAGACTTCTCCAAGACAGCGGCACCGTTGACTCGGTTGACTAAGAAGAATCAAGCCTTCGTTTGGGACGGAGGGTGTGAAAATGCATTCAAGAGTCTAAAGGAAAGGTTGACGCGTGCGCCAGTGTTGGTCATTCCTAAGGGAAATGAAGAGATGACGGTATACACGGATGCTTGTGGTACCGGACTGGGTGCGGTATTGATGCAAGGAGGTAGGGTTGTAGCTTATGCTAGTCGACAGCTAAAGCCGCATGAGAAGAAGTATCCTACCCATGATTTGGATTTGGCAGCGATCGTATTTGCGCTGAAGATGTGGAGACATTACCTCTTGGGAGAAAGATTTGAGCTGTTTACCGATCATAAATCGTTAAAGTATCTCTTCTCTCAGAAAGATCTGAATCTCCGTCAGCAGAGATGGTTAGAATTCTTGGCTTCGTATGATTTTGATATCGCGTATACACCTGGGAAGGGTAATGCGGTAGCCGATGCCTTGAGTAGGAGACATGCCAGCTTAGGGGCAATGTTTCTTGAATGGAAGCAGCTGGAGTATATCGCGGGGTTTGATTTCAGACCAAGGTGCGAATTGGATCCAGTTATGCTATCTAGCTTGACGATCAGACCCACTTTGATTGAGAGGATTGGTTCCAGTCAAAGGAACGACCCTAACTTATTGGAAGTCATCTCCAGGTTGGAAATGAATGTCGATGGGGAGATGGACAAGTATGGGCTTGATCGAGATGGATGGCTTCGGAAGAATGGAAAGCTTGTTGTACCCAATGTGAATGGTTTGAGAGATGAAGTGCTTAGAGAATGTCATCACTCAAAACTGACTATACATCCCGGTGGTAATAAGATGTATAGAGACATGAGACAGACTTACTACTGGGAAGGGATGAAAAGAGACGTTGGGAAGTTTATATCCAAATGCATGAATTGCCAGCTAGTTAAAGCCGAGCAAAAGAAGCCTAGTGGGTTGTTGCATCCATTAGAAATTCCCGAATGGAAATGGGAACAAGTTTCGATGGATTTCATCGATGGTTTACCGAGGACTAGATCGGGATATGATAGCATTTGGGTAATTGTGGATCGACTGACCAAGAGTGCAAGATTTATACCAGTTAAGTCGAACAGAACTGCAGCTAAGTTAGCAGAACTGTATATGAAGTGGGTAGTGAGATTTCATGGAGTACCCAAAGGCATTGTGAGTGACCGAGATCCGTTGTTTACTAGTGGATTTTGGAAGAGATTACAAGAGGCTTTAGGATCAGAATTACATCTCAGTACCGCATATCATCCTCAGACCGACGGTCAGACGGAGAGGGTGAATCAGATATTGGAAGATCTCTTGAGGGCTTGTATATTGGATTTCGGTGGATCATGGGATGACCATTTGCATCTAGTGGAGTTTGCATATAATAATAGCTACCAATCCAGTATTGGTATGGCTCCATATGAAGCTTTGTACGGAAGACCGTGCAACTCACCATCATGTTGGATAGAGACTGGCGAGAAGTTTGTGCTTGGACCAGATATGGTGAGAGAAACTTCCGATAAGATCAAGATCATTCAGCAACGAATGAAAGCCGCTCAGGATAGGCAGAAAAGCTATGCTGATAAGAGGAGAAGAGACTTGAAATTCTCCGTTGGTGACTTGGTGTTTGTCAAGATCTCTCCGTTGAAAAGCGTGATACGATTTGGCAGGAGAGGCAAGTTGGCACCAAGATTTGTGGGTCCTTTCCAAGTTCTCGAGGAAATTGGGAATTTGGCGTATAGAGTTGGCTTACCAGAGAAAATGGTAGGAGTCCACAATGTGTTTCATGTTTCCCAACTAAGGAAGTTCGTTCACGACTCAAATGTGACTATTTCACCTGATCAGTTAGAGGACTTCGAAGTAGAACCTGAGGCGGTTGAGAACCGCAAGCCGATTCGTATTGTGGGGCATGATACGAAGCAACTTCGAAGAAAGTCGGTGAAGCTAGTCAAAGTTCAGTGGGGCGAGGACGAAAATGATTGTGCTTGGGAGACAGAAGAGAGCATTAGAAAGGCTTATCCGGAACTCTTTGCCTGGTAAGATTTACTTTACGATTTAGTTATTCCGCATGCTAGGATAGACTTGTTTTGCTTGTTTTGCATGTTTGATGGTTGTTTTATGATTGATAGGCATGCGGGACCCTTGTGTGTGTTTTGATTAGGGAATTTCGGGGGCGAAATTTCTTAAGGGGGGGAGAGTGTAACGACCCGTGTTCTACACATCATAGGATTGTAGGATATTTATTTCTTTCCCATGTGAAGTCGTATGGTCATATAACTTTGGGAAACATTTATTTGAGTCATTTCCCCTGTTCATGATTTTTGTCGATTTTTAAATGACCATTTTGCCCCTAGTCAGTACTGTTTTGGCCATAACTTTTGATAGGGAAGGAATCTTGACCTGAAACCACTTCCATTAGATTCGTTTGATGGTTTCTCTTTCCGTAGAGTGGTCATAATAGCCAAACGGACTTACCGTTTGGGAGATATGGCTGAAACAAGGTTTGGAGGGTGAAAAACTGCATAATTGGGCTAAACCGGGTAGTTAGCAATTGGGCCCATAAGGGGATTTCGGGATTGGGGCTGTATAAGGGTTGATTAGGGTTAGAAAACATCCTTTTTGTCATTTTTCCAGCCACCACTTCATTTCATAGAACCCTATCAATGGCCTCCAACCTCTAAATCACTCCAAACCACTCCAAACTTGAAGAAAAGAGATTAGCAACGACAAATCAAGGCAAATCAACACCAAATCGGGGTTAGAGCTGCTACAACACCTTGTTATCTTCACCAAATCAGAGATTTATTTCGGATCTTGTTTTATTTGTGGCTGAGGTGAGTGATTAGCTTGCTTTTTGCACTAATTATGGTTATTCGGGGTGATTAGTGCTAATTAGCGTTTTTTAAACGAAAATAAATTCTGGAAAAATGTTTATAAAATCATAAATAATGTTTTAGACCTCTGATATGAGTTTGGGTTAATTTGGTTAAGTTTTGCTAATCGTACCATTAGTTATGCTCACATATGCTTAAGGGAAAACATGGGGTTTTGGGCATGTTTGATCCATTTTACCATGTCATATTGTTGTTTTGGTGTTTGAGGTCACTTGTATGTGTTGCTATGACTCTATGACATGCTTTGTGATTGATTGCAATAGTTAGAATGGTCAAAAACGTCGTCGAGTGGCGTAAACAGTCGCTGGAAAAGTCAGTGCAGGAAGTCGGATCGGATCGCCCCCACCCCGATCCGAACCGCCCATTTCTCTTCACCACGAACCGAACCGATCGTTATAGCGAAGCAAGCTGCACCACGAGCTGAAGGGTCCGAACCGATCCGAGAAGTCGCGATTCAAGACTTGGTGGTTGAAGACTCCGACCCGACCCGCCTGGAATGATAACGACACGATCCGATCTGATCACCTTGAGGACAACGAATCAAAGACTTGGAGGAGGGCGAGGCGCTTGGAGCTATGACCAGGAGGCGTGACCCGAGCCGTTGCGTGGTGGAGAACCCGATCCGATCCAGGTGGGACTGGAAGCCACGAACCGATCCAGTGTACCATGAAGGACCCCGATCCGATCCAGATGGAACTGGAAGCCACGAATCGATGGTGCACTCCGATCCGATCCGAGGTAGCAGTCACGAACCGAGACGATGAAGACCACGATCCCAATGATGATGAAAGGGATCCGAACCGATCCAATGGAGATCCATAACCCTAAATGCAAAGGTAGTTCAAGTGGAAGTTCGAGCTCAGGATCCAGACGGGAACCAATGAGTTCACTTCGTGATTGGACTTTGCTGCGGGACGTGTGCTAAGGAGTTGTCGATGTCTATGACTTTGGATCACTAGGTGTTGGAGGTAGAGAGACAAACTCGGGCTTTGGATATGGTGCGACTAGGGAGCTACCTACCAATGGAGTGGGGTCATGGAAACGTTGGGCGTGATCCCATAGGTATGGCGTTGGTGGTAGTAGGAATGTACATAGTCGTACAAAGTCGAGTTCTGTCGTTTGAGTAAAGTGCTCTAGTGATCGAAGGAGTGGATGTCGTATGCTTTACGCACTGAGTGAGAGATGCGAGGATGGTTGTTATGCTTGATTGTTTGACACACAAATCCCCACCCCCGTATACTTATATTATGTGTTTGTGGCATCATAGAGTGTTGTACCGTGTAGTACTAACTCTTTGGTTGCAGGTCCAGGTTCAGGTATGACTTAGTATACCTGTTATTATTCTGTTTATGCTTGCTACCACTCATACCAGACTGATGTCTGACCCAGAGTTTTATGTTTCTTCTTATTACTCTGGGTGCTCACACGAGCAGACTAGAGACAGGGATAGCTGGTAGTGCGCCTGGTAGATGGACTGAAGACGAGCAGGAGGCTCCACGTATGATATATAGTTATTCTCCCTGTGTCGTGATTGGTATCTACTTTGGGCATTAGTAGCATACCTATTTTGCTTATCTTAGAGACAGTATTTTGAAGTTGTAATAAGCTGTATTTGATATTTCCGCTACTCTGATGATGTTAGTTCAAGTTTTCAGCTTATGCACTGTCTCATCTGTTTTATGTCAAGTATATGTTGGCTATTATATTTTATTCCATGCGCTGTGAGACATATTACAGGTTCTTTATTTGATTCCTCTTCTTTCTTTCTCATTCTTTGGCGACCGTCCCATGCCAATTGGACATGTGTACAGCGCACAATTGGAGTAAATGTCGGTTGGTGCGGGGCGGGCCGTCACATGAAAGGATAAAAATAGATTTTTATCGAAATGAACTAGTTTTGAACTAGAATTAAAAATCAATTTATTTTTGAAATAAATAAATTGAATTTGAAAGTGATTTTAAAAATAATCAATATTCCCAATATGTGAATTGGACTGGAGTTGAATCGAAATTATCTTCAGAATATTTCGATGTTTGATTTCGTGACTATACAGATATTGTTATGGGAATTTGAAAGATATATTTTATATCGTTATTTCCAATACGATATATGTTGGTTTCAGAATTTGATATTGAATATTAGCCAATATATTTTCTATTCAAAGCCTTGTATTTAATATCAAATGTGATTTGGGTTTGTCGTGAATCGTGTTTTAGATGACATTGGTTCTTTAACCCAGTTAACGGCAAGATGTTGATTTTTGAAAGGATTAAAACTAAGTGGAGTTCTAATGAATCTTTAATTAGATTTGAACGTGAAATGGTAATTAATTTTACCGATAACACCGTGGTGTTAGGAATCGAGTATCACCAGTTTTGCTCCAGGGGATGAATAGGTTGGGATTGGGAAATAAAATAAATAATTACTTCGGTGTGGTTCGCTAATCCCGACTAGGTTGAAATGATATCCAAAGGAAGATTAAAGAATAAATTTAGAAGAATTTATCTTGGATAAAATTAATGGGAACCTTTCCCTAAGAATGTGATTTTGTGAATAAAAGAATATTCTGAATTGGAATGAGGCGTTTGTTGTGTTTGTGTAACATTTGTTTATCATATACGTGGGTTATTCAGAAAGGCCGGGGTTATACCCATTCTGAATAACCGATTCGACGAGATGTCGAAGATGAAGACGGTGGTTGAAGACCGGAAGTCTTCACATCGTTTGGGTGATTACTGATGATCTTGATTGGGCTGTACACCCAAGATGAGGGAAACAGTTGGTGATCGTCCAGACGTACTTGGAGATGGATGGATATGCGAGGAAAGTGCCTCCGGTTTCGTTCAGACCCAGAACGAACTTGTAAATGGATTGTGTGTCTGACATTGGATTTTATTCTGTGTTGATTGATCTCTATTAAATATACATCTGTTTGGCGGCGGAGAATTTATTCTCTTACTTAACGCCCTTCTCTGAGACGTACGAGCTCAGAGGTTGTATATCGATGGATATCAGTCGCATGGAGTGAATTGCCAGTGTGGCACGCGTAAGTGGCAATTGATCAGGGCTTCTGTTGAAAACCAAAGTCTTGTGGTTGATGATCAAAGTACGGCCTGTGTGGTGTAGCTTTGTGTATAACGTGAATTCGCGAGCCTCACACCTCGGTATGAGTCAAAAACGGGATAGTGACTGCAGGGAGAGCACGACGTTTCTTTCTAGCTAGGGTGGTGTCAGTGACCTACCAGCCCTGACATTTATATACTTTTCACCTGTGTGGTTGTTGGATACGAGGCGCCTCGGATATAGGTCTGTAAGGACCGGGAAACGTGTGTTCAGGAATAACTAATCCTCAAAAGTAAGAGAGGACCGGCCCTGAAGATCTAAGGATCATAGTGGGGTCCTGAGGCATTTGCTAGAGTGTCTCGAATCAGAGAGGAGCTTGCCCCTTGCCTCGACTCATGACGGAAATCCAATTTCCAATACGTGATATTGCGGTTTTAATTGTAGAACTAGTATGGCGACATGATATATGGTACCCATGCCGTCTATGATTGATATTTATGATTAAAATTGTTTTGACACTATACACTTAAAATAGTATCAATTGATTTGTTTTAAACATACCAAGCATGTTTGGCTATTATAAGGGAAAACCCTATCCTCCGGCTTGCGTTGCATTGTGTGATGGGACCTGGGTCTTATAATAGCTTCATTTTTCCAAAAAGCATTGCGTTGTTTTGTTATATGCACTAGTATTCTTGGGAGGAAACCCGTTCCGTGTTATACGGCGTGGTCCCTTGAATTACTATCTTTAAAGTAAAGTTTTAAATAACTGTTTTAGTTCTCACACCAGTCACATGACTGACCTGGAGTTTATTGTTTTAACCTAAACACTGGGTGCCCCTATTTTCCACACGGGCAGCTAGTAGTTTTGGTTTTGCAGATTTATATTCACAGGATCCTGATTTACAGCTGGAACGATGCTCGGAAAGCTCTGTATCCATGCATTACTTCTAGTTGTGCTTTTGTATTATTTTCCGCTGCGATGTATTTAAATGTAATTTAAATCTCTGATATTTGTTGAATGTAATTTATTCATTTATACTCTGTATATTCTTGTATTCTGATGGAATTGTTGTAATAACAATGAAATGTTCTTCTGTTTGCGTTCTGATTTGTTTTGTCCTCAACGCAATCCGTGCTTTCCTTCACGGGGAAGTTCGGGTCGTGTCAGCAGATCTCCAAATCGACCCCAAACCTCCCCAGGCCTGAAACCCACACCGCCGCATCCCTAAACTCCATCGCCAACAACGCCCGCGCGCCACAACCGCCTGCAGCACCTCCTGCTCGCTCCGCGACCCCCCTGAGCGCCACCATCCCCTCGCCGTAGGTCAACGCCGTCCTCCACCTTCGGATTTTGCATAGGAAAAGGTTTTACTTCTTATTTATTTATTTCTTTATAAAGCATTGTGTTAAAAAGAAATAATAAAATAAAAACTGATTTTATTTTAATCATAAAACATATTTTAAGGTCAGTTTTTATTTATACATAGATTATAAAAATCAGTTTTATAGAGATAGGAAAATAGATTTTTATAAACATAAAGGCGAGGTTTTTATTAAGGAAAAGGCGAGATTTTTATCGTGTAGAAGTATAAAAATATAATCTTTTATATTGTAGAAGTATAAAAATATAATCTTTTATATTGTAGAAGTATAAAAATATAATCTTTTATATTGTAGAAGTATAAAAATATAATCTTTTATATTGTAGAAGGTTAAAAATATAATTTTTATATAGAAAGAAACGTGGTAAAAATGTGATTTTTATATACATAGCAACAATATAAAAATGTGATTTTTATATATGTAGTGGCTACAGGCAACGAAAGTGACGAAAAAGAATGCTGAAGACTTCTACATTTGAAGTGTCGTGGAGTTGTGATAGCTTTGGTGAGAACTTCTCACTTTTAATTTAATTTTCTAGTTAAAATATGTACTAGGATGCAGATGGTGTTTAGTAGCACCCGACACCCGTCGTCCACAGACCATGGACGGCTTGTATGCTTGTTTGTTTGATTTTGATGTGTAGTTGATTGTGTGATGTGAGGGGAAATGAAAAATTAGGCTCACATCCCTAAAAATGTTCAAAATTAACACCACATCCAGTCAAAGTTTCTATGCATTTCCGGTCCCTATTTTTAGCTGCAGCCCAAAATTTTTAGTCCATCCCGCCTCCTGCCACATCCACTTCCGCCTTTTTCAAATATGCAAAAAATAAAATAAAAATGCACTGATGCATAATTTTTTTTCTTTCTAAAATCTGGAAATAATCCTAGGAGTCCACGCAAATTAAAAAAAAAAAGTTGCATACTTCTATGCAACTATTGCTTATAGTAGCATACATGTATGCATATATTTATATAGTGTATTTATGTTGAAAATCTGGACCAATATACGCATACATGTATGCAACTATTAGCAAATAACTGCATACATTTATGCATACAAAGTTGAACTGAGATTCACGTGTAACGAAAAGTTGCATACATGAATGCAACTATTCTGTATATATGCATGCATGTGTGCAACAAATTTAAAAGGGACGACGGCTTGCGAATATACGCATGAATGCATGCATTTATTCTGTACATGAGCATAAATGTGTGCAACAATGTCTGAAAACGGCGAATGCTTGAAAAAACAGACCAAATTTGAATATATGCATAAAAGGATGCATATAATGCAGTTTAGCTACATACATGTATGCATTTATACTGCAGTTTGGGCGCAACACTGAAATATAAGCATGAATGTATGAAACTATTTAGGAATAGGTGCATCTTTTGATGCAAAAACCTGTTGTTTCCCTGATTTTGTGTTATTTGGGGTTTTGACGTGGTTTTTGATTGATTTTCCACCTGATTTTTTTGGCGTGAACGTGTTTTATTTAATAATGAATTTATGTGATTTTTTTATTTTTTTTAAATTTTGTTATACGTTTTTGGAAAATAAGGAACTAATTTACAATAAGTTTATGACTGGATGTGAGCCTAATTTTGAAACTTAATAGGGACCTGTGACAAACAGACCCAATAAAATATTTATATAGTTAAAAATATTTTATAGTTGAAAATAGAATTTTTAACGTGCATTTAAAATGAAATAAATATAAACAAATCGGACGATTTGTTTATACACACTGATTTGACTGATATTGATTGGGACGATAAAATTTTACATATCGCCCAACTGCACAAATAAAATCTGTGTTTGATTGTTTAAAACCCCACACGGGTATTGGGATGATATTTGACGTATACTAATCCCGATTGTTTAGTTGTATGTCGATCGATTGGTCGACAGACTGTGTAAGCGTTAATTATTTATATTTAATGCTTATGCAGTTGTGTGGTGCATTCTGGATGATGGTTGATTATTTATCGTTGTTATTTTATACATGTGTTGTAGAAAATCCATATAATTAACATTATATGGTAATTGATTGGGCCTCATTCCAGTTTTGAAAAAAAAATATTTGAAATAGAAATATTTGAAAAAGAAATATTTGAAATAGAAATATTTGAAATAGAATATTTGAAAATAGAAATATATGAAGCCGAGTTGATTAGACTGACGCCATTTTGATGCGAACGATATTTATATCGATTTTATTCATTTTTCAATGAATATTGAAAGTGATTTCGAAATTCAAATTATATTGAAAAGAATTGAAATTCGAATTAAACTGAATAGAATTGAAATTCGAATTAAACTGAATAGAATTGAAATTCAAATTATTTTGAAAAGAATTGAAATTCGAATTAAATTGAATAGAATAGAAATTCGAATTATATTGAAAAGAATTAAAATTTGAATTAAACTGAATAGAATTGAAATTCGAATTAGATTGAAATCGTTTTGAATTGAGTTTAAAACGTATTGAAATTGAACTGAAAATCGATTTGAATTGAAATCAATTTGAAATGAATTTAAAACGAATTTGTAAGGGAAAATTCAATTTTGATTTGAATTTGAAAAAGAAGTTGAAATCGTTTTGAAAACGAATTTAAAACGATTTATAAAATACGTTTTAAAAGGGAAATCGACGAAGTATATATTATATATATAATATAATGGCCTGAATAGAACGCGCCGCGGCAGTTCGCGAATTTCGACCATTGACTTCGAACAGATATTACGGGAGATCCGACCGTCGGATTCTCCTAAAACCGGAACCGTTGGGTTCGTATCGAAAAGAGCTTTCTAACGAATATTAGGGATTTGAAATCTAACGGTTGGATTTGGAATTATGTCCAAATCAAATTTGGAAAAGGTCGATGTAAGTGCAGTTCGATGGCCGTTGATGGAAATCGACTGTACGGGCCTTGATAAAATTATTAAAAATATCAATAATTTGTGTAAAATCATAAGAAATGATTTGTGAAGAATTGGGATGAAAAACTCCATATTTGAAAAGATAAAAATAGTTTTTTTATCGAAATGAACTAGTTTTGAACTAGAATAATAATCTATTTTTTTTTAAATAAATAAATTGGATTTGAAATGGTTTTAAAAATAACCAGAATTTCCAATATATGGATTGGAATGGATTTAAATCGAAATTGTCTTCGGAATATTTCGATGTTGGATTTCGTGATTATACAGATGTTGTTATGGAAATTTTAAAGATATATATATATATATATATATATCGTTATTTCCAATACGATATTTGTTGGTCGTAGAATTTGATATTGAATATAAGCCGATATATTTTCTATTCAGAGCCTTGTATTTAATATCAAATGTGATTTGGGTTTTTCGTGAATGGTGTCTTCATTAACACTGTTCTTAAGCCTAGTTGAGAAAAAAGATTAAATCTTTTTATTTAGATTTAGTGAAGTGTACCAATTAAATGGTATTTAATCGGAGTTGAATTTGAAATTGATTTTTGGGTTTATCGTGAATGGTGTTTTAAGTAACACTTGTTCTTTAACCCAATAATTAAGGGAATGTGATTTTGGGTTTATAGTGAACCGTGTTTTAAACGACATTGGTTCTTTAACCCAGTTAAAGACAGATATTGGTTTCTATGAAGATTAAAACTAAGTGGTGTTTTAATGAATCTTTAATTAGATTGAGAAGGTCGGGAATGGAGTATCACCAGTTTTGCTCTGGGCGATAGTTAAATCTTTAATTTATTTGAACGTGAAATGGTAATTGAATTTACCGATAACACCGTGGTGTTAGATATGAAGTATGAACAGTTTTACTTCATGGGATGAATAGGTAGGGATTGGGAAATAAAATAAATGATTACTTCGGTGTGGTTCGCTAATCCCGACTAGTTTGAATTGATATTTAAAAGAAGATTAAAGAATAAATTTAAAGAATTTATCTTTGATAAAATTAATGGGAACCTTTCCCAAAGTATAAGAATATTTGAATAAAAGAATATTCTGAATTGGAATGAGGCGTATGTTGTGTTTGTGTAACACTTGTTGATTATATACGCGAGTTATTCGGAAAGACCGGGTTTATCCCATTCTGAATAACTGATACGACGATTAGTCGAAGATGAAGATGATGGTAGAAGAACGGAGGTCTTCACGTCGTTTGGATAATTACTGATGATCTTGATTGGGCTGTACACCCAAGAGGAGGGAATCAGTTGGTGGACGTCCAGACGTACTTGGAGATCGATGGATAAGCGGGGTACTAGGTGCCTCCGGTTTCGTTCAGACCCAGAACGAACTTGTAAATGAACTGTGTGTCTGACATTGGATTTTAGTCTGTGTGATTGATTTCTATTAAATATATATCTGTTTGGCGGCGGAGAATTTATTCTCTTGCTTAACGCCCTTCTCTGAGACGTACGAGCTCAGGGGTTATGTATTGATGGATATCAATCGCATGAAGTGAATTGCCGGTGTATCATGCCTAAGTGGAAAATGATCAAGGCTTCTATTGAAAAGCAAAGTCTTGTGGTGATGATCAAAGCACCGCCTGTGTGGCATAGCTTTGTGTAACGTTGATTCGCGAGCCTCACACCCTGGTTGTGAACCAAAAACGGGAGAGGACCTCCGGGAGGACATGTGTTTCTTTCTAGTTAGAAGTGGCGTCAGTGGTTTTACATGCCCTGACGAGTTTGACTTATGTGATTGTTGCTGTTGCGAGGCGACACGGTTAGATTGGACGATCCGGGTCCGATGGAGTCATTCGTTGGCTCACTTACACCCCAAAGGGCGGAGAAACGCAGTGTTCAGGATTTCGTCTAATCCACATCGGTGGACCGGCCCTGTCACTCCAAGGTCACTCGAGCTATGACCTGAGGCTCGGGCTAGAGAGTCTCGAATCAGTGAGGACTATCTTTTGCCTCGGTTCACAGATGGAAATCCAATTTCCAATACGTGATATTTCAGTTTTATTTGTAGAGCCTAGTATTGGCGACATAGTAGCATGGGATGCTATGCCGCCTATGATTGATATTTATGATTGAAATTATTTTGACACTATACACTTATTATAGTATCAAATAATCTGTTTTAAATGTATCAAGCATTCTTTGGTTGTTATAAGGTAAAAACCCTATCCTCCGGCTTGCGTTGCATTGTGTGATGGGACCTGGGTCTTATAATAGCTTCATTTTTCTTTATTTAGCATTGCGCTGTTGTTTTATGCACTGGTGTTCTTGGGAGGAAACCCGTTCCGTGTTATACGGCGTGGTCCCTTGATTTACCTAACTTTGAAAATAAAGATTAATAACTGTTTTAGTTCTCACACCAGTCACATGACTGACCTGGAGTTTATTGTTTTAACCTAAACTCTGGGTGCCCTTATTTTGACACGGGCAGCTAGTAGTTTCGGGTTTGCAGATTTATATCCATAGGAACCTGGTTTACAGCTGGAACGATATCCGGAAAGCTTTGTATCCGTGTATCTTCTTCAGTTGTATTTTGTATTATTTTCTGCTGCTATGTAATTTATTGTAATCTCTAATATTTATCGAATGTGTAATATTTATTTATACTCTGTATATTCTTGTATTCTGATGGAATTGTTGTAATAAGCAATGAAATGTTCTTCTGTCTGCATTCTGATTGGTCTTGTCCTCGAAGTATCTGTGCTTTCCTTACCGGGGAAGTTATGGGTTCTTACATTTGGTATTAGAGCTTTGGTTTACAAAGCTCAGAGAACAAGACACATTAGAACCATACGAAAGAATTCATCAGAAATTGGATTAGTAATATCCAATGAGAATGACTCGTTAGAGATGGGGTTAGTAGTATCCTAGAACGAGTGTGAAGAGTATATTTTTAAAATGAAAACAATTTTTGTTTTGAAAATTTAAATCAATTATTCGTATTTGATTATTCATTTGTATTGAATTTGGACAATCCAGTATATATAGATTTTGCATATACGTCTGATCCACAGGTATTTGAAGTTTTAGTATACTAGATAGATATAAAATCACACTCTAGTCGCCCGGAGATGATGCTGATAATGACCATGGCATCATCAGTGTTGTGTTCGAGTGACGAAAGCGGGATTTCTATATGTTTCCTATTGACTGGTGTGAGAACCAAAATTATATAGGGCCTATTGTTGTGATTTGGCACCAAAAATGTGATTTTTGACTATGTATCAAAGTTATGAATTAGAAATGATAATTCACTAATTGATTGATGGTTGTGTTGTTTAATTAAAATTTGAACCATATAGCCAATTTGAACCAAATAGTGAGTTGTATTGAAAATTAGTCGCATTTGCTTGCATATACATGTACATACATTGAACAGGTCATAGGAAAGAGGCTAGAGCAGAGAATAAAATTGTTTGCCCGACAAATAGGTACATGTTTATCATAATTTACTGTTTTGTTTGGGTGATGATGATTTTGTGAGCCGATTGGCTAGCCGCTTGGCTTTTTCTTTTTCTTTTGGGTTGAAGAAGGCCATGGGAGGCTATATGAAATATCCCGAAGTCCCCGGTGCAGGGGAGGTTACGGCGAAATTTTTCGAAAATTTAGGGTGTTAGCCAAATTTTTGAAAAATTTGAAAAGTTCTTAGAAACTGAAAAGTTGAAGAACTTAAGCCGTAATGAAAATAATGAAAGTTGAGTTGGTTTGTAAAACAACTTTCGGCTTCGTTCCTTTTCGGGGACGAAAAGTTTTAAGTGGGGGAGATTGTAATAACCCGGAAATCTGAGCCAAATTTAAATTTTTATTTTGGCAATTTTAGCGAATTTTGATTATTTAAAATGAATTATTTTAAATAATAACGACGAGAAATTTATTTTGAATAGAATTCGAACGTATATATTTATATAGCTCGATGTTAGAATATAAATAATTATTTATAATTATAAAAGGAATTGAAAATGGCGCGGTAGTTTGATAATTCGATTTCAAACTTCAAATGAATGTACCGGGTGCAATATAAACCGGATTTTAGTGAAACCAAAAACATTTGAATTCATTTGACAATATCTTTCCAACGAATCCGAAAAATCGAAATTTCATAGCGGGGATAAAAAGATATGTCCAGTTGAAAATTCAGAATAATCGCTATGGAATTCTGGCCCTTAAAAATGGAAATTTTGCAAATAATCTCGGATTTTGACGGAACCACTTTTTTTGGATCCGAGATGTCAAATTGTTGCTAGGTTTCAAATTTCATAATTTTTCAAATCAATATGTGAGCGTGGCAAAGGAAAACGCGTTTGACCAGTTTCAGTTGATTTTAATCGACTGGAAAATGGCCATTTTTCAAACGGTCTCGGAATTCGACGAAACTAGTTTTATTAGGACCGTATCGTTAATACGAAGCTAGAAAATATTTTTTGGTGATTTTTCGAAGCAGTATGTGGCCCCGGCAAATTGAAATGTACGTTCAAATTAAATATTGAATGTTTTATATTTTAATTTGAAGGAAAACTGACTGAAACAGTCGAATGGGCTTATGAAACATATCCCACTGTGTTCGGAATGGGGGTAATTAGCTATGGATGACAGGCGGTGGGACCCGTTTCGAGTTTGAAATAAAAAGTTACATTTCGAGGGATTAAAATAAATTAAATATTTATAATATATTCCCCTCTACCTTCTCTCTCCCTCTCCTCATATCTTTCATACCGAAATGAAAAAAAAAGAAATCGCGCCCAGGCGATTGACGACGCCGCCCCCCTCCCGGCGCCACCGCGCCTCACGCGCAACCACCCCCTGCCTCCTCTCTCCCCCCGCTCCTCCCTCCTCTTCTCCAAACCACCGCAGATCCCCAAATCGACCCCAAACCTCCCCAGGCCCGAAACCCATGCCGCTGCACCCCTAAACTCCATCGCCAACGACGCCCGCGCGCCACAACCGCCTGCAGCACCTCCTGCTCGCTCCGCGACCCCCCGAGCGCCACCATCCCCTCGCCGTAGGTCAATGCCGTCCTCCACCTTCGGATTTTGCGTAGGAAAAGGTTTTACTTCTTGTTTATTTATTTCTTTATAAAGCATTGTGTTAAAAAGAAATAATAAAATAAAAACTGATTTTATTTTAATTATAAAACATATTTTAGGGTCAGTTTTTATTTATACATAGATTATAAAAATCAGTTTTGTAGAGATAGGAAAATAGATTTTTATAAACATAAAGGCGAGGTTTTTATTAAGGAAAAGGCGAAATTTTTATCGTGTAGAAGTATAAAAATATAATCTTTTATATTGTAGAAGTATAAAAATATAATCTTTTATATTGTAGAAGTATAAAAATATAATCTTTTATATTGTAGAAGTATAAAAATATAATCTTTTATATTGTAGAAGGTTAAAAATATAATTTATATATAGAAAGAAACGTGGTAAAAATGTGATTTTTATATACATAGCAACAATATAAAAATGTGATTTTTATATGTGTAGTGGCTACAGGCAACGAAAGTGACGAAAGAGAACGGTGAAGACTTCTACATTTGAAGTGTCGTGGAGTTGGGATAGCTTTGGTGAGAACTTCTCACTTTTAATTTAATTTTCTAGTTAAAATATATACTAGGGTGCAGACGGTGTTTAGTAACACCCGACACCCGTCGTCCACAGACCATGGACGGCTTGTATGCTTGTTTGTTTGATTTTGATGTGTAGTTGATTGTGTGATGTGAGGGGAAATGAAATAAAATATTTATATAGTTAAAAATATTTTATAGTTGAAAATAGAATTTTTAACATGCACTTAAAATGAAATAAATATAAACAAATCGGACGATTTGTTTATACACACTGATATTGATTGGGACGATAAAATTTTACACATCGCCCAACTGCACAAATAAAATCTGTGTTTGATTGTTTAAAACCCCACACGGGTATTGGGATGATATTTGACGTACACTAATCCCGATTGTTTAGTTGTATGTCGATCGATTGGTCGACAGACTGTGTAAGCGTTAATTATTTATATTTAATGCTTATGCAGTTGTGTGGTGCACTCTGGATGATGGTTGATTATTTATCGTTGTTATTTTATACATGTGTTGTAGAAAATCCATATAATTAACATTATATGGTAATTGATTGGGCCTCATTCCAGTTTTGAAAAAAATAATATTTGAAATAGAAATATTTGAAAAAGAAATATTTGAAATAGAATATTTGAAAATAGAAATATATGAAGCCGAGTTGATTAGATTGACGCCATTTTGACGCGAACGATATTTATATCGATTTTATTCATTTTTCAATGAATATTGAAAGTGATTTCGAAATTCGAATTATATTGAAAAGAATTGAAATTCGAATTAAACTGAATAGAATTGAAATTCGAAATAAACTGAATAGAATTGAAATTCGAATTATGTTGAAAAGAATTGAAATTCAAATTAAATTGAATAGAATAGAAATTCGAATTATATTGAAAAGAATTAAAATTCGAATTAAACTGAATAGAATTGAATTTCGAATTAGATTGAAATCGTTTCGAATTGAGTTTAAAACGTATTGAAATTGGACTGAAAATCGATTTGAATTGAAATCAATTTGAAATGAATTTAAAACGAATTTGTAAGGGAAAATTCAATTTTGATTTGAATTTGAAAAAGAAGTTGAAATCGTTTTGAAAACGAATTATAAAATACATTTTAAAAGGGAAGTCGACGAAGTATATATTATATATATAATATAATGGCCTGAATAGAACGCGCCGCGCCGCGGCAGTTCGCGAATTTCGACCATTGACTTCGAACGGATATTACGGGAGATCCGACCGTCGGATTCTCCTAAAACCGAAACCGTTGGGTTCGTATCGAAAAGAGCTTTCTAACGAATATTAGAGATTTGAAATCTAACGGTTGGATTTGGAATAATGTCCAAATCAAATTTGGGAAAGGTCGCTGCAAGTGTAGTTCGATGGCCGTTGATGGAAATCGACTGTACGGTCTTTGATAAAATTATTAAAAATATCATTAATTTGTGTAAAATCATAAGAAATGATTTGTGAAGAATTGGGATGAAAAACTCCATATTTGAAAAGATAAAAATAGTTTTTTATCGAAATGAACTAGTTTTGAACTAGAATAATAATCTATTTTGTTTTTAAAATAAATAAATTGGATTTGAAATGGTTTTAAAAATAACCAGAATTTCCAATATATGGATTGGAATGGATTTAAATCGAAATTGTCTTCGGAATATTTCGATGTTGGATTTCGTGATTATACAGATGTTGTTATGGAAATTTGAAAGATATATGTATATATATATCGTTATTTCCAATACGATATTTGTTGGTCATAGAATTTGATATTGAATATAAGCCGATATATTTTCTATTCAGAGCCTTGTATTTAATATCAAATGTGATTTGGGTTTATCGTGAATGGTGTCTTCATTAACACTGTTCTTAAGCCCAGTTGAGAAAAAGATTAAATCTTTTTATTTAGATTTAGTGAAGTGTACCAATTAAATGGTATTTAATCGGAGTTGAATTTGAAATTGATTTTTGGGTTTATCGTGAATGGTGTTTTAAGTAACACTTGTTCTTTAACCCAATAATTAATGGAATGTGATTTTGGGTTTATAGTGAACCGTGTTTTAAACGACATTGGTTCTTTAACCCAGTTAAAGACAGATATTGGTTTCTGTGAAGATTAAAACTAAGTGGGGTTTTAATGAATCTTTAATTAGATTGAGAAGGTCGGGAATGGAGTATCACTAGTTTTGCTCCGGGCGATAGTTAAATCTTTAATTTGATTTGAACGTGAAATGGTAATTGAATTTACCGATAACACCGTGGTGTTAGATATGAAGTATGAACAGTTTTACTTCATGGGATGAATAGGTAGGGATTGGGAAATAAAATAAATGATTACTTCGGTGTGGTTCGCTAATCCCGACTAGTTTGAATTGATATTCAAAAGAAGATTAAAGAATAAATTTAAAGAATTTATCTTTGATAAAATTAATGGGAACCTTTCCCAAAGTATAAGAATATTTGAATAAAAGAATATTCTGAATTGGAATGAGGTGTATGTTGTGTTTGTGTAACACTTGTTGATTATATACGCGAGTTATTCGGAAAGACCGGGTTTATCCCATTCTGAATAACTGATACGACGATTAGTCGAAGATGAAGACGATGGTAGAAGACCGGAGGTCTTCACGTCGTTTGGATAATTACTGATGATCTTGATTGGGCCGTACACCCAAGAGGAGGGAATCTGTTGGTGGTCGTCCAGACGTACTTGGAGATCGATGGATAAGCGGGGTACCAGGTGCCTCCTGTTTCGTTCAGACCCAGAACGAACTTGTAAATGGACTATGTGTCTGACATTGGATTTTAGTCTGTGTGATTGATTTCTATTAAATATATATCTGTTTGGCGGCGGAGAATTTATTCTCTTGCTTAACGCCCTTCTCTGAGACGTACAAGCTCATGGGTTATGTATTGATGGATATCAGTCGCATGGAGTGAATTGCCGGTGTGGCATGCCTAAGTGGCAAATGATCAAGGCTTCTGTTGAAAAGCAAAGTCGTGTGGTGATGATCAAAGCACCGCCTGTGTGGCATAGCTTTGTGTAACGTTGATTCGCGAGCCGCACACCCCGGTTGTGAACCAAAAACGGGAGAGGACCTCAGGGAGGACATGCGTTTCTTTCTAGTTAGAAGTGGCGTCAGTGGTTTTACACGCCCTGACGAGTTTGACTTATGTGGTTATTGCTGTTGCGAGGCGCCACGGTTAGATTGGACGATCCGGGTTCGATGGAGTCATTCGTTGCCTCACTTACGCCCCAAAGGGCTGGAAAACGCAGTGTTCAGGATTTCGTCTAATCCACATCGGTGGACCGGCGCTGTCGCTCCAAGGTCACTCGAGCTCTGACCTGAGGCTCGGGCTAGAGAGTCTCGAATCGGTGAGGACTATCTTTTGCCTCGGTTCGCAGATGGAAATCCAATTTCCAATACGTGATATTTCGGTTTTATTTGTAGAGCCTAGTATTGGCGACATAGTAGCATGGGATGCTATGCCGCCTATGATTGATATTTATGATTGAAATTGTTTTGACACTATACACTTATTATATTATCAAATAATCTGTTTTAAACGTATCAAGCATTCTTTGGCTGTTATAAGGTAAAAACCCTATCCTCCGGCTTGCGTTGCATTGTGTGATGGGACCTGGGTCTTATAACAGCTTCATTTTTCTTTATTTAGCATTGCGCTGTTGTTTTATGCACTGGTGTTCTTGGGAGGAAACTCGTTCCGTGTTATACGGCGTGGTCCCTTGATTTACCTAACTTTGAAGATAAAGATTAATAACTGTTTTAGTTCTCACACCAGTCACATGACTGACCTGGAGTTTATTGTTTTAACCTAAACTCTGGGTGCCCTTATTTTGACACGGGCAGCTAGTAGTTTCGGTTTTGCAGATTTATATTCATAGGAACCTGGTTTACAGCTGGAACGATATCCGGAAAGCTTTGTATCCGTGTATCTTCTTCAGTTGTATTTTGTATTATTTTCCGTTGCTATGTAATTTATTGTAATCTCTGATATTTATCGAATGTGTAATATTTATTTATACTCTGCATATTCTTGTATTCTGATGGAATTGTTGTAATAAGCAATGAAATGTTCTTCTGTCTACGTTCTGATTGGTCTTGTCCTCGAAGTATCCGGGCTTTCCTTACCGGGGAAGTTACGGGTTCTTACACTCACACTGATTCAGTCCATTTCCAAGCTCGTGACTCATTCACATATGTTTATATATAGCAAGCAATATGTAACAACCCGAAAATCTGGGCCAGTTTAAAATTTTTATTTTGGCAATTTTGGCGAATTTTGAATATTTAAAATAGATTATTTTAAATAATATCGACGAAAATTTATTTTGAATATAATGCGAACGTATATATTTATACGCGTCGTCGTTAGAATATAAATATTTATATATAATTATAAATAAGAATTGAAAATGGCGCGGTAGTTCGATAATTCGATTTCAAACTTCAATTGAATGTACCGGGTGCAAAACAATCCGGATTTTAGTGAAACAAAAAATAATGGAATCTAATTGATAATATCTTTCCAACGAATCCGAAAAATCGAGATTTCATAGCGGGAAGCAAAAGATATGTCCAGTTGAAAATTCTGAATAGTCGCTATGGAATTCAGGCCCTTAAAAATAGACATTTTGCAAATGACCTCGGATTTCGACGAAACCAGTTTTGTTGGGTCCGTGATGTTAAGTTATTGCTAGATTCCAAATTTCATAATTTTTCGAATCAATATGTGAGCGTGGCAAAGGAAAATGCGTTTGACCAGTTTTAGTTGATTTTAATCGACTGGAAAATGGCCATTTTTCTAACGGTCTCAGAATTCGACGAAACTAGTTTTGTTAGGACCGTATCATCAATACGAAGCTAGAAAATATTTTTCTGGAATTTTTCTAGTTAGTATGTGACCCCGGTAATTTGAAATGCGCGTTTAAAATTCAATAAAGTGATTTAAATGTAAATTTAACGGAAACTGATTCAAACGATCGAATCAACATACGAAACATGTCCCACTGGGTTCGGAATGAGGGTATTTAGCTAGGGACGACAGTCGTTGGGTTTGGATTGGAGATCATAGCGTTAAGCAAGGAATTCACAAATTAAAATATATTATTTAATTTATTATATATACAATTTTTTTTTTGGTCAAAACCCTCCTATCTTCTCTAACGCGGTCAATTCTGGTCCAAGCCGCCTCCTTTCGAACGAACGATAAAAACGCTCCCTCATTCCTTCTTTCCGATCTCCCTCTCCATTCAATGAAAATCAATGGAACCTGAAGCAAATGGAAGGGCTTCTTGAGATCCCCTAATCCAATGGCGATGATCGAATAAATCACTTCGAGGTGGCGGAATTTTCCCCCCTAAACCAACGTCGTTCATGGCCCATTTCCGATCAGGCGGGGGGCTCAAGTTACGAAGTGGGGGTGGAGTAGGATGGCGACGCGGCGGGGAAGAGGGTGGCAACCTCTGATCGACTCCAGGTGGCGCGGATTAGTGGTGGCGGCGGCAAAAATCCAATCGATGATGGGTTGAAGGCGGTCTGAAGGTTTTACAGACAACGAAGGAAGAACGCAGTGTAATTTTTTATACCCTATAATTAGTTTATTTATTTAGGTAATTATTTATTAATATAATTACATTGTCTAAATTCAGTTTTAAAAATTAAATTAGCATTTGTTTTCAAAATTAAATAAGCATTGTTTTATAAAAATAGGAATTTGCATCGTTTTTAGAATTGAAACAACATCAAAGTAAAAATATGATTTTTATATATTGAACTTCGAGATAAAAATATGATTTTTATATATTGAACTTCAAGTAAAAATATGATTTTTATATATTGAACTTCGAGATAAAAATATGATTTTTATATATTGAACTTCAAATAAAAATATGATTTTTATATATTGAACTTCGAAATAAAAATATGATTTTTATATATTGAACTTCGAAATAAAAATATGATTTTTATATATTGAACATCGAAGTAAAAATTCGATTTTTTATATATATTGAATAACGAAGTAAAAATTCGATTTTTACATATGTAGTGGCCGCGGGCAACGAAGATGACAAAAAGGCGAGAGCGACGAAGGTTTCTGCAAATGAAAGTGCCGTGGAGTTAGGATAGCTATCGGTGAGAATTTCTCACTCTTCAATTTCTTTTCTAGTTATATATATATACTAGGATGCAGACGGTGCTTAGTAGCACCCGACACAATCGTCCACAGACCATGGACTTGTTTGTTTGATTGCAAAAATTAGTTAGATTATTTGATTGAAATTGAATTGTGTGGTGAAATGAATTGATTTGATTGATGTGTGAATGGCGTGGGCCTTCACTAGACCGGGGATAAGGCTAGGCCTCGTCCCGTTTCTAGTATCGTGCCGTTATGCCGCCGAAATTTTCTAAAATATGTTAGAAAATAAAAATATCATTTTATTGTGTAAATGAATAATAGAAATTCATATGTTGGAATAAAATGTTTTATCGTTAAAAATATAATTTTTAACGTGAATATGAATATAGTGAAAGTGAATAAAATAAAATATTCATTTACAAACCGGACGGTTTGTTTATGTACACCTATTTGAATGACATTGATTGGGACGATAGATTTTACACATCGCCCAACTGCACAAATAAAATCTGTGTTTGATTGTTTGAAACCCCACACGGGTGTTGGGATGAAACATGAAGTTCACTCATCCTGATTTATTAAATATGTCGATCGATTGATTGACAGGCTGTTATAAGCGTTAGATATCTATATTTGATGCTTATACAGTGTAGTGCACTTTGGTTGATGGTTGATTATTTTTCAATGCTATTATATACATGTGTTGTATGGAATCCATATAATTAACTTTATATGGTAATTGATTGGGCCTCATTCCAATTTGAAAAATAAAGAATAATATAAAATAAAGGTTCATGTGTTGACAGTACTCATCCATTGAGATTGGTCATGTGTTGAACGAAATATTTTAGTAATAAAATTTACATCTGTATCAATATAAAATAAAGGTTCATGTGTTGACAGTACTCATCCATTGAGATTGGTCATGTGTTGAACGAAATATTTTAGTAATAAAATTTACATCTGTATCAATATAAAATAAAGGTTCATGTGTTGACAGTACTCATCCATTGAGATTGGTCATGTGTTGAACGAAATATTTTGATAATAACAACTATTTTTGAAAAAGAAATATTTGAAATAGAATATTTGAAAATAGAAATTTATGAAGCCGTGTTGATTAGATTGACGCCATTTTGACGTGAACGATATTTATATCGATTGAAAACGATTTCGAAATGAAATGAATTGAAAACGATTTCGAAATGAAATGAATTGAAAACGATTTCGAAATGAATTGAATGGAAAACGAATTCAAATGGAATTGAAAACAAATTGAAATGAATTCAAATTGAATTGAAATTTGAATTGAATAGAAATGAATTTTAAAACGAATTTATAAAGAAGAATTCAATTTTGATTTGAATTGAAAAGGAAGTTGAAATTTCTTTTGAAACGAATTTAAAACTATTTATATAATTCGTTTTAAATAGAAATCGACGAAATATATATTATATATATAATATAATGGCCTGAATAGAACGCGCCGCGCCGCGGCAGTTCGTGAATTTCGACCATTTATTTCAAACGGACATTACGGGAGATCCGACCGTCGGATTCTCCTAAAACCGGAACCGTTGGGTTCGTATCGAAAACAGCTTTCTAACGAATATTAGAAATTAGAAATCTAACGGTTGGATTTGGAGATATGTCCAAATCAAATTCGAAAAAGGTCGCTGTAAGTGCAGTTCGATGACCGTTGATGGAAATCGACTGTACGGGCCTTGATAAAATTATTAAAAATAGTAATAATTTGTGTAAAATCATAAGAAATGATTTAGAAAGAACTGGGGTGAAAAATCCCATATATGAAAAGATAAAATAGATTTTTATCAAAATAAACTAGTTTTGAACTAGAATTATAATTCTATTTTTTTTAAATAAATAAATTGAATTTAAAAAGGGTTTTAAAAATAACCAGAATTTCCAATGATTGCATTGGAGTGGATTTGAATCGAAATTGTCTTCGGAATATTTCGATGTTGGAATTCGTGATTATACAGATGTTGTTATGGAAATTTGAAAGATATATATTTATATCGTTATTTCCAATACGACATTTGTTAGTCGTAGAATTTGATATTGAATATAAGCCGATATATATTTTCTATTCAGAGCCTTGTATTGAATATCAAATGTGATTTTGGTTTGTCGTGAATGATGTCTTCATTAACACTGTTCTTGAACCCAGTTGAGAAAAGATTAAATCTTTTTATTTAGATTTAATGGAGTGTACCAATTAAATGATATTTAATTGGAATTGAATTGATATTGATTTTTGGGTTTATCGTGGACAGTGTTTTAAATAACACTCGTTCTTTAACCCAATAATTAATGAATGTGATTTTGGGTTTATCGTGAACGGTGTTTTAAATGACACTGATTCTTTAACCCAGTTGAAGATTAAAACTAAGTGGAGTTTTAATGAATCTTTAATTAGATTGAAATGATCGAGAATGGAGTATCACCAGTTTTGCTCCAGGCGTTAGTTAAATCTTTAATTAGATTTGAACGTGAAATGGTAATTGAATTTACCGATAACACTGTGGTGTTAGATATGAAGTATTACCAGTTTTACTTCATGGGATGAATAGGTTGGGATGGGGAAATTAAAATAAATGATTACTTCGGTAAGGTTCGCTAATCCCGACTAGTTTGAATTGAGATTCAAAAATAGAATAAAGGATAAATTCAAGGAATTTATCTTGGATAAAATTAATGGGAACCTTTCCCTATGAATGTGAAATTTAGAAACTAACTGTCGGTTAGCCAAGCAGAATGGTTTTCTGGGTATTGATCTGATGTTGGTTTCGGCCTTCGGGGTTAATATTTGGGAAATTATTCTCTTGATTAATTTATGGTTAGTGACTAATGAATTGGAATGAGGCGTATGTTGTGTTTGTGTAACACTTATTTAAAATAATACGCGAGTTATTCGGAAAGACCGGGTTTATCCCATTCTGAATAACTGATACGACGATAAGTCGAAGATGAAGACGATGGTCGAAGACCGGAGGTCTTCACGTCGTTTGGATAATTACTGATAATCTTGATTGGGCTGTACACCCAAGAAGATGGAAATAGTTGGTGATCGTCCAGACGTACTTGGAGATCGATGGATATGCGGGGTACTAGGTGCCTCCGGTTTCGTTCAGACCCAGAACGGACTTGTAAATGGACTGTGTGTCTGACATTGGATTTTAGTCCGTGTGATTGATCTCTATTAAATATATATCTGTTTGGCGGCGGAGAATTTATTCTCTTGCTTAACGCCCTTCTCTGAGACGTACGAGCTCAGGGGTTATATATTGATGGATATCAATCGCATGGAGTGAATTGCCTGTGTGGCATGCTAAGATGCAAATGATCAAGGCTTCTGTTGAAAAGCAAAGTCTTGTGGTTGATGATCGAAGCACGGCCTTTGTGGCGTAGCTTTGTGTAACGTTGATTCGCGAGTATCACACCCGGTATGAACTAAAAACGGGAGACGGACATCAAGGAGGACATGCGTTTCTTTCTAGTTAGGAGTGGCGTCAGTGCTTGAACTGGCTGACGAGTTTGACTCATGTGGATGTTACTTATTATTACTTGCTGAAAAGCGAGGCGCCTCGTGATATCGGTTTCGGCCGATGCTTCTGGTCGGCTGACGGGCCAGATTTACACCCCATAGGGTGGGGAAACGTAGTGTTCAGGCATAATAATCCACATCGGTGGACCGGCCCTGACGATCCAAGGCTTGCCTGCGCGCTTGCCTGAGGGGCGGACTAGAGCGTCTCGAATCGGGGAGGATCTTGCCCCTAGCCTCGGTTCATACCATAAATGATAACCCAACTTCCAATACGACGTTTGCGGTTTTATTTGTAAACCTATATATGGCGACATAGTGGGATGGGGCGCTCATGCCGCCTATGATTGATACTTATGATTTGAAGTTGTTTTATACACTATGCACTGACTATAGTATCAAACGATTTGTTTTTAACCGTATCAAGCATTCTTTGGCTGTTATAAGGGAAAACCCTATCCTCGGCTGCGTTGCATTGTGTGATGGGACCTGGGTCTTATAACAGCTTCATTTTTCTTTATTTAGCATTGATACCAACTGTCACGGCAACGCGAAATCCGGTAGGCTTTGCAACCATCCCTTCATCCTCCATTCCAGCAGGTAAAACCCACCGCGGCTCACAGCGGTCCCCCAGTTACTGGTTTTACGGCAACCCTCTCGAATCTCGCGCCCACTGGCGAACCAACCCCCACCACAAGGGACATGTGGGGGTAAGAGTCTCCCGTTCGCCACCAAACCGCGAAGCGAGAACCCCCCATCACGACTGAAGGGACATGTGGGGGTAAGAGTCTCCCGTTCGCCACCAAACCGCGAAGCGAGAACCCCCCATCACGACTGCAACAAGAACTGGTGATACTCCATTCTCGATCATTTCAATCTTAATTAAAGATTCATTAAAACTCCACTTAGTTTTAATCTTCAACTGGGTTAAAGAATCAGTGTCATTTAAAACACGGTTCACGATAAACCCAAAATCACATTCATTAATTATCGGGTTAAAGAACGAGTGTTATTTAAAACACTGTTCACGATAAACCCAAAAATCAATATCACTTCAATTCCAATTAAATATCATTCAATTGGTACACTTCATTAAATCTAAATAAAAAGATTTAATCTTTTCTCAACTGGGTTCAAGAACAGTGTTAGTGAAGACACCATTCACGACAAACCCAAATCACATTTGATATTCAATACAAGGCTCTGAATAGAAAATATATCGGCTTATATTCAATATCAAATCCTACGACTAACAAATGTCGTATTGGAAATAACGATATAAATATATATCTTTCAAATTTCCATAACAACATCTGTATAATCACGAATTCCAACATCGAAATATTCCGACGACAATTTCGATTCAAATCCTCTCCAATGCAATCATTGGAAATTTTGGTTATTTTTAAAACCCTTTTCAAATTCAATTTATTTATTTAAAAATAAATAGAATTATAATCCTAGTTCAAAACTAGTTCATTTCGATAAAAATCTATTTTTATCTTTTCAAATATGGAGTTTTTCATCCCAATTCTTCACAAATCATTTCTTATGATTTTACACAAATTATTACTATTTTTAATAATTTTATCAAGGCCCGTACAGTCGATTTCCATCAATGGCCATCGAACTATCCGTTTCTAGTATCGTGCCGTTATGCTGCCGAAATTTTCTAAAATAAGTTAGAAAATATCATTTTATTGTATAAATGAATAATAGAAATTCATATGTTGGAATAAAATGTTTTATCGTTAAAAATATAATTTTTTAACGTGAGAATGAATACAGTGAAAGTGAATAAAATAAAATATTCATTTACAAACCAGACGGTTTGTTTATGTACACCTATTTGAAGGACATTGATTGGGTCGATAAATTTTACACATCGTCCAACAGCACAAATAAAATATGTGTTTGATTGTTTGAAACCCCACACGGGTGTTGGGATGAAATTTGAAGTTCACTCATCCCGATTGATTGAATATGTCGATCGGTTGATTGACAGGCTGTTTTAAGCGTTGGATATCTATATTTGATGCTTATACAGTGTAGTGCACTTTGGTTGATGGTTGATTATTTTTCCATGCTATTATATACATGTGTTGTATGAAAATCCATATAATTAACTTTATATGGTAATTGATTGGGCCTCATTCCAGTTTTAAAATAGAAATATTTGAAATAGAAATATTCGAAATGGAATATTTGAAAATATCAATATATGAAGCCGTGTTGATTAGATTGACGCCATTTTGACGTGAACGATATTTATATCGATTTTATTCATTTTGAAATGAATTGAATTGAAAACGATTTCGAAATGAATTGAATTGAAAACGATTTCGAAATGAATTGAATTGAAAACGATTTCGAAATGAATTGAATTGAAAACGATTTCGAAATGAATTGAATTGAAAACGATTTCGAAATGAATTGAATTGAAAACGATTTCGAAATGAATTGAATTGAAAACGATTTCGAAATGAATTGAATTGAAAACGATTTCGAAATGAATTGAATTGAAAACGATTTCGAAATGAATTGAATTGAAAACGAATTCGAATTGAATTGAAAGCGAATTGAAATGAATTCAAATTGAATTGAAATTTGAATTGAATAGAAATGAATTTTAAAACGAATTTATAAAGAAGAATTCAATTTTGATTTGAATTGAAAAGGAAGTTGAAATTGCTTTTGAAACGAATTTAAAACTATTTATATAATTCGTTTTAAATAGAAATCGACGAAGTGTATATTATATATATTATATATAATATAATGGCCTGAATAGAACGTGCCGCGCCGCGGCAGTTCGTGAATTTCGACCATTTATTTCAAACGGACATTACGGGAGATCCGACCGTCGGATTCTCCTAAAACCGGAACCGTTGGGTTCGTATCGAAAAGAGCTTTCTAACGAATGTTAGAAATTTGAAATCTAACGGTTGGATTTGGAGATACGTCCAAATCAAATTCGAAAAAGGTCGCTGTAAGTGCAATTCGATGGCCATTGATGGAAATCGACTGTACGGACCTTGATAAAATTATTAAAAATAGTAATAATTTGTGTAAAATCATAAGAAATGATTTGTGAAGATTTGGGATGAAAAACTTCATGTTTGAAAAGATAAAAATAGATTTTTATCGAAATAAGCTAGTTTTGAACTAGAATGATAATTCTATTTATTTTTAAGTAAATAAATTGAATTTGAAAAGGGTTTTAAAAATAACCAAAATTTCCAATGATTGCATTGGAGTGGATTTGAATCGAAATTGTCTTCGGAATATTTCGATGTTGGAATTCGTGATTATACAGATGTTGTTATGGAAATTTGAAAGATATATATTTATATCGTTATTTCCAATACGACATTTGTTAGTTGTAGAATTCGATATTGAATATAAGCCGATATATTTTCTATTCAGAGCCTTGTATTGAATATCGAATGTGATTTGGGTTTGTCGTGAATGGTGTCTTCATTAACACTGTTCTTGAGCCCAGTTGAGAAAAGATTAAATCTTTTTATTTAGATTTAATGAAGTGTACCAATTAAACGATATTTAATTGGAATTGAATTGGTATTGATTTTTGGGTTTATCGTGAACAGTGTTTTAAATAACACTTGTTCTTTAACCCGATAATTAATGGAATGTGATTTTGGGTTTATCGTGAACCGTGTTTTAAATGACACTGATTCTTTAACCCAGTTAAAGATTAAAACTAAGTGGAGTTTTAATGAATCTTTAAATAGATTGAAAAGATCGAGAATGGAGTATCACCAGTTTTACTCCAGGCGATAGTTAAATCTTTAATTAGATTTGAACGTGAAATGGTAATTGAATTACCGATAACACTGTGGTGTTAGATATGAAGTACTACCAGTTTTACTTCATGGGATGAATAGGTTGGGATTGGGAAAATAAATGATTACTTCGGTGTGGTTCGCTAATCCCGACTAGTTTGAATTGATATTCAAAGGAGATTAAAGAATAAATTTAAAGAATTTATCTTGGATAAAATTAATGGTAACTTTTCCCAAAGTATAGGAATATTTGAATAAAAGAATATTCTGAATTGGAATGAGGCGTATGTTGTGTTTGTGTAACACTTTTATAATATATACGCGAGTTATTCAGAAAGACCGGGTTTATCCCATTCTGAATAACTGATTCGACGTGGTGTCGAAGATGAAGACGGTGGTCGAAGACCAGAAGTCTTCACGTCGTTTGGGTGATTACTGATGATCTTGATTGGGCTGTACACCCAAGAAGATGGAAACAGTTTGTGATCGTCCAGACGTACTTGGAGATCGATGGATATGCGAGGTACTAGGTGCCTCCGGTTTCGTTCAGACCCAGAACGGACTTGTAAATGGACTGTGTGTCTGACATTGGATTTTAATCTGTGTGATTGATCTCTATTAAATATATATCTGTTTGGCGGCGGAGAATTTATTCTCTTGCTTAACGCCCTTCTCTGAGACGTACGAGCTCAGGGGTTATATATTGATGGATATCAAACGCATGGAGTGAATTGCCTGTGTGGCATGCCTGAGTGGCAATTGATCGAGGCTTCTGTTGAAAAGCAAAGTCTCGTGGTGATGATCAAAGCACAGCCTGTGTGGCACAGCTTTGTGTAACGTGAATTCGCGAGCCTCACACCCCGGTTGTGAACCAAAAACGGGAGACGGACGTCAGGGAGGGCATGCGTTTCTTTCTAGCTAGAAGTGGCGTCAGTGGTTTTACACGCCCTGACGAGTTTGACTTATGTGGTTGTTGCTGTTGCGAGGCGCCTCGGTTATATCGGTTTCGGCCGATGCATTCTGGTCGGCTGACGGACCAGACTTACACCCCATAGGGTGGGGAGACGTAGTGTTCAGGCATAATAATCCACATCGGTGGACCGGCCCTGAGGATCCAGGGGGCAGTTGCGGCTGTTCCTGAGGGGCGGGCTAGAGCGTCTCGAATCGGATGAGGACTATCTTTTGCCTCGGTTCATAGATGGAAATCCAATTTCCAAATACGTGACATTTGCGGTTTTATTTGTAGAGCCTAGTATGGCGACATGATATATGGTACCCATGCCGCCTATGATTGATACTTATGATTTGAAGTTGTTTTATACACTATGCACTTATAATAGTATCAAACGATTTGTTTTAACCGTATCAAGCATTCTTTGGCTGTTATAAGGGAAAACCCTATCCTCGGCTGCGTTGCATTGTGTGATGGGACCTGGGTCTTATAACAGCTTCATTTTTCTTTATTTAGCATTGCGCTGTTTGTTTGTGCACTGGTATTCTTGGGAGGAAACCCGTTCCGTGTTATACGGCGTGGTCCCTTGATTTACCTAATGATTTAAAATAAAGATTAATAACTGTTTTAGTTCTCACACCAGTCACATGACTGACCTGGAGTTTATTGTTTTAACTGTGAAAACCCGTAACTTCCCCGTAAAGGAAAGCGACGGATAGTTCGAGAACAAACCACAACAGAACGCATATAAAAGAACATTTCATTGTATATTACAACAATGCATCAGATTACAAGAATATACAGAGTAAAAATGAATAAATATTACACAGAAATATCAGAGATTTAAATTACATTTAAGTACATAGCAGCGGAAAATAATACAATACACAACTAGAAGTAGATATACGGATACAAAGCTTTCCGGATATCATTCCAGCTGTAAACCAGGATCCTGCGAATATAAATCTGCAAAACCAAAACTACTAGCTGCCCGTGTCAAAATAAGGGCACCCAGAGTTTAGGTTAAAACAATAAACTCCAGGTCAGTCATGGGACTGGTGTGAGAACTAAAACAGTTATATATCTTTCTTTTAAAGTTAGGTAAATCAAGGGACCACGCCGTAACACGGAACGGGTTTCCTCCCAAGAATACCAGTGCATAAAACAACAGCGCAATGCTAAATAAAGAAGAATGAAGCTATTATAAGACCCAGTTCCCATCACACAATGCAATCGCAAGCCGGAGGATAGGGTTTTTACCTTATAATAGCCAAGAATGCTTGATACGTTGAAAACAAATCATTTGATACTATTATAAGTGCATAGTGTATAAAACAACTTCAATTGAAAACGATTTCGAAATGAATTGAAAACGATTTCGAAATGAAATGAATTGAAAACGATTTCGAAATGAAATGAATTGAAAACGATTTCGAAATGAATTGAATTGAAACGAATTCAAATTGAATTCAAATTTGAATTGAATAGAAATGAATTTTAAAACGAATTCATAAAGAAGAATTCAATTTTGATTTGAATTGAAATGGAAGTTGAAATTGTTTTTGAAACGAATTTAAAACTATTTATATAATTCGTTTTAAATAGTAATCGACGAAATATATATTATATATATTATATATATAATATAATGGCCTGAATAGAACGCGCCGCGCCGCGGCAGTTCGTGAATTTCGACCATTTATTTCAAACGGACATTACGGGAGATCCGACCGTCGGATTCTCCTAAAACCGGAACCGTTGGGTTCGTATCGAAAAGGGCTTTCTAGCGAAAGTTAGAAATTTGAAATCTAACGGTTGGATTTGGAATTATGTCCAAATCAAATTTGAAAAAGGTCGCTGTAAGTGCAGTTCGATGGCCATTGATGGAAATCGACTGTACGGGCCTTGATAAAATTATTAAAAATAGTAATAATTTGTGTAAAATCATAAGAAATGATTTGTGAAGATTTGGGATGAAAAACTCCATATTTGAAAAGATAAAAATAGATTTTTATCGAAATGAACTAGTTTTGAACTAGAAATATAATTCTATTTATTTTTAAATAAATAAATTGAATTTGAAAGGGGTTTTAAAAATAACCAGAATTTCCAGTGATTGCATTGGAGTGGATTTGAATCGAAATTGTCTTCGGAATATTTCGATGTTGGAATTCGTGATTATACAGATGTTGTTATGGAAATTTGAAAGATATATATTTATATCGTTATTTCCAATACGACATTTGTTAATCGTAGAATTTGATATTGAATATAAGCCGATATATTTTCTATTCAGAGCCTTATATTGAATATCAAATGTGATTTGGGTTTGTCGTGAATGGTGTCTTCACTAACACTGTTCTTGAACCCAGTTGAGAAAAGATTAAATCTTTTTATTTAGATTTAATGAAGTGTACCAATTAAATTATATTTAATTGGAACTGAATTGGTATTGATTTTTGGGTTTATCGTGAACGGTGTTTTAAATAACACTTGTTCTTTAACCCGATAATTAATGGAATGTGATTTTGGGTTTATCGTGAACCGTGTTTTTAAATGACACTGATTCTTTAACCCAGTCAAAGATTAAAACTGAGTGGAGTTTTAATGAATCTTTAATTAGATTGAAATAATCGAAATGGAGTATCACCAGTTTTGCTCCAGGCGATAGTTAAATCTTTAATTAGATTTGAACGTGAAATGGTAATTGAATTTACCGATAACACTGTGGTGTTAGATATGAAGTATTACCAGTTTTACTTCATGGGATAAATAGGTTGGGATTGGGAAATTAAAACAAATGATTACTTCGGTAAGTTTCGTTAATCCCGACTAGTTGAATCGAAATTCAAAAGATAGAATAAAGAATAAATTCAAGGAATTTATCTTGGATAAAATTAATGGGAACCTTTCCCTATGAATGTGACATTTAGAAACTAACTGCCGGTTAGCCAAGCAGAAGGGTTTTCTGGATATTGATCTGATGTTGGTTTCGGCCTTCGGGGTTAATATTTGGGGAATTATTCTCTTGATTAATTTACGGTTAGTGACTAATGAATTGGAATGAGGCGTATGTTGTGTTTGTGTAACACTTATTTAAAATACGCGAGTTATTCGGAAAGACCGGGTTTATCCCATTCTGGATAACTGATACGACGATAAGTCGAAGATGAAGACGGCGGTCGAAGACCGGAGGTCTTCACGTCGTTTGGGTAATTACTGATGATCTTGATTGGGCTGTACACCCAAGAAGATGGAAACAGTTAGTGATCGTCCAGACGTACTTGGAGATCGATGGATATGCGGGGTACTAGGTGCCTCCGGTTTCGTTCAGACCCAGAACGGACTTGTAAATGGACTGTGTGTCTGACATTGGATTTTAGTCCGTGTGATTGATCTCTATTAAATATATATCTGTTTGGCGGCGGAGAATTTATTCTCTTGCTTAACGCCCTTCTCTGAGACGTACGAGCTCAGGGGTTATATATTGATGGATATCAAACGCATGGAGTGAATTGCCTGTGTGGCATGCCTAAGTGGCAATTGATCGAGGCTTCTGTTGAAAAGCAAAGTCTTGTGGTGATGATCAAAGCACGGCCTTTGTGGCGTAGCTTTGTGTAACGTTTACTTCGCGAGTTTCACACCCGGTATGAACCAAAAACGGGAGACGGACCTCAGGGAGGACTTGCGTTTCTTTCTAGTTAGAAGTGGCGTCAGTGGTTTTACACGCCCTGACGAGTTTGACTTATGTGGTTGTTGCTGTTGCGAGGCGCCTCGGATTGATCGGTCGTTCTCGAACCGATGGAGTCATTTAGTTGGCTCGTTTACGCCCCAAAGGGCGGGGAAACGTAGTGTTCAGGCATTTTAATCCACATCGGTGGACCGGCCCTGACGATCCAAGGGTCGATGCGCTCTGACCCTGTGGCTCGGGCTAGAGAGTCACGAAAACGGTTGAGGACTATCTTTTGCCTCGGTTCATAGACGGAAATCCAATTTCCAAATACGTGACATTTGCGGTTTTATTTGTAGAGCCTAGTATGGCGACATAGTGGGATGGGGCACTCATGCCGCCTATGATTGATACTTATGATTTGAAGTTGTTTTATACACTATGCACTTATAATAGTATCAAATGATTTGTTTTCAACGTATCAAGCATTCTTGGCTATTATAAGGTAAAAACCCTATCCTCCGGCTTGCGATTGCATTGTGTGATGGGAACTGGGTCTTATAACTGTGAAAACCCGTAACTTCCCCGTAAAGGAAAGCGGCGGATAGTTCGAGAACAAACCACAACAGAACACATATAAAAGAACATTTCATTGTATATTACAACAATGCATCAGATTACAAGAATATACAGAGTATAAACGAATATTACACAGAAATATCAGAGATTTAAATTACATTTAAATACATAGCAACGGAAAATAATACAAAGCACAACTAGAAGAGATATACGGATACAAAGCTTTCCGGATATCGTTCCAGCTGTAAACCAGGATCCTGTGAATATAAATCTGCAATAAAAATTCTACTTTTATTCTTAAATCATTCATATATATATATATATAAAAACCTAGAATGGCCATCGAACTGCACTTATAGCGACCTTCTTCAAATTTGATTTGGACATAATTCCAAATCCAACCGTTAGATTTCTAATTTCTAATATTCGTTAGAAAGCTCTTTTCGATACGAACCCAACGGTTCCGGTTTTAGGAGAATCCGACGGTCGGATCTCCCGTAATGTCCGTTTGAAATCAATGGTCGAAATTCGCGAACTGCCGCGGCGCGGCGCGTTCTATTCTGGCCATTATATTATATATATAATATATACTTCGTCGATTTCTATTTAAAACGAATTATATAAATAGTTTTAAATTCGTTTCAAAAGCAATTTCAACTTCCATTTCAATTCAAATCAAAATTGAATTCTTCTCTATAAATTCGTTTTAAAATTCATTTCTATTCAATTCAAATTTCAATTCAATTTGAATTCATTTCAATTCACTTTCAATTCAATTTGAATTCGTTTTCAATTCAATTCATTTCGAAATCGTTTCAATTCAATTCATTTCGAAATCGTTTTCAATTCAATTCATTTCGAAATCGTTTTCAATTCAATTCATTTCGAAATCGTTTTCAATTCAATTCATTTCGAAATCGTTTTCAATTCAATTCATTTCGAAATCGTTTTCAATTCAATTCATTTCGAAATCGTTTTCAATTCAATTCATTTCGAAATCGTTTTCAATTCAATTCATTTCGAAATCGTTTTCAATTCAATTCATTTCGAAATCGTTTTCAATTCAATATAAATATCGTTCACGTCAAAATGGCGTCAATCTAATCAACACGGCTTCATATATCCCTTTATTTTCAAATATTCTATTTCAAATATTTCTTTTTCAAATATTTCTTTTTCAAAACTGGAATGAGGCCCAATCAATTACCATATAAAATTAATTATATGGATTTTCATACAACACATGTATATAATAGCATTGAAAATAATCAACCATCAACCAAAGTGCACTACACTGTATAAGCATCAAATATAGATATTCAACGCTTATAACAGCCTGTCAATCAATCGATCGACATATTTAATCAATCAGGATGAGTGAACTTCAAATTTCATCCCAACACCCGTGTGGGGTTTCAAACAATCAAACACAGATTTTATTTGTGCAGTTGGGCGATGTGTAAAATTTATCGACCCAATCAATATCCTTCAAATAGGTGTACATAAACAAACCGTCTGGTTTGTAAATGAATATTTTATTTTATTCACTTCACGTTAAAAATTATATTTTTAACGATAAAACATTTTATTCAACCTATGAATATTCTATTCGGTTCATTTATTCAATAAAATGATATTTTTATTTTCCTAACATATTTTAGAAAATTTCGGCGGCATAACGGCACGATACTAGAAACGGGACAAGGCCTAGCCTTATCCCCGGTCTAGTGAAGGCCCACGCCATTCACACATCAATCAAATCAATTTATTTCACCCAACAATTCAATTCAAATAAAATCATCTAATCAACTACACAACCAAACAATTTAACAAACAAGCCATCCATGGTCTGTGGATGACGGGTGTCGGGTGCTACTAAACACCGTCTACATCCTAGTATATATATATATAACTAGAAAAATTAAATTGAAAGGTGAGAAGTTCTCACCGAAAGCTATCCAAGCTCCACGGCACTTCATTTGCAGAAGTCTTCGTCGTTTCGCCTTTTTGTCACCTTCGTTGTCCGCTTTCACTACATATGTAAAAATCGAATTTTTACTTCACTATTTAATATATAAAAATCGGATTTTTACTTCGCTATTTAATATATAAAAATCGGATTTTTACTTCGCTATTTAATATATAAAAATCGAATTTTTACTTCGCTATTTAATATATAAAAATCGAATTTTCAATTCGAAGTTCAATATATAAAAATCGAATTTTTAGTTCAAAGTTCAATATATAAAAATCGAATTTTTATTTCAAAGTTCAATATATAAAAATCGAATTTTTATTTCAAAGTTCAATATATAAAAATCGAATTTTTATTTCAAAGTTCAATATATAAAAATCGAATTTTTATTTCAAAGTTCAATATATAAAAATCGAATTTTTAGTTCAAAGTTCAATATATAAAAATCGAATTTTTATTTCAAAGTTCAATATATAAAAATCGAATTTTTAGTTCAAAGTTCAATATATAAAAATCGAATTTTTATTTCAAAGTTCAATATATAAAAATCGAATTTTTAGTTCAAAGTTCAATATATAAAAATCGAATTTTTATTATGCCACTAGTATAAAAATTATATTTTTAAACCGCTACTTCAAAATGAAAATCTAAATTTCCAAAGTTAAAAATCAAGTCTCTTAATAAATAAAAATCTCGCCTTTGTTATAGTAAAAATCTTAACTTTATTTACAATGCTTTCCTATATACTTTTCTGATTTTTTTTATCTTTTAAAACCCCTTTTTCTAATGAATAAATAAAAATCATTTCTTTCTTTGCTAATGAACAACATAAAAATCAACTTTTTCTATATGATAAAATCAATTCTTTTACTTAATAAAACTTGCATATAAACTGATTTTATAAACATATATTTATCATAAAAAAACTGATTTAAAATAAAATAAATAAATAAATAAATAAAAAATATACACAAAACTTACAGCATCGAAGAAAAAGGGGGGGGGGAATGACGTCAGGGTCGGCGGCAGGCTTCGGGGGGGGGGGGGGGGGTGTCGCTGGGAGGTGCGGCAGGAGGAGGAGCGGTCATCGGTGGTTTGATGCTCGCCGCCTTCTTCGATCGAAGCAGAAGATGGTGGAGGGGACGGGAGAGCGGGGACGTCGATGGGGGGGGGGGGGGGGCGGCGCCATCGCGCGGCGTGACGGAGCGGTGACAATCGCGTTGAGCGATTTAGTTAATTAGGGTTTTTTTTTTCTGAAGAATGAACTCATCGGGGGGGGGGGGGGGGCAGAGTGATTTAAGGAGGGAAAAGATATATTTTTTTATTTTATTTTATTTAATTACTAAATTATATTCTCATAAAGTAACTTTTTCTGACGACTTCAGAATCGAACCCACCGCCTGTCGTCCATAGCATTTTACCCCTATTCCGAACACAATGGGATATGTATCGTAGGCTGATTCGACCGTTTGAATCAGTTTCCGTTGAATTTACATTTAAATCATTATATTGAATTTTAAACGTACATTTCAAATTACTGGGGTCACATGCTAACTTTAAAAATTCCAGAAAAATATTTTCTAGCTTCGTATTGACGATACGGTCCTAACAAAACTAGTTTCGTCGAATTCTGAGACCGTTAGAAAAATGGCCAATTTCCAGTCGATTAAAATCAACTGAAACTGGTCAAACGCGTTTTCCTTTGCCACGCTCACATATTGATTCGAAAAATTATGAAATTTGAAACCTAGCAATAACTTAACATCACGGACCCAATAAAACTGGTTTCGTCGAAATCCGAGGTCGTTTGCAAAATGTCCATTTTTAAGGGCCTGAATTCCATAGCGACTATTCAGAATTTTCAACTGGACATATCTTTTGATTCCCGCCATCAAATTTCGATTGGTCGGATTCGTTGGAAAGATATTATCAATTAGATCCTAATGTTTTTGGTTTCACTAAAATCCGGATTGTTTTGCACCCGGTACATTCAAATGAAGTTTGAAATCGAATTATCGAACTACCGCGCCATTTTCAATTCCTTTTATAATTATATATAAATATTTATATTCTAACGACGACGTATATAATTATATACGTTCTAAATATATTCAAAATAAATTTTCGTCGATATTATTTAAAATAATCTATTTTAAATATTCAAAATTCGCTAAAATTGCCAAAATAAAAATTTTAAACTGGCCTAGAATTTCCGGGTTATTACATAGAGCAGAGAATAAAATTTGTTTGCCCGACAAATAGGTACATGTTTACTACATAATTTACTGTTTTGTTTGGGTGATGATGATTTTGTGAGCCTATTGGCTAGCCGCTTGGCTTTTTCTTTTTCTTTTTGAGATCTGAAGGACCGGGGAAGCTATTTGAAATTCCCCGATGCTCCTGGTGCAGGGGAGGTTATGGCGAAATTTTTCCAAAATTTAGGGTGTTAGCCAAATTTTTGAAATTTTGAAAATTCTCAGAAACTAAAGAGTTGGAGAATGGAAGCCAGATCGAACGTAGAGTTGATTAATCAAACCACTTTCGACTTTGTTCCTTTTCGGGGACGAAAAGTTTTAAGTGGGGGAGATTGTAACAACCCGCAAATTCTGGGCCAGTTTAAATTTTTTTATTTTGGCAATTTTAGCGAATTTTGATTATTTAAAATGAATTATTTTAAATAATATCGACGTGAAATTTATTTTGAATATAATTCGAACGTATATATTATACGCGTCGTCGTTAGAATATAAATATTTATATATAATTATAAATAGAATTGAAAATGGCGCGGTAGTTCGATAATTCGATTTCAAACTTCAAATGAATGTACCGGGTGCAAAACAATCCGGATTTTAGTGAAACCAAAAACATTGGGATCTAATTGTGAATATCTTTCCAACAAATCCGAAAAATCAAGATTTCATATCGGGAATCAAAAGATATGTCCAGTTGAAAATTCTGAATAGTCGCTATGGAATTCAGGCCCTTAAAAATGGACATTTTGCAAATGACCTCGGATTTCGACGAAACCAGTTTTGTTGGGTCCGTGATGTCAAATTATTGCTAGATTTCAAATTTCATAATTTTCTGAATCAATATGTGAGCGTGGCAAGGGAAAACGCGTTTGACCAGTTTCAGTTGATTTTAATCGACTGGAAATTGGCCATTTTTCCAACGGCCTCAGAATTCGACGAAATTAGTTTTATTAGGACCGTATCGTCAATACGAAACTAGAAAATATTTTTCTGGAATTTTCCGAGTTAATATGTGACCCCGGTAATTTGAAATGTACGTTTAAAATTCAATATAGTGATTTAAATGTAAATTCAACGGAAACTAATCGTAATATCCGAATTGGCTTGCGATACATATCCCATTGTGTTCGGAATGGGGGTAAAACGCTATGGACGACAGGCGGTGGGCCTCGTTTCGAGGTCGTATGTAAAAGTCAACTTTTTTCGAATAAAATAATTAATTAAAATAATAATAATAATATTAATAATAATAATCCTTCTCCCTTACACCTGCCCCCCCGTTTCAATTTCATTTCAGAGAAAAAAAATAAAAAAAAAAGAGAGGGAAGAAGGGCGAAATCACCCCGTCGCTCGACCTCATCCCCACGCCGCCGCCTCCCCATCTCGGTGCGCCTCCGCTCGATCTTCCCCCCCTCTTCTTCCCCCTCCCTTCTTCTTCCTTCTCCCCCTTGCCCATCCACCGACGCCTAGACCCCTCCCCAAGGCCACCGCACCCCCTTCAGCCCTGAACCGCGCCTCCCAACCCCCCCCCCCCCCCCGAAGCACGCGATGCCTGTCCTGCCAGAGGCCGAGCCACCTTTCTCTCCCCCCCCTCGTGCGAGCCTCCGATAACCCAGTAAGTTTTTTCTTCTGATTTGAATTGCTTATATAAAACTGATTTATATAGAAATAAAATTGATTTATATAGGAAATAAAACAGATTTTTATTTGCTTATGAAAAAAAGATTTGATTTTTAGTTACGGTGTAAAAATATAATTTTTATATCATAGGAATAAAAATAATATGATTTTGGTTATAGGAAAGATCAAATTTTTATTAAAGAAAAGGAGAGATTTTTATCGTATAGAATTATGATTTTTATGTAATGGAAAATGGGATTTTTCTTATGTATAAAAGTATAATCTTTAGGCGTTTTAAAATAAAGATTAGTTTTTTTAAATAAAGATTAGATTTTTAAAATAAAGATTAGATTTTTAAAATGCAAAAGATTAAATTTTTAAAATGCAAAAGAAGATATTTTTAAAAGTGAAAAGACGATATTTTAAAAAGTAAAAGTTTGATTTTTATATATTGAACTTCGGGAGAAAAATAGAATTTTTATATATTGAACTTCGATAGAAAAATAGGATTTTTATATATTGAACTTCGATAGAAAAACAGGATTTTTATATATTGAACTTCGATAGAAAAACAGGATTTTTATATATTGAACTTCGATAGAAAAATATGGTTTTTATATATTGAACTTCGATAGAAAAATAGAATTTTTATATATTGAACTTCGATAGAAAAATATGATTTTTATATATGGAATAGCGAAGTAAAAGTTCGATTTTTGCATATGTAGAGAATACGGGCGAAGAAAGTGATATCGACGAGAACAGTGAAGATTTCCTGCATAAGAAGTGCCGTGGAGCTAGGATAGCTATCTGTGAGAATTTCTCACCTTTCAATTTCATTTCAATTTATATATATATACTAGGATGCAGACGGTGCTTAGTAGCACCCGACACAATCGTCCACAGACCATGGACTTGTTTGTTTGGTTGCATAGCTTAGTTATATGATTTGATTTGAATTTGGTTGTTTGGTCATTTTGATTGATGTGTGAATGGCGTGGGCCTTCACTAGACCGGGGATAAGGCTAGGCCTTGTCCCGTTTCTAGTATCGTGCCGTTATGCCGCCGAAATTTTCTAAAATATGTTAGAAAAATAAAAATATCAATTTTATTGAATAAATGAATTGAATAGAAATTCATGTGTTGAAATAAAATATTTTATCGTTAAAAATATAATTTTTAACGTGAATGTGAATAAATAAATATTCATTTACAAACCAGACGGTTTGTTTATGTACACCTATTTGAAGGACATTGATTGGGACGATAAATTTTACACATCGCCCAACTGCACAAATAAAATCTGTGTTTGATTGTTTGAAACCCTACACGGGTGTTGGGATGATATTTGACGTACACTAATCCCGATTGTTTAGTTGTGTGTCGATCGATTGATTGACAGACTGTTATAAGCGTTGAATATTTATATTTGATGCTTATACAGTGTAGAATGCACTTTGGATGATGGTTGATTATTCATCGTTGTTGATATATACATGTGTTGTAGAAAAATCCATATAATTAACATTATATGGTAATTGATTGGGCCTCATTCCAGTTTCGAAAAAGAAATATTTGAAATGAAAATATTTGAAATAGAATATTTGAAATAGAATATTTGAAATAGAAATATTTGAAATAGAATATTTGAAAATAGAAATATGTGAAGCCGTGAGGATTAGATTGACGCCATTTTGACGTGAACGATATTTATATCGATTTTATTCATTTTATAATGAATATCGAAAGTGATTTCAAAATCTGATATTTTGAAAAGAATTGATTGTAAATGAATTCGAATTGAAATTCGAATTGAATAGAAATGAATTTTAAAACGAATTTATAAAGAAGAATTCAAATTTGATTTGAATTGAAAAGGAAGTTGAAATTGCTTTTGAAACGATTTTAAAACTATTTATATAATTCGTTTTAAATAGAAATCGACGAAGTATATATTATATATATTATATATATAATATAATGGCCTGAATAGAACGCGCCGCGCCGCGGCAGTTCGTGAATTTCGACCATTTATTTCAAACGGACATTGCGGGAGATCCGACCGTCGGATTCTCCTAAAACCGGAACCGTTGGGTTCGTATCGAAAAGAGCTTTCTAACGAATATTAGAAATTTGAAATCTAACGGTTGGATTTGGAATTATGTCCAAATCAAATTCGAAAAAGGTCGCTGTAAGTGCAGTTCGATGGCCGTTGATGGAAATCGACTGTACGGGCCTTGATAAAATTATTAAAAATAGTAATAATTTGTGTAAAATCATAAGAAATGATTTGTGAAGAATTAGGATGAAAAACTCCATATTTGAAAAGATAAAAATAGATTTTTATCGAAATGGCTAGTTTTGAACTAGAAATATAATTCTATTTATTTTTAAATAAATTGAATTTAAAAAGGGTTTTGAAAATAACCAGAATATCCAATGATTGCATTGGAGTGGAATTGAATCGAAATTGTCTTCGGAGTTTTTCGATGTTGGAATTCGTGATTATACAGATGTTGTTATGGAAATTTGAAAGATATATATTTATATCGTTATTTCCAATACGACATTTGTTAGTCGTAGGATTTGATATTGAATATAAGCCGATATATTTTCTATTCAGAGCCTTGTATTGAATATCAAATGTGATTTGGGTTTGTCGTGAATGGTGTCTTCACTAACACCGTTCTTGAACCCAGTTGAGAAAAGATTAAATCTTTTTATTTAGATTTAATGAAGTGTACCAATTGAATGATATTTAATTGGAATTGAAGTGATATTGATTTTTGGGTTTATCGTGAACAGTGTTTTAAATAACACTCGTTCTTTAACCCGATAATTAATGAATGTGATTTTGGGTTTATCGTGAACCGTGTTTTAAATGACACTGATTCTTTAACCCAGTTGAAGATTAAAACTAAGTGGAGTTTTAATGAATCTTTAATTAAGATTGAAATGATCGAGAATGGAGTATCACCAGTTTTACTCCAGGCGATAATTAAATCTTTAATTAGATTTGAACGTGAAATGGTAATTGAATTACCGATAACACTGTGGTGTTAGATATGAAGTACTACCAGTTTTACTTCATGGGATGAATAGGTTGGGATTGGGAAATAAAATAAATGATTACTTCGGTGTGGTTCGCTAATCCCGACTAGTTTGAATTGATATTCAAAGGAGATTAAAGAATAAATTTAAAGAATTTATCTTGGATAAAATTAATGGGAACTTTTCCCAAAGAATTCAGCTCTACGTTCGATCTGGCTTTCATTCTCCAACTTTTCAGTTTCTGAGAATTTTCAAAATTTCAAAAATTTGGCTAACACCCTAAATTTTCGAAAAATTTCGCCATAACCTCCCCTGCACCGGGAGCATCGGGGAATTTCAAATAGCTTCCCCGGTCCTTCAGATCTCAAAAAGAAAAAGAAAAAGCCATCGGCTAGCCAATAGGCTCATAAAATCATCATCACCCAAACAAAACAGTAAATTATGTAGTAAACATGTACCTATTTGTCGGGCAAACAAATTTTATTCTCTGGCTCTAGCCTCCTTGCTATGACCTGTTCAATGATATACATGTATATGCAAGCAAATACGACCAAATTTCAATACAAGTAAATATTTGATTCAATTAGGCTGAATGGTTCAAAATTAGCAAACAAATGAACAAACAACTCAAACATCAATCAATTAGTGGATTAGTTTTTCAAATTCATAACTTTGATACATAGTCTAAAAAATCAGATTTTTGATGCCAAATCACAACAATAGGCCCTATCTAATTTTGGTTCTCACACCAGTCTAATGGAAATATATAGAAATCCCACCTTCGAAACACGAACATAAGTATTGATGATGCCATGGTCATTATCAACATCATCTCCGGGCGACTAGAGTGTAATTCTATATCTATTCAATATATTAAAACTTTGAATACACGTGGATCAGACGTATACGCAAAATCTATATATACTGGATTGTCCATATCAATTTAAATAAATAACCAAATACGTTTAAAACGATTTAGATTTTCAAAACAAAATTTGTTTTCATTTTCAAAAATATACTCTTCACACTCGTTCTAGGATACTACTGATCCTATCTCTAACGAGTCATTCTAATTGGATATTACTAATCCAATATCTGATGAATTCTTTCGTAGGGTTCTAATGTGCCTTGTTCTCTGCTTTGTAAACCAAAGCTCTGATACCACGTGTGACGAACAGGAATTTCGCTCGGTCCGAACCAGTCGCTAAACCGATCCAGGCCGTTCGAAACGCCCTATCGTTTGAGGACACGACAAAGCAGAACGCATACAGAAGAACATTTCATTGTATATTACAACAATGCATCAGAATACAAGAATATACAGAGTATAAATGAATATTACACAGAAATATCAGAGATTTAAATTACATTTAAATACATAGCAGCGGAAAATAATACAATACACAACTAGAAGAGATATACGGATACAAAGCTTTCCGGATATCGTTCCAGCTGTAAACCAGGATCCTGTGAATATAAATCTGCAAAACCCAAAACTACTAGCTGCCCGTGTCAAAATAAGGGCACCCAGAGTTTAGGTTAAAACAATAAACTCCAGGTCAGTCATGTGACTGGTGTGAGAACTAAAACAGTTATTATTCTTTATCTTAAAGTTAGGTAAATCAAGGGACCACGCCGTATAACACGGAACGGGTTTCCTCCCAAGAATACCAGTGCATAAAACAAATAGCGCAATGCTAAATAAAGAAAAATGAAGCTATTATAAGACCCAGGTCCCATCACACAATGCAACGCAAGCCGGAGGATAGGGTTTTTTACCTTATAATAGCCAAGAATGCTTGATACGTTTAAAACAAATCATTTGATACTATATAAGTGCATAGTGTATAAAACAACTTCGAATCATAAGTATCAATCATAGGCGGCATGAATGCCCCATCCCACTATGTCACCATACTAGGTTCTACAATTAAAACCGCAAATGTCACGTATTTGGAAATTGGATTTCCGTCTATGAACCGAGGCAAAAGATAGTCCTCAACCGATTCGTGACTCTCTAGCCCGAGCCACAGGATCAGAACGCATCAACCCTTTAGATCGTCAGGGCCGGTCCACCGATGTGGATTATTATGCCTGAACACTACGTCTCCCCACCCTATGGGGTGTAAGTCTGGTCCGTCAGCCGACCAGAATGCATCGGCCGAAACCGATATAACCGAGGCGCCTCGCAACAGCAACAACCACATAAGTCAAACTCGTCAGGGCGTGTAAAACCACTGACGCCACTTCTAGCTAGAAAGAAACGCAAGTCCTCCCTGATGTCCTCTCCCGTTTTTGGTTCACAACCGGGGTGCGAGGCTCGCGAATTCACGTTACACAAAGCTGTGCCACACAGGCTGTGCTTTGATCATCACCACAAGACTTTGCTTTTCAACAGAAGCCTCGATCAATTTCCACTTAGGCATGCCACACAGGCAATTCACTCCATGCGTTTGATATCCATCAATATATAACCCCTGAGCTCGTACGTCTCAGAGAAGGGCGTTAAGCAAGAGAATAAATTCTCCGCCGCCAAACAGATATATATTTAATAGAAATCAAACACACAGACTAAAATCCAATGTCAGACACACAGTCCATTTACAAGTCCGTTCTGGGTCTGAACGAAACCGGAGGCACCTAGTACCCCGCATATCCATCGATCTCCAAGTACGTCTGGACGATCACCAACTGTTTCCATCTTCTTGGGTGTACAGCCCAATCAAGATCCTCAGTAATCACCCAAACGACGTGAAGACTTCTGGTCTTCGACCACCGTCTTCATCTTCGACACCACGTCGAATCAGTTATTCAGAATGGGACAAACCCGGTCTTTCTGAATAACTCGCGTATATATTATAAAAGTGTTACACAAACACAACATACGCCTCATTCCAATTCAGAATATTCTTTTATTCAAATATTCCTATACTTTGGGAAAAGTTCCCATTAATTTTATCCAAGATAAATTCTTTAAATTTATTCTTTAATCTCCTTTGAATATCAATTCAAACTAGTCGGGATTAGCGAACCACACCGAAGTAATCATTTATTTTATTTCCCAATCCCAACCTATTCATCCCATGAAGTAAAACTGGTAGTACTTCATATCTAACACCACAGTGTTATCGGTAATTCAATTACCATTTCACGTTCAAATCTAATTAAAGATTTAATTATCGCCTGGAGTAAAACTGGTGATACTCCATTCTCGATCATTTCAATCTTAATTAAAGATTCATTAAAACTCCACTTAGTTTTAATCTTCAACTGGGTTAAAGAATCAGTGTCATTTAAAACACGGTTCACGATAAACCCAAAATCACATTCATTAATTATCGGGTTAAAGAACGAGTGTTATTTAAAACACTGTTCACGATAAACCCAAAAATCAATATCACTTCAATTCCAATTAAATATCATTCAATTGGTACACTTCATTAAATCTAAATAAAAAGATTTAATCTTTTCTCAACTGGGTTCAAGAAGAGTGTTAGTGAAGACACCATTCACGACAAACCCAAATCACATTTGATATTCAATACAAGGCTCTGAATAGAAAATATATCGGCTTATATTCAATATCAAATCCTACGACTAACAAATGTCGTATTGGAAATAACGATATAAATATATATCTTTCAAATTTCCATAACAACATCTGTATAATCACGAATTCCAACATCGAAATATTCCGACGACAATTTCGATTCAAATCCTCTCCAATGCAATCATTGGAAATTTTGGTTATTTTTAAAACCCTTTTCAAATTCAATTTATTTATTTAAAAATAAATAGAATTATAATCCTAGTTCAAAACTAGTTCATTTCGATAAAAATCTATTTTTATCTTTTCAAATATGGAGTTTTTCATCCCAATTCTTCACAAATCATTTCTTATGATTTTACACAAATTATTACTATTTTTAATAATTTTATCAAGGCCCGTACAGTCGATTTCCATCAATGGCCATCGAACTGCACTTACAGCGACCTTTTCCAAATTTGATTTGGACATAATTCCAAATCCAACCGTTAGATTTCAAATTTCTAACATTCGCTAGAAAGCTCTTTTTGATACGAACCCAACGGTTCCGGTTTTAGGAGGATCCGACGGTCGGATCTCCCGTAATGTCCGTTTGAAATAAATGGTCGAAATTCGCGAACTGCCGCAGCGCGGCGCGTTCTATTCAGGCCATTATATTATATATATAATATATATAATATATACTTCGTCGATTTTCTATTCAAAACGAATTATATAAATAGTTTTAAAATTCGTTTCAAAATCTATTTCAACTTCCATTTCAATTCAAAGCAAAATTGAATTCTTCTTTATAAATTCGTTTCAAAGTTCATTTCTATTCAATTCAAATTTCAATTCAATTTGAATTCATTTCAATTCGCTTTCAATTCAATTTGAATTCGTTTTCAATTCAATTCATTTCGAAATCGTTTTCAATTCAATTCATTTCGAAATCGTTTTCAATTCAATTCATTTCGAAATCGTTTTCAATTCAATTCATTTCGAAATCGTTTTCAATTCAATTCATTTCGAAATCGTTTTCAATTCAATTCATTTCGAAATCGTTTTCAATTCATTTCGAAATCGTTTTCAATTCAATTCATTTCGAAATCGTTTTCAATTCAATTCATTTCGAAATCGTTTTCAATTCATTTCGAAATCGTTTTCAATTCAATTCATTTCGAAATCGTTTTCAATTCAATTCATTTCGAAATCGTTTTCAATTCAATTCATTTCGAAATCGTTTTCAATTCAATTCATTTCGAAATCGTTTTCAATTCAATTCATTTCGAAATCGTTTTCAATTCAATTCATTTCAAAATCGTTTAAAATCGATATAAATATCGTTCACGTCAAAATGGCGTCAATCTAATCAACACGGCTTCATATATTCCTATTTTCAAATATTCTATTTCAAATATTTCTTTTTCAAATATTTCTTTTTCAAAACTGGAATGAGGCCCAATCAATTACCATATAAAATTAATTATATGGATTTTCATACAACACATGTATATAATAGCATTGAAAATAATCAACCATCAACCAAAGTGCACTACACTGTATAAGCATCAAATATAGATATTCAACGCTTATAACAGCCTGTCAATCAATCGATCGACATATTTAATCAATCAGGATGGGTGAACTTCAAATTTCATCCCAACACCCGTGTGGGGTTTCAAACAATCAAACACAGATTTTATTCGTGCAATTGGGCGATGTGTAAAATTTATCGACCCAATCAATGTCCTTCAAATAGGTGTACATAAACAAACCGTCCGGTTTGTAAATGAATATTTATTTTATTCACTTTCACTATATTCATATTCACGTTAAAAATTATATTTTTAACGATAAAACATTTTATTCCAACATATGAATTTCTATTCAATTCATTCTTTAAATAAAATGATATTTTTATTTTCTAACATATTTTAGGAAATTTCGGCGGCATAACGACACGATACTAGAAACGGGACAAGGCCTAGCCTTATCCCCGGTCTAGTGAAGGCCCACGCCATTCACACATCAATCAAATTCATTCAATTCACCCAAACAACTCAATTTCAATTCAAATATCCAACTAATCTATGCAACCAAACAAACAAGTCCATGGTCTGTGGACGATTGTGTCGGGTGCTACTAAGCACCGTCTGCATCCTAGTATATATATATAACTAGAAAATTAAATTGAAAGGTGAGAAGTTCTCACATATAGCTATCCTAGCTCCACGGCATTTCTAATGTAGGAAACCTTCACTGTTCTCGTCGATATCACTTTCTTCGCCCGTATTCTCTACATATGCAAAAATCGAACTTTTACTTCGCTATTCCATATATAAAAATCATATTTTTCTATCGAAGTTCAATATATAAAAATCCTATTTTTCTCCCGAAGTTCAATATATAAAAATCAAACTTTTACTTTTTAAAATATCGTCTTTTCACTTTTAAAAATATCTTCTTTTGCATTTTAAAAATTTAATCTTTTGCATTTTAAAAATCTAATCTTTATTTTAAAAATCTAATCTTTATTTTAAAAATCTAATCTTTATTTTATAACGCCTAAAGATTATACTTTTATACATAAGAAAAATCCCATTTTCCATTACATAAAAATCATAATTCTATACGATAAAAATCTCTCCTTTTCTTTAATAAAAATTTGATCTTTCCTATAACCAAAATCATATTATTTTTATTCCTATGATATAAAAATTATATTTTTACACCGTAACTAAAAATCAAATCTTTTTTTTATAAGCAAATAAAAATCTGTTTTATTTCCTATATAAATCAATTTTATTTCTATATAAATCAGTTTTATATAAGCAATTCAAATCAGAAAAAAAAACTTACTGGGTTATCGGAGGCTCGCACGAGGGGGGGGGGGAGAGAAAGGTGGCTCGGCCTCTGGCAGGACAGGCATCGCGTGCTTCGGGGGGGGGTTTGGGAGGCGCGGTTCAGGGCTGAAGGGGGTGCGGTGGCCTTGGGGAGGGGTCTAGGCGTCGGTGGATGGGCAAGGGGGAGAAGGAAGAAGAAGGGAGGGGGAAGAAGAGGGGGGGGGGGGGGGGAGATCGAGCGGAGGCGCACCGAGATGGGGAGGCGGCGGCGTGGGGATGAGGTCGAGCGACGGGGTGATTTCGCCCTTCTTCCGTCTTTTTTATTTTTTATTTTTTTTTCTCTGAAATGAAATTGAAACGGGGGGGGGGGGCAGGTGTAAGGGAGAAGGATTATTATTTTTTATTTTTTTAATTAATTATTTTATTCGAAAAAAGTTGACTTTTACATACGACCTCGAAACGAGGCCCACCGCCTGTCGTCCATAGCGTTTTACCCCCATTCCGAACACAATGGGATATGTATCGCAAGCCAATTCGGATATTACGATTAGTTTCCGTTGAATTTACATTTAAATCACTATATTGAATTTTAAACGTACATTTCAAATTACCGGGGTCACATATTAACTCGGAAAATTCCAGAAAAATATTTTCTAGTTTCGTATTGACGATACGGTCCTAATAAAACTAATTTCGTCGAATTCTGAGGCCGTTGGAAAAATGGCCAATTTCCAGTCGATTAAAATCAACTGAAACTGGTCAAACGCGTTTTCCCTTGCCACGCTCACATATTGATTCAGAAAATTATGAAATTTGAAATCTAGCAATAATTTGACATCACGGACCCAACAAAACTGGTTTCGTCGAAATCCGAGGTCATTTGCAAAATGTCCATTTTTAAGGGCCTGAATTCCATAGCGACTATTCAAAATTTTCAACTGGACATATCTTTTGATTCCCGATATGAAATCTTGATTTTTCGGATTCATTGGAAAGATATTCACAATTAGATCCCAATGTTTTTGGTTTCACTAAAATCCGGATTGTTTTGCACCCGGTACATTCAATTGAAGTTTGAAATCGAATTATCGAACTACCGCGCCATTTTCAATTCTATTTATAATTATATATAATTATTCTAACGACGACGTATATAATATATACGTCGAATTCTATTCAAAATAAATTTCTCGTCGATATTATTTAAAATAATCCATTTTAAATAATTAAAATTCGCTAAAATCGCCAAAATAAAATTTTTAAACTGGCCCAGATTTTACGGGTTGTTACAATCTCCCCCACTTAAAACTTTTCGTCCCCGAAAAGGAACAAAGTCGAAAGTGGTTTGATTATTCAGCTCTACGTTCGATCTGGCTTTCATTCTCCAACTTTTCAGTTTCTGAGAATTTTCAAAATTTCAAAAATTTGGCTAACACCCTAAATTTTCGAAAAATTTCGCCATAACCTCCCCTGCACCGGGAGCATCGGGGAATTTCAAATAGCTTCCCCGGTCCTTCAGATCTCAAAAAGAAAAGAAAAAGCCAAGCGGCTAGCCAATAGGCTCATAAAATCATCATCACCCAAACAAAACAGTAAATTATGTAGTAAACATGTACCTATTTGTCGGGCAAACAAATTTTATTCTCTGGCTCTAGCCTCCTTGCTATGACCTGTTCAATGATATACATGTATATGCAAGCAAATACGACCAAATTTCAATACAAGTAAATATTTGATTCAATTAGGCTGAATGGTTCAAAATTAGCAAACAAATGAACAAACAACTCAAACATCAATCAATTAGTGGATTAGTTTTTCAAATTCATAACTTTGATACATAGTCTAAAAAATCAGATTTTTGATGCCAAATCACAACAATAGGCCCTATCTAATTTTGGTTCTCACACCAGTCTAATGGAAATATATAGAAATCCCACCTTCGAAACACGAACATAAGTATTGATGATGCCATGGTCATTATCAACATCATCTCCGGGCGACTAGAGTGTAATTCTATATCTATTCAATATATTAAAACTTTGAATACACGTGGATCAGACGTATACGCAAAATCTATATATACTGGATTGTCCATATCAATTTAAATAAATAACCAAATACGTTTAAAACGATTTAGATTTTCAAAACAAAATTTGTTTTCATTTTCAAAAATATACTCTTCACACTCGTTCTAGGATACTACTGATCCTATCTCTAACGAGTCATTCTAATTGGATATTACTAATCCAATATCTGATGAATTCTTTCGTAGGGTTCTAATGTGCCTTGTTCTCTGCTTTGTAAACCAAAGCTCTGATACCACGTGTGACGAACAGGAATTTCGCTCGGTCCGAACCAGTCGCTAAACCGATCCAGGCCGTTCGAAACGCCCTATCGTTTGAGGACACGACAAAGCAGAACGCATACAGAAGAACATTTCATTGTATATTACAACAATGCATCAGAATACAAGAATATACAGAGTATAAATGAATATTACACAGAAATATCAGAGATTTAAATTACATTTAAATACATAGCAGCGGAAAATAATACAATACACAACTAGAAGAGATATACGGATACAAAGCTTTCCGGATATCGTTCCAGCTGTAAACCAGGATCCTGTGAATATAAATCTGCAAAACCCAAAACTACTAGCTGCCCGTGTCAAAATAAGGGCACCCAGAGTTTAGGTTAAAACAATAAACTCCAGGTCAGTCATGTGACTGGTGTGAGAACTAAAACAGTTATTATTCTTTATCTTAAAGTTAGGTAAATCAAGGGACCACGCCGTATAACACGGAACGGGTTTCCTCCCAAGAATACCAGTGCATAAAACAAATAGCGCAATGCTAAATAAAGAAAAATGAAGCTATTATAAGACCCAGGTCCCATCACACAATGCAACGCAAGCCGGAGGATAGGGTTTTTTACCTTATAATAGCCAAGAATGCTTGATACGTTTAAAACAAATCATTTGATACTATATAAGTGCATAGTGTATAAAACAACTTCGAATCATAAGTATCAATCATAGGCGGCATGAATGCCCCATCCCACTATGTCACCATACTAGGTTCTACAATTAAAACCGCAAATGTCACGTATTTGGAAATTGGATTTCCGTCTATGAACCGAGGCAAAAGATAGTCCTCAACCGATTCGTGACTCTCTAGCCCGAGCCATAGGATCAGAACGCATCAACCCTTTAGATCGTCAGGGCCGGTCCACCGATGTGGATTATTATGCCTGAACACTACGTCTCCCCACCCTATGGGGTGTAAGTCTGGTCCGTCAGCCGACCAGAATGCATCGGCCGAAACCGATATAACCAAGGCGCCTCGCAACAACAACAACCACATAAGTCAAACTCGTCAGGGCGTGTAAAACCACTGACGCCACTTCTAGCTAGAAAGAAACGCAAGTCCTCCCTGATGTCCTCTCCCGTTTTTGGTTCACAACCGGGGTGCGAGGCTCGCGAATTCACGTTACACAAAGCTGTGCCACACAGGCTGTGCTTTGATCATCACCACAAGACTTTGCTTTTCAACAGAAGCCTCGATCAATTTCCACTTAGGCATGCCACACAGGCAATTCACTCCATGCGTTTGATATCCATCAATATATAACCCCTGAGCTCGTACGTCTCAGAGAAGGGCGTTAAGCAAGAGAATAAATTCTCCGCCGCCAAACAGATATATATTTAATAGAAATCAAACACACAGACTAAAATCCAATGTCAGACACACAGTCCATTTACAAGTCCGTTCTGGGTCTGAACGAAACCGGAGGCACCTAGTACCCCGCATATCCATCGATCTCCAAGTACGTCTGGACGATCACCAACTGTTTCCATCTTCTTGGGTGTACAGCCCAATCAAGATCCTCAGTAATCACCCAAACGACGTGAAGACTTCTGGTCTTCGACCACCGTCTTCATCTTCGACACCACGTCGAATCAGTTATTCAGAATGGGACAAACCCGGTCTTTCTGAATAACTCGCGTATATATTATAAAAGTGTTACACAAACACAACATACGCCTCATTCCAATTCAGAATATTCTTTTATTCAAATATTCCTATACTTTGGGAAAAGTTCCCATTAATTTTATCCAAGATAAATTCTTTAAATTTATTCTTTAATCTCCTTTGAATATCAATTCAAACTAGTCGGGATTAGCGAACCACACCGAAGTAATCATTTATTTTATTTCCCAATCCCAACCTATTCATCCCATGAAGTAAAACTGGTAGTACTTCATATCTAACACCACAGTGTTATCGGTAATTCAATTACCATTTCACGTTCAAATCTAATTAAAGATTTAATTATCGCCTGGAGTAAAACTGGTGATACTCCATTCTCGATCATTTCAATCTTAATTAAAGATTCATTAAAACTCCACTTAGTTTTAATCTTCAACTGGGTTAAAGAATCAGTGTCATTTAAAACACGGTTCACGATAAACCCAAAATCACATTCATTAATTATCGGGTTAAAGAACGAGTGTTATTTAAAACACTGTTCACGATAAACCCAAAAATCAATATCACTTCAATTCCAATTAAATATCATTCAATTGGTACACTTCATTAAATCTAAATAAAAAGATTTAATCTTTTCTCAACTGGGTTCAAGAAGAGTGTTAGTGAAGACACCATTCACGACAAACCCAAATCACATTTGATATTCAATACAAGGCTCTGAATAGAAAATATATCGGCTTATATTCAATATCAAATCCTACGACTAACAAATGTCGTATTGGAAATAACGATATAAATATATATCTTTCAAATTTCCATAACAACATCTGTATAATCACGAATTCCAACATCGAAATATTCCGACGACAATTTCGATTCAAATCCTCTCCAATGCAATCATTGGAAATTTTGGTTATTTTTAAAACCCTTTTCAAATTCAATTTATTTATTTAAAAATAAATAGAATTATAATCCTAGTTCAAAACTAGTTCATTTCGATAAAAATCTATTTTTATCTTTTCAAATATGGAGTTTTTCATCCCAATTCTTCACAAATCATTTCTTATGATTTTACACAAATTATTACTATTTTTAATAATTTTATCAAGGCCCGTACAGTCGATTTCCATCAATGGCCATCGAACTGCACTTACAGCGACCTTTTCCAAATTTGATTTGGACATAATTCCAAATCCAACCGTTAGATTTCAAATTTCTAACATTCGCTAGAAAGCTCTTTTTGATACGAACCCAACGGTTCCGGTTTTAGGAGGATCCGACGGTCGGATCTCCCGTAATGTCCGTTTGAAATAAATGGTCGAAATTCGCGAACTGCCGCAGCGCGGCGCGTTCTATTCAGGCCATTATATTATATATATAATATATATAATATATACTTCGTCGATTTTCTATTCAAAACGAATTATATAAATAGTTTTAAAATTCGTTTCAAAATCTATTTCAACTTCCATTTCAATTCAAAGCAAAATTGAATTCTTCTTTATAAATTCGTTTCAAAGTTCATTTCTATTCAATTCAAATTTCAATTCAATTTGAATTCATTTCAATTCGCTTTCAATTCAATTTGAATTCGTTTTCAATTCAATTCATTTCGAAATCGTTTTCAATTCAATTCATTTCGAAATCGTTTTCAATTCAATTCATTTCGAAATCGTTTTCAATTCAATTCATTTCGAAATCGTTTTCAATTCAATTCATTTCGAAATCGTTTTCAATTCAATTCATTTCGAAATCGTTTTCAATTCATTTCGAAATCGTTTTCAATTCAATTCATTTCGAAATCGTTTTCAATTCAATTCATTTCGAAATCGTTTTCAATTCATTTCGAAATCGTTTTCAATTCAATTCATTTCGAAATCGTTTTCAATTCAATTCATTTCGAAATCGTTTTCAATTCAATTCATTTCGAAATCGTTTTCAATTCAATTCATTTCGAAATCGTTTTCAATTCAATTCATTTCGAAATCGTTTTCAATTCAATTCATTTCGAAATCGTTTAAAATCGATATAAATATCGTTCACGTCAAAATGGCGTCAATCTAATCAACACGGCTTCATATATTCCTATTTTCAAATATTCTATTTCAAATATTTCTTTTTCAAAACTGGAATGAGGCCCAATCAATTACCATATAAAATTAATTATATGGATTTTCATACAACACATGTATATAATAGCATTGAAAATAATCAACCATCAACCAAAGTGCACTACACTGTATAAGCATCAAATATAGATATTCAACGCTTATAACAGCCTGTCAATCAATCGATCGACATATTTAATCAATCAGGATGAGTGAACTTCAAATTTCATCCCAACACCCATGTGGGGTTTCAAACAATCAAACACAGATTTTATTCGTGCAATTGGGCGATGTGTAAAATTTATCGACCCAATCAATGTCCTTCAAATAGGTGTACATAAACAAACCGTCCGGTTTGTAAATGAATATTTATTTTATTCACTTTCACTATATTCATATTCACGTTAAAAATTATATTTTTAACGATAAAAACATTTTATTCCAACATATGAATTTCTATTCAATTCATTCTTTAAATAAAATGATATTTTTATTTCTAACATATTTTAGAAAATTTCGGCAGCATAACGGCACGATACTAGAAACGGGACAAGGCCTAGCCTTATCCCCGGTCTAGTGAAGGCCCACGCCATTCACACATCAATCAAATTCATTCAATTCACCCAAACAACTCAATTTCAATTCAAATATCCAACTAATCTATGCAACCAAACAAACAAGTCCATGGTCTGTGGACGATTGTGTCGGGTGCTACTAAGCACCGTCTGCATCCTAGTATATATATATAACTAGAAAATTAAATTGAAAGGTGAGAAGTTCTCACATATAGCTATCCTAGCTCCACGGCATTTCTAATGTAGGAAATCTTCACTGTTCTCGTCGATATCACTTTCTTCGCCCGTATTCTCTACATATGCAAAAATCGAACTTTTACTTCGCTATTCCATATATAAAAATCATATTTTTCTATCGAAGTTCAATATATAAAAATCCTATTTTTCTCCCGAAGTTCAATATATAAAAATCAAACTTTTACTTTTTAAAATATCGTCTTTTCACTTTTAAAAATATCTTCTTTTGCATTTTAAAAATTTAATCTTTTGCATTTTAAAAATCTAATCTTTATTTTAAAAATCTAATCTTTATTTTAAAAATCTAATCTTTATTTTATAACGCCTAAAGATTATACTTTTATACATAAGAAAAATCCCATTTTCCATTACATAAAAATCATAATTCTATACGATAAAAATCTCTCCTTTTCTTTAATAAAAATTTGATCTTTCCTATAACCAAAATCATATTATTTTTATTCCTATGATATAAAAATTATATTTTTACACCGTAACTAAAAATCAAATCTTTTTTTTATAAGCAAATAAAAATCTGTTTTATTTCCTATATAAATCAATTTTATTTCTATATAAATCAGTTTTATATAAGCAATTCAAATCAGAAAAAAAAAACTTACTGGGTTATCGGAGGCTCGCACGAGGGGGGGGGGAGAGAAAGGTGGCTCGGCCTCTGGCAGGACAGGCATCGCGTGCTTCGGGGGGGGGGGTTTGGGAGGCGCGGTTCAGGGCTGAAGGGGGTGCGGTGGCCTTGGGGAGGGGTCTAGGCGTCGGTGGATGGGCAAGGGGGAGAAGGAAGAAGAAGGGAGGGGGAAGAAGAGGGGGGGGGGGAAGATCGAGCGGAGGCGCACCGAGATGGGGAGGCGGCGGCGTGGGGATGAGGTCGAGCGACGGGGTGATTTCGCCCTTCTTCCCTCTCTTTTTTTTTATTTTTTTTTCTCTGAAATGAAATTGAAACGGGGGGGGGGGGGGGGTGGGGGGCAGGTGTAAGGGAGAAGGATTTTTTTTTTAATTAATTATTTTATTCGAAAAAAGTTGACTTTTACATACGACCTCGAAACGAGGCCCCACCGCCTGTCGTCCATAGCGTTTTACCCCCATTCCGAACACAATGGGATATGTATCGCAAGCCAATTCGGATGTTACGATTAGTTTCCGTTGAATTTACATTTAAATCACTATATTGAATTTTAAACGTACATTTCAAATTACCGGGGTCACATATTAACTCGGAAAATTCCAGAAAAATATTTTCTAGTTTCGTATTGACGATACGGTCCTAATAAAACTAATTTCGTCGAATTCTGAGGCCGTTGGAAAAATGGCCAATTTCCAGTCGATTAAAATCAACTGAAACTGGTCAAACGCGTTTTCCCTTGCCACGCTCACATATTGATTCAGAAAATTATGAAATTTGAAATCTAGCAATAATTTGACATCACGGACCCAACAAAACTGGTTTCGTCGAAATCCGAGGTCATTTGCAAAATGTCCATTTTTAAGGGCCTGAATTCCATAGCGACTATTCAAAATTTTCAACTGGACATATCTTTTGATTCCCGATATGAAATCTTGATTTTTCGGATTCGTTGGAAAGATATTCACAATTTGATCCCAATGTTTTTGGTTTCACTAAAATCCGGATTGTTTTGCACCCGGTACATTCAATTGAAGTTTGAAATCGAATTATCGAACTACCGCGCCATTTTCAATTCTATTTATAATTATATATAATTATTCTAACGACGACGTATATAATATATACGTCGAATTCTATTCAAAATAAATTTCTCGTCGATATTATTTAAAATAATCCATTTTAAATAATTAAAATTCGCTAAAATCGCCAAAATAAAAATTTTAAACTGGCCCAGATTTTACGGGTTGTTACATATTCTTGGGAGGAAACCCGTGTTATACGGCATGGTCCCTTGATTTACCTAATGATTTAAAATAAAGATTAATAACTGTTTTAGTTCTCACACCAGTCACATGACTGACCTGGAGTTTATTGTTTTAACCTAAACTCTGGGTGCCCCTATTTTCCACACGGGCAGCTAGTAGTTTTGGTTTTGCAGATTTATATTCACAGGATCCTGGTTTACAGCTGGAACGATATCCGGAAAGCTTTGTATCCGTATATCTACTTCTAGTTGTGTATTGTATTATTTTCCGCTGCGATGTATTTAAATGTTATTTAAATCTCTGATATTTCTGTGTAATATTTATTCGTTTATACTCTGTATATTCTTGTAATCTGATGCATTGTTGTAATATACAGTGAAACGTTCTTTTATATGCGTTCTATTTTGTCGTGTTCTCAAAACAATTCGTTCTTTCTCTTCTCTTCGGAGACCGGGGAAGTTCGGGTCGTTTCAGTTTGGTATCAGAGCTTTGGTTTACAGAGCTCGAGAACAAGACACATTAGAACCATACGAAAGAATTCATCAGATATTGGATTAGTAATATCCAATTAGAATGACTCGTTAGAGATAGGATCAGTAGTATCCTAGAACGAGTGTGAAGAGTATATTTTTAAAATGAAAACAATTTTTGTTTTGAAAATCTAAATCAACTATTCGTATTTGATTATTTATTTCATATTGATTAGGACAGTCCAGTATATAAAGATTTTGCGTATGCGCCTAGCTAGCATGTATTCGAAGTTTTGATATATTGGATAGATATAGAGTTACACTCTAGTCACCCGGGGGTGATTCTGATGATTGATATATCATCATCAGAATTTATATTCGAGTGACGAACGCGTAATATCTATATATTTCCTATTGACTGGTGTGAGAACCAAAATTTGATAGGGCTTATTGTTGTGATTTGGCATCAAAAATCGGATTTTTGTATATGTATCAAAATTATCAATTTGAAACTCTAATCCACTAATTGATTGATGTTTGTGTTGTTTGTTTATTTGTTTGATAATTTTGAACCATTATGCCTAATATAACCAAATATTGAATTGTATTGAAAAGTTGGTCGCATATGCTTGCATATACATATATATCATTGAACAGGTCATAGCAAGGAGGCTAGAGCAGAGAATAAAATTTGTTTGCCCGACAAATAGGTACATGTTTACTACATAATTTACTGTTTTGTTTGGGTGATGATGATTTTATGAGCCTATTGGCTAGCCGCTTGGCTTTTTCTTTTTCTTTTTGAGATCTGAAGGACCGGGGAAGCTATTTGAAATTCCCCGATGCTCCCGGTGCAAGGGAGGTTATGGCGAAATTTTTCGAAAATTTAGGGTGTTAGCCAAATTTTTGAAATTTTGAAAATTCTCAGAAACTAAAGAGTTGGAGAATGGAAGCCAGATCGAGCGTAGAGTTGATTAATCAAACCACTTTCGACTTTGTTCCTTTTCGGGGACGAAAAGTTTTAAGTGGGGGAGATTGTAACAACCCGAAAATCTGGGCCAGTTTAAAATTTTTATTTTGGCAATTTTGGCGAATTTTGAATATTTAAAATAGATTATTTTAAATAATATCGACGAAAATTTATTTTGAATATAATGCGAACGTATATATTTATACGCGTCGTCGTTAGAATATAAATATTTATATATAATTATAAATAAGAATTGAAAATGGCGCGGTAGTTCGATAATTCGATTTCAAACTTCAATTGAATGTACCGGGTGCAAAACAATCCGGATTTTAGTGAAACCAAAAATAATGGAATCTAATTGATAATATCTTTCCAACGAATCCGAAAAATCGAGATTTCATAGCGGGAAGCAAAAGATATGTCCAGTTGAAAATTCTGAATAGTCGCTATGGAATTCAGGCCCTTAAAAATAGACATTTTGCAAATGACCTCGGATTTCGACGAAACCAGTTTTGTTGGGTCCGTGATGTTAAGTTATTGCTAGATTCCAAATTTCATAATTTTTCGAATCAATATGTGAGCGTGGCAAAGGAAAATGCGTTTGACCAGTTTTAGTTGATTTTAATCGACTGGAAAATGGCCATTTTTCTAACGGTCTCAGAATTCGACGAAACTAGTTTTGTTAGGACCGTATCATCAATACGAAGCTAGAAAATATTTTTCTGGAATTTTTCTAGTTAGTATGTGACCCCGGTAATTTGAAATGCGCGTTTAAAATTCAATAAAGTGATTTAAATGTAAATTTAACGGAAACTGATTCAAACGATCGAATCAACATACGAAACATGTCCCACTGGGTTCGGAATGAGGGTATTTAGCTAGGGACGACAGTCGTTGGGTTTGGATTGGAGATCATAGCGTTAAGCAAGGAATTCACAAATTAAAATATATTATTTAATTTATTATATATACAATTTTTTTTTTGGTCAAAACCCTCCTATCTTCTCTAACGCGGTCAATTCTGGTCCAAGCCGCCTCCTTTCGAACGAACGATAAAAACGCTCCCTCATTCCTTCTTTCCGATCTCCCTCTCCATTCAATGAAAATCAATGGAACCTGAAGCAAATGGAAGGGCTTCTTGAGATCCCCTAATCCAATGGCGATGATCGAATAAATCACTTCGAGGTGGCGGAATTTTCCCCCCTAAACCAACGTCGTTCATGGCCCATTTCCGATCAGGTGGGGGGCTCGAGTTACGAAGTGGGGGTGGAGTAGGATGGCGACGCGGCGGGGAAGAGGGTGGCAACCTCTGATCGACTCCAGGTGGCGCGGATTAGTGGTGGCGGCGGCAAAAATCCAATCGATGATGGGTTGAAGGCGGTCTGAAGGTTTTACAGACAACGAAGGAAGAACGCAGTGTAATTTTTTATACCCTATAATTAGTTTATTTATTTAGGTAATTATTTATTAATATAATTACATTGTCTAAATTCAGTTTTAAAAATTAAATTAGCATTTGTTTTCAAAATTAAATAAGCATTGTTTAATAAAAATAGGAATTTGCATCGTTTTTAGAATTGAAACAACATCAAAGTAAAAATATGATTTTTATATATTGAACTTCGAGATAAAAATATGATTTTTATATATTGAACTTCAAGTAAAAATATGATTTTTATATATTGAACTTCGAGATAAAAATATGATTTTTATATATTGAACTTCAAATAAAAATATGATTTTTATATATTGAACTTCGAAATAAAAATATGATTTTTATATATTGAACTTCGAAATAAAAATATGATTTTTATATATTGAACATCGAAGTAAAAATTCGATTTTTTATATATATTGAATAACGAAGTAAAAATTCGATTTTTACATATGTAGTGGCCGCGGGCAACGAAGATGACAAAAAGGCGAGAGCGACGAAGGTTTCTGCAAATGAAAGTGCCGTGGAGTTAGGATAGCTATCGGTGAGAATTTCTCACTCTTCAATTTCTTTTCTAGTTATATATATATACTAGGATGCAGACGGTTCTTAGTAGCACCCGACACAATCGTCCACAGACCATGGACTTGTTTGTTTGATTGCAAAAATTAGTTAGATTATTTGATTGAAATTGAATTGTGTGGTGAAATGAATTGATTTGATTGATGTGTGAATGGCGTGGGCCTTCACTAGACCGGGGATAAGGCTAGGCCTCGTCCCGTTTCTAGTATCGTGCCGTTATGCCGCCGAAATTTTCTAAAATATGTTAGAAAATAAAAATATCATTTTATTGTGTAAATGAATAATAGAAATTCATATGTTGGAATAAAATGTTTTATCGTTAAAAATATAATTTTTAACGTGAATATGAATATAGTGAAAGTGAATAAAATAAAATATTCATTTACAAACCGGACGGTTTGTTTATGTACACCTATTTGAATGACATTGATTGGGACGATAGATTTTACACATCGCCCAACTGCACAAATAAAATCTGTGTTTGATTGTTTGAAACCCCACACGGGTGTTGGGATGAAATATGAAGTTCACTCATCCTGATTTATTAAATATGTCGATCGATTGATTGACAGGCTGTTATAAGCGTTAGATATCTATATTTGATGCTTATACAGTGTAGTGCACTTTGGTTGATGGTTGATTATTTTTCAATGCTATTATATACATGTGTTGTATGGAATCCATATAATTAACTTTATATGGTAATTGATTGGGCCTCATTCCAATTTGAAAAATAAAGAATAATATAAAATAAAGGTTCATGTGTTGACAGTACTCATCCATTGAGATTGGTCATGTGTTGAACGAAATATTTTAGTAATAAAATTTACATCTGTATCAATATAAAATAAAGGTTCATGTGTTGACAGTACTCATCCATTGAGATTGGTCATGTGTTGAACGAAATATTTTAGTAATAAAATTTACATCTGTATCAATATAAAATAAAGGTTCATGTGTTGACAGTACTCATCCATTGAGATTGGTCATGTGTTGAACGAAATATTTTGATAATAACAACTATTTTTGAAAAAGAAATATTTGAAATAGAATATTTGAAAATAGAAATTTATGAAGCCGTGTTGATTAGATTGACGCCATTTTGACGTGAACGATATTTATATCGATTGAAAACGATTTCGAAATGAAATGAATTGAAAACGATTTCGAAATGAAATGAATTGAAAACGATTTCGAAATGAATTGAATGGAAAACGAATTCAAATGGAATTGAAAACAAATTGAAATGAATTCAAATTGAATTGAAATTTGAATTGAATAGAAATGAATTTTAAAACGAATTTATAAAGAAGAATTCAATTTTGATTTGAATTGAAAAGGAAGTTGAAATTGCTTTTGAAACGAATTTAAAACTATTTATATAATTCGTTTTAAATAGAAATCGACGAAATATATATTATATATATAATATAATGGCCTGAATAGAACGCGCCGCGCCGCGGCAGTTCGTGAATTTCGACCATTTATTTCAAACGGACATTACGGGAGATCCGACCGTCGGATTCTCCTAAAACCGGAACCGTTGGGTTCGTATCAAAAACAGCTTTCTAACGAATATTAGAAATTAGAAATCTAACGGTTGGATTTGGAGATATGTCCAAATCAAATTCGAAAAAGGTCGCTGTAAGTGCAGTTCGATGACCGTTGATGGAAATCGACTGTACGGGCCTTGATAAAATTATTAAAAATAGTAATAATTTGTGTAAAATCATAAGAAATGATTTAGAAAGAACTGGGGTGAAAAATCCCATATATGAAAAGATAAAATAGATTTTTATCAAAATAAACTAGTTTTGAACTAGAATTATAATTCTATTTTTTTTTAAATAAATAAATTGAATTTAAAAAGGGTTTTAAAAATAACCAGAATTTCCAATGATTGCATTGGAGTGGATTTGAATCGAAATTGTCTTCGGAATATTTCGATGTTGGAATTCGTGATTATACAGATGTTGTTATGGAAATTTGAAAGATATATATTTATATCATTATTTCCAATACGACATTTGTTAGTCGTAGAATTTGATATTGAATATAAGCCGATATATATTTTCTATTCAGAGCCTTGTATTGAATATCAAATGTGATTTGGGTTTGTCGTGAATGATGTCTTCATTAACACTGTTCTTGAACCCAGTTGAGAAAAGATTAAATCTTTTTATTTAGATTTAATGGAGTGTACCAATTAAATGATATTTAATTGGAATTGAATTGATATTGATTTTTGGGTTTATCGTGGACAGTGTTTTAAATAACACTCGTTCTTTAACCTGATAATTAATGAATGTGATTTTGGGTTTATCGTGAACGGTGTTTTAAATGACACTGATTCTTTAACCCAGTTGAAGATTAAAACTTAGTGGGGTTTTAATGAATCTTTAATTAGATTGAAATGATCGAGAATGGAGTATCACCAGTTTTGCTCCAGGCGTTAGTTAAATCTTTAATTAGATTTGAACGTGAAATGGTAATTGAATTTACCGATAACACTGTGGTGTTAGATATGAAGTATTACCAGTTTTACTTCATGGGATGAATAGGTTGGGATGGGGAAATTAAAATAAATGATTACTTCGGTAAGGTTCGCTAATCCCGACTAGTTTGAATTGAGATTCAAAAATAGAATAAAGGATAAATTCAAGGAATTTATCTTGGATAAAATTAATGGGAACCTTTCCCTATGAATGTGAAATTTAGAAACTAACTGTCGGTTAGCCAAGCAGAATGGTTTTCTGGGTATTGATCTGATGTTGGTTTCGGCCTTCGGGGTTAATATTTGGGAAATTATTCTCTTGATTAATTTACGGTTAGTGACTAATGAATTGGAATGAGGCGTATGTTGTGTTTGTGTAACACTTATTTAAAATAATACGCGAGTTATTCGGAAAGACCGGGTTTATCCCATTCTGAATAACTGATACGACGATAAGTCGAAGATGAAGACGATGGTCGAAGACCGGAGGTCTTCACGTCATTTGGATAATTACTGATAATCTTGATTGGGCTGTACACCCAAGAAGATGGAAACAGTTGGTGATCGTCCAGACGTACTTGGAGATCGATGGATATGCGGGGTACTAGGTGCCTCCGGTTTCGTTCAGACCCAGAACGGACTTGTAAATGGACTGTGTGTCTGACATTGGATTTTAGTCCGTGTGATTGATCTCTATTAAATATATATCTGTTTGGCGGCGGAGAATTTATTCTCTTGCTTAACGCCCTTCTCTGAGACGTACGAGCTCAGGGGTTATATATTGATGGATATCAATCGCATGGAGTGAATTGCCTGTGTGGCATGCTAAGATGCAAATGATCAAGGCTTCTGTTGAAAAGCAAAGTCTTGTGGTTGATGATCGAAGCACGGCCTTTGTGGCGTAGCTTTGTGTAACGTTGATTCGCGAGTATCACACCCGGTATGAACTAAAAACGGGAGACGGACATCAGGGAGGACATGCGTTTCTTTCTAGTTAGGAGTGGCGTCAGTGCTTGAACTGGCTGACGAGTTTGACTCATGTGGATGTTACTTATTATTACTTGCTGAAAAGCGAGGCGCCTCGTGATATCGGTTTCGGCCGATGCTTCTGGTCGGCTGACGGGCCAGATTTACACCCCATAGGGTGGGGAAACGTAGCGTTCAGGCATAATAATCCACATCGGTGGACCGACCCTGACGATCCAAGGCTTGCCTGCGCGCTTGCCTGAGGGGCGGACTAGAGCGTCTCGAATCGGAGAGGATCTTGCCCCTAGCCTCGGTTCATACCATAAATGATAACCCAACTTCCAATACGACGTTTGCGGTTTTATTTGTAAACCTATATATGGCGACATAGTGGGATGGGGCGCTCATGCCGCCTATGATTGATACTTATGATTTGAAGTTGTTTTATACACTATGCACTGACTATAGTATCAAACGATTTGTTTTTAACCGTATCAAGCATTCTTTGGCTGTTATAAGGGAAAACCCTATCCTCGGCTGCGTTGCATTGTGTGATGGGACCTGGGTCTTATAACAGCTTCATTTTTCTTTATTTAGCATTGCGCTGTTTGTTTTATGCACTGGTATTCTTCGGAGGAAACCCGTTCCGTGTTATACGGCGTGGTCCCTTGATTTACCTAATGATTTAAAATAAAGATTAATAACTGTTTTAGTTATCACACCAGTCACATGACTGACCTGGAGTTTATTGTTTTAACCTAAACTCTGGGTGCCCCTATTTTCCACACGGGCAGCTAGTAGTTTTGGTTTTGCAGATTTATATTCACAGGATCCTGGTTTACAGCTGGAACGATATCCGGAAAGCTTTGTATCCGTATATCTACTTCTAGTTGTGTATTGTATTATTTTCCGCTGCGATGTATTTAAATGTTATTTAAATCTATGATATTTCTGTGTAATATTTATTCGTTTATACTCTGTATATTCTTGTAATCTGATGCATTGTTGTAATATACAGTGAAACGTTCTTTTATATGCGTTCTATTTTGTCGTGTTCTCAAAACAATTCGTTCTTTCTCTTCTCTTCGGAGACCGGGGAAGTTCGGGTCGTTTCACAATACTTTCAATCATAACAAAAGATAACACGTAAGTTTTCTCATACTTAGGAAATCAAGTTTACATACTGGAAGCATAACTAATTGACTAAATATTTTTAATCCATTTTACCCATGTAACGCCCCACCCCGAGACCCACCCTAATAAAGAGCATTACTAGGTAATGCTGCCTATTAGAGCGGAGAATAGATCTGGTTAAGGGTAACCACTCGTGGATTTGCATTAGCAAGTCTTAAGCACGTTGATAAAGTGCTCATAAAATTTCTTTCAAGAGGCTGGATATGCTTAATCCTTACGTAATAAAATTACATAGTGGCTACAAGATTAGCTCAGAACACAATACAGAAAAAAAAACATAATCACAATCCATAGAACAATTACATAATATTACATCGTTAGAGTACAACAAATATATGTTCTACATGAACAAATAGATACAACTCTGATACTTATACAACATGATACAATCATAAGAATAAGTAACTCAACTACATGAACTCGAATGAAAGTAGCTTTGGTGAAGACAGTCCAAAGAGAACTCGCTAACCCAAGCTCAACAACTATACCTGAAACATCTCGGTCTAACCATGGAGTACACACATGGGTCAGTCTAGTTTACAAATCAGTATAAGGAATAAATAACATAAGATATACAACTCTTCACTCAAGAGTTGTGAACAACATGTAAGAATATGTTAAGTTAAACTCATGTTTCATACCATAAAGGCAACTAAATAAATCCCATGCACTAAGCCCTTGGGTAAGTGCATCTCTATTCCCCAAAACAAGTAAACACAATCAGCAAAAATCTCCAAAATCAACATAAGAAGCTCAAGAGGTTAGAATCAATGATAAAGAGGAGTTTCATACTCCAAAACCTTAAAATCTCAATATATGGATCATAGATACAAACTCATCTCAAATGTAGGATCAACTCGATCCAATTAAATCCAATATGAAAACCCAAACCTCAAGATACGATTATAAAGATCAAATTTTCAAATCTCAAACAACATGAAAATTATGGATCCAACTCAGATAAATATGCACGTGCCAACATGATATAGCTACCTCAGCTATATACTGCCCCTCCCGAGCAGTTTACCAAGTACTTATTCGTATCTAAATTAGGTGCCTTTCACTGTGACTACCACAACCGAGTGCATCTTGACCATCCCGATCAAGTGGATACATATACGTAACTCGATTGAGTTTCGGCTTCCCCCTTCCCAAGGCAAGTACTGGCTTAACATCCTCAGAATGCGTCATTGACTTCTAGGCAGTAACCCAAACAGTGATAATAGTGCCTCCCATACCGCATGTTTTCACTGCTTGATTTACTTGCCGCTCGTCAACTCCGCGTTGAAAAACATAAAAAACACCAAATCATCATTAATAAGACATCAGTTTCAATCTAACTATACTGGAATTAACTGTGTCATATACTTCTATGTCCCATACCACGGAGTGTACAATGTCGCTTAACATCCAATACACTATCTTGAAGGGTGCAAGATTGTGTACTTTATATATAAGAAAATACTTGATTTCTAAACAAGTTATGAAACATTTTTATAAAACCAATAGTTTTCTTTCTTGGAAAGCTATAGATTTGAAGATAAGGTTTTCTACTATTTTTTTGAGACCGCTTAGTGTTAAGAACTAAAATTATAAACCTCATTTAGCCTCAAAACTATAACGAAAACTTAATTTATACGTACATCAGTAAACTTGTTTAAATCGTGCAATGTGTGCTAAAAAATCATCACTAAATACATAAAATCCAAATTATGCATTAGTGATAATTTAGGCTTCTCCATTAATGAAGTAAGCCAAAATATAACACAAAAATCATGGCTTAAAACTAGATCAAGAAAATCATGAAAATACTTAAGGAAAGACGCCCAAATTTACACTAAGGCATGAAATATTCCCTGAAATCAATCAGGGTTGCAACTGTCAGAATAGTTTCGAATGACCAAACGACCTTCGGTTGGTCTAAAATTTGATATGAACAAATTAGAAATACTTGAATTTCAAATGGAAAAGGATTTGATAAATTCTGACATAGCACGAAAAAGATATAGGGCTTCAAATTTGGACTCTGTGCTAAATTTCATCCTGGGCTGAAATTACCTCTAGGTCCAACTTTGGGACCAGGTTTGAACAATCAAACAACCTCAGATTGGCCTAAAAATTTGCAGGTTATAGAAAATATCCCAGACTTTGAAATAAGAAAATTGATCACTTAATTCTGATCAATAAAAAAGGAGACACAATACCTAGAAGTTGGACCTAGGCGCTGATTTGTTCCTGGTCAATATCACGATGAAACCCCAACGTTAGCGATATGTTCACCCACCCTAAATCAACTCAGAATGGTACCAAAATTTGCATTTATACTCACAAGATGATGAGAAACAACATGCAAAAAGAATTAAGTAAAAACACTCAGTGATCAGGATGTTATTAAGGCTCAAAATCAGTGTTTTGATGTGAATTCAGCATTACAAACAATATGAAAGAGCTTTAGAAAACAATGTATTTTCAATTCAACTCAGAAAAAATTATACTGAGAAATCAAAATAAATGTAAAATAGATTGTGTGAGTCAATCGATCACTTTGATTGGTTTACATGATGAATCTTAGCTTGTTGGCGGCGGATTGGAGCACCAAAAGCTTGTAAACCCAAGAAATGATAGCATGTAGCAATCCGAAACTTCACAGTTGCCTCAATCTTTGATTTTTTACTAAAGACGGAATTGGTTTGGATTGTGCTGGATAATGGATTAGAGAGTAGCTATATTTAATTTGCACTTGAGATTTTCAGCATGCATTAACACATAAACATTCCCTTAAAAAATTGCATTTTTGACCTCGGTGAAGCAAGGATTTGGCATATCAAACTTAATTATTTTCCTTCGAAATTTTTACAGAAGGTGTCTTAATGAGCATATAATAACATATCTGTAACACCCCACATCCATTAATGTCACTCACAAAGGGAATGCATTAACTTCCATGGAGGTTTTAAGTGAATATAGAACAGTAAAATTACAACAAGACAGATATAAAATAGTACTTGGAAATTCAAAAACTTTATTTCATTGTAGCAGAAGTCAAAACATGTTTGATTACATCATAACACCATATTCAATGTCAAGTACAATATCTATCTTGTTAAAACAAGTACATAATCCCATTACATGAATAGCCATTAAAAAGAAAGATAACAAGCTGGACTTTACTTCAGCAGTCCAAGCTTTCCAGAAGATAAGCGATCCAACTAGACTCCACTAGAACTTGGCCCAACCTGCGGACCTGAAGGGAGAAAAAGGATGGAAAAGAGGGGGTCAGACATAAAGTCTGGTGAATATGATAATTCTACAATACTATTACCAAAATAACTGGACTAAGGCATAAGCTGGAAAACAAGAAAATGTCTATGAAGAGCAGATTAAGGACATAGACAATCGCTAAAGGCAACGTTATAGGCGCTCCTAAATACTAAAGGATAAACACTATACTGCACCACACCAGTCACCCTAAAGATTCATCCCACTTAGCTTCACTTAGAAACTTTTCCAATGGCTTTACGTACCCCTAGCTGACTACATAGGTGCCGCCTGCCCCTATCTCCACTAGGTGTACCCTACTTCCCATTATTCGATCGGCTCCCTAACTCGTAGATACCCGTGCTGGCCCCACAGTGGGGTGTATCACTCCCCTAAAGTGGCAACCTGATACAACGGACATGCACGGCTTATACCTACACGATGAAACAACGTCTTACCTACCAGCCCGGGTCCACACACGCATATGAAACCCGTTGGACTTGCGTTGCCACCGCTCCCTGTTTTGGCCTCTTATAGTCAAACCCAGTATGCGTGTCCCATCCTCGACTTGGGTCGAGCCCACAAAGATACGTTTTGGGATACTGGTTGAAATGGGCCCCCACTATTTACCACAAGCATTCCACCTAAGCTTGTCCCCATTAGTCCATCCCACTTAACCCACTTAGTCATGTTCATTTACATGTGTGTTTGGTTAAGTCTAATCGTATTTCAAATGCCTCTAAAGGCAACCACCAGATTCCTCATACCACCCAAGGAACCTACTTAACCCCCATGTCCCACCTTACATGATTATCTGGTTAAGTATTTCTTAGTTCATTAAGGCCATAACCTCATAAAGACCTCTCACATTAGACTGGCATTTATGGCAGCTGGATTTGCCGGGCGGGTCCGGGCAGTCTTACACCATAAAAGAGTCTAACCTCGTGTCTTTACAACTGTTATGCTTTAGTTTGGGCCTAGGACCTCTCACATTGGGCCGACATTTGTGACTACTGGATTTGCCGGGCGGGTCCGGGCAGGTTTACATCACAAACGGGTCCAACCTCGTGTCCTAAGCATTGATTATTAATAATAATCCACTTTCCCCCAATTTTAATAATTCCCTACTTGAATTATTAATTACTTCCAATTTTTAACAATGTCCATAATTGACTCAATTATGGACATTCATTCATGGTATGCAACATCTTACAAAATTGCACCCAATTTATTAATTCCTAATATTACCCCTACCCCACGTTTGAACGTTTATTCGCAAAATATATGTTAGACTCGAATAGCCTAACTCATAGCATAAAAGAGATTATCATAATAACAACATGTATATGTGACCAAATGAATCATAATAAGGGGTGAAACTTGCATATGTCCAACTTGCATAGATTATACATGTCATGGATCTAAAGGTGTCAACTTGTTCAAAATTCACCTAATATGATCTCAATCAATTTTCATAAACTTACATATGAACATGTGTGAATCAACATCATCTAATTTTTTAACAACATGGGTTTATATGGGTACACCTAACTCAATAGGCAAATTCCCATAATCAAGTTTTATTTAATTATAGTTTCAAGTTTATGGGTACACCTAACCTAATAGGCAAATTCCCATAAACAAGATCCATTTAAATTAAGAAAAAAAAACATAACTTTAAGCATGATCCAACAACATCATGATTTTTCAACATAATATAGCATGATTTATAACATGGCATAGTATGATAGTATAACATAGCTTGACATGATTCTCAACATAGCACGACATAGCATAAGAGAATTTACAACATAGCATGACATAGCATATATAATTTACATCATACGACAACATAATAACATAATAAGAGATCCACAATATATAGAATTTACAATTACAAATCACATCACTTTCTTGTGATCCATTCATAACTGAGTCAAATTAGTTTGTAATAGTCTTGTGAGAATCATCATACTCACCAACAAAAGAAAAGAATTAGAGAAAGAGAGATCTTTTGATTTGATTTGTGTAGATTTAGTTGTAGATGATTAGGCTTCCTCTTCTTAGTTTGTGACGGCTATGCTGAACTCCATGGCAGCAGCATGACGGTAGCTTCTCTAATTTTACAAGTGATTTAGGTCTAGGGTCTACCCACTTATTTATAGATTTTAGAATTCATTTAGGCCATTAGATTTAACCTAGAAATAACCGCAGCCGTTCAGACAAGATGGGGTTTATCTTGTTGACTCAGCAATGAGTCAGAAGTGACTCAGCAAACACTCAGCATATTAATAAACTTCTATTCATGTCATAAATATATATATATTTTCTACAATGTACATATTAGATACATCCCCCTTTACTTATTATTGTTTTTATATACATATTAGATACATCCCCTCTCTTACACACTTATTAATATTTTTATATTCATATTAGATACATCCCCTCTCTTACACACTTATTAATATTTTTATATTCATATTAGATACATCCCCTCTCTTACACACTTATTAATATTTTTATATTCATATTAGATACATCCCCTCTCTTACACACTTATTAATATTTTAGCAACTTTAGTGTTAATAGAAAATTCGGGGTGTTACATTCTCCCCTCCTTTTAGGATTTCGTCCCCGAAATCTTCAAGTCTGGAAGAATGTATATCCTACCATCCAAACGTCCATCTACTCATCCATCATACACAGGCATCCATTGTCCTTAAAAGACTTCTAATGCTTTATGATCATATGCAAAGTGTGTGTACATGTCCTTACCTAATGCGAAATCAGGCGGTCTACTGATTCAGTTGACCTCCTTAATGCAAATTATGTAAGTGTCATGAATCCATTATGTATGCAAAAGATCCTAATTGCTTACATACTACTTCTATATGCGTGCACACCCATTCAACCGAATGCAGCATCCATATGATGGTACAACCATTATACATCCATTATACTAAATACATCCATATATATGCAATATGCAATATGAAGTGACTGAGCCGATCTAGTGCCTAAAGTGTGTGTATATATGCATCCACGAGCAACCACTAGCAAACACTTGCATCCATTTTGCATCCATCATACATAACATGTCTCAAACACATGTTTCAACCATAGGATTATCCTAACTAAAGGTCAAAGATACTAATGAGAGGACATACTAAAGATAAGATAAGATAAGCTAAGCGATAAAGGAGAAATTAAAAGACATACCCTCAAAAAGAAAAGGGTACAACGAACGCATCTTCTCTTCTGTCTCCCAAGTTGCATTGCTCTCATCATCTCCCCATTGCACTTTAACCAGTCTGACCTCTCGATTCCTCAACTTTTTTATCTCCGACCCAAGAATGCATGTAGGAGCTCGTCTAATTGTTGCATCACGCTCTATTTCCACCTCTTTAAGCAAGCTCGGCTCTACCACCTCCGCGGTCTTGTGCAAACACTTCCTCAAATGTGATACATGGAATACGTCGTGTACTCCACTAAGTTTCTCAGGCAACTCCACCCTATATGCCATCTTCCCAATCCTGTTTTTTTACAGGAAACGGCCCTACAAACCTTGGTGCTAATTTCCCCACGGACCCAAAGCGAACAACATTCTGTAACGGAGATACTTTGATAAAAACCATGTCCCCAATGTCAAACTCAAGATCTGTCCTCCTCTTATCAGCATACGATTTTTGCCTATCTTGTGCTGCTTTCATCCTCCTTCGAATCAACTCAATCTTCTCCGAGGTTTCCCTAACCATATCGGGCCCAAGTAGGATTTTATCGGTAGATTCCCACCAACATGTAGGCGAACGGCAAGGCCTTCCATAAAGAGCTTCGAAAGGTGCCATGCCAATACTAGACTGAAAGCTATTATTATATGCGAATTCTACTAACGGAAGGTGCTCTTCCCATGTACCCCCAAAGTCTAGGATACAAAGCCTTAAAAGATCCTCTAGAATGCGATTCACCCTCTCGGTCTGGCCGTCTGTCTGAGGATGATATGCGGTGCTCAAACATAGCTCAGTCCCTACCACCTCTTGTAAACTCTTCCAAAATTCGCTAGTAAAGATGGGGTCACGGTCGCTTACTATACTAGAAGGAATACCGTGCAAATGAACTATCTCCTTAATGTATACAGAAGCCAACCACGGAGCAGTCCTCTTACTTTTCACGGGAATAAAATGGGCGCTTTTAGTAAGTCTATCTACTATAACCCAAATCCCCGTGTTACCCTTCCTTGATCTTGGTAATCCATCCACAAAATCCATTGAGATGCTTTCCCATTTCCATAGTGGAACTTCTAATGGGTGAAGCAACCCACCGGGTTTCTTTTGTTCTGCTTTAACTCGTTGGCACACCAAGCATCTAGCGACGTACTCGGCCACATCCTTTTTCATACCGGCCCAAAAGAAAACCCGCTTCATATCTTTGTACATCTTATCCCCGCCGGGATGAATGGTCATTTTTGAGCGATGAGCATCATCAAGAATGGCCTTCCTTAAGTCTTCGTCTTGTGGTACACAAAGTCTATTATCCCTTCGTAACCAACCCTTATCGTCTAGGGTATACCTACGAAGATGGCTTGACGACTCCCCCCCTTTGAGCTTTTCTACTATCTCAACCAACTGTGGGTCGTCTCGCTGTGCCTCACCAACCCGTCCTAGAAGTGTAGGTCTAACCTCCAAGGGTGCTAACAGACCGGGTACTAAGTCAACGGAGGGTCTAAAGTCAAACATAGAGATGAATTCTAAGCTTTGTCGTTCAACAAACAACGGACTCAAGGACAACCTTTTCCTACTTAAGGCGTCTGCCACCACGTTACCCTTGCCCGGGGTATATGCTATTTCAAAATCGTAGGAGGCTAAGAATTCCATCCACCGTTACTGCCTTAAATTCAAATCCTTCTGAGAGAATAAGTATTTTAATGATTTGTGGTCAGTGAACAGTTCGAATTTCTCACCAAGAAGATAGTGACGCCAAGACTTAAGCGCGAAAACAATTGCGGCTAGCTCTAAGTCATGCGTGGGGTAATTCTTTTCATGAACCCTCAACTGCCTTCCACCATAGGCTATTACTCTTCCCTCTTGCATGAGGACCGCGCCAAGTCCCGTCCCACAAGCATCAGTATAGATGGTAAACGGTTTATTCCCGTCTGGCAACACTAAGACTGGGGCTGAAGTTAAGGCTCTCTTTAAACGTTGGAACGCATCATCGCAATCTTTGTCCCACGTAAAAACCAGGTTCTTCTTCGTTAACCGTGTTAATGGAGCTGATATTTTTGCGAAGTCTTTGATAAACTTCCTATAATAGCCAGCCAACCCCAAGAAACTTCTTACTTCGGTTGCATTTTTAGGGACCTTCCAATCTTGGATGGCCACCACCTTTGCGGGATCCACTGCTATCCCTTCTTTGGAAACCACGTGCCCTAAGAACCGTACTTCCTTCCTCCAGAAGTGACACTTAGAAAATTTTGCCTTAAGGTTATGCGCTCGAAGGGTTTCCAACACTTCCCTAAGATGTAGGGAGTGCTCTTCTTTATTCTTAGAAAAGACTAAGATGTCATCCACAAAGACTACCACGAATTTGTTAAGGTATTCCCTAAACACCCTACTCATCAAATCAACAAAATATGCAGGGGCGTTTGTCAAACCAAAGGGCATCACTAGCCATTCATAGAATCCGTCAGGAGTCCTAAAAGCAGTCTTATCTATACTATCCTCAGCCACTCTCAGTTGATGAAAGCCAGTGGCTAAGTCCAACTGCGAAAACACTGAGGCGCCAACTAACTGATCAAAGAGATCGTCAATCCTTGGCAGTGGGTGTCGGTTCTTTTTAGTAAGCTTGTTTAGTTCTCTATAGTCCATACAAAGTCTAAGAGACCCATCCGCCTTTGTGGCAAAAACTACTGGAGCACCCCACTCCGATATACTATGTCTTATGAACCCCTTCTCAAGCAACTCCTTTACTTGCTTATTGAGTTCCCTCCTTTCACGAGGAGCCATGTGGCGCACTGGCAAAGATACGGGTTTAGCATTATCCACAAGATAAATTCGAAAGTCTATCTCCCGCTTTGGAGGTAAGCCCTTCACCTCCTCAAACACATCCGGATATTCCCGGACCACTTCTACCGATCGCAGGTTCTCTACAGACGCGTCAAGCGATTCAAGATAACTTAGCATAACGGAATTTATGGGATTACAAAAGATGTCGAGAGCATTACCAAGGCTAGTCACAAGCCTAACTACTCTCTTTTCACAATCAAGAATGGCCCTATTTCTAGACAACCAATCCATTCCTAAAATTAGCCCATAGCCCGTGAAGCCCAATACATAAGCATCACATCTAAATTCAACGCTAAGTATAGAGATTTTCAAATCCAAACATATCATGGTCAAATGAGCCGAACCCCCAATTGGATTTGAAACGACCAAGGGATCCTCTACTAAACTGGTGTTCAAGTGCAGTGATTCAACTAATGATGCAGAGATAAACGAATGAGATGCGCCAGAATCGAATAAGGTACGGACAGGATGATCAAACAGAAAAACTAAGCTTTCAACAGAAATTGTTCTACCTCTTTCTTGCAGCGGTGGGGCCGCAATAGCCTGAACTTGCCCCCTTGCCTGCCCTGGTGCCATAAGAGCCTGCACCTGTCCTCCCGAGGTAGACCCTGCCCTCTGCCCCTTCTTTGGACAGTCCTTCACTAAATGTCCCGCATCTCCACAATGAAAACAACCAGTCTTCTTTTTCTTTCTACAATCTTTGCTGAGATGGCCAGGCGTCCCACAATTGAAGCATTTCTTCTTCCCTTTGCCATTATTGTTTTTACCACCCTTCTTATTTTGCTGTTGGGGTTTCTTCTGATCCCCTTTCTTTTCAACTGCCTTATCCTCATGCATAAGTGCCATTTCTACTAGCTTTTCAAAGGTGGCTCCCATAGGGATGTGGGTCATAGCCAACCCTTGCAACGGTTCATTCAAGCCTCTAACGAACCTCAAAGCTTTCTTCTCTGGCGTGTTCACCAACTCCAAGCCAAATCTTGCTAACTGATTAAATTTATTGACATATTCCTTTACTGATGAGCTCCCTTGCTTTAGTGCCAGGAATTTTTCCATATTTAAGTTCTCCTCTGCCCTTGAAAGAAACTTTGCCTCAAACCTTCATCTGAAATCCGCCCATGAATCAACTGGACGTTCCCCGTTAGTGACCTCCCACCAAAACGAGGCCTCTCCCTTCATTAACCAAGCAGCTAAACGGACTTTCCTCCCATCTTCCACTTCAAAGATATCCAACAATTACTCAGTCTCCTTAAGCCAATCTCTGGCCTCCACAAACGTCTCAGTCCCATGAAAAGTTTTTCCTCCCATAGCCTTGAATTCCTTGCACGTCTTTGCAAAAGTGTCAACACGAGGAGGAGGAGGAGGAATGGGTGCAACTAGGGGTGGAGGAGTATCCGCTGGGCCTGCAGTGGTGGCCCTAGCCTCCAAGTATCTCCTAAACCACCCTGGAATCGTCACACCTTCTGGGAGATTAAGATCTTTAGCCATGCTGAAACGAAAAAGGAAAGATTCAAAATGGAGAATTCGAAAGATAAAGATAAGGATGTGGCTATTTGGGATTATGTTTTTCATAAAAACTCTCTTTAAATAACATGTTTTTTTTTTGAAAGCACTTCTTCCAAAAATACTTTAGAAAAAAAATATTTTTCTAAATTTTTTTTTTTTATCTGTTCTGGTAACCTTATGCTCTGATACTACCACGTGTAACACCCCACGTCCATTAATGTCACTCACAAAGGGAATGCATTAACTTCCATGGAGGTTTTAAGTGAATATAGAACAGTAAAATTACAACAAGACAGATATAAAATAGTACTTGGAAATTCAAAAACTTTATTTCATTGTAGCAGAAGTCAAAACATGTTTGATTACATCATAACACCATATTCAATGTCAAGTACAATATCTATCTTGATAAAACAAGTACATAATCCCATTACATGAATAGCCATTAAAAAGAAAGATAACAAGCTGGACTTTACTTCAGCAGTCCAAGCTTTCCAGAAGATAAGCGATCCAACTAGACTCCACTAGAACTTGGCCCAACCTGCGGACCTGAAGGGAGAAAAAGGATGGAAAAGAGGGGGTCAGACATAAAGTCTGGTGAATATGATAATTCTACAATACTATTACCAAAATAACTGGACTAAGGCATAAGCTGGAAAACAAGAAAATGTCTATAAAGAGCAGATTAAGGACATAGACAATCGCTAAAGGCAACGTTATAGGCGCTCGTAAATACTAAAGGATAAACACTATACTGCACCACACCAGTCACCCTAAAGATTCATCCCACTTAGCTTCACTTAGAAACTTTTCCAATGGCTTTACGTACCCCTAGCTGACTACATAGGTGCCGCCTGCCCCTATCTCCACTAGGTGTACCCTACTTCCCATTATTCGATCGGCTCCCTAACTCGTAGATACCCGTGCTGGCCCCACAGTGGGGTGTATCACTCCCCTAAAGTGGCAACCTGATACAACGGACATGCATGGCTTATACCTACACGATGCAACAACGTCTTACCTACCAGCCCGGGTCCACACACGCATATGAAACCTGTTGGACTTGCGTTGCCACCGCTCCCTGTTTTGGCCTCTTATAGTCAAACCCAGTATGCGTGTCCCGTCCTCGACTTGGGTCGAGCCCACAAAGATACGTTTTGGGATACTGGTTGAAATGGGCCCCCACTATTTACCACAAGCATTCCACCTAAGCTTGTCCCCATTAGTCCATCCCACTTAACCCACTTAGTCATGTTCATTTACATGTGTGTTTGGTTAAGTCTAATCGTATTTCAAATGCCTCTAAAGGCAACCACCAGATTCCTCATACCACCCAAGGAACCTACTTAACCCCCATGTCCCACCTTACATGATTATCTGGTTAAGTATTTCTTAGTTCATTAAGGCCATAACCTCATAAAGACCTCTCACATTAGACTGGCATTTATGGCAGCTGGATTTGCCGGGCGGGTCCGGGCAGTCTTACACCATAAAAGAGTCTAACCTCGTGTCTTTACAACTGTTATGCTTTAGTTTGGGCCTAGGACCTCTCACATTGGGCCGACATTTGTGACTACTGGATTTGCCGGGCGGGTCCGGGCAGGTTTACATCACAAACGGGTCCAACCTCGTGTCCTAAGCATTGATTATTAATAATAATCCACTTTCCCCCAATTTTAATAATTCCCTACTTGAATTATTAATTACTTCCAATTTTTAACAATGTCCATAATTGACTCAATTATGGACATTCATTCATGGTATGCAACATCTTACAAAATTGCACCCAATTTATTAATTCCTAATATTACCCCTACCCCACGTTTGAACGTTTATTCGCAAAATATATGTTAGACTCGAATAGCCTAACTCATAGCATAAAAGAGATTATCATAATAACAACATGTATATGTGACCAAATGAATCATAATAAGGGGTGAAACTTGCATATGTCCAACTTGCATAGATTATACATGTCATGGATCTAAAGGTGTCAACTTGTTCAAAATTCACCTAATATGATCTCAATCAATTTTCATAAACTTACATATGAACATGTGTGAATCAACATCATCTAATTTTTTAACAACATGGTTTTATATGGGTACACCTAACTCAATAGGCAAATTCCCATAATCAAGTTTTATTTAATTATAGTTTCAAGTTTATGGGTACACCTAACCTAATAGGCAAATTCCCATAAACAAGATCCATTTAAATTAAGAAAAAAAAACATAACTTTAAGCATGATCCAACAACATCATGATTTTTCAACATAATATAGCATGATTTATAACATGGCATAGTATGATAGTATAACATAGCTTGACATGATTCTCAACATAGCACGACATAGCATAAGAGAATTTACAACATAGCATGACATAGCATATATAATTTACATCATACGACAACATAATAACATAATAAGAGATCCACAATATATAGAATTTACAATTACAAATCACATCACTTTCTTGTGATCCATTCATAACTGAGTCAAATTAGTTTGTAATAGTCTTGTGAGAATCATCATACTCACCAACAAAAGAAAAGAATTAGAGAAAGAGAGATCTTTTGATTTGATTTGTGTAGATTTAGTTGTAGATGATTAGGCTTCCTCTTCTTAGTTTGTGACGGCTATGCTGAACTCCATGGCAGCAGCATGACGGTAGCTTCTCTAATTTTACAAGTGATTTAGGTCTAGGGTCTACCCACTTATTTATAGATTTTAGAATTCATTTAGGCCATTAGATTTAACCTAGAAATAACCGCAGCCGTTCAGACAAGATGGGGTTTATCTTGTTGACTCAGCAATGAGTCAGAAGTGACTCTGCAAACACTCAACATATTAATAAACTTCTATTCATGTCATAAATATATATATTTTCTACAATGTACATATTAGATACATCCCCCTTTACTTATTATTGTTTTTATATACATATTAGATACATCCCCTCTCTTACACACTTATTAATATTTTTATATTCATATTAGATACATCCCCTCTCTTACACACTTATTAATATTTTTATATTCATATTAGATACATCCCCTCTCTTACACACTTATTAATATTTTTATATTCATATTAGATACATCCCCTCTCTTACACACTTATTAATATTTTAGCAACTTTAGTGTTAATAGAAAATTCGGGGTGTTACAATATCCAAATTCCGGAATTTTTTGATTTTTATAGTATTAGTTATGAATTTTCTACTGACCTTCGTTTTCAGCCCGGATCCAATCCGAAAATTGCTTGATGAAAGAAGATGTTTAATGCCTCAAAACCGAATCAAATGCCATGAAAATTAGAAGAAAGGTGATGGAAGGTGTTATAAAAAACATATCTAAATTTTAGATTTTTTTTTATAATTTATTTGATTTTCTATGATTTTTCCAACAGTTATGGTATTGGCCATAGAAATTTGCTATCAATTGGTTTTCTCACTTTCTTTGTTTTGGAGAAGAAGGGGCTAAAAAGAAATGAATATGAACACATATTTTCTCCAGATGTTTCTTAGGCTAAGTAGATAGTTAGGCCCACTAATGACTAACTAATTTTCCTTAATTACCCAATTAAGCTCTAAAGTAACCCATTATGCCCTTAAACACTATATTAGACCAATTTTCACATAATTAGCTTATGAAACCAAGTTTTATCTCATATGTTCATACAATAATCATAGTTTTAAGTCGAATTTTTTTTACAAAAACACTTAATACACTTATAAAACATTTTTAAAGCTTTTTATATTTTTGATATTCATTTTACACAAAATTTTACATATGTGACTCAAAGTATCATTTTTCTCATGTTTATACACTATTTACAACCAAAATATTTCAAATACTTATTTTAAATACAATAAGCTATTAAAATTTAATAACCACACATATGTACACTTTAAATTCATTAATGTAATTTAAACACAATTCCACGATTGATATCATTATCAAAGATACATCTAGTATTTAAAACCTCAATTAATAATATAATAATAACAACCAACAATTAATCTCATATGTTGAAAATATAATTTCCCCTTTGAGTATTGATTCCCAATCAATATTTTGTATTTTCAGTATCCAAAAATAATTTAATTACAATCTTGAAGTGATAATATATATTGGAATAAATCTCTTATTACAACCAAGTTATATTTTTATTCCAAATACTTAATTTAGAAATGCTCAAAGCTTTATTTTCTTATTTAAATGTTATACGAGTTAGTCTCACAGACTCGTATCACCAACATATTATCTTAAATCCTTACTTCCCAGTTACCTAAAATCCGTGTTGTTACAACCCAGTCAATCAAGTGTAAATTATCATTCCCTTGCTTTGCCAATTATGTGTGAAAATACCAAATTTATAAAAATTTATGTAGCATTTAGTAGGCTAATTCCCAAGTTTATATATTTTTGTGATACTCTAATCACAGTGTAAAACTGATAGTATAATGTCAAGAATCCTTACCCAGCTAAAACCCTAGCAAACTTCTTTCCAGTCCTTGTAAATTGAGTCTTAAGCTGGTACTCATTAAGGTTCCTCAGGGTATTTATAAAAATATATTTTTTAAGACATAGGTCCACCAATACTATAAGCATTCCGAAATTATACCACTTTCTTTATAGAGTGGAAAGTCATATTTAGGTGCTTTTCTATATAAAAGCTAGCACTTGTACTTGCAAAAGCATTTCTTCTGTTAAATTATGTTATCTTGCTTAAAAATTTGGATCATTTAATTTTCAAAGATTGAGTTTTCTAATTCAATCTATAGTGAATTCCATTGTATGATTTCACAAAATAAAACAATGGCATTTAACACTTAAATTAATATGGAATTATTGAATATAATTTCATCCATTTCCAAATGTTTAGGGTATATTACTTGTCCCTCTTGTAAATACTTGGATCTTTTCATATAGGAGAACTAATTTTCATGTATATTCGTTACCCAAAAGATACACACTGGTTTTATATTTTTCAAGCCGATTCTCTTTTTAACCCGAGTATTCCCTTTAAAATAAAAACAAAGGTTATGGCACTTCCAGGGTATTAAAGTATGGCTTGTATTCAATTCACATAAATACACTATCTCACATGTGTTATATTTTTCAAATCAAATTATTTGGTATTTGACCGAGCTATATATATATATATCACATGCTTATACTTCATTATGACACATATAAATATATAAAATCATAGTACCTTATATCATGCTTTAAGAAATGTCAAAATATATTCATTCAGACCTATGTTAAAATATGACATATGGGCATTTCATGTTTTACATAATTTCAATTCTCTGCCTAGTGCCTCATACAATTTACAACAACTATTATCTTATCTTGGCCATTATTTCAGCAACTTGAAGCTTAACCCCTCAGTATCTGGACTTAAATATAAATTTTACCATTCATCAATATTTTATAATTTTATCCATATGTTCATATATGCAGTCCTATTAAACTTTATTAAATTTTCCAGCTGGCTTAATATAATGGTGTATACATTCATGTTACTGTTAAGCATGCCCATTCTCAAGCATCACTCGCAAGATATATAAGTTTCTAATTATTCTTTTTACTACAACAAGACCTATTTAATGATAGTTTAAACAAATTGAACACTACATATTATGCTGATAACATAGCAATTTAATTAATGATTTTAGCACCCAATCTTAGCAAAAATATACGTGACACATAAATGTTTTATGTAACACTTCAGTGTCTTAATGACTTATATCCAGGCTCAACCCTAGGCCTAGGCCACCTAGGCGATGTCCTAGGGCCCTAGATCCGGCAGCACGAGTAGGAGGTAAGTGGGGGGCCTCGAAGTTTTATTTTTTTTAGATAGGAAGTAAGTTCAATTGTAGCTTGCTTATATCACTAAACACTTTTAAACCCTTTCAAGCATGGGTGATAATTTTTCAGGATATCAAAAACTCTACTCCTTTATATGCTTACAAACTTTCAACATTGAAATCAAAATTTTGATTCTATTTATATATATGCTTATTAAGCAATGGTTGTATTTATTTGTATTCAACTACTACATGGTTGCTATTCCATGATACCAATACACAAATACAACAATAAAAAACATAAGCATCAAACATCAAATCATCAGCTTAGTTGGTAGTTAACTATTCCATTTTTTTCTATTCTGGGTCTATCATTCATCAACTAGCAAGCTTATGCATGTCAACATAAATTCCTTTATGAATTTATCATTTTAATCAAGTCATTGAACTATCTATTGTACATTGTCCAGGACAAAACTCTCTGTTAACCCTACACACCCCTAGGCCTTAAAAAGCCATGTAGATGCTTGTATTATTCAACATGCCAAGCTAATTAATATTGCTTCCCTTGCCAATGTCTGTAATGACCCGGATTTTGAGCGACTTTGGTTATCGACATAAACACGATGTCGATAACCAAAACATCGAAAAAATCCTGGTAATTAGTGAAAGAAATTAGAGGGTGAGGATAGATAAGATAGAAACTTAGAATAGAAGAAGAAGAACACAACATCAGAGTAACGTGAACCTCACAACGGAACGAATAACATATAATATATATAACATAACTTGAAATATACATCTGTACTTGAATATACACATCATTATCAAAGTACAGCACTTACAACACAGCGGAATAATAATAGCGATATAATTCTGAAGCCTCCTGCTCCAGCTCTTCAATGTATCTGTAAATCCCGACTACTTGACTGCCCATACAAATTTAGGCACCCAAGAGTTTAGGGAAAACAACAAAGTAAACTCCGGGTCAGTCATGGGACTGGTATGAGTAAAACAGTTTAAAACAGTTGAACCAGTAAACGATATCTCATAAGACCACGCCGTATAACGGAACGGGTTTTTCCCTTATGAGAATCCAAATTATCTTTATATCAAAAACCTTTTGATATTATAATAAAGTCTATCAACCACAGTATATATAATCATCTAGCAGAAACGCTTTCATCTCATGTTCTACATATATAGTATACAATCCAAACCGCAAGCACGTATTGGGTAATGGATTTCCAACCATGACAAGGTATGGAACCACCTTTCGCTAGTGTACCTCTAGAGAGGAATACACTGGGTTCAACAAGAACATCTTGCAACCCGGCCACACATGACCGACCACTCATTTCGCTTGAGTGTATCGAATGTATATCACCAACGGTTGGGATCGGCAACCGTTTCCCAAATGGGACAGCATCAACAATATATTTTTAGAAGTAAATGAAACTCTAGATCAGGTGATTATACACCCTAATAGGTGCGACCTACATAGCCATGCTGCCTGCCCGATTTCTGTCATTTACCAGTTGATGCGGCTAGAAGCTACGCTTTATCATCACACCAGATTCACTTCGAATGTCACATCGTCAAACCCATCTAATCACCGATTGACGTCCTCAACCACAAATTATGTGTTAGCTAAAAGAAGTTCCCTTCTCCGCTTCCACTCTTGGTACGGTTGGAGAAATCAATATACGTGATCGTCTGGAGATACTCTGTCAGACATCCGTCCATACAAGTCATCCAGGAACAGGATGAACCGAAGGCACTATTCTGTAAACAGGATAGCCCTTCTCTGCCTTCAATTTCCTTTGGCATATATGATTCGCAACGCTTATGCCAATACAAAGTGGTTCTTTGGATAATAATCCAACCGGTCTCTCCATATTAACAACGTTAAAATGGTCAAAACTTCGATAGTCTGTGATTTATCTATCGAAGAAAAACAGGTGTGCAAACAATGATATTATTTCCAAATGGAAATTTATATCGATCAAACATCATTCAACATTTATCTCTTTATTTCATTAATTTACTTATCTCCTGTTTCCCTATATTCAATATTTCTTATTTTCTAAATTTGGAAAATACACATTATTAATAATGGAAAACATTTCCATTTCTTGTTTTCTTTATTAGAAAACATTTCTGGTTTCTTATTTGGAAAACATTTCCAAAGCTTCTTCATTGGACTTAGACAGATGTTTAAACAAACCATTGCGATGCCAACTCAAACCATTTCCTTTAATTTCTAAATTCACTTAACCATCCTTTACTATCGAACCTTAACCATTCCTTAGTTAAAAATGAAGTCAATCAAGTTGGGGTAATACTACCTCTCAGACCTTGACTGAACAACGTTTCTAACCTTGAAATAGACAAAGTTCCCCCTTCGAATTCTTTTACAAACTTCCTTACGTAACTCTCTTTCAAATCTTTTCTATTCGATAATTCTTTCCTTCGATAAGGTATATTCGATAACTCTATTCAATTTATTCTATTCACTTAACTCTTTTGATTTAACTCTAACTCTATTCACTTAACTCCTATCGAATAAACTATATTCGATAATTCTTTTAATTCTATTTGAATAAACTATATATTCGATTAACTCCGTTTACTCTATTCGAATAAACTATATTCGATTAACTCCTTTATTCTATTTGAATAAACTATATTCGATTAACTCCTTTATTCTATTTGAATAAACTATATCCGATTAACTCCTTTTACTTTGTTATCGAATAAACTATATTCGATTAACTCATTTGCTTTAACTCTAATCGATTAAACTAACATCGATTAACTCCTTTCGATTAAACTAACATCGATTAACTCCTTTTAACTCGATTAAACTATTCATTTATAAAGATTTACTTTTAGTAACGGTTCTTCACTTTACAAATGATTTCCCTTTTATAAAACTCTATTCGTTTTATAAACATTTCCCCTTTTATTTACTTTCGAAATATTTCCTTTTTATAAAATCTATTGACTTTATAAAAAAAACCTTTTATTTCAATATGCATTGAAATAATTCTTTTTACATCCCAGGGTCTTTTATGATATTTAAAATATCGAATAACAATGATCAACATCATTCTAACACACATAATCCATAACAAATATACATCACATCATATATCACAATATATGAAAACAGTAAATAAATGTTGAGGAATCCAGGCGGATTCTTCCAACCTGTCTCCCTGCATCCACAGATGTTATACAATATAAAATCAACATCACTTCCAGTTCCATATGATATATTCTGTTAAACAGAATCAAATATAGAAATTTAACTAACTGACTAGCAGTTCAATCAAACAGTCAACACACAGTCAATCAGCCAATATCTAACAGTTCTAAAAATACAACATGAAATTATAAACTGTTCAGAGTTAGTGAGATTTACTCACATTGGCAGTTCATCGTTAAAGAACGATAAACTGTCGTTTGATTTGAATCAAACAGTTTATTTCTCCATAAATTCATACGAGCCCCAATCCACTTCCAGTCAGCTTCACTGTTGTAGTGCCCGTCCATATGATCCCAATGCAACTTACGGTTCGTCAATCTGATATCGTATGTCCAAGTTATGGATTTTACAAGTTAAGATAAATTTAAATTAAAATTAAACTAATTTAAGTTGGCCTTTACCCCAAAATCCGGCCCACTAACCACATAAAGGCCCATACCCGCCTGGCGTCTCTTCTTCCTCAATGCGAGCTCCAGATATTTCAAGGTACCAAATGTCGATCCTCTCTCCAGCATTCCTCCTTCATTCTTCAACATTAGTCAAAACAAAAATCACCCTCTATCCTAGCATCAAAATCTCTACCAACATATACCACACAAATCAAGTTCGCACCCCTCCCTGAAATCGTGTTCGAACAACCCTGACGCGGATTCCAGAAACTTTCAGCGACCTTTTTCTTCTTTGAATCATCCCAAAAATTCAAACTCAACTCCATTTTCCACAACGAATCCCAAACTGAACTTCGATTCTCGAACTAACACTCCCTTCTCCACAAAATTCGAACCCTAATTCTCGGCAGCTTCACTTCAGCGAACGGAGACAAGGTCGAACCCACGAATATGGGTACGAGGTTAAAGCCCTTCTTGCTGGGAACTCAAATATGTGTATAACATGATTTAAGGGATTTGATTTCTATTTGTTTGATTTTCTTTTGTTCATCGTTCTCCTGGTAAACGAGAATAAGTGGCGGCCTTGAGAGATCAGTTTTATAGGGAGGGACTAAGTTTGTGTGGCTCTAAGGAGGAGTATGTGGCTTGTTAAGGTCCACAAACAATTATTTTATTTTATACTATAATGTCATACTAGTCCTCAAAAATCCCTGTGATCACTCATGATACCCAAAAATCAACAAAGTGGACATGTAGCTAGAGTTCGACATTACGGTCCCAACGAAACTGGTTTCGTCGAATTCCGACTTCGTATGCTCACACATCGTATTTTTAAACGTCAAAATACTGACTGTTTTTCACTCTAAAATCCGTACGGCCACACAGTGACTTTAAAAATCACGAAACTTGACTTCTAACAATAAATCGATGTTGCGGATCCAACAAAACTAGTTTCGTCGAATTCCGACTTCGTTTGCAAAACCGGCTATTTTTAAAGCTCTGGATGACCCATTTAAATATATAAATATATTTTAAATAATTAAATATAAATAAATTTATATTATCGTATATATCCACAGTGGAATACCATACAGCTCTAGAATATTCCTATATGAATTTCTAACTCGATATTCACTTCTGGGTCAACCCGATATTCGATTTATATTGAAATTCCTTTTTAAAAATATAAATAATTCCTTTATAAATTATAAAGGAATTCCACAGCGACTTTTCTAAAATTTGATTTGGACGTGAATCAAAATCTACACGACGAAATCCCGATTTTTCTCTTCCACTAGAAAGACATACTCCACCAGCTCCACACGTTTCTTGTTTCACAGAAATCCGGCTTAAAACGAATCCTGTACATTCAGTTGAAGTTCAAATCGCCAATTTACGAACTGCAGCGCCATTTCGAGCTCGATTTTAATTATATTATAACCCTACGTTCAAACTGTCGTTCATATAATATATTCGTTATTCAAATTAAATTCCAAGCTGAATTAAATATCACAGATGATCCAGTTCACACCATATCGCCATTTCAGCCAATTCTGATTATTTCAGAATTAAATATATTATTTAATTTATTACTTTAATTATATATTCATCATTATTTAATTCCACGACCATTAAATTCACTATATCACTATTTATATAATTAAATAAATTAATTATAATACCTCTGCCAATGCGGGTCATTACAATGTCCTTAGTAATTATACTAAGTTATCTTGCCTATTTTCCTTACATTATCCTCAACATTAACCAAGGTGTCAAACTATCCTCCAAAAATTATCAAGTCCATGCAAACAACAAGTAATATTTATCCATCCATACATAGATGACAACCAATATCCTACTCAATAAGGATATCAATCAAATTACTCCTCTCTGTATATTTAGCAATAATGCTGTATATCATAGTTGATCACTATATTTCCTTCAAACAAATATACAGATCATGTTTATTTTCTATCAAATTGCCAAAGTTTGCTTCATTAGTTCTCTTTTTTTAAGATGAAATTTTATATATACTAGCAATACCATAACTTAGAACAAAGTTGTTCTAATACTTTTCAAACTGTTATTACGATAAATGGGTATACTCATCCAAACATTTAATATTCAAAAAGTGTATTCCTTAAATAATTTGTAGAATTCCAACTTTTTTAGCTGTGTATTTTATTAACACAACTCTGATACCAACTGAGGTGACCCCAAATTTTTTTATTCCAATTTTTATTTGTAATTTTTACAAAATCCTGGGTTGCCTACTCAAAAGGTCATTCCCCCTCTTAATAAATCACTTCCAAGATCCAATCACACCAATGTAAAAATATTAATTCAATACTAATATACAAGTCTCTTCTACTTATAATCGGAGTTTACGATATTAAGAAGAAGAAAATTGGTTAATCTAATTTTTTAAACAACATCTACACAGCAAATATAGAGTAGAAATAGATTTTTCTATCATGTAGACTTCCTGTTGATTTTTAATAAATCAAACTTGTATTAAAGCCTTGTCAAAAATGATTTTTCTAATCCTCTAGAAATCTTATAACTTTAGTGCAAATCTTTTCAATATTTCAGTTGCATAGGATTCAGGTTACAACCTTGTTAAATGAACCAGGTATTGAGGCTTTGCTTTATGACCGTATTATTTTCCAAAATACATTATAAAGGATTTTTATGCCGCGGCTTGATGCCTTACAAACTGATGTGCATTTACATATATTATTATTCCATCAGGTTTTATAAAAGCAGAATTACCATACTCTAAACATTACCCCTTTCTAATCAAATGTAATTGAGTTATACTTCCATTAATTTAGAGTATTATAGGTAGATTATATTTTTATATGTTAATGCAGATATATTATATACATATAACTATTCATTGGCTGCAACAACCCAGAAAATCAGAACTAATTTAATTTTTTTATTTCGGCAATTTTAATGAATTTTGAATATTTAAAATGATTTATTTTAAATATTAATGACAAGAAATCTGTTTTGAATATAATTAGAACGTATAAATTTATTTGAATCGAAGTTAGAATATAAATATTTATTTTAATTATAAAAGGGATTGAAAATGGCGCGGTAGTTTGAAAAATTCGATTTCAAATTTCAAATGAATGTACAGGATTCAAAATAACCTGGATTTTAGCGAAACCAAAAAAATTTGAATCTATTTGAAAATATCTTTCCAACGAATCCGAAAAATTGAAATTTCATAGCGGGAATAAAAAGTTATGTCCAGTTGAAAATTCAGAATAGTCACTATGGAAATATAGCCCTTAAAAATGACGATTTTGCAAACGACCTCCGTTATCGACGAAACCACTTTTGTTGGATCCGGGATGTCGAATTATTGCTAGATTCCAAAATTCATAATTTTTGGAATTGATATGTGAGCGTGGAAATAGAAAACGTGTTTTGGCAGTTTTAGTCAATTTAGATCAACCAGAAAATGACCATTTTTCAAATGGTCTTCAAATTTGACGAAATTAGTTTATTTGGACCGTATCATCAAGACGAAGCTAGAAATAATTTTTCTAGAATTTTTAGAGTTCGTATGTGGCCCCAGTAAATTGAAATGTACGTTTAAAATTCAATATGTAGATTTAAATTTTAATTTCAATGAAAACTGATCGTAACAGCCAAACTAGCTCATGATACATATCCCATTGTGTTCGGAATGGGGATAATTAGCTAGGAGCGACAGTCGTTGGGTCTGGTTTGGAGTTCTTATACAAAGTCAACTTTTTATGGAAAAATAATATTAAATTAATATATTATTTAAATATTTAAATACCCCTTTCTCATTTCTAAACCTAAATCAGATCCGCCCCTTTTTCAAAATCGTTGCTCCCCGATTCCCCATTTTCCCCCCATCCTAGCGGCGACGCCCCCACCGCCGTGCCTCCCGAGGCGGCGGCGCACCCATCTCCGACCCCCTCTCCTCCCGACGGCGCTAGCCCCCCTTTCCCCTCGCATAACCCAAGAATCGACGCCCCCCCTGAAAACACGCCACCATCAAAACCCTAGCCAACTACAAGGGCCCCACCGTGCCACAAGAGGGCTACCGCCGACAGCCTCCACCCCCACCAGTGGACACCTCCTCCTCCCCCCTTCGGTTAGAAAAATGTGAGTTTTATTTTGTTATTTTAGTTTTTTATTTTCTTTTATATGAAAAACATTGTTAACATTGTTTTAAAAGGTAATTTCAATTTTTACAACTCAATTTTTTTTTATACATACAACTTTGTGATAAAAATGTAATCTTCTTCATATATGTAGCAAGATAAAAATACGGGTTTTATGCATGTGAGTGCAAAATAAAAATACGATTTTTACATGTATGATTTCAAATTAAAAATATGACTTTATTTGGACGATGTGATTATATAAAGGTGAGATTTTTATTTATATAAAGGCGAGATTTTTATTTATATAAATGCGAGATTTTTATTTATATAAAGGCGATATTTTTATTTCTATAAAGGCGAGATTTTTATAAACATCATATTAAAAATGTGATTTTTACTATGAACAGCGTAGAGGATACTGCGTTTGAATGTCAGGCAAACCCCGACTGTTCTGAAATTCAGAAACAAAACGGCGGAGTAGAACCCAAAGGTGAGAACTCCTCACCGTATTTTCTTATACAGTTATTTATTTTTATAACTGCATATATGAACTATTCCCCGTCGTCCACAGACCATGGACGACATGTTTGATTGTTTGGTTTGGTTGATTAGATTATTTGGTTGAATTTGGTTGTTTGGGTGAAATGAATTGATTAGAATTGTTATGTGTGTATGGCGCGAGCCAATATCAGGAGAGGGGTATTGCTAGACATTACCCGATTTTGATATCGCGATGTTATGCCGCCAATTTTTTTCTAAAATACGTTAGAATAATAAAAATATTATTTTTAGTGTGTAAATGAATTAAATAAATATTTTATCGTTAAAAATATAATTTTTAATGTGTATATGAATAAAATAAATAATCATTTACAAATCAGACGATTTGTTTATATACGCCCATTTGACTGATGTGGATTGGGACGATAAATTTTATGTGATAACCCGTAACTTCCCCGTGAAGGAAAGGCACAAATCGCTTTGAGAACAACACACATCGGAACGCAAACAGAAGAACATTTCATTGTTTATTACAACAATTCCATCAGAATACAAGAATATACAGATCAGTATGGATAAATATTACACATTTGACAAATATCAGAGATTACAATAAATTACATAACAGCGGAAAATAATACAAAACACAACTGAAAGTAATACACGGATATAGAGCTTTCCGAGCATCGTTCCAGCTGTAAATCAGGATCCTGGGAATATAAATCTGCAAAACAAAAACTACTAGCTGCCCGTGTGGAAAATAGGGGCACCCAGAGTTTAGGTTGAAACAATAAACTCCAGGTCAGTCATGTGACTGGTGTGAGAACTAAAACAGTTATTTAAAACTTTACCTTAAAAGAGAGTAATTCAAGGGACCACGCCGTATAACACGGAATGGGTTTCCTCCCAAGAATACCAGTGCATATAACAAAACAGCGCAATGCTTTTTGGAAAAATGAAGCTATTATAAGACCCAGGTCCCATCACACAATGCATTGCAAGCCGGAGGATAGGGTTTTCCCTTATAATAGCCAAACGTGCTTGGTACGTTAAAATAAATCATTATTTGATACTATAATAAGTGTATAGTGTCAAAACAATTTCAATCATAAGTATCAATCATAGACGGCATAACTACCATCTACTATGTCGCCATACTAGGTTCTATAAATAAAACTGCAATATCACGTATTAGAAATTGGATTCCATCATGAGTCGAGGCAAGGGGCAAGCTCCTCTCCGTCCGAGACACTCTAGCAAATGTCTCAGGACCCTACTATGATCCTTGGATCTTCAGGGCCGGTCCTCTCTTACTTTTGAGGATTAGTTATTCCTGAGCACACGTTTCCCGGTCCTAACAGATCTATATCCGAGGCGCCTCGTATCCAACAACCACACAGGTGAAAAGTATATAAATGTCAGCCAGTTTAAGCACTGACACCACCCATAGCTAGAAAGAAACGTCGTGCTCTCCCTGCAGTCACTATCATACCAAGGTGTGAGGCTCGCGAATTCACGCTATACACAAAGCTACGCCACACAGGCCGTGCTTTGATCATCAACCATAAGACTTTGCTTTTCAACAGAAGCCTTGATCAATTGCCACTTACGCGTGCCACACTGGTAATTCACTCCATGCGACTGATGTCCATTGATATACAACCTCTGAGCTCGTACGTCTCAGAGAAGGGCGTTAAGCAAGAGAATAAATTCTCCGCCGCCAAACATATGTATATTTAATAGAGATCAATCAACACAGAATAAAATCCAATGTCAGACACACAGTCCATTTACAAGTTCGTTCTGGGTCTGAACGAAACCGGAGGCACTTTCCTCGCATATCCATCGATCTCCAAGTACGTCTGGACGACCACCAACTGTTTCCCTCATCTTGGGTGTACAGCCCAATCAAGATCATCAGTAATCACCCAAATGATGTGAAGACTTCCGGTCTTCAACCACGATCTTCATCTTTGACTTATCGCCGAATCGGTTATTCAGAATGGGTAGAAACCCGGCCTTTTTGAATAACCCACGTATATAATAAAAAAATGTTACACAAACACAACAAACGCCTCATTCCAATTCAGAATGTTCTTTTATTCACAAAATCACATTCTTAGGGAAAGGTTCCCATTAATTTTATCCAAGATAAATTCTTCTTAATTTATTCTGTAATCTTCCTTTGGATATCATTTCAAACATATTATGGTTTTCCAAACTAGTCGGGATTAGCGAACTACACCGAAGTAATTATTTATTTTATTTCCCAATCCCAACCTATTCATCCCCTGGAGCAAAACTGGTAATACTCCATATCTAACACCACGGTGTTATCGGTAAAATTAATTACCATTTCACGTTCAAATCTAATTAAAGATTTAACTATCGCTTTGGAGCAAAACTGGTGGTACTCCATTCTCGATCACTTTTCAGATTTGATAATTTAAATTATCAATTCACATTTCTATCTAATTAAAGATTCATAAAAACTCCACTTAGTTTTAATCTTCCCAAAAATCAATATCCTGGTATTTAACTGGGTTAAAGAACCAATTTCATCTAAAACACGGTTCACAATAAACCCAAAATCACATTATATTGTTAATCGGGTTAAAGAACAGGTGTTATTCAAAACACCGCTCACAATAAACCCAAAAACCAATTCAAATTCAATTCCAATTAAATACTAATTAACTGGACAATTTCACTAAATCTTAGTTAAAAGATTTATTCTTTTCTAAACTGGGTTCAAGAACAGTGTTATTTAAGACACCATTTACGACGAACCCAAAATCCCATTTGATATTAAATACAAGGCTCTGAATAGAAAAAATACCGGCTTATATTCAATATCAAATTCTGAAACCAACAAATATCGTATTGGAAATAACGATATAAAATATATATCTTTCAAATTTCCACAACCATATCTGTATAATCACGAAATCCAACATCGAAATATTCCGAAGATAATTTCGATTCAAATCCATTCCAATTCACGTATTGGAAATTCTGATTATTTTCAAAACCATTTCAAATCTAGTTCAAAACTAGTTCATTTCGATAAAAATATATTTTTATCCTTTCAAATGTGGAATTTTTTAGCCCAGTTCTTTCCAACTCATATACTATGATTTTACACAAATTATTACTATTTTTAATAATTTTATAAAGGCCCGTACATTCGATTTCCATCAACGGCCATCGAACTGCACTTACAACGACCTTTTCCAAATTTGATTTGGACATAATTCTAAATCCAACCATTAGATTTCAAATTTCTAATATTCATTGGAAAGCTCTTTTCGATACGAACCCAACGGTTCCAGTTTCAGGAGAATCCGACGGTCGGATCTCCCGTAACGTCTATTCGAAGTCAATGGTCGAAATTCATGAACTGCCGCAGCGCGGCGCGTTCTATTCAGGCCATTATATATATAATATATATATATTATATTTCATCGATTTCCTTTTAAAACGTTGTAACAACCCGAAATTCTGGGCCAGTTTAAAATTTTTATTTTGGCAAATTTAATGAATTTTGAATATTTAAAATGAATTATTTTAAATAATATCGACGAGAAATTTATTTTGAATATAATTCGAACGTATATATTTATACGCGTCGTCGTTAGAATATAAATATTTATATATAATTATAAATAGAATTGAAAATGGCGTGGTAGTTCGATAATTCGATTTCAAACTTCAATTGAATGTACCGGGTTCAAAACAATCCGGATTTTAGTGAAACCAAAAACATTAGGATCTAATTGGGAATATCTTTCCAACGAATCCAAAAAATCAAAATTTCATAGCGGGAATCAAAAGATATGTCCAGTTGAAAATTCTGAATAGTCGCTATGGAATTCAGGCCCTTAAAAATGGAAATTTTGCAAACGACCTCGGATTTCGATGAAACCACTTTTGTTGGATCCGTGATGTCAAATTATTGCTAGGTTCCAAATTTCATAATTTTTCGAATCAATATGTGAGCGTGGCAAGGGAAAACGCGTTTGACCAGTTTCAGTTGATTTTAATCGACTGGAAAATGACCATTTTTCCAACGGTCTCAGAATTCGACGAAACCACTTTTGTTAGGACCGTATCGTCAATACGAAGCTAGAAAATATTTTTCTGTAATTTTTAGAGTTCGTATGTGACCCCGGTAAATTGAAATGTACGTTCAAATTCAATATATAGATTTATATGTTGATTTTGACGAAAACTGATCGAAATGATCGAATTAGCTTGCGATACATATCCCATTGTGTTCAGAATGGGGGTAATTAGCTATGGACGATAATCGGTGGGTTCGATTTCGAGTTCGAAAATAAAAGTTACTTTTTGGATTTTTAAAATTAAAATAATATATTTATTTATACTACTCCCCCAACCCTTCCTTCCCCGTTGACCAGAAATGAAATAAATAAAAAAACCCAAACGAACCCCAAATTCTCCGTCGCACCTCCGCCACCCGCCTCCCCTTGCCGCCGCCTCCTCCCCAGACCCACCGCCACCCTTCCCCTTCCTCCCCTCGCCCTCTTCTCCTCCTCCGTTCGAAGAAACCGAGCCTGAATCACCCAGTCTCCTCACCGCCTTCGCTGGAGCCCCACCGCCCTCGCCGTACCTCCTGGGCCCGCCTCCGGTCACGCCTGGACACCCCTCCGCCCACTCTAGCCATCTGCGCCCTCCTCCAACTCGAGACAGCCACCTATGGGTCCCCCTCTCACAAATCACCCAAATCCGAGCCCCCTCTGCCTCGCGAGATCCTCCAGTGCCGCCCGGGACACTTCAGCCGACCACCAGTCCGCCCCGACCACCAGCTGACTCCGGTGACCTTCCTCCCCTTCAATTCGTGAGTTTTTAATTTAATAATTTGCATTTATTTTATTTTACAGTTTTAATAAATAATAATGTATGTAAAAATTCTAACTTTGTATTTCATATAACCATGTTAAGGAATAAAAATCCGATTTTTATGTATAAATATGTGGCAAATATTATTTTTCTTTGTTAAAGTAGCAAGATAAAAATATATTCTTTTATGTTAAAGTAGCGGTATAATTTTTTTTTTATATATTGAAGAGCAAAGTAAAAATTCGATTTTTACATATGTAGTGGCTACCGGCAACGAAAGTGACGAAAGGCGAGAATGGCGAAGGTTTCTATAAATGAAGTGTCATGAAGTTGGGATAACTATCGGTGAGAACTTCTTACTCTTCAATTTCTTTTTCTAGTTATATATATACTAGGATGCAGACGGTGCTTAGCAGCACCCGACACCCGTCATCCACAGACCATGGATGGCTTGTTTGTTTAATTGTTTGGTTGTGTAGTTGGTTAGATTATCTGGTTTGAATTGAATTGTTTGGTGAAATGAAATTGATTTGATTGATGTGTGAATGGCGTGGGCCTTCACTAGACCGGGGATAAGGCTAGGCCTTGTCCCGTTTCTAGTATCGTGCCGTTATGCCGTCGAAATTTTCTAAAATAAGTTAGAGAAAATAAAGATAACATTTTATTTAATAAATGAACCGAATAGAATATTCATAGGTTGAATAAAATAGTTTGATCGTTAAAAATATAATTTTTAACGTGAATGTGAATAAATAAATATTCATTTACAAACCGGACGGTTTGTTTATGTACACCTATTTGAAGGACATTGATTGGGACGATAAATTTTACACATCGCCCAACTGCACAAATAAAATCTGTGTTTGATTGTTTGATACCCCACACGGGTATTGGGATGATATATGACATACACTAATCCCAATAGTTAGTTGTATGTCGATCGATTGATTGACAGACTGTTATAAGCGTTAAATATTTATATTCGATGCTTATACAGTGTAGAATGCACTTTGGATGATGGTTGATTATTCATCGTTGTTGATATATGCATGTGTTGTAGAAAATCCATATAATTAACATTATATGGTAATTGATTGGGCCTCATTCCAGTTTCGAAAGAGAAATATTTGAATAGAAATATTTGAATAGAAATATTTGAAATAGAAATATTTGAAGTAGAATATTTGAAAATCGAAATATATGAAGCCGCGTTGATAGATTGACGCCATTTTGACGTGAACGATATTTATATCGATTTTATTCAAATTGAAGTGAATATTAAAGTGAATGGAAATTCGAATTTAATTGAATTGATTTGAAATTCGAAATAAACTGAAATGGTTTGAAATTCGAATAGAATTGAAATAGAATTGAAATCGTTTTGAAATGAATTCGAATAGAATTGAAATATAATTGAAATCGTTTTGAAATGAATTCGAATAGAATTGAAATAGAATTGAAATCGTTTTGAAGTGAATTCGAATAGAATTGAAATAGAATTGAAATCGTTTTGAAGTGAATTCGAATAGAATTGAAATAGAATTGAAATCGATTTGAAATGAATTTAAAACGAATTTATATTGGAATATTCAATTTTGATTTGAAATTGAATATGAAGTTGAAACCGTTTTGAAAATGAATTTAAAACGATTTATAAAGCACGTTTTGAATTGAAATCGACGAAGTATATATTATATATATTATATATATAATATAATGGCCTGAATAGAACACGCCGCGCCGCGGCAGTTCGCGAATTTCGACCATTGACTTCGAACGGATATTGCGGGAGATCCGACCGTCGGATTCTCCTAAAACTGGAACCGTTGGGTTCATATCGAAAAGAGCTTTCTAACGAATATTGGAAATTAGAAATCTAACGGTTGGATTTGGAATTATGTCCAAATCAAATTCGAAAAAGGTCGCTGTAAGTGCAGTTCGATGGCCGTTGATGGAAATCGACTGTACGGGCCTTGTTAAAATTATTAAAAATAGTAATAATTTGTGTAAAATCATAAGAAATGATTTAGAAAGAATTGGGATGAAAAACTGCATATTTGAAAAGATAAAAATAGATTTTTATCGAAATGAACTAGTTTTGAACTAGAATTATAATTCTATTCATTTTTAAATAAATAAATTGAATTTGAAAAGGGTTTTAAAAATAACCAGAATTTCCAATGATTGCATTGGAATGGATTTGAATCGAAATTGTCTTCGGAATATTTCGATGTTGGATTTCGTGATTATACAGATGTGGTTATGGAAATTTGAAAGATATAGATATGTATATCGTTATTTCCAATATGATATCTGTTGGTCGTAGAATTTGACATTGAATATAAGCCGATATATTTTCTATTTAGAGCCTTGTATTTAATATCAAATGTGATTTGGGTTTGTCGTGAATGGTGTCTTGACTAACATTATTCTTGAACCCAGTTGAGAAAAGATTAAATCTTTTTATTTAGATTTAATGAAGTGTACCAATTAAATAATATTTAATTGAATTGATATTGATTTTTGGGTTTATCGTGGACAGTGTTTTAAATAACACTTATTCTTTAACCCAATAATTAATGGAAGGTGATTTTGGGTTTACCGTGAACCGTGTTTTAAATGACACTGATTCTTTAACCCAGTCAAAGATTAAAACTAAGTGGAGTTTTAATGAATCTTTAATTAGATTGAAATGATCGAGAATGGAGTACCACCAGTTTTGCTCCCGGCGTTAGTTAAATCTTTAATTAGATTTGAACGTGAAATGGTAATTGAATTTACCGATAACACCGTAGTGTTAGATATGAAGTATTACCAGTTTTACTTCACGGGATGAATAGGTTGGGATTGGGAAATTAAAACAAATGATTACTTCGGTAAAGTTCGTTAATCCCGACTAGTTGAATCGAAATTCAAAAGAAGATTAGAGAATAAATTCAAGAAATTTATCTTGGATAAAATTAATGGGAACCTTTCCCTATGAATGTGAAATTTAGAAACTAACTGTCGGTTAGCCCAGCAGAATGGTTTCCTGGATATTGATCTGATGTTGGTTTCGGCCTTCGGGGTTAATATTTGGGAAATTATTCTCTTGATTAATTTACGGTTAGTGACTAATGAATTGGAATGAGGCGTATGTTGTGTTTGTGTAACACTTATTTTAAAATATACGCGAGTTATTCGGAAAGACCGGGTTTATCCCATTCTGAATAACTGATACGACGATAAGTCGAAGATGAAGACGGTGGTTGAAGACCGGAAGTCTTCACATCGTTTGGGTGATTACTGATGATCTTGATTGGGCTGTACACCCAAGATGAGGGAATCAATCGGTGGTCGTCCAGATTGTGCTTGGAGATCGATGGATATGCGAGGAAAGTGCCTCCGGTTTCGTTCAGACCCAGAACGGACTTGTAAATGGATTGTGTGTCTGACATTGGATTTCATTCTGTGTGACTGATATCAGTTGCATAGAGTGGTTTGCCTGTGTGGCATGCTAAGATGCAATTGATCGAGGCTTCTGTTGAAAAGCAAAGTCTGGTGGTGATGATCAAAGCACAGTCTGTGTGGCATAGCTTTGTGTAACGTGAATTCGTGAGCCTCACACCCCGGTTGTGAACCAGAAACGGGAGAGGACATCAGGGAGGGCATGCGTTTCCTTCTAACTAGGGTGGTGTCAGTGACCTACCAGCCCTGACATTTATATACTTTTCACCTGTGTGGTTGTTGCTGTTGCGAGGCGCCTCGGTTAGATCGGACGATCCGGGTCCGATGGAGCCATTCGTTGGCTCATTTACGCCCCAAAGGGAGGGGAAACGCATGTTCAGGCATTTTAATCCACATCGGTGGACCGGCCCTGACGATCCAAGGGTCACTCGAGCTCTGATCCTGAGGGGTGGGCTAGAGCGTCTCGAATCGGTTGAGGACTATCTTTTGCCTCAGTTCATAGATGGAAATCCAATTTCCAAATACGTGACTCTTGCGGTTTTAATTGTAGAACTAGTATGGCGACATGATATATGGTACCCATGCCGCCTATGATTGATACTTATGATTCGAAGATTGTTTTATACACTATACACTGATAATAGTATCAAATGATTTGTTTTAAAACGTATCAAGCATTCTTTGGCTGTTATAAGGGAAAACCCTATCCCCCGGCTTGCGTTGCATTGTGTGATAGGACCTGGGTCTTATAACAGCTTCATTTTTCTTTATTTAGCATTGCGTTGTTTGTTTTATGCACTGGTATTCTTGGGAGGAAACCCGTTCCGTGTTATACGGCGTGGTCCCTCGATTTACCGAACTTTAAAAACAAAGATTAATAACTGTTTTAGTTCTCACACTAGTCCCATGACTGACCTGGGGTTTATTGTTTTAACCTAAACTCTGGGTGCCCTTATTTTGACATGGGCAGCTAGTAGTTTTGGTTTTGCAGATTTATATTCACAGGATCCTGGTTTACAGCTGGAACGATATCCGGGAAGCTTTGTATCCGTATATCTCTTCTAGTTGTGTATTGTATTATTTTCCGCTGCGATGTATTTAAATGTAATTTAAATCTCTGATATTTCTGTGTAATATTCATTTATACTCTGTATATTCTTGTAATCTGATGCATTGTTGTAATATACAATGAAAGGTTCTCCCGTCTGCGTTCTGTTGTGGCTTGTTCTCGAACTATCCGTCGCTTTCCTTTACGGGGAAGTTACGGGTTTTCACAGTTGGTATCAGAGCTTTGGTTTACAAAGCTAGAGAACAAGACACATTAGAACCATACGAAAGAATTCATCAGATATTGGATTAGTAATATCCAACGAGAATGACTCGTTAGAGATGGGATCAGTAGTATCCTAGAACGAGTGTGAAGGGTATATTTTTAAAGTGAAAACAAATTTTGTTTTGAAAATCTAAATCAATTATTCGTATTTGACTATTTATTCGTATTGATTTGGACAGTCCAGTATATAAAGATTTTGCATATACGCCTTGCAAACGTGTATTTGAAGTTTTAATATACTGGATAGATATAGAATTACACTCGAATCGCCCGGAGATGATTTTGATGATGGAGCTCCATCATTAGAATTTATGTTCGAGCGACGAAAGTGGGATTTCTATATATTTCCAATTGACTGGTGTGAGAACCAAAGCTATATAGGATTTATTGTTGTGATTTGGCATCAAAAATGTGATTTTTGACTATGTGTCAAAGTTATGAATTTCAAAAGCTAATCAACTAATTGATTGATGGTTGTGTTGTTGATTATTGGTTGATTTGTTAAAATTTGTACCATATAGCCCAATTGAACCAAATAGTGAATTGTATTGAATTTGGTCGCATTTTCTTGCATATACATATACTTACATTGAACATGTCATAGCAAGGAGGCTAGAGCAGAGAATAAAATTTGTTTGCCCGACAAATAGGTACATGTTTACTATAATTTACTGTTTCGTTTGGGTGATGATGATTTTATGGGCCTATTGGCTAGCCGCTTGGCTTTTTCTTTTTCTTTTTGAGATCAGAAGGCCTATATGGCAATTTCGGGATTTTCCCGTGGCTCCCGGTGCAGGGGAGGTTATGGCGAAATTTTTCGAAAATTTAGGGTGTTAGCCAAATTTTTGAAAATTTGAAAATTCTCAGAAACTGAAAAGTTGGAGAATGGAAGCCAGATCGAACGTAGAGTTGATTAATCAAACCACTTTCGACTTTGTTCCTTTTCGGGGATGAAAAGTTTTAAGTGGGGGAGATTGTAACAACCCGAAATTCTGGGCCAGTTAAAAATTTTTATTTTGGCAAATTTATTGAATTTTGAATATTTAAAATGAATTATTTTAAATAATATCGACGAGAAATTTATTTTGAATATAATTCGAACGTATATATTTATACGCGTCGTCGTTAGAATATAAATATTTATATATAATTATAAATAGAATTGAAAATGGCGCGGTAGTTCGATAATTCGATTTCAAACTTCAATTGAATGTACCGGGTGCAAAACAATCCGGATTTTAGTGAAACCAAAAACATTAGGATCTAATTGGGAATATCTTTCCAACGAATCCGAAAAATCGAAATTTCATAGCGGGAATCATAAGATATGTCCAGTTGAAAATTCTGAATAGTCGCTATGGAATTCAGGCCCTTAAAAATGGAAATTTTGCAAACGACCTTGGATTTCGACGAAACCACTTTTGTTGGATCCGTAATGTCAAATTATTGCTAAGTTCCAAATTTCATAATTTTTCGAATCAATATGTGAGCGTGGCAAGGGAAAACGCGTTTGACCAGTTTCAATTGATTTTAATCGACTGGAAAATGACCATTTTTCCAACGGTCTCAGAATTCGACGAAACCACTTTTGTTAGGACCGTATCGTCAATACGAAGCTAGAAAATATTTTTCTGTAATTTTTAGAGTTCGTATGTGACCCCGGTAAATTGAAATGTACGTTCAAATTCAATATATAGATTTATATGTTGATTTTGACGAAAACTGATCGAAACGATCGAATCAGCTTGCGATACATATCCCATTGTGTTCGGAATGGGGGTAATTAGCTATGGACGACAGTCGGTGGGTTCGATTTCGAGTTCGAAAATAAAAGTTACTTTTTGGATTTTTAAAATTATAATAATATATTTATTTATACTACTCCTCCCAACCCTTCCTTCCCCGTTGACCAGAAATGAAATAAAAAAACCCAAACGAACCCCAAATTCTCCGTCGCACCTCCGCCTCCCGCCTCCCCTTGCCGCCGCCTCCTCCCCAGACCCGCCGCCACCCTTCCTCCCCCCGCCCTCTTCTCCTCCTCCGTTCGAAGAAACCGAGCCTGAAGCACCCAGTCTCCTCACCGCCTTCGCTGGAGCCCCACCGCCCTCGCCGTACCTCCTGAGCCCGCCTCCGGTCACGCCTGGACACCCCTCCGCCCACTCTAGCCATCTGCGCCCTCCTCCAACTCGAGACAGCCACCTGTGGTTCCCCCTCTCCCTAATCACCCAAATCCGAGCCCCCTCTGCCTCGCGAGATCCTCCAGTGCCGCCCAGGACACTTCAGCCGACCACCAGTCCGCCCCGACCACCAGCTGACTCCGGTGACCTTCCTCCCCTTCAATTCGTGAGTTTTTAATTTAATAATTTGCATTTATTTTATTTTTCAGTTTTAATAAATAATAATGTGTGTAAAAATTCTAACTTTGTATTTCATATAACCATGTTAAGGAATAAAAATCCGATTTTTATGTATAAATATGTGGCAAATATTATTTTTCTTTGTTAAAGTAGCAAGATAAAAATATATTCTTTTATGTTAAAGTAGCGGTATAAAAATATTTTTTTTTATATATATTGAAGAGCAAAGTAAAAATTCGATTTTTACATATGTAGTGGCTACGGGCAACGAAAGTGACGAAAGGCGAGAACGGCGAAGATTTCTATAAATGAAGTGTCATGAAGTTGGGATAGCTATCGGTGAGAACTTCTCACTCTTCAATTTCTTTTTCTAGTTATATATATACTAGGATGCAGACGGTGCTTAGCAGCACCCGACACCCGTCATCCACAGACCATGGATGGCTTGTTTGTTTAATTGTTTGGTTGTGTAGTTGGTTAGATTATTTGGTTTGAATTGAATTGTTTGGTGAAATGAAATTGATTTGATTGATGTGTGAATGGCGTGGGCCTTCACTAGACCGGGGATAAGGCTAGGCCTTGTCCCGTTTCTAGTATCGTGCCGTTATGCCGCCGAAATTTTCTACAATAAGTTAGAGAAAATAAAGATAACATTTTATTTAATAAATGAACCGAATAGAATATTCATAGGTTGAATAAAATAGTTTGATCGTTAAAAATATAATTTTTAACGTGAATGTGAATAAATAAATATTCATTTACAAACCGGACGGTTTGTTTATGTACACCTATTTGAAGGACATTGATTGGGACGATAAATTTTACACATCGCCCAACTGCACAAATAAAATCTGTGTTTGATTGTTTGAAACCCCACACGGGTATTGGGATGATATATGACATACACTAATCCCAATAGTTAGTTGTATGTCGATCGATTGATTGACAGACTGTTATAAGCGTTAAATATTTATATTCGATGCTTATACAGTGTAGAATGCACTTTGGATGATGGTTGATTTTTCATCGTTGTTGATATATGCATGTGTTGTAGAAAATCCATATAATTAACATTATATGGTAATTGATTGGGCCTCATTCCAGTTTCGAAAGAGAAATATTTGAATAGAAATATTTGAATAGAAATATTTGAATAGAAATATTTGGAATAGAAATATTTGAAGTAGAATATTTGAAAATCGAAATATATGAAGCGGCGTTGATAGATTGACGCCATTTTGACGTGAACGATATTTATATCGATTTTATTCAAATTGAAGTGAATATTGAAGTGAATATTAAAGTGAATGGAAATTCGAATTTAGTTGAATTGATTTGAAATTCGAAATAAACTGAAATGGTTTGAAATTCGAATAGAATTGAAATAGAATTGAAATCGTTTTGAAATGAATTCGAATAGAATTGAAATCGTTCTGAAATGAATTCGAATAGAATTGAAATAGAATTGAAATCGTTTTGAAGTGAATTCGAATAGAATTGAAATAGAATTGAAATCATTTTGAAGTGAATTCGAATAGAATTGAAATAGAATTGAAATAGAATTGAAATCGATTTGAAATGAATTTAAAACGAATTTATATTGGAATATTCAGTTTTGATTTGAAATTGAAATGAAGTTGAAACCGTTTTGAAAACGAATTTAAAACGATTTATAAAGCACGTTTTGAATTGAAATCGACGAAGTATATATTATATATATAATATAATGGCCTGAATAGAACGCGCCGCGCCGCGGCAGTTTGCGAATTTCGACCATTGACTTCGAACGGATATTGCGGGAGATCCGACCGTCGGATTCTCCTAAAACCGGAACAGTTGGGTTCATATCGAAAAGAGCTTTCTAACGAATATTGGAAATTAGAAATCTAACGGTTGGATTTGGAATTATGTCCAAATCAAATTCGAAAAAGGTCGCTGTAAGTGCAGTTCGATGGCCGTTGATGGAAATCGACTGTACGGGCCTTGTTAAAATTATTAAAAATAGTAATAATTTGTGTAAAATCATAAGAAATGATTTAGAAAGAATTATGATGAAAAACTGCATATTTGAAAAGATAAAAATAGATTTTTATCGAAATGAACTAGTTTTGAACTAGAATTATAATTCTATTTATTTTTAAATAAATAAATTGAATTTGAAAAGGGTTTTAAAAATAACCAGAATTTCCAATGATTGCATTGGAATGGATTTGAATCAAAATTGTCTTCGGAATATTTCGATGTTGGATTTCGTGATTATATAGATGTGGTTATGGAAATTTGAAAGATATAGATATGTATATCGTTATTTCCAATACGATATCTGTTGGTCGTAGAATTTGACATTGAATATAAGCCGATATATTTTCTATTCAGAGCCTTGTATTTAATATCAAATGTGATTTGGGTTTGTCGTGAATGGTGTCTTGACTAACACTGTTCTTGAACCCAGTTGAGAAAAGATTAAATCTTTTTATTTAGATTTAATGAAGTGTACCAATTAAGTAATATTTAATTGAATTGATATTGATTTTTGGGTTTATCGTGGACAGTGTTTTAAATAACACTTGTTCTTTAACCCGATAATTAATGGAAGGTGATTTTGGGTTTACCGTGAACCGTGTTTTAAATGACACTGATTCTTTAACCCAGTTAAAGATTAAAACTAAGTGGAGTTTTAATGAATCTTTAATTAGATTGAAATGATCGAGAATGGAGTACCACCAGTTTTGCTCTCGGCGTTAGTTAAATCTTTAATTAGATTTGAACGTGAAATGGTAATTGAATTTACCGATAACACCGTAGTGTTAGATATGAAGTATTACCAGTTTTACTTCACGGGATGAATAGGTTGGGATTGGGAAATTAAAACAAATGATTACTTCGGTAAAGTTAGTTAATCCCGACTAGTTGAATCGAAATTCAAAAGAAGATTAGAGAATAAATTCAAGAAATTTATCTTGGATAAAATTAATGGGAACCTTTCCCTATGAATGTGAAATTTAGAAACTAACTGTCGGTTAGCCAAGCAGAATGGTTTTCTGGATATTGATCTGATGTTGGTTTCGGCCTTCGGGGTTAATATTTGGGAAATTATTCTCTTGATTAATTTACGGTTAGTGACTGATGAATTGGAATGAGGCGTATGTTGTGTTTGTGTAACACTTATTTTAAAATATACGCGAGTTATTCGGAAAGACCGGGTTTATCCCATTCTGAATAACTGATAGAACGATAAGTCGAAGATGAAGACGGTGGTTGAAGACCGGAAGTCTTTACATCGTTTGGGTGATTATCGATGATCTTGATTGGGCTGTACACCCAAGATGAGGGAATCAATCGGTGGTCGTCCAGATTGTGCTTGGAGATCGATGGATATGCGAGGAAAGTGCCTCCGGTTTCGTTCAGACCCAAAACGGACTTGTAAATGGACTGTGTGTCTGACATTGGATTTCATTCTGTGTGACTGATATCAGTTGCATAGAGTGGTTTGCCTGTGTGGCATGCTAAGATGCAATTGATCGAGGCTTCTGTTGAAAAGCAAAGTCTGGTGGTGATGATCAAAGCACAGCCTGTGTGGCATAGCTTTGTGTAACGTGAATTCGCGAGCCTCACACCCCGGTTGTGAACCAGAAACGGGAGAGGACATCAGGGAGGGCATGCGTTTCCTTCTAGCTAGGATGGTGTCAGTGACCTACCAGCCCTGACATTTATATACTTTTCACCTGTGTGGTTGTTGCTGTTGCGAGGCGCCTCGGTTAGATCGGACGATTCGGGTCCGATGGAGCCATTCGTTGGCTCATTTACGCCCCAAAGGGCGGGGAAACGCATGTTCAGGCATTTTAATCCACATCGGTGGATCGGCCCTGACGATCCAAGGGTCACTCGAGCTCTGATCCTGAGGTGCGGGCTAGAGCGTCTCGAATCGGTTGAGGACTATCTTTTGCCTCGGTTCATAGATGGAAATCCAATTTCCAAATACGTGACTCTTGCGGTTTTAATTGTAGAACTAGTATGGCGACATGATATATGGTACCCATGCCGCCTATGATTGATACTTATGATTCGAAGATTGTTTTATACACTATACACTGATAATAGTATCAAATGATTTGTTTTAAAACGTATCAAGCATTCTTTGGCTGTTATAAGGGAAAACCCTATCCCCCGGCTTGCGTTGCATTGTGTGATAGGACCTGGGTCTTATAACAGCTTCATTTTTCTTTATTTAGCATTGCGTTGTTTGTTTTATGCATTGGTATTCTTGGGAGGAAACCCGTTCCGTGTTATACGGCGTGGTCCCTCGATTTACCTAACTTTAAAAACAAAGATTAATAACTGTTTTAGTTCTCACACCAGTCCCATGACTGACCTGGGGTTTATTGTTTTAACCTAAACTCTGGGTGCCCTTATTTTGACACGGGCAGCTAGTAGTTTTGGTTTTGCAGATTTATATTCACAGGATCCTGGTTTACAGCTGGAACGATATCCGGGAAGCTTTGTATCCGTATATCTCTTCTAGTTGTGTATTGTATTATTTTCCGCTGCGATGTATTTAAATGTAATTTAAATCTCTGATATTTCTGTGTAATATTCATTTATACTCTGTATATTCTTGTAATCTGATGCATTGTTGTAATATACAATGAAAGGTTCTCCCGTCTGCGTTCTGTTGTGGCTTGTTCTCGAACTATCCGTCGCTTTCCTTTACGGGGAAGTTACGGGTTTTCACAAACGTATTTTATAAATCGTTTTAAATTCGTTTTCGAAACGATTTCAACTTCATATTCAATTTCGAATCAAAATTGAATATTCCACATCATCGATATACAAATGATAATATTTTCAAAACGTTATATTTTGAAATCACTTCCTTTTTTATATTCATTATAAAAACGAATATAATCAATATAAATATCGCTCATGTCAAAATGGTGCATCTCTAATCAACACAGCTTTATATATTTCAATAAATTCGTTATTCTATTCAACAAATGAATATTTATTCTATTCAACACATGAATCTATATTTCTTTCAACACATGAACATTCTCAAAACAAGAGCACCGTCAACACATGACTGTTTCTATTATTTAATATGTTTTATAAAATTATGGTATCTATCGTTTGATTATTAATCAGACTCCAACCGTAAAGTAGTAAGAGAATGATTCCCTAAGTATTAATCCCGAAGGCCGAAACCAACATCAGATCAATACCCAGGAAACCACTCATCTTATCTAGTTTCCAGTTAGTTTCTAATCTTAAATATGATAAAGATGTAAATTTTATTGTTAAAATATTTTACTCAACACATGAATATTCTCAACACATGAGCATCTTCAACACATGACTATTTATTCTATTCAACACATGAATATATATTTTATTCTATTCTTTATTTTCCCAATTGGAATGAGGCCCAATCAATTACCATATAATGTTAATTATATGGATTCCATACAACACATGTATATAATCACAACAATCAATCGATCGACATACAACTAATCAAATATAGATATCTAACGCTTATAACAGCCTGTCAATCAATCGATCAACATACAACTAATCAATCAGGATGAGTGGACTTCAAATATCATCCCAACACCCGTGTGGGGTTTCAAATCAACAAACACATATTTTTATTCACACACACACGTTAAAAACAATATTTTTAACGATAATTTTTTTTAACTATATAAATATTTTATTTCACGTCACACAATCAATTTTCAACACAACAAACAATCAAACATACAAGCAATCCATGGTCTGTGGACGACGGGTGTCGGGTGCTGCTAAGCACCGTCTGCATCCTAGTATATATTTTTAACTAGAAAAGAAGATTTAAAGTGAGAAGTTCTCACCGAGGGATCCACTCCTCCATTCTCTATTTCTGAACGGTTCGGATTTTTGTTTTGATTTCGGTCCGATCCATCGTCATCTGTTTCACGCAGTTGATTATTAAAAAATCACATTTTTATACTGACAACGCTATATAGAATTAGAAATCACATTTCTATACAATGTTATTTTTCTATTCCAAAACATATGTATATTTTCCTATTCAAATCATATGTATATTTTTCTTATCCAAATCATATGTATATTTTTCTTATCCAAATCATATGTATATTTTTCTTCTTTCAAACAAGGCGATATATATTTTCAAATCAAGCCGATATATATTTTCAAATCAATATTTAAACTGATTTTCAAAACAATTTTTAAACTGATTTTAAACTGAAATCTAAACTGAATTTCAAACTGAATTTTAAACTGATTTTATGTTAAATAATAAATAAATAAATAAATAAAAAGAACAAAACCTTCTTCCGTAAATCATACCAAACCACGTCGAACAGCTGCTTCATACAAGGGTTGGATTCCGCGCTCCAATCACAGCGTCGACCGATGATCGGGTAGTGCCACTTGGAGCGCCGCTGGATCCCCTCCCGGCGCCCACGATATGAAGGAGTTCGATCGCCTCCAGTGGCCGGGCGTTGGCCAAGAACGGCGTGAGTTTCCGACATGAATTCGAGCTTCACACGAGACGGAAATTCCTCAAAGTGGTATCATTTGAAAGAGCAGACAACGGTCCTTGATTTTTGTTTTGGGGTTTGTTTTATTTCGAGATGGATTAAAAGAATTAGTTGGAAGAAAAGTCGAGCGTTTTGGGCTGTTGAAAAGATGATAGCGGCGGCTTCCTATTTGTGAACTAGGGTTTAGTGAATATGGCCCATTTTAAAAACATATATATTTTAATATTTTATTTTATTCTATTTTATTTAGGAATTAATCGCTCCGAACTCCAAATGAACTCCAACGACCGTCGCCCCCAGCTAATTACCCTCATTCCGAACACAATGGGATATGTATCGCAAGCTGATTCGATCGTTTCGATTAGTTTTCGTCAAAATCAACATATAACTCTATATATTGAGTTTGAACGCGCATTTCAATTTACCGGGGCCACATTCGAACCCTAAAAATTCCCGAGAAATATTTTCTAGCCTCGTATTGACGATACAGTCCTAAAAAAACTAGTTTCGTCGAATTCTGAGACCGTTTGAAAAATGGCCATTTTCCAGTCGATTAAAATCAACTGAAACTGGTCAAACGCGTTTTCCTTTGCCACGCTCACATATTGATTCAAAAAATTACAAAAATTGGAATCTAGCAATAATTAGATATCGCAGATCCAACAAAAGTGGTTTCGTCGAAAACCGAGGTCGTTTGCAAAATAGCAATTTTTAAGGGCCTGAATTCCATAACGACTATTCTGAATTTTCAACTGGGCATAACTTTTTATCCCCGCTATGAAATTTCAATTTTTCGGATTCGTTGGAAAGATATTCTCAATTAGATTCTAATATTTTTGGTTTCGCTGAAATCCGGTTTATTTTGCACCCGGTACATTCATTTGAAATTTGAAATCGAATTATCGAACTACCACGCCATTTTCAATTCCTTTTATAATTATTAATAATTATTTATATTCTAATGACGACGTATATACATATATACGTTCTAATTCAATTCAAAACAAATTTCTCATCGTTATTATTTAAAATAATTCATTTTAAATATTCAAAATTCATCGAAGTTGCCAAAATAAAAATTTTAAACTGGCTCGCAGTTCCGGGTTGTTACATTCTCCCCCACTTAAAACTTTTCATCCCCGAAAAGGAACGAAGCCGAAAGTTGTTTCACTAATCAACTCAACTTCCATTGTTTTCGTTACGGCTTAAGTTCTTCAACTTTTCAGTTTCTAAGAACTTTCCAAATTTTTCAAAAATTTGGCTAACACCCTAAATTTTCGAAAAATTTAGCCATAACCTCCCCTGCACCGGGGACTTCGGGATATTTCATATAGCCTCCCATGGCCTTCTTCAATCAAAAAGAAAAAGAAAAAGCCAAGCGGCTAGCCAAACGGCTCATAAAATTATCATCACCCAAACAAAACAGTAAATTATGGTAAACATGTACCTATTTGTCGGGCAAACAATTTTATTTCTCTGCTCTAGCCTCCTTGCTATGACCTGTTCAATGTAAGTACATGTATATGCATGCATTTGTAACCATTTTTCAATACAGTTCAATATTCGGTTCAATTAGGCGTAATGGTTCAAAATATCAAACAAATAGACAAACAACACAACCACCAATCAATTAGTGGATTAACGTTCCAAATTCATAATTTTGATATATATACAGAAAATCATGTTTTTGATGCCAAATCACAACAAATAATCCTAAGTAAATTTTGGTTCTCACACCAGCCTAATGGAAATATATAGATATCACACCTTCGAAACACGAACATAAATACTGATGATGTCCGGACATCACCAGAATTATCCCCGGGTGTCTAGGATGTGATTCTATATTTATCCAGTATATTAAAACTTCGAATATACATTCATGACGCGTATATGCAAAACCTTTATATACTCGATTGTCCAAATTCAATATAAATAAAATATTCAAATACGTGTAAAACGATTTAAATTTTCAAAACAAAATTGTTTTCATTTGAAAAATATACTCTTCACACTCGTTCTAGGATACTACTTATCCTATCTCTAATGAGTCATTCTAATTGGATATTATTAATCCAATATCTGATGAATTCTTTCGTTTGGTTCTAATGTGTCTTGTTCTCGAGCTCTGTAAACCAAAGCTCTGATACCACTGTGATAACCCGTAACTTCCCCGTGAAGGAAAGGCACGAATCGCTTTGAGAACAACACACATCGGAACGCAAACAGAAGAACATTTCATTGTTTATTACAACAATTCCATCAGAATACAAGAATATACAGAGTATGGATAAATATTACACATTTGACAAATATCAGAGATTACAATAAATTACATAGCAGTGGAAAATAATACAAAACACAACTGAAAGTAATACACGGATACAGAGCTTTCCGAGCATCGTTCCAGCTGTAAATCAGGATCCTATGAATATAAATCTACAAAACCAAAACTACTAGCTCCCCGTGTGGAAAATAGGGGCACCCAGAGTTTAGGTTGAAACAATAAACTCGAGGTCAGTCATGTGACTGGTGTGAGAACTAAAACAGTTATTTAAAACTTTACCTTAAAAGAGAGTAATTCAAGGGACCACGCCGTATAACACGGAACGGGTTTCCTCCCAAGAATACCAGTACATATAACAAAACAGCGCAATGCTTTTTGGAAAAATGAAGCTATTATAAGACCCAGGTCCCATCACACAATGCAACGCAGGCCGAAGGATAGGGTTTTCCCTTATAATAGCCAAACATGCCTGGTACGTTAAAACAAATCATTATTTGATACTATAATAAGTGTATAGTGTCAAAACAATTTCAATCATAAGTATCAATCATAGGCGGCATAGCTACCATCTACTATGTCGCCATACTAGGTTCTACAAATAAAACCGCAATATCACGTATTGGAAATTGGATTCCATCATGAGTCGAGGCAAGGGGAAAGCTCTTCTCCGTTCGAGACACTCTAGCAAATGTCTCAGGACCCCACTATGATCCTTGGATCTTCAGGGCCGGTCCTCTCTTACTTTTGAGGATTAGTTATTCCTGAGCACACGTTTCCCGGTCCTAACAGACCTATATCCGAGGCGCCTCGTATCCAACAACCACAAAGGTGAAAAGTATATAAATGTCAGCCAGTTTAAGCACTGACACCACCCATAGCTAGAAAGAAACGTCGTGCTCTCCCTGCAGTCACTATCCCGTTTTTGACTCATACCGAGGTGTGAGGCTCGCGAATTCACGCTATACACAAAGCTACGCCACGCAGGCCATGCTTTGATCATTAACCATAAGACTTTGCTTTTCAACAGAAGCCTTGATCAATTGCCACTTACGCATGCCACACTGGCAATTCACTCCATGCGACTGATGTCCATCGATATACAACCTCTGAGCTCGTATGTCTCAGAGAAGGGCGTTAAGCAAGAGAATAAATTCTCCGCCGCCAAATAGATGTATATTTAATAGAGATCAATCAACACAGAATAAAATCCAATGTCAGACACACAGTCCATTTACAAGTTCGTTCTGGGTCTGAATGAAACCGGAGGCACTTTCCTCGCATATCCATCGATCTCCAAGTACGTCTGGACGACCACCAACTGTTTCCCTCATCTTGGGTGTACAGCCCAATCAAGATCATTTATAATCACCCAAACGATGTGAAGACTTCCGGTCTTCAACCACCGTCTTCATCTTCGACTTATCGCCGAATCGGTTATTCAGAATGGGTAGAACCCGACCTTTCTAAATAATCCACGTATATAACAAACAAATGTTACACAAACACAACAAACGCCTCATTCCAATTCAGAATGTTCTTTTATTCACAAAATCACATTCTTAGGGAAAGGTTCCCATTAATTTTATCCAAGATAAATTATTCTTAATTTATTCTTTAATCTTCCTTTGGATATCATTTCAAACCATATTATGGTTTTCCAAACTAGTCGGGATTAGCGAACTACACCGAAGTAATTATTTATTTTATTTCCCAATCCCAACCTATTCATCCCCTGGAGCAAAACTGGTAATACTCCATATCTAACACCACAGTGTTATCGGTAAAATTAATTACCATTTCACGTTCAAATCTAACTAAAGATTTAACTATCTCTTTGGAGCAAAATTGGTGGTACTCCATTCTCGATCACTTTTCAGATTTGATAATTTAAATTATCAATTCACATTTCTATCTAATTAAAGATTCATAAAAACTCCACTTAGTTTTAATCTTCCCAAAAATCAATATCCTGGTATTTAACTGGGTTAAAGAACCAATGTCATCTAAAACACGGTTCACAATAAACCCAAAATCACATTCTATTGTTAATCGGGTTAAAGAACAGGTGTTATTCAAAACACCGCTCACGATAAACCCAAAACCAATTCAAATTCAATTCCAATTAAATACTAATTAACTGGACAATTTCACTAAATCTTAGTTAAAAGATTTATTCTTTTATAAACTGGGTTCAAGAACAGTGTTATTTAAGACACCATTCACGACGAACCCAAAATCCCATTTGATATTAAATACAAGGCTCTGAATAGAAAATATACCGGCTTATATTCAATATCAAATTCTGAAACCAACAAATATCGTATTGGAAATAACGTTATAAAATATATCTTTCAAATTTCCACAACCATATCTGTATAATCACGAAATCCAACATCGAAATATTCCGAAGATAATTTCGATTCAAATCCATTCCAATTCACGTATTGGAAATTCTGATTATTTTCAAAACCATTTCAAATCTAGTTCAAAACTAGTTCATTTCGATAAAAATATATTTTTATCCTTTCAAATGTGGAATTTTTCGTCCCAGTTCTTTCCAACTCACATACTATGATTTTACACAAATTATTACTATTTTTAATAATTTTATCAAGGCCCGTACAGTCGATTTCCATCAACGGCCATCGAACTGCACTTACAACGACCTTTTCCAAATTTGATTTGGACATAATTCCAAATCCAACCGTTAGATTTCAAATTTCTAATATTCATTGGAAAGCTCTTTTCGATACGAACCCAACGGTTCCAGTTTCAGGAGAATCCGACGGTCGGATCTCCCGTAACGTCTATTCGAAGTCAATGGTCGAAATTCACGAACTGCCGCAGCGCGGCACGTTCTATTCAGGCCATTATACATATATAATATATATATATATATATATATATTATATTTCATCGATTTCCTTTTAAAATGTATTTTATAAACCGTTTTAAATTTGTTTTCGAAACGATTTCAAATTCATATTCAATTTCGAATCAAAATTGAATATTCCACATCATCGATATACAAATGATAATATTTTCAAAACGTTATATTTTGAAATCACTTCCTTTTTTATATTCATTACAAAAACGAATATAATCGATATAAATATCGCTCACGTCAAAATGGCACATCTCTAATCAACACAGCTTTATATATTTCAATACATTCATTATTCTATTCAACAAATGAATATTTATTATATTCAACACATGAATCTATATTTCTTTCAACACATGAATATTCTCAAAACATGAGCACTGTCAACACATGATTGTTTCTATTATTTAATATGTTCTATAAAATTATGGTATCTATCGTTTGATTATTAATCAGACTCCAACCGTAAAGTAGTAAGAGAATGATTCCCTAAGTATTAATCCCGAAGGTCGAAACCAACATCAGATCAATACCCAGGAAACCACTCATCTTATCTAGTTTCCAGTTAGTTTCTAATCTTAAATATGATAAAGATGTAAATTTTATTGTTAAAATATTTTACTCAACACATGATAAGTTTCAACACATGAATATTCTCAACACATGAGCATCGTCAACACATGACTACTTATTCTATTCAACACATGAATATATATTTTATTCTATTCTTTATTTTCCCAATTGGAATGAGGCCCAATCAATTACCATATAATGTTAATTATATGGATTCCATACAACACATGTATATAATCACAACAATAAATAATCAATCATCATCCAAAGTGCACCACACTGTATAAGCATCAAATATAGATATCTAACGCTTATAACAACCTGTCAATCAATCGATCGACATATAACTAATCAATCGGGATGAGTGGACTTCAAATATCATCCCAACACCCGTGTGGGGTTTCAAATCAACAAACACATATTTTTATTCACACACACACACGTTAAAAACAATATTTTTAACGATAAATTTTTTTAACTATATAAATATTTTATTTCACGTCACACGATCAATTTTCAACACAATAAACAATCAAACATACAAGCCATCCATGGTTTGTCGACGACGGGTGTCGGGTGCTGCTAAGCACCGTCTGCATCCTAGTATATATTTTTAACTAGAAAAGAAGATTTAAAGTGAGAAGTTCTCACCGAGTGATCCACTCCTCCATTCTCTATTTCTGAATGGTTCGGATTTTTGTTTTGATTTCGGTCCGATCCATCGTCATCTGTTTCACGCAGTTGATTATTAAAAAATCACATTTTTATACTGACAACGCTATATAGAATTAGAAATCACATTTCTATACAATGTTATTTTTCTATTCCAAAACATATGTATATTTTCCTATTCAAATCATATGTATATTTTTCTTATCCAAATCATATGTATATTTTTATTATCCAAATCATATGTATATTTTTCTTCTTTCAAACAAGGCGATATATATTTTCAAATCAAGGTGATATATATTTTCAAATCAATATTTAAACTGATTTTCAAAACAATTTTTAAACTGATTTTAAACTGAAATCTAAACTGAATTTTAAACTGATTTTATGTTAAATAATAAATAAATAAATAAAAAGCACAAAACCTTCTTCCGTAAATCATACCAGACCACGTCGAACAGCTGCTTCAAACAAGGGTTGGATTCCGCGCTCCAATCACAGCGTCGACCGATGATCGGGTAGTGCCACTTGGAGCACCGTTGGCTCCCCTCCCCGCGCCCACGATCTGAAGGAGTTCGATCGCCTCCAGTGGCCGGGTGTTGGCCATGAACGGCGTGAGTTTCCGACATGAATTCGAGCTTCACACGAGACGGAAATTCCTCAATGTGGTATCATTTGAAAGAGCAGACAACAGTCTTTGATTTTTGTTTTGGGGTTTGTTTTATTTCGAGATGGATTAAAAGAATTGGTTGGAAGAAAAGTCGAGCGTTTTGGGCTGTTGAAAAGACGATAGCGGCGGCTTCCAGTTTGTGAACTAGGGTTTAGTGAATATGGCCCATTTTAAAAACATATATATTTTAATATTTTATTTTATTCTATTTTATTTAGGAATTAATCGCTTCGAACTCCAAATGAACTCCAACGACCGTCGCCCCTAGCTAATCACCCTCATTCCGAACACAATGGGATATGTATCGCAAGCTGATTCGATCGTTTCGATCAGTTTTCGTCAAAATCAACATATAACTCTATATATTGAGTTTGAACGCGCATTTCAATTTACCGGGGCCACATTCGAACCCTAAAAATTCCCGAAAAATATTTTCTAGCCTCGTATTGACGATACGGTCCTAACAAAACTAGTTTCGTCGAATTCTGAGACCGTTTGAAAAATGGCCATTTTCCAGTCGATTAAAATCAACTAAAACTGGTCAAACGCGTTTTCCTTTGCCACACTCACATATTGATTCGAAAAATTACAAAAATTGGAATCTAGCAATAATTAGACATCGCCGATCCAACAAAAGTGGTTTCGTCAAAAACCGAGGTCGTTTGCAAAATGGCAATTTTTAAGGGCCTAAATTCCATAGTGACTATTCTGAATTTTCAACTGGGCATAACTTTTTATCCCCGCTATAAAATTTCAATTTTTCGGATTCGTTGGAAAGATATTCTCAATTAGATTCTAATATTTTTGGTTTCGCTAAAATCCGGTTTATTTTGCACCCGGTACATTCATTTGAAATTTGAAATTGAATTATCGAACTACCGCGCCATTTTCAATTCCTTTTATGATTATAAATAATTATTTATATTCTAACGACGACGTATATAAATATATACATTCTAATTCAATTCAAAACAAATTTCTCGTCGTTATTATTTAAAATACTTCATTTTAAATATTCAAAATTCATCGAAATTGCCAAAATAAAAATTTTAAACTGGCTCGCATTTCCGGGTTGTTACATTTTACACATCGCCAACTGCACAAATAAAATCTGTGTTTGTGGATTGAAACCCCTCACGGGTGTTGGGATGATATTGGATGTACACTAATCCCAATAATTTAGTGGTATGCCGATCGATTGGATTGACAGGCTGTATAAGCGTTAATTATTTATAATTAATGCTTATACAGTGTAGAATGCACTATGAATGACGGTTGATTGTTTATTATGGTTGTTATACACATTTGTTGTGTGAAATCCATATAATCAACATAATATGGTAATTGACTGTGTCTGATTCTAATTCAGAAGAAAATAATATTTTTAAAATAACAAACATTTTAAAATAACGAATATTTAAAATAATATTCGGTAAAAGATCAAAATATGATTTTGATGTCCGATTTGGGATGGACACGAATATATTTAAATGTATATAGCCGTGTTGATAAGATAAGCGCCATTTTGACGTGAACGACATTTATATTGATTTATTAATTTTTATATTGAATATCGAAAAGGAGATGATTTCAAAATCTAATGTCTTGAAAATATTATCATTTATATATTAATGATATGGAATATTCAATTTTGATTTGAAATTGAATATGAAGTTGAAATCGTTTTGAAAACGAATTTAATACGATTTATAAAATACGTTTTAAATGGAAATTGATGAAATATATATTATATATATTGTAGATATAATATAATGGCCTGAATAGAATGCGCCGCGCTGCGGCAGTTCGCGAATTTCGACCATTGACTTCGAATGGATATTATGGGAGATCCGACCGTCGGATTTTCCTAAAACCGGAACCGTTGGGTTTGTATCGAAAAGTGATTTCTAAGAATATTGGAGATTTGAAATCTAATGGTTGGATATGGAATTATGTCCAAATCAAATTTGGAAAAGGTCGTTGTAAGTGCAGTTCGATGGCCGTTTATGGAAATCGACTGTACGGGCCTCAGTAAAATTATTAAAAATATCAATAATTAGTGTAAAATCATAAGAAATGATTTGGAAAGAATTGGGATGAAAAATTCCATATTTGAAAAGATAAATATAGATTTTTATCGAAATGAACTAGTTGTGAACTAGAATTATAATCCAATTATTTCTAAATAAATAAATTGGATTTGAAATGGTTTTAAAAATAACCAGGATTTCCAATATGTAAATTGGAATGGATTTGAATCGAAATTGTCTTCGGAATATTTCGATGTTCGATTTCATGATTATACAGATATTGTTATGGAAATTTGAATGATATATTTATATCGTTATTTCCAATACGATATTTGTTGGTTGTAGAATTTGATAATGAATATAAGCCGATATATTTTCTATTCAGCGCCTTGTATTTAATATCAAATGAGATTTTGGGTTTGTCGTGAATGGTGTCTTTAGTAACATTGTTCTTGAACCCCATGTGAAGAGAATAAATCTTTTAATTAAGATTGTTAGAGTTTCCAATTATATTTAATATTTGGGATAAAATGAATTGCGAATTGGGTTTATCGTGAACTGTGTTTTTTAACGACATTCTTTCTTTAACCCGATTTACAGTGAAATGTGATTTGGAATTTATAAGTATTTTGTCAAGATTTAAAGGAGATTTTCCAAAGTAAAGTTTTCTAATTTAACATATTAAATTAGAATTGAATGGAATTCGATTTGGTAATAATCGAAGTGAGCTTCTATGAGGAAGACTGTTAATATGTATGGAATTTAAAAAGGCTTTGCCGTTATTCCATTTATATTATCGGTTGGATATGGGAGTTCATATCGATTACATATATTGATCTGTTTTCCATGAAGATTCCATTGTTAATGGAATGAGATTTTGGATTTATCGTGAGTTGTGTTTTAAATGACATTAGTTCTTTAACCCAGTTAAAGAAAAGATTTATTTCTTAACTTTGAATAATCATTAAGTAATGATTTTTGGAAATTAAAACAGAATCATAGTTTTAATGAATCTTTAAATAGATTGAAAGGTGAATTTGATAACTAAAATCATCAAATTCAAGAAATGATCGAGAATGGAGTACCACCAGTTTTACTCCAGGCGATAGTTAAATCTTTAATTAGATTTGAGCGTGAAATGGTAATTGAATTTACCGATAACACTGTGGTGTTAGATATGAAGTATTACCAGTTTTGCTTCATGGGATGAATAGGTTGGGATTGGGAAATTAAACAAATGATTACTTCGGTAAGGTGCACTAATCCCGACTAGTTTGGATAAACCATAATTTGGTTTGAATTGATATCCAAAGGAAGATTAAAGAATAAATTTAAAGAATTTATCTTTGATAAAATTAATGGGAACCTTTCCCAAAGGGAATGAATATTTAAATAAAATAATATTCAGAATTGGAATGAGGCATATGTTGTGTTATTATAGCACTTGTTTATTATATACGCGAGTTATTCAGAAAGACTAGGTTTATCCCATTCGGAATAACTGAATCGGCGATGAGTCAACGATGAAGACGGTGGTTGAAGACCGGAGGTATTCACATCATTTGGATGATTACTGAAGTCTTGATTGGGCTGTACACCCAAGACAAGGTAATAAGTGGTGATCGTCCAGACGTACTTGGAGATCGACCGGATATGCGAGGGCCTCTCTCCTGTATTGGACATATAGGAAAAGGAATAAGGTGCCTCCGGTTTCTTTTAGACCCAGAACGAGCTTGTAAATGGATGTGTGTCTGACATCAGATTTCATTCTGTGTGATTGATAGACATCAGTTGCATAGTGTGAATTGCCTGTGTGGCATGCTGAGATGAAAATGATCAAGGCTTCTGTTGAAAAGCAGATTCTTGTGGTTGATGATCAAAGCACGACGTTGATATAACATAGCTTTGTGTAGCGTCAATTCGCGAGCCTCACACCCCGGTGTGAACCAGAAACGGGAGAGGACATCAGGAAGGGCATGCGTTTCCTTCTAGCTAGGAGTGGTGTCTGGGTTTTGCACGCCCAGGCGTTTTACTTATGTGGATGATGGATAGCAAGGCGCCTCGATTGTTTCGGTCTCTGCGGAGCTGATGGGTGGCCTTTGTACTGACCAGATTTGTGCCCCATAGGGTGGGCAAACGTAGTTTTTAGGCATTTTAATCCACATCGAGTGGACCGTCCCTGACGATCTAAAGGTCACTCGAGCTTTGACCTGAGGCATGGGCTAGATTGTCTCGAAGCGGTAAGGACGATCCCTTGCATTGGTTCATAGATGGAAATTCAACTCTCAATACTACATTTTACGGTTTTAGTTGTATACTATTGCGACATAGTGGCATGGGACGCTAATGCCATCTAGGATTGATACATTTATATTTGAAGTTGTTTTCATACACTTTACACTATAATAGTATCAAAATGATTTTTTTTAAACGTACCAAGCATGTTTGGCTATTATAAGGTAAAACTCTATCCTCCGGCTTGCGTTGCATTGTGTGATGGGACCTGAGTGTAATAACCCGGAAATCTGAGCCAGTTTAAAATTTTTATTTTGGCAATTTTGGCGAATTTTGATTATATAAAATGAATTATTTTAAATAATAACGATGAGAAATTTATTTTGAATAGAATTCGAACGTATATAATATATAGATCGTCGTTAGAATATAAATATTTATTTTAAATTATAAAAGGAATTGAAAAAGGCGCGGTAGTTCAATAATTCGATTTCGAAATTCAAATGAATGTACCGGGTGCAAAATAAACCGGATTTTAGTGAAACCAAATATATTTGAATCTAATAGAGAATATCTTTCCAACGAATCCGGGAAATCAAAATTTCATAGCGGGAATCAAAAGTTACGTCCAGTTGAAATTTCAGAATAGTCGCTATGGAATTCAGGCCCTTAAAAATGGGAATTTTGCAAACGACCTCGGATTTCGACGAAACCACTTTTGTTGGATCCGTGATGTCAAGTTATTTCTAGATTCTAATTTTCATAATTTTTCGAATCAATATGTGAGCGTGACAAAGGAAAACGCGTTTGACCAATTTCAGTTGATTTTAATCGACTGGAAAATGGTCATTTTTCAAACGGTCTCAGAATTCGACGAAATTAGTTTTGTTAGGACCGTATCGTCAATATGAAGCTAGAAAATATTTTTCTGGAATTTTTCGAGACTGTGTGACCCCGGTAATTTGAAATGTACGTTCAAATTGAATATTGAATGTTTTATATTTTAATTTGAATGGAAACTGACTGAAACAGTCGAATAGGCCTACGAAACATATCCCATTGTGTTCGGAATGGGGGTAATTAGCTAGGGACGACAGTCGGTGGACTCAATTTTGAGTTTGAAATAAAAGTCAACTTTAAGGGGATAATAAAATAAATTAAATAATTAAAATTTCAATAAAGCCCCCCTTTTTTATTCTCCTTCTCCCTCACGGTACCTGTTCAGTTGAAAAACGAAATAAAAAAGGGGGAAAAGCGATGAACGGAGGCCGCCATCGCCACCGTCGGGGGGGGGGGGGGCTCGCACGCCGTCCACCTCCGATCATCCACCCCCCCTTCCCATCGCGTCTCTCTCCTCCGCCCCACCGAAGCCCTAGCCACCCTCCACTCAACGCAATCCCTCCACCGTCGCCTGCAGCCCTCCCCACCTCCGTCGAACCCGTTCTGGCCATCCCCGATGCCTTCCCTCTCGTCGGTTATCCCCCAAAACCCCTCCTCGAACTTAAAACAGTGACTGCCGCCCTTTCTTTTTACCACCTCGTCGCTGCACCACCCCATCAGCACCCTCCGACGCCGCAGTTCTCCCCCTCGCATCCAATTCAACTGTAAGCTCTTCTATTTATATATTCAATTTAGTTAATTACTTCTATTTATTTAGTCCAAGTAATTATTGCAATAAAATCAGTTTTTATTATACGTGATGTAGGAAGGTTAAAAATATAATTTTTATATTATGGGAGGGTTAATTTTTTTTTATATAAGCAAGAAGTTAAAAATATAATTTTTATATAAGTAGGATAATAAAAATGTGATTTTTATTAGATGTGAAGATCAAAAATATAATTTTTATAATGTAGAGATATTAAAAATATAATTTTTATATTATAGAAAGAATAAAAATATGATTTTTATATTATATAAATAGTAAAGATTTGATCTTTATTATATGAACAACGATATAAAAATAGAATTTTTATCTATATAGTAGCGATATAAAAATAGAATTTGTATCAATATAGCTTGATTATAAAAATAATGATTTCTATTATATATATGATGAAATAAAAAAATGTGATTTTATATAGCGATGATATAAAAATTTGATTTTTATATATTGAATAGCGAAGTAAAAATTCGATTTTTATATATTGAATAGCGAAGTAAAAATTCAATTTTTATATATTGAATAGCGAAGTAAAAATATGATTTATATATATATATAATAGCAAAGCAAAAATTCGATTTTTATATATTGAATAGCGAAGTAAAAATTTGATTTTTATATATTGAATAGCGAAGTAAAAATTCGATTTTTATATATTGAACAGCGAAGTAAAAATGTGATTTTTACATATGTAGAGAATACGGGCAAAGAAAGTGACAAGAGGCGAGAACGGCGAAGATTTCTACATATGAAGAGTCGCGACGTTGGATTTAGCTTTCGGTGAGAACTTCTCACTTTGAATTTTATTTTCTAGTTGAAATATATACTAGGATGCAACGGTGTTTAGTAGTACCCGACACCCGTCGTCCACAGACCATGGACGGCTTGTATGCTTGTTTGTTTGATTTTGTTTGATTTTGCTGTGTAGTTGATTGTGTGATGTGAAATGAAAATAAAATATTTATATAGTTGAAAATATTTTATAGTTAAGAATAGAATTTTTAACGTGTATGTAAATTGAATTTGAAAAGGGTTTTAAAAGTAACCAGGATTTCCAATAATTGAATTGGAATGGATTTGAATCGAAATTGTCTTTGGATTATTTCGATGTTGGATTTCTTGATTATACAGATATTGTTATGGAAATTTGAAAGATATTTATATCGTTATTTCCAATACGATATTTGTTAGTCGTAGAGTTTGATATTGAATAATGCGCCGATATAATTTCTATTCAGAGCCTTGTATTTAATATCAAATGTGATTTGGGTTTGTCGTGAATGGTGTCTTCATTAACACTGTTCTTAAGCCCAGTTGAGAAAAAGATTAAATCTTTTATTTAGATTTAATGAAGTGTACCAATTAAATAATATTTAATTGGAATTGAATTCGAATTGATCCTTGGGTTTATCGTGAATGGTGTTTTAAATAACACTCGTTCTTTAACCCGATATTTAATAGAATGTGATTTTGGGTCGTCGTGAACGGTATCTTCAATAATACTGTTCTTAGACCCAGCGAAGTTAAGAAAATCAGAAACTAACTGGAGATTAGTTAAGTTGAACGGTTTCTTGGGTATTGATCTGATATTGGTTTCGGCCTTCGGGGTTAATATTCAGGGAATTGCTCACTTGCTAATTTACAGTTAGAGATTGATTGAATCGTGATGTGATTTTGGGGTTTATCGTGAACCGTGTTTTAAGTGACACTGATTCTTTAACCCAGTCAAAGATTAAAACTAAGTGGAGTTTTAATGAATCTTTAATTAGATTGAAAAGATTGAGAATGGAGTATCACCAGTTTTGCTCCAGGCGATAGTTAAATCTTTAATTAGATTTAAACGTGAAATGGTAATTAAATTTACCGATAACACCGTGGTGTTAGATATGAAGTAAGACCCGTTTTACTTCACGGGATGAATAGGTTGGGATTGGGAAATTAAAACAAACGATTACTTCGGTAAGGTTCGTTAATCCCGACTAGTTTGAATTGATATTCAAAAGTTGATTAAAGAATAAATTCAAGGAATTTATCTTTGATAAAATTAATGGGAACCTTTCCCTATGAATGTGAAATTTAGAAACTAACGGTCGGTTAGCTAAGTAGAATGGTTTTCTGGATATTGATCTGATGTTGGTTTCGGCCTTCGGGGTTAATATTTGGGGAAGTATTCTCTTGTTAATTTACGGTTAGTGACTGATGAATTGGAATGAGGCGTATGTTGTGTTTGTGTAACACTTGTTTATTATATACGCGAGTTGCTCAGAAAGACCGGGTTTATCCCATTCTGAATAACTGAATCGACGATAAGAAATCGAAGATGAAGATGATGGTCGAAGACCGGAGATCTTCACCTCGTTTGGATGGTAACCGAGGTCCTGATTGGGAGGCATCCCGAAATATGGATAATGAGTGGTGATCGTCCAGACGTATGTGGTTATCGATGGGTTTGCGAGGTATTTAGTGCCTCCGGTTTCGTTCAGACCCAGAACAGACTTGCAAATGGAAAGTGTGTCAGACATTGGAATTTATTCTGTGTGATTGATAGCCATCAGTTGCACGGTGTGAATTGCCTGTGTGGCATGCTAAGATGCAGTGATCAGGGCTTCTGTTGAAAAGCAAAGTCATGTGGTGATGATCAAAGCACCGCCAACGTGGCGTAGCTTTGTGTATAACGTGAAATCGCGAGCCTCACACCCCGGTATGAACCAGAAACGGGAGAAAGGACCCCAGGGAGGGCCTGCGTTTCCTCCTAGCTAGAAGTGGCATCAGTGGTTTTACACGCCCTGACGAGTTTGACTTATGTGGTTGTTGCTGTTGCGAGGCGCCTCGGTAAGATCGGACGATCCGGGTCCGATGGAGTCATTCGTTGGCTCGCTTACGCCCCAAAGGGCGGGAAAACACAGTGTTTAGGCATTTTAATCCACATCGGTGGACCGGCCCTGACGATCCAAGGGTCGATGCGTTCTGATCCTGAGACTCGGTCTAGGCAGTCTCGAATTCGGTAAGGACTATCTTTTGCCTTGGTTCATGACGGAAATCCAATTTCCAAATACGTGATTTTGCGGTTTTAATTGTAGAACTAGTATGGCGACATGATATATGGTACCCATGTCGTTTATGATTGATACTTATGATTTGAAATTGTTTTGACACTATACACTTATAATAGTATCAAATGATTTGTTTTAAACGTACTAAGCATGTTTGGCTATTATAAGGGAAAACCCTATCCCCCGGCTTGCGTTGCATTGTGTGATAGGACCTGGGTCTTATAATAGCCTCATTTTTCCAAAAAGCATTGCGCTGTTTTGTTATTTGCACTGGTATTCTTGGGAGGAAACCCGTTCCGTGTTATACGGCGTGGTCCCTTGATATATCTGATTTAAAGTAAAGTGTTAAATAACTGTTTTAGTTCTCACACCAGTCCCATGACTGACCTAGAGTTTATTGTTTTAACCTGAACTCTGGGTGCCCTTATTTTGGCACGGGCAGCTAGTAGTTTTGGATTTGCAGATTTATATTCACAGGATCCTGGTTTACAGCTGGAACGATATCCAGAAAGCTTTGTATCCGTATATCTCCTTCAGTTGTATTTTGTATTATTTTCCGCTGCTATGTAATGTATTGTAATCTCTGATATTTTATGAACTGTAATTTTTATTTGTTTATACTCTGTATATTCTTGTATTCTGATGAATTGTTGTAATAACAATGAAATGTTCTTCCGTCTGCGTTCTATTTTGTCGTGTTCTCAAAACAATCAGGCGTTTCGAATGGTCTAGATCGGTTTAGCGACTGATTCGGATCGAGCGAAATTCCTTTTCGTCACAGTTTGTATTAGAGCTTTGGTTTACAGAGCTCAGAGAACAATACACATTAGAACCATACGAAAGAATTCATCAGATATTGGATTAGTAGTATCCAATGGAATGACTCGTTAGAGATGGGATCAGTAGTATCCTAGAACGAGCGTGAAGAGTATATTTTTAAAATGAAAACAATTTTCGTTTTGAAAATTTAAATCAATTATTCGTATTTGATTATTTATTATATATTGATTTGGACAATCCAATATATAAAGATTTTGCATATATGTCTTGCAAACGTGTATTCGAAGTTTTAATGTATTGGATAGTTATAGAATCGCACTCTAGTGCCCGGGGATAATTCTGGTAACGGGGCACCATCGCCAATATTTATTTTCGAGTTTCGAAAGTGAGATTTCTATATATTTCCAATTGACTGGTGTGAGAACCGAAACTAGATAGGGCCTATTGTTGTGATTTGGCATCAAAAATGTGATTTTTGACTATGTATCAAAGTTATGAATTTGAAAAGCTAATCAACTAATTGATTGATGGTTGTGTTGTTTGATTATTGTTTGTTAATTGAAATTTTGAACCATATAGCCAAATTGTATCAAATAATGAATTGTATTGAAAATTGGTCGCATTTTCTTGCATATACATGTACTTACATTGAACAGGTCATAGCAAAAAGGCTAGAGCAGAAGAATAAAATTGTTTGCCCGACAAATAGGTACATGTTTATCATAATTTACTGTTTTGTTTGGGTGATGATGATTTTATGAGCCGATTGGCTAGCCGCTTGGCTTTTTCTTTTTCTTTTTGAGATCAGAAGGCCTGTATGGCAATTTCGGGATTTTCCCGTTGCTCCCGGTGCAGGGGAGGTTATGGCGAAATTTTTCGAAAATTTAGGGTGTTAGCCAAATTTTTGAAAAATTTGAAAAGTTCTTAGAAACTGAAAAGTTGAAGAACTTAAGCCGTAGTCAAAATAATGAAAGTTGAGTTGATTAGTTAAACAACTTTCGGCTTCGTTCCTTTTCGAGGACGAAAAGTTTTAAGTGGGGGAGATTGTAATAACCCGGAAATCCGAGCCAGTTTAAAATTTTTATTTTGGCAATTTTGGCGAATTTTGATTATTTAAAATGAATTATTTTAAATAATAACGACGAGAAATTTATTTTGAATAGAATTCGAACGTATATATTATATAGATCGTCGTTAGAATATAAATATTTATTTTAAATTATAAAAGGAATTGAAAATGGCGCAGTAGTTCGATAATTCGATTTCAAAATTCAAATGAATGTACCGGGTGGAAAATAAACCGGATTTTAGTGAAACCAAAAATATTTGAATCTAATAGAGAATATCTTTCCAACGAATCCGGGAAATCAAAATTTCATAGCGGGAATCAAAAGTTACGTCCAGTTGAAATTTCAGAATAGTCGCTATGGAATTCAGGCCCTTAAAAATGGGAATTTTGCAAACGACCTCGGATTTCGACGAAACCACTTTTGTTGGATCCGTGATGTCAAGTTATTGCTAGATTCCAATTTTCATAATTTTTCGAATCAATATGTGAGCGTGGCAAAGGAAAACGCGTTTGACCAATTTCAGTTGATTTTAATCGACTGGAAAATGGCCATTTTTCAAACGGTCTCAGAATTCGACAAAATTAGTTTTTTAGGACCGTATCGTCAATATGAAGCTAGAAAATATTTTTCTGGAATATTTCGAGACTGTATGTGACCCCGGTAATTTGAAATGTACGTTCAAATTGAATATTGAATGTTTTATATTTTAATTTGAATGGAAATTGACTGAAACAGTCAAATGGGCCTACGAAACATATCCCATTGTGTTCGGAATGGGGGTAATTAGCTAGGGACGACAGTCGGTGGACTCAATTTTGAGTTCGAAATAAAAGTTAACTTTAAGGGGATAATAAAATAAATTAAATAATTAAAATTTCAATAAAACCCCCTTTTTTTATTCTCCTTCTCCCTCACGATACCTGTTCAGTTGAAAAACGTAATAAAAAAAGGGGGAAAAACGATGAACGGAGGCCGCCAACGCCACCGTCGGGGGGGGAGGGGGGCCCTCGCACGCCGTCCACCTCCGATCATCCACCCCCTCTTCCCATCGCGTCTCTCTCCTCCGCCCCACCGAAGCCCTAGCCACCCTCCAGTCAACGCAATCCCTCCACCGCCGCCTGCAGCCCTCCCCACCTCCGTCGAACCCGCTCTGGCCATCCCCGATGCCTTCCCTCTCGTCGGTTATCCCCCAAGACCCCTCCTCGAACTTAAAACAGCGACTGCCGCCCTTTCTTTTTACCACCTCGTCGCTGCACCACCCCATCAGCACCCTCCGACGCCGCAGTTCTCCCCCTCGCATAAAAATGCAATTTTTATATATTGAATAGCAAAGTAAAAATTTGATTTTTATATATTGAATAGCGAAGTAAAAATTCGATTTTTATATATTGAATAGCAAAGTAAAAATTCGATTTTTATATATTGAATAGCGAAATAAAAATTAAATTTTTATATATTGAATAGCGAAGTAAAAATATAATTTTTATATATAGAATAGCAAAGTAGAAATTCGATTTTTATATATTGATTAGCGAAGTAAAAATTCGATTTTTATATATTGAATGGCGAAGTAAAAATTCGATTTTTATATATTGAATAGCGAAGTAAAAATGTGATTTTTACATATGTAGAGAATATGGGCAAAGAAAGTGAAAAGAGGCGAGAACGGCGAAGATTTCTACATATGAAGAGTCGCGACGTTGGATTTAGCTTTCGGTGAGAACTTCTCACTTTGAATTTTGTTTTCTAGTTGAAATATATACTAGGATGCAGACGGTGTTTAGTAGCACCCGACACCCGTCGTCCACAGACCATGGACGGCTTGTATGCTTGTTTGTTTGATTTTGTTTGATTTTGCTGTGTAGTTGATTGTGTGATGTGAAGTGAAATGAAAATAAAATATTTATATAGTTGAAAATATTTTATAGTTAAGAATAGAATTTTTAACGTGTATGTAAAATGAAATAAAAATAAACAGATCGGACGATTTGTTTATATACACACATTTGACTGATATTGATTGGGACGATAAATTTTACACATCGCCCAACTGCACAAATAAAATATGTGTTTGATTGTTTGAAACCCCACACGGGTATTGGGATGATAGATGACATACACTAATCCCAATAGTTAGTTGTATGTCGATCGATTGATTGACAGACTGTTATAAGCGTTAAATATTTATATTCGATGCTTATACAGTGTAGAATGCACTTTGGATGATGGTTGATTATTCATCGTTGTTATTGTATACATGTGTTGTAGAAAATCCATATAATTAACATTATATGGAAATTGATTGGGCCTCATTCCAGTTTTGAAAAAAAAGAAAGTTTTGAAATAGAAATATTTGAAATAGAATATTTGAAAATAGAAATATATGAAGCCGTGTTGATTAGATTGACGCCATTTTGACGTGAACGATATTTATATCGATTTTATTCATTTTATAATGAATATCGAAAGTGATTTCAAAATCTGATATTTTGAAAAGAATTGAAATTCGAATTGAAATTGAATATAAATGAATTCGAATTGAAATTGAATATAAATGAATTCGAATTGAAATTGAATAGAAATGAATTCGAATTGAAATTGAATATAAATGAATTCGAATTAAATTGAATAGAAATGAATTCGAATTGAAATTGAATAGAAATGAATTCGAATTAAATTGAATAGAAATGAATTCGAATTGAAATTGAATAGAAATGAATTCGAATTAAATTGAATAGAAATGAATTCGAATTGAAATTGAATAGAAATGAATTTGAATTGAAATTGAATAGAAATGAATTCGAATTGAAATTGAATTCAAAATCGATTTGAATTGAAATCAATTCGAAATGAATTTAAAACGAATTAATAAGTGAAAATTCAATTTTGATTTGAATTTGAAAAAGAAGTTGAAATCGTTTTGAAAACGAATTTAAAAACGATTTATAAAATACGTTTTAAAAAGGAAATCGATAAAATATATATTATATATATAATATAATGGCCTGAATAGAATGCGCCGCACCACGGCAGTTCGCGAATTTCGACCATTGACTTCGAACGGATATTACAGGAGATCCGACCGTCGGATTCTCCTGAAACCGGAACCAATGGGTTCGTATCGAAAAGAGCTTTCTAACGAATATTAGAAATTTGAAATCTAACGGTTGGATTTGGAATTATGTCCAAATCAAATTTGGAAAAGGTCGCTGTAAGTGCAGTTCGATGGCCATTGATGGAAATCGACTGTGCGGGCCTTGATAAAATTATTAAAAATTGTAATAATTTGTGTAGAATCATAAGAAATGATTTGTGAAGATTTGGGATGAAAAACTCCATATTTGAAAAGATAAAAATAGATTTTTATCGAAATGAACTAGTTTTGAACTAGAATTATAATTCTATTTATTTTTAAATAAATTGAATTTGAAAAGGGTTTTAAAAGTAACCAGGATTTCCAATAATTGAATTGGAATGGATTTGAATCGAAATTGTCTTTGGGTTATTTCGATGTTGGATTTCTTGATTATACATATATTGTTATGGAAATTTGAAAGATATTTATATCGTTATTTCCAATACGATATTTGTTAGTCGTAGAGTTTGATATTGAATAATGCGCCGATATAATTTCTATTCAGAGCCTTGTATTTAATATCAAATGTGATTTGGGTTTGTCGTGAATGGTGTCTTCATTAACACTATTCTTAAGCCCAGTTGAGAAAAAGATTAAATCTTTTATTTAGATTTAATGAAGTGTACCAATTAAATAATATTTAATTGGAATTGAATTCGAATTGATCCTTGGGTTTATCGTGAACGGTGTTTTAAATAACACTCGTTCTTTAACCCGATAATTAATAGAATGTGATTTTGGGTCGTCGTGAACGGTATCTTCAATAATACTGTTCTTAGACCCAGCGAAGTTAAGAAAATCAGAAACTAACTGGAGATTAGTTAAGTTGAACGGTTTCTTGGGTATTGATCTGATGTTGGTTTCGGCCTTCGGGGTTAATATTCAGGGAATTGCTCACTTGCTAATTTACGGTTAGAGATTGATTGAATCGTGATGTGATTTTGGGGTTTATCATGAACCGTGTTTTTAGTGACACTGATTCTTTAACCTAGTCAAAGATTAAAACTAAGTGGAGTTTTAATGAATCTTTAATTAGATTGAAAAGATCGAGAATGGAGTATCACCAGTTTTGCTCCAGGCGATAGTTAAATCTTTAATTAGATTTAAACGTGAAATGGTAATTAAATTTACCGATAACACCGTGGTGTTAGATATGAAGTAAGACCCGTTTTACTTCATGGGATGAATAGGTTGGGATTAGGAAATTAAAACAAACGATTACTTCGGTAAGGTTCGTTAATCCCGACTAGTTTGAATTGATATTCAAAAGTTGATTAAAGAATAAATTCAAGGAATTTATATTTGATAAAATTAATGGGAACCTTTCCCTATGAATGTGAAATTTAGAAACTAACGGTCGGTTAGCTAAGCAGAATGGTTTTCTGGATATTGATCTGATGTTGGTTTCGGCCTTCGGGGTTAATATTTAGGGAATTATTCTCTTTTTAATTTACGGTTAGTGACTATTGAATTGGAATGAGGCGTATGTTGTGTTTGTGTAACACTTGTTTATTATATACGCGAGTTGCTCAAAAAGACCGGGTTTATCCCATTCTGAATAACTGAATCGACGATAAGAAATCGAAGATGAAGACGATGGTCGAAGACCGGAGATCTTCACCTCGTTTGGATGGTAACCGAGGCCCTGATTGGGAGGCATCCCGAAATATGGATAATGAGTGGTGATCGTCCAGACGTATGTGGTGATCGATGGGTTTGCGAGGTATTTAGTGCCTCCGGTTTCGTTCAGACCCAGAACGGACTTGCAAATGGAAAGTGTGTCAGACATTGGAATTTATTCTGTGTGATTGATAGCCATCAGTTGCACGGTGTGAATTGCCTGTGTGGCATGCTAAGATGCAGTGATCAGGGCTTCTGTTGAAAAGCAAAATTTTGTGGTGATGATCAAAGCACCGCCTACGTGGCGTAGCTTTGTGTATAACGTGAAATCGCGAGCCTCACACCCCGGTATGAACCAGAAACGGGAGAAAGGACCTCAGGGAGGGCCTGCGTTTCCTCCTAGCTAGAAGTGGCGTCAGTGGTTTTACACGCCCTGACGAGTTTGACTTATGTGGTTGTTGCTGTTGCGAGGCGCCTCGGTTAGATCGGACGATCCGGGTCCGATGGAGTCATTCGTTGGCTCGCTTACGCCCCAAAGGGCAGGGAAACGCAGTGTTCAGGCATTTTAATCCACATCGGTGGACCGGCCCTGACGATCCAAGGGTCGATGCGTTCTGATCCTGAGCCTCGGGCTAGGCAGTCTCGAATTCGGTAAGGACTATCTTTTGCCTTGGTTCATGATGGAAATCCAATTTCCAAATACGTGATTTTGCGGTTTTAATTGTAGAACTAGTATGGCGACATGATATATAGTACCCATGCCGTCTATGATTGATACTTATGATTTGAAATTGTTTTGACACTATACACTTATAATAGTATCAAATGATTTGTTTTAAACGTACTAAGCATGTTTGGCTATTATAAGGGAAAACCCTATCCCCCGGCTTGCGTTGCATTGTGTGATAGGACCTGGGTCTTATAATAGCCTCATTTTTCCAAAAAGCATTGCGCTGTTTTGTTATTTGCACTGGTATTCTTAGGAAGAAACCCGTTCCGTGTTATACGGTGTGGTCCCTTGATATATCTGATTTAAAGTAAAGTTTTAAATAACTGTTTTAGTTCTCACACCAGTCCCATGACTGACCTGGAGTTTATTGTTTTAACCTAAACTCTGGGTGCCCTTATTTTGGCACGGGTAGCTAGTAGTTTTGGTTTTGCAGATTTATATTCACAGGATCCTGGTTTACAGTTGGAACGATATCCGAAAAGCTTTGTATCCGTATATCTCCTTCAGTTGTATTTTGTATTATTTTCCGCTGCTATGTAATGTATTGTAATCTCTAATGTTTTATGAACTGTAATGTTTATTTGTTTATACTCTGTATATTCTTGTATTCTGATGAATTGTTGTAATAACAATGAAATGTTCTTCCGTCTGCGTTCTATTTTGTCGTGTTCTCAAAACAATCAGGCGTTTCGAACGGTCTAGATCGGTTTAGCGACTGATTCGGATCGAGCGAAATTCCTTTTCGTCACACTGAGTCTTATAATAGCTTCATTTTTCTAAAAAGCATTGCGCTGTTTATTCTTTGCACTTGTATTCTTGGGAGGATACCTGTTCCGTGTTATACGGCGTGGTCCCTTGATTTACCAAATTTTAAAGTAAAGACTTAATAACTGTTTTAGTTCTCACACCAGTCACATGACTGACCTGGAGTTTATTGTTTTAGCCTAAACTCTGGGTTCCCCTATTTTCCACACGGGCAGCTAGTTGTTTTTGTTTTGCAGATTTATATTCACAGGATCCTGGTTTACAGCTGGAATGATATTCAGAAAGCTCTGTATCCGTATATTCCTTTCAGTTGTGTTTTTGTATTATTTTCCGCTGCATTATAATTTGTAAATCTCTGATATTTTTGTTCTGTTTATTATTCATGTATACTCTGGAATACTCTTGTATTCTGATGAAATTGTTGTAATAAGCAATGAAATTTTCTTCTGTTTGTGTTCTGATTTGTCGTGTTCTCAAAGCAATCCGGGCTTTCCTTCACGGGGAAGTTCGGGTCGTCTCATTTGGTATCAGAGCTTTGGTTTACAGAGCTCGGAGAACAAGGCACATTAGAACCAAATGAAAGAATTCATCAGAGATTGGATTAGTAATATCCAATGGGAATGACTCGTTAAAGATGGGATCAGTAGTATCCTAGAATGAGTCGGAAAGAGTGTTGTTTTCAAATAAAGATGAAAACAAATTTTGTTTCGAAAATTTAAACCATTTCATATGTATTTGAATATTTTATTTTAGATTGATTTGGACAATCGAGTATATGGAGATTTTGAACATACGCGTAATTAACGTGTATTCGAAGCTTCAAATATACTAAGTAGATATAGAATCACACTCTAGTCGCCCGAGAATGATTCTGATGATGGGGCCCCATCATCGGTGTCATTTTCGAGTTTCGAAAGTGGGTTATCTATATGATTCCAATTGACTGATGTGAGAACCAAAACTAGATAGGGTTATTGTTGTGATTTGGCATCGAAAACATGATTTTCTCTACGTATATCAAAGTTATGTGTGTGAAACGTTAATCAACTAATTGATTGCTGGTTGTGTTGTTTGATTATTGATTTGATTACTTAAAATTTTGAACCATTAGCCAAATCGAATCAAAATATAGAACTGGATTGTAATTTTGTTAGAGTTTCCTATACATGCATGCATATACATTGAACAGGTAAATGGATTTGCTGTTGAGTAAAGAATTATTGCGTGCCCGACAAATAGGTAAATCTTAATGAGTTGGCTATGCGATTTTATTTATGTATCGACTCCTGTGAATGCCATTGGACGCGGAGTGCTGGTTATTCTGTGTGAAATTATAAACGTCGCCATAGGATAGTAACAATTAATTTTGAACTACACTACATGGCATATTGCGTGAAGATAGCATACTCTATCATATACCACATAAGCATTTGGAGCTTATGTGACGAGGTTGAAGATTTACCATACAAGCGAGTGGCTTGTATGGCGGTGACTATATTTCAGGTTGAACCGAAGACTGAAATGGACTATATAAAATGTAACGGTAAATTGCCAGATTAATAAAAACCCCACACGGGTTTGGAGTTGACAATAATCATGACTCTCTAGTCATTAAGGAACAAAAACTATTTATAGGGTAACGAGAATTTATTCTCTAGAGTTATGATCTATACGCACTCCCTTATGGACACCGGAATATATCACTATAAATATGTGTATGCTTTTTAGGATTTATTGGGTGCCTAATACGGCCCAATAAATTTCCAAACCGGTCCCCGCACAAAGGAGGTTATGGTGAAATTTTTCGAAAATTTAGGGTATTAGCCAAATTTTTGAAAAATTAGAAATTCTTAGAAATTGAAAAGTTGAAGAATGATAGCCAAACTAAAAGTTGAGTTGATTGGTTAAACAACTTTCATCTTCGTTCTTTTTCGAGGATGAAATCTTTTTAAGTGGGGGAGATTGTAACAACCCGGAAAATCAGAACCAATTTAAAAAATTTATTTCGGCAATTTTAATGAATTTTGAATATTTAAAATGATTTATTTTAAATAATAATGACAAGAAATTTGTTTTGAATAGAATTAGAATGTATAAATTTATTTGAATTGAAGTTAGAATATAAATATTTATTTTAATTACAAAAGGAATTGAAAATGGCGCGGTAGTTTGAAAATTTCGATTTCAAATTTCAAATGAATCTACAGGATTCAAAATAAACTGGATTTTAGCGAAACCAAAAATATTTGAATCTGTTTGAAAATATCTTTCCAAGGAATCCGAAAAATTGAAATTTCATAGAGGGAATAAAAAGTTATGTCCAGTTGAAAATTCAGAATAGTCGCTATGGAAATATATCCCTTAAAAATGGCGATTTTTCAAACGGTCTTCAAATTTGACGAAATTAGTTTTGTTAGGACCATATCGTCAATATGAAGCTAGAAATAATTTTTCTATAATTTTTAGAGTCCGTATGTGGCCCCAGTAAATTGAAATGTACGTTTAAAATTCAATATATAGATTTATATTTTAATTTCAACGAAAACTGATCGTAACAGCCAAACTGGCTCATGATAGATATCCCATTGTGTTCGGAATGGGGGTAATTAGCTAGGGGCGACAGTCGTTGGGTCTGGTTTGAAGTTCATATACATAGTCAACTTTTTATGGAAAAATAATATTAAATTAATATATTATTTAAATATTTAAATACCCCCTTCTCATTTCTAAAACTAAATCAGACCTGCCCCCTTTTTCAAAATCATCGCTCCCCGATTCCCCAGTCGCCCTCCATCCTAGCGACGACTCCCCCACCGCCGCGCCTCCCTAGGCGGCGGCGCACCCATCTCCGACCCCCTCCTCCTCCCGACGGCGCTAGCCCCTCTTTCCACTCGCGTAACCCAAGAACCGACGTGCCCCCCCCCCCCCCCCGAAAACCCGCCACCATCAAAACCTTAGACGACTGCAAGGGCCCCACCACACCACCATCGGCTGCCGCCGACAGCCTCCATCCCTACCAGCAAACACCTCCTCCTCCCCCCTTCGGTTAAAAAAATGTGAGTTTTATTTTGTTAATTTAGTTTTTTATATTCTTTTATATGAAAAACATTGTTAACATTGTTTTAAAAGGTAATTTCGGTTTTCACAGTTTTTTTTTATACATACAAATTTGTGATAAAAATGTAATCTCTTTCATATATGTAGCAAGATAAAAATACGGTTTTTATGCATGTGAGTGCAAAATAAAAATACGATTTTTACGTGTATGATTTCAAATTAAAAATATGATCTTTATATGGACGATGTGATTATATAAAGGCGAGATTTTTATTTATACAAAGGCGAGATTTTTATTTATATACAGGCGAGATTTTTATTTATATAAAGGCGAGATTTTTATTTATATAAAGGCGAGATTTTTTATTTGTATAAAGACGAGATTTTTATAAACATCATATTAAAAATGTGATTTTTACTATGAACAACGTAGAGGATACTGCGTTTGAATGTCAGGCAAACCCCAACTGTTCTGAAATTCAGAAACAAAACGGCGGAGTGGAGCCCAAAGGTGAGAACTCCTCACCATATTTTCTTATACAGTTATTTATTTTTATAAATGCATATATGAACTATTCCCCATCGTCCACATACCATGGACGACATGTTTGATTGTTTGGTTTGGTTGAGTAGATTATTTGGTTGAATTTGGTTGTTTGGGTGAAATGAATTGATTAGAATTGTTATGTTATGTGTGTATGGCGCGAGCCAATATCAGGAGAGGGGTAATGCTAGACATTACCCGATTTTGATATCGCGCCGTTATTGTAACACCCCACATCCGTTAATGTCACTCACAAAGGGAATGCACTAAGTTCTGTGGAGCATTTAGGGTAAAAGATGCAGATAAATTACAAGACAGACAGAAATTAAACAGCGGAAGATAAAACTTTGCTTTATTGATAAAATAATTTGTACAATGATTTCTTTACAATATCAGAGTATCATCTGTCTTACAAAATAAAGAAGCATAAAACAACATTTATATTCCCCAATTTTTGCATGAGCCAGCCATAGCATCTGATAAGAGAATCCAAGCAGACTTCGATAAATCTTCAAGCTGGGAAAGAGTGACAGTCCAACTTAACCTGAGCTATACTACTCCCTCCTCTACTACCTGGGGGGGGGGGGAACGGAAGAAAAGAAGACGAAAGAAAAACAGAGTCAGACATAAAGCCTGAGTAAGTTCAGTAACTTCTAGCATGTGAACATGGAAAACAAAACGACATGAATTAACTGAATACAAGATTACACCATGACGATAGGGTCAACAAGATTGGACAAGGTAATCACAAGATATGCTAAGATAAGATAAACTGGATACGCTCTAATACTTTCGCCGCTTCGCTCTAATACTTCGCCGCTTTGCTATTTCCTTGTTATACTGATTTCTATATCTCTGCACCACCTACCTAGTGTCCCAACTAGTAATGATAACGTGATCCCAATCCCTGTATCTTCCATTGCATTCCGGCATACATTCATTATTTATTACCTAGATCAAATATAGGGTTTTCTATCAAGTGCTTTCTAGATTTAACTAGAGTTTACGCTATCTGCTGAACGCTTCTCGGATTTATGCCACCTAGTCCAACTAGGGATTACACTACCTGTCAAACGATGCCCCCAAGTCTAGGACACACTACCTAGAGTGGTATATGTTCCAATACTTCCCCACGCATGTATCGCAAATCGTTATCGCTTGTCTAGATGCACATGTCCTGTAATGTGCGGTCCGAGTCCTGTGACAGGGCAAATCAAGGAATACAGAACTCGGTTGGGAGCTTTCAGATATCTGCCGATGCAGATGCTAAGGTCTGTTTTTATTCCAGTGGCTATGGTCCCACTTGACCCCTCCCTCAACTAATGAAAGGCACCCTTTGTAAAATGAGAACTATACGCCGGCCCCTGGTGCCCCACTATCCTATGGCCATCCTCACCCATAACTAGATAGCAATTATGGTCTTTTGGAGTTCTCCGCCTTTCCGCTTCACGTATCTCGACTGACTCAAGATGGATGGTAGACGACGAGTTGCTATCACAGGGCTACCGTCTTCTCGCCGAATCACGCTGGTCCATCCTAGTCTTTAGGTTGCCACATATATATATTGCAACCAAGGCATACCCTCGGTTCTTCTAACGCAGACCTTAACCTCTGTGAGCCCAGGATGATCATCTGCAGCCTCACAGAGGGATACCAAGAGTACCCTCACGTCCCCTCGAAGCCTCGGGCTTCGTAACCCAATTCGTTGGAGCCTTCTTAAAACCATATGGATGTCCGCTCCTTCGTGTTATACTAAGAATTACTACTTAGTTCTACTAACTAAGGTTTACCACTTAGTTTCCAAATTCCTTGTTTTCTTAACTAAGTTTTACTACTTAGTCCCTTTTTCAACTGAGGTTTACTATTTAGTTTTCTTTCTCGCCAGGTTGGGTTGGTTAAGTGTCTTTAGTCGATTGAAGCTATCTTAACCCTCTTCCCTTATCCTATTACACTGGTTAAGTGTTATCCCTTTATGCTTTTTACTTAACCCTATTCATTTATCATATTCTGATGGTTAAGCATTCAAGTTTACTTAACCCTATGGTCTAGTCCAGCTAACATATTAATTTGGCTAAGTATATTACTTAACCCCAACCTCTAGTCTAATTAACATGTTAAATTGGCTAAGTGTATTAACTTTACTTAACCCCACCTTTTAGTCTAGTCAACATGTTAATTTGGCTAAGTATTCCCATGGACTTAACCCTCCCATTCTAGCTTTAACTGTGCTAAGTTGGTTAAGTGTTCCTTAACCTTCCCATTCTAGCTTTAATTAATAAATTAAAGCCGCAACCTCTCACATTAGACAGATATTGCTGCGGTTACTCGATGTGCCGGTCGGTTCCGGGCAGGTTTACACCGCAACTCAGTCTAACCTCGGGTTAGGCATATTCATGTTTTCTAAGTTCAAAAGGGTTTTTGATTAATTTCCAAATTTGGTTTTGAAAACAACCATCCCGTCCTTCGGATCAGTTAGGGATAGCCAGGGAGGGCAGGAAACTTGTATTTTCCAAACCCAAGCCTAGACACTATCCTCTCTGTCACCCTAGAACCTTCTGGTCTATGTGTTATAAAAAGGGGTGTTATCAAAATACTTTTCTTTTGTTTATAAATTGTTAACAATTTATTTCAAAAGCCCATTTCCCCTTTTTAGACAAATTTGGCCTATATTTATTTGTCAAGCCTACTAGTATACTTATATTCTAGGCCCAAGTCCTAACCCAACATGCAGTTTAGGCCATTTCCTATTTCATTGCCGAAACTAGATTAAATATCCTAGTTTATACTTTATGGCCAAAATTTAACCAAGTTACATATTTTGTGGTAAATGAACAATTTAACATTTATGACGAATTCTATAAGTAAATTACTCCTAATTTACTGATTTCATTACTACTCTTTTAATGTACATTGTCACATTTATTATTATGGCCCATTCTCTCTTATTTATCATATTTATACTTTTTGGTATGTAAATTATACCAAGTTTAGTGTCGCTAACCATAATTTATTCTAAACATGATAATTGCTCACAATTATGAATAAATTCAAAATTGTGCTAATATACTTATTCCAAATCAACCTTAATTAACCCAATCTTGGTTTAACATCCTAATTCACAATTTATGGCAAAACTAGAATTATTTTTCTAGTTTACATTTTATGCCTAAAATTTAGCTTACTTACTAACGCTAAATTTAATATGTCAAAATCACATATCCCCTAATCCATGTCAAATTTCCCCGTTTTCATTTTAATATGCATGTCATAATACATATTCCAAATTATGCCAATTTCCAAGTTTACAACTACGTTCATATTCATTTCCATGTTTTTCCCCAAATCGCATTCCCACCGTTCGAATAATCGTGATTCAACCTAGATTATAAATAAATCTAGATTCGTAGATAAAAAGGGAATTAATCAAAATGACAAGAAGGAATAATTGGCATAAAAAGGTTTGGATAACAATGTAGGTTCAAGAATATGGGTAGACCTAACTAAATAGGTAAATTCCCACTGTCTTAAAACCAAAGAATGGGAAAAATAGGTTCAAGAACGTGGGTAGACCTAACTTAATAGGTAAATTCCCACTGTCTTAAAACCAAAGAAAAACCAAGGAACAGGTAGAATAAATAATTGGGTTTAGACCCAACTTCTCAATCACAAAACTAAAGCAATATTTTCCTAATCATAAATCATGGGTGTCAAAATCACAGTTGTCCTCATTATGTCATAAGTAATAGTTTATGTCCAAATCAAAGGTATAGGCCTAGTCAAGGAAATAATCCTTGTAGTCACAGTCACAGTCATAGGAAATGTCCATAGTCATATGCGATGTTCATAGTCCAAAAGGGAAAATAATTCCCATAGTCATAAGTCATTGTCATAGGCAATGTTTATATGTCCCAAAATCAAAGGCTTATGTCATAGTCCAAAGGCATATGCTTTCAAAGGCCACAGTTCTATAGTCATAGTCACGGTTACAGTCTTATTTGTCCTCGAATCATAACAGTTCTTAATTCAGTCCAAGAGTATAAACACAGATTCGAAGAGAGAGAGAGAGAGATTTGGCATATTCCTTTATTCCTTTAATTTCATGTCACAAATAAAACAAAATATTCAGATCTAGAAATAACCAACTTACAGAAAATAGATCTAGAAAAGAAGGAAAGCATGGCTATGATTCGTGCGTCGTTGATTGAAACTTGTTTGAGCTGGCCTTTGAATTCTTCACTTGAAACTTTGATTTGAATCCCTCCTTAAAAGTCTTTTAGCAGCATCTCCTCGTCTTGAATCATATTTTATTTTATTTATTTAAGAAAATTTAGAGGAGGGGAAGAAGCCATGAATCTTAGCAGCATAAGGATAGAAGAGAATTGGTGCAAAGAGAATGAAGACTAGGGCTGTTTATATAGCTGCTCAAAACCTTATCGTACACGCAGCGCTGAGTCAGCATTGAACCCAGTTAAGAAAATAGTCCAGGTACGTAGATGAATCTAGCCAAACCTTATCATACACGCAGCGCTGAGTCAGCATTGGGTCCCACAAGCTATTTTGGCGTAGAAATTTGAATTTCGAATGAATTGTTTTGGCGTAGAAGTTTGATTTTCGAACTTTTGAATTTCTGGAATTTATTTAACTGTTTTATTCACATGAAATATTCTTATATGTATACAATTCCTCTAACGACCATTTTACGCGTATATATATACGCACAACTTTCATTTTATTTTCAAAATTCAAATGATGTTGTCATATTTCATTGACTGTAGCCTTATCTTGAATTTTATCTTTCGTATACATATATTTTTGTATATATATATATATATTTATATTTATCATATGTATATATATATATTTTCTTTATTTCCTTATATGTACGTTCTTATCCTTTCAAATTTTGAATTTGTATACGTACATATATTTGCATGTTCTGTTGGCCCTCTCTAAAACAAAGATAAAAAAATTATGTCGCCGCCGGGGTTCGAACCCCCGACCTCCATGCTACAAATCCAATGCCTTAACCAACTGAGCTACAGAGGCTTTTGTTAATAAGTCTTAGAACAATAATAATTATTGTTCTCTCCTTACTTCTCTTTTTCATGTTAGTTACAATACTTAAATTAAACAACTACATGGATCTTTTTCTTTTAATTTTTCTTTTAAAAATTAATTATACTTTAATTTGAGAATCTTAATGTCACAGAATTACGGGGTGTTACATTCTCCCCCACTTAAAAGGATTTCGTCCCCGAAATCTTCAAGTTAGGAAGAATGTGTCCTACCATCCAATCACCCATATACTCAACCATTCAATCACAGGCATTCATTGTCCTTAAAAGATTTCTAATGCTTTCATGTTCATATGCATAGTGTGTGTATATGTCTCTATCTAATGCAAAATCAGGTGGTCTACTGATTCAGTTGACCTCCTTAATGCAAATCATGTATGTGCCATGCGTCCAATCATGCATGCAAGCATCCCTAGTCATGTAAATACTACATGCGTGCACAGCCATTCATCCATATGCAACGTCCATATGATATCATATCAAGTTCAACTAATAAACAAATGCATATATGTAAATGCAATATGAGAGCGTCCGAACTTGATCTAGTGCCTAATACGTATGCATATGCATCCACGAGCAACCATTTGCAACCATTCAACCATAACATGTTTCAAATACATGTTTACATCCATTGGCTTCTACCTAAGGATCGCAGATACGACCTAGAGGATATACTTTGGAAAGAGAGAAACAACTACGCGTAAAGCTCCTAAACAGAGAAATCAAGGATGCACCCTTAAGGAAAAAGGGCATGTTGCTAGTATCTAGCCTTCTTGAGCTTTACTCCACTGTATCTTAAACAATTTATCTTCACGATTGTGAAGTTCCTAACCTCCATTTCCAAAATAAACAGATGTCAATCACGGTACCAAGTGTATGATTAGAGGTCTCTCCCTTATCCACCATGCCATAACTATAAGGGTTGAAAGATCACTACGCGCTTTTTAGAGTGCCTGTCACAACTATTCATCTCTCACGCAAACCATCCTAGTCGAACTCGACATTCCTCAAGTACAAGCCCCAAAGGCCTAAACCAATATCAGACAAGCATCCAAGGAATATCTCCTCCGAATTTAGACGATCTACGTGATATGATATAAACAAACTCGATAACTATTCTCAAACCCCTACTATCCAAAAATAAACGGGTCGAACCACCCACTGGGTTTGAGACTGATTGGGATCTTCTTACTATACAAGTACTAAGGTGCAGAGACTTAACTATGGAAGCAAATATGAACAGATGCGAAGCGCTAAAACCGAAGGAAAGAGTATGAACAAAAAACTAGATTCTTTCCAACAGAAACTTTTACCACCTATCTCCTAGGTATGCTTAGCATGTACTTGTCCTTCTAAAAATCTTGTCCCTCGTCCTTGCCCTTGTCTTTAATTATATGCCCTATCATACTCTAGTAAGGATACTTCCTCTTTTATAATTTCTTCCTCCTTCGTGAGCTAACCTATCTCCATGCATTCCTCATCCTAGGGTTTTGTCCCTTTTGCCAAACTCCTCATCCCTTTCCATGTATTGCTATGTTGGCAAATCTCTCAAAAACCGCTTCCATCATACAGAAAAACCTTATAAACTTGAAAGAAGACTGGCCGTAAGTGGAACGAATACGGCTATAGATGGAGGACGGGCACTACTTTGCCCTTCGATGAGGTTACCTCCCAGAAAGCCAGGAGCCCCAGAGACTAAAGAAAGAAGGAGACAAGAATTCAAACAGAGGAAGAGAAGACAATGCATATGGCTTTGGGGAATATTCCTTTAAAACAAAACTTTTCTTTTGAAAATGCTTCTTTAAAAACCATTTTGAAAAATAATTTTTCAAATCCTTTATCTGATCCGGTAACCTTCAGCTCTGATACCACGTGTAACACCCCACATCCGTTAATGTCACTCACAAAGGGAATGCACTAAGTTCTGTGGAGCATTTAGGGTAAAAGATGCAGATAAATTACAAGACAGACAGAAATTAAACAGCGGAAGATAAAACTTTGCTTTATTGATAAAATAATTTGTACAATGATTTCTTTACAATATCAGAGTATCATCTGTCTTACAAAATAAAGAAGCATAAAACAACATTTATATTCCCCAATTTTTGCATGAGCCAGCCATAGCATCTGATAAGAGAATCCAAGCAGACTTCGATAAATCTTCAAGCTGGGAAAGAGTGACAGTCCAACTTAACCTGAGCTATACTACTCCCTCCTCTACTACCTGGGGGGGGGGGGAACGGAAGAAAAGAAGACGAAAGAAAAACAGAGTCAGACATAAAGCCTGAGTAAGTTCAGTAACTTCTAGCATGTGAACATGGAAAACAAAACGACATGAATTAACTGAATACAAGATTACACCATGACGATAGGGTCAACAAGATTGGACAAGGTAATCACAAGATATGCTAAGATAAGATAAACTGGATACGCTCTAATACTTTCGCCGCTTCGCTCTAATACTTCGCCGCTTCGCTATTTCCTTGTTATACTGATTTCTATATCTCTGCACCACCTACCTAGTGTCCCAACTAGTAATGATAACGTGATCCCAATCCCTGTATCTTCCATTGCATTCCGGCATACATTCATTATTTATTACCTAGATCAAATATAGGGTTTTCTATCAAGTGCTTTCTAGATTTAACTAGAGTTTACGCTATCTGCTGAACGCTTCTCGGATTTATGCCACCTAGTCCAACTAGGGATTACACTACCTGTCAAACGATGCCCCCAAGTCTAGGACACACTACCTAGAGTGGTATATGTTCCTATACTTCCCCACGCATGTATCGCGAATCGTTATCGCTTGTCTAGATGCACATGTCCTGTAATGTGCGGTCCGAGTCCTGTGACAGGGCAAATCAAGGAATACAGAACTCGGTTGGGAGCTTTCAGATATCTGCCGATGCAGATGCTAAGGTCTGTTTTTATTCCAGTGGCTATGGTCCCACTTGACCCCTCCCTCAACTAATGAAAGGCACCCTTTGTAAAATGAGAACTATACGCCGGCCCCTGGTGCCCCACTATCCTATGGCCATCCTCACCCATAACTAGATAGCAATTATGGTCTTTTGGAGTTCTCCGCCTTTCCGCTTCACGTATCTCGACTGACTCAAGATGGATGGTAGACGACGAGTTGCTATCACAGGGCTACCGTCTTCTCGCCGAATCACGCTGGTCCATCCTAGTCTTTAGGTTGCCACATATATATATTGCAACCAAGGCATACCCTCGGTTCTTCTAACGCAGACCTTAACCTCTGTGAGCCCAGGATGATCATCTGCAGCCTCACAGAGGGATACCAAGAGTACCCTCACGTCCCCTCGAAGCCTCGGGCTTCGTAACCCAATTCGTTGGAGCCTTCTTAAAACCATATGGATGTCCGCTCCTTCGTGTTATACTAAGAATTACTACTTAGTTCTACTAACTAAGGTTTACCACTTAGTTTCCAAATTCCTTATTTTCTTAACTAAGTTTTACTACTTAGTCCCTTTTTCAACTGAGGTTTACTATTTAGTTTTCTTTCTCGCCAGGTTGGGTTGGTTAAGTGTCTTTAGTCGATTGAAGCTATCTTAACCCTCTTCCCTTATCCTATTACACTGGTTAAGTGTTATCCCTTTATGCTTTTTACTTAACCCTATTCATTTATCATATTCTGATGGTTAAGCATTCAAGTTTACTTAACCCTATGGTCTAGTCCAGCTAACATATTAATTTGGCTAAGTATATTACTTAACCCCAACCTCTAGTCTAATTAACATGTTAAATTGGCTAAGTGTATTAACTTTACTTAACCCCACCTTTTAGTCTAGTCAACATGTTAATTTGGCTAAGTATTCCCATGGACTTAACCCTCCCATTCTAGCTTTAACTGTGCTAAGTTGGTTAAGTGTTCCTTAACCTTCCCATTCTAGCTTTAATTAATAAATTAAAGCCGCAACCTCTCACATTAGACAGATATTGCTGCGGTTACTCGATGTGCCGGTCGGTTCCGGGCAGGTTTACACCGCAACTCAGTCTAACCTCGGGTTAGGCATATTCATGTTTTCTAAGTTCAAAAGGGTTTTTGATTAATTTCCAAATTTGGTTTTGAAAACAACCATCCCGTCCTTCGGATCAGTTAGGGATAGCCAGGGAGGGCAGGAAACTTGTATTTTCCAAACCCAAGCCTAGACACTATCCTCTCTGTCACCCTAGAACCTTCTGGTCTATGTGTTATAAAAAGGGGTGTTATCAAAATACTTTTCTTTTGTTTATAAATTGTTAACAATTTATTTCAAAAGCCCATTTCCCCTTTTTAGACAAATTTGGCCTATATTTATTTGTCAAGCCTACTAGTATACTTATATTCTAGGCCCAAGTCCTAACCCAACATGCAGTTTAGGCCATTTCCTATTTCATTGCCGAAACTAGATTAAATATCCTAGTTTATACTTTATGGCCAAAATTTAACCAAGTTACATATTTTGTGGTAAATGAACAATTTAACATTTATGACGAATTCTATAAGTAAATTACTCCTAATTTACTGATTTCATTACTACTCTTTTAATGTACATTGTCACATTTATTATTATGGCCCATTCTCTCTTATTTATCATATTTATACTTTTTGGTATGTAAATTATACCAAGTTTAGTGTCGCTAACCATAATTTATTCTAAACATGACAATTGCTCACAATTATGAATAAATTCAAAATTGTGCTAATATACTTATTCCAAATCAACCTTAATTAACCCAATCTTGGTTTAACATCCTAATTCACAATTTATGGCAAAACTAGAATTATTTTTCTAGTTTACATTTTATGCCTAAAATTTAGCTTACTTACTAACGCTAAATTTAATATGTCAAAATCACATATCCCCTAATCCATGTCAAATTTCCCCGTTTTCATTTTAATATGCATGTCATAATACATATTCCAAATTATGCCAATTTCCAAGTTTACAACTACGTTCATATTCATTTCCATGTTTTTCCCCAAATCGCATTCCCACCGTTCGAATAATCGTGATTCAACCTAGATTATAAATAAATCTAGATTCGTAGATAAAAAGGGAATTAATCAAAATGACAAGAAGGAATAATTGGCATAAAAAGGTTTGGATAACAATGTAGGTTCAAGAATATGGGTAGACCTAACTAAATAGGTAAATTCCCACTGTCTTAAAACCAAAGAATGGGAAAAATAGGTTCAAGAACGTGGGTAGACCTAACTTAATAGGTAAATTCCCACTGTCTTAAAACCAAAGAAAAACCAAGGAACAGGTAGAATAAATAATTGGGTTTAGACCCAACTTCTCAATCACAAAACTAAAGCAATATTTTCCTAATCATAAATCATGGGTGTCAAAATCACAGTTGTCCTCATTATGTCATAAGTAATAGTTTATGTCCAAATCAAAGGTATAGGCCTAGTCAAGGAAATAATCCTTGTAGTCACAGTCACAGTCATAGGAAATGTCCATAGTCATATGCGATGTTCATAGTCCAAAAGGGAAAATAATTCCCATAGTCATAAGTCATTGTCATAGGCAATGTTTATATGTCCCAAAATCAAAGGCTTATGTCATAGTCCAAAGGCATATGCTTTCAAAGGCCACAGTTCTATAGTCATAGTCACGGTTACAGTCTTATTTGTCCTCGAATCATAACAGTTCTTAATTCAGTCCAAGAGTATAAACACAGATTCGAAGAGAGAGAGAGAGAGAGATTTGGCATATTCCTTTATTCCTTTAATTTCATGTCACAAATAAAACAAAATATTCAGATCTAGAAATAACCAACTTACAGAAAATAGATCTAGAAAAGAAGGAAAGCATGGCTATGATTCGTGCGTCGTTGATTGAAACTTGTTTGAGCTGGCCTTTGAATTCTTCACTTGAAACTTTGATTTGAATCCCTCCTTAAAAGTCTTTTAGCAGCATCTCCTCGTCTTGAATCATATTTTATTTTATTTATTTAAGAAAATTTAGAGGAGGGGAAGAAGCCATGAATCTTAGCAGCATAAGGATAGAAGAGAATTGGTGCAAAGAGAATGAAGACTAGGGCTGTTTATATAGCTGCTCAAAACCTTATCGTACACGCAGCGCTGAGTCAGCATTGAACCCAGTTAAGAAAATAGTCCAGGTACGTAGATGAATCTAGCCAAACCTTATCATACACGCAGCGCTGAGTCAGCATTGGGTCCCACAAGCTATTTTGGCGTAGAAATTTGAATTTCGAATGAATTGTTTTGGCGTAGAAGTTTGATTTTCGAACTTTTGAATTTCTGGAATTTATTTAACTGTTTTATTCACATGAAATATTCTTATATGTATACAATTCCTCTAACGACCATTTTACGCGTATATATATACGCACAACTTTCATTTTATTTTCAAAATTCAAATGATGTTGTCATATTTCATTGACTGTAGCCTTATCTTGAATTTTATCTTTCGTATACATATATTTTTGTATATATATATATATTTATAATTATCATATGTATATATATATATATATTTTCTTTATTTCCTTATATGTACGTTCTTATCCTTTCAAATTTTGAATTTGTATACGTACATATATTTGCATGTTCTGTTGGCCCTCTCTAAAACAAAGATAAAAAAATTATGTCGCCGCCGGGGTTCGAACCCCCGACCTCCATGCTACAAATCCAATGCCTTAACCAACTGAGCTACAGAGGCTTTTGTTAATAAGTCTTAGAACAATAATAATTATTGTTCTCACCTTACTTCTCTTTTTCATGTTAGTTACAATACTTAAATTAAACAACTACATGGATCTTTTTCTTTTAATTTTTCTTTTAAAAATTAATTATACTTTAATTTGAGAATCTTAATGTCACAGAATTACGGGGTGTTACAGTTATGCCACCAAATTTTTTCTAAAATATGTTAGAATAATAAAAATATTATTTTTATCGTGTAAATGAATTGAATGAATATTTTATTGTTAAAAATATAATTTTTAACGTGTATATGAATAAAATAAATAATCATTTACAAATCAGACGATTTGTTTATGTACGCCCATTTGACTGATATGGATTGGGACGATAAATTTTACACATCGCCAACTGCACAAATAAAATCTGCGTTTGTGAATTGAAACCCCTCAAGGTGTTGGGATGATATTGGACGTACACTAATCCCAATAGTTTAGTGGTATGTCGATCGATTGGATTGACAGGCTGTATAAGCGTTAATTATTTATAATTAATGCTTATATAGTGTAGAATGCACTCTGGATGATGGTTGATTGTTTATTATGGTTGTTATACACATTGGTTGTGTGAAATCCATTTAATCAACATTATATGGTAATTGACTGTGTCTGATTCCAATTCAGAAGAAAATAATATTTTTAAAATGACGAACATTTTAAAATAACGAATATTTTAAAATAATATTCAGTAAAAGATCAAAATATGATTTTGATGTCCGATTTGGGATGGACACGAATATATTTAAATATATATAGCCGTGTTGATTAGATTAACGTCATTTTGACATGAACGATATTTATATCGATTTTATTCATTTTTATAATGAATATCGAAAAGGAGATGATTTCAAAATCTGATGTTTTGAAAATATTATCATTTATATATTAATGATATGGAATATTCAATTTTGATTTGAAATTGAATATGAAGTTGAAATCGTTTTGAAAATGAATTTAAAACGATTTATATAATATTTTTTAACGGAAATCAATGAAATATATATTATATATATTATATATATAATATAATGGCCTGAATAGAACGCACCGCTCTGCGGCAGTTCGCGAATTTCGATCAGTGACTTCGAATATATTACAGGAGATCCGACTGTCGGATTCTCCTAAAATATTCGTATCAAAAAGCGATTTCTAACGAATATTGGAGATTTGAAATCTAACGGTTGGATTTGGAATTATGTCCAAATAAAATTTGGAAAAGGTCGCTGTTAGTGCAGTTCGATGGCCGTTTATGGAAATCGACTGTGCGGGCCTTGGTAAAATTATTAAAAATATCAATAATTAGTGTAAAATCGTAGGAAATGATTTGGAAAGAATTAGGATGAAAAATTCCATATTTGAAAAGATAAAAATAAATTTTTATCGAAATGAACTAGTTGTGAACTAGAATTATAATCCAATTATTTCTAAATAAATAAATTGGATTTGAAATGGTTTTAAAAATAACCAGGATTCCCAATATGATATTTATTGGTTTTAGAATTTGATATTGAATATAAGCCGATATATTTTCTATTCAGAGCCTTGTATTTAATATCAAATGGGATATTGGGTTTGTCGTGAACGGTGTCTTCAGTAACACTGTTCTTGAACCCCATGTGAAGAGAATAAATCTTTTAATTAAGATTGTTAGAGTTTCCAATTATACTTAATAATTGGAATAAAATGAAATGCGAATTGGGTTTATCGTGAACTATGTTTTTTTAACGACATTCGTTCTTTAACCCGATTTACAGTGAAATGTGATTTGGAATTTATAAATCTTTTGTCAAGATTTAAAGGAGATTTTCCAAAGTAATGTTTTCCAATTTAACATATTAAATTGGAATTGAATAGAATTCGATTTGGTAATAATCGAAGTGAGCTTCTGTAGAGGAAGACTGTTAATATGTATGGAATTTAAAAAGGCTTTGCCGTTATTCCATTTATGTTATTGGTTAGATATGGGAGTTCATGTCGATTACAAATATTGATCTGTTTTCTGTGAAGATTCCATTGTTAATGGAATGAGATTTTGGGTTTATCGTGACCTGTGTTCTAAATGACATTAGTTCTTTAACCCTGTTAAAGGTAAGATTTATTTCTTAACTTTGAATAATCATTAAGTAATGATTTTTGGAAATTAAAACTAAATCAGAGTTTTAATGAATATTTAAATAGATTAAAAGGTGAATTTGATAACTAAAATTATCAAATTCAATAAATGATCGAGAATGGAGTACCACCAGTTTTACTCCAGGCGATAGTTAAATCTTTAATTAGATTTGAACATGAAATGGTAATTGAATTTACCGATAACACCGTGGTGTTAGATATGAAGTATTAGCAGTTTTGCTTCATGGGATGAATAGGTTGGGATTGGGGAATTAAACAAAGATTACTTCGGTTAGGTGCGATAGTCCCGACTAGTTTGGATAAACCATAATTTGGTTTGAATTGATATCCAAATGGAGATTAAAGAATAAATTTAAAGAATTTATCTTTGATAAAATTAATGGGAACCATTCCCAAAGGACATGATTATTTAAATAAAAGAATATTCAGAATTGGAATGAGACGTATGTTGTCTTATTATAGCACTTGTTTATTATATACGCGAGTTATTCAGAAAGACCGGGTTTATCCCATTCTGAATAACTGAATCGGCGATGAGTCGACGATGAAGAGGGTGGTTGAAGACCGGAGGTCTTCACATCGTTTGGATGATTACTGATGTCTTGATTGGGCTATACATCCAAGACAAGGTAATAAGTGGTGATCGTCCATACGTACTTGTATATCGACCGGATATGCGAGAGACTCTTTCCTGTATTGGACACATGGGACGAGGAATAAGGTGCCTCCGGTTTCGTTCAGACCCAGAATGAACTTGTAAATGGATGTGTTTCTGACATTGGATTTCATTCTATGTGATTGATAGACATCGGTTGCATAACGTGAATTGCCTTTGTGGCATGCTGAGATGCAAATGATCAAGGCTTCTGTTGAGAAGCAGAGTCTTGTGGTTGATGATCAAAGCACGGCTTTAATATAGCGTAGCTTTGTATAGTGTTAATTCGCGAGCCTCACACCCCGGTGTGAACCAGAAATGGGAGAGGACATCAGGGAGGGCATGCGTTTCCTTCTAGCTAGGAGTGGTGTCTGGGTTTTGCACGCCCAGGCGTTTTACTTATGTGGATGATGGATAGTGAGGCGCCTCGGTTATTTCGGTCTCTGCGGAGCCGATGGATGGTCTATATACAGACCAGATTTACGCCCCGTAGGGCGGGGAAACGTAGTGTTCAGGCATTTTAATCCACATCGAGTGGACCGGCCCTGACGATCTAAAGGTCACTCGAGGTCTGACCTGAGACATAGGCTAGATTGTCTCGAAGCGGTAAGGACGATCCCTTGCCTTGGTTCACAGATGGAAATCCAACTTCCAATATGACATTTTACAGTTTTTATTTGTATACTATCGGTGACATAGTGGCATGGGACGCTAATGCCGTCTAGGATTGATACATTTATATTTGAAGTTGTTTTCATACACTTTACACTATTATAGTATCAAAATGATTTGTTTTAAATGTACCAAGCATGTTTGGCTATTACAAGGTAAAACTCTATCCTACGGCTTGCGTTGCATTGTGTGATGGGACCTAAGTCTTATAATAACTTCATTTTTCTAAAAAGCATTGCGCTGTTTATTCTATGCACTGGTATTCTTAGGAGGAACCCCGTTCCGTGTTATACGGCGTGGTCCCTTGATTTACCAAATTTTAAAGTAAAGACTTAATAACTGTTTTAGTTCTCACACCAGTCACATGACTGACCTGAAGTTTATTGTTTTAACCTAAACTCTGGGTGCCCCTATTTTCCACACGGGCAGCTAGTAGTTTTGGTTTTGCAGATTTATATTCACAGGATCCTGGTTTACAGCTGGAATGATATTCGGAAAGCTCTGTATCTGTATATTCCTTTCAGTTGTGTTTTTGTATTATTTTTCGCTGCATTGTAATTTGTAAATCGCTGATATTTTTGTTTTGTATATTATTCATGTACACTCTGGAATATTCTTGTATTCTGATGAAATTGCTGTAATAAGCAATGAAATGTTCTTCTGTTTGTGTTCTGATTTGTCGTGTTCTTAAAGAAATTCGGGCTTTCCTTCACGGGGAAGTTCGGGTCGTCTCATTGGCATACCCGTATGAAGATATGTACATACTGGCTATACAAAACTTCTACCGGTTTCTTTATTTACAAGTAACTCTGCCAGAGAGCCCTTTTTCTTAGTTAAAAGCTTTTTACCCATGATCACTTGAGATATTTTATCATATTATAACTTGCTTCTTCATATACTGCTATTTTTGAGCTTAAGGATCAGTAATACCCTATGTAACCTCCCTAAAATCCGTTATTCATCTCAGACATGGACATATTAGAGCACACCATTTGCCTTTAGTTTAAGTCATCATTTAAATAATGTTTCATACTATAAAACTATATTTGAAATACCAACCAAATTTATTAAGTTAATTATATAACATCTTTTATTATACTAGTATGTATAATATGAAAACATGTTTCACCATATTAAATCGTCATTAATATGAATGCATTTCAGGTCTAATAACAATGACCTACACAAACAGTATTCTTTGCTCATAATGTACCCTTGATTCAAATTATTTGCATTCCATACATAGGCAGTATTTGACAGATGTCATTTCGTGTGCAATAAGCTAGATTGCTTATAAGCTAATTTTTTTTTACCTATATAACCATCTTATGCACAAAAAACCTTTCTAAGTGCGTACATAAGCTTATGCCTATTATGCTTAAATATTTATGTTCACCTTAATTGTCAAAGATTATAAACATAAGTATCCTGACATTATAATTAACCCACTTCTTCTCTCTTACTGGATTCGATCTTTACTTACATAGGCGCATTGCAGTGTAAATACTAAAAGACTTCATCATATTCTAATGTGTTTGGTGCGGTTATATCAGTAAGCAATCAGGTCATTTGGGTGATCTACAACCTTATTTCAGTATACAGATTTTAGTAGAAAACAACAATTTTATTCTACTATATCAAATCTAATTCTTTTTCTGTTGCACTAATTATATAATATCACAATTATGAAAGCTTCTTTAATTCAAAACATCATTAGTGAGGCCTAGCCTATAATATACTATTTACACAGAGTTTTTATTACTTTAAAACATGGCTTGTACTTTTTAGTTATAACTTATTCCTTACTTCTATCATTTATATTTATTTGTATAAAAATAGAAGCATGCTACGGTCATACATTATTATGTGGCATCCATGTGCAATCACATCAAAGCAAGTGTATATGTATAAACTCATGGTATATTACCATCTGCTTCATAATGTCCATATATCAAATTATAGGTAAATGAATTCTTCTCAGGCATTCACATACAAAAACATATCAACTTGAAGGCATATATCACTTTATCGATCTTTATCTAACTTATTCTAAATTCTAGGTTAACCATTAAGGCCTAAATTTCACAAGCATCACATTTTAAATACATAACTCAACACCATTTCGTATTATAAAAAGTACATTAGACATATGTGTACTTCATTTATACTTGCTTGACCTCTCTAATCAGCAAGATGTTCAAGCTCTGTTTAATAAAATAAACCTTTAATTAAATCCTACTCATTGCATCTTCGTCTAATACAAATACGTAAACTTATTGAATCTTTTATCTTGCTGTGTAAGTAAAAAAATACATCCATATATCACTTATATTCCATACATCCCTCCATACACAACACATATTCATTGATAGATTTTAGTACATCTATCTTTATTTATTTTCAAGGAAAACTAAATATTCACATATGCAGTTATTTTAATTACAACATATTATCCCAATCATCCTCAATGAAAATACAATAAAATACTTCATCATACATCAAACACCCTTTAAAAAACTAAGTACTCTAATTAACTGAGATTGGCAGCTTTTTACTTAATTCTTAGCAATTCCATCAGCTCATTCACTTGCAAACCATGCACCTACTTCCATGTAAGCAATAACTGAGCTGCCGCATTCAAATGAGACACCCCAGAAGATTGCAAAGACAATCAAACAAGGGTCAGACTTTTAAGCCTGGTATGAGTACACTTTAATCTATATGAATATGAATATAGGTTACCCTTTAATATGGTTCATATTTATTTTTCTACTTAGCAAATTATTCAAGTGATTTACACTAATAATTCATAGCTTACACATTAATATTTCAGAGAAAACACACTAGTATATTCGCTAGCATACATATATTTATGCAGCCATACAAATAAAAATCAATCAACCAATACACTGGGCATCCCATGCCTTCCCTCTTGCATTCTTTTATGACGTGACTTATATTTTCTTAGACTAGCCACTTTATCATTTCTTGAATTATATATTCAGTTTCTTGAGTCTATCTCCTTACATTGAACACCAGTGCACATTATGCATGCTTAGTTTACCACTTGAATCTAAATAGATCAATGTTATAACTCCTTTCATGTTTAATTACACTATTTATTTATCCTCCTTGTTACCTGTTTCTTAGCAATAATTTCCCCTCCCACATCCCTGGATTAATCAAATAGGCAACCCATGATAAATTTATGTACATCAAATTAGTCAACATATACGTAAGTTCTGTATACAATACAACAATCATTCACTTAATTCAAGCCTAACAAGTAGGTCTTCATTCTCATCCATCACACACTAGCAACTCAATCATTATTTCTCAAAGCATTTTTACAGCAATATATCATATAAAATCCCTTTTATGTGCATTCTTAAATCTCCTTATATTTACATTACTGTGAGCATATGATTAGAGTCATATTGGAGCCTCATAGACCCTGATTCTGTTACCTAAACACATGTAACGTCCCGCCTTTTTGACCACTTCAAACAGGTAATTAAGCCAACTTAAAATGTTCAAATCGATGGATCGTTATTTAGCTTACAGAGTTTAAACATGAAATCAACACAGAATATCACAGAATAAATAACACAGTATTTAACAGCAAAATAAAACGTTTATATATAGTCAAAATCTTTGAATACAACATTTTTCCTATGTAAAGCGGAATTTTATAAGAACTTGAATACAAGAAAATATTTACTGTTTTTGAAAAGAACTTCAGAGTGCGCGTCTTTGAAACCCCAGCTTTGCCAATCTTCGAATCCAAAGTTGTAACCTTTAAAATTTGTAACACTCGGATCTGACCCGAGCGTTCCATGCAAAAACATAAAACACTCGAGCAGGATTAATCATGGTTCAAGTAAATTAATTTCAATAGAAACTGACATATAATAGTAATCCTTACATCAGTCATATGTCAAATACAATGGTGCAGTGTCTATGCAATATTGGTTTATTTTAAGAACCAATGGTCATAGAAGCCTGCATATACCCTTGTGTACAGGTACACATGTGCACTGCCCCAGCATTCCATAACCATAACATTCAAGTATGGTGAGGCACAACAAGAAGACCACAAAACAGTGGACAAACGATAAGGAAGTGCATATCAATCATGCAGTAGAAAAAGTGTAATCAGTCCAACATGGTGATCCAGCTTAAAAATATAAACCAGATCATAATGGATACTGCAATACAAGGAAAAACACAATTGCAGGCTCAGGGCAATAGGGATAAACCGGTCCAATATCAATGCTAAGAATAGATAGTGTTCAAAGGTGATATCGAAATGCTAAGAATGAATAGGCTAGCTCAAGGGACATCACATGTTATATATATACGTTCAAGCTTTAGGTCAGTGTCAGCAAGACGGTCACAGTGCTTAGCCGAACCTTTAAAATGCCTAAACTTGACAGGTTAAAGAAAAGGTGGTGGAGTAAAAATAATAATTTACATTGTGATGACAAGCAATAGTAAACTAGGTCATAACAGTGCATATCATTTTGCCAAACCCCTTTCAGACCATAACATTGTATATGATTTTGTTAAACCTTTTCAGATCATAACATTGTATATGATTTTGTTAAACCATTTCGGATCATAACATTATATATAATATCTCAAATCTAGTGTTTATATACAAATATATGACAACATGTATCAATAGTAGTGCATACACAAATATATGACAACATGTATCATTAACAGGACGAAATTTTCACTCACAATATTTGGATCCTGTTTCGAACAAGCTAGTATAGGCATAGGACAAGTTTGTGTATACACTACAACCGTACAGTTCATAACAGTGAGCAAAATTTCGGCTAGAGATCATAGTATGAGGCACAATATAAGTTGGTAGTGTTAAATAAAATACAACAGGCAATGAACCCAATATATGTATTCAGTTTCACTTATCACCTGAGTAAACATGTACTGCTCAAATAAGTGTGAAAATATTTAGCAAAGGGTTCAAAACTGGGTACACCGCTTGGTTCAAAAACGAGTGATTCAGGGTGACGGTAATGAAACCACATACTCCAAATAACAATTGTATCCCCGTACTAATTGGCTATCCCACTTGGTTGTAAACTAGACTTGTATTTAAGGATAACTTTATTACATTTGTACATTCAACAAGGATTTATTCATATTCACATTTCCATCTCTGAGTCTAAAATATAAGAATGTGCTATTATCACTAGAAAGTCATCAATACACCACTTAATCATAAAGCAACATTAGATATTTAACATAGTTCAAAAAGAATCATTTTATTTTCAGAATTTCATCCCATATCAGCGAACAGATACCCATCTGAGTATTCCATTGATTCTATTTTAATCAAATATTTATGTAAAACCACACTACTGATGTGTTCCTTCTTTGTAAATTTTATTATATCCATGCAGCATGTTTTAACCGATATCAATATGAGCGCATGAACATAAAGTTGAAGGTATCAGTCTATTCTTAAACAAACTGGCAACAGCTATAATAATAAATATTTTACAGCTTAACATAACATATGAAATTTAAACAGTCATGCAAAGCAGAGATAACTCACTATTAACCTAACACTTTTTTTTTATGGAAATGCAGACCGTAAACGATCGTGTTATTTTACACAAAATATTTTTATCTTTTTAAAGCATTTAACTCAATCTTTGGTGAAAATTTAGGATTTTTGGTCCATGTACTATTGTAATTGCAACTTCCATATACATATATATTTCTAATCTTAAATTAAGGGAACTGTGTGTAACAACCGGGAAATTCTGAGCCAATTAAATTTTTTATTTTGGCAATTTTAGTGAATTTTGAACATTTAAAATGATTTATTTTAAATAATAACGACGAGAAATTTATTTTGAATAGAATTAGAACATATATATTTATATAGATCGTCGTTAGAATATAAATATTTATTTTTAATTATAAAAGGAATTTAAAATGGCGCGGTAGTTTGAAATTTCGATTTCAAAGTTCAAATGAATGTGCAGGAATCAAAATAAACCGAATTTTAGCGAAACCAAAAATATTAGAATCTAATAGAGAATATCTTTCCAACGAATCCGAAAAATCAAAATTTCATAGAGGGAATCAAAAGTTATGTCCAGTTGAAGATTCAAAATAGTCGCTATGGAATTCTGGCCCTTAAAAATGGAAATATTGCAAACAACCTCGGTTTTCGACGAAACCACTTTTGTTCGATCCGTGATGTTAAATTGTTGCTAGATTCCAAAATTCGTAATTTTCTGAATCAATATGTGAGCGTGGCGAAAGAAAACGTGTTTTTAACAGTTTAAGTCAATTTTGATCGACCTGGAAATGGCCATTTTTCAAACGATCTCAGAATTTGACGAAATTAGTTTTGTTAGAACCGTATCGTCAATACGAAGCTAGAAAATATTTTTTGGGAATTTTTAGAGTCCGTATGTGGCCCCGGTAAATTGAAATGTACGTTTAAAATTCAATATAATGACTTATATTTTAATTTGAACGAAAACTGCTCGTAACGGCCGAGATGGCTTACGAAACATATCCCATTGTGTTCGGAATGAGGATATTTAGCTAGGGGCGACAGTCGTTGGGTCCTAATTGGAGTTGGTGATGATTTGGAATTTAAAGAGAATTTAAATAATATAAAAAATATATTTAAATAGAAAATAAAACCCTAAATTTCCTCATTCCTTTCAGCCGCCTCAAACTTCCATCGACGATCCAAATCGCCCCAACCTTCTTACCTCTCGTTCACTTCAGCCATTCAACCGATTTCAAAATTTCCAAAACTGAATTGTGGAGCTACAAGAGCTCTTTAGATTTAACGGTCAGGATTTGATTTTATTTCGTATATTGCGGAAGATGGAAGGCTGAAGTAGCATCCGTCACAGAGGCTTTTAGCAAGAAGGAGACCGCCGAGTTGGCTGTTATGGCCAGGCATGGGGGAAGGGGGCTGCACCGCTTCAGGTGGTGTTTGCTGATCCACCTCCGGCAGCTCCCTGGCGACGGTATTGACGAGTTTTGAAGGCGATGAGGTGCTGTTTTTTGAGTCCAGAAATTCAACGAGGTAAAAGAAGATGGTAATTCATTTTACTGTAAATAACCTTGTTAAAAGTTCTGTTTAAAATAAAATGGCATTATTTTACATAATAAAATAGTATGGTTTTAGAAATATAAACAAGCTATGTTTTAAAAATATAAACAGGATTTGTTTTAAAAATATAAACAGGATTTGTTTTAGAAATATAAACAAGATATGTTTTAAAAATATAAACAGGATTTGTTATAAAAATATAAACAGGATTTTTTTAGAAATATAAACAAGATATGTTTTAAAAATATAAACACGATTTGTTTTAGAAATATAAACTGGATTTGTTTTAAAAATATAAATAGAATTTGTTTTAAGAATATATAGCTTGATTTTTATACATAAATAGCAATGTAAAAATATAATTTTTATGTAAAAAAAGGATTGATTTTTATCGTATGGAAAATATATTTTTAGTTAGAAGGAAAATATAAAAATATGATTTTTATATAACAGAAATTATAAAAATATGATTTTTGTATAAGAATAAAAATGTGAATTTTATTGTAAACAGCGTGAAATGGTTGAGTTGGAATGTCGGGCAAATCCAAACCGTTTAGAAAGAAAGAATGGCAGAGTGGATCCCAAGGTGAGAACTCCTCACTTTTATTTTAATTTCTAGTTGAAATATATACTAGGATGCAGACGGTGCTTGTAACACCCCACATCCGTTAGTGTCACTCACAAAGGGAATGCACTAAGTTCTGTGGAGCATTTAAGGTAAAAGATGCAGATAAATTACAAGACAGACAAAATTTAAAATAGTGGAAAGTAGAACTTTACTTTATTGATAAAATAGTTTGTACAACAATTGTTTTCCAACATCAGAATATCTGTCTTACGAAATAAAGAAGCATAAAACAACAGTTTATATTCCCCAATGTAGCAAGAGCCAGCCATAGCAATGGAAAAGAGAATCCAAGCAAAACTTCGACTAATCTTCAGCTTGGAAAGAGACTGAGCTTAAGTAGTAACATTCCCTCCCTACGGACCTGGGGGGGGGGGACGGAAGACAAGAAAGCGAAAGAAAACAGAGTCAGACATAAAGTCTGGTAAGTTCAGTAACTTTCAGCATGTGAACAGGGAAAAGCAACATGACATGAATTAACTGAATACAAGATAATACCATGATGATATGGCAAACAAGATAACATAAGATTAACGCAAGATATGCTAAGACAAGATAAGATATGCTTCACTACTTCCTCTGCTTTGCTATTACCTTGTTATTCTGGTTTCTGCACCACCTAACTAGTGTCTCAACTAGTAATCTGAATAAAATGATAACGTGATCCCAATCCCTGTAATTGCCGTTGCCTTTAGGTGTACATCTATTATTTATTACCTAGATCTAATCTAGGGTTTTTTATCGAGCGCTTTCCAGATTTAACCAGGGTTTACACGACCTAGATCCAACTAGGGTTTATGTTACCTATTAAACGCTTCTCGGATTCAGGGTTTATGCCACCTAGGTCCAACTAGGGATTATGCTACCTGTCGAACGATGCCCCTTAGTCTAGGACACACTACCTAGGACGGTATATGTTCCTAGACTTTCCCCACATATGTGTCGCGAACCGTTATCGCTGTCTAGATGCATATGTCCTGTATATGTGCGGCCCGAGTCCCGTGGCAGGGCTGCTTTAGAAACACGGAACTCGGTCGGGAGCTTTTCAGATATCTGCCGATGCAGATGCTAAGGTCTGTTTTTCTGCCAGTGGTTATGGTCCCACGTGACCCCTCCCTCAACTAATGAAAGGCAATCCAAGAAAATTAAGTGCGAGAACTGTACTTTTGCCACCCTATGCCCTACTTTCCTATTGGCCAGCCTCACCCATAACTAGATAGCAAGTATATGGTCTGTTGGGAGTTCTCTGCCTTTCCGCATACGTACAACGATTGACTAAAGATGGTAGGTAGACGACAAGTTGCTATCACAGGGCTACTGGTCTCGCCGAATCACGCTGGTCCATCCTAGTCTTTAGGTTGCCTTGTATTGCAACCAAGGCATACCCTTGGTTCTTCTACCGCAGACCTTAACCTCTGTGAGCCCAGGAGGATCATCTGCCACCTCATAGAGGGATACCAAGAGTACCCTCACGTCCCCTCGAAGCCTCGGGCTTCGTAACCCAATTCGTTGGAGCCTTCTCTAAGATTAGATGCTCGCTGCTCCTCGTGTTATACTAAGGATTACTACTTAGTTTTTCTAACTAAGGTTTACCACTTAGTTTATTAAATCGTCGTTTTTCTTAACTAAGGTTTACAACTTAGTCCCTTTTCAACTAAGGTTTACTACTTAGTCCCCTTCCTCGTTAAGTTGGATTGGTTAAGTGTTATTAGTCAATTCAAGTTAACTTAACCTATTCATTTGTCATATTAAACTGGTTAAGTGTTATTAGTAATTCATGTTGACTTAACCCTACCACAAACCAAGTTATATTGGTTAAGTATTTTCTTATTACTTAACCTTACTCATTCACTTTGTATTGGTTAAGTGTTCTTTTTAACTTAACCTTAACATATGTTTAATAATCATGTTCTAATCGTTAAGTATTGTCCCTTTCATGTTTTTAACTTAACCTTGTTCATTTATCGCACTATGATGGTTAAGTGTTCTAAGTTTACTTAACCCCACCCTCCAGTCTAGTTAACATGTTAAATTGGCCAAGTGTATTAAATTTACTTAACCCCACCTTCTAGTCTGGTTAACATGTTAAATTTGCTAAGTGTATTAAATTTACTTAACCCCACCTTCTAGTCTGGTTAACATGTTAAATTGGCTAAGTGTATTAAATTTACTTAACCCCACCTTCTAGTCTGGTTAACATGTTAAATTGGCTAAGTGTATTTCTTGGTTACTTAACCCTTACAAATCCTGTCTTGTTACCATGTTAAGTTGGTTAAGTATTCCTATGGACTTAACCCTATCAATTCTAGCTTAGCTTTAATTGTCTTATTAAAGCACCAACCACTCACATTAGACAGGTATTGTTGCGGTTACTGGATAGCCGGTCGGTTCCGGGCAGGTTTACACCACAACTCAGTCTAACCTCGGGTCCTTATTGGGCTTAATGCCTTAACCTCCCACATTGGATAGGTATTGTTGTGACAGCCGGGCGGGTCCGGGCAGGTTTACATCACAACTCAATCCAACCTCGGGTTAAGCATATTCGTATTGTCTAAATTTACATATTCATCCTCTTTGTCTATATGTAAATTGTTAACAATTCATTTTCATAGCCCACTTTCCCTTTTAAATAGATTTGGCCTATATCATATTGTCATGCCTATTAATATACTTCTGTTCTAGGCCCAAGTCTTGATTTTCCTATCGCCTAACCCAACATACAGTTTTATGCCAATTTGGATCTAGTATGCTCATTATGCCTAATTAACTTAATGTAGCTAGTCCAATTCTGATTCAATATTCTAATTACAGTTCATGTCAAGACTAGGCTTATTATTCTAGTTTACAGTTTATGTAAAAACTAGATTTACAAGCCAGTACTTGATTCAAATTACATATCCTATAATTCATGTCAAAATTACCCAATTTTCATTTTAATAGTCATGCTATAACACATGTTCTAAATTATGTCAATCACAATCATGTTCGTGTTCCAAACTATGCAAATTTCCAAGTTTACAACCACGTTTAAGTCAATTCCATGTTTTTCCCAAATCGTATTCCCATCGTTTGTGTAACCGTGATTCATCCTAGATTATAGATAAATCTAGATTCGTAGATAAAAAGGAATGAACTAGAATGCCATGAAAAGATAGACATAATAACTGGCATAAGATGATGATTCCAAATTTACTGATTTTAGATCTAACAAACTACACTGAGTAGATTGATTAAAGCATCGCAGGCCTATAGATCTGAAAATATTATGGCATGAAAAAGGGTTGAATAATACTATAGGTTCAAGAATATGGGTAGACCTAACTTAATAGGTAAATTCCCAAAATCAAGATCCAAGGATAACAGGTCTGAATAGAAAGTCAAATTTAGATCTAATTCCATAGTTACAATCCTTAGGCAATACTTTCATAGTCATGGGTCATTAGTTCACAAATGTCCTTGTCATAGTCATAGGTAATAGGTTCATAGTCATAGTTTCATAGTCCTTCTCATAGGCATAAGCGTCTTCTTATGTTCAAGAGTCATAGGCAATAATTCTCATAGTCAATGAATCATAGTCATGAGTCACAGTCATTAATCACAACGGTTCTGAATCAGGTCCAAAGATATAAGCATCGATTCAAATAGAAAGATTAGGTATGTTCCTTTATTCATTTAATTTCATGTCACAAATAGGAAACAGGCATTCAGATCTGAAAAGTAACCAACTTACATTGATCGGTTTTTAGAATAGAAAGATGGCGTTGCTATGATTTGTGTGACGTTGCTCGAAGCCGTTTGAGTTAGCCTTTGATTCTTATCTTGAAGCTTTAATCTTGATTCGAATCTCTTCTTGACAAACTTGAGCAGCATAACCTCGTCTTAGATTTTCGTATCATTTTCTTATTTTTATTTATTTATATATTTTCTCAGAGGCAGCATCAGGATAGAATGAAATGGTGTAGAGAGAAGGAGGCTAGAGGCTGTTTATATAGGATTAGGGTTACGAATCTGGCCAGAAAATCGGGCTAAAGGGATCAGAATGAACCCAGGTTCAAAACCGGGTTTTGGCACCAGGTCGACCCCCAGGTCGACTACCCAGTCGACCTGGTCAGGGGGGTCGACTACCCAGTCGACTCCCCAGTCGACCTGGGTCCTGGGCGGTAATTTTCCCGCCCAGCCCGCTTCTGGGTTTGAATTTGAATTTCGAATTTCGAATTTCGAGCTGTTTTCGATTCTGAAAATTCCTGAAACTTCGGAGATTCATATCTCCCTCATACGGACTCCGATTCTCGCAAACTCGGACTTGTTTCCAAGCAGAATTTCGAGACGAACGCAATGGCGTAACCCGTTTCCCTTAATTCTTCTTCTAACTTTTAATTATACCTTAATTTGTGAAACTTAATGTTACAGAATCACGGGGTGTTACAGTGCTTAGCAGCACCCGACACCTGTCGTCTACAGACCATGGATGACTTGTTTGTTTGATTGATGTGTTGTGAAAAGTGATTGTGTGATGTGGAATGAAATAAAATATTTTATAGTTAAAAATATGATTTTTAACGTGTATATAAAATAAATAGTAATAAACAAATCGGACGATTTGTTTGTATACACTGATTTGACTGATATTGATTGGGACGATAAATTTTACTCACCGCCGAACTGCACAAATAAAATCTGTGTTTGTTGATTTGAAACCCCACACGGGTATTGGGATGATATTTGACGTACACTAATCCCGATTGTTTAGTTGTATGTCAATCGATGGGTTGACAGACTGTGTAAGCATTAATTATTTATATTTAATGCTTATGCAGTTGTGTGGTGCACTCTGGATGATGGTTGATGATTTATCGTTGCTGTTATATACATGTGCTGTAGGGAATCCATATAATTAACGTTATATGGTAATTGATTGGGCCTCATTCCAATTTGGAAAATAAGAAATATAAATTCATGTGTTGAATAGAATAAATATTCATGTGTTGAATAGAAAATATAAATTCATGTGTTGAATAGAATAAAAATTCATGTGTTGAATAAAAATATATATTCATGTGTTGAATAAAATATATATTCATGTGTTGAAGAAAATATTCATTTGTTGAATAGAATAACGAAGTTACTGAAATATATAAAGTCGTGTTGGTTAGATTTGCGGCATTTTGACGCGAACGATATTTATATCGATTATATTCGTTTTTAAATTGAATATAGAAAAGAAAGTGATTTCAAAATATAACGTTTTGAAACTATTATCATTTATAGATTAATGATATGGAATATTCAATTTTTATTAGAAATTGAATATGAAGTTGAAATCGTTTTGAAAACGAATTTAAAACGATTTATAAAATACATTTTGAAAGGAAGTCGACGAAATATATAATATAAATATATATATTATATATAATGGCCTGAATAGAACGCGCCGCGCTGCGGTAGTTCGCGAATTTCGGCCATTGACTTCGAATGGATATTATGGGAGATCCGACCGTCGGATTCTCCTAAAACTGGAACCGTTGGGTTCGTATCGAAAAGAGCTTTTAACGAATATTAGAGATTTGAAATCTAACGGTTGGATTTGGAATTATGTCCAAATCAAATTTGGAAAAGGTCGATGTAAGTACAGTTCGATGGCCGTTGATGGAAATCGACTATACGGGCCTTGATAAAATTATTAAAAATATCAATAATTTATGTAAAATCATAAGAAATGATTTCTGAAGAATTAGGATTAAAAATTCCAAATTTGAAAAGATAAAAATAGATTTTTATCGAAATGAACTGGTTTTGAACTAGAATTAAAATCCATTCATTTTTAAAATAAATAAATTGGATTTGAAATGGTTTTGAAAATAATCAGAAATTTCCAATAATTGAATTGGAATGGATTTTGAATCGAAATTGTCTTTGGAATATTTCGATGTTGGATTTCGTGATTATACAGATATTGTTATGGAAATTTTGAAGATATATTTATATCATTATTTCCAATACGATATTTGTGGGTCGTAGAATTTGATATTGAATATAAGCCGATATATTTTCTATTCAGAGCCTTGTATTTAATATCAAATGGGATTTGGGTTTGTCATGAATGGTGTCTTCATTAACACTGTTCTTAAACCCAGTTGAGAAAATGATTAAATCTTTTTATTTAGATTTAATGAAGTGTACCAATTAAATGGTATTTAATTGGAATTGAATTTGAATTGATTTTCGGGTTTATCGTGGACGGTGTTTTAAATAACACTAGTTCTTTAACCCAATAATGAATTGAATGTGATTTTGGGTTTATAGTTAAACGTGTTTTAAATGACATTGGTTCTTTAACCCAGTTAAAGACAGGATGTGATTTCCCAAGTTAAATAATCATTAATATTGATTTTTGGGAAGATTAAAACCAAGTGGAGTTTTAATGAATCTTTAATTAGATTGAAAAAAATCGAGGATAGAGTATCACCAGTTTTGCTCCAGGCGATAGTTAAATCTTTAATTAGATTTGAACGTGAAATGGTAATTGAATTTACCGATAACACCGTGGTGTTAGATATGAAGTATTACCAGTTTTACTTCATGGGATGAATAGGTTGGGATTGGGAAATTAAAACAAATGATTACTTCGGTGTGGTTCGCTAATCCCGACTAGTTTGAATTGATATTCAAAAGAAGATTAAAGAATAAATTTAAAGAATTTATCTTTGATAAAATTAATGGGAACCTTTCCCAAATTATAAGAATATTTGAATAAAAGAATATTTTGAAATGGAATGAGGCGTATGTTGTGTTTGTGTAACACTTGTTTATTATATACGCGAGTTATTCAGAAAGACCGGGTTTATCCCATTCTGAATAACTGATTCGACGTGGTGTCGAGGATGAAGACGGTGGTCGAAGACCGGTGGTCTTCACATCATTTGTGTGATTACTGATGATCTTGATTGGACAGTACACCCAAGAGGAGGGAATCAGTTGGTGATCGTCTAGATGTACTTGGAGATCGATGGATATGCGAGGTACAAGGTGCCTCCGGTTTCGTTCAGACCCAGAACGGACTTGTAAATGGACTGTGTGTCTAACATTGGATTTTATTCTGTGTGATTGATTTCTATTAAATATATATCTGTTTGGCGGTGGAGAATTTATTCTCTTGCTTAACGCCCTTCTATGAGACGTACGAGCTCAGGGGTTATATATTGATGGATATTAATCGCATGGAGTGAATTGCCTGTGTGGCATGCCTAAGTGGCAATTGATCAAGGCTTCTGTTGAAAAGCAAAGTCTTGTGGTTGATGATCAAAGCACGGCCTGTGTGGCATAGCTTTGTGTAGCGTTGATTCGCGAGCCTCATACCCCGGTTGTGAACCAGAAACGGGAGAAGGATCCAGTGAGGGCATGCGTTTCTTTCTAGCTAGGGTGGTGTCAGTGACCTACCAGCCCTGACATTTATATTATTTTCACCTGTGTGGTTGTTGCTGTTGCGAGGCGCCTCGGATATATCGGTGACTGTGTGGAGCTGATGGAGTCATTTGGCTCATTTACGCCCCAAATGGCGGGGAAACGCAGTGTTCAGGCATTTTAATCCACATCGGTGGACCGGCCCTGTGGCTCCTAAGGGACGATGCGTTCTGTTCCTGAGGCTCGGGCTAGAGAGTCTCAAATTCGGTAGAGGACTATCTTTTGCCTTGTTTCATAGATGGAAACCCAACTTCCAATACGTGACTTTGCGGTTTTAATTGTAGAACTAGTATGGCGACATGATATATGGTACCCATGCCGTCTATGATTGATATTTATGATTGAAATTGTTTTAACACTATACACTTATAGTAATAAAAGATGAAATTTAGCGTATCAAGCAATCTTTGGCTATTATAAGGTAAAACCCTATCCTCCGGCTTGTGTTGCATTGTGTGATGGGACCTGGGTCTTATAATAACTTCATTTTTCTTTATTTAGCATTGCGCTGTTGTTTTATGCACTGGTATTCTTGGGAGGAAACTCGTTCCGTGTTATACGGCGTGGTCCCTTGATTTACCTAACTTTAAAAATAAAGACTAATAACTGTTTTAGTTCTCACACCAGTCACATGACTGACCTGGAGTTTATTGTTTTAACCTAAACTCTGGGTGCCCTTATTTTCGATACGGGCAGCTAGTAGTTTTGGTTTTGCAGATTTATATTCACAGTAACCCGGTTTACAGCTGGAACGATATCCGGAAAGCTCTGTATCTGTATATCTCCTTCAGTTGTGTATTGTATTATTTTTCCGCTGCAGTAATGTATTTAAATCTCTGATAATTTAATGATGTGTAATATTAATTCATACTCTGTATATTCTTGTATTCTGATGGAATTGTTGTAATAAACAATGAAATGTTCTTCTGTTTGCGTCCTGATGTGGCTTGTTCTTAACTCAATCCGGGCTTTCCTTACCGGGGAAGTTCGGGTCGTTTCAGCTTGGTATTAGAGCTTTGGTTTACAGAGCTCGGAGGACAAGACACATTAGAACCATATGAAAGAATTCATCAGAGATTGGATTAGTAATATCCAATGAGGATGACTCGTTAGAGATAGGATCAGTAGTGTCCTAGAACGAGTGTGAAGAGTATATTTTAAATTGAAAACAAATTTTGTTTTGAAATTTTTTAAATCAATTATTCGTATTTGATTATTTATTTATATTGATTTGGATTATCTGGTATATAGAGATTTTAATATACGTCTGATCCACGTGTATTGGAAGCCTCTAATATAGTGGATAGATATCGAATCATAGTCTAGTCGCCCGGAGATGATTTTGATGATGGAGCTCCATCATCAGTATTTATATTGGAGTGTCGAAAGTGGGATATCTATATATTTCCAATTGGCTGGTGTGAGAACCAAAACTAGATAGGGCTTATTGTTGTGATTTGGCATCAAAAATCTGATTTTTTGACTAGGTATTAAAGTTATATGTTTGAAAACGATAATTCACTAATTGATTGCTGATTGTGTTGTTTGATTATTGGTTGATTAATTAAAATTCGAACCTTTAGCCAAATTGAACCAAATAGTGAATTGTATTGAAAATTTGTTGCATTTGCATACATATACATGTACTTACATTGAATAGGTCATAGCAAGGAGGTTAGAGAAGAGGAATAAAATTGTTTGCCTGACAAATAGATACATGTTTACTAATTTATTGGGTTTTGGATGATTTTATGAGCCGATTGGCTGTTTCTTTTTGGATTGATGAGGGCCATGGGAGGCTATTTAAAATATCCCGAAGTCCCCGGTGCAGGGGAGGTTATGGCGAAATTTTTCGAAAATTTAGGGTGTTAGCCAAATTTTTGAAAAATTTGCAAAGTTCTTAGAAAATGAAAAGTTGAAGAACTTAAGCCATAATGAAAATAATGAAAATTGGGTTGATTAGTTAAACAACTTTTGGCTTTGTTCCTTTTCGGGGACGAAAAGTTTTAAGTGGGGGAGATTGTAACAACCCGGAAATTCTGAGCCAATTTAAAATTTTTATTTTGGCAATTTTAGTGAATTTTGAACATTTAAAATGATTTATTTTAAATAATAACGACGGGAAATTTATTTTGAATAGAATTAGAACGTATATATTTATATAGATCATCGTTAGAATATAAATATTTATTTTTAATTATAAAAGGAATTGAAAATGGCGCGGTAGTTTGAAATTTCGATTTCAAAGTTCAAATGAATGTGCAGGATTCAAAATAAACCGGATTTTAGAGAAACCAAAAATATTAGAATCTATTAGAGAATATATTTCTAATGAATCCGAAAAATCAAAATTTCATAGCGGGAATCAAAAGTTATGTCCAGTTGAAGATTCAGAATAGTCGTTATGGAATTCTGGCCCTTAAAATGGAAATTTTGCAAACGACCTCGGTTTTCGACGAAACCACTTTTGCTGGATCCGTGATGTTAAATTGTTGCTAAATTCCAAAATTTGTAATTTTCTGAATCAATATGTGAGAACGGCGAAAGAAAACGTGTTTTAACAGTTTCAGTCATATTCGATCGACCTAAAAATGGCCATTTTTCAAACGATCTCAGAATTTGACGAAATTAGTTTCGTTAGAACCGTATTGTCAATACGAAGCTAGAAAATATTTTTCGGGAATTTTTAGAGTCCGTATGTGGCCCCGGTAAATTGAAATGTACGTTTAAAATTCAATATAATGATTTATATTTTAATTTGAATGAAAACTGCTCGTAACGGCCGAGATGGCTTACGAAACATATCCCATTGTGTTCGGAATGGGGATATTTAGCTAGGGGCGACAGTCGTTGGGTCCTAATTGGAGTTGGTGATGATTTGGAATTTAAAGAGAATTTAAATAGTAGTAAAAATATATTTAAATAGAAAATAAAACCCTAAATTTCCTCATTCCTTTCAGCCGCCTCAAACTGCCATCGACGATCCAACTCGCCCCAACCTTCTTACCTCTTGTTCTCTTCATCCATTCAACCGATTTCAAAATTTCCAAAACTGAATTGTGGAGCCACAAGAGCTCTTCAGATTTAACGGTCAGGATTAGATTTTATTTCGTATATTGCGGAAGATGGAAGGCTGAATTAGCAGCCATCGCAGAGGCTTTTAGCGAGAAGGAGACCGCTGAGTTGGCTGTTGTGGCCAGGCATGGGGGAAGGGGGCTGCACCGCTTCAAGTGGCGTTGGCTGATCCACCTCCGGCAGCTCCCTGGCGACGGCGTTGACGAGTTTTGAAGGCGAAGAGGTGCTGTTCTTTGAGTCCAGAAATTCAACGAGGTAGAAGAAGATGGTAATTCATTTTACTGTAAATAACCTTGTTAAAAGTTCTGTTTAAAATAAAATGGCATTATTTTACATAATAAAATAGTATGGTTTTAGTAATATAAACAAGCTATGTTTCAAAAATATAAACAGGATTTGTTTTAAAATATAAACAGGATTTGTTTTAGAAATATAAACAAGATATGTTTTAAAAATATAAACAAGATTTGTTTTAAAAATATAAACAGGATTTGTTTTAGAAATATAAACAAGATATGTTTTAAAAATATAAACAAGATTTGTTTTAGAAATATAAACTGGATTTGTTTTAAAAATATAAGTAGAATTTGTTTTAAGAATATATAGCTTGATTTTTATATATAAATAGCAATGTAAAAATATAATTTTTATGCGGAAAAAGGTTTGATTTTTATCATATGGAAAATAAATTTTTAGTTAGAAGGAAAATATAAAAATATGATTTTTATATAATAGAAATTATAAAAATATGATTTTTGTATAAGAATAAAAATGTGATTTAAATTGTAAATAGCGTGAAATGGTTGAGTTGGAATGTCGGGTAAATCCAAACTGTTCAGAAAGAAAGAATGGCGGAGTGGATCCCAAGGTGAGAACTCCTCACTTTTATTTTAATTTCTAGTTGAAATATATACAAGGAAGCAGACGATGCTTAGCAGCACCCGACACCCGTAGTCCACAGACCATGGATGACTTGTTTGTTTAATTGATGTGTTGTGAAAAGTGATTGTGTGATGTGGAATGAAATAAAATATTTTATACTGGAAAATATTTTATAGTTAAAAATATGATTTTTAACGTGTATATAAAATAAATAGTAATAAACAAATCGGACGATTTGTTTATATACACTGATTTGACTGATATTGATTGGAACGATAAATTTTACACACCGCCCAACTGCACAAATAAAATCTGTGTTTGTTGATTTGAAACCCCACACGGGTATTGGGATGATATTTGACGTACACTAATCCCGATTGTTTAGTTGTATGTCAATCGATGTGTTGACAGACTGTGTAAGCATTAATTATTTATATTTAATGCTTATGCAGTTGTGTGGTGCACTCTGGATGATGGTTGATGATTTATCGTTGCTGTTATATACATATGCTGTAGGGAATCCATATAATTAACGTTATATGGTAATTGATTGGGCCTCATTCCAATTTGGAAAATAAGAAATATAAATTCATGTGTTGAATAGAATAAATATTCATGTGTTGAATAGAAAATATAAATTCATGTGTTGAATAGAATAAAAATTCATGTGTTGAATAAAAATATATATTCATGTGTTGAATAAAATATATATTCATGTGTTGAAGAAAATATTCATTTGTTGGATAGAATAACGAAGTTATTGAAATATATAAAGCCGTGTTGGTTAGATTTGCGCCATTTTGACGTGAACGATATTTATATCGATTATATTCGTTTTTAAAATGAATATAGAAAAGAAAGTGATTTCAAAATATAACGTTTTGAAAATATTATCATTTATAGATTAATGATATGGAATATTCAATTATGATTAGAAATTGAATATGAAGTTGAAATCGTTTTGAAAACGAATTTAAAACGATTTATAAAATACGTTTTGAAAGGAAGTCAACGAAATATAATATATATATATACTATATATAATGATCTGAATAGAACGCGCCGCGCTGCGGCAGTTCGCGAATTTCGGCCATTGACTTCGAATGGATATTACGGGAGATCCGACCGTCGGATTCTCCTAAAATCGGAACCGTTGGGTTCGTATCGAAAAGAGCTTTCTAACGAATATTAGAGATTTGAAATCTAACGGTTGAATTTGGAAATATGTATAAATCAGATTTGGAAAAGGTCGTTGTAGGTGCAGTTCGATGGCCGTTGATGGAAATCGACTGTACGGGCCTTGATAAAATTATTAAAAATGTCAATAATTTGTGTAAAATCATAAGAAATGATTTGTGAAGAATTGGGATGAAAAATTCCAAATTTGAAAAGATAAAAATATTTTTTTATTGAAATGAACTGGTTTTGAACTAGAATTATAATCCATTCATTTTTAAAATAAATAAATTGGATTTGAAAATAACCAGAAATTTCCAATAATTGAATTGGAATGGATTTGAATCGAAATTGTCTTTGGAATATTTCGATGTTGGATTTCGTGATTATATAGATATTGTTATGGAAATTTGAAAGATATATTTATATTGTTATTTCCAATACTTTATTTGTGGGTCGTAGAATTTGATATTGAATATAAGCCGATATATTTTCTATTCAGAGCCATGTTTTTAATATCAAATGGGATTTAGGTTTGTCGTGAGTGGTGTCTTCATTAACACTGTTCTTAAGCCCAGTTGAGAAAAAGACTAAATCTTTTTATTTAGATTTAATGAAGTGTACCAATTAAATGGTATTTAATTGGAATTGAATTGGAATTAATTTTCGGGTTTATCGTGGAGGGTGTTTTAAATAACACTTATTCTTTAACCCGTTAATTAATTGAATGTGATTTTGGGTTTATAGTGAACCGTGTTTTATATGACATTGGTTCTTTAACCCAGTTAAAGACAGGATGTGATTTCCCAAGTTAAATAATCATTAATATTGATTTTTGGGAAGATAAAAACCAAGTGGAGTTTTATTGAATCTTTAATTAGATTGAAAAAAATCGAGGATGGAGTATCACCAGTTTTGCTCCGGGCGATAGTTAAATCTTTAATTAGATTTGAAGGTGGAATGGTAATTAAATTTACCGATAACACCGTGGTGTTAGATATGAAGTATTACCAGTTTTACTTCATGGGATGAATAGGTTGGGATTGGGAAATTAACACAAATGATTACTTCAGTGTGGTTCTCTAATCCCGACTAGTTTGAATTGATATTCAAAAGAAGATTAAAGAATAAATTTAAAGAATTTATCTTTGATAAAATTAATGGGAACCTTTCCCAAAGTATAAGAATATTTGAATAAAAGAATATTCTGAATTAGAATGAGGCGTATGTTGTGTTTGTGTAACACTTGTTTATTATATACGCGAGTTATTCAGAAAGACCGGGTTTATCCCATTCTGAATAACTGATTCGACGTGGTGTCGAGGATGAAGACGGTGGTCGAAGACCGGAGGTCTTCACATCGTTTGGGTGATTACTGATGATCTTGATTGGGCTGTACACCCAAGAGGAGGGAATCAGTTGGTGATCGTCCAGACGTACTTGGAGATCGATGGATATGCGAGGTACAAGGTGCCTCCGGTTTCGTTCAGACCTAGAACGGACTTGTAAATGGACTGTGTGTCTGACATTGGATTTTATTCTGTGTGATTGATTTCTATTAAATATATATCTGTTTGGCGGCGGAGAATTTATTCTCTTGCTTAACGCCCTTCTCTGAGACGTACGAGCTCAGGGGTTATATTTATGGATATCAATCGCATGGAGTGAATTGCCTGTGTGGCATGCCTAACTGGCAATTGATCAAGGCTTCTGTTGAAAAGCAAAGTCTTATGGTTGATGATCAAAGCACGACCTGTGTGGCATAGCTTTGTGTAGCGTTGATTCGCGAGCCTCACACCCCGGTTGTGAACCAGAAATGGGAGAAGGATCCAGGGAGGGCATGCGTTTCTTTCTAGCTAGGGTGGTGTCAGTGACCTACCAGCCCTGACATTTATATTATTTTCACCTGTGTGGTTGTTGCTGTTGCGAGGCGCCTTGGATATATCGGTGACTGTGTGGAGTCGATGGAGTCATTTGGCTCATTTACGCCCCAAAGGGCGGGGAAACTGTGAAAACCCGTAACTTCCCCGGTGAGGAAAGCCAGGATAGTTCGAGAACAAGCCACAACAGAACGCAGGCGGAAGAACATTTCATTGTATATTACAACAATTCCATCAAATTACAAGAATATACAGAGTATAAATGAATAAATATTACACAGAAATATCAGAGATTTAAATTACATTTAAATACATAGCAGCGGAAAATAATACAATACACAACTAGAAGAGATGTACAGATACAAAGCTTTCCGGATATCGTTCCAGCTGTAAACCAGGATCCTGTGAATATAAATCTGCAAAACCAAAACTACTAGCTGCCCGTGTCAAAATAAGGGCACCCAGAGTTTAGGTTAAAACAATAAACTCCAGGTCAGTCATGGGACTGGTGTGAGAACTAAAACAATTGTAAATCTTTATTTTAAAGTTAGGTAAATCAAGGGACCACGCCGTATAACACGGAACGGGTTTCCTCCCAAGAACACCAGTGCATAAAACAACAGCACAATGCTAAATAAAGAACAATGAAGCTATTATAAGACCCAGTTCCCATCACACAATGCAACGCAAGCCGGAGGATAGGGTTTTTACCTTATAATAGCCAAGAATGCTTGATACTTTTAAAACAGATCATTTGATACTATTATAAGTGCATAGTGTATAAAACAACTTCAAATCATAAGTATCAATCATAGACGGCATAAGCGCCCCATCCCACTATGTCGCCATACTAGTTCTACAATTAAAACCGCAAAATCACGTATTTGGAAATTGGATTTCCATCTATAAACCGAGGCAAAAGATAGTCCTCAACCGATTCGAGACTCTCTAGCCCGAGCCTCAGGATCAGAGCTCGAGTGACCCTTGGATCGTCAGGGCCGGTCCACCGATGTGGATTAAAATGCCTGAACATGCGTTTCCCCGCCCTATGGGGCGTAGGTGAGCTAACTAAATGACTCCATCGGACCCGGATCGTCCGATCAAACCGAGGCGCCTCGCAACAGCAACAACCACATAAGTCAAACTCGTTAGGGCGTGCAAAACCACTGACGCCACTTCTAACTAGAAAGAAACGCATGCCCTCCCTGAGGTCCTTCTCCCGTTTTTGGTTTATACCGGGTGTGAAACTCGCGAAGTAAACGTTACACAAAGCTACGCCACAAAGGCCGTGCTTCGATCATCAACCACCAGACTTTGCTTTTCAACAGAAGCCTTGATCATTCGCCACTTAGGCATGCCACACAGGCAATTCACTCTATGCGTTTGATATCCATCAGTATATAACCCCTGAGTTCGTACGTCTCAGAGAAGGGCGTTAAGCAAGAGAATAAATTCTTTGCCGCCAAACAGATATATATTTAATAGAAATCAATCACACAGACTAAAATCCAATGTCAGACACACAGTCCATTTACAAGTTCGTTCTGGGTCTGAACAAAACCGGAGGCACCTAGTACCCCGCATATCCATCAATCTCCAAGTACGTCTGGACAATCACCAACTATTTCCATCTTCTTGGGTGTACATCCCAATCAAGATCATTAGTAATCACCCAAACGACGTGAAGACCTCCGGTCTTCGACCACCGTCTTCATCTTCGACTTATCGTCGTATCAGTTATTCAGAATGGGATAAACCCGGTCTTTCCGAATAACTCGCGTATGTAATAAACAAGTGTTACACAAACACAACACACGCCTCATTCCAATTCAGAATATTCTTTTATTCAAATATTCTTATATTTTGGGAAAGGTTCCCATTAATTTATCAAAGATAAATTCTTTAAATTTATTCTTTAATCTCCTTTGAATATCAATTCAAACTAGTCGGGATTAGCGAACCACACCGAAGTAATCATTTATTTTATTTCCCAACCCCAACCTATTCATCCCATGAAGTAAAACTGGTAATACTTCATATCTAACACCACGGTGTTATCGGTAAATTCAATTACCATTTCACGTTCAAATCTAATTAAAGATTTAACTATCGCCTGGAGCAAAACTGGTGATACTCCATTCTCGATCATTTCAATCTAATTAAAGATTCATTAAAACTCCACTTAGTTTTAATCTGTGACCGGGTTAAAGAATCAGTGTCACTTAAAACGCGGTTCACGATAAACCTAAAATCACATCACATTTCAATCGGTCCCTAACCGTAAATTAGCAAGTGAGCAGTTCCCTAAGTATTAACCCCGAAGGCCGAAACCTACATCAGATCAATACCTCAGAAACCATTCAACCTAACTAACCTCCAGTTAGTTTCTGATTTTCTTAACTCCTTTGGGTCTAAGAACAGTATTATTGAAGATACCGTTCACGACAACCCAAAATCACGTTTCATTAATTATCGGGTTAAAGAACAAGTGTTATATAAAACACTGTTCACGATAAACCCAATAATCAATTCGAATTCAATTCCAATTAAATATTATTTAATTGGTACACTTCATTAAATCTAACTAAAAAGATTCAATCATTTTCTCCACTGGGCTTAAGAACAGTGTTAATGAAGTCACCATTCACGACAAACCCAAATCACATTTGATATTAAATACAAGGCTCTGAATAGAAAATATATCGACTTATATTCAATATCAAATTCTACGACCAACAAATATCGTATTGGAAATAACGATATAAATATATCTTTTAAATTTCCATAACAATATCTGTGTAATCACGAAATCCAACATCGAAATAATCCAAAGACAATTTCGATTCAAATCCATTCCAATTCAATTCTTGGAAATTCTGGTTATTTTTAAAACCCTTTTCAAATTCAATTTATTTATTTAAAAATAAATAGAATTTTAATTCTAGTTCAAAACTAGTTCATTTCGATAAAAATCTATTTTTATCTTTTCAAATATGGAGTTTTTCATCCCAATTCTTCACAAATCATTTCTTATGATTTTACACAAATTATTACTATTTTTAATAATTTTAACAAGGCCCGTACAGTCGATTTCCATCAACGGCCATCGAACTGCACTTACAGCGACCTGTTTCAAATTTGATTTGGACATAATTCCAAATCCAACCGTTAGATTTCTAATTTCTAATAATCGTTAGAAAGCTCTTTTCGATACGAACCCAACGGTTCCGGTTTTAGGAGAATCCGACGGTCGGATCTCCCGTAATATCCGTTCGAAGTCAATGGTCGAAATTCGCGAACTGCTGCGGCGCGGCGCGTTCTATTCTGGCCATTATATTATATATATAATATATATAATATATACTTCGTCGATTTCCTTTTCAAAAACGATTTTTAATTCTATTTCAATTCTATTCGAATTCATTTCAAAACGATTTCAATTATATTTCTATTCTATTCGAATTCATTTCAAAACGATTTCAATTGTATTTCAATTCTATTCGAATTTCAAACCATTTCAGTTTATTTCGAATTTCAAATCAATTCAATTAAATTCGAATTTCAATTCACTTTAATATTCACTTCAATTTGAATAAAATCGATATAAATATCGTTCACGTCAAAATGGCGTCAATCTATCAATGCGGCTTCATATATTTCGATTTTCAAATATTCTATTTCAAATATTTCTAATTTTCAAATATTCCTAATTTTCAAATATTCTATTTCGAATATTTCTTTTTCAAATATTTCTATTTGAAATATTTCTATTTTCAAATATTTCTATTTCAAATATTTCTATTTCAAATATTTCTATTTTAAATATTTCTATTTCAAATATTTCTATTTCAAAACTGGAATGAGGCCCAATCAATTACCATATAATGTTAATTATATGGATTTTCTACAACACATGTATACAATAACAACGATGAATAATCAACCATCATCCAAAGTGCATTCTACACTATATAAGCATCAAATATATATATTCAACGCTTACAACAGTCTGTCAATCAATCGATCGACATACAACTAAACAATCGGGATTAGTGTACGCCAAATATCATCCCAATACCCGTGTGGGGTTTCAAACAATCAAACACAGATTTTATTTGTGCAGTTGGGCGATGTGTAAAATTTATCGTCCCAGTCAATATCAGTCAACTGTGTGTATACAAACAAATCATCTGATTTGTTTATTTTTATTTCCTTTCATATACACATTAAAAATTCTATTTCTAACTATAAAATATTTTTAACTATATAAATATTTTATTTCATTTCACATCACATCACACAATCAACTACACATCAAAATCAAACAAACAAGCATACAAGCCGTCCATGGTCTGTGGACGACGGGTATCGGGTGCTACTAAACATCGTCTGCATCCTAGTATATATTTTAACTAGAAAATTAAATTAAAAGTGAGAAGTTCTCACTTGTTAGCTTAACCAAACACCGCGACTCTTCTTATGTAGAACATCTTCGCCGTGCTTCTAACGAGATCTGTTCAACACCGTTTGTGTTAAAAATTATATTTTTAACAACGCTACTTTCACATAAAAGATTATATTTTTACAACGTCTTTTACACTAAAAAGATTCTATTTTTAAAACGCTATTTATATATAAAAGATTATATTTTTACCTTGCCTTTATATATAAAAAGATTATATTTTTACCTCACCTTTATATATAAAAAGATTATATTTTTACTAAGCTACTTGTACTATAAAGACTATATTTTTACAAAGCTATTTTATATATAAAGACTATATTTTCTAAAAATTATATTTTTAACACGAAGTCACTTATAAAAGTATTACATTTTTATATATTTATTTCACCATAGAAAATCATATATTCATATCTTTAAAAATACCGCTTCCCTATTTTTAAAACTATCGTCTTTATATTTTCAAAAATACCGTCTTTATATTTCAATAATACTATCTTTTTTCTTTTAAAAATATTATCTTTTTGCTTTTTAAAAATATTATCTTTTTGCTTTTAAAAATATTATCTTTTTGCTTTTAAAAATATTATAAAAATCATGGCTCATTATATTTCAAAAAGCATAACTTTTTCATGAATATAAATCTTACTTTCCATGCCATTATACATATAAGAATCCTATTTTTAATTTACCATTTCATAGAAAGAATTAACATAAAAACAATACTTTTAATATATATATATAAAAAAACTTACTGGTTTTCAGCGAGGAGGAGGGAGGGGTCGGAGTTGCTAAGATGGCGGCGTCGGAGTACGGTGGCAGTGGCGGTCGTGCGTGGGTCAAAGGGGTTGGTGTTGGCTCGATGCGGCGGTGGCGTGAGGATGGGCGACGCATTCTTCCGTGCTAGGGCTCAGCGGATTTGGGGTTGTGGGCTCGGGGATTCGAACTGGAGAAGGGGGGAATCGAATGGAGGAGGGGGCGAAGGTCCGACAACGCGATCGATGGAGGCTCCGACGATGGGCGGAAGGGCGATGGGACTGGGGACATCGCGGTTTTCCCCTTTTTTTTATTATTTTTTTATTTTCTTTGACTCCGTTGACCGTGAAATGGGAGAGGGAGGGAAGGGTATAAGGAATTTATATATTTTTATATTTAATTTATGTTTAAACCCCAAAAAAAGTTTCTTTTTCATTTGATCTCCATTTCGAACCCAACGACTGTCGCCCCTAGCTAATTACCCCCATCCCGAACACAATGGGATATGTATCGTAAGCCAATTCGGTGGTTTCGATAGGTTTTCGTCGAAATCAAATTATAAATCAGTATATATTTAATTTTAACGCACATTTCAAATTACCGGGGTAACATACGAACTCTAAAAATTCCAGAAAAATTATTTCTAGCTTCCTATCGACGATACGGTCCTAACAAAACTAGTTTCGTCAAATTCTAAGACCATTAGAGAAACGACCATTTTTCCAGTCGATTAAAATCAACTAAAACTGGCCAAACACGTTGTCCTTTGCCACACTCACATATTGATTCGAAAAATTACGAAATTTGAAACCTAGCAATAATTTGACATCACGGATCCAACAAAAGTGGTTTCGTCGAAATCCGAGGTCGTTTGCAAAATTTCCATTTTTAAGGGCCTGAATTCTATAGCAACTATTCAGTATTTTCAACTGGACATATCTTTTTATCCCCGCTATGAAATTTCAAATTTTCAGATTCGTTGGAAAGATATTTTCAATTAGATTCCATTATTTTTTGTTTCACTAAAATCCGGATTACTTTGCACCCGGTACATTCATTTGAAATTTGAAATCAAATTATCGAACTATCGCGCCATTTTCAATTCCTTTTTTATATATATAAATAATTATATATATTCTAACGTCGAGCTATATAAATATAAACATTCTAATTCCTAAAAAACCAAATTTTCAGTCGTTATTATTTAAAATAATTCATTTTAAATAATCAAAATCCACTAAAATTGCCAAAATAAAAATTTTAAACTGGACCAGATTTCCGGGTTATTACAGAAACGCAGTGTTCAGGCATTTTAATCCACATCGGTGGACCGGCCCTGTGGCTCCTAAGGGACGATGCATTCTGTTCCTGAGGCTCGGGCTAGAGAGTCTCGAATTCAGTAGAGGACTGTCTTTTGCCTCGGTTCATAGATGGAAACCCAACTTCCAATACGTGACTTTGCGGTTTTAATTGTAGAACTAGTATGGCGACGTGATATATGGTACCCATGCCGTCTATGATTGATATTTATGATTGAAATTGTTTTAACACTATGCACTTATAGTAATAAAAGATGAAATTTAGTGTATCAAGCATTCTTTGGCTATTATAAGGTAAGACCCTATCCTCCGGCTTGTGTTGCATTGTGTGATGGGACCTGGGTCTTATAATAGCTTCATTTTTTTTATTTAGAATTGCGTTGTTGTTTTATGCACTGGTATTCTTGGGAGGAAACCCGTTCCGTGTTATACGGCGCGGTCCCTTGATTTACCGAACTTTAAAAATAAAGATTAATAACTGTTTTAGTTCTCACACCAGTCACATGACTGACCTGGAGTTTATTGTTTTAACTTAAACTCTAGGTGCCCTTATTTTCGACACGGGCAGCTAGTAGTTTTGGTTTTGCAGATTTATATTCACAGGAACCTGGTTTACAGCTGGAACGATATCCGGAAAGCTCTGTATCCGTATATCTCCTTCAGTTGTGTATTGTATTATTTTTCCGCTGCAGTAATGTATTTAAATCTCTGATAATTTTATGATGTGTAATATTGATTCATACTCTGTATATTCTTGTATTCTGATGGAATTGTTGTAATAAACAATGAAATGTTCTTCTGTTTGCGTCCCGCTGTGGCTTGTTCTCAACTCAATCCGGGCTTTCCTTACCGGGGAAGTTCGGGTCGTTTCACTGTGAAAACATGACTGACATGGATTCGAAATGCAAAATTTATGGGCGTACTGAATGGGTTCCAAGTGCCACAACAGTGCATACGAAATGTATCCAAAGTGCCAAAATGATATATGCTGGATGTATTCAAATGCTAAAACAGGGACAATACAATGCACTTGTTTCTATTTATCTAACAGCATGTGTATAAAGGACCAGGACAGTAGAATTCACTATTAGTTCCACTTATTATCATTAACGCAGATTCCACTAACCAACGTTTAAATAACCAAATGTATAAATTCTTCCCAAATTGTATTAGCTTATATTATCACCAAGCTAACATTAGAAATTTAAGACAAATAGGAAAACTTGCCAAACAAATACCATCTATATTACTATTGCAAGAAGACCTTACAATATTTAACTGGTCATTTTTCTATGCATTAACACTTCCATGCTTTAACAATTCCATGCGTTATTTTTACCCTACAATCATGGTAACAGTTCTTAAAGGTTACTGGCTTTTAACTAGTTTGAACTTAACTCAGGAACGTTGACGCAAGACATTGTACCCAGGTAGTATATTTTATTTTGAATGAGTAACAGTAAAATTTGAAAACTGTTAATATGCGGAAAAATCAGAGAATTTCACTACTCAAACTGTAAAAATTTGTAAATCAGTTATCCTCGAGCGTACGCTACAGCTGAATAATCAGCTTGGTGAGAACATCAAGCACTAATACCTGCTGCTTAAGTAAAACTATTTCCAGATTTTAAGAAAGCTGTTATTAGCTAAGGATGGGTATTTATAAGCTAACCAACGTATACATCAATTTTCCACATCCAACATTTATGTATGTCAAACCGGAGTGGATTAAATTTAATAGGTCATGCAGACAAATGAGACTGTTATACTTATCCTACTTATTATACTTTTCAAGTTACATAAATTTTACGACATGCTAATGGAAGAGAGCAAAAGCATGTTTAAGGCACTTCAATGACAGAATTCCTCCATAGGGACAACAAAGCAACATGAGACAAATTAAGGTATATCAAACAATCTCGAGGCAGCAACCTCAACAACAACCACATCATATATTTTAGTTTAAATCTTAAAAATCAATTTACTTGGACTGGTATAAATAGCGAGCTAACAATTCACTATTATAGTCAATTTAATCGAAATAAAAATACTTGAAAACAAGATAAATCGTGAGGAGATAACTCACCTACTTTGGAGCGGAAAAAGGTGCAGATGACAGCGACCTTCAGTTGACGATGGCGGCGTCAAGGAGGTGGAGAAGACTGCGACGAAGAGTCATGCTTGGCTGGAGTTGATGCGAGAGAGGGACTGATGTGATGAAGGCCAACGAAGCTCGAAGGTGAAGCAAAATTCTGATGGAGAGATGGGTTTGGAGAACATCAGAGTGGGGTTTTGGAGGGAGGAGCGAAGGCCGATTCGGTGGACTTGATTTGAGATGGAGGCCATGATTTCGTAGAAGGATATTTGTTTGATTTGGGGTAAAATGATTTTGCTAAAAAAAGGGAAAGAGCCGTGACTTTTATAGAAGGAAACATCGTGGATAAGAACAACGTAAATCAAATAGGTTATAGGGTAGCGGTGTGTTTTCAACGATAGGCGGTGCGTAATTTACTGAGGTAGGTAGCGTCTGGTTTAAATTAAATGTTTTATTTCACCCTGAATTATCGTTGAACGCTTAATATCTGAACCGTAAACCCCAAATGCTACAAAAATTATATTTACTTCTACATTTCAACATTCTGTTTTTTCCAATAAAATTATTTCGGTTGTAAATCAACTACGTCTATACGACGTTATTTTAATTTTTGAATTATTTATCGATTCATTTATTTTATTTCATTTGCACAAAATAACACCGTTCGGTTCAAATATGAAAATTAAATTTTCAATTTCTCTGTATATATTGATACACACATTTCCAAGCCAATCTCCTTATATATCAACGAAAAAAAAATCCTATTTATTTAATGCTAATAACATTTATTGTTATTATTATTTTTATTCGACCATACTTATTTTTCAATTGAATTTCAATTAACCAACCAAATTCGAGTCAAATAAATATTTGATTTTCACCAACCATTCTGAATTAAATATTAAATTCAATTCGTATTTAGTTTATACTCAAAACCAAATATTTAGTTTTTTTACTCAAATATCAATATAAAATTGATTATTTATAGTTAATTATTTAATTAACTCCATATTCCAGTTTTCGAAATTTCTGGGACGTTACAATCTTCCCTCCTTTAAAACTTTTCGTCCTCGAAAAGGAAAGATCGTTAGAGTTATGCTACCGTATATTTCATATTTATGTGAAATTTTTCCACAACTAATTTAAATATCAATTAATTAAGCCCATCAATCATATTCGATTAACTCGGACAATCAAATTTCATTTCTTATAGTTGGAGATTTACTTTGATCAATAAGATTTCTTATCGAACCCATTCTCTCAAATTTCAAATTCTGCACAAGTTGGATTGATACATCTCAAACTATTCCAGATTTCGTTATAAATATCAACTGTCAACGTTACTTATCCATTGTTGTGACTGTAATGGGTCTAGGCTTGACAACCCTCATTCCAGTCTCCTCACATTCAATCCATTTAATCTTCCCCTAACACTCATTGAAGAGTGTAATTATCAATTCTCTTCGAGTTATAAATTGTCGACATGAAAATTTCCAAAATCCAAAAACTTTAATATATATAACACGAAATTTGTACAGAAAATGTTTGTATTCTTATTCCAAATCCATGGACTTGAAAATACTTCAAAATTACATTAGGTAATTTTAATTTCAAATTATTGATTTAAAAACATTTGATAACTCGAAGTTTGACAAGTATATTGTCATTCTCACAGATATTATGCATACGCTGGCCAGACGTACGACTAAAATCTCCAAGTACTAAATATCCTTGCTTCAACTCCCAGTCAAAATATTTCGAAAGTTCTTTTTAAAAACAGATACGGAAATTACCAATGTGATATTGATATGTTGATTGTCATGAATCGCAAATACACAATGGTTTTGTCTGGATCCCCCAGAAAACATCTGTATCCATAGGAAATCACTTCCCTACGAATTTCGTCATGGACAGATCAATGGAAGATATTAAAGAATCAAAAGAAAAACTGAGGTCACTGAGCGTTAACTGCTCTATCTTAGGGCCACGAAAACAAATTATGAAGATAAACCAAGTCACGAGGACAGATCAAATCATAAGGACTAATCATGTCACGTAGACACATCAAGTCACGAAGATAAATCCAATCATGAAGACAAATCCAGTGCTGCATCAACAGGTGGCACCACATCACTAAGATATCCCAAACATCGCATGGCTCCATTCTACCTTTAGTAACTCTAGTGGTTACATCTCTTTCACTTGTAGATATGCCATATGGACCGCAGGTACACAATGGTTACGCCTGATTCCCTCAAGAAACATCCATACCCATAATCTTTCACAGCTCTGTGGATTACACCATTATCACGACTGTAGATCGCAGTAAACACAATGGTTACGCTTGGTTCCCCCAAGAAACATTCGTCCGCCGTAGGCCATCTCAGCCATACGCTACACGGTCGTGTTCTTCCAGTAACAGAAAACTCATGAGTTTTATGTCCGGACAACCTACTACCACCGACATCACATCTCTATTAAGCTCCAAATTCAAGGAGGAAGGTACTTTCCTTATTTTTCTTTGAAAACATATAATACTATATACATATAGTACTTCATTTCATACACCTCGTAAATCATACTTATGTCATCTTACATAAGATTTTCCTTTTAAATCATACTTTCAAGCATCTCATTCTTATATAAATTCTGTTATATCAGATTCACCTTCAAATCCGGTAGTTTTCAAATTCACTAATTTCTTATATATTTTTCATATAAGTCTCGAAAACTTCTATATCCCATATTCCAAAATCCAATATCCTCAAATCCCATCCAAATTAAAAATCTATCTCTGGATTAATTCAGATATGATATCTTTTCAATTCAGATTTATAAACCAATTTTTCTCTCAATTTTCCAATTATTAAGTTCCTCACTCAATTCAAATCTCAATGTTGTTACCATCTCAGAATTTTCATTCTTCGACTATAAATTAGCAAGCGAACAACTCCCTAAGTATCAACCCCGAAGGTCGAAACCACATCAGATCAACACTCAGGAAATTATTCCACTTAACTAATCTCTAGTCAGTTTCTAAATACCCTTAACTCCATTTCTTGTGTTTCAAATTCAATTCTTCTCTTCTTTTATGTTCTGTCATCCTTCGTTCTCGATGTGTTGCTTTTTATTCTTCAGTTCTTGCCATTCTAATTTATCAATACCCGTTAGCCTCTCACAATCTTAAAAACATTTTCAATTATCATATTTATTTACTATAATTCTAGAAATTCTCTTGTTACTATTGGAAAATATTTCCATGTATTCACAAATCTTTATTCTCTATAAAAATATACTTTATTTTCAGATTGAACATTTCTAAATTAGTTATTTCGATTTAGAACAGATGTTAAATAAAACATCGTTATTCCCACTTATTGTTGACACTCATTAGCTCACTTTACTTAACCAATTCTTGCTATTGAGACTTAATCATTTCTTTGCCCACAATGAAATCAATCAAGTTGGGCTATATTTACCTCTCAGACCTTAACCGAACAACATTATTAACTTAGAAATAGATCAAGTTCACAGCTTCGAACAAAATATCCATGCTCGTAACTTTAAAATTCACTTTAATGAAAATAATTCACGCCTTCGAAAAATTTAACTTCAAGATATACTTTATTCTTTAATCCGAATACATAAACAATTTATTAATACTATATTTAAATATAGAACAGATAGTAAACAACATTTTCCTAAAATTCAACATAATTGATTCCCACAAATCATTTCCTTTCGAATAAACTCTTATTCGATAATATATATTTCGAACTTCGGAAAAATCTCATTTGATTTATATTCCTGAACTTTAGAATAATCTCACTGTACTGATCAACTCCACTTCCTTTATTCCTAATTTCATTTGTAACATTTTTGCTTTCAAAAGTTATTTACTTCTAAAAAGTAAGTATTATTTCTTTCATTGAAATCTGAACTCATCACATCAATTTAATTTTGATTTCTTTTAAATATAGGTTCTAATTTTTCACAATTTTCATTCTAATATCGCTTCATTTACAGTTCCCATTACAATTCGCTTCTTGTTAATCAATTAACAAGTTTATACTTACGATCGCCATTTGATTATACACTATTGGTTTGAAACCAATTATAATTTATCTTACCGAGCTCTGAATAATTTAGTAATACAACTTGCCATAGTCGAATTCCATCCGATTTTCATTAATTTATATTCCGGATATCAAAATAAAATTAATCGTCTCCTTTTCTTGAATTGATTTCGATTTTCCCATTTTTATTCAAATTCTTACCTACACTTTATTTTCAATAAATTTCACTCGTCTTTAATTTCTAAAATACACGATTACAGAAATTGATTCGTCGATTTTATTCTACTTAATTCTCCTTAGATACCGTTTGATAATGGATTCGAGTGTAATAACCCGGAAATCTGAGCCAATTTAAAATTTTTATTTTGGTAATTTTGAATATTTAAAATGAATTATTTTAAATAATAACAACGGAAAATTTATTTTCGACGAAATTAAAACGAATAATTTTATTTTAATTATATAACGAGCCTGAAATGGCGCGGTAGTTCAAAAATTTGATTTCAAATTTCAAATGAATATACAGAATTTGTTTTAAGTTGGAATTGGAAGAAACCAGAAATATCTAAATCTGTTTAATGATATCTTTCTAACGAAGTTAAGAAACTGAGATTTCACTTTAGAAGTTGAAAGATTAGTCCAGTTTAAAATTCAGAAAAGTCGCTGTGGAATTTATATATATTTTAATATATATAAAGGCCTTTGAAAATGGAAATTTTGCAAATGACCTCAGTTTTCGACGAAACCACTTTTGTTGGATCCGGGATGTCAAGTTATCGCTAGGTTTCAAAATTCATAATTTTCTGAATCAATATGTGAGCGTGGCGAAGTTAAACGTGTTTTAACAGTTTCAGTCAATTTCGATCGACCTAAAAATGGTCATTTTTCAAACGGTCTCAGAATTTGACGAAATTAGTTTTGTTGGGACCGTATCATCGATACGAAGCTAGAAATAATTTTTCTGGAATTTTCTGAGTCAGTATGTGGCCCCGGTAAATTAAAATGTGCGTTCAAATTGAATATATACTGATTTATATTGTAAATTTAATGAAAACTGATCGTAACAATCGAATTGGCCTTCATGACATATCTCATTGTGTTCGTAATGGGGGTTATTAGCTAGTGACGACAGTCGATGGGTTCGATTTGGGGTTCGAATTAAAAAGTTACTTTTTAGGAGAAATAAAATAAAAGTCAACCAATCAGATTTTTTATAAAACCTAATTTCCTTTTCCCCCAAAATCCAAATCAGCTTTCCCATAAAAAAAAATGGCGATCGACGACCGGCCATCGCCTCCGCCACCGCTGGCGCAGGCTTCGCCGCCATCTCCGCCTCATCCCCCTCAAATCGTGAGCCACCCTTCGCACCATCTCATCCACCATCATTAAGCCTTCTCGTGAGAAACCCGAACTCGCGCGACCACCAAGGAGGATCAGATGAGCATCGTTGGGCGTGGTGGGGCCTGGGCCACCCACGGTGTCGGCGAGCCGACCTCTGATTAACTGAGGAAGCTGCGATGAGGCACTGAAAGGGGCAAACTTCCTACCGTCGAAACTGGAGCGCGATACAGGAGGAATATCAACGTTGAGTAAGCTTTTTATTTTTATTTTTATTTTATTGAGTTTCCTTTTTCAGTTTTTTTCTCCTAGATTAAAATATTAATTATTAATATAAAAAGCATTAATTTTAGAAATCAGTTTTTATATGAATAACATATAAAAGATTAGATTTTTCTATGTTAAAAGATTAGATTTTTCTATGTTAAAAGATTACATTTTTCTATGTTAAAAGATTAGATTTTTCTATGTTAAAAGATTAGATTTTTCTATGCTAAAATATTAGATTTTTCTATGTTAAAAGATTAGATTTTTATCATTTAAAAGATTAGATTTTTAAATGCAAAATGAAGTGATTTTTATTTAGAAAAATATATGATATTTAATATAGAAGAAGATATGAATTTTAGTCATATAAAAATATGATTTTTATACAAAGTAGATAATAAAAATATGATTTTTATATAAAGTAGATAATAAAAATATGATTTTTATATAAAGTAGATAATAAAAATATGATTTTTATATAAAGTAGATAATAAAAATGTGATTTTTATATATATAGTGGATGCGGACAACGAAAGTGATAAAAAGGCGAGTGGCGAAGATTTCCTACATATGAAGAGTCGCGGTGAATTGGTTTAGCTAGTCGGTGAGAACTGCTCACTTTTATTTTAATTTCTAGTTTGAAATATATACTAGGATGCAGACGGTTCTTAGTACCACCCAACACCCGTCGTCCATAGACCATGGATGACTTGTTTGTTTGATTGCTATGTTGTGAAATTTGATTGTGTGACGTGGAATGAAATAAAATATTTTATAGTGGAAAATATTTTATAGTTAAAAATGTGATTTTTAACATGTATATAAAATAAATAGTAATAAACAAATCAGACGATTTGTTTATATGCACTGATTTGACTGATATTGATTGGGGGGATAAATTTTACACATCGCCCAACTGTACAAATAAAATCTGTGTTTGTTGAATTGAAACCCCACACCGATATTGGGATGAGATTGGACGTACACTAATCCCAATTGTTTGGTTGTATGTCAATCGATGGATTGATAGACTGTGTAAGCGTTAATTATTTATATTTAATGCTTATGCAGTTGTGTGGTGCACTCTAGATGATGGTTGATGATTTATCGTTGCTATTATATACATGTGTTGTAGAAAATCCATATAATTAACATTATATGGTAATTGGTTGGGCCTCATTCCAATTTGGAAAATAAGGAATATAATAGAAGAAAAATTCATGTGCTGAATAGAAAGAAAATTCATGTGTTGAATATAAAAGAATATTCATGTGTTGAATAAAATATACTCATGTGTTGAATAAAATATATATTCATGTGTTGAATAAAAATATACATTCATGTGTTGAAGAAAATATTCATTTGTTGAATAGAATAACGAAGTTATTGATAAATATAAAGTCGTGTTGGTTAGATATGCGCCATCTTAACGTGAACGATATTTATATCGATTTTATTCGTTTTTATAATGATTATAAAAAAGGAAGTGATTTCAAAATACTACGTTTTGAAAGTACTATCATTTATAGATTAATGATATGGAATATTCAATTTTGATTAGAAAGTGAATATGAAGTTGAAATCGTTTTGAAAACGAATTTAAAACGATTTATAAAATACGTTTTAAAAGGAAATCGACGAAGTATATTATATATATATGTATATATATATATAATGGCCTGAATAGAACGCGTCGCGCCGCGGCAGTTCTCGAATTTTGACCATTGACTTCGAATGGATATTGCAGGAGATCCGACCGTCGGATTCTCCTAAAACTGGAATCGTTGGGTTCGTATCGAGAAGAGCTTTCTAACGAATATTAAAAATTAGAAATCTAACGGTTGGATTTGGAATTATTTCCAAATAAAATTTGGAAAAGGTCGCTGTAAGTGCAGTTCGATGGCCGTTGATGGAAATCGACTGTACAGGCCTTGATAAAATTATTAAAAATAGTAATAATTTGTGTAAAATCATAAGAAATGATTTGTGAAGAATTGAGATGAAAAATTCCAAATTTGAAAAGATAAAAATAGATTTTTATCGAAACGAACTAGTTTTGAACTAGAATAATAATTTATTTATTTTTAAATAAATAAATTGGATTTGAAATGGTTTTAAAAGTAACCAGAATTTCCAACAATTGAATTGGAATGGATTTGAATCGAAATTATCTTTGGAATGTTTCGATGTTGGATTTCGTGATTTTACAGATATTGTTATGGGAACTTGAAAGATATATTTATATCGTTATTTCCAATACGATATTTGTTGGTCGTAGAATTTGATATTGAATATAAGCCGATATATTTTTGTTAGCCTACTTTGTGAACTAGGCAACACAAAGTCGAGATGTCAAGCGTTGAAGAACACTTCTTCCTAAAAAGCATCGGATCGGATCGGAGGGCTACTATCAGACAGTGATGGAACAGAGCAGAATGGACAAGAGCTCAAGTTCAACACAGGTCGGACCGGATCGGAGGCCCCAATCCGAACCCCTTCTACTTGCCTCTCCGAACCGAACCCAGTGTACCATGTTGCTTCACCCCACGATCTCCTGGATATTCGGAGCGGTTACACCCACTTTCTACCCATGATGACCACTAACCTGGTGCGCTGTCAACACTGAAATCCATCTGAGCCCGAGAATGATGGGATACGAGCCACGTAGCCCCGATCCGAACCGGATTCTGAGTGAATTTCCACCTATAAATAGACCCCCAAAGGTCATTTAGAGGGATCTTTTGGCACTTTGAGAATTGAAGTATCTTAGAGAACCGAATTCCAGCACTCCCAAACAATTCAAATCATCATATACAGTGTATTTTGAGATAATTGAGTGAATGTATATGAAAAGTGAGCGAGATTGAGCGAATATCTTGTTGTATTTTCATCTATATCATCAAAGGAAGTGTTTTAAAGTGGACGTAGGCTCTTCAAAGCCGAACCACTATAAATTCTGTGTAGCTTTTCTGTTTTTGATCTCATTCTATCGAAATTTTAGTCAATTTGGGTGTTAGAACCACTTTTTGGTCTAACATTTTTGGTGCTTTCACTGAGAATCATTTGAATTCTCTGTTTTTTCTGGATTATCGTTCTACTTTTTGGACCGTTGAGTTTGAAGAAGTTAATCCCCACCTTTCGACACTTGTAAGTACTTGTTGGTTGGTTGTTGAAGAATTATGGCCAAAGGAAAAGGCAAAGAAGTTCAAACTAGTCGAGGGAAAGAAGTTGGTGAAGATCAGCAAAATCCGGTTGTGACAAGGTCTCGTGGGCAGAGTTCGGAAGCGGATCAGACAGGAACAGGAAATCCGAACCGGTCGCATAGGGAGAGCTCCGATCCGAACCGGATTGAAGATGTTGAAGCAGTGCACTCTCCCAACCCGATTCGATCCGGTCAAATCTCCTTGCTTCGATCCGACCCGACTCTAGGTGATGCTGGAACCTCTACTCGAGCCCCTCCAAATGCTCCGACTCCACCCACCAGGACCAATGACCAGATCAATCCGTCCACACCTGTCACTCAAGGAGATTTTTCGCGCCTTCTTGACATGCTCGAGAGCACTATGGAGGCTATGAGAATTCATGAGCGCACTAACCTTATGATGCAAGAGAATATGAGAATCATGAGTAGGGAAATTGGTGAGCTTCCCAGGCAGAGAACCCCTTCCCCAAATCATCATACTATGATGGATCAATCTTCTTCTTCCGAGGAAGAACGGCCCCGTGAAAGGAGGCCGCTCGAACGACCTCAGAATTTGGAAGAAATGACTTTCAGATCTCTGGGATCCCACGAAGATGTTGCCCATGAGATCGACCGGGAACGTAGGGAGCAAAGCAGAGCAGAAGCCGCTAGGAGAAGGGGAATATCCCCTGATCAGGAACCTAGAGGAAACCCAAACATCAGAGCCATGGAGCCTGAACGGCCTTTAACCAATGCTGATGTATGGGCTATGGTGTGCCAAATCATGTCTGAGAGTCGAAATTACACCAATGAAGATTATGGTATTGAACGAAGCCATACTCCTTTTACTGAGGACATTCTTAACTTTCAGTTCCCCCGACGTTTTAATCTGCCGCAGATGGACAGATATAATGGGAGAACCGACCCGGGACAACATTTGATGCGATACGCATGGCTTATGAATGCTGCCGCTGCCCCTGACGCTGTAAAGTGCAAGGCTTTCCCGATCTACTTAGAAGACGTAGCATTACTATGGTTTACCCGACTTCCTCCTCGATCGATATCAAATTTCAAAGAACTGAGTGAACGTTTTATGACTCAATTCCGACTTCACGCCCGAAAGTCTAAGACTGTTATCGAATTATCGAGAATTAAGCAAGCACCGGGTGAGTCCTTGAAGTCGTATCTAGACCGTTTCAATTTAGCTGTAACTGAAGTCAGCGACCCTCATGAGCCTACAATCTTGATGGCATTAATGGAGGGAGTTGATCCTGATTCGGAGTTTGGAGATTATCTTTCTGGGAAGCCACCGCCCACAAGGGAGTTGTTTAATGAGAAGGCCAATATTCAGTTAAGACAGGAGGAAGCAAGGGCAAATAGAAAAAGGAAGTCCGGAGCAGCCTCAAAAGAAGCTGTTCAAAGTAATGTTGCTGTAAAGCAGTCTGGAGAAAGTTCTGGTAAAGTCGAAGTGAATGTTGGAAATAAGAATGGAAACGGGGGCAACAACAACCGTAATGCGAATGGTAATAGGAGAAACAGGAACCGAGGAAGTAATCCCGACAAAAGACCCCGGTTCCAGACTTTTTAAAATTATTCACCATTGAATGAAACTTTGGAGAATATTTATTTGGATATGTACAATGTTTTGCAATACAAGAAACCACCGCCGCGAGATTCAACAGAAAAAGAAATTGCAGCTGGAAAGTTTTGTTTATTTCACGGAACCCACGGACATTCAACGAACGAATGTCGACACTTGAGAGATGCGGTTGAGAAGTTGTTGCGTGAAGGTAAGTTGGATGAGTATAAGGCTACCCCAAGGGACAGGGGGCAAGGAGGACAGGCCCCAAACCCGAGTCAGCCTGCTCCCAAGCCTACAACACAACAAAAAGGCAAAGGGATTGTCATTAACACCATAGTAGGTGGACTCCATCCGGCTATCCATAGTTTCAGAGCAATGGACCAATACGTCAACGCAGTTAAGCACATAAATGTGGACGAGTGCAATGATTTGGAAGATATCACTCCTGTGAAACAGCAGAAGACAATGTTCGATGACGTCGTGTTCCGTAACAGAGATGACACCGGAATCCAATCACCTACCGAAGATCCCTTGGTTATTACCACTACCATTGGGCCGACACTGGTCCATAAGGTACTAGTAGACAATGGAAGCTCTGTCAACATTTTGTTTAAGAAGTCATTTGATCAGATGAAACTTGAGTCTGGAGATTTGAAGCCCTGTGAAGGTTGGATCCGAGGCTTCAATGGGGCATCGACAGCTCCAATGGGGTATATAGAATTGCCTGTAACATTGGGACATGGGGATCGTCGAAGAGTGCGAATGCTTCAGTTTGTAGTGCTAGATATTGATTCTCCCTACAACGCATTTTTGGGAAGGCCCGCCCTTGTAGAGTTCAGGGCTTGTATCGCACCTTGGTGCTTATTGTTAAAGTTCCCAACTGAAGCCGGAACAGGAGTAATGAGTGGAGATCAAGTCTCCGGGCGAGCTTGTTATATTGCTGAATTGAAAATGCTGATGAAGGGATTTAACATCGATTCCAAAGGTACTTCACCCCCTCCAAAGGGGAGTTCCGCATAGCAATTAGAGGGATCAGCCCCGAAGGAGTTGCCCAAGGGAATGCCTGAAGACCTAGATCCTAGAGAAGATGAGGAACCTGAGGATAGAAAAGCAACTCCTAACGAAACCTAGATATACCCATTGATGAAGATGATCCAGCAAAAGTTTTGAAAATTGGATCCCAATTGGATCCGCATCGAGCCAAAGAACTGGCTAATTTTCTGAAGGCAAACCTAGATGTGTTTGCTTGGACCCACGCAGACATGTGTGGGATATCACCATCCATCATGAGTCATTCGCTGAGTATAAACCCAAAACACCCGCCTGTAAAGCAAAGGAGACGTGTGCTGGGCCCAGAGAGGTCGGAAGCTCTGAAAGAAGAAGTGGAGAAGCTGAAAGAGAACGGATTTATTAGAGATTCGACATATCCCGACTGGATATCGAATCCTGTTTTGGTGAAGAAGTCAAACGGAAAGTAGCGAACATGTATTGATTTTTCAGACTTGAACAATGCCTGTCTGAAAGATAGCTTCCCACTTCCCAGAATAGACCAGCTTGTGGATTCGACGGCGGGACATGAACTTCTTTCTTTCATGGACGCATATTCCGGATACAACCAGATTCCCATGCATGTGCCCGATCAAGAGCACACGAGCTTCATCACAAATTTGGGGTTGTATTGTTTTGTGGTCATGCCGTTTGGATTGAAGAATGCTGGAGCTACCTACCAACGCTTGGTGAACATGATGTTTTATAACCAAATAGGGAAAACTATGGAAGTTTATGTGGATGATATGCTAGTCAAATCGAAACAGTCCTCTAGCCATACGCAAGACTTGGTAGAGATGTTCGGTATCCTGCGAAAGTATCGAATGAAGCTAAATCCCTTGAAGTGCTCGTTTGGGGTGGCATCTGGAAAGTTTCTAGGTTTCATCGTGAGCTCTCGAGGAATTGAAATTAATCCCAATCAGATAGCAACGATAAGGAACATCGAGGAACCACGAAGAATCAAGGATGTCCAAAGTCTTGCAGGGAAGGTGGCTGCGTTGAGTAGATTCATCTCCAAAGCAACAGACAGATGCGTCCCATTTTTTGACTTGATAAAAAGGGGAAAGAAAAATTTCAAATGGACTCCGGACTGTGTTGAGGCCTTTCGAAATCTGTTGGACTTACTAGAGAGACAACCAATTTTGTCGAAACCAGTAGATCATGAAGAGTTGTTTGTTTATCTAGCAGTATCGGCCCATGCCGTTAGCACCGCCTTGGTCCGAGAAGAAGACAAAGTACAAAGGCCGGTATACTACGTAAGTAAGAAATTGGCAGCTGCAGAGCGAAACTACCCAAGGATTGAGAAGCTTGCTTACAGCCTTCTGATCGCCTCCCGAAAACTTTGCCATTATTTTCAAGCTCACCCAATAACCATATACACTGATCAACCTCTAAGACAGGTGTCGCAAAGACCCGAAGTATCGGGATGGTTGATCAAGTGGAATATTGAATTAAGTCAGTTTGATTTAAATTTCCAGCCGCGGAGATCGATCAGGGGGCAAGCTCTGGCTGATTTTATAGCAGAGTTCACAATTCTGGAGGAAGAGATGATCAACGACAAGGTGATTAAATCAGAGGAAGAGTTAGAATTACGTCCATGGAAGTTATACACAGACGGAGCCAAGAACGACAGAAGGTCCGGAGCTGGAGTCGTCTTAGTTACTCCCGAAGGACGATCGCTATATTACGCTCTGCGATTGGAATTTTCAGCGACCAACAATGACTCTGAATACGAAGCCCTGATTGCCGGGCTGAAGCTTGCTAACGAATTCGGAATAAAGGCATTAGATATATTTTTGCGATTCCAAAATAGTCGTCTGCCAAGTGCGAGAGGAATTTGCGACCCGGGGACCTCGACTTATTACCTATCTTGGAAAGGTGAAGGAGCTGTTGAGCAACCTGGAACGATATAACATAAGGCATACCCCGAGAGCTGAAAACCAGAAGGAAGACCGGCTAGCGAAGCTGGCTAGCTCCGACAATTCGTAGGAAACCGAAATGGTTCCAATTGAGACGTTGGAGTCGCCAAGCTTTGAGTTAATGGAAATTGAATTAGCTCTTGAAGAAGAACCGGAGAGGGAGTCGTGGATGACCCCAATCAAGAATTTCCTTAGAAATGTAATACTCCCGCCAAAGAAGAGTGAAAGGCGGGCCATAGTTCGCAAAGCTACCAGATACATCCTTCAAGAAGATGTCCTTTATCGACAAGGATTTTCTATGCCCCTGTTACGATGTATAGCACACGACGACATCAAGTGTGTACTGAGAGAAGTACACGAAGGTGAGTGCGGAGATCATACGGGAGGTCAAACCTTAGCCAAAAAGGTGTTGCGGTATTGGTATTTCTGGCCCATAATTAATAAAGATGCAGCTGATTACTCACGACGCTGCGACAGATGCCAGAGGTTCGCCAAGATCCCCAGAGCACCACCGACCCAGCTCAAGTCGATGGTGAGTCCGTGGTCGTTTGCCATGTGGGGAATTGACATAATCGGAGTTTTACCAATTTCCAAAGGAGGAGCAAAGTATGCAATAGTCGCCGTGGACTATTTTACGAAATGGGTGGAAGTTGAGCCCTTAACTAAAATCACAGCGAGAAAGGTGATAAGTTTCATGGTTAGAAATATCATATGCCGATTTGGGATTCCAAGGACCATTATAACTGATAATGGAACCCAGTTCGACGGTGCCGAATTCAGAAATTTCTACCAGAAATACAAGATCGACAAGCGGTACACTGCAGTCGCCCATCCACAGTCAAATGGGCAAGTAGAAGCAATAAATAAAGTCATAAAGTCCATCCTCAAGAAGCGATTAGAACGTGCAAAAGCAAAATGGGTGGATGAATTGCCCTTGGCTTTATGGGCATATCGGACAACGTTTAAGACAACTACCGGTCACACTCCTTTCTCTCTTTCCTTTGGTTCATAGGCAGTAATCCCGATAGAGCTTGAAGTTCCCTCTTATAGGGTGACATATTATGACCCGATGACGAATCGGGCACTCCTCCTTGAGTCCCTTGACGAGATCGAAGAGAAAAGGGACGAGGAAGACTTGCATGCATCAAGACATCGACGTCAGATGGCACGCTATTATAAAAAAAAGTTCATTTTAGAACCTTTGAACTGGGAGATTTGGTACTAAAGCGAGTTTTCCCATCCCTTCCTCACCTCGGACCAAAGTGGGAAGGGCCATTCATCATCCAGCGGAAACTTGAGACAGGAGCCTTCAGGTTAACGACCGTAGATGGCGAAGAAGTGCCTAGGGCTTGGAATGCCCAACACTTGATGCGATATTTGAATTAGGGATATTGTATCTTCTTTTGTTTTTCTTATGAACTCTGTAAAAAGGCACGACTTGCCTTAGAAAAGTCTGTTGATGCGAACGAGAAACTATAAAGTGGATGTAGGATACGACTTAGCCGAACCACTATAAAAATATCGTGTGCCATTTACTTTCCTGCATTATTTATATCTTCAACCATTATTCTATTGTGACTGTAGAATACGAGATGTTAAATTGAAATCTGGAAATTTGGAGATGGCTTATATGCAGGAACAAACACGACGACTGTTTGTACAATAAAACATAAAAGAATGGGAAGACGACATTCTTAACTCTAACTCTCAATAATTGAGAGAGAGTATAAATGACGGGAATACGACGTCCTCTGAGGCATGAAGGTGCACCCAGATAAGAGACCGCCTTGGCAAGAACTCTAACCTGAACATAAGACATGAGAGTATAAAAGATGCCGGAAAAGAACAGGCATCAATGACAAAAGGAATGTGACACCCGTCAAACAATCGGGGACATTCGGACTTTTTAATTTAATCTTGAATAGTTTTTCAAGACTGACTGGGGGCATATATGTACACACATATCCCCCCCCCTCTATGATTCCATTACACAGCTTGAGTAGGACATGCATTTGAATTTTTACATAAGTAATGAACTGATGACTAATAGGCATTACAGGAGATGAATTATTTTTATTCACAAATGTATGAATTTGTACAGGAAAACAGGCAAAAAGAAGATGCGAAGGCCACACTCGCTGCAACGATTGTGGGCCAATTAAATACTAAGATAAAGCAAAGCACTTTATCACTTAGACTTGGAAGTGGACTTGGACTTCTTAGCAGCTTTTTGAGCATCCTTTGCCTCTCTTTCAGCATCAGTTAAAATGCGCCTTGGTTTTTTCTTCCCCGAGACTGAAGTGCTGGAATCGGCTGATTTCTTCACGGGAGTCGGAACACTGGAATCAAGAGAATACTTTTTAACAAGTTCTTCTGTGATAGATCTAGTCAAAAGCTTAACAACTAACCTTGATCCAGCATCCACAACTGCGAGAGGCTTAAGGCTTTCAGGGTCTAGATCTTCAACTTTAAGCTGCATGCGTTTGTCTTGTTCGGCTTTCAATGCAGCCAAAGTGATATCATCGGCACTTTTCGACTCCCCAACTATAGCCACCTCAGGGTCTTCCTCGTGTCCCCTATTGCCGCCATCATCTTTTAAGGCATCTATCATTTCGTCATCATGAGGAGTATCAGCCTTAGACGGTTCAGTTCCTTCTCCCGAATCTATGGTGGCAGCCTTGTCCTTTCCCCCTTTAGCCTTCTCCGTAGGTTCTGCTCCAGCGGTGGTTCCCTGGGACACGTCTGTCTTTTCGGACGGTTCAATACCTACAGAGTGAGAAGCAACAGTTATCAACTCAGGAGAAAATAATGGGTTCTTCATCGATTGCCCGATTACGTGATGAAAGGTAGAGATAGCTTTGACGAATTGAGGTGAAAAGGTAGAGATACCTTCCGATGACTTCTCAGCTGGAGTGACCACTGTCTCCGACGCCGTTTCGGGTATGGGGGATAAAAGAGATGCCCGAGGGATCCCCGGATTTTCGGGATCATATCCCTCTACTTCAGAAGTTTCAGAGGCTGTAGAAGAAGAACCAGCCTCAAGAATGTTCTTTTGTTTAGCTCTCCGCTTCTCTTCCTCCATAGTAGCAGCAATAAGGCGGCGTCCCTCGGCTAGGCGTTCTGGTTCATCATCTCTTAGATATTTCTCCATAAGCTTGTCCTCGTCAATGGAATCAACCTTGAGCTCCTCTTTCTCCCATTCAACGATTTGACTCTATACTTGGACCAAGGTAGATGGATAATCTTCAATCCAAGAGATGTTCCGGCGGCAAATTATATGTGCAAAGAATTCAATCATTAATTCACCGAAACCATGCACCTCTTCCTCAGCTTCCGACAGCTGCTTGCGGGTCTCTTCAGCGGATTTGATAACACCTTCGACGTTACCCTCCGCTAGGGCAACCCTGTTCTCCGCCTCCACCAACTTGGAAGCCAAGTCAGCGTTTTTCTTCTCCAATTCAGCGTTCTTCTTCGCTAACTCGGCCTTCTCTCGCTCAAGGTCAGTGTAAGCAAGTTGCATTTTGGCAGCATTTGACTTGGCATCTTCGGCTTGCTTTTTCAATTCCGAACGCTCTTGGGTATGGGACTCAAGCAAATCATGGTAGCGTTTTCGTAGATCCTCAAATTGTTGCTTGAAGCTAGCAGCATCCCGTTAAGCGACAACAAGTTGGGCCTGTGTATCCTCGAGGTCTTCTCCTAAATTTTTCAGGTCCTTTGCATTGGCTTCTGCGGTCTTCTGCATCGAGTCAGTATTCGTGATTAGAGTTCGGATGATTCTGGAAAGATTACGCGAATACTTGAACATCTCTGAATATTGTTTCTCGACTGCATCAATTTTTTCTTTGGCCTCATTTGCCCACCTCGAGGAAATAGGCTCAAGAGCAGGTAAAAAAGTCAAGCTTTCGAAGTAGTGTTCGGGAAATTGCTCCTCCAGATACGCCCGCTTAACTGCAGTTTCAGCATCCAATGGGGGAGGTGCAGGGAATGTCATCTCGGTATCCTTACGTGTGGAAGGCTCAATAGCCTCCTCATTCCTCCTAGGACGTTTAGCAGGAACCTTGTGCTTGCTTCGCGAATCGGTATCTCTCGCCGGGCTCCTTTCCCTACTGCGCTTTTCATGAGAAAGAATTGGGACCTTCGACTGCGGCCTGTCATCTTATCGACGACCTTGGTAGCCCTTATATCGCTCTGAATCTGACCGAACGGGAGAACGAGAGTGAGAGCACGAGGATCGCGACTGGTAAGAATCATAGGGCCTTCTATCCTCCCTACCGCGGCTTTCGCGACGATCATGCTCAAGATCAGAAGGGGGTCTAGACATGCTGTGACGAAGTTTCCTGATATCGTAATGGGAGCGGGACATTGTTCCTGCACAACAAGGCAAATGAAATTTAGAGTCAGTGTTTTCACAAAAGAAAAGTGCTGTGAAATGTGGTGCTATTGTGTTAAGTGCGTCCTAAGTGGTGTTTTCCCCCCGACAAACCCGAGTCCGAAGCCAGACTAGTACGAGCGGGCTCTTTGGCCTTAGCAGGAGTGGTCTCTTCGGAAGAAGTGAAAACTAAAGGATTTGTCCCAAAATCCTCTGAAGTGTAAATAATTTCAGGTAAGGGGAGATCCCCCAAACCCTGAAATGTTGGGTCATCGGTATTAGGGGTGTCTCCCTGAGAAGCATCAATCGGCAGCTCTTTGGAAGACGTTGGCCTCTCCGGAGAGATGGCATCCTCGGGAACAATATACCCCTCATGGTGCTTTTCGGCCATGTTAGCCAATTCATCATCTTGAGTCGAAGATGGAGAAGGTGAAGCTTGAAGCGGCATTGTAGGAGCTTTCGAGCTTTCGCCCGTTTCTGGGATTACGTCCACTGGGGGGATATATACATATGGACCCGTCCCGTGACCAATGCTACGGGTAATGGACAGCAACCTATGAAGATGAAGATATTCAACCTTAAGGACTTCATCAATAGTTAAAAACTTTTGATCACCGTTAAGGAGCCGGTGCATCCGACCAAAGAACGCTTGATCCGATATTTGTTTTGGGTTATCAACTGCAAACAAAAAGAAAACGGATTAATGTGGTGGCTTGGACGTACAGAATTGAGATTTAGAAAACCAGTGCTTTACTTGATTTAGTCCATCTCCTAGCACACCCTAGCTGTTGCCTTACATAAAACCATTCCAGCCTGGAATCACCCGCTTTACTGCTGAACGGTGCTGGAATTATTTTCCTCTTTGGGACAGACTCGAAGTAACAGAAAGGAGTTTCTCGAGTTCGGTGCTTGAAGTTATAAAAGAAATGAACGTCATCAAAAGTGAGCTCTATACCTAAGATCTCGCGGTACGCTACATATAGGGTATACAGGTAAGCATAGGAATTGGGGTGCAGCTGCATAGGGGCGATCCGCATTTGTCTTAGAAAATCGACGACGAAAGGAGAAAATGGAGGGATAGCCCCAACCATGCGCATCAATCGAGTGATTGCCATAAATCCATCTGGAGGGTTGTAAGGATGATCAGCTTTTGATGGCACCAAGGTATCCCCTTTGGGTGTCCCGTACTTTAGGCGTATTCGAATAAGTCTGTAATTGTCGATCGTCGATTCAACAGAATCTTGAGGTGATTCCAGTATGATGGCAGAATCAAATTCGTCAGGAGCTCGATTATCTCCAATCCCTCCTTCCTCTTCACAGCCCAGGGAAACTCCACCCTTAGAAGACACATTATCGCTTTCATGAGTTTCTACCTCGTAGTTTGAGCCCTCATCATCCCATTCTGGATCTGAGGAAGAAGATATGTCTTCAAGAGTGATTTTGTTGGATGTCTCTGGGATCTCTTTCTTTTCTGCTAATCTAGATGAACGTCTGGATGTCATGGTCACTAAACTATTGAAGAAGCAATAGCACAAGTTAGAGTAAATTAGCCCGTATCCCCCGTGCATGTGAATGAATTAAAGTGTGAACAGTGTATGCAGAAAATGTAAAGACAACGCTCGAAAGTGCAATGCAAAATCTTGGCAAAGTAATAATGTTCAGGGCAGTACTTGATGTTCATATATGTTCGCAAGGCACTATCCTAACTGTCCATTAAGTTGAAGATTATATCAAGAATTGAACGGGCTACTTAAGCAAGTTCTTATGTGTTGAGTGGGATTGTTTTTCTTCGGTTCGGTTCAGATGTGTGCATTGGGATCGGATCGGAGAATATAGCCTTATCTTGGCTTGGGGATAAACATTGTTGCTCAGGGATCAAATCGGATCGGATCGGAGGTGGACTTCTGAAACGGTCCGGATCGGATTAGGCAACCACACCATTTTCTTCCTTTGTTCCGATTTCAAGTCCGACCGGACCCGATCAAGGGAGCCCTGCCTCTATGACTTTTTGCTCCGACCCGATCCGGTTTTGCGAATTTCTATTCCCTTTCTTCTTCTCCATTTTCTACATCCCATCATCCGAACCGATCCCCTGTAGAATCCTTCTTCTTCCTCCTTTTCTAACTTAGAACCCAATTCTGTGCTAATATCCCCAATCAAGACCAAGTTTTTATTTTTTGGTCAAATCGCCTACAGTGGGTCTTAATCCCATCCTCCCAACACCTCGAGGCGGCAACTAAGCCACCAACGACGATGGTAGCGGAGGAGGAGGCTGTGATGACGAACTCGAACCAAAACCGTGTCCAAATCAGTCAAGTCAATCGTAAATCCTAGTTGATATCGATTATTATCAAGATAATCGAGTTTAAAACCCACTTACGAGAGCGATTTGATGATTAATAAAGGGGATTTTGGAATTTCATAAGGTTAGGGATTCTGTGTTCAATCGGCTGAGAAAAAGCAAATAAAAAGAAAGAGAGGAAGAAAGAAAAGGGTGATAAGATTATATAGGTCAATGGTGACTACTCGTATTCTCCCTCTTTTTCTCCGCTCGGACCGGGATATAAGCCCACGAGGCGTTCCAGCCCACTGACCCAGTGCTAACCAAGAGAGGAAGAAAGGCTGTTCGGGTCGGAGCCCGAACCGAACGTAATTTCGTGCATCAGCTTGGCATCAAAATTGAGTTAAAATTCAAAGAGGAAATAAAAACAAAGAAAAATCAAAAAGAAAATCACCTGGAAGGATAATCGGATGTTAACAAGAGTTCTCCAAGCTGTGTGAAAATAAAGAAAGGGATTTACATACTATGCGAAGTATATATAAACATCAAGAGATGCAACTTTCTGAAGCAACGTGTCTTTATATGTCAATAGAAACGACTTTTCAACGATTCAATTTAACAAAGGCACTGTGTAAATGGCATCAAAGCATGCTTCGTATCCAACAGAAGCATCCTTTGAGGGGGCAAAATGTTAGCCTACTTTGTGAACTAGGCAACATAAAGTCGAGATGTCAAGCGTTGAAGAACACTTCTTCCTAAAAAGCATCGGATCGGATTGGAGGGCTACTATCAGACCGGGACGGAACAGAGCAGAATGGACAAGAGCTCAAGTTCAACACAGGTCGGACCGGATCGGAGGCCCCGATCCGAACCCCTTCTACTTGCCTCTCCGAACCGAACCCAGTGTACCATGTTGCTTCACCCCACGATCTCCTAGATATTCGGAGCGGTTACACCCGTTTTCTACCCATGATGACCACTAACCTGGTGTGCTGTCAACACTGAAATCCATCTGAGCCCGAGAATGATGGGATACGAGCCACGTAGCCCCGATCCGAACCGGATTCTGAGTGAATTTCCACTTATAAATAGACCCCCAAAGGTCATTTAGAGGGATCTTTTGGCACTTTGAGAATTGAAGTATCTTAGAGAACCGAATTCCAGCACTCCCAAACAATTCAAATCATCATATACAGTGTATTTTGAGATAATTGAGTGAATGTATATGAAAAGTGAGCGAGATTGAGCGAATATCTTGTTGTATTTTCATCTATATCATCAAACAAAGTGTTTTAAAGTGGACGTAGGCTCTTCAAAGCCGAACCACTATAAATTCTGTGTCTCTTTTCTGTTTTTGATCTCATTCTATCGAAATTTTAGTCAATTTGGGTGTTAGAACCACTTTTTGGTCTAACAATTTTCTATTTAGAGCCTTATATATAATATCAAATGTGATTTGGGTTTGTTGTGAATGATGTCTTCATTAACATTGTTCTTAAATCTAGTTGAGAAAAAGATTAAATCTTTTTATTTAGATTTAATGAAGTGTACCAATTAAATGGTATTTAACTGGAATTGAATTTGAATTGATTTTTGGGTTTATCGTGAACATTGTTTTAAATAAATCCTATTCTTTAACCAGATAGTTAATGAATGTGATTTTGGGTTTATCGTGAACCGTGTTTTAGATGACATTGGTTCTTTAACCCAGTTAAAGGTAGGATATTGATTTTTGGGAAGATTAAAACTAAGTGGAGTTTTAATGAATCTTTAATTAGATTGAAGTGATCGAGAAAGGAGTATCACCAGTTTTGCTCTAGGCGATAGTTAAATCTTTAATTAGATTTGAACGTGAAATGGTAATTGAATTTACCGATGACACCGTGGTGTTAGATATGAAGTATTACCAGTTTTTCTTCATGGGATGAATAGATTGGGATTGGGAAATAAAATAAATGATTACTTCGGTGTGGTTCGCTAATCCCGACTAGTTTGAATTGATATTCAAAAGAAGATTAAAGAATAAATTTAAAGAATTTATCTTTGATAAAATTAATGGGAACCTTTCCCAAAGTATAAGAATATTTGAATAAAAGAATATTCTGAATTGGAATGACGCGTATGTTGTGTTTGTGTAACACTTGTTTATTATATACGCGAGTTATTCAGAAAGACCGGGTTTATCCCATTCTGAATAACTGATTCGACGTGGTGTCGAGAATGAAGACGGTGGTTGAAGACCGGAGGTCTTCACATCGTTTGGGTGATTACTGATGATATTGATTGGGCTGTACACCCAAGAGGAGGGAATCAGTTGGTGATCGTCCAGACGTACTTGGAGATCGATGGATATGCGAGGTACAAGGTGCCTCCGGTTTCGTTCAGACCCAGAACGGACTTGTAAATGGACTGTGTGTCTGACATTGGATTTTATTCTGTGTGATTGATTTCTATTAAATATATACCTGTTTGGCGGCGGAGAATTTATTCTCTTGCTTAACGCCCTTCTCTGAGACGTACGAGCTCAGGGGTTATATATTGATGGATATCAATCGCATGGAGTGAATTGCCTGTGTGGCATGCCTAAGTGGCAATTGATCAAGGCTTCTGTTGAAAAGCAAAGTCTTGTGGTTGATGATCAAAGCACGGCCTGTGTGGCATAGCTTTGTGTAGCGTTGATTCGCGAGCCTCACACCCCGGTTGTGAACCAAAAACGGGAGAGGACCTCAGGGAGGGCATGAGTTTCCTTCTAGCTAGGGTGGTGTCAATGACCTACCAGCCCTGACATTTATATTATTTTCACCTGTGTTGTTGTTGCTGTTGCGAGGCGCCTCGGATATATCGGTGACTGTGTGAAGCCGATGGAGTCATTTGGCTCATTTACGCCCCGAAGGGTGGGGAAACGCCGTGTTTAGGCATTTTTATCCACATCGGTGGACCGGCCCTGACGATCCAAGTGCTTGACTGGGTACTTGTCCCGAGGCTCGGGCTAGAGAGTCTCGAAATCGGTAGAGGACTATCTTTTACCTCGGTTCACAGATGGAAATCCAACTTCCAATACGTGACTTTGCGGTTTTATTTATAGAGCCTAGTATGGCGACATAGTGGTATGGGGCACTTATGCCGTCTATGATTGATACTTATGATTGAAATTGTTTTATACACTATGCACTTATAATAGTATCATATGATTTGTTTTTAGCGTATCAAGCATTCTTTGGCTATTATAAAGTAAAAACCCTATCCTCCGGCTTGCGTTGCATTGTGTGATGGGACCTGGGTCTTATAATAGCTTCATTTTCCTTTATTTAGCATTGCGCTGTTTGTTTTATGCACTGGTATTCTTGGGAGGAAACCCGTTCCGTGTTATACGGCGTGGTCCCTTGATTTACCTAACTTCAAAGTAAAGTTTTAAATAAATGTTTTAGTTCTCACACTAGTCACATGACTGACCTAGAGTTTATTGTTTTAACCTAAACTCTGGGTGCCCTTATTTTGACACGGGCAGCTAGTAGTTTTGGGTTTGCAGATTTGTATTCACATGATCCTGATTTACAGTTGGAACGATACTCGGAAAGCTCTGTATCCGTGTATTACTTCTAGTTGTGTTTTGTATTATTTTCCGCTGCGATGTATTTAAATGTAATTTAAATCTCTGATATTTTCTGTGTAATATTTATTCATACTCTGTAATATTCTTGTATTCTGATGGAATTGTTGTAATAAGCAATGAAATGTCCTTCTGTTTGCGTTCCAATGTGTAGTGTTCTCAATTCAATCCGGGCTTTTCTTACCGGGGAAGTTCGGGTCGTTTCATCGAGATTCAAACCAAAGGAGATCTTATCGAAGAACAGCTTTGGCAAAGCTAGACTCGAAGACTGGGGATTCCGAAAGAAATTTTAAATTTCAAAATCCTTTTTCCGCTATATTCATTTCGAAATGTTATTTTTCAAAATACTCATTTTTCCAAAATAATTTACCTTTCAAAAATTTATTTTAAAATCATTTATACTTTCAAAATTTGTATTTGAAACCTTTTACTTTCAAAATCCGTTTTTAAACTCAATAAGCTAAGCTTTGAATAACCCAAAGCTTTGATACCACTTGTAGTGTCCCGCCTTTTTGACCGCTTCAAACTGGTAATTAAACCAACTTAAAACGTTCAAATTGACGGATCGTTATTTAGCTTACAGAGTTTAAACATGAAATCAACACAGAATATCACAGAATAAATAACACAGTATTTAACAGCAAAATAAAACGTTTATATATAGTCAAAATCTTTGAATACAAGATTTTTCCTATGTACAATGGAATTTAATAAGAATTTGAATACAAGAAAATATTTACTGTTTTTGAAAAGAACTTCAGAGTGCACGTCTTTGAAACCCCAGCTTTGCCAATCTTCGAATCCAAAGCTGTAACCTTTAAAATCTATAACACTCGGATCTGACCCAAGTGTTCCATGCAAAAACATAAAACACTCGAGTCAGGATTAATCATGGTTCAAGTAAATTAATTTTAATAGAAACTGACATATAATAGTAATCCTTACATCAGTCATATGTCAAATACAATGGTGCAGTGTCTGTGCTATATCGGTTTATTTTAAGAACTAATGGTCATAGAAGCCTGCATATACACATGTGTATAGGTACACATGGGCACCGCCCCAGCATTCCATGACCATAACAATCAAGTATGGTGAGGTTCATAGTGTACGCACAATATGCAGCAAGGCTGGACAGCAAGAAGACCAAAAAACAGTGGACAAACGATAAGGAAGTGCATATCAATCATGCAGTAGCAAAAGTGTAATCAGTCCAACATAGTGATCCGGCTTAAAAATATAAACCAGATCATAATGGATACTGCAATGCAAGGAAAAGCACAATTGCAGGCTCAAGGTAATAGGGATAAACCGGTCCAATGTCAATGCTAAGAATAGACAGTGTTCAAAGGTGATATCGAAATGCTAAGAATGAACAGGCTAGCTCAAGGGACATCACATGTTATATATATACGTTCAAGATTTAGGTCAGTGTCAGCAAGACGGTCACAGTGCTTAGCCTAGCCTTTAAAATGCCTAAACTTGACAGGTTAAAGCTAAGGTGGTGGAGTAAAAAAAAATTATGTTGTGATGACAAGCAATAGTAAACTAGATCATAACAGTGCATATCATTTTGCCAAACCCCTTTCAGACCATAACATTGTATATGATTTTGTTAAACCTTTTCAGATCATAACATTATATATGATTTTGCTAAACCATTTCAGATCATAACATTATATATAATATCTCAAATCTAGTGTGCATATACAAATATATGACAACATGTATCAATAGTAGTGCATATACAAATGTATGACAGCATGTATCATTAACAGGACGAAATTTTCACTCACAATATTTAGATCCAATTTCGAACAAGCTAGTATAGGCATAAGACAAGTTTGTGTATACACTACAACCGTACAGTTCATAATAGTGAGAATTTTTTTGGCTAGAGATCATAGTATGAGGCACAATATAAGCTGGTAGTGTTAAATAAAATACAACAGGCAATGAACCCAATATATGTATTCAGTTTCACTTATCACCTGAGTAAACATGTACTGCTCAAATAAGTGTGAAAATATTTAGCAAAGGGTTCAAAACTGGGTACACCGCTTGGTTCAAAAACGAGTGATTCAGGGTGACAGTAATGAAAACACGTACTCCAAATAACAATTGTATCCCCATACTAATTGGCTATACCACTTGGTTGTAAACTAGACTTGTATTTAAGGATGACTTTATTAAATTTTTACATTCAACAAGGATTTATTCATATTCACATTTCCATCTTCGAGTCTAAAATATAAGAATGTGCTATTATCACCAGAAAGTCATCAACACACCACTTAATCATAAAGCAACATTGAATATTTAACATAGTTCAAAAAGAATCATTTTATTTTCAGAATTTCATCTCATATCAACTTACAGATACCCATCTGAGTATTCCAATGATTCTATTTTAATCAAATATTTATGTAAAACCACACTACTGATGTGTTCCTTCTTTGTAAATTTTATTATATCCATGCAGCATGTTTTAACCGATATCAATATGAGCGTATGAACATAAAGTTGAAGGTATCAGTCTATTCTTAAACAAACTGGCAATAGCTATAATAATAAATAGTTTACAGCTTAACATAACATATGCAATTTAAACAGTCATGCAAAGAAGAGATAACTCACTATTAACCTAACACTTTTTTTATGGAAATGCAGACCGTAAACAATCGTGTTATTTTACATAAAATGTTTTTATCTTTTTAAAGCATTTAACTCAATCTTTGGTGAAAATTTAGGATTTCTGGTCCATGTACTATTGTAATTGCAACTTCCATATACATGTATATTTCTAATCTTAAATTAAGGGAACTGTGAAAACATGACTGACATGGATTCGAAATGCCAAATTTATGGGCGTACTGAATGGGTTCCAAGTGCCACAGCAGTGCATACGAAATGTATCCAAAGTGCCAAAACGATATATGCTGGATGTATTCAAATGCCAAAACAGGGACAATACAATGCACTTGTTTCTATTTATATAACAGCATGTGTATAAAGGACTAGAACAGTAGAATATCCATGCATTCAAAGGGGTGGGCATAAACTGCACCGCAATGCAGAAACCGCCCAGACCGGACCGCATAAACGATGCGGAAAACTGCACCAGATTCTCTATCTATAGCTAACAACCCAAACCGAACCGACCCGCAACGATATGGTTCGGTTGCGGTTTGAACTATTACCAAACCGTATTAAACCGAACCAAACCGCATAACTACACCGGTAATGTTACGATAAAAAATTAACAAATTCCTATTTAACTTTCTATTTTGACTATATATATTCTATTTTCAGCATATGTTGTAGTTATATCAATTTAAGATAACACTATGTGTTTTAACGTTCAGGTGAAACAACGTCATACAATCATAAATTGATTGCTAATGGAAGTAATTCTCTTGTTTCGTATTTAATACGGGTTCAAACCGAACCGAACCAAAACCAGACCGTATTACATTAATACCGAACCGTCTGAATGGTTAGTACAATGTTTTGTATTTTTGATTAACCGTTTGATGCGGTGCGGAAGCGGTTTGAGCTCCAAACCGCACCGAACCGAACTGCGCCCACCCCTAATTCAAAGAGGTTGAAGCTCAAAGTCCAAACACTCATTGTACTAGCTTAACTATTCAGAGGTTAATTTACTTTCTTGAACTGGTTTAAAAATATATTTATCTTTAAAATGTATACCATGGATCCATAACATACTATGCTATTGTTGACTTATTAGTTAATATATATACGTATTATTTCAACAAATGTTCAGATAAATTATTTCAGAATTACATGAACAAGGCGCCAACTCCGCTCCGCTATTATTTCCAATTATTATCATTACCGCAGATTCCACTAACCAACGTTTAAATAACCAAATGTATAACTTCTTTCCAAATAGTATTAGCTTATATTATCACCAAGCTAACATTAGAAATTTAAGACAAATAGGAAAATTTGCCAAACTGCTACCAACTATACTACTATTGAAAGAATACCTTACAATATTTAACTGGTCATTTTTCTATGCATTAACACTTCCATGCTTTAACAATTCCATGCGTTATTTTTACCGTGCAATCATGGTAACAGTTCTTAAAGGTTACTGGCTTTTAACTAGTTTGAACTTAACTTAGGAACGTTGACGCAAGACATCGTACCCAGGTAGTATATTTCATTTTGAATGAGTAACAGTAAAATTTGAGAAATGTTAATATGCGGAAAAATCAGATAATTTCACTGCTCAAACTATAAAAATTTGTAAATCAGTTATCCTCGAGCGTATGCTACAGCTGAATAATCTGCTTGATGAGAACATCAAGCACTAATACCTGCTGCTTAAGTAAAACTATTTCCAGATTTTAAGAAAGCTGTTATTAGCTAAGGATGGGTATTTATAAGCTAACCAACGTATACATCAATTTTCCACATCCAACATTCATGTATGTCAAACCGGAGTGGATTAAATTTAATAGGTCATGCAGACAAATGAGACTGTGATACTTATCCTACTTATCATACTGTTCAAGTTACAGAAATTTTACGACATGCTAATGGCAGAGAGAAAAAGCATGTTTAAGGCACTTCACTGAAAGTATTCCTCCATAGGGACAGCAAAGCAACACGAGACAAATTAAGGTATATCAAATAATCTCGAGGCAGCCAACTCAACAGCAACCACATCATATATTTTAGTTTAAATCTTAAAAATCAATTTACTTGGACTAGTATAAATAGTGAGCTAACAATTCACTATTATATTCAATTTAATCGAAATCAAAATACTTGAAAACAAGATAAACCGTGAGTGAGATAACTCACCTACTGTGGCGCGGAAAAAGGAGCAGACGACAGCGACCTTCAGTTGACGATGGCGGCGTCAAGGAGGTGGAGATGACTGCGACAAAGAGTCATGCTTGGCTGGAGTTGATGCGAGAGAGGGACTGATGTGATGAAGGCCAACGAAGCTCGAAGGTGAAGCAAAATTCTGATGGAGAGATAGGTTTGGAGAACATCAGAGTGGGGTTTTGGTGGGAGGAGCGAAGGCCGATTCGGTGGACTTGATTTGAGATGGAGGCCATGATTTCGTAGAAGGATATTTGTTTGATTTGGGGTAAAATGATTTTGCTAAAAAAATGGAAAGAGCCGTGAATTTTATAGAAGGAAACATCGTGGATAAGAACAACGTAAATCAAATAGGTTATAGGGTAACGGTGTGTTTTCAACGATAGGCGGTGCGTAATTTACTGAGGTAGGTAGCGTCTGGTTTAATTTAAATATTTTATTTCACCCTGAATTATCGTTGAACGGTTAATATCTGAACCGTAAACCCCAAATGCTACAAAAATTATATTTACTTATACATTTCAACATTCTGTTTTTCCAATAAAATTATTTCGGTTGTAAATCGATTACGTCTATACGACGTTATTTTAATTTTTGAATTATTTATCGATTCATTTATTTTATTTCGTTTGCACAAAATAACACCGTTTGGTTCAAATATGAAAATTAAATTTTCAATTTCTCTGTATATATTGATACACACATTTCCAAGCCAATCTCCTTATATATCAAGAAAAAAAATTCCTATTTATTTAATGCTAATAACATTTATTGTTATTATTATTTTTATTCGACCATACTTATTTTTCAATTGAATTTCAATTAACCAACCAAATTCGAGTCAAATAAATATTTGATTTTCACCAACCATTCTGAATTAAATATTAAATTCAATTCGTATTCAGTTTATACTCAAAACCAAATATTCAGTTTTTTTTACTCAAATATCAATATAAAATTGATTATTTAAAGTTAATTATTTAATTAACCCCATATTCCAGCTGTCGAAATTTCTGGGACGTTACAACGCACTTCATAAAGAAGTAGTTTAATTTGGAGAACTATTTTAGTGAAGAAGATCATCACATATTTATTATATTGCATGCCTTCACTCTCTTTATATGGGACTAGACATAATCTTGTGACTCTCTTGTCCATGCTGCCTAACCCTTTTATCCAATCCTTCCTCACAATAATTAACCTATATTTATGTGTATGCAGGTTTAAATTATACTTTTGTTTCATACAAACCATTTCACCCATAGGATATAGCAATGTAATGATAATAGCTTAGCCTCTTTTTTATATTCATACTGAACTCATACATATGCAGTAAAACATTATCATATACAATAAAATATTGTTGCCTTTTTCTAGGAGTTAGTGCCTACACAAAATAGAGTATACTCACATAAACTTCTCGTGCATTTAATCCTTGGATTTTTTTTCTTTGTTAAACTTAACCCAGCCTCATATTCCCTCTTGGACCTGCTACTTTATTACATTTTAAACATGTCTACATAGTTTCATTTTCCTGCAACATGTATTTGCTTTCATATATATATATATATATATACATATATATGTATATGTACAGAGTCCTTATGTAATAACCCGGAAATTCTGAACCAATTTAAAATTTTTATTTTAGAAATTTTAATGGATTTTCAGAATTTAAAATAATTTATTTTAAATAATAATGACTAAAAATTTATTTTAATCGAAGTTAAAACGAATAAATTTAATTTAATTATAAAACAAGCCTGAAATGGCGCAACAGTTTGAAAATTTAATTTTACACTTTTAACTGAATGTACGAGATTCAAAATAAATCGGATTTTATTAAAACAAAAAAAATTTAAATATGTTTGATAATATCTTTCTAACGAATGTAAGAAACTAAAATTTCACTTTAAAAATAAAAAGTTATGTCCAGTTTAAAGTTCAGAAAAGTCGCTGAAGAATTTATATATATTTTAATATAATATATAGCCCTTAAAAATAGTCATTTTGCAAACGACCTCCATTTTCGACGAAACCACTTTTGTTGGAACCAGAATGTCAAATTATTGCTAGGTTTCAATTTTCATAATTTTTCGAATCAATATATGAGCGTGGCAAAAGAAAATGTGTTTTGTCAATTTCAGTCAAATTTAATCGACCAGAAAATGGCAGTTTTTCAAACAGTCTTCAAATTCGACGAAATTAATTTTTTTAGGATCGTATCGTCAAAACATAGCTAGATTTATTTTTTGGGAATTTTTTAGTCCGTATGTGGCCCCGGTGAATTTAATTGTACGATCGAATTAAATAAATAAATGATTTAAATTTTAATTTCAAGAAAACAGAGAGAAAACGATCATTTGGGCAGACGGGACCTAGCTCATTGTGTCCGGAAATGGGTATTTGGCTAGTGGCAACATTAGTTGGGCTGAATTTGGAGCTAGTATAAGTTAACGGGCTTTTTAGTGAATTAAAGGATTAAATGAATAAAATATTATAAAGGTTTAAAGAAAACCCTAATTCATTATCGTTTCTCTCAGCCGCCACCATCTTGAGTGGCCAAAATAATCCCAAACTATTCCTTTAATTTCTTCCAATACAAGCCAAATTAGATTGTGGTTCTAAAGCAAGAATCAGAGAGCGTCTCAAGCTCTTCGAGGTGATAAGGTGATGATCGGTTTTTGAGTGATGTCCTGTTCGAATTTGCTGCTCAAACATGGTCGGTTGGGTGCGGATTTTGAGGAGGAGGGGGCATGCGAGGTGGCTGTCGTTCTGGCCAGTGGTGGAGCAGGTGATGGCCGTCGATGTGAGGTGGTTTGATTTGGGTCCAAGCTGAAGATAGTGGAGCGGTCATGAAGGATTTGGATCGACATTTGGGTTGAGAGGTTCCATAAATTCCAATGTAGAAGAAGAGGAAGGCCGACGCTAATTTGGGATTAAGGAATCATTAAGTTTAACAATTAATTAATAAGCTAATGCTATTTTAAATGTATTAAAATGTATAAAAAATCATACCTTTTGCAATCGAAATCAGAATTTGATGAAACAAAGTTCGTTGGAATCATGATAGCAAGATCTACGACATGGAAAAGACCAGATCTGAAACGGAGAAATCTATAATTTTGAATAATTCAAAACCCAATGTGAGAAATTCTATTTCTTTTTTTATATATATAATTAAAATTTCTGAATCATGATACGTGATTTGTTCCAGAATTTGTGTTGTTAAATTATACGCTGCAAAGTTCCATTTGTATCATACGTGATTTGATTTATGATGGGTGTGTTCTTTAGATGTTGAAATTAACATTTATGTTAATTATAAAATTAGATTCAAACAATATTATCATTTGTTTATTAGATTGTGGTAATTAACATTTATGTTAATTAGAAAAATAGATTCAAACAATATTATCATTTGTTTATTAGATTGTGGTAATTAACATTTATGTTAATTAGAAAATTAGATTCAAACAATATTATCGTTTGTTATTAGATTGTGGTAATTAACATTTATGTTAATCATAAAATTAGATTCAAGGAGTAGACAAATCATTCATTTTTGTCATTTTAAAAGAATGAAACCAAATCATTCATTTTTGTCATTTTAAAAGAATGAAACCAAATCATTCATTTATTTGTCATTGAAATACATAGTAATTTGTTTACAAATAAATCATTCATTTATTTGTCATTGAAATACATAGTAAATTGTTTACAAATAAATCATTCATTTATTTGTCATTGAAATACATAGAAAATTGTATACAAATAAATCATTCTTTTATTTGCTATGTAGAATACATAGAAAATTGTATGCAAATAAATTATTCTTTTATTTGTCATAAGAATACGTAGGATAATGTACGCAGATAAAATATTCTTTTATTTGTCATTGGATTACATAGGAAAATGTATGTAAATAAATGTGTCACTCATGTTAGAAAACATATTTGCAAGTAAATACATCATTTATGTTAGAAAAAAATAATTTGTATATAAATATGTCATTTAGTTAGAAATGTTTGATTAATATAAAAACATCATTTTTATTTAGAAATGTTTTGTTAATTTAAATGTTCAATATAAATGAAATTTCACTTTTTGGTCATTATGTTGAACTAGAGTTTTCAACATAAATGGAATTTCACTTTTTGGTCATTATGTTGAACTAGAGTTTTCAACATTAATGAAATTTCACTTTTTGGTCAATATGTTGAACTAGAGTTTTCGACATAAATGAAATAAACATTTTTGGTCATTAAAAAGGATTAGGCCAAAATGTACATTTTTGTTCATTAAAAAGGATGAAACAAGAATATACATTTTTGTCAATTAAAAAGGATTAAGCAAAAATAATATATACAGTTTTGTCATTTTGTTGAACTAAAGTTTTCAACAAAAATGAGATATCAAACTTTATCATTTTTGTTGAACAAGAAGTATCACCAAAAATGAAACATCAACTCTTGTACATTTTGTTGAATTAAAATAAGAATAGGATTACATTAAAAAGTTCACATTTTTAATGTAATATTAGAACATAGAAAATGTACATGTTCTAAAGTAAAACATGTTTTACATTAAAAAAACTCACTTTTTAATGTAATAATAGAAGTTAGACAAAGATTCATGATTTAAAATAAAACATGTTTTACATTAAAAATTCACTTTTTAACGTAATAATAGGAGTTGGACAAATAACATGTTTTAAAATAAAACATGTTTACATTAAAAACTTTGTTTTTAATGAAATAACTGAATCACTAGAAAATGTTCATCATTAAAACAAAAGCATGTTAACATTAGAAATATCATTTTTATAAAAGAATGATTCATATGAAAATTGTTCATATTTGAATAAAAGTGTTGAAACATTAAAATCATAATTTTTAATGTAAAGTTTGATTCATTGGAAATGTTGACTATTTGAATAAAAATGTGCAACATTAAAAATTCCATTTTTTTTAATGTAAAGTGATTCTGTAGAAAACATATGTTAGGGAATATTTGTATGTTAAAACATTATCTTTAACATGCTTGAAAGGAGGAAAATAGAAAACATCACTTTTGTTAGAAATGTTTATTTAGAATAAAAACATCACTTTAGTTAGAAATGTTTATTTAGAATAAAGATGTCATTCATTTAGAAATGTCATTACATTTAAAAAATGTCATTTTATATAGAAATGTTACATGAGATTAGAAATGTCATTTTGTATAGAAATGACATATTGGATTAAAAATGTCATATATTTAGATTATGGCATGTTACATTTAAATTGTCATATATTTAGATTTTGTCATGTTACATTAAAATATATGTTTGTTGAAGCTAAATTATAAATATTTATTTATAATTTAAACAAATGAAAATTTGTTAAATAGAAAATAATTCAAGCTGAATTAAAATTGGTTAAATTTAATAACCAATGATTTATTTAGTTAAACCGTTGTTGTTTGAAAACCCCACACGGGTGTCGGGATGATATTTGTCATACACTAATCCCAATATTTAGTTGTATGTCAACCGATGGATTGACAGTCTGTGATGAGCGTTAATTATTTATTTATTTTAATGCTCACACAATTGTAAATTTCACTCTGGATGTGAATGGATTGTTTAATGATTATTTATCATTATTGTTATATACATGCAATGTATGAAATCCATATAATTGAAATTATATGGTAATTGATTGAGTCGCATTCCGATTCAGAATACCTTTTAAATAATATTTGAAAAGATAAAAATATATTTTTATCGAAAGAAACTAGTTATTTAACTAGAATAAATCTTCAAATTAAAGATTTAATGAAGTTTTTCAATTAATTTATATTTAATTGTAATTAAATAAATAAATTGGATTATTGGGTTGTCGTGAATGGTGTCTTCAATAACACTGTTCTTAAACCTAGATGAGAAAAGAATAAATCTTTTAATTAAGATTTTAATGAAGTTTTCCAATAAATTAATACTTAATTGGAGTCGAATAAAAGAATTGAGTTTGGGTTTGTCATGAATGGTGTCTTAAATAACACTGTTATTAAACCCCGTATGAAAAGAATTAATCTTTTTAATTAAGATTATTAGAGTTTTCAATTATATTTAGTAATTGGAATAAAATGTGTGAATTGGGTTTATCGTGAACTATGTTTTAATGACATTTGTTCTTTAACCCAATTAACTGTGAAAAAGATGATTATGGAATTTTTAAATATTTTATGAAGATCAAAAGGAAATTTTCCAAAGTAAAGTTTTCCAATTTAATATATTAAATTGGAATTGAATGGAATTCGATTTAATAATAATCGAGATGAGTTTCCGTAAAAGAAGACCGTTACTATATATGGAATTTAAAAGTCTTTGTCGTTATTCCATCTATATTATTGGTCTAATATAGAAATTTATATCGATTATATATTTGACTTGATTTCTGTGAAAATTCCATATTTTATGGAAGATGATTTTGGTTTTTCGTGAACTGTGTTTTAAATGACATTGGTTCTTTAACCCAGTTAAAGATAAGATTTATTTCTCAGATTGGAATAATCATAAAATAATGATTTTTGATTTTAAAACCAAATTGGATTTTTAATGAATCTTGAGAACGAATAAATTTAAAAGAATTTATCTTTGATAAAACTAATGGGAATCTTTACCTAATAATGTGAATATTTTATTTTATTAAAAGAATATTCTGAATTGGAATGAGGCGTTGGATGTGTTTTTATAGCACTTGATCTTTATTTATAAATACGCAAGTTATTCGGAAAGACCGGGTTTAACCCATTCCTAATAATTACTACGACGATCAAGAGTCGAAGATGAAAATGGTGGTTGAAGACCAGCGATCTTCACATCGAATGGGTGACTACTGATGCCCGACACTGGCTAGCTACCCGTAAAGGGTTAAAGTGGTAGTTGTCCGGACGTACTTGTTGCCGAATAAACGAGCACCTTACTTCCGTATTGGACATACGGGACGAAGAATAAGGTGTCCCCGGTTTCGTTCAGACCCAGAACAGACTTGTAAATGGATGTGTGTCTGATATTGGATTTCATTCCATGTAAATTAAATTGATTTCTATTTAATATATATCTGTGGTGGCAGAGAATTTATTCTCTTGCTCAACACCCTTCTCTGAGACGTACGAGCTCAGAGGTTATATATTGGTAGTTATCGATCACATGGCGTGGATTGTCAGTGTGGCACTCCAAGATGCAAATGATCAAGACTTTTGTTGAAAAGTAGGGCCTTTTGGTTGATGATCAAAGCATAGCCTATTTCGGCATAGCTTTGTGTATAACGTTACCTCGCGAACCTCACACCCTGGTATGAGTCAAAAACGGAGCAAGGGAATGCAGGGAGTGCAAACGTTTCTTTCTAGCTAGAAGTGGTATCAGCGACTTACCAGCCCTGACATTTTTACTTATGTGGATGATGGATTATGAGGTACCTTGGATTTATTGGTCGCCAATGGCCAAATTATAGGTTCAATAGGACCGAGGAGCGCATGTTCAGGCATAACTAATCCACTAAAGTATTTGTGGACCGGCCCTGTAGGATCCAAGGGTTCGCCAGCGTTCGAATCCTGAGACATTGCTAGAGTGTCTCGAATCGGCAAGGAGATCATTCCTAGCCTTGACTCATGATGGAAATTTAACTTCCAATACGACATCATGCGGTTTTGATGTAGAACTAGTATGGCGACATAGTATATGGTAGTTATGCCATCTATGATTGATATATTATGATTGAAATGTTTTGAAACATATATACACTAATAATAATATCAAATCCATTTTATCGTATCAAGCATTTTTGACCATTATAAGGTAAAACTCTATCCTCCTGTTTGCGTTGCATTGTGTGATGGGACTTGAGTCTTATAATGGTTTCATTTTTCTAAAAAGCATTACATGGTTTAACGATTTACTTTATTTCATGCACTGGCAATCCAATGGAGTACTCCCGTTCCGCGTTAGCGGCGTGGTCCTGTGATTAGCCATATTGTTAGATAAGTTAGGAAAGATTTCTCATACCAGTCCCATGACTGACCCGTAGTTTGTTTCACTTTGCAAACCCGGGTGCCCTCTTTTCCACACGGGCAGTCGAGTAGCTTGTTTTGCAGATATTGAGCAGGATTCTGGATCAAAGCTTAAAGTTGTGTCCAGAGCATTGATAGAATTCCGCTGTATCAGATTATTGGTTCCGCTGCATTGTATTAAATTCATTGTAAAATTAGCTTTCGTTGTATTATTATTTATCGATGTACTCTGATATTCTGAACTCTGATGTTGCATTATTATGATGTAATAAAAGTTTACTGTTATTTGTTCTAATATGTTGTATTCCCAGAGTTAATGCATTTGTTTCCAACTTTTGGATCAGACCTGTGTGGTTTATGGTCGATTCAAAAGGGCGGGGATTTTCGGGTCATTACACCTTATACATATATATAACTCTAGATATATATTTCATCACATTTTCTAAACTGGCTTTCATTTACACATATGTTGTGTTGAGAAACAATGAATGAGTCACGAACTTCGTCGCTTTCTTGAAGACAATTTAGCGATCTGGTCAGAAGTGAAAACCAGTTCGTACATTCGCCGCCGCCTCTAGGATAAAACAGCCTCTGAAAGACAATAACTGATTTGGTTGCACAACATATCAGTGCAGATTTGCACTTCCGAAAATAAATACTGCTCGAAAATTTCTGAAAGAAAATTTTAATGGCAGAGGCAAGAAGAGAATATGTAATGCAGTATATATTCTCGTCTATAGATGAACACTATATATAGAACGGGAATTAGGGTTTTACTGAGTAGTGAGAGGAAAAATTGGATCTGCTGAAATTATGGGACACGATTATTTTTTTACCATTACAGAAAAATTATCGGTGCAGAAATATTTTTTCCATAAAAAAAAGTTCGAAAAAAGCAATGTTTTATGGTCCAAAAATATAAGTGTCTACACCACAAAGCTAAGGCCAAGGCCAAGCCCAAACCGAACCGGGCCGGGTCGGGTTGAGTCGAGTCGGTCGGTCGCGCGCGCATGTGGTGATCATGATGCATGGTCTCCCTCCTCACAACAAAGCATGTATTGGGAGCCCCAAGTCCCCAACATGACTTCTTAGAAATAAGTACAAATACTTGCCTCTTCCATATAGTTCCATGATGTGGGACTATTTACATGTAGGAGCCATTCGTACACTTATTCCAACATTTTTAATAATTCATCTAATGTTAATAAAAACATTTCCAACAATCCCCCACTTGAATTTTTTTTTAAAAAATTTCGAGTAGTTTCTAAAAAACATAAGATTGTGCATAAACAAAGGTGTCATCCGACTTGAACCACTGCATAGTGAATAAGATTCAGTTTTACTAGAGTGACACGTAGTCTTGAACTCTATTCCTGACATCAAACCACACACAACCTTTTCTATAGTGCAATCAAATAAGCCCTTACATTTATGGCCATGCACGTCTATCTTTATTTAGCGAAAATTCTAGAAGTTTTGCCCAAAACTCCATAGGAAACGGCCACATTTCCACGTTCACAAAGGTGAGTCTATCAAGAGCACTCCTAAAGGTAGGTACTCCACTCTAAATAGAGTATAGATCTCATTAAGAGTTTCTATTAACTCATCCTCTAATCACTTCAGGAATACATGCTTCTTGGTTTATTAAATAGCATGTTCAGCTCCTATCACTACACTACTTGTTTTTACCCATTGAACCTAGTTCTTGGGATCTCCAGTCATTTAGGTCGGGTTACCATTGTGCGTGACTCAACAATCTAAGGGCAATAATCCCATTCTTTTAGAAGAATTAAGGACTTACTCTCTTGACAGTCCTTCCGTTAAAGGATCTGCCAAATTTTCATCACTACGTACGTAATCCACTCTAACGGTACCTGTGGAAAGTAGTTCTCTAACAGTGCTATGATTACGACGTATTTGTCGTCTCCTACCGTTATAATAATGGTTCTGAACTTTTGCAATAGCCGCAGTACTATCGCAATGTATCAACACAGCTGGTATCGGTTTTTCCCACAAAGGAATCTCAGCTAGCAGATTTATCAAATACTCTACTTCTTCAATAGCTGTGGCTAGTGCTATCATCTCAGACTCCATAGTAGACTGAGCCAAAATAGTCTGTTTCTTGGATTTCCAAGAAACAGCTCCTCCAACAATGCTAAATATGTAGCCACTGGTCGCTTTAGAATCATCAGATAAGGTATTCCAGTCTGCATCAGAATATCTTTCAAGCACAGCTGGAAATCTTTCATAATGTAATCCAAGATTCATAGTTCGTTTGAGATATCATATAACCCTTTTAATAGCATGCCAGTGCTCTATACTAGGTCTACTGGTAAACCTGCACAATAATCCCACGACATAGGCAATGTCGATCTAGTACAATCAGTGGCATACCGAAGGCTGCCAATGATGCTCGCATAATCAGACTGTCTTACACCTTCACCAGTGTTCTTAAATAACTTTTCACTTGGATCATATGGTGTACATGTAGGTTTACAGTTAAAGTATTGTATTTCTTTAGTATCTTCTCAATGTAATGAGATTGATCCAAAGAAATTCCCTTTTCTAACCTAGTAATTTTAATACCAAGGATTACACTCGCCTCACCTTGATCTTTCGTATCAAAATTGGCACTTAATAAGGATTTGACTGAGTTTATGGAATGAATGTTTGACCCAAAGATGAGAAGGTCATCTACATAAAGGCATTTAATAGTGCAAATGTCATTCTCCGATTTTTAAAAAATGCATTTCTCACTTTCATTAACTATAAAAACATTTGAAGTGATTAAGTTATCAAATTTTTCATGCCATTGTTTAGGTGCTTGTTTTAAACCATAATAATGATTTATCTAATTTACATACTTTATGTTCTTGACCATGTATTACAAATCCTTCAGGGTGATCCATATAAATTTCTTTGTCTAATTCACCATTTAAAAAGGCAGTTTTAACATCCATTTGGTGTATAATTAAATTATGAATGGAAGCAAGTGAGATTAATACCCGAATTAATGTTATTCTAGTTACAGGTGAAAAAGTGTCAAAGAAATCTATATTTTCTTTTTGTTAAAAACCTTTAGCAACTAGTCGTGCTTTATTGTAACAACCCGAAAATCTGGGCCAGTTTAAATTTTTTATTTTGGCAATTTTAGCGAATTTTGATTATTTAAAATGAATTATTTAAAATAATATCGACGAGAAATTTATTTTTAATAGAATTCAAACGTATATATTATATAGATCGTCGTTAGAATATAAATATTTATATATATATATATATATATAAGGAATTGAAAATGGCGTGGTAGTTCGATAATTCGATTTCAAACTTCAAATGAACATACCGGGTGCAAAATAAACCGGATTTTAGTGAAACCAAAAATAATGGAATATAATTGTGAATATCTTTCCAACGAATCCGAAAAATCAAGATTTCATAGCGGGAATCAAAAGATATGTCCAGTTGAAAATTCTGAATAGTCGCTATAGAATTCAGGCCCTTGAAAATGGAAATTTTGCAAACGACCTCGGATTTCGACGAAACCACTTTTGTTGGGTCCGTGATGTCAAAGTATTGCTAGATTCCAAATTTCATAATTTTTCGAATCAATATGTGAGCGTGGCAAAGGAAAACGTGTTTGACCAGTTTTAGTTGATTTTAATCGACTGGAAAATGGCCATTTTTCAAACGGTCTCAGAATTCGATGAAATTAGTTTTCTTAGGACCGTATCGTCAATACGAAGCTAGAAAATATTTTTTGGGAATTTTTAGAGTTCGTATGTGACCCCAGTAAATTGAAATGCGCGTTCAAATTCAATATATAGAGTTATATGTTGATTTTGACGAAAGCTGATCGAAACGATCGAACCATCTTTCGATACATATCCCATTGTGTTCGGAATGGGGGTAATTAGCTAGGCACGACAGGCGGTGGGCCTCGTTTAGAGGCCGAAATTAAAAGTTACTTTTTGAAATTAAATAAATAAAATAGAAAAATATAAACCTCTCCCCTTACATCACTCAGGCCCACCCCCCCCCCCACGTTAAAAATCAGAAAAAAGAAAAGAAAACCATCGCCCTTGGTTTCGCCGCCGTCCCACCCTCCAGGTGTAATGACCCGCATTCTACGCATCGGGGGATCGTAGAATATTTATTTCTTTCCCATATGAAGTCGTATGGTCATGTAACTTTGGGAAACATCCATTAGAGTCATTTCCCATGCTTATGATTTTTTGTCGATTTTTAAATGACCATTTTGCCCCTAGTTGGTACTGTTTTGGCCATAACTTTTGATTGGAAAGGAATTTTGACCTGGAACCACTTCCATTAGATTCGTTTGATGGTTTACCTTTCCGTAGAATGGTCATGATAGCCAATCAGACTTACCGGTTGGGAGATATGGCTTAAATAAGGTTTGGAGGGTGAAAAACTGCTTAACCGGGCCAAATCGGGTGATTAGTGAGTAGGCCCATAACCCATTTCGGGATTAGGGTTATGGGGAGGCTGAAATGAGATAGAGGATCATTCCATTTCAGTTTTCTAGCCTCCACTTATCACCAAGGAACCCTAAAAATGGCCTCCAACCTCTAAATCACCTCCAAATCATCTTTTGGTCAAGGATTAAGCTTAGCAACCTCTAATCAAGGAAGATCTACACCAAAGAAACATTGGAGCTGCTGTTTAGCATTGAGATTCGCATCAAATCATAGATTTATTTCAGATCTTAGTTTATTTGTGGCTAAGGTGAGTGATTTGCTTAGTTTTACACTAATTATGGCTAGTTAAGGGTAATTAGTGTTAATTAGCGAATTTAAACATGATAAAATTCGGGAAAAATGTTCATAAATTCCTAAATGATGTTTTAGACCTCTGATATGAATTTGGATTAATTTGGTTAAGTTTTGCTAATCCTATCATTAGTTTCACCTAAACATGCTTAAGGGGAAATGTGGGAATTTGGGTATGTTTGATCCATTTTAACCTATCATGTTGATGTTTTGATGTTTGTGGTTGATTATGCATGTTTCTATGACTGTATGATATGCTTTGTGATTGATTTCAATAGTTAGAATGGTCGAAAACGTCGTCGAATGGCGTAAACACTTGCTGGAACAGTTTCAGAAAACAGTGCAGGGTTCGGATCAGATCGGATAGGGGGCTCGGATCGGATATGTTGAACTGGGCAAGGGATTCGATCGGATCGGAACCTGGCACTTGGGAGAATTGGCAAAAAGGAAGGCCACGCTAACCGAACTGGGATCGGATTGGATTAAGGAGGAGGGATCGGAGCGGATAGAGGAAGATGGATCGGATCGGAGCACGTGGAGGATGAGGAGACGGATCGGAGCGGAGGCACGAACTGGAGGGGAGATGGCGCCCGACCCGACCCGAGGTGAAGGACCCGACCCGAACCGATAGAGGACACCCGACCCGAACCGTACCAGGAGAAGACCCGACCCGAACAGATGGAGGATACCCGACCCGAACCGATGGCTTGAAGAGGAACCCGACCCGACCCAGCATTGATCAATAACCCGAGATGCAAAGGTAGTCCAATATGGGAGGTTAGAGCTCAGGATCCAGTTGGGAACCAATGAGTTCACTTCATGGTTGGACTTTGCTGCGGGACGTGTGCTAAGGAGTTGTCAACGTTCATAACTTCGATTCACCACTAAAAATGAAGGATGACTACTTATCAGTGCAGTAGGGTCATTATGACCTGAGAGGCAAGGTGATGGTAGCAAGACTACGTTATCAGTGCAGTAGGGTCATTATGACCTGAGGGGCAAGGTGATGCGTAGTAAGACTATGAGCCAGCGCAGATGGGGTGAATAACTCCATGGGGCAAGTGGACATAGTAAGGATTGGTAAGGCTATAAGCCAGCGCAGATGGGGTGAATAACTCCATGGGGCAAGTGGACATAGCGAGGAATTAGTGGCTACGTTATCAGTGCTGTGAAGCCATTTATGACTTCATGGGGCAAAGTGATCGTAGCAAGGTATGTTGGGTGATCGAAGTGGTGGATATCGTATGCTTTACGCACTGAGTGAGAGATGTGAGGATGGATGCTATGCTTGATTGTTTGCCATCATTATGACATGCACACCTCCCCCACCTCCGTATCTTTACACCGTTTGATATAATACCTTAGAGTGTTGTACAGTATGTAGTGCTAACTCTTTGGTTGCAGGTCCAGGTTCAGGTATGTTTTAGTCTACCTGTTATTGTTCACTTTAGATGCTTATCGCTCATACCAGGCTTTATGTCTGACCCAGAGTTTTATGTCTCCTCTTATTACTCTGGGTGCTCACACGAGCAGACTAGAGACAGGTTAGCTGGTGATGCGCGAGTAGCTGATTCGGAGGCGGGCAGGAGGCTTCCACGTATGATATATATACACACACATTCTCCCTGTGTCGTTGGTGGTCGCTACTTGGGCATTAGTAGTGTACCTCTTTTATCTTGCTTTTGCTTTGAGACAGTTTGAAAGTTGTAATAAGCTGTATTTTGGATTTCCGCTGCTATGATGTTTAGTTCTGATTTTCAGCTTATGCACTGTCTCTCCTGTTTTATGTCAAGTATGTTATTATTATATTTTATTCTATGCGCTGTGAGACATTCTACAGGTTCTTTGTATGTTCATTTCCTTCTTCCCTTTTCCTTCTGACGACCCGTTCCGTGCTAACTGGACATGTGTACAGCGCACTTTTGGAGTAAATGTCGGTTGGTGCGGGGCGGGCCGTCACACTTGGTATCAGAGCTCTAGGTCGTGTAGTTAACCTAGGGAAAGACACTAGGGAGAGATAGTACGTATATGAGAGCGCGTATTTGTGATTACTTTGGTTTTCAAAAGCTATGTATATATATACTATTAGTAGTATAAGAATGAAGTCGCACTGCACTAGCACCACTATGGGGTCGTTAATCGTTTCCCTTTTTCAGATTAACGATGAGCCGAGACACGAGGGGTGCTGGTAGAGGGACCAACCAAGGGAATGCCGCTGACATGAGGGCAATGTTTACTAACCTCATGAGAGACATGCTTAGAGAAGTGCAAGGGGCAGTTCCCAATCCCGGAGTTGGTGTTGGCCCAGTAGTGCAGGCGCCTAGGGTCGATTTCGCCAAGTTGTGCAAGGATTACACTAATCTTTGTGGAAAGCCGTTCCACGGAACGGAGTCGGCCACAGATGTTCAGGACTGGATGGATAGCTGTGATCGTATCTTCGATGACTTAGGTCTTGAGGATGCGATGAAGAGAAGACTAGCGTCTCGTCAGCTGCAAGGGCGAGCGATGAATTGGTGGAATGCTATTAGAACAGCTACTCCAGAAGACCAGGTGACTTGGGATCAGTTCAAGGCTCGCTTTAGCGAGAAGTTTATTCCAGCTGCCCAAAAGTCAGTGTTGTTCAAGAAGTTCTTAGAACTCAAGCAGAACGGGAGGGCAGTTTCTGATTATATTGCTGAGTTCGACACTTTGTCGAAGTATGGACTATCTCTTATCGATACTCCTGAGAAGAAGAATGAGAAGTTCATTACTGGTTTGGACGGATACTTGGGGGAAAGGCTTATCAACTACATCGATGAGACTCTTGAATCGATTGTGGGGAAAGCTTTGAGATCAGAGAGTCTTTACCCTAAGTCAAAGACTGAGGGTGCATCTGCAGAAGGGCCAAAGCCGCAAGTAGGTGGTGGAGGCAAGAATAACTCTCAGAATAAGAGGAAGCAGGACCAATCTAAGGGTGGCCAGAAAAAGAGCAAGAAAGATGTTGAGTGCTTCAGCTGTGGAAAGAAGGGCCATTATGCTAAAGATTGTCGGGCCAAGCCAACGGATAAGAAGTGCTTCAACTGTGGTCAAGTGGGACATTTCAAGGATAAGTGTCCGCAACCTCTTAAGGAGAAGCAGATTGTGAAAGCATATGCTATTGATGCTGTTCCTTCTTCGTCGAATGCCCCAACTGCGGCGGAGAAAGGAAAGAATGTTGTTATTCAAGGTATGCTTTCTATTTATGATATACCAGTTCGAGTTTTGTTTGATACTGGGGCTTCCCGTTCCTTCATATCTAGTGACCTGGTAGATAGGTTGGGACTGGAACCCGAGATAGTCGATAGACCATTGGTTGTGACGAACCCGATTGGTGGTTCGACTAGCCTTAGTATGATTTGCAGGAATTTGGTCTTATCGAGTCATGGATGTATGTTTGTATGTGATTGCTTTGTTTTGGGCTTTACTGGGTATGGCATTATATTGGGAGTCGATTGGCTCCAAAGATACGGGGTGGTGGTAGACTGTGAGGGCTTTTTGGTGACAGTGAGGGCGGATGATGGGCGGAGGGTAGTGTTTGGTAGCCTACCTAATGATGGGGTTATGGCTAGTTTTGTAAATTCCCTCGACATCCTGCAGGATGAGTTGTCAGATGTGCCCGTGGTTGGCCAGTATCCGGACGTCTTCGAGGAGGTGACCGGGCTTCCACCACACCGAGAGATTGAGTTCCGTATTGATTTAGTGAAAGATGCCAGACCTATAGTGATGCCACTTCGTCGTATGGCACCAAGAGAGCAGCGAGAGCTCGGGGTGGAAGTCAGCAATCTTTTGAAGAAGGAATTTATTAGAAGGAGTGTCTCCGAGTGGGGAGCACCAGTTGTGTTTGCCACTAAGGCAGATGGTTCCCTTCGTTTGTGTGTGGACTATCGCGAGTTGAATAAGGTGATGAGGAAGAACAAGTATCCTCTACCGTGGATAGATGATTTGTTTGATCAGCTGGAAGGAGCTAGAGTGTTCTCCCAGTTGGACCTCGCGACAGGATTTCATCAGCTTCGAGTACCAGATGAGAGTGTTCCGAAAACGGCATTCAGGACGCCGTCTGGATTTTATGAGTGGTTGGTCATGCCATTTGGGTTGACCAATGCACCAGCCTATTTTGTGGATCTTATGAATCGAGTATTCAGAGATCAGTTGAATAAGTTTGTTCTTGTGTTCGTGGATGATATCCTTGTTTATTCAAGGACAGAGGAGGAACACAAGGGACACTTGAGGATAGTGATGGAGGTGTTAAGGAAACACCAATTGAAAGCGAAATTCTCTAAGTGTCATTTCTGGAGAAGGGAAGTGAGATTCTTGGGTCATGTTGTTTTAGAGAATGGTATTGCCGTGGACCCTACGAAGGTGGCTACGGTACAGGATTGGCCTACGCCCAAGAATGCAACAGATGTAAGAAGTTTCTTGGGATTAGCTGGATATTATCGTAAGTTTATCCAGGACTTCTCCAAGATAGCAGCACCGTTGACTCAATTGACTAAGAAGAATCAGTCCTTCGTCTGGGACGGAGTGTGTGAGGATGCCTTCAAGAGTCTAAAAGAGAGGTTGACGCGTGCGCCAGTGTTAGTCATTCCTAAGGGGAATGAAGAGATGACGGTATACATGGATGCTTGTGGTACCGGACTAGGTGCTGTGTTGATGCAAGGAGGTAGGGTTGTAGCTTATGCTAGTCGACAGCTAAAGCCGCATGAGAAGAAGTATCCTACCCATGATTTGGAATTAGCAGCGATCGTGTTTGCGCTGAAGATGTGGAGACACTATCTCTTGGGAGAAAGATTCGAGTTGTTTACCGATCAAAAATCGTTAAAGTATCTCTTCTCCCAGAAAGATTTGAATCTCCGTCAGCAGAGGTGGTTAGAGTTTTTGGCTTCGTATGATTTTGATATCGCATACACACCTGGGAAAGGTAATGCGGTAGCCGATGCCTTGAGTAGGAGACATGCCAGCTTAGGGGAAATGTTTCTCGAGTGGAAGCAACTGGAGTATATCGCGGGGTTTGATTTCAGACCAAGGTGCGAATTGGATCCAGTTATGCTAGCTAGTTTGACGATCAGACCCACTTTGATAGAGCGGATTGGTTCCAGCCAGAGGGACGATCCTAATCTATTGGAAATCATCTCCAAGTTAGAGATGAACATCGACGGTGAGGAGATGAATGTGTATGGGCTTGATCGAGATGGATGGCTTCGGAAGAATGGAAGACTAGTTGTGGCCAACGTGAATGGTTTGAAGGATGAAGTGCTTAGAGAATGTCATCACTCAAAACTGACTATACATCCCGGTGGTAATAAGATGTATCGAGACATGAAGCGGACTTACTACTGGGAAGGGATGAAAAGAGACGTTGGGAAGTTTATATCCAAATGCATGAATTGCCAGCTAATTAAAGCCGAGAAATAGAAGCCTAGTGGGTTGTTGCAACCATTAGAAATTCCCGAATGGAAATGGGAGCAAGTTTCGATGGATTTCATCGATGGTTTACCGAGGACTAGGTCGGGATACGATAGCATTTGGGTAATTGTGGATCGATTGACTAAGAGCGCAAGATTTATACCAGTCAAATCGACCAGAACGGCAGTCAAGTTGGCAGAATTGTATATGAAATGGGTAGTGAGATTTCATGGAGTACCCAAAAGCATTGTGAGTGACCGAGACCCGTTGTTCACTAGTGGGTTTTGGAAGAGCTTACAAGAGGCTCTAGGGTCAGGATTACATCTCAGTACCACATATCATCCTCAGACCGACGGTCAGACGGAGAGGGTGAATCGTATATTGGAAGATCTTTTGAGAGCTTGTATATTGGATTTTGGTGGATCATGGGATGACCATTTGCATCTAGTAGAGTTTGCATATAATAATAGCTACCAATCCAGTATCGGTATGGCTCCATATGAAGCTTTGTATGGAAGACCGTGCAACTGACCATCATGTTGGATAGAGACTGGCGAGAAGTTTGTGCTTGGACCAGATGTGGTGAGAGAAACGTCGGATAAGATTAAGATCATTCAGCAACGAATGAAAGCTGCCCAAGATAGGCAGAAAAGTTATGCTGATAAGAGGAGAAGAGACTTGAAATTCTCCGTTGGTGACTTGGTGTTTGTCAAGATCTCTCCGTTAAAGAGCGTGATTCGATTTGGCAGGAGAGGCAAGTTGGCACCAAGATTTGTTGGCCCATTCCCTGTTCTTGAACTAGTCGGGAATTTGGCATATAGAGTTGGCTTACCAAAGAAAATGGCGGGAGTTCACGATGTATTTCATGTTTCCCAACTAAGGAAGTTCGTTCACGACTCAGATATGACTATTTCACCTGATCAGTTAGAGGACTTCGAAGTAGAACCCGAGGCGGTTGGGAACCGCAAGCCGATTCGTATTGTGGGGCACGATACGAAGCAACTTCGAAGGAAGGCGGTGAAGCTAGTCAAGGTTCAGTGGGGCGAGGACGAGAATGATTGTACTTGGGAGACAGAGGAGAGCATTAGGAAGGCATATCCAGAACTCTTTGCCTGGTAAGATTTACTTTGTAATTTAGTTTTCCGCATGCTAGGGTAGACTTGTTTTGCTTGTTTGCATGTTTGATTGTTGTTTTATGATTGATAGGCATGCGGGAACCTTTGTGTATGTTTTGATTAGGGAATTTCGGGGGCAAAATTTCTTAAGGGGGGGAGAGTGTAATGACCCGCATTCAACGCATCGGGGGATCGTAGAATATTTATTTCTTTCCCATATGAAGTCGTATGGTCATGTAACTTTGGGAAACATCCATTAGAGTCATTTCCCATGCTTATGATTTTTTGTCGATTTTTAAATGACCATTTTGCCCCTAGTTGGTACTGTTTTGGCCATAACTTTTGATTGGAAAGGAATTTTGACCTAGAACCATTCCATTAGATTCTTTGATGGTTTAACTTTCCGTAGAGTGGTCATAATAGCCAATCGGACTTACCGGTTGGGAGATATGGCTGAAATAAGGTTTGGAGGGTGAAAAACTGCTTAACCGGGCCAAATCGGGTGATTAGTGAGTAGGCCCATAACCCATTTCGGGATTAGGATTATGGGGAGGCTGAAATGAGATAGAGGATCATTCCATTTCAGTTTTCTAGCTTCCACTTATCACCAAGGAACCCTAAAAATGGCCTCCAACCTCTAAATCACCTCCAAATCATCTTTTGGTCAAGGATTAAGCTTAGCAACCTCTAATCAAGGAAGATCTACACCAAAGCAGCATTGGAGCTGCTGTTTAGCATTGAGATTCGCATCAAATCAGAGATTTATTCCAGATCTTAGTTTATTTGTGGCTAAGGTGAGTGATTTGCTTAGTTTTACACTAATTATGGCTAGTTAAGGGTAATTAGTGTTAATTAGCGAATTTAAACATGATAAAATTCGGGAAAAATGTTCATAAATTCCTAAATGATGTTTTAGACCTCTGATATGAATTTGGATTAATTTGGTTAAGTTTTGCTAATCCTATCATTAGTTTCACCTAAACATGCTTAAGGGGAAATGTGGGAATTTGGGTATGTTTGATCCATTTTAACCTATCATGTTGATGTTTTGATGTTTGTGGTTGATTATGCATGTTGCTATGACTGTATGATATGCTTTGTGATTGATTTCAATAGTTAGAATGGTCGAAAACGTCGTCGAATGGCGTAAACACTTGCTGGAACAGTTTCAGAAAACAGTGCAGGGTTCGGATCGGATCGGATATGTTGAACTGGGCAAGGGATTCGATCGGATCGGAACCTGGCACTTGGGAGAATTGGCAAAAAGGAAGGCCACGCTAACCGAACTGGGATCGGATCGGATTAAGGAGGAGGGATCGGAGCGGATAGAGGAAGATGGATCGGATCGGAGCACGTGGAGGATGAGGAGACGGATCGGAGCGGAGGCACGAACTGGAGGGGAGATGGCGCCCGACCCGACCCGAGGTGAAGGACCCGACCCGAACCGATGGAGGACACCCGACCCGAACCGTACCAGGAGAAGACCCGACCCGAACAGATGGAGGATACCCGACCCGAACCGATGGCTTGAAGAGGAACCCGACCTGACCCAGCATTGATCAATAACCCGAGATGCAAAGGTAGTCCAATATGGGAGGTTAGAGCTCAGGATCCAGTTGGGAACCAATGAGTTCACTTCATGGTTGGACTTTGCTGCGGGACGTGTGCTAAGGAGTTGTCAACGTTCATAACTTCGATTCACCACTAAAAATGAAGGATGACTACTTATCAGTGCAGTAGGGTCATTATGACCTGAGGGGCAAGGTGATGGTAGCAAGACTACGTTATCAGTGCAGTAGGGTCATTATGACCTGAGGGGCAAGGTGATGCGTAGTAAGACTATGAGCCAGCGCAGATGGGGTGAATAACTTCATGGGGCAAGTGGACATAGTAAGGATTGGTAAGGCTATGAGCCAGCGCAGATGGGGTGAATAACTCCATGGGGCAAGTGGACATAGCGAGGAATTAGTGGCTACGTTATCAGTGCTGTGAAGCCATTTATGACTTCATGGGGCAAAGTGATCGTAGCAAGGTATGTTGGGTGATCGAAGTGGTGGATATCGTATGCTTTACGCACTGAGTGAGAGATGTGAGGATGGATGCTATGCTTGATTGTTTGCCATCATTATGACATGCACACCTCCCCCACCTCCGTATCTTTACACCGTTTGATATAATACCTTAGACTGTTGTACAGTATGTAGTGCTAACTCTTTGGTTGCAGGTCCAGGTTCAGGTATGTTTTAGTCTACCTGTTATTGTTCACTTTAGATGCTTATCGCTCATACCAGGCTTTATGTCTGACCCAGAGTTTTATGTCTCCTCTTATTACTCTGGGTGCTCACACGAGCAGACTAGAGACAGGTTAGCTGGTGATGCGCGAGTAGCTGATTCGGAGGCGGGCAGGAGGCTTCCACGTATGATATATATATATATATATATATATATATATATACACACATTCTCCCTGTGTCGTTGGTGGTCGCTACTTGGGCATTAGTAGTGTACCTCTTTTATCTTGCTTTTGCTTTGAGACAGTTTGAAAGTTGTAATAAGCTGTATTTTGGATTTCCGCTGCTATGATGTTTAGTTCTGATTTTCAGCTTATGCACTGTCTCTCCTGTTTTATGTCAAGTATGTTCTTATTATATTTTATTCTATGCACTGTGAGACATTCTACAGGTTCTTTGTATGTTCATTTCCTTCTTCCCTTTTCCTTCTGACGACCCGTTCCGTGCTAACTGGACATGTGTACAGCGCACTTTTGGAGTAAATGTCGGTTGGTGCGGGCCGTCACACCAGGAGCTGTCGCGCCTCAGCCTCGACCTCCCCACCTCCGATCGCAACTCCCCCCTCGACCCTACCCCCCCTTCATCGAAGAATCGCGACGCCCCGAACCCAAACCCCCCTCGCCCCAAATCGCCACCGCAACCCCATCAGCCGCCGAGGCCTAGAGCCGCCACCACCATTCACCCCCCTCCTCCTCAGTTCAACAGCAAACCCCCCCCTTTCGATTAAAACGCTGTAAGTTTAGTTTTTATTTTTATTTTTGCTTTTAGTTTAATTATATTCATTGTTTGATTTTCTGATTTTGTTTTTATTTATATAACGTAGTTAGATCAATGGTATTAAAAGTTTGATTTTTAATATATATAACCTTGTCTAAAAAAAATTACGATCTTTATATATGTATCGTTAAAATAAAGATGCAATCTTTATATGAATGTCATTGAAATAAAGATTCAGTTTTTATTTATATTTTTCAATTGAAAGATAAGATTTTTAAAACGATGAAGTTTGGATTTTGACTAGCGAAAAGATTATATCTTTGTAGTAGGAAAGATATGATTTTTATATATTGAATAGCGAAGTAAAAATTCGATTTTTATATATTGAATAGCGAAGTAAAAATTCAATTTTTATATATTGAGTAGCGATATAAAAATGTGATTTTTATATATGTAGTGAAAGCGGACAGTGAAAATTGACAAAAGGCGAAAAGGTGAAGATTTCCTACATTAGAAGAGTCGTGGGATCGGATTAGCTAATCTGTGAGAACTTCTCACTTTAAACTACTTTTTCTAGTTAAAATATATAATAGGATGCAGACGGTGTTTAGTAGCACCCGACACTCGTCGTCCACAGACCATGGACGGCTTGTATGCTTGTTTGTTTGATGTTGATGTGTAGTTGATTGTGTGATGTGATATGAAATGAAATGAAATATTTATATAGTTAAAAATAGAATTTTTAACGTGTATATGAAATGAAATAAAAATAAACGAATCGGACGATTTGTTTATATACACACATTTGACTGATATTGATTGGGACGATAAATTTTACACATTGCCCAACGGCACAAATAAAATCTGTGTTTGATTGTTTGAAACCCCACATGGGTATTGGGATGATATTTGATGTACACTAATCCCAATTGTTTAGTTGTATGTCGATCGATTGATTGACAGGCTGCTATAAGCGTTGAATAATTATATTTGATGCTTATACAGTGTAGAATACACTTTGGATGATGGTTGACTATTCATCGTTGTTATCGTATGCATGTGTTGTAGAAAATCCATATAATTAACATTATATGGTAATTGATTGGGCCTCATTCCTGTTTTGAAAAAGGAAATATTTGAAATAGAATATTTGAAAAAGGAAATATTTGAAATAGAATATTTGAAATAGAATATTTGAAAAAGGAAATATTTGAAATAGAATATTTGAAAAAGGAAATATTTGAAATAGAATATTTGAAATAGAATATTTGAAAAAGGAAATATTTGAAATAGAATATTTGAAAAAGGAAATATTTGAAATAGAATATTTGAAATAGAATATTTGAAAATAGAAATATTTGAAAAGGAAATATTTGAAATAAAATATTTGAAATAGAAATATTTGAAAAAGAAATATTTGAAAAGGAAATATTTGAAATAGAATATTTGAAGATAGAAATATATGAAGCCGTGTTGATTAGATTGACGCCATTTTGACGTGAACGATATTTATATCGATTTTATTCATTTTTTAATGAATATCGAAAGTGATTTCAAAATTTGACATTTTGAAAAGAATTGAGATTGAATTCGAATTTAAATTGAATATAAATGAATTCGAATTGAAATTAAAAATAGATGAATTCGAATTGGAATTGAATATAAATGAATTCGAATTGAAATTGAATATAGATGAATTCGAATTGAAATTGAGTTGAATTGAAAACGAACTGAAATTGAATTAGAAATCAATTTGAATTGAAATCAATTTGAAATGAATTTAAAACGAATTTATAAGGAAAAATTTCAATTTTGATTTGAATTAGAATAGAAGTTGAAATCGTTTTGAAAATGAATTTAAAACGATTTATAAAGCACGTTTTAAAAGGAAATCGACGAAGTATATATTATATATATTATATATATAATATAATGGCCTGAATAGAACGCGCCGCGCCGTGGCAGTTCACGAATTTCGACCATTGACTTAGAATGGATATTGCGGGAGATCCGACCGTCGGATTCTCCTAAAACCGAAACCGTTGGGTTCGTATCGAAAAGAGCTTTCTAACGAATATTAGAAATTAGAAATCTAACAGTTGGATTTGGAATTATGTCCAAATCAAATTTGGAAAAGGTCGCTATAAGTGCAGTTCGATGGCCGTTGCTGGAAATCGACTGTACGGGCCTTGATAAAATTATTAAAAATAGTAATAATTTGTGTAAAATCATAAGAAATGATTTGGGAAGAATTGGGATGAAAAACTCCATATTTGAAAAGATAAAAATAGATTTTTATCGAAATGAACTAGTTTTGAACTAGAATTATAATTCTATTTATTTTTAAATAAATAAATTGGATTTGAAAAGGTTTTGAAAATAACCAGAATTTCCAATAATTGAATTGGAATGGATTTGAATCGAAATTGTCATCGGATTATTTCGATGTTGGATTTTGTGATGATACAGATATTGTTATGGGAATTTGAAAGATATATATATATCGTTATTTCCAATACGATATTTGTTGGTCATAGAATTTGATATTGAATATAAGCCGATATATTTTCTATTCAGAGCCTTGTATTTAATATCAAATGTGATTTGGGTTTATCGTGGACAGTGTTTTAAATAACACTCGTTCTTTAACCCGATAATTAATGGAATGTGATTTTGGGTTTATCGTGAACCATGTTTTAAATGACCCTGATTCTTTAACCCAGTGAAAGATTAAAACTAAGTGGAGTTTTAATGAATCTTTAATTAGATTGAAAAGATCGAGAATGGAGTATCACCAGTTTTGCTCCTGGCGATAGTTAAATCTTTAATTAGATTTGAACGTGAAATGGTAATTGAATTTACCGATAACACCGTGGTGTTAGATATGAAGTATGACCAGTTTTACTTCATGGGATGAATAGGTTGGGATTGGGAAATTAAAATAAATGATTACTGCGGTGCGGTTCGCTAATCCCGACTAGTTTGAATTGATATTCAAAGGAGATTAAAGAATAAATTTAAAGAATTTATCTTGGATAAAATTAATGGGAACTTTTCCCAAAGTATAGGAATATTTGAATAAAAGAATATTCTGAATTGGAATGAGGCGTATGTTGTGTTTGTGTAACACTTTTATAAAAAATACGCGAGTTATTCAGAAAGACCGGGTTTATCCCATTCTGAATAACTGATTCGACGTGGTGTCGAAGATGAAGAGGTGGTTGAAGACCGGAGGTCTTCACGTCGCTTGGGTGATTACTGATGATCTTGATTGGGTTGTACACCCAAGAAGATGGAAACAGTTTGTGATCGTCCAGACGTACTTGGAGATCGATGGATATGCGGGGTACTAGGTGCCTCCGGTTTCGTTCAGACCCAGAATGGACTTGTAAATGGACTGTGTGTCTGACATTGGATTTTAGTCTGTGTGATTGATTTCTATTAAATATATATCTGTTTGGCGGCGGAGAATTTATTCTCTTGCTTAACGCCCTTCTCTGAGACGTACGAGCTCAGGGGTTATATACTGATGGATATCAAACGCATAGAGTGAATTGCCTGTGTGGCATGCCTAAGTGGAAAATGATCAAGGCTTCTGTTAAAAAGCAAAGTCTTGTGGTTGATGATCAAAGCACCGCCTGTGTGGTATAGCTTTGTGTAACGTGAATTCGCGAGCCTCACACCCCGGTTGTGAACCAGAAACTGGAGAGGACCTCAGGGAGGGCATGCGTTTCCTTCTAGCTAGGGTGGTGTCAGTGACCTACCAGCCCTGACATTTATATACTTTTCACCTGTGTGGTTGTTGCTATTGCGAGGCGCCTCGGTTAGATCGGACGATCCGGGTCCAATGGAGCCATTCGTTGGCTCATTTACGCCCCAAAGGGCGGGGAAACGCAGTGTTCAGGCATTATAATCCACATCGGTGGACCGGCCAAGTAGCTCCAATGGGCAGTTGCGGCTGTTCCGGAGACATGGGATAGATTGTCTCGAATCGGTAGAGGACGATCCCTAGCCTCGGTACATAGATGGAAATCCAAATTCCAAATACGTGACATTTGCGGTTTTATTTGTAGAGCCTAGTATGGAGACATAGTGGGATGGGGCGCTTATGCCGTCTATGATTGATACTTATGATTTGAAATTGTTTTATACACTATGCACCTATAATAGTATCAAGTGATTTGTTTTAAACGTATCAAGCATTCTTGGCTATTATAAGGTAAAAACCCTATCCTCCGGCTTGCGTTGCATTGTGTGATGGGAACTGGGTCTTATAATAGCTTCATTTTTCTTTATTTAGCATTGCGCTGTTTGTTTTATGCACTGGTATTCTTGGGAGGAAACCCGTTCCGCGTTAGCGGCGTGGTCCCTTGATATATCTGATTTAAAGTAAAGTTTTAAATAACTGTTTTAGTTCTCACAATAGTCACATGACTGATCTGGAGTTTATTGTTTTAACCTAAACTATGGGTGCCCTTATTTTGACACGGGCAGCTAGTAGTTTTGGTTTTGCAGATTTATATTCACAGGATCCTGGTTTACAGCTGGAACGATACCCGGAAAGTTTGTATCCGTATATCTCTTCTAGTTGTGTATTGTATTATTTTCCGCTGCTATGTATTTAAATGTAATTTAAATCTCTGATATTTTTGTGTAATATTCATTTATACTCTGTATATTCTTGTATTCTGATGGAATTGTTGTAATATACAATGAAATGTTCTTCCGTCTGCGTTCTATTTTGTCGTGTTCTCAAAACAATCAGGCGTTTCGAACGGTCTAGATCGGTTTAGCAACTGATTCGGATCGAGCGAGATTCCCGATCGTGACAGTTGGTATCAGAGCTTTGGTTTACAAAGCTCAGAGAACAAGGCACATTAGAACCATACGAAAGAATTCATCAGATATTAGATTAGTAATATCCAATGGGAATGACTCATTAGAGATGGGATCAGTAGTATCCTAGAACGAGTGTGAAGAGTATATTTTTAAAAAGAAAACAAGTTTTGTTTTGAAAATTTAAATCAATTGTCCGTATTTGATTATTTATTTATATTGAATTGGGACAATCCGATATATAAAGATTTTGCATATGCGTCTTGCAAACGTGTGTTCGAAGTTTTAATATACTGGGTAGATATAGAATCGCACTCTAGTGCCCGGGGATAATTCTGGTGATGGGGCACCGTCGCCAGTATTTATTTTCGAGTAACGAAAGTGAGATTTCTATATATTTCCTATTGACTGGTGTGAGAACCGAAATTAGATAGGGCTTATCGTTGTGAATTGGCATCAAAAACATGATTTTCTGTATATGTATATGTATCAAAATTATGAATTTGAAACGTTAATTCACTAATTGATTGATGTTTGTGCTGTTTGTTTATTTGTTTGCTAACTTTTAGCCATTTAGCCTAATTGAACCAAACATTGAATTGTATTGAAAATTGGTCGCATTTGCTTGCATATACATGTACTTACATTGAACAGGTTATAGCAAGGAGGCTAGAGCAGAGAATAAAATTTGTTTGCCCGACAAATAGGTACATGTTTACCATAATTTACTGTTTTGTTTGGGTGATGATGATTTTATGAGCCGATTGGTTAGCCGCTTGGCTTTTTCTTTTTCTTTTTGAGATCAGAGGGCCTGTATGGCAATTTCGGGATTTTCCCGTGGCTCCCGGTGCAGGGGAGGTTATGGCGAAATTTTTCGAAAATTTAGGGTGTTAGCCAAATTTTTGAAAAATTTGAAAAGTTCTTAGAAACTGAGAAATTGAAGAACTTAAGCCGTAGTCAAAATAATGAAAGTTGAGTTGAATTGTTAAACAACTTTCGGCTTCGTTCCTTTTCGGGGACGAAAAGTTTTAAGTGGAGGAGATTGTAACAACCCGAAAATCTGGGCCAGTTTTAAATTTTTATTTTGGCAATTTTAGCGAATTTTGATTATCTAAAATGAATTATTTTAAATAAAATCGACGAGAAATTTATTTTGAATAGAATTCAAACGTATATATTATATAGATCGTCGTTAGAATATAAATATTTATATATATATATAAGGAATTGAAAATGGCGCGGTAGTTCGGTAATTCGATTTCAAACTTCAAATGAACATACCGGGTGCAAAATAAACCGGATTTTAGTGAAACCAAAAATAATGGAATCTAATTGTGAATATCTTTCCAACGAATCCGAAAAATCAAGATTTCATAGCGGGAATCAAAAAATATGTCCAGTTGAAAATTCTGAATAGTCGCTATAGAATTCAAGCCCTTAAAAATGGAAATTTTGTAAATGACCTCGGATTTCGACGAAACCATTTTTGTTGGGTCCGTGATGTCAAATTATTGCTAGATTCCAAATTTCATAATTTTTCGAATCAATATGTGAGCGTGGCAAAGGAAAATGTGTTTGACCAGTTTCGGTTGATTTTAATCGACTGGAAAATGGCCATTTTTCAAACGGTCTCAGAATTCGATGAAATTAGTTTTCTTAGGACCGTATCGTCAATACGAAGCTAGAAAATATTTTTCGGGAATTTTTAGAGTTCGTATGTGACCCCAGTAAATTGAAATGCGCGTTCAAATTCTATATATAGAGTTATATGTTGATTTTGACGAAAGCTGATCGAAACGATCGAACCAGCTTTCGATACACATCCCATTGTGTTCGGAATGGGGGTAATTAGCTAGGGACGACAGGCGGTGGGCCTCGTTTAGAGGCCGAAATTAAAAGTTACTTTTTGAAATTAAATAAATAAAATAAAAAAATATAAACCTCTCCCCTTACATCACTCAGGCCCCCCCACGTTAAAAATCAGAAAACGAAAAGGAAAAAAAAAATGTCGCCCTAGGTTTCGCTGCCGCCCCACCCTCCAGGAGCCGCCGCGCCTCAGCCTCGACCTCCCCACCTCCGATCGCAACTCCCCCCTCGACCCCCCCCCTTCATCGAAGAATCGCGACGCCCCGAACCCAAACCCCCCTCGCCCCAAATCGCCATCGTAACCCCATCAGCCGCCGAGACCCAGAGCCGCCACCACCATTCACCCCCACTCCTCCTCAGTTCAACAGCAACCCCCCCCCCCCTTTCGATTAAAACGCTGTAAGTTTAGTTTTTGTTTTTATTTTTGCTTTTAGTTTAATTATATTCATTGTTTGATTTTCTGATTTTGTTTTTATTTATATAACATAGTTAGATCAATGGTATTAAAAGTTTGATTTTTAATATATATAACCTTGTCTAAAAAAATACGATCTTTATATATGTATCATTAAAATAAAGATGCGATCTTTATATGAATGTCATTGAAATAAAGATTCGGTTTTTATTTATATTTTTCAATTGAAAGATAAGATTTTTAAAACGATGAAGTTTGGATTTTGACTAGCGAAAAGATTATATCTTTGTAGTAGGAAAGATATGATTTTTATATATTGAATAGCGAAGTAAAAATTCGATTTTTATATATTGAATAGCCAAGTAAAAATTCGATTTTTATATATTGAATAGCGGTATAAAAATGTGATTTTTATATATGTAGTGAAAGCGGACAGTGAAAATTGACAAAAGGTGAAAAGGTGAAGATTTCCTACATTAGAAGAGTCGTGAGATCGGATTAGCTAATCTGTGTGAACTTCTCACTTTAAACTTCTTTTTCTAGTTAAAATATATAATAGGATGCAGACGGTGTTTAGTAGCACCCGACACCCGTCGTCCACAGACCATGGACGGCTTGTATGCTTGTTTGTTTGATGTTGATGTGTAATTGATTGTGTGATGTGATATGAAATGAAATAAAATATTTATATAGTTAAAAATATTTTATAGTTAAAAATAGATTTTTTAACGTGTATATGAAATGAAATAAAAATAAACGAATCGGACGATTTGTTTATATACACACATTTGACTGATATTGATTGGGACGATAAATTTTACACATCGCCCAACGGCACAAATAAAATCTGTGTTTGATTGTTTGAAACCCCACATGGGTATTGGGATGATATTTGACGTACACTAATCCCGATTGTTTAGTTGTATGTCGATCGATTGATTGACAGGCTGCTATAAGCGTTGAATAATTATATTTGATGCTTATACAGTGTAGAATACACTTTGGATGATGGTTGACTATTCATCGTTGTTATCGTATGCATGTGTTGTAGAAAATCCATATAATTAACATTATATGGTAATTGATTGGGCCTCATTCCAGTTTTGAAAAAGGAAATATTTGAAATAGAATATTTGAACAAGGAAATATTTGAAATAGAATATTTGAAATAGAATATTTGAAAAAGGAAATATTTGAAATAGAATATTTGAAATAGAATATTTGAAAAAGGAAATATTTGAAATAGAATATTTGAAAAAGGAAATATTTGAAATAGAATATTTGAAAAAGGAAATATTTGAAATAGAATATTTGAAAAAGGAAATATTTGAAATAGAATATTTGAAAAAGGAAATATTTGAAATAGAAATATTTGAAATAGAATATTTGAAAATAGAAATATTTGAAAAGGAAATATTTGAAATAGAATATTTGAAATAGAAATATTTGAAAAAGAAATATTTGAAAAGGAAATATTTGAAATAGAATATTTGAAGATAGAAATATATGAAGCCGTGTTGATTAGATTGACGCCATTTTGATGTGAACGATATTTATATCGATTTTATTCATTTTTTAATGAATATCGAAAGTGATTTCAAAATTTGATTTTTTGAAAAGAATTGAGATTGAATTCGAATTTAAATTGAATATAAATGAATTCGAATTGAAATTAAAAATAGATGAATTCGAATTGGAATTGAATATAAATGAATTCGAATTGAAATTGAATATAGATGAATTCGAATTGAAATTGAATTCGAATTGAAATTGAGTTGAATTGAAAACGAACTTAAATTGAATTAGAAATCAATTTGAATTGAAATCAATTTGAAATGAATTTAAAACGAATTTATAAGGAAAAAATTCAATTTTTATTTGAATTAGAATAGAAGTTGAAATCATTTTGAAAATGAATTTAAAACGATTTATAAAGCACGTTTTAAAATGAAATCGACGAAGTATATATTATATATATAATATAATGGCCTGAATAGAACGCGCCGCGCCGCGGCAGTTCACGAATTTCGACCATTGACTTCGAATGGATATTGCGCGAGATCCGACCGTCGGATTCTCTAAAACCGGAACCGTTGGGTTCGTATCGAAAAGAGCTTTCTAACGAATATTAGAAATTAGAAATCTAATGGTTGGATTTGGAATTATGTCCAAATCAAATTTGGAAAAGGTCGCTATAAGTGCAGTTCGATGGCCGTTGCTGGAAATCGACTGTACGGGCCTTGATAAAATTATTAAAAATAGTAATAATTTGTGTAAAATCATAAGAAATGATTTGGGAAGAATTGGGATGAAAAACTCCATATTTGAAAAGATAAAAATAGATTTTTATCGAAATGAACTAGTTTTGAACTAGAATTATAATTCTATTTATTTTTAAATAAATAAATTGGATTTGAAAAGGTTTTGAAAATAACCAGAATTTCCAATAATTGAATTGGAATGGATTTGAATCGAAATTGTCTTCGGATTATTTCGATGTTGGATTTTGTGATGATACAGATATTGTTATGGGAATTTGAAAGATATATATATCGTTATTTCCAATACGATATTTGTTGGTCATAGAATTTGATATTGAATATAAGCCGATATATTTTCTATTCAGAGCCTTGTATTTAATATCAAATGTGATTTGGGTTTATCATGGACAGTGTTTTAAATAACACTCGTTCTTTAACCCGATAATTAATGGAATGTGATTTTGGGTTTATCGTGAACCATGTTTTAAATGACCTTGATTCTTTAACCCAGTTAAAGATTAAAACTAAGTGGAGTTTTAATGAATCTTTAATTAGATTGAAAAGATCGAGAATGGAGTATCACCAGTTTTGCTCCTAGCGATAGTTAAATCTTTAATTAGATTTGAACGTGAAATGGTAATTGAATTTACCGATAACACCGTGGTGTTAGATATGAAGTATGACCAGTTTTACTTCATGGGATGAATAGGTTGGGATTGGGAAATTAAAATAAATGATTACTGCGGTGCGGTTCGCTAATCCCGACTAGTTTGAATTGATATTCATAGGAGATTAAAGAATAAATTTAAAGAATTTATCTTGGATAAAATTAATGGGAACTTTTCCCAAAGCATAGGAATATTTGAATAAAAGAATATTCTAAATTGGAATGAGGCGTATGTTGTGTTTGTGTAACACTTTTATAATATATACGCGAGTTATTCAGAAAGACCGGGTTTATCCCATTCTGAATAACTTATTCGACGTGGTGTCGAAGATGAAGACGGTGGTTGAAGACCGGAGGTCTTCACGTCGCTTGGGTGATTACTGATGATCTTGATTGGGCTGTACACCCAAGAAGATGGAAACAGTTGGTGATCGTCCAGACGTACTTGGAGATCGATGGATATGCGGGGTACTAGGTGCCTCCGGTTTCGTTCAGACCCAGAACGGACTTGTAAATGGACTGTGTGTCTGACATTGGATTTTAGTCTGTGTGATTGATTTCTATTAAATATATATCTGTTTGGCGGCGGAGAATTTATTCTCTTGCTTAACGCCCTTCTCTAAGACGTACGAGCTCAGGGGTTATTTACTGATGGATATCAAACGCATAGAGTGAATTGCTTGTGTGGCATGCCTAAGTGGCAAATGATCAAGGCTTCTGTTGAAAAGCAAAGTCTTGTGGTTGATGATCAAAGCACCGCCTGTGTGGCATAGCTTTGTGTAACGTGAATTCACGAGCCTCACACCCCAGTTGTGAACCAGAAACGGGAGAGGACCTCAGGGAGGGCATGCATTTCCTTCTAGCTAGGGTGGTGTCAGTGACCTACCAGCCCTGACATTTATATACTTTTCACCTGTGTGGTTGTTGCTGTTGCGAGGCGCCTCGGTTAGATCGGACGATCCGGGTCCGAGAGAGCCATTCGTTGGCTCATTTACGCCCCAAAGGGCGGGAAAACGCAGTGTTCAGGCATTATAATCCACATCGGTGGACCGGCCCTGTCGCCCCAAGGGGCAGTTGCGGCTGTTCCGGAGACATGGGCTAGATTGTCTTGAATCGGTAGAGGATGATCCCTAGCCTCGGTTCATAGATGGAAATCCAAATTCCAAATACGTGACATTTGCGGTTTTATTTGTAGAGCCTAGTATGGCGACATAGTGGGATGGGGCGCTTATGCCGTCTATGATTGATACTTACGATTTAAAATTGTTTTATACACTATGCACCTATAATAGTATCAAGTGATTTGTTTTAAAAGTATCAAGCATTCTTGGCTATTATAAGGTAAAAACGCTATCCTCCGGCTTGCATTGCATTGTGCGATGGGAACTGGGTCTTATAATAGCTTCATTTTTCTTTATTTAGCATTGCGCTGTTTGTTTTATGCACTGGTATTCTTGGGAGGAAACCCGTTCCGCGTTAGCGGCGTGGTCCCTTGATATATCTGATTTAAAGTAAAGTTTTAAATAATTTTTTTAGTTCTCACACCAGTCACATGACTGACCTGGAGTTTATTGTTTTAGCCTAAACTCTGGGTGCCCTTATTTTGACACGGGCAGCTCGTAGTTTTGGTTTTGCAGATTTATATTCACAGGATCCTGGTTTACAGCTGGAACGATACCCGGAAAGCTTTGTATCCGTATATCTCTTCTAGTTGTGTATTGTATTATTTTCCTCTACTATGTATTTAAATGTAATTTAAATCTCTGATATTTCTGTGTAATATTCATTTATACTCTGTATATTCTTGTATTGTGATGGAATTGTTGTAATATACAATGAAATGTTCTTCCGTCTGCGTTCTATTTTGTCGTGTTCTCAAAACAATCAGGCGTTTCGAACGGTCTAGATCGGTTTAGCAACTGATTCGGATCGAGCGAGATTCTCGGTCGTGACATTTATATTTATCGATAGTGCCATTAGGTATTAATTTCTTTTTAAGTACCCATTTACAGGCTATAGACTTACAACCGGGGGGGGGGGTAAATCTACCAAGTGTCACGTCTTATTGGATTCCAAAGAATCCATCTCATCATTTATAGCCTCTTGCCAAAAATCGGCATCTAAAGAAGATAAGGCCCCTTGGAGGTTTATGGGATCCTCCTCTATAGTAAAAGCACAAAAATCTGAACCAAAATCTTTTATGGTTCTTGCTATTTTACTTCTTCTAGGTTCAGCTTCAGAATTTTCATTAAGTTCTGTTCTAATAGGCATACTTGAAGTTCCCCTACTATTCCTTAATTTAAAAGGAAATTTAGTTTCATAAAAATCGGCATCATTTGATTCAATTATATTATGTGCATTTAGGTCATAAAATCTGTATGCTTTGCTATTAATAGCATAGCCTATAAATGCACATTCATATGCTCTACTTGCCAATTTTATTCTCTTAGGGTTTGGAATGCGAACATATACTAAACAACCCCAAGTTCTAAAGTATGAGACATTGGGTTTATGATTCTTTAAAATTTCATAAGGTGAAATTTTATTCTTAGATTTGGGGATCCTATTCAGAACATAGCATACAGTTAATAAAATTTCCCTTCACCAATGTTTTGCTGCACCAAAATTCAGTAATATGGCAACTACTAGTTCGGTAAAGGTCCTATTTTTCCTTTCAACTTTACCATTTATTTTAGGAGAATAGGGTGCAGTTCTCTACGTACTATACCATGCAGTTTATAGAAATATAAAATTGAAGTAGATTTGTATTATGTTCCTCTATCACTACGAAGTTTCTTAATTTTCCTATTTGCTTGATTCTCAATTTCAGTTTTGAATGTTTTAAACATGTCAAATGCATCACTTTTATTTTTCATAAGATATACATAGCTGAAATCAGAGCAGTCATCAATAAAAGTGATAAAATAGTGATGACCATATCTAGTCAAAGTGCCATCAAGCTCACATATATCAGAATGAATCAAGTCTAAGGGTTCAGAAAGTCTATCAACAGATTTATGAGGATTCTTTGTGATTTTAGCTTGTATACAGAATTCACATTTATCAGGTTCAGATTCTGTCATTTTAGGAATCATATCTAGGGTGCTCATGTTATGAATTATTCGTTTATTAGCATGACATAATCTAGAGTGCCAAATATTAAAATCACACAACATATAAGCAGAAGTAGTCACTTTATTAGTTTCAACATTCAATTTAAACATACCCTCACAAGCATAACCCTTTCCCACAAAAGCTCCCTTATAAGTTAAGGTATACAAATCAACCCTAATAACTTGAGTAAAGCCAGCCTTATTAAGGAGAAACCCAGAAACCAGATTCTTTCTTATCTCTGGAGTATGCACAACATCTTTCAGAATTACAGTCTTTCCAGAAGTAAACTTGATTTCCACATTGCCAATCCCTACAACTTTAGTGGTGTGAGAATCTCCCAACAACACTTTATGATTTTCAGCAGCCGTGTACGTAGAGAACAAGTCATGATTATAGCAGACATGGCGAGAAGCACTAGTTTCTACCCACCAACCCTCTGATCCACCAACAAGGCGAATCTCAGTAATCATAGCCGTAAGAGGCACCTCAGTCAGGTTAGCCTGCGGTGCAGAGCTTGGCCTGTTCTGACACTTTCATGCTATATGACCTGGTTTTCCACAGTTGTAACATAGAAACAACTGTCTAGAATCATTCATTTGAGCCGGTTTCTGCTGCCCTTTTGGGTTTCCTTGCGGATTCCCATTCTGTTTGTTGCGTCTGTTCTGATTCTTAAATGATTTGTGGTTCGGTTTCAGAACAAGGGGTTTGGTCTTCTTAGTGTTGTTGTTATTGACATTCAAACACCTCTTCTTTCTGGTCCTGCTTGCTTGCCTCCTCCTCAATACGGAGGCGCGTGATCAAGCTCTCTAAGGAAAATTCCTTAGTCTTATGTCGTAAGACATTCTTAAAATCTTTCCAGCCCGGGGGTAATTTGTCAATGATAATAGCAATTTGAAATTGTTCGTCCAATGCCATACCTTCAGAGATGATCTCATGGGCTATTTTCTGAAGCTCATGAGACTGCATCTCTACTGATCTAACATCAGTCATCTGGTACTTTAGGTAGCAGCTTACAGCATATTTCTTTGCCCATGCCTCCTCTGTATCATACTTCCTCTTCAGTTCTTCCCATATCTCCTTTGTTGTCTTTTCATCTGAGTTGTAGTAATCTTACAGGTCATCGCTCAGTCCATTCAGAATAAAATTCTTTCATAGGTAATCCTGTTCAGTCCAGGTCTGCAGTTGCTTTGACTGTTCAGTCCATGATGCCATCTTTGCTGCATCAGCCTCGTCAGGCCTGTTTGGTAGCTGCGGTTTGTCAGTAGTCAGCGCAACCACCACCTTTCTCATCATCAGGAAGAACTCCATCTTCTGACGCCATTACTTGAAATGCAAGCCTTTGAATTTGAATGGAGCAGCAGTCACGAGAAGGATCTGGAAGGCAGAGGGTGGAGCATCATCGTCTAGGGTTGAGTTTGAAGCCATTGTTTCAGATCGTCTTCAAATTGTTGGGAAATAATGGCTGAGTCACATACTTCGTCGCTTTCTTGAAGACGATTCGACGATCTGGTCAGAGGTGCAAACCAGTTCGTACTTTCGCCGCTGCCTCTAGGATAAAACAGCCTTTGAAAGACAATAACTGATTTGCTTGTACAACAAATTAGTGCAAATTTGCACTTTCAAAAATAAATACTACTCAAAAATTTCTGAAAGAAAATTTTAATGGCAGAGGCAAGAAGAGAATATGTAATGCGGTCTATATTCTCGTCTATAGATGAAGACTATATATAAATGGGAATTAGGGATTTACTGAGTAGTGGGAGAAAAAATCGGATCTGCTGAAATTACAGGACATGTTTTTTTTTACCGTTAAAGAAAAGTTATCAGTACAGAAATATTTTTTCCATAAAAAAACAGTTCATAAAAAGCAATGTTTTATGGTCCAAATATATAAGTGTTTACACCACAAAGTCAAGGCCCAAGGCCAAGGCCAAGCCCAAATCGAACCGAACCGCACCGGGTAGGGTCGAGTCGGGTCGGTCGGTCGCACGCATGTGTGTGGTGGTCATGATGCATGGTCTCCCTCCTCACAACAAAGCATGTATTGGGAGCCCTAAGGCCCCAACATGATTTCTTAGAAACAAGTATAAATACTTGCCTCTTCCATATAGTTCCATGATGTGGGACTATTCACATGTAGGAGCCATTTATACACTTATTCCAACATTTTCAATAATTCACCTAATGTTAATAAAAACATTTCCAACATGTTGTATATACATATATATTTGTTCAGTACCTACTTATTCATGCATCTATATTTCAAGTAGTTTTCATTTTAGTCATTTATCATTTCCAATTATCATACGTTCATTTGTCATATATATATATATATATATATATATATATATATATAAGTGTGTGTGTGTGTGTGTGTGTGTGTGTGTTTTGCTGGATGTCCTTATTTTTATTTGCATATTATCAATCAATATATATTTATACATTCATATTACCTCAGGAATCTCTTTAATTTATTCAAAATAGTGGGTATCCATTTAGGTTATGCGCACACAAATATTCCTTCTTATTAGCTATACATATTTACTTATAATGCTTACTAATTTAGATTAACATTATTAATTAGTGTGTGTGTGATTAGGGTCCTCACCCCCGGTCCCTTCGAAATAAGAATCCATAGTTTCTGAAAAACTCAACTCTGGTTCTTTGGGAATAAACTGACAATACTTAAGTGCGGGGTTTAACTCCTAACCGTTTATGAAAACAAGTTTCCTTATTATTTATCGGATAAATTTCCAGAGTTAAAATGGTCAGATTTGATAGTTGGTTATTTAACTATCAAACAAACAACAATTGATAAAAATATTTATTTACTCATGATAATTACTAAGCCTCATTAAAACGAATCATTCATTTTATAAAATAACATTTTAAGAATAATTACTAAATTATTCTTAAACTTGTCTTACCTACAAAATTTTATTCAACAACCATTGTAGTTTTAATACTCAGAAAATAAATTCATTACTTATATTGTCAATACAAGTACATTCAAAAAGCGTTTAGAAAAGTTTTCTTATTAAAACTAATTCATGTTCTTTAAGCCCTTTTTAAATAAACCATTTATAAAATTTATTTACAAATATCAACATTTCAAAACCCTTTTATAATTATCGAAATTTAAATCGTCTACTCTCGATCTTAAACCTGTACTATTTCTCGGATAACAATGAAGCCAATCAAGTTGGGGTATTTTATTTACCTCTCAAACCTTAACTCGACAACACACTTATCCTTTGAAATAACTTAAATTTTACAGTCTCTAGTTAATTATAAACAAACATTTTCAATAATCTAAATTAAATTCCTTTGATATATGTCTATGAATCATTATATGAAACTCCAAACCTTATTTACTTATAAAATAATAATCAACCCAAAAACTTTTGCTAACTCAAATAATAATTTATTTGAAAATTACTTTTATAAATATTGCTTTAAACCAAGACAAGTTAAAATCACATTGTAAAAAATTAGCTGTACTAGCTTATTTAGAAAGAATCCATATACTTTCAAATTTGAAAGAAGGATTAGAAATTTCCAAAGGTCCTCGGTTAATTGAGGTCAATTTGTTCAAGTTATAATATGGGTATTTACATACAACCAAATATGTATAAAGTATCAACTAATAAATAGTTTATCAACATAAAGGAATTATTCAAGTAATAATGATAGATGGTGGTTTGTACTGCCATACAAATGTTCAAGTTAACAATACAACATAATGGGTTTCGGTTCTACTTAAAAGATGTCAACATAATCAATAACCAGGTTATAGTAAAATGAGGATGTATTCTACTAATAGATGTCCACAAATATCATTCAACACCCAACATGTCAATATGTATATAAACATGTATAACAATAACATAGTAACAGGAGGATGACTTTTCCTGTTAAATAGATAACCAAAGTCAAATTCAATTTTAGTAGCAGAACGGGGTTTTATTCTATTAATTAGTGTTCATATAATTCAATCAATTATACTAATAGCATAATGGTGTTTTGTTCTGTTAAACATATGTCATTTGATTTCTAATTCAAAAGGGGTTACTTAATGGTGATTGACAAAGAGATCCCTTGGAGTAGAACATGTTTTGAAAACAACCTTATAAAATAAGTCACTCAAATTAAAGTAATATAAAACTTATTATCAAACAATTATGAAACCTCCAAATAATAATTAATTATTAGGGTCTGTTTGGCACAGGTCCCTATAAAGTGTCAAAATTAGGCTCACATCCGGTCCAAAACTTATTGTAAATTTAGTCCCTATTTTTCGAAAATTCAGTAAATAAAAAAAAATCATGTAAATTCATATTTAAATAAAACACATAAACGTTAAAAAAAATCAAATCAAAAAACTATCAAAAAGAACGTCAAAAAAAAAAAAAAAAAAAAAACTGCAGTTAAATGCATAACAGTATGTACATATTTAAAAAATTTGCATGCATCCATGCAAGTATTTCTATTATGCATCTGTGTTGATTTTCTTGCACAAATCTGTGCAAGTACTGTAGAATTCTTGCATAAAAATGTGCAATAATTCATAACCGTGCAAATCAGTTCACATTTCTTCGTGCAATACTTGCATACATGTGTGTAAGTATTTCAGAATAGTTGCACTCATGTACGCAAGTTTCTATCCATATTTTCCACAAAAACACCATATGCAATAGTTGCATACATGTGTGCAATTATTGGTAATAGTTGCATACATGTATGCAATTTTTTTAATTTGCGTGGACTTCCGAGAACATTTCCAGATTTTATAATTTTTTTTACTTAACAGCGCATTGTTTTTGGGCAGAAAAACGTAAAAGGTGAAAGGTTTGAAAACGGGGACCGGGTTTGAAATGAAAATATGGGAGGGACGTGGCTTACATTTGAAACTATAATAGGGGGCGCAGCCTAATTTCCACTAATTATTATTCTAAATAGCTAAATTACAAATCAATATCTGAACTAATTTTCAAGAACCCTTTTTTAAATAAATAATCAAACATTTATTTAATCCATTAAATAATAATTAATTAACCCTTAAAGAATAACTATTCCTTATTAAATAATTTATTAAACCTTAGTTAATAATTAAACAAACTTTAATTAAGTTCTTAAATTAAACTTAACTAATAACAATTAACTATTTAAAACCCTTATAATTAGTTAATTTAGAAAATCTTAATTAAGCAATTAATGATACTTAATCCTTGATTTAAAGTCATTATATAATAATTATGTAACGACCTGTATTCTATGTATCGAAGGATAGTAGAGTATTTATTTTATTTACAAACAAAGTCATATGGTCGTGTAACTTTGGGAAACGACTATTGGGGTCATTTACCACATTCACGATTTTGCCGAGTTTTAAAATGACCATTTTGCCCCTGAAGAATCTTGTTTCGTCAGTAACTTTTGATTGGTAAGGAGTTTTGTCCTAAAACCACTTCCATTGGATTTGGATAATGGTTTCCCATTCCATATAGTGTCATATTAGTCATATGGACCTACCGGTTGGGAGATATAGCTGAAATAAGATTTGAAAGATGGAAAGCAACCTAATTGGGCTTAATTAAGTGATTAGCAACTAGGTCCACAACCCAATTCGGGATTAGGGTTATGGGAGGGTTGAAAGGAATTGAAGAATCATCTCCTTTCATTTTTCTAGCCACCACAAATCTTTCTCAAACCCTAATCATGACTTCCATCTTCTAAATCTCTCTTTAATCACTTTCTAATAACTAATTAATCAAATTTACATCAAATCAAGCCAGATTAACACCAAATTCGAGGCAGAGTTGCTACACCACATTGGAATCCAAGCCAAATCATTAAAAGTTACAGATCCATCATTTATTATTGACTAAGGTGAGTGATTTGCATGTTTATACACTAATTAGTGCTAATTATGGGTGACTAATGATAATTAGCGAAATTATACATCCAAAAAATATGGAAAAATATGCATAAATTCTAATCTTATTTTATGTGACATATACGAATTTGGTTTGATTTTGATTTATTTTGTTAATCCCGTAATTCAGAGGATTAAGGGGAAAATCATGGATTTGGGTATGTTTGATCTAAGTTAACATGTGATATCGTTGTTTTGATGTTTTTGGTTGATTCTACATGTTACGATATGTTTTATGATTGCATAGGGAAGTTATAATGGTTGAAAATGCCGTCGTTTGGAGAAAATAACTTGCTGGAAAACTTGTAGAGTTTCGGTCCGGATAGGAGAAGGAGACCCGAACCGAACCGGAGAAGAGTAGGAGACCGAACCGAACCGGATAGGAGGAGGAGACCCGAACCGAACCGGATAGGAGGAGGAGAGCCGAACCGAACCGGATAGGAGGAGGAGACCCGAATCGAACCGGATAGGAGGAGGAGACCCGAACCGAACCGGATAGGAGATGACGAACCGAACCGAAAACCAATTCGACCAAAACCCGAGATGCAAAGGAAGTCCAAGTGGGAAGTTATCGCTCAGGATCCAGATGGGAACCAACGAGTTAACTTCAAGAGTTGGGCTTTGTTGTGGGACGTGTGCAAAGGGGTTATCGATTTCTGTAACTTTGGTTCACTATTGAGTGAAGGGGCATGTAGACGAACCAGAGCCAGGGCGGTGTGGACTGGTTGGCCCGTACCCCAGAGCCAGGGAGGTGTGGTCTGGGTAGGGTTATTGACTATAGACCAGGATGATGCGGTCATAGCAACAGTTGTACGGAATCCAGGGCGGTGTGGACCCGTCATGGCCCCAATGGATTTGGTGATCAAAGCGGTGGATATCTTATGCTTTATGCATTGGGTGAGAGATGTGAGGAATGATTGTCATGTTTGATGTTTGCTATCACCATGACACACACACTTCCATTTTGCACTCTATGTTAGTCTTCCCTTTGATTATTGTACATCTTGTTGTGCTAACTCTTTGGTTGCAGGTCTAGATCAGGTATGATTACTTATACCTATTATTACTCTATTTAGTTATATAGATTTTCTATTACTCACACTAGACTTTAGTCTGATCCAGAGTTTTATGTCTCTTCTTATTACTCTAGGTGCTCCTAAACGAGCAGACTAAAGGCAAGTTAGGTGGTTATGAACGAGTAGTTGTTCGGAGACGAGCAGGAGGCTTCCACGTACTTTATACATATTCTCCATGTGTTGTTGCTGGTCTCTGCTTTGAGAATTAGTAGTGTACCTCTTTTATTTCCTTTTAGAGACAGTATTTTAATGTTGTAATAATTGGATATGAAGCTGTATTTTGGATTACGCTACCCTGATGGATATGGTTTAGTTTTCAGCTTATGTACCGTCTCACCTGTTTTATATCAAGTTATGTTATTATTATATTTTATTCCATGCGCTATGAGATATACTATAGGTTCATGGGTAATTCACGTTTCAAGCCTTTTGACGATCGTCCCGTGGCAGTCAGGCATTAGCACAGTGCATTCCGGGGAAATGTCTAATGGTACGGGGCGGCAGTCACACTTGGTATCAAAGCCTAGGTTGTGTAATTTAACCTAGGGGAAGATATCAGAGAGAGATATTATACATATATGAGAGTGCGTTTTGGTTTTCAAAAACTATATATATATATACTATTAGTATGTCTAAGGATGAAGTCGTACTGCACTGGCACCACTAAGGAGATGGTTAATCGTTTTCTCTTTACAGATTGAACAATGAGCCGAAATACGAGGAGCACGGTAAGGAACTCCACATTGGGAGTTGAAGAGGTAGCGGGTTCAGGGGTCAACAATGGGAATGTTCCTGATATAAGGACGATGTTTACTGCCTTCATTCGAGAGATGCTTAGGAATGCTCAGGGAGCAGTACCTAATGCTGCTAACGGTGGTAGTGCAGTAGTGCAGGCGCCTAGATCCGATTTCACCAAGCGTAATAAGGATTGTACTAGTCTTGGTGGGAAGCCGTTCCATGGAACTGAATCGGCTACGGAGGTTCAGGATTGGCTTGATAGTTGTGAGAGCATCTTCGAGGATTTGAGATCGATGATGCAATGAAGAGAAAACTAGCATCGCGTCATCTTTAAGGACGGGCAATGAATTGGTGGAATGCTATTAAAGCGGTTACTCCCGAAGACTAAGTTACTTAGAATCAGTTTAAGACTTGTCATAGTTAAGTGGAACTCTTTATTCTATATTAATAATTTGTACAATGGTAATTCTGCGAAGATCTTCGTTGCAAAACTTGGTAAATTAAGATTTTTTCTTAAGAGGTGGAATAAATATATTTTTGGAAGTGTTAGAATTACGAAAGATAAGATTTTATGTGAATTATTAGATTTAGATAAGTTGTGTGAGTCAAGGACTCTTAATCTTGTTGAGAGAGATAGACTTTATAGTCTTAGAAATGATTTCAAATTGATTTTGGAAAAGGAAGAAACTATGTGGAGGCACAGATCTCGAGTTCAATGGATTAAGGAGGGGTATAATAACACGAAATTTTTTCATAGTGTGGCAAATAAAAGGAGGCGAGACAATTTGATTCACTCTATATTTATTAATGATGAGGAATTGATAGTCCAGCGGGATTTAAATGAAGCTTTCACCAATTATTATAAACAAATTTTTGGGACTAGGATCAAGAGAAGAATTAACGTTAATTGGAAGGATATCTATCCTAATGATGTAAAGGGAGAGTTAGTAGATTTAGATAAGCCTTTTTCTGAGCAGGAGATCTGGAAGGCTATTTATGATATGCCTAGTGACAAAGCTCCAGGACCTGATGGTTTTTCTGTCCTATTTCATAAACAGTTTTGGGAGGTCTAGAAATCTGATGTTATTAGATTATTTAATGATTTTTATAGCGGTGATTTGTGTCTAGGTAATTTCAATTTTGCTAATGTTATCCTTATTAAGAAGAGAGAGGGTGCTAAATTTTTAAAGGACTTTAGACCTATCTCTTTGATAAATGTATCTGTTAAGATCATTTCTAAAGTTCTAGCGAATAGGCTTAGTAGGAAGATGAATGATCTTATAGATCATTCGCAAACTGCTTTTATTAAAGGTAGACAAATTGTGGATGGAGTGGCAGCTGTACAAGAGTACATTAATGTATGTGTTAAAAATAATTTTTCATGTGCTATTTTGAAATTAGATTTTGAGAAAGCGTTTGATAATATCGACTGGGATTACATATGTGAAGTATGTCTTGCTAGAGGTTTTAGCGTCCGATGGATTAACTGGATAATGCTTTTACTTAGGTCTGGTAGTTCTAATATCGTTGTCAATGGGGTTATGGGAAAGAAGATCCAATCTAAGAGGGGTCTTAGACAGGGAGATCCCCTGTCACCTCTATTATTTAATTTAGCGGCTGACGTTTTTTCTAGAATTATCAAGAGAGCGGGGAGATTAGGTGTTTTGGGCAATGTTGGTAATGAGGAATTTAACAATGAGTTATCTATACTTCAATTCCCAGATGATACTTTGTTATTTTCATCTCACCTACCTAAGCACATTATTGTTCTCAAGTTTATTCTTTATTGTTTTGAGAAGTTATCAGGTCTTAGGATTAATTTTGACAAGAGTTCTGTTATGGTCATTAATGATTTTGGTAATGTAGTGGCTATGGTTGCTAGCACCTTAAACTGTTCTGTCATAAAATTCCCTTTTGATTATTTGGGTTTTAAGATTAGGCCTTCGAAACTAAAGAAGGAAGATTGGTTAGTCATAATCGATAAGATTAATAGTAGAATATCAAGTTGGAACAATAGATTTTTGTCTAGAGCAGGTAGATTAGTTTTAGTTAATTCGGAACTATCTGCTATCCCTGCTTATTGGATATCTGTACATAGATTTCCTCAATGGGTTATTGAAAAGATTGATAGAATAAGACGTAATTACCTATGGAGTGGGGGTGGCGATCCTATTTGTAGGGGTTTCAAATGTTTAGTAAACTGGGAGGTGTGTTGTAAGTCTAAGAAAGATGGGGGATTGGGGATCATTAATTTAGTTAATTTTAACTCTTCCTTATTAGCTAAATGGTTGTGGAAATTTAGGTGTCCTTTAGTATCGACTACGTGGAAGTTTATTCTATCTAAATTTTACTATTCAGGAGGAGAGTTTATTGTGGGATCTAGGGATAGTTGGTTTAATAGATTATCTTACTTTTGGAAGTCAGTATTAAAGTGCTTTGATTTTTTTAACTTAGGTTATAAGGTGATTGTTCATTCGGGTGATATGACTTACTTTTGGCATGATATTTGGATTTCTAGATTACCACTTAAAATTGAATTCAGGGAACTCTTTAATAATTGTAATTTTAAAAATGCGTTGATTAAAGATGTTTTTAGAAGAGATTTGGACCCCTTATGGGAGTTTTCTTTTGATAATATCTTAGAAGGGGAAATGTTAAGACAATTAGCTTTACTATATGCTAAGTTATGATTATATCACATTGATGAGTATAGGGACTTTATTAGTTGGGGTATGGATAAGAGTCAAGTTTATTCGGTTAATTCTATGTATAACTTTATAAACTTTTCGGGAATCTCATTTCGGCCTTTTAAGTTTATTTGGAAATCTAATTCTCCTCCTAAAGCTAAATTTCTAATGTGATTAATCATTCATAAGAAACTTAATACGGTTGAGCTTCTAAAGAGGAAGAATATCATTTTTGATGTTAAGTGTTATTTTTGTAATCTTTTGAACGAGGATGTTGATCATTTATTTTTCTCATGCAATATCTCAAATTTTATATTTAATATGGTTTTAAGGATATTTGTTTTTGATTGTCCTAATTCTTACAATATTTGTGTCGAATATTGGGATTCTTATAGATTTGTTTATAATGATAGTAAAAGATACATTCTAGATACTTTAGTCACTATCATAAGTTGGTTCATCTGGTTTGAGAGAAATCAAGGATGTTTTCAGTCTAATACTGTTTTTACGGATAATTTAATTATTAAAATAGATTATTTTTGTTTGGAATGGATGTCTAATTCACATTACAAGCTATTCGGGAAAGTGGGCTTTGAGAGTTTATTGATTAAGGTTAGATTTAATTTGTATCTATTTATTAGAATCAGCAGTTTTTTTCGTAATAGATATCGCATCGGGTGTTAATTTCTTTTATTAGTTTTTTCATTGTATTTTTCTTCTACACATATATGTATGGTAGATAAATATGTATGAATATATATATATATATATATGCTTATATAATATATATATATATATTTATACACATATATTTCCATATATATATGTGTGACAAATTACTGATAGTTTTTGTTGAGCTTTTCGCAGATACAGGTTGTTGATTATCAGGAAGTACTTAGAGGATAGCTGGATGGATTGGTAGCAGTTATGTACTTTTCAGGTGTTCAGGTTGATGGATATTACTGTGGTGCTTAGAGGATTGCTGTTTGGATTGATGATTCGCTATTCATTTGGGCTTATTGTTAGAGAGTTTTTTTTTGATGTTATTCTTCATTATTTTTGATATTACATAGAGAGTATGGGTTATTGTATTGGAGTAGATATACTTCAATATCGGGTGGTGGCCTTGCCGGGATTCGATATTGGAGTAGATGGGCGGTGGTTTATCCGGAGCTCATCTATCTATGATCCTTACACCCCTAGAGCCGTGTTAGGTTTTATCTTGTATTCTTATGTACTATGGTCGGACTATGTATCTTTGATTTTATTATATATATATATATATATGTGTGTGTGTGTGTGCTCTCTTCTCTTCAGAAGATCACACATTTTTGTTTCAAAAAAAAAGAATCAGTTTAAGACTCGCTTCAATGAAATGTTTATTCCAACTGCTCAGAAATTAAAATTATTCCAGAAATTTTTGGAGCTTAAGCAGAATGGTAGGGAAATCTCAGAATATATTGTTGAATTCGATAATATGGATTATCTCTTATCGGTACTACCGAGAAGAAGAACGAGAAGTTCATAACTAGCATAGATGAGTACTTGGGGGAAAGACTTATAAACCATATCGATGAGACTTTCGAATCTATTGTAGGGAAGGCATTGAGATCGGAGAGCCTTTACCCTAAGACGAAGACCGAGGTTGCTATCACATCTGTAGAGGAGCCAAAACCGTAGGCAAGCGGTGAAGGCAAGAAGAAGTTCCAGAATAAGAGAAAACAGAACCATACCAAGGACGATCAGAAAAAGAAGAATAAGGAAGATATCGAGTGCTTTTGCAGGGACAATAAGGGCCACTATATTAGAGATCGTCGAGGGAAGCCAGGAGAGAAGAAGTGCTTCAACTATGACCAAGTGGGACATTTCTAGAATGAATGTCCGCAACCCCCTAAGTAGAAGCAGATCGTGAAATCATATGCTATCAGCATTGTTCCTTCTTCGTCGAATGCCGCAAATGCGGTGAGAAGGGAAAGGGTGTCGTTATTCAATGTATTCTTTCTATTTATGATGTTTCTGTTCAGTATTGTTTGATACTGGGGCTTCCTATTCCTTCGTATCCAGTGACCCAGTAGATATGTTGGTATTGGAACCCGAGATTGTCGATAGATGTAATGACTCGCATTTGCAGAGGTATTATAATTAATTTATTTAATTATATAAATAGTGATATAGTGAATTTAATGGTCGTTGAATTAAATAATGATGAATATTTAATATAAATAATAAATTAAATAATATATTTAATTCTGAAATAATCAGAATTGGCTGAAATGACGATATGGTGTGAACCGGATCATCTGTGATATTTAATTCAGCTTGGAATTGAATTTGAATAACGAATATATTATATAAACGATAGTTTGAATGCAGAGTTATAATATAATTAAAATCGAGCTCGAAATGGCGCTGCAGTTCGTAAATTGGCGATTCGAACTTCAACTGAATGTATAGGATTCGTTTTAAGCCGGATTTCTTTGAAACAAGAAACGTGTGGAGCTGGTGGAGTATATCTTTCTAGTGGAAGAGAAAAATCGAGATTTCGTCGTGTAGATTTTGATTCACGTCCAAATCAAATTTCAGAAAAGTCGCTGTGGAATTCCTTTATAATTTATAAAGGAATTATTTATATTTTAAAAAGGAATTTCTATATAAATCGGATATCAGGTTGAACCAGATTGAAATATCAAATTAGAAATTCATATAGGAATATTCTAGAGCTGTATAGTATTCCACTGTGAATATATACGATAATATTTATTTTTAAATATTAAATTTAATTATATTTAAATATATTGATATATTTAAATGGATCATTCAGAGCTTTAAAAATAGCCACTTTTGCAAACGAAGTCGGAATTCAACGAAACTAATTTTGTTGGATCCGAAATGTCAAATAGTTGTTAGATTTCCAGTTTCGTGATTTTTAGAGACACTGTGTGGTCGTACGGATTTTTAGAGTGAGAAACAATCAGTATTTCGATGGTTTAAAATACGCTGTGTGAGCATACGGAGTCGGAATTCGACGAAACCAGTTTCGTTGGGACCGTAATGTCGAACTCTAGCTACATGTCCAGTTTCGTGATTTTTAGGTATCATATGTGATCGTACGGATTTTTAGAGTGCAGAGACGAATATAATATGATAAAGAAAAATATCTACAAATATCTTTGAAAATATCTAGATATTTTATTTGCCTATAAATAGCACCACTATACCTCCTAAACCGAAATTCATCTTCTGCTAGTCAAACAAAAACTCAAGCCGCCAGTTCCACTCCTCATTTCACCAAAACGCAACTTCAAAAATTCGTAGAAATCGAAATAAAAATCAATAAATCCTGGAAGTTATATAATTGTAATCCTGTCAACCTGGTATACGAAATACAGGGTGCGATTCATGTTTGAGGGCATCGACAGTATTCAGCGTGAGGAGTATACAACTAGGGTTCTCGAATTCTTGGATTGTGGTGAATCGAGTATGAGTTTGAGTTGATATTTGGGTTCAGTATCGAAAACCGCATGTGTTTGTGTGCATTTGGGTGATTTCGGTGATGGTTGTGGTCGGTGGTCTCCTGTAGCCGACGAAGGAAGATGGTCGTCGGATTCCTTACGGTGGGGGCGAGTTTGTCGAGGTGGTGTGGAAGTTTTGGAGGATCGAACGAGGAGGAGGATGGTGATTTTAGTTCGATTCGTAGTGGAGAAAAGTGGAAGAATCGGTGGATGGAAGAAGGGGCGAATGGCTATGAACGGGAGTTGAAGCTTACGGGTTGGAGTTGAGGAAGAAAGTGGTGACGCGGTTGGGCTTAAATGAAATGGGCCAGTGATTTATCGAAAGGTTAAGGTCCATGATATATTAAAAATTCAAGTTTTAATTTATTTAAATTAGTTCAATCTTGTAAACCGAATATCTTGATCATACGATATCAGATTGACGAACCGTAAGTTGCATTGGGATCGTATGAACGGGAGCAACATGATGGAACCGACTGGCAGTCCATCAGAGCTCATTTGAAATTATGGCGAAATAAATTGTTTGATTCAAATCAAACAACAGTTTATCGTTCTTTAACGATGAACTGCAAATGTGAGTAAATCTCACTAACTCTGAACAGTTTATAATTTCATGTTGTATTTTTAGAACTGTTAAAAATTGTCTGATTGATTGTGTGTTGACTGTTTGATTGAACTGCTAGTCAGTTAGTTGAATTTCTATATTGATTCTGTTTAACAGAATATATCATATGGAATTGAAAGTGATGTTGATTTTATTATGTAACATCTGTGGATGCAGGGAAACAGGTGGATTCCTCAACATTTATTTTACTGTGATTCATATATTGTGATATATGATGTGATATATAATCTGTTGTTGATTATGTGTGTTTGGACGATATTTATCGTTGTTATATGGTATGTTAAATACCATAAGAAATACTGGATGTGGAAAAGGGAATATTTTCAAAGTGATATTTGAAAATAAAATATTTATAAATGGAATATTTATAAATAAGAAATATTTATAAATTGGAATATTTATAAATAAGAGATATTTAGAAAAGGGAAATTATAAAATCAAAGAATAGATTTGAAAAGGAAATATTTGCAAACCATTTGCAAATAGAAGATTAGAAAAGGAAATATTTGTAAATCATTTACAAATAGAATTGATAGGAAATATTTAGAAAATAAATAGGGTTAAAAAGGGAAATTTATTTATAACGGAATAGGACGTTATAAAAGGGAAAACATTATAAGAAGGAAATCATTTTAAAGTGGAGAACCGTTACTATAAAGTAAATCTTTAAAAAACTGAATAAACGTTGTTAAAAAGGAAATCTTTATAAAGCGAATAAAGTCAGTAAATCGAATATGGTATTCAAAAGGAGTTAAATCGAATATGGTATTCGAAAGTTAATAAATCGAATATGTTATTCGAAAGGGGTTAGTCGAGTCGAGTTGGTTGAATAGAGTAAATCAGTTAGAATTAAACCAGTTAGAGTTAACCAGTTAGAATTAAACCAGTTAGAGTTAATCAATTAGAGTTAATCGATAGAGTTAAATCGAATTAGAGTTAATCGATAGAGTTAAATCGAATTAGTTATTCGAATAGAGTTAAACACATAAGAGTTATTCGAATAGAGTTAAACACAAAAGAGTTATTCGAATAGAGATAAACACAAAGGAGTTATCGAATTAGTTATTCGAAGGGAGGAGTTATTGATTATAGTTTAAATCGAAAGGAGTTATCGTATTAGTTATTCGAAAGGAGTTATCGATTATAGTTTAATCGAAAGGAGATATCAAATTAGTTATTCGAAAGGAGTTAATTGATTAGGGTTAAATAAATAGAGTTAATCGAATTTAGTTTATTCGAAGAAAGGTTTTCGAATCTAGTTATTCGTAAGAGATTATCAAATATAGTTATTCAAAGGGAGGAGTTATCGAATAGAGATTTATTCGAACGAGAGTTACGTAAGGAAGTGTTAAAGAGTTAAAAGATGAACTTACCCTATTTCGAGATTTGAAATGTTGTTTAGTTAAGGTCTGAGAGGTAGTTATACCCCAACTTGATTGACTTCGTTTTTAATTTAGAAATGGTTAAGGTTTGAGAGTGAAAGTAGTTAAGTGTATTTAGTGAATAAGTATAGTTGTTTGAGTTATCGTAGCGATATTGATTTAAACATCTGTTTAAATCCAAGTAAAGAAGATTTGGAAATGTTTTCCAAATAGAATCAGAAACATAATCAAATATTGAAATAGGAAATATGAATATATATATAGATAGACAGATAGATAGATAGATAGATAGATATATATGTATGATTGATGATTGATCGATATAATTTCCATCTGGAAATAATATCGTTGTTTGCACACCTGTTTTTCTTTGATAGTTAAATCACAGAATATCGAAGTTTTGACCATTTTAACGTTGTTAATATGGAGAGATCGGTTGGATTATTATCCAAAGAACCACTCTGTATTGGCATAAGCATTTGCGAATCATATATGCCAAAGACAATTGAAGACGGAGTAAAATTCAAGGGCTTTCTTGTTTATAGGATAGTGCCTTCGGTTCATCCTGTTCCTGGATGACTTATATGGACGGATGTCTGACAGAGTATTTCCAGACGATCACGTATATTGATTTCTCCAACCGTACCAAGAGTGGAAGCGAAGAAGGAAACTTCTTTTAGCTAACACATAATGTATTATTGAGGACGTCAATCGGTGATTTGATGGATTTGACGATGTGGCATTCAAAGTGAATCTGGTGTAATGATAAAGCGTAGCTTATAGCCTCACATCCGGTAAATGACAGAAATCGGGCAGGCAGCATGGCTAAGTCGGTCGCACCGAAGTAGGGTGTATAATCACCTGATCTAGAGTTTCATTTATTTCTAAAATCTATTGTTGATGCTGTCCCATTCGGGAAACGGTTGTTGATCCCAACCGTTGGTGATATACATTCGATACACTCAAGCGAAATGAGTGGTCGGTCATGTGTGGCCGGGTTGCAAGATGTTCTTGTGGAACCCAGTGTATTCCTCTCTAGAGGTACACTAGCGAAAGGTGGTTCCATACCTTGTCATAGTTGGAAATCCATTACCCAATACGTGCTTGCGGTTTTGATTTTATATTATATATGTAGAACGTGAGATGAAAGCGTTTCTGCTAGATGATTATTATATTGTGGTTGATAGACATTATAATAATATCATGAGAGTTTTGATCTAAAGATAATTTGGATTCTCATAAGGGAAAAACCCATTCCGTTATACGGCGTGGTCTTATGAGATATCGTTTAATTGTTCAAACTGTTTTAAATTGTTTTACTCATAGCAGTCCCATGACTGACCCAGAGTTTATTTTGTTTTGTTTTCCCTAAACTCTTGGGTGCCCAATTTTGTACGGGCAGTCAAGTAGTCGGGATTTACAGATACTTGAAGAGCTGGAGCAGGAGGCTTCAGGATCATATAGCTATAGTTATTTCTGATGTGTTGTAAGTGTTGTACTTTGATAATGATGTATATTCAAGTACAAATGTATATTTCAAGTTATGTTATATATATTATATGTTATTTGTTCCGCTGTGAGATTCGTGTTACTTTGATGTTGTGTTCTTCTTCTTCTTCTATTCTAAGTTTCTATCTTATCTTTCCTCACCCTCTAATTTCTTTCATTAATTACCGGGATTTTTTGATGTTTGGTTAGTTGTCATCATGTTTATGTCGATAACCAAAGTCGCAAAAAATCCGGGTCATTACAATAGACCTTTAGTTATGACGAACCCGATCTGTGGTTCGATTAGCCTTTGTATGATTTGTCGAAATTTGGTCTTATCGAGTCATGGATGTATGTTTGCTTGTGATTGCTTCGTTTTGGGCTTTACTGGGTTTGGCATTATTTTTGGAGTCGATTGGCTCCAAAGGCATGGGGTGGTGGTAGACTATGAGAGGTCTTCAGTGACCATTAGAGCGAATGATGGGAGGAGAGCGGTATTAGGTTGCCTACCTAGTGATGGGGTGATGATTAGTTTTCTAAATTCCCTAGACATCCCACATGATGAGTTATCGGATGTGCCTATGCTGGCAAGTAGCTGGACATTTTTGAGGAAGTGACCGGACATCCACCACACCGAGAGATCGAGTTTCGGATCGATTTAGTGAAAGATTCCATACCTATAGTGATGCCTCTTCGTCGTATGGTGCCTAGGGAGTAGCGAGAGCTCGAAGTGCAAGTTGGCGATCTTTTGAAGAAGGGATTTATCTGAAGAAGTGTTTCCGAGTGGGGAGCAACAATTGTATTTGCTACCAAGGCCGATGGTTCCCTTCGCTTATGTGTGGACTACCGCGAGTTGAACAAGATGACTAGGAAGAATAAGTATCCTCTTCCATGGATAGATGATTTGTTTGATCAACTAAATGGAGCAAGAATGTTTTCTCAGTTGGATCTCGCGACAAGATTTCAACAGCTCTGAGTTGCAACCGAGAGTATACCTAAAACGACATTTTGGACGCCATTTGGATTTTACGAGTGGTTGGTCATGCCATTCGGGTTAACCAATGTACCTGCATATTTTGTGGATCTTATGAATAGCGTTTTCAGGGATCAATCAAATGAGTTTGTTTTTGTTTTCGTTGATGATATCTTGGTTTACTCGAGGATAGATGTGAAAACCCTTAACTTCCCCGTAAAGGAAAGCGTCGGATAGTTCGAGAACAAACCACAACAGAACGCATACAGAAGAACATTTCATTGTATATAACAACAATGCATCAGATTACAAGAATATACAGAGTATAAATGAATAAATATTACACAGAAATATCAGAGATTTAAATTACATTTAAATACATAGCAGCGGAAAATAATACAATACACAACTAGAAGAGATATACGGATACAAAGCTTTCCGGATATCGTTCCAGCTGTAAACCAGGATCCTGTGAATATAAATCTGCAAAACCAAAACTACTAGCTGCCCGTGTCAAAAATAGGGCACCCAGAGTTTAGGTTAAAACAATAAACTCCAGGTCAGTCATGGGACTGGTGTGAGAACTAAAATAGTTATTAATCTTTATTTTTAAAGTTAGGTAAATCAAGGGACCACGCCGTATAACACGGAACGGGTTTCCTCCCAAGAATACCAGTGCATAAAACAAACAGCGCAATGCTAAATAAAGAAAAATGAAGCTGTTATAAGACCCAGGTCCTATCACACAATGCAACGCAAGCCGGGGGATAGGGTTTTCCCTTATAACAGCCAAAGAATGCTTGATACGTTTAAAACAAATCATTTTGATACTATTATAGGTGCATAGTGTATAAAACAACTTCAAATCATAAGTATCAATCATAGGCGGCATGGGTACCATATATCATGTCGCCATATATAGGTTTACAAATAAAACCGCAAATGTCACATATTTGGAAATTGGATTTCCGTCTATGAACCGAGGCAAAAGATAGTCCTCAACCGATTCGAGACTGCCTAGCCCCAGTCTCAGGATCAGAGCTCGAGTGACCCTTGGATCGTCAGGGCCGGTCCACCGATGTGGATTAAACTTAAACCCTGAACATGCGTTTCCCCGCCCTATGGGGCGTAAATGAGCCAACTAAATGACTCCATCGGTTCGAGAACGACCGATCAATCCGAGGCGCCTCGCAACAGCAACAACCACATAAGTCAAACTCGTCAGGGCGTGTAAAACCACTGACGCCACTTCTAACTAGGAAGAAACGCATGCCCTCCCTGAGGTCCTCTCCCGTTTTTGGTTCATACCGGGTGTGAAACACGCGAAATAAACGTTACACAAAGCTACGCCACAAAGGCCTTGCTTTGATCATCACCACAAGACTTTGCTTTTCAACAGAAGCCTCGATCAATTGCCACTTAGGCATGCCACACAGGCAATTCACTCCATGCGTTTGATATCCATCAGTATATAACCCCTGAGCTCGTACGTCTCAGAGAAGGGCGTTAAGCAAGAGAATAAATTCTCCGCCGCCAAACAGATATATATTTAATAGAAATCAAACACACAGACTAAAATCCAATGTCAGACACACAGTCCATTTACAAGTCCGTTCTAGGTCTGAACGAAACCGGAGGCACCTAGTACCCCGCATATCCATCGATCTCCAAGTACGTCTGGACGATCACTAACTGTTTCCATCTTCTTGGGTGTACAGCCCAATCAAGATCATCAGTAATTACCCAAACGACGTGAAGACCTCCGGTCTTCGACCATCGTCTTCATCTTCGACTTATCGTCGTATCAGTTATTCAGAATGGGATAAACCCGGTCTTCCCGAATAACTCGCGTATATATTAAATAAGTGTTACACAAACACAACATACGCCTCATTCCAATTCATCAGTCACTAACCGTGAATTAATCAAGAGAATAATTCCCCAAATATTAACCCCGAAGGCCGAAACCAACATCAGATCAATATCCAGAAAACCATTCTGCTTAGCTAACCGACAGTTAGTTTCTGATTTCACATTCAAGGGAAAGGTTCCCATTAATTTTATCAAAGTTAAATCATTAAAATTTATTCTCTAATCTTCTTTTGAATTTCGATTCAACTAGTCGGGATTAACGAACCTTACCGAAGTAATCATTTGTTTTAATTTCCCAATCCCAACCTATTCATCCCATGAAGTAAAACTGGTTATACTTCATATCTTACACCACAGTGTTATCGGTAAATTCAATTACCATTTCACGTTCAAATCTAATTAAAGATTTAACTATCGCCTGGAGCAAAACTGGTGATACTCCATTTTCGACCATTTCAATCTAATTAAAGATTCATTAAAACTCCACTTAGTTTTAATCTTCGACTGGGTTAAAAAATCAGTGTCATTTAAAACACGGTTCACGATAAACCCAAAATCACATTCCATTAATTATCGGGTTAAAGAACGAGTGTTATTTAAAGCACCGTTCACGATAAACCCAAAAATCAATATCAATTCAATTCCAATTAAATATTATTTAATTGGTACACTTCATTAAATCTAATTAAAAAGATTTAATCTTTTCTCAACTGGGTTCAAGAACAGTGTTAGTGAAGACACCATTCACGACAAACCCAAATCACATTTGATATTCAATATAAGGCTCTGAATAGAAAATATATCGGCTTATATTCAATATCAAATTCTACGACTAACAAACATCGCATTGGAAATAACGATATATATATATATATCTTTCAAATTTCCATAACAACATTTGTATAATCACGAAATCCAACATCGAAATATTCCGAAGACAATTTCGATTCAAATCCATTCCAATGCAATCATTGGAAATTTTGGTTATTTTCAAAACCATTTCAAATTCAATTTATTTATTTAAAAATAAATAGAATTATAATTCTAGTTCAAAACTAGTTCATTTCGATAAAGATCTATTTTTATCTGTTCAAATATGGAGTTTTTCATCCCAAATCTTTCTAAATCATTTCTTATGATTTTACACAAATTATTACTATTTTTAATAATTTTATCAAGGCCTGTACAGTCGACTTCCATCAACGGCCATCGAACTGCACTTATAGCGACCTTTTTCAAATTTGATTTGGACGTAACTCCAAATCCAACCGTTAGATTTAAAATTTCTAATATTCATTAGAAAGCTCTTTTCGATACGAACCCAACGGTTCCGGTTTTAGGAGGATCCGACGGTCGGATCTCCCGTAATGTCCGTTTGAAATAAATGGTCGAAATTCACGAACTGCCGCGGCGCGGCGCGTTCTATTCAGGCCATTATATTATATATATAATATATATAATATATATTTCGTCGATTTCCATTTAAAACGAATTATATAAATAGTTTAAATTCGTTTCAAAAGCAATTTCAACTTCCTTTTCAATTCAAATCAAAATTGAATTCTTCTCAATAAATTCGTTTTAAAATTCATTTCTATTCAATTCAAATTTCAATTCAATTTGAATTCATTTCAATTCGCTTTCAAATCAATTTGAATTCGTTTTCAATTCAATTCATTTCGAAATCGTTTTCAATTCAATTCATTTCGAAATCGTTTTCAATTCAATTCATTTCGAAATCGTTTTCAATTCAATTCATTTCGAAATCGTTTTCAATTCAATTCATTTCGAAATCGTTTTCAATTCAATTCATTTCGAAATCGTTTTCAATTCAATTCATTTCGAAATCGTTTTCAATTCAATTCATTTCGAAATCGTTTTCAATTCAATTCATTTCGAAATCGTTTTCAATTCAATTCATTTCGAAATCGTTTTCAATCGATATAAATATCGTTCACGTCAAAATGGCGTCTATCTAATCCACACGGCTTCATAAATTTCTATTTCTCAAATATTCTATTTCAAATATTTCTTTTTTTCAAAATAGTTGTTATTATCAAAATATTTCGTTCAACACACGACCAATCTCAATGAATGAGTACTGTCAACACATGAACTTTTATTTTATATTGATAAAGATGTAAATTTTAATATTAAAATATTTCGTTCAACACATGACCAATCTCAATGAATGAGTACTGTCAACACATGAACTTTTATTTTATATCGATAAAGATGTAAATTTTAATATTAAAATATTTCGTTCAACACATGACCAATCTCAATGAATGAGTACTGTCAACACATGAACTTTTATTTTATAATATTCTTTATTTTTCAAATTGGAATGAGGCCCAATCAATTACCATATAAAGTTAATTATATGGATTTTCATACAACACATGTATATCATAGCATTGAAAAATAATCAACCATCAACCAAAGTGCACTACACTGTATAAGCATCAAATATAGATATTCAATGCTTATAACAGCCTGTCAATCAATCGATCGACATATTTAATCAATCAGGATGAGTGAACTTCAAATTTCATCCCAACACCCGTGTGGGGTTTCAAACAATCAAACACATATTTTATTTGTGCTGTTGGGCGATGTGTGAAATTTATCGTCCCAATCCATATCAGTCAAATGGGTGTACATCAACAAATCGTTTTGATTTGTAAATGAATATGTTATTTTATTCATTTCTAATAAAAATGATATTTTTATTTTTCTAACATATTTTAGAAAATTTCAGCGGCATAACGGCGCTATGCTAGAAACGGGATAAGGCCTAGCCTTGTCCCCGGTCTAATAATGGCCACCGCCATACCCATATCAATCAAATCACTTTCGTTATGCAAACCACAAAATTTGGAGTAAGAGTCTAACCTAGCCTTACTCCTTCGCCTTATAACGGCGCACGTCTAATCCTAACAAATTTATCGATTCGATTTTTCACACCACAAACCACATTCAAACCAATATCGCAATCAATCACCAAACAGTCAAAACAAACAAGTCCATGGTCTGTGGACGATTGTGTCGGGTGCTACTAAGCACCGTCTGCATCCTAGTATATATATATAACTAGAAAAAAAAATAAAAAATGGAAAGGTGAGAAATTCTCACTTATAGCTATCCTAGCTCCACGGCACTTCTATTGTAGAGATCTTCGTCGTTCCCGCCTTTTTGTCACCTTCGTTGTCCGCTTTCACTACATATGTAAAAATCGAATTTTTACTTCGCTATTCCATATATAAAAATCGAATTTTTATTTCAAAGTTCAATATATAAAAATCGAATTTTTATTTCGAAGTTCAATATATAAAAATCGAATTTTTATTTCGAAGTTCAACATATAAAAATCATATCTTTATCTCGAAGTTCAATATATAAAAATCCCGCCTTTTCCATTTCAAAGATCAATTCTATTTTATCTTAAAAACAAAGGTTTTTTATTTTCAAAAACAAAGGTTTTTATTTTCTTAAACAAAGGTTTTTATTTTCAAAAACAAAGGTTTTTATTTTCAAAAACAAAGGTTTTTATTTTCAAAAACAAAGGTTTTTATTTTCTTAAACAAAGGTTTTTATTTTCAAAAACAAAGGTTTTTATTTTCAAAAACAAAGGTTTTTATTTTCTTAAACAAAGGTTTTTATTTTCAAAAACAAAGGTTTTTATTTTCAAAAACAAAGGTTTTTATTTTCAAAAACAAAGGTTTTTATTTTCAAAAACAAAGGTTTTTATTTGCTTTTAAAAATCAGTTTAAAAATCTTTTTTAAAAAAAAAAAAAAAAAAACAGTTTTTATTTCCTTTTTAAAACTGATTTTAATCTAATTATTTTTTTATACAAAAATTGATTTTAAAAGAATATAAAAAGGATTCACCTTCTTCCTGGATCTCAGGGCCGCTTCCTTTCCTTCTTCATCTGTTAAACCGTCGTCGGAGGGTAGGGTGGGCTGCCGTTGATCGGCGGCGCCTGGAGGCAGCGCGCGACTTTCCCCTTCTTCTTTTTTTTTTTTTTTTTTTTTTTGAACGATCTGTAGAAATGAAGAATTGGGGGGGGGGGGGGGGGGGCAGAACTACTAAAGGGGAAAAAATTATATATTTTTATTTTATTTTATTTATTTAATTCAAAAAAAAAGGTTGACCTTTAAATACGAACTCGAAACGAGGCCCACCGCCTGACGTCCCTAGCGTTTCACCCCCATTTCGAACACAATGGGATATGTATCGCAAGCTGATTCGACCGTCTCGATAAGTTTCCGTTTAATTTACATTTAAATCGCTATATTGAATTTTAAACGTACATTTCAAATTACCGGGGTCACATACTAACTAAAAAAAATTCCAGAAAAATATTTTCTAGCTTCGTATTGACGATACGGTCCTAACAAAACTAGTTTCGTCGAATTCTGAGACCGTTAGAAAAATGGCCAATTTCCAGTCGATCAAAATCAACTGAAATGGTCAAAACACGTTTTCCTTTGCCACGCTCACATATTGATTCGAAAAATTATGAAATTTGAAACCTAGCAATAACTTTACACCACGGACCCAACAAAACTGGTTTCGTCGAAATCCGAGGTCATCTGCAAAATGTCCATTTTTAAGGGCCTGAATTCCATAGCGACTATTCAAAATTTTCAACTGGACATATCTTTTGATTCCCGCTATGAAATCTTGATTTGTCGGATTCATTGGAAAGATATTCTCAATTTGGTTCTAAGATTTTTGGTTTCACTAAAATCCGGATTGTTTTGCACCCGGTACATTCAATTGAAGTTTGAAATCGAATTATCGAACTACCGCGCCATTTTCAATTCTATTTATAATTATATATAAATATTTATATTCTAACGACGACACGTATAAATATATACGTTCGAATTATATTCAAAATAAATTTCTCGTCGATTTTATTTAAAATAATCTATTTTAAATATTCAAAATTCGCTAAAATTGCCAAAATAAATTTTTTAAACTGGCCCAGATTTTCGGGTTGTTACAATAGAGGAAGAACACAAGGAACATTTGAGGGTAGTGATGCAGGTGTTGAGGAAACACCAACTGAAAGCGAAATTATCTAGGTGTCGCTTCTGGAGGAGATAAGTGAGATTCTTGGGCCATGTTGTTTCAGAGAATGGTTTTGTTGTGGACCCTATGAAGGTGGCTACGGTGCAAGATTGGTCTGCGCCCAAGCAAGCAACGGGTGAGAAGTTTCATGGGATTAGCTGTATATTATCGTGTGTTTATTCAAGACTTCTCCAAGATAGCGGCAACTTTAACTCAGTTGACTAAGAAGAATCAAGCTATTGTTTGGGACAAAAGGTGTGAGAATGCATTTAAAAGTCTAAAGGAGAAGTTAACATGTGCACCAGTGTTAGTTATTCTTAAGGGGAATGAAGAGATGATGATATACACAGATGCCTGTGGTACTGGACTAGATGCTGTACTGATTCAAGGAGTTAAGGTTGTAGCCTATGGTAGTCGGCAACTAAAACCACATGAGAAAATATATCCTACCCATGACTTGGAATTGGAAGCAATTGTGTTTGCGTTGAAAATGTGGAGGCACTATCTCTTGAGAGAAAGATTTGAACCGATCATAAGCCATTAAAGGATCTTTTCTCTCAAAAGGATTTATTTAAATCTTCGTCAGCAGCGATGTTAGTGTTCTTGGCTTCATATGATTTCAGTATCACATACATACCCGGGAAAGGCAATGCGGTAGCTGATGCACTGAGTAGGAGACATGCCAGTTTGGGGGCTATGTTTCTTGAATGGAAGCAACTGGAGTATATTGCAGGATATGATTTCAGACCTAAGTATGAATTAGATCCATAGATGTTGGCAAGTTTGATGATCAGGCTGACTTCGATTGAGCGAATTGGTTCCAGTCAGAGGGACGATCCTAATCTATTGGAAATCATCTCCAAGGTAAAGATGGGTATCGATGGTGAGGGAATGAACAAGTATGGACATAATCGAGAAGGATGGCTTCGAAAGAATGGGTGACTAGTTTACCCAACGTTAGTGGATTGAGAGATGAAGTGCTTAGAGAGTGTCATCACTCGAAACTGACTATACATCCCGGTGGTAAGAAAATATATCGAGATATGAAGCAGACCTACTACTGGGAAGGGATGAAGAGAGATGTTGGGAAGTTTATATCTAAGTGCATGAACTGCCAGCTAGTTAAAGCCGAGCAAAAGAAGCCTAGTGGTTTGTTACAACCGTTGGAAATTTCCAAATGGAAATGGGTACAAGTCTCAATGGATTTCATTAATGGTTTACCAAGGACGAGATCAGGTCATGATAGTATTTGGGTGATTGTGGATCGATTGACCAAAAGTGTAAGGTATATATCGGTCAAGTCGAATAAAACGGCAGCTAAGTTAGCGTAACTGTATATGAAGTGGGTAGTGAGATTTTGGGGGGGTGGGAGGGTCATGGGATGACAATTTGCATCTGGTTGAGTTCACATATAATAATCGTTATCAGTCCAGTATTAGTATGGCTCCATTTGAAGCTTTGTATGGAAGGTCGTGCAACTCATCATCATGTTGGTTGGAAACCGGTGAGAAATATGTTCTTGGGCTAGATGTAATAAGCGAAACTGCAGATAAGATCAAGCTTATTCAACAGCAAATGAAGGTTGCCCAAGATAGGTACAAGAGTTGTGCTGATAAAAGACGAAGAGATTTGAAATTCTCCATTGATGACTTGGTATTCATCAAGGTCTCTCGATTGAAGAGTGTGATTCGATTTGGTAAGAGAGGTAAGTTAGCACCAAGGTTTCTTAGTCCATTTCCAGTTCCTGAGCGAGTTGGGAATTTAGCTTATAAAGTTGGATTACCTAACAAGATGGCGGGACTGCGCAACATATTTCATGTTTCTCAGTTAAGGAATTTCGTACATGATTCTGATATAACTATTTCACTAGATCAGTTGGATGATATCGAGGTAGAATCCAAGGCAGTTGAAAGCTGCAGAACGATTCGTATTGTCGGACACGAGACGAAACAACTTCGAAGGAAGATGCTGAAACTGGTTAAGGTCCAGTGGGGTGATAATGAGAATGACTGTACTTGGGAAATCGAGGAGAGCATAAAGAATTCGTATCCAGAGCTCTTTACCTGGTAAGATTTTAACCGCGATATATTTATTCCCTTGTTAGTAAACCACATGCTAGGACAGGTTTGTGTTTATTATGTATGTTTGATTGTTTTTAAATGGTTGGTAGGCATGCGGGACATTATTGTATGTTTTCTTAGTTAGGGAATTTCGGGGGCGAAATTTCTTGGGGGGAGAGTGTAACGACCCGTATTCTACGTATCAGAGGATCGTATAATATTTATTTTGTTTTCAAACGAAGTCATATGGTTGTGTAACTTTGGGAAACGACTATTGGGGTCATTTCCCACATTCACGATTTTGCCGGATTTTAAAATGACCATTTTGCCCCTAGCGAATCTTGCTTCGCTTATAACTTTTGATTGGTAAGGATTTTTGACCTGAAACACTTCCATTGGATTTGGATGATGGTTTTCCATTCCGTAGAGTGGTCACATTAACCAAACAGACTTACCGTTTGGGAGATATGGCTAAAATAAGACATGAAAGATGGAAAACAAACTAATTGGGCTTAATTAAGTGACTAGCAGTTAGGCCCATAACCTAATTCGGGATTAGGGTTATGGGAGGGCTGAAAGGAGTTGGAGAATCATCTCCTTTCATTTTTCTAACCGCCACAAACCTTTCTTAAACCCTAATCATGGCTTCCATCTTCTAAATCTCTCTCTAATCACTAATTAATCAAATTTACATTAAATCAAGCCAGATTAACACCAAATTCGAGGTAGAGCTGCTGCACCACACAGGAATCTGAGCCAAATCAGTAAAAGTTTCAGATCTATCATTTATTATTGACTGAGGTGAGTGATTTGCATGTTTATACACTAATAAGTGCTAATTATGGGTGATTAGTGATAATTAGCAAAATTATACCTCCAAAAACTATGGAAAAATATGCATAAATTCTAATCATATTTTATGTCACATATATGAATTTGGTTTGATTTTCATTTATTTTACTAATCCCGGAATTTAGGGGATTAAGGGGAAAATCATGGATTTGGGTATGTTTGATCTAAATTAACATGTGAAATCGTTGTTTTGATATTTTTGGTTGATTCTACATATTACTACTACTATTTGTTTTTTTATGATTGCATAGGGAAGTTAGAATGGTTGAAAACGCCGACGTTTGGCGAAAATAGCTTGCAGGAAATGTAGAGTTTCGTTCCGGATAGGAGGAGGAGACCCGAACCAAACTGGATAGGAGTAGGAGACCCGAACCGAACCAGACATTAGAAGGAGACCCGGTTTCGGATAGGAGGAGGATACCCGAACCGAACCGGATAGGAGAAGGAGACTCGAATAGAACCGGATAGGAGGAGGAGACCCGAACCGAACCAGATAGGAGATGACGAACCGAACTGGATAGGAGATGACAAACCAAACCAAACACTAATTCAACCAAAACCCGAGATGCAAAGGAAGTCCAAGTGGGAAGTTATTGCTCAGGATCCAGATGGGAACCAACGAGTTAACTTCAAGAGTTGGGCTTTGTTGTGGGACGTGAGCAAAGGGGTTATCGATTTCTCTAACTTTGGTTCACTATTGAGTGAAGGGGCATGTAGACGAACCAGAGCCAGGGCGGTGTGGACTGGTTGGCCCATACCCCAGAGCCAGGGAGGTGTGGTCTGGGTAGGGTTATTGACTATAGACCAGGGTGATGTGGTCATAGCAACAGTTGTACGGAATCCAGGGCGGTGTGGACCCGTTATGGCCCCAATGGATTTGGTGATCAAAGCGGTGGACATCATATGCTTTATGTACTGAGTGAGAGATGTGAGCAATGATTGCTATGTTTGATGTTTACTATCACTATGACCCGTACACTTCCATTTTGCACTCTATGTTAGTGTTACCTTAAATTATTGTACATCTTGTTGTGCTAACTCTTTGGTTGCAGGTCCAGGTCAGGTTTGATTACATATACCTATTATTGCTCTATTTAGTTATATAGATTTACTATCGCTCATACCATACTTTCGTCTGACCCAGAGTTTTATGTCTCTTCTAATTACTCTGAGTGCTCCTAAATGAGCAGACTAGAGGTATGTTAGGTGGTTATGTACGAGTAGCTGTCTAGAGACGAACAGGAGGCTTCCACGTACTTTATACACATTCTCCCTGTATTGTTGTTGGTCACTGCTTTGGGCATTAGTGGTGTACCTCTTTTATTTCCTTTTAGAGACAGTATTTTAAAGTTGTAATAATTGGATATGAAGCTGTATTTTGGATTACGCTACTCTGATCGATATGGTTTAGTTTTCAGCTTATGTACTGTCTCACCTATTTTATATCAAGTTATGTTATTATTATATTTTATTCCATGCGCTGTGAGATATACTACAGGTTTTTGGGTAGTTCATCGTTTCAACCCTTTTAACGATCGTCCTGTGCCAGTCAGGCATTGGCACAGTGCATTCCGGGGAAATGTCTTATGGTACGGGGCGGCCATCACAAATTAACAAATTAGAATCAAACTTGATTAAAACTTATGTATAGATTACTTAATTACATGGTAACTAAGTACTAATAACTCTATTTAATTATCATTAATTAAGTAATTAAATAATAATAATTACTTACTTGTATTTCAAAGTAGTTTTAAAAACATTTTCAAAACTTACTTTAAGTTGACAACAAACTTACTTTAAAGAAAATAGTTCGTTTTCATGAACTGCGCTTACAAAGATTATCGCTAGAAAGCCCATAATTTCAAAATCTTAACCTTTAAACTTACTTTTAAAACATGCTAAAGGAAGCTTACTAACTTTTCAAAACATAAAACAAATGTTTATAAAAATGAAGACAACGTTTGAAACTTTTAAATGGTTTTTATTTTAAAAACAAAAGAATGTTTCGACCAAGGATTCCAAGTTATCAACAACATAAAGGTTCTAACATTCTATGCATATAACACAACATGGTGTTTATAACATACATAACTACAACATAACCACAACAAATCAAAGATCCAACCGTACAACAATTTACCAACATGATAAATATAATATTCTTAATGATCAAAACTTTAGATTTAAAGCTATGAGTTTTACTCACCTTTAGCATATCCAAATTAATTCTAACGTCAACACAACTTGAATCAATAGTAGTATATGCAATTCTCTAAGAAAATATGAAGTTTGAAGGCTTCATAGCCAAAATGGCTCGGCCTACGAGATGTAATGAGGGTTTGAGAACATGAAATATCAACAAATTAACAAAAACATAGCCAAAAAATTAAAAAATTTCAAGCTGATTTTCAGGCATGAAAACAAAGGAATTTGGAAAAGTGATTAAAACGAAAGTTCTTACGTTTCCATTTCTCTACTCTTTTAATTTTTTTTTCGAAATTTCATTTAGATTTGACCGAGATATGGCCAGAGTAGCAAGGGCCATTTTCAAATCTTAAAAACTGGGCCAGAAAATGCACTTGAAAGAATTAAACTTTTGGCATAGTAAAACTCAAAATCAGCAAAAGTGTTTAAAATAATAATTATAGCCAACTCAATTGTACTAAAATTGAAAAAATAAAATCTTAATTTCAAGCATTTTACAGAGAGTTATTGTCGAAACAAAACGAGGTAAAAATTGAGTAATAACAGAAAATAAAAGCATATAACTTTGAGTTTTGAAAATGCAAGAACTCAAACAAATTTGAGTTTTAAAATCATGAAATTTAAATTTTAAATCTAAGAAGTCATTAAAACATTTTAAAAAGCTTATAGGAAGAAGTTAAAAAAAATGAAAAAGTAAAATGAAAAGTGAGAAGGAGAAAGAAGAAACCACTTTTATATAAAATGAATATGTCAATTTGCCTTCGCACCCTTAGTACTTTACCCTTGTTTACTTCATGCCACCTATCCTATTCTCTTACACATTGCTTTCCACCTCATGTCCTCTCTTCCAACACCATTATGACATAAATTACACATGTACTTTTATTTTATTTTCTTCTTTAATATTCTTAACATCACATCTTACTTTATTAACTTAATTAATTACTTAGTTAACTTTAATCCAAGTTCATTATTTCTATGTATTTGTTTTATTTATTTAAGTAATTTAAACAACATTTTAAATAACTTTCAAATGATAAAAAGTCAGCGTTTTTTTGAAAAATTCTTCTGGTCACGTTTTCTGTTTTTCTTTGAACTATTTATTTTTGTAAAACAAATTTAAAAATGATTTTCACATTATTTGAAATACATTAAAAGAGGTTATTTTTATTATAAAACACCTATTTTTGAAAATTAAAATTAAATTAAATATTCCAAATCAAAGCAATAAAATTTCGGGTTGTTACAGGGATTATTGATACGTGTTGTTTTAGCGGTTACTAGGGAAGAAGGTGTAGTGAGTATAATGTCCATTTGGACCAGCTGTGTCCCTCTTGTTTTTGTCAATGGGAGACTTATGGTATTCACTTGGACTAAGTGGGTCCTTACTTTGGACATACAAGTGGGTAGAACCTTGGTCCTAGCTGATAGAGTGGCATTGTTTCGAGTATCCAACGCACTGAGTGAGAGAATGTAAGGATAGGTGATGGATGCTATGGTTGTTCACTAATTTATCACCATTTAGTACTTGGACATGTACCACACCCTCTTTATATGATATTTATCACAATAAAACATATATTATTATGTGCTAATTTTGTGGATGTAGAGGCAGAACAAGTATGATTCCCCATACCCTTCGTGCCATATATACTATTACGACTTGTACAGTACTTTGAGATTTGTTTATCACTCACACCAGACTGTTGTCCGACTCAATTTTTATTTACCTATTATTACCTTGGGTTCTCTTCGACGATGTTGATGAGCAAACCAGGTGACAGGTATGAGTATTGCTTGGAGATGCGTGGTGGATTAGCAAAAGGCGACGTTTTAGTTATTTATAGTTGTATCCTTATTATTTATTCCGTTGTGCGACACTGTGGAGCCTGGACAATGTTATGTGTTCTTAGTAGAGACAGTTTATATGTTAGAGCTTACTTATCACTTGCATGAACTCTATTACTGTTCCATATAACCGTATGAGTTGGTATATCCTGATTATAAGGTTTATATAGTTGTTGCTATCTTGCCTGTTTTGTATACGTGATTGATCATTATATGTTATCTCATGCACTGTGAGATATACAACAAGTTATGTATTTATGTTATGTTCTTTCTTCTTTCTCTTCTATTTTCTTCCTTTCTTTTCCTTTTCTTTTCTTCTCTATTGTTTCTTTCTTTTAACGATCGCTTTACAATGAGCGGGTGCTTGTACGACGCAAATTTTTAGTTATGAGCACTGATGGTGTACAATAGGTCATCTCATTTGGTATCAGAGCTTAAGTTGCGTTGTTTAACTTAAGTAGTTCTGAATTGAAGAATTAATATATGCAAGATTGTATGTATTTATATGTATTTTGGTTTTCAAATCTATATACTAGTAGTATAAGTTGTTTTGCACGCGAGTGCCATTAGAATAGTTTTCTCTGTTAGCGATTGATCATCCTAACCACTTACCTAAGATAATCTACAGAATGAGAAATACTTCTAATTACTCTGTCTTTAAAGTTGAGATTTGGGTAGAATCGAGGACCACTAGCCTTAATTCATAGAATATGTTTCCAGTAATGGTACAAGCCAATATTTGGGATGCTGTAATATCTCTAATTACATATGGCGTGCAAGTGCAGCAAGTCGACTATGTCGCGCTGCATCGAGACTTACATGTCTATGTGGAAGGTCGTTCTTTGAAATAGATTCGACTTTTATGATGCGTGAGTTATTTGGATTCTTGCAAGGGTTTTCTTCAATGACTTGGAGTTAGATGCTGAATGAATTAGGATTTACTCCTAAGAGACTCCAAGATTGAGCCTGAATTGGTAGAAAGTCTTTATGGGTTCGAGTTTCCAAAATCGATCCACTCGAGATCAGTGCATGGTTTACTTCATAGGGATCTGTATCAACTTTTTAGAAGTTGATGAGAAGTTCACCGATTTAGAAGATATGCCTGCGTCGGCGTGTGCAACAAAATTCGACGTATTATCAAAGTATGGTTATCCTCTCTTTTGTCACTATGAAGTATGGAGTTTGTGGCTGGGTCGAGTGATCGACTTAGAAGGCAGTTGATTTCATTCCGCGGGATTGATGGTTCAGGGAAGTCAATCGAGGAAACTCGTGATGTTCAACCTTGTGCCCAGTATAGAATTTTTTCCTACCTTGTCAGGACAAATCGTGTAGGCATGTACCGATCGTTGTTTTCGTTTTGTCTAGTGCTCTCTCGATGGAAGGGAAACGTCATAATTAGTTAGTATATGCTTCTAGTTCTGGTAATGATATTTTTCGTCAACACAAGAGATAGGTCTAAGGAAATGGGGAAAAAATAGGATTATTTAGTTCCTACAAGCTTGAGTTAGTTCACTATTTCCTAGATATCAAGGTATTAATCCCGAAGATTAGTTACTCTTCCCTCAAGGGGTGAGTATCACGCTTACGAGACTCAGCAACCAACAGTTACCTTAGGATAAGGGTAGGGTGGCAATTAGACCCGACCCGATGGACCCAGACCCAACCCGTCGGGTCTCGGTTCTAGGCGGGTCGAGTTTCGTCGAGTCTAAACTATACATTTCAAAAATCTGGACCCGACCCGACCCGAGCTTCGGATCTGGTCGGGTCGGATTGGGTCGATTCGGGTCCTGTTGAATAATAAGACTAAAAATACATATATTTCAATACTTTTTGGTTGGGTCTTTCGGGTCGGGTCTATGGGGGTCGGGTTTGATCGGGTCTTGATGGTATTTTTCATCACCTAGACCCGACCCGAGAACCATCGGGTTCGGTTCGGGTTAGGGTCTTTTTGGGTCGGTTTGGGTTCTCGGTTCTAATTGCCAGCCCTAGATAACGGTTCCCTAAGCACAACACAAGGCAGAAAGCTAAATGGCTTGTAAAAAGGGGGGTTTTGAATAATCTTGAGGAAGAGTTAGGACATGGGCGAGAGACCTTTGTCATGTAGAAAGCATAAGGTAGTATGTAAAGGAAGTAGCTAAACAGCTCGTAGAAATTAAGCTAAGTGTCGATTCACTCTTTATTGCTCATTGACTTGTATACATAAGTGTTTACAAATGAAATCCCCAAATTAATTTAGAAATATAGGTTTACTCTATAAGGAAAGAGAACAAGATTAGAGAACGAGAGTTTGGCCTTGAAAATTTGGCCCCTAGGGTCTTATTTATAGACAAATTGGGACCCCTTTTGTCATTGGGTTAGCAGAAATCTCTATCGGGTGCAAAAGCTATGTGTCCGCTGCCTTTTTCCTTTTGGTTATCGTTGCCTTGACTCTCGGCTGTTCTTTCGGTATTTTTTATTGATATAACAAAGCCTTCGGTGTGTCGGTCTTGGTCTCGAAAAGCTGGTCTTAGTTATGGATAGCTTTTGAGATAGGCTTTCGCCTTTCGGTCATAAACTTCCGGTCTTGTTTTCACGTCTTCATAGTATTAGTTTTCGTGCCTCAGTCTTCCCATGTTCTCGGGACCGTCACCCCTTTCGGTATCAACACTAAGCTAGTTATTATGGATGGGTCTTCTTTTCAGAAGCTTTGGTTCGCTTTCGGTAGCTCTCTGGAGTGGGTTATGTTTTTCTGGAAGGATGCTTTCAGTGCATTGCTTGCTGATTTCTGAATTTGCCTCTCGGTGATGATCAAGTTTTGACCTCGATAACTAGCCTTCGGAAGTTTTCTTTTATGTTTCGGTTTCGTGTGCCTTTGACACCTTCATCTTCTTTTGTATCGGTATTAAGCAAGTTAATATCGATAGCCCTTTCATCTTCCTTAATTTGGCTTCATGCCTTTTGTCATTCCTTTGGTTTCGGATTATAAGCTTTCGTTCTTTCTTTCCATTTGCTTTCGGTTTCAGGTAGTTTGCCTTTGGACTTCCACTTCCATTAGCTACCCTTCATGCCGGAACTACGTTGCTGGTATTCTTCCTTCACATTAGATCCAGGCTTTCTTCTTTAATGATGGTGCCGGTTGCCTGTGGCTTCACTTTCCCCCTTTTATTCTTTGGGCTGTAACTTGGTGCCGGGTCAAATCCTTCGGTTCACTCCTCCATGCTTGTGGCGGCTCGATACCCCTTCACCGTTAGCCTGTCTCGACGTTGAATTTTGGTAGTAACAGCCTCCACTAATAGAGTTTTCGTGCATGTTTTAGCTTGATGTTGAGGTTTCATCATTCCATATTATCTTACGGTTCAATGGATGGAAAGTAACTGGAACTCATGAATTGATTTTTTTTTCTTGATTGTGACTACCCGTGCAGAGGGCTTTGTTAGATTATATATGTTTGTAACATCCCATGTCTGGTCGCTGGAAATTAATACTTTGGGTGACTACAATATCCATAGGGATTAATTTTGACCTCGAGGTGGGGAAGTCTAATAGCATAGCTAATCTCTACTTAGCACTATACATGATTCGTCAAACCTTAAAATTCATCGAGTCATGGTTGCATATTTGCTAAATTATCTTTAGACATTCCCGATGTCGAGATCATGTTTAACATCTTTCACATGAGTATCTATCACTCAAATATAATGCAAAACCCTGTATGAATTCTGACTTCTCGAATAGGGCATAAATTACTACATGGAATCGATCAACTTGAGAAGAACTCAAATCTCGATATAGATTCGAGCGTAAGTCCTCCTATAAATGCCAATGTCGTCCTCCCTCTTGGTACACTCCTCAAGATAAACAATTCCACATGATAACATCATTTGGAATGTTAATGTCCACATCTCCCTAGGACTTAACCATGTGGTAGGAAGTGCAACTTATAACATTTTTCTTCACAACTGTTTCTGAAACATAAAACATGTGTACTAGTTATAAAGTGGTATTTAGTAAGTAAAACACTTACGAACCCTAGACTCCTAAAAACCGATTGATTTATTTCTTGTCAAGCTCGATAATCGACTGATTAGGTACCGTTTTTAAATATAAATGGTTGTATAAGGAAAACAAGTCTCACATATTTTGTGTAAACTAACGAATAAACACAAAAGCACGGCTTAGTCATAAAAAGCATGATTAAGTCACATAAAGTGACCTTAATTCCTTTTGGTGTAATTAATCTTAAATTAACTGAGATCTCTTTTATTAGTAAAATTTATTTCATCTAATAAAACTTCATATATTAATCAAAACTTCCGCTTGATTAAATTTTCTTATACACTTGTGTATATAAATGTTCAGTTCTTCTTATAAATGATATATACTTGTATTCAAACTATTTAAAAATTCCTTTATAGTCATCTGTACGTCAAGCTGCATTCATATACTTATCTCCATGTTATAGGTATATTGACAAATCATTTACTAAACTTACATACTTTTAAATATAATTAATCAAAAGGGTTAAATGCTTTAAAATCGTTTACTGAGATCCTCTCTTCTTTTATAAGTTAAAACTTTTCATTAATATCTTTGTTCTAAAAGATTCAATACTTGTTTTTTTTCTTCAAATTATCAATAAAGATACATGTAACTCCCTTCTATAGGACCTACATTAATAAAGAGCATTAACGAGTAATATCCTCTATTAATGCGGAGAATAAGGCTAATATGGAGTGATCATCCATGAGTCTTGTATTAAATAGGTATCAAGCACGTCAATATCATGTACATTTTTTTGACCTCAAGTAGATTGACATACTTAATACTTATCGAATCAGTACTACAGTGGATAAAATACTTATCTAGAACAAAATGCAATTATAACAAATAAGATCAAGTCACAAAACAGTAAATATAACAACATATGCATATACCATCCACAATACAGTACACAGTGTCACAAAGTAATGGTTATACAGAGCACAATATAGATACAACAAGTCAAAATGAATATAATACATGTATGAAGCATCACTAAACAAGTACTAAAAAAGGCAAGCCAAAGTATCCAAAAAGATAATAAGGATCCATAAGAAAAAGCTCGAAAAGTAGGTATCTACACAGAATCCGACTTGAAAATGACTTGATCTGACTCGAGTAATTACATACATGGATCAGTCTAGATTAAAAAGTGATTAAATGATATGTGGTATATGGTTTCATAAGGAATAATTATTCTTGAAATAAGAAGAGAAAGTTCTACACATTGTGAGATATAAGAATAATTAATCTTCATCACCAAATAAGGTCATATGGATAATTAAGGTTAATAATAAATGAAATTTTACTTCTAACAACAAGTGCTAAGCTTTAGGATAAGCACATATAAACCATCATCAAACACCCAAGATAAACAAAAGCAAATACTTCAAACGTCAACATGAAAAACTCATAAATGTTTATTAACCATAAAAGTGATCACTAATTTAAAAATATAACAAAGTAGCTGTTAGGCTACACATGGAAATTCAACTTCAACACAACAACATAATTTGGGTCCAAACATTGAATAACAACAAAGTCATCAAAAGCATCAAATGGATTTCACAGCAAATTGCAAGATATCAACAAATAAGCCAACTTTGACAAATACTATATATGTATTCATGCGCCTAACACTGTGACTCCCTTCCCTCCCTCCCCCGTGTTACAGAAAATAATCACGTGTCATAGACTTCCAAATAGCAAATCAAAAAGTGAAGCAATATGCCCCTTACCACACATTTCACTAATCTTTCTACTACAAGTCAACCTACTTCACACTGGATAACAATTAACTCCAATCAACAAGTCTGGAATTAACTGATATAATTAATCTATATGTCCTATACCATGTGATTTATTATATCATTTAAATCATGTTCTCGCATTCTCGAAGGTGCAAAATTTTGTAGTTTAATATATAGAAAGTACTTCGTTTTGAGAAAACCAGTTCATAAAACAATTTCCAAAACATTTGAATTATTCTTTTTAAAATCTTTATAATTCAGAATATATGTATATAGTATAGCATTGAGACAATTTTGAATTTCAAAACAAAATAATGAAATACATTTTGCCTTAAAGCGATAAGAAAAATCTATATATGTAGTTACTTATAAAATCATTTTATGAAACGTGCATGCATCACGAATACACGAAATATCAACTTAGAAATATGGTTTAAAACTGACATAAAATATGTGAGTTCGTAGCTAGATCGAATATAATGTAAGCTTGCATCAATAGGACCGAAGCCATGGATAAATCACAACAAAAAACATCACAAAATTCCTTAAAAGACGCAAACAAACACTGGAATCATAGAGCAACCACGACAAGCCACAGGTGTTGCTTGTGCAAAGTCTAGGCAATAGGTCAACCTAGGGGTGAACCTGGCCTAGAGAGCGGTCGATTCTAGGGTCGACCTGGGCATAAGGTCGGTGGAACAGGGTATCAACGCCAGCGAAATGAATTTTTCCAAGAAATTTTCTTGCCTATACTCCTTTTCTAATGCATGTTTCAACTAGCAATTATTGTCAAACTGACCTAAAATTTTGCATGAGTGAAGTATAACAATAGTACAACGAATCAAAAAAAGAATGGCATGATTATATCAAGAAACATGCAGTTTATAATAGCCCAAAGTTGGACTCATGGCCATTTTGCATAGTTGAAACAAAATTTTATAGAAAATTACTAGTTCAAACGAATTTGACAAACCATACACAGACTATAACAAAAATTCACTGCTAAAGTAGAAAGTGTGAGGGTTACTCATCTCGTTTAGCTATTTCAGATGTCTACAGCAAAGATTGATGCTAAATTGAAGCTCTTTGTCCTTGAAAAGAAACTTAAATGCCTGTAGAAACATTTACATGTACATGAAATAAAAGATTCAACATACAGTAAACTAATTTCATAATCCTGAAATTAAAATGGAATAAATAAGTGGTTTTGAGAAGACTGCCTACTTATATCCTGATATCATAACTTATTTTCAATTTTTGATTAGAGTTTGGAGTTTAGGTTTTGAGTGTACGGAAAAGGTAAATTTTCTTTTATTGTGTTTTTGATTTTCCTAGAGAAGAAGGTACTAGAAAGACAAGAAAATCAATGTACCCACTTTCTTTCCAGACCTTTCTTTAGTTAATTATGTTTAGTTAGGGCCTAAAACCCATTTAGGCTAAATGTTAGTCTGTTAAGCCTAGTTACATTGTTTAACACCTAATTAACACTATTTACCATATATTAACCCAGTATGATTGTTTGAACATCACTCCAACTTTGTAAAATTTACACAACAATTGTAACGACCAGAGGAAAAATTTCGACGCTCGAATTTTTGACAACAATACATAACCTGTATTAGTTGCCCAAAAACCCAAGTATCGAATCCCAAATTGTTAATAGAAAGAAGTTAGCGGATGAGAAGTAGAAAGAAAGAATAGAAGAATAGAAGAAAGAAGGAGAACAACACATCAGAATCTCACAGTGGAACGAATAAAATATAATAAAACAAATCTTTTTATACAAAACTGTATATACATACCAACCACCAGAGTACGATATATATCAGTCACCGCGGAATAATAACTTTATATAACTAGCGGTGAAGCCGTCTGCTTCCATCTCCTGAAACTCCAAGCGAAACCTAACCTGGAACATACTCGGTCTGACCTGAGCACATTTGAAGCAAAGCATAATTCACCGGGTCAGTCTGGAATACTTTCAGTGATAAATTCACAGCACAAACAATTTGTTTAACTTTGAGAAAATCCTTTATGAAATCAAAAGATAATAGTAAGACCAGCCCACACATAAACACGGACGGTTTTTACCATACTATAACCCAAAACATTTTTGAAATCATAACTTATTCTGATATTATAATAGTGTCTAAATACAGATAATTAACAATCTAGCGGAACACTTGCATCTCACGCTCCACATATATAGTATACAATCAAAACCGCGGGCGCTTATTGGAAATTGGATTCCTACTATGACAAGGTATGGGACCGCCTGTCGATAGTGTATCTCTAGAGGCGAATAAACTAGGTTCAATAAGAACATCTTGCAACCCGGCCCACACATGACCGACCACTCATTTCGCTTGAGTGTATCGAATGTATATCACCAACGGTTGGGATCGGCAACCGTTTCCCGAAAAGGGACAACATGGAATATAGATTAAAGAAACAAATGGAATTTCTCTAGATAGGTGATTATACACCCTAATGGGAGCGACCCACATAGCCATGTTGCCTGCCCGATTTTTGTCATTTCCCGGTTGTGAGGCTTGAGGTTAGAATTTCCCTTTAGAACACCTGGCCACCATTCACTTTGAATTCCACATCGTCAGATCCATCTGATATCACTAATTGACGTCCACAAAAATACTCTAGTTGGGAGCTAACCAACTATGATACATTTGAAGAAATCAACGTATGTGGTCTTTTGGAAATACTTTGTCAGACACTCGTCCATACAAGTCATCCAGGAATAGGATGAACCGAAGGCACCCTTCTACCGCATCCTTATATAGGAATCACCCCAAGGATCTGTATCGAGTAGTCCTTGCAATCCGTAAAATCTCAACCACGACCGAATCACGTCAGAATATTTCTGCTTTGCAACACAGAGATTATTCGTCAAGTAATCCTTCCGCTTATGAAGATCCATGGCCTTCACTTGCTCCGTCTTCAATCAACATCTTCACGTATTTGCTGGTTGGAATGGTTTTTCGAATATAATTCGATCCCGGTCTTTCCGTACCAACAAGCGTATTGGTCAGGTTTGATAGTCGGTGATTTAACTATCAAATAACGATCGTGTAAATAAAATAAGCTTATTGATTCAGCACTTGGCATGACTTGGCCTATTTAAAATATATTTAACAAAATCGTTAATAACTTATACTTCTTCCTATATATTCAAACATTATTCTTATTTAATTATACAAAACTATTTTACACATTTCAGAGTATGTATAGATATATATACTAAGCTTTCCATTTCCTTTAGGAATATTGATATATTTCTTCAAAACCCTTTTTTTCCTTTTTCTTATTTCCAGGCATCTCACAATATACATATATGTATTATACTTAATGGTATAAAACAAATTATTGATTTTGATATGGCAAGGCAAACATCAAACTATAATTTAAAACCAAGTATTTTTATTTACGTTGTAACTAACATTTTAGCATTATTCATATTTCAAAATCTCGCACTCATGTTCAATATTCTTCTTATGGTTTAATAAATCAATTCCCACACTTTATACTCACCACAAACAAATATCATTCCTTGATAATAGTGAAGCCGTTCAAGTTGGGGTAATTTATTTACCTCTCAGACCTTGATCGACAACGTTCTTACCTTAGAATAATATTAGTTTGTCACTTAATCATTGATATTAAAATCTCATTTACCACCTTGATTTCAAATTTGGTTTTATAAAACGTTTCTTACATTTGAAATCTTCGTTCAATAATACCCTTACTTAATTCCTTTAATTAAGTAAATATTCACTAAAACATAACTTATAACTTAAAACATTATTTCACTTATAACTTTTGGATTTTAATAAAAATCTCACGTCAAATAATATGCTTCCTCCTATTCGGGAAAACTTTATCTTGGATTTTATAACAAAAATCCCCTTAACCCCTTCTTTACAATAAGGCTTTTAACTTGGATTTTTATTTCCAAGATCCATTTATCAATTTTCCACACAAGACCATTGTATGTATTTTCTTTTGCGTTTGACGTCCTTATTTCAACTACCTTATTTGCTTAGTTCAATTCTTCAACATTTAAAGTTATCACTTTGGTTTTGAAAACCTCATTTTGAACCTTGCTTGGATTCCTCTTACCACTTATACAAGTCTGTTTATGCTCTTTCCACCACGTGGCTTAGATTCCAATCTAAAACCATTACCATATTTTAATTGATTAACCCTTTTTCTTAAAAGTTCCATTCCAATTTATTCACTTTACTTAATTTACTAAGTAAGTAAAATCTTATTTACATCTTCACATTCACTTACAAATCTCATTTACAAATCTCGTTTGAACACTTGGGTTATAAATCCCTTTATAAAGCTCTTATCGCCCCTTTGACCGAAACTAATCGCCAATTAATCACTCCAAAATTGATGTCTAATTAAAAGTCATTTCTTTAATTATTATTAATTAAAATAATAATTAACTTTTATATTTACCATATTAAAGATAGTTAACTTTGCTATTAACTAAAAATAGTATAATTATCATTCTGAAAAGCTTTAAATAAAAATTTAATTTTATTAACACTAAACAATTCAATAAGTACTTTGCATTATAGTAAATCGAAGATTAACTAATATTCAACACTAAACAATTCGATAATCAATTTCAATTACAAACAGTCGATTTTGCCAACCGTACGTATCAGTTAACTATTAACTGCTTTAATTGTCATTTACCTTTTTAATTTAATTAAATAACTTAATTAATTTAAAAACACCATTTAATTGTTATAAATACAATTATTTCATTTTACCAACTCGTGGGTAAATTCTCTGGCTTTTCGGCTTTTGGAACTCGTATAGATCATAAGATTTCATTACATAAACCCCTTAAATAATTCTTTTATAAACTCGATTTAAAATATATGTTTATAAATTTCTAATTTAATTACTTTTATAAAATAACTAAAAAGCTTCAATTCAGTTATAAAATAATTTATAACTTTAAAACTTGTGTCGATTCACCGAACGGTAAAATGATGTCTAAAAGCAATATATTTTTGGCCATTAACTGTCAACTACTCAATCAACACTGTCGGTTGATTTTAAACACAACACAGGTGAATATCCATTCAACCATCACGTTCAAACAGATGTTACTACCATATGGGGTTCAATAAGTTCAAATATAAATAATATAAAAAAACAACAAATATAATATTTGAGGAATCCAGTCGGATCCCTCCAACCTGTTCTTCCCTGCACCACAGCTCGTTATAACATTTGATAATAATAAATGAAATAAATTTCAATAATCTACTAGATTTAAAACGATGAAATATAAAGGATAGCAACCAATTAAACAATAAACAGCCAATAGCAACCAATCAACCAATTTATACTTTTAACGGTAATTTGTATTTTAATATGAATTTACCACATCACAGGATTCCAGAAGGTGTGAGAATTAACTCACCAGTTTAATTTCGGTAGACGATCGATAAATTTGTTCCATTTAATTTTAAACGGACATTTAAAATTAACTGAAATTCCAGACAGCTTCAACTGATTCCAAATCAGCACGTACTCGTAGTGCTCGTCGCCACAATCCCGATGAGTCCTGTTTCGCGCAATTCCGTTAAGGTATGAAAAAGTAATACTATTTAAAAGATTTGATTATAATTACCCACTTTTTAAATTAATTAAAATAAATCTAACCCCAACATTACTTTAAATCAATGTATTTGCCACTTCAGATGAGAAACGCGTTTTCCCTTTTTAGCATTCCTGAAACCCGATCCCTTTTATTTCCTTCTTCGACTTTGAACATGGAACCAAAATCCACCCATCACCGTCAATCTACTACACCGGAATACATGCCACCACCTCTGACAGAACCGCTCCGGTCCCAGCTTCCTATCACCCCTGGCCTCGCTCTTTCTGGTGGCCTACGGCACCCTATCGAACCCTAAAAAATCCATTTTTCGTTCGTCTTTCCAGTTCGCTATCACTCGACCACTTGGGGAGTCACCACCACCGCCAGTCTTTTGCTCCACCTCCGCCGCTCCTTTTCCCTTCAGTTTCATCACCTATAAGTTCACCAATCGCCTAAAATCGGTTGAATTCCGACCATCACCCCAAAAACATGGCCTCTGATCAACTTAAATTCCTACCACTACCGTCCACTTCAGATGACCGGACCACAACCACTAGACAACCCTCCTCACGCTCTTCAACATTGCTTTGAACTCCACCAATAAACGACAACTTAAATCGCCCCAAATCCCAAAAATTCGAAACTCAGATCTCGTAGTTTAATGTGATTTCCGGTCACCTCAGGTGGTATTAGGCCACCTAAATTTTACAGCACCTACTCCTCGACATCCTCTACGATTTTCCTATTATCGACCTCCACTAATTCCTCACGGATTTGAAAAAATAAGTTAATTAGAACATAGGGGCTTTTCTGCAAATAACTTTGCCGGTGAATGTTGCTGATCGTTTTGGAATGAATAGGCTGAGTTTTAGAGAGTATATAAAGTGGGAAATAATATTATTTTATGTCGATGTGACTAACGATATTATTTTTCGTATTTATCGCAAATTTCGAACACTGTTTATTGGCTCCTGTGCTCACATATAACCCCGTTCGTGATGCGAATGGACGCCATGGTATAATTTGACATCACGGTCCTAATGAAATTTGTTTCGTCGAATTCCGAGTCTGTTTGCTCAAACGACGCTCGTTCATGTCCAAATGACTGTTTTATTTGCATTTTATTTTTCCATGCTCACAGAATAACTCCGATTGACGCGCAACTCGAAATATAGCAATAATTTACTGTTGTGGTCCCAATAAAATTTGTTTTGTCGAAAACGGAGTTCGTTTGAATAAAGTCTCTTTTGTAACTGCCCAATTCAAATTAAAATAAACCAGTTTTAATATACCTCAATATAATATAAATAAAATATTGTAATTAGATGTACACGACCATAATTTCATACACTACCACAATGAAATATCACGGGTTGAATTTCAAGCCAAATCGATATTTAAAATATTTAAAAACCCTTTATTTTATATAAATAAATCGTTATATATGTATATATATATAGGAATTCCATAACGACTATTTTAAAATTTGATTTGGACATAAAACAAAATCTACGCTATGAAAACTGGATTTTTCTCTTCCATTAGAAAAATATTATCTAGTAGATTCTTGTGTTTCTTGTTTTGAGAAAATCCGACTTATTTTGGATCCAGTACAGCTATTTAAAGTTCAAAACGCCAAATTACGAACTGCCGCGCCGCTGCAGCTCGTTTTATAATTAAAATATAAATTAAATATTCAATCGTCGTTCTATAAATGAAATCGTCTCTATAATTTCAATATAAACAATATAAACCACTTTAAATTTGCCCAATCACATTATACTGCAAATTCTACATTTTCCCAAATATTTTGGAGTTAAAATATTATTATATCATTAATATAAATAAATATTAAAGATAAAATAATTAAATTCAATTATTTAAATTCAAATAAATATTTTAAATAAATAAAATAATACAAATAATCAGGCAGAAAAATATGGGACGTTACATTCCTTCCCCCTTAAAAGAATTTCGTCCTCGAAATTGCTAAGGCAGAAAGAACGTTATAACCCATTACCCTTTCAAAATAATATTTAATTTAAAACTCATTTTTATTTCCAAAACCAATCTAATTGGTTTTAAAACCAATTTATTTCAAATAATAGAATTTTCCAAAAATCTTCAAAAATATTTCTAACACCTTAAATTTTGGAAATTTTTTGGCAGAGTCTACCCTGTACGGAGGACATCTGCAATATTGCAGGATCAAGAAATACATATACATCGACCAACACGGTTGGAAAAATTCAAAATCCAAATAAAAACCAAAATTTCATATTCTACGTAGGCGTACCTTTTTGCGAGCGCTATTACGCGAGAAGCGATAATTTATATTTGAGCTTACTCGATTATCATGCTAAACTGGATTCAATTCACCCAAAATTCTCTTGGATGGATTTTAAAGCTGAATTGGTACTTCTGCACCTGTTCTCAACTCAAATGAATTTCATTAGTCCCCAAAACAATGTTAATCATGTTTAGAATATCCATACCATCCATTTTGACCAATTCTATACAAAATTCAATCCACATGAGATTATAATTATTTAAACCCAAGTCTTAACAATCCATTTATTTCTATAATTATCCATTTAATTTCATTAGACTTTAATTCACTAATTGGTCCTCAATCCAGTTTCAAATCAATATCCATGCAACCAACTATACCATCTAAATAATTCACTGATTTCCAAATACTCCGTTGACTTACGGTTTTCCAATCACAAATCAAATTCTGAAAATTCAACCATGATTACATCTCTTATAGTTTACTTTAGCAAGTATGAGTTAGATTAAATATTAATATTTCCATTAACACATCTCATGTTTGAGATTTTCTTTAAATACCTATTCAAATTCATCAAATTTGGATTCATTTATCCAACTAATTTATTTCATATTGGTTTTCAACCAAGTCTATCTAATTTTAGATTTATATTCAAGCAATCAACAACACAATCCAAACATATCATTCAAATCAACATTAACAAATCAATCGATTTGCCCATATCATAATAATTTGTGAAAATCCTTACTTTTATTATTTTATAAAATAAATTGGGCAAAACAAATTTCAAAAATAATTTTATATCAAATTACAAATACACGCCGTCATAAATATAATCAAAGTCAATCTAGTGGTATTACTAACCCCATCTCTATCGAGTTACGCCACAGAGCCAAGGTTATCACTAAACTAATAGCTCTGATACCACTGTAACGACCAAGGGAAAAATTTCGATGCTCGAATTTTTGACAATAATACATAACCTGTATTACTTGCCCAAAAACCCAAGTATCGAATCCCAGATTGTTAATAGAAAGAAGTTAAAGGATGAGAAGTAGAAATATTAGAATAGAATAAAGAAGGAGAACATCACATCAGAATCTCACAGCGGAACGAATAAAATATAATATAACAAATCTTTTTATAAAAAGAACTGTATATACATACCAACCATCAGAGTACGACGTATATTAGTCACCGCGGAATAATAACTTTATATAACTAGCGGTGAAGCCGCTTGCTTCCAGCTCCTGAAACTCCAAGCGAAACCTAACCTGGAACATACTCTGTAAAGACCCGTAACTTCCCCGTGAAGGAAAGAGCGGATACTTTGAGGACAAGACAGATCAAAACGCAAACAGAAGAACATTTCATTGCTTATTACAACAATTTCCATCAGAATACAAAAATATACAGAGTATGAATCAGTATTACACACCATAAAATATTAGAGATTACAATACATTACATAGCAGCGGAAAATAATACAAAACATAACTAAAGGAGATATACGGATACAGAGCTTTCCGGATATTATTCCAGTTGTACCAGGATCCTATGAATATAAATCTGCAAAACCAAAACTACTAGCTACCCGTGCGGAAAATAAGGGCACCCATAGTTTAGGTTAAAACAATAAACTCCAGGTCAGTCATGTGACTGGTGCGAGAACTAAAAACAGTTATAAATCTTTATTTTAAAGTTAGGTAAATCAAGGGACCACGCCGTATAACACGGAACAGGTTTCCTCCCAAGAATACCAGTGAATAAAACAACGGCGCAATGCTAAAATAAAGAACAATGAAGCTATTACAAGACCCAAGTCCCATCACACAATGCAACACAAGCCGGAGGATAGGGTTTTACCTTATAATAGCCAAAGAATGCTTGATATGCAAAATTTCATCTTTTATTATTACTATAAGTGTATAGTGTCAAAACAATTTCAATCATAAGTATCAATCATAGACGGCTTGGGTACCATATATCATGTCACCAATACTAGGCTCTACAATCAAAACCGCAAAGTCACGTATTGGAAGTTGGATTTCCATCTGTGAACCGAGGCAAAAGATAGTCCTCACCGAATTCGAGACGCTCTAGCCCGTGTCTCAGGATCAGAGCTCGAGTGACCCTTTGATCGTCAGGGCCGGTCCACCGATGTGGATTAAAATGCCTGAACACTGCGTTTCCCCGCCTTTTGGGGCGTCAATGAGCCAAATGACTCCATCGGCTCCACACAGTCACCGATATATCCGAGGCGCCTCGCAACAACAACAACCACACAGGTGAAAATAATATAAATGTCAGGGCTGGTAGGTCACTAACACCACCCTAGCTACAAGAAAAAGCATGCCCTCCCTGAGGTCCTCTCCCGTTTCTGGTTCACAACTGGGGTGTGGGGCTCGCGAATCAACGCTACACAAAGCTATGCCACACAGGCCGTGTTTTGATCATCAACCACAAGACTTTGCTTTTCAACAGAAGCCTTGATCATTTGCCACTTAGGCATGCCACACAGGCAATTCACTCCATGCGATTGATATCCATCAATATATAACCCTTGAGCTCGTACGTCTCAGAGAAGGGCGTTAAGCAAGAGAATAAATTCTCCGCCGCCAAACAGATATATATTTAATTGAAATCAATCACACAGAATAAAATCCAATGTCAGAGACACAGTCCATTTAAAAGTTCGTTCTAGGTCTGAACGAAACTGGAGGCACCTTGTACCTCGCATATCCATCGATCTCCAAGTACGTCTGGACGATCACAAACTGATTCCCTCCTCTTGGGTGTACAGCCTAATCAAGATATTCAGTAATCACCCAAACGATGTAATGACCTCTGGTCTTCGACCACCGTCTTCATCCTCGACACATCGTCGAATCAGTTATTCAGAATGGGATAAACCCGGTCTTTCTGAATAACTCGCGTATATAATAAACAAGTGTTACACAAACACAACATACGCCTCATTCCAATTCAGAATATTCATTTATTCAAATATTCTTATACTTTGGGAAATGTTCCCATTAATTTTATCAAAGATAAATTCTGTAAATTTATTCTTTAATCTTCCTTTGAATATCAATTCAAATTAGTCGGGATTAGCGAACCACACCGAAGTAATCATTTATTTTATTTCCCAATCCCAACCTATTCATCCCATGAAGTAAAACTGGTCATACTTCATATCTAACACCACGGTGTTATCGGTAAATTCAATTACCATTTCACATTCAAATCTAATTAAAGATTTAACTATCGCCTGGAGCAAAACTGGTGATACTCCATTCTCGATTATTTCAATCTAATTAAAGATTCATTAAGACTCCACTTGGTTTTAATCTTCCCAATAATCACTATCAATGATTATTTAACTTGGGAAATCATATCCTGTCTTTAACTGGGTTAAAGAACCAATGTCATTTAAAACACGGTTCGCTATAAACCCAAAATCACACTCCATTAATTATCGGGTTAAAGAACAAGTGTTATTTAAAACACTGTTCACGATAAACCCAAAAATCAATTCAAATTCAATTCCAATTAAATACCATTTAATTGGTACACTTCATTAAATCTAAATAAAAAGATTTATTCTTTTTCTCAACTGGGCTTAAGTACAGTGTTAATGAAGACACCATTCACGACAAACCCAAATCCCAATTGATATTAAATACAAGGCTCTGAATAGAAAATATATCGGCTTATATTCAATATCAAATTCTACGACCCACAAATATCGTATTGGAAATAACGATATAAATATATCTTTCAAATTTCCATAACAATATCTGTATAATCACGAAATCCAACAATGAAATATTCCAAAGACAATTTCGATTCAAATCCATTCCAATTCAACTATTGGAAATTCTGGTTATTTTCAAAACCATTTCAAACCTAGTTTATTTATTGTAAAAATAAATGGGATTATAATTCTAGTTCAAAACTAGTTCATTTCGATAAAAATCTGTTTTTATCTTTTCAAATATGGAATTTTTCGTCCCAATTCTTCACAAATCATTTTTTATGATTTTACACAAATTACTACTATTTTTAATAATTTTATCAAGGCTCGTACAGTTGATTTCCATCAACGGCCATCGAACTGCACTTAAATCAGCCTTTTCCAACTTTGATTTGGACATAATTCCAAATCCAACCGTTAGATTTCTAATTTCTAATATTCGTTAGAAAGCTCTTTTCGATACGAACCCAACGATTCCATTTTTAGGAGAATCCGACAGTCGGATCTCCCGTAATATCCATTCGAAGTCAATGGTCAAAATTCGCGAACTACCGTGGCGCGGCCCGTTCTATTCAGGCCATTATATATATATTATATATATTTCACCGATTTCCTTTTAAAACGTATTTTATAAATCGTTTTAAATTCGTTTTCAAAACGATTTCAACTTCATATTCAATTTCTAGTCAAAATTGAATATTCCATATCATTAATCTATAAATGATAATATTTTCAAAACGTTGAAATCACTTCCTCTTCTATATTCATTATAAAAATGAATAAAATCGATATAAATATCGTTCACGTCAAAATGGCGTCAATCTAATCAACACGGCTTTTATTCAACACATGAATGTTTTCTTCTATTCAACACATGAATATTTATTTTATTCAACACATGAATATTTATTTTATTCAACACATGAATGGTTTCAACACATGAATATTCTCAACACATGAGTATTGTCAACACATGACTATTTTGTTTATTCAACACATGAATATAATTTATTTTCTGAATTGGAATGAGACCCACTCAATTACCATATAATACTATTTATATGGATTCCATACAACACATGTATGTAATAACAACGATAAATAATCAACCATCATCCAGAGTGCACCACACAACTGCATAAGCATTAAATATAAATAATTAACGCTTACACAGTCTGTCAACCCATCAATTGACATACAACTAAACAATCGGGATTAGTGTACGTCAAATATCATCTCAATACCCGTGTGGGGTTTCAAATCAACAAACATAGATTTTTATTTGTGCAGTTGGGCGATGTGTAAAATTTATCGTCCCAACCAATATCAGTCAAATCAGTGTATATAAACAAATCGTCCGATTTGTTTATAAATATTTATTTTATATACGCATTAAAAATTATATTTTTATCTATAAAATATTTTATTCACTCCACTTCTCACAATCAATTTCACAACACATCGATCAAACAAACAAGTCATCCATGGTCTATGGACGACGGGTGTCGGGTGCTGCTAAGCACTGTCTGCATCCTAGTATGTATTTCAACTAGAAATCAAAATAAAAGTGAGGAGTTCTCACCTTTGGGTTCCACTCCGTCATTCTTGAATTCTGAACGGTTCAGATTCGCCTGACATTCCAACTCAACCATTTCACGCTCTTCACAATAAAAATCACATTTTTATTCTTGTAATGTTCATACAAAAACCACATTTTTATTCTTCTCCTTATATAAAAATCATATTTTTATTCTCTACATTATATAAAAATTATATTTTTATTCTCTACATTATATAAAAATTATATTTTTATTCTCTACATCTACTTAAAAATCGAAACTTCTCGTATATAAAAATATAATCTTTTCTATTTATAAAATCAAGTCGTTTTATTTTTCAAAATCAAATCTTTTTATTTTTCAAAATCAAATCTTATTTATTTATTTTTAATGATCTAATCTTTTATATGTTTTCATATATATAAAAATCCTATTTTTATTCGACTAAAAACCATGTCTTAATCTACTTAAAAATCATGTTCTTATGAAGCTAAGGATCGTACTTTTAGCTAAATAAAAATCATATCTTTTATGCGTTAAAAATCTAATCTTTTTGGCGATAAAAATCTAAACTTTCCTAAGATAAAAATATAAACTTTCTTAAATTAAAAATCTCAGCTTTATATAAGTAAATATCATATTTTTAAACATGATTTTATGTATATACAAAACTGAAAATAAATGTAAATCAATAAAAACTCACACTTGGGGCTGACGAGGTGGAGCAAAAGGTGAGAGGGGCGGCGCCGGGGCTCAGAGGTGGTCGGCGCTGGGGTTTTGGTGGCGTGGGGGTGGCGGTTTGGGTTGAAATCGAGGGGGACAGAGGAGTGAAGGGGGGAGGTTATGGGGGTCGCGCTGGGGCGTGGACGGAGGGGGGGTTTGGGGAGGTGGTCGGCGCGCGCAGTGGAGCGGTGGGCGATGGCGAGGCTGGCGTCGCGATGCAGTTTTTCTTTTCTTTTTGAATCTGAATCGGTTTCAGTCAACGGGGGGAGGGGGAGGAAGGGGGTTAAAGAGAAAAGGGAAAGGGATGGGGGGTTTTATATAATTTTATATTATTTATTTTATTATTTAATTTTCAAAAAGCAACTTTTTATTTCAAACTCGAAATCTAACCCACCGACTGTCATCCATAGCTAATTACCCCCATTCCGAACACAATGGAATTTGTATCGTAAGCCAGTTCGATCATTTCGTTCAGTTTCCATTAAAATCAAAATATAAACCTATATATTGAATTTGAACGCACATTTCAATTTACCGGGGCAACATAAAGACTCTAAAAATTCCTGAAAAATTATTTCTAGTTTCGTATTGATGATACGACCCTAACAAAACTGATTTCATCAATTTTGAAGACCGTTGGAAAAATGGCCATTTTCTGGTCGATCGAAATCAACTGAAATTGGTCAAACACGTTTTCTTCCGCCACGCTCACATATTAATTCAGAAAATTTTGAATTTTGCAATTTACCAATAATTTGACATCCCGGATCCAACAAAAGTGGTTTCGTCGAAAACATAGATCGTTTGCAAAATTTCCATTTCTAAGGGCCAGAATTCCATAGCGATAATTCTGAAATTTCAACTAGACCTAACTTTTTATTCCCGCTATGAAATTTCAATCTTTCGGATTCGTTAGAAAGATATTCTCAAATAGATCCTAATATTTTTGGTTTCGCCAAAATCCGGTTTATTTTGAATCCTGTACATTCATTTGAACTTTGAAATTGAATTTTCGAACTACCGTGCCATTTTCAATTCCTTTTATAATTTAAAATAAATATTTATATTCTAACGTCGATTCAAATAAATATATATGTTCTAATTCTATTCAAAATAAATTTCTCGTCGTAATTATTTAAAATAATTCATTTTAAATATTCAAAATTCGCTAAAATTGCCAAAATAAAAAATTTAAATTGGCTCGGATTTCCGGGTTATTACAATCCCCCCCACTTAAAACTTTTCGTCCCTGAAAAGGAACGAAGCCGAAAGTTGTTTTACAAATCAACTCAACTTCCAGTATTTTCATTATGGCTTAAGTTCTTCAACTTTTCAGTTTCTAAGAACTTTTCAAATTTTTCAAAAATTTGGCTAACACCCTAAATTTCCAAAAAAATTCGCCATAACCTCCCCTGCACCGGGAGCTTCGGGATATTTCAAATAGCCTCCCATGGCCCTCACCAATCCAAAAATAAAAAGAAACAGCCAAGCGGCTAGCCAATCGGCTCATAAAATCATCCAAACCCAATAAATTCGTAAACATGTACCTATTTGTCGGGCAAACAATTTTATTCCTCTTCTCTAGCCTCCTTACTATGACCTGTTCAATGTAAGTACATGTATATGCAAGCAAATACAAATTTTCAATACAATTCACTATTTGGTACAATTTGGCTAAAGGTTCAACATATAATTAATCAAGCAATAATCAAACAACACAACCAGCAATCAATTAGTTGATTATCTTTTCAATCACATAACTTTAATACATATCCACAAAATCAGATTTTTGATGCCAAATCACAACAATAGCCCTATCTAGTTTTGGTTCTAACACCAGTCAATTGGAAATATATAGAAATCCCACTTTCGAAACTCGAACACAAATACTGATGATGTTGCAATCATCATCAGAATTGTCCCCGGGCGACTAGGGTGTGATTCTATATCTACCTAGTATATTAAAACTTCAAATACACGCGGATCAGACGAATATGCAAAATCTTTATATATTGGATTGTCCAAATCAATATAAATAATCAAATACGTATAATTGATTTAGATTTTCAAAACAAAATTCGTTTTCAGTTTAAAAATATACTCTTCACACTCGTTCTAGGATACTACTGATCCCATCTCTAACGAATCATTCTCGTTGGATATTACTAATCCAATTTCTGATGAATTCTTTCGTTTGGTTCTAACGTGTCTTGTTGCTCTGTAAACCAAAGCTCCGATACCAGCTGTAAAGACCCGTAACTTCCCCGTGAAGGAAAGAGCGGATACTTTGAGGACAAGACAGATCAGAACGCAAACAGAAGAAAATTTCTTGCTTATTACAACAATTTCCATCAGAATATAAGAATATACAGAGTATGAATCAGTATTACACACCATAAAATATCAGAGATCACAATATATTACGTAGCAGCGGAAAATAATACAAAACACAACTGAAGGAGATATACGGGTACAGAGCTTTCCGGATATCATTCCAGCTGTACCAGGATCCTGTGAATATAAATCTGCAAAACCAAAACTACTAGCTGCCCGTGCGGAAAATAAGGGCACTCAGAGTTTAGGTTAAAACAATAAACTCTAGGTCTGTCATGTGACTGGTGTGAGAACTAAAAATAGTTATAAATCTTTATTTTAAAGTTAGGTAAATCAAGGGACCACGCCGTATAACACGGAACGGGTTTCCTCCCAAGAATACCAGTGCATAAAACAACGGCGCAATGCTAAAATAAAGAACAATGAAGCTATTATAAGACCCAGGTCCCTTCACACAATGCAACACAAACCGGAGGATAGAGTTTTACCTTACAATAGCCAAAGAATGCTTGACACGCTAAATTTCATCTTTTATTATTACTATAAGTGTATAGTGTCAAAACAATTTCAATCATAAGTATCAATCATAGACGGCATGGGTACCATATATCATGTCGCCAATATTAGGCTCTACAATCAAAATTGCAAAGTCATGTATTGGAAGTTGGATTTCCATCTGTGAACCGAGGCAAAAGATAGTCCTCACCGAAGTCGAGACGCTCTAGCCCGTGTCTCAGGATCAGAGCTCAAGTGACCCTTGGATCGTCAGGGCTGGTCCACCGATGTGGATTAAAATGCCGGAACACTGCGTTTCCCCGCCCTTTGGGGCGTCAATGAGCCAAATGACTCCATCGGCTCCACACAGTCACCGATATATCCGAGGCGTCTCGCAACAGCAACAACCACACAGGTGAAAATAATATAAATGTCAGGGATGGTAGGTCACTGACACCACCCTAGCTAGAAGGAAACGCATGCCCTCCTTGAGGTCCTCTCCCGTTTCTGGTTCACAACCGGGGTGTGGTGTAACACCCCGTATATTCTATAACAGTAAAATTCAAAAATTAAAGTATAATTAATTTCGAATCAAAGAACTAAGGGAAACGGGATATGCCATTGCGTTCGTCTCGGAATTCTTCTTGAAATAAAGTCCGAGTTTGCGTAAAACAGACTCCGTATGAGGGAGATATGACCTCCGGAAGTTTCAGAATTCAGTTTAAAATTCAAACAGACAGAAACAGTTCAGAAACGAGTTCATAATTCAAAAATCGGACCCAGATTGGGCTGGGCGGGAATTTTCCAGCCCAAGGCACCCAGGTCGACTGGGTAGTCGACCTGGGGCACCCAGGTCGACTGGGTAGTCAACCTGGGGATCGACTGGGTAGTCGGCCTGGCCCCTGAGCCAGGTCGAACCCAGCCCCTCCTGGCTGGCCTGGTCTGTGCTTGGCCGAATTTCTGAGCTTTGTCTTGTCACTAGGGCTTATGTGTCCACTCCTGATTGGTTTCTCTTTAAAACGAATGACTAATATTAATCTAAGCTCCATCGACGGCTCTAATCAATTCACAAATTCTATAAAAAGAACCTAAGACTCCACCTAATTCACACAAATAAAAATGAGAATGAGACCGTCATGCTGCTGAAGAAAGACTAGGAGTAGCCGTCAAAATTGAGAGACAATTAGGAGTTGATTCAAAAGCTTAAAGCAATGACAATTAAATCAAAACAACGCCTACAACAAAGGATAGCATCTCCAAATTCAGAATTCAGAATTCAGAATCCTGAATTGAAGATTCGTCATAAGTTGTAAGTAGAGTGCTATTCCGATGTGAATGAATAATTGAGATTTGATTTGTGTAAAATGAGAAATGGAATTGTACTTAATTTGTGGTGACGATAATTCATAATTGTATGTTGCTATGAATCTAATTATGAATAGATTTGGGATGTTGTGGTATAATGGTGTTAGACCTATTGGATATTTGCAAGTATATGATTCATGTTGAAAGTTAACAACTATATGTTTGTGGTAGTTTATTACAACCAAGTTGAGACTCATGCAAGTATATGATTCACTATTAGGCCAACATGATTTTAGATCCATCTATGTATATTTTTATGATCATTTTTAGTGTAGTTGGATCCAATTGAGTATTATGATTCATATGAATTTATGTTGGAATTGGCATCATGATTCAAGTGTAAAACCATACTTTTGTATTAGCGACAAAAGTAAGCATCTTTGTGAACTTGTATTGACTTTATGAACATGGCTAGTTTATGTTTAACTTTATGCCCAAACAAAATATGTTTTAGGCTTAGGTTGTTGTTAAGAAACATATGATAATATATGTGGCACATAATTAAGTTAGATTCATGCTTTAAATAAAAGTTTACATGATTAGATTAAAACCATGATTCATGTTTAGGTACGTTTTATGCCAAGATTTTATGCTATTACAATGCAAGTTCACAAGTGCCTAATTTATGTTAATTAGACCGCTATGTTGCAAGTTCATGCGTTTACACACCCCTTTTTGATGTTACTTAGAATATATATATACATCATGTTCTAAGCCTCCCCTTTTTCATGTGGCTAAGTTGGGCTTAAATGTTAAGCCCAACATATGTTATAATATAGCGAACGTATAAAACGGGGGTAGTGACGTTGGGTTAAAAATATAAAACATATGTGTTGGCATGTTTGACGCATACCAACGACCTTGAGAACATTTAAGTGGTATAAATTAATTTTACCCAATAAAGATGAATTTGAATAATGGGCTGCAATAATTACATATAAAAAGAGAAGAGACAAAATATGTAAACTTAGAACATACGATGTGTTTAACCCGAGGTTGGATTGCGTTGTGACATAAACCTGCCCGGAACCGCCCGACTGTCCAGTAGTCACAACAATACCTATCCAATGTGGGTGGTTAAACATTGAGCCTAATAAAGACCCGAGGTTAGACTGAGTTGTGACGTAAGACTGCCCGGACCCAACCGGCAACAGGCATTCACAACAATACCTGTCTAATGTGAGTGGTCGAGTCTTTAATAAGACAATTAAGGCTGAGTCAGGATTGATAGGATTAAGTGAATTGAATTAATACTTAATCAAATTGAACATGCTAAACTATACAGACTGATTGGGGGTTAGGTTTATACAGAACACTTAACCAACTTAACATGTTGGCTAGAAATAGAAAACCTAGTAGCGGGGGACCCTTTTCAGCAGTAACCCTACAAGGTGTATCAGGATACCCTGAACTAGGAAGGGTGGGGCACGATTACTGGGCTGACTGTAAGAGGTCAAATCGACGGCGGTGGTGCAGCAGTGTAGGTTCTAACGGGGTGCGGGCGTGCACACACTCCGGCGCAGAAAAATTAGGCACTGTGCACCAGTAGTATACCTGTGCATTCTAGAATTGTGTCGGGCCGCCACCATGGGACTTGATACACCCCATGGTGGGACCAGCATAGGTAGCTATAACATCGGGGACCGTAAGACACATGTAACTATGCGAATAGGAGTCGATCATTAGAAATGGATCACTTCACCCTGATTATGGGGTGCCTGTTGAGAACTAGCTTATAGGGGTGCAGAGATTAATATGGGGTACGATAGTATATTCGACTCTAGACAACTTAACTTAGTTTTTGGTGCTTCCCCATTTCCAGTTTGTACTTATCATGCTCATTTACTTATTCATAGACTGAATAGTCCTAGACTTACTCAGGCTTTATGTCTGACTCTACTTTTCTTTCGTCCTCTTTTTTTTCGTTCCCCCCCCCCCCAGGTCCACAGGGAGGGAATACCGCTGCTTGACCAGTTTTCACATCCAGCTTGAAGAGAAAGAATGTATTGCTTGGATCTCTTCGTTTTGGACTATGGCTTTGGAAAGCAATTATGGGGACTTATGCAGTTTACTTATGTTTTTATGCTTCTTTAAGTTATGAAATCAAGACAGTTATGAAAATGTAATGTTTTTGGAAGTATTGTAAGACAATTGTGGCATGGTTTGTGTAACACGTATTTTGATGAAATAAAAGTTGCTGTTGTTTTCCGCTGTTCAAAAATATGTGTATTTATATCTGTCTTATGTATCTGTGACTTATACTTATAAACCTCCACCAAAATTAGGGCATTCCCTTTGAGAGTGACCCTAACGGAGGTGGGATGTTTCATGTGGGGCTCGCGAATCAACGCTACACAAAGCTATGCCACACAGGCCATGCTTTGATCATCAACCACAAGACTTTGCTTTTCAACAGAAGCCTTGATCATTTGCCACTTAGGCATGCCACACAGGCAATTCACTCCATGCGATTGATATCCATCAATATATAACCCCTGAGCTCGTACGTCTCAGAGAAGGGCGTTAAGAAAGAGAATAAATTCTCCGCCGCTAAACAGATATATATTTAATAGAAATCAATCACACAGAATAAATCCACTGTCAAACACACAGTCCATTTACAAGTTCGTTCTGGGTCTGAACGAAACCGGAGGCACCTTGTACCTCGCATATCCATCGATCTCCAAGTACGTCTGGACGATCACCAACTGATTCCCTCCTCTTGGGTGTACAGCCCAATCAAGATCATCAGTAATCACCCAAACGATGTGAAGACCTCTGGTCTTCGACCACCGTCTTCATCCTCGACACATCGTCGAATCAGTTATTCAGAATGGGATAAACCCGGTCTTTCTGAATAACTTGCGTATATAATAAACAAGTGTTACACAAACACAACATACGCCTCATTCCAATTCAGAATATTCTTTTATTCAAATATTCTTATACTTTGGGAAAGGTTCCCATTAATATTATCAAAGATAAATTCTTTAAATTTATTCTTTAATCTTCCTTTGAATATCAATTCAAATTAGTCGGGATTAGCGAACCACACCGAAGTAATCACTTATTTTATTTCCCAATCCCAACCTATTCATCCCATGAAGTAAAACTGGTCATACTTCATATCAACACCACGGTGTTATCGGTAAATTCAATTACCATTTCACATTCAAATCTAATTAAAGATTTAACTATCGCCTAGAGCAAAACTGGTGATACCCCATTCTCGATTATTTCAATCTAATTAAAGATTCATTAAAAATCCACATGGTTTTAATCTTACCAATAATCACTATCAATGATTATTTAACTTAGAAAATCATATCCTGTCTTTAACTGGGTTAAAGAACTAATGTCATTTAAAACACGATTCACTATAAACCCGAAATCACATTCCATTAATTATCGGGTTAAAGAACAAGTGTTATTTAAAACACCGTTCACGATAAACCCAAAAATCAATTCAAATTCAATTCCAATTAAATACCATTTAATTGGTACACTTCATTAAATCTAAATAAAAAGATTTAATCTTTTTCTCAGCTAGGCTTAAGAACAGTGTTAATGAAGACACCATTCACGACAAACCCAAATCCCATTTGATATTAAATACAAGACTCTGACTAGAAAATATATCGGCTTATATTCAATATCAAATTCTACGACCCACAAATATCGTATTGGAAATAACGATATAAATATATCTTTCAAATTTCCATAACAATATCTGTATAATCACGAAATCCAACATCGAAATATTCCAAAGACAATTTCGATTCAAATCCATTCCAATTCAATTATTGGAAATTCTGGTTATTTTCAAAACCATTTCAAATCCACTTTATTTATTGTAAAAATAAATGGGATTATAATTCTAGTTCAAAACCAGTTCATTTTGATAAAAAATTGTTTTTATCTTTTCAAATATGGAATTTTTCGTCCCAATTCTTCACAAATCATTTCTTATGATTTAACACAAATTATTACTATTTTTAATAATTTTATCAAGGCTCGTACAGTCGATTTCAATCAACGGCCATCGAACTGCACTTACAACGACCTTTTCCAAATTTTATTTGGACATAATTACAAATCCAACCTTTAGATTTCTAATTTCTAATATTCGTTAGAAAGCTCTTTTCGTTACGAACCCAACGGTTCCGATTTTAGGAGAATCTGACGGTTGGATCTCCCGTAATATCCATTCGAAGTCAATGGTCGAAATTCGCGAACTACCGCGGCGCGGCACGTTCTATTCAGGCCATTCTATATATATAATATATATATTATATATATTTCATCGATTTCCTTTTAAAACGTATTTTATAAATCGTTTTAAATTCATTTTCAAAACGATTTCAACTTCATATTCAATTTCTAGTCAAAATGGAATATTCCATATCATTAAACTATAAATGATAATATTTTCAAAACGTTATATTTTGAAATCACTTCCTCTTCTATATTCATTATAAAAATGAATAAAATCGATATAAATATCGTTCACGTCAAAATGGTGTCAATCTAATCAACACGGCTTTTATTCAACACATGAATGTTTTCTTCTATTCAACACATGAATATTTATTTTATTCAACACATGAATATTTATTTTATTCAACACATGAATGGTTTCAACACATGAATATTCTCAACACATGAGTATTGTCAACACATGACTATTTTGTTTATTCAACACATGAATATAATTTATTTTCTGAATTGGAATGAGACCCACTCAATTACCATATAATATTATTTATATGGATTCCATACAACACATGTATATAATAGCAACGATAAATAATCAACCATCATCCAGAGTGCACCACACAACTGCATAAGCATTAAATATAAATAATTAACGCTTACACAGTCTGTCAACCCATCAATTGACATACAACTAAACAATCGGGATTAGTGTACGTCAAATATCATCCCAATACCCGTGTGGGGTTTCAAATCAACAAACACAGATTTTTATTTGTGTAGTTGGGCGATGTGTAAAATTTATCGTCCCAATCAATATCAGTCAAATCAGTGTATATAAACAAATCGTCCAATTTATTTATAAATATTTATTTTATATACACATTAAAAATTATATTTTTATCTATAAAATATTTTATTCACTCCACTTCTCACAATCAATTTCACAACAAATCAATCAAACAAACAAGTCATCCATGGTCTATGGACGACGGGTGTCGGGTGCTGCTAAGCACTGTTTGCATCCTAGTATATATTTCAACTAGAAATCAAAATAAAAGTGAGGAGTTCTCACCTTTGGGTTTCACTCCGTCATTCTTGAATTCTGAACGGTTCAGATTCGCCTGACATTCCAACTCAACCATTTCACGCTGTTCACAATAAAAATCACATTTTTATTCTTGTAATGTTCATACAAAAACCACATTTTTATTCTTCTCCTTATATAAAAATCATATTTTTATTCTCTACATTATATAAAAATTATATTTTTATTCTCTACATTATATAAAAATTATATTTTTATTCTCTACATCTACTTTAAAAATCGAAACTTCTCGTATATAAAAATATAATCTTTTCTATTTATAAAATCAAGTCGTTTTATTTTTCAAAATCAAATCTTTTTATTTTTCAAAATCAAATCTTTTTTATTTATTTTTAATGATCTAATCTTTTATATGTTTTCATATATATAAAAATCCTATTTTTATTCGACTAAAAACCATGTCTTAATCTACTTAAAAATCATGTTCTTATGAAGCTAAGGATCGTACTTTTAGCTAAATAAAAATCATATCTTTTATGCGTTAAAAATCTAATCTTTTTGGCGATAAAAATCTAAACTTTCCTAAGATAAAAATATAAACTTTCTTAAATTAAAAATCTCAGCTTTATATAAGTAAAGATCAGATTTTTAAACATGATTTTATATATATATACAAAACTGAAAATAAATGTAAATCAATAAAAACTCACACTTGGCGCTAACGAGGTGGAGCAAAAGGTGAGAAGGGTGGCGCCGGGGCTCAGAGGTGGTGTAAGGAACCGTAACTTCCCTGGTAAGGAAAGAGCAGATACTTTGAGAACAACACACAAAAGAACGCAGACAGAAGAACATTTCATTGTTTATTACAACAATTCCATCAGATTACAAGAATATACAGAGTATGAATAAATATTGCAAAGAAATTATCAGAGATTTAAATTACATTTAAATACAATGCAGCGAAAAAATAATACAATACACAACTGAAAGAGATATACGGATACAGAGCTTTCCGGATATCGTTCCAGCTGTAAATAGGATCCTGTGAATATAAATCTGAAAAACCAAAACTACTAGCTGCCCGTGCGGAAAATAGGGGCACCCAGAGTTTAGGTTAAAACAATAAACTCCAGGTCAGTCATGTGACTTGTGTGAGAACTAAAACAGTTATTAATCTTTATTTTTAAAGTTAGGTAAATCAAGGACCACGCCCTATAACACGGAACGGGTTTCCTCCCAAGAATACCAGTGCATAAAACAACAGCGCAATGCTAAATAAAAAACAATGAAGCTATTATAAGACCCAGGTCCCATCACACAATGCAACGCAAGCCGGAGGATTGGGTTTTTACCTTATAATAGCCAAAGAATGCTTGATGCGCTAAATTTCATGTTTTATTATTACTATAAGTGCATAGTGTTAAAACAAATTCAATCATAAGTATCAATCATAGACGGCATAAGCGCCCCATCCCACTATGTCGTCATATATAGGATTACAACTAAAATCGAAACGTCACGTATAGGAAGTTGGATTTCCATCTGTGAACCGAGGCAAAAGATAGTCCTCTACCGATTCGAGACGCTCTAGCCCGTGTCTCAGGCAAGTACTCAGTCAAGCCTTTGGAGCGACAGGGCCGGTCCACCGATGTGGATTAAAATGCCTGAACACTGCGTTTCCCCGCCCTTTGGGGCGTAAATGAGCCAACAAATGACTCCATCGGCTTCACATAGTCACCGATATATCTGAGGTGCCTCGCAACAGCAACAACCACATAAGTCAAAATCATCAGGGCGTGTAAAACCACTGACGCCACTTCTAGCTAGAAAGAAACGCATGTCCTCCCTGAGGTCCTTCTTCCGTTTCTGGTTCACAACCGGGGTGTGGGGCTCGCGAATCAACGCTACACAAAGTTATGCCACACAGGCCGTGCTTTGATCATCAACCACAAGACTCTGGTTTTCAACAGAAGCCTTGATCATTTGCATCTCAGCATGCCACACAGGCAATTCACGCTATGCAACCGATATCAATCACACAGAATGAAATCCTATGTCAGACACACATCCATTTACAAGTCCGTTCTGGGCCTGAACGAAACCGGAGGAACCTTATTCCTTGCGTATCCCTCGATCTCCAAGTACGTCTGGACGATCACCAACTGATTCCCTCCTCTTGGGTGTGCAGCCCAATCAAGATCATCAGTAATCACCCAAACGACGTGAAGACCTCCGGTCTTCAACCACCGTCTTCCTCTTCGACACCACGTCGAATCGGTTATTCAGAATGGGATAAACCCGGTCTTTCTGAATAACTCGTGTATATAATAAACAAGTGTTACACAAATACAACATACGCCTTATTCCAATTCACCAGTTACTAACCGTAAATTAGTAAGAGAACAATTCCCCAAATATTAACCCCGAAGGCCTAAACCAACATCAGATCAATACACAGGAAACCATTCATCTTAACTAATCTTCAGTTAGTTGTTAAATTTCACATTCCTAGGGAGAGGTTCCCATTAATTTTATCAAAGATAAATTCCTTAAATTTATTCTTTAATCTTCTTTTGAATATCAATTCAACTAGTCGGGATTAGCGAACCACACCGAAGTAATCATTTATTTTATTTCCCAATCCCAACCTATTCATCCCATGAAGTAAAACTGGCCATACTTCATACCTAACACCACGGTGTTATCGGTAAATTCAATTACCATTTCACGTTCAAATCTAATTAAAGATTTAACTATCGCTTGGAGCAAAACTGGTGATACTCCATTCTCGATCTTTTCAATCTAATTAAAGATTCATTAAAACTCCACTTAGTTTTAATCTTTAACTGGGTTAAAGAACCGATGTCCTTTAAAACACGGTTCACGATAAACCCCAAAATCACATCACATTTCAATCAGTCCCTAGTCGTAAATTAGCAAGTGAGCAATTCCCTAAATATTAACCCTGAAGGCCGAAACCAACATCAGATCAATACCCAAGAAACCATTCAACTTAACTAATCTCCAGTTAGTTTCCGATTTTCTTAACTCTGTTGGGTCTAAAAACAGTATTATTGAAGATACCGTTCACGACAACCCAAAATCACATTCCACTAATTATCGGGTTAAAGAACAAGTGTTATTTAAAACACCATTCACGATAAACCCAAAAATCAATTCAAATTCAATTCCAATTAAATACCATTTAATTGGTACACTTCATTAAATCTAAATAAAAGATTTAACGTTTTTCTCAACTAGGTTTAAGGACAGTGTTAATGAAGGCACCATTCACAACAAACCCAAATCACATTTGATTCGAATTTCAATTTAATTCGAATTTCAATTCATTTCAATTTAATTAGAATTTCAATTCATTTTAAATTTTGAAATCACTTTCAATATTCATTGAAAAATGAATAAAATCGATATAAATATCGTTCACGTCAAAATGGCGTCAATCTAATCAACACGACTTTTATTCAACACATGAGTATTTATTCTATTCAACACATGAATTTATTTTCTATATTGGAATGAGGCCCAATCAATTACCATATAATGTTAATTATATGTATTTTCTACAACACATGTATATAATAGCAACGATAAATAATCAACCATCATCCAGAGTGCACCACACAACTGCATAAGCATTAAATATAAATAATTAATGCTTACACAGTCTGTCAACCCATCGATTGACATACAACTAAACAATCGGGATTAGTGTACGTCAATTATCATCCCAATACCCGTGTGGGGTTTCAAATCAACAAACACAGATTTTTATTTGTGCAGTTGGACGATGTGTAAAATTTATCGTCCCAATCAATATCAGTCAAATCAGTGTATATAAACAAACCATCCGATTTGTTTATAAATATTTATTTTATATACACGTTAAAAATCATATTTTTAACTATAAAATATTTTTCACTATAAAATATTTTATTTCTTTCCACATCACACACTCAAATTTCACAACACAGCAATCAAACAAACAAGCCGTCCATGGTCTGTGGACGACGGGTGTCGGGTGCTACTAAACACCGTCTGCATCCTAGTATATATTTCAATTAGAAAATAAATTAAAAGTGAGGAGTTCTCACCGACTAGCTAAACCAAACACCGCGACTCTTCTAATGTAGAAGTCTTCGTTGTGCTCGCCTTTTGTCACTTTCGTTGCCCGTATTCGCTACATATATAAAAATCACATTTTTATATTTTTGCTATGTATATAAAAATCACATTTTTATAACTACGCTACATGGATAAAAAAATTATTTTTACAACCCCAACTATATAGATAAAAATTCTATTTTTACAACGGTGTTCATATAATAAAGATTATATTTTTATGACGCTATTCTCTATATAAAAATTATATTTTTATATATCTCCTTCTAATATAAAGATCGAATTTCTATATCATCGCTATAAAAATCACATTTTTATTTCAACATATATATAATAAAAATCAGATTTTTATTACACTACATGAATAAAGATTAAATTTTTACTATCTATATAATATAAAAATCGTATTTTTATTCTTCCTATACTATAAAAATCATATTTTTCATTTATACAAGCTCATGCCTTTCCACAAATAGAAATCTCATCTTTATAGAATCAAAAATCGTATTAAATCATAGCTTCGCATAATAAAACTATAGCTTTATATAATAAAAGTTATAACTTTATACAATAAAAATTATAACTTTAATTACCTAAATAAACAAATCAGAAATAATCACTTACTGGTGGAGTTTGGGGGGGTAGGGCTTTCGAATTGGAAGGAGGGAGGTGACGTCTACGAATTGGAGGGGGCTGCTGCGGCGGTGGGCCCAGCAGGAGACGGCGCGCGACACAAAGGAGGGGTGCGGGGTTCTTAAATCCATCGAGGGGGGGGGCGTCGGCTAACTGAGGAAGAGGGGGGGGGAGGGAAGCTCGCTGGCGATTTGGAGGAGAGGGGGTGGGTTCTGCGCCGGCGTCGCTGGGAAGGGGGGCGATCGATCGCCTGTGGGAGGAGGGAGCGCCGTCTTCTGCCATTTTTTTTTGTTTCTTTTCTGAATAGGAGAGAGAAGGAGAATAGAGGGGGTGCTATATATATATATATATATATATATATATATTTTATTTTCTTATCCAAAAAGCAACTTTTATTTTCGAACTCAAAACGAGACCCACCGCCTGTCGTTCATAGCTAATTATCCCCATTCCGAACACAATGGGATATATATCATAGGCTGATTCGACTGTTTCGATCAGTTTTCGTCAAAATCAAAATATAACTCTATATATTGAATTTGAATGCACATTTCAATTTACCGGGGCCACATACTAACTCGAAAAATCCCCAAAAAATATTTTCTAGCTTCGTACTGACGATACGGTCCTAAAAAAACCAGTTTCGTCAAATTCTGAGACCGTTTGAAAAATGGTCATTTTCCAGTGGATTAAAATCAACTAAAACTGGTCAAACGCGTTTTACTTCGCCCCGCTCACATATTGATTCGAAAAATTACGAATTTTGGAATCTAGCAATAACTTGACATCACGGATCCAACAAAAGTGGTTTCATCGAAAACCGAGTTGGTTTGCAAAATTTCCATTTTTAAGGGCCTGAATTCCATAGCGGTTATTCTGTATTTTCAACTGGGCATATCTTTTTATCCCAGTAATGAAATTTCAATTTTTCGGATTCATTGGAAAGATATTCTCAATTAGATTCAAATATTTTTGGTTTTGCTAAAATCCGGTTTATTTTCAATCCTGTGCATTCATTTGAACTTTGAAATCGAATTATCGAACTACCGCGCCATTTTCAATTCCTTTTATATTTAAAATAAAATATTTATATTCTAACGACGATTCAATTAAATATATACGTTCGAATTCTATTCAAAATAAATTCTTCGTTGTTATTATTTAAAATAATTCATTTTAAATAATCAAAATTCGCTAAAATTGCCAAAATAAAAATTTTAAATTGGCTCAGATTTCCGGGTTATTACAAGTGGTCGGCGCTGGGGTTTTGGTGGCGTGGTGTTGGCGGTTTGGGTTGAAATCGAGGGGGACAGAGTAGCGAAGGGGGGAGGTTATGGGGGTCACGCTGGGGTGTGGACGGAGGGGGGGTTTGGGGAGGTGGTCGGCGCGCGAGGTGGAGCGGTGGGCGATGGCGAGGCTGGCGTCGCGATGGAGTTTTTTTTTTCTTTTTTAATTTGAATCGGTTTGAGTCAACGGGGGGAGGGGAAGGAAGGGGGTTAAAGAGAAAAGGGAAAGGGATGGGGGGTTTTATATAATTTTATATTATTTATTTTATTATTTAATTTTCAAAAAGCAACTTTTTATTTCGAACTCGAAATCAAACCCACCGACTATCGTCCATAGCTAATGTAACACCCCACATCCGCTAAGGTCACTCACTAAGGGAATGCCTTAACTTCGGTGGAGTATTTTAAGTGAATATAGAACAGAAAAATTACAACAAGACAGATATAAGTAATACTTGAAATTTAAAACATCATTTCATTGCAGCAGAAGGTAAACATGTTTGGTTACATACCAAAAACCCACAAGAGTCAAGTACAAAATATCCATCTCGATAAAAACATAAGTACATAATCCCACTACATACTAATAGCCATAACAGAAAAGATAAGCTAAGCTTTACATCAACGGTCCAAGCTCCAAAAGATAGATAAAGTAATCTGATCAAAGCCCACTAGTGCTAGGCCCAACCTGAGGACCCGAGGGGGGAAAAAGATAAAAACAACGGGGTCAGACATAAGTCTGAGCGAGTCCTATAACTTTAACAATACAATCATTAAAGTAATTAGGGTATAATATAAACTTGGTACGGTAATGACTGGGGATAAATGACTACACTAAGCAGCCAACTAGACATAGGAAGAACCAAGATAATGGTAAAGACGAATCTACCCGCCCAAGGATAATTACTAAACTGCACCACACCAGTCATTCCTAACTTAAAGGTTGATCCCACCCAAGGACTTAGAAAATTTAACTAGTAGTTTCGTGTACCCCTAGCTGACCACATAGGTGTCGTCTGCCCCTATCTCCACTAGGTGTACCCACTACTCCCCAAGCGATCGGCTCCCTAACGTAGATACCCGTTCTGGCCCCACAGTGGGGTGTATCACTCCCCAAAGTGGAAACCCGATACAACCAACGGTGCACGGCTTATACCTACACGATGCAACAACGTCTTACCTACCAGCCCGGGTCCACACACGCATATGAAACCCATTGGACTTGCGTTGCCACCGCTAACCCGTTTTGGCCTCTTATAGTCAAGCCCAGTACGCGTGTCCCGTCCTCGACATGGGTCGAGCCCACAAAAATACATATGGGTTACTGGTTGAAATGGGCCCCCACAAGCTACCCACCTAAGCTTGCTCCCTCTAGTGTATCCCACTTAACCCTTTAATCATGTTTAATTACATGTTTCCACTTTGGTTAAGTATTCTAATCGTATTTTCTATTGCCACCCAAGGCAACCACTAGATTTCCACATGCCACCCAAGGCACCCACTTAACCCCTCATGCCCCACTACATGCTTATCTGGTTAAGTGTTTCTTAATTGATTAAGAACGTAACCATTGTAAAGACCTCTCACATTAGACTGTCTTTTATGGCAGCTGGATTTGCCGGTCGGGTCTGGGCAGCCTTACGCCATAACAGAGTCTAACCTCGTGTCTTTACACTTGTCACGTATTTAGTTTATGCCTAAGACCTCTCACATTGGGCCAATCATTTGTAGCCGCTGGATTTGCCGGTCGGGTCCGGGCAGTCTTATGCTACAAAAGGGTCCAACCTCGTGTCTTAGTCGATTAATTACACCTAATTAATCACCCCCATATTTTGAATTAATTTTCCCTAATTAATTCCAATTTAATGATGTACATAATTGACTCAATTATGTCCATCCACTTATGGTATGCAACATCATACCAATTTCACCACAATTTTGTTAACATGAATATTAACCCCATCGTTCCCCACGTAATACGCTAACATGACATACTTAAAAGGGAAGATTCATCACAAATACAATGGGTTCAACTTAGCATAACATTAGCATCAACATGGGTTTTAAAGGTGTCAACTTGCATATATGACCATAGCATCAAACCCAACTAGCATAAATAATCAACCCAAACTTGCATGAATCACATATGTCATAAAGAGGGTAACTTGCATAGATGTTCATGTCATAGACCTATCATAAAGGGATAAACTTGCATACATGTCATAGGTCTAAAAAGGGATGAACTTGCATATGTTACTCATATCATAAAAAGGGGTAAACATGCATATATATGCATGACATACAAAGGGGTAAACTTGCATATGTATGCATATCATACAAAGGTGTAAACTTGCACATGTTACTTGCATATAATCAAACACCAAACTTGCAAAACATGTCATATATGAACTTGCATATAATCAAACACCAAACTTGCATAACATGTCATATATGAACTTGCATATAATCAAACACCAAACTTGCATAACATGTCATATATGAACTTGCATATAATCAAACACCAAACTTGCATAACATGGTGTCATAATGGATCAATGTTTATCATAGTGATTTGCATAACTAGCATCATGAACACATAGCATAAAACTTGCATAACTAGCATCATGGACATATAGCATAAAACTTGCATAACTAGCATCATGAGCACATAGCATATGATAACATAACTTGCATTGATCCACATTCATAACCATAACCTCATTACATCCTATCATAATTAGTTTAGCAATTGCTTGCTAAAGGCATAGAAACTCACAACTTGTTGATTAGCACTCCTATGAAGAAGATTATGTTGCTAGAGTTGATTAGAAGTTGATTTGAGAAGTTATCTTCTTCTTAAATGTGATGGAGGCTCCTTCTAATTGCATTTTGACGGCATGACGGCCTTGTATCTATTTTTAGTATGAATTAGGGTAGTCTTATGGTGTATTTATAGCTTTAGGATGTAGTTTAGGCCATAGGATTAACCCTAGTTTAGATCTAAACCATCAAAAATCGTCACAGGTCAGCAGAACAGACTAGAGAACCAAAACAGGTGCACCAGGCCAGCCAGGGTCAAACCAGAGAGCTGTGCAGGTTTCTGGCTCGACACGGGCGCACTTCCCAAGTGCGCCAGTGTATTTTTGTGCTGGCGCACTTCACAAGTGCGCCAGTGCATTCTGGCTTGTTTTCGGTTTTTCTGCCTAACTTCGTTCGTCCATATCTTCTTCATACGGACTCCGATTTTCGAAAACTCGGACTCTATTTCGCGTATTTTTCCGAGACGAACGCAATGGCGCAACCAGTTTCCCCTAATTCCCACATCTGGGATTAGTTATTCTTTAATTTGTGAATGTTAATATTAACTGAAATTCGGGGTGTTACATTCTCCCCTACTTAAAGGATTTCGTCCCCGAAATCTCTAAGTCCAGAAGAACGTATCCTACCATCCAAACAACCATCTACTAAACCATCAAACACTGGCATCCATTGTCCTTAAAGTTTCTAATGCTGTATGAACATATGCAGAAAGTGTGTGTATATGTTCCCTGTCTAATGCAAAATCATGCGGTCTACTGATTCAGTTGACCTCCTTAATGCAAACCATGATAGTGCCATGCATCCAATATGTATGCGAAAGAACCCTATCTACACATACTATTTATACATGTGTGCACAACCATACACCAAAATGCATCATCCATATGATAACACAACCATTATACATCCATTAATATAGCTACCTACACACAATTATATGCAATATGCAATATGAAGTGACTGAGCCGATCTAGTGTCTAAAGTGTGTGTATATGCATCCACGAGCAACCACTAGCAAACACTTGCATCCACACACATCCATCAATCATAACATGTCTCAAACACATGTTTCAACCATAGGTTCACCCTATCTAAAGGTCAAAGGTACTAATGAGAGGACATACTAAAGATAAGAACTAGACAAACGATAAAGGAGAAATTAAAAGACATACCCTCAAAAAGGAATGGGTACAGTGAACGCATCTTCGCTTCTGTCTCCCAAGTAGCGTTGCTCTCATCATCTCCCCATTGCACTTTGACTAGTTGAACCTCTCTATTTCTCAACTTCCTAATCTCTGACCCAAGGATGCGAGTAGGAGCTCGTCGAATCGTCGCATCACGCTCTACCTCCACTTCTCTAAGCAAGCTCGGCTCTACCACCTCTGCGGTCTCATGTAGGCACTTCCTCAAATGTGACACATGGAATACATCATGTATTCCACTAAGTCTCTCGGGCAACTCTACTTTATATGCCATCTGTCCAATCCTTAATAGGAAACGGTCCTACAAACCTTGGTGCTAACTTCCCAACGGACCCAAAGCGAACAATATTCCGTAATGGAGACACTTTAACAAAGACCATGTCCCCAACATCAAACTCAAGATCCGTCCTCCTCTTATCGGCGTAAGATTTCTGTCTGTCCTGCGCCGCTTTCATCCTTCTTCTAATCAAATCAATCTTTTCCGAAGTCTCTCTAACCATATCAGGCCCAAGCAAGATCTTATCCGTAGATTCCCACCAACATGTAGGTGACCGACAAGGCCTTCCATAAAGAGCTTCGAAAGGAGCCATGCCAATACTAGACTGAAAGCTGTGGTTAAAGCTCTCTTTAACCGTTGGAACGCATCATCACAATCTACGTCCCATGTGAAGACTAGATTCTTCTTTGTCAAGCGAGTTAATGGGGCTGATATCTTTGCGAAGTCCTTGATAAACTTCCTATAATAGCCAGCCAACCCCAAGACACTCCTCACCTCGGTAGCATTCTTCGAAACCTTCCAATCTTGGATGGACACTACCTTCACGGGATCCACAGCTATCCCTTCCTTAGAGACCACGTGCCCTAAGAACCGCACTTCCTTCCTCCAGAAGTGACATTTAGAGAATTTAGCCTTAAGGCTATGCGCTCGAAGAGTCTCCAACACTTCCCTAAGATGTAGGGCATGCTCTTCTTCACTCTTAGAAAAGACCAAGATGTCATCCACAAAGACCACCACGAACTTATTAAGGTACTCCCTGAACACCATACTCATCAAATCAACAAAGTATGCAGGGGCGTTCGTCAAACCAAAGGGCATCACAAGCCACTCATAAAAACCATCCGGAGTCCTAAAGGCGGTCTTGTCTATGCTATCCTCAGCCACTCTCAACTGATGAAACCCCGTGGCTAAGTCCAACTGCGAAAACACTGAGGCGCCAACCAACTGATCAAAGAGATCATCAATCCTCGGCAATGGGTGTCTATTCTTCTTTGTAAGCTTATTGAGTTCTCTATAGTCTACACAAAGTCTGAGGGACCCATCCGCCTTCGTGGCAAAAACTACTGGAGCACCCCACTCCGATATACTTCGTCTTATGAACCCCTTCTCAAGCAACTCCCCTACTTGCTTATTGAGTTCCCTCCTCTCACGAGGAGCCATGTGGCGCACTGGCAAAGATACTGGTTTAGCATTGTCTACCAGATATATTCGGAAGTCTATCTCCCGCTTCGGAGGTAAGCCCTTCACCTCCTCAAACACATCCGAGTATTCCCGGACCACTCTAACAGATCGCAAACTCTCGACCGAAGCGTCAAGCGATTCAAGATAACTTAGCATAACAGAATCCATGGGATTACAAGAGATCTCGAGAGTGTTACCCAAGCGGGTCATGAGCCTAACAACTCTCCTTTCACAATCAAGAACGGCACCATTACTGGATAACCAGTCCATGCCCAAAATCAACCCATAGCCCGTGAAGCCCAAAACAAAAGCATCACATCTAAAATCAACGCTAAGTATGGAAATCTTCAAACCCAAACACATCATGGACAAATAAGTGGAGCCCCCAATTGGGTTTGAAACAACCAAGGGATCATCTACTAGACTGGTGTCTAAGTGCAGTGACTCAACTAATGATGATGAGATAAACGAATGCGATGCGCCAGAGTCGAATAAAGTACGGACAGGATGATCAAACAGAAAAACCAGACTTTCAACGGAAATAGTTCTACCTCTTTCCTGAATCGGTGGAACCGCGAGAGCCTGAACTTGCCCCCTTGCCTGACCTGGTGCCATAAGAGCTTTCACCTGTCCTCCTGAGGTAGATACCGTCCTCTGCCCCTTCTTAGGGTAGTCCTTCACTAGATGCCCTGCTTCGCCACAGTGGAAGCAGCCAGTCTTCTTCTTCTTCCGACAATCTTTGCTGAGGTGGCCTGGTGTCCCACAGTTGAAGCACTTCTTCTTTCACTTGCCACCGTTGCCTTTCCCACCCTTGTTTTGCTGTTGCTTTTGAGGTCTCTTCTGATCTCCTTTCTTCTCGGGTGCCTTATTAGCATTAGGACCCTTCTCTTCCTCATGCATAAGTGCCATGTCTACTAGCTTCTCAAAGGTGGCCCCCATAGGGATGTGAGTCATGGCCAATCCATGCATCGGTTCATTCAAGCCTTTAACGAACCTCAAAGCCTTCTTCTCCGGTGTATTCACCATGTCTATGACAAATCTTGCTAGCTGATTAAACTTGTTGACATATTCCTTCACTGATAAGTTTCCTTGCTTTAATGTCAAGAACCTTTCCATATAAATATTTTCTTCCGCACATGAGAGAAACTTTGCCTCAAACCTTTGCCTGAAATCCGCCCAAGAGTCAACAGGGTGCTCTCCATTAGTGACCTCCCACCAGAATGAGGCCTCTCCCTTCATTAACCAAGCAGCTAACTTGACTTTCTTTCCTTCTTCCATCTCAAAGATATCTATCAACTCTTCCACCTCCTTAAGCCAATCCCTAACTTCCACAAAAGTTTCTGATCCTTGAAAAGGTTTCCCTCCCATAGCCTTAAATTCCTTGCAAGTCTTAGCAAAAGTATCCGCGCGAGGAGGAGGAAGATCGAGTGCAACTGGTGGTGGAGGAACATTTGCTGGACCCGCAGCGGCGGCCCTAGCCTCCATCAATCTCCTATACCATACTGGTATCGTCACACCCTCCGGAAAGTTAAGATCGTCAGCCATGCTGAAACGAAAAAGGAAAGATTCAAAACGGAGAATTCGAAAGATAAAGATATGGCTATTGGGGATTATGCTTTTTTTTTAAAAAACTTTTCTCTTAAAAGACATGTTTTTGAAAATACTCCTTCAAAAATGTTTTTAGAAAAATAGTTTTTCTAAAAGTTTTATCTGTTCTGGTAACCTTAAGCTCTGATACCACGTGTAACACCCCACACCCGCTAAGGTCACTCACTAAGGGAATGCCTTAACTTCGGTGGAGTATTTTAGGTGAATATAGAACAGAAAAATTACAACAAGACAGATATAAGTAATACTTGAAATTTAAAACATCATTTCATTGCAGCAGAAGGTAAACATGTGTGGTTACATACCAAAAACCCACAAGAGTCAAGTACAAAATATCCATCTCGATAAAAACATAAGTACATAATCCCACTACATACTAATAGCCATAATAGAAAAGATAAGCTAAGCTTTACATCAACGGTCCAAGCTCCAAAAGATAGATAAAGTAATCTGATCAAAGCCCACTAGTGCTAGGCCCAACCTGAGGACCTGAGGGGGGAAAAAGATAAAAACAACGGGGTCAGACATAAGTCTGAGCGAGTCCTATAACTTTAACAATACAATCATTAAAGTAATTAGGGTATGATATAAACTTGGTACGGTAACGACTGGGGATAAATGACTACACTAAGCAGCCAACTAGACATAGGAAGAACCAAGATAACGGTAAAGACGCATCTACTCGCCCAAGGATAATTACTAAACTGCACCACACCAGTCATTCCTAACTTAAAGGTTGATCCCACCCAAGGACTTAGAAAATTTAACTAGTAGTTTCATGTACCCCTAGCTGACCACATAGGTGCCGTATGCCCCTATCTCCACTAGGTGTACCCACTACTCCCCAAGCGATTGGCTCCCTAACGTAGATACCCGTGCTGGCCCCACAGTGGGGTGTATCACTCCCCAAAGTGGCAACCCGATACAACCAACGGTGCACGGCTTATACCTACACGATGCAACAACGTCTTACCTACCAGCCCGGGTCCACACACGCATATGAAACCCGTTGGACTTGCGTTGCCACCGCTAACCCGTTTTGGCCTCTTATAGTCAAGCCCAGTACGCGTGTCCCGTCCTCGACATGGGTCGAGCCCACAAAGATACATATGGGTTACTGGTTGAAATGGGCCCCCACAAGCTACCCACCTAAGCTTGCTCCCTCTAGTGTATCCCACATAACCCTTTAATCATGTTTAATTACATGTTTCCACTTTGGTTAAGTATTCTAATCGTATTTTCTATTGCCACCCAAGGCAACCACTAGATTTCCACATGCCACCCAAGGCACCCACTTAACCCCTCATGCCCCACTACATGCTTATCTGGTTAAGTGTTTCTTAATTGATTAAGACCGTAACCATTGTAAAGACCTCTCACATTAGACTGTCTTTTATGGCAGCTGGATTTGCCGGTCGGGTCCGGGCAGCCTTACGCCATAACAGAGTCTAACCTCGTGTCTTTACACTTGTCACGTATTTAGTTTATTCCTAAGACCTCTCACATTGGGCCAATCATTTGTAGCCGCTGGATTTGCCGGTCGGGTCCGGGCAGTCTTATGCTACAAAAGGGTCCAACCTCGTGTCTTAGTCGATTAATTACACCTAATTAATCACCCCCATATTTTGAATTAATTTTCCCTAATTAATTCCAATTTAATGATGTACATAATTGACTCAATTATGTCCATCCACTTATGGTATGCAACATCATACCAATTTCACCACAATTTTGTTAACATGAATATTAACCCCATCGTTCCCCACGTAATACGCTAACATGACATACTTAAAAGGGAAGATTCATCACAAATACAATGGGTTCAACTTAGCATAACATTAGCATCAACATGGGTTTTAAAGGTGTCAACTTGCATATATGACCATAGCATCAAACCCAACTAGCATAAATAATCAACCCAAACTTGCATGAATCACATATGTCATAAAGAGGGTAACTTGCATAGATGTTCATGTCATAGACCTATCATAAAGGGATAAACTTGCATACATGTCATAGGTCTAAAAAGGAATGAACTTGCATATGTTACTCATATCATAAAAAGGGGTAAACATGCATATATATGCATGACATACAAAGGTGTAAACTTGCATATGTATGCATATCATACAAAGTTGTAAACTTGCACATGTTACTTGCATATAATCAAACACCAAACTTGCATAACATGTCATATATGAACTTGCATATAATCAAACACCAAACTTGCATAACATGTCATATATGAACTTGCATATAATCAAACACCAAACTTGCATAACATGGTGTCATAATGGATCAATGTTTATCATAGTGATTTGCATAACTAGCATCATGAACACATAGCATAAAACTTGCATAACTAGCATCATGGACATATAGCATAAAACTTGCATAACTAGCATCATGAGCACATAGCATATGATAACATAACTTGCATTGATCCACATTCATAACCATTACCTCATTACATCCTATCATAATTAGTTTAGCAATTGCTTGCTAAAGGGATAGAAACTCACAACTTGTTGATTAGCACTCCTATGAAGAAGACTAAGTTGCTAGAGTTGATTAGAAGTTGATTTGAGAAGCTATCTTCTTCTAAAATGTGATGGAGGCTCCTTCTAATTGCATTTTGACGGCATGACGGCCTTGTATCTATTTTTAGTATGAATTAGGGTAGTCTTAGGGTGTATTTATAGCTTTAGGATGTAGTTCAGGCCATTGGATTAACCCTAGTTTAGATCTAAACCATCAAAAATCGTCACAGGTCAGCAGAACAGACCAGAGAACCAAAACAGGTGCACCAGGCCAGCCAGGGTCAAACCAGAGAGCTGTGCAGGTTTCTGGCTCGACACGGGCGCACTTCCCAAGTGCGCCAGTGTATTTTTGTGCTGGCGCACTTCACAAGTGCGCCAGTGCATTCTGGCTTGTTTTCGGTTTTTCTGCCTAACTTCGTTCGTCCATTTCTTCTTCATACGGACTCCGATTTTCGAAAACTCGGACTCTATTTCGCGTATTTTTCCGAGACGAACGCAATGGCGCAACCCGTTTCCCCTAATTCCCACATCTGGGATTAGTTATTCTTTAATTTTTGAATGTTAATATTAACTGAAATTCGGGGTGTTACAGCTAATTACCCCCATTTTGAACACAATGGGATATGTATCGTAAGCCAGTTCGATCGTTTCGATCTGTTTTCGTCAAAATCAAAATATAGATCTATATATTGAATTCGAACGCACATTTCAATTTACCGGGGCAACATACGGACTCTAAAAATTCCTGAAAAATTATTTCTAGTTTCGTATTGACGATACAGCCCTAAAAAACTGATTTCGTCAATTTTGAAGACCGTTAGAAATCTGGCAATTTTCTGGTCGATCGAAATCAACTGAAATTGGTCAAAAACGTTTTCTTCCTCCACGCTCACATATTAATTCAGAAAATTATGAATTTTGCAATTTAGAAATAATTTGACATCCCGGATCCAACAAAAGTGGTTTCGTCGAAAACAGAGATCGTTTGCAAAATTTCCATTTCTAAGGGCCAGAATTCCATAGCGACAATTCTGAAATTTCAAGTGGACCTAACTTTTTATTCCCGCTATGAAATTTCAATCTTTCGGATTCGTTGGAAAGATATTCTCAAATAGATCCTAATATTTTTGGTTTCGCCAAAATCCGGTTTATTTTGAATCCTGTACATTCATTTGAACTTTGAAATCGAATTTTTGAACTACTGCGCCATTTTCAATTCCTTTTATAATTTAAAATAAATATTTATATTCTAACGTCGATTCAAATAAATATATACATTCTACTTCTATTCAAAATAAATTTCTTTTCGTAATTATTTAAAATAATTCATTTTAAATATTCAAAATTCGCTAAAATTGCTAAAATAAATTTTTTAAATTGTCTCGGATTTCCGGGTTATTGCATACTCGGTCTGACCCAAGCACATTTGAAGCAAAGCAAAATTTACCGGGGCAGTCTGGAATACATTCATTGATAAATTCACAGCACAAACAATTTGTTTAACTTTGGGAAAATCCTTTATGAAATCAAAGGATAATAGTAAGACCAGCCTACACATAAACATGGACGGTTTTTTTCCTTATTATAACGGAAAACATTTTTGAAATCATAACTTATTCTGATATTATAATTGTAACGACCCGTAATTTGGCCGTCAAATATTTAATTTAATTTATTATTTTAAATATTATATATGGGATATTAATGGGTTTTAATATTGAATTCGTTATTTAAAATGAAGTTTTAACGTTATATTTTATTTATAATATAAAACGAGCTCGAAATCGTGCGGTAGTTCGTAATATTTGGTTTTGAACTACATCTAAGAAAACAGAAGCCGATATAAGTCGGATTTCTGTGAAACAAGAAACATTGGAACCGTGTTGGTGATAATTTTCATATGAAAGAGAAAAATTCAGATTTCGTGTTATAATTTGTTATTTATGGCCAAATCAAATTTTGAAATAGTTGCTATGGAAAATCGTTATTTAATTATATGCCCTTAAAATGGCCATTTTGCAAACAAACTCAGATTTCGACGAAATCAGTTTCATTGGAACCATATCGTTGAATTATTGTACGATGTTAAATGGCGTGGCAAACCGATGTTGTATGTGACCACGACAGCCGTAAACGCCCGTTCAATTTCTATAGCTCGTATTTAATTTAATAAAGGGATATTTGGGTATAACTTGAACAGACTGTCAAATTAGGCCGCGAAACCAGTTCCATTGAATTCCTATCGTCGATTAGAGTCAGGATAGGTATATAGTTCGTTATTTTTAAAGACTGGTTAATTTGGTGTTCGAAATGGCATTGCGGTGCACGTAAAAATAGCCTACCGGGGAAACAGTCTCAGAATGCGACGAAACTTGTGCCGTTGGGTTCATATTAAAGAATTATTATAGGATTGCAAGGTTTCAAGTTGATTTGATTTATCTGGTGATCGTGGAAAAATTAAACGCGTGTTTATTTCTGGTTTTATAAAGGGAATTTTTTCAAACGACCTCGGATTTCGACGAAACCTGTCCCATTAGGTCCGGAATACCTTTTTACACCAAGATTAGCCTTTTAATTAGTAAGCGAAAACCGTTTGTAGTGGTTTCTGCGTGTTAGTTCGCGTTGAAGTTTCGATAATATTATTAAATTCTACCTACCCTCTAAAGCACATTACACAAGGATAGTTTTCTTTCCAGCAAAGAAAAAGGGCTCTGCTATGTTTAATCGCCATTAAGGAAAATTGCAGACCTACCTATATTGGTAGAAATACACACGCACATGTTTGAAGGACTCAATACAACTACTCTACTCAGTCTTCTCCTACCTTCTGCAATGTACTCGCGCTGAAACTTCACCATCATCAGGCTTCCCATCCATCAGTAGACTGCTACACCAACTGACCACTGAAATGAAAAGTGAATGCAGACCTAGCCTAACGCTGAAATCCTATTATCCTAATACGTGGAAGCCAAGGTTCTACATCTATAAATAAGAATGAAAACATATTTTCCCTTCAGCAACTAATATTCTCTCACGTAAGCTTTTACTTGAAAATGTAAAAAGAGGGGAGTAAGGCGCGACCGCTGATCACGTCAGGGAAACTCAAGCGACTGGGTTTCTTTCAGATCTGGGGTGAGCGAGTAGGGTAGGTCCAGGATCGAGAGAGGATCCGCACAGTGGAGGCGGACCGCCTGCAGTTGGAGGCGAAGGCCAGGGATGTGGTGGCGCTCAGCTCGCCGGTCTCGGATGAAGGTCCGATCAGTTATATAGGCGGCAACGACGAGTTTTGGTGGCATGAGACCGGAGTTCTGTGCTACGGTAATCTGAAGTCAAGTTGGAACTTTTGCGTGTTGACTAAAACAAACGGGAACAAAGGGATCGGGAAGAAAAAGTAAAGGATCCGAACCTGTTCTTTTGAGCCATCAGAATGTAATTAACTGAGTATTTAAAACCGATTAGGAAATCTTATACTAATTAAAAGTATTTTAACAAAACTAATTTATCGTATGTTGCCAGGTTAGGTGCTGCATGACGGAAATAGTGTGGTCTCTAATGCTGAACGGACCATGAACGGTTACCTTTATTTGCCTAATCCAAATAAATTAAATATTACTAATTATGTAATTAGGGAACCATAAATCAATTTAACCCTGTTGTTGGAACGGTGTAGGGACCAACGTGCCTGGAAATGGGAAAAAGGTCAGTTTAGGAATGAAGAGAGTGCTGCGCTGGAAACTAGAGAAACAGTTTGGCCGTGATTTCTTAAAACAAAGTAATTAGTGTTCTTAATTGGTAATTTAGAAATGGTTATAAACTAATTGAAATTGTCGCAAGGTATTTCGAAGAGCAGTATCTAACGGGTGAAGACAACAAACGAGAACAGGTTTATCGGGCCTGTTATAGCCTTCATTTAGGTAATTAGAATTTAAATTAATTTAGATTAAAGAAAGTTAAGTTAATTCGTTCAGAAATCATACTAATATCGATTTTAACCCGGGGTATTTTGGAAACGAGAAGCGGCTTTCGAACAAAGCGATGGTGAGAACGAATGAAGAAACCATATCGACCAGAATTATTCCTAATTATATAGAAGTAATTAAACCTTAACTTAGTTATATTTAAGAAGGTAAATTATTTATGTAAACCGTATGTTATAATTGTATCATCTCGCATATATATTGACAGAATCAAACCAAACAAGTTGCGCTAGGATCGTGGCGACAAAGTCTACATTTTGGATCTGACATAGACAGAATCAGAGACTGATGGAATTTGTAGTTAAATTAAACACTCATTTAATTTAACTGGGAACCGATCCACAAATCAACACAAGGTGAGTTAAACTCACTCAGTTTTCCCATTTATATTTTATAAATTGGGTTTTTATTGTGTGTTCTGATTGCTGATAATTGATTGTTTTCTAGTTATATATTCATTTGCTGATTTAACTGATGAAATTAAACTATCGTTTAATTTCAATAAAATACCAAATCGTTATTTTAACGATTGGAACAAATAAAGGTAACTTACCTTATTGGTCACGTTTATAAATAAACGTGTTTAATGGTTTGGATTGTTTGATTTGTTTGAATAGTTTGATCTGTTTGAATTGTTTAAACTGTGTGGAGATAACCAGTTGAATACAGGGAAGGACAGGTTGGAGGGATCCAACCGGATTCCTCAAATATATTACTTATTTATTTCATATCATCATATGAACTGTCCTGTTTGGTGTGATGGATTTGATTATTGATCATTGATTTGAAAAGCCAACCTGTGTTGTGTTTTAACCAGTGGGCTATATTGGTTGAGTAATCGGCAGTAAATGGCCTAAAAGAAATGATATCGATTTACCGTCAGGTGAGTCGATAGAGATGAAGTTATAAAATTTATTTTATAAATAAAGATAGATTTTGAAATATATAATTTAAATAAAAACTTATTTAAAAGTAAATAAATATTTATGTTTATAATCAATTGTAAATTGATTTTTATAAAGTCAAACTGATGTTAATCAGATTTGTAAAGGTGAGAATCAGAAAGTTAACGTAACGATTAAATTTGGATAATTTTGTTGTTGAGAAACAATTTAATGGAATTATTTAAATTAATTAATTATATTATTAATTAATTTAAAGAGAAAAGAATTGGCATCGATTAATAAGATAATCGTGTTTTGAGTAAATAAATTGACTCTTTAGTCAGATTGATTTCTAAATTAGTATGTTTTGAATAGAAAATAGTTTAAATGAATATTTTTAGATTATAATAAGATTTTAAAAAGATATTTACTGGTTATTTTAGTGAATAAAAGGAATTAACTACCTATGTAGTTAATGGTTGAAATAAATCATTATTGTAATTAATAATAATTTAGAGAACTACTTTTTAATGGGAATTTATTTAAAGGTAATCTAAGTTGAAAAGGAAATTCAGATGAAAGAGTTTGATGATAAACCAGAGTTATATAAAAGAGATTTGAGGTGTTATATCGTTAAGTCTAAATTAACGTTATTTAAGAAGGTGATTAAGCGGGGGAATTGAAATAGGATTTCCAAAGCATGAAAAAATGGAATAGATGTGAAAGGAGTTTGGTTAAAGAGGACGAGTTAAAAGTGGTATGATATAAAGAAGTTATTTAATTGAATTGAGAAATGATGAGGGTATTTTAGAAAAGGAAATTCTTAAAAGGATAATAAGGTTTATTAAACCGTATTTTGAACTAAATTGTTAAATGGAATCTAAATCAATTTAGAATGAAATATTGGGTTTTGGATTACAACTTGTATCTGTCTGAAGATATGAACGTTGTTGGTCAAGGTTTGAGAGGTAATTAGAATACCCCAACTTGAACAACATCAGGATTATCTGAAGATGATATTTTTTGGTAATCGTAAAAGAGGTAGTGATAATTTATTATTTCCATTAAAGAAATAATAAGGCAACATATGGTGAAAACGTGGAATATATATATTTGGATTTCCAGATTAACGGAATATAAAGAGGATTTGAGTATATATAGTGCAATTTCCAGAGTAACGAAAATAAGAAAATTAGCGGATATATATGTATATATATATTTACTTATTTAATGATATTCCCAAAGAAAAAGGAAATAAAAACGATAAGTTTTTGGAATGAGTTTATTCTAAGAATAGATATTGAATATTGTTTTCAAATAACAATGGTTTACGTGAAATTGGTTAAAAACAAGGTTGGGAATATACACATATATATATATAATGAATTCTATTGTATTTGAAATAGTTTTGGAAAAAAATAAAGTCTTGTGTCAAATAAGAAGCGAGAAACTATATTCATAATATCGAATGATTTAAGAGTTTTAAATTCACATTTTTTTTCAATTAAAAGGCCAAGTGATGCTGAATACCGAACCAGTGAACCCATTGAGTTGTCATGATTAAAACACTGTTTGTTTTGATAGTTAAATCGCCGACTATCAAATCTGTCCAATACGATTGTTGGTACGGAAAGACCGGGATCGAATTTACATTCGAAAACCATTTCGACCAACAAATATGTGAAGAGATCAAGAGATGATCGAGGTAGAGCGTTGAAGACCGTAGATTTTCATAAACGGAAGAGCCACTAAAATCCTCTGCCTTGCAAACAGAGATAAGCTGTGATTCTGTCGTGATTGGAATCTATGGGTTGCAAGGACTTCTCGCAACTGATCCATGGGGTGATTCCTATATTGGATGCAGTAGGAGAGTACCTTCGGTTCATCCTGTTCCTGGATGACTTGTATGGACGAGTGTCTGACAAAGTATTTCCAGACGGTCACGTCTATTGATTTCTTCAACTGTACCAAGAGTGGAAGCGGAGAAGGAAACTTCATTTAGCTAACACGTAATGTATTGTTAAGGACATCAATCGGTGATTTGACGGATTTGACGATGTGGCATTCGAAGTGAATCTGGTGTGATGGTAAAGCGTAGCCTCAATCCTCATCAACCGGGAAATGACAAAAATCGGGCAGGCAGCATGGCTATGTGGGTCGCTCCCATTAGGGTGTATGATCACCTATCTAGAGAAAATCTTTTTTGCTTCTTTAATCTATTTCGATGTTGTCCCTTTTTGGGAAACGGTGGGTCGCACCCAACCGTTGGTGATATACATTCGATACACTCAAGCGAAATGAGTGGTCGGTCATGTGTGGGCCGGGTTGCAAGACGTTCTTGTTGAACCCAGTGTATTCACCTCTAGAGATACACGATCGGTAGGTGGTCCCATACCTTGTCATAGTCGGAATCCAATCTCCAATAAGCGCCCGCGGTTTTGATTGTATACTATATATGTGGAGCGTGAGATACAAGCGTTCCACTAGATTGATATTTACTTGTAATAAGACATTATTATAATATCAGACAAGATATTGGTGTCAAAAATGGTTTGGGTTATCGTAAGGTAAAAACCGTCCGTGTTTATGTGTGGATTTGGCCTTACGATTACCCTTTGCTTTTGAAAGGATTTTAACTTAAAAATCAAGTTGTGTGATACCCTTAATACTGTGCGAGTTTTTCTCTCACTCTGGTTCACCAGACTGGCCCGGTGTTTTATAAATGCTCGGGTTAGCCCGGGGCGTACAGGTTCAGGTTATTGAATGCTATGAAGAGGCGAGCTGGAAGAGTCCATACGTATGATATTTTATAGCTACTATTCCGCTGTGTGTTGTGCATGAGGACAGATTATTATAGCTGTCCAGTTGTTGATGTACTCTGATATTGTAAGTATTTTTAAAAGCTCTCAGTAAAGTTTTATTTCTGTATAATATTTTGTTCCGCTGCGATGTGAGACTCTGACTCTGTGTTGTGTTGTTTCTTCTTCTTCTTCTATTCTAATATTTCTTTCTTTCTAATCTCACCCTCTAAATTCTTTCTAATAACGTCCAGTGTTTTCGGTGTTGGAAGGTCGGCATGAGTTACGGAAAAGGTATTTATGTCGATTTTCGGGGCCGAAAATCCTCTGGTCGTTACAATGGTATCAGAGCTATTGGTTTAGTGATAACCTTGGCTCTGTGGCGTAACTCGATAGAGATAGGGTTAGTAATACCCTAAATTGAGTTTGAGTGTATTTATACGAGTGCACGTATTTGTAATTTGAATATAAAATTATGTTTAAATTATTTTGAAAATGGAATAAATAAAATAATTTTTCCTAAATTATACTTTGTATAAATAAAAAGAGGTAATTATTTTAAATTGTTGACTGGTTGTTTGGAATTTGTATTCCCTTGGTTGGTTGGTTTGAATGTGTTTGATTACTAGGTTGGATTGGACCAATCGAAGGACATTTCAAATTTGAAATGTGAAATGTGGAAATTTAACTCATGTTGAGTTGAGTAAATCGTATGAATTAAATTTGCATTGAAATATTGAAATAAAATATAACCTTAAGTCAACACCAGTTTGAATTGAGTTGAGAAATAGAAATATCCAAATGGAATGATTTTGGATTATTAGGTTGAGCTTGATTGCATAAATAGGGATTTAAAAGTTGAATGAACTTGATTGAAACCAGTCTAAAATAGAATTGATTTATTGAGATAAATGAAACGACCCGTAACTTCCCCGTAAAGGAAAGCGCCGGATAGTTCGAGAACAAACCACAACAAAACGCATACGAAAGAACATTTCACTGTATATCACAACAATGCATCAGATTACAAGAATATACAGAGTATTAATGAATATTACACAGAAATATCAGAGATTTAAATTACATTTAAATACATAGCAGCGGAAAATAATACAATACACAACTAGAATGAGATATACGGATACAAAGCTTTCCGGATATCGTTCCAGCTGTAAACCAGGATCCTGTGAATATAGATCTGCAAAACCGAAACTACTAGCTGCCCGTGTCAAAATAGGGGCACCCAGAGTTTAGGTTAAAACAATAAACTCCAGGTCAGTCATGTGACTGGTGTGAGAACTAAAACAACTATTAATCTTTATCTTAAAGTTAGGTAAATCAAGGGACCACGCCGTAAAACACGGAACGGGTTTCCTCCTAAGAATACCAGTGCATAAAACAAACAACGCAATGCTAAATAAAGAAAAATGAAGCTGTTATAAGACCCAGGTCCCATCACACAATGTAACGCAGCCGAGGATAGGGTTTTCCCTTATAACAGCCAAAGAATGCTTGATACGTTTAAAACAAATCATTTGATACTATTATAAGTGCATAGTGTATAAAACAACTTCAAATCATAAGTATCAATCATAGGCGGCATGGGTACCATATATCATGTCGCCATATATAGGTTTACAAATAAAACCGCAAATGTCACGTATTTGGAAATTGGATTTCCATCTATGAACCGAGGCAAAAGATAGTCCTCAACCGATTCGAGACTGCCTAGCCCGAGTCTCAGGATCAGAACGCATCGACCCTTGGATCGTCAGGGCCGGTCCACCGATGTGGATTAAACTTAAATCCTGAACACTGCGTTTCGCCGCCCTTTGGGGCGTAAGCGAGCCAACGAATGACTCCATCGGACCCGGATCGTCCGATCTAACCGAGGCGCCTCGCAACAGCAACAACCACATAAGTCAAACTCGTCAGGGCGTGTAAAACCACTGACGCCACTTCTAGCTAGGAGGAAACGCAGGCCCTCCCTGAGGTCCGTCTCTCGTTTTTGGTTCATACCTGGTGTGAAACACGCGAGGTAAACGTTACACAAAGCTACGCCACAAAGGTCGTGCTTTGATCATCACCACAAGACTTTGCTTTTCAACAGAAGCCTTGATCATTTGCATCTTAGCATGCCACACAGGCAAACCATCCTATGCAACCGATATCAGTCACACAGAATGAAATCCGATGTCAGACACACAGTCCATTTACAAGTCCGTCCTGGGTCTGAACGAAACCGGAGGCACCTAGTACCCCGCATATCCATCGATCTCCAAGTACGTCTGGACGATCACTAACTGTTTCCATCTTCTTGGGTGTACAGCCCAATCAAGATCATCAGTAATTACCCAAACGACGTGAAGACCTCCGGTCTTCGACCGTCGTCTTCATCTTCGACTTATCGTCGTATCAGTTATTCAGAATGGGATAAACCCGGTCTTTCCGAATAACTCGCATATATTTAAATAAGTGTTACACAAACACAACATACGCCTCATTCCAATTCATCAGTCACTAACCGTAAATTAATCAAGAGAATAATTCCCCAAATATTAACCCCGAAGGCCGAAACCAACATCAGATCAATATCCAGAAAACCATTCTGCTTGGCTAACCGACAATTAGTTTCTAAATTTCACGTTCATAGGGAAAGGTTCCCATTAATTTTATCCAAGATAAATTCTTGAATTTATGCTTTAATCTACTTTTGAATATCAATTCAAACTAGTCGGGATTAGCGAACCTTACCGAAGTAATCATTTGTTTTAATTTCCCAATCCCAACCTATTCATCCCATGAAGTAAAATTGGTAATACTTCATATCTAACACCACAGTGTTATCGGTAAATTCAATTACCATTTCACGTTCAAATCTAATTAAAGATTTAACTATCGCCTGGAGCAAAACTGGTGATACTCCATTTCGATTATTTCAATCTAATTAAAGATTCATTAAAACTCCACTTAGTTTTAATCGTTAACTGGGTTAAAGAATCCGTGTCATTTAAAACACGATTCACGATAAACCCAAAATCACATTCATTAATTATCGGGTTAAAGAACAAGTGTTATTTAAAAACACTGTTCACGATAAACCCAAAAATCAATATCAATTCAATTCCAATTAAATATTATTTAATTGGTACACTTCATTAAATCTAAATAAAAGGATTTAATCTTTTCTCAACTGGGTTCAAGAACAGTGTTAGTGAAGACACCATTCACGACAAACCCAAATCACATTTGATATTCAATATAAGGCTCTGAATAGAAAATATATCGGCTTATATTCAATATCAAATTCTACGATTAACAAATGTTATATTGGAAATAACGATATAAATATATATATCTTTCAAATTTCCATAACAACATCCGTATAATCACGAATTCCAACATCGAAATATTCCGAAGACAATTTCGATTCAAATCCACTCCAATGCAATCATTGGAAATTCTGGTTATTTTTAAAACCCTTTTCAAATTCAATTTATTTATTTAAAAATAAATAGAATTATATTTCTAGTTCAAAACTAGTTCATTTCGATAAAAATCTATTTTTATCTTTTCAAATATGGAGTTTTTCATCCCAATCTTTTTTTAAATCATTTCTTATGATTTTACACAAATTATTACTATTTTTAATAATTTTATCAAGGCCTGTACAGTCGATTTCCATCAATGGCCATCGAACTGCGCTTACAGCGACCTTTTTCAAATTTGATTTGGACATAATTCCAAATCCAACCATTAGATTTCAAATTTCTAATATTCGTTAGAAAGCTCTTTTCGATACGAACCCAACGGTTCCGGTTTTAGGAGAATCCGACGGTCGGATCTCCCGTAATGTCCGTTTGAAATAAATGGTCGAAATTCACGAACTGCCGCGGCGCGGCACGTTCTATTCAGGCCATTATATTATATATATAATATATATAATATACACGTCGTCGATTTCTATTTAAAACGAATTATATAAATAGTTTTAAAATCGTTTCAAAAGCTATTTCAACTTTCTTTTCAATTCAAATCAAAATTGAATTCTTCTTTATAAATTCGTTTTAAAATTCATTTCTATTCAATTCAAATTTCAATTCAATTTGAATTCATTTCAATTCACTTTCAATTCAATTCGAATTCGTTTTCAATTCAATTCATTTCGAAATCGTTTTCAATTCAATTCATTTCGAAATCGTTTTCAATTCAATTCATTTCGAAATCGTTTTCAATTCAATTCATTTCGAAATCGTTTTCAATTCAATTCATTTCGAAATCGTTTTCAATTCAATTCATTTCGAAATCGTTTTCAATTCAATTCATTTCGAAATCGTTTTCAATTCAATTCATTTCGAAATCGTTATATATTCAATTCATTTCGAAATCGTTTTCAATTCAATTCATTTCGAAATCGTTTTCAATTCAATTCATTTCGAAATCGTTTTCAATTCAATTCATTTCGAAATCCTTTTCAATTCAATTCATTTCGAAATCGTTTTCAATTCAATTCATTTCGAAATCGTTTTCAATTCAATTCATTTCGAAATCGTTATATATTCAATTCATTTCGAAATCGTTACATATTCAATTCATTTCGAAATGAATAAAATCGATATAAATATCGTTCACGTCAAAATGGCGTCAAACTAATCAACACGGCTTCATAAATTTCTATTTTCAAATATTCTATTTCAAAATTTCTTTTTCAAAAATAGTTGTTATTATCAAAATATTTCGTTCAACACATGACCAATCTCAATGGATGAGTACTGTCAACACATGAACTTTTATTTTATATTGATAAAGATATAAATTTTATTACTAAAATATTTCGTTCAACACATGACCAATCTCAATGGATGAGTACTGTCAACACATGAACTTTTATTTTATAATATTCTTTATTTTTCAAATTGGAATGAGGCCCAATCAATCACCATATAATGTTAATTATATGGATTTTCATACTACACACGTATATAATAGCATTGAAAAATAATCAACCATCAACCAAAGTGCACTACACCGTACAAGCATCAAATATAGATATCTAACGCTTATAACAGCCTGTCAATCAATCGATCGACATATTCAATCAATCAGGATGAGTGAACTTCAAATTTCATCCCAACACCCGTGTGGGGTTTCAAACACAGATTTTATTTGTGCAGTTGGGCGATGTGTAAAATTTATCGACCCAATAAATGTCCTTCAAATAGGTGTACATAAACAAACCGTCTGGTTTGTAAATGAATATTTTATTTATTCACCTTCACGTTAAAAATTATATTTTTAATGATAAAACATTTTATTCCAACATATGAATTTCTATTCAGTTCATTCTTTAAATAAAAGGATAATTTTTTTTTTATTTTTCTAACTTATTTTAGAAAATTTCGGCGGCATAACGGCACGATACTAGAAACGGGACAAGGCCTAGCCTTATCCCCGGTCTAGTGAAGGCCCACGCCATTCACACATCAATCAAATTCAACAAACAACCAAATTCAAATCATATCATATAACTAATTTATGCAACCAAACAAACAAGTCCATGGTCTGTGGACGATTGTGTCAGGTGCTACTAAGCACCGTCTGCATCCTAGTATATATATATAAATAGAAATGAAATTGAAAGGTGAGAAATTCTCACAGATAGCTATCCAATCATCTTGACCCTTCTTTTATAGAAATCTTCGCCAATCTCGCCTTTTGTCGCTTTCGTCTCCCGTATCCTCTACATATGTAAAAATCGAATTTTTACTTCGCTTTTCAATATATAAAAATCACATTTTTATTTCGATGTTCAATATATAAAAATCACATTTTTATTTCGATGTTCAATATATAAAAATCACATTTTTATTTCGATGTTCAATATATAAAAATCACATTTTTAATTCGAAGTTCAACATATAAAAATCATATTTTTAATTCGACTTTCAATATATAAAAATCGAATTTTTACTTTGCTTTTCAATATATAAAAATCCATTTCAAAAATATAGATTTCGCATTTTTACATCTAAAAAAATTCGCCTTTTCACATTTAAAAACATCGCCTTTTTCAAATCAATCTTTATTTCGCTACATATATAAAGATGCTATTTTTAATATTCCTATGATGTAAAAATTATATTTTTAATACTTTAAAAATACAAAGATCATATTTTTATCTTTCTACAATATAAAAGATTATATTTTTATCCTCCTACAATATGAAAGATTGTATTTTTATTCCTCTAACTATAGAAAAACTATATTTTTATTATTCTAAAGATATATATTTCAGTTCTGAATTTTTTTTTATAATTGAATTTATTTTTAAAACTGAAATAAAATCGAAATATATGTAAAAACTGAAAATAAAGACTCACCGTTTCTATCGAACGAGGGGGCAGTTTCATCGTGCGAATCGAGGAGGCGGCAGGGGGGGTTGCTTGCTGGGGGTCGCCAGTCTTCTGGTCTGGGGACTGTCGGCAAAGGTCGGAGGGGGTTTGGGCTTGGGGACTGGCGAGGGACAGGGGGTGCGCAGGGGGGTCCGGCGGCTACTGACGTCGGCGCAGGTGGTGGCTTCCCTCAAGCAGCGGCGGTGAACGGATTTGGAGGTTGTGGGGCTTGCGCTGGAATCGAGAGGAGGGAGGAGTCGTCGTTGAGGTGGAGGTGGGAGGAAAGGAGGGGGGGCGGGTTTGCCTGAGGCGCGGAGGCGCCTTCGTGGAGGGCGGCGATCGATTTGAGGGGGGGGGTCTGAGGGTCAACGGGTTTCTCCTTTTTTTTTTTTATTCTGAACGAATGAAAAGGATGGGGGAGAAATGAAGATATATAATAATATATATTTTATTTTATTTTTTATTTTTAAAACATAACTTTTTCATTCGAACTCGAAACGAGACCCACCGCCTGTCGTCCCTAGCTAATTACCCCCATCCCGAACACAATGGGATATGCACTCAAGCCAATTCAGCTGTTTCGATCAGCTTCCGTTGAACTTACATTTAAATCGCTATATTGAATTTTAAACGTACATTTCAAATTACCGGGGTCACATAACAACTCTATAAATTCCATAAAAATATTTTCTAGCTTCGTATTGACTATACGGTCCTAACAAAACTAGTTTCGTCAAATTCTGAGATCGTTTGAAAAATGGCCATTTTCCAGTCGATTAAAATCAACTGAAACTGGTCAAACGCGTTTTCCTTTGCCACGCTCACATATTGATTCGAAAAATTATGAAATTTGAAACCTAGCAATAACTTTACATCACGGACCCAACAAAACTGGTTTCGTCGAAATCCGAGGTCGTTTGCAAAATTGCTATTTTTAAGGGCCTGAATTCCATAGCGACTATTCAGAATTTTCAACTGGACATATCTTTAGATTCCCGCTATGAAATTTTGATTATCCGGGTTCGTTGGAAAGATATTATCAATTAGATTCCATGATTTTTGGTTTCACTAAAATCCGGATTGTTTTGCACCCGGTACATTCAATTGAAGTTTGAAATCGAATTATCGAACTACCGCGCCATTTTCAATTCTATTTATAATTATAAATAATTATTTATATTCTAACGACGACGTATTTAATATATACGTCGAATTATATTCAAAATAAATTTCTCGTCGATATTATTTAAAATACTCTATTTTAAATAATCAAAACTCGCTAAAATTGCAAAAATAAAAATTTCAAACTGGCTCGCATTTTCCGGGTTATTACAATCTCCCCCACTTAAAACTTTTCGTCCCCGAAAAGGAACAAAGTCGAAAGTGGTTTGATTAATCAACTCTACGTTCGATTTGGCTTCCATTCTCCAACTTTTCAGTTTCTGAGAATTTTCAAAATTTCAAAAATTTGGCTAACACCCTAAATTTTCGAAAAATTTCGCCATAACCTCCCCTGCACCGGGAGCATCGGGGAATTTCAAATAGCTTCCCCGGTCCTTCAGATCTCAAAAAGAAAAAGAAAAAGCCAAGCGGCTAGCCAATAGGCTCATAAAATCATCATCACCCAAACAAAACAGTAAATTATGTAGTAAACATGTACCTATTTGTCGGGCAAACAAATTTTATTCTCTGCTCTAGCCTCCTTGCTATGACCTGTTCAGTGATATACATGCATATGCAAGCAGATGCGACCAATTTTCAATACAGTTCAATATTTGGTTCAATTAGGCATAATGGTTCAAAATTATCAAACAAATAAACAAACAACACAAACATCAATCAATTAGTGAATTAGAGTTTCAAATTCATAATTTTGATACATATACAAAAATCATGTTTTTGATGCCAATTCACAACAATAGGCCCTATCTAATTTTGGTTCTCACACCAGTCAATAGGAAATATATAAATACCACATCTTCAAAACACGAACATAGATTCTGATGATGATCGATCAATCATCAGAACCATCTCCGGGTGTCTAGAATGTGATTCTATATCTATCCAATATATTAAAATTTCGAATATACCTTTGCAAGGCGTATATGCGAATTCTTTATATACTGAATTGTCCAAAATCAATATAAACAAATAATCAAATACGAATAGTTGATTTAAATTTTCAAAACAAAATTTGTTTTCATTTGAAAAATATACTCTTTACACTCGTTCTAGGATACTACTGATCCCATCTCTAACGAGTCATTCCCATTGGATATTACTAATCCAATATCTGATGAATTCTTTCGTATGGTTCTAATGCGTCTTGTTCTCTGAGCTTTGTAAACCAAGGCTCTGATACCAAATGAAACGACCCGTAACTTCCCCGTAAAGGAAAGCGCCGGATAGTTCGAGAACAAACCACAACAAAACGCATACGAAAGAACATTTCACTGTATATCACAACAATGCATCAGATTACAAGAATATACAGAGTATTAATGAATATTACACAGAAATATCAGAGATTTAAATTACATTTAAATACATAGCAGCGGAAAATAATACAATACACAACTAGAATGAGATATACGGATACAAAGCTTTCCGGATATCGTTCCAGCTGTAAACCAGAATCCTATGAATATAGATCTGCAAAACCGAAACTACTAGCTGCCCGTGTCAAAATAGGGGCACCCAGAGTTTAGGTTAAAACAATAAACTCCAGGTCAGTCATGTGACTGGTGTGAGAACTAAAACAGCTATTAATCTTTATCTTAAAGTTAGGTAAATCAAGGGACCACGCCGTAAAACACGGAACGGGTTTCCTCCCAAGAATACCAGTGCATAAAACAAACAGCGCAATGCTAAATAAAGAAAAATGAAGCTGTTATAAGACCCAGGTCCCATCACACAATGTAACGCAGCCGAGGATAGGGTTTTCCCTTATAACAGCCAAAGAATGCTTGATACGTTTAAAACAAATCATTTGATACTATTATAAGTGCATAGTGTATAAAACAACTTCAAATCATAAGTATCAATCATAGGCGGCATGGGTACCATATATCATGTCGCCATATATAGGTTTACAAATAAAACCGCAAATGTCACGTATTTGGAAATTGGATTTCCATCTATGAACCGAGGCAAAAGATAGTCCTCAACCGATTCGAGACTGCCTAGCCCGAGTCTCAGGATCAGAACGCATCGACCCTTGGATCGTCAGGGTCGGTCCACCGATGTGGATTAAACTTAAATCCTGAACACTGCGTTTCGCCGCCCTTTGGGGCGTAAGCGAGCCAACGAATGACTCCATCGGACCCGGATCGTCCGATCTAACCGAGGCGCCTCGCAACAGCAACAACCACATAAGTCAAACTCGTCAGGGCGTGTAAAACCACTGACGCCACTTCTAGCTAGGAGGAAACGCAGGCCCTCCCTGAGGTCCGTCTCCCGTTTTTGGTTCATACCTGGTGTGAAACACGCGAGGTAAACGTTACACAAAGCTACGCCACAAAGGCCGTGCTTTGATCATCACCACAAGACTTTGCTTTTCAACAGAAGCCTTGATCATTTGCATCTTAGCATGCCACACAGGAAAACCATCCTATGCAACCGATATCAGTCACACAGAATGAAATTCGATGTCAGACACACAGTCCATTTACAAGTCCGTCCTGGGTCTGAACGAAACCGGAGGCACCTAGTACCCCGCATATCCATCGATCTCCAAGTACGTCTGGACGATCACTAACTGTTTCCATCTTCTTGGGTGTACAGCCCAATCAAGATCATCAGTAATTACCCAAACGACGTGAAGACCTCCGGTCTTCGACCGTCGTCTTCATCTTCGACTTATCGTCGTATCAGTTATTCAGAATGGGATAAACCCGGTCTTTCCGAATAACTCACGTATATTTAAATAAGTGTTACACAAACACAACATACGCCTCATTCCAATTCATCAGTCACTAACCGTAAATTAATCAAGAGAATAATTCCCCAAATATTAACCCCGAAGGCCGAAACCAACATCAGATCAATATCCAGAAAACCATTCTGCTTGGCTAACCGACAATTAGTTTCTAAATTTCACGTTCATAGGGAAAGGTTCCCATTAATTTTATCCAAGATAAATTCTTGAATTTATGCTTTAATCTACTTTTGAATATCAATTCAAACTAGTCGGGATTAGCGAACCTTACCGAAGTAATCATTTGTTTTAATTTCCCAATCCCAACCTATTCATCCCATGAAGTAAAATTGGTAATACTTCATATCTAACACCACAGTGTTATCGGTAAATTCAATTACCATTTCACGTTCAAATCTAATTAAAGATTTAACTATCGCCTGGAGCAAAACTGGTGATACTCCATTTCGATTATTTCAATCTAATTAAAGATTCATTAAAACTCCACTTAGTTTTAATCGTTAACTGGGTTAAAGAATCCGTGTCATTTAAAACACGATTCACGATAAACCCAAAATCACATTCATTAATTATCGGGTTAAAGAACAAGTGTTATTTAAAAACACTGTTCACGATAAACCCAAAAATCAATATCAATTCAATTCCAATTAAATATTATTTAATTGGTACACTTCATTAAATCTAAATAAAAGGATTTAATCTTTTCTCAACTGGGTTCAAGAACAGTGTTAGTGAAGACACCATTCACGACAAACCCAAATCACATTTGATATTCAATATAAGGCTTTGAATAGAAAATATATCGGCTTATATTCAATATCAAATTCTACGATTAACAAATGTTATATTGGAAATAACGATATAAATATATATATCTTTCAAATTTCCATAACAACATCCGTATAATCACGAATTCCAACATCGAAATATTCCGAAGACAATTTCGATTCAAATCCACTCCAATGCAATCATTGGAAATTCTGGTTATTTTTAAAACCCTTTTCAAATTCAATTTATTTATTTAAAAATAAATAGAATTATATTTCTAGTTCAAAACTAGTTCATTTCGATAAAAATCTATTTTAATCTTTTCAAATATGGAGTTTTTCATCCCAATCTTTTTTTAAATCATTTCTTATGATTTTACACAAATTATTACTATTTTTAATAATTTTATCAAGGCCTGTACAGTCGATTTCCATCAATGGCCATCGAACTGCACTTACAGCGACCTTTTTCAAATTTGATTTGGACATAATTCCAAATCCAACCGTTAGATTTCAAATTTCTAATATTCGTTAGAAAGCTCTTTTCGATACGAACCCAACGGTTCCGGTTTTAGGAGAATCCGACGGTCGGATCTCCCGTAATGTCCGTTTGAAATAAATGGTCGAAATTCACGAACTGCCGCGGCGCGGCACGTTCTATTCAGGCCATTATATTATATATATATAATATATATAATATACACTTCGTCGATTTCTATTTAAAACGAATTATATAAATAGTTTTAAAATCGTTTCAAAAGCTATTTCAACTTTCTTTTCAATTCAAATCAAAATTGAATTCTTCTTTATAAATTCGTTTTAAAATTCATTTCTATTCAATTCAAATTTCAATTCAATTTGAATTCATTTCAATTCACTTTCAATTCAATTCGAATTCGTTTTCAATTCAATTCATTTCGAAATCGTTTTCAATTCAATTCATTTCGAAATCGTTTTCAATTCAATTCATTTCGAAATCGTTTTCAATTCAATTCATTTCGAAATCGTTTTCAATTCAATTCATTTCGAAATCGTTTTCAATTCAATTCATTTCGAAATCGTTTTCAATTCAATTCATTTCGAAATCGTTATATATTCAATTCATTTCGAAATCGTTTTCAATTCAATTCATTTCGAAATCGTTTTCAATTCAATTCATTTCGAAATCGTTTTCAATTCAATTCATTTCGAAATCGTTTTCAATTCAATTCATTTCGAAATCGTTTTCAATTCAATTCATTTCGAAATCGTTTTCAATTCAATTCATTTCGAAATCGTTACATATTCAATTCATTTCGAAATGAATAAAATCGATATAAATATCGTTCACGTCAAAATGGCGTCAAACTAATCAACACGGCTTCATAAATTTCTATTTTCAAATATTCTATTTCAAATATTTCTTTTTCAAAAATAGTTGTTATTATCAAAATATTTCGTTCAACACATGACCAATCTCAATGGATGAGTACTGTCAACACATGAACTTTTATTTTATATTGATAAAGATATAAATTTTATTACTAAAATATTTCGTTCAACACATGACCAATCTCAATGGATGAGTACTGTCAACACATGAACTTTTATTTTATAATATTCTTTATTTTTCAAATTGGAATGAGGCCCAATCAATCACCATATAATGTTAATTATATGGATTTTCATACTACACACGTATATAATAGCATTGAAAAATAATCAACCATCAACCAAAGTGCACTACACCGTACAAGCATCAAATATAGATATCTAACGCTTATAACAGCCTGTCAATCAATCGATCGACATATTCAATCAATCAGGATGAGTGAACTTCAAATTTCATCCCAACACCCGTGTGGGGTTTCAAACACAGATTTTATTTGTGCAGTTGGGCGATGTGTAAAATTTATCGACCCAATAAATGTCCTTCAAATAGGTGTACATAAACAAACCGTCTGGTTTGTAAATGAATATTTTATTTATTCACCTTCACGTTAAAAATTATATTTTTAACGATATAACATTTTATTCCAACATATGAATTTCTATTCAGTTCATTCTTTAAATAAAAGGATATTTTTTTTATTTTTCTAACTTATTTTAGAAAATTTCGGCGGCATAACGGCACGATACTAGAAACGGGACAAGGCCTAGCCTTATCCCCGGTCTAGTGAAGGCCCACGCCATTCACACATCAATCAAATTCACCAAACAACCAAATTCAAATCATATCATATAACTAATTTATGCAACCAAACAAACAAGTCCATGGTCTGTGGACGATTGTGTCGGGTGCTACTAAGCACCGTCTGCATCCTAGTATATATATATAAATAGAAATGAAATTGAAAGGTGAGAAATTCTCACAGATAGCTATCCAATCATCTTGACCCTTCTTTTATAGAAATCTTCGCCAATCTCGCCTTTTGTCGCTTTCGTCTCCCGTATCCTCTACATATGTAAAAATCGAATTTTTACTTCGCTTTTCAATATATAAAAATCACATTTTTATTTCGATGTTCAATATATAAAAATCACATTTTTATTTCGATGTTCAATATATAAAAATCACATTTTTATTTTGATGTTCAATATATAAAAATCACATTTTTAATTCGAAGTTCAACATATAAAAATCATATTTTTAATTCGACTTTCAATATATAAAAATCGAATTTTTACTTTGCTTTTCAATATATAAAAATCCATTTCAAAAATATAGATTTCGCATTTTTACATCTAAAAAAATTCGCCTTTTCACATTTAAAAACATCGCCTTTTTCAAATCAATCTTTATTTCGCTACATATATAAAGATGCTATTTTTAATATTCCTATGATGTAAAAATTATATTTTTAATACTTTAAAAATACAAAGATCATATTTTTATCTTTCTACAATATAAAAGATTATATTTTTATCCTCCTACAATATGAAAGATTGTATTTTTATTCCTCTAACTATAGAAAAACTATATTTTTATTATTCTAAAGATATATATTTCAGTTCTGAATTTTTTTTTATAATTGAATTTATTTTTAAAACTGAAATAAAATCGAAATATATGTAAAAACTGAAAATAAAGACTCACCGTTTCTATCGAACGAGGGGGCAGTTTCATCGTGCGAATCGAGGAGGCGGCAGGGGGGTTGCTTGCTGGGGGTCGCCAGTCTGCTGGTCTGGGGACTGTCGGCAAAGGTCGGAGGGGGTTTGGGCTTGGGGACTGGCGAGGGACAGGGGGTGCGCAGGGGGGTCCGGCGGCTACTGACGTCGGCGCAGGTGGTGGCTTCCCTCGAGCAGCGGCGGTGAACGGATCTGGAGGTTGTGGGGCTTGCGCTGGAATCGAGGGGAGGGAGGAGTCGTCGTTGAGGTGGAGGTGGGAGGAAAGGAGGGGGGCGGGTTTGCCTGAGGCGCGGAGGCGCCTTCGTGGAGGGCGGCGATCGATTTGAGGGGGGGGGTCTGAGGGTCAACGGGTTTCTCCTTTTTTTTTTTTTTATTCTGAACGAATGAAAAGGATGGGGGAGAAATGAAGATATATAATAATATATATTTTATTTTATTTTTTATTTTTAAAACATAACTTTTTCATTCGAACTCGAAACGAGACCCACCGCCTGTCGTCCCTAGCTAATTACCCCCATCCCGAACACAATGGGATATGCCACTCAAGCCAATTCAGCTGTTTCGATCAGCTTCCGTTGAACTTACATTTAAATCGCTATATTGAATTTTAAACGTACATTTCAAATTACCGGGGTCACATAACAACTCTATAAATTCCATAAAAATATTTTCTAGCTTCGTATTGACTATACGGTCCTAACAAAACTAGTTTCGTCAAATTCTGAGATCGTTTGAAAAATGGCCATTTTCCAGTCGATTAAAATCAACTGAAACTGGTCAAACGCGTTTTCCTTTGCCACGCTCACATATTGATTCGAAAAATTATGAAATTTGAAACCTAGCAATAACTTTACATCACGGACCCAACAAAACTGGTTTCGTCGAAATCCGAGGTCGTTTGCAAAATTGCTATTTTTAAGGGCCTGAATTCCATAGCGGACATATCTTTAGATTCCCGCTATGAAATTTTGATTATCCGGGCTCGTTGGAAAGATATTATCAATTAGATTCCATGATTTTTGGTTTCACTAAAATCCGGATTGTTTTGCACCCGGTACATTTAATTGAAGTTTGAAATCGAATTATCGAACTACCACGCCATTTTCAATTCTATTTATAATTATAAATAATTATTTATATTCTAATGACGACGTATATAATATATACGTCGAATTATATTCAAAATAAATTTCTCGTCGATATTATTTAAAATACTCTATTTTAAATAATCAAAACTCGCTAAAATTGCAAAAATAAAAATTTCAAACTGGCTCGCATTTTCCGGGTTATTACAATAAACCTAGGATGGTATGGATATTTGAAACTAATCGATGTTGTTTTGGGGACTAATAAAATTTATTTGAGTTGAGAACAGGTGCAGAAGTGCCAATTCAGCTTTAAAACCCATTCAAGAGAAAATTTTGGAGTTAATTGAATCTAGTTTGAATAGAGCTGCATAATAACTAAGCAAGCTCGAATATAAAATATCGGTTATCACGTAATAACGCTTGCAAAAAGGTACGCCTATGCAGAATATGAAATTTTGGTTTTTATTTGGGTTTTGAGTTTAGTTTTTGAATTTTTCCTACCCTGTTGGTCGATGGATATATATTTCTTGAACCTGCGATTTTGCAGATGTCCTCCGTACAGGGGAGACTCTGCCAAAAATTTTCCAAAATTTGAGGTGTTAGAAATTTTTTGAAGATTTTTGGAAAATTCTTTTATTTGAATTAAATTGGTTCACAACCAATTAGATTAATTTTGGAAATTAAAAATCGAGTTTTAAATTTATTGTTTTGTAAAGATAATGGGTTTGTAATATTCTTACTTACCTTAGCAATTTCGAGGACGAAATTATTTTAAGGGAGGAAGAATGTAACGACCCGTAATTTGGCCGTCAAATATTTAATTTAATTTATTATTTTAAATATTATATTTGGGATATTAATTGGTTTTAATATTAAATTTGTTATTTAAAACGAAGTTTTAACGTTATATTTTATTTATAATACAAAACGAGCTCGAAATCGCGCGGTAGTTCGCAATATTTGGTTTTGAACTGCACCTAAGAATACAGAAGCCAATATAAGTCGGATTTCTGTGAAAAAAGAACGTTGGAACCATGTTGATGATAATTTTCATATGAAAGAGAAAAATTCAGATTTCGTGTTATAATTTATTATTTATGGCCAAATCAAATTTTGAAATAGTCGCTATGGAAAATCGTTATTTAATTATATGCCCTTAAAATGGCCATTTTGCAAACAGACTCAGATTTCGACGAAATCAGTTTCATTGGAACCATATCGTTAAATTATTGTACGATGTTAAATGGCATGGCAAACCGATGTTGTATGTGACCACGACAGCCGTAAACGCCCGTTCAGTTTCTATAGCCCGTATTTAATTTAATAAAGGGATATTTGGGTATAACTTGAACAGTCGGTCAAATTAGGCCACGAAACCAGTTCCATTGAGTTCGTATCATCGATTAGAGTTAGGATAGGTATATAGTTCGTTATTTTTGAAGACCGGTTAATTTGGTGTTCGAAATGGCATTGCGGTGCGCGTAAAAATAGCCTACCGGGGAAACAGTCTCAGAATGCGACGAAACTGGTGCCGTTGGGTTCGTATTAAAGAATTATTATAGGATTGCAAGGTTTCAAGTTGATTTGGTTTATCTGGTGATCGTGGAAAAATTAAACGCGTGTTTATTTCTGGTTTTATAAAGGGAATTTTTTCAAACGACCTCGGATTTCGACGAAACCTGTCCCATTAGGTCCGGAATACCTTTTTACACCAAGATTAGCCTTTTAATCAGTAAACGAAAATCGTTTGTAGTGGTGTCTGCATGTTACTTCGCGGTGAAGTTTCGATAATATTATTAAATTCTACCTACCCTCTAAAGAACATTACACGAGGATGGTTTTCTTTCCAGCAAAGAAAAAGGGCTCTGCTATGTTTTATCGCCATCAAGGAAAATTGCAGACCTACCTATATTGGTAGAAATACACATGCACATGTTTGAAGGACTCAATACAGATACTCTACTCATTCTTCTCCTACCTTCTGCAATGTACTCGCGCTGAAACTTCACCATCACCAGGCTTCCCATCCATCAGTAGACTGCTACACCAACTGACCAATGAAATGAAAAGTGAATGCAGACCTAGCCTAACGTTGAAATCCTATTATCCTAATACGTGGAAGCCAAGGTTCTACATCTATAAATAAGAATGAAAAAACATTTTCCCTTCAGCAACTAATACTCTCTCACGTAAGCTTTTACTTCAAAATGTAAAAAGAGGGGAGTAAGGCGCGACCGCTGATCACGTCAGGGAAACTCAAGCGACTGGGTTTCTTTCAGATCTGGGGTGAGCGAGTAGGGTAGGTCCAGGATCGAGAGAGGATCTGCATAGTGGAGGCGGACCGCATGTAGTTAGAGGCGAAGGCCAGGGATGTGGTGGCGCTCAGTTCGCTGGTCTCGGATAAAGGTCCGGTCAGTTATATGGGCGGCAACGACGACTCTTGGTGGCACGAGACCGGAGTTCTGTGCTGCGGTAATCTGAAGTCAAGTTGGAGCTTTTGCGTGTTGACTAAAACAAACGAGGACAAAGGGATCGGGAAGAAAAAGTAAAGGAGACGGACCTGTTCTTTTGAGCCATCGAAATGTAATTAACTGAGTATTTAAAACCAATTAGGAAATCTTATACTAATTAACAGTATTTTAACAAAACTAATTTATTGTATGTTGCCAGGTTAGGTGCTACATGACGGAAATAGCGTGGTCTCTAATGCTGAACGGATCATGAATGGTTACCTTTATTTGCCTAATCCAAATAAATTAAATATTACTAATTATGTAATTAGGGAACCATAAATCAATTTAACCCTATTGTTGGAACGGTGTGGGGACCAACGTGCCTGGAAATGGGAAAAAGGTCAGTTTAGGAATGAAGAGAGTGCTGCGTTGGAAACTAAAGAAATAGTTTGGTCGTGATTTCTTAAAACTAAGTAATTAGGTTCCTTAATTGGTAATTTAGAAATGGTTATAAACTAACTGAAATTGTCGCAAGGTATTTCGAAGAGCAGTATCTAACGGGTGAAGACAACAAACGAGAACAGGTTTATCGGGCCTGTTATAGCCTTCATTTAAGTAGTTCGAATTTAAATTAATTTAGATTAAAGCAAGTTAAGTTAATTCGTTCAGAAATCAAACTGATATCGATTTTAACCAGGGGTATTTTGGAAACGAGAAGCGGGTTTCGAACAAAGCGATGGTGAGAACGAATGAAGAAACCATATCAACCAGAATTATTCCTAATTATATAGAAGTAATTAAACCTTAACTTAGTTATATTTAAGAAAGTAAATTATTTATGTAAACCATATGTTATAATTGTATCATATCGCATATATATTGTCAGATACAACCAAACAAGTTGCACTAGGATCGTGGCGACAAACTCTACATTTTGGATCTGACATAGACAGAATCGGAGACTAATGGAATTTGTAGTTAAATTAAATACTCGTTTAATTTAACTGGGAACTGATCCACAAATCAACTCAAAGTGAGTTAAACTCACTCAGTTTTCCCATTTATATTTTATAAATTAGGTTATTATTTTGTGTGTTCTGATTGCTAATAGTTGACTGTTTTCTAGTTATATATTTGTTTGCTGATTTAACTAATTTCAGTAAAATACCAAATCATTATTTTAACGATTGGAACAAATAAAGGTAACTTACCTTATTGGTCACGTTTATAAATAAACGTGTTTAATGGTCTGGATTGTTTGATTTGTTTGAATTGTTTAAACTGTGTGGAGATAACCAGTTGAATACAGGGAAGGACAGGTTGGAGGGATCCAACCGGATTCCTCAAATATATTACTTATTTATTTCATATCATCATATGAAGTGTCCTGTTTGGTGTGATGAATTTGATTATTGATCATTGATTTGAAAAGCCAACCTGTGTTGTGTTTTAACCAGTGGGCTATATTGGTTGATTAATCGGCAGTAAATGGCCTAAAAGAAATGATATCGATTTACCGTCAGGTGAGTCGATAGAGATGAAGTTATAAAATTTATTTTATGAATAAAGATAGATTTTGAAATATATAATTTAAATAAAAACTTATTTAAAAGGAAATAAATATTTATGTTTATAATCAATTGTAAATTGATTTTTATAAAGTCAAACTGATGTTAATCAGATTTGTAAAGGTGAGAATCAGAAAGTTAACGTAACGATTAAATTTGGATAATTTTGTTGTTGAGAAACAATTTAATGGAATTATTTAAATTAATTAATTATATTATTAATTAATTTAAAGAGAAAACGAATTGGCATCGATTAATAAGATAATCGTGTTTTGAGTAAATAAATTGACTCTTTAGTCAGATTGATTTCTAAATTAGTATGTTTTGAATAGAAAATAGTTTAAATGAATATTTTTAGATTATAATAAGATTTTAAAAAGAGATTTACTGGTTATTTTAGTGAATAAAAGGAATTAACTACCTATGTAGTTAATGGTTGAAATAAATCATTATTGTAATTAATAATAATTTAGAGAACTACTTTTTAATGGGAATTTATTTAAAGGTAATCTAAGTTAAAAAGGAAATTCATATGAAAGAGTTTGATGATAAACCAGAGTTATATAAAAGAGATTTGAGGTGTTATATCGTTAATTCTAAATTAACGTTATTTAAGAAGGTGATTAAGCGGGGGAATTGAAATAGGATTTCCAAAGCATGAAAACATGGAATAGCTGTGAAAGGAGTTTGGTTAAAGAGGACGAGTTAAAAGTGGTATGATATAAAGAAGTTATTTAATTGAATTGAAAAATGATGAGGGTATTTTAGAAAAGGAGATTCTTAAAAGGATAATAAGGTTTATTAAACCGTATTTTGAACTAAATTGTTAAATGGAATCTGAATCAATTTAGAATGAAATATTGGGTTTAGGATTATAACTTGTATCTGTCTGAAGATATGAACGTTGTTGGTCAAGGTCTGAGAGGTAATTTGAATACCCTAACTTGAACAACATCAGGATTATCTGAAGATGATATTTTTTGGTAATCATAAAAGAAGTTAGTGATAATTTATTATATCCATTAAAGAAATAATAAGGCAACGTATGGTGAAAACGTGGAATATATTTATTTGGATTTCTAGATTAACGGAATATAAAGAGGATTTGAGTATATATAGTGCAATTTCCAGAGTAACGAAAATAAGAAAATTAGCGGATATATATGTATATATTTACTTATTTAATGATATTCCAAAAGAAAAAGGAAATAAAAACGATAAGTTTTTGGAATGAGTTTATTCTAAGAATTGATATTGAATATTGTTTTCAAATAACAATGGTTTACGTGAAATTGGTTAAAACAAGGTCGGGAATATACATATATATATATAATGAATTCTAGTGTATTTGAAATAGTTTAGGAGAAAAATAAAGTCTTGTGTCAAATAAGAGGCGAGAAATTATATTTATAATATCGAAAGATTTAAGAGTTTTAAATTCACATTTTGTTTTCAATTAAAAGGCCAAGTGATTCTGAATACCGAACCAGTGAACCCATTGAGTTGTCATGATTAAAACACTGTTTGTTTTGATAGTTAAATCACCGACTATCAAATCTGTTCAACACGATTGTTGGTACGGAAAGACCGGGATCGAATTTACATTCGAAAACCATTTCGACCAACAAATACGTGAAGAGATCAAGAGATGATCGAGGTAGAGCTTTGAAGACCATAGATTTTCATAAATGGAAGAGCCACTTAAATCCTCTGCCTTGCAAACAGAGATAAACTGTGATTCTGTCGTGATTGGAATCTACGGGTTGCAAGGACTTCTCGCTACTGATTCATGGGGTGATTCCTGAATTGGATGCAGTAGGAGAGTACCTTCGGTTCATCCTGTTCCTGGATGACTTGCATGGACGAGTGTCTGACAAAGTATTTCCAGACGGTCACGTCTATTGATTTCTTCAACTATACCAAAAGTGGAAGCGGAGAAGGATACTTCTTTTAGCTAACACGTAATGTATTGTTAAGGACATCAATCAGTGATTTGACGGATTTGACGATGTGGCAATCGAAGTGAATATGGTGTGATTGTAAAGCATAGCCTCAAGCCTCATCAACCGGGAAATGACAAAAATCGGGCAGGCAGCATGGCTATGTGGGTCGCTCCCATTAGGGTGTATGATCACCTATCTAGAGAAAATCTTATTTGCTTCTTTAATTTATTTCGATGCTGTCCCTTTTTGGGAAATAGTGGGTCGCACCCAACCGTTAGTGATATACATTCGATTCACTCAAGCGAAATGAGTGGTCGGTCATGTGTGGCCCGGGTTGCAAGACGTTCTTGTTGAACAAAGTGTATTCGCCTCTAGAGATACACGATCGGCAGGTGGTCCCATACCTTGTCATAGTCGGAATCCAATCTCCAATAAGCGCCTGCGGTTTTGATTGTATACTATATATGTGGAGCGTGAGATGCAAGCGTTCCACTAGATTGATATTTACTTGTAATTAAACATTATTATAATATTAGACAAGATATTGGTGTCAAAAATGGTTTGGGTTATCGTAAGGTAAAAACCGTCTGTGTTTATGTGTGGATTTGGCCTTACGATTACCCTTTGCTTTCGAAAGGATTTTAACTTAAAAATCAAGTTGTGTGATACCCTTAATACTGTGCGAGTTTTTCTCTCACTCTGGTTCACCAGACTGACCCGGTGTTTTGTAAATGCTCGGGTTAGCCCGGGGCGTACAGGTTCAGGTTATCGAATGTTGTAAAGAGGCGAGCTGGAAGAGTCCAGATGTATGATATTTTATAGCTACTATTCCGCTGTGTGTTGTGCATGAGGACAGATTATTATAGCTGTCCAGTTGTTGATGTACTCTGATATTGTAAGTATTTTTAAAAGCTCTCAGTAAAGTTTTATTTCTGTATTATATTTTGTTCCGCTGCGATGTGAGACTCTGACTCTGTGTTGTGTTGTTTCTTCTTCTTCTTCTATTCTAATATTTCTTTCTTTCTTATCTCACCCTCTAAATTCTTTCTAATAACGTCCAGTGTTTTCGGCGTTGGAAGGTCGGCATGAGTTACGGAAAAGGTATTTATGTCGATTTTCGGGACCGAAAATCCTCTGATCGTTACAATAATAGTGTCTAAATACAAATAATTAACAATCTAGTGGAACGCTTGCATCTCACGCTCCACATATATAGTATACAATCAAACCCGCGGGCGCTTATTGGAAATTGGATTCCTACTATGACAAGGTATGGGACCGCCTGCCGATAGTGTATCTCTAGAGGCGAATACACTGGGTTTAAAAGGAATGTCTTGCAACCCGGCCCACACATGACTGACCACTCATTTCGCTTGAGTTTATCGAATATATATCACCAACGGTTGGGATTAGAAACCGTTTCCCGAAAAAGGGACAGCATCGAATATAGATTAAAGAAGCAAATGGAATTTCTCTAGATAGGTGATTATACACCCTAATGGGAGAGACCCACATAGACATGATGCCTGCCCGATTTTTGTCATTTCCCGGTTGTGAGGCTTGAGGTTAGAATTTCCCTCTAGAACATCTGGCCACCATTCACTTTGAATTCCACATCGTCAGATCCATCTGATATCACTAATTGACGTCCACAAAAATACTCTAGTTGGGAGCTAACCAACTACAATATGTTTGAAGAAATCAACGTATGTGGTCTTTTAGAAATACTTTGTCAGACAATCGTCCATACAAGTCATCCAGGAACAGGATGAACCGAAGGCACCCTCCTACCGCATCCTTATATAGGAATCACCCCAAGGATCAGTAGCGAGTAGTCCTTGCAATACGTAAAATCTCAACCACAACTGAATCACGTCAGAATATTTCTGCTTTGCAACACAGAGATTATTCGTCAAGTAATCCTTCCGCTTATGGAGATCCACGACCTTCACTTGCTCCGTCTTCAATCAACATCTTCACGTATTTGCTAGTCGGAATGGTTTTTCTAATATAATTCGATCCCGGTCTTTCCGTACCAACAAGCGTATTGGTCAGGTTTGATAGTCGGTGATTTAACTATCAAATAACGATCGTGTAAATAAAATAAGCTTTTTGATTCAGCACTTGGCATGACTTGGCCTATTTAAAATATATTTAACAAAATTGTTAATAACTTATACTTCTTCCTATATATTCAAACATTATTCTTATTTAATTATACAAAACTATTTTACATATTTCAGAATATGTATAGATATATATATACTCAGCTTTCCATTTCCTTTAGGAATGTCGATATATTTCTTCAAAACCCTTTTTTCCCTTTTTCTTATTTCCAGGCATCTCACTATATACATATATGTATCATATTTAATGGTATAAAACAAATTATCGATTTTGATATGGCAAGGCAAACGTCAAACTATAATTTAAAACCAAGTATTTTTATATACGTTGTAACTAACATTTTAGCATTATTCATATTTCAAAATCTTGCACTCATGTTCAATATTCTTCTTATGGTTTAATAAACCAATTCCCACACTTTCTACTCACCACAAACGAATATCATTCCTTGATAATAGTGAAGCCGTTCAAGTTGGGGTATTTTATTTACCTCTCAGCCCTTGATCGACAACGTTCTTACCTTAGAATAATATTAGTTTGTCACTTAATCACTGATATTAAAATCTCATTTACCACCTTGATTTCAAATTTGGTTTTATAAACCGTTTCTTACATTTGAAATCTTCGTTCAATAATACCCTTACTTAATTCCTTTAATTAAGTAAATATTCACTAAAACATAACTTATAACTTAAAACATTATTTCACTTATAACTTTTGGATTTTAATAAAAATCTCACGTCAAATAATATGCTTCCTCCTATTCGGGCAAACTTTATCTTGGATTTTATAACTAAAATCCGCTTAACCCCTTCTTTACAATAAGGCTTTTAACTTGGATTTTTATTTCCAAGATCCATTTATCAATTTTCCACACAAGACCATTGTATGTATTTTCTTTTGCATTTGACGTCCTTATTTCAATTATCTTATTTGCTTAGTTCAATTCTTCAACATTTAAAGTTATCACTTTGGTTTTGAAAACCTCATTTTGAACCTTGCTTGGATTCCTCTTACCACTGCTACAAATCTATTTATGCTCTTTCCACCACTTGGCTTAGATTCCAATCTAAAACCATTACCATATTTTAATTGATTAACCCTTTTTCTTAAAAGTTCCATTCCAATTTATTCACTGTACTTAATTTACTAATTATGTAAAATCTTATTTACATCTTCACATTCACTTATAAATCTCATTTACAAATCTCGTTTGAACACTTGTGTTATAAATCCCTTTATAAAGCTCTTATCGCCCCTTTGACCAAAACTAATCGCTACTTAACCACTTCTAAATTGATGTCTAATTAAAAGTCATCGCTTTAATTATTATTAATTAAAATAATAATTAACTTTAATATTTACCATATTAAAGATATTTAACTTTGCTATTAACTAAAAATAGTATAATTATCATTTTGAAAAGCTTTAAATAAAAATTTAACTTTATTAACACTAAACAATTCGATAAGTATTTTGGATTATAGTAAATCGAAGATTAACTAATATTCAACACTAAACAATTCGATAATCAATTTTAATTACAAACGGTCGATTTTGCCAACCGTACGTATCAGTTAACTATTAACTACTTTCATTGTCATTTCCCTTTTTAATTTATTTAAATAACTTAATTAATTTAAAAACACCATTTAATTGTTATAAAACAATTATTTCATTTTACCAACCCATAGGTAAATTCTTTGGCATTTCTTCTTTTGGAACTCGTATCGATCATAAGATTTCATTACATAAACCCCTTAAATAATTCTTTTATAAACTCGATTTAAAATATATACTTATAAATTTCTAATTTAATTACTTGTATAAAATAACTAAAAAGCTTCAATTCAGTTATAAAGTAATTTTATAACTTTAAAACTTGCGTCGATTCACCGAACGGTAAAACGATGTCTAAAAGCAGTATATTTTAGGCCATTCACTACCAACTACTCAATCAACACTGTCGGTTGATTTTAAACACAACACAGGTGAATATCCATTCAACCATCACATTCAGACAGATTTTACTACCATATGGTGTTTAATAAGTTCAAATATAAATAATATAAAACAAAACAACAAATATAATATTTGAGGAATCCGGTCGGATCCCTCCAACCTGTTCTTCCCTGCACCACAGCTCGTTATAACATTTGATAATAATATATGAAATAAATTTCAATAATCTACTAGATTTAAAATGATGAAATATAAAGGATAGCAACCAATTGAACAATAAACAGCCAATAGCAACCAATCAACCAATTTATACTTTTAACGGTAATTTATATTTTAATATGAATTTACCACATCACAGGATTCCAGAAGGTGTGAGAATTAACTCACCAGTTTAATTTCGGTAGACGGTTGATAAGTTTGTTCCATTTAATTTTAAACGGACGTTTAAAATTAACTGAAATTCCAGACAACTCCAACTGATTCCAAATCAGCACGTACTCGTAGTGCTCGTTGCCACGATCCTGACGAGTCCTATTTCGCGTAATTCCGTTAAGCTACGAAAAAGTTATACTATTTAAAAGATTTGATTATAATTACCCACTTTTTAAATTAATTAAAATAAATCTAACCCCAACATTACCTTAAATCAACGTATTTGACATGTCAGATGAGAAATGCGTTTTCCCTTTTCAGCATTCCTGAAACCCGATCCCTTTTATCTCCTTCTTCGACTTTGAACACGGAACCAAAATCCACCCATCACCGTCAATCTACTACACCGGAATCCATGCCACCACCTGTGACAGAACCTCCCCGGTCACAGCTTCCCATCACCTCTGGCCTCGCTCTCTCCGGTGGCCTACAGCACCCTGTCGAACCCCAAACACGAAAAAAACCCTTTTCCGTTCATCTGTCTAGTTCGCCGTCACTCGACCACTTGAGGAGTCACAACCGCCACCAGTCTATAGCTCCACCTCCGCCGCTCCTTTTCTCTTCAGTTCCATCACCTATAAGTTCACCAGTCACTTGAAATCGGTTGAATTCCAACCATCACCCCAAAAACATGGCCTCTGATCAACTATAAATTCCTACCACTACAGTCCACTTCAGATGACCAGACCACCACCACTGGACAGCCCTCCTCACGCTCTTCAACATTGCTTTGAACTCCACCAACAAACGACAACTCAAATTGCCCCAAATCCCAAAAATTCGAAACTCAGATCTCGCAGTTAACTGCGATTTCCGGTCACCTCAGGTGGTATTAGGCCACCTAAATTTTACAGCACCTACTCCTCGACATCCTCTACGATTTTCATGTTTTCGACCTCCACTAATTCCTTAAGGATTTGGAAAAATAAATTAATTAAAACATAGGGGCTTTTCTGCAAATAACTTTGTTGGTGAATGTTGCCGATCGTTTTGGAATGAATAGGCTGAGTTTTAGAGAGTATATAAAATGGGAAATAATAGTATTATATGTCGATGTGACTAACGATATTATTTTTCGTGTCTATCGCAAATTTCGAACACTGTTTATTGGCTCCTATGCTCACATATAACCCCGTTCGTGATGCGAATGGACGCCATGGTATAATTTGACGTTACGGTCCTAATGAAATTTGTTTCGCCAAATTCCGAATCCGTTTGCTCAAACGGCGCTCGTTCACGTCCAAATGACTGTTTTATTTGCATTTTATTTTTGCCACGCTCACAGAATAACTTCGATTGACGTGCAACTCGAAATCTAGCAATAATATACTGTTGTAGTCCCAATAAAATTTGTTTCGTCGAAAACTGAGGTCGTTTGAATAAAGTCTCTTTTATAACTACCCAATTCAAATTAAAATAAACCAATTTTAAAATACCTCAATATAATATAAATAAAATATTATAATTAGACGTACACGACCAGAATTTCATACACTACCATAATAAAATATCACGGGTTGAATTTCAAGCCAAATCGATATTTAAAATATTTAAAAACCCTTTATTTTATATAAATAAATCGCTATATATATAGGAATTCCATAGCGACTATTTTAAAATTTGATTTGGACATAAAACAAAATCTACGCTATGAAAACTGGATTTTTCTCTTCCATTAGAAAATTATTATCCAATAGATTTCGATATTTCTTGTTTCGAGAAAATTCGACTTATTTTGGATCCTGTACAGCTGTTTAAAGTTCGAAACGCCAAATTATGAACTGTCGCGCCGCTGTAGCTCGTTTTATAATTAAATTATAAATTAAATATTCAATCGTCATTCTATAAATGAAATCGTCTCTATAATTTCAATATAAACAATATAAACAAGTTTAAATTTGCCCAATCACATTATACTGCAAATTCTACATTCTTCCCAAATATTTTGGAGTAAAAATATTATTATATCATTAATATAATTAAATATTCAAGATAAAATAATTAAATTCAATTATTTAAATACAAATAAATATTTTAAATAAATAAAATAATTCAAATAATAAGGCAGAAAAATACGGGACGTTACAACAATATTTGAATCTTTTCCAACTTTATTGTAACAAATTTATATAACAAATTACATTCTTTTTGACACACATTAAATTTTAACTTCCTTTTGTTAATAACTTACATTTCTCAATAACAAAGCCGTTCGAATGTCTTTGTTTTAACAAAATAAATTTACATACATACTAAAAATATTTTAAATACATAGATATACATTTCCTAATTAATGTATTCACATTTTACATTTTATTTACGAGTTAATTAAGTTTAGAAAACACAGTTTTCTCAACAATTCATTGTTTGCTAAAAAATTGTAGGTTGGCGCAATAAACTGCATACAAATCTTATAAATACTTACTTTTATCAAAATTCATACATTATAAAAAAATTCACGTTTTTCTTTCCATTTTTAAATTTTATCTACATTCAAATATTGAATTTCCAGTTAAATTCATTCCAAACACTTTGTTTAGAACAAATTTTGGTTTCAAAATACATGTTTTATTTTCTATTACAACCAAGTCACACTATATGAATTTATTTTTATTCGAATTTTCCATAATTGATTATAATTTCACCAAAACTCCTTATATAATCATATTAATGATTAATCAAGTATTTCACCCAAATGTCTACAATTAAACACCAAGACTTCAAATCTAAAATCCACTTAGATATTTATCTTTCTAAAATATCATTTGTATAATAAAAAATTATAATACTCGTTATAAATCATTAATCACTATTGCAGGGAATCTCAAACCTAGGGTTGTTAAGGACTCTCCTTTTTATAAAATTGCATCATCACAATTTTCTTTAGGGAAAGCTATATTCGACTCAATCAATTCATCAACACGAAGAATAAGCACCAAATAAAGATAAGTTTGACTTAAAAATTTATCACCCTAATCATGAGAGGATAAAAAATTAGGATAGATTTCTTGATAAATTCTTTGGTTTCTCATATGCAATTACTGAGATTATTAAACCACTAGATTTTTATGAGTTGCACATTCCTGTTTCGAAGGCATTTAATCCATCAAAGCAAAACACTACTATGGTATTGTACGAAAGGAACATTACCTAAGATCTTCCAAAACATTATTGTATGAAAGAAAGATGTTTGACACTTTTCTATGAATTAGAAAAGTGCAAATTATGCAATAATAACTGCAAGCGCACAGATTATGTAGTATGCAGATTGAACACAGGGAGGAAAATTAAATTTTATTATTTATATATTTCGTGGGTGAGTTGGACGAATTTTAGGATTTGATTGAAAAAAATTAGGATTACCGTTAAATCTAATCAGATGGTTAATCACTAATGAAAATTAAAATTGCAAAGACAATTCGTGCTCTACCAAATCTAATTGTATAGACGGCGCAAGTTGCTTGAAAAATAAATTGTAGAAAAGAAATAAATGCATAAGCTATTTACTCGATCGTAGACATTTCTGCAACATTTCTAAGAGAGGAACAAATAGTCAATTTTGAAAGAACTTTTTGTTGGCCTCTTTTAGATATGAATCTATCTGATTCAGAAGGAAAAGAACTTGCATCAGTATCTTAGTTTCAATTCAAACATAGGTTTGATTCACACTCCATGTTCTGAGAAATATTTACCATCCAATAAAAGTGCAGAATAGAAATAACAAATAGAAATAAAAATTAGGATTATCGTTGAATCTAATCAGACGGTCAATCACTAATGAGAAAATAAATGCAATATAAAACTGTGCTCTACCAAATCTAATTGAATAGACTACAAAAGAAAAGAAAAGAAAACTTTCAATTCATGGATAAAAGTTTACAACGGGATTACATCAGTATTTATAGGGGATGTAGCCTCCTTTCGAGGTGAATATTGGGCCTAAGAAAAATCTATAAAACATTTTCTTTACAAAGCAAAAAGATATGATCGGATGAGATATTCCTTGGAGATCTCCCTCTTTAACATGTGGCAGCTGATTGGGCTTTCTTTTGGCAATGATCATATCAAATATTCTTATCTATGGAAATTAAATACAAAAGACTTTTGTTTGATTTCTTTCAGTGGAATATGCCAAACTCTTCAAATATTTATTAGTGCATATATTATATGCATACATATGAATATACATATATATATAATATAACACTAGTCCATATATTCTTCAGAGAAATGAAGCCAGTGTGTATGTTCCTTTCATCAACAAAAATAAGGCTTGACAGAGATTGGACTCGGGTCACTCTGTCCAACTTTCCAAGCCTTTACCAGTGTGCTACAGCTTCCTTTGTAGTTGAAAACTTGTTGATATGGGAAAGCAGCTTTTTTCTTAGTAATTGGTCTTTAATTGAATGAAGGATAGATTTATTGAACCTGTGAAAACACATGAAAAGTACCCTAAGTAATATTTATTTATTTACAAAAGATAAGATATAAGAGCATAAAATAAACTGTAGTGACCCGAACTTCCCCGTCTCCGAAGAGAAGAGAAAGAACGAATTACTTTGAGGACAAGACAAAATAGAACGCAAACAGAAAAACATTTCATTGTTTATTACAACAATTCCATCAGAATACAAGAATATACAGAGTATGAATGAATAAAATACATTCGTTAAATATCAGAGATTACAATAAATTGCATAGCAGCGGAAAATAATACAAAACACAACTGAAAGTAAAACACTGATACAGAGCTTTCCGAGCATCGTTCCAGCTGTAAATTAGGATCCTATGAATATAAATCTGCAAAACCAAAACTACTAGCTACCCGTGTGGAAAATAGGGGCACCCAGAGTTTAGGTTAAAACAATAAACTCTAGGTCAGTCATGTGACTGGTGTGAGAACTAAAATAGTTATTAATCTTTATTTTAAAGTTCGGTAAATCAAGGGACCACGCCGTATAACACGGAACGGGGTTCCTCCCAATAATACCAGTGCATAAAACAAACAGCGCAATGCTAAATAAAGAAAAATGAAGCTATTATAAGACCCAGGTCCCATCACACAATGCAACGCAAGCCGGAGGATAGGAATTTTACCTTATAATAGCCAAAGCATGCTTGATACATTTAAAACACATTATTTTGATATTACTATAAGTGTATAGTGTCAAAACAATTTCAATCATAAATATCAATCATAGACGGCATAAGTGCCCCGTCCCACTATGTCGCCATACTAGGCTCTACAAATAAAACCGCAATACACGTATTGGAAATTGGATTTCCGTCATGAGTCGAGGCAAGGGGCAAGCTCCTCTCCGATTCGAGACACTCTAGCAAATGCCTCAGGACCCCACTATGATCCTTTGGAACCTCCAAGGCCGGTCCTCTCTTACTTTTGAGGATTGGTTATTCCTGAACACACGTTTCCCGGTCCTAAAAAACCTAATATCGAGGCGCCTCATCCAACAACCACACAGGTGAAAAGTATATAAATGTCAGTCAGTTTAAGCACTGACACCACCCATAGCTAGAAAGAAACGTCGTGCACTCCTTGGGTCCTTATCCCGTTTTTGACTCATACCGAGGTGTGAGGCTCGCGAATTAACGCTATACACAAAGCTACGCCACACAGGCCGTGCTTTGATCATCAACCACAAGACTTTGCTTTTCAACAGAAGCCTTGATCAATTGCCACTTACGCGTGCCACACTGGCAATTCACTCCATGCGACTGATGTCCATGGATATACAACCTCTGAGCTCGTACGTCTCAGAAAAGGGCGTTAAGCAAGAGAATAAATTCTCCGCCGCCAAACAGATGTATATTTAATAGAGAGCAATCAACACAGAATAAAATCCAATGTCAGACACACAATCCATTTACAAGTTCGTTCTGGGTCTGAATGAAACCGGAGGCACTTTCATCGCATATCCATCGATCTCCAAGTACGTCTGGACGATCACCAACTGTTTCTTTCCTCTTGGGTGTACAGCCCAATCGAGATCATCAGTAATCACCCAAACGATGTGAAGACTTCCGGTCTTCAACCACCATCTTCATCTTCGACATCTCGTCAAATCAGTTATTCAGAATGGGTATAACCCGACCTTTCTGAATAACCCACGTATATAATAAACAAATGTTACACAAACACAACAAACGCCTCATTCCAATTCAGAATGTTCTTTTATTCACAAAATCACATTCTTAGGGAAAGGTTCCCATTAATTTTATCCAAGATAAATTCTTCTAAATTTATTCTTTAATCTTCCTTTGGATATCATTTCAAACCATATTATGGTTTTCCAAACTAGTCGGGATTAGCGAACCACACCGAAGTAATTATTTATTTTATTTCCCAATCCCAACCTATATATCCCATGGAGCAAAACTGGGAATACTCCATAACTAACACCACGATGTTATCGGTAATATTAATTACCATTTCACGTTCAAATCTAATTAAATATTTAACTATCGCTTTGGAGCAAAACTGGTGGTACTCCATTCTCGATCACCTTCCGAATTTGATAATTTAAACTAACAATTCACATTTCAATCTAATTAAAGATTCATTAAAACTCCACTTAGTTTTAATCTTTTCAAAAATCAATATTCTGTCTTTAACTGGGTTAAAGAACCAATGTCATTTAAAACACGATTCACGATAAACCCAAAATCACACTCTATTGTTAATCGGGTTAAAGAACAGGTGTTAATGAAGACACCATTCACGACAAACCCAAATCACGTTTGATATTAAATACAAGGCTCTGAATAGAAAATATATCGGCTTATATTCAATATCAAATTCTGAAACCAACAAATATCGTATTGGAAATAACGATATAAAATATATCTTTCAAATTCCCATAACAACATCTGTATAATCACGAAATCCAACATTGAAATATTCCGAAGATAATTTCGATTCAAATCCAGTCCAATTCACGTATTGGGATTTTTGATTATTTTTAAAACCACTTTCAAATTCAATTTATTTATTTCAAAAATAAATTGATTTTAATTCTAGTTCGAAACTAGTTCATTTCGATAAAAATCTATTTTTATCTTTTCAAATGTGGAATTCTTCAGCCCAATTTTTCCCAAATCATTTCTTATGATTTTACACAAATAATAGATAGTTTTAATAATTTTATCAAGGCCCGTACAGTCGATTTCCACCAACGGCCATCGAACTACACGTACAGCGACCTTTTCCAAATTTGATTTGGACATAATTCCAAATCCATCCGTTAGATTTCAAATTTCTAACGTTCATTAGAAAGCTATTTTCGATACGAACCCAACGGTTCTGGTTTTAGGAGAATCCGACGGTCGGATCTCCCGTAACGTCAATTCGAAGTCAATGGTCGAAATTCACGAACTACCGCTGCGCGGCGCGTTCTATTCAAGCCATTATATATATAATATATATATATTATATATTTTTCGTCGATTTCCTTTTAAAAAGAATTTTATAAATCGTTTAAAATTCGTTTTTGAAACGATTTCAACTTCTCTTTCAATTTCAAATGAAAATTGAATTTTCCTTTATAAATTCGTTTTAAATTCATTTCAAATTAATTCCAATTCAAATCGATTTTTAATTCAAATTCAATTCAAATTCATTTCAATTCAATTTCAATTCGAATTCATTTCAATTCGATTTCAATTCGAATTTATTTCTATTTGATTTCAATTCTAATTCATTTCTATTTGATTTCAATTCGAATTCATTTCTATTTGATTTCAATTCGAATTCATATCTATTTGATTTCAATTCGAATTCATTTCTATTTGACTTCAATTCGAATTCATTTCTATTTGATTTCAATTCAAATTCATTTCTATTTGATTTCAATTATGAAATCACTTTTCAATATTCATTATAAAACGAATAAAATCGATAAAAATATCGTTCACGTCAAAATAACGCATCTCTAATCAACACGGCTTTATATTTTTCAAAGACTTATTTATTCTATTCAACAAATGAATATTTATTCTATTCAACACATGAATCTATATTTCTTTCAACACTTGACTAATCTCAACAAATGAGTACTGTCAACACATGACTATTTTTCTATTTTCCCGATTGGAATGAGGCCCAATCAATTACCATATAATGTTAATTATATGGATTCCATACAACACATGTATATAATCACAACAATAAATAATCATCATCATCCAAAGTGCACCACACTGTATAAGCATCAAATATAGATATCTAACGCTTATAACAGCATGTCAATCAATCGATCGACATACAACAATCAATCGGGATGAGTGGACTTCAAATATCATCCCAACACCCGTGTGGGGTTTCAAATCAACAAACACATATTTTTATCCACACACGTTAAAAACAATATTTTTAACGATAAAATATTTTTAACTATATAAATATTTTATTTCACATCACACAATCAATTTTCATCACAACAATCAAACATACAAGTCATCCATGGTCTGTGGATGACGGGTGTCGGGTGCTACTAAGCACCGTCTGCATCCTAGTATATATTTTAACTAGAAAAACAAGATTTAGAGTGAGAAGTTCTCACCGATTAGCTAATCCAAACGCCTCGACTCTTCTTATGTAGAAGTCTTCGCCGTTCTCGCCCTTTGTCACTTTCGTTGACCGTAGCAACTACATATATAAAAATCACATTTTTATATTGTTGCTATGTATATAAAAATCACATTTTTATAATCACTCCATATGGATAAAAATTCTATTTTTACATCGCTGCTATATAGATAAAAATTCTATTTTTACATCGCTACTATATAGATAAAAATTCTATTTTTACATCGCTACTATATAGATAAAAATTCTATTTTTGTGTCGCTACTATATAGATAAAAATTCTATTTTTATAACACTACTATATAGATAAAAATTCTATTTTTATAACGATGTTCATATAATAAAGATTATATTTTTATAACTCTACATAATATGAAAATTATATTTTCAACCTTTACATACGATAAAAATTATATATTTATCATGCTATGGTATAAACAAAAATCATACCTTTACATCGCTATCGTATATCTAAAAATCTCCTCTTTCTTCATGATAAAAATCTATCCTTTCTCTATATAAAAATATCGCCTTTATCTATATAAAAATCTCGCCTTTTTCTATATAAAAATCTAATTTTTACTATGATAAAAATCTAATTTTTATATTATAACTATATAAATAAAAATCACATATATTTTTCTCCATATCATAACATGTATAAAACCGATTTTTATAATTTAAAAACCCTATTTACATTAAATAAATAGAAATAAATAATAAAATAAAACAAGAGAAGCTTACCAGCGGGTTTGGAAGGGGGGTATGGCGGCGTCAAGGTGGTGAGATCCGTTCAGGTGGCGGTGGTGTGAGCCTACAGTGGTGGTCGGCGTTTTTGTGGAGCTTCGGGGAAAGTCTTGAGTGGAGGAGGACGATGGGGCCCGCGGAAACGAGCGCGTGGTGGCTAGGGACTCGTTGGAGGCGCAGGCGGTGACCACCAGGGGTGGACGGCTTCATGAAGTTCGATTTGAGGGCTAGGGCGCGGTGGTGGGTTCTTGGGTCTATGGGAGTTCGGAGAAGAGGAGAGAGGAGGGGAGGGGAGGGGAAGAGAGCGGCGGAGCGTGGGAGGTGACACGCGGTGGCCCGACGACCAGAAAAGAGGGGGCGACGGGGGTTAACGGCGGGAATTGGGGGTTTTCGCTTTTTTTTATTTTTTATTTTTAAATTCTGGTTTGACTGGGATAGGGTAAAGGGGGAGAGTTATATATATATAATATTATTATATTATTATTATTTCCAATTTAAGTTGACTTTTCATACCATCTCCAAACGACACCCAACGACTGTCGACCCTAGCTAATCACCCCCAATCCGAATGCAATGGGATATGTTTCACAAGCCAATTCGGCTCTTATGATCAGTTTTTCTTTAAATTACAACATAAATCATTATATTCAATTTTAAACGTACATTTCAATTTACTGGGGTCAAATACAGACTCTAAAAATTCCCAAAAAATATTTTCTAGCTTCGTATTAATGATACGGTTCTAACAAAACTAATTTCGTCAAATTCCGAGACCGTTTGAAAAATGGCCATTTTCCAGTCGATTAAAATCAACTTAAACTGGTCAAACGCGTTTTCCTTTGTCACACTCACATATTGAATCGAAAAATTATGAAATTTGGAATCTAGCAATAACTTGACATCACGGACCCAACAAAAGTGGTTTCATCGAAATCCGAGGTCGTTTGCAAAACGACTATTTTTAAAGGCCAAAATTCCATAGCGACTATTCTGAAATTTCAACTGGACATATCTTTTTATCCCCGCTATGAAATTTCAATTTTTCGGATTCGTTGGAAAGATATTCTCAAATAGATTCTATTATTTTTGGTTTCACTAAAATCCGGTTTGTTTTGCACCCGGTACATTCATTTGAAGTTTGAAATCGAATTATCGAACTACCGCGCCATTTTCAATTCCTTTTATAATTATAAATAATTATTTATATTCTAACGACGACGTATATAAATATATTCGTTCTAATTCTATTCAAAATAAATTTCTCATCGCTATTATTTAAAATAATCATTTTAAATATTCAAAATTCACTAAAATTGCCAAAATAAAAATTTTAAACTGGCTCGCATTTTCCGGGTTGTTACATTCTCCCATACTTAAAACTTTTTGTCCCTGAAAAGGAACGAAGTCGAAAGTTGTTTTACAAATCAACTCAACTTTCATTATTTTGATTACGGCTTAAGTTCTTCAACTTTTCAGTTTCTAAGAACTTTTCAAATTTTTCAAAAATTTGGCTAACACCCTAAATTTTCGAAAAATTTCGCCATAACCTCTCCTGCACCGGGGACTTTGGGATATTTCATATAGCCTCCCATGGACTTCTTCAACTCAAAAGAAAAAGAAAAAGCCAAGCGGCTAGCCAATCGGCTCATAAAATCATCATCACCCAAACAAAACAGGAAATTATGGTAAACATGTACCTATTTGTCGGGCAAACAATTTTATTCTTCTGCTCTAGCCTCCTTGCTATGACCTGTTCAACGTAAGCACATGTATATGCATGCAAATGCAACCAATATTCAATACAATTCAATATTCGGTTCAATTAGGCTAAATGGTTCAATATTATTAAACAAATAAACAAACAACACAACCATCAATCAATTAGTGAATTAATGTTTCAAATTCATAATTTTAATACATATACAGAAAATCATCTTTTTGATGCCAAATCACAACAATAAATCTATCTATATTTTGGTTCTCACACCAGTCTAATGGAAACATATAGATATCACACCTTCGAAACACGAACACAATTACTGATGATGACGCGTCAATCATCAGAATCAGGTCCGTGCGACCAGAGCGTGATTCTATATCTATCCAGTATATTAAAACTTCGAATATACGTTCATGACCCGTATATGCAAAATCTCTATATATTGGATTGTCCAAATTCAAAATAAGTAAATATTCAAATACGTATAATTGAATTAAATTTTCAAAACAAAATTTGTTTTCATTTGAAAGATATACTCTTCACACTCGTTCTAGGATACTACTGATCCTATCTCTAACGAGTCATTCTAATTGGATATTACTAATCCAATATCTGATGAATTCTTTCATTCGGTTATAATGTGTCTTGTTCTCGAGCTCTGTAAACCAAAGCTCTGATACCAAACTGTAGTGACCCGAACTTCCCCGTCTCCGAAGAGAAGAGAAAGAACGAATTACTTTGAGGACAAGACAAAATAGAACGCAAACAGAAGAACATTTCATTGTTTATTACAACAATTCCATCAGAATAAAAGAATATACAGAGTATGAATGAATAAAATACATTCGATAAATATCAGAGATTACAATAAATTGCATAGCAGCAGAAAATAATACAAAACACAACTGAAAGTAATACACGGATACAGAGCTTTCCGAGCATCGTTCCAGCTGTAAATCATGATCTTGTGAATATAAATCTGCAAAACCAAAACTACTAGCTGCCCGTGTGGAAAATAGGAGCACCCAGAGTTTAGGTTAAAACAATAAACTTGTGATGACCCCAAACTTCCACGGAATGAAAGTAGGAGTAATCATTTGGAATATAACATAAATACAATAATACATATTACAAATACAAAATAGCATAGGAAATTCATAGAGTAACAACATCATAGCAGCGGAAATATAATGTCATCAATCCACAGAAAATCCACAGTCACAGAATTGTACATTATTACATCAAATTCGTAGAAAAGAGATAAGTTCCAACTCCAACTCAAACACGTGGAACAAACCAAGTTTCATGTCTGAAATAAAAGGAAAGAGAAAAATGTAAGAGCAGCGAATGATAAGTCTTCAAACTCCTAGTCATCACCTCTCCACAAGCAAATCCAAGAGAAATAATAAGCAGCTCCAAGGAAAGGCTCCAAGCGAAAGATAACCTGTTTACTTGGCTGCCCATGTAGAAAGGAGGGCACCCGAGTTTGCAAAAAGGTGAAACAAACTACAGGTCAGTCGTGGGACTAGTGTGAGAATTCTTATCTAATTTATTACTATTAATAGGGCAAATCCAAAGACCACGCCGCTAATGCGGAACGGGTTTACCCTAATGGATTGTCGTGCATAAAAGTGTCAGAATAAATGATAAGTAAATTGTACAAAAACGCTATGCTTTTTAGAAAAATGGAATCACCATAAGACCCAGGTCCCATCACACAATGCAACACAAACCAGAGGATAGGGTTTTACCTTATAGTGATTAAACATGCTAAATACGGCAAATACGAGTTTTATATTATTAATATATTAAAACATTTCAAAGTAAATATAGAAATCCTAGGAAGAATAGTATCCCATACTACTATGCCTCCATACTAGTAATACAATCAAATTCGTAGGGTCGTGTTTGGATTTTGGTTTCCATCATGAGTCAAGGCTTGGGAGGAGCTCCTACCAATTCAATACACTCTAGCTAATGTCTCAGGATTCCCCGCAGTGAACCCTTGGATCCTGCAGGGCCGGTCCGCCATACGAGTTGCGGATTAGTTATTCCTGAACACACGTTTCCCAGTCCTATAGGACCTATCCGAGGCGCCTCATTCCATCATCCACATAAGTAAAATGTTGGGCCGTGTTAAAACCCAATCAGCACTTCTAGCTAGAAAGAAACGTGCTGCTCTCCCTACGTTCCCTTCTCCCGTTTTCGACTCCGCCGATGTGTGAGGCTCGCGAAGTCATGCTATACACAAAGCTATGCCTAAACAGGCTATGCTTTGATCATCCCACAAGGCCTGCTTTTCAACAAAACCTTGATCCTATGCATCTTAGCATGCCACATCATCACTCCATATCATATTACTAACCCTTTCCCGAAATATATGAATGGGTGTTAAGCAAGAGAATAAATTCCCCGCCACCAAACATCCATACATTCGACCTAAGATCAATAACATGATATTTGATAAAGTATGATGTCAGACACACAATCCATTTAGTAGCTTATGCTCTGGGTCTGAGCGAAAACCAAACCCGTGAAATCAACACGTACGTTTAGGCAATGACCATGACCTTTGAATTGGGAGCAAGTCAAATCAAGGCCTCGATCGTTGTCCATTCGAGGGAGGATTTACGGTCTTTATACGCCATCTTCATATTTTCAATTAACGTCATTTGGATTATTCAGAATGAGAGAACTCGGACTTCCCAAACAATCCTCGTATATATATATATATATGTATGTATATTTTAAAATCCTTCTTATACATTAATAATTATTTTTATTAACGATTTATTCCTATTTTAATTATTTAAAATAATTAAATTTTTATATAACGACGCCTTAAGTCCATGGGCGACTATGGCGCTGCATTCAAACAATTTTGATTTTCACATTTCTCAGAATCTAACCATTGGATCTTAACGTAATATATATCGTTGGAAATATTTTTCCAATACGGTCCTAATGGTTTCAGTTTCAAGAAAATCCGACGGTCGGATCTTCTTGTATAGTCGTTTAAATGTACGATTTCAAAACGCGAACTACCACGCCCTATTCGTTTAATTTTAATTATATTTATATATAACCATTGAAACGTAATAACGTCGTTTCATTAAAACAACGCCCTACAAAACTACCAATACTTACCATTTTTTTTTATATTCATTTAAAAATGAAAATAATATTACAGCATCCTAACTTCATTCTTTCTCTTACATTGAAAATGTAAATTTTGATACACTCAAAATCCTATTTTTTTAAATTACATATAAAAAAATATAATTTTTAATGACAATGCAAACTCTACTCTTAATTCACATTGTAAAAACATGATTTTTAATTACAATGCAAACACTACATCTAATTCACATTGTAAAAATATGATTTTTAATTACAATGCAAACACTACATCTAATTCACATTGTAAAAATATGATTTTTAATTACAATGCAAACACTACATCTAGTTTACATTGTAAAAATATGATTTTTAATTACAATGCAAACACTACATCTAATTCACATTGTAAAAATATGATTTTTAATTACAATGCAAACATTACATCTAATTCACAATGTAAAAATATGATTTTTAATTACAATGCAAACACTACATCTAGTTTACATTGTCAAAATATGATTTTTAACATTCAACGTTGATTCACTTTATAATTTACATATAAAAATGTAAATTTTGACAAACGATGAATTTCACCTTTTAATTACAAAGGAAAAATGTAATTTTTAACATTCAACGTTGATTCACTTTATAATTTACATATAAAAATGTAAATTTTGACAAACGATGAATTTCACCTTTTAATTACAAAGGAAAAATGTAATTTTTAACATTCAACGTTGATTCACTTTATAATTTACATATAAAAATGTAAATTTTGACAAACGATGAATTTCACCTTTTAATTACAAAGGAAAAATGTAATTTTTAACATTCAACGTTGATTCATTTTATAATTTACATATAAAAATGTAAATTTTGACAAACGATGAATTTCACCTTTTAATTACAAAGGAAAAATGTAATTTTTAACATACAGTGAAATTCTATATATTTACATTAATAAAAGTGTAAATTCCTCATTTGGTGAAATTCTTATTAACAAAAATGTAAATTTATATTCCATGTCACATTCTTATTTTATTTACATTAAATAAAATGTAAACTTTCATTCTTGTTGCATTCTTATTTTAATTACATTAAATAAAATGTAAACTTTCATTCTTGTTGCATTCTTATTTTATTTATATTAAATAAAATGTAAACTTTCATTACGGTGAATATTTCTATATTATTTACATTAACAAAAATGTAAATTTTCATTACGGTGAAAATTCCTACTTTATATTTCATTATGGAAAATCCTATCCTTTATATTTTTCAATGAAACATATTTTTTTTACTTTCAATATAAAAATTTCATCTTTCATTTACAATGTAAAATTCATTCTTAAATTACAAAAAAAAAATTCATCCTTTAATTACAATGTAAATTTCATCATTTAATGTTCACATGAAAAATTTCATCGTTTCATATTTTCATGAAAGTTTGCATCTTTAACATTTCAATTAAAGATTTAGTCTTTAATAATTTAAATCAAAAATTCAACCTTTAATAATTTTTCATTATAGTATTTCATGTCAAATCCCATAACAACAACATCCAAACAAACCAACATGATCAAATCCAATAATTAACCTCAAGGCAATTTACAAGATGAGGTTTAACTTGGCATATGGCAAATCAACAAGGCAGGATTTAAATAAATTAACTCATAATTAATTCTAATTAATCAATCAATTCATATTTAACGATAAAATTTCAGATTTAATATCATGTCATTATAGGCAATTCAGATTCAATATCATACGGTATGAACATTTCAGATCTATGTTTTAGATATCATGTCATATTAGATCTACTATTAATAATCATGGAAATAATAATTAAATAAATTAAATTGAATAAAAAAAATTCTCACAGTGGTCTGGACTAAGGAGAAGACTCGAGTTCGATCAGATTTGGTGTTCGAATTCAAATTGATTTCGGATCTGGAATGATTCAAATTCAAGTTCATATGAATAATTAAAAATCAACTTTTAACAACTGCAGTTGCTACAGCCAGAAGCGTGGCAAATTCTGAGGTGAATTTCATACCTAAACTGCTCAAAACTTTGGATCCAGAAATCGGGAGCTGTGGTTAACGGTTTTACGAACGGTTTGCGGGAGATTGACCGCCTTGAAATGAGCTATCGGCGCCAGGAATCCGGGGAGGTGCGCACGCACGTGGTGGGCCCGATTTGGTGTGAACGGCGATGACTTTAGGTGGATGGTGCGGCGGCTACAGGCGACAAGACCGGGGGAAATTCGTATGGAATCGAAGAGCTTGAAAATCTCTTCGAAACATAACAAACGGCGAAGGTTTTTGTTGAGAAACGAAAGAGAAATCGAAGTTTGAAATTTTGAATGGTTATGGGTTCATTGCGGCTGAAAGTAACGATGGGGAAGAAGTACTGTAGCGATGGTATTTATATTAAAATATTAGGTTAATCTAATTATTATTTAATTAGGCTGTTATAGCCCGTTTTGGTCCGAACTCCGATTTAGGCCCAACGACTGTCGTTCTTACCGTTTAGCCCCCGTTCCGAACTCATCTGGACCTGTCCCGTTAGCCCAAAAGATCATCTTGACCCCCATTTTTCAGTTTTAATATTTAAGTCCTTTATTTTAATTTTACCGTACAAATAAATTTACCGGGGCAACAAATTAACTCAGAAAAATCTAGAAAAATTATTTTTGGCTTCGTGATGATGATACAGTCCTAACAAAATTAATTTCGTTCAATTCTGAGACTTTTTGAAAAATGGCTATTTTCAAGGCGTATATATTAAATATTAAAAATACATTTTGAAACAAATAATTTCTGAAACTCGAAATATATAAGTGTTTACTATTTTTCAATGCAGAAACGTCATTCTGAACTCAATGGAAGTGGTTTCGAGTTCAAATTTCTTCGTATGCAAAATGTCTATTTTCAAGGGCGATATATTCTCTATAGCGACCTTTCTAAAAATTCATTTGGCCATAACTTTTGATTTCTGCTATGAAACTTCGATTTTTCAGATTCGTTAAAAAGATATTCATTAACAGATTTAAATATTTTTTGGTTTCGTCAAAATCCGGTTTATTCTGCACCCTGGGTAGTTAGTCAATGTTCAAGTTTGACTTTTCAAACTACCATCCTATTTCTAATTCTTATTGTAATTTATTTGAATATATTTGCATTAACTTTGCTCGAAGTAAATTTCCATCCATAATTATTTTGAAATAATTTATTTTAATTTTTTAAACACCCCTAAAATCCCTAACATGAAAATTCTAAATTGGCCCCAAATTCCGGGTTGTTACAGTCTCCCCCGCTTAAGAACTTTTCATCCTCGAAAAGGAAAAGAGAATAGTAGAAGGGTAGGAACCAACATAAAGAATGTTTTTAACATAAATAGTACCACCTAAAACATCAAGCTTACCTGCTCCTTCTGAAGAAGCAGGTGCGGAAGAAAGTGGTGCACTTGCTTCCTCGTACACATGGGCAACTTGGGAACTCCTCAATAGTGGACAATTAAGTTTGATGTGACCCTTTTTATGGCAGTTATAGCATCTTCTAGTGTCCTCCCTTCTGGCCTTCTTTGGATTCCCGTAGTCCTTGCTAAAGTGTCCAAACTTCTGGCAGTGGTAGCAGTGTAGCTTAGTCTTATCATGAGTCTTAGCGGCACCAGAACTGCTTTCTTCAGACTTCTTCTCATAGCGACAGGCAAACTTATCATAAAGCCTTTCCACCTCTTGCCTTGCAATATACTCTTCATTAAACAGCTCTTTAAATTTGGTCCAAGTCATATTTTCTTCATCTCCTCCTATATTGACCTCTTCCCACCAAAGCTGTGCTTCGCCTTGGAGCATCCATGAAGCCACAAATCTCTTCTTTTGATCTTCCAGTTCTAGTGCTCTAAATAACTTTTCACAATTTTTAAGCCATGTCCGAGCCTACGTCACGGTCTTCGTACCTGTGAACGGAACTCCATCTAATTTCTTAAAATCCTTCACTACCCTCACCAAGTCAAAGGGCTGCGGTGGTGGTTGTTGAACTGCGACCTCCTCGATCCCAATAACATTTTGCCCCATTGTTCTAACTCTAGCAGTTCTAGCGGCATGAGTACTCATTTTTAGTTAGTTCTGTACGATCAAGGAAAGAGTCAGAACAACTGTAATGGTGATTCAAATAGATAGAAAAGATCGAAGGATGAATGAAAAGATGATGATAAAGTGACTGGCTATTATGTATCTGTAATGGCGCGTTTTGTTAGCTGTCGAATAATTAATTTATTTAATTATTTATATATCGATTTGGTGATATCGATAACTTAAAGTACAACGTTCGAACTTATAATTTATAATTATAATTAAAACGAACCTGAAACGTCGCGGCAGTTCGCAATTTGGCGATTTGAACTTCAACTGAATGTACATGATTCATTTTAAGCCGGATTTCTGTGAAACAAGAAACGTGTGGAGCTGGTGGAGTATATCTTTCTAGTGGAAGAGAAAAATCAGTATTTCGTCGTGTAGATTTTGAGTTATGTCCAAATCAAATTTCAGAAAAGTCGCTGTAGAATTCCTTTATAATTTGTGACGCTTTATATATGTTATAAAAGAGATTTTCAGTATAAACTGAATACCGGGATAATCTAAAATCTGAAATATCAAACTGTAAATTCTGATATGATATTCTGGAGCTGTACGATATCATATGTGAAGATATACGATAATATTTAATTTTAAATATTTAATTTAATTATATTTAAATATGTTTATATATTTAAATAGGCTATTTAGAGCGTTAAAAATAGCCACTTTTACATACGGAGTCGGAATTCGACGAAACCAGTTTCGTTGGGACTGAAATGGCGAACTCTAGCTACATGTCCAGTTTGGTGATTTTTAGGTATCGTATGTAATCACTGGGATTTTTAGAAGGCAGGTACAAGGAGGAAATCGATAAAATAAATACAAAAAATCAAATTGAAAATATCCCTCCCATTTTCTGAGGTTCCGCACAGGCCACATGGCCTTCGATCTCCACCACAAACCTTACCTAACCCATTCAAGCCTATATAAGGCGTATAAACCATCACAACAAACAATTTTCCCAAAGTAAAAATCAAAATCAAAACAAGAAAATTACTATAAATTACAAAGATTTGATATTCAAATTCACAAGCTCTGAGCTTCGATCTGATATGGTTTTTGTCATGCTCGGTGATGATTTTCGACGCTGGAGAAATACACAGTACGTGTATTCAAGGCTAGGGCTAAGGTCGGATTTCGAGGCGGGGAGCCGGAGGTGAACTGGTGGTGTCGATAAGGAGAGGGGGAGGCAGCTCGAGTGTCTGGAAAAGTCTGGTGGTCATCGATGGGTTAGAGGACGCCGCGACTGTAGCTGGTGGTTGATGGAGGACGCGACTGGAGTGGAAGTCGAGTTCGACGATAGGGTGTGAGGATGGAGCGGGTTTTGATGGCGAAGTCATGGGTGGTGGTTGCGGCCTCGACTGGTGGACGATGGAGGAGGAACGGCCGGTCAAAGTGGCGGTCAAAAGGGGGGTGATTTCCTGTAGGAAGCGAAGTGACTTTGGGAAAGTAACGGACTAAAGGGAGGGCCGGTTTTTAATTAAAAAGAGTTGGGCTTCATGGGCCAAGGGGGGGTTGTTGAAGGTGAGCCCAATAGACCATTTATTTAAGTTATTAATTAAAAGAGATTTGTGTACTAACTTCAGAAATGCATAACTTGATCATATTATATCAGAATCACGAACCGTAAGTTGCGTTGGGATCATATGGACGGGAGCAACACAATGGGACTGACCGCAAGTCAATCCGAGTCCGTTAAAATTTATAGAAAAATAAATCGGCTGAATCAAGCGATGGTTATCGTCATTGACGATGATCGTCCAAATGTGAGTAAATCTCACTAACTCTGAACAGTTTATATCATGTTGCATTGTTAGAACTGTTAAAATTGTCTGTTTGACTGTGTGTTGATTGGTTGATTGAACTGCTAGTTAGTTAGTTAAATTTATATATTGATTCTGCTATCAGAATAATTTATATTGAACTGAAAGTGATGATAATCATATTGTGTAACATCTGTGGATGCAGGGAGACAGGTTGGAGGAATCCGACTGGATTCCTCAACAGTTATTTTATTGTTTTTCATATATTGTTATATGATGTGATATAAAATCTGTGGGCGATCATATGTGCTTGGACGATATTGAACATCGTGATTTGATATGATTGAATACCATAACATACCGAAATGTTGATAAGGGGATTTTCAATGTTTATATTGAAAATGAATCTTATTTATAAAATCGATAGGATTTTATAAAAGGAAAACATTTATTTAATTAGAAAATAAATAAATGAAAAAGGAAACATTTATTTAGAAAATAAATGAAATAAAATAGAAACATTTATTTAGAAAATAAATGAATTAGAATATAAAGGAACATTTATTTAGATTATAAATAAATGGAATAAAGGAATATTTATTTAGGGAATAAATAAAGGAACACTTGTTCGGAAAATAAACAGAATTATACAAGGATAGATTTAAACACGTGCTTCGCACACAAGTATAACACGATATGGATTTTTAGGAGATATTAAATAGGAAATCTATTTTTAACAGATAAAGTAAGAAGATTTAATTTATAAATAATGTTTTATAAATTAAATAAAATATTTATTGTTTGATAAATGGGATATATAAGTTTGAACTTATATAGAGAAGTAGAAATTGTTTTTAACACCGATAAAGTAAATAAACGCTGTTAAAGGGAAATCCTTAGAAGGGGAGAAACGTTATTAAAAGGACATTTATAAAGTGAAGAACCGTTACTAAAAGTAAATCTTTATAAATGGATAAACGTTGTAAAAAGTTAATCTTTATAAATGGATAAACGTTGTAAAAAGGAAATCTTTTGAAATGAATAAACGTTATAAAAAGGAGTTAATCGAATTTAGTTATTCGAAATGAGTTATTCGAATTAGATATTTGAATAGAGTTAAACACATTAGAGTTATTCGAATTAGTTATTCGAATAGAGTTAAACACGTAAGAGTTAATTGAATATTAGTTATTCAATTTGAGTTAATCGAATGTAGTTATTCGAGAAGAGTTAAATCGAATTTAGTTATTTGAAAGGAGTTAATCAATTTGAGTTAAGTTGAATCGAAATGGAGTAAATCGATTAGAATTAAGTTAATCGAGTTAGAGTAAATCGAATAGCAGTTATTCGAAGGTAAGTTATTCGAATTAGTTATTCGAAGGAGTTAATCAATTAAGTTATTCGAATTAGTTATTCGAAGGAGTAAATCAAATTTAGTTAATCGATTAGAGTTGAGTTAATCGATTTGGGTTAAGTTAAGTTATCGAGTTAAGATTTATCGAGTTAAGTAATCTAGTTAAGTAATCAAGTTGAGATAATCGAGTTAAGAAAATCGAGTTAAGTTAATCGAAAAAGTTATTCGGTAAGAGTAAATCCATTTAAGTTAATCGGATGTTAGTTATTCGATAAGAATTGACACATTTAAGAAAATCGAATATTTGTTATTCGATAAGAGTTAATGAAATAGAGCCAACCAAGAAGAGTTATTCGAATATTAGTTATTCGATAGAAGTTAATCGAAATAGAGTTTATCGAATATAAGTTATTAAAAAGGGAGAGTTAATCGAATAGAGCTTTCTCGAAAGAGAGTTATACGTCGAATTCGATTATAGCGAATTCAGGAAAGTACTATTTACTTTCCAGGGTTTAAATCAAGATTTAGTTATTGATTTAGAAATTAGGTGTCTGTTAAATTATTCGAGTTAGGAAATAAATTTATAATTTAGGTTAGATATTTTAGGGGTAGGAATTATAACGTTATAGTTATAATCAAACGTTGTCATATAAGAAGTGGATTCGTAACCTGAATCCGAGAATTTGCGTAAATAGATGATTGTAAAAAGTGAGCGATGAACTTCATCTATTTCACAGTAAAGGACGTTGTTCAATTAAGGTCTGCGAGGTAATTATACCCCAACTTGATTGACTTCAGAATTGACAAAGGAATAGTTGTGGTTCGATCTAAAAGGTTGATTAGGAATAAAGTTAAGGAATAAGCGATAAATGGATTAAGAGAAACGATGTTTTATACAACGTTCATTGGAAATCCGTAAATGAGTTTTGGAAACGTTTTCCAAATATAGTCAGATATGTTTTCTAAACATAGAAAATGAAATGTTTTCATGATAAGAATTTAAGAAATAGAGTTAAGCAAATTCAGAAACTGACTGGAGAGGGTAAGTTGAACGGTTTTCTAAGTGACGATCTGATGTTGGTTTCGACCTTTCGGATTGATACTTAGAGAATTGTTCTCATACTAGTTACAGTTAGGGACTGATAGTTGCGAAATAATAGTGATGTGAAAATAAGCTATGGAAATGTTTTCCAATGATTAATAACATATATTTTCTAAATATATGAAATAAGGAAATATGAACATATGATGATTGATCGATCGAATTCCCATTTGGAAATAAGATCGTTGTTTGTACACCGACATGTTTTCATTTGATAGTTGAATCACAGACTATCATAGTTTTGACCATTTTTACGTTGTTAATATGGAGAGACCGGTTGGATTATTATCCGAAGAACCACTCCGTATTAGCATAAGCGTTGCGAATCAAGTACGCTGAAGATAATTGAAGACGGAGTGAAGTGCAAGGGCTATTGTGAAAAGCCTAGTTAGGATGGATTCACTGAATAGTGCCTTCGGTTTATTCAGTCCCAGAACAACGTATATGGATGAGTGTCTGACAAAGTATTCTTAACGAATCATATATGTTGATCTCTTTAAACGTATTACTTTGGTAGCGGAGAAATTCGTTTCTCTTAGCTTTTATACCCGTGATGCCTTGAGAAATCGATAATGATTTGGCGGGTATGACGATGTGGCATTCAAAGTAATTGAAGAAATAATCTGTCAAAGTGATAAACGTGACCTCAAAACCTCACAACCCGGAAATAACAGAAGTTGGGCTAGGCAGCATGGCTAGTTGGGCCATACCCAAGCAGGGTGTATTATCACCATCTAGAGAATATTCAATTGTACTTCTTTATAATCTATTTCAATGCTGTCCCTTATCGGGAAGGATGGTTGCTGATCCCAACCATCGGTGATAATATATTCGTTACACTCAAGCTAAATGAGTGGACGGTCATGTGTGGCCGGGTTGCAAGGCGTTCTTGTTGAACCCTAGTGTATCTCCTCTAGAGTACACTGATCGGAAGGTGCTCCCATACCTTGTCTGTTGGAATCCAATCTCCAATAAGCGCTCACGGTTTTATTTGTATACTATGTGGAACGTGAGATGCAAGCGTTCTGCTAGATTGATATCTATTTGTATTTAGACATTATTATAATATCAGAAAGATATCCTTTATTTAACCAAGTGTTGGAGTTTTATTCACACCAGTCCCATGACTGACCCAGAGTTTATTTTGTTTTGTTTCCCCTAAACTCTTGGGTGCCTAAATTTGTACGGGCAGTCAAGTAGTCGGGATTTTACAGAAACACTTGGAGAGCTTGGAGCAGGAGGCTTCAGGATTATAGCTATTATTATTCCGCTGTGTTGTTAAGTGTTGTACTTTGAAATGGTATGTATATACGAGTACTGATTTGTATTTCAAAGTTATGTTATATTTTATTCGTTCCGCTATGAGATTCGTGTTTACTCTGATGATGTAAGTTCTTCTTCTTCTATTCTATTAGTTCTATCTTTTCTTCCTCACCCTCTACTTTCTTTCACTAACATCTCGGAATTTTCGACTCTCGAGGAGTCGAAAATTTCCAGTCGTTACAGTTGGTATCAGAGCTTAAGTTAAGTGATTACCTGGGCTCTGTGGCATAACTCGATAGAGATGGGATTAGTAATATCCTAGATTGAGTTTGAGTGTATATATATGAGCGCGTAATTGTTATTCAATATAAAATGGTTTTATATTGTGGAGATTTATTGGTTGAGTGGCTTATGAATTCTGGCCGATCAGTTTGATCCACTGTATCGATAAGGGTTACTAAACACTCAAATACGATGAACCGTCATGGTATGTTTTGAAAGAGGGTAAATGAAATAATTTTCCCAAAATATATTTGTTTATAGAAGAAATATATATCTTGAAATTATTATAGTATATTGATTGTGTTGGTTGTTATTATAATCGAATAAGATTATAAAAAGGGTGAAATGGTTATAAATGACCAATCAGAATTCATATGAATGTAATATATGAAATAGTTTGAATTAAATATGAATTTAAATCAGATTTGGAATTAAAATAAGGAAATTTTAAGTTCCTGGGAGATTTTGAAGATGTTTTCAAATTGAAAATGATATAGTATTGAACTCACTTCGATAGCTGGAAAATAGATTCTGATGATGAATCTAGACATCATCAGTGTTCATTTTCGAGTTCTAAGTGACGGATTACTACCAAAGGTTTTGTTTTTGAATTTTTTTGAGAAAACAAGTTGTTTAGAAATTCAAGGTTTTGAATTGGCATTATGATTTCAAATTGATTTGAAAGAAACCCAGGAACTTAAGTTCTGGAATTAAAATTTAACTAATGAAGTTAAATAAAATGAGATGGTAAAAATAAATTGAAATTTAACTTGAACCGAGTTAAATAAAATTGAATTGGGATAGAGATAATCTAGAATGGAACCAAATTGATAAGTCAATAATTTGGAATTTGATATTAGAGTTCGAATGAAATTCGATTTGGATTTGAGGATATGAACTGATTGGAGATCAATTGGAATGGATAACATTGGTATATGTTGAAGTGGTAGCAGATGAAAGGGATAGAGTTAAATGCCCGACAAAAAGGTACAAGTTTATATCATATATGAGTTTGGATTTTATGAGCCGAATTGGCAAGCCGCTTAGCTATTTTGATTTCCTTTTGGATTGGAGGAGGCCTAGAGAGGCGAGTTGTGGTTTGACGTATTGAGCCGTACAAAGGAGGTTATGGCGAAATTTTTCGAAAATTTAAGGTGTTAGAAAATTTTCAGAATTTTTGAAAATTTTAGTTGGTCGGAAATGAATTAATAAATTAATAAAAATTTAATAGGTCCAGTCGAAACTGAAATTTAGAGGTAAACAAAAAAAGATTTTTAAATCTAGTTAGTAGAGTTAGTAGCATTTTTCTAACTTAGCAATTTCGAGGACGAAATTATTTTAAGGGGGGAAGTCTGTAATGGCGCGTTTTGTTAGCTGTCGAATAATTAATTTATTTAATTATTTATATATCGATTTGGTGATATCGATAACTTAAAGTACAACGTTCGAACTTATAATTTATAATTATAATTAAAACGAACCTGAAACGTCGCGGCAGTTCGCAATTTGGCGATTTGAACTTCAACTGAATGTACATGATTCATTTTAAGCTGGATTTCTGTGAAACAAGAAACGTGTGGAGCTGGTGGAGTATATCTTTCTAGTGGAAAAGAAAAATCAGTCGTGTAGATTTTGAGTTATGTCCAAATCAAATTTCAGAAAAGTCGCTGTAGAATTCCTTTATAATTTGCGACGCTTTATATATGTTATAAAAGAGATTTTCAGTATAAACTGAATACCGGGATAATCTAAAATCTGAAATATCAAACTGTAAATTCTGATATGATATTCTGGAGCTGTACGATATCATATGTGAAGATATACGATAATATTTAATTTTAAATATTTAATTTAATTATATTTAAATATGTTTATATATTTAAATAGGCTATTTAGAGCGTTAAAAATAGCCACTTTTACATACGGAGTCGGAATTCGACGAAACCAGTTTCGTTGGGACCGAAAACGCGAACTCTAGCTACATGTCCAGTTTGGTGATTATTAGGTATCGTATGTAATCACTGGGATTTTTAGAAGGCAGGTACAAGGAGGAAATCGATAAAATAAATACAAAAAAATCAAATTGAAAATATCCCTCCCATTTTCTGAGGTTCCGCATAGGCCACATGGCCTTCGATCTCCACCACAAACGTTACCTAACCTATTCAAGCCTATATAAGGCGTATAAACCATCACAACAAACAATTTTCCCAAAGTAAAAATCAAAATCAAAACAAGAAAATTACTATAAATTACAAAGATTTGATATTCAAATTCACAAGCTCTGAGCTTCGATCTGATATGGTTTTTGTCAGGCTCGGTGATGATTTTCGACGCTGGAGAAATACACAGTACGTGTATTCAAGGCTAGGGCTAAGGTCGGATTTCGAGGCGGGGAGCCGGAGGTGAACTGGTGGTGTCGATAAGGAGAGGGGGAGGCAGCTCGAGTGTTTGGCAAAGTCTGGTGGTCATCGATGGGTTAGAGGACGCCGCGACTGTAGCTGGTGGTTGATGGAGGACGCGACTGGAGTGGAAGTCGAGTTCGACGATAGGGTGTGAGGATGGAGCGGGTTTTGATGGCGAAGTCATGGGTGGTGGTTGCGGCCTCGACTGGTGGACGATGGAGGAGGAACGGCCGGTCAAAGTGGCGGTCAAAAGGGGGGTGATTTCCTGTAGGAAGCGAAGTGAATTTGGGAAAGTAACGGACTAAAGGGAGGGCCAGTTTTTAATTAAAAAGAGTTGGGCTTCATGGGCCAAGGGGGGTTGTTGAAGGTGAGCCCAATAGACCATTTATTTAAGTTATTAATTAAAAGAGATTTGTGTACTAACTTCAGAAATGCATAACTTGATCATATTATATCATAATCACGAACCGTAAGTTGCGTTGGGATCATATGGACGGGAGCAACACAATGGGACTGACCGCAAGTCAATCCGAGTCCGTTAAAATTTATAGCAAAATAAATCGGCTGAATCAAGCGATGGTTATCGTCATTGACGATGATCGTCCAAATGTGAGTAAATCTCACTAACTCTGAACAGTTTATAATTTCATGTTGCATTGTTAGAACTGTTAAAATTGTCTGTTTGACTGTGTGTTGATTGGTTGATTGAACTGCTAGTCAGTTAGTTAAATTTATATATTGATTCTGCTATCAGAATAATTTATATTGAACTGAAAGTGATGATAATCATATTGTGTTACATCTGTGGATGCAGGGAGACAGGTTGGAGGAATCCGACTGGATTCCTCAACAGTTATTTTATTGTTTTTCATATATTGTTATATGATGTGATATAAAATCTGTGGGCGATCATATGTGCTTGGACGATATTGAACATCGTGATTTGATATGATTGAATACCATAACATACCGAAATGTTGATAAGGGGATTTTCAATGTTTATATTGAAAATGAATCTTATTTATAAAATCGATAGGATTTTATAAAAGGAAAACATTTATTTAATTAGAAAATAAATAAATGAAAAAGGAAACATTTATTTAGAAAATAAATGAAATAAAATAGAAACATTTATTTAGAAAATAAATGAATTAGAATATAAAGGAACATTTATTTAGATTATAAATAAATGGAATAAAGGAATATTTATTTAGGGAATAAATAAAGGAACACTTGTTCGGAAAATAAACAGAATTATACAAGGATAGATTTAAACACATGCTTCGCACACAAGTATAACACGATATGGATTTTTAGGAGATATTAAATAGGAAATCTATTTTTAACAGATAAAGTAAGAAGATTTAATTTATAAATAATGTTTTATAAATTAAATAAAATATTTATTGTTTGATAAATGGGATATATAAGTTTGAACTTATATAGAGAAGTAGAAATTGTTTTTAACACCGATAAAGTAAATAAACGCTGTTAAAGGGAAATCCTTAGAAGGGGAGAAACGTTATCAAAAGGACATTTATAAAGTGAAGAACCGTTACTAAAAGTAAATCTTTATAAATGGATAAACGTTGTAAAAAGTTAATCTTTTTAAATGGATAAACATTGTAAAAAGGAAATCTTTTGAAATGAATAAACGTTATAAAAAGGAGTTAATCGAATTTAGTTATTCGAAATGAGTTATTCGAATTAGATATTTGAATAGAGTTAAACACATTAGAGTTATTCGAATTAGTTATTCGAATAGAGTTAAACACGTAAGAGTTAATTGAATATTAGTTATTCAATTTGAGTTAATTGAATGTAGTTATTCGAGAAGAGTTAAATCGAATTTAGTTATTCGAAAGGAGTTAATCAATTTGATTTAAGTTAATCGATTTGAATTAAGTTGAATCGAAATGGAGTAAATCGATTAGAATTAAGTTAATCGAGTTAGAGTAAATCGAATAGCAGTTATTCGAAGGTAAGTTATTCGAATTAGTTATTCGAAGGAGTTAATCAATTAAGTTATTCGAATTAGTTATTCGAAGGAGTAAATCAAATTAAGTTAATCGATTAGAGTTGAGTTAATCGATTTGGGTTAAGTTAAGTTATCGAGTTAAGTAATCGAGTTAAGTAATCAAGTTGAGATAATCGAGTTAAGAAAATCGAGTTAAGTTAATCGAAAAAGTTATTCGGTAAGAGTAAATCCATTTAAGTTAATCGGATGTTAGTTATTCGATAAGAATTGACACATTTAAGAAAATCGAATATTTGTTATTCGATAAGAGTTAATGAAATAGAGCCAACCAAGAAGAGTTATTCGAATATTAGTTATTCGATAGAAGTTAATCGAAATAGATTTTATCGAATATAAGTTATTAAAAAGGGAGAGTTAATCGAATAGAGATTTCTCGAAAGAGAGTTATACGTCGAATTCGATTATAGCGAATTCAGGAAAGTACTATTTACTTTCCAGGGTTTAAATCAAGATTTAGTTATTGATTTAGAAATTAGGTGTCTGTTAAATTATTCGAGTTAGGAAATAAATTTATAATTTAGGTTAGATATTTTAGGGGTAGGAATTATAACGTTATAGTTATAATCAAACGTTGTCATATAAGAAGTGGATTCGTAACCTGAATCCGAGAATTTGCGTAAACAGATGATTGTAAAAAGTGAGTGATGAACTTCTTCTATTTCACAGTAAAGGACGTTGTTCAATTAAGGTCTGCGAGGTAATTATACCCCAACTTGATTGACTTCAGAATTGACAAAGGAATAGTTGTGGTTCGATCTAAAAGGTTGATTAGGAATAAAGTTAAGGAATAAGCGATAAATGGATTAAGCGAAACGATGTTTTATACAACGTTCATTGGAAATCCGTAAATGAGTTTTGGAAACGTTTTCCAAATATAGTTAGATATGTTTTCTAAACATAGAAAATGAAATGTTTTCATGATAAGAATTTAAGAAATAGAGTTAAGCAAATTCAGAAACTGACTGGAGAGGGTAAGTTGAACGGTTTTCTAAGTGACGATCTGATGTTGGTTTCGACCTTCCGGATTGATACTTAGAGAATTGTTCTCATACTAGTTACAGTTAGGGACTGATAGTTGCGAAATAATAGTGATGTGAAAATAAGCTATGGAAATGTTTTCCAATGATTAATAACATATATTTTCTAAATATATGAAATAAGGAAATATTAACATATGATGATTGATCGATCGAATTCCCATTTGGAAATAAGATCGTTGTTTGTACACCGACATGTTTTCATTTGATAGTTGAATCACAGACTATCATAGTTTTGACCATTTTTACGTTGTTAATATGGAGAGACCGGTTGGATTATTATCCGAAGAACCACTCCGTATTAGCATAAGCGTTGCGAATCAAGTACGCTGAAGATAATTGAAGACGGAGTGAAGTGCAAGGGCTATTGTGAAAAGGCTAGTTAGGATGGATTCACTGAATAGTGCCTTCGGTTTATTCAGTACTAGAACAACATATATGGACGAGTGTCTGACAAAGTATTCTTAACGAATCATATATGTTGATCTCTTTAAACGTATTACGTTGGTGGCGGAGAAATTCGTTTCTCTTAGCTTTTATACCCGTGATGCCTTGAGAAATCGATAATGATTTGGCGGGTATGGCGATGTGGCATTCAAAGTAATTGAAGAAATAATCTGTCAAAGTGATAAACGTGACCTCAAAACCTCACAACCCGGAAATAACAGAAGTTGGGCTAGGCAGCATGGCTAGTTGGGCCATACCCAAGCAGGGTGTATTATCACCATCTAGAGAATATTCAATTGTACTTCTTTATAATCTATTTCAATGCTGTCCCTTATCGGGAAGGATGGTTGCTGATCCCAACCATCGGTGATAATATATTCGTTACACTCAAGCTAAATGAGTGGACGGTCATGTGTGGCCGGGTTGCAAGACGTTCTTGTTGAACCCTAGTGTATCTCCTCTAGAGTACACTGATCGGAAGGTGCTCCCATACCTTGTCTGTTGGAATCCAATCTCCAATAACCGCTCACGGTTTTATTTGTATACTATGTGGAACGTGAGATGCAAGCGTTCTGCTAGATTGATATCTATTTGTATTTAGACATTATTATAATATCAGAAAGATATCCTTTATTTAACCAAGTGTTGGAGTTTTATTCACACCAGTCCCATGACTGACCCGGAGTTTATTTTGTTTTGTTCCCCCTAAACTCTTGGGTGCCTAAATTTGTACGGGCAGTCAAGTAGTCGGGATTTTACAGAAACACTTGGAGAGCTTGGAGCAGGAGGCTTCAGGATTATAGCTATTATTATTCCGCTGTGTTATTAAGTGTTGTACTTTGAAATGGTATGTATATACGAGTACTGATTTGTATTTCAAAGTTATGTTATATTTTATTCGTTCCGCTGTGAGATTCGTGTTTACTCTGATGATGTAAGTTCTTCTTCTTCTTCTATTCTATTAGTTCTATCTTTTCTTCCTCACCCTCTACTTTCTTTCACTAACATCTCGGAATTTTTGACTCTCGAGGAGTCGAAAATTTCCAGTCGTTACAGTATCTCATGAAATGCTCGCCATAGAATATTGTGATTCTATGTAAACGAATTATCATAAATATGTTATATCCCAAAGCTAAGTTTAACCAAAGCTCTGAACCAACTGTGATGACCCCAAACTTCCACGGAATGAAAGTAGGAGTAATCATTTGGAATATAACATAAATACAATAATACATATCACAGATACAAAATAGCATAGGAAATTCATAGAGTAACAACATCATAGCAGCGGAAATATAATGTCATCAATCCACAGAAAATCCACAGTCACAGAATTCTACATTATTACATCAAATTCGCAGAAAAGAGATAAGTTCCAACTCCAACTCAAACACGTGGAATAAACCAAGTTTCATGTCTGAAATAAAAAGAAAGAGAAAAATGTAAGAGCAGCGAATGATAAGTCTTCAAACTCCTAGTCATCACCTCTCCACAAGCAAATCCAAGAGAAATAATAAGCAGCTCCAAGGAAAGGCTCCAAGCGAAAGATAACCTGTTTACTTGGCTGCCCGTGTAGAAAGGAGGGCACCCGAGTTTGCAAAAAGGTGAAACAAACTACAGGTCAGTCGTGGGACTGGTGTGAGAATTCTTATCTAATTTATCATTATTAATAGGGCAAATCCAAAGACCACGCCGCTAATGCGAAACTGGTTTACCCTAATGGATTGCCGTGCATAAAAGTGTCAGAATAAATGATAAGTAAATCGTACAACAACGCTATGCTTTTTAGAAAAATGGAATCACCATAAGACCCAGGTCCCATCACACAATGCAACACAAACCAGAGGATAAGGTTTTACCTTATAGTGATTAAACATGCTAAATACGGCAAATACGAGTTTTATATTATTAATATATTAAAACATTTCAAAGTAAATGTAGAAATCCTAGGAAGAATAGTATCTCATACTACTATGCCTCCATACTAGTAATACAATCAAATTCGTAGGGTCGTATTTGGATTTTGGTTTCCATCATGAGTCAAGGCTAGGGAGGAGCTCCTACCGATTCGAGACACTCTAGCTAATGTCTCAGGATTCCCCGCAGTGAACCCTTGCATCCTGCAGGGCCGGTCCCCCATACGAGTTGCGGATTAGTTATTCCTGAACACACGTTTCCCAGTCCCATAGGACCTATCCGAGGCGCCTCATTCCATCATCCGCATAAGTAAAATGTTGGGCCGTGTTAAAACCCAATCACCACTTCTAGCTAGAAAGAAATGTGCTGCTCTCCCTGCGTTCCCTTCTCCCGTTTTAGACTCCGTCGGCGTGTGAGGCTCGCGAAGTCACGCTGTACACAAAGCTATGCCTAAACAGGCTATGCTTTGATCATCCCACAAGGCCTGCTTTTCAACAAAACCTTGATCCTATGCATCTTAGCATGCCACATCATCACTCCATATCGTATTACCAACCCTTTGCCGAAATATATGAACGGGTGTTAAGCAAGAGAATAAATTCCCCGCCACCAAACATCCATACATTCGACCAAAGATCAATAACATGATATTTGATAGAGTATGATGTCAGACACACAATCCATTTAGTAGCTTATGCTCTGGGTCTGAGCGAAAACCAAACCCGTGAAATCAACAAGTACGTTTGGGCAATGACCATGACCTTTGAATTGGGAGCAAGTCAAATCAAGGCCTCGATCGTTGTCCATTCGAGGGAGGATTTACGGTCTTCATACGCCAGCTTCATATTTTCAATTAATGTCGTTTGGATTATTCAGAATGAGAGAACTCGGACTTCCCAAACAATCCTCGTATATATATGTATATTTTAAAATCCTTCTTATACATTAATAATTATTTTTATTAACGATTTATTCCTATTTTAATTATTTAAAATAATTAAATTTTTATATAACGACGCCTTAAGTCCATGGGCGACTATGGCGCTGCATTCAAACAATTTTTATTTTCACATTTCTCAGAATCTAACCATTGGATCTTAACGTAATATATATCGTTGGAAATATTTTTCCAATACGGTCCTAACGGTTTCAGTTTCACGAAAATCCGATGGTTGGATCTTCTTGTATGGTCGTTTAAAGGTACGATTTCAAAACGCGAACTACCACGCCCTATTCGTTTAATTTTAATTATATTTATATATAACCATTGAAACGTAATAACGTCGTTTCATTAAAATAACGCCCTACAAAACTACCAATACTTAACAATTTTTTTTTATTCATTTAAAAATGAAAATAATATTACCGCATCCTAACTTCATTCTTTCTCTTACATTGAAAATGTAAATTTTGATACACTCAAAATCCTATTTTTTTAAATTACATATAAAAAAAATATAATTTTTAATGACAATGCAAACTCTACTCTTAATTCACATTGTAAAAACATGATTTTTAATTACAATGCAAACATTACATCTAATTTACATTGTAAAAATATGATTTTTAATTACAATGCAAACACTACATCTAATTCACATTGTAAAAATATGATTTTTAATTACAATGCAAACACTACATCTAATTCACATTGTAAAAATATGATTTTTAATTACAATGCAAACACTACATCTAATTCACATTATAAAAATATGATTTTTAATTACAATGCAAACACTACATCTAATTCACATTATAAAAATATGATTTTTAATTACAATGCAAACACTACATCTAGTTTACATTGTAAAAATATGATTTTTAACATTCAACGTTGATTCACTTTATAATTTACATATAAAAATGTAAATTTTGACAAACGATGAATTTCACCTTTTAATTACAAAGGAAAAATGTAATTTTTAACATTCAACGTTGATTCACTTTATAATTTACATATAAAAATGTAAATTTTAACAAACGATGAATTTCACCTTTTAATTACAAAGGAAAAATGTAATTTTTAACATTCAACGTTGATTCACTTTACAATTTACATATAAAAATGTAAATTTTGACAAACGATGAATTTCACCTTTTAATTACAAAGGAAAAATGTAATTTTTAACATTCAACGTTGATTCACTTTATAATTTACATATAAAAATGTAAATTTTGACAAACGATGAATTTCACCTTTTAATTACAAAGGAAAAATGTAATTTTTAACATATAGTGAAATTCTATATATTTACATTAATAAAAGTGTAAATTCCTCATTCGGTGAAATTCTTATTAACAAAAATGTAAATTTATATTCCATGTCACATTCTTATTTTATTTACATTAAATAAAATGTAAACTTTCATTCTTGTTGCATTCTTATTTTATTTACATTAAATAAAATGTAAACTTTCATTCTAGTTGCATTCTTATTTTATTTATATTAAATAAAATGTAATCTTTCATTACGGTGAATATTTCTATATTATTTACATTAACAAAAATGTAAATTTTCATTACGGTGAAAATTCCTACTTTATATTTCATTATGGAAAATCCTATCCTTTATATTTTTCAATGAAACATATTTTTTTAACTTTCAATATAAAAATTTCCTCTTTCATTTACAATGTAAAATTCATTCTTAAATTACAAAAAAAATAAAAATTCATCCTTTAATTACAATGTAAATTTCATCATTTAATGTTCACATGAAAAATTTCATCGTTTCATATTTTCATGAAAGTTTGCATCTTTAACATTTCAATTAAAGATTTAGTCTTTAATAATTTAAATCAAAAATTCAACCTTTAATAAATTTTCATTATCGTATTTCATGTCAAATCCCATAACAACAACATCCAAACAAACCAACATGATCAAATCCAATAATTAACCTCAAGGCAATTTACAAGATGAGGTTTAACTTGGCATATGGAAAATCAACAAGGCAGGATTTAAATAAATTAACTCATAATTAATTCTAATTAATCAATCAATTCATATTTAACGATAAAATTTCAGATTTAATATCATGTCATTATAGGCAATTCAGATTCAATATCATACGGTATGAACATTTCAGATCTATGTTTTAGATATCATGTCATATTAGATCTACTATTAATAATCATGGAAATAATAATTAAATAAATTAAATTGAATAAAAAAAATTCTCACAGTGGTCTGGACTAAGGAGAAGACTCGAGTTCGATTAGATTTGGTGTTCGAATTCAAATTAATTTCGGATCTGGAATGATTCAAATTCAAGTTCATATGAATAATTAAAAATCAACTTTTAACAACTGCAGTTGCTACAGCCAGAAGCGGGGCAAATTCTGAGGTGAATTTTATACCTAAACTGCTCAAAACTTTGGATCTAGAAATCGGGAGCTGTGGTTAACGGTTTTACGAACGGTTTGCGGGAGATTGACCGCCTTGGAGAGAGCTATCGGCGCCAGGAATCCGGGGAGGTGCGCACGCACGTGGTGGGCCCGGTTTGGTGCGAACGGCGGCGACTTTAGGTGGATGGTGCGGCGGCTACAGGCGACAGGACCGGGGGAAATTCGTATGGAATCGAAGAGCTTGAAAATCTCTTCGAAACGTGACAAACGGCGAAGCTTTTCGTTGAGAAACGAAAGAGAAATCGAAGTTTGAAATTTTGAATGGTTATGGGTTCATTGTGGCTGAAAGTAACGATGGGGAAGAAGTACTGTAGCGATGGTATTTATATTAAAATATTAGGTTAATCTAATTATTATTTAATTAGCCCGTTAAAGCCCGTTTTGGTCCGAACTCCGATTTAGGCCCAACGACTGTCGTTCTTACCATTTAGCCCCCGTTCCGAACTCATCTGGACCTGTCCCGTTAGCCCAAAAGATCATCTTGACCCCCGTTTTTCAGTTTTAATATTTAAGTCCTTTATTTTAATTTTACTGTACAAATAAATTTACCGGGGCTACAAATTAACTCAGAAAAATCCAGAAAAATTATTTTTGGCTTCGTGATGATGATACGGTCCTAACAAAATTAATTTCGTTCAATTCTGAGACTTTTTGAAAAATGTCTATTTTCAAGGCGTATATATTAAATATTAAAAATACATTTTGAAACAAATAATTTCTGAAACTCGAAATATATAAGTGTTTACTGTTTTTCAATGCAGAAACGTCATTCTGAACTCAATGGAAGTGGTTTCGAGTTCAAATTCCTTCGTATGCAAAATGTCTATTTTCAAAGGCGATATATTCTCTATAGCGACCTTTCTAAAAATTCATTTGGCCATAACTTTTGATTTCTGCTATGAAACTTCGATTTTTTAGACTCGTTAGAAAGATATTCATTAACAGATTTAAATATTTTTTGGTTTCGTCAAAATCCGGTTTATTCTGCACCCTGGATAGTTAGTCAAAGTTCAAGTTTGACTTTTCAAACTACCATCCTATTTCTAATTCTTATTGTAATTTATTTGAATATATTTGCATTAACTTTGCTCGAAGTAAATTTCCATTCATAATTATTTTGAAATAATTTATTTTAATTTTTTAAACACCCCTAAAATCCCTAACATGAAAATTCTAAATTGGCCCCAAATTCCGGGTTGTTACAAAACTCCAGGTCAGTCATGTGACTGGTGTGAGAACTAAAACAGTTATTAATCTTTATTTTAAAGTTCGGTAAATCAAGGGACCACGCCGTTTAACACGGAACGGGTTTCCTCCCAAGAATACCAGTGCATAAAACAAACAGCGCAATGCTAAATAAAGAAAAATGAAGCTATTATAAGACCCAGGTCCCATCACACAATGCAACGCAAGCCGGAGGATAGGGTTTTTACCTTATAATAGCCAAAGCATGCTTGATACGTTTAAAACACATTATTTTGATATTACTATAAGTGTATAGGGTCAAAACAATTTCTGTCATAAATATCAATCATAGACGGCATAAGTGCCCCATCCCACTATGTCGCCATACTAGGCTCTACAAACAAAACCGCAATACACGTATTGGAAATTGGATTTCCGTCATGAGTCGAGGCAAGGGGCAAGCTCCTCTCCGATTCGAGACACTCTAGCAAATGCCTCAGGACCCCACAATGATCCTTTGGAACCTCCAAGGCCGGTCCTCTCTTACTTTTGAGGATTGGTTATTCCTGAACACACGTTTCCCGGTCCTAACAGACCTAATATCGAGGCGCCTCATCCAACAACCACACAGGTGAAAAGTATATAAATGTCAGCCAGTTTAAGCACTAACACCACCCATAGCTAGAAAGAAACGTCGTGCACTCCTTGGGTCCTTATCCCGTTTTTGACTCATACCGAGGTGTGAGGCTCGCGAATTCACGCTATACACAAAGCTACGCCACACATGCCGTGCTTTGATCATCAACCACAAGACTTTGCTTTTCAACAGAAGCCTTGATCAATTGCCACTTACGCGTGCCACACTGGCAATTCACTCTATGCGACTGATGTCCATCGATATACAACCTCTGAGCTCGTACGTCTCAGAGAAGGGCGTTAAGCAAGAGAATAAATTCTCCGCTGCCAAACAGATGTATATTTAATAGAGATCAATCAACACAGAATAAAATCCAATGTGAGACACACAATCCATTTACAAGTTCGTTCTGGGTCTGAACGAAACCGGAGGCACTTTCCTCGCATATCCATCGATCTCCAAGTACGTCTGGACGATCACCAACTGTTTCTCTCCTCTTGGGTGTACAGCCCAATCGAGATCATCAGTAATCACCCAAACGATGTGAAGACTTCCGGTCTTCAACCACCATCTTCATCTTCGACATCTCGTCAAATCAGTTATTCAGAATGGGTATAACCCGGCCTTTCTGAATAACCCACGTATATAATAAACAAATGTTAAACAAACACAACAAACGCCTCATTCCAATTCAGAATGTTCTTTTATTCACAAAATCACATTCTTAGGGAAAGGTTCCCATTAATTTTATCCAAGATAAATTCTTCTAAATTTATTCTTTAATCTTCCTTTGGATATCATTTCAAACCATATTATGGTTTTCCCAACTAGTCGGGATTAGCGAACCACACCGAAGTAATTATTTATTTTATTTCCCAATCCCAACCTATATATCCCATGGAGCAAAACTGGGAATACTCCATAACTAACACCACGATGTTATCGGTAATATTAATTACCATTTCACGTTCAAATCTAATTAAAGATTTAACTATCGCTTTGGAGCAAAACTGGTGGTACTCCATTCTCGATCACCTTTCGAATTTGATAATTTAAACTAACAATTCACATTTCAATCTAATTAAAGATTCATTAAAACTCCACTTAGTTTTAATCTTTTCAAAAATCAATATCCTGTCTTTAACTGGGTTAAAGAACCAATGTCATTTAAAACACGATTCACGATAAACCCAAAATCACACTCTATTGTTAATCGGGTTAAAGAACAGGTGTTAATGAAGACACCATTCACGAAAAACCCAAATCACGTTTGATATTAAATACAAGGCTCTGAATAGAAAATATATCGGCTTATATTCAATATCAAATTCTGAAACCAACAAATATCGTATTGGAAATAACGATATAAAATATATCTTTCAAATTCCCATAACAATATCTGTATAATCACGAAATCCAACATCGAAATATTCCGAAGATAATTTCGATTCAAATCCAGTCCAATTCACGTATTGGGAATTTTGATTATTTTTAAAACCACTTTCAAATTCAATTTATTTATTTCAAAAATAAATTGATTTTAATTCTAGTTTGAAACTAGTTCATTTCGATAAAAATCTATTTTTATCTTTTCAAATGTGGAATTCTTCAGCCCAATTTTTCCCAAATCATTTCTTATGATTCTACACAAATTATAGATATTTTTAATAATTTTATCAAGGCCCGTACAGTCGATTTCCACCAACGGCCATCGAACTGCACGTACAACGACCTTTTCCAAATTTGATTTAGACATAATTCCAAATCCAACCATTAGATTTCAAATTTCTAACATTCATTAGAAATATATTTTCGATACGAAACCAACGGTTCCGGTTTTAGGAGAATCCGACGGTCGGATCTCCCGTAACGTCAATTCGAAGTCAATGGTCGAAATTCACGAACTGCCGCTGCGCGGCGCGTTCTATTCAAGCCATTATATATATAATATATATATATATATATTATATATTTTTCGTTGATTTCCTTTTAAAAAGAATTTTATAAATCGTTTAAAATTCGTTTTCGAAACGATTTCAACTTCTCTTTCAATTTCAAATCAAAATTGAATTTTCCTTTATAAATTCGTTTTAAATTCATTTCAAATTGATTTCAATTCAAATCGATTTTTAATTCAATTTCAATTCAATTTCATTTCGAATTCATTTCTATTCGATTTCAATTCGAATTCATTTCAATTCGATTTCAATTCGAATTTATTTCTATTTGATATCAATTCAAATTCATTTCTATTTGATTTCAATTCGAATTCATTTCTATTTGATTTCAATTCGAATTCATTTCTATTTGATTTCAATTCGAATTCATTTCTATTTGATTTCAATTCAAATTCATTTCTATTTGATTTCAATTATGAAATCACTTTTCAATATTCATTATAAAACGAATAAAATCGATAAAAATATCGTTCACGTCAAAATAACGCATCTCTAATCAACACGGCTTTATATTTTTCAAAGACTTCTTTATTCTATTCAACAAATGAATATTTATTCTATTCAACACATGAATCTATATTTCTTTCAACACTTGACTAATCTCAACAAATGAGTACTGTCAACACATGACTATTTTTCTATTTTCCCGATTGGAATGAGGCCCAATCAATTATCATATAATGTTAATTATATGGATTCCATACAACACATGTATATAATCACAACAATAAATAATCATCATCATCCAAAGTGCACCACACTGTATAAGCATCAAATATAGATATCTAACGCTTATAACAGCCTGTCAATCAATCGATCGACATACAACAATCAATCGGGATGAGTGGACTTCAAATATCATCCCAACACCCGTGTGGGGTTTCAAATCAACAAACACGTATTTTTATCCACACACGTTAAAAACAATATTTTTAACGATAAAATATTTTTAACTATATAAATATTTTATTTCACTTCACATCACACAATCAATTTTCATCACAACAATCAAACATACAAGTCATCCATGGTTTGTGGATGACGGGTGTCGGGTGCTACTAAGCACCGTCTGCATCCTAGTATATATTTTAACTAGAAAAACAAGATTTAGAGTGAGAAGTTCTCACCGATTAGCTAATCCAAACGCCTCGACTCTTCTTATGTAGAAGTCTTCGCCGTTCTCGCCCTTTGTCACTTTCTTTGCCCGTAGCCACTACATATATAAAAATCACATTTTTATATCGTTGCTATGTATATAAAAATCACATTTTTATAATCACTCCATATGGATAAAAAATCTATTTTTACATCGCTACTATATAGATAAAAATTCTATTTTTACATCGCTACTATATAGATAAAAATTCTATTTTTACATCGCTACTATATAGATAAAAATTCTATTTTTATATCGCTACTATATAGATAAAAATTCTATTTTTATAACGATGTTCATATAATAAAGATTATATTTTTATTACTCTACATAATATGAAAATTATATTTTCAACCTTTACATACGAAAAAAATTATATTTTTATCATGCTATGGTATAAACAAAAATCATACCTTTACATCGCTATCGTATATCTAAAAATCTCCTCTTTCTTCATGATAAAAATCTATCCTTTCTCTATATAAAAATATCGCCTTTATCTATATAAAAATCTCGCCTTTTTCTATATAAAAATCTAATTTTTACTATGATAAAAATCTAATTTTTATATTATAACTATATAAATAAAAATCACATATATTTTTCTCTATATCATAACATGTATAAAACCGATTTTTATAATTTAAAAACCCTATTTACATTAAATAAATAGAAATAAATAATAAAATAAAACAAGAGAAGCTTACCAGCGGGTTTGGAAGGGGGGTATGGCGGCGTCAATGTGGTGGGATCCGTTCAGGCGGCGGTGGCGTGAGCCTACAGTGGTGGTCGGCGTTTTTGTGGAGCTTCAGGGGAAGTCTTGAGCAGAGGAGGACGATGGGGCTCGTGGAGGCGAGCGCGTGGTGGCTAGGGACTCGTCGGAGGCGCAGGCGGCGACCACCAGGGGTGGACGGCTTCATGAAGTTCGATTTGAAGGCTAGGGCGCGGTGGTGGGTTCTTGGGTCTATGGGTGTTCGGAGAAGAGGAGAGAGGAGGGGAGGGGAAGAGAGCGGCGGAGCGTGGGAGGTGACACGCGGTGGCCCGACAGCCAGAAAAGAGGGGGCGACGGGGGTTAACGGCGGGAATTGGGGGGTTTCCCTTTTTTTTTAATTTTTAAATTCTGGTTTGACTGGGATAGGGTAAAGGGGGAGAGTTTTATATATATAAAATATTATTATATTATTATTATTTTCAGTTTAAGTTGACTTTTCATACCATCTCCAAACGACACCCAACGACTGTCGCCCCTAGCTAATTACCCCCACTCCGAATGCAACGGGATATGTTTCACAAGCCAATTCGGCTCTTATGATCAGTTTTTCTTTAAATTACAACATAAATCATTATATTCAATTTTAAACGTACATTTCAATTTACTGGGGTCAAATACGGACTCTAAAAATTCCCGAAAAATATTTTCTAGCTTCGTATTGACGATACGGTTCTAACAAAACTAATTTCGTCAAATTCCGAGACCATTTAAAAAATGGCCATTTTCCAGTCGATTAAAATCAACTGAAACTGGTCAAATGCGTTTTCCTTTGCCATGCTCACATATTGAATCGAAAAATTATGAAATTTGGAATCTAGCAATAACTTGACATCACGGACCCAACAAAAGTGGTTTCGTCGAAATCCGAGGTCGTTTGCAAAACGACTATCTTTAAAGGCCAGAATTCCATAGCGACTATTCTGAAATTTCAACTGGACATATCTTTTTATCCCCGCTATGAAATTTCAATTTTTCGGATTCGTTGGAAAGATATTCTCAAATAGATTCTATTATTTTTGGTTTCACTAAAATCCGGTTTGTTTTGCACCCGGTACATTCATTTGAAGTTTGAAATCGAATTATCGAACTACCGCGCCATTTTCAATTCCTTTTATAATTATAAATAATTATTTATATTCTAACGACGACGTATATAAATATATTTGTTCTAATTCTATTCAAAATAAATTTCTCGTCGCTATTATTTAAAATAATCATTTTAAATATTCAAAATTCACTAAAATTGCCAAAATAAAAATTTTAAACTGACTCGCATTTTCCGGGTTGTTACATAAACACATTTCTATGTTAATAAAGATTTGGCAAGTTCTATATGATAATTCTTAGGATAGATAATACATTTACTCCAGCGAGTCTCCTTTCTATGTGGTAGGTCTTGCCTCGTTGTTTAAGACCATTATTGTTTAGGTTAATCCTTTGTTGTTGTTGACAACTCCTCTGCTAAGGATTGATATTGCTGCAATTTGTTCGCTAGCATATCACTTGTCCTAAGTTATGCATCTGGTTGTGTTATTTTATTGCCACACACCTGTTTTCTATTGTTTAGTGGTCTGTTCACTTTAAACCCAGTTTAATTGTTCTATGCATGTATTGAGCACCTATTTATTCACACTCTCTCTCTCTCACACACACACACACACAAACACACACACACACACACACACACACACACACATATATAAGTGGTTGTAGCCACTATAAAAACCGGTTGGCCTTGCCAAAAAACTAAGTTGAATCCACGTAGACACTTCTATAATAGAGAGATGTGACACATGTCGTGGATTCGAGAAACTCAATTGGAAGTGCCACTTAGTAAGCAATGGGTCGATATGCTTCGTACTATGAAATGACCTTAATAAGCTAAAAGTCAATTTTTCTGATTGGCTGAAACGTACCACACCTTTTTAAAGGAAATGCACGAAGAAGGACATCATCATCAACAGGTAATTCAAGAGGCTTCCTGCACTTATCCATATAGGATTTCTAAAGACATTGTGCCTCATTTATTCACGTATGAATAAGGGTGATCTACACAGAAGTTTCTCGAACTTGAAGCCGACACGAAGGTGATCGACAAGGTTTCCATTTAAGATTTCGAATAAGACCATGCCGGTACTAGATCAATAGCCGCTGATAAATATATATATGAATTTAACTAGAAAACATGGTTTTTCCCCACTATCGTCAACATTAAAGATGCAAGTCCAAGGTGGTTTCTCAACGATATGTTTCACCTACTGAATCTATCCATCAAACCGTAGGTGTTACACTAGATAAAGATTAGGATTTTCTCCCAAAGCGTTCTAAGAATTCCGACAGAATGACTCATGAAGATCGAATCACGATCGTACTATCAAATTAAAAATATCGTGAAGTCTCATGATTTCCTTAGGATACAACCTAGTTTGATAAGAAGTTTTATTATTGAATTTTAATAGGAATAAAACAAGTGGATTTAAGTCAGACGACCCAATACACCCCAGTCATCAAAAGTTTTCATGTATCGTGTGAGTCCAGTTACTCTATTTTATATTTATATAAAACTTCTATTCCTCATTTGCAATTTAAGTATCTAGTCTAAAACAACTTAATGAATTATTAGAAAGGTTTTAATGCTTCCATATTGATTTTTAATCAACATTCTACAATTTTAATGTTCACTGACAACTTAACCTTCAATTTAACATCCATTTTAACAATAAAATTATTGTTAAATAATAATTCATAAAATTTGTTATACATTGGTAAAAATAATTCTTTTAATCCATTTTATCAAAAACATTTATTGCAAAACTTCCAAAATGCCATTTCTTTTTTCAACAAATTTGTGTGAAGTTCAATTTTCCTATTTTTATTTCAAGCCAACAACTTACCAATCCCTTTAACTCTTTTATTTATTATTATATGGATTTAAAAATCCTTCATGACAATTTATATTTGGTTTCTTCTAGTTCCAAATCACCATTCACATTACAAACCTTTTCTTGGCATATATTTTAAAACACGCCTCAACTTTTTCCAATTCTCACGTTAACTTAATGATGCTGCCTAGCCATTGATTACAATGATTTTCATATATATAGTGTAATGTCCCGTATTTTTGGTAGTTAATATATAATTAATTTTTGGATTATTAATGTATTTTAAATGTTAAATTCGTTAATTTAAAATGAAGGTTGAACGTTAAATTTATATATAAATATAAAACGAGCTCGAAATGGTGTGCCAGTTCATAATATTGAATTTTCAACTTCAATTGAATGTACATGATCCGATATAAGTCGGATTTATGTGAAACAAGAAATGTGTGAATCCAGTCAATGATAATTTTCTAATGGAAGAGAAAAATTCAGATTTTGTATTACAGATTGTCAGTTATGTCTAAATCAAATTTTCAAATAGTCGCTATGAAATTGTTTTAAGTTTTAACGATTTATTTATAAATATATAAATGATTTTTATATAAATATAATATCGTTTAAACCATAATTTTGACCGTCGGTTGATTTTGATGCTATATATTTTTCCATAAATGATGATAATAATTTATTGAATTATTTGAGAATTTTAATTATATTTTATCGATAATATATATACTTCAGAAATAGTTTTCTTTTCAAACGACCTCCGTTTTGGACGAAACAAATTTTATTGGAATGTGTATATTTAATTATTGCTAGATTTCCAGTTAGAGCCAATTGAAGTTGTTTTGTCAGTATGCGATATTTTAACCGTAAACCGATGAATATAATTTAAATTAAAATAACAGCATTGTCCAAACGAAGTTTGAATTCAACGAAATTAATTTAATTGGATCTGCAACGTCAATATATAGCAGCGTGTTTATTCTTGTTATTATTTTGGGGTTCGGGTGTGGTTACATGAGATTAAACATTTACCGTGAAATATGGTCATATTTTCATCTACTTAAATAATTCCCACTGTTAACATTGGGGCATCTCAGCCTTTTTCTTCTTTTTTTCCTTGCGTCCCGAATTCTAAAAAAAAAAAAACTTGCGGCCCAAACAATTGAATACTTGCGTCCCAAACTACCACAATTCCTTGCATCCCACTCATATTAAAACCGTGGCAGCCAAGTTGTATTTCTTCCATCACAGTACAATAAGGACCCACGTGACACAGCTACCCTATTAACTTTCTGCACACCTATTACCCTAAGTACCTTTCTACCCACGTCTACTTCATTTTATAAATACGCTGCTTTATCCTCACCTTTCTTTTTTTCTTTGAAACACAACTCTCCTCCAACCAAATAAATTAAAAACAAATTCGAAATCAACTTTGAGAAATCCTGAAATAATTTCTGTCGCTTCCTCCTGCCAAGGACTTGGTTTTGCTATATTTTCCCTCTAGATTCAAAACACTTTTAGTTCGAAATTATTTTACTGTCGTGGACAAGGAATGGTATTCGAGGAATCGGGTTGCGTCGATTCGAGTATGAAGCAAGCGACGATGTTCGCAGTGGAAGGGCGCGCATTTTGGTGGACTCCAGAGGAGGTTGGCGGAATTTTAAACAATGGAATCAATGTTGGGCGTGGGGTGTGCTGCTCCATTATAGGTGGAAAATGGTTGCGTCATAGTCAGTTTCAGATGGTCGCGAGTGAGTGTGTATGCTTGGGAGGATTCATTTGAGAGAAAGTGTTGGAGTAGTGACGGAGTAGTAGTTAAGGTATGAAGGGATTTTTGCATGCATGCATGGGGCGTTAAACAGGGGATAGTCTGGAAGAAGGAAGGGGTGCAGTGTTGGTGGAGCTAGTTTCGAAGAGTGCTGGGGTGGACCCGGGTATGAGGCGAGCTAAACTGAGCTGGCCGGGGACATTGGTGGCGGCGTTTCAAGTGGTGGAAAACGGAGCTGGGAGGTTTTCTGATGTGAAGCAGCTGTGTGTATTTAAATAGCGGTCATGCGTGGTTCTAGGGTGAAGAAATAATGGAGAAGAAGCAGTGGGCAGTGCGGTTTCAGTAGGAGGAGTAGCAGCTGCAAATATTTGATGTAAAAGAAGATTATAAACGTATGTAGATAATTAAGTTATTATTAATATATATAACTCACGTGAGAAATAGTAGATGGGGATTGATTTTATAGGCCTAATCAATAATATATAGTTTATATGTATAATGCGCCCATAAAGATATTGGAAGGTGCCACTTTTAGTATACATAAATAAAGCCTAAACGTGTCTAGTTAAATTTTAATACACCTAATCTTGATCACATGGCCTAATAAATTCTTAAAAATATAATTAACGTTTTGGTGTTCACATAGTACAATTTATTTCATGATTAATAATATATATATATATACATCACATTACGCAGACAGTGGGTATAAAATGATTTAAAATTTTCCTAACTAAAGTTTAAAGGTCCTTAATCATATAATAAACACGGTCCATTAGTTGTATAGGTAATGTAACCACATTAATGTAGGTTAAAATATAATTCATTAAGATTTAAAAATAGGCCGTAATGGTATATAAAAATATAACAAGTTCATATGTTAACAGATCTGAATCGAACAGAGGACGTTGGGATCGTCGTGACGAGCATTTCAATCTGGAGTAGATTTTGAACACGGTTGGATGCATCTGGCATTTTCAATTAAATTAAATGCGTATTTAATTTAACGATTACTATCTCGATGAACGGAGATCAAGGTGAGTTAAACTCACTCAGTACTCCCCACTTATATTTTATATATTTCGGGTTTTATAATTGTGTGCTATGTTTGTTAATGGTTGTTCATTTGTTTGGTTTTATCTTCATATATTGATTGAAACAGTTAAATTAAACGTTTGTTTAATTTAATTGGAACCAATCGTTATTTCTAACGATTTAATCCAATTGAGGTAACTTACCTCACTGGTTACGTTATAACACTATAAACGTTATAAATAAATAATTGAATGCTTGCATTTCTGTTATTAGCCCAGTATTGATTGTTACAGTTATTTTTACTGCTATCATTAAACAGTTTATGCGATCACCTATTTGGATGGAAAACAAATATTGATTGGCCATAGTAAATTGATTGAATTGAATCTGTGGTAACCCATTGTTTTGCAGGGAATAACAGGTTGGAGGAATCCAACTGGATTCCTCACTAATATTGATAATATTTATCAATATGATTACATTGTTTGTTATGAAATGTGAAATTGTTTTATATTTCATGTTTTGGTACTATAGTAGTCATTCGCCTCTTTAGCACCATCAATTGAAAGAAATGATTTTTCGAAATTGATATTAAATGAATTTGGAATGGTTTCAAAGATATAAATATATTTTTATAGGGTTTTGAAAATATGATTTTTATTGTAAAGATAATAGTCAAAGTGATATTTACAATTTTTTGGATATAAAATATAACAAATAAAGATGTAGGATACTATTGAATAAATGTTAAATGATATAAATTTATTGCGTTGATTATTTAAATGTTGAAATGGTCTTATAAAGGCTATTACGGTCATAAAGGAAGTTTAAATGGAGTTCCAAACAGTGGAATGGAATAATTGAACCATGGAAATATGAGAATTTGTAAAAGAGTTTTAAAAAAAGTGATATTTTTGTAATAATGGACGTTTTGACAAATGGTATTTTAAAATGGTATGAAATATGACTAAATAACATTTCGTGAATGAGTTTAACAAATCGGAAATTGGGAAATGAGTATTGATTTGGTAAAATGGAATTTCACATCTTTAAATGAAGTCGGATTTGAAATTATAAATCTTTATTATATATGTATTTATAAATGGGATTCAAAATTATAAATGGGGTTTCATTGAAAGGACAAATATGGAACTAAAATTGATTTAAAAACCCGATAGTGGAAATAGGTGGTTAAATCAAGATTTTCCCAAAATATAATTAGGTATAAGAGTATGGGTTGATTTTACATGAAAAAGTTATAAAATAAAGAAATTGGATAGTATAAATTGAAAAGTCGGGAAATGACATGAAACAACTAAGTGAGATTTATTCTGAGGTTCGGAATGTGTTATTCCTAAGTTCGGATTGAGTAATCGAAGTAAGTATCATGCCAAGGTTTGGAATGTGATATTCCGAAGTTCGGAATGTTAGTTGGGGATAGGAGTAAATAATGTTAAAGATTCAAATGACGACAACGGATATTGGTAGTCGATAATGAATTGAAAAATGGGATTTTTAAATGTAGTTAAAATGAAATCGAATGGTAAGTGGTTGGAATTAATTTACAAAAGAGTTGTAAATGGAAAATTTAAAGTTATGGAAATGAAATCGAATTAGTAAATAAAATTAAGGGTTTGTAAATGTGTTTGGTAACATTTGTTACAGACGAGATGAACTATTTTAGATATAAGACTTTATAAAGGATTATTATATGTTTTAAAATAACGAACAAGCTGTCGAGTGTGATTTTAAAAGGGAATATGATAAATATAAGTTGAATGGTTAAATATCAATATAAGAAATTTGAAAGGTTATCAATATAATAATTGTATTAGTATAAGATTTATAAAAGTGTTATATAGTTTTAAAACAAATGAATTTTAGTTGTTGAAATGAATTGTAACATAACAATAAAGAAATATTAAGGAATTTTTATAAGGATTCTATTTATAATAGAATCGAAGCTCGTATAGAATATTGTAAAGAACTATTAACGTAAATATAAAGAGTTTAATAAGAATTTACTTAATAAGTAATAAAGTAAATGAATTCAAGATTCAAATAGGTTTTCAAAAGGATAGTATTAGATTATAACCGAGATTAGTTGAGGAAACATAAGTTATTATTTCCATGAAATGATATTGTGAAAAGTTTATAAGTTGAATAACATGAATTTAGAGACTATTCTTATTTTATAATAAGAAATAAAAGCGATGCTGAAATATTGAAAAATGTGGAGAATAGAATAAATAGACGATTCATTGAAGAGGCTAAATGGTACTGAGTACTAAATCAGTGAATCCATTTTATTTTATGAATGAATGGTTGTTTTATTTGATAGTTAAATAACCGACTATCAAATTTGGCCATACGATTGTTGGTACGGAATAACCGGGATCGAACTTATATTCGAAAACCATTCCATCCAGCAAATACCTATACGTTAAAGGTACTGATTCGAGATGGAGCTATTGAAGACCGTTGATCTTCATAAGCGAAAGGATTACTTAAAATCTCTGACTTGCAAGCAGAGATAAACTGTGATTCTGACGTGGTTGGAATCTACGGATGTGCAAGGACTTCTCGCTACTGATTCTCAGGGTGATTCCTAGAATGCAGTAGGAGGGTGCCTTCGGTTCATCCTGTTCCTAGGTGACGTGTATGGATGGATGTCTGACAGAGTATTTCCAAAAAGGTAACGTACATTGATTTCTTCAACCGTACCAAGAGTGGAAGCAGAAAAGGGAACTTCTTTTAGCTAACACGTAAAGTATTGTTGGGGACGTCAATCAGTGATTATTGATGGATCTGATGATGTGGCATTCGAAGTGAATGTAATGTACTGATTATAAATGTAAAGCGTAACCTCAAGCCTCATCAACTGCGAAATGACAAAAATCGGGCAGGCAGCATGGCTATGTGGGTCACTCCCATTAGGGTGTATAATCACCTATCTAGAGAAAATCCATTTCCTTCTTTAATTTATTTCGATGTTGTCCCTTTTCGGGAAATGGTGGTTTGAGCCCAACCGTTGGTGATATACATTCAATATACTCAAGAGAAATGAGTGGTCAGTCATGTGTGGGCCGGGTTGCAAGATGTTCTTGTTGAACCCAGTGTATTCCCCTCTAGAGGTACACTATCGGCAGGTGGTTCCATACCTTGTCATAGTTGGAATCCAATCTCCAATAAGCGCCAGCAGCTTTGTTTGTATACTATATATGTGGAGCGTGAGATGCAAGCGTTCTGCTAGATTCTATTTATTTGTATTTAGACACTATTATAATATCAGAAAAGATATTGATTTCAAAAACATTTTGGGTTATCGTAAGGTAAAAACTGTCCGTATTTATGTGAGGATTTGGTCTTACGATTATCCTTTTCTTTCGAAAAGAATCTGGAACTTTAAAATCAAGTTGGATGATTCCCCTTAAAACTTAGTGTGTTTTCTCACTCTGGTTCACCAGACTGACTAGGTGTTTTGTAAATGATCGGGTTAGATCGAGGTGTACAGGTCCAGGTTATCGGATGTTGCGAAGTTCAGAGACGAGCTGGAGGTGTTCAGATGGATGATATGATATCGCTACTATTCCGCTGTGTGTTGTATATGAGGACAGGTTATTATCACTGTCCAGATGTATGATGTACTCTGATATTGTAAGTATTTTTAAAAAGCTCTCAATAAATATTTATTTCTGTATTATATTTTGGTCTGCTGCGATGTTGAAACGACCCGCAAATCCGTACCCTTTGAGCCGACTAATAACACCACATGTCCAACTCAAATTGCACAGAAATACGCATCATTTTTTTTTGAAAGAAGTTAGAGGATGAGAGATAGAAAGAAAGAATTATTAGAATAGAAGAAAACGAAGATCACAAACTCACAGCGGAACGAATAAAATATACTATATAATATAACCTTTGAAGCACAAATCAGTATTTGTATATACATACCATTATCAGAGCACAACGATCATCCCTGGAACAGTTATAAATACCTGTTTCCAGATACAACATAGTACACAGCGGAAAATATAATAGTCTATAGCCAACTGGTGAAGCCTCCTGCTTCAAGCTTCTTCAAGTGAATCTGTAAAATCCTAACTACTTGACTGCCCGTACAAATTTGGGCACCCAAGAGTTTAGGGAAAACAAACAAAATAAACTCTGGGTCAGTCATGGGACTGGTGTGAGTAAACTCCAATCATTTGGTTTAACTTTCAAAATCCTTTCGAAAGAAATGATAATCGTAAGACCAATCCACACATAAACACGGATGGTTTTTACCTTACGATAACCCAAAACACTTTGGAAATCATATATTATCTGATATTATAATAATGTCTAAGCACAAGTAATTTACAATCTAGTAGAATGCTTGCATCTCACACTCTACATATATAATATACAATCAAACTCGCAGGCGCTTATTGGAGATTGGATTCCAACTTGACAAGGTATGGGACCACCTTCCGAACGTGTATCTCTAGAGGCAAATACACTGGGTTCAACAAGAACATCTTGCAACCCGGCCCACACATGACCGACCACTCATTTCGCTTGAGTGTATCGAATGTATACCACCGACGGTTGGGATCAGCAACCGCCTCCCGAATGGGCAGCATCGATAGATTTAAGAACAAAAGGAATTTCTCTAGATAGGTGATCATACATCCTAATGGGTGCGACCCACATAGCCATGCTGCCTGCCCGATTTTTGTCCACTTCCGGTTTGATGAGGCTTGAGGTTTGAATTATCTTCCAGAACATCTGGCCATCATTCACTTTGAATGTCACATCGTCAGATCCATCGGAAATCACTAATTGATTCCCACAAAAATACTCAGATTGTTAGGCTAAAGAAGTTTCCCTTCTATGCCATCAACTTCGTACGTTTGAAGGAATCAACGTACGTAACCCCCTTTGGAAATACTCCGTCAGACACTCGTCCATACAAGTTGTCCTGGGTCTGGACAAACCGAAGGCACTATTCTATAAATAGGATAGCCCTTGCATAACTCCGTCTTCAATTTTCTTAAGCATAAGTTGCTTCATAGCGCTTACGCCAATACGGAGTGGTTTTCAGATATCAAATCTGATCCCGGTCTCTCCATATTGACAACGGAGGTATAAAATAAATCAAAACTTTGATAGTCGGTGATTTAACTATCAAAGAAACATCCATACAATCAACGGTTCTATTTCCAAATGGAAATTCTATCAATCAAGCATTAAACAACACTGGGCCCTTTTTATATTAGTTCTTTATTACATTATCATTTCAAAATCTCATTTCCCATCTTTCGCGTTCTTCAAAGCACTATTTTCTCTCTTGATTATTGGAAACATTTCCAATGTTGTAATTCCTTTATTGAGCAAATATCTTTTACTCCAATTAGAAAACATTTCTAAATCCTCTGAATTAACTGATGTTATAAACATCGTTATTATAACTCAAATCATAAATCATTCGTTAACTAACGATATCACTAACCAACCCTTGCTATCGAGCCTTAACCATTCCTCCGTTAATAATGCAGCTAGTCAAGTTGGGGTATAATTACCTCTCAGACCTTAACTGAACGACATTCTTAACTTTGAATTAGTCAGAGCTCACAACTTTAAACCAAACATTGCTTTCAACAACAGCGTTAAAACCGCTGTCTAGCATTATAGAACACTTATCATAACTATAGCATTAAGATTGCTATTAAAACAGTTATTATAACGGCAGCGTTAAAATTGCTATTTAGATTTACCAAGACATTTATTATAACAGCAGCGTCTAAAATTGCTGTATAGCTTTACAACATCTATTATGACAACAGCGCTAAAATCGCTGTTTAGTTTTATAAAAGCATTTCTTACAAAGACAGCGTTATAGTCGCTGTTTAAAAGCATTTCTTATAACAACAGTGTTATGATTGCTGTTTTGAATAAAATACCGTGTGCGATGCACACGCTTCCGTTGTTCATTTATAAACTCTGTTTATTTTAAACAATTCAAGTTCTCCTTTATACCTATTTATAAACTATACATTCTTCTAACCACTTAATTCGATTTCTATAAATCCCCTTATTTTATTTACAAAATATTTCCTTGTTTTAAAAACTTTCCTCTGTAATTTTGCTAAATTCGGATCCATTTCCAAATATTGGTTTCAAAACCGATACTCACTTTCAAATATACACTCATATTTGAACTCACCTTTTAATTTAACCAATGGTTAATGATCCACTTAATTTATATCTTTATTTATAACATTTTTCTTGGTTTACCCAATGGAATATGTTTCCATTTGCAACTCAATGAAAAAGAAATTATTTCTAATTTGGAAATAAACTCCGCTTCTAAATTCTAATTTCCTTTTTCACATTCGATGATATTTTACGGTATCTAAAATACCAGGTTCCTAAGGCCAGGGTAAACCAAACACACAAATTCAACCATGGATAATGTAGCATAACATATATCACCATCAAATAAAACAATAAATAAAATGTTGAGGGATCCAGTTGGATCCCTCCAACCTGTTTCCCTGCATCCACAGATGTTAGTAACATCAAAAATATCGCATTAATGGAAAAATCAATCAACGATGTGATTATATCAACCAATTTATCAACTATTCAACCAAGCAACCATTTCACATTATAAAATAATTTTAAAACTCGTTTATATATAAAAATATAAACGAGAGGGAGTTAGTGAGTTTACTCACCTTAGTTTGCGGATGGCGGCTCTGCATTGGTTTCGTTTAAAATTAAACGAGCATTTGATTTTTTTTTTATCAAGAAATCTCAGGAGTTCCGTTCTCAGCGAAACCAGTTCCACAAAATAGATCACGTTGCTATGACTCCAGTAGGTCCGTCGCATTCAATTCTGTTCATGAATGGACGATATATAATATTTACATGTTATAACAAATTTTAAATTTATTAATTAATAATTTGATTTATCAAAGGCGATTGAATACTATAGTTATATTTATTAGATTTGAGGGTAACATAAAAAAATAAAATAAAAATTTCTTAATGTTAAAAGATTTAGAACCTTTAACGCACTGAGCTAACACATAAATTGTGTGAAATTTGTTTGCCTAATGCACCATAAAGATCGAACTAGTCCAGGGATGAAATAGTGCTCTAATCGTTGACCCACTAAAGTATTCTCTGTACGTTCTACACAATGCTAATAGTACTACAACACTTAATAATGTAAATTACTATAACATTTAATACTTGTTACTAGCTAAATACTTAACTATTACTATGCTACCCTAAAATTCCACTAATTAATTTTTACATCAATAAAAATCTAATTATTTTTACCTTACCATTAATCAGGTTTAAGCATACTAAATCCATCTTCCTCCATCGCAATATCCAACTCACTTCACCTCCTACTGAACAAATCCGTAACCATGCTTCCCATTTTCTTGAAACCGCTACAGGCGATGACCGCACCCTTCAGAACTTCCGTGTCTCCCAAAAACCCAACATACATCGAAAGCAAGACAAGGAGAAACTCACGTTCCCCTTGATGCTGCTGCTCCTCCATCCAAACAATTGTCAGTACCTCCCTTCCATACCCTACCCACTTCCAACAACAGAACCCACGCCAATCCTCCTCCTTTTCCACTTCCGTAAGCCTCGCTCCCCAACTTGTTGCCTATCACCGCAAATCCCCAAGTGAACCTCATGACTTTGAGGAAAAATCCAACTAAGACGCTGCTCCGATCGTCGATTAGGAGGTATTGATAGCCTCGTCTTGGCCAGGCGCAGGGATTTTTGTGTTGGGTGATTAGTGAAACTTGGCTTTGATTATTGAAATGATTTTGTACCCTACGTTTTTGGGGTGGAACAATGAATTTGTTATTCACGGGCATAAATACTGAACGTTAATATGCATGTATTTATAAAGGGAAAAGTTTGGTGGCCACGCAATTGTAAATAGCTGCAGAAATAGGGACAAGTAGACCGGTGATTTACATTGCTTTGTCTGTACGATTCTAAAACCTTGGCGACAAAGGAATTTGATAATAGCTGTGGATAGGTCGGCTTGGAGTGTCATCTCACATTCCGTAGGACATTGAAAACACGGACAACAAATGTTTGGTCTGTACTACGTTTTAAATATAGAGTGTCATTTTATTTTGTTTTTATATTATACGAAACTTAACGATGAAGTATCCAGCAAAACTAACCACAGTCGACTTCTGTCTACCGATAACAAACTAATTTTTGGTGAAAAAAAATATTGCGGACCCAATGGGACAAGTTTCGTCGGATTCCGACATCGTATGAAAAATTTTCCTTTATAAAACCAGAAATAAACATGTGTTTAAATTTTTCACGATTACTAGATAAATCAAATCAACTTGAAACTGCGAACATCGACAATAACTTTTCGATACGAACCCAACGGCACTAGTTTCGTCGCATTCTGAGACTGTTGTCCCGGTAGACTGTTTTTGGCGCGTACCGCACTGCCCTTCTGAACACCAAATTTGCCGATCTCTAAAAATAACAAACTATATACCTACCCTGACTATATCCGACGCTACGAACTCACTGGAACTGGTTTCGTGGCCTGATTCGATCGTCTGTTCAAGTTACATTCTAATATCCCTTTATTCAGTTGAATTAATTTAATTGCACTGAACGAGCGTTTACGGCTACCGTGGTCACATACGACATTGGTTTGCCACGCAATTCAACATTGTACAATAATTTAACGATACGGTCCCAATGAAACTGATTTCGTCGAAATCTGAGTCCGTTTGCAAAACGGCTATTTTAACACGTATAATTTAAATAACGATTTCCACAGCGACTATTTCAAAATTTGATTTGACCATAACTAACAAATTATAACACGAAATCTAGATTTTTCTCTTTCATATGAAAATTATCATCAATACGGTTCCAACGTTTCTTGTTTCACAGAAATCCGACTTATATCGGATCCTGTATCCTCAGTTGAAGTTCAAAACTCTATATTACGAACTGCCGTGCGATTTCGAGCTCGTTTTATAATTATATTATAAATTAACGTTCAAACTTCGTTTTTAATTAATAAATCCCTATATGTAATTCAATTAAAAATTTTAAAACAAATTTAAATATTCAGAATTCAACGGCCGAAAATCCGGGTCGTTACATTCCTTCCCCCTTAAAATAATTTCGTCCTCGAAATTGCTAATGGTAGGAAAAGATACTACATACCCTAATAACTAGATCAAAAATCCTTTAGTTTACTTTTTAACTTTGGTTTAACTGGACCAATTTATTTCAATTAAAATATTCATTTATTCTTACTAACGGAAATTTCCAAAAATTCTGAAAATTTTCTAACACTTTAAATTCTGAAAAATTTCGGCAGTATCTCCTCTACACGGCTCAATCGGTACAACCACAACTCGCCTTTCTAGGCCTTCTCCAATCCAAAAGAAAATCAAAAAGCCAAGTGGCTTGCCTCATCGGCTCATAAAATCATCAATCCAAACAATATTGTAAACATGTACCTTTTTGTCGGGCATAATTCTATCTCTTGCACTTTCTTCCATTCAATATCTGCCCAGCATACATATATCCACTTCCCGTTGGTTTCAAACCAATCCAACTTCCCGTTGTTTTTACTCTCTAATCAACTTCTGATTAGTTCACTTCCATTCTATCAATTCAAATCTGATCTCTACTTCAGGAATCAATCCACTTATCCCATTTGAGTTTCAATTTCCCTTTTAACTTAAATTTCGATCCATTTGATTTATTTCCACCAATTTATTCAACTTATACAAGTTAAATTTGGTTATATATAACCATTTCAATATTTATAATTCCATTTGATTGTAATAACAATCAACACATTCATATATAATAATTCAGAAATTGTTTCTTTTGTATCAAAATAACGTTTGGGCAAAATAATTTCATTTACCCACTTTAAAACGATACTGTATCGAATTGTTTTGTTCGAGAGTTTAGAAACACCTATCGATACAGTTGTACTTCCTGTATCGACCAGAATTCATAAACTACTCAACAAACCAGACAACACAATATAAAACAATTTTATATCAAATCCACAAATACGCGCTCATATATATACACTCAAACTCAACCTAGGGTATCACTAACCCCCTCTATTGAGTTACGCCACAGAGCCAAGGTAATCACTTAACCTTCAGCTCTGATACCAAATGAAACGACCCGCAAATCCGTACCCTTTGAGCCGACTAATAACACCACATGTCCAACTCAAATTGCACAGAAATACGCATCATTTTTTTTTGAAAGAAGTTAGAGGATGAGAGATAGAAAGAAAGAATTATTAGAATAGAAGAAAACGAAGATCACAAACTCACAGCGGAACGAATAAAATATACTATATAATATAACCTTTGAAGCACAAATCAGTATTTGTATATACATACCATTATCAGAGCACAACGATCATCCCTGGAACAGTTATAAATACCTATTTCCAGATACAACATAGTACACAGCGGAAAATATAATAGTCTATAGCCAACTGGTGAAGCCTCCTGCTTCAAGCTTCTTCAAGTGAATCTGTAAAATCCTAACTACTTGACTGCCCGTACAAATTTGGGCACCCAAGAGTTTAGGGAAAACAAACAAAATAAACTCTGGGTCAGTCATGGGACTGGTGTGAGTAAACTCCAATCATTTGGTTTAACTTTCAAAATCCTTTCGAAAGAAATGATAATCGTAAGACCAATCCACACATAAACACGGATGGTTTTTACCTTACGATAACCCAAAACACTTTGGAAATCATATATTATCTGATATTATAATAATGTCTAAGCACAAGTAATTTACAATCTAGTAGAATGCTTGCATCTCACACTCTACATATATAATATACAATCAAACTCGCAGGCGCTTATTGGAGATTGGATTCCAACTTGACAAGGTATGGGACCACCTTCCGAACGTGTATCTCTAGAGGCAAATACACTGGGTTCAACAAGAACATCTTGCAACCCGGCCCACACATGACCGACCACTCATTTCGCTTGAGTGTATCGAATGTATACCACCGACGGTTGGGATCAGCAACCGCCTCCCGAATGGGCAGCATCGATAGATTTAAGAACAAAAGGAATTTCTCTAGATAGGTGATCATACATCCTAATGGGTGCGACCCACATAGCCATGCTGCCTGCCCGATTTTTGTCCACTTCCGGTTTGATGAGGCTTGAGGTTTGAATTATCTTCCAGAACATCTGGCCATCATTCACTTTGAATGTCACATCGTCAGATCCATCGGAAATCACTAATTGATTCCCACAAAAATACTCAGATTGTTAGGCTAAAGAAGTTTCCCTTCTATGCCATCAACTTCGTACGTTTGAAGGAATCAACGTACGTAACCCCCTTTGGAAATACTCCGTCAGACACTCGTCCATACAAGTTGTCCTGGGTCTGGACAAACCGAAGGCACTATTCTATAAATAGGATAGCCGTTGCATAACTCCGTCTTCAATTTTCTTAAGCATAAGTTGCTTCATAGCGCTTACGCCAATACGGAGTGGTTTTCAGATATCAAATCTGATCCCGGTCTCTCCATATTGACAACGGAGGTATAAAATAAATCAAAACTTTGATAGTCGGTGATTTAACTATCAAAGAAACATCCATACAATCAACGGTTCTATTTCCAAATGGAAATTCTATCAATCAAGCATTAAACAACACTGGGCCCTTTTTATATTAGTTCTTTATTACATTATCATTTCAAAATCTCATTTCCCATCTTTCGCGTTCTTCAAAGCACTATTTTCTCTCTTGATTATTGGAAACATTTCCAATGTTGTAATTCCTTTATTGAGCAAATATCTTTTACTCCAATTAGAAAACATTTCTAAATCCTCTGAATTAACTGATGTTATAAACATCGTTATTATAACTCAAATCATAAATCATTCGTTAACTAACGATATCACTAACCAACCCTTGCTATCGAGCCTTAACCATTCCTCCGTTAATAATGCAGCTAGTCAAGTTGGGGTATAATTACCTCTCAGACCTTAACTGAACGACATTCTTAACTTTGAATTAGTCAGAGCTCACAACTTTAAACCAAACATTGCTTTCAACAACAGCGTTAAAACCGCTGTCTAGCATTATAGAACACTTATCATAACTATAGCATTAAGATTGCTATTAAAACAGTTATTATAACGGCAGCGTTAAAATTGCTATTTAGATTTACCAAGACATTTATTATAACAGCAGCGTCTAAAATTGCTGTATAGCTTTACAACATCTATTATGACAACAGCGCTAAAATCGCTGTTTAGTTTTATAAAAGCATTTCTTACAAAGACAGCGTTATAGTCGCTGTTTAAAAGCATTTCTTATAACAACAGCGTTATGATTGCTGTTTTGAATAAAATACCGTGTGCGATGCACACGCTTCCGTTGTTCATTTATAAACTCTGTTTATTTTAAACAATTCAAGTTCTCCTTTATACCTATTTATAAACTATACATTCTTCTAACCACTTAATTCGATTTCTATAAATCCCCTTATTTTATTTACAAAATATTTCCTTGTTTTAAAAACTTTCCTCTGTAATTTTGCTAAATTCGGATCCATTTCCAAATATTGGTTTCAAAACCGATACTCACTTTCAAATATACACTCATATTTGAACTCACCTTTTAATTTAACCAATGGTTAATGATCCACTTAATTTATATCTTTATTTATAACATTTTTCTTGGTTTACCCAATGGAATATGTTTCCATTTGCAACTCAATGAAAAAGAAATTATTTCTAATTTGGAAATAAACTCCGCTTCTAAATTCTAATTTCCTTTTTCACATTCGATGATATTTTACGGTATCTAAAATACCAGGTTCCTAAGGCCAGGGTAAACCAAACACACAAATTCAACCATGGATAATGTAGCATAACATATATCACCATCAAATAAAACAATAAATAAAATGTTGAGGGATCCAGTTGGATCCCTCCAACCTGTTTCCCTGCATCCACAGATGTTAGTAACATCAAAAATATCGCATTAATGGAAAAATCAATCAACGATGTGATTATATCAACCAATTTATCAACTATTCAACCAAGCAACCATTTCACATTATAAAATAATTTTAAAACTCGTTTATATATAAAAATATAAACGAGAGGGAGTTAGTGAGTTTACTCACCTTAGTTTGCGGATGGCGGCTCTGCATTGGTTTCGTTTAAAATTAAACGAGCATTTGATTTTTTTTTTTTTATCAAGAAATCTCAGGAGTTCCGTTCTCAGCGAAACCAGTTCCACAAAATAGATCACGTTGCTATGACTCCAGTAGGTCCGTCGCATTCAATTCTGTTCATGAATGGACGATATATAATATTTACATGTTATAACAAATTTTAAATTTATTAATTAATAATTTGATTTATCAAAGGCGATTGAATACTATAGTTATATTTATTAGATTTGAGGGTAACATAAAAAAATAAAATAAAAATTTCTTAATGTTAAAAGATTTAGAACCTTTAACGCACTGAGCTAACACATAAATTGTGTGAAATTTGTTTGCCTAATGCACCATAAAGATCGAACTAGTCCAGGGATGAAATAGTGCTCTAATCGTTGACCCACTAAAGTATTCTCTGTACGTTCTACACAATGCTAATAGTACTACAACACTTAATAATGTAAATTACTATAACATTTAATACTTGTTACTAGCTAAATACTTAACTATTACTATGCTACCCTAAAATTCCACTAATTAATTTTTACATCAATAAAAATCTAATTATTTTTACCTTACCATTAATCAGGTTTAAGCATACTAAATCCATCTTCCTCCATCGCAATATCCAACTCACTTCACCTCCTACTGAACAAATCCGTAACCATGCTTCCCATTTTCTTGAAACCGCTACAGGCGATGACCGCACCCTTCAGAACTTCCGTGTCTCCCAAAAACCCAACATACATCGAAAGCAAGACAAGGAGAAACTCACGTTCCCCTTGATGCTGCTGCTCCTCCATCCAAACAATTGTCAGTACCTCCCTTCCATACCCTACCCACTTCCAACAACAGAACCCACGCCAATCCTCCTCCTTTTCCACTGCCGTAAGCCTCGCTCCCCAACTTGTTGCCTATCACCGCAAATCCCCAAGTGAACCTCATGACTTTGAGGAAAAATCCAACTAAGACGCTGCTCCGATCGTCGATTAGGAGGTATTGATAGCCTCGTCTTGGCCAGGCGCAGGGATTTTTGTGTTGGGTGATTAGTGAAACTTGGCTTTGATTATTGAAATGATTTTGTACCCTACGTTTTTGGGGTGGAACAATGAATTTGTTATTCACGGGCATAAATACTGAACGTTAATATGCATGTATTTATAAAGGGAAAAGTTTGGTGGCCACGCAATTGTAAATAGCTGCAGAAATAGGGACAAGTAGACCGGTGATTTACATTGCTTTGTCTGTACGATTCTAAAACCTTGGCGACAAAGGAATTTGATAATAGCTGTGGATAGGTCGGCTTGGAGTGTCATCTCACATTCCGTAGGACATTGAAAACACGGACAACAAATGTTTGGTCTGTACTACGTTTTAAATATAGAGTGTCATTTTATTTTGTTTTTATATTATACGAAACTTAACGATGAAGTATCCAGCAAAACTAACCACAGTCGACTTCTGTCTACCGATAACAAACTAATTTTTGGTGAAAAAAAATATTGCGGACCCAATGGGACAAGTTTCGTCGGATTCCGACATCGTATGAAAAATTTTCCTTTATAAAACCAGAAATAAACATGTGTTTAAATTTTTCACGATTACTAGATAAATCAAATCAACTTGAAACTGCGAACATCGACAATAACTTTTCGATACGAACCCAACGGCACTAGTTTCGTCGCATTCTGAGACTGTTGTCCCGGTAGACTGTTTTTGGCGCGTACCGCACTGCCCTTCTGAACACCAAATTTGCCGATCTCTAAAAATAACAAACTATATACCTACCCTGACTATATCCGACGCTACGAACTCACTGGAACTGGTTTCGTGGCCTGATTCGATCGTCTGTTCAAGTTACATTCTAATATCCCTTTATTCAGTTGAATTAATTTAATTGCACTGAACGAGCGTTTACGGCTACCGTGGTCACATACGACATTGGTTTGCCACGCAATTCAACATTGTACAATAATTTAACGATACGGTCCCAATGAAACTGATTTCGTCGAAATCTGAGTCCGTTTGCAAAACGGCTATTTTAACACGTATAATTTAAATAACGATTTCCACAGCGACTATTTCAAAATTTGATTTGACCATAACTAACAAATTATAACACGAAATCTAGATTTTTCTCTTTCATATGAAAATTATCATCAATACGGTTCCAACGTTTCTTGTTTCACAGAAATCCGACTTATATCGGATCCTGTATCCTCAGTTGAAGTTCAAAACTCTATATTACGAACTGCCGTGCGATTTCGAGCTCGTTTTATAATTATATTATAAATTAACGTTCAAACTTCGTTTTTAATTAATAAATCCCTATATGTAATTCAATTAAAAATTTTAAAACAAATTTAAATATTCAGAATTCAACGGCCGAAAATCCGGGTCGTTACATTCCTTCCCCCTTAAAATAATTTCGTCCTCGAAATTGCTAATGGTAGGAAAAGATACTACATACCCTAATAACTAGATCAAAAATCCTTTAGTTTACTTTTTAACTTTGGTTTAACTGGACCAATTTATTTCAATTAAAATATTCATTTATTCTTACTAACGGAAATTTCCAAAAATTCTGAAAATTTTCTAACACTTTAAATTCTGAAAAATTTCGGCAGTATCTCCTCTACACGGCTCAATCGGTACAACCACAACTCGCCTTTCTAGGCCTTCTCCAATCCAAAAGAAAATCAAAAAGCCAAGTGGCTTGCCTCATCGGCTCATAAAATCATCAATCCAAACAATATTGTAAACATGTACCTTTTTGTCGGGCATAATTCTATCTCTTGCACTTTCTTCCATTCAATATCTGCCCAGCATACATATATCCACTTCCCGTTGGTTTCAAACCAATCCAACTTCCCGTTGTTTTTACTCTCTAATCAACTTCTGATTAGTTCACTTCCATTCTATCAATTCAAATCTGATCTCTACTTCAGGAATCAATCCACTTATCCCATTTGAGTTTCAATTTCCCTTTTAACTTAAATTTCGATCCATTTGATTTATTTCCACCAATTTATTCAACTTATATAAGTTAAATTTGGTTATATATAACCATTTCAATATTTATAATTCCATTTGATTGTAATAACAATCAACACATTCATATATAATAATTCAGAAATTGTTTCTTTTGTATCAAAATAACGTTTGGGCAAAATAATTTCATTTACCCACTTTAAAACGATACTGTATCGAATTGTTTTGTTCGAGAGTTTAGAAACACCTATCGATACAGTTGTACTTCCTGTATCGACCAGAATTCATAAACTACTCAACAAACCAGACAACACAATATAAAACAATTTTATATCAAATCCACAAATACGCGCTCATATATATACACTCAAACTCAACCTAGGGTATCACTAACCCCCTCTATTGAGTTACGCCACAGAGCCAAGGTAATCACTTAACCTTCAGCTCTGATACCAAATGAAACGACCCGCAAATCCGTACCCTTTGAGCCGACTAATAACACCACATGTCCAACTCAAATTGCACAGAAATACGCATCATTTTTTTTTGAAAGAAGTTAGAGGATGAGAGATAGAAAGAAAGAATTATTAGAATAGAAGAAAACGAAGATCACAAACTCACAGCGGAACGAATAAAATATACTATATAATATAACCTTTGAAGCACAAATCAGTATTTGTATATACATACCATTATCAGAGCACAACGATCATCCCTGGAACAGTTATAAATACCTATTTCCAGATACAACATAGTACACAGCGGAAAATATAATAGTCTATAGCCAACTGGTGAAGCCTCCTGCTTCAAGCTTCTTCAAGTGAATCTGTAAAATCCTAACTACTTGACTGCCCGTACAAATTTGGGCACCCAAGAGTTTAGGGAAAACAAACAAAATAAACTCTGGGTCAGTCATGGGACTGGTGTGAGTAAACTCCAATCATTTGGTTTAACTTTCAAAATCCTTTCGAAAGAAATGATAATCGTAAGACCAATCCACACATAAACACGGATGGTTTTTACCTTACGATAACCCAAAACACTTTGGAAATCATATATTATCTGATATTATAATAATGTCTAAGCACAAGTAATTTACAATCTAGTAGAATGCTTGCATCTCACACTCTACATATATAATATACAATCAAACTCGCAGGCGCTTATTGGAGATTGGATTCCAACTTGACAAGGTATGGGACCACCTTCCGAACGTGTATCTCTAGAGGCAAATACACTGGGTTCAACAAGAACATCTTGCAACCCGGCCCACACATGACCGACCACTCATTTCGCTTGAGTGTATCGAATGTATACCACCGACGGTTGGGATCAGCAACCGCCTCCCGAATGGGCAGCATCGATAGATTTAAGAACAAAAGGAATTTCTCTAGATAGGTGATCATACATCCTAATGGGTGCGACCCACATAGCCATGCTGCCTGCCCGATTTTTGTCCACTTCCGGTTTGATGAGGCTTGAGGTTTGAATTATCTTCCAGAACATCTGGCCATCATTCACTTTGAATGTCACATCGTCAGATCCATCGGAAATCACTAATTGATTCCCACAAAAATACTCAGATTGTTAGGCTAAAGAAGTTTCCCTTCTATGCCATCAACTTCGTACGTTTGAAGGAATCAACGTACGTAACCCCCTTTGGAAATACTCCGTCAGACACTCGTCCATACAAGTTGTCCTGGGTCTGGACAAACCGAAGGCACTATTCTATAAATAGGATAGCCGTTGCATAACTCCGTCTTCAATTTTCTTAAGCATAAGTTGCTTCATAGCGCTTACGCCAATACGGAGTGGTTTTCAGATATCAAATCTGATCCCGGTCTCTCCATATTGACAACGGAGGTATAAAATAAATCAAAACTTTGATAGTCGGTGATTTAACTATCAAAGAAACATCCATACAATCAACGGTTCTATTTCCAAATGGAAATTCTATCAATCAAGCATTAAACAACACTGGGCCCTTTTTATATTAGTTCTTTATTACATTATCATTTCAAAATCTCATTTCCCATCTTTCGCGTTCTTCAAAGCACTATTTTCTCTCTTGATTATTGGAAACATTTCCAATGTTGTAATTCCTTTATTGAGCAAATATCTTTTACTCCAATTAGAAAACATTTCTAAATCCTCTGAATTAACTGATGTTATAAACATCGTTATTATAACTCAAATCATAAATCATTCGTTAACTAACGATATCACTAACCAACCCTTGCTATCGAGCCTTAACCATTCCTCCGTTAATAATGCAGCTAGTCAAGTTGGGGTATAATTACCTCTCAGACCTTAACTGAACGACATTCTTAACTTTGAATTAGTCAGAGCTCACAACTTTAAACCAAACATTGCTTTCAACAACAGCGTTAAAACCGCTGTCTAGCATTATAGAACACTTATCATAACTATAGCATTAAGATTGCTATTAAAACAGTTATTATAACGGCAGCGTTAAAATTGCTATTTAGATTTACCAAGACATTTATTATAACAGCAGCGTCTAAAATTGCTGTATAGCTTTACAACATCTATTATGACAACAGCGCTAAAATCGCTGTTTAGTTTTATAAAAGCATTTCTTACAAAGACAGCGTTATAGTCGCTGTTTAAAAGCATTTCTTATAACAACAGCGTTATGATTGCTGTTTTGAATAAAATACCGTGTGCGATGCACACGCTTCCGTTGTTCATTTATAAACTCTGTTTATTTTAAACAATTCAAGTTCTCCTTTATACCTATTTATAAACTATACATTCTTCTAACCACTTAATTCGATTTCTATAAATCCCCTTATTTTATTTACAAAATATTTCCTTGTTTTAAAAACTTTCCTCTGTAATTTTGCTAAATTCGGATCCATTTCCAAATATTGGTTTCAAAACCGATACTCACTTTCAAATATACACTCATATTTGAACTCACCTTTTAATTTAACCAATGGTTAATGATCCACTTAATTTATATCTTTATTTATAACATTTTTCTTGGTTTACCCAATGGAATATGTTTCCATTTGCAACTCAATGAAAAAGAAATTATTTCTAATTTGGAAATAAACTCCGCTTCTAAATTCTAATTTCCTTTTTCACATTCGATGATATTTTACGGTATCTAAAATACCAGGTTCCTAAGGCCAGGGTAAACCAAACACACAAATTCAACCATGGATAATGTAGCATAACATATATCACCATCAAATAAAACAATAAATAAAATGTTGAGGGATCCAGTTGGATCCCTCCAACCTGTTTCCCTGCATCCACAGATGTTAGTAACATCAAAAATATCGCATTAATGGAAAAATCAATCAACGATGTGATTATATCAACCAATTTATCAACTATTCAACCAAGCAACCATTTCACATTATAAAATAATTTTAAAACTCGTTTATATATAAAAATATAAACGAGAGGGAGTTAGTGAGTTTACTCACCTTAGTTTGCGGATGGCGGCTCTGCATTGGTTTCGTTTAAAATTAAACGAGCATTTGATTTTTTTTTTTTTATCAAGAAATCTCAGGAGTTCCGTTCTCAGCGAAACCAGTTCCACAAAATAGATCACGTTGCTATGACTCCAGTAGGTCCGTCGCATTCAATTCTGTTCATGAATGGACGATATATAATATTTACATGTTATAACAAATTTTAAATTTATTAATTAATAATTTGATTTATCAAAGGCGATTGAATACTATAGTTATATTTATTAGATTTGAGGGTAACATAAAAAAATAAAATAAAAATTTCTTAATGTTAAAAGATTTAGAACCTTTAACGCACTGAGCTAACACATAAATTGTGTGAAATTTGTTTGCCTAATGCACCATAAAGATCGAACTAGTCCAGGGATGAAATAGTGCTCTAATCGTTGACCCACTAAAGTATTCTCTGTACGTTCTACACAATGCTAATAGTACTACAACACTTAATAATGTAAATTACTATAACATTTAATACTTGTTACTAGCTAAATACTTAACTATTACTATGCTACCCTAAAATTCCACTAATTAATTTTTACATCAATAAAAATCTAATTATTTTTACCTTACCATTAATCAGGTTTAAGCATACTAAATCCATCTTCCTCCATCGCAATATCCAACTCACTTCACCTCCTACTGAACAAATCCGTAACCATGCTTCCCATTTTCTTGAAACCGCTACAGGCGATGACCGCACCCTTCAGAACTTCCGTGTCTCCCAAAAACCCAACATACATCGAAAGCAAGACAAGGAGAAACTCACGTTCCCCTTGATGCTGCTGCTCCTCCATCCAAACAATTGTCAGTACCTCCCTTCCATACCCTACCCACTTCCAACAACAGAACCCACGCCAATCCTCCTCCTTTTCCACTGCCGTAAGCCTCGCTCCCCAACTTGTTGCCTATCACCGCAAATCCCCAAGTGAACCTCATGACTTTGAGGAAAAATCCAACTAAGACGCTGCTCCGATCGTCGATTAGGAGGTATTGATAGCCTCGTCTTGGCCAGGCGCAGGGATTTTTGTGTTGGGTGATTAGTGAAACTTGGCTTTGATTATTGAAATGATTTTGTACCCTACGTTTTTGGGGTGGAACAATGAATTTGTTATTCACGGGCATAAATACTGAACGTTAATATGCATGTATTTATAAAGGGAAAAGTTTGGTGGCCACGCAATTGTAAATAGCTGCAGAAATAGGGACAAGTAGACCGGTGATTTACATTGCTTTGTCTGTACGATTCTAAAACCTTGGCGACAAAGGAATTTGATAATAGCTGTGGATAGGTCGGCTTGGAGTGTCATCTCACATTCCGTAGGACATTGAAAACACGGACAACAAATGTTTGGTCTGTACTACGTTTTAAATATAGAGTGTCATTTTATTTTGTTTTTATATTATACGAAACTTAACGATGAAGTATCCAGCAAAACTAACCACAGTCGACTTCTGTCTACCGATAACAAACTAATTTTTGGTGAAAAAAAATATTGCGGACCCAATGGGACAAGTTTCGTCGGATTCCGACATCGTATGAAAAATTTTCCTTTATAAAACCAGAAATAAACATGTGTTTAAATTTTTCACGATTACTAGATAAATCAAATCAACTTGAAACTGCGAACATCGACAATAACTTTTCGATACGAACCCAACGGCACTAGTTTCGTCGCATTCTGAGACTGTTGTCCCGGTAGACTGTTTTTGGCGCGTACCGCACTGCCCTTCTGAACACCAAATTTGCCGATCTCTAAAAATAACAAACTATATACCTACCCTGACTATATCCGACGCTACGAACTCACTGGAACTGGTTTCGTGGCCTGATTCGATCGTCTGTTCAAGTTACATTCTAATATCCCTTTATTCAGTTGAATTAATTTAATTGCACTGAACGAGCGTTTACGGCTACCGTGGTCACATACGACATTGGTTTGCCACGCAATTCAACATTGTACAATAATTTAACGATACGGTCCCAATGAAACTGATTTCGTCGAAATCTGAGTCCGTTTGCAAAACGGCTATTTTAACACGTATAATTTAAATAACGATTTCCACAGCGACTATTTCAAAATTTGACTTGACCATAACTAACAAATTATAACACGAAATCTAGATTTTTCTCTTTCATATGAAAATTATCATCAATACGGTTCCAACGTTTCTTGTTTCACAGAAATCCGACTTATATCGGATCCTGTATCCTCAGTTGAAGTTCAAAACTCTATATTACGAACTGCCGCGCGATTTCGAGCTCGTTTTATAATTATATTATAAATTAACGTTCAAACTTCGTTTTTAATTAATAAATCCCTATATGTAATTCAATTAAAAATTTTAAAACAAATTTAAATATTCAGAATTCAACGGCCGAAAATCCGGGTCGTTACAGATGTGGTACTTTGTATTGTGTTGGTTCTTTGTAACAACCCGTAAAATGCGGGCCAGTTTGAAATTTTTATTTTGGCAATTTTAGCTGAATTTGAATATTTAAATTGAATTATTTTAAATAAAATCGACGAGAAATTTATTTTGAATAGAATTCGACGTATATATTATACGCGTCGTCGCTAGAATATAAATAATTATATATAATATTAAATAGAATTGAAAATGGCGCGGTAGTTCGATAATTCGATTTCAAACTTCAATTGAATGTACCGGGTGCAAAACAATCCGGATTTTAGTGAAACCAAAAATAATGGGATCTAATTGATAATATCTTTCCAACGAATCCGAATAATCAGATTTCATAGCGGGAATCAAAAGATATGTCCAGTTGAAAATTCTGAATAGTCGCTATGGAATTCAGGCCCTTAAAATTGGACATTTTGCAAATGACCTCGGATTTCGACGAAACCAGTTTTGTTAGGTCCGTGATGTCGAATTATTGCTAGATTCCAAATTTCATAATTTTTCGAATCAATATGTGAGCGTGGCAAAAGAAAACGCGTTTGACCAGTTTCAGTTGATTTTAATCGACTGGAAATTGGCCATTTTTCAAACGGTCTCAGAATTGGACGAAACTAGTTTTGTTAGGACCGTATCGTCAATACGAAGCTAGAAAATATTTTTCTGGAATTTTTCTAGTTAATATGTGACCCCGGTAATTTGAAATGTGCGTTTAAAATTCAATATAGTGATTTAAATGAAAATTCAAAAGGAAACTGGCTGTAACGATCAAATCAGTTTGCGATACATATCCCATTGTGTTCGGAATGGGGGTAAAACGCTATGGACGGCAGGCGGTGGACCCCGTTTAGAGGTCGTATGTAAAAGTCAACTTTTTAATAATTAAATAATATAAAAAAAAATATTCTCTTCCCCTTTATTACCCTCTGGCCCCCCCCATTTTACTCGATTCATTTTCAGAAGAAAAAAAAAAACAACCCAAAACCCGATCCCCAAATTCCCAGTCGCCCCCTCGATCGACGCCTCCACTTCGATAGCCGGACCCCCCCTCTCGCCTGACGCCAGACTCCGACGAACCTCCCTAACCACCCTCCGACTTCCTCGCGCCTCCTCCCTCTCCTCTGGAGACAACCGACGCCCCCCCCTGATTGAAGAAACCGAAGCCCACAAACCCGCGCCAACCCTGGCCCACGCCCACGCCACCGCAGGTCAGACCCCCCCCCCCCTTTCGGAGTTCAGCGGTGGAAAGCGCCCCCCCCTGTAAGTTTTTAATTTATTTATTTTATTTTTATTTTTATTTAAAAAGAAGAAGGTAATTTAGTTAATTTATTAATTGATGTTGATTAAAACTGATTTTAGATTTAAGAATTAAAACTGATTTTTGATTTAGAAATGTAAAACTGATTTTGTTTTAAAAATGTAAAACTGATTTTGTTTTAGAAATGATTTTTCTTTGTAAAAGAATTGATTTTTACCTTGTAAAAGAAGGCGATTTACATTTTTTATTATTATTTAAAAATCCGTTTAGTTAAAATAAGTCTAGTTTAAATCAGTTTTTATTTATACAATATATGAAAAGGTATGATCTTTATATTTTTAAAGTATTAAAAATATAATCTTTACTATATAGTAGTTATATAAATATACTAGGATGCAGACTTCGAACTAAAAATTCGATTTTTTATATATTGAATAGCGAACTAAAAATTCGATTTTTATATATTGAATAGCGAACTAAAAAATTCGATTTTTATATATAGAACTTCGAACTAAAAATTCGATTTTTATATATTGAATAGCGAACTAAAAAATTCGATTTTTATATATAGAACTTCGAACTAAAAATTCGATTTTTATATATTGAATAGCGAACTAAAAAATTCGATTTTTTTATATATTGAATAGCGAACTAAAAATTCGATTTTTATATATTGTATAGCGAACTAAAAATTCGATTTTTATATATTGAATAGCAAAGTAAAAATATGATTTTTACATATGTAGTGAAAGCGAGCAACGAAGGTGACAAAAAGGCGAAACGACGAAGACTTCTGCAAATGAAGTGCCGTGGAGCTAGGATAGCTATCTGTGAGAATTTCTCACCTTTCAATTTCTTCTTCTAGTTATATATATATACTAGGATGCAGACGGTGCTTAGTAGCACCCGACACAATCGTCCACAGACCATGGACTTGTTTGTTTGGTTGCATAGATTAGTTGAATTATTTGTTTGAATTGAATTGTTTGGTGAGATGAAATTGATTTGATTGATGTGTGAATGGCGTGGGCCTTCACTAGACCGGGGATAAGGCTAGGCCTTGTCCCGTTTCTAGTATCGTGCCGTTATGCCGCCGAAATTTTCTAAAATATGTTAGAAAATAAAAATATCATTTTATTGTGTAAATGAATAATAGAAATTCATATGTTGGAATAAAATGTTTTATCGTTAAAAATATAATTTTTAACGTGAATATGAATATAGTGAATGTGAATAAATAAAATATTCATTTACAAACCGGACGGTTTGTTTATGTACACCTATTTGAATGACGTTGATTGAGTCGATAAATTTTACACATCGCCCAACTGCACAAATAAAGTATGTGTTTGATTGTTTGAAACCCCACACGGGTGTTGGGATGAAATTTGAAGTTCACTCATCCTGATTGATTGAATATGTCGATCGATTGATTGACAGGCTGTTATAAGCGTTAGATATCTATATTTGATGCTTATACAGTGTAGTGCACTTTGGTTGATGGTTGATTATTTTCAATGCTATTATATACATGTGTTGTATGAAAATCCATATAATTAATTTTATATGGTAATTGATTGGGCCTCATTCCAGTTCTGAAAAAGAAATATTTGAACAGAAATATTTGAAAAAGAAATATTTGAAATAGAATATTTGAAAATAAAGGAATATATGAAGCCGTGTTGATTAGATTGACGCCATTTTGACGTGAACGATATTTATATCGATTTTAAAAATGATTTCGAAATGAATTGAATTGAAAACGAATTCAAAGTGAATTGAATTGAAAGTGATTTCGAAATGAATTGAATTGAAAACGAATTCAAAGTGAATTGAATTGAAAACGAATTCAAAGTGAATTGAATTGAAAACGAATTCAAAGTGAATTGAATTGAAAACGAATTCAAAGTGAATTGAATTGAAAGTGATTTCGAAATGAATTGAATTGAAAACGAATTCAAAGTGAATTGAATTGAAAACGAATTCAAAGTGAATTGAATTGAAAACGAATTCAAAGTGAATTGAATTGAAAGTGATTTCGAAGTGAATTGAATTGAAAACGAATTCAAAGTGAATTGAATTGAAAACGAATTCAAAGTGAATTGAATTGAAAACGAATTCAAAGTGAATTGAATTGAAAGTGATTTCGAAAGTGAATTGAATTGAAAACGAATTCAAAGTGAATTGAATTGAAAACGAATTCAAAGTGAATTGAATTGAAAACGAATTCAAAGTGAATTGAATTGAAAACGAATTCAAAGTGAATTGAATTGAAAGTGATTTCGAAATGAATTGAATTGAAAACGAATTCAAATTGAATTGAAAGTGGGTTGAAATGAATTCAAATTGAATTGAAATTTGAATTGAATAGAAATGAACTTTGAAACGAATTTATAAAGAAGAATTCAATTTTGCTTTGAATTGAAATGGAAGTGGAAATAGATTTTGAAACGAATTTTAAAACTATTTATATAATTCGTTTTGAATAGAAAATCGACGAAGTATATATTATATATATTATATATATAATATAATGGCCTGAATAGAACGCGCCGCGCCGCGGCAGTTCGTGAATTTCGACCATTTATTTTAAACGGACATTGCGGGAGATCCGACCGACGGATTCTCCTAAAACCGGAACCGTTGGGTTCGTATCGAAAAGAGCTTTCTAGCGAATGTTAGAAATTTGAAATCTAACGGTTGGATTTGGAATTATGTCCAAATCAAATTTGAAAAAGGTCGCTGTAAGTGCAGTTCGATGGCCATTGATGGAAATCGACTGTACGGGCCTTGATAAAATTATTAAAAATAGTAATAATTTGTGTAAAATCATAAGAAATGATTTGTGAAGATTTGGGGTGAAAAACTTCATGTTTGAAAAGATAAAAATAGATTTTTATCGAAATAAGCTAGTTTTGAACTAGAATGATAATTCTATTTATTTTTAAGTAAATAAATTGAATTTGAAAAGGGTTTTAAAAATAACCAAAATTTCCAATGATTGCATTGGAGTGGATTTGAATCGAAATTGTCTTCGGAATATTTCGATGTTGGGATTCGTGATTATACAGGTGTTGTTATGGAAATTTGAAAGATATATATTTATATCGTTATTTCCAATACGACATTTGTTAGTCGTAGAATTTGATATTGAATATAAGCCGATATATTTTCTATTCAGAGCCTTGTATTGAATATCAAATGTGATTTGGGTTTGTCGTGAATGGTGTCTTCACTAACACTGTTCTTGAACCCAGTTGAGAAAAGATTAAATCTTTTTGTTTAGATTTAATGAAGTGTACCAATTAAATGATATTTAATTGGAATTGAATTGGTATTGATTTTTGGGTTTATCGTGAACAGTGTTTTAAATAACACTTGTTCTTTAACCCGATAATTAATGGAATGTGATTTTGGGTTTATCGTGGATCGTGTTTTAAATGACGCTGATTCTTTAACCCAGATAACGATTAAAACTAAGTGGAGTTTTAATGAATCTTTAATTAGATTGAAAAGATCGAGAATGGAGTATCACCAGTTTTACTCCAGGCGATAGTTAAATCTTTAATTAGATTTGAACGTGAAATGGTAATTGAATTACCGATAACACTGTGGTGTTAGATATGAAGTACTACCAGTTTTACTTCATGGGATGAATAGGTTGGGATTGGGAAAATAAAATAAATGATTACTTCGGTGTGGTTCGATAATCCCGACTAGTTTGAATTGGTATTCAAAGGAGATTAAAGAATAAATTTAAAGAATTTATCTTGGATAAAATTAATGGGAACTTTTCCCAAAGTATGGGAATATTTGAATAAAAGAATATTCTGAAGTGGAATGGGGCGTATGTTGTGTTTGTGTAACACTTTTATAATATATACGCAAGTTATTCAGAAAGACCGGGTTTATCCCATTCTGAATAACTGATTCGACGTGGTGTCGAAGATGAAGACGGTGGTCGAAGACCGGAAGTCTTCACGTCGTTTGGGTGATTACTGATGATCTTGATTGGGCTGTACACCCAAGAAGATGGAAACAGTTGGTGATCGTCCAGACGTACTTGGAGATCGATGGATATGCGGGGTACTAGGTGCCTCCGGTTTCGTTCAGACCCAGAACGGACTTGTAAATGGACTGTGTGTCTGACATTGGATTTTAGTCTGTGTGATTGATTTCTATTAGATATATTGATGGATATCAAACGCATGGAGTGAATTGCCTGTGTGGCATGCCTAAGTGGCAATTGATCGAGGCTTCTGTTGAAAAGCAAAGTCTTGTGGTGATGATCGAAGCACGGCCTGTGTGGCGTAGCTTTGTGTAACGTTTACTTCGCGAGTTTCGCACCCCGGTTGTGAACCAAAAACGGGAGAGGACATCAGGGAGGGCCTGCGTTTCTTCCTAGCTAGGGTGGTGTCAGTGACCTACCAGCCCTGACATTTATATATTTTTCACCTGTGTGGTTGTTGCTGTTGCGAGGCGCCTCGGTTTGATCGGACGATCCGGGTCCGATGGAGTCATTTGTTGGCTCATTTACGCCCCAAAGGGCGGGGAAACGCAGTGTTCAGGCATTTTAATCCACATCGGTGGACCGGCCCTGACGATCCAAGGGTCGATGCGCTCTGACCCTGAGGCTCGGGCTAGGCAGTCTCGAAGTCGGTAGAGGACGATCCCTGGCCTCGGTTCATAGACGGAAATCCAATTTCCAAATACGTGACATTTGCGGTTTTATTTGTAAACCTATATATGGCGACATGATATATGGTACCCATGCCGCCTATGATTGATACTTATGATTTGAAGTTGTTTTATACACTATGCACTTATTATAGTATCAAATGATTTGTTTTAAACGTATCAAGCATTCTTTGGCTGTTATAAGGGAAAACCCTATCCTCGGCTGCGTTGCATTGTGTGATAGGACCTGGGTCTTATAACAGCTTCATTTTTCTTTATTTAGCATTGCGCTGTTTGTTTTATGCACTAATATTCTTGGGAGGAAACCCGTTCCGTGTTATACGGCGTGGTCCCTTGATTTACCTTTGAAAATAAAGATTAATAACTGTTTTAGTTCTCACACCAGTCACATGACTGACCTGGAGTTTATTGTTTTAACCTAAACTCTGGGTGCCCCTATTTTGACACGGGCAGCTAGTAGTTTTGGTTTTGCAGATTTATATTCACAGGATCCTAGTTTACAGCTGGAATGATATCCGGAAAGCTTTGTATCCGTATATCTCTTCTAGTTGTGTATTGTATTATTTTCCGCTGCTATGTATTTAAATGTAATTTAAATCTCTGATATTTCTGTGTAATATTCATTTATACTCTGTATATTCTTGTAATCTGATGCATTGTTGTAATATACAGTGAACTGTTCTTCTGTATGCGTTCTGTTTTGTCTTGTTCTCAAACGATAGGGCGTTTCGAACGGTCTGGGTCGGTTTAGCGACTGGTTCGGACCGAGCGAAATTCTTTTTCGTCACATTCTTCTTCTTCTTCTATTCTGATATTTCTTTCTTTCTTATCTCACCCTATAATTTCTTTCTATTAACGTTCCAGTGTTTTCGGTGTTTGGAAGATCGACATGAGATAAGGTAAATGTATTTATGTCGATTTTCGGGGCCGAAAATCCTTGGGTCGTTACAGTGGTATCATAGCTATTGGTTTAGAAATAACCTTGGCTCTGTGGTATGACTCGATAGAGATTGGGTTAGTAATACCCTAGATCGAGATTGAGTGTATATATATAAGGGCGTATTTGTAAATATTATATACGAATGTTTTGTATTGTGTTAGTTGATCGGATCTAGTGTTGAGAAGCATTGAACTGGAAACGGACACAATATCGTTTTGTAAAGAGGGTGAATGAAATAATTTACCCGAATTATATTTTTGTATAGTAAAAGAAATAATTTTATCAAAATTATTGAGATGTTGGTTGTTGGATGTATTAGGTTCAAATTCGGATTGGATTATGTAATAAAAATAAACTAATTAGATAATCAATTGGTCAATTGAATATGGAAATTGAACTTAACTAAGTAAAATTGATTGTGTATTGTTTGGATGCTAGATTGGTTCAGTATAAATTTCATAAGAAGTTGAATGACTTAAAAACTAAAGGTGATGAATTCTAATATAATGAATTCGATTAGAATTCGAACATGAAATTAAATTAAATGATAAAATTTTATGTGTTATTGCATTCAAAATGGAGTTAAGTGCAGGTTGGAAAGAGAAAAGAGCTATTAAATTTCTTTGCTTTGGAATTAGAGATCGATTGCCCGACAAATAGGTAAACCATAATATTGCTGTTTGGGTAGTTGATTTATACCCTGAGTTGGGTTGCCACTTGGCATTTGTTTTCTTTTGATCGGTATGAGACCGATGTGGCAATTGTAGTTGTTAAGATCGAGCAGTATAGAGGAGATGCTGTAAAAAAATTCATAGATTTCTAAAACTTAGAAATATTTTTTTATAAATAGTTTTATAATAATTATCTTGAATATAATTGGGGTTGGAACAATTTTCTCACTTAGCAATTTCGAGGACGAAATTATTTTAAGGGGGGAAGAATGTAATGTCCCGTATTTTTGGTAAATAATATTTAATTTATTTTTGGATTATTAATATATTTTAAATGTTAAATTCGTTAATTTAAAACGAAGGTTGAACGTTAAATTTATATATAAATATAAAACGAGCTCGAAATGGCGTGCCAGTTCGTAATATTGAATTTTCAACTTCAATTGAATGTACAGGATCCGATATAATTCGGATTTATGTGAAACAAGAAATGTGTGAATCCAGTCAATGATTATTTTCTAATGGAAGTGAAAAATTCAGATTTCGTATTACAGATTGTTAGTTATGTCTAAATCAAATTTTCAAATAGTCGCTATGAAATTGTTTTAAATTTTAACGATTTATTTATAAATATATAAATGATTTTTATATAAATATAATATCGTTTAAACCGTAATTTTTACCGTCGGTTGATTGTGATGCTATATATTTTTCCATAAATGATGATAATAATTTATTGAATTATTTGAGAATTTTAATTATATTTTATCGATAATATATATACTTCAGAAATAGTTTTCTTTTCAAACGACCTCTGTTTTGGACGAAACAGATTTTATTGGAATGTGTATAGTTGATTATTGCTAGATTTCAAGTTGGAGCCAATTGAAGTTGTTTTGTCGGTATGCGATATTTTAACCGTAAACCGATGAATATAATTTAAATTAAAATAACAGCATTGTCCAAACGAAGTTTGAATTCAACGAAATTAATTTAATTGGATCTGCAACGTCAATATATAGCAGCGTGTTTATTCTTGTTATTATTTTGGGGTAAGGGTGTGGTTACATGAGATTAAACATTTACCGTGAAATATGGTCATATTTTCATCTACTTAAATAATTCCCACTGTTAACTGTGGGGCATCTCAGCCTTTTTCTTATTTTTGTCCTTGCGTCCCGAATTCTAAAAAAAAAACTTGCGGCCCAAACAATTGAATACTTGCATCCCAAACTACCACAATTCCTTGCATCCCACTCATATTAAAACCGTGGCATCCAAGTTGTATTTCTTCCATCACAGTACAATAAGGACCCACATGACACAGCTACCCTATTAACTTTCTGCACACCTATTACCCTAAGTACCTATCTACCCACGTCTACTTCATCTTATAAATACGCTGCTTTATCCTCACCTTTCTTTTTTTCTTTGAAACACAGCACTCCTCCAACAAAATAAATTAAAAACAAATTCGAAATCAACTTTGAAAAATCCTGAAATAATTTCTGTCGCTTCCTCTTGCCAAGGACTTTGTTTTGCTATAGTTTCCTTCTAGATTCAAAACACTTTTAGTTCGAAATTATTTTACTGCTGTGGACAAGGAATGGTATTCGAGGAATCGGGTTGCGTCGATTCAAGTATGAAGCAAGCGACGATGTTCGCAGTGGAAGGGCGTGCATTTTGGTGGACTCCAAAGGAGGTTGGCGGAATTTTAAACAATGGAATCAATGTTGGGTGTGGGGTGTGCTGCTCCATTATGGGAGGAAAATGGTTGCGTCATAGTCAGTTTCAGATGGTCGCGAGTGAGTGTGTATGCTTGGGAGGATTCATTTGAGAGAAAGTGTTGGAGTAGTGGTTAAGGTATGAAGGGATTTTTGCATGCATGCATGAGGCGTTAAATAGGGGATGGCCTGGAAGAAGGAAGGGGTGCGGTGTTGGTGGAGCTAGTTTCGAAGAGTGCTGTTGTGGACCAGGGTATGAGGCGAGCTGAACTGAGCTGGCCGGGGACATTGCTGGCGGCGTTTCAAGTGGTGGAATATGGAGCTGGGAGGTTTTCTGATGTGAAGCAGCTGTGTGTATTTAAACAGCGGTCATGCGTGGTTCTAGGGTGAAGAAATAATGGAGAAGAAGCAGTGGGCAGTGCAGTTTCAGTTGAAGGAGTAGCAGCTGCAAATATTTGATGTAGAAGAAGATTATAAACGTTAGTAGATAATTAAGTTATTATTAATTTATATAACTCACGTGATAAACAGTAGATGGGGATTGATTTTATAGGCCTAATCAATTATATATAGTTTATATGTATAATGCGCCCGTAAAGATATTGGAAGGTGCCACTTTTAGTATACATAAATAAAGCCTAAACGTGTCTAGTTAAATTTTAATATGCCTAATCTTGATCACATGGCCTAATAAATTCTTAAAAATATAATTAATGTTTTGGTGTTTACATAGTACAATTTATTTCATGATTAATAATATATATACATCACATTACGCGGACAGTGGGTATAAAATGATTTAAAATTTTCCTAACTAAAGTTTAAAGGTCCTTAATCATATAATAAACATGGTCCATTAGTTGTATAGGTAACGTAACCAGATTAATGTAGGTTAAAATATAATTCATTAAGATTTAAAAATAGGCCGTAACCGTATATAAAAATATAACATGTTCATATGTTAACAGATCTGAATCAAACAGAGGACGTTGGGATCGTCGTGACGAGCATTTCAATCTAGAGTAGATTTTGAACACGGTTGGATGCAGCTGGCATTTTCAGTTAAATTAAATGCGTATTTAATTTAACGATCACTATCTCGACGAACGGAGATCAAGGTGAGTTAAACTCACTCAGTACTCCCCACTTATATTTTATATAAGTCGGGTTTTATAATTGTGTGCTATGTTTGTTAATGGTTGTTCATTTTTTGGTTTTATCTTCATATATTGACTGAAACAGTTAAATTAAATGTTTGTTTAATTTAATTGGAACCAATCGTTATTTCTAACGATTTAATCCAATTGAGGTAACTTACCTCACTGGTTACGTTATAACACTATAAACGTTATAAATAAATAATTGAATGCTTGCATTTCTGTTATTATCCCAGTATTGATTGTTACAGTTATTTTTACTGCTATCATTAAACAGTTTATGTGATCACCTATTTGGATGGAAAACAAATATTGATTGGCCATAGTAAATTGATTGAATTGAATCTGTGGTAACCCATTGTTTTGCAAGGAATAACAGGTTGGAGGAATCCAACTGGATTCCTCACTAATATTGATAATATTTATCAATATGATTGCGTTGTTTGTTATGAAATGTGAAATTGTTTTATATTTCATGGTTTGGTACTATAGTAGTCATTCGCCTCTTTAGCACCGCCAATTGAAAGAAATGATTTTTCGAAATTGATATTAAATGAATTTGGAATGGTTTCAAAGATATAAATATATTTTTATACGGTTTTGAAAATATGATTTTTATTGTAAAGATAATAGTCAAAGTGAAATTTACAATTTTTTGAATATAAAATATAACAAATAAAGATGTAGGATACTATTGAATAAATGTTAAACAATATAAATTTATTGCGTTGATTATTTAAATGTTGAAATGGTCTTATAAAGGCTATTACGGTCACAAAGGAAGTTTAAATGGAGTTCCAAATAGTGGAATGGAATAATTGAACCATGGATATACGAGAATTTGTAAAAGAGTTTTTAAAAAGTGATATTTTTGTAATAATGTCTGTTTCGACAAATGGTATTTTAAAATGATATGAAATGTGACTAAATAACATTTCGTGAATGAGTTTAACAAATCGGAAATTGGGAAATGAGTATTGATTTGGTAAAATGGAATTTCATATCTTTAAATGAAGTCGGATTTGAAATTATAAATATTTATTTATATATGTATTTATAAATGGGATTCAAAATTATAAATGGGGTTTCATTGAAATGACAAATATGGAACTAAAATTGATTTAAAAACCCGATAGTGGAAATTGGTGGTTAAATCAAGATTTTCCCAAAATATAATTAGGTATAAGAGTATGAGTTGATTTTACATGAAAAAAGTTATAAAATAAAGAAATTGGATAGTATAAATTGAAAAGTCGGGAAATGACATGAAATGGCTAAGTGAGATTTATTCCGAGGTTCGGAATGTGTTATTCCTAAGTTCGGAATGAGTAATCGAAGTAAGTATCATTCCAAGGTTTGGAATGTGATATTCCGAAGTTCGGAATGTTAGTTGGGGATAGGAGTAAATAAAGTTAAAGATTCAAATGACGACAACGAATATTGGTAGTCGATAATGAATTGAAAAATGGGATTTTTAAATGTAGTTAAAGATGTGAAAATGAAATCGAATGGTAAGTGGTTAGAATTAATTTACAAAAGATTTGTAAATGGAAAATTTAAAGTTATGGAAATGAAATCGAATTAGTAAATAAAATTAAGGGTTTGTAAATGTGTTTTGTAACATTTGTTACAGATGAGATGAACTATTATAGACATAAGATTTTATAAAGGATTATTATATGTTTTAAAATAAAGAACAAGTTGTCGAGTGTGATTTAAAAAGGGAATATGATAAATATAATTTGAATGGTTAAATATCAATATAAGAAATTTGAAAGGTTATCAATATAATAATTGTATTAGTATAAGATTTATAAAAGTGTTATATAGTTTTAAAACAAATGAATTTTAGTTGTTGAAATGAATTGTAACATAACAATAAAGAAATATTAAGGAATTTTTATAAGGATTCTATTTATAATAGAATCGAAGCTCGTATAGAATATTGTAAAGAACTATTAACGTAAATATAAAGAGTTTAATAAGAATTTACTTAATAAGTAATAAAGTAAATGAATTCAAGATTCAAATAGGTTTTCAAAAGGATAGTATTATATTATAACCAAGAGTAGTTGAGGAAACATGAAATGATATTGTGAAAAGTTTATAAGTTGAATAACATGAATTTAGAGACTATTCTTATTTTATAATAAGAAATAAAAGCGATGCTGAAATATTGAAAAATGTGGAGAATAGAATAAATAGACGATTCATTGAAGAGGCTAAATGGTACTGAGTACTAAATCAGTGAATCCATTTTATTTTATGAATGAATGGTTGTTTTGTTTGATAGTTAAATAACCGACTATCAAATTTGGCCATACGATTGTTGGTACGGAATAACCGGGATCGAACTTATATTCGAAAACCATTCCATCCAGCAAATACGAATACGTTAAAGGTACTAATTCGAGATGGAGCTATTGAAGACCGTTGATCTTCATAAGCGAAAGGATTACTTAAAATCTCTGACTTGCAAGCAGAGATAAACTGTGATTCTGACGTGGTTGGAATCTACGGATTTGCAAGGTCTTCTCGCTACTGATTCTCAGGGTGATTCCTAGAATGCAGTAGGCGGGTGCCTTCGGTTCATCCTGTTCCTGGGTGACGTGTATGGATGGATGTCTGACAGAGTATTTCCAAAAAGGCCACGTACATTGATTTCTTCAACTGTACCAAGAGTGGAAGCGGAAAAGGGAACTTCTTTTAGCTAACACGTAAAGTATTGTTGTGGACGTCAATCAGTGATTATTGATGGATCTGATGATGTGGCATTCGAAGTGAATGTAATGTACTAATTATAAATGTAAAGCGTAGCCTCAAGCCTCATCAACTGCGAAATGACAAAAATCGGGCAGGCAGCATGGCTATGTGGGTCGCTCCCATTAGGGTGTATAATCACCTATCTAGAGAAAATCCATTTCCTTCTTTAATTTATTTCAATGTTGTCCCTTTTCGGGAAATGGTGGTTTGAGCCCAACCGTTGGTGATATGCATTCAATATACTCAAGAGAAATGAGTGGTCGGTCATGTGTGGGCCGGGTTGCAAGATGTTCTTGTTGAACCCAGTGTATTCCCCTCTTGAGGTACACTATCGGCAGGTGGTTCCATACCTTGTCATAGTTGGAATCCAATCTCCAATAAGCGCCAGCAGCTTTGTTTGTATACTATATATGTGGAGCGTGAGATGCAAGCGTTCTGCTAGATTCTATTTATTTGTATTTAGACACTATTATAATATCAGAAAAGATATTGATTTCAAAAACATTTTGGGTTATCGTAAGGTAAAAACCGTCCGTATTTATGTGTGGATTTGGTCTTACGATTATCCTTTTCTTTCGAAAAGAATCTGGAACTTTAAAATCAAGTTGGATGATTCCCCTTAAAACTTAGTGTGTTTTCTCACTCTGGTTCACCAGACTGACTAGGCGTTTTGTAAATGATCGGGTTAGATCGAGGTGTACAGGTCCAGGTTATCGGATGCTGCGAAGTTCAGAGACGTGCTGGAGGTGTTCAGATGGATGATATGATATCGCTACTATTCCGCTGTGTGTTGTATATGAGGACAGGTTATTATCACTGTCCAGATGTATGATGTACTCTGATATTGTAAGTATTTTTAAAAAGCTCTCAATAAAGCTTTATTTCTATATTATATTTTGTTCCGCTGCAATGTGAGACTTTGTATTGTGTTGGTTCTTCTTCTTCTATTCTGATATTTCCTTCTTTCTTATCTCACCCTCTAATTTCTTTCTAATAACGTTCTAGTGTTTTCGGTGTTTGGAAGATCGACATGAGATAAGGTAAATGTATTTATGTCGATTTTCGGGGCCGAAAATCCTTGGGTCGTTACAGTGATATTAGAGCTATTGGTTTAGAAATAACCTTGGCTCTGTGGTATGACTCGATAGAGATTGGGTTAGTAATACCCTAGATCGAGATTAAGTGTATATATATGAGGGCGTATTTGTAAATTTTATATACGAATGTTTTGTATTGTGTTAGCTGATCGGTTCTAGTGTTGAGAAGCATTGAATTGGAAATGGACACAATATCGTTTTGTAAAGAGGGTGAATGAAATAATTTACCTGAATTATATTTTTGTATAGTAAAAGAAATAATTTTATCAAAATTATTGAGATGTTGGTTGTTGGATTTATTTGATTCAAATTCAGATTGGATTATGTAATAAAAATAAACTAATTAGATAATCAATTGGTCAATTGAATATGAAAATTGAACTTAACTAAGTAAAATTGATTGTGTATTGTTTGGATGCTAGATTGGTTCAATATAAATTTCATAAGAAGTTGAATGACTTAAAAACTAAAGGTGATGAATTCTAATATAATGAATTCGATTAGAATTCGAACATGAAATGAAATTAAATGATAAAAATTTATGTTTTATTGCATTCAAAATGGAGTTAAGTGCAGGTTGGAAAGAGAAAAGAGCTATTAAATTGCTTTGCTTTGGAATTAGAGATCGATTTCCCGACAAATAGGTAAACCATAATATTGCTGTTTGGGTAGTTGATTTATACCCTGAGTTGGGTTGCCACTTGGCATTTGTTTTCTTTTGATCAGTATGAGACCGATGTGGCAATTGTAGTTGTTAAGATCGAGCAGTATAGAGGAGGTGCTGGAAAAAATTTCATAGATTTCTAAAACTTAGAAATATTTTTTTTATAAATAGTTTTATAATAATTATCTTGAATATAATTGGGGTTGGAACAATTTTCTCACTTAGCAATTTTGAGGACGAAATTATTTTAAGGGGGGAAGAATGTAATGTCCCGTATTTTTGGTAGTTAATATTTAATTTATTTTTGGATTATTAATGTATTTTAAATGTTAAATTCGTTAATTTAAAACGAAGGTTGAACGTTAAATTTATATATAAATATAAAATGAGCTCGAAATGGCGTGCCAGTTCGTAATATTGAATTTTCAACTTCAATTGAATGTACAGGATCCGATATAAGTCGGATTTATGTGAAACAGGAAATGCGTGAATCCAGTCAATGATAATTTTCTAATGGAAGGGAAAAATTCAGATTTCGTATTACAGATTGTTAGTTATGTCTAAATCAAATTTTCAAATAGTAGCTATGAAATTGTTTTAAATTTTAACGATTTATTTATAAATATATAAATGATTTTTATATAAATATAATATCGTTTAAACCATAATTTTTACCGTCGGTTGATTGTGATGCTATATATTTTTCCATAAATGATGATAATAATTTATTGAATTATTTGAGAATTTTAATTATATTTTATCGATAATATATATACTTCAAAAATAGTTTTCTTTTCAAACGACCTCCGTTTTGGACGAAACAAATTTTATTGGAATGTGTATAGTTAATTATTGCTAGATTTCTAGTTGGAGCCAATTGAAGTTGTTTTGTCGGTATGCGATATTTTAACCGTAAACCGATGAATATAATTTAAATTAAAATAACAGCATTGTCCAAACAAAGTTTGAATTCAACGAAATTAATTTAATTGGATCTGCAACGTCAATATATAGCAGCGTGTTTATTCTTGTTATTATTTTGGGGTTCGGGTGTAGTTACATGAGATTAAACATTTACCGTGAAATATGGTCATATTTTCATCTACTTAAATAATTCCCACTGTTAACATTGGGGCATCTCAGCCTTTTTCTTATTTTTGTCCTTGCGTCCCGAATTCTATAAAAAAAAAGAACTTGCGGCCCAAACAATTGAATACTTGCGTCCCAAACTACCACAATTCCTTGCATCCCACTCATATTAAAACCGTGGCAGCCAAGTTGTATTTCTTCCATCACATTACAATAAGGACCCACGTGACACAACTACCCTATAAACTTTCTGCACACCTATTACCCTAAGTACCTTTCTACCCACGTCTACTTAATCTTATAAATACGCTGCTTTATCCTCACCTTTCTTTTTTCTTTGAAACACAGCTCTCCTCCAACCAAATAAATTAAAAACAAATTCGAAATCAACTTTGAAAAATCCTGAAATAATTTCTGTCGCTTCCTCCTGCCAAGGACTTTGTTTTGCTATAGTTTCCCTCTAGATTCAAAACACTTTTAGTTCGAAATTATTTTACTGCCGTGGACAAGGAATGGTATTCGAGGAATCGGGTTGCGTCGATTTGAGTATGAAGCAAGCGACGATGTTCGCAGTGGAAGGGTACGCATTTTGGTGGACTCTAGAGGAGGTTGGTGGAATTTTATACAATGGAATCAATGTTGGGCGTGGGGTGTGCTGCTCCATTATGGGAGGAAAATGGTTGCGTCGTGGTCAGTTTCAGATGGTCGCGAGTGAGTGTGTATGCTTGGGAGGATTCATTTGAGAGAAAGTGTTGGAGTAGTGACGGAGTAGTAGTTAAGGTATGAAGGGATTTTTGCATTCATGCATGGGGCGTTAAATAGGGGATGGTCTGGAAGAAGGAAGCGGTGCGGTGTTGGTGGAGCTAGTTTCGAAGAGTGCTGGGGTGGACCAGGGTATGAGGCGAGCTGAACTGAGCTGGCCGGGGACATTGGTGGCGGCATTTCAAGTGGTGGAAAACGAAGCTGGGAGGTTTTCTGATGTGAAGCAGCTGTTTGTATTTAAACAGAGGTCATGCGTGGTTCTAGGGTGAAGAAATAATGGAGAAGAAGCAGTGGGCAATGCGGTTTCAGTTGGAGGAGTAGCAGCTGCAAATATTTGATGTAGAAGAAGATATAAACGTAAGTAGATAATTAAGTTATTATTAATATATATAACTCACGTGAAAAATAGTAGATGGGGATTGATTTTATAGGCCTAACAAATTATATATAGTTTATATGTATAATGCGCCCGTAAAGATATTGGAAGGTGCCACTTTTAGTATACATAAATAAAGCCTAAACGTGTCTAGTTAAATTTTAATATGCCTAATCTTGATCACATGGCCTAATAAATTCTTAAAATTATAATTAACGTTTTGGTGTTTACATAGTACAATTTATTTCATGATTAATAATATATATACATCACATTACGCGGACAGTGGGTATAAAATGATTTAAAATTTTCCTAACTAAAGTTTAAAGGTCCTTAATCATATAATAAACATGGTCCATTAGTTGTATAGGTAACGTAACCAGATTATTGTAGGTTAAAATATAATTCATTAAGATTTAAAAATAGGCCGTAACCGTATATAAAAATATAACATGTTCATATGTTAACAGATCTGAATCAAACAGAGGACGTTGGGATCGTCGTGACGAGCATTTCAATCTGGAGTAGATTTTGAACACGGTTGGATGCAGCTGGCATTTTCAGTTAAATTAAATGCGTATTTAATTTAACGATCACTATCTCGACGAACGGAGATCAAGGTGAGTTAAACTCACTCAGTACTCCCCACTTATATTTTATATAAGTCGGGTTTTATAATTGTGTGCTAAGTTTGTTAATGGTTGTTCATTTGTGTGGTTTTATCTTCATATATTGACTGAAACAGTTAAATTAAACGTTTGCTTAATTTAATTGGAACCAATCGTTATTTCTAACGATTTAATCCAATTGAGGTAACTTACCTCACTGGTTACGTTATAACACTATAAACGTTATAAATGAATAATTGAATGCTTGCATTTCTGTTATTAGCCCAGTATTGATTGTTACAGTTATTTTTACTGTTATCATTGAACTGTTTATGTGATCACATATTTGGATGGAAAAAAATATTGATTGGCCATAGTAAATTGATTGAATTGAATCTGTGGTAACCCATTGTTTTGCAGGGAATAACAGGTTGGAGGAATCCAACTGGATTCCTCACTAATATTGATAATATTTATCAATATGATTACATTGTTTGTTATGAAATGTGAAATTGTTTTATATTTCATGGTTTGGTACTATAGTAGTCATTCGCCTCTTTAGCACCGTCAATTGAAAGAAATGATTTTTCGAAATTGATATTAAATGAATTTGGAATGGTTTCAAAGATATAAATATATTTTTATAGGGTTTTGAAAATATGATTTTTATTGTAAAGATAATAGTCAAAGTGAAATTTACAATTTTTTAAATATAAAATATAACAAATAAAGATGTAGGATACTATTGAATAAATGTTAAACGATATAAATTTATTGCGTTGATTATTAAAATGTTGAAATGGTCTTATAAAGGCTATAACGGTCATAAAGGAAGTTTAAATGGAGTTCCAAACAGTGGAATGGAATAATTGAACCATGGATATACGAGAATTTGTAAAAGAGTTTAAAAAAAGTGATATTTTAGTAATAATGGATGTTCCGACAAATGGTATTTTAAATTGATATGAAATGTGACTAAATAACATTTCGTGAATGAGTTTAACAAATCGGAAATTGGGAAATGAGTATTGATTTGGTAAAATGGAATTTCATATCTGTAAATGAAGTCGGATTTGAAATTATAAATATTTATTTATATATGTATTTATAAATGGGATTCAAAATTATAAATGGGGTTTCATTGAAATGACAAATATGGAATTAAATTTGATTTAAAAACTCGATAGTGGAAATAAGTGGTTAAATCAAGTTTTTCCCAAAATATAATTGGGTATAAGAGTATGAGTTGATTTTACATGAAAAAGTTATAAAATAAAGAAATTGGATAGTATAAATTGAAAAGTCGGGAAATGACATGAAATGGCCAAGTGAGATTTATTCCGAGGTTCGGAATGTGTTATTCCTATGTTCGGAATGAGTAATCGAAGTAAGTATCATTCCAAGGATTGGAATGTGATATTCCGAAGTTCGGAATGTTAATTGGGGATAGGTGTAAATAAAGTTAAAGATTCAAATGACGACAACGAATAGTGGTAGTCGATAATGAATTGAAAAATGGGATTTTTAAATGCAGTTATAGATGTGAAAATGAAATCGAATGGTAAGTAGTTGGAATTAATTTACAAAAGAGTTGTAAATGGAAAATTTAAAGTTATGGAAATGAAATCAAATTAGTAAATAAAATTAAGGGTTTGTAAATGTGTTTTGTAACATTTGTTACAGATGAGACGAACTATGTTAGACATAAGATTTTATAAAGGATTATTATATGTTTTAAAATTACGAACAAGCTGTCGAGTGTGATTTAAAAAGGGAATATGATAAATATAATTTGAATGGTTAAATATCAATATAAGAAATTTGAAAGGTTATCAATATAATAATTGTATTAGTATAAGATTTATAAAAGTTTTATATAGTTTTAAAACAAATGAATTTTAGTTGTTGAAATGAATTGTAACATAACAATAAAGAAATATTAATGAATTTTTATAAGGATTCTATTTATAATAGAATCGAAGCTCGTATAGAATATTGTAAAGAACTATTAACGTAAATATAAAGAGTTTAATAAGAATTTACTTAATAAGTAATAAAGTAAATGAATTCAAGATTCAAATAGGTTTTCAAAAGGATAGTATTAGATTATAACCAAGAGTAGTTGAGGAAACATGAAATGATATTGTGAAAACTTTATAAGTTGAATAACATGAATTTAGAGACTATTCTTATTTTATAATAAGAAATAAAAGCGATGCTGAAATATTGAAAAATGTGGAGAATAGAATAAATAGACGTTTCATTGAAGAGGCTAAATGGTACTGAGTACTAAATCAGTGAATCCATTTTATTTTATGAATGAATGGTTGTTTTATTTGATAGTTAAATAACCGACTATCAAATTTGGCCATACGATTGTTGGTACGGAATAACCGGGATCGAACTTATATTCGAAAACCATTACATCCAGCAAATATGAATACGTTAAAGGTACTAATTCGAGATGGAGCTATTGAAGACCATTGATCTTCATAAGCGAAAGGAATACTTAAAATCTCTGACTTGCAAGCAGAGATAAACTGTGATTCTGACGTGGTTGGAATCTACGGATTTGCAAGGACTTCTCGCTACTGATTCTCAGGGTGACTCCTAGAATGCAGTAGGAGGGTGCCTTCGGTTCATCCTGTTCCTAGGTGACGTGTATGGATGGATGTCTGACAGAGTATTTCCAAAAAGGTCACGTACATTGATTTCTTAAACCGTACCAAGAGTGGAAGCAAAAAGGGAACTTCTTTTAGCTAACACGTAAAGTATTATTGTGGACGTCAATCAGTGATTATTGATGGATCTGATGATGTGGCATTCGAAGTGAATGTGATGTACTGATTATAAATGTAAAGCGTAGCCTTAAGCCTCATCAACCGCGAAATGAAAAAAATCGGGCAGGCAGCATGGCTATGTGGGTCGCTCCCATTAGGATGTATAATCACCTATCTAGAGAAAATCCATTTCCTTCTTTAATCTATTTCGATGCTGTCCCTTTTCGGTAAATGGTGGTTTGAGCCCAACCGTTGGTGATATACATTCAATATACTCAAGAGAAATGAGTGGTCGGTCATGTGTGGGCCGGGTTGCAAGTTGTTCTTGTTGAACCCAGTGTATTCCCCTCTAGAGGTACACTATCGGCAGGTGGTTCCATACCTTGTCATAGTTGGAATCCAATCTCCAATAAGCGCCAGTAGGTTTGTTTGTATACTATATATGTGGAGCGTGAGATGCAAGCGTTCTGCTAGATTCTATTTATTTGTATTTAGACACTATTATAATATCAGAAAAGATATTGATTTCAAAAACATTTTGGGTTATCGTAAGGTAAAAACCGTCCGTATTTATGTGTGGATTTGGTCTTACGATTATCCTTTTCTTTCGAAAAGAATCTGGAACTTTAAAATCAAGTTGGATGATTCCCCTTAAAACTTAGTGTGTTTTCTCACTCTGGTTCACCAGACTGACCCGGTGTTTTGTAAATGCTCGGGTTAGACCGAGGTGTACAGGTCCAGGTTATCGGATGTTGCAAAGTTCAGAGACGAGCTGGAGGTGTTCAGACGGATGATATGATATCGCTACTATTCCGCTATGTGTTGTATATGAGGACAGGTTATTATCACTGTCCAGATGTATGATGTACTCTGATATTGTAAGTATTTTTAAAAAGCTCTCAATAAAGATTTATTTCTATATTATATTTTGTTCCGCTGCGATGTGAGACTTTGTATTGTGTTGGTTCTTCTTCTTCTTCTATTCTGATATTTCTTTCTTTCTTATCTCACCCTCTAATTTCTTTCTAATAACGTTCCAGTGTTTTCGGTGTTTGGAAGATCGACATGAGATACGGTAAATGTATTTATGTCGATATTCGGGGCCGAAAATCCCTGGGTCGTTACATATAGTCACATGGTTGGGGTTCTGGTTACAGTCAAAATGACCTCGTCATTTTCTTCTAATCATTATCCCAAACCAATGGTTGCATACGTCATTAAAGTATGCGAGTGGATATCTGAAACATCACACATGACTAAGTTAATTATTATTTTTCGTTCAAAATCACAACTTTATACCCATGTGTGTGTTTGTCTATAAATATATATATATATATATATATATATATATTTGTATGTATGTATGTATTTGATAATTGGTATGATTTTATTAGCTTGTGAAATAGCAGTACATAAACACATAAAAAATGCATAAAAAAATACAAAAAACTGAATACATTAAATAAATGCATAATACACTAAGTTGGACCCATGATGAGATCCCAATTTCCAAGCCTGGAAATATGCTCCACTTGCTTCACCATTATTGCACAATCATACTGTAACGACCGGGAATTTCGCTTTATCTGAATCAGTCGCTAAACCGACCAAGACCGTTCGAAACGCCTGATTGTTTTTTAGAACACGACAAAAGAACGCAGACGGAAGAACATTTCATTGTTTATTACAACAATTCCATCAGATTACAAGAATATATAGAGTATAAGCCAATATTACACATTCGTTAAATATCAGAGATTACAATACATTTCATAGCAGCGGAAAATAATACAAAACACAACTAGAAGTAATACACGGATACGAAGCTTTCCGAGTATCGTTCCAGCTGTAAATCAGGATCCTGTGAAAATAAATCTACAAAACCAAAACTACTAGCTGCCCGTGTCAAAATAAGGGCACCCAGAGTTTAGGTTAAAACAATAAACTCCAGGTCAGTCATGGGACTGGTGTGAGAACTAAAACAGTTATTAATCTTTATTTTTAAAGTTAGGTAAATCAAGGGACCACGCCGTATAACACGGAACGGGTTTCCTCCCGAGAATACCAGTGCTTAGAATAAACAACGCAATGGTTTTTCGAAAAATGAAGCTATTATAAGACCCAGGTCCCATCACACAATGCAACGCAAGCCGGAGGATAGGGTTTTACCTTATAATAGCCAAACATGCTTAGTAAGTTTAAAAACAAATCATTTGATACTATATTAAGTGTATAGTGTCAAAACAATTTCAATCAAAAATATCAATCATAGGCGGCATAGCATCCCATGCTACTATGTCGCCAATACTAGGCTCTACAAATAAAACCGCAAAGTCACGTATTGGAAGTTGGATTTCCATCTGTGAACCGAGGCAAAAGATAGTCCCCTACCGATTCGATACTGTTTAGCCCGAGTCTCAGGATCAGAGCTCGAGTGACCCTTGGATCCTCAGGGCCAGTCCACCGATGTGGATTAAACTTAAACCCTGAACATGCGTTTCCCCGCCCTATGGGGCGTAAATGAGCCAACGAATGACTCCATCGGACCCAGATCGTCCGATCAAACCGAGGTGCCTCGCAACAACAACAACCACATAAGTCAAACTCGTCAGGGCGTGTAAAACCACTAACGCCACTTCTAGCTAGAAGGAAACGCATGCCTTCCCTGACGTCCTCTCCCGTTTCTGGTTCACAACCGGGGTGTAAGGCTCGCGAATCAACGTTACACAAAGCTATGCCACACAGGCTGTGCTTTGATCATCACCACAAGACTTTGCTTTTCATCAGAAGCCTTGATCAATTGCCACTTAGGCATGCCACACAGGCAATTAACTCCATGTGTTTGATATCCATCAATATATAACCTCTGAGCTCGTACGTCTCAGAGAAGGGCATTAAGCAAGAGAATAAATTCTCCGCCGCCAAACAGATATATATTTAATAGAAATCAACCACACAGACTAAAATCCAATGTCAGACACACAGTCCATTTACTAGTTCGTTCTGGGTCCGAACGAAACCGGAGGCACCTAGTACCCCGTATATCCATCGATCTCCAAGTACGTCTGGACGACCACCAACTAATTCCCTCCTCTTGGGTGTACGACCCAATCAAGATCATCAGTAACCACCCAAACGACGTGAAGACCTCTGGTCTTCAACCACCGTCTTCATCTTCGACACCACGTCGAATCAGTTATTCAGAATGGGATAAACCCGGTCTTTTTGAATAACTCGCGTATATATTATAAAAGTGTTACACAAACACAACATACGCCTCATTCCACTTCAGAATATTCTTTTTATTCAAATATTCTTATATTTTGGGAAAGGTTCCGATTAATCTTATCAAAGATAAATTCTTTAAATTTATTCTTTAATCTTCTTTGAATATATATTCAAACTAGTCGGGATTAGCGAACCACATCGAAGTAATCATTTATTTTATTTCCCAATCCCAACCTATTCATCCCATGAAGTAAAACTGGTAATACTTCATAACTAACACCACGGTGTTATTGGTAAATTCAATTATCATTTCACGCTCAAATCTAATTAAAGATTTAATTGTCGCCTGGAGCAAAACTGGTGAGACTCCATTCTCGATCTTTTCAATCTAATTAAAGATTCATTAAAACTCCACTTAGTTTTAATCTTTAACTGAGTTAAAGAATCAGTGTCATTTAAAACACAGTTCACGATAAACCCAAAATCACATTACATTAATTATCAGGTTAAAGAACAAGTGTTATTTAAAACACTGTTCACGATAAACCCAAAAATCAATACCAATACAATTCCAATTAAATATCATTTAATTGGTACACTTCATTAAATCTAAATAAAAAGATTTAATCTTTTTCTTAACTGGGCTTAAGAACAGTGTTAATGAAGACACCATTCACGACAAACCCAAATCACATTTGATATTAAATACAAGGCTCTGAATAGAAAATATATCGGCTTATATTCAATATCAAATTCTACGACCAACAAATATCGTATTGGAAATAACGATATAAATATATCTTTCAAATTCCCATAACAATATCTGTATCATCACGAAATCCAACATCGAAATATTCCAAAGACAATTTCGATTCAAATCCATTCCAATTAAATTATTGGAAATTCTGGTTATTTTCAAAACCATTTCAAATCCATTTTATTTATTTCAAAAATAAATGAATTATAATTCTAGTTCAAAACTAGTTCATTTTGATAAAAATCTATTTTTATCTTTTCAAATATGGAGTTTTTCATCCCAATTCTTCCCAAATCATTTCTTATGATTTTACACAAATTATTAATATTTTTAATAATTTTATCAAGGCCTGTACAGTCGATTTCCATCCACGGCCATCGAACTGCACTTACAGTGACCTTTTCCCAATTTGATTTGGATATAATTCCAAATCCAACCATTAGATTTCAAATCTCCAATATTCACTAGAAAGCTATTTTCGATACGAACCCAACGGTTCCGGTTTTAGGAGAATCCGATGGTCGGATCTCCCGCAACGTCAATTCGAAGTCAATGGTCGAAATTCGCGAACTGCCGCAGCGCGTCGCGTTCTATTCAGGCCATTATATTATATATATATATAATATATACTTCGTCGATTTCCTTTTAAAACGTATTTTATAAATCGTTTCAAATTCGTTTCAAATTGATTTCAATTCAAATCGATTTTTAATTCAATTTCAATTCCTTTTCAATTCTATTTGAATTTCAAATTAATTCAATTTCAATTCGAATTCATTTCTATTCAATTTCAATTCGAATTCAATTTATTCAATTTCAATTCAAATTCATTTCTATTCAATTTCAATTCGAATTCATTTCTATTCAATTTCAATTCAAATTCATTTCTATTCAATTTTAATTCAATTCGAATTTCAATTAATTTCAAAATATCAGATTTTGAAATCATTTTCGATATTCATTGTAAAATGAATAAAATCGATATAAATATCGTTCACGTCAAAATAGCGTCAATCTAATCGACACGACTTCATCTATTTCTATTTTCAAATATTCTATTTCAAATATTTATTTTTCAAATATTTCTTTTCAAATATTTCTTTTCAAATATTTCTTATCTCAAATATTTCTATTCAAATATTGGAATGAGGCCCAATCAATTACCAAAGATTTTATTTCTATGGATTTCCATACAACGCATGTATATATCAACAATGACAAATAATCAACCATCATCCAAAGTGCATTCTACACTGTATAAGCATCAAATATAAATATTTAACGCTTATAACAGTCTGTCAATCAATCGATCGACATACAACTAATTACTGGGATTAGTGTATGTCATATATCATCCCAATACCCGTGTGGGGTTTCAAACAATCAAACACATATTTTATTTATGCAGTTGGGCGATGTGTAAAATTTATCGTTCCAATCAATATCAATCAAATCAGTGTATATAAACAAATCTCGGATTTGTTTATAAATATTTATTCACGTTCATGTTAAAAATTATATTTTCAACTATAAAATATTTTTAACTACATAAATATTTTCAACTATAAGATATTTTGTCTTCCTATAAATACCCTTCCCTTGCCTAACTTTCTAACATAATCTTCATTCATCGGTCAACATTTTTTCCGCCTCCAGTTTATCTCAAACGAGAAAGTCCAAGCTTAAAAATTCCTCTAAAAAACAAATAAAAGGTTATAAATTCCTAAATAAATATATATGTGATCATTACACATTGCTCTTCGATCTGGTGTATCTTTTGGGTGGTTCGATGTCTGTCTTGGCTCGCTGGGATTTACCAGCGTGAGCTAGGGTTCTACCAATCTGGAAATCAAAGCATCGATAATGGTTTCTGAGTTCATATTTGGGTTGAGCGTTGAGATTAGCACCTACCGTGGGGTTTTTGGGGTATTCTGAGACAGAAAGTGACGCTCGAACTGTGAAGCCGTGGGTTGTTGGCTGAGGTCGGAGATTCAAAGGGTGGTGTCGAGTTTAATTCCGAGGGTGTGGGAAGGTGGAGAATTGGACGCGGAGTTCAAGGGTGTTGTCGGTTTGCAAATCGATGGTGAAACGAAGCGGGAATGGCGATGGAAGGGAGCTGGAATGGTGTGTACAGGAGGAGGACGGATCGCAAGTTTTAATTAGGGAAGAAGGGATTAGCGGGTGTTTTCTCGTTGGGCCAGGAGTTGGGCCAAGTTTAGAAAGGAGATGGTGAGGCCTTATAGTAAATAAACCAAGTTATTTAATTTTAAAACATACGTAACTTGTAAAATGTATATCTATTTCATACATGATCAGAATCATGAACCGTCAGTTGCGCTGGGATCGTATGGACGGACACTACACAATGACACCGACTGGAAGTCCATTGGGGCTCGTATGAATTCATGGAGAAATAAATTGTTTGATTCAAATCAAATAACGGTTTATCGTTCTTTAACGATGAACTGCAAATGTGAGTAAAACTCACCCACTCTGAACAATTTATATTTTCATGTTGTATTTTTAGAACTGTTAAAATTGTCTGATTGCTGTGTGTTGGTTGATTAATTGAACTGCTAGTCAGTTAGTAGAAATATTATATATGTATATATATAAAAACTGTTAAATATTTATATGTCGATTCTGTTTATCAGAATATTTAACAGTGAAGTGAAATCGATGTTATTCTATAGTCTAACATCTATGATGCAGGGAAACAGGTTGGAGGAATCCGACTGGATTCCTCAACAGTTATTTTATTGTTTTTCATCTATTGTTATATGATGGGATATAAAATCTGTGGGCGATTATATGTGCTTGGACGATATTGAACATCGTGATTTGATATGATTGAATGCCATAACATACAGAAATGTTGATAAGGGGATTTTCAAGGTGATATTGAAAATAGGATATTTATAAATTGGAATATTTATAAATAAGAGATATTTATAAAGTGGAATATTTATAAATAAGAAATGTTTATAAATTGAAATATTTATAAATAGGAGATATTCAAAAAGGAAATAATTTCAAACCATTTTCTTTTTGAATGGAAAGGCCTGAGTGGCGGGTTTGGGGATTTTCCCGATGCTCCTGTTACAAAGGAGGTTATGGCGAATTTTTCAGAGAATTTAAGGAGTTAGAATATTTCAAGAATAAATTTGAAAAGGGAATATTTGTAAACCATTTACAAATAGAATTGAAAAGGAAACGTTATAAAAAGGAAATCATTTTTAAAGTGTAGAACCGTTATTTAAAAGTAAATCTTTTCAAATGAATAAAACGTTGTTAAAAAGGAAATCTTTATAAAGTGAATAAAGTAAATCGAATATGGTATTCGAAAGGAGTTAAATCGAATATGGTATTCGAAGGGAGTAAATCGAATATGGTATTCGAAAGTTAGTAAAATGAATATGCTATTCGAAAGGGGTTAATCGAGTCGAGTTAGTTGAATAGAGTTAACGAGTTCAGTAGAGTAAACCAGTTCAGTAGAGTTAACTAGTTCGGTAGAGTTAACCAGTTCAGTAGAGTTAACCAGTTCAATAGTGTTAACCAGTGAGTTAAGTAAGTCAAGTTAACCAGTGAGTTAAGTAAGTCAAGTTAACCAGTGAGTTAAGTAAGTCAAGTTAACCAGTTGGGTTAAGTAAGTCAAGTTAACCAGTGAGTTAAGTAAGTCAAGTTAACCAGTGAGTTAAGTAAGTCAAGTTAACCAGTGAGTTAAGTAAGTCAAGTTAACCAGTTGAGTTAAGTCAGTCGAGTTAATCAAGTCGAGTTGATCGAGTTAGAGTTACTCAGATAGAGTTAATCGATTAGAGTTAAAACGAACTAGAGTTAATCAAATATAGTTATTTGAGACAGAATTAGTCAAATATAGTATTCAGGGTAAGTTGCCATCTCGTACGATTGCTAGCGTAATTCGCAGAGCTGTAAATAGCCTAAGGCGGTCAGATGTTGCCTAAGGGAATCAGGCGTAACCATTGTGATCGTTGCGATCTAGAGTCAAACGAATGGAGTTAAATTGAATCTAGTTATTCGATAGGAGTTAATCAAGATGAGTTAAATAAGTTAAGTTAATCGAATCTAGTTATTCGATAGGAGTTAATCAAGATGTGTTAAATAAGTTAAGTTGATCGAATCTAGTCATTCGATAGGAGTTAATCAAGTTAAGTTAAATAAGTTAAGTTAATCGAATCTAGTTATTCGAGAGGAGATTATCGAATATAGTTTATTCGAAGGAGTTATCAATTATTAGTTATTCGAAATGAGTAGTCAAATATTGGTTATTCGAAGTGAGTTAATCGAATATTGGTTATTCGAAAAAGGGAGTTATCAAATCGAATAGATTAAAGGAGTTAATCGAATATAGTTTATTCGAGTAGAGTTAGGGGAGTTATCGAATATAGTTTATTCGACAGGAGTTAAGTGAATAGTTAGATTAATAAAAGTGAATTAGTTAAGTTAAACTTAGTGAATTAGTTAATTGAATTGGTTAAGTTAACCAAAGTGAAATTGTCGAGTTAATCAAAGTGATTAGTTCAGTTAATCGAGTTGAATTTGTCAGTCGAGTTAATAAATGGAGTTAGTCAAACCAAGTAAAACCAGTTAGAGTTAATTAATTAAGGTTGACCAGTTAGAGTTAATCGATCAGAGTTAATCAAATAGAGTTAAGTAAAATTAGAACCGACTAGAGATTAGTAAATTGAATGGTTTTCTAAGTGTCTTTCTGATGTTGGTTTCGGCCTTCGGGATTTATACTTAGGGAATTGTTCTCATACTAGTTCACAGTCAGGGAACGATAGTTGGGGAAGACTAGTGATTTGTAAATAAGCAAATGGAAAACATTTTCCAGTGTTAATAACATATATTTTCTAAACATAGAAAATAAGGCAATGTGAATATATATAGATATATGTTGATGATTTACCGATATAATTTCCATCTGGAAATAATATTGTTGCTTGCACACTTGTTTTTCTTTGATGGTTAAATCACAGACTATCGAAGTTTTGACCATTTTAACGTTGTTAATATGGAGAGACCGGTTGGATTAATATCCGAAGAACCACTCTGTATTGGCATAAGCGTTGCGAATCATATATGCCAAAGATAATTGAAGACGGAGTAAAATGCAAAGGCTGTTGTATAAGTCTTAGATAACAGTGACTAAGATGGATATACTGTATAGTGCCTTCGGTTTGTCCAGTCCCAGGACAACTTGTATGGTCGAAGGTCTGACAGAGTATATCCAATGGATCGCGTAAGTTGATCTATTCAAACGTATTCACGTTTGGTGGCGGAGGAATTCGTTTCTCTAAGCTGTATACCCGTGTTATTTTTGGATAAATCAATTTGTGATTTGGCGGGTATGACGATGTGACATTCTAAGTGAATGAGGATGACTTGTGTTGACGAAGGTCTGACAGAGTATTTCCAGAGAGGTCACGTACATTGATTTCTTCAACCGTACCAAGAGTGGAAGCGGAGAAGGAAACTTCTTTAGCTAACACGTAACGTACTGTTGTAGACGCCAATTAGTGATTTTCGATGGATCTGACAATGTGGCATTCGAAGTGAATCTGATGTAATGATAAAGCGTAGCTTTTAGCCTCATCAACCGGTAAATGACAGAAATCAGGCAGGCAGCATGGCTACGTCGGTCGCACCGAAGTAGGGTGTATAATCACCTATCTAGAGAATATTCATTTGTTTCTTAAATCTATGAATGTTGTCCCATATATATACGGGAACGTTTGCTGATCCCAACCGTTGGTGATATACATTCGATACACTCAAGCAAAATGAGTGGTCGGTCATGCATGGCTGAGTTACAAGATGTTCTTGTTGAACTCCAGTGTATCGTTCCTAGAGTACACTGATCGGAAGGTGGTTCCATACCTTGTCATAGTTGGAAATCCATTACCCAATACGTGCTTGCGGTTTTGATTGTATACTATATATGCAGAACGTGAGATGAAAGCGTTTCTGCTAGATGATTATTATATTGTGGTTGATAGACATTATTGTAATATCAAAAGGTTTTGATATAAAGATATTTTGGATTCTCATAAGGGAAAAACCCGTTCCGTTCTGCAGCGTGGTCTTATGAGATATCGTTTACTTGTTCATATACCTGTTTAAACTGTTTTACTCATACCAGTCCCATGACTGACCCGGAGTTTACTTTGTTGTTTTCCCTAAACTCTTGGGTGCCTAAATTTGTACGGGCAGTCAAGTAGTCAGGAATTTACAGATATACTTGGAGAGCTTGGAGCTGGAGGCTTCGAGATCATATAGCTATAGTTTATATGCCGCTGTTTTGTAAGTGTTGTACTCTGATAAGTGCTATTGTATACATAACTATTATATTTCAAAGTTATGTTATCTATTATATGTTATTCGTTCCGCTGTGAGGTTCGTGTTACTCTGATGTTGTGTTCTTCTTCTTCTTCTTCTTCTATTCTAAGTTTCTATCTTATCTATTCTCACCCTCTAATTTCTTTCATTAATTACCAGGATTTTTCGATGTTTTGGTTATCGACATCGAGCTTATGTCGATAACCAAAGTCGCCGAAAATCCGGGTCGTTACAGTTGGTATCAGAGCTTAAGTTAAGAATTACCATGGCTCTGTGGCGTGACTCGGTAGAGATAGGGTTAGTAATACCCTAGATTGAGTTTGAGTGTATATATACGAGTGCGTATTTGTATTTGATATAAAAATGGCTTTATATTGTGGAGATTCGTTGGCTGAGTTGTTTATGAATTCTGGTCGATCAGTTTGATCCACTGTATCGGTAGGAGTAAATAAACACTTGAATACAATGGACCGACACAGTATGGATATGTGATATATTATCATATATAGGTTGTGATTATAATCGAGTAAGATTATAACATGTGAAATTGTTATATATATACCAATCAGAATTCATATAAGTAAAGTATATGAAATAAGATGAATTAAATATGAATTTAAATCAGATTTGGAATTAAAATAAGGAAATTTTAAGTTCCTGGGAGATTTTGAGATGTTTTCAAAATGGATGTATTTAGTAAGGGTTTTGAAATGATATAGTATTGAAATCACTTGGGTCGCTGGAAAATAATTTCGATGATGACTGTGCAGTATCATCGGTGTGATTTTCGAGTTCTAAGTGGTGGATTACTACCAGAGATTTTGATTTGAATTTGTTTTGGGAAAACAAGTTGTGTTGAATTTCAAAAAGGAAATTTTGATTTTTGAAAGAGGTAAACTGTTTAAAAACTTCCAGGAAGATAATGTTGTTTGAATTTAAAACAAATTTAAGTAAAATTTGTAAAATCCAATAGAATTGGGATTGAATTAAAAGCCAGTAAGTGAAAATCATTTGAAATAGATTAGTGTCAAGTAGAATTAGACTTGATTAGAGATAATCTGGAATTATATTGGACTGGTGAGTTATGGATTGGAAATCAAGAATAGTGCTTGAATTTGAAATTAAATTCGTCTTGTATAAGCGAATGGTTGTGTTAAGAATAACTTGGTTGGAGTTGATTGGGATGGCATTTGTATATGCCGAGTTGATAACAGATGGTAGGGATATAATGATATGCCCAACAAAAAGGTACAAGTTTATATTTTATATGAGTTTGGAATTTATGAGCCGAATTGGCAAGCCGTTTGGCGTTTTGATTTTCTTTTGGGTTGGAGAAGGCCTAGAGAGGCGAGTTGGAGTTTTACCGATAGGGTTGTACAAAGGAGGTTATGGCGAAATTTTCCGAAAATTTAAAGTGTTAGAAAATTTTCAGAATTTTTGAAAATTTTAGTTAGTCGGAATGAATAAATATTTTAGTCGATATTAATTAGTTCAGTTGAAATCAGAAATAAGGGGTAAACAAATCTTAGGAATTCCAATAGATAGGGTCGTCCTCTAACTTAGCAATTTCGAGGACGAAATTATTTTAAGTGGGGAAGAATGTAATGACCCGCATTTTCCAGGGGTATAATTAATTTATTTAATTGTTTAAAATAGTGATATAGGGAATTTAATCATCGTTAATTAAATAACTGAGAATACTTAATTAAAATAATAAATTAAATAATATATTTAATGCAGAAATAATCAAAAATATTGGAAATCACAATATTCTGTGAACTGGGTCGTCCCTTAGATTTAATTCAGCTTAGAGTTGAATTATATTGACGAATATATTCAATTGACGTCAGTTTGAACGTATAATTATATTATAATTAAAATCGAGCTTGAAATGGCGCTGCAGTTCGCGATTTGGCGATTCAAACTTCAACTGAATGTACAGGATTCGTTTTAAACCGGATTTCTATGAAATAAGAAACGCGTGGAGCTGGTGGAGTATACTTTCTATTGGAAGAGAAAAATCGGGATTTCGTCATGTAGATTTTGATTTACGTCCAAATCAAATTTCAGAAAAGTCGCTGTGGAATTCCTTTATAATTTGCAACGCTTTATTTACGTTATAAAAGGAATTTTCGATATAAACTGAATATCGATAAATCTAAAATCTTAAATATCAAACTGTAAATTCTGATATGATATTCTGGAGCTGTACGATATCATATGTGAAGATATACGAGAATATAAATTTATTTATATATAATTTAATTATATTTAAATATATTTATATATTTAAATGTGTCATCCAGAGCTTTAAAAATAGTCGGTTTTGCAAACGAAGTCGGAATTCGACGAAACCAGTTTTGTGGGATCCGCAATATCAAATAATTGTTAGATTTCCAGTTTCGTGATTTTTAGAGTCACTGTGTGGTCGTACCGATTTTTAGAGTGAAAAACAGTCAGTATTTCGACAGTTAAAAATACGTTGTGTGAGCAAACGAAGTCGGAATTCGACGAAACCGGTTTGGTTGGGACCGTAATGTCGAACTCTAGCAGTAGGTCCAGTTTCGTGATTTTTGGGTATCGTGTGTGATCACACGAATTTTTAGAAAGGAAGAACGAATATAAAATTATAAAAGAAAATATCTAAACAAAATATCTAGATATTTTGTCTTCCTATAAATACCCTTCCCTTGCCTAACTTTCTAACCTAATCTTCATTTATCGGTCAACATTTTTTCCGCCTCCAGTTTATCTCAAACGAGAAAGTCCAAGCTTAAAAATTCCTCTAAAAATCAAATAAAAGGTTATAAATTCCTAAATAAATATGTGATCATTACATATTGCTCTTCGATCTGGTGTATCTTTTGGGTGGTTCGATGTCTGTCTTGGCTCGCTGGGATTTACCAGCGTGAGCCAGGGTTCTACCAATCTGGAAATCAAAGCGTCGATAATGGTTTCTGAGTTCATATTTGGGTTGAGCATTGAGATTAGCACATGCCGTAGGGTTTTTGGGGTATTCCGAGATAGAAAGTGACGCTCGAACTGTGAAGCCGTGGGTTGTTGGCTGAGGTCGGAGATTCAAAGGGTGGTATCGAGTTTAATTCCGAGGGTGTGGGAAGGTGGAGCTTTGGACGCGGAGTTCAAGGGTGTTGTCGGTTTGCAAATCGATGGTGAAACGAAGCGGGAATGGCGATGGAAGGGAGCTGGAATGGTGTGTACAGGTGGAGGACGGATCGCAAGTTTTAATAAGGGAAGAAGGGATTAGCGGGTGTTTTCTTGTTGGGCCAGGAGTTGGGCCATGTTTAGAAAGGAGATGGTGAGGCCTTATAGTAAATAAACCAAGTTATTTAATTTTAAAACATACGTAACTTGTAAAATGTATATCTATTTCATACATGATCAGACTCACGAACCGTCAGTTGCGTTGGGATTGTATGGACGGACACTACACGATGATACCGACTGGAAGTCCATTGGGGCTCGTATGAATTTATGGAGAAATAAATTGTTTGATTCAAATCAAATAACGGTTTATCGTTCTTTAACGATGAACTGCAAATGTGAGTAAAACTCACCAACTCTGAACAGTTTATATTTTCATGTTGTATTTTTAGAACTGTTAAAATTGCCTGATTGCTGTGTGTTGGTTGATTGATTGAACTGCTAGTCAGTTAGTAGAAATATTATATATATATATGTATATATATATAAACTGTTAAATATTTATATGTCGATTCTGTTTATCAGAATATTTAACAATGAAGTGAAATCGATGTTATTCTATTGTCTAACATCTGTGATGCAGGGAAACAGGTTGGAGGAATCTGACTGGATTCCTCAAAAGTTATTTTATTGTTTTTCATATATTGTTATATGATGGGATATAAAATCTGTGGGCGATTATATGTGCTTGGATGATATTGAACATCGTGATTTGATATGATTGAATACCATAACATACCAAAATGTTGATAAGGGGATTTTCAAAGTGATATTGAAAATAGGATATTTATAAATTGGAATATTTATAAATAAGAGATATTTATAAAGTGGAATATTTATAAATAAGAAATGTTTAAATATTTATAAATAGGAGATATTCAAAAAGGAAATAATTTCAAACCATTTTCTTTTTGAATGGAAAGGCCTGTGTGGCGGGTTTGGGGATTTTCCCGATGCTCCTGTTATAAAGGAGGTTATGGCGAATTTTTCAGAGAATTTAAGGAGTTAGAATATTTCAAGAATAAATTTGAAAAGGGAATATTTGTAAACCATTTACAAATAGAATTGAAAAGGAAACGTTATAAAAAGGAAATCATTTTTAAAGTGTAGAACCGTTATTTAAAAGTAAATCTTTTCAAATGAATAAAACGTTGTTAAAAAGGAAATCTTTATAAAGTGAATAAAGTAAATCGAATATGGTATTCGAAAGGAGTTAAATCGAATATGGTATTCGAAGGGAGTAAATCGAATATGGTATTCGAAAGTTAGTAAAATGAATATGCTATTCGAAAGGGGTTAGTCGAGTCGAGTTAATTGAATAGAGTTAACGAGTTCAGTAGAGTAAACCAGATCAGTAGAGTTAACTAGTTCAGTAGAGTTAACCAGTTCAGTAGAGTTAACCAGTTCAGTAGAGTTAACCAGTTCAATAGAGTTAACCAGTGAGTTAAGTAAGTCAAGTTAACCAGTGAGTTAAGTAAGTCATGTTAACCAGTGAGTTAAGTAAGTCAAGTTAACCAGTTGGGTTAAGTAAGTCAAGTTAACCAGTGAGTTAAGTAAGTCAAGTTAACCAGTGAGTTAAGTAAGTCAAGTTAACCAGTGAGTTAAGTAAGTCAAGTTAACCAGTTGAGTTAAGTCAGTCGAGTTAATCAAGTCGAGTTGATCGAGTTAGAGTTACTCAGTTAGAGTTAATCGATTAGAGTTAAAACGAACTAGAGTTAATCAAATATAGTTATTTGAGATAGAGTTAGTCAAACATAGTATTCAGGGTAAGTTGCCATCTCGTACGACTGCTAGCGTAATTCGCAGGGCTGTAAATAGCCTAAGGCGGTCGGATGTTGCCTAAGAGAATCAGGCGTAACCATTGTGATCGTTGCGATCTAGAGTCAAACGAATGGAGTTAAATCGAATCTAGTTATTCGATAGGAGTTAATCAAGATGAGTTAAATAAGTTAAGTTAATCGAATCTAGTTATTCGATAGGAGTTAATCAAGATGAGTTAAATAAGTTAAGTTGATCGAATCTAGTCATTCGATAGGAGTTAATCAAGTTAAGTTAAATAAGTTAAGTTAATCGAATCTAGTTATTCGAGAGGAGATTATCGAATATAGTTTATTCGAAGGAGTTATCAATTATTAGTTATTCGAAGTGAGTAGTCAAATATTGGTTATTCGAAGTGAGTTAATCGAATATTGGTTATTCGAAAAGGGGAGTTATCAAATCGAATAGATTAAAGGAGTTAATCGAATATAGTTTATTCGAGTAGAGTTAGAGGAGTTATCGAATATAGTTTATTCGACAGGAGTTAAGTGAATAGTTAGATTAATCAAAGTGAATTAGTTAAGTTAAACTAAGTGAATTAGTTAAGTGAATTGGTTAAGTTAACCAAAGTAAAATTGTCGAGTTAATCAAAGTGATTAGTTCAGTTAATCGAGTTGAATTTGTCAGTCGAGTTAATAAATGGAGTTAGTCAAACCAAGTAAAACCAGTTAGAGTTAATTAATTAAGGTTGACCAGTTAGAGTTAATCGATCAGAGTTAATCAAATAGAGTTAAGTAAAATTAGAACTGACTAGAGATTAGTAAATTGAATGGTTTTCTAAGTGTCTTTCTGATGTTGGTTTCGGCCTTCGGGATTTATACTTAGGGAATTGTTCTCATACTAGTTCACAGTCAGGGACCGATAGTTGGGGGAAGACTAGTGATTTGTAAATAAGCAAATGGAAAACGTTTTCCAGTGTTAATAACATATATTTTCTAAACATAGAAAATAAGGCAATGTGAATATATATAGATATATGTTGATGATTTACCGATATAATTTCCATCTGGAAATAATATCGTTGTTTGCACACTTGTTTTTCTTTTATGGTTAAATCACAGACTGTCGAAGTTTTGACCATTTTAACGTTGTTAATATGGAGAGACCGGTTGGATTATTATCCGAAGAACCACTCTGTATTGGCATAAGCGTTGCGAATCATATATGCCAAAGATAATTGAAGACAGAGTAAAATGCAAGGGCTGTTGTATAAGTCTTAGAAAATAGTGACTAAGATGGATATACTGAATAGTGCCTTCGGTTTGTCCAGTCCCAGGACAACTTGTATGGACGAAGGTCTGACAGAGTATATCCAATGGATCGCGTAAGTTGATCTGTTCAAACGTATTCACGTTTGGTGGCGGAGGAATTCGTTTCTCTAAGCTGTATACCCGTGTTATTTTTGGATAAATCAATTTGTGATTTGGCGGGTATGACGATGTAACATTCTAAGTGAATGAGGATGACTTGTGTTGACGAAGGTCTGACAGAGTATTTCCAGAGAGATCACGTACATTGATTTCTTCAACCGTACCAAGAGTGGAAGCGGAGAAGGAAACTTCTTTAGCTAACACGTAACGTACTGTTGTAGACGTCAATTAGTGATTTTCGATGGATCTAACAATGTGGCATTCGAAGTGAATCTGATGTAATGATAAAGCATAGCTTCTAGCCTCATCAACCGGTAAATGACAGAAATCGGGCAGGCAGCATGGCTAAGTCGGTCGCACCGAAGTAGGGTGTATAATCACCTATCTAGAGAATATTCAATTGTTTCTTAAATCTATCAATGCTGTCCCATATATATACGGGAACGGATGCTGATCCCAACCGTTGGTGATATACATTCGATACACTCAAGCAAAATGAGTGGTCGGTCATGTGTGGCTGAGTTACAAGATGTTCTTGTTGAACTCCAGTGTATCGTTCCTAGAGTACACTGATCGGAAGGTGGTTCCATACCTTGTCATAGTTGGAAATCCATTACCCAATACGTGCTTGCGGTTTTGATTGTATACTATATATGCAGAACGTGAGATGAAAGCGGTTCTGCTAGATGATTATTATATTGTGGTTGATAAACATTATTGTAATATCAAAAGGTTTTGATATAAAGATATTTTGGATTCTCATAAGGGAAAAACCCGTTTCGTTCTGCGGCGTGGTCTTATGAGATATCGTTTACTTGTTCATATACCTGTTTAAACTGTTTTACTCATACCAGTCCCATGACTGACCCGGAGTTTACTTTGTTGTTTTCCCTAAACTCTTGGGTGCCTAAATTTGTACGGGCAGTCAAGTAGTCAGGAATTTACAGATATACATAAAGAGCTTAGAGCTGGAGGCTTCGAGATCATATAGCTATAGTTTATATTCCGCTATGTTGTAAGTGCTGTACTCTGATAAGTGCTATTGTATACGTAACTGTTATGTTTCAAAGTTATGTTATCTATTATATGTTATTCGTTCCGCTGTGAGGTTCGTGTTACTCTGATGTTGTATTCTTCTTCTATTCTAAGTTTCTATCTTATCTATTCTCACCCTCTAATTTCTTTCATTAATTACCAGGATTTTTCGATGTTTTGGTTATCGACATCGAGCTTATGTCGATAACCAAAGTCGCCGAAAATCCGGGTCGTTACACCAAATGTAACGACCGGGAATTTCACTCGATCTGAAACAGTCACTAAACCGACCAAGACCGTTCGAAACGCCTGATTGTTTTTTAGAACACGACAAAAGAACGCAGACGGAAGAACATTTCATTGTTTATTACAACAATTCCATCAGAATACAAGAATATACAGAGTATAAACCAATATTACACATTCGTTAAATATCAGAGATTACAATACATTTCATAGCAGCGGAAAATAATACAAAACACAACTAGAAGTAATACACGGATACGAAGCTTTCCGAGTATCGTTCCAGCTGTAAATCAGGATCCTGTGAATATAAATATGAAAAACCAAAACTACTAGCTGGCCGTGTCAAAATAAGGGCACCCAGAGTTTAGGTTAAGACAATAAACTCCAGGTCAGTCATGGGACTGGTGTGAGAACTAAAACAGTTATTAATCTTAATTTTTAAAGTTAGGTAAATCAAGGGACCACGCCGTATAACACGAACGGGTTTCTTCCCGAGAATACCAGTGCTTAGAATAAACAACGCAATGCTTTTTCGAAAAATGAAGCTATTATAAGACCCAAATCCCATCACACAATGCAACGCAAGGCGGAGGATAGGGTTTTACCTTATAATAGCCAAACATGCTTAGTATGTTTAAAAACAAATCATTTGATACCATATTAAGTGTATAGTGTCAAAACAATTTCAATCATAAATATCAATCATAGGCGGCATAACATCCCATGCTACTATGTCGCCAATACTAGGCTCTACAAATAAAACCGCAAAGTCACGTATTGGAAGTTGGATTTCCATCTGTGAATCGAGGCAAAAGATAGTCCTCTACCGATTGGAGACTGTCTAGCCCGAGTCTCAGGATCAGAGCTCGAGTGACCCTTGGATCCTCAGGGCCACTCCACCGATGTGGATTAAACTTAAACCCTGAACATGCGTTTCCCCGCCCTATGGGGCGTAAATGAGCCAACGAATGACTCCATCGGACATGTATCGTCCGATCAAACCGAGGTGCCTCGCAACAGCAACAACCACATAAGTCAAACTCGTCAGGGCGTGTAAAACCACTGACGCCACTTCTAGCTAGAAGAAAACGCATGCCCTCCCTGACGTCCTCTCCCGTTTCTAGTTCACAACCGGGGTGTGAGGCTCGCGAATCAATGTTACACAAAGCTATGCCACACAGGCTGTGCTTTGATCATCACCACAAGACTTTGCTTTTCAATAGAAGCCTTGATCAATTGCCACTTAGGCGTGCCACACAGGCAATTCACTCCATGCGTTTGATATCCATCAATATATAACCTCTGAGCTCGTACGTCTCAGAGAAGGGCGTTAAGCAAGAGAATAAATTCTCCGCCGCCAAACAGATATATATTTAATAGAAATCAACCACACAGACTAAAATCCAATGTCAGACACACAGTCCATTTACTAGTTCGTTCTGGGTCTGAACGAAACCGGAGGCACCTAGTACCCCGCATATCCATCGATCTCCAAGTACGTCTGGACGACCACCAACTGATTCCCTCCTCTTGGGTGTACGGCCCAATCAAGATCATCAGTAACCACCCAAACGACGTGAAGACCTCCGGTCTTCAACCACCGTCTTCATCTTCGACACCACGTCGAATCAGTAATTCAGAATGGGATAAACCCGGTCTTTCTGAATAACTCGCGTATATATTATAAAATTGTTACACAAACACAACATACGCCTCATTCCACTTCAGAATATTCTATTTATTCAAATATTCTTATATTTTGGGAAAGGTTCCCATTAATCTTATCAAAGATAAATTCTTTAAATTTATTCTTTAATCTTCTTCGAATATATATTCAAACTAGTCGAGTTTAGCGAACCACACCGAAGTAATCATTTATTTTATTTCCCAATCCCAACCTATTCATCCCATGAAGTAAAACTGGTAATACTTCATATCTAACACCACGGTGTTATCGGTAAATTCAATTACCATTTCACGCTCAAATCTAATTAAAGATTTAATTATCGCCTGGAGCAAAACTGGTAAGACTCCATTCTCGATCTTTTCAATCTAATTAAAGATTCATTAAAACTCCACTTAGTTTTAATCTTTAATTGGGTTAAAGAATCAGTGTCATTTAAAACACGGTTCACGATAAACCCAAAATCACATTCCATTAATTATCAGGTTAAAGAACAAGTGTTATTTAAAACACTGTTCACGATAAACCCAAAAATAAATACCAATACAATTCCAATTAAATATCATTTAATTGGTACACTTCATTAAATCTAAATAAAAAGATTTAATCTTTTTCTCCACTGGGCTTAAGAACAGTGTTAATGAAGACACCATTCACGACAAACCCAAATCACATTTGATATTAAATACAAGGCTCTGAATAGAAAATATATCGGCTTATATTCAATATCAAATTCTACGACCAACAAATATCGTATTGGAAATAACGATATAAATATAAATACCCATAACAATATCTGTATCATCACGAAATCCAACATCGAAATATTCCAAAGACAATTTCGATTCAAATCGATTCCAATTAAATTATTGGAAATTCTGGTTATTTTCAAAACCATTTCTGTAACAACCCGAAAATCTGGGCCAGTTTAAAAATTTTATTTTGGCAATTTTGGCGAATTTTGATTATTTAAAATGAATTATTTTAAATAATATCGACGAGAAATTTATTTGGAATTGAAATTCGATCGTATATATTATATACGTCGTCGTTAGAATATTAATAATTATATATAATTATAAAAGGAATAGAAAATGGCGCGGTAGTTCGATAATTCGATTTCAAACTTCAATTGAACATACCGGGTGCAAAACAATCCGGATTTTAGTGAAACCAAAAATAATAGGATCTAATTGATAATATCTTTCCAACGAATCCGAAAAATCTTGATTTCATAGCGGGAATCAAAAGATATGTCCAGTTGAAAATTCTGAATAGTCGCTATGGAATTCAGGCCCTTAAAAATAGCCATTTTGCAAATGACCTCGGATTCGACGAAACTAGTTTTGTTAGGACCGTATCGTCAATAGGAAGCTAGATAATATTTTTCGGGAATTTTTAGAGTTAATATGTGGCCCTAGTAAATTGAAATACGCGTTCAAATTCAATATATAGAGTTATATGTTGATTTTGACAAAAACAGATCGAAACGATCGAATCACCCTTCGATACATATCCCATTGTGTTCAGAATGGGGGTAATTAGCTAGAGGCGACAGTCGTTGGGACTCGTTTGGAGTTCGAATTTAAAAGGTACCTTTTTGAAAAAAAAATAAATAAAAAAAAAAAAAATATATAATATATAGTCAACCCTTGCTTTCTCTCTCTCCCTGACTCAACACACCCGTTCAAAATCAAAAAGGGGAAACCCGCTCCACCCCAAATCGTCAGCCGCTACCCTCCTCACTTCGCCACCGACCGTCGCAGTTCCGGCCGCTCCCTCCAGCTTCACCTCAACCTCACCGGACCCCCTCCTCAGTTCGATACCGCAACCCCAACTCCCCCAAAAACCGACACGCTAGCCAATCTGGGCCCCCACCTCACGCCGCAGCGCCCTGCCATCGCATTTCGCTCGGTCCGAACCAGTCGCTAAACCGACCCAGACCGTTCGAAGTTCTTTCTCGTCACAATTTCAAATCCAATTTATTTATTTCAAAAATAAATGAATTATAATTCTAGTTCAAAACTAGTTCATTTTGATAAAAATCTATTTTTATCTTTTCAAATATGGAGTTTTTCATCCCAATTCTTCCCAAATCATTTCTTATGATTTTACACAAATTATTAATATTTTTAATAATTTTATCAAGGCCCGTACAGTCGATTTCCATCCACGGCCATCGAACTGCACTTACAGCGACCTTTTCCCAATTTGATTTGGACATAATTCCAAATCCAACCATTAGATTTCAAATATCCAATATTCACTAAAAAGCTAGTTTTGATACGAACCCAACGGTTCCGGTTTTAGGAGAATCCGACGGTCGGATCTCCCGCAACGTCAATTCGAAGTCAATGGTCGAAATTCGCGAACTGCCGCAGCACGTCGCATTCTATTCAAGCCATTATATTATATATATATAATATAATATATACTTCGTCGATTTCCTTTTAAAACGTATTTTATAAATCGTTTCAAATTTGTTTCAAATTGATTTCAATTCAAATCGATTTTTAATTCAATTTCAATTCCTTTTCAATTCTATTTGAATTTCAAATTAATTCAATTTCAATTTGAATTCATTTCTATTCAATTTCAATTCGAATTCAATTTATTCAATTTCAATTCAAATTCATTTCTATTCAATTTCAATTCAAATTCATTTCTATTCAATTTCAATTCAAATTCATTTCTATTCAATTTTAATTCAATTCGAATTTCAATTAATTTCAAAATATCAGATTTTGAAATCACTTTCGATATTCATTGTAAAATGAATAAAATCGATATAAATATCGTTCACGTCAAAATAGCGTCAATCTAATCGACACGACTTCATATATTTCTATTTTCAAATATTCTATTTCAAATATTTATTTTTCAAATATTTCTTTTCAAATATTTCTTTTCAAATATTTTTTATCTCAAATATTTCTATTCAAATATTGGAATGAGGCCCAATCAATTACCATAGATTTTATTTCTATGGATTTCCATACAACGCATGTATATATCAACAATGACAAATAATCAACCATCATCCAAAGTGCATTCTACACTGTATAAGCATCAAATATAAATATTTAACGCTTATAACAGTCTGTCAATCAATCAATCGATCGACATACAACTAATTATTGGGATTAGTTTATGTCATATATCATCCCAATACCCGTGTGGGGTTTCAAACAATCAAACATAGATTTTATTTGTGCTGTTGGGCGATGTGTAAAATTTATCGTCCCAATCAATATCAATCAAATCAGTGTATATAAACTAATCTCCGATTTGTTTATAAATATTTATTCACATTCATGTTAAAAATTATATTTTCAACTATAAAATATTTTTAACTACATAAATATTTTATTTCATTTCACATCACACAATCAACTACACATCAAAATCAAATAAACAAGCATACAAGCTGTCCATGGTCTATGGACGACGGGTGTCGGGTGCTACTAAACACCGTCTGCATCCTAGTATACATTATTAACTAGAAAACAAAATTAAAAGGTGAGAAGTTCTCACCGACTAGCTAAACCAAACGCCACGATTCTTCTAATGTAGAAAATCTTCGACGCTCGTCCTTTTGTCACTTTCGTCAACCGTATTCACTACATATATAAAAATCGAATTTTTATTTGCTATTCAATATATAAAAATCGAATTTTTACTTTGCTATTCAATATATAAAAATCGAATTTTTACTTTGCTATTCAATATATAAAAATCGAATTTTTACTTTGCTATTCAATATATAAAAATCGAATTTTTACTTTGCTATTCAATATATAAAAATCGAATTTTTACTTTGTTATTCAATACATAAAAATCGAATTTGTACTTTTTCAAAAACATTATATTTTTCTTTAACAAAAATCATTTCTTTCTATCTATAAAAAAAAATCAAACTTTTCTATACTTTTCTATTGTTTAAAATCTATAAAACTGAATTTAATCTATGTGTTCATATTAAAACTGAATTTAAAATAAAGTAAAGAAAGAAGCTCACTTTTTCCATCGTTCGAAGGAGGGAAGGGGGTCCACAGCGGCTAAGGTGGTCGGAGTTGGACTGAGGAGGGGTGCGAGGCCCATGCCGGCGCTGGAGGAGGCAGACTTTGGGGCTGGGCGCGGCGGTTCAGCATGGGGTTCGATTGGGGAATTCGAACCCTGCCTCGCGCGTGAGGGAGAAAACCGGGAGGGGGGTTTGATCGACGGAGGGCTCGCCTGGAGGCCGGCGGCGGAGCAGCGCGGTGGCGCCAGGGAGGAAGCGGCGCTGGCATCGACTAGGGTTTTTTTGTCTTGATTTCTGAAAATAACGCAGGGGGGGGGGCTTAGAGTATAAGGAGAGAGGGAGAATATATTTTATTTAATTAATTTAATTTCCAAAAGGTACTTTTCATTTCGACCTCGAAACGAAACCCACCTCCTGTCGTCCGTAGCTAATTACCCCCATTCCGAACACAATGGGTTATGTATCGTAAGCTGATTCGATCATTTCGATTAGTTTTCGTCCAAACCAACATATTACTCTATATATTGAATTTGAACGCGCATTTCAATTTACCGGGGCCACATACTAACTAGAAATTTTTCCCAAAAATATCTTCTAGCTTCGCATTGACGATACGGTCTTAACAAAACTAGTTTCGTCAAATTTTGAGACTGTTTGAAAAATGACCATTTTCCAGTCGATTAAAATCAACTAAAACTGGTCAAACGCGTTTTCCTATGCCACGCTCACATATTGATTCAAAAAATTATGAAATTTGAAACCTAGCAATAATTTTACATCGCGGATCAAACAAAAGTGGTTTCGTCGAAAACCGAGGTCGTTTGCAAAATGGCCATTTTTAAGGGCCGAAATTCCATAGCGACTATTCTGAAATTTCAAATGGGCATAACTTTTTATTCCCGCTATGAAATTCCAATCTTTTGGGTTCGTTGGAAAGATATTCAAAAATAGATTCTAGTATTTTTGGTTTCACTAAAATCCGGTTTATTTTGTACCCGGTATGTTCAATTGAAATTTGAAATCGAATTTTCGAACTACCGCGCCATTTTCAATTTATTTTATATATATATATATATATATATTCTAACGACGACGTATATAAATATATACGTTCTAATTTTATTCAAACTAAATTTTTCGTCGTTACTATTTAAAATAATCTATTTTAAATAATCAAAATTCGCTAAAATAGCCAAAATAAAAATTTTAAATTGGCTCGAATTTCCGGGTTATTACACATACCACGATATTTGAGATCCATTATCCCACTTGCGATGACAAACAATAACCGTCAATATTATAGATAAGCTTTAAGCACTTTACGTATCAAAGCTACTCTGTTCCTTAATATTTGCATAATAACCCCACATTTGAAAAAAAAGCAGTTAACCGTCGTAGATAATTTGCACAGAAACAACTGTGTCCTAACATAATATACTGATTGTAGAAGATTTTCCCATATAAAATAGGTAATCACATTTGTATATAATTTCCAGTTGATCTTTTAACAACTTCAGTTTAGACATAGCCATGCTTATAAATGGAAAGAAAGCCACAAATACGCAGTAAACCCAGTGATTGTTATTCATAGTAGGATCTACTCCAGTTTCGTCTTCTAGGTATACTGTAACTTCCATACAACTCGTACCAAATCTAACAACCTATTGCTCGAAACAGTGACTTGATTTTAACAATAATATCACAAATCAGAACCAATCCAAGCATCCGATTAAACGATGTAAAACAACGGATTGAAACCATAAAAATATGTTTCTAATCTATAGTTGAATGAGAATATTGAGATACTGAATTCAATTCAACTTTTACCCTGATATTGTGGAAAGGTCATTTCAAAAATGGTAGATCCATTGAGGAACATAGCAATGGTGTTGATTACATCCAAACATGGCCAAAATAAGACTTGCTTTAAGTTATGTGGTTAACAAAAAATTAATCTCCCAAATCTTATGATAATAGACCATTTGCAAGAGTATTACCTATAGAGGAGACTCGTGATGATTTGAAAAGTCAATTTTGAAAACGGATCGATTGTGGAATAGCGGTGATTTACAACAAAAAACCCCTAATCCCTAATGGCTTGATCCGAAATCGATTGAATACAATTAGCGCGTTCTGAAATCCAAAGGACCGATTCTTGTGATGGAAAGGAATTTTAGCAGGATCAGAGATGTTGTTTGTGGTGTAGAAAGCAAATTGCTCAGGTCATTCTTCTCCTCATGGGAGAGAAAACTTCCCTACTGATTGAATATACACACACATATGTATCATCATAATTCTCATTATTGTAATTTCATTAACTTATATCAAACTAATATTAACCCATGGACTCATAATGCTTCATTGCATAGATTAGCTGCAAAGTTGACGTAAGTTCGGTATTGCTTCGCCATGATTAGCCACCTTTTATTAATTATTCAATGGCTTAACAATAACTGGACCCTTATAGTTTCCTTTAATTAAAATTTTCCTATTATCCCCAAAAGACCATGTTCGAACATCTCGCGTTGGTATTTAAGAGTTTCCTATCCTGGACATGCCGGCTAGAACTACGGATAATTCAGCACATTTCTATTTATCTTATTTCTCCTAATACACTTAACTTTATTTAGAATGAACGTAACCCAATCACTGTTCCTATGCAAAGATCAACGAATTAGGTGCTTAGTCAAAGCATTCTATTGGTTTCTGCTATGCACTCTGATTCCTTAAATTATTCACACTTATCTTCGTTAAAGTTTCAATTCATCAACTTGGTTACTATTAATTACTTTATCACTATTCAGCTTAGGCTCACAAGGTTAAACACGATTATTGGGATCTGAGCCTAGTTCCTGATTGTCGGCAAAATGAATTCCTAGCAAGGATCACTCACCATTTGAAACGATAACGTTAGGAAAATTTTAATAGAGGAATAAAGCACAAATATCCTATCAAGATTGATCTCACTATGATTTCATAATTTCCATTTTTTTCTTTGCTCGACGTTGACATGATTTTTGGTCAAAGTTGTCAGCGACGCACTCAAGTGCCAGGAATGTCGTTAGAAAACAAAAGGCAATTTGGTCGAAGTTGCGACATGTTCGAAAAATGATTGGAAATGGCATCGATTCGTAAAATCGTCGTCGATGGACAAGGAAAAACTGGCATGGTAAAAATACGTGATCAACGCGGTCTGATCATCTCAAAACGCTTGAGTGTGTCGGTCCGATCACATGGTAAAACTCATCATGGAAAAATATATGGATTTCGGCAAAATCATGTTTTGTGCACCCAAAAATAGTTGATCGGCATGGCACGATCATGAAAAATGGCTTGCGCAACTCGCGGCGCAATCAAATTTGGTAAAATCAGCATTTGCCAAAAAACAGTGTTGCGCACTCAAAAACACCTAATTGGCATGGCACGATCGTGAAAAATGGCTTGCGCGACTCGCGACATCAAAATCTGGCATTTAGCAAAAAAACAGTGTCGTGCACTAAAAAATAGCTGATCGGCATGGCACGATCATAAAAAATGGCTTGCGCGATACACACATCAAAATCTGGCATTTGACAAAAATCAGTGTTGCACACTCAAAAACAGCTGATCAACATGGCACGATTATGAAAATGGCTTGCGCGACTCACGACCTCAAAATTTGGCACTTGGCAAAACTATGGTTTGGCACGTCCAAAAACAGGTGATCGGGACATGAAAATCATCAAAAACCATGTGTTCTTGCTTGGCTGATCACATTTGGCAAAGTGGTCAATCATCAGATTTGGCCCGAAAAAATATAGTGATCGGCATACGAAAATAACTGAAAACCACGTCTTTAACACAGGCTGATCACTTGGCAATTCAGCTAGGCAAGAGGGACTCGAAATTTGAGATACGAAATCTAACATGGAAAAAAGATGGATCGACTCAGATGGATTCGAAATTGGCATGGCTCCGTACCCAGGATTTTTGATGCGAAAAGTGGTAGATCTGGCAAGGGATTTGAAATCCCTGGATTTTGCCAGATCTTCTTGCATGTTGGAAAACACACGCGGATCACCTGTTTTTGCTTGTTAGACACGGGTTTTCAACTGATTTTTGTGATCCGAATTTCCAAAGTAGCAAATGCGCCATATTTTTTGGCAAACCCTTTTTACCATGCCGATCACTTTTTTGTCCAGATCAAAATGCGCTTTCACCATATTTTCCAGTTTTCATGATTTTTTGGAAAAACCTTGGTTTTTCGATTTCGATTTCGATTTTGGGATGCGAATTTCATATCCCTCAGGGATATGAAATTTGGACTGACACATCCAAAACTCACCTATAAATACCCCCAAGCTTGGCATTCAAAGAGGTTGGTTCTCATTTGGTATTTTGGATATCTTGGAGCTCTCAAGCATCATTAATGGCTGTCATCTTTTCGTCTACGACTATTAGATATAGCATTGACCTCTAAACGTTACACAAACATTTTCCTACAACATTTGGACATTCCCTTAGACATTTTCACTACTTTTGGACTATTTTCGATATTTTCGGATTTCTTGGGCATTGAAGCTACTTTTTGGACATTACTGACCAAGTCAACACTTTTTGCACTCAATGAAGAAGAAGAATGGCTTTTTGTAGTTTAGAATTAACAAATATTTTGTTGTTCTATTGCAACAATTTGAGCGTAAATATTATCTGGACTTGTACAAAAATTGTAATCAGCAATTATACGATGAATGATTACTATGAAGTGGACATAAGTGTTAGTGCCGAACCACTATAAAAAGTTGTGCTCTCCCTGCATTTCATTATTTCAGATTGGGATTACTGTGTTTCTACTAAACATACACTCAGGCGTTGGTGTGCGCAAATCAGGGACAATTCCCTACATCAATCTTTGTCACACCAGGAAGGGGGCACACAACTTTGACTTTTGATTTAGACTGAATTCTCGGATTTGTCTTCAAATTTGGTCATTGGATTTGACTTTGGATTTCAACTTTGGTTTCGGATTTCGACTTTGACTTCAACATCGACTTCTGTTTTCTGCAATTGGATTCATTCTCAAATTTTATCGAAATTCTCTCGGATTCGACCATAATTAAAAGAAAACAGTTAGCTCGCTCCAAAGGAGTAGGTGTGGAGGAGGAGCAAGAACTCTCCTCGACCAGACGCCTATCGAACTTTGTCACTCGAGATGACATTGATGGAGTCGTCAAGGGCTTAACTAAACATCTTACTTCTCGCTTAAAACAACAGGAAGAACATTTCCGTTGATAGGAGGCCATCATGGCCAATCTCCTCGCCTGACTTGAAGGATTTACGAGGCAGTTGGACCAAGGGAACATGATCGGAGCAAGTGCCAGTGTTCCTCAAGGATTAGCTCGGAACTTAGAGGCAATTCTCGAAGAACAATCCTGTGTCGAAACCTATCCACAAACAGCTACAAGATCGGCTAGGCTCGGGGGTAACACTCCTAATCCCATTCAAGGTTCACCTCAGGTTTTCGTCAATCAGATCACATGACCAGTGTTTCAAACATCACTCGAGCGCCAACGTGTGCAGCTTTGGACATAGGGATTCCCACAGTTATGAATGATGGATTTTTTCCCATCGAGGCACCTCAAGTCAGGATCGATCCAGATACTTTTCTTGGCGCTCGACCGTTTGATAACATTGGACTTAACGCTGGATCCACCCAGTATAAACATAGGTGTCAGGCCCCAAACTAGATCAATCTAGTAAAATATTTAGGCTTCGGCCCCTCTCTCGACCAGTCGAGGTTAAAATTCATGCTCCGATCCCATACTAGATCAGTCCAGTATAATATTCAAGCTTCGGCTCCACACTTGACCAGTCGAGGATAAACTTCTAGCTCTGGCTCCACACTGGATCAATCCAGTATAATATTCGAGGTTTGGATCCATGCTCGACCAGTTGAGGATAAAATTCAGACTCCAGTCAACCCCTCCTTCTTTTGTAGGTATATACTTGCTCCGGTAGGCCTTAGTAAGCCCAAAGCTTCTTATTTTCTAGATCTCATGCATTCCGAACATGACAACCTTTGGTTGTCTTGCCTCGACTAGGTTTCCTTTGAAAAGATGACATTCCTTGGTCATTTTTCCACGACAAGATCACCGTGGAAAAAATGACATCCCTTGGTCATCTTGCCTCGACAAGATCGCCTTGGAAAAAATGACATCCCTTGGTCGTCTTGCCTCGACAAGATCGCCTTGGAAAAATGACATCCCTTAGTCGCCTTGCCTCAACAAGATGGCTTTGTAAAAAATGATATGCCTTGGTCGTCTTGCCTCGGCAAGATCGCCTTGGAAAAAATGACATCTCTTGGTCGTCTTGTCTCGACAAGATCTCCTTGGAAAAATATATCAATCCTTGGTTATCTTGCTTCGGCAAGATCTGCTTGGAAGGATATAACAATCCTTGGTCGTCGTGCTTCGGCAAGATCAACTTGGAAGGAAACACCGATCCTTGGTCGTCTTGCTTTGGCAAGATCACCTGGGAAGGATATAATGATCCTTGGTCATTTTGATTTAGCAAGATCGCCTTGGAAGGATATTACAAATCTTGGTCATCTTACTTCGGCAAGACCGCCTTGGAAAAAACTTAAGCTACCCTTGGTTGTCTTGCTTTGGCGTGATCGCCTTGTAAAACTCTGGATATTCTGGTTTTGGCATTCTAGTTATTATGATTATCTCACTAAACGATCCGAAGCGATCGCAGATTTCGGCATAATGGATAATATGATCCGGAGCGATCATGGATTTCTGATTAATACGATCTAGCATAATCGTGGCTCTTCATCTTTTTGGCTATAGAAGTTCACTTTGGACTTCTCCTGAATTTTGGAACTTTGAATTTTTGGTTTTCTCACAAAACACATCTTCCTTCGATCAAGAAATACATGTTTTAGGGGAAAAGTGTTGACACGCTTTTTGGTCAAAGCCGTCACATGTCAAGATTTTGGTTAGCGACGCGCTCAAATGTCGAGAATGTCATTAAAAAATACAAAATGAATTGGTCGAAGTTGCGACGTGTTCGAAAAATGATTGAAAATGGCGTCGATTCATAAAACCATCATCGATGGACTCAGAAAAATTAGCACGATAAAAATACGTGATCAACTCGGTCTAGTCAGCTCAAAACTCTTGAGCATATCGGTCCGATCACGTGGCAAAACTTGTCGTGGAAAGATATACGGATTTCGGCAAAATAATGTTTCGCGCACCCAAAAATAGTTGATCGGATAACAAGATCACAAAAATTGGCTTGTGCGACTCTCGGCGTGATCAAACTTGGTGAAATCGATATTTGCCAAAAAACAGTGTTGCGCACTCAAAAACAGCAGATCGACATGACATGATCATGAAAAATGACTTGCGTGACTCACGACATCAAAATCTGGCATTTGGCAAAAAATGATGTCGCGCACTCAAAAACAGCTCGGCATGGCACGATCATGAAAAATGGCTTGCACGAATCACGGCAGTAAAATCTAGCATTTGGCAAAAAAAACAGTGTCGTGCACTCACAAACAGCTGATCGGCATGGCACAATCACGAAAAATGGCTTACACGACTCACGACATCAAAATCTGGCACTTGGCAAAACTCTAGATTGGCACGTCCAAAAATAGGTCATCGGCACGTGAAAATCATCAAAAACCACGGTTTGTGTTTGGCTAGTCATATCTGGCAAAGTGGTCGATCATCAGATTTGGCGCGAACAAGTATAGTGATCGACGTGGGAAAACAGCTAAAAACCACGTCTCCAACACATGTCGATCACTTAGCAAATTCGGAAAGGCAAGAGGGATTCAAAATTTGGCATGAAAAAAGGTGGATCGACTAAGGCGGATTCAAAATTGGCATGACTCCATACCCTGGATTTTTGATGCGAAAAGTGGCAGATCTTGCAAGGGATTCGAAATCCATGGATTTTGCTAGATCTTCTGGCACGATGGAAAACACATGGGGATCACCTGTTTTTGCTTGCCAGACGCGCCATATTTTTTTGGCAAATCCGTTTTTATCATGCCGATCACGTTTTTTGGCATGATCGACACGCGTCTTCACTAGATTTTCCAGTTTTCATGATTTTTCGGCAAAACCTTGGTTTTTCGATTCTGATTTTGGGATACGAATTTCGTATCACTCAAGGGTACGAAATTTCATACCCAAAACTCACCTATAAATACCCTCAAGCTTGGCATTCAAAGGGGTTGGTTCTCATTTGGTATTTTGGACTTCTTGGAGCTCTCAAGCATCATTAATGGCTTCCATCTTCTCCTCCATAACTATTGGACATAGCATGGACCTCAAAACATTGCACAAACTTTTTCCTACAACATTTGGATATTCCCTTAGACATTTTCACTGCTTTTAAACTGTTTTGGATATTTTTGGATTTCTTGGACATTGCAGCTACTTTTTGGGCATTATTGACCAAGTTAACACTTTTTCCACTCAACAAAGAAGAAGAAAAAGGGCATTTTCTTCAAGGTTTAAAATTAACAAATATTTTGTTGTTCTATTGTAACACTTTGAGTGCAAATATTGTCCGGACTTGTACAACAATTGTAATCAGCAATTATATGATGAATAACTACTATAAAGTGGACGTTGGTGTTAGTGCCAAACCACTATAAAAGCTGTGTTCTCCCTACGTTTCATTATTTTGGGTTTGTATTACTGTGTTTCTACTAAACATACACTCGGGGGGTTAGTGTTCGCGAATCAGCAACAATTCCCCATGTCAACACTCGATATCTTCGAGGGAAGATGATTAACGACTAAATTTTAAGAATAAGATCACTTTAGAACTTAACTACTTTCTTAGGTGGCAATTCCACGATAGCCCCAAATACATAAGCACAAGAGAAGGTTTACAACTACATGAATTCGAGACAAATAATCATCTCGCTCAAGATATCATAATGGAATTTTGAGGCCATACACTATGTCCTGAAGTACAACATATATCAAGGTAAATATAGTTAACATTGTATGTTGATGTACTATATCACTTATCTACTATTCTATCTTAATCGCCTTTTGTTTTGAAACCTCGCTCTTATACCAGGATGTAACACCCCACTCCGAGACCAGCATTAATAAAGAGCATTAATGAATAATGCCATCTACTAACGCAAATAATAAGGTTGGTTTAAAGTGACCATCCATGAGTCTTGTATTAAATAGGTATATAATACGTCGATATGGTGTTCATTTTTTTAACCTTAAGTGGATCAACATACTTAACCCTTATCTAATACAATACTACAGCGGCTATAAAATTAATCTAAAACAAAATGCAATTAAAATAACTAAGAACAGTCACAGAATAGCAAATAAAGCCATATATACGGATACCATCCACAATACAGTACACAATGTCACAAAATAGTAGTTATAAAAATCAAAACGCTATTCAAAAACAACAAATTTAGAAATTTAAACTTGAACTTTTAAAAATGGTGATTCATGGCGACGGCGATTCCATCTTCTAATTCTTATTTTGCTTTCAATTCTTCCTCTTTTCCTCCTCTTTCATCCTCTCAACCTGTCCCCTCTCCTCATTCCTCTTCTGTCTCTTCTGATGGAACTCGTACTGATGTTAATCGATCATGTGCGGATCCAAATCTGAATTCTATCAATTCGAATCCATATGCGGTGAAATCTGGTCCTACTAAGTCAGATTTTGCTTCTTTGTTTTGATCCCTACCAAGGAATGCTGGTTATTACAAGCTAATTCATTTTGATATCAAGAAGGATGGCTTATTACTAGATCTGGTTAAGGAGGAGGGTTTGAAATACTGGAATAACCATCTGGTAGGTTTCTTTCTCGATGGGACACTACCTTACTCCACTATTGTTAATTTCTGAAATCTCACTGGAAATTGATTGGTGATTTTAGTGTTAAATCAGATGGTTACAACTTTTATTTTCACTTCACTAATGATGTCGATATAGCTAAGATTCTTTAATCAGATCCAATTTTCATTAGGGGTCGAATGTTTATCATTTCTCATTGGGATCCTACCATTGGTAGCTCTCAAAGGCAGATCAAGAAGGTTCCTATCTGGATCCAATTTTCTAATATTCCGTTATCACTGTATACTTTGGTGGGAATAAACTGGTTAGTGTGCCATGTAGGTAGATTAATATGTTTTGATTACAATGCTGAGAAGTTGTAGCTCTTTAGATATGCGAAAGCTCTTATGGAAATTACTCTTGATGTTGATCTGTCGAATTTTATTGAATTGACATGCTTAAGTGATTGTCCTTCGGTAAAGTTAACATATGAATGGAAGCTAAGCATTTGCGTTAGCCGCGAATGTTTTGGACGGTTCAACTGACGGTGATAAAGGAGTTAAAGTGGATGCATTTGATGAAATGCATTTTGAAGGATATGGTGATGAGAATCACAAAAACACCTATTTTAACAGGCATTTTAGCGGAGAGGGTAGAACTATTAATACTGATAAAGGTTGGACGAAGGTTATCTCAAAGAAGAAAATGATGTGGAGAAAGAAGAATGTGGCTAATGAGAAAACAATAGTGACTAATAAGGGAAAAGCTGTAGTGGATGAGGAAATGGCAAGGAATGTTGATGTTTCTATTGACAAAGATTTTTTCGGTAAGGTAGATGGTAAAGCTTGTAATACGAATCAAGGTCGTAATGTGAAGATTCTGGTAGAAACAATATTCGTTTAAATATTGATAGTTTCAAAGAACTTACGGGGGATTTTGGTTTACAAACATTGTTTAATGTAGAAGAAGCTGAGACGGAGAGATCGAAATCGTTTACAGCTAATTCAGGAGCAACTAACTCTTATGCTACAATGTTTTGTTCATCTAGTCTTAGTTTTAAAGCTCAAAATTCTTCTTTGTTTGATAGAAATTCGATAAAGTTCTTAGGTAACACTTCGACATCTCCATATGCTAAGCTTGTAACTCCCTCTCACATTATTCTACATCTAGCCAGTAATCCTGCATCTTCTTTTTCTGCTTCATCCCCATTTACTGGATCTGGGTTAACTTTTCCTAAAGTTAACACTACTATGGCATCAACGTCCTCTGCTGCTCCCTCTGGCTCTATCCCCAAGCCTAAAAGCATCAACTTGAAAGGCAAGTTCTGGGATGACTTGGACGAAGGAATCGATTACAAACAGGAGGATGTGATGCCTGCGAATAGCAACATGAAATCCTTTAAACAGCATACAAGGAGGAACCCTTCTCCAATGTTTGATCCTGTCATTAATTGACATTTTGGTAGTGCTCTTAATGGTGATTTTTGTTTAGTGATGTCTTGGTTGAGTAGAGTTAATCATTCATATGATGCAGTTTGTTATAGCTGGTTTATGATCTAATAGTTTGGGTTTATGGTAGTGATGTTGTTTTATATGCTGTTTCGGGTTGGAGTAGTTTTGGTGTATTATCTAACAGTAAATGTTATTATGGTAGTGATCCTTGTTTCGGGTTGAAGATGTTAGTATTGTATAGATACGTGATGTTATTATGGGGATAGTTGGGTGCTGAGTTTTGGTGATGAAGGCAATTCTTGAAGATTGTTGATAGAAGCATGAAGTTCAAGTACTGTGTAGCATTTTGAACTATAGTATTAGAGTAATATGTATTGATATTGGGTTTTGTAATACGGTGAATAATATGTAATAGGTAATATGTTAGGGATTACTGGGGTGTATATGGTCATGTATATAATGAAAATTGTGTTAAGTAATAAAAAAAATCGCGCTTGCCTTTTAAAAAAAGTAGTTATAAAAATCACAATGTAAATACAATGAGTCAAAATGAATATAATACATAGATCAGAGTACATAAGTCATAGTACATAAAGCATCACCAAAAACATATTCAAAATATGCAAGCAAAAGCATCCAAATAGATAATAAGGATCTATAAGCAGAAGCTTGAAGAGTAGTCATTTACACGGAAGCCGACCTAAAATGACTTGGTCTGACCGGAGCAATTAAATACATGGGTCAGTCTAGTTTAAGCAGTGAGTGAATGATAGGTGATATGCGGTGTAACAACCCGTATTTTTAATAACATTTTATAACGTAAATCAAGGCAGAATTAAATGTTAAAATCTGAATCAAGGGAAACGGGATGTGCCATTGCGTTCGTCTCGGAAAAATACGCGAAATAGAGTCCAGTTTTCGAAAATTGGAGTCCGTATGACCCAGTTATGGCCCATAGAAGTTTTCAGAAAATTCCAAGTTCAAAAACAGTTCAAATTTCAAATCTGGAGCCAAACAGACTGGGCGGGAAAGTTTCCCGCCCAGCCCCCAAGTCGACTGGGGAGTCGACTTGGGAGTCGACACACCCCAGGTGGTGTCGACTGCCCAGTCGACACCCCTGTCGACCTGGGTGGTCGGGCCAGTTTGGCCTGGTGCACCTGCTTGTCCTTTTGAGTCATGTTTCTGGCCTTGTGACGAATTCTGATGGCTAGGATCTAAACTAGGGTTAATCCTATGGCCTAAACTAACCTAAATCTCTATAAAAACACCCTAAACCCTACCCTAAATCACCAAAAATCAATCCTACAACTAGGTTATGCCAAAATGCTCCTTGATCATGGCCTCCATCTTCATAACATGGCCTACATCTTCTTCATGAAAGCTTGAGAGCTTCTAAGGCAAAAAGGAGCCATCTTTCTTCATCAAATCAAAGGAGCTACTTATTCTCAAGGTTATTTGTGTTGCTACATCATTCCTAGAGCTTCTACAACGTCTCTATCTTGTTCTATTGTGTTCTAGTTCTCATAGCCACACTTTGTAATCCCTATTCTACTCTTAGATTTAAACTATGAACTTAATATGACATGTAGCAAGTTGAAATGAGACTTTTGTGTTATGCTTGCCTTGGATTTCATGCATAGATTCATTCATGACCCATTTGATCTATGTTTGTGGACCTAATGTTTACCTATCATGAATCTAGTACCATTTATGTTGACTTTTGGGTGGAAAGCTATGAGCTTTATGTGGTGATTGTGCATAAATGCAACATATAACCCTCATAACCTTGGTATTAACTTGCCATGATGGACCTATATGCTAATCACAAGTTTATCACCCTATTTGCTAAGTTTAATGCCATACATGTGTAGATTTGAATTGGACCAAAGTGCAATATTTTCCTTGAACCTATCATTGTATGTATAGATCTATTCATGCCTCTCTTGATTTATGATTGTGGACCTATCATGAACCTAGTACCGTTCATGTTGACCTTTGGAAAAAATGCTATGAAATGGATTATGGCTTATGCATGTTAACAAACCTTAACCCCTCATGTTCCTTAACATGCATATGATGATATTGAACCTATTTGCTATGCACAAGTTAGGATTGTCACCCTATGTCAACTATTACCATGTTACCACCATATTTGCTAATTATGCTATTCATACATGTTTATGGCCAAAGCACCCTTATGCTATTATGCATGCTTGAGGCCAAAGCACCCTTATGCTATATGATATGTTTGAGGCCAAGTCACCTTTTATGCTATCATACATGTTGAGGCCATATGCTAGTATGTTGAACCCCTTTTGCCTCAAATATCACCATGTTTAACTTGTGATAGACTTTGCCATCTTATGCCCACCTTGTCATATTCTTATGTTCCCCCTTTTGATCTATTTGTGTTGATGCGAACTTACGTGCGATGGGGTTACGTTATGGGTAAACTTAAATGACATGAAACATGACTTGAAAACATGACATGTGATTATACTTGAAAACATGAACGTGGACATGACATGTAGAAAACATGAAAGTGGCCAACTCGAGGTTGGGTTGAGTTTGTAGCATAAATCTACCCGGAACCGACCGGCTTAACTAGTGGCTACAAACAATAGGACCCAATGTGAGTAGTTGGTCATATCGCACTTAAAACCCGAGGTTAGACTAGGTTGTGGTGTAAAGCTACCCGGACCCGCCCGGCTTAACTAGTAACCACAACAAAGTCTAATGTGAGAGGTTGGGGTGCATTAAGTTAATTAATGCCACGTGGTAGGGTTAAGTCATGGACTACTTGAATACTTAACCAATTAAACACGATGGATTGGTAGGGTTAAGTCATGGACTACTTGAATATACTTAACCAGTTGAACACGATGTATTGATAGGGTTAAGTCATGAACTGCTTGGATACAATTGACCAACTCAATACATGGTTAGGATAGGGTTTACCACACTTAACCCATTTTAAACCCTATTTACGTGGTCCTTTTCAGCAGTAACCTACATGGGAGTATCTGGATACCCTGGACTAGGCTAGGGTGGGGCACGATTACTGGACTGATTGTAAGAGACCAAAAGAGACGGCTGAATAGTGCACCAGTTAAGTTCAGGCGGACCATGGTCGTGCACATTAAGTCCGGAGTTGAACATGGGCACCGGTAGGTTTAGACTGTGCGTGCTTGTTTTGTGTCTGTGGTTTACACCCTAGGACTGGATACACCCTAGGGTGGACCTTGCACAATTAACTACATTCCATGATTAGGCCGTATGACACCGATACACGACGAGTTAGGCTTATAGGGAGCCGATCGACTAGACCGAGTAGTTGGACCTTGATTTAGGTCATCTCATGAGTTTGGGCCTATTGGGCCAAGGGATCATTTCTTGTTTATACTTGACATGGGTTGGAATACAAGTACACACTTGGTGCAACTTAACCTTGTATATGCGATGCCACACTGGATCTATCTTGATTAACTATTTACCATGCCAGTCTAGTTACCATCCTTATATTTCATCTCAGTTTCTCATGTCCAGTTAATTTTACTAGTTTTTATACTAATAGTAGGTAGGACTTACCAGTCTTTATGACTGACCTGTTTTCCTTTCGCCTCTTTTCTTCCGTTCCCCCCCCCCAGGTTCTCAGGGTGGGAACACCAGCACCTAGCTCGGATCTTTGGCTTGCTTTTCTGATAGCTCATGTACGGTTTGGACTTGAGCTTTGCTATGGCGACACTACTGTTATCTTTGGGGAATACTTTACTTATGTTATTTTTCAGTTTATGTTTTCTAGAATTGCAGTAGCTGGAAAAATGATGACTAAGTACTTTGATGTAACGTGACTATGGTTTTGAAATAGTAATTTTATCCGCTGCTTTATACTCATATGTTCTATCTTGTGATATCTTCATGCATGTTTACCTTGTCCAACACCCCTCCAATGCTAGTGTACTTGCAAGAGTGACCCTGGCGGAGGTGGGGTGTTACATTTGGTATCAGAGCGAGGTTTTACTAGACCGGACAAATGTTTTAAAAACTTACCTTTTGAAAAACTATTTTCAAAACCGATTATAAAGAAGTATTTTTCCAAGAAAAGTCTAGTTTATTTTAAAAGGCTATTCCCCAAAAGCCATTAGCACTATCCTTTGTTTCCTCGTTCTCAATCTATCTTTTTCTTCGTTTCAGTATGGCCGATTATTTTGCCATTATGGAGGGCTTACCAGTACCTATTTGGTTTAGAAGGTACATGGAGCTAAGGGCGAATGAAGCCGGCCCCGCGAACATTCCTCCTCCTTCCCCCGTGGCTAACATTCCTCCTCCTTCCGTAGCTAAGGTTCCTCCTCCTCCTCCTCAGCATCCGCAAGCGGATTTCGCGAAGATTTGCAAGGACTTTAAGGCGATGGGTGGCAAGAATTTTGTTGGGACGGAGACTTTTGTTGAGGCAAGAAATTGGTTAAAGGAAACTGAAGACCTCTTTGCTATCTTTGATATGGAAGACCGTAGGAAAGTTCTGTTGGCGGTATGGCTGTTGAAAGGGGAAGCTGCATATTGGTGGGTAGTCACCACCACTACTAGGCCAATTCAAAGTTGGGATGATTTTAGGAGAAGGTTTGGACTGAGGTTTCTATCATCGACAGAAGAGAACCTTCAGATGGAGAGGTTCCTATCACTAAAGCAAGGGGACATGACCGTTAGGGAATACATGGATAAGTTTAATCAGCTTGCTCGGTTCGGTTTAGACTTGGTTAACACAGCTCAGGATAAGGCCCTACACTTTGCTCTAGGATTGAACGAGCCATTGCACGATTTGGCCATGTCTCACATACCCATAGGGGCGACCTTCGAGAGTTTGGTAAATATGGCCCTGCTTCAAGAGGAAGATAAGAGTGGCAAGAAGGAGGTCACGGCAAATGAGTCTCAAGGCAAGAAGGAAGATTCCGAGAAAGGAGACAAGAACAACAAGAAGGGAAACAAGGGCAACAACAACAACAACAAGGCAAGAGAGACAAGAAAGTGCAACTTCTGTAGGATCACTGGGCACATAGCCAAAGACTGTAAGAAGAAGAAGAGGAAGATGGGAGTATGCTTTCATTGTGGAGAGTCTGGACACTATAGTAAGGATTGCCCGAAAAAGCGAGGACAAGGGAAAAGGCAAACTCAGCGAGCAGGACCCTCTGGAGGGCAGTTGCAGGCTCTTCTCGCTCTTCCAGCTTTTGATCGAGGTAGTGTTTCTATAGAAAGTCATGTTTACATTTCTGATTTCCCTGTTCGTACCTTATTTGATTCTGGCGCATCGCATAGTTTTATATCTGATCTTGTTGAAAGTTTGCACCTAAGTACTAGTCTAGTTGAGGATCCCGTTAGTGTTTCAAATCCAATTGGGGGTTCCGCCCATCTATCTGTGATTTGTATGGATTTGAAAATCTCTATCTTGAGCGTAGAATTCATGTGTAATGCTTATGTTCTCGGGTTTATGGGATACAGGTTGATTTTGGGCATGGATTGGTTGTCCAATTATGGAGCCATTCTTGATTTTGAACATAGGGTTGCGAGGCTCATGACTCGCCTCGGTAATACCCTCGAAATCTCGTGTGACCTTTAGGGTTCCGTCATGATTAGTTATCTAGAATCCCTTGGCACCTTTATTAGAAATTTGTAATCCAATCGAGTAGTGTTCGCCACTAAGGCGGATAGTCCATTTCACTTAAGCATGGGTTAGAGAAATCACCCTAGTAAGTACATTTGGCAACGTGGGTTGGCATTTGTTTTCAAGAGATAGTTCTTCTGCGTGGAATACCATATAGGATGTAAACGAGATCCAGGATTCACTAACGAGTTTTGGAAAGCTTGCATGAAACCATGAGCACGCAGTTATGTTTAAGCCAAGTATTTTAGGAAAAGAATAAGTGGAAGTGGAACGAGAGGCAACGGTAAAATGAGTTCTAACTCATATTTTGGAAATAAGAATTAAGAAGCTACGAAATTGTGAAGTTAAAAGACGGTCAAGGCATGATAGGATTAAGCTCAAGAAAATGCGACTTGGAAGATTGAAGACTAGATACGCGGATTATATCTCTTTCTAAGAGTATATCCTTGATCCCTATTATTCTGTAGAGCTTACTCGCATGCTATCTTTTAAGTATATCCTCTCGGTCCTATTCTCAATCTTAGTTCTGTTGCAAACCCCATAAGGAGTATGACTCGCCTATTTTTGATATATAGTTGGGGTGAAGATGTCCATTAAGTTGACCAAACTATTGGGGCTTTATGGGATATGGGTCATAGTTGATAGACTTGCGTAGAGTGCTCACTTTGTTCCATTGAAGAGTAAGAGGACCACATCATGGCTAGCATCTGTTCATCTTCGAGAGATAGTGCGATTGCATGGAGTTCCTTCTAACGTAGTTAGCGATCGTGACCCAATTCTCGCTAGCCAATTCTGGAATAGTTTGCAAGAAGCGATGGGTACGCAATTGAATCTAAGTATAGCCTATCACCCACAGACGGATGGCCAGACCAAAAGGGCGAATAGGGTACTAGAAGATCTGTTGAGGCTATGCATTCTTGACTTTGGTGGTACTTGGGAAGACCACCTTCCTCTCGTAGAGTTTGCTTATAATAACAGCTACCAAGCAAGCATAGGGATGGCACCTTTCGAAGCTTTGTATGGGAGGCTGTGCAAGTCACCAACATGTTGGTGGGAGACAACGGATGAGCTTATACTTGGGCCCGACATGATAAGGGGCACATGCGAGAAGGTAGAGTTGATTCGAAGACGGATGAAAACGGCCCAAGATAGACAGAAATCCTATGCTGACAAGCGAAGGACAGATTTGAAATTCGAAGCTGGAGATGTGGTTTTCGTGAAGGTTTCTCCTTTGCGAAACGTGGTTCATTTTGGAGCAGTTGGGAATCTAGCACCAAGGTTCGTAGGACCCTTCCCTATCATAGAGAGAATTGGGAAGATGGCTTATAAGGTGGAATTGCTCAAGAAGCTGGCCGGAGTGCACAATGTTTTTCATGACTCGCATCTCCGAAAGTGCCCACATGAGTCAGCCGAGGTAGTTGAGCCTAGCATTCTTGAAGATGTGGAGGTAGAGAAAGAGGCAACCCTAAGGCGAGCTCCGATCCGTGTCTTGGGAACGGAGATCAAGAAGCTTAGGAATCGAGAAGTCAAGTTAGTAAAGGTTCAGTGGAGTGAAGCCGAAGAGGACGCAACTTGGGAAACCAAGGAGAAGATGCGCGCGCTTCTCACCCATTCCTTTTTGAGGGTACATTCTCAATCTCTTTTCCTAGTTAGCATATCTTTCTTTTGCTATCCATGTTTATCTTGTTATCTCGTTAACCTTGTCATGAGAACCTTAGGTAGAAACCCTTTGGATGAAACATGTATTTGAAACATGTTATGCTTGATGTTTGCAAGTGGTTGCAAGTGGATACTCATGGATGCATGATACACATTAGGCACTAAGATCGGCTCACACACTTTCATATTGCATATGCATGAGTGCTTATACTTATTCATGGCTGAAACTTGTTATGTTATCACGTGGATGTTGCATATGGATGAATGTTATGTGCACTCATGTAGAGATTATGAATTATGTTATGAATTTGCATACATATGGACTCATTTCACTAACATACTTTGCATTAAGGAGGTTTACTGAATCAGTAACCGCCTGATTTTCGCATTAGATAAGTACATATACACACACCTCTCGCATATGATCATACAACATTTAGAATCTTTTAAGGATAATGACTGCTCGTGGATGATTTTTTGAGTAGATGGATGATGGATGGTAGGATACGTTCTTCCTAACTTGAAGATTTCGGGGAAGAAATCCTTTAAGGTGGGGAGAATGTAACAACCCGTATTTTGAATAACATGTTATAACGTAAATCAAGGCAGAATCAAATGTTAAAATCTGAATCAAGAGAAACGGGTTGTGCCATTGCGTTCGTCTCGGAAAAATACGCGAAATAGAGTCCGAGTTTTCGAAAATCGGAGTCCGTATGACCCAGTTATGGCCCATAGAAGTTTTCAGAAAATTCCAAGTTCAAAAACAGTTCAAATTTCAAATCTGGAGCCAAACAGACTGGGCGGGAAAATTTCCCGCCCAGCCCCCAAGTCGACTGGGGAGTCGACTCGGGAGTTGACACACCCCAGGTGGTGTCGACTGCCCAGTCGACACCCCTGTCGACCTGGGTGGTCGGGCCAGTTTGGCCTGGTGCACATGCTTGTCCTTTTGAGTCATGTTTCTGGCCTTGTGACGAATTCTGATGGCTAGGATCTAAACTAGGGTTAGTCCTATGGCCTAAACTAACCTAAATCTCTATAAAAACACCCTAAACACTACCCTAAATCACCACAAATCAATCCTACAACTAGGTTATGCCAAAATGCTCCTTGATCATGGCCTCCATCTTCATAACATGGCCTCCATCTTCTTCATGAAAGCTTGAGATCTTCTAAGGCAAAAAGGAGCCATCTTTCTTCATCAAATCAAAGGAGCTACTTATTCTCAAGGCTATTTGTGTTGCTACATCATTCATAGAGCTTCTACAACGTCTCTATCTTGTTCTATTGTGTTCTAGTTCTCATAGCCACGCTTTGTAAGCCCTATTCTACTCTTAGATTTAAACTATGAACTTAATATGACATGTAGCAAGTTGAAATGAGACTATTGTGTTATGCTTGCCTTGGATTTCATGCATAGATTCATTCATGACCCTTTTGATCTATGTTTGTGGACCTAATGTTTACCTATCATGAATCTAGTACCATTTATGTTGACTTTTGGGTGGAAAGCTATGAGCTTTATGTGGTGATTGTGCATAAATGCAACATAGAACCCTCATGACCTTGGTATTAACTTGCCATGATGGACCTATATGCTAATCACAAGTTTATCACCCTATTTGCTAAGTTTAATGCCATACATGTGTAGATTTGAATTGGACCTAAGTGCAATATTTTCCTTGAACCTATCATTGTATGCATAGATCTATTCATGCCTCTCTTGATTTATGATTGTGGACCTATCATGAACCTAGTACCGTTCATGTTGACCTTTGGGAAAAATGCTATGAAATGGATTATGGCTTATGCATGTTAACAAACCTTACCCCTCATGTTCCTTAACATGCATATGATGATATTGAACCTATTTGCTATGCACAAGTTAGGATTGTCACCCTATGTCAACTATTACCATGTTACCACCATATTTGCTAATTATGCTATTCATACATGTTTATGGCCAAATCACCCTTATGCTATTATGCATGCTTGAGGCCAAAGCACCATTATGCTATTATGCATGCTTGAGGCCAAAGCACCCTTATGCTATTATGCATGCTTGAGGCCAAAGCACCCTTATGCTATTATGCATGCTTGAGGCCAAAGCACCCTTATGCTATTATGCATGCTTGAGGCCAAAGCACCCTTATGCTATTTGATATGTTTGAGGCCAAGTCACCTTTTATGATATCATACATGTTGAGGACATATGCTAGTATGTTGAACCCCTTTTGCCTCAAATATCACCATGTTTAACTTGTGATAGACTTTGCCATCTTATGCCCACCTTGTCATATTCTTATGTTCCCCCTTTTGATCTATTTGTGTTGATGCGAACTTACGTGCGATGGGGTTACGTTATGGGTAAACTTAAATGACATGAAACATGATTTGAAAACATGACATGTGATTATACTTGAAAACATGAACGTGGACATGACATGTAGAAAACATGAAAGTGGCCAACTCGAGGTTGGGGTGAGTTTGTAGCGTAAATCTACCCGGAACCGACCGGCATAACTAGTGGCTACAAACAATAGGACCCAATGTGAGTAGTTGGTCATATCGCACTTAAAACCCGAGGTTAGACTAGGTTGTGGTGTAAAGCTACCCGGACCCGCCCGGCTTAACTAGTAACCACAACAAAGTCTAATGTGAGAGGTTGAGGTGCATTAAGTAAATTAATGCCACATGGTAGGGTTAAGTCATGGACTACTTGAATACTTAACCAATTAAACACGATGGATTGGTAGGGTTAAGTCATGGACTACTTGAATATACTTAACCAGTTGAACACGATGTATTGATAGGGTTAAGTCATGAACTGCTTGGATACACTTGACCAACTCAATACATGGTTAGGATAGGGTTAGCCACACTTAACCCATTTAAAACCCTAGTTACGTGGTCCTTTTCAGCAGTAACCTACTTGGGAGTATCTGGATACCCTGGACTAGGCTAGGGTGGGGCACGATTACTGGACTGATTGTAAGAGACCAAAAGAGACGGCTGAATAGTGCACCAGTTAAGTTCAGGCGGACCATGGTCGTGCACATTAAGTCCGGAGTTGAACATGGGCACCGGTAGGTTTAGACTGTGCGTGCTTGTTTTGTGTCTGTGGTTTACACCCTAGGACTGGATACACCCTAGGGTGGACCTTGCACAGTTAACTACATTCCATGATTAGGCCGTATGACACCGATACACGATGAGTTAGGCTTATAGGGAGCCGATCGACTAGACCGAGTAGTTGGACCTTGATTTAGGTCATCTCATGAGTTTGGGCCTATTGGGCCAAGGGATCATTTCTTGTTTATACTTGACATGGGTTGGAATACAAGTACACACTTGGTGCAACTTAACCTTGTATATGAGATGCCACACTGGATCTATCTTGATTAACTATTTACCATGCCAGTCTAGTTACCATCCTTATGTTTCATCCCAGTTTCTCATGTCCAGTTAATTTTACTAGTTTTTATACTAATAGTAGGTAGGACTTACCAGTCTTTATGACTGACCTGTTTTCCTTTCGCCTCTTTTCTTCCGTTCCCCCCCCCCCCCCCCCCAGGTTCTCAGGGTGGGAACACCAGCACCTAGCTCGGATCTTTGGCTTGCTTTTCTGACAGCTCATGTACGGTTTGGACTTGAGGTTTGCTATGGCGACACTACTGTTATCTTTGGGGAATACTTTACTTATGTTATTTTTCAGTTTATGTTTTCTAGAATTCCAGTAGCTGGAAAAATGATGACTAAGTACTTTGATGTAACGTGACTATGGTTTTGAATTAGTAATTTTATCCGCTGCTTTATACTCATATGTTCTATCTTGTGATATCTTCATGCATGTTTACCTTGTCCAACACCCCTCCAAAGCTAGTGTACTTGCAAGAGTGACCCTGGCAGAGGTGGGGTGTTACATGCGGTTTCATAAGGATTAATTCTTCTTGAAATAAAAAGAGTAAATTTTACACATTGTGTGATATAAGAATAATTTAGCTTCATCACCAAATAAGGTTTGAACAACTAAGGTTAACAACCAATGAAATTTTACTTCTACCAGTAAGTGCTAAGCTTTAGGCTAAGAACATATAAATCATCATCAATAGCCTAAGATCAACGAAAGAAAATACTTTAAATATCAACATTAAAAACCCATAAGAGTTTATTCAACATAAAAGTGATCACTAATTTAAAAATACAACAAAGTAGCCCTTAGGCTACATATGGAAATTCAACATAATTTGGATCCAAACATCGAATAACAACGAAGTCATCAAAAGCATAAAATAGATCTAACAACAAATTGCACATGCATCAACAAATAAGCTAGCTTTGCCAAGTACAATATATGTATTAAGGCTCCTAAAGCTACGACCCTCCCCCTCTAGTGTAACTTGAGCACTTCGATCAAGGAAATACACACACACATAGATACACACATACATACATACATACATACACATATATATATATATATATATATATATATATAAGACTCCTTCCGATTCTAGCTTTAAATCGAAGCAAGTACTAGTGCAATAAACAACAATCATGTGTCTCAGACTTTCAAGTATGGTAACTTGAAAAATGAAAGCAATACATTCCATATTGCACGTTTCATTAATCGTTTTACTACAAGTCTACCTACTCCACACTGAACAACAAATAACTTCAATCAATGAGTCTGAAACTAACCGATATAATTAATCTATGTGTCCCATACCATGTGATTTATTATATCATTAAAATCACATTCTCATTTTCTTGAAGATGCAAAATGTGTAGTTTAATATATAGAAAATACCTAGTCTTAAGAAACTGAGTTTATAAAAACGATCTCCAAAACATTTGAATTATTCCTTTTAACATCTTTATAATTCTTAATATATGTATATAGTATAGCCTTGAGAACCAAACAATGAAATACATTTTTTCTCAAAGTGATAAGGAAAATCTATATACATAGTTATTTATAATACCTTTTTATAGGATATGCATAATCACAAATATATGAAATTTCAATATAGAAACATGGTTTTAAACCAACAAAAATATGCAACTGTAAAGCACAGATCAAATATAATGTAGGCTTATATTAATAGGATTGAAGCCATAGATAAATCATCGTCAAAAACATCAAAAACGTGATGCCTTACCCCAAGTTCTACACTAATAAAGAGCATTAACAAGTAATACCATCTACTAATACAGAGAATAAGGCTGAAGATTATCATAGAAATGTGTTTATTTTATGCTCTTATATCTTATCTTTTGTATATAAATAAATATTACTTGGGTATTATTTTGTCACTTTTACAGATATGCCAACTTAGCCACGTGCAATTGGAAAATATAAAAATAGAGATCAAATTGCTGTATATTTACATATGAAGACTTGATGACGAAGATCTCACATCCAGTTGCTTTTGGGATAAGAAAATAATTGGCAGAAAGGCTATGCATGTCAAAAATTAATGAATCATTGTCAAGGAAGCAAGAGGAAATGAGGAAAGGCCCAAATTTACTAGATTTCACTAAGGCTTATTTGTAATTCTCATTGTAAACTCTTTTATGATTTCCCTAAGGCCCATTTGTCATTGTATTAGAGTTAGGGTTAGGGTTGATTATCTATCCTATAAATACCCCCTTGTATTCTCATTGTAAACATTATCCTTGAATTGAAAGTCTTCTTTTCTCTTTTCTGCATTTTTATTTTCTTAGCAATTAGTGTTGTCTACACAATTCGATTTGGTAGAGCACTATTTGTATTTTTCATTTATTTTTCATTAATGAATAACCGTCTGATTAGATTCAGCAGTAATCCTAATTTTATTTTCTGTTGTTATTTAAATTCTGCAATTTTAATTTCTATTCTTTTAATTGATTTCCTAGGTTAAATTGGAATTGATAAGATTTAGATCTGATTCATAATTTTATTTGCTTTTCAATAGGAAATTGTAATTTGATCGTCGGTTCAATTAGATTTGTTCTGAATCAAATTACAGTTTCAATTTTTTATTGTTTTTTCAACCCAACCTCCAAATTTCGTCTAGCTCGCCCAAAAAATTAGATAAATAACAAAATTTAAAATTCCTCCCTGTGTTCGACCTGCATATTACACGATCTGTGCGCTTCCAGTTATTATTACAAAATTCGCGCTTTTCTAGTTCTTAGAAAGCGTCGATCAAGTTTATTGCGCCGTTGCCAGGAAGGCAATAACTAAATTTTATTATTTATTTAATTTCTGATTCGTGTTAGTTTTGTTTTTATTTTTATTTTTTTTGTTTGATTTTGTTTAGAAAAAAAATTGTTTTTGTTTTCTTTTTTTTATATAGAAAAAAAAATCTCATTTAGTTGATTTGGTAGTGATAGTTGATGCCATAATCTTCTAAAAAAAATTTCCGATTTTTCTTTTGATTTCTTTTCCTTTTCTTTTGTTTCTTTCCATTTCACAATTCTAAAAAAAAACTTGCCATTCCTTTTTCAGTTTCTTTCTCAATCTTTCCCTTTATTATTTTCCTTTTTTCCCTTTACAAAATCTTTCCTTTTATGCAAAATTAAAAAAAAAAAGAAAACTCTGCACGTTTGTTTTCTTTCCTCTTTCCGTGCTCCTTAATTATCTGCCTCCAACAAAATCCTCTTTTCTCTTTTCTTCTTTCTTGAGCAACTTTGTTCTGCCACCTTCAACCTCCTCAAATCCGATCTTCAGACCAACCTCTTACAACACTCCTGACCAAACAATCCAAATACCCCATCCACGTACAAATCAAGCCACATCTACAAGCATCTCAACACCAAACCCTCATCATCAATCCATTACCATACACCAACGCCCACCCTTCTGCCTCAAACCAGTTCACGCCTTTCTGTCCTCTTTACCATACCAACTCACAATCTTCTCCACTGCCAAATTCACTTCACTTCTACAAACCAAGTTTTCACAATCTCCTTCTAGCAACATTCACAACCGAAAAAAAACCATTGCACCATAACTGTTGTGTCAGACCAAACCAAATACCCTCACTGCATAACACGTCTCCTGCTCCTCAAACTTCTGCCCCATACAATACCTTGACTAAACTGCACTCCACGAACAATATCCATATCCAATCCACTGCAAACTCAACCACATCAAACCTAACCTACCCAATTCGCATATAAAAATCCTGTAATGGCCCGGTTAATTTGCGATCTTGGTAATCAACATAAACTCAATGTTGACTATTCAAGCATCGGAAATACCGGATAGTTAATGAAAGAAAACAGAGGATGAGAATAGATAAGATAGAAATTTAGAATAGAAGAAGGAGAAGAACATAACAACAAAATCAGAGTAACACGAAGCTCACAACGGAACAAATAAAATATAGGTACACAACATAACTTTGAAACACAAATCTGCATTTGTATATAAGAGTACAACACTTACATTACAGTAGAAATAAACAATAGCTATAAAATGATGTTGAAGCCTCCTGCTCCAAACTTCTTCTTGTGTATCTGTAAATCCTGACTACTTGACTGCCCGTACAAAATTGGGCACCTAAGAGTTTAGGGAAAACAAAAAAAATAAACTTTAGGTCAGTCATGTGACCGGTGTGAGTAAACTCCAACCATTTGTTTAACTTTTAAAATCCCTTTAAAAGAAAGGATAATCGTAAGACTGATCCGCACATAAACATGGATGGTTTTTATCTTACGATATTTCAAAATATTCTTTATATCAAATCTCTTATGATATTACAATAGTTCCTATCAACCACAATATAAAATCATTTAGCAGAACGCTTTCATCTCACGTTCCACATAATATAATCAAAAAGCGCGGGCGCTTATTGGGTAATGAATTCCAACTGGCAAGGTATGGCCCACCTTCCGATAGTGTATCTCTAGAGAGGAATACACCAGGTTCAACAAGAACTTCTTGTAACCCAGGCTAAACATGACCGGTCACTCATTTCGCTTGAGTGTACCGAATGTATTATCACTAACGGCTGGGATCAGCAACCATTTCCCGAAAGGGACAACATTGAAACAGAATAAAGAAGCAAATGGAATTTCTCTAGATCAGGTGACAATACACCCTAATTGACAGCTAACCACTTAGCCATGCGACCTACCCGATTTTATACCATTTCTCGGTTGTAAGGCTAGAGGCCATAACGTATCCTTTTACAAACCACTCCTTTCTCCACTTTGAATGTCACATCGTCATACCCGCCAAATAACAAATTGATTTCTCCTAACATACCATGGGTAAACAGTTAAGAGAAATGAATTCCTCCGCCACCAAATGTAAATACGTTTGAAGAGATCAACTTATGTGATCTATTAAATATACTCTGTCATAATTTCTTCCATACAGGTTGTCCTGGGATTGGACAAACCGAAGGCACTATTCTGTAAATCCATCTTAGCCAATTTCTGCCTAGGATTTGCCAGAAAAGCCCTTGCATAAACTACGTCTTCAATTATCTTCATCATATTTGATTCGCAACGCTAATGCCCACACGGAGTGGTTTTCAGATAATAAATCTGATCCCGGTCTCTCTGTATTGACGACGGAAAAATGGTCAAAGCTTTGATAGTTGGTTAAATAACTATCGAAGGAAAATATGTGTAAAACAACGGTCGTATTTCGAAATGGAAATCTTACCGATCAATCATCAATCAAAGTTTTCCCTTTTTAAATTAATTCATCATTAGTTTATTCAGTTACCCATTTCCATATCTCCATAAATTTTTATTTTCTAAATTTAGAAAATATACCTTATTAACATTGGAAAACGTTTCCATTTCTTATTCACGCTCAACTATCATTTCACGTCCATTAGTCTCTAACCCTATTAGTAAGAGAACTATTCTCTAAGTATTAATCTCGAAGGATGAAACCAGCATCAGATCGATACCCCGAAAATCATTCAAATTAACCAATCTCTAGTCAATTTCTAATTTCTTTAACTCTATTTCTTATCTTTTTATCAAATCGTTGCTTACGCAACTCTCGGATTCAGTTTATAAATCCTATTCTTTTATAAAACGTTGGTTATAACGATAACGTTATAGTCTCTACTTTCGATATAATCTAACTCCAAATTATACTGTTATTTCTTAAATTGAATAATAATAATTTATTAAATAAATAAATGAATCTTGATTTAAAAACGGAAAGTAAATAATACCGTCGTACATTCGATATAATCGAATCCCAATGTAAAATTCTCTTTCGAAAAAACTATATTCGATTTAACTCTATTCGAATAACTAATCCGATTAACTCCTTTCGAATAACTAATTCGAATAACTCTTTTCGAATAACTAATTTGATTAACTCTATTCAAATAACTAATTCGATTAACTCCTTTCGAATAACTAATTCGATTAACTCCTTTTTCAAATGATCTACCTTTGATTTAATTCTCTTTAGAATAACTAATATTCGATTAACTCTCTTCGATATTCACTGCAAAATTTACAATCCAAACTATCCACAGATAATTATTTTTAATCTATTTATAAACATTGTTTACAAATCACACTACTTGTTTTATTATTAAACAAGTTATTTATTCCTAGCCATTTGAAATTTCAATTCTATTTGAATTCCTATTTCAAAAATCCAATCTTCTTTATAAATGTTTTTATTTTCAAAACATTTATTTTTATCCATTATTCATATTCAGTATGAATAACATTTCTTTTATAATCTTCTTCTTTGCAAAAATACTTGCCTTAATCCATTATTCATTTAACTCTCTATTCGAATGACTAATTCGATTAACACCTTTCGAATAACTAATTTGATTAACTCTTTTCGAATAACTAATTCGATTAACTCTTTTCAAATAACTAATTCGATTAACTCCTTTCAAATAACTAATTCGATTAACTCCTTTTTCAAATGATCTACGTTCGATTTAATTCGCTTTCGAATAACTAATATTCGATTAACTCTCTTCATATTCACTGTTGAATTACAATTCAAATTATCCAATGATAATTATTTTTAATTTATTTATAAACATTGTTTATAAATCACACTACTTATTTTATAATTAAACAAGTTATTTATTCCTAGCCATTTGGAATTTCATTTCTACTTGAATTCCTATTTCAAAAATCTGATCTTCTTTATAAATGTTTTTATTTTCAAAACATTTATTTTAATCCATTATTCATATTCAATATGAATAACATTTCTTTTATAATCTTCTTCTTTGCAAAAATACTTGCCTTAATCCATTATTCATATTCAATTTGAATAATATATTCTTTATATAATTAAAACAGTTTGGTTTCGTATTTAAAATATTATCTTATTTTAAATATTCTATTTATACTTCTATTTATAAATAATTCGTATAAAATCTTATTTTATATTCAAAACTTCAATAATTCCATTAATAAGTCTTGTTAACACTACGTTCATATACAGTTTCAAATATCGATGTTAAAATCGATTCTTACTTCTCTATATAAGTTCTGACTTATATATTCCATTTATCGAATGATAAATATTTTACTTAATTTATAAAATATTATTTAAAAATCATTCTTCTCAATTTGTTTGTTAAAAACATTATTTAATATCTATTTTAAATATATTAATTCATATCTCTATTATAACTCGAAATCCCCTTTTATAATTCTAATTTTTTTCAAATATTTCCTTTTATAAAATCTATTGATTTTATAAAATTCCTTTATCTCAAGATTCACCTTGAAATCTCTCTGATAAAATCCCTTGATTTTAAATAATAATTTGTTTCAATATACGCATTGAAATTTCCCTTTTTATAAAATCTGTTGATTTTAAATAATGTTCTTATTTCAATATACGCATTGAAATTTTCCTTTTTACATCCCAGGGTTTCTTATGGTATTTGAAATATCAAATGACAATGATCAATATCATCCAAACACACATAATCAATAATAGATTATAAACTCAGTCATATATCACAATATATGAAAACAGTAAAATAAATGTTGAGGAATCCAGTTGGATCCCTCCAACCTGTTTCCCTGCATTCACAGATGTTAAACAATATAATATAACATCAATTTCACTTCAATATGAAATATTCTAATAAACAAAATCAATATTTGATTAACGATTTACATATATATCGTTATCTATAATTTTAACCAATAAATAAGCAATTCAACCAAACAATCATCACACAACAGTCAATCAACATTTATCATTACTAGAAGTATGTAATAAAAATATAAACTGATCAGAGTTAGTGAGTTTTACTCGCATTGGTGGTTTATCGTTGAATAACGATAACCATCGTTGATTCAGACCAGGCAATTTATTTCGCTATAAATTGTAATGAGCTCCAATTCACTTCCAGTCAGTTCCATTGTGTAGCCATCGTCTCTATGATCCCAAGGGATCCTATTTCGCCCAATTCCGATAATATATGCAGAAGTTACATATTTTCTAATTTCAAATACTAATTTAAATTGAAATAAACTCAAGTTAATTTAATCGAACCTCACACTTGTTTTCACGGCCCATTACTATATCCAAGCCCACACACATTAAAAACCCGGCAGCCCTTTCTTCTCCAAACCGAAATACGACAGCTCCATTTGAGTACTTCACTACACTTCATCCTCCATTCTTATTACCAATCACATGTTTCATGACAAAGTCTTGATTAACATTTAACATAATGTCAAATCCTCATTAGGTCATGTAAACCCATCTTCCTCAACCCCTAGGAACTCAAACCCGAGACCGTGCTCCAGTATTTCATCCTCTCCAAATAGTCGGTCTTCAGTTCAAAACCATAAAATTTCAAAACATTTCAAACTAACCCCACCAAACTCTCCCTTAAAACCTCGTCGTGCTTCAGAACGAAATATTACTCCTCCATCTTCCCGATTTCAACCCGCTCACTCCATTGCCGTGATCTGTGCCTCCACTCCCTCCCTCCATACTTCAAAATGATTCACACAAAAATCATCAAAACTCTCCTCTCAACATCCTCTTCCACCTTACGCCAATTTCTAGCAACTCGCAACCAAAAACTAAATCACGATGATCAGTTCACTACTGAAACCATCGACACAAATAAATTCCATTAATTCCCATAAAATCATACTAGATGCGAATTCCAATAAGAAACTCATACCTAGTCACCAAATCATCAACCAATGCCTCGATCGCCCAAAAATCTTTGCCCTAGTCGAGCTGCTCTAGCGTCGAGCATTACTGGAGGGGTGTGCACCATGTAAAATACATATTGAAATGAAGAACTCTACTCGCTGAGTTCAAATATATGTGTATAATAATTTATGGTATTTTATTGAAGTTGTTTTGGAATTTTAAGGTTACCGATTTCATTTTATTTTTGTTGTGAGGAGTAAATTTCAACGGCTAAGAATACATTGACCAGAGGGATAAAAGGTCTGGGTTAGAGATATAATGGGGCATTTATAGTATAGAGTAGCTTACAAGAGAAGCTTCGTATATTTTTAATATTAATTTTATATCATTATTCTACTTGTATTTGCCATCTAAAAATCCCTATCATCACACATGATATTGAAAAATCACGAAAATGGACATGCCACTATAGTTCGACATTACGGACCCAACGAAACATGTTTCGTCAAATTACGACTTCGTTTGCTCACACGGCGTATTTTTAAAGTCAAAATATCGACTGTTTTTCCACATTAAAATCCCATGCAGCCACATATTGACTCCAAAAATTACGAAAATTGAAATCTAACAATAATTTAATATTCCGGATCCAACAAAATTAGTTTCGTCGAAAACGGAGATCGTTTACAAAACTGGCTATTTTTAAATCCCCAAATAAACACATTTAAATATTAATATATTTAAAAATAATTAAATTAAATATTAATAAATAATTATTAACGTATATATATTCACATAGAATATCATACAGCTCCAAAATACTCCTATCTGAATTTATAACTAGACATTTCAAATCCAGATTAAATCAGTATTCAGTTTATATTAAAAATCCTTTTATAATATAAATAAATCGTTATAAATTATAAAGGAATTCTATAGTGACTTTTTGGAAATTTGATTTGGACATAACTCATAATATACACGACGAAATCTTGATTTTTCTCTTCCATTAGAATAATATATTTCACCGGCTCCGAACTTTTCTTGTTTCACAGAAATCCGACTTAAAACGAATTCTGTATATTCGTTTAAAGTTCAAACCGCCAAATTACGAACTGAGCGCGCCATTTCGAGCTCGATTTAAATTATAATATAAATTATACATTCAACTGACATTTATAAATAAATTCGTTAATATAATTCAATTCTAAACTGAATTATATATTTTAAATTGTCCAATTCACACAATATTGTGAATTCTATTATTTCCGATTATTTTAGAAATAAATATATTATTCTATTATTTATATTAATTAAATATTCAATATTATTTAATTCTGGTCATTTTAAATTACCAAACCATTATTTAAATAATTAAATAAATTATTTATTATCCATTAAAAGTACGGGTCGTTACATTCTCTCCCCTTTAAAATAATTTCGTCCTCGAAATTGCTAAGGTAGAAAACAAACCCTATTAACTGGGTTATAAATTATTTATTTACTTCTTAACTTCAGTTTCAACTGAACAAATCAATTCCAATTAAATTATTATTATTGAAAATTTTCAAAATTTCAGAAAATTTTCTAACACTTTAAATTTTGAAAAATTTCGCCAACACCTCCTTTGTACGGCTCAATCGGTACAACTACAACTCGCCTCTCTAGGCCTTCTCCAATCCAAAAGAAAATAAAATAGCCAAGCGGCTTGCCAAATCGGCTCATAAATCTCATACTCATATAAAATGTAAACTTGTACCTTTTTGTCGGGCATATCATTATCTCATTTTCCATCTGCTACCAATTCAGCATATACCAAGGTCATCAATCTCTAATCAATTCATTCTCAACACAATTATTCGCTTATACCCTACCCAAGTTCCATTTCAAACTCGAGTTCCATTCTCGATTCCAAACTCCTAACTCATCAATTCAACTTACTTAACCTCGTTAAGTTCCCTCCACATATTTCATTAACTAGTTAATTCGTCTAATCAGTTATTTTCATCCCAAAATCAAAATTCTGATTTTTATTTCAAAAATCATTCCATTTACTCAACCGAGTCCAATTATATACCAAATTCCAATTTTATTCGATATTTTCTCTTTCAATTCCAATTCCACTTAACCGGTTTCAATTTGCTTTCACGAATTTCAATTTAATTTGTTTTCAATTCAAACAATCTTTCTCTGGGAATTTTAAACAGTTTACCATATCAAAAAATCAAACTTTCCTTTTCAAGATCCAAAACAACTCGTTTCCTCAAAACAATTCAAAAACAAAATCTTTGGTAGTAAAACGTCACTTAGAAACCCGAAAATGAACACCGATGATGCTGCGCAGTCTTCATCAGAATTATTTTCCATCGACCGAAGTGAGTTCAATACTATATCACTTTCAAAACCATTTCTAAACACTTCCATTTTGAAATACATTTCAAAATACCATTCATAATGCTTGTAAAACCATTTAAAATCTCCCAGGATTTTAAAATTCTCATATATTTAACTCAAATCCATTTACAATCACTTTTCCACATTTTGGGAATTTTAATTTCAAATTCTGATTTTAGTTTCAGATTTAATTCATTTGATTTCATATATTACATTTATATGAATCCTGATTGGCTATTTACACAACCATTTTAATTATAATCTTATCCGATTATAATAACAACCAACACATCCTATATACTATAATAATTCAAATATATATCATTCTTTTATATCAAAATATAATTTAGGTAAAATTATTTCATTTACCCTTTTCAAAACATACCGTGTCGGTTCATTGTATTCAAGTGTTTAGAAACTCCTACCGATACAGTGGATCAAACTGATCGACTAGAACTCATAAACAACTAAACCAATAAATCACTACAATATAAAACAATTTTTATAAAATCTACAATTACCCTCTCTCGTATATATACACTCAAACTCAATCTAAGATATTACTAACCCTATCTCTACTAAGTCACACCACAGAGCCAAGGTAGTCACTTAACCTTCAGCTTTGATAACACTGTAACAGCCCGGGTAATTTGCGATCATGGTAATCGACATAAACTCAATGTCGACTATTCAAGCTTCGGAAATACCGGATAGTTAATGAACGAAAATAGAGGATGAGAATAGATAAGATAGAAATTTGGAATAGAAGAAGGAGAAGAACATAACAACAAAATCAGAATAACATGAATCTCACAGCGGAACGAATAAAATATAGGTATACAACATAACTTTGAAACACAAATCTGCATTTGTATATTAGAGTACAACACTTACATCATAGCGAAAATAAACAATAGCTATAAAATGCTGCGGAAGCCTCCTGCTCCAAACTTCTTCTACTATATCTGTAAATCCTGACTACTTGACTACCCGTACAAAATTGGGCACCCAAGAGTTTAGGGAAAATAAAACAAAATAAACTCTGGGTCAGTCATGTGACTGGTGTGAGTAAACTCTAAACATTTGTTTAACTTTTAAAATCCCTTTAAAAGAAAGGATAATTGTAAGACCGATCCGCACATAAACACGGATGGTTTTTACCTTACGATATTTCAAAATATTCTTTATATCATATCTCTTCTGATATTACAATAGCGCCTACCAACCACAATATAAAATCATTTAGCAGAACGCTTTCATCTCACGTTCCACATAATATAATCAAAAACCGCGGGCGCTTATTGGGTAATGAATCCAACTGGCAAGGTATGGGACCACCTTCCGACAACGTATCTGTAGAGAGGAATACACCGGATTCAACAAGAACATCTTGTAACCCAGGCTAAACATGATCGGTCACTCATTTCGCTTGAGTGTACCGAATGTATTATCACCAACGGTTGGAATCAGCAACCGTTTCCCGAAAGGGACAGCATTGAAACAGAATAAAGAAGAAAATGGAATTTCTCTAGATCAGGTGACAATACACCCTAATTGGCAGTTAACCACTTAGCCATGCGACCTACCCAATTTTATACCATTTCTTGGTTGTGAGGCTAGAGGCCATAACGTATCCTTTTACAAACCACGCCTTTCTTCACTTTGAATGTCACATTGTCATACCCGCTAAATCACAAATTGATTTCTCCAAACATACCACGGGTAATCAGCTAAGAGAAATGAATTCCTCTGCCACGAAACGTAAAAACGTTTGAAGAGATCAACTTACGCAATCTATTTAATATACTCTGTTAGACATTCTTCCATACAGGTTGCATTGTCCTGGATTGGACAAACCAAAGGCACTATTCTGTAAATTCATTTTAGGCAATTTCTACCTAGGATCTTCCAGAACAGCCCTTGCATAAACTCCGTCTTCAATTATCTTCATCATATTTGATTCGCAACGCTAATGCCCATACGGAGTGGTTTTCAGATAATAAATCTGATCCCGATCTCTCCGTATTAACGATGGAAAAATGGTCAAAGCTTTGATAGTTGGTTATTTAACTATCAAAGGAAAACATGTGTACAAACAATAATCATATTTCCAAATGGAAATCTTACCGGTCAATCATCAATCAACGTTTTCTCCTTTAAAATTAATTCATCGTTAATTTATTCAGTTACCACTTTCCATATCTCCATAAATTCTTATTTTCTAAATTTAGAAAATATACCTTATTAACATTGGAAAGCATTTCCAGTTATTCACACTCAACTATCATTCCACGTCCATCAGTCTCTAACCCTAAGAGAACGATTCCCTAAGTATTAATCCCGAAGGCCGTAACCAGCATCAGATCGATACCCCGGAAACCATTCAACTTAACTAATCTCTAGTCAGTTTCTAATTTCTTTAACTCTATTTCTTATCTGTTTATCAAATCATTGCTTGCACAACCCTCGAATTCAGTTTATAAATCCTGTTCTTTTATAAAACGTTGGTTATAACGATAATCTTATAGTCTCGACTTTCGATATAATCTAAGTCCAAATTATACTGTTATTTCTTAAATTGAATAATAATAATTTATCAAATAAATAAATGAATCTTGATTTAAAAACGGAAAGTAAATAGTACCTTCCTACATTCGATATAATCGAATCCCAATGTATAATTCTCTTTCGAATAAACTATATTCGATTTAACTCTATTCGAATAACTAATTCGATTGACTCTTTTCGAATAACTAATTCGATTCACTCTTTTCGAATAACTAATTCAATTAACTCTTTTCGAATGACTAATTCGATTAACTCCTTTCGAATAACTAATTTGATTAACTCCTTTTTCAAATGATCTACCTTCAATTTAATTCTCTTTCGAATAACTAATATTCGATTAACTCTCTTCGCTATTCACTACTGAATTTACAATCCAAATTATCCACTGATAATTATTTTTAATTTATTTATGAACATTGTTTATAAATCACACTACTTGTTTTATTATTAAACAAGTTATTTATTCTAGCCATTTGAAATTTCATTTCTATTTGAATTCCTATTTAAAATATCCGATCTTCTTTATAAATGTTTTTATTTTCAAAACATTTATTTTAATCCATTATTCATATTCAATATAAATAACATTTCCTTTATAATCTTCTTCTTTGCAGAAATACTTGCCTTAATCCATTATTCATTTAACTCTCTATTCGAATAACTAATTCGATTAACTCCTTTCGAATAACTAATTCGATTAACTCTTTTCGAATAACTAATTTGATAAACTTTTTCGAATAACTAATTCGATTAACTCATTTCGAATAACTAATTCGATTAACCCTTTTTTCAAAAGATCTACCTTCGATTTAATTCTCTTTCAAATAACTAATGTTCGATTAACTCTCTTCGATATTCACTGTTGAATTTACTATCCAGATTATCCACTGATAATTATTTTAATTTATTTATAAACATTGTTTATAAATCACACTACTTGTTTTTATTATTAAACAAGTAATTTATTCCTAGCCATTTGAAATTTCATTTCTATTTAAATTCCTATTTCAAAAATCCGATCTTCTTTATAAATGTTTTTATTTTCAAAACATTTATTTTAATCCATTATTCATATTCAATATGAATAACATTTCATTATATTCTTCTTCTTTGCAAAAATACTTGCCTTAATCCATTATTCATATTCAATATAAATAATATAATCTTTATATAATTAAAACAGTTTGGTTTCGTATTTAAAATATTATCTTATTTTAATTATTCTATTTAAATCTTATTTTATATTCAACACTTTAATGATTCCATTAATAAGTCTTGTTAACACTATGTTCATATTCAGTTTCAAATATCGATGTTAAAATCGATTCTTACTACTCTATATAAGTTCTGACTTATATATTCCATTTATCCAATGATAAATATTTTACTTAATTTATAAAATATTATTTAAAAATCATTCTTCTTAATTTATTTGTTAAAAACTTTATTTAATATCTATTTTAAATAAATCAATTCATATCTCTATTATAACTCGAAATCCCCTTTTTATAATTCTATTTATTTTTTTCAAATATTTCCTTTATAAAATCTGTTGATTTTATAAAAATTCCTTTATCTCAATATTCACCTTGAAATCTCTCTTATAAAATCCCTTTATTTTAAATAATAATTTATTTCAATATATGCATTGAAATTTCCCTTTTTATAAAATTTGCTGATCTTAAATAATATTCTTATTTCAGTGTACACATTGAAATTTTCCTTTTTACATCCCAGGGTTTCTTATGGTATTTAAAATATCAAATGACAATGATCAATATCATCCAAACACACATAATCAATAACAGATTATATACTCGGTCATATATCACAATATATGAAAACAGTAAAATAAATGTGGAGGAATCCAGTCGGATCCCTCCAATCTGTTTCCTTGCATTCACAAATGTTAAATAATATAATATAACATCAATTTCGTTTCAATATGAAATATTCTGATAAACAGAATCAATATTTGATTAACAATATATATATATATACATATACATATACATATATATATATATATCGTTACCTATAATTTAACCAATAAATAAGCAATTCAACCAAACTATCATCACACAACAGTCAATCAGCATTTATCATTACTAGAAGTATGTTATAAAAATATAAACTGATCAGAGTTAGTGAGTTTTACTCACATTGGTTGTTTATCGTTAAATAACGATAACTATCATTGATTCAGATCAAGCAATTTATTTTGCTATAAATTGTAACGAGCTCCAGTTCACTCCCATTCAGTTCCATTGTGTAGCCATTGTCTCTATGATCCCAAGGGATCCTATTTCGCTCAATTCTCATAATGCATGCAGAAGTTACATATTTTCTAAGTTTAAATACTAATCTAAATTGAAATAAACTCAAGTTAATTTAATCAGGCCTCACACTTGTTTTCACGACCCATTACTATATCCAAGCCCGCACACATTAAAAACCCGGCAGCCCTTTCTTCTCCAAACCGAAATACGACAGCTCCATTTGAGTACTTCACCACGCTTCATCCTCCATTCTTATTACCAACCACATGTTTAATGCCAAAGTCTTCATTAACACTTAATATAATGTTAAATCCTCATTAGGCCGTGTTAACCCATCTTCCTCAACCCCTAGGAACTCAAACCCGAAACCGTGCTCCGGTATTTCATCCTCTCCAAACAATCGGTCTTCTGTTCGAAACCATAAACCTTCAAAACATTTCAAACTAACCCCACCAAACTCCCCCTTAGAACCTCGTCGTGCTTCAGAACGAAACGTAGTCCTCCATATTCCCAATTTCAAACCGCTTACTCCATTGCCATGATCTGTGCCGACACTCCCACCCTCCATACTTCAAAATGATTCACACAAAAATCACCAAAAATCTTCTCTCAACATCCTCTTCCACCTTATGCCAATTTCTAACAACTCGCAACCAAAAACTAAATCACGATGATCAGTTCACTACTGAAACCATCGACACAAATAAATTCCATAAATTCCCAGAAAATCATACTAGATGCGAATTCCAACAAGAAACTCATACCTAGTCACCAAATCATCAACCAATGCCACGATCGCCAAAAAACCTTTGCCCTAGTCGAGCTGCTCTAACGTCGAGCGTTACTAGAGGGGTGCACACCATGTAAAATACATATCGAAATGAAGAACTCTACTCCCTGAGTTCAAATATGTGTGTATAATAACTTATGGGATTTTATTGAAGTTGTTTTGGAATTTTAAGGTTGCCGATTTCATTTTATTTTTGCTGTGAGGAGTAATTTTTGACGGCCAAGAATACATTGACCAGAGGGATAAAAGGTCTGGGTTAGAGATATAATGGGGTATTTATAGTATAGAGTAGCTTACAAGAGAAGCTTCGTATATTTTTAATATTAATTTATATCATTTTTCGACTTGTATTTGCCATCTAAAAATCCCTATGATCACACATGATATCCAAAAATCACGAAAATGGACATGCAGCTACAGTTCGACATTACGAACCCAACGAAACCTTTTTCGTCAAATTCCGACTTCATTTGCTCACACAGCGTATTTTTAAAGTCAAATTATCAACTCTTTTTCCACATTAAAATCCCATGCGGCCACATACTAACTCCAAAATTTATGAAAATTGAAATGTAACAATAATTTAATATTCCGGATCCAACAAAATTTGTTTCGTCGAAAACAGAGGTCGTTCGCAAAATATGCTATTTTTGAATCCCCAAATAAACCCATTTAAATATTAATTTATTTAAAAAAAATAAATTAAATATTAATAAATAAATATTATCGTATATATGTTCACACAGAATATCATACAGCCCCAAAATATTCCTATCTGAATTTATAACTCGACATTTCAAATCCAGATTAAATCAGTATTCAATTTATATTAAAAATCCATTTATAATATAAATAAATCGTTATAAATTATAAAGGAATTCCATATAGACTTTTTGGAAATTGGATTTGGACTTAACTCATAATCTACACGACGAAATTTCGATTTTTCTCTTCCATTAGAAAAATATACTTTAGCAGCTCCGAACGATTCTTGTTTCATAGAAATCCGACTTAAAACGGATTCTGTATATTCGTTTAAAGTTCAAATCGCTAAATTACGAACTATCACGACATTTCGAGCTCAATTTAAATTATAATATAAATTATACGTTCAATTGACATTTATAAATAAATTCGTTAATATAATTCAATTCTAAACTGAATTATATATTTTAAATTGTCCAATTCACACAATATTGTGAATTCTGTTATTTCCGATTATTTCGGAAATAAATATATTATTCTATTATTTATATTAATTAAATATTCAATATTATTTAATTCTGGTCATTTTAAATTACCAAACCATTATTTAAATAATTAAATAAATTATTTATTATTCGTTAAAAATACAGGTCGTTATAAATCCAAACCGGATCCAAACTCTCCGTCAAACTACAGTTCACCGAAATCATCTCAGACCACCCACAAAATCGATCTGCCAAAATATTCGGCAAACAAAAGCCTGTTTTGAACAGCCGCAAACACCCCAAACCACTGATCATCCATCACCATCCCCACCTTTAATCCCATAACCTCATACTTTTTACCACTTTCCACGTCAAAACATCCTCATCAGCAATTCCCCTACCACATCACTAGCCAATTCACGTCCATAGCCTTAGCTACAGTCAAGCCACTTGAATCCACACCATTAATCACCCTTCAGACCCACCTCTTCACAAATCCCCTAACCTTCCGATCAACCCCTCAAAATCCACGCAGCTGCTAACCAATTTCACCAAAAGTGCATCGTCCTTAACCAAAAACCACACTGCTAATTTCACTTTCTCGCATCTCCATACCCAAGACTACACAACTCCTTTCTGCCAACATCCAGCAACAACTGATCACAACCCTTCACAATCACAAGCCCATTTTCCAACGCAACAATCCCCTGCTCACATACTTCAACATTTCGAACCATCATAACCCATACTGATACAACAACCTCTACTCTTGCCGCAAACCTTCAACCAACCGTGATTTTCATCGCGATAAATAGATACCCACATCTCAAATCCAGTCACAAAACTACCATCTCCATCTTCTCTGATACCCGACCACCGTCCGCATCAACGTCAACCATTGCCCGGAACAATAGCAGTTCGAATCCTCTAGATCGCACAAACCACCGAAATCCAATTCGAACCATCTCCTGAAATCCCCCAATCGCACTCTGATTCAATACCCTATCTCGAACCCTAAATCCCATTTGAAAACCTAAATCAAAAGATCGCAATACCCAGGTCTCAATAAATCAAGTCTGAAAACCCAAACCATCAGACCGCAAACCCGAATTGGAAGCCAAATCCGAACCACCACAATCGAAACCGAATATCAATTTCCAAAAAAAAGCGTGATTTCTTACCTTAATAGCATGATTCGATTGCGTAATTAAGGGAGAGCGACTGATTTATTTTTGACAGTGCGGTTTGGGAAATTTTTGTTATTTTTTTGGTGATAGACCATATAATACACATGTTTTGTTTTGACTTGAGCCCAGCTCTGTTCTTGTTGAGTTCTCGATGTTGAGTGCACGCCTATTGGCTTGAGTCCAGTAGTATCTATTGAGCCAAGTTCTTTTTCTTTTCGTTGTCAAGCTTAGTTCTTTCAATTTTTTTATTTTTTTTTAGCTTAGCTTAGTCCCTTTTTATTTTTAGTTGAGTTTCGTTTTGTTCTCTATTTTAGTTTTTATTTTAAGTCTGAGTCAGTTTCTGTTTTCTTTTCGTTTGTTTGGTTTTCTTTTCAAAATAAAAAAATAAAAAAATAATCAAAATAAAAGTAAAAAATCATAGGATTAAAGCGAAAAAGGAATCAAAGCAAATGAAGGAATCGAAATCGAGCAAAGTTAACTGTGAAGTTTAATTTCTCTGGACAGACTGTCATACCCAACTGTAAAATTTTCTGAAATCTCCAGGTGCTGTAGTTACTTGAAAAATATATGTAGACATTGCTTGTAAAAATCTTCTGCAGGGGCAGCGGCTTGCTTGTAAAATATTTTTATTTTTTGCAATTTATTATTCTGTGACTTTTCAATGATTGTAATTTTTGAATCTGTTTAGTGAGGCACGTATTTACATACCTGAAGTCATCACACTCGTCAATTTTCAATTATAAAACTTGATTTGATTTTTGAAATAATATAATTTAAAAGTGGTGCTTTTTGAAGTTAATTTTCTCGTATAATTGGATCGCGGATATATAGTAGTTCAATTTATTGAACTATTAGCAAAAGGGGTTGCATACTACCCATAAAACATTGGTCGTATCTGTAACAACCCGCAAAATCAGGACCAATTTTAAAATTTTATTTTAGAAAATTTTAATGAATTTTGACAATATAAAATAATTTATTTAAATAATAATGATCAAATTTGATTTAAATCGAAGTTAGAAGGAATGATTTAATTTTTATTATAAAAAGAGTTAGAAATAACGCGGTAGTTTGAAAAGTCAAACTTGAACTTTGACTGACCGTACAGGATGCAAAATTAAACGGAATTTTAGTGAAACCAAAAATATTAGAATCTATTTAAAAATATCTTTCCAACGAATCCGAAAAATCGAAATTTCATAACGGGAATCAAAAGTTATGGCCAGTTCAATATGTAGAAAGGTCGCTATGAAATTTATAAGGGCCAAAATGCTAAATTTTGCAGAATAAGGAATTAGGACCCGAAACCATCTCCATTGGTTTTAGAATGTTGTTTACATATAAAAATGACTATAAGAACTTATATTTTTGAGTTTCGGAAAAATTCCACTATTTTTGGTATTTTTAAATATTAAATATATTAGCCTTAAAAATAGTCATTTTTCAAACGACCTCGGTTTTCGACGAAACCACTTTTGTTGGAACCGGAATGTCAAATTATTGCTAGGTTTCAATTTTCAGAATTTTTCGAGTTAATATGTGAGCGTGGCGAAATAAAATATGTTTTGACTATTTCAGTTAAATTTGAACGCCTTAAAAATAGCCTTTTTTCAAACAGTCTCAGAATTCGACGAAAATAATTTTGTTGGATTCGTATCATCATAAGAAAGCTAAAAATTTTTTTTTTAGAATTTTCTGAGGTCGTATGTGGCCCCGGCATATTTAAATGTGCGGTAGAAATTAAATAATTAATTTAATATTGAATTTTTAATTAAAACCGAAAAAAAACGTGTAGACATCAGAACTGGACCTTGGGACATAGCCCATCGCGTTCAGAAGACCTTAAAACGTTAAGATCGACAGTAAGCAGGCCCAAATCCGAGAAAGTTCAAAAATCCACTTTATTTCGCGAAATTCGGAATTTAATATTAAAATAATATAAAAATCCGAAAACCCTAACCCTAACACTGTTCATGGCGGCCGCCGCCCAGAAAATGGAAGGCCAGAATTGCTCCAACTTCAAACGCTAATATCTCCCAATCCGTTCGTCGAAAATTTATGTATGACCTACCAAATCGAAGAGAATTCAGAGACCTTTCAATCTATACGGTTAAGATGGGATTTTGGTGCACGGATTTCGCGAATTTTGGCCGGGAAGTCGCTGCGGTTTTGGTGGATTTCGAGGTGATTGGGGAGGCCGAGCTTCAAGGGGTTGATGGTGTAGGTGGCTCTCGACATGGCGGTCGCGGTGGTGGTGTTGGATCGGCGAACGGAGGCTTCTAGAGGGGTGCGATTTTGGCATTGGAAAGGGGGTTTGGGTTCGGCCGAGGTAGCGACGGGTTGAGGAAGAAAGGTCCCGATTTCTTTTTTTTTAATATTATTTTATTATTTAATTATTTAAATTATCCGATGTTTAAAAATCCGTAACTCTTTCATACGAGGTCCGTTTGACGAACCGTAAATTGCGTTGGAATCACAAAATTAAGAGCTTCGCGATGGCGTAGACCGCAGTTGAAAAGGAGACAGTAAAATTTTGGCCAAAAATCTAGGTGAGAATTCTAATTTTATTTATTTAATCAATTATTAATTATTTTCTCGCGCTAAAAATAATTGTATTGTCATATTGTTTCAGTTCTGAAATGTTCTGTGTTGTTTGAATTGTTGATTGTTGCTTGTTGTATGTTTTGTTGTTCATGATACGCTAAATTCGCATTGGAACTTTATATATTGTTGAATTCATTTGCAGTTAGAAAGTTAGATCATAAACATATTTTATTCAGAATAAAAATCATATTTATGCAAATCAAGTTATTTAATTTCATGTTATAAAAAAAAAAAAAAAAAATATTTTATTTACTCTGTAATGAACAATAGAATGGGAACGACAAATAAAAACTTATATTTTTATTTGTTGGCATAACAAAAGAAATTGATCGCCAAATAAAAAGTTTATTTTTATTTGTTGATATTAAAATTGAAAATGGACAATGAGTAAAATCTCATTTTTTTTATTTGTTTATATTACAACAGAGATTGTTCAACAAATAAAAACCTTATTTTTATTTGTTTGTATAACAGCAGAATTTGAACGACAAATACAATATTATTTTTAATTTGTTTATTTACAATAGAATTTGAACAATGAAAAATATTATATTTTTAATGTGGATTTGTTTATATTAAAGAGGAATGATTAAAAAGAATAAATTTTTATTGTAAATTTGTTACATTAAGAATAGTGGATTAAAAAGTATATAATTCTAATATGAATTTGTTTCATAAAAAAAGAATGAAAATAAAAGATCACATTTTTATGTAAAAAATAGTGATTTCAATAAAGAGTCATATTTTATTTGTCACCTTGATTTCAATAAAAGTTGTAACATTAAAAATCTCACTTTTAACGTAATGTTATTTCGATAAACGAAGTAACATAAAAACTTCATTTTTAAGGTAATAGTGATTTCAATAAAAGAAGCAATGTAAAAGATTATATTTTTATGTGTTGATTGTTTTCAATAGGAAGATGTTGCATAAAAAGATTATATTTTTATTTTCATTTTGTCGCCATGAAAAGTTCATAAGCTAAGATTACATTTTTATTGTAATTTTATTCATTGTAATAAATAGAAAAGATTACATTTATATGCAATGGAAGAATAAATAAAGAAGTTATTATTTTCATTGTAAAATAGAAAAGGTCAATATTTTTACATTGTAAAATAAAAAAAGACATATTTTCTTTGCATAACAAAAGTTACATTTTTATATGTGCTTTATATATGAATTTGCACTGTATGACAAAAATTGCATTTTTCTATGATACAAAAATGTAAATTTACATTGCATGATTAAAATTACATTTTTCAATGTAATTTAGAGATGAATAATAACGGTAGAATGAAAATTACATTTTTTCCATGTAATTAAAATGTGAATTTGCGTTGTAGGATAAAAACTACATTTTTAGATGTAATTTAAATATGAATTTATGTCGTATGATAGGAATTACATTTTTCTATGTAATTAAAATATGAATTCCCATCGCATAATAAAGATTACATTTTTCTATGTAATTTAGAGGTGAATTAGAACGATAAAATAAAAATGACATTTTTCTATGTAATTTATATATGAGTTATAACGGTATGATAAAAATTTAGAAATATATTTGTTTACATTTTCTTTGTAAAAGAAAAAGAGTAAAATATGTTAATCACTTTGTTTACATTTTCTTTGTAATAGAAAAAGAGTAAAACATGTTAATCAGTTATGTAAATAAAAAGAATAGAATTTAGAAATATATTTATTTACATTTCCTATAGTAGGAAAAACAGAATTGTTAATGTTGAATATTTTATCGTCATTTTTAAGAGCGGTAAAAATAGAATTGTTAATATTGAATATTTTATCGTCATTTTGAATGCGGTAAAAATAGAATTGTTAATGTTGAATATTTTATTGTCATTTTGAATGCGGTGAAAATAGAATGGTTAATGTTGTCATTTTTATCGACATTTTTGGTGCGATAAAAATAGACAATGTTGGTGATTCATTTTTATCGACATTTTTGGTGCGATAAAAATAGACAATGTTAGTGATTCATTTTTATCGACATTTTTAGTGCGATAAAAATAGACAATGTTAGTGATTTATTTTTATCGATATTTTTAGTGCGATAGAAATAGACAATGTTAGTGATTCATTTTATTTGACATTTTCGATGCGATAAAAATAGCGATGTTAATGGTACATTTCTATCGTCATTTAGATGTGATAAAAAGGAACAGAAACATGAGAATCATTTATTTACAACTCCTATTGTAAATGAAAAGAGTAAAAATATGAGGGCCACTTTATTTACAACTTCTTTTGTAAATGAAAAGACCAGAATATGTTGATCATTTTATTGTAAATAAAAGAACAAGATATGTGAATCCTTTTTATTTTCATTTTCTATTGTAAATGAAAAAGAACAATATTCTTGTCAAGGCTTGATTAGTGAATTTAAATTGTCATTTTGAGTTAACATGTCAAAATTAGAAAATGAACCTTTCTATACATTAAAAGCATTAGTTAAAAATGAACATTTTGTGTCATCAAAAAAAAAAAAGGGATTAAATTAAAAATAAACATTTTTTTTATGCATAAGAAAAGAGACTAAAACAAAATACTCATTTTTGTATATTAAAAGTGAATTAGACAAATGGACATTTTTGGCACATTAAAATGAATGAAGTAGAAATAGACATCTTTATTCATTGAAAAAGATTAGACAAAATTCTCATTTTGTTGCATTAGAAGTTAAGAAACAAAATCATCATATTTGTTTATGTTGAGAAACAGAATGGATTTAAAATGTATGTTTTCATACATTAAAAAGAATGAATTAAGGATGTATATTTTTATACATTAAGAATAAGGAAGTCAAATATTCGTTTTGTCATTAAAATGAATGAGACCAAAAATATGCATTTTTGGTAAATAAATAAAAGTCACGATTTTTATGGTCATATGTTCATAATAAAGAGTATTGAAATATTTGCCTGTGATGTTGTATTTTGGTGTGTTAAATGTGATGTTAGCATATTCAACATTGAATATTACACTTCCATTTACAAGTCATCCGACTTGTTTATGTGATTGGGACGATTATTTTTACACATCGCCCAAGTGCACAAATAATTTATTATTTGTTTGTTGGATGAAAACCCCACACGGGTATTGGGACGATACTTGACTGGCACAAATCCCAATGTTTAATTATATGTCTATCGATTGATCGACAGGCTGCGATGAGCGTCATTGTTTTATTTTAATGCTCACACAGTTGACATTGTCACTCTGGTTGTTAATGGATGGATGGAGAATTATTTTCTTGTTATTACCCTATACATGAAATGTATGAAACCCATATGACTCAAATTATATGGTACATGGTTGAGTCGCATTCTAATGCAGAATTTCTTTTTAAATAAAGAATTTTTATATAATAAAAGGATTTTTGTAAAATAAAAGATTTGGTATTATAAAGTATATGTTACATTCAGAATCTTTTATATATAGAATATTTTATTGATTATTTTAAAATATGTTTTTTATATAGTAATGAATTAATATCTTTAGGATAAATCTTTTATTTAAAATCATTAGATCTTAACAATTATGTTTGGTGATTGATATGTAGATTGGATTTGTAGTGGACGATGTTTTAAATAACATTTATCCTTTAATCCAATTTACATTGAAATTACTATTTGAAATTTATAAATCTATTTTATAAATTAAATCAAAATTGGAATATTAATACATCTTTTTAGAAAGATTAAAATGTAATTTATTTTATCTTTGATAAAATTAATGAGATCCTTTTAACATAAACAATAATTTTTATTTAAAAGGATATTCAAAGTTGGAATGTGGCGTATGGTTGGTTTTAATTACAAATACGCGAGTTATTCAGAAAGACCGGGTCTAACCCATTCTGAATAATCATCACGACGATCAAGAGTCGAAGATGAAGACGGTGACTGAAGACCGGAGAGCTTCACATCGTTTGGTTGATGGTGACTAATATCTTGAATTGGGACTGATCCCCCAAGGCAAGGTAAAAAGTGATGATCTTCCAGACGTACTGGAGATCGACGGATACGTTGTTTCGTTCAGACCCAGAACGGACTTGTAAATGGATAGCATGCCTGACATTGAAATTTATTTCATGTAATTAAATTGGTTTTTATTTAATATATAAATGCATGGTGGCGGAGGATTTATTCTCTTGCTTAACACCCTTTTGTATGTTAAATATTTACCGATCGCATGATATGAGTTGTTGATGTGGTATGCCAAGTTGCACTTGATCAAGGCTTATTGTTGCAAAGCAGAGCCTTGTGGGATGATCAAAGCATAGTCTATTTAGGCATAGCTTTGTGTTACGTGACTTCGCGAGCCTCACAGCCCGGTAGAGTCTAAAACGGGAGAAGGGAACGCAGGGAGTGCGCACGTTTCTTTCTAGCTAGAGTGGTGCCAGGGACCTACCAGCGCTGGCATTTATTCATTGTGGTTGTTGCTTTTTCGAGGCCTCGGTTTATGCGGTCGCCACTGGCCGTAGTATAGGTCCAAAAGGACCGGGAAGCGTGTGTTCAGGAATTGCCAATCCACAAAAGTAAGTGTGGACCGGCCCTGCAGGATCCAAGGGTTGGACAGAGTACCAATCCTGGGGCATTGCTAGAGTGTCTCGAATCGGTAAGGATCTCCTCCCTAGCCTTGACTCAGATGGAAACCCAAATTTCCAATACGACATCACGCGGTTTTGATTGTATACCTATATATGGCGACATAGTGGGATGGGGCACTCATGCCGTCTAGGATTAATACATTTACTTTGATGTTCTTCAATTTGGTTGCACACTATTATTATATAATATCGTGTTTATCGTATCAAGCATTTTTTGATCATTATAAGGTAAAACCCTATCCTCCGGTTTGCGTTGCATTGTGTGATGGGACTTGGGTCTTATAATGGTTTCATTTTTCTAAAAAACATTGCGCTATTTTGACGATTTACTTTAGTCATGCACTGGCAATCCATAGGAGAAAACCCGTTCCGCGAAAGTGGCGTGGTCCTGTGATTAGCCTTATTATATTTTATAGGTTAGATAGAATTCTCACACCAGTCCCATGACTGACCTGTAGTTTTGTCCACTGGCAAACTCGGGTGCCCATATTTTCCACACGGGCAGTCGAGTAGCTATTTTTGCAGATATATTAAACAGGATTCTGGGTTGAAGCTTAAAGCTGTGTCCAGAGATAGAGAGTCTTCCGCTGTGTTCTTCCGTTGCAGTATATTACTTTTTTTTGTATTTATCTTCCGCTGTAATTATATTCCAATGTACTCTGATCTGTATATTCTGTACTCTGATGTAACATTATATGATATGTTATAAAAATCTTCTGTTGTTGTTTTAATATGTTGTATGCCCAAAGTTAAAGTATTCGTAGGTTTTCACTTTTTGGGTCAGACCTGTGTGGTTTATGGTCGATCCAAAGGGTGGGAATTTGCGGGTCTTTACAGTTGGTATCAGAGCTCTGGTTAGCTCAAATCTTTGGGGTACAACTTGTTAGAACTGAACAGAAGACTCATCAGAGATTGGATTAGTAATGTCCAATAAGAATACTCATTAGAGATAGGATCAGTAGTATCCTAGAATGAGTAAACTCGTTAGAGATGGGGTTAGTAATGCCTTAGAACGAGTTCAGAGTTACGAATTTATAATTAACGTATTTTTGATATTTATAATATATTTTGTGAAATATGATTTCTATATATAAAGTTATGTATATTTTGAAAAGATAATCAACCATTAAAATTTAAAATTAAGATAGTTAATTTTACAATTTTTAGCTACGTTCCTTTTCGAGGACGAAAAGTTTTTAAGTGGGGGCGATTGTAACAACCCGCAAAATCAGGACCAATTTTAAAATTTTATTTTAGAAAATTTTAATGAATTTTGACAATATAAAATAATTTATTTAAATAATAATGATCAAATTTGATTTAAATCGAAGTTAGAAGGAATGATTTAATTTTTATTATAAAAAGAGTTAGAAATAACGCGGTAGTTTGAAAAGTCAAACTTGAACTTTGACTGACCGTACAGGATGCAAAATTAAACGGAATTTTAGTGAAACCAAAAATATTAGAATCTATTTAAAAATATCTTTCCAACGAATCCGAAAAATCGAAATTTCATAACGGGAATCAAAAGTTATGGCCAGTTCAATATGTAGAAAGGTCGCTATGAAATTTATAAGGGCCAAAATGCTAAATTTTGCAGAATAAGGAATTAGGACCCGAAACCATCTCCATTGGTTTTAGAATGTTGTTTACATATAAAAATGACTATAAGAACTTATATTTTTGAGTTTCGGAAAAATTCCACTATTTTTGGTATTTTTAAATATTAAATATATTAGCCTTAAAAATAGTCATTTTTCAAACGACCTCGGTTTTCGACGAAACCACTTTTGTTGGAACCGGAATGTCAAATTATTGCTAGGTTTCAATTTTCAGAATTTTTCGAGTTAATATGTGAGCGTGGCGAAATAAAATATGTTTTGACTATTTCAGTTAAATTTGAACGCCTTAAAAATAGCCTTTTTTCAAACAGTCTCAGAATTCGACGAAAATAATTTTGTTGGATTCGTATCATCATAAGAAAGCTAAAAATTTTTTTTTTAGAATTTTCTGAGGTCGTATGTGGCCCCGGCATATTTAAATGTGCGGTAGAAATTAAATAATTAATTTAATATTGAATTTTTAATTAAAACCGAAAAAAAACGTGTAGACATCAGAACTGGACCTTGGGACATAGCCCATCGCGTTCAGAAGACCTTAAAACGTTAAGATCGACAGTAAGCAGGCCCAAATCCGAGAAAGTTCAAAAATCCACTTTATTTCGCGAAATTCGGAATTTAATATTAAAATAATATAAAAATCCGAAAACCCTAACCCTAACACTGTTCATGGCGGCCGCCGCCCAGAAAATGGAAGGCCAGAATTGCTCCAACTTCAAACGCTAATATCTCCCAATCCGTTCGTCGAAAATTTATGTATGACCTACCAAATCGAAGAGAATTCAGAGACCTTTCAATCTATACGGTTAAGATGGGATTTTGGTGCACGGATTTCGCGAATTTTGGCCGGGAAGTCGCTGCGGTTTTGGTGGATTTCGAGGTGATTGGGGAGGCCGAGCTTCAAGGGGTTGATGGTGTAGGTGGCTCTCGACATGGCGGTCGCGGTGGTGGTGTTGGATCGGCGAACGGAGGCTTCTAGAGGGGTGCGATTTTGGCATTGGAAAGGGGGTTTGGGTTCGGCCGAGGTAGCGACGGGTTGAGGAAGAAAGGTCCCGATTTCTTTTTTTTTAATATTATTTTATTATTTAATTATTTAAATTATCCGATGTTTAAAAATCCGTAACTCTTTCATACGAGGTCCGTTTGACGAACCGTAAATTGCGTTGGAATCACAAAATTAAGAGCTTCGCGATGGCGTAGACCGCAGTTGAAAAGGAGACAGTAAAATTTTGGCCAAAAATCTAGGTGAGAATTCTAATTTTATTTATTTAATCAATTATTAATTATTTTCTCGCGCTAAAAATAATTGTATTGTCATATTGTTTCAGTTCTGAAATGTTCTGTGTTGTTTGAATTGTTGATTGTTGCTTGTTGTATGTTTTGTTGTTCATGATACGCTAAATTCGCATTGGAACTTTATATATTGTTGAATTCATTTGCAGTTAGAAAGTTAGATCATAAACATATTTTATTCAGAATAAAAATCATATTTATGCAAATCAAGTTATTTAATTTCATGTTATAAAAAAAAAAAAAATATTTTATTTACTCTGTAATGAACAATAGAATGGGAACGACAAATAAAAACTTATATTTTTATTTGTTGGCATAACAAAAGAAATTGATCGCCAAATAAAAAGTTTATTTTTATTTGTTGATATTAAAATTGAAAATGGACAATGAGTAAAATCTCATTTTTTTTATTTGTTTATATTACAACAGAGATTGTTCAACAAATAAAAACCTTATTTTTATTTGTTTGTATAACAGCAGAATTTGAACGACAAATACAATATTATTTTTAATTTGTTTATTTACAATAGAATTTGAACAATGAAAAATATTATATTTTTAATGTGGATTTGTTTATATTAAAGAGGAATGATTAAAAAGAATAAATTTTTATTGTAAATTTGTTACATTAAGAATAGTGGATTAAAAAGTATATAATTCTAATATGAATTTGTTTCATAAAAAAAGAATGAAAATAAAAGATCACATTTTTATGTAAAAAATAGTGATTTCAATAAAGAGTCATATTTTATTTGTCACCTTGATTTCAATAAAAGTTGTAACATTAAAAATCTCACTTTTAACGTAATGTTATTTCGATAAACGAAGTAACATAAAAACTTCATTTTTAAGGTAATAGTGATTTCAATAAAAGAAGCAATGTAAAAGATTATATTTTTATGTGTTGATTGTTTTCAATAGGAAGATGTTGCATAAAAAGATTATATTTTTATTTTCATTTTGTCGCCATGAAAAGTTCATAAGCTAAGATTACATTTTTATTGTAATTTTATTCATTGTAATAAATAGAAAAGATTACATTTATATGCAATGGAAGAATAAATAAAGAAGTTATTATTTTCATTGTAAAATAGAAAAGGTCAATATTTTTACATTGTAAAATAAAAAAAGACATATTTTCTTTGCATAACAAAAGTTACATTTTTATATGTGCTTTATATATGAATTTGCACTGTATGACAAAAATTGCATTTTTCTATGATACAAAAATGTAAATTTACATTGCATGATTAAAATTACATTTTTCAATGTAATTTAGAGATGAATAATAACGGTAGAATGAAAATTACATTTTTTCCATGTAATTAAAATGTGAATTTGCGTTGTAGGATAAAAACTACATTTTTAGATGTAATTTAAATATGAATTTATGTCGTATGATAGGAATTACATTTTTCTATGTAATTAAAATATGAATTCCCATCGCATAATAAAGATTACATTTTTCTATGTAATTTAGAGGTGAATTAGAACGATAAAATAAAAATGACATTTTTCTATGTAATTTATATATGAGTTATAACGGTATGATAAAAATTTAGAAATATATTTGTTTACATTTTCTTTGTAAAAGAAAAAGAGTAAAATATGTTAATCACTTTGTTTACATTTTCTTTGTAATAGAAAAAGAGTAAAACATGTTAATCAGTTATGTAAATAAAAAGAATAGAATTTAGAAATATATTTATTTACATTTCCTATAGTAGGAAAAACAGAATTGTTAATGTTGAATATTTTATCGTCATTTTTAAGAGCGGTAAAAATAGAATTGTTAATATTGAATATTTTATCGTCATTTTGAATGCGGTAAAAATAGAATTGTTAATGTTGAATATTTTATTGTCATTTTGAATGCGGTGAAAATAGAATGGTTAATGTTGTCATTTTTATCGACATTTTTGGTGCGATAAAAATAGACAATGTTGGTGATTCATTTTTATCGACATTTTTGGTGCGATAAAAATAGACAATGTTAGTGATTCATTTTTATCGACATTTTTAGTGCGATAAAAATAGACAATGTTAGTGATTTATTTTTATCGATATTTTTAGTGCGATAGAAATAGACAATGTTAGTGATTCATTTTATTTGACATTTTCGATGCGATAAAAATAGCGATGTTAATGGTACATTTCTATCGTCATTTAGATGTGATAAAAAGGAACAGAAACATGAGAATCATTTATTTACAACTCCTATTGTAAATGAAAAGAGTAAAAATATGAGGGCCACTTTATTTACAACTTCTTTTGTAAATGAAAAGACCAGAATATGTTGATCATTTTATTGTAAATAAAAGAACAAGATATGTGAATCCTTTTTATTTTCATTTTCTATTGTAAATGAAAAAGAACAATATTCTTGTCAAGGCTTGATTAGTGAATTTAAATTGTCATTTTGAGTTAACATGTCAAAATTAGAAAATGAACCTTTCTATACATTAAAAGCATTAGTTAAAAATGAACATTTTGTGTCATCAAAAAAAAAAAAGGGATTAAATTAAAAATAAACATTTTTTTTATGCATAAGAAAAGAGACTAAAACAAAATACTCATTTTTGTATATTAAAAGTGAATTAGACAAATGGACATTTTTGGCACATTAAAATGAATGAAGTAGAAATAGACATCTTTATTCATTGAAAAAGATTAGACAAAATTCTCATTTTGTTGCATTAGAAGTTAAGAAACAAAATCATCATATTTGTTTATGTTGAGAAACAGAATGGATTTAAAATGTATGTTTTCATACATTAAAAAGAATGAATTAAGGATGTATATTTTTATACATTAAGAATAAGGAAGTCAAATATTCGTTTTGTCATTAAAATGAATGAGACCAAAAATATGCATTTTTGGTAAATAAATAAAAGTCACGATTTTTATGGTCATATGTTCATAATAAAGAGTATTGAAATATTTGCCTGTGATGTTGTATTTTGGTGTGTTAAATGTGATGTTAGCATATTCAACATTGAATATTACACTTCCATTTACAAGTCATCCGACTTGTTTATGTGATTGGGACGATTATTTTTACACATCGCCCAAGTGCACAAATAATTTATTATTTGTTTGTTGGATGAAAACCCCACACGGGTATTGGGACGATACTTGACTGGCACAAATCCCAATGTTTAATTATATGTCTATCGATTGATCGACAGGCTGCGATGAGCGTCATTGTTTTATTTTAATGCTCACACAGTTGACATTGTCACTCTGGTTGTTAATGGATGGATGGAGAATTATTTTCTTGTTATTACCCTATACATGAAATGTATGAAACCCATATGACTCAAATTATATGGTACATGGTTGAGTCGCATTCTAATGCAGAATTTCTTTTTAAATAAAGAATTTTTATATAATAAAAGGATTTTTGTAAAATAAAAGATTTGGTATTATAAAGTATATGTTACATTCAGAATCTTTTATATATAGAATATTTTATTGATTATTTTAAAATATGTTTTTTATATAGTAATGAATTAATATCTTTAGGATAAATCTTTTATTTAAAATCATTAGATCTTAACAATTATGTTTGGTGATTGATATGTAGATTGGATTTGTAGTGGACGATGTTTTAAATAACATTTATCCTTTAATCCAATTTACATTGAAATTACTATTTGAAATTTATAAATCTATTTTATAAATTAAATCAAAATTGGAATATTAATACATCTTTTTAGAAAGATTAAAATGTAATTTATTTTATCTTTGATAAAATTAATGAGATCCTTTTAACATAAACAATAATTTTTATTTAAAAGGATATTCAAAGTTGGAATGTGGCGTATGGTTGGTTTTAATTACAAATACGCGAGTTATTCAGAAAGACCGGGTCTAACCCATTCTGAATAATCATCACGACGATCAAGAGTCGAAGATGAAGACGGTGACTGAAGACCGGAGAGCTTCACATCGTTTGGTTGATGGTGACTAATATCTTGAATTGGGACTGATCCCCCAAGGCAAGGTAAAAAGTGATGATCTTCCAGACGTACTGGAGATCGACGGATACGTTGTTTCGTTCAGACCCAGAACGGACTTGTAAATGGATAGCATGCCTGACATTGAAATTTATTTCATGTAATTAAATTGGTTTTTATTTAATATATAAATGCATGGTGGCGGAGGATTTATTCTCTTGCTTAACACCCTTTTGTATGTTAAATATTTACCGATCGCATGATATGAGTTGTTGATGTGGTATGCCAAGTTGCACTTGATCAAGGCTTATTGTTGCAAAGCAGAGCCTTGTGGGATGATCAAAGCATAGTCTATTTAGGCATAGCTTTGTGTTACGTGACTTCGCGAGCCTCACAGCCCGGTAGAGTCTAAAACGGGAGAAGGGAACGCAGGGAGTGCGCACGTTTCTTTCTAGCTAGAGTGGTGCCAGGGACCTACCAGCGCTGGCATTTATTCATTGTGGTTGTTGCTTTTTCGAGGCCTCGGTTTATGCGGTCGCCACTGGCCGTAGTATAGGTCCAAAAGGACCGGGAAGCGTGTGTTCAGGAATTGCCAATCCACAAAAGTAAGTGTGGACCGGCCCTGCAGGATCCAAGGGTTGGACAGAGTACCAATCCTGGGGCATTGCTAGAGTGTCTCGAATCGGTAAGGATCTCCTCCCTAGCCTTGACTCAGATGGAAACCCAAATTTCCAATACGACATCACGCGGTTTTGATTGTATACCTATATATGGCGACATAGTGGGATGGGGCACTCATGCCGTCTAGGATTAATACATTTACTTTGATGTTCTTCAATTTGGTTGCACACTATTATTATATAATATCGTGTTTATCGTATCAAGCATTTTTTGATCATTATAAGGTAAAACCCTATCCTCCGGTTTGCGTTGCATTGTGTGATGGGACTTGGGTCTTATAATGGTTTCATTTTTCTAAAAAACATTGCGCTATTTTGACGATTTACTTTAGTCATGCACTGGCAATCCATAGGAGAAAACCCGTTCCGCGAAAGTGGCGTGGTCCTGTGATTAGCCTTATTATATTTTATAGGTTAGATACCAGTCCCATGACTGACCTGTAGTTTTGTCCACTGGCAAACTCGGGTGCCCATATTTTCCACACGGGCAGTCGAGTAGCTATTTTTGCAGATATATTAAACAGGATTCTGGGTTGAAGCTTAAAGCTGTGTCCAGAGATAGAGAGTCTTCCGCTGTGTTCTTCCGTTGCAGTATATTACTTTTTTTTTGTATTTATCTTCCGCTGTAATTATATTCCAATGTACTCTGATCTGTATATTCTGTACTCTGATGTAACATTATATGATATGTTATAAAAATCTTCTGTTGTTGTTTTAATATGTTGTATGCCCAAAGTTAAAGTATTCGTAGGTTTTCACTTTTTGGGTCAGACCTGTGTGGTTTATGGTCGATCCAAAGGGTGGGAATTTGCGGGTCTTTACAGTATCCCTTAGTATTTATACTATACTTGAACGTCCATAAGACCCTATTCCCCCTTCTAATTGAGTTAGTTAATTAATAGAGCACAACTCAGTCTTTTATACTATTTTGAACTAAGAATAATTTTTGTCTCCCCTTGACTTAATTCAAATGTCTGATTCAAAAAAAATCCTTGAGAGAATTGTGGGATAATAACATGAGAAGACGTCCACTGGAAGAGTATGAGTATGAATTACAACTCATGACGCAAAATTTTCTGAAATTTCGTGAGCCCAATGCCAACAATTTTCAAAATCATATAAATGATCGAAATTGCGATTTCAATTTAAATTTCAATAATTTCGAATATGGGCCACATCCACATCAAAATAGCTTTGAATCTCAATATAGCTTTGATCAACATACACATGGGGTTGTAAACCAAAATTTTCAAAGTTATAGCCCATATCAACATCTTGAAAATAACCAAAATTGCAATTTTCCATCGAATTTCAATAGTTTTGGTTACGAACATAATTTTTACAATCAAAATAATTTCCAATGTCATTGTCATTTTTCTGAAACTTCAAACAACCACCTCATTGGAAATAATATTGGTTATGAAATTGATGTGGACTATAATTTTGAGAATCAAGAAATCCAAAACGAGAGCTCTCAAATCAACGATTCTAAAGAATATCATCTTAAAATTCTTAGAGAGAGGGTAGAAAGGCAAGATAAACAGCTTGATGAAAAAGATAGATACCTTGATGAATTTCTTTGTTTAATGACGTCTTTTAAAGAACAACTCAAGCAACAAAATCAAATTCAAACATGCGATGATTCAGAAAATAATCCATTCTTTACTGATAATGAAATTTTTCAGATTACAACTCTGGAAATTGAGAATAACGATCTAAATGAATTTTCTCACAATTCAATAAATGATTTGGACTTCGATTCTTTTCAAGAAAAAGATTTAAGCTCAGATTTTGATCTTCCTCTTTCAGGCTGCGAGAAACTTGAAATTCTAGAAATTGAACAGAATAAAAATGTTGAATTTTTCAATTCAAATTTGGAGAAGGATTTTAATGAACATGATTTTTTTGGGTTGTATGAGGATGAGTTGCCAAATGAGGATGAAGTAGAATCAAGCCACCAATCCAAGTTCGAAAATTTCGATTTTGAGGTTTCAAACGAGCTAGAATTTTTCAGTGTCGAAAATATGTTGTCAACTGATAAAGTTGAGAAATGTGATCACATAGTCTTGAACAACACTCAGAATTTAAAATTCACGATTGCAACTAAGTTTATATATGATCACGAATTTTTGGACAATTACACTGATAAGTTTATTGATCACATGAATTATTTTTGGAATGTTAGCTTGATTGAAAAACTTCATGTTAGGATGTTTATCTACTGGACTATAAATCTAGGTATAAAGATGAGATGGTTTTCAAAAACCTTTGCTTTATAGAAAACATTCCTAGACATAATGGAAATGGGATTCATCGGGTTAGAACCAGGTGTAGGGGGAAAAGTTGATGGCATTCTTTGCATCGCATGCATCGCAAACACATATATTATTGTACATATGATCCATTCTTACATATAGTTAGACTGTATTTCATTTTACAAATCATTTTGCATTTAATCCATCTTTGGGTTCTATCCTTCACATTTAGGAAACGTGTTTACAATGTGGACACTGTTTAGTTCTAGTATGGGGGGAGTCTGCATTGCATCCTTTTTATTCTTTGTTAATTTTGTTTCTTTTCATTTTTTAGATAAGACCATCATACATTTTAGATCATAGTAACATGCCATTTTTTTTGAAAATACGACTCATTATAGATTGATACGACAAAATAATTTAACAACTGTTAGTCAGTTGATATTTTTTTTCCTCTCGACTAAGATCGAATAAGAAATATAATGAAAAGTTGAATTTTGAGGGATATTAGTGTAACCGGTACATAGGGAGATACTTAGGTGATGGCCATGAAGTTTATTATAAATTGTAGTCTTTGTTTACATGAGTGGAGGACTTAAAATACTTATATTGGCTTTTCAAATCTTTAAAACTAAGTTGTGTTAAGCTAAATTCGTGTAACTCTCTCTTGTTCTTATATTTTCAATAATAATAATAATAGTAATCCAACGGTATCCAACATTACTTGTATACCTAGCGTTGGTGTGCGAACCCGCTAAGCTCTATCCAACATGTTGTTGACAAAGTCAGCGTCGGTATATCTTGGTCTCATTTTATGAGTTGGACACCTAAGGATTACCGACATGTTGTTGACAAAGTCAGCGTCGGTCTGTACAATCCGCCAAGCTCTTTCCCAACTCTTCATCAGTCCGGAAGGTAGTGTATGGGCGGTATACCTTGGTCTTTAAGTTAGGTGTATGTAATTAATTATAAAAATTCATTTTTTATAGAGATGGAGAATATGCGATGATTCCCAAACACTTCTTGACCTTATTGATTTGACTAGCCATACACGAGGAAATAATAATACCACTTTGCAAACTATTCCAAGCAAACTAAGAATCTATTTCATAGCTGCACTATGTTATCGACTGAACCAACTGGCCAAAGTAGAACATAACATTTGAAAACTTGAATTATATTGAAAATTTGTGACAAGTTGAGGTATCTAAAATAAAATCAAATGATTAAATTTTGTTAACTTAATTTATTGTACCACTTCCCTGAAATAAGTCGTGTTTTCATTTTTATTTTCTTATGCATATGTCTGTTTCGTTCATGTAGTTGCATTAGAACCATAACATACTGCATTTGGATTTTGTGGTAGTATCCGCTGAAAACCCTCACGAGACACCACTCATCCTACTAGGGACACCTAGAGGTTTAACGGCTTGTTGCATATGCTCAATGCAGTCGTGTTTCCTATGAAAGTGTGACCTATCTAGTGTAGTTTTCATTTTTGTTTTACTCAAGGATGAGTAAAAGATAAGTGTGGGGGTATTTGATTAACATAGAAATGTTTTATTTTATGCTCTTATATCTTATCTTTTGTATATAAATAAATATTACTTGGATATTATTTTGTCACTTTTACAGATATGCCAACTTAGCCACATGCAGTCGGAAAATATAAAAATAGAGATCAAATTGTTGTATATTTACGTATGAAGACTTGCTGACGAAGATCTCACATCCAGTTGCTTTTTGGATAAGAAAATAATTGGAGGAAAGGCTATGCATATCACAAATCAATGAAGAATTGTCAAGGAAGCAAGAAGAAAAGAGGAAAGGACCAAATTTACTAGATTTCACTAAGGCCCATTTGTAATTCTCATTGTAAACTCTTTTGTGATTTCCCTAAGGTGCATTTGTCATTGTATTAGGGTTAGGGTTGGCTATCTATCCTATAAATACCCTTGTATTCTTATTGTAAACATCATCCATGAATTGAAAGTCTTCTTTTCTCTTTTCCGCATTTTTATTTTCTTAGCAATTAGTGCTATCTACACAATTAGATTTGGTAGAGCACTATTTGTCTTTTTCATTTATTTTTCATTAGTGATTAACCGTCTGATTAGATTCGGCGGTAATCTTAATTTTATTTTCTGTTGTTATTTAATTTCTGCAATTTTAATTTTTGTTCTTTTAATTGCTTTCCTGGGTTAAATTGGATTTGATTAGATTCAGATCTGATTCATAATTTTATTTTATTTTCAATTGGAAACTGTAATTTGATCGTCGGTTCAATTAGATTTGTTCTGAATCAAATTACAGTTTCAATTTTTTTATTTTTTTCAGCCCAACCTCCAAATTTCGTCTAGCTCGCCCAAGAAATTATATAAATAATTTAATTTAACTTACCTCCCTGTGTTCGACCTGCATATTACACGATCTATGTGCTTGCAGTATTATTACATAATTCACACTTTTCTAGTTCTTAGAAAGCGTCGATCAGCTGGTTAGGAGTGACCAACAATAAGTCTTGTATTAAATAAATGTTAAGAGTGTCGGTAAGTGCTTCATTTTTTCTAAGTGGATTAACTCTCTTAATCTTTGTCCAATACAATACTATGGTGGCTCTACATAGTCCCGAACAAAACTAATTAAATACAACACCACAGACCAGAGAATAGACATTCCAGCATATATATATATATAGTAACAGAGTCATACAATACATATAGTGTCAAAACTGTGGTATGCAACCACAATGTACACAACGAATCAAAATAATAGTTATATCAGAGTATATGATCCATACCAAAATACATACAACAAAACGACACTACGTAGATGTCAAAAGAGGGTGATGGAAGGATCATAGCAGAAGCATACCCAAAAGTATGCCATAAAAGTAATTGAAAAAGCTCATATAACCCGAAAATTAACACACATCGGTCAGTCTGGTTAACAGTGAGTAGTAGCATTATAGGGTGGAATATGATATGCACATTAACTCTTCGTTCAGAAGACTTAATAAGGTAACTATGAGGATAAGGCAATAATATAAGTTAATATGGCAACATGGAAAGTTCCATCAAGTTCATGTACTAGGCTATAAGCCAATTACAAGCAACAAACACCAAAAACATCATAACTCCATACTTTAGTCCCAATAAAACATGTAGAAACTCATAAAAGTTTAAATATCATCAAGAGGATCAACAACAACAAAACTCCAAATCAACGTAATGTATGGATGTAAAATCTAATACCAAAAAATCAACACTGTATAATCGTAATGATCAAAATAACCAAAACAACAACAAAGTGGATCCACATCATAGAATTTATGCCATAGAATTTATGCATGTGCAGTAATAACATAATATAGCTCCACCGAGCTCAGCTAAGTAGCAATTTAATGTGTTAGGCCTAACTATGCGACTTTCGCTGCATATAATAACAACAAAGACCTTTCTACGTATTTATACATACATATGGAACCGCAATCCCTAACAACAAACACCTTTGCATGCATTTTACATACGTACGTGACCGTAACCCCTGGTATTGACTCATCTACAAATAACAATATGTGTTACAGACTCTCAGTCAGCTACCCGGGCAGTGGTAACTGTGTGTCCCATACCACACGTTCTCACCGCCTGTTTACTACCAGCTAGTTCGCTCCACAATGGAAAACAACAGAAACAACAATTATCACAAGCACAAATCGACAGCTTCAATTAGAAGATCCTGGGATTAACGGATTTCGTATACCATCCTTTCTCATACCACAGGGTTTACGATATCCTTTAATGTAACAACCCGGAAAATACGAGCCAATTTAAAATTTTTAAATTGGTTATTTCAATGCAATTTGAACAATTGAAATAGAATATTTCAATAAAATAATGTATTGGAAATAGTGTGTCAGTTTGAAAATTTGAATTCAAACTTTGATTGACTGCACCGGGTGGAAAATATAACGGATTTTAGTGAAACCAAAAATATTTAAATCTGTTTATAAATATCTTTCTAATGAATCTGAAAAATCGAAGTTTCATAGCGGAAATCAAAAGTTATGGCCAAATATATTTTCAGAAAGGTCACTATATAGAATATATAGCCCTTGAAAATAGACATTTTGCAAACGACCTCGGAATTCGACGAAACCACTTTTGTTTGGTCCGGGATGTCAAACTATTGCTAGGTTTCAAATTTCATAATTTTTGAAGCTAGTATGTGAGCGTGGCAAATGAAAATGTGTTTGGTCAATTTCTGTTAAATTGGATCGACCAGAAAAGGGCCATTTTTCAAACAATCTCAGAATTTGATGAAACTAGTTTTGTTGGGACCGTAGCATCAAAACAAAGCTAGATTTATTTTTCCGGAATTTTTCGAATCATTTTGTGGCCCTGGCAAATTGAAATGTACGTTCAAATTGAATATAAAATGTTTTATATTTTAATTTGAAAAATAACTGACTGTAACAGTCGAATTGGCCAACGAAACATATCCCATTGTGTCCGGGATGGGGGTATTTAGCTAGGGGCGACAGTCGTTGGGTTTGAATTGGTGTCCGTGTGGAGAAACGGTATTTTAAAATATAATAAAACCATCGGCCAATTAGAATTCTCCCTTCATAAAATAAAAAAAAGTCAGAAACCCTCGTTATCGAAGGCGACGCGACTTCCTCCCTTCCCGACCAGATTCCAACCGCCTCAGCCCCCTGCCGACGCCGCCACCACCTACAATCGACGCCGCCGCTTCCCCTCTTCAAATCCGACCCACCCTCGTCTCCTCCCTCCTCCCCATCGACGAGAACGAGGCCCAGGAAGTTCCGACCTTCCGAGCGCCGCCTCCGCCGCTACAGGCGTTCGATCCGGCCAAGACCACCACCGACCGACTCCCCTCTCTTCCCTCTTCCACGCTGTACCTTCCGATCGTAGTATCGTGCCTCGGTTTTCGCGAAAACTGCAAACCTAGTTTTGAACCATCGTGAAATGAGACCTTTATTATATTTGAACTTTGAAAAATCATATCTTTATGGTGTGTTGACGAAATTCGATGAAACAAGAAACATCGTGACCGCAAGGAGGCTCTCTACCACATAGAAGAGACCGCGGATTTTTCTGAGCCATCTACGATTTTTAGCACTTCGAAAACCAAGGTGAGAAATCTAAATTAAATGAAATTGAATGGAAAATGTCATGTATAAATTATATAAGCAAAATATGAATTATATACGTGTTGTATACCACATATACATGTGTAATATAAGTTGTATGAGCGAAGTATGAATTATACATGCATTGTTTAATTGATATGTGTGTTTGAATGGAAAATAAAATATATACATATATATATATACTCCCCTCGTCCAAAAACCATGGACGATATTTATTGTTTATGAATTGGTGTGAAAAATTGGGTGAATAATGCGAATGGTTGATAGAATTGTTTGTGGTTGATATTGTTTGGTTGTGGTTGAAAAATACCCATTGGTGATTGGAACAAATTTGAAATAATTGTGGAAATGAAAATAAAACATGTCGCCTGCGTGCGAACTAGATGCATGGAATCCCCATTGTCAAAAACCACGAGGTTTTAAGGTAGAGCGAGGAGCCGTACTCGGGACGGTGCCAGTTTTAACTACCCTGCCGTTATGCTGCCGAAATTTTGAATAATATTCATGTGTTAGAATTATTTTCATATGTTGAAATTATTTTCATGCGTTGAAACTAAAGTCATGTGTTGAAATTATATCCATGTGTGGAAATGCTCATGTGTTGAGAAGTGATGTGTGAAAATTAAATTCATATGTGAATGAATAAGGTGTTTAAACAATAAAAATCACATTTTTATAATATGTATGAAGTATGTAAAATATTCGCCTTATATACAAATAGTTTCAACAATAAAAATTTCATCTTTCTTATATGAACAAACTATATAAAATATCTATGTGTGGAAATGCTCATATGTAGAGAAGAGCGTGTGTTGAAAAGTTTCATGTGTTGAATAAGAAGATCGAACAATAAAAATTACATTTTTATTCAAATTATGAAGTGTTAAAGGCATTCATGTGTTGAATAAATATTTTAGATGATGAAAATACTATTTTTATCATATTTGTTATTTGCTAAAAATATGCTAGTGTGGAAATAAATATTTGTGAAGTGAATATTATTTTTAACATTTATGGGAACTAAATAAAATAGTCATGTGTTGAAATATATTTTAGTTCGCCAAAAATATCATTTTTATTGAAATGTGAAGTGTTAAAAATAACCACTTGTTCAAATAAATATGCATGAGTTGAAATATTCATTAATTAGCTAATGATATGATTTTTGCCTATGTATGCAACATTAGAATGAATGGCGACTTTAAACCAAATTGAATCAAATTTGAAGTTCAATGGAAAATGATAAGTGATAAGAATTGCATATATGTGCATGCATATTTATGGAACAGGTTATAGCAAAGTGGCTAGAGAAGAGGAATAAAATTTTGTGCCCGACAAATAGGTACACGTTTACTGTTTCGTTTGGGTGATGATTTTATGAGCCTATTGGCTAGCCGCTTGGCTTTTTCTTTTTCTTTTTGAGATGAGACGCCCGTGTGGCTACTTGGGAATTTTCCCAGCCCCTCCCGTACAAATGAGGTTATGGCGAAATTTTATAAAATTTAAAGCCATTAGTGAAATATTTGAAGTGAAAACGATATTGAAATCGTCGAATGAACTATATATATATATATATATATATATAATTAAAACGTATCGTAGCCGTGCAGTTTGTGTTTTGAAACCATGATTTCAAACGACTAGTGCGGGAGATCCGACCATCAAATTTTCCCGAAACTGCAACCGTTGGGTTCGCCTTGGAAATATCTTTCCAACAGCACCAACTTTGTAAAGATCTGACGGTTGGATTGTCTGGAATGTTTAATTCAAATCTGAAGAAAATAGTGTCAGAATCGATTATATTTATATATAAATATAAATATAATTAAATTAAATCGAATAACGACGCTGCAGTTCGTATTTTGAAACCGTGATTTCAAACGACTAGTGTGGGAGATCCGACCATCGGATTTTTCCAAAACTGAAATCGTTGGATTCGTTTTGAAATGATCTTTCTAATGATATAAAATTTGTGAAGATCCAACGGTTAGATTTTCAGATATGTGTAAAACAAATTTAGTGAAAAACAGCACCAGTGCCTCGGCACGACCTGAAATGTCGTTTAATTAAATATGGTCGTTTTTAAATAAATAAAAATGGCGATATATCGTTATAAAATATTATTGACGATATAGAATGGAAATAAACCGATTTTGCTTGGTTTGCTTGATATGTGATGGTTGAATGTATTTAACATGAATATTATACTAAAGAACTGAAATGTGAATGTTGAGTGATTTAACCATGTGAAAAATTGATTTGAAAATCTAAATATACGTGGATTATTTGAAAAGGCCGAGTTTATTCATTTCAAATAATCGATCGACGGTGAGAAGTCGAAGACGGTTGAAGACCGACGATCTTCACATTGGATGGATGGGCGCTACTGATGCTCATGATTGGAGTAGCTACCTTGAAGGAGCTGAAGTAGTAGCCGTCCAGACGTATTGTTGATTGTGCGGATAAGCGAGGAATTTGGTGCCTCCGGTTTCGTTCAAACCCAGAACGAACTTGTAAATGGACTGTGTGTCTGACATTGGAGTTCGTTCTGTGCTAATTGATCTCTATTTAATATATATCTGCTTGGCGGCGGAGAATTTATTCTCTTGCTTAACGCCCTTCTCAGAGATGTACAAGCTCAGAGGTTATATATAGATAGAAATCAGTCGCATGGAGTGGATTGCCTGCGTGGCACGCCTAAGTGGCATATGATCAAGGCTTCTGTTGCAAAGCAAAGTCTTTTGGTTAATGATCAAAGCATGGTTTGTGTGACGTAGCTTTATGTATAGCGTGGATTCGCGAGCCTCACACCTCGGTGTGAGTCAAAAATGGGAGAAGGACCCAAGGAGTGCACGACGTTTCTTTCTAGCTATGGTGATGTTAGTGACCTACCAGCCCTGACATTTATATATACTTTTCACCTGAGTGGTTGTTGGAATTCGAGGCGCCTCGATTATAGGTCTGTAAGGACCGGGAAACGTGTGTTCAGGAATTGCCAATCCTCAAAAGTAAGAGAGGACCGGCCTTGGAGGATCCAGGGATTGCTGTGTGCGGTCCTGGGAGATTTGCTAGAGTGTCACGAACGGAGAGGAGCTTGCCCCTTGCCTCGACTCATGATGGAATCCAATTTCAAATACGAAATTGCGGATGTGAGTGTATTACTAGTATGGCGACATAGTGGTATGGGTCATTTATGCCGCCTATGATTGATATTTATGATTGAAATCGTTTTTGAAACATATATGCACTAGTAATAATATCAAACACTTTCGTTTTATACGTATGAAGCATTTTTGGCCATTATAAGGTAAAACTCTATCCTCCGGCTTGCGTTGCATTGTGTGATGGGACCTGAGTCTTATGATGGCTTCATTTTAATAAAAAGCATTGCGATGATTTAAACATTTACTTTATTTCATGCACTAGCACTCATTGGAGTGAACCCGTTCCGCGAAAGTGGCGTGGTCCTTTGATTTTCTTATTATTGTTGTTTAGTAAGTTAAGTCGATTTCTCACACCAGTCCCATGACTGACTCGTAGTTTGTTTCACCTTGCAAACTCGGGTGCCCTTATTTTCACACGGGCAGCCTAGTTACAGGTAGCTGGCATATTTTGGACATGGCACCGCAGTAGAGGTGCACTTTTGGCTTATGGCGAGGCTTGACTACATTGTGATGATCGTGACTTTTCCGCCATTATTGTATATGTATTATGATTCTGCCACAGGCGATGTAGACTGATGTTTAGTTTATGCACTCTTTATGTATTATGATTCCGCCATTGGTGATGTTGACTGATTATGTATTATTATGCACTAAGTAGTATCCTGCACTGTGCTCTCTGATGTGGTGATATATATATGATTTCGCTGTCATAATTGTGTAAATTATTCTATTTCTTGTTTATGCTATTATCTGTACTCTGCTTATGATGATTAATGTGTTATATTCCAATGATTATCCTTAACAACGTAGCATGGGGTTTTGGGATCGTCACAGCTGGTATCAGAGCTTTGGTTAACCTTAGTTCTGGAATTTGACACACTAAACACTTCGTCATAATAGAATCAGTAGTATTCTAAGGCGAGTAGCTCATTAGAGATGGGACTAGTAATGTCCTAGAATGAGCTAAGCAGAATAGCAAAAACAATTTGATCAGTCCATCGTTATCTTTCCTTAAGTTCTTCTGCTTTACCATACAATAAAATTATCGTTTCTGTAGGCTGACTCTTTTCTTGCTTATACAGAACTTGAACAATGGCTACCCGAGCAGCCGCTGGTAGAGGAGGCCGAGCTGGCCGTGGCAGAGAACGAGGTGAAGTCCTAGCTGAAGATGGACCCTTAATACAACCCCCGGCCGCTCAACAATTCGAGCTTGACCGCGTGGCTAAAGGTACAAGAACCTAGGAGGCAAAACCTTCTCTGGAATGGGCACTGTAATTGAGGCCTTAACATGGCTACAAACATGCGAGAAGATACTTGGAGGCCTGAGGCTGGGCGATCAAGATAAAGCTTTCATGGGTGCCTGGCTTATGCAAGAAGAAGCCGAATTATGGTGGGAAGCTCTCACAGCAAGGAACAGAAATGCTGGTAGGACCTGGGACGAATTCAAAGAGAAGTATGTCCTAGAGCAAGCCATTGAGTGCATGCACGACGAATTCGCAAACCTCCAGCAGGGGGATCTCTCAGTGCAAGATTATCTGAACAAATTTACACAATTAGCCCGCTATGCTCCCGAACTCGTCGCCACCACAAAGTCCAATAATAAGAGGTTCATCCTCGGACTGAAGCGAAAGTACCAGGATAGGGCAAATGGCCCACATCAAGCCGGGGTTTAATGAATTAGTGGAGATGGCGTGCAACTATGAAGACCTGGATCAAAGGCACCTGGATCAGGATCGTACTAAAAGCCAAGCCGGGAATAAACGCAAGCCTGCTGCGAATCAAGGTGAGTCAAGCCAAGCGGCATCCTCGAATACACAAACCAGTAAGCCGCCAAGAGGAAACTGCTATAACTTTGGCAAGGTGGGGCACTACTCAAATGTTTGCACAGGCCCGAAACGGAAGAAGACCAGTTCTCAAGGTTCAAGCCAAGGCTCTCAGAACCCTCGCTCGTGCTTTAACTGCCGCAAGACAGATCATCTTGTCATAGACTGTCGTTTTCTTAAGAAGGCCGCAGTAGCTCACGTATATGACGGGTCGAACCCACCAGCTGCTTCCGATGGAGCAGGTAAACCCAATGTTTTGGGAGGTACCCTTACAATTAAAAATATTCCTGTTTCTGTATTATTTGACACGGGTGCATCACGTAGTTTTATTGCTAGTAACACAGTTCACAAATTAAAGTTAAAACAGAGAAAGCTCAAAGAATCGGTTAAGGTTCATAATCCAATAGAGGGTTCTATTATTCTCAGCTCATATTGTAAAGTGCCAGCCTCTTATTCTTTTTACAAGTTTCCCTTTTGATCTAGTTGTTATGGACTTTCCCGAATTTGATATCATTCTCGGGCTAGATTGGTTAACAGAGTACGAAGCAGAAGTTAGATGCGCCGAAAGAATCGTTAAAATTCGAACGAAGCTAGGATATATATTTATACCCTGCCATGGCTCAGATCCAGATAGAGAAGAATTTTGGTCTGCGTTAGAAGTTATCCCCACTTCCTTAGAAAAGATTCCTGTTGTTAGAAACTATGCGGATGTGTTTGAAGAAGTTGAAAACTTACCTCCGCAAAGAGAAATAGAATTCAGAATCGATCTAATTCCTAATGCCAGACCAGTGGTTCATCCAATTAGAAGAATGACTCCAAAGGAAAAGGAAGAATTAGGCGATTAAACTCGCCAACTGCTATGGAAGGGTCTGATCAGACCTAGCTTTTCTAGTTGGGGTGCAGCTGTAGTGTTTGTCCCAAAGTCAGACGATACTCTTCGATTGTGTGTAGATTACCGAGACCTCAACAAACAGACGCTCAAAAACAAATACCCATTACCCCGCATCGATGATCTGCTAGACCAATTAAATGGGGCGAGAGTATTTTCCAGAATGGACCTAGCTACATGTTTCCATCAATTGAGAATTGCAGAAGAGTGTGTTCCTTTGACAGCTTTCAGAGGTCTAGACATATTTTATGAATGGTTAGTAATGCCGTTCGGCCTATGCAATGCTCTAGCATACTTCGTCGATCTAATGAATAGAGTGTTCAGGGGAGTTCTGAATAAATTTGTCCTCGTATTCATCGATGATATTTTAATCTACTCCAAATCAAAACCCGAGCATGAAAGACATTTAGAACAAGTATTGGAGATTCTAAGAAAGAACATCTTTAAAGCCAAATTCACTAAGTGTGTCTTCTGGCAAGAAGAAGTGAAGTTCCTTGGCCATGACGTGTCAAAGGAAGGGATTTCTGTAGATCCGAGTAAAATTACAGCAATTCAAGACTGGAAACAGCCTACCACACCCACAGAGGTTAGAAGTTTTATGGGGTTGGCAAGTTATTACCGGAAGTTCATTAAGGATTTTTCGAAGATATCTGGTCCATTAACGAAGCTTACAAAGAAGCATGAGAAGTTTAAATGGACTTCCGACTGTGAAGAAGCTATCCAGGAATTGAAATCAAAACTGACAACTGCTCCAGTGTTAACAATTATCGATGGCAATCAGGATTTAATGGTTTGGACAGATGCTTCTATTAGAGGTCTTGGTGCAGTGTTAATGCAAAGAGGCCAAGTAGTCGCTTATGCAAGCCTCCAGCTAAAACCGCATGAAAAGAATTATGTAACTCATGATCTTGAGTTGTTAGCTATCGTTTTTGCTTTGAAAATCTGGAGGCATTACTTGCTGGGTGAGAAATTTGAACTATTTACTAACCATCAATCATTAAAGTATTTGTTCACCCAGAAAGATCTGAACTTAAGACAACAGCGTTGGCTAGAATTTCTTGCCGCATATGATCTGGATATTCTGTATACGCCGGGAAAGGCTAAAGTAGTAGCTGATGCGCTCGGTTGAAAGACTGAAATCATTGCCAGTTTTATCGTTACGTCTTCATTAAATGACAAGATCTCTGTTCTACAGAAAAACGATAATTTTGTTAAAGAGATGATCATAAGAATTCATGAAGGCGGAAGCTCCAATTTCCAAGTGGATAGTGAGGGAGTTCTGAGATTAAATGGGAGAATTTGTGTACCCGACATCCCTGAGCTCAAAAGAGAGGTGCTAGATGAATGCCATAAATCCAAGCTTTGCATTCATCTCGGTGTGAGCAAAATGTACAACGTTATCAAGTGCACTTTCTGGTGGAAGGAAATGAAGAGGGACATTTCTCTGTATGTTAGCAGGTGCCACACTTGTCAATTAGTCAAGAGCGACCAACAAAAGCTAGCAGGATTGTTGCAACCGTTGGAAGTCCCAGGTTGGAAATGGGAGCAGATTTCCATGGATTTCAAGATGGTTTGTCCCGAACCAAGAAAGGTAATGACAGTATTTGGGTAATCGTAGATCGCTTCACGAAGATCGCCCATTTCATACCTGTCAGATCCAATAGAACTGCTCAAAGTCTAGCACAGATATATTTTAAAGAAATTGTTAAGCTGCATGGAATTCCCATCAGTATAGTCAGTGATAGAGACCCGATTTTTGCTAGCAAATTCTGGGAGGCATTCCAGACAGAATTGGGAACGAAACTGAATATGAGCACCGCTTATCACCCTCAGACAGATGGCCAAACTGAGCGGGTGAATAGAATTCTAGAAGATTTACTACGGGCCTGTATTATTGATTTTGGTGGGTCATGGGAAGATCACTTGCATTTGGCAGAATTCTCATATAACAATAGCTATCAAGCATGTTTGGGAATGTCGCCATTTGAAGCATTATATGGCAGACCGTGCAGATCTCCAGCATGTTGGGTAGAACCTGGCAACAGACTTGTGTTAGGACCCGATATGATTCGAGAAGCATCTGATAAAGTCAATTTCATCAAGAAGCGGTTGAAAACCGCACAAAGCCGACAGAAAAGTTATGCTGATTCCAGAAGAAGAGATTTGACATTTGATGTTGGTGATCATGTTTATTTGAAAGTTTCTCCGATGAGAGGAGTGATCCAATTCGGTAAAATTGGGAAGTTAGCACCCAGGTTTATTGGTCCCTTTCCTATACTTGAACGAATTGGAACTCTTGCTTATAGGGTTCAATTACATGATTGGTTACCTGGGGTGCATGATGTGTTTCACGTATCTCAACTTAGAAGACATGTGCATGATCCAGATCTTATTGTAGAAGAAGCAGCGCAACAGGACTTGGAAATTACTAAAGAATTAGCAGTCAGAAGGGAGCCGTAGAAAATTGTTGGCAAAGAAACTAAAGAGCTAAGAAGCAAAAAGGTTCATTTAGTTAAAGTGCAGTGGAGCAGTGATCCTAGAGACTGTACTTGGGAGACTGAGGAAAGCATTAAGCAAGCCTACCCCCAAATGCAGCGTGGACATCTCTGACTAACTCCGGTGCAAGGTACCTTTACAACACTTTGCATTTACATTTTGTTTCCTACTGTACTGTTGTTTCCTTTTCGGGGACGAAAAGTTTTAAGTGGGGGAGATTGTAACAACCCGGAAAATACGAGCCAATTTAAAAATTTTAAATTGGTTATTTCAATGCAATTTGAACAATTGAAATAGAATATTTCAATAAAATAATGTATTGGAAAAAGTGTGTCAGTTTGAAAATTTGAATTCAAACTTTGACTGACTGCACCAGGTGGAAAATATAATGGATTTTAGTGAAACCAAAAATATTTAAATCTGTTTATGAATATCTTTCTAACGAATCTAAAAAATCAAAGTTTCATAGCGGAAATCAAAAGTTATGGCCAAATGAATTTTCAGAAAGGTCGCTATATAGAATATATAGCCCTTGAAAATAGGCATTTTGCAACCGACCTCGGAATTCAACGAAACCACTTTTGTTGGGTCCGGGATGTCAAACTATTGCTAGGTTTCAAATTTCATAATTTTTGAAGCTAGTATGTGAGCGTGGCAAATGAAAATGTGTTTGGTCAATTTTTATTAAATTGGATCGACCAGAAAAAGGCCATTTTTCAAACGATCTCAGGATTCGACGAAACTAGTTTTGTTAGGACCGTAGCGTCAAAACAAAGCTAGATTTATTTTTCTGGAATTTTTCGAATCAGTTTGTGGCCCTGGAAAATTGAAATGTACATTCAAATTGAATATAAAATGTTTTATATTTTAATTTGAAAAATAACTGACTGTAACAGTCGAATTGGCCAACGAAACATATCCCATTGTGTCCTTGATGGGGGTATTTAGCTAGGGGCGATAGTCGTTGGGTTTGAATTGGTGTCCGTGTGGAGAAACAGTATTTTAAAATATAATAAAACCATCGGCCAATTAGAATTCTCCCTTCATAAAATAAAAAAAACGTCAGAAACCCTCGTTATCGACGGCGACGCGACTTCCTCCCTTCCCGACCAGATTCTGACCGCCTCAGCCCCCTGCCGATGCCGCCACCACCTGCAATCGACGCCGCTGCTTCCCCTCTTCAAATCCGACCCACCCTCGTCTCCTTCCTCCTCCCCATCGACGAGAACGAGGCCTAGGAAGTTCCGACCTTCCCAGCGTCGCCTCCGCCGCTACAGGCGTTCGATCCGGCCAAGACCACCACCGACCAACTCCCCTCTCTTCCCTCTTCCACGCTGTACCTTCCGATCGTAGTATCGTGCCTCGGTTTTCGCGAAAACTGCAAACCTAGTTTTGAACCATCGTGAAAGGTGGGACCTTTATTATATTTGAACTTTGAAAAATCATATCTTTATGGTCTGTTGACGAAATTCGATGAAACAGGAAACATCGTGACCGCAAGGAGGCTCTCTACCACATAGAAGAGACCGAAGATTTTTCTGAGCCATCTACGATTTTTAGCACTTCAAAAACCAAGGTGAGAAATCTAAATTAAATGAAATTGAATGGAAAATGTCATGTATAAATTATATAAGCGAAAGATAAATTATATACGTGTTGTATACCACATATACATGCGTAGTATAAGTTGTATGAGCGAAGTATGAATTATACATGCATTGTTTAAATGATATGTGTGTTTGAATGGAAAATAAAATATATACATATATATATACATATATATATATACATACTCCCCTCGTCCACAAACCATGGACGATATTATTGTTTGTGAATTGGTGAGAAAAATTGGGTGAATAATGCGAATGGTTGATAGAATTGTTTGTGGTTGATATTGTTTGGTTGTGGTTGAAAAATACCCATTGGTGATTGAAACAAATTTGAAATAATTGTGGAAATGAAAATAAAACATGCCGCCTACGTGCGAACTAGATGCATGAAATCCCCATTGTCAAAAACTGCGAGGTTTTAAGGTAGAGCGAGGAGCCGTACTCGGGACAGTGCCGGTTTTAACTACCCTGCCGTTATGCTGCCGAAATTTTGAATAATATTCATGTGTTAGAATCATTTTCATATGTTGAAATTATTTTCATGCATTGAAACTAAAGTCATGTGTTGAAACTATATCCATGTGTGGAAATGCTCATGTGTTGAGAAGTGATGTGTGAAAATTAAATTCATGTGTGAATGAATAAGGTGTTTAAACAATAAAAATCACATTTTTATAATATATATGAAGTATGAAAAAAATTCGCCTTATATACAAATAGTTTCAACAATAAAAATTTCATCTTTCATATATGAACAAACTATATAAAATATCCATGTGTGGAAAAGCCCATGTGTAGAGAAGAGCGTGTGTTGAAAAGTTTCATGTGTTGAATAAGAAGATAGAACAATAAAAATTACATATTTATTGAAATTATGAAGTGTTAAATGCATTCATGTGTTGAATAAATATTTTAGATGATGAAAATACTATTTTTATCATATTTGTTATTTGCTAAAAATATGCTAGTATGGAAAAATATATTTGTGAAGTGAATATTATTTTTAACATGTATGGAAACTAAATAAAATAGTCATGTGTTGAAATATATTTTAGTTCGCCAAAAATATCATTTTTATTGAAATGTGAAGTGTTAAAAATAACCACTTGTTCAAATAAATATGCATGAGTTGAAATATTCATTAATTAGCTAATGATATGATTTTTGCCTATGTATGCAACATTAGAATGAATGGCGACTTTAAACCAAATTGAATCAAATTTGAAGTTGAATGGAAAATGATAAGTGATAATAATTGCATATATGTGCATGCATATTTATTGAACAGGTTATAGCAAAGTGGCTAGAGAAGAGGAATAAAATTTTGTGCCCGACAAATAGGTACACGTTTACTGTTTCGTTTGGGTGATGATTTTATGAGCCTATTGGCTAGCCGCTTGGCTTTTTCTTTTTCTTTTTGAGATGAGACGCCCGTGTGGCTATTTGGGAATTTTCCCAGCCCCTCCCGTACAAAGGAGGTTATGGCGAAATTTTCCAAAATTTAAAGGAGTTAGTGAAATATTTGAAGTGAAAACGATATTGAAATCGTCGAATGAACTATATTTATATATATATATATAAAAATAAAATTAAAACGAATCATGGCCATGCAGTTCGTGTTTTGAAACCGTGATTTCAAACGACTAGTGCAGGAGATCCGACTATCAAATTTTCCCGAAACCGCAACCGTTGGGTTCGCCTTGGAAATAACTTTCCAACGGCACCAACTTTGTAAAGATCTGACGGTTGGATTGTCTGGAATGTTTAATTCAAATCTAAAGAAAAACAGCGCCAGAATCGATTATATTTATATATAAATATAATTAAATTAAATAGAATAACGACGCTGCAGTTCGTATTTTGAAACCGTGATTTCAAACGACTAGTGTGGGAGATCCAACCGTCGGATTTTTCCAAAACTGAAACCGTTGGATTCGTTTTGAAATGATCTTTCTAATGATATAAAATTTGTGAAGATCCAACGGTTAGATTTTCAGATATGTGTAAAACAAATTTAGTGAAAAACAACGCCAGTGCCTCGGCACGACCTGAAATGTCGTTTATTTAAATATGGCCGTTTTTAAATAAATAAAATTGGCGATATATCGTTATAAAATATTATTGACGATATAGAATGGAAATAAACCGATTTTGCTTGGTTTGCTTGATATGTGATGGTTGAATGTATTTAACATGAATATTATACTAAAGAACTGAAATGTGAATGTTGAGTGATTTAACCATGTGAAAAATTGATTTGAAAATCTAAATATACGTGGATTATTTGAAAAGGCCGAGTTTATTCATTTCAAATAATCGATCGACGGTGAGAAGTCGAAGAGTTGAAGAAGGTTGAAGACCGACGATCTTCACATTGGATGGATGGGCGCTACTGATGCTCATGATTGGAGTAGCTACCTTGAAGGAGCTGAAGTAGTAGCCGTCCAGACGTATTGTTGATTGTGCGGATAAGCGAGGAATTTGGTGCCTCCGGTTTCGTTCAAACCCAGAACGAACTTGTAAATGGACTGTGTGTCTGACATTGGAGTTCGTTCTGTGCTAATTGATCTCTATTTAATATATATCTGCTTGGCGGCGGAGAATTTATTCTCTTGCTTAACGCCCTTCTCAGAGACGTACGAGCTCAGAGGTTATATATAGATAGAAATCAGTCGCATGGAGTGGATTGCCTGTGTGGCACGCCTAAGTGGCATATGATCAAGGCTTCTGTTGCAAAGCAAAGTCTTTTGGTTGATGATCAAAGCATGGTCTGTGTGACGTAGCTTTGTGTATAGCATGGATTAGCGAGCCTCACTCCTCAGTATGAGTCAAAAATGGGAGAAGGACCCAAGGAGTGCACGACGTTTCTTTCTAGCTATGGTGGTGTCAATGACCTACCAGCCCTGACATTTATATATACTTTTCACCTGTGTGGTTGTTGGAATGCGAGGCGCCTCGATTATAGGTCTGTAAGGACCGGGAAACGTGTGTTTAGGAATTTCCAATCCTCAAAAGTAAGAGAGGACCGGCCTTGGAGGATCCAGGGATTGTTGTGTGCGGTCCTGGGACATTTGCTAGAGTGTCTCGAACGGAGAGGAGCTTGCCCCTTTCCTCGACTCATGATGGAATCCAATTTCCAATACGAAATTGCGGATGTGAGTGTATTACTAGTATGGAGACATAGTGGTATGGGTCATTTATGCCGCCTATGATTGATATTTATGATTGAAATCGTTTTTGTAACATATATGCACTAGTAATAATATCAAACACTTTCGTTTTATACGTATGAAGCATTTTTGGCCATTATAAGGTAAAACTCTATCCTCCGGCTTGCGTTGCATTGTGTGATGGGACCTGAGTCTTATAATGGCATCATTTTAATAAAAAGCATTGCGATGATTTAACCATTTACTTTATTTCATGCACTAGCACTCATTGGAGTAAACCCGTTCCGCGAAAGTGGCGTGGTCCTTTGATTTGCCTTATTATTGTTGTTTAGTAAGTTAAGTAGATTTCTCATACCAGTTCCATGACTGACTCGTAGTTTGTTTCACCTTGCAAACTCGGGTGCCCTTATTTTCACACGGGCAGCCTAGTTACAGGTAGCTGACATATTTTGGGCATGGCACCGCAGTAGAGGTGCACTTTTGGCTTATGGCGAGGCTTGACTACATTGTGATGATCGTGACTTTTCCGCCATTATTATATATGTATTATGATTCCGCCACAAACGATGTAGACTGATGTTTAGTTTATGCACTCTTTATGTATTATGATTCTTCCATTGGCGATGTTGACTGATTATGTATTATTATGCACTAAGTAGTATCCTGCACTGTGCTCTCTGATGTGGTGATATATATATGATTCCACTGTCATATTTGTGTAAATTATTCTATTTCTTGTTTATGCTATTATCTGTACTCTGCTTATGATGATTAATGTGTTATATTCCAATGATTATCCTTAACACCGTAGCACGGGGTTTTGGGATTGTCACATTTAATCTCCGTTATATCTTCTCGAAGTGTGTAGAAAAGTGTGGTTTTTATATAGGAAAATACTTGGTTTTTCTAAATTGGGTTGTAAATGATTTTTGTAAACCGATTGATTTCTTTCTTAAAACTTCTAATATTTCTAAAATAGATTTATACTATTGTTTCTAGGCAATTGAATATTAAAAACAAAAATTGTAAAATTATTTTAGCCTCAAAACTACAAGGAAAACGATATTTATATACAATGGAGAAACTAGTTCGAAATCGAGCATGTATGTTCAACGACTTCAAAAATTCATCACAAAACTTAGCAACGAAGCACCAGAATCCTCCAAAAATCCAGAATTCGGATTGAGTATTGAATACTTAGGTTTTCCAAACCCATATTGTAGGCATACCATGTGTTATGGCATTAGGAAATTCAACTAAAACCAAGCTTCAAACATGCAAAACACTCTGGAATCAACGAGGCAACAAAGGAAAATTCCCTATGTAATACAAAGGGTGGGTCGGCCCACCATGCATGTGTATCAACCCCTAGGTCGACCCAGGAGGTTGGTAGGTCGACCCACTTCAAGGAATTTTCAGCAGGTTAAAATCTTGCTCTGATCACTACTTTGACGCTTTATTAGTATGATCAAACTTGGTTGGATTGACATGAAATGTTGTAGATTCATAAACACATATCAAACTTAAATGAAAAAAACTCAGCTATAACTAGAAATTCATAGGTAAAACTCACCTTGATTGCAAGTTGCTGCTAGTTTGGAACCAAATTGGAGCTTTAGGAAGTGCAAAGTTGAGAAGATGCTCTCTTTTTTCCTGTAGAATTGGTTATAGCTGGTGTGTAATAAAATTAATAACTCAAATTAGTGTTTAGAAGTGGATTGGAGGCATAGTTTGAATTCACAATAAACTTTCTTTTATGTTTTCTTAGCTTTTTAGTGTTTAGGCAAGGAGGAAGATAAGCTTCTGGAAAAAAACATACCAAAGCTTTTTCTCTAGAGATTTCTTAGGCTAATGACTAATTAAGGCCTAAGCTAAGGTAATTTATTCCCAACTAAGTAATTAACCCCTTAGATAGGTATGTAAGCCAATAAACACACAATTAGACCTATTTTAACTTATATTAACTTGATTAAACTAAGTTTTACAACTTTAATCCACACAACAACCTTATTTCAATAACAAACAACATTAATAAAATTGTAATCAACACTTTTTAACATTTTAAAGCCTTTTAACACTAATTTTACATTTTACATCAATTTTTTACATTTCCATAAAATATGAACATTTTGATATAAACTTGTGTAAGTTTTTGTATAACTTAGGCATAAAACATTTCAATAATCATATTATGATGCAAAAGTCACCCAATTAACACAAAATGTGGGTTTCATATATATTCAATAATGTTTTGCAACTAATTCCCCTTTTTTATATTTTATTCTTATGTAAATTTTCCTAAGAATTCACATAATACACAAACATATCATTAAATTCATAAAACCTTATTTTCTTTGAACACAAATTTCCATAATATAAATATTTGAAAAGATGAGTAGGATTGAGTAATATGGAATTACGTGTAATAAACTAAGTGTGGAAGATGTAGTAAATAATATACAAGTAGTAAATAAAAATAAATGACACTAGAGATTTTTATACTGATTTGGAGCATCGTCCTACGTCCAGTCCCAGACTCCTTCTGGAATTTCGACTAAACAACAACCGCCACTTAACCCGCAGGAATAAGTGTTACAACATCTGAGCAGCATAACAGTACCTGAGCAACATAATAGAATTTTTCCTCAGCAGTTGAAAAGGACTTTCACATGCCTGAGCATTAGAATAGAACTTTTACTAATATAAAAGTTAATTGACTCTTTATGTTCTTAATAACACAAATATGTCACTTTATAGAACAACCTTCCTACAATCTTCTCCTTAATAATATTTAGTGTTTGGTATATGAAGAATTAAGGAAGAAATAATTTTTAGTCATAGAATATTGAACTTTGAATGTAATTGAAAACCTAGAGAGAAAAAGTATAAGATAGCTTAGAGATTCAAAATAAGAAAGATTGGATGATTGAAAACCATGATTCTGAAGTCTATTTATATAGAATAAAAGGTTGCTTCTATTCGTGAAAATTTTAATCAAAAGATATAGATGTAACTCTTTAATTAAAGAGTTAAGTCTTGTTAAAAGTCATAACTATTTAGTTTAGTTGGTTGAAAATAAAACCCAAATGGCTAAACAATGACTATTTTTTTGAAATAATTGTGCATATGTACAAGGTACAATATTTAATTGGCTGAATTGTAAATTCAGCCGGCTGTATCTACGTATGATTTATGAATATTTAGCATTCAGCGGGCTGAAATTATAGCTTAGCCGGCTTTTTTCCATTGTGTCTTTGTGCATGTGCACAACCTAATATTTATAAGTATAAACAACTTATATTGCTATATATTTTAGGAGATATTTTAACATGAATTCTAAACTATAATACCGACTCAAATACAACATAAAGTATAATAATTAATCCTATTTTCGTATCTTCTTGTATTGGAACCATAATCTCTAATACTTCTTCTGTAATAATCGTTAGTATATAATATTGTCAATATATAGTTGTCATAATCAAAATAGCATAAAATAGAGGTTCTAACAGTCTCTCCCTATTTGATGATGAAAACTATATATGACAAGCAAACATATATATATATATGATATAAAATATATATAAATAATATTTCTATTTTATCCCTCTTGTGCTTCCCTTGTCAATATGTTATATTTTCTCCACCATTGTCATCGACAAAAAGGAGGTAGGGCTTATGACATTATAGTAAGCATGATTGTATTAATGATATTATAAGTACACAAACATTGGTCATGCATGAATGTATTTTCGTGTAGGCACAGAAACATGACTGCATGTTAAACTAAATGAACACAACATAAATAAAAGCAGATGTAAGCAGAATAATGTCATGAATATGTATATTGTAAGTATGCAAGCATATAAACATATGAAATGTGTATAACATTGGCATATGGCATATAAGCATGTGATATATTGAAGCATTAAACATATAGAACATGATATATAGAATTTTTCAAAAGAATATGTCTTCAATACGTATTGTATCTTGAAGCATATGGACATTCACACACACACACATGTATATATATATATAATTTAAGATATTATGTATCAAAATACAAAAAAATTTAAATTTATACTTCCCCTATTGATATGATTGTATATTCTCTCCCCCTTTTTCATCAACAAGATGGAAATGAATATCAATAGAAGTAACATAAATTTTTAACCTACATAAAATAGAATTGGATTTAAAAATGACACACAAAAATATAAGTTTTACCATATTCTCCGATTAATCCTTCATTTTTAGCTATGTTTCCAAAGATATCAGAGATACTAAATAACCTCCCTTTTGTTTGTGGTGTACCTAAAAAAAAATTTGATATATATATATATATATATATTGGTACCAATTTCTTATGTTAGGGTCCAAACCGAACCTAAACGGGTTTGGAATTCCTTTTATAAACATTAATTTTATGAACAATTTCCAAAAATGATTTTGTATACTTAATCCTAATCAATCCTTGTTAGTTTTTGGAACCCATATATTAGTAGTTTCGGAGTTTTTTTTAAAGATTTTGATGCTTTATTAGGTTTAACATTCTTTTCGATTAAATTATTTTTAGGTGGAACCTTAGAATTCTTTTTATATCCCAGTCGTTTCCTTTTAGATGTAGATTGAAAATTTTCAATAATTCTAGATAAATTTTCTCTTCCTTCATTGAAATCAGAGACATTTTTTGTATTGTCTTCTAATTTAGTTTTTAGACTAGAATTATCTAATTCTATTATTTTAACCTTAATCTTCAATTCATGATGTTCAGAAGCAAGAGCATCATTCTATTCCTTTTGAGTTTCAATTTCATGACTCAATAATGTAAGTTGAGAATTAACATTAGAAAATAGTTCTTTTATTTTTCTAATTTATTCTTCTAATATTTCTTCTCATCTTAAGCACATCTCTTTCGAATTCTACTTTTTTCTGATTTCACGAGCTTCCTTACGTTTTATTTTGTAATTATTCCTAGATTCTAGAAATTCTAAATTTATTTCTACTACATCATCAAAAGTTAAATCACTAACCTTGTTATCTTTTGCCATGAAGCATAAGTTAGCTTGCTCATTATCACTATCGCTTTCACTTTCTAAAAAAGAGAAATCTGAGTCATTCATATTATTGAAAATGCTTTCTTTTCAACTTTACCCTCCTTGTTTTTAATATGATATTCTTTCTTCTGATCTGGACAATCTTTTGGTATGTGCCCCTTCTTATAATAGCTATAGCATTCTAAAACTGATGATGACGGTTTGCTGTAATTGTTATGACTGGAGTTTTTCATGCTATAATTTTTATTTCCTTTCCTATATTTTAAAAGCCTTTTGAAGTTTTAGAAATAAATGTATGTCCTCTTCATATGAATTCGAGTTTTCTTTTTCAGCATAAAATGCAAGATTCTTTTTGTCTTGTTTCTAAACTCTTTTAGCCTGCAAATTTACTTCATATGACATTAGTTTTCCTATTAACTCTTCTGGTTTCATAGTAGAGAGATCATTCACTTCTTCAATAGCTATGTAACGAACTGGGATTTTCGACCCAGAAAATCAACATAAAACTCAAATTCTTATACCCCCTTTCCAGTTAATAAAAACCCAAACTTTTATTCTCTAAAATCATAATTTTATAACACTTAACTGCAAATCTAAAACTAAGTTGTTGAAAGGTTTGCTTTAGTTTCCCTTTTAGCTGGCCATATAGGAATCAAGGTATAACATATATACCTTTACTTTGAAGTAACTGATATGTATGTAATCTCTTCCCTTACCAGTGACCTAAATAATTAAATTTCCAAGAAAGCATTCTATGTTAAATCTACATTAGCACAAAGACATGCAAAACAGAGTGCATGGTTTTGACAAGTGAAACAGGGGTATGGTCCTTGACAATATGTACACAGTTAAGGTAGGTCACCTGGTTCATACAAGCATACATGGTCCAAACATAAGTTTTAATCATATTCAGATGTGTATCACACATGGATCAGATCATCACTAATTAACGGCATCAGAGTATACGAAAATATCATGAATGTTTACTCACTTTCCATTTTCACTGTTTTAGCATTTCCAGAATACCAAGATATGTTTGCCACAATCTATCTTTCCCAGTTTTTTTCTTCTTTTTTTCCTTTTTTTCCATAATTGTGAGTTATATACAGTAGCATGTTTCGGATCCATATCAGCGACCATACACAGTCCTAAACATATAATACTTAAGGGTTTAAGCGCCAACCATAATTCTTTGAATTAGGCAAACAACTAAGATGCAAACAACCATATCATTCAAGCAATATTATCACTAAGAAGGAGCACATTTTCAGTCAAAAACAGAAAAGACAGTAAAGAAATTTCCTTAGAAAAGTTTACTCACAGTCAAGAACCAGTTTAACTTATAGTTTAAGACAGAAAAATGCAGGCACTTCAAACAGACAGTTAAAAGCAGTTTTACTCACCTTAAAGCTTAAAACCCATAGCTTTCTTTTTTCTCTTACTGATCTTATACAAGTGCTGGTGTGGTGTGAGGAAATGTGTGTGTGCTCAGGCCTTTATATAGTGGTAAAGATCGTTAAAATATGGTGGCCAAAAATCAGTTTTTAGATTTGTTTATGTGACAAAAGATTTGACAATTCACAAAATCTTTTTCTCTATCAAATCAAAACATTACCTACTCATATGCACATGGCTTATATCAGCCCTACTTCACCTGCATATGTACATTCTCCTTTCCCATTGGTTTCTATGATATATCATCTCAAATAAATGCTTATGTACACCTTATGTTCTTTCACACATCTTGCATTGGTTTACACAAATTATAGTATCCTTTTAGTATCATATAAAATCAGTTTTTCTTTGGGTTTCTCAACCAAGATCTTATATGATAACTTGATTTAACATCCAAAACATAAAGTATTTTGCTTGCCTTCCAAGGCTATCTAAAATTTGAAAATCTTGTACTAAAATTTATCTTGGCATGAGATGGAAAGGACAAAGAAATCTATGGTTTTAGTGTCTAACTAGTGTAGGTGAAATCCTTGCTACATATGCAAGATTTGGCAAGATCCTTGGCACATATATGAAAATTTAAAATCCTGGGAGATTTTAAAAAATTTTTACGGGCATTGTGAAGGATAGTTTGAAATAAATTTCAAAATGGAGATGTTTAAAAATGATTTTGAAAAGTGATATAGTACTGAACTAACTTCAGTAGCTGGGGAAATAACCCTGATGATGCTAGCCACATCATTAGTGTTCATTTTAGAGTTCTAAGTGACGGATTACTACCAAAGATTTGTGTTGGATTGTTTGAGGAAAACAAGTTGTTTGAAATCCAAAAAGGAATATTTGGTTTAAGAAAAGCTAATCTGTTTAAAAACTCCCAGAAAGAGACTGTTTGAATTAAAACAAATTTATACAAAATTGGCGATAGCAAACTGAAATTTAATTAAAACTAGAAGTGGAAATCAAATAGAAATTTGTGAATGCAAACTGGAATTGAATTAAAACCAGTAAAGGGAAATTGAATTGAAATAGAACGATATCGAATAAAGTTGGATTTTGGAATTATGAATTTGTTTAAGTATATTGGACGGGTAAGTAAGAGTTGAAATTGGTAATAGAATTTGAGATTGAGAATGAGATTTGGTTTGAAAATAGGATGATTGGATTTGAGAACAGATGATTGGAGATTGATTGGGATGACTTTGGTATATGCTGAATTGGCAGCAGAATGAAAGGATTTAACGATATACCCAACAAAAAGGTACACGTTTATTTTTATATGGACTTGGTGATTTATGGGCCGTTTTGGCAAGCCGCTTGGCTGTTTGATTTTCTTTTTGAAAGGGAAGGGCCTAGAGAGGCGAGTGGGGGTTTGAACTATTGACTTGTACAAAGGAGGTGCTGGAGAAATTTTTCGAAAATTTAAGGTGTTAGAAAATTTTCAGGATTTTTGAAAAAATTCGTTATCAGGAATAAATTAATAATTTAATTGGAATCGATTAATTCAGTTAAACTGAAGTTAAGAGGTGAACAAATAATTTTTAACCCAGTTAATAGGTTTGTTTCCTACCTTAGCAATTTTGAGGACGAAATTATTTTAAGGGGGGAAGAATGTACTGTCCCGCATTTTTAACAGCTGAATAATTAATTTATTTAATTATTAAATATCTATTTGGCGATATCGATAACTTGAATTAAATAATATTTAATTAATATAAATAATAATATAATAATATATTTATTTTCGAAATGGTCGAAAAGAGCTGAATTCACAGTATTTTGTGAATTAGATCATTTATAAGATATAATTCAGTTTAGAGTTGAATTATATTAATGAATATATTATATAAATGACAGTTGAACGTATAATTATATTATAATTATAATCGAGCTCGAAATAGCGTGGTAGTTCGTAATTTGGCGATTCGTACTTGAAACGAATATACATAAGCCGTTTTAACTCGGATTTCTGTGAAACAAGAAACGTTAGGAGCTGGTGAAGTATATTTTTCTAGTGGAAGAGAAAAATCAGGATTTCATCGTATAGGTTGCAAGCTATGTCCAAATCAAATTTTCAAATAGTCGCTATGGAATCGTTCATCGACCGTAACAGTTTATTTGAAATAACTGCATACTGGATTCGAATTTAGACAAGGTTCTTTTGAGACGTAGTGTTAATTTAATTTTTAGAATTTTTCTGTAATTTTTAATTAATTAAATACGCAACTTTTTATTTAGAGTATTTTGCACCCTGTATCAGTATTTTGGGGGTTCACAATATGAGTTAACCTACCGATATTATTATATTTCTGGGATCGCGACACAGCGGTCGACACGACCGTGTTTTTACTTCTGTCCGTATTGGCTCGAATAAAAATGAAATTTCACGTAATACGGTACACTGGGGATTTTAAAACCGCTACTTCATTTGATGACAACTTTTCTATATTCTGTTTTATATTTAAGCAAACGATGCTGACATCATGAGGAGAATTTATAATAGTGTTGAAATTAGGAATGAAGCATAAACAAGCAATAAAATACACGTATATATTTATTTCCTTTCCACCAAGCAATAGTACATCTCCTCTTTTCAACGCCAGCATATGCAAAGGACATTACCTCTTGTACACAGCTTATACTAGTACATATACAGACACCTATGATTAAAAATGTCCAACAGCTATGAAAAGAAATTCATAGCAGTAACCTATCCCCTCAAGATATATATACCATGTGTTTTCAAATCCACCAGCTACCCTAATCTAAAACCAGCCACATGACCGTCCTCTTCTTCCTTCACACCGAGGTAATGAGTGAACAGAAACCATGAATATTGTTTTCAAAGATCAAATCAATAAATGTTGAAATACATATAAACCTGTCTCTGCCATATCACTGTTCGAACCCTACCCTAAACAACCGAAGACAATTCACTGCGCATGCTACAAAATCTGAAATCCTATCATATGAACTGAAATGCTACGTCATGGAAAAACAGAAAAATATAAAGAAAATCTCTGCAAACCAAAATAGTATTGATGGTAAAGTAAATACATAAGTGTATTCCTTCTGCGTTAAGTTTCGTACATCTACAGACTTGTATTTTCACGCAGCTATATGAGTTTGAAAACTCATAGCAGTCCTACTCCTTTCCAACGACTGAAAAGCTATGTCAAGCCTAATCAAGATGTCTAACGTTCTGCAAACCTAAAGTTTAGGATGTACAGTGTGCTCGCACCCTATTCCTTGGCTCCCAAGGCATAAAATATTATAAATACACTAGAGTAGGCATTCATTTTCGCCTTAGACAGAATTAAACAAACCGTGCCACTTCTTTTCACTCAAGGAAATAAAACACGGGCGAGATCTGCATCTTCTTTTCCCTTCAGAGATTTATAAACTGAAGTGTATTGGCATTCATACAGCAAAACAAATTCAATACCCAATAAAAATATAAGACACAACATAGAAGAACTGGTGAGGGCCTCTTTAGTTTCGTATAAGATTAAATGGAATGCGGGGTCGAGCTGGTTTGGAGGGCTAGCGGTGTTGGACTCATGGTTTGAAGTGGAAGCGGTTAGCCGAGTCTTGTTGGTTCAGGAACAAAAGATGAGGCCACTTTTTCTTTGTAGCTCACAGGCGGTTGTGGAACTACGACGTTAAGGTGGGGTGGCTGTTTTTCGTTAATGGTGGAGAACATGTAGGGGTGCAGACCGGTGATCTCGGTGTTGGTAGTTCATGAGGAGAAAACGATGGAGAAATGGCGTAGAAAAGATGCGGTCATGGATATACAGGAGGAGTAGAACTTGGAGCTTACGGTATTATGGCTTGGGGGAGAAAGAATGGGTGCAGGTGGATATGAGAAGATGGGCTATTGGGCTGATAAAAAGGTGAAACAAGATCCGTTAGGATCATATGGGCGAGAGCAACACAATGGAACTGACCGGGGGTGAATTGGAGCTCGTTTGGATTTATGGTGGAGTTAAACGCCTGAATCAAATCAACGACCAATTATCGATATTTAACGGTAACCGTCCAATGTGAGTAAAACTCACTAACTCTTCTCAGTTATATTTTTATAACGTATTTTTATAACTGATAAATGATGGTTGTTTGCGGTGTGTTGGCTGTTTGGTTGAACTGCTAGTAAATTGGTTGAAATTATAGATAACGATATAGATATAAATCGTTAATCGAATATTAATTTTGCTTATCAGAATGTTTCATATTCGTGTTATTTATGTGATTAACATCTGTGGATGCAGGGAAACAGGTCGGAGGTACCCAACTGGGTTCCTCAACATTTATTTTACTGTTTTTTTTCATATATTGTATTATATGATGTGATATGAAATCTGTTGTTGATTTTGTATGGTTGAATGATGTCGATCATTGTTATATGGTACGTTAAATACCATAAGGAATACTAGAATGTTAAAAAGGAAATTTTCAATTGTATATTGAAAAAGAAATATTTATAAAATCAAAAGATTTTATAAAACTAAAATATTTATTTAGAAAATAAATAGATTAAAAAGGAATAATTATTTGTTAATCAATTAGATAGGATTGAAGGGAAATATTTGTAAAACATTTACAGATAGAATTGAAAAAGAAATATTTGTAAACTATTTATAAATAGAATTGAAAAGGGATATTTATTTGAAAATAAATAGAATAGAAAGAGAAAATATGTGTAAAATAAATAGAAGGAAATAGTTAGATTATCAAAGGAATTACTTATAAAATCAATAGATTTTATAAATAGAAAATATTTTATAAATAAATAGAATTATCAAAAAGGGATTTATTTGGTAAATAAATAGATTATAAAAGGAAATACTTGAAAAGTGAATAGAATAATATAAAAGAGGATTTCATATTTGAAAGGGTTAGACCCGTGCTTCGCACATGGGTATAACATGATATGGAGTTAAAGCAAAGATTTTAAATAGAATCTATTCTAACCGATAGATTGAGAAGATAAATTTATAAATAATATTTTATAAATTAAATGAAATGTTTATCATTGGATAAATAGGATATATAAGTCAGGACATATATAGTGAAGTAAAAGTCGATTTCAACATCGATATTTGAAACTGGATATGGACGAAGAGTTAATCGAATTAGAGTAATCAAATTAGAGTAATCGATTAGAGTTAATCAAATTAGAGTAATTGATTAGAGTTAATTAGATAGAGTTAACCAGATAAAGTAAATTGAACGTAGTTAATCGAATTAGGATTAATTGAATATTAGTTATTCAATTAGAGTTGATCGAATATAGTTTTGAGATAGAGTTAGTCAAACACAGTTATTCAGGATGAGTTGCCATTTCGTACGACTGCTAGCGTAATTCGCAGGGCTGCAGATAGCCTACGGCGGTCGGATGTTTCTTGAGGGAATCAGGCGTAACCATTGTGATCGTTGCGATCTAAAGTCAAGCGAATGGAGTTAAATTGAATATTAGCCATTCGAAACAAAGTTAAAACAGACATAGTTATTTGAATATAAGTTAGTGGAATATTAGTTATTCGATAGGAGTTAAATAAGTTGAGTTAATCAAGTAAGTTAATCAAGTTGAGTTAATCGAGTTGAGTTAGTCAAAATGAGTTAATCAAACCGAGTTAATCCAAATGAGTTAAATCAAAGGAGTTATTCGAAATAGTTTATTCGAATAGAATTAAGGGAGTTAATCGAATATAGTTTATTCGAAAAGAGATTAATCAAATGTAAATCATTCGAAGAGAATTAATCTAATGTAAATCATTCGAAGAGAGATTATCGAATATAGTTATTCAAAGAAAGAGTTATCGAATATGGTTTATTCGAAAAGGAGTTATCAAATAGAGATTTTTCGAAAGAGAGCTATACGTTAGAATCGATTATATCGAATAAAGGAAAGTAATATTTACTTCCCGTTTCAAATCAAGTTTTACTAATTTAATAATAAATTAGTTGTTTGTTTATTTATTCAAATTAAGAAAGAAAAGTTATATTTAAGTTATTATATTTCAAAAGTATGAGATTATATCACTATGGTTATAATCAAATGATTTTGGTAAAAGAAGTGGATTGATAAATAGAATCTGAGTTACGTAAGGAAGTTGGTTAAAAGATTTAAAAGTTTGAACTTTGTCTATTTCAAGGTTAGAAATGTTGTTCAGTTAAGGTCTGAGAGGTAATTATACCCCAACTTGATTGACTTCGTTTTTAACTAAGGGATGTGTAAGGTTCGATAGTGAAGGTTGGTTAAGTGAATTTAGTTAATGAGTATAATGGTTTGAATTGGCTTAGAGTTGTTTTATTTAAATATCAGTTTAGAACCAATAAAGGAGTTTTGGGAAATATTTTTCCAATAAAAATCAAAAATGTTTTCTAATTTAGAAAACAAGAAATGGAAGTAAATATGGAGATGTTTTCAAATGATTAATAAAGTACATTTTCTAAACATAGAAAATAGGAATTTACAAATATATAGAAAAGGGAAATGAATGGATTAATGATAAATTTAATTAAAGGGGATTAATGTTGATTGATCGATCGAATTTCTATCTGGAAATAAGATCGTTGGTTGTACACCTATTTTTCTTTGATAGTTAAATCATCGATTATTGAAGTTTTTGACCATTTTTCCGTCGTCAATATGGAGAGACCGGGATCAGATTCATTATCTGAAAACCATTATGTATGGACGTTAGCGTTGCGATCAAATATGATGAAGGTAATTGAAGACGGAGTTTTGCAAGGGCTATCCTGTTTACAGAATAGTGCCTTCGGTTTGTCCAGTCCTAGGACAAGCGTGAGTGGACGAATGTCTAACAGAGTATATCTAACGAATCGCGTAAGTTGATCTCTTCAAACGTACTTACGTTTGGTGGCGGAGGAATTCGTTTCTCTTAGCTTTATACCCATGGTATTTTTGGGGAAATCAATGTGTGATTTGGCGGGTATGACGATGTGGCATTCAAAGTGAATGGTGGTCAGGTGTTCCAAAAGATACGTAATGACCTCAAGCCTCATCAACCAGGAATGACAGAAATCGGGCAGGCAGCATGGCTATGTGGGTCGCTCCCATTAGGGTGTATATCACCTATCTAGAGAAAATCCATTTCATTCTTTTATCTATGATCGATGTTGTCCCTTTTCGGGAGACGGTGGGTAGCTCCCAACCGTTGGTGATATACATTCGATACACTCAAGCGAAATGAGTGGTCGGTCATGTGAGGGCCGGGTTGCAAGATGTTCTTGTTGAACCCAGTGTATTCACCTCTAGAGATACACTATCGGTAGGTGGTCTCATACCTTGTCATAGTTGGAATCCAATCTCCAATAAGTGCCCGCGGTTTTTGTTTGTATACTTTATATGTGGAACGTGAGATGCAAGCATTCTGCTAGATTCTAATTACTTGTGATTAGACATTATTATAATACCAGAAAATTATCGATTTCCAAAAATGTTTTGGGTTATCATAAGGTAAAAACCGTCTGTGTTTATGTGTGGATCGGTCTTACGATTATCTTTTCTTTTTAAAAGGAATTTGAAAAGTTAATCCGATGATTTGAGTTTACTCACACCAGTCCCATGACTGACCCAGAGTTTATTTTGTTTTTGTTTTCCCTAAACTCTTGGGTGCCCAAATTTGTATGGGCAGTCAAGTAGTTCAGGTCTTTACAGATATACTAGAGGAGCTTGAAGCAGGAGGCTTCAGGATTATACAGCTATTGTTATTTCCGCTGTGTGTAAGTGTTGTACTCTGATAATGTTGTTGCATATATATACCGTTTTATTTCAAAGTTATGTTATATATTATATTCCATTCGTTCCGCTGTGAGATTCGTGTTTACTATGATTGTGTTGTTCTTCTTCTTCTATTCTAATTTTCTATCTTATCTATTCTCGCCCTTCAACTTCTCTCTATTAATGATCAGGTATTTTCGATGTTCGAATAGTCAACACGGCAGTTGTGTGTTGATTTTCGGAGTCGAAAATCTCGGGTCGTTACAAGCTAAGACCTTTCTTTCCCAATCTTCCGTTAAAGAGTTTAGGATTTTTGATATAACATCAAAATCAGACTATTTTTCTCCTAGTCCTAATAATGGATGATTAATATCTTGAAATCTAGAATATATGTCACTTATCGACTCATCTTGTTTCATCCTAAAATTTTGAAATTGACTATTAACCATGGATATCTTGCTTTGCTTCACCTTGTTAGTTGCTTCATGAGTAACTTTAAGTGTTTGTCATATTTCAAATGCAGCATTGCACATGCTAATACAGTTAAATTGATTTCAATCCAAGGCGCAATGCAACATATTCATGGATTTAGCATTTGCAGTAGCATCTAATTTTTGTGAATTTGACCATTCAGATTAGGTAGCAGTAAGAATGCTATATTCGGTTTGTGTAATATTCCATGAATCAAAACCATTTGCTTGCATATAAATTTTCATAAATATAGCCCAATAATTAAAATTCATGTCAGTGAATAGAGGTGATCGTGCAGTGGATTGAACATCCATGAAACTAGTTTTGGTGTTAATGTTATTATCCATATTATTCTGAATAACGATATAATTGTGTTACAGTTATATGATAACCCTGTTCTGATACTAAATGAAAAGACGAGTAGGATATGGAATTACGTGTAATAAACTATGTGCGGAAGATATAGTAAATAATATATAAGTAGTAAATAAAAATAAATGGCACCAGAGATTTATATACCGGTTTGAAGCACCATCCTACGTCCAATCACAAAATCCTTCTGGGATTTCGACTAAACAACAACTCTCTCTTAACCCAGCGAAATAGGTATTACAACACCCAAGCAGCAGAACAAAACCTGAGCATAAAAACACGATTTTTCCTCAGTAGCCGAAAAGGACTTTCACATGCTTAAGTAGCAGAACATGACTTCTACTAATGTAAAAGTTAATTGAATCTTTATGTTCTTAATAAGACGGATATGTAACTATATAGTACAACTTTCCTATAATCTTCTATTTGATAATATATAGTTTGGTACATGAAGAATTAAGGAAGAAATAATTTTCAATCACAGAATATTGAAATTTGAATGTAGTTGAAAACTTAGAGAGCAAAAATATAAGATAGCGTAGAGATTCAGAATAAGAAAGATTGGATGATTGAAAACCATGATTCTAAGTCTACTTATACAGAATAAAAGGTTGCTTCTATTAATGAAAAGTTTTAATCAAAAGATATAGACGTAACTCCTAAAGAGTTATGTGTCTATAAAAAGTCACAACCCTTCAGTTCAACCAGTTGAAAATGTAACTCAGTTGGATAAACGACGGCTAGTTTTTTGAAATAGTTATGCACATGTACAAGGGACAAAATTCAGCTGGATGAATATTCGTATAAATTTACAAATATTCAATATTCAGCCGACGGAATTTACAATTTAGTCGACTGTTTGCACATGTGGCTTTGTGCATGTGCATAACCTAATATTTATAAGTATAAACAACTTATATTACTATATATTTCAGGAGAGATTTTAGCAAGGATTCTAAACTATAATACCAACTCGAATACAACATAAAATATAACAATTAATCCTATCTTCAAATCTTTTTAAATTTGAAGCATAATCTCCAACATTTCTCTACAATAATGGTTAGCATATGATATTATTGATATATAGTTGTCATAATCAAAATAGCATAAAATAGAGGTTCTAACAATATTAACCAGATGTTGTCCAATATTATAATTTAAGCCTTTATTTTAGATTTATAATTTACTAAATTTCCTTATTATATCAATTTGTAACATCCAAATTTATCCCTAACACATAATATTAGAAGTAAACCTTGGATCCTACAAAACTAATTTATTTCTAACCCAATATTCAAAATTTCTTCAATAATCTATAATAATCACAAAAATTCACCAATTCTTTTTTTTTTCTCCACCAAGCCTCAATTTAATCGCTTTAATTGATTAAATTCCACATTCTCCACAATTGAACCAAAAAACCCAACTTTAAATATTAACACAAGTAATTAAGTCAAATAACTAATTTAATGATATATCCAACTTAATTACCACTCTATTGTTCATATTTTAGTTTTTTATTTGTTATAGCAGGTAATCCCCAAAAACTCTGGTTGTTACAAACTCCCCCTTACATAAATTGAACCCTCGTAATTTCCCACGGGGTAAATTGAAACGACCCGAACTTCACCGGCGAGGAAAGCCCGGATTGAGTCGAGGACAAGCCACAAAAGAACGCAGATAGAAGAACATTTCATTGTATATTACAACAATTCCATCAGAATACAAGAATATACAGAGTATAAATGAATAAATATTACACAGAAAATATCAAAGATTACAATACATTACATAGCAGCGGAAAATAATACAATACACAACTAGAAGTAATACACGGATACAAAGCTTTCTGAGTATCGTTCCAGTTGTAAACCAGGATCCTGTGAATATAAATCTGCAAAACCAGAACTACTGGCTGCCCGTGTCAAAATAAGGGCACCGAGAGTTTAGGTTAAAACAATAAACTCCAGGTCAGTCATGGGACTGGTGTGAGAACTAAACAGTTATTAATATTTATTTTAAAGTTAGGTAAAACAAGGGACCACGCCGCATAACACGGAACGGGTTTTTACCCCAAGAATACCAGTGCACAAAACAAACAGCGCAAAGCTAAATAAAGAACAATGAAGCTATTATAAGACCCAGGTCCCATCACACAATGCAACGCAAGCCGGAGGATAGGGTTTTTACCTTATAATAACCAAAGAATGCTTGATACGCTAAATTTCGTCTTTTATTATTACTATAAGTGAATAAATCGATTTCAATCATAAGTATAAATCATAGGCGGCATGAATGCCCCATATCATTATGTCACCATACTAGTTCTACAATTAAAACCGCACATCTCGTTTTTGGAAATTGGATTTCCATCTATGAACCGAGGCAAAAGATAGTCCTAACTGATTCGAGACTCTCTAGCCCGAGCCTCAAGACAAGTACTCAGTCAAGCCACTTGGATCGTCAGGGCCGGTCCACCGATGTGGATTAAAATGCCTGAACACTGCGTTTCCCCGCCCTATGGGGCGTAAATGAGCCAACGAATGACTCCATTGGACCCGGATCGTCCGATCAAACCGAGGCGCCTCGCAACAGCAACAACCACATAAGTCAAACTCGTCAGGGCGTGTAAAACCACTGACGCCACTTCTAGCTAGAAGGAAACGCATGTCCTCCCTGAGGTCCTCTCCCGTTTTTGGTTCACCACCGGGGTGTGAGGCTCGCGAATTCACGTTACACAAAGCTGTGCCACACAGGATGTTCTTTGATCATCACCCACAAGACTTTGCTTTTCATCGGAAGCCTTGATCATATTGCCACTTAGGCATGCCACACAGGCAATTCATTCCATGCATTTGATATCCATCAATATATAACCTCTGAGCTTGTACGTCTCAGAGAAGGGCGTTAAGCAAGAGAATAAATTCTCCGTCGCCAAACAGATATATATTTAATAGAAATCAACCACATAGAATAAAATCCAATGTCAGACACACGGTCCATTTACAAGTTCGTTCTGGGTCTGAACGAAACCGGAGGCACTTTCCTCGCATATCCATCGATCTCCAAGTACGTCTGGACGATCACCAACTGTTTCTCTCCTCTTGGGTGTACAGCCCAATCGATATCATTAGCAATCACCCAAACAATGTGAAGATTTCCGGTCTTCGACCACCGTCTTCATCTTCGACACCACGTCGAATCAGTTATTCAGAATGGGATAAGCCCGGCCTTTCTGAATAACTCGCGTATATAATAAACTAGTGTTACACAAACACAACATACGCCACATTCCAATTCAGAATATTCTTTTGTTCAAATATTCTTATACTTTGGGAAAGGTTCCCATTAATTTTATCAAAGATAAATTCTTTAAATTTATTCTTTAATCTTCTTTGAATATCAACTCAAACTAGTCGGGATTAGCGAACCACACCGGAGTAATCATTTATTTTATTTCCCAATCCCCACCTATTCATCCCATGAAGTAAAACTGGTAATACTTCATATCTAACACCACGGTGTTATCGGTAAATTCAATTACCATCTCACGTTCAAATCTAATTAAAGATTTAACTATCGCCTGGAGCAAAACTGGTGATACTCCCTTCTCGATCTTTTCAATCTAATTAAAGATTCATTAAAACTCCACTTAGTTTTAATCTTTAACTGGGTTAAAGAATCAGTGTCATTTAAAACACAGTTCACGATAAACTCAAAATCACATTCCATTAATTATCGGGTTAAAGAACAAGTGTTACTTAAAACACTGTTCACGATAAACCCAAAAATCACACTAATTCAATTCCAATTAAATATTATTTAATTGGTACACTTCATTAAATCTAAATAAAAAGATTTAATCTTTTTCTCAACTGGGCTTAAGAACAGTGTTAATGAAGACACCATTCACGACAAACCCAAATCACATTTGATATTAAATACAAGGCTCTGAATAGAAAATATATCGGCTTATATTCAATATCTAATTCTACGACCAACAAATATCGTATTGGAAATAACGATATAAATATATCTTTCAAATTCCCATAACAATACCTGTATCGTCACGAAATCCAACATCGAAATGTTCCAAAGACAATATCAATTAAAATCCATTCCAATTCAATTATTGGAAATTCTGGTTACTTTTAAAATCATTTCAAATCCACTTTATTTATTTTAAAAATAAATAGAATTATAATTCTAGTTCAAAACTAGTTCATTTCGATAAAAACCTATTTTTATCTTTTCAAATATGGAGTTTTTCATCCCAATTCTTCACAAATCATTTCTTAGGATTTTACACAAATTATTGATATTTTTAATAATTTTATCAAGGCCCGTATAGTCGATTTCCATCAACGGCCATCGAACTGCACTTACAGCGACCTTTTCCAAATTTGATTTGGACATAATTCCAAATCCAACCGTTAGATTTCAAATTTCTAATATTCGTTAGAAAGTTCTTTTCGATATGAACCCAACGGTTCCGGTTTTAGGAGAATCCGACGGTCGGATCTCCCGCAATATCCATTCGAAGTCAATGGTCGAAATTCGCGAACTACCGCGGCGCGGCGCGTTCTATTCAGGCCATTATATATATAATATATATATTATATATATTTCGTCGATTTCCTTTTAAAACGTATTTTATAAATCGTTTTAAATTCGTTTTCAAAACGATTTCAACTTCCTTTTCAAATTCAAATCAAAATTGAATTTTCCCTTACAAATTCGTTTTAAATTAATTTCAAATTGATTTCAATTCAAATCGATTTTCAGTTCAATTTCAATACGTTTTAAATTCAATTCAAAACGATTTCAATTCTATTTCAATATAATTTGAATTTCAATTCTATTTAGTTTAATTCGAATTCATTTTCTATTCAATTCAATTCCAACTCGATTTGAATTCCTATCCAATTCAATTTTAATTCGATTTGAATTCTATTCAATTCAATTTCAATTTAATTATTGAAATCACTTTTCAATATTCATTTAAAAACGAATAAAATCGATATAAATATCGTTCACGTCAAAATGGCGTCAATCTAATCAACACGGCTTCATATATTTCTATTTTCCAATATTCTATTTCAAATATCTCTTTTCAAATGTTTCTATTCAGATATTCTATTTCAAAACTGGAATGAGGCCCAATCTATTACCATATAATGTTAATTATATGGATTTTCTACAACACACGTATATAACAGCAACGATTAATCATTAACCATCATCCAAAGTGCGTTCTACACTGTACAAGCATCAAATATAAATATTTAACGCTTATAACAGTCTGTCAATCAATCGATCGACATACAACTAATTATTGGGATTAGTGTATGTCATATATCATCCCAATACCCGTGTGGGGTTTCAAACAATCAAACACAGATTTTATTTGTGCAGTTGGGCGATGTGTAAAATTTATCGTCCCAATCAATATCAGTCAAATGTGTGTATATAAACAAATCATCCGATTTGTTTAAATTTATTTATTCACATTTACGTTAAAAATTATATTTTCAACTATAAAATATTTTTAACTATATAAATATTTTTATTCTTTTCACATCACACAATCAATTTTCACCACAACAAACAATCAAACATACAAGCCATCCATGGTCTGTGGACGATGGGTGTCGGGTGCTGCTAAGCATCGTCTGCATCCTAGTATATATTTTTATAACTAGAAAATAAAATTTAACGTGAGAAGTTCTCACCGACTAGCTAATCCAATACCACAGCTCTTCTTATGTAGTAAATCTTCGTCGTTCTCGCCTTTTGTCACTTTCACTATCCGTAGCCACTACATATATAAAAATCACATTTTTATATTGTTGTTATGCATATAAAAATTACATTTTTATATTGCTATTATATAGATAAAAATTCTATTTTTACACCGCTACTATATAGATAAAAATTCTATTTTTACACCGCTACTATATAGATAAAAATTCTATTTTTACAACGGTGTTCATATAATAAAGATTATATTTTCATCACGCTATTCTCTATATAAAGATTTCGCCTTTTCAAATATAAAGATTTCACCTTTTCAAATATAAAGATTTCATTTTTATTATCATAAATATATAAAAATCCCCCTTTTTTATCGAAGTAAAAATCAAATTTTTTACTTCACTACTTAAATAAAAATTATATTTTTATTTTTAAACTATATAGATAAAAATTATATTTTTAAAACGCCTTCTATACATAAAAGAATATTTTTTTACAACGCCTTTTATATGATAAAAATCACATTTTTATCACTTCTCTATATTTATAAAAATCAAAATTTTATAATTTATTAAAAATCGAATCTTTATGTGAATAAAAATCATATTTTTCTCTCGACATTCTCTATATATTATGAACCACAACTTCCTACAAATCAAAGATCATGGCTTTTATAAACTAAAAATCAAAACTTTTTATTATGTTATCTATGAAAAATCACATTTTATTTTATCTACATGAAAATCTATATTTTAAAAACATAAAATTAAATAAAAAAAACCTAAAAACTCACTGTGGAGGGCATAGGAGGACGGGGGAGGCTCAGTTTTCGCGGGTGGAGCGCGCCAGGGTGGTCTCGGCGTCGGGCGGCAGCCTTGGTTGGTGGCAGGTGGTGAATGGGGCACGGATTTGCGTTGGAGAAGGGGTTATTGAAGAGAGGGGGAGGCGGCAAGGGCTACGTCGGTTCTTGGGGGGGCTTCGACGAGGTCTGTTGGAGCTGATCTGAGCGGAGGGGGAAGATGAATGGCGTCGGAGGAAGACGAAGGGGGTAGGGAGGAGTGGCAGGTGGTGCGCCTCCTATCGAGGCGGCGGCGCGTTGATCGGGGGGGCTGGGAATCGTGATCCCCCCTTCTCTTTTTTTTGTTCTGAGAAGAAAGTGAACGGGGAGGAGGGTAAGGGCTTAAAGAAAATATATATTTTAATTTATTTATTTCTAAAAAGAAACTTTAAAATTCAAACTCGAAATTGAGCCCACCGACTGTCGTCCATAGCTAATTACCCCTATTCCGAACACAATGGGATATGTATCGTAGGATGATTCGATCGTTACGATTAGTTTTCGTCAAAATCAACATATAACTCTATATATTGAATTTGAACGCGCATTTCAATTTACCGAGGTCATATACTGGCTCGAAAAATTCCCGAAAAATATTTTCTAGCTTCGTATTGATGATACGGTCCTAACAAAACTAGTTTCATCGAATTCTGAGACCGTTTGCAAAATGGCCATTTTCCAGTCGATTAAAATCAACTGAAACTGGTCAAACGCGTTTTCCTTTGCCACGCTCACACATTGATTCGAAAAATTATGAAATTTGAAACCTAGCAATAAATTGACATCGCGGATCCAACAAAAGTGGTTTCGTCGAAAACCGAGGTCGTTTGCAAAATGGGTATTTTTAAGGGCCGAAATTCCATAGCGACTATTCTGAAATTTCAATTGGACATATCTTTTTATCCCCGCTATGAAATTTCGATTTTTCGGATTCGTTGGAAAGATATTCTCAAATAGATTCAAATATTTTTGGTTTCGCTAAAATCCAGTTTATTTTGCACCTGGTATGTTCAATTGAAATTTGAAATCGAATTATCGAACTACCGCGCCATTTTCAATTCCTTTTATAATTTCAAATAAATATTTATATTCTAACGACGACGTATTTAAATATTTACGTTATATTTCTATTCAAAATAAATTTCTCGTCGCTATTATTTAAAATACATCATTTTAAATAATCAAAATTCACTAAAATTGCCAAAATAAAAATTTTAAATTGGCTCGGATTTCCGGGTTATTACAATCTCCCCCACTTAAAACTTTTCATCCCCGAAAAGGAACGAAGCCGAAAGTTGTTTCACAAATCAACTCAACTTCCAGTATTTACTTTACGGCTTAAGTTTTTCAACTTTTCAGTTTCTAAAAACTTTTCAAATTTTTCAAAAATTTGGCTAACACCCTAAATTTTCGAAAAATTTCGCCATAACCTCCCCTACACCGGGAACTTCGGGATATTTCATATAGCCTCCCATGGCCTTCTTCAATCCAAAATAAAAAGAAAAAGCCAAGCGGCTAGCCAATCGGCTCATAAAATCATCATCACCCAAACAAAACAGTAAATTATGGTAAACATGTACCAATTTGTTGGGCAAACAATTTTATTCTTCTGCTCTAGCCTCCTTGCTATGACATGTTCAATGTAAGTACATGTACATGCATGCAAATGCGATAAATTTCCAATACAGTTCACTATTTGATTCAATTTGGTTATAGGTTTAACATTTTAATTAATCAACCAATAATCAAACAACACAAACAGCAATCAATTAGTTGATTATCATTTCAAATTCATAACTTTGATATATAGTCAAATAATCAGATTTTTGATGCCAAATCACAACCATAGGCCCTATCTAATTTCGGTTCTCACACCAGTCAATAGGAAATATATAAATATCACTCCTTCGAAACACGAACACAATCACTGATGATGCCCGGGCATCACCAGAATTATCCCCGAGCGGCTAGAGTGTGATTCTATATCTGCCCAATATATAAAAACTTCGAATACACGCGTATTAGACGTATATGCAAAATCTTTATATACTGGATAGTCCAAATCAATATAAATAAATATTCAAGTACGAATAATTGAATTAAATTTTCAAAACAAATTTTTTTTTCACTTTTTAAAATATACTCTTCACACTCGTTCTAGGATACTACTGATCCTATCTCTAACAAGTAATTCTTATTGGATATTACTAATCCAATTTCTGATGAATTCTTTCATATGGTTCTAATGTGTCTTGTTCTCTGAGCTTTGTAAACCAAAGCTATGATACCAGCTGAAACGACCCGAACTTCCCCGGTGAGGAAAGCCCGGATTGAGTCGAGGACAAGCCACAAAAGAACGCAGACAGAAGAACATTTCATTGTATATTACAACAATTCCATCAGAATACAAGAATATACAGAGTATAAATGAATAAATATTACACAGAAAATATCAGAGATTACAATACATTACATAGCAGCGGAAAATAATACAATACACAACTAGAAGTAATACACGGATACAAAGCTTTCCGAGTATCGTTCCGGCTGTAAACCAGGATCCTGTGAATATAAATCTGCAAAACCAGAACTACTGGCTGCCCGTGTCAAAATAAGGGCACCAAGAGTTTAGGTTAAAACAATAAACTCCAGGTCAGTCATGGGACTGGTGTGAGAACTAAACAGTTATTAATCTTTATTTTAAAGTTAGGTAAAACAAGGGACCACGCCGTATAACACGGAACGGGTTTTTACCCCAAGAATACCAGTGCATAAAACAAACAGCGCAATGCTAAATAAAGAACAATGAAGCTATTATAAGACCCAGGTCCCATCACACAATACAACGCAAGCCGGAGGATAGGGTTTTTACCTTATAATAGCCAAAGAATGCTTGATACGCTAAATTTCGTCTTTTATTACTACTATAAGTGAATAAATCAATTTCAATCATAAGTATAAATCATAGGCGGCATGAATGCCCCATATCATTATGTCGCCATACTAGTTCGACAATCAAAACCGCACATGTCATTTTTGGAAATTGGATTTCCATCTATGAACCGAGGCAAAAGATAGTCCTCACCGATTCGAGACTCTCTAGCCCGAGCCTCAGGATAATTACACAGTCAAGCCACTTGGATCGTCAGGGCCGGTCCACCGATGTGGATTAAAATGCCTGAACACTGCGTTTCCCCGCCCTATGGGGCGTAAATGAGCCAACGAATGACTCCATTAGACCCGGATCGTCCGATCAAACCGAGGCGCCTCGCAATAGCAACAACCACATAAGTCAAACTCGTCAGGGCGTGTAAAACCACTGACGCCACTTCTAGCTAGAAGGAAACGAATGTCCTCCCTGGGGTCCTCTCCCGTTTTTGGTTCACCAACGGGGTGTGAGGCTCGCGAATTCACGTTACACAAAGTTGTGCCACACAGGTTGTTCTTTGATCATCACCCACAAGACTTTGCTTTTCAACAGAAGCCTTGATCATATTGCCACTTAGGCATGCCACACAGGCAATTCACTCCATGCGTTTGATATCCACCAATATATAACCTCTGAGCTCATACGTCTCAGAGAAGGGCGTTAAGCAAGAGAATAAATTCTCCGCCGCCAAACAGATATATATTTAATAGAAATCAACCACACAGACTAAAATCCAATGTCAGACACACAGTCCATTTACAAGTTCGTTCTGGGTCTGAACGAAACCGGAGGCACTTTCCTCGCATATCCATCGATCTCCAAGTACGTCTGGACGATCACCAACTATTTCTCTCCTCTTTGGTGTACAGCCCAATCGTGATCATCAGCAATCACCCAAATGATGTGAAGATTTCCGGTCTTCGACCATCGTCTTCATCTTCGACACCACGTCGAATCAGTTATTCAAAAAGGGATAAACCCGGTCTTTCTGAATGAAACACCCCACCTCCGTTAGAGTCACTCTCAAAGGGAATGCCCTAATTTTGGTGGAGGTTTATAAGTATAAGTCACAGATATACAAGACAGATATAAATACACATATTTTTGAATAGTGGAAAACAACAGCAATTTTTATTTCAACAAAATACATGTTACACAAAGCATGTCATAACTTGTCTTACAATACTTCCAAAAACCATTACATCTTCATAACTGTCTTGATTACATTATTTAAAGAAGCATAAAAACATAAGTAAACTCCATAAGTCCCATAATTGCTGTCCAAAGCCATAGTCCAAAACGAAAAATATCCAAGCCATACATTCCTTCTCTTCAAGCTGGATGTGGAAACTGGTCAAGCTGCGGTATTCCCTCCCTGTGGACCTGGGGAGGGAACGAAAGAAAAGAAGGCGAAAGAAAAGTAGAGTCAGACATAAAGCCTGAGTAAGTCTAGGACTATTCAGTCTATGAATAAAGAACTGGGTATGATAAGTATAAACTGGAAATGGGAAAGCACCATAAACTAAGTTAAGTTGTCTAGAGTCGAATATACTATCGTACCCCATATTAATCTCTGCATCCATATAAACTGGTTCCCAACAGGCATCCCATAATCAGGGTGAAGTGATTCGTTTCTAATGATCGGCTCCTACTTGCATAGTTACATGTGTCTTACGGCCCCCGATGTTGTAGCTACCTATGCTGGTCCCACCATGGGGTGTATCAAGTCCCATGGTGGCGGCCCGACACAATCCTAGAATGCACAGGTATGCTACTGGTGCCCAATGCCTTATTTTTCTGCACCGGAGTGTGTGCACGCCCGCACCCCGTTAGAACCTACACTGCTGCACCACCGTCGTCGATTTGACCTCTTACAGTCAGCCCAGTAATCGTGCCCCACCCTGCCTAATTCAGGGTATCATGATACACCTTGTAGGGTTACTGCTGAAAAGGGTCCCCCGCTACTAGGTTTTCTATTTCTAGCCAACATGCTAAGTTGGTTAAGTGTTTTGTAAACCTAACCCCCAATCAGTCTGTATAGTTTAGCATGTTCCATTTTGATTAAGTATTAATTCAATTTACTTAATCCTATCAATCCTGACTCAGCCTTAATTGTCTTATTAAAGCCTCGACCTCTCACATTAGACAGGTATTGTTGTGGCTGCCTGTTGCCGGTTGGGTCCGGGCAGTCTTACGCCACAACTCAGTCTAACCTCGGGTCTTTGTTGGGCTCCGTGTTTAACCACCCACATTGGATAGGTGTTGTTGTGACTACTGGACAGCCGGGCGGTTCCGGGCAGGTTTACATCACAACTCAATCCAACCTCGGGTTAAACACATCGTATTTTCTACATTTGCATGTTTTGTCTCCTTCCTTTTTATATGTAAATATTTGCGGCCCATTATTCAAATTCATCTTTATTGGGTAAAATTAATTTATGCCACTTAATTGTTTCAAGGTCGTTGGCGTGCGTCAAACATGCCAACACATATGTTCTATGTTTTAACCCCATCATCATTACCCCCGTTTTATACGTTCACTAAAATATAACATATGTTGGGTTTAACATTTAAACCCAACTTAGCCACATGAAAAAGGGGAGGTTTATAACATGGTGTTTATATATTCTAAGCAACATAAAAAGGGGAGTGTGAGCGCATGAACTTGCAACATAACGATCTAATTAACATGAATTAGGCACATGTGAACTTGCATGGTAATAGCATATAATCATGGCATAAACATACTTAAACATGAATCATTCTATTCATATAATCATGGCATAAACATCCCTAAACACGAATCATAGTTTTTAATCTATTCATGTAAACTTGCAATTGGAATGTAAATCTAACTTAATTATGTGTCACATATATCACCATATGATTGTGATAACAATATAGGCCTAAAACATGTTTTCAACTAGGCATAACACTAAACATAGATTAGTCATGTTCATAAAGATGCTTACTTTTGTCTCTAACACAAAAGTATGATTTTACACTTGAATCACGATACCAATTCCAACATAGATTCATATAAACCATAGTACTTAGCTGAATCCAATTACACTAAAAGTGATCATAAAAGTATGTACATCATATTGGCATAATAGTGAGTCATATACTTGCATGAATCCCCAAATAAAATACCACAACATATGGTTGTTAACTTCCAACTTAAATCACATACTTGCAAATATCCAATCGTATACCACAACATTTCCAAATCGTTTAGAATCAAAGCAACATAAAAATATAGATTATTATCGCCACAATTCCATTTCTCACTTTACACAAATCAAAACACAATTATTTATTCACATCGGAATAGCACTCTACTTACAACGTATGACGAATCTTCAATTCAGGAATCTGAATTCTGAATTTGGAGATGTTATCCTTTGTTGTAGGCGTTGTTTTGATTTAATTGACGTTGCTTTAAGCTTTCGAATTATCTCCTAATTGTCTCTCAATTCCTGACGGCTATTCCTAGTCTTTCCTCAGCAGCATGACGGTCTCATCTCCATTTTTGTTTGTGTGAATTAGGGTGAGTCTTAGGTCCTTTTTATAGAGTTTGTGAGTTGATTAGGACCGTCGATGGAGCTTGGTTTAATAATAGCCGTTCGTTTGAAGGAGAGACCAACCAGGAGCTGACACCTATCCCTAGTGACAAGGCAAGGCTCAGAAAATCGACCAAGCACAGACCAGGCCAGCCAGGGGGGCTGGGTTCGACCTGGCTCAGGGGCCAGGTCGACCCCCCAATCGACCCCCAGGTCGACTATGTAGTCGACCTAGGTGCCCCAGGTCGACTACCCAGTCGACCTGGGTAGCCCAGGTCGACTACCCAGTCGACCTGGGTGTCTTGGGCGGGAAAATTCCCGCCCTGGCCAATCCGGCCCGATTTTTGAAATTTAAACTTGTTTTCTAAGCTCTTTTGGTCTGTTTGAATTTTAAACTGAATTCTGAAACTTCCGGAGGCCATATCTTCTTCATACGGAGTCCGTTTTATGCAAACTCGGACTCTATCCCAAGCAGAATTCCAAGACGAACGCAATGACGTATCCCGTTTCCCTTAATTCTTTGATTTGAAATTAATTATACTTTAATTTGTGAATTTCGCTGTTATAGAATATACGGGGTGTTACATTCTCCCCCACTTAAAAGGATTTCGTCCCCGAAATCTTCAAGTTCAGGAAGAATGTACGTCCTAACATCCACACATCCATCTACTCATCCATCAAACACGAGCATCCATTGTCCTTAAAAGACTTCTAATGCTTCATGATCATATGTGAAGTGTGTGTATATGTACTTATCTAATGCAAAATCAGTCGGTCTACTAATTCAGTTGACCTCCTTAATGCAAATTATGTAAGTGCCATGAATCCGTTATGTATGCAAATTTTCCTATTCATGATTCTACATGAGTGCACAATCATTCATATATAAATGCAACATCCATATGGTAACACATTAAACTTCAACCATATACGAATAAATACATTTATGCATATGCAACATGAAGTGACTGAGCCGATCTAAAACCTAGATTGTGTGTGTATATGCAACCACGAGCAACCACTAGCAATCACTTGCAATCATCATCCATAACATGTTTCAATTACATGTTTTCATCCAAAGGGGTTCTTCCTAAAAGATAAGGTCGAGGGGATATACCTAAAAAGATAGATAAAAGCGCAACTTAAGGAAAAAGAAAGATCAAAGATGTACCCTCGAAAAGAAAAGGGTAGGCAGCACGTATTCTAGCTTCGGTTTCCCAAGTTGCGTCTCCTTTGGCGTCCCTCCACTGAACTTTGACGAGCTTGACTTCGCGGTTGCGTAGCTTCTTCACTTTCGTTCCTAATATGCGGGTTGGAACTTTCCTCACGGTTGCTTCGCGTTCCACTTCAGCTTCTTCTAGGATATTTGGCTCTACCACTTCAGCAGATTCGTGTAGACATTTTCGGAGGTGCGAAACATGAAAAACGTTGTGAACTCCGGCCAATTTTTCGGGTAGCTCTAATCTATAGGCCTTTTCCCCAATTTTCTCGATAATAGGGAACGGTCCTACGAACCTTGGTGCTAGTTTTCCTGTGGTTCCAAAACGAACAACGTTCCTTAGCGAAGATACCTTAAGAAAAACTCTGTCCCCAACCTCAAATTCAAGGTCGGTCCTCCTCTTGTCGGCGTAGGATTTTTGTCTGTCTTGGGCTGTCTTCATCCTTCTCCGTATTAAGTCTACTTTTTCTGAAGTCTCTCGGATCATATCCGGTCCAAGTATGAGCTTGTCAGTAGACTCCCACCAACAAGTGGGCGATCGGCACGGTCTTCCATATAAAGCTTCGAAGGGCGCCATTCCGATGGTTGCTTGGTAGCTGTTGTTGTAGGCAAACTCCACCAAAGGAAGATAGTCTTCCCACGTCCCTCCAAAGTCAAGGACGCACAGTCTTAAAAGGTCCTCCAAAACTCTGTTCACTCTTTCTGTCTGGCTGTCGGTTTGGGGATGATAGGCTGTGCTTAAGCATAACTGTGTGCCTACCGCTTCTTGCAGACTCCGCCAAAACTCACTTGTGAAGATAGGGTCTCGGTCACTAACAATGCTAGATGGTATTCCATGGAGTCGGACAATTTCCTTGAGGTAAAGAGATGCTAGGGATGAGGCAGTTCTTTTACTCTTGACAGGTAAGAAGTGGGCGCTTTTGGTAAGCCTATCCACTATTACCCAAATGCTAGTATTGCCTCTTCTAGACCTAGGCAGCCCATCAATGAAGTCCATTGAGATACTATCCCACTTCCACTGCGGGACCTCTAGAGGATGGAGCAGACCGCCAGGCTTTTTCTGTTCCACCTTAACCTGTTGGCACACCATACACTTAGAAACGCAATCTGCTACGTCCTTCTTCATGCCGTTCCAAAATAAAGTCCTCTTTATGTCCTTGTACATTTTATCCCCGCCTGGGTGTATCGTCATCTTGGAGTGATGTGCTTCCTCGAGAACCTTCTTTACTAAATCTCTTGTCTGTGGGACGCATAGTCTTCCGTCTCGCCTTAGCCAACCCTTGTCGTCGATGGAGTATCTGCTGAGGTGACTGGAAGTCACACCCCTAATGAGCCTATCAATCGTCTCCACAAGCTGAGGGTCTTCGCGTTGTGCTGTCCCTATTGAGTCCACTAAAGTCGGGCGTACTTCGAGAGATGCTAGCAAGCCCGGTAAAAATCGGAGGAGGGCCTAAAGTCAAAGCTGGCTATAAACTCTAGGCTTTGTCTTTCAACAAACAGCGGGCTTAGGGTTAGTTTCTTTCGGCTTAACGCGTCTGCCACTACGTTGCCTTTGCCAGGAGTGTAGGAGATCTCGAAATCGTACGAGGCAAGAAACTCCATCCATCTCTGTTGCCTTAAGTTAAGATCTTTCTGCGAGAAAAGGTATTTCAACGATTTATGGTCAATGTAAAGTTCGAACTTCTCACCTAGGAGATAGTGTCGCCAAGACTTGAGTGCAAAGACGATGGCAGCTAACTCAAGATCTTGGGTCGGGTAGTTCTTTTCATGCACTTTCAATTGCCTTCCACCATAAGCTACTACCCTTCCTTCTTGCATTAAGACAACGCCTAGCCCTGTCCTACATGCATCTGTATAAACTGTGAACATCTTGCTTCCATCTGGCAACGTCAAAACTGGGGCTGCTGTAAGAGCCCTTTTTAGTCGTTGGAAAGCAAACTCGCAATCCAAGTCCCAATTGAACACTATATTCTTCTTGGTCAGCTTTGTGAGCGGAGCTGATATCTTTGCAAAGTCTCTGATGAATTTCCGATAGAAGCCTGCTAGCTCGAGAAAACTTTGGACTTCTGTTGCGTTCTTTGGTGTCTTCCAGTCCTGCACCGCTACTACCTTAGCCGGGTCTACTGCTAACCCTTCTTTGGATACTATGTGCCCAAGAAATCTTACTTCCTCTCTCCAAAAGTGGCATTTGGAGAATTTGGCTTTTAGTTGATGGACTCGCAGGGTTTCCATGATTGCCCTTAGGTGCTGAGCATGCTCTTCTTCACTCTTCGAGAAGATCAAGATATCGTCTACGAAGACCACTACGAACTTATTGAGGAAATCTCTGAACACCCTACTCATTAGGTCCACGAAGTAAGCAGGTGCGTTTGTCAAGCCGAAAGGCATGACAAGCCATTCAAAGAAGCCATCTAGGGTTCTGAATGTTGTCTTATCGATACTATCTTCAGCCACCCTTAGCTGATGAAATCCGGTTGCTAAATCGAGTTGGGAGAAAACAGACGCTCCTACAAACTGATCAAACAGATTGTCAATTCTGGGGAGAGGGTGCCAATTCTTTTTCGTCAGTTTGTTGAGTTCCCTATAGTCAACACACAGACGGAGTGAACCATTCGCCTTTGTAGCGAACACCACTGGAGCGCCCCATTCTGAAATGCTCCTCCTAATGAACCCCTTTTCTAGAAGCTCTTTAATATGTTTACTGAGCTCCTTTCTTTCCCGTGGAGCCATGTGTCTAACAGGCAACGCAACGGGCTTTGCATTATCTACAAGATATATGCGGAAGTCTATTTCCCGCTTCGGAGGTAAGCCCTTCACCTCTTCGAAGACATCCTGATATTCCCGGACCACTCTAACCGATTGCAAACTATCGACAGATGCATCTAGCGATTCAAGATAACTAAGCATAACCGCATACGAGGGATTACAAGTAATTTCCAAAGTGTTACCGAGCTGGGTCAGGAGCCTAACAACTCTTTTCTCACAATCAAGGATGGCCCCATTACTGGATAGCCAATCCATGCCCAAAATCAAACCATATCCCGAAAAGCCCAAAACAAAGGCACTACATTTAAATTCTACGCTTAGAATAGAAATTTTCAATCCCACACAGATCATAGATAAATGAGCTGGGCCCCCAATTGGATTTGAAACAATTAAGGGGTCCTCTACCATTCTAGTTTCTAGGTGCAAAGATTCTACTAAAGCAGATGAGATAAAGGAATGTGATGCGCCAGAATCGAATAAAGTGCAAACTGGGTGATCATAAAGATAAACTACACTTTCTACAGAAGTATTTATACCTCGCTGCTGCAGAGGTGGCGCTTCTAGCGCATGAACTTGTGCCCCTGAGGTGGATCCAGCCCTCTGCCCCTGCCCTCGCTTCTTTAGGCAATCTTTAGCCAGGTGGCCTGTCTCACCACAAGAAAAGCACTCACCATTCATCTTGGCCTTCTTTTTCCGGCAATCTTTCACTAAGTGCCCCACTTTGCCATAGAAATTACACTTCCTCTTATCTTTGTTGTCTTTCCCGCCCTTCTTAAAGTCTGTCTTCTTAGGCTGCAAGCCCTCTTTCTTCCCTTGAGAGCTTTCTGCCTTTGTCTCCTTCTTGCCCTTATCTTCTTCGTTCAGCAATGCCATCTGCACCAACCTTTCATACGTAGCTCCCATGGGTATATGGGTCATGGCCAAACTGTGTAATGGCTCATTCAACCCCTTGACAAAGTGGAGAGCCTTTTTGTGCGGGGTGTTGACTAGGTCCAGTCCGAACCTAGCCAGCTGATCAAACTGGTTAACATACTCTTTGACTGTCATATTCCCTTGCTTAAGAAATAAGAATTTTTCCAACTGAAGACTCCTTTCAGCTTCTGAGAGAAATTTAGCCTCAAACCTTGTCCTAAAGTCCTCCCATGTTTCCACTGGTCTTTCTACATTAGTGACTTCCCACCAGTAGGAAGCCTCACCTTTAAGTAGCCATACTGCCAGTTGTACCTTCTGCCTATCTTCTACCTCAAAGATGACGAATAAGTCCTCGGTTTCTTTCAGCCAATTCCTGGCTACCACGAAGGACTCGGTTCCATGAAAGTCCTTTCCTCCCATAGCTTTAAAATCTTTACATATCTTAGCAAAAGTATTTCCCCGTGGAGGAGGTAGAGGAAGAGGTGCTGCTGCAGCTGGATGATTTCCTGCAGCTGGGGGAGGAGGAACGGTAGGACCTGGCTGAGTGGCCCTTGCTTCTAAGAATCGTCTAAACCAACCAGGTATTGGTATACCCTCTGGCAAGTTAAGTTCTTCGGACATGCTGAAACAAAAAGGATAGATTCAAAACGAAGGATAAAAGATAGTACCTATGGCTTTGGGGGACTATGCCTTTTTAAAATAAAATAATATTTTAAAAAAAATGCTTCTTTAAATTTTCTTTTGAAAATAAATTTTCAAAACTTTTATCTTATCTGGTAAACCTATGCTCTGATACCAAGTGAAACACCCCACCTCCGTTAGGGTCACTCTCAAAGGGAATGCCCTAATTTTGGTGGAGGTTTATAAGTATAAGTCACAGATATACAAGACAGATATAAATACACATATTTTTGAACAGCGGAAAACAACAGCAATTTTTATTTCAACAAAATACGTGTTACACAAACCATGTCATAACTTGTCTTACAATACTTCCAAAAACCATTACATCTTCATAACTGTCTTGATTACATTATTTAAAGAAGCATAAAAACATAAGTAAACTGCATAAGTCCCATAATTGCTGTCCAAAGCCATAGTCCAAAACGAAAAATATCCAAGCCATACATTCCTTCTCTTCAAGCTGGATGTGGAAACTGGTCAAGCTGCCGTATTCCCTCCCTGTGGACCTGGGGGGGAAACGAAAGAAAAGAAGGCGAAAGAAAAGTAGAGTCAGACATAAAGCCTGAGTAAGTCTAGGACTATTCAGTCTATGAATAAAGAACTGGGTATGATAAGTATAAACTGGAAATGGGAAAGCACCATAAACTAAGTTAAGTTGTCTAGAGTCGAATATACTATCGTACCCCATATTAATCTCTGCATCCATATAAACTGGTTCCCAACAGGCATCCCATAATCAGGGTGAAGTGATTCGTTTCTAATGATCGGCTCCTACTCGCATAGTTACATGTGTCTTACGCCCCCCGATGTTGTAGTTACCTATGCTGGTCCCACCATGGGGTGTATCAAGTCCCATGGTGGCGGCCCGACACAATCCTAGAATGCACAGGTATGTTACTGGTGCTCAGTGCCTTATTTTTCTGTGTCGGAGTGTGTGCACGCTCGCACCCCGTTAGAACCTACACTGTTGCACCACCGCCGTCGATTTGACCTCTTACAGTCAGCCTAGTAATCGTGTCCCACCCTGCCTAGTTCAGGGTATCCTGATACACCTTGTAGGGTTACTGCTGAAAAGGGTCCCCCGCTACTAGGTTTTCTATTTCTAGCCAACATGCTAAGTTGGTTAAGTGTTTTGTAAACCTAACCCCCAATCAGTCTGTATAGTTTAGCATGTTCCATTTTGATTAAGTATTAATTCAATTTACTTAATCCTATCAATCCTGACTCAGCCTTAATTGTCTTATTAAAGCCTCGACCTCTCACATTAGACAGGTATTGTTGTGACTGCCTGTTGCCGGTTGGGTCCGGGCAGTCTTACGCCACAACTCAGTCTAACCTCGGGTCTTTGTTGGGCTCCGTGTTTAACCACCCACATTGGATAGGTGTTTTTGTGACTGCTGGACAGCCGGGCGGTTCCGGGCAGGTTTACATCACAACTCAATCCAACCTCGGGTTAAACACATCGTATTTTCTACATTTGCATATTTTGTCTCTTTCCTTTTTATATGTAAATATTTGCGGCCCATTATTCAAATTCATCTTTATTGGGTAAAATTAATTTATGCCACTTAATTGTTTCAAGGTCGTTGGCGTGCGTCAAACATGCCAACACATATGTTCTATGTTTTAACCCCATCGTCATTACCCCCGTTTTATACGTTCACTAAAATATAACATATGTTGGGTTTAACATTTAAACCCAACTTAGCCACATGAAAAAGGGGAGGCTTATAACATGGTGTTTATATATTCTAAGCAACATAAAAAGGGGAGTGTGAGCGCATGAACTTGCAACATAACGATCTAATTAACATGAATTAGGCACATGTGAACTTGCATGGTAATAGCATATAATCATGGCATAAACATACTTAAACATGAATCATTCTATTCATATAATCATGGCATAAACATCCCTAAACACGAATCATAGTTTTTAATCTATTCATGTAAACTTGCAATTGGAATGTAAATCTAACTTAATTATGTGTCACATATATCACCATATGATTGTGATAACAATATAGGCCTAAAGCATGTTTTCAACTAGGCATAACACCAAACATAGATTAGTCATGTTCATAAAGATGCTTACTTTTGTATCTAACACAAAAGTATGATTTTACACTTGAATCACGATACCAATTCCAACATAGATTCATATAAACGATAGTACTTAGCTGAATCCAATTACACTAAAAGTGATCATAAAAGTATGTACATCATATTGGCATAATAGTGAATCATATACTTGCATGAATCCCCAAATAAAATACCACAACATATGGTTGTTAACTTCCAACTTAAATCACATACTTGCAAATATCCAATCGTATACCACAACATTTCCAAATCGTTTAGAATCAAAGCAACATACAAATATAGATTATTATCGCAACAATTCCATTTCTCTCTTTACACAAATCAAAACACAATTATTTATTCACATCGGAATAGCACTCTACTTACAACGTATGACGAATCTTCAATTCAGGAATCTGAATTCTGAATTTGGAGATGCTATCCTTTGTTGTAGGCGTTGTTTTGATTTAATTGACGTTGCTTTAAGCTTTCGAATTATCTCCTAATTGTCTCTCAATTCCTGACGGCTATTCCTAGTCTTTCCTCAGCAGCATGACGGTCTCATCTCCATTTTTGTTTGTGTGAATTAGGGTGAGTCTTAGGTCCTTTTTATAGAGTTTGTGAGTTGATTAGGACCGTCGATGGAGCTTGGTTTAATAATAGCCGTTCGTTTGAAGGAGAGACCAACCAGGAGCTGACACCTAGCCCTAGTGACAAGGCAAGGCTCAGAAAATCGACCAACCACAGACCAAGCCAGCCAGGGGGGTTGGGTTCGACCTGGCTCAGGGGCCAGGTCGACCCCCCAGTCGACCCCCAGGTCGACTATGTAGTCGACCTGGGTGCCCCAGGTCGACTACCCAGTCGACCTGGGTAAGCCAGTTCGACTACCCAGTCGACCTGGGAGTCTTGGGCGGGAAAATTCCCGCCCTGGCCAATCCGGCCCGATTTTTGAAATTTAAACTTGTTTTCTAAGCTGTTTTGGTCTGTTTGAATTTTAAACTGAATTCTGAAACTTCCGGAGGCCATATCTTCTTTATACGGAGTCCGTTTTACGCAAACTCGGACTCTATCCCAAGCAGAATTCCGAGACGAACGCAATGGCGTATCCCGTTTCCCTTAATTCTTTGATTTGAAATTAATTATACTTTAATTTGTGAATTTTGCTGTTATAGAATATACGGGGTGTTACACTGAATAACTCGCGTATATAATAAACTAGTGTTACACAAACACAACATACGCCTCATTCCAATTCAGAATATTCTTTTGTTCAAATATTCTTATACTTTGGGAAAGGTTCCCAATAATTTTATCAAAGGTAAATTCTTTAAATTTATTCTTTAATCTTCTTTGAATATCAATTCAAACTAGTCGGGATCAGCGAACCACACCGGAGTAATCATATATTTTATTTCCCAATCCCCACCTATTCATCCCATGAAGTAAAACTGGTAATACTTCATATCTAACACCACGGTGTTATCGGTAAATTCAATTACCATCTCACGTTCAAATCTAATTAAAGATTTAACTATCGCCTGGAGCAAAACTGGTGATACTCCCTTCTCGATCTTTTCAATCTAATTAAAGATTCATTAAAAATCCACTTAGTTTTAATCTTTAATTGGGTTAAAGAATCAGTGTCATTTAAAACACGGTTCACGATAAACCCAAAATCACATTCCATTAATTATCGGGTTAAAGAACAAGTGTTATTTAAAACACTGTTCACGATAAACCCAAAAATCACACCAATTCAATTCCAATTAAAAATTATTTAATCGGTACACTTCATTAAATCTAAATAAAAAGATTTAATCTTTTTCTCCACTGGGCTTAAGAACAGTGTTAATGAAGACACCATTCACGACAAACCCAAATCACATTTGATATTAAATACAAGGCTCTGAATAGAAAATATATCGGCTTATATTCAATATCTAATTCTACGACCAACAAATATCGTATTGGAAATAACGATATAAATATATCTTTCAAATTCCCATAACATTACCTGTATCGTCACGAAATCCAACATCGAAATATTCCAAAGACAATTTATATTCAAATCCATTCCAATTCAATTATTGGAAATTCTGGTTACTTTTAAAACCATTTCAAATCCACTTTATTTATTTTAAAAATGAATAGAATTATAATTCTAGTTCAAAACTAGTTCATTTCGATAAAAATCTATTTTTATCTTTTCAAATATGGATTTTTTCATTTCAATTCTTCACAAATCATTTCTTATGATTTTACACAAATTATTGATATTTTTAATAATTTTATCAAGGCCGGTACGGTCGATTACCATCAACGGCCATCGAACTGCACTTACAGCGACCTTTTCCAAATTTGATTTGGACATAACTCCAAATCCAACTGTTAGATTTCAAATTTCTAATATTCGTTAGAAATTTCTTTTCGATACGAACCCAACGGTTCTGGTTTTAGGAGAATCCGACGGTCGGATCTCCCGCAATATCCATTCGAAGTCAATGGTAGAAATTCGCGAACTGCCGCGGCGCGACGCGTTCTATTCAGGCCATTATATATATATATATATATATCGTTGATTTCCTTTTAAAACGTATTTTATAAATAGTTTTAAATTCGTTTTCAAAACGATTTCAACTTCCTTTTCGAATTCAAATCAAAATTGAATTGTCCCTTACAAATTCGTTTTAAATTCATTTCAAATCGATTTTTAGTTCAATTTCAATACGTTTTAAATTCAATTCAAAACGATTTCAATTCTATTTCAATCTAATTCGAATTTCAATTCTATTTAGTTTAATTCGAATTCATTTTCTATTCAATTCAATTTCAACTCGATTTGAATTCCTATCCAATTCAATTTTAATTCGATTTGAATTCTATTCAATTCAATTTCAATTTAATTATTGAAATCACTTTTCAATATTCATTTAAAAATGAATAAAATCGATATAAATATCGTTCACGTCAAAATGGCGTCAATCTGATCAACACGGCTTCATATATTTCTATTTTCCAATATTCTATTTCAAATATCTCTTTTCAAATATTTCTATTCAGATATTCTATTTCAAAACAGGAATGAGGCCCAATCAATTACCATATAATGTTAATTATATGGATTTTCTACAACACACGTATATAACAGCAACGATAAATCATCAACCATCATCCAAAGTGCGTTCTACACTGTACAAGCATCAAATATAAATATTTAACGCTTATAACAGTCTGTCAATCAATCGATCGTCATACAACTAATAATTGGGATTAGTGTATGTCATATATCATCCCAATACCCATGTGGGGTTTCAAACAATCAAACACAGATTTTATTTGTGCAGTTGGGCGATGTGTAAAATTTATCGTCCCAATCAATATCAGTCAAATGTGTGTATATAAAAAAATCATCAGATTTGTTTATATTTATTTATTCCCATTTACGTTAAAAATTATATTTTCAACTATAAAATATTTTTAAATATTTTAATTCTTTTCACATCACACAATCAATTTTCACTACAACAAACAATCAAACATACAAGCCATCCATGGTCTGTGGACGACGAGTGTCGGGTGCTGCTAAGCACCGTCTGCATCCTAGTATATATTTTTATAACTAGAAAATAAAATTTAAAGTGAGAAGTTCTCACCGACTAGTTAATCCAATACCACGGCTCTTCTTATGTAGAAAATCTTCGTTGTTCTCGCCTTTTGTCACTTTCACTATCCGTAGCCACTACATATATAAAAATCACATTTTTATATTGTTGCTATGCATATATAAATTACATTTTTATATTGCTATTATATAGATAAAAATTCTATTTTTACACCGCTACTATATAGATAAAAATTCTATTTTTACAACGGTGTTCATATAATAAAGATTATATTTTCATCATGCTATTCTCTATATAAAGATTTCGCCTTTTCAAATATAAAGATTTCACCTTTTCAAATATAAAGATTTCATTTTTATTATCATAACTATATAAAAATCCCCTTTTTTTTATCGAAGTAAAAATCAAATTTTTACTTCACTACTTAAATAAAAATTATATTTTTATTTTCAAACTATATAGATAAAAATTATATTTTTAAAATGCCTTCTATACATAAAAGAATATTTTTTTACAACGCCTTTTATATGATAAAAATCACATTTTTATCACTTCTCTATATTTATAAAAATCAAAATTTTATAATATATTAAAAATCAAATCTTTGTGTGAATAAAAATCATATTTTCCTCTCGACGTTCTCTATATATTATGAACCACATCTTCCTACAAATCAAAGATCATGGCTTTTATAAACTGAAAATCAAAACTTTTTATTATGTTATCTATGAAAAATCACATTTTATTTTATCTACATGAAAATCTATATTTTAAAAACATATACAAAAATAAAAAGAACCTAAAAACTCACTGTGGAGGGCATAGGAGGACGGGGGAGGCTCAGTTTTCGCGGGTGGAGCGCGCCAGGGTGGTCTCGGCGTCGGGTGGCAGCCTTGGTTGGCAGCAGGTGATGAATGGGGCACGGATTTGCGTTGGAGAAGGGGTTATTGAAGAGAGGGGGAGGCGGCAAGGGCTGCGTCGGTTCTTAGGGGGGGCTTCGACGAGGTCTGTCGGAGCGAATCTGAGCGGAGGGGGAAGATGAACGGCGTCGGAGGAAGAAGAAGGGGGTAGGGAGGAGCGGCAGGTGGTGCGCCTCCTATTGAGGCGGCGGCGCGTTGATCGGGGGCGGGAGGGGGGGCGGCTGGGAATCGCGATTCACCCACCCTTCTCTTTTTTTTTGTTCTGAGAAGAAAGTGAACGTGTAGGAGGGTAAGGGCTTAAATGAAAATATGTATTTTAATTTATTTATTTCTAAAAAGCAACTTTAAAATTCGAACTCGAAATTGAGCCCACCGACTGTCGTCCATAGCTAATTACCCCCATTCCGAGCACAATGGGATATGTATCGTAGGCTGATTCGATCGTTACGATTAGTTTTCATCAAAATCAACATATAACTCTATATATTGAATTTGAACGCGCATTTCAAGTTATCGGGGTCACATACTGACTCGAAAAATTCCTGAAAAATATTTTCTAGCTTCGTATTGACGATACGGTCCTAACCAAACTAGTTTCATCGAATTCTGAGACCGTTTGCAAAATGACCATTTTTCAGTCGATTAAAATCAACTAAAACTGGTCAAACGCGTTTTCCTTTGCGACACTCACACATTGATTCGAAAAATTATGAAATTTGAAACCTAGTAATAACTTGACATCGCGGATCCAACAAAAGTGGTTTCGTCGAAAACCGAGGTCGTTTGCCAAATGGCTATTTTTAAGGGCCGAAATTCCATAGCGACTATTCTGATATTTCAACTGGACATATCTTTTTATCCTCGCTATGAAATTTTGATTTTTCGGATTCGTTGGAAAGATATTCTCAAATAGATTCAAATATTTTTGCTTTCGCTAAAATCCAGTTTATTTTGCACCCGGTATGTTCAATTGAAATTTGTAATCGAATTATCGAACTACCGCGCCATTTTCAATTCCTTTTATAATTTCAAATAAATATTTTTATTCTAACGACGACGTATATAAATATATACGTTCTATTTCTATTCAAAATAAATTTCTCGTCGCTATTATTTAAAATAGATCAATTTAAATAATCAAAATTCGCTAAAATTGCCAAAATAAAAATTTTAAATTGGCTCGGATTTCTGGGTTATTACATTAGTCGTATTCAATTAAATCCATTCCCTTCAACAATGATATAAAAAATATAGAAAAATAAGATCGAGTTAAAATTCTCACCCCCATTATGAGAAGAAGGAAAACCAGGATAAGAACGCTCGATAGACTCTCTTGTCTCCCAAGTGCAATTCTTGGGATTAACGGACCACTGGATCTTAACAAGCGGGACATTCTTACTTCTAAGGCATCTTACCTCTAAATCAAGGACACAAATAGGCTACTACACTACAGATAACTCTGAGATACCTCGAGCTCAAGCTGCTCAGAAGGGTCAATAATAGAATCAGAATCTCAAAGGCACTTGCAAAACTGTAATAACCCGGAAATCTGAGCCAATTTAAAATTTTTATTTTGGCAATTTTAGTGAATTTTGAATATTTAAAATGAATTGTTTTAAATAATAACAATGAGAAATTTATTTTGAATAGAATTAGAACGTATATATTTATATAGCTCGATGTTAGAATATAAATATTTTATTTTAACTATATAACGAGCCTGAAATGGCGCGGTAGTTCGAAAATTCGATTTCAAATTTCAATTGAACATACCGGGTGCAAAATAAACCGGATTTCAGCGAAACCAAAAATATTAGAATCTACTTGAAAATATCTTTCCAACGAATCCGAAAAATCAAAATTTCATAGCGGGGATAAAAAGTTATCCCCAGTAGAAATTTCAGAATAGTCGCTATGGAATTCTGGCCCTTAAAAATGGAAATTTTGCAATCGACCTCGGTTTTTGATGAAACCACTTTTGTTGGATCCGAGATGTCAGGTTATTGCTAGATTCCAAAATTCATAATTTTTGGGATCAATATGTGAGCGTGGCAAAGGAAAACGCGATTGACCAGTTTTAGTTGATTTTAATCGACTGGATAATGGCCATTATTCAAACGGTCTCAGAAATTGACGAAATTAGTTTGGTTAGGACCGTATCGTCAATACGAAGCTAGAAAATATTTTTCGGGAATTTTTAGGACCCGTATGTGGCCTCGGTAATTGAAATGTGCGCTCAAATTCAACATATAGAGTCATATTTTGATTTTAACGAAAACTGATCGAAACGATTGAATCAGCCTGCGATACATATCCCATTGTGTTCGGAATGGGGGTAATTAGCTATGAACGACAGTCGTTGGGTTCAATTTCGAGGTCGAAATAAAAAGTTGCTTTTTGAAATTAATTAATTAAATAAAAAAAAATAACCTCTCTCTCTCCCCTTATTCCCTCTCACCCTCCTCCTGATTTCATTCTCAATAGAATTAAAAAGAGAATAAAAATAATGGAAGGGGGGATCGCGATCTCGTCCCCCCCCCCCCCCCCCAGGGAATCAATGTCGCCCACCAGAGAAGCCGTCGCCGATCTCCTCGATCCACCTCCCTCCTCGAGCGTTCGAAGACCGCCCCCCTCTGCCTGCGCGAACCGCAGGTGTAATAACCAGGAAATTCTGAGCCAGTTTAAAATTTTTATTTTGGCAATTTTAGCGAATATTGAATATTTAAAATGAATTATTTTAAATAATATCGACGAAAAATTTATTTTGAATATAATTAGAACGTATATATTATACGCGTCGTCGTTAGAATATAAATATTTATATATAATTATAAATAGAATTGAAAATGGCGCGGTAGTTCAATAATTCGATTTCAAACTTCAATTGAATGTACCGGGTGCAAAACAATCCGGATTTTAGTGAAACCAAAAATAATAGGATCTATTTGATAATATCTTTCCAACGAATCCGAAAAATCGAGATTTCATAGCGGGAATAAAAAGATATGTCCAGTTGAAAATTCTGAATAGTCGCTATGGAATTCAGGCCCTTAAGAATGGGAATTTTGCAAACGACCTCGGATTTCAACGAAACCACTTTTGGTTGGTCCGTGATGTCAAATTATTGCTAGGTTTCAAATTTCATAATTTTTCAAATTAATATGTGAGCGTGGCGAAGGAAAACGCGTTTGACCAGTTTCAGTTGATTTTAATCGACTGGAAATTGGCCATTTTTCTAACGGTCTCAGAATTTGACGAAATTAGTTTTGTTAGGACCGTATCGTCAATACGAAGCTAGAAAATATTTTTCGGGAATTTTTAGAGTTAGTATGTGACCCCAGTAAATTGAAATACGCGTTCAAATTCAATATATAGAGTTATATGTAGATTTTGACGGAAACTGATCGAAACGATCGAATCAGCTTGCGATACATATCCCATTGTGTTCGAAATGGGGGTAATACGCTATGGACGACAGGCGGTGGGCCTCGTTTCGAGGTCGAAATAAAAAGTCAACTTTTTGTAAATAAAATAATTAAATAAATTAAACACTCTCCTCTCTATATTCCTCTGCCCCCCCCATTCGATTTTCCAAATCAGAAATTGAAAAAAAAAAAAGAACCCGTCGCCTTCGTTCCTCCACCCTCCCCATCTCCGATCAACGTTGTGCGCCCCCAGGCGTCGCCGCCAAGGCTGGCGAACCCCCCCTCTTCCTCCTCGCGTTAGCATCCCCATCGATCTTCCTTTTCCCCAACGCGCGAACCCCAAATCGAGACAGCCTTGGACCCCGCCCTCCGACCAATCGACGAGCAACCACCGCACCTCCACTCCTCCCTCAGCCCTGCCGCGCACACCTCTGGCCAACTTCCCCGTCTCTTCTCTTTATTCCCTCCTCTTTCTTCTTGAAACAGCCAAGAAAACCCTCGTCCGCCCCTGGAAACCACAGCTCGAGCAGCGAGCACAATCACCTCCTTAGCCACCATGGACAGTACGCCGACAACTACAACTTCCCTGGGCCTCCTCCGATCGTCAACCGTCCGATGAGTGTTTATTTTCATTTTTTTAAGTGGGTTGTATAATTAAAAATGCGATCTTTAGTTATTGATATCGTAAAGAAAAATCTGATCTTTATGTGATTAGATTAGAAAGAAAGTTATTGTTTTTAACATAATAAAGTTATTGTTTTGACATTAGAAAGTTATGGTTTTTAGAAAGAGAAAGATACGATTTTTAGAACTGTAAAGGTATGAAATAATTTTTAGAAGAATAAAAATATGATTTTTATCATATGTGAAGAATAAAAATATGATTTTTATATTTTTAAAGTATTAAAAATATGATTTTTATATTTTTAAAGTATTAAAAATATAATCTTTATTATGTAGAAAGTGAAAAAATAGGATTTTTGTTTATGTAGAGAATTAAAAATCTAATTTTTACATGATAGGAATATTAGAAATATCATCTTTGTATATGTAGCGAAATAAAAATCTGATTTTATATACGTCGAAATAAAGAGGTGATTTTTATGAAGGCGAAATCTATATATTTGAAAAGGCGAAATCTATATATTTGAAAAGGCGAAATCTATATAATTAGAAAAGACGATATCTTTAAATTTGAAAAGGCAAAATCTTTATAGTTGAAAGGACGAGATTTTTATATATTGAATAGCAAAGTAAAAATTTGGTTTTTATATATTGAAAAGCGAAGTAAAAATTCGATTTTTACATATGTAGTGGCTACGGGCAACGAAAGTGATAAGAGACGAGAGCAGTGAAGATTTCCTGCATTAGAAGTGTCGTGGAATTGGGATAGCTATAGGTGAGAATTTCTCACCCTTTAATATCTTTTTCTAGTTATATATATATACTAGGATGCGGACGGTGTTTAGTAGCACCCGACACCCGTCATCCACAGACCATGGATGGCTTGTTTGTTTAATTGTTTGGTTGTGTAGTTGGTTAGATTAATTGGTTTGAACTGAATCGTTGGGTGAAATGGAATGATTTGATTGATGTGTGAATGGCGTGGGCCTTCACTAGACTGGGGATAAGGCTAGGCCTCGTCCCGTTTCTAGTATCGTGTCGTTATGCCGCCGAAATTTTCTAAAATAAGTTAGAAAAAAATAAAGATATCATTTTATTTAATAAATGAACTGAATAGAATATTTTCATAGGTTGAATAAAATGTTTTATCGTTAAAAATATAATCTTTAACGTGAAAGTGAATAAATAAATATCTATAAACAAATCGGCCGATTTGTTTATATACACTAATTTGACTGATATTGATTGGGTCGATAAATTTTACACATCGCCCAACTGCACAAATAAAACCTGTGTCTGATTGTTTGAAACCCCACACGGGTGTTGGGATGAAATTTGAAGTTCACTCATCCTGATTGATTAAATATGTCGATCGATTGATTGACAGGCTGTTATAAGCGTTAGATATCTATATTTGATGCTTATACAGTGTAGTGCACTTTGGTTGATGGTTGATTATTTTTCAATGCTATTATATACGTGTGATGTATGAAAATCCATATAATTAACATTATATGGTGATTGATTGGGCCTCATTCCAATTTAGAAAATAAAGAATATTATAAAATAAAGGTTCATGTGTTGACAGTACTCATCCGTTGAGATTAGTCATGTGTTGAACGAAATATTTGAAATAGAAATATTTGAAAGGAAATATTTGAAATAGAAATATTTGAAATAGAAATATTTGAATAGAAATATTTGAAATAGAAATATTTGAAATAGAAATATTTGAAATAGAAATATTTGAAATAGAAATATTTGAAATAGAAATATTTGAAATAGAAATATTTGAAAAAGAAATATTTGAAAAAGAAATATTTGAAATAGAATATTAGAAAATAGAAATATATGAAGCCGTGTTGATTAGATTGACGCCATTTTGACGTGAACGATATTTATATCGATTTTATTCATTTTAAAATGAATATTGAAAAGTGATTTCGAAATTGAGTATTTTGAAATGAAATTTGAATTGAATCGAATAGAAAACCAATTTGAATTGAATCGAATAGAAAACCAATTTGAATTGAATCGAATAGAAAACCAATTTGAATTGAATCGAATAGAAAACCAATTTGAATTGAATCGAATAGAAAACCAATTTGAATTGAATCGAATAGAAAACCAATTTGAATTGAATCGAATAGAAAACCAATTTGAATTGAATCGAATAGAAAACCAATTTGAATTGAATCGAATAGAAAACCAATTTGAATTGAATCGAATAGGAAACCAATTTGAATTGAATCGAATAGGAAACCAATTTGAATTGAATCGAATAGGAAACCAATTTGAATTGAATCGAATAGAAAACCAATTTGAATTGAATCGAATAGAAAACCAATTTTAATTGAATCGAATAGAAAACGAATCTGAATTGAATTGAAAACGAATTCGAATTGAATTGAAAACGAATTGAATTGAATTGAATAGAAATGAATTTTAAAACGAATTTATAAGAAAAAAATTCAATTTTGATTTGAATTGAAATGGAAGTTGAAATTGTTTTTGAAATGAATTTAAAACTATTTATATAATTCGTTTTAAATAGAAATCGACGAAATATATATTATATATATAATATAATGGCCTGAATAGAACGCGCCGCGCCGCGGCAGTTCGTGAATTTCGACCATTTATTTCAAATGGACATTACGGGAGATCCGACCGTCGGATTCTCCTAAAACCGGAACCGTTGGGTTCGTATCGAAAAGAGCTTTCTGACGAATATTATAAATTTGAAATCTAACGGTTGGATTTGGAGATACGTCCAAATCAAATTCGAAAAAGGTCGTTGTAAGTGCAGTTCGATGGCCGTTGTTGGAAATCGACTGTACGGGCCTTGATAAAATTATTAAAAATAGTAATAATTTATGTAAAATCATAAGAAATGATTTGGGAAAAATTGGGATGAAAAACTCCATTTTGAAAAGATAAAAATAGATTTTTATCGAAATGAACTAGTTTTGAACTGAAATTAAAACCCATTTATTTTTAAATAAATAAATTGGATTTGAAATGGGTTTAAATAGAATTGATTCATGGGTTTATCGTGAACTGTCTTTTAAATAACACTTGTTCTTTAACCCGATAATAAATAGAATGTAGTTTGGGTTTGTCGTGAACTGTGTTTTAAATGACACTAGTTCTTTAACCCAATAAAAGGAGTTTTAATGAATCTGCAATTAGAATGAAATGTGAATTGATAATTTAAATTATCAAATTTAGAAAGGGAGCGAGAATGGAGTATCACCAGTTTTGCTCTAAAGCGATAGTTAAATCTTTAATTAGATTTGAACGTGAAATGGTAATTAATTTTACCGATAACACCATGGTGTTAGATATGGAGTATTACCAGTTTTGCTTCATGGGATGAATAAGTTGGGATTGGGAAATAAAATAAAATAAATAATTACTTCGATGTGGTTCGCTAATCTCGACTAGTTTGGAAAACCATAATTTGGTTTGAAAAGACATCCAAAGGAAGATTAAAGGATAAATTTTAAAGAATTTATCTTGGATAAAATTAATGGGAACCTTTCCCTAATAATGTGATTTTGTGAATAAAAGAATATTCTGAAATGGAATGAGGCGTATGTCGAGTTTGTGTAACATTTGTTTTTAATATACGCGGGTTGTTCGGAAAGTCCGGGTTTATACCCATTCTGAATAACCGATTCGACGATATGTCGAGGATGAAGACGGTGGTCGAAGACCGTAAGTCTTCACATCGTTTGGATAATTACTGATGATCCTGATTGGGCTTTACACCCAAGAGGACGGAAATAGTTGGTGGTCGTCCAAATGTACTTGGAGATCGATGGATACGCGAGGAAAGTGCCTCCGGTTTCGTTCAAACCCAGAACGAACTTGTAAATGGATTGTGTGTCTGACATTGGATTTTATTCTGTGTTGATTGATTTCTGTTAAATATATATCTGTTTGGCGGCGGAGAATTTATTCTCTTGCTTAACGCCCTTCTCTGAGACGTATGAGCTTAGAGGTTATATATCGATAGATATCAATCGCATAGCATATATTGCCTGTGTGGCATGCTGAGATGCAATGATCAAGGCTTCTGTTGAAAAGCAAAGTCTTGTGGTTGATGATCAAAGCACGGCCTACGTGGCAGCTTTGTGTATAGCGTGGATTCGCGAGCCTCACACCTCGATATGAGTTAAAAACGGGATACGGACCGTTGGGAGAACACGACGTTTCTTTCTAGCTTTGGTGGTGTCAGTGACTTACCAGCCCTGACATTTATATACTTTTCACCTTTGTGATTGTTGGAATGAGGCGCCTCGATTATAGGTCTATAAGGACCGGGAAACGTGTGTTCAGGCATAATTAATCCTCTAACGTAAGTGAGGACCGGCCCAACCGATCCAGGATTGCCCAGAGTGCGTAGTCCTGAGACATTTGCTAGAGTGTCTCGAAAGCGGAGAGGAGCTTGCCCCTTGCCTCGACTCATGACGGAAATCCAATTTCCAATACGTGTATTGCGGTTTTAATTGTAGAACTAGTATGGCAACATAGTGGTATGGGACATTCATGCCGCCTATGATTAATATTTATGATTGAAACTGTTTTGACACTATACACTTATTATAGTATCAAATGATTTGTTTTAAACGTACCAAGCATGTTTGGCTGTAATAAGGTAAAACCCTATCCTCCGGCTTGCGTTGCATTGTGTGATGGGACCTGGGTCTTATAATAGCTTCATTTTTCGAAAAAGCATCGCGTTGTTTATTGATATGCACTGGTATTCTTGGGAAGAAACCCGTTCTGTGTTACGGCGTGGTCCCTTGAATTACTCTCTTCTAAAATAAAGTTTTAATAACTGTTTTAGTTCTCACACCAGTCACATGACTGACCTGGAGTTTATTGTTTTAACCTAAACTCTGGGTGCCACTATTTTCGACACGGGCAACTAATAGTTTTGGTTTTGCAGATTTGTATTCACAGGATCCTGGTTTACAGCTGGAATGATATCCGGAAAGCTCTGTATCCGTATATCACCTTCGGTTGTGCTTTGTATTATTTTCCGCTGCTATGTAATTTATTGTAATCTCTGATATTTATCGAATGTAATTTATTCATTTATACTCTGTATATTCTTGTATTCTGATGGAATTGTTGTAATAGCAATGAAATGTTCTTCCGTCTGCGTCTTGATTTGTGTTGTTCTCAAACGATCAGGAGTTTCGAACGGTCTAGATCGGTTTAACGACTGATTCGGATCGAGCGAAATTTCCTTGCCGTCACATTTGGTATCAGAGCTTTGGTTTACAGAGCTCGAGAACAAGGCACATTAGAATCATACGAAAGAATTCATCAGATATTGGATTAGTAATATCCTATTAGAATGACTCGTTAGAGATAGGATCAGTAGTAACCTAGAACGAGTGTGAAGAGTATATTTTTCAAATGAAAACAATTTTGTTTTGAAAATTTAAATCACTTTATACGTATTTGATTATTTATTTATATTTAATATGGACAATCCAATATATAAAGGTTTTGTATATACGCGTCATGAACATATATTCGAAGTTTTAATATACTGGATAGATATAGGATTACACTCTAGTCGCTCGGAGATGATTTTGATGATGGAGCTCCATCACCAAAATTTATGTTCGTGTTTCGAAGGTGTGATTTCTATATATTTCCATTAGACTGGTGTGAGAACCAAAACTAATATAGCTAGAACACATTGTTGTGAATTGGCATCAAAAACAAGATTTTCAGTATATATATCAAAATTATTGATTTTAAACGTTAATCCACTAATTGATTGATGTTTGTGTTGTTTGTTTATTTGTTTGATAATTTTGAACCATTTAGCCTAATTTTATCAAATATTGACTATATTGAAATTGGTCGCATTTGCTTGCATATACATATACTTACATTGAACAGGTCATAGCAAGGAGGCTAGAGCCGAAGAATAAAATTTGTTTGCTCGACAAATAGGTACATGTTTACTATAATTTACTGTTTTGTTTGGGTGATGATGATTTTATGAGCCTATTGGCTAGCCGCTTGGCTTTTTCTTTTTCTTTTTGAGATCAGAAGGCCTATATGGCAATTTCGGGATTTTCCCGTGGCTCCCGGTGCAGGGGAGGTTATGGCGAAATTTTTCGAAAATTTAGGGTGTTAGCCAAATTTTTGAAAATTTGAAAATTCTCAGAAACTGAAAAGTTGGAGAATGGAAGCCAGATCGAACGTTGAGTTGATTAATCAAACCACCTTCGACTTTGTTCCTTTTCGTGGACGAAAAGTTTTAAGTGGGGGAGATTGTAATAACCCGGAAATTCTGAGCCAGTTTAAAATTTTTATTTTGGAAATTTTAGCGAATTTTGAATATTTAAAATGAATTATTTTAAATAATATCGACGAAAAATTTATTTTGAATATAATTAGAACGTATATATTATACGCGTCGTCGTTAGAATATAAATATTTATATATAATTATAAATAGAATTGAAAATGGCGCGGTAGTTCGATAATTCGATTTCAAACTTCAATTGAATGTACCGGGTGCAAAACAATCCGGATTTTAGTGAAACCAAAAATAATAGGATCTATTTGATAATATCTTTCCAACGAATCCGAAAAATCGAGATTTCATAGCGGGAATAAAAAGATATGTCCAGTTGAAAATTCTGAATAGTCGCTATGGAATTCAGGCCCTTAAGAATGGGAATTTTGCAAACGACCTCGGATTTCAATGAAACCACTTTTGTTGGGTCCGTGATGTCAAATTATTGCTAGGTTTCAAATTTCATAATTTTTCAAATCAATATGTGAGCGTGGAGAAGGAAAACGCGTTTGACCAGTTTTAATTGATTTTAATCGACTGGAAATTGGCCATTTTTCTAACGGTCTCAGAATTCGATGAAATTAGTTTTGTTAGGACCGTATCGTCAATACGAAGCTAGAAAATATTTTTCGGGAATTTTTAGAATTAGTATGTGACCCCAGTAAATTGAAATGTGCGTTCAAATTCAATATATAGAGTTATATGTAGATTTTGACGGAAACTGATTGAAACGATCGAATCAGCTTGCGATACATATCCCATTGTGTTCGAAATGGGGGTAATACGCTATGGACGACAGGCGGTGGGCCTCGTTTCGAGGTCGAAATAAAAAGTCAACTTTTTTTAAATAAAATAATTAAATAAATTAAACACTCTCCTCTCTATATTCCTCTGGACCCCCCCACCCCCATTCGATTTTCCAAATCAGAAATTGAAAAAAAAAAGAACCCGTCGCCTTCGTTCCTCCACCCTCCCCATCTCCGATCAACGTTGTGCGCCCCCAGGCGTCGCCGCCAAGGCTGGCGAACCCCCCCTCTTCCTCCTCTCGTTAGCATCCCCATCGATCCTCCTTTCCCCCAACGCGCGAACCCCAAATCGAGACAGCCTTGGACCCCGCCCTCCGACCAACCGACGAGCCACCACCGCACCTCCACTCCTCCCTCAGCCCTGTCGCGCCCACCTCTGGCCAACTTCCCTGTCTCTTCTCTTTCTTCCCTCCTCTTTCTTCTTGAAACAGCCACGAAAACCCTCGTCTGCCCCTGGAAACCACAGCTCGAGCAGCGAGCACAATCACCTCCTTAGCCACCATGGACAGTACGCCGACAGCTACAACTTCCCTGAGCCTCCTCCGATCGTCAACCGTCCGGTGAGTGTTTATTTTCGTTTTTTTAAGTGGGTTGTATAATTAAAAATGCGATCTTTAGTTATTGATATCGTAAAGAAAAATCTGATCTTTATGTGATTAGATTAGAAAGAAAGTTATTGTTTTTAACATAAGAAAGTTATTGTTTTGACATTAGAAAGTTATGGTTTTTAGAAAGAGAAAGATACGATTTTTAGAACTGTAAAGGTATGAAATAATTTTTAGAAGAATAAAAATATGATTTTTATCATATGTGAAGAATAAAAATATGATTTTTATATTTTTAAAGTATTAAAAATATGATTTTTATATTTTTAAAGTATTAAAAATTTAATCTTTATTATGTAGAAAGTGAAAAAATAGGATTTTTGTTTATGTAGAGAATTAAAAATCTAATTTTTACATGATAGGAATATTAGAAATATCATCTTTGTATATGTAGCGAAATAAAAATCTGATTTTATATACGTCGAAATAAAGAGGTGATTTTTATGAAGGCGAAATCTATATATTTGAAAAGGCGAAATCTATATATTTGAAAAGGCGAAATCTATATATTTGAAAAGGCGAAATCTATATATTTGAAAAGGCGAGATCTATATAATTAGAAAAGACGATATCTTTAAATTTGAAAAAGTGAAATATTTATAGTTGAAAGGACGAGATTTTTATATATTGAATAGCAAAGTAAAAATTCGGTTTTTATATATTGAAAAGCGAAGTAAAAATTCGATTTTTACATATGTAGTGGCTACGGGCAACGAAAGTGATAAGAGACGAGAGCAGTGAAGATTTCCTGCATTAGAAGTGTCGTGGGATTGGGATAGCTATAGGTGAGAATTTCTCACTCTTTAATTTCTTTTTCTAGTTATATATATATATACTAGGATGCAGACGGTGTTTAGTAGCACCCGACACCCGTCATCCACAGACCATGGATGGCTTGTTTGTTTAATTGTTTGGTTGTGTAGTTGGTTAGATTAATTGGTTTGAATTGAATCGTTGGGTGAAATGGAATGATTTGATTGATGTGTGAGTGGCGTGGGCCTTCACTAGACTGGGGATAAGGCTAGGCCTCGTCCCGTTTCTAGTATCGTGTCGTTATGCCGCCGAAATTTTCTAAAATAAGCTAGAAAAATAAAGATATCATTTTATTTAATAAATGAACTGAATAGAATATTTTCATAGGTTGAATAAAATGTTTTATCGTTAAAAATATAATCTTTAACGTGAAAGTGAATAAATAAATATCTATAAACAAATCGGCCGATTTGTTTATATACACTGATTTGACTGATATTGATTGGGTCGATAAATTTTACACATCGCCCAACTGCACAAATAAAACCTGTGTCTGATTGTTTGAAACCCCACACGGGTGTTGGGATGAAATTTGAAGTTCACTCATCCTGATTGATTAAATATGTCGATCGATTGATTGACAGGCTGTTACAAGCGTTAGATATCTATATTTGATGCTTATACAGTGTAGTGCACTTTGGTTGATGGTTGATTATTTTTCAATGCTATTATATACGTGTGATGTATGAAAATCCATATAATTAACATTATATGGTGATTGATTGGGCCTCATTCCAATTTAGAAAATAAAGAATATTATAAAATAAAGGTTCATGTGTTGACAGTACTCGTACGTTGAGATTAGTCATGTGTTGAACGAAATATTTGAAATAGAAATATTTGAAAGGAAATATTTGAAATAGAAATATTTGAAATAGAAATATTTGAATAGAAATATTTGAAATAGAAATATTTGAATAGAAATATTTGAAATAGAAATATTTGAAATAGAAATATTTGAATAGAAATATTTGAAATAGAAATATTTGAATTAGAAATATTTGAATAGAAATATTTGAAATAGAAATATTTGAAATAGAAATATTTGAAATAGAAATATTTGAAATAGAAATATTTGAAAAAGAAATATTTGAAAAAGAAATATTTGAAATAGAATATTAGAAAATAGAAATATATAAAGCCGTGTTGATTAGATTGACGCCATTTTGACGTGAACGATATTTATATCGATTTTATTCATTTTAAAATGAATATTGAAAAGTGATTTCGAAATCGAGTATTTTGAAATGAAATTTGAATTGAATCGAATAGAAAACCAATTTGAATTGAATCGAATAGTAAACCAATTTGAATTGAATCGAATAGAAAACCAATTTGAATTGAATCGAATAGAAAACCAATTTGAATTGAATCGAATAGAAAACCAATTTGAATTGAATCGAATAGAAAACCAATTTGAATTGAATCGAATAGAAAACCAATTTGAATTGGATCGAATAGAAAACCAATTTGAATTGAATCGAATAGAAAACCAATTTGAATTGAATCGAATAGGAAACCAATTTGAATTGAATCGAATAGGAAACCAATTTGAATTGAATCGAATAGGAAACCAATTTGAATTGAATCGAATAGAAAACCAATTTGAATTGAATCGAATAGAAAACGAATCTGAATTGAATTGAAAACGAATTCGAATTGAATTGATAACGAATTGAATTGAATAGAAATGAATTTTAAAATGAATTTATAAGAAAAAAAATTCAATTTTGATTTGAATTGAAATGGAAGTTGAAATTGTTTTTGAAACGAATTTAAAACTATTTATATAATTCGTTTTAAATAGAAATCGACGAAATATATATTATATATATTATATATATAATATAATGGCCTGAATAGAACGCGTCGCGCCGCGGCAGTTCGTGAATTTCGACCATTTATTTCAAACGGACATTACGGGAGATCCGACCATCGGATTCTCCTAAAACCGGAACCGTTGGGTTCGTATCGAAAAGAGCTTTCTAACGAATATTATAAATTTGAAATCTAACGGTTGGATTTGGAGATACGTCCAAATCAAATTCGAAAAAGGTCGCTGTAAGTGCAATTCGATGGCCGTTGTTGGAAATCGACTGTACGGGCCTTGATAAAATTATTAAAAATAGTAATAATTTATGTAAAATCATAAGAAATGATTTGGGAAAAATTGGGATGAAAAACTCCATATTTGAAAAGATAAAAATAGATTTTTATCGAAATGAACTAGTTTTGAACTGAAATTAAAACCCATTTATTTTTAAATAAATAAATTGGATTTGAAATGGGTTTAAATAGAATTGATTCATGGGTTTATCGTGAACTGTGTTTTAAATAACACTTGTTCTTTAACCCGATAATAAATTGAATGTAGTTTGGGTTTGTCGTGAACTGTGTTTTAAATGACACTAGTTCTTTAACCCAATAAAAGGAGTTTTAATGAATCTGCAATTAGAATGAAATGTGAATTGATAATTTAAATTATCAAATTTAGAAAGGGAGCGAGAATGGAGTATCACCAGTTTTGCTCCAAAGCGATAGTTAAATCTTTAATTAGATTTGAACGTGAAATGTTAATTAATTTTACCGATAACACCATGGTGTTAGATATGGAGTATTACCAGTTTTGCTTCATGGGATGAATAGGTTGGGATTGGGAAATAAAATAAAATAAAATAAATAATTACTTCGATGTGGTTCGCTAATCTCGACTAGTTTGGAAAACCATAATTTGGTTTGAAAAGACATCCAAAGGAAGATTAAAGGATAAATTTTAAAGAATTTATCTTGGATAAAATTAATGGGAACCTTTCCCTAAGAATGTGATTTTGTGAATAAAAGAATATTCTGAATTGGAATGAGGCGTATGTCGAGTTTGTGTAACATTTGTTTTTAATATAAGCGGGTTGTTCGGAAAGTCCGGGTTTATACCCATTCTGAATAACCGATTCGACGATATGTCGAGGATGAAGACGGTGGTCGAAGACCGGAAGTCTTCACATCGTTTGGATAATTACTGATGATCCTGATTGGGCTGTACACCCAAGAGGACGCAAATAGTTGGTGGTCGTCCAAACGTACTTGGAGATCGATGGATACGCGAGGAAAGTGCCTCCGGTTTCGTTCAGACCCAGAACGAACTTGTAAATGGATTGTGTGTCTGACATTGGATTTTATTCTGTGTTGATTGATTTCTGTTAAATATATATCTGTTTGGCGGCGGAGAATTTATTCTCTTGCTTAACGCCCTTCTCTGAGACGTATGAGCTTAGAGGTTATATATCGATAGATATCAATCGCATAGCATATATTGCCTGTGTGGCATGCTGAGATGCAATGATCAAGGCTTCTGTTGAAAAGCAAAGTCTTGTGGTTGATGATCAAAGCACGGCCTACGTGGAAGCTTTGTGTATAGCGTGGATTCGCGAGCCTCACACCTCGATATGAGTTAAAAACGGGATATGGACCGTTGGGAGAACACGACGTTTCTTTCTAGCTTTGGTGGTGTCAGTGACTTACCAGCCCTGACATTTATATACATTTCACCTTTGTGGTTGTTGGAATGAGGCGCCTCGATTATAGGTCTGTAAGGACCGGGAAACGTGTGTTCAGGCATAATTAATCCTCTAACGTAAGTGAGGACCGGCCCAACCGATCCAGGATTGCCCAGAGTGCGTAGTCCTGAGACATTTGCTAGAGTGTCTCGAAAGCGGAGAGGAGCTTGCCCCTTGCCTCGACTCATGACGGAAATCCAATTTCCAATACGTGTATTGCGGTTTTAATTGTAGAACTAGTATGGCGACATAGTGGTATGGGACATTCATGCCGCCTATGATTTATATTAATGATTGAAACTGTTTTGACACTATACACTTATTATAGTATCAAATGATTTGTTTTAAACGTACCAAGCATGTTTGGCTGTTATAAGGTAAAACCCTATCCTCCGGCTTGCGTTGCATTGTGTGATGGGACCTGGGTCTTATAATAGCTTCATTTTTCGAAAAAGCATCGCGTTGTTTATTGATATGCACTGGTATTCTTGGGAGGAAACCCGTTCCGTGTTACGGCGTGGTCCCTTGAATTACTCTCTTTTAAAATAAAGTTTTAATAACTGTTTTAGTTCTCACACCAGTCACATGACTGACCTGGAGTTTATTGTTTTAACCTAAACTCTGGGTTCCCCTATTTTCGACACGGGCAGCTAGTAGTTTTGGTTTTGCAGATTTGTATTCATAGGATCCTGGTTTACAGCTGAAATGATATCCGGAAAGCTCTGTATCCGTATATCACCTTCAGTTGTGCTTTGTATTATTTTCCGCTGCTATGTAATTTATTGTAATCTCTGATATTTATCGAATGTAATTTATTCATTTATACTCTGTATATTCTTGTATTCTGATGGAATTGTTGTAATAGCAATGAAATGTTCTTCCGTATGCGTCTTGATTTGTGTTGTTCTCAAACGATCAGGAGTTTCGAACGGTCTAGATCGGTTTAATGACTGATTCGGATCGAGCGAAATTTCCTTGCCATCACAGCAGGACCCACCGCGAGACCCCCACAACACCATAGACCCGGCGCCACCCAGCTACCACAACGACCCCCTCCCCCGACGCCTCAGTACCCCTCTCCGCCTCCTGCGCCGCCCTAGCAGCCCACTCCCTCTTTTAACAGCCAAAGTAAGTTTTTTATTTTATTTTATTTACTTGTTTATTTTTATTTAAAAATAACTAGTTTATAGAAATAAAAAAAAGGGTTTTGATACTATAGTGAAGTAAAGATACAATTTTTAGAATGGAAAAAATTTGTTTATAAAAGTATGATCATTTATATAGTAGCTTTAAAAAGACTAGATTTTTAATTATAAAGATTTGATCTTTAGAAGTTAAAAAAATATAATTTTTATATATGTATGAAGTTAAAAATATAATTTTTATATATGTTTGAAGTTAAAAATATAATTTTTATATATGTACGATAGCAAAAATAAGATTTTTATATTATATAGATAATAAAAAATTCGATCTTTATATCATAGGAAGAATAAAAATATGATTTTTATTCATGTAGAGTAATAAAAATATAATTTTTATTATATTACTTGCAAGATAAAAATATAATTTTTATCATGGAAGCAGCGTTGTAAAGGAGTGATTTTTACATATGTAGCAGAGATATAAAAATACGATTTTTATATAGAGAATGGCGAGAGAAAAATAGAATTTTTATCTATATAGTAGGGGTATAAAAATAGAATTTTTATCTATATAGTAGTGGTATAAAAATAGAATTTTTATCTATATAGTAACAATATAAAAATGTGATTTTATCCATATAGAGTGATTATAAAAATGTGATTTTTATATGCATAGCAACGATATAAAAATGGGATTTTTATATATGTAGTGGCTACGGGCAATGTAATTGACAAAAGGCGAGCACGGCGGAGATTTTCTACATATGAAGAGTCGCGGTGTATTGGTTTAGCTAGTCGGTGAGAACTTCTCACCTTTATTTTATTTTCTAGTTGAAATAAATACTAGGATGCAGATGGTGCTTAGTAGCACCTGACACCCGTCGTCCACAGACCACGGACGGCTTCTTTGTTTGATTGTTGTGTTGTGAAATTTGATTGTGTGAAATAAAATATTTTATAGTGGAAAATATTTTATAGTTAAAAATATATTTTTTAACGTGTATATAAAATAAATAGTAATAAACAAATCGGACAATTTGTTTATATACACTGATTTGATTGATATTGATTGGGATGGTAAATTTTACACATCGTCCAACTGCACAAATAAAATCTGTGTTTGTTGATTTGAAACCCCACACAGGTATTGGGATGATAATTGACATACACTAATCCCGATTGTTTAGTTGTATGTCAATCGATGGGTTGACAGACTGTGTAAGCGTTAATTATTTATATTTAATGCTTATACATTTGTGTGGTGCACTCTGTATGATGATTGATTATATATCGTTGTTATTATATACATGTGTTGTAGAAAATCCATATAATTAACATTATATGGTAATTGATTAGGCCTCATTCCAATTTAGAAAATAAATTCATGTGTTGAATTGAAAATAATTCATGTGTTGAATTGAAAAATATTCATGTGTTGAATAGAATAAATATTCATGTGTTGAATAGAATAGACATTCATGTGTTGAATAAAAGCCGTGTTGATTAGATTGACGCCATTTTGACGTGAACGATATTTATATCGATTTTATTCATTTTTCAATGAATATTGAAAGTGATTTCAAAATTCGAATTAAATTGAAATTGAATTGAAATCGATTTGAAATGAAATTAAAATGAATTTACATTGAAATTGAATTGAAATCGATTTGAAATGAAATTAAAACGAATTTATATTGAAAAATTCAATCTTGATTTGAATTTGAAAAGGTAGTTGAAATCGTTTTGAAAACGAATTTAAATGATTTATAAAATACGTTTTGAAAGGAAATCGACGAAATATATATAGAATGGCCTGAATAGAACGCGCCGCGCCGCGGCAGTTCGCGAATTTCGACCATTGACTTCAATTGATATTACGGGAGATCCGACCGTCGGATTCTCCTAAAACTGGAACCGTTGGGTTCGTATCGAAAAGGGCTTTCTAACGAATATTATAAATTAGAAATCTAACGGTTGGATTTGGAATTATGTCCAAATCAAATTTGGAAAAGGTCGTTGTAAGTGCAGTTCGATGGCCGTTGATGGAAATCGACTGTACGGGCCTTGATAAAATTATCAAAAATAGTAATAATTTGTGTAAAATCATAAGAAATGATTTGTGAAGAATTGGGATGAAAAACTCTATATTTGAAAAGATAAAAATAGATTTTTATCGAAATTAACTAGTTTTGAACTAGAATTAAAAATCAATTTATTTTTTAAATAAATAAATTGAATTTGAAATGGTCTTAAAAGTAACCAGAATTTCCAATAATTGAACTGGAATGGATTTGAATCGAAATTGTCTTTGGAATATTTCGATGTTGGATTTCGTGGTTATAAAAATATTGTTATGGAAATTTGAAAGATATATTTATATCGTTATTTCCAATACGATATTTGTTGGTCATAGAATTTGATATTGAATATAAGCCGATATATTTTCTATTCAGAGCCTTGTATTTAATATCAAATGTGATTTGGGTTTGTCGTGAATGGTGTCTTCATTAACACTATTCTTAAACCCAGTTGAGAAAAAGATTAAATCTTTTTATTTAGATTTAATGAAGTGTACCAATTAAATGGTATTTAATTGGAATTAAATTGGAATTGATTTTTGGGTTTATCGTGAACGATGTTTTAAATAACACTTGTTCTTTAACCCGATAATTAATAGAATGTGATTTTTGGTTTATCGTGGACCGTGTTTTAAATAACATTGGTTCTTTAACCCAGTTAAAGACAGGATATTGATTTCTGTGAAGATTAAAACTAAGTGGGGTTTTAATGAATCTTTAATTAGATTGAAATGATCGAGAATGGAGTATCACCAGTTTTGCTCCAGGCGATAGTTAAATCTTTAATTAGATTTTAACGTGAAATGGTAATTAAATTTACCGATAACACTCTGGTGTTAGATATGAAGTATGACCAGTTTAATTTCATAGGATGAATAGGTTGGGATTGAGAAATAAAATAAATGATTACTCCGGTGTGGTTCGCTAATCCCGACTAGTTTGAATTGATATTCAAAAGGAGATTAAAGAATAAATTTAAAGAATTTATCTTTGATAAAATTAATGGGAACCTTTCCCAAATTATAAGAATATTTGAATAAAAGAATATTCTGAATTTGAATGAGGCGTGTGTTGTGTTTGTGTAACACTTGTTTATTATATACGCGAGTTATTCAGAAAGACCGGGTTTATCCCATTCTGAATAACTGATTCGACGTGGTGTCGAGGATGAAGACGGTGGTTGAAGGCCGGAGGTGTAACAACCCGTAAAATGCGAGCCAGTTTGAAATTTTTATTTTGGCAATTTTAGCGAATTTTGATTATTTAAAATGAATTATTTTAAATAATATCGACGGGAAATCTATTTTGAATAGAATTCGAACATATATATTATACGCGCCGTCGTTAGAATGTAAATAATTATATATAATTATAAAAGGAATTGAAAATGGCGCGGTAGTTCGATAATTTGATTTCAAACTTCAATTGAATGTACCGGGTGCCAAACAATCCGGATTTTAGTGAAACCAAAAACATTAGAATCTAATTGATAATATCTTTCCAACGAATCCGGGAAATCAAGATTTCGTAGCGGGAATCAAAAGATATGTCCAGTTGAAAATTCTGAATAGTCGCTATGGAATTCAGGCCCTTAAAAATAGCCATTTTGCAAACGACCTCGGATTTCGACGAAACCAGTTTTGTTGGATCCGCAGTGTCAAATTATTGCTAGGTTTCAAATTTCATAATTTTTCGAATCAATATGTGAGCGTGGCAAAGGAAAACGCGTTTGACCAGTTTCAGTTGATTTTAATCAACTGGAAAATGGCCATTTTTCTAACGGTCTCAGAATTCGAAGAAATTAGTTTTGTTAGGACCGTATCGTCAATACGAAGCTAGAAAATATTTTTATGGAATTTATAAAGTTAGTATGTGCCCCCGGCAAATTAAAATGTACGTTTAAAACTGAAATTCAATGTTTTATACTTTAATTTGAAGAATAACTGACTGTAACAGTCGAAATCAGCTTGCGATACATATCCCATTGTGTTCGGAATAGGGGTAATTAGCTAGGGGCGACAGTTGTTGGGTTTGATTTGGAGTTCGTTATCGTATCGAGATAATTTTTGGAATTAATTATTATAATATAAATATAAAGGCACATTAAAAAGGGGTCAAAACCCTTGACCGTGGTCAAAGCTTCCGCAGCGCCTCCACTTGAAAATAACAGCTGAAATCATCAAGAAATCGCACCCAATTTTCTCCTAATTCGATAAATGAAATTCAAACTTATAATTACAAAACCAAAGAGCTCTCTGAGCTGTACATGATCGACGATCATGATCGGGGATAAGGCTTCCTGTCGACCGGAATTTGCTCGGGAATGGGCTGCGTTCGAACTGAGGTTGAGGGAGCTAGGGTTGATCGAATTCCAAGGCGTCGATGGTGGTGAGAGAGGGCACGAGCGACTTCATGGTGATGGCGTTGGATGGTGGGCTGGCGCATGGAGTTGCGTGCGGCGGTGGATCCCTTCTTGCGAGCGTGGTTCATTTCAGTTCCTGGTAGTGAACGATTGGCAGGGAAAGGTTAAGGAGATAATCATTGTAATTATATTATTGATAATTAGTTATTAAAGTAATTCTATTTTAAAATTCCATAACTCGTTCAAATAAAAACAGAATCGAACGAGGTTGAGTGCGTTGTGATCGTGTCGAAGAACACTACGTCATGGAACAGTCCAAAACAGAAACTGAAGCTGCTGAGATTTTTGATATGATTAAACGCTGGTTTGATTACATTAAAACAATCGTTTTAATAACGATCTCGAAACCAGTCAAGGTGAGAATTCTCTCACTAAAATATTTTTTTTGTACAGTAATTTATTTTACTACTGCATATATGAACTGTTCCCCGTCGTCCACAGACCATGGACGACTTGTTTGTTTGGTTGTGTTCTGTGTGAAAATTGATCGTGGTGTAAAATGAATATATATATATATATATACATAGCAAAGTGAAATAACATATATATGAAAAGTGAAATATATATACATAGCAAAGTGAAATAACATATATATGCAAAGTGAAATATATATATATGTGTGAAATGAAGAGTGAAATTTATATATATAGAAAAGCGAAATTTATATATATAGAAAAGCGAAATTTATATATATAGAAAAGCGAAATATTGAATATATTGAAAGTGAAATAACATGTATATGAAAGTGAAAATATCGAATATATTGAAAGTGAAAATATCGAATATATTGAAAGTGAAAATATTGAATATATTGAAAGTGAAAATATCGAATATATTGAAAGTGAAAATGTCGAATATATTGAAAGTGAAAATACCGAATATATTGAAAGTGAAAATATTATATATATTGAAAGTGAATATATATATATATATATATATATATTGAAATATGAAAACGTATCTATATAGAATATGAATTCGAATTGAATTGAAAACGAATTGAAGTGAATTCAAATTGAATTGAAATTTGATTTGAATAGAAATGAAAGTAAAAACGAATTTATAAGGAAAAATTCAATTTTGATTTGAATTGAAATGGAAGTTGAAATTGTTTTTGAAAGGAATTTAAAACGATTTATAAAATTCGTTTTAAATAGAAATCGACGAAATATATATAATATATATATTATATATATAATATAATGGCCTGAATAGAACGCGCCGCGCCGCGGCAGTTCGTGAATTTCGACCATTTATTTCAAACGGACATTGCGGGAGATCCGACCGTCGGATTCTCCTAAATCCGGAACCGTTGGGTTCGTATCGAAAAGAGCTTTCTAACGAATATTAGAAATTCAAAATCTAACGGTTGGATTTGGAGATACGTCCAAATCAAATTTGGAAAAGGTCGCTGTAAGTGCAGTTCGATGACCGTTGATGGAAATCGACTGTATGGGCCTTGATAAAATTCTTAAAAATATCGATAATTTGTGAAAAATCATAAGAAATGATTTGAGAAGAATTGGGATGAAAAACTCCATATTTGAAAAGATAAAAATAGATTTTTATCGAATTGAACTAGTTATTAACTAGAAAAATAATCCAATGGTTATAAATAAATAAATTGGATTATATTTAAATTGAAATTATCTTTGGATATTTTCGATATTGGGTTCCATGATTATACAGATATTGTGATGGGAATTTGGAAGATTTCGATATCGTTATTCCCGATATGATATCTGTTGGTTTCAGGATTTGATGTTGAATATAAGTCGATACTCTCTCTATTCAAAACCTTATATTTAATGTCAAATTTGATTGATTGATGGTTTGGATTGTGCTCGACCAGTTTATGAGCAAAATATGCTTTTACATTTAGCATTGGGTTGGGTTGAAAATATTTGTGTGCTAACGCCTTGTGAAACACTTCACGATTTGACGATAAGGTGTTTAGCGATGTTGTGTTCATTTCAAATTTAACGAATGATTGTGAAATGATATTTTTCTTAAGTGAAAAGAAATGTATTCCCGATTTTGGATAGGGAATGTTTTATAGAAATGTTTTATAAAACAGAAAGGATTTCGAGGCCCAAAACCCGATGATTTCTAAAATGATTTAGAAATGTATTATATGTTACATTGTGGTTCATCGCGTATTCGATTAGTTGCTATTGATGATGTATCTGTTTGGTGGCGGAGAATTTATTCTCTTGCTTAACACCCTTCTTTGAGACGTACGAGCTCAAAGGTTATGTGATTAATAGTGACTGATCATATGCGTGAATTACTGATGTGAAGTACTATATTTTGAAAGTACTTGTGATTATTACGTTGTGAAATGATTTTCCCTACTTCGGGATATGAAATGATTTAGTATGTGGCTAAAGATTCGGGTAACCCTGAGACTAAAAGTATGGGTGAGAGGGCGGTGTATGCTCTCCATGAGTGGGAGGTGCATCGTCGGTGTAGCCTACTCCTACGTGGGGTAGGTGCACATTTATATATCGAGTTGCGAGGTGCATACCCTTTGCCTTGTCGATGGGGAGCACGATATTTGGTTGCATACTTGTTTGTATGCATTGTTATGTTTTGGAATTCACATTTCAAAATGATTTGATTTGAGATCCCGAAGTGAAATTCTACTTTGATATAGAAAGTTAGATATGTATTTCAAATGATTTGAAATAAGAAATCGGGAATAAAATCCAAAGGAATAATTTCTGTAAATCGAATTGGATTTAGAAAATCTAAGTGTAGTGATTAATCTAAATGGGTAGATTGGGATATTGCATGTTGATTGATGCATAGTAGATCCATATATCTATATTGATTATTGTTTATACACTGGTATTCATGGGGGTAAACCCGTTCCGCGTTAGCGGCGTGGTCCCGTGATATGCCATTTTAGTAAATAAGTTAATTATAACTGTTAGAGTTTCTCACACCAGTCCCATGACTGACCTGTAGTTTGCTTTTCCTTTGCGAACTCGGGTGCCCCTATTTTCCACACGGGCAGTCGAGTAGTTTTATTTTGCAGATGTATTGAGCAGGATTCTGGATTGAAGCTTTAAGCTGTGTCCAGGCATTTACAGTCTTCCGCTGTGTAGTTTATATTTCCGCTGTGCATTGTATTACATTTATGTAAATTTATCTTCCGCTGTGTATTATATTTCGATATACTCTGATATTCTGTACTCTGATGTAACATTATTATGATGTTTATTGAAGTCTTCTGTTATTTGTTCTGATGTGTTGTATACCCAAAGTTAGCGTATGCGGGATTCGAACGGTCTTGGTCGATTTAGCGATCGATTAGGTCCGGGCGAAATCCGTGCCGTTACACGTGGTATCAGAGCTTTGGTTTACAAAGCTCAGAGAACAAGGCACATTAGAACCATACGAAAGAATTCATCAGAAAGTGGATTAGTAATATCCAACGAGAATGACTCGTTAGAGATGGGATCAGTAGTATCCTAGAACGAGTGTGAAGAGTATATTTTTCAAATGAAAACAATTTTTGTTTTGAAAATTTAAATCAATTATTCGTATTTGGTTATTTATTTATATTGATGTGGACAATCCAGTATATAAAGATTTTGCGTATACGTCTGATCCACGTGTATTTGAAATTTTAATATATTGGATAGATATAGCAACACACTCTAGTCGCCCGAAGATGATATTGATGATAGCGATCGCATCATCAACGTTTATGTTCGAGTTTCGAAGGTGTGATTTTCTATATATTTCCATTAGACTGGTGTGAGAACCAAAACTAATATAGCTAGAATACATTGTTGTGATTTGGCATCAAAAACAAGATTTTCTGTATATGTATCAAAATTATGAATTTGAAACGTTAAATTCACTAATTGATTGATGTTTGTGTTGTTTGTTTAATTGTTTGATAATTTTGAACCATTTAGCCTAATTGAACCAAATATTGAGTTGTATTGAAAATTGGTTGCATTTGCTTGCATATACATATATATCATTGAACAGATCATAGCAAGGAGGCTAGAGCAAAGAATAAAATTTGTTTGCCCGACAAATAGGTACATGTTTACTACATAATTTACTGTTTTGTTTGGGTGATGATGATTTTATGAGCCTATTGGCTAGCCGCTTGGCTTTTTCTTTTTCTTTTTGAGATCTGAAGGACCGGGGAAGCTATTTGAAATTCCCCGATGCTCCCATTGCAGGGGAGGTTATGGCGAAATTTTTCGAAAATTTAGGGTGTTACCCAAATTTTTGAAAATTCTCATAAACTGAAAAGTTGGAGAATGAAAGCCAGATCGAGCGTAGAGTTGATTAATCAAACCACTTTCGACTTTGTTCCTTTTCGGGGACGAAAAGTTTTAAGTGGGGGAGATTGTAACAACCCGTAAAATGCGAGCCAGTTTGAAAATTTTATTTTGGCAATTTTAGCGAATTTTGATTATTTAAAATGAATTATTTTAAATAATATCGACGGGAAATCTATTTTGAATAGAATTCGAACGTATATATTATACGCGCCGTCGTTAGAATATAAATAATTATATATAATTATAAAAGGAATTGAAAATGGCGCGGTAGTTCGATAATTTGATTTCAAACTTCACTTGAATGTACCGGGTGCCAAACAATCCGGATTTTAGTGAAACCAAAAACATTAGAATCTAATTGATAATATCTTTCCAACGAATCCGGGAAATCAAGATTTCATAGCGGGAATCAAAAGATATGTCCAGTTGAAAATTCTGAATAGTCGCTATGGAATTCAGGCCCTTAAAAATAGCCATTTTGCAAACGACCTCGGATTTCGACGAAACCAGTTTTGTTGGATCCGCAGTGTCAAATTATTGCTAGGTTTCAAATTTCATAATTTTTCGAATAAATATGTGAGCGTGGCAAAGGAAAACGCGTTTGACCAGTTTCAGTTGATTTTAATCGACTGGAAAATGGCCTTTTTTCTAACGGTCTCAGAATTCGAAGAAATTAGTTTTGTTAGGACCGTATCGTCAATACGAAGCTAGAAAATATTTTTATGGAATTTATAAAGTTAGTATGTGCCCCCGGCAAATTAAAATGTACGTTTAAAACTAAAATTCAATGTTTTATACTTTAATTTGAAGAATAACTGACTGTAACAGTCGAAATCAGCTTGCGATACATATCCCATTGTGTTCGGAATGGGGGTAATTAGCTAGGGGCGACAGTTGTTGGGTTTGATTTGGAGTTCGTTATCGTATCGAGATAATTTTTGGAATTAATTATTATAATATAAATATAAAGGCACATTAAAAAGGGGTCAAAACCCTTGACCGTGGTCAAAGCTTCCGCAGCGCCTCCACTTGAAAATAACAGCTGAAATCATCAAGAAATCGCACCCAATTTTCTCCTAATTCGATAAATGAAATTCAAACTTATAATTACAAAACCAAAGAGCTCTCTGAGCTGTACATGATCGACGATCATGATCGGGGATAAGGCTTCCTGTCGAACGGAATTTGCTCGGGAATGGGCTGCGTTCGAACTGAGGTTGAGGGAGCTAGGGTTGATCGAATTCCAAGGCGTCGATGGTGGTGAGAGAGGGCACGAGCGACTTCATGGTGATGGCGTTGGATGGTGGGCTGGCGCATGGAGTTGCGTGTGGCGGTGGATCCCTTCTTGCGAGCGTGGTTCATTTCAGTTCCTGGTAGTGAACGATTGGCAGGGAAAGGTTAAGGAGATAATCATTGTAATTATATTATTGATAATTAGTTATTAAAGTAATTCTATTTTAAAGTGCCATAACTCGTTCAAATAAAAACAGAATCGAACGAGGTTGAGTGCGTTGTGATCGTGTCGAAGAACACTACGTCATGGAACAGTCCAAAACAGAAACTGAAGCTGCTGAGATTTTTGATATGATTAAACGCTGGTTTGATTACATTAAAACAATCGTTTTAATAACGATCTCGAAACCAGTCAAGGTGAGAATTCTCTCACTAAAATATTTTTTTTGTACAGTAATTTATTTTACTACTGCATATATGAACTGTTCCCCGTCGTCCACAGACCATGGACGACTTGTTTGTTTGGTTGTGTTCTGTGTGAAAATTGATCGTGGTGTAAAATGAATATATATATATATACATAGCAAAGTGAAATAACATATATATGAAAAGTGAAATATATATACATAGCAAAGTGAAATAACATATATATGCAAAGTGAAATATATATATATGTGTGAAATGAAGAGTGAAATTTATATATATAGAAAAGCGAAATTTATATATATATAGAAAAGCGAAATTTATATATATAGAAAAGCGAAATATTGAATATATTGAAAGTGAAATAACATGTATATGAAAGTGAAAATATCGAATATATTGAAAGTGAAAATATCGAATATATTGAAAGTGAAAATATTGAATATATTGAAAGTGAAAATATTGAATATATTGAAAGTGAAAATGTCGAATATATTGAAAGTGAAAATATCGAATATATTGAAAGTGAAAATATTATATATATTGAAAGTGAAATATATATATATATATATTGAAATATGAAAACGTATCTATATAGAATATGAATTCGAATTGAATTGAAAACGAATTGAAGTGAATTCAAATTGAATTGAAATTTGAATTGAATAGAAATGAAAGTAAAAACGAATTTATAAGGAAAAATTCAATTTTGATTTGAATTGAAATGGAAGTTGAAATTGTTTTTGAAAGGAATTTAAAACGATTTATAAAATTCGTTTTAAATAGAAATCGACGAAATATATATATTATATATATTATATATATAATATAATGGCCTGAATAGAACGCGCCGCGCCGCGGCAGTTCGTGAATTTCGACCATTTATTTCAAACGGACATTGCGGGAGATCCGACCGTCGGATTCTCCTAAATCCGGAACCGTTGGGTTCGTATCGAAAAGAGCTTTCTAACGAATATTAGAAATTCAAAATCTAACGGTTGGATTTGGAGATACGTCCAAATCAAATTTGGAAAAGGTCGCTGTAAGTGCAGTTCGATGACTGTTGATGGAAATCGACTGTATGGGCCTTGATAAAATTCTTAAAAATATCGATAATTTGTGAAAAATCATAAGAAATGATTTGAGAAGAATTGGGATGAAAAACTCCATATTTGAAAAGATAAAAATAGATTTTTATCGAATTGAACTAGTTATTAACTAGAAAAATAATCCAATGGTTATAAATAAATAAATTGGATTAGATTTAAATTGAAATTATCTTTGGATATTTTCGATATTGGTTCCGTGATTATACAGATATTGTGATGGGAATTTGGAAGATTTCGATATCGTTATTCCCGATATGATATCTGTTGGTTTCAGGATTTGATGTTGAATATAAGTCGATACTCTCTCTATTCAAAACCTTATATTTAATGTCAAATTTGATTGATTGATGGTTTGGATTGTGCTCGACCAGTTTATGAGCAAAATATGCTTTTACATTTAGCATTGGGTTGGGTTGAAAATATTTGTGTGCTAACGCCTTGTGAAACACTTCACGATTTGACGATAAGGTGTTTAGCGATGTTGTGTTCATTTCAAATTTAACGAATGATTGTGAAATGATATTTTTCTTAAGTGAAAAGAAATGTATTCCCGATTTTGGATAGGGAATGTTTTATAGAAATGTTTTATAAAACAGAAAGGATTTCGAGGCCCAAAACCCGATGATTTCTAAAATGATTTAGAAATGTATTATATGTTACATTGTGGTTCATCGCGTATTCGATTAGTTGCTATTGATGATGTATCTGTTTGGTGGCGGAGAATTTATTCTCTTGCTTAACACCCTTCTTTGAGACGTACGAGCTCAAAGGTTATGTGATTAATAGTGACTGATCATATGCGTGAATTACTGATGTGAAGTACTATATTTTGAAAGTACTTGTGATTATTACGTTGTGAAATGATTTTCCCTACTTCGGGATATGAAATGATTTAGTATGTGGCTAAAGATTCGGGTAACCCTGAGACTAAAAGTATGGGTGAGAGGGCGGTGTATGCTCTCCATGAGTGGGAGGTGCATCGTCGGTGTAGCCTACTCCTACGTGGGGTAGGTGCACATTTATATATCGAGTTGCGAGGTGCGTACCCTTTGCCTTGTCGATGGGGAGCACGATATTTGGTTGCATACTTGTTTGTATGCATTGTTATGTTTTGGAATTCACATTTCAAAATGATTTGATTTGAGATCCCGAAGTGAAATTCTACTTTGATATAGAAAGTTAGATATGTATTTCAAATGATTTGAAATAAGAAATCGGGAATAAAATCCAAAGGAATAATTTCTGTAAATCGAATTGGATTTAGAAAATCTAAGTGTAGTGATTAATCTAAATGGGTAGATTGGGATATTGCATGTTGATTGATGCATAGTAGATCCATATATCTATATTGATTATTGTTTATACACTGGTATTCATGGGGGTAAACCCGTTCCGCGTTAGCGGCGTGGTCCCGTGATATGCCATTTTAGTAAATAAGTTAATTATAACTGTTAGAGTTTCTCACACCAGTCCCATGACTGACCTGTAGTTTGCTTTTCCTTTGCGAACTCGGGTGCCCCTATTTTCCACACGGGCAGTCGAGTAGTTTTATTTTGCAGATGTATTGAGAAGGATTCTGGATTGAAGCTTTAAGCTGTGTCCAGGCATTTACAGTCTTCCGCTGTGTAGTTTATATTTCCGCTGTGCATTGTATTACATTTATGTAAATTTATCTTCCGCTGTGTATTATATTTCGATATACTCTGATATTCTGTACTCTGATGTAACATTATTATGATGTTTATTGAAGTCTTCTGTTATTTGTTCTGATGTGCTGTATACCCAAAGTTAGCGTATGCGGGATTCGAACGGTCTTGGTCGATTTAGCGATCGATTAGGTCCGGGCGAAATCCGTGTCGTTACAAGAGGTCTTCACGTCGTTTGGATAATTACTGATGATCTTGATTCGGTCATACACCCAAGAGGAGGGAATTAGTTAGTGATCGTCCAGACGTACTTGGAGATCGATGGATATGCGGGGTATTAGGTGCCTCCGGTTTCGTTCAGACCCAGAACGAACTTGTAAATGGACTGTGTGTATGACATTGGATTTTATTCTATTTGATTGATTTCTATTAAATATATATCTGTTTGGCGGCGAAGAATTTATTCTCTTGCTTAACGCCCTTCTCTGAGACGTACGAGCTCAGAGGTTATATATTGATGGATATCAAACGCATGGAGTGAATTGCCTGTGTGGCATGTCTAAGTGGCAATATGATCAAGGCTTCTATTGAAAAGCAGAGTCTGGTGGTTGATGATCAAAGCACGGCCTGTGTGGCATAGCTTTGTGTAGCGTTGATTCGCGAGCCTCACACCCCGGTTGTGAAACAGAAACGGGAGAGGACATCAGGGAGGGCATGCGTTTCTTTCTAGTTAGAAGTGGCGTCGGTGGTTTTACACGCCCTGACGAGTTTGACTTATGTGGTTGTTGCTGTTGCGAGGCACCTCAGATATATCGGTGACTGTGTGGAGCTGATGGAGTCATTTGGCTCATTTACGCCCCAAACGGCGAGGAAACGCAGTGTTCGGGCATTTTAATCCACATCGGTGTACCGGCCCTGATGATCCAAAGGCTTGACTGAGTACCTGCCTGAGACATGGGCTAGATTGTCTCAAATTCGGTGAGGACTGTCTTTTGCCTCGGTTCACATATGGAAATCCAACTTACAATATGTGACATGTGCGATTTTGATTGTAGAGCCTAGTATTGGTGACATGATATATGGTACCCATTCCGTCTATGATTAATACTTATGATTGAAATTGTTTTGACACTATACACTTATAGTAATAAAAGATGAAATTTAGCATATCAAGCATTCTTTGGCTATTATAAGGTAAAACCCTATCCTCCGGCTTGCGTTGCATTGTGTGATGGGACGTAGGTCTTATAATAGCTTCATTTTTCTTTATTTAGCATTGCGCTGTTTGTTTTATGCACTGGTATTCTTGGGAGGAAACCCGTTCCGTGTTATACGGCGTGGTCCCTTGATTTACCTAACTTTAAAATAAAGATTAATAACTGTTTTAAGTTCTCACACTAGTCACATGACTGACCTGTAGTTTATTGTCTTAAACTAAACTCTGGGTGCCCTTATTTTGACACGGGAAGCTAGTAGTTTTGGTTTTGCAGATTTATATTCACAGGATCCTGATTTACAGCTGGAACGATACTCGGAAAGCTCTGTATCCGTGTATTACTTATAGTTGTGTTTTGTACTATTTTCCGCTGCGATGTATTTAAATGTAATTTAAATCTCTGATATTTTCTATGTAATATTTATTCATACTCTGTATATTCTTTTATTCTGATGGAATTGTTGTAATATACAATGAAATGTTCTTCTGTTTGCGTTCCGATGTGGCTTGTCCTCAATTCTATCCGGGCTTTCCTTACCGGGGAAGTTGCGGGTCTCTACAGTTGGTATCAGAGCTTTGGTTTACAGAGCTCGGAGAACAAGACACGTTAGAACCAAACGAAAGAATTCATAAGAAATTGGATTAGTAATATCCAATGGGAATGACTCGTTAGAGATAGGATCAGTAGTATCCTAGAACGAGTGTAAAGAGTGTTGTTTTGAAAAATAAAATTGAAAACAAGTGTTGTTTTGAAAATTTAATTCAATTATTCGTATTTGAATATTTATTTGTATTGATTTGGACAGTCCAGTATATAAAGATTTTGCATATACGTTTGATCCGCGTGTATTCGAAGTTTTAATATACTGGATAGATATAGAATCACACTCTAGTCGCTCAGAGATGGTTCTGATGATCGCTATAGTACGTACATCATCAGAATTTATATTCGAGTTTCGAAAGTGGGATTTCTATACATTTCCAATTGACTGGTGTGAGAACCAAAATATAGTTAGAATATATTGTTGTGACTTGGCATCAAAAACATGATTTTCTGTATATATATCAAAATTATGAATTTGAAACGTTAATTCACTAATTGATTGATGGTTATGTTGTTTGATTATTTGTTTGATATTTTGAACCATTTAGCCTAATTGAATCAAAAATTGAACTGTATTGAAAATTGGTTGCAAATGCATGCATATACATGTACTTACATTGAACAGGTCATAGCAAGGAGGCTAGAGCAAGAGAATAAAATTGTTTGCCCGATAAATAGGTACATGTTTACTAATTTATTGGGTTTGGATGATTTTATGAGCCGCTTGGCTGTTTCTTTTTCTTTTTGGATTGATGAGGGCCATGGGAGGCTATTTGAAATATCCCGAAGTCCCCGGTGCAGGGGAGGTTATGGCGAAATTTTTCAAAAATTTAAGGTGTTAGCCAATTTTTTGAAAAATTTGAAAAGTTCTTGGAAACTGAAAAGTTGAAGAACTTAAGCCGTAATGAAAAAAGTGAAAGTTAAGTTGATTAGTTAAACAACTTTCGGCTTCGTTCCTTTTCGGGGATGAAAAGTTTTAACTGGGGGAGATTGTAATAACCTGGAAATCTGAGCCAATTTAAAATTTTTATTTTGGCAATTTTAGTGAATTTTGAATATTTAAAATGAATTATTTTAAATATTAACGACGAGAAATTTATTTTGAATAGAATTAGAACGTATATATTTATATAGGTCGACGTTAGAATATAAATATTTTATTTTACTTATATAACGAGCCTGAAATGGCGCGGTAGTTCGAAAATTCGATTTCAAATTTCAATTGAACATACCGGGTGCAAAATAAACCGGATTTCAGCAAAACCAAAAATATTAGAATCTATTTGAAAATATCTTTCCAACGAATCCAAAAAATCAAAATTTCATAGCGGGGATAAAAAGTTATGCCCAGTAGAAATTTCAGAATAGTCGCTATGGAATTCTGGCCCTTAAAAATGGAAATTTTGCAAACGACCTCGGTTTTCGACGAAACCACTTTTTTGGATCTGGGATGTCAAGTTATTGCTAGATTCCAAAATTCATAATTTTTGGGATCAATATGTGAGTGTGGCAAAGGAAAACGCGTTTGACCAGTTTTAGTTGATTTTAATCGACTGGAAATGGCCATTTTTCAAACGGTCTCAGAAATTGACGAAATTAGTTTGGTTAGGACCGTATCGTCAATACGAAGCTTGAAAACATTTTTCGGGAATTTTTAGGGCCCGTATGTGGCCCCGGTAAATTGAAATGTGCGCTCAAATTCAATATATAGAGTTATATTTTGACTTTAACGAAAACTGATCGAAACGATCGAATCAGCCTGCGATACATATTCCATTGTGTTCGGAATGGGGGTAATTAGCTATGAACGACAGTCGTTGGGTTCGATTTCGAGGTCAAAATAAAAAGTTGCTTTTTGAAATTAAATAATTAAATAAAAAATAATAATAACCTCTCTCCCCCCTTATTCCCTCTCAGCCCCCCCCCCCCCCCCCCGATTTCATTTTCAACAGAAATGAAAAGAGAATAAAAAAATGGAAGGTGGGATCGCGATCTCGTCCCCCCCCCCCCCCCAGGGAATCAATGCCGCCCACCAGAGAAGCCGACGCCGATCTCCTCGATCCCCCTCCCTCCTCGCGCGTTCGAAGACCGCCCCCCTCTGCCTGCGCGAACCGCAGGACGCACCGCGAGACCCCCACAACATCACAGACCCGGCGACACCCTGCTACCACCAGCTACCCCCTCCCCCGATGCCTCAGTACCCCTCTCCGCCTCCTGCGCCGCCCTAGCAGCCCACTCCCTCTTTGAACAGCCAAAGTAAGTTTTTTATTTTATTTTATTTACTTGTTTATTTTTATTTAAAAATAATTAGTTTATAGAAATAAAAAAAATAGGGTTTTGATACTATAGTGAAGTAAAGATGCAATTTTTAGCATGGAAAAAATTTGGTTATAAAAGTATGATCATTTATATAGTAGCTTTAAAAAGACTAGATTTTTAATTATAAAGATTTGATGTTTTGAAGTTAAAAAAATATATTTTTTATATATGTATGAAGTTAAAAATATAATTTTTATATATGTATAAAGTTAAAAATATAATTTTTATATATGTACGATAGCAAAAATATGATTTTTATATTATATAGATAATAAAAAATTCGATCTTTATATCATAGGAAGAATAAAAATATGATTTTTATTCATGTAGAGTAATAAAAATATAATTTTTATTATATTACTAGCAAGATAAAAATATAATTTTTATCATGGAAGTAGCGTTGTAAAGGAGTGATTTTTACATATGTAGCAGAGATATAAAAATACGATTTTTATATAGAGAATGGTGAGAGAAAAATAGAATTTTTATCTACATAGTAGCGGTATAAAAATAGAATTTTTATCTGTATAGTAGCGGTATAAAAATAGAATTTTTATCTATATAGTAACAGTATAAAAATGTGATTTTTATCCATATAGAGTGATTATAAAAATGTGATTTTTATATGCATAGCAACGATATAAAAATGGGATTTTTATATATGTAGTGACTACGGGCAATGTAATTGACAAAAGGCGAGCACGGCGGAGATTTTCTACATATGAAGAGTCGCGGTGTATTGGTTTAGCTAGTCGGTGAGAACTTCTCACCTTTATTTTATTTTCTAGTTGAAATATATACTAGGATGCAGACGGTGCTTAGCAGCACCTGACACCCGTCGTCCACAGACCATGGACGGCTTGTTTGTTTGATTGCTGTGTTGTGAAATTTGATTGTGTGAAATAAAATATTTTATAGTGGAAAATATTTTATAGTTAAAAATATATTTTTTAACGTGTATATAAAATAAATAGTAATAAACAAATCAGACGATTTGTTTATATACACTGATTTGACTGATATTGATTGGGATGGTAAATTTTACACATCGCCCAACTACACAAATAAAATATGTGTTTGTTGATTTGAACCCCACACGGGTATTGGGATGATAATTGACGTACACTAATCCCGATTGTTTAGTTGTATGTCAATCGATGGGTTGAAAGACTGTGTAAGCCTTAATTATTTATATTTAATGCTTATACAGTTGTGTGGTGCACTCTGGATGATGATTGATTATTTATCGTTGTTATCATATACATGTGTTGTAGAAAATCCATATAATTAACATTATATGGTAATTGATTGGGCCTTATTCCAATTTAGAAAATAAATTCATGTATTGAATTGAAAATAAATTCATGTGTTGAATTGGAAAATATTCATGTGTTGAATAGAATAAATATTCATGTGTTGAATAGAATAGACATTCATGTGTTGAATAAAAGCCGTGTTGATTAGATTGACGCCATTTTGACGTGAACGATATTTATATCGATTTTATTCATTTTTCAATGAATATTGAAAGTGATTTCAAAATTCGAATTAAATTGAAATTGAATTGAAATCGATTTGAAATGAAATTAAAATGAATTTACATTGAAAAATTCAATCTTGATTTGAATTTGAAAAGGAAGTTGAAATCGTTTTGAAAACGAATTCAAACGATTTATAAAATACATTTTGAAAGGAAATCGACGAAATATATATAATATATATATTATATATATATATAATGGCCTGAATAGAACGCGCCGCGCCGCGGCAGTTCGTGAATTTCGACCATTGACTTCGAATTGATATTACGAGAGATCTGACTGTCGGATTCTCCTAAAACCGGAACCATTGGGTTCGTATCGAAAAGGGCTTTCTAACGAATATTAGAAATTAGAATTCTAACGGTTGGATTTGGAATTATGTCCAAATCAAATTTGGAAAAGGCGCTGTAAGTGCAGTTCGATGGCCGTTGATGGAAATCGACTGTACGGGCCTTGATAAAATTATCAAAAATAGTAATAATTTGTGTAAAATCATAAGAAATGATTTGTGAAGAATTGGGATGAAAAACTCCATATTTGAAAAGATAAAAATAGATTTTTATCGAAATGAACTAGTTTTGAACTAGAATTAAAAATCAATTTATTTTTGAAATAAATAAATTGAATTTGAAATGGTTTTAAAAGTAACCAGAATTTCCAATAATTGAACTGGAATGGATTTGAATCCCAATTATTTCCTATACGATATTGTTAGGGAAATTTGAAAGATATATTTATATCGTTATTTCCAATACGATATTTGTTGGTCGTAGAATTTGATATTGAATATAAGCCGATATATTTTCTATTCAGAGCCTTGTATTTATTATCAAATGTGATTTGGGTTTGTCGTGAATGGTGTCTTCATTAATACTGTTCTTAAACCCAGTTAAGAAAAAGATTAAATCTTTTTATTTAGATTTAATGAAGTGTACCAATTAAATGGTATTTAATTGGAATTAAATTGGAATTGATTTTTGGGTTTATCGTGAACGGTGTTTTAAATAACACTTGTTCTTTAACCCGATAATTAATAGAATGTGATTTTGGGTTTATCGTGGACCGCGTTTTAAATAACATTGGTTCTTTAACCCAGTTAAAGACAGGATATTGATTTTTGGGAAGATTAAAACCAAGTGGAGTTTTAATGAATCTTTAATTAGATTGAAATGATCGAGAATGGAGTATCACCAGTTTTGCTCCAGGCGATAGTTAAATCTTTAATTAGATTTGAACGTGAAATGGTAATTGAATTTACCGATAACACTGTGGTGTTAGATATGAAGTATGACCAGTTTTACTTCATGAGATGAATAGGTTGGGATTGGGAAATAAAATAAATGATTACTTCGGTGTGGTTCCCTAATCCCGACTAGTTTGAATTGATATTCAAAAGAAGATTAAAGAATAAATTTAAAGAATTTATCTTTGATAAAATTAATGGGAACCTTTCCCAAAGTATAAGAATATTTGAATAAAAGAATATTCTGAATTGGAATGAGGCGTATGTTGTGTTTGTGTAACACTTGTTTATTATATACGCGAGTTATTCAGAAAGACCGGGTTTATCCCATTCTGAATAACTGATTTGACGTGGTGTCGAGGATGAAGACGGTGGTTGAAGACCAGAGGTCTTCACGTCGTTTGGATAATTACTGATGATCTTGATTGGGTCGTACACCTAAGAGGAAGGAATCGGTTAGTGATCGTCCAGACGTACTTGGAGATCGATGGATATGCGGGGTACTAGGTGCCTCCGGTTTCGTTCAGACCCAGAACGAACTTGTAAATAGACTGTGTGTATGACATTGGATTTTATTCTGTGTGATTGATTTCTATTAAATATATATCTGTTTGGAAGCGGAGAATTTATTCTCTTGCTTAACGCCCTTCTCTGAGACGTACGAGCTCAGAGGTTATATATTGATGGATATCAAACGCATAGAGTGAATTGTCTGTGTGGCATGCCTAGGTGGCAATATGATCAAGGTTTCTGTTGAAAAGCAGAGTCTTGTGGTTGATGATCAAAGCACGGCCTGTGTGGCATAGCTTTGTGTAGCGTTGATTCGCGAGCCTCACACCCCGGTTGTGAACCAGAAACAGGAGAGGGCATCAGGGAGGGCATGTGTTTCTTTCTAGTTAGAAGTGGCGTCAGTGGTTTTACACGCCCTGACGAGTTTGACTTGTGTGGTTGTTGCTGTTGCAAGGCGCCTCGGATATATCGGTGACCGTGTGGAGCCGATGGAGTCATTTGGCTCATTTACGCCCCAAAGGGCGGGGAAACGCAGTGTTCTGGCATTTTAATCCACATCGGTGGACCGGCCCTGACGATCCAAAGGCTTGACTGAGTACCTGCCTGAGACATGGGCTAGATTGTCTCGGATTCGGTGAGGACTATCTTTTGCCTTGGTTCACATATGGAAATCCAACTTCCAATACGTGACATGTGCGGTTTTGATTGTAGAGCCTAGTATTGGCGACATGATATATGGTACCCATGTCGTCTATGATTGATACTTATGATTGAAATTGTTTTGACACTATACACTTATAGTAATAATAGATGAAATTTAGCGTATCAAGCATTCTTTGGCTATTATAAGGTAAAACCCTATCCTCCGGCTTGCGTTGCATTGTGTGATGGGACCTGGGTCTTATAATAGCTTCATTTTTCTTTATTTAGCATTGCGTTGTTTGTTTTATGCACTGGTATTCTTGGGAGGAAACCCGTTCCGTGTTATACGGCGTGGTCCCTTGATTTACCTAACTTTAAAATAAAGACTAATGACTGTTTTTAGTTCTCACACCAGTCACATGACTGACCTGGAGTTTATTGTTTTAACCTAAACTCCGGGTGCCCTTATTTTTACATGGGCAGCTAGTAGTTTTGGCTTTGCAGATTTATATTCACAGGATCCTGATTTACAGTTGGAACGATACTCGGAAAGCTCTGTATCCGTGTATTACTTCTAGTTGTGTTTTGTACTATTTTCCGCTGCGATGTATTTAAATGTAATTTAAATCTCTGATATTTTCTGTGTAATATTTGTTCATACTCTGTATATTCTTGTATTCTGATGGAATTGTTATAATATACAATGAAATGTTCTTCTGTCTACGTTCTTTTGTGTGTTGTTCTCAAAGTATCCGCTCTTTCCTTCACGGGGAAGTTGCGGGTCTTCACAAAAACTACGATGTATGGAAAACATCATGGATACCTTAAAGATGAGCTGGAAGGGATACATGATAAGCAATAGGTCCAATGCGCTTAGTAATAGGAAATGGACCTATAAAATGAGGAGCCTACTTCCTTGTCGTTCCGAAACACATAACTCCCTTCAATGGAGTAACACGAATAAAGACCAGATCGCCTACAGAGAATTCAAGAGGTTTTCTATGGTTGTTCACGTAGGATTTTTGACGACTTTGTGCCTCTCTCATTCTATGTCTAATAAGAATAATCTTCTCAGAAGAATCTCGAACCAAATCTGAACCAGGGATAAGATTCTCACCAGATTCCAACCAATACGACAAAGAGCGACGAGGCCTACCATAAAGAGCCTCAAAAGGATCCATGCCACTGCTGGACTGAAAACTATTATTATATGAGAATTCTACAAGAGGAAGGTGATCCTTCCGTGAACCACCAAAATTAAGGATACAAGCACAAAGAAGATACACATGAATATGATTAACTCGTTCAGTCTTCCCGTCAGACCAAGGATGATAGGTTGTACTAAAATTAAGCTTTGTTCCCAAAACTTGCTGAAGGCTACTCTAAAAACAACTCATGAATAAAGGATCACACTCACTAACAATAGAAGAAGGAACACCATAAAGGCGAACGATCTATTTGATATAAAGCTTGGCAAAAAGAGGAGTACTCTATTAGGATTAATAGGAACGAAATACATAGGCTTCGTAAGGCGATCAACGATAACCCAAAAACTCAACAAAGTCCATCGAAATATGATACCATTTCTATAATGGAATCTCTAGAGGATGAAGAAGACCGGATGGTTGTTGGTGATCGGCCTTAATAAGCTAACAAGTTATGTAAGTACTTACATAATTTGTAATATCATGCTTCATCTCTTTCCAGTAACAAAGGACCTGCATATCGGCATAAATCTTGCTACTGCTGGGGTGACCAATATACTTAGAGCGATGACAATCATCAAGAATGTCACGACTAAGAGCAAAATTAGCACCACAGTACAGTTTCCCAAACGAAGGAAACCGCGATAATCAATATTGAAGTCCGGTGTTGTAATGATCTAGAATTTTTAACTAATTTGACACCATATTTTTTAATATATAGAATTTTCTGGATATAAAATAATTTGATTTAAATATGAATTTGAGATTAATTATAGAATAAATTTTAAATATAATTTAATATAGATATGTTTAAGTAATAAAATATATGTTTAATTTTGTCAAAATATAATGGTATAATTTTGAAAAGAATTTATCAGGTTTTGTTATAATGAATTTTCCAATACGTATTTATAAAACTTCTTTTAAGCGTAATCTTTTCTAGTTAAAGCATATAGTTAAACACAAATAAATAAAGTTAATAATTATTTTGAAATATTGTTTACATCATTTGGTTTGATAACACAAATCGTTCGATATTTAAATGATTAAACGTAGCCTAGAACTTGAGCTTTGCAACATATACAAGGGTAACAAAAATTGCAACACCCCTAAAGTGTTGCTAATGTGTTTTTATACAAAACCATATACATGCTCATGGTTTTGAATGAAAGAACATGGTATTTTAAAGAGGTTTTGTGAGGTGGCTACATGCATGGAGGAGAGGCCTCTTAGGTGGACATGTGTCCCTTAACCAAATTCCTAAAATCCCTTTAACATACTTCTATATAAGGAGGTTTCAACCCCTCCATTTTGCACCACTCATTCTCCATTTCCAACTCTCCCTTCTTCCCTATTCCTCCTAATACTTTCGACCATTGAAACTTAGTCCCCCTTGACCATCGTTCAGCCTTCACCACCACTATCAGTGCCCCCTCCCTTTACCCAAAATTTTGGCATAAACCATCCCATCTCCCACCCCTTGCCTCGGCTTCCGTAACAAACCAAAAAATCAGAACTAATTTGAAAATTTTATTTTGGCAATTTTAATGAATTTCGAATATTTATAATGATTTATTTAAAATAAAAATGACGAGAAATTTATTTTGAATAGAAGTAGAACGTATATATTTATTTGAACCAAAGTTAGAATATAAATATTTATTTTAATTATAAAAAGAATTGGAAATGGCGCGGCAGTTTGAAAATTCGATTTCAAATTTCAAATGAACGTACAGGATTCAAAATAAATCGAGTTTTGGTGAAACCAAAAATATTTGAATCTGTTTGAAAATATCTTTCCAACGAATACGAAAAATTGAAATTTCATAGCGGGAATAAAAAGTTATGCCCAGTTGAAAATTCATAATATTCGCTATGGAAATATAGCCCTTAAAAATAGTCAGTTTGCAAATGACTCCATTTTCGAAGAAACCACTTTTGTTGGATCCGGAATGTCAAATTATTGCTATATCCCAATTTTCATAATTTTTGGAATTAATATGTGAGCGTGGCAAAAGAAACGTGTTTTGTCAATTTAAGTCAAATTGGATCGACTGGAAAATGACCGCTTTTCAAACGGTCTCCAAATTCGACGAAATTAGATTTGTTAGAACCGTATCGTCAAAACATAGCTAGATTTATTTTTTTGGAATTTTTGGGTTTGGTATGTGGCCCCGGTAAATTAAAATGTACGTTGAAATCAATTTTAAACGTTATATTAATTTATATTTTAATATAAAATAAAACCGATCGAAACATTCGAATTGGCTTACGGGACATATCCCATTGTGTTCGGAATGGGGGTAATTAGCAAGGGGCGACAGTCGTTGGGTTCGATTTTGAGTTCGACCTTTCTCTCTCCACTTACTCACATTCTTAATAAAAAAAACGCACCCATCGTTTCCTCCGTTCAGCTCCTCCTTCCCACCACCTTGCCTCCCCTAGCACCATCACCCGCCGCTCCTCCTCCTCCCCTTCTCCTTCTCCTCTTCCTCCTATCCTCTCTCTCCTCTTCCTCACTTCCAATTTCAAATTCCTAAACCCCAAATCACTACCAACCACCTCATCCGGTCCCACCGCCGCACCACCACTGCCACCCGCCGCCTCACCCACCCCAGTTAGGTCTGGCGCCGCCTCTGGCCACCCTCCCCTTGGCCGTGGGGCCCCTATCACCCAAAAACTCATTTTTAACAAAAATCATGTTTTTGCAAATAACACCCCGAGCTTCCACAGCCCATAACTCCCAAACCGAGCGCTTCTGGCCAAAACTCCACATTACCAAAATCAAAGAGCACGATTTTCTCTTCGATTTGAGTATACGTAAGTCATATTTTGGACTGCGGAGTTGTTCAGAAAATGCATCCAAAGTCTGCTGTCCAAATACTGTCTTTTCGCGATTTCCAGCGAAATGACACATTTTCGGAAGGAAGACCACTAGGCAAAAGTTGCCCAGAATGGCGCGTTTAAGCTAGGAAAAAAGATGGTGTGAAAATTGGAGCTAGTTTACAAATTCCGGAACCAGAACAGCAAATGCGAGTGACAGAAAATATGTGAGTTTCTCTGCTTTAAAGCTTCTATGATTTTTGACGTATGAAGTATGTAAAGTTATGATTTTTATTTATATAAAGTTATGATTTTTAATTACATAAAGTTATGATTTTTAGTTATGTAAAAATCTCATTTTTGGTTAGTTAAAAATAAGATTTTTATCATAGGAAAAAAATATTTTTGGCAAGATTAAAAATATGATTTTTAACTAGTGGCATGGAAATATTTTTAGAAAGTTAAAAATATGATTTTTAGATTATATATGTTATTTATAAGATGGTCATACAAAGAAATAATTATTAGTTGGATAAAAATATAATTTTTACCTATGTAGTAGTGTTATAAAAATATGATTTTTACCTATGTAGCAACGTTATAAAAATATGATTTTTACTTATGTAGTAGCGTTATAAAAATATGATTTTTACCTATGTAGTAGCGTTATAAAAATATGATTTTTATGTACATGTAGCGATATTAAAAATATGATTTTTATATATATGATAACTACATAAAAATGTGATTTTTATATATATATATATATATATATATATATATATGAGCGATATAAGAACGTGATTTTTAAAATATAAATATCGTTGATTAAAAATATGATTTTTAATGTACAAACATCAAATTAAAAATGTGATTTTTAATATGAACAGCGTGAAAGAGGGTTGAGTTGGAATTTCGGGCAAATCCAAATGGTTCGGAAATTCAAAAATAAAGCTGGAGGAGTGGATCCCAAAGGTGAGAACTTATCACCAAAATTTTTGTTATACAGTTATTTATTTCATAACTGCATATATGACTTGTTCCTCGTCTTCCACAGACCATGGACGACTTATTTGTTTGATTGTGTTGTGAAAATTGGTTATGATGTAAAATGGACTGTATAGAATATTCATGTGTTGAATAAAATAAAATATTCATGTGTTGAATAAAATAAAATATTCATGTGTTGAATTAAAATAAATATTCATTTACAAATCGGAAGATTTGTTTATATACACTCATTTTACTGATATGGATTGAGACGGTAAATTTTACACATTGCTCAACTGCACAAATAAAATATGTGTTTTATTGATTGAAACCCCACATGAGTATTGGGATGATAATTAACGTACACTAATACCAATTGTTTAGTCGTATGTCAATTGATTGGTTGACAAGCTGTTGTAAGCGTTAATTATATATATTTAATGCTTATGCAGTTGTGGAATGCACTCTGGATGATGGCTGATTGTTTATGAATGTTATTACATACATATGTTGTATGGAATCCATATAAATAACATTATATAGTAATGGATTGATCCTCATTTCAATTTGGAAAATAAAGAATAATTTAAAATAATATTCAGAAAAGGAATAAATATTCATGTGATGAATAAAATATATATTTGTGTTGAATAAAACATTCATGTGTTGAATAAAATAAATATTCATGTGTTGAATAAAATATATTCATGTGTTGAATAAAACATTCTTGTGTTGAATAAAATATTCATGTGTTGAATAAAATAAAATAACGAATATTTCAAAATAATATTCAGTAAAAGATCAAAAATCTGATTTTGAAGTCCGATTATGGATGGACATGGAAATATTAAAATATTTGAAGCCGTATTGATTAGATATGCGCCATTGAGACGCGAATGATATTTATATCGATTTTATTCATTTTTATAATGAATATTGAAAAGGAAATGATTTCAAAATATAATATTTGAAAAGATTATCATTTAAATATTAATGATATGGAATATTCAATTTTGATTTAAAATTGAATATGAAGTTGAAATCGTTTTTAAAAACGAATTTAAAACGATTTATAAAATATGTTTTATTTGGAAATCGACGAAATATATAAAATATATATATATATATATTATATAATAAATGACCTGAATAGAACGCGCCGCGTAGCGACCGTTTGCGAATTTCAACAATTGACTTCGAATTGATGTTACGGGAGATCCGACCGTCGAATTCTCCCAAAACAGGAACCATTGGGTTCGTATCGGAAAGAGCTTTCCAACGAATATGAGAGATTTGAAATTTAACGGCTGGATTTGGAATTATGTCCAAATCAAATTTGAAAAAGATCGATGTATGTGCAGTTCGATGACCGTTTATGGAGATCGACTGTACGGGCCTTGATAAAATTATTAAAAATATTAATAATTTGTGTAAAATCATAATAAATGATTTGGAAAGAATTGGGATGAAAAATCCCATATTTGAAAAGATAAAAAAATATGTTTTTATCGAAATGAACTAGTTATGAACTAGAATTATAATCCAGTATTTTAAAATAAATAAATTGGATTTGAAATGGTTTTAAAAATAACCAGAATTTCCAATATATGAATTGGAATGGATTTGAATTGAAATTATCTTCGGGATATTTCGATATTGGATTCCGTGATTATACGGACATTGTGGAGGAATTTGGAAGATATATATATATAAATATCGTTATTCCAATACGATATTTGTTGATTTCAGAATTTGATATTGAATATAAGCCGATATATTTTCTATTCAGAGCCTTGTATTTAATATCAAATAGGATTTTGGGTTTGTCGTGAACGGTATCTTCACTAACACTGTTCTTAAAACTAGTTGAGAAAAGATTAAATCTTTTTATTAAGATTTAATGAAGTTTACCAATTAATTTATATTTAATTAGAATTGAATTGAATTGGATTTTGGGTTTGTCGTGAATGGTATCTTTAAAAATGTTGTTCTTAAACCCAATGGAGTTAAGAAAATTAGAAACTAACTAGAGATTAGCTAATTTGAATGGTTTTCTGGGTATTGATTTGATGTTGGTTTTGGCCTTCAGGATTAATACTTAGGGAATTGTTCTCTTACTAATTTACGGTTAGAGACTGATGGGATGGGGTCTTCAGTAACACTATTCTTAAATCCTGTGTGAAAAGAATAAATCTTTTAATTAAGATTATTAGAATTTCCAGTTATATTTAGTAATTGGAATAAAATGGAATCTGATTTTGGGTTTATCGTGAACTGTGTTTTAAATGACATTGGTTCTTTAACCCAGTTAAAGACAGGATATGATTTCCCAAGTTATATAATCATTAATATTGATTTTTGGGAAGATTAAAACTAAGCGGAGTTTTAGTGAATCCTTAATTAGATTGAAATATGAATGTGATAATTTAAATTATCAAATTCAGGAAATGATCGAGAATGGAGTATCACCAGTTTTGCTCCAAGCGATAGTTAAATCTTTAATTAGATTTGAACGTGAAATGTAATTAATATTTACCGATAACACCATGGTGTTAGATATGGAATATTACCAGTTCTTGTTGCTGGTCATGTGTGGGTTGGGTATGCATGATAGGGGGTTCTCGCTTCGCGGTTTGGTGGCGAACGGGAGACTATTACCCCTACATGTCCCTTTTGAGGGTTAGTTGTTGTGTGCTACAGTCGAGAGGCTGGCCGTAAAACAAGGGTACTGGGGGACCAGGTGGAAGCCACGGTGGGTTTTACCTTCTGCTTAGGGGATGAAGGGTTGGTTGCAAAGCCTACCAGATTTCGTCGGCTGCTTCGTTTGGCATCAGAGCTTTGATTTACAGAGATCGAGAACAAGACACATTAGAACCATACAAAAGAATTCATCAGAGATTGGATTAGTAATATCCAATGATAATGACTCGTTAGAGATGGGATCAGTAGTATCCTAGAATGAGTCCGAAGAGTGTTGTTTTTAAAGTAAAATTGAAAACAAACTTTGTTTTGAAAATTTAAAACATTATCATACGTATTTGAATATTTTATTTGTATTGAATTTGGACAATCCAATATATAAAGAACTTGCATATACGCCTTGCAAACGTATATTCAAAGTTTTAATATACTGGATAGATATAGAATCACACTCTAGATGCCCGAAGATGATTCTGATGATTTTAGCTACATCATCAGAATTTATGTTCGAGTTTCGAAAGTGGGATGTGTATATATTTCCAATTGACTGGTGTGAGAACCAAAACTAGATAGGATTATTTGTTGTGATTTGGCATCAAAAACATGATTTTGACTATATATGTAAAAGATACATGTTGGAAAATCTAACCAACTAACTGATTATTGGTTGTGTTGTTTAGTTATTAGTTTCACTAATTAGAATAATGAAACCAATATGAACATGAATGGTAAATATAATCAAATATTTAACTGAATTGAAAATTGTTTGGAATTGCATGCATATACATGTATATACATTGAATAGGTCATAGCAAGGAGGCTATTAAAGAGGAATAAAATTGTATGCCCAACAAATAGGTACATGTTTACTAATTTCTTGGGTTTGGATGATTTTATGAGCCGATTAGCTAGCCACTTGGCTTTTTCTTTTTCTTTTTCTTTTTGAGATGAGAGGGCCTGTGTGGCGGTTTGGGGATTTTCCCGGTGCTCCCCGTACAAAGGAGGTTATGGCGAATTTTTTTGAAAATTTAGGGTGTTAGCCAAATTTTTGAAAAATTAGAAATTCTTAGAAACTGATAAGTTTAAGAATGAAAGTTGTGTTGGTTAGTTAAACAACTTTCGTCTCTGTTCCTTTTCGAGGACGAAAAGATTTTAAGTGGGGGAGATTGTAACAACCCGGAAAATCAGAACTAATTTAAAATTTTTATTTTGGCAATTTTAATGAATTTTGAATATTCAAAATGATTTATTTCAAATAATAACGACGAGAAATTTATTTTGAATAGAATTAGAACGTATATATTTATTTGAACCGAAGTTAGAATATAGATATTTATTCTAATTATAAAAGGAATTGGAAATAGCGCGGCAGTTTGAAAATTCGATTTCAAATTTCAAATGAATGTACAGGATTCAAAATAAACCGGATTATGGTGAAACCAAAAATATTTGAATCTGTTTGAAAATATCGTTCCAACGAATCTGAAAAATTGAAATTTCATAGCGGGAATAAAAAGTTATGCCCAGTTGAAAATTCAGAATAGTCGCTATGGAAATATAGCCCTTAAAATAGCCATTTTACAAACGACCTCCGTTTTCGATGAAACCACTTTTGTTGGATCCGGAATGTCAAATTATTGCTAAATTCCAATTTTCATAATTTTTGGAATTAATATGTGAGTGTGGCAAAAGAAAACGTGTTTTGTCAATTTCAATCAAATTGGATTGACTGGAAAATGACCACTTTTCAAATGGTCTCCAAATTCGGCGAAATTAGTTTTGTTAGGACCGTATCGTCAAAACTTAGCTAGATTTATTATTTCGAAATTTTTGGGGTTAGTATGTGGCCTCGGTAAATTAAAATGTACGTTGAAATCAATTTTAAACGTTGTATTAATTAATATTTTAATATAAAAGAAAACTGATCGAAATAGTCGAATTGGCTTACAAGACATATCCCATTGTGTTTGGAATGGGGGTAATTAGCTAGGGGCGACCGACGTTGGGTTCGATTTTGAGTTCGAAAGAAAAAGCAACTTTTTGGAATTAAAATTAAATAAATTATATAATGAGTCAACCCTTCTCTCTCCACTCACTCACGTTCTAAATAAAAAAATAAAAAAACCGCACCCATCATTTCCTCCGTTCACCTCCTCCTTCCACCACCGTGCCCCCCTAGCACCACCATCCGCCGCTCCTCCTCCTCCCCTTCTCCTCCTCCTCTTCCTCCTCTCCTCTCTCTCTCCTCTTCCTCTCTTCCAATTTCAAATCCTTAAACTCCAAATCACCACCAACCACCTCCTCCGGCCCCACCGCCGCACCACCACTTCCACCCGCCGCCTCCCCTACCGCAGTCTGACGCCGCCTCTGGCCACCCTCCCCTTGGTCGTGGGGCCCCTATCACCCAAAAACTCATTTTTAACAAAAATCATGTTTTTGCAAATAACACCCTGAGCATCCACAGCCCATAACTCCCAAACCGAGCGCTTCTGGCCAAAACTCCACATTACCAAAATCGAAGAGCATGATTTTCTCTTTGATTTGAGTATACGTAAGTCATATTTTGGACTGCGGAGTTGTTCAGAAAACGGGTCCAAAGTCTGTTGTCCAAATACTGTCTTTTCGCGATTTCCGGCGAAAAGGCACATTTTCGGAAGAAAGACCACTAGGCGAAAGTTGTCCGGAATGGCGCGTTTAAGCTAGAAAAAAAGATGGTGTGAAGATTAGAGCTAGTTTGTAAATTCTGGAACCAGAACAGCAAATCCGGGCGATAGAAAATATGTAAGTTTTCTCCGCTTTAAAACTTCTATGATTTTTGACATATGAAGTATGTAAAGTTATGATTTTTATTTATATAAAGTTATGATTTTTAATTACATAAAGTTATTATTTTTAGTTATGTAAAAATATCATTTTTGGTTAGTTAAAAATAGGATTTTTATCGTAGGAAGGAAATATTTTTGGCAAGATTAAAAATATGATTTTTAACTAGTGTATGGCATGGAAATATTTTTAGAAAGATAAAAATATGATTTTTAGATTATATATGTTATTTATAAAATGGTCATACAAAGAAATAATTATTAGTTGGCTAAAAATATGATTTTTACCTATGTAGTAGCGTTATAAAAATATGATTTTTACCTATGTAGTAGCGTTACAAAAACATGATTTTTATCTATGTAGTAGCGTTATAAAAATATGATTTTTACCTATGTAGTAGCATTATAAAAATATGATTTTTATGTACATGTAGCTATATTAAAAATAGGATTTTTATATATATGATAGCTATATAAAAATGTGATTTTTATATATATATGAGCGATATAAGAATATGATTTTTAAATTATAAATATTGTTGATTAAAAATATGATTTTTAATGTATAAACATCATATTAAAAATGTGATTTTGAATATGAACAGCGTGAAAGAGGGTTGAGTTGGAATTTTGGGCAAATCCAAACGGTTCGGAAATTCAGAAATAAAACTAGAGGAGTGGATCCCAAAGGTGAGAACTTCTCACCAAAATTATTGTTATACAGTTATTTATTTCCTAACTGCATATATGAACTGTTCCCCGTCATTCACAGACCATAGATGACTTGTTTATTTGATTGTGTTGTGAAAATTGGTTGTGATGTGAAATGGACTGTATAGAATATTCATGTGTTGAATAAAATAAAATATTCATATATTGAATAAAATAAAGTATTCATGTGTTGAAATAAAATAAATATTCGTTTACAAATCGGACGATTTGTTTATGTACACTCATTTTACTAATATGGATTAGGACGATAAATTTACACATCGCCCAACTGCACAAATAAAATATGTGTTTTGTTGATTGAAACCCCACACGGGTATTGGGATGATAATTGACGTACACTAATCCCAATTTTTTAGCCTTATGTCAATCGATTGGTTGACAAGTTGTTGTAAGCATTAATTATATATATTTAATGCTTATGCAGTTGTGGAATGCACTCTGGATGATGGCTGATTATTCATGACTATTATTACATAAATATGTTGTATGGAATCCATAAAAATAACATTATATGGTAATGGATTGAGCCTCATTTCAATTTGGAAAATAAAGAATATTTTACAATAATATTCAGAAAAGGAATAAATATTCATGTAATAAGATATATATTCATGTGTTGAATAAAACATTCATGTATTGAATAAATTAAATATTCATGTGTTAAATAAAATATATTCATGAGTTGAATAAAACATTCATGTGTTGAATAAAATATTCAAGTGTTGAATAAAATAAAATAACGAATATTTCAAAATAATATTCAGTAAAAGATCAAAATCTGATTTTGATGTCCGATTTTCGATGGACACGGAAATATTAAAATATTTGAAGTCGTGTTGATTAGATATGCACCATTTAGACACAAACAATATTTATATCGATTCTATTCACTTTTATAATGAATATCTGTAAAGACCCGTAACTTCCCCGTGAAGGAAAGAGCGGATACTTTGAGAACAACACACAATAAGAACGCAAACAGAAGAACATTTCATTGTTTATTACAACAATTCATCAAAATACAAGAATATACAGAGTATGAATAAATATTACACAGAAAATATCAGAGATTTAAATTACATTTAAATACATAGCAGAGGAATAATTATACAATACACAACTGAAAGAGATATACGGATACAGAGCTTTCCGGATATCGTTCCAGCTGTAAATCAGGATCCTATGAATATAAATCTGCAAAACCAAAACTACTAGCTGCCCGTGTCAAAATAAGGGCACCCAGAGTTTAGGTTAAAACAATAAACTCTAGGTCAGTCATGTGACTGGTGTGAGAACTAAAACAGTTATTAATCTTTATTATAAAATTAGGTAAATCAAGGGACCACGCCGTATAACACGGAACGGGTTTCCTCCCAAGAATACCAGTGCATAAAACAACAGCGCAATGCTAAATAAAGAAAAATGAAGCTATTATAAGACACAAGTCCCATCACACAATGCAACGAGAGCCGGAGGATAGGGTTTTTACGTTATAATAGCCAAAGGATGCTTGATACGCTAAAAACAAATCATTTGATACTATTATAAGTGCATAGTGTATAAAACAATTTCAATCATAAGTATCAACCATAGACGGCATAAGTGCCCCATACCACTATGTCCCCATACTAGGCTCTACAAATAAAACCGCAAAGTCACGTATTAGAAGTTGGATTTCCATCTGTGAACCGAGGCAAAAGATAGTCCTCACCGGCTTCGAGACTCTCTAGCCCGAGCCTCAGGGTCAGAGCGCATCGACTCTTGGATCGTCAGGGCCGGTCCACCGATGTGGATTAAAATGCCTGGACACTGCGTTTCCCTGCCCTTTGGGGCGTAAATGAGCCCAATGGCTCCATCGGCTCCACATAGTCACTGATATATCTGAGGCACCTCGCAACAGCAACAACCACACAGGTGAAAATAATATAAATGTCAGGGCTGGTAGGTCACTGACACCACCCTAGCTAGAAGAAAACGCATGTCCTCCCTGAGGTCCTCTCCCGTTTTTGGTTCACAACCGGGGTGTGAGGCTCACAAATCAACGCTACACAAAGCTATGCCACACAGGCCGTACTTTGATCATCAACCACAAGACTTTGCTTTTCAACAGAAGCCTTGATCATTTGCCACTTAGGCATGCCACACAGGCAATTCACTCCATGCGATTGATATCCATCAATATATAACCCCTAAGCTCGTACGTCTCAGAGAAGGGCGTTAAGCAAAAGAATAAATTCTCCACCGCCAAACAGATATGTATTTAATAGAAATCAATCACACAGACTAAAATCCAATGTCAGACACACAGTCCATTTACAAGTTCGTTCTGGGTCTGCACGAAACCGGATGCACCTTGAACCTCGCATATCCATCAATCTCCAAGTACGTCTGGACGATCACCAACTGATTCCCTCCTCTTGGGTGTACAACCCAATCAAGGTCATCAGTAATCACCCAAACGATGTGAAGACCTCCGGTCTTCAACCACCATCTTCATCCTCGACACCACGTCGAATCAGTTATTCAGAATGGGATAACCCGGTCTTTCGGAATAACTCGCGTATATAATAAAAAAGTGTTACACAAACACAACATACGCCTCATTCCAATTCAGAATATTATTTTATTCAAATATTCTTATACTTTGGGAAAGGTTCCCATTAATTTTATCAAAGATAAATTCTTTAAATTTATTCTTTAATCTTCTTTTGAATATCAATTCAAACTAGTCGGGATTAGTGAACCACACCGAAGTAATCATTTATTTTATTTCCCAATCCCAACCTATTCATCTCATGAAGTAAAACTGGTCATACTTCATATCTAACACCACGGTGTTATCGGTAAATTCAATTACCATTTCACGTTCAAATCTAATTAAAGATTTAACTATCGCCTGGAGCAAAACTGGTGATACTCCATTCTCGATCATTTCAATCTAATTAAAGATTCATTAAAACTCCACTTGGTTTTAATCTTCCCAAAAATCAATTCAAATCCAAATCCAATTAAATATCATTTAATTGGTACACTTCATTAAATCTAAATAAAAAGATTTAATCTTTTTCTCAACTATGTTTAAGAACAGTGTTAATGAAGACACCATTCACAACAAACCCAAATCCCATTGGATATTAAATACAAGGCTCTGAATAGAAAATATATCGGCTTATATTCAATATCAAATTCTACGACCAACAAATATCGTATTGGAAATAACCATATAAATATATCTTTCAAATTTCCATAACAATATCTGTATAATCACGAAATCCAACATCGACATATTCGAAAGACAATTTCGATTCAAATCCATTCCAATTCAATTATTGGAAATTCTGGTTACTTTTAAAACCATTTCAAATCCAATTTATTTATTTAAAAATAAATGGTTTTTATCATTCCAGTTCAAAACTAGTTCATTTCGATAAAAATCTGTTTTTATCTTTTCAAATGTGGAAATTTTCATCCCAATTCTTCCCAAATCATTTCTTATGATTTTACACAAATTATTACTATTTTTAATAATTTTATCAAGGCCCGTACAGTCGATTTCCATCAACGGCCATCGAACTACACTTACAGCGACCTTTTCCAAATTTGATTTGGACATAATTCCAAATCCAACCGTTAGATTTCTAATTTCTTACATTTGTTAGAAAGCTCTTTTCGATACGAACCCAACGGTTTCGGTTTTAGGAGAATCCGACAGTCGGATCTCCCGTAATATCCATTCGAAGTCAATGGTCGAAATATGCGAACTGCCGCTGCGCGGCGCTTTCTATTCAGGCCATTATATATATATATATATTATATATATATTTCGTCGATTTCCTTTCAAAATGTATTTTATAAATCTTTTTAAATTCGTTTTCGAAACGATTTCAACTTCATATTCAATTTCGAATCAAAATTGAATATTCCACATCATCGATATACAAATGATAATATTTTTAACACGTTATATTTTGAAATCACTTCGTTTTCTATAATCATTATAAAAACGAATATAATCGATGTAAATATCGCTCGTGTCAAAATGGCGCATTTCTAATCAACACGGTTTTATAATTTCAATAACTTCGTTATTCTATTCAACAAATGAATATTTTCTTCAACACATGAATATATATTTTTATTCAACACATGAATTTTTTTATTCTATTCAACACATGAATTTTCTTTCGATTCAACACATGAATTTTCTTTCTATTCAACACATGAATTTTCTTTTATAATATTCCTTATTTTCCAAATTGGAATGAGGCCCAATCAATTACCATATAATGTTAATTATATGGTTTCCATACAACACATGTATATAATAGCAACGAAACATAATCAACCATAATCCAGAGTGCATTCTACACTGTATAAGCATCAAATACAAATATTCAACGCTTATAACAGTCTGTCAATCAATCGATCGACATACAGCTAATTATTGGGATTAGTGTATGCCCAATTTCATCCCAACACCCATGTGGGGTTTCAAACAATCAAACACAGATTATTTGTGTGGTTGGGCGATGTGTAAAATTTATCGTCCCAATCAATATCAGTCAAATCGGCGTACATAAACAAATCGTTCGATTTGTAAATGAATATTTATTTTATATACACGTTAAAAATCATATTTTTAACTATAAAATATTTTCCACTATAAAATATTTTATTTCATTCCACATCACACAATCAATTTCACAACACAGCAATCAAACAAACAAGTCAACCATGGTCTGTGGACGACGAGTGTCGGGTGCTACTAAGCATCGTCTGCATCCTAGTATATATTTCAACTAGAAAACAAAATAAAAGTGAGGAATTCTCACCTTGGGGTTGCACTCCTCCATTCCTTATTTCTGAACGGTTCAGATTTGTCCGAAATCCCAACTCTCTCTTTCCATGCTGTTCATAAATAAAAATCACATTTTATTCCAACGCTATCTGGATAAAAATCATATTTTTATACTGTTACTTCATACATAAAAATCATATTTTTATGTTGATGTTTATATTATAAAAATAATATTTTTATTTCGCTACATGAATAAAAATTATATTTTTTATATCCTCTATCATATAAAAATCATATTTGTATTATCTCTACTATATAAAAATCATATTTTTATTATCTCTACTATATAAAAATAATATTTTTATTATCTCCACTATATAAAAAACATATTTTTATTATCTCTATTATATAAAAATTATATTTTTATACTCAAAATAATGTATATCTTTCTATTCAAAATATATGTATATTTCTCTATTCAAAACATATGTTTATTTCTCTATTCAAAACATATGTTAATTTTATTTTCAAACAAATGCTAATTTTATTTTCAAACAAATGTTAATTTTATTTTCAAACAAATGTTAATTTTCTTTTCAAACAAATGTTAATTTCCTTTTCAAACAAAGTTATATATACTTTCAAGACAATGTTATATATATACTTTCAAAACAAGGTTCATGATTGTAAATAATAATTAAAAATGGAAATAAACCACCTTCTTCCCAGGTTATCATGCTTCAGACGTTTGCCTCGAAGAACTCAGCCACTAGGGCTTCAACCTGCTCGCAATCCGAGGTGTCGGAGTCTGATCGGAGGCGTCCCCCCTCCTGCGCCTCGGCGGTGCTTGTCAGCGCTGGCCACCGCTGCCAGTTCGGCGGTCCTCAGGCGGAGGAAATCGAGCTCGAACGTCGATTATTTCAGAGCGAATTCCGCTCTATTCTCTTCACCAACGAGGATCCCTATAGCATGAATTTGAAGCTCGTAAGGAGCACTTTGATTTTCGTTCTAATGTTGGGTGCGACGACAGTGGGCTTCAGGGGGCTCGGGCGCGTCTCGAATTGAGGAAAGAGGGGGGAAGAGGGCAGATCGGAGGAGGAGGGAGGGGGCGGTGGTGGGTGGAGGGTCCCACGGCGTCGGGGTCGCGGTGGAGGTGGGTGCGATTCCATCGTCGGGAGCCCCTTTTTTTATCTTTTTACTTTCTGAAATGGACGAGGGAGAGAGAGGTATAAGGGGGTTAAATGTAAAGGAATATATTTTATTTATTTATTTAAATTTAATTTTCAAAAAGGTTGACTTTTCGTTCGAACCCCAAACGAGACCCAACGACTGTCGTCCCTAGCTAATTACCTCCATTTCAAACACAAAGGGATATGTATTGTGAGCCAACTCGACCGTTACGATCAGTTTTCGCTAAAATCAAAATATAAATCAAAATATAAATCAATATATTGAATTCGAACGCACATTTCAATTTACCGGGGCCACATATTAACTCTAAAAAATTCCCGAAAAATTATTTCTAGCTTCGTACTGATGATACGGTCCTAACAAAACTAGTTTCATAAAATTCTAAGATCGTTTGAAAAATGGCCATTTTCTGGTCAATTCAAATTGACTGAATCTGTCAAAACGCGTTTTCCTGTGCCACGCTCACATATTGATTCAGAAAATTATGAATTTTGGAATCTAGCAATAATTCTACATCCCAGATCCAACAAAAGTGGTTTCGTCAAAAACCGAGGTCATTTGCAAAATTTCCATTTTTAAGGGCCAGAATTCCATAGTGACTATTCTAAATTTTCAATTGGGCATAACTTTTTATCCTCGCTATGAAATTTCAATTTTTCGGATTCGTTGGAAAGATATTTTCAAATAGATTCAAATATTTTTGGTTTCGCTAAAATCCGGTTTATTTTGAATCCTGTACATTCATTTGAACTTTGAAATCGAATTTTCAAACTACCGCGCCATTTTCAATTCCTTTTATAATTAAAATAAAATATTTATATTCTAATGACGATTTATATAAATATATACGTTCTATTTCTATTCAAAATAAATTTCTCGTCGATATTATTTAAAATAAATCATTTTAAATATTCAAAATTCGCTATAATTGCCAAAATAAAAATTTTAAATTAGCTCAGAATTTCCAGGTTATTGCAATATCGAAAAGGAAATGATTTCAAAATATAATATTTGAAAAGATTATCATTTAAATATTAATGATATGGAATATTCAATTTTGATTTAAAATTAATATGAAGTTGAAATTGTTTTTTAAAACGGATTTAAAACGATTTATAAAGTACGTTTTAAATGGAATCGAAGAAATATAATATATATATATTATATAATAAATGGCTTGAATAGAACGTGTCGCGCAGCGACCGTTCGTGAATTTCGACCATTGACTTCGAATTGACGTTACGGGAGATCCGACCGTCGGATTCTCCCAAAACCAGAACTGTTGGGTTTGTATCGAAAAGAGCTTTCCAACGAATATGAGAGATTTGAAATCTAACAATTGGATTTGGAATTATGTCCAAATAAAATTTGGAAAAGGTCGCTATAAGTGCAGTTCGATGACCGTTTATGGAAATCGACTGTACGGGCCTTGATAAAATTATTAAAAATATTAATAATTTGTGTAAAATCATAATAAATGATTTGGAAAGAATTGGGATAAAAAATTCCATATTTGAAAAGATAAAAAAATATTTTTTTATCAAAATGAACTAGTTATGAACTAGAATTATAATCCAATATTTTAAAATAAATAAATTGGATTTGAAATGGTTTTAAAAATAACCAAAATTTCCAATATATGAATTGGAATGGATTTGAATTGAAATTATCTTCGGGATATTTCGATATTGGAATCCGTGATTATACAGACATTGTGGAGGAATTTGGAAGATATATATATCGTTATTCCAATATGATATTTGTTGATTTTAGAATTTGATATTGAATATAAACCGATATATTTTCTATTCAGAGCTTTGTGTTTAATATCGAATGGGATTTTGGGTTTGTCGTGAACGGTGTCTTCACTAACACTGTTCTTAAACCTAGTTGAGAAAATATTAAATCTTTTTATTAAGATTTAATGAAGTTTACCAATTAATTAATATTTAATTGGAATTTAATTGAATTTTGGGCTTGTCGTGAATGGTATCTTTAAAAATGCTATTCTTAAACCCAATGGAGTTAAGAAAATTAGAAACTAATTGGAGATTAGCTAAGTTAAATGGTTTCCTGGGTATTGATCTGATGTTGGTTTCGGCCTTGGGGATTAATACTTAGGGAATTGTTCTCTTACTAATTTACGGTTAGAGACTGATGGGATGGGGTCTTCAGTAACACTATTCTTAAACCCTGTATGAAAAGAATAAATCTTTCAATTAAGATTATTAGAATTTCCATTTATATTTAGTAATTGAAATAAAATGGAATGTGATTTTGGGTTTATCGTGAACCGTATTTTAAATGACATTGGTTCTTTAACCTAGCTAAAGACAGGATATGATTTCCCAAGTTATATAATCATTAATATTGATTTTTGGGAAGATTAAAACTAAGTGGAGTTTTAATGAATCTTTAATTAGATTGAAATATGAATGTGATAATTTAAATTATCAAATTCAGGAAATGATCGAGAATGGAGTATCACCAGTTTTGCTCAAGCGATAGTTAAATCTTTAATTAGATTTGAACGTGAAATGGTAATTAATTTACCAACAACACCGTGGTGTTAGATATGGAGTATTACCAGTCTTGCTCCATAGGATGAGTAGGTTGGGATTGGGAGGTAAAATAAAGGATTACTTCGGTGTGGTTTGCTAATCCCGACTAGTTTGGAAAACCTTAATATGGTTTGACATCCAAAGGAAGATTAAAGAATAAATTTAAAAGAATTTATCTTTGATAAAATTAATGGGAACCTATTCCCTAATGATGTGAATATTTGAATAAAAGAATATTCTGGATTGGAATGAGGCATATGTTGTGTTTGTGTAGCACTTGTTTATTATATATGCGGGTTATTCGGAAAGGCCGGATTTATACCCATTCTGAATAGCCGATTCGACGATAAGCCGACAATGAAGACGGTGGTTGAAGACCGGAGGTCTTCACATCGTTTGGATGATTACTGATGTTTTGATTGGGCAGTACACCCAAGACAAGGTAATAATTGGTGATCGTCCAGACGTACTTGGAGATCGACGGATATGCAAGGGCCTCTCTCCTGTATTGGACATATGGGACGAGGAATAAGGTGCCTACAGTTTCATTCAAACCTAGAACGAACTTGTAAATGGATTGTGTGTCTAACACTGGATTTTATTCTGTGTTGATTGGTCTCTATTAAATATACATCTGTTTGGTGGTGGAGAATTTATTCTCTTGCTTAACACCCTTCTCTAAGAAGTACGAGCTCAGAGGTTGTATATCGATAGACATCAGTCGCATGGAGTGAATTGCCTGTGTGGCATGCCGAAGTGGAAAATGATCAGGGCTTCTGTTGAAAAACAGAGTCTTGTGGTTGATGATCAAAGCATGGCCTTAAATGGCATAGCTTTGTGTATAGCGTTAATTCGCGAGCCTCACACCTCGGTATGAGTCAAAAACGAGATAAGGGACCCAAGGAGAACATGACGTTTCTTTCTAGCTACGAGTGGTGTCAGCGTTTTACAAGCCCTGACATTTATATTATTTTTACCTGTGTGGTTGTTGGAATGCGAGGTGCCTCGGATATATCGGTCTCTACGGAGCCAATAGATAGGTCCTATAGGACCGGGAAACATGTGTTCAGGTATAATTAATCCTCTATGTGTGGACCGACCTTGGAGGATCCAAGGGATCGCTATGTGTGACCTGAGGCACTTGCTAGAGTGTCTCGAAACCGGTGAGGAGTACATCCCTTGCCTCGACTCATGACGGAAATCCAATTTCCAATACGTGACATTTGGTTTTGTTTGTAGAGCCTAGTATTGGTGACATGATATATGGTACCCATGCCGTCTATGATTGATACATTTATATTTGAAGTTGGTTTATATACTATGCACATATAATAGTATCAAATGATTTGTTTTAAACGTACCAAACATGTTTGGCTATTATAAGGGAAAACCCTATCCTCTGGCTTGCGTTGCATTGTGTGATGGGACTTGGGTCTTATAATAGCTTCATTTTTTCAAATAGCATTGCGTTGTTTATTTTATGCACTAGTATTCTTGGGAGGAAACCTGTTCCGTGTTATACGGCGTGGTCCCTTGATTTACTTTATTTTAAAGTAAAGTTTCAAATCACTGTTTTAGTTCTCACACCAATCACATGACTAACCTGGAGTTTATTGTTTTAACCTAAACTCTGGGTGCCCCTATTTTCCACATGGGCAGCTAGTAGTTTTGGTTTTGCAGATTTTTATTCACAGGATCCTGGTTTACAGCTGGAATGATATTCAGAAAGCTCTGTATCCATTTATCTCTTTCAGTTGTGTTCTGTATTATTTTTCGTTGCTATGTAATGTATTTTAATCTTTGATATTTATCAAATGTATATTATTTGTTCATACTCTGTATATTCTCGTACTCTGATGTAAATTGTTGTAACAGCAATGAAATGTTCTTCTGTTTGCGTTCTGATTTGTCGTGTTCTCAACTTAATCCGGGCTTTCCTTTATGGGAAAGTTCGGGTCGTGTCAGTTTCACAACTCCTCCTCTTGGCCCTTCTTACTCCGGCCACACGCCATCGACGACTGGCCACCCAGCACCACCAACTTCCGTCACTTCCCCTCCCCTAGCCCACGGCCATGCCACTCCTCCTCCTTAAAGCCTCATCTCCCTCATCTTTAAAAAATATATTATATATTATACATATGTGTATTTGAGGTAGAAAGAAGAAATTGTATGTGACACGGTGACAGTGCTCAACGGTTCAGGCAAAGTCCTATTGTGAAGAATTAAGGAGCTATGCTGGCGATAACTCTCAATTTTATTATTATTTTATGTATGGTTAGTTATGGATGGTATTTATATGTAGATGTTGGTTAAATGATTGTATAGTTAGAAACACCGATACACTGATAAGCGTTAATTACCGTAACGCTTGCACATAATTATACTGATGTTGATGACATTCATGATTGGTCGATATGAATGTTTGTATAATGTGGTTAATTGATGATTGAATGTGATCACACACCTATGACATAGAAGTTATGTAATTATAGAAGTAATTAGTTAAGTCTCCATGATTTATATTATTTTAATATTAAAATAATGACCTAAAAATGGAATTTTTAATTTCGTATCCGAAACAGTTTGGAAATGAAATTAAAGTATATATGAACTACTTTTGTAAAGATGGAAATGTAATTAAAAGCAATTTTAACTATATATGGTATGAACAAATTTGAAATCGGTTAAGAATAACAGTTTTCAAAATTGAGGTTGAGTTAGGCATGTAAACGATGGTTTAAATTCAAACCGATCATTCCATTAGTCTTATATAATATTTAAATTGATGTCTGCAAATTTTGAAGTTCATCGAATTAGTTTAGAAAAATAATATTATTTTATTAATATTATAATATTCAATTTTGAATTTAAATTGAATTTGAAGTTCACCGTTTGAAAATATTGTTTTCAAACGAGATATATATATATATATATGTTTATAAAAGTTTATAATCATATTTGAAGAAAATTGAATGAATTTTTATTATGAATCGTAATATGGCCTGGATAGGACGTGTCGCTCAGTGGTAGTGTGCGTATTTCGACCTTAAACTTCAAACGACTATAACTTACATAATTTAAATTGGTTTGACATGAAGCGAAAAGCGTTTGCTTTCTTATAAAAATAGTTTTCAACTGAAAAAGGAATTTCCAAATATCAATGTATAGTTTTCAAGTAATGTTTAAATCTATTTTGAATAAAGGTTGTTATAAATGTAGTTTATAAACCATAATGATGAACGGTTGTTTTACAATTATTAAAAATACGGATTTTTTTGTAAAATAATAATAAATTATTTAAAAGTTATTATAATTGGAAAATGATAGTTTTGGGTGATATAAAGGTTATTTTGACCAACCTAGCTAATATAAGCTGTTTTGTAATGCTTTGGTAACGCTTTTGAAACACTTTTGCAAAGTTTTCCTGAAAATGGTATATTTTGAAGTTGTAAACATATAAATCATTATGCGAAACCGAAATGATCATTTTAAAATGCTTTATAAAATAATTTTAGGAGTTTATGTTATTTAAAACATATTGAATTTTTAAGTAAGATCCAATTTATCTTAAGATAAAAGGGTTTTCCAAATATTTATGAAACTGGAAATGTTTAAAAGTGATCTTTGAATGTCATTATTAAGTCTGTAAGTAAAATTGCACCATTTAAGGAGTTTGAAAGCTAAAATTACCGTTATTCCGCCTATAGTATCAATTGAGTATGGAAATTGATATCGACAATAAGTTGATGTAACTTCTATCCAGTTCATATATAATATGATTTCAGTTTAGTATTTGGAATAAAGGTTTTCCAGAATTAATAAGATGGATTTGGATAGAAATAATCTTTGGATATTTGATATTGAATTCTGTTATTAGAAGTATACTATTTTGGGAATTTGAGAGATATTTATTTTCCACTTATAGTATTCGCTGATTATGAGAATTAGTACCGAATATAAGCTGATATAACTTATGTTTGAATTTTATATTCAATATCAATTGATTTGGGATTAACTTGATTTATGGATCAAAGGATATATTTAATCTGTGAAATTTATGAATAAATATATAATGAATATTTAAATGGGATTTCAAGATTTAAAGGAACTTTGGGACTGGAAGTTTCAAAGGAATAAATCTTTGGTTTTGAATTTAAAAAAAATGGTTTCTTTTAAAAATAATAAGTTTAAAAGAAAATTTTGATTAACAAACAAGGAGACTTAATTAAGAGCTGATGTAATCCATAATTATTTTAAAATTGTGCTAATTATTTGGAAAGAAAGGGATTAGAGCTTATGTCTGAAAACCATTCCAAATAATTATACGACGTTATGGAGAAAATAAAGATATTGAAGATAATGGTTGTAGACCGCAAATCTTCACATTGAACAGACTACTCGTTGATGCCTTGGGTAGCTCCAAACATGAGGTAATATATAGCAGTGGTCCGGACGTGCTTGGAGATTTTTCTGATTTGCAAGTGCCTCTGTCCTTTATTGAACGAAGAATATGGTGCCTTCGGTTTCGTTCAGGCCCACAATGGACTTGTGTGGATGTTTTTCTGACGGTGTATTTTGTAATGAGTGATTGGTTTTTGCTAAATATATTCTTGATTGATGCCAGAGATTTATTGTCTTAGCCTAACACCCTTCTTTGAGATGCACGAGCTCAAAGATTATATAGTTAGTAATGATCAATTATATGTTATAAAATGACAGTGTGACATACTAAGTGATGATATATTGATGATCAAAGCATAGCTTAACTAAGCGTAGCTTTGTGTAACGAGACTTCAGCAAGCCCCACACCCCGGAAAATGACCAAAACAGGAAAAATGCAGTGAGGATATAGGTTCTCATATCCTTCTAGATAAAAAGAGTACCATGGTATGGAGCCCAGGTATTATGTGGCAACTTCTACTTACGTGGTCGTTAATGACGCGGGATCCCGGATAAAGGTTGGTAATGATAGAGAGATGGCATACTTAGGCGCGATCTAATTTAACCAGTTAAGGGATGAATCGACCTCGCTTTAGCAGAGACCCCGTTTGGTTCTCAGGGCATCCCTTTAGAGGTGTTCCCATCGAATAAGGAAGTTCCTTAGCCTGGTCATTTGTTGTAAATTCATTCTCCACTATGAACCCTTTACAGTTTTGGTTGTATATTGTTATGTCAACATAATGGGATGAGGCATTATGCTGGATAGTATTAATACATTTACTTGCGAAAGGGATTTTTCCACACTATGCACAAATAATAATATCAGAGGATTTAATGTGTATTAAGGATTTTTGGTTACTATAATAAGAAAACCTTCCCAAGTCTATGTTTGCATTGTGTGCGTGCCGCAGGACCTTATGGTAGCTTCAATTTCCAAAAGGCATTACGAATTTCCTGCACTATTGTTCGTAAGGTAAACCTGTTCCATGTAATATGGCGTGGTCTTATGATTTACCTCGCTTTAAAATAAAACTAAAAATAACTACTTAAGTTCTCACATCAATCCCATGATTGACCTGGAGTTTATTGTTCCTTCCCCTAAACTTTAGGTGCCCATAATTTTCCACATGGACAACTAGTAGTTTGGTTTGCAGATTTAGCCTTGACATTAGTTAGAGTTGGATTCGGGATTGGAGCTGGAGCTTTATTCTGGATCATTCTTCTTGCACTGAGAGTTTACATATATTTCTTTCCGCTATGTTTCTTTTGTACTTTGATGATCATTGTAACTATGATGTAAAATTATTGTTATGATAATGAAAAGTTCTTTTATTTCTATCCAAATGTGTAAGTACCCATAACAATCCATCTTTATGAACAGTTTGAGTCGGTTTAATTACCAGTTAGAATCGAGCAAAAAGGGGGGTAATTACAGAAGTGTATCAGAGCTTTGGTTTATACAAAGCTGTAGGGTACAACTCATTTGAACGGAAGAGAAGGACCCATCAGAGATATGATTAGTAATATCCTATAATTATAAACTCGTTAGAAATAGGGTTAGTAATACCTAGAATGAGTTTTTCGAGTACTATGTATGAAAGAGCGTCTTTTCACATAAAAATAATTTGGTTCTGAAAAATTTATGTTTTGAATATAAAAGAATTTACATTGAGATATAAATTAGAACCAAATTCATAAAAATATTAGTGACTTTTCCCCTTAAACAAATGATTTAGGATAGTTAAATTTTTTGGGTATGTATGTTTGGTGATTAGAATTTCACAAAATATTCATATGAAATGGTAATTAGATACAAAATCCAAATATGAAAAAGCTTTGGAAATCTAAGAATTTAGTTAAAAGTATGTTTTGGAAAATAATTAAGGTAAATTTAAACGTTGGATTTAAGTTTAAATGTTTGAATTAAAATAAGGAATTATCGACGATTTTTGACAGTCGATCAATATAAAGAGTTTTCAATATAAAAGATAAACTATAAGCATTAGACTATAGACTTGTTTGGGAATAATTTTGACATACCCAAATTTTCAGTAATTAGAAAATCAAGGATAATCTAATTTAGGTTAGTAATAAATTTAAATTCAAACAAAGGTTCCCAGCAATTTCTAGTAGTCGATGAATTTTGGAATACATAGGAAATAAATACGAATACTTCATGAATTAAGTTTCACAATTTGACTTAAGGGGTATTTGAAAATTGGAAATAAAAGGTCATCTGAAGTAAAGTACTTGGATAAGTTAAATTATAAAGTAGTATGGGATTAAATAATAATTTTTGGGAATTTTGAAATCTGAAAAGAAATAGATTTCACGATTTTTGACTCATTAGTAAATTAAGCATATAAACCTAGGAAATGATTTCTGACTCTTTCTTTATTCTACGGTGATAAACCACTTAGTGTTAGACAACATTTAGCGCATTTCACCGCCGGGGATGGCAGTAGTAGCTCCGGATTTGATTCAGAGGGGTGGATGCTCGACCTACCTAGTGATAATAAGATGAGCGACCCGCAGCCTGAGGCTTGTCCACCTAGAGAGCTTGAGCCCATTTAGCTCGAGGAGCCAGCACCAGTATAAGACATTATAGAGAGAGCAGCTGATGACGAGAGACTTTGAGGCTGATGAACACATAGTCTGGGAGATGGGAACTAATATTTGTAACACCCCGTATTTCTGTTAACACTAAAGTAACGAATTAAAGAATATTTAATTTTAAATGTGAGAATTAAGGGAAATGGGTTACGCCATTGTGTTCGTCTCGGAATTCTGGTTGAGATAGAATCCGAGTTTACGTGAATTGGACTTCGTATGAAGAAGTTATGGCGATCGGAAGTATCAGAAAAATTCAAACAGATTTCAAAAATTCAAATTCAGACACAGATTGGGCTAGGCGGGAAAATTCCCCCAGGGGCCAGGTTGACCAGGGGGTCGACCTACCTATACAGGTCGACCAGGGGATCGACCTGGGGGTCGACCTGCCCCCCCCCCCCAACGGGCAAATTTGAAAGATGATGATTTGGTGACTGTTTGCTGAGTCATTAGGGTTTCTGATCTAGTCTGAATGGCTGTGGTTAATTCTGGGTTGATCGGATGACCTAAATTAATTATAAACTCTATATAAACACATGTAGACTCAAACCCTAAAATCAAATAAAAATTAGAACCATGGCCGTCATGCTATCACCTTGCAACCTAGAGTAGCCGCCACCAATTAGAGAGGAAGAAAAGCTAATCAACTCAATTCTATTCAACTCAAATCTAAACAAAAACAAATTTGTCTTCTTCAAAGGAGAGCTAAATCAATTTCAGAACTCAGATTTCAGAACTCAAGATCTTCTTTGAGTTGTGAGTTCGATTTCTTTAATAAGATAATTAACAATTTAATTAGGTTGAGTTATGATTTGGGTTATATGGTGATGTTGTGAATCATTGACCGTTATGTTATTATCTATACTAAAAATATATGATGTAATTATCTATGTTGTAAAGCTGTGATGTTATTTTGTAAATCTATGTTAATTGTTGGCTTATGTACAATCAATTCATAATGATGCTTCATATGCCAGTTTGGTTATGTTGTGGAACTAATTCACATGTTAAATCATATGTAAGTTTAACTTGATTCATAGTTCTATATGCAAATTTGGATGTTAATTTAGATATGAATCATATGCAAGTTAATGAGAATCATATACAACCTTACATGTTTCGTGTCATCTATTTTATGTGTAAATTGGATCTAAAGTTTAGGCTATGACATGTGTGAGTTAGATGCAAGTTTACATCATAATTTATGTTGCATAAATCACATATGTAAATATATATATATATGTTTGGGGCATGAAGCATGTAGTGAAAGTTTGAGATTCCTATTCAAGTTCAAACCTTTATATTAAAACTACGTAAGTTATGAAAGTACATGTGTCATACACCCATTGTCTATGCAAGTTTAGATAAAACACCTTATTCACACATGCAAGTTCACCCCTTATGTTTAGATCTATATGCCAATTCATGTTATGACTTTTGTTCGTAAGTTAGATCTAATTTATAATCTATGCATGTTGTGATGTTTTCCCTTTATTCCATAAGTTAGACTATTCGAGTTTAACGTATATTTCAAGTTAAACGAATGAACGTACAACGTGGGGAATGGGATAAGGTCAAAATATTTAATATGGAGAATTGGCTTAAGTGCCTTAAAATGGCATATAATTAAATTGTGATATTAATAGGTATAATTTTATATACCATAAATAGATGGACATAAATAAGGTGTCAATTATAGACATAGTTAAATTTGGAATTGATTGACAATTCAAATTAGGGATATTAATCCAATTTGGGGTTAAATGAAATATGTAATAATAAACCACCTAAGACACGAGGTTAGACTCTTTTGTGGTGTAAGACTGCCAGGACCCGCCCGGCAAATCCAGCTGCCACAAATGCCAGTCTAATGTGGGAGGTCTTAGGCATAAATTAAATGCGTAACAGTTGTAAAGACACGAGGTTAGGCTCGTTTGTGGTGTAAGACTGACCGGACCCGCCCGGCAAATCCATCTGCCACAAATGCCAGTCTAATGTGGGAGGTCTTTACAAGGTTACGGTGTTAATGAATTAAGAACCACTTAACCAGATAAAACATGTGGTGGGACATGAGGGGGTTAAGTGGGTGCCTTGGGTGGCATTTGAAATACGATTAGATGCACTTAACCAAGATTGAAACATGTAAGAAGACATGAATAAGAATGGGGTTAAATGGGGGAAAACCTTAGAGGGGACCAAGCATAGGTGGAAAGCTTGTGTCATGCATGGGGGCCCTTTTCAAACCAGTAACCCATTAAGTATCTTGGTGGGCTCGGCCCAAGTCGAGGACGGGACACGCGTACTGGATTTGATTGTAAGAGGTCAAAACGGGTCAGCGGTGGCAAGCAAGTCCAACGGGTTCATATGCGTGTGTGGGCCCAGGCTAGTAGGTAAGACGTTGTTGCATCGTGTAGATATAAGCCGTGCATTTTTGGTAGTATCGGGTTGCCACTTTGGGGAGTAATACACCCCACTGTGGGGCCAGCATGGGTATCTACGAGTTAGGGAGCCGATCGAATGGGGGTAGTGGGTACACCTAGTGGAGATAGGGGCAGACGACACTTATGGAGGTAGCTAGGGGTACACGAAACTACCATTAGCAGTATTAAGTTCTGTAGGGGGATCAACTTTTAGGATGACTAGTGGTGGTGCAGTATAGTAATTATCCTATAGTGATTAGGGGCGCCTTTAACGTTATCTTTGTTCATCTTATTTCCTTTGTTTGCTCTGCCATACCCATTTGTTCATAGTCATTTCCTTATTTTCCAACTTATGCCTTAGTCTAGTTATTTTGATAATTATGTTGTTAAAGTTATGCACTCGCCAGACTTTATGTCTGACCCCCTTGTTTCCACCTCTTTTCTTTCCTCCCCACACCCCCCCCCCCCCCGGTTTGCAAGAAGGGAATACTACAGCTTAGTGCCGATTTCTTTCAGTTGCTTGAGAAGAGTAGATGTATCGCTTTGGACTCTCTCATCTTTATGGCTTTGCTTATGCTCAGTGGAGATTTATGCATTTATGTTATTTAAGTATTTGCTTCTTTATGTACTTTGAAGTTTTTGGAAAAGACTATTGATCTTGTTGTAATGGTTTTGGAAACTACTTATATAAGCTTGTTTTGAGTTTTGATGCTATGAAATAAGTTTTATCTTCCGCTGTATTGTTTTATTTATTTATTCTTGTAATTTATCTGTTCTATACAACAATAACGCTTCATGGACATTGATGCATTCCCTTTGTGAGTGACATTAATGGACATGGGGTGTTACACGTGGTATCAGAGCTATGGTTACAAGAACAGATAAAAAGTTTTGAAAAGTGTTTTCAAAAGTATTATTTTCCTAGAAAGTATTTTCAAAAACTTGTTTTAAAGAAGCTATTTTCAAGGAAAGTTTACTTTAAAGAGCATAATCCCCGCAAGCCATATATCTCTCTTTCACTTCCCTTGTTTTGAAACTCTTTTCTTTTTCTTTTCAGCATGTCTGGAATATCTGAGATACCAGAGGGTGTTCATGTACCCGGTTGGTTTCGTCAATATCTCGAGGCTAGGGCCGCTGCCGCGGGTCCGGCCAACGTTCCTCCTCCTCCTCCCCCAGCTCCAGTCATTCCTCCGCGTGGAGATACTTTCTCCAAGATATGTAGAGACTTTCGTTCGATGGGTGGAAAATCTTTTAGTGGGTCTGAAACGTTCATTGAAGCTAGAAATTGGTTGAAAGAAGTGGATGATCTGTTTGGCATTTTCGATTTGGACGATTGTAAGAAGGTCCAATTGGTTGCTTGATTGATGAAGGACGAAGCTTCGTTTTAGTGGGAGGTCACTAATGGAGAGCGTCCAGTTGATACATGGCCGGATTTCAGGCATAGGTTTGAGGCAAAGTTTCTCTCACGGGCTGAAGAAAATTTATATATGGAAAGATTTTTGGCGTTGAAGCAAGGGAATCTATCAGTGAAAGAATATGTCAACAAGTTCAATCAGTTGGCAAGATATGGCTTGGACTTGGTGAATACACCCGAAAAGAAGGGCCTGAGATTTGTTAAGGGTTTGAACGAACCGCTACATGAGTTAGCTATGACCCACATCCTTATGGGGGCCACCTTTGAGAAACTGGTTGATATGGAGCTTATGCATGAAGAGGAGAAAGGCGCCAATGCTAATAAGGCACCTGAGAAGAAAGGAGATCAAAAGAAACCACAACAACAAAACAAGAAGGGCGGAAAGAACAATAATGGCAAAGGAAAGAAGAAGTGCTTCAATTGTGGGACACCATGCCATCTGAGTAAAGACTGTAGGAAAAGAAGAAGACTGGTTGTTTCCACTGTGGAGAGGCAGGTCATCTAGTTAAGGACTTCCCAAGGAAACAGGGACAAGGGCAAAGAACTTCTGGAGGGCAGCTTCAGGCTCTCATGGCACCGGGGCAGGCAAGGGAGCAGGTCCAGGCTCTCGCGGTCCCACCGCTGCAAGAACGAGGTAGAAACATTTCTGTTGAGAGTTTAGTTTTTCTGTTTGATCATCCTGTCCATACTTTATTCGATTCTGGCGCATCACATTCGTTTATCCCTACATCATTAGTTGAAACACTGCACTTGTATACTAGTCTTGTTGTGGATCCCATTATAGTATCAAATCCTATTGGTGGGTCGGCTCATTTATCCATGGTTTGTAGGGATTGGAGATTGTCTATCTTAGGCGTTGGTTTTGAATGTAATGCTTTTGTGCTTGGTTTCATGGGCTATGGGTGGATTCTAGGGATGGATTGGCTAGCCAGATATGGTGACATCCTAGATTGTGAACGAAGGGTAGTAAAATTGTTGACTCGTAGTGGAAAGACCCTTGATATTTCTTGTAACCCTAAAGGATCGGTGATGCTTAGTTATCTTGAGTCACTTGACGCATCCAATGATGATTTACATTGTGTTCGTATAGTCCGTGAATATGTTGATGTCTTCGATGAGGTGAGGGGTCTACCCCCAAAACGTGAGATAGACTTTCGTATTTATCTTGTAGACAATGCAAAACTAGTATCTCTGCCAGTACGCAACATGGTTCCTCGCGAGAGGAGGGAGCTCAATAACCAAGTAGGGGAGTTGCTTGAGAAGGGGTTCATAAGACGTAGTATATCGGAGTGGGGTGCTCCAGTAGTATTTGCCACGAAGGTGGATGGGTCCCTTATACTTTGTGTGGACTATAGAGAACTTAATAAACTTACTAAGAAGAATAGGCACCCACTGACGAGGATTGATGATCTCTTTGATCAGTTAGTTGGCGCCTCAGTGTTTTCGCAGTTGGACTTAGCCACTGGTTTCCATCAATTGAGAGTGGCGGAGGATAGCATAGACAAGACTGCCTTTAGGACTCCGGACGGTTTCTATGAGTGGCTTGTAATGCCCTTTGGTTTGACAAATGCCCCCGCATACTTTGTTGACTTGATGAGTAGGGTGTTTAGGGAGTACCTTAATAAATTCGTGGCGGTCTTTGTGGATGACATCTTGATCTTTTCTAAGAGCAAGGAAGAGCATGCCCTACATCTTAGGGAAGTATTGGAGACCCTTCGAGCGCATAACCTTAAAGCTAAATTTTATAAATGTCACTTTTGGAGGAAGGAAGTGCGATTCTTAGGGCACGTGGTTTCCAAAGAAGGGATAGCTGTGGATCCCGCGAAGGTGGTGGCCATCCAAGATTGGAAGGTCCCTAAAAATGCTACTGAGGTGAGGAGTTTCTTGGGGTTGGCTGGCTACTATAGGAAGTTTATCAAGGACTTCGCAAAGATATCAGCCCCATTGACACGCTTGACGAAGAAGAACCTAGTTTTCACGTGGGACGTAGATTGTGATGATGTGTTCCAACGTTTAAAGAGAGCTTTGACCACATCCCCAGTCTTAGTGTTGTCAGATGGGAGTAAGCCATTTACCGTTTATACCGATGCTTGTGGGAGAGGACTAGACGCAGTCTTAATGCAAGAGGGAAGGGTAATAGCCTATGGAGGAAGGCAGTTGAGTGTGCATGAGAGAAATTACCCTACACATGACCTAGAGTTGGCCGCTATTGTTTTCGCGCTTAAGTCTTGGTGCCATTATCTTCTTGGCGAGAAATTCGAATTGTTCATAGACCACAAATCGCTAAAATACTTGTTCTCTCGGAAGGACTTGAACTTAAGGCAGCAAAGGTGGATGGAATTCTTAGCGTCCTACGATTTCGAGATAGCGTACACCCCTGGCAAGGGTAACGTGGTGGCAGACGCCTTAAGTAGGAAAAGGTTGTCCTTGTGTCCGTTGTTTGTTGAGCGACAAAGCTTAGAGTTCATCTCTACGTTTGACTTTAGACCTTCCATTGACTTTGTACCCGGTTTGCTAGCATCCTTAGAGGTCAGACGTACGCTTTTGGGATGGATTGGTGAGGCACAACGAGATGACCCACAGATGGTTGAGTTGGTAGAGAAGCTCATAAGGGGGGAGTCATCGAGCCATTTCAGTATGTATACCCTAGATGATAAGGGTTGGTTACGTAGGGACAGTAGACTTTGTGTACCATGAGAAGAGAACTTGAGGAAGACCATTCTTGATGATGCACATCGTTCGAAGATGACCATTCATCCCGGAGAGGACAAAATGTACATGAACATGAGACGAGTTTACTTTTGGGTCGGTATGAAGAAGGATGTGGCCGAGTTTGTCGCTAGATGCTTAGTGTGCCAACAAGTAAAAACAGAGCAAAAGAAGCCCGGTGGATTGCTTCACCCATTGGAGGTCCCACAATGGAAGTGGGAGAGTGTCTCGATGGACTTTGTTGACGGGTTACCGAGATCGAGGAAGGGTAATACGGGGATTTGGGTCGTGGTAGACAGACTTACTAAGAGCGCCCATTTCATTCCCGTGAAGAGTAAGAGGACTGCTCCATGGTTAGCCTCCATATACATTCGAGAGATAGTTCGTTTGCACGGTGTTCCTTCTAGTATAGTGAGCGATCGCGATCTTATCTTTACTAGCGAGTTTTGGAAGAGCTTGCAAGAAGTGGTAGGGACTCAGTTATGTTTGAGCACCGCATATCATCCTCAGACAGACGGCCAAACCGAGAGGGTGAATCTATTCTAGAGGACCTTTTGAGGCTATGTGTTTTAGACTTCAGGGGTACATGGGAGGAGCATCTTCCTTTGGTGGAGTTCACGTATAATAATAGTTTTCAGTCTAGCATTGGCATGGCACCTTTCGAGGCTCTTTATGGAAGGCCTTGTCGTTCACCTACATGTTGGTGGGAATCTACGGATAAGATCTTACTTGGGCCCGATATGATTAGAGAGACTTCGGAAAAGATCGATTTGATTCGAAGGAGGATGAAGACGGCGCAAGATAGGCAGAAATAATATGCGGACAAGAGGAGGACAGATCTTGAATTTGGTATTGGGGACATGTTCTTTATCAAGGTATCTCCATTACGGAATGTTGTTGGCTTTGGGTCCATTGGGAAGTTAACACCAAGGTTCGTATGGTCATTTCCTATTAAGGAGAGGATAGGACAGATGGCGTATAGAGTGGAGTTTCCCGGAAGACTTAGTGGTGTACACGACGTATTCCATGTATCACATTTGAGGAAGTTCTTGCATGAGACCGCGGAAGTGGTAGAGCCGAGCTTGCTTAGAGAAGTGGAGATAGAGCGTGATGCGACGATTCGACGAGCTCCTACATGCATTCTTGGGTCGAAGATTAAGAAGTTGAGTAATCGAGAGGTCAAGCTAGTCAAAGTGCAATGGGGAGATGATGAGAGCGATGCTACTTGGGAGATGGAAGAGAAGATGCATTCATTGTACCCTTTTCTTTTCGAGGATATGTCTTTTAATCTCTCCTTTATCGCTTAGCTTGTTCTTGTTTTATCTTTAGTATGTCCTCTCGCTAGTATCTTTGACCTTTAGATAAGGTATTCCTATGGTTGAAATATGTGTTTGAGACATGTTATGTATGGTGGATGCATGTGGATGCAAGTGTTTGCTAGTGGTTGCTCGTGGATGCATATACACATATTTTAGGCACTAGATCGGCTCAGTCACTTTCATATTGCATATTGCATATAAATGGATGTATTTAGTAAAATGAATTTACATTAATGTGTGTATCATATGGATGATGCATTTAAATGAATGGTTGTGCACACATGTAGTAATGATATGTATAGGATTCTTTGCATACATGATGGATACATGGCACTATCATTATTTGCATTAAGGAGGTCGACTGAATCAGTGGACCGCCTGATTTTGCATTAGTATACGAACATATACACACACTATGCATATGTACATGAAAAGCATTAGAAATCTTGTAAGAACCATGGTTGCTAGTGGTTGATGGTTGAGTAGATGGATGATTGGATGGTAGGATACGTTCTTCTTGACTTAGAGATTTCGAGGACGAAATCCTTTAAGTAGGGGAGAATGTAACACCCCATATTTTTGTTAACACTAAAGTAACAAATTAAAGAATATTTAATTTTAAATGTGAGAATTAAGGGAAACGGGTTACGCCATTGTGTTCGTCTCGGAATTCTGGTTGATATAGAGTCTGAGTTTGCGTGAATTGGACTTCGTATGAAGAAGTTATGGCGATTGGAAGTTTCAGAAAAATTCAAACAGATTTCAAAAATTCAAATTCAGACTCAGATTGGGCTAGGTGGGAAAATTCCCGCCAGGGCCCAGAGCGACCAGGGGGTCGACCTACCCATACAGGTCGACCTGGGGTCGACCTGCCCCCGGGCAGATTTGAAAGATGACGATTTGGTGACTGTATGCTGGGTCATTAGGGTTTCTGATCTGGTCTGAATGGTTGTCGTTAATTCTGGGTTGATCGGATGGCCTAAATTAATTCTAAACTCTATATAAACACATAAAGACTCAAACCCTAAAATCAAATAAAAATTAGAACCATGGCCGTCATGCTATCACCTTGCAACCTAGAGTAGCCGCCACCAGTTAGACAAGAAGAAAAGCTAATCAACTCAATTCTATTCAACTCAAATCTAAACAACAACAAATTTGCCTTCTTCAAAGGAGAGCTAAATCAATTTCAGAACTCAGATTTCAGAACTCAAGACCTTGTTTGAATTGTGAGTTCAATTTCTTTAATAAGATAATTAACAATTTAATTAGGTTGAGTTATGATTTGGATTATATGGTGATGTTGTGAATCATTGACCGTTATGTTATTATCTATACTAAAAATGTATGATGTAATTATCTATGTTGTAAAGCTGTGATGTTATTTTGTAAATCTATGTTAATTGTTGGCTTATGTACAATCAATTCATAATGATGCTTCATATGCCAGTTTGGTTATGTTGTGGAACTAATTCATATGTTAAATCATATGTAAGTTTAACTTGATTCATAGCTCTATATGCAAATTTGGATGTTAATTTAGATATGAATCATATGCAAGTTAATGAGAATCATATACAACCTTACATGTTTCGTGGCATCTATTTTATGTGTAAATTGGATCTAAAGTTTAGGCTATGACAAGTGTGAGTTAGATGCAAGTTTACATCATAATTTATGTTGCATAAATCACATATGTAAGTATATATATGTTTGGGGGCATGAAGCATGTAATGAAAGTTTGAGATTCCTATGCAAGTTCAAACCTTTATGTTAAAACTACATAAGTTATGAAAGTGCATGTGTCATACACCCATTGTCTATGCAAGTTTAGATGAAACACCTTATTCACACATGCAAGTTCACCCCTTATGTTTAGATCTATATGCCAATTCATGTTATGACTTTTGTTCGTAAGTTAGATCTAATTTATATTCTATGCATGTTGTGATGTTTTCCCTTTATTCCATAAGTTAGACTATTCGAGTCTAACGTATATTTCAAGTTAAACGAATGAACATACAACGTGGGGCAATGGGATAAGATCAAAATATTTAGTATGGAGAATTGGCTTAAGTGCCTTAAAATGGCATATAATTAAATTGTGATGTTAATTGGTATAATTTTATATACCATAAATAGATGGACATAAATAAGGTGTCAATTATAGACATAGTTAAATTTGGAATTGATTGACAATTCAAATTAGGGATATTAATCCAATTTGGGGTTAAATGAAATATGTAATAATAAACCGCCTAAGATACGAGGTTAGACTCTTTTGTGGTGTAAGACTGCCTGGACTCGCCCGGCAAATCCAGCTGCCACAAATGCCAGTCTAATGTGGGAGGTCTTAGGCATAAATTAAATGCGTTACAATTGTAAAGACACGAGGTTAGGCTCGTTTGTGGTGTAAGACTGCCCGGACCCGCCCGGCAAATCCAGCTGCCACAAATGCCAGTCTAATGTGGGAGGTCTTTACAAGTTTACGGTGTTAATGGATTAAGAAACACTTAACCAGATAAAACATGTGGTGGGACATGAGGGGGTTAAGTGGGTGCCTTGGGTGGCATTTGAAATACGATTAGATGCACTTAACCAAGATTGAAACATGTAAGAAGACATGAATAAGAATGGAGTTAAGTGGGGGAAAACCTTAGAGGGGACCAAGAGTAGGTGGAAAGCTTGTGTCATGCATGGGGGCCCTTTTCAAACCAGTAACCCATTAAGTATCTTGGTGGGCTCGACCTAAGTCGAGGACGGGACACGCGTATTGGATTTGATTGTAAGAGGTCAAAACGGGTCAGCGGTGGCAACGCAAGTCCAACGGGTTCATTTGTGTGTGTGGGCCCGGGCTGGTAGGTAAGACGTTGTTGCATCATGTAGATATAAGCCGTGCATTTTTGGTACTATCGGGTTGCCACTTTGGGGAGTAATACACCCCACTATGGGGCCAGCACGGGTATCTACGAGTTAGGGAGCCGATCGAATGGGGGTAGTGGGTACACCTAGTGGAGATAGGGGCAGACGACACTTATGGAGGTAACTAGGGGTACACGAAACTACCATTAGCAGTATTAAGTTCTGTAGGGGGATCAACTTTTAGGATGACTAGTGGTGGTGCAGTATAGTAATTATCCTATAGTGATTAGGGGCGCCTTTAATGTTATCTTTGTTCATCTTATTTCCTTTGTTTGCTCTGCCATACCCATTTGTTCACAGTCATTTCCTTATTTTCCAACTTATGCCTTAGTCTAGTTATTTTGATAATTATATTGTCAAAGTTATCGCACTCGCCAAACTTTATGTCTGACCCCCTTGTTTCCACCTCTTTTCTTTCCTCCCTCCCCCCCCCCCAAAGTTTGCAAGAAGGGAATACTACAGCTTAGTGCCGATTTCTTTCAGTTGCTTGACAAGAGTAGATGTATCGCTTTGGACTCTCTCATCTTTATGGCTTTGCTTATGCTCAGTAGGGATTTATGCATTTATGTATTTAAGTATTTGCTTCTTTATGTACTTTGAAGTTTTTGGAAAATACTATTGATCCTGTTGTAATGGTGTTGGAAACTACTTATGTAAGCTTGTTTTGAGTTATGATGCTATGAAATAAGTTTTATCTTCCGCTGTATTGTTTTATTTATTTATTCTTGTAATTTATCTGTTCTATACAACAATAACGCTTCATGGACATTGATGCATTCCCTTTGTGAGTGACATTAATGGACTTGGGGTGTTACAATATTAGTGATTATGAGATGTGGGATTTTGATGAGGACGCATAGTTCCAGGGAGAGGATGTTCCCTAGGAGCCTATGATAGTTGATCGGTAGGAGAAGATGGATGGGCTTGATTATGCATCTCATTTAGGTATATAGATTCCAGCTGGAATAAATGGTGAGGTAGTTGATGAGGTATGCCATGAGGCTCTCGCTGAGTTAGGCGAGCAGGTAAATGATCATTTTGAGGCAATTCAAGATGATCAGGGTCCCGGGTGGGACATAGAGATGATGATGGAGAGGTGATAGATGAGGATGGATACCTAGCCTATGATGAGAAGATGGATGATGATGACGAAGTTTTTGCGGACGATGAGCCTGAGGAGTTGAGAATGTTAGGGCCATCTGACGATGGGTCGGATATGTCAAACAGTTAGGTAGTGGTGGTTATTGTATTGAGATAGTGTATATATTGTATGTAGTTATCTTAAGTGCTCAGTTTGCACTAAAATAATTTTGGACTAGGACATCTTTTTGGGGACTAGTACCTTGTAGAAAGGTATACTTTTTGTTGTTGTATATAGACCTCCTCAAGTGCATAGTACGTACTCAAGATGGTAAGATGACCCTGCTTTTGTACTTAGGCATGAATATTCACTAAGATATGACATTCTGTTTGGGTTGACTGTGGCATGATATTCTGTGATGACTTACACATATGTTAGAGTTGTTATACCCTATATTTTAGTTATGAGTAAAAGATTTCTTACTTTTCAAAGATAAAGATTTTATTCAAATTTGGATATAAATAATTTTCTTGAGTTTGAAAATTTATAATGAGTTAATAATCTTACTTAACCCCGTTTCCTTTTTAAGGATGATTTTTTTAAAGGAGGGGTGAATGTAATGATTCAAAAGTTTTAACTAATTTAAAACCATATTTTTGAATATAAAAATTAGAATTTTTTGGATATAAATAAATTTAATTTGATTTAAATATGAATATGAAATTAACAATAAAATAAAATTTTATTATAGTTTTAATATAAATATGTTTAAGTAATAAAATATATGTTTAATTTTGTCAAAATATAATGGTATAATTTTGAAAAGAATTTATTAGGTTTTGTTACAACGAATTTTCCCAATACGTATTTGTAAAACTATTTTTATGTGTAATCTTTTCTAGTTAAATAAATATAGTTAAATATAAATAAATAAAGCTAATAATTATTTTGAAATATTGTTGATATCATTTGGTTTAATAACACAAATCGTTGGATATTTAAATGATTAAACATAGCCTTGAACTTGAGTTTTGCAACATATACAAGCATAACAAAAGTTGCAACACCCTAAAGCGTTGCTAATGTGTTTCAATATATAAAACCATATACATGCTCATAGTTTTGAATGGAAGAACATGATATTTTGAAGTGGTTTTGTGAGGTGGCTACATGCATGGAGGAGAGGCCTCTTAGTTGTACATGTGTCCCTTAACCAAATTCCTAAAATGCCCTTGACATACTCCTATATAAGGAGGTTTAAGCCCCTCCATTTTGCACCACTCCTTCTTCAATTCCAACTCCCACTTCTTCCCTCTTCCTCCTAATACTTTTAGCCATTGAAGCCTCCTCTCTCTTCCCGCCACCGTTCGGGCTTCCCCACAACCACGGTGCCTCCTCCCTCCACCTAAAACTCCGGCCTAAACCATCTCATGCCCCTCCCCTTGCCTCGGCTTCACCACTCCCCCTCTCAGCCCTCGTTACTTCGACCCCAAACCATCCACGACCGGCCTCCTACCACCACTAACGTCCTCCTCTTCCGCTTCCCTAGCCTACAACCGTGTCACTCCTCCTCCTCCTTAAAGCCTTAGCCCTCTTCTCTTTAAAAAATTATTATTATATATATATATATATATATATATTTGAGGTAGAAAGAAGAAATAGTATGCGACGCGGTAACGCTGCCCGACGGTTCCGGCGAAGTCCTACCATGAAGAATTAAGGAGCTATGCAGGCAAGAACTCTCGATTTTATAATCAATTTATATTTGGTTAGTTATGGATGGTAATTATATATACATGATGTTGGTTGAATGATTATATAGTTAGGAACACTGATACACTAATATGCGTTAATTACCGTAACGCTTGCACATGACTATAATGATGTCGATGCTGTGCAGTTAAAGCGTTTAGCGGTTCTATAGCGGTAGTGGTGTAAAAAGCTGTAGCGGGGATAAAGTGGGGAAATAGCGGGGCTTTAGCGGATGTGCAAAAATGTTAACTAGATGTAAAACAATATAATTAAATTTAATTAATTATCATTTTTCATCATTTATGTAGAAGAAATGAATATTAATTAATATTATATAACAAAATCAAAGAATATCAAGGTTACGCACACTACATTCGAGGACTATTATAGATTTCTATCTTATATAAGTCATTTATGACTTAATGTTGGCTCTTTACATTAACTTTTTTGATTTATTTTAAAAGAGAACTGGTCAAATCATCCTCTATGCATTAATATTGCTAAAGCAGATGCTAAATAGCATTGATTTAGCAGGCGCAGCGGAACATAGCGGGGATTAAAGCAGAGGTACTATTCATCAGCGCGTAGCGGCCGGAGAGCGGTGCGGGCTGTGCGGGGCTTTAACTACATAGTGTTGATGATATTGATGATTGGTTGATATGAATGTTCATATATTGTGGTTAGTTGATGATTGAATGTGATCACACACCTATGACGTTGAAGTATGGAATTACAGAAGTGATTAGTTAAGTCTGTATGATTTATATTATTTTGGTATTAAAATAATGACCTAAAAAAATGACCTAAAAATGGAATTTTGAATTTGGTATTTAAACTGTTTGAAAATGAAATTAAAGTATATACGAACAACTTTTGTAAAGATGGAAACGTAACTATTTTAACTATATATGGCATGAACAGGTTTGAAATCAATTTGAGTAACTAGCTTTAAAGTAGAAGTTGAGTTAAGCATGTTGACGATGGTTTAAATTCAAACCGATGTTACATTAGTCTTATATAATATTTAAATTGATATCTGCAAATTTTGAAGTTCATCGGATTAGTCTTTTAAAAATAATATTTTTTATTAATATAATAATATTATAATACACAATTTTGAATTTAAATTGAATTTGAAGTTCAAATTTTGAAAATATTATTTTTTTCAAATGAATTTATATATGTTTGTAAAAGTTTATAATCATATTTAAAGTAAATCAAGTGAATTTTTATTATAAATCGTAATATGGTATGAATAGGACGTGTCACGTAGCGGTAGTACGCGAATTTCGACCATAAACTTTAAATGACTATAACTTGTACAATTTAAATCGGTTTGACGTGAACCGAAAAGGTTTGATCTCTTATAACAATAGTTTTCAACCGAAAAAGGAATTTTTAAATTTTAATGTATAGTTTTCAAGTTATGTTTAAATCTATTTTGAATAAAGGTCGATGTAAACGCAGTTTCTGTACAGAGATATAGAAGTATATTGCTGAGGAGGTATGTGTGATAGGTGCAAGCTGTATTGAGTTTTTTTCCTTGTATATGCTTTTGTTTTGTTTTTTCTCAACTGTGTATATTGAGAGATTGGGGTGCTTTGTATTGGATTTGCATACTTGTGTTGTATAGTTGTGGCATAAGAGATGAATGAGTGTAGAGATACTGGTTTCCTTGTAATTGGATGCTATTGTGAATAAAATTTTAAATGGATTTCAAAAATATGATTTTTTTTTATAAAATCATAATAGATTATTTAAAAGTGATTTGAATTGGAAAACTATAGTTTTGGATAATATAAAGGTTATTTTGACAAACCTAGCTAACATAAGTTGTTTCGTGATGCTTTGGTAACGCTTTTGAAACATTTTTGCAATGTTTTCCTAAAAACGATATATTTTGAAGTTTTAAACTTATAAATAACTATCCAAAACCTTAATGATCATTTTTAAATGCTTTATGAAATATTTTTTTGAGTTTATAGTATTTAAAATATATTGATTTTTAAGTAAGATCTAATTTACCTTGAGATAAAAGGGTTTTCCAATTACTTATGAAATTGGAAATGATTGAAATGGATCTTCAAATGTCGTTATTAAGCCCATAAGTAAACGTGTACTATTTGAGGAATTTCAAAAGTAAAGTTACTGTTATTCCGCTTATAGTATCAGTCGAGTATGGAAATTGATATCGAACATAAGCTGATGTAACTTCTATCCAATTCCTGTATAATATGATTTCAGTTTAATCTTTGGAATAAAGGTTTTACAGAATTAATAAGAAGGGTTTGGATGGAAATAATCTTTGGATATTTGATATGGAGTTCCATTATTAGACATTTACTATTTGAGGAATTTGAGAGATATTAAGATTCCACTTATAGTATTCGCTGATTATGAGAATTGGTATCGAATATAAGCTGATATAATTTCTGTGTGAATCTTATATTCAATATCAATTGATTTGGTATTAACTTGATCTATGGATAAAAGGATATGTTTAATTTGTGGAATTTATGAAAAAATCTTTAATATAATGTCCCATATTTTTTGTAGTCAAATATTTAAATTATTTTATCATTTTAAATATTGAATTTGAAATATTAATGGATTTTAATATTGAATTCTTTTATTAAAATGAAGTCTGAACATTAAATTTTATTTAATTTAAAATTGAGCTCGAAATGGCGTGGTAGTTCGTAATATTGAGTTTTGAACTTCAATTGAATATGCAGAATTCGTTTAAAGTCGGATTTCTATGAAATAAGAAACGTTTGAATCTTATTGACTATAATTTTCTAGTGGAAGAGAAAAATCAAGATTTTGTGTTATAGATTGATAGTTATGTCCAAATCAAATTTTAAAATAGTCGCTATGGAAATTGCTAATAAACGATAACGTTTATTATTTAATTTAATAGGGTTTTCATATATATTTGGATAACGTTTAACTCGAAATTGACGCTATTGAGTTGTACAATTTATATTTGAAGCTATATGATATTTCTAGTAAGGTATTTAAGGTTATAATGATTTATTATTATTTAATTAAGTTATTTTGGAATTTAATTAATATTTTATCGATATTTTATAAGCATTAAAAATAGAGATTTTGCAAACAGGCTCTGTTTTCAATGAAATTAGTTTCATTGGAATCGTAACGTTAAATTATTGTACGGTATTAAATTTCATGGAAAACCCATGTCATATGTGACAACGGCAGCCGTAAAGGCCCAGTCATTTTCTATAGCACATAACTAAATTAATTTAATTTAGTAAAGGGATATTGGTGTATAATTTGAGTAGACGATCGAATTAAGCAATGAAACAAATTCCTTTGAGTTTGTATCGACGTTTAGAGTCAAAATAGGCAAGTAGTTTGTTATTTTTGGACAACTGGTATTTTGGTGTCCAATATCGCGTTGTTTGGCATATAAAAATAGCGTACCGGGAAAGAGTCTTAGAATGCGAAATTGACACTATTGAGTTGTACAATTTATATTTGAAGCTATATGATATTTCTAGTAAGATATTTAAGGTTATAATGATTTATTATTATTTAATTAAGTTATTTTGGAATTTAATTAATATTTTATCGATATTTTATAAGCATTAAAAATAGAGATTTTGCAAACATGCTCAGTTTTCGATGAAATTAGTTTCATTGGAACCGTAATGTTAAATTATTGTACGGTATTAAATTTCATGGCAAACCCATGTCATATGTGACAACAGCAGCCATAAAGGCCCTGTCATTTTCTATAGCGCATAATTAAATTAATTTAATTTAGTAGAGGGATATTGGTGTATAATTTGAGCAGATGATCGAATTAAGCAATGAAACCAATTCCCTTGAGTTTGTATCGACGTTTAGAGTCAAAATAGGCAGGTAGTTTATTATTTTTGGACAACGGGTATTTTGGTGTCCAATATAGCGTTGTTTGAAATAGCGTACCAGGAAATAGTCTCAGAATGCGACGAAACTTGTGTCATTGGATTCGTATTAATTAATTATTATAAGATTTCAACTTTTGTGTCAATCAGACTTACCATTTGATCATGGCAGCATCAAACGCCCTTGTTTTTATTTAATTGTTTATAACTTTACATGGGTGACTTTAAAGGAATAAACGACTGGCTAAATGAACTTCGATTTTAACGAGACAAACTTTATTGGATCCGTAAGGAAGAGGACAAGTTGAATTTCAAGGTTTCAAGTTGATAGGATTTATTTTGTGATCGTAGGAAATTTAAACGTGTGATTTTTAGTGTTAACCCCGTTCTTGGAACGCGGTTCAGAACTAAGAAGTATTTACGAATGATGACATATGACATAACTGACTCGAGTCGTTTCTACGACATGAATCCAGCACGCATCCACACGACATGACTTTAAGTCACTGACACGAGATGGTTCCAAGTCGTTTACACGACACGACTCTAAATCATTGAACACGACATGGAATTAAGGCGTTCAACACGCCATGGTGACCGTTACACTCGAGCCGCAAGCATCATGTCACGTAAACCCTGTCGTGACAGGGAATATCTAAATACTTAAGTCGCGTGTCGTAAATAATGAAAAGTAAAGTCATTAATACCAAGTTGTATCGCGGCATGCCGTTAATACAGTTAGACCATGTCATATGCCATGACATTGAGTTCATATCGTGGCATCAGCCATGGCGTTCAAGTCATGTCGCAGTTTGGTATCATGTCGGTAATCCTTCCATGACGTTGGTGCTACATGGCCAGACCGCATACCAATGAAATCAAGCCGTACTGACCTCATCCATGCCACAGCAGCTCCAAGGCGTAAGATAATCATGTCGGATCGCAAATTCCACCGTGCCGCAAGCTCAGTACATGGCGTATGGAGGAGCCGTAGGACGACATGATTCATATCAAAGAGCTATCATGTCGCCATTGTCATGTCGCACCAACCTCCAAGTCGTTGAGTATAAAAGGCAAGGTCCTCTCAAACCGATAAGGAGCTCACGACATGATGTAACCGAGTTCATTGCATGATGTTAAACTATCGATAAAGCATGTCGCTATTCACATTATACTAAATCAAGTCGTGAGCGTCACCATACCGTAAACAGCTCCATGTCGTGAGTAACTTCATGCCACAATATTCATGTCATCAAGTCAAGTCGTTAATCCTTCATTCTGAAAGTATGTCATATGGAACAAGAGGCATCCCGTTTTCCAGCTTGCAACAGCTCATGTACAGCTGTAAAGGTAGAATGGAAACAACAGTCAAGCCGTATATTGCAAGAATTAATTCATGTCGTTCTAGTATAATAGCATGTCATGCCGCGTGGATTGATACTCAAGTCAAGGCGATTCAACCATTCAAGTCGTAAAAGGTATTCATGGCGACACGAGTCATGTCGGATGGAGTCATGGCGTTTTCTGCATAATTACAGAATTGCCACCTGGGCTAAAATCACCTATAAATACCCCTCATAATTCATTTGGGAGAGGGACCGAAAACTCATTCCTACAAGGAGACTCCGTCAAATTCAAAGCTCATCTACAACTTCTCTAATGGCTTCTATGGATTCATCAACACTTTCTAACTCCATGAAGATCCAAGTTAATGATCATTAGAGCTTTCTACAATTGAATCTAAACACCTTCAATCTCATTCAAGCTACACCATAAATCTCTCAAGCATAGTTCGAATGATCTCTAATCCTCTCGAAAGCTTAAATCGAATGCTGATTCACTATGAAATCTATGAAGATCATGGTAAAGGATCAAAGCACATAAGTGGTTGAAGATTCATCACAAAGCTAAACTTCTTTCCTTTTCTTTGCCAAACTCGAGTGAAAGTAGGTCGTCAAGATAGTGAAAAGAGAGTTAAAAGAGAGAAATGATTGTAATGAGGGAAAATTCATATGTTGTAAGCTTGAATATCATAATGAGAATTGATTGAAAGTGGACATAGATTCATATTGAATCGAACCACTACAAAAATTCCTTTGTGCTCTTACTTGTTTTTATCCGTTTATTTTGTGATTACGCGGTTCCATATTCTTACCGAATCGGTGAAGTGTAGTTTTACACCTTTGGTGTTTGATCCAAAATTTGGAGCAAACATTTGGCGCCCACCATGGGGTCCAGATTGCCAATCCATTTCTCGTTCTCTCACAAGGTAGAAGGCCCTGCATTGGAATACACTCCGATTATCTAAGTTGTCCAAATTGTAATACTTATCTCTAAAGCCATGGGTAATCCAGGTAGACCTTCGAAGAAAGCTACAAGTAAAAGCGTCGAAAATGTCGATAATGCCACTAACACGGAAAACACCCCGCCTACTAATCAGTTTGAAGTCGGTGAAAGTTCTAAAGTCGGAACTGCCGTAACAAGGAGGGAGTTGGATGAAGTGGCAGCAGGACTGACAAGTCGAATTGATATTGCGAATGAGGCCATGATAAGAAGCTTGAAACCATGTTCGCCATGCAAGCCACAACGGGCAAAGTCACCATTAGTGCAAACCGTCTCAAAACTGCTAAAACCACTGGAACAGAAGATACTGGATCTTCTTCCTCAAGCCCGAATAAAGGAAATTCTATCCAAGAGGTTGCAAATCCTAGTCATAAGGGAATGAAGCCACCTACTCATAACCACTCTGGAAAGGCGACTCCTCAACAAGCGTTTGGTTCCACTAAAGGGGCACTTCCCCATGCGGAAGGTCCAAGGCCTCGGAATCTAAACCGCGATCGTTTGCGTAGGCAAACATCCAGTAAAGAGGAAGGCGTCTGCCCCGTGGACCAACTCAATGAGGAGGAGCGAATATTCGGAATGGTACGAAAGATCATGAATAAGAGCCAGAAAAATGTGGACGATGAGAAGGAATGGGGATTTGCTCCTAACAAAACCCCACTTACAGAAAGAATAAAAATGGCGCCATATCCAAATAAATTCAAACCCCCAATTGTACAAGCCTATAATGGAACTGGCGATCCCAACGTGTTCCTATTCAAATACGATCAGCACATGGATGGGGCACGTGCTACTGATGAGCTCAAATGTTTATACTTCCCTACTTACTTGGAGGGAGTAGCTTCACTCCGGTTCACAAAACTCCCGTCAAAATCCGTAGATGACTTTGCCACCTTGGCCAAGCTGTTCAGACAGCAATTCAGGCTTCAAGCAACTAAGGTGAGTGATGTGATGGAATTGAATGAGCTGGAACAAGCGCCAGGGGAATCCATTAAAACCTTCCTTTCTCGTTTTAACAAAGCTGCGGCCGAAGTCGGAAACTATGAGCCACGTTTGGCCTTGATGGCTCTAAAAGGAGGTATAAATAAAAGGACCAAACTCGGATGATGGATCAAGAAAAAGAAGCCCGCCACTCTCGAAGAGCTATTTGATAAGGCAGAGGAATATATAGGCGTGGATGAGGATCCGACCTATACATTGGAAGCTACAGAAAATAAAGAGCCGTCAGAGAAAAGAGACGTAAACATGCAAGGAGGATAGAAAAACGTCGGAGGAAATCAGAAAAGGGGGAATGAAGGGAAAGATGTTCGAAACAACAAAAAGCTTCGTTTCTTTAAGAATTCCGAAATGAATCCTCTTAACGATATCATAGAAAACATTTATATGGCGACCAAAGACACTGAAGAATACCCAGAGCCGGGGAAGTTAAGAGTCACTGATAACGCAATAAAGTCCGGCAGGTTCTGCCGATTTCATAACCAGCCGGGGCATAGCACGAACGAATGTAGACATTTGAAAAGCTTAATTGAAGAACTGATAAGGAAAAACAGGCTTCAACAGTATACAAAGAACTCCCAGAATGCTCAAGGAGCTCATGACCAAGGAACCTCTACAGGACAGCCTAAACAAAATGAGAATGCTTCAGTTGTCGCTATACCAAGGATGGTCATAAGCACCATTTCAGGAGGCCCCTATCCGGTTGGGAAAAGCTGGGGGGACATGGTGAAGTATGCTCATGAGGTGAAAGACTTTTCGAAAAGAGGTGAACTCATGATCATGAGTGAGGTTTTATCAGCAAAATTACCGAGAATCCTGCGAGACGACATCACATTTAAAGATGAAGATCCGACTGGGATCATAACACCTACAGAGGATCCAATGGTGATAACCATTGGTCTGGGCCCAGCCATAGTTAGAAGGGTGTTAGTCGATAGCGGAGCATCAGTTAATATCCTCTTCTTTAGCGCATTCCATAGAATGAAGCTTTCCATGGGCGACGTAAAAGCCTGTCAGAACAAGGTCCACGGATTCACTGGTCAACCTGTTCAACCAATTGGTGTTATCAGTCTACTTGTAGAGCTCGAAGAAGGAGACAAGAAAGCCACGCTGGTACAGGACTTTGTTATAATTGATGAACCCTCTGCTTACAATGCCTTCCTAGGAAGACCTACTCTTGCAGCATTCAGAATAACTATGGCTCCGTGGCGCCTCACTATGAAATTCCCAACGGAGAATGGTGTTGGCACAATTATAGGTGATCAACAAGCAGCAAGAGAGTGTTATTTGGTTGAATTGGCAGAGGCAAGGAAGAAGGAATTGAAGAAGGATGTAGAGCCGTCGCTCCGCATCCAAAACCCCCTCTTATAGCAACTAAAGCAAAACCCCCATACTGGTGAGCACAGTGGCGCTCGGAAAGCAATTGATCCGAGGAAAAATAGTATGAGGGAAAATAGAGCAGCGCCAGCAGAAGATACTATCCCCATTCCAGTATCCGACAAGGATCCTAACCAGATCTTGAAGATAGGATCTTAACTATATATCAAGCTGCAAAAGAAATTAATCTTGTTTTTGAAAGCAAACTTAGATGTATTTGCCTGGGAACACTCAAATATGTGTGGGATCCCACCGAATGTAATTGTTCACAAGTTGAATATAAATCAAAAGTTGACTCCTGTGAAACAAAAAAGACGAATGCAGGGATTTGAAAGATCCGAGGCTCTAAAAGAAGAAGTAGATAGGCTACTCAAAAATAATTTCATATGAGAATCTACGTATCCAGATTGGGTTTCTAACCCAGTGCTTGTCAAAAAGTCCAATGGAAAGTGGAGAGTGTGTATAGATTACTCAGGTCTTAATAAAGTGTGCCCAAAAGACAGCTTTCCTTTGCCTCGAATTGACCAACTCGTAGATGCAACAGCGGGGCATGGGTTACTATCTTTTATGGATGCATATTCCGGATATAATCAAATTATGATGCATAAGCCAGATGAAGAAAACACGAATTTCATAACAGATAGAGGACTATACTGCTATAAAGTAATGCCATTTGGACTGAAAAACGTAGGAGCAACTTACCAACGTCTTGTAAACTCCATGTTTAAATCTCAGATAGGGAATACAATGGAAGTATATGTAGACGATATGCTAGTCAAATCAAAGAAGGTCGAAAATCATCTCGAGGACCTGGCAGAAATGTTTCACATACTCAGGAAATACGGGATGAAACTAAACCCGTTAAAATGTTCATTCGGAGTCTCTTCGGGAAATTTCTCGGGTTCATCGTCAATGCTAGGGGCATCGAAGTGAATCCCTCTCAAATTGCGGCTTTAAGGGAATTGCGGGCCCCAACGACAAAAAAGGAACTCCGGAGCTTAAATGGAAAGGTAGCAGGGTTGAACTGGTTCATTTCCAAAGCAATGGATCGATGTATTCCGCTTTTCGATGCTTTGAAAAAAGGAAAGAAGGACTTCCAGTGGACCTCAGAGTGCCAGGAGGCTTTCGAGGAATTGATAACACATATGGAATCACCACCAATGTTATCGAAACCTAAAGATGGGGAGGATTTATTTTTATATCTAGCAGTTTCGTCACATGCTTTGAGTGCAGCACTAATCCAAGAAGAAGCGGGAGTGCAATTGCCGGTATATTACATTAGTAAGAAGCTCGCCGGGGCAGAGCTAAATTACCCTAAGCTAGATAATCTCGCATATTGCCTCCTTGTTGCCTCAAAAAAGCTGAGACTGTATTTCCAATCTCATCCTATCAAGGTTCTTACTGATCAACCATTAAGGCAAATTCTCTTCCGTTCAGAAACTTCAGGAAGGCTGCTAAAATGGAACATTGAGCTAAGTCAATATGACATCACTTACCATGCTCGAAGGGCCATCAATGGCCAACCCCTAGCGGATTTTATTGCTGAGTTTAAAAATAGAGGAGAAGAGGTTAAAGAACCAGCGGAAACAGAGATTGCTTGGAAACTATACTTTGATAGATCCAGAAACGACTATTGCTCAGGGGCTGGAATTGTCTTAGAAACCCCAGAAGGTTACTCTTTATGTTATGCCCTGAGATTGGAATTTCCATCAACCAATAATAAGGCCGAATATGAAGCGTTAATAACAGGGTTAAAGTTGTCAAAAGAGCTAAACCTAAAAACTTTGCAGATCCTCAGCGACTCTCAGTTGGTAGTGGGTCAAGTACGCAAAGAGTTCCAAACCAAAACTGGGAACCTCCCTTCCTATCTAATCAAAGCTATGGAACTTCTAAACGACCTTGACCACCATGTTATATCTCACATCCCAAGAGAACAAAATTCAAAAGCGGATTCCCTCGCCAAGTATGCTAGTTCATCAGACGCTCAGCTGTTGGGTTTAATCCCCATCGAAGTCCTTTTTACCCCAACCATTGAGGAAGCGAGTGTTGACTGGATAATGGAAACCATTGAAGAACCTACATCGTGGATGACTCCAATCAAAGAATATATCCTCAATGGGACACTACCTGAAGAAAGGAAAAAAAGGAAGATATTGCGCAAGGCCCCTTTGTACCTCATCCAGGACGGAAGGTTGTACCGGCGAGGATTCTCCATGCCATTGCTGCGATGTGTGACTAAGAAGGAATCTAGAGCGGTTTTGGCAGAGTTGCACGAGGGAGAGTGCGGAGGACACACCGGCGGTCAAACGTTAGCCAAGAAGGTTCTGCGATATGGCCATTTCTGGCTAATGTAAATCTAGATGCCATGACCTATGTAAAGAAGTGTGACAGGTGCTAGAGATTCGCTAAGATTCCAAGAGCACCTCCCATGGAGCTAACTCAAATGGTTAGCCCATGGCCATTTGTGGTATGGGGCATAGATTTAATTAGGATATTACCCGCCACAAAAGTGAAAATGAGATACGCTATAGTAGCTGTCGATTACTTTACTAAATGGGCTGAAGCAGAACCTTTGTCTACTATCACGTCAAAGAAAGTGATCAATTTTGTTTTGAAAAATATCATTTGTAGGTTTGGAGTGCCACAAAAGATCATCACCGATAATGGAACCCAGTTCGAAAGTAATGAATTCCTAGACTTCTGCGCTAAATATAAGATCAAAAAGAGTTTTGCAGCTGTGGCTCACCCGCAAGAAAACGGGCAAGTGGAAGGCATCAACAAAATACTAAAGTCAACCATCAAGAAGCATCTCGAAAAAGCCAAAGGCAGCTGGGTTGATGAACTACCTTTTGCGTTATGGGCATACCAGACAACACATAAAACTGCTACGGGGCACACCCTATTCTCACTTGCATTCGGGTCAGAAGCTATGATCCCAGTGGAACTGGAAGTACCAACTCATCGCAGAATCTACTTCAACTAGAAGGAGAATGAAGAGCTGCAGTTGGAGGCACTGGATTTACTCGAGGAAAAGCGAAAAGAAGCAGAGCTTAAGATAGCGGCCCATCAATGGAAAGTAGCCAGATATTTCAATACAAAAATCAAGCAAAGGACTTTTCAAGTCGCGGACCTCGTCCTGAAGAGAATTATGACAGGAACCGGGGTATTCAAACCCAATTGGGAGGGGCCATACATGATAAGTCAGAAATTTGCAGATGGCACTTTTGAGTTAAAAACGACAGACGGAATCGCACTCCCTCGAGCATGGAATAGCATTCATCTTCGCCGTTATTTTGTTTGAAGTTCCTTTCACATATTACGCATTATACATACATCATGAATTGTAAATATATCATGCATTATGAATATCATGCAAAGTTTGTACAAATTAGTGAAAGAAATTACTTTACCTGTCTAAAATCGTACATTTGCAAGTTTTTGATTTCAAGCTGCTAACATCGATTTTAATTACAGGCTTTTTAAGCAAACGAAAGCGCATTTAAAATCAAATAGGGTTTGATGAGAGCTATAGCACATCCCCAACGGGAAAGCTCAAGCACCTGCTGCTTAATACTCAAACATCCACACACTTTTGCTACGGAGGGTGTGAAGTGCAAAGCCATAAATAAGGGGCATCAAGAACTCTAAACCTAAAACGATGTAACACCCAAAATACGGACCAAGTTTTGAATTTCACCGTAGGGGCACATTCTTAATAACAGAGTTCAAAGTTCTAGTTCTGACAAGTCACAACCAGAATCAGACAAATAAACTAGCATCAGCCACCTGGAACAATGTGACGTTAAACCTAAGACCTCCCCGAGGGGCACCCGGTTCATCGCCGACGCCATTAAGATATCGCTGGATAGCGATACAAACACCGGGCTTTTAAACCCAAGACCTCCCCGAGGGGCACCCGGTTCATCGCCGACGCCATTAAGATATGGCTGGATACCGATACAAACACCGGGCTTTTAAACCCAAGACCTCCCCGAGGGGCACCCGGTTCATCGCCGACGCCATTAAGATATGGCTGGATAGCGATACAAACACCGGGCTTTTAAACCCAAGACCTCCCCGAGGGGCACCCGGTTCATCGCCGACGCCATTAAGATATGGCTGGATAGCGATACAAACACCAGGCTTTTAAACCCAAGACCTCCCCGAGGGGCACCCGGTTCATCGCCGACGCCATTAATACATGGTCGGATAGCGATATAAACACAAGGTTTTCAAAGACCTCATTGGAGGCATCCGCTCAGATGCTGGATCTTCCAAATCCAATAATTGATTCTGGGTCCTTCAAACCCAATTACTGACGGACCCAAAGACCTCCTCGGAGGCATCCGACAAGTTCGACAAGCATCTGAATTATTCAGATTCAACAAACAACGGATCAAAGATCCTTTCTAGGGCATCTGGTCATAAGTCAAATCTTCCAAATACAGTTAGTGATGGAACCAAAAACTTTCCTCAAAGTCATCTGATAAAAACCACAAGTAACTGGCCCACTCAGTTACTAGGAATAACAGATTTCTTTATCTAACTGTAAAAACCATGCCTAATTTTCAAAATATTAAAACCAATTGTGGTATGGGGGCATTACCATCGCATTAATGAAATCTAATGGCGCTCTCTTAAACATACTACAATCCGGTCATAATCTCATGAAAATGCGGCATTAGGACATTCCAACCAACAAAACTGGATTTTACAAAACAATAAAGTTGGTTGAATTAACTCATCCTGTAATAACATACAATTTGTATTGCAGATGTAGAATAGGCATGAAATATAAAATAAAGAAGTACAGCAAGGCTAAAAGCAAAATTTAAAGCATGGAAAGCAGGACACAATTTCCTGACAACAAAGCAGAACTATACCATAAAGTCACATGTTAAAGTGTAAAACATCAGATGACAGAGTGCATAAAGACGACAAGTACAAGAGTAATAAGAGGGGACCGGCGCCCGCATATACAACCGGCCTGAATACAACATGCAAAAGAAATTAATTAACAACCAAGTTGAGCAACTACTGAGTATGATCATTTCTTCCAGTCACTTGATCTCAAAGCTGACTTGCTAAGTAAAGATGGAGGGGTCTCTTCCACATTACTCTGATTCTCTTGGGAAGGAAAAACGATAGCCTTCATGTAATGACCCGCATTTTTAGCTGTCGAACAATTAATTTATTTAATTATTAAATATCGATTTAGCGATATCGAGAACCAGAATTAAATAATATTGAATATTTAATTTATATTTATAATGAATAATAAATTATAAATATCAAAATAGTCTGAAATAGTAGAATTCACAATAGTGTGTGAATTGAATAGTATACGAGATTTGGTTGAGTTTCGATTCGAAATATAATAACGAATATATTGAATCGACGACGCTATAACGTATAGTTTATAATATAATTTTAAACAAGCGCGTAATGACGCGGCAGTTCGCTATTTGGCGATTTGAACTTCAACTGGATATACAGGGTCCGTTTTAAATTGGATTTCTATGAAACAAGAAACGTATGGAGTTGGTGAAGTATATTTTTCTAGTGGAAGAGAAAAATCGGGATTCCATCGTGTAGATTTTGATTTACGTCCAAATCAAATTTTAGAAAAGTCGCTGTGGAATTCCTTTATAATTTATATCGATTTATTTATATTATAAAAGGAATTTAATATAAATTGAATATCGAATTAACTGGGGATTTGAAATATCGAGTTAGAAATCCATATAGGAATATTCTGGAGCTGTATGGTAATCTAGTGTGAATATATATGATAATATAAATTTAATTGTTTTTAAATATATTTATATATTTAAAAGGGTTATCTAGAGCTTTAAAAATAGCCAGTTTTGCAAACGACCTCAGAATTCGACGAAACTAATTTTGTTGGATCCGCAATGTTAAATTATTGTTAGATTTCAATTTCTGTGATTTATGAAGTCAATATGTCGCCGTACCGATTTTTAATGTGAAAAATAGTCGATAATTCGATCTTTAAAAATACGTTGCGTGAGCAAACGGAGTCGGAATTCGACGAGACCAGTTTCGTTGGGACCGTAATGTCGAACTCTAGCTGCTTGTCCAGTTTTGTGATTTTTGGGTATCATGGGTGACCACAAGAATTTTTAAGGACATAAACCAACAGCGGTATATTTAAATTTGAATTAAATAATAAATATAAAAATATCCTAATGTATTGGTGGACCTAAACTAGGCCACGCACCATCCCTTTTCAGCCACACAAATTCCCTTTCCCGTTGATAAAAGCTTGGAGCCGCATCAGTTTTTCCTGAACAGCAAAAAGAATCGAAAGTGAAAAATCAAAAGAAAATCCAAGATAAATCTATAAATTTCCTCATAAATATATTTGTAATCTCCTTGAGTTGCTCTTCATTCTGGTAGGTCTTTGGTTGAGCTTGAGATACTTTCCGTCGATGTCAAACTTTGACAGAACCACTAAGGTTCGACTTTCCATAAGATTGATGCGCCGTTGCTCGGAGTGGAGGTTATATTTGGATTCACGATGAAGTTTAGGTTCAGTGGTGATTTTCTGGCGAGGTCTGGTGGTGATTTGGTTCGGTGGTCACTATAGCAGTGCGATTGAGGGCTGGGGACGGATTTCGATGTCGGGGTTTGGAGTTGAAATGGTTGGTATGGTTGTGGAGAGGAGGAGAGGAGGAAAATTGTGGTGATTTTTTTCTGATTTTAAATTGAAAGGAGGAGGAGTGGTTGGTGGAGGAATCATCGGCTATGGCAACTGTGAAGCAGCATGTATCGTGGGGGAAGAAGGATAGAGGAGGCGGGTTGGGTTTTCACGAAGGGTTGTTGGGCTTTTTGAAATGGTAAAGGCCCATATAGAAGTATATATATAGTTAAGTTTTAATTCAAACAATGTTTACAACTTGTAAATTAAATATCTTTATCGTACGCGATCGGTTTTCAGCGAAACAAGATCCATCGGAATCGTATGGACGGACACTACACCATGGAATTGACGGGGAGTGAATCGAAGCTCGTTACAATTTATGGAAAAATAAATTGTCCGTCTGAATCAAGCGATGGTTATCGTTATTAACGACGATCGTCCAATGTGAGTAAAACTCACCAACTCTGAATAGTTATATTTTTATAACGTATTCTTAGAACTGATAATTATATGTTGATTGTTGTGTGCTAATTGTTTGGTTGAATTGTTGTGTATTAGTTGAAAATATAGATAGCGATATATATATATATATAAATCGTTAATCGAATATTGATTCTGTTTAACAGAATATTTCATATTGAGATGAAATCGATGTTAATAATATTGTTTAACATCTGTGATGCAGGGAAACAGGTTGGAGGGACCCAACTGGGTTCCTCAATATATAAAATACTGTTTTGTTTCATATACTGTGATATATGTAATCTGTTGTGATTATGTGTGTAGAATGATATCGATCACTGTTATTTGGTATTTTAAATATCATAAGAAAACCCTGGGATGTAAAAAGGGATATTTCAACGTATATTGAAATAAAAGAATTTTATAAAATCAACCAATTTTATAAAAGGAACTAATTTGAGAATATTTATTTAGAAAATAAATAGGATAAAGGAATATTTATTTAGGAAATGAATAGAGTTAATCGATTAGAGTAAATCAAATAGAGTAAATCGATTAGAGTAAAACATACATTGTTATTCGGGTGAGATTCCATTTAGCACGACTGCTAGCGTAATTCGCAGGGCTGCAGATAGCCTACGACGGTCGGATGTTTCCTGAGGGAATCAGGCGTAATCATTGTGATCGCTGCGATCTAGAGTTAAGCGAATGGAGTTAAATCGAATATAGTTATTCAAGATAGAGTTAAAGCAGATATAGTTTTTCAAGATAGAGTTAAAACATACATAGTTAATCAGATAGAGTTAAAACAGATAGTGTTAATCGAATAGAGTTAAATAAATAGAGTTAAACAAGATTAGAAACTGACTAGAGATTAGTTAAGTTGAATAGTTTTCTGAGTATCGATCTGATGTTGGTTTCGGCCTTCGGGGGTTTATACTTAGAAAATTTTTCTCTTACTAGTTTACGGTTAGGGACTAATAGTTGTGGAATGATAGTGATGCGTGAATAAGCTATGGAAATGTTTCCAATGTTAATAATGTATATTTTTTAAATGTAGAAAATAAGGAAATATGAATATATATATGGTTGATGATTGATCGATAAAATTGCCATTTGGAAACAATATCATTGTTTGCACACGTGTTTTTCTTTGATAGTTAAATCACAGACTATCGAATGTTTCGACCATTTTAACGTTGTTAATATGCAGAGACCGGTTGGATTATTATCCGAAGAACCACTCCGTATTGGCATAAGCGTTGCAAATCATATATGCCAAAGATAATTGAAGACAGAGTAAAGTGCAAGGGTTGTTGTATAAGTCTTAGGTAAAGATTGCCTAAGATGGATGTACTGGATAGTGCCTTCGGTTTGTCCAGTCCCAGGACGACCTGTATGGAAGAATGTCTGACAGAGTATATTTAATAGATCGCGTAAGTTGATCTCTTCAAACGTATGTACATTTGGTGGCGGAGGAATTCGTTTCTCTTAGCTGTATACCCGTTGTATTCTTGGGGAAATCAGTTTGTGATTTGGCGGGTATGACGATGTGACATTCAAAGTGAATAAACATGTGATCTGTCAGAGATAAGCGTAGCTTCTAGCCTCACATCCGGTAAATGACAAAAATCGGGCAGGCAGCATGGCTATGTAGGTCGCACCTATTAGAGTGTATAATCACCTGATCTAGAGTTTCATTTACTCCTAAAAATCTATTGTTGATGTTGTCCCATTCGGGAAATGGTTGCTGATCCCAACCGTTGGTGATATACATTTGATACACTCAAGCGAAATGAGTAGTCGGTCATGTGTGGCCGGGTTGCAAGATGTTCTTGTTGAACCCAGTGTATTCCTCTCTAGAGGTACACTAGCAGAAGGTGGTTCCATACCTTGTCATAGTTGGAAATCCATTACCCAATACGTGCTTGCGGTTTTGATTGTATACTATATATGTAGAACGTGAGATGAAAGCGTTTCTGCTATATGATTATTATATTGTGGTTGATAGACATTATTATAATATCAAAAGGTTTTTGATATAAAGATTATTTTGGATTCTCATAAGGGAAAAACCCGTTCCGTTATATGGCGTGGTCTTATGAGATATCGTTTACTTGTTCAATCTGTTTTAAACTGTAACACCCCACCTCCGCTAGGGTCACTCACAAAGGGAATGCACTAGGTTTGGTGAAGCATTATCGAGGTAAACATGCACAGAAATATTACAAGACAGAACATAAATAAAACAGCGGAAGTAAAACAAATCTCATTACCTTATAAAATAAGGTCTAAAGCCTTTTACATCAAAATACATCAAAACCTGTCTTGCAATAGTGAAGAAGCATAAACCATTTCATAAATTATTCCCCAAGTAAAACAGTAAAGTAGCCATAGCCAAGAAAAGTCCAAGCCATGCGTGATGACCTTCAAGCAGAAGAAGTCCGAACTAGATAACAGTGTTTCCTCCCTGAAAACCTGGGGGGGAAACGGAAGACAAAGAGGCGAAACAAAACGGGGTCAGTCATAAAGACTGGTAATTCCTATCTACTTCCAGTATAAAAACAGGTAAAAGTAACATGACATGCATAAACTGAAAGTAAACATAAGGATGACTACAAGATAGATAAACTAAACCAGGATAACAGGCTGAACTACTGTAGCAAGATAAACCAAGATATCATGATAAACTACGGTGTCATGATAAACCAAGGTATCACATCGTCCGGTTCCTATCAAGTATACCATCCCATGGTATCTATCATGTATACCATCCCATGGTATCTATCATGTATACCATCCCAAGGTATTTATCATGTGTATTTGCTCTGCACCTCTCGTACTAGTATCCCAACCCGCGTCATGTGTTAACTACGAATGTCCCTTGCCCAATGTCATGTAATGGTCCCTGTCAACCTAATATATAGCATATGTAGGTTTTCCCAACTCGTATGTTTCTTTCCATGTATAAGTTCAGTCCTTTGCCGTAGACCGTACGGGCTTTCCCATGTAAATCTATACCACCTCAACGTAGTACCGTTTTATCCTTGAGGTTATTTTGGACTGCTACCCTTGATCTGGTTATGTTTTCTTACCATGAACTACCGCGTGTTCACTTAGGATTTATGCCACCTAGGGCCACTAGGGATTATGCTACCTAATGAACGTTTCTGTGTCTCGGTTTGGGTTCAAGCCACCTAGGGCCACTAGGGATTATGCCACCCGTCAACCGCCCCCTTTATCCCACGTACGTATCGTGAATCGTTTTCCATGTCTAGACGCACATGTATCTCAATGTGCCATCTGAGTCCCGTGCCAGGGCAAATCGAGAAATACGGAACTCGGTCGGGAGCTTCAAGTCGTCTGTTGATGCAGATATCAAGGTCTGTTTTTGTATCCGTGGCTATGGTCCCACGTGACCCCTCCCTCAACTACTGAAAGGCAATCTAAGAAAAATCATGTATGAGAACTACATCCCGGCCCCACTATAGCCCCACTTTCCTATGGGCCAACCTCACCCATGACTCGATAGCAAGAACATGGTCTGTTAGAAGTTCTCTGCCTTTCCGTTCGTACACGATTGACTAAAGATGGTAGGTAGTCGGCGACGTGCTATCCAGGGCAAAAACAAGTATCGTCGACTCCACGCTAATCCATCCCAGTCTTTAGGTCGCTCGCATAGCAACCAAGGCATACTCTTGGCTCTTCTACCGCAGACCTTAACCTCTGTGAGGCCGGGTTTCATGGACCACCTGCCACCTTACAGAGGGATACCAAGAGTACCCTCAAGTACCCCGAAGCTACCGCTTCGTCACCCAGGTCGCTGGAGCTTTTTATCCAAGTCAGATAAGTTGCTCCTCCTCGTATACTAAGCGATGACCTACCGTATCAGGTTACTCATCTCTTTATGAACTAGTCCCATGTCCTTGGCTAAGAATTATTACTTAGTTATCCTTAACTAAGGTTTACCACTTAGCTCCTCTTTCCGCTATCCTTGTTAACTACGATTTTCAATCTAGTCCCCTGAGCTAGGGCTTGTCAAATGGGTTAAGTGTTGTTATCCAAGTTCATGACTTAACCCGCCTACGAATCATGTCAAGATTGGCTAAGTACTCAAGTTCAAGGCTTAGCCCTACAAGTTGGTTAAGTGTACCAAGAAGCTCACGACTTAACCCTATCAAGTCAAATTGGTTAAGTATTGATTTGTCTTAACCCTATCAGATTATCATGTTAGATTGATTAAGCATAGATTATCTTAATCCCATCAGATTATCGAGTCGGATTGGTTAAGTATGGGTTAGCTTAACCCCATCCACTAATCGTATTACAATGGTTAAGCCTAATTTTAAAAGGTCTTGTGACTTAACCCTATCAGGTCCACCTATTAGATTGGTTAAGTATAGGTTACTTAACCTCATCAAATCATCATGTATAATTGGTTAAGTATAAGTTACTTAACCTCATTAAATTATCATGTTAAGTTGGTTAAGTATTGGTTACTTAACCTCATTGAATTACCAAGTTTAGATTGGTTAAGTGTTTAACTTAACCCCATCGAATTACCGTGTTTAGATTAGTTAAGTGAAGGTTACTTAACCCCATCTAATTACCGTGTTTTAGATTAGTTAAGTATGGATTACTTAACCTCATCGAATTTACCGTGTTAGATTAGTTAAGTATGGATTACTTAACCCCATCCCCTAATTGTCTTATATGGTTAAGTGTCATTAAGGAACCAAGTCCGGTTTAACTTAACCTACCCATTCGTGTCATATCGGTTAAGTGTCATTAATCAAAATTTCTTAACCTTTTCATGTGGCATTAATTAGATTAATGCACCCCAACCTCTCACATTAGACTTTGTTGTGGTTACTAGTTAAGCCGGGCGGGTCCGGGTAGATTTACACCACAACCTAGTCTAACCTCGGGTTTTAAGTGCTATGTGACCAACTACTCACATTGGGTCCTATTGTTTGTAGCCACTAGTTAAGCCGGGCGGGTCCGGGTAGATTTATGCTACAAACTCAACCCAACCTCGAGTTGGCCACTTTCATGTTTGGTCTAGTGTCTTATTACACTTAAAACCCACCCATGTCTAGTTCAAGTTCCATGTTTTCCCACGTGTCATGACCATATTTAAATGTATCATGAATGTCATGTTCTCATGTAAACCCCATGTCAAGTTTTTCATGTCATACCCACGTTTTTCCTAAGCTACCCAAACGTATTTCCAACCCAAGTGGAAGCGAGTCACATAGTAGGGTATTATGCCAACATATTGGCCACAAACATGCATAGTATCATAAGGGAATTTGGCCACAAACATGCATAGTATCATAAGGGAATTTGGCCACAAGCATGCATAGTTTCATAAGGGAATTTGGCCACAAACATGCATAGTATCATAAGTGAATTTGGCCACAAACATGCATAGTATCATAAGGGAATTTGGCCACAAGCATGCATAGTTTCATAAGGGAATTTGGCCACAAACATGCATAGTATCATAAGTGAATTTGGCCACAAACATGCATGATACATAAGGGGTTTGGGTTCATTTACATGCATAAGCCCCAAAGTCAAGTCTTTGCCAATGTTTTCACAAGTCAAGTGGTTCCCAAAGGTTCATGCTAACATTTCATAGATAAAGATTCAAACTTGCAAGATATACTAGGTTAAACATAACATGAGTGGCATGATTAAGTCGCTACAACTTAGCCCAAGGTCATAGATCATAGAAAAAGGGCAAAATTAGGTTCACATAAGCTATCATACTTATGTTTCATCGCATTTTATCCCATGTCACATTAGAACCACCGTTAGAATCTACAAGTAGCTAGAACTTACATAGCGAGGCTTAGGGAAGGATCAGGCATCGTTTTGACGAAGAAAGGTGGCTCCTTTGTTGAAGAACCGTCATGAAATTGGCCTAGTAACGTTGATCTACCCTCGATTTGATGTAGAAATCTTGCACCTTTTGATTTGAACCCGATTCGAATGCATAAGCCCTTAGAGTTGGAGATGGAGGCCATGATCAAGATTGATTTTGGCGGCACTTCGTGGCATGAGTGATTTGTGAGGGTTTAGGGTAGGCTTAGGGGTGTTTTTATAGAGATTAGGAGTAGTTTAGGCCCTTAGATTAACCCTAGGATAATCATGTCTTGAGAAACAAGTCAGGTGCACCCAGGCCCAAATTGGCCGACCACCCAAGTCGACAGGGGTGTCGACTGGGCAGTCGACACCACCTGGGGTGTGTTGACTCCCAAGTCAACTCCCCAGTCGACTTGGGGGTGGCGGGAATTTTCCCGCCTGCGCTGCTTTGATGAATTTGAATTCTGAATTCAAATTTGAACTGTTTTTGAACTTGAAATTTTCTGAAAACTTTGATGGGCCATAACTGGGTCATACGGACTCCGATTTTCGAAAACTCGGACTCTATTTCGCGTATTTTTCCGAGACGAACGCAATGGAACAGCCCGTTTCTCTTGATTCAGAGTTTATATTTTAGTTCTGCCTTGATTCTTGTTTTTAACACGTTGTTAAATTCCGGGTTGTTACATAAACTGTTTTACTCATACCAGTCCCATGACTGGCTCGGAGTTTGTTTTGTTTTGTTTTCCCTAAACTCTTGGGTGTCTAATTTTGTACGGGCAGTCAAGTAGTCGGGATTTACAGATACTTGAAGAGCTAGAGCAGGAGGCTTCAGAATTATATAGCTATGGTTATTTTCCGCTGTGTTGTAAGTACTGTGAAATGATATGTATATTCAAGTACAGATTTACATTTCAAAAGTTATGTCATATATTATATGTTATTCGTTCCGCTGTGAGGTTCGTGTTACTCTGATGTTGTGTTCTTCTTCTTCTTCTATTCTAAGTTTCTATCTTATCTATTCTCACCCTCTAATTTCTTTCATTAACTACCGGTATTTTCGATCCTTGGATGTTCGATATGTGTTGTATATCGGATAACCAAGATCGACTTTTTCCGGGTCGTTACACTCCATCTCCTTCTTCTTCTTCTTCTTCTTCTTAGACAATAAGGTCTTGGCAGATTTCTTTCCTTTATCCTTGGTAGTAACTTGGGGACTTTTATCTGCATTAATAACTTCAAGGTCGTCACTAAGGCTGTAGTCAACAACATCCATATCTAAGAAGGCTCCGATCTTTGCATCTTGTGACCCAGGAGCTGTAATAAGCAAGGGTGTGTTACTAGGAGGAGGGGGAGTAATGACAGAAGTAAGAGGGAAAGTTTTCAATGGCGGGTCAGTCCTAATAGCTCATGTTGTCGTTGCATTGCCTATGGCAGGAGAAGACAGGGGTGAAATTAAATTCAAAGTATGGAAACATTGAGCATAATAAGCAAGGGACCCAGGTGAATCGAAAATGGACTCTAAGCATGATAGGGTAAAGTTAGTTTCAATTTTACCTATATCTAGAAGATCCTCTGAGGGATCCCTATGCTCGATTCTCCAGTGATCGGGAATGTCATCATCAGCCTCATCGTTTTCACCATGTTCATCAGCAATATCCTCTGTATTAATATTCCCCTCAATAGTGACGTCTTTACCTTTAGGAGCATCAACTGGGTTAGCTAATGTCTGTGAGCCAGAAGCTTCAAAGGCCGAGGGATCAATAGGAAGGTTGACATCAGGTTGAGTTTGAACTTTCTCACCGGAAGTACCGGTCCTCTCGTCCATTAGTTGTGCCTTTCCTTCAGCCAAAGCCTTTCTGGACCTGTCGTCTAAGAGTTTGTCAATGAGTTCGTCCTCGCTACAATCATCACCGTTAATCTCAAGCACTCGCTCCCAAATAAGTGCCAAAGTACGTGGAAAACTATCCCCTAAGTAATGCAAACTCCCACGGCTCATGACACTGTATACGTAGAAGCGGAACATGTCATCGTCAGCTTCGCCCATAGCTTGTTTGTGGGTTTCTTCTGCAGTCATCTTGTCCTTCTCAAGAGATTCGACCTTGGCCATCAATGTCTGGTTGGAAGCCTTCAAATACTTTACCTCCTTACGTAGATTAGCAGCATCTTCCTGATATTGTTTGGAGAAATCCTTCTCTACAGCCAATATGGCATCAACATTGCGCTTGGCAGTTATGGCATCTTTTTCTCTTTGTTTGGAAGCCTCGAGTTCTTCCCGGAGCTTCTTAATCTCGTTATCTGATGCTTCTAACTCTGCGACTCTTTTATTGAGAATCGCGATAGTAGTGTCACGATCATCCAAAACCTTTTCCCATTTGACTTTATCACCTTCCAACTCGGCAATTTTTGTAAGGTGGGAATCATGACGCTTTTGGAGGTCATCACCAAGTTTCTCCCATCCACGCAACTTTTGGTAAAAGATATCTCTTACGATGTTCCATTTTGTTTCAAGTTGACTCTTAGCAGTATTGAACTGAGTGTGTGTTTGACTTATAACCGCATCCACCGCTTTAAGAAAATCATCGGCGTCGGCTATACTTACTCCACGATCAAAGTAAAGCCCTTTCGAATTCCAACCTGGGAGCTTTTCAGAAAAGGAAATGTTCATCAAACCAGGATTATGGCGAGGTTTATTAATAATCGAATGAATCTCAGCTGGAGGACCGGGAGGGCCAGAGGATGAGGGAACTCGGGGCTTAATAGGAAGCTTTTCTACTCGGGAATGCTTATAAGAACCATCCCTTCCTCGTTTCCTCCCTCGCTCCCCTTCATTGGGAGTGTCTTCCCTCAGCCAACTGCGTCTTCTAGCCTTTTCTTCTTCTTTCTCATGTATCTTCTTCCTCTGTTCCTCAGTCAGGACGGATTCTGATGCAAGTAGAGACTGAGAAGAGGATTTCATGGGCAGAAGAGGATGGAGTTGCTCGCGGTGATGTGATGATTGCTGAGGTTCGGATAGTAGTAAGTGCTTTGGATCGATAGCTTTGCTCCTTTTACTAAATTCTGATCTGATTCTCGACGAGCGTCTCCTGTGCATGTCTAGACCTGAAATGAGTTATGAATGAGTTTCTGATACTAGAAACTACAAAGTATCTAAAAATATTAAAGCAAGATACAAATAAAGAAAAGGAATTGGAACGCACAAGATGAATTTCTTTAAAAGGGTACTGTTATTAACAGACCGATCATACCCCCTGGGTCTAAGGGGATCCCTAAAGATTTAAGATGCCTTTCTGACTCGGTTGAGGCTGCATCCCTAAGTTTGGTTTCTATGGTTTGAGGATCGAGAGGCTGAGTAACTGCACCATCCTGACTAAGATATCTAGCAAAGTTGAGATCACTCAAATTGTCAAATGTACCTGTAGAATCTTCCTTAGCTGCATTTTCAGTAGGGGAATCTCCAGTTATAGTCTCGATATTTGGATTAGTTTCTAATGCGATTACGTCTTCCCCGTCATATTCAGTCCCGCGCTCGAATTCAGAAGGATTCACTTCCCTATTATCTCTCTTAACCTGTTCGGAATCTGATTCTGGCTCAGAATGCGGGGAAGTGTTCTTTTTCTCAGTCAACTCAGCTGATGTTGTAGGATCCTCGCCCCTATGATAGTTAGAGTCTTCATCCTTATTCAAAGTCTTCGACAAGGGGAACGTTCTTCCACTAGTAGGCCCTGGACATCTTTTCAAAGAAGGGTCAATAATAGGGTTTTCATCGGCCTGAATTACACTTCTGTCATCGGAACAGCCGACGTCCGACTCTGCAGGGTTAAGTTTAGGAGTGGAAGGTCCAACCTTGCATAAAAATTTCCTCAAGGGGTGAAGTAGTTCGTATTGGCGAAGAATATTTTCAGTAACTAAAAGTTTTCTACTTCTCTTAGCCTCATCAATAGCTTTCAGTGTTTCGTATGTGGCTTTAAGAGAAGAGGATGCTTTGTTGTCCTTAATCAGGGTAGGGAGCACTGTATTTCAAAAGAAATAATGTAAGAATGTATAACTCAGAGGAAAGTAAAATCGAGACCACTGAATAAACTACGCATACCTCCATCTGTCCACTGCCCTCGAAATGGTTTGGGGCATCAACAAAGAAAAATTGGTTTAAAAATTCTGAAACACTGTCCGGTAATTCGAGAACTAGCTTCCGATTTCTGGCACCTTCAACATGCATAATAGAGCAGGTATCCTTCCTACTCTTGAAAGAACACAAGTAATGAAGTTCCTGGAAAGTAGGCTCTTGCTTTGTCGTATCCATGAAAAAGAACATAAAGGCCCAGTAGAACCGTGTAGCCATTAGGATGGAGTTGGAAAGGAGCAATGCCTAGACGGTTTAGGATTCACCCTAAAAAGGATTAAATGGGGGAATAACACCAGCTGCTAGCATTTGTTTGCTTACAACAACATATCCAACAGGAGGGTCGTCAGCAAAAACACCATCCTTTGGTAATATAGCATCCATAGGAGGAATTCCGTATTGACCACACAGTAGTTCGTATTGCTCCTGAGTTAGAGTGGTAGACTGTCTCTCTTGATCCCTAGCTTTAATCGGGCGGAGATCCAAAGGAAGGAGGGCAGAAACTTGGCTAGAGGTTATGGTTGTTTCAGTCTCGGGAGCTTTGTTTAAGGAAGGATCGGTTTGAACCGAGGAGGTCTCTTTACTTTGAGGAAGAACTTGTTTTTCAGTAGTCATTCTATACAGATATACTTGAATATCTTTCAGTTTTCTAGCAACAAGATTCGAAGAATAGAAGTGTGAAAACACATTAAAGCATTAAAACAAAGGTAACAAACACCAAGGCAAGGCGTTTGTTGACACTGGAGTCAAGTCATTGCGACATGATTGCCCATGCCGTAGCAGCAACATGACGGTTTTCTCATGTCACTACTGCGGCTTGGAACTCATGTCGGTGCACGGCATGGGATTCATGTTGGTTCACGGCATGATGCTCATGTCGGTTCACGACGTGATGCTCATGTCGATTCACGGCATGATGCTCATTTCAGTTCACGGCTTGATGCTAATGTCGATCCACAAACTTGACGCTCATGTCAACTCAAGACTTGAAACTCCTGTAGGTCTACGACCTGAGACTCATGTTAGTTCATAACTTGGAATCTTAAAAGTAGCTCAACTTCAGCACAAAGGTTTTGACATTAGAAAGGGGGTGTCCAAACACTATCACAAGTTGAGATTCACATTATTATCACATAGTTACGGACATTGTGTCAATGACTTGGAATAAAGTAAAAATTATGTCGTGGGAAACAAATCAATAAAGGCATAATTTACCAAGAGTCTATATCCTCTTATGGTTTGGGTCGAACAGGGGCATGAGTACCGATCCGCAGTCTTAAACTAAAGTCATCAAGAGGTCAACTCGTTCGGACCAATTCCGAGACTCAAGTCGTTCATGCGACATGTCGCCTCGAACCACTTGGATTATGATTACAAATTGGCAACTCACATAGGTTCAACGACCTAAATTAATTATCATGACTTAACGATGGGATTATCAAATAAACACAATTCGGAGCATGCCACAAACATACTTTGAAGCAACACAGAAAAAAGAATCATACAACAGCTATGATAAAACAATAAAATTCGTGATTTAGACATTTCGGCAAGCGATTGGTGTGCAATATAACAAAAACTTCAAGAACAACCCATACGATCATCATCGACCAATTCAAGGCTTTTTATGGCGTTAAGGTCATGTCGCTCAAAGCACGGTTTGAAACTCATGATGCTGAAACGACATAAAATGCAAATCGTATGTATTACATAGAAATTAGGGGTTTAAAGAGAATCAAAGAATTTCAGAGCCCTCATACACAAGTATACTCATTATGGTTCAACTTGTTTTTGATTCACAAGCATCTTAATATCACAAAACAGCCAAAATCGATTCACAAGATCGTCACTTTATTGTAAATAAGTAAAAATCCTTGAATCCTATACAAATCTTATCATTCAGAAGAACAAAGAAGAACTCAGATCCAAAAATTACTTACGATAAGATCTGAGAATAGTCGTTGAAGGTAGAATTCTCCGAAGTTGAAAGTATAAGTGTTAAATTGGATTGACGGGGCTCGTTGAAGCTGATCAAGCTCTGATCGTGATGATTTTGCTAAAAGCGTCGGCTTGGTTGAATAAGCCGCTTAAGAAGAAGGCGATGGTTTCTCTCTGATCCAATCCGCCATTAACGAGGTAAAGCTTTAAGTTGAAAAAAGGAATAGGACATATGAACGGTTGTGCGACTTTAAAGATAATATAAAGGTGTTAGCATGGACTGGGCTGAATGGGAATACATTCAAAGCCCGTGGCGACATGAAAACGTTCGGTATAAAGATGGCGTATACGACACACGACATGAGCTAGGGATTGACTTGACCCACCTCGTAAAAGCATTCATCGACTTAACACCCATGGAATGCATATATAAGAGTCGAAGTCAACATTATTATCAATATCGCGAACTTCGAGGGGCAAATGTTAACCCCGTTCTTGGAACGCGGTTCAGAACTAAGAAGTATTTACGAATGATGACACACGACATAACTGACTCAAGTCGTTTCTGCGACATGAATCCAATAGGCATCCACACGACATGACTTTAAGTCACTGACACGAGATGGTTCCTAGTCGTTTACACGGCACGACTCTAAGTCATTGAACACGACATGGAATTAAGGCGTTCAGCGCGCCATGGTGACCGTTACACTCGAGCCGCAAGCATCATGTCACGAAAACCACGTCGTGACAGGGAATATATAAATAATTAAGTCGCGTGTCGTAAATAATGAAAAGTAAGGTCATTAATACCAAGTCGTATTGCTGCATGCCGTTAATACAGTTAGACCATGTCATATGCCACGACATTGAGTTCATATCGCGGCATCAGCCATGGCGTTCAAGCCATGTCGCAATTTGGTATCATGTCGGTAATCCTTCCATGACGTTGGTGCTACATGGCCAGACCGTGTACCAATGAAATCAAGCCGTACTGACCTCATCCATGCCACAGTAGCTCCAAGGCGTAAGATAATCATGTCGGATCACATATTCCACCGTGCCGCAATCTCAATACATGGCATATGGAGGAGCCGTAGGACGACATGATTCATATCAGAGAGCTATCATGTTTGCCATTGTCATGTCGCACCAACCTCCAAGTCGTTGAGTATAAAAGGCAAGGTCCTCTCAAACTGATAAGGAGCTCCCGACATGATGTAACCGAGTTCATTGCATGATGTTAAACTATCGATAAAGCATATCGCTATTCACATTATACTAAATCAAGTCGTGAGCGTCACCATACCGTAAACAACTCCATGTCGTGAGTAACTTCATGCCACAATATTCATGTCATCAAGTCAAGTCATTAATGCTTCATTCTGAAAGTATGTCATATGGCGCAAGAGGAAACCCGTTTTCCAGTTGCAACAGCTCATGTACAGCTGTAAAGGTAGAATGGAAACAACCGTCAAGCCGTATATTACAAGAATTAATTCATGTCGTTCTAGTACAACAGCATGTCATGCCGCGTGGATTGATACTCAAGTCAAGGCAATTCAACAATTCATATCGTAAAAGGTATTCATGGCAACACGAGTCATGTCAGATGGAGTCATGGCGTTTTCTGCATAATTACAGAATTGCCACCAGGGCTAAAATCACCTATAAATACCCCTCATAATTCATTTGGGAGAGGGACCGAAAACTCATTCCTACAAGGAGAATCCATCAAATTCAAAGCTCATCTACAACTTCTCTAATGGCTTCTATGGATTCATCAACACTTTTCTAACTCCATGAAGATCAAATCCAAGTTAATGATCATTAGAGCTTTCTACAATTGAATCTAAACACCTTCAATCTCATTCAAGCTACACCATAAATCTCTCAAGCATAATTCGAACGATCTCTAATCCTCTCCAAAGCTTAAATCGAATGCTAATTCACTATGAAATCTATGAAGATCATGGGAAAGGATCAAAGCACATAAGTGGTTGAAGATTCATCACAAAGCTAAACCTCTTTCCTTTTCTTCGCCAAACTCGAGTGAAAGTAGGTCGTCAAAAGAGTGAAAAGAGAGTTAAAAGAGAGAAATGATTGTAATGAGGGAAAATTCATATGTTGTAAGCTTGAATATCATAATGAGAATTGATTGAAAGTGGATGTAGATTCATATTGAATCGAACCACTATAAAAATTCCTTTGTGTTCTTACTTGTTTTTATCTGTTTATTTTGTGATTACGCGGTTCCATATTCTTACCAAATCGGTGAAGTGTAGTTTTACACCTTTGGTGTTTGATCCCAAATTTGGAGCAAACATTTAGCCTGTGATTTATAAAGAACTTTTTATAAACGACCTCGGAATTCGACGAAACCTATCTCATCAGGTCCGAGATATTTTTCTATGCTAGGATTAGGAATTTCATCTCGATCGGAAGTCGCTTGTAGGGTTTTTTGCTTGTTACTTCAATAAGAAGTTATTTAATAATATTTTATTCTACCTACATCTATATATATATATATATATATATATCAGTCTAACCCTAATCCTCACATTCTCTGGTCAAACCTACGCCTCCAAGCATATGTATGAACGCCAATAAAGCAACGAACCCTCACCCTCTTTGATCTTCAAATTCTCACATCAAAATAAATAAATAAATGTTCAACGGGAAAGTCATATAGCTCTTCGAGATATCAACAATCAACAGCTATGATCGTCAGTGGTGTATGCTGGTGGTCGGAAATTAACCCCAAAGGAGCACCGTTCGAAGTTCAATCACAGGCGGAGGAGGCGGTCGATGGGCAGAGGGCTTTGGTCATTGGAAGATGTCGGAGGCATGTTTCTTCTGCAAGCGTCAGATCGAATCCTGATCATCTAGCAGTGGAGTTAGTGTCGGTGATAACAGTTTGATAAAGGTCGGCTTCTGGAGTTTTGGACGAAGGCCTCAATCGCGTACAAAAGAGAATCTGTTCCGCCGAATAGATATAACGTAATTAATTTGTGTTAATTTGGATTTAATTAGGTTAGTAGTTAAATTAGAAATTTTATTAAGGGTTAAGCAAAATAAAAAACCATTAACTTATGTTATCGTTTGACCTGTGCAGTTTTTCTTAACAAGAATGTGGGTAAGAAACTAACAGGAACCAAGGATTAGAAGAACGGTGAGAAGCTGGAATGTAATAACAAAGCTGGGAGGAAGAGAAAAGGGTTCAGCCGTGTGTATAATAATCCAAAAGTAATTAACAGTTACTAATGATCTAATTAAAGGATAATAATTTAAATTAAATTGATATGATCTTATTATGATTATAATTCGTACATACCTGAACAGAATCAGACCAAACAAACTACGTTGAAACCGTACTGCCGAGTACTACATTCTGGATCTATTTTGGACAAAGTTGGAGAGTACTGGAAATTATAGTTAAATTAAACACTTGCTTAATTTAACTGGAAACCGAACCGCTTTAACGACAATGAAATCAAGGTGAGTTAAACTCACTCAGTCCTCACACTTATATTTTATATAAGTTGGGTTTTATAATTGTGTTCTATGGTTGCTAATGATTGATTGTTTATTTGTTGTTAAAATTATGTTCATATATTGATTGAACAGACAAAATTAAACGTTTTTTAATTTCGGTAAAACACCAATCGTTATATTAACAATTGGATCCAATGGAGGTAACTTGCCTTGTTGGCCACGTTTATAAAATAAACGTGTTTAATTATTTGAATTGTTTTGTTAATTGGTTGATTTTAAATAATCATTATTTACTATTAGAAATAATCAGTTAAATTGAATTGAATGAATTTATTTGAGATAATCTATTTTAATGTAGGGAAGAACAGGTTGGAGGGATCCAACTAGATTCCTCAAATGAATTAGATGTTGATTATTCTCATATTATCATCTTATGAACTATTTTGATTAAATGATTGACTTGATTGTGGGTTGTTGACCTGAAATTCAATGTTTGCTTTGTTTAAACCGATGGGTATTGATTTACCGTCAGGTGAACCGATAAAAGTGAAGTTATAAAATTTATTTTACAACTGATGATAGATATTTAAATCTATTATTTTGAATAAAAGTTATTAAAAGATAATAAATATTTATTATTTATTATTTAAGTTCATAATTAATCAGTAAATGATTTTATAAAACAAATTTTTATGTTAAAAAGATTTATAAGCAAATGAGCAGGAATTAACCTAACGGTTAAGAGTTGGCTAATTGTATATTTATAGAAATAATTAAATGGAATTATTTAAATTATTATATTATTAATTAATTTAAAGGAAGGACTAATTGGAATTGGTTAATGAGATAACTGTGTTTTGAGTTGATTAAGTCAATCATTTTAACTGGGATTGACTGTTAAATTAGTTTGTTTTGAATTTATCTAATAATATGGTTTTCAAATACTTGATTTAATTTTAATAAGATTTAGAAAAGAATTTACTATTTATTTAGTTGTTAAAGAAGTTAACTACTTCTACAGTAGTTAATGATGAAGTAAATTATTATTTTAAATTAATAATAATTTAAGTGTAGTGGTAATGAAATCTTACTGAATTGTGAAAGGAGAAAGGAACGTTTTTTATGTTAAAAACCCAACTTTTATAATGAAGTTGTAAAATAAGGTTTTAAGCGAAAATGATAGCTTAAAATAAATGTTTACTTGATATTTGAATTAAGTAAAGTAAATAAAGAAAAAGGGGTTCCATATTAAACCCTAGTTTTGCAAACAAGGGTTATAAAGAGATGTGAAGTAAAGAGTTAATTTTAAATTAACGTTATTAAATAATGGAATTGAGAGAAATAAATGGAATCAAAATGAGATTTTAAAAAAAGGAAAGATTAAAAAAGGATTTGTAATTTAATTTGGTAAAGGATTTAGTAATGGGATTTGGAAATAATAGTTCGAGTTATAAAATGAATTCTTTGAAAGAATTTAAGTTTAAGAAGTGATATTTATTAAGTAACTAATTAATCAACATTATAAGTAATAATAAGTTATATTTCAAAAGAGATATTTCAAAAAGTAAGAAGGTTGTATAAACCATATTTTTTAAACAAAATAGTTTAAAGAGATTTGTTTGATATTAAAATAAATATCAGTTTTTGAATAACAACTCATATCTATCTTAAGATAAGAACGTTGTTGATCAAGGTCTGAGAGGTAAATAAGTACCCCAACTTGAACGACTTCAGGATTATCTGAGGATGATATTAGTTTGTAATGGGAAGAGGTTAAGAATACTTTATTATTTCCATATGTGAAATAATAACAAAATGTTAATTGCAAGGATTCAAGAATATATATTAAGATTTCCAAAGTAACGGAAATAAAAAGGATTTAAGAATATATAATGTAATTCCTAAGGTAACGGAAATGAGAAAAATAGAGAATATATATAAGTATCTCCCCGAAGTAAAGGAAATAAAAGGAGATGGTGTGAAATTATAACGGTACATTAGAGGTAAAAGGAAATGACACGTGGAGTTTTGAAATTAGTTTATTATAAAAGAATAAGGATTGGTTATTGTTTTTAAATAATGAAACTAAGGAGAATTTGTAACGAGCGATAATATGAATTGATTTCCAATTAAAGATAATAAGAAATGATGTCGTAAATGTTTTGAAAATGATAGTAAATTATAAAATTGGATATGATTATAGGACATTTTCCTAAGTATTAAATTAAAATAGTCTTGAAAATAATCTTATGTTAAATGAGAAGTAAAGAGCTATATTTGTAATATTGGAAAGGTTTAAGAGTTTTAAATTAACATTCGCTAATTGTTTTGATTAAAAATGCCAAGTAGTGCGGAGTACTGAATCAGTGAACTCATTTTATTTTCATCACTGTTTATTTGATTGTTAAATAACCGATTATCAAAATCTGACCCATACGATTGTTGGTATGGAAAGACCAGGATTGAATTTATATTCGAAAACCATTCCGAACCAAAAAATATGTGAAGATGCTGATTGAAGATGGAGCAGTTGAAGACCGTGGATCTTCATGAGCGGAAGAACTACTCGTTAAATTTCTTTGGTCTGGTCCACCAGAGTTATTATGACTTGTAATTCTGTCGTTATTTGAATATTCGGATTACAAGGACTACTCGCTACTAATCTATAGGGTGATACCTAGGATGTGGTAAGAGAGTGCCTTCGATTAATCGTGTTCCTGGATGACTTATATGGACGAATGTCTGACAGAGTATTTCCAAAGGGATCACGTACGTTGATTTCTTCAAATGTACCATAGTTGATGACAGAGTAGTGTACATTCTCTTAGCTTAACAACTAGAGTATTTTTATGGACGTCAATTAGTGATATCTAACGAATCTGACGATGTGGCATTCAAAGTGAATGGTGGCCAAATGTTCTCAAAGAAGATTTAGACCACTAGCCTCATCAGCCGGGAAATGGCACAAAATCGGGTAGGTCACATGGCTATGTGGGTCGCACCCATCAAAAGGGTATATCATTACCTGATCTGGAGAAATCAAATGCCTTCGGTTGTCCTTTTTTATTTTTATATGTATGTTATAGGTTCGGTTGGCTGGCCCCCAACTGTGGTAATGATATATTCGGTACTCTCAAGAGAAGTGAGGGGTTGGTCATGTTTAGCCTGGGTTGCAAGAAGTTCTTGTTGAACCCCAATGTATTCATCTCCAGAGGTACATTGTCGGGAAGGTAGTCACATACCTTGCCAGAAAATCCATTCTCCAATAAGAGACTGCGGTTTTGATTGTATACTATGTATGTAGAGCGTGAGTGCAAGCGTTCTGCTAGATTGATATTTATTTTTATTTAGACATTATTATAGAATCAGAATAAGTATTGTATTTAAAAAATGTTTTGGGTTATCGTTAGATAAAAACCGTCCGTATTTATGTGAGGATTTGGTCATACGATTATCCTTTTCTTTCGAATAGATTTTGACTTTAAAATCAAGTTGGATGATAACTTTAAACTTAGTATGTTTTTCTCACTCTGGTTCACCAGACTAATCTGGCATTTGTAATGCTCGGGTTAGACCGGGTTTTACAGGTTTAGATTTGGATGATGCGAATATCAGAAGACATGCTGGAGGAGTTCAGACATATGATATATATTTGGTGTGTATTCTGTTGTGTGTTGTATATGAGGACAGGTTATTATAACTGTCCAGGTGTGTTGATGTACTCTGATGATTGTAAGTACTTTTAAAGCTCTCAGTAAAGATTTATTTACTTATTATATTTTGTTTCCGCTGCGATGTGAGACTCTGTGTTGTGTTGGTTATTCCTCTTCTTCTATTCTAATATTTCTTTCTCTCTTGTCTCACCCTCTAATCTTCTTTCTAATAACATTCCCGTGTTTTCGATGCTTGATGTTCGACATGGTGTTTTGTGTCGATTTTCGGGGTCAAAAATCTCTCGGGCCGTTACAGTGGTATCAGGGCTATTGGTTTAGTAATAACCTGGGCTCTATGGCGTAACACGATAAAGATGGGGTTAATAATATCCTAGATTGAGTTGAGTGTGTGTGTGTATATATATATATATATATGAAAGCGTATTTGTAGATTTCATATACAAATGTTTTGTATTGTGTTGTTTGATCAGTTCAAGTGTCGAGAAGCATTGAACTGAGACTGAACAAAATATAGTTTATAAAAGCGGGTAAATGAAATAATTTTACCCAAATTATATTTTTGTATAGAAAAGGAAATAATTTTATCAAATTATTGAGATATTAGTGTGTTTGATTGATTTGAATGATATTCAATTTGGATTGAAAATTTGAATTGGAACTTAACCTGGTTAAGTGAAATTAAATTAATAATGATATTGAAATTAATTTAAATAAATTTGGAATTTGGAATTTATAATCTGAATAAATAATAATTAAATAGAAATCAATCGGATATTAATCGATTAATGTTCTAGTATGTTAAACCAAAGTAAATGTTAATATGGAATGTAAATTCAATCAATTTGGTTGATTTGGTTGTGTATTCGTTGTTGATTGTGATTGTTTGTTATTGGATGATAGATTGTTTGAATAGAAATAATCAACAAATTAATGGAGCTAAATGAATTATAAACTAAAGAATAAATTCCAGTATAATTAAACTGGATTGAAACTGCATGTGAATTGAAATTAATGATTTAACCCTGTGTTTGAAAATGAATTGATGCTACCTGTTTGATTTTGGAATTGGTGTAGTGATATTTGTTGATTTATGAAACATTATTTAAAAATTTCAAATATTTGTTACTTATATGTTGAATTGAGTTAAGTACAGGTGCCAAATGGCTATGAGGATTGTTTTGGTTGCGAATATTGCACGTAAGTTGAGCATATACGCTCAATAGCGCTCGTAAAAGGTATGCCTACGCGAAAATATAAATTTTGGTATTTGAATTTTGTTTTCCGACCCTGTGAGTCGATGTATATATATTATTTGTTCTAATGATATCGCAGAAGTCACTCCGTACAGAGAGACTCTACCGAAGTTTTTCGGGAATTTAAGGTGTTAGAAAATTTTCGATGTTGTTGAAACTTTTGTTAACAATAATAAATTGGTTTTCAATGTAAATTAAATTGGATTATAAAATATAATGAGTTTGTGACATTTTTCCTACCTTAGTAATTTTGGGGATGAAATTCTTTTAAGGGGGGAAGAATGTAATGTCCCATATTTTTAGTAGTCAGATATTTAAATTATTTTATTATTTTAAATATTTAATTTGAAATACTAATGGATTTTAATATTGAATTCATTTATTAAAACGAATTTTGAACATTAAATTTTATTTAATTTAAAATTGAGCTCGAAATGGCGCGACAATTCGTAATATTGAGTTTTGAACTTCAGTTGAATATACAGAATTTGTTTAAAGTCGTGTTTTTGTGAAACAAGAAACATTTAAATCTTGTCGATTATAATTTTCTAGTGGAAGAAAAAAATCCAGATTTCGTGTTATAGATTAATAGTTATGTCCAAATCTAATTTAAAAATAGTCGTTATGGAAATCGTTAATGAATGATAACGTTTATTATTTAATTTAATAGGGTTTTAATATATATTTGGATAACGTTTAACTCGAAATTAATTCTATTGAGTTGTACAATTTATATTGAGGCTATATGATATTTCTAGTTGGGTATCTATGGTTATAACGATTTATTATTATTTAATTAAGTTATTTTGTAATTTAATTAATATTTTATCGATATTTTATAAGCGTTAAAAATAGAGATTTTGCAAACGGGCTCAACTTTCCATGAAATTAGTTTCATTGGAACTGTAATGTTAAATTATTGTACGGTATTAAATTTCATTGCAAACCCATGTCGTATGCGACAACGGCAGCCGTAAACGCCTAGTTATTTTCTATAATTTAATAGAGTGATATTGGTGAATAATTTGAGCAGATTATCGAATTAAGCCACGAAACTAATTCCGTTGAGTTCGCATGGATGTTTGGAGTCAGTATAGGCAAGTAGTTTGTTATTTTTGGACATCTGGTATTTTGGTGTCTAATATAGCGTTGTTTGGCATATAAAACTAGTTTACTGGGGAAAAGTCTCGGAATGCAACGAAACTTGTGCCATTGGATTCGTATTAATTAATTATTATAAGATTTCAATTTTCGTGTCAATCGGATTTACCGTTTGATCATGGCAGCGTCAAACACCCTTATTTTTATTTAGTCGTTTATATCTTTAGACAGGGGTAACTTTAAAGGAATAAACAACTAGCCAAATGAACTTCGATTTTAACGAAACAAATTTCATTGGATCCATAAGGAAGAGGATAAGTAAAATTTCAAAGTTTTAAGTTGATTGGATTTATTTTGTGATCGTGGAAAATTTAAATGTGTAATTTTTAGCCTGTGATTTATAAAGGACTTTTTACAAATGACCTCGCAATTCGACGAAACCTGTCTCATCGGGTCCGTAATATTTTTCTATGCTAGGATGAGGAGCTTCAACTCGATCGGAAGTCGCTTATAGGGGTTTTCACTTGCTAGTTCAATACGAAGTTAATTTAATAATATTTTATTCTACCCACATCTATATATATATATATATATATACATATATGGATTTCAGTCTAACCCTAATCCTCACGTTCTATGGTCAAACCTGTGCCTCCAAGCATATGTATGAATGACAATAAAACAATGAACCCTCTCCCTCTTTGATCTTCAAATTCTCATGTCAAAATAAAAAAAATGTTCAATGGGAAAGTCGTATAGCTCTTCGAGATCTCAACAATCAACGACTATGATCGTTAGTGGCATCTGCTGGTGGCCGCAAATTGATCCCAAAGGAGCACCGTTCGAAGTTCAATCACAAGCGGAGGAGGCAATCGAGGGGCGGGGGATTTGGCCGTTGGAAGATGGCGGTGGCGCGCTTCTCCTGGAAGCGTCATATCGAATCCTGATCTTCTAGCGGTGGAGTTAATGTCGGTGACAATAGTTTGATGAAGGCCGACTTATGGATTTTTGGACGAAGGCCTCAATCACGTACAAAAGGGAATTTGTTCGACCGAATAGATATAACGTAATGAATTTGTGTTAATTTGGATTTAATTAAGTTGGTAATTTAATTAGAAATTTGATTAAGGGTTAAGAAAAATAGAAAAACGTTAACTTATGTTATCGTTTGACCTGTGCAGTTTTTCTTAACAAGAGTGTGGGAAAGGAACTAACGTGAACCAAGGATTAGAAGAAAAGTGAGAAGCTGGAATGTAATAACAAAGCTAGGAGGAAGAGAAAAGGTTCAACCGTGTGTATAATAATCCAAAAGTAATTAACAGTAACTAATGATCTAATTAAAGGATAATTATTTAAAATAAATTGGTATGATCTTATTATTATTATAACTCGTACATACCTAAACAGAATCGGACCAAACAAACTACGTTGAAACCGTACCGCCAAGTACTACATTCTGGAACTATTTTGGACAGATTTGGAGACTACTGGAAATTATAGTTAAATTAAACACTTGTTTAATTTAACTGGAAACCGAGCCGCTTTAACGACAATGAAATCAAGGTGAGTTAAACTCACTCAGTTCTTCCTAGTTATATTTTATATAAGTCCAGTTTTATAATTGTGTGCTACGGTTTCTAATGATTGACTGTTTGTTTTTTGTTAAAAATATATTCATATATTGATTGAACCGAAGAAATTAAACGTTGTTTAATTTTGGTAAAACACCAAATCGTTATCTTAACGATTGGATCCAATAGAGGTAGCTTACCTTGTTGGTCACGTTTATAAAATAAACATGTTTAATTGTTTGAATTGTTTTGTTGATTGGTTGATGTTAAATAATCATTATTTACTATTATAGAAATTATCAGTTAAATTGAATTGAATGAATTTATTTGAGAAGCCTATTTTGATGCAAGGAAGAACAGGTTGGAGGGATCCAACTGGATTCCTCAAATAAATTAGATGTTGATTATTCTCATATTATCATCATATGAACTATTCTGATTAAATGATTGATTTAATAGTTGACCGTTGACCTAAAATTCAACGTTTGCTTTGTTTAAACCAATGGGTAATATTGGTTGAGTAATTGGCAGTATATGGCCTATAAATCAATCATTTCTAAATATTGATTTACCGTCAGGTGAATTGATAAAAGTGTAGTTATAAAATTTATTTTATAACAAATGATAGATATTCAAATCTACTATTTTGAATAAAAGTTATTAAAAGAAAATAACTATTTATTATTTAAGTTTATAATTAATCATTAAATGATTTTATAAAGCAATTCTTATGTTAAGAAGATTTATAAGCAAATGCACAGGAATTAACCTGACGGTTAAGAGTTGGATAATTGTTTGTTTTAAGAAATAATTAAATGGAATTATTTAAATTAATTATATTATTAATTAACTTAAAGGAAGGACTAATTGGAATTGGTTAATGAGATAACTGTGTGTCGAGTTGATTAAGTCAATCGTTTTAACTAGGATTGACTGTTCAATTAGTTTGTTTTGAATTTATCTAATAAAATGGTTTTTGAATATTTGATTTAATTTTAATAAGTTTAGAAAGGAATTTACTATTTATTTAGTTGTTAAAGAAGTTAACTACTTCTACAGTAGTTAATGATGATGTAAATTATTATTTTAAATTAATAATAATTTAAGTGCAGTAGTAATGAAATCTTACTGAATTGTGAAAGGAGAAAGGAATGAGTTTTATGTTAAAAACCCAAATTTTATAACGAAGTTGTAAAAGAAGGTTTTAAGTGAAAACGATAGCTTAAAATAAATGTTTACTTAATATTTGAATTAAATAAAGTAAATAAAGAAAAGGGGGGTTTTATATTAAACCCTAGTTTTTATAAACAAGGGTTATAAAGAGATGTAAAGTAAAGCGTTAATTTTAAATTAATGTTATTAAATAATGGAATTGAGAGAAATTAATGGAATCAAAATGAGATTTTCAAAAAAAGAAAAGATTAAAAAGGGATTTGTAATTGAATTTGGTAAAGGGTTTAGTAATGGGACTTGGTAATAATAATTCGAGTTATAAAATGAATTCTTTGAAAGAAGTTAAGTTTAAAAAGTGATTTTTATTAAGTAATTGCTTAATCATCATATTAGGTAACAATAAGTTATATTTAAAAAGAGATATTTCAAAAGTAAGAAGATTGTATAAATCATATTTTTAAAATAAAATAGTTTAAAGAGATTTGTTTGATACTAAAATAAATATCGGTTTTTGGATTACAACTCATATCTATCTTAAGATAAGAACATTGTTGATCAAGGTCTGAGAGGTAAATAAATACCCCAACTTGAATGACTTCAGGATTATATGAGGATGATATTAGTTTGTAATGGGAAAAGCTTAAGAATACTTTATTATTTCCATATGTGAAATAATAGTGGAATGTTAATCGCAAGGATTCGAGAATATATATTCACATTTCCAAAGTAACGGAAATAAAAAGGATTTGAAAATATATAATGTAATTTCCAAGGTAAAGGAAATGAGAAGAATTGAGAATATATATAATAATATTCCCGAAGTAAAGGAAATAAAACAAGATAGTGTGAAATTATAATTGTACTTTCGAGGAAAAAGGAAATGACATGTAGAGTTTGAAATGAGATTATTCTAAAAGAATAAGGGTTGGTTATTGTTTTTAAATAATGAAACTAAAGAGATTTCGTTATGAGCGATAATATGAATTGATTTCCAATTAAAGATAATAAGAAATGATGTAGCAAATGTTTTCAAAATGATAGTAAATTAGGAAATTGGATATGATTATAGGATATTTTCCTAAGTATTAAACTAAAATAGTTTCGAAAATAATCTTATGTTAAATAAGAAGTAAAGAGCTATATTTGTAATATTGGAAAGGCTTAAGAGTTTTAAATTAACATTCATTAATTGTTTTAATTAAAAAGGCCAAGTAATGCTGAATACTGAATTAGTGAACTCATTTTATTTCCATCACTGTTTATTTGATTGTTAAATAATCGACTATCAAAATCTGACCCATATGATTGTTGGTACGGAAAGACTGGGATCGAATTTATATTCGAAAACCATTCCGAATCAACAAATACGTGAAGATGTTGATTAAAGATGGATCAGTTGAAGACCGTAGATCTTCATGAGCAGAAGAACTACTAGTTAAATTTCTCTGGTCTGGTCCACCAGAGTTATTATGACTTGTGACCTGTCATGATTTGAAACTTCGGATTGCAAGGACTACTCGCTACTTATCTATAGGGTGATACTTAGGATGTGGTAAGAGAGTGCCTTCGGTTCATCTTATTCTTGGATGACTTGTATGGACGGATGTCTGACAGAGTATTTCCAAAGGGATCAAGTACATTGATGTCTTCAAACGTACCATAGTTGATGGCGGAGTAGGGTACATTCTCTTAGCTTAACAACTAGAGTATTTTTGTGGACGTCAATTAGTGGTATCTAGCGGATCAGACGATGTGGCATTCAAAGCGAATGGTGGCCAAATGTTTTCACAGAAGATTTAAACCTGTAGCCTCATCAACCGGGAAATAGCATAAAATCAGGTAGGTCGCATGGCTATGTGGGTCCCACCCATCAAAAGGGTAAATCATTACCTGATCTGGAGAAATCAGAAGTCTTCGGCTGTCCCTTTCTATTTTCATATGTATGCTTTCGGTTTGGTTGGATGGCCCCAAATCGTGGTAATAATATATTCGGTACTCTTAAGAGAAGTGAGGGGTCGGTCATGTTTAGCCTAGGTTGCAAGATGGTCTTGTTGAACCCCGATGTATTCATCTCTAGAGGTACATTGTCTGGAAGGTGGTCCCATACCTTGCCAGGAAATCCATTCTCCAATAAGAGCCCGCAGTTTTGATTGTATACTATGTATGTAAAGAGTGAGATGCAAGTGTTCTGCTATATTGATATTTATTTGTATTTAGACATTATTATAATATCAGATTAAGTATTGTTTTTAAAAAATGTTTTGGGTTATCGTAAGGTAAAAACCGTCCGTATTTATGTGTGGATTTGGTCTTACGATTATCCTTTTCTTTCAAAAATATTTTGACTTTAAAAATCAAGTTGGATGATAACTTTAAAATTAGTGTGTTTTTCCCACTCTGGTTCACCAGACTGATCCGGCGTTTGCAATGCTCAGGTTAGACTGAGTTTTACAGGTTTAGATTTGGATGCTGCGAATTTCAGAAGACGTGCTAGTGGAGTTCAGATGTATGATATATATTTGGTGTGTATTCTGCTATGTGTTGTATATGAGGACAGGTTATTATAACTGTCCAGATGTTTTAATGTACTCTGATGATTGTCAGTATTTTTAAAGCTCTCAGTAAAGATTTATTTCTATATGATATTTTGTTTCCGCTGTGATGTGAGACTCCGTGTTGTGTTGGTTCTTACTCTTCTTCTATTCTAATATTTCTTTCTCTCTTATCTCACCCTCTAATCTTCTTTCTAATAACTTTCCTATGTTTTCGATGGCTGAATGTTCAACATAGCGTTTTGTGTCGATTTTCGGGGTCGAAAATCTCTCAGGTTGTTACATTTAATGAAGACTTAAATGGGATTTCGAGATTTATAGGAACTTTAGGATTTTAATTTTTAAAGGAATAAATTTTTGGTTTTGAAATTGAAAAGAAATTGTTTCTTTTAAAGGTAAGAAGGTTAAAAGCAGATTTTGATTAACCAAAAGGGAGACTTAATTAAGAGCTAATGTAATCCATAATTGTTTTTAAATTGCACTAATTATTTGGAAAGACCGGGATCGGAATTTATGTCTGAAAGCCATTCCAAATAATTATATGATATTATGGAGCAAATAAAGATACCAAAGATGATGGTTGAAGACCGGGAATCTTCATATTGAATGGATTACTCGTTGATGCCTTGGGTAGCTCCTAATATGAGGTTATGTATAGCAGTGGTCCGGATGTACTTGGAGATTTTCCGTATTTGCAAGGGCCTCTTTCCTGTACTGGACGAGGAATAAGGTGTCATCATTTTCTTTCGGACCTAGAACGAACTTGTATGGACCTGTGTTTGATAGTATATTTTGTAATGTGTGATTTGTTTTTTCTGGACATATTTCTAATTGGTGGCTGAGAATTTATTCTCTTAGCTTAACACCCTTCTTTGAGATACACGAGCTCAAAAGTTATATAGTTAGTAATTATTAATTATATGTTATAGAATGATAGTGTGGCATACTATGTGATGAGCTATTGATGACCAAAGCATGGCATAGTGAAGTGTTGCTTTGTGTAACGAGACTTCGGCAAGCCACACGCCTGGAAATTGGTTGAAATAGGAAAATGCAGTGAGGATATGGGTTGTCGTCTCCTTCTAAATAAAAAGTGTACCATGTTATGGAGTCCAGGTATTACTTATGTGGCAACTTCTACTTATGTGATTGTTGATGATGCGGGATCCCGGATAAAGGTTGGTAATGACTGGGAGATGGCATACTTAGGCGCGATCTAATTCATCCAGTTAAGGGATGAACCGACCTCAGTATTAGCAGAGAGCACGTTTGGCTCTTGGGGAATCCCTCTAGAGGTGTTCCAATTGAATAAAGAGGTTCCTTAGCTTGGCCATTTGTTGGAAATCGATTCTCCACCACGAACCCTTTACAGTTTTGGTTGTATACTAATATGTCAATATAATGGGATGAGGCATTATGTTGGTTTGTATTGATACATTTACTTGCGAAATGATTTTTCCATATTATGCACTAATAATAATATCAGAGGATTTTTTGTGTATCAAGAATTTTTTGTTACTATAAGGAAAAACCACGTCCATGTTTGAATTTGCATTATGTGTGTGACACGAGACTTTATGGTAGCTTCATTTTCCAAAAAGCATTACGAATTTCATGCACTGGTATTCATAAGGGTAAACCCATTCCATGTTATACATCATGGTCTTATGATTTACCTCACTTTAAAATAAACCTAAAAACAATTGCTTTAGTTCTCACACTAATTCCATGGCTGACTTGGAGTTTATTGTTCCCTCACCTAAACTTTAGGTGCCCGTATTTTTCCACACGGGCGGTTGTAGTTTGGTTTGCAAATTTTGCATTGGCATCAGTTAGAGCTAGATTCTGGATTGGAGCTGGAGATGGAGCTTAATTCTGGATCATTCTTCTTCCGCTGAGAGTTTACATATATTTCTTTATGCTATGTTTCTGTTATATTCTGATGATTATTGTAACTTTGATGTAAAATTATTGTTATAATAATGAAAAGTTTTTTATTTCTGTCCTAAGTTGTAAGTACCTCTAACAATCCGTCTTTATAAATTGTTTGAGTCGGTTTAATTACTAGTTAAAACTGGATAAAAAGGCGGGCCGTTACAAGTATCTCTTCATTATAGGACTCAGACCCACAAAACTGAATAAGACGCAGGATCACGTCTCTGAGCGTCCAAAATACGATCAAGCAAAGAAGGACGAGCTTCCAACATTAATAATAAGACAGACGAATTGGAAGGAGAGGCTCGATCACATATATCACAATAAGACAGGGTATCAAGAACATCCCATTCAGCTAACATCATCGATATAACAACTGAATGATTACGACTAAGCGCATCAGTCGAACGATTACCCTTTCCAAGGGTATGCTTGATCTCGAAATCATATGAGGATCACATCTCTGAGCATTCAAAATACGAAGGTTAAATATTAATAATTTTTGGGATCTGAAATTTTAAATAAGCTCATAAATTTTGAATTTTGAATAACTATAAAGGTTAGCAAGTTAAGATAAATGTATGAATATACATATATATATATATATATTATTTTTGAAAATTGGTACACTTTATTGCAAATACCAATTAAAAAACCTCCTTTATATGCCTCGTTAAAACCCTGTGATCCCCCTAACCTAGATGGGTGCCTTACAGGGAAAAAGAGTACATATAAATTTGGTGAGTACAAGAGCAAAATATCAACTATGAAAGAAAAATACAAAGGCTGGAAATAAAGACAAGCTAAAATAAACCCAAACAAATAAAACTCTCTGCCGGCCCATCAAAGCCCAGTCCAACATCGAACTACAAAACCGATGATCTTCTTCTCTATCCAGTATCAACTAAGTCAACTCCCCAGATCTCCAACAATTGAGAATTTCTCGAGTTCCTTTCAAATTTGCTGCTATTGTTCTTAACCAGGAATTGAATCTCCTTGACGATTTGATTAAGCTTGGACATCATCGAGGTACGATGATTTTGAAAAATTCTTTCATTCCGTTCTTTCCATATAAAATACACCACTGAAGTGATTGCTCCACATGCAAGATCCCTAATTTGATCTTTAGTTTTAAAAAGATTGTTAATTTCTCTCAATTCATCTCTTAATTGTAGATCTGTTGTCAAAGACATGCCCAACTTTTGCTTTAGAGACAACCAAATAAAGGAGGAATAATCGCACTGAAAAAAGAGATGTTCACTTGATTCTGGATGAATTTCACAAAGAGGACATAAGGTATTTGCAATATTCCCAAATCTTAAAATTATGTCCTTTGTGTTCAATCTACCCATGCTTGCTATATATGTTATAAAAGACATTTTCCTGCTGTTTTTATTATGCCAAATAACTGAGAAAATAGGGTCAATTTCCGCATGAGTTCTCACATAATTCCATGCTGAATGATAGGAAAATTTTCCACCAGTACACCACTCATACTTATCCTCATTAAGATTAGGTTGAATATGAATTTTACTTATTTCTTCTATCAACTCTCTAGTAGCTGGATGAATAAGAGGATTCAACCTATCCTCATTAATAATAGAACTGACTTTCTGGTTTGGATTACCTATCATATGAAGTCTGTCATAACCAAGTATATCCACTAAACACTGACAGTTAATCCAAGGATCATGCCACAAAAAAGTATTATTTCCATTTGCAATAATTCTATTAAAGAACTGTTTTGAGTGAGTTCTTAATCTAAGCATGCATTTCCATGTAGATGAAGAATTATTGTCCTCAGGCATAGACCAGAAAATTTTACCTTTGCAGTATTTGTTCCTCATCCACTTGCTCCATAAAGAATTGTCTGACAAGAATTTCCATAGCAACTTAACACAAGCTGCCTTTTTTAAATCATAAAAAATTTCAATCCAATACCCCCTTCATTTTTTGGCTTGCATAAAGAATTCCATGCAATTTTATGTCTCGCACCACCCCAGAAAAAATCAGAACACATTGATTGCAATTTATCGAAGGTGAACTCTGGAATTTGGTAAATAAACAACCAATAAAGAACAACTGGAGTCAACACTCAACTCTACCAACATAAGATAGCATTTTATTCTCCCAACATTGGATTTTTTCCTGAATTCTTTGAATCAACGCATTACATTCAGAATAGTGTAAATAGTTAGAAGATAGTGGGACACCAAGATACTTGATATATATATATATATGTATGTATATATATATATATGTGTGTGTGTGTGTGTGTAATATTTCATAACTCTAAATCCTTTGTTAATGATAGAAAGGAAAGCAATTAGGAGTAAGATAGTATTTAGCCCGATTTATTTCCAACGGTGATGAGGGATCCGAAGACTCAGATATGTGGATCACTGACCCTTTGAGTGAGGATGACGATGAGCATGGAGGGGATGAGACAAAGGCTACTTATAGAGTGCCAGTTGAGCCTCTGCCCTTAGATGAGGATTCAAGACGATATGACAATTGGGTATTAGTAGAGGATGAGAGTATAGATGAGGAGGCAGACGAGCAGATTGCTTGGTAGATGGATAGCCCTATGTCTATGATTCCAGAGCCTATGTAGGGAGATGCGATAGATGAGCTTCTCGAGCCAATGGATGATTTTGTAGAGCTTATAGAGGAGGATGGAGTGGATGAGTTTCCCGAGCCGGCAGACGATCTTGCAGAGTCCATTCTAGATGGAGAGATCCCTGAGTGAGATTTAGCACCAGAGTTTGATGAGGATATGGGAGAGATCATCGATGATGATGAGGAGGAGTCTATGGAGATCGAGGTTGAGGATTATGTTGATGAGGAGCCGGAGGAGTTAGATTTGTTTGGTCCTTCAACATATAAGTTAGACTACTAGCAAGGATATGACTATGATTTGACTTTGCACATGATGTAGATAAAGGATCACATATTTTGGATCTATAGTTATCTTAAGTGCCTGATTAGCTCTAAGATTTACTTTTGGTTGGAATTTTTTGTTGTATATAGACCACCTCATGTACGTAGGATGTACTCAAGTTGGTACAGGATGACTACAGCTTGTACCATTTTTGCACTCTGGTATGAGTATTTTATTTGATATTCTGTTTTTGGCTTATACATGTTGTTAAAGTATTATCCTTCATTTCCATTTCAATTTCGAGGACAAAATTTCTTTAAGTGAGGGAGAATGTAACGACCTAGATTTTGAACCAAATTTATATGAATATTGCATATGATTTTGAATATATAATTTGAAACATGATTTCAATTTTGTAATAAGCTGAATTGGATATTTATATCAAGTTGGAAAAGTTTTATCAGTCGTATAGAATCCAAAATAGAATTTTATAACTTATCAAATTTAATTTGATCGAATCGTTTGAAAATATATTCTAATTCGATTTACATAATATGATAATTTATTTATGATTATAAAATATGACTTATACTGATTTAAAATATATCATCTTTTATCAAAACAAGTTACTTAGAGCATCGTATTTACTAAACTAAGATATACAATATCAAATTACAATAGGAATAACATCCTCTTAAGCTTGCGTAAGATTAACAATTTAAGGTAAGTTTACTAAGTAAATTGAAACTTCCAATTATTGCAAACTTTCAATGATATATATTTTTGTCTTTCCCCTTGATATAATGTAATTAGCCTTATAATTAAACATCTAAACAGAGTAAAAAAATCAAACAGATTAACACTGTTAAATTCAAACTAGATTTTCAAAAATAATAAAGAAAAAGGTCATCACCTTACCTGTTCTATTTACGTTTTTTCTCAAATTGTAATGAGCACCTAATATAATGAAAGAAGTAAGCAAATGCATGAATCAAGCTTCAAGGCACTTTTAATTTCAAGATTAATTTTAATAATAGATTTGGATAAGAATAGGTGTACAACAACATGTATAAAATTTAAATCACAAGCTTCTGAAATCTGGAAATGGAGACAATAGCGTTCCCCTTCCGCCTCTTTTCCCTTCTTCATCTCCCTTCTTTATAACCCTACCGCCCTCAATCCTTCTCGCCTCCATCATACATTATTGCTTTCGCCATGCCTGGATTTTTGTTGAGGCTTTCCTCTCATGCCCTAATTTCAATTTCTCATCTCCGTTGTTCGATTCTTTCAAACCGCCTCATGTGTCCCTATTGATGATCAACAGGAATGATTTTATGCGTGGTTTGCCATTTCTTCCCTTCAACACCTAGCCCTCTCAATCTCTATACACCTCCACAAACGAGACTGTTAGCGTCTGGGATGAGTGACATATTTTTTGGTTTGGTATTTACGACTGAATCTATAGGTTCACTTATTTTCTGGTTGATGGGAGGTTGTTGTGTACCTCATGGATGTAATGTGCTTACTTGGTACACTGCGTTGTTTTAGGCTACGTTCGGTAGAGTATGAAGTATGTGATTTGAATTTTGTGATGTCCTTGCTAGATGTGATGTGCCTCTTGTGCATGTCGTGCTTCTATGCTTTGTGTTGAAAAGGTCTGTCCTGCTTTGTTTGCCATGTGAAGCTGTGGAATTTTGCTGTACTTGTTGGTGTGACTTGTAAAGTTTGTATTTCCTTACTTTGTTGTGTAGGTTAATACTCTATGTAATCAGTTTGTCTTTATGCTATGATCCTTCTCCCTACATGGAGAACGTTATGGAATTTGTAATCTAGAAATAGTATCTAGCTCCTATGCTGTAACCTAGATAGGATTATGGTGATCTGTTAATCTTCTATAATATTTATAATTATTATTTGTTATAATAATAAGTGTGCGGTCACTATAAAAATCGGTCGTCTTTACCAAAAAAAGATTAGGTACATAACATTGAATGCTAATTTAATTGCTGACATAATGACATGCCATCACTTTTCAATTTTGATATTAATAGGAAGTTATATGTGAGGGAGAGGATTTATCCACAAACATCTCCCTACCTAAGTTTTTTTCTTTTCTTTTTTAGATCTGATTGAAAATCAAGGATAAACGCCTGTAAATACATGCGCTACAACATGATGGAACATTGAAAGACTCCAAGCAAGAAGAATAATGAGCATTTTTGATATTCGGTGCATAGAAAGTAGATTATAGCCACCACAATCATGTTATGTTTCTATATCATATTGGATATTACTTTTCACTACTTGAAATTTACGGAAGTTTGCAGATCATAAAAACAAAAGTGATGTTGTTTAACGTTCAAATTCAGTGGGATAAAGTGACATTTTAGAATGCATAAAATGTATAATCAGAAGGCAAACTAACATCAGCAATTTTTTCCCCTAGGTCTGCCCATTACGTTGCTATTTCAAGTATTAGTCGCCAAGTAAAAGTTTACTCTTCATTAAAATTTAGTCATCCCCATAGCCAAAAATATTATATGTTTTTTCCAGGACATGCAAACTGTTATGCTAATTAAATAATATATGCTTGAATATCGGAATAATAAAAGATATACGTAGTAACAACGAGAGGCATGTTAAACTCGAATATGTAGACATTATGATGGATTATTATAAGACATGTATAGCATTCGATATGCGTCTTAAGTAGTTTGCTTAAATACAGCCTGCCATACAACTAATAAATAATTTAAACGATATATTTTTCATGCTAAGTGATATAAGGTGAGTTGGATCGAAATATTTCTTTTACTTTTTAGGTTATTCTTGGTGGATAATTTACTTTCATTCATCTTGAATTTACACTTAATATCAGCGTCTTATAGGTAGTTCTGTTTGTTAACTTTAACGTGATATGTTTTTGTATAGCACCATCAATGACACAAACCCGTATTTTTGTTCATTTTACTATTATTGTTTGTCCATTACTATAAACTTAGAGTAAAACAAACAACTCTCTTATTTTTGAAATAAATCATTCATGACATAAAAATTAAATATATCAAATCATGCATACATAACTATATGTCCTACATAAATAACTGTCTATTGTGCATACCTTAGCATGCGCATATAAGAGAAGATGGCAAGAAGTAGAAACATAGTCCAAGATAACTGAAGTACAATCTAATATATAATTCTTGCATATATCTTCACACCAACTCCCCGCTCCACATTAAAGACAACAAAAATATTATAGTATATGTGTTAAATTTGGTGATACAAAATCACAAATTGATTGGAACAAATTTGCAAAGAATGGAAAGTAAATATTTTTATAATGGGAATGCATTGATTGCATTTGATGAGGTAGTAGAGAAATAAATGAAGGGATTAATTTCTTCCATCTATGCTAAAGAAACAGATTGATTTACTTCCTATGTTTGCACATTTGTTGTTATGGTAATTTGCCTCCATTATATTATTACCATATGTTGGTAATTTAATTGATGACTCACATAGATTTGCACTGGCTATATATTTAAGGGTAGACTTTAGTGTAAACCTATCCTGGCCTGGAGCCAGTGATCCCCAATGGTGTCTCTTCTTGTTAAACCTGATTGAGGTTTGGATATGTAAACTCTTATTTTGTAATCTCTTGTAATTCTCTCATGTGGAATAAAATCTCTCTCTGTTGGACTGGACGTACACTATCTCGAGGATAGTGGAACCAGTATAAATATTGTGTCTCTTTGTTTCTCTTCTATAGTTATTTACTATTTTTTTGATGTAATAGAATAATTGCTAACATATTAGATTGATGTACAATTGACAAATCTAGATCCTGCTTATTGTTCTTCCACAAAGGCGCAATTTTTCATAATAGATTAGTATCAGAGCGAGGCGATTTGTTTTGAATTGTGCATCAATTATTTCTACAAAGGTTGGTAGATTCAGTGGTGATTATGCTATTACTATTTTGGAGAAAATGAGACTTTGGTGGAGGAGATTATGTCGAGAGTGAAGAGCTTTCCAATCTGGGAACTTTGACGTGATATGGAGTTTACTGCGTTGAAGGGGCTATTGGATTTGGGAAGTTTTGATCATGTTTCTGACAGGGGTCTTCATGTTGATGATGCTCGAAGTACCCAAGATGATCAGGAAAGGAGCTCAGATCAAGTGATTGACGGGTGTCGAGACAGAGATCATTGTGGTTTAGACAGGGGTCTTCACGTTGATGATGCTCGAGGGATCCGGGATGATCGAGGAAGGAGCTCAGGTCAAGTGTTAGACGGGTGTCGATGTGTATTGCAAGCACTTTTAGATCGTTGGCTTATGCGTGGCGCAGCTCATGATGGTAGATGCATCTTTTGCAGGCGGTGGGTGAAGCTTGTAATGGTTTTGATTAAATGGCAAGAGAGAGATTCTTTGTGAGTACAGAGATTTGTATTTTGGCTCTGTATTTGAATTGGTGATTGAGAGAATTATTTTTGGCCTAATTGGTGGTGCTGAGATTACTTTGGTGTCTGCCTTCTTTGTTATTTTGGATATTTGCAACAGTTTGTTGGCGGGCGGGGATGTAGTCTGAGCTCGTTAACAATTGTGTGATGGGGGGTAGCTTTGCTGGAACCCATTAAGCAAATATTCATTTTTGGTTTCTATCTCATTGTGAGATTTTTATTGAAGGTGGAGTTCTGTTGAAGAGTTTTATGATGTGAAGAGAATTTGATTGGAGATGGGAGTGTTGCAGATATGTGATTTTGCATCAAGGTGGAGTGTTAAATTTGGTGATACAAAATCACAAATTGATTGTAACAAATTTGCAAAGAATGGAAAGTAAATATTTTTATAATGGGAATGCATTGATTGCATTTGATGAGGTGGTAGAGAAATAAATGAAGGGATTAATTTCTTCCATCTATGCTAAAGAAATAGATTGATTTACTTCCTATGTTTGCACATTTGTTGTTATGGTAATTTGCCTCCATTATATTATTACCATATGTTGGTAATTTAATTGATGACTCACATAGATTTGCACTGGCTATATATTTAGGGGTAGACTTTAGTGTAAACCCATCCTGGCCTGGAGCCAGTGATCCCCAATGGTGTCTCTTCTTATTAAACCTGATTGAGGTTTGGATATGTAAACTCTTATTTTGTAATCTCTTGTAATTCTCTCATGTGGAATAAAATCTCTCTCTGTTGGACTGGACGTACACTATCTCGAGGATAGTGGAACTAGTATAAATATTGCGTCTCTTTGTTTCTCTGCTATAGTTATTTACTATTTTGTTGATGTAATAGAATAATTGCTAACATATTAGATTGATGTACAATTGACAAATCTAGATCCTGCTTATTGTTCTTCCGCAAAGGCGCAATTTTTCATAACAATATGATCATTGTGAAAGTCAAAGGATTATGGATATCCCAAGAATGATAAACGATTCACAATTTGTAGCATAAAAGCTAAAACGTTCAATAAATAAAGATTATATGATTATAATTGATGCTACTTGAATACAATATGTATAAATCTTATTTACTTGGACATGTACTTGGTTCAAAATTGTTTTTACTTCCTATCTAACCCAAAGTTGTCTAATCTTCTGTTGTATTATAATTAAAGTTTAGCATTAATGTCAATTCATCGTATAGTTGGAGTGCAAAATGTAAATATACAGATTACATATAATGAGAACTACGGAATGATTAGTCACATTGGAACATCAAACAAAAGCTACAATTAAAAAAAAAGATGGTAAGGAAACAATATATTATAAAAGCCTATTAATTTAATTTATTCGCCTCAAATAATAGTATGTCGAACCTCAATGGTTTTTCCAAACTAATCGTTCTCCATGTTTGTAGTAGTAAAGCATTTGTTTCATTCTGATCTCAATCTCGAAATATATTATTTCGGTTGTATAAAAAGGGAGTAGACCAAGTGGTTGAAATAAGGTGTTGTCACCTACAAATTGGTCGTGTAAGGATAAAGAAACTAAATAGCATGATATATTTAGCAACTCCCTTCCGCGCATTGTAAATTGAAGTATGACTTAAATACTTTAGTCCTATATGTCCCCCAAAAAAGTTACCAAATAGAGAAAGTCTAAAGTAAAAAGGAACAAAATTCAAAATCAAAAGCATTGTATACAAACCTGAAGTTGATATAAAGAATTAATCTAGCGTGAATCTCTAAAAATGTATATTGTAGATCACTAATTTGAAAAACAAATATGAGGCTCCTCCTAATCGGTTGGTAGAAAGATGAAGAAGTATCGTTTACTAATTTATTCACATGATGTGGGACTAAACAGAGAACTAATAAAAGCATATTCACAACATTCATATATATATATATATATATATATATATTACAACACTCCCCCTTGAATATGTGTCTTCAAAATCTTGAATGCTCTGCTAACTTGAAGTTGTCCCTTTTAAAACATATATGATGATTGCTCCCCCTTATAATTATCCGTTCAGTCGATACAACTATTGTCAGTTTCCTTCAAAACTCTATCAGGAAAACCCAATGGAAAAAACCTTGATCGAGAAAAAGAGTACAACGTCTGACATTATGAATATCATATTAAAATGATATTCCTTAAAAGAGTTTGATTCTTCAAGATCAAAACAATACCTCATTAAGAACCTTTTTATGAAAAACCTTGTGAGAAAAACATAAACAAGGAAAAGAGTGCAAATTCATTTCATCTTTAGGTAACATGTTTTACAATGTTACAATAAGGGTTGATACTTCAGGATCAAAATAATGCCTCATTAAAAATCTTACTAACAAAAACCCAGTAGGAAAAATATTAGTGAAGGAAAAGAGTAAATTATAGCATAATTTTATATGCCCCCTTATTTATTATTCAATTAGTCTATTGATGTAGTCGACACATGTCAATTTTGTACATCATCTTCTGGAATGTTGATTTTAAAATCGCTTTTGAGAACAGATCTACCCGCTTTTCTTGAACTGATTTTGTTTCTCCTCATTCTTGTTATCCTTTCATTCATGTGTGAAGAGAAAATTAGAAGAAATTTGCTCCATCCTATCAGCCTTGATATAATTCACTTGAATTTGAGTCATGCAAATTGCCTTGTCTTCATAAGTAATTGTTTGCTGCATCAAAAGATGTTTGATACTTCTGGATCAAAATGTTGCCTCGTTAAAACCTCACTAAGAAAAATCCGATGGGATAAATCTTAGTGAAGGAAAAAGAGTACAATATAAAATATCATATTTACTACGTCAAAAGTAGTATGATACTTCTGGATCAATGTAATGCCTCGTTAAAATCTTAATAAGAAAAACCCAGCGGGAAAAATCTTAAATAAAGAAAAAGAGTACATTATAACTTATTTTGTATGTGACTTTTGGGTTGATACTTCTGGATCATGACTCATGCCTCATTAAAATCTTACTAAGAAAACCCAGTAGGGAAAAACTTAGTGAAGGAAAAAGAGTGCATTATATCATACTTATGGATGCTCCCCCTGATTTAATAATTTCCTCTGAATTCGTATTCTTCTTTCGGTAACTCAAATTGCTTACAAATACTTCTTAATGAAGTTTTTCTTTTAAAACTTCATGTGTATTTCCATGCTTCAGGCATGCTTTCTTATTTAAAACGCCTCCCTTTTGTGATTTGTATGATACTAATATTCATTTATGAATACACTTCAGGTGCTTATAATTTTTTGTTTCAATCGGACTTGCATGTTGCAATACATATTTGATGAATAAGACAACTTTCATTACTAAGCAGGAAATAATCTACTCATCTTGAAGTATATCAAGATTTTCATTACAACAATACTTAGAAGAATGTTGCAATCTATCATCCATGTTCTTGGTAAAATGTTATTTATGTTCTTCAGGAACTTGCATATTATAACAAGTTTTGCATATCGCAACTACCACTTCAATGGATATTAAGAGTTCTATTACAACAATTCTTGAAAGCAGGAAGTGATCTACTCATCATGAATTATTTCAAGATTTTCATCACAACAATACTTAAAAAGAATGTTGTAATCTATATTTCTTGCTCTTTATCACTACCAAAGTTATTTAACTTTTTCTAGAGTTTGTATACTTTTATCGTTTATACCTTCAGGGTATTGTAAGTGTTTTAAATACTTTCACCACTTTAATCAATTCAATTATCTCTAAAAATATAATACTCATGGCACTTACCGTGTTGTTGACACTCTATGGTGCTTTAGTAATTTCTGTGTGTTTTTGTCATTATATATATTTCTATTTTTATCTTATGAACTACAAGTTCATATCTTATGGACTACAGGTCCATATATCTTATTTAGGAGAATTTCATGATGGCCAATCATGTTTCTCTCTAATATGGGATTTTTAATTCATTTATAAATATAAGCGCTTTATAATTTATTAATTTATCATCGATGATTATTTCTTGTCAGTTCTGTACATAATTTATTGAGATCTCAAACTTATCATGCTTTAGGTACCTAAACCACTTCTGCGGTTATTTTGACAATCATGTCATGGGTTTCTTTCAAAGCACCTTTAAGTGTTTCTTCAGGTACACCCACCTCCTTTATTTTGCATCTTTATGACTTACTCCAAAGATATTTTGAACTGACTTTTATACCACATTTTTAGCTGTGATTTACACCTTTTGATCCTTCGGGGATTCAAATGTATATTGGAGAAAGTCTATTAGGGACATAATTGATAATTTATGCAAGTTACTTAATACTTTGCATAATTCTATATGTTAGCAAATATTTAACATCGATGATTCCTTTATTCTCCCTCTCAATGTTGACAAACATTGTCACTTTAAATAATAATCCTACTTTGGATTCATTTGTAATCGATTATAGCATTATAGCTAGCAAATACATTAGATGTGTTTCAATTTTAGGAGGATAATGCTCTTATTAGTTGATAAGATGCATTCATATTGTATTGCCTATTCCCTTTCATTGATCTGATGATTTGGAGGAATTTTCTATCATTTGAACATGCACGTGACTTCAAGTCAATCGACTTTCTGAAATATTAAATAATATATGCATAATTTTTAATATGAGCTCATGACAACTTCAGGTTGTTATTTGTTATTTTTTTTGCATATATGTGTATATACGTGCGTCCACGTATTACATATGTAATTGATTTGCATATTCTTTCTCACTCGAGTTACCTATTTTAGAACAAATTGTTCGTAAGGTTCCAATCATTAATTTTTGCTTATCAAGAAATGTCAATGCAAATCTTAAAGATCGTATCATAATATCCAAAATATCTGAATTGGAACTGTATTGAACTCCTAGTTCAAATGAAATATATGAACAACTTCAAGTTGTTAATCTATATTGAACTTCTAGTTCAAATAATATATAAACAATTTCAAGTTTGTTAAACTGTATTGAACTTCTGGTTCAACTGTATTGAACTTATGATTCCGCTGTATTGAACTTCTGGTTCCACTGTATTGAACTTCTGGTTCCACTGTGTTGAACTTCTGGTTCAAATAAAATATATAACAACTTCGAGTTGTTAAATTTCATTCTTCAATACAATATGTAAATATAAATATATAAGTAAGATACAACTCATTTTGAAAATTGTGCAATCTTTGGATGCATTTTTATTATCGCAGATGATTTAACTTTTTTAAGAAGTGTAAAGTTATTATTTCATACGATTTGAATAAAGCTTCAGGCTTTTAAATTATGAAGTATATCAAATTCATTGATTGAGGAACTTCGAGTTTCTATGCATATATATACACATACATATGCACATCAATTTTATAAATTTATGATGAACTTCTGGTTCTCAATCTTTTAACATACTTCTATTTTAGAAGCTTTTACATTCTTGCTAATTGACAAGATTTCAAACTTGCATACTTTATCAAAAATGTTTATATATATACATATACATATATATAAATATATAATTCAAGACTTCAGGTCCAAGACTTTGAGTTATACAACTTCCAGTATAAATACTTTCTTTGCACAACTTCATGTTGTGGTTCTATCCTTTCTTTCATAACATTAGTTATTACTAGCTAAATACATCAAATAATAATACATATGTTTATTCTTATTCCAAATACAAACATACATCAATTAACTAACAATAACTAATGTATTCAATGCATTTATGACAATAAGGTAATATAATATATTATCATAACAATGCATTCTCTAACATTCAATGCATTTTTGACAATAAGGTAATATAATATATTTATCAATCACATAATCAACATTTTACATTCTCTAACATGAATGGTTCAAAAATTTACGGATCTGTACATAAAATTCACAACTATAAACAAAAATAAACTACATGTCTCATATTCAAAAAAAAAAAAATTCTTCAATATGAATGATTTGAAAAACATAAAATTCACAAACATAAAAATTACATATTTTTTTTAATTCAAATTATACAACTCATATAAAGATCTTCTAGATATTTCTTTTTATATCAAAATTGGTTCTTGCCTTTTTAGAAACTGCAGGTTCTAAATTTTCCATGTAATGACAAAAAAAAATTTGCATTCACTTCCGGTGTACAGAATTAAGATCAATATTTAGATCTTAACTTAATATGATCTTCAGGATGCATATTTTCTTTGTAAAAGTTTTCCTAAGAAACAATAAAATATTTCTTCTAGAAATATAATATGTTCTAAAATGACTATAATAAAACTTCAAGTTTTATCATAATTCATATATTGTTATTATATATTTTAAATTCAAGCAACTTTTCTAGAAAATTACATATGAGAGTCATTTTACTATTTTTCTCCAAGAAAATAGTATTTATTACAAATGTAATGGTCTCTTCCAATAATAAGTTTCTTCAAGAAATTATATGTTGCATAAAGTTGGAATATAAGGCTTTTTCCTGTTTGCTGAAAATTTTCCTTTCATTGATTTTTCAAATCCTTTCCTTTTACCGGTCATTTGCTATATGCAAATATTAAATGCAATTATATGCTTTTATGCTTTATTTCATGTTTCTCGTTTGAATATGAACTTCGGGTTCCTTGTTTGCATATGAACTTCAGGTTCCTTGTTTGCATATGAACTTCATGTTCCTTATTTGAAAAATTTGTATATGAACTTTAGATCATATGAGCTTCAGGTCATTTGCATGTGAACTTCAGGTTCAACGACTCTTGCTTTGTGTTTGGAAGTATGACCGTCTTCTGGTGGTCATAATGCTCCTTCAGGGAGTTCCATAAGTGGAGAGGATCTCTTTTTCGGTTAAATATCACTACAACAAAATACACTTTTCGCAACAGGCGATATCTGTTGCAGTAGACTTATTGCAACAGGCCTGCGCCCCTTGGTATAGCCAAAGTTGCAAAAAGTCCGCAACATTTTCTGCCTGTTGCAATAAGATGTTGCGGTATACTTTTTTGCAATAGACTTTTGCTGTTGCAACATATCATTTTGCAACAGTGTATGCCTGTTGCAATAGATTCATAAATCTGTAAAAAAAAAATTACAGCTTATAGATATTATATATTAAATGTATCGGTTTTAATAATAGTGCATATCACAGAATAAAATAAACAAATAAATTTTTTATTTTAACAAGGTTTTAATAGTACAAACAATTATAACAGCAAAATCCTAAGTGAATTAGCAATATTCATCAGCTCAAAGACACTGTAAAAAGTACAAACTCAATGCAAAAATCCCCTCCCTTTAAGACCTAAGCGACTTAGCAATATTCCCATCGCCACCCTTGGGATAAAACCCACCCGGCGTCTTCACAGTCCCTTCCTCATACACGATCTTTAGAAACTCTTCCAGAGTTCTTCCATACGCTATAGAATATTAATTTCCTGCTATCATATTGCCTGGGATCCTCCCTTCCGCCCCCTTACTTGGAGGCATAAATATCCCTTCGTCTTTTATTCCTGCTCCTCCAAGCTTATTCCTCAATTCAGATATCTTATTCGTTAACTGTGCCACTGTCACGTTGTACGGCTCAACCGTCTTGATACAGAATTATTCTTATCACCGCGTCCTATGCTGATTCCACTCCCAATAATCCTGCTGTTAGCTGCATTACAGTTTAGTATTCAGTTTAATGTAATATATAATAATATCAAGTGCATATTATATTTAATGATCAGACTGTGCAATTCATAACAGGCTGCATAAAATGTGTCATACCAGCAAACAATAACTGCACCATACACAAGCCTGCAGAAAGAACAGTACTGTCATAATGTTTCTAGCACAAGAGAATAGTGATGACATGTAACATACCCGGCTTGTAAATGTGAAACATCGGCTGTAACAGTCTCACTTACTCACAAACTCCATAGCACAAGAACAAAAGGTGCACAGACAAGAGTGACAATAATAAGTGCAATAAACTTTAACTCTAGCATGATATTCAGGTTATTGTGAAAAGGGGATAGAACACTCAAAAAACATAAAATGTTTTCAAATTGGTTAGAATAGATGAAGCTAGTCCTTATCAAAATGAACCATGGACTACAAACGTATACAGATCTATTATTCAGTCCAAGCTTCTTAACTTTATCTATGAGTAAAATGGCATTGTTTATTGTTCACTTTTAGTAAACTTAAGCATACATAGAAGACCGATTTACCAAATTATGTCAGTAGTAAGATGACATAATTTCTAAATACCGAGACTGAAGGTAAAGTGCAGTTAAAAGGAAAGTTGAATCAACCATTCAGGTGTATTTAATATAATAAAGAGACATTCCTTTGTTATATACAATGAATAAGACTTGATCTTTTGCCAAAGATGATTTCACATATACACCAAAATGAAAATATATGGATCAACTTTCATAGAAAAAATGGTTATCTAAGAAAAAAAATATGAACAGAATGTCTTGCATGCAAAGTATAGCTACAACATGTCTTGCATGCAAAGTATAATCAAATATCCTTAAAATGAATATGAACAGAATGTTCTTTAACTAAAAAATGGACTAATAATCAACTTTCATAGAAAAAATGGTTATCTAAGAAAAAAATATGGATCAAAGCCCATGCTTAAGGAAAAGTAATTAGTTACGATAGACTAAATCTCATTCGTTTTCACATGGGACCGCATTACCAAACAAAATAGGTTGGAAATCAAAGGATTTCTCATAAACTATTTAATAACTTTTTTTTAATACAGCAAAGCCTATGTGTCTGTTTCATTAAATATGGATGTGATTTCTACAAGGGGTGACCTCTCAATACTCTACTTCAAATTGGTTTACATATAAAATAAAAATTATTAACTAAGAAGCTTGAATTTTTAACCAAGGAAACATCAAAGTACCAGTTATTCAAAGATGAAACAACCAGCTACCTCACTTAAGAACCCTGAAGCTTGTCTTCCTCTAGCAACAAATGAATGATAGACCTCACTACTTCATTGCTGCCAATTGTTGTGATCTTCGGCTTCCGGATGAGATCCTTTAAAACTGCATCAAGTGTTACTCTAAGTTCTTTAAACAGAACAGCTGTTTGTGCAGGTGCAGACAACTTTAACCAGTTATCAATGACAACCATTTCATATGTTGGATAACTATAGAGCCACCAAAAAGTAATATAGCATAAGGAGAGATGAAGCTTGTATCCCATATGAAAATTTTGTTGGTTCCCACCTTTTCAAGATAAATAAGGAATTGGTAACGGAAAGGTCATGTCAAATGATTAACAGAGGATGGATGGCTGGATGTGGACTTCTCGGCTTCCGTCGAACCATATAGGATGATCTTTAGCAGATATACTGACAAAGAGTGCTTCATTGTTTCCTAAAGTTCCAATAATATCCTCTATACCAGCAACAATATTAGGATATAAACCTGCACATAAAACTGACTTAATAATTGTGGTTTTGTGAGCATACATGTAAATGGCTGGGACATATCAGAAAACCATTTGTCAAGGATGTTTTTTCTTTTCATGTTATTCGGCAAGAAGTTCAGGAGATTTACAAGCCCAAACTATTTAATAACTTGTCTAACTTCATATATGGTTTAATAATTTCACATAAATCAAAGGACTATGTACCGAATGAATTCTCATAAACTGTTTAATAACTTCTCTAACTTCAGACTTGGTTTAATAATTTCACATAAATCAAAGGACTACGTACCAAAGGAATTCTCATGCTAATTTGGACATGTAAGAACAAAAAACTGTAGCCTCTTGAAGCAACGCAGAAGAGACTATAAATTTGGCGGCTGCGTTTCTCATGTCTGGATGGGAAGCTATTTGCTGAGCATCATCATTAACTGAAATCACCGCTTTGTGGTCGTCCATTTTAAATCGTTCCTTGCGCTGAAATAACTATTCGGCCACATGAACCCGCTCGGGATGCGGTTGCTATTAGGGGGAGCGACAACTTTAGGATATGCGGGTGAAGAAAGGAGGGGGTTGCGACGTCTTTGATGGAGGAGAAGGCGATTTAGGTTTAGTTTAGGGATTTTTCGATTTGGCGACTCGTATCGGATGAGGGAGGTAGGAATCGATGTTCTAATATGAAGTTTCTAGAAATTGGATCGGGTCGTATACTGAAGCTGTTGGGCTCGCGCTGTTTCATGATCGGGGAAGTTGTTGCATATAAATTATATTATGAATTATTATCGAATATAATAAATCAGTGAACATTACAGCAAGCATACGCTATTATCGAAATGTACTACTATACTAATAATTATTAAATATATTAATTATTAATTACTGATTTTAATATTACTTATTAAATATTAAACATTTATCAATAAATAGTAATTATCAATTATTAAAATTTAACTTTTTATTTTTTAATTAATATTCATTATTTATTATTACTGCATGACTATAATTGAATATTAGGTATTACATGTTAACTATACCTATATGTCACTGGTTACTAATATTAATTATTACACATTTAGTACGTATTAATTATTAAAATATAACTCCTTGTTGACTAATTATTATTGATTACTTATTATTTCATGACTATAACTGAATGTTAATCATACATATATATCGCTTAACTATTAGTAATAATTATTAGTTATTACATATTTAGTATTAACTATTAGAAGTTATATTAATTATTAAATAATTACTTCGTATTTATTTATTATTAAAGTATTAATTCATATTATTTTATTATCAGTTATAAATATCATTTTATAATACTTAAATTTTATTATTAAATACTAATCTTAATCATTATATAATTACTAATAGTTAATCATTTAATGTTAACTATTTAAAATTAATTAGTAAAAGTTAATCATTAAAAGCTGATACTAATTTTTAATAGTTTGTTTTTCGCAACTGGCTTTACTAGTTGTAAAAAAATACAGTTATTGCAAGTGGCGAAAACAGTTGCTAAAGATATTTATTTGCAACTGACCTGAAAGCGCAGTTGCAAATGATATGTTTGTTGCAACTGACCTGAAAGCGCAGTTGCAAATGATATGTTTTTGCAACAGGATGGGAAACGCAGTTGCTAAAAATATGTTTTTCGCAACAGAAAAAAAACGTCTGTTGCTAAATCTCATCTATTGCAACTGCTATATTTGGTCTGTTGCTAAATACCATATACTGCAACTGTCATCTGTCGCCTGTTGCAAATAGCTAGTTGCAATAGGGTATTTTTCTTGTAGTGTATTCTGATTTTAGATCATCATGGATATGGCCTCTTAAAAATATCAGAGCCTTTTTTTTGTCATGTTGGGACATATTATTACCATTTTTAATGGTATTCTCTAAGTATTGAGATTGTAAATGGATTTCAGTGTTCGACATTTTTGTGAACTACACAAAAAAATAATTGCAAATGCTTAATTAAACAAAATTCACATACCAGTATACATATTCTATAATTATCAATACGAATTAACAAATTAACGAAAAGAAAAAACGATGAAACTGTAGTACTGTTATATCATTAAAAAATGCAGATCTCGTAAAATAGAATAGAACTGTAGACATGCATGTAATAAATTAAATATATTATGGCACAGGATCATAAAAAAATATCCAAATCTGCAAATCTTTCTCTATACATTTACAATGAACTTCTTATAATAATGAAACAATACAAACCGTCAAGGAGCCATACACCATGTCACATAACAAAAAAAATAATGGCCACAGTAATACATATGTTGGCTAACGAGCAACTTGCTATTTACATATATGCATACCTATTAGCAATGACTTCTCTTTTATTGAAGAGATAAAGTAACAAATGAAGATGTTTATGTATGGCGTATGGGGTAAAAGTTCCGTATATAATATTATAAAAAGAAAATGAATGGATCTTCCTAAACAAGTATTTGGTATACCATAATACCAGATCAAATATGAGTAGGTGGATATCTAAAAACCACTAAGTTAAAAAATTAATTAGATCTAAAAGTTTAGATCCACTGGAACATAATCTAGATCTACAAAAAAAATAAAAAAATAGATCCATAGACCAAATATTCTCAAACAGAAAATAATTATGGAACAAATATAGAAATCTACGAGTTGATATTCTCAAATAAAAATTACTTACATGACAAATTCATAAATGTAGATCTATAAGATTTTAACAAATAACTATAATAGAATCTCGTGCTGATAACGTGTTATAAAACGAACACAGAACAGAAGAAACAAGGGAGAGAGGACATTTCTATTCATTCAGATGTATTTTTATTTCTTTTACATTGGCACCTTTATATATAGGGTTTGGAACTGATATTTAATTTATTCACATGATGTGGGACTAAACAGAGAACTAATAAAAGCATATTCACAACATTCATATATATATATATATATATATATATATATATATATATATATATATATATATATATATATATATATTACAACAGCTTGAACTTATAAATTATAATCTCACAATACCAACTTTAAACCATCAAACATCTCAACCGTCCAATTAACACCTGAGATCGTTCAAAGAATCTGAAGCGGTTGGAGGCGATTAAACCGTCCACTCGCTAATCCACGTCTTGCTTTCAGCATAAAAGTCATGCGCACGCAATCCACACGTGGTATCCAGGCGGATGGATTTTCTCCTTGAATTTACTGGCAAACAGGGCCTCTCTTCCTCTACGAAGCAGAGCTAGCTTTCCACCTCTCCAAAATTCAAGTATAATTCTATGCTCGATTTCGGAAATTAGGGTCTACTTCTATTTGCTATCACTCTCAGAACCCTACTCTCTGATCTCTCTACCTATACCTTTGTCAAACTCGTTTTTAGATAAAGTAATGAAGAGTTACCAGCAGTCGATTTTTCCTGGCTAATCATAGCCCAGCTTTGCGCTCTGCGATTTTCTTAAAATGTCAATGTTTGGGGGTAAAGATTGCTTCATTTTAACGATTTTCCTCTGTTCAAGTTGCATGATTGACTAAATCGACGGATCAAAGCATGCGTTTGAGGAAGAGTGATCGATTGAAGAAGAGAATAACGGTCTGTGATGGATCTTCTACTTATTTCTGTACGCGAGAGATTACTGAGGATGACCAGAGTAAAACTGCGGATTCGCAGATTAAAAATGGATACAATGCAGCACGACATCCAAATTCTGATGTAAGACAGTTGATTCTGTTATCGATTTGGGTGTAATTTGTTGATGTGTAAATTTAAGGTTTTCTTTGTTTAATTGATTTTCGGTCAGTTGATTTTGTTAAGAATAAAGCGATATTTAGGAGTGACTAAGAACCATCAACTGATGGTTATATTTCAATAATTGTCATTTGATCCATAGCTTCAGTATCAGAGGGTGTGATTTTGTATTTTCATTTGAGCAAATTTAGGAGTGGCGTATATGTTTTATGTGTACCTATGCATGCATGCATGCAAGATGATTGTGCACATGCACATTGACTTAAATTTATTAAAAAGCAATGCAAATTTTCATTTGACGTTGACTTTAGTTTAATCTGTGAAGTTTGGGCGTTTGTAATAGTGAAAAAGTTATTAAAATGCATTGATTGGTCTAGATCACTGATTCTTTGATGTAACAGTTCAAAAATATGGAAAACTTCACGTGTTAGGTGTTTTTTATAATTCTTTTTTTTTTTAACCGGCAAGTTGGTTCTATGTCGCGAAGAAAAAATGTATGACCTCGGCATCATGTTCAAGTGTACTAAACAGTTTGGATAAAGTGTTTGTCATTCAAGTGTTAAGTTTCAACCAAATCATTTGACCTAAATCTCCATAAATTATGGTATATTTGCTGGAAGATTTGACATTTGTGGTTCAGAAGAAAGATCGAAAAATTACTTTACTTGTTTATGTTTATAAGCAAAATCGAAACTTTTTTTTTTTTATATATTCAAATATTTTACACTCAGCTTGTGGAATTTCCGGAGGGTTTTGGTTTGTCTATGTTAAACAAATTTTCGGTTGGGCTTAGATGCAAAATACGGGAATATGTGATAATTGTGTAGATGGAGTCAAAATTATACTTAAACATTTTGGGTTCAGATATATTTTGATGATGAATACTGTTTATTCGAAAGTTGGTAGGGACAGGGCAAACTCCCTTTTATGGGGAAGTTTATCTCTTTCAAATTGTACCATGTACATGCTTGAAATAAGTGTTATTTAGTATTTCATATCAGTTCAGTAGATTAGTCAGAAATTTCAAGGAAAAATAAAAATAAAAAATCTTTGTCATGATCAGCATAATTGGAAAAGCACATAATTCAAAATAAGAAAACTCAGAATTGAAGCTTGTTTTTATTTTATTTTATTTTAACAAAAGAATTGAAATTGACACACATAGGCACACACACTTAAGACTAGGATTTAGGTGTCAAATTTGTAGATCTTTTGATTGCCACAGTAAAACGTTCTTACTTTTTTCTTTAATGACCTCATTTTGCAGTTTGTTCCTACTACTCTTGGTTGCTCAGCAAGGCTAAGGAAAAATTCATATCTTGCAGACTACACGACAGACAACAGTTCAGATTCGGATGGTAATTTCATGGTGAGGCTTCATTGTTATATAAACTGTTTTAACCTGTGTTCATTTTTGATTTTTCCTACAAATAAACCAAATATTTCTCTTGTAGTCATCGGCTCCCTTCTCTGAAAGAAATAGAAAATCAAGTGTTCACCGTGAAAGGATTAATTCATACAGAAGACGCAGAAAAAGACTTCACAATAGCTGCCTTCCACGTCGTGAAGGTTTACGCCCTCGAAGATCAGGTCGAATTGCAACAACACAAACTCCAGAAGAAAAGGATGAAAGCTCTTATGCTGAAGGGGATCAAGATTATGAAATAAAGAATGATGATGCATTTCCACCAGATGATGGAAATGAAACAAATAGTGAAAAAGAAGTTAATGGTGATGACAAGGAAGGGGAAAGGATAATTACATATAGAAGACGTAGAAAGAGACTTCCCAATAGCAATCTTCAACGCGGTGAAGGTTTACTCCCTAAAAGACCAGGTAGAGTTGCAACAATACAAATTTCAGAGGAAAAGGATGAAAGCTCTTATGCTGAAGAAGAGCAAGATGATGAAACCGAGACTGCTGATTCAGTTTCACAAGACAGTGGAAGCAAAACAGATAAGGAAGACAAATTTGATGATGATGACAAGGAAAAGGAAGAAAATCAAGGACGGAGGCGATATGATCTTCGTGACCGTGCATCAATTCAAAGAGTTATAGTACATTATGGAATGAGCTCTAGCAATAATAAGAAAAAACCAAGAAAGAAAGATTCACAAGTTTGTAAAAGACCTCGGATCTCTAAGGCTGACGAATCAGATGATTCTTATCCTGTTCCAGAGCTTTATGGTGAATTTAATTTGAGTGCTGCTGCATCAGGGTGGACCTATCAGGATGAGATGATGAATTCAGGACTGAGTACTAACTTAGGTGCAGACATCCAACCGGTGCATCTGGATGAAAGCATGAATTTTGATGACCTTGGAGGCTTATCCGACCATATAAATGCTTTGAAGGAAATGGTATTCTTCCCTCTGGTATATCCGGAATTCTTTATAAGGTATGATATAACTCCTCCTAGTGGAGTTTTGCTATGTGGCCCCCCTGGAACTGGAAAAACTTTGATAGCTAAAGCTTTAGCTTGCGCTGTCTCAAAATCTAGTAAAAAAGTGAATTTTTACATGAGAAAAGGAGCAGACATCCTTAGCAAATGGGTGGGGGAATCAGAAAAGCAACTCAAAATGCTCTTTGAAGAAGCACAAAAGAATCAACCTTCCATTATTTTCTTCGATGAGATAGATGGGCTTGCTCCGGTCAGAAATTGTAAACAAGATCAAGTTCATAATTCAATTGTATGTACTCTGTTAGCTTTGATGGATGGACTGGATTCTCGAGGTCAGGTTGTTGTACTTGGAGCAACAAATCGGGTTGATGCTATAGATGGAGCTTTACGTAGGCCAGGAAGATTTGATCGAGAACTAAACTTCTCATTACCTGGGCATGCTGCACGTGTAGAAATATTAGACATTCATACGCGTAAATGGAAAGAACCTCCTTCAAAAGATTTAAAACTCGAACTCGCAGCTAGTAGCGTAGGATACTGTGGTGCTGATTTGAAAGCTTTGTGCACTGAGGCTGCTATTAGTGCCTTTCGGGAAAAGTACCCCCAAGTTTACAGTAGTAATGATAAGTTTATTATTGATGTTGATTCTGTAAAGGTCGAGAAGCATCACTTTCTAGATGCAATGAGCGCAATAACTCCTGCTGCTCATAGACATTCGACTGTGCATTCAAGCCCACTTTCTCCTGTACTCGCTCCTTGTTTAGGAAGACACGTAAGAAAGATAATGGAATATTTGTCTGACATTTTTCCGTATGTGTCTGATTCAGCCATGAAAAGATTGTCGATGTTTAAAAGTGGTTGTGCATTTTCATTTGTTCATAGACCACGACTTCTGATTTGTGGCAATGAAAATGTTGGATTGGATCACGTTGCACCAGCTGTGCTGCATGAGTTGGAGAAGTTTCATGTTCATTCAATTGGTTTGTCTGCTCTTTTTTCTAATGCTAGTTCAAAGTCACCAGAAGAAGCTTTGGTTCATGTATTTAGGGAGGCAAGAAGAAATACTCCTTCGGTTCTCTATTTGCCTCAGTTTCAGTTATGGTGGGATACTGTAAGAAATGCAGCATTTTATATTGCTTGGTTGAAATTTGAGAAACTACATTTTTATATTATGTTGTTTGTCTTCCTTTATTTACAGGCATATGAGCAGCTGAAGGCCGTTTTGATGACTCTATTGGAAGAATTGCCATCTGATTCTCCGATATTATTGTTAGGAATATCGACAAAGTGCTGGAGTGAAGTGGATGAAGACTCTACTTCTCTTTTTCCTTCACAAAGCTTGTAGGTTTTACATCTTGCATGCGGTCACTGTCTACAAGAAGTCTGCAATGCATGAATTTGTATTTTGACCGCTTATTTCCCTCTCATAATCTTTATTTGGGTTGGAAGTAGATGGTAGATCCAAAATGTCAATGTCCTTTAGGTGAAATAGAAAAACTGCAAAGATTATGACTGAAACCTCGGATTCACGTGTCAGTTTTTTGTATTTAATGATAAAAAAATACATCAAACTGACACATGAATCATATGTTTTAGTCATAGGTTTTGCACTTCGCTTGAAAATTGCGATCCGCCGTTATGGATTTACGGTCGACTTTCAAATATCCGAAGTAGTACAAACTACAACGTCGAAATAATTTTCTTTGAAGCTTGGATTAAAAATTGGTCATATTTTTACTGTCGGCAGCACTTTGATACAAATCTTTAACTAAAAGAGAAAATGACTGTTTTTAAAGGTTATATCAAAACTCTATTGCTCCTACCTTAATTGCCATTATGTACTTCAGGCACATAATCTTTGAACAGGTACTTTGTAGATAAACCAACTAAAGATGACAAGATCGACTACATTGACCAGTTGGTTGAGGATGCATTTTCTATTCCATTAAAAGAAAATACGGCAAATAGTTCAAAAGATCCACATCCACTCGCATCACTTTTGAAAGCGCCAAATAGATCAAAAGATCAGCAACCACTCACATCACTTATGAAAGCGCCAAAGGTTGCAAGACGTCTCGAAGATTCAAAGCTAAAAGGAATATCCGAAGAAGAGCAGCACGCCCTCCGTCGATTGCGAATGTGTCTTCGTGATGTCTGTAACTGGTACGCATGCCCCCCCCCCCCCCCCCCCCTCCTTTCCCACCAAAAATAAAATAAGATAATAATGAAGAAGAACCCAACAAACCCCATTCAAGTAATATTGATCAAGTTTCTGTCTGGTACAATATGTAGGATTTTGGATAACAAACGGTTCAAAGAGTTTCATTACATAGCCTTAGGCAAAGATGATTCAAACTACAGTGCCATTGTGCGAAATCCGATAGATGTGGCTGCTTTGTTGAAGCGAGTGGACGGTGGGAAGTATCGGACGGGTGCAACTTTTTTAAAAGATTTCGATTTTATTGTAGAAAATGCGAAGGTAACTTAATTTCTTTGCGGCCGCATACAGCAGATGCTACTTTTGCTTTGCTTACAACAGTAAAATGGGAACCTAAATGAGTTTCAGGTCATATAAAATGGTATAGAATGTACTTGCATATAAAGATAAAGTAAATAAAATAAAATGAATAAATAACAATGTAATAACATGATAAACATTTGTCTTTAATTATGATATGGAGTACTGAATATCAGAAGTTTGTGTAGATTTACCATGGAGATGACTACGAAGGTTTAAGAATTGTAAGCAAGGCCCATGAGCTTCGGGACGTGGTAAATTCTCTAGTTATGTTTCTCACTGCAAATAGAGTAAATTTAAATCTAAATTCAAAGTTAAAAAATAATGGATGTGAGTTAATCTTAATTGAATCAGGTTCATGGCATGCTGTCAAAAATGGACCCTGCCTTAGTTGCCTATTGCGACAAGATCGAAGAACGTGGAGGCCCAGTGTTTGAACCTGGTGAACCTGAAGCGCATTCACCTGTCGTTCAACTTGATTCTGTAACTCGGCCAAATGGAAGATCGCACAGTGTCATATCTCAGACTTATGGAGCATTGGAACAATCTAAGAGAAAGACAGATCATGAACAACCTGGTAACATCACATTCCATTTCAGTGTTTACTCAGTGTTCATTAATCAGCATTATTATCTAAAAACATTGGTTATTCAAATATATAATGTTGCTTTAGGGATTACATAATGAAGGTTTTTTTTTTGGATAAACTATAATGACCATGCTATTTCACTGGATTATGTCAGGATTTGAGAGTGAAGAAACTACAAGGCCTCCAATAGAACAAGAACAGCAGGGTCCAAGCTCTGCTGCTCGAGAACCATCTGTTAAACCTGATTCAAATGGATTTAAGAAGGGCACAGACAAATCCACCGACAATGTCAATCAAGAAAGAAAACAAAATCGAGAAATGCCTGATACAAGTGTTTTGAAGCAGCAACTACTATATCGGATCGCCGGTTATGGAATTCCACAACTTGAGACGCTTTATTCTCGTATACTGAAAGGTGTGATGGCGATCGAATATAAGGCAGAAAGCAATCTAGATTCAAGACTTTTAATTTTAAGATATTTATTGAAATTTGTCCGGGATGATGATAATTTATGATTTAAAGTATTGCTGCAGCCCATTTTGTTTACTTCTTGTAACTTTGTTTACATAATCAATTGATAACAGCGAATGGTGGTGTAGAGGCAGTAACCTTATTATTAAACAATTTTTTCCATTCCCATATTTTTTGGTGCAATCTCCTAAACTTATCAAACAGAAATATTGTTTATATGCGGAAGAAACATAACATCATTATTGCATACTTTATTATTACATACAAGAGGTCAACCCTAAACAGATAAGGCAGTAAAAGTAAATTCTAACAATATATGTTTACAGGCAGAAGTTTAGCATTAAGATTCAATCCAAAACACTGTACAGAATTTGTCTTTATGTTAGATAAATAGAGAATGGTACATTTCATGATTAAATCAAGGTATCCATGAAGTAAACATCGATAGCACAGGAGCTAAACCAGGAGAAACAAACGCCAAACCAACCACCCTAAATATAGCACCGACAAATAAAAAGAACAATTTTTTTTTGAATTATTTTTATAGAAATAAAAAAGCATCCTAAACACTCACAATTTACATCCTTCAGAAATCAAAAGAGAGGGAGGATTCCGGGGAATGGGAGGCTGCTACTCCACCCCCTCCTCCATCCTCTCAGATACCTCAAAATCGCGGCGCTGTCTCCCATCCCTGACCAACTCCGACTCATACTATTCTGACCACGAAACCACCACCCTCGTTCCTCCGTTCAACGCCTTTGTCTTACGCAACCCTTCCTCCTCAGAAGAGTTCGTGCGTCGGTATAGGCTTGACAAGGAGCTCGGTCGCGGCGAGTTCGGAGTCACACGGCGGTGCGTGGATGTCGAGACCGGGGAGGTGTTTGCGTGCAAGACCATATCCAAGAGGCGGCTGAAGAACAGCGTAGACGCTGCCGATGTCAGAAGGGAGGTTGAGATCATGAGACATTTGCCCGATAATGCAAATATCGTGAAGTTGAAGGACGCTTACGAGGACCGTGAGGCCGTGCATTTGGTCATGGAGATGTGCGAGGGTGGGGAGTTGTTTGATAGGATTGTGGCAAGGGGACATTACACTGAACGGGCTGCCGCTAAGGTTGCCAAGACCATCATTGAAATTGTTCAGGTGATATAATGCATCGATAAACCTGCCTGTAAACTTCTGAAAACATATATCCGAAAATAGGACAAAAACAAAATAGGAGCCCTTTACTACTCTTGGAGTCATCACATTGTAAACCTAGTAACTTCCGAAAATTTAGTGCCTTTTAGCTGTATATACTCTACATTGCTAGAATGCACCAAATCAATCTTATAACTTCCATGTGTTGCTAAAAGCAATCAGGTTTGTACTTCCTATTACCATGATGTGGTATTAGAAAGTGAAAAAAAGTGCACTACTTCCAAGTTTTTCTTGCTAATAATAAATTTTTCGGATGCTTTCAAATGATGCAGGTATGCCACAAGCATGGAGTAATTCACAGAGACCTTAAACCAGAAAACTTCCTGTTTGCAAACGAATCCGAGACTGCTCCTCTCAAAGCTATCGATTTTGGTCTGTCCGTGTTCTTCAAGCCTGGTGAGTAGAGAACGAAAATTTTGAGGGCTGACATTCATTTGGATGTGCTTCATAGTTGGCACTAGTTTACGGTCTTTTCTGTGAAATTTTGATTCAGGTGAGAGGTTCAATGAGGTTGTTGGAAGTCCATATTACATGGCGCCTGAAGTTCTGAAAAGAAATTATGGGCCTGAAGTAGATGTATGGAGTGCTGGGGTGATCCTATACATATTGTTGTGCGGTGTTCCTCCGTTTTGGGCAGGTACTCTTAAATGTTACTGGTTAAACTTTTAGTAGCCTGCTTGTGATGGATGAAGATATTGTCTTAAATTGCAGAAACCGATGAGGGAATTGCACAGGCGATAGTTAGGTCAGAAATTGATTTTGAGAGGGAGCCATGGCCAAAGGTGTCAGAGAATGCAAAGAACCTTGTGAAGCGTATGCTTGATCCGAACCCTTTTACAAGGCTAACAGCTAAAGAAGTTCTTGGTGAGCTCATTTTTATGTATGTGTCAAAACCTGAAACCTGAAACTGACGGTTACTCTTTTCTCTGAAGAACATCCATGGATGCAAAATGCAAATACAGCTCCAAACATTCCACTTGGAGAAACAGTGAGATGCAGGCTGAAGCAGTTCTCAGTAATGAACAAGTTCAAAAAGAAAGCATTGCGAGTAATTAGCTCTAAACCTTTGACAACATTATGAAATATTAGAGCTTTACTATCAAAGTTGATATATGCTCTTGTATAGGTTGTAGCCGAGCATTTACCTGTAGAAGAAATAGAAGGATTCAAGGAGATGTTTCAGATGATGGATAAAGATAAAAATGGAAATTTAACACTCGAGGAACTAAAAGAGGGGTTGCAAAATATTGGATCACATGTAGCGGAACCCGATGTTCAGATGTTAATGGAAGCAGTAAGTGCCACTAGCAATACTGCCTATGTTGATCAACAATATAATTTCTCTGATAATGCAGGCAACACACTTTAGTAACAAGTTACATTTTATACAACATTAGATCAGGAAAGTTTAATTAATGCATACATCTACAGAATTGTTGTTCATATGCAAGAAATCATGTTCTTCGTAGGCTCACTTATTTCACAATGCAAACAAGATAAATGATTTTTTTTCATATGTAACTATGGCAGGCAGATGTTGATGGAAATGGTACGCTAGACTGTGATGAATTTGTTACCGTATCGATTCACCTCAAAAAGATAAACAGTGAAGAGCACCTCTCAAAAGCTTTTAGATATTTCGATAAGGATGGGAATGGTTATATCGATATCCATGAACTAAGAGAAGCTTTGGCAGATGGAGATCTTGGTCCTAATGAACAACTAATTAACGATATTATTTCTGATGTGGATGTTGATAAGGTAAGTAGGTGTGTGTGAGTAAATTTTGCTACATTTACCTAAAGAACTATCTTTTATTGGCATTATTTCCTTTGTAGGATGGTCGAATTAGTTATCCTGAATTTCAAATGATGATGGAAGCAGGAGTTGATTGGAGAAACACCTCACGCCAGTACTCGCGGGTTGTATTTAACAACCTTAGTCACCGCATGTTTACCATTGGATCTTAGTACTGGCAGATGAAGGTATTGTTACCAAATGTCGACAAATATAAATCTAGGCATCACATCAAAAAACATTAATCCATTTTTCCTAGAAAAGTTCTGTTTTTTAGTCTGTGATCCTGAATCCCTACCATTAGCGCTGTATGATGTTCTTTCCTGAATATATTCAAGCACTAAAAAGAAAAAAGAAATAAAATCCCTGTATCTACAACATTTGTGCTCAGTAACAAGTCCAAACCTTATTTTTTGGATAAGGTTATGACGACAATGATATACCCGTTGTGTTGCACCTTTTGCCATAAAGATTTTATGTAAATGATGGATCCTCTATATTTACAAGAAAGAAAGCATGCTTCAGATATAATTGTGCATTATTTTTGTGTGGTTGTACAATAATTATTCAAGATGAATGTCAGGATTTACAAGTTTTAGCTTTTCAAAAGTTTAATATTTCTTCACTGTTACAAGTCAATTGTTCACACTATTTTATGATTTATTACTATTTACTACTAAGCTCCTAATATTCTAAGCATTATGAATTTTCTGTACAGTATGAATTATGTATAATCCATTTATCAATGTAGGTTTTCTTTGTTAATTTCGTACTATCCAAGGTGCCTAATTTATAAGGGAGTGTTTTTCTTGATAGAGTTGTGGAGGCAGCCAATGCATTATCTGGAGGTGCATGTTTATGTATTGCGGAGCTTGTGGCCAAACTTATCATAAAAAGAAATAAACTGACAGGCATGTTTGTGATGGTCTAGGAATGTACATGTTCCTAATATATTAATTACAACTAGATTTTAGAGTATGTAGGAGAGGAGCTACATTGATCGATGTCGTAGCTTTCATTATCATCAAACTCTTGAACGCACTGATGTTCAAAGAGGTTTAGGAATATTTCTGTAATATCATGTGTTTTGACACAACTGAATCCATATAAGTGAGAGTAAGTTATTTAGATGTGGTATGTATGCTTTAATTAGGGACTTGCCTAACGTGGGAATGTTAATTTTCTTTATTTCCAACTGAAATTCCTTTATGTCCCCTTCAATGAGGGCCTACATACCAGAAAGAAAATTGACCTTACCACATTATTCTCCCAGTTTATCTTGCTATGCACAATACCCTTCTAATATCACCTAGTTTTACTAAAAACATTCCTTCATTTAGACATCATTTTCGATGTTCCAAGTTCCAACGCTCGTTCTTGAAGTGCACCTTCGTAACACAGCATAGAATTTATTAATTTTTCTTTTGAAATTTGACCTACCATGATTTTGGTTCCCACTGAAACCATGTTCAATTCATCTTTCCTCGGTCAACGGTGACGCTTGCACTTGTTGTGACGCTTGCACTTGTTGTAACTCTTGAACATATCTTTTTTGTTTTCGTATCGACGTTTATTTTCTAGAACGACAACTGCAACGCATATTTACCTGAAAGTAAAGCTTCATTTCTTTGCTGCAAGTAAACGACCTTGGGAACTATAGAGACATGCTCACTTGAAAGAAGGTTTCCAGAGAAAAATGGAAATTCCTCTAGACTTGTATAATTTGGATTTATATGAGAGATTGTTGTGTTTTTCCTGTTATAATAGAAAGGGTGCTGTTATTGGTTTAATTAGATAAAATTGGGATGTAATTTACTCTAAAGGTTGTAACTGTTTCTCCTAATTTCATAGAGAAAGCGTGGTTATTTGGTTGTATTTTAACGAAAATGCTACGTTCACTGGAAATCTGTAGGTCAATTATTGCGAAAGTAAAATTGTGCTTTGGATCATTTTACCCTGTGAATTTCACTTGTCCATTTTCAGATCCGTAGAATTTTACCGCTTATTTTCTGGTCGTTATAGCAAAGTCCATATATTAAATACCTTTGCATTTTGGCAGTTGTTTTTTAATTGTATTTTTATTTTTTTGGAAACAACTCCAACTCTTTTGATTTGTTTTTTTAACAAAGTCATCTTGTTGATCCATTTTAATGCTAATTTTATTGATACCATGCTTGTGAAATAGTGTTTGGTATCCATAGTCAATCATAGGTTGGATTCATGATAGTATCATCAGTTGAGGTAAGGTTTCTCCTAAGTCCAATCCAAATTAGAAAAGGAAAAAAAAAACGGTGAGAAGTTTTATCCACCTATGACCTATAACAAAAATTAATGCTCGTGGTGGACTTCAGTATGTTGGTTGAAATTTAACTCCACCGGTGTCAAGTATTTTAGTTATCCATAAATCTCTTTGAACAATACCAACTTTGCATTTTAAAGTTTTAATTATGGTTTAGTTTCATTACACACATGATGAATAAGTACAATATTCAGGATTCACATATAGAACCCAGTAGAGCATCCCAACGGCTGGTTCTATGTTGGGACAACATGTTAATATGTAAGTTTGTCACCCCCAGCTACCCGAATGGAAGTAGTAAATGAAGCTGGTTACCTCGTATCAGAAAATTATGTAAACTGGTAATATATTATATATGCTAGTATCCCAGAACTTCTTCATGAATTTTTGTCCAAAATCACTATCCTTTCATTGGATACAACATTTTCACTGGACTCCTCGTCTCTTCCCGCAACAGGCTGTCTTATAGTTGTTTTCTCTTTTGAACTTATCGTCTAAAATTCTATCTTAGAACATGGAACACTCAGGTATTTAAGAATATATTTGACGGAGTTCGCTCGACGGAAGAATTTCTCATGTTGGCTAAAGCTTCTTTTAATGTTGATCCTTTGCCTCCCAACAAGGCGGAATGGGTTCAAGCCCAACTCGCCTGCAACTCTGAGTTAAGCATCGAAAATGAGCTTCTTTATTAGAAAGTGAGAATCAAGTGGGTCATTGTGTTGGGTTTTTATAGATCTAATCGGTCGCAGAAACAAAAACGAATCATACCAAATTAGGAGGCAAGCGAAAAATCAATAAATCGAGTTTAGCTAAATCACGAATCTAATGCAAAATCAAGTCGAATCAAATCTCTTTAATGTCGCTGCTTGAATCGGCATCTCTATCGATGTCCACGAACGTAGCTGCAATCGTCGAACGACTTTGAATAAGGGAGTGGATGTACTAGCCAAAACGTGGATTTCCATTATCTCTTTTATTTGTATCTCAATTTTTTTATATCAAAGAAGAAATGATCGACACCCCTTTTAAAACGAGAACAATAAAAAGATAACCAAAAACCCGGTATACCATTTCAAACGAATAAATATCAATCGTTTGAGATTTCTTTTTCTTAAGAATGGTTCTCCCCCTTTCAAAACGTTCTAATTGTGTAACCCTATAGATTATTACAACATCGACAATACTTTAAATTATAAACAATGAGCGGCACCTAGTAATACATCGTTGTTACCTAAGTTATAATAAAATCAATGATTCGATATAACCTTTTCTATGATCAGTGTTTCAACGTAATTTAATCTTTTTAACCAATATATCCAAGATTAAACTCGAGGAATGGAATGTATCATCCTCTTTATAATTTAATCTTTTTATCTTGATCTATGAGCAGATTATATAAAACAAATCAATATTCGAGCACAACCATGCATTTTATAATCATACTCAGTTTAAGAGGTCCTTGTATATTTCAGGTTATATTGTAAGGTTAAATTCCATCTAGATTAGTCATATTATTTAATCGATTCTAGATGTATCCGATAATCACCTTTATCGTCTACTCTGTTAAAAGTAACTTTTGATGATATCAAAACACAAATATTCTCGAATAAGATATATAATGATTTTAGGTCTGAAGACCATTACATCACTGTCACTATAAGAATTACTTATGACACTATTAATCATGCTCCATGAAGTTATCTCATGTTGGGTCTGCCCAATACACTTCTCTAATACGTATTTACGTATTGACATTAATATCACATATATTAATGATAAATGAGATATGATCATTAGTCAATCAACATATTAGTCTCAATGTTTCATTGTTGTCCTATACAAAATAAAACTTGACTAGGGACATTTGAGAATTACAATACCTATTATATTATCTCATGTTCAAGTCACTTACTTAAAACTATATAATTCTGTATTACTATTCTAAGGACTTCTATTATATTAATATTTATATTATGCAGTAAATAAGACATAACATAATCTTTTATTCAAAATAAAATATAACAATATTAATATTATTAATCATATCAAATAGATTGTCTCTAGGGCACAAACTCTAGCAATCTCCCACTTGTACTAAAGTCAATTATTCGTGTATCATATACCAATAAAACTAGTGTGATTATCATTCTTCTGCTGCGATAGAGTTTTAGTTAATGGGTCTACAACATTATTAACTATTGGTACTTTGCAGATATGTATATCTCCCCTGTGAACAATTTCACAGAAGAAATTATATTGCGTAAATATGTATTTGGATCGATAATGAGATTTAGGTTTCTAGGCATGATCAACAACTCCAATGTAAATCTATTGGATCAACAATGAATGAAACTAAGTTCAATAAATAATTTCTTAATTCAAACAACCTCCTTTGTAGAATCAACAACTACTTCTTGCTTTAAATTAACATGAAAGGACCCAAAAATCCAACATAATAAATTTCATTTTAAAAATAAATAAATAAATTATAAGTTACAACTACCCTGGGTCCTCTTCTAAAGGGTAATAACCAACCCTTCAATATCGGTATCCCACATCACCAATATAGATATATCAATATAGTTCAATCCTTAACTTGTATATGTGAAGATACCCAAGTTTTCTTTTGCTTAAATCAGAGTAAAATTAGATATCAAAAGACAGTTAGATTAATTATAAGCAATTAATCACTACACAACATAAACAAAAATAAATTAACTTGTTTATCTTTACCAGATCATTCCCTTGAAATTGGTAACTCAATAACATTTTGATTATTAGGTACATAGGGGCAATTTAAGGAAAACCAGATTTATCTAAATCTATTTGAAATTTATAGTTTATATGATGCCATTCACTTTTGCTTTACTAAATTATTTCTAGATATTATATACTGTAACGACCTGCATTCTACGCATCGGAGGGTCGTAGAATATTTTTTTCATTCTCATACGAAGTCGTACGGTCGTTTAATTTTGAGGAACGACTATGGGATCATTTCCCATGTTCACGATTTTTGTCGAATTTTAAATGAACATTTTGCCCCTGGCGAATTATTTCGCGTATAACTTTGATTGGTAAGGAGTTTTGACTTGAAACCACTTCTATTGGATTTGAATGATGGTTTAATTTTCCATAGAGTGGTTACATAAATCAAACGGACTTACCGTTTGGGAGATATGGCTGAAATAAGCTTTGGAAGATGGAAAACAGCTTAATCGGGCTTAATTAGGCGATTAGGCCCATAACCCATTTCAGAATTAGGGTTATCGGAGGGCTGAAAAGAGTTAGAGAATGATTCCTTTTCACTTTTTCAGTCGCCACAAACATTTCTATAACCCTAGTAATGGCCTCCATCCTCCAAATCTCATTCTAATCGCTAGTTAACCAAAACTACATAAAATCAAGAGAAATAGCATCAAATAATAGATAAGGCTGCTGGTATACATTGGAATTCGTGTCATATCAGTCATAGTCTCAGATCTAAGATTTATTTGTGGCTAAGGTGACTGATTTGCACTTTTATTCACTAATTATGGCTAACTAGGGGTGACTAGTGATAATTAGCGAAATTATGCATCATATAAATCTGAAAAAATATGTAGAAACTCTAGAATATTATTTTATGTCACTGGTGAAAAGTTAGGTTAATTTTGATTAAGTTTGGTAATCCTATAGTTAAAACATGGTTAAGAGGATTAAGGGGAAAATCATAGTTTTGAGTATGTTTGATCTAAATTATCATATGAAAATATTATTTTGGTGTTTTTGGTTGATTCTACATGTTACTACTGTTGTTTGGTATGTTTTATGACTTCATAGTAAGGTTAGAATGGTTGAAAATGCCGTCGTTTGGCGAAATTAGCTTGCTGTAAAAACTGAGAAATTCGGTTCTTGAGGGGGGTAGGGGTCACGAACCGCTTCAAGATGATGGTCACGAACTGCTCCAAGATGATGTCCACGAACCGCTCCAAGATGATGGTCACGAACCGCTCCAAGATGACAGTCACGAACTGCTCCAAGATGATGGTCACGAACTGCTTTAAGATGATGACTCACGAATTGGGGGATCACGAGCCGGGGGGTGGCCACGAGCGGGGGATGGTCACGAACCGGGGAGCGGGTCACGAGCCACGAACCAACCCAGACGAGGACCACAACCACGACCCGAATCAAGATGATGACTCCAAACCGAACCAGATTCAAACTTCTGCCACGCGACGACAATTGTGAATTCTTCTGAAGATTAACTACAATTCAACCAAAACTCGAGATGCAAAGGAAGTCCAAATGAGAAGTTATGACTTAGGATCCAGATGGGAACCGACAAGCTAACTTCTAGAGTTAGGCTTTGCTGCGGGACGTGTGCAAAGGGGTTATCGATATCTATAACTTTGGTTCACCGTTGAAGAGAGAGGGCATGTAGACGAACCAGAGCCAGGGAAGTGTGGACTGGTTGGCCCTTAACCTAGAGCCAGGGATGTGTGGACTGGGTAGGGTTATTGACTATAGACTAGAAAAGTATGGTCATAGTAATAATTGTATGGAGTTGCCGTCATGGACCCAATGGATTTGGTGATCAAAGCGGTGGATATCATATGCTTTACGCATTGACTGAGAGATGTGAGGATGATTGCTACGTTTGATGTTTGCTACCACCATGACACACACTCCCATTTAACACTATATGTTAGTGTTACCTTAGAGTATTGTGCATCTTGTTATGCTAACTCTTTGGTTATATGTCCAGGTTCAGGTATGATTATTTATACTTGTTGTTGTTTTATTTTGCTGCTATCACTCATACCAGACTTTTGTCTGAGCAGAATAGAGACAGGTTAGGTGGTTACGCACGAGTAGCTGTCCGAAGACGAGCAGGAGGCTAGCTTCCACGTATTATATACATATATTCTCCCTGTGTTGTTGCTGGTCACTGCTTTGGGCATTAGTAGTGTACCTTTTCTATTTCCTTTTTAGAGACAATATTTTGAAGTTGTTATAATGGTTTTCATCATAAGCTGTATTTTGGATTCCGCTGCTATGATGGTTTATTTTTCAGCTTATGCACTGTCTCGCCTGTTTTATGTCAAGTTATGTTATTATTATATTTTATTCCATGCGCTGTGAGATATACTAAAGGTTCTTTGGTAGTTCATAGTTTCAAAATCCCTTTCTTTTGACAACCATCTCGTGCTAGTTGGACATTGGCACAATGCATTTCGTAGAAATATCGGCCGGTGCGTTGGGGTAACAACCCACATTCTACGCATTAGAGGATCGTAGAATATTTATTTCATTCTCATATGAAGTCGTATGGTCGTGTAACTTTGGGGAACGACTGTTGGGGTCATTTCCCATGTTCACGATTTTTGCCGAATTTTAAATGGTCGTTCTTCCCTTGGCGAATATTGTTTCGCCTATAACTTTTGATTGGTGAGGAGTTTTGATCGGAAACCACTACCATTGGATTCGAATGATGGTTTACCTTTCTGTAGAGTGGTCGCATTAATCAAATGGATTTGCTATTTGGGAGATATAGCTGAAATAAGGTTTGGAAGATGGAAAACAACTTAATTAGGTGATTAGTGGTTAGGCCCATTACCCATTTCGGGGTTGGGATTATGGGAGGGGTGAAATGAATTAGAGAATGATTTCTTTTCACTTTTTCAGCCGCCATAAACATTTCTCTAACCCTAGTAATGGCCTTCATCCCCCAAATCTCATTATAATCGCTAATTAACCAAAACTACATCAAATCAAGAGAAACTAGCATCAAATCAGAGATAGGGCTGCTGCTATACATTGGAATTCATGCCATATCAATCATAGTTTCAGTTCTAAGATTCATTTGGGGCTAAGGTGACTGATTTGCACTTTTATTCACTAATTATGGCTAATTAGGGGTGATTAGTGATAATTAGCGAAACTGTGTATCATAAAAATCTGGAAAAATGTGTAGAAATTCTAAAATATTATTTTATGTCACTGGTGAAAATTTGGGTTAATTTGGATTAAGTTTGCTAATCTTATAGTTAAAACATGATTAAGGGGATTAACGGGAAAATCATAGTTTTGGGTTTGTTTGATCTAAATTATCATATGAAAAATATTATTTTGGTGTTTTGGATTAATTCTACATGTTACTACTGTTGCGTGATATGTTTTGTGACTACATAGTAAGGTTAGAATGGTTGAAAACGTCGTCGTTTGGCAAAATTAGCTTGTTGGAAAAACTGTAAAAATTCGGTTCCTGAAGGGGTTAGGGTCACGAACCGCTCCAAGATGATGGTCACGGACCGCTCCAAGATGATGGTCATGAACCGCTCCAAGATGATAGTCACGGACCACTCCAGGATGATGACTCATGAACCGCTCCAGGATCACGAGCCGGGGGGTCACGAGCAGGAGGGGGTGGTCACGAGCCGTAGGGGTGGTCATGAGCCGAGGGGTGATTACGAACCGAGGGGTCACAATCCACGAACCGACCCTGATGAGGACCACGACCACGACTCGAACCAAGATGATGACTCCTAACCAAACCAGGTTAAACTTCTGCCACGCGACGATAATTGTAAACTCTTCTAAAGATTAACTACAATTCAACCCAAACCCGAGATGCGAAGGAAGTCTAAATGAGAAGTTATGACTCAGGATCCAGATGAGAACTGACGAGATAACTTCTAGAGTTGGGCTTTGCTGCGGGACGTGTGCAAAGGGGTTATTGATATCTATAACTTTGGTTCACCATTGAAGAGAGGAGGCATGTAGACGAACCAGAGCTAGGGAAGTGTGGACTAGTTGGCCCTTAACCTAGAGCCAGGGATGTATGGACTGGATAGGGTTATTAACTAAAAACCAGGCAAGTGTGGTCATAGAAATAGTTGTACAGAGTTGCTGTCATGGCCCCAATGGATTTGGTGAACAAAGCTGTGGATATCGTATGCTTTACGCACTGTGAGAGATGTGATGATGATTGTATGTTTGATGTTTGCATCACCATGACACACACTCCCATTTTACACTATATGTTAGTATTACCTTAGAGTATTATGCATCTTGTTGTGCTAACTCTTTGGTTGCAGTTCCAGGTTCAGGTTTGATTATTTATACCTGTTATTGTTCTATTTTCGCTCATACTAGACTTTTGTCTGACCTAGAGTTTTATGTCTCTTCTTATTACTCTGGGTAGGTGGTTATGCACGAGTAGCTATCCGGGGACGAGGAGGAGGCTTCCACGTACTATTTACATATATTCTCCTTATGATGTTGCTAGTCACTGCTTTGGGCATTAGTAGTGTACCTTTTCTATTTTGCTTTAGAGACAATATTTTGAAGTCGTAATAATGATGGTTTGGATCATAAGCTATATTTTGGATTCCGCTACTATGATGGTTTAGTTTTCAGCTTGTGCATTGTCTCGCCTGTTTTATGTCAAGTTATGTTACTATTATATTTTATTCCATGCGCTGTGAGATATACTACAGGTTCTTGGTAGTTCATAGTTTCAACCCTTTCCTTTTTGACGACCGTTCCATGCTAGTTGGACATTGGTACAGCGCATTTCGGGGAAATGTCGGCTAGTACGGGGCGGGCTGTCACACTTGGTATCAGATCCTAGGTTGCGTAGTTTAACCTAGGGGAAGACATCAGGGAGAGATAGTATACGAGCGCGTATTTGTGATATTTTGGTTTTCAAAAACTATATATATATATATGTATATATATACTATTAGTATATCTAAAGAAGAAGTCGCACTGCACTGGCACCCCTAAGAGGGTGGTTAATCGTTTTCTCTTTGCAGATTGAACGATGAGCCGAAATACGAGGAGTACGGGTTCAAGGGCTATAGGAATGTCCCTGATATGAGGATGATGTTTACTATCTTCATGCGAGAGATGCTTAGGGATGTTCAGGGAACAATTCCTAATGCTGCTAATGGTGGTGATGCAGTAGCACAGGCGCCTAGAGCCGATTTTGCCAAGCTCTGCAAGGATTATACTAGTCTTGGTGGGAAGCCGTTCTACGGAACGGAATCGGCTACGAAGTTTCAAGATTGGCTTGATAGTTGTGAGTGCATCTTTGAGGATTTGGGTATCAAAGATGCAATGAAGAGAAAGATAACATCGTGTCAGCTTCAAGGACGGGCTATGGATTGGTGGAATGCTATTAAAGCGGCTACTCCCGGAGATCAAGTTACTTGGAATTAGTTTAAGACCTGTTTCAGTGAAAAGTTTATTCCAGTTGCTCAGAAATCAGAATTGTTCAGGAAGTTTTTGGAGCTTAGGAATAATGGTAGGGCTGCCTCGGAGTATATTGCTGAATTCGATATCTTATCGAAACATGGATTATCCCTTATCGACTGTCGAGAAGAAGAACGAGAAGTTCATAACTGGCCTAGATGAGTACTTGGGGGAAAGACTCATAAACCATATCGATGAAACATTCAAATCTATTGTGGGAAAGACATTGAGATCTAAGAGCCTTTACCCTAAGTTGGAGACCGGGGTTGCTATTACATCTGTAGAGGAGCCAAAGCCGCAGGCAAGCGATGGAGGCAAGAATAATTCCCAAAATAAGGGGAAACAGAATCAGACCAAGGATGGTCAGAAAAAGAAGAATAAGAAAGATATCGAGTGCTATAGCTGTGGCAAGAAGGGTCACTATGCCAAAGAATGTCGAGCAAAGCCAGGGGAAAAGAAGTGCTTCAACTGTGGTCAAGTGGGGCATTTTAAGAATGAATGTCCACAACCCCCTAAGAAGAAGCTGATCGTGAAAGTGTATGCTATCAGCTGTTCCTTCTTCGTCAAATGCCCTAACTGCGGCGCAGAAGGGAAAGGGTGTCGTTATTCAAGATATGCTTTCTATTTACGATGTTCCTATTCGAGTATTGTTTGATACTGGGGCTTCTCATTCCTTTGTATCTAGTGACCTGGTAGATAGGTTGGAATTGGAACCCGAGACAATCGATAGACCTTTAGTTGTGACGAACCCGATCGGTGGTTCGACTATCCTTTTGCATGATTTGTCGTAATTTGGTCTTATTGAGTCATGGATGTATGTTTGCTTGTGATTGCTTTGTTTTGGGCTTTACTGGGTTTGGCATTATTTTGGGAGTCAATTGGCTCCAAAGATATGGGATGGTGGTAGACTGTGAGGGGTCTCGGTGACCATTAGAGAGGACGATGGGCGGAGGGTTGTATTTGGTTGCCTACCTAGTGATGAGGTGATGGCCAGTTTTCTACATTCCCTTGACATCCCGTAGGATGAGTTATCAGATGTTCCTATTGCCGGCGAGTATCCAGACATCTTCGAGGAAGTGACCGGACTTCCACTACACCGAGAGATCGAGTTTCAGATTGATTTAGTGAAAGATGCCAGACCTATAGTGATGCCACTTCATCGTATGACACCAATGGAGCAGAGAGAGCTCGGGGTGCAAGTAAGCGATCTTTTGAAGAAGGGATTTATCCGAAGAAGTGTTTCCAAGTGGGGAGCACCAGTTGTATTTGCTACCAAGGCTGATGGTTCCCTTACTTATGTGTAGACTACCGTGAGCTGAACAAGGTGATTAGGAAGAATAAGTATCCTCTTCTATGGATAGATGATTTTATTGATCAACTGAATGGAGCAAGAGTGTTCTCCCAGTTGGATCTCACGACAGGTTTTCATCAGCTCCAAGTAGCAGTTGAGAGTATACCTAAAACGGCATTTCGGACGCCGTCTAGATTCTATGAGTGGTTAGTCATGCCATTCGAATTGACCAATGCACCTTCATATTTTGTGGATCTCATGAATAGGGTATTCAGGGATCAATTAAATAAGTTTGTTTTTGTGTTCGTGGATGATATCTTGGTTTGCTCGAGGACAGAGGAAGAACACAAGGAACATTTGAGGACAGTGATGGAGGTCTTGAGGAAACACCAATTAAAAGAAAAAAATTCTAAGTTTCACTTCTGCAGGAGGGGAGTGAGATTCTTGGGCCATGTTGTTTCAGAGAATGGTATTGTCGTGGATCCTGCGAAGGTGACTATAGTACAAGATTGGTCTACGCCCAAGAATGCAACAGATGTGAGAAGTTTCTTGGCATTACCTGGATATTATCGTAAGTTTATCTAAGACTTCTCCAAGATAGCAGCACCATTAACTCAGTTGACCAAGAAAAATCAAGCTTTCATTTGGGACGAAAGGTGTGAGAATGCATTTAAGAGCCTAAAGGAAAAGTTAATGTGTGCACCAGTGTTAGTTATTCCTAAAGGGAACGAAGAGATGACGATATACATGGATGCCTGTGGTACCGGACTAGATGTTGTATTGATGCAAGGAGGTAGGATTGTAGCTTATGCTAGTCGGCAACTGAAACCGCATGAGAAAAGGTATCGTACCCATGATTTGGAATTAGCAGTGACCGTGTTCGCATTAAAGATGTGGTGACATTATCTCTTGGGAGAAATATTCGTGTTGTTTACTAATCATAAGTCATTAAAGTATGTTTCCTCTCAAAGGGATTTAAATCTTCATCAACAGAGATGGTTAGAGTCTTAGCTTCATATGATTTCAATATCGCATACACACCCGGGAAGGGAAATACGGTGGCTGATGCATTGAGTAGGAGACATGCCAATTTAGGGGCTATGTTTCTGGAATGGAAACAACTAGAATATATCGCGGGATATGATTTCAGTTTTAAGTGTGAACTAGATCCAGAGATGTTAGCAAGTTTGACGATCATGCCAACCTTGATTGAACGGATTGGTTCCAGTCAGAAGGACGATCCTAACCTATTGGAAATCATTTCCAAGGTAGAGGTGAGTAGCGATGGTGAGGAAATGAATATGTATGGACTTGATAGAGAAGGATGGCTTCGAAAGAATGAGAAACTGGTTGTACCTAACGTTAATGGATTGAGAGATGAAGTGCTTAGAGAGTGTTACCACTCAAAACTGACTATACATCCCGGTGGTAACAAAATGTATCGAGACATGAAGCAGACCTATTACTGGGAAGGGATGAAGAGAGACGTTGGGAAGTTTATATCCAAGTGCTTGAATTGCCAGTTAGTTAAAGCCAAGCAAAAGAAGCCAAGTTGTTTGTTACAACCGCTGGAAATTTCCAAATGGAAATGGGATCAAGTCTCAATGGATTTCATTGACGGTTTGCCAAGGACTAGATCGGGTCATGATAGTATTTTGGGTGATTGTGGATCGATTGACCAAAAGTGCAAGGTCTATACCGGTTAAGTCGAATAAAACGCCAGCTAAGTTAGCAGAACTGTATATGAAGTGGACAATGAGATTTCATGGAGTACCTAGAGGTATTGCGAGTGATCGAGATCCATTATTTACTAGCGGGTTTTGGAAGAGCTTACAAGAGGCTTTAGGATCAGAATTACATCTCAGTACCGCGTACCATCCTCAAACCGATGGTTAAACAGAGAGGGTAAATTGTGTATTAGAAGATCTCCTAAGAGCTTGTATATTGGATTTCGGAGGGTCATGGGATGACCATTTGCATCTAATTGAGTTCGCATATAATAATAGTTATCAATCCAGTATTGGTATCGCTCCATTTGAAGCTTTGTATGGGAGACCGTGCAACCCACCATCATGTTAGTTGGAAACCGGTGAGAAATTTTTGCTTGGGTCAGAAGTGATAAGAGAAAATTCAGATAAGATCAAAGTTATTCAACAACAAATGAAGGCCGCCCAAGATAGGCAGAAGTGGTATGCTGATAAAAGGAGAAGAGATTTGAAATTCTCCATTGGCGACTTGGTATTCTTCAAGATATCTCTGTTGAAGAGTGTGATTCGCTTTGGTAGGAGAGGTAAGTTGGCACCAAGGTTTGTTGGTCCATTCCAAGTTCTTGAACAAGTTGGGAATTTAGCGTATAAAGTTGGATTACCTGACAAGATGGCGGAAGTGCATGCGTATTTCATGTTTTTCAGTTAAGGAAGTTCGTGCACGATTCTGATATGACTATCTCACTAGATCAGTTGGATGATATCGAGGTAGAACCTGAGGCAGTTGGAAACCGCAAACTGATTCGTATCATCGAACATGATACGAAGCAACTTCGAAAGAAGACGGTGAAACTGGTTAAGGTCCAATGGGGTGACAATGAGAGTGACTGCACTTGGGAAACGGAGGAGAACATAAGGAAGTCATATCCAGAGCTCTTTACCTGGTAAGGTTTTAATTGCGATATAGTTATTCCGCATGCTAGGATAGGATTGTTTTGTTTATTTTGTATGTTTGATTGTTGCAAATGGTTGATAGGCATGCAAAACCTTTTGCCTGTTTTCTTAGTTAAAGAATTTCGGAGGCGAAATTTCTTAAGGTGTGAGAGTGTAACGACCCGCATTCTACGCAATAGAGGATCGTAGAATATTTATTTCATTCTCATATGAAGTTGTATGGTCATGTAACTTCGGGGAACGACTATTGGGGTCATTTCCCACGTTCACGAATTTTGCCGAATTTTAAATGACCGTTTTGCCCCTGGCGAATCTTGTTTCTCCTATAACTTTTGATTGGTAAGGAGTTTTGACCTAAGACCATTTCCATTGGATTTGAATGATGGTTTACCTTTCTGTAGAGTGGTCACACTAATCAATTGGACTTACCGTTTGGGAGATATGGCTGAAATAAGGTTTCAAAGATGGAAAACAACTTAACCGGGCTTAATTAGGTTATTAGTGGTTAGGCCAATAACCCATTTCAGAATTAGGGTTATGGGAGGGCTAAAAAGAGTTAGAGAATGATTCCTTTTCACTTTTTCATCCGCCACAAACATTTCTCAAACCCTAGTAATGGCCTCCATCCTCCAAATCTCATTATAATCGCTTCCTAATCGCTAATTAACCAAAACTACATCAAATCAAGAAAAATTAGCATCAAATCAGAGATAGGGCTGCTGGTATACATTGGAATTCGTGCCATATCAGTCATAGTTTCAGATCTAAGATTCATTTGTGGCTAAGGTGTGGTATTTGCACTTTTATTCACTAATTACGACTAACTAGGGGCGATTAGTGATAATTAGTGAAACTATGCATCACAAAAATCTAGAAACATATGTAGAAATTCAAGAATATAATTTTATGTCACTGGTGAGAATTTGGATTAAGTTTGCTAATCCTATAGTTAAAACATGGTTAAGGGGATTAAGGGGAAAAACATAGTTTTGGGTATTTTGATCTAATTTATCATATGAAAATATTATTTTGGTGTTTTTGGTTGATTCTACATGTTACTACTATTGTTTGGTATGTTTTGTGACTTTATAGTAAAGTTAGAATGGTTGAAAACGTTGTCGTTTGACGAAATTAGCTTGTTAAAAAAACTGCAGAAATTCGGTTCTTGAAGGGATTAGGGGTCATGAACCGCTCCAAGATGATGGTCACGAACCGCTCCAAGATGATAGTCACGAATCGCTTCAGAATGATTACTCACGAACCAGGGGGTCACGAGCGGGCGGAGGTGGTCACGAGCCGGGGGGGTGGTCACCAGCCGGGAAGTGGTCACGAACCAGGGGGGAGGGGGGTCATGAGCCACGAACCGACCCTGACGAGGACCACGACCACGACCCAAACCAAGATGATGACTCCAAACCAAACCAAATTCAAACTTCTGCCACATGACGATAATTGTGAACTCTTCTGAAGATTAACTACAATTCAACCAAAACCCGAGATGCAAAGGAAGTCCAAATGAAAGTTATGACTAAGGATCCAAATGGGAACTGATGGGCTAACTTCTAGAGTTGGGCTTTGCTGCAGGACGTATGTAAAGGGGTTATCGATATCTATGACTTTGGTTCACCATTGAAGCGAGGGGGCATGTAGATGAACCAGAGCCAGGGAAGTGTGGACTGGTTGGCCCTTAACCTAAAGCCAGAGATGTGTGGACTGGGTAGAGTTATTGACTATAGACCAGGGAAGTATGGTCATAGCAATAGTTGTACGGAGTTGCCGTCATGGCCCCAATGGATTTGGTGATCAAAGCGGTGGATATCGTATGCTTTACGCACTGAGTGAGAGATGTGAGGATGATTGTTATGTTTGATGCTTGCTATCACCATGACACACACTCCCATTTTACGCTATATGCTAGTGTTACCTTAGAGTATTGTACATCTTGTTGTGCTAACTCTTTGTTTGCAGGTCCAGGTTCAGGTATGATTATTTATATCTGTTATTGTTTTATTTTGCTGCTATCGTTCATACCAGACTTTTGTCTGACCCAGAGTTTTATGTCTCTTCTTATTACTCTGGGTGCTCCTAAACGAGCAGACTAGAGACAGGTTAGGTGGTTATGCACGAGTAGCTGCCGGAGACGAGCAGGAGGCTTCCACATACTATTTACATATATTCTCCATGTGTTATTGCTGGTCACTGCTTTGGGCATTAGTAGTGTACCTTTTCTATTTTGTTTTAGAGACAATATTTTGAAATGTGAAAATTAGGGTCACATCCTTAAAATGAAACTTAATTAAGCTCACATCCTCCTATTATAAAACATACAAATTTCATCCCTAATTTTAAATAGCGGCTATTATGTTTCCAGAACTACCCTTTTTTCTTTTTTTCACGCCGTAATTACCTAGGTCACATTTTTTTTAGGACGTAATTTTTTTCCTTTTCGCGAATCCTATACTTCTTTGTCCATGGCGGCGCAGTCATCATTTTAGGGTTTTGGATATCAGAATTTTGTAGAACGATCATTCACTTCACATAGAATTTTCAATAGCCGAGTTAATTAGAGCGATTCTTTATTTATACACTGGATGTTTGCTCTTCAAGGTAAATTTTACTGTTTAATAATTTAATTTATATTCGGATATCATTTTTTCTGATCTTTTATTGATTGATTATTCTTAACCAGATCGATCCTTGATTTATACAGTGGCTGCGTGTTCTTCAAGGTAAATTTTACTGTTTACTAGTTAAATTTCTATTCGGATATCATTTTTTGATCATTTATTGATTGATTAGTCTGATTTTTTTAATTGTTTATTTGTGTCGGTGATTTATGTAATTATTGTAAAATAATTTTTGGTTTTTATGGATCATACAGCTGTATGTATTAATTTTTCATTTTATTTGTTCTTATATTTTTTATATGTGTATAAAAATATGCATATATTGTTAATATCAACATGTATGTATGCAACTATTGATAGAACACATGCATATTGGTTTGGTTATATTCAGAAAAGTTGTATATAAGTACGCATATATTCAGTATATATGCATAATTGTACTCAGATTTTTTTGAAAATATGTTTGTGTGGTTGCTGATTAGTTGAATACAAATATGCATATATTTTTAATATATGCGTAGTAATAGTTTTTAGCATATATTCTGGTTAAAGGATTGTTCAACAATTCTGAACATATGCGTACAAGTATGCAGTTATTGGTGATATATGCCTATCTGTATGCATTTATTTATTGTTATTTGAAGATGTTTACGTATTTTTATATAATTATTGCACATCAGGCTTATTAATGTTGATTTTCTTCTTTGTTTAACAGTGTTCCTGAGATTGTGCAACAAATCTGAAAAGACGACTAGATGTGGTATGTGCAAGGTGCTGGGTCGTAACAAAAGGACTTGTTCTTCAAAAGACAATTACATATGCTTTGTTATTTTATTTTATTTTTAAGACACTTGGTTTTATGTAAATTGTTGTAAACATTTATGTGCTGCTTTAAATTTATTTTAATAATTTAATGTTAAGTTCTCTGATTTTTACATTCATTTTTTTAGACCTTATTTATATGAAATTATTATGTAAATTTGCATACATGTATACAGTTAAATTGAATATTTGTATCAATTTTTTTTACCGTTTTGCATAGATACATAAATGTATGAAACATATCGTGTTTCCTGCATACAGGTACGAAAGTATTTATACAACTGGATAATGTACACAACTATTATATTTTGTTGCATATAATTATGAAACTATTCTTAATACGTGCATGTAAGTCTGCAAATGTTCAGCGTATATGCATATTTTCATTTATCGTTGAATATTTGTTCCCTTTGTTTATCATGATTTTTTTTTTACCTGTATATTTTCCAGTTTAAAATTTCATATCAAAAAACAAAGGAACATCGACTGTTGGATTCATTCCGCAAATACTTGCATTTATGTAAGCAACTATATAGAAAATATGCATAAGCGTATGCAAATATTCAAAATATGCTCATAGTATAGAAAATTTAAAGCAATTCCATTTACGCTTGCAACTGATAATAATATTTTCATATAACTCTGACATTATCCTGATTATTTTGACAATACAAATATGCATACCATTTAACTACGGAAATTATATGCACGCAATTAGTATTTGTATTGTTTGCATATTCGTATGCAACTAATAATAATAATTTCATACAAGTATGCTAATATTTAACTTCTGCAATTCAAATTTGCAAATTTTCGTAATATTTGCATACAATGATGCTAATATTTTGAACAAATGCACACTAGTAAGTAAAAATTTCAGGTTATCATATAGAATCAAAATAACTTGAAACCATACATAATATTCCCCAGTAATTCATTATTGAAAATAATAATCAGTAGACTGTAGTTTGAAAACAAAGTACTAGTACAAATATTCACAAAAAAACTCTGAACATCAAAATTTCCACTTTTATTTCTCGTTGTTTGCATTCGATAGCAATAAGTTCTCTGTTAGATCTTGACTTGGAGTCCAGCTGTGTGGTTTGTAGTTCAGAATTTTGTATGCAACCACCGCTATTTGTAAATCAATAGCCGAAGCATTGTAAAGTTCATCTTTCTTGTCCAGTTCCTTGCCCTTACTTCTTTGATTTATCATGTTCGTTACAAACACTGCATATTTGACACTGAAATTTTTTATACAGAAACACCAAATGTTAGTTGCATAATAGTCGTTGTTAAGAAACTGTTTAAAATATTTGCATAAAAGCATGGAATAATTATTAAAAAATGCATATCAGTATTCACAAATGAATGAAGATAACTGCAATAAATATTACTTCATCAATAAAATCATGCTACTATTGTTATAATACGCATATATTGTCAGCATGAACATAAATGTATGCAACTATTGTTCGAACACCTGGGTTTTCATGTACTCAGAAAAGTTGAGTATAAGTATGCCTATATTGTAGATATATGCATACAAATATGCGTATGTTTTACATATTTCTATTCAGCATTTTTATGTTAAAAAATTGCTTACAAATATGCATCTATTCTTACTATATGCATATTTGCATTCTACTTTTTTTGTCAAACATGCAGAAAAACAGAATATAGAATATATGTATATTTGTATGAATATATCTAGAATATTTGCATATAAATGTGCAAATATTATTGTTATTTTGCTGAATTGTATGATTCTGAAATTCCAGCATGCATCTACTACGAATAAATGCATTTAAATATTTAATTTTTATGCATACTTGCTTACAATCATACAAATTTACTGAATAAAAATCAGATTACAAGAATACAGTATCTATATTCGGATACGAAAAAAAAAGCAATTAGATTTATATCTTTTTTCGCTATTTCTTGTAAATTGATGACGACGGTAGTGAATCAAAACATGACGATGTTGATTAAAATGAAAACCACCGGCTTTTGATTCTACAACGCGATTTACTGATCGAGGGTTTTGCAGAATTGTGGGATTGGGATTTTGAGTGAGATGAGGAATCGCTATTTGAGCGAGCTGAAAGGAGCGATCGGACTGAATAAGAGCGATCAAAGGTTTTGCTGAATTGTGGGATTAGGGCTTTGAGCGAGATTAAAGGAGCGATTGACTGAGTGAATGAGGACGAGTTGTTGTTGGATAGTTTTTTAGCTGCGTAAGGGTAAACCTGGAATCATTTGTGCGGAATTTCAAAAATAGGGATGTATTCTCTATTTTTTTATCATCGGTTTTTTTTATATTTTGAAACTTAATAGGGACATGTAAAAAACGCACCTTTTGAAATTGTAATAATGATGGTTTGGATCATAAGCTGTATTTTGGATTCCACTGCTATGATGGTTTAGTTTTCAGCTTATGCACTGTCTTACCTATTTATGTCAAGTTATGTTACAATTATATTTTATTCCATGCGTTGTGAGATATACTACAGGTTCTTGGTAGTTCATAGTTTCAACCCCTTCCTTTTTGATGACCGTTCCATGCTAGTTGGACATTGGTACGACGCATTTCGGGGAAATGTCGGTTAGTACGGGGTGGGTCATCACATATATTCCAGACTTCTCTCATATATGTGTGTACTATATAACTGGTTTCTTAATCCTTATCTACACCCATATTTTCTTTCAATATTTTTTATTATCTTAGCAAGGTGGCTTACTGCTTTAGTTAACTACACGTATCCTTAGAATGATGATGCAACATGGTTTTGCATAAATTCAAGTGTTATTCGTAGCTATTTCCCAACAAATCCTCAAATGTTTATTCATTTATGACCCAGATATCAACACAATGCATTTCTGTTAGAAGTCTATATTAGGCATAAGTCTTACTTAACCTTGAAATCTGTTGGTTGCTATAAATACATACATACATACATACATACATACATACATACATACATACATATATATATATATAACACAATCACTTTCCTTTTTAAATAATCTTTCCAACTCAAAGTATAGAATAATCATCTATATATATTTGCAAATAAGCTATTCTCTATACATCAGTATTTACATATATTTATATATATATGTCTGTATGTATATATATCCTTACTAAAGTAAGCAAGTATGTCATATTGCTGCATTTATATTGAAATGCTATTCTTTTACATAGGATTGGTTATACCCAGTTTCCTTCTTTCTTAATTATCCACGTGTATTTCCATTACAACCTGATTTTAGTTGAACATCCAAATTATAACTAGTCCATCTAATATAACCTTTCAGTTATAAGATAGCCATTGAATACTTAACATAATTCTCAATCATTTTAGCTCCATATTTTTTAATAAAAATCTACACATATAATTCTCTGTGTTTCTATTGTATCAACAGCTAGAAACCTTCCTTTAAAATATATATTCCTTAATTTTATAAACCATTCTGGTTTAACTTTAAACAATGGTAAACTATGTGCAAGTTTACTCCAATGTTTTCTGTATTCTACAGTAAAAGTAAAGATTATGGCATAACATCTTTTATTCTGAAAGACATGTAAAAAGTCAGAGGGTTTCAATAGTGTTCTCTATTAATTTTTATATCTTAATAACAGTTTATACCTTATCTTTATATACATATATGTTGGGCTTTACAATTATATACTTTACAGGGAATCAAGCTAATATATATATATATATATGTGTGTGTGTGTGTGTGTATATATATATTTTGAAAATGGGTAAACCGCCTCGTTAAAAACTGGAACTAGTACTCAACGTGAGAACTAACAAGAAAAAAGATTGTCGTGATTTATTGACAACGAATCAATAAAACAGTACAACATTAAGTAGTAGGCAATACAACAAAACATCTGCCCACCAATAAACCCAAACAAATACGTTAAACCGAAGACCAAGCTAAAAATAGAAAACCGACACGTTTCTCCTCAATAAAACAAAACCGGTTCCAAAATAAGGAAACTTCAGATCTAAAGTAGTTCTTCCCCAAATTGAGCTCCACCGAACCCCAGGAAAATCTCGAACACAAACTCCATCATTAACCCGCTCGAGAAGATCCACTCCCCATCGCTCACCAATTTCGTAATCCCACTGACTTCAATTCAACTTTCTCTTCGACTTACTCAATAAATAATTGACCTCGATTTCAACAAAGTTCCATCGGCGGAACCTATCCCAACTGTGATTGCCATGAAGTCGGAGGTTCCTTTCGGTCCAAATGTGGTAAACCGTGGTGGTTAAGGCACAGAAGGCTACGTCCTGAGTGAACGACGCAGAGGTGAAGGTGTTTTTCAGCATCGAAATCTCATCCTCTAACTGCAGCAAAGTGGAAGCCGATGGAGCAAGGCCCAGTTTAAGGCGACATCTGACCCAAAGGTATGCAGCATACGGGTATTGGAAAAACAGGTGATATCTGGATTCAACATCTTCATTACATAGAACACATATAGGATCTATACTATACCCCCAAGTAGTCATAATGTCTTTAGTACTTAACCGGTTTAAAATAGCCTTATATAAGCATAAGGACATTTTAGGACTATTAATATAATGCCACACAAATTTACACCATGACCGCTCATTATCATGACATCTGGAAATATCCCACACAGAGTAGAAAGTGAAACCATCTTTTCTGTCCAGTCACGTCCAAAAATCTGCATCCCCATTAGTTTGTATTTTAACTTCATTTATTTAGGCTGAAATTTGCCTTGTGGTAGCTAAACAATAAGGGTTAAATTCTCCATCCTAGACAATAGAATTAACCTTATGTTCGTCTCCTCCAAACAAGCTTAAATGATCCCACCCGAGAAGTCTCACCATAATATCACTATTTATCCATGGGTCAAATCAAAGCATTGTGTTATTCCCATTTACCATGCAACGATTAATACATTGTAAACTTTTTTGCCTGTGTCTAAGTATGGTTTTCCTTGTCCCAGAGCTGTTATTATCAATATTCATCGCCCAGAAGAATTTTCCATTATAGTATCTTGTCATCATCCATCGTTTCCCTAGACTATTACTGTTAACAAAATGCCAAAGAAGTTTCAGCGCTTCGGCTGTTTTAATGTCTCTAAAATTTCGTAACCCAACCCCTCCTTCCCCTTTAGGGGTACACAAAGTATCCCATGCAATCTTATGTGTTTTTCCTGCCCATATAAAATTAGCACAAAGTTTATTGATTTTGCTAATCGTAGCTTCCAGGAATTGGTATGTCATTAGCCAGTACATAACCATCAGTGTAATAACAGTTTTAATTAATTCAATTTTCCTTGCCATCGAAAGAAGATGGCGACTCCAGCTGTCCATTTTGCCTCTAATCTTGTCTATTAAAGCTCCACACTCTGGAAACTTTAGATAATTATTGGAATGGGGGACACCAAGATATTTTACCGGCAACCTTCCTCCAACCATGTTAAGCTCCTGTAGGACCATATTTTTGTTGTTGACTCCTTTGCTGAAAAAAATCTTGGACTTCATATTGTTGATTATAAGACCAGCATTCTCCTTTAGATTTTCTAAAATAGATTTGATAACCAATATCCCGCTTGTCTTTAGCTTGGAAAAGAACTTTAGGTCATCAACGTATATTAATGAGTTACATATGGCTCTTGCTAAAAAATAAGCTGAATTAACCCTGCATCCACTGACTTGTACATTAGGATAGAGAAAAATTCCATAGCCACATAGAAAAGGTACGGAGAAAGAGGATCTCCTTGCCGTAGTCCTCTATTACTATGCAAAAAACCCTTGGGGCTGCCTTGAACCAAAATAGAGTATGTAGGAGTTGTAATGCAAGTTTTAATGATTCGCACAATTTTCCTAGGAAACCCCATTCTCACAAGCATGTGACATAAAAAGGATCTATTTACCATATCGTACGCCTTTTGAAGATCAAATTTAATGCAAACTTTACTACTCCCCTTTACATTAAAATGTCTAACATGTTCATGTGCCAACAGAATATTTTCAGCTATAAATCTACCCGGAATGAAGGCAGATTGATTTTCCGAAATCAAATGTTTAAGGTATGGTTTTATTCTGTTACCTATGACTTTAGAAATAATCTTGTAAATGACATTACAACATACTATTAGTCTATAATCAGAAATGGCATTAGGTTTGTCAACCTTGGGTATTAACGTTATAAACGTATGGTTTATACCTTTTGCAATTTTACCCGACCAAAAATCCTCCTGTATCATCTCTAACAAATTGAATTTAAGCTCCTCCCAATGGAATTTAAAGAATTTAGCAGTAAAACCATCGGGTCCTGGGCTTTTATAATCTGGTGAAAAAATAGCTTTCCCGATTTCCTCCAAATTCACCTCTTCTGACAAGTGTTCTCTGCCCCTGTCATTAATGATATTGATACAATTAATATTAGGGAAAGAATCTTTCATATGAGTGTCTGAATTAAATATCCTAGAAAAGTATGGAATAGCTTCTTGTTCTATGATCCCAGAATCATGCACAAGCTCCCATTATTCATTAGTAAATTATTCTAGTTGTTAACATGCTTCCTCAGCGACATTTTTGCATGAAATTTTTTTGTGCAAGAGTCCCCCTCTGTTAGCTAATTAATTTTCGCTTTCTGCTTTGCGTTAAAAGTATCTATATAGCACTGATCTTTCCATTTTATATATGCGTCTCTGAGTTTGTCATATTTATCCTCGTCTGTCGGGTTGTCATCAATCTCGGCTAGAGCTAAACTATAATTTTCCTCCAACCTCTTTAGAATATTTCCATCTTTTAAACTCATGTAGTTCCATCCCTTTAAGTAGAATTTACAAATTTTCAAAAAGATTTGGAATCTGTAAATTTTAGATCCTTCAAAATATGACAGCCTCATATAATCAACAGCTTGGTGGAAAGCATCACCATATCCCTCCTTCATAGTCCAAGAGTTTAGAAATCTGAATGGGACATTTTCATTTCATTTTTACCTTTTCTGAAATTGACACAAAGCGGTATGTGATCACTAATGGGATTCGACACCCCATATGCATTAATCTAAGGAAATATGTTAATAAACTAATGGTTGCAAAGAACATTATTGATTTCTGTGGCGACTCCTTTCTTCCTCCATGTGTATTTAAAACCTGCAATAGAAATATCCATCAAACCTGCATTGGAAATGCAGTCAATGAGACCTGCAATATGTTTGAATGGTATAGTAGATCCCCCTTTTTTATTATTAGGAGATAAAATGTTGTTAAAGTCACTAAGAACTAGCCACGACAAGTCTACCATTCGAGATTCATTAACCAAAACTTTCCAAAGTTTTTCTCTATCCATAAGAAAGTTACTTGCATAAATGAAAGAAAATCTGCAAGCGAAACCACCATAATTATCTGCCTTAATAGAGATATGTTGGTACGAAATAGCATCGATATTTATCCTCCACAAGTTAGAGTCCCAAGCCACAATAATTCTGCCTTTGCTTCCTGTACAATTGTTATCCATAATATCCCAACTACTATTCATCTTATTTTTCAGTTCTTTAATCATTATATCACTCAACTTGTTCTCCAATAGGCCGATCATAGATGGCCTATTTTTGTTAAGGAACTTAAAAACTTCAAATTGTTTATTTGTCGCATTAAGTCCCCTAACGTTCCATGCTACGACATTCATTTAATCTTGCTTTGGCTCCTTGTCGACACTTTAGGCGGAGCTATAAAGACAGTTTTACTGCTTTTCTTCTTGTTATTTCTATTCGTATCTTCCAGTTCTTCTTGGAATTTTTTATTTTTCTCAATATTATTTGATACATCTATCTCCTTTTCAGGTTGAGTAGAAGTTTCCCCGTCTGTGGAAATGTGGTCAACAATGTTGTCTTCCTCTGAATCCTCCCAGTTATCATTAATGCCATCCATATTCTCATTATTTGGATCGACTCTAGATAAGCTCGCAACTTTTAAGCTAGTGTCCCTGAAGGCATTTGAAGAACTACCATTTAGAAGAGAGTCTGAATTGTCAAGTCCCTTATTCAGTGAAAGTCATCTTTAGCTGTTGAAATATTAGTTTCCTTTGTAAAGCCAGTGTATGTAACTGTTGTCTTGTCATGTGGTTTAAAACTGTTTAGACCTTGATCCGAAAATACATTAATAGCCCAGAGCTCTACAGCATTTTGAATTGTCTGTTCCTCAATATTTTCATTGTAATTTGACTATGCGTCTGCTTCTTCGTAATGTTCAACTTGTTCATTGTTCGAATTGTCTATTATAATTGTTTCAGTATTCACAACACTGCCATTATTAATACAGATGATAGTGCCACTATTCTCTATGTCAACTCCATTAGTGGCATGTTCATTCGACACAGAAAAAAGCTCAGAAGCCTTCGAGTAGTCATGAGTCCTCGATGCTTCATTTGCTTGGTCATTCTTTTGCTGAAATGGTGGTTGAAAAACATCATTCACACTTGTACCTCCACTCTCTTTCCGAACCCATTTTCAGATACTTTTGCTTTGCATTGAGCGTGAGAATGCCCAAAAACTCCACATGGCTTACAGCATAACGGTTTATAAAGATAATCAACCCGTACGCTCAATTCTTCTCCAATATGTAGAAGAACATCAACTTCATTAGGAAAATCAGATCCCGCTTTAATTTCGATTAAAATCTTCGCAAAGGCAACTGATGATTCATCAGCCATTATTTTGTCCATCTTTATTGGTCTACCAATCACGCTGGCTATTGCACTTAATGCTTCTCTGTCCCACAGTTCCAATTCAAGATTCGTAAGTTTAACCCGTAGAGGAATTGTAGACAATAAATCTTTCCTGAATCGCATGCCCATGTTCCACTTTTTCAGGATGATGATTTTATTATCAAATAAATATGGTCCTCCTTTCAAAATTCTATCACAATCCAGATTATTATCGAAATGTATAATAAAAAATCCATTTTCTCTCGATAACAGTTGAAAATTACCAAAAGGTTCCCACATCCGTTCAATATATTTTTTAAGATGGATGTGATACGGTTTTGTTCCAAAAACATAAAAAATAATTGAATTTTTCCACTTCTCCACAGATCTATATGCTGCTCGTTCGGAAACAACGACCTTCTTTTTTGAATCTACCACAGTTGGTGCAATATATGACAGATCAAAATATTCATCTTGACTTTGTCCAGTCCCTCCCATTGCAGCTTGAAGCCAAGATTTTGCATTACCGCTGCTAGATCTGCTCAAACTAAATTCCAATCAAAACCTTGCTGGCCTCTAGTCGTGCGCTGAATCTGGCAAATTGCAGATCTGGATCGAGCATTCGCTCCCCCCGAGATCTGAACTTATGGTGGACGATCTGCTGTAGCAAAATTTTGGGGATCAGAAGATCCCCCGTCACACCTCAGATCAAAGCGCATAGGATGATTTGAAAACGAAACCCTTGCCGGTTTTCCTTCTTTCGCCACGGTGATCCAGGCGTTAGCCTCCATGCTATCCGCGAGATCATCAGATTAGACCACTTCTTTCCCCGGCCTCCGATCTGGAGGTCTCCCTGAATCGGGATTTTCTTTCTCAGCTTCTGTATTAGTGGTCGCCATTTTTCTAAGTGTTAATCACTAGTTAGTGCGAAGCTTATATATATATATATAAACTAAGCAGGTTAATATATTCTAGCTCTTTGAAAACAACCTTACTGTCATACTGAGTATTATCAACCCGCTATTTTATGGACAGGTATTCTGCAAATGAATATAAGCTTAAGTATATTTGGCAGTATCAAAGCCATTTATTAACTTTACTAAACTTCAAATAACATGTTCATATCATTTACCAATATGCATTTCTCTAACATTTACCACAAGACTTGTTATATTCATAAATCAATATCCTCAGTAATGTAGTAGCTAATACTGATAAGCTTACTGAAACAATGATCATTCTTATATTCAAAAGTGTACATTTATATCTATATAAAATCATACTAACTTGTATGATCTACTTTATATACTTTATTGTAGCATTCCAAAAGAATTTACCCATACTACTCTGAATATGATCTTTTTAGTTCAAATATAGCTACTTAAATCTTCTTACCTCCTCACTAACTTTTAAGATTTGTTAACACCAAAAACTCAAGATAAATTCCTTATACTATACATAAACCATTTCACAATGTTTTGCCACCTAAGCTTTATGACATGGATCATATAATCGTGAAATATGCATACAGTTCTTATCTTGAAGGCACACTTTGACTTATCAGTTTACTTCAGATGTTATCAATTAAACACTTTGATTTTACATTCATATGACAAAAACATGCATACATCTCCTCTCATAACAGATTAGTTCATTCAAGATACATAAATCCTACACACATTATAATATCAAGCTATTATTCTGCTGCATTCTCATGTTTCTACATCATATACTTTTAATTCAGCAAATCCTTTTAGCCCAGCCTTTTGCTAACTCAATTATGTTTCCTGTAAGCAACTATCGACTGCCTCACTAAAGATGAGACACCCCAAATAGATGCAAAGCAAATAAAAGGGGTCAGACTTAAGTCTGGTATGAGCAATTATGCTTTACATAAATCATTAATTTTAATAGGTTTAAATGCAACTTATATATATCTCTTTATTCAAATGTTCTATTAGGAAATTCTTGTATTTTAGTGAGCTTCAACATTAACAAAATTCACTACAACAGATTTACCTTTTAATAGCACATGAAAAACACTATAATAGGTTAACATAGCATTAGTGACGACGCTATATAACGACATGCAATAATAGCCATGTTATATCTTATAGCTCAAATCTAAACGCTATAGTATTATTCATTTTATAGCGCACGTTCACCAGCATGAAATGTTTTACATAGCGTTCAGACCTTGCAATTATATTTGCTTACTAAAATCTCAGCTTATTTTCTTATAGCGTTATCAATAATTTCATAGCACATATTCATTGCTATGAAAAATGTTTTCCATTTTGTTTTTAAATAAATTCTGCTATTATTGAATTCTCCATTGATATATAGCGTTCATACCTTACTATGCTAAATACTCGTTTTTTTATAGCATTATCACTGTTTTCATAGCTCATATTCAGTGATAAGAAAAGTTTTTCACACGGTTTACATTTTATATAGCATTTTACATTTTGATACCATAGGTGGAGTTTTCCGCTATGAATATTTGTAGTATATATAGCATTTTCAGGCTTTTCGTAGCACACATTCAATGATATAAAAATGTTTTCCGCACTATTCAATTTTTTACATAGCATTTCACCTTTTATTTGCATTAGCGAAATTTTCCGATATTAATATTTTTAATATATAGCACATTTATTTCAGCTATAATCTTTATATAGCAAATCTCTTATTTAATTTGTGCACAGTTCAAACAATTAAGCAATAAATTCACAAGACAAAACTGTCAATAGCAAAAAATTAATACCAAAAGCATATTTGATTTCAATTACAAAGTCAGAGTTAATAAAATCTACTAATATATATAGAAATAAGTCAACATACATGTTGTTCAAACATCGTTTTAAAACCAGATATAAAAAATCACTTAGTCTTCAGCTTGTAAGCTCATCCAACTTCTAGAACCTGCGATTCACAAGCACAAGTTATAGTCCTATAACAAAGAAAAACACTAAAAACAAATGTTTCGAGAAGAATGTATCTGTAAAGCCACACATCGATAATATGGTCTGCTAGTGCAGCTTTATGTATCTGTCTCACTTACTGAGAAGTTTGATAAAGAGGATGTAAACTATAATATGACGCTCAAGTTGCTACCTTGAATAATTTATCTAAATATAAAAAACCTAAAACCACAAACGTTCTCCTGAACAAACAAAAGTTATATCATTACAATCTACGACCATATCCACATTGTATATGTAAGGAGTAAAACCAAGGAATATATTTAGATGTACTATTTATAAATACGGTAAGATGGTATGACTCCTCACTCAATATCACATATTACAACAGAATCAAACTCAGGAATGCTTCAGAAAAATCATAGAGGTCACAGGAATCCCAACATCAAGAATTATGAATCTACCCTAAAGGGTATAGAAGGCCTTCGTATTGACAGAAAAGGAAAGTCTGAATTGTAAGAAAACCAGTCCTAAACATTTGACACACCCTGAAAATTTTACTTAAGGGCAATAAGCTTTTCTTATTGTCTCTTCTATTAGCATTGTTTACCATGAAAATTGTGATTAAGCTATGTAACCGTGTCATGTTTAAATCTCTCGTGTATACTTACTGTGTATGACAATGTAGTTTTATTCTTCTCAAAGCTGCAAATAGACAAAGGTGGACTTGTAAAACCAAAGGCAACATGGTCTTTTTGGTGCCTAGGATAATATGTTTCTTTGCGCGATTTTAATATAGGTTACTAAACTGTGATACTAAAAAAAATATGAACCCCAAAATGACTTTTAAAAGAAAGACATTATTATTAAAGCAGATAAAAATAGATATTTGAAGAAAAGAAAGTTAAGAAGAAAGAAACATACTGAATGTTCCAAGACTGAGATATTTATTGCCAGCTACTATACCGATTCTTGCTTGCCATCGACCGTGTTGATGATGTCTATAAACAGAAAAGCCAAATTAATCACCAATGTAATTTTTTTTCTCATCTTTATCGAAACAATGAGAAAATACCTGGTAACTCCTCTGTAAATAGAAGCTCCTTTAGAGAATCCAATGTTCTTTCTGTTCAAAACAAACTCATTGATCAGCTAAAACAACGCATAACACAAGTAGAAAACACCCACTTTGCAGAAGTTTCCATTGACAAAGTTAATTGGAAACTTCTAAAACAAAGCATTATACATGTTGTTTGCGCATTTTTGGAATGCGTTAGTATAAAATGCTGGAATATAAAAAACAAATGTGTTTTTGTTGTAAATTTTAAACGAGCCGTAAAATTTAAATAAGTAGTTTTAGGAACTAATTTAGAAATTTTTATTACAAATTATTAATACGTGCATCATCCCAACAAAATTATCAATACTCTTACACATGATTAACATAGAATAACAAAACAATTCTAGTTCTTACACATGATTAACATAGAAAAGTTTTCGGCTGGAGATATGCTCTTTATATTTTGGTTTGCTACTTTCTTCAGCAATCATTACCAAAGTTGCTAAATTTGTATATATTTAAACAGCAAAGAAAATGTTTTTTATTATCGTATAGATTTATATATATATATATATATATATATATATATAATATAATATATATATATATATATATATATATATATATGAGCTTATCTCTCGTGGGAAGGTGGCAGCTGCAACAAGCAAACAAACTTAACCCACGTCATCACTGTGTTTGCATTCGTCATTCACGGTGCATCTAATACACTCATCCAACAAAAACCCTCTTATATATAAATAAATATCCAACCTTACCATCCACAGTAGACATTCTAAATAATTAACCAACATAAACAAATGGAAGTAGAGAGAGTGCAGGCCATAGAAACATTGACGGCAAACCTAGGCACAATACCATCAGAGTTCATCAGGTCGGACCAAGAACGACCGGATCTGACCACATACAATGGACCCATACTGGAATTACCCGTCAACGACCTCCTAGAGGATTGCCAAGAGAATGTAGTTGAGCAAATAAGGGAGGTAGGAAAGGAATTGTAAAACCGAAGGCAAAATGGTCTTTTGGGTACCCAGGATAATTTGTTTCTTTGCGTGATTTTAAAATAAGCTATTAGACTATGATACTGAAAAAATAAACCCCGGAAGACTTTTAAAAGAAATACATTATTATTAAAATAGATAAAAATGTACATTTGAAGAAAAGACAGTTAAAAAGAAAGAAACATACTGAATGTTCCAAGATCGAGATCTTTATTGCCAGCTACTCTACCGATTCTTGCTTGCCATCGACCATGTTGATGATGTCTATAAACAGACAAGCCAAATTAATTACCAGTATAATTTTCTCTCTCATCTTTATCGAAACAATGAGAAAATACCTAGTAACACCTCTGTAAAAAGAAGCTCCTCTAGAGAATCTATTGCTCTTTCTGTTAAAAACAAACTCATTGTTCTGCTAAAACAATGCATAACACAAGTTGAAAACACCTTCTACTTTGCAGAAGTTTCCACTGACAAAGTTACTTGGAAACTTCTAAAACAATGCATTATATATGGTGTTTGTGCATTTTTGGAATGTGTTAGTATAAAATGCTGGAATATAAAAAACAAATGTGTTTTTGTAGTAAATTTTAAACGAGCCGTAAAATTGAAATGAGTATTTTTAGGATCTAATTTAGAAATTTGTAGTATAAGTTATTAATACGTGTATCATCCCAACAAAAAATATCAATACTGTTACACACGATTAACATAGAATAACAAAACAAAATACATTTTAATTATTACCTTAGATAGTCTACAAAAATCAATGAAAAGAGAAGTTTTCGGCAGGAGATATGATCTTTGTATTTTTGTTTGCTACTTTCTTCAGCAATCATTACCAAAGTTGCTAAATTTGTATATATATAAACAACAAAGAAAAAAATCACACGGTGCTCTTTAGCATTATACAAAATTATATTTATTAATATATATGTGAGCTTATCTTTCATCGGAAGGTGGTAGCTGCAATAAGCGAACAAATTCAACCCACGTTATCCCTGTGTTTGCATATCATTTACGGTCCGTTCACTACGCTCATCCAACCAAACCACGCTTGTATATAAATAAATATCCAATCTTACCATCCACAATAGACATTTTAAATAATTAACCAACATACACAAATGGAAGTAGAGAGAGTGCAGGCCATTGCAACACTGATGGCAAACCTAGGCACAATACCGTCAGAGTTCATCAGGCCGGACCATGAACGACTGGATTTGACCACGTACCATGGACCCGTACCGGAATTACCTGTCATCGACCTCATAAAGAGTAGTCAAGAGCATGTGTTTGAGCAAATAAGGGAGGCAGTAGAGGACCTGTAAAACCAAAGGCAACATGGTCTTTTTGGTGCCAAGGATAATTTGTTTCTTTGCGTGATTTTAATATAAGCTACTAAACTATGATAATAATAATAAAAATAACCCCAGAATGACTTTTAAAAAAAGGACATTATCATATTAAAGTAGATAAAAACAGATACTTGAAGAAAAGAAAGTTAAAAAAGAAAGAAACATACTGAATGTTCCAAGATCGAGATCTTTATTGCCCGCTACTCTACTGTTCTTGCTTGCCATCGACCATGTTGATGATGTCTATAAATAGACAAGCCAAATTAATTTCCAATGTAAATTTTCTCTCATCTATATCAAAACAATGAGAAAATACATGGTAACTCTTCTGCAAGTAGAAGCTTCTCTAGAGAATCTAATGCTATTTCTGTTCAAAACAAACTCATTGATCAGCTAAAACAATGCATAACACAAGTAGAAAACACCTTCTACTTTGCAGAAATTTCCAATGACAAAGATAAAACAATGCATAACGCAAGTAGAAAACACCTTCTACTTTGCTGAAGTTTCCATTTAAGCCTCATTTATCTTTTTTTTTCTTTTAAATAATGCAAGTGTGCAGAAGTTTCCATTGACAAAGTCAACTGTAAAATACACCTTGCTGCACCAGTTCTACCGTGTCCTCATTCTAGATCCTTGACTTCTGCGTCTGGTCACCTTTTTCTATATTTTGGATGCACAATATAGTACTACAGCAGGTGCGTCCAAAGTGTATGCTTTCCATGCTTTGCCAACGACAACCCTAAGATTAATTGACACAAAAATGTTAACTAATTAATGTAGCTGAAAGCAACACTTTGCAAATGAATGCTTCACAAAAGAAAAAGAATAAATCATAGATCTTTTATGCTAAGTACTGAAATCATAATTACCAACATGAGAAATTTAAATTATTCCTCTGTTCATAGAATATGTTAATCTAGTTGTAATATGCTTATTTTATTTTCAAACCAATGTCTCTTGATAGCATTATTCGAGATGCTACTTAAAGATCTTAATTTCATACTTTAGCAGTAGTTTAACTTGTGGAAACCCACTTGGAGGAAGTGAATTGAAGAATTAGAGAGTTATAGATTGAACATTAATTTCTATGCATAAAACTGAAACATTACTAAAAAATTTCATAATATTAACTTATATTATCTTTTATATTCCTGCTAAAACAGAGTTAATAAATTGAAATAACAGTATCATGGTTTAGAAATATTTAATTATAAGTAACATTACAATATTACAAATATCCCTCTTCAAAATACAAATATCCAGTACAAATATTTTTTCATCCCAGGATACCAAGAATATTGAATGCCTTGTATTTTGAGTTCATGCACAACTACTTTAAAAAACAAAAACAAAAAATCCAAGAGTCAATCTCCAATAAATTATGATCATAGGTCGGTTTTCACCTCCTATTTATTGGCAAATCCTAACGTAATTAAAGTCGTACGATATTATCCAAGCCTTACAAAAGGTTGTACCATCATCTAGCAAGTACTCCCATATATATTTTTCCTTAAAATTCAAAGCTAAAACCATACACAAAAGTATAATTACAGCTAAAAACTCTTCTATTCATAATCTCTGACGTGGCATGTTGGTCGCTCGTAATAACTTAAAAGATGTTCTTTATGTTATTGGTTTTTTAGAAAGAGCAAGATAATGAAAATATAATCTGCTCTTTAAAAGTTACGTCCAAAACAAAGTGATGTTTTAAGTTAGAAATTTTATAACAGGCCAGAATATATGGTTTTGTCTAAAATGGAGTTTACCACAAGTAAACTTCATAATTTGCTAAAACGATGAAAATGAAAGTTCATCATTACTGAAAGACCTTTCAAAACCTAAAAGGATGTAAATTATTGAATAAAAGTGTCAAAAGATAGTCATTTTCCATAACCAACTTTAAAATAAATTTTCCGACTGAGTCATTTATGAATTCTCATTTTAAACCATAATCTTACATCAAAATAACAAGCATTTATCATGAACATCCAAATAATTATTTTAAGTAATAAAGCATGATGACTTAGATCTTGTTTTATCTCTATTTACTTTTGGATTGAATTCCCTTTCTAATATTTCCTTCATGTAACATATGCATAATTTTCAAAAACAAGGTTCCCTTTTTATATCCTCACTTTGTTGTTGCCTTATATTTAAAGGATATATTTTTCCAAACATTTATCCTTAATTAACTAGGTAAAGAAAATATTCATCTAATTTATTCCAAAATACATTTTACAGGTACAAAGAAAAGTTGTTACCTCAAATTAATTTAAATAAAAGGAACATATTTCCCATTAACTTTAATTGATTTATCTGTTTTAATGATCTATGCTTCCATGCATTTACTTATATTACATGGGCTCTTACCTATCTTAAAAAAGTATTATACCACATTAATTTTTAATTCGGCTCATAAGCCAAATGATCAGTGCACAAAACTGCTGGTTTTAACGTATTGTCTGGTCAGAATTTCGGTACCCTTTTATTGTTAAGCCTGAATCAATTTTATTTAAAGGGAATTTTGAAGTGTTGATCAAAGTAGAGAAGCTTTATGCACGTATATTTTGGGGTAACAAGACAACAAAGCGTCTCTAAGTAGGGGAAATAGATAATTTCTGAAATACAAACTTCCCATTCGCATATATGTCCAACATGCAAAATTGTTTTAAAGAATCTTCAAAATGACAGAATATTCAAAAAGATTCAAAATGATAGGATTTTTTTAAAGTAAATCTATCTTTATATAAGAAAAAGGATTTTTGCTGTTCTCGCATGCAAATATTTAAGTACGAATAACATTTGCTAACATATGCCCAAACGGTATATTAATAGACAGTGTGAATGAATCAATCATGCAGTAAAATATCAAAAAAAATTGAATATTTATGTGCAAAGAATTTTACTAAAAGTCAACTCTTTTTGTAACCTGAGTAAAAATAGCTTTGCTTATCAGTGAACGAGGATTTGATACTCACTGTTGTGAACCCACTGTATTTCCTCTCTGCCTTTGCACATCCGACTTGAATGATGGATTTCATTAATTTGTGCTTCTGCACAAAAGGTTGGGCTGCAAATTCGTTCAATGGTATCCACTGCACAGCAACAATTTCTGATTCCATGAAGGAAATTTCAGATAACCAACAGGAAGCGAGTCTGGACATAAAACATAATAAAAGCATGATTCAACAGTAACCCCCAAAACCTTTAAGATCCCTGAATGCTAGTACATCTACAAATTCGGCATCAATCTATCACAAGTTGTTAAATATCCATTCATTAGCAATAGTAAAAAAGAAATCTTACTTTTGGAGAACCCCTGTCTCTTCTCTGACTTCTCTTATTGCTCCAGCAAATATATCTTCACCTTGGTCAACCAACCCTACGACGCACCTAAGCCACGAAATTTTCCACTCCTTTCTTGCAATTAAAGGTAAAGTATTCTTGGTATTCTTAGTATTCTTAGTGTAGCATTTAAAGGTAAAGTATTCTTAGTATCAGGGATCCAATAAACCAGCATCAAGTAACTTGACGCTGCATGGTGGTAAACAAAACTTCCGCAACAGCAGGCTGAACAAGATTTGCAAGATCAATAGGCAGCTTTAGCCAAACAACTCTTTTCCCCTGTTTTTTCCAATTTAGAACACATCTGTGCTCATCATCCATTGCAGGTAGCAGCACGGTTTCTTCTCCAGGATCGCTGTATTGTGGTGTCAGTACTGATAGTAACTTTGTCGAGAATGACATATTTTTTTCAGCATTTAAGTATAGGTCCCTGATCTTGAAACCACTTGTGATTCGACGACCTGGAGAGATGACATAGTCCATTCAGATCGTAGCCAAAGATCCAGTTAGAGATCGATTCGTAGCCAGAAGACTGGCGTTTCCAAGTCGAAGCATTGTAGAGCGATATGTAGCCATTGAACAATGGTTGCTAAGAAGTTTTAACCCTGGTTCAGGATATGTCAAGTGTTTAGCTATGGCAGCGGGCGTTGGAAGGAAAGAGGCCAGGATATTAGCGAGTAGAACAAAGCGTAAAACATTTCCATTCGCAGCAGCATCGTAAACATATTAAAGCCAACAGGAAAAAAGGGAAAAAAAAAGGAAAGAAAACGAAACTGAATAAAGATTTAAAGGGTAATTTTGTACCCTCATATAAGGGAATTCCTTTTTGGGTTGAGTAGCGCCCAATAGTAATGAATATACACAGTTTAGCTGCATTTAAGGTAGAGTATCATCCTACTGGGAACTTATTATTACTGTAAAAATATTTAAGACCATATTATACGAAGCTTAAAAAAACTGAGATTACCTTTGGAAAATCTTTAATATATCGCATATATTGTATTATCCAAATATTACTCTCTTCAAAATAAATTTACCCCACTATTTTCATTTATCCCACCCTAACACAGACCACAACCTGTATCTTCAATATACCATATGCTTAAATATTTAACACATGTCACAACTAAAAATAACCCACAAACTTTGCAATGTTGAACCAATATAACGTTAAGAACTATGCATCCAATAAGTTAACATTAACAACGAATCCCATAGGAGAAACAAAAGCTGAAAGTAATATACAGATATATATACTAGGCATTGAACTGAATAATGCTAATGTTGTTTAGCGATTCAAATATTAAATATTAATAACATAAAAGAATTACGGAATTACCCAACAAATCCTGTAATTTAGCCATCGATGTTGGACTGAATCGACGTGAGTTAGTCAAGGTAGTTGCTTAGCGAGTGAACTGGCACGACTCACATTATTGCAGGTTGCTAGTGTGACTGGATGCAGACTCTACGATTGTTAGCGATGCAGATTGCTGCAATGGGTGTTGGCTGCTGGAGTTAATTGATGGGGCTAACGCCGGCTAAATATAATCGACGTAGTGATGAAATTAGACGTGAGAGGGAAAGCGGTGATGGAAATTGACATAAGAGGGGAATCGATGCGGCGAATTAGGTTTATGTTTTGGTAGAAATTAGTGGGAGGGAAGATGAAAATGGGTGAAAAGGGGACACAAAAAAGGGAGGGATTTTTATTTTTTTGGTGGCCTTTATTTTCCCCCCTTGTTTTGACACTCGCGTTGTAAATAACCAATCTTTAAATAGCGGAATTTTTTTGTTCATAGCTCAATTTAATGTTATTTTTTTTTACTTAGATCATATTAATAGCACTCTAATTATAAGGCTATTATATAATGCTATAGAAATCATATTTTCTTGTAGTGATTATAAGTAAGAGGTACTTATCAAAATTCTTCTTTTGGGTTCTTACTGACTTTATTCAAAGTAGACATTGGTTGTTAGTCAATGATCTAACTCAATATTCAATATATGCTAAACCATATCCTTACTTTAATATTTCAGCTTAATATTACCAACATAGATTTTCGTCCATTCAACCAATCACAATCATGGATATCACCATATAAATCATTGCAAGCATTCATACATAGGAGGTAAATATCACCATAATTTATTTGGTAAATTTATCTCCACATATCCCATTTTATTCAGCCACTTCATTTGCATATTCCAATAATGGGCCTATGTCTATTTTCCATTTATTATCAAGTTTTTCCTGGTCTCAATTATATGAATCACTGCGACACACTGTAATGATCTAATTCACACCATTACAGAAAGATCTTTGGACGTAATTAAGCCATGTGTCAAACTTGCAGCTCAACTGCAAGCCATTCAGCAGCCTTCTGGACCAATATCCCTTAGTTTAATAACAAAGTATTTTTTCCTTGCTTATCCCCTTTACTTAATTCATCCTATACCCCTGAGATACTATAGCCCTCAGTAGTTAATCAAATATCTAAAGCAAGCTCATTCATTCACATTTTATTAAGGCAAACACCTTACAGCAGCAAAGCAAGTTGCATTAAATATTAACAACCAAGTGTACAATTAAGGGTTAACAATCCTTCGGCCAATAATCAATAAAACAAATAGGCTTTATCGCTTGTATATGTATGCATGAGTCTATGGTAGCTAATACTGATATCAAGCATTTTAGAGTGTTTTATTTTGAAGGCCACTATGATTAAGCTGAATTCAGAGAATTCAAATCTAGCTGAAGCATAGTTTTTAGTATTGGCAAAGAGCTCAGCACATAGGAATCCTATTGCACTCTTCATCTCTTTAAACTTAAGGCCTCAGCACCTATACATATGTATATTGCAGCCTGTTCTCATTTTTCCACTGATTTTTGCCACATATCAATTTTATTTACAGCAGCTCATGAACCAATAGCTTTGAGTTTTCAATCATTTGTATATAACACATATATGAGTGTGACTTGGGTTCATATCAAAGAGAAAAGGTTAGAACTCATTTACTTAAATTAAACAACTCATATAGAATCCATAAGAAAGAATTAAACTGAAAACATAACTCAGTGTTTAACATCAAAAATACATTTAACATAACAAATCTGGTTGCCTTTCTTTATAGGTCTTATTTCCATGGGTTTGAGTGAGATTGCTCACCTAGATTTCATCTTTAATCTCTATTTAATCCTGTGATTTAATCCAGCTCCTCACTTGCTCTTAGAAGCAACGACCATTATTTGGTTTTTGTTTCTTATTTGATTTTGAGAGAAAAAATAATAATATGGCACCTGAAAATGCTCTGTATTTATGAACCTCATTCTGGCTAGGGTTTTAAGTTGGTAATTTCATTATTACCCTACATTGCTCTAATTTTCATAGCACCCTTGTCTCACTCTATTACATATCCAATTTTTCTTTTTTAATTGGTAAGAAAGAGAGGGAAATTAGGTTAAAAATAATGGGATTTCATTAGTGCTTTTTACCTCATAAAATCCCTTTATGCTCTACCCATTTTCCCTCCTTGGTCATGCTTCTTATATGATTTACTTTTTGTGCCAAAGGTTTTTATATATATGATGATATTTTTTTTCCTGTATTCGAATTAATATATACACTCTTAAAGCCTGGGCTTCACTGTTTTTCTTTGTTGCATATGTATATTAACATATACATACTTTTGTGTATTGGTTGGTACCCAGCTAACACTCATTTTCATATGCATGCCTATCATTTTATTCAAGCCAATATATACATTTTTAAACTTGAGTTCTTTGTTTTACTTTTTAAATGTTACTTGAATATATTTTAGGAGGTATGTTCTAGTAGTAATACTCTTTTTAGTATCCATTAGTTACCGCATATATTAACATACATATATGCTCTTATATGTTAGTAGTTATTCATTTTTGTATATTTGAAGTATCACAAGGACACTGTGTAGACATGTTATTCCATAGAGATATACATTATCTTGCTTTTCCATTTACACATAGCGCACCTTAGTTAGGTGGTTTAGTAATCTTCTTATTATATTTACTTATGCAAACACATTTTTGTATCTCTTAATCTTGAATTCTCTAATATCATCATCAATATTTGGTATACATTGCATTTCAGTATTTTGATGTAATAAAGGTATGGTCAGTGTGAACGGTACACACCCTAATCCCTTCATTCAACCACACACATCTTTATTTCAAAAGGTTAAATTACTCTTGATAAATATATTTAATTTATGTGTGTATTTTTGGGTTAATACATATACCTCTCCTTTAAGAATTTGTGTCCCACAATTTGGTCATACTTAGCTCAAGTATCATGTTAAATAAATCAGTAACACAGCTGATTTAAATCTCTTTCCCAAACCAATTTCCTGGCTTGTATTCATTGCAAAAACATACATTATCATACACATTCTGTCTAAACAATAATCATACTTTGTAATTCATTTAATCATTCAATCTTAATGCAAATGATTTCCATATAGTAAAAGTTTCTGGATGGTTAATTCCCAAATTCCACATTTTTTTTAATTTGTTACTTCAAATTTCTCATGCATCAGGTTATAAACTCTGCACATATACTTATGCAATCACCAATCAAACATACCTACTTACATATATTTCAATTTCAAGAGAATTATATTTACAATCACCTATATCCATAAAATATATTCAAGCACATATATATGTGTATATTTAAAAACTGGGTTATAATGGTGTACACCTATCATAAATGCTAAGTTCTTTTTTTCTTTCCCATTTATTCATTCACTTGTTATAGTTTACCAAATTCCTCTTTGGTTTTGTCTTTCCAGAGTCATAAAACAATATTCTAATGTCACCTTCTGCCAGTTGCATTTCCATTTAATTCCTTTTGGTGGAAATGGATTCACACATCCTTCCTTTCCAGATAGCAAAGTTATACTGCATTTTAAGATATTCTTCCCTTGACTCATCCTGGTCAAGAATATGACCTTTTCCTAAAAGAAAACTTCACTTAAAATTATAGTTTATACACACTTATTTATCTATAAGTGCTTAAAATTTTACATTTCATCTCTTATTTTAGAAAATCATTAATATTCACAAACTCTACTAAACCATCATATCTTAATTCCTTTATAGAGTGATTTTATACTCTTTACGTATCAGCTTTTATATAATTTAACTTAAACAAAATGTTAATTTATTCCAATATCAAAGCATTACATTTTTAATGTTTGATAATTCTGCTATTCTGTTTCTATTTCAATGCATATACTGAGGTAAATAAGTATGTCAAACAAGCCTGGGTTAGGTCAAATACATATACATATACATATACATATATATATACATACATATATATATATATATATTCAGCTTATTGGTATCCTTCTAGTAAAATTCAAATCATGTACCCAACTTTACTACTTTATCCTATATGTATCAATACTCTGTCTTTCTTTCCATTTGCCTTACCAAACCAGTGTACTACACATATATTTTCCAGAAAATTTTGACAAATTTTTATACTTAAATTATTTATATATTTTCATATTGAGTATTTATAAATACGTATAGATATATTTCTCAACTCAATATTCTATTCCAAAAGAATTCCTATGTTACTTGGTTATTTCAATAATGGATTTTCAACTAGCTTAAACTTCACTTTAACCTTTAGCATTTTCAACTCTTGCCTCTTCTTCCTTCAAGAGTAATACTTTATATATTTTCCATGCTTCCAGAAGATGGAAATATATTCATTTTTTAAATTCTTGCACAAGCCAGATTTTTTAAACTTTATAAACCATGTTTTAACTGCTCAATTCACTTATGCATATATATATATATATGTATGTGTGTGTGTATAAATATATATATGTATATATATGTTCCTCAACCCACTGTTTTATTGAGACTAATGCTCACACAATCCTGGTTTATTTCAATAATTAATTTCAAGGATCAAACATTACTCTTTATTGATTCAGCACAAATTCAAGTAATCAATTTTATCTGGATTTTCAAACATATGCATCATTCGTGCAAATCAAACATCATCTCAGTCATTCCAGATTTCAAGTTTATTTAGGTGATATTTTTCAGTATGTATACAGATCAAATTTTCCATAGTGAAAACTCTACAATATTTGAAAAAGGTATTTATATATATACTAACTATATATATATATATATATCACGTATCTGCATACATCTAGAAACAAATGCATGTCTTCTTAGTGCCATATTCCTTCTTTGAATTAGTTAAACATAAGCCAATTTTTATTACCAGCAATTTTCAAAATATATTAAGAGCTTAACCCATGCATTCCCCCTTACAAACATATCAAAGCATTTACAAGTCTCTTATCCTAATAAGGGTTTGCATATATCAAACATCATCACAAATTAAAGTGAATTTTTTTCCTCTGTCCTATATAAATAACCATTTTCAACAATTTGAAGTAACCAAAACAGACATCCATGTATCCATATCCAAGCAATTTCAAACAATGAATTCATCAGACAACTTTAATTTTTTTTGTTGTTTCAGCTCTGTACCTTACAACCATAGCTCTGATATCAAATGAAAAGACATTAAAAATCCAACATAATACATTTCATGTATTTAAAATTATAGTTACAACTATCCTGGGTCCTCTTATAAAGGGTTATTCTCTACCAACCCTTCCATACCAGGATCCCACATCACCAATATAGATATTCGGCATAGTTCAATCCTTAACTTGTATATGTGAAGATACATAAGCTTTCTTTTGCTTAAATCAAAGTAAAATTAGATAGCAAAAGATACTTAGATTAATTATAAGTAATTAATCACTACACATCATAAACAAGAATAAATTAACTTGTTTATCTTTACCAAATCATTCCCTTGAAATTGGTAACTCAATAAGATTTTGATTATTAGGTACATAGGAGAAATTTTCCTTAAACCAGATTTATCTTAAATTTGTTTGAAATTTATAATTTATATGATGACATTCTCTTTTGCTTTAGTAAATTATTTCTATATATTACAGTCCAGACTACTCTCATAATGTGTGCACTATATAATTGGTTTTGTAATCCTTATTTACACCCATATTAGCTTTCAATATTTTTTAATATCTTAGCAAGGTGGCTTACTTTTTTAGTTAACTATACTTAAACTTAGAATGATGATGCAACATGGTTTTACCTGAATTCAAGTGTGATTCCTAGCTATTTCCCAACTGATCCTCAAATGTTTATTCATTTATGACCCAGATATCAACACAATGCAATTCTGTTAGAAGTATATAGCAGGCATAAGTCTTACTTAACCTTGAAATCTGTTGGTTGCTTTAATGCATACATACATACATACATACATACATACATACATACATATATATATATATATATATATCCTTGCTAGAGTAAGCAAGTCTGTCATATTGCTGCATTTATATTGAAATGCAATTCTTTTACATAGGATTGGTTATACCCAGTTTCCTTCTTTCTTAATTGCCCACATGTGTTTCCATTTCAACCTGATTTTAGTTGAACTTCCAAATTATAACTAGTCCATCTAATATTAACTTTCAGTTATAAGATAGCCATTGAATACTTAACATAATTCACAATCATTTTAGCTCCATATTTTATAATAAAAATTACACATATAGTTCTCTCTGTTTCTATTGTATCAACAGCTAGAAACCTGCCTTTTAAAAAAAAATATCTGTAGTCCTTTTTTTATAAACCATTCTGGTTTAGGTTTAAACAATGGTAAACTATGTACAAGTTTACTCAAATATTTACTATATTCTACAGTAAAAATAAAGATTCTGGCATAGCATCTTTTATGTTGAAAGACATGTAAAAAGTCAGAGGGGTTTCAAAAGTGCTCTCCATTAATTTTTACATCTCAATAGCAAGACCCTATCTTTATATACATATATGTTGGGCTTTACAATTATATACTTTACAGGGAGTCAAGCTAGTGTGTGTGTGTGTGTGTATATATAATTTTATGTATATATGTATAAACTAAGCTGGTTAATATATTCTAGCTCTTTGAAAACAACCTTACTATCATACTGAGTATTATCAGTCAACTATTGTATGGACAGGTATTCTGCTAATGAATATAAGCTTAAGTATATTTGCTAGTATCAAAGCCATTTATTAAATTTACTAAACTTCAAATAGCATGTTCATATCAGTTACCAATATGTATATCTCTAACATTTACCATATGACTTGTTATATTCATAAATCAATATCCTCAGCAATGTAGCAGCTAATACTGATAAACTTACTGAAACAATACTCATTCTTATATTCAAAAGTGCACATTCATATCTATACTAACTTGTATGATCTACTTTATAAACTTTATTGTAGCATTCCTAAAGAATTTACATATACTGCTCTGAATATGACCATTTCAGTTCAAATATAACTAATTAAATCTTCTAACCTCCTAACAAACTTATAAGCTTTGTTAACACCAAAAACTCAAGATAAATTCCTTATATCATACATAAACCATTTCAAAAATTTTAGCTACCTAAGCTTTATGAGAGGGATCATATGCTCCTAAAATATCCATGTACTTCTCATCTTGAAAGAACACTTTGACTAGTCAGTTCACTTCAGAAGTTATCAATTAAACACTTTAATTTTACATTCATATGACAAATACATGCATACATCTCCTCTCATAATAAATCAGTTCATTCAAGATACGTAAATCCTATACACATTACAATATCAAACTATTATTCTTCTACATTCTCATGTTTCTACATCATATATTTTGAGTTCAGCAAATCCTTTTAGCCCAGCCTTTTGCTAACTCACTCATTTTTCCTGTAAGCAACTATGGACTGCCTCACCAAAGATGAGACACCCCAAATAGATGCAAAGCAAATAAAAGGGTTCAGACTTAAGTCTGGTATGAGCAATTACACTTTACATAAATCATTAATTTTAACAGGTTAAATTGCAACTTATATATATATATATATAACTCTTTATTCAAATGTTCTATCAGGAAGTTCCTGTATTTTTGGTGAGCTTCAGCATTAACAAAATTATAAATAATAGGTACTTATCCAAAGTCTTCTTTTGGGTTCTTACTGACTTTATTCAAAGTAGACACTGGTAGTTAACCAATGATCTAACTCAATATTCAATTTATGTTAAACCATATCCTCACTTGAATATTTCAACTTAATATTACCAACATAGATTTTCGTCCATTCAATCAATCACAATCATGGATATCACCATATAAATCATTGCAAGCATTCATACATAGCAGGAAAACATCACCATAATATATTTGATAAATTTATCTCTACATATCCCATTTTATTCAGCCACTTCATTTGCATATTCCAATAATGGGCTATGTCTAATTTTTCATTTATTATCAAGTTTTTCCTGGTCTTATTTGCATGTATGAATCACTGGGACACACTGTTATGATCCAATTCACACCATTACACAAAAATCATAGGACTTAATCAAGCCATGTGTAACATCCCATATTTACTGTATATTTAATTTTCAATTTAAAATAAATAGAATGGAATAATCTAAGGGAAAATCAAATATTGTTGATTATAATAATAAGAATTGTTGAATTGAGTGTAAATAGATTTCCAGATTTAGCTTCATTTGGAAATATTGTGATTTGAAATTTAATATTTAATATAATTAAATTAATTTGAGTGGGTTAATTTAAAAGCGGAATTCAAATTTAAATTGGGAATGGTGGAGTTTTAAGTCATAAAATTATAACTGAAATTCAAATCAAAATATCAAATAATCAAATTAAGATTTAAAAATGTGTAAAATTTATTTATAGAATTATTTAAGTTGTAATTTGATTAAATTTGAATTTAATGAATATTTGATTTGAATTAAAACAGTTAATCGAATAATTGAATATTTATTTAATTAACTGTGAAATTTAACTGTTTTGGCGACTGTCTCAGAATTTGACGAAACTGGCTCCATTGGATTCAGAACGATGAATTATGGTAGGTTTCCAATTTGCGTTACAAACGAACTAGTCGTTGGACCGTACGGGAGAAAGTGTGAAAGAGACCAGTGTAACATGATAATTGTTTGTGTCTTAATTTGGCCTCCTATATATATAAATAAAACTCCTTATCTACCTCATTCAGCCATTTTTCACCAGACGAAGTTTCTCTCTACTTATCTTTATCTAATGGCTGAACAGAATACTCAAAAACTAGTTTCAAAAGGAAATCCAACTCAAAAATCAAAATTCTTCAAACCATAGTTTATTATATGTTAAAACGAAGATCTTGATGATACGAAGCTATGGGAGTTCTCAGATTCGACATGCAGTAAGCGAGGTGGCCGGAAATCGCGATCAAAGGTTTTGGAATTCAAAATTCCAAGGGCTTGATTTGGGCATTTCCGATTCTAGCAACAATTAGAGAATTGAGCATATGGGTTTTGTGGAGAATATCGATACAAGTTCAGAAATGGTGTTAATTTGTTTTATTATCAACTAGGGTGTCAGAATTTCATGTTTTAAGGTTTTGGGTGCCTTGGGTTCAACCGTGCGACGGAGGCAGTACAGGACATCGGAGGCCACGTCGGTGGGATGGGAGGTGCACCTCGGGGAGAGTGTCCGATTGGAGGTGGTCTTGTCCTTTCCGGTGGTCGGGATTTACGGTGGGAGGCGGTCAAAGATGGGTGCGCTATGGGTTCTTTTTCCCAAAGATCACTGTTCACACGAGTAGATGGAGCGGGAGAATAGGTTTGAGGCGATGCTGACGTGGTGGATGAAGATTGGTGAGAAGTATTAATTTATTATTTTTATATATTTAAAATTCCAATGGTAAGTCGCTAATATCATTCACATATTAACTCAGATTTAGACGCGGTTTGGTGCGTTGGAATCATGCGGAATCGCGGACGATTTGAGACAGGTCTGACTATGTTTGGAGACTGTGAAACTTTTGGGCTTTAGTTGGACGTTCGATCCACTAAACACCCAATGGTGAGTGATTCTGTCGCTCACAATGAACTGAATTATTCCTATATTTATCGAATTAAATTATGAAATAGTTTGGTTGCATGGTTGTGATTGGCTGTTGAATTGGTTGCTTAAATTTGATATACACGTGTGTTAGCATGCAAATTAGATCGATAATTAGTTATTTAATTTAATTAGATTTCTAATTGGAAATTTTGATCCTTGATAATCCATGGAACAATTTAATACTAATTAAATGGAATAAAATGGTTGGGATCGATGCCTTGGTTGATTTGATTACTGGATGAATATTGCTTGAACTGTTCTGTTATTCAGTACATGATGCTGTATGCTCATTTGACGATTAATTCCAATTTTCCCTAGATGTTATGAGCATTAAATAAACCCGGGATTAATCAATTAAAATAAATTAAGAACACAGAGTGAAATGATAAATCTCTATGACCCTTATTTGGGTTGAAATGATAAATATCCACCCCTGAAATATCAGAAAATTAAAATCACTTGGCCATAGGATAGCAAATTATATATGAACATCGGTATTTCAAACATTCGAGATTCGATTTGATGAATTTTTTTTATTTAAAGGAATGTGTCGATTCGGATAAATTTTATCTTCCTTTAAGCATGAACCTTGAATGTTAATGAATGGTCAATGGAAATTACCCGAACAAATTGAGATTGTAAAATGGGATTTTATTATATCTGGGAATTTCCAAATCTATGGTAAGATATGAAATTTAAAATTCCCATGAATTGAGTTTTGAAAATGGAAGTTAATTGAGGATGCTTGAAAAAATTTCTGCGAATTTGGCATGAATATGAATTTGAATCCTTTAAATCGAACGGGTTGAACGATGTTGAAAATGAGTTACGGAATTAATGAACTCCATTGAGACTGAAGTTAGATTTAAGTAGTGAAGTTCGGAAGAAAGGAACGATTTTTAGATAAAGAAGCTATTATATATATATATATATATATATATATATGTACACTGTCGATTTCAAATAACTATCCCTTTCCTTAAAATTTGTTTATTAAAACTTTTACCTATAACTATTTTGTTATATCTAATTTTTTCTTATATTTTATTTTATTTTTTTACTATATAGTAAGCTTTTAATTTGTTCATATATATATATAGTTTTAAAAAATATCTTATCCTATTCTAACTATTATATTCTATATATGTATATATTATTTTATATAAAGATTTCTTTATAAACATCTATTTTTCGTAGTTATATTTCTATAAAGTGTGAATTTCTTCTGAATGGGAAAATGCTTGGAACTAAATCGTTGTTCAAATGGAGTTGAGATAAGTTATAACCTCCTTGAATATGAATCGATTTCTAAACCGATCTCTAAATATGGAAAATGTGGGTTTCCTACTCGAATATAAAACTTTGTCCTAAGGGATTGAAATGAGTTATGAAGTACATATTCTAATCAAGTAAGAATGGATTTCAAACATTAAGCGATTTGGAAATTTTTTGAAATCTTTGAGATGAAATATATTCTATTTTGAATATAAGTCGATTTTTTTAAATATTATATGATTATCATATAAGGATATGGAAATATATTCTAATTTAGAATATAATCGGTTTGTTATGATTTCTTATATTTTTGATATGAAATTATATTCTATTTGAATATAAAATTGGTTCGAAACAGAATATGATATTTTGATATGAAGCAAACCTTTATGAAATATAAAAGAACCAACCGATGTGAAAGATATAAGCGTTGGTTGTTAAGGAGACCGGAGTCGACATAAGGCATACTCTCTGTCAGTGTCGATACCACTTTGACAACTGTGAACGTTATAACGTATCCAAAATGAGTATGAGGACTTGGAGGCGATTATTGAATCGAAGAAGATGAGATAACGATAGACCCGACCTTCGGGTCAGAATTGAAATGACTAAAACAGGAGCTATACCGTGACTAACTAAGGTAGCACCTTTGATCGGACACACTTCTTCGATACTATTTCTATGACTATGACGATGATGATGATTTGGGCCCATTTATGATTTTGGGAGTGTGATCTGATCCAAGGTGGGCGGTAGTGGCTGCTATGCGTTACCACCGGTCCAGGAGTGCAATTGGTAGAATCCTACCCTGGACATTGCCTCGAGTGCCTTGTCATATTTATCCATATCGAGCCCCATACGATTTTGATTTAGCATTGCCTTCTATGGAGAGCCCTCTGATAACACTAGTATGGTGAATTTACGGTACTGTATAGACTGTTGATGCCTGTAAATGGCGTAAGGGTAATATGGTAATCCCGCTTATGCTACTTTTATGATATTTACTTTACTGGATAGACACTATCATAATATCGTATTATACTATGTATGTATTAGTTTAACGGATCCTCGAGAGATGGAAAATCCAGTAACATCTCTTGAGTTACTGCACCCATGACACTGATGTTATTTCGTATTTTGATTTGACTAATATGAGAATTATTTAGTGTTGACTCGAGTGTTTGTTTTGTTATCTTTTTATGCAATACGCTTGGGTCAGCTGACGTTTGCAGTTAGCGAAGATTTCAATAGCTTGGAGGATGAAGACGAGGATTTGGGGTGTGTGTGTGTGTATATGTATATCAACTATAAGTATGTATTTCTGCTGCATTTATTTCTGCTGCTTGTTTTGTACCTCTGTATGTATATGTAACTCTGATAATCATTGAATGTTATAACCAATGTATACTTCCAATTGTTTTTAAACTACTATTTGTCTATTATATGTTGTCCTTTCGTTGTAAGATTCTGTGATTGTGTTTTCTCTTCTTTTTTCTTTCTCCTTTCTTTTCCCTAATAACTACCTGCTTTAGCGATTTGTTCGGAGTCGACATGTGTGGTTTATTGTCGGTTTGAATGGTCAAAGATGTGGGTCGTTACAATTTTGTATCAGAGCGATGGTTGGCGATAACCTTGGCTCTGTTTGGGAATTTTACTCATTAGAGATGGGGTTAGTAATGCCCTAGAATGAGTTTGAGTGATATATGAGAGAGCGTATTTGTATTTTGATATAAAAATGGTTTTATTGTGTTGACTAGTTTTGTTGAATATTTATGGATTCTGATTAATATATGGGACGCCATAGAATCGATAGAAATGTCTAAATAATCAGGCAGAATGGATCGACATAATATGGTTCTCGATTTTATTCTAAAATATATCAAATATATGATCGGTTCGAGTGTATATGTATTCATTTTAGTAGATGGTAATATTAAGTTATTACCGACTTTGGCACTGGGTATCCACCTATTATAGTTGATTAGATGTAATAACCAGGAAATCCGAGCCAATTTAAAATTTTTATTTTGGCAATTTTAGCAAATTTTGATTATTTAAAATGAATTATTTTAAATAATAATGATGAAAATTCTGTTTTGAATAGAATTAGAATGTATATATTTATATATGTCGTCGTTAGAATATAAATATTTATTTATAATTATAAAAGGAATTGAAAATGGCGCGGTAGTTCGAAAATTCGATTTCAAACTTCAAATGAATGTACCGGATTCAAAATAAACCGAATTTTAGTGAAACCAAAAATATTAGTATCTAATTGAGAATATCTTTCCAACGAATCTGGAAAATCGAAATTTCATAGCGGGAATCAAAAGATATGCCCAATTGAAAATTCAGAATAGTCACTATGGTATTCTGGCCCTTAAAAATGGAAATTTTGCAAACGATCTCGGTTTTCGACGAAACCACTTTTGTTGGATCCGTGATGTATATTTATTGCTAGATTCCAAAATTCATAATTTTCTGAATCAATATGTGAGCGTGGCAGAGGAAAACGCGTTTGACCAGTTTCAGTTGATTTTAATCGACTGGAAAATGGCCATTTTTCAAACGGTCTCAGAATTCGATGAAATTAGTTTTTTAGGACCGTATCGTCAATTCGAAGCTAGAAAATATTTTTTTGGAATTTATCGAGTCAGTATGTGGCCCCGGTAAATTGAAATGTGCGTTCAAAATCAATATATAGATTTATATTTTTATTTTGACGGAAACTGATCAAAACGATCGAATCAGCCTACGATACATATCCCATTGTGTTCAGAATGGGGGTAATTAGCTATGGGCGACAGGCGGTGGGTTTCCTTTCGAGTTCGAAATAAAAAGTTACTTTTTGAAAATTAAATTAATTAAAATAAATATATATTATTATATCCCCCCTTTTCTCCTTATACCAAGTCCACCCCCCCGGTTCAATTCATTTCAGAAAAGAAAATAAAAAAACCCGCTGCTACCCTGTTGCCCCCCCTCCATTTCGTTCGTCGCCCACTAAAGAAGCCACTGCCGACCTCCTCGATCCCCTTCTCTCCTTAGCGCGCCCCCTCCTCTCTCCTCCTCCCGTTTGAACTCCACCCCAAATCAATCCAAAACGAAACCGCCACGCCCTAACACTGAGATCGACGCCGCCTACCCCCTGACGCCACCACCAGGCCTGCGCGGTCCCCTGTTACCACCAACGCCACTTCCGACGATCCTTCTCCCTCCTCCGATCAATAAAAAGTGAGTTTTCCCCCTTTAATTATTTATTTAGTTTGTTTTTATTTGTTTAAGCATTAAAAATCTGATTTTTCTACACTATAAAATTCTGATATTTGGTAGATTTAAAGTTATAACTTTTAAAATAGAAAAGGTCGGATTTTTATATAGTTAATCAAATAGAAAAGGTCGGATTTTTATATAGTTAATCAAATAGAAAAGGACGGATTTTTATATAGTTGAAATAGTGAAGATAAAAATTAGATTTATATATATATATATATTGAAGGTAAAAATTCGACTTTTATATATATGAAGTGAAGATAAAAATTCGGTTTTTATATGTATGAAGTTAAGGTAAAAATTCGATTTACATAGCGTTGAAATAAAAATATGATTTTTATATTATAGAAAGAATAAAAATATGATTTTTATATTATAGGAAAAATAAAAATATGATTTTTATATTATAGGAAGAATAAAAATATGATTTTTATTTATGTGGAGTAATAAAAATATAATTTTTATTATATTATTAGCGAGATAAAAATAGAATTTTTATCTATATAGTACCGGTATAAAATTAGAATTTTTATCTATATAGATAACAGTGTAAAAATGTGATTTTTATATATGTAGAGACTACGGACAATGAAATTGACAAAAGGCGAGCACGACGAAGATTTCTACATATGAAGAGTCGTGGCGTCTAGTTTAGCTAGTGGTGAGAACTCCTCACTTTTATTTTAAATTCTAGTTGAAATATATACTAGGATGCAGACGGTGCTTAGTAGCACCCGACACCCGTCGTCCACAGACCATGGATGGCTTATTTGTTTGACTGCTGTGTTGTGAAAATTGATGGTGTGATGTGAAATGAAATAAAATATTTTATAGTGGAAAATATTTTATAGTTAAAAATATGATTTTTAACGTGTATATAAAATAAATAGAAATAAATAAATCGGAGATTTGTTTATATACACTGATTTGACTGATATTGATTGGGACGATAAATTTTACACATCGCCCAACTACACAAATAAAATCTGTGTCTGATTGTTTGAAACCCCACACGGGTGTTGGGATGAAATTGGGCATACACTAATCCCAATAATTAGCTGTATGTCGATCGATTGATTGACAGGCTGTTATAAGCGTTGAATATTTATATTCGATGCTCATACAATGTAGAATGCACTCTGGATGATGGTTGATTATTTATCGTTGCTATTATATACATGTGTTGTATGGAAACCATATAATTAACATTATATGGTAATTGATTGGGCCTCATTCCAATATAGAAAATAAATTCATGTGTTGAATAGAAAATAAATTCATGTGTTGAATTGAAAAATATTCATGTGTTGAATAGAATAAACATTCATGTGTTGAATAAAAGCCTTGTTGATTAGATTGACGCCATTTTGACGTGAACGATATTTATATCGATTTTATTCATTTTTCAATGAATATTGAAAGTGATTTAAAAATTCGAATTAAATTGAAATTGTATTGAAATCGATTTGAATTGAAATTAAAATGAATTTATATTGAAAAAATCGATTTTGATTTGAATTTGAAAAGGAAGTTGAAATCGTTTTGAAAACAAATTTAAACGATTTATAAAATATGTTTTGAAAGGAAATTGACGAAATATATATAATATATATATATTATATATATTAAATGGCCTGAATACAACGCGCTGCGCCGTGGCAGCTCGCGAATTTCGACCATTGACTTCGAATGGATATTACGGAAGATCCGACCGTCGGATTCTCCTAAAACTGGAACCATTGGGTTCGTATCGAAAAAAGCTTTCTAACGAATATTAGAGATTTGAAATCTAACGTTGGATTTGGATATATGTCCAAATCAAATTTGGAAAAGGTCGCTGTAAGTGCAGTTCGATGGCCGTTGATGGAAATCGACTGTACGAGCCTTGATAAAATTATCAAAACTAGTAATAATTTGTGTAAAATCATAAGAAATGATGTGGGAAAAATTGGGATGAAAAACTCCATATTTGAAAAGATAAAAGTAGATTTTTATCGAAATGAACTAGTTTTGAACTAGAATAATAATTTGTTTATTTTTAAAATAAATAAATTGGATTTGAAATGGTTTTGATAATAATCAAAATTTCCAATAATTGAATTTGAATGGATTTGAATTGAAATCATCTTTGGAATATTTCGATGTTGGATTTCGGTATTATACAGATATTGTTAAGGAAATTTGAAAGATATATTTATATCGTTATTTCTAATACGATATTTGTTGGTCGTAGAATTTGATATTGAATATAACCCGAAATATTTTCTATTCAGAGCCTTGTATATAATGTCAAATGTGATTTGGGTTTGTTGTGAATGGTGTCTTCATTAACATTGTTCTTAAACCCATTTGAGAAAAAGATTAAATCTTTTTTATTTATTTAGATTTAATGAAGTGTACCAGTTAAATAATATTTAATTGGAATTGAATTAGTATTAATTTTTGGGTTTATCATGAACAGTGTTTTAAATAACACTTGTTCTTTAACCCGATAATTAATCGAATGTGATTTTGGGTTGTCGTGAACGGTATCTTCAATAATACTGTTCTTAGACCCAAAGGAGTTAAGAAAATCAAAAACTAACTAGAGATTAGTTAAGTTGAATGGTTTCGGGGGTGTTGATTCGGCCTTCGGGGTTAATACTTAGCGAATTGCTCACTTGCTATTTTACGGTTAAAGGTTGATAGAATGGAATGTGATTTTGGGTTTATCGCAAATCGTGTTTTAAATTACATTGGTTCTTTAACCCAGTTAAAGACAGGAAGATTAAAACCAAGTGGAGTTTTAATGAATCTTTAATTAGATTGAAAAGATCGAGAATGGAGTATCAACAGTTTTGCTCCAGGCGATAGTTAAATCTTTAATTAGATTTAAACGTGAAATGGTAATTGAATTTACCGATAACACCGTGGTGTTAGATATGAAGTATGACCAGTTTTACTTCATGGGATGAATAGGTTGGGATTGGGAAATAAAATAAATGATTACTTCGGTGTGGTTCGCTAATCCCGACTAGTTGAATTGATATTCAAAAGAAGATTAAAGAATAAATTTAAGGAATTTATCTTTGATAAAATTAATGGGAACCTATCCCTAAGAATGTGAAATTTAGCAACTAACTGAAGATTAGTTAAGATGAATGGTTTCCTGGGTATTGATCTGATGTTGGTTTCAGCCTTCGGTGTTAATATTTGGGGAATTGTTCCCTTACTAATTTACGGTTAGTGACTGATGAATTGGAATGAGGCGTATGTTGTGTTTGTGTAGCACTTGTTTATTATATACGCGAGTTATTCAGAAAGACTCGGTTTATCCCATTCTGAATAACTGATTCGACGTGGTGTCGAGGATGAAGACGGTGGTCGAAGACCGGAGGTCTTCACGTCGTTTGGGTGGTTACTGATGATCTTAATTGGTCCATACACCCAAGAGGAGGGAATCAGTTAGTGGTCGTCCAGACATACTTGGAAATCGATGGATATGCGAGGTACAAGGTGCCTCCGGTTTCGTTCAGACCCAGAACGGACTTGTAAATGGACTGTGTGTCCGACATTGGATTTTATTCTGTGTGATTGATTGCTGTTAAATATATATCTGTTTGGCGGTGGAGAATTTATTCTCTTACTTAACGCCCTTCTTTGAGACGTACGAGCCCAGAGGTTATATATCGATGGATATCAAACGCATGGAGTGAATTGCCTGTGTGGCATGCCTAAGTGGCAATTGATCAAGGCTTCTATTCAAAAGCAAAGTCTTGTAGGTGATGATCAAAGCACGACCTGTGTGGCATGCTTTGTGTAGCGTTGATTCGTGAGCCTCACACCCCGGTTGTGAACCAGAAACGGGAGAGGACATCAGGGAGGGCATGCGTTTCCTTCTAGTTAGTAGTGGCGTCAGTGGTTTGACACGCCCTGATGAGTTTGACTTATGTGGTTGTTGCTGTTGCGAGGCGCCTCGGATATATCGGTGACTATGTGAAGCCGATGGAGTCATTTGTTGACTCATTTACGCCCCGAAGGACGGGGAAACGCAGTGTTCAGGCATAATAATCCACATCGGTGGACCGACCCTGACGATCCAAGGGTTGATGCGTTCTGATCCTGAGACTCGGGCTAGACAGTCTCGAATCGGTAGAGGACTATCTTTTGCCTCGATTCACAGATGGAAATCCAACTTCCAATACGTGACTTTGCGGTTTTATTTGTAGAGCCTAGTATGGCGACATAGTGGGATGGGGCGCTTATGCCGTCTATGATTGATACTTATGATTGAAATTGTTTTATACACTATGCACTTATAATAGTATCAAATGATTTGTTTTAAACATATCAAGCATTCTTGGCTATTATAAGGTAAAAACCCTATCCTCCGGCTTGCGTTGCATTGTGTGATGGGACCTGGGTCTTATAATAGCTTCATTGTTCTTTATTTTGCATTGCGCTATTTGTTTTATGCACTGGTGTTCTTGGGAGTAAACCCGTTCCGTGTTATACGGCGTGGTCTCTCGATTTACCTAACTTTAAAATAAAGATTAATAACCGTTTTAGTTTCTCACACCAGTCCCATGATTGACCTGGAGTTTATTGTTTTAACCTAAACTCTGGGTGCCCTTATTTTGACACGGGCAGCAGTAGTTTTGGTTTTGCAGATTTATATTCACAGGATCCTGATTTACAGCTGGAACGATACTCGGAAAGTTCTATATCCGTGTATTACTTCTAGTTGTGTTTTTTATTATTTTCCGCTGCTATGTGATTTATTGTAATTATAATGTATATTATTTGTTAATACTCTGCATATTCTTGTATTCTGATGAATTGTTGTAATTAACAATGAAATGTTCTTCCGTCTGCGTTCGTTTGTGTCTTGTTCTTAATTCAATCCGGACTTTCCATACCGGGGAAGTTTCGGGATGCGATAGTTGGTATCAGAGCTTTGGTTTACAAAGCTCGGAGAACAAGGCATATTAGAACCAAACGAAAGAATTCATCAGAAATTGGATTAGTAAAATCCAATAAGAATGACTCGTTAGAGATAGGATCAGTAGTATCCTAGAACGAGTGTGAAGAGTATATTTTTAAATTGAAAACAATAGTTGTTTTGAAAATTTAAATCGAATTATTCGTATTTGAATATTTATTTATATTGATTTGGACAATCGAGTATATAAAGATTTTGCATATATGCCTTGCAAACATATATTCGAAGTTTTAATATACTAGATAGATATAGAATTACACTCTAGTCGCCCGGGGGTGGTTCTGATGGTTGATATATCATCATCAGAATTTGTATTTGAGTGACGAAGGTGTGATATCTATATATTTCCATTAGAATGGTGTGAGAACCAAAATTAGATAGGGCTTATTGTTGTGTTTTGGCATCAAAAATGTGATTTTTGACTATATATCAAAGTTATGAATATGAAATGTTAATCAACTAATTGACTGCTGATTGTGTTGTTTGATTGTTGGTTGATTAATTAAAAGTTGAACCATTTAGCTAAATTGTATCAAATAGTGAGTGTATTGAAAATTTGTCGCATTTGCTTGCATATACATGTGCTTACATTGAACATGTCATAGCAAGGAGGCTAGAGCAGAAGAATAAAATTGTTTGCCCGACAAATTGTAACGACCCGGAAAATCTGAACCAATTTAAAATTTTTAAATTGGCTAAAATAGTGGATTTTAAATATTTAAACTAAATATTTTAAATAATAGCAATGAAAAGTGAGTTTGAATTGATGTTTGAAAATGAATATAATTAATTCTAATTATAAACAAGGCCTGAAATGGCGCGGTAGTTTCAAAATTTGAATTCAAACTTTGACTGACTGCACCAGGTGCAAAACAAAGCGGATTTGAGCGAAACCAAAAATATTTAAATCTGTTAGTGAATACCTTTCTAACGAATCTGAAAGATTGAAGTTTCATAGCGGGATGCAAAAGTTATGGCCAAATGAATTTTCAGAAAGGTGGCTATGGAATTTATATAGCGCGTGAAAATGGCCATTTTGCAAACGACCTCGGAATTCGACGAAACCACTTTTGTTGGATCCGGAATGTGAAGTTATTGCTAGGTTTCAGATTTCATAATTTTTGAAGCTATTATGCGAGCGTGGCAAAGGAAAACGTGTTTTGGTCAATTACAGTTAAATTGGATCGACCAGAAATGGGCCATTTTTCAAACGGACTCAGAATTCGACGAAACTAGTTTTGTTGGGACCGTATCGTCAAAACATAGCTGAATTTATTTTCTGGAATTTTTCGAATCAGTTTATGGCCCTAACAAATTGAAATGTACGTTCAATTCAAATATTGAATGTTTTATATTTTAATCTGAATGAAAACTGACTGAAACAGTCGAATGGGCCTACGAAACATATCCCATTGTGTTCGGAATGAGGGTAAAACGCTGGAGACGACAGTCGTTGGGTTTGAATTGGTGTTCGTATGTGAAAGCGGGTATTTTAGAAATTTAAAAATATATAAATTAATAAAAAAAACCTATTGGCTAATCACTTTTCTCTCTCCTCGAAAACCCTCCAGATCGACGCCGATTAGCCCTTCCTTCTTTCCCGTTCATTTTTTGATCAATCCACGCAATTAAACCGCATGCTCCTATGGAAGTTTTTGTAGAGTTTTCTTCCACCTTCAAATCCATATTAGTTGTGAGATTTTTCGTTGAGTGTTGAGAGAGAATGGAGCGTCGAAAGTTCGGGTTTTGAAACCGCTGCCGCCGCTTCCTCCGATCATCGAGCGCCGCCGCACCACTAGCGCCTAGTGCACCTCTCCTCCCTCTTCCTCGTGGCGAAGACCGATCGACGTATCGTTGCGCGGATTTCGAGAAAGGTGAAAACCTAGTTTTGAACCATATTGAAAGGTATACGGCTTTGTTTATTTTCAACTGTTTTAACACCTTTAAACCGTTGCAAACTTTGAAAAATCATATCTTTTTCATGTGTTGACGAAATTCAGTGAAACAAGAGACAGTGGACTCGTGTGGACGTCTTCTACATTCTAGAAGAGACCACATATTTTTTTGAGACTTCTGCTATTTTTGTTGGAGTGGAACCCAATGTGAGATTTCTAATTTATAAACGATATGGAAAACGATGATGTATAAATTATATAGTCGATGTATGGGTTATATAAGCGTTGTAAACCTCATGTACAAGCGTTGTATAAGTTGTACGTTCGATGTATAAGTTATATATGCGTTGTAAAAATTATATATGTGTTGAATAGAAGTGAAATGCTTATATGTATATATATATATATACGCCCCTCTTCCACAAACCATGGACGATATTTATTGGTTGTGATTGGTGTGAAAATTGGTTGATTACGAATGGTTGATTAGAATTGTTTGTGGTTGAAATTGATTGATTGTGGTTGAAAAATACCCGTTTGTGGTTGAGAAATATTTGTTTTAAACCACATAGGATTAGTTTGTGGAAATGAAAAAAATACACATGCCGCCTGTGTGCGAACTAGATGCATGATTCCCCATTGTCAAAAGTTGCGAGGCTTTAAGGTAGAGCGAGGAGCCGTACTAGGGACGGTCCCGGTTTTAACTACCCTGCCGTTATGCTGCCGAAATTTTGAATAATATTCATGTGTTAGAATTATTTTCCTGTGTTGAAACTATATTCGTCTGTTGAATAGAAAATCTTCATGTGTTGAATTGAAATTCATTCGTTAAATCAAATTCATGTGTTGAATGGTATTCGTGTTTTAAATATAAAAATCACCTTTTTATCTATATATATAAACTATAGAAAACCTTCATGTGTTGAATCGAAATTCATTTGTTGAATTGAAATTCATGTGTTGAATGGTATTCATATTTTGAAATAAATTGTTTTATAATAAAAATGATATTTTTATCATCTATATGAACTATATAAAATAGTCGTGTTTTGAAATAAATTGTTTTATAATAAAAATCATATTTTTATCATCTATATGAACTATATAAAATTGTCGGGTTTTGAAATAAATCGTTTTATAATAAAAATCACATTTTTACTATATACATGAATTGTTAAAAATAGTGAAGTGTTGAAATAGAAGACAGCTAGATAAAAATATCATTTTTATCAAATGTATGAAATGAATATAGTTTTGAAATCAAAGAATTGATATATATATATATATATATAAATAGAATTGAAATATATCGAATAACGAAGCTGCAGTTCGTATTTTGAAATCGTGATTTCAAACGATTAGTGCGGGAGATCCGACTATCGGATTTTCCCGAAATCGCAACCGTTGGGTTCGCTTTGGAAATATCTTTCCAACGACACCAACTTTGTAAAGATCCAACGGTTGGATTGTCTGGAATGTTTAATTCAAATCTGAAGAAAAACAGCGCCAGAATCGATTATATTTAAATATATATACATATATACGACGCTGCAGTTCGTATTTTGAAATCGAAACTTCAAATGATTATACCGGGGGATCCGACCGTCGGATTTTCCCGAAACTGGAACCGTTGGATTCGTTTTGAAAAGTTCTTTCTAATGATGTAAATTTTGTGAAGATCCAATGGTTAGATTTTCATATATGTGTAAATCAAATCTAAAGAAAAACAGCGCCACGGCCGTGTTATGGCCCGAAGCGTTGTTTGAATAAATGTGATATTTTAAAATAAATAAAAATAGCGATAAATCGTTATAAAATATTGTAAACGATATGGATGTAAAATTTAGAAACTAACTGAAGGTTGGCTAAGTCGAATGGTTTCCTGGGTGTTGATCTGATGTTGGTTTCGGCCTTCGGGGTTAATATTTGGGAAATCGTTCTCTTACTGATTTACGGTTAGTGACTAATGAATGGAAATGATGCGTATGTAGTGTTTGTATAGCACGTGTTTATTATATACGTGAGTTCCTCAGAAATACCGGGTTTATCCCATTCTGAATAACTGAATCGACGATAAGAAATCGAAGATGAAGACGGTGGTTGAAGACCGGAAATCTTCACCTCGTTTGGATGGTAATTGATGTCCTGATTGGGAGGCATCTCGAAATATGGATAATGAGTGGTGATTGTCCAGACGTACGTGAAGATCGATGGGTTTGCGAGGTATATAGTGCCTCCGGTTTCGTTTAGACCCAGAACGGATTTGTAAATGGATGGTGTGTCTGACATTGGAATTTATTTTGTGTGATTGATAGCCATCAGTTACATGGCGTGAATTTCCTGTGTGGCATGCTAAGATGCAGTGATCAGGGCTTCTGTTGAAAAGCAAAGTCTTGTGGTGATGATCAAAGCCTCGCCCGTGTGGCGTAGCTTTGTGTATAACGTGAATCCGCGAACCTCACACCCCGGTATGAACCAGAAACGGGAGAGGACATCAGGGAGGGCACGCGTTTCTTCCTAGCTAGAAGTGGCGTCAGTGGTTTTACACGCCCTGACAAGTTTGACTTATGTGGTTGTTGCTGTTGCGAGGCGCCTCGGTTATATCGGTCGATCCGGGACCGATGGAGTCATTCGTTGGCTCATTTACGCCCCAAAGGGCGGGGAAACGCAGTGTCCAGGAATTTTAATCCACATTGGTGGACCGGCCCTGACGATCCAAGGGTCACTTGAGCTCTGATCCTGAGACTCGGGCTAGGCAGTCTCGAATTCGATAAGGACTATCTTTTGCCTTGGTTCATGACGGAAATCCAATTTCCAAATACGTGACTGTGCAGTTTTGATTGTATACCTATATTTGGCGACATAGTGGCATGGGACGCTCATGTCGTCTATGATTAATAGTTATGATTTGAAATTGTTTTTGAAACATATATACACTAGTAATAATATCAAATGCTTTTGTTTCATTCGTATCAAGCATATTTTGGCCATTATAAGGTAAAACTCTATCCTTCGGTTTGCGTTGCATTGTGTGATGGGAACTGAGTCTTATAATGGCTTCATTTTTATAAAAAGCATTGCGATGTTTCAAAGAATGATTTGTTTTAAAGCACTGGCAATCCGATGGAGTAAACCCATTCCACGAAAGTGGCGTAGTCCTGTGACTAGCCATATTATAAATGTGTTGAGTAGATTTCTCATACCAGTCCCATGACTGACTCGTAGTTTGTTTCACTTGCAAACTCGGGTGCCCCTCTTTCTACACGGGAAGCCTTGTATTCAGGTTTTAGCTGGCTCTTTCTGGATAGCTGGAGCTGAAGATGGATCTATTATTTATCTCTTTTTATGCTGTTCAGCTCCTATTATACATATTATGTTTGTTTTCCGCTGTAGACATTTATGTATAGTTGAACTGTACTTGTGCTAAGTATGATCCTGTATTCTGTGTAACTCTGATGATTACGTTTATCCAGTGTATTATTTGTTCATTATCTGGTGTATCTATTTAATTTTGTTCTGCTATTATCTGTTTCTGTGTTATATTCCAAAGATTACCCTTGCCGCCGTCAGTACGGGGTTTGGGGACGTCACACAAATAGGTATATGTTTATTGTATTTCTTGGATTTCGGATGATTTTATGAACCAATTGGCTAGCCGCTTGGCTTTTTCTATTTCTTTTGGATTAAAGAAGGCCATGGGAGGCTATATGAAATATCCCAAAGTCCCCGGTGCAGGGGAGGTTTTGGCGAAATTTTTCGAAAATTTAGGGTGTTAGCCAAATTTTTGAAAAATTTGGAAAGTTCTTAGAAACTGAAAAGTTGAAGAACTTAAGACGTAAAGAAAATAATGAAAGTTGAGTTGATTTGTTTAACAACTTTCGGCTTCATTCCTTTTCGGGGACGAAAAGTTTTAAGAGGGGGAGATTGTAATAACCCGGAAATCCGAGCCAATTTAAAATTTTTATTTTGGCAATTTTAGCGAATTTTGATTATTTAAAATGAATTATTTTAAATAATAATGACGAAAAATATATTTTGAATAGAATTAGAATGTATATACTTATATACATCGTCGTTAGAATATAAATATTTATTTATAATTATAAAAGGAATTGAAAATGGCGCGGTAGTTCGAAAATTCGATTTCAAACTTCAAATGAATGTACCGGATTCAAAATAAACTGGATTTTAGTGAAACCAAAAATATTAGAATCTAATTGAGAATATCTTTCCAACGAATTAGGGAAATCAAAATTTCATAGAGGGAATCAAAAGATATGCCCAATTGAAAATTCAGAATAGTCGTTATGGAATTCTGGCCCTTAAAAATGGAAATTTTGCAAACGACCTCAGTTTTCGACGAAACCACTTTTGTTGGATCCGTGATGTCTAGTTATTGCTAAATTCCAAAATTCGTAATTTTCTGAATCAATATGTGAGCGTGGCAGAGGAAAACGCGTTTGACCAGTTTTAGTTGATTTTAATCGACTAGAAAATGACCATTTTTCAAACGGTCTCAGAATTCGATGAAATTAGTTTTGTTAGAACCGTATCATCAATTCGAAGCTAGAAAATATTTTTCTGTAACTTATTGAGTCAGTATGTGGCCCCGGTAAATTGAAATGCACGTTCAAAATCAATATATAGATTTATATTTTGATTTTGATGGAAACTGATCGAATCGATCGAATCAGCTTATGATACATATCCCATTGTGTTCAGAATGGGGGCAACTAGCTGTGGGCGACAGGCCGTGGGTTTCGTTTCGAGTTCGAAATAAAAAGTTACTTTTTGAAAATTAAATTAATTAAAATAAATATATATTATTATATCCCCCTTTTCTCCTTATACCAAGTCCACCCCACCCCCGGCTCAATTCATTTCAGAAAAGAAAATAATAAAAAAACCCGCTGCAACCCCGTTAGCCCCCCCTCGATCTCATTCGCCGCCCACCAGAGAAGCCTCCGCCGACCTCCTCGGTCCCCCTCTCTCCTCAGCGCGCCCCCTCCTCTCTCCTCCTCCCGTTCGAACTCCACCCCAAATCGATCCAAAACGAATCCGCCACGCCCTAACCCTAAGATCGACGCCGCCTGCCCCCTGACGCCACCACCAGGCCTGCGCCGTCCCCTGCTACCACCAGCGCCGCTTCCGACGATCCTTCACCCTCCTCCGATCAATAAAAAGTGAGTTTTTCCCGTTTTAATTATTTATTTAGTTTTTTTTATTTGTTTAAGTGTCAAAAATATGATTTTTCTACACTATAAAATTCTGATTTTTGGTAGATATAAAGTTATAATTTTTAAAATAGAAAAGGTCGGATTTTTATTTAGTTAATCAAATAGAAAAGGTTCGATTTTTATATAGTTAATCAAATAGAAAAGGACGGAATTTTACATAGTTGAAATAGTGAAGATAAAAATTCGATTTATATATATATATAGTGAAGCTAAAAATTCGATTTTTATATATATGAAGTGAAGATAGAAATTCGGTTTTTATATGTATGAAGTTAAGGTAAAAATTCGATTTTTATAGCGTTGAAACAAAAATATGATTTTTATATTATAGGAAGAATAAAAATATGATTTTTATATTATAGGAAGAATAAAAATATGATTTTTATTTATGTAGAGTAATAAAAATATAATTTTTATTATATTATTAGCGAGATAAAAATAGAATTTTTATCTATATAGTAGCGGTATAAAATTAGAATTTTTATCTATATAGGTAGCAGTGTAAAATTGTGATTTTTATATATGTAGAGACTACGGACAATGAAATTGACAAAAGGCGAGCTCGACGAAGATTTCTATATATGAAGAGTCGTGGCGTCTGGTATAGCTATTCGGTGAGAACTCCTCACTTTTATTTTAAATTCTAGTTGAAATTTATACTAGGATGCAGACGGTGCTTAGTAGCACCCGACACCCGTCGTCCACAGACCATAGATGGCTTGTTTGTTTGATTGCTGTGTTGTGAAAATTGATCGTGTGATGTGAAATGAAATAAAATATTTTATAGTGGAAAATATTTTATAGTTAAAAATATGATTTTTAACGTGTATATAAAATATATAGAAATAAACAAATCGGAGATTTGTTTATATACACTGATTTGACTGATATTGATTGGGACGATAAATTTTACACATCGCCCAACTACACAAATAAAATCTGTGTCTGATTGTTTGAAACCCCACATGGGTGTTGGGATGAATTTGGGCATACACTAATCCCAATAATTAGCTGTATGTCGATCGATTGATTGACAGGCTGTTAGAAGCGTTGAATATTTATACTCGATGCTTATACAGTGTAGAATGCACTCTGGATGATGGTTGATTATTTATCGTTGCTATTGTATACATGTGTTGTATGGAAACCATATAATTAACATTATATGGTAATTGAATGGGCCTCATTCCAATATAGAAAATAAATTCATGTGTTGAATAGAAAATGAATTCATGTGTCGAATTGAAAAATATTCATGTGTTGAATAGAATAAACATTCATGTGTTGAATAAAAGCCGTGTTGATTAGATTGACGCCATTTTGACGTGAATGATATTTATTTCGATTTTATTCATTTTTCAATGAATATTGAAAGTGATTTCAAAATTCGAAATAAATTGAAATGAATTGAAATTGAATTGAAATCGATTTGAAATGAAATTAAAATGAATTTATACTGAAAAAATTCGATTTTGATTTGAATTTGAAAAGGAAGTTGAAATCGTTTTGAAAACAAATTTAAACGATTTATAAAATACGTTTTGAAAGGAAATCAACGATATATATATAATATATATATTATATATATTAAATGGCCTGAATAAAACACGCCGCGTCGCAGCAGTTCGCGAATTTCCACCATTGACTTCGAATGGATATTACGGGAGATCCGACCGTCAGATTCTCCCAAAACCGGAACCGTTGGGTTCGTATCGAAAAGAGCTTTCTAACGAATATTAGAGATTTGAAATCTAACTGTTGGATTTGGAAATATGTCCAAATCAAATTTGGAAAAGGTCGTTGTAAGTGCAGTTCGATGGCCGTTGATGGAAATCGACTGTACAGGCCTTGATAAAATTATTAAAAATAGTAATAATTTGTGTAAAATCATAAGAAATGATTTGAGAAGAATTAGGGTGACAAACTCCATATTTGAAAAGATAAAAGTAGAATTTATCGAAAGGAACTAGTTTTGAACTAGAATAATAATTTGTTTATTTTTAAAATAAATAAATTGGATTTGAAATGGTTTTGATAATAACCAGAATTTCCAATAATTGAATTGGAATGGATTTGAAACGAAATCGTCTTTGGAATATTTCGATGTTGGATTTCGGGATTATACAGATATTGTTATGGAAATTTGAAAGATATATTTATATCATTATTTCCAATACGATATTTGTTGGCCGTAGAATTTGATACTGAATATAAGCCGAAATATTTTCTATTCAGAGCCTTTTATATAATATCAAATGCGATTTGGGTTTGTTGTGAATGGTGTCTTCATTAACACTGTTCTTAAACCCAGTTGGGAAAAGATTAAATCTTTTTATTTTTATTCAGATTTAATGAAGCGTACCAATTAAATATTATTTAATTGGAATTGAATTGGTATTGATTTTTGGGTTTATCGTGAATAGTGTTTTAAATAACACTTGTTCTTTAACCCGATAATTAATGGAATGTGATTTTGGGTTGTCGTGAACGGTATCTTCAATAATACTGTTCTTAGACCCAAAGGAGTTAAGAAAATCAGAAACTAACTGGAGATTAGTTAAGTTGAATGGTTTCTGGGGTATTAATTTGATGTTGGTTTCGGCCTTCGGGGTTAATATTTAGGGAAGTGCTCACTTGCTATTTTACGGTTAAGGGCTGATAGAATGGGATGTGATTTTGGGTTTATCGCGAATCGTGTTTTAAATGACATTGGTTCTTTAACCCAGTTAAAGACAGGATGATTAAAACCAAGTGGAGTTTTAATGAATCTTTAATTAGATTGAAAAGATCGAGAATGGAGTATCACCAGTTTTGCTCCAGGTGATAGTTAAATCTTTAATTAGATTTGAACGTGAAATGGTAATTGAATTTACCGATAACACCGTGGTGTTAGATATGAAGTATGACCAGTTTTACTTCATGGGATGAATAGGTTGGGATTGGGAAATAAAATAAATTATTACTTCGGTATGGTTCGTTAATCTCGACTAGTTGAATTGATATTCAAAAGAAGATTAAAGAATAAATTTAAGGAATTTATCTTTGATAAAATTAATGGGAACCTATCCCTAAGAATGTGAAATTTAGCAATTAACTGAAGATTAGTTAAGATGAATGGTTTTCTGGGTATTGATCTGATGTTGGTTTCGGCCTTCGGGGTTAATATTTGGGGAATTGTTCCCTTACTAATTTACGGTTAGTGACTGATGAATTGGAATGAGGCGTATGTTGTGTTTGTGTAGCACTTATTTATATAAGCGAGTCATTCAGAAGACCGGGTTTATCCCATTCTGAATAACTGATTCGACGTGGTATCGAGGATGAAGACGGTGGTCAAAGACCGGAGGTCTTCACGTCGTTTGGGTGGTTGCTGATGATCTTGATTGGGCCGTACGCCCAAGAGGAGGGAATCAGTTAGTGGTCGTCCAGACGTACTTGGAGATCGATGGATATGCGGGGTACAAGGTGCCTCCGGTTTTGTTCCGACCCAGAACGGACTTGTAAATGGACTGTGCGTCTGACAATGGATTTTATTTTGTGTGATTGATTTCTATTAAATATATATCTGTTTGGCGGCGGAGAATTTATTATCTTTCTTAACGATCTTCTCTGAGACGTACGAGCTCAGGGGTTGTGTGACACCCCGTATTTTTACATTTTAAAAAGTAAGAAATTTACATACGTATACGATGATACGCAAAGCATATAAACCAGTAAAGCATGAAGATAAAAGATATTCTGTTTATACTTCTAGAATTAAGGTAAACGAGATTCACCATTGCGTTCGTCTCGGAAAAATACGCGAAATAGAGTCCGAGTTTTCGAGAATCGGAGTCCGTATGACCCATTAGAGGCCCAAAGAAGATTAGTGGAAATTTGAAATTCGGAAATAGGTTTGAAAACCAGATCTGGGGTTAGGCGGGAATTTTCCCCGCCTAGGGCATGTCGACAGGGCTGTCGACAGGCCTGTCGACTTGGGCCCAGACCAAGTCGACAGCCCTGTCGACTTACCTGTCGACAGGGGGTGGCCGGGGCAATTTGCCTGGCGCACCTGTTTGTCTCACCTGGTCTTGTTCTTGGGCTGATTCTGGAAGCTTCCGAGATCTGATGGTCCTAATCTATCCTAGATCTAATCCTATGGCCTAAAACACTCCTAATCTCTATAAAAACACCCCTAAGCCCCCTCCTAAACCCTCATAAATCACTCTCTCCACGAAGTGCTGCCCAAATGCCAAGTGACCATGGCTTCCATCCCCTTTTCCTAAAGCCTAAGCACTCAAATCGGGTTCAAATCAAGTGGTGCAAGCTAGCTACACCAAATGGAAGGAAGATCAACGTTGCTATGCGAGTTCCATGACGATTTTTCAACAAAGGAGGCACCTTTCTTAGCCAAGATGATTCATGCTCCTTTCCCTAGGCCTAACTATGTAAGTTCTAGCTACTTTTAGATGGAAACGGTAGTTTTGATAATGACATGGGATAAAATGAGGCTAAACATGATTATGCGAACCTATATGAACCTTACCTTGCCTCTTGTGTTCATGTTTATGATTTTAGGCCATGTGAGTGACTTAATCATGCCTCTCATGCTATGCATAACCTAGTTTATCTTGCAAGTTTGGATCTTTATGCATGAAATGCTAGCATGAACCTTTAGGAACCATTTTTACTTGTGGAACATTGGCTAAGATTAGATTTTGGGGGCTTATGCATGTTTATGAACCCAAACCCCTAATGTCAACATGCAAGTTTGTGGCCAAATCCTTTATGACATTATGCATACTTATGGCCAATTCCCTTTTCTTTTCATGTTATGCATGCTTGTGGCCAAACCTTTATGAACCTATGCATGTTTTGAGCCAAACTCTCATGATACTATGCATGTTTGGGGTCATTGTGTAGCATAGTATCTCTACGATGTGACTCGTCCATTCTTGCGTTGGAACACGATTTGGGTTGAGGTTAGACAAGCGTGAATATAGCATGAAAAACTTAACTCGAAGTTGCATGAAAACATGATAGGCGAGCTAAACTTGACATGAACCATAATTTGGGTAAATGGGTATAAACGTGATAACATGTAACGTTAAATATGACATGTGTTTATACTTGAAAACATAACTTGAAATGTAACATGGAAGTTGACATGTAAGTATGCATAAAAACATAAGCTTGGGAATTTACCTATTAAGTTAGGTCTACCCATTGGGAATTTACCTATTAAGTTAGGTCTACCCAATTGCTTGAAAACTTGACTATGAACATGACACTAGACTAAACATGAAAGTGGCCAACTCGAGGTTGGGTTGAGTTTGCAACGTAAAACTACCCGGAACCGACCGGCCTAACTAGTAGTTGCAAACAATAGGACTCAATGTGAGAAGTTGGCCATGTTGTGCTTGAACCCGAGGTTAGACCAAGTTGTGGTGTAAATCTACCCGGACCCGCCCGGCTTAACTAGTAACCACAACAAAGTCTAATGTGAGAGGTTGGGGTGCATTAAATAATTAATGCCACATAATAGGGTTAAGTTAATTTGATTAATGAGGCTTAACCAAATATGACATGGACAAACGGGTTAAGTAATTTGATTAGGCTAATGATACTTAACAAAACATGACAGGGTTGGGTAGGTTAAGTAACTTGACTTGCCTAACGACACTTGACCATTTTTATACGACTAATGGACGGGATTAAGTTAACTAACACTTAATCAATCCAACACGATAACTTGATAAGGTTAAGTAAATTTTCTTAAGTAACACTTAACCCATTAGACAAACCCCAATTCGGAGGATTGGGTAAATGACCATAGTTAACAAGGATAAGGGAAATAAGGCTAAGTGGTAAACCTTAGTTAAGGGAAACTAAGTAATAATCCTTAGTCAAGGAAATTTGGACCATTTCTTAGATAGATTAGTAACCCGATACGTTAGGTCAACGTTTAAGTATGCGTGTAGGAGCAGGCTATCTGATTTAGATAAAGGCTCCAACGAACTGGGTAACGAAGCAGCGGCTTCGGGGAACGTGAGGATATTCTTGGGATCCCTCTGTGAGCTGCCAGGTCATTATACTAGGCTCACGAGAGGTTGAGGTCTGCGGTAGAAGAACCAAGAATATGCCTTGGTTGCTATGCGAGCGACCTAAAGAATGGGGTGGATAGCAATGAGCCGACGAATACATAAGGTGCCCGAGATAGCAAGTTCGTCGATCATCTACCATCTTGAGTCAAGCGTGTACGTACGGAAAGGCAGGGAACACCCAACATACCATAATTGCTATCTAATTATGGGTGAGGTAGGCCGTAGGATGTGGGCTGGCCGGAGTGTAGTTCTCATGCAAGATTTTCTCTTGTGTTGCCTTTCACTAGTTGAGGGAGGGGTCTCGTGGGACCATAGCCACGTGTAGAAAAGCAGACCTTAGTATCTGCATCGGCAGATAAATCTAAAGCTCCCGACCGAGTCCTGTATTTCTTGGTTTGCCCTGTGACAGGACTCGGGTGGCACGATGTGTTACATGTGCATACAGTAATAGAAAAACGATTCACGATGGATGTGTGGGAAAAAGGGCGCGGTTGAGGGTTAGCGTAATCCCTAGTGGCCTAGGTGGTTTAACCCAAACCGAAATACGAAAGCGTGCAATAGGTAAGCGTAATCCCTAGTGGTGCTAGGTGGCGTAAGTCCTAGTAGTTCAAACGATGATTCATATGGAAGAGCCTAGCTAGAACAAGGGTGACAGTCCAAACGATTTCAAGGATAATACGACATGAGGAAGCCCGTACGAGGTACGGCAAAGGACTGAACCTATATATACATGGAAAGAAACATATGATTTGAGTAACCTATATATGCGATATATTAGGTTGACATGGACCATTACACGACTTTGAGTAAGGGACATTCCTGGTTAACACATAACAAGGCTGGGATACTAGTACGGAGGGTGCAGAGCAGATATATATATATATGTTAGAACTAGGAAGAATATACATAATAGATACCGTGGGATGTTAGACGGGGCAGATACCTTGGGATAATGTACTCGATAGAGGTCTGATGATGTGATACCTTGACTTATCATAACACCGTAGTTTGTCATGATACCTTAGTTCACCTTGCCACAGTAGTCAACCGGCTACCCTGGTTTAGTTTATCTATCTTGTAGTTATCCTTATGGTTACTTTCAGTTTATGCATGTCATGTTACCTTTACCTGTTTTTATACTGGAAGTAGATAGGACTTACTCAGTCTTTTTGACTGACCCGTTTTGTTTCGCCTCTTTTCTTCCGTTCCCCCCCCCCCCAGGTTTCAGGGAGGAAGCAATGCTGTTTAGTTCGGACTTCTTCTGTTTGAAGGTCATCATGGATGGCTTGGACTTTCTTGGCTATGGCTACTTTACTGTTTTATTTGGGGAATAATTTATTAAAAAGTCTTTATGCTTCTTTACTACTGCAAGACAGGTTTTGATGTACTCTGATGTAAAAGGCTTTAGACCTTAATTATTGAATTTATGAAAGTTCGATTTTACTTCCGCTATTTTATATGTTCTGTCTTGTGATATTTCTGTGCATGTTTACCAATAATGCCCCTCTAAAGCTAGTGCATTCCCTTGTGAGTGACCCTAGCGGAGGCGGGGTGTTATATTTGGTATCAGAGCAGAAGGTTACCAGGCTGGGCAAAAGTTTTTAAAGACCTTCTGAAAATTATTTGAAAAACCATTTACGAAGAAGCATTTTTCAAGAAAAACTTTGTTTCAAAAGTTATTCCCCAAAAGCCATTAGCAATGTCCTTGTTTTATTAGTTGAAATCCTCTTTTTCCCTTCTCTCTCCCATCGATAGTCATGTTGGCTTTGGTCACAAGTAGTTTTTGAGTTAGAAAAGTGTTTTCTTTATGATGGGGGAATAGTTCTTGAGAAAATGGAGTTGAGTTAGGAGGAAGTAAGGAAAGGGAAGGATGGTAGGGCAAGAAGAAAAAAAAAAAAAAAAGAGGGCCAGTCGACAGGGCTGTCGACTTACCCCCCCCCCTGTCGACAGGGCTGTCGACACGACGCGCCTGCAGATCAAAAAAATATATAAGCCCGAAGGCCGAGAGCTTCAGCTCATAACCCCCAATTCTCTTCTCCTTCCCTCCCAGCCACCAAAACCGAAAATTCACCAATTCCACCACCTCCCATCACCTCGTTTCTCCACCCTTCTTCATAAAATTAATCTCAAATCGAAGCTAGAGACCCTCTCCATCCGGATCTATAGTTCCCCTCTTCCAATTCGTGTTTAAATCACCATGGCCAATCAACCCAATCCCTACGAGCTTTACCCTCAACTAACCACGCAAGAGGTCGAGTGGTGTGACGAGCAACCAGGGATAATTGAGCACTACATGCAGCTTGCCACTAGGAATTTGATTTTAGGCCGACCAGTGAGGTTTGCGGATTTTGCGGGAACCGCCGTGGAAAGTTTGTTTGTTAATGCGGGTCTTATTCATATTCTGGATACGCACACAGCCGAGAGGAGAGGCTACAAGCGTATGGTAAGACTTTTTGATGCTCGTTTGCAAATTGATGTGGATGATAACGGGTTGATAACCTATAGTTCATGGGTTAAGGGTACCCATATATTTATGAATGAGGTCCACTTTGGGGAAATTTTGAATATCCGGGGTACGGGACTCGATATAAATGATCTGGAGATGGATGATTTGAATGTGTGGGGTAGGATTTTTTTTAATGGACTTGATAGGCAATGGGATAGTACACATTTGCGCCCCCTAGCTAGGTTTGTGATCAGGATATTGCAATATAATATTGCGGGGCAGAATCATGGGTTTGACAGAGTCCCAGTAGTTGTTAAGGCCGCTACTTATGCTATTTTTGGGGGCATACAAATAAACTGGGCAAGAACCATCTTACAGCAGTACCAGATCTTTAGGGGAGCAAGGCACTCCAATGTTTGTTTTGGGAACTTATGGACCATAGTTTTCCGTTGGTTCGGGGTGGATTTGCATGATGAGGATTGTGTGACACTTTCTAACCATCCCTCTGTTATCATCACTGAAGCTGCACTAGGGAGAATGAGTATAAATATGCATGAGCTGCAAGAGGAGCCACAACCTATGGAGCATGGGGGATTAGATGAGGAAGAGGATGAGGGTGACGAGGAGGAGGAGCAAGAGGAGGAGCCACATAATGGCCAGTTTGGACAGTTTGAGGGGCCCCATCAGGCACCACAGCACGAGGGTGAGCAGGCTGGGGATGGAGCCTGGCCTTATCAGGCCCCGGCACAGGGGGCTCCGGATACAGGTGCCTGGGATCCATGGGCTACTAGGGATCCAGACTGGAGGACTGAGCTGAGATATGTTTCACAGCAGCAGGCTCGCTTGATGAGGAGCCACCAGGATATTATGAGGTCACAACAGCAGACGCTGGAGTCACAGGTAGCCATGGCTCAGACACAGCAGCAGATGCTTCAGGATATGAGTTCCTCTTAAGATCAGTTGGGGGCTGGGATACAGGACCTACAATTAGAACTTAGGCAAGGGAACCGACGACATGAGGAGAGGCTTGATAGCTTAGAGGAGCTCATCCGTAGCTATTTCCATCAGGATTGACTTCTATCAGTTATCCGTAGGATAGTATTTTATTTCAGTATTGTTTAGCTGTTTCTTTTGTTGTCTAGTTGTAACGATGTACTGAAACTATCTTAATAAAGTTTGTACGTTGTTTGTTTATGCAATTTGTTGTGTCTAATGTGATTATGAAATATTGAACGATAATGTCTGATAACGTAGAACAACGAAAACAACAAAACGGGATATCTCTCCGTTACATAGAAATTTAGAAAGTTAGACTTTTCTAAATTAATAATGGATGGTAGGATCTTGGATGCTCAAATTGGATGAACTTCACTCTTATTTTATAAGGGTGTGGGAAAATTTGGATGAAATTACTTTTTCAAAATTTTGCATTCATATAGAACTGCAAGTATATTTAGGATGAGAGCATCATGGTTTGAAAAAGAAATTTTTAAGAAATTGCATTCATGTAGGCGGTACCACAAGTTAGGCATACATATTTTTCTACAATGTGATTCACTTTTGCACATGTGCACATGTTTGCAACAATTGGCTGAACACTTCTGGATGCTAATATGGGGACATAAATCCTACTACTATTGAATTTCGGGGACGAAATTCCTTAAGGGTGGGAGAATGTGACACCCCGTATTTTTACATTTTAAAAAGTAAGAAATTTACATACGTATACGATGATACGCAAAGCATATAAACCAGTAAAGCATGAAGATAAAAGATATTCTGTTTATACTTCTAGAATTAAGGTAAACGAGATTCACCATTGCGTTCGTCTCGGAAAAATACGCGAAATAGAGTCCGAGTTTTCGAGAATCGGAGTCCGTATGACCCATTAGAGGCCCAAAGAAGATTAGTGGAAATTTGAAATTCGGAAATAGGTTTGAAAACCAGATCTGGGGTTAGGCGGGAATTTTCCCCGCCTAGGGCATGTCGACAGGACTGTCGACAGGCCTGTCGACTTGGGCCCAGACCAAGTCGACAGCCCTGTCGACTTACCTGTCGACAGGGGGTGGCCGGGGCAATTTGCCTGGCGCACCTGTTTGTCTCACCTGGTCTTGTTCTTGGGCTGATTCTGGAAGCTTCCGAGATCTGATGGTCCTAATCTATCCTAGATCTAATCCTATGGCCTAAAACACTCCTAATCTCTATAAAAACACCCCTAAGCCCCCTCCTAAACCCTCATAAATCACTCTCTCCACGAAGTGCTGCCCAAATGCCAAGTGACCATGGCCTCCATCCCCTTTTCCTAAAGCCTAAGCACTCAAATCGGGTTCAAATCAAGTGGTGCAAGCTAGCTACACCAAATGGAAGGAAGATCAACGTTGCTATGCGAGTTCCATGACGATTTTTCAACAAAGGAGGCACCTTTCTTAGCCAAGATGATTCATGCTCCTTTCCCTAGGCCTAACTATGTAAGTTCTAGCTACTTTTAGATGGAAACGGTAGTTTTGATAATGACATGGGATAAAATGAGGCTAAACATGATTATGCGAACCTATATGAACCTTACCTTGCCTCTTGTGTTCATGTTTATGATTTTAGGCCATGTGAGTGACTTAATCATGCCTCTCATGCTATGCATAACCTAGTTTATCTTGCAAGTTTGGATCTTTATGCATGAAATGCTAGCATGAACCTTTAGGAACCATTTTTACTTGTGGAACATTGGCTAAGATTAGATTTTGGGGGCTTATGCATGTTTATGAACCCAAACCCCTAATGTCAACATGCAAGTTTGTGGCCAAATCCTTTATGACATTATGCATACTTATGGCCAATTCCCTTTTCTTTTCATGTTATGCATGCTTGTGGCCAAACCTTTATGAACCTATGCATGTTTTGAGCCAAACTCTCATGATACTATGCATGTTTGGGGTCATTGAGTAGCATAGTATCTCTACGATGTGACTCGTCCATTCTTGCGTTGGAACACGATTTGGGTTGAGGTTAGACAAGCGTGAATATAGCATGAAAAACTTAACTCGAAGTTGCATGAAAACATGATAGGCGAGCTAAACTTGACATGAACCATAATTTGGGTAAATGGGTATAAACGTGATAACATGTAACGTTAAATATGACATGTGTTTATACTTGAAAACATAACTTGAAATGTAACATGGAAGTTGACATGTAAGTATGCATAAAAACATAAGCTTGGGAATTTACCTATTAAGTTAGGTCTACCCATTGGGAATTTACCTATTAAGTTAGGTCTACCCAATTGCTTGAAAACTTGACTATGAACATGACACTAGACTAAACATGAAAGTGGCCAACTCGAGGTTGGGTTGAGTTTGCAACGTAAAACTACCCGGAACCGACCGGCCTAACTAGTAGTTGCAAACAATAGGACTCAATGTGAGAAGTTGGCCATGTTGTGCTTGAACCCGAGGTTAGACCAAGTTGTGGTGTAAATCTACCAGGACCCGCCCGGCTTAACTAGTAACCACAACAAAGTCTAATGTGAGAGGTTGGGGTGCATTAAATAATTAATGCCACATAATAGGGTTAAGTTAATTTGATTAATGAGGCTTAACCAAATATGACATGGACAAACGGGTTAAGTAATTTGATTAGGCTAATGATACTTAACAAAACATGACAGGGTTGGGTAGGTTAAGTAACTTGACTTGCCTAACGACACTTGACCATTTTTATACGACTAATGGACGGGATTAAGTTAATTAACACTTAATCAATCCAACATGATAACTTGATAAGGTTAAGTAAATTTTCTTAAGTAACACTTAACCCATTAGACAAACCCCAATTCAGAGGATTGGGTAAATGCCATAGTTAACAAGGATAAGGGAAATAAGGCTAAGTGGTAAACCTTAGTTAAGGGAAACTAAGTAATAATCCTTAGTCAAGGAAATTTGGACCATTTCTTAGATAGATTAGTAACCCGATACGTTAGGTCAACGTTTAAGTATGCGTGTAGGAGCAGGCTATCTGATTTAGATAAAGGCTCCAACGAACTGGGTAACGAAGCAGCGGCTTCGGGGAACGTGAGGATATTCTTGGGATCCCTCTGTGAGCTGCCAGGTCATTATACTAGGCTCACGAGAGGTTGAGGTCTGCGGTAGAAGAACCAAGAATATGCCTTGGTTGCTATGCGAGCGACCTAAAGACTGGGGTGGATAGCAGTGAGCCGACGAATACATAAGGTGCCCGAGATAGCAAGTTCGTCGATCATCTACCATCTTGAGTCAAGCGTGTACGTACGGAAAGGCAGGGAACACCCAACAGACCATAATTGCTATCTAATTATGGGTGAGGTAGGCCGTAGGATGTGGGCTGGCCGGAGTGTAGTTCTCATGCAAGATTTTCTCTTGTGTTGCCTTTCACTAGTTGAGGGAGGGGTCTCGTGGGACCATAGCCACGTGTAGAAAAGCAGACCTTAGTATCTGCATCGGCAGATAAATCTAAAGCTCCCGACCGAGTCCTGTATTTCTTGGTTTGCCCTGTGACAGGACTCGGGTGGCACGATGTGTTACATGTGCATACAGTAATAGAAAAACGATTCACGATGGATGCGTGGGAAAAAGGGCGCGGTTGAGGGTTAGCGTAATCCCTAGTTGCCTAGGTGGTTTAACCCAAACCGAAATACGAAAGCGTGCAATAGGTAAGCGTAATCCCTAGTGGTGCTAGGTGGCGTAAGTCCTAGTAGTTCAAACGATGATTCATATGGAAGAGCCTAGCTAGAACAAGGGTGACAGTCCAAACGATTTCAAGGATAATACGACATGAGGAAGCCCGTACGAGGTACGGCAAAGGACTGAACCTATATATACATGGAAAGAAACATATGATTTGAGTAACCTATATATGCGATATATTAGGTTGACATGGACTATTACACGACTTTGAGTAAGGGACATTCCTGGTTAACACATAACAAGGCTGGGATACTAGTACGGAGGGTGCAGAGCAGATATATATATATGTTAGAACTAGGAAGAATATACATAATAGATACCGTGGGATGTTAGACGGGGCAGATACCTTGGGATAATGTACTCGATAGAGGTCTGATGATGTGATACCTTGACTTATCATAACACCGTAGTTTGTCATGATACCTTAGTTCACCTTGCCACAGTAGTCAACCGGCTACCCTAGTTTAGTTTATCTATCTTGTAGTTATCCTTATGGTTACTTTCAGTTTATGCATGTCATGTTACCTTTACCTGTTTTTATACTGGAAGTAGATAGGACTTACTCAGTCTTTTTGACTGACCCGTTTTGTTTCGCCTCTTTTCTTCCGTTCCCCCCAGGTTTCAGGGAGGAAGCAATGTTGTTTAGTTCGGACTTCTTCTGTTTGAAGGTCATCATGGATGGCTTGGACTTTCTTGGCTATGGCTACTTTACTATTTTATTTGGGGAATAATTTATTAAAAAGTCTTTATGCTTCTTTACTACTGCAAGACAGGTTTTGATGTACTCTGATGTAAAAGGCTTTAGACCTTAATTATTGAATTTATGAAAGTTCGATTTTACTTTTGCTATTTTATATGTTCTGTCTTGTGATATTTCTGTGCATGTTTACCAATAATGCCCCTCTAAAGCTAGTGCATTCCCTTGTGAGTGACCCTAGCGGAGGCGGGGTGTTATAGGTTATATATCGATGGATATCAAACGCATGGAGTGATTTGCCTGTGTGGCATGCCTAAGTGGCAATTGATCAAGGCTTTTGTTGAAAAGCAAAGTCTTGTAGGTGATGATCAAAGCACGACCTGTATGGCGTAGCTTTGTGTAGAGTTGATTCGCGAGCCTCACATCCCGGTTGTGAACCAGAAATGGGAGAGGACATCAGGGAGGGCATGCGATTCCTTCTAGTTAGAAGTGGCGTCAGTGGTTTGACACGCCTTGACGAGTTTGACTTATGTGGTTGTTGCTGTTGCGAGGCGCCTTTGCATATGATCATATTCCCACACCTTTGCATATGATCATACAACATTTAGAATCCTTTAAGGACAATGACTGCACGTGGATGATGTTTTGAGTAGATGGATGATGGATAGTAGGATACGTTCTTCCTAACTTGGAGATTTCGGGGACGAAATCCTTTAAGGAGGGGAGAATGTAACACCCCGCAATTTGAACATAAAAATTCACAAATTAAAGTATACTTAATTCAGTGAAATGGGTTGCGTAGAGAAATATATATATATTGATATATATATATATATATAATTGAAAATTAAATAAATAAATATGCAAAAATGTTCAAAACAGCGAATTGGGAGAGGGGAATAACCGAACCGGCCGATTTTTGAGGTCGACCCGAGCCCGCTGGGTCGACTAGGGGTTAATCCATGGTGTTTGGCTGTCAACCCGTGGGCCGATTCGCTCAAATGCAGATTTTGCATTTGAATGGTTCTCATGGTTCAGCTTTAATCTAAAGGCCCTTGATGGTTCCTACACTTGACTTCTTCCCCAAGACATGCTTTGATGGCTTGGATTGAATCTAGGGTTAATCCTATGGCTAATACTATCCTAATCCTCTATAAAAAGACCCCTAAACCTAGCCTAAATCACCATGATTCAATCCTACAACTAAACTATGTCAAATTTGTTCCTCTCATGGCCTCCACTCTCATGATAAAATTCCTAAGACTATTTCTATGAGAGATTGTGAGTTCATACAAGTGCTTTCAAACTTGTATGAGTGTTCTTAGTTTGCATTCAAGTCAAGTTGCAACATTTCTATTTCAAAGCAAGGATTTTTATTGATTTGGCGCAAGGGTTTTTCAATTGGGGCTTTTATATTTTGGTGCTTGCATAAGGGCTTCGTCTCAATCTTTATAATAAATATTCATTTGTTTCTTCATAGCGTAGTAAGCCCTTTTCTACTTTCTTTCTTTGAACTCTAAAGTTAAATGAATGATGCAAGTTTGGGGTTGATCATTATGATATGCAAGTTTGGTTGAACATTATATGCAAGTTTGGTTGATCATTATATGCAAGTTTGGTTGATCATTATATGCAAGTTTGGATGATCATTATGCAAGTTGGTTTAACCATTATGTATGACACATGTTGCTATGTTATGCAAGTTTGGGTTGAATATGTTATCATGTTATGCAAGTTAAACTTGATGTTGTGAGCATAAAGCTCTAAGCTTTATGTTAAAGGTTGCATTTTGGCAACATGAAAGTTATCATACCCCTTATGATAACTTGCATGTGACGCTAAATGCGAACTTCTAGCAACTTCTACATGTCATTTATCACCATGTATCACTCATATGCTAAGTTTGGTTTTATGCATGCTTTTGAAGCCTAATGATGCAATATGCAAGTATGTGAACATATGTACATCTCATATGCCACCATGATAAACTTGTGGCTTCAACACCTTTTTGTCATGATTCTGCCAAGTTCCCTATTTTACCCTTTATGCGTTGTTGCGATTATGTAAACGATGGGATTACGTTGGGGTTGGGCAACATTATGACAAAAACATGGTTTTTATAACATAACGTGATATGTTAACTTGTAATTATGTTTTGGAAACATAATGGACATGACACTTAGAAAATATGAGTGTGGCCAACTCGAGGTTGGGTTGAGTTTGTAGCATAAATCTACCCGGACCCGCCCGGCTTAACTAGTGGCTACAAACAATAGGACCCAATGTGAGAAGTTGGCCATGTTGTGCTCGAACCCGAGGTTAGACCAAGTTGTGGTGTAAAGCTACCCGGACCCGCCCGGCTTAACTAGTAACCACAACAAAGTCTAATGTGAGAGGTTAAAGCACATTAAGTTAATTAATTAATGCCTCCTGATTAGGGTTAAGTCATGGTCCACTTAATGCTTAATCAATTTGGGCTTGATGGGTTAATCGGGGTTAAGTCATGGATCTTGGGTACACTTAACCAATTTAATCCACGTTTGGATCGGGTTAACCACATTTAACCCGTTAAGGAAACCCTAGTTGCATGGTCCTTTTCAGCAGTAACCCTCTTGATAGTATCATAAGACCCTAGGGCTAGGCTAGGGTGGGGCACGATTACTGGGCTGACATGTAAGCGACCAAAACGACGGATGTGTAGGTACGCCAGTGTAGGTCCAGGCGGACTATGATCGTGCACATAGTCCGGCGTTGGAGAATCAGGCACGGGTACCAGTAGATCTAGGCTGTGCATACTTGATTGGTGTCCGAGGTCTACACCCTAGGGTGGACCTAGCACAGTTAGCTACATTTCATGTTTGGGCCGTATGACACCGACACTTGACGAGTTAGGCTTATAGGGAGCCGATCGACTAGACCGTGTAGTTGGACCTTAATTTAGGTCACCTCATGATGATGGGCCAAGCTTGGGCCAAGGGATCAATTCTTGTTTTTACTTGACATGTTAGAATGCTAGTACACCCGTGGTGCAAAACTTAACCTTAATTAGGCGATGACACCTTTATCTATCTTGTTAGTTAATCATCATGCCAGTATGTTGTTATCCTTATGTTCATCTCAGCTTCTCATGCCAGTTAACTTTACTAGTTCATAGACAGATAGTAGTAGGGCTTACCAGTCTTTTTGACTGACCTGTTTTCTTTCGCCTCTTTTCTTCCGTTTCCCCCCCTCAGGTTCTCAGGGTGGGAACATTGGAGCTTAGCTTGGATCTTTACAGCTTGCTTACTGGATTTGCTCATGTACGGTTTTGGACATTGAGCTAGCTATGTTTTATCACTTCATTTTGGGGATAGTACTTTATGTATTTCAGTTTTTCAGTTTATGCTTTTATCTAGACTTTGTTGTTGGAAAATAATGACCACGTACTTTGTTGTAACATGACTATGGTTTTGAAATGCTAAGTTTTATCCGCTGCTCTACTACTCTGTTTTACTTATATGTTCTGTCTTGTGATATCTGCATGCATGTTTACCTTGTTTAACGCCCCTCCAAAGCTAATGTCCTTGCAAGAGTGGCATTGGCGGAGGTGGGGTGTTACATTTGGTATCAGAGCATAAGGTTTACAAGATTTGAGCAAAAGTGTTTTTAAAACTTACCTTTTGAAAAACTATTTTCAAAACCAATTAAGTATTTTCCAAGAAGAGTCTAGTTATTTTAAAAAGGCTATTCCCCAAAAGCCATAGCACTATCCTTCGTTTCTTCATTCTGAATCTATCTTTTTCTTCGTTTTAGTATGGCCGATCGCTTTAACATCCCGGAAGGCGTGCAAGTACCAGTCTGGTTCCGGAGATTTATGGAGGCAAGGGCGAATGAAGCCGGCCCCGTGAACATTCCTCCTCCTTCCCCGGTCGCTAACATCTCTCCTCCTCCCGTAGCTGAGGTTCCTCCTCACCCTCAGCATCCGCAAGAGGATTTTGCAAAGCTTTGCAAAGACTTTAAGGCGATGGGTTGCAAGAATTTTGTCGGAACGGAGACTTCTGTGGAGGCAAGAAACTGGTAAAGGAAACTGAAGACCTCTTTGCTATCTTTGATGTGGAAGATCGTAAGAAAGTTCTGTTGGCGGTATGGCTATTGAAAGGGGAAGCTGCTTATTGGTGGGTAGTCACCACCACTACTAGACCAATTGAGACTTGGGATGACTTTAGGAGAAGGTTTGGACTAAAGTTTCTATCATCAACAGAAGAGAACCTTCAGATTGAAAGGTTCCTATCTCTAAAGCAAGGGGACATGACAGTTAGGGAATACGTGGATATGTTTAATCAACTTGCTCAGTTCGGTCTAAAATTGGTTAACACAGCTCGGAAGAAGGCCCTACACTTTGCTCTAGGATTGAATGAGCCATTGCGCGGTTTGGCCATGTCTCATATACCCCTGGGGGCGACCTTCGAGAGTTTGGTGAATATGGCCCTACTTCAAGAGGAAGATACCGAGAAAAGAGACAAGAACAACAAGAAGGGGAACAAGGGCAACAGCAATTGCAATGACAACAAGACCAGGGAAACAAGGAAGTGCAAGTTCTGTCGGATCGTTGGGCACATAGCCAAAGATTGCAGGAAGAGGAAGAGGAAGTTAGGCGAGTGTTTCCATTGCGGAGAATCTGGACATTTTAGCAAGGATTGCCCCAAGAAGCAAGGACAAGGGCAAGAACGAACTCAGCGAGTAGGACCCTCTGGAGGGCAGTTGCAGGCTCTCCTCACTCTTCCAGCTTTTGGTCGAGGTAGTGTTTCTATAAAAAGTCATGTTTACATTTCTGATTTCCCTGTTCATACCTTATTTGATTTTGGCACATCGCATAGTTTTATTTCTGATCTTATTGAAAGTTTTGCACCTATGTACTAGTCTAGTTGAGGTCCCGTTAGTGTTTCAAATCCAATTGGGGGTTCCGCCCATCTACCTGTGATTTGTGTGGATTTGAAAATCTCTATCTTGAGCATAGAATTCATGTGTAATGTTTAGGCTCTCGGGTTTATGGGATACGGGTTGATTTTGGGTGTGGATTGGTTGTCCAGTTATGGAGCCGTTCTTGACTGTGAGCATAGGGTGGTGAGGCTCATGACTCGCCTCGGTAATACCCTAGAAATTTCTTGTAACCCTAGAGGTCCCGTCATGTTATGCTATCTTGAATCTCTCGACTCGTCCATCGATGATCTGCAATCTGTAAGGGTGGTCCGAGACTATCCTGATGTCTTTGAAGAAGTTAAGGGGTTACCCCCTAAACGAGAGATAGATTTCCGCATTTATCTAGTCGATAATGCCGAGCCAGTATCATTGCCCGTTAGGCACATGGCCCCTCGTGAGAGAAGGGAGCTCAGTAAGCAAATCAAGGAGCTGCTTGAGAAGGGTTTTATTAGACGAAGCATTTCCGAATGGGGTGCTCCGGTGGTATTCGCTACTAAGGCGGATGGTTTGCTTCGTCTATGTGTTGATTATCGAGAGTTGAACAAGCTGACAAAGAAGAATAGGCACCCGTTATCGAGGATTGATGATCTCTTTGACCAGCTTGTAGGTGCTTCTGTTTTCTCTCAGCTCGATCTAGCCACCAGATTCCATCAGCTTAGAGTAGCTGAGGATAGCATTGATAAAACTGCGTTTAGGACTCCGGATGGATTCTTTGAATGGCTTGTCATGCCATTCGGATTGACTAATGCACCCGCCTACTTCGTAGACTTGATGAGTAGGGTGTTCAGGGCGTTCCTCAACAAGTTTGTTGTTGTCTTCGTGGATGATATTCTGATCTTCTCAAAGGACGAGGAAGAACATGCCAGACATCTCAAGGAAGTGATGGATACGCTTAGAGCGCATCAGTTGAAAGCCAAGTTCTCCAAATGTCATTTCTGGAGAAGGGAAGTTCGGTTTCTTAGACATATAGTTTCTAAGCAAGGCATAGCGGTGGATCCCGCGAAAGTGGTTGTGGTTCAAGATTGGAAGACTCCTAGGAATGCGACCGAAGTAAGAAGCTTTCTCGGTTTGGCGGGCTACTATAGGAAGTTCATCAGAGACTTCGCTAAGATTTCGGCCCCTCTCACTAAGTTGACGAAGAAGAACTTAGTCTTTGCATGGGACTTGGAGTGTTAGCTTGCTTTTCAAAAGCTCAAAAGAGCCCTTACCTCAGCTCCAGTTTTGGCATTACCCGATAGTAGTAAGATGTTTACCGTGTACACAGATGCATGTGGCACGGGGTTAGGAGCTGTTCTGATGCAAGAGGGAAGAGTGATATGTTATGGGGGTAGGCAACTTAAAGTTCATGAGAAGAACTATCCCACTCATGATTTGGAGTTAGCGGCGATCGTCTTTGCACTCAAATCCTGGCGCCACTATCTTCTAGGCGAAAGGTTTGAGTTGTATACTGATCACAAGTCACTCAAATACCACTTCTCGCAAAAAGATCTGAATCTAAGGCAGCAAAGGTGGATGGAATTTTTGGCATCTTATGACTTCGAGATAGCTTATACCCCTGGCAAGGGTAATGTTGTGGCGGATGCACTAAGCAGAAGGAGATTGACTTTAAGCCCCTTGTTCATTGAGATGAAGAACTTGGAATTCTTAGCAACCTTTGATTTCACGACGGCTGTTGAGTTGATGACGGGTTCATTAGCATCCCTTGAGCTTAGACCCACACTTCTTGATCAAGTTGGGGCTTCGCAGAGGGAAGATCCACAGATAGTCGAAGTTATGGACAAGTTGATTCGAGGTGAGACGTCTAGTCACCTTGCCAGATATACTATTGATGATAAAGGATGGCTAAGGCGTGATGGGAGATTATGTGTTCCTCGGGTGGGAGATTTGGTCCATAGAGTTCTTGAAGAAGCGCATCACTCGAAGATGACTATACATCCGGGAGGAGATAAGATGTATAGAGATATGAAGCGCAGTTTCTTTTGGGATGGAATGGAGAAAGATGTGGCAGAGTATGTTTCAAGGTGCATGGTGTGCCAACAAGTGAAGGCCGAGTCAAAGAAACCAGGTGGGCTATTACATCCATTGGAGGTCCCACAATGGAAGTGGGAGAGTATTTCTATGGATTTTGTGGATGGATTGCCTAGGTCAAGGAGAGGGAACACAAGCATATGGGTCATAGTTGATAGACTTACGAAGAGTGCTCACTTTATACCAGTAAAGAGCAAGAGGACCGCATCAGGGCTGGCGTCTATTTATCTCCGAGAAATAGTGCGGTTGCATGGAGTTCCTTCTAGCATAGTTAGCGATCGTGACCCGATTTTCACTAGCCAGTTCTGGAACAGTTTGCAAGAAACGATGGGTACACGATTGAATTTGAGTACAGCCTATCACCCCCAGACGGATGGGTTGCAAGTGTTTGCACGTGGATACTCGTGGATGCATGATACACATTAGGCACTAAGATCGGCTCACACACTTTCATGTTGCATATGCATGAGTGCTTATACTTATTCATGGATGAAACTTGTTATGCTATCACGTGGATGTTGCATATGGATGAATGTTATGTGCACTCATGTAGAGATTATAAATTATGTTAGGAATTTGCATACATATGGACTCATTTCACTAACATGCTTTGCATTAAGGAGGTTTACTGTATCAGTAACCGCCTGATTTTTGCATTAGATAAGTACATATACACACACCTTTGCATATGATCATACAACATTTAGAATCCTTTAAGGACAATGACTACACGTGGATGATGTTTTGAGTAGATGGATGATGGATAGTAGGATACGTTCTTCCTAACTTGGAGATTTCGGGGACGAAATCCTTTAAGGAGGGGAGAATGTAACACCCCGTAATTTGAACATAAAAATTCACAAATTAAAGTATACTTAATTTAGTGAAATGGGTTGCGCAGAGAAATATATATGTATTGATATATATATATATATATAATTGAAAATTAAATAAATAAATATGCAAAAATGTTCAAAACAGCGAATTGGGAGAGGGGAATAACCGAACCGGCCGATTTTTGAGGTCGACCCGAGCTTGCTGGGTCGACTAGGGGTTAATCCAGGGTGTTTGGCTGTCAACCCGTGGGCCGATTCGCTCAAATGCAGATTTTGCATTTGAATGGTTCTCATGGTTCAACTTTAATCTAAAGGCCCTAGATGGTTCCTACACTTGACTTCTTCCTCAAGACATGCTTTGATGGCTTGGATTGAATCTAGGGTTAATCCTATGGCTAATACTATCCTAATCCTCTATAAAAAGACCCCTAAACCTAGCCTAAATCACCATTATTCAATCCTACAACTAAACTATGTCAAATTTGTTCCTCTCATGGCCTCCACTCTCATGATAAAATTCCTAAGCCTATTTCTATGAGAGATTGTGAGTTCATACAAGTGCTTTCAAACTTGCATGAGTGTTCTTAGTTTGCATTCAAGTCAAGTTGCAACATTTCTATTTCAAAGCAAGGATTTTTATTGATTTGGCACAAGGGTTTTTCAATTGGGGCTTTCATATTTTGGTGCTTGCATAAGGGCTTCGTCTCAATCTTTATAATAAATATTCATTTGTGTCTTCATAGCGTAGTAAGCCCTTTTCTACTTTCTTTCTTTGAACTCTAAAGTTAAATGAATGATGCAAGTTTGGGGTTGATCATTATGATATGCAAGTTTGGTTGAACATTATATGCAAGTTTGGTTGATCATTATATGCAAGTTTGGTTGATCATTATATGCAAGTTTGGTTGATCATTATATGCAAGTTTGGATGATCATTATGCAAGTTGGTTTAACCATTATGTATGACATATGTTGCTATGTTATGCAAGTTTGGATTGATCATGTTATCATGTTATGCAAGTTAAACTTGATGTTGTGAGCATAAAGCTCTAAGCTTTATATTAAAGGTTGCATTTTGGCAACATGAAAGTTATCATACCCCTTATGATAACTTGCATGTGACGCTAAATGCGAACTTCTAGCAACTTCTACATGTCATTTATCACCATGTATCACTCATATGCTAAGTTTGGTTTTATGCATGCTTTTGAAGCCTAATGATGCAATATGCAAGTATATGAACATATGTACATCTCATATGCCACCATGATAAACTTGTGGCTTCAACACCTTTTTGTCATGATTATGCCAAGTTCCCTATTTTACCCTTTATGCGTTGTTGCGATTATGTAAACAATGGGATTACGTTGGGGTTGGGAAACATTATGACAAAAACATGGTTTATATAACATAACGTGATATGTTAACTTGTAATTATGTTTTGGAAACATAATGGACATGACACTTAGAAAATATGAGTGTGGCCAACTCGAGGTTGGGTTGAGTTTGTAGCATAAATCTACCCGGACCCGCCCGGCTTAACTAGTGGCTACAAACAATAGAACCCAATGTGAGAAGTTGGTCATGTTGTGCTCGAACCCGAGGTTAGACCAAGTTGTGGTGTAAAGCTACCCGGACCCGCCCGGCTTAACTAGTAACCACAACAAAGTCTAATGTGAGAGGTTAAAGCACATTAAGTTAATTAATTAATGCCTCCTGATTAGGGTTAAGCCATGGTCCACTTAATGCTTAATCAATTTGGGCTTGATGGGTTAATCGGGGTTAAGTCATGGATCTTGGGTACACTTAACCAATTTAATCCACGTTTGGATCGGGTTAACCACATTTAACCCGTTAAGGAAACCCTAGTTGCGTGGTCCTTTTCAGCAGTAACCCTCTTGATAGTATCATAAGACCCTAGGACTAGGCTAGGGTGGGGCACGATTACTGGGCTGACATGTAAGCGACCAAAACGACGGCTGTGTAGGTACGCCGGTGTAGGTCCAGGCGGACTATGATCGTGCACATAGTCCGGCGTTGGAGAATCAGGCACGGGTACCAGTAGATCTAGATTGTGCATACTTGATTGGTGTCCGAGGTCTACATCCTAGGAATTGATACACCCTGGGGTGGACCTAGCACAGTTAGCTACATTTCATGTTTGGGTCGTATGACACCGACACTTGACGAGTTAGGCTTATAGGGAGCCGATCGACTAGACCGTGTAGTTGGACCTTAATTTAGGTCACCTCATGATGATGGGCCAAGCTTGGGCCAAGGGATCAATTCTTGTTTTTACTTGACAAGTTAGAATGCTAGTACACCCGTGGTGCAAAACTTAACCTTAATTAGGCGATGACACCTTTATCTATCTTGTTAGTTAATCATCATGCCAGTATGTTGTTATCCTTATGTTCATCTCAGCTTCTCATGCCAGTTAACTTTACTAGTTCATAGACAGATAGTAGTAGGGCTTACCAGTCTTTTTGACTGACCTGTTTTCTTTCGCCTCTTTTCTTCCGTTCCCCCCCCTCAGGTTCTCAGGGTGGGAACATTGGAGCTTAGCTTGGATCTTTACAGCTTGCTTACTGGATTTGCTCATGTACGGCTTTGGACATTGAGCTAGCTATGGTTTATCACTTCATTTTGGGGATAGTACTTCATGTATTTCAGTTTTTCAGTTTATGCTTTTATCTAGACTTTGTTGTTGGAAAATAATGACCAAGTACTTTGTTGTAACATGACTATGGTTTTGAAATGCTAAGTTTTATCCGCTGCTCTACTACTCTGTTTTACTTATATGTTCTGTCTTGTGATATCTGCATGCATGTTTACCTTGTTTAACGCCCCTCCAAAGCTAATGTCCTTGCAAGAGTGGCATTGGCGGAGGTGGGGTGTTACAGGCCTATTATGAATATCTTGGGTTTGCAGTTGAAATTGTTTAATATATGTTGTGCAAGTTATATACCTTCACTATTTATCATATATATGTTTAATTCTTATGCGTATGTAAGTATGTAGCAGGTATAAGGAGTCGCACTACGCTTTGGAGCTCACTTGCGATAAATACTAAAGCGATAAGGAAAATAAATTACAAATATTACGCTAAAGAAGGTACATATGTGTGTTATATGCTTTGTGGTTACATATGTATTTTGTTTTCCCCATTTTGGGATGCCTCATCGTGTGATGATACGAATATTTGGATTTATATATGTGTTGTGATTTTTCCGGACCTCTCCGTACAAAGGAGATGCTGCCGAAATTTTCCGTGATTTCGGGAGTTAGAAAATTTATGAGATTTTTCAACTATACATATATAACTTATCTTATAAATGCTATTTGGTAAGTATGAATTTGAAAGTATGATTTATTTAATACCTTATCTCGTTCTCTTTTCGAGGACAACAAGATTTTAAGTGGGAGAGAATGTAACATCCCATATTTACTGTATATTTAATTTTCAATTTAAAATAAATAGAATGGAATAATCTAAGGGAAAATCAAATATTGTTGATTATAATAATAAGAATTGTTGAATTGAGTGTAAATAGATTTCCAGATTTAGCTTCATTTGGAAATATTGTGATTTGAAATTTGAAATTTAATATAATTTAATTAATTTGAGTGGGTTAATTTAAAAGCGTAATTCAAATTTAAATTGGGAATGGTGGAGTTTTAAGTCGTAAAATTATAACTGAAATTCAAATTCCAAATAATCAAATCAAGATTTAAAAATGTGTGCAATTTATTTATAGAATTATTTAAGTTATAATTTGATTAAATTTGAATTTAATGAATATTTGACTGAATTAAAACAGTTTATCGAATAACTGAATATTTCATTTATTTAATTAATTGTGAAATTTAACTATTTTGGCGACTGTCTCAAAATTCGACGAAACTGGCGCCTTTGGATTCACAACGATGAATTATGGTAGGATTCCAATTTGCGTTACAAACGGACTGGTAATTGGACCGTATGGGAGAAAGTGTGAAAGAGACCAGTGTAACATGATAATTGTTTTGTCTTAATTTGGCCTCCTATATATATATAATTAAAACTCCTTATCCACCTTATTCAGCCATTTTTCACTAGACGTAGTTTCTCTTTACCTATCTTTCTCTAATGGTTGAACAAAATACTCAAAAACTAGTTTTAAAAGGAAATCCAACTCAAAAATCAAAAATCTTCAAACCATAGTTTATCATATGTTAAAACGAAGATCTTGACGATACGAAGCTATGGGAGTTCTCATATTCGACATGCAGTAAGCGAGGTGGCCGGAAATCGCGATCAAAGGTTCTGGAATTCAAAATTCCATGGGCTTGATTTGGGCGTTTCCGATTTCAGCTACAATTGGAGAATTGAGCATATGGGTTTTGTGAAGAATATCGATACAAGTTCAGATATGGTGTTCGTTTGTTTTATTATCGACTAGGGTGTCAGAATTTCACGTTTTAGGGTTTCATGTGCCTTGGTTTCAACCGTGTGACGGCGGCAGTACATGCCATCGGAGGCCACGTCGGTGGGATAGGAGGTGCGCCTCGGGGAGAGTGTCCGATTTGAGGTGGTCTTGTCCTTTCCGGTGGTCGGGATTTACGGTGGGAGGCGGTCAAAAGATAGGTGCACGATGTGTTCTTTTTCCTATAGATTACTGTTCACATGAGTAGATGGAGCGGGATAATAGGTTGGAAGCGATGCTGACATGGTGGATGGGGATTGGTGAGAAGTATTAATTTATTATTTTTATATATTTAAAATTCCAATGGTAAATCGCTAATATCTTTCACATATTAACTCAGATTTAGACGCGGTTGGGTGCATTGAAATCATGGCGGAATTGCAGACGATCTGAGACTGGTTTGACTTTGTTGGGAGACTATGAAATTTTTGGGCTTTAATTAGACGTTCGATCCACTAAACACCCAAAGGTGAGTGATTCTATCGCTCACAATGAACTGAACTATTCCCATATTTATCGAATTAAATTATGAAATAGTTTGGTTGCATGGTTGTGATTGGTTGTTGAATTGGTTGCTTAAATTTGATATACAAGTGTGTTAGCATGCAAATTAGATCAATAATTAGTTATTTAATTTAATTAGATTTATAATTGGAAATTTTGATCCTTGATAATCCGTTGAACAATTTAATACTAATTAAATGGAATAAAATGGTTGGGATGGATGCCTTGGTTGATTTGATTACTGAATGAATATTGCTTGAACTGTTCTGTTATTCGGTACAAGATGATGTATGCTCATTTGACGATTAATTCTAATTTACCCTAGATGTTACGGGCATAAAATAAACATGGGATTAATCGATTAAAATAAATTAAGAACATGGAGTGAAATGATAAATCTATGTTACCCTGATTTGGATTGAAACGATATATATCCATCCCTGAAATATCGGAAAATTAAAATCACTTGGCCATAGGATAGCAAATTATATATGGACATCGGTTGGTTAAATGATTTCAAACATTCGAGATTCTGTTTGATGAAGTTTTTTTATTTAAAGGAATGTGTCGATTTGGATAAAGTTTACCTTCCTTTAACCATGAACCTTGAATGTTAATGAATGGTCATGGGAAATTACCCGAACAAATTGAGATTTGTAAAATGGGATTTTATTATATCTGGGAATTTCCAAATCTATGGTAAGATGTGAAATTTAAAATTCCCATGAATTGAGTTTTAAAAATGAAGTTAATTGAGGATACTTGAAAAGTTTTCTTCAAATTTGGCATGAATATGAAGTTGAATCCTTTAAACCGAACGGGTTAAACGATGTTGTAAATGAGATATGGAATTAATGAACTCCATTGAGACTGAAGTTAGATTTAAGTAGTGAAGTTCGGAAGAAAGGAACGATTTTTAGATAAAGAAGCTATTATATATATGTGTACACTGTCGATTTCAAATAACTATCCCTTTCCTTAAAATTTATTTATTAATTTTTTTACCTATAACTATTTTGTTATAACTAATTTTTTCTTATATTTTTTTTACTATATTTAAACTTTTAATTTATGTATATATATATATAGAGAGAGAGAGAGAGAGAAATATATCTTATCCTATTCCGAATTCACCATTATTTCATTCGGATAAGACCTTTGATAACTATTATATTCTATATATGTATATATTATTTTATATAAAGATTTCTTTATAAACAACTATTTTTCGTAGTTATATTTCTATAAAGTGTGAATTTCTTCCAAATAGGAAAATTCTTGGATCTAAACCGTTGTTCAAATGGAGTTGAGATAAGTTATAACCTCCTTGAATATGAATCAATTTCTAAATCGATCTTTAAATATGGAAAATGTGGGTTTTCTACACGAATATAAAACTTTCTTCTAAGGGATTGAAATGAGTTATGAAGTACATATTCTAATCAAGTAAGAATGGATTTCAAACATTAAGCGATTTGGAAAAATTTTGAAATCTTTGAGATGAAATATATTCTATTTGAATATAAGTCGATTTTTTTTAAAAATATTATATGATTATCATATAAGGATATGGAAATATATTCTAATTTAGAATATAATCGGTTTGGTATGATTTCTGATATTTTTGACATGAAGTTATATTCTATTTGAATATAAAATTGGTTCGAAACAGAATATGATATTTTGATATGAAGCAAAACTTTATGAAATATAAAAGAACCAACCGATGTGAAAGATATAAGCGTTGGTTGTTAAGGAGACCGGAGTCGACATAAGGCATACTCTCTGTCAGTGTCGATACCACTTTGACAACTGTGAACGTTATAACGTATCCAAAATGAGTATGAGCACTTGGAGGCGATTATTGAATCGAAGAAGATGAGATAACGATAGACCCGACCTTCGGGTCAGAATTGAAATGACTAAAACAGGAGCTATACCGTGACTAACTAAGGTAGCACCTTTGATCGGACACACTTCTTCGATACTATTTCTATGACTATGACGATGATTTTGGCCCATTTATGATTTTGGGAGTGTGATCTGATCCAAGGTGGGCGGTAGTGGCTGCTATGCGTTACCACCGGTCCAGGAGTGCAATTGGTAGAATCCTACCCGGGACATTGCCTCGAGTGCCTTGTCATATTTATCCATATCGAGCCCCATACGATTGTGATTTAGCATTGCCTTCTATGGAGAGCCCTCTGATAACACCAGTATGGTGAATTTACGGTACTGTATAGACTGTTGATGCCTGTAAACGGCGTAAGGGTAATATGGTAATCCCGCTTACGCTACTTTTATGATATTTACTTTACTGGATAGGCACTATAATAATAGCGTATTATACTATATATGTATTAGTTTAACGGATCCTCGAGAGATGGAAAATCCCATAACATCTCTTGAGTTACTGCACCCATGACACTGATGTTATTTCGTACTTTGATTTGACTAATATGAGAATGATTTAGTGCCGATCCAAGTGTTTGTTATGTTTTCTTTTTATGCAATACGCTTGGGTCAGCAGACGTTTGCAGTTAGCAAAGATTGCAATAGCTTGGAGGATGAAAACGAGGATTTGGTATATATATATATATATATATATATATCAACTATAAGTATGTATTTTCGCTGCATTTATTTCCACTGCTTATTATGTACCTCTGTATGTATATGTAACTTTGATAATCATTGAATGTTATAACCAATGTATACTTTCAATTGTTTTTAAACTGCTATTTGTCTATTATATGTTGTCCTTCCGCTGTGAGATTCTGTGATTGTGTTTTCTCTTCTTTTTTTCTCTCCTTTTTTTTCCAATAACTACCTGCATTTGCGATTTGTTCGGAGTCGGCATGTGTGGTTTATTGTCGGTTTGAATGGTCAAAGATGTGGGTCGTTACACCATGTGTCAAACTTGTAGCTCAAGTGTAAGCCATTCAGCAGCCTTCTTGACCAATATCCCATAATTTAATTACTAAGTGTTTTTCCTTGCTTATCCCCTTTATTTAATTCATCCTATACCATTAGATACTTCAACCCCCAGTAATGAATCAAATATCTTAAGCGAGCTCATTCGTTCACATGTTATTAAGGCAAACACCTTACAACAACAAAGCAAGTTGCGTCAAACATACAATTAAGGGTTAACTATCCTTCAGCCAAAAATCAATAAAAAAAATAGGCTTTATCACTTGTATATGTGTGCATGAGCCTAGGTAGATAATACTAACATGTAGCATTTTTTAATGTTTTATTTTGAAGGCCATTATGATTAAACTGAATTTAGAGAAATCAAATCCAGCCAAAGCATAGTTTCTAGTATTGACAAAGAGCTCAACACATAGGAATCCTGTTGCACTCATCGTCTCTTTAAAATTAAGGCCTCAGCACCTATACCTATGTATGTTGTGGCCTATTCTCATTTTTTTAACTAATTTTTTCCACATATCATGACACGACCCGAACTTCCCCGGTAAGGAAAGCACGGATGGCGTTGAAGACAAGACAAATCAGAACGCAGACAGAAGAACATTTCATTGTTATTACAACAATTCCATCAGATACAAGAATATACAGAGTATAAATGAATAAATTGCATTCAACAAATATCAGAGATTACAATAAATTACATAGCAGCGGAAAAATATACAAAACACAACTGAAAGTGATACATGGATACAGAGCTTTCCGAGCATCGTTCCAGCTGTAAATTAGGACCCTGTGGATATAAATCTGCAAAACCAAAACTACTAGCTGCCCGTGTCGAAAATAGGGGCACCCAGAGTTTAGGTTAAAACAATAAACTCCAGGCCAGTCATGTGACTGGTGTGAGAACTAAAACAGTTATTAATATTGGTTTTAAAGTTAGGTAAATCAAGGGACCACGCCGTATAACACGGAACGGGTTTCCTCCCAAGAATACGAGTGCATAGAACAAACAGCGCAATGCTAAATAAAGAAAAATGAAGCTATTATAAGACCCAGGTCCCATCACACAATGCAACGCAAGCCGGAGGATAGGGTTTTCCCTTATAATAGCCAAATAATGCTTGATATGTTTAAAACAAATCATTTGATACTATCATAGGTGTATAGTGTCAAAACATTTTCAATCATAAATATCAATCATAGACGGCATGGGTACCATATATCATGTCGCCATACTAGTTCTACAATTAAAACCGCAATATCACGTATTGGAAATTGGATTTCCATCATGAGCCGAGGCAAGAGGCAAGCTCCTCTCCGCGTTCGAGACACTCTAGCAAATGTCACAGGACCCCAATCTGATCCTTGGATCTTTAGGGTCGGTCCTCTCTTACTTTTGAGGATTAGTTATTCCTGAACACACGTTTCCCGGTCCTTACAGACCTATATCCAAGGCGCCTCGCATTCCAACAACCACACAAGTGAAAAGTATATAAATGTCAGGGCTGGTAGGTCACTGACACCACCCTAGCTAGAAAGAAACATCGTGCTCTCCCTGCAGTCGCTATCCCATTTTTGACTCATACCGAGGTGTGAGGCTCGCGAATTCACGTTATACACAAAGCTACGCCACACAGGCCGTGCTTTGATCATCAACCACAAGACTTTGCTTTCCAATAGAAGCCTTGATCAATTGCCACTTACGCGTGCCACACTGGCAATTCACTCCATGCGACGGATGTCCATCGATATACAACCTCTGAGCTCATACGTCTCAGAGAAGGGCGTTAAGCAAGAGAATAAATTCTCCACCGCCAAACAGATGTATATTTAATAGAGATCAATCAACACAGAATAAAATCCAATGTCAGACACACTATCCATTTACAAGTTCGTTCTGGGTCTGAACGAAACCGGAGGCACTTTCCTCGCATATCCATCCATCTCCAAGTACGTCTGGACGATCACCAACTGTTTCCCTCATCCTGGGTGTACATCCCAATCAAGATCATCAGTAATCACCCAAACGATGTGAAGACTTCCGGTCTTCAACCACCGTCTTCATCTTCGACATCTCGTCGAATCGGTTATTCATAATGGGTATAAACCCGGCCTTTCAGAATAACCCACGTATATAATAAACGAATGTTACACAAACACAGCAAACGCCTCATTCCAATTCAGAATATTATTTTATTCACAAAAACACATTCTTAGGGAAAGGTTCCCATTAATTTTATCCAAGATAAATTCTTCTAAATTTGTTCTTTAATCTTCCTTTGGATATCATTTCGAACTAGTCGGGATTAGCGAACCACACCGAAGTAATTATTATTCTATTTCCTAATCCCAACCTATTCATCCCATGGAGCAAAACTGGTAATACTCCATATCTAACACCACGGTGTTATCGGTAAAATTAATTAACATTTCACGTTCAAATCTAATTAAAGATTTAACTATCGCATTGGAGCAAAACTGGTGGTACTCCACTCTCGATCACTTTTCAGATTTGATAATTTAAATTATCAATTCACTTTTTAATCTAATTAAAGATTCATTAAAAATCCACTTAGTTTCAATCTTTTCAAAAATTAATATCCTGCCTTTAACTGGGTTAAAGAACCAATGTCATCTAAAACACGATTCATGACAAACCCAAATCATATTTGATATTAAATACAAGGCTCTGAATTGAAAATATATCGGCTTATATTCAATATCTAATTCTGAAACCAACATATATCGTATTGGAAATAACGATATAAAACATATCTTTCAAATTCACATAACAATATCTGTATAGTCACGAAATCCAACCTCGAAATATTCCGAAGATAATTTCGATTCAACTCCAGTCCAATTCACATATTGGGAATATTGATTATTTTTAAAATCAGTTTCAAATTCAATTTATTTATTTTAAAAATAAATTGATTTTAATTCTAGTTCAAAACTAGTTCATTTCAATAAAAATCTATTTTTATCCTTTCAAATGTGGAATTCTTCAACCCAATTTTTCCTAAATCATTTCTTATGATTTTACACAAATTATAGATATTTTTAATAATTTTATCAAGGCCCGTACAGTCGATTTCCATCAACGGCCATCGAACTGCACTTGCATCGACCTTTTATAAATTTGATTTGGACATAATTCCAAATCCAACCTTTAGATTTCAAATTTCTAATATTCATTGGAAAGCTCTTTTCGATACGAACCCAACGGTTCCGGTTTTAGGAGAATCCGACGGTCGGATCTCCCGCAACGTCAATTCGAAGTCAATGGTCGAAATTCACGAACTGTTGCGGCGCGGCGCGTTCTATTCGGGCCATTATATATATAATATATATATATTATATATATTTCGTCGATTTCCTTTTTAAAACGTATTTTATAAATCGTTTTAAATTCGTTTTCAAAACCATTTCAATGCTACATTCAATTTCAAATCGATTTGATTTCAATTCAATTCGAATTCATTTCAATTTTATTTAATTCGAATTCAAATTCACTTTCTATTCAATTCGAATCCTAATTCGTTTCAATTCAATTCTATTTGAATTTACCTTCTATTTAATTCAATTCGAATTCATTTCAAATTGATTTCAATTCAATTTCAGTTTGTTTTAAATTTCATTCAAAACGATTTCCATTCGTTTTAATTCAATTTCAATTCATTTCTATTCAATTCGAATTCAAATTCACTTTCTATTCAATTCGAATCGAATTCATTTTCTATTCGATTCGAATTCATTTCAAATTGATTCAATAAAATTTGAATTTGAATTTTAATCTAATTCAATTTGAATTTCATTTCAAAATATTAAACTTTGAAATCACTTTTCAATATTCATTATAAAACGAATAAAATCGATATAAATATCGTTTGCGTCAAAATAATGCATCTCTAATCAACACGGCTTTATATTTTTCAAAAACTTCTTTATTCTATTCAACAAATGAATATTTATTCTATTCAACACATGAATCTATATTTCTTCCAACACATGACTATTTTTGTTATGTAAAATATTTTATAAAATCATGGTATCTATCTTTTTATTTTTAATTAGACTCCACCGTGAAGTAGTTCTAATTTTAAATATGATAAAGGTGTAAATTTTATTGTTAAAATATTTTACTCAACACACGAATATTTTCAACACATGAACATCGTCAACACATGACTATTTTCATATTCAACGCATGAATTTTATTTTATAATATTCATTATTTTCCCGATTGGAATTAGGCCCAATCAATCACCATATAATGTTAATTATATGGATTCCATACAACACATGTATATAATAGCAACGATAAACAATCAACCATCATCCAAGGTGCACCACACAACTGCACAAGCATCAAATATAAATAATTAACGCTTACACAGCCTGTCGACCAATCGATCAACAGATAATTAAATAATCGGCATTAGTGTACGCTAAATTTCATCCCAACACCCGTGTGGGGTTTCAAATCAACAAACACAGATTTTTATTTGTGCAGTTGGGCGATGTGTAAAATTTATCATCCCAATCAATATCAGTCAAATCAATGCATATAAACAAATCGGCCGATTTGTTTATAAATATTCATTTATTCACTTTCACGTTAAAAATTATATTTTTAACGATAATTAATTTATTTCAACCATCTACATTTTATTATCGATTTCACATCAACATCAGAAACAAATTTCACAACACATCCATTAAACAAACAAGCCATCCATGGTCTGTGGATGACGGGTGTCGGGTGCTGCTAAGCACCGTCTGCATCCTAGTGTATATATATATATATAACTAGAAAAGAAATTTAGAGTGAGAAGTTCTCACCAATAGCTAATCCAAATGCCATGACTCTTCTTATGTAGAAGTCATCGCTGTTCTCGCCTTTTGTCACTTTCGTCGCCCGTAGTCACTACATATATAAAAATCATATTTTTATATTGTTGCTATGCAATATATAAAAATCGAATTTTTACTTCGCTATTCAATATATAAAAATCGAATTTTTATTTTGCTATTCAATATATAAAAATCCCATTTTTACTTCGCTATTCAATATATAAAAATCCCATTTTTACTTCGCTATTCAATATATAAAAATCCCATTTTTACACCGCTACTATATAGATAAAAATTCTATTTTTACATCGCTACTATATAGATAAAAATTCTATTTTTACACCGCTACTATATAGATACAAATTCTATTTTTACATCGCTACTATATAGATAAAAATTCTATTTTTACACCGCTACTATATAGATAAAAATTCTATTTTTACACCGCTACTATATAGATAAAAATTCTATTTTTACATCGTTATTCTCTATATAAAGATTTCGCCCTTTCAAATATAAAGATTTCGCCTTTTCAAATTTGAAGATTTCGCCTTTTCAAATATAAATATTTCGCCTTTTCATTTATAAATATTTCGCCTTTTCAAATATAAAGATTTCACCATTTCATTTATAAAAATCTAATCTTTATACAATGTACATACAATAAAAATCAATTTTTCCTATAAACAAAAAGATCACATCTTCACCAAAACAAAGATCATATTTTTAATATCGTTCTCCATACAAAGATTATATTTTTATAATCGTTTTCTATTAAAAATCCTAACTCATATAAACGAAAATCAGAATCTATATATATAATTAAAATCAGTTTTTAAATAAATATAAATAAATAAAGAAAAGAGCCCACCTTTGTTCAACGGAGAGGGAGAAAAGACAGAAGGGGGCGGTGGAGGGTCGGCCTGAGGCGCGGAGGGCGCGGAGGAGGGTGGTCGAGGTGGTGGTGGGTTGGGGTCTCGCGCTGATTTGGAGGAGGGGGAGGTTTGGGCTCGGGTTTGATTCGAGGACGGGGGGCTCGTGGTCTCAGGAGGAGGGAAGCAGGAGTAGAGGGAGGGAAGAAGAGGAGGGGGAGCGTGGGGAAGGCCGCGCCTCGACGGTGGTGGCCACGGCGGTGAACGGGGGGGGGGGGGGAGGCGATCGATGCTTTCCCCCTTTTTCTTTCTTTTTTTTATTTTTTTTCTCGTCTAAATGAAACGATGAAAATGGGAGGGGCAGCGGTTTTGAAGGGGAGGAGAGGAAGTTTTTAATTTTTAATTATTTTAATTATTTAACTTATAAAAAGTTGACTTTTTCATATGACCTTTAAACGAGGCCTACCGCCTGTCGTCCATAGCGTTTCACCCCCATTCCGAACACAATGGGATATGTGTCGTAAGCTGATTCGATCGTTTCGATCAGCTTCCGTTAAAATCAACATATAACTCTATATATGAATTTGAACGCGCATTTCAATTTACTGGGGCCACATACTAACCATAAAAATTCCAGAAAAATATTTTCTAGCTTCGTATTGATGATACGGTCCTAACAAAATTAGTTTCGTCGAATTCTGAGACCGTTAGAAAAATGGCCAAATTCCAGTCGATTAAAATCAACTGAAAATGGTCAAACGCGTTTTCCTTTGCCACGCTCACATATTGATTCGAAAAATTATGAAATTTGGAATCTAACAATAATTTGACATCACGGATCCAACAAAAGTGGTTTCGTTGAAATCCGAGGTCGTTTGCAAAATTTCCATTTTTAAGGGCCCGAATTCCATAACGACTATTCAGAATTTTCATTTGGACATATCTTTTGATTCCCGCTATGAAATCTCGATTTGTCGGATTCGTTAGAAAGATATTCACAATTAGATCCTATTATTTGTGGTTTCGCTAAAATCTGGATTGTTTTGCACCCGGTACATTCAATTGAAGTTTGAAATCGAATTATCGAACTACCGCGCCATTTTCAATTCTATTTTTAATTTAAATTAAATATTTATATTCTAACGACGACGTATATAATATATATGTTCGAATTCTATTCAAAATAAATTTCTCGTTGATATTATTTAAAATAATTCATTTTAAATGCTCTAAATTCGCTAAAATTGCCAAAATAAAAATTTTAAACTGGCCCAGATTCTCGGGTTGTTACATATCAATATTATTTATAGCAGCTTATGAACCAACAACTTAGAGTTTTCAATCATTTGTATCCAATACATATATAAGATTGTCTTGGGTTCATATCAAAGAGAAAAGTTTAGAACCCATATACTTAAATTAGAAAACTCATATAGAATCCATAAGAAAGAATTAAACTGAAAACATAACTCAGTGTTTAAGAACAAAAATATATTTACCATAAGGTTTGAGTGAGATTACTCACCTAGCTTTCATTTTTAATCTCTATTTAATCCTATGATTTAATCTAGCTCCTCACTTCCTTTTAGAAGCTACGACCAATATTTGGTTTTTGTTTCTTATTTGAGTTGAGATTAAAAATAATAATACAGATACCTGAAAATGCTCACTATTTACGAACCTCATTTTGGCTAAGGTTTTAAGTTGGCAATTCCATTATTACCCTACATCATTTTAGTTTTCATGGCACACTTGTCTCGCTCGGTCACACACACAATTTCTCTTTTTTAATTGGTAATAAAGAAAGTGAAAGTAGGTTAGAAATAATGGGCTATCATTGGTGCTTTTTACCTCAGAAAATCCCTTTTTGCTCTACCCATTACCCCCCTTGGTCATGCTTCTTGTATTATTTACATTTTGTGCTAATGGTTTTTATATGTACGATGATATTTTTTCCTATATTCGAATTAATAAATAAAGCTTGGGTTTCACAGTTTTTGTTTCCTGCATATGTATATTAACATATACATAATTTTGTGTATTGGTTGGTTCCCAGCTAACACTCATTTTCATATGAATACCTATCATTTTATTCAAGCCAATACATACGTTTTTAAACTTGAGTTCTCTATTTCACTTGAGTATATTTTAGGTGGTATGTTCTAGTAGTAATACTCTTTCTAGTAGCCATTAGTTACTGCATATATTAACGTACATATATACATATATGCTCTTATATGTTAGTTACTATTCATTATGTATATTTAAAGTATCGAAATACAATTTGTATACATGTAACAACCCGGAAAATCTGGGCCAGTTTAAAATTTTTATTTTGGCAATTTTAGCGAATTTTGATTATTTAAGATGAATTATTTTAAATAATATCGACGAGAAATTTATTTTGAATTGAATTCGACGTATATATTTATATACGTCGTCGTTAGAATATATAATAATTATATATAATTATAAAAGGAATTGAAAATGGCGCGGTAGTTCGAAAATTCGATTTCTAATTTCAAATGAATATACAGAATTCAATATAAGTCAGAATTGAACGAAACAAGAAATATTTGAATCTGTATAACTATATCTTTGTAACGAAGTTAACAAATTGAGATTTCATCGTAGGAATGATAAGATATGTCCAGTTTAAAATTAGAAATAGTCGCTGTGGAATTTATATATATTTTTATATATATAAGGCCCTTAAAAATGGACATTTTGCAAATGACCTCGGATTTCGACGAAACCAGTTTTATTGGGTCCGTGATGTTGAGTTATTGCTAGATTCCAAATTTCATAATTTTTCGAATCAATATGTGAGCGTGGCAAAGGAAAACGCGCTTGACCAGTTTCAGTCGAATTTAATCGACTGGAAATTGGCCATTTTTCTAACGGTCTCAGAATTCGACGAAACTAGTTTTGTTAGGACCGTATCGTCAATACGAAGCTAGAAAATATTTTTATGGAATTTTTCTAGTTAGTATGTGGCCCCGGTAATTTGAAATGTACGTTTAAAATTCAATATAATGATTTAAATGAAAATTCAACGGAAACTGATTGTAATGATCAAACCAGCTTAAGATACATATCCCATTGTGTTCGGAATGGGGGTAAAACGCTATGGACGACAGGCGGTGGGCCTCGTTTCGAGGTCGAATGTAAAAGACAACCCTTTCGCAAAAATTTAATAATTAATTAATAAAAAAAAAAAAAAAATATAGAATTCCCTCCCCTTCTTCATTGGCCCCCCCCCCCCGAATCACTTACCAGAAAACAAAAAGGAAAAAAAAAAAAAAAAAAAAACCTAACCCTAAGTTCGTCGAGCGCCGCCTGAAGCCTTCCACCGGAGCTGGCGCCGCACCCTCCAAACCCCGTCATCCTCCTTCTCCCCTCGTTCTCCTCTCCTCCGCAGTTCCCCCGATGGCCATCCATCCAAAACCATCGTCGCTCCCTGCTAGCCGACCACCCACAGTGCCACGCCTCCATCACTAGCACCCACCGCCGTCCTCCGCGAGCTCGACGAGGACCCGCCACCTGAAGTCGCGACAGCCCCCCCCCCCCCGACGACCCCTGGCGCCTGTCCTCCGACGGATCCAAACCGTTCCCCCCCTGTAAGTTAGTTTTAATTATATTTCTTTATTTAATTTTTATTGAATAGAAAACTGAAATTTATAAGGAATTAAAAACTGAATTTTGATGATTTTAAAAACTGAATTTTGATGATTTTAAAAACTGAATTTTGATGATTTTAAAAACTGAATTTTGATGATTTTAAAAACTGAATTTTTAATTAGTAAAACTGAATTTTTAATTAGTAAAACTGAATTTTTAATTAGTTAAACTGAATTTTTAATTAGCTTTAAACTGAATTTTTAATTAGCTTTAAAACTGATTTTTTTTTTATTTAGCTTTAAAACTGATTTTTAATTAGCTGTAAAGAGTGATTTATACTTAGCTTAAAAAGCTTATCTTTTTATAAGAAAAAGGTTTATATTTTTATATGGCAAAAGCTTATATTTTGTTTAGGAAAAAGTTCAGGTTTTTTTTTTATTATATACGGAAAGTTCAAATTTTTATACATGTGAAAACTTAGAAATAAAAATTCGATTTTTATATATTGAACTTTGAAATAAAAATTCAATTTTTATATATTGAACTTTGAAATAAAAACTCAATTTTTATATATTGAACTTCGATAGAAAAATAGAATTTTTATATATTGAACTTCGATAGAAAAATATAATTTTTATATGTTGAACTTCGAATTAAAAGTAGAATTTTTATATATTGAACATCGAAGTAAAAATTCGATTTTTATATATTGAATAGCGAAGTAAAAATGTGATTTTTACGTATGTAGTGAAAGCAGCAACGAAGGTGACAAAAAGGCGAAACGACGAAGACTTCTGCAAATGAAGTGCCGTGGAGCTAGGATAGCTATATGTGAGAATTTCTCACCTTTCAATTTATTTTTCTAGTTATATATATACTAGGATGCAGACGGTGCTTAGTAGCACCCGACACCCGTCCACAGACCATGGACTTGTTTGTTTGACTGTTTGGTGATTGATTGCGATATTGGTTTGAATGTGGTTTGTGGTGTGAATAATCGAATCGATAAATTGGTTAGGATTAGACGTGCGCCGTTATAAGGCGAAGGAGTAAGGCTAGGTTAGACTCTTACTCCAAATTTTGTGGTTTACAAAATGAAATTGATTTGATTGATGTGTGAATGGCGTGGGCCTTCACTAGACCGGGGATAAGGCTAGGCCTTGTCCCGTTTCTAGTATCGTGCCGTTATGCCGCCGAAATTTTCTAAAATATGTTAGAAAAATAAAAATATCATTTTTTTTAAAGAATGAACTGAATAGAAATTCATATGTTGGAATAAAATGTTTTATCGTTAAAAATATAATTTTAACGTGAAAGTGAATAAAATAGAATAGTCATTTACAAACCAGACGGTTTGTTTATGTACACCTATTTGAAGGACGTTGATTGGGTCGATAAATTTTACACATCGCCTAACTGCACAAAAAAAATGTGTTTGATTGTTTGAAACCCCACACGGGTGTTGGGATGAAATTTGAAGTTCACTCATCCTGATTGAGTAAATATGTCGATCGATTGATTGACAGGCTGTTATAAGCGTTGAATGTCTATATTTGATGCTTATACAGTGTAGTGCACTTTGGTTGATGGTTGATTATTTTTCAAGGCTATTATACATGTGTTGTATGAAAATCCATATAATTAACTTTATATGGTAATTGATTGGGCCTCATTCCAGTTTTAAAAATAGAAATATTTGAAATAGAAATATTCGAAATGGAATATTTGAAAATATCAATATATGAAGCCGTGTTGATTAGATTGACGCCATTTTGACGTGAACGATATTTATATCGATTTCGAAATGAATTGAATTGAAAACGATTTCGAAATGAATTGAATTGAAAACGATTTCGAAATGAATTGAATTGAAAACGATTTCGAAATGAATTGAATTGAAAACGATTTCGAAATGAATTGAATTGAAAACGATTTCGAAATGAATTGAATTGAAAACGATTTCGAAACGAATTGAATTGAAAACGAAATGAATTGAATTGAAAACGATTTCGAAACGAACTGAATTGAAAACGAATTCGAATTGAATTGAAAACAAATTGAAATGAATTCAAATTGAATTAAAATTTGAATTGAATAGAAATGAATTTTGAAACGAATTTATAAAGAAGAATTCAATTTTGCTTTGAATTGAAATGGAAGTTGAAATAGATTTTGAAATGAATTTAAAACTGTTTATATAATTCGTTTTTAAATAGAAATCGACGAAATATATTATATATATATTATATATAATATAATGGCCTGAATAGAACGCGCCGCGCCGCGGCAGTTCGCGAATTTCGACCATTAATTTCAAACGGACATTACGGGAGATCCGACCGTCGGATTCTCCTAAAACCGGAACCGTTGGGTTCGTATCGAAAAGAGCTTTCTAACGAATATTAGAAATTTGAAATCTAACGGTTGGATTTGGAATTATGTCCAAATCAAATTCGAAAAAGGTCGCTGTAAGTGCAGTTCGATGGCCATTGATGGAAATCGACTGTACGGGCCTTGATAAAATTATTAAAAATAGTAATAATTTGTGTAAAATCATAAGAAATGATTTAGAAAGAATTGGGATGAAAAACTCCCTATTTGAAAAGATAAAAATAGGTTTTTATCGAAATGAACTAGTTTTGAACTAGAATTATAATTCTATTTATTTTTGAATAAATAAATTGAATTCGAAAAGGGTTTTGAAAATAACCAAAATTTCCAATGATTGCATTGGAGTGGATTTGAATCGAAATTGTCTTCGGAATATTTCGATGTTGGAATTCGTGATTATACAGGTGTTGTTATGGAAATTTGAAAGATATATATTTATATCGTTATTTCCAATACGACATTTGTTAGTCGTAGAATTCGATATTGAATATAAGCCGATATATTTTCTATTCAGAGCCTTGTATTGAATATCGAATGTGATTTGGGTTTGTCGTGAATGGTGTCTTCACTAACACTGTTCTTGAACCCAGTTGAGAAAAGATTAAATCTTTTTATTTAGATTTAATGAAGTGTACCAATTAGATGATATTTAATTGGAATTGAATTGATATTGATTTTTGGGTTTATCGTGAACAGTGTTTTAAATAACACTTGTTCTTTAACCCGATAATTAATGAATGTGATTTGGGTTTGTCGTGAATGGTGTCTTCACTAACACCGTTCTTGGACCCAGTTGAGAAAAGATTAAATCTTTTTATTTAGATTTAATGAAGTGTACCAATTAGATGATATTTAATTGGAATTGAATTGATATTGATTTTTGGGTTTATCGTGAACAGTGTTTTAAATAACACTCGTTCTTTAACCCGATAATTAATGAATGTGATTTTGGGTTTATCGTGAACCGTGTTTTAAATGACACTGATTCTTTAACCCAGATAATGATTAAAACTAAGTGGAGTTTTAATGAATCTTTAATTAGATTGAAAAGATCGAGAATGGAGTATCACCAGTTTGGCTCCAGGCGATAGTTAAATCTTTAATTAGATTTGAACGTGAAATTTAGAAACTAACTGTCGGTTAGCTAAGTAGAATGGTTTTCTGGATATTGATCTGATGTTGGTTTCGGCCTTCGGGGTTAATATTTGGGGAATTATTCTCTTGATTAATTTACGGTTAATGACTAATGAGTTGGAATGAGGCGTATGTTGTGTTTGTGTAACACTTTTATAATATATACGCGAGTTATTCGGAAAGACCGGGTTTTATCCCATTCTGAATAACTGATACGACGATAAGTCGAAGATGAAGACGATGGTCGAAGACCGGAGGTCTTCACGTCGTTTGGGTGATAACTGATGATCTTGATTGGGCTGTACACCCAAGAAGATGGAAACAGTTAGTGATCGTCCAGACGTACTTGGAGATCGATGGATATGCGGGGTACTAGGTGCCTCCGGTTTCGTTCAGGCCCAGAACGGACTTGTAAATGGACTGTGTGTCTGACATCGGATTTCATTCTGTGTGACTGATATCGGTTGCATAGGATGGCTTGCCTGTGTGGCATGCTAAGATGCAAATGATCAAGGCTTCTGTTGAAAAGCAAAGTCTTGTGGTGATGATCAAAGCACGGCCTTTGTGGCGTAGCTTTGTGTAACGTTTACCTCGCGTGTTTCACACCAGGTATGAACCAAAAACGGGAGACGGACCTCAGGGAGGACTTGCGTTTCTTTCTAGCTAGAAGTGGCGTCAGTGGTTTTTCACGCCCTGACGAGTTTGACTTATGTGGTTGTTGCGGTTGCGAGGCGCCTCGGTTATATCGGTTTCGGCCGAATGCATTCTGGTCGGCTGACGGACCAGACTTACACCCCATAGGGTGGGGAGACGTATTGTTCAGGTATAATAATCCACTCCGTGTGGACCGGCCCTGACGATCCAAGGGGCAGTTGCGGCTGTTCCTGAGGGGCGGGCTAGAGCGTCTCGAATCGGTTGAGGATCTTGCCCCTAGCCTCGGTTCATAGATGGAAACCCAATTTCCAAATACGTGACATTTGCGGTTTTAGTTGTAATCCTATATATGGCGACATAGTGGGATGGGGCGCTTATGCCGCCTATGATTGATACTTATGATTTGAAGTTGTTTTATACACTATGCACTTATTATAGTATCAAATGATTTGTTTTAAACGTATCAAGCATTCTTTGGCTGTTATAAGGGAAAACCCTATCCTCGGCTGCGTTGCATTGTGTGATGGGACCTGGGTCTTATAACAGCTTCATTTTTCTTTATTTAGCATTGCGCTGTTTGTTTTATGCACGGGTATTCTTGGGAGGAAACCCGTTCCGTGTTATACGGCGTGGTCCCTTGATTTACCTTTGAAAATAAAGATTTGCTGTTTTAGTTCTCACACCAGTCCCATGACTGACCTGGAGTTTATTGTTTTAACCTAAACTCTGGGTGCCCTTATTTTGACACGGGCAGCTAGTAGTTTTGGTTTTGCAGATTTATATTCACAGGATCCTGGTTTACAGCTGGAACGATATCCGGAAAGCTTTGTATCCGTATATCTCATTCTAGTTGTGTATTGTATTATTTTCCGCTGCTATGTATTTAAATGTAATTTAAATCTCTGATATTTCTGTGTTTTATTCATTGATACTCTGTATATTCTTGTAATCTGATGCACTGTTGTTATATATAGTGAAACGTTCTTCTATATGCGTTCTGTTGTGGTTTGTTCTCGAATTATCCGTCGCTTTCCTTTACGGGGAAGTTGCGGGTCTTCACATTTGGTATCAGAGCTTTGGTTTACAAAGCCAGAGAACAAGACACATTAGAAACATATGAAAGAATTCATCAGATATTGGATTAGTAATATCCAATTAGAATGACTCGTTAGAGATAGGATCAATAGTATCCTAGAACGAGTGTGAAGAGTATATTTTTGAAAATGAAGGTCAAATTTGTTTTGAAAATTTAAAATCAATTATTCGTATTTGATTATCTATTTATATTGAGTTGGACAGTCCAGTATATAAAGATTTTGCGTATACGTCTGATCCGCGTGTATTCGAAGTTTTAATATATTGGATAGATATAGAATCATACTCTAGTGGCCCGAAGATGATTCTGATGGTTGAGTACTCATCGTCAGAATTTATATTCGTGTGACGAAGGTGTGATATCTATATATTTCCATTAGACTGGTGTGAGAACCAAAAATTAGATAGGGCCTATTGTTGTGAATTGGCATCAAAAACATGATTTTTGTATATATATCAAAATTATGAATTTGAAACTCTAATTCACTAATTAATTGATGTTTGTGTTGTTTGTTTAGTTGTTTGATAATTTTGAACCATTATGCCTAACTGAATCAAATATTGACTTGTATTGAAATTTGGTCGCATTTGCTTGCATATGCATATATATCTTTGAACAGGTCATAGCAAGGAGGCTAGAGCAGAGAATAAAATTTGTTTGCCCGACAAATAGGTACATGTTTATTACATAATTTCCTGTTTTGTTTGGGTGATGATGATTTTGTGAGCCTATTGGCTAGCCGCTTGGCTTTTTCTTTTTCTTTTTGAGATCTGAAGGACCGGGGAAGCTATTTGAAATTCCCCGATGCTCCCGGTGTAGGGGAGGTTATGGCGAAATTTTTCAAAAATTTAGGGTGTTAGCCAAATTTTTGAAATTTTAGAAATTCTCAGAAACTAAAAAGTTAGAGAATGGAAGCCAGGTCGAGCGTAGAGTTGATTAATCAAACCACTTTCGACTCTGTTCCTTTTCGGGGACGAAAAGTTTTAAGTGGGGGAGATTGTAACAACCCGGAAAATCTGGGCCAGTTTAAAATTTTTATTTTGGCAATTTTAGCGAATTTTGATTATTTAAGATGAATTATTTTAAATAATATCGACGAGAAATTTATTTTGAATTGAATTCGACGTATATATTTATATACGTCGTCGTTAGAATATATAATAATTATATATAATTATAAAAGGAATTGAAAATGGCGCGGTAGTTCGAAAATTCGATTTCTAATTTCAAATGAATATACAGAATTCAATATAAGTCAGAATTGAACGAAACAAGAAATATTTGAATCTGTATAACTATATCTTTGTAACGAAGTTAACAAATTGAGATTTCATCGTAGGAATGATAAGATATGTCCAGTTTAAAATTAGAAATAGTCGCTGTGGAATTTATATATATTTTTATATATATAAGGCCCTTAAAAATGGACATTTTGCAAATGACCTCGGATTTCGACGAAACCAGTTTTATTGGGTCCGTGATGTTGAGTTATTGCTAGATTCCAAATTTCATAATTTTTCGAATCAATATGTGAGCGTGGCAAAGGAAAACGCGCTTGACCAGTTTCAGTCGAATTTAATCGACTGGAAATTGGCCATTTTTCTAACGGTCTCAGAATTCGACGAAACTAGTTTTGTTAGGACCGTATCGTCAATACGAAGCTAGAAAATATTTTTATGGAATTTTTCTAGTTAGTATGTGGCCCCGGTAATTTGAAATGTACGTTTAAAATTCAATATAATGATTTAAATGAAAATTCAACGGAAACTGATTGTAATGATCAAACCAGCTTAAGATACATATCCCATTGTGTTCGGAATGGGGGTAAAACGCTATGGACGACAGGCGGTGGGCCTCGTTTCGAGGTCGAATGTAAAAGACAACCCTTTCGCAAAAATTTAATAATTAATTAATAAAAAAAAAAAAAAAATATAGAATTCCCTCCCCTTCTTCATTGGCCCCCCCCCCGAATCACTTACCAGAAAACAAAAAGGAAAAAAAAAAAAAAAAAAAAAAACCTAACCCTAAGTTCGTCGAGCGCCGCCTGAAGCCTTCCACCGGAGCTGGCGCCGCACCCTCCAAACCCCGTCATCCTCCTTCTCCCCTCGTTCTCCTCTCCTCCGCAGTTCCCCCGATGGCCATCCATCCAAAACCATCGTCGCTCCCTGCTAGCCGACCACCCACAGTGCCACGCCTCCATCACTAGCACCCACCGCCGTCCTCCGCGAGCTCGACGAGGACCCGCCACCTGAAGTCGCGACAGCCCCCCCCCCCGACGACCCCTGGCGCCTGTCCTCCGACGGATCCAAACCGTTCCCCCCCTGTAAGTTAGTTTTAATTATATTTCTTTATTTAATTTTTATTGAATAGAAAACTGAAATTTATAAGGAATTAAAAACTGAATTTTGATGATTTTAAAAACTGAATTTTGATGATTTTAAAAACTGAATTTTGATGATTTTAAAAACTGAATTTTGATGATTTTAAAAACTGAATTTTTAATTAGTAAAACTGAATTTTTAATTAGTAAAACTGAATTTTTAATTAGTTAAACTGAATTTTTAATTAGCTTTAAACTGAATTTTTAATTAGCTTTAAAACTGATTTTTTTTTTATTTAGCTTTAAAACTGATTTTTAATTAGCTGTAAAGAGTGATTTATACTTAGCTTAAAAAGCTTATCTTTTTATAAGAAAAAGGTTTATATTTTTATATGGCAAAAGCTTATATTTTGTTTAGGAAAAAGTTCAGGTTTTTTTTTTATTATATACGGAAAGTTCAAATTTTTATACATGTGAAAACTTAGAAATAAAAATTCGATTTTTATATATTGAACTTTGAAATAAAAATTCAATTTTTATATATTGAACTTTGAAATAAAAACTCAATTTTTATATATTGAACTTCGATAGAAAAATAGAATTTTTATATATTGAACTTCGATAGAAAAATATAATTTTTATATGTTGAACTTCGAATTAAAAGTAGAATTTTTATATATTGAACATCGAAGTAAAAATTCGATTTTTATATATTGAATAGCGAAGTAAAAATGTGATTTTTACGTATGTAGTGAAAGCAGCAACGAAGGTGACAAAAAGGCGAAACGACGAAGACTTCTGCAAATGAAGTGCCGTGGAGCTAGGATAGCTATATGTGAGAATTTCTCACCTTTCAATTTATTTTTCTAGTTATATATATACTAGGATGCAGACGGTGCTTAGTAGCACCCGACACCCGTCCACAGACCATGGACTTGTTTGTTTGACTGTTTGGTGATTGATTGCGATATTGGTTTGAATGTGGTTTGTGGTGTGAATAATCGAATCGATAAATTGGTTAGGATTAGACGTGCGCCGTTATAAGGCGAAGGAGTAAGGCTAGGTTAGACTCTTACTCCAAATTTTGTGGTTTACAAAATGAAATTGATTTGATTGATGTGTGAATGGCGTGGGCCTTCACTAGACCGGGGATAAGGCTAGGCCTTGTCCCGTTTCTAGTATCGTGCCGTTATGCCGCCGAAATTTTCTAAAATATGTTAGAAAAATAAAAATATCATTTTTTTTAAAGAATGAACTGAATAGAAATTCATATGTTGGAATAAAATGTTTTATCGTTAAAAATATAATTTTAACGTGAAAGTGAATAAAATAGAATAGTCATTTACAAACCAGACGGTTTGTTTATGTACACCTATTTGAAGGACGTTGATTGGGTCGATAAATTTTACACATCGCCTAACTGCACAAAAAAAATGTGTTTGATTGTTTGAAACCCCACACGGGTGTTGGGATGAAATTTGAAGTTCACTCATCCTGATTGAGTAAATATGTCGATCGATTGATTGACAGGCTGTTATAAGCGTTGAATGTCTATATTTGATGCTTATACAGTGTAGTGCACTTTGGTTGATGGTTGATTATTTTTCAAGGCTATTATACATGTGTTGTATGAAAATCCATATAATTAACTTTATATGGTAATTGATTGGGCCTCATTCCAGTTTTAAAAATAGAAATATTTGAAATAGAAATATTCGAAATGGAATATTTGAAAATATCAATATATGAAGCCGTGTTGATTAGATTGACGCCATTTTGACGTGAACGATATTTATATCGATTTCGAAATGAATTGAATTGAAAACGATTTCGAAATGAATTGAATTGAAAACGATTTCGAAATGAATTGAATTGAAAACGATTTCGAAATGAATTGAATTGAAAACGATTTCGAAATGAATTGAATTGAAAACGATTTCGAAATGAATTGAATTGAAAACGATTTCGAAACGAATTGAATTGAAAACGAAATGAATTGAATTGAAAACGATTTCGAAACGAACTGAATTGAAAACGAATTCGAATTGAATTGAAAACAAATTGAAATGAATTCAAATTGAATTAAAATTTGAATTGAATAGAAATGAATTTTGAAACGAATTTATAAAGAAGAATTCAATTTTGCTTTGAATTGAAATGGAAGTTGAAATAGATTTTGAAATGAATTTAAAACTGTTTATATAATTCGTTTTTAAATAGAAATCGACGAAATATATTATATATATATTATATATAATATAATGGCCTGAATAGAACGCGCCGCGCCGCGGCAGTTCGCGAATTTCGACCATTAATTTCAAACGGACATTACGGGAGATCCGACCGTCGGATTCTCCTAAAACCGGAACCGTTGGGTTCGTATCGAAAAGAGCTTTCTAACGAATATTAGAAATTTGAAATCTAACGGTTGGATTTGGAATTATGTCCAAATCAAATTCGAAAAAGGTCGCTGTAAGTGCAGTTCGATGGCCATTGATGGAAATCGACTGTACGGGCCTTGATAAAATTATTAAAAATAGTAATAATTTGTGTAAAATCATAAGAAATGATTTAGAAAGAATTGGGATGAAAAACTCCCTATTTGAAAAGATAAAAATAGGTTTTTATCGAAATGAACTAGTTTTGAACTAGAATTATAATTCTATTTATTTTTGAATAAATAAATTGAATTCGAAAAGGGTTTTGAAAATAACCAAAATTTCCAATGATTGCATTGGAGTGGATTTGAATCGAAATTGTCTTCGGAATATTTCGATGTTGGAATTCGTGATTATACAGGTGTTGTTATGGAAATTTGAAAGATATATATTTATATCGTTATTTCCAATACGACATTTGTTAGTCGTAGAATTCGATATTGAATATAAGCCGATATATTTTCTATTCAGAGCCTTGTATTGAATATCGAATGTGATTTGGGTTTGTCGTGAATGGTGTCTTCACTAACACTGTTCTTGAACCCAGTTGAGAAAAGATTAAATCTTTTTATTTAGATTTAATGAAGTGTACCAATTAGATGATATTTAATTGGAATTGAATTGATATTGATTTTTGGGTTTATCGTGAACAGTGTTTTAAATAACACTTGTTCTTTAACCCGATAATTAATGAATGTGATTTGGGTTTGTCGTGAATGGTGTCTTCACTAACACCGTTCTTGGACCCAGTTGAGAAAAGATTAAATCTTTTTATTTAGATTTAATGAAGTGTACCAATTAGATGATATTTAATTGGAATTGAATTGATATTGATTTTTGGGTTTATCGTGAACAGTGTTTTAAATAACACTCGTTCTTTAACCCGATAATTAATGAATGTGATTTTGGGTTTATCGTGAACCGTGTTTTAAATGACACTGATTCTTTAACCCAGATAATGATTAAAACTAAGTGGAGTTTTAATGAATCTTTAATTAGATTGAAAAGATCGAGAATGGAGTATCACCAGTTTGGCTCCAGGCGATAGTTAAATCTTTAATTAGATTTGAACGTGAAATTTAGAAACTAACTGTCGGTTAGCTAAGTAGAATGGTTTTCTGGATATTGATCTGATGTTGGTTTCGGCCTTCGGGGTTAATATTTGGGGAATTATTCTCTTGATTAATTTACGGTTAATGACTAATGAGTTGGAATGAGGCGTATGTTGTGTTTGTGTAACACTTTTATAATATATACGCGAGTTATTCGGAAAGACCGGGTTTTATCCCATTCTGAATAACTGATACGACGATAAGTCGAAGATGAAGACGATGGTCGAAGACCGGAGGTCTTCACGTCGTTTGGGTGATAACTGATGATCTTGATTGGGCTGTACACCCAAGAAGATGGAAACAGTTAGTGATCGTCCAGACGTACTTGGAGATCGATGGATATGCGGGGTACTAGGTGCCTCCGGTTTCGTTCAGGCCCAGAACGGACTTGTAAATGGACTGTGTGTCTGACATCGGATTTCATTCTGTGTGACTGATATCGGTTGCATAGGATGGCTTGCCTGTGTGGCATGCTAAGATGCAAATGATCAAGGCTTCTGTTGAAAAGCAAAGTCTTGTGGTGATGATCAAAGCACGGCCTTTGTGGCGTAGCTTTGTGTAACGTTTACCTCGCGTGTTTCACACCAGGTATGAACCAAAAACGGGAGACGGACCTCAGGGAGGACTTGCGTTTCTTTCTAGCTAGAAGTGGCGTCAGTGGTTTTTCACGCCCTGACGAGTTTGACTTATGTGGTTGTTGCGGTTGCGAGGCGCCTCGGTTATATCGGTTTCGGCCGAATGCATTCTGGTCGGCTGACGGACCAGACTTACACCCCATAGGGTGGGGAGACGTATTGTTCAGGTATAATAATCCACTCCGTGTGGACCGGCCCTGACGATCCAAGGGGCAGTTGCGGCTGTTCCTGAGGGGCGGGCTAGAGCGTCTCGAATCGGTTGAGGATCTTGCCCCTAGCCTCGGTTCATAGATGGAAACCCAATTTCCAAATACGTGACATTTGCGGTTTTAGTTGTAATCCTATATATGGCGACATAGTGGGATGGGGCGCTTATGCCGCCTATGATTGATACTTATGATTTGAAGTTGTTTTATACACTATGCACTTATTATAGTATCAAATGATTTGTTTTAAACGTATCAAGCATTCTTTGGCTGTTATAAGGGAAAACCCTATCCTCGGCTGCGTTGCATTGTGTGATGGGACCTGGGTCTTATAACAGCTTCATTTTTCTTTATTTAGCATTGCGCTGTTTGTTTTATGCACGGGTATTCTTGGGAGGAAACCCGTTCCGTGTTATACGGCGTGGTCCCTTGATTTACCTTTGAAAATAAAGATTTGCTGTTTTAGTTCTCACACCAGTCCCATGACTGACCTGGAGTTTATTGTTTTAACCTAAACTCTGGGTGCCCTTATTTTGACACGGGCAGCTAGTAGTTTTGGTTTTGCAGATTTATATTCACAGGATCCTGGTTTACAGCTGGAACGATATCCGGAAAGCTTTGTATCCGTATATCTCATTCTAGTTGTGTATTGTATTATTTTCCGCTGCTATGTATTTAAATGTAATTTAAATCTCTGATATTTCTGTGTTTTATTCATTGATACTCTGTATATTCTTGTAATCTGATGCACTGTTGTTATATATAGTGAAACGTTCTTCTATATGCGTTCTGTTGTGGTTTGTTCTCGAATTATCCGTCGCTTTCCTTTACGGGGAAGTTGCGGGTCTTCACAATACATCTTATTCCATAGAGATCTACAATCTCTTGCTTTTCCATTTATACATAGTGCACCTTACTAAGTTGGCTTAATAATCTTCTTATTGTATTTAATTATGCAAACACATTATTGTATCTCTTAATCTTGAATTCTCTAAGATCATCATCAATATTTGTTATACATTGTATTTCAGTATTTTTATGTAATAAAGTCTTGGTCAGTGTGAACAATACACACCCTAAACCCTTCATTCATTCACACAAATCTTTATTTTAGAAGGTTTAATTACTCTTGATAAATATATTTAACTTATGTGTGTATTTTGGGTCAAACATCATTCCTAGTAAATAATATGTCTTCAACATATAAAACTAGGAATATAATGTTACTCCCACTAACTTCCTTGTATATACACGGATCGTTGGTATTTTATGGTTCCCGAATTTCTTCGAGTGCTACTTTAATCCTATTGGTACTTCTAGAGATTATTTCTCTTTTAGGAAAACACCAGTTCTAGTAATAAACATTTTATTCTCAAAAGGTTTGTAGAATTAATATCCTTGTGTTTCTTTCAAATATCCTGCAAAATAACACTTATCACATTTGGGTCCAAGCTTGTCAGAGGCAAGACATTTAACAAACTCCTTACATCCCAAATTTTCATAAAAGACATATTAGGATATTTCCTAGTCCATATCTCATGTGGCATCTTCAGAATCGTTTTAGTAGGATTACAACGAAGTATGGATGCAATTGTTTCAAAGGCATAACCCCAAAATTTATTGGAAGATCTGTACGACTCGTCATTGATCATACCATCTAATAAGATGTGATCTCTACTTTCAGACACACCATTTTAATGTAGTGTTCCAGGTGGAGTGGGTTGTGATATAATTCCATACTATTTCAGATAGTCATTGAATTCTAGGTTTAAATATTCTCCTCCTCGATCTGTTCGAAGATTCTTTATATTCTTTCCAAGTTGGTTTTGAACTTCATTTTTAGATTTTTCAAATGATTCTGATTTGTGTTTCATAAGATGCACATAACCATGTCTATTGAAATCATCAGTAAATGTAATAAAGTAATAAAATCTGCCTCTAGCTGATGTACTCATTGGTCCACATACATCACTATGTATAAGGCCTAATACATCACTAGCTCGTTCACTGTATCCCGTGAAAGGTGCTTTAGTCTTTTTTCCTAATAAAAAGATTTTCATTCTTCATATGGTTCGAGATCAAATAAATTCAAAATTCCAACTTAATGGAGTTTTGATACGTGTTTCTTGTTTATATGGCCTAAACGGCAATGCCAAAGGTATGTTGGATTTAAATCATTAGATTTAACCCGCTTAGTATTTATGTTATAAACAAGCACATAAAATTTAAGAATATAAATACCATTAACTAATTATGCATTTCCATAAAATATTCATTTAAATAAAATGATCAATAATTGTATTTTATTATAAATGAATATTCAGTCTTGTCCAAACAAGATACAGAAATAACATTTATCTTTATAAAAGGTACATAACAATAATCTTTTAATTCTTAAATTTAGCCAGTGGGTTAGGATAAGAGGCAGCTTCCTATGGCTAATGCAACAACATTTTGCAACGACCCATATTTTTGGTCGATTAATTTTAAATATTTTATATCGTTTTAAATATTGAGTTGATAATATAAATGAATTTTTACATTAAGTGTCGATTTAAGAATCGATCTCGATTTAATATCAAATATGTTAAATTATTGTAATACGAAAACAAAGTGTAATTTAATACAGAGCTAAAACTGAATCAAAATATAATTCAGATGATCAGTATTTATTTGTATTTGAGTATAAATGATAATAAAAATATTTTTATTATCGGAGAATTGATTTATTTCTGAGTATAAATTATTTTATATCAAGAAGATGGTTATTTTATATATACATTCGAATTAAAATTTATAATCTATTCTGTTGAGTTCAGAACAGTGTTATAACATTGAAACGGCAGTGGTTACGTTAAAATAGCGGTTCACGGTTTAAGTAATAGACCCCGATATTATTTTAGTGGATAAGCACGAGATCAAATCAGTATCTGTTTAAAATAAAGTGAAAATCTATTTAAATCAAATCGATATCGTTTTAAAAAGGGGAAAAAATCTCTTTATGTCAAATCAAATTAAACTAAACTATATTTAAAATCAAAATCAAATCTTTTTAAATATATTTGCTATGTACTTAAGCCTACATCTTTTAATTGGTGTGTACTATTGTTTCTTCCTTCGCACTTGTAAATTAAGCCCAACACCTTCCGTTTTCTTCCACATTCAAGGATCAAATCAAAGCTTTTCCACTTTGTTTCTTCCTCCCAGTCATTTGCGGAATCGATTTCACGTTAAAAAAAAGAAAAAAAAAGAAAATCAGAAAGCGCGAATTCAAAGTCGCGAGTGTCCCTTGAAGCTCGATGACAGTAGCTGGAGGCACTCGATGTTGTGCGATAAGGAAAGGAGGCGCACATGATGAAAAGGGGATCCTCGAACTAGCGACGAATAATGGGACCGAATTGGGAGTCATGAATTAGGATTGCAGGTCTTCTGAAGATGCTCGCGACATTGGGGGAAATCTGGAAAGTTTCAAATTGGGGTTTTCAATGTCGAGGTCGAGTAGTTGGGCAGAGGAGATCGACGTTGAGATTGTCGTGGGTTTTGTTCAAGGAGTTCGGCAGTGGGAATAAGGATGTACGGATCTGAAACTTGAAGGATGGATTATTGCATTGATTTGGGGTTCAGCGAGGTAGGGATTAGGGTGTTCGGATCTGTTGTTGTGGAGGAGGGTTGATGATGTGAACAGGTTGTTACCTGGATGATTTGTTTGGACAGTATTGAGTGTTGTGGGTTGGAGAAAGGGGTTACTGATGGAGCTACTGGTTAGGTGGTGATCAGAGTGACAGGATAGTGGATGGCATAAATGTTAAGTTCATTTGTGGGTGTAGCATTAACAATGGGTTGTGGGGATAAAAAGAGAAATGGATCATTAATTTAAGGGGGGGTTGTTTAAGCGAAATGGTTCGATGATGTTCAAGTTACTTCATGGATTACTCAAGACTATAAGGTATAGGTTTCTATCAAATTTAAAAAAATACATATATTAGGTTATTTATTCATTAAGTAAAATTTTAATTAGTAATCGAAAATAATAATTAATCATAGGTGCGGGATAGACTCGTTCAAGTAGATTTGAAGTCGAGATGGTATGAGATTTTAAACAGGATCTTCGACAAATAAATCAAGGTAAGTAAATCTCACTCAAAGTTTTATTTTTAATCATAAGAAAAAAAATTCTTGGTTGCTTGGATGCTTACATGAATTGTTGAATTACTGTGGTCACATATATTAGTCATTTAGGCTTGGTGGTTGTCGCTATTATTATTATATATATATATATATATATATATATATATATATTGGATCTCCTGCAATACTATTAGCGGATGCCCGCAGTATCATTAGCGGATGACCCTACGCCCAGGTATATAAGTGGATCCCCTTTTATACCGCGATATCCTGCCTTGAAGCAGGATTGGTATTATTTATGTGACTAACATCTGTGGATGCAGATAAAACAGGTTGGAGGGTTCCAACTGGATTCCTCAAATTTATTTATTTTTGTTTACATACTTACATGTGTGTGATGTGTTGAATTGGATTGATGGTTTGTGTATTGGAATATTTAAATATCACTGGCCCTAGATATTTATAATATCATAAGAAGTGATTTATAGATTCGAAAAGGAAATTTTATTTTATTGAAATAAAATTTGAATTTCGAATAAGCTAAGAAAATAATAACTTGTTTTAATAATAAAACAAGTATTGAATGTGTAAATGATTTGTTTGTAAATGTAGGAAAATTATTATTTGGTAATATTTAATTTTAAATTCAAGTATGAATTTAAAAAGGAAAATTTATATTTCGAAAATAGAAATGAGATTTGAAATCGGGAATTGTTTTAATATTTAAAATAAGAAGTGGAATTTATAAATAAAAGTGAGAAATTTTCATTAGATAATTTATAAATTTCAATGCGAGTATGAGCTTAAAAAGGGGTAAATGGGATCATTTTGGAAAGGAAACAATGGGATCTATTTTCGATGTTCGGAATGTAATCTAATTGAAATAAACCCATTTGGATTTATGGCTAGAATTCGAGTATGTCGAATTTGTAGGAGTAGATTTATTTCTAAAAGATTTTGGAACTATATTAAATAGAAGTTAAAACTTCAATATGAAATTAGATTAAGTGCTTATATATATATAAGTCATAATAATTAAACATTCCAAATGGGAATCGTGTTTTAAATAGAATTTTAATCTGAAGCTTGTTTAATACAAAACAAGAGAGTTGAATTAGAAACAATGTTTATAAATATAAAAAAGAAATTTTCAGTAAATAAATTGGAAATAGATTTCTCCAAATATAAGAAATCATATTTAAAACCCATATTTTGAAATGAGATAGAAGTGGGAATTTTTTATGATAAGTGTTACAAACTCCTATCTGTCTCAAGGCAAGAACGTGGTCGGTCAAGTTCAGATAGGTAAATAAAATACCCCAACTTGAACGGCTTCGCTATTATCGAGGGATGATATTAATTTGTAATGGTAAGGGATATAAATTAATTGATCATTTCAAATAAAGAAATTTATGTTTGGAATTCGATTATATCGAATTTTATAAATAATTTGTATCCAAAGAAATTAGGATTGATTATAGAAGCCGATTGTGAATAATTTACAGTCGAATTACAAATTCGACGATGTTGGAAAAATCCAGATGTTAAGTTAAATTTGGAAAACCAATTTAAGATATATTAAAATATTAGAGAATGGAGTTGGAATCCATTATAAACGAAGTTTTAAATGTTTATATTAAATTTTAATTAAAACCAACTCGCCGCAGCGCGGTAGTTCGTAAATTGGCGATTCGAACTTCAATTGAGTTTATAGAACTCAATATAAGTCGAAACTCGATGAAACAAGAAACGCCTGGACCGATTAAATGATAGTTTTCAAATGGAAGTGAAAAATCAAGTCGTATATATTTTGAGTTATACAAAAATCAAATTTTAGAAAAGTCGCTGTAAAATCGTTTATGTAACGACCCAGATTTTCAGCCGTTGAATTCTGAATATTTAAATATTTTATTTGAATTATATATAGGAATTTATAACGAATTTATTTAAAAAAACGAAGTTTGAACGCTAATTTAATATAATTATAAAATGAGTTCAAAATGGCGCGGTAGTTTGAAAATTTGATTTCAAATTTCAAATGAATGTACAGGATTCAAAATAAATCGGATTTTAGCGAAATAAGAAATATTTGAATCTGTTTGAAAATATTTTTCCAACAAATGTGAAAAATGCAGATTTCAAAACGGGAATAAAAAGTTATGTCCAAATCAAATTTAGAAATAGTCGTTGTAGAATCGTGTATAAGCCATAATGGTTTATTTAATATAACTAGAGATTGGTTACGAATTTGGGCAAGGTTCTTTTGAGGCGTAGTTATAATTTAATTTTTAGAATTTTACTGTAATTTTTAATTAATTAAATATGCAACTTTTTATTTGGAGTATTTTGCACCCTATATCAATATTTTGGGGTTTCATAATATAAGTCAAACTACCGATATTATTATATTTTTGAAATCGTGATACATCATTCGGTATGATCGCACTTTTATTTCTGTCCATAGCATCTCGACCGTGAATAAAATTTTATATAACATGGTACATAAAACAAAAGTAAATCCCGCTACATCATATTCAAATCTTTCCAAATCCTTACCGATATCTTTACATATCTGCACATGATCAAACGTCTTAACGCAGAATTAAAATATTGTCTGTCCTTCATTCAACACTTCTGAATTCAAAGAATATGGCAAGCCAATCCTATCCTTTTGCTTTCTCTGAAAGCTGTCCTCATACTAAAGAGAAATAAAAATAAATTTGTTTACTTCAGTAGCGTGATCCTTACGGTTTGTAAACCGTGGCTGGGAAGTAACTTCAACGCCGTGCCCATCATGCCATTGGTAACCGTGTTCCTCAAGCTTTCACATGCCATGCCACCCACACTACTTCTTCTTTAAATACCAGTAAATCCAGCCTCATTCTTTTCCTAGTCCTTCCAGCAAAATAGAAAACGAAGTTCTCTCCACTTCATAAATTCTTGAAAATCAATCCCTAAATTGGTTTCTCAGTCAAACTACTTCTACCAGTAATAAACTTGAGAGAATTCGCCTCTTCAAAAATTGAAATAAAATCAAAACTGAAATGAAGTCAAGCACTAAGTCGCAGACGTCGTGTGCCATTTCCTGGGGGTTGACGGCTTCGTTTGAGGAACATATCTGGTGCTCGGGTGCGTCGATGATGGCCAGCAAGGGGGTTCACTGAAAATATCGTGAGGTCAGAGGAGGGAAGGTGTAGAGAGGTGATAGCGGTAAGGGTGAATGGAAGAGAGGGGTTGTCACGATGAGTACAACAGTGAGCTGTTTGGTGGGATTGGTGCTGATTTTGGTAGAAGGAGTGAGGGTGCGGTTGGAGGAAGAAAACCGTGGCCATGGGTTTGGTTTTATTGTTTCGGTGTTTACACAGGAAGAAGATAGAGCGTGGAATTAAAAGGAGGATCTGTATTTAAAATTTCAGTAGGAAGAGGTCGGTATTTTATTGGAAGGGGAGGTTGAATTAGCCGATAATTAATGGGTTGAATGAGTGATTAAAGAAGGTGGAACTCTAGTCAGTGAAGTTGTTGGTAATGTTTGTTCGTATTATTTTTCTACACAGTGAGTAGTCGGATCTATAAGCATGTCAGAGGATTGCATTTGTTTGCGGCAACCTGATGATGAAGAAGTCGGTCATATATGTGTGTGAGAAGGAAGTCGCAGGTTGTTCAATAAGGAAAAAAGATATTGTGGAATTTGTGACTTATGGAGTGATGATGGAGTGAATAGTGACGGTTTGGCTATTTGGAATTTGGAGTGAAAGGGAAAGAATGGTAACAATTTGAAATCGAATTCGTTTTGTTTGGAAGGAGATATCGATACAGGATAACTCATGAGGTATGAAAGGATAATGAAGGTTAATCCTTAATTCGATTAAAACTAATAACGGTAATTAGTAATATTAATATTTTTAATTTATGTTAAGCGTTATAATAGTGATAAGTTATTCGTTCATGTATAGAATCACGTGAAACAAGTCAGGTTGGGATCGTAACGGAGAAATCTACATTGTGGGACTGATTTCACAGAGAATCGCGCTGCTATAATTTCATGTCAAAATCAATTGTTGTTGATTTTTAAATCGAAACAAAAAGCAGAATCGTCAACTGCGAACAAGTGAGTAATCACTAACCCTGCCTCGTTTATATTTTTATATAAACGAATTTTAAATTTATTTTATACTGTGATATTATTGATTGGTTGAAATGGTGGATAGAATTGGTTGATTTGATTACATCGTTGATCGATGTTTAGTTCTGATACTTCATATTGATGTGAAATAATATTATTGATGTTGATTAACATCTGTGGATGCAGGGAAACACGTTGGAGGGATCCAACTGAATCCCTCAACATTTTATTTACTGTTTTTATTTGATTATGATATATGCTGTGCTATATAATCCATGGTTGAATATGTGTGTTAGGTTTACCCTGGCCCTAGGAACCTGATATTTTAGATACCGTCAAATATCATCGAATGTGAAAAAGGAAATTAGAATTTGAAAACGGAGTTTATTTCCAGATTAGAAATAATTTCTTTTTAATTGTGTTGAAAATAGAAATCTATTCAATTGGATAAATCAAGAAAATGTTATAAATAAAAATATAGATTAATTGGAGTGTGAACCATTTGATAAATTAAAATATAACTTTCAAATATGAATGTATATTGGAAAGTGAATATCAGTTTGAAACCAATATTTGGAAATGGATTTGAATTTAGTAAATACGTTTAAAACAAAAGTTGAATGAGAGAAAAGGGAAGTCACTTTCAAAAGAAAATGATGGGTTTATTTCTAAAGAGTAGAATACAAAATAAATTAACATGAATCCAAGGAGTTTATGTTTAGAAATCCAACTGTGTCAAACCTTATTAAAATGATTTATTTTGGAAAAGCTATTTAAACTTTGTTTGTGTAAATCTATAATTTAAATGAAATATGATATTTCAATATTTATGACTATTTAAATAAATTATATGTTTTGAGGTAATTAAATTTTAAATTAAAACCATTAAACAAGAATGGAAGAAGGAAATTGTTAAAATTAAATAAAGTTGATTTCAAAAATATGGAAGGTAAATTTGTAAATACGTTTAAAGGGAAAATGTGAATTGTTGATAAATAGAGAAGGTGTTGGTAGCCTTTTATAAACGGAATTTGAAAATGATGTGAGTTCACAGAGTAACTAAATTTGAAGTTATATTTCCAAATAAGAATCAAGTTGATTTGATAAAATGAATATATATTCCTACTTAAGGAATGATATTCATATTTGAAAGTGAATCACGATTGGAAGCAAATGTTTTGCAAATATATAAAATTATAAGGAAATTTGAGTAAACTCGAATGGTGAGTTATTCCGAAGTTCGGAATAAAATCGAATATAGATTATTCGAGAGAAAGTTAACTGTTGGAATTCGAATATATAGAATTTAGGGAAGTAGTTATTTTACTTCCCGTTGAATCAAATTTAATAATTAATTAATTTATTTATTTATTGAAACAAATAAATACAACTTGCATTTTATAAACCAAATATTTTATAGCGATTTTAAACGCTGCCGTTATAATAAATGTTTTGATAAATCTAAATAGCAATTTTAAACGCTGTCGTTATAATAACTGTTTTGTAAAATCTAAAACAGCGATCTTAACGCTATTGTTATAATAAATGTTCTATAATTCTAGACAGCGAATGTAACGCTGTTGTTAAAAAGCAATGTTTTATAAACTAAATGTTTGGAAACAGCGATTATAACGCTACCGTTATAATCAATATTTTTCTGTAAAGGAAGTGGGCTCTTAGATCGAATCCGAGAGTCGTGTAAGTGATGTTTTGGTTAAAGTTGTGAGCTTTGACAATTTCGAAGTTAAGAATGCCGTTCAGTTAAGGTTTGAGAGGTAATTATACCCCAACTTGACCGACGTCATGATTGACAAAGAAATGGTTAAGGTTCGGTGGCAAGGATTGGTTAGTGATACCATTAGTTAACGAATGATTTATGGATTGAGTTATAATAACGAAGTTTCATAACATCGCGCAAATTTAAAAGATTTTTGAAATGTTTCCCAAATTAAAATAAGAGTTATTTCTTACGCGTAGAAGATGAAATGAATTGGTCAACGAGGAATTAAGAAAGGGAGTTCGGAAATATTTCCAATATTAGTAATGTGTATTTTCTGAATATAGAAAATAAGGATTCGTGAATATTTAGAAATGGTTTCTAACTGGGATGAGGGATATTTTCTCAAATAAAGGAATTATAGTATTGAAAATGTTTTCAAAGAATCGAGAGGGGAAATCGAGCTTCAGAAGAATACGAAAGATAGGAAATGGGAATTGTAAATGATAATATAATAAGGAATTGATTTAAAGGGGGCTCAATGTTGATTGATGATTGATCGATTGAATTCCTACCTAGAAATAAGATCATTGGTTGCGCACTTATTTTTCTTTGATAGTTAAATCACCGACTATCGAAATATTTAACCATTTTTCCGTCGTCAATACGGAGAGATCGGGATCAGATTCATTATCTAGAAACCACTCTGTATGGGCGTTAGCATTGCGACCAAATATGATGAAAATAATTAAAGACGGAGTTATGCAATGGTTATCCTGTTTACGGGATAGTGCCTTCGGTTTGTCCAGTCCCAGGACAACGTAAATAGACGAATGTCTGACAGAGTGTATCTAATGGATCACGTAAGTTGATCTCTTCAAATGTACTTACGTTTGGTGGCGGGAGAATTCATTTCTCTTAGCTTTATACCTGTGGTATTTTTGGGGAAATCAATTTGTGATTTAGCGGGTATGACAATGTGGCATTCAAAGCGAATGGTGGTCAGATGTCCTAAAGATACGTAATAACCTCAAGCCTCACATCCCGGAATTTGACAAAAATCGGGCAGGCAGCATGGCTATGTGGGTCGCTCCCATGAAGATGTATAATCACCCTTCTAGAGAAATTCCATTTGATTCTTTAATCTATCAATGCTGTCCCTTTTGGGAAACGGTTGCTAATCCCAACCATTGGTGATACACATTCGATACACTCAAGCGAAATAAGTGGTCGGTCATGTGTGGGTCGGGTTGCAAGATGTTTTTGTTGAACCCAGTGTATTAGCCTCTAGAGATACACTATCGGCAGGTGGTCCCATACCTTGTCATTTTGGAAATCCAATCTCCAATAAGCGCCCTGTGGTTTTTGATTTTATATTATATATGGAGCGTGAGATGCAAGCGTTCCGCTAGATTTATATTTATTAGATGCAGACATTATTATAATATCACCAGATTTTGGATATCAAAAATGTTTTGGGTTATCCTAAGGTAAAAACCATCCGTGATTATGTGTGGATCGGTCTTACGATTATCTTTTCTTTCGAAAGGATTTTTAAAGTTAAACAAATGGTTGGAGTTTACTCACACCAGTCCCATGACTGACCCAGAGTTTACTTTGTTTGTTTTCCCTAAACTCTTGGGTGCCCAAATTTGTACGGGCAGTCAAGTAGTCGGGATTTTACAGATTCACCTGGAGGAGACTGAAGCAGGAGGCTCCACCAGTTATCTATAGACTATCATATTTTTCCGCTGTGCATTATGTTCGTATCTGGAAACAGAAGTTTATAACTATTCCAGAAATAGCTGTTGTGCTCTGATGATGGTATGTATATAAAGTTACCGAACTATATTTCAAAGTTATGTTGTCTAATATATTTTATTCGTTTCCGCTGTGAGTTTGTGATCTTCGATTTCTTCTATTCTAACTTTTATTTCTTTCTATTTCTCATCCTTTAACTTCTTTCTAAAAATGAGTCGTATTTCTGTGCAATTTGGGTTGGACGTGTGGTATGATTAGTCGATTCAAAGGGTATGGAAGTTCAGATCGTTTCATTTGGTATCAGAGCTGAAGGTTGAGTGATAACCTTGGCTCTGTGGCGTAGCTCAATAGAGATGGGGTGAGTAATACCCTAGATTGAGTTTAAATGTATATATATGAGAGCGTACTTGTAGATTTGATATACAACTTGTTTTATATTGTGTTGATTGGTTTGTTGAGTGGTGTATGAATTCTGTCGAGACAGGAAGTACAACTGTATCGATAGGTATTTCTATACTCTCGAACAGAACAATTTGACACAATATTATTTTAAAGATGGATAAATGATATAATTTTGCCCAAAAGATATTTTTAATACAAAAGGGATAATTTTCTGAAATTATTGAATGTGTTGATTGTTATTACAATCAAATGGAATTATAAAATATTGAAGTGGTTATATATATATAACCCAATTGAATTTTTATATGAATGAGATACACAAATAAGCTATATTGGAATTGGATTCAAACCAAAATTTGTGGATTTAAATCCCGGGTGTTTAGAAAATATTTTCTGAAGAATTTTAAAGCTAATATAGCATTATTTGAAGGTATTTTTGAATGAGAATGGCTTTTACTGAGTTTTGAAAGTGATTAATCTTCAATGGCGAGAAAATAATTATGATAATGGGTCGCGACATTATCGGTATTCATTTTCAAGTTTCTGAGTGATGAATCGCTACCATAGTAATTTTAGAATGAAAATTTTTGTTTTAAAAGGAAATGATGATTTATAAATTCAAATGTTTTGAATTGATTTGATTATAAATATATGTATATAAATATATATGATTTCAAACAAATTTGAAATAAAACCTAGGAATTTGAATCCTGAAATTGAAATTTAACTTGCATAAGTTGAATATATGGAAATGGTAAAAGTGTATCAAATAAATTGAAATTTAACTTAGGTTAAATAAAATTGGATTGAATAAGAAATAATTCCGAATGAAATTAACTAAAGTGAGATGTTTGAGATTTGAATTATTAATGTAAATTCGTCTTGTACACAACAAGTTGAATATATAATTTGGAGGTGTAAAATTGGAATTAAGTTGTGATGAATTTGCACCCAAGCGGGATAAGTAGATTGGTTTTGAAATACAAATCAAGTTTGAGCTATAGAATGAAAGTGAACTAGTCAGGAGATTGATTAGTGAATTGGAAACCGAAAGTTTAATTGATTTGGAATCGATTGAAGTAGATGTTGAGTTGGCATTGAATGGAAGCAAATGCAAGAGATAGAATTATGCCCGACAAAAAGGTACACGTTTACAATATTACTTGGGTTTGATGATTTTACGAGCCTATGAGGCAAGCCGATTGGCTTTTTGATTTTCTTTAGGATTGGAGAAGGCCTAGAAAGGCAAATTGTGGTTGTACCGATTGAGCCGTGCAGAGGAGATGCTGCCGAAATTTTCCAGAATTTAAAGTGTTAGAAAATTTTCAGAATTTTTTAAATTTTTTATTAGTAAGAATAAATTAATATTTTAATTGAAATAAATTGGTCCAGATAAACTAAAGTTAAGAATTAGACAAAAAGGAATTTTGGGCCTAGTTAATAGGGTATGTAGTATCTTTTCCTATCTTAGCAATTTCGAGGACGAAATTATTTTAAGGGGGAAGGAATGTAACGACCCGGATTTTCAGCCATTGAATTCTGAATATTTAAATATTTTATTTGAATTATATATAGGAATTTATAACGAATTTATTTAAAAAAATGAAGTTTGAATGTTAATTTAATATAATTATAAAACGAGTTCAAAATGGCGCGGTAGTTTGAAAATTTGATTTCAAATTTCAAATGAATGTACATGATTCAAAATAAATCAGATTTTAGCGAAACAAGAAATATTTGAATCTGTTTGAAAATATCTTTCCAACGAATGTGAAAAATGCAGATTTCATAATGGGAACAAAAAGTTATGTCCTAATCAAATTTAGAAATAGTCGCTGTAGAATCGTATATAAGCCATAACGGTTTATTTAATATAACTAGAGATTGGTTACGAATTTGGGCAAGGTTCTTTTGAGGCGTAGTTATAATTTAATTTTTAGAATTTTACTGTAATTTTTAATTAATTAAATATGCAACTTTTTATTTGAGTATTTTGCACCCTAAATCAATATTTTGGGGTTTCATAATATAAGTCAAACTACCGATATTATTATATTTTTGAAATCGTGATACATCACTCGGTATGATCGCACTTTTATTTCTGTCCATAGCATCTCGACGGTGAATAAAATTTTATATAACATAGTACGTTAAAAAAAAGTAAATCCCACTACATCATATTCAAATCTTTCCAAATCCTAACCGATATCTTTACATATCTGCACATGATCAAACGTCTTAACACAAAATTAAAATATTGTCTGTCCTTCGTTCAACACTTCTGAATTCAAAGAATACGGCAAGCCAATCCTATCCTTTTGCTTTCTCCGAAAGCTGTCCTCATACTAAAGAGAAATAAAAATAATTTTGTTTACTTCAGTAGCGTGATCCTTACGGTTTATAAACCGTGGCTGGGAAGTAACTTCAACGTCGTACCCATCAAGCCATTGGTAACCGTGTTCCTCAAGCTTTCACATGCCATGCCACCCACACTACTTCTTTAAATACCAGTAAATCCAGCCTCGTTCTTTTCCTAGTCCTTCCAGCAAATTAGAAAACGAACTTCTCTCCACTTCATAGATTCTTGAAAATCAATCCCTAAATCGGTTTCCCAGTCAAACTACTTCTACTAGTAATAAACTTGAGAGAATTTGCCTCTTCAAAAATTGAAATAAAATCAAAACTGAAATGAAGTCAAGCCCTAAGTCGCGGACGTCGTGTGCCATTTCCTGGGGGTTAACAGCCTCGTTCGAGGTGTGACTGATGGCAGAACGGATCCGATGCTCAGGTGCGTCGATGATGGCCAGAAAGGGGGTTCGTTGAAAATATCGTGAGGTCAAAGGAGGCGAGGTGTAGAGAGGTGATAGCGGTAAGGGTGAATGGAAGAGAGGGGTTGTCACGATGAGTACAACAGTGAGCTGTTTGGCGGGATTGGTGCTAATTTTGGTAGAAGGAGTTAGGGTGCGGTTGGAGGAAGAAAACCATGGCCATGGGTTTGGTTTTATTGTTTCGGTGTTTACACAGGAAGAAGATAGAGCATGGAATTAAAAGGAGGATCTGTATTTAAAATTTCAGTAGGAAGAGGTCGGTATTTTATTGGAAGGGGAGGATGAATTAGCCGATAATTAATGGGCTGAATGAGTGATTAAGGAAGGTGGAAGTCTACTCAGTGAAGCTGTTGGTAATGTTTGTTCGCATTTTTTTCTACATAGTGAGTAGTCGGATTTATAAGCATGTCAGAGGATTGCATTTGTTTGCGGAAACCTGATGATGGAGAAGTCGGTCATATATGTGTGTGAGAAGGAAGTCACAGGTTGTTCAATAGGGAAAAAGGATATTGTGGAATTTGTGACTTATGGAGTAATTATGGAGTGAATAGTGAACGTTTGGCTGTTTGGAATTTGGAGTGAAAGGGAAAGAATGGTAACAATTTGAAATCGCATTCATTTTGTTTGGAAGGAGATATCGATACAGGATAACTCGTGAGGCATGAAAGGATAATGAAGGTCAATCCTTAATTCGATTAAAACTGATAACAGTAATTAGTAATATTAATATTTTTAATTTATGTTAAGCGTTATAATAGTGATAAGTTATTCGTTCATGTACAGAATCACGCGAAACAAGTCAGGTTGGATCGTAACGGAGAAATCTACATTGTGGGACTGATTTCACAGAGAATCGCGCTGCTATAATTTCATGACAAAATCAAATTCTGTTGATTTTTAAATCGAAACAAAAAGCAGAATCGTCAACTGAGAACAAGTGAGTAAACACACTAACCCTGCCTCGTTTATATTTTTATATAAACGAACTTTAAATTTATTTTATACTGTGAAATGGTTGATTGGTTGAAATGGTGGATAGAATTGGTTGATATGATTACATCGTTGATCGATGTTTAGTTTTGATAATTCATATTGATGTGAAATAATATTATTGATGCTGATTAACATCTGTGGATGCAGGGAAATAGGTTGGAGGGATCCAACTGAATCCCTCAACATTTTATTTATTGTTTTTATTTGATTATGATATATGTTGTGCTATATAATCCATGGTTGAATATGTGTGTTTGGTTTACCCTGGCCCTAGGAACCTGATATTTTAGATACAGTCAAATATATTCGAATGTGAAAAAGGAAATTAGAATTTAAAAACGGAGTTTATTTCCAAATTAGAAATAATTTCTTTTTAATTGTGTTGAAAATAGAAATCTATTCAATTGGATAAATCAAGAAAATGTTATAAATAAAAATATAGATTAAGTGGAGTATGAACCATTTGATAAATTGAAGTATAACTTTCAAATATGAATGTATATTGGAAAGTGAATATCGGTTTGAAACCAATATTTGGAAATGGATTTGAATTTAGCAAATACGTTTAAAACAAAAGTTGAATGAGAGAAAAGGGAAGTCACTTTCAAAAGGAAATGATGGTTTTGTTTCTAAAGTGTAGAATATAAAATAAATTAACATAAATCCAAGGAGTTTATGTTTAGAAATTTAACTGTGTCAAACCTTATTAAAATGATTTATTTTGGAAAAGCCATTTAAACTTTGTTTGTGTGAATCTATAATTTAAATGAAATATGAAATATTTATGACAATTTAAATAAATTATATGTTTTGAGGTAATTAAATTTTAAATTAAAACCATTAAACAAGAAGGGAAGAAGGAAATTGTTAAAAATAAATAAAGTTGATTTCAAAAATATGGAAGGTAAATTTGTAAATACGTTTAAAGGGAAAATGTGAATTGTTGATAAACAGAGAAGGTGTTGGTAGCCTTTTATAAACGGAATTTCAAAATGATGTGAGTTCATAAAGTAACTAGAATTTGAAGTTATATTTCCAAATAAGAATCAAGTTGATTTGATAAAATGAATATATATTCCTATTTGAGGAATGATATTCATATTTGAAACTGAATCACGATTGGAAGCAAATGTTTTGCGAATATATAAAATTATAAGGAAATTTGAGTAAACTCGAATGGTGAGTTATTCCGAAGTTCGGAATAAAATCGAATATAGATTATTCGAGAGAAAGTTAACTGTTGGAATTCGAATATATCGAATTAAGGGAAGTAGTTATTTTACTTCCCCTTGAATCAAATTTAATAATTTATTTATTTAATTATTAATTTATTTATTGAAATAAATGAATACAAGTTGCATTTTACAAACCAAATATTTTATAGAGATTTTAAACGCTGCCGTTATAATAAATGTTTTGATAAATATAAATAGCAATTTTAAACGTTGTCGTTATAATAATTGTTTTGTAAAATCTAAAACAGCGATCTTAACGCTATTGTTATAATAAATGTTCTATAATTCTAGACAGCGATTGTAACGCTGTTGTTAAAAAGCAATATTTTATAAACTAAATGTTTGGAAACAGCGATCATAACGCTATCGTTATAATCAATATTTTTCTGTAAAGGAAGTGTTCTCTTAGATCAAATCCGAGAGTCGTGTAAGTAATGTTTTGGTTAAAGTTGTGAGCTTTGGCTATTTCGAAGTTAAGAATGTCGCTCAGTTAAGGTCTGAGAGGTAATTATACCCCAACTTGACTGACGTCATGATTGACGAAGAAATTGTTAAGGTTCGGTGGCAAGGATTGGTTAGTGATACCATTAGTTAACGAATGATTTATGGTTTGAGTTATAATAACGATGTTTCATAACATTGCGCTAATTTAAAAGATTTTTGAAATATTTCCCAAATTAAAATAAGAGTTATTTCTTACGCGTAGAAGATGAAATGAATTGGTCAACGAGGAATTAAGAAAGGGAGTTCGGAAATATTTCCAATATTAATAATGTGTATTTTCTGAATACAGAAAATAAGGATTCGTGAATATTTAGAAATGGTTTCTAACTGGGATGAGGGATATTTTCTCGAATAAAGGAATTATGGTATTGAAAATGTTTTCAAAGAATTAAGAGGGGAAATCGAGCTTCAGAAGAATACGAAAGATAGGAAATGGGTATTGTAAATGATAATATAATAAGGAATTGATTTAAAGGGGGCCCAATGTTGATTGATGATTGATCGATTGAATTCCTACTTGGAAATAAGATCGTTGGTTGCACACTTATCTTTCTTTGATAGTTAAGTCACCGATTATCGAAGTTTTTAACCATTTTTCCGTCGTCAATACGGAGAGACCGGGATCAGGTTCATTATCTGGAAACCACTCTGTATGGGCGTTAGCGTTGCGACCAAATATGATAAAAATAATTGAAGACAAAGTTATGCAAGGGCTATCATGTTTACGGGATAGTGCCTTCGGTTTTCCAGTCCCAAGACAACGTAAATGGACGAATGTCTGACAGAGTATATCTAACGCATCACGTAAGTTGTTCTCTTCAAACGTACTTACGTCTGGTGGCGGAGGAATTCGTTTCTCTTAGCTTTATACCCATGGTATTTTTGGGGAAATCAATTTGTGATTTGGCGGGTATGACGATGTGGCATTCAAAGTGAATGGTGGTCAGGTGTCCTAAAGATACGTAATAACCTCAAGCCTCACAACCCGAAATTTGACAAAAATCGGGCAGGCAGCATGGCTATGTGGGTCGCTCAAATGAGGATGTATAATCACCCATCTAGAGAAATTCCATTTGGTTCTTTAATCTATCAATGTTGTCCCTTTCGGGAAACGGTTGCTGATCCCAACCGTTGGTGATATACATTCGATACACTCAAGCGAAATGAGTGGTCGGTCATGTATGGGCCGAGTTGTAAGATGTTCTTGTTGATCCTAGTGTATTAGTCTCTAGAGATACAATATCGGCAGGTGGTCACATACCTTGTCATGTTGGAAATCCAATCTCCAATAAGCGCCCTGCGGTTTTTGATTTTATATTATATATGGAGCGTGAGATGCATGCGTTCCGCTAGATTTATATTTATGTAGACATTATTATAATATCACCAGATTTTGGATATCAAAAATGTTTTGGGTTATCGTAAGCTAAAAACCATCCGTGTTTATGTGTGGATCGGTCTTACGATTATCTTTTCTTTCGAAAGGATTTTTAAAGTCAAACAAACGGTTGGAGTTTGTAACGACCCGGATTTTCGGCGACTTTGGTTATCGACATAAGCACGATGTCGATAACCAAAACATCGAAAAATCCCGGTAATTAATGAAAGAAATTAGAAGGTGAGAATAGATAAGATAGAAACTTAGAATAGAAGAAGAAGAAGAACACAACATCAGAGTGACACGAACCTCACAGCGGAACGAATAACATATAATAGATAACATAACTTTGAAATATAACAGTTATGTATACAATAGCACTTATCAGAGTACAACACTTACAACACAGCGGAAATAAACTATAGCTATATGATCCAGAAGCCTCCTGCTCCACGCTCTTCCAGTATATCTGTAAATTCCTGACTACTTGACTGCCCGTACAAAATTAGGCACCCAAGAGTTTAGGGAAAACAAAACAAACAAACTCCGGGTCAGTCATGGGACTGGTATGAGTAAAACAGTTTAAACAGGTATATGAACAAGTAAACGATATCTCATAAGACCACGCCGCAGAACGGAACGGGTTTTTCTCTTATGAGAATCCAAAATATCTTTATATCAAAAACCTTTTGATATTATAATAATGTCTATGTACAAATAGATATCAACTAGCAGATTCGCTTTCATCTCACGATCTACATATATAGTATACAATCAAAATCGCAAGCACGTATTGGATAATGGATTTCCAACTATGACAAGGTATGGAACCACCTTCCGATCAGTGTACTCTAGGAACGATACACTGGAGTTCAACAAGAACATCTTGCAACTCAGCCACACATGACCGACCACTCATTTCGCTTGAGTGTATCGAATGTACATCACCAACGGTTGGGATCAGCAACCGTTCCCGTATATATATGGGACAACATTGATAGATTTAAGAAACAAATGAATATTCACTAGATAGGTGATTATACACCCTACTTCGGTGCGACCGACTTAGCCATGCTGCCTGCCCGATTTCTGTCATTTACCGGTTGATGAGGCTAGAAGCTACGCTTTATCATCACATCAGATTCATTTCGAATTCCACATTGTCAGATCCATCGAAAATCACTAATTGACGTCTACAACAGTACATTACGTGTTAGCTAAAGAAGTTTCCTTCTCCGCTTCCACTCTTGGTACGGTTGAAGAAATCAATATACGTGACCTTTCTGGAAATACTCTGTCAGACATTCATCAACACAAGTCATCCTCATTCACTTAGAATGTCACATCGTCATACCCGCCAAATCACAAATTGACTTATCCAAAAATAACACGGGTATACAGCTAAGAGAAACGAATTCCTCTGCCACCAAACGTGAATACGTTTGAACAGATCAACTTACGCGATCCATTGGATATACTCTGTCAGACCTTCTTCCATACAAGTTGTCCTGGGACTGGACAAACCGAAGGCACTATTCTGTAAACAGGATAGCCCTTGTATTTTACTCCGTCTTCAATTATCTTTGGCATATATGATTCGCGACGCTTATGCCAATACAGAGTGGTTCTTTGGATAATAATCCAACCGGTCTCTCCATATTAACAACGTTAAAATGGTCAAAACTTCGATAGTCTGTGATTTAACCATCAAAGAAAAACAAGTGTGTAAACAACGATATTATTCCCAGATGGAAATTATATCGAACAAACATCATTTAACATTAATCTCTTTAGTTCATTTATTTACTTATCTCATGTTTCCCTATATTCTAAATTCTTATTTTCTTTTATCAGAAAACATTTCTGATTCTCGTTTGGAAAACATTTCCAAAACTTCTTTACGATCAAACCTTACCATTTCTTAGTTAAGAAGGAAGTCACTCAAGTTGGGGTATAATTACCTCTCAGACCTTAATTGAACAACGTTATAACTTCGAAATGGTCAAAGTTTATCTTTTAATCTTTAACAACTTCTTTACGCCTTTCTCGGATCCAATTTTACTAATCCACTTCTATATTTAAAACATTAGTTATAACGATAACGTTATAATCCTTACTTTCGAATTATCTAACTTTAATTATAACTTCTATTTCTTATTAGTGAATAATTAACCTAACATTTATTTATTTATAAATAAATAAATCTCTATTTAGACACTGGAAAGTATAAGTACTTTCCTGAATTCGATATAATCGAATTCGCCGATTAACTCTCTTCGAGAAATCTCTATTTGATCAACTCTTCTTCGAATAACCTATATTCGATTAACTCCTTCTCGAATAAACGATATTCGATAATCTCTCTTCGAATAACTAATATTCGATAACTCTTCCTTTTCAAATATCTCATATTTGAAAATCTCACTTCGATTAAACTATAATCGATAACCCCCTTCGATGAAACTAACATCGATAACTCCTTTCGATGAAACTAACATTGATAACTCCTTTCGATGAAACTAACATCGATAACTCCTTTCGATGAAACTAACATCGATAACTTCTTTCGAAGAAACTAACATTGATAACTCCTTTCGATGAAACTAACATCGATAACTCCTTTCGATGAAACTAACATCGATAACTCCTTTCGATGAAACTAACATCGATAACTCCTTTCGATGAAACTAACATCGATAACTCCTTTCGATGAAACTAACATCGATAACTTTAACTCGACGAACTTAACTCGACTAACTTAACTTGACTCGACTAACTCGACTTACTTGGTTCGACCAATTCGATTCGATTAACTAGCCTCGACTAACTTGACTAACTTAACTCGACTTACTTGGTTCGACCAATTCGATTCGATTAACTAGGCTCGACTAACTTGGCTAACTTAACTCGACTTACTTGGTTCGACCAATTCGATTCGATTAACTAGGCTCGACTAACTTGGCTAACTTAACTCGACTTACTTGGTTCGACCAATTCGATTCGATTAACTAGGCTCGACTAACTTGGTCGAACCACCCGATCAACTCAACTTATTTAATTTAACTTATTTCTCAACTCGATCCACTCGATTAACTCCTATCGAATAACTAATATTCGATTTAACTCCATTCGCTTGACTCTAGATCGCAGCGATCACAATGGTTACGCCTGACTCCCTCAGGAAATATCCGACTGCCTTAGGCTATTTACAGCCCTGCGAATTACGCTAGCAGTCGTACGAGATGGCAACTTACCCTGAATACTATGTTTGACTAACTCTGTCTCAAATAACTATATTTGATTAACTCTAGTTCGTTTTAACTCTAATCGATTAACTCTAACTAATTAACTCCAACTGGTTAACTCTAACTGATTAACTCTAACTTTCGAATACCATATTCGATTAACTAACTTCGAATGTCTATATTTGATTAACTAACTTCGAATGTCTATATTCGATTAACTTTATTCACTTTATAAAGACTTCCTTTTTAACAACGTTTTATTCATTTGAAAAGATTTACTTTTAAATAATGGTTCTACACTTTAAAAAAATGATTTCCTTTTTATAATGTTCCCTTTCCAATTCTATTTGTAAATGGTTTACAAATATTTCCTTTTCAAATTTATTCTTGAAATATTCTAACTCCTTAAATTCCCGGGAAAATTTGCCATAACCTCCTTTGTATCGGGAGCATCGGAAAAATCCCCAAACCCGCCACACAGGCCTTTCCATTCAAAAAGAAAATGTTTTGAATTTATTTCCTTTTCAAAATATCTCCTATTTATAAATATCCCAATTTATAAATATTCCTTATTTATAAATATTTAAATTTATAAATATTTCATTTTCAAATATCACTTTGAAAATCCCCTTATCAACATTTCGGTATGTTATGGTATTCAATCATATCAAATCACGATGTTCAATATCGTCCAAGCACATATAATCGCCCACAGATTTTATATCACATCATATAACAATATATGAAAAAAAAAAATAACTGTTGAGGAATCCAGTCGGATTCCTCCAACCTGTTTCCCTGCATCACAGATGTTAAACAATATAGATAACATCGATTTCACTTCGATGTGAATTATTCTGATCAACAGAATCAACATATAAATATCCAACCGTTATATATATATGTATACACATATATATAAAGTTTCCACTAACTGTCTAGCAGTTCAATCAAACAGTCAACACACATCAAACAGACAATATCTAACAGTTCTAAAAATACAACATGAAATTATAAACTGTTCAGAGTTGGTGAGTTTTACTCACATTTGCGCGTTAGCCGTTAAATAACGGTTTGCGTTTATTTGCCTGCGACGGACAATTTATTTCACCATAAATTGTAACGAGCTCCGATGCACTTCCAGTCAGCTCCATGGTGTAGCCACCGTCCATACGATCCCAACGCAACTTACGGTTCGTCAATCTGATATCGTATGACCAAGTTATAGTATTACGAAGTTTGTATACAATTTTTGAATAATTAAACAATTAAAACATGGATTTTAAATTTTAAAAGTGGGCCTTACCCTTTTGAATAACCCGCCGGCCCATTTCAAAACCCCAGCCCACTTCAAATGTTTAAAACCCGACCGCCCCTTCCTTTATCTTCCCCAAATACACCAGACAAAATCGCTCTTCCCCAATTCACTTTGACCGTAACTTTGACCCACCGTACCACCTCCTCCGTCCATCGATAACCACCGCTGACCACCCCGTTCAACTCAGCATCCAAGACCGCACCACCCTATGCTACCATCGTCGAACTCGCACGCACGGTCTCAGCCCCGTTCCCCAGCGTTGGTCTACAGGAAAGCGACATCGAACTCCACCAAAACATGCCCAAGTCCTTCTACAACTTGCGCTTCATCACACCGAACCCTGCGCTCCCTTTATTCTCATTGAAAATTTCTTCAAAAGCTCACTGTTTTGAACCCTAGATCTACTGGGTGATTTTCGAGCTTCAAGGATCCAAACCGCACCTCACAAAAGCAGTTCAAAAATGTAGACAAACCCTCCATGAATTAAAATAAACAAGCTGCATGATTTATGGGGTTTTTTTTTATTTCTATTTCTGTTGATTTTTCCTTTGATTTTTACTTGGCTGCGTTTTGGGATAAATGCGGTTTTATATGGTTGTTTGGGTTGGTGGCACTTGTGGTTGGGAATACATGTTGCGTGGCTTGCTGTTGATCCAAAGAAAATGGTGGGATAGTTTATTTTGGAATTATTTATTTTGTTTTCTTGATTTTCCACTCGTCTTGCGTCCTTAAAAATCCCTACGACTGCATATGATACCCAAAAATCACCAAACTAGACATGTGGCTAGGACTCGACATTACGGTCCCATCGAAACTGGTTTCGTCGAATTCCGACTTCGTATGCTCACACATTGTATTTTTAACTGTCAGAAAACTGTCTATTTTCCACTCTAAAAATCCCTATGGTCACACACTGACTCTAAAAATCACGAAACTTGGAATCTAACAACTATTTGATATTGCGGATCCAACAAAACTGGTTTCGTCGAATTCCGACTTCGTATGCAAAAGTGGCTATTTTTCAAAGCTCTAAATAGCCTATTTAAATATATAAATTTATTTAAATATAATTAAATTAATTGTTTAAAATTAATTATTATCGTCTATATTCACAGTGGCATACCGTACAGCTCTAGAATATTCCTGTATAAATTTACAACTTGATATTACATCGTCAGAGTTATATCGATGTCCGATTTCTATTTAAATCCTTATTTAAAATATAATTAAATCGTTATGGTCAGGGCGCTGCATTTCTGATAATTTGATTTGGATATAACTCAAAATCTACACGGCGAAATCCTGATATCTCTCTACCACTAGAAAGATATACTCCACCAGCTCCACACGTTTCTTGTTTCACAAAAATCCGATTTAAAACAAACCCTGTATACTCAGTTGAAGTCTAAATCACCAAATAGCGAACTGTCGCGTCGTTACGCGCTCTATTTTAATTATATTAAAATTATACATTCAAACTGACGTCACTTTGAATATATTCGCCAATATAATTCAACTCTAGGCTGAATTAAATTCTTGGGGATGACCCTGTTCATATTATATTATCAATCCACTATTTTCTGGTTATTTTTGAATTAAATATATTATACTATTATTTAAATTAATTAAATAATCACTTTATTTAATTAAACGACGATTTAATTTCCTACCTCACGATATATATAATTAAATAAATTAATTACGTATCTCTGCCAATGCGGGTCATTACAGAGTTTACTCACACCAGTCCCATGACTGACCCAGAGTTTATTTTCCCTAAACTCTTGGGTGCCCAAATTTGTACGGGCAGTCTAGTAGTCGGGATTTTACAGATTCACCTGGAGGAGATTGAAGCAGGAGGCTCCACCAGTTATCTATAGATTATCATATTTTTCCGCTGTGTATTATGTTTGTATCTGGAAACAGGAGTTTATAACTGTTGCAGAAATAGCTTTTGTGCTCTGATGATGGTATGTATATAAAGTTACTGAATTATATTTCAAAGTTATGTTATCTAATATATTTTATTCGTTCCCGCTGTGAGTTTGTGATCTTCGATTTCTTCTATTCTAACTTTTCTTTCTTTCTATTTCTCATCCTCTAACTTCTTTCTAAAAATGAGTCGTATTTCTGTGCAATTTGGGTTGGACGTGTGGTATGATTAGTCGACTCAAAGGGTGAGAAGTTCGGGTCGTTTCAGTTTATAAACCATATCGGTTTATTGAATAAAATAAAGGAATTGTGGTGAATAAAAACCTGTATTTCCAATAGTAAAAATCCAGATTTGTGTTATAAATTAAATACGAACTCAAGTGAAATATATGAAGTGATTTTGGAACAAAAATCAGATTTTTTTAATTTATTTATCGAATGAGGTTAACTAATTTCAAAAGGAATTAGTGAATAGAGTTTTGATTTAAACTTAGTTTAGTTTAAATGAATTGATTTTGTTAATTGAAATTGGAACTTCAAAAAAAAACTTGGATTTGAATTTGAAAACGAGCAACGGATTTAAGTTTGCTTTATGGGTAAGCGAATGCATATGTATTGAACGCAATAAGTTCAAATTAAAAACAGGTTAAGCCAAGAAGCTAATTAGAAAATTAATTAGCGAGTGGAAGGCGATTAAAGTAAAAATTGGTGAACTGATTTGGAATGAATTTGGAATGGGCGTATATATGTCAAACAGGTACGAGAAGAAGATTACAATGAGAGTATGAAGATTATAAAGTAAGTGTCCGACAAAAAGGTACATATTTCAATTTCCATATGAGGTTTTATGCGCCGAATCGGCATGCCACTTGGCTTTTTAATTTTCTTTTTGAATGGAAAGGGCCTAGAGAGAAGAGTTGAGGTTTGAACTATTTGCCGGTACAAAGAGCTTATTGCGATTTTTTTTGGGAAATTTAAGGAGTTAGAATATTTTTAAGAAATTTAGATAATAGAAATATATATAACATTATATATAGAATTCGCTAAGAAAATGAATTTAATATAAAATATTAGAAAGGGCCAGTGATTGTGAAATTATTTGATGGATGTTTATTTCTCCTTTGATAGTTAAAACATCGGCCATCAAAGATTTTTATCATCGTTGTCGATATGGAGAGACCGGTTGGATTTAATATCCGAAAACCACTCTGTATAGGCATAGGCGTTGCGAATTAGATTATGCTGAAGATAATCGATGATGGAGTGAAATTCAAAGGGCTGTTTTGTTTGTTCAGTCCCAGGACAACTTGTATGGACAGATGTCTGGCAGGGTATTCCTAACGGTCACATAAGATGATCTTTTCAAGGTATTACGTCTGGTGGCAGAGAAATTTGTTTCTCTTAGCTTTTATACCCATAATATATTTGAGAAGATCAATGAGTGATTTGACAGATTTGACGATGTGACATTCAAAGTGTATGGTTGCCAGATGTTCTAAAAGATAGACGTAGCCTCAAGCCTCACAACCGGAAGATGAAAAAAATTGGGCAGCCAGCATGGCTATGTGGGTCGCTCCCATTTGGGTGTATAAACACCTATCTAGAGAAATTCCTTTTACTTCTTTAATCTATTTCGATGTTGTCCCTTTTCGGAAAACGGTGGTTTGAGCCCAACCGTTGGTGATATACATTCGATACACTCAAGCGAAATGAGTGGTCGGTCATGAGTGGGCCGGGTTGCAAGACATTCTTGTTGAACCCACTGTATTCCCCTCTAGAGATACACTATCGGCAGGTGGTCCCATACCTTGTCATAGTTGGAATCCAATCTCCAATAAGCGCCCTGCGGTTTTTGATTTTATACTATGTATGTAGAGCGTGAGATGCAAGCATTCTACTATTTGGTTATTTATTTGATTAGACATTACTATAATATCACTGGATTTTGATATCAAAAATATTTGGGTTATAGTAAGGTAAAAACCGTCTGTGTTTATGTGTGGGCTGGTCTTACTATTATCTCTTTCTTTCAAAAGATTTTCGAAGTTAAACCATATGGTTGGAGTTTACTCACACCAGTCCCATGACTGACCCAGAGTTTATTTTATTTTGTTTTTCCTAAACTCTTGGGTGCCCAAATTTGTACGGGCAGGTCAAGTGTTTGAGGTTTTTACAGATACACTTGGAGGAGCTTGAAGCAGGAGGCTTCACCACTAGTTATTTTAGAGTTATTTCCGTTGTATCAAATATTGTATTGTGCTCCGATGATGGTATGTATGTATGATACAAATTTTGTATTCAAGACTATGTTATATAATATATTTTATTTGTTACGCTATGAGGTTCTGTGTTCTTATTTCTATTCTTCTTCTGTCTTTTCTATTTTCTTTAACCCTAATGACTCATATTTCTGTATTATTTGAGTTGGGCGTGTGTTGTATTAGTCAGCTCAGGTAGTATGGATTTGCAGGTCGTTACAATTGGTATCAGATCTTAGGTTGAGCAAATACCTAGGCTTTTGTGGGGGTTTACTCATTAGAGATAGGGTCATTAGTACCCTAGAATGAGTTGAGCGTATATATGAGAGATCGTATTTGTAAGTTGATATAAAAATTGTTTTATATTGTGCTGGCTTGTCTGTTGAGTGGTTTATAAATTCTGGACGAATTGTGTGACGCCACGACGTCGATAGGAGTTTCTAAACACTTACACAGAAAAATCGAAACAATATTGTTTTAAATCGGGTAAATGAAATAATTTTGGCCAAAAATTTTATTTTCATATAAAGGCACGATTTCCTGAAATTATTATGGTATATGGATGTGTTGGTTGTTATTTTATAATCAAATGAGATTATAAAATTGAAATCGTTATATATAACCAAAATAGAATTTGTATATGAATTAAATATATAAATCAGATGAATTAAATATGAATTCAAACCAGAATTTGGAATTTAAACCCTGGGAAGTTTGAAAATATTTTCTGAAGTATATTAAAATAATATAGCATTATTTTGGGAAGGATTTTGGATAAAAATCGTTTTGAACGGATTTTGAAAGTGATAAAGCACTGAACTCACTTCAGTGGCTGGAAAATAATTCTGATGATGACTGCAGCACCATCAGTGTTCATTTTCGAGTTTCTAAGTGATGGATTGCTACCTTAGAAAAGTTTTTGATGGAAATTTGTTTGAAAAAAAACAAGTGGTTTGAAATTCAGATGTTTTGAATTTGAGATAGTGATGAATATATATGTATATATTTATGGGATTTCAATATTGTTTTGAAATGAAAACCGGGGATCTGAATTCTAAAATTTAAATTTAACTTAAGCAAGTTAAATGAATCGAAATGGATAAATTAATCAAAATCAATTTGAATGGAATATGAATTGATTGTAGATCATTCAAATTAAATGAATGAAAACCAAAGGTTTGTGAGTACTGAAATTCGTTGAAATATGAAGAGTTGAGTTTCAGCATAAGTATGTTTGGAAAAGTACATAGGTTTGTAGCATTTTTCTTACCTTAGCAATTTCGGGGACAAAATTCTTTTAAGGGGGGAAGAATGTAACGACCCGTATTTTTGGTCGATTAATTTTAAATGTTTTATATCGTTTTAAATATTGAGCTGATAATATAAATGAATTTTACATTAAGTGTCGATTTAAGAAACGATCTCGATTTAATATCGAATATATTAAATTATCGTAATACGAAAACAAAGTGTAATTTAATTCAGAGCTAAAACTAAATCAAAATATAATTCATATGATCAGTATTTATTTGTATTTGAATATAGATGATAATAAAAATATTTTTATTATCGGAGAATTGATTTATTTCTGAGTTTAAATTATTTTATATCAAGAATATGGTTATTTTATATATACATTCGAATTAAAATTTATAATCTATTCTGTTGAGTTCAGAATGGTGTTATAACATTGAAACGGCAGTGGTTACGTTAAAATAGCGTTTCACGGTTTAGGTAATAGATCCCGGTATTATTTTAATGGATAAGCAAGAGATCAAATCAATATCTGTTTAAAATAAAGTGAAAATCTCTTTAAACCAAATCGATATCGTTTTAAAAAGGGGGAAAAATCTCTTTATGTCAAATCAAATTAAATTAAACTATATTTAAAATCAAAATCAAATCTTTTTAAATATATTTTTTATGTACTTAAGCCTACATCTTTTAATTGGCGTGTACTATTGTTTCTTCCTTTGCACTAATAAATTAAGCCCAACACCTTCCGTTTTCTTCCACATTCAAGGACCAAATCAAAGCTTTTCCACTTCGTTTCTTCCTCCCAGTCATTTGCGGAATCGATTTCACGTTAAAAAAAAGAAAAAAAAGAAAATCGGAAAGAGCGAATTCAAAGTCGCGAGTGTCCCTTGAAGCTCGATGATAGTAGCTGGAGACACTCGACGTTGTGCGATAAGGAAGGGAGGCGCGCATGATGAAAAGGGGATCCTCGAACTAGCGACAGATGATGTAACGAACTGGGATTTTAAAATCAACATAAAAACCATGTTAATTATTCAGGCATCGAACATTCCAGATCATTAATAGAAAGAAGTTAGAGGGTGAGAATAGATAAGATAGAAAATTAAAATAGAAGAAGAAGAATATATCTATAGAACAGAATTAGAGTAATACGAATCTCATAGCGGAACGAGTAGTATATAATCTATAACATAGCTTTGAAATAAAACAGTGTACAATAACATTATCATAGTAAAATTCTTACATACAGCGGAAATAACAATAGCCATATAATCCTGAAGCCTCCTGCTTCAAGCTCCTCCAAGCATATCTGTAAAGACCTTAACTACTTGGCTGCCCGTACAAATTTGGGCACCCAAGAGTTTAGGGAAAACAAAACAAAAATAAACTCTGGGTAAGTCATGGGACTGGTGTGAGTAAACTCAAATCATCGGTTTAACTTTTCAAAATCCTTTTCAAAAGAAAAGATAATCGTAAGACCAATCCACACATAAACACGGATGGTTTTTACCTTACGATAACCCAAAACAGTTTTGGAAATCAATACTTCTCTGATATTATAATAATGTCTAATCACAAGTAATTATCAATCTAGCAGAACGCTTGCATCTCACATTCCACATATCTAGTATACAAACAAAACCACAGGCGCTTATTGGAGATTCGATTCCAACTATGACAAGGTATGGGACCATCTGCCGATAGTGTATCTCTAGAGAAGAATACACTGGGTTCAATAAGAACGTCTTGCAACCCGGCCCACACATGACCAACCACTCATTTCGCTTGAGTGTATCGAATGCTAAATGTATACCTGATGATTTCGAGATGATTTGAAATTGGAAATCTATATAGATTTGATTACACTTGTGATTATGTTGTGAAATGATTTTCCCTACTTCGGGATATAAAATGATTTAGTAAGTATGTGGCTAGAGATCGGGTGACCCAAGAGCGACTAGAAGTGGAGGACCGTGCAAATTATCCCCCGTAGGTGGGATGGTGCATCGTTAGTGTAGCCTGCCCCTAGATGGGAGGTGCACATATATTTTTTTTTGGTTAGGACGTGCACTGCCTGATCTGAGGAAACATGACCGATATTTGGTTGCATACTTGTTTTTATGCATTGTTGTTATGTTTTGGAATTCATATTTCCAAATGTTTTGTTTTCCAATCCCAAAGTGAAATCTACTTTGATATTAAAAAAATAGATACGTATTTCATAATGATTTGAAATAAGAAATCGGGAAATAAAGTCCAAAGGAATAATTTCTGTAAAGAGAATTGGATTTGAAAATCTAAGTTAGGGATTAAGCCTAAATGGGTAGATTGAGGAATTGCATGTTGATTGATGCATTATAGACCATAGCTTTATTTATGGTAGTAGTATATGCACTGGCAATCCAATGGAGTAAACTCGTTCCGCGTTAGTGGCGTGGTCCTGTGATTGACCTTATTATAAGATAGGTTAAGTAAGATTTCTCATGCCAGTCCCATGACTGACCTGTAGTTTGTTTCACTGACAAACTCAGGTGCCCTCTTTTCCACACGGGCAGTCGAGTAGCTTTTTGCAGATATTTATCTCTTTAGCAGGATCCTGGATCGAAGCTCAAAGTTGTGTCTAGAGCAAATGAAAGTCTTCCGCTGTATTTGTTTCCGCTGCACTGTATTATATTTAATGTAAAATTTATCTTCCGTTGTATTATTATATTCGATGTACTCTGATATTCTGTACTCTAATGTAACATTATTATAATGTTTATAAAAGTCTGATGTTATTGTTCTGATGTATTGTATTCCCAAAGTTAACGTATGAGGGTTTTGAACGATTTTGATCGATCTAGCGATCGATTAAGGTCGGGCAAAATGCGTGTCGTTACAATTTGATTGTGTGATGTGGAATGGAAATAAATATTTTATAGTTAAAAATATAAATTTTAATGTGTACATGAGTAAAATAATTATTTATAAACAAATCGGACGATTTGTTTATGTATACACATTTGACTGATATTGATTGGGACGATAAATTTTACACATCGCCCAACTGCACAAATAAATCTGTGTTTGATTGTTTGAAACCCCATACGGGTATTGGGATGAAATTGGACATACACTAATCCCAATAATTAGCTATATGTCGATCGATTGATTGACGGGCTGTGTAAGCGTTGAATATTTATATTTAATGCTTATGGCATGTAGAATGCACTTTGGATGATGGTTAACTGTATTTGATTGTTGTTGTGTACGTGTGCTGTATAAAATCCATATAAAATTATATGGTAATTGACTGTGTCTGAATCCAGTTCAGAAAGAATAAATATTTTAAAATAACGAATATTTTAAAATAATGAATATTTTAAAATAATATTCAGTAAAAAAAATCAAAATCTGATTTTGATGTCTGATTTTGGATGGACACGAAAATATTTGAAAATATAAAGCCATGTTGATTAAATTAGCGTCATTTGGATGTGAACGATATTTATATCGATTTTATTCATTTCTATAATGAATATCGAAAAGGAATTGATTTCAAAATATAATGTTTTGAAAATATTATCATTTATATATCGATGATATGGAATATTCAATTTTGATTAGAAAATTGAATATGAAGTTGAAATCGTTTTGAAAACGAATTTAAAACGATTTATAAAATACATTTTAAAAGGAAATCGACAAAATATATATACTATATTATATATATATAATGGCCTGAATAGAAAGCGCCGCGCCGCAGTAGTTCGTGAATTTCGACCATTGACTTCGAACGGATATTACGGGAGATCCGACCGTCGAATTCTCCTAAAACCGGAACCATTGGGTTCGTATCGAAAAGAGCTTTCTAGTGAATACAATAAATTTGAAATCTAACGGTTGGATTTGGAATTATGTCTAAATCAAATTTGGAAAAGGTCGATGTAAGTGCAGTTCGATGGCCGTTTATAGAAATCAACTGTACGGGCCTTGATAAAATTATTAAAAATATCAATAATTTGTGTAAAATCATAATAAATGATTTGGAAAGAATTAGGATGAAAAAATCCATATTTGAAATGATAAAAATATATTTTTATCAAAATGAACTAGTTATGAACTAGAAATGGAAATTCCAATGTTTTTAAAATAAATAAATTGGATTTGAAATGGTTTTAAAAATAACCGGAATTTCCAATATATGAATTGGAATGGATTTGAATCGAAATTATCTTCAGAATATTCCGATATTGGATTTCGTGATTATACAGATGTTGTGGAGGAATTTGGAAGATATATATATCGTTATTCCAATACAATATTTGTTGGTTTCAGAATTTGATATTGAACATAAACCGATATATTTGCTATTCAGAACCTTGTATTTAATATCAAATTAGATTTTGGGTTTGTCGTGAATGGTATCTTTAATAATACTGTTCTTAAACCCAATGGAGTTAAGAAAATTAGAAACTGACTGGAGATTAGTTAAGTCGAATGGTTTCCTGGGTATTGATCTGATGTTGGTTTCGGCCTTCGGGGTTAATACTTAGGGAATTGTTCTCTTAATAATTTACGGTTAGAGACTGGTAGAATTTTGGGTTTGTTGTGAACTGTGTTTTTAACTACATTCGTTCTTTAACCAGCTTTACAGTGAAATGTGTTTTGGAATTTATAAAACTTTTTATTAAGATTTAATGGAAATTTTCCAAAGTAAAGTTTTCTAATTTAGTATATTAAATTGGAATTGAATGGAATTCGATTGATAATAATCGAAGTGAACTTCTATGAAGGAAGACTGTTAATACATATGGAATTTAAGAGGCTTTGTCGTTATTCCATTTATATTATTGGTCGGATACGGAAATTGATATCGATTATATATTGATTTGTTTTACCGTGAAGATTCCACAATTAATGGAATGTGATTTGGGTTTATCGTGAACGGTGTTTTAAAATAACACTTGTTCTTTAACCTGATTAACAATGGAATGGGCTTTTGGATTGTCGTTAATGTTATCTTTAATAATACTGTTCTTAGAACCAATGGAGTTAAGAAAATCAGAAACTAACTGGAAATTAGTTAAGTTGAATGGTTTCCTGGTATTGATCTGATGTTGGTTTCGGCCTTCGGGGTTAATACATAGGGAATTGTTCATTTGCTAATTTACGATTAGAAGCTGATGGAATGGAATGTGATTTTGGGTTTATCGTGAACCATGTTTTAAATGACATTGGTTCTTTAACCCAGTTAAAGATAGGATATGGTTTGAATTGAAATCCAAAGGAAGATTAAATAATAAATTTTAAAGAATTTATCTTTGTTAAAATTGATGGGAACCTTTCCCAAAGAATGTGAATATTTAAATAAAAGAATATTCAGAATTGGAATGAGGTGTATGTTGTGTTTTTATAGCACTTGTTTATTATATACACGAGTTATTCGGAAAGGCTGGGATTATTCCCATTCTGAATAACTGATTCGAGGATAAGTCGACGATGAAGACGGTGGTCGAAGACCGGACGTCTTCACATCGTTTGGATGATTACTAATGTTTTGATCAGGCTGTACACCCATCCCAAGGTAATAAGTTGGTATCGTCCAAGTATACTTGGAGATCGACGGATATGTGAGGACCTCTCCCCTGTATTGGACATGTGGGGGAGGAATAAGGTGCCTCCGGTTTCGTTCAGACCCAGAACGGACTTATAAATGGATTGTGTGTCTGACATTTGATTTTATTCTGTGTTGATTGATTTCTATTAAATATATAACTTTTTGGCGGCGGAGAATTTATTCTCTTTCTTAACACCCTTCTCTGAGACGTACGAGCTCAGAGGTTATATATAAATAGATATCAGTCGCATGGCATGAATTGCCTGTGTGGCATGCTAAGATGCAGTGATCAATGCTTTTTTTGCAAAGCAGAGTCTTGTGGTTGATGATTAAATCACGGCTTTAATACAACATAGCTTTTTGTATAGCGTTAATTCGCGAGCCTCACACCTCGGTATGAGTCAAAAACAGGATCGTGACTACAGGGAGTGCACGATGTTTCTTTCTAGTTATGGGTGGTGTCAGCGTTTTACTTTCCCTGATATCGTTGTTATTTTACCTATGTGGTTGTTGAATAGCGAGGCGCCTCGGATATATCGGTCTCTTTGGAGCCGATGGATATAGGTCTGATAGGACCAGGAAACCTGTGTTTATGAATAACCAATCCTCAAACGTAACGGAGGACCGGCCCTGAAGATCCAAGGGTTACCCAGAGTGTGTAGTCCTAAGGCATTTGCTAGTGTGTCTCGAATCGGTGAGGAGCCATCCCTGGCCTCGACTCATGACGGAAATCCAATTTCCAATACGTGTTATTTTGGTTTTATTTGTACAGCCTAGTATGGCGGCATAGTGGGATGGGGCACTATGTCATCTATGATTGATACATTTATATTTGAAGTTGTTTTCATACACTCTACACTACAATAGTATCAAAATGATTTGTTTTAAACGTACCAAGCATGTTTGGCTATTATAAGGTAAAACTCTATCCTCCGGCTTGTGTTGCATTGTGTGATGGTACCTGAGTCTTATTATAGCTTCATTTTCCAATAAGCATTGCGCTGTTTATTCTATGCACTAGTATTCTTAGGAGGAAACCCGTTCCATGTTATATGGCGTGGTCCCTTGAATTACTCTCCTTCAAAGTAAAGTTTTAAATAACTGTTTTAGTTCTCACACCACTCACATGACTGATCTGGAGTTTATTGTTTTAACCTAAACTTTGGGTGCCCCTATTTTCTACACGGACAGCTAGTAGTTTTGGTTTTGCAGATTTATATCTACAGGATCCTGATTTACAGTTGGAACGACACCCGGAAAGCTTTGTATCTGTGTATTACTTTCACTTGTGTTTTGTATTATTTTTCTGCTGTTATGTAATGTATTGTAATCTCTGATATTTATGATGTGTAATATTTATTCACACTCTGTATATTCTTGTATTTTGATGGAATTGTTGTAATTAGCAATGAGATGTTCTTCTATTTGTGTTCTTATTTGGCTTGTTCTCAAAGAAATCCGGGCTTTCCTTCGCGGGGAAGTTCGAGTCGACACAGCTGGTATCAGAGCTTTGGTTTACAGAGCTCGAGAACAAGACACATCTGAACCAAACGAAAGAATTCATCAGAGATTGGATTAGTAATATCCAATAAGAATGGCTCGTTAGAGATAGGATCGGTAGTATCCTAAAACGAGTGTGAAGAGTAGTGTATTTAAAATAAAAATGAAAACAAATCTTTGTTTCGAAAATTTAAACCATTTTATACGTATTTGAATATTTTATTTGTATTGAATTTGGACAATCCAATATATAAAGGTTTTGCATATACGCCTTGCAAACGTGTATTCGAAGTTTTAATATACTGGATAGATATAGAGTCACACTCTAGTCGCCCGGAGATGATTCTGATGATTGTAGCTACATCATCAGAATTTGTGTTCAAGTTTCGAAAGTGGGATATCTATATATTTCCATTTGACTGGTGTGAGAACCAAAACTAGATAGGGTCTATTGTTGTGATTTGGCAACAAAAATGGATTTTTTTGTATATATATCTAAAGTATGAATTTGAAAAGATAATCAACTAATTGATTGATGATTGAGTTATGTGATTATTTATTTAAATCAACATATGAAAGAATGGTATATATAACCAAATTGTATCAAATATTGAACTATTGAAAATTGTTTGAAATTGCATGCATATATATATGTGTATCCATTGAATAGTTCATTGCAAAGAGGCTAGAGCAGAGGAATAAAATTGTTTGCCCAACAAATAGGTACATGTTTATTGTATATCTTGGGTTTTGGATGATTTTATGAGCCGCTTGGCTGTTTCTTTTTTCTTTCTGGATTCGAGAGGCCTGTATGGCGATTTCGGGATTTTCCCAGTGCTCCCGTACAAGGGAGGTTATGGCAAAAAAATTCGAAAATTTAAGGTGTTAGCCAAATTTTTGAAAATTTGAAAAGTTCTTAGAAACTGAGAAGTTGAAGAACTTAAGCCATAATGAAAAGAATGAAAGTGGAGTTGATTAGTTAAACAACTTTCAGCTCGTTCCTTTTCGAGGACGAAAAGATTTTAAGTAGGGGAGATTGTAACGACCCGGAAAATCCGAACCAATTTAAAATTTTTATTTTGGCAATTTTAGTCAATTTTGAATATTTAAAGTGATTTATTTTAAATAATAACGAATAGAAATTTATTTTTAATAGAATTAGAATGTATATATTTATATAGATCATCGTTAGAATATAAATAATTATTTTTAGTTATAAAAGGAATTAAAAATGGCGTGGTAGTCTGAAAATTCAATTTCAAATTTCAAATGAATGTACAGGATTCAAAATTAACCGGATTTTAGTGAAACCAAAAATATTTGAATCTATATGAAAATTTCTTTCCAAAGAATCCAAAAAATCAAAATTTCATAGCGGGGATAAAAAGTTATGCCCAGTTGAAATTTCAGAATAGTCGTTATGGAATTTTGGCCCTTAAAAATGGGAATTTTGCAAATGACCTCCGTTTTCGACGAAACCACTTTTTTTGGATCCGGGAAATCAAGTTATTACTAGATTCCAAAATTCATAATTTTTCGAATTAATATGTGAATGTAGCAAAGTAAAATGTGTTTTGACAGTTTCAGTCAATTTGGATTGACCAGAAAATGGCCATTTTTCGAACGGTCTCAAAATTCGATGAAATTAGTTTTTTTGGTCTGTATCATCAATACGAAGCTAGAAAATATTTTTCGGGAATTTTTAGAGTCCGTATGTAGCCCCGGTAAATTGAAATGTGCGTTCAAATTCAATATATAGATTTATATTTTGATTTTAATGGAAACCGATTGAAATAGCCAAACTGGCTTATGGTACATATCCCATTGTGTTCGAAATAGGGGCAATTAGTTATGGACGACAATCTGTAGGTCTCGTTTGGAGATCGAAATTAAAAGTTACTTTCTGGGAATAATTAAATAAAAAAGGGGGGGTCAACCCCCTCCCCCTTCTTTATTCCAAACCCGATTACGGGTATGCGCAATTAAAAAAAGAAAAAAGGGGGAAGTCGCACGCCGCTAGGCCGCGCTAGCCAATGCGCCGCCGCCGGGGTAGGCGTTCCCCACCGCCGGATCCCCCAATCCTCCCTCCAAACGCTGGCGCCACCCCCCTAGGCCTCTCCACCGCGACCCACTCCCCCAATCCACAAAAAAAACCGAGGCCTCCAGCCATGGGTCCGCCGCCACCCCTCCACTGAACCACCTCCGACCCTGCCCTCCCCCCTTTCCTCTAGTGACGCAGAGAACCTTCCTTCCCTTCGAATAGTGTGTCTTTAACTTTTGTTTAGTTTATTTTTGTTTAGTTAAGGTAATGGGTTTTCTAGAATAAAATTCAATTTTTTTTTGTAATAGAAAAGAAACATAAAGGCTTGATTTTTCTTGAATATAAAGCTAAGATTTGATATAGAAAAGATTGGAGATTTTATATAGAAAAGATTAGGGATTTTAAACTAGAAAAGAATTGATTTTTAAACAAGAAGAGAAGAGATTTTTAAAATATAGAAAGGTTAGATTTTTATAAGTAGAAAGTTTAGATTTTTGAAATATACAAAGTTTATATTTTTATTTATAAAAGTTTATATTTTTAAGAACACAAAGATTATATTTTTATGAATGTGAAGATTATATTTTTATTTGAAGAAAGACGATTTTTATTATGTAAATAGAGAAATAAATAAATTGGATTTTTATCATAGGATTAACATGATAAAGATAAGATTTTTATTCGTAAAAAGATATGATTTTGTTTATATAATAGAGAATATAAAAATATTATTTCTATATGAGTAGCGAATTAAAAATAGGATTTTTATATAATAAAGAATATAAAAATATGATTTTTATATGGGTAGAGTTGAAATCAAAATATGATCTTTACAAACAAAAGGTTTGATTTTATCCATATGAAGTATAGATTTTTAAAGCGAAAAAAATGTGATTTTTATCCGTATAGCGAAGTAAGAAAAATGTGATTTTTATCCATATAACGTTAAAATAAAAATGTTATTTATATATATAAATAATAGCCGAAAGAAAATGTGACTTTTATTTATAAAGTAGAGTTGTTAAAAATATGATTTTTAACATATACCGCGTGAAACAGATCTCATTGGAAACACGACGAAGGTTTTCTACATATGAAGTGTCGCGGCGTTTGGTTTAGCTTCTAGGTGAGAACTTCTCACTTTAATTTTATTTTCTAGTTGAAATATATACTAGGATGCAGACGGTGCTTAGCAGCACCCGACACCCGTCGTCCACAGACCATGGACGACTTGTTTGTTTTGTTTGACTGTGTTGTGGAATTTGATTGTGTGATGTGGAATGGAAATAAATATTTTATAGTTAAAAATATAAATTTTAACGTGTATATGAATAAAATAAATATTTATAAACAAATCGGACGATTTGTTTATGTACACACATTTAACCAATAAATTTTACACATCGCCCAACTGCACAAATAAATTTGTGTTTGATTGTTTGAAACCCCACACGGATATTGGGATGAAACTGAACATACACTAATCCCAATAATTAGTTGTATGTCGATCGATTGATTGACAGGCTGTGTAAGCATTGAATATTTATGTTTAATGCTTATGCAGTGTAGAATGCACTTTGGAGATAGTTGACTGTATTCGATTGTTGTTGTGTACGTGTGTTGTATAAAATCCATATAAAATTATATGGTAATTGACTGCGTTTGATTCCAGTTTAGAAAGAATAAATATTTTAAAATAACGAACATTTTAAAATAATGAATATTTTAGAATAATGAATATTTTAAAATAATATTTAGTAAAAGACCAAAATCTGATTTTGATGTCTGATTTGGGATGGACATGAAAATATTTAAATATATAAAGCCGTGTTGATTAGATTAGCGCCGTTTGGACATGAATGATATTTATATCGATTTTATTCATTTCTATAATGAATATCGAAAAGGAATTGATTTCAAAATATAATGTTTTGAAAATATTATCATTTATATATCGATGATATGGAATATTCAATTTTGATTTGAAAATTGAATATGAAGTTGAAATCGTTTTGAAAACGAATTTAAAACGATTTATAAAATACATTTTAAAAGGAAATCGATGAAATATATAATATTTATATATATTATATATATATGTATAATGGCCTGAATAGAACGCGCCGCGCCGCGGTAGTTCGTGAATTTCAACCATTGACTTCGAACGGATATTACCGGAGATCCGATTGTCGGATTCTCCTAAAACCAGAACCATTGGGTTCGTATCGAAAAGAGATTTCTAGCAATACAATAAATTTGAAATCTAATGGTTGGATTTGGAATTATGTCCAAATCAAATTTGGAAAAGGTCGTTGTAAGTGCAGTTCGATGGCCGTTTATGGAAATCGACTGTACGGGCCTTGATAAAATTATTAAAAATATCAATAATTTGTGTAAAATCATAATAAATGATTTGGAAAGAATTGGGATGAAAAATTCCATATATGAAAAGATAAAAATATATCTTTGTCAAAATGAACTAGTTATGAACTAGAAATGGAAATTCCAATGTTTTTAAAATAAATAAATTGGATTTGAAATGGTTTTAAAAATAACCGGAATTTCCAATATATGAATTGGAATGGATTTGAATCGAAATTATCTTCAGAATATTTCGATATTGGATTTCGTGATTTTACGGATATTATGGAGGAAATTGGAAGATATATATATATATATATATATATATATATCGTTATTCCAATACAACCTTTGTTGGTTTCAGAATTTGATATTGAATATAAGCCGATATATTTGCTATTTAGAACCTTATATTCGATACCAAATTAGAATTTGGGTTTGTCATGAATGGTATCTTTAATAATACTGTTCTTAAACCCAACGGAGCTAAGAAAATTAGAAACTGGCCGGAGATTAGTTAAGTTGAATGGTTTCCTGGGTATTGATCTGATGTTGGTTTCGGCCTTCGGGGTTAATACTAAGGGAATTGTTCTCTTACTAATTTATGGTTAGAGACTGATGGGATTTTGGGTTTGTTGGGAACTGTGTTTTTAACTACATTCGTTCTTTAACCCGCTTTACACTGAAATGTGTTTTGGAATTTATAAATCTTTTTATTAAGATTTAATGGAAATTTTCCAAAGTAAAGTTTTCCAATTTAATATATTAAATTGGAATTTAATGGAATTCGATTGATAATAATCGAAGTGAACTTCTGTGATGGAAGACTGTTAATGCATATGGAATTTAACAGGCTTTGCCGTTATTCCATTTATATTATTGGTTGTATATGGAAATTGATATCTCTTATATATATATTTGTTTTACTGTGAAGATTCCATAATTAATGGAATGTGATTTTGGTTAATCGTGAACAGTGTTTTAAAATAACACTTGTTCTTTAACCTAATTAACAATGGAATGGGATTTTGGATTGTCGTTAATGTTATCTTTAATAATACTGTTCTTAGACACAATGGAGTTAAGAAAATCAGAAACTAACTGGAGATTAGTTAAGTTGAATGGTTTCCTGGTATTGATCTGATGTTGGTTTCGGCCTTCAGGGTTAATACATACGGAATTGTTCACTTGCTAATTTACGATTAGAAGCTGATGGAATGGAATGTGATTTTAGGTTTATCGTGAACCATGTTTTAAATGACATTGGTTCTTTAACCCAGTTAAAGATAGGATATGGTTTGAATTGAAATCCAAAGGAAGATTAAATAATAAATTTTAAAGAATTTATCTTTGATAAAATTAATGGGAACCTTTCCCAAAGAATGTGAATATTTGAATAAAAGAATATTCAGAATTGGAATGAGGTGTATGTTGTGTTTTTATAGCACTTGTTTATTATATACACGAGTTATTCGAAAAGGTCGGGTTTATTCCCATTCTGAATAACTGATTCGACGATAAGTCAACGATGAGGACGGTTGTTGAAGACCGGAGGTCTTCACATCGTTTGGATGATTATTGATGTCTTGATTGGGCTATACACCCAAGCCAAGGTAATAAGTGGTGATCGTCCAAGCATACTTGGAGATCGACAGATATGCGAGGACCTCTCCCCTGTATTGGACATGTGGGGGAGGAATAAGGTGCCTCCGGTTTCGTTCAGACCCAGAACGGACTTATAAATGGAGTGTGTCTGGTATTGGATTTTATTCTGTGTTGATTGATTTCTATTAAATATATATCTGTTTGGCGATAGAGAATTTATTCTCTTTCTTAACGCCCTTCTCTGAGACGTACAAGCTCAGAGGTTATATATCGATAGATATCGGTCGCATGGCATGAATTGCCTATGTGGCATGCTGAGATGCAGTGATCAAGGCTTTTCTTGAAAAGCAGAGCTTTGTGTAAAAACATTAATTCGCGAGCCTCACGACTCGGTATGAGTCAAAAACGGGATCGTGGCCGTAGGGAGTGCACGACGTTTCTTTCTAGCTATGGGTGGTGTCAGCGTTTTACTCGCCCATACATCGTTGTTATTTTACCTATGTGGTTGTTGGATTGCGAGGCGCTTCGGATATATCGGTCTCTTTGGAGCCGATGGATATATTCAGGAATAACCAATCCTCAAACGTAACAAAGGACCAGCCCCGAAGATCCAAGGGTTGCCCAGAGTGTGTAGTCCTGAGGCATTTGCTAGAGTGTCTCGAATCGGCGAGGAGCCATCCCTGGCCTCGAATCATGACGGAAATCCAATTTCCAATACGTGATATTTCGGTTTTATTTGTAGAGCATAGTATGGCGACATAGTGGGATGGGGCATTATGCCGTTTATGATTGATACATTTATATTTGAAGTTGTTTTCATACACTTTACATTATAATAGTATCAAAATGATTTGTTTTAAACGTACCAAGCGTGTTTGGCTATTATAAGGTAAAACTCTATCTCCTGGCTTGTGTTGCATTGTGTGATGGGACCTAAGTCTTATAATAGCTTCATTTTTCCAAAAAGCATTGCGCTATTTATTCAATGCACTAGTATTCTTGGGAGAAACTCGTTCCGTGTTATACGACATGGTCCCTTGAATTACTCTCCTTCAAAGTAAAGTTTTAAATAATTGTTTTAATTCTCACACCAGTCACATGACTGACATGAAGTTTATTGTTTTAACCTAACTTTGGATGACCCTATTTTCCACACGGGAAGCTAGTAGTTTTGGTCTTACTGATTTATATATACAGGATCCTGATTTACAGCTGGAACGATACTCGGAAAGCTCTGTATCCGTGTATTACTTTCAGTTGTGTTACTTATTATTTTTCCGCTGCTATGTAATGTATTGTAATCTCTGATATTTATGATGTGTAATATTTATTCACACTCTGTATATTCTTGTATTCTGATGGTATTGTTGTAATTAGCAATGAGATGTTCTTCTGTTTGCGTTCTGATTTGGCTTGTTCTCAAGGCAATCCGGGCTTTCCTTCGCGGGGAAGTTCGGGTCGCCACAGTTAAGTTAACATGGACAAGAAGACAACTTAACCAATATTACATGAACAAAAAGAATAGGGATTAGGCAAGCTTAACCAATAATATATATGGACCTAATAAGGGTAAGGAGCGAGTAAATTTTGGGTAAGTGGGTAATATTAGTATATATTGGCCCACAAACTTAACCGTTAAATAAACATGCATGAATCAGTGAGAAGGTTAAGTAGCATAAGAATAGACAACACTTAACCAGTACAACATGTTAACTAAGAAAATGGATGGGGTTAAGTTAAATTGAGAACATTTAACTATTATAACATGTTGATTAGGAAACCCTAGCAACGGGGACCCATTTCAGCAGTAACCCACATAGATGTATCATGGTACCCTGAGCTAGGCAGGGTGGGGCACAATTACTGGGCTGATTATAAGCGGTCAAAATAGTGGCGGGTGGTGTAGCAGTGTAGGTTCTGATAGAGTATGGGCGTGCACGTGCTCCGGAGTGGAAAAGGCAGGCACTAGGCATCAGTAGTATACACTGTGCTTCTTAAATCGTGTCGGGTTGCCATCATGGGAATTGATACACCCCATGACGGGGCCAGCACAGGTTTCTACATACAAGCGGGGCCGAATGACACAAGTAATGAATACATACAAGCGGGGCTGAATGACACAAGTAATGAATACATACAAGTGAGGTCGAATGACACAAGTAATAAATTAATACAAGTAGGGAGCCGATCGATAGGGTAGTAAGGGTAAATCTAACATATCCATGGCAATTGGGCAGATAGAGATGGGATCCTCATAATAGATGTACACCCGAAGGCTACCAAAATTGTGGGGATTGGGATCACATTATCATTTTATACAGATTACTAGTTGGGACACTAGTTAGGTGGTGCAGAGATATAGAAATCAGAATAACAGGGTAGTAGCAAAGCAGAGAAAGAGTAGAAGCGCATTCAGTTTATCTTGCCTTATCATATCTTATTCTAATCTTATCTTGTTATCCTTGTTATCACGGTTTTGTCTTATATTCAGTTTATTCATGTCATGTTACTTTAACCTGTTTACATACTGAAAATCACTGGACTTACCTGGCTTTATGTTTGACCTGTTTTCTTTCATCTTCTTTTCTTCCGTTTCTTCTCCCAGGTAGTCAGGGAGGGAATAGCTCAGCTTAGTTTGGACTAGGTGTGGGCGCGGTTCAGTTCGGTGCGGGTCGAAGCTCAAACCGCTTCCGCACCGCTTCAAGCGGTTGATCAAAAATACAAACCATTATACTAACCGTTCAAACGGTTCAGTTTCGGTTCGGTTTTGATGTAATATGGTCTGGTTTTGGTTAGGTCCGGTTTGAACCCGTATTAAATATGAGACATGAAAATTACTTCCATCAACAATCAATTTACGATTGTATGACATTTTGTCACCTGAAGGTTAAAACACATAGTGTTATCTTTAATTAATATAACTAAATGTACGTTGAAAATAGAATATATGCCGTTAAATTAAAAGTTAGATAGGAATTTATTAATTTTTTTATCATAACATTATCGTTGTAGCTATGCGGTTCGGTTCGGTTTAATATGGTTTGGTAAAAGTTCAAACAGCAACCGAACTGTATCGTTGTGAGTCGGTTCGGTTTGGGGTGTTTGCTTTAGAGAGAGAATCAGTTGTGTTTTTCTGCACTATTTTTATGGTTCGGTCTGGGCGGTTTCCGCATTGCGGTGCGGTTTATGCGCACCCCTAGTTTGGACCATTTCTCTTTCCAAGCTTGAAGATCCTTTGATGTACTGCTTGGATCCTCTTATCTTTAGCTATGGCTGAGTTTGCACTTAAATTTGGGGACTTATGCTACTTTGCTATATTTTATGCTTCTTATATACTTGGAAGTTTTTGAATCAAGATGGAAGTTTTATGTAGTACTTTTAAGTATGATTGACTCAATTGTTGTAAAAGCTTGATTGAACTACGTTGCTTATAAAATGACTTTGTTTTCTGCTGCTTTATTTGTCTGTCTTGTAATTTATCTGCATCTTTTACCTATAACGCTTCACTGAAGTTAATGCATTCCCTTTGTGAGCAACATTAATGGAGGTGGGGTGTTTCAAGTGATATAAAGAGGGTAACGTATTTTGTATTACTTTTGTTATTGGTTGGGTAACATGTGTTATGGGTCGAAAACTACGTGTATCGCCTAATATTAAAGTATATATATACTCTATACCTGAAGGCTTTGTAACTAACAAAATTCTAGTACAATCACATAGTTTTCTTTAGGTCTTCATATCAAATTCAGTTCCCAATGCTGCAAATAATATCACAAATCATTCGATTAACATTTTATATCAAAATTCAACAAAAACCATCGGTTTATAGTCTTGATTTATTGAATTTTATTCTCTCAAAATCGATACACAGAACGTATTGTTCAAACTTATTATATTTAAAGGGGGTCAATCATTTGGAAAACTAACCACCATATTTCAATTCGGGTAAAAAGGGAAAAAACACGGTTACCTTCACTTTTAATGAATGAACAACTAACATGATGTAGAAATCCATAGTTCTCACAGTTTGGTCGACTAAAAAATTATAACTGTTAAATCTTGAGTTATCCAGTTCAACTTATGGTCCAATCATGAAAAAAATTGTACGATCTTAGCTAGTGCGTTGAATAAACTAATTGTTTTAACATATGATATGGATCAACAAATTCACGAGTTGAATAAGTAACCTAAAAGGAAAACTATCCATTAAAAATAAAATTATCCAAATACATTACAAGCAAACTAGAGATTGATTTCAATCTTTAATAGTTAAAACCAAGAGCTTTTTGTAGTAGTTTTAATTGATGATGATGATAATTGTTAGCTTGCTTTCTGACCAGTCTACCTAAAGCCAAGGACTTGAGTATGAACTGGCAGTGATTGGTGTTTTCTTACAGGGAGTGATGAAGCTTTGGAAAACTCAGCATCTACAAGCATATAGCCTCGGGTTGGATCTCGGGTTTTTGATCAGACTAGACCCGCATGCACTGGAGGACCCAACTTCGGCAAATAAGCACCGGATCAGGTCGAATTAACCCACCCCCAACCCGCCTGTACAAATGGATATAGCAACTGGATTTTAGGCTAACAACGGTTCGGTTCGAACAGGAACTTGCCGACACTAAAAGAACTCAGCACTTCGGAACAACTAGTTCGGATCTGGGGAGCTAAGACCCAACCCCACTTACTTGAAGCAATCGCATCAGATGGGTATGGCAAATATCATCTGATCGGGTCAGATGAAGGCGGACATGACCCGCCTGGAACAACCCCTGCGCAGCAATATGCACCTATTCCTTAGCCTATGAATTCAAATCCAGTTACACATGGAAGCACACGATTAGGAAAAGAATTCCCCACTCACTCCGCTTCCAATCCGAAATTCATTGTGCAGCCTCCACGTGGCACCCAACATGCTCACCTATGATGCCTATAAATACACACTTGAATGGAAAATTAAAGGGACTTTTTGGCCAGATGTAGCTCCATATCCCTTAGCCATGGCTGTCAACTGTCTTTTATTTCGAAATATAGTGATAAATATGATTGTATTCGAGAAATTGAGTGGTTGTAATCATTGTATTTGTAATTCTCGATCGAATCAAAGAGGTGTAAAGTGGATATAGGCTCGTTAATGCCGAAGAACTATAAATCTCATGTGTCTGAATACTTTTCTCTGTTTTTAGCTTATAACTCTTCATTATTCTCTATAAAATCTAGTTAATTGGGTGTTAGTGCCATTTTTTGGTCTAACATTTTGGTGCTTTTACCGAGAAGATTGAATTCTCAGCTTTCTAGATTATTGCTCTACTGTTTGGATCACTAAGTCCGAACAGATAATCCACGTTTTCATCGGCATTAAAGTTTCCATCAATTTCAACAAACCTGAAATCCATGGCTCCAAGGAAAGAAAAGAGTTTACAAGCGACGAATCGTAACCATGCGAAGGAGCAGAAATCGTAATCATTCGAAGTACAGAGAGTGGCTCGGATTCTAAAAAATGCTATGGATCAAGGAAGCAAAGTCTCCTGCTATGCTTCATCTTTCATCAAACTTAGGGATCGGGTCGAACCAAATGGGTTGAATGGATTCGACATAACCCTACTGAATACATGAGTGGAGCACTGGATGTCACAGCTTCGAAGTAGCATATCCCTTCCCGATCTGGCCCGACCTTCCCAATCCGACCCGACCTCCCCGATCCGACCCATCCTTCCTAATCCGGCCTGAACAGACACTTTGAAAATGCAATTAGAAGGCAAATTCCAATCTGACCCGGTACAGTTGATTTTGGAAAAAAATACATTTTTCTGATCGTTTCAAAGAAGGCACCGTCTTCCAAAATCGAATGAATCAGTTGATCGCCACCGGAAATGTGGGAACCTCAGACCCCCATTGACGCTGCGCTTGGACCCGCTGATGGCTCGCCTTCGGCTCGGGTCGTTCATATGTTTTGGCCAACAATAATCATCAAGTCTTATCAATTGAGATTCGGTGGATAGTCCCAGATTTCAACAGCAAATGGCGACAACTAGGATTCTTCTAAGAGCCATGACCCCTGTTTACCTACGTTATTCAACGGCTCCAGGGGTCTATACACTTCACCAATGTAACTGATGTTGTTCCTAAACGAGTAGTGACCACTTATTTTACGACTTAAAACAGTCCAGTCGGTGGAGCCTCCAATGACATTAATATGGAACAATCCGGGAGCTATTCTGAGGATGACTCAGATGATCTTCGCGACGATAATTCTCAATGACGGGATACCAGAAAGCGACTAAGGATCCTAACACTACAAGAATACATTTCACTTGTATGACGTGGTGAAAGACATATGTCCTGCGGTTTACTCCCTGAGGAACTTTACAAACCTATCTACTATCAACCGCATCGATGAAGATTGATTTCCGCTGGATAAGGGTTACATCAACATATTTTGGTGCCTAAAGGCAGGTACCAGTTGAACCACCATAGGTCATGATTGGTTCTATGGATCCTTACCCAGATAGTAGCAACTTAACTACTCAGCAGCTACCATGCAACCAGCACTAGTAGAATTCAAAGCTTACATCACACCTTGGTGTCTACAGTTAAAATTCCCAAACGTAGCCAATGTGAGAATGGTCCATGGTGACCAAATTGCTGGAAGAGCCTGCTATTTGGCTAAAAGGAAGATGCTTCACAAAGGATATGGCGTGGAACCCAAAGATTCTTCCCCTCCTACAAAGGAGGAGTCGACATAGAAAATAAATGAAGCGTCACGGAAGGGGTCACCCGAGATCTGCCTAAAGACATAGATCCTAGAAAGGATGAAGATTAGGGATGTAGAAGGGCGATACTTATTGAAACAACTATGGATACTCTGATTGATAACGATGATGTGACAAAAGATTTGAAAATTGGATCTCAAAGGACTACCTCCGAACAAGGGAACTGGACGATTTTCTATGATCCAATCTGAGCGTATTTTCATGGACCCATGCTGGCATGTGTAGGGATTTCGTTATCCATAATGAGTCATGTGATGAACAAAAACCCGAATTATCCTCCTGTCAAGCAAAGAAGATGTATGCTAGGCCCAGAGCGGTCAGCTGCCTCAAAGAAAGAAGTTGAGAAGTTGAGAGGCAATGGTGTTATACGAGGTGCTACACATCCTAACTGGATATCAAATCCCATCCTTGTTAAGAAAGGCAATGAAGAATGGTGTATGAGCATCGATTTTTCAGATCTGAACAAGGCTTGCCCAAAAGACAGCTTCCTGTTACGCAGAATTGATCAACTACTGTATTCGACGGCTGAACATGAACTTCCCTCTCTTATCAATGCATATTCGGGTTACAACCAGATTCTTATGCACGTGTCTGATCAAGAACATACAAGTTTTACTGTCGACCTTAGGCATAGTGATGCCTCACAACTATATTGGAAAGTCCATGGAAGTCTATGTAGATGATATGCTTGGAAGGTGATAGCGTTGAGTAGATTTATTTCCAGAGCTATCGAAAAATGCATCCCTTTCTTCTATTTGATAAAAAGAGGAAAACACAAATTTGAATGAACATCGAATTGCATTGAAGCCTTAAAGAACCTGCTGAATCATTTAGAGAGGCCCCCGATATTGTCCAAACCACTAGCTCACGAAGATTTATTCATATACTTATCAGTAACATTGCACACAATTAGTTCGGCACCCGTTCGTGTGGAGGATAGAATCTAGAGACCAGTGTATTATGTGAACAAGAAGTTAGCGGCAACAAAACGCAGCTACCCGAAGATTGAGAAGCTGGCTTACAACCTACTGATCGCTTTAAGGAAACTCGGCCAATATTTCCAAGGTCATCTAATTGTGATATACACCGATCAATCACGGTGACAGGTCCTGCAACGACATGAGGTATCTGGAAGATTGGTCAAATGGAACATCGAGCCGAGCTAATTTGATCTTCCTCCGAAGTAAGTCCATATAGGGCAACATTAGCTGACTTCATTGTTGAATTCACTATTCCCGAAGAGGATGTGTTAGATGAAGAAGATGGCCTCTCAAAATGAAATTTGGAATTGAGTACCTGGTAGCTGTACATAGACGATGCTCGAAATGATCGACGGTCCGACACTGGAGTAGTGCTGATAAATCCTGAAGGATAGTTAATTTGTTATGCCTTGCACCGTATTTCACCGCTACTAACAACGATTCCAAGTTCTGAAGGAATTCCAAGCAAAAGAACCACGACTCACAACTTACCTAAAGAGGGTTGAAGAACTGTTAAATGGCCTGGGACATTACAGCATATCCCATATTCCACCAATGGAAAATCAAAAGGCGGACAAACAAGTCCGTCAAGTTAGCAAGCTATGACAATCCGGAAAAGATAGAAATGATCCTAATCAAGGCACTAGAGGCTCCGAGCATTGGTCAAATGGAAGTTGATCTATTGTTGGAGACCAAACCCGAGATAGAGTCATGGATGACCCCAATAAAAAACTTTCTACATCATGGAATGCTTCCGGCAAGAAAAAGTGAAAGGCGTACCATCGTTCGTAAAGCCCTAAGATACAACATGCAAGGCAACATTTCTCATTTCCCTTTGGAAGGTCGTCCCGAGGTAGACATCAATGAATCTCGTTGCTAAATTCATTGCCCTGAATGATTCGACAAAAGAACTTGCCGACTTCCCGCTTGATGGAAGATGTACACGAATGTGACTTCTAGTGGTTAACATTTGTAAAATAAAATGTTAAGATTCACAATTTGACTACTTTCATTGACCAATCGTTGATTGATTCATGCCTTAGACGCAGGGGACAACTCATAGATCATAGATTGGATTGCTCATGATTCCGTTATCTAGTTCAAAGCTGATGCAATGTTACATTGCATGACCAACTGCCTCAGTCTTGCCCGAAGATTGGCGAGTTAAAGGTTTGGAACACTTAGACTTGGATTCTGATTGATTATCCACACATCGGATCTTATTCCAAACGTGGAATTAAAGATAAATGCAGAAGGAAAAAGCATGTCTGTCTTCATGGTCCCTGACAAACAAAATGAGATGCTACATTAGCAATTTTGATCTGATTACCTGATCCTTATTCCTTGCCCTTGGCACGAAGGGAAAGAAGGCGATTCAAAGGAGATGCGGCCTTGTCATTCGCTTACTAGAGTCTGCCTAACCACTTTTATCATTCTAAAACCCTGGTCAAGGTCTATTTATTCTTGGGACTACTGCTCTACAATAATTTGAAAGTATATTTGTCATCGGCTAAAGACTTTGGCAGTCATCCCTCTGCAGAGACAACACAAAGCAAAATGGACCTGCAAACTACATGCAATGCCATTTTTACCCAGAATGGTATTCATTCCTTTAACAGGATTATTCTTTAGCCATATCTCTTATTTTTGCATGCCTTATGAGTTATTGATGTACTTAACTCAGATGAATTTATATGTGGATGGTGTAGGTACCCCGAATCTAGTATCGATCATACTTCTAACACCCGCATGCAGAATTATAGAGCACTTCCTTAACGTGTTTGACTGAAATGCTCGTTTACAAAGTTACGCCCTACGTCTGAGGAAAGTTGCATAGCTCAAAGTGGATTTGATGTGACTATCCACTCCTTTGTTCATACGTTGTAGACTTCAAGATAACTATGCTTTGATCTTTGCATTGCAAGGTTGGAATACAATTTCAGATGCGGTTTAACCGTCTATATGGCTTGATCCTATGCTCGACGCCATCAGATTACATGAATCCAAATAGAGGAGACAACACTACCCGTTGATATGCTTACTTTTCAGCCATGCACTTTACATTTACATGCATCTCGAGTTATGGACATGACTAACTCATGCGATATGAATGATGCATGTACCAAAAGTTTAGTGCCAATCAATCCTCCCACAAATTGATTAGGGGAACAAAAGCCTTTAGTGAACGCAAATCAATTGTTTACCTGCTTACCTTTTGCTTGACGCTCACAACTCTAAACCTCAGAACTTGGATAGGAGTGTAAACCTCGGACGAGTATGGTAGACGTGCCAAGATTCAAAGACTACTCAATCCATAACTGTAACTCTCATGACTTGAGAGAGGGTATAAAGGATGACACTGCGACGTCCGCCCAAAATCCATCCCATGATTCGACGGGACAAGGAAGACTTGATTGACGCAGATGACCACCTCTACCCATGAATCGGATATCAAGAGATAGCACCTTGGCAAGTGTGACCCGGCCGCTCGCCCGACAAGCTTTACTCGACAAAGTGAAACATGAAGTAAAGGTTAAATTCGAGTTCGAGAACGACACTCGAGTCGGCATAATCCTGCTCTTGGAAATAGAGCATAGAAGGAAAGTCGGGGAGAATGACATGACTGTTCGCCTAATCGACTCAAATTCTCCCGATTCGAGAGCAAGTATAAAGATGGGCATGATTGGTGCACCACGATAAGAGACCACCTTAACCGAACTCTAACCTGGGCATACGACAAGAGAATATAAAGGCACTGTGACCAAGTGCCAAAGGAAATGAGTTCCTACCCCACTAAAGGATTGGGGGCAAGATTGAAAGCTGAGCCCGCACTCCCTACAGAAGGATTGGGGGCATTAGAATATCGCTACTAATCAATCCCGAACAAGCCATGGCCGGGAAGATTATCCATGATTGATTGGGGGCATACACATACACATCATACCCCCTTGTTGTTTATTACTTACTACAACAAAATGGTCATATTACAACTATTCCTTTGTTACTTGCATGAAATAACGGTTGTAATAGATACTTTGTAGTAATATATTTTGTTTAGCTGTTGTAATAAATCCGTTTTTAACAACTGTATTTATGTACCTATTGTAATATAATTCTGTAACTACTGTTTTTTTTTTGTTATCAGCTGTAAATTCTAGTCTATAACCACAGTTTTATGGAGTTATAATAGTTTTATAACTATTCTACGGTTCCTTAGTTTGAAAACCTCTTAACACGTTCAGGGCTTTTTTTTCTGCCATTGTTTCCAACAAATATCATTTCCATCTAACCCTATTCTCTTCGCTCGCTATCTAAAGAAAACTCATTTCCATCTCAACCCTAATTTCAATGCCACGTCCGCTATCTCCCGTCTCCCATCACGCCTCCCCCCTCGCCTTTGACATCTAGTCTCAGATACTCAACATCTCCTGAATCTCAACCCCTAATCTCTCCACCAGAATTTCAAGGTATGTAGTTTGAGTTGATTTCTTTCGCGTTCATACTTTAGCTACCGCCCCTACTCAGATTTTTATTAAAATCAATATGCTTTGCCACTTCTTGTTTCATACTAAATAAAATATTAATTAAAAAAAGAAACAAAATTTATTTTCCTTTGTTAGTTTGTTTGCTTGCGTTGTCATCTGTAACAATTTAATACAGTTTGTTGTCTGGATCACATTGGTTTGTTATTATCAAAATAACTCAATCATTTTATATTTTTATTGGTTTACGGTATTATATTTAGGCATGTATATTTAATTTGTTTTGTTTAGATTCATCTGATAGGTGTACAGAATAGTAAACATGTTGTGCATGATTTAGTTAAATTGATGTGTTGAGTTCATGTCTTACATTATTTCGAAGATAAAAAATAGTCACCATGTATTAAATTTATTTGTCGATCCTGAGAACTTAAAAATCATGTCTTTCACTGTTTTTTGGAGTTGAATTGTCTGAGATGTTGGCACAGAACAAAAGGTTGTGCTTTCAGTGCATGGTCATTTTATTTCAGCGATACGACAAAAGATATCCCTACCACCAGTGTACGCTGGAAGCCATTCAATGTATCCTTATTACAGACTTCAATATCAATTGAACGCTAACTTCTAATTATAATCGCCTATTTCTTATTTAAAAGATTTACTGCTTAATGTAGACTTTAAAATTAAATAATGTTCGTTCGTTCCACTCAATAACCTATGACATATTTTTTCTTCTTCTTTTTTTCCCTTTTGTTTGATAAATTGGCCATGAAATATAATTATAGAATTAACCATGACGGTTTGACCGTCTTTTTCTATTCTTGTAAAGGAATATATTCCATTTTAAAAGAACATAAAACTTAATCTCTAATGTGATTCTTGTTAATTTGGATTAATATTGGGGTATTATTTACATCATATATGCCAAGCAAAGCAAAACCAAATTTACAAAATAAGCATAAATCAAATTTATTAGGATGCGATATTATTTGTTTCCTTGTTTACAGAATCCAGTCTAACCAAATAGCAGTTACAATATTTTTGTTCAAAACATGGGCACAATGGTCATTGTTGATACAAAACAAATGTTATGATATTTTTTGAGGTAATTAAATTTTGTTGCAATACTAATAGCATTGAAATCAATTTGATTACTGTAAATTTGGTCAAACTTGTTATAGAATTTCAAATTTTGACATGTTTCAGCAAATAAAGATTCATATGCATGCAGGTCTTAAATTGGAAAATAGATAAAGATGTTGATGATAGTAGCGCATGATGATGATGTATGTTCAAGTGCCTATATTTCATTAAATATGTAAATGTCATAACAAAGTAAAGGGTCTCTGTGAGGTACTATGTAGTGGTTAGCTAGCGTTTATTACTCAAAATCTTGAAGTCTATGCTTAGTTATAACCTAGTATTCTATTTTATTTTTTCTACATCGTTCCTCTCCATGTCATCCATAGCACACCAACGTCAATGTATACAACAATTTTTAGCTAGTTATTTCAGATTGTTCTTCAACTCTTCTATTTTTCAATTTTTAAAATTAACATCAGAAAATTATATTTTCATTGTTATGGTAAACCAAACATCTTGATTAGTCGGTTTGACTAGAAATTGCGATGCTTTAAGGCAGACAGTATTCTGCAGATTTGCATACTGCAGATTATAATCATGAAGCCTTATGTGTTGACAAAATAGCAAATAAAAGCAGTAACATTAATTACCTTTTGGAACATATACATCCAAATAGCATCATCCATGTTATAATTCTCAAGTATATCAGGCTTCTCCATATTGTTAGCATCATCAATTAGACTATGTATAAACATGATTCGGGCTTCTTAATGAATTAGATAACTTATAAAAAAAATGTAAACATATAATTATGATTTATTTCTTTGTGAATTTGACTGGATACATGCAAAAGATGGCGAAGCACTAAAAAAATGAATAAGTAAAGCGCTTATCAAATATATGCTTGCTTTTTCTTTACATTAAAGTCTAATTTTGTCTTTTAATTTTTGCGCTTGTTAAACATGATGCTTCAAGTATCATAACACCTGTTTCAAAACAGATTAGTTATGAAATTTCAATAGATTTCATAATGCATTTCCAATGGCATTTTACAAGCGATATATATGTTTTTCTAGCAAATTTTTTTGTGTATATTTACTATTTTCAAAAATAATTGAATCTGATTTAAAGCTATAGACAAAATTACTAATTATATATGTGATATAAATAGTGTGGACATGTAATAATGAGACTAATTATGAATTTTGTTACTATCAAATTATAATACACATAAGTTGTTATACACAGTAAGTGATGATAAATTGAAAAGATTAAGTTGTTCATAGATCTGCGAAAAGAAATTGTATTCAAAACCACTTATATAGGAAAAAAAGGAACGTAGAACATTATCAAATTAAACATGCCTTACTAGCAAAACTTAAAGTGCTTGTTAAAGATATGTTGGATTTATTAGTAAAATAATTAGATTAAATTTGAAGGGAAAAAGTATTGAAATTTTTATCTTTGCACGGAACTTGATAGGGATAAAAGCAATTTTTTCCCCTCATGCGAGGTAAAAAATATATTAACATGCATCACATGGTTTGATTAATAAATTTAGTTTAGTTTGTGTAACTTAAAAAATTTAAGGAAAAACATTTTTCCTAAACTTAAGCTGAACAAATCCTAAGAGTTATGGCACCTCGTAGGTCGACTTATAAAAGAAATAATGCAAGTGTTCAAATAAAGTAATTCATTGATCCTAGTTTTATATATGCATATATGTTGAGGCTATAATTCAATGTGTCATATCGCATAAGATAAGAAATTGCATAATTCCTACTAGTGCAGTTGTGTAATATATCACCATAAATTGTGATGATCAACTTTTAATACACTAGTTTCTTTTGCATGTGCGTCCAGTCGGATCTATAGAAGATCTGGACAAAACCTGGGTCAATCTACCAAGTATTCAAAAATTTTAGTTATATTTTTGTAAGTATAACTATTCTGGGATAACTATAGACTTTTTTTTGTATAATGTCAAATCAATATAGGCAAGCAGTTCGAAATTTCATAAATAAGCATGTAGAAAGTAAGGGTAATTAAGAAAAATTATTTTCCCGTGTCGTAAATGTATGAACCTTATTTGGCATCCTCCAAGAGACATTGTGACACATTTGGTGCGTTTGGGAATTGATCCAATGTATAATGTATGGATTTTTCATGGAGAAGCGCGTCATTCACGAAATGGTGCCGATGAAGTGGAAGATACATACAATATCTACTTGGATGTAGAAATTGATGGCAAGAAGAATGAGTATCATGTTAACGATAAACATACGGAAGAGACTAAGAAAATATTGGAGACAGCTGAAATTCCTTTGTATCCTGGTTGTACAAGCCACACAAAGTTGTCTGCTACAATGCTTCTCTACAAACAAGGCTCGTAATGGTATCACGGACATGGCATTTACAGAACTTCTTTAGCTCCTCAAGGATATGTTACCAAAGGAAAATGAGCTTCCACTTCCACATACGTAACAAAAAAGTTGATTAAATCATTTGGTTTAGGTTGTCAAAACATACATGCAGGCGTAAACGATTGTTTTTTATTTATGAAAGAGCTTGCAAATTGTGATTTTTGTCCTAAATGCGGCGAATCTTGTTGGAAAAAGAATAAAATAAAGGAAGACGGAAAGCAATCTAAAATACCTGTGAAGGTTTTGAGGTATTTTCCACTCATACCGTTGTTGAAAAGGATATTCATGTCATCTAAAATATCTGAACAATTAAGATGGCATGGCAATAATAAAAGAGAAGATGGTAATCTACAGCATCCTGTAGATTCCTCTCAATGGTCTACAATTGATAGAATGTATTCTTCCTTTACGTCCGATCCGCGAAATTAAAGGTTTGGCCTTGCAAGTGATGGCTTCAACCCATTTGGTGATTGGAACTCTACATATAGTTGTTGGTCAGTGTTTCTTGTTGCTTACAATTTTCCTCCGTGGCTTTGCATGCTTAAAGATAATATAATGCTATCTTTATTAATCCATGAACCACGACAATGAGGAAACGATATCGACGTGTATCTACAACCACTTATCGAAGACTTGAACAAATTATGGAATACGGGGGTAAATGTGTATGACGCATACGATGATAGTGAGTTTAGATTAAAAGCAATTTTGATGTGGATAATAAATAATTTTCCAACTTATGGAAATTTAGCAGGTTGTAGTGTTAAAGGTAAAAGAGCATGTCCTGTTTGTGGCATTAATACATGTTCGATATGGCTACATTTTAGTAGGAAATGTGCATACTTGGGCCATAATAGACGATTTCTTGCACTCAATCATGAATATCATCAAAAAATAATTATTTGATGGAGCCATAGAAAATAGACAAATGTCTCCAATACATACTGGTACTTAAAATTTTGTTGGAAGATATTGCTAATGAATGGGGAAAAAACAAAGGAAGAAGAGAGAGAAAGTACGAAGAGAAAAAGAGGCAATGTGAAGAAAAAAGTAATCCAAATGTGGAAAAAGAAGTCCTTTTCTTATCTACCTTACTGGAAGGTAAAACATAGCTAAAAATAAAATGTTCTATCTTTTTCTATCCTTGACTTAACAATTAGTATTTTTACTATCCATCCATTATTCCTTTTTTTTTGTAGGAACTTCCTTTGCGTTACAATCTTGACATAATGCATGTGGAGAAAAATATTTTCGTTAGTATTCTTAGTAATTTGCTTGATATCAAAGGAAAATCAAAAGATGGACTCACTTCACGTCAAGATTTGGAAGCAATGCATATAAGCAAGAAATTGCATCCTATAGCTGCTAGAAATAAACTATTGTTTCCTACTGCGCCATACACCTTAGCAAACCAAGAAAAAAACATATTTTTTATAGGATGATAAATTTGAAGGTGCCTGATGGGTATAGCTCAAGCATTGGAAAGTGTTTCACAAAACATGATAAAATTTCAAGTCTAAAATCTCATGATCATCATGTATTGAAGCAACGACTATTATCTATAGCATTCTGTAGCATTGATAGGACTTCTTCCTTTGCGTACAAGGAATGCATTACTTCGATTATGTTCATTTTATAATGACATATGCCAAAGAGTACTTGATAGAGATAAATTAGAATCCATCGAGAATCAAGTTGCATTAACTCTATGTGATCTTGAGAGATTCTTTCCCCTGTCATTTTTTGATATCATGATTCACTTGACAATACATCTTGGAAGGGAAGCAAGGATTTGTTGACTGGTACAATATCGATGGGTGTATCCATTTGAAAGGTAATTTTTTTGAATATTTAAACATAGTTAATGAAATGTGCTCTTATTAAAGTATTTTACACATATATCTTGATTATAGGTATATGAAAATACCGAAGAATTATGTTAAAATTTTAGCCCGACCTGAAGGGTGCATAGCAGAGTGTTATTCTGCTGAAGAACGCATTAAATATTGTGCTATATTTATAAAAGAGGAGATTAAATTTGGAGAGATGTCCTATTTCCGAAGGAAAACCCATTGTACTTCCAGAGGAGCTAACTGAAGTTGCTCATCGATATGTGTTGTTCAGTATGGACGAAATCGATGTCGTACATAGAGTAAGCATTAGTTCAATTTGATTATTTTATATGAAGGAAGTTAAATTTTAACTTGTACATTTGCGTATTCAAAATGCACAAGGAGGAACTGAAACGTTTGCACCCTCAGCTTTTACAAGATGATGTGGAACTTTCAAAATTGCATTCAGCAACTTTCAGTTGTTGGTTTCAAAAAAAGGTTGAAAACGTTATATTTCACTTCAAATAAACAATTAGGCATCTTATATGCACGTATTATTGTCATATATCGTCGTATATAATGTTATATATGTCCAGGTTAAAGATGAAAAAAATATTTCAGATGATCGCGAAATAATAAAATGGCTTTCATATGGACTCGATCGCAAGTAGTTTCTTATACTAACTATATTGTTAATGGACATCGTTTCCATACTAAGGACTACGAGAAGTCTACGCAAAACAACGATGTTTCCATTGAGGCAAATACTGTTCGTGCAGATTGGTCTATGGAGAAAATTATTTATTATGGCATCTTGCGTGATACTTTGTTGTTGGACTACCGTCTATTTCAAAAAAATTGTTTATGTGTGATTAGGCAAATATTTATTGTGGAGTTAAGGTTGAAGACGGATTTACACTAGTAAATTTACATCAGTTTCAAAATCAATTTGCTAGCGATCCCTTCATTTTAGCAACACAAGCTATACAAGTGTTCTTCTCTAGAGAAAGTAGCTCTTCAAATTGGTACATCGTTTTGAAATCACCTTCTAGAGGTTTCATGAATTGAAAAAATATGAGGAAGAAAATTCGACCAGCAACCCATTGGAAGAGTCACTACTTAATGATAAAGATGTTGATTATGGGGACAAAAGTTACATAAGATAGGATTGCGATGGCATTTTGGTATGTATAAGCATTCGTTGTTGATATCTTGTTTTATATGTTATCATATTCCTTATAGTGTAGTGATACAGTTATATGTCTCATTTGTATAATTTGATTACAAAATATTGCCTTTGTTTTATCTTGGGATAATAAACCCATACCTAAATAAAATTCTTTTCAAATCGAAAGGATATAGCTTATCAAATCACATATTGATTTGCTTGAGTTGACAGTGGTGTATAAAAGCAATTTTATATTGTATAATACATGTTATATTTGTTTGATGTTACAGTCGTTGCATGTTAAAACAATATTATATTTGGTATGTGGTTAATTATTCATAAATTGTGATATTTTTCTGTTTCATAAGTTGATCATTAATAAAAGAAGCTTGAACGGTTTGCATCCATGGGTAAGAACGAGCAACATCAAGCAGAGGTAATCATCTTGAACTTTTTTATTATAGCTCATGGTGCATCAAGCAAATATGTAACATTTAAGTAAATAATGGTTGATTATTGCTATATTTTTTTATTTTATTTTTTAGTTTATAGCTAAAGGTAAATTATTTTGGAAGCACACGTGAAATGAGTGGTAATATATAGTATATTAATGTGTATTTTAAAGTGGTGGACCTCAACACACTAAGATCCATTATATCCTAATTTGTACCAGTATATATGCAAGAATAATTTGTATCTTTCACTATGTTTTTTGCACTACTTATTAATTTAAGTTTTTTACATATACAAGAACTACATTGCACTTTGTTCTTATAAACTCTTGTGTTTGCTCTTTTTTTATTCGGAAATTATTTTTCAATTCATACGCTAAATACTATGTTCTTATTCTCTTTTTCATTGAATTCGACTAATGCTTACTATAATTCATTTTCTTACTATAATTCCAGAGTTCGAAGCAAGCAAAGAAAAGATCAAAAAAGCAAAGTCTTGCTGCGCTTACAGCTGCTCGTGGTCTAATTGAGGCTAATGGTGGTATTAGAATATATAAAATGAAAGACGTTGAAGTTGCTTGTACTCTTAAGGGCATGAATGCTAATGCTAAAAAATCCCTATGCAAACATGGTGAAATTTCTCCATCCATCATTCCTTGCCGTAATTCAACCACTCTACAAAAGGTCACTACCACAAACTCATCAAATCCTCTTGATTCAAATCCACTCCAAAACATCATTGCCACACGCTTATCCAATCATTATGATTCAACTCTCCTTCAAAATGTCGCTACCACCCAACCATCCAATCATCATGATTCAACTCCGCTTCAAAACATCATTATCACACAATCATCTGATCTTCATAATTTAACCTCTCATCCAAACATCACTCGTGCAAATCCCCAAAGAGTTGATTCACTTACGAATTTAGATTCTTCCTCTGAAGAGGCGAACATGGTCAAAACTAAGAGAAAAAGAGGAAAAACAATGATGAGTCTATTTTCTTTGACACCGAATGAGAAGGTTGAAGTTGAATTCAGTTATCTAAATCAACCTATTGGTACAAATTCCAAATATTTATCATTATATCTTTGGACGATAGTGAGGGAGATGGTACCCGTGACCATTAGCAATTGGAAGAAAGCCGATGAGAATTTGAAGGCTGGTCTATGGACATGTATGCAGGTACCATCAATTTAATGTCAAAATTTGATTCAAATCAATTAAAAATCTCACTCTTTGGTAAATTAATTGGACTTCTATATCATTACAATTTTCATGGTGCTAATTGGACAAATGCATTCCAAAATTGCGATTTCATATGTTCCGATTTACGCTATTTTTTTTGTTTTATTGCTTTAAAAATTCAAAAAGTGAACTTACATATAACTAGTATTACCGTACAACGGTGGAAAAACCGACCGTTAAGATATTCAATATGAAATACAAAATTACTTGTTCAAACATATTTCAGGTAAAATTTTACTAAAATTTATAGGATATTTAAGAGAAATGAAAGTGATTAAAATAGTGAAAGTTCAATTAAATTGAATTTTACATGTAAACCAACCATGTTATTTCCTAATTGTTTCAAATTAAACTGGAAATGAAAGTACGTACTAATGTTTAAATTGCAAAGCTCACAAAATTTTACACTACTCTAGTGACAATCTACAATAAGAAGTTTCGAACTTACAATTCTATGCAATTTTGTAAATTATTCATCTCATTATATGTAGACATACATAAAGACAGAGAAACGTTCAACCGCATCCCAAAATGAAGCACACCAATAACCCTCATGTTTTCATCTTTCATTTATATTAAAATAAGGTAGTGCAGGGAAAGAGAAACCGAAGATGTGATGGAAAGCAAGAAGACTTAAGAATGCTAGTACCGTTTGGAATGCTATTGAACGCTCACCATGTATATTATATATATAACATATCAAAAAATTACATACACACGTACACTACAGCTAGCAACATTGAAACAAAATAAAACTAAAGATACAACTTTATTTCTTGAACAACATCAAAAACCAAGTCCTACAAGCCATCGTCGTAACTTTGTTCATTTATAAAACTGCTCCATTACAGTAGAACCAAGTGCTTTACCAGAGGTCACACCACCATTACTATGAATACCATCCATTTGATTATTGGGAATGTTAGGAGGCCATTGGACCATAAGATGTTCAAAGAAAACCAAAGAGTGTTGCGCAATTATCAACCAAGTACCTATTCAAATGTAAAGGGTATTCAGATTTTTGGGAATGATGTGGATATTAGGAATTCTCCTTTTCTACTACATGGAAAAAATTCCAGTCAAGTTTAAAATCAACATGATTACTGTTCGGTTGTTTGGAATGAAATCGATATCAATAAAATGTTCATTGTGCACATAGAACTCTACTGGGACGGGTTATCCAAGAGACTAGCTAAACAATGGCAAGCAGGGGCGGAGGCACATGCAAGCTGGCCTGGGCACGTGCCCCCCCCCTCCTCCGAAATCCTTCGTTGAATTAAAAAAAAAAAAAAAAAAAACCGCACTCAGAAAACCGCTCGCTCAGAGAAAAAAAAAAAAAGAGGAATCGCTCTCGCTTTCCTCACGAAAACCTAATTCTTCAATCCTCCAGCCTCAATCGCTTCGCCTCTCCGCTCGCAGTCGCAGCCCCAATTCTCCAGCCTTCCGAAATCGCATCTCCTCCACCGCCCCTTCAGCTCCTCCACGCAACTCCTCTTTCAATGGTACGCCACTGTTTGCCTGAATAAGGGTTTAATAATGTTTGTCTAAATTTAAATTATAATGTTTGCCTGAATAAGGGTTTAAATTATAATGTTGTTATGTGGGTATCATGAGATTCACTGGACAACAAAGATTGTATTTTATGCCTTTTCCACAGCATAAAAAGGCATTGATGAAAATCTCGCTGGACATCAATGAAAATTGTTAATGCCTTTCCACTATTTTCCACAGCATAAAAAGGCATTGATGTACCAATTTTCATATGTTAATAAAATAAAATCTTGCTGGACAGAAAGGCATTAACAAAGATTATAATTTTTTCATATGCATTTTTGTCCTCTCTTAGTCCAATGTCTTTATGCTTGTTAATGCCTTTATGTCCTCTCTTTGTTGTCCAATGTCTTTATGCTTGTTAAAGCCTTTAATTGAGTGTTGAAAAATAAATTATATTTTGTTGTAATATGCTAGATATGCGAAAATATTTAAAGAGAACCATTGAAGATATTTCCACTGATGCTGAAGTCGCTACACCTTTTAGTAATGCAGTTGATGATGATAATCAAAACCCAATTATTGCAAATTCGGTAATTCGAAGTCGTATTCATGTCAATTTATCAAATCTTCCATCCGATCCTAGTTTAAGACATCAAATTTTGGATTATGATCCAAATGATCGAGATACAGTAAGAAGGGCATACTTACAAAAAGGTCCTTGTCAGCCTTCTTGGCAAATATTTCCACAAACAATAATTAGTGGAAGAGCTAGACGTTTTAATCAATCATGGTTTGCTGATTATAAGAATTGGTTGGAATATAGTGTAAAAGAAGATGGAGTATATTGCTTGCTATGCTACTTATTTCGTCCTCAATCAATGAGTAGAAATACAAGTGATGTATTTATTCGGGAGAGGTTTAGGAATTGGAAACAAAATGAAAGACTTAAAGAACATGCTATTTCAGATACTCATAGAGCAGCATATATAAAGGCCGAGAATTTGATGAATCAAAATCAACATATTGCAATGGCAATCGAGAGACAATCAACCCAAAGTAAAATTAACTATCGACGTCGATTAAACTCAACTCTTGTATGCATTCGATATTTGTTACATCAAGGTTTGTCTTTTCGTGGCCATGATGAATCCGAAAAATCGATGAATAAAGGAAATTTTCTTGAGCTTCTACAATGGCTCGCTACGAAAAGCCATTGGTTGATGCGGTTGTTCTAAAAAGTGCACCACAAAATAATAAGATGACATCACCGGATATTCAAAAAGATATAGTCAATTGTATTGTTGTGGAAATTGTAGACACTATCTTACAAATATACATCTTTCCGGGATTAAATCAAGATAGTAGGCAGGGATTAAATCAAGAACATAGTTTGAAACGACCAGGTGACACACGTTGAGGTTCACATTATGGTACACTAGTCAATTTGATTGTATGTTTCCTTCGGTTATTGATGTACTTACCGATCCAGTGGAAGATATGTCTGGTGATAAAAAAGGAGAACCTTTAAATTTAATCAAAGTGTTGCAATCTTATGATTTCATATTTCTTTTGCATTTTATGAAAAGTAGTCTTGCAATTACTAATGATCTTTCCAAGGCACTACAACGAAAAGATCAAGATATCGTAAATGCATTGTTGTTGGTAAAAGTATCTAAAGAGAGGTTAAATAAAATGCGAGCTAGTGGATGGGACACTCTTTAAAAGAGGTTAACTCTTTCTGCACCAGTCAACAAATTCCTATTTCGAATATGGATGAGAATTACATTCTTTTGAGTAGATCAAGAAGAGGACCAATGATTACAAATTTACATCATTATCGAGTTGATTTTTTTTATCTTTGTCTAGATAAGCAGATTGTTGAGCTTAACAACCGCTTTGATGAGGTAAATTCAGAATTACTTCTTTGTATGTCCTCTCTTAGTCCAGTCGATTCATTTGCCTCTTTTGACAAAGTGAAGCTAGTTCGATTATCTGAATTTTATCCCGATGATTTTTCTGAAGCAGAACGTATGGATCTTTATAATCAGTTGGAAATTTATGAAATTGATATGAAGTCAAATGAGATGTTTAAAGATGTGAAAGGGATTGGTGATTTGGCTAGGAAGATGGTGTTGACAAAAAAAAATATTGTGTATAATTCGGTTTACAAGCTCTTGACATTATCTCTCATCTTACCCGTTTCAGCTGCAACCGTGGAGAGAGCATTTTCTGCTATGAATATAGTGAAGAATGACCTACGAAATCGAATGGGAGATGAATGGTTGAATGATAGTTGCGTTGCATACATTGAAAAAGACATATTCAAAGAGATTAGCGACGATACGATTCTCGATTGCTTTCAAAACATGAGAACTCTACGTGGGCAACTTTAAAGTAGTACAATATTTGCATGTTTTATTTTGTTTGAAAGATCAATAAGTGATCGTATCTCCCCCCCCCCCCCCCCCCCAATAAAATTTCCTGGCTACGCCACTGATGGCAATTGTAGACTGATGCTATTTGTGTGTTACTCCCCTTAGTATTTGAAGGAGAAACAACTACTAAACACCACTTCACTAATAACGATCAGCTCGCCAGGTTAACCTCTTTTTTCCAACCGCCATTATCAAGATACTACTGTTTAACGCTTGAGAAAAAAATGTACGTTGCCAATCAAACTTAAATTCAAGCTATTTCAAATGTTACATGTCGTTAAAAAATGTACTCGCTACTTAAATTCGCAACTGGAATTCAAAGTACATGTCTAATGTATGAAAAAATGGCATAAGTGATCAAATACAACAAAGCACTAAGCTTTGACTTGCATTTGAAAAAAAAATCAATAATCTAAATAGATAAAGTATTGACTCAAACGTTCTATAGCACATTCTAGCAAATTTATTAGATTAATTAGAGTAAGGAAGCTAACAGAGTTATGGTGACCATAACATGACCTTAAGCAAAAGTATACAGATACATTGACATAATAAAAATAGCATGTTATATAGACAAACCTCAAACATTACAAGTGTTGGTTCAATTATCTACTCAGCAAAAGAAGAATTAGATGCCGCTACCACTCGATCATCTGAAACTCCAAAAATTTCTAAACCAGGAGAGTTCTTGAAAACTTGTTCTTTAGGAACAAAATCAGCTCCTTCAGATACAATGCTACCATCAATTGATGAATCATCCTCTACTCGTCTCCTTATGTTTTTCACATCGGAACACCAGCGTTAGCCACTTCGTTACTTATCACACCATCAGTTTTTATTTTAGTGCATTGTTTGACTTCGCAATTTGAATTTTGGTGTACTGCATTGAAACTGTTATGTACTGAATCACAGTGAAGATCTGACAAAACTTGAGGAAATTTTTGTGATATCGCACGTCTGACCATCCAGAACCTGGTGCTATCATTGCAAAACTACTAAAGCACAGATTACTAAAAATACAGACAGAATTTGCAAAAGTCAGTCGATAAATCAGTGAAGGAAAATCGAAATTTGCAAATTATCATTTAAGTGAACAAATGAAAAATCAAACAACATAAAGCTAAAAATTGCTACATAATACATGATGGATAAACTCAAACTACTCCAATCGGCTGGGAGAATATTTATCCAAATCACCGTTTAGGAGAATTAATTTCATTGAGCTCAATTTTCTACAAAAATCAAATTGTTTAAATAAGTATGGACTAATACCTTAGCCAAGTAATAATATATTTACATATCCTTCAACATTAACTAAGTTCGCTGAATCTGAGTTCATACTGCAATGGTCCTGGTAAAACATTGACAGATCTAAGAGCATACATTAACAAAACAACTCATTTTAATTGATTAAGATAAACTGGCTTTAATTTTCACAAAATAACCTAAAACCAATTAGATTAAAAAAGTGTGCTGCTAAAAGCATCTCGGTTTGTGCTTTCTAACACCATGGTGTGGTGGCCAAAAGCACTAAACATGGTGCTAAATGCATTCCACCACTACGTGGAACTAAAAGCACCCAGTTTTTTGTTTTTGGCTACCACGCTATGGTGTTAGGAAGCACAAACTATGATGCTTTTAGCAGTGCACTTAAAAAAACTAACAAAGTAATCATACACACTAATATTCTAATGTAAAACAGCATCAAAATGACCCAAAAAAGGATCTGTTCTCTCACATCTAGCCATATAAACGATAATCACTCAAGTTGAAGTGGGGGAAAAAATGTGAACTGCTAGTCCACCCCAAACGAATTCAGCAATTTTACCCGAACCTGAAACAAAATTCCCGGACCCACAGTATTTCCCATTTCATCTCCGTGAACTCTGTTTGTGTTCGTAGATTTTAACAAACAGCAATACTCATTCAATCGCGAGATTAAGTTACGGGAAAAATATAATTCGGTTGTTCGCATGGCTCATATTTCAGAAGAGAATCAAAATAAAGAGAGAAAAATGTTACGTACTCTGATAATCTAGAGCTGCGAAATGAAAGAGAATAGGAAACTAATACGAGCATTTGAGGAGTGATCTGTTAATTTTTTGTGAGATGAAAATCAGGATAAATAATTTCAGATAAACAGAAAGAAGGCAATAAGCAATTTAATTCCAAAATGTCGAATCCAGAAATTCGGATTGGGAAATTCAAATCTGAAATTTCGAGAATGGTTACATGGGAAAAAAGGGAATAGCACGGAACAGTTGTTACACGTAAAAAATTAGGCAAATTCTATTCAATTCCAGATAATTCCTTAGTAGCCCCCCGTTTTTATGAAAAAATTCAAGGATCAAACTGTCCTTTTCGATTATAATTTTTTTTTAAACTATCACGCAGGGTCTCTACGTGGTTCGTAAGTAAACCACGTAGAAGCACTACGTGGTACACTACAAAACCACGTAGGGCCCCTACGTGGTTTTGTAACATACCACATAGCACTCCTACGTGGTTTCCTTACAAACCACGTAGAGCTCGTACGCGGGAGGGTATTTTCGGTTTTTTTTTAATTTCATGGGAGGTTACTCACCAAAATTGGGGGTATATCGGTTTTTTTATATTTTTGGGGGGCTACTAAGAAATTAGTTAGGTTCAAATAGAATTTACCATAAAATTAAGAGATTTTTTTGTCTATAATAAGTGGAACTGATAAATTGATTTAGCCTCTTACAACAGCGAAACCTCTCTGACGATCGGTTTGTAATAGTTTTTAACTTTTAAATTGATTTACTCTGATAATGTGTTGGTGAAGGACCTCTGTTTAACACTGTTGAAACTCAACAAGATAATTTAGTCGAGCGTGAGCACTCAGACATGTTAAAGAGAACAGGTCGTGGAGACAAAGGGAAAGAAATGATTGAGGGGAGTGATGTTACTGATCCAAAGTCAAATACTAGGAGTGCTTCTCCTGTTACACACTCTGATGCTAGTGAAGAAGGGTTCATGCGTAAAGATGATTTTATGCAACTTTTAATTGATGATGTGAGGGACTTGGAGAAAGCTATGCACGCTGGTGAAACTTCTTTGCACGATTCTGGTACTGTTACTACTCCCCAGGCCAGCAGTATCAGTAAACCAAGTACATTTAATTTCAAGCCTGGGTTTTGAACAGCGCGAGCGCCATCCAAAACTGTCAAAATCCATTGAGAAGGAACCATCCCGACTAAATTATCCAGCAGTATCGGTAAACCAAGTACATTTAACATGTCTGAGTACTCACTCTCGACTAAATTATCCTGTTGAGTTTCAACAGTGCAAAACAGAGGTCCTTCACCACCAAATTAGGTTCTACATTCATCCTGACCTCACCTTCCTCTAGTTCAGGGGAACCATCCCGAGTTTCACTAGGATCAGTAACTTCAGAATTGTTGTTGCTGTCGTCGTTATGGTTCGTAGATCCTGAAGTGGAGGAGGAGTTGAGTAACTGACGAGTGAGGCGAGCCTCTGCTTCGATCCCGATGCTCTCCCACTGAGCCATGTGGTGAGCTACTCAGAAGGGTGAGAATGATGTGTTTGTGTATGTGTCGGGGTCTATGCCCATGCGCTGCAGACGTTTTTTGAGATGGGTGTTCCAGTGGTTCTTTACTTCGTTGTCTGCTCTTCCTGGAAGCTGTGCAGCTATCGCTGACCATCTATGTAGTTTTTTATAAATATAAAAATAATGATAAGTAATTTTACATACAATAACAAACCAGAACTCATTGGACGACAACTTATTTTGAAACCCTTTTGTTAAAAGTTCTTAGTAGTTTTGCACATAGTGATTTACTGGATACAATTTGACTTCTGCTTTTTCAAAATTAGTTATGAAATATATAATTTCATAAGCAACGAGGACCATACTATAATCTGGACTACTTATAAGTAGTGGTGAAACATATACATACGCTAGGGTTGCTTATTCCAAAATATACATATTACATGTGCATTTGATGCAGTACATCCAATTTGGAATATACATGTTTAAATATTTAAAGAACAAAAAAATAGTAGTTCTATTTAATTTCAGCATAAAAAACTCACATTCTGCTCCAGGAATGCAAAAAGTGTTTTCATAACGGGCCGAGCCTTCGGCCCAACCTTGGTTAACCGCGGGCAATTCAGCTTCACGGCCCGGAGATTACTAAAGCCGAAATTTCCAAATTACCGAAAACCGCAGAAACCGTTACAAACCCAGCTTAATGGAACTGGAACCGCACAAAAGTTTAATTTTTTTTCACTAATTCTGGCTTCCAGCCTAATTCACTTAAGGTCCAGCCCATTAAAATAAGCTTCTTAAGCCTTTTGGAGAAACAAGAGCAGCTGCCTTGTTTATATAAGGTCAATAGACAGCAGTATTCGCTTTACCCTAGGATGTGGAATATTTAAAAAGAACTTTGCTGGAATAACTGTACGCACAACAATTTTTTGAACCATTTCCACTGTAATAATTAGCCGATCAAACACCCCCCCCCCCCCCCCCCCCGGCCCTACAGTTTGTATTTTGGCAGGTAAAGTTTTGGAAAGTTTCAAGGTTTAGTATGAACCATCTCGCAAATGATCAATATCTGCAAATTTTGTTTTGTTTAAGCAAAGGTTGCAGCAAACGATGGGGGATTTTTGTGGAAGGGGTTTAGATCCCTCTGTACAGTATATGCTTGCTTAAGCATCGTCTGAAACCAGTAATAATATGCTAAAACCTTTGGAGTGCAGTTTCATAGATTACGACTTTAAAATCCTGGAATCAAGCATCACTATTGTTAGTGTAAAGAGAATTTTCCATATGAGTAGCTTATTGCTAAAGCATGGGGGTGAGTGAGGTTCGGCAATATGTATATCTGAATGTGCGTAGAGGGTAGAGACGATGCACAAGTTTTGGATAAGAGAAGGAATATCCCTGACATTTATGTAGGTGGGTGTACATTTAAACAAATTTTGATTAGAGAAAAAATGCATGTGAATTTAAGTGGTTTTGACGGTTCAACCGATTCGACCCTCAAAATTCACAGTCCGACCATGAGAACTATGCAACTTTGTAAGTGGTTTTGAAACATGTCGAAAATACATCTATTTTTGAAATATAACCTAAACAGGTAAGGAAAAAAACTAGTGGGCAATATCACCGTAATATAATCTGATAATAACCGTAATATCAAATCGCATGTGAATTTAAGTGTGTACTGGGAGATTAATAAGGGGTTGACAACCATATTATCAGACATGAATGCTATAAGATGTGGCTTAAGATGAATCATTTGAAAACTGTAGCAAATGGTAAGAGGGACCAATTATGCGCATTTGGCGTTGAAAGTATATATATATTATATAGTATTGTAACCAGTATTTTGGCATGTGAATCATCAAAAAAAGCCAAATTATCGTCCTAACATAAAATAAATTTTCAGTAGAAAACAAAATATACACTAATTTACTATGATGGAGAATGAATGATTGGATAGAAGATGTGTTATACGTCTAGTATACCAAAACAGAGAATAATCAATTATAAACTTGTCGCACAAATTTCTAACTCGAATTTCCACAATACTGAAAATTAATACTATTTAATAATAGCAATAAGAATGTTGTAATCAAGTTACAATAATAACAACGTTATACTATTTTAAGAAATAGCACAACGTACAGAACGGAAAGATTATAAAATAATGTATATAAATATACAAATAAATTAAAATCTAACCGTATAATGTCATCTGAGGCTTGTCGTAACAATTTCCTTAAGAATTTTATTTTAAAATTCTCTCAAGATATAACAGACGTTTTCTGCACGAGATTGTAATGAGTATGTCACTCTATGATTATATATAAGAGTATTAGAGAAAAGAGAAGGAAGTTCGGATTGGAATAAGTGAGGAAAGTGATCAGGTTTCCTTCTTATTTATAGTTTATCCGTATCCCTTTGAACGGTCGCACCCGTACTTCTTCGTACGGTCGCATCTCTTCTGAACGGTCGCACCCGTATCTCTTCGTACGGTCGCATCTCTTCTGAACGATCGCACCCGTACCTCTTCGTACGATTGCATCTCTTTCAAACGGTCGTACTCGTACCTCTTCGTATAGACGCATCTCTTTCTATGAAAGGAAGTGTCTTTTCGCTAAAATGTAACCGTTTGGCGAAATGAAGTGCCTTTTCGCGAAGTGTCTTTTCGTGAAGTGTCTTTTCGCGAAGTGTCTTTTCGCTGAGATATGACCGTTGGGAAATATGAACGTTGGTGAAAGGAAGTGTCTTTTCGCGAAGTGTCTTTTCGCAAAATGTCTTTTCGCGAAGTGTCTTTTCGTGAAGTGTCTTTTCACGGAAAAACATACTTCTAATAGTCACATCCTTTCACTTAACAGTCGCACATGTTCACTTAATGGAAAAAGTATATTTCATTCAATTCTTACGAATTCCAACAATCCCCCACATGAATGATAATATTCTTTTCCCCCACACAAAGCGAAATATAACAGATTATATATGGAATAATGCTTTATCGTGGATAAGTAGATATTTCACTTTGAACTTTCCCTAGTTAAAACTTATCGGGTCTACTTGGCTAGTCGGTGAATTATTTCATCTTGAACCGTCAGCCGTTATTGTATATTCAGACAATAAGTTTTACGAAGCATTGGTTCCCATCTCATCCAATCTCTTAGTTGTGTTCATTTTGGTCCTGAACATTTACTTGGTTATGCGAGAGTTATAGAGAATAAAAGCCTTGAATATTCTCATAGAGCCGACCCATCTCACACTAACACAGGTGATCGCAACCATTAAGAGTATCCTACATATACTCCACTTGTTATTTACAAGAAATGGCCATCATTAAAAAACATAGTTTTAACCTATCAATTCTTCTGTAGGCATGCATTTATGTTGTGCACCATAGGAATGGAATAGGACTATGTCCAAACAAATGCATTACGTCTTGAGTTAAATCATAACTGGTTTGCCTATTGATCCTAGTCTGTGGGATCTCCAGTCGCTAGGATAGGTTTCCGTATAAGGTAACTCTTGTTGGTTTAGGCTTTTAAACTCATTCCCCTCGATGCGCAGTTAATTTTCTCTCTTGATAAACCTTTAGTAAACGGATCCGCTAGGTTATCATTTGTTCTCACATAATCTATGGAAATAGTTCCATTTGAGAGTAACTGCCGAACAGTGTTATGGCGTCTACGAATATGTCGTGACTTTCCATTATACACAAATTATGCGCTCTACTTAGCGCTGCTTGGTTATCGCAGTGTATGCATATGGCCGGTACAGGTTTAGGCCAGAATATGATATCTTCTAAAAAATGACGAAGTCATTCTGCTTCTTCGCCTGCTTTATCTAGTGCTATGAACTCTGATTCCATAGTGGATCGAGCTATGCATGTCTGTTTAGAAGATTTCCATGACATTGCTGCCCCCCGCTAGGGTAAATACATAACCACTCGTTGATTTTGATTCATCTGTGCTTTCCAGTGTTCCTTACCTGGATTGCTTGTATACCTGCTTAATCGACTTACTGCATAAGCTATATCTGGTCTTATGCAATTCATGAGATACTTGAGACATCCTATTACATGAGAGTATTCCAGTTGCATCACACTCTCATTAGTGTTTTTATGCAGTACTTCTGATGGATTAAAAGGTGTTTGTACTTCTTTAATCCCAAAGTTTTTGAGTCTTTCAATCACTTTGTATACATAGTGTGACTGAGATAACTCAATTCCATTAGGTGTTCTCATTATTTTGATTCCCAAAATAACGTCTGCAGCTCCTATGTCTTTCATATCGAAATTGTTAATTAACATTTTCTTTACGGACTCCATTACTTAAGTATTCGGACCAAATATTAACATATCATCTACATATAGACAAATCATTACATATGATTGTCCAACTTGTTTATAATAAACACACTTATCACATTCATTTATACGAAAACCATGTTTCATCGTGACACTATCAAATTTTGCATGCCATTGTTTTGGAGCTTGTTTTAGTCTATATAATGATTTTACTAATCTACAGACTTTGTTTTCATTTTCTTTTGAAATGAAACCTTCTGGTTGCTCCATGTAGATCTCTTCATCGAGATCGCCATTTAAGAATGTTGTCTTTACATCCATTTGATGAATCTCTAGATTATAAATGGATGCAATTGCTATTAGCATTCTTATTGAGATTATTCGTGTAACCGGTGATTAAGTATCAAAGAAGTCTACACCTTCTTTTTGACGATATCCTTTAGCTACTAATCTGGCTTTATATTTATCGACAGAGCCATCGGGTTTCATTTTCTTCTTGAAAATCCATTTGCAACCAATTGGTTTTATTCTAGGTGGAATATCTACAATTTCCCAAATTTTATTACTTAGAATTGAATCAATCTCACTTTGGATTGCTTCTTTCCAACATGCAGATTCTGAAGATGACTTTGCTTCCTTGTACGTTTGTGGTTCATGTTCTAACATATATGTTAAAAACTCCGGACCAAATGTTTTGGAAGTCCTAGCCCTTATGCTTCTTCTGGGCTCAATTTCCTCAATCTCTTAAGAAATTACATCTTCATGTGATTTATTTGATTCTTCTCTTGTCCTCTTAGGGACACTATTTCCTTCATTCCTTTTGTGTGGAAACATATCTTCAAAGAATGTGGCATCTCTTGATTCCATAATTGTATTTACATGAATATCAGGTATATCAGACTTGAATATCAAAAATCTGTAGGCACTACTATTTTGGGATGGCCCTAGATAGTAACAGTCTACAGTTTTTGGTCCAAGTTTGACTTTCTTAGGAGGCGGAACTGGAACCTTTGCCAAGAACCCCCACACTTTGAGGTATTTAAAGCTTGGTTTATGTCCTTTCCATATCTCATATGGAATTGTTCATGTTTTATTGTGAGGAACTTTATTTAAAATTTGATTAGCCATATTTAAGGCTTCCCCCCACAAGCTCGTCGGTAAACCAGAAGTTAAAAGCATTACATTTATCATATCTTTTAACGTTCTGTTTTTTCTCTCGGTTATGCCATTTTGTTGTGGTGAATATGGTGCTGTTGTTTGATGTATTATTCCATTTTCTACACAGAATTGTTCAAACAGTGATTCATATTCTCCACCTCGATCAGATCTTAATATCTTGATTTTTTTATTTAACTGGTTTTCTACCTCGGTTTTATACTTTATAAACGATGTAATTGCTTCATCCTTACTATTTAAAAGATATACATAGCAATATCGTGTACAATCATCGATAAATGTGATAAAATACTTTTTCCCACCTCTTGTAGGTATTGATTTGAAATCACATAAATCAGTATGTACCAAACCTAGTGGTTCGGTGCTTCTATCAACTATATGAAATGGTCTTTTTACCATTTTTGCTTCTACACATGTCTCACATTTGTAGTTTTTATCTACTTGGAAATTTGGTATTAATCCCAAGTTTGATAACCTTTTCTTTTTTCGGAAATTTATGTGTCCTAATCTATCATGCCATAATAAAATTTCATGCTCAAGCAAATAAGAAACTTCATTTTTATTAATAGCACAATTAGAATACATAGGTTTATTACCGATAACGGCTACATTCACCTTAAATAGGCCATCACATAAATACCCTCTTCCTATATACATTCCAGTTTTGTACAGAACCATCTTGTCTGACTCGAAAACCATTTTGAATCCTTTCTTTGATAAAACTGCACTAGAGATGAGATTCTTACGGATGTCTGGAACGTGGAGCACATCATTTAATTTGACAGTTTTTCCAGAAGTAAACTTGAGGATTACTGTGCCACTGCCTTCGACCATGGAAACTGTAGAATTACCTATATAGAGTTTTTCTTGGTGGTCGAATTTTGTATATGTAGACAACATGGATTTATCAGAACAAATATAACGAGTAGCGCCTGTGTCTACCCACCATTGATTAGGATTCTGAACCAAGTTGCATTCCGATACAACTGCTGAGAAGTTGGGTTCATCCACTTCCATGTTATCCACTATATTTGCCTCTTTATTGCCTTCCTTTTTGTGTCGGAAATCTCTAGCGGCATGTCCCGCTTTTCCACAAACCCAGCAGTCGCCATTGAACTTCTTGGCTCGCTTGTTATCTTTTGGTTTGTTATCTGCAGCTTTCCTTTTCTTCTGGAAATTCTTCTTTTTGTTTTTGGTCTTGGCCCCTTCAGTAACAAGTGCCTCCTCGCTTTGTTTCGTAATTCCACGGTTATCTGCTTCAATTTTTAGTCGGACTATAAGATCCTGTAGAGAGATTTCCTTCTTTTATGTTTCAAATAGTTGCGGTAATCTCTCCATGACGGCGGCAGTTTTCGCGTGATGGCTTCAACCAAAAACGATTCTCCAACCTTGTGACCTTCCGCTTCGATTTCATTTATGATAATTTGCAGTTAATGTAATTGAGAAGTCACTGGTTTGGAATCAACCATCTTGTAGTCCATGAATTTGTCTACAATGAATTTCTTAAGACTGATATTCTGCGTCTTATACTTTGTGGCAAGTGCATTCCAGAGAGCTTTTGCTGTCTTTAGAGGTTGATATACTTTGTATAGCACCTTATCGAGACAGTTCAAAATATAGTTTCTGCATAAAAAATCAGAATGCTTCCACAAATTAACCTCTGACTCTTTGCCAGTCGGTTCCTCCTCCTCGAGATATTTTTGCAGATCAAGTGTGGTGAGATAAAATAACATCTGATTCTGCCATGTTAAAAAATCGTCACCATCTCCCTTGAACGGATCAGGTCTGTTGTGAGTAGTAGTCTTTGAAAGTTCTACTGTTGCCATCTCTGTTTCAGTAAGAAAACAGTAAAATTCTTAAGATGTTATACGTCTAATATACCAAAACAGAGAATAATCAATTATAAACTTGTCTCACAAGTTTATAACTCGAATTTCCACTATACTGGAAATTAATACTATTTAATAATAGCAATAAGAATGTTGTAATTAAGTTACAACAACAACAACGTTATACTATTTTAAGAAATAGCACAACGTACAGAACGGAAAGATTATAAAATAATGTATATAAATATACAAATAAATTAAAATCTAACCGTATAATGTCGTCTGAGGCTTGTCGTAATAATTTCCTTAAGAATTTTATTTCAAAATTCTCCCAAGATAAGTAAGGAAAGTGATCAGGTTTCCTCCTTATTTATAGTTTATCCGCATCCCTTCGAACGGTCGCACCCGTGCCTCTTCGTACGGTCGCATCTCTTCTGAACGGTCGCACCTGTACCTCTTCGTACGATTGCATCTCTTTTGAACGGTCGTACTCGTACCTCTTCGTACAGACGCATCTCTTTCTATGAAAGGAAGTGTCTTTTCGCTGAAATGTAACCGTTTGGCGAAATGAAGTGCCTTTTCACGAAGTGTCTTTTCGTGAAGTGTCTTTTCGCGAAGTGTCTTTTCGCTGAGATATGACCGTTGGGAAATATGACCATTGGTGAAAGGAAGTGTCTTTTCGCGAAGTGTCTTTTCGTGAAGTGTCTTTTCACGGAAAAGCATGCTTCTAATAGTCACATCCTTTCACTCAACAGTCGCACCTGTTCGCTTAATGGAAAAAGTATATTTCATTCAATACTTACGAATTCCAACAAGATGAAATGTAAATTCTAATTAGAATAGGAACGATATTTTTCTTTTTTGGATAATGAGGTATTTATTATTATACATGTGTGGCAAAAAAGCTTCACTAGATTGAATTATTTGCAATATTAACAGCGGTGCGCCGATGCCACAAATCGGAACATGATTATCTCGAAAAATATATAGTTTATCACTTAAGAATTAACATTTAGGTCATGTATTGCCTGAGTAGTATGCATATTTGTTACCCTCTTTGTTGATCCTTTTAGTGCCATCCTTTTGTTTGCTTATTACATCATACAAAAGTCTTAAAAGGTCAGTTTCTCAGCTTTATGCATTTGATATTCTTTCAAAACAGTGATGCCTGATAACATAATAACCTTGATAATACTGAGCTTATTGATACTTTTTAATATTATGTATGGGTTGAGAATCTTGATATGCACTATAATGCTATAAAATGTAATTTTGGTATTAAGATTATGTACTAAATAATGCCTTTATTTTTGTTGTTTCAATATCATGTTGCTTCGAGAACCACTACTAAATGTAGGAAAGAACTTGCTAAGAGCAATTACAGTTCTTGAAGTATACAAGTTGCACAAGCACGGGATATGTGCATTTTTAATTTGATAAAAACTACTGATAAACAAATTTATGTAATATAACATGGGTCGATCCTTATTAACATGAACTGTTTAAACTGGAAAAAAATTAAACACCAAAGATGCCACAAGGCACTTCACCAATCTGTAAGAAACGAGACCACAATCGCAATAAAAAGGAAAAGACACAAAGATTTTATAGTGGTTCGATCTATCTAGGAAAGATCTACGTCCATTTTAGCAAGGATTTCCATTAGCAATTCAAGAGTTACAAGCTTAGAATCACTTAAAAGTACATTCATCTTCTCTCTTACAGAAAGACTTCACTCTAATCTATACAAATCAGCGAAGAATTAGGTGGATTTCACTAAGTGCAAGGAAAATGGTGGAGGATCTTCAATCTCTAAGATACTTGAGCACTTTTGGCGGATTCTATGACGAATTCAATGCTTGATCTTTGCTTTGAGATGGTAGATGGAGTTAGGATCACTTGAAACAGAAGAGAAAGCAATTTGGCAGCCCCTGGGGGTGATGGAAATCGATCCCTAAAAGTATGGAAGCCATGGCCTATTTATAAGAGAAGTTGGAATGAAGTGGTGAGCTGAGATTTGTATATGCAGGCTGTGGGTTGAACATGCAAGTAATTAAAGAAATTCCACTGCCAGTTGTATCTAGCTGTATCCAGCTATTTGCTAAATTCCATGTTCGACCGACCTTGTACAAGCCACTATGTTCAACCGACCCTGTACAAGCCACTATGTCCGACCGACCCTTGAAATGTATGGGTTCTTGTTCCGCTTGTCTGACCCTTGATGATGTTCGACCCTGGACAATGTTCGAGTCTTATGATGTTCGAGCCTCAAATGTGGAAAGTGACTGATCATAGGGTGTTCGACTCTGGAGATGCTCGATCCTGGAGATGTTCAACCGACCCTACGGTCGTGTGAGTCCTGTTGCATTTATCCAACACCTGTTCGACCCATCCATAATGTTCGAGTGGCTTTATTGCTCAAAAAATGTCCGTGCTCGACCCACATGTTCGATCCATCAATTGGTGCATGGTTTTTAATGGATAAACATTTGCCCTTCGAAGTTTGTAATTCTTAGTTTGTAAAAATTACGAGCTTTGAAATATAATACCATTTAATAGATCAAATCTTGCTTTTCCATAGGTCAAGAAGTTTGGTTCTACCATGGGTCGAGCATTAAACATGTAAGTTGCTAAACATTATATCAACCCGGTCGAACAGACATTTTAGGTCGAACAAATAATTTGGATCGAACAGACATCATGGGTCGAGCGAGCATTTTGGGTCGACCATGCACTCTAGGTCGAACGTTTCTGTTCGTCAATCTAGATCGGGCAGACATCATAAGACGAATGAGCATTTTGGGTCGACTATGCACTTTGGGTCGAACGTGGCTGTTCGTCTCCCATCCCTTATATATTTACTTCAAACCCTCATTTCCATTCTTCATATATTTTGTAGAGGAATCGATTTTAATGGCGGTCGCTCCTTCTCTTTAGAATTTCTCACGCTTCAAACTTTCTCTTTTCCGAATTCAATTCAGAATGGATCTCGAGCCGTTAATCAGTGGAGCTCGTTTGACCCTATAACAAAATCGGCCTGACTTCGAATCGCTTGGGAGCAGCTACCTTTCTTAAATATGAGTCGCTTTACTGCTTGGAGGTGATTTTCCTTTCTTTTATGCATTGATTTTTGTTTGTAGAGGTCTAGGATTTTGAAATGAAGTGTTTAGAGTATGGCTTGAGCATGAATCAGACCTTTTGGATTGTTGTTGCTAAGAATCGGGGTGGAACTAAGTGAATTGGGGATACGATTGTGTAACTTGATGTATTTGTGGAATTAAAATCATCCGAAAACCCCTTGAATTTCTGGTTTGAATCCTCCACGCATAAGTTGCTTGACTAAATGCTAATGACGTGAATTTTCATTTACTTTGCTGATTTGCTCATACACCTATATTCTATAGTTTTGTGGCTGATGTTTGAACTTGTCTTCAAGTCTGTAGCCCATGTTTTAGTTTGGCACATTGCATTCCTTGAAATAATTCATGCCTTTTGAATCTTAATTGTCATTATGAGTTCTGGATTAATGGCTCTTAGCGTATGAAAACTTGACATTGATCTTTAGCAGTAATTTGATCATGCTTCTCTAACCATAACAAAGTTCCATTTCTATTTTGATGGGTCTGCTCGACCTACTACTATCATGCTCGACCTAGATCAAGTTTGAGCATGTTCGACCCCTATGGGATTGGTCGTGTTCGACCCAGTTAAGGCTGAAGCGTGCTCGACCCTATATGGGTTCGAACATGTTCGATCCCTACGGGGCCAGCCATGTTCGACTCAGCTAAGGCTTGAGCGTGCTCGACCCTATCTGGGTTTGAACATGCTCAATCCTTACAGGGTCAACCATGTTCGACCCAGCTAAGTCTCGAGCATGCTCGATCCTATCTGGGTTCGAACATGCTCGATCCTTACAGGGTCAGCCATGTTCGACCCAGGCAAGGCTCGAGCGTGCTCGACCCTATCTGGGTTCGAACATGCTCGATCCTTACAGGGTCGGCCATGTTCGACGCAGGTAAGGCTCGAGCATGCTAGACCCTATTTAGGTTCGAACATGTTCGATTCCCATGGGTCGGACATGCTCGTCCCAGCTAGAGCTTGAGCGTGCTCGACCCTGTTTGGGCTCATGCACGTTCGAATTGCTTAGGAGTGAACATATTTGACTTCTAAGGATTGGCATAATTTCACCATTTGATTGGAACTTTCTGTCAATTATTAGACCATCTTGTTGTGCCATACCTGTAACAACTAGAATACTTTCACGTTTTTGAGCGATAATTTTGCTATTGGATGCTCACACCATTAGCGGGTTAATATAGAAGGTTAAAAATAGATTATGACTCAGGTTAAACATTATACTCACATAGAATTATTTTATCTAGTCACTTAGGGACATTTCCTATGTGAATACGATCATTCACCTCTTATGATGCTTGGAATTGGTTAATCAGTACATGCCGATTACAAATTTCGAATCTCATCTTCGGAATAATATCCTTCATGGCCAAGGAAATGCATACCTGTGATTTGTTTTTAAAACATAACTGTTTGTGTAGAAATGTTAACCCGACAACAGTTACGCCATAATCCCAAAGAAGGAGCCATGTCCGGTGAAGCTGGGAGTTCTGGGCAAGTTGCTGGAACCACATCAGATATTGTTTATAGGGTAAACGCCAGTCAAAACTTTCCTAAACCTCGACCATTTTCCCATATACCTCGTGAAAGGCATGAAATAGAACTTTCCTTTAACACATTTCAACAATTGTGTAAGCAATATGGGATTTCAGAAAAGGAAGAAGCCAAATTCCCCGAAAAAGATGAATTTGCTGACATTCCTCCTAACGGATATGTTGCAGTTAACCGATACATGCTGATGAGCGGGGTAATCCCTCCTTTTAATCCTTATTTAGAGTTAATTCTTCGGAGCTTGGCCATTGCCCCATACCAGTTACACCCGAATGGTTATTTTTCCTTATTGGGTCTTTATGTACTGTTTATGAGGGTCAAAGAGCGAGCACCTACATTTCAAAATATTTGCTCTTTGTATTCTTTTAAAAGGAGGAAGAAGGATCGTCCCTCAATCACCTTTGTCGAGAGCCGCAGCTCCAAGATTATTACTGATTTAGTCGAGAGTGCCCGAGGGTTCCCAATCCAATATTTCTTTGTTTGGTGCCCTGCAAATTTCTTTGGTTTTTGGATGGAAGGACGTGAATATACCTACTTTACAGTCTTTTATTTCATTCTTTCCCTTACTCCAATGCTCAAATCTTTAATTATATTACAGTGGTTCCTTCCGAGAATACCGTTTTTGATCAATCTCTCTTTAATTCCTTAATGGCTGTTCCTAAGAGTGAAAGGAGTATGAAATTCTTGCTCGTGGAGGTGTTTCTTCGTCGATGCAACATGCTTCCTCCCTCACCATATCTAGGGACAGATCCGGCAGATAAGAAAGAAACTTCTCGTAAATCCCCAGCCAAGAAAGCCCAAATAAGGAAGTGCTCTGATTCTGCAGGAAGCAGAAAAACTCCTCCCAAATCCAAATTGGCTTCTATTAAGGAGGAGGCACCCAAACAATGTATGGATAGGAGTCCTTTGGCTTTACCTGATCAAACTAGGAAGGAGGGCACTGTCCCGTATCCTGTGGAAGAAACTAGGAAGGATGATGCAGGTGAAACAACTTCAAAAATTGTTTCAGATTCAATGGAGGGGAATGAGCAACCTGAAGAGGCTTGAGTGAGTTCTAAGATGTGACGGCCTGCCCCGGACTAGCCGACATTTCTCCAAAATGCGTTGTGCCGATGTCCAACTAGCACGGGACGGTCGCCAAAGAAAAAGGGTATGAAGCTAAAACTACCAAAGGAACCTGTAGTATATCTCACAGCGCATGGAATAAAATATAATAACAGCATAACTGTGACATAAAATAGGCGAGATAGTGTATAAGCTGAAAACTAAATCATCATAGCAGCGGAATCCACAGTACAACTTATGATCCAACATCATTACTACAACTTCAAATTATTGTATCTAAAGCAAAAGAAAGAAAAGGTACACTACTAATACCCAAGCAGTGACCAGCTACAACATAGGGAGTATATATGTATATCATACGTGGAAGCCTCCTGCTCGTCTCCAGACAGCTACTCGTGCATTACCACCTAACCTGTCTCTAGTCTGCTCGTTTAGGAGCACCCAGAGTAATAAGAAGATACATAAAACTCTGGGTCAGACAAAAGTCTGGTATGAGTGATAAGAACCAAAACAGAACAATAACAGGTATAATCCAATCATACCTAAACCTGGACCTGCAACCAAAGAGTTAGCACAGCAAGATGTACAGTACTCTAAGGTAACACTAACACAAAGTGTAAAAGCGATATCGGGTGTGCATGACATGGTGATAGCAAACATCAAACACAGCAATCATCCTCACAACTCTCACTCAGTGCGTAAAGCATACGATATCCACTACTTTAGTCACCTATTCTTTGGGCCATGACGGAGTCCAACCTCGTGCAACTATCACTACGAGCCCCTAATCCGTCTCTTAGTGGTGAACTAAAGTTATAGGTATCGATAACCCCTTTGCACACGTCCCGCAACAAAGTCCAATCATGAAGTCAACTCGTTGGTTCCCATCTGGATCCTGACTCACAACTTCTCATTTGGACTACCTTTGCATCTCGGGCTTTTGGTCTCCTCCGGATCGGTTCGGAATGCAGCTCCATTCATTCGGTCCTCCTGAACTAGTATGGTTCGTGATCATCACTGTCAGGTCGGGTCGGCTTCCCCATCCAGGTCGGTTCATGATTCCTTCTCCAGATCATCTGATTGGTACGATGGTGCAACCATGGTTCGTGCTCCCTAGAGTGGTTCGGATCGGTTCTTGCTCCTTCCACCGGGTCGGGTTGTGCCACCATGCCATGGTCGTAGCTCCAATTCAACTCAGTTCGGAGGAGGTGGTTTGGGTCGTGGTGCCAGCTTTAGAGCATCAGGTCGTGACTTGCTTCTTCAGGTGGTTCGTGGTGCTCAAGCTGGAGCGGTTCAGATCGGGGGTGAGTGTCATGATCGGGTCGGTTCGGAGGGGTGCGATCTGATCCGGTTTCCTGCACAGTTTCCTGTAACTTTCCATCCACTGTTTTATGCCATACGACGGCTTTTTCAACCATTCTAGCTTTCCTATGCAATCACAAACCATTCCAAACAATAATAGCAACCTATATAATCATCCAAAAACAGCTAAACAACAATTTAATATGTTTATATGGATCAAACATACCCAAAACTCAGGTTTTCCCCTTAATCATGATTTAACCATACGATTAGTAAAAACATGTCCAAATTAACACAAACTTCTAACAGAGGTATAAAATAATATTTTAGAATTTTACAAATTTTTCCAGATTTTTCTGAGCCATAATTTCGCTAATTATCACTAATCACCCCTAATTAGCCGTAATTAGTGAAAAACAATGCAAATCATGTACCTTAGCCACAAATAATCTTAGATCTGAAACTTTTCTACTGTTTTGGTCGAACTCCTATGCAACACAGCGGCTCCAACTCTGATTTGGTGTTGATTATCCTCGATTTGATGTAGTTTTGCTTAATCCTCGATTAGAAAGCGATTAGGAGGTGTTTAAATGAAGAATTTGAGAGTGGAGGCCATTACTAGGGTTAGGAGAATGAAAGTGGCGGCTGAAAAATGACAAAGGAGAGTTTCTCTAGCCCCTTTCAGCCCTTAAATACCCCTAATCCCGAAATCCCTAATGGACCTAGCTGCTACTTACCCTATTAAGCCTATTTAAGCTGTTTTTCACATTCCAAACCTTTTTTCAGCCAAATCTCCCAAACAGTAAGTCTGTTTGATTAATATGACCACTCTACGGAAAGAGAAACCATCATCCGAAGCCAATCAAAAGTTATGGGCGAAACAAGATTCGCTAGGGGCAAAACGGTCATTTAAAATTTGGTAAAAATAATGAACATGGGAAATGACGCCAATAGTCGTTTCCCTAAGTTACTCGACTATACGACTTCATATGAGAATAAAACAAATATTCTACGACCCACCGATGCGTAGAATGTGGGTCGTTATATTCCCCTCTTAAGAAATTTCGCCCCCGAAATTCCTTAACTAAGAAAACATACAAAGGTTCCCGCATGCCTATCAACCATTTGCAAACAACCAAACATACCTAACAACTTAACAAGCCTATCCTAGCATGCGGTTTGCTAACAAGGGGATAACTAGTTCTATATGCAAACTCAACCCGATGCAAATGGTCAACCCATGACCCTCCAAAATCCAATATACAAGCTCTCAAAGATACTATAATGCACGATTCAATCAAATACCATCATAACCTGATCCAATCCTTGGTAAACCATCAATGAAATCCATTGAGACTTGCTTCCATTTTCATTCGGGAATCTCCAATAGTTGTAACAAACCACTGGCTTCTTTTGCTCGGCTCTAACTAACTGACAATTCAGTCACTTGGATATAAACTTCTCAACGTCTCTCTTCATCACTCAATCTTTTTACGTTGAGTACAAATATCCTCTTACTCCTTCGAAGCCATCCTCCTCGATCAAGTCCTTGCTTGATCATTCTCTCGCCATTGATACTCATCTCTACCTTAGAGATGATTTCTGATAGGTTAGGATCGTCCCTCTAACTAGAACCAATCCACTCAATCAAAATCGTTCTGATCATCAAACTTGTTAACATCTCTAGATCTAATCCATACTTAGGTCTGAAATCATATCCCACGATATGATCCAGTCGCTTACATTCAAGAAACATAGCATCTAAACTGACTTGTCTTCCACTCAATGTATCAGTTATCGCACCTAGTGTGGTAGCACAGGTATCCGTGTATACCGTCATCTCTTCATTTCCCCATTGCCAGAATCCTACAGGTAATAGTCTACTCAAGAGAAGAAAAATAGGAACAAACATAGCAACTATAGTATTCATCAAACAAGTCCTATCTATCACCTGCTAAAGCCATGAATACGTCGATACCCATATGACTGGTCCAACCAATCTCAAGGGCTAATAGAAGCCTTGGCTCCAAATAGACTACCGCACGTCCAACATACGTTTATCCTCTAAGGATAACTAGATCACATCCAACGGATCCAAGGTAAATGGGTGTCCCCAGATACCTCTGCTTCGAGTCCGCCTAGCACACTCCAAACTATCGACGATTCCTTGGCACCCCATCAGAAGAGCTATCCTCAACTCCATCTTCAACTCAAGTTAAATGGAAATTTATCCTTGTGATGTCCCACTTGGCCGCAGTTGAAGCACTTCCTTTGCCCAGGCTTTTCCTGACAATCTCTGGCATAGTAGCCCTTCTTGCCACAGCTAAAGAACTCGCCATCTTTCTTATTCTTCTTATTCTGACCATCCTTGGTTTGGTTCTGTTTCCTCTTATTCTGGGGATTATCCTTGCCTCCACCGCTTGCCTGCGTCTTTGGCTCTCCTGTTGATGCAACAGCAACCTCAGTCTTTGACTTAGGATAAAGGCTTTCTTATCTCAATGCTTTCCCCACAACAAACTCAAACGTCTCATCTATGTGGTTGATAAGACTTTCCCCTAAGTATTCATCTAGGCCAGTTATGAACTTCTCGTTCTTCTTCTCGGCAGTGTCAATAAGAGATAATCCATACTTCGATAGGGTATCGAACTCAGCTATATACTCCGAGACTGCCCTATCATTCTGCTTAAGCTCCAAAAACTTCCTAAACAACTCTAATTTCTGAGCAGTTGGGATAAACTTATCACTGAAGCAAGTCCTAAACTGATTCCAAGTAACTTGATCCTCAGGAGTTTCTACCTTAATAGCATTCCACCAATTCATAGCCCGTCCTTGCAGCTGATTGGATGCTAGCTTCCTCTTCATTGCATCATCAATCCCTAGATCCTCAAAGATACGCTCACAACTATCAAGCCAATCTTGAACTTCCGTAGCCGAATCCGTTCCATGGAACGGCTTCCTACCAAGACTAGTATAATCCTTGTTAAGCTTGGCAAAATCGGCCCTAAGCGCCTGCACTACTGCACCACCACAGTTAGCAGCATTAGGAACTGCTCCCCGAGCATCCCTAAGCATCTCTCGCATGAAGGTAGTAAACATCGTCCTCATATTAGGGACATTCCTATTGTTAGCCCCTAAACTCGTACTCCTCGTATTTCGGCTCATCGTTCAATCTGTAAAGAGAAAACGATTAACCATCTCAATGTGGTGCCCGTGCAGTGCGACTTCAACCTTAGATACACTAATAGTATATATATAGCTTTTGAAAACAAAAATATCACAAATACGCGCTCTCATATATGTATCTCTCCCTAATGTCATCCCCCAGGTTAACTATGCAACCTAGGCTCTAAAACAAAATGTGACGGCTCGCCCCGGACTAGCCGACATTTCTCCGAAATGCGCTATGTCGATGTCCAACTAGCACAGGACGGTCGCCAAAGAAAAAGGGTGTGAAGCTAAAACTACCAAAGGAACCTATAGCATATCTCACAGCGCATGGAATAAAATATAATAACATAACTTTGACATAAAATAAGCGAGACAATGCATAAGCTGAAAACTAAATCATCATAGCAGCGAAATCCATAATACAGCTTATGATCCAACATCATTATTACAACTTGAAATTACTGTCTCTAAAGCAAAAGAAAGAAAAGGTACACTACTAATGCCCAAGCAGTGACCAGCTACAACACAGGGAGTATATAGGTATATCATACGTGGAAGCCTCCTGCTCATCTCCGGACATCTACTCGTGCATTACCACCTAACATGTCTCTAGCCTGCTCATTTAGGAGCACCCAAAGTAATAAGAAGAGACATAAAACTCTAGGTCAGACAAAAGTCTGGTATGAGCGATAAGCAACAAAACAGAATAATAACAGGTATAATTCAATCATACCTAAACCTGGACCTGCAACCAAAGAGTTAGCACAGCAAGATGTACAGTACTCTAAGGTAACACTAACACAAAGTGTAAAAGCAATATGGGGTGTGCATGACATAGTGATAGCAAACATAAAACATAGCAATCATCCTCACATCTCTCACTCAGTGCGTAAAGCATACGATATCCACTACTTTGGTCACCAAATCTTTGGGCCATGACGGAGTCCAACCCCGTACAACTATCACTACAAGCCCCTAATCCATCTCTTAGTGGTGAACTAAAGTTATAGGTATCGATAACCCCTTTGCACACGTCCCGCAGCAAAGTCCAATCATGAACTCAACTCGTTGGTTCCCGTCTGGATCCTGAGTCACAACTTCTCATTTGGATTACCTTTGCATCTTGGGCTTTTGCTCTCCTACATATCGGTTTGGAATACAGCTCCGTTCGGTTCGGTTCGGTCCTCCTGAAGTAGTACGGTTCGTGATCATCACTGTCAGGTCGGGTCGGCTTCCCATCCAGGTCGGTTCATGATTCCTACTCCAGACCATCAGATCGGTTCGGTGGTGCAACTATGGTTCGTGGTCCACTAAGCGGTTTGGGTCGTGCTCCCTAGAGTGGTTCGGATCGGTTCTTGCTCCTTCCACCGGGTCGGGTCGTGCAACCATGCCAAGGTCGTAGCTCCAATTCAACTTGGTTCGGAGGAGGTGGTTCGGGTCGTGGTGCCAGCTCCAGAGCATCAGGTCGTGACTTACTTCTTCAGGCGGTTCGAGGTGCTCAAACTGGAGCGGTTCGGATCGGGGGTGAGTGTCACAATCGGGTCGGTTCGGAGGGGTGCGATCCGATCCGGTTTCCTACACAGTTTCCTGCAACTTTCCAGCGATTGTTTTATGCCAGACGATGGTGTTTTCGACCATTCTAACTTTCCTATGCAATCCCAAACCATTCCAAACAATAATAGCAACATGTATAATCATCCACAAACAGAAAAACAATAATTTAACATGTTTATATGGATCAAACATACCCAAAACCCATGTTTTCCCCTTAATCCCCTTAATCTTGATTTAAGCATACGATTAGCAAAACATGTTCAAATTAACCCAAACTTCTAACAGAGGTATAAAATAATATTTTAGAATTTTACAATTTTTTTCAGATTTTTCTGAGCCATAATTTCGCTAATTATTACTATTCACCCCTAATTAGCCGTAATTTGTGAAAAACAATGCAAATCACTCACCTTAGCCACAAATAATCTTAGATCTGAAACTTTTCTACTATTTGGGTCGAATTCCTATTCAACACAGTAGCTCCAACTCTGATTTGGTGTTGATTTGCCTTGATTTGATGTAGTTTAGCTTAACCCTCGATTAGATGGCGATTAAGAGGTGTTTAAATGAAGAATTTGAGAGTGGAGGCCATTTCTAGGGTTAGGAGAATGAAAGTGGCGGCCGAAAAATGACAAAGGAGGGTTTCTCTAGCCCCTTTCATCCCTTAAATACCCCTAATCCCGAAATCCCTAATGGACCTAGCTGCTAATTACCCAATTAAGCTCATTTAAGTTGTTTTTCACCTACCAAACCTTTTTTCAGTCATATCTCCCAAACGGTAAGTTCGTTTGATTAATATGACCACTCTACAAAAAGAGAAACCATCATCTGAAGCCAATAGAAGTGGTTTTAGGTTAAAACTCCTAACCAATCAAAAGTTATGGGCGAAACAATATTCTCCATGGGCAAAACTGTCATTTAAAATTCGGCAAAAATCATGAATATGGGAAGTGACCCCAATAGTCGTTTCCCCAAGTTACACGACTATATGACTTCGTATGAGAATAAAATAAATATTCTACGACCCTCCGATGCGTAGAATGCGGGTCGTTACATAAGAATAACCTAAGCACTGAGAATCGTGATGAGAATCTTGTTATTCAAGATAGCCAAGGAGATGGTATTTTGTAGACTTTTAGGAACCTTGGTGTTCTTAGCTCAGCTAAAGTTATCATTCCATGTGACATTTCATCATCAGTGCTAGTCGTATCAGCAGCGAAGGACAAAGCTAAGGAATACTCTTCTCGAGACCCTCATCCTGAAAAACAACTGCTGATATAGGACGTTTCTTAAACGAGCCCCTTGAGATTGGTTCCTTATTAGACGCTTGCGAGCAAATTCTTTTTACTTTTACTTACGTCTTACGCTCCCAATACTTTGTATAAGCTCTTCCTATTTTGCCTCAGCACTTTCTAACTTCAGTACTGAAATTTTGCTCTTTCCCTTTCCCAGGTTCAGGAATGATACGCTTCCTTGAAGATATCTTTGAACTTGGCACCCAGCAATTCGATACTAAAAACTTCATCAAACCTAAGTCTTCCAAATATTCAAAGCATCCACAACACTCACAACCCGCTTACCAGCCTCAACGGATTGGTGATCTCATTGAAACCGAACAGCAAAGGAAGTGAAGGCATGATCATTTTGATATGTTGGAAGCTAAGAGGAGGAAAGAAGAAAAGTTAAAGAGGAAGAACGAAAAGAAGCGAGAGAGGAGTGATAAGGGAAAAGGTGACTCCGGGAAGCGTAACAAATCAGATAAGCTCCCAATACCAGATCTCTCAATGCCGGACATTCAAAATACTGGTGATAACATATATTTTGCTTCCCCATCGGTCACTCCTACTCCTAACAACCTTCAAATAATCATGAATAGGCCTTGTTACATTCCCGGATCGGCTGACTTTAGCCTTGCCGACTGATTCCCGGGCTGGAATTTAATAGGAACATGCCTCAACCTGGAAGTATATCCTAACGACAAGCGAGATATTCTTGAGGAATTTGATGGTTTGAAAGGTAGTATGTTCACACAGTTTGATATAGCTAAAAGTCAATTTGAAGTCAAACTGGACAAAATTAAGGGCCATGCCGAGAAATAGTTGAGCGAGTGGTACGCCTTTGCATATGAACTTCAAAGAGTTAACGGGTTCACCCTTGACCGCATTGCAACCTTAGAAAATGATAAAGCTGAGTTGAACATGGTTATAAAGTCCCAGGAAAAACTATTGCATCTTCCACTCAAAGGGATACGGAGGTAGCAAATTTAGAGGCTGAATTTAACAGCCCTAAGGAGGAGCTTGCGGCTGCAAAGCATAAGGAGAATACTCTAGTAACCCAAGTCCAAGAGGCTCAATCTTCCCAACAACTTTCCGAATCCCAATTGGTCATAGCAAGGAGTGCCTCTACTACTTTTGAGCAAGAAATTATTGAAAATTCGTGTATGTGCTAATATAATACACACGGATCGTGTAATATGGTGTATAACACACAAGTATGAAATAATAGCTAATCACAGATATATATATATATAAAACAGTAGATGCGGTAAACTAGAAAAATCACACCAGGGATTTTTATACTGGTTCGAAGCACCGTCCTACGTCCAGTCCCAGACTTCTATCTGGATTTTCACTAATAACCACCTCACTTCACCCAGAGGAACAGGTATACAACACCCGAGAAGAACGAGATTTCACGCCTCTTACAACACTGAGGACTTCAACACGTGCCCCTTACAACACCGAGGACTTCAAGTAAGATGAATATACTTTGTTATTGACAGTATGTGTTCTTGATAACACGATTTTGTCACTTGTAGTACAAACTTCCTATAATATTATCCTCAAATAGAATATTTGTGTATATGAAGATTTGGAAGTGGATATCGTATTGAATCAAAAGAATGTTAAATAGATTCTAGGATTCAAACGATATATGATAGAATACGAGCAATTTGAGTGCTTGAGGGTTCAAGATTGAGATCAAGAGAATAGAGATTAGATTGATAGAATAGGTGATTTGAAATGATGATTTCATGATGTTTATATAAGGAATAAACAGTTGTAACCATTCATGAAGAGTTACAAACAACGGTCATGTTTATTGGAGAAGAGAAAGAGAAACAACCGTTGAAGAAATGGAAGTGTCTATACGAAAGGTTGCTTTCTGAAAGAAAACGGTCGACAGGTCAAAAAGGACCAGTAGACTTAGGGTAAAGGCTTTCTGATCTCAATGCTTTCCCCACAACAGATTCAAAAGTCTCATCAATGTGGTTTATAAGTCTTTCCCCCAAGTACTCATCTAAGCCGGTTATGAACTTCTCGACCTTCTTCTCGGTAGTATCGATAAGAGATAATCCATTCTTCGATAAAGCATCGAACTCAGCAATATATTCCGAGACTGCCCTACCATTCTTCTTAAGCTCCAAGAATTTCCTAAACAATTCTGATTTCTGAGCAGTTGGGATAAACTTATCACTGAAGCGAGTCTTAAACTGATTCCAAGTAACTTGATCCTTAGGAGTAGCTGCCTAATAGCATTCCACCAATTCATAGCTTGTCTTTGAAGTTGATGCGATGCTAACTTTCTCTTCATCGCATCATCGATCCCTAAATCCTCGAAGATGCACTCACAACTATCCAGCCAATTTTGAACCACCGTAGTCGATTCCGTTCCATGGAACGACTTCCCACCAAGACTAGTATAATCCTTTTTAAGCTTGGTGAAATCGACTTTAGGCGCCTGCACTGCTGCACCATCACCGTTAGAAGCATTAGGAACTGCTCCCAGAACATCCCTAAGCATCTCTCTTATGAAGTTAGTAAACATCATCCTCATATCAGGAGAATTTCTATTATTGGCCCCTAAACCCGTACTCCTCGAATTTCGGCTCATCGTTCAATCTATAAAGAGAAAACGATTAACCATCTCCATAGTGATGCCAGTGCAGTGCGACTTCATCCTTAGATATACTAATAGTGTGTGTGTATATATATATATAGTTTTTTTTGAAAACCAAAATATCACAAATACGTGCTCCAACATACGTATACTATCTCTCCCTGATGTCTTCCCCTAGGTTATCTACACAACCTAGGCTCTGATAACAAGTGTGACAGCCCGTCCCGGACTAGCCGACATTTCTCTGAAATGCGTTGTGCCAATGCCCGACTAGCACGGGACGGTCGTCAAAAGAAAGGGTTTTGAAACTATGAATCACCAAAAGAACCTATAGTATATCTCACAGTGCATAGACTAAAATATAATAATAACATTACTTGACATAAAACAGGCGAGACAATGCATAAGCTGGAAACTAAACTATGTTTATCAGAGTAGCGGAATTCAAAATACAGCTTATGATCCAAACCATTATTATAACTTCAAAATACTGTCTCTAAAGAAAAATAAAAAGGTATACTACTGATGCCCGAAGTAGTGACCAACAACAACATAAGGAGAATATATGTAAATAGTACGTCGAAGCCTCCTGCTGGTCTCCAGACAGGTACTTGTGCATAACCATCTAACATGTCTCTAGTCTGCTCTTTTAGGAGCACCCAGAGTAATAAGAAGAGACATTAAACTCTGGGTCAGACAAAAGTCTGGTATGAGTGATAGCAGCAAATTAAAACAATAACAGGTATAAATAATCATACCTGAACCTGGACCTGCAACCAAAGTGTTAGCACAACAAGATGTACAGTACTCTAAGGTAACACACTAACATAAAGTGTAAAATGAGAGTGTGCACGTCATGGTGATAGCAAACATCAAACATAGCAATCATCCTCACATCACTCACTCAGTGCGTAAAACATATGATATCCACCGTTTTGATCACCAGAACCATTTGGGGCCATGACGGAGCCCAGCTCCATCCAAACCTTACTACGACCACTTTGGCCTTAGGGTTCCTGATGGAGTTTGACTCCATACAACTTTGACCCCACCGCACTGGTCCATAGTCAATGCCCCTACCATCAATAGTGAATCAAAGCTATAGATATCGATAACCCCTTTGCACACGTCCCACAGCAAAGCCCAATCATGAAGTTGACTCGTTGGTTCCCATTTGGATCCTGGGTAATAACTTCCCATTTGGACTTCCTTTGCATCTCAGGTTTTGGTCGAATTGGAGTTGGTCTTCAGAAGAGTCGTCGCATGGTGGTAGTGGAGGCTCGAACTAGGTTCGGTTCGATCCGTGGTCATTGCCTCGGTTCAGTCGTGAAGTTCCATAGTGCGGTTCGGTTCGGTCTTTCAAGGTGCGGTTTGGTTCGGTCTTTCAAGGTGCGGTTCGGTTCGATGCTCCCCTTCTGGATCGGTTCGGTGCTCCTGAAGCGGTTCGGTTCGGTGCTACTCCGGTTCAGTGCTCCATTCAAACTCTAACCCTACTCCAGTCCGATCCGATCCGGCCTTCCTCATTGCCTCTTTCATTTGCACGCTCCAGAAGATGCCACACTCCGGTTCGATTCGTCCTTCTCTCCAGACTCCCAGTCCGGTTCGGTTCGGCTATACCGATCCGACCCCCTTATCCGATCCGAACCGGATTCCTACAGCATTCCCAGCAATCTATTTTGCGTTCATTTTTGCCATACGATAGCGTTTTCAACCATTATAACTTTGCCAAGCAATCATAAAACATTCCAAACAGTAGTAACAACGTATAGGATCAATCAACAAGGTCAAAACACCAAGCGTATAGGTTATTTAGATCAAACAGACCCAAAATCCATGATTTTCCCCCTAATCCCCTTAATCATATTTTAACTATGGGATTACCAAACTTAATCCAAATTAACCATATTTTTAACCAGTAACATAAAATAATATTTTAGAATTTTTATATATTTTTCTGAGTCATAATTTCGCTAATTATCACCAATCACCCCTAATTAGCCGTAATTAGTGCAAGAACATGCTAATCACTCACCTTAGCCACAAATAAATTCTTAGATATGAAACTCCACTGATTTGGGTCGATAGCCAATGTATAGTAGCAGCCCTATCTCTGATTTGATGCTAATCCGCCTTGATTTGATGTAGATTTATTTAATATGTGATTAAAAAATGATTTGGGAGTGATTTAGAAAATGAAGGCCATTGCTAGGGTACTAGGAATGTTTGTGGCGGCTGAGAAAATGAAAGGGAATGTTTTTCCAAACCCTTTCAGCCCTCCCATAACCCTAATCCTGAAATGGGTTATGAGTTTAACTGCTAATCACCCCGTTAATCCCAATTATGTTGTTTTTCATCTTCCAAACCTTATTTCAGCCATATCTCCCAAACGATAAGTCCGTTTGATTAATGTGACCACTCATCATCTGAATCCAATAGAAGTGGTTTTAGGTCAAAACTTCTTACCAATCAAAAGTTATAGGTGAAACGAGATTCTCTAGGGGTAAAACGGTCATTTAAAATTCGGGAAAATTCGTGAACATGGGAAATGACCCCAGTAGTCGTTTTCCAAAGTTACACGACCATACTACTTCGTATGAAAATAAAATAAAATATATATTCTATGATCCTCCGATACGTAGAATACGGGTCGTTACATTACACATTCCTATTTTATATGATTTTACTTTAAACTTTAGTAGAGTTAAATTTTACATGAAGTGATCTTATTACAAATGACATTTTAAGCTATTAAATTCAATCCTTACTGTTAAAACATGTTCCACCGAACATTTAAATGGTTTTTTTAATCTGTTTTTTTAACCTGAAGCAATCTTAGAAGCTAACTAGGAAACATATTCTTTATTATCTTCCAAAGAAGATGCCGTGTACTACCTACTAGTTATTTTATGTTTGCATCAGAGAACAATTTGAAATTGACTATTCTTAAATTTTAAAATCACATCATTAACCATGTAGTTTACAATAAAAATTATTGAAACATATCTCAGATGACAAATCTTATATGCTAAAATTACACTAAGATGAGAAAGAGAAGGCATGGCTAAATCACAAAGTATGGCCAGATAGTTTACGAACTAAGTCAAAAGTTGAAGTTAAAATATTCGTGTTATATATATAATTAATGTAAAGACTGCGACTTTTTGCTGACATCGCAAATGGATACTGGCTACGCACATATATTTGGATGCATACGTTGGCCCGTATAATAATATCTCATGTATGTAAAAGACATGCATGCTATTTTACTGAGTATACAACCATGTAAACTGGAAAATAGTTAGTTTATTGAAGAATGACTCGAGTGCATAATTAAACTCCACTCTGGTTGGTCCTTCCAGGCAATTCTTGACACAGAGACAATTGAAACGGATGTGAAATTAGGGACAGTTTATTAGAATTTGTTGATATATTAGGTGAGATGGGACAGGCTTTGCTAAAAAATGGGAATTGACGTAAATAGTTGTCATTACCAAGTACTTTTCAAGTAATGCAGGAAACACTTTTCAATTAAGTGCAAGACATTTTTTCCCTAATCAACTATATAAAAAAATTATTGGTCTTATTTCCATATTACTTGAAAAAAATTTAGTTGTCGTTTCCTGAAATACAAAATATTACAGTTGTTTGCCAAATTTAGGAACGAACAGTCACACCTACTGTTGGCAAACGACAATAAATTGGTAAAATAATGTATTATTTTATTAGAAATTTTGTACTTGTAACTCTTGAGATGCCCAATTTTTATAATCCGTAGCTTTCATTTACTGCATTACATCAGCTAGCTTATTAATATTACGGAAAACTTAAAACTTAAAAATGTGAAAACTATTTCCATCAAAATGTACATTTTTGAATTTGTAGGCCAAGAGAAACGAGTATAAAAACACTCAAAATTCTCAAGGAACTATATTATTGAATCAAGATGGTGTGTCAAAGGTTTTTGGTCGCGAACAAAGAGGTAGAATAAAAGGACTTGGTTTTGGGGTTGCACCATCTCAGTATGGAGATCGAGTGAGTAGTTCCAAAAAAGTACGTGAAATGGAAAATCAAATTTCTACCTTGCAAACTCAATTAAAGAGCTTCTGATTTGTTCATGGCTGTAAGTTATAATCGATTTACTGTATCAACAAGTAATTACTATGCGCTTAAATACTTATTGGTGCATTTTTTAGTAGAATATCAATGGTAAACAAAATGGAGCGGCAGAACCAGCGACTCCACATGGTGGAACGCCACAGGTATTACTTTTTTTTGACTTTTTGTTAGCTTCAAAGATAGCCTAATAATTTATTTGCACAACCTACCTGAAGGAAGTTTAATATCCAAAAAATGAGGATTTGGGATTTATAATTCTTTGAGTATCTTATCAATTTAGCCTATATCGTAAGGACTATTTACATAGCCAAAACGTGGATCACAGTGTACTGCGACCTCATTAAACCTCCAAATTATTGTGGTTTTCGGAATTAGTTTGATAATATTTTACATATTTACGTTGTTTTGTGTGGATTTCAGTTTTTCCGATAGCAATTAAACTTTATCCCATAAACCCGGATCTCCAAAATTGGGGCACTCCTGCAGTTTAAAAAGTGGAGCACTGCTGTAGTTTTAAAACTGCGGTGCGACACTGTTGCAGTTTTAAAACTGCAGCACTGCTCTAGTTTTAAAACTGCGGTGCGACACTGTTGCAGTTTTAAAACTGCGGCACTCCTTAAGTGCTTAAATGCTTTCTTAAGTGAAAGCTTCAGTTTTTAGCTGAAATGCTTACTCCAGTTTCTTAAGTGACGATACAAAGATAGATATTCATAGCATGAACTTTTTTTTGTAGTCTTATCGGGGTAGCAATAACGTCTCAGATATCTATACTATTGAGCAAGCAGTTGGGACGACTGTGGCTTGGCCTAAGGAGTTTATCTCTTTTGATTAGTACGTATATATACTTATATTTGACATATGTTATGGATTTAGCTATGTTTTGTAATGGATTTATAAATTCAAAAATGTTGTAACTTGAATTGTTTTCGACTATTATGAATGTGAACGGTTTGTATTGTTTCAAGGAATTTAAATGACTATTATTAATGAAATATTGTTTTTAATTATAATACTGTAAAATTTATGGTTAATATCAGTGTATTTGCTGCAATTGTTATTATTAGTTGTTACAACTTTTACAAACAGTTGTAAATCTCTAGCTCAACTGACGAAAATAGTTGTTGAAATTTTAGTTACAACAGCTACAAGTTGTTGTAATAAAATATTTTACAACAGCTAGAACCTGTTGCGAAAGGATCTTATAACAACAACTAGAACTGTTGCAATAAACTTAATTACAACAACCAAAAAGTGTTGTAAAAATATTTTTAACAACGACTTTAATCAATTGTGAAAAAAGCTTTTACAAGTCAATAAGTCTTTCACAACTATTTAGAACGGCTGTAAAAGAACATTTTACAACAACGAAAAACAGTTGTAAAATATACCCGCTCTATTACCACCGCAGATATTACGACTGGTGGCCGCAAGTTGTAGTAGACATATTACAACAGTTTTTAGCAGTTGTAAAAGGGTATTTCTGTTGTAGTGACTTAGTTTAATAATATATTTTTTATTGCACGAATTTTTGTTTGCAGGGATGCTGGATTGAAACCTTTATTTGATTTGTGATGTCATTTATTGTTTACTACTTAGAGTAATAATGCTTCGATTAAGTACATTTGATGAACATGAACAAATGATTTTGCATCCAACTCTAACTCACGACTTGATGAGGAAGTATGAATTAAGAGAAGACATGGGCTTGATGCTCACCGCTTAGCAAACCCCCCGTGGATTGGGGACACAAGATACGAGCATTGAGCAGCGTAATTCGACTATCCGCCAACTTTATGCACATTTACTATCCTCAGATTCCACAAGATCCCAGACTATAACCAAAAGAGTGACTCCTCACAATTAACCCGCATACATCTGAGCAACAAACCATCATCCAGAATTAAATGGCAGAAGCCTGATTGACAGTTATTGCTTATGCGAAACTAAGAAGCCCAAAGCCGTCTTCTACCCACTTCAGAGCTTCATACTGGGGGCACCAGTGCTAAGTTGGACAGCAGGTAACAACTCGTCAGAATGGAGGTCAGATTGCCAACGTTATTCGACACTTCACCAGAGGTGGCATATCTCACCCTTCCACATGGAACATCAGGGATTTTTACAACCCCTCAGACTTCAAACTAGCATCTTTGGAGACTTACAATGGCAAGATCGATCCTATTGTGCATCTGATACGCTAAATACGTCGTATGGAAGTGCTATCGGCATCAGACAATTTCATGGCCAAGGGTTTTCCTCCACTCCTGACTTACATTGTTGCTATACAATTTGGTAGCCTGCATCTGAATCGATCATCCGCTGGAACGCATTGGTCACCCGCTTCATTGAGCAGTCAAAGGTCCACATCTCTCGATCCAAGTACGTCATGTTACTCACTTCAATCAAACAGGGGTCTGTCGAGACCCTACATTCAGTCCTAGAAAGATTCAATGCCACAGTGGCATCGGTAGATCGACCTGAACCGTCTATAGTGTTGATGGCAACATTACCCAGCAGTCTGGATAAATCGGACTTCAAAACATCTTTACATCAAGACCCACCAAGAGGCCTTGGCGAATTATACCCTGAGACAGACAGATTCTTGCAATAAGAGGATGTTAACGTCGAAATAGACGATCTTGACGTGTTTATGACAAAGGATGAAGGACCATTCAACCCTGAAAACAATTAGAGCAAAGGAAGATCTATGAAAGAAAATAGCAAGAATGTGCAATTCCGGAATGAACCAATGTTGCTGATCAAGTCTACATTCTTATTTGTTAAGCCCAATGGAACCGAGCATGAGAAATAGACTCAACAAGACTATGGTGGCTATTTCAGATTATGCTGAAGCATGAACGAAGGGGATCGAGTAACTCCATGAAGATACTCATTCGTTTGCATTTTTACGAATCTACTCAACTCCGCGACTGATCCAATGAGAGTAGCTAAGTTCGTTGGTGCCCGATGAGGCAATCCTCACTTCCTGACTAAAGAGAAGGGACAACATCAAAGCGAATGTGATTCGATCATTCGCGTATACAACTTCAACTCTTGCTGACTCGAGAAAGGGTACAGAACGACTTAAGTCGACTAACGTTGTTGAACCTGCAGCTCTAACCCGGTGCAACAATGGAAAGTATAAAGATTTAAAGGCAGAAGTGTTCAACTGACTTAGCTTAACCCCTCACCGACGCTGGGGGCATAAGCATTGACTTCGCTTGTCCTCCAATGGCACCAAGAGCATGAGCTTCAATTTGCAGACTGACTTTGAAGACGACCCTGGCTTGGAGAGAGATTCAAAACATATACACTATGTCCTCGAAATATGGCCTGATTCGTCTTTCCCGTTCAAGCGAGCTAGCTTACGGGCAAATGTGACTTCAGAAACTTAAATCGTAGCTACATTGAATGGAAGATGTGATAAACTTTTCTATTGCCTTACGATTGTGGCGATCAGACACTTGCTTGCTTGTTTTCAACAACACCTAGCACTGTCTCGTATGTGATTACAGACTATAAAACGATCCAGAGCGGTCGTGGATTTCTTTTAATATGGTCCGATGCGACCATGGATTTCTAATTTTCTACTAATATGATCTGAAGTGATTGTGATTTCGAATTCCTTATAGTTACGATTCGACGCGATCGTGGAGTCCTAGATTAATATCTCGATACCAAGATGGTCCAAATTCAAGTACAAATGACAGACTCATATGCCAATTCTGATGTGCTCCATCCCGACAGTCCCAATGCTAGCTCAGAGCCCGAAGATTCTTATACTACCCCATGACTTGGGAGACTACCTAATACATTGACTCGTACGAAAAGCAAAGTCTGATTCGATAATACGCTTGGCTTGCGTAAGAAGATGACGTTGTTTAACAACAACTCGTGCATGTACGATTACATTCGAAGCAAACAATCTAGCATGACTTTTGATGAAGGAATTCGACCTGTTGATTCAACGAGGTCTAAACGAATACTTAATCATCTTGACTATTCCGGCCATAGGATTTGTCCCGATGAACACACTAGAAGCGGTGTAGTATATGACGAGCCATTTATAAAACGAAGAGTCTAAATGCCAGAACTACTTAAGAAAACGCAACAATTTGATAAAGCCTTCTCGAGAACGAATGACATTCCAGAAAAATCCAGCTTGACTTATTCAAAGCACATCTCATTTACGATAAGACGTACTTTGGGGGGGGGGCAAAATGTTAGGTTGCTTTGTGACCAGGCTACCCAAAGCCAAGGACTTGGGTATTAACTGGCAGTGATCAACGTTCGCTTATAGGGAGTGATGAAGCATTTAAAAACTCAGCATCTGCAAGCATATAGCCTCGGGTCGAAACTCGAGTTTTGGATCAGACCAGACTCGCATGCACTGGAGGACCCAACTTCGGCAAATAAGCACCGGATCGAGTCGGATTAACCCACCTCCGACCCGCCTGTACGAATGGATATAACAACTGGATTTTTGGCTAACATCGGTTCGGTTCGAATAGGAACCCGCAGACACCAAAAGAACTCAGCACTTCGGAACCACCGGTTCGGATCTAGGGAGCCAAGACCCGACCGCACTTACCTAAAGAAATTACATCATATGGGTTTGGCAAATATCATCGGATCGGGTCGGATGAAGGGGAACCCGACTCGCTTGAAATAATCCTTGCGCAGCAATGTTGTCCTATTCCTTAGCCTATGAATGCAGATCTAGTTACACATGGCAGCACACGATCAGGAGAAGCATTCTCCAGTCTCTCCACTTCCAATCCGAGATTCACTGTGCAGCCTCCACATGGCACCCGACCTACTTTCCTATGACGCCTATAAATACACACCGAATGGAAAATTAAAGGGACTTTTTGGCTAGACATAGCTCCAGATCCCTTAGCCATGACTGCCAACTGTCTTCTATTTCGAAATATATAGTGATAAATATGATTGTATTCGAGAAATTGAGTGGTGGTAATCATTGTATTTGTAATTCTCTACCGAATCAAAGAACTATAAAGTGGATGAAGGCTCGTTAATGCCGAACCACTATAAATCTCGTGTGCTTGAATTGCTTTTCTCTGTTTTTAGCTTACAATTCTTCATTATTCTCTACAAAATTTAGTCAGTTGGGTGTTAGTGTCATTTTTTGGTCTAATAACAACAACAATAATAATCCTTTAAGTCATCGTATGTAGCTAAATGTTTGTTTAATAATATAAATGTTTGTGCACGTATACATGATCTGCACAGAAGCTGGTATATAGTTTAGCTTAATTAGCTGTATACCAACATTAGCATGTTCATGCCTATTATTGATAAATATATGTATGTTTACTTATTTAGTCGGCTTATAAAGATACGTCTTTTACGCCATGGGGTGGGGGGGTTACCATGATGAGAACTGTTAATTTTGTACAATCGATCGATGTTTCACAATCTTAATCGAAGTATGTTTGTTCGAGTCCGTTTGGGTTTTATTTAGAATACGAGTCAAGATAACAAAATATTTACAAAAAAATATTGTTCGGTCCATATTCATTTCATTCGAATTCATCCAACTAAGTCAGCATATATTAAAGAATTTTTTACTGAAAAATATATAATTTAATATAAATACCATTGTTTGTCCATGTTCATTAGCGTTTTTGTCCGTCCAATTTCATGTAGCACACAAGCTAAGATTAAAAAAAATGTACGAGCATAAATCTTGCTCGATCCATATTCGATCGAATTTCATTTAGAGTAAAAACTGAATACAACTTCGTCGGATTCGACTTGACAGATTTACATCTTTGATTAGAATAACCTTTTTCTTGTCCATAGGTGATATCCGTCGCCAGATTTTCAACCCAAATGCCCTCGCAGCCTTCTTCATCTGGTCGCTCTAGTATTTGCTTCTTATGTTTTTTGTTTAGATGTGACTGAGATGTATGGATACTGTAATTTAGCGTTCGTCGTTGATTTTGTACATCAGGGACAAATCGGTGGGATAATTTGACTAAAGTCCCTATTAAATTTCAAAATAGGCAAAACATCTTTCACAAAAAAAGTATGTAAATTAGATCTCTAGAATTAAGTTAACTAAATAATTGTATAAATATATGCAATTATTCAGTGACTAGTTGCACAAATTTACGCAAGAATATCAAAAAAATGCAGAAATAGCCACAATTATTCAATGAAAATTTCCAGAAATTTACGCAATTTTTCACCAAAAAAGTTGCGGAAATTTCCGTAATTATTTGAGAAAATTGCGGAAATTTCCGCAATTATTCATAGAAAAATTGCAGAAAGTTATGCAATTCTTTGACATAATTGTATTAATATCTGCAATTGTTCACTGAATAGTTGCATAATCTTGTATATTTTCAGTAACTATGTTCTATAGACCTAATTTACAATATTTTTCCGAAAAGGAGACTTTATGCATTAAGTTTGGATTTAAGGACCTAAGCCTAACATTCACATATGTAATAGCAGTGATAATTGTATTATATTATTATTTAACGCTACTGTTTTTTAGATAGTTAACTGAATTATGTTTGAAAACTAATTATCTCTTGCAGTTTAGCTCTTATTAAAGATGGTGTAGTATGGTTTAGACAATACCTAATTATTTTGATGATTTTGATTCACTGACTATTTTTCCCCTTTTTCCTCTCAAATTGGATACGGAGACCATAGTGTTCAATCATATCAAATTAAAAGGAGATCAATCATTTGGAAACATAACTACCAGATTTCAGTTGGATGTTAAAGGGCAAAAACCACGGTTACCTTCACTTTTAATGAAAGATCAACTGGCATGATATTAAATAAAAAAAGAACATTATGTATAATAATGTCAGTGTAGGCTTGAAAATGATAGGCAATTAGCAATCTTGTTATCATTTAACAAAGTAGAGAGATAATGAGCATAGTTTAAGTATATTGGGAGTTGGACAGAGAAAGTTGCGTTGGAAAATGCATGATTATCCTGCTAACTATCTCCTGCCACTTACCTTTTGTACAGTCTATCAAGATAAGACAGCTTCCCCTTTCCTTTTCCTCGTTACTCACCCTTTCCACTTGTTCCTTAACTATATTATTTCTTGATTTGCTCTACTCACCTACGTATTTTCTTCCAGAATAATTCCAAGTAACCAACCAAAATATATGAATGTTTATTCTTCACTGATCCACAGCCAGCTGACCCTTATTTTCCCTTTAAATTTGGAGTAAAAATTCTTTACCAAGCTCAATCAGTGAGTTACAGGCAAGAAATTTGTCTGAACATGCCTGAATTTGGGACTTCTTGGAGGTATTGAAAATGCCTTGTCTTTTGCTTTCTGACAATTTGCATATTTTCATGGTATTTTTAATATACCGAGTCAGTGGACATGCAATCATCATCACATGATCAATTATCATTCACCACTTCAGCATGTGAAAGCAAAGAAAAAACCAATCCTTTAAATACTTCAATATACAACCACCACAACAAGCTCAAATAAAGAAAAACACAAAAGAAATATAAAAAAAGAAAATGGAGAATCAAACATTTCAAGTAAAAAACCAGACAAGAAAGAAGAGAAACATCAAAAAGCATGAAGAAGAAAGGAACTGGCCAAGGAAAAACAAAGTAACACTAGAAGGTTACATAGAAGATAGCAGCATTAATGGTGGAAGTGATCAAGATTCGGAAAGTGGCAACACCATCGTTGGAAGAACAAAGAGCTTAACCGATGAAGATTTAGCCGAGTTAAAAGGATGCTTAGATTTAGGGTTTGGGTTTAACTATGATGAGATACCTGAGCTATGCAACACTTTGCCTGCATTGGAGCTGTGCTACTCTATGACTCAGAAATATTTGGATGATCAGACCCACAAGTCCTTCGATTCTACTGCTGACGATTCTTCGGCTTCTTCTTCCAGTTCGCCTGGGCAGGTTGCAAACTGGAAGATCTCTAGCCCTGGTGAGCTACTTACCAATTAATTTGGTGTATATATCATTACTTTGCAAAGTTTATTGTTCAAAAAAAGAGCATTATTTCATTGTTGTGAATTGAAAGTATAAATAATTGAATGAGGAAGCAAAATGTTAAAATTTGGGTGATTAGGTGATGATCCAGATGAGGTGAAAGCAAGGCTGAAGTACTGGGCACAAGCAGTGGCATGCACAGTTAGATTATGCAGCTCGGATTTCAAGTAGCTTTGATTCATTGAGCAATCAAGATGAAGTTCTTGTACTTGATTCAATCATTCTTCAAAGGAAGTTATTGTCCAGAGATTATGTTATGTTCATTAATGAGTTCAGTAGTATGTAAGCGCATTTAAGTTTTGTTTATTTAATTTTTGTATGGTACTCCACAATAGATTTGTTGCCGACAGAATAGAAATAGCATATCCTGGATGCTCATATGCATATTCGAATATCTCTACTACATGTTAATGAATCCAAAACTAGCAAAATGATTTGTTAGGAATAAAATAGTGATTGTATTTAGAAGGTAGACCCAGTCACGCACATGAGAAGTGGGTCAAATGCCTCTCTCGTGATTCAATCATAGGAATTTGTATCTATTCTTCCACAACAAAGGAAAAAAAAAAAAGGTTCTGTCTAGAAACTTGATTAAGTTTTCAAGAGGACTCTGCTATTGTTAACTATTAAAAAAAGAACACAGATAGAAACAACAAAAACACGACGGAACTCATGGGGACTCCATGCTTTCTTCTCTAAGCAGCGTTTCTTCACTGGCTTAGTTTTTAGCTAGTTGTTTCAGCAAATTCGTTTTCGAACTACAATTTGTACACACTAAGAAAACAAGTTTTGTTCAGTATACCTGCAAATATTTTTTGCCAAATATGTTTAAGCAATTGTCTGTTGTTTTTAATTACAAATATTTGCATTGAAAGGTTTACATTCCGTTTAAAATAAATGTAGTTAACGAGACAAGCATTAAAGATGCCACAGATTCAAATCTCATTTATAGTATTCAACTCACTAGCCATGTAGTATGTTATATACTCTACATACTTGTTTACAAAATACTTATGTGTGTGTATGTATGTATGTGTGTGTACACGCACACACAAGCGTTCTCGGGTACCCTATTTTGCAGTATCCTTTTCGCGCTCCAACCGTATCGTAAACTACATCAATCCAAATCTAATAAAAATTTGTAGATGTTCAATCTACATATATATTATCATTTATTCAAAATTTGAGCTCGTTTGACATTCGTAGAGTAAGATATTTGATGATTAAATTTAACGGTTCGAAGAAATATCTAAACGGTGAACAATTGAGCTAATGGTCCACAATTTATCAGTACAACAAAAATACCTTATTAAAACGTCCATTTTACAACGGGTACTGGCTGCCCGTTGTAATAGAATGCCATTACAGCAGTTGCATTCTGAACCATTGTAATAGATGCATGTACAATAATACCCTTTTACAAGGGGCATAGACTGCCTATTGTAATAAATTGCTATTACAACGGTCATTTCTGGACCGTTGTAATAGATATCATTTACAACCTTCTTTTTACAACAGGTAAAAGCTGCACGTTGTAATAAAGTGCTATTATAACGATCATTTCAAGCTCCTTATAATTGACATCAATTTTACAACGTTAGATGTCTATTTTACAATGGTCATAAAATTATTATTAGTAAGTGTTGGAAATGTTTTACAAACATTAAGTGAATTATTAAAAATGTTGAATAAGTGTATGAATGACTCCTATGTGTGAATAGTCCCACATATGGAAGAGACAAGGATTTATACTTGTCTCTAAGAAATCATGTTGGGGCCTTGGGCTCCCAATACATGCTTTGTTGTGAGGAGGGAGACCATGCATCATGAACACCACACACGCGCGCGACCGACCGACCCGACCCGACCCGGCCCGGTCCGGTCGGGTTTGGGCTTGGGCTTGGGCTTTGTGGTGTAGACACTTATATTTTTGGACCATAAAACTTTGCAGTTTTCGAACCGTTTTTTTTTACGGAAAATTATTTTCTGCACCGATAATTTTTCAGCAACGGTAAAAGTTTGCAACGGTAAAAACTTTGTCCCCCGAAATTTTAGTAGATCCGATTTTTTTCTCCCAAACCCTAATTCTCCGCCATTAAATCATTTTTTCAGAAAAATCGAGCAATATATTATTTTCGAAATTGCAAATCTGCACTGATTTGTTGTGCAAGCAAATCAGTTATTCTGTTTAGAGGCTGTTTTATCCTATAGGCGGCGGCGAAGGAACGAACTGGTTTGCACCTCTGACCAGATCGCCGAATAGTCTTCAAGAAAGCGACCTAGTCCACGACTCAGCCATTGTTTTCTAACAAATTGAAGACTAATTTGAAACAATGGCTTCAAACTCAACCGTAGACGATGCTGCTCCACCCTCTGCTTTCCAGAACCCTCTCGTGACTGCTGCTCCAATCAAATTCGAAGGCTTGCATTTCAAGCGATGGCGTCAGAAGATGGAGTTCTTCCTCACGATCAGAAAGGTTGTGGCTGCGCTGACTACTGAAAAACCGCAGCTACCAGATAAACCTGACGAGACTGACGCAACGAAGATGGCATCATGGACTGAACAGTCAAAACAACTGCAGACCTGGACTGAACAAGATTTTCTATGCAAGAACTTTATTCTGAACGGACTGAGCGATGATCTGTATGATTACTTTAACTCAGATGAGAAGACAACAAAGGAGATATGGGAAGCACTGAAAAAGAAGTATGATACAGAGGAGGCAGGGGCAAAGAAATATGTTGTAAGTCGCTACCTAAAGTATCAGATGACTGACTACCGATCAGTTGAGACGCAGTCTCATGAGCTGCAGAAAATAGTCCATGAGATCATCTCTGAAGGTATGGCACTGGACGAACAATTTCAAATTGCTGTTATCATTGACAAATTACCCCTTGGTTGGAAAGATTTTAAAAATGTTTTACGCCATACGACTAAGGAATTTTCCTTAAAAAGCTTGATCACGTGCCTCCGTATTGAGGAGGAGGCACATTACGGAGGCACGCAAACAGAACCAGAAAGAAAGAGGTGTTGATTGTCAATAACAACAACACTAAAAAGACCGCATCCGCTGTTCTGAAACCGAATCAGAAATCTTTTAAGAATCAGAACAGGCGCAACAAACAGAATGAGAATCCGCTAGGAAACCCAAAAGGACAGCAGAAACCAGCCCAAAAGAATGATTCTAGACAGTTGTTTCTATGCTACAACTGTGGAAAACCAGGTCATATGGCACGAAAGTGTCGGAATAGGCCAAGCTCTGCACCGCAGGCTAACCTGACTGAAGAGCCTCTTACGGCTATGATTACTGAGATTCACCTTGTTGGTGGATCAGAGGGTTGGTGGGTAGACACTGGTGCCTCTATGTCTGCTATGATCGTGGCTTGTTCTCTACATACACGGCTGCTGAAAATCAGAAAGTGTTGTATGGAGATTCTCACACCACTAAAGTTGCAGGGATTGACAATGTGGAAATTAAGTTTACGTCTGGAAAGACTGTAATTCTGAAAGATGTTATCCATACTCCAGAGATTAGAAAGAATCTTGTGTCTGGCTTTCTCCTTAATAAGGCTGGGTTTACTCAAGTTATTGGGGCTAATTTGTATACTCTAACTTATAAGGGAACTTTTGTGGGAAAGGGTTATGCTTGTGAGGGTATGTTTAAACTGAATGTTGAAACTAATAAAGTGACTACTTCTGCTTATATGTTGTGTGACTTTAATATTTGGCACTCTAGATTATGTCATGTTAATAAACGAATAATTCACAACATGAGCACCCTGGATATGATTCCTAAATTGACAGAATCTGAACTTGAGAAATGTGAATTCTGTACACAAGAAAAAATCACAAAGAAACCTCATATATCTGTTGATAGAGTTTCTGAACCCTTAGACTTGATTCATTCTGACATATGTGAACTTGATGGTACTTTGACTAGACAAGGACATCGTTATTTTATCACTTTTATTGATGACTGTTCTGATTTCACATATATATACCTTATGAAAAATAAAAATGATGCCTTTGACATGTTTAAAACATTCAAAACTGAGATTGAGAATCAAGCAAATAGGAAAATTAAGAGACTTCGTAGTGATAGAGGTACAGAATATGAATCCACTTCAACTCTTGAATTCTATAAACAACATGGTGTAGTACATGAAAGAACTGCACCCTATTCTCCTGAGATGAACGGTAAAGATGAAAGGAAAAATAGGACATTTACGGAACTTGTAGTTGCCATATTACTTAATTCTGGTGCAGCAAAACATTGGTGGGGGGATATTTTATTGACTGTATGCTATGTTCTGAATAGAATCCCTAAATCTAAAAATAAAATTTCGCCTTATGAAATTTTAAAGAATTATAAACCCAATGTCTCATATTTTAGAACTTGGGGTTGTTTGGCATATATTCGCATTCCAGACCCTAAGAAAATAAATTTGGCTAGTAGAGCATATGAATGTGTATTTATAGGCTATGCTATAAATAGCAAAGCATACAGATTTTATGACCTTAGTGCACATAATATAATTGAATCAAATGATGCCGATTTTTATGAAACTAAATTTCCTTTTAAATTAAGGAATAGTGGGGGCACTTCAAGTATGCCTATTAGAACAGAACTTAATGAAAATTCTGAAGCTGAACCTAGAAGAAGTAAAAGAGCAAGAACCATAAAAGATTTTGGTTCAGATTTTTGTGCTTTTACTATTGAGGATGATCCCATAAACCTCCAAGAGGCCTTATCTTCCTTAGATGCTGATTTCTGGCAAGAGGCTATAAATGATGAGATGGATTCGTTAGAATCCAATAAGACTTGGCATTTGGTAGATTTACCTCCTGGATGTAAGTCTATAGGCTGTAAATGGGTACTTAAAAAGAAATTAAAACCCGATAAAACTATTGATAAATATAAAGCACGACTAGTAGCCAAAAGGTTTAAACAAAAAGAAAACATAGATTTCTTCGACACTTTTTCACCTGTTACTAGAATCACATCCATTCGGGTATTAGTCTCACTTGCCTCTATTCATAATTGTTAATACACCAAACGGATGTGAAAACCGCATTTTTGAATGGTGAACTAGATGAAGAAATATATATGTACCAGCCTGAAGGATTTGTGGTACATGGTCAAGAACATAAAGTATGCAAATTAGATAAATCATTATATGGTTTAAAACAAGCACCTAAATAATGGCATGAAAAATTTGATAACTTAATCATTTCACATGGTTTTAAAGTTAATGAAAGTGACAAATGGATTTATTACAAATCTGAGAATGACATTTGCACTATTATATGCCTTTATGTATATGACCTATTCATTTTTGGGTCAAACATTCATGCCATAAACTCCGTCAAATCCTTATTAAGTGCCAATTTTGATATGAAAGATCAAGGTGAGGCAAGTGTAATCCTTGGTATTAAAATTACTAGGTCAGAAAAGGGAATTTCTTTGGATCAATCTCATTACATTGAGAAGATACAAAAGAAATATAATCACTTTGACTGTAAACCTGCAAGTACACCATATGATCACAGTGTAAAGTTATTTTCGAACACTGGTGAAGGTGTAAGACAGTCTGATTATGTGAGCATCATTGGCAGCCTTCGGTATGCCACTGATTGTACTAGACCCGACATTGCCTATGTCGTGGGATTATTGTGCAGGTTTACCAGTAGACCTAGTATAGAGCACTGGCATGCTATTGAAAGGGTGATGAGATACCTTAAACGAACCATGAACCTTGGATTACATTATGAGAGATTTCCAGCTGTACTTGAAGGATATTCTGATGCAGACTAGAATACCTTATGTGATGATTCTAAAGCGACCATTGGCTATATATTTAGCATCGCTGGAGAAGCTGCTTCTTGGAAATCCAAGAAACAGGCTATTTTGGCTCAGTCTACTATGGAGTCTGAGATGATAGCACTAGCCAAAGCTAGTAAAGAGGCAGAGTACTTGAGAAACCTGCTAGCTGAGATTCCCTTATGGAAAAACCGATACCGGCCGTGTTGATACATTGCGATAGTACCGCGGCTATTGCAAAAGTTCAGAATCGTTATTATAACGGTAAGAGACGACAAATACGTCATAAGCACAGCACGGTTAGAGAACTGCTTTCCACAGGTACCGTTAGAGTGGATTACGTACGTAGTGAAGAAATTTTGGTAGATCCTTTGACGAAAGGACTGTCAAGAGAGAAAGTCCACAATTCTTCTAAAAGAATGGGACTATTGCCCTTAGATTGTTGAGTCACGCACGATGGTAACCTGACCTAAATGACTGGAGATCCCAAGAACTAGGTTCAATGGGTAAAAACAAGTTGTGTAGTGATAGGAGTTGAGCATGCTATTTAATAAATCAAGAAGCATGTATTCCTGAAGTGGTTAGAGGATGAGTTAATAGAAACTCTTAATGAGATCTATACTTTATTTGGAGTGGAGTACTCTTGATAGACTCACCTTTGTGAATGTGGAAATATGGCCGTTTCCTATGGAGTTTTGGGCAAAACTTCTAGAGCATTCACTAAACTAGGATAGACGTGCATGGCCGTAAATGCACGGGTTTAATTGATTGCACTACAGAAAAGGTTTTGTGTGGTTTGATGTCAGGAATAGAGTTCAATACTACGTGTCACTCTAGTTAAAACTGAATCTTACTCACTATGCAAAGGTTCAAGTCGGATGACACCTTTGTTTATGCACAATCTTATGGTTTTAGAAATTGCTCGAAAATATTTTTAAAAATTCAAGTGGGGGATTGTTGGAAATGTTTTACAAACATTAAGTGAATTATTAAAAATGTTGAATAAGTGTATGAATGGCTCCTATGTGTGAATAGTCTCACATCATGGGATTATATGGAAGAGGCAAGGATTTATACTTGTCTTTAAGAAATCATGTTGGAGCCTTGGGCTCCCAATACATGCTTCGTTGTGAGGAGGGAGACCATGCATGATGAACACCACACACGCGCGCGACCGACCGACCGACCCGACTCGACCTGACCCGGTTCGGTCCAGTTCGGGCTCGGGCTTGGGCTTGGGATTTGTGGTGTAGACACTTATATTTTTGGACCGTAAAACTTTGCAGTTTTCGAACCGTTTTTTTTATGGAAATTTATTTTCTGCACCGATAATTTTTTTGCAACGGTAAAAACTTTGTCCCCCGAAATTTTACAAAATCCGATTTTTTCTCCCAAACCCTAATTTTCATTATATATATACTTTTTATCTGCAGACACAAAAATATATATCGAATTATGTTTTCTTCTAGCCTCCGCCATTAAACCTTTCTTTCATAAAAATCGAGCAATATTATTTTCGAAAGTGAAAATCTGCACTGATTTGTTGTGCAAGCAAATCGGTTATTCTGTTTAGAGGCTGTTTTATCCTAGAGGCGGCGGCGAAGGAACGAACTGGTTTGCACCTCTGACCAGATCGCCGAATCGTCTTCAAGAAAGCGACCTAGTCCGCGAATCAGCCATTGTTTTCCAACAAATTGAAGACGAATTTTAAACAATGGCTTCGAACTCAACCGTAGACGATGCTGCTCAACCCTCTGCTTTCCAGAACCCTCTCGTAACTGCTGCTCCATTCAAATTCGAAGGCTTGCATTTCAAGCCATGGCGTCAGAAGATGGAGTTCTTCCTCACGATCAGAAAGGTTGTGGCTGCACTGACTGTTGAAAAAACCGCAGCTACCAGATAAACCTGACGAGACTGATGCAGCGAAGATGGCATCATGGACTGAACAGTCAAAACAACTGTAGACCAGGACTGAACAAGATTATCTATGCAAGAACTTTATTCTGAACGGACTGAGCGATGATCTGTATGATTACTATAACTCAGATGAGAAGACAACAAAGGAGATATGGGAAGCACTAAAAAAGAAGTATGATACAGAGGAGGCAGGGGCAAAGAAATATGTTGTAAGTCGCTACCTAAAGTATCAGATGACTGACTACCGATCAGTTGAGACGCAGTCTCATGAGCTGCAGAAAATAGCTCATGAGATCATCTCCGAAGGCATGGCACTGGACGATCAATTTCAAATTGCTGTTATCATTAACAAATTAACCCCTGACTGGAAAGATTTTAAAAATGTTTAACGTCATAAGACTAAGGAATTTTCCTTAGAAAGCTTGATCACGCGCCTCCGTATTGAGGAGGCACACAAACAGGACCAGAAAGAAGAGGTGTTGGTTGTCAATAACAACAACACTAAAAAGACCACACCCGTTATTTTGAAACCGAATCAGAAATCTTTTAAGAATCAGAACAGGTGCAACAAACAGAATGGGAATCCGCAAGGAAACCCAAAAGGACAGCAGAAACTGTTTTAATCAAAATATGATCAAACACCAAATACGATGCTTTGAAAAGTGCGTCGCCCGTTCAGTGGCAAGGTGCTAAGAAAGCACGTTTCCAAATTAGGGGAGAGACACTATAAAAAGCATGTATGAAGAAATGTGAGACCGCAATTCGCAAAAAAAAGCAATAAGAGAGAGGAACACACAATTTTTAGAGTGGTTCAGTCAAACGTGACCTACGTCCACTATGCAAACATTTTCCATTATCACTTTCATGATTCCAAGTACAATGCCATACAAATCTCCCTCAATTTACAATGAATCTCTCATTTCTCCCTCTTTGATATGAATCGCACTTGAATTAGCTAGTGGATCGGTTAGATCTCCCCAAGTATTGATTGAAATGGATGAAAAGCCTTCAATGCTTCACTTTAGAGGTAGATCTCTTCGATTCCATAGCATTTTGATAGTAGATCCAAGTTTCTAGAGAGAATTCAATGGAGACTTGTGTTGCTTAAGTGGAGCTTGAATGGATTTTCATGGATGAAGCTTGAGAATGCCTTGGAGAAATGATTTTAGCAGCCCTTCGGGGTGTTCGAATCTCCTCCTTTAAGTGTGGAGAAAGGGGGTATTTATAGTTGGAGATAAGGGGTAGTGGCACACTTGTAATTTGAGGTGTATAGTTGGCGCTTGGTTGGCGATGGGTTGGCGCTCGGTTGGCATCAAATAGGAGTTGGAGTGGTCAGCCTTTGGAACGTCTGTCATGTGGAGCGACCAGCATTCGGGGCGAGCAGTATTTGGAGCGATCAATGCGTATGAGCAGGAATGAACGACCAGAAAGTGCAGGCGGCTCTATGCATACAATGAGCGACCAGATTGTATTGTAATCATGACGTTTTATTTTATTACATCTTTCCCCCTTTTGTCTTCTAGTGTATGGGATCCAATATTACTATTTTTCCATCCCTTTATTTCTTCTTGCTCGCTCCAGCTAGTCCTTTCTTGCTCCATGCTCGACCGCGTCCTTAGGATGAAGGCTGCTCCGCTTTTTGCCCTTGGAACCGACCAGCCCTGGAGCTTGGACGACCAGTGACTGGAGCCTAGACCGACCAGCTCCGGAGGCTTAAACCGACCAGCTCTGGATCTTAGACCGACCGGCTGTAGGCTGCTACTAGACCAACTCTGTGGAAGGTTTGCTCGACCACGCAGTATGTGAGAGCGATGATGCTCGAGCCGTCAGGTTTGTGGTGACCAATCCCTCACTCGAGTGATGCTTCAGCCATTGAATTTACGGTGACCGACCAGGTGGTGGTGCTTTTCTCGACCAGATCTTGCTCGAGCAGAGGTGCCGTTGTACCCGAATAGGTGGTGCTCGCCTCGTGACCGACCAGGTGGAGGATGCTTGAACCGACCAGGTTGGTGAGCTTGTACTGTTCGACAAAATGCTCAAGTGAATTTTCTTGGTAGTTAACAGTAGTTAACATTTGCCCCTCGAAGCTTGTATTTTTTGCTTGCGAGAAATGCGGGCTTCGAAAAGAGCGTTGCTATCATGGTCTGCGTTGGAATTCGGTAGTAGCATTTTGTTTGCTATAGCAAATCTTGCTTTGACTTGCTGATTCCAGACGATCCAAGTTTGAACTTGTTGACTGGACTCATATGTTCCGTAGCACCTGTTCTGTAATGAAAACAAGCGCTTGTACGATTTTGGACTTATACGTTGTTATCGATCGTCCACATCAATAACAGGTTAGTTAATCATTAATGAATGATGTATAATAAATTGAATGTCATATCTATGCAGAACTGCTTTACTTAACAGTTATGATTTGTTAAACGCTGTTTGCATAGACATGGTATTCGAGTTTGAATTCATAATGGCACTTGAGTTCTGAATTGCAGATTTCAAGTTACGCCTTTGCTATGAATTACGTGATCTCATATGCCGGTTTACGTTTTATGAGACGTGTATCTGATCGGATCAATACTTTGCTTTGTGCTTCTGATGCCAAGGCGATTGTGGCCATTGGATGGATCGGAATTTTGTATTTAACTGATTAATTTGGACTTCTACGTGGAGAAGTCATTGTATTTTTCTGCCTTTGCTTGAAAAGGTCTTATGTACGGTGCCCCCGCTAGGGGAGGACTTTGGGTTTGATGCCCCCGCTAGGGGAGGACTTTGGGTTTGATGCCCCCGCTAAGGGAGGACTTGGGATTTGATGCCCCCGCTAGGGGAGGACTTTATGTTGGATGCCCCCGCTAAAGGAAGGACTTGGGATTTAATGCCCCCGCATGGGGAGGACTTTCGTCGTTGCTCTCACGAAGAGGGGCTAGACTTTTTTATGCCCCCGCATGGGGAGGTCTTTCGCCGTTGCTCTCACGAAGAGGGGCTAGACTTTTTTATGCCCCCGCATGGGGAGGTCTTTCGCCGTTGCTCTCACGAAGAGGGGCTAGACTTTTTTATGCGGGGCTCTCACGAAGAGAGGCTAGACTTTTTTGTGCCCCCGCATGGGAGGTCTTATATTTGAATCCGTGGGACAGACACCAGTTCCTTTACTGGATGCTTGACATGGCAAACGATCTCGATTTAGGAATCTGGGCCATAAGTAGTCGCTTGTTCCTTCACGGGTTGTTCAACTTGGTGAGTCACCTCGATGTATCGTGTGGTCAACGCTTGCGGGACCTCGCTAAGGAAGCTGCGACTTATGAAGTCGGCTGTTCCGCTATGGGTCCTCGACCTGGTGAGCCCTCTTGATGTATCGGGTGATCCATGCTTGTGAATTGCACCACATCAGGAGACAGGGACTTAATCAAGCTGTCAGGGATCTGCCCTTTTTTGTGAAGCTTGGAACCCATGAGTAGACTTTAACAGTCGTGTTGGATGTGCTTAGTTTTGATAAGCAATTGCAACCGGATTGAGAAGTCGTGCTCTTTTGGGATTTGCGGGGTTTGCGTCATTCCGTGGAGCGAACATTGTCCTTGTACTGGAAGCACTTGATCATGGCAAGTGTTCATGATTGAGCGCAAGTTGCCCCTTGGAACTTACAACCTGCGGCGTTGATTTTAGATATGCTTGTTGACCTCTCCACCATCTCATCTTTGGCCATCCCTTCTAACCACCCTTCAAGATGGTGTTTTTATGATTGCACTTAGATGTGTTGACACTTTGTGCATCCCATGCTTGAATAAGTGTTGTGGAGTTCGCCATAGTGCATCGGGTTTCGAGGAAGCGAGCATTTGTCCTATAACCTGTAATAGAGAATCGTCTTTTAGCAAGTCTTGAATTATCGAAGATCTTGTAAGTAAGAGATTCACACAAGTATGCAGGACTTTATCCATAGAGATATTGTTCAGTACAATCCTTATGCAATATTACACGTTTTTTACAAGAAGTCCTGAATGTAACAGAAAGCAAGATGTAAAGTAAAGCAAGTAACAAAGCAGTAAGTAAGGAAAGGCGATGATGATCGCTTATTTCGAGATGTTGAAATGAGATTCCCATCAGCCCTCAGTTGATGATTGGCATGTTATTGGGTTGAACCAAGAGAGAGCCTTGCCCCTGAGGAGTCTGAGCGGCGTTTGAGGATTGTAGATTCTTGATGTACTGTTGTAGTTTGCCATTCTGAATCATTTCCTCAATTATGCTTTGGAGAATTCTGCATTCATTTGTATCATGACCCGGCAGCTTGTGGAGTCGACAGTACTTTCCAGAGTCCAGAGTTTTCTGTGTAACCTTGAACTTTGGTGGCTCCGGATAGTGCTCGGTATCCTTGGTGGCAAGGAAAATGTTTTCTATGGTATCATTCAGAGGAGTGAGTCCTGATGGGTTGTAGAAGCGAAACTTCTTGTTTGTCTTGCTGTTTTTCCCATCATTGGCTCGTTTCTGCCCCTGGATATCGTGCTGATTAAGCTGGATGTCAGGGCTTTTGGGAGGATCAACAGTCTGATGAAGCACAGGATGATCTCCCACTCTCATATACTCCTCGGCTTTCTTCTGGAACTTTTCCAGCGTGTTCGGCTCCTTCATTTTGATCCATCGACCGAATTCGCTATTCTTGTCTATAGCGCCGATTAGAGATGCTAAGATCATGCGGGGGTCAGGATTCCCTACTTCAGTTAAAGTGGTATTGAACCTGTTGAGGAAAGCTTTAACTGACTCTCCAGGATTCTGCTTCATTGATGTGAGGGAGATGACATCCTTAGCTTTTGTGGCCTGCAACCTGAAATGCTCTTTGAACTTATGAGTCAAATCATCAAAGCGATCGATGGATTTGGGCGGGAGCCTTGTAAACCATAGCGATGCGACGCTTTCTAGATAGAGCGGGAAGCACAAGAACTTAATCTCATCCGTCGCTTTAGCCACATTCATGTGCCACTCATATCTGTATAGGAAGTGATTTGGATCAGCAGTCCCATCGTATGGAGGCAAGGTGGGATGTGCGAACTTCTTCGGAAGCTCAGCTTTGCGAATTCTCCTGGTGAATGGGTTTCTGCTCGGAGAAAAATCCCATTCCCTTTCGCTATCTTTGCGGGTTAGGCCGTCTTTCATCATCCGCTTCACCACGTCCCCGATGTCCCTTTTTGAGTAGTGTCGCTTGGGAGAGCGGACCTCGATTTCCTTTCCGGATGCTTGATCGCGATTAGAGTGTATGGGTCTTTTTCCTTCAGCAAGGGAAGGTGCTCCCCTTTTAGGACTTGCGACTCGCCGGGCCTCTCGATTGGAAACGCTTTTGGCTTTCAGCTTGGAAGCATGAATGTCGGCTCCGTTGAACCCTTCAATGTTATCATTGCAATAATGATCGGAAGTTGATGAACTTGTGTTTCCCTCAAGGTTGACATGAGCCTTTTGAGGAGGAGCGGGATTGGCTTGAGCGTTTAGGAGAGCGCTCACTTTATCCATCAAAGTTTGATTAGCATCCACAAGAGTTTTGTTAGCATCCAACAAGGCTTTACTGGAAGCTTCCATCCGTTGGTGTAGATTAGCGACAACGACATCTAGCTCGGCCCTTGTTACTCCAGCTCCGGTTATGGAATTTTGACCAACCTCGAAGCGGTTAGTAAGAGGTGTAGCTTCGTTGTTAGCAACATTGTTGACGTCGTCGTTGTTGTCGTCGTTTTCTCCAACGGTTTTACTTGCGGTTTTCTTGGACTTAGCCATTATCTCGGACATGGATTTGACTGTGGAAGATAGCTCGTCGATTGGCCCAGATCTGAGATTTGCGAGATCTATGGTTGAAGCAAGCCTAGATCTTACGTGCAAAGTTCTTAACCTTGTCGAGTTTGGGAGAAGTGCGAATGCGGCCCCATAGTGGGCGCCAAATGTTTTAATCAAAATATGATCAAACACCAAATACGATGCTTTGAAAAGTGCGTCGCCCGTTCAGTGGCAAGGTGCTAAGAAAGCACGTTTCCAAATTAGGGGAGAGACACTATAAAAATCATGTATGAAGAAATGTGAGACCGCAATTCGCAAAAAAAAAAGCAATAAGAGAGAGGAACACACAATTTTTAGAGTGGTTCGGTCAAACGTGACCTACGTCCACTATGCAAACATTTTCCATTATCACTTTCATGATTCCAAGTACAATGCCATACAAATCTCCCTCAATTTACAATGAATCTCTCATTTCTCCCTCTTTGATATGAATCGCACTTGAATTAGCTAGTGGATCGGTTAGATCTCCCCAAGTATTGATTGAAATGGATGAAAAGCCTTCAATACTTCACTTTAGAGGTAGATCTCTTCGATTCCATAGCATTTTGATAGTAGATCCAAGTTTCTAGAGAGAATTCAATGGAGACTTGTGTTTCTTAAGTGGAGCTTGAATGGATTTTCATGGATGAAGCTTGAGAATGCCTTGGAGAAATGATTTTAGCAGCCCTTCGGGGTGTTCGAATCTCCTCCTTTAAGTATGGAGAAAGGGGGTATTTATAGTTGGAGATAAGGGGTAGTGGCACACTTGTAATTTGAGGTGTATAGTTGGCGCTTGGTTGGCGCTCGGTTGGCATCAAATAGGAGTTGGAGTGGTCAGCCTTTGGAACGTCCGTCATGTGGAGCGACTAGCATTCGGGGCGAGCAGTATTTGGAGCGATCAATGCGTCTGAGCAGGAATGAACGACCAGAAAGTGCAGGCGGCTCTATGCATACAATGAGCGACCAGATTGTATTGTAATCATGACGTTTTATTTTATTACATCTTTCCCCCTTTTGTCTTCTAGTGTATGGGATCCAATATTACTATTTTTCCATCCCTTTATTTCTTCTTGCTCGCTCCAGCTAGTCCTTTCTTGCTCCATGCTCGACCGCGTCCTTAGGATGAAGGCTGCTCCGCTTTTTGCCCTTGGAACCGACCAGCCCTGGAGCTTGGACGACCAGTGACTGGAGCCTAGACCGACCAGCTCCGGAGGCTTAAACCGACCAGCTCTGGATCTTAGACCGACCGGCTGTAGGCTGCTACTAGACCAACTCTGTGGAAGGTTTGCTCGACCACGCAGTATGTGAGAGCGATGATGCTCGAGCCGTCAGGTTTGTGGTGACCAATCCCTCTCTCGAGTGATGCTTCAGCCATTGAATTTACGGTGACCGACCAGGTGGTGGTGCTTTTCTCGACCAGATCTTGCTCGAGCAGAGGTGCCGTTGTACCCGAATAGGTGGTGCTCGACTCGTGACCGACCAGGTGGAGGATGCTTGAACCGACCAGGTTGGTGAGCTTGTACTGTTCGACAAAATGCTCAAGTGAATTTTCTTGGTAGTTAACAGTAGTTAACAGAAACCATCCCAAAAGAATGATTCTGGACAGTTGTTTCTATGCTACAACTGTGGAAAACCTGGTCAAATGGCACGAAAGTGTCGGAACAGGCCAAGCTCTGCCCCGCAGGCTAACCTGACTGAAGAGCCTCTTACGGCTATGATTACTGAGATTCACCTTGTTGGTGGATCAGAGGGTTGGTGGGTAGACACTGGTGCCTCTCGCCATGTCTGCTATGATAGTGGCTTGTTCTCTACATACACGACTGTTGAAAATCAGAAAGTGTTGTTGGGAGATTCTCACACTAATAAAGTTGCAGGGATTGGCAATGTGGAAATTAAGTTTACGTCTGGAAAGACTGTAATTCTGAAAGATGTTATGCATACTCCAGAGATTAGAAAGAATATGGTGTCTGGCTTTCTCCTTAATAAGCCTGTGATTACTAAAGTTATTGGGGTTGATTTGTATACCCTAACTTATAAGGGAACTTTTGTGGGAAAGGGTTATGCTTGTGAGGGTATGTTTAAACTGAATGTTGAAACTAATAAAGTGACTACTTCTGCTTATATGTTGTGTGACTTTAATATTTGGCACTCTAGATTATGTCATGTTAATAAACGAATAATTCACAACATGAGCACCCTGGATATGATTCCTAAATTGACAGAATCTGAACTTGAGAAATGTGAATTCTGTACACAAGCAAAAATCATAAAGAAACCTCATATATCTATTGATAGAGTTTCTGAACCCTTAGACTTGATTCATTCTGACATATGTGAACTTGATGGTACTTTGACTAGACAAGGACATCGTTATTTTATCACTTTTATTGATGACTGTTCTGATTTCACCTTATGAAAAATAAAAGTGATGCCTTTGACATGTTTAAAACATTCAAAACTGAGATTGAGAATCAAGCAAATAGGAAAATTAAGAGACTTCGTAGTGATAGAGGTACAGAATATGAATCCACTTCAATTCTGGAATTCTATAAACAACATCATATAGTACATGAAAGAACTGCACCGTATTCTCCTGAGATGAACGGTAAAGCTGAAGGGAAAAATAGGACATTTAGCGAACTTGTAGTTGCCATATTACTAAATTCTGGTGCAGCAAAACATTGGTGGAGGGATGTTTTATTGACTATATGCTATGTTCTGAATAGAATTCCCAAATCTAAGAATAAAATTTCGCCTTATGAAATTTTAAAGAATCATAAACCCAATGTCTCGTATTTTAGAACTTGGGGTTGCTTAGCATATGTTCGCATTCCAGACCCTAAGAGAATAAATTTGGCTAGTAGAGCATATGAATGTGTATTTATAGGCTATGCTATTAATAGTAAAGCATACAGATTTTATGACCTTAGTGCACATAATATAATTGAATCAAATGATGCCGATTTTTATGAAACTAACTTTTCTTTTAAATTAAGGAATAGTGGGGGCACTTCAAGTATGCCTATTAGAACAGAACTTAATGAAAATTCTGAAGCTGAACCTAGAAGAAGTAAAAGAGCAAGAACCATAAAAGATTTTGGTTCAGATTTTTGTGCTTTTACTATTGAGGAGGATCCCATAAACCTCCAAGAGGCCTTATCTTCCTTAGATGCTGATTTCTGGCAAGAGGCTATAAATGATGAGATGGATTCTTTAGAATCTAATAAGACTTGGCATTTGGTAGATTTACATCCTGGATGTAAGTCTATAGGCTGTAAATGGGTACTTAAAAAGAAATTAAAACCTGATGGCACTATTGATAAATATAAAGCACGACTAGTAGCCAAAGGTTTTAAACAAAAAGAAAACATAGATTTCTTCGACACTTTTTCATCTGTTACTAGAATCACATCCATTCGGGTATTAGTCTCACTTGCCTCTATTCATAATTTTTTAATACACCAAATGGATGTGAAAACCGCATTTTTGAATGGTGAACTAGACGAAGAAATATATATGGACCAGCCTGAAGGATTTGTGGTACATGGTCAAGAACATAAAGTATGCAAATTAGATAAATTATTATGTGATTTAAAACAAGCACCTAAACAATGGCATGAAAATTTGATAACTTAATCATTTCACATGGTTTTAAAGTTAATGAAAGTGACAAATGCATTTATTACAAATCTGAGAATGACATTTGCACTATTATATGCCTTTACGTAGATGACCTACTCATTTTTGGGTCAAACATTCATGCCATAAACTCCATCAATTCCTTATTAAGTTCCAATTTTGATATGAAAGATAGGCGAGTGTAATCCTTGGTATTAAAAATACTAGTTCAGAAAAGGGAATTTCTTTGGATCAATCTCATTACATTGAGAAGATACTAAAGAAATATGATTACTTTGACTGTAAACCTGCAAGTACACCATATGATCACAGTGTAAAGTTATTTAAGAACACTGGTGAAGGTGTAAGACAGTCTGATTATGTGAGCATCATTGGCCGCCTTCGGTATGCCACTGATTGTACTAGAACAGACATTGCCTATGTCGTGGGATTATTGTGCAGGTTTACCAGTAGACCTAGTATAGAGCACTGGCATGCTATTGAAAGGGTGACGAGATACCTTAAACGAACCATGAACCTTGGATTACATTATGAGAGGTTTCCAGCTTTACTTGAAGGATATTCTGATGCAGACTGGAATACCTTATCTGATGATTCTAAAGCGACCAGTGGCTATATATTTAGCATCGCTAGAGGAGCTGTTTCTTGGAAATCCAAGAAACAGACTATTTTTGCTCAGTCTACTATGGAGTCTGAGATGATAGCACTAGCCACAGCTAGTGAAGAGGCAGAGTATTTGAGAAACCTGCTAGCTGAGATTCCCTTATGGGAAAAACCGATACCGGCTGTGTTGATACATTGCAATAGTACCGCGGCTATTGCAAAAGTTCAGAACCGTTATTATAACGGTAAGAGACGACAAATACATCGTAAGCACAGCACGGTTAGAGAACTGCTTTCCACATGTACCGTTAGAGTGGATTACGTACGTAGTGAAGAAAATTTGGCAGATCCTTTGACGAAAGACTGTCAAGAGAGAAAGTCCACAATTCTTCTAAAAGAATGAGACTATTGCCCTTAGATTGTTGAGTCACGTACAATGATAGCCTGACCTAAATGACTGGAGATCCCAAGAGCTAGGTTCAATGGGTAAAAACAAGTTGTGTAGTGATAGGAGTTGAGCATGCTATTTAATAAACTAAGAAGCCTGTATTCCTGAAGTGATTAGAGGATGAGTTAATAGAAACTCTTAATGAGATCTATACTCTATTTGGAGTGGAGTACCTACCTTCAGGAGTACTCTTGATAGACTCACCTTTGTGAATGTGGAAATATGGTCGTTTCCTATGGAGTTTTGGGCAAAACTTCTAGAGCATTCACTAAACTAGGATAGACATGCATGGCCATAAATGCACAGGCTTAATTGATTGCACTATAGAAAGGTTGTGTGTGGTTTGATGTCAGGAATAGAGTTCAAGACTACGTGTCACTCTATTAAAAACTGAATCTTACTCACTATGCAAAGGTTCAAGTCGGATGACACCTTTGTTTATGCACAGTCTTATGGTTTTAGAAATTGCTCGAAAATATTTTTAAAAATTCAAGTGGGGGATTGTTGGAAATGTTTTACAAACATTAAGTGAATTATTAAAAATGTTGAATAAGCGTATGAATGACTCCTATGTGTGAATAGTCTCACATCATGGGATTATATGGAAGAGGCAAGGATTTATACTTGTCTTTAAGAAATCATGTTGGAGCCTTGGGCTCCCAATACATGCTTTGTTGTGAGGAGGGAGACCATGCATCATGAACACCACACACGCGCGCGACCGACCGACCGACTCGACCTGGCCCGGCCCGGTCCAGTTCGGGCTCGGGCTTGGGCTTTGTGGTGTAGACACTTATATTTTTGGACCGTAAAACTTTGCAGTTTTCGAACCGTTTTTTTTTTTTTGGAAAATTATTTTCTGCACCGATAATTTTTCTGCAACGGTAAAAACTTTGTCCCCCGAAATTTTAGCAGATCCGATTTTTTCTCCCAAACCCTAATTTTCGTTCTATATATACTTTTTATCTGCAGACACAAAAATATATATCGAATTCTGTTTTCTTCTAGCCTCCGTCATTAAATCTTTCTTTTAGAAAAATCGAGCAATATTATTTTCGAAAGTGCAAATCTGCACTAATTTGTTGTGCAAGCAAATCGGTTATTCTGTTTAGTGGCTGTTTTATCCTAGAGGCGGCGGCGGCGAAGGAACGAACTGGTTTGCACCTCTGACCAGATCGCCGAATCGTCTTCAAGAAACCGACCTAGTCCGCGACTCAGCCATTGTTTTCCAACAATAAGTACTAATTATGTTTCATTATTTAATAATTAATCATGTATTACTAATTATTGACTATAATATTATATTACTAATTACTCATCATTAATAATATTATTTATTAATATTTAATAATTAATCATTAATAATAATTATTAACAATAATATTATATTATTTATAACATTATTGTAAAAGTAATAATATCTTCAATGTCTACCCAAATAGCTACAAAAAAAGTTTTGAATAATGTTTTCTTTATATTATTGTATACATATTTGATTTCATTCAATGATGTTATATAACTTAAATTGTTGCCTTTAAACTATAATATTACATTAATAATTATTAGTCTTTAATAATACTATATTATTTATTAATATTTAATCATTAATCATTAATAATATTACATTAATCATTTATAATTTGTAATAATGAATGATTATTATTAAATAATCATTAATTACTAGTTATTATATATAATCAGTATTCCAATAGCCTTACTTTTTAGGCAAGTCCGACTGATTTTTAGGTGACCGCATACACCTTTATTATCGATAAAGGTACTGGTACTTTGTACATGCACAGAGTAACATTTCTGGTTTGAAGTGTCCAGTCACTATCATTACATATTTTACACAGTAGAATACATCATAATAAAGTACTAAATTTATGCAGAAACTAAGGTATTTGACCATCAGGATCATCGTCATAGAAAGAGCCAGTGTAGGGTGTCATATTACGCTTATAAATCCAGAACCGAAGAGCCAAATCAACCACTTCGAGAGGAGCTATTATACGGTTTTTTATCCTAAGAAGGGTCCTTCAACATAATTTCATTTTTTTCACCAACTTCATCGTCATACCTGATAACCAATTTACCATCCTTTGGCATGTAGAATAGGCGACTGCGATCTTCCACTGCCTCATCAATAAAGATGAAAAAGATATCATTAGTATCATAATGCATCCCAAAAATGGGCATGCACGCACGCTTTCTCTTGCTCATTCCAGGAGATATCTGGATCAAGGGGCAATTGAAGATGGAACATCCACATGAGGTTCTTTGGCCTTAGGAACCCAGACTCTAGCAAGAGGATAAGGCAGAGGAATTTTTTCTTTGGAATAGCAGAATCAAATTCATTACACGAGTCAATCGTATGTCCAAAAACCTTGCAGGCCGAACAAATTTCTGGTCTCCATCTATACTTAATATCAACTAAAAATTCATGATTTTCAATAATCACCTTGATCTAAGAATGTAGTGGTTTATCAGGGGTAACATTGATCAGAGCCCGGGAATAAACTAAGTTCTTTTTAGCTTCAGTATTAACATCAAAACATTTCAATTTACCAATGTGGCAGGCAAGCCAGTTTAGTCCAGGGAGTGTCTGAAGAACAGATGGAATATGTGTGAATTGGGTCTAGATAGGAATGGAAACAACTTGATCTTTCACATGATCAATTGTAGAGGACCAAGAGGTAACAATGAATGGCTTTCCGTCAATGATTGCGGGCAGACCATCAAGAACTCTAAGCTTCTCCTCAGGAATTGAGAATTTGAAGTAATAAAGGCCATCAACGTATGTGAAACGCATACTACCCCCGTATTCTCCATGAGGAACGACATGCTTCGTTCATATCAACCTTAGGCGTGGTTTACTGTCAAGGAAAAAACCAACAATGTGGTCCTTCCAAAAGGTGGAAGCTTCACGAAATAGTTCTTGTGGGGGAATTGAACTATTTTCAGATCAAGTAATTACGAAACCAACAGGGGAATATTCTCCTGTGATATTAGGCAGTTTAGAGAACAGTGAGGACCACTGCTGATTGCTGGTAGATGGATTGACTGCGGGAACCGGTGTAATAACTGCTAAGGCATTATGTCGAACATCTTGTGTGCAGTTCAGATTTTCAACACATTCAGCGCTTTTGGGTGGTGAAACAATCAAACCATCCACATTTCCAGCTTTACGTGTACATCAATCAATTGGTTCGCTATTTCCCGAATTCAGATTCGCTCCCAACACAGAATTTACATTCCCAAGCAAATAGTTTTTTGAGACAATACCAGTATTTAGCAGAGAACTCGTACCAGGCAACGGCCAGACTTCTTTAGCTTGCGCGAGCATAGGGATGATAGGAAAATTGCTTTGATTTAGTGCTGACTTTGAGGATGACGGTTGAGAAGCTTAATACTCAGCGATAATGACGTTAATAGGGTGGTTGTTCGGCAGAGAGTAGAAAGACCTAGGAGGAGGGAAAACATCTATTTCAACTTCAAGGTCAGAATTGGTTGCCGATTGAGTTGGTTGGAAGCGGCTTGCAGATCTAGTCGTGACATCAGGACGAGATGGAAACTTGGCTTTCTTGCTTTTGGCCATGGAAATGCGTTGGAGAAAGTCGAAGGGATAAGAAGTGACAAAGAAGCGGAGGCGTAAAAGAAGATATAGGGGAAAGCCGCTGGAAAGAGAAAGTCCACCATTTTTTAGGAAAGATTTTGAGTTAAATCTACCCTGTACGTTGCTTGCATTGGTATTCCAACAGGTTTAACTTCACTTTTCAGTAATTAATAAGTAAAATCGAGTAATTAATATCAAATATATAATAATTTATAATCAATAGACCTCCCGCTTATTAGTAAGTAATATCGAGTTATTAATATTAAATATATAATAATTTATAGCTAACAATAATATTAGTAATTTATAGCTAACAAAAATATCTTTAACATGTATAAATAAGATTTCTTTTGGCCCTTGCTGAAAATTTTAACTTTTCTTAAAAACTGTTTTGGTTCCACGCGCTCCAAATTTTGGCCCCATAACGCGAAGATTTTGGCTCCATCCCACCGAGTCTTTTGCTCTACCAACAAAATTTTGGCTCTTCCCTTTTTTATTCACCATAACAGAACACGAAGCAGCGGCCTCGATTCATTTTGCTTTTTCTTCGTCTTCTTCACCCATTCAATAATTCAGCGTAACAGAACACAAAATCACCTATTCTCCTTTCAATTCCACTCAGTCCATTAACTTTTTTTTTTCATTTTCTAAAGTCAAGCAGTCAATATACAGCGGATCAACGTAGAAGCTTTTTGCAGATCAGTCTCTATCCATTAGATCGGTTTATTCCCTATACTCTTTTGGCTGTGGATTTGAGCAGAATCGGTTTTATTCATCTAATGTTATTGTAAAAGGATCTGAACATCTTGTAAGAAAGGGTACTTGCGGCAGATCTTTTGTCAGTGGAATTGTCACGACCGTTTTGGGTGATACTGGGTTTCTTCGTCGTAGCAAATTGCTAAAATGGGAGCTCAAGTACTCATTCCTTTCTGAGTTTTAGATGATTCCCACCATCACCTAAAATAGAGGTGTGAATTGTGATCTTGGTCAAATCAGGGTTGATGGAGTATTCTACATCGCTGGTTTTCTTCAAATGTTGAAGCAAGCCAATAGACTTTTCTGCTGCTGTAAAAGAGGTTCTATATTAAATGCCTCTTCCTTTTCCTTTTTCTACCTTACCATTTTTAATTATCATACTAAAAAAAAGCATAAGAGCCTCTAGTAGTCTAGTACTGGCGATTACACTGTATATTATAGAGGCACCTCCATTAATCTCGCGATGTTTCTTTTCATATCTGAACAAAAAAAATGATGTTTGCTTCACTGGTGGATATGTGAAATAACCCTTTTTTAGAGCTCCTAAGGAAAGCATATTATTTTTGAATTAAAAGCCATCCACTACTATATCTTATTTGTTCATTTGAATGAAAACAAAATTGTGTACGATGCAGAGAAGACGGCTAAAACTCCCGCAAAACCGATTATAAGTTTCAGTCCATTAGAAGCAATTGACTGTATGCATATAGTAATGCACCAGATTAATTTATATACACATTGAAACATATGACTATACACATGATACATTAAAATAAGTGGAAATTTGCATCAGGAGATTACTAGTCTGGTCCAATTTGTTTCAAGGACACAGCTTCGTCAGAATTAGTTTTAAGGACAAAAATTGATACGCTCCTTATTTCACAAACTCGTTTGCCCCTTTCTCAAATTGAAAAATCGATCTTCATCAAATTCCTTTACTTCGATCTGCCTCTTCTTCAAATTTTGATTTAATATCTACAAACGGATTTGTATTAGCGTCAACTAATCAACAAAAATCAGCGAAAATCAGCACAAATCAATACAAACCGCAGGTAATCAGCACAAATCGCAGATAATCGCATGTATTTAGCTTCTTCAAACCCCATCTGTAGAAAATCAGCACAAATCATAGGTAAAAACCTTAATCAAACCTTTTTTTACCGTATTAAGTCCCAAATCACTTGAAAATTAAATTTGGATTTGGTCCTGATCTGCCAAATATCTGTTATCTTAGTTTTGTCTAATTTAATACAGTCAATTTGGCGCTTTATCTCTTTGGTTTCATGTAGTAGGGTGAAACTCACTGGACTCACTAGACTCATTAATGTCTGATTTCCAATTCAAAATATTGGTGTTAGTAGGTGAAATGTTTATTCGAATAACATAACATATTTTATAGGATTAAAAAAGATAATTGGTTTTTTCTATTTTAAACTGTGTGATAAATGGAAATGTTTTATATTGTTTATTCAAATAACATAACAGATGTTATAGGAATAAAAAAGATAATTTCTTTTATCTTTCTTAAACTGTAATAAAACATTATAAATTATTTGTCTACTATTATATAGTAGTGCTTGAAATATAGTGCAATTGGTTCAAATATAGTGCAATCATATTTTCAAAAAAAGGCAATTGTTGTATATGTTACCTGTAACATATTTTTTAACCCATTATTCAAAAAGGATAAATTCATTTATCTTTTGCACAGTTTCAAATGATACCAACAATATTACTAGTTCTATCCATTTATGAAATAAATATGTACGAGAATATTGTTTTACTTGATGATTATATTTGAAATAATTTTTTAAAAATTCTAGAAGGAAAACAATTTTTAAATGTTTAGTACAATATCTTATTTTATTTTAGATTTAAAAAAGATAGTTACATCTATCCTTTTCAAAACTGAACTTCAAATTTAAAAAATGTAGTTGAATACATATGTTATGTGTCAATCGTTAGTTGCAAATATGCAATATTAATGATAAAACTGAACTTTTGATTACAACATTGCAATTTTTTAATTAACAATCACTACAACATAACCATATTACAACTCTAATTTTACAACTGTGCGAAAAGCACAATTGTAATAAATGCTTTTTTACAACAGTCAGCTCTATAAAGTTGTAATAAACATATATATCACAACTTTTCGTTTTATTAGTTGTAATAGATGCCTATTACAAACTTCATGTTTATAATACCTATATTTAATAACTAATTATATTAATGTTTAATAATAATAAGTAATAATAAACTTGGGAATCAATAATATTTATCAATTATTATTGATTAATAGTTAATAAGTAGTAATTTATTTTTAATATTTAATGTATGTTAACTACTTATTAATTAATAATAACGACATATATAGCCTTTTAATAAGTATTACTCTCGATTATAATTAACTAAGTAGAAATAAGTAAAAGGTAATTAATAACTATTATTAATAAGTAATATTTGATTTGATAGTAACTATTTCAGTAGTTTTAATAAATATAATTTTGACAAACTTGTTTGTTCAACATTTAACAACCGCGCTAGTTTGTGCGCTTTTGATAGATTTTTTTTTATTTGCGTGTAAAGTTAATGTTGTAAGTAGTCCCTGGCATTGCTTTTGATCTGCTAGCTTTTGACAATTTTAATTACGAAGTAATATTTAATATTTGGCAACTAATTAATTATATAATAATTCATAAAAATATTAATAATAAATATAACATTTATAATAATTAACAAATAAGATTTTAATAAACAATAAAAATTAAATATGTATAAATAATAATTTATAACTAAGACTAAATAATAATCATTATTTTGAAATGTGGCACAATTCAAAGCATAATGTTGAATATTTTTTTGAGAATACTAGAACATAATTCAGCTCCAAACTAATTTGTGACACGTGACACTTAACAATTTCCATCGGTTCAATTAATCTTCTCATTGTTGATGAAACGTTGTGCCTTTTGACATCAGGTCAATTCAATCTTTATTCCTTTTCCATTGGCTCGATTTCCCTTTCTCCTTTTTCTCGTATTCCACCGCAAACCTAATTCCTCTTTTGATAATCAGGGCGCCATAGCAATCTCCTCCACTTCACATCTTCACTACTCGATTTATCGAAATCACTCTTTCTCCAGTTGCACTGCTCGTCGCCGTTTCTATTTCCATTGCTGCTGCGCGATCGCCTACGTATCTTGCCTGCATTCTCTCATTGGTAAATTCCTATTCATTGTTCCACTTGCATGTAATTTTACTGTAATTTGTGTAATTTCCACTCGCCTACTTATCTTTCTTTATTTCCATCGTCCGATATTGCATTTGTGTAGTTTTACTGTAATTTTACTGTTTCCCTCTCGTTGATAATCATGATAACGCTCCCCATTTACTCTAATTTTCTTCACCTATGCCATTTATCAGCTATGTATGAGCCAGATAGTTCAAAGACTACTAGCGATATGCCATTTATCAACTATGTTTTTTATCATTATTTTTGCTTTTGACATATTATCTAACGATAAAAATCTTAAATTTAATTAATCGTAATCTTTATTAAAAAGTAATATTGTAGTTAAAACTGGAAGAATAAAGAAAAAAAGGCAAATCTGGTGCAAAGAGACTACAATGAAATATATCTTTCAATAAAGACTATAGGGTTTGTAGTAATTGCGAAAGTGATTACTACAATTCCCACATCAACTCACTGCCATAACCATAAGCCAAAAATATGCTACTCATTATCACAACCTAAGCAAAACCATGTTCCATCTCCTTGCCACCATAACCAATCCTTACCTGAATTAGTGACTGCATACTTCTTTGTATTTTTGTTTTAGCCCTACCTGTTTTAACATACAGTACATACTAAAAGGAAATTAAAAAATCAGCAATGCTTTGGAATCTTCTCAGAATTATTGTATTTTGATTGCCTAATTTAACAACTTCATCATCACTCTTTTTATTTGTTTGCTACTGGCTCCAGTTCCTACTCATATATAAAAAGTTAAAATTGATAAACTAAAGAAATAATAAATATATTAGATAGACAGTGTGTGGTTTTGAATTTTCTAGCAGAACACTCATCAACTCACTGCTACACTCAACAACCCATTGATCACCCTATCTACTAGTTTTCAACATTATGGTCCCTTATCATTTTAGTTGGATTTTGAGTTGTCATGTTTTAGATCCATGTCAGAATTTTTGTATGCTATTACTTTGTATCATGTTATCTTTGTGTTGGTTTGTATGCTGATCTGGCGGACCAGTTTTGGTTTAGTTCCCTTGGATCTGGTCATCTAATTGCATATAGGGTGATTAATGGGTTGGTTACCATGGAGTTATCTCTAGTATGTAATGTACGTTGCATACACTTTCCAGTTATATTAGCTATGGTCTATTAACAGGAGCTAGAATGATAATGAGAGAAATGTAAATAAACATAAACCATGGAGAAAAATAGCAGAGCAATAAATAAGAAACTAAATACTGGGTTTTTACAACTGACGTCTATTCATTTGCAAAAAAAATGTAGTGATGAAGGTGAAGTATAGAGATATAGCAGCAATTCAGTTTCCAGCAAAAAACACTTTATTGCCCGACGGTGTCATTTTTTAAGTCATAGTTCATAACTAAGGATTCTTGTGTTCAAAAGTTATCGAGACTCACATCTGAATTGTCTGAGTCTGAGTGCTCATGCTTTTATCAATAAACAACGAATATAATGATTTTTTAAGGTAAAAAGTTACTTTATAAGTGCTATCATAACTCACATAACTTTCAAATAGTATATTTCAAAAATAGCAGAATTCAGTTGTAAAGTTAGGCATAAATTTGTGGAATATTGGCATACATCCTTATAATAATATAAACTAAATGAGATATACATCCTTACAGCCGTTATTAAATTTGAAAATGTGATATGAAAGAGAGAGAGAGAATAAGGAAATGAATGTATAAAACTATCAACTTCATTACTAAGTTTAACCAATTCATTAATGAATTGTTGAACCATATATGATCATTTGAGATATAAAATTTTAACAAATATATAAGTTAATATTTGTTACATAAGAGGGGTGGGTAATCTACCAAGATGGCTGCATATAACCGAGCTGTACAATAATGTTGAGCATAATTCATTCCAGTAGGTCCGAAAATTAGAGGCGTTGTTTTACCAAGATGGACAAAGCATGGGTCAATCTACCAAGGTTTCATCATTTTGGCTATACTTCCATAGTTATAAGTAGTGTGATGCTAAGGGCACATCATTTTCCTCTTACTAATCCCATGAATAAAAATAATAAGCACAATAAATTTTATGTACTTCCTAATACCATTATAAATAAATATAAGTATTTATGAATGAGTTTGGTGTTAGGAAGCATGTAGTATAAAATTTTGGTATTATCAAGAAGAAAATTAGGTGCCCTAGCATCACACTATAAGTATTTAAGAATGAGTATTAATACATTTTTTGTTTTGTAGAATGACAAGCAATATAGGCAAGCTGTTGAAAATTTTGTATATGGGCATGCTGCGAGCGAAGGGAATCCCGAAAAAATTAGATGCCCATGTCGTAATTGTGGGAATCTAATTTGGAAAACATTAAGTGAAGTTGTGTCACACTTGATTTGTTTTAGAATGGACCCAACCAATGATGTATGGATTTTTCATGGATAAAAACGGCCATCACAAAATAAAAGTGAGATTGATACTTATAGAATGTATGTCAATGCGCAAATCTATGATGAGGAGGAAGAAGCCAATGTTGAAGAAAGACATGGGGAAGGTATTAAGGAAATGGTGGAGAATGCTGAAATTCCTTTGTATCCCGGTTGTGCAAGCCACACAAAATTGTCTACTACAGTACTTCTTTTCAAGAACAAAGCGCGAAATGGTATATCAGACATGGCTTTTACAGAGTTTCTTAAACTTCTTAAGGATATGTTGCCTAAAGAAAACATGCTTCCCGATTCTACATATGCAACAAAGAAGTTGCTTAAGTCATTTGGTTTAGGCTATAAGAAGATACATGCATGTGTAAATGATTGTTGTTTATTTTAAAAAGAGCTTGCAATTGGTGATTTCTGTCCTAAGTGTGGTAAGTCTCGCTGAAAAAAAAACATGACTACTCAAGATGGGAAGCGAACCAAAATACCTATGAAGGTTTTGAGATACTTCCCACTTATACCACGACTGAAAAGAATGTTTGCATCCCGAGAAACATCAGAACAACTAAGATAGCATAGCAGTCATAAGAGTGAAGATGGTAAATTGCGTCATCCAGTGGATTCTACTCAGTGGGCTACGATCGATAGAATGTATCATTCTTTTGCTTCTGATCCAAGAAATTTAAGGCTTGGCTTTGCATCTGATGGCTTTAATCCTTTTGGTGATTGGAATTGTGGATATAGTTGTTGGCCAGTGTCTTGTTCCTTACAACTTTCCTCCGTGGCTTTGTATGCACAAAGATAATATGATGTATCTTTGTTAATTCCTGGGCCACGACAACCGGGAAATGACATTGATGTATAGTTGCAACCACTTATTGAAGATTTGAAAAAATTATGGGATAAAGGGGTGAAAGTGTACGATGCTTACAATCGTAGTGAATTTAGATTACATGCTATTCTTATGTGGACAATCAATGATTTTCCAGCTTACATGCTATTCTTATGTGGACAATCAACGATTTTCCAGTGTACTAAAATTTAGCTGGTTGCACTGTAAAAGGTAAGAGAGCATGTCCTGTTTGTGGTGTCAATATCTGCTCAATATGGCTACCATTCAGTAAAAAGTGTGCATACATGGGTCATAGACGATTCCTTGAACCTAACCATGAGTATCATCAACGAAAAAACTTATTTGATGGAACTACAGAGAATAGACAAAGGCCTCAGATACAAACTGGTGTTCCAATCTTTGATGATGTTCAAGATATTGTTAATGATTGGGGGAAAAAAATTAAAAAAAGAAGAGAAAGGTGAAAGGAAAAGGAAAACTATGATGAAAAAAGGATGTAAAATGTGGAAGAAGAGGTCCATTTTCTTTGGCTTGCCTTATTAGAAGGTGAAATTTAACTAGAAACACATTGCTTTTCATTTTCTATTCATGTTTGCTACTTAGTACTTAATTATTTGTGTTTTTTCAATTTTAGGCACTTCCTTTGCAGCATAATCTAGATGTGATGTATATTGAGAAAAATATTGGTGAAAATATTATTGGTACATTGCTTGATATCAAAGGAAAATCAAAATATGGCCTCAAATCACGCCAAGATCTATAAGCAATGGGCATTAGAAAAAAATTGCATCCTATAGACAATGGAAATAAAGTATTGCTTCCAGCTGCACCGTGCAACTTATCCGATCTAGAAAAAGAGATCTTTTATAGGAGACTGAAGAACTTGAAAGTGCCTGATGGATATAGCTCAAACATTGGAATATGTTTTGCAAAAGAAGACAAGATATAAAACCTTAAGTCTCATGAGTATCATGTTTTGATGCAACAACTTTTGTCTGTTGCATTAAGAGGACTTCTACCTATAGGGAAAAGGACTGCACTACTACGACTATATTCATTTTATAATGACATATGCCAAAGAGTGCTTATAGGGATAAACCAGAAATAACGGAATATCAAGTTGCATTAACACTATGTGATCTAGAGAGGTTCTTTCCCCCTTCCTTTTTCGATATCATGATTCACTCAACAATACATTTAGGGAGAGAAGCAAGAATTTATGGGCCGGTCCAATATCGATGGATGTATCCATTTGAGAGGTAATATTTATTATAAATATTTGACGGTTAAAAGTATGTATAGTTATGAAAGTAACTTTTTTATGCATTTTGGTTATAGATATATGAAAATATTAAAAGGGTATGTTAGAAATCAAGCACGACCTGAAGGGGGTATTGTTGAGCGCCATGTTGCCGAAGAATGTATGGAATATTGCTCTGGATATATTAAAGATGCATTACAGATTGGAGAGAGGAAAACCGAAATGAAGTGGAACACAATGATTTTATACTTGAGGGGCGTTCTATTTCCAAAGGAAAACCTACTGCAGTCGATGAGGAGGTGATTAGTGCTGCTTATAGATACGTTTTGTTTAATATGCAAGAAGTAGAACTGTGATGGGCTGCCCCATACTAGTCGACATTTCCAATGAAATGCGTTGTGCGATGTCCAACCAGCACGGGACGGTCATCAAAGGAAAAGGGGTTTGAAATGATGAATCATCAAAGAACCTGTAGTTTATCTCACAGCACATGGAATAAAATATAATAATAACATAAGTTGACATAAAATGGGCGAGACAATGCATAAGCTGAAACTAAACTATCATAACGGCGGAAATCCAAAATACATCTTATGATCCAAACTATTATTATTACAACTTTAAAATAATATCTCTAAGCAGAATAAAAAAGGTACACTACTAATGCCCAGAGTAGTGACCAGCAACAACACAGGAGAATCTATGTACGTAGTGCGTGTAAGCCTCCTGCTCGTCTCCGGACAGCTACCCATGCATACCACCTAACCTGTCTCTAGTCTTCTCATTAAGAGCACCCAGAGTAAAAAGAAGAGACATAAAACTTTGGGTCAGGCAAAAGTCTTGTATGAGCAATAAGCATCAAAACAAAACCATAACAGGTATAATCTAATCATACCTGAACCTGGACCTGCAACCAAAGAGGTAGCACAACAAGATGTACAGTACTCTAAGGTATCACTAACATAAAGTGTAAATATGAGAGTGTGAATGACATGGTGATAACAAACATCAAACATAGCAACCATCCTCACATCTCTCACTCAGTGCGTAAAGCATACGATATCCATTGCTTTGATCACCAGAACTATCAGGGCCATGACGGAGTGCAACCCCGTACAACCATCACTATGATCACTTTGCCTATAAACCGTCTCTCGGTAGTGAACCAAAATTATGAATACCGATAACACCTTTACACACGTCCCGCAGCAAAGTCCAACTCATAAAGTTAACTCATTTGTTTCCGTCTGGATCCTGAGTTACAACTTCTCATTTGGACTACCTTTGCATCCCGGGTTTGGTCTTCTCTGGATCGGTTCAGAAACAAGATTCCATTCGGCTCAGCCTTCTTCCCATCTTCGGTTCGGTCGTGGTTACCCCATCGGTTCGGGTCGGGCACCTCCATTCAAATCAGATCATGCATGGCAACTCCTCCGGGTCGGAGCGTGAGCACCCATTGGGTTCGGATTCGGCTCCTCGGTTCGTGATGTCCTCTCCAGAGCATCGGGTCGTGACTCCAACTTCGGGTTGGGGTCCTCCATTGGCTCGTGGGTCGAGCCTTCATCGGATCGTTTCGTGGTGCTCAACCAGGAGCGGCTCGGTTTGGGGTACTCTGGCGCAAGTGGGTCAGGGTTGTGGGATGCTCCACGAGCGGGTTCGGGGGTCCGATCCGATCCCCTTTTCCTGCATTGTTCCCTGCAACTTTTCCAGCAATTGTTTACGCCACACGACGGCTTTTCGACCATTTTAACTGTTTTATGCAATCACAAATCATACCAAACAGTCATAGCAACTTGCATAATCAACCATAAACACCAAAACGATGAATAATCATGCCAATATGGATCAAACATACCCAAAACACATGGTTTTCCCCTTAATCGTGTTTAACCATAGCTAATGATAGGATTAACAAAACATATCCAAATTAGCCCAAATTTCTATCAAATCCCTAAAATAATATTTAAGAATTTTTTACATATTTTTCCAAAATTTTAACGTGCATAATTTCATAATCAACACTAATCACCCCTAATTAGCCGTAATTAGTGAAAAGCAATGCAAATCACTCACCTTAGCCATAAATAAGACCTTAGATCTGAAACTCTACTGTTTTGGGTTGAATTCCTATGCAACACAGAAGCTCCAACTCTGTTTTGGTGTTGATTTGCCTTGATTTGATGTAGCCTTGCTTAATCTTCGATTAAAAAACGATTAGGAGTTGTTTAGAAGAGATTTAGAAGGTGGAGTCAATTGTTAGGGTTTCAAGGATGTACATGTTGGCTGAAATCTGAAATGAAATGTTTTCCCTAACCCTATCAACACTCCCATAACCCTAATTACGAAATGGGTTATGGGCCTAGCTGCTAATCACCCTAATTTGGCCCAGTTAAGCTGTTTTTCACCTTACAAACCTTGTTTCAGCCATATCTCCGAACGGTAAGTCCGTTTGGCTAATGTGACCACTCTATAGAAATGTAAACCATCATCTGAATCTAATGGAAATGGTTTCAGGTCAAAACTCCTTACCAATCAAAAGTTATAGGCGAAACAAAATTTGCCAAGGGCAAAATAGTCATTTAAAATTCGGCAAAAATCGTGAGCATGGGAAATGACCCAAATAGTCGTTCCCCAAAGTTACACGACCGTATGACTTCGTATGTAAATGAAATATATATCTTATGATCCTGCAATGCGTAGAATACGGGTCGCTACATTCTCACTCCTTAAGAAATTTCGCCCTCGAAATTTCTTAACTAAGAAAACACACAATACGGTCCCGCATGCCTACCAACCATTACAAACAATCAACCATACATAACAAACATAACAAGCTTATCCTAGCATGCGGTTTACTAACAAGGGAATAACTGTATTACAATAAAAATCTTGCCAAGTAAAGAGCTCTTGATACGACTTCTTCATGCTCTCCTCGGTTTCCTATGTACAGTCATTCTCATTATCGCCCCATTGGACTTTAACTAGTTTCACCCTCTTCTTTCAAAGTTGTTTCGTATCATGTTTCACAACACAAATCGACCTTACGGTTCCTAACCGCCTCGGGTTCTACATCAGTATCATCCAACTAATCTGGCGAGATAGCTAAATCAAAATCATGCACGAACTTCCCTAACTGAGAAACATGAAGTACGCCATGCACTCCTTCCACCGTGTCAGGTAATCCAACTCTTATGCGTCAAATTCCCAACTACTTTCTAAATGTTCTTTCAAGTCCAACCCGAGTCTTTCCTACATTCGTACTGCCCATCCAACGTGTATTCACCTCCCAGAGATAAACTAGACCCATCCAACGAATCTAGGTACTCGACCTCTATTCGTACTAGACGTCCAACGTACCTTCACCTTCCAAAGGTAAACTAGACCCATCCAATGAATCTAAGTATCCTACCTACGAGTCCAAGTCCAACTTGAAGCTCTACTATATTCGTTGAATCTCCAAGATCAACGTACACCCCACAATGTTCCAAACATACTTCAAATCTAATGTGAAGTATCTTCACATTCGTTACATCACCATGACTAACGAACTCGCCCCATTTCCATTCTGAAATTTCCAATCGTTGTAACAAACCACTAGGCTTCTTTTGCTCGTGTTTAACTAACTGGCAGTTCATGCACTTGGATATAAATTTCCCAACGTCCCCTCTCATCCCTTCCCAGTAGTGGGTCTATTTCATATCTCGACACGTTTTGTTATCACCAGGATGTATAGTCAGTTTTCTGAGTGATTACATTCTCTAAGCACTTCATCTCTCAATCCATTGACATTAGGTACAACTAGTCTCCCATTCTTTCTAATCCATCCATCTTGACTAAGCCCAAACTTGTTCATCTCCTTACCGTCGATACCTATTTTCTTTGTAGTTGACTTCCAATAGATTTGGATCGTCTCTCTGACTGGAACCGATCCACTCAATCAAAGTTGGCTTGATCGTCCAACTTGCTAACATCTATGGATGTAATCCACACTTAGGTCTTAAATCATATCCCGTGACATATTCCAGTTGCTTCCATTCAAGAAACATAGCATCTAAACTGGCATGTCTCCTACTCAATGCATCAGCTATCACACCTAGTACGGTAGCACAGATATCCGTGTTTACCGTCATTTCTTTATTTCCCATCGCCAGAATCCTACAGATGATAGTCTACTCAAGAGAAGAACAAACATAGCAACCATGACATCCATCAATCAAGTCCTATTCATCACCTGCTAAAGCCACGAATACATCGATACCCATATGACTGGTCCAACCAATCCCAAGGGTTAATAGGAGCCTCGGCTCCTAACAGACTACCACACGTCCAACATACATTTATCCTCTAAGGATAATTAGATCATGTCCAATGGATCCAAGGTAAATGGGCGTCCCCAGATACCCCTGCTTCGAGTCCACCTAGAACACTCCAATCTATCGACGATTCCTTGGCACTCTCATCAGAAGAGCTATCCACAACTCTGTCTTCAACTCAAGTCTAACCCAAGTCAATCCGTTATCTTGCAGCCTTCTTGAGTCCAACTCGAGTCATCTCACAGCCCTATCGAGTCCAACTCGGGGCAGTCCATATCATCGAACTATCTTATCACATCACGCTCACATTACTCCTCGAGTGAACCAAGATACCATCCGATGGAAAACATAACAACTTCTCATATCTTCATGCAAACCATCCTAACTGAACTCGACATTCCCCAAGCACAAGCCCCAAAGTCCTAAACCAATATTAGACAAGAACCCAAGGAATATCTCCTCGAGTTCTGAAAATCTACGTGAGATGATACGATCAAAATAACCAAACATTCGAACATCCATAACTGACTCTGGCTATCCTCGCCAATCCTGCTTCGAAACTATCCTTGATCGCACGACGACCCATGCCATATGTTAAGGGTTAATGAAAACCCCAGTTCTAACCAGACTACTGTACGTCCAACGTACACTTACCTCCCTAACTCCCGTAATCATCTTCATCACTAGGTATGTAATCCAATACCACCTTCCGTCCATCATCCACTCTAACGGTCACCAAAGACCCTTCACAGTCTACCATTACCTTTGGAGCTAATCGACTCCCCAAAATCAAGCCAAACCCATTAAATCCCAAAACAAAACAATCACAAGCAAACATGCATTTGCGATTCGATCAGACCAAATTACGACAAATCATGCAAAGGCTAGTCGAACCACCAATCGGGTTCATCACAACTGCAGGCCTATCGATAGCCTCGGGTTCCAATTCCAACCTATCTACCAGGTCACTAGATATGAAGGAATGGGAAACTCCGGCATCAAACAAAACTTGAACAGGAACATCATAAATAGAAAGCATACATCAAACGACAACACCCTTTCCCTTTTCCGCCATAGTTGGGGCATTCGATGAAGAAGGAACAACATTGATAGCATATGCTTTCACGATCTGCTTCTCTTTAGGAGGTTGTGGACACTTATCCTTGTGATGTCCAACTTGGCTGCAATTGAAGCACTTCCTTTCCCCAGGCCTTTCCCGAAAATCTCTAGCATAGTGGCCCTTCTTGCCACAACTAAAGCACTCGACATCTTTCTTATTCTTCTTTTCCTAACTATCATTGGTCTGGTTTCGCTTCCTCTTATTCTGAGAATTATTCTTGCCTTCACCGCTTGCCTGCGACTTTGGCTCCTCTGCAGATGTAACGATAACCTCGATCTTCGACTTAGGGTAAAGACTCTATGATCTCAGTGCTTTTCACACAATAGACTCAAATGTCTCATCAATGTGGTTTATAAGCCATTCCCCCAAGTACTCATCTAAGCCAGTCATGAACTTCTCATTCCTCTTCTCGGAAGTATCGATAAGGGATAATCCATATTTCGATAAAGTATCGAACTCAGCAATATATTCCGAGATTGCCCTACCATCTTGCTTTAGCTTCAAGAATTTTCTAAACAATACTGACTTCTGAGCAACTGGGACAAACTTATCACTAAAGCGAGTCTTAAACTGATTCTAAGTAACTTGTTCCTCTAGAGTAGCTACTTTAATAGCATTCCACCAATTCATAGCCCGTCCTTGCAGTTGATGCGATGCTAGCTTTTTCTTCATTGCATCATTGATCCCTAAGTCCCTGAAGATGCGCTAACAACTATCGAGCTAATTTTGAACATCAGTAGCTGATTCCGTTCCTTGGAACAGCTTTCCTCCAAGACTAGTATAGTCTTTGTTAAGCTTTGCAAAATTGGCCTTAGGTGCCTGCACTATTGCACCACCACCATTAGCAGCATTAGGTACTGCTCCCCAAGCATCCCTAAGCATCTCTCTCATGAAGCCAGTGAACATCGTCTTATCAGGGACATTCCCATTGTTATCCTCAGACTCTACTCCTTCTTAAACTCCCGATGCGGGATTCCTCATCGTACTTCTCGTATTTCGGCACATCGTTCAATCTGTAAAGAAAAAACGATTAACCATCTCCATAGTGGTGCTAGTGCAGTGCGACTTCATCCATGGATATACTAATAGTATATATATATATATAGCTTTTGAAAAATAAAATATCACAAATATGTGCACTCATATATGTATACTATCCCTCCCCGGTGTCTTCCCCTAGGTTAACTACGCAACCTAGTGCTTTGATACCAAATGTGATACCCCACCTCGCACCAGCCGACATTTGCGTTGTGCGATGTCCAACCAGCACAGGATTGTCGTCAAAGGAAAAGGGGTTGTAAATGATGAATCATCAAAGAACCTGTAGTATATCTCACAGCGTATGGAATAAAATATAATAATAACATAACTTGACATAAAACAGGCGAGATAGTGCGTAAGCTGAAACTGAACTATCATAGCAGTGGAAATCCATAATACAGCTTATGATCCAAACCATTATTATTACAACTTTAAAATACTATCTCTAAGAAAAATAAAAAAGATACACTACTAATGCCCAAAGCAGTGACCAACAACAACACAAGGAGAATATATGTAAATAGTACGTGGAAACCTCCTGCTCGTCTCCGGACAGCTACTCGTGCATAACACCTAACTTGTCTCTAGTCTGCCCGTTAAGAGTACCCAGAGTAATAAGAAGAGACATAAAACTTTAGGTCAGACAAAAGTTTGGTATGAGCGATAAACATCAAAACAAAACAATAACAGGTATAATCTAATCATACCTGAATCTGGGCCTGCAACCAAAGAGTTAGCACAACAAGACGTACAATACTCTAAGGTAACACTGACATAAAGTATAAATATGAGAGTGTGCATGACATGGTGATAACAAACATCAAGCATAGCGACCATCCTCACGTCTCCCACTCAGTGCGTAAAGCATACGATATCCACCGCTTTGATAACCAGAACTATCGGGGCCATGACGGAGTCCAACTCCGTACAACCATCACTACGATCACTTTGCCCAGAATCTATCTCTCAGCGGTGAACCAAAATTATGGATACTGATAACCCCTTTGCACACGTCCGGCAGCAGAGTCAACTCATGAAATTAACTCGTTGGTTGTCGTCTGGGTCCTGAGTTACAACTTCTCATTTGGACTACCTTTGCATCTCGGGTTTGGTCTTCTCCAGATCGGTTCAGAAACAAGCTTCCATTCGGTTCAGCCTTCTTCCCATCTTCGGTTCGGTTCGGTCGTGGTTACCCCATCAGGTCGGGTCGGGCTCCTCCATTCAAATCAGTTCATACATGGCAACTCCTCTGGGTTGGATCGTGAGCACCCATTGGGTTCGGGTCGGGCTTCTCGGTTCGTGATGTCCTCCCCAGAGCATCGGGTCGTAACTCCAACTTTGGGTTGGGGTCCTCTATTGGCACGTGGGTCGAAACTTCATCGGATCGGTTCGTAGTGCTCGAGCAGGAGTGGCTCGGTTCAGGGTACTCTGACGCGAGCGGTTCAGGGTTGTGGGATGCTCCACGAGCGGGTTCGGGGGTCGATCCGATACCCTTTTCCTGCACTGTTTCCTGCAACTTTTCCAGCGATTGTTTACGCCACACGACGGCGTTTTGACCATTTTAATTGTTTTATGTAATCACAAATCATAGCAAATAGTCATAGCAACATGTATAATCAACCATAAACACCAAAACGATGAATAATCATGCCAATATGGATCAAACGTACCCAAAACCCATGGTTTTCCCCTTAATCGTGTTTAACAATAGCTAATGATAGGATTAACAAAACATATCCAAATTAGCTCTAATTTCTATCATAGCCCTAAAATAATATTTAAGAATTTTTACATATTTTTCTAGAATTTTAACATGCATAATTTTGCTAATTAACACTAATCACCCGTAATTAGTGAAAAATAATGCAAATCACTCGCCTTAGCCACAAACACCAAAACGATGAATAATCATGCCAATATGGATTAAACGTACCCAAAACTCATGGTTTTCCCCTTAATCGTGTTCAACAATAGCTAATGATAGGATTAACAAAACATATCCAAATTAGCTCTAATTTCTATCATAGCCCTAAAATAATATTTAAGAATTTTTACATATTTTTCTAGAATTTTAACATGCATAATTTTGCTAATTAACACTAATCACCCCTAATTAGCCGTAATTAGTGAAAAACAATGCAAATCACTTACCTTAGCCACAAATATCCTTAGATATGAAACTCTACTGTTTTGGGCCGAATTCCTATACAACACAACAGCTCCAACTCTGATTTGGTGTTGATTTGCCTTGATTTGATGTAGCCTAGCTTAATCTTCGATTAGAAAGTAATTAGGAGTTTAGAAGAGATTTAGAAGGTGGAGGCCATTGTTAGGGTTTCAAGGATATAATTGGCGGCTGGAAATCTGAAATGAAATGTTTTCCCTAACCCTATCAGCCCTTCCATAACCATAATCCCAAAATGGGTTATGGGCCTAGCTGCTAATCACCCTAATTTGGCCCGGTTAAGCTGTTTTTCACCTTCCAAACCTTGTTTCAGCCATATCTACGAAACGATAAGTCCGTTTGGCTAATGTGATCACTCTACGGAAAGGTAAACCATCATCCGAATCCAATGGATGTGGTTTTCGGTCAAAACTCCTTAATAATCAAAAGATATAGAGAGAACAAAATTTTCCAGGGGAAAAATAGTCGTTTAAAATTCGGCAAAAATCATGAACATGGGAAATGACCCCAATAGTCATTCCCCAAAGTTACATGATCATATGACTTCGTATTTAAATGAAATAAATATCCTACGATCCTCCAATGCGTAGAATACGGGTCGATACAAGAGCTGTATATAGTGTAAGTATAAGTCCAACTTAACTATGATCTACAAAATAAATTAGATCCTTAATTACATTTATGTACGTAGAATGCACAAAGTGGAGCTAAAATGTTTGCATCCGCATCTTACACGAGATGAATTGGAACTGTCAAAATTGCAATCAGAGACTTTTTGTTTTTGGTTTGGAAAAAAGATTGATAATTATACCTTAAAAACTATTAATTATGAAACTAATAGATCAACATAAATCTTTATTTAATATATGTATTTGTCCAGGTTAGAGATGATAGACATATATCCAATGTCAGCAACATAATAAAATGGCTTTCATACGGACCTCGTTCGCAAATAATTTCTTATTCTGGCTATATTGTCAATGGTTGACGTTTTCATATGAAAGACTTTGAGAAGGCCACACAAAATAGTGGTGTTTCCATTGAGAATTTGAGATAAGTACTGTTTGTGTAGATGGGTCTATTGAAAAAGTAAAATATTATGGAGTCTTTCGTGAGATTTTCTTATTGGATTATCATCAATTTCGAGTTGCCTTGTTTAAATTTGATTGGGAAAATGTGTATCGTGAAGTCAAAGTTGAAGATGGATTTACATTGGTCAATTTGCATCAATTTCAAAATCAGCTTGCAAGCAACTCGTTTATCTAGCAACACAAGCAGTTCAATTTTTCTTCTCTAAAGAAGATAGTTCTTCAAATTGGTATGTTGTGTTGAGAGTGTTGGACTAAATTTGTCGTTGATTCTCTAAAAATTCTCCGAGGCATGATGTGTTAATCACTTTCCTAAAACATTATTTGCCCTCTTATATTGTGTGCACGAGTAATGGTAAATCTATTCGAAGATACAATGGAGCAGATATTCAATACCTTTAATTGATGTGGTTGCACAAACATGACGATTCACTATCGTAGATTAGATCGCTGTAGTGACAAGATATTAGAATTATAGCCTGCAAAACTATTTGCAATGTTTATTTAGAAAAATGCGGAGAATTGTAGAAAGTAGAAGTTGAAAGAAAAAAATCGAGTGATTCAAAACTGGACCGTGGTCCAGTTTTTATAGCGGTGAGGAGATTAGGGTGCTTCTGTTTGAAGAAATGGTTGCAACTCTTCGAACAGTAGCATCCATTTCTTTTTTGAAAAGTCGCAGTAGTTCGAACCAGTCGACGGGCCTAAATATTACCAGTCGACTGGTTAATGTATAAACCTACAACTCTTTAAACAGTCATGTCTATTTGTTCGAAATCAAAAAAAGTCTGTCCGTTCATGCCTTACTAGTCAAGTGGCTTGTTTAATACCAGTCGACTGGTAATGATAAAATTCTGCATCAGTTGACTGGAGCAAACAACACCAGTTTACTGGTAATGACTTCGATTCCTGTGAGCAAAACAAAATGGTCTGCTACACACCAAGCTCATTGACATTCTAAGGTCCATCTGATCACGAGACCCCAAGAGCCCCAAGGCCCAAGGCTCATCTTTGGACCTTTAAACATTAATATTCATGCCAATGTCATGTTTTTGCCTTATCTCTCCCTTCTGCTTTCTTTTGACATAACACATCATGCCTTTACATATATAGTGACATACCATGTCATATTTCATGATGTGTGACAAATTAAAATTTTCCTTTATTTCAAATTTCCTCTAACAATCCTCCACCAAATTTTAAATAAATTCCTCTTGTCATTTTATGTAGGAAAATTTGTACATAAGTATAGATGTCTTACAAACTTGAATCTATACGTAGCGAAAACCCATCAAAGTATATTAGGATGGAGTGGTTGACTAAGCATTAAACCATCGATCGTATGTGATCTACCGGATGTGATTATCACACACTCATTTTCATATTTTCTAGATAGTAGTTTTCCTGACCCGTGAATTGGCCTTGGGTCTGTATCTTCTTTCATGAAACGCCCTTAGAGATCAAGCCAAAATCTCGCAAAAGGCGGCACCACCATCGTTACATTCATATTGGTAGGTTTATCAGAAGTGTCTTATAACACACACCTCAACAATATACCTATTACAAACCTATTAAGTTCTCAGCAGAACATCCTCTCTTTGTCATTATAAGTACCAAGCACTTTTTCTTTGGAATGTATAATAATACTTAGTTTTTCAGACTAAATATTATAGTGCTTCCAACCACAAACATATGGAGTACTTTTGCTCTTTGAACCCAAGATAACAAATTTCTTTATTATGTTGTGTTGAGTTTCTTTCATTGGTGATTGTTGTATAGGCTTTAAACCCATTCCCTGTATATTTTTATCACTAGGTTCCGTGCAAATCATTTAGTAAATGGATCTGCCAAATTCTGGCTAGATCTCACAAAATCTACGGTAATTACCCTTTCAGTGAGCATTTGCCTAACCAAACTGTGCCTTAGACTAATATGTCTAGATTTACCATTATAAACTTGATTATGTGCTTGTGAAAATGTAGATTTACTATCACAATGCACAGATATTGGTGGCATAGGTTTTGGCTACACAGGAGTTCCTAATAATAAATTCCTTAACCATTCCGCTTCTTTACTACCAGAAGCTAGTACTATAATCTCAGCAACCATGGTTGAATCAGCAATACATGTTTGTTTCTTTGAGGCCTAGGATATTGCTCCCCCACCAAGAGTGAATATCCATTCACTAGTTGAGTTATTATCTTCACTTCCAGTGTTCCAACTAACATTTGTGTATCCTTCTATTACTCGAATAACCGTTGTAATGTATACCATAATTTATGGTACCTTTTAAATACTTTAAAATTCTATGTCTTGCATTCCAGCGGATATTACTAGGGTTGCTAGTATATCTACTCAGCTTACCAACAAAATAGGCAATATCTGGTCTTGTGCATGTCATTGCATACATCAGATTTCCAATAACTCTAGCATATTCCAATTGTTCTATAGCTCTTCCAGTATTAGTGTATAACTGCATATTTGGATCAAAAGGAGTAGACATAGGTTTACAATCGAATAGATTGAACCTTTTCAAAATTTTCTCAATGTAATGAGACTGGGTAATTGATAACCCATCTTTTGTTTTCATGATTCCTATTCCAAGAATCATTTCAGCTACTCCCATATCTTTCATGTCAAAGCATGAAGATAGATATCTTTTAGTTTCTTCAATACTCGAAGTATCCGTTCCAAATATAAGCATATCATCCACGTTAAGGCAGATAATTATACCTTTACCTAAATGAAACTTTCTATAGACACATTTGTCAGATTCAAAGATCCTAAGACAATTAGATACAATAGTTTTATCAAAACTTTTCATGCCATTGCTTTGGTGCTTGTTTAAGACCATAAAGTGATTTGACAAGTTTACATATTTTATGCTCTTGTCCAGGCATTATAAAACCTTCTGGTTGAGACATATATCTCTTCATTAAGTTCTCCATTTAGAAATGCAGTGTTGACGTCCATTTGATGAATTTTAAAATTATATATAGAAGCTAATGCAATTAAAGTCCTAAAAATTGAAATTCTTGCTACTTGGGCGTATGTATCGAAATAATATATTCCTTCTTTCTGTATGAATCCTTTGGCAAATAATCTAGCTTTAAAATTTTGGATTGTGCCATCCGCTTTTAACCTTTTTATTAAATATCCAATTATACCCTATTGGTTTAGAACCAAGAGGTAAATCTACGAGTTTCCATGTTTTATTTCCCATAATAGAATCCATTTCATCATTTATGGATTCTTGCCAAAATGATGAGTCTTGAGATTTCACTGCTTCATTATATGTTAAAGGATCAGATTCTAAGTTTGTAGATATCATTAATTGATGCTCTACATTATTTCTAGATCCTTCAACCAAATATACGACGAAGTCTATTCCAAAAGATTTTTCTATTCTTCTTTGTTTACTTCTCCTAAGAGAATCACCATTTTCGTCATTATTTCCATTAGTGTTTTCTACAGGTTCAATAGTTGGTTCATTAACCTCCACCATTTCATTAATAGGTGTATTGACCTTCACCATTTCATGAATCAGTTTATTTTGAATTGATATGAATCTATTCTCATAAAACAATGCATCCCTTGATTCTATTACTGTATTCACTTCAATAGAGCTATTAGGTTCTGTTACTAGAAACCTATATCCTTGCTATGTTGAGCATATCCTAAGAATATGCACTTGATAGCCTTTTGTCCTAATTTTCTTATTTTTGGTTCAGGTAATCGGACAATTGCTCTACATCCCCAAACTCGATAATAATCAAGATTTGGTTTTCTTTTCTTCCAAAATTCATAAGAAGTAACTTTACTTTTCTTGTAAGTTATTCTGTTCAGAATATAACATGCGTTAGGTAAAGCTTTACCCCAGAGACTAGTATTCAGTCCAGAATTACACAACAATGCATTTACCATTTCGGTAAGTGTTCTATTTTTCCGTTCAGCCACTCCATTTTGTTGTGGAGTATAAGCAATAGATTTTTCATGTATAATTCCTACTGATTCATAATATTTAGGAAATTGATATTCGCCTCCTCTATCAGATCTAAATGTTTTTATTTTAGCATCACACTGGTTTTCTACTTCAGTTTTATAAGACATAAATGAATTTAACACTTCACTTTTAGCATGCATAAGATAAACATAACAAGCATGCATTTATGATTAACATGTCCAAATCTATAGTGGCATAATGAAAATGTGTCAACAATATAAGCAGAATTCATACTTTTATTAATATCAACATTTAGTTTAAACATACCATCACACATGTACCCTTTTCCTACAAACACACCACCTTTGGTCAACACATATTTATCTGGCTCAAAGACTTGTTTGAAACCAAACTTATTAAGAAGACTTCCCAAAATAAGATTCTTCCTAATTTCAAGTACATAATATACATCATTTAAAGTCAGAACATTTTCGAATGTGAATTCCAGATCCACGGTCCCCTTCCCTTTGACCTCCACCTTTGTTGAATTTCCCATGTATAGGTATTCTTTATCTTTGGTCGGTTCCAGCTTCTTGAATTGATTTTTGTCTATGTAGATATGCTTAGTAGCACTAGAATCGATCCACCTAGAATTGTCTTGTTCAATCATATTCACTTCTGATATGACTGCTGCAAACTTTTCTTTTTCAGATTGTTGCTTCTTTTTCCAGAAGCGATAATCCCTTTTAAAATGTCCTGATTTGCCATAAATGTAGCAACCATTTTTGCTTTTCTTGTTCTGCGAATGATTGTTGTTCTGTCATTTCCTCTTCTTTTTAGAAGAGTTAATCGAAGCATTGTTTGCTACCTTTTCCTCCACCATATGAACTTTTGATGTATCAATAACTGTTTCATCTTGAGCATCTTTCTATCTCAGTTGTTGTTCAACTTGCAAATACTTTGCAAGGCCGTCTAGACTCATTTCCTCCTTATGTTTCAGTAGTTTCCACTGATCTTTCCAAGAAGGGGGTTACTTGTCTATTATTGAGGATACCTTAATTTCGTTATCTGTATTTAATTTATGTTGACTGAATTAGTTAAGTATGTGCATGATTTCATTGAATTGCTCTACTACTGAACGATCATTAGTCATTTTGTAATTAAAAAATTTGGTGGCTAAAAATTTCTTACTAGTTGCGTCTTCCATCAGATATTTTGCCTCTAATGCATCCCAAACATCCTTTGCAGTTGCCTTGTTGTAGTACATATCAAAAAGTGTGTCCGTCATCGCAATACAGATATGGCCTTTGCAAATATAGTCATCCTGTTCCCATTTGATCCGATCTCGGGTCTGCACAATAGTTTCATCTTCTGTCTCTGATGATTTTGGTGTAGTTAGTACATATACCACTTTCATTCCAACGAGCAAGAAATGCATCTTTTTCTTCCATTGAAGAAAGTTCACACCATCGAATCTCTCTAGCATTGTAAAATCAACGGCAAATTCCTTAAGAGTGTGAGGAGCCATTGCATAAATACTGTTTTAGATTGTTGGACTAAATTTATCGCTGATTCTCTAAAAATTCTCCGAGGCATGATGTGTTGATCGCTTTCCTAAAATAGTATTTGCCCTCTTATATTGTGTGCACAAGTAATGGAAAATCTGTTCGAAGATACAACAAAGCAGATATTCAAAATCTTTAATCGACGTGGATGCACAAACACTATGATTCAATATCGTAGATTAGATCACTGCAGTGACAAGATATTAGAATTATGGCTAGCCTGCAAAACAACAACCCAATTGCAATGTTTATTTAGAAAAATGCAGAGAATTGTAGAAATAGAAATTGTAAGAAATAAATCGAGTGATTCAAAACGGGAGTGTTGTCCAGTTTTTATAGCGATGAGGAGATTAGGGTGCTTCTATTCGAAGAAATGGTTGCAACTCTTCGAATAGTAGCATCCATTTCTTTTTAGAAAATTCGCAGCTATTCGATCCTGTCGACTGGTATAAATAGTACCAGTCGGTTGGTTAATGTATAAAACTGCAAATCTTTAAACAGTCATGTCTATTGGTTTGAAATCAAACAAAGTATGTTCGTTCAGGCCTACCAGTCGACTGGTTTGTTTAATACCGGTCGACTGGTAAAGATAAAATTCTGCATCAGTTAACTAGTGCAAACAACACCAGTCGACTGGTAACAACTGCAATTCCTGTAAGCAAAACAAAATGGTCTGCTGCACATAAAGCTCATTGACATTCCAAGGCCTATCTGATCACGAGACCCCAAGAGCCCCAAGGCTCAAGGCCCATCTTTTGACCTTTTAAATATTAATATTCAGGCCAATGTCATGTTTTTGCCTTATCTCTCCATTCCTTTTTCTTTTGATATAACACATCATGCCTTTACATATATAGTGGCATACCATGTTATACTTCATGATGTGGGTCAAATTAAAATTTTCCTTTATTTCAACTTTCCTCTAACAATCCTCCACCAAATGTTAAATAAATTCCTCTTGTCATTTTATGCGGGAAAATTTGTGCATAAGTATAGATATCTTGAATCTATACGTAGTGAAAACCCATCAAAGTATATCAGGATGGAGTGGTTGACTAAGCATTGAACCTTCGATCTTATATGATCTACTGGATGTGATTATCACACACTCATTCTCATATTTTCTAGATAGTACTTTGCCCGACCCGTGGATTGGCCTTGGGTCTATATCTTCTTTCATGAAATGCCTTTAGAAATCAAGCCAAAATCTCGCAGAAGGCAGCACCACCTTCGTTGCATTCATATAGGTAGGGTTATCAGAAGTGCCTTATAACACACACCTCAATAGTATACCTGTTATAAACCTATTAGTTTTAAGCAAACATCCTCTCTTTGTCATTATAAGTACCAACCACTTTTTCTTTGGAATGTATGATAATACTTAGTTTTCCAGACTAAATATTATAATGCTTCCAACCGCAAAAATATGAAGTACTTTTACTCTTTGAACTCAAGATAACAAATTTCTTTATTATGTTGTGTTGAGTTTCTTTCATTGGCGATAGTTGTATAGGTTTTAAACCCATTCCCTGTGATGTATTTATCATTAAGTTCCTTGCAAGTCCATTAGTAAATGGATCTTCCAAATTCTGGCTAGATCTCATAAAATCTATGGTAATTAACCCTTCAGTGAGCATTTGCCTAACCAAACCGTGCCTTAGACTAATATGTTTAGATTTACCATTATAAACATGGTTATATGCTTGTGACAATGTAAATTGACTACCACAATGCACAGATATTGGTGGCGTAGGTTTTGGCCACACAGGAATTTCTAATAATAAATTCCTTAACCATTCTGCTTCTTTACTACCAGAAGCCAGTGCTATAAACTCAACAGCCATGGTTGAATCAACAATACATGTTTGTTTCTTTGAGGCCCAGGCTATTGCTCCCCCACCAAGAGTGAATATCCATCCGCTAGTTGATTTATTATCTTCACATTCAGGGTTCCAACTAGCATCTGTGTATCCTTCTATTACACTCGGATAGCCGTTGTAATGTATACCATAATTTATGGTACCTTTTAAGTACTTTAAAATTCTATGTTTTGAATTCCAGTGGATATTACTAGGGTTACTAGTATATCTACTCATTTTACCAACAACATAGGCAATATCTGGTGGTGTGCATGTCATTGCATACATCAGACTTCCAATAACTCTAGCATATTCCAATTGTTCAATAGCTCTTCCATTATTAATGTATAACTGCATATTTGGATCAAACGGAGTAGATATAGGTTTACAATTGAATAGATTGAACCTTCACAAAATTTTCTCAATGTAATGAGTCTAGGTAATTGATAACCCATCTTTTGTTTTCATGATTCTTATTCTAAGAATCATTTCAGCCACTCACATATCTTTCATGTTAAAGCATGAAGATAGATATCTTTTAGTTTCTTCAATAATAGAAGTATCATTTCCAAATATAAGCATATCATCCACGTAAAGGCATATAATTACACCTTTACCTGAATGAAACTTGCTATAGACACATTTGTCAGATTCAAAGATCCTAAAACCATTAGATACAATAGTTTTATCAATCTTTTCATGCCAATGCTTTGGTGCTTGTTCAAGACCATAAAGTGATTTGATAAGTTTACATACTTTATGCTCTTGTCCAGGCATTACAAAACCTTCTGGTTGAGACATATATATATATATCTCTTCATCAAGTTCTATATTTAGAAATGTAGTCTTGACATCCATTTTATGAATTTTAAAATTATATATAGAAGCTAATGCAATTAAAGTCCTAATAGTTGAAATTCTTGCTATTGGGGCTTATGTATCAAAATAATCTATTTCTTCTTTCTGTGTGAATCCTTTGGCAACTAATCTAGCTTTAAATTTTTTGATTGTGCCATCCGCTTTTAACCTTTTTATTAAATCTCCACTTACACCCTACTGGTTTAGAACCAGGAGGTAAATCTACTAGTTTCCATGTATTATTTCCCATAATAGAATCCATTTCATCATTCATGGCGTCTTGCCAAAATGACGAGTCTTGAGATTTCTTTGCTTCATTATATGTCAAAGGATCAGATTCTAAGTTTGTAAATATCATTAATTGATGCTCTACATTATTTATAGACCCTTCAACCAAATATACGACGAAGTCTGGTCCAAAAGATTTTTCTATCCTTCTTCATTTACTTCTCCTAAGAGAATCACCATTTTCGTCGTTATTTCCATCAGTGTTTTCTACAGGTTCAATAGTTGGTTCATTAACCTCCACCATTTCATTATTAGGTGTATTGACCTCCACCGTTTAATGAATCGGTTTATTTTGTATAGGTATGAATCTATTCTCATAAAACACTGCATCCCTTGATTCTATTGTTGTATTCACTTTAATATAGCTATAAGGTTCTGTTACTAGAAACCTGTATCCTTTGCTATGTTGAGCGTGTCCTAAGAATATGCACTTGATAGCTTTTGTCCCAATTTCCTTATTTTTGGTTCAGGTAATCGGACAATCGCTCTTCATCCCAAACTCGATAATAATCATGATTTGGTTTTCTTTTCTTCCAACATTCATAAGAAGTAACTTTACTTTTCTCATGAGTTATTCTATTCAGAATACAACAATGCGGTAAGTAAGGCTTCACCCTAGAAACTAGTATTCAGTCCATAATTACACAACATTGCATTTACCATTTCGGTAATTGTTCCATTTTTCCTTTCAGCCACTCCATTTTGTTGTGGAGTATAAGCAAAAGATGTTTCATGTATTATTCCTGCTGATTCACAATATTCAGGAAATTGATATTCGCCTCCTCTATCAGATCTAAGTTTTTTTATTTTATCATCACACTAGTTTTCTACTTCAGTTTTATAAGGCATAAATGAATTTAACACTTCACTTTTAGCATCCATAAGATAAAAAACAATATTTTGAATAATCATCTATGAATGTGACAAAATATTTCTTTCTACCTCTAATAGGAGTACTATGCATATCACATACATCACTATGAATAAGTTGTAATAATTTTGTTGCACTTTTTGCTTTATTAGGAAATGGTTTTCTTGTAATTTTGTTAGTGAACATATCCTACACTTATTTAGCATATCATTTTGGTGTTTGAAAATCAGTTTCAAAGATATCATGTCAAGCATGCGTTTATGATTGACATGTCCAAAACTATTGTGCCATAACGAAAATGAGTCAACAATATAAGCAGAATTCATACTTTTATTAAGATTAACATTCGGTTTAAACATACCATCACACATGTACCCTTTTCCTTACAAACACACCACCATTGGTCAACACATATTTGTCTGACTCAAAGACTTGTTTGAAACCAAACTTATTAAGAAGACTTCCCGAAAAATGATTCTTCCTAATTTCAGGTACATAATATACATCATTTAAAGTCAGAACTTTTCCGGATGTGAATTCCAAATCCACGATCCCCTTCCCTTTGACCTTTACCTTTGTTGAATTTCCCATGTATCATCTTTGGTCGGTTCCAGCTTCTTGAATTGATTCTTGTCTATGCAGATATGCTTAGTAGTACCAAAATCGATCCACCAAGAATTGTATTGATCAATCATATTCACTTCTTATATGACTGCTACAAACTTTTCCTTTTTAGATTGTTGCTTCTTTTTCCAGAAGCGACAATCCCTTTTAAAATGTTCTGATTTGCCACAAAAGTAGCAACCATTTTTGCTTTTCTTGTTCTAAGAATTATTGTTTTTCTGCCCTTTCCTCTTCTTATTAGAAGATTTATTCGAAGCATTGTTTGCTTTCTTTTCCTCCACCATATTGACTTTTGATGTATCAGCAACTGTTTCATCTTGAGCATCTTTTTGTCCTAGTTTTTGTTCAACTTGCAAATACTGTGCAAGGCCGTCTAGACTCATTTCCTCCTTCTTATGTTTCAGTAGTTTCCTATGATATTTCCAAGAAGGGGGTAACTTTCCTATTATCGAGGATACCTTAATTTCCTCATCCATATTTAATTTATGCTGACTGAATTGGTTAAGTATGTACATGATTTCATTGAATTGCTCTACCACTGAACGATCATCAGTCATTTTGTAAATTAAAAATTTGGTGGCTTAAAATTTCTTACTAGTTGCGTCTTCCATCATATATTTTGCCTCTAATGTATCCTAAACATCCTTTGCAGTTGCCTTGTTGTAGTAAATATTGAAAAGTGTGTCCGTCATTGCATTACAGGTATGGCCTTTGCAAATATAGTCATCCTGTTCCCATTTGATCCGATCTCGGGTCTGCACAATAGTTTCATCTTCTGCCTCCGCTGGTTTTGGTGTAGTTAGTACATATACCACCTTCATTCCAGCGAGCAAGAAATGCATCTTTTTCTGCCATCGAAGAAAGTTCATACCATCGAATTTCTCTAGCTTTGTAAAATCAGCGGCAAGTTCCTTAAGACGGTGAGGAGCCATTGCATAAATGCTATTTTAGATTGTTGGACTAATTTTGTCGCTGATTCTCTAGAAATTCTCTGAGGCACGATGTGTTGATCGCTTTCCTAAAATAGTATTTGCTATCTTATATTTTGTGCACGAGTAATGGAAAATCTGTTCGAAGATACAACGGAGCAGATATTCAATATCTTTAATTGACGTGGTTGCACAAACACGGCGATTCAATATCATAGATTAGATTGCTGCATTGACAAGATATTAGAATTATAGCCTGGAGAACTATAACCCAATTGCAATGCTTATTTAGAAAATTGCAGAGAATTGTAGAAAGTAGAAGTTGTAAGAAAGATATCGAGTGATTCAAAACTGGAGTGTGGTCCAGGTTTTATAGCGGTGAGGAGATTAGGGTGCTTCTGTTCGAAGAAATGGCTGCAACTCTTCGAACAGTAGCATCCATTTCTTTTCAGAAATGTCATAGATGTTCGAACCAGTCGACTGATTAATGTACAAACCTACAACTCTTCAAACAGTCGTGGTTGTTTGTTTGAAATCAAAAAAGTCTGTCCGTTCAGGCCTTGCCAGTTGACTAGTTTGTTTAATACCAGTCGAATGGTAATGATAAAATTCTACATTAAATTGGTGCACACAACACCAGTCAACTGGTAACGACTGCAATTCCTGTGTGCAAAACAAAATGGTCTACTACACACTAAGCTCATTGAAATTCCAAGGCCCATCTGATCACGAGACTCCAAGAGCCCCAATGCCCAAGGCCCATCTTTTGACGTTGAAATATTAATATTCAGGCCAATGTCATGTTTTTGCCTTATCTCTACCTTCCTATTTCTTTTGATATAACACATCATGCCTTTACATATATAGTGGCATACCATGTTATACTTCATGATGTGGACAAATTAAAATTTTCCTTTATTTCAATTTTGCTCTAACAATCCTCCACCAAATTTTAAATAAATTCCTCTTGTCGTTTTATGCAGGAAAATTTGTGCATAAGTATAGATGTCTTACAGACTTGAGTCTATACTTAGTGAAAACCCATCAAAGTTTATCAGGATAGAGTGGTTGACTAAGCATTGAACCATCAGTCCTATATGATCTACCGGATGTGATTATCACACACTCATTTTCATATTTTCTAGATAGCAGTTTGCCCGTCCCATGGATTGGCCTTGGGTCTATATCTTCTTTCATGAAATGCCCTTTGGGATCAATCCAAAATCTCGCAGAAGGCGGCACCACCTTCGTTGCATTCATATAGGTCGGTTTATCAGAAGTGCCTTATAACACACACCTTAACAGTATACCTGTTATAAACCTATTAAATTCTAAGCAGAACATCCTCTCTTTGTCATTATAAGTATCAAGCACTTTTTCTTTGGAATGTATGATAATACTTAGCTTTTCAGACTAAATATTATAGTGCTTCCAACTGCAAACATAAGATGTACTTTTTCTCTTTGAACTCAAGATAACATATTTCTTTATTATGTTGAGTTGAGTTTCTTTCATTGGCGATTGTATTGTACAGGCTTTAAACCCATTCCCTGTGATGTTTTTATCACCAAGTTCCTTGCAAGTCCTTTAGTAAATGGATCTGCCAAATTCTGGCTAGATCTCACAAAATCTATGGTAATCACCCTTTCAGTGAGCATTTGCCTAACCAAACTGTGCCTTAGACTACTATGTCTAGATTTAACATTATAAACTTGGTTATATGCTTGTGACAATGTAGATTGACTATCACAATGCACAAATATTGGTGGCATAGGTTTTGGCCACACAGGAATTTCTAATAATAAATTCCTTAATCATTCTGCTTCTTTACTACCAGAAGCCAGTGCTATAAACTCAGCAACCATGGTTGAATCAACAACACATGTTTGTTTCTTTGAGGCCTAGGATATTGCTCCCCCACCAAGAGTGAATATCCATCCACCAGCTGATTTATTATCTTCACTTTCAGTGTTCCAACTAGCATCTATGTATCCTTCTATTACACTCGGATAACCGTTGCAATGTACACCATAATTCCTGGTACCTTTTAAATACTTTAAAATTCTATGTATTGCATTCCAGTGGATATTACTAGGGTTGCTAGTATATCTACTCATATAACCAACTGCATAGGCGATATATGGTCATGTGCATGTCATTGCATACATCAGACTTCTAATAACTCAAGCATATTCCAATTGTTCTATAGCTCCTCCAATGTTAGTGTATAAATGCATATCTGGATCAAACGGAGTAGACATAGGTTTACAATCGAATAAATTGAACCTTTTCAAAATTTTCTCAATGTAATGAGACTAGGTATTTAATAACCGTTCCTTTGTTTTCATGATTCTTATTCCAAGAATCATTTCAGCTACTCACATATCTTTCATGTCAAAGCATGAAGATAGATATCTTTTAGTTACTTCAATACTCGAAGTATCCGTTCCAGATATAAGCATATCATCCACGTAACGACATATAATTACACATTTACCTGAATGAAACTTGCTATAGATACATTTGTCAGATTCAAAGATCCTAAAACCATTAGATACAATTGTTTTATCAAACTTTTCATGCCAATGCTTTGGTGCTTCTTCAAGACCATAAAGTGATTTGATAAGTTTACATACTTTATGCTCTTGTCTAGGCATTACAAAACCTTCTGGTTGAGGTATATATATCTCTTCATCAAGTTCTCCATTTAGAAATGCGATCTTGACGTCCATTTGATGAATTTCAAAATTATTTATAGAAGCTAATGCAATTAAAGTCCTAATAGTTGAAATTCTTGCTACTGGGGCATATGTGTCAAAATAATCTATTCCTTTTTTCTGTGTGAATCATTTGGCAACTAATCTATCTTTAAAATTTTCGATTATGCCATCCACTTTTAATTTTTTCATAAATATCCACTTATACCCTACTGGTTTAGAACCAGGATGTATATCTACTAGTTTCCGTGTTTTATTTCCCATAATAGAATCCATTCCATCATTTATGGCTTATAGCCAAAATGATGAGTCTTGAGATTTCATTGCTTCATTATATGTTAAAGGATCAGATTCTAAGTTTATAGTTATCATTAATTGATGCTCTACATTATTTCTAGATCCTTCAACCAAATATATGACGAAGTCTGGTCCAATAGATTTTTCTATCCTTCTTTGTTTACTTCTCCTAAGAGAATCACCATTTTCATTGTTATTTTCCATCAGTGTTTTCTACAGATTCAATAGTTGGTTCATTAACCTCCACATTTCATTAATAGGTGTATTGACCTCCACCGTTTCTTGAATCGATTTATTTTTAATAGATATGAATCTATTCTCATAAAACACTGCATCCCTTGATTCTATTACTGTATTCACTTCAATAGAGCTATTAGGTTCTATTACTAGAAACTTGTATCCTTTGCTATGTTGAGCATATCCTAAGAATATGCACTCGATAGCGTTTTGTCCCAATTTTCCTTATTTTTGGTTCAGGCAATCGGACAATCGCTCTACATCCCCAAACTCGATAATAATCAAGATTTGCTTTTATTTTCTTCCAAAGTTCATAAGGAGTAAGTTTACTTTTCTTATGAGGTATTCTATTCAGAATATAACATGTGGTAAGCAAAGCTTCACCCCATAACTAATATTCAGTCCAGAATTACACAACATTGCATTTACCATATCGATAAGTGTTCTATTTTTTCTTTCAGCCACTCCATTTTGTTGTGGTATAAGCAATAGATGTTTCATGTATAATTCCTACTGATTCACAATATTCGGGAAATTGATATTCGTCTCCTCTATCAGATCAAAGTGTTTTTATTTTAGCATCACACTAGTTTTCTGCTTCGGTTTTATAAGACGTAAATGAATTTTACACTTCACTTTTAGCATGCATAAGATAAACATAATAATATTTTGAATAATCATCTACGAATGCGACAAAATATTTCTTTCCACCTCTAGTAGGAGTACTATGCATATCACATACATCACAATGAATAAGTTGTAACAATTTTGTTACACTTTCCGATTTATTAGGAAATGGTTTTCTAGTAATCTTTGTTAATGAACATATCCTGCACTTATCTAGCATATCATTTTGGTGTTTGGGGATATCATATCAAACATGCGTTTATGATTAGCATGTCCTAATATATTGTGCCATAATGAAAATGAGTCAATAATATAAGCAGAATTCATACTTTTATTAATATCAAAATTCATTTTAAACATACCATCACATATGTACCATTTTCCTACAAACGCACCACCTTTGGTCAACACATGTTTGTCTGACTCAAAGACTTGTTTGAAACCAAATTTATTAAGAAGACTTCGTGAAACAAGATTCTTCCTAATTTCAACTACATAATATACATCATTTAAAGTCAGAACTTTTCTGGTGTGAATTCCAAATCCATGGTCCCCTTCCCTTTGACCTCCACCTTTGTTGAATTTCCCATGTATAGGTATTCTTCATCTTTGGTCGGTTCCAACTTCTTGAATTGATTCTTGTCTATGCAGATAAGCTTAGTAGCACCAGAATCGATCCACCAAGAATTGTCTTGTTCAATCATATTCACTTCTGATATGACTGCTACAAACTTTTCTTTTTCTGATTGTTGCTTCTTTTTCCAAAAGAGACAATTCCTTTTAAAATGTCCAGATTTTCCACTAAAGTAGCAACCATTTTTGCTTTTCTTGTTCTGGGAATTATTATTGTTCTGCCCTTTCCTCTTCTTATTAAAAGAGTTATTCGAAGCATTGTTTGCTTTATTTTCCTCCACCATTTGGACTTTTGATGTATCAAAAACTGTTTCATCTTGAGAATCTTTCTGTCATAGTTGTTGTTCAACTTGCAAATACTACGCAAGACCGTCTAGACTCATTTCCTCCTTATGTTTCAGTAGTTTCCTTTGATATTTCCAAGAAGGGGGTAACTTGTCTATTATCGAGGATACCTTAATTTCCTCATCCTTATTTAATTTATGTTGACTGAATTGGTTAACTATGTGCATGATTTCATTGAATTGCTCTACTACTAAATGATCATCAATCATTTTGTTATTAAAAAATTTGGTGGTTAATTTTTTTTTACTAGTTGCATCTTCCATCAGATATTTTGCCTCTAATGCATCCCAAACATCCTTTGTAGTTTCCTTGTTGTAGTACATATCATAAAGTGTATCCTTCATCGCCTTATAGTTATGGTCTTTGCAAATATAGTCATCCTGTTCCCATTTGATCCGATCTCGGGTCTGCACAATAGTTTCATCTTCTGCCTTCGATGGTTTTGGTGTAGCTAGTACATGTACCACCTTCATTCCAATGAGCAAGAAATGCATCTTTTTCCGCCATCGAAAAAATTTCACACCATCGAATCTCTGTAGCTTTGTAAAATCAGTGGCAAATTCCTTAAGACTGTGAGGAGCCATTGCTTAAATATTGTTTTAGATTATTGGACTAAATTTGTCGTTGATTCTCTAAAAAATTTCCAGGGCATGATGTGTTGATCGCTTTCCTAAAATAGAATTTGCCCTCTTATATTGTGTGCATGCGTAATTGCAAATCTGTTCAAAAATACAACGGATAAGATATTCAATATCTTTAATCGACGTGGTTGCACAAACACGACGATTCAATATCATAGATTAGATCGCTGCTGTGACAAGATATTAAAATTATAGTCTGTAGAACTATAACCCAATTGCAATGTTTATTTAGAAAAATGCAGAGAATTGTAGAAAGTAGAAGTTGTAAGAAAGAAATCGAGTGATTCAAAACTGGAGTGTGGTCCAATTTTTATAGTGCTTAGGAGATTAGGGTGCTTCTATTCGAAGAAATGGCTGCAATTCTTCGAATAGTAGCATTCATTTATTTTCAGAAAAGCCGCAGCTGTTTGAAGAAGTCGACTGGTCTAAATAGTAACAACCGACTAGTTTATGTATAAATCTGCAACTCTTCAAACAATCGTGTTTGTTTGTTTGAATCAAACAAAGTCTGTCCGTTCAGGCTTTACCAATCGACTTGTAATGATAAAACTCTTCATCAGTTGACTAGTGCAAACAACACCAATCGGCTGGTAATGACTTCAATTCAAAATGGTCTGCTGCACACTAAGCTCACTGACATTCCAAGGCCCATCTGATAACGAGACCCCGAGAGCCCCAAGGCCCATCTTTTGACCTTTAAATATTAGTATTCATGCCAATGTCATGTTTTTGCCTTATCTCTCCCTTCCTCTTTCTTTTGATATAACACATCATGCCTTTACATATATAGTGGCATACCATGTTATACCTCATAATGTGGGACAAATTAAAATTTTCCTTTATTTCAATTTTCCTCTAACAATCCTCCACCAAATTTTACATAAATTCCTCTTGTCATTTTATGTAGGAAAATTTGTGCATAATTATAGATGTCTTAAAGACTTGAATCTATATGTAGTGAAAACCCATCAAAGTATATCAGGATGGTGTGGTTGACTAAGCATTGAACCATCGATCCCATATGATCTACCGGATGTGATTATCGCACACTCATTTTCATATTTTCTAGATAGTAGTTTGGCCGACCCATGGATTGGCCTTGTGTTTGTATCTTCTTTCATGAAATGCCCTTAGAGATCAAGCCAAAATCTTGCAGAAGGCGACACCGCCTTCGGTGCAGTCATATAGGTAGGTTTATCAGAAGTGCCTTATAACACACACCTCAACAGTATACATGTTATAAACCTATTAAGTTCTAAGCAGAACATCCTCTCTTTGTCATTATAAGTACCAAGCACTTATTCTTTGGAATGTATGATAATACTTAGTTTTTCAGACTAAATATTATAGTGCTTCCAACCTCAAACATATGAAATACTTTTGCTCTTTGAACTCAAGATAAAAAAATTCTTTATTATGTTGTGTTGAGTTTCTTTCATTGGCGATTGTTATATAGGCTTTAAACCCATTCCCTGTGATGTTTTTATCACTAAGTTCCTTGCAAGTCCTTTAGTAAACGGATCTGCCAAATTTTGGCTAGATCTCCCAAAATCTATGGTAATTACCCCTTCAGTGAGCATTTGCCTAACCAAACTGTGCCTTATACTAATATGTCTAGATTTACCATTATAAACTTGGTTATATGCTTGTGACAATATAGATTGACTATAACAATGCACAGATATTGGTGGCATAAGTTTTGGCTACACAGGAATTTCTAATAATAAATTCCTTAAAAATTCCACTTCTTTTCTACCAGAAGCCAGTGCAATAAACTCAGCATCCATGGTTGAATCAACAACGCATGTTTATTTCTTTGAGGCCCAGAATATTGCTCCCCCACCAAGAGAGAATATCCATCCACTAGTTGAGTTATTATGTTCACTTCCGGTGTTCCAACTAGCATCTGTGTATCCTTCTATTACACTTGGATAACCATTGTAATGTATACCATAATGTATGGTACCTTTTAAGTACTTTAAAATTCTATGTATTGCATTCCAGTGGATACTACTAGGATTACTAGTATATTTACTCATTTTACCAACAGCATAGGCAATATTTGGTCTTGTGCATGTCATTGCATACATCAGACTTCCAATAACTCTAGCATGTTCCAATTGTTCTATAGCTCTTCCGGTATTAGTGTATAACTGCGTATTTGGATCAAATGGAGTAGACATAGGTTTACAATCGAATAGATTGAACCTTTTCAAAATTTTCTCAATGTAATGAGTCTAGGTATTTGATAACCCATCTTTTGTTTTCGTGATTCTTATTCGAAGAATCATTTCAGCTACTCCCATATCTTTCATGTCAAAGCATGAAGATAGATATCTTTTAGTTTCTTCAATACTCGAAGTATCTATTCCAAATATAAGCATATCATCCATGTAAAGCCATATAATTACACCTTTACCTAAATGAATCTTGCTATAGACACATTTGTCAGATTCAAAGATCCTAAAACCATTAGATACAATAGTTGTATCAAACTTTTCATGCCATTGCTTTGGTGCTTGTTTATGACCATAAAGTGTTTTGATAAGTTTACATACTTTATTCTCTTGTCCAGGCATTATAAAACCTTCTGGTTGAGACATATATATCTCTTCATTAAGTTCTCCATTTAGAAATGCAGTCTTGACGTCCATTTGATGAGTTTTAAAATTATCTATAGAAGCTAATGCAATTAAAGTCCTAATAGCTGAAATTCTTGCTACTGCGACATATGTAAAAAAATAATCTATTCCTTCTTTCTGTGTGAATCCTTTGGCAACTAATTTAGCTTTAAATTTTTCGATTGCGCCATCCGCTTTTAACTTTTTATTAAATATCCACTTACACCCTATTGGTTTAGAGCTAGAAGGTAAATCTACTAGTTTCCATGTTTTATTTCCCATAATAGAATCCATTTCATCATTTTTGGCTTCTTTCCAAAATGATGAGTCTTGGGATTTCATTGCTTCATTATATGTTAAAGGATCAAATTCTCATTTTGTAAATATCATTAATTGATGCTTTATGTTATTTCTGGATCCTTCAACCAAATATACAACGAAGTCTGGTCCAAAAGATTTTTCTGTCCTTCTTCGTTTACTTCTTCTAAGAGAATCACCATTTTCGTCGTTATTTCCATCAGTGTTTTCTATAGGTTCAATAGTTGGTTCATTAACCTCCACCATTTCATTAATAGGTGTATTGACCTCCACCGTTTCATCAATCGGTTTATTTTGAATAGGTATGAACCTATTCTCATAAAACACTGTATCCCTTGATTCTATTGTTGTATTCACTTCAATAGAGCTATTAGTTTCTGTTACTAGAAACCTGTATCCTTTGCTATGTTGAGCATATCCTAAGAATATGCACTTGATAGCCTTTTGTCCCAATTTCCTTATTTTTGGTTCAGGTAATTGGACAATCGCTCTACATCACCAAACTCGATAATAATCAAGATTTGGTTTTCTTTTCTTCCAAAATTCATAAGAAGTAACTTTACTTTTCTTGTGAGGTATTCTATTCAGAAAATAACATGTGGTAAATAAAGCTTCACCTCAGAAACTAGTATTCAATCAAGAATTACACAACATTGCATTTACCATTTCGGTAAGTGTTCTATTTTTCCTTTCAGCCACTCCATTTTGTTGTGGAGTATAAGCAATAGATGTTTCATGTAAAATTCCTACTGCTTTACAATATTCAGGAAATTGATATTCGCCTACTCTATCAGATCTAAGTGTTTTTATTTTAGCATCACACTGGTTTTCTACTTCAGTTTTATAAGACATAAATGAATTTAGCACTTCACATTTAACATGCATAACATAAACATAACAATATTTTGAATAATCATCTATGAATGTGACAAAATATTTCTTTCCACCTCTAGTAGGAGTACTATGCATATCACATACATCACTACGAATAAGTTGTAACAATTTTGTTGCACTTTCCGCTTTATTAGGAAATGGTTTTCTAGTAATCTTTGTTAATGAACATATCCTACACTTATGTTGCATATCATTTTGGTGTTTGGGAATCAGGTTCGATGATATCATATCAAGCATGCGTTTATGATTAACAGTCCTAATCTATTGTGCCATAATGAAAATGAGTCAACAATATAAGCAGAATTCATTGTTTTATTAATATCAACATTCAGTCTAAACATACCATCACACATGTACCCTTTTCCTACAAACACACCACCTTTGGTCAACACATATTTGTCTGACTCAAAGACTTGTTTGAAACCCAACTTGTTAAGATGACTTCCCGAAACACGATTCTTCCCAATTTCAGGTACATAATATACATCATTTAAAGTCAGAACTTTTCCGGATGTGAATTCCAAATCCACGGTCCCCTTCCCTTTGACCTCCACCTTTGTTGAATTTCCCATGTATAGGTATTCTTCATCTTTGGTCAGTTCCATCTTCTTGAATTGATTCTTGTCTATGCAGATATGCTTAGTAGCACCAGAATCAATCCACCAAGAATTGTCTTGTTCAATCATAATCACTTCTGATACGACTGCTGCAAACTTTTCTTTTTCAGATTGTTGCTTCTTTTTCTAGAAGTGACAAACCCTTTTAAAATGTCCTGATTTTCTACAAAAGTAGCAACCATTTTTGCTTTTCTTGTTCTGGGAATTATTGTTGTTCTGCCCTTTCCTCTTCTTATTAGAAGAGTTATTCGAAGCATTGTTTGCTTTCTTTTCCTCCACCATATGGACTTTTGTATCAACAACTGTTTCATCTTGAGCATCTTTCTATCTCAGTTGTTGTTCAACTTGCAAATAATGTGCAAGGCCGTCTAGACTCATTTCCCCCTTCTTATGTTTCAGTAGTTCCCTCTGATCTTTCCAAGAAGGGGATAATTTATGTTTACTGAGTTGGTTAAGTATGTGCATGATTTCATTGAATTGCTCTACTACTGAATAATCATCAGTCATTTTGTAATTAAAAAAATTGGTGCCTAAAAATTTCTTACTAGTTGCATCTTCCATCATATTTTGCCTCTAATGCATCCCAAACATCCTTTGCAGTTGCCTTGTTGTAGCACATATCGAAAAGTGTGTCCGTCATCGCATTACAGATATGGCCTTTGCAAATATAGTCATCCTATTCCCATTTGATCCGATCTCAAGTCTGCACTATAGTTTCATCTTCCCTCTCTGTTGGTTTTGATGTAGTTAGTACGTATACTACTTTTATTCCAGCGAGCAAGAAATGCATCCTTTTCAAATCTCTACAGCTTTGTAAAATCAGCGAAAATTCCTTAAGACTATGAGGAGCCATTGCTTAAATACTGTTTTAGATTGTTGGACTAAATTTGTCGCTGATTCTCTAAAAATTCTCCGAGCCACGATGTGTTGATCGCTTTCCTAAAACAATATTTGCTCGCTTATATTGTGTGCACAAATAATGGAAAATCTATTTGAAGATAAAACGGAGCAGATATTCAACATCTTTAATCGACGTGGTTGCACAAACACGACGATTCACTATCGTAGATTAGATCGCTGCAGTGACAAGATATTAGAGTTATATCCTGCAGAACTATAACCCAATTGCAATGTTTATTTAGAAAAATGCAGAGAATTGTAGAAAGTAGAAGTAACAAAGAAATCGAGTGATTCAAAAGTGGAGTGTGGTCCATTTTTTATAGCGGTGAGGAGATTAGGGTGCTTCTGTTCGAAGAAATGGGAGCAACTCTTCGAATAGTAGCATCCATTTCTTTTCAGAAAAGTCGCAGCTGTTCGAACCAGTCGACTGGTATAAATAGTACCAGTCGACTGGTAAATGTACAAACCTGCAACTCTTCAAACATTCATGTCTGTTTGTTTGAAATCAAATAAAGTTTGTCCGTTCAGGCCTTACTAGTCGACTGGTTTGTTTAATACCAATCGAGTGGAAACGATAAAATTCTTCATCAGTTGACTGGTGCAAACAGCCCCAGTCGACTGGTAACGAGTACAATTCCTGTGAGCAAAACAAAATGGTCTGCTGCACACTAAGCTCATTGACATTCCAAGGTGTAACACCCCACGTCCGTTAATGTCACTCACAAAGGGAATGCATTAAGTTTCGCGGAGCGTTATAAGTAAACAGAACGGAATATTACAAGAAGGATAAAGTAGTACTTGAAAAATTTATTATTTTATTGCAGCGGAAACAGAAATAGGTTTTGTTACACCTTCAAAACAACAAAACCAAGTACATAATATCAGTCTTCTACAAAAGCCTTCAAAGTACATAATTTTAAAGCTATAACCCCCAACAAAAAATGCCATTAGCAGAGTCAAAGCCAAGCAATACATCTTTCAACTATAAGCTGGAAGAAAGAGATATCTGAACTAAGCTTGAGTATTTCCTCCCTGAGAACCTTGGGGGGGGGGGGGAGGGTGGAGGGGTGGAGGGGTGGAGGGGTGGAGGGACGGAAGAAAAGACGCGAAACAAACTAGGTTAGACATAAGTCTGGTGAGTCTAGTGACTTTAACAATGTAATCGTTAAATAACAGGATAAAAACGTAAACTGGAAAGTAAGGAATGACTGTACATAAGTATGCATGACAAGGTAGGCAAGATGAATAAGATAAACGTTGACTGCACTTCTAATCACTATAGTATAATTAGTACACCGCATCAATGCTAATTACACCGCACCAATACTAAATACACCACATCAATACTAATCCCATACTGAAAGTAGATCCCCATCTTGTAGTAGGTAGTCCTCAGGCGTAACATCTAGTAAGAGGTATCCACCATGTAATGTCCCGCATTTTTATCAGTTTATATTTGAATATTTAAATCAGTTTAAATATTGAATTTGTAATATAAGTGGATTTATATATTAATTAAAACGGAGTTGAACGTATAAAAATGTATATTAAATATAATCGAGCCCGTAATACCACGCAAGTTTGTAATTTAACGTTCTGAACTTCAACTAAGTGTACAGGACCCGTTATTAGTTGGACTTCCTCGAAACAAAAAACATTGGAATTTGTTGAACTGTATCTTTCTAATGGAAGTGGAAAATGGACATTTCGTCTTATAGATTGCAAGATATATCCAAATCAAATATTCAGAAAGTCGCTATGAAATCGTATATAGTCATAACGGTTATTTAAATATATTTAAACATCGGTTTCGAATTTAGACCAGATTTTTTTGGGACAGAGTGATAATTTAATTTTTAGAATTTTACTTTAATTTTTAATTAATTAAATATGCAACTTTTTATTTGGAGTATTTTGCACCCTGTATCAGTATTTCGGGATTTCACAATATGAGTTAACCTACCGATATCATTATATTTTTTGGATCATGGCACATTGTCCGTCACAACGATATTTTTATTTTTTTTCTATAGCAGTCTGTGTAATGTAAGACTAAAATTTATTGGATCTGCTACTACCAATTGAACAACTTAAATACCTTTTGTCGTTTTCTAATCTTATCAAAACATTACCTTGACCATTTCAGATTGTGGCCATAGTGTGTTCTGTTTGACAAATCTTCCAGCACAAGGACAACATTCTTTAAATATGGGTATGGTTTGTTTTGTTTGACAGTGATATCTGGACTAAATTAAAAGAAGAAAAATCGTAATGCCTAAATTCATGACCGCGTTTCCACTCCTATTTCCAACTCTAAACTAGTGAACATGCCTATGTTCCTATTTCTTCACGTCCAAATTTAAAAAGTACTGCCTGACCCAAAATATCTTAGCATATAACTTAACAACTAAGTTTATATATTATATAAATATATTTATTTATTTCAGTACGTATGTAACAACTATGAAGTGAATGACACCACACCCTGAAATATAGACTAGCAGACCTTATATCTTCACGCAGAAGGCTTAATGAGATTTCGAATTACCTACAGCTGCTCTAGAACCTCACTGTAAACCTATTGCTATCAAAACTTCATGACGAAGGAAGTAAAGTCATAACCTATGCCAACAGCTACACTATATCGCTATGATTCAACATGGTTCTTATCTCTTTTTTCTTCTTCTATATATGAGTGAAGTAGCTCCTCTTTCCCGTTTAAGAAAACATGCCGTGTAGCTAATGGCTTCAAAAATATATACGAGTAAACCGTCCAAATATAAATTAAATAGAGAAAAGTCCTCTGTACTAGTAGGAGTGGAGGAGTATTCATTCTCGGTAGTTGCTGTAAACAAAGTTTTACTCCCTGAAGCAAGGCCAGAGTTGTTGGACGCAGCAGAAAGGGAACCACCGAGTAGCATGGGGGAACTCGAGGACTGACGTGTTCGGAGTTGGGGAGAGGGGTGATGTTTTTGAAAAGGCGTTAGAAATTGAGTTATTTCCGCTAGGTATTAGAGATTATTTCCGCTGTGATGTATATGAGTTATATTCTAATATGGTATGTATATACAAATTCAGATTTGTATTTCAAAGTGTTATATAATATATTTTATTCGTTCCGCTGTGAGATTCGTGTTTACTCTGATACCGTTTAGATTCTGATGTTCTTCTTCTTCTTCTATTCTATTAGTTCTATCTTATCTTTCTCATCCTCTTATTTCTTTCTATTAAAGATCTGTATTTTCGTGCACTTTGAGTTAAATGTGTAGGATATTAGTCAGCTCAAATTGGTACGGATTTATGGGCCTGTCTAGTTGGTATCAGAGCTGAAGGTTAAGTGATTACCTTGGCTCTGTGGTGTAACTCAATAGAGATGGAGTTAGTAATACTCTAGATCGAGTTTAAGTGTATATATATGAGCGCGTATTTGTAAATTAATATAAAATTTGTTTTATATTGTGTTGACTGGTCAGTCGAGTGGTTTATGAATTCTGGTCGAATCAGTAATGCAAACTGTGTCGATAGGTGTTTATAAACTCTTGAACAGAGTAATTCGACATAGTATTGTTTCGAAGAAGGGTAAATGAAATAATTTTACTCAAATTATATCTTTATATAAAAAAGTATACATCTTAATATTATTATAATATATTAAATGTGTGATTATTATTATAATCAAAAAAGATCGTAATTGAGTTGGCTATGTAAATAACCCATCGAAACTCGTAAAACATGATATACGAAATCAGTTGGACTAAATCTAAAAATAAATGATAGTTGAAATAAAACTCTAGAAATTTGGAAAGTGTTGTAAATAAATTTGGATTAATGTAAGGGAATTTTAAAATCCTGGGAGAGATTTGGAAATGTGTTTCAAGCATTTCAAAAAGATATTTGGAAGTACATTTCAAGATAAAAGTGTTAAAAAAAATAAGTTTTGAATGTGATATAGTATTGAACTCACTTCGGTTGCTGGAAAATAATTCTGATGGTGAACCGCGACATTATCGGTGTTCATTTTCGAGTTTCTAAGTGACGGATTACTACCAAGATTTCTCGAACTGATTTGAAATAAAACCCAGGAATTTGAATTCTAAGATTTGAGTATGAAGTTAAAAAGATTGAAAAGGTAAAAAGGGATAAATAATATTGGAATATAACTAAAACTAGGGTAAATTGAATCAGATTGGATTAGAGATAATCTGGGATGGAATTTGATTGTTGAGCAAGAACTTGGAGTTGAGATTGGAATTGGAATTTTAAATGAAATTCGGCTTAGTAAAAGCGAAAGATTGCTTTGAGAATGGATTGATGGGAGACCAACCAAGGATGCCTGATTATATGCTAAAGTAATAGCAAATGGCAGAAATAGAGTTGAATGCCAGACAAAAGGGTACACGTTTATATTTTATACGAGTATGAGATTTGCATGAATCTATTGGGAAAGCTGCTTGGTTGTTTGTTTTCTTTTGGATTTGGAGAAAGCCCAGAGTGGCGAGTGCTAGTAGTACCAAATGAGCCGTGCAGAGAAGATGCTGGCGAAATTCTCTGAAAAATTTAAGCTGTTAGGAAATTTTCAGAATTTCTAAAAGTATTCATTAATATGAAGGAATTAATATTTTAAATAAAGTTAAATGATTCAGTGGAAACTGAAGTTAAGAACTAAATAGATGGTTTTAACCAAATTAATATGGATTGTATCATTTTCCCTACCTTAGTAATTTCGGGGACGAAATTCTTTTAAGGGGGAAGGAATATAATGTCCCTCATTTTTATCGGTTTATATTTGAATATTTAAATTAGTTTAAATATTGAATTCGTAATATAAGTGGATTTATATATTAATTAAAATGGAGCTGAACGTATAAAAATATATATTAAATATAATCGAGCCCGTAATATCGCGCCAGTTCGTTATTTAACGTTCTGAACTTCAACTAAGTGTACAGGACCCGTTATTAGTCGGATTTCTTCGAAACAAGAAATGTTGGAATCCGTTAAGTTGTATCTTTCTAATGGAAGTGGAAAATGGAGATTTCGTCTTATAGATTGCAAGATATGTCCAAATCAAATATTCAGAAAGTCGCTATGAAATCGTATATGGCCATAACGGTTATTTAAATATACTTAAACATCGGTTTCAAATTTAGACCTGATTCTTTTAGGACATAGTGATAAATTAATTTTTAGAATTTTACTATAATTTTTAATTAACTAAATACGCAACTTTTTATTTGGAGTATTTTGCACCCTGTATCAGTATTTCGGGATTTTACAATATGAGTTAACCTACCGATATTATTATACTTTTGAGATCATGGCACATTGTCCGTCACAACGATATTTTTATTTTTGTCTATAGTGGTCTGTATAATGTAAGACTAAAATTTATTGGATCCGCTACTACCAATGGAATAACTTAAATACCTTTTGCCATTTTCTAATCTTATCAAAACATTACCCTGACAATTTCAGATCGTGGCCATAGCGTGTTCTGTTTGACGAATCTTCCAGCAGAAGGACAACATTCTTTAAATATGGGTATGGTGTGTTTTGTTTGACAGTGATATCTGGACTAAATTAAAAAAAAAAAATCGTAATACCTAAATTCATGACCAAGTTTCCACTCCTATTTCCTACTCTAAACTAGTGAACAGGCCTATGTTCCTATTTCTTCACATCCAAATTTAGAGCATTTTTCGTTTTTGGCCTTTTTTTTTTCACTTTTGGCCTCATTTTACAAAATATTGCAAATGTAGCCCCTTTTTAGCCACGTAGGGGAAATTGTATCTGATCAGTTATATTGGCAAAATCAAATATTGCGCCAATATGAACAAACCTTTGGGGCGCAATCCTTGATTGCGCCCCGATAGATTTAAAAAAAACAGTCAAAGAGGACACTGTTGTGTCTGATCGTAGGCATAGCTACTCTGCTTTTTCTTTTTTGACCAAAACCTTGGGCTCTTGTCCTAATTCAACACTCTTAAACCATTTACACCTTTATATGTCACCTCATTCTCTTGTATCTCTTCATTCTATCACCTCATACACTTATCTTGCCTCATACAAAATGATTTCTTTGCCATCATCCGCAGACTACGACGAGGAGGCGTACGTAGAGGTGAGACAACAACAGCTCGCGGAAGAACTTGAGTTCCTACTGGAACTTGAGAAATGATCACCGATCCAACGGGCGAACGTACAACCTCAACATGAAGATCAAATGCGACAAGTTCAACTCTCGTACGAACAGATGGTCACTGAACCATTGATCGAAGTTGAGGCATATCGAATTCCATATGTTGATCTTATCCAGTACGTTGCTATTGCAGTTATACCATTGAAGTTGCAGTTCGCGCGGAAGGCAACACTATAGGTCGGCACATGCGGACATGTCCAGCCTATCCAAATGGTTGCAATTACACAGAATGGATAGACGAACTGTTATGCCCAAGGGATGTAGTATATGCAAACGAGCTCGAACGAGAGATTCGACGTCTCGAAAATGTTATTGAACAATTGCGGTTTTGGGTAATTAGTAATTTGTTTGTCTCAAGTGCAATGGTGTACTAATTTTAGGTCGTTTGAATGGTTGGAATTAATGTATTTGGAATTGTAATGAATTGTTGGAATTAATATATGTTGAGTTTGTCTTGATTTGTTGAGAAGTGGGCAATTTCTTTTTAGATTGTAGATGATTCGAGAGCCAAGCCGATGCCAAATTTATATCCCGGATTCATATTGTAGGCAAAGAGGGAGCCAAGTTGTTCTCGGCATCTATTGGCGCAATCAATAATCGCACCAAGAGATAGCCGAGAACAAATTCATGTTGCAAACCTCCTGGCGTCGGCAACGAGCTCTTTGGACCGACAAACCTATTAAAAACCTTTAAGATTTATTACCGCAATTTAAAAAATAACTATTTGCAATCTATAATTCTAGTAATAATTCCTTGAAGCAAAAGGCAAAGAAACATCAATTTGCAGCCTCTTCATTGTTATTCTCCCAACCGGGAGATACGACCAAGACCAAGTCTACAAACGAGTATACGTATAATAAAACATAAGATGCATATGTGTATAACAGAACATAAGATGCATACGTCTAATAAAACATAAGATGTAATACCTGCACCAATGTAAGACAACCTCCAATGGAATCGCCCCGCCCTAAGTCAACCGTGATAGCTCTGCATATGTGTAGCCAAGCATGGCGCTACCCCAATCATGCTGCCGACATACATCAAAATCCTCAAGTAATGTAGCCATCTAAGCCACATCCGAGATTTCGAATGGTCACATACCAAACGTGATGTGATAATGTGAATTATAATCGCATGCGCACGCTGCTCTACTTGTACTTGCGAAGCATCCTATGGAATGTCAACCGCTAGTTGTGCTCTAAACCACTTCATAGTAATCATCTCGGGCCCCCACCACGCTTCTCCTGGAGGAGATAATCTTAGCAATCTCTGGCACATCTCTGCATAATCAGCTGGTTTAGGTACGGTGAATGGATGTCCATCGATTGGTGTGCCAAGCAGAACCGCTACGTCCTCCAATGTGATCGTCATTTCACCGCATTTGAGGTGAAACGACGATGTCTTAGGTCTCCATCGATCAATCAAAGCCGTTATGAGATGGCGGTCAATTTTTATGGATCCAAGTCGATGTATCAAAAGAAAGCCCGCTCGTTAAAGAAGTGCTAACACATCGTCACGATTTGAAGTGACCGACTTTAACGAAGACCAGTGCTCTATGGTTTCAACAGGGTCTTTGCCCTGCCACACAATAACAAAATTGATTTTTTAACTAGTTTAACACATACAATAACAATGAAGGGATGGGTGCTCTATGCTTACCGACATCAATTCCACGTTGTTTGAACGATGTTGAGACTGTAAATATAAGACGCTCCCGTCTACGAGTTTGGCCAACATCTCTGCGTAATCTACATAATTCAATGCTAACAAATTTAGTATTATGTTTCTCTAAAACAAGTACATGAATACAAATCTTCAATTCCACACAAACTCAGTATAGTGAGATCATCTAGCAATCTTCAATTCTACAAAACTACCATGACATTTCAATTTCTATGAGTACCCACAACCCAAGCTCCTAAACCTAATTTCTTCGATTCTCAATAAAAATATCATGAAATCAACAATTGTATATATTAGACAACAATAGATCATCATTAACTAGCAATGAATCAACCGTGCGCAAAATCCCAAGGATAATTAAAAAATCCTAAATCCAATTTCTGAAAGAACGAGACAAAATTAAAAGAGATTATTACCTAAAGCTTGTTCTTGTGTCAAAGAGCTTGCCATTTTAATTAAGAACTGGAATTTATTTGAAGAAATTTGGGTTTTGATTTAATTGAGGTACTGGGTTTTTGGGTTGTAAGTGGAAGAGTTTGAGAAATGAGGATGAAAGGGTACGTCGGCTGCTTTTTTTTAAAAAAGAAAAAATCTATCAGGGCGCAATCAGGGATTGCGCCCCAAAGGTTTGTTCATACTGGCGCAATCTTTGATTGCGCCAATATAACTGATCAGATACAATTTCTCCTATGTGGCTAAAAGGGGGCTTTATTTGCAATATTTTGCAAAACGAGGCCGAAAATGAAAAAAAAAGAGGCCAGAAATGAAAAATGCTCCCAAATCTAAAGAGAAGTACTGCCTGACCCAAAATATCTTAGCATATAACTTAAAAACTAAGTTTATATGCTGTATAAATATATATATTTATTTCAGTACGTATGTAACAGCTGTGAAGTGAATGAAACCACACCCTGAAATATAGACAAGCAGACCTTATATCTTCACGCAGAAGGCTTAATGAGTTTTTGAATCACCTACAGCTGCTCTAGAACCTCACTACAAACCTTGGCTATCAAAACTTCATAACGAAAGAAGTAAAGTCATAACCTATGCCAACAGCTACACTATATCACTATGATTCAACATGGTACTTATCTCCTTTTTTTCTTCTTCTATATATATGAGTGAAGCAGCTTCTCTTTCCCGTTTAAGAAAACATGCCATGTAGCTAATGGCTTCAAAAATATAGACGAGTAAACCATCCAAATATAAATTATACAGAAAGAAGTCCTCTATACTAGTAGGAGGGGAGGAGTATTCATTCTCGGTAGTTGCTGCAAACAAAGCTTTACTCCCAGAAGCAAGGCCAGTGTTGCTGGACGCAGCAGAAAGGGAACCACCGGGTAGCATGGAGGAACTCGAGGACTAATGTGTTTGGAGTTGGGGAGAGGGGTGATGTTCTTGGAAAGGCGTTAGAATTTGAAGGAGAATGGGGGACCGAGAAGAGAAGATCACCGAGCGATGGGGTTTTAAAATGAGCGTGAGTTTATTTTATCTGTAGTTGAAGTATATAATAAGGAAGATCGAAGAAAGGGACGTAAATGGTGTATGTAGGAAGCAAGAAGCAAGTTGTACCTAAAACAAAAGAAAAGGTGAACCTGGCGGAAAGGTTTGGCCAGGCAGGAGTGCTTGCATCAACAACAAATAAAGAGAAAAATGAAGGCCTGCAAGAGTTTTGGTAGAAGAAAAAAAGGGGAGCTTGATGGAGTTACAAGGGAGGACGTGGGGCTTAAACATGGGATTTAAAGTGGGTTAGAAATGAGTTGGCGTGGAGAATTATTGGGTATCTGAGGAGGGGAAGTAGATGATTACGTGGCCACAGGAGTGTATTTGGCAGAGAAGAAAATGATGTAAATATTTGAACTTTGGTTTTAGAGTTGGGTAGCGAATAAAGTGGGCCGGTGGAGGCTATTGAATGCGATGCTAGGGGGAATGTGAGTTGAGAAGGTGGGGTGCTGACATGAGGAAAACACGTGGCAAGTGATGTATGAGCATTAGTGAAGAAAGTGAAATCAAGCTTACGGCAACGAGGAAGTGAGGTAGGAACTTGTCAGTAAAAATTGAATACTTTGTTGTTCATCAACTCGCAGGTCAGATTCAGCATATCAGGATCAAATCATATTATTATACTATGAAGGAAGTATAAAGTGTAGCGAACGTGTGGTTTTGAGGAGGCGGTAGGCTCCTATCTTGAATTCGATGAAGATGGATTTAAAACGTGATTATAGATAAGTGAGGCTTGCCAGTATTGGATGAAGCAACTGTTGATCACAAAGTCAGTGTGATGCCGCGGCTAAAAACTTTGGTCCAGACGTGAAGCTGTAGTGTTAACTAAAGGTTCATGACACGTCAGGTAAGTAGTTGGCCGGGAGAGTAGCACGTTGTGACAGAGTTTTGGATATTTTTGTGCAAATAACGATAGCACATTTATTGTGCTGATCATAAGGAGCTCGATGCATCGGCAATGAAGGCTGCAAGTGGTGTTTAAGAAAATGATTAATAGCAGGGCGACGATGAATTGAATGTGATCGGATCCGTTGGAATCGTAACAACCTAATCTACATTGTGGAACTGATTTCACAGAGAACAGAGCAGCCGGAATTTCATGATAAATCAACTGACGCAAATCGTTATTTAATGGTTAACGTACGAAGGTAAGTAAATTCACCAACTCTGATCCATTTTAAATATTGTAATTATATTTTAATATTGGTTGAATGTTGTGTGATGGTCGCTTAGATAAATTACAGTTAAATTGGTTGAATTATATATACCTCGTTGCATGTATACACATCATTAGCTAGATACCAATTATGTTGACTATAATATTCCCTAGTATGGAATTAGTGTTAATCGTGTTAACTAACGTCTGTGGATGTAGGAAACCGGTTGGAGGAATCCAACCGGATTCCACAAACTGTTGGTTTTATATTATTTATATAAACACTGTTTGAACCCAAATGACATTTAAAACCGTGTATGGATATTGATTAAATCAATAGACAATATCGATAAAAAAAGTGGCAGCAACAGACCAAAATCCATCGTTTGGTTAAGAAATTGATTGGTCGTCAGGCAAATCAACGAAGTTAGTTATAAAAATTATATAATAGAAGTTCTATTCTAAACTGGTATTTTATAATTCATTTATAAACGATTATTTGATATTTAAATAAGATATGAAGTTGTAATTATCCTACGAGTAAATAATTTAGAAAATTATTTAAGGCAAACGGTCAAGAAATATTATTAGATTAATTATATTAATCTAATGGTAAGAAGTAAATTAAAATCAGTTAACGAATTTACTGATGGAATGAAGCTGATTAAATCAACTATTTATTGGAGAATGATTTTTAGATTAATTGGTCTTCAATTAATCTAATGAAAATAACTTAGCGGTAAACTGATCAAAAAATTTTAGAAGATTCCTTATTAATTACCCTTTTTAAATTTATGAGGTATTAAATAATATTTAACCAATCTAATTTATTATTGTTTATATACAGTAAGCAACCAATCTAATTTAAATTAATGATGAGGTAAATTGTTTACTTCAGCAATGATGAAGTAAAATATTGTTTAATTATTAATTAAATAATTGTTTCTTAAATGGATATCATTTAAGATGTTATTGAATTAGTGATGAGATATTACTTGCATTAAGTAAAATGACTCAAATAAATGTATTTTGGTAAAAGAAGTTATAAATATAATTGTATAACGAAGACGCAGCAAAGAATTAATAATTAAATAAGTAATTGTAAACAACTGAGTTTTCAAATTAAGGATATGGCGTTATAGAACAATATTTAAAACATAGCAAGAAGTACGATTTGTCGGATTATAAAGATAAGGGGTTAGAGTTACGAACTTATATCTATTCTAAGATAAGGATGTTGTTGATCAAGGTCTGAGAGGTCATTAAAATACCCCAACTTGAACGTCTTCACTATTATCGATGGATGGTATGAGTTTGTAACGGAAAGAGACGTCGATATTAGTTATAAAGTGGAATATAGTAGTGTATTGCAAGTCTTTGAACTATAACAATAAAATAACGTTGTTGACTAGGCTTAAGCATGACTGCCATGTCGAGATTAGTTATAAAGGGAAATATTATAGCGTATGATAAGTTTTGAACTATAACGATAAATTAGCGTTGTTGACCAAGCTTAAGCATGATTTTTATATATAGCACTACTCCCTAGGGAATGTAAACAGTTTGGTTTGAAATCCACTTATTCTAAAGTAATAAGTAACAATGTTTGTACAAAGAAATATAAGAATAAGGTTAGAAAGAGAAATTGGAGAATCGTTTCAGAAAACGATGACATCATTTTGATGTTTGGAATATGATTAGAATGAAATAACACTATTAGGAATTGGAATTATAATTCGACGACGTCGAATGCAGTAAAGGAAATTATTTTAGGAATTACAATTTGATAGGATAATTAATCATTAGTTTTAAACCAATAAATTATAATAGGATATGTAATCAATGTTTAGCTATAAACTTGATATTGGTTTAACGAGGAGTTGACTTAGAAACAGAGTTTATAAAGTGGAATGGGCATATAAAATTATGAAAGAGATTTCGGTAAACAAGATAAGGGTAATTATTACTTGAATAAAGAGATTATTCGATAAAGGCGTTCAGATTTATATAATAGGGATTATATTCACATTTTAAAGTGAATAATGTTTTAAAAAGTGAACGTTTGGCAGATCTAAATGTTTATAATGAAATTGGAATTATTTTTCCAATGTAGATAGGATATATTATCCAAGTGTAAAAAACAAAGAATGTGAAAAGAATGGAAATGTTTCGAACGTTGATAACGTATATTTTCTAGAACATGGTAAAATAAGAGTTTATAATAACTGGGAATGTTTCCAAGAATTGTGAAAAGGCTAAAATGAAGTCTGAGAAATATCTATTAAGATATGGGCATTTAAATAAATGTTAAGTAAAAAGTGCCTGTGGCTGTGTGATGTTTTGTTGTACATTTGAATGAATGTTTGTTTTTACTTCGATAGTTAAATAACCGACTATGTAACAACCCGGAAAATCTGAACCAATTTAAAAATTTTAAATTGGCTATTTTGGTGGATTTTAAATATTTAAAATAAATATTTTAAATAATAACGACGAAAAGAAAGTTGAATCGACGTTTGAAAATAAATATAATTAATTCTAATTATAAACAAGGCCTTAAATGGTGCGGTAGTTTCAAAATTTGAATTCAAACTTTGACTGACCGTACCGAGTGCAAAATAAAATGGAATTTAGTTAAACCAAAAATATTTAAATCTGTTAGCGAATATGTTTCTAACGAATCTGAAAAATCGAAGTTTCGTAGCGGGAAGTAAAAGTTATGGCCAAATGAATTTTCAGAAAGGTCGCTATAGAGTTTATATAGCCCATGAAAATGGCCATTTTGCAAACGACTTTCGGCTTCGTTCTTTTTCGGGGACGAAAAGTTTTAAGTGGTCGAGATTGTAATAACCCGGAAATCCGAACTAATTTAAAATTTTATTTTGGCAATTTTAGTGAATTTTGAATATTTAAAATAGATTATTTTAAATAATAACGACGAGAAATTTATTTTGAATAGAATTAGAACATATAGTTTTATTCGAATCGTCGTTAGAATATAAATATTTTATTTTAATTATAAAAGGAACCGAAAATGGCGCGGTAGTTCGAAAATTCGATTTCAAATTTCAAATGGATGTACGGGATTCAAAATAAACTGGATTTTAGTGAAACCAAAAATATTTGAATCTAACTAAGAAAATCTTTCCAACGAATCCGAAAAATTGAAATTTCATAGCGGGAATCAAAAGATATGCCCAGTTGAAAATTCAGAATAGTCGCTATGGAATTCTGGCCCTTAAAAATGGAAATTTTGCAAACGACCTCGGTTTTCGACGAAACCACTTTTGTTGGATCCAGGATGTCAAGTTATTGCTAGGTTTCAAAATTCGTAATTTTTCGAATCAACATATGAGCGTGGAGAAGGAAAACGCATTTGACCAGTTTCAGTTGATTTTAATCGACTGGAAAATGACCATTTTTCAAACGGTCTCAGAATTCGACGAAACTAGTTTTGTTAGGACCGTATCGTCAATACGAAGTTAGAAAATATTTTTCTGGAATTTTTAGAGTCCGTGTGTGACCCCAGTGAATTGAAATGCACGTTCAAAGTCAATATATAGAGTTATATTTTGATTTTGATGAAAACTGATCGAAACGATCGAACCAGCTTACGATACATATCCCATTGGGTTCGGAATGGGGGTAATTAGCTATGGACGATAGTCAGTGGGTTTGATTTTGAGGTCGAAATTAAAAGTTGTTTTTTGAAATCAAATGATTAAATAAGTAAATAAAATTAAAAAAACCCTCACCCCTCCTCTCCAATACCCTCAGGCCTCCCATCCATTACTATTCGATATCAAAATAAAAAAAAGGAAAGAGAAAATCGCGCCGCCCCTCACCCCCGTTCGTCGATGCCCCCCCACATCGCCCTTCCCCCTGGCCAACGCCACCTCCGGCGAGAAGCCTCTCCTCCCATCGCCTCTCTCCACTCGAGAACGGTAGCCCCAAACCCGATCCCCTTCAGCAAACCCTAGCCCGACGCTTCCATGCCACCTCCGACGCCGAGACCAGCGGCGCTAACATCCTGCCTCCACCAAACCCCTCTGCGCCTCCACCCGTCGACCCTAATCCTACTGTAAGTTTAATTTTATTTAGTTTAGTTGATTACTTTATTTATTTAAAGTAATTAGAGGAAAAAAATAAATGAATGATAAAAATCAGTTTAATATATATATATAAGATTGCATAAAAATGTTATTTTTATTATGAAATACTTTTAAATGGAAATAAGATTTTATTTAAATAAAAAGGTATGATTTTTATCAATACAAAGAAATGATTTTTATCAATACAAAGATATGATTTTTGTCAATACAAAGATATGATTTTTATCAATACCAAAATATGATTTTTATATTATAGAAAGAATAAAATTATGATTTTTATATTATAGAAAGAATAAAAATATGATTTTTATATTGTAGAAAGAATAAAAATATGATTTTTATATTGGTAGAGTATTAAAAATATGATTTTTAATGTACAGAACATCATATTAAAAATGTGATTTTTATATGAACAACGTGAAGAGGATGGTGTAGGAATTTCGGGCAAATCCAATCGATCAGAAATTCAAAATAGAAAGGAGGAGTGGATCCCAAATGTGAGAACTCCTCACCTTTATCTTAATTTCTAGTTTGAAATATATACTAGGATGCAGACGATGCTTAGTAGCACCTGACACCCGTTGTCCACAGACCATGGATGACTTGTTTGTTTGGTTGCTATGTTGTGAAATTTGATTGTGATGTGGAATGAAATAAAATATTTTGTAGTTGAAAATATTTTATAGTTAAAAATATAATTTTTAAAAGTGTATAGAAAATAAATATTTATAAACAAATCGGATGATTTGTTTATATACACTGATTTGACTGATATTGATTGGGACGATAAATTTTACACATCGCCCAACTACACAAATAAAATCTGTGTTTGTTGATTTGAAACCCCACACGGGTATTGGGATGATATTTGACGTACACTAATCCCGATTGTCTAGTTGTATGTCAATCGATGGATTGACAGACTGTGTAAGCGTTAATTATTTATATTTAATGCTTAGGCAGTTGTGTGGTGCACTCTGGATGATGGTTGATGATTTATCATTGCTGTTATATACATGTGTTGTAGGAAATCCATATAATTAACGTTATATGGTAATTGATTGGGCCTCATTCCAATATAGAAAATCCACGTTGTGACGACCCCAAAAACCCGTATTGATGGTGTCAAGGGTAATCTTTGGAATATAACACATAAACAGATAATAGCAGATCAGAAATAAATAAATACATCAGATAATGTACACATAATACACTGAATGAACATCATCTGAGTTACACAGTATACAGGATCATACTTAGTACAAATACAGCTCAGCTATACATAAATGTCAACAACGGAAAACAAACATAATATGGACAATAGGAGCTGAACAGCATAAAAAGAGATAAATGGTAGAATCCATCTTCAGCTACAGCTATCCAGAATGAGCCTGCTAAAACCTGAACACAAGGCTGCCCGTGTAGAAAAAGGGGCACCCGAGTTTGCAAGTGAAACAAACTACGAGTCAGTCATGGGACTGGTATGAGAAATCTACTTAACACATTTATAATATGGCTAATCACAGGACCACGCCACTTTCACGGAACGGGTTTACTCCATTGGATTGCCAGTGCTTAAAACAAGTAAATCTTTTAAACATCGCAATGCTTTTTACAAAAATGAAGCTATTATAAGACTCAGTTCCCATCACACAATGCAACGCAAACCGGAGGATGGAGTTTTAACTTATAATGGCCAAAATATGCTTGATACGAATAAAACAAAAGAATTTAAAATGTAAATGTTATCGTTTAATTCTTAATCAGACTCCAACCGTAAATTAGTAAGAGAACGATTCTCTAAGTATTAACCCCGAAGGCCGAAACCAACATCAGACCAATACCCAGGAAACCACCCATCTTAGCTCGTTTCCAGTTAGTTTCTAATTTTATATACAGTCATAAATATCAATCATAGACGGCATAAGTGCCCCATACCACTATGTCGCCATATATAGGTATACAATCAAAACCGCACATGTCGTATTTGGAAATTGGATTTCCTTCATGAACCAAGGCAAAAGATAGTCCTTACCGAATTCGAGACGCTCTAGCCCGCCCCTCAGGACCGAGACTCAGGTGGGCCCTTGGAGCGACAAGGTCGGTCCACCGATGTGGATTAAAATGCCTGAACACTGCGTTTTCCCGCCCTTTGGGGCGTAAATGAGCCAACGAATGACTCCATTGGCTTCACATAGTCACCGATATATCCGATGCGCCTCGCAACAACAACAACCACATAGGTGAAAATAATATGAATGTCAACCAGTTTAAGCACTGACACCACCTCTAGCTAGAACGAAACGCATGTCCTCCCTGAGGTCCTCTCCCGTTTCTGGTTCATACCGGGGTGTGAGGCTCGCGAATTCACGTTATACACAAAGCTATGCCACACAGGCCGTGCTTTGATCATCAACCACAAGACTTTGCTTTTCAACAGAAGCCTTGATCACTGCATCTTAGCATGCCACATAGCCAATTCACACCATGCAACTGATGGTTATCAATCACAAAGAATGAATTCCAATGTCGGACACACAGTCCATTTATAAGTTCATTCTGGGTCTGAACGAAACCGGAGGCACTATATACCTCGCATACCCATCGATCTCCACGTACGTCTGGACGATTACCACTCATTATCCATATTTCGGGATGTCTCCCAATCGGGACATCAGTTATCATCCAACCGAGGTGAAGGTCTCCGGTCTTCAACCACCGTCTTCATCGTCGACTTCTTATCGTCGATTCAGTTATTCAGAATGGGATAAACCCGGTCTTTCTGAGCAACTCGCGTATATAATAAACAAGTGCTACACAAACACAACATACGCCTCATTCCAATTCATCATTCACTAACCGTAAATTAGTAAGAGAATGATTTTCCAAGTATTAACCCCAAAGGCCGAAACCAACATCAGATCAAAACCCAGGAAACCATCCGACTTAGCTAACCTTCAGTTAGTTTATAAATTTCACATTCAACCATCAAATATCCAATAAACCGGGTAAATTCGGTTTATTTCCATTCCATATCATTTATAATATTTTATAACGATTTATCGCTATTTTTATTTATTTAAAAATAGCCAATTTATTCAAATGACGCTTCAGGCCATAACGCGGCCGTGGCGCTGTTTTTCTTCAGTTTTGATTTACACATATCTGAAAATCTAACTGTTGGATCTTCACAAATTTTATATCATTAGAAAGATCTTTTCAAAACGAATCCAACAGTTTCAGTTTTGGGAAAATCCGACGGTCGGATCTCCCGGTACACTCATTTGAAGTTTCGATTTCAAAATACGAACTGCAGCATCGTTATTCGATTTAATTTAACTATAAGCACTGTTTTTCTTCAGATTTGAATTAAACATTCCAGACAATCTAACCGTTATATATATATATATATAAATATAATCGATTCTAGCACTGTTTTTCTTCAGATTTGAATTAAATATTCCAGACAATCTAACCGTTGCATCTTCCCAAAGTTGCTATGGTTGGAAAGATATTTCCAAAGCGAACCCAACGGTTTCGGTTTCGGGAAAAATCCGATGGTCGGATCTCCCGCACTAATCGTTTGAAATCACGGTTTCAAAACACGAACTGCAGCTTCGTTATTCGATTTATTTTAATTATATATATATAATCTATTCTTCGATTTCAAAACGATATTCTTTTCACACATTTGATAAAAATGATATTTTTATCCAACAGACATTTATTTCAACACTTCACTATTTTTAACACTTCATGTATATAATAAAAATGTGATTTTTATTGTAAAACAATTTATTTCAAAACACGACTATTTTATATAGTTTCATATAGATGATAAAAATATGATTTTTATTATAAAACAATTTATTTCAAAACACGACTATTTTATATAGTTCATATAGATGAGAAAAATATGATTTTTATTATAAAACAATTTATTTCAAAACACGACTATTTTATATAGTTCATATAGATGAGAAAAATATGATTTTTATTATGAAACAATTTGTTTCAAAACATGAATGTCGTTCAACACATGAATTTCTATTCAACACATGAATTTCTATTCAACACACGAATATAGTTTCAACACATGAAAATAATTCTAACACATGGATATTATTGAAAATTTCGGCAGCATAACGGCAGGGTAGTTAAAACCGGGGCCGTCCCTAGTACGGCTCCTCGCTCTACCTTAAAGCCTCGTAGCTTTTGACAATGGGGATTTCATGCATTTAGTTCACACGCAGGCGGCATGTTTATTTTATTTTTCCACAAACTAATCCTATGTGGTTTCAACCAAATAATTCTCAACCACAAACGGATATTTTTCAACCATAATCAATCAATTTCAACCACAAACAATTCTAATCAACCATTCGCTATCAACCAATTTTCACATCAATCACAACTAATAAATATTGTCCATGGTTTGTGGACGAGGGGCTTATATATATATACATATATATATATATTTATAAGTATATTTCACTTCACTTCAACACATATATAATTTTTACAACGCATATATAACTTATACATCGAACGTACAACTTATACAACGCTTATACACGAGGCATACAATGCTTATGTAACTCATAGATCGACTATATAATTTATACATCATCGTTTTCCATATCGTTTATAATTCAGAAATCTCACATTGGGTTCCACTCCACCAAAAATAGCAGAAGGCTCAGAAAAATATGCGGTCTCTTCTAGAATGTAGAAGACATCCACACGAGTCAACTGTCTCTTGTTTCACTGAATTTCGTCTACAAATGAAAAAGATATGATTTTTACAGTGAACCAAAAACCGTAACTAGGTCAAAGGCTACCATGGATTTGAAGCTTGAGGGGAGCTCTTCAAAAACCCTAACTAGGTCAAAGGCTATCGATGTGTGTAGGAGGAGAAAACGAGGAGAGAAGGGAAGAAGGAGTTCCGCCGATCGTTTGGAGGGTTTATCGGGGAGAGAGAGAGAGAGAAGTGTGAGCCAATTAGAGATTTTTACTTTATTTATATATTTTAAAAATCCTAAAATACCCCTTATCTCATACGAACTCCAATCCAAACCCAACGACTGTCGTCCCCAGCTAAATACCCCTATTCCGAACATAATGGGATATGTTTCCTAGGCCCATTCGACTGTTTCAGTCAGTTTTTCTTCAAATTAAAATATAAAACATTCAATATTTAATTTGAGCGTACATTTCAATTTGCCGGGGCCACATACTGATTCTAAAAATTCCCGAAATATAAATCTAGCTATGTTTTGACGATACGGTCCCAACAAAACTAGTTTCGTTGAATTCTCAGACCGTTTGAAAAATGGCCCTTTTCTGGTCGATCCAATTTAATAGAAATCGACCAACCACATTTTCCTTTGCCACGCTCACATATTAGCTTCAAAAATTATGAAATTTGAAACCTAGCAATAATTTGACATCCCGGATCTAACAAAAGTGGTTTCGTCGAATTCTGAGGTCGTTTGCAAAATGGCCATTTTCACGGGCTATATAAACTCTATAGCGACCTTTCAGAAAATTCATTTGGCCATAACTTTTGCTTTCTGCTATGAAACTTTGATTTTTCAGATTCGTTAGAAAGATATTCGCTAACAGATTTAAATATTTTTGGTTTCACTAAAATCCATTTTGTTTTGCACCCGGTACAGTCAGTCAAAGTTTGAATTCAAATTTTGAAACTACCGCGCCATTTCAGGCCTTGTTTATAATTAGAATTAATTATATTTATTTTCAAACATCGATTCAAACTTACGTTTCATCGTTATAATTTAAAATAGTTATTTAAAATATTTAAAATCCACCAAAATAGCCAATTTAAAATTTTGAAATTGGTTCAGATTTTCCGGGTTGTTACAATCTCCCCCACTTTAAACTTTTCGTCCCTGAAAAGGAACAAAGTCGAAAGTGGTTTGATTAATCAACTCTACTTTCAATCTGGCTTCCATTTTTCAACTTTTCAATTTCTAAGAATTTTCAAAATTCTTCAAAAATTTGACTAACACCCTAAATTTTCGAAAAATTTCGCCATAACCTCCTTTGTACGGGGAGGGGTTTGGAAATTTATTGGGCCATATTAGGTACCCAATAAATCCTAATAAGCATGCACATATTTATAGTGATATATTCCGGTGTCCACAGGGTAGTGTGTATAGATCATAACTCCGGAGAATAAATTCTCGTCACCCTATAAATGGTTTTTGTGCCTTAATGACCAGAGAGACGTGTTTATTGTCATCTACAGACCCGTGTGGGGTTTTTATTAATCTGGCAATTTACCGTTACATTTTATATGGTCCTTATTAGTCATCAGTTCAACCTGTAATATATAGTCATCGCCATACAAGCCGCTCGCTCGTATGGTAAATCTTCAACCTCGTCACGCAAGCTCCAAATGCTTTTGTGGTATATGATGAAGTATGCCTATCTTCAAGAAGTGTGCCATGTGATGTAGTTCAAAATTAATTGTTACTATCCTATGGCGACGTTTATTATTACATACAGAACAACCAGCACTCCGCATCCAATGGCATTCACAGGAGTTGATATAATAATAAAATTGCGCATCCAACTCATTAATGTTTACCTATTTGTCTGGCACACAAATAAATTCTTTACTCAACCGCTAATCCTTTTGCCTGTTCAAACATATATAGTGCACATGTATATATTTCTATTTATTTTTAAATCAGTTCAATACTTGATTTAATTTCATAAATTTACCATCATTCTCTTCTTGATTAAATTAACTATCGTTCTAATAATTTAATTAATCATATCCACTGTCACACAATACAAACAACAATCAATTTGTTTTTAACTTTTCAAAAATATACTTTTCTTTATATATTCGAAAATCCTATTTCTAAAACCATACTATATATATAATCGCAAATATGTTATTTATAAACACATAACTCTCAACTCGTTCTGGGGCACTTCTGACACCATCTCTAACGAGTTATTCCGATTGTGCTATACTCATACTAGGATATTGCTGATCCTATCTGTAATGAGTTACTCGTCCTAGAACACTACTAGTTCTGTTTCTAACGAGTTCGTTAATATGTTATATTCCAGCACTAAGCTTAACCAAAGCTCTGATACCAAACTGACACAGCCCGACGAAATCCGGTAGGCTTTGCAACCATCCCTTCATCCCCCAAAGCAGCAGGTAAAACCCACCGTGGCTGTCACTAGTCCCCCAGTACCCTTGTTTTAGAAATATGATTTTTGAATATATAAAAGGTATATATTTGAAAAGTAAAAGAGTATGTGAATCGATTAGTATATTTTTGAAAAGTTAAAAACAAATTGCTTGTTGTTTGTGTGGTGTGATAGTGGATGTGATCAATTAGATTATTAGAACGATAGTTAATTTAATCAAGAAGAGAATGACGGTAAATTTATGAAATTAAATCAAGTATTGAACTGATTTAAAAATAGATAGAAATATGTGCATCTGTATTATATATGTTTGAAGAGGTAAAAGGATTAGCTGTTGAGTAAAGAATTTATTTGCGTGCCCGACAAATAGGTAAACCTTAATGATTTGGATGTGCAATTTTATTATTATATCAACTCCTGTGAATGCCATTGGATGCGGAGTGCTGGTTATTCTGTGTGTAATAATAAATGTCGCCATAGGACAGTAACAGTTAATTTTGAACTACACTACATGACATACTTCTTGAAGATAGGCATATTTTATCATATACCACAAAAGCATTTGGAGCTTGTGTGACGAGGTTGAAGATTTACCATACGAGCTAGAGGCTTGTATGGCGATGACTATATATTGCAGGTTGAACTGATGATTGATAAGGACCATATAAAATGTAATGGTAAATTGCCAGATTAATAAAAACCCCACACGGGTCTGGAGATTACAATAAACACGTCTCTCTGGTCATTAAGGCACAAAAACCATTTATAGGGTGACGAGAATTTATTCTCTGGAGTTATGATCTATACACACTCCCTTGTGGACACCGGAATATATCACTATAAATATGTGCATGCTTATTAGGATTTATTGGGTACCTAATACGGCCGAATAAATTTCCAAACCCCTCCCCATACAAAGGAGGTTATGGCGATTTTTTTCGAAAATTTAGGGTGTTAGCCAAATTTTTGAAGAATTTGAAAATTATTAGAAACCGAAAAGTTGAAAAATGGAAGCTAGATTGAAAGTAGAGTTGATTAATCAAACCACTTTCGACTTTGTTCCTTTTCGGGGACGAAAAGTTTTAAGTGGGGGAGATTGTAACAACCCGGAAAATCTGAACCAATTTAAAAATTTTAAATTGGCTATTTTGGTGGATTTTAAATATTTAAAATAAATATTTTAAATAATAACGACGAAAAGTAAGTTTGAATCGACGTTTGAAAATAAATATAATTAATTCTAATTATAAACAAGGCCTGAAATGGCGCGGTAGTTTCAAAATTTGAATTCAAACTTTGACTGACCGTACCGGGTGCAAAATAAAACGGATTTTAGTGAAACAAAAAATATTTAATTCTGTTAGCGAATATCTTTCTAACGAATTTGAAAAATCGAAGTTTCGTAGCGGGAAGCAAAAGTTATGGCCAAATGAATTTTCAGAAATGTCGCTATAGAGTTTATATAGCCTGTGAAAATGGCCATTTTGCAAACGACCTCAGAATTCGACGAAACCACTTTTGTTGGCTCCGGGATGTCAAATTATTTCTAGGTTTCAAATTTCATAATTTTTGAAGCTAGTATGTGAGCGTGGCAAAGGAAAATGTGTTTGGTCGATTTCTATTAAATTGGATCGACCAGAAAAGGGCCATTTTTCAAACGGTCTCAGAATTCGACGAAACTAGATTTGTTGGGACCGTATCGTCAAAACATAGCAAGATTTATTTTTCGGGAATTCTTAGAATCAGTATGTGGCCCCGACAAATTGAAATGTACGCTCAAATTAAATATTGAATGTTTTATATTTTAATTTGAAGAAAAACTGACTGAAATAGTCGAATGGACCTACAAAACAAATACCATTGTGTTCGGAATGGGGGTGTTTAGCTAGAGACGACAGTCGTTTGGTTTGGGTTGGAGTTTGTATGAGATAAGTGGTATTTTAGGATTTTTAAAATATATAAATAAAATAAAAATCTCTGATTGGCTCACACTTCTCTCTCTCCCCGACAAACCCTCCAGACGATCGGCGGAACTCCTTCTTCCCTTCTCTCCTCGTTCTCTCCTCCTACACGCATCGATAGCCTTCGACCCAGTTGGGGTTTTTGAAAAGCTCCCCTCAAGCTTCAAATCCATTGTCGTTGCACCCCCGCTCGTCAAGTTAATCGCGAGATCCAGGCCTCCAAAGTCGGCGACTTTATCTCGCCGCTGCCACCTCTACAGGCGATCGAGCATGACGCCACCACCGTCGATAGGAGCGCCGTGCCAGCTCTTCATCGCAGTGCAGCCCGATCGTCACCTCGTGCTACGGATAACGAGAAATCTTCAAACCTAGTTTTGAAGAAAAATAGAGAGGTACGGCTGATTTTAAATTAAACTATTCTGTAGCACTTTAAAGCGCTACGGTTTTTGGTTCACTGTAAAAATCATATCTTTTTCATTTGTTGACGAAATTCAGTGAAACAAGAGACAGTGGACTCGTGTGGACGTCTTCTACAATCTAGAAGAGACCGCATATTTTTCTGAGCCTTCTGCTATTTTTGGTGGAGTGGAACCCAATGTGAGATTTCTGAATTATAAACGATATGGAAAACGACGATGTATAAATTATATAGTCGATTCATGAGTTATATAAGCGTTGTACACCTCATGTATAAGCGTTGTATAAGTTGTACGTTCGATGTATAAGTTATATATGCATTGTAAAAATTATATATGTGTTGAAGTGAAGTGAAATATACTTATAATATATATATATATATATACACGCCCCTCGTCCACAAACCATGGACGATATTTATTGGTTGTGATTGGTGTGAAAATTGGTTGATAGCGAATGGTTGATTAGAATTGTTTGTGGCTGAAATTGATTGATTGTGGTTGAAAAATACCCATTTGTGGTTGAGAATTATTTGGTTGAAACCACATAGGATTAGTTTGTGGAAAAAGAAAATAAACATGGCGCCTGTGTGCGAACTAGATGCAAGAAATCCCCATTGTCAAAAGCTGCGAGGCTTTAAGGTAGAGCGAGGAGCCATACTAGGGACGACCCCGGTTTTAACTACCCTGCCGTTATGCTGCCGAAATTTTCAATAATATTCATGTGTTATAATTATTTTCATGTGTTGAAACTATATTCGTGTGTTGAATAGAAATTCATGTGTTGAACGACGTTTATGTTTTGGAATAAATTGTTTCATAATAAAAATCGTATGTTTCTCATCTATATGAACTATATAAAATAGTCGTGTTTTGAAATAAATTGTTTTATAATAAAAATCATATTTTTCTCATCTATATGAACTATATAAAATAGTCGTGTTTTGAAATAAATTGTTTTATAATAAAAATCATATTTTTATCATCTATATGAAACTATATAAAATAGTCGTGTTTTGAAATAAATTGTTCTACAATAAAAATCACATTTTTATTATATGCATGAAGTGTTAAAAATAGTGAAGTGTTGAAATTAATGTCTGTTAGATAAAAATATCATTTTTATCAAATGTATGAAAAGAATATCGTTTTGAAATCGAAGAATAGATTATATTTATATATATATATATATATAATTAAAATAAATCGAATAACGAAGCTGCAGTTCGTGTTTTAAAACCGTGATTTCAAACGATTAGTGCGGGAGATCCGACCATCGGATTTTCCCGAAACCGAAACCGGTGGGTTCGCTTTGGAATATCTTTCCAGCGACACTAACTTTGGGAACATCCAACGTTGGATTGTCTGGAATGTTTAATTCAAATCTGAAGAAAAACAGCGCCAGAATCGATTATATATATATATATATATAAATATATATATATATATATAAATTTAGCTAAATTAAATCGAATAACGACGCTGCAGTTCGTATTTTGAAATCGAAACTTCAAACGAGTGTACCGGGAGATCCAACCGTCGGATTTTCCCAAAACTAAAACCGTTGGATTCGTTTTGAAAAGATCTTTCTAATGATATAAAATTTGTGAAGATCCAACGGTTAGATTTTCAGATAAGTGTAAATCAAATCTGAAGAAAAACAGTGCCACGGTCGCGTTATGACCTGAAGCGTCGTTTGAATAAATTGGCTATTTTTAAATAAATAAAAATAGCGATAAATCGTTATAAAATATTATAAACGATATGGAATGGAAATAAACCGAATTTACCTGGTTTATTGGATATTTGATGGTTGAATGTGAAATTTATAAACCAACTGAAGGTTAGCTAAGTCAGATGGTTTCCTGAGTTTTGATCTGATGTTGGTTTCGGCCTTCAGGGTTAATACTTGGGAAATCGTTCTCTTAATAATTTACGGTTAGTGAATGATGAATTGGAATGAGGCTTATGTTGTGTTTGTGTAGCACTTGTTTATTATATACGCGAGTTGCTCAGAAAGACCGGGTTTATCCCATTCTGAATAACTGAATCGACGATAAGAAGTCGACGATGAAGACGGTGGTTGAAGACCAGAGACCTTCACCTCGGTTGGATGATAACTGATGTCTTGATTGGGAGGCATCTCGAAATATGGATAATGAGTGGTGATCGTCCGGACGTACGTGGAGATCGATGGGTATGCGAGGTATATAGTGCCTCTGGTTTCGTTCAGACCCAGAACGAACTTGTAAATGGATTATGTGTCTGACATTGGAATTCATTCTGTGTGATTGGTAGCCATCAGTTGCATGGTGTGAATTGCCTATGTGGCATGCTAAGATGCAGTGATCAAGGCTTTTATTGAAAAGCAAAGTCTTGTGGTTGATGATCAAAGCACGGCCTGTGTGGCATAGCTTTGTGTATAACGTGAATTTGCGAGCCTCACACCCCGGTATGAACCAGAAACGGGAGAGGACCTCAGAGAGGACATGCGTTTCTTTCTTGTTAGAGGTGGTGTCAGTGCTTAAACTGGCTGAATTTCATATTATTTCCACCTGTGTGGTTGTTGCTATTGCGAGGCGCCTCGGATATATCGGTGACTATGTGAAGCCGATGGAGTCATTCGTTGGCTCATTTACGCCCCAAAGGGTGGGGAAATGCAGTGTTCATGCATTTTAATCCACATCGGTGGACCCTATCGCTCCAAGGGCCCACCTGAGTGTAACGACCCGAACTTCCCCGTGAGGGAAAGCCCGGATAGAATTGAGGACAAGACAAATCAGAACGCAGACAGAAGAACATTTCATTGTATATTACAACAATTCCATCAGAATACAAGAATATACAGAGTATGAATAAATATTACACATTCGATAAATATCAGAGATTACAATAAATTACAAAGCAGCGAAAAAATATACAAAACACAACTAGAAGTAATACACGGATACAGAGCTTTCCGGGTATCGTTCCAGCTGTAAATCAGGATCCTGTGAATATAAATCTGCAAAACCAAAACTACTAGCTGCCCGTGTCGAAAATAGGGGCACCCAGAGTTTAGGTTAAAACAATAAACTCTAGGTCAGTCATGTGATTGGTGTGAGAAATAAAACAGTTATTCAAAACTTTACTTTAAAAATAAGGTAATCAAGCGACCACGCCGTATGACACAGAACGGGTTTCCTCCCAAGAATACCAGTGCATAAAACAAACAGCGCAATGCTAAGTAAAGAAAAATGAAGCTGTTATAAGACCCAGGTCTCATCACACAATGCAACGCAAGCCGGATGATAGGGTTTTTACCTTATAACAGCCAAACATGCTTGGTACGTTTAAAACAAATCATTCGATACTATTATAAGTGTATAGTGTCAAAACAATTTCAATCATAAATATCAATCCTAGGCGGCACGAATGTCTCATACCACTATGTCGCCATACTAGGTTCTACAATTAAAACCGAAATATCTCGTATTGGAAATTGGATTTCTGTCATGAGTCGAGGCAAGGGGCAAGCTTCTCTCCGATTCGAGACACTCTAGAAAATGTCTCAGGACTACACACTCTGGGCAGCCAATTGGATCGGTTGGGCCGGTCCTCCGTTACGTTTGAAGATTGGCAATTCCCGAACACACGTTTCCCGGCCCTATCAGACCTAATATCGAGGCGCCTCATTCCAAAAACCACAATGGTGAAAAGTATATAAATGTCAGCCAGTTTAAGCACTGACACCACCCATAGCTAGAAAGAAACGTCGTGTTCTCCCAATGGTCCGTATCCCGTTTTTGACTCATACCGAGGTGTAAGGCTCGCGAATCCACGCTATACACAAAGCTATGCCACGTAGGCCGTGCTTTATCATCAACCACAAGACTTTGCTTTTCAACAGATGCCTTGATCATTTGCCACTCAGGCATGCTACACTGGCAATTCATGCCATGCGACTGATGTCCATCGATATACAACCTCTGAGCTCGTACGTCTCAGAGAAGGGCGTTAAGCAAAAGAATAAATTCTCCGCCGCCAAACAGATGTATATTTAATAGAGATCAATCAACATAGAATAAAATCCAATGTTAGACACACAGTCCATTTACAAGTTCGTTCCGGGTCTGAACGAAACCGGAGGAACTTTCCTCGCATATCCATCGATCTCCAAGTACGTCTGGACGATCACCAACTGATTCCCTCATCTTGGGTGTACAGCCCAATCAAGATCATCAGAAATCACCCAAACGATGTGAAGACTTCCGGTCTTCAACCACCGTCTTCATCTTCGACATATCGTCGAATCGGTTATTCAGAATGGGTATAACCCCGGCCTTTTTGAATTACCCGTGTATATAATAAACAAATGTTACACAAACACAACATACGCCTCATTCCAATTCGTCAGTCACTAACCGTAAACTAGCAAGAGAACAACTTCCCAAATATTAATCCCGAAGGCCGAAACCAACATCAGATCAATACCCAGGAAACCATTCTTCTTAGCTGACCTACAGTTAGTTTCTAAATTCCACATTCTTAGGGAAAGGTTCCCATTAATTTTATCAAAGATAAATTCTTTTAAATTTATTCTTTAATCATCCTTTGGATATCATTTCAAACCAAATTATGGTTTTCCAAACTAGTCGGGATTAGCGAACCACACCAAAGTAATTATTTATTTTATTTCCCAATCCCCACCTATTTATCCCATGAAGCAATACTGGTAATACTCTGTATCTAATACCACGGTGTTATCGGTAAAATTAATTACCATTTTACGTTCAAATCTAATTAAAGATTTAACTATTGCTTGGAGCAAAACTGGTGATACTCCATTCTCGCTCATTTTCCAAATTTGATAATTTAAATTATCATTTCACATTTCAATCTAATTGCAGATTCATTAAAACTCCCTTTACTGGGTTAAAGAACTAATGTCATTTAAAACACAGTTCACGATACCCACAAATCAGTTCTAATTCAATTCCAATCAAATATATTAGAAATTCTGATTATCTAAAATCCCTTTCAAATCCAATTTATTTATTTAAAAATAATTGGGTTTTAAATTTAGCTAAAAACTAGTTCATTTCGATAAAAATCTATTTTTATCTTTACAAATGTGGGATTTTTCATCACAGTTCTTCACAAATCATTTCTTATGATTTTACACAAATTATTACTATTTTTAATAATTTTATCAAGGCCCGTACAGTCGATTTCCATCAACGGCCATCGAACTGCACTTACAGCGGCCTTTTCTGAAATTGATTTGGACATATCTCCAAATCCAACCGTTAGATTTCAAATTTCTAATATTCGTTAGAAAGCTCTTTTTGATACGAACCCAACGGTTTCGGTTTTAGGAGAATCCGACGGTCGGATCTCCCGTAGTGTCTGTTCGAAGTCAATGGTCGAAATTCACGAACTGCCGCGGCGCGGTGCGTTCTATTCAGGCCATTATATTATATATATAATATATATTTCGTCGATCCCCCTTTTTTAAATGAATTTTATAATTCATTTTAAATTGGTTTCAAAACAATTTCAACTTCCATTTCAAATTCAAATCAAAATTGAATTTTCCCTTATAAATTATTTTTACCTTCATTTTTATTTGATTTCAATTCAAATCGATTTCAATTCAAACCGATTTCAATTCTATTTAATTTGTTTTCAATTCAATTCAATTCGAATTTGTTTTCTATTCAATTCAATTCGAATTCATTTTATAAATATTCGATTTTTATCTCTTTTCAGTATTCATTATAAAAACGAATATAATCGATATAAATATCGTTCGCGTCAAAATAGCGCATCTCTATTCAAAACGGCTTTATATTTTTCAATAACTTCGTTATTCTATTCAACAAATGAATCTATATTTCTTTCAATACATGACTAATCTCAACAAATGAGTACTGTCAACACGCGACTATTTTTGTTATTTAATATATTTTATAAAAATTATGGTATCTATCGTTTGATTTCAAATCAGACTCCAACCATAAATTAGTAAGAGAACGATTCCCTAAATATTAACCCCGAAGGCCGAAACCAACATCAGATCAATATCCAGGAGACCACTCATCTCATCTATTTTCCAGTTAGTTTCTAATTTTATATATGATAAAGATGTAAATTTTATTGTTAATATATTTCGTACAACACATGACTAATCTCAACGAATGAGTACTGTCAACACATGAACCTTTATTTCATAATATTCTTTATTTTTCCAATTGGAATGAGGCCCAATCAATTACCATATAATGTTAATTATATGGATTCCATACAACACATCTATATAATAGCAACGATAAATAATCAACCATCATCCAAAGTGCACCACACAACTGCATAAGCATTAAATATAAATATCTAACGCTTATAACAGTCTGTCAATCGATCGATCGACATACAACTAATTATTGGGATTAGTGTATGTCATATATCATCCCAATACCCGTGAGGGGTTTCAAACAATTAAACACAAATTTTATTAGTGCAGTTGGACGATGTGTAAAATTTATCGTCCCAATCAATGTCAGTCAAATCAGTGTACATAAACAAATCGTTTGATTTGTAAATGAATATTTATTTTATTCACATTCTCGTTAAAAAATATATTTTAACGACCAAAATATTTTATTCAACCTATGAATATTCTATTCGGTTCATTTATTCAATAAAATGATATTTTTCTAACATATTTTAGAAAATTTCGGCGGCATAACGGCACGATACTAGAAACGGGACAAAGCCTAGCCTTATCCCCGGTCTAATAATGGCCCACGCCATATACATACCAATCTAATCAATCTCATTTCACCAAACAACCAAATTCAAACCAATCATCCAATCAACTACACAACCAAACAAACAAGTCATCCATGGTCTGTGGACGACGGGTGTCGGGTGCTACTAAGCACCGTCTGCATCCTATATATGTTAACTAGAAAATAAATTAAAAGTGAGGAGTTCTCACCTAAAAGCTAAACCAAACGCCGCGACTCTTCTTATGTAGAAATCTTGGCCGTGCTCGCCTTTTGTCAATTTCGTTGTCCGTAGCCACTACATATATAAAAATCACATTTTTATATTGTTGCTATGCATATAAAAATTCTATTTTTATAATCACTCTATATGGATAGAAATCATATTTTTATATTGCTACTATATAGATAAAAAATCTATTTTATACCGCTCCTCTCTAAATAAATATTATATTTTTATCACGCTATTCTCTATATAAAAATTATATTTTTAATACTTCTGCTTTATAAAAATTATATTTTTATATTTCACATATGGTAAAAATCATATTTTTATCATTCCTATAATATAAAAATCATATTTTTATTGTACTTCATTCGTCAAAAACTATAGAAGCTTTAAAGCGGAGAAAACTCACATTTTTTTTCTAACGCCCGGATTCGCTGTTCTGGTTCCAGAATTTGCAAACGAGCTTCCATCTTCACACCATCATTTTTTCTAGTTTAAACGCGCCATTCCGAACAACTTTCGCCTAGTGGTCTTCCTCCCGAAAATGTGTCATTTCGCCGGAAATCGCGAAAAGACAGCATTTTGACAGTGTTTGAACAGCAGACTTTGGACACGTTTTCCCGACAACTCCGCAATGCAAAATGGGACTATCATATACCAAATCAAAGAGATAATCGTGCTCTTCGACTTTGGTCTTGAGGAACTTTGGCTAGAAACGCACGGTTTGGGAGTTATTCGCGAAATAGTGACAGGGTGTTTTGTGCAAAACGGGAAATTAGTGAAAAATGTGATTTTTGAGGAGGAGGGGCCCACGGCCGGAATTGGGGAGCCTGAGGGGGCGCCGGACCTGATGGGAGGTGGGGAGACCGCTGGTGGTGGCGGTGGGGCGGGGGAGGTGGTGGCCCGAGGAGCTAGGGTTTGGAGAAGGGTTTGTAGAAAAGGAGAGAGATAGAAGGAGGAGGAGGAAGAGGAGGAGGAGGTGCCGGAGAGAGGTGGTGGTGGCAGTGGAGGAGGGGCGGCAGCGGCGGCGGGAGGGTGGAGGCCATTTTTGAGTTTTTTGAAGAGAGAGAAGTGAAATAATGAAGTAGAAAAGGAGAAAAAGCGATTATATGCTAGTTTCTCGCGTATCGTCTGAACGCTAATGATCTCCATTCGCTGCGGATTTCGGACACGAGATAATAGACGTGAAGGCGAGTCCAACGAAACAAGTTTCGTCGAATTCCGAGTTCGTTTGACCGTCCGTTAAAATTCTCAAAAATGCTCAGACAAGCTCTAAAAATGCTATTTTTGCGCACCATTTCTTCTTGCACGCCCACATGATAACTCCAAAAATCAAGCCCTCTTGGATTTAACCATTATTAGACGATACGAATCCAGAAAAAAAAGTAGAATCGAATTCTGAGGTCGTATCAATAATGTTCCTTTGTAAAATGACTGCTTGTTTTACTCTGAACTATTTTAGCTCGCACGGCCGCATACTGACTCCGTTCGATGCGCCCTTTGGAACTCAACAATAATTTTTCATTATGAATCCAGAAAAATTTATCTCGTCGAATTCTGAGCTCATATGCAAAATTTCACTTTTTAAGGGCTATGTATTGCTAACCGAAAAGCTCCTGCCAATTGCCACTATTCCGGATATCGGAATATATCGAAGCTTATACTTTTCGGAGTTCTAAATGGCATTTTGAATTCAATGGAAGTGGTTTCGAGTCTAAATTCATCCGTATGCAAAATATCACTTTTTGGGCCATGTACAATTTCCATAGCGACTATTCTGAATTTTCAACTGGGCATAACTTTTGATTCCCGCTATGAAATTTTGATTTTTCGGATTCGTTGGAAAGATATTCTCAATTAGATTCTAATATTTTTGGTTTCGCCAAAATCCGGCTTATTTTGAATCCTGTACATTCATTTGAATTTTGAAATCGAATTATCGAACTACCGCGCCATTTTCAATTCCTTTTATAATTATAAATAATTATTTATATTTTAACGATGATCTATATGAATATATACGTTCTAATTCTATTCAAAATAAATTTCTAGTCGATATTATTTAAAATAATTCATTTTAAATAATCAAAATTCATTAAAATTGTCAAAATAAAAAATTTAAATTGGCTCAGAATTTCCGGGTTGTTGCAATCTCCCCCACTTAAAACTTTTCGTCCCTGAAAAGGAACGAAGCCGAAAGTTGTTTTACAAATCAACTCAACTTCCATTGTTTTCTTTACGGCTTAAGTTCTTCAACTTTTCAGTTTCTAAGAACTTTTCAAATTTTTCAAAAATTTGGCTAACACCCTAAGTTTTCGAAAAATTTCGCCATAACCTCCTTTGTACGGGGAGGGGTTTGGAAATTTATTGGACCGTATTAGGTACCCAATAAATCCTATAAAGCATACGCATATTTATAGTGATATATTCTGGTGTTTACAGGGGAGCGTGTATATGTAATAACTCCAGAGAATAAATTCTCGTCACCCTGTCCAAGCCTAAGGGAGTGTGTATTTTTAATTGCTCCAGAGAATAAATTCTCGTCACCTTGTCCCGTGTGGGAAATAAATAATCCATGTGCCGTATCTAATAACTAGAGAGACGTGATTATTGTCAACTCCAGACCCGTATGGGGTTTTTATTATTCTGACAATTTACCATTACATTTTATATGGTCCATATCAGTCATCAGTTCAACCTGTAATATATAGTCATCGCCATACAAGCCTCTCGCTCGTATGGTAAATCTTCAACCTCGTCACACAAGCTCCAAATGCTTATGTGGTATATGATGAAGTATGCCTATCTTCAAGAAGTATGCCGTGTAGTGTAGTGCAAAATTAATTGTTACTATCTTATGGCGACGTTTATTATTACACACAGAATAACCAACACTCCGCATCCAATGGCATTCACAGGAGTTGATATAATAATAAAATTGCGCATCCAACTCATTAAGGTTTACCTATTTGTCGGGCATGCAATTAAATTCTTTACTCAACAGCTAATCCATATACCTGTTCAATGTAAGTACATGTACATGCATGCAAATGCGATTAATTTTAAATACAATTCACTATTTGATACAATTTGGTTATAGGTTCAACTTTTAATTAATCAAACAACACAACCATCAATCAATTAGTTGATTATTGTTTCAAATTCATAATTTTGATATATATACAAAAATCAGATTTTTGATGCCAATTCATAACAATGTATTCTAGCTATATTTTGGTTCTCACACTAGTCTAATGTAAATATATAGATATCACACCTTCGAAACACGAACATAAATACTGATGATGGCGTGCCATCATCAGAATCATGTCTGGGCGACTAGAGTGTGATTCTATATCTAACCAGTATATTAAAACTTCGAATATACGTTCACGACGCGTATATGCAAAATCTTTATATATTGGATTGTCCAAAATCAAAATAAATAAATATTCAAATACGTATAAAACGATTTATATTTCAAAACAAAATTGTTTTCAATTTTATAAATATACTCTTCACACTCGTTCTAGGATACTACTGATCCCATCTCTAACGAGTCATTCTCATTGGATATTACTAATCCAATTTCTGATGGATCCTTTCGTATGGTTCTAATGTGTCTTGTTCTCTAGCTCTGTAAACCAAAGCTCTGATACCAGCTGTAACGACCCGAACTTCCCCGTGAGGGAAAGCCCGGATAGAATTGAGGACAAGACGAATCAGAACGCAGACAGAAGAACATTTCATTGTATATTACAACAATTCCATCAGAATACAAGAATATACAGAGTATGAATAAATATTACACATTCGATAAATATCAGAGATTACAATAAATTACAAACCAGCGAAAAAAATATACAAAACACAACTAGAAGTAATACACGTATACAGAGCTTTCCGGGTATCGTTCCAGCTGTAAATCAGGATCCTGTGAATATAAATCTACAAAACCAAAACTACTAGCTGCCCGTGTCGAAAATAGGGGCACCCAGAGTTTAGGTTAAAACAATAAACTCCAGGTCAGTCATGTGACTGGTCTGAGAACCAAAACAGTTATTCAAAACTTTACTTTAAAAATAAGGTAAATCAAGGGACCACGCCGTATGACACGGAACGGGTTTCCTCCCAAGAATACCAGTGCATAAAACAAACAGCGCAATGCTAAGTAAAGAAAAATGAAGCTGTTATAAGACCCAGGTCCCATCACACAATGCAACGCAAGCCGGAGGATAGGGTTTTTACCTTATAACAGCCAAACATGTTTGGTACGTTTAAAACAAATCATTCGATATTATTATAAGTGTATAGTGTCAAAACAATTTCAATCATAAATATCAATCCTAGGCGGCATGAATGTCCCATACCACTATGTCGCCATACTAGGTTCTACAATTAAAACCGAAATATCTCGTATTGGAAATTGGATTTCCGTCATGAGTCGAGGCAAGGGGCAAGCTCCTCTCCGATTCGAGACACTCTAGCAAATGTCTCAGGACTACACGCTCTGGGCAGCCACTTGGATCGGTTGGGTCGATCCTCCGTTACGTTTGAGGATTGGCAATTCCTGAACACACGTTTCCCGGTCCTATCAGACCTAATATCGAGGCGCCTCATTCCAACAACCACAAAGGTGAAAAGTATATAAATGTCAGCCAGTTTAAGCACTGACACCACCCATAGCTAGAAAGAAACGTCGTGTTCTCCAAACGGTCCGTATCCCGTTTTTGACTCATACCGAGGTGTGAGGCTCGTGAATCCATGCTATACACAAAGCTATGCCACGTAGGCCGTGCTTTATCATCAACCACAAGACTTTGATTTTCAACAGAAGCCTTGATCATTTGCCACTCAGGCATGCCACACTGGCAATTCATGTCATGCGACTGATGTCCATCGATATACAACCTCTGAGCTCGTACGTCTCAGAGAAGGGCGTTAAGCAAAAGAATAAATTCTCCGCCGCCAAACAGATGTATATTTAATAGAGATCAATCAACATAGAATAAAATCCAATGTCAGACAAACAGTCCATTTACAAGTTCGTTCTGGGTCTGAACGAAACCAGAGGCACTTTCCTCGCATATCCATCGATCTCCAAGTACGTCTGGACGATCACCAACTGATTCCCTCATCTTGGGTGTACAGCCCAATCAAGATCATCAGAAATCACCCAAACGATGTGAAGACTTCCGGTCTTCAACCACCGTCTTCATCTTCGACATATCGTTGAATCGGTTATTCAGAATGGGTATAACCCCGGCCTTTCTGAATGACCCGCGTATATAATAAACAAATGTTACACAAACACAACATACGCCTCATTCCAATTTGTCAATCACTAACCGTAAACTAGCAAGAGAACAATTTCCCAAATATTAACCCCGAAGGCCGAAACCAACATCAGATCAATACCCAGGAAACCATTCTTCTTAGCTGACCTACAGTTAGTTTCTAAATTCCACATTCTTATGGAAAGGTTCCCATTAATTTTATCAAAGATAAATTCTTTTAAATTTATTCTTTAATCATTCTTTGGATATCATTTCAAACCAAATTATGGTTTTCCAAACTAGTCGGGATTAGCGAACCACACCGAAGTAATTATTTATTTTATTTCCCAATCCCCACCTATTTATCCCATGAAGCAAAACTGGTAATACTCTATATCTAATATCACGGTGTTATTGGTAAAATTAATTACCATTTTACGTTCAAATCTAATTAAAGATTTAACTATCGCTTGGAGCAAAACTGGTGATATTCCATTCTCGCTCATTTTCCAAATTTGATAATTTAAATTATCAATTCACATTTCAATCTAATTGCAGATTCATTAAAACTCCCTTTACTGGGTTAAAGAACTAATGTCATTTAAAACACAGTTCACGATACCCACAAATCAATTCTAATTCAATTCCAATCAAATATATTAGAAATTTTGATTATCTAAAATCCCTTTCAAATCCAATTTATTTATTTAAAATTAATTGGGTTTTAAATTTAGTTAAAAACTAGTTCATTTCGATAAAAATCTATTTTTATCTTTACAAATGTGGGATTTTTCATCCCAGTTCTTCACAAATCATTTCTTATGATTTTACACAAATTATTACTATTTTTAATAATTTTATCGAAGGCCGGACAGTCGATTTCCATCAACGGCCATCGAACTGCACTTACAGCGACCTTTTCTGAAATAGATTTGGACATATCTCCAAATCCAACCGTTAGATTTCAAATTTCTAATATTTGTTAGAGAGCTCTTTTCGATACGAACCCAACAGTTTTGGTTTTAGGAGAATCCGACGGACGGATCTCCCGTAGTGTCCGTTCGAAGTCAATGGTCGAAATTCACGAACTGCCGCGGCGCGGCGCGTTCCATTCAGGCCATTATATTATATATATAATATATATTTCGTCGACCCCCCTTTTTAAAATGAATTTTATAATTCGTTTTAAATTGGTTTCAAAACAATTTCAACTTCCATTTCAAATTCAAATCGAAATTGAATTTTCCCTTATAAATTCGTTTTACCTTCATTTCTATTTGATTTAAATTCAAATCGATTTCAATTCAAATCGATTTCAATTCTATTTCAATTCGTTTTCAATTGAATTCAATTCAATTCGAATTCGTTTTCTATTCAATTCAATTCGAATTCATTTTATAAATATTCGATTTTTATCTCTTTTCAATATTCATTATAAAAATGAATATAATCGATATAAATATCGTTCACGTCAAAATAGCGCATCTCTAATCAAAACGGCTTTATATTTTTCAATAACTTCGTTATTCTATTCAACAAATGAATCTATATTTCTTTCAATACATGACTAATCTCAACAAATTAGTACTGTCAACACGCGACTATTTTTGTTATTTAATATATTTTATAAAAATTATGGTATCTATCGTTTGATTTCAAATCAGACTCCAACCATAAATTAGTAAGAGAACGATTCCCTAAATATTAACCCCGAAGGCCGAAACCAACATCAGATCAATATCCAGGAGACCACCCATCTTATCTATTTTCCAGTTAGTTTCTAATTTTATATATGATAAAGATGTAAATTTTATTGTTAAAATATTTCATTCAACACATGACTAATCTCAACGAATGAGTACTGTCAACACATGAACCTTTATTTTATAATATTCTTTATTTTTCCAATTGGAATGAGGCCCAATCAATTACCATATAATGTTAATTATATGGATTCCATACAACACATGTATATAATAGCAACGATAAATAATCAACCATCATCCAAAGTGCACCACACAACTGCATAAGCATTAAATATAAATATCTAACGCTTATAACAGTCTGTCAATCAATCGATCGACATACAACTAATTATTGGGATTAGTGTATGTCATATATCATCCCAATACCCGTGAGGGGTTTCAAACAATTAAACACAGATTTTATTTGTGCAGTTGGGCGATGTGTAAAATTTATCGTCTCAATCAATGTCAGTCATATCAGTGTACATAAACAAATCGTTCGATTTGTAAATGAATATTTGTTTTATTCACATTCTCGTTAAAAAATATTTTTCAACGACCAAAATATTTTATTCAACCTATGAATATTCTATTCGGTTCATTTATTCAATAAAATGATATTTTTATTTTTCTAACATATTTTAGAAAATTTCGGCGGCATAACGGCACGATACTAGAAATGGGATAAGGCCTAGCCTTATCCCTGGTCTAATAATGGCCCACGCCATATACATACCAATCTAATCATTCTCATTTCACCAAACAACCAAATTCAAACCAATCATCCAATCAACTACACAATCGAACAAACAAGTCATCCGTGGTCTGTGGACGACGGGTGTCGGGTGCTACTAAGCACCGTCTGCATCCTAGTATATATGTTAACTAGAAAATAAATTAAAAGTGAGGAGTTCTCACCTAAAAGCTAAACCAAACGCCGTGACTCTTCTTATGTAGAAATCTTGGCCGTGCTCGCCTTTTGTCAATTTCGTTGTCCGTAGCCACTACATATATAAAAATCACATTTTTATATTGTTGCTATGCATATGAAAATTCTATTTTTATAATCACTCTATATGGATAAAAATCACATTTTTATATTGCTACTATATAGATAAAAATTCTATTTTTATACCGCTCCTCTCTAAATAAAGATTATATTTTTATCACGCTATTCTCTATATAAAAATTATATTTTTAATACTTCTGCTTTATAAAAATTATATTTCACATATGATAAAAATCATATTTTTATCATTCCTATAATATAAAAATCATATTTTTATTATACTTCATTCGTCAAAAACCATAGAAGCTTTAAAGCGGAGAAAACTCACATTTTTTTAAACGCCCTGATTCGTTGTTCTGGTTCCAGAATTTGCAAACGAGCTTCCATCTTCACATCATCATTTTTTCTAGCTTAAACGCTCCATTCCGAACAACTTTCGCCTAGGGGTCTTCCTCCCGAAAATGTGCCATTTCACCGGAAATCGCGAAAAGACAGCATTTTGACAGTGTTTGAACAACAGACTTTGGACACGTTTTCCCGACAACTCCGCAATGCAAAATGGGACTATCATATACCAAATTGAAGAGATAATCGTGCTCTTCGACTTTGGTCTTGAGGAACTTTGGCTAGAAACGCACGGTTTGAGAGTTATTCGCGAAATAGTGACAGGGTGTTTTGTGTAAAACGGGAAATTAGTGAAAAATGTGATTTTTGAGGAGGAGGGGCCCACGGCCGGAATTGGGGGGCCTGAGGGGGGCGCCGGACCTGATGGGAGGTGGGGAGGCCGCTGGTGGTGGCAGTGGGGCGCGGGAAGTGGTGGTGGCCCGAGGAGCTAGGGTTTGTAGAAAAGGAGAGAGATAGAAGGAGGAGGAGGAAGAGGAGAAGGAGGTGGTGCCGGAGGGAGGTGGTGGCGGCCAGAGGTGGTGGTGGCAGTGGAGGAGGGGCGGCAGCGGCGGCGGGAGGGTGGAGGCTATTTTTGAGTTTTTTGAAGAGAGAGAGAAGTGAAATAATGAAGTAGAAAAGAAGGAAAAGTGATTATATGCTAGTTTCTCGCGTATCTCCTGAACGCTAATGATCTCCAATCGCCGCGGATTTCGGACACGAGATAATAGACGTGAAGGCGAATCCAACGAAACAAGTTTCGTCGAATTCCGAGTTCGTTTGACCGTCCGTTAAAATTCTCAAAAATGCTCAGACAAGCTCTAAAAATGTTATTTTGGCGCACCATTTCTTCTTGCACGCCCACATGATAACTCCAAAAATCAAGCCCTCTTGGATTTAACCATTATTAGACGATACGAATCCAGAAAAAAAAGTAGAATCGAATTCTGAGGTCGTATCAATAATGTTCCTTTGTAAAATGACTACCTGTTTTACTCTGAACTGTTTTAGCTCGCACGACCACATACTGACTCCGTTCGATGCGCCCTTTGGAACTCAACAATAATTTTTCATTATGAATCCAGAAAAATTTATCTCGTCGAATTCTGAGCTCATATGCAAAATTTCACTTTTTAAGGGCTATGTATTGCTAACCGAAAAGCTCCTGCCAATTGCCACTATTCCGGATATCGGAATATATCGAAGCTTATACTTTTCGGAGTTCCAAACGGCATTTTGAACTCAATGGAAGTGGTTTCGAGTCCAAATTCATCCGTATGCAAAATATCACTTTTTGGGCCATGTACAATTTCCATAGCGACTATTCTGAATTTTCAACTAGGCATAACTTTTGATTCGCGGTATGAAATTTTGATTTTTCAGATTCGTTGGAAAGATATTCTCAATGAGATTCTAATATTTTTGGTTTCGCCAAAATCCGGCTTATTTTGAATCCTGTACATTCATTTGAATTTTGAAATCGAATTATCGAACTACCGCGCCATTTTCAATTCCTTTTATAATTATAAATAATTATTTATATTCTAACGACGATCTATATGAATATATACGTTCTAATTCTATTCAAAATAAATTTCTCGTCGATATTATTTAAAATAATTCAATTTAAATAATCAAAATTCATTAAAATTGTCAAAATGAAAAATTTAAATTGGCTCAGAATTTCCGGGTTGTTCCATTGAGTCTGGGTCCTGATGGGCGGGCTAGAGCGTCTCGAATTCGGTAAGGACTATCTTTTGCCTTGGTTCATGAAGGAAATCCAATTTCCAAATACAACATGTGCGGTTTTGATTATATACCTATATATGGCGACATAGTGGTATGGGGGCACTTATGCTGTCTATGATTAATATTTATGATTGTATATAAAATTAGAAACTAACTGGAAACGAGCTAAGATGGGTGGTTTCCTGGGTATTGGTCTGATGGTGGTTTCGGCCTTCGGGGTTAATACTTAGAGAATCGTTCTCTTACTAATTTACGGTTGGAGTCTGATCAAGAATTAAACGATAACATTTACATTTTAAATTCTTTTGTTTTATTTGTATCAAGCATATTTTGGCCATTATAAGGTAAAACTCTATCCTCCGGTTTGCGTTGCATTGTGTGATGGGAACCGAGTCTTATAATGGCTTCATTTTTGTAAAAAGCATTGCGATGTTTAAAAGATTTACTTGTTTTAAGCACTGACAATCCAATGGAGTAAACCCGTTCCGCGAAAGTGGCGTGGTCCTGTGATTAGCCATATTGTAAATGTGTTAAGTAGATTTCTCATACCAGTCCCATGACTGACTCGTAGTTTGTTTCACTTGCAAACTCGGGTGCCCCTTTTTCTACACGGGCAGCCTTGTGTTCAATTTTTAGCAGGCTTTTTCTGGATGGCTGGAGATGAAGATGGATTCTGCCATTTATCTCTTTTTATGCTGTTCAGCTCCTATTGTCCATATTATGTTTGTTTTCCGCTGTTGACATTTATGTATAGCTGAGCTGTATTTGTACTAAGTATGATCTTGTATACTGTGTAACTCTGATGATGTTTATCCAGTGTATTACTTGTACATTATCTGGTGTATTTATTTATTTCTGATCTGCTATTATCTGTTTATGTGTTATATTCCAAAGATTTCCCTTGACACCGTCAGTACGGGGTTTTGGGGTCGTCACAGACTATCGGAGTGTTTTGACCATCGTTGTCAATACGGAGAGACTGGTTGGATATATTATCTGAAAACCACTTCGTATTGGCATAAGAACTGCGAATTATATTATGCTGAAGAAATTTGAAGATAGACTGAAATGCAAGGGTCGTCATGTTCCAGAATGGTGCTTTTTGTTAGTCCAGTCCCAGGACAACTTGTATGGATGAGTGTCTGACAGAGTATACCTAATAAATCACGTATAGTTGATCTCTTAAAGGTATTACATCTGGTGGTGGAGGAATTCTCTCCTCTTAGCTTTTTATACCTGTGATATTTTTGGAAATTGATTAATGAATTGATAGATTTGACGATGTGGCATTCAAAGAGAATGGTGATCAGATGTTTTAAAGATAGACGTGGCTTCTAGCCTCACATCCGGGAAATGACAGAAATCAGGCAGGCAGCATGGCTAGTTGGGTCATTCCCAAGCAGGGTATATTTGTCACCAATCTAGAGAAAATTCATTATTTATTCTTCTTTCGATTACGTATCTTACGGATTACAGTTGGAGGGCCGACAACCGTGGGTAGCAATATAGTCGATACACTCAAACTAAATGAGTGGTCGGTCTTGTGTGGACCGGGTTGCAAGATGTTCTTGTTGAACCACAGTGTATCCCCTCTAGTATACACTGATCGGGAAGTGGTCCCATACCATGTCATAGTTCGAATCCAATCTCCAATAAGCGCCATGCGGTTTTTGATTTTGTACTATGTATGTGGAGCGTGAGATGCAAGCGTTCTGCTATTTGGTTAATTATTTGATTAGACATTATTATAATATCACTGGATTTTGATATCAAAATGTTTTGGTTATAGTAAGGTAAAAACCGTCCATGTTTATGTGTGGGTTGGTCTTACTATTTCCCTTTCTTTCAAAAGGATTTTTAAAGTTAAACAATATGGTTGGAGTTTACGCACACCAGTCCCATGACTGACCCAGAGTTTATTTTGTTTGTTTCCCATAAACTCTTAGGTGCCCAAATTTGTACGAGCAGTCAAGTGTTCAGGCTTTGCAGATTCACTTGGAGGAGCTCAAAGCAGGAAGCTTCACCACTAGTTATTAGAGATTATTTCCGTTGTGATGTTTATGAGTTATATTCTAATATGGTATGTATATACAAATTCATATTTGTATTTCAAAGTGTTATATAATATATTTTACTCGTTCCGCTTTGAGATTCGTGTTTACTCTGATGTTGTTTAGATTCTGATGTTCTTCTTCTATTCTATTAGTTCTATCTTATCTTTCTCATCCTATTATTTCTTTTTATTAAAGATATGTATTTTCGTGCACTTTGAGTCGAATGTGTAGGATATTAGTTAGCTCAAATGGGTATGAATTTACGGGCCTTTACAGTTGGTATCATAGCTGATGGTTAAGTGATTACCTTGGCTCTGTGGAGGCGTAACTCAATAGAGATGGAGTTAGTAATAATCTAGATTGAGTTTAAGTGTATATATGAGCGTGTATTTGTAAATTAATATAAAAATTGTTTTATATGGTGTTGACTGGTCAGTCGAGTGGTTTATGAATTTTGGTCGAAACAGTAATGCAAACTGTGTCGATAGGTGTTACTAAACTCTTGAACAGAGTAACTCGACACACTATTGTTTCGAAGAAGGGTAAATGAAATAAGTTTACTCAAATTATATTTTTATATAAAAAGTATATATCTTAATATTATTATAATATATTAAATGTTTGATCATTATTATAATGGTATAAGATCATAATTTAGTTGGCTATGTAAATAACCCATCGAAACTCATAAAACATGATATATGAAATCAGATGGACTAAATCTGAAATTAAACAAGAGTTGAAATAAAACTCTAGAAATTTGGAAAGTGTTGTAAATAAATTTGGATTAATATAAGGGAATTTTAAAATCCTGGGAGAGATTTGGAAATGTGTTTCAAGCATTTGGAAAAGATATTTGGAAGTAAATTTCAAGATAAAAGCGTTTAAAAAAAATAAGTTTTGAATGTGATATAGTATTGAACTCACTTCGGTTGCTGGAAAATAATTCCGATGATGGACCGTGGCATTATCGGTGTTCATTTTCGAGTTTCTAAGTGATGGATTACTACCAGATTTTGTTTCGAATTATTTGAGGAAACAAGCATCAAAAAATTCAAATGTTTTGAATTTCCATCATTATACATAAATATATATGATTTCGAACTGATTTGAAATAAAACCTAGGAATTTGAATTCTGAGATTTGAGTATGAAGTTAAAAGGATTGGAAAGGTAAAAAGGGATAAATGATATTGGAATATAGCTAAAACTAGGGTAAATTGAATCAGATTCGATTAGAGATAATCTGGGGGAATTTGATTGTTGAGCAAGAACTTGGAGTTGACATTGGAATTGGAATTTGAAATGAAATTCGGCTTAGTAATAGCGAAAGATTGGTTTGAGAATGGATTGATGGGAGACCAACCAAGGATGCCTGATTATATGCTAAAGTAATAGCAAATGGCAGAAATAGAGTTGAATGCCGGACAAAAGGGTACACGTTTATATTTTATACGAGTATGAGATTTGCATGAATCTATTGGGCAAGCTGCTTGGCTGTTTGTTTTCTTTTGGATTTGGAGAAGGCCCAGAGTGGCGAGTGGTAGTAGTACCAAATGAGTCGTGCAGAGGAGATGCTGGCGAAATTCTCCGAAAAATTTAAGCTGTTAGGAAATTTTCAAAATTTTTGAAAGTATTCGTTAACCTGAAGGAATTAATATTTTAAATAAAGTTAATTGATTCAGTGGAAGCTGAAGTTAAGAAGTAAATAAATGATTTTAACAAAATTAATATGGATTGTATCATTTTCCCTAACTTAGTAATTTCGGGGATGAAAATCTTTTAAGGGGAAGGAATGTAATGTCTCGCAATTTTATCGGTTTATATTTGAATATTTAAATTAGTTTAAATATTGAATTCATAATATAAGTGGATTTATATATTAATTAAAATGGAGTTGAACGTATAAAAATATATATTAAATATAATCGAGCCTGTAATATCGCGCCGGTTCATAATTAACGTTCTGAACTTCAACTAAGTGTACAGGTTCCGTTATTAGTCGGATTTCTTCGAAAAAAGAAATGTAGGAATCCGTTAAACTGTATCTTTCTAATGGAAGTGGAAATTAGATATTTCGTCTTATAGATTGCAAAATATGTCCAAATCAAATATTCAGAAAGTCGCAATGAAATCGTATATGGCCATAACGGTTATTTAAATATATTTAAACATCAGTTCCGAATTTAGACCAGATTCTTTTTGGACATAGTGATAATTCAATTTTTAGAATTTTACTGTAATTTTTAATTAATTAAATATGCAACTGACGAGCTTAGTTGTTTGTTTTCTTTTGGATTTGGAGAAGGCCCAGAGTGGCGAGTGGTAGTAGTACCAAATGAGCCGTGCAGAGGAGATGCTGGCGCAATTTTCCAAAAAAATTTAGCTGTTAGGAAATTTTCAGAATTTCTGAAAGTATTCGTTAATATGAAGGAATTAATATTTTAAATAACGTTAATCGATTCAGTGGAAACTGAAGTAAAGAAGTAAATAATGATTTTAATCAAACTAATATAGATTGTATCATTTTCCCTACCAAACTAATATGGATTGTATCATTTTCCCTACGTTAGTAATAACGGTTAAGTGTTCTCAATCAAACTAATATAGACCGTCGTTTGCGGTTGCTGGATATGCTGGGCGGTTCCGGGCAGTCTTATACCGCAAACCAAGTCTAACCTCGTGTCTTAGGCATTCATCTTTTAGCCAATTTACATATTTACTGTCCAAGTCCAGATTTATATGTAAATTATCCGCAAGTGCTGTCAATTCAAGTTATGCCACATTTACTTGTTATGCTCAAAATTATTTAATTAAGTTATACCCGATTCCCCGCGTTTCAATCGCACGTACAACGAGGTCCAAAAATAAAACGGAGAGGGATAGAGGCGAAACACAAGAATTGACATAAGGATCAAAATAGGCATGTAAAGGTGTACCTAACTCAAGGACCATGTTTCCATCAGACATGTTGTACATTAATAATAAGTATGGCTAAACTGAGCAAGTTACATCATAGGCATAAAGATTCGACAGAATTGAACATAAAAGAATCACCAATTTGGTGTACAACATGATAGGTTCCATTGTATCAATCACAACAGTCTCATAGGCATAGGTAATTTAGATTTGACAAAAGGATAAGCATGAATCAGAATTGATTATCTTACAATTAGGCATAATTCTACATTCGATTCATTACAAGTCATGATTCCTATTACATGTTCCAAATCTGAGAAATAACTGAACTTACCAAATTATCACAATTTTACACCCAACCCATTTACGTCAAGTTTCATGTTTGCTTGTTATATACAATTTTTCCCAAACCATAGCCATCATCAATTTATGTCTTTTTACAAATCACATGTTATTCAACATTTCCCAAACTTTTCCCCCATCATTCAAGCGTTATACATGCGCCAATTTTGCATAATATGTTAGGCTCGAAGTTAGCCTAACTCATAAAAAGAAAAAGGAAAAAGGAAGAGGGAAGAGAATCATGATATCAAAAACGACATAAATATATGAGCATGAATTGATAGAATTGATCAGAAAAGCATAGGTTATGAACCAAAAAAGATGACAACTTGCAAATTTGATAAGATCCATTACAGGCATAATCATATGATCCCAATTTACAACTTATCATAATTACTTTAGTTTAATTATCTTGTGAAAGCTACATGAACTCACAGAGATTAAGAAAGAAGAGAAGATCTGGAATCTGATTTTTGAAGTTGATAAGCTAATCCATTGATGTAGGCTTTGATCTTTATCTTTAACCTTGAATTTGATTTCTAGTTTGGAGAAGATGGAGGCTAGGCTAGCTTAGAGATAGACGGCATGATGGCTTCATAGAATAGGGTTATGAGGTTTAAGATTTAGGTTTGATGTGATTATATAGAAGTATAGAAATAATATGAGCCTTTAGATCAACCTAGGACCCATCCAGTCCAAGAAAATTCGTCGTCAGGCCAATCAGAAGTCCCCACGTAGCCTTACGACTCAGAAAATAGTCACTGTCCAGAACAATCAGTAGGGGTCGACCCCTACAGGGGGGTCGACACCTATATCGACATCCCTATAGGGGGGTCGACACCTATGTCGACGCCCCCTTGAGGGGTCGACACCCCTGAGCGGGAAATTTCCCGCTCAGCTACTTTTTGAATTTCGAATCTGTTTTCTGATTTTTAATTATTATTTAATTAATTCTAATTTAAACTTAAATCTTCTAACCTCCATAACTTCTTCATACGGAATCCGATTCACGCAAACTTGGACTCTATCTCAAGCAGAATTCCGAGACGAACACAATGGCGTAATCCGTTTCACCTAATTCTTCTTCTAAAAATTAAGTGTTCTTAAATTTGTTAATTTTAATGTTTTAAAATTTCGAGGTGTTACATTCTCCCCTCCTTAAAGGATTTCGTCCCCGAAATCTCCAAGTCAAGAAGAATGTATATCCTACCATCCAACATCCATCTACTATACTATTCAATCACATGCATCCATTGTTCTTAAAAAGGTTTCTAATGCTTTTCATGAACATATGCGTAGTGTGTGTATATGTCCTTACCCAAATGCAAAATCTGGCGGTCTACTGATTCAGTTGACCTCCTTAATGCAAATCATGATAGTGCCATGCGTCCATTATGTATGCAAAAGAATCCTAATTATACATATTATTTCTACATGAGAGCACAACTATTCATTCAAATGCAACATCCATATGAAAACACATTCAATGTATATCCATTTAATTAAATTTGCACATGTATTCGTATGAACCGATCAAGTGCCTAATGTGTGTGTAAATGCATTCACGAACAACCACTAACAAACACTTGCATCCACTTGCATCCACCAAACATAACATGTCTCAAACACATGTTTACAACCATACGATTTTCCTATCTAAAGATCGAGGATGTAAACGAGAGGACATACTAAATGATAGAACAAGTATAAAAAATCGAGAGAAAAGGGGGAAGTTAAGCACATATCCTCACAAAAGGAAAGGGTATGACGCACATATCATGTCTTCCCGTCTCCCAAATCGCGTATCCTTGATCATCTCCCCATTGGATTTTAACCAACTTGACCTCTCTGTTGCGTAACTTCTTGATCTCCGATCCAAGGATGCATGTAGGAGCTCGTCTAATCGTGGCATCTCGCTCCACATCCACTTCTCTAAATACGCTTGGCTCCACTACTTCCGCGGTATCATGTAAACACTTCCGCAAATACGACATGTGGAACACGTCATGTGCACTGCTAAGCTTCTCCGGCAACTTCACTCGGTATGCCATCTGTCCAGTCCACTCTGTAATGGGAAAGGGTCCCAAAAACCTTGGTGCTAATTTCCTTGTAGCTCCAAAGAAAACTACGTTCCTCAATGGCGACACTTTGACAAAAACCATGACCCCAACATCAAACCCAAGACCGGTCCGTCTCTTGTCAGCATTTGTCTTTTGTCGGTCCTGTGTCGTCTTCATTCATCTTCGAATCAAGTCCATCTTTTCCGAAGTTTCTCTCTAATCAGCTCGGGTCCAAGCAAAATCTTATCCGTAGACTCCCACCAACAAGTTGGTGATCGACACGGTCGTCCCTAAAAACCCTAGTACTAGCTTAATAACTCTTGTTATAAGCGAACTCCACAAATGAAAAGTGCTCTTCTCATGTCCCTCCAAAACCTAAGATGCATTACCTCAAAAATATTTTCAAGGATTCTATTCGCCCTTTCTGTCCGTCCATCAGCCTGTGGACGATACGTGATGCTCAAACATAACTACGTAGCTACCGCCTTTTGCATACCGCCTTTTCCTTTTGCAACGAAAACTACTCCAAGCCGTGTACCGCAAGCACCGGTATATACTGTGAACGGTTTACTCTCATCTAGCAAAATCAAAATTGGGGCTAATATCTTCGCAAAGTCCTTAACGAGCTTCCTATAATAGCCCGCCAACCCTAGAAAACTTCTTACTACCGTTGCTTTTCTAGGAACTTTCCAATCTTGGATTGCCACCACCTTTATAGGATCCATTGCTATCCCTTCATTAGAAACAACGTGTCCTAAGAACCTCACTTCTTTCCTCCAAAAATGACATTTGGAGAACTTAGCTTTGAGTTGACGTGCTCGTAGGGTCTCTAAGACTTCCCTAAGATGTAGGGCATGCTCTTCCTCAGTTCTAGAGAAAATCAAAATACCTTACACAAAGACTACCAAAAACTTGATTTGAAAATCCCTAAACACCCTACTCATCAAGTCTACGAAATATGCGGGTGCATTCGTTAAAAGAAAGAGGCATGACGAGCCGCTCGAAGAAACCGTCGGAAGTCCTGAATGCAGTCTTATCTATGCTATCCTCAGCCACCCTTAGCTGATGAAATCCTGTAGTTGAATCCAACTGCGAGAAACCGAAGCGCCAACCAACTGATCGAATAAGTCATCCATCCTCGGCAATGGGTGTCTGCTCTTCTTTGTGAGCTTGTTCAGCTCCTTATAGTCCATGCACAACCTTCGTAGCAAAAATAACTGGAGCACTCCATTCCAAAATACTTCTTCTTATGAACCCTTCCTCAAGTAGCTCCCCTACTTTCTTATTGTGTTCCCTCCTCTCTCTCGGAGCCATGTGGCGCACTGGTAATGCAACTGGCTTTGCATTATCTACTAAGTATATATGGAGGTCTATCTCGTGCATTGGGGTTGAACCCCGAACCACATCAAAGGCGTCACCATACCCATGGACCACTCAAATAGATTCCAAATCATCGATGGATGCGTTAAGAGATTCTCGGTAGCAAAGAACAACCTGACCTCTAAGGTCACAAGAAATATCAAGGGTCTTTCCACAACAAGTCAACAGTCTAACTACCCTTTTTTCACAGTCTAAGATGGCACTATGCCTGGCTAGCCAATCCATCCCCAGAATCAAGCTATAGCCCATGAAACCAAGAACGTAGGCGTTGCTTTCAAACCCAACGCCCAAGATAGACATTCTTAAATCCTGACAAACCATAGATAAATGAGCTGAACCAGTAACAGGATTTGAGACTACAATGGGATCCATAACTAGATTAGTATTTAGGTGAAGTGTTTCAACTAACAGTGCAGATACAAACGAGTGCGAAGCACCAGAATCAAACAAAGTTCGAACAGGATGATCAAAAAGGAAAAAAAATCAAACTTTCAACAAAAATGTTTATATCTCTTCCCTGTCCTGGTGCCATGAGAGCATGAACCTGTCTTCCAGAAGTAGGTCCTGTCCTCTGCCCCTGCCCTTGTCCTTCCTCCTCGTGCAGTCTTTAATCAGATGTCCTGCCTCATCCCAATGAAAACAACCAGGCTTCTTCTTCTTCCTATAGTCCTTAATTACATGGCCCGTTATACCTCAAATAAGTCACCTTCTTTTGTCACGGGGTTAATTATTCTTTCTACTTCCTCCTTTACCTTCTTTGTGGATTAAAGCTATACCAACAAATTCCTCATTTTTAGGTTGTGCTCCTTAGCCTAAACTCCCTCATTGACCAAGCAGCTAGCTGAAATTTCCTTCCATTGCCTATCTCAAAGATACCAAACGAGTCCTCTGCTTCCTTGAGCCAATTCTAGCTTCGACAAAAATCTCAGTCCTTTGAAACGGTTTTCCGCCCATCGCACGGAAGTCCTTACATATCTTAGAAAAAGCATCTAAACGCGAAGAAAGAGACTCAAGAAGGAAAAAGGAAGAGATTCGAAACAAAGAATCGAAAGAAAGTTATATGACTTTTGCGGATTATGTTTTTCATAATAAACCTTTCTCTTGAAAAATGCTCTCTTTAGAGCTGAAGGTTACCAGAAAAGATAAAAGATTTTGAAAACCCGTTTCATAGGACTCGTTTGGTATCTTTGAGATAGACGATGGAAGGAAAGTTCAGCTAGCTGCTTGGTCGATGAGGGAGTTTAGGCTAAGGAGAAAAACCCAAGGATGAGGAACTTGTGGATATAGCTTTAATCCACAAAAAAGGTAAAGGAGGAAGTAGAAAGAATAATTAACCCCGTGACAAAAGAAGGTGTCTTATTTGAGGTATAACGGGCCATGTAATTAAGGACTTTAGGAAGAAGAAGAAGCCTGGTTGTTTTCATTGCGGTGAGGCAGGATATCTGATTAAAGACTGCACGAGGAGGCAAGGACAAGGGCAAGGGAAGAGGACAGGACATCTGATACCTAGTGTAACACCCCATGTTCGTTAATGTCACTCACAAAGGGAATGCATTAAGTTTCGTGGAGCGTTATAAGTAAACAGAACAGAATATTACAAGAAGGATAAAGTAGTACTTGAAAATTTTATAACTTTATTGCAGCGGAAACAGAAATAGGTTTTCAAAATCTTTTATCTGTTCTGGTAACCTTCAGCTCTGATACCAAGTGTAACACCCCACGTCCGTTAATGTCACTCACAAAGGGAATGCATTAAGTTTCGTGGAGCATTATAAGTAAACAGAATAGAATATTACAAGAAGGATAAAGTAGTACTTGAAAAATTTATAACTTTATTGCAGCGGAAACAGAAATAGGTTCGGTTACACCTTCAAAACAACAAAACCAAGTACATAATATCAGTCTTGTACAAAAGCCATCAGAGTACATAATTTTAAAGCTATAACCCCCAACAGAAAATGCCATAAGCAGAGTCAAAGCCAAGCAATACATCTTTCAACTTCAAGCTGGAACAAAGAGACATCTGAACTAAGCTTGAGTATTTCCTCCCTAAGAACCTAGAAGGGGGGGAACGGAAGAAAAGAGGTGAAACAAACTAGGTCAGACATAAGTCTGGTGAGTCCAGTAACTTTAAAAATATAATCATTAAAGTAACATGAATAGAATATAAACTGGAAAGTAAGAAATGACTGTACATAAGCATGCATGACAAGGTAGGCAAGATGAATAAGATAAACTTTGACTGCGCTTCTAATCACTATGGTATAATTACTACACTGCACCAATGCTAATTACACCGCACCAATACTAAATACACCGCACCAATACTAATCCCATACTGAAAGTTGATCACCATCTTGTATTGGTAGTCCTTACATCTAGTAAGAGGTATCCATCCCATACAATCCTTGACAGCCTACTTACCCATACTAAATACTAGATGTCTCCACACTACACCCTTATCGTTTAATCGATCGGCTCCTTAACTCGTATGTATTTATTACTTGTGTCATTCGGCCCCGCTTGTTTGTAGATACCTGTGATGGTCCCACCATGAGGTGTATCAATCCCTATGATGGCAACTCGACACAATTCAAGATGCACAGTGTATGACTACTAATGCCCAGTGCCTGCTTTTTCCACTCCGGAGCACGTGCACGCCCGTACTCCGTCGGAACCTACACTGACGTACCACCCACCACTATTTTGATCGCTTATAATTAGCCCAGTAATCGTGCCCCAACCTGCCTAGTTCAGGGTACCGTGATACATCTATGTGGGTTACTGCTGAATTGGGACCCCGTTACTAGGGTTTCCTAATCAACATGTTATAACGATTAAGTGTTCTCAATTTAACCTAACCCCATCCATCTGTTTTAATTTACATGTTGTATTGTTTAAATGTCGCCAATTCATTTGTTACTTAACATTTCCATTAATTCACACATATTTAACGGTTAAGTTTGTGGGCCTATATACTAATATTACCCACCTACCCCAAGATTTACTTAACCATTCCACTTATCATGTCGGTATGTATTACTGGTTAAGCTTGCCTTAACCCTATCCACTTTGTTCATGTAATATTGGTTAAGTTGTCTTCTTACCCATGTTAACTTAACCCCTCCCACCTAACTCGTTTAGGTATCATATTCTTCTTTGATCGACATTAATTTGTTATTAATGCACATACCTCTCACATTAAGTCGATCACTTGTGGCCGTTGGATATGCCGGGCGGTTCCGGGCAGACTTTCACCACAAGCAAGACTGTAACAACCCGTATTTTCAATAACCTGTTATAACGTAAATCGAGGCAGAATTTAATCTGAATCAAGGGAAACGGGCTATGCCATTGCGTTCGTCTCGGAAAAATACGCGAAATAGAGTCCGATTTTTCGAAAATCGGAGTCCGTATGACCCGATTAAGGCCCAACGAAGTTTTCAGAAAATTTCAAAGTAAAAACAGATTTCAAATTCAAGTTTGAATTTGGAAATTTGGGCCAGTTAGGGCCAGGCGGGAAAATTCCCGCCAGAGCACCCAAGTCGACAGCCCTGTCGACTTGGGAGTCGACTTGGTTGGACCCAAGTCGACAGCCCGGTCGACTTGGCTGTCGACTTGGTCCAGCCGGGCAGTTCTGCCTGGTGCACCATTTTGGGTTTGTGTTGAGTTTGGGGGCCAGATTCGGTTTTAAAGGCTGAGATTGCAACTAGGGTTTAATCCTATGGCCTAAAACACTTGCCTAATCTATAAATAAGACCCTAACCTAACCCTAAATCATCATTATTCATTCATACAACTAAACTATGGCAAAATTTTACCTCTCATGGCCTCCACTCTCTTCATAAAATTCCTAAATAAATTTCTATGAGATTTTCCATGCATACAAGTGTTTTCAAGCTTGTATGAGTGTCATTAGCTTGCATTCAAGTCAAGTTTCTATATTTGCATCATAAAGAAAGAGTTTTGATCATTTCGGCTCAAGGGTTTTTATGTTAGAGCTTGCATTTTGGGTCTATTTGATTGCATAAGGGCTTTGTCATATCTTTTGTGCCTTCATAAGCATTGTAAGCCCTATTCTACTTTCATACTTAAACTCTAAAGTTAATGAATGATGCAAGTTGTGTTTGATCATCATGATATGTTATGCAAGTTTACCATGTCATGTTATGCAAGTTTGATATGTTATGATATGCAAGTTTGCCATGCTATGTTATGCAAGTTAATCATGTTATGATATGCAAGTTTATCATGTTATGATGTGCAAGTTTATATGCAAGTTTGCCATGTTATGTTATGCAAGTTTGCTATGTTATGATATGCAAGTTTGCCATGTATGTTATGCAAGTTTGGGGTGATCATTTTGTTCATGTTATCATGTTATGCAAGCTTATCTTGAGTATATGAACATAAAGCTTCAAGCTTTATGCTAAAGGTTGCATTTTAGCAACATGTAAGTTATCATATCTCTTATGATAACTTGCATGTGAGGCTAAATGCGAACTTATGGCCATTTCTACATGTCATTTATCACCATGTATCACCAATATGCTAAGTTTGGTTTTATGCATGCTTTTGAGGCCTAAAAATGTAATATGCAAGTATATGAACATATGTACATTTCATATGCCACCATGTTAAACTTGTGGCTTCAACACCTTTATGTCATGATTATGCCAAGTTCCCTCTTTCTATCCTTTATGCGCTATTGCGATATGTAAGCGATGGGATTGCGTTTGAGGTTGGGTAAACTTAAAAGACATAAAAACATAAGCTTGGGAATTTACCTATTAAGTTAGGTCTACCCTTTGGGAATTTACCTATTAAGTTAGGTCTACCCAAATGCTTGAAAACTTGTAACATGTTTTGGAAACATGATGGACATGACACTTAGAAAAGATAAGTGTGACCAACTCGAGGTTGGGTTGAGTTTGTAGCGTAAACCTACCCGGAACCGACCGGCTTAACTAGTTGCTACAAACAATAGGACCCAATGTGAGAAGTTGGCCATGTTGTACCTTGAACCCGAGGTTAGACCAAGTTGTGGTGTAAAGCTACCCGGACCCGCCCGGCTTAACTAGTAACCACAACAAGGTCTAATGTGAGAGGTTAAGGCGCATTAAATTAATTAATGCCTCGTGATTAGGGTTAAGTCATGGTCCACTTAATACTTAACCAATTTGGGCTTGGTAGATTAATCAGGGTTAAGTCGTGAACTCATCGTTACACTTAACCAAGTTAATCCATGATTAGCAAGAGGGTTAAACCGTACTTAACCCACTAGAAAATCCTAGCAATGGGGGTCCACTCCAGCAGTAATCCCAAGTTTGTATCATCATGGCCCTAGGGTCTAGGCTAGGGTGTGGGGCACGATTACTGAACTGGAGGTAAGTGACCAAAAACGACGGCAGAGTGGTACGCCGGTGTAGTTCCGGGCGGACTTATGGTCGTGCACATAGTCCGAAGCCGGGGAAAACATGCACGGGTACCAGTAGATCGAGACTGTGCACGCATGTTTATGGTGTCCAGGGGTTGCCACCCTAGGGCTTGATACACCCGGCGGGAGACCCGGCACAGTCTGACTACAATTATGTTTGGGCCGTATGGACACCAACACGTGACGAGTTAGGCTTATAGGGAGCCGATCGACTAGACCGTTTGGTTGGACCGCGTATTAGGGTCACTTCATGTTATTGGGCCAAAGCTTGGGCCAAGGGATCAATACTTGTTTATTCAAGTCATGTTAGTTTACTAGTACACCTGTGGTGCAAAAACCTTAAACCTGATTATGCGATGACACCTTTATCTACCTTGTTAGTTAATCATCATGCTAGTATGTAGTTATCCATATGTTCATCTCAACTTTCATCATGCCAGTTAACTTTATTAGTTTACATTGATTGTAGTAGGGCTTACTCAGTCTTTTTGACTGACCTGTTTTCTTTCGCCTCTTTTCTTCCGTTCCCCCCCCCCCAGGTTCTCAGGGTGGGAATATTGGAGCTTAGCTTGGATTTCTGATCGCTTGCTTGTGGGATTTTAGCTCATGTACGGTCTTGACATGAAGCTAGCTATGGTTATCACTTATATTGGGGATAGTACTTATGTATTTCAGTTTTTCAGCGATGTTGTTTTTATCTAGACTTGTGTATTTGGAAAGTTGACATTATGTTGTACCAAACTTGTTTTGAAATAGTTTGAAATCTTTCGCTGTTTTACTTATCTTATTTACTCTGTTTATATATATATATATATATATACATATGTTCTTGTTCTGCCTTGATATATCATTATGCATGTTTACCTGATTCAAACGCCCCTCCAAAGTCAGAGTGCTTGCAAGAGCCACCCTGGCGGAGGTGGGGTGTTACAAAGACTTAACCTCGTGTCTAAGCATCCAATTTATGCCTTTGACCTCTCACATTAAACGGCCGTTTGCGGCTGCTGGATATGTCGGGTGCTTCCGGGCAGTCTTATACTGTAGACCAAGTCTAACCTCGTGTCTTAGGCGTTCATCTTTTAGCCAATTTACATATTTACTGTCCAAGTCCAGATTTATATGTAAATTATCCGCAAGTGCTGTCAATTCAAGTTATGCCACATTTACTTGTTATGCTCAAAATTATTTAATTAAGTTATACCCGATTCCCCGCGTTTCAATCGCACGTACAACGAGGTCCAAAAATAAAACGGAGAGGGATAGAGGCGAAACACAAGAATTGACATAAGGATCAAAATAGGCATGTAAAGGTGTACCTAACTCAAGGACCATGTTTCCATCAGACATGTTGTACATTAATAATAAGTATGGCTAAACTGAGCAAGTTACATCATAGGCATAAAGATTCGACAGAATTGAACATAAAAGAATCACCAATTTGGTGTACAACATGATAGCTTCCATTGTATCAATCACAACATTCTCATAGGCATAGGTAATTCAGATTTGGCAAAAGCATAAGCATGAATCAGAATTGATTATCTTACAACTAGGCATAGTTCTAGATTCAATTCATTACAAGTCATGAATCCTATTACATGTTCCAAATCTGAGAAATAACTGAACTTACCAAATTATCACAAGTTTACACCCAACTCATTTACGTCAAGTTTCATGTTTGCTTATTACGTACAATTTTTTCCAAACCATAGTCATCATCAATTTATGCCTTTTTACAAATCACATGTTATTCAACATTTCCCAAACTTTTTTCCCCATCATTCACGTGTTATACGTGCGCGAATTTCGCATAATATGTTAGGCTCGAAGTTAGCCTAACTCATAAAAAGAAAAAGGAAAAAGGAAGAGGGAAGTGAATCATGGTATCAAAATAGGCATAAATATATGAGCATGAACAGGCATGAACTGATAGAATTGATCAGAAAAGCATAGGTTATGAACCAAAAAAGATGACAACTTGCAAATTTGATAAGATCCATTACAGGCATAATCGTATGATCCCAATTTGCAACTTATCATAATTACTTTAGTTTAATTATCTTGTGAAAGCTACATGAACTCACAGAGATTTAGAAAGAGCAGAAGATCTGGAATCTGATTTCTGAAGTTGATAAGCTAATTCGTTGATGTAGGCTTTGATCTTTATCTTTAACCTTGAATTTGATTTCTAGTTTGGAGAAGATGGAGGCTAGGCTAGCTTAGAGATGGACAGCATGACGGCTTCATAGAATAGGGTTATGAGGTTTAGGGTTTAGGTTTGATGTGATTATATAGAAGTATAGAATTAATATGAGCCTTTAGATCAGCCAAGGATCCATCCAAACCTTCCAGTCCAAGAAAATACATCATCAGGCCAATCATAAGTCGCCACATAGCCCTACGACTCAGAAAATTGTCACTGTCCAGAACAGTCAGCAGGGGTTGACCCCTATAGGGGGGTCGACAGCTATGTCGACACCCCTATAGGGTGGTCGACACCCCATGGGGGGGAGGGGTCAACACCCCTGAGCAGGAAATTTCCCGCTCAGAAGCTTTTTGGATTTCAAATCTTTTTTCTGATTTTTAATTATTATTTAATTAATTCTGATTTAAACTTAAATCTTCTAACCTCCATAACTTATTCATACAGAATCCGATTCACGCAAACTCGGACTCTATCTCAAGCAGAATTCCGAGACCAATGCGATGGTTTAACCCGTTTCACCAAATTCTTCTTCTAAAAATTAAGTGTTCTTAAATTTGTTACTTTTAATGTTTTAAAATTTTGGGGTGTTACACAAGGCCCATCTGATCACAGGACCCCGAGAGCCCCAAGGCCCATCTTTTGACCTTTAAATATTAATATTTATGTCAATGTCATGTTTTTGCCTTATCTCTCCCTTCCTTTTTCTTTTGATATAACACATCATGCCTTTACATATATAGGGGCATACCATGTTATATTTCATGATGTGGGACAAATTAAAAATTTCCTTTATTTCAAATTTCCTCTAACAGAGAGCGCCCTCTAGAGGGTTTCATGAATTGGAAAAATACGACGAGGATGAAGAATCTGCTGGTAAACCATTGGATGAGTCACAACTTGATGACAGAGACGTAGATAATGGGGATGAAAGTTACATAAGGGAGGGTTGTAACGGTATGTTATAAGCATATTTTATTGATTTTTTATTTTATGCATGTTCATATATGCCATAAAATGTGTTGTTAGATGGTAAAAATAATAATCCAATCTAAGATTGACATCTTAGCGTGTATCAAAATAATTTTATTTTCTATTGTACGTGATCTTTGTATGTGTATTTTATTTTGTACATGGTTGTTACAAAGTAGTGCTATAATTAATGTGATGTTCTAATCCTTTGTAAATCATTATGTTTTTTTATAGGTCGATGAGAACGACTGATCTTGTATTATCAATGAGGAAGATGGTGCTACATGAAGGAGAGGATTCAACTTACATATGCATTTTTACCACATGTTTTTTTTACTTCAGCCTTATTTTGTTTCTTTTGGTGTGTTGTGTTGAGGTATTCAATCATCGACGCACATATGATATTTAAAAAAAACATTCACAATATTAATTTTTGACAATGTATATAGAAATAAAACTACATTTCCAGTTTCACCCTTATTATCACAATATAAAACAATTATCGTAATTGTTCTTGCATGGTCACCTAAATCTCTGGAGAACACAACTTTTCATTGCAAATTTTCATTTTTATGATACAAAGATGAAACTTAAAATATCATGAAACAGTCAGTTTAATAAATTTGGAATTTACAATTGGTTCATGCCTTTGTCCTAAAATTGAAATAGATGTGCAGTTGCATTTAGTAAAAGTATGACAAATCACAGTAAAATAGACGTGCACAAAAACATAATCCTACAAGAAAACACTTCATGCATTCGGACGAATTGTCATGCATGGTTTACTGGTAGATATTGCATGCAAACATTAGTTTAATTTTCATGACATTTGTTGATGCACGGCGACTATAATCCACATGACATAATTATAAAACTTTTAAGCTTGAAAACCCAATATATTCACAACTAGTATGCACTTGGAACCCACATGTATTTGTAAGACAGACATGCATTTAAAATTCTATTTGTAATAATATACTTACTTATGTTATTTTTTTCATTGATATCAGTAAATGCTTGGCATTGTACATTCAAAAATAGAATTTTGTTCTACTATACTATTGAGGTTAGGAGCCATTAAAAATCTGTATTCTTTTTTTAACAAAATCCTTATTGACTTATTCATATTATTTTACACTTAAATCAATAGTGTAAAAGAAATTGTTTGTACGAAATGCACTTCTTTTCCTAATTGAATTTTATATGCCTTGAAGATTGTTACTAAAAGGCACATTTTCTTTGCAAATTCAACTCACAAGGAAGAGTTTATATTTTTATTTTGTTTTAAATAATTGTAGGTATGACCATTAACATTTACTTTTTTACACGGTTTTTGAAAATGTATTCCAAATTCATTTGACCTATGCTGGTTTTGAAATTTTCCATCCCTCATCATATTGGTAGACCGTGCACATAATCAATAAGATGTTTCTTCCATTTCTATATATTTCGTCCTGCACTTAAATAGCGGGTGATGATTAATTTTAGAGTTGTAGTAAGATGAACTGGAAAAAAAAACATTTCTAACTTAATGATTCAAAATAAAATACTCAGAAAACTTATGTTTGCAAAGGTTAAACAACAATCGTTAAAAATATATAATGAACACATACTAAAAGTGTGCACAAAGGATTAGATATAAAATAATATAGATGTGGTGTTGCAGATTGGCACCTTGCAGCAAAAAGGAATTTAAAAAAAAACACACTCTGAACAGAAATACGTATAGTAAAGTCTTAGTTATGTTTCCACCAATGGCGCATAGTAAAGTCTTACTTATGTTAAAATCATATCATAATTTTGTTGGAAAAGCTGGTTAGAAAATCTATGTTCACAGAAGTTATTCAAGTGCCATTGTCAAAAGTCTTAGTTTCCACCAAAAACTAACTTATTCATATCATGATTTAGAATCAAGCCTATCAAGAAATAGTCCGATCCAATTCATTTACCTTAATTAAACCCATTTAAGGTCAACCAATTTACGTATCTTTGTTAAATGGGTCATAAACTTGCTCTATTTATTAAAGGATTACAAATGGATAACTCATTTTTCTGTATATTGAGATATTCAGGAAGTGTTATTAGTTTCAACTGTTTTATTTTCGTTTAGTACTTGGAAATTTCTTCCTGATATTCTGTATCTTGAAAGTTTAACTTTATGTCTTGGACGTTGAGATTCATCTCAATATTTTTGTAAATTCTTGTCATTCGTTAGTTCACGTGTTGACCGATGGTGATTTTCAGAAGAAAGTTATACAACTTGTGTCGCCAACGCAGGCAATTTTGTCTGTCTTGGTATTAAGTTGCTTAAAGTTTGTGTATTTTATTTCTAATTATATTTCAAAATGTAAGCATATGAATATTATATTTTAAAGAATACCTGTAAAATTTGAAGTTCTTTGAATTTGCATTTGAAAAAATAATAAATATCCAATTTAAAAAAGGAAAAAAGAGAAAACATGTGCATTTGAAAATTATATGTATATTTTAGTTAAAAAAGAAAGAAAGGTATACATTAAACTTTTCAGGAAGTTAATATATTTGGTGAATGTTAACCGTTAAAAAACAATATTATCGTCATATTTGTTCATTTTTGATATTTTATAAACAGTTTTTTAATAATTTAATAAACAGTGGGATGATTTTTTTTTTAAATCAAATTGCTTATTTTTGTTTATTGATTTATTAATAATTAGCGGACATCCATTTGTATCTATTAATGTAGATGTTTGATATCTAAAAATAACTTTTGATGTACTATCAAAAATTTTAAGTATTGGTTGAGTTGCCTATTTCATACTTAGTTAGATCAGCCTCTTTTAGCGCTGCTTGGGTTGACATCAAATATGAATATATATATATATATATATATTCTAAAATAGTTACTTTACTCTAAAATAGTTACTTTTCTAAAATAGTTACCTTACTCATGATTTTTTCCGTTATAAAGGATCATAATAGCGGTTGTAATGATCGTTAGGTGAACATGATCTTTGCACAGTATATATCTTTGTCAAAATTAAACTAACTTAAGATTTTTGTTTTTCGAAGCTCAAAAATAGGAAAGAAAATAGTAAAAAAGAAAAGTTTAGCTGCACTTGCAGCTGTTCATGCTGATGATGAGAGGCGGGTGGCGTTAGAATCAATGAAAACCAAGGTAAAGTTGCTCATTTGTTTCATAATTTAAATATGGTATAAGATCTCCTCGAAAGTATGCTGAATACCCAATACGCCCTCCTCGCCAAACCGGAAGCAACCTTGGCTACACTACAAAACAGATGCAACCCCCTCCTCCTTCCAGTAGCATCCCCGTCGACACTACAAACCAGATTCAGCCCCCTCCTTCCAGTAACAACCCCTTAGACAGTACAAACCCACCAGTACAGCCCCCTCCTTCCAGTAACAGCCCCTTCGACAATACAAAACTAGTACAGCCCACTGTCCGTCAACTACAATTCTAGCAAACTTCAACCACCTCAGATTCTACTCCAAACCAACTTCAATCGAATTCTAGTGAAGGTCATAGATTGACGCAACCTAGAAAAAAGAGAGGCAGAACGATGTTGAAATCATTAGCTATGATACCAGGTGAGAAGCCGGAAGTTGAATTTAATGAACGCGGACAAGCAATAGGTGCTAATTCCAAACATATGTCGTCATATATTGTTATTCTAGCAAGGGAGATGGTGCCTTTTACCATTAGCTCATAGAGGAAAGTCGATGACGATTTGAGGGATGATCTGTGGACTTGTATACAGTTACTGATATTTGAGTTTAATCTGTCCCAATTTATCAATATCAGATGTCTTGATGTTTTTTTAAACCAATATCTGACATTCGAGCACCAGTTAACAAAAACATACTATGTTTCATGGTGAGTTTGTTAGCAGCATATATATATATATATATATATATATATGATTTTTGAACATACGAACTATTGGTGATAACATGAGCAAGTAAATAATAAAATCTAGCTTCCAATTATATTTAATTTTAGACGTTATTTATGTTAGAGTACTATATGTCTCAATATTCAAAGCAAAATATTATATGCCTGCTGTAGTCCTCTCTATGTGCAATAGTATATAGTTATCAATTTTCGAAAGTGAATTTTTGGCACATGTTATATATGTTTGAGATGCATTTTTCACAGTTGACCAGATCATAATTCGTCCCAGAAGGGGGTCTAAAATTGATACTAAAGAGAATAATTAATAAACAATCCACTATATTTTTCTTTGTTATAATTCAGGAACAACTACACTAATATATTGGCTCCACCCTATCCTAATCCAAAATCATTTAAGATATCCCATTATATGCATTATATGTTTATGTTTGTGGAAAATAGGGAGAAGGACAAACTTAACAAAAAATTTGGTGAAAAGTATGGAAAGTTTAGAATTTAGTAAGAAGGCCAAATGATAGTGTAAATGGAAAAAAGTTAGTGGGCCCCCTAAATTCCACCTTTAGTGTAAATGTATCCTTCTCCCTAATTTTGAAACTTCCTATACTTTTCACCAAAAAATTTCCAAAGTTTGTCCTTTAAAAGAAAATCCTCTTTATGTTTTTAGTTAAAATTTGAAGTTCTATATGCATTATGCACATGCCTATGGTATAACATTGCATTTTGCAATACTGTTAGAGACTAATCTACGTTTTTTTTGGGTGTAGTCAAGTTTCAATGTAGATATAGTGTATAAGGATTACTTGTTAATGATAACAGGACATCGATGGAAGGAGTCGAAATCAAGGTTAGTTGCAGCTATCAAAAAAGCGTCTTAAATCTCGACTCTACCAATACTTTAGCAGGCCTAAAACCGTTAAATATAAAGAACGATGAAGAGTGGAATGCTTTTGTAAATGAAAAATTGTCAAAAAAGTTTGGGATGTTCATTTTTATCTGATTGATTTTAACTGTTAAATATATCACGTTTCCCTATTTCATATTTATTGAATTGATCTTATAGGAAACAAGCCAAAGATTCAAAAGTATTAGAGAAAAGAATAAACTTCCACACACCATGAGCAGAAAAGGTTATGCAAGATTGGAAGAAGAAATGGTAAAATAATATTGTTAAAGCAATTTTTATTTATTATCACTTGTACATTCTTAAGCTGTTAAGCGATTTTTGCAGAAAAAGGAAAAGCAACATCTAATATCACTAGAGACGAATTATGGTGCAAAGGCCACACTAGAAAAGATGGAAAACCTCTGAATTCAGTTATTTCCGAATGCATAGTAAGAATAAGTTCAAATATTCAATATAAGAAACTGTTGCTTTTATTAATGTAGTTTTAATTTTAATTTCCTAATATTGGTTGTTTTTGAATTTGTAGTCTAAAATAACGGAGCATCATAATCCGCAAGTCAGGATTCTCAAGGAACAACATCAGTTACTCAAGATGGAATGTCGAAGCTTTTTGGTCAAGAGCATGGAGGACGTGTAAGAGGGCTTGGTTTTGGGGTTGTACCATCTCAGCTTCGTATTCGGGGTAACTCAGGTGAAGTACATGCATTGCGAAACCAAGTTAGTGGCTTGGAGACCAAAGTATAGGAGCTTACTTCGATGTTGATAGTAAGTGTTAATTATAAATTTATTTTAACAGTGATTTTTCCTGTTTTCCTGATAATTAGAAACCAAGTTATTGCAGCAGCAGGTGTGGCTATTGCCCTCAGTTTGCTGCCAAATTCATTAGTTTTAAGATTATACTCTAATTTACGTGGTTGTATAGTTTTTTTTTGCTGGCAGTCCGACTTTCCCATTAGTTTCATGCAAGCAATATACAATGAACCATACCTATAGTAAACCATCATCTGAAAGGGTAATAAACTATTCTCAGATTTGCGGCTTCCCACTTGTGCTAGTTTTATATGACCATAATTATATTTATTTTGTGCTAATTTTACATGACCTATGTGTATACAACGAACTATATCTGTATATAGCCTATATATTTTGGATCCTCCTTGCTCATTCAATCATTTTAAAATCCCTCATGAACTTTTTCGTATTTATATACCTCATAGAGACAATATGTTTAAAATCAAAGGAGTGATAAGAAATTACCGGCCCTTTCAGAGCCAATGGTCAAAACGAGCATTTTCGATGATTTGCATTAACTTTTGATTTTGAAGGGTTCAAACTTTCGAAATAAACTAAGCCATTTAGAAAAATTCCAAAGAACCGGTAAACTGTTTAAAAATATGCATTGATGCCTGGACACACACGAAGTCAATTATGAGGTGATGTAGCGGATGTGTATTCATTATGGGTTCATTTGAATTTATCTAACATGGTAAATTTGATATTTTAAGTTAACAATGATTAATATTTGATTTGAAGGTAGAATCCAATGTAATGATGCTTATTGTGAACCAGCGGCAAACCATCCATTTCATAAGCGTTATTGTGAGTAGATGACGCTTATGTGATGGGAACAAAATGTATAGAATGAAGTAATTTATCGTCAAGGGGGACTTTTTTTTATAACTGAACTGATATATGTATTTATAGTTGAGTATATTTTTCAGTCCATGCAATCTTTACAGGAGCTAAAAGAAAAGCAAGCAAGTAATGCGGGAATTCCAGCAACTCTTGATCCTAATACGCCTCAGGTACCCTTTTTTATTGGTATAATTGTTAGAAAGATGTAACATTTCATGATCTACGAGATTGAAATATTGCTGTTAAAATGCATCAACTTTTTTTGACAATGCAAGTTTAATTCTTTGGTGACATGTTTGGTGAACATTGAAATGATTTTAACCGGAGCTGTGAAATTTTATGGTGATTTTAAGGACAGTAAATGGAGGGGGTTTGGGTACTGTTAAAAAGGTATTTTGATAGAAATTGGTAATGTTATGAGCTTGCATAAATTGAGAAACGGGTAAAAATGAGCCCCTAATGTGGCACACTTAGCACCACTCTAAACTGTAGATAATTAAATGTTTATAGAACTGAAATTTGCTTTGCACTGGATTGAATTGAACACTCTGCATATGGATTGAATTGAAATTCAAACCATAACCATGGATGAAAGCTGGCCAGTCTTAGCCCTTCTACGTTGGTTGCAGTTTATGACTTGATTAATGTACTTCAAGTAATTTGTCGTTCCAATTTATTTCTGCCGTTTTCTTAAATCATTGGTAAATTAGATATAATTGAAATGTTGTCTGCTACGTCAAGATATGAAATGAACTGCTGTGGTTGTCCTACTTAGCTAGAAATAGTTAACTCAAGTTTTGTATGCATGAATCCTCAATCCAATATAAAGTGGGTTACCTGGTCTTTTTTTCCTCGTGTATTTGCCTCCTAATATATTGTATGGCCATAAGCACCAATTTGCAAGTGGTCAAGACACTTTAACATGGTGCGCATTATCATGCATTTAAATCCTTCTTCATATGATTTAATCCACTAATGTTATATACCACCTAGACTGTAATGATAATAAAATTATTTAAATCAAATCCGAAGATAATTTCAAAGATAGAGATAAGGTTGTTCTCGTTATATAACCTTCATTTCATTCAACATCCAAATTTTTTTTCCTCTAATAAAGCCTTTATTACAACTAAAAGTATATTTTACCTTACTGGAAAGAGTATGAAGTCCCGCCATGGTACTTTACATTTGCCTTTCTTTTCCAATAAGTCCAGGAGACATGTTGTAGCCTGAGTACTAGATATACTATAAACCCCTTGCATGGAAATCATTCACATGATCTCTACCTCTAATACACGAATTATAATACAAAATTAATTTTTACTTCTATTTGTTCCTCAAATACAACCGCAAGCATTTTACCTGTCTTACGTTCCACTTAAATTCCCCTGGACCATGTTCTTTCATGGCTTCTGTGTTCTATGAAGCACTGCACACTTAATGTTTAATACATATTATTTCTGCTATAGTTAAGCTGTTTTCCATTGCTTTTTTGTTAGTTGTGATTGTTGTTTTACTGCTCCATATGACCACATATTCCTCCGTTATGATATCCACTTCACTGTTATCAAAAATGGTCATTCAATTTTAACAATATCATCTTTTACAGATTGTCGAAAACTTTATGCAAAATTACTTTCTACTGGCTATTATTATGTAGTATTAGAAAATCAACAATTTACTAAGGTTCAGTTATATCTCACTATTCATCTTCAAACACATAAGATTTAAATAAAATTACATATTAATAGGTGATCGATGTTTGTATTGTTCAAATTTCTGCTTGCCACAAACTTTGTTTTTTTCCAAAATTATAATATGCCTTAAATTTAAATTTCATTTGTGTCGCTTTTACTGGTGTATGATGTTTATTAGCATTGCTCTGCTATTTACTTGGTTCACAACTATGTTACACTATCAAAATACTCAAGTTTTCAGTTTTATTTATGAACTTTGTCCTTGGTTTCACTGCCAACAGTTCCCCTTATTTATATTTCCCTTTATTTTTGGTATTTCTGTTTACCGTGAAGGCAATTCGCTTTGCATCAACTAACATATGCATCCTTATGTGAAAGTTCATACAAAAATTAAGGTGAATTGTTCACTAATTAGTATCAGTCATGGAAGTCAATTAAATAGTTAAATCGATGCATCTGAGATGATTAGTTTTGCACTGAGTTTTGCACTGGGTAAAGAGAGGAGTCATTTTTCGGTTCATTTACAAGCTTGTTTTACTGAACTTATTAAAATTACTTTTTTTTGTAGTTACACTGTGGAAGCAAAAACTTGACAGTTCAACAATCTAAACAAATTGGAAAGCAAGCAGCTGAAAATGAGGGCAGAAAAATAGGTCAACAGTCTAAACAAATTAGAAAGAATGCTGAAAATGATCAGGGTAGAAAAACAATTCAATAATCTAAACAAATTGGAAAGAAAGCCGAAAATGATCAGGGAAGAAAAACTGTGCAAGCTGAAGAAAATGAGGGCAGAAAATGTAAAATATTGAATTGGGAAAGACAAGTAGTTGCAGAAGGAACTATGTTATCCACTGATCCAGAAGCTTTGGTGCACTTTAAAAAACTTGGATCGCAAGGTTGGAAAGTTTGGATTGATGCAGCGGTGGATCCAGAAACTTTCTTGTGGAGGCCGAATTCCGAAATGACTACTATTGGAGAAGCTATTGGATCAACTGTGGCTTGGAATAAAAATTATGTTGCCTTCAGCTAGAGTGTTTTCGTAGGGTATGCAACCTTTTGTAGACAAAACTTCCATCTTCTTATGTATATTTTGGATTAGATCATGTATGTATTTTGAAACGGTTATGTTTTTAGTGACGGGTTAAGTTGGTGATGTACTACGTACGTGTTGTTTATGTTGATCGAATATTATGTTAACTAATATATATGAATGATTCCGTGTAGTAATATTCGTTGCATTGAAATATGAATCATATTATAATTAATATACATGAATCCATTTTACTAGTCTGGTATACGTAATTTACAACAGAAAAAAGTTGTAATAAGTCATATTACAATGGTGAGAAAATGTTGTAATATCAAGGAAGCCACAACGGTGTGAAAATGTTGTAATATCAAGGAACTCACAACGGTGTAAAAATGTTGCTATATCTATGACCTCACGATATTACAATATCTGCAACAACAGGGAAAAAGTTGTAATACATTTTATTACAACGGTGACAAAAGTTGTCATATGTACGCTCTTACTTTACTATAGTATATACAACAACGGAGAAGTTGAGTTGTAATAAAACTTATTACAACGGTGTATAACTATTGTTAAATAACCCAATTACAATGGTGTTGCAACGATACACAAAGTTGTAAAAGATTTTAACATATTGCAACTTTGGCATACACAACGGCGGCATCAACGTTGTAAAATGTTATTACAACGGTTTTACACCGTTGTAATAGGGTCAATTTGCTGTAGTTAATTTTTAAATGTTTAGTGGAATATGTTATTTTATTTCACATTAAAAAAAGATAGTTGTATCTATCTTTTCAAAATAGAGCTTCAGATTTAAAAGAGATAGTTGAATATATATATATGTCATGTGTTAATTGTTAGATTTAAAACAGAAATAACAATTAATTGTTTGAAGAGATAGGATTTAAAAAAGATAGTTGCATCTACCTTTTAAAAACTGAACTTCAGATTTAAAAAAGATAATTAGATGTTTAGCTCTGCTTATTATGTGACATAAATGTTTAGTTATAACACAGACATATATTCAATTATCTTTTTAATTATTTCTCAGGTGAGTATATATATTCAAAGTAAAGAAGATAAATATATCTTTTCTCAAGTGAATCAAATATATGTTTTGTAACAGCCTGGATTTTCAAAAACAATTTTAAATTTTTATTTTAGCTATTTTAATGGATTTTGGATATTTAAAATGATTTATTTTATATAATAACGACTAAAAATTTATTTAAATCGAAGTTAGAACGAATAAATTTATTTTAATTAAAAAATGAACTAGAAATGGGGCGATAGTTTGAAAATTCGATTTTAAATTTCAAATGAATGTACATGATTCAAAATAAATCGCATTTCAGTAAAACCAAAAATATTTGAATCTGTTTAAGTATATCTTTCTAACGAATGTGAAAAATCCAGATTTCATAACGAGAATTGAAAGTTGTGCCCAATTTAAAATTTGAAATTGTCGTTATGGAATTTAATATAATATATAGCCCTTAAAAATAGCCATTTTGCAAACAACCTCCATTTTCGACGAAAACACTTTTGTTGGATTCAGAATGTCAACTTATTGCTAGATTCCAATTTTCATAATTTTTGGAACTAATATGCGAGCGTGGTGAATTTAAACACGTTTGGCAATTTCAATTTGAATTTAATCGACTGGAAAATGACCATTTTTCAAATGGTCTCTAAATTCGATGAAATTAGTTTTGTTAGGAAAGAATCGTCAAAACATAGCTAGATTTATTTTTCAGAAATTTTTGGAGTCAGTATGTGGCCCCGGTAAATTAAAATGTACATTTAAATTCAGTATATATTGATTTATATTTTAATTTAAAGAAAAACTAATCGAAATGATAGAAATGGCTTACGAAACATTTTGACACATCTAACGGCGAAGATCATCGTTAGTGGCGCGAGTAAGGAGAAATCAGGCCAGGAAGGTGGCGCGTTTGACAGTGATTTTTGGGGCCTGGAGCAGTTCAAGTTCAACAGTGGAGTTATGTGCCGGAAGCTGACGTCATGGCATTGGAGAGGCGGTCAGCGATCTGTTTCCGACGGCGTCTGGTGGTCAGTGGCAGCGGTTTCTCGAATGGGCGATATGGGTTACAGGCTCCAGTTTTATACGAAGAAGAAGGGGAAAGATACGATAATGATTCTCAAATGTTATAAAAAGGTGTAATTTATTTTAATTATAATTTAATTATCCAATTTTGTAATTAAAGTTTTAAACTGCCATATTTTTGTCATACGAAAACGGAATCGAACGATTTCGGATCCGTTGGAATCGCGAACCGACCAGAACCAAAATAGAGCAAATCAGAATTTACGGCGAATTCAAATCCAAACAGAACCGAAATATAGAAATAAAAGGATGGACGAGTGGAAACGGATGTGAGACTCCTTCTCACTCTAATTATTTTACAATTAAATATATACTAGGATGCAGATGGGGCATAGAAGCCCCTGACACTATTTTATTGTACAAACCATGGATGATTGGTGTAATTTGATTGTATTATGCGAAAAATCGACTGTATTGTGTATTGTGATTGTGATATTGAGATTGGAGTAAATAATATATATATACACATGTTGTCTAGATTATTTATATATGCGATATATAAATTATTTGTATACGCTATATAAAATTATCTTGAAATAAAATAAATATTCATTTACAATCGGACGATTTGTTTATGTACACCCATTTAACTGACATTGATTAGGACGATAAATTTTACACATTGCCCAACTTCACAAATAATAATAAGTATTTGTTGTTTGAAAACCCCACACGGGTATTGGGATGATATTTGACATACACTAATCCTAATAATTAGCGATATGTCAATCGGTGGGTTGACAGGATGTGATAAGCGTTATTTATTTATTTTAATGCTTATACAGTTGTAAAATGCACTCCGAATGTTGTATGAGTTGTTGATGATTATTTATTATTATCGTTGTATAAATGTGATGTATGAAATTCATATAGCTGAAATTATATGGTAATTGATTGAGTCTGATTCCAATTCAGAATTATCAAATATTTTTAAATAATATTCAGTGTATAATCAAAATCAGACATTTTGAAAATATTATCATTTTAATATTATAATGATAAGAAATATTCAATTTTGATTTGAAAATTGAAATAGAGGAGAAATCTTTTTAAAATGAATTTAAAACAAAATTATTAAGAAATATTCAATTTTGATTTGAAAATTGAAATAAAGGAGAAATCTTTTTAAAATAGTTTAAAACAAATTTATTAAGAAATATTCAATTTTGATTTGAAAATTGAAATGAAGTTGAAATCGTTTTAAAACGAATTTATAAATGATTTATAAAATACGTTTTAGATGGAAATCGACGAAATATGTATAATATATATTATATATATTTAATGGTATGAATAGAACGCGCCGCGCCGCGGCCGTTTGCAAATTTCGACCATTGACTTCGAACTGACATTATGGGAGATCCGACCGTCGGATTCTCCTCAAACTGGAAACGTTGGGTTCGTATCAAAAAGAGATTTCCAATGAATATAAGAGATTTGAAATCTAACGGTTGGATTTGGAATTATGTCCAAATCAAATTTGGAAAAGGTCGCTGTAAATGCAGTTCGATGACCGTTTATGGAAATCGACGGAAAGGGCCTTAATAAAATTATTAAAAATATTAATAATTTGTGTAAAATCATAATAAATGATTTGGAAAGAATTTGGATGAAAAATTCCATGTTTGTAAAGATAAAAATATATTTTTATCACATTGAACTAGTTATTAACTAGATTAATAATCTAATAATTTTTAAATAAATAAATTGGATTTGGAAAGAGTTTTAAAATAACCAGAATTTTCCTATATAATAAATTGGAATGGAAATAATCTTCAGAATATTTCGATATTGGATTTCATGATTATACGGATATTGTTAAGGAATATGGAAGATATATATCGTTATTCCCAATACGATATTTGTTGATTTCAGAATTTGATATTGAATATAAGCCGATATAAATTCAAAGCCTTGTATTTAATATTAAATTGGATTTTTGGTTTATCGTGAATGCTATTTTAAATAAAACTTTTTTTTAACCCAATTAACAGTGAATAGATGATTTGGAATTTATAAATCTTTTTATTTAGATTTAATGGAAATTTTCCAAAGTAAAGTTTTTCCAATTTAATAAAATAAATTGGAATGGGATGGAATTCGATTTGGTAGTAATCGAAGTGAGCTTCTGTGGAGGATGACCATCACTATATATGGAATTTAAAAGGATTTGTCGTTATTCCATTTATATTAGTGGTTGGATACAGAAATTTATATCGATTATACATATTGATCTGTTTTCCGTGAAAAATCCATAATTAATGGGATGAGATTTTGGGTTTATCGTGAACTGTATTTTAAATGACATTGATTCTTTAACCTAGATAAAGTCAGGATTACATGTCTAACATTGTATTTCAAATTGCATTGTTGATCTCTGCTAAATATATATATGTTTGGTAGCGGAGAATTTATTCACTTGCTTAACACCCTTCTCTGAGACGTATGAGCTTAGAGGTTATATATCGGCAGAAATCAATGGTACAGTGTAGATTGTCGTTGCAGCATGTTTGATTTCCCAAAGTTAAATAATCATTAATATTGATTTTTGGGAAGGTTAAAACTAAGTGGAGTTTTAATGAATCTTTAATTAGATTGTAAAGTGAATGTGATAATTTAAATTATCAAATTTGGGAAACGATCGAGAATAGAGTACCACCAGTTTTACTCCAAGCGACAATCAAATCTTTAATTAGATTTGAATGTGAAATGGTAAGGTTCGCTAATCCCGACAAGTTTGGAAAACCTTAATTTGGTTTTAACTTATGAAAAGAAAATTTGAATAAAAGAATATTTTGGATTGGAATGAGGCGTATGTTGTGTTTTTATAGCACTTGTTTATAAAATACACGAGTTATTCAGAAAGACCGGGTTTATCCCATTCTGAATAATTAGTACGATGATAAGTCGACAATGAAGACAGTGGTTGAAGACCGGATATCTTCACATCGTTTGGATGATTACTGATGTCTTGATTGTACTGTACACCCAAGACAAGGTAATAAGTGGTGATCATCCATACGTACTTGGAGATCGACCGGATACGTGAGGACCTCTCTCCTGTATTGGACATATAGGACGAGGAATAAGGTGCCTCCGGTTTCGTTCAGACCCAAAACGAACTCATAAATGGATGTGTGTCTGACATTGGATTTTGTTCTGTGTTGATTGATTTCTATTAAATATATATATCTGTTTGGTGGCGGAGAATTTATTCTCTTTCTTAACACCCTTCTCTGAGACGTACAAGCTTAGAGGTAATATATCGATAGACATCAGTCGCATGGCGTGAATTGTCAGTGTGGCATGCTGAGATGAAAATGATCAAGGCTTCTGTTGAAAAGAAGAGTCTTATGATTGATGATCAAAGCATGGCTTCAAATAGCATAGATTTGTGTATAGCTTTAATTCACGAGCCTCACACCATGGTATGAACCAGAAACGGGAGAGGACTGCAAGGAGAACATGCGCTTCTTTCTAGCTAGGAGTGGTGTCATGGTATGGAGCCCGGACATTTTAATCATGTGGATGTCGCTTATTATTTGATGGATAGCAAGGTACCTCGGATATATTGGTCACCACGGGGCCGATGGATATGATGGTCGACATACTGACCAGGTTTATGCCCCATAGGGCAGGGAAGCGTATTGTTAAGGTATTACCAATCATCAACGGGTGACCGGCCCTGAAGATCCAAGGTGCAGTTGCGGCTGATCCTGAGACATGGTGCTAGATTGTCTCGAATTCAGTAAGGATAATCCATTGCCCTGGTTCAAGATGGAAATCTAACTTCCAATACGACATCGTGCGATTTTAATTGTAGAACTACTATGGCGACATGATATATAGTACCCATGCCGTCTACGATTGATACATTTATATTTAAAGTTGTCTTAAACATTATGCACTTATAATAGTATCAAATGATTTGTTTTAGACGTACCAAGCATGTTTGGCTATTATAAGGTAAAACTCTATCCTTCGGCTTGCGTTGCATTGTGTGATGGGACTTGAGTCTTATAATAGCTTCATTTTTCAAAAAGCATTGCGCTGCTTATAAATTATTTTATGCACTAATATTCTTGGGGACGTGGTCCCTTGATTTACTTTATTTCTGAAGTAAAGTTTTAAATAACTATTTTAGTTCTCACACCAGTCCCATGACTGACCTGGAGTTTATTGTTTTAACCTAAACTCTGGGTGCCCATAATTTCCACACGGGCAGCTAGTAGTTTTGGTTTTGCAGATATTATATTCACAGGATCCTGGTTTACAACTGGAGCTCTATTCAGAAAGCTTTGTATCCGTGTATCTCTTTCAGTTGTTTATGTTTTAGTTTTCCGCTGCTATGTATTCAATTGTAATTTTAAATTATGATATTTTATGTTGTATATTATTTATTCATACTCTGTTATATTCTTGTGCTCTAATGTAAATTGCTATAATAAGCAATGAAATGTTCTTCTGTTTGTGTTCAGATTTGTCCTGTTCTCAACTCAATCCGGGCTAACCCATAAGGGCAAGTTTGGGTCGTTTCATGTTTTCACACAAGATAATATATATATTATATATTTATCATATGTTTTCATATTATCATAACTAAGAGAATTTATCGTATGCTAAAAGTAAGAACTTTAGATGATCATATCATTTTAATGTTTATTTTATTTTAATAAGATAAACACAATTATCTTTTTAAATAAGTCATATGTTTTAATAAAAAGTAATGTTCATATTAATTTTTTATTGAAAATTGTGAAATTATAGTTTTGTATATGCTTACAAGTTTTTTAATATGTATATATATTAATGTAAATATCATTTTCAACAATATTTTATGTAATCGAGTAGACAGAAGACAAATATATTTATCTTTTTAAATAGTTATGTTTTTCTTATATGATTTATACATATTACTATTTTCAATAAGATTGTAAATCTATTATACTATTGAAAAAGATAAAACCATTTAGCTTTACGTGCACACGATCAATTAGCTGTATTTAACTACAAAGGATAAAACTAGTAGAAAATCTACTAAATGCCAATAATGTACAGATCAGTCACTGTATTTAACTGCTGAAAAAGATAAAACCATTTAGCTTTACCTGCATATGATTAATTAGTTGTTTAGTATATTTGAAACTAAGTTAAACATGTTACACAAGGTTCATTTTTTATTCATTATTTGAAATTATTGCACACCTTATGAACCTTATTTACATTATAAAAAGTTAGCTATTCAGATTTTTCTCATTTTTTATTTTTTTGGATTATGTAGTTCTATCATGGTAAGATGAAATTCAAAGTTCAAATAGTCGTTCTTTATCAGTACACAAGTTTTCTTATTTTATTGTTTTAATTTTTTAGTAAAAGATAATTGCTTTTATCTATTTTAAACTGTGTGATATAGAAGTTTGTCTTTTTAAACTGTGTCAAGATGGTTGTAGTAACCATTTTGCGATCACTATTTATTAAATGATAGTTGTATTTATCTTTCTGTCAAAATAATTGTATTCAGTGATAATTTAACTTCTAATCTGTTGTAAATTTGTTATATATTTTAAGTTACAATTGTTGTGCATTAATCTCGTGTGCATTAATCTCGGTTCTCAAGCAATCCACGAAAAACAAACGTGTAAGGTATGGTTTGATGGACTAAAATAAGCTGCTTTCTTATTTTTTGAACAGTAAAACCTATGGTTTTACAATAGAAAATTATATCCAATAGAAACAATGTATATTAAGTTGGACAACTTACCAGTGAAGAAACATGAAGGATATACAATAGCTGTAATTAGCTATTGCCTAGTTCCTAAAAGCAATTTTTTTTTATCTTTAGTTGTTATTTGGTATACACTGCTGTCAGTTTTGTGAAAAAGATAAATGCACGTATCTTTAGCTATTGCCTAGTTCCTAAAATGTTTTGACATACTTTTGAAGGTTACATTATATTTATTTTCCTAGAATCTCAAGTAGTAGCCACATATTTTTTTTCCATGATGCACACAGGATTTAAGTTGTTGCATTATTTTTTCAAATTTTGAATTCCGAAAAAGATATATGTTTACATCTTTTTTGTAAAGTCGGTAAAAATGGATCTATTATGTACTATTTTATGTAATTAGTTGCTAATTAAGATTAGATACTGTAAAATATTTTTATAAACGCATTTATTTGTTTACATCTTTAATTGCAGGTGTGATTCATGTGTAATGGTTGTGTAAATGGTAATTTACCTTTTGGTGTGGCAAATGGAAAGCAAACAGTAACTACAATATCCGGTGATATTCTCAAGTGCTGGGCTTGTGTTTAGAACATTGCTAGAACTATATTGTTTGATGTGAAGACTCGAAGAAATCTTTTGGTGTGGCCAATAGTGGAGCTGGATGCAATTAGAACTTATGGCAAAGAATATAATAGAGTTGCACTAGAACCAGGCCATCTTGATGTCGGCAGCGTATTCATTCTATACGAAAAGATAAAAGACTTATCTTTTATACAAAATAACACTACAAGTTGTCATCAGGAATTGTGTATTTTGATTATAAGTGTAGGCTCATACTAATATGTATATATTGCCACTTTTATAGTGTATTTTGTTGCAGTTTCAGTTTTATGTATATGGGTTGATTAAAGTCCCACGGAATATTAGGTGACTGATTACTTTTTAACGTAATGTTTGAAAAAGATAAAAACATTTATCTTTTATTAAGATGATTTGCTCTGTGCTGAGAATACAAGTGCATTTACTAGCCATTTTGTGTCGATAATCTAAACACAATGTCATCTTCATTTAAATTTATTGTTTACTGGTTTTTATTTAAGCTCATCTCATTCATGTTATTTAAATTTCTGATCATACACAATAGTATATACTGCTATCTGTTTTGTGATGAAGATAAATGCATATATCTTTTTTTTCAGTCTGCAAAAAATGATAATGCAAGTAGGAGGTATCAATTCTTGATGTGAATCACAACCCCACAAAGATAATAAAGCGCTCGGCAAGTAAAAGCAAAGAACAAGAAACTACAAATAAACATAATTGTTCAAGACAACATTATTTAAATACACAGCTCCAAACATATAGATCTCTTCAATTAACAATACTCAAATTATCTACGTTACATGTATAATTATCTAAAATTGTTTTGCAAATCTTTCAAATTGAGTTATCGAACTTTTCCATCATCCGGTAGTATTGTTCATCTTGCAATATACCAAACGCAAAATTAACTCTTAGTTTGTCCATATATTCATGAGAAATGCTTGCTATCATAGGTCTTCCAAGCGTAAAATTTCTCAAGTGCATTATGACATACATTTCACAGTCTTATCTGTTGCAAACAGGAAAAAAAGTTAAACATTTAATAGTAACATAAAACAAACAATAAAAGTAGCATAAAACACAGACAATATCAACTTGTGAAATTCAGTAGATATATCAAACATAAAATAGTTTTTTCTTGAAAAGATAGATGAAATTATCTTTTTTAAATCTGAAATAAAATAAGATATTGTACTAAACACTTAAAAATCGTTATTTACAAAAATGAAATTTTGTAATTAAAAGTTCAGTTTTATCATTAACATGGGATATTTGCAACTAACAATTAACACATGACATATATATTCAATTATCTTTTTTAAATCTGAAATTCAGTTTTGAAAAGATAGATACAACTATCTTTTCTAAATCTGAAATAAAATAAGATACTCTACTAAACATTTTAAAATTGATAATTACAAAACTGAAATTTTATAAGTAAAAGTTTAGTTTTATCATTAACATTGCATATATGCAACTAAAAATTAACACATGACATATATATTCAATTATCTTTTTTAAATCTAAAATTCAGTTTTGAAAAGATAGATGCAACTATCTTGTGACGACCCCAAACCCCGATAAGATGGTGCAAGGGTAATCTTTGGAATATAACACGTAAACAGATAACAGCAGAATAGAAATAATTAAATACACCAGATAATGTACAATAGAATGCACTGGATAAACATAATCATCAGAGTTACACAGTATATAGGATCATACTTAGTACAAAGTACAGTTCAGTTTTACATAAAATGTCTACAGCGGAAAAGAAAACATAATATGTACAACAGGAGCTGAACAGCATAAAAAGAGATAAATGATAGAATCCATCTTTAGCTCCAGCTATCCAGAAAGAGCCTGCTAAAACCTGAATACAAGGATGCCCGTGTAGAAAAAGGGGCACCCGAGTTTGCAAGTGAAACTACGAGTCAGTCATGGGACAGGTATGAGAAATCTACTTAACACATCTTACAATATGTCTAATCACAGGACCACGCCACTTTCGCGGAACAGGTTTACTCCATTGGATTGCCAGTGCTTTAAAACAAGTAAATCTTTTAAACATCGCAATGCTTTTTATAAAAATGAAGCCATTATAAGACTCAGTTCCCATCACACAATGCAACACAAACCGGAGGATAGAGTTTTACCTTATAATGGCCAAAATATGCTTGATACGAGGAAAACAAATCATTTGATATTAATGCTAGTGTATATATGTTTCAAAAACAATTTCAATCATAACTATCAATCATAGACGACATTAATGCCCCATAGCACTATGTCGCCATATATAGGTATACAATCAAAATCGCACGGTATCGTATTTGGAAATTGGATTTCCGTCATGAACCAAGGCAAAAGATAGTCCTTACCGAATTCGAGACGCTCTAGCGTGCCCCTATGGACCCAGACTCAGGTGGGCCCATGGATCGTCAGGGCCAGTCCACCGATGTGGATTAAAATGCCTGAACACTGCGTTTCCCCACCCTATGGGGCGTCACTTGTCATATCTGACCACACCATCGGCTCCGAAGAGACCGAAGCAAACCGAGGCCTCGCTTTCCATCATCCACATAAGTAAAATACCCGGGCATGCAAAATCCAAAGCACCACTCCTAGCTAGAAGGAAACGCATGTCCTCCCTGATGTCCTTCTCCCGTTTCTGGCCCATACCGGGGTGTGAGGCTCGCGAAACAACGCTATACACAAAGCTATGCCACGCAAGCCGTGCTTTGATCATCAACCACAAGACTTTGCTTTTCAACAGAAGCCTTGATCGTCTGCCACTTAGGCATGCCACATAGGCAATTCACTCCATGCGACTGATTTCTATCGATATATAACCTCTGAGCTCGTACGTCTCAGAGAAGGGCGTTAAGAAAGAGAATAAATTCTCCGCCGCCAAACAAATATATATTTAATAGTGATCAATCAACAAAGAACAAAATCCAATGTCAGACACACAGTCCATTTACAAGTTCGTTTTGGGTCTGAACGAAACCGGAAGCACTCAATACCTCGCATATCCGTACAATCAACAAGTACGTCCGGACGGCTACTACTTCAGCCCCTTCAAGGTAGCTACTCCCATCATGAGAATCAGTAGCACCCCTCCATTCAACGTGCAGATCATCGATCTTGCACCGTCTTCATATCTTCGACTTTCAATCGTCGATCAATTATTTGAAATGACAGTTAACTCGACCTTTTCAAATAATTCACGTATATTTAGAATTTCAAATCAATTCATTTCAATGGTTAAAGTATTCGACATCACTAATTCTGTTCTTTAATGAAATTTTCACGCCAAACACATTCAACCATCAAATATCACACAAACCGAGCAAATTCAGTTTATTTCCATTCCATACCGTTTATAATATTTTATCACTATTTATCGCTATTTTTATTTATTTAAAAATAGTGAATTCATTCAAATGACGCTTCAGGCCATAACGCGGTCGTGGCGCTATTTTTCTTCAGATTTGATTTACACATATCTAGAAATTTAACCATTGGATCTTCACAAATTTATATCATTAGAAAGATCTTTTCAAAACGAATCCAACGGTTCCAGTTTTGGGAAAATCCGACGGTCGGGTCTCCCGCACTAATCATTTGAAGTTACGATTTCAAAATACGAACTACAGCGTCGTTATCCGATTAAATTTAATTATACATATATATATATATATATATATATATATAATCGATTTTGGCCTTTTTTTTAGATTTGAATTAAACATTCCAGGCAATCCAACCTTGGATCTTCAAAAAGTTGGTGTCGTTGGAAAGATATTTCCAAAGCGAACCCAACGATTTCGGTTTTGGGAAAATCCGATGGTCGGATCTCCCGCAATAATCGTTTGAAATCATGGTTTCAAAACACGAACTGCAGCTTCGTTATTCACTATATTTTATTTATATTTATATATATATATAAATATATTTCTTTCTTTGATTTCAAAACCATATCCACTTTATATATTTGATAAAAATGATATTTTATCATCAAAAACTATTTATTCCACACATCACCATTTTTAACACTTCATATTCAAAATAAAAATGTAGATTTTATTGTTCAATCTATATATTCAGCACATGAACGTTTTCGACTTCACACATACGATAAAATATGATTTTTATCGTTCTAGTCCTTTATTCAACACATGAATATTTTCTATGGTTGATATATATAATAAAAATGTGATTTTTATTGTAAAACAATTTATTTCAAAACACGATTATTTTGTATATTCTATACATAAGGTAGAAATGTTATTTTTGGTGTTAAAACAATTTATTTAAAATACTAATATTTTATATAGGCTATATATATAATAAAAATGTGATTTTTATCTTTCAAATAATTTACTCAACACATGAACTCATTCAACACATGAATTTCTATTCAACACACGAATATAGTTTCAACACATGAAAATAATTCTAACACATGAATATTATTGAAAATTTCCGCAGCATAACGGCAGGGTAGTTAAAACCGGTACCGTCCCTAGTACGGCTCCTCGCTCTACCATAAAACCTCGTGGTTTTTTACAATGGGGATTTTCAATATCTAGTTCGCATGCAGGAGAATTTTCCCATACACTAATCCTATTGGGATTTCAATCACAATCAGTCATTTCAAATCAACCATTCATGATATTCACCAAATTTCACGTCAACCAATAATCCAAACAATATTACAACCAATATATATCGTCCATGGTCTGTGGACGAGGGTAGTATATATATATATTTGTATATATATATATTTCAATTTCATTTCATTTGATTAATTAAATTATTAGAATGATAGCTAATTTAATCAATAAGTGAAATGAAATATATTTATATACGAATATATATATATATATATATACTCCCCTCGTCCACAGACCATGGACGATATATATTGGTTTTGATATTGTTTGGATTATTAGTTGATGTGAAATTTAGTGAATAACATGAATGTTGATTTGAAATGATTGATTGTGATTGAAATCCCAATAGGATTAATATAGGGAAAATTCGCCTGCGTGCGAACTAGATATTGAAAATCCCCATTGTAAAAAACCGCGAGGTTTTAAGGTAGAGCGAGGAGCCGTACTAGGGACGGTCCCGGTTTTAACTACCCTGCCGTTATGCTGCTAAAATTTTCAATAATATCCAAGTGTTAGAATTATTTTAATGTGTTGAAATTATATATGTGTGTTGAATAGAAATTCATGAGTTGAATGAGTTCATGTGTTGAGTAAATTATTTGAAAGATAAAAATCACATTTTTATTATATATATAGCCTATATAGAATATTAGTATTTTAAATAAATTGTTTTAACACCAAAAATAACGTTTCTACCTTATGTATAGACTATATAAAATAATCATGTTTTGAAATAAATTGTTTTACAATAAAAATCACATTTTTATTATATATATCAACCATAGAAAATATTCATATGTTGAATAAAGGACTAGAACGATAAAAATCATATTTTATCGTATGTGTGAAGTCGAAAACGTTCATGTGTTGAATATATAGATTGAACGATAAAAACTACATTTTTATTTTGAACATGAAGTGTTAAAAATGGTGATGTGTGGAATAAATATTTTTGATGATAAAAAAATCATTTTTATCAAATATATAAAGTGGATATGGTTTTGAAATCGAAGAAGGAAATATATATATATATAAATATAATTAAAATATAGTGAACAACAAAGCTGCAATTCGTGTTTTGAAACCGTGATTTCAAACGATTATTGCGGGAGATCCGACCATCGGATTTTCCCGAAACCGAAACCGTTGGGTTCGCTTTGGAAATATCTTTCCAACGAAACCAATTTTGTGAAGATCCAACGATTGGATTGTCTAGAATGTTTAATTCAAATCTGAAGAAAAACAGCGCCAGAATCGATTATATATATATAATTAAATTAAATCGAATAACGACGCTGCAGTTCGTATTTTGAAATCGTAACTTCAAATGATTAGTGCGGGAGATCCGATCGTCGGATTTTCCCAAAACTGGAACCATTGGATTCGTTTTGAAAAGATCTTTCTAATGATATGAAATTTGTGAAGATCCAACGGTTAGATTTCCTGATATGTGTAAATCAAATCTGAAGAAAAACAGCGCCACGGCCGCGTTATGGCCTGAAGCGTCGTTTGAATGAATTCTCTATTTTTAAATAAATAAAAATAGCGATAAATAGTGATAAAATATTATAAACGATATGGAATGGAAATAAACTGAATTTGCTCGGTTTATGTGATATTTGGTGGTCGAATGTGTTTGGCGTGAAAATTTCATTAAAGAACAGAATTGGTGATGTCGAATACTTTAACCATTGAAATGAATTGATTTGAAATTCTAAATATACGTGAATTATTTGAAAAGGCCGAGTTAACTCTCATTTCAAATAATTGATCGACAATTGAAAGTCGAAGATATGAAGACGGTGCAAGACCGATGATCTGCACGTCGAATGGAGGGGTGCTACTGATGCTCAAGATGGGAGTAGCTACCTTGAAGGGGATGAAGTAGTAGCCGTCCGGACATACTTGTTGATTGTACGGATATGCAAGGTATTGAGTGCCTCCGGTTTCGTTCAGACCCAAAACGAAATTGTAAATGGACTATGTGTCTGACATTGGATTTTGTTCTGTGCTGATTGATCCCTATTAAATATATATCTGTTTGGCGGTGGAGAATTTATTCTCTTGCTTAACGCCCTTCTCTGAGACGTACGAGCTTAGAGGTTATAAATCAATTGAAATTAGTCGCATGGAGTGAATTGAGTATGTGGCATTCCTAAGTGGCAGACGATCAAGGCTTCTGTTGAAAAGCAAAGTCTTGTGGTTGATGATCAAAGCACCGCCTGTGTGGCATAGCTTGTGTATAGCGTTGTTTCGCGAGCCTCACACCCCTGTATGAGCAGAAACGGGAGAAGGACATGCGTTTCCTTCTAGCTAGGAGTGGTGCTTTGGATTTTGCACACCCGGGTATTTTACTTATGTGGATGATGAAAAACAAGGCCTCGGTTTACTTCGGTCTCTTCGGAGCCGATGGTGTGGTTGGATATGACCAGTGACGCCCCATAGGGTGGGGAAACGCAGTGTTCAGGCATTTTAACCCACATCGGTGGACCGGCCCTGACGATCTAAAGGCCCACCCGAGTCTAGGTCCTGAGGGGCGGGCTAGAGCGTCTTGAATTCGGTAAGGACTATCTTTTGCCTTGGTTCATGACAGAAATCCAATTTCCAAATACGATACCGTGCGGTTTTGATTGTATACCTATATATGACGACATAGTGGTATAGGGCATTAATACCGTCTATGATTGATAGTTATGAGTGAAATTGTTTTTGAAACATATATACACTAGCAATAATATCAAATGATTTGTTTTGCTCGTATCAAGCATATTTTGGCCATTATAAGGTAAGACTCTATCCTTCGGTTTGTGTTGCATTGTGTGATGGGAACTGAGTCTTATAATGGCTTCATTTTTATAAAAGCATTGTGATGTTTAAAAGATTTACTTATTTTAAAGCACGGGCAATCCAATGGAGTAAACCCGTTCCGCAAAAGTGGCGTGGTCCTGTGATTAGCCATATTGTAAGATGTGTTAAGTAAATTTTTCATACCAGTCCCATGACTGACTCGTAGTTTGTTTCACTTGCAAACTCGGGTGCCCCTTTTTCTACACGAGCAACCTTGTGTTCAGGTTTTAGCTGGCTCTTTCTGGATAGCTGGAGCTGAAGATGGATTCTATCATTTATCTCTTTTTATGCTGTTCAGCTCTTGTTGTACATATTATGTTTTCTTTCCCGCTGTAGACATTTTATGTAAAGCTGAACTGTACTTTGTACTAAGTATTATCCTATATACTGTGTAACTCCGATGGTTATGTTTATCCAGTGTATTCTATTGTACATTATCTGGTGTATTTAATTATTTTTGTTCTGCTGTTATCTGTTTATGTGTTATATTCCAAAGATTACCCTTGCACTGTCTTATCGGGGTTTGGGGTCGTCACAAACGTGATAACCCGTTACTTCCCCGGTAAGGAAAGCCCAAATTACTGTGAGAACAACACACATCGGAACTCAAACAGAAGAACATTTCATTGCTATTACAACAATTCCCATCAGAGTACAAGAATATACAGAGTATGAATAAATATTACACATTCGATAAATATCAGAGATTTAAATTACATACATAGCAGCGGAAAAATAATACAATACACAACTGAAAGTAATACACGGATACAGAGCTTTCCGAGTATCGTTCCAATTGTAAACCAGGATCTTGTGAATATAAATCTGCAAAACCCAACTACTAGCTGCCCGTGTGGAAAATAAGGGCACCCAGAGTTTAGGTTAAAACAATAAACTCCAGGTCAGTCATGTGACTGGTGTGAGAACTAAAAACAGTTATTAATCTTTATTTTTAAAGTTAGGTAAATCAAGGGACCACGCCGTATAACACGGAACGGGTTTCCTCCCAAGAATACCAGTGCATAAAACAAACAGCGCAATGCTGAATAAAGAAAAATGAAGTTATTATAAGACCCAGGTCCCATCACACAATGCAACGCAAGCCAGAGGATAGGGTTTTACCTTATAATAGCCAAAGAATGCTTGATACGTTTAAAAACAGAGTATTTTGATATTACTATAAGTGTATAGTGTCAAAACAATTTCAATCTTAAGTATCAATCATAGGCGGCATAGCTATCATCTACTATGTCGCCATACTAGGTTCTACAAATAAAACCGAATTATCACGTATTGGAAATTGGATTCCATCATGAGTCGAGGCAAGGGGCAAGCTCCTCTCCGTTCGAGACACTCTAGCAAATGTCTCAAGACCACACACAACGATCCTTGGAATCAGTTGGGCCGGTCCTCACCTAACTTTGGAGGATTGGCAATTCCTGAACATACGTTTCCCGGTCCTATCGGACCTATATAATGGTCTGTACGTCGGCTCACATAGTGCCAGTTATCGACCATATATTCGAGGCGCCTCGCATTCCAACAACCACACAGGTAAAAAGTATATAAATGTCAGGGATGGTAGGTCACTGACATCACCCATAGCTAGAAAGAAACGTCGTGTTCTCCCAATGGTCCGTATCCCGTTTTTGACTCATACCGAGGTGTGAGGCTCGCGAATTCACGCTATACACAAAGATATGCCACACAGGTCGTGCTTTGATCATCAACCACAAGACTTTGCTTTTCAACAGAAGCCTTGATCATTTGCCACTTAGGCGTGCCAAACAGGCAATTCACTCCATGTGACTGATGTCCATCGATATACAACCTCTGAGCTCGTACGTCTCAGAGAAGGGCGTTAAGCAAGAGAATAAATTCTCCGCCGCCAAACATATGTATATTTAATAGAGATCAATCAACATAGAATAAAATCCAATGTCAGACACACTGTCCATTTACAAGTTCGTTCTGGGTCTGAACGAAACCGGATGCACTTTCCTCGCATATCCATCGATCTCCGAGTACGTCTGGACGATCACCAACTGATTCCCTCCTCTCGGGTGTACAGCCCAATCAAGATCATCAGTAATCACCCAAACGATATGAAGACTTCCGGTCTTCAACCACCATCTTCATCTTCGAATTATCGCCGCATCGGTTATTCAAAATGGGTATAAACCCGGCCTTTCCAAATAACCCGCGTATATAATAAACAAATGTTGCACAAACCCAACATACACCTCATTCCAATTCAGAATATTCTTTTTATTCAAATTTCACATTTTTAGGGAAAGGTTCCCATTAATTTTATCAAAGATAAATTCTTCTAAATTTATTCTTTAATCTTCCTTTGGATATCATTTCAAACCGTGTTATGGTTTTCCAAACTAGTCGGGATTAGTGAACCACACCGAAGTAATTGTTTATTTTATTTCCCAATCCCAACCTATTCATCCCATGGAGAAAAACTTGTAATACTCCATATCAGTCATGTGATTGTTTCATTTCTATCTTTTAATGAGGCGGGCTAGAGCATCTCGAATTCGGTAAGGACTATCTTTTGCCTTGGTTCATGACGGAAATCCAATTTCCAAATACGATACCGTGCAGTTTTGATTGTATACCTATATATGGCGACATAGTGGTTTGGGGCATTAATGCCGTTTATGATTGATAGTTATGATTGAAATTGTTTTTGAAACATATATACACTAGCAATAATATCAAATGATTTGTTTTGCTCGTATCAAGCATATTTTGGCCATTATAAGGTAAAACTCTATCCTCCGATTTGTGTTGAGTAAATTATTTGAAAGATAAAAATCACATTTTTATTATATATATAGCCTATATAAAATATTAGTGTTTTAAATAAATTGTTTTAACACCAAAAATAACATTTCTACCTTATGTATAGAATACATAAAATAATCGTGTTTTGAAATAAATTGTTTTACAATAAAAATCACATTTTTATTATATATATCAACCATAGAAAATATTCATGTGTTGAATAAAGGACTAGAACGATAAAAATCATATTTTATCGTATGTGTGAAGTCGAAAATGTTCATGTGTTGAATATATAGATTGAACAATAAAATCTACATTTTTATTTTGAATATGAAGTGTTAAAAATGGTGATATGTGGAATAAATATTTTTGATGATAAAAATATCATTTTTATCAAATATATAAAGTGGATATGGTTTTGAAATCGAAGAAGGAAATATATTTATATATATATATAATTAAAATATAGTGAATAACGAAGCTACAGTTCGTGTTTTGAAACCGTGATTTCAAACGATTATTGCGGGAGATCCGACCATCGGATTTTCGCGAAACCAAAACCGTTGGGTTCGCTTTGGAAGTATCTTTCCAACGACACCAACTTCGTGAAGATCCAACGGTTGGATTGTCTGGAATGTTTAATTCAAATCTAAAGAAAAACAGCGCCAGAATCGATTATATATATATATATATATAATTAAATTAAATCGAATAACGACGCTGTAGTTCGTATTTTGAAATCGTAACTTCAAATGATTAGTGCGAGAGATCTGACCGTCGGATTTTCCCAAAACTGGAACCGTTGTATTCATTTTGAAAAGATCTTTCTAATGATTTAAAATTTGTGAAGGTCCAACGGTTAGATTTCCAGATATATGTAAATCAAATCTGAAGAAAAACAGCGCCACGACCGCGTTATGGCTTGAAGCGTCGTTTGAATGAATTCGCTATTTTTAAATAAGTAAAAATAGCGATAAATAGTGATAAAATATTATAAACGATATGGAATGGAAATAAACTGAATTTGCTCGGTTTATGTGATATTTGATGGTTCAATGTGTTCTACTAAACACTTAAAAATTATTAATTACAAAATTGAAATTTTGTAATTAAAAGTTGATTTTTATCATTATAATTTCATATTTGCAACTAACAATTAACACATGACATATATGTTCAATTATCTTTTTTAATATGAAGTTCAGTTTTGAAAAGATAGATACAACTATCTTTTCTAAATCTGAAATAAAATAAGATATTACACTAAACATTTTAAAATTGTTAATTACAAAATTGAAATTTTGTAATTAAAAGTTCAGTTTTATCTTTATTGTTGCATATTTGTAAATAACAATTAACACATGACATATATATTCAATTATCTTTTTTAGATCTGAAGTTCAGTTTTGTAAAGATAGATACAACTATCTTTTTTGAATCTGAAATAAAATAAGATATTCAACTAAACATTTTAAAATTGTTAATTACAAAAATGAAAATTTATAATTAAAAGTCCAGTTTTATCATAAACATTGCATATTTGCAACTAACAATTAACACATAACATATATATTCAATTATCTTTTTTAAATCTGATTTTCAGTTTTGAAAAGATAGATACAACTATCTTTTGTAAATCTGAAATAAAGTAAAATAAAACAAGTTTAGACTAAATTTATGTATATAATTTAACAAATAGGACAAATATATATACTTCCTTGTTGTCACCAGTTATTTTGAAAAAGTTTTTTATAATCTTAACTTCTTCGTTGAGAAAATATTTAGGAGTTGATAATCTTCAATTTTTATTTTAATCTTCTTTTTATTCCTCTCAGGAATGGTGATAGTGTCTGAATCTATTGGTTTTTCTTCTTTTTCATATACGTAAATTGTATCTTTTTTACCTTTCTTACCCTTGTTTTTGCATTAAACTTGGTTTAATCAGCTTTTTTTGATACAAAATCCATTTATGAATACTTTACTGTGTTAAAATGGATAAATGCAAGATTTCTTATAGTAGAAAACAACAATTGAACACGGAATACTTTAAATGATAAATGTGTTTATCTTTTGAGTAATCAAATAGTAAAAAACCATGAATATTAATCAAACAACAAAAAATAAGTTACAATCACACAAAAACACATAATAATAGTTGAAAATAACAAATGCTAATGATTAGAAACTTCAGTTACTTATGGATGCTAAAAGATTAAAATATAGATTCATACCTGTCGAGTCTTTATTTGAGAATGTCAACTTATTTGAGAAGATCAATTTGTTTGAGAAGGTCAACTAAGGGATTCAGGGTTTTAGGTAGTTATGAATCAACTTAGGTTTTAGGGATTGACAAATCGGCTTAGGTCTTGTTTTTAAAGATCGATGAAGCAAAAAACCTTGAAATTGAGATTCGCCATAGGACTCAATCGATCGAGAAAAAATAAATTGTAGTCGATTTAGATCTAGAAAAAATAGTATTTCAGTTCTTGATTTCAATTGAATCTGGATGCAATTAGAAGATGACGGAAAAAATGGACGAGGGTTCTGAAATTTGTCCTGGAAAATAATTAATTCGAACGTGTGTCCTAGAAATTAATTATTTACTAAAGGAGGCCCTTAATGTATAATGCCCCTTAAAATAATTGTTCCATACTGGAGGGAAATATATATAAATTAGATCTTGCTTAATATTAAGAGATTGCTATGCATATTGATGGTTTTGTTTCGTTAAATACTAAGAAATGGGATGAAACCAGAAATGTATTAACGTTCATAACTGTCTGGTTTCAAGTTTTATCCTGCAAGAGTTTCTTTTGTTTTCTTTGATGTAAGGATGTAAATAATGCATTTTTTCTTTCTTTTCTCTGGAATATGTTAATGAAGAATAGTAAACTTTAAATTAATACAACTTACGTCCATTATTTTATAAAATTAATTAACTTGGTTGGTTAGAAAGGTGAATGTACTATTCCAGTTAACTAATATAGTCTAGATGATGCAAGATCTATGTAATATTCTGCTTATCATCGCTCTTTGATGAAATTTCCAATAGTAACATTGGAGCCAATGAGTAAGAAATGTTAAACGTAAACAACTTCAAGTTTCTAGGAGCAACACAGGTTCACAGTGCAACTGATAATAGGCCATATCTGAACTGTGTTCATGTGTGCAATGTAAATCCTATGATACAAAATGTTTTAGTGTTATCATACATTACTTCATACTATAAATGCATTGAGCTTTGGTGTAGTGCACTAATGCCTGGTGACTAATGCAGATGGTACTTTTATCACGAGCAAAAAAAGTGAACTAAGATGACAGGGTAGTATGTAGTTCAAGGAGTTTTGTGTATCCTGTTGATCCTAACATGGCACTGGTTTCCCTTGCTTTTAATGGCACTAATCACGTATTACCATATACTACAATATGTATGGCCTTCTATTCATCGCCAGCATACTTTTTTTTTGCAATATTTTTGTATGCAGTAACATACATGCTGCTTTTAATTTTTAGTCTGCTATTTGACAGTTTGATACTAAGAATGCATTAGATAAACGTTCATTGGTGAGAAGTAAATGATTTTGATACTATTCTATTCCAATGTATTGCCATAATTAAGTGCTCCTTTGTTCCATTTCACTTGGTTGCAGTTTTCAACTTAACTGTTTGTGCACCATCAATAATCGTTGCTTTAACTAGCCATGACCATCAACAACGTAAGTGCACCATCACCTATCGGTCGTTCCAGTTTCACCACCTATTAGTTTTCTTCTTCCGGTATTTATGCAGTCATATCAAATTTTTAAAAAACCATTAATTAGTTTTCTTAACATATTGTTTGACATACTAGGAAATATAATAGGTTTTGGTTTGACTGCACATTTTTTATTTTTGTATGTTGTAAATTATGCATACAAGCTATTTGTTTTAACTTCCATGTTGTTTTATGAGTTATTTCAACTCAGATTTTGTCTTTATTGATTGAAATCAAGTGCTTAATGGATGCTTTTGTTGTAGTTGTAATAACCCGGAAATCCGAGTCAATTTAAAAAAAAATTATTTTGGCAATTTTAGCGAATTTTGAGTATTTAAAATGAGTTATTTTAAATAATAATGACGAGAAATTTATTTTGAATAAAATTAGAACGTATATATTTATTCGAATCATCGTTAGAATATAAATATTTATTTTTAATTATAAAAGGAATTGAAAATGGCGCGGTAGTTCGAAAATTCGATTTCAAATTTCAAATGAATGTACAGGACTCAAAATAAACCGGATTTTGGCGAAACCAAAAATATTAGAATCTATTTGAGAATATCTTTCCAACTAATCCAAAAAATCGAAATTTCATAGCGGGAATAAAAAGATATGCCCAGATGAAAATTCAGAATAATCGCTATGGAAAATATAGCCCTTAAAAATGGAAATTTTGCAAACGATCTATGTTTTCGATGAAACCACTTTTGTTGGATCCGGGATGTTAAGTTATTCCTAGATTCCAAAATTCATGATTTTTCGAATCAATATGTGAGAGTGGCGAAGTAAAACGTGTTTTGTCAGTTTCAGTCAATTTCGATCGACCAGAAAATGTCCATTTTTCAAACTGTCTTCAAATTTGACGAAATTAGTTTTGCTAGGATCGTATCATCAATACGAAGCTAGAAAATATTTTTCGGGAATTTTTAGAGTCCGTATGTGGCCCCGGTAAATTGAAAAGTGCGTTTAAATTCAATATATAGATTTATATTTTGATTTTGATGGAAACTGATAGACATGATCGAATCAGCTTACGATACATATCCCATTGTGTTCGAAATAGGGGTGATTAGCTAGGGACGACAATCAGTGGGTTCGATTTCGAGTTCGAAATAAAAAGGTTGCTTTATAAAAAAATAAATTGAATTAAATATATATATATATGTATATATATTACAAACCTCCCCTCCCCTTTCTATTCTCTTCCTCACCGTTGACTAGAAGAAAAAAAAGAAAAAAACCCTAGTCGATCGCGATTCGCCCACCCCCTCCCCCCCGTTCCTCAGCCCATCGTCGCGCTCAGGCGGCGCCCCCCTCCGTCAATGATCCTCCTCCTCTGCGCGCACCCCCTCCTCCTCCTGCTACGCCTCCGGCCCTTCCTCCCTCCCTCCCTTAAATCCGATGTTCCCAAACCCCCAACCCTAGGAGCCGCCGCTTAAAGACCCCCACTGCCCTGGACCCGGCGCCGCCGGCCAGTACAGGCCCGTCACCACCTCCCCGCCACCTCCGACGAACTCAGTAACCCATCGCCCTCCCTGAAAACTGGTAAATCTTTTTATTTTGTTTTATTTATCTTTCTTTATTTAATGTTTAACTTTATAAAAATATATACTATGATTTTCAGTTTATGAGAAAATTGATTTTCTGTTTAATAGGAGATATATATGATTTTTAATTTATAAAGCTATGTTTTTTATTTATTTATGAAGCCGTGATTTTTAATGTAGATAGCGTTGGGGAAAAATATGATTTTGAATCAACGAAAGCTATGATTTTTCCAAGGTAAAAGATTTGATTTTTAAGATTATAAAAATATAATTTTTTATTGTGTGAGAAGTGTCATAAAGATACGATTTTTATATCCTATAAAAATGAGATTTTTATTCATATGGATACCATATAAAAATAAAAAATTTAAATATAAAGAGATAGGATTTTTATGATAGAAAGCTATGCTTTTGAATCATGAAAAAAAATATGTTTTTTATATTATAGAGAGAATAAAAATATGATTTTTAAATGATAGAGAAAATAAAAATACGATTTTTATACATGTAGCAAAATAAAAATATGATTTTTATTATATGTAAAGAATAAAAATATGATTTTTATATATGGAAAAGCGATATAAAAATGAGTTAAAAATTGGATTTTTAACATAATTGGTGTTAAACAGATTTCGTTGAAACCACGGTGAAGGGCACAACGAGCAGGAAAGGAGTAGAATCCAAACCGTTTGGAATTAAAGAATGGCGGAGTGAATCCCTCAGTGAGAACTCCTCACTTTCATTTTAATTTCTAGTTTGAAATATATACTAGGATGCAGACGGTGCTTAGCAACACCCAACACCCGTCGTCCATAGACCATGAATGACTTGTTTGTTTGATTGATGTGTTATGAAATTTTATTGTGTGATGTGGAATGAATAAATATTTTATAGTTAAAAATATAATTTTTAACGTGTATATAAAATAAATATTTATAAAAAAATCGGAGGATTTGTTTATGTACACCCATTTGACTGACATTGATTAGGACGATAAATTTTACACATCGCCCAATTACACAAATAAAAATCTGTGTTTGTTGATTTGAAACCACACACGGATATTGGGATGATATTTGACGTACACTAATCCCGAGTGTTTAGTTGTATGTCAATCGATGGGTTAATAGACTGTGTAAGCGTTAATTATTTATATTTAATGCTTATGCAGTTGTGAGGTGCACTTTGGATGATGGTTGATTATTTATCATTGCTATTATATACATGTGTTGTATAGAACTCATATAAATAACATTATATGGTAATTGAGTGGGTCTCATTCCAATTTAGAAAATAAATTATATTCATGTGTTGAATAAACAAAATAGTCATGTGTTGACAATACTCATGTGTTGAGAATATTCATGTGTTGAAACTATTCATGTGTTGAACGAAATATTAATACAATAAAATTCACACTTTTATTGTAAGAAAGAAATAAAAGAAAATTCATGTGTTGAATAAAATATATATTCATGTGTTGAATAAAATAAAATTCATGTGTTGAAGGAAATATTCATTTGTTGAATAGAATAACGAAGTTATTGAAATATATAAAGCCGTGTTGATTAGATATGCGCCATTTGACGCAAACGATATTTATATCGATTTTATTCATTTTTATAATGAATATAGAAAAGAAATTGATTTCAAAATCTAATGTTTTTGAAAATATTATCATTTATATATCGATGATATGAAATATTCAATTTTGATTAGAAATTGAATAAGAAGTTGAAATTGTTTTGAAAACGAATTTAAAACGATTTATAAAATAGGTTTTTAAAGGAAATTGACGAAGTGTGTGTGTGTATATATATATATATATATATATATATATATATATAATGGCCTAAATAGAACGCGCCGCGCTGCGGTAGTTCGCGAATTTCGACCATTGACTTCGAATGGACATTACGGGAGATACGACCGTCGGATTCTCCTAAAACCAGAACCATTGAGTTCGTATCGAAAAGAGCTTTCTAACAAATACAAGAAATTATAAATATAACGGTTGGATTTGGAATTTTGTCCAAATCAAATTTGGAAACGGTCGCTGTAAGTGCAGTTCGATGGCCATTGATGGAAATCGACTGTACGGGCCTTGATAAAATTATTAAAAATAGTAATAATTTGTGTAGAATCATAAGAAATTATTTTTCAAGAATTGGGATGAAAAATTCCATATTTGAAAAGATAAAAATAGATTTTTGTCGAAATGAACTAGTTTTGAACTAAAATTATAATCCATTTATTTTTGAAGTAAATAAATTGGATTTGAAAGGGTTTTAAAAGTAACCAGAATTTCCAATAACTGAATTGGAATAGATTTGAATCGAAATTGTCTTTGAAATATTTCGATGTTGGATTTCGTGATTATACAGATATTGTTATGGAAATTTGAAAGATATATTTATATCGTTATTTCCAATACGATATTTGTTGGTCGTAGAATTTGATATTGAATATAAGCCGATATATTTTCTATTCAGAGCTTTGTATTTAATATCAAATGTGATTTGGGTTTATCGTGAACCGTATTTTAAATGACATTGGTTCTTTAACCCAGTTAAAGACAGAATATTATTTCCCATGTTAAATAATCATTGATAGGGATTTTTGGGAAGTTTAAAACCAAGTGGAGTTTTAATGAATCTTTAATTAGATTGAAAAGATCGAGAACGGAGTATCACCAGTTTTGCTCTAGGCGATAGTTAAATCTTTAATTAGATTTGAACGTGAAATGGTAATTGAATTTACCGATAACACCATGGTGTTAGATATAAAGTTTGACCAATTTTACTTCATGGGATGAATAGGCTGGGGTTGGGAAATTTAACAAGTGATTACTTCGGTAAGGTTCGGTAATCCCGACTAGTTTGGATAAACCCTAATTTGTTTTGAATTGATATTCAAAGAAGATTAAAGAATAAATTTAAAGAATTTATCTTTGATAAAATTAATGGGAAACTTTCCCAAAGTATAAGAATATTTGAATAAAAGAATATTCCGAATTGGAATGAGGAGTATGTTGTGTTTGTGTAACATTTGTTTATTATATACGTGAGTTATTCGGAAAGGCCGGGTTTATCCCATTCTGAATAACGGATTCGACGATGTGTCGAGGATGAAGACGGTGGTCGAAGACCGGTGGTCTTCACATCATTTGGATAATTACTGATGATCTTGATTGAGTTGTACACCCAAGATGAGGGAATCAGTTGGAGATCGTCCAGACGTACTTGGAGATTGATGGATATGCGAGGTACAAGGTGCCTCCGGTTTCGTTCAGACCCAGAACGTACTTGTAAATGGACTGTGTGTCTGACATTGGATTTTATTCTGAGTGACTGTTTCTATTAAATATATATCTATTTGGCGGCGGAGAATTTATTCTCTTGCTTAACGCCCTTCTCTGAGTAACTTAGCGTATCTAGTGAGGCAATATTTATAAAAATGAGTAATTTATATAGTAATTTTGTAACAGAAAGAAATAAAACTGTGTATTATTCAAAAGTGTAATAAAATATTTATTTATATAAGAAATTTTGAGTTCAATATTTTAATTTTTGCAAATTTTCTATATTACATCGATCAGATCTCTTTTCAGGTTTCAATCTTTTATAGCAAAACATACTTTTTACAAGGGGCAATGCCCGTTGTAATAGAAGATATTACAACGGTCAATGTCTGTTGCAAAAATTATTACAACGGGCTACTATTCTACTGAAGGAACATACACCAACAACAAAAGACCGTTGTAAAAAGTCTATTACAACCGGCGATTACCACGGTCATTTCCCGTCGTAAAAGGGGACATATTACAACATGGCCTAATACAGCGGGCGGGTTGGCCGCTGTAAAACCCCTATTACAACGTGCATTGCCTATTGTAATAGATGTGTTTTGTTGTAGTGTACAGACAGTTAGATTTAATGGTAGACTGTTAGATTGGTTTTTCTTTACATGAGAGATGAAACTCAAGGGAAGATCTAATGATCCACAATTTTGTGTTCATACAGACATTCCTATATATATATATTTGTGTGTATGCATGCATGTATAAATGAATAGTCACCGAAGACAATGGAAAGCCACTCATCTTGGAAGGTGTTGGGAAACCCAGTCCGCACTGTGCCCACTTGGACCTCCACTACACCGGATTAATTTTGCTCAGGGTAAGGCTCGAACACGAGACCTATTACCAGGTAAGCGAACCCCTTACCACTAAGCTACTACTGTGGATATATATATATATATATATATATATATATGTATGTGTGTGTATATATATACATATATGTATGTGTGCGTGTGAGAGAGGAGCGGTCTGGGGAACCCCTGTTTTGTAGCACCCCTTTAGCACTAATACCCGTTCGTGAGCTACGCTAATCCAAATCCAATAAGAATTTGTCAATGTTCAATCTACATATATATTATCTTCTATGCAAAATTTTAGCTCGTTCCGACATTCGTAGAATAATATATTTGATGTTTAAATTTGATGGTTCGAATAAATGTTTGAACTGCGAATAATTGAGCTAAGATTTTGAAAATGTTGTGAATGTAGGAACGAGCTTAAAATTTTGGATAAATGATAACATATAGGTGGATTAAACAACCACAAAATCTTGTTGGATTTAGATTGGTGTAGCTCACAGTAGGGTAGGGATGCTGCAAAACAGGAGTGCCCTGGAACGCTCATATATATATATTTGAAAATGGGTATCTTTTTTCATATCAAATAAAATAAATACACGGTATATATACAACTGCAAAAAACTGCGTACAAAAATTAAAAAACACAAAGCCCGCTTGTAGGCCCAACAACCAACATTTCAAACTAACTTATATCTTCAAATGCCGATATCTGTAATCATCCAGTTCGATCCCCCATTCCTGCATCATCTCTAAGTTAGCTGATGTACGCTCGGATAAGGACCCATAATTACGATTATCTCCATTTGTAGTCACTTTATTCATGTATTACTTCCCATTTTTCCTTAATCTTAACATGCTTTTCCAAGAGGTGGAAAAATTGTTATTAATTGCCATATCAACCAGAAGTGCTTACCACTACAGTATCTTCTTTTTATCCATTTGCACCATAGGTTTCCTTTAGTTAGAAAATTCCCTAGGATCTTAAGGAAGCAAACTCGTTTAAGGTCTTGAAATTATCGGATGTCAATCCCTTCTTCTAATTTGGGTTTACATAAAGTAGTCCAAGACACTTTATGCATTGAACCAACCCAAAAGAAATCTGCACAACTAGTTTGAATTTTGTCTAAGTTGTATTCTGGAATTTGATAGGCAAATAACTAGTAGAGAACAATGGGAGTAATAAAATAATTAATTAATTCAACTCTTCCTGCATAACTTAAAAAATTGGACTGCCATGCCTGAGTTTTCATTTGAACTCAATGGATTAGTGCTTGACATTCCAAATAGTGGAGGTAATTTGATGATAAAGGAAAACCTAAATATTTAATAGGTAATGTTCCTTCCTCGAAGCCCAAAATGCTTTTAATAACCGTCAAGTTGTTAGTGTAGTGGCTGAAGAACACCCTAGTTTTTTCAGCATTGACAGTGAGTCCTGCATACTTTTTTTAATTTGTGAAAAATACCCTGTAGTGAATAGGCGGAAGAAAAAGTTGCTTTGCCAAATATCAACAAGTCGTCTTCATAGAGAAAGTGAGAAGTAATAGGATGGAAATTGAAAACCGGATTGAACGGTTGCATTTCAGTAGCCTCGTCCGTAAGGTATGTGAAATACTGCATTACTATGGTGGATAAATATAGCGACATCGGATCTCCTTGTGGTATCCCCTTGTAGAGTGTGTGAACCCCATGTGTATACCCTGAAATAGTATAAAAAAAAGTAGGGGGGATATACATTCATATATTATATTAATAAAGTGGATAGGAAATCCCATGCATGACATAAAATGGCATATAGATTCTCGACTAATCATGTCATAAGCCTTTTGTAAATCAACTTTGACACAAAATCTAGACACTCCTTTCTTTTTAAAATCTCTTAGAAGTTCATGTGCGAGGAGAATATTATCACCAACATTTCGGCCTTTGATAAATGCACACTAGTTTCCAAAGATGAGATATGGAAGAAAATGTTTAAGTCGATTGCATAAAATCTTGGATAAAATTTTGTAAAACATATTGCAGTAGGATATCGGATGATAATGGGCTATGGTGGTAAGCTTATCTATTTTTGGAATTAAATTAATGAAAGTGTGGTTTGAGCCTTTTGGCAATTTGCATGCGTGAAAAATATCTTGTATTGCTAACAGTAGACTTTGTTGTATTGTGTCACAATGAAACTTCATGAACTTGGCATTAAATCCATCTGGACCCAGACTGGAATCATCGTGTATGGAAAGAACAACTTGTTTAACTTCAACCATGCTAATATCTAGCAGCAGGTACTTTCGACCTTATTCATTAATGAGTGAAATGGGTCGAAAATGAGGAAATTGATTTATAGGATCACCATTAAATAAATAAGTAAAGTAAGAAATAGCTTCATGTTCTATTTGATCTGGTTTGTGCAAGAGATTAACATTGGAATTGATGAAGGCTTTTATGTTATTTTGAAATCTCCTTGTTGACATCTTTGAGTAGAAAACTTTGTGTGTATATATCACCTTGCTGCAACCACGAAACCTTACTTTGTTATCGTAAATGATAGTATTTGATGTTATTTCTCATCTGCACGTCTTGCCTTATTTGCAACATTTTATTGTAGAGCAACAAATCTTCTGGATTATAATCTAAAACTATCTCCAACGAGTGAAGTAATTCCTCAACAGCTTGAAGGTCTAAATTATTTCAACTCATTGATCCCACTTCTTCAATTCAGCTTTGCATGTTGCTAGTTTATGTTGAAATTGTAACTATGGAAACCCCATGTAGTAGCTATCCATCCTTTTTGTATACATTCAGCGTAATCATGATAATTAGGCCATTCATTATTAAATCAAAGGGGAAACCTTTAAGATGAGAGGTAGGAACAAGATCCAATATAATTGGGTTGTGATCACTTGAATGCTATGAGAAAGTGAGAGCTTTCATGTTAGAATTTTTTTGAGTGCATGCACTATTAACCAGAATTTTTCTATATGTGAGTCGCCATGCCTTGCCTTCTCCACGTGAAATTGAAACCAGGCAGTCTAATTTCCATTAATTTTGTCCGTAGTAAAAATTGTTGAAAGGCACGTAAATACTGAAATGGAATTGGTAAGCCCCCTTTTTATCTAGTGGAGAAGTAGTATTATTGAAATCACCTATTAAAATCCAAGAATTAACAATAGTAGCTGATTTAGATATTAATGAGTCCTATAGTTGTTCACGATCAGGAAAATTGTTACATGCATTTATAACTGAAAATGTTATAGGTAGGCCACCCTTATTAAGTGTAGATAAGGTCATATGTTGATAAGATGAAAAAAGTAGATGGACTTCCCATAGGTTAGTATCTCATATAACCAAAATTATTCCATTGCAGTAAGCAAAATTATTTGACATGTATTTCCAGTTAGAAGGTAATTTAGAAATAAATGATTGTAAAGTAGAATGGCTTAACTTATTCTCGACCGAACCAACAATAGTTGGTTTGAGTTGCGTTAGGAGTTTGAATATGTTACGTATACGTTGTAGTGAATTCATCCCCCTAACATTCTGTGTCAATCATGCCATTTAATTGTGGAAGAGCTCCTCAATTTTCTTTTAGGTGGAGCTATTGAGGTGCTGGTTCTTTTGGTGTGATGCAGGTAACAAACGTAGAAACACCCACATCTTTCAGTTAGATTTTGGGCTTCCTCAGAAATAGCATCTGCAATATACTCAAAAGAATCTTGTTAAATATCATTGGGGAGGTCACTATTAAGGAATGGTAGATCATCTACAATGGATACTTCTTCAACCTGATGTGGAATCTGAGTAGAAAGGGAGGATGTTGAATCATTTTCAATTGATATGCACGGTTGGGGATGAGATTCAGAAGCATGAATATTTGATGATGATGTAGATGCTTGTTTTTCTTTAGGAAACCATACAGGGATAGTTTGAAAATCATGTGCATATGTTTTGTGCCCAAAAATAAGGCATTTCTAACATTTGTGTGGAATGTATTCACATTTGACATAACTTCATTCATTGTGCCATTATGCAATAAAATGGGGATTGTTGTTCAGTTCATACTTAACATCAATAGAGGCTTGCACACGAGTGAATTTAGTAAACTTCTTTTCTGCAGTTTTGCCATCTACAAGAGTTGGTTTGCCTATGAAACTTGCAATCATAGAAAGTGCATCAGTACTCCACATTTCCATCTGTAAGTTGAACAATTTAACCCAAACTTGGACTTCAATAGCATTGGATTTTGTAAAATCGTAACCAGGAGACCATATACCAAGCAGAAGAAAATTCCCATAATATGAATAAGTCTAACATTCGGATATCCGAAAAAAATTCAATGGTGATTCAAATTGAAACACTTAATGATAGGATGGGTCAATGTGTATTTGAAATTGGCCGACAGGTTTCCAAACTTTTTCTATGTATTCCTTCAACTTGACGTATGAAATGCGGAATTTGATTGGAAGAAGAATGATTGTGTTCTTCCATAGGTTAGCCGATTGGTTGAAAATGTTTTATAGCAAAAAGACATAGGTTTCAGATTTCTTGATGAAGTTTAGGCAACGATTTGGCAACTGGGAAGACAATGTGTGTCGTACTGCGTCGACATACGAAAGAGGAGGGTTGTGCGCTGCAGTTGTAGGAGCAACCGGTGATAACGGTGGTGGTTCAGGTGATTTTGAGGGTGGTTATTGTGGATGGTTATGGGACAATGATTCTGCATACACCTTTATAGCGTTTGATTTCCGTCGTACATTCTTGTTTCTTTCTATTTCCATTAATTCTCTCTCTTCTTACCAACATATTTAAATATAAAATTATGGACTGAAATGACATGCTACTAAATAGGTATGCCTTGGAATGCTTCAAATGCGCACGCGCGCGCGCACACACACACACACACACACATATATATATATATATATATATATATATAGACATAAACACACATATATACATATATATGGAGCGGCTATTTGAACACAAACTGATGACATAAAATTAAACACACATATTATGGACCATTAGATTTTTTGTCTTTACATGGAATATGGAATTCAACGGGAGATCTAATTGTCTACAATTTGTGTATCAAATATAGTGTCACCAATTTACGAAACTTTGTAACCACCCACAGAGTACTTTACAAGGTAAAAACACATATAAACTACATATATTACGAATACATCATTATCAGTCAGGAAAAGTAATAAATAAAATACCCGAGATAAGTAAATCAAATTCAAATAAAAAAAACCCGACTTTTACTATGTCATCATCTTCATTTAAATTAGCTAGAATCATGAAGCTTTATACCTTAACACCGCAACCTTTCTTCATTCCCGAGAGATCACATCGACGTACTGCCGTTGTTGATCACTAGGTATTTAACTTCTCTTTTTATATGCTGAATTTTTAATGTACAGTCGCACTTCTTATCTGAAAAGAATCTGAGATTTCGCTGCCGCCAAATGGAATACACAATTACAACAAACGCTGCAAAGGCAAAATCTTTAGTATGATCCATTAATTTAAAAGAAGATTGGATATAAATCGCCTCCTCTTCAATCGTCTATAGTAGCACAATATGATTCAATCCAACTTTTAATTTCATCGAACACCATAAGAGAACCGAGTAGTCACAGTGAACAAACAAATGTATTGATGATTCTTCCTCTTTTTCGCACATTGAGCATAAGGTGTTTGAAGCAATACAAAAGTTGCACAACCTAACTTTTGTGTTCAGTCAATCAATTATGACTAATTATGTAATTAAGAACATCCTTCTGCTACATTTTAAATGCCATATGACCTCATAATGAGGCTGTAACATGAACCTTGTTTGAAGCTTTGCAAATTCATCATACCATTTGTAATAATCACATTTTTAACTAGATGAATTGTAACATATTGAATTACTTTAGCTGCTTCTCGGGTTGTTGGATGTATAGAAGGCCTCAAACAGTTAGATTAAAAAGGGTGAAACCAAATCAGTATCATTCCGAATGGCTTGCAATCTATGAAAAACTAGCAGGTCAACTAGGCACTTGTTGTTGGTCTAAAGATCGTACCAAAGACAAGTATTTTACCATTTGCAGTTACTTTATTAACAACATGTTAGCTGGTAGATCTTAGTCAAAGTATTTATTTCCATGTTCTCAAAACATTATTGTCAATGTGCATACATCAGAAATGCTTGCCATAATAACTGTATTTCTTTCGCATCCATTTAGACAAAGTTGAGATTTATGGAAATAGTGAAATTTGAATTTGGAGTAGAGAGAAATGAAAACGAAGACTGATTTATTTCTCAGAAAATGTAAAACTGGATCGAGTACAAACTGTATATTGTGTAACAGTATTTATAAGTGTAAATAAAAGTAATTGGGCCAAGCCCGGGTCCAAGCCCATATATGTAAATAATAAAAGAGGTAAACATTCAGTAGCTGCATTGTAACAACCCATATTTCGATAACATGATTAAGACGAGAATCAAGGCAGAATTTAATTTTAAATTCTGAATCAAGCGAAATGGGCTATGCCATTGCGTTCATCTCGGAAAAATACGCGAAATAGAGTCCGAGTTTTCGAAAATCGGAGTCCGTATGACCCGGTTAAGGCCCAACGAAGTTTTCAGAAAATTTCTAAGTAAAAACAGATTTTTGATTCAAACTTGAATTTGGAAAATTGGGCCAGTTGGGCCAGGCGGGAAAAATTCCCGCCACAGTACCCAAGTCGACAGCCCTGTCGACTTGGGAGTCGACTTGGTCTGACCAAGTCGACAGCCCTGTCGACTTGGCTGTCGACTTGGCTCAGACGAGCATTTCTGGCTTGGTGCACCTGCACTGGTCCCTGGTCTTGTTCTGGAAGCTTCTGACGTGGTTTGATGGTTCAGATCTATCCTAGGGTTAATCTAAGGGCCTAAAACTATCCTAATCTCTATAAAAAGACCCTAAACCTAACCTAAATCCCTAAAAATCAAACCTAGCAACTAAGTGCTGCCAAAATCAATTTTGATCATGGCCTCCATCTCCAATCCCTAGAGCCTATGCATTCAAATCGGGTTCAAATCAAAAGGTGCAAGCTTGCTACACCAAATAGAGGCCAAATCAACGTTGCTATGCGAGTTTCATGACGGATCTTCATCAAAGGAGCCACCTTTCTTCGTCAAAACGATTCATGCTCCTAGTCCTCTTGCCACGCTATGTAAGTTCTAGCTACTTTTGGATCAAAACGGTAGTTTTAATGTTAACATGGGATAAAATGAGATAAAACATAAGTATGCATGTATGTGAACTTAACTTTGCCCCTTTTCTATGATCCATGACCTAGGGCTAAGTTTTAGCAACTTAATCATGTCACTCATGTTATGTTTAGCCTAGTTTATCTTGCAAGTTTGGATCTTTATCTATGGAATGTTAGCATGAACCTTTGGGAACCATTTGATTTGTGAAACATGGGCAAAGACTTGACTTTGGGGCTTATGCATGTATATGAACACAAACCCCCTTATGTATCATGCATGTTTGTGGCCAAATCCCCTTGAGATACTATGCATGTTTGTGGCCAAATCACCTTATGACACTATGCATGTTTTTGGCCAAGGTTGTGCATGTGGAAGCCAATCCCTTTTTGGCATCATGCATGTTTTGAGGCCAATATGTGACGTAGTATCCTTACTATGTTGACTCGCTTTTGCTTGCGTTGGAAAACACGACTTTGGGGTAGTTAGATAAACATGAACATGACGCGAAATCTTGACTTGAATATGACATGAAAACTTGACTTGAGGTTACATGTGAACACGACATGTAAGTTGAACCAAAATGGGGGCATGACACGTGGGTTAAACTTGGGACTTGAAATTAGACACGTATGGGTTGTAAGTGTAATATAACACTAGACCAAACATGGAAGTGGCCAACTCGAGGTTGGGTTGAGTTTGTAGCATAAATCTACCCGGACCCGCCCGGCTTAACTAGTAGCTACAAACAATAGGATCCAATGTGAGAAGTTGGTCATGTCGCGCTTAAGACCCGAGGTTAGACTAGGTTGTGGTGTAAATCTACCCGGACCCGCCTGGCTTAACTAGTAACCACAACAAGGTCTAATGTGAGAGGTTGAGGGTGCATTAATTAAATTAATGCCACATGATAAGGTTAAGTAAATTTGACTAATGACACTTAACCGATATGACACGAATGGGTAGGTTAAGTGGGACCGGACTTGATTTCTTAATGACACTTAACCATGCAAGATGATTAGGGGATGAGGTTAAGTAATTTACACTTAACTAATCCGACTTGGTAATTAGATGGGGTTAAGTAATTAAGACTTAACTAATCTAAACACGGTAATTAGATGGGGTTAAGTAATTGACGCTTAACTAATCTAACCACGGTAATTAGATGGGGTTAAGTAATCCACACTTAACTAATCTAAACACGGTAATTAGATGGGGTTAAGTAATCCACACTTAACTAATCTAAACACGGTAATTCGATGGGGTTAAGTTAAACACTTAACCAACTTAAACTTGGTAATTCAATGAGGTTAAGTAACCAATACTTAACCAACTTAACGTGATAATTTAATGGGGTTAAGCAACTTATACTTAACCAATTATACATGATGATTTGATGGGGTTAAGTAACCTACACTTAACCAATCTAATACGCGGACCTGATAAGGTTAAGTCACAAGACCTTTTTAGAATATACTTAACCATTGTAGTACGATTAGAGGATGGGGTTAAGCCCACCTATACTTAACCAATCCGACTCGATAATTTGATGGGATTAAGATAATCTATGCTTAATAGATCTAGCAAGATAATCCGATAGGATTAGGGTAAGCTAGTACTTGATCGATTTGACTTGATAGGGTTAAGTCATGAGCCTCTGGGTACACTTAACCAACTTGTAGGGCTAAGTCTTGAACTTAAATACTTAGCCAATCTTGACGTGATTCGTGGGCGGGTTAAGGCATGGACTTGAATGATAATACTTAACCCAATAAGACAAACCCTAGTTAGAGGAACTAGGTATAGAATCGTGGTTAATCAAGGACAACGGGAAAGGAAGCTAAGTGGTAAACCTTAGTTAAGGGTAACTAAGTAATAATTCTTAGCTAAGGACATAGGATTAATTCACAAAGCGATGAGTAACCTGATACGGTAGGTCATCGCTTAGTCTACGAGGAGGAGCAAGTTATCTGACTTGGATAAAAGCTCCAGCGCACTGGGTGCCGAAGTGGAAGCTTCGGGGGACGTGAGGATATTCTTGGGATCCCTCTGTGGGCTGCCAGGTAATTATACTAGGCCCATGAGAGGTTAAGGTCTGCGTTAGAAGGACCAAGAGTATGCCTTGGTTGCTATGCGAGCGACCTAAAGACTGGGATGGATTAGCGTGGAGTCGACGATTCTTGGTTTTTGCCCTGGATAGCACATCGCCGACTACCTACCATCTTTAGTCAATCGTGTACGTACGGAAAGGCAGAGAACCCCCAACAGACCATGTGCTTGCTATCGAGTCATGGGTGAGGTTGGCCCGTAGGAAAGTGGGCTATAGTGGGGCCGGGGAGTGGTTCTCATACATGATTTTTCGTGGGTTGCCTTTCACTAGTTGAGGGAGGGGTCACGTGGGACCATAGCCACGGGTACAAAAACAGACCTTGGTATCTGCATCAGCAGACGACTTAAAGCTCCCGACCGAGTTCCATATTTCTTAGTTTGCCCTGGCACGGAACTCGGATGGCACATTGTGGAACATGTGCATCTAGACATGGAAAATGATTCATGATACATACGTGGGATCAAGGGCGCGGTTGACGGGTGGCGTAATCCCTAGTGGTCCTAGGTGGCCAAAACCCAAACCGAGACACGGAAACGTTCATTAGGTAGCATAATCCCTAGCGGCCCTAGGTGGCATAAATCCTAAGTGGACGCGCGATAGTTCATGGTAGGGAAACACAACTAGATCAAGGGTTGCAGTCCAAAACAACTTCAAGGATAAAACGTTTACATGGGAAAGCCCGTATGGCCTATGGCAAAGGACTAAACTTACACATGGAGAGGAACATACGGGTTGTGAAAACCTACATATGCTATATATTAGGTTGACATGGACCATGTCATGACATGGGGCAAGGGACATTCATGGTTAACACATGACGCGGGTAGGGATACTAGTACGAGAGGTGCAGAGCAAATATACATGTTAGAACCAGGAAGAATATACATAATAGATACCGTGGGATGTTAGACGGGGTAGATACCTTGGGATAGTATACTTGATAGAAACCCGACGATGTGATACCTTGATTTATCATGACACCGTAGTTTACCACGATATCTTAGTTTACCTTGCTACAGTAGTTCAGTCTGTTACCCTGGTTTAGTTTATCTATCTTGTAGTCATCCTTATATTTACTTTCAGTTTATGCATGTCATGTTACCTTTACCTGTTTTTATACTGGAAGTAGATAGGACTTACCAGTCTTTATGACTGACCCCGTTTTCTTTCGCCTCTTTGTCTTCCGTTTCCCCCCCAGGTTTCAGGGAGGAAATGATGTTGTTTAGTTCGGACTTCTTCTGTTGAAGGTCATCATGTATAGCTTGATGTATAGCTTGGTCTTCTCTTGGCTATGGCTGCTTCACCGCTTTATTATGGGGAATAATTTATGAAAAGGTTTTTATGCTTCTTTATTATTGCAAGACAGGTTTTTGATGTATTCTGATGTAAAAGGCTTTAGACCTTATTTATTAATGATATGAAAGTTGGTTTTACTTCCGCTGTTTTATATATGTTCTGTCTTGTAATATTTCTGTGCATGTTTACCAATAATACTCCTCCAAACCTAGTGCATTCCCTTTGTGAGTGACCCTAGCGGAGGTGGGGTGTAACATTTGGTATCAGAGCAGAAGGTTACCAGACTAGGCAAAAGTTTTTAAAGACCTTCTGAAAACTATTTGAAAAACGGTTTATAAAGAAGCATTTTTCAAGAAAAGTTTGTTTTAAAGGCTATTCCCCAAAAGCCATTAGCACCATCCTTTGATTCCTTGATTAAATCTCGTTTCCTTTCTTTTCTCCATCCATGGTCACAGTAGTTCTCACTGTGACTAATCTTGGTCTAGCCACGTAGGTGTTTCCCGTACGATGGAGGTGGTTCTCGAGAGACCCATTGCCGTGTTACAAGAAAGGATAATAAGAGTAAGGATAAAGGATACCAGCTTAAGGATAAGCAATTGTTGTTAGGGCTTGGTCCATCAAGGAGGACAAGGACAAGATCAGCGGAGAGGGAAATAGTACGCTCCCACTTCTGGGGTGCCTAAAAGAAATGGTACCGTTTCTATTAGAGGTTCAGCCTTCCTTTTCTATCATCCCGTCCAGACTTTGTTTTGATCATCGTATCACTTAAGTCTGCTTAGATAGTTGAGTCTCTGCACCTTAGTACTAGCATGGTAGAGGATCCCAGTTTTGTCCCAAAAATCTGGTTGGAGAGTTGGTCCATTCCTTCATGACTTGTTGGATTTGAGAATGACATGTCTCAACTACGGATAGATTCTAAGGATAAAGTGGTCACCCAATAAGGGGTGCCATTCTCGGTTTTGGAAAGAGGGTAGTTAGACTCTCGACTCATCTTGGTGATACCCTCAAAGTCTCGTGTAACCTTTTTGGGTTCTGTCATGGTTAGTTACCTAGAATCCCGGGATGCAGTTGTTGGTAATCCGTTCAAATAGGATTCGCCGCTAAGGCGGATGGTTCGTTTCGATTATGCATGGGTTATGGCAATCACCCTAGTAAGAACCCTTGGCAACATGGATCGACATCGGAAAACGAGATCCAGAATTCACTAGTGAATTTTGGAGAGCTTGCATGAGTACGCAGACATATTTGAGCCGAGCATACTAGGGAAAGAATAAGTGAAAGTGAAACGGGAGGCGACAGTGAGATGAGTTCCACTCACACCTTGGAAATAGGAATCAAGGAGCTACGAAATCATGAAGTCAAAGGCGGTCAAGGCCTGATGGGATTGAGCTCATGGAAATGCGGCTTGGACGCACGCATCACGTCTCTTTTTAAGAGTATATTTTTGATCCTTGGTTCACCTGTAAAGCTTACTTGCATGCTATCGCTTGGTGGATATCCTCTCGGTCCTGTTTCTGTTACAAACCCCGTAAGGAGTTTGTCTTGTTTATTTTCTCGATCTTATCCTGGGAACCTTAGGTAGAACGTTATGGATGTAAACATGTATTTGAGACATGTTATGATTGATATGGTTGCAAATGGTTGCAAGTGGTTGCTCGTGGATGCGCGAATACACGTTAGATACTAGATTGACGCGATCACGTTTCATGTTGCATATGCACGAGCATTTATACTTCTTTATGGATAAAATTGAATGTGTTGTCATGTGGATGTTGCATATGAATGAATGGTTGTGCACGCATATAGTATCTATATGACTAGGACTATTTGCATGCATGTTGGATTCATGGCACTATGCATATTTTTGCATTAGAAAAATTATTCAGGCCTGATCATTAGCATTAGCTAAGGAACATGTACACACACGTTTTGCATATATTCATACAGCATTAGAAATCATCTAAGGACAATGGTTGCTTGTGGATGATGTTTTGAGTAGATGGATGATGGATGGTAGGATATGTTCTTCCTAACTTGGAGATTTCGGGGACGAAATCCTAAAAGGTGGGGAGAATGTAACAACCCGTATTTCGATAACATGATTAAGACGAGAATCAAGGCAGAATTTAATTTTAAATTCTGAATCAAGCGAAATGGGCTATGCCATTGCGTTCGTCTCGGAAAAATACGCGAAATAGAGTCCGAATTTTCGAAAATCGGAGTCCGTATGACCCGGTTAAGGCCCAACGAAGTTTTCAGAAAATTTCTAAGTAAAAACAGATTTTTGATTCAAACTTGAATTTGGAAAATTGGGCCAGTTGGGCCAGGCGGGAAAAATTCCCGCCACAGTACCCAAGTCGACAGCCCTGTCGACTTGGGAGTCGACTTGGTCTGACCAAGTCGACAGCCCTGTCGACTTGGCTGTCGACTTGGCTCAGACGAGCATTTCTGGCTTGGTGCACCTGCACTGGTCCCTGGTCTTGTTCTGGAAGCTTCTGACGTGGTTTGATGGTTCAGATCTATCCTAGGGTTAATCTAAGGGCCTAAAACTATCCTAATCTCTATAAAAAGACCCTAAACCTAACCTAAATCCCTAAAAATCAAACCTAGCAACTAAGTGCTGCCAAAATCAATTTTGATCATGGCCTCCATCTCCAATCCCTAGAGCCTATGCATTCAAATCGGGTTCAAATCAAAAGGTGCAAGCTTGCTACACCAAATAGAGGCCAAATCAACGTTGCTATGCGAGTTTCATGACGGATCTTCATCAAAGGAGCCACCTTTCTTCGTCAAAACGATTCATGCTCCTAGTCCTCTTGCCACGCTATGTAAGTTCTAGCTACTTTTGGATCAAAACGGTAGTTTTAATGTTAACATGGGATAAAATGAGATAAAACATAAGTATGCATGTATGTGAACTTAACTTTGCCCCTTTTCAATGATCCATGACCTAGGGCTAAGTTTTAGCAACTTAATCATGTCACTCATGTTATGTTTAGCCTAGTTTATCTTGCAAGTTTGGATCTTTATCTATGGAATGTTAGCATGAACCTTTGGGAACCATTTGATTTGTGAAACATGGGCAAAGACTTGACTTTGGGGCTTATGCATGTATATGAACACAAACCCCCTTATGTATCATGCATGTTTGTGGCCAAATCCCCTTGAGATACTATGCATGTTTGTGGCCAAATCACCTTATGACACTATGCATGTTTTTGGCCAAGGTTGTGCATGTGGAAGCCAATCCCTTTTTGGCATCATGCATGTTTTGAGGCCAATATGTGACGTAGTATCCTTACTATGTTGACTCGCTTTTGCTTGCGTTGGAAAACACGACTTTGGGGTAGTTAGATAAACATGAACATGACGCGAAATCTTGACTTGAATATGACATGAAAACTTGACTTGAGGTTACATGTGAACACGACATGTAAGTTGAACCAAAATGGGGGCATGACACGTGGGTTAAACTTGGGACTTGAAATTAGACACGTATGGGTTGTAAGTGTAATATAACACTAGACCAAACATGGAAGTGGCCAACTCGAGGTTGGGTTGAGTTTGTAGCATAAATCTACCCGGACCCGCCCGGCTTAACTAGTAGCTACAAACAATAGGATCCAATGTGAGAAGTTGGTCATGTCGCGCTTAAGACCCGAGGTTAGACTAGGTTGTGGTGTAAATCTACCCGGACCCGCCCGGCTTAACTAGTAACCACAACAAGGTCTAATGTGAGAGGTTGAGGGTGCATTAATTAAATTAATGCCACATGATAAGGTTAAGTAAATTTGACTAATGACACTTAACCGATATGACACGAATGGGTAGGTTAAGTGGGACCGGACTTGATTTCTTAATGACACTTAACCATGCAAGATGATTAGGGGATGAGGTTAAGTAATTTACACTTAACTAATCCGACTTGGTAATTAGATGGGGTTAAGTAATTAAGACTTAACTAATCTAAACACGGTAATTAGATGGGGTTAAGTAATTGACGCTTAACTAATCTAACCACGGTAATTAGATGGGGTTAAGTAATCCACACTTAACTAATCTAAACACGGTAATTAGATGGGGTTAAGTAATCCACACTTAACTAATCTAAACACGGTAATTCGATGGGGTTAAGTTAAACACTTAACCAACTTAAACTTGGTAATTCAATGAGGTTAAGTAACCAATACTTAACCAACTTAACGTGATAATTTAATGGGGTTAAGCAACTTATACTTAACCAATTATACATGATGATTTGATGGGGTTAAGTAACCTACACTTAACCAATCTAATACGCGGACCTGATAAGGTTAAGTCACAAGACCTTTTTAGAATATACTTAACCATTGTAGTACGATTAGAGGATGGGGTTAAGCCCACCTATACTTAACCAATCCGACTCGATAATTTGATGGGATTAAGATAATCTATGCTTAATAGATCTAGCAAGATAATCCGATAGGATTAGGGTAAGCTAGTACTTGACCGATTTGACTTGATAGGGTTAAGTCATGAGCCTCTGGGTACACTTAACCAACTTGTAGGGCTAAGTCTTGAACTTAAATACTTAGCCAATCTTGACGTGATTCGTGGGCGGGTTAAGGCATGGACTTGAATGATAATACTTAACCCAATAAGACAAACCCTAGTTAGAGGAACTAGGTATAGAATCGTGGTTAATCAAGGACAACGGGAAAGGAAGCTAAGTGGTAAACCTTAGTTAAGGGTAACTAAGTAATAATTCTTAGCTAAGGACATAGGATTAATTCACAAAGCGATGAGTAACCTGATACGGTAGGTCATCGCTTAGTCTACGAGGAGGAGCAAGTTATCTGACTTGGATAAAAGCTCCAGCGCACTGGGTGCCGAAGTGGAAGCTTCGGGGGACGTGAGGATATTCTTGGGATCCCTCTGTGGGCTGCCAGGTAATTATACTAGGCCCATGAGAGGTTAAGGTCTGTGTTAGAAGGACCAAGAGTATGCCTTGGTTGCTATGCGAGCGACCTAAAGACTGGGATGGATTAGCGTGGAGTCGACGATTCTTGGTTTTTGCCCTGGATAGCACATCGCCGACTACCTACCATCTTTAGTCAATCGTGTACGTACGGAAAGGCAGAGAACCCCCAACAGACCATGTGCTTGCTATCGAGTCATGGGTGAGGTTGGCCCGTAGGAAAGTGGGCTATAGTGGGGCCGGGGAGTGGTTCTCATACATGATTTTTCGTGGGTTGCCTTTCACTAGTTGAGGGAGGGGTCACGTGGGACCATAGCCACGGGTACAAAAACAGACCTTGGTATCTGCATCAGCAGACGACTTAAAGCTCCCGACCGAGTTCCATATTTCTTAGTTTGCCCTGGCACGGAACTCGGATGGCACATTGTGGAACATGTGCATCTAGACATGGAAAATGATTCACGATACATACGTGGGATCAAGGGCGCGGTTGACGGGTGGCGTAATCCCTAGTGGTCCTAGGTGGCCAAAACCCAAACCGAGACACGGAAACGTTCATTAGGTAGCATAATCCCTAGCGGCCCTAGGTGGCATAAATCCTAAGTGGACGCGCGATAGTTCATGGTAGGGAAACACAACTAGATCAAGGGTTGCAGTCCAAAACAACTTCAAGGATAAAACGTTTACATGGGAAAGCCCGTATGGCCTATGGCAAAGGACTAAACTTACACATGGAGAGGAACATACGGGTTGTGAAAACCTACATATGCTATATATTAGGTTGACATGGACCATGTCATGACATGGGGCAAGGGACATTCATGGTTAACACATGACGCGGGTAGGGATACTAGTACGAGAGGTGCAGAGCAAATATACATGTTAGAACCAGGAAGAATATACATAATAGATACCGTGGGATGTTAGACGGGGTAGATACCTTGGGATAGTATACTTGATAGAAACCCGACGATGTGATACCTTGATTTATCATGACACCGTAGTTTACCACGATATCTTAGTTTACCTTGCTACAGTAGTTCAGTCTGTTACCCTGGTTTAGTTTATCTATCTTGTAGTCATCCTTATATTTACTTTCAGTTTATGCATGTCATGTTACCTTTACCTGTTTTTATACTGGAAGTAGATAGGACTTACCAGTCTTTATGACTGACCCCGTTTTCTTTCGCCTCTTTGTCTTCCGTTTCCCCCCCAGGTTTCAGGGAGGAAATGATGTTGTTTAGTTCGGACTTCTTCTGTTGAAGGTCATCATGTATAGCTTGATGTATAGCTTGGTCTTCTCTTGGCTATGGCTGCTTCACCGCTTTATTATGGGGAATAATTTATGAAAAGGTTTTTATGCTTCTTTATTATTGCAAGACAGGTTTTTGATGTATTCTGATGTAAAAGGCTTTAGACCTTATTTATTAATGATATGAAAGTTGGTTTTACTTCCGCTGTTTTATATATGTTCTGTCTTGTAATATTTCTGTGCATGTTTACCAATAATACTCCTCCAAACCTAGTGCATTCCCTTTGTGAGTGACCCTAGCGGAGGTGGGGTGTTACATGCATTATCTGTATTTCCGCCTTCAAACCCGATTAGGATTAGGGTTTGTAGCTAATGAAAAATAATGGCTTCTCGATATGGCGATTCGAGCTGAAATTGCTGATCTGAAGCTTAATTGAAGAATCAATAACTCATAGATGCTCTCCAGATCATCTTCGAGTACAAAGGAGGATTTATTCTATAATGTGAATCAACCTTTGAGCTCTCTGACTTGAATCAGTTACGTCAACGTTCAATTCTTCCCTAAATCTGGTGAAACTTGCCTTCGATAAGAGTTTTGTAAGTATATCTGCCTTTTGGTAAAATGATGGCATGTAGCTGACTTTTAGTTTACCATTAAAAACTTGCTCTCTGATAAAATTTAAATCCAGTACTATATGCTTTGTCTTTGATTGTAATACTGGATTTGATGTAAGTGAAATAACACTCACATTATCACACCAAATAGTTGATATTTTGTTAGATTTGATCCTGAGTTCTCTAAGTAATGACTCTATCCACATTACTTCAACTGTTGTACTTACAACACACCTAAATTCAGCCTCAGTGATAGAACTTGACATAGTATTTTATTTCTTAGCACACCAAGACACTGGGTTGTTTCCCAAATAGATCCAGTGGCCTGAAGTTGACTTTCTGTCATCATGATCTGTACCCCAATCTACATCTGCATAAGCATTGATGTTAAGATTTTTGCTTCACTTTAAAATGAGACCATGATTAATAGTTCCTTTCAAATATCTGAAAATTCTTTTAACAACTTTCCAGTGACTACCTAGATGCCTTTTCATGTATTAACTCATTTTATTAACACTGTAAGCAATATCAGGTCTTGTGATAGTAGCATATTGCGAAGCACCAACAATACTTCTATATAATCTTTTATTTTGAATGTCTTCACCCTGATGTTTGGATAGTTAATTATTAATGATCATAGGAGTTGGTAAAGAATTTGTTTTATCCACGTTATCCCTGGACAAAATTTCTGAAATGTACTTTCTTTGATTAAGATGCATTTCTGAATATGTTGTCCTCTTTTCTTCTATTCCCTAAAAATAGTCCAAGTTACCCAGGTCCTTAATTGAGAATTCTAAATTGAGTATGTTTGCAATTCCATTGATTTCTTCTATATAGGTTCCTGTGACAATAAAATCAACATAAATAAGTATATATGTAGTAATAGTGGCAGTAAACTTGGTAAAAATAGAGTTATCATATTTTGTTGTTTTGTATCCATGTTTGACAAGTGTTGCCTTCAACTTGTCAAATCACACCCTTGGTGCTTGTTTAAGACTATATATGGCTTTGTTGAGTTTGCACACCAAGTTTCTATTAGCATTCTGAATGAAACCTTGAGGTTGTTCCATATACACTTCCTTCTGCAAAACACAATTAAGAAATGCATTATTCACATCCAATTGCTTGATGCTCCAATTTCTATACAAAGTAATGGTAAAAATAATTCTAATTGAAGATGGTTTCACGACAGGCGAAAAAGTTTCAGAAAAATCAAAACCATATGTTGTGAATACCCCTTAGCAACCGGCTTTGCTTTAAATTTTGAAATTAAACCATCAACATTTTTCTTGAGTTTGTAAATCCATCAACATCCAATAATATTTTTATTATTGGGTTTCTCAACAAGAGGCTAAGTCTTATTTTTAATTAATGCACTATACTTTTTTGTCATAGCTGGTTTCCACTCATCAAATTGATTTGCATCAATATATGAAACTGATTCTTCCTGAATACTTATAGTTTTGATGGTTTTTGATTTAAAAATACCACACGTAGCTCTTTTCAACGTTGGATGTATGTTGACATTGTCTCTAGTAGTAGTAGTAGCCCGATTGTTGTTGTTTGAAGTATCAGCTCCAAATTCATGAGAATTACTGGAAAAACTATTAATATTGCCTACATTACTTCCTTAATTTTGATCTTGCAAATTGTTGCTACTATCTGGCATATCAAGATGCTCTTGACCTATTCCATCATTGATGGGCACTGTGAGTTGAGAGTTGGTGTTGCTGTCATTCTCCTTTTGATGAGATGGCACAACAACCTCTATCTCTTCTAGTATATCAGGTATATATTGCCTTGGATTTATAATTTTAGCAGTAGCTTTTACATCTGATTTGATGAATGGATATACTTCTTCATTGAACTAACATGCCTAGACACATATATCCTTCATTTGCTATCAAGGCGCTTATAACCTTTTTGATTATTACAATACCCTTAGAAAGTGCAAGATGTTGACCTACAATCTAGTTTGTGTGTATTGTAAGGCCTCAAGTTTGAAAAACATTGACAACCAAAGATTTTTAAATGCTTGTAGTCTGGTTTAACTTTGTTTAACACTTCATGTGGACATTTGTATTCAAATACTTTTGTACGAAGTAAATTAATCAAATGTATTGTTGTGTTAAATGCCTCTAGCCAAAATTTTAATGGCATAGAGGCTTGTGCAAGCAATGTTAAACCAGTTTCTACAGTATGTCAATGTTTTCTTTCAATAATATCATTTTGTTTAGAAGTATATGGATATGTAGTTCTATGAAAAATGCTTCCTTATCAAAAAATGATTTCAAAGGTAAAAACTCTTTTCCACTATCTGATTGAAGTATACCCACATGATTACTAGTTTAGTTTTCAATATTACTGATAAACTGAATGATTGTACTGTATGTACCAGACTAGGACTTCGAAATATGTATCCAAACAAATCTTGAATATTCATCTATGAAAGAAATATAATATTTGTACCCATAATTTGAATTGATTGGATTTGGACCCCAAATCAGTAGCAACTAATTGAAGGAGTCTAGTGTAATTAGTTTGAGAATCTGGAAATGCAAGTTTATGACTCTTTCCCATTTGAAAAAAGGTACACAAATATGAAGAAGGAATTTATTTATGGAAAAATTGTTACTACACATTATATGCTTAAAAGTTTTTAAACTAGGATGGACTAGTTTACAATGCCACAAACTAAAATCTTTATAGTCGTTAGAATTTCTCATAACTGTCAACATACATGTCTTTTTATCAATCTCAGATGATCCAGAATTAGAAATATTAAATTTGTACAATCCCTTACTTTCATTACCCTGCAAGATAATTTCCTAAGTTAGTATATCTTTGACTATGCAGCATTAGGGTAAATTTCAAAATTTATATTCTTGTCCTTAGCAAATTGGGAAAAACTCATTAAGTTTTCTTAATTGATGGAGCCCTTAACATATTTTTTGGGATTAATTGTTCTGGTCCTTCAATACGTGCATTACCAGTATGTGTAATGTGAGCGGTTTTACATTGCCCACAAGTAAATTTTACGTACCTTTGTTTTCTTTGTTGCCCAAATTGAGATTGTTTAAATTGTTGGTCACATGATTAGTTGCTCCTATGACAGGATACTAGCAGTCATCATTGATATCATTAGTAGTGGCACTAGAATTAGCATTAGCACTTTCTATTTGACCCTTGTTGTTGTCTTTCTGCACATTTACCATATTAACACTGGAATTGTTATTAGTTTGGGATGGAGTGAAATTGGAAATGTATCTAAAATAACATTTGTTCCACTATGCCCAAATTTCTCACAAATTTGGCATTTAATTTTGCTATTATTATTTCTTCCTCTGCCCCTGCCTTTATTAAATAAACCACCTCTCTGAACATTGGGTTGATTTCTAGACCCATTTCCTTGGTTCATGCCTCTGCCATAAGCTGTATAGTTGATAGATAGATCAGAATTGACAATCTTCCTATGATCAATTCTGCCTTCATGTGCCAGTATGTTGAGTATACATGCTGCAGGGTTGGTATAGGATCCATGGATAGAATATTTGCTGACACGACTTCATACTCATCATCTAAACCACTAACAATTGAAAGCACATGTTCTGACTCAGGTATTTTCTGTCCCCCTGAGCTTAGTTGATCACAAATATTCTTTATTTTAAGAAGTTATTCATTCATAGTTGGGTCACTCATTCTAATACTATGTAGTTGTCTTTTGTGATGCATTATACGAGCAGAGAATCGAGCAGAGAAAATTCTCTCAATAGTGGACCAAACTTCTTGAGCAGTCTTGACACTAACAAACTGTGGAAATATGGTTGCTCCAATGGATGACATCATCCATGAATAGACTAAACTATCTTCTCTCTGATATGCCAAGAATTTAGGATTTGGCACAAGTTTTTCTTCACTGTTACGAACAAACTTAGGTGGAACAATCTTTGTTCGAAAAATATAATCATCCAATCCTAACCTCTAACAGTTGTTTCTATCTGTAATTTCCATAACAGGTAGTTTGATTCATCAAGCTAAATTGAGATAAGCCGACTTTGGGGTTTGATGATTGCTTTCATCAAATCTTGGATGGGATTAAGCTGATTCTGAGAAATAGAAACTCTGCTGCTGGACATATTATTGCTGGTGACATCTTCTTGATTACCCATGGCAGAACATAGATAATGGATCGGCACAAACAAGTAAGCGAATTATGAATTTGAAAGCTTTTGAATTGGGATTTTGAATAAATTTTATGGTTGATTTTTGAAGCACCATGAACGCTTGAATGATGAGATTGAATATCACCTTGATTGATTTAACACTAAAAAATTCTGACAAGATTTCCTCGATGGTTCTTAGATCAACTATAACTATTTCTTCACTTTCTTGATCGGCTTTCTTGAAAATAATCAGTTTCTCTTAGCTTTAAGCTTTAATGTGAAGAACTGATGCAACTTGAAATGATGATAGGCGAGGCACCATTCTTTTAACTATAAGCCACAACTCTCAAGTGAAGAGATATAATTCTTGGATGAGAGGAGTCCACGTGATGATTTATTTTTGATGAACAATAATCTCAGAATAACGTTTCTGAGATTCAACGATAGTATGAACAAACTGATGCTGTTAAGCATAATATGATAGCTTTGATACCAAATTGAGATTTGTTGAAATAGTGAAATGTGAATTTAGAGTAGAGAGAAATGAAAACGAAGACTGATTTATCTCTCAGAAAATGTAAAATTGAATCGAAAACAAGCTTTATACTGTGTAACGGTATTTATAAGTGTAAATAAAAATAATTGGGCCAAGCACGGATCCAAACCCATATATGTAAATAATAAAAGAGGTAAACATTCAGTAGCCGCATTATCGTTATTTGACAATAAATTTTATTTAACAAAAAAGTTCCAAAATAACTTTATAGTTGCAGCTTGCTTTAGGCTTGAATATGACTTTATACCAATGCCTCCTTCAAGCTTTAACTCGTATACAATTTTCCATGCTACTTTACGTTTACTAATACTTCAAAAAAATACGCACATAGAGAATTTATAATATCTAATGTAATTTAGGAATTTTATATACAAATAACGAATAAAGGACCATGTGGGTAATAATTGTCTGAATAAGTTCAGCTCTGTCTGTAAAGCTGTGAAATTTAAGTTCCCAACCTTTTAACTTGGTTTGAATCTTATGTAACAATGCTTGGCAATCTTGATAATGTAAGTAGTTGGGGGATAAATGCACTCCTCAATATTTGATAGGCAAAATTCCTTGTTAAAAACCAAAAACTGATTGAATCTAATGAGTGCTCATAGCTATTTTACTGAAAAATATCTTGATCCATGAACAATTACAGTCGATTCTGAGAAATACCATAATTTCTCAAAGACCTAGTGCAATGTATTTGCACATTCCATACTAGACTTACCAAAAATTACATGATCATCTACATACGGCAGATGAATGATAATTGAAGAAACCACTGAAATTAAAAAAAAAATTTATTGATTCATTTAATGAGATAGGTGAAGTACTTCATTGCCACTATAAACACATAAGATTATACAGGATCACCTTGTCGAATACCCATGTTTAAACTTATAAAGCCCTTACGGAAACCTTGTAAATGAGTAGAAAAAGTAGGCTTAGATATGCATTCATATATCACATTAATAAAATGCACTGGAAAACCCATTTGACTCGAAATATGACATATCAATTCACAATTTATCGAGACATGTGCCTTTTATAAATCAACTTTAGCACAAAATTTGGGCATACAAGTTTACTAAATTCTCTTAGTATTTCTTGTGCTAAAATTGATTTTTCTCCAACGTATCTTCCTGAAATAAACGCACACTGATTCTCAAATACTAAATGAGATAAAATATGCTTAAATCTATTGCATAATACCTTGCTGAAAACTTTATAAAAACATGTTACAACGAGATATAAGTCAATACCCTGCAATATTCGATGGCCTCTCAACCTTGGGTACAAGAGTAATAAAGGTATGGTTAATACCATCAGGAAGTTTAGTCGATGAAAACATATCTTGAATTGCAAGCAACAATTCATATTTGATTTCACCCCAAGTATCTACATAAATTTTGAATTAATTCCATCAGAATTAGTGCTAAAATCATCATGCACATACACACTGTAGTTTTAACCACTGATAGAGTAATATCTTATAACAGATATTGCTGCCCCTAAGAATTAATTGTTGGAATTGCTTGAAATTCTAGATACTTAGTGGACACAAGATCGTTAAAAAAATGTGTGAAAATATTGTAAAACCTCATTTTCTATTTCCTAAAGTTTATACAAAAATTCCCATCCTCTTTAACGAAAGCTTTAATGTTGTTTGTGTATTCACAGCTTAACATTTTAGAATAAAAGATTATAAAATTCAAGTCCCCTTATTGCAACCAAGAAATCTTGGATTTTTTCTTCAAACCTCAGAGTTTAATTTTCTTTAGATTTTGTAAATGATGTTTAGCTTGCATGAACTCATCATATAAATCCAAATTTCATGGTTCTAGGTCTATAGAAGTTCAAGAGCTTCAACAATTTTTTCCGCTTCTTTTAAACATTCATCTTCATTAGGCCAAGTTTTGTTTCAATTCTTGCTTGTAGGCAAACAATTTATCTTCAAAAACATAACCGGAAAATCCTTAATTTATTGCCATTAAACCCCTTTGAACACATTCAAAATAACCCTCTTTAAAGTTCCAATCATTATTATACCTAAATGGGAAACCCTTAACTTGTGAAGTAGGTATACAATGTAACAAAAGAGGATTGTGATCACTAGATAACTGTGATAATGAAAGAGCCTTCATGTTTTAAAATTTGGAAAGACATACATTATTCACAAATATTTTGCCTAGCTAGTAGCTAGACCTTTCCTCTTCCAAGTGTATTCAAAATGCAAAGATTATATTCCATTAAGATCTGATTAATACAAATAGTTATTGAAGGCCCTTAAATGCTGACACGGGATTGGTAATCTCTCTTTCTTACCTCGATGGGATAAAGCATTGTTGAACCCCCTCCCCCTGCACCCCAAATCAAAATCCATGCTTCAATATTATTATTAAACTCTTTTTAAATGTTGCCATAAAATTTGCCTCCAACGAAATAAGTTATTCTTATAAATAACAATTAATACTAATGACAGAACCCCAACATTTATAGCACACAAAGTTAAATTTTGTGGTCAGGAGGAAATCATAATTATTGAACATATGGTTGAATCCAAAATCAGTAAATTCTTCCTGAACACTCAGAAGATTTGTTAGTGATATTGTTAGCACCAACATAATAAGGGAGAAAGCAGATGTCAAAACCTAGGTGAAGGGTGCTGAGGCCATCAGTCGTTCGACAAAGATCAGATTATCCTATTAACATCTGCTCTTAAAGCCATAAATCAAGAAGCAAAGAACTCTATTCGGTAGTAAAAGGCTCTATCAAAGAAATCCGGGGATCATAATCCCCAAAACAATCACTTTAAGGCATGAGCAAGGAAACAACGAGTTCTGTCTTTCCAAGAAAACCATTGTCGGCATAACCCGAAGGGCTCTGTCATTAGAATTAGCATCCTCAAGCGTGTAGAGCAGAGTTTAGCATACCTTTCAGACTACATTAATGGAGAATGCTATAAAGCCTAAGCCTCCACCAATTGACCATCACGAGCAATCTTTGAAGTATAAAACAAGATGAAGCCATAAGCAGCGCCAAAATCCAGGAGCTTCTACAAGCTCACCTCTCCACCAACTAGATGAGGCTTCAGTCTCCGAAAGCATTCCTTAAGAGAAAGTTATAGCAGCATTGTATCACTCTTACAAGGCGCCTTCGCCAAATCTCCACATTAGCTTTGACAAAATAGCCAGGACGAAGCCCATATGATGAGAGGAGGGCCAACCTGCACCTACAAATACTACCTAGAGGTCTAGAATCATGATCCAATTTTCTCATTCTTTATCTTATATCTATAAGTTTGATTTGTAAACCCTAATTCCTAAATTGATTTAGAGGAAAAAGTCTGTAATCATAGAATTTATTAATTATGGTTTTTGCCTAGCAATTGAGTTAACGAAGTCATAATTATTTAATTATTATGTCATAATCTTGTAGGTTTCACATCTAATACATCCGAAAGAGGATAATCCCACCGAAAAAGCTTTTGAAATCCACGAAAGGTCTTAAGATTTGAAATAAGATAACCGTATCTACTTTGAGGTTGGAACATCCGAAACACAATGGTTTCAACATATCGATGGTTTCCTAAGATTACTTAGATTAGTTAGGATCCAAGATCCCTTTCCAACTGTATGACAGACCTTCCGTCAGCTTCGCTGAAACCATAAGCCTGAAACTAAACAATGGTTTCCAAAGTTGATCTAAGTTTGTGAGAGCTCAACATCCCCTTTCGTAAGATCGAAAGACCTTACTCCATTATAACCGAAAGGTCAATATTGAAACTAGAAAAAAGATATCACCCAAAACCGATTCAGCAGAGAATCTAAGCTATTTTCAAGTGGTCCTTCTTTCACCTACCTTACCAAATTCTTATCGGTGTATCTCATTTTCTATAGGAATTTACTTTCAGAAGTCACCGGAAGAATTCAACAGGAAAAATTTACGGAAAAGCCTCCAAGTTTAACATGATCCTTTCCTAAGCAAAGGAATCTACCAGTGTACATTGTTTTGGGTTGTTAACCATAAATTTGACTAACATTTTTAACACTAAATTGAGGGCTTTCGAAACCCTTTAACCTTCCTATTTAGTAAGAACTTGCTTCAAGAAGCATAACGAATGGAATTTAAATATACAAGAACTTGGAATAAATCACGAAGGATCGCAGATGCACCAAAGATGCTTCGGATCGATCAGAAGGCGATAGCAATGGATTGGGAAAGAATCCTTACAACCAGAAATGCTTCTGAAGGGTAAAGTTTGAGCCTGAAGGGAAAGATCAGATACCTTCGCAGTATTTTAATGGAAAATAGGTTGGAACTCCTCCATACCATCGAATTGGAAATAGTAAAGAAAAATAAAAGATAACATTAAATCAAACTCCGAAGGTCAAGAATATTGTGTCCCTTTCGACACTATGGCATCCCGACATTAGTAATGAATTGGTTACATTTGAATAAGAATTTTATAATCTAATGAAGTCGGAGACAAGCCATGCGATCTTTCAACTTTATGAAGACCAGGTTTTAAGAATGAAAACTTTAGGTATAACTCACCGGAAATGGGAATAAACCTACAACCCAGATAAATGGAGCCTAAGTCCATTCCATGTTGGATTAAAAACAATCTTTGCGTACGAAAAGATTTTGAAGAAAGTAGAAACTTTTTTGCAAAAATGAGAAACAAGATCCAAAACTATTCCAAAAGAATTGAGTCTGAAAGAAACAAGGTAAAGGACTATCGCTACACCAGAAATGCCAGTTAAGCAGTGCTTTGGGTCGTATCTAATGTGATTAGGCAGTGCTTTAGGCCCTATAAATTTGTTGCATCCTTATCAATTAGATACGGCCTTAAGCCATATCCAATGATGAATTAGATGCGGCCATGAGTCGTATCTAATTCATCATTAGATATAACTTGAGGCCGTATCTAATTTAAAAAAAATAGCTTTGTAACCCACGAGAACTACTGTGGTACCATAATAAAGGAAGAATACACCAAGAAATGTACACATATGACACAAAGAGCATTACCATATATAGAATCACCACACTACCCATCAAGAACAACTATCCAAAAAATAGCAAATAGGAGCAAGAATATAAGTTGACTAGTAAAAAGGAACAAGATATAAATTGCTGGAATACTAGCAAATAATCATCAGCTGATAATGGCAACACATAGGCGACTTAGTTCCATAACCAAAGTAGAGAAGAAGCTAAAGCAATTAACATAATAAGTTACAAATATGTATATAGGTAATTCAGGAATCCATAGCCCTTCATACAGTTATGTACATTAGCTATATGACAAAATGGTGAGTATTTTGTTGGAGAATGTAGTTTTGATGACAACAACCTTATTTCAATATTAATTGATTATAAAATATATACTAACACTTTTGTATCGAATATATATATATATATACATATATGCAGGTTCTATATACAGGAAATATTATTGAAGACTGTATAGTTTAAAGATTCAGAGAAATTTCAAGACTCGTGAGTATTCAAGATTTCAAAAGTTCAAGACTAATATAGTTATAGAGTCTAGATTATGTAAGACTCTAAATAGCACTCCAGGTTTAAATTCAAATTCTGATTTTTCAAATTATGCTTTCAAATTCTATCTTCAACCCTCTCTATTTTAATTTCTCTCTATTTTATTTTCTATTCTCTCTATTTTTCTTTCTTACTTTAATTTTGTTTTCAAACACAAGTTTTATAAATTTTATATATTTATACTTTTATACACTTTATATTTATATAGTTTTAATTCTATAATTTTATAAATAGGATTATAAGGTTTATATTTATGTTTCAATATGATTTCCTACTTTATAATATTGTTAGACCAAAAAATGGCACTAACACCCAATTGTCTAGGATTTGCGAGGAATAATAATCTAAAACGTAAAAAATCAAGTAGAGACACGAGATTTATAGTGGTTCGGCGTTAACAAGCCTACATCCACTTCATAGTTTCTCATTTCATTCATGGATTACAATTACAAGGAATTCAATCACTCAATCGCTCAAATACAATGAATAATTCCCTCCGAATTCATTGAATTTTCATTGAGGAAGATGATAGTTATTCATGGAGAAGTGTTAGCCATGGCAGCCATGGACAAGGAGATGCCAAAAATCCCTTCAAATGGCCATGTTGTGGTGTATTTATAGCTGTAGAGAAGCTCTGGGCGATTCCGGTTCGGATGGGCCACGTGGCGTGACCGGAGGAGATCTCAGAAGTAGTGGAGAACGTGGAAAAGTGGTTACCAGGTCGTGCTTTGCCAAGTGGAGTCCGATCCGCAATTGTAGGAGTCGGTTATGCCAAGAGAAGAGGTCAAACTCCGTGTGCAGAAGCAGGTCCAGTCGGTTCGGATCGGATCCGAACCGAACCAGTTGTTCGAGCAGAATGCCTGCACGCACTTGTGTGCAGAATACTTCAGGCGGTTCGGGTAGAGGGTACTCCGATCCGATCCGGGGAGGGTATCCGATCCGATCCGAAAGGAGGGATCCGATCCGATCCGAATGGGGGATCCGATGCGGTGACATTTGCGTGAATAATTCAAATTTTCCATCTTTCTATCACTCCATCCAAGTGATCGCCAATCAATGTAAGTTCATACTCAAGTCCCTGGCTTTGGGTAGCCTGGTCACAAAGCAGGCTAACAAATATTTATTTATAACACTATATTTTAATTCAAGAATTTCCTGAATTATATTTATGTCAAAACACCTGAAATATGTTCAAAAATTAAATTTATACTATAAGTATGTCGACATAAGAAAAACACTATGTCGACATATAACTGTCATTTTTTAAGTTTTGAAAGGAAATGTCTTTTCACTAATTGTGGCGGTTCTGAAGCATGGCATCTTTTCATACAATATAAAAAGGGCTTGAATTCAAATTTTTTTATCATCTCTTCTTCTCTAACTTCATTCTCTTCCATTACACCATTATTCTTAATCATTTTTATGATTTCTACACTTATACTCTGCCAAATTCAATTCCATTTTGATCAAACTTCTTTTCTTCTCACTGTCTAATCATTTCTCTCTGAATCAAGTGCTATTGAAGAGTTATAGGGCTGTTTGTAATTGTTTGGGTTGAGTAAATTAATCGATGGTATTCCTTGTAGCCGTGAAATCAAGGACGGGTTATCAGAGGTATCCCTTGTAGCCGTGAAATCAAGGACGGGCAAATGTTGATCAAATTTGTGTTGAATCGGTGGTATCCCTTGTAGCCTTGAAACCAAGGAGAGTTATAATTGGATTTTGAAATAGTAATAAAACTCTGTGCAATCCAGCGTTGCATGAGACGGGACATAGGAGCAATCCGAACCAGTATAAAATCCGGTGTGTTCTTTCTTTTTTTGCATTTTATTTCTATTTATATTTGTGTTGTTATTGATTCTATGTTTGTGATTGTGTTTGTGATGTTTGATTCATATAGTAATTCACACAAGTTTTAGTTCTTATTGAAAATTATCAAAAACACTATTCACCCCTCCTCTAGTGTTTAGTTTGCCTTAACGATCCTTTCTACAATCCCTAACAATTGGTATTAGAGCATGGTGTTTCAAAAAGTTCATAATTTGATTTTTGAAAAATTTTAAATGTCAAATTTTGAAATGATTATTAACACTAGTTTAAATTTATGTGTTGCATCAGTAGTAGATGAGTATGCATTCAATCAAGTTACTATGGTTTGATTTTTGAAATTTAAAATTTTGAAATTTGAAATTTTTTCTATATGGATACGTTACCAAAATCATCATGATATTATTATTTAAAATAATAGTTAGTTATTTTGAAAAGTCATTTGATTATTTGGAAAGTCATTTGAATTATTTGAAAAGTTATTTCATGATTTGAAAAGTTGTGTTGTTTTGCAGGAAAATATGTGTTATATGGTTTTTGAAAATTCAAAAGTCGAAAAGATGGGTAAAGTGGCTGTTGGTGATTCAAATTCCAAAATGGTGGCTATTGAAAATTCAAATTCTGAAAAGGTGGCTATCGGAAATTCAAATTCCGAATCGGTGTACATGGGTGTTGAGAATTCAAATTCTGAAGGACAATTGAAGAAGAGTAATGACGGTTGGTGAAAAGACATTAAGAGGAAGAAATAGAAATATACAATGTAAATCAACAAAGAAACGGGTACCAGATAAGTAGAAACTTTTGATTCTCATCTACAAGCAGATTTAATACTCTACTTCTCTTCATTTTCTTAGGATTACCGCTGGTTTCATGAAAATCCATCAAGATCAAATGAAGTTTTGGTGAATAAGGAGAGAAGGAAACCAAAACTATTGACAGTTGTCTTCAAATTGCATCCACAGGTTAGATTATTTTGTCTCAAATCCTTTTCTAGATTGTAATTCTTGTTCTCGCGGTCAATTTGATGGGTATATCGTCAAATTCTGATCAAAATTGAGTGAGATATGACTATTTGAAGTTGGCTATGCAAAATTGAATAACTGTTATAAGATTTCATACATATCTCTTATTTTTTCGACTTGCTGCACCCCAATACCATCCAAATTCATCCCCAAACTTCACTAGATCGTAGTCCTCGAATTCCTCTTCGATTTGCCATTGATTTCGTCCAATTCCGTTAAGAAATAAAGAAGTCATGCCTCCTGAAAGTTTGATTGAAATTGAAAAACGAGAAAAAGAAGAGAAGAGACTAAGAGGAGACATGACTTTTGGGCCTTTGTATAGTACTTAAAGGGTCCATTCATTCAAAATTCAAAATTCAAATTCAAATTTTGCCGCCAAGTTGGTTGAACTACTAAATCTTCAATATCTTTCTCATACGGTGTTTAAATTCAGTAAGTGAACATACTATCCTGATAAGAAAAACGAGCCCGTCGCAATAGAGCAGATCTCATCATCAAATTCCGGAAGATCAACTTAGAATTTAGAGAACGTCGAAGAAATGGATCTAAAAACCTGGTATGTCTTAATTTTTTTTAATGGACGTTTTGTTTGCTTTGTTTTGTTGAATTTGCTTTCAATTTAAAATTTAAAACTTTAAAAATTTAAACTTGAAATTTAAATTTTAAATTTGTATTTTGAAATTCAAAATTTTAGTAAAATAATAAATAAATATAATAATAAAATAAATTTTGGATGTTTGTTAGGATTAATATTATTTCAGGAAATAGTTAAACCTGAAATATAAATCGATAATTTAAAACCAAAGTCATAAAACCATATGTTCTTTAAATTTTATGCACGTATGTCGAAATACATATGTCCTTATGTCGACATAAAGCTTTGTAAAATGAAATTCAAATTTTGAGTTTCAAAAGCTTAAACTTTCAAACTTCCCTCCATCTTTTAGATGAGAAAATGCAAGTTCAAATTTTAGTTATTAACTTTCTCTGTCTACTTATTTTCTTATATCTTGTTTCTATATATATATATATATATATGAATTAGTAAAATTATTAATATGATTGAATAATTTAAACTTTTCAAACATGTGATATTGTTATAAAATATAAGTTTATATATCTTTAGTTTGAGCATACATGGTTTAATTTTATACTAATTTTGATTTATATATTTAACTAATATTTTGGTATAAAGAAATTTATATATATATTATAAGTATATAAATTAATAAAATTATATAGACATGTTAATATAATATAAGAGTTAAAATAATTTTTTTAATGTTATAAAATATAATTTTACTTCTCTTCCATATATAATTTAACATGTATATTGTTCATATGATTTCACAAATACTATTTGTAACTTAATACTTATTTTGACTTCTTATTAAGATTTATAAAAACTTGAATATTTAACCTAATATTTTGGTATAAATATAATACTATATATATATATATATGATTTTTATATCTTAAAAATATAGTTTAAATACAAGAAATTATAAATTTAGATATTACTTCATATTATCAGTTTTCATTAAAAAATTGTTCTAACTATATATTTCTTCTAAATTTTAACATATAAATGTTTTCTAGCAAATAAATACGTTTGGATTTCTAAAGTTTAAATTCAAAGTCAATTTTTATTTTCTATTATGAATATATGTTTATAGTCTACTTTATATAATTTTATATTCTCTTTAAAAAGATCTTCAATTATTACTATACTTACCCCACTAATATTATTTAATTCCATAATTATTTTGAATATTTTACTACTTATCATGAATATTTATTTTAATTAAACTCTTATCTTTATTATTGTTTCAATCACTTTCATTGGTATAATTAACCTGAGTCTAGAAATTAACATTATCCTTGTTTGATCCGAATAATTTATTATATGCACAATAGTTAAATATTACTTTAAGTATCTTTTATAGAAATACATATCATCATCAAATTATTCTATATATTATTACCATAATATCATTACATATCTTATTTCATATCATACATCATTACAGTGCATCTTAAATTAAAATAATTTGCATCACAAATTTCATTTCATTCAATATATCACTTCATATAGTTTTGCATATGTCATACTGCATTATTGCCAACACACTGCATTTCATGTTAACTTTAATTCCATACATAACAAGTATACATAACATTTTTACTTTGTCTTGATTAATTTGATTGATGGCTTGATTAAAATTAATTGAATTGATTGACTTGTTTGGTTTGTTTGATTTCTTTGACTTGAATAACTTGATTGACTTACTTGACATGGTTAAATTTCATTAGTGGTTGATAGGAATTTTATAAGTTTTAGGATAAAAAGAAGTACAATAAATTTTTGGTTTTATGTTTGAATTTATTGATTGTTTGGATTAAATTGCTTTGTTTATATCATAATTTTAAGGATATAATCTTTAAGTTAATTCTTAGTCTTATTATAGTTTTAAGGGGATTAGACTATAGGCTAGGTTTAGTCTTGTATCAGATTAAGGGGGAGTTTTATAGTTTCTAAGATTAGTTAATGCGTTTATTAACACATATTATTTAATTTGGTTGATTTGGTTGATTGCTTGAATTGTTTGCTTGAGTTGATTGCTTCAGTTCATTGCTTGAGTTGATTGCTTGAATTGTGTGTTTGAATTGCTTATTTGGATTGACTTGCTTGTTTGAATTGATTATAAATATTGATTGGTTTGCTTAATTTATTATCCTTCTATTTGGTTTATTAGAATAGTATAGTCATAATCTTAGGGGGAGTTATAATCTTTTAGGATTAGAATTAAAAATCAGGGATAGTTATATTTAATCATCTATAGCATCGATTTCGGGGGAGTATTTTATGCTAGGATATATAGATAGATTTAGGCTTCAGGGGAGTTATTTATATACCTTTGAAATTTAGTATAGATTTAATTATAAGATAAGTTTAGATAGTTATACGATTTAGAGGGAGTATCTTTAGAATTTCTTTTTAATAATGCCAAAGGGGGGAGAAATTACAAAATATAGACATAGTTTATAGGATTCATATAGGCAGGGGGAGTATTTTAAGGATCATCATCAATAGGCATATACAGGTATGATATTTTATAAACTAAGGTTGTCATCATCAAAAAGGGGGAGATTGTTGGTGAATGAAGTTTTGATGACAACAACCTTATTTTAATATTAATTGATTATAAAATATATACTAACACTTTTGTATAGAATATATATATACACACACACATATGCAGGATCTATATACACGAAATATTATTGAAGACTATACAGTTTAAAGATTTAGAGTTCAGAGAAACTTCACATGAGTATTCAAGATTTCAAGAGTTCAAAACTAATATAGTTACAAAGTCCAGATTATGCAAGACTCTAAATAGCACTCCAGGTTCAAATTCAAATTCTATCTTCAATCCTCTCTATTTTATTTTCTATCCTCTCTATTTTTCTTTCTTACTTTACTTCTGTTTTCAAACTCAAGTTTTATAAGTTTTATATATTTATACTTTTATACACTTTATATTTATATAGTTTTAATTCTATAATTTTATAAATATGATTATAAGGTTTATATTTATGTTTCAATATGATTTCCTACTTTATAATTTCTGTTTATAACACTATATTTTAATTCAAGAATTTACAGAATTATATTCATGTCAAAACACTTGAAATATGTTCAAAAAGTAAATTTATACTATAAGAATGTCGACATAAGAAAAACACTATGTCGACATATAACTGTCATTTTTTCAATTTTGAAAGGAAGTGTCTTTTCACTAATGTGACGATTCTGAAGCGTGGTTTCTTTCATACACTATAAAAAGGGCTTGAATTCGAATTTTTTTATCATCTCTTCTTCTCTAACTTCACTCTCTTCCATTACACTATTATTTTTAATCATTTTTATGAGTTCTACACTTATACTCTGCCAAATTCAGTTCCGTTTTGATCAAACTTCTTCTCTTCTCACTCTCTAATCATTTCTCTCTGAATCAATTGCTATTGAAGAGTTATAGGGTTGTTTGTAATTGTTTGAGTTGAGTAAAGTAATCGGTGGTATCCCTTGTAGCCGTGAAATCAAGGACGGGTAATCGGTGGTATCCCTTGTAGTCGTGAAATCAAGGACGGGTAAATCTTGATCAAGTTTGTGACGTGAAATCAAGCAGGGTTGTAATTGGATTTTGATATAGTAATAAAACTCTATGCAATCCAGCGTTGCATGGGACTGGACGTAAGAGCAATCCGAACCAGTATAAAATATGGTGTGTTCTTTCTTTTTCTGCATTTTATTTCTGTTTATATTTGTGTTTATGATTGATTATGTGTTTGTGATTGTGTTTGTGGTGTTTGATTCATATAGTATTTCACACAAGTTTTAGTTTTCGTTTAAAATTATCAAAAACACTATTCACCCCCCTTTAGTGTTTAGTTTGCCTTAACGATCCTTTCCGCAATCTCTAACACATTTCATTCGCTTGAATGATAATTTTAGTTTGGAAATGTTAAAAAATAAGTTTAATCACATAAGATGTAGAGAGGTTGGTGCATGCTAGGTTTAGCTTTTATGCTTGGAAACTTCTCTAAATCATGTGAAGCGGCCAAGATTTTCTACATTGGGTTGCACAATTTCAATATTAAGTATTTACTAATAGTAAATTAAGATGATATGAGATGCATTATGCCATGTTGAAACGACCGGAACTTCCCCGTAATGGAAAGCCCGAATTGAGTTGAGGACAAGACGAATCAGAACATAAATGACAGAATATTTCATTGCTTATTACAATAATGTACATCAGAGTACAAGAATATAACAGAGTACGAATTAATAGTACACATTCGACAAATATTAGAGGTTAAAATACATTACATAACAGCGGAAAATAATACAAAATACAACTGAAAGAGATAAGTGGATACAGAGCTTTCCGAATATCGTTCCAGCTGTAAACCAGGATCCTGTGAATATAAACCTGCAAAACCAAAACTACTAGCTGCCCGTATGGAAAATAGGTGTACCCAGAGTTTAGGTTAAAACAATAAACTCCAGGTCAGTCATGTGACTGGTGTGAGAACTAAAACAGTTATTTAAAACTTTACTTTAAAAGAGAGTAATTCAAGGGACCACGCCATATAATACGGAACGGGTTTCCTTCCAATAATACTAGTGCATAGGATAAACAGCGCAATGCTTTCTGGAAAAATGAAGCTATTATAAGACCCCAGGTCCCATCACACAATGCAACACAAGCCAGAGGATAGGGTTTTCCCTTATAATAGCCAAACATGCTTGGTACGTTTAAAACAAATCATTTTGATACTATAATAGTGTAAAGTGTCAAAACAGCTTGAAATATAAATGTATCAATCATAGACGGCATGGGTACCATATGTCATGTCGCCAATACTAGGCTCTACAATCAAAACCGAATGTCACGTATTGGAAATTGGATTTTCGTCATGAGTCGAGGCCAGGGATGGCTCCTCGCCGCTTCGAGACAATCTAGCCAATGTCTCGGGACTACACACTCTAGGTAACCCTGGATTGGTTGGGCCGGTCCTCCGTTATGTTTGAGGATTAATTATTCCTGTACACACGTTTCCCGGTCCTATCTGACCTATCCATCGGCTCCGTATAGACCGATATATCCGAGGCGCCTCGCAATCCAACAACCACGTAGGTAAAAATAATATAAATGTCAGGGCATGCAAAACACTGACACTACCCATAGCTAGAAAGAAACGTCCAGTTCTCCCAACAGTCTGATCCCGTATTTGACTCATACCGAGGTGTGAGGCCCACGAATTAACGCCATACACAAAGCTATGCTGTAGTAAACCATGCTTTGATCATCAACCATAAGACTCTGCTTTTCAACAAAAGCCTTGATCACTGCATCTCAGCATGCCATACAGGCAATTCATGCCATGTGACTGATATCTATCAATATATAACCTCTGAGCTCGTACGTCTCAGAGAAGAGCGTTAAGCAAGAGAATAAATTCTCCGCCGCCAAACTGATATATATTTAATAGAAATCAATCAACATAGAATAAAATCCAATGTCAGACACACAATCCATTTACAAGTCCGTTCTGGGTCTGAACGAAACCGGAGGCACCTTATTCCTCGTCCCATATGTCCAATACAGGAGAGAGTTCCTCGCATATCCGTCGATCCCCAAGTACGTCTAGATGATTACCACTTATTACCTTGTCTTGGGTGTACAGCCCAATCAAGACATCAGTAATCATACAAACAATGTGAAGACCTCCGGTCTTCAACCACCGTCTTCATCGTCGACTTATCGTCGAATCAATTATTCAGAATGGGTATAAACCCGACCTTTCTGAATAACTCGCATATATAATAAACAAGTGCTATAAAAACACAACATATGCCTCATTCCAATTCTGAATATTCTTTTATTCAAATATTCATATACTTTGGGAAAGGTTCCCATTAATTTTATCAAAGATAAATTCTTTAAATTAATTCTTTAATCTTCTTTTGGATTTCAATTCAAACCATATTACGGTTTTCCAAACTAGCCGGGATTAGCGAACCACACCGAAGTAATCATTTATTTTATTTCCCAATCCCAACCTATTCATCCCATGGAGCAAAACTGGTATTACTCCATAACTAACACCACAGTTTTATCGGTAAATTTAATTACCATTTCCCGTTCAAATCTAATTAAAGATTTAACTATTTCTAGGAGCAAAACTGACGATACTCCATTCTCGATCATTTCCCATATTTGATAATTTGAATTATCAATTCCCATTTCAATCTAATTATAGATTCATTAAAACTCCACTTAGTTTTAATCTTTCCAAAAATCAATATTAATGATTATTTAACTTTGGAAACACAAACATGCCGCATCGACAATCTATATCGTACTATTGATTTCTGCCGATATATAACCTTTAAGCTCGTACGTCTCAGAGAAGGGTGTTAAGCAAGAGAAAAATTCTCCGCTACTAAACATATATATATTTAGCAGAGATTAACCAAACAGTTCAAAATACAATGACAGATATGTAATCCTGCCTTTAACTGGGTTAAAGAACTAATGTCGTTTAAAACACAGTTCACAATAAACTCAAATCACATTCCATTAATTATGGAATCTTCACAAAAAAACAAATCAATATATAATCGATATCAACTTCCGTATCCGACTAATAATATAAATGGAATAACGGCAAAGCCTTTTAAATTCCATATGTATTAACAGTCTTCCTCCACAGAAGTTCACTTCGATTATTGTTAATCGAATTCCATTCAATTCCAATTTAATATATTAAATTTGAAAACCGTTACTTGGGAAAATTCCCGTTAAATCTTAATAAAAAGATTTATAAATCACATTTCACTGTAAATCGGATTAAAGAACGAATGTCGTTAAAAACATAGTTCACAATAAACCCAATTCACATTCCATTTTCAGTTCCAATTAAATGTTAATTAATTGGTAATTCTTCTTTAAATCTTAATTAAAAGATTTATTCTATTCAAACGGGGTTCAAGAACAGTGTTATTTAAGACACTATTCAAGACAAACCCAAAATCACATTCCATTGTTAATCGGGTTAAAGAACAAGCGTTATTTAAAACACCGTTCACGATAAACACAAAAACAAACTTCAATTCAATTCCAATTAAATATTAATTAATTGGTATACTTCATTAAATCTCTATAAAATGATTTAATCTTTTCTCAAATGGGTTTAAGAACAGGGTCATTTAAAACACAGTTCACGACAAACTCAAAATCCAATTTGATATTAAATACAAGGCTCTGAATAGAAAAAATATCGGCTTAAATTCAATGTCAAATTCTGAAACCAACAAATACCGTATCGGAATAACGGTATATATATCTTCCAAATTCCTCCACAATATCCGTATAATCACAGAAAATATCCCGAAGATAATTTCGATTCCAAGCCATTCCAATTCATATATTGGAAATTCCGGTTATTTTCAAAACCATTTCAAACCCAATTTAATTATTTAAAAACATTGGATTTATTATTTCTAGTTCGCAACTAGTTCATTTCGATAAAAATATATTTTTATCCTTTTAAATATGGAATTTTTCATCCCAATTCATTCCAAATCATTTATTCTGATTTTACACAAATTATTGATATTTTTAATAATTTTATTAAGGCCCGTACAGTCGATTTCCATAAACGGTCGTCGAACTGCACATACAACGACCTTTTTCAAATTTGATTTGGACATAATTCCAAATCCAACCGTTAGATTTCAAAACTCTAATACTCCTTGGAAAGTTCTTTTTAATATGATCCCAAAGGTTCCGGTTTTAGGAGAATCCGACGATCGGATCTCCCGTAATGTCCGTTCGAAGTCAATGGTCGAAATTCGCGAACTGCCGCAGCGCGGCGCTTTCTATTCAGGCCATTATATATATAATATATATTATATATATTTCGTCGATTTCCTTTTAAAATGTATTTTATAAATTTTTTTAAATTCATTTTCAAAACGATTTCAACTTCATATTCAATTTCAAATCAAAATTGAATATTTCATATCATCGATATATAAATGATAGCATTTTCAAAACATTATATTTTTGAAATCAATTACTTTTCGTTATTCATTATAAAAATGAATAAAATCGATATAAATATCGTTCACGTCAAAATGGCGCATATCAAATCAACGACTTTATATATTTAAATATATTCGTGTCCATCCCAAATCGGACATCAAAATCAGATTTTGATCTTTTACTGAATATTATTTTAAAATATTCATTATTTTAAAATATTCGTTATTTTAAAATATTCATTCTTTATGAACTGGAATCAGACACAGTCAATTACCATATAATTTGATTTGTATGGATTTACATGGATTTCAGGCAACACACGTACACAACAACAATCAAACGTAGCCAACCATCATCCAGAGTGCATTCTACACTGCATAAGCATTAAATATAAATATTCAACGCTTACACAACTTATCAATCAATAGATCGACATACAATAAATTATTGGGATTAGTGTATGTCATATATCATCCCAATACCTGTGGGGTTTCAAACAACGAACACAGATTTATTTGTGCAGTTGGGCGATGTGTAAAATTTATCGTCCCAATCAATATCAGTCAAATGTGTGTACATAAACAAATCATTCGATTTGTTAATGAATGATTATTTTATTCATATACACGTTAAAAATTATATTTTTAACTATAAAATATTTTATTCCATTCCACATCACACAATCAATTTTCACAACACAATCAAACAAACAAACAAGTCGTCCATGGTCTGTGGACGACGGGTGTCGGTGTTGCTAAGCACTATCAGCATCCTAGTATATATTTTAACTGGAAAATAAAATTAAAGTGAGAAGTTCTCACCTTTTTGGGTTCCACTCCGTAATTCTTTATTTCTGAACGGTTCAGATTTTGTGTTGATTTCAGTACGTTCCATCGCCCTCCTTTTCACGCTGTTCATAGTAAAAATCATATTTTTATTGCTTCATTCAAATTGATAAAAATCATATTTTTATCACTTCATTCAAATAGATAAAAATCATATTTTTATCCCTTCATCTAAAATAAAAATCACACTTTTATATCGTTGTTATAGATATAAAAATCGTATTTCTATTTCACTTCTCATATAACAAAAATTATATTTCTATTATGTTACTCACATAAAAATCACATTTTTATATCAATAACGTTCATATAAAAAGTCAGATCTTTGGCTAATTAAAAATCTAATCTTTTTATTTTATACAAATCAAAAAAAATTATATGGAAAAATCAAATCTTTTTATTTTCAGAAGTTTGAACTTTATACTCATAAAGATCGTAGCTTTCTACATATCAAAATCTAACCTTTCTACTAATAAAAAAAATACAATCTTTCTACTTATAAAAAATATAATCTTTCTACTTATAAAAATATAATCTTCCTACTTATAAAAATAAGATCTTTATAAAATGTTATTTACAGAAAAAAAATCAGATTTTTATTTTATAAAATATTAGAAAAACTCACCATTTCTTTTATTTGTTGAAATCGATCGCGGTCTGAGGCGCACCAGAGGGTTCAGGCACGTCAGAGGGCTCAGGCGCGTCGGGGGTGGCTCCAGTGCGGCTGTGGTGGGCTATAGTGCGAAGGAGCAATGCTTTTGGTCCTTGGCGTCGCGGTTTAGGTCGAGGACGGGGGAGAAAAGGCGTCAGAGAGGGGGAGGGGCTGAGGCCATCGGCGGTGGTGCTAGGGAGGTGAAGGCGCTGGCCAGAGGGTGCGTCTTGGAGGTTGACTCGATGATTTGGGGTTAGGGTTCGGGTTTTAGGGGCTTGGGGACATCGGGGTTGTAACACCCCGAATTTCAGTTAATGCTAAAATTCACTAATTGCAGAATAAATAATCTCAGATGTGAGAATTGGGGGAAACGGGCTGCGTCATTGCGTTCGTCTCGGAAAAATACGCGAAATAGAGTCCGAAATTTTGTAAATCGGAGTCCGTATGGCCCAATGAAGTTTACAGAAAATTCAAAGTTCAAAACAGATTTAAAATTCAGGTTCAAATTTCGAAATTGGGGCCATTGGGCGCAGGTGGGAAAATTCCCGCCTAGCTACCCAAGTCGACAGCCCTGTCGACTGGGCAGTCGACTTGGCTAGGAACAAGTCGACAGCCCTGTCGACTTGAGCGTCGACAGGGGGTGCTCGGCCAGTTTGGCCTGGTGCACCATTTTAGGGTTTGGCTGTGTTTTGGGGCTGTTTTCTGGAAGCTTCCGAGATCTGATGGTCCTAATCTAATTTAGGGTTAATCTAATGGCCTAAAACACTTGCCTAATCTATAAATACACCCTAAGACTACCCTAATTCATACTAAAAATAGATTCAAGGGCCTCATGCCGTCAAATTAAAACTAGAAGGAGCCTCCACCAAAGTTGAGAGGAAGTTAGCATCTCAAATCAACTCTAATCAAGTTCTAATCCACTCTAGCAACTTAATATTCCTCATTGGAGTGCTAATTAGTTATTTGTGAGTTCCTATGCCTTTGGCAAGCAATTGCTAAACTAATTAGGATAGGATATTATGAGGCTATGGTTGTAAATGTGGATCTATGCAAGTTGTGGTTATCATATGTTATAAGTTCATATGCAAGTTTGTCTCTTTTTATGATATGACATGTTATGCAAGTTCATATGCAAGTTTATATGCAAGTTCATATGCAAGTTTGTCTCTTTTTATGATATGCATAACATATGCAAGTTTTCCTCTATGTATGACATGTTATGCAAGTTCATATGCAAGTTTATATGCAAGTTCATATGCAAGTTTGTCTCTTTTTATGATATGCATAACATATGCAAGTTTGCCTCTATGTATGACATGTTATGCAAGTTCATATGCAAGTTTATATGCAAGTTCATATGCAAGTTTGTCTCTTTTTATGATATGCATAACATATGCAAGTTTGCCTCTATGTATGACATGTTATGCAAGTTCATATGCAAGTTCATATGCAAGTTTGTCTCTTTTTATGATATGCATAACATATGCAAGTTTGCCTCTATGTATGACATGTTATGCAAGTTCATATGCAAGTTTATATGCAAGTTCATATGCAAGTTTGGGTTAATGATTTATGCTAGTTGGGTTTAATGTTATGATGCAAGTTGACACCTTTTAAACCCATGTAAATGCCAATGTTGTGCTAAGTTGAACCCATTACATTTATGATGAATCTTCCCATTTATATGCCATGTCATGAGAACGAATTACGTGGGAAACGATGGGGTTAATATGCATGTTAATAGAAATGTGTAAAGTTGGTATGCTTAAGCATAACATAAAATGAATGGACATAATTGGGAATTTACCTATTAAGTTAGGTCTACCCATATTATGGAGTTGGGAATTTACCTATTAAGTTAGGTCTACCCATACTATGGAATTGGGAATTTACCTATTGAGTTAGGTCTACCCATATTCTTAAAAATGTGTAATTAATTAGGGATAATTAATACAAATTATGGGGGTGATTAATTAGGTGTAATTAATCTACTAAGACACGAGGTTGGACCCTTTTGTAGCGGAAGTCTGCCCGGAACTGACCGGCAAATCCAGCAGCTACAAATGATTGGCCCAATGTGAGAGGTCTTAGTCATAAATTAAATATGTGATTAAAGTAAAGACACGAGGTTAGACCCTTTTTATGACGGAAGTCTGCCCAGACCCAACCGGCATATCCAGCAGTCATAAAATGTGGTCTAATGTGAGAGGTCTTTATGAGGTCATGATCTTAATTAATTAATTAAGAAACACTTAACCATATTAGCATGTAGAGGGACATGAGGGGTTAAGTGGGTGCCTTGGGTGGCATGTGGAAATCTAGTGGTTGCCTTGGGTGGCAATAGAAAATACGATTAGAATACTTAACCAAAGTGGAACATGTAATTAAAACATGATTAAAGGGTTAAGTGGTATACACTAGAAATGACAAGCTTAGGTGGGTAGCTTGTGGGGGCCCATCTCAACCAATATCCCAAACGTATCTTAGTGGGCTCGACTCAAGTCGAGGACGGGACACGCATATTGGGCTTGAATATAAGAGGCCAAAACGGGGTAGCGGTGGCAACGCGAGTCCAACGGGTTTCATATGCGTGTGTGGACCCGGGCTGGTAGGTAAGACGTTGTTGCATCGTGTAGATATAAGCCGTGCACCATTTGTTGTATCGGGTTGCCACTTTGGGGAGTGATACACCCCATTGTGGGGCCAGCACGGGTATCTACGGTAGGGAGCCGATCGCTTGGGAGTAGTGGGTACACCTAGTGGAGATAGGGGCAGACGACACCTATGTAGTCAGCTAGGGGTACACGAAACTACTGGGTAAATTTTCTAAGTCCTTGGGAGGGATCAATCTTTAAGTAGGAATGACTGGTGTGGTGCAGTGTAGTAATTATCCTTGGGTGGGTAAATGCGTCTTTATCGTTATCTTAGTTCATTCTAAGTCTGATTGGCTACAGAGTGTAGTCATTTATCCCCAGTCACACCGTACCAAGTTATATCATACCCTAATTACTTTAATGATTGTATTGTTAAAGTTATAGGACTCGCTCAGACTTATGTCTGACCCCGTTGTTTTTATCTTTTTTTCCCAACCCTCAGGTTGTCAGAGTGGGCCCAGCACGAGTGGGCTTTGATCAGGCTGCTTTTATTACTCTCTTGGAGCTTGGACCCTAGATGTAGAGCTCAGCTTACCCTTTTCTTTTATGGCTATCAGTACATGTATTGGGATTATGTATTTTTATTTATCAGGATGGATATTTTGTACTTGACTCTTATTATGGTTTTGTGATGTAACCAAACATGTTTTACTTTCCGCTGCAATGAAATGATGTTTTAAATTTTCAAGCCTTACTTATATCTGTCTTGCTGTAATTTTTCTGTTCTATATTCACTCAAAATACTCCACCGATGTTATGGCATTCCCTTAGCAAGTGATCATAGCGGAGTGGGGTGTTACACGTGGTATCAGAGCAAAGGTTACCGGAACAGATAAAATTTTTAGAAAACTATTTTTCTAAAAACATTTTTGGAAGAAATATTTTCAAAAACATGTCTTTAAAGAGAAAAGTTTTTGAAAGAAAAGCATAATCCCCAATAGCCATATCTTTATCTTTCGAATTCTCCGTTTTGAATCTTTCCTTTTTCGTTTCAGCATGGCTGAGGATCTTAACTTTCCGGAGGGTGTGACGATACCAGTATGGTATAGGAGATTGATGGAGGCTAGGGCCGCCACTGCGGGTCCAGCAAATGTTCCTCCACCAACCGTAGCACCCGAACTTCCTCCTCCCCCTCCTCCTCCTCGCACGGATACTTTTGCTAAGACTTGCAAGGAATTTAAAGCTATGTGATTGACATAGAAATGTGTTTATTTTATGCTCTTATTTCTTATCTTTTGTATATAAATAAATATTACTTGGGTATTGTTTTGTTACTTTTACAGATATTCCAACCCAGCCCGCATGCAACCAGAAAAGTAGAGAAATAGAGATGAAATTGATATATATTTACATTTTGAAGAATTATAGATGAAGATCTCACATCTAGTTGCTATTGGACAAGAAAAGGATTGATAAAAAGGCTTTACACATCACAAATCAATGAAGAAGTGTCAAGGAAGCAAGAGGAAAAAAGAAAAGGCCCAAATTTGCTTTATTTATCTAAGGCCCATTTATGTTTCTCATTGTAAACTAATTAGTGATGTAATGACCAGGCCCATTTATCATTAGGGTTAGGGTTAGGGTTTGGCTATCTACCCTATATATACCCTTGTAATAACCTTGTAGCCACCATCTCATCTCTTATTCCATTGTTCTAATAAAAGTTCTTCTTTCTCTTTTATTTTCTGCATTTTTTGTTTTCTTAGCAACTAGTGTTGTCTATACGATTAGATTCGGTAGAACACTATTTGTATTTTGCACTTATTTGCATTAGTGATTTACCGTCTGATTAGATTCAGCGGAAATCCTAATTTTAATTCTTGTTGTTATTTCAATTTCTGCAATTTCAATTTCTGCTTTTATTATTTTCTTAGGTCAAATTGGATTTGATTAGATTCAAATCTAATTCATAGTTTTATTTCTTTTCCATTGAAATTGTGATCTGATCGTCGGTTCAGTTAGATCTGTTCTGAATCAAATCACAATTTTAATTTTGTTTTGTTTTATTTTCAAAATCAACCTCCAAAGTTCGTCTAACACGCCCACGAAACATATAAATAATAAAATTTAACTTTCCTCCCTGTGTTCGACCTGTATGCTACACACCTGTATGCTTGCAGAATTTATTACAAATGTCGCGCTTTTCTAATTCATAGAGTAGCGTCGATCAAGTTTTTGGCGCCGTTGCCGGGGAGGCAAAATTAAATTTTAATATTTATTTAATTTCTGATTCGTGTTAGTTTTTGTTTATATTTTCCTTTTGTTTTCATGTATATATGGAAAAAAAATCTTGAGTAGCTGATTTGGTATTTCTCAATGATAATATAATCTTCTATAAAAGAGAAAAAAAAAATCTTGCTAGTTTTTCTTTGAGTTTTTTTCTTTTTTATTTCTCAATCTCTTTCTTTTCTTTTACAAACTCTTCCTTCTTTCCAATTCAAAAAAAAAAAAAAAAAAAAACTTGCTTCTTTTTCTTAAATTTCCTTCCTTTTCTGATTTCCTTTCCAACTTGTACATCCTTCTACAAAGTTCCTTTTCTAAAAAAAAAAAAAAAACCACAATACTTGCTAATTTCTCGACTATTTCTCTCCACTTTCAAATTTTCCAAATTCATTTATTTCCCATTACAATTTCTTTCCACTTTTTCTATATAAAAAAAAAGGTTACAATTTTTCTTTGCAAAAATCTTTCCCTTTCTCTTCTCTGTTTGGAATTCACCACCATTCACAGAGTTCATACCCGCCATTAAACCATCTGCCTCAATTTTCACGTCCACCTTCCATCTTGGAATACCGCAACACATCTTCTCTTCACTAAGATCATCCAACTTCTCCACCTTTCGGTCACCACAGCAAACTCTCAACTTCTTCTTCTCCTTACCCCGACTTACACAACCATCTCCAGACCGAAAACTACATCCCTCCACGTGCATCATCCCCTTACCAATCTCCTTATAACCCCCTGAAATCCCATCCAAATCTAGTCCACAAAAACCCCTCTTCCTAAATCAAATCACCAAAAAAACCCTTGCCTCAAAGTGAAATGCAGAAGGGAAAATTTGAAACTGTCGTTTTACTAGGTATGCAATTTGCCTCAAAGTGAAACTATCGTTTTACTGTCGTTCACATACCTTCTGCGACTCCTACATACTCTATCAGTCACCACAGTGCAGAACCACCGCAATTCTCCAACTACTCATCACTAGCCCCCATCACCACTTTGAAACAATTCACGCAAACCGCCCTTCACTCTTCAACAACCTTGCTCCCACCTTCGCAAAGCATCTCCATCCATCAGCCATTCATCAATTGACCCTACAAATTGCAGATCCTCTCTACATCAGGCAATCGCACCCTTAAAAAAAAAAAAAAAAAAAAAAAAAAAAAAAAAAAAAAAAACCGTACAAAAGCCAGATCCGAACCAAAAACAAAAACCGCCGTTTCCCACCATCAGTCCAAACCCAACTCGATTACCCTTTGCCCCAAGCCGCCGTTTCCATCCACCAAAATCAACCCTCATCCATCAACAAAAGCATCAATCCGCAAATACCCCAAATCCAATTCAAGGCCCCAATTGGGAATCCCATATCCATCAACGAATCGCGCAACCGGAACCTCAAACCCGAATTGAACTAGATCTGCATCGAAGAAAAGTGATAATTTGGGATTTATTTCCTGAAGCTTGAAGGCGTGTGTGATCTTTGGGGGGTTCGGGTTTTTTTTTCAGAATTAGGAGAAATTTGTTTCTGAAAAAAGAAAGGGCGTGACTATTCTTTTTGGGTTCGGTTCCTTTTATTGCTGAAAAAAGAGGCGTGGGTGGCCTGCCCTTTTTGAATGTTTTAATATTTTGAGTAAAGTTACTAGTTTGTGTTTTGAGTCCAGTTCAATTTAATTAGTTATTTTTTTTTCTTTGAGCTTAGTTTTGTTTTTCATTTTTCATTTTTTTTTTCTCTTCTAGTTGAATTTATTTTTACTTGTTTTAGATTTCTTTTAGGGTAGTCATTTTGTCAGTTATATTTTTATTTTATTTTTGGTTTAATTTTTATTTTATTCTAACTGAGTAGTTTTTGCTTGTTTCTTTTAATCGAGTCAGTTCGTTTTTTTTCTATTCTTGTCTTGATTTTTTTTTTTCCTTTTGTCCTTCACAACTGTTTTTATTTTTTTTTCTTTTCTTGTCAAAAAAAAAAAAATCTTGATTGAAGTGAAAGAAAATAATTCAAAGAGACGGACCTAAGGAAGAAGCAATTGAAAAAATGTGGAAATTAAGCTCAATCTACTCAGACGTTCTGGTCAGCCATATCCCACTGTAAATTTCTTTTAACTCTACAGGTGCTCTGCTTCAAATAAAATATAGAAATTGTTGTAAAAATCTTCTGCAGGGGCAGCGGCTTGAATGTAAAAATTTTAATTCTGCAATTTATATTTCTATGACTGTTCTATGACTGAAATTTCTGAATTAATTTGGTGCGAACTGATATTTCCATAATTGAAATCTTCATTCTCGTTGTTTTCATCAATAAAAACAGACGTTGCAAAATAATATGATTGAACAGTGGTGTTTTGTGAAGTTGACTGTCTTGTATAATTGGATCGCGGATATATAGTAGTTCAATTTATTGAACTATTAGCAAAAGAGGTTGCATACTACCCGTAAAACATTGGTCGTATCCCTTAGTTTTATACTATACGTGAACGGCCATAAGACCCTCTTCCCCCTTCCAATTGAGTCAGTTAATTAATAGAGCACAACTCGTTCTTTTATACTATTTTGAAGTGAGAATAATTTATGTCTTACCCTGACTTCATTCAAATGTCTAATTCAAAAAAATCCTTGAGAGAAATGTGGGATAATAGTCGGAGTAGACGTCCTCTTGAAGAGTATGAATACGAATTACAACTCATGAGGCAAGATTTTCCAAAATTTCTTGAGCCAAATGTCAACAATTTTCAAAATTTTCAAAATGACCAACATTTTCAAAGTTATGATCGAAATGACGACTTCAATTCAAATTTCAAGAATTTCGATTATGGGCCACATCCACATGAAAATAACTTTGAATCTCAATATAACTTTGATCCACATCAATATGGGGTTGTAAACCAAAATTTTCAAAATTATAGCCCATATCAACATCTTGAAAATAACCAAAATTGCAATTTTCCCTCGAATTTAAATAGTTTTGGTTACGAACCTGATTTTCAAAATCAAAAGGATTTCCAATACAATTGTCATTTTTTTGAAAATTCAAACAACTATCACATTGGAAATAATATTGATGGTGAAATTGATGAGGATCATACTTTTGATAATCAAGAAATCCAAAATGAGAGCTCTCAAATCAACGATTTTGAAGAATGTCATTTTGATGAGAGGGTAGAAAGGATAGATAGACAGCTTGATGAAAGAGATAGAAAGATGGATGAACTTCTGTGTTTAATGGCGTATTATAGAGAACAACAAGAGAAACAAAATCAAATTCAAACATGCGATGAATCAGAAAACAATCCAATTTCTACTGACCTTGAAAATTTTCAAATAACGACTTTTGAAATTGAGAATAATCATCTTGATGAAGTTTTTCAAAATTCAACAAATGTTTTGGACTTCAACTCTTTTCAGAAAAAAGATTTAAGCTTGGATTTTGATCGTCCTCTTTCAGGCTGTGAGAAACTTGAAATTTTTGAAATTGACCCAAATGAAAATGTTGAATTTTTCAAAAACTCAGAAGTGGAAATGGATTTTAATGAACATGAATTTCTTGATTTGTTCGAGGATGAGTTGCCAAATGAGGACCAAGTAGATTCAAGTCACGAGTTCGAAAATTTTAACTTTGAGAAAATTTCGAACGAACTTGAAATTGTCAGTGTCTTGAACAACTTTGAGAAATGTGATCACACCACTCAGATGTCAAATTTCACTAAATTTATATACGATCACAAATTTTTGAACAATTACACTGACAAATTTGTTGAATACATGAATTACTTTTGGAATGCTGGCTTGGTTGACAAACTTCAGGTTAGGACGACCCTAGATATTTATCTCCTGGACTATAAATCCAGGTTCAACGATGAGATGGTTTTCAAAAACTCTTGCTTGTTAGAAAACATGTCTAGACACAGTGGGAATGGTACTCATAGGGCAAGAACCAAGTGTGGGGGGAAAAGTTGGTGGAATTCTTTGCGTCGTGTGCATCGCAAACACATATATCATTGTACATATGATTGGCATTCGCATATAGTGGTTAAACTCCATTTCATTCTTCAAATCATTTTGCATTTAATCCATCTTTGGGTACGATCTTTCAAATTTAGGAAACGTTACAGTGTGGACACTGTTTAGTTCAAGTGTGGGGGGGAGTTTGCATTTCATCCATTTTCATTTTTCTTTGTTTTTATTTCTTTTTATTTTCAGCCATTAAGTAGGACCATCATGCATTTTAGACTGTAGTAACATCCATCATGCATTTTAGACTGTAGTAACGTGCCATTTTTTTTTTTGAAATACGACTCATTTTCAATTGATACAGCAAAATAAGTTTACAATTTTTAGCCAGTTGATAGTATTTTTCTCTCTCAGCTAAGTTCGAATTTGAAATATAATGAAAAGTTTAATTTTGAGGGATAATAGTGTAACCTGTACATAGGGAGATTCTTAGGTGATGGCCATGAAATCTATTCTATATTGTAGACTTTGTTTAAATAAGTGGAGGACTTAAAATACTTATATTGGCTTTTCAAATCTTTAAAACTAAGTTGTGTTAAGTTGAATTCGCGTAACTCTCTTTTGTGCTTATATTTTCGATAATAATAATAATAGTATTCCAAGGGTATCCAACATTGCTTGTATATCGAGCGTTGGTGTGCAAACCCGCCAAGCTCTATCCGACACGTTGTTGACAAAGTCAAAGTTGGAAAATCTTGGTCTCATTTTATGGGATTGGACACCTAAGGATTACCGACACGTTGTTGACAAAGTCAAAGTCGGCCTGCACAATCCGCCAAGCTCTTTACCCACTCTCCGTTAGTCCGCGAGGCAGTGCATGGGTGGTAAACCTTGGTCTTTTTAGGTGTATGTACTTAATCATAAATCTTAAAATTTTATAGAATAAAGAATAAGCGATGATACCCAAACACTTCTTGACCTTATTGATTTGACTAGCCATACATGAGAAAATTAGAATACCACTTTACAAACTGTGCCAAGCAAACTAAGAATCTATTTCATGGCTGCACTATGTTATCGACCAAACTAACTGGCCAAACTGGAATTTAACATTTGAAAACTTGATTTATATTGAAAATTTGTGACAAATTGAGGTATCTAAAATAAAATCGACTGATTAGAAATTGTTAACTTAATTTGTTATACCACTTTCCTGAAATAGGTCGTGTTTTCAATTTTGTTTTCAATTGCATAAGTCCTTTGCATTCATGTAGTTTCATTAGAATCATAGCATACTGCATTTGGAGTTTGTGGGTAGTATCCGCTGAAAACCCTCACGAGACACCACTCGTCCTACTAGGGACACCTAGAGGTTTAACGGCTTGTTGCATACGCTCAATGCAATCGTGTTTCCTACGAAAGTGTGACCTATCTAGTAGTTTTTCATTTCTTGTTTTACTCGAGGACGAGTAAAAGATAAGTGTGGGGGTATTTGATTGACATAGAAATGTGTTTATTTTATGCTCTTATTTCTTATCTTTTGTATATAAATAAATATTACTTGGGTATTGTTTTGTTACTTTTACAGATATTCCAACCCAGCCCGCATGCAACCAGAAAAGTAGAGAAATAGAGATGAAATTGATATATATTTACATTTTGAAGAATTATAGATGAAGATCTCACATCTAGTTGCTATTGGACAAGAAAAGGATTGATAAAAAGGCTTTACACATCACAAATCAATGAAGAAGTGTCAAGGAAGCAAGAGGAAAAAAGAAAAGGCCCAAATTTGCTTTATTTATCTAAGGCCCATTTATGTTTCTCATTGTAAACTAATTAGTGATGTAATGACCAGGCCCATTTATCATTAGGGTTAGGGTTAGGGTTTGGCTATCTACCCTATATATACCCTTGTAATAACCTTGTAGCCACCATCTCATCTCTTATTCCATTGTTCTAATAAAAGTTCTTCTTTCTCTTTTATTTTCTGCATTTTATTGTTTTCTTAGCAACTAGTGTTGTCTATACGATTAGATTCGGTAGAACACTATTTGTATTTTGCACTTATTTGCATTAGTGATTTACCGTCTGATTAGATTCAGCGGAAATCCTAATTTTAATTCTTGTTGTTATTTCAATTTCTGCAATTTCAATTTCTGCTTTTATTATTTTCTTAGGTCAAATTGGATTTGATTAGATTCAAATCTAATTCATAGTTTTATTTCTTTTCCATTGAAATTGTGATCTGATCGTCGGTTCAGTTAGATCTGTTCTGAATCAAATCACAGTTTTAATTTTGTTTTGTTTTATTTTCAAAATCAACCTCCAAAGTTCGTCTAACACGCCCACGAAACATATAAATAATAAAATTTAACTTTCCTCCCTGTGTTCGACCTGTATGCTACACACCTGTATGCTTGCAGAATTTATTACAAATGTCGCGCTTTTCTAATTCATAGAGTAGCGTCGATCACTATGGGAGGGAAACCTTTTCAAGGATCTGAAACTTTTGTTGAGGCTAGAGATTGGCTTAAGGAGGTGGAAGAGTTGATAGATATCTTTGAGATGGAAGAAGGAAAGAAAGTCAAGTTAGCTGCTTGGTTAATGAAGGGAGAGGCCTCATTCTGGTGGGAGGTCACTAATGGAGAACGCCTCGTTGACTCTTGGGCGGATTTTAGGCAAAGATTTGTGGCAAAGTTTCTCTCAAGGGCGGAGGAAAACTTGTATATGGAAAGATTCTTGACTCTAAAGCAAGGAAATCTCTCAGTGAAGGAATATGTCAACAAGTTTAATCAATTGGCAAGGTTTGGCATAGACATGGTGAATACACCGGAGAAGAAGGCTTTGAGGTTCGTGAAAGGCTTGAATGAACCGATGCATGGATTGGCTATGACTCATATCCCTATGGGGGCCACCTTTGAGAAGCTAGTTGACATGGCACTCATGCATGAAGAAGAGAAGGGTCCCAATGCTAATAAGGCACCCGAGAAGAAGGGAGATCAAAAGAGACCTCAGCAACAATAGCAAAACAAAGGTGGGAAAGGCAACGGTGGAAAGGGGAAGAAGAAGTGCTTCAATTGCGGGATACCAGGCCACATAAGCAAAGATTGTCGAAAGAAGAAGAAGACTGGCTGCTATCACTGTGGCGAAGCAGGGCATTTAGTGAAGGATTGCCCTAAGAAGGGGCAAAGGATGGGATCTACCTCAGGAGGACAGGTGCAAGCTCTTATGGCACCGGGTCAGGCTAGGGGGCAAGTACAGGCTCTCGCGGTTCCACCGATTCAGGAAAGAGGTAGAACTATTTCCGTTGAAAGTCTGGTTTTTCTATTTGATCATCCTGTCCGTACATTGTTTGATTCTGGCGCATCGCATTCGTTTATCTCATCATCATTAGTTGAGTCACTGCACTTAGACACCAGTCTAGTAGATGATCCCTTGGTTGTTTCAAACCCAATTGGGGGCTCCACTTATTTGTCCATGATATGTTTGGGTTTGAAGATTTCTATACTTAGCATTGAGTTTAGATGTGATGCTTTTGTTTTGGGCTTCACGGGCTATTGGTTGATTTTGGGCATGGACTGGTTATCCAGTAATGGTGTCGTTCTTGATTGCGAAAGGAGAGTTGTTAGGCTCATGACCCGCTTGGGTAACACTCTCAAGATCTCTTGTAATCCCATGGATTCTGTTATGCTAAGTTATCTTGAATCGCTTGACGCTTCGGTCGAGAGCTTGCAATCTGTTAGAGTGGTCCAGGAATACTCGGATGTGTTTGAGGAGGTGAAGGGTTTACCTCCGAAGCGGGAGATTGACTTCCGAATATATCTGGTGGATAATGCTAAACCTGTATTTTTACCAGTGCGCCACATGGCTCCTCGTGAGAGGAGGGAACTCCATAAGCAAGTAGGGGAGTTGCTTGGGAAGGGGTTCATAAGACGAAGTATATCGGAGTGGGGTGCTCCAGTAGTTTTTGCTACAAATGCGGATGGGTCCCTCAGACTTTGTGTAGACTATAGAGAACTCAACAAGCTCACAAAAAAGAATAGACACCCATTGCCGAGGATTGATGATCTTTTCAATCAGTTGGTTGGCGCTTCAGTATTTTCTCAGTTGGACTTAGCCACGGGGTTTCATCAGTTGAGGGTGGCTGAGGATAGCATAGACAAGACTGCCTTTAGGACACCGGATGGTTTCTATGAGTGGCTGGTGATGCCATTTGGGTTGACGAACGCCCCTGCATACTTTGTTGATTTGATGAGTAGGGTGTTCAGGGAGTTCCTTAATAAGTTCGTGGTGGTCTTTGTGGATGATATCTTAGTATTTTCTAAGAGTGAAGAAGAGCATGCCCTACATCTTAGGGAAGTGTTGGAGACTCTTCGAGCACATAGCCTTAAGGCTAAATTCTCTAAATGTCACTTCTGGAGGAAGGAAGTGCGGTTCTTGGGGCACGTGGTCTCCAAGGAAGGGATAGCTGTGGATCCCGCGAAGGTAGTATCAATTCAAGATTGGAAGGTTCCGAAGAATGCTACCGAAGTAAGAAGTTTCTTAGGGTTGGCGGGCTACTATAGGAAGTTTATCAAAGACTTCGCGAAGATATCAGCTCCATTAACCCGCTTGACGAAGAAGAATCTTGTTTTCACATGGGACGTAGATTGTGAGGATGCGTTCCGACGGTTAAAGAGAGCTTTAACCACCGCTCCAGTTTTAGTGCTGCCAGATGGGAGTAAGCCATTTGTTGTTTACACCGATGCTTGTGGAACAGGACTAGGCGCAGTCTTAATGCAAGAGGGAAGGGTAATAGCCTATGGTGGAAGGCAGTTGAGAGTGCATGAGAAAAATTACCCTACCCATGATCTAGAGTTGGCCGCTATTGTTTTTGCGCTTAAGTCATGGCGCCATTATCTTCTTGGAGAGAGGTTCGAATTGTTCACAGACCACAAATCTTTGAAGTACTTATTCACTCAGAAGGATTTGAATTTGAGGCAGCAAAGGTGGATGGAATTCTTAGCGTCCTATGATTTTGATATAGCATATACCCCTGGCAAGGGTAACGTGGTGGCAGACGCCTTAAGCAGAAAAAGGTTGACCTTGAGTCCATTATTCGTGGAATGGCAAAGCTTGGAATTCATCTCGATGTTTGATTTTAGACCTTCCGTTGACTTTGTACCGGTTTGCTAGCTTCCTTGGAAGTTAGACCTACTCTTTTGGGACGGATTGATGAGGCACAGCGAGACGACCCACAGTTGGTTGAGTTAGTAGAGAAGCTCATAAGGGGGGAGTCGTCCGGCCATTTGAGTAGGTACACCCTAGATGATAAGGGGTGGTTGCGTAGAGATGGTAGACTTTGTGTACCGCAAGACGAAGGTTTGAGGAAGGCTATTTTGGATGATGCACATCGTTCAAAGATGACCATTCATCCCGGAGGGGACAAGATGTACCAAGACATGAAGCGAGTTTTCTTTTGGGCCGGCATGAAGAAAGACGTGGCCGAGTATGTCACCAGATGCTTGGTGTGCCAACAAGTGAAAGCGGAGCAAAAGAAACCCGGAGGGTTGCTTCACCCATTGGAAGTTCCGCTATGGAAGTGGGATAGTGTCTCGATGGATTTTGTCGATGGATTACCAAGATCGAGGAAGGGTAATACGGGAATTTGGGTTGTGGTAGACAGACTTACTAAGAGCGCCCATTTCATACCCGTGAAGAGTAAGAGGACTGCTCCATGGCTAGTTTCAGTTTACATTCGAGAGATTGTTAGATTTCATGGTGTACCTTCCAGTATTGTGAGCGATCGAGATCCTATCTTCACTAGCGAGTTTTGGAAGAGTTTGCAAGAGGCGGTAGGGACTCAGTTGTGTTTGAGCACCGCATATCATCCTCAGACGGACGGCCAGACTGAGAGGGTGAATCGTATTTTAGAAGACCTTTTGAGGCTATGTATCTTGGATTTTGGAGGTACATGGGAAGAGCATCTTCCATTGGTGGAGTTCGCATATAATAACAGCTTTCAGTCTAGTATTGGCATGGCTCCTTTCGAAGCTCTTTATGGAAGGCCTTGTCGATCACCTACATGTTGGTGGGAATCTACGGATAAGATCTTTCTTGGGCCCGATATGGTTAGAGAGACTTCGGAAAAGATTGATTTGATTAGAAGAAGGATGAAAGCGACGCAAGACAGACAGAAATCTTATGCGGACAAGAGGAGGACGGATCTTGAGTTTGATGTTGGGGACATGGTCTTTGTCAAAGTGTCTCCGTTACGGAATGTGGTTCGCTTTGGATCTGTTGGGAAGTTAGCACCAAGGTTTGTTGGACTGTTTCCTATTAAGGAAAGGATTGGACAGATGGCCTATAGAGTGGAGTTGCCCGACAGACTTAGTGGTGTACATGATGTATTCCATGTGTCACATTTGAGGAAGTGCCTACATGAGACCGCAGAGGTGGTAGAGCCGAGCTTGCTTAGAGAAGTGGAAGTAGAGCGTGATGCGACTATTCGACGAGCTCCTACTCGCATCCTTGGGTCAGAGACTAGGAAATTGAGGAATCGAGAGGTTCAACTAGTCAAAGTATAATGGGGAGAAGATGAGGGCAACGCTACTTGGGAGACGGAAGCGAAGATGCGTTCATTGTACCCATTCCTTTTTGAGGGTATGTCTTTTAACTTCTCCTTTATCGTTTGTCTAGTACTTATCTTATCTTTAGTATGTCCTCTCGTTAGTACTTTTGACCTTTAGATAGGGTAAACCTATGGTTGAAACATGTGTTTGAGACATGTTATGGTTGATGGATGCATGTGGATGCAAGTGTTTGCTAGTGGTTGCTCGTGGATGCATATACACACACTCTAGACACTAGATCGGCTCAGTCACTTCATATTGCATATTGCATATAATTGTGTGTAGGTAGCTATATTTATGGATGTATAATGATTGTGTTATCATATGGATGATGCATTTTGGTGAATGATTGTGCACTCATGTAGATATTGTATGTGTCGATAGGGTTCTCTCGCATACATAATGGATGCATGGCACTATCATGGTTTGCATATGTTCATTAGATAGGGAACATATACACACACTTTTTGCATATGCTCATACATCATTAGAAATTGTTTTAAGGACAATGGATGCCCGTGTTTGATGGATTGAGTAGATGGTTGTTTGGATGGTAGGATATGCATTCTCCTTAGCTTAGAGATTTCGAGGACGAAATCCTTTAAGGAGGGGAGAATGTAACACCCCGAATTTCAGTTAATGCTAAAATTCACTAATTGCAGAATAAATAATCTCAGATGTGAGAATTGGGGGAAACGGGCTGCGTCATTGCGTTCGTCTCGGAAAAATACGCGAAATAGAGTCCGAAATTTTGTAAATCGGAGTCCGTATGGCCCAGTTATGGCCCAATGAAGTTTACAGAAAATTCAAAGTTCAAAACAGATTTAAAATTCAGGTTCAAATTTCGAAATTGGGGTCATTGGGCGCAGGTGGGAAAATTCCCGCCTAGCTACCCAAGTCGACAGCCCTGTCGACTGGGCAGTCGACTTGGCTAGGACCAAGTCGACAGCCCTGTCGACTTAGGTGTCGACAGGGGGTGCTCGGCCAGTTTGGCCTGGTGCACCATTTTAGGGTTTGGCTGTGTTTTGGGGCTGTTTTTTGGAAGCTTCCGAGATCTGATGGTCCTAATCTAATTTAGGGTTAATCTAATGGCCTAAAACACTTTCCTAATCTATAAATACACCCTAAGACTACCCTAATTCATACTAAAAATAGATTCAATAGCCTCATGCCGTCAAATTAAAACTAGAAGGAGCCTCCACCAAAGTTGAGAGGAAGTTAGCATCTCAAATCAACTCTAATCAAGTTCTAATCCACTCTAGCAACTTAATCTTCCTCATTGGAGTGCTAATTAGTTATTTGTGAGTTCCTATGCCTTTGGCAAGCAATTGCTAAACTAATTAGGATAGGATATTATGAGGCTATGGTTGTAAATGCGGATCTATGCAAGTTGTGGTTATCATATGTTATAAGTTCATATGCAAGTTTGTCTCTTTTTATGATATGACATGTTATGCAAGTTCATATGCAAGTTTATATGCAAGTTCATATGCAAGTTTGTCTCTTTTTATGATATGCATAACATATGCAAGTTTGCCTCTATGTATGACATGTTATGCAAGTTCATATGCAAGTTTATATGCAAGTTCATATGCAAGTTTGTCTCTTTTTATGATATGCATAACATATGCAAGTTTGCCTCTATGTATGACATGTTATGCAAGTTCATATGCAAGTTTATATGCAAGTTCATATGCAAGTTTGTCTCTTTTTATGATATGCATAACATATGCAAGTTTGCCTCTATGCATGACATGTTATGCAAGTTCATATGCAAGTTTATATGCAAGTTCATATGCAAGTTTGTCTCTTTTTATGATATGCATAACATGTGCAAGTTTGCCTCTATGTATGACATGTTATGCAAGTTCATATGCAAGTTCATATGCAAGTTTGGGTTAATGATTTATGCTAGTTGGGTTTAATGTTATGATGCAAGTTGACACCTTTTAAACCCATGTAAATGCCAATGTTGTGCTAAGTTGAACCCATTACATTTATGATGAATCTTCCCATTTATATGCCATGTTATGAGAACGAATTACGTGGGAAACGATGGGGTTAATATGCATGTTAATAGAAATGTGTAAAGTTGGTATGCTTAAGCATAACATAAAATGAATGGACATAATTGGGAATTTACCTATTAAGTTAGGTCTACCCATATTATGGAGTTGGGAATTTACCTATTAAGTTAGGTCTACCCATACTATGGAATTGGGAATTTACCTATTGAGTTAGGTATACCCATATTCTTAAAAATGTGTAATTAATTAGCGATAATTAATACAAATTATGGGGGTGATTAATTAGGTGTAATTAATCAACTAAGACACGAGGTTGGACCCTTTTGTAGCGGAAGTCTGCCCGGAACCGACCGGCAAATCCAGCAGCTACAAATGATTGGCCCAATGTGAGAGGTCTTAGTCATAAATTAAATACGTGATTAAAGTAAAGACACGAGGTTAGACCCTTTTTATGACGGAAGTCTGCCCGGACCCAACCGGCATATCCAACAGTCATAAAAGGTGGTCTAATGTGAGAGGTCTTTATGAGGTCATGATCTTAATTAATTAATTAAGAAACACTTAACCATATTAGCATGTAGAGGGACATGAGGGGTTAAGTGGGTGCCTTGGGTGGCATGTGGAAATCTAGTGGTTGCCTTGGGTGGCAATAGAAAATACGATTAGAATACTTAACCAAAGTGGAACATGTAATTAAAACATGATTAAAGGGTTAAGTGGTATACACTAGAAATGACAAGCTTAGATGGGTAGCTTGTGGGGGCCCATCTCAACCAATATCCCAAACGTATCTTAGTGGGCTCGACTCAAGTCGAGGACGAGACACGCATATTGGGCTTGACTATAAGAGGCCAAAACGGGGTAGCGGTGGCAACGCGAGTCCAACGGGTTTCATATGCGTGTGTGGACCCGGGCTGGTAGGTAAGACGTTGTTGCATCGTGTAGATATAAGCCGTGCACCATTTGTTGTATCGGGTTGCCACTTTGGGGAGTGATACACGCCATTGTGGGGCCAGCACGGGTATCTACGGTAGGGAGCCGATCTCTTGGGAGTAGTGGGTACACCTAGTGGAGATAGGGGCAGACGGCACCTATGTAGTCAGCTAGGGGTACACGAAACTACTGGGTAAATTTTCTAAGTCCTTGGGAGGGATCAATCTTTAAGTAGGAATGACTGGTGTGGTGCAGTGTAGTAATTATCCTTGGGTGGGTAAATGCGTCTTTATCGTTATCTTAGTTCATTCTAAGTCTGATTGGCTACTGAGTGTAGTCATTTATCCCCAGTCACACCGTACCAAGTTATATCATACCCTAATTACTTTAATGATTGTATTGTTAAAGTTATAGGACTCGCTCAGACTTATGTCTGACCCCGTTGTTTTTATCTTTTTTTTTCCAACCCTCAGGTTCTCAGAGTGGGCTTTGATCAGGCTGCTTTTATTACTCTCTTGGAGCTTGGACCCTAGATGTAGAGCTCAGCTTACCCTTTTCTTTTATGGCTATCAGTTCATGTATTGGGATTATGTATTTTTATTTATCAGGATGGATATTTTGTACTTGACTCTTATTATGGTTTTGTGATGTAACCAAACATGTTTTACTTTCCGCTGCAATGAAATGATGTTTTAAATTTTCAAGCCTTACTTATATCTGTCTTGCTGTAATTTTTCTGTTCTATATTCACTCAAAATACTCCACCGATGTTATGGCATTCCCTTAGCGAGTGATCATAGCGGAGTGGGGTGTTACAGGGGTCGTGGATTAGAAGGGCAAAGGAGAGGGGAAGAGGAGGGAAGGGTGCGGAGGCTTCGCTGGGGGGCGCGATGGCGGTGCTCCGCTTGGAGGTGGGGCACGACGGCGTCTCCCCCCTTTTCTTTCCTTTTTTTTTGAAATCTCGAATTGGAAATGACCGGGTTGACTGTAAGGGAGAGGAAAATGGGGTGTTGACTCTATTTTATATTTTATTTATTTATTAATTAATTTTTCAAAAAGTAAATCATTCGTTCGAACTCAGAATCGAACCCAACGACTGTCCCCCCTAGCTAATTACCCAAATTCCGAACACAATGGGACATGTACCATAAGCCGATTCGACTATTTCAGTCAGTTATTCTTAAAATCAAAATATATATATATATATATATATATATATTCTATTTTTAACGTACTTTTCAATTTACCGGGACCACATACTGACTCTAAAAATTGCAGAAAAATTATTTCTAGCTTCGTATTGACGATACGGTCCTAACAAATCTAATTTCGTCAAATTTGAAGGCCGTTTGAAAAATGGCCATTTTCTTGTCGATCCAAATTGACCGAAATTGTCAAAACACGTTTTCTTTTGCCATGCTTGCATATTGGTCTCAAAAATTATGAATTTTGGAATCTAGCAATAATTTGACATCCTGGATCCAACAAAAAGTGGTTTTGTCGAAAACGGAGGTCATTTGCAAAATTTCCATTTTTAAGGGCTGTATTTCCATAGCGACTATTCTGAATTTTCAACTGGGCATAACTTTTTATTCCGCTATGAAATTTTGATTTTTCAGATTCATCGGAAAGATATCTTCAAATAGATTCAAATATTTTTTGTTTCGCTAAAATCCTGTTTATTTTGAATCCTGTACATTCATTTGAAATTTGAAATCAAATTTTCAAACTACCGCGCCATATCCCATTCCTTTTACAATTAAAATAAAATTATTCGTTTTAACTTCGTCGAAAATAAATTCTCCATCGTATTATTTAAAATAAATCATTTTAAATATTCAAAATCCGTTAAAAATGCCAAAATAAAAATTTTAAATTGGTTCTGATTTTCCGGGTTGTTACAACCTCCCCTGCTTAAAATCTTTTCGTCCTCGAAAAGGAACGGAGCTGAAAGTTGTTTTACAAACCAACTCAACTTTCAGTCTGGCTTTCATTCTTTAACTTTTCAGTTTCTAAGAATTTCTAATTTTTCAAAAAAATTGGCAAACACCCTAAATTTCGCCATAACCTCCTTTGTACGGGAGCACCGGGAAAATCCCCAAACCGCCACACATGCCCTCTTATCTCAAAAAGAAAAAGAAAAAGCCAATCAGCTCATAAAATCATCCAAATCCAAGAAATTATTAAACATGTACCTATTTGTCGGGCATACAATTTTATTCCTCATCTCTAGCCTCCTTGCTATGACTTGTTCAATATATATGCACGTACATGTATGCCATTCCGAACAATTTTCAATTCAATCCAATATTTGATACAATTTGGCTAAATTTACCGTTCATTCACATAATGGTTTAAAGGAATAATCATATAACACAATCATCAATCGATTAGTGGATTAACTTTTCAAATGCATAACTTTGATATATATACCTATGCAGTTAAAGCCTCGCTAAAGCCCCGCAATATCTCCGCTATAGCCCGTAGCGGCCTTCAACCGCTACGCTATTTCAATTTAGCGCTGATGAACAGTAGACCAGCTTGTAGCCCCGCTATTTCCCGCTGCATCCGCTAAATCAACGCTTTTTACCATCCGCTTTAGCAATATTAATATATAAAAGTTGATTTGGCTAATTCTCTTTTAAAAAATATTAATAAAGTTAGTGTAAAGAGCTAATTTTAAGGCATTAGTGTCTAATACATTCCGAAAATCTATTATAGTCATCAAATCTAATGTGTGTTACAATTATATTCTTTGATTCTACTATATATGATTAATTAATGTTAGTTTCTTCTACACATATAATGTAAAAATGATAATTAATTAACTTTAAATATTTGGTTTCACATTTTATCAACCTTTTTGCGTTTCCGCTATATCCCCGCTACACCTTTTTACAGAAAATATACAGAAAATCATGTTTTTGATGCCAATTCACAACAAATAACCCTATCTAGTTTTGGTTCTCACACCAGCCAATTGGAAACATACAGAAATCCCACTTTCGAAACTCGAACACAAATACTGATGATACTATAGTAATCATCAGGATCGTCTCCGGGGGACTAGAGTGCGATTCTATATCTACCCAAGATATTTGGGACTTCGTACACATGCTAGCTAGGCGTATATGCAAAATCTTCATATCAATACAAATAAAATATTCAAATACGTATATGGTTTAAATTTTCAAAACAAAAATTGTTTTCATTTTTATTTTAAAAATTACACCCTTCACACTCGTTTTAGGATACTACTAATCCTATCTCTAACGAGCCATTCTTATTGGATGTTACTAATCCAATCTCTGATGAATTCTTTTGCATGGTTCTAATGTGTCTTTTTCTCGAGCTCTGTAAACCAAAGCTCCAATCCCACCTGAAACGACCCGAACTTCGCCGTGAAGGAAAACCCGGATTGAGTTAAGGACAAGACGAATCAGAACACAAACGAAAGAATATTTCATTACTTATTACAACAAGGTACATCAGAGTACAAGAATATAACAGAGTATGAATTAATATTACACATTCGACAAATATCAGAGGTTAAAATACATTACATAGCCGCAGAAAATAATACAAAACACAACCGAAAGAGATAAACGGATACAAAGCTTTCCGAATATCGTTCCAGCTGTAAACCAGGATCCTGTGAATATAAATCTGCAAAACCAAAACTACTAGTTGCCTGTGTGGAAAATAGGGGCACCCAGAGTTTAGGTTAAAATCCAGGTCAGTCATGTGACTGGTGTGAGAACTAAAACAGTTATTTAAAACTTTACTTTAAAAGAGAATAATTCAAGGGATCACGACGTATAACACGGAACGGGTTTCCTCCCCAGACTACTAGTGCATGGGATATACAGCGCAATGTTTTTTGGAAAAATGAAGCTATTATAAGACCCAGGTCCCATCGCACAATGCAACGCAAGCCGGAGGATAGGGTTTTCCCTTATAATAGCCAAACATGCTTCTTAAGTTTAAAACAAATCATTTTGATACTATTATAGTGTAAAGTGTCAAAATAGCTTCAAATATAAATGTATCAATCATAGACGGCATGGGTACCATATATCATGTCGCCAATACTACGCTCTACAATCAAAACCGAAATGTCATGTATTGGAAATTGGATTTCCATCATGAGTCGAGGCCAGGGATGGCTCCTCACCGCTTCTAGGCATTCTAGCCAATGTCTCAGGACTACACACTCTGGGTAACCCTGGATCGGTTGGGTCGGTTCTCCGTTACGTTTGAGGATTAATTATTCCTGAACACATGTTTCCCGGTCCTATCGGACCAATCCATCGGCTCCGTAGAGACCGATATATCCGAGGGGATTTTTCCCACAAGGACAAACTCACCAAATTATTTGCTCAAAAGGACAACCATCAAAGAACTTGCCCAAAAGGACAAGTTTTAGTGCAAATGGTGAATTTCAGGAGGGTCCCATGTTTTTCCACTTTGCACTAAAACTTGTCCTTTTGGACAAGTTTTTTGCCCCTTGTCCTTTTGGGCAAGTTTTTTGGTTTTTTTGTCCTTCACAATTTTTTCCTGTATATCCGAGGTGCCTAGCAATCCAACAACCACATAGGTAGAAACGTCATGTTCTCTCAATGGCCCGATCCCGTTTTTGACTCATACCGAGGCGTGATGCCCGCGAATTAACGCCATACACAAAGCTACGCTGTATTAAAGCCGTGCTTTGATCATCAACCACAATACTCTGCTTTTCAATAAAAGCCTTGATCACTGCATCTCAGCATGCCACACAGGCAATTTTTGCCATGTGACTGATATCTATCGATATATAACCTCTGAGCTCATATGTCTTAGAGAAAGGCGTTAAGCAAGAGAATAAATTCTCCGCCGCCAAACAGATATATATCTAATAGAAATCAATCAACATAGAATAAAATCCAATGTCAGACACACAATCCATTTACAAGTCCGTTCTGGGTCTGAACGAAACTGGAGGCACCTTATTCCTCGTTCCGTATGTTTAATACAAGAGAGAGGTCCTCGTATATCCGTCGACCTCCAAGTACGTCTGGACGATCACCACTTATTAACTCGACTTGGGTGTGCAGCCCAATCAAGATATCAGTAATCATCCAAACGATGTGAATACCTCCGGTCTTCAACCACCGTCTTCATCGTCGACTTATCGTCGAATCAGTTATTCAGAATGGGTATAAACCCGGCCTTTCTGAATAACTCGCGTATATAATAAACAAGTGCTATAAAAACATAACATACGCCTCATTCTAATTCTGGATATTCTTTTATTCAAATATTCATATACTTTGGGAAAGGTTCCCATTAATTTTATCAAAGAAAAATTCTTTAAATTTATTCTTTAATCTTCTTTTGGATTTCAATTCAAACCATATTACGGTTTTCCAAACTAGTCGGGATTAGAGAACCACACCGAAGTAGTAATTTATTTTATTTCCCAATCCCAACCTATTCATCCCATGGAGCAAAACTGGTATTACTCCATAACTAACACCACGATTTTATCAGTAAACTTAATTACCATTTCCTGTTCAAATCTAATTAAAGATTTAACTATTGCTAGGAGCAAAACTGGCGATACTCCATTCTCGATCATTTCCCAAATTTGATAATTTGAATTATCAATTCCTATTTCAATCTAATTAAAGATTCATTAAAACTCCACTTAGTGTTAATCTTTCCAAAAATCAATATTAATGATTATTTAACTTTGGAAACACAAACATGCCGCATAGACAATCTACATCGTACTATTGATTTCTGCCGATATATAACCTCTTAGCTCGTACATCTCAGAGAAGGGTGTTAAGCAAGAGAATAAATTCTTCACCACCAAGCATATATATATTTAGCAGAGATTAACCATGCAGTTTGAAATACAATGACAGACATGTAATCCTGCCTTTAACTGGGTTAAAGAACTAATGTCGTTTAAAACACATTTCACGATAAACCCAAATCACATTCCATTAATTATGTAATCTTCACGGAAAAAAAAATCAATATATAATCGATATCAATTTCCGTATCCGACTAATAATATAAATGGAATAACGACAAAGCCATTTAAACTCCATATGTATTAACAGTCTTCCTCCACAGAAGTTCACTTCGATTATTGTCAATCAAATTCCATTCAATTCCAATTTAATATATTAAATTGGAAAACCGTTACTTGGGAAAATTCCCATTAAATCTTAATTAAAAGATTTATAAATCACAAATCACATTTCACTGTAAATCGGGTTAAAGAACGAATGTCGTTAAAAACACAGTTCACAATAAACCCAATTCACATTCCATTTTCAGTTCCAATTAAATGTTAATTAGTTGGTAATTCTTCTTTAAATCTTAATTAAAATATTTATTCTATTCAAACGGGGTTCAAGAACTGCATTATTTAAGACACCATTCACGACAAACCCAACATCACATTTGATTGTTAATCGCACTACACCAAAACAGGTGATTGCCAACGAGTATAACCGTCGCAAACAATTTTCGCAACACTTATTAGTGTTGCTACGGGGGCGTGGCAATGTAGTAGCAACGCTTATAAGCGTTGGTATATTTTCTGTGCCAACGCTTATAAGCGTTGGTATATTTTAAGTCGCAACGCTTATAAGCGTTGGTATATTTTCTGTGCCAACGCTTATAAGCGTTGGTATATTTTAAGTCGCAACGCTTATAAGCGTTGGTAGATTTTCTTTACCAACGCTTATTAGCGTTGGTAGATTTCCTTTACCAACACTTATAAGCGTTGTAGTAATTATGTTTGCGACGCTTATACATGTTGCAATATATTTGTTTGCAACGCCTATACTTGTTACAAAATTTTAATTCACAAAAAATATAAATTTCAATAATAACAGAAATATATATTAAAAAGTCGCATATTCTAACATTAATAGTCAATTAATAACCAACATGATGATAATATAGATGATATTTAATATGAATCAAAAACTAATATTAAACTCAATGCATACTTATAAATAACATTCATAATCACATAGCGACATAGAATATCAGTTAACAATAAACAAACACAATACATAATTAAGATGTCAAACTCAATACATAATTAGTTTGCTAAATTCAATACATAAATAAGATCCTACAAATACCGAATACGAAACTCTGGCCATATAACGAAGCCTCCATCTGAAAATTCGCATAACTTGTACATTCCATTTTGAGGACCATCATAAATTGGTGCATCCGGTTCAAGAACTTCAACAACCCAAATTACTTTCTCTATATTCGGTACCACTTTCCTAAAATGACAAATTGTTTGTGTTCCAAGATAACCTCTTGCTACCTCCTTCTCTAGATCATTTGACAATAGCATTACGTATTTCTTTTCCATTGTAGAAGAATGAAGATCATTAAGTGACACATTTGGAGTAACGGTTACATTATTGTTTATAGGAGGATCCCTTAAATTAGAAGCACCTTCTGTATGAGGAGTAGTGGAAGGACTTGCAACAATTTTTTCTTGCAAATTAGGTATAAATTTCATAAAAGTTGAAGTAATTGAATTGATGGCGTTATTAACTTGAGTAGCTACTTGCCTTTCTATCTCCAATTTCCAAACGGACAAATCCACGGCTTGTTTTTTATCAGCTATAGCTTTTACAGCTCGAGCCACCTTTACTTGTTTTATAGAAGAAGTAGAACTAATTGCTCGACAATAATTTTTCTTCATGTCGGAACCAAAAACTTCTGCAATTGGATCATTATTAAGATCATCTACTGTGCCACTAGAACTACCATCCAATTTTCTCTTTTCTTCCGCTGCCTCTAGAAGTGCCTGCATTAATTGAATATCACATTAAATTGAAAATTTCAGTTTCATGTTAAAAACAGAAAAACACGAGTTTATATATCGCACAATATAATATAACAGAAAAACAGAAAAACACGATTTTGCTTGCAGACTCAGTTTTTGCTGAGCTACAGGCTCAGTTTTTGCTGAGCCGTGGCACAGTCTTGCTGAGCCATAGGCTCAGCAAAACTGAGCCTTGTGGCTCAGAAAAACTGAGCTACAGGCTCAGTTTTTGCTGATCCGTGGCTCAGTGTTGCTGAGCCACAGGCTCAGCAAAAACTGAGCCTTATGGCTCAAAAAAACTGAGCCACAGGCTCAGTTTTTGCTGAGCCGTAAGGCTCAGTTTTGCTGAGCCATAGGCTCGGCAAAACTGAGCCTTATGGCTCAGAAAAACTGAGCCTTATGGCTCAGAAAAACTGAGCCACAGGCTCAGTTTTTGCTGAGCCGTGGCTCAGTTTTTGCTGAGCCACAGGCTCAGCAAAAACTGAGCCTTATGGCTCAAAAAGACTGAGCCACAGGCTCAGTTTTTGCTGAGCCGTGGCTCAGTCTTGCTGAGCCTTAGGCTCAGCAAAAACTGAGCCGTAAGGCTCAGTTTTGCTAAGCCATAGGCTCGGCAAAAACTGAGCCGTAAGGCTCAGTTTTGCTGTGCCATAGGCTCGGCAAAACTGAGCCTTATGGCTCAGAAAAACTGAGCCACAGGCTCAGTTTTTGCTGAGCCGTGGCTCAATCTTGCCGAGCCTTAGGCTCAGCAAAAACTGAGCCGTAAGGCTCAGTTTTGCTGAGCCACATGCTCAGTTTTTGCTGAGCCGTGGTTCAGTCTTGCCGAGCCTTAGGCTCAGCAAAAACTGAGCCGTAAGGCTCAGTCTTGCCGAGCCATAGGCTCAGCAAAACAGAGCCTTATGGCTCAGAAAAACTGAGCCACAGGCTCAGTTTTTGCTGAGCCGTGGCTCAGTTTTGCTGAGCCTTAGGCTCAGCAAAAACTAAGCCGTAGGGCTTAGTTTTGCTGAGCCACAGAGCTCAGCAAAACTGAGCCTTATGGCTCAGAAAAACTGAGCCACAGGTTCAGTTTTTGCTGTGCCGTGTACTGTAGGCATCCATAAACCATGTTCTAATGCTCCTTTTTTTCCTTTTTGAACACAAAACCAATATATCGCTCCAAGACCCATTTACAGGCATAATATGCAATATAATAAGAGAACAAAATATAAAAAATCAATAGCAAGCCGTGTACTGTTGGCATCCATAAACCATGTCTTTGTTTTACATCTTATTTTCATGAAATCTTAAAAACTGTTGAGTTAATGTTTAAAGATACTATTAGATCGATCTACTCTTGATATAAAAGTGTTTCATAACAAATTTGGACATTACATTGATGTTATATACACTTTGAAATTGTATCGGGACTACTGATATTACATATAAGCCTGCAGAAGAGGTCCAACACTACTACATTAAATGATACTACACAAAAAATCATAGCTTCATGTCCAATTGATTTACGATTTACGTACATAAGAGTAAGATCGGAAGAAACTGGAACAGTGCTAAAGGCTTCCATTCTATTTTACTCAACAAAAGTGATCAGAGCAATATTATTTTGTTGTTTCAGGGTATTCACTAATGAGTGGTACCTACTTCTGTACAGCAATACTGGATATCATGTTATTCACGTAATAATATTTAAACTGAAGATTCAAATTATGATAAACTATGCATTGTTCATTTATCAACATTTTCAAGTTCCTGCAATTCTTACATCTCTAGCATTCTTACATTTCTTATATTTCAGATCAGTTATTTCATTTGTAACATTCTTGCATTCTTGCATTTCACCATTCAAATCTGTGCATAGAAATCTCAAGTTTTTGTTATTGGTTATTTCATTTGTTGTGTGCTGCTTTGAACTGTTTGCATTCTCTTTCATGCACAGTTATGTTTAAAAAAAATTGCATTACTTATTAGTAGCCAGCAAGTAATTGTTTTCAAGCATCACGACTTGAGCTAACATTTTTCACGTTTGATTTATTCATGCAATCATAAGTAACTATCCAACCTACTTATGCATTACTTTGTTATCTTAAAAACATCACCATACGCTGTAAATGGATGAAGTCTCAAAAGCACGACACAGTCTCAAATTAGTATGTATAGCGCAAGAACTACAATAGACAAGCATTCAACTCAAAGCGATTATCTCTATAAACAATCACGACTTTCTACAAAAGAATGAAATACAAATTTACCTGAATCTGAGTTGAACGCAAGATCCCTAAAATTGAATTCGATTTGCGGATAGAGGAAAGAGGATTGGAGAAGATTCTTCGATTGGAGAAGAGTCGATTGGAGAAGAGCGGATTGGAGAAGATTCTTCGATTGGAGAAGAGCAGATTTCGATTCGATTTTAAATTTTTTTTTTTCCGTCAGCTCGATTTGAGAGAAATAGGGTATAAGGATTTTGCGGCCGCCATCTACCAAAGCGTTGGCCAAAACAAAAGATAAGGAAAATAGGGTATAAGGATGTAAGTTTACTTTTTTACCCCAACAAATCAGCCTTGCCAACACGAATAAGCGTTGGCAATAAACAAATTTGAATTAATGTATTTTTGGTAACACTTCTTGAACATTGCAACGCTTATTTTGGTTATTACACGGCAACAGAAATAAGTGTTGACAATTGAAAAAAAAAGGGTTACTAAATGGCCATTATGGTGTAGTGTCGGGTTAAAGAACAAGCGTTATTTAAAACATTGTTCACGAAAACCCCAAAAACGAACTTCAATTCAATTCCAATTAAATATTAATTAATTGGTATACTTCATTAAATCTTTATAAAAAGATTTAATCTTTTCTCAACTGGGTTTAAGAACAGTGTCATTTAAGACACAGTTCATGATAAACCCAAAATCCAATACAAGGCCCTGAATAGAAAATATATCGGCTTATATTCAACATCAAATTCTAAAACCAACAAATACCATATTGGAATAATGAAATATATATATCTTCCAAATTCCTCCACAACATCTGTATAATCACGGAATCCAATATCAAAACATCCCGAAGATAATTTCGATTCAAATCCATTCCAATTCATATATTGGAAATTCTGGTTATTTTTAAAACCATTTCAAATCCAATTTAATTATTTAAAAACATTGGATTTATTATTTCTAGTTCATAACTAGTTCATTTCGATAAAAATATATTTTTATCCATTCAAATATGGAATTTTTCATCCTAATTCTTTCCAAACCATTTATTATGATTTTACATAAATTATTGATATTTTTAATAATTTTATCAAGGCTCGTATAGTCGATTTCCATAAACGGTCATCAACTGCACTTACAACGACCTTTTCCAAATTTGATTTGGACATAATTCCAAATCCGACCGTTAAATTTCAAATCTCTAATACTCGTTGGAAAGCTCTTTTCGATACGAACCCAACGGTTCTGGTTTTAGGAGAATCCGACGGTCGGATCTCCCATAATGTCCGTTCGAAGTCAATGGTCGAAATTCGCAAACTGCCGCAGCGCGGCGCGTTCTATTCAGGCCATTATATATATAATTTATATTATGTATATTTCATCGATTTCCTTTTAAAGTGTATTTTATAAATCATTTTAAATTCGTTTTCAAAACGATTTCAACTTCATATTCAATTTCAAATCAAAATTGAATATTCCCTATCATCGACATATAAATGATAGTATTTTCAAAATATTATATTTTTGAAATCAATTCCTTTACGATATTCATTATAAAAATGAATAAAATCGATATAAATATCGTTAATGTCAAAATGGCACATATCAAATTAACACGGCTTTATATGTTTAAATATATTCGTGTACATCCCAAATCGGTCATCAAAATAAGATTTTGATCTTTCATTGAATATTATTTTAAAATATTCGTTATTTTAAAATATTCACTCTTTATGAACTGGAATCAGACACAGTCAATTACCATATAATTTGATTTATATGGATTTATATGTATTTTATGCAACACACGTACACAACAACAATCAAACACAGTCAACCATCATCTAGAGTGCATTCTACACTGTATAAGCATTAAATTAAAATATTCAACGCTTACACAGCTTGTCAATCAATCGATCGACATACAGCTAATTATTGGGATTAGTGTATGTCATATATCATCCCAATACCCGTGTGGGGTTTCAAACAACAAAAACAGATTTATTTGTGCAGTTGGGCGATGTGTAAAATTTATCGTCCCAATCAATATCAGTCAAATGTGTGTACATAAATAAATCGTCTGATTTGTTAATGAATATTTATTTTATTCATATACACATTAAAAATAATATTTTTAACTATAAAATATTTTATTCCATTCCACATCACACAATCAATTTTCACAACACAATCAAACAAACAAATAAGTCGTCCATGGTCTGTGGACGGCGGGTGTTGGGTGTTGCTAAGCACCGTCTGCATCCTAGTATATATTTTGACTAGAAAATAAAATTAAAGTGAGAAGTTCTCACCTTTGGGTTCCACTCCGTCATTCTTTATTTATGAACGGTTCAGATTTTGGGTTGATTTCAGTCTGTTCCATCGCACTCCTTTTCACGCTGTTTATAGTATAAATCATATTTTTATCGCTTCATTCAAATAGATAAAAATCATATTTTTATCACTTCATTCAAATAGATAAAAATCATATTTTTATCCCTTCATCTAAAATAAAATTCACACTTTTATATCGGTGTTATAGATATAAAAATCGTATTTCTATTTCACTTCTCGTATAATAAAAATTATGTTATTCACATAAAAATCACATTTTTATATCAATAACGTTCATATAAACGGTTAGATCGTTGGCAAATTAGAAATCTAATCTGTTTATTTTATACAAATCAATTTTTTTTATATATGGAAAAATCATTTCTTTTAATTTTTAAAAGTCTGAACTTTATACTCATAAAGATCGTAGCTTTCTACATATCAAAATCTAACCTTTCTACTTATAAAAAATATAATCTTTCTACTTATAAAAATATACATTTTTGAAACACCCCACCCACCATTATGGTCACTCACAAGGGCCTACCTTAACTTTGGTGGAGGTTTGTAAGTAAAAGTCACAGATAAAACACAAGACAGATATAAACATATATATATATATATATATATATATAAGCAGCGGAAAACATCAGACTTTTATTTCATAAAATACTTGTTCATATAACACATTTCCATAATTGTCTCATAACAACTTCCAAAAACATTACAACGTCATTTCTGCCTTGGTTTTTAAATAAAGAAGCATAAAACGTGATAAAAACTGCATAAATCCCCATAGAGTGTGACCAACAGTCATAGCCAAGGAAAGAGACTCCAAACCGTACATCAACTATCTTGAAGCTCTTAGAGAATCTGACTAAGATGAGCTATTTCCTCCCTATAGACCTAGGGGGGAACGGAAGAAAAGGAGACGAAAGAAAATAAGGTCAGACATAAAGCCTAGTAAGTCTAGTGACTCTTCATTATGAAAATAAGAATAAGGGCATGATAGGTATAAACTGGAACAGGAAAGTATCATAAACTAGATAAGGTAGTTCTGAAACGAATATACTATCGCACCCCACACTATCTCTGCACCTACTTGTATTATCTTAACTGTCACCCCATGCTGAGGGTGAAGTGATCCCGTTTCTAAAGATGCACCCTATGCTGAGGGTAAAGTGATCCTGTTTCTAAAGATGCACCCTATGCCGAGGGTAAAGTAATCCCCTTATTTTAAAGATCGGCTCCTACTCGCATAATCATCTGTGTCTTACGGCCCCCAGAAATTGTAGATACCTATGCTGGCCCACCATGGGGTGTATCAAATCCCAAGGTGGCGACCCGACACAGACTTTAGAATGCATAGGTTATACTACTGGTGCCCCCAGTGCCCTGTTTGTCTGCTCTGAAGTCCGTGCACGCCCGCACCCCGTTAGAACCCACACTATTGCACCCACCGCCGTCGCTTTGACCGCTTACAATCAGCTCAGTAATCGTGCCCCACCCTGCCTAGTTTCAGAGTACCATGATACCTAATTGGGTTACTGCTGAAATGGGTCCCCGTTACTAGGGTTTTCTAGTCAAACATGCTAAGTGGTTAAGTGTCTATATTTACCTAACCCCACCCATCAATTTCATTAACATGTTGAATTGGTTAAGTGTTTTAGTTAACTTAACCCTACCATCTGTCCTTAGCCTTTTAAAGCACCAACCACTCACATTAGACAGATATTGTTACGGTTACTGGATGTGCCGGTCGGTTCCGGGCAGATTTACACCGTAACTCAGTCTAACCTCGGGTCCTTATTGGGCTCAATGCTTAACCACCCATATTGGATAGGTATTGTTGTGACTACTGGACAGCCGGGCGGGTCCGGGCTGATTTACATCACAACTCAATCCAACCTCGTGTTAAGCATATTCGTATTTTCTAAATTTACATATTTGTCTTTATCACTTAATATATGTAAATTTGTCAACAATTAAATGCTGTGGCCCACTTTCCAAGTTTAACCTTTTTGGTATAAAGAATTTATACCGTTTAAATGCCACCAATTTTGGCATGTGACAAACATGCCAATTTCATATATTTTTATGACAAGTTTTTTAATATTCCCAACGTTACCCCGTTTAAACATTAGGCTAACAATCTTAGCCTAATTTTCGTTCGCATAGTTTTTAACATATGATATTTGGCTAAAAACTTAGCCTAATTTAGCGCACACAAATAGGCATAAGGGAATTCATAAACGTAAACATAACATAGGTGTAAACTTGGCATTTTTGGCATAATCAATATGAACATCATAGGTGTGAACTTGCAAAATAGCCAACATGAATGTCATAGATGTGATCTTGCAAAATAGTCAATATACATATATGTGAATTTGCAACATTGCCTAAATCAATTTTACATATATGTGAATTTACATTGAAATAAGGGTCTAACCAAATAGGTGTCACATAAAATGGCATATTTAGACTTATACAAACTTGGGTTTAAACATGTTTAACTTGGCATAATGTCAACCACAAAACTAACATGTTGTATATTCACCAAAATGTCCAATTTTAACATCTAATCATATAGCCTATTTCAACATGAAACTTGCATAGTTTATGTAACCCAAACGGTACTTAACATAGATCCAATTATACTTGCAAATAAACATAAGAATGTGTTCCTAGATTTTGAGTCATGTAGGCATAAAAGGTCTCAAATATAGAACATGTTTACATAAGCCTCAATTTTGACTTAGAGGATGTATATAGTCCATGCCATAGACATAAACATAAAGGGATCAAATTCTAATTTTTGCCACAAACCTGCAAGTGCCATTATTTTCATATACAATTGTCCAATAGGCTTGCATCAATCAATTTTGGCCACAAATATCAATACACAAGTCATGACAGAATCATTACAATACACAAAACTTATATCATTATTATACAATAACACAATTCCACATCCAATTTACATCGAATCAATTCTTAGTTTTATTCTCATCGGAAAAATCACTATACTTACAACGAACGACGAACTTGGATTCTGGATTCTGAATTCTGGATTTGAAATGCTTTCCTTTGGGTAGACTAACGTTGCGTTGATTAATTTGATTAAGCTTTAGTTCTCTTCTTAATTTGATTCGTCCCTAATCTCCTTTCCCTTGACGGCTACGCTCAATTCCTTCCCGGCAGCATGACGACTCCAATCTTATTTTTTTGTGTGAATTTTAGTTGAGACTTAGGGTGTATATATAGATTTTTAGATTGTTTTGAGCCGTCAGATGAAGATAGGAGGAATCTAGACCATACAAAGTCCAAAGAGCCAATCAAGAGGTGACATGTCAGCCCTAATGACACACAGAGCCATAGAAATTCGAGCCAGAGCCAGACCCAGCCAGCCAGGTCGACCAGGTAGGTCGACTGGCAGGTCGACACCCAGGTCGACGCTATTGTCGACCTGGGGGTGACCAGGTCGACAACGTGGTCGACCCTATGGTCGTCCTGGTCCCTGGGCGGGAATTTTCCTGCCCAGCCCAGTTTGAGCTTATTTTTCGAATTTTGAACTTGAAACCGAGCTGTTTGAATTTTAAATTTTATTCTGAAACTTCCGAAGGTCATAACTCCTTCATACGGAGTCCGATTCACGCAAACTCGGACTCTATCTCAAGCAGAATTCCGAGACGAACGCAATGGCGTAACCCGTTTCCCTTTATTCTTTCATTTAGAATTAATTATACTTTAATTTGTTAAGTTACAGTTAACGAAAAATTCGGGGTGTTACATTCTCCCCTCCTTAAAGGATTTCGTCCCCGAAATCTTCAAGTCTAGGAGAACGTAAGTCCTAACATCCAATCGTCCATCTACTCAACCAATAAACACAGACGTCCATTGTCCTTAAAAGACTTCTAATGCTTTATGATTCATATGCACGGTGTGTGTATATGTCCTTAACTAATGCAAAATCAGGCAGTCTACTGATCCAGTTGACCTCCTTAATCCAAATCATGTAAGTGTCATGAATCCATTATGTATGCAAATTTGTCCCTACTCATAATTCTACATGAGTGCGCAACCATCAATACAAATGCGACATCCATATGACAACATATCAAGTTTTAACCATATACAAATATGAATACATATATGCATATGCAGTATGAAGTGATTGAGCCGATCTAAAACCTAGCTTGTGTGTGTATATGCATCCACGTGCAACCACTAGCAACCACTTGCAACCGCTTGCAGCCATCAACCATAACATGTTTCAAATACATGTTTACATCCAAAGGGGTTTCTACCTAAGGATAAAGGATAATATTGAGGAGATATACCTAAAACGATAGATACAAGCACAACTTAAGGAAAAAGAGAGGTCAAAGATGTACCCTCAAAAAGAAAAGGGTAGGCCGCGCGTATTCTATCCTCAGTTTCCCAAGTCGCGTCTTCCTCAGCGTCGCTCCACTGAACCTTGACGAGCTTCACTTCGCGGTTGCGTAGCTTTTTTATTTCAGTTCCTACGATTTGAGTTGGAACTCTCCTCACAGTCGCTTCGTGTTCCACTTCGGCTTCTTCTAGAATGCTTGGCTCCACCACTTCCGCTGATTCATGTAGACATTCCCGGAGATGAGAGACGTGAAAGACGTTGTGAATTCCAGCCAGTCTTTTAGGCAGATCTACTCTATAAGCCATTTTCCCAATCTTCTCGATGATAGGGAACGGTCCTACAAATCTTGGTGCTAGCTTTCCTGCGGATACAAAGCGAACGACGTTCCTTAAAGGGGATACCTTAAGGAAAACCCTGTCCCCAACCTCAAACTCAAGGTCGGTCCTTCTTTTGTCGGCGTAGGATTTCTGTCTGTCTTGGGCAGTTTTCATCCTCCTTCGTATCAAGTCCACTTTTTCTGAAGTCTCTCTAATCAAGTCTGGCCCAAGTATAATCTTGTCAGTGGACTCCCACCAACAAGTTGGTGATCGGCAAGGTCTTCCATACAAAGCTTCGAAGGGCGCCATACCGATGCTGGCGTGGTAACTGTTGTTATAGGCGAATTCCACTAAAGGAAGGTGATCCTCCCAAGTCCCTCCGAAGTCAAGAACACACAGTCTTAGAAGATCTTCTAGTACTCTATTCACCCTTTCTGTCTGACCATCAGTTTGGGGGTGATAGGCCATGCTCAAACATAACTGTGTGCCGACAGCTTCTTGCAGACTCCGCCAAAATTCGCTCGTGAAGATGGGGTCCCTGTCACTCACTATGCTGGAGGGTATTCCATGGAGTCGAACTATTTCCTTGAGATAAAGAGAAGCTAGTGACAAAGCAGTTCTTCTACTCTTGATAGGTATGAAGTGGGCGCTTTTAGTAAGCCTTTCCACTATTACCCAAATGCTAGTATTGCCTCTTCTTGACCTAGGCAACCCGTCAACGAAGTCCATTGAAATGCTATCCCACTTCCATTGCGGGACTTCTAGAGGATGAAGCAGACCTCCAGGCTTCTTTTGTTCCGCCTTGACCTGTTGGCATGTCACACACTTAGAAACGAAATCTGCCACGTCCTTCTTCATGTCGTTCCAATAGAAAGTCTCTTTACGTCCTTGTACATCTTGTCTCCACCTAGGTGTATTGTCATCTTGGAATGATGTGCCTCCTCGAGAACCTTCTTCACAAAATCCCTCGCTTGTGGGATGCATAGTCTTCCATATCGCCTCAGTCAAACCTTATCATCAATGGCTTATCTATTGAGGTGACCAGAAGTCTCACCCCTAATAAGTTTATCAATCACATCAACAAGCTGAGGGTCTTCACGTTGTGCAACCCCTATTGAGCCCAAGAGAGTAGGGCGTACTTCGAGAGATGCTAACAAACCCGGTACAAAATCCGAGGATGGCCTAAAGTTAAAACTGGCTATATACTCCAAGCTTTGTCTTTCCACAAAGAGAGGGCTTAAGGTCAGTTTCTTTCGGCTCAACGCGTTTGCTACTACGTTGCCTTTGCCGGGAGTATAGGAAATTTCAAAATCATACGAGGCAAGAAACTCCATCCACCTTTGCTGCCTCAAGTTAAGATCCTTTTGCGAGAAGAGATATTTCAATGATTTATGGTCAGTATATAATTCGAACTTCTCACCTAGGAGATAATGGCGCCAAGACTTAAGCGCAAAGACGATGGCGGCCAACTCAAGATCGTGGGTTGGGTAGTTCTTTTCATGCACTTTCAATTGTCTTCCACCATAAGGTACTACCCTCCCTTCTTGCATCAGAACAGCACCTAGCCCCGTACCACAAGCATCTGTATATACTGTGAACATTTTGCTTCCAACCGGCAAAGTCAGAACTGGGGCTGTTGTGAGAGCCCTTTTTAATCGTTGGAAAGCAAACTCGCAATCCAAATCCCAAGCGAACGCCAGATTCTTCTTTGTTAGCCTTGTGAGTGGAGCTGAGATTTTCGTGAAATCCCTAACGAACTTTCGGTAAAAACCGGCTAGCCCAAAAAAGCTTCGAATTTCAGTTGCATTTCTTGGTGTCTTCCAATCTTGCACTGCCACCACTTTCGCGGGGTCCACAGCCAACCCCTCTTTGGACACTATATACCCCAGAAATCTTACTTCCTTTCTCCAAAAGTGGCACTTGGAGATTTTGGCTTTTAGCTGATGTGCACGAAGAGTATCCATGATCTCTTTCAGATGCTGAGCATTTTCTTCCTCATTCTTTGAGAAGATCAAGATATCGTCTATGAAGACCACCACGAACTTATTGAGGAATTCTCTGAACACCCTGCTCATCAGGTCTACGAAATAAGCGGGTGCTTTCGTCAAACCGAAAGGCATGACAAGCCACTCGAAGAAACCGTCTGGGGTTCTGAACGCCGTTTTATCAATGCTGTCTTCAGCTACTCTTAGCTGATGGAACCCTGTTGCCAGATCAAGTTGGGAGAAGACCGACGCACCTACAAGCTGATCAAACAAATCGTCTATTCGGGGAAGCGGGTGTCTATTCCTTTTAGTCAGCTTGTTTAGCTTCCTATAGTCCACACAAAGACGTAGTGAACCATCTGCTTTGGTGGCGAACACCACTGGAGCACCCCATTCCAAGATACTCCTTCTTATAAACCCCTTCTCGAGAAGCTCCTTAACTTGCTTACTGAGCTCCTTTCTCTCCTTTGGAGCCATGTGCCTAACAGACAGAGCTACAGGCTTTGCATTATCAACAAGATATATGCGGAAGTCTATTTCCCGCTTCGGAGGTAAGCCTTTCACCTCTTCAAAGACATCCGGATATTCCCGGACTACTCTAGCCGACTACAAATTCTCAACAGAAGCGTCAAGCGACTCTAGATAACTAAGCATAACAACATTCAAAGGATTACAAGAAATTTCTAGAGTGTTACCGAGCCGAGTCAAGAGCCTAACCACTCTTTTCTCACAATCAAGAATGGCACCATTACTGGATAACCAGTCCATGCCTAAGATCAGTCCATACCCTGAGAAGCCCAAAACAAAGGCACTACATCTAAATTCAACACTTAGAATAGAGATTTTCAAATCCAAGCAAACCATCGACAAATAAGCCGAGCCCCCAATTGGATTTGAAACAACCAAGGGATCTTCTACCATACTAGTGTCTAGATGCATAGATTCTACTAAAGCAGATGAAATAAAGGAGTGTGATGCACCAAAATCAAAGAGAGTGCGAACTGGATGATCATACAGATAAACTAAGCTTTATACAGAAATATTTCTACCTCGATCCTGTGGAGGTGGATCCAGTCCTCTGTCCCTGCCCCCGCTTCTTTGGGCAGTTCTTAGCCAAGTGTCCAGTCTCGCCACAACTGAAGCAACCACCATTTATTTTTGCCTTCTTCTTTCTACAGTCTTTTGCTATATGTCCCCCAATGCCACAGAAATTGCACTTTCTCTTTTCACGGGATTTGTTATTCTTCCCGCCTTTCTTGAAGTCTATTTTCTTAGCCTGTAAACCTTTCTTCTTTTCTTCCACCTTAGTCTCTTTCTTGCCCTTGTCTTCCTCGTGTAGCAATGCCATGTCCACTAAGCTTTCATAAGTCGCTCCGTGGATACATGAGTCATAGCAAGGCTGTGTAGAGGCTCATTCAGACCTTTGACGAAGCGAAGCGCCTTCTTGTGTTGGGTGTTTACTAAGTCCAACCCAAATCTGGCCAGCTGATTAAACTGATTAATGTACTCCCTGATTGTCATACTTCCCTGTTTCAGAGTTAGGAACTTCTCCATTTGAAGGCTTCTTTCAGCTTGCGAGAGGAATTTCATCTCAAATCTTGTCCTGAAGTCTTTCCATGTTTCCACTGGCCTCTCCGCATTGGTGATCTCCCACCAATAAGACGCTTCATCTTTAAGCAACCAAACTGCTAGCTGTATCTTCTGCCTGTCATCAACTTTGAAGATAACGAATAAATCTTCAGTCTCTTTCAGCCAGTTCCTTGCTACCACAAATGATTCAGTTCCATAAAAGTCCTTTCCTCCCATAGCTTTGAAGTCTCTACATGTCTTAGCGAAAGTGTTTCCATGAGGAGGAGGAGGAGGAACTGCTGCCACCGTAGGAGGAGGAATGTCTGCATGGCCCGTACCATTGGCCCTAGCCTCTAGGTACCTTCAGAACCAGCCGGGGATCGGTACTCCTTCTGGAAGGTTAAGGTCTCCAGACATGCTGAAACAAAAGGAAAGGTTCAAAACGAAGGATAGATAGATAGTGCATATGGCTTTTAAAATATCAAAACTTTTCTTGAAAAAGATGCTTCTTTAAACTTCTTTTTGAAAATAGTTTTCAAATTTTTTTATCTAGTCTGGTAAATCTATGCTCTGATACCAAGTGAAACACCCCACCCTCCATTAAGGTCACTCACAAGGGACTGCCTTAACTTTGGTGGAGGTTTGTAAGTAAAAGTCACAGATAAAACACAAGACAGATATAAACACATATATATATATATAAGCAGCGGAAAACATCAGACTTTTATTTCATAAAATACTTGTTCATACAACACATTTCCATAATTGTCTCATAACAACTTCCAAAAACATTACAACATCATTTCTGTCTTGGTTTTTAAATAAAGAAGCATAAAACGTGATAAAAACTGCATAAATCCCCATAGAGTGTGACCAACAGCCATAGCCAAGGAAAGAGACTCCAAACCGTACATCAATTATCTTGAAGCTCTTAGAGAATCTGACTAAGCTAAGCTATTTCCTCCCTGTGGACCTGGGAGGGGGGGACAGAAGAAATGGAGACGAAAGAAAATAGGGTCAGACATAAAGCTTGGTAAGTCTAGTGACTCTTCAGTATGAAAATAAGAATAAGGGCATGATAGGTATAAACTGGAATAGGAAAGTATCATAAACTAGATAAGGTAGTTCTGAAACGAATATACTATCGCACCCCACACTATCTCAGCACCTACTTGTATTATCTTAACTGTCACCCCATGCTGAGGGTGAAGTGATCCCGTTTCTAAAGATGCACCCTATGCTGAGGGTAAAGTGATCCCGTTTCTAAAGATGCACCCTATGCTGAGGGTAAAGTGATCCCCTTATTTTAAAGATCGGCTCCTACTCGCATAATCATCTGTGTCTTACGGTCCCCAGAAATTATAGATACCTACGCTGGCCCCACCATGGTGTGTATCAAATCCCATGGTGGCGACCCGACACAGACCTTAGAATGCATAGGTTATACTACTAGTGCCCCCAGTGCCCTGTTTGTCTGCTCCGAAGTGCGTGCACGCCCGCACCCCGTTAGAACCCACACTGTTGCACCCACCGCCGTCGCTTTGACCGCTGACAATCAGCCCAGTAATCATGCCCCACCCTGCCTAGTTTCAGGGTACCATGATACCTAATTGGTTTACTGCTGAAATGGTTCCCCGTTACTAGGATTTTCTAGTCAAACATGCTAAGTGTTTAAGTGTCTGTATTTACCTAACCCCACCCATCAATTTCATTAACATGTTGAATTAGTTAAGTGTTTTAGTTAACTTAACCCTACCATCTGTCCTTAGCCTTTTAAAGCACCAACCACTCACATTAGACAGATATTGTTACGGTTACTGGATGTGCCGGTCGGTTCTGGGCAGATTTACACCGTAACTCTGTCTAACCTCGGGTCCTTATTGGGCTCAATGCTTAACCAACCACATTGAATAGGTATTGTTGTGACTACTGGACAGCCGGGCGGGTCCGGGCAGATTTACATCACAACTCAATCCAACCTCGTGTTAAGCATATTCGTATTTTCTAAATTTACATATTTGTCTTTATCACTTAATATATGTAAATTTGTCAACAATTAAATGCTATGGCCCACTTTCCAAGTTTAACCTTTTTGGTATAAAGGATTTATACCATTTAAATGCCACCAATTTTGGCATGTGACAAACATGCCAATTTCATATATTTTATGACAAGTTTTCTAATATTCCCAACGTTACCCCGTTTAAACCTTAGGCTAACAATCTTAGCCTAATTTTCGTTCGCATAGTTTTTAACATATGATATTAGGCTATAAACTTAGCCTAATTTAGCGCACACAAATAGGCATAAGGGAATTCATAAACATAAACATAACATAGGTGTAAACTTGGCATTTTTGGCATAATCAATATGAACATCATAGGTGTGAACTTGCAAAATAGCCGACATGAATGTCATAGATGTGATCTTGCAAAATAGTCAATATACATATATGTGAATTTGCAACATAGCCTAAATCAATTTTACATATATGTGAATTTACATTGAAATAAGGGTCTAACCAAATAGGTGTCACATAAAATGGCATATTTAGACTTATACAAACTTGGGTTTAAACATGTTTAACTTGGCATAATGTCAACCACAAAACTAACATGTTGTATATTCACCAAAATGTCCAATTTTAACATCTAATCATATAGCCTATTTCAACATCAAAATTTGCATAGTTTATGTAACCCAAACGGTACTTAACATAGATCCAATTATACTTGCAAATAAACATAAGAATGTGTTCCTAGATTTTGAGTCATGTAGGCATAAAAGGTCTCAAATCTAGAACATGTTTACATAAGCCTCAATTTTGACTTAGAAGATGTATATAGTCCATGCCATAGACATAAAGGGATCAAATTCTAATTTTTGCCACAAACTTGCAAGTGCCATTATTTTCATATACAATTGTCCAATAGGCTTGCATCAATCAATTTAGGCCACAAATATCAATACACAAGTCATGACAGAATCATTACAATACAAAGAACTTATATCATTATTATACAATAACACAATTCCACATCCAATTTACATCGAATCAATTCTTAGTTTTATTCTCATCGGAAAAATCACTATACTTACAACGAACGACGAACTTGGATTCTGGATTCTGAATTCTGGATTTGAAATGCTTTCCTTTGGGTAGACTAACGTTGTGTTGATTAATTTGATTAAGCTTTAGTTCTCTTCTTAATTTGATTCGTCCCTAAGCTCCTTTCCCTTGACGGCTACGCTCAATTCCTTCCCGGCAGCATGACGACTCCAATCTTATTTTTTTGTGTGAATTTTAGTTGAGACTTAGGGTGTATATATAGATTTTCAGATTGTTTTGAGCCGTCAGATGAAGACAGGAGGAATCTAGACCATACAAAGTCCAAAGAGCCAATCAAGAGGTGTCATGTCAGCCCTAATGACACACCGAGCCATAGAAATTCGAGCCAGAGCCAGACCCAGCCAGCCAGGTCGACCAGGTAGGTCGACTGGCAGGTCGACACCCAGGTCGACACTATGGTCGTCCTGGGGGTGACCAGGTCGACACCATGGTCGACCCTATGGCCGACTTGGTCTCTGGGCAGGAATTTTCCCGCCCAGCCCAGTTTGAGCTTATTTTTTCGAATTTTGAACTTGAAACCGAGCTGTTTGGATTTTAAATTTTATTCTGAAAATTCCGAAGGTCATAACTCCTTCATACGGAGTCCGATTCACGCAAACTCGGACTCTATCTCAAGCAGAATTCCGAGAGGAACGCAATGGCGTAACCCGTTTCCCTTAATTCTTCCATTTAGAATTAATTATACTTTAATTTGTTAAGTTACAGTTAACGGAAAATTCGGGGTGTTACAATCTTTCTACTTATAAAAATATAATCTTCCTACTTATAAAAATATAATCTTTCTACTTATAAAAATCAGATCTTTATAAAATGTTATCTACAAAAAAAAAATTAGATTTTTATTTAACAAAATATTAGAAAAACTCGCCATTTCTTTTATTTGCTGAAATCGATCGCGGTCTGAGGCACACCAGAAGGGTCAGGCACGTCGGAGGGCTCAGGCACGTCGGGGTGGCTCCAGTGCGGTTGTGGTGGGCTACAGTGCGAAGGAGCAGCGGTTTTGGTCCTTGGCATCGCGATTTAGGTCGAGGAAGGGGGAGCAAAGGCGTCGGAGAGGGGGAGGGGCTGAGGCCATCGACGGTGGTGCTAGGGAGACGGAGGCGTAGGCCAGAGGCTGCGGTTTGGAGGCAGACTCGGTGATTTGGGTTAGGGTTCGGGTTTCAGGGGCTTGGGGGCATCGGGGTCGAGGATTAGAAGGGGAAGGAAAGGAGAAGAGGAGGGGAGGGTGCGTAGGCTTTGCTGGGGCGCGCGATGGCTGTGCTCTGCTTGGAGGTGGGGCACGACGGTGTCTCCCCCCTTTTCTTTCCTTTTTTTTTAAATCTCGAATTGGAAATGACCGGGTTGACTGTAAGGGAGAGGAAAAAGGGGTAGTGACTATATTTTATATTTATTTAATTAACTAATTAATTTTCCAAAAGGTAAATCATTCGTTCGAACTCAGAATCAAACCCAACAACTGTCGCTCCTAGCTAATTTCTCCCATTCTGAACACAATGGGATATGTACCGTAAGCCGATTCGACTGTTTCAGTCAGTTATTCTTCAAATCAAAATATAAATCTATATATTCTATTTTAAACGTATTTTTCAATTTACCGGGGCCACATACTGACTCTAAAAATTGCAAAAATATTATTTCTAGCTTCGTATTGATGATACGGTCCTAACAAAACTAATTTCGTCAAATTTGAAGGCCGTTTGAAAAATGGCCATTTTCTGGTCGATCTAAATTGACCGAAACTGTCAAAACATGTTTTATTTTTCCATGCTTACATATTGATCTTAAAAATTATGAATTTTGGAATCTAGCAATAATTTGACATCCCGGATCCAACAAAAGTGGTTTCGTCGAAAATGGAGGTCGTTTGCAAAATTTCCATTTTTAAGGGCTATATTTTTATTACGACTATTCTGAATTTTCAACTGGGCATAATTTTTTATTTCCGCTATGAAATTTTGATTTTTCAGATTTGTTGAAAGATATCTTCAAATAGATTCAAATATTTTTAGTTTTGCTAAAATCAAGTTTATATTGAATCATGTACATTCATTTGAAATTTGAAATCGAATTTTCAAACTACCGTTCCATTTCCAGTTCCTATTATAATTAAAATAAAATTATTCATTTTAACTTAGTTGAAAATAAATTTTCCATCATTATTATTTAAAATAAATCATTTTAAATATTCAAAATCCATTAAAAATGCCAAAATAAAAATGTTAAATTGATTCTGATTTTCCGGGTTATTACACATGTATATTGGTACATATTTATCACATACAAAGTAAAGAGAGTGCTATTTACCAGTGCAGCAAGATGGGATTCTCGTATAATATTTCCAGCGATTTACAGTCGAGCAATAGGAAACTCCAGAAGGGGTCCAGACTGTTTCTTTCCAAGCAAATTACCAGGTCCTCTAAGAAGAAGATTAGCATTCACTAAGTGAATTTCTTGATAGCTTCATCTTTATCTTAATTTTTCATGCGGCCATGCAATAAACCACAATAGTAAGACTCAAATCTCTTGGATATAACTTCGAACTCGGCCAAAAAGTTCCATAAAATAGCATAAGGCATCACAGTCTTTTTTTTGCAGTACAAATCAAAACTATATATTCAATCATCCCCAATTTGATTTTAGGGTTTGGTCTATAGAAAACCAAGAAATCTTAACCGTTCATACATCGTATATTACATGACCATGTCTTGTAATGAGTGTATATAAAATACCAAACAAACCACTTAAAAAGGTGATGAATAAGAAGTTTTATTTGCCCACCACTTATGTCCATGGGAGCTACAAATACGCTATAACCATCTATCCCATTCGGCTTTCTCAGGTCCTTTTGTTCTATCGAATTTCACAATATTATAATTAGTCTTAACACTTCCCTACTCTTCACTATTTTTGAATGAACAAATCAACCCGTATACCAGTAATCATAAGCATATAACCAGCCACAAAATTCATAAAAATGTCTATTCATTAAAATACAACGAAAATAAAATGGAAAACAATTTAGTTTTTTTATTTTCAAGAAATAAAATGGTAACGCTTTGCCATTCCACTTAATTATCATTCCTTTAGAAAGAGTTTGCAAACTGAAACGAAGAACTATTTGACCTTTTTATTTGCTTTAGCTATAAATTAATAGCAATCACAGTATCGTTTTATTGACAAGGCTGGTAAACTACTTCAGCAGCAACAACTCAGTATTGTAGCAACTTATAGGAACTAAACAAACAACATTTGAGTGTTCCTCGACTCATTTAATGATCCAAATTGAAGTGTACTAATTCATGGTTAAAGATACTCTTACAAACAAAATCTTTGTTGTACCTAAAATGCATTTTACAACCACAATATTTCACTATGTTAAGTGAAATGTTAAGATACAACAAAGGCTAAAAAGTAGTAATTGAGAGGGTTCAGATATCTTATGTGTCCATATCTTCCAAATTGCCCAAATTTCTTGACTATATTCATGCTTATTGTTATTTAGTATAATTACTCTACTGTAAACATGTGTCATCAGTAACCAGAAATGTTAAACCAAGAAGGGTGAAGGGAATTCCATAATTAGATAACATGAAGTTTGAGAGACTTACAAGTACAGCTCTATAATTAAATTAAACATCTCCTTATCAATTACTACCTACATGGTATTAACTGCATAAAAATTAGTGTATTTGAATATTTGAAGAAAAAAATATAACGTCCCATAAATTTGGGTAATTTGAAATGGAATTAATTAAAGATTTAATTGTTAATAATTAATTTTACATTGGTACTTGGGTTAGAGATTCAAAATTTAAATATACATTGTTTGGAGTTAAACTGAATTAATTATTTAATTCAGAATGGTTGTTAGTAATTAGATATTTATTGTTGAATATGTGAACTGAAATTGGTTGGATATTTAAATCGGATTTGAATTTCGATGGAAAAATATAAAATGTTGAATTTAAAATAAATAAATAAACTTAGTGGACATTAATCAAATGGGAAATTTTATGGAAATTGATTTGGATAGGGTATAATTGTATACATATAGAGATTGAAATTTTACGTTTCAAGTTTGGAGTCGAACAGAGTTGTTTTGGAAACAAAACAAAATAAAATCGAGGAAACGATAATGATCTAAAACAAAGTCAAACGAAGTCGAACTATAACCAAAATAATTTTATTGGGTTCAGAACGCGAAGACAAATTGGTATATATAATTTTTGTCGCATTCGGAGAGTGTGTTGACGGTATGAAATTAGAACGTTGGATGGTATTCGAGGTAGAAATTAATATTAAATTAAACTAAATAAAACCCTACCCAATTAAATTTGGCGCAGACCTACCTTCTATATACGCCGCTACCTTATGCCTCTCTGATTTTACTTTGTTCCTATCCACGAATTTTCTTCTATAAAAGTATCGTCCTTATTACTTTCCCTTAGCTAAAACAAAAGGCTTTTCCCAATTCATATTAATGGCCGAAGCCAATTTCAAATCCCTCCCCAAATCAGTTTTCCTCAAAATCCAAAAATAATGGTCTCCTCAAAATAAGAATCCTTCTTTCTAAAATTATGGCTGCCGAGCCTGAAAATCGATCACCATCCCCCTTCTTTCCTACGATTCCCTGCTGCAGCGTCGCCCCACCACCAGACCGCGTTCTTGCTCCTCCACCCCACTCGAGTTGCATCAGCGCTGTTGATTGCCAAAGTTGACCAGGATTTCCATCCGCAGCAGTGTTCGTCAGTCGATTCACCAATTCAAAGCATGCAAAGTCACTTCCTTTCTTCTCATCGCTGATGCCTTCTTCCTACTATATCTAAGGTGAGTATTCACTCACGATTGATTGTTAATTCAAGTATTTCAACCCCAATACTTGCTGAATACGATAGTGGGTGCTCCCTTTGATTTTCCGGTTAAGTTAAATAATTATAAATTGAAGGTTGTTTGTTTCCTACTTAATATGGTTCCTTGGACATGTATGTTATTGGCCAATTTAGTGCAGGTATTGATGCCTTACTTGAACGTAAATTGTGTTTTGTCAGCTTGGATCTAAATTGACTTGATTGTTCTGGAAAATTTACTTATCATTGGCCTTGTTGAAATATAGCTCAGACTCTATTAAGGATTTCATGCTTTATTCATAAACTAGTTATTTGCACTTATATTTATATAGGTATTTGCTTGTTATAAGGTATTTAGTTGTACTACTTTGCATTGCCCTATGGTAGCACGCCTAGGCCGCAATAATGACTTGTTGTTTATCCTTTTGTGGCCTCACTTGCATTTTATTTGCTGTTAGTATGAGTTTATCCTACCTTTACTTTGTATACATTATATGTACTCCTTTGCTAAGTATAAGCCTGTAACTTCATGTTTGCAAATGTTCTATCTTAGCTGAAATTAATAATACAATATCATGTTTGCAAATGTTTTATCCTAGATGAAAATAATAATACAATACCATGTTTTTGTTGTTCTTGGGTAGATTTGATTTTGATATGACTGTTGCCAGGATCAATGAGCATTCGATCCTAATTAGTTATCATAAGAGTAAAGCCCTTTAACAAACTGATAAAAGTTAGGACCATTCTCATTGAATCCCCTTGGCATGATTGTTGATCATGCAAATGCATAAACCTTGGATTTTCCAAATATAATAGTCTTATGCATAAACCTTGAATCTTTAAATTATAATATTCTTTTTAATACGCGGATTGGGAACTTGTTTTTGTCATTGCGTATATATTATAAGAGCTGTATGTGGAAGATGCAGGAAAACGCAATTCGTTGAACCACATTTTTAACATGCAACATTTTTCATTGGAGTGGTTGAAGAGATGATCTATTTTACCACTAAATAACAGTGAATATTTTGCTAGTATTCTGGGTTGGTTATAACAGTGAAAATTTTTTTGCCAGTGTATAACAGTGAATACTATTAAAGTTAAATCATTTTTATTATATAACAGTGTTATACATGTTACAGGTATAACAATGAGTATTTCTGCTAGTATTTATAACAGTGAATATTTTTGCCAACTACAATCCAAGTATATTTTTGCCAACTGTATATGAATATTAGATAGTTTGGCTAACCATATTGTAACAGTGAGTTGCTTGCATTATAGTCACCTACTTTACTTGTTGCTCCCAAAATAAAATAAAATTGGACTGTCATGCTTCGTTTACATGTGTGTGTGGTTGAGCACAGAACTCCCATGTCTTGTTTTTTAATTTGCCATTTGGATTCTCTACATCTTTTAAAAGAAACATTTTTTTCACTTTCAACTTGCTTGTGCTTATCTAGGCTTATACTATGCTGGATATACGCAAGTTTGGTTACTCTGATCTTGATTGAATCTTGCCATTTACTCGTGACAGGTTGCTTTGTTATTTGACTGTGTATAAAAATGACAGTATGCATCAATATTTGTTGTTGACTTTTTTTTTTTTTTTTTTTTTTTTTTTTTTTTTTTTGCGCATTCAGATTCATAGAATGCAATCATGTTTCGATTCCTATAGATGTGGTATTGAATATAGCCGTGAAATAATGTTAGGCGCTGTTAGAAAAAAAATGCCTTAGTTTTTTCATTGCAAGGAGGTCGATGCATGTTTTAAAACACATACAGAATGTACTGGATGGTGAATGGACCCCTCAAAGAAGCTAATCTGGATTCGATTTGATAAAAATGAACAGATAAGCTAAATCCGATATGTCAGTACATTATGATCAGTGATTACTGCTAATTATTTAGGAAAATATGAATCATATATAAGTTTGATGGGTTAGCTACTATATTTTCAGTTCCTATTGATGTTGATTTACTTGAACTATGATTTAAACCTGACTCGAGTGTTTTATGTTTTTGCATGGAACGCTCGGATCAGACTCGAGCAGTACAGATTTAAACATCACGGCTTAGGAATCGAAGATCGGCGAAGCTGGAGGTTCCAAAGACGTGCACTCTGAAGATTTTCAAAACAGTAAAGATTTTTCTGTATTCAGTTTTTTTTTTTTTTTTTTTTTTTTTTTTTTGAGTTCCGCTGTACGGAAAAAATTCTTGTATCAAATTTTTTCAGCTGTTCAATACTGTGTTATATATTTATTCTATGTTTCCTGTGTTGATTCTATTTTAAATTTTGTAAGCTAAATAACGATCCGTCGTTTTGGTCGTTTTACGTTGGTTTAATTACCGACTTGAGGCGGTCAAAAAGGCGGGACGTTACAAAAAAGAAAGTTACAAAAAAGAAAGAGCAAAAGATACGTAGGAAGTAGTACGTAAGGCAAATGTTCTGCAGTAAAACCACCATGCGATGTCCAAATTCAGACCACGCACTTATTTATCAGTTCAAGGAACAACAAAAATGCACGTTGTTTAAACATATAACAATACGAAAACATACGATAGCAATATGGAATACTACTGGCACAAACAAACAAATATTTCAGAGTACCATATGGATTCAAAACCGCAACTTATGGAATGATATTTATTTTACTTTTATGTTTTTGGATATAGCAATACAAGGATAAAGTAGTATGAAATGACATCTAAGGGGAATTTACTTACTGTTTACATGGAGTAGAGGGCTGATCCATCATATCCAATTCCTCAACTTCTTTCTTAAAATAAACCAAAAGATTATGTTAAAGTAAACATCATTTGCTAAAAGGCAAATTCTATTTGCACCCCTATATTTGCCTTTCCCACCCCGTTAAGAGCTAAAAAAATAAAATGACAAATGTACCATTATATATTATTTACTTATCCATTCTGTTACTTTAAATTATAAAAAAAAATACAATGATACTAATATATTTTGAAAAGACAAATTATTCCGACGAAGAAAATAATGTTTTTTTCCATGAAAATTGTGTTTTTTTTTTTCCAACTTTTATGTCTTTTTTCTTAATGTTGTTTGATTTTATGATTTTCAGTATAATCTATATTTTTAAATTGAACTGAAATATAACCTTTTTAAGATTGCGAAACGAATAAAAATAAATAAATATGAATTACTATTTTGTTGTTTTTGGATCTATCTTTTATTTCTTTTCATTGTCAACGTACGGTTATTTTTTGTGAAAATTTAAATTGAAGGGTAGTACTGGTAACTTTTGGGGTGTGAAAAGCAAAAGGTGGGGTGAAATGTTTTTTTGTTAAAACAACGGGGTGTCAAAGGAAAAATGTGGGGTGGGAATAGATTTGGCCTTGCTAAAATTCATTCAATATATCAAATTGATATAAATTTATGGGGAAGAATGCCTGAAGAGAATCGGTCTCTTTCTCAAGTCGAGTAATGGCGACAGATAGGCGGTGTTTTCCAGAATAATCCCGGATGCAGTGGATTAAAACTAATGTTTGCTACAATCTGCGATGGCAGTAATAAAATGAACCTAGTCGGTCTAAAGAAGAGTAACTCTGACGAAGAAGATTTGGTCTTTGGAAATTGAAATTCCAATAATGGAAAAACCAATTTGAGATTAGGAAATTATATAAGAGAAAATGGTAAGAGTTTTGGGAAAAATGATAATTGTTGGAGGCTGCAGTTATCTTTTGTGAATAGTCTGAACAAAATGTTAAAAGAAGCAAAGATTGATTTTACAAATTTTTGAAGTTTCTTGGACGAGATAAATTTTGATTTAGGGATTGTGAGAAATGAAAAATAGCGGGGGAACTAGAGGAGCCAAAATATGATGCGAATTTGAAACGGCTCAAAGCCATATCAAATGAACTGATCTGGAGCTTTGAAGATGTAAGGTTAGATTTTAGTTGTCGGCGATGGTGTGGATCACAAAGGAAATTTGATATGGCTATGAGCTGTAGCAAATTTGATATGGTTTAAAGCCGCATCAAATCTCCGCATCCTGGTGTGCCAAATTTGTTGTTTTGGTGTAGTGTGTAGCACTTCCGCACCAAACAAGAAATCAAGTCTCAAAAAATATAAACCTTACCCAAACCTCCGTGAGATACCCGAAAGGGGTCCTTGTATGTAACTTTTGAACTTCTAAGGGACTTAAAAGGAAGGCGGTAACCTTCGACAAAAGAGAACTTTCATCAAGTTCTAAGAAATCAAAAACTAAACCCTTCAAAAGGAAGACTAAATTGAAAGTAACAAAGGAGTTTAATTTAACCACTTCTATCAAGGATCTTTACTTAGCAACTAAAGATAAATAGGACTATCGGTCTACTAACAAGGAGCCACCAAAGTTGCCTTTATCACAAAGTCAGCAGACATAAACCAATCAATGCAAGGCCCTAGAAAAGTCCATTGCCTGCTTTGTTAGAGTGGGAAATCTTGATGAATATGTAAAACCCTGATTAAAATGGATTCACTAAAAAGGAATTTTATCATGAAATAAGATTTCCTACATGAGTTCCAAAAATAAGAGATTCTACTTAGTTAGGGGTGAAATGCTCTTAATAAATGGATAACCTGAAAAAGTCCTTGATGTACTCAAGGTGTTTCCCGAAAGGGAGGAGGGAGTAAGCCAGGGGGAAGTGCCCGACACCCATTAGGTTCCTTGGTATACCAAGGCTCTTCCCTAAAGAAGAAAGGAGGTAAACCTATAGCAAATATGTCCGGTTCCAAGCCCTAGCTATAGGCTAGGTGCCTCCTCGAGGGAGGAGGGTAAGTCGGGGGGGGGTTGTTCTTGGCACCAAAAGTCCTTGACGCAGTCAAGGCGCTCTTTGGAGGGTGGATGGGTACTACCAGGGACATGCACCCCGTTATGAAAGAAGCACATTTCCTTTGTTAGAACAAGCCATACCTCTACTCTAAAGTTGAGAACGCTCTGCCGCTGCTTATGTCACATCTCGTAGAAGGGAAAGAAAATTCAAAAGGATCACCTAAATCAAGCCAAGTCTCTGGTTTAGGAAAAACTTAAAATGACAAAGATTCGACCAAAATCGAAAGCGCTTTCATATCCATATTGTTTAAAAGAAGATTTTTGGATTTACCCATGAGTTTTTGGTCTTCTATTAGGAACGAAAGAGGCTTCGTATTTTCCAAAAATGGTTATTGCACTTTTAATATTTTAAAACTCGAATCTAGGTTTTAGGTCTTCTGTTTAGCCGAAAGAGGCTTCATATTTCCAGAGAAAGATTTATGGACTTCTAATATTTAAGTATTTGAATCTGTGTTATCTGTCTTCTATTAAATAGAAAGAGGCTTCTATTTTCAAAAAAAGACTTATGTACTTCTAAAATTTTAATAACAAAATCCGGGTTTTGGGTCTTATGTTAAACCGAAGGGACTTTGACCACATTTTCTTCTAGAAAGAAGGATCCCGGATTTTTATTGTCTTATTACAGGAAAGAAGGTTTTGAATTTTTGTATGTTGGAAAGGGCTTTGTGATGACCCCAAACTTCTGCAGTGCGAAAGCAAGGATACTCATTAGAATATAACACCTAACAATAACAACAGAACAGAAATAGAGAATTACAGCAGATAATGTCCATCAAATTACACTGGAAATAATACATCATCAGAGTTACACAGCATAATAGGATCATACTTAGCATAGAATACAGTTTCAGCTTAATATAAAACGTCTGCAGTGGAATAAAAACATAATATACTAAGTGAAGTCTGAACAGCAAAATAGGAATGATAATGTCCATCTTCTGCTCCACAGCCATCCAGAATGAACCTGCTAAACCTGTGTACAAGGCTGCCCGAGTTTGCAAAGTGAAACAAACAACGAGTCAGTCATGGGACTGGTATGAGAAATCTTATTTGACCTGTTTAAAAATAAGGCTAATCATAGGACCATGCCGCTAATGCGGAATGGGTTTACTCCATAGGATTGCCAGTGCATAAATAAAGTAAATCGTCAAACAACGCAATGTTTTTTGTAAAAATGAAACCATTATAAGACTCAAGTCCCATCACACAATGTAACGCAAACCAGAGGATAGAGTTTTACATTATAATGGTCAAAATATGCCTGATATGATAAAATGGATTTGATATTATTATTAGTGTATATATGTTTAAAAAACATTTCAATCATAATATCAATCATAGATGGCATAACTACTATATACTATGTAGCCATACTAGTTATACAATCAAAACCGCATGGGTCGTATTGAAAGTTGGATTTCCATCATGAACCAAGGCAAAAGATAGTCCTTACCGAATTCGAGACAATCTTGCCCATGTCTCAGGATCAGAGCTCGAGTAACCCTTGGATCTTGCAAGGCTGGTCCACAAATATGTTAGTGGATTAGTTATGCCTGAACAATACGTTTCCCCGCCCTATGGGGCGTAAATAGAGCCACTAGGGACTCAAATAACCGAGGCGCCTCATTCCATCATCCACATAAGTAAAAATGCAAGGCCTTGTAAAAGCCATGACACCACTTTTAGCTAGAAAGAAACATATGTCCTCCCTGCATTCCTTACCCCCGTTTTTGGTTCATTCCGGGGTGTGAGCCTCGCGAAGTAACGCTATACACTAAGCTATGCTATTTCAAGCTGTGCTTTGATCATCAACCACAAGGCTTTTCTTTTCAACAATAAGCCTTGATTATTTGAATCTTCGCATGCCACATTGACAATTCACACCATGCGACAGATGTCTATTAATGTAAACCCTCTAAGGGTGTTAAGCAAGAGAATAAATTCACCGCCACCAATGGATAAATATTGAATAGAAATCGATCAGCACAGAATAAAATCCAATGTTAGACATACATCCATTTACAAGTCCGTTCTGGGTCTGAACGAAACAGAAGACACCGTGTATATCCGGACAATCAACAAATACGTCCGAACAACTACCAGTGTAACCCCTCCTGGGAGCTAACCGATCCAGGGCATCAGTAATCATCCATTCGATGTGAAGATCGCCGGTCTTCAATCACCGTCTTCAAATCTTCGACTTCCAATCGTCGTATAATTATTTGAAATGAGATCTAACTCGGACTTTTCAAATAATTCTCGAATATATATATGTTTTAAATCAATCTTTCCATTCCATATCGTTTATAATATTTTATAACGATTTATTGCTATTTTTATTTATTTAAAAATAGCCATTTATAATTAAAAGACGCTTCGGGTCATTTCATGGCCTTGGCGCTGTTTTCATCAAAATTTGATTTACACATTTCTCCAAATCTAACCGTTGGATCTTAACAAATTTTATATCGTTAGAAAGATCTTTTCAAAATGAACCCAACGGTTCCAATTTTGAGGAAATCCGATGGTCGAATCTCTCGGTATAATCGTTTAAAGTTACAAATTCAGGAAATCCGATGGAACAACTCAGGACTTGAGTGTAGACTGGAAATCACTTGGATGAAGTGGCGGAGTGTAGCTACCATGTAGTTTGTATCGTTTCTCACCCTTCTAGACCAGATCGCCCCTAGGAGTCGCCCCCTAGGTCACTATCCGATCCTAGGGGTCACACTCCTAGGTCACGATCTAATCCTAGGGCTCGCACCCCTAGGTCACGACCCGATCCTAGGGGTCGCACTCCAAGGTCACGATCCGTTCCTAGGGGTCGCACTCCTAGGTCGCGACACTATCCTAGGGGTCGCACTCCTAGGTCACGATCCGTTCCTAGGGGTGGCATTCCTAGGTCACGATCTGTTCCTAGGGGTCGCACTCCTAGGTCACGATCTGATCGTGGAGCGCATGGGGACCGTGAACCGCCTGCAGTTCTACACTATTTTGACCTATTCTGATGGCTATTTTTACTCCAACTTGCATGTATCTGATTACACATGTCACATGACGATTTGGAGATGATTTCTGGACGTTTTCCACCTCTTTTCGAGATTTTTGGGATGCGTGCCACGTGACCCGCGATCCACCTGCTATAAACGGCTATAAATACACCATTCAGAGGATTTTTCAAGGACTTTTGGCTCGAACTCTTCATAGCTTCCACCATTGCTGAAGTGCAAGGACTTTGCACCTTCATACACTCAAATTCTTCTCTTTTCAATACAATTAACACATGGATTGTGTGCCTGCATGTAACTGATTCTTGTAATCTGTGAGTATAACAATAAGATTATAAAATGGACGTAGGCTACATCTATAGCCGAACCACTATAAAACCTCGTGTGTCTCCTCTTTATTTACTCTTTTCTGCATTCTGTGATCTGTGATCTGCATTTGGGTGTTAGTGCCAATTTTTGGTCTAACATTTTGGCGCGCCAGGTAGGGGGGCACACAAAAACTTCAACTTCTAGCTTGAAAGGAAACTCAATGGCAATCAAAAGGAAGAAGACTGGAACTTCCGCACATGCTGATGATGCTGATGCTGAAGGAACAAGGAACGAAGCAAGCCAGGAAGCTTCCTCTCATGGAGAACCTTCTGCATACTTGACCAGAGACGAGATGGACGGAGTTCTCGCTGAACTGAGAGATCAGATGGCACGGCAAGACGATCTCCTCCAGAAACAGCAGGAAATGATCAACCAATTCTTTGCTCGGATGGATGGAAGGCCGAGCAACGCCCAAGTTATTGGAGACGGAGCCACTGAAGCGGCTCGCACAGGCCACCACGATCAGATCGGGTCGGGCCCAGCGACCCGCGACCCGTCAGCACCAATGCTCGGGGGCAACCCACTCCTTATTGCAAATGCACAGCAGCCTACTTCAGCTCAGGTTCATATAGACACCGGATTGCGAGCTCCAGCTCCTCAACAGCATCAAACGGTCCGTGATCTACCTCCAGGACCCAGTCGGATCGCCCCCCTGCTTCACGATTCGGCCTCACGAACTGGACTTCATGAACCTACCTCACGAACCATCCCCCTCGAACCGGGTCAGGTCGCCCCCCTCGGTCCACGATCCGCGAGCCGCGATCCCCAGGTAACAGCTCACCAACAGCTTCCATCCTCTCCTGCATTCAACGCTGGGGGCACCGGCTCTAATCTTGGCAACTTGCAACAACTTTTTTAGGGCGATCGGCTCGCCAATCTCATTCAACGCCTATCGAGAGGCCGCACTTAACAGAACGACGTCGATGACGTCAATCATAACCCGTTCACTCAGGAAATCAGGAATTCCCGCAATCTCCCGGATTTCAAACTTCCACAACTGGAGCCTTACAACGGCAGGACATATCCTACCGTGCATCTCATGCGTTACAAACGGCATATGGAAGTTCAAATGGCATCGGAAAACGTCATGGCTAAATGTTTCCCCTCTTTCTGACTGATATAACAGCCATGTGGATTCGGCAGCTGGAAACGGAATCGATCAGCAGTTGGATCATGTTGGTCGCATGCTTCCTTGAACAGTTTCGGGTCCACATCGCTCGACCCAAGAACGTCATGTCACTCACTACAATCAAGCAGAGGCCCAGAGAAACTCTGCGTTCTTTCCTGGAAAGATTCAATGTTGCAGCAGCATCAGTGGATCGCCCTGAACAATCGATTGTACTGATGGTAGCGGTATCCGGCGTTCTGGGTAACATGGAATTCAAGAAATCTTTGTACCGAGATCCACCACGAAATCTCGGCGAATTTTACCTTGAAGCAGATAGATTTCTGCGGGAAGAAGATGCAACTTCCGAGAAGAAAACCCTCGAAGTCAACATGCTCAAAGATGGAGAACCATCTGATTCTGGAAAAGGCAAAGGAGCAGCCAATGCAAAGAATGATCGTAATGCTCCACCCCGGAGAGGGTCCAGATACGACAAATACACTGAACTGAATGACACCCTGAGTAATATCTACGTAGATACATGAGGTGCCGCATCCTATCCAAGGCATCCCAAGAGGGAGCCAACAGTAGCACAATGCAACTCTGGAAGGCACTGCATATTTCATGACATGGATGGTCATAACACCGATGACTGCAGACATTTGCGAGACCTTATCGAGGATCGGGTCAGGCGAGGAGAACTACCCGAGTACGTCGTTCAACCAACAGCACCCACACCTGCTCTACCACCGCCGACTCCCCAAAGAGGGAACGATCCCGGATCGAGCAATCGCGGGCTTATCATTAATTGATCCCACTCAGCTGATCTCTTCAGTTTGCTGGACTCCGGTCCATGGTTCATGTTTTTAGGTTTTTAGGCGACTTCTCGCCCCTCTTTGTTTTCCCTGCATGTAATAAAAGCAGTCACATCAGCCCACACGCACGGAACAGGCTTGTGGTCTCTAGTCGTGTCCGCCAAACGACTGCTGCATTTTCATGAATTAGCAATAAGCATTGAGCTCCGGGTCCCAACTGGATCCGTCCAGTACAAATATGAGCTCTGGCTCCTAACTAGATCCGTCCAGTATAAACAAAACCTCATGTGCTTTTCCTTGGTCGTCTTACTCCGATAAGGCCATCTTGGAACCTTCACGGCATTTCCTTGGTCGTCTTACTCCGGTAAGGCCGTCTTGGAACCTCATGTGCTTTTCCTTGGTCGTCTTACTCCGATAAGGCCGTCTTGGAACTTTCATGGCATTTCCTTGGTCGTCTTACTCCGGTAAGGCCGTCTTGGAACCCTTCTAACATCTCCTCGGATGGTTTACTCCAGTAAGGCCATCTAGGAAATATTCTTGCATTGTTTGTCTTACCTTCATGCAGGTACAAACCCCTGGTCTTCTTGGATTTCTCTGGCCTTAATACGATCCCGTGTGATCGTCGGTTTTCTGGCCTTAATACGATCCCGTGTGATCGTCGGTTTTCTGGCCATAATACAATCCGGCGTGGTCATCGCATTCTGGACTTATATGGATTTGGATTTCTCGGATTATCCAGAACACATCTTCCTTCAACCAGCAAGATATGTTCTGGGGGGGGGGGGGGCAACTTGTTACACAATGTTTTGGCAAAGATCGTCTCAACACAAATTTCTATCATATGGAACAACTCAGGACTTGAGTGTAGACTGGAAATCACTTGGATGAAGTGGCGGAGCGTAGCTAGCTTGTAGTTTGTATCATTTCTCACCCTTCTAGACCAGATCGCCCCTAGGAGTCGCCCCCTAGGTCACTATCCGATCCTAGGGGTCACACTCTTAGGTCACGATCTAATCCTAGGGGTCGCACCCCTAGGTCACGACCCGATCCTAGGGGTCGCACTCCTAGGTCACGATCCGTTCCTAGGGGTGGCACTCCTAGGTCACGATCCGATCGTGGAGCGCATGGGGACCGCGAACCGCCTGCAGTTCTACACTATTTTGACCTATTCTGATGGCTATTTTTACTCCAACTTGCATGGATCTGATTACACATGTCACATGAAGATTTGGAGATGATTTCTGGACGTTTTCCACCTCTTTTCGAGACTTTTGGGATGCGTGCCACGTGACCCGCGATCCACTTGCTATAAACGGCTATAAATACACCATTCAGAGGATTTTTCAAGGACTTTTGGCTCGAACTCTTCATAGCTTCCACCATTGCTGAAGTGCAAGGACTTTGCACCTTCATACACTCAAATTCTTCTCTTTTCAATACAATTAACACACGGATTGTGTTCCTGCATGTAACTGATTCTTGCAATCTGTCAGTATAACAATAAGATTATAAAGTGGACGTAGGCTACATCTACAGCCGAACCACTATAAAAACTCGTGTGTCTCCTCTTTATTTACTCTTTTCTGCATTCTATGATCTGTGATCTGCATTTGGGTGTTAGTGCCAATTTTTGGTCTAACAACTGCATTTACATTAAAAAAGGGATTTTTAATGTAAATGTGTTTTATTTTAAAACATGAAAATTTTCTCATATTCTTTACTTACATTAAAAATGAACTTTTTAATGTTAATCATGTTCCATTTTAAAACAAAGGTACATTCCCATATTTTCATTCACTTCATTAAAAATGAGATTTTTATTGTAAACTAATTTTTATTTTCAAACAATGTTCATTTTTCTATTTTCATACATGACATTAAAAATGGGATTTTTACTGTAACAAGTTTTATTTTCACTATATGATCCTTTTTCATGTTTTCTAACATTACATTAAAAATGATAATTTTAATGAAATGATATTTTATTTTTAAGTTATGATCATTATTCTAATTTACTACTCTACATTAAAAATGAGATTTTTAATGTAATCATTTCTATTCTAAAAACATGAACATATTTTCTATATGTTCTATATTCACTTTAAAAATGGTATTTTCGATGTAATTATGTTTTGTTTTAAAACAATGAACAATTTTCCTATATTCTATATTTATATCAAGGATGAACATTTTAATGATAAACATGTTTTATTTTATAACATGAACAACATCCTCATTCTCTATATTTACATTGAAAATGAACATTTTTCAATTCATTCTTCGATTACATTGAACATATGATCTTTTTACATTACATTAAAATGTAAATTTCTTCTATTCATGTATTACATTAAAATGAGAAGTTTAATGTTAACATTTCTATATTTTTAAAATATGAATATTTTCATACCTTTTATGAATTCAATGAAAATGTATTTTTTTACTGTTCATTATTATTTTTATTTACTAATAATGAATATTTTCATAATGTATAAAAAAAATATGATTTTCATTATTTACAAATTTCTTTTCAAATGGTGAACATTTTCTTATACAATAAAAATGGGATTTTTATTGTCAACATATCTCTATCTTCAGTCGATGATCATTTTTATAATTTATACATTCACAGTAAAAATGTGGATTTCTAATATTCAAACAATTTTCATTTCAGATATGAATATTTTCTAACACATGAATATTTCTGAAAATTTCAGCAGCATAACGGAAGGGTAATTAAAATCGGCACCGTCCCGATGTACGACTCCTCGCTCTACCTTAAAGCCTCGCAACTTTTGATAAGGGGGATTTCAATAATCTATTTCGTACGCAGACATTTTGTTTTCACAATATCAATCAATTTCAATTTCTTTTTCCATTTTTTTCTCCAACCACAAACAAACACAAAATTCAACCAATCACATATCACAAATAAATCAAGTTTTTCATGGTCTGTGGACGACGGGTGTCGGGAGTTTCTAAACTCCGTCTGCATCCTAATATATTTTATCCATTTTATTTCTAAATTCAGATATCTCATCTTTATTTGACGATGCCAAAAATTGTAACAGGCTCTAAAAATTCTCCTGTCAGTTTTAAAATGTAGATCTCGTCGTCTCGAGTCCAACGCTTTCAGTTTCATCAAATTCTGATAATAAACGAACGAGTTATGGTTTTACAAAGGTAGTAAACAATTTTAAAATAAATTAAATTATTTAATTAATTAAAATATACTCTTTCTTCCCCAAACTTGTTCCAAGCCGACGTTATTCTCCTTAGTTCCAAACTAGATCATCAACTTTCACCAAAACCGACGCACTATCGGACGATCAGACAACACCACCCGGAGGAGGCTCGAGTGGCGCACACACGCCCCACGCCTGACTGAGCTCGGTGGGGTCTGGAGAGAGGAATTGGAGGTGATGCGGCACTGGTTTGGACGAACGATTCTTAGGCACTGTGCAACGATAACCAACTTCCACCGTTGGATCTGTAGAACAAGGGACGCTCTGCACTATTCACTCAGGAACTTGGGCAATTCGTTGAGAGGATCGAAAGATTTGGGAGCAAGAAGTTTGGAGCAGCTATCGGCCATACACGAGAAAGAAGGCGGCGGCTCCAGAAGTATTTTAGGGTTATACGGAGTACCGTATTTATACGTGTATACGTATTTTCTATTTTATTTTAATTCTATTAAATTTCTATTTAATTTCTATATCGCTTTCAAACCGAAATCAAACCCAATGAGTGACGCCCCCAGCTAAATACCCCTATGCTGAACACGATGGGATATGTTTTGTAACCCAATTTGGTTGTTACGATATGTTTTCCTTCAAATCAAATAATAAAACATTTAATTATTTAATTTAAACAAACATTTTAATTTACCGGGGCCACATATTACTTCTAAAAATTCCAGAAAAATTATATCTGGTTTTGTTTTGATGATACGGTCTCTACAAAAATGATTTCGTCGAATTTGGAGACCGTTGGAAAAATGGCCATTTTCTGGTCGATCGAAATTGACTGAAATTGTCAAAACACATTTTCTTTTGCCACGCTCACATATTAATCCCAAAAATTATGAAAATTGGAATCCTGTAATAATTTGACATTCCGGGTCCAACAAAAGTGGTTTCGTCGAAACGGAGGTCGTTCGAAAGATGGCAAATTATACAGGCCATATATTATATTAAATTCCATAGCGACTATTCTGAAAATCCAACCGGCCATAACATCTGATTCCCACTATGAAATTTCAATTTTTTGGATTCATTGGAAAGATATTCTTAAACAGATTTAAATATTTTTGGTTTCACTAAAATCAGATCTATTTTGCATCCTATACAGTCAATCAAAGTTTGAATTCAAATTTTCAAACTGCCGCTCCATTTCTAACTCCCTTTAAAGTTAGAATTAAATATATTAGTCAAAACTTCGATTTGAAAAAATTTTGAATTGTTATTATTTAAAATAAATTATTCCATCTATTCAAAATTCAACAAAATAGTCAAAATAAAAATTTTAAATTGGTTCTGATTTTCCAAGTTGTTACAATCTCCCTCATTTAAAAGCTTTTCGTTCCCGAAAAGGAAACTAGAGTAAAGTAGGAAACAAAACGGAAAATGTAAATATGGTAAATGTACCTTGCACTAGAGCTAGTCAGAGATATCCACTCTACACTGGGGATAAACTTGTTTGATGCTATCCTCTATCTCCCATGTGCAGTCTCTTGGATCTCCGCTCCACTGCATTTTGACTAAATGAATTCTTTTGTTCCTCAGAACTCGGGTTTCTTTGCCAATGATCTTTATCGGCTCCCTTCTTACTGCTAAGTTCGGGGTAATCTCCAAATCTTGCTGTGCAGCTTCTTCCACAATCAAGTCTGGATCATGGACATGCTTCCGAAGTTGAGACACGTGGAATACATCATGTACCCCTGGCAACCAGTCAGGTAGCTGAACCTTGTAAGCGAGAGTTCCAATTCTTTCTAGAATGGGAAATGGACCAATGAATCTAGGAGCTAACTTCCCAGTCTTCCCGAAATGAACTACTCCTCTTAAGGGAGAAACTCTCAAGTACACATGATCACTAATAGAAAATTCAAAATCCCTTCTTCTTGCATCTGCATAACTTTTATGTCGGCTCTGAACAGCTAGCAATCGCTTTTTAACAAAAATCAACTTTGTCTAAAGCTTCTTTAATCATGTTGGGACCAAATACCAGTCTATTACCTAGTTCCACCCAACATGCGGGAGATTTGCATGGCCTGCCATATAATGCTTCAAATGGCGACATTTTCAAGCTTGCTTGGTAACTATTATTATAAGAAAACTCGACCAAATACAAGTGGTCTTCCCAAGATCCGCCAAGGTCAATAATGCAAGCCCGCAACAAGTCTTCCAGTATACGTTCCACCCTCTCAGTCTGGCCAACTGTTTGAAGATGATAGGCGGTGCTCAGATTTAATGTTGTCCCCAGTTTCTTTTGGAATGCTTCCCAGAATTTACTAGCGAATATAGGGTCACGATCACTTACAATGCTACTGGGGACTCCATGTAGTCGGACAATTTCTTTGAAATAAATCTTCGCCAAACTTTGTGCGGTTCTGGTCGATTTAACAGGAATAAAATGGGCAGCTTTTGTGAGACGGTCAACAATCACCCATATACTGTCATTGCCTTTTCTAGTTCGGGGCAAGCCATCAATAAAATCCATGGAAATTTGATCCCATTTCCAACTTGGAACAGGTAGTGGCTGTAACAGGCCGGTAGGTTTTTGCTGATCATTTTTGACTTGTTGGCAAGTAGAACACCTGTTGACATAAATGGAGATGTCTCTTTTCATGGATTTCCACCAAAATGTACGCTTGAGATCATGATACATCTTGCTCACCCCTGGATGAATACAAAGTTTGGACTTATGACATTCATCCATTATTTCTCTTCGGAGCTCAAGAATATTTGGAACACAAATTCGGCCTTTCAACCTCAGAACTCCCTTGTTATCAATTTGGAAACTCGAGGGTTCGCCTTGCCGAACTCTTTTACTTATTCTCTGTATAAATTCATCATCCTTCTGAAGAGCAGAGATTTTATCGATCATTGTAGGTGTAATAATGAGATTGGCGATGCCCGCATTCTTTCTGCTAAGTGCATCTGCCACAACATTGGCTTTTCCTGGAGTATATAAAATGTCCAGATCATAGGGTGCAAGGAATTCAACCCAACGTTGTTGCCTTAAGTTCAAATCTCTCTGGGTGAATAGATACTTTAAAGATTTGTGATCAGTATATAGTTCGAACTTTTCACCCAAGAGATAGTGCCTCCATATCTTTAGAGAAAATACGATGGCCATTAGCTCAAGATCATGAGTGGTGTAATTCTTCTCATGCGGTTTTAACTGGCGGCTAGCATATGCGACCACTTTGTCCCTTTTCATTAGCAATGCACCGATACCTTCTCTAGAAGCGTCTGTCCAGACTTTCAAATCTTGGTTGCCATCAATGATAGTTAACACTGGAGCAGTGATCAACCTTTGTTTCAGCTCTTGGAAAGCTGCCTCGCATTCGGGGGTCCAAATGAACTTTGTATGCTTCTTTGTAAGCTCCTTCAATGGATAAGCTATCCTCGAAAAATCTTTAATGAATTTACGATAATAGCCAGCCAATCCTAGAAAACTTCTGACTTCAGTAGGAGTGCTAGGCTGCTTCCAATTTTGAATGGCTGCGATTTTGCTAGGATCCACTGAAATTCCTTCCTTCGATACTACATGACCGAGGAACTTCACTCCTTCTTGCCAGAATACACATTTAGAAATTTTGGCTTTTAATACATACTTTCTCAGAATTTCCGAAACTTGTTCTAAATGTTTTTCATGCTCAGCAGTTGACTTAGAAAAGATAAAGATGTCATCAATGAAGACAAGCACAAATTTGTTCAAAACATCCCGGAATAGTTGATTCATCAAATCGACAAAATAGGCTGGAGCGTTGCATAAGCCGAATGGCATTACTACTCATTCATAAAATATGTCTAGACCTCTGAAAGCTGTCAAACGAACACTCTCTTCAGCAATACGCAGTTGATGGAAACCTATAGCTAGGTCCATCTTTGAAAACACTTTCGCTCCGTTCAAGCGATCCAACAAATCATCTATGCGCGGCAAAGGATACTTATTCTTCAGTGTTTGCTTATTCAAATCTCGGTAATCCACACACAGTCTGAAAGTACCGTCTGACTTAGGAACAAACACCACTGCTGCACCCCATTCTGAGAAACTGGGTCTGATCAGTCCTTTCCACAAAAGCTGTTTGGTTTGATTGCTCAGTTCTTCTTTTTCTTTTGGCGACATTCTCCGAATAGTATGTACAACTGGTCTTGCATTGGAGCTAGGTCAATTCTGAAGTCAATTTCTCTCCGTGGAGGTAATCCATCAACTTCTTTGAACACATCCGCGTAATTCTTAACGACAGGAATATTTTCGATAGGAGTGGGGGAAACATCCAGAGCAGCCCAAAATTCTTTTCTATCTGAGTTCGGACCATGCATGGTATTGTAACAATCCAAACTTGGTCTTCACTTTGACGATTCTTTCTGCACACTTAACCTCGACTTCATATTTGGTTAGCCAATCGAGTCCGAGAATGGTACCAAAATTAGAAAGATCCATGACGATCAAAATAAAAGAAAACCGATAATAAGAATAGGAGACAGGCACTCTACAATACATACCTATCGGATTATGAACTCTAACCGATTCTTTAAGGTTCCTCAATTTCAATTTCAATTTCTTAACTATGTTACTCGAAAGAAAACTTTGTGACGCGCCTGTGTCAAACAATACTTTAACAGGGATATTGTTGACCGTAAGCGTGCCCTCTAAAACGTCTGACCTTTCCCTATTAGCTAAGGGTATTGGAGTTTCTGCCACCACGTTTACATGAGCTACTTCAGACTTTTCTGATAGCGGGCAACCCTTCGCAAGATGACCAGCCTGATGGCATTTATTGCATTCTCTACCCTTTTGAAACTTTTTATTCGATTTAGATTCAACATTCTTTCATTTCTTCGAATATTTGCAATTCCTTAGCAAATGCCCTAGCTTGTTGCAGTTATTGCATATGGCAGTCGTTAAATGTTCTTCCTTATGCCTCATCTTCTTCTTATTGGCTTTGGGCTTCTTACTGACCTCAGGCTGCGTACTTGCCTCAGGACTGTCAGTTTCAAACTTCCTTTTGTTGCTGGAGCTGTCTTCTTCTTCAGCTTCCCAACCATGTTGCTTATCAAGATCCTCATAGCGACAAGCCATCTCTATCATTTTAGAAAAAGGGAGATGAATATGTGCAGTTACTCTATTTAGGTATTTGCTATGAAGTCCATTGATGAACCTTCGATTCTTCCTCAAAGGATCTTGAATTAGTGCTGCAGCAAAGCGGGAAAGTTCCTCAAATTTCCTCTGATACTCCCAAATGGTCAGATCACCTTGTTTCAGATTGAAGAACTCATCATATAGCCGATCAATTTCTCCGGGAGGAATAAATTTTTCTGTGAAAACTTCTTTGAATTTATCCCAGGTTATATTACCTTCTGGATTCTCTTTTGTAACGGTTTCCCACCAGAATAGAGCTTCACCTTTGAGTACCCAAGATGCTATTAGTCTTTTCTGATCGTCTTTCAATTTTAAGCCTTCAAAAATTTTCTTAGCAGAATGCATCCATGCTTGTGTTTCAATAATGGACTCCTTGCCCAAGCATGGTTCTACACCCAGATTTCGATACTTCTTTACTAGAGCTTCTAAATCTGGTTCTGGTTATGAGAGCATGACTGGCTCATTAGATTGCTGAACCAAAGATTTACTTCTTCTGTTTCTGCCACTCGTTGTCTACTATGTCTGCAAATAGCAGACAAACAGTCAGGCCAACAGAATAGATATTGTAAAACATATAGACACACATTTAAATGCATATGAATCTATGGGGAGTATTTTTACTCATTCTAGGACACTACTAGCCCTATCTATGATGAGTTATTCGTTTTGGGATTCTGCTGATTCTATCTCTGATGAATTCATTAAATTGTTATATTCCGAGCTAAGTTTAACCTGGCTCTGATACCAAATGTGATGACCACAAACTTCCGCAGTGCGAAAGCAAGGATAATCATCGGAATATAACACCTAACAATAACAACATAATAGAAATAGAGAATTACAGCAGATAATGTCCATCAAATTACAATGGAAATAATACATCATCAGAGTTACACAGCATAATAGGATCATACTTAGCATACAATACAGTTTTAGCTTAATATAAAAAGTCTGCAGCGGAATAAAAACATAATATACTAAGTGAAGTCTGAACAGCAAAATAGGAATGATAATGTCCATCTTCAGCTCTGTAACGACCCGGATTTTTGGCCGATTTATTTTAAATATTTAGTATGGTTTTAAATATTGAATTTATAATATAAATGGTATTTTATTGGGTTATCGATTAAATAGTTGAAATACGATTTATTTTGATAATCATCGTAATACGAGAATTTAAAATAATTCAATTCAAAGTTAGAATTAAATCAAAATAATTCAGATGATCAATATTAATTGTATTTGAATATAGATGATAATAAAAATATTTTATTATCAGAGAATTTATTTGTTTTTGAATTCAAAGTATATTAAATCGATTTAATATGGTTATTTTATATTTACACGTTCGAAATAAAATTCAGAAAATATTCTGTTGAGTTCAGTATAACGCTATAACATTGGAACGATGGTCGGTACGCTAAAATAGCGGTTCGTGGTTTAAATTAATGAACCCCGATTTATTTGATCAGTGGATAGGATCAAAATCAAATCGATATCTGTTTAAAAAGAATAAAAGATCTCTTTATATCGAATCGAAATCAAATCAAACTAATTAGAAAATCTTTTTAAATAAATACAAAGATTTCGTGTGCACTTCTCCACCTCTATATATTGCGACAGCCTCTCCCCTTGCTTCTTCATTCTTCTCTTTTGAAATCGATACCAGTTGAAATCGAAAACCCCCATACCACGAAATCAGAAATGGCCGCTCCACTCTTAAACTCAAAGCCAAAATCAAAAGCGAACGGAGAGTCATTTCCCCCTTTTTCAAATTAGATTCCTTCGAAGACCCAAAAACAAATCAAAAATGACCGACCTTTTTCAGATCCAATTAAAATAGCAACCGCAAATCAGAAGCGCTCGAGTACAGGGGTTAGGCGCAGTGGTCTTGCGGGTGCCATGGTTGATGTCGAGGCTTTGTTCGAGTTTGAAGGGCGGGTTTTTGAAAACTATAGAAGTTGCGATGGGGTTTATTTGAGGAGTGCGACTGTGGATCTGGGAGGTGGCGTGCGACTTCCGTTCTGGACATCGATGTTAGGATTGGAGTTCGAATTGGGTAAGTGATGCACTGTCACTGTAGCAGCGAGCTCGGAAGTAGGAGGAAGTCGATGATGTCAGTAGTATGGTGAGTGTGTCAACGCGATTAAAGGAAGGAGGATGCTGAACCTGGTTGATTTTTACTATAGGATTTCAGTCATGAATTTGATCGTGATTCTCTCGACTTAGTTCGGTAACGATCTTAACTTGATAATTTAATTTTAATTATATTCAAGCTATTCATTTGTTCACAAAATGAATCTATAATTCAAATGAAATTAGTTACAAATGCCGTCAATCTCAATAAGCCCGTAAGGACATAAGCTACAATCTGGAACCAATTTGGGATCTTACGGAACCAGCGATGAGTTTTAAATTAAATTGGACTTTGTTCGGTTTAATTTAAAATTTGAGCGGGTTGCAAATTTAATATAATCACGGTGAGTAAATCTCACTCACCTTTCATTTAAAATTATTTTTATTAGTTAAAAATAATTGTTGTTGTTTATTTGAATGTTGTTTGGTTGATTTAAATATATTAGTTATTTAGAGTTGACTAGATTAGTTATTTAAGTTTGAAAATAAAATTTGAATTCAAAGGAATTGAATTTGAATTTGAATTTAAAGGAATTCAAATAGGATTTGAATTCAAAGGAATTCAAATGGATTTGAATAAAGAAAGTTCAAATGAAATTTAAAATATAGAATATGAATATAGAAAAAGTGAAATTGGAAAACGTGTTGAAAAGAGAATTCAAATAGAGTTTAACTATAGGATTTGAATAATAGAATCCAAATGGAGTTTAAATATAGAAATTGAATAAGAGGAGTTTAAAAAGAATTTGAATAAGAGGAATTTAAATGGAATTTGAATAGAGAATTCAAATGGAATTTAAAATATGGAATTTGAGTATAGGATTCAAATAGAAAAATCCAAAGGGAATTTGAATACAGAAATTCAAATGGAGTTTGAATATATGGAAATAAAGGAAATATAAATATAGAATTTGAACGTAGAAATTCAAATGGGATTTGAATAAAGGAAATTCGAGTATAGAAATTCAAATAGAATTTGAAAAATAGAAGTGAATTGAAATTTGAATATAGAATTTCAAATAGAAGTGAAATAGATCGGAAATACTATGTTGAATTGGGAAAAATTGATTTGATATATATTAAAAATATATTAGAATGAAGTTGAATTTATTATAGACGAAGTTTAAACGTTTATATTTATAAATATAATTAAAACGAACTCGCCGCAACGCCGCAGTTTGTAAATTGGAGATTCGAACTTCAATTGAGTTTACAGAACTCAATTGAAGTTGGAATTCTTTGAAACAAGAAACGTCAGGACCGACTTGATAATAGCTTTCTAATGGAGGAGAAAAATCTAGATTTCGTCGAATAAATTTTGAGTTATGTCAAAATCAAATTTTTAGAAAAGCAGCGCCAAAATCGTTTTAAAACCATAACGGTTTATTTAAATAAATAAAAGGATTTTAAAGAAATAAAACCTGAATTTGCCATTAGAAAAAGCCACACTAGAGATATAAAATAAATATGAACTCCAGTGAAGTAAGTGAAATGATTTTTGAAACAAAAATCTGATTTTTAGTTATTAAATAGATTTAACTAATTTTGAAGAATAAATAGTTAATCAAGTTTTGAATCGAAATTGGCATTGGATAAATAAATTGGTTTTATGGATTCAAATTCGAAATCAAATTGGGAACTCGAGTTAGAAATGAAATTCTACTTGTTTATAAGCGAATTAAAAAATATTTGAACATGTTATGTTCAAACAAAGAAGTGGAATAGGCAAAATACCTAATTAAAGAATAAATGAGAGAAACTGAATTCAAACGATTGGATTGAGTTGAATTAATTGGAAACAGGTGAACATGTGTTAGACAGGTATGGGATGAAGTATATGAAGATTTTAAATTTGTGCCCGACAAAAAGGTACATGTTTAAATTCATATATGAGATTTTATGCGACGTATCGGCAAGCCGCTTGGCTTTTCCTTTTTCTTTTGGATTAGTGAGGGACATGGGAGGCTATTTGAAGTATGCCGATGCTCCCGGTACAGGGGAGGTTATGGCGAAATTTTCCGGAAATTTAAGGAGTTGGAATATTTTTAAGAAAATTTGATAGTTAGAAATCAATATATCGATATATTTAGAATTCGATAATGAAACGGAATTTAAAATAGAATATTGTAAACAAAAAGGGAAATCTATAAATTAGAAATAGAAAGCGAACCATATACATGTTTTAAAAATGAATAATTGGGTTTTATAGTGTGTTTATTCGAGGTAAGTGGTTTTGTCGTTTTGAAGTTGAGGATGTTTTCAATCAAGGTCTGAGAGGTCATTTTTACCCCAACTTGATTGATTTCATTTTTAATTGATAAATAGCAAGATCCAGTCTCGAAGAGAAGTGTTTGAATGATAGTTAGTTGCATAAAATATTTTGGGTTGTTGTAACAATGTTTTATAAAGCATTTAACCCAAGTGATATAAAAGTAAATATTTCTTGAGTCTAATTAAAGTAGTCGGGAAAGAGATAAGTGATTGAAATTGTTTCAATTTCAAAAAGAGTATATTTTCTAAGTGTAGAAAATAAAAGAAGGCGAGATATAGAAATGTTTTCCAAGGAATGAAAGAGACCGAGATGATAATTGAAAATATTTGTTTAACAAATATTGATAAAGAAATGGAAAGGGTGGTTTAATTAATGAATAGTAATCAAGGGGCCCAGTGATTGTTTGATTGTTTTGAATGGATATTTGTTTTTCTTCAATAGTTAACTAACCAACTATCGAAGTATTTGCCAATATCGTTGTCAATATGGAGAGACCGGTTGGATTATTATCCGTGAACCACTCTGTACTGGCGGTAGCGTTGCGAATCAGATTATATGAAGATAATCGAAGACGGTGTAAAGTGCAAGGGCTTTTTCTATTAATAGAAATTGTGCCTTTGGTTTCGTTCAATCCCAGAACGAACGTATATGGACGGATGTCTGACAAAGTATTTCCAATGATCGAATATGTTGATCTGTACAAATATATATGGTTGCAACGGATTTATTCCCTTAGCATAACATTCAGAATATTTGTGCAAATCAATTATTGATTAACGGATCTGACAATGTGGAATTCAAAGTGATTGTGCTGTCAATGAATGGAAAGTAATCGTAGCCACAGGCCTCAACAACCGGGAAATGACAAAAATCGGGCAGGCAGCATGGCTATGTGGGTCGCTCCCATTAGGGTGTATTATCATCTATCTAGAGATTCATTTAATTCCTTATTCTATTTGATGCTGTCCCATTCGGGAAATGTTGCTGATCCCAACCGTTGGTGATATACATTCGATACACTCAAGCGAAATGAGTGGTCGGTCTTGTGTGGGCCGGGTTTCAAGATGTTCTTGTTGAACCCAATGTATTCCTCTCTAGAGATACACTATCGGAAGGTGGTTCTGTACCTTGTCATGTTGGAAATCCAGTCTCCAGTAAGCGCCATGCGGTTTTTGATTTTTATACTATGTATGTGGAGCGTGAGATGCAAACGTTCTGCTATTTGGTTATTTATTTGATGTAGACATTATTATAAAATCACTGGATTTTTGAATCAAAGTGTTTTGGGTTATAGTAAGGTAAAAACCATCCATGTTTATGTGTGGGCTGGTCTTACTATTATCTTTTCTTTCGAAAGGATTTTAAAAGTTAAACAATTGGTTGGAGTTTACTCACACCAGTCCCATGACTGAGCCAGAGTTTATTTTGTTTGTTTTTCCTAACTTCTTGGGTGCCCAAATTTGTACGGGCAGTCAAGTAGTCGGGATTTTTCAGGTTCACTTGGAAGAGCTGGAAGCAGGAGGCTTCACCAGTTGGCTATAGACTATCATATATTCCGCTGTGAACCATGTTTGTATCTGGAAACAGGTGTTTATAACTTTTACAGGAATAACTGTTGTGCTATGGTAATGGTATGTATATAAAGTTATTGATTTGTATTTCAAAAAATTATGTTATTTAATATATTTTATTCGTTCCGCTGTGAGTGTGTGATCTTCGTTTTCTTCTGTTCTAGTATTTCTTTCTTTCTATTTCTCATACTTTAACTTCTTTCTAATAATGATTCGTATTTCTGTGCAATTTGGGTTGGACGTGTGGTGTTATTAGTCGACTCAGATAGTACGGATTTGCGGGCCTTTACAGTTGGTATCAGAGCTTAGGTTGAGCAAATACCTAGGCTTTGTGGGGATGTGCTCATTAGAGATAGGGCCAGTAGTACCTTAGAATGAGTTGAGTGTATATATACGAGAGAGCGTATTTGTTAATTGATATAAAAAATTATTTTATATTGTGTTGGCTAGTCTGTTAAGTGGTTTATGAATTCTGGTCGAATCGTGGGACGCCATGATGTCGATAAGATTTTGTAAATATTTGAACAGAAGATTGAACACGATATTGTTTTTAAGTGGGTAAATGAAATAATTTTACTCAAAATTGTATTTTGATAAAAAAAGGAATAATTTTCTGAAAATATCATAATGTATGGATGAGTTGGTTGTTAATATTATAATCGAATAAGATAATAAAAATTGGAATGGTTACATATAACCAAACTAGAATTTGTATATGAATTAAATATACAAACGAGATGAATTAAAATTTTATTCAAACCAGAATGTGGAATTTAAATCGTAGATGTTTGGAAAATATTTTCTGAAGTATATTAAAATAATATAGCTTTGTTTTGAAAGGATTTTTGAATAAAAATCATATTTGAATGGATTTTGAAATAGATAAAGCACTGAACTCACTTCAGTGGCTGGAAAATAATTCTGATGATGACTGCAGCTTCATCAATGTTCATTTTCGAGTTATAAGTGACGAATGGCTACCTTAGAAAAGTTTTTGATGGAATTTGTTTGAAAGAAAACAAATTGGTTTGAAAATTCAAATGTTTTGAATTTGAGACGGAAATAAATATATGTATATATTTATGTGATTTCGAAAGGATTTAAAATGAAATCCCAGGAATGTGAATGTGGAAAATTAAATGAATCAAAGTGAATAAATTGAATCAGAATCAAGTTGAATGAATTAGAATGCATATGAAAGAAAACCAATAGTTTTGGTTGAATTAAATTTGTTGAAATATGAGAAGTTGAGTTTCAATATAAGTGAGGCTTTGAAAAGTAATGGATTTGTACCATTTTTCCTACCTTAGCAATTTCGAGGACGAAATTATTTTAAGGGGGAAAATGTAACGACCCGGATTTTTGGCCGATTTATTTTAAATAATTAGTATGGTTTTAAATATTTAATTTATAATATAAATGGTATTTTATTAGGTTATCGATTAAATAGTCGAAATACGATTTATTTTGATAATCATCATAATACGAGAATTTAAAATAATTCAGTTCGATGTTAGAATTAAATCAAAACAATTCAGATGATCAGTATTAATTGTATTTAAATATAGATGATAATAAAAGTATTTTATTATAAGAGAATTTATTTGTTTTTGAATTCAAAGTATATTATATCGATTTAGTATGGTTATTTTATATATACACATTCGAAATAAAATTCAAAAAAATATTCTGTTGAGTTCAGTATAACGCTATAACATTGGAACGACGGTCGGTACGCTAAAATAGTGGTTCGTAGTTTAAATTAATGAACTCCGATTTATTTGATCGGTGGATAGGATCAAAATCAAATCGATATCTGTTTAAAAAGAATAAAAGATCTATTTATATCGAATCGAAATCAAATCAAACTAATTAGAAAATCTTTTTAAATAAATACAAAGATTTCGTGTGTACTTCTCCACCTCTATATATTGCGACGGCCTCTCCCCTTGCTTCTTCATTCTTCTCTTCTGAAATCGATACCAGTTGAAATCGAAAATCCCCATATCATGAAATCAGAAATGGCTGCTCCACTCTTAAACTCAAAGCCAAAATCAAAAGCGAACGGAGAGTCCTTTCTCCCTTTTTCAAATTCGATTCCTTCGAAGACCCAAAAACAAATCAAAAATGGCCGACCCTTTTCAGATCCAATTAAAATAGCAACCGCGAATCAGAAGCGCTTGAGTACAGGGGTTAGGCGCAGTGGTCTTGCAAGTGCCATGGTTGATGTCAAGGCTTTGTTCGAGTTTGAAGGGCGAGTTTTTGACCACTATAGAAGTTGCGATGGGGTTTATTTGAGGAGTGCGACTATGGATCTGGGAGGTGGCATGCGACTTCCGTTTTGGACATTGATGTTTGGTTTGGAGTTTGAATTGGGTAAGTGACGCACTGTCACTGTAGCAGCGAGCTCAGAAGTAGGAGGAAGTCGATGATGTCAGTAGTATGGTGAGTGGGTCAACGCGATTAAAGGAAGGAGGATGCTGAACCTGGTTGATTTTTACTATAGGATTTCAGTCATGAATTTGATCGTGATTCTCTCGCCTTAGTTCGGTAATGATCTTAACTTGATAATTTAATTTTAATTATATTCAAACTGTTCGTTTGTTCACAAAATGAATCTATATTCAGATGAAATTAGTTACAAATGCCGTCAATCTCAATAAGCTCGTAAGGACATAAACTACAATTTGGAACCAATTTGGGATTTTTCGGAACGAGTGATGAGTTTAAAATTAAATCTGACTTTGTTCAGTTTAATTTAAAATTTGAGCGGATTGCAAATTTAATAAAATCACGGTGAGTAAATCTCACTACCTTTCATTTAAAATTATTTTTATTAGTTAAAAATAATTGTTGTTGTTTTTTGAATGTTGTTTGATTGATTTAAATATATTGATTATTTAGGGTTGACTATTATATATATTGGGTTGATGATTGGTTGGATTCCCGCAGTCTCATCAGCGGATGCCCGCAGTATCATTAGCGGATGACACTACGCCCACGTATATAAGTGGATCCCCTTTTATACCGCGATATCCTGCCTTGAAGCAGGATGGGTATTATTTCTGTTGACTAACGTCTGTGGATGTAGGAAAACAGGTTGGAGGAATCCAACTGGATTCCTCAAAAATATATTATCTGTTCATTTATTTGTTTGCATATATACTGTCATATATGATGTGTTAGAAAACCTGTCAATTATAATTGGTTGTTTTGATTGTTTGAAATATCACTGGGCTTAAATGTTGATATTTTAAAAATATCGAAAAAGGAAATTTCCAGAGTTAAAAGGGAAAATTCTATTTTTCGAAAATAGATTTGAAATTTTGAATAGAACAAAAGTATTAACTTATTTTAAAAATATATATAACAAATAGTTCTTTTATTAACAAAGTTATAACTGAAGTGAAAAGAAATATCATTGGATAATTCAGAAGTAAAAATACAAGAGGAATTTAAACAAGAGGGAATTCAAATTTAGAATTTGGATATAGAAATTCAAATGGAAATTTGAAATAGAAAATTTAAGTAGAACTTTAAATAGAATTTCAAAATAAAATTTGAAATAGACTTTGAATATAGAATCCATATAGATTTGAATATAGTAATTCAAATGGAGTTTGAAAATAATTTTGAGTAGAAAAATTCAAATTGAATTTGAATAAAGGAAATTCGAGTGTAGAAATGCAAATAGAATTTGAAAAATAGAAGTAAATCGAAATTTGAATATAGAATTTCAAATAGAAGTGAAATAGATCGGAAATACTATGTTGAATTGGGAAAAATTGATTTGATATATATATTAAAAATATATCAGAATGAATTTGAATTTATTATATATGAAGTTTAAACGTTTATATTTATAAATATATTTAAAACGAACTCGCCGCAGCGCTGCAGTTCGTAAATTGGCGATTCGAACTTCAATTGAGTATACATAACTCAATTGAAGTCGGAATTCTTTGAAACAAGAAATGTCAGGACCGATTTGATAATAACTTTCTAATGGAGGAGAAAAATCTAGATTTCGTCGAATAAATTTTGAGTTATGTCAAAATCAAATTTTTAGAAAAGCAGCGCCAAAATCGTTTTAAAACCATAACGGTTTATTTAAATAAATAAAAGGATTTTAAAGAAATAAAATCCGAATTTGCCATTAGAAAAAGCCACACTGGAGATATGAAATAAATATGAACTCCAGTGAAGTAAGTGAAATGATTTTTGAAACAAAAATCTAATTTTTAGTTATTAAATAGATTTAACTAATTTTGAAGAATAAATAGTCAACCAAGTTTTGAATGAAATTGGCGTTGGATAAATAAATTGGTTTTATGGATTCAAATTCGAAATCGAATTGGGAACTCGAGTTAGAAATGAAATTCTACTTGTTTATAAGCGGATTAAAATATATTTGAACATGTTATGTTCAAACAAAGAAGTGGAATAGGCAAAATAGCTAATTAAAGAATAAATGAGAGAAACTGAATTCAAATGATTGGATTGAGTTGAATTGAATTGGAAACAGGTGAACATGTGTTAGACATGTATGGGATGAAGTATATGAAGATTTTAAATTTGTGCCCGACAAAAAGGTACATGTTTAAATTCATATATGAGATTTTATGCGCCGTATCGGCAAGCCGCTTGGCTTTTCCTTTTTCTTTTGGAATGGTGAGGGCCATGGGAGGCTATTTGAAATATGCCGATGCTCCCGGTACAGGGGAGGTTATGGCGAAATTTTCCGGAAATTTAAGGAGTTAGAATAATTTTAAGAAAATTTTATAGTTAGAAATCAATATATCGATATATATAGAATTCGATAATGAAACGGAATTTAAAATAGAATATTGTAAACAAAAAGGGAAATCTATAAATTAGAAATAGAAAGCGAACCATATACATGTTTTAAAAATGAATAATTGGGTTTTATAGTGTGTTTATTCGAGGTAAGTGGTTTTGTCGTTTTGAAGTTGAGGATGTTTTCATCAAGGTCTGAGAGGTCATTTTTACCCCAACTTGATTGATTTCATTTTTAATTGATAAATAGCAAGATCCAGTCTCGAAGAGAAGTGTTTGAATAATAGTTAGTTGCATAAAATATTTTGGGTTGTTGTAACAATGTTTTATACAGCATTTAACCCAAGTGATATAAAAGTAAATATTTCCTGAGTCTAATTAAAGTAGTCGGGAAAGAGATAAGTGATTGAAATTGTTTCAATTTCAAATAGAGCATATTTTCTAAGTGTAGAAAATAAAAGAAGGCGAGATATAGAAATGTTTTCCAAGGAATGAAAGAGACCGAGATGATAATTGAAAATTTTTGTTTAACAAATATTGATAAGGAAATGGAAAGGGTGGTTTAATTAATGAATAGTAATCAAGGGGCCCAGTGATTGTTTGATTGTTTTGAATGGATGTTTGTTTTTCTTTGATAGTTAAATAACCGACTATCGAAGTATTTGCCAATATCGTTGTCAATATGGAGAGACCGGTTGGATTATTATCCGTGAACCACTCTGTATTGGCGGTAGCGTTGCGAATCAGATTATATGAAAATAATCGAAGACGGTGTAAAGTGCAAGGGCATTTTCTATTAATAGAAATTGTGCCTTCGGTTTCGTTCAATCCCAGAACGAACGTATATGGACGGATGTCTGACAAAGTATTTCCAATGATCGAATATGTTGATCTGTACAAATATATGTATGGTTGCAACAGATTTATTCCCTTAGCATAACATCCAGAATATTTGTGCAAATCAACTAGTGATTAACGGATCTGACAATGTGGCATTAAAAGTGATTGTGCTGTCAATGAATGGAAAGTAATCGTAGCCTCAGGCCTCAACAATCGGGAAATGACAAAAATCGGTCAAGCAGCATGGCTATGTGGGTCACTCCCATTAGGGTGTTTTATCATCTATCTAGAGATTCATTTAATTCCTTATTCTATTCGATGCTGTCCCATTCGGGAAGCGGTTGCTGATCCCAACCGTTGGTGATATACATTCGATACACTCAAGCAAAATGAGTGGTCGGTCATGTGTGGGTCGGGTTGCAAGATGTTCTTGTTGAACCCAGTGTATTCCTCTCTAGAGATACACTATCGGACGGTGGTTCCATACCTTGTCATGTTGGAAATCCAATCTCCAGTAAGCGCCATGCGGTTTTTGATTTTTATACTATGTATGTGGAGCATGAGATGCAAGCGTTCTGCTATTTGGTTATTTATTTGATGTAGACATTATTATAAAATCACTGGATTTTTGAATCAAAGTGTTTTGGGTTATAGTAAGGTAAAAACCGTCCATGTTTATGTGTGGGCTGGTCTTACTATTATCTTTTCTTTCGAAAGGATTTTGAAAGTTAAACAATTGGTTGGAGTTTACTCACACCAGTCCCATGACTGACCCAGAGTTTATTTTGTTTGTTTTCCCTAAACTCTTGCCTGCCCAAATTAGTACGGGCAGTCAAGTAGTCGGGATTTTTCAGATTCACTTGGAAGAGCTGGAAGCAGGAGGCTTCACCAGTTAGCTATAGACTATCATATATTCCGTTGTGAACCATGTTTGTATCTGGAAACAGGTGTTTATAACTGTTCCAGGAATAACTGTTGTGCTCTGATAATGGTATGTATATAAAGTTATTGATTTGTACTTCAAAAAATTATGTTATTTAATATATTTTATTCGTTCCACTGTGAGTTTGTGATCTTCGTTTTCTTCTATTCTAATATTTCTTTCTATTTCTCATCCTCTAACTTCTTTCTAATAATGATTCGTATTTCTATGCAATTTGGGTTGGACATGTGGTGTTATTAGTCGACTCAGATAGTACAGATTTGCGGGCCTTTACAAGCTCCATAGCTATCCAGAATGAACCTGCTAAACCTGTATACAAGGCTGCCCGTATGGAAAAGAGGGCACCCGAGTTTGCAAAGTGAAACAAACTACGAGTCAGTCATGGGACCGGTATGCGAAATCTTATTTGACCTATTTAAAAATAAGGATAATCACAGGACCAAGGCACAAGGACTTCCATGTCTAAGGATAATCTTATTTGAAAGTTGGATTTCCATCATGAACCAAGGCAAAAGATAGTCCTTAACGAATTCGAGACAATCTAGCCCATGTCTAAGGATTAGAGCTCGAGTGACCCTTGGATCTTGCAGGGCCGATCCACAAATATGTTAGTGGATTAGTTATGCCTGAACAATACGTTTCCCCGCCCATGTGGGGCGTAATTAGAGCCACTATGGACTCAAATAACCGAGGCGCCTCATTCCATCATCCACATAAGTAAAAATGTCAGGCCTTGTAAAAGCCATGACACCACTTCTAGCTAGAAAGAAACGTATGTCCTCCCTGCATTCCTTACCCCCGTTTTTGGTTAATATTGGGGTGTGAGGCTCGTGAAGTAACGCTATACTCAAAGCTATGCTATTTCAAGCTGTGCTTTGATCATCAACCACAAGGCTCTGCTTTTCAATAATAAGCCTTGATCATTTGCATCTTGGCATGCCACATTGACAATTCACGCCATGCGACTGATGTCTATTAATATATACCCTCTAAGGGTTTTAAGCAAGAGAATAAATTCTCCACCACCAATGGATAAATATTGAATAGAAATCAGTCATCACATAATAAAATCCAATGTCAGATATACATCCATTTACAAGTCCGTTCTAGGTCTGAACGAAACTGGAGACACCGTGTATATCTGGACAATCAACAAATACGGCCGGACAACTACCACTGTAACCCCTTCTGGGAGCTAACCGATCCAGGGCATCAGTAGTCATCCATTCGATGTGAAGATCGCCGGTCTTCAATCACCGTCTTCAAATCTTCAACTTCGAATCGTCGTATAATTATTTGAAATTAGATCTAACTCGTACTTTTCAAATAATTCTCGAATATATATATATATATATATGTTTTAAATCAATCTTTCCATTCCATATCATAATATTTTATAACGGTTTATTGCTATTTTTATTTATTTAAAAATAGCCATTTATAATTAAACGACGCTTTAGGTCATTACATGGCCCTGACGCTGTTTTCATCAAAATTTGATTTACACATTTCTCCAAATCTAACCGTTGGATCTTAACAAATTTAATATTGTTGGAAAGATCTTTTCAAAACGAACCCAATGGTTCCAGTTTTGAGGAAATCCAATGGTCGGATCTCTCGGTATAATTGTTTAAAGTTACGTTTTCAAATCGCGAACTGCAGCGCGAGATTCGTTTTATTTAAATTTATGTTTATATATATAAATATATATAAATAATTCGTTCAATGATTTCAAACCAATTTCAATTCAACAATGATTTCTTTTATGTGAAATCATACTTTACATTTAAAAATGCAATTTGTTTTTATCATTTATTAATTTACACTGAAAAGTGTAAATTTCTGTTCATTTTTTAAATTACATTGGAAAATGTAAATCTTGATTCATTCTTTGATTTACATTGAAAATGTAAATCTTGATTCATTCTTTGATTTACATTGAAAAATATAAATCTTGATTCATTCTTTGATTTACATTGAAAAATGTAAATCTTGGTTCATTCTTTGATTTACATTGAAAAATGTAAATCTTGATTCATTCTTTGATTTACATTTAAAAATGTATATCTTGATTCATTCTTTGATTTACATTGAAAAATGTAATTCTTGATTCATTCTTTGATTTACATTGAAAAATGTAAATCTTGATTCATTGATTACATTAAAAATGTATTCTTTTTATGTCAACCTGTTTTCTTTTTTTTTTAAAATGAACATTTTCATTATTGACTGCATTTACATTAAAAAGGGGATTTTTAATGTAAATGTGTTTTATTTTAAAACATGAAAATTTTCTCATATTCTTTATTTACATTAAAAATAAACTTTTTAATGTTAATCATGTTTCATTTTAAAACAAAGGTACATTCCCATGTTTTCATTCACTACATTAAAAATGAGATTTTTAATGTAAAATAATTTTTGTTTTCAAACAATGTTCATTTTTCTATTTTCATGCATGACATTAAAAATGGGATTTTTAATGTAACAAGTTTTATTTTCACTATATGATCCTTTTTCATGTTTTCTAACATTACATTAAAAATGAGAATTTTAATGAAAAGATATTTTATTTTTAAGTTATGATCATTATTCTAATTTACTACTCTACATTAAAAATGAGATTTTTAATGTAATCATTTCTATTCTAAAAACATGAACATATTTTCTATATGTTCTATATTCACTTTAAAAATGGTATTTTCGATGTAATTATGTTTTGTTTTAAAACAATGAACAATTTTACTGTATTTTATATTTATATCAAAGATGAACATTTTAATGATAAACATGTTTTATTTTATAACATGAACAACATCCTCATTCTCTATATTTACATTGAAAATGAAAAAAATTCATTTCATTCTTCGATTACATTAAACATGTGATATTTTTACATTACAATAAAATGTAAATTTCTTTTATTCATGTATTACATTAAAATGAGAAGTTTAATGTTAACATTTCTATATTTTTAAAATATGAATATTTTCATACCTTATATGAATTCAATGAAAATGTATTTTTTTATTGTTCATTATTATTTTTATTTACTAATAATGAATATATTCATAATGTATAAAAAAAATATGATTTTCGTTATTTACACATTTCTTTTCAAATGGTGAACATTTTCTTACACAATAAAAATGTGATTTTTATTGTCAACATATCTCTATCTTCAGTCGATGATCATTTTTATAATTTATATATTCACAGTAAAAATATGGATTTCTAACATTCAAACAATTTTCATTTCAGATATGAATAGTTTTTCACACATGAATATTTCTGAAAATTTCAGCAGTATAACGGCAGGGTAATTAAAACCGGCATCGTCCCGAGTACGGCTCCTCGCTCTACCTTAAAGCCTCGCAGCTTTTGACAAGGGGGATTTCAATAATCTATTTTGTACACAGACGATTTTTTTTCACAATATCAATCAATTTCTTTTTCCTTTCTTTTTTCTTCTTCTTTTTTTTCTACAACCACAAACAAACACCAAAATTCAACCAATCACATATCACAAATCAATCAAGTCGTCCATGGTCTGTGGACGACGAGTGTCGGGAGTTTCTAAACTCCGTCTGCATCCTAATATAATTTATCCATTTTATTTCTGAATTTTTGATATCTCACCTTGCTTTGACGATGCCAAAATTGTAACAGGCTCTAAAAATTCTCCGGTCAGTTTTAAAATGTAGATCTCATCGTCTCAAGTCCAACTCTTTCAATTTCGTCAAATTCTGATAATAAACGAACGAGTTATGGTTTTACAAAGGTAGTAAACAATTTTAAAATAAAATAAATTATTTAATTAATTAAAATATTCTCTTTCTTCCCTAAACTTGTTCCAGGCCGACGTTATTCTCCTTAGTTTCAAACTAGTCATCAACTTTCACCAAAACCGACGCACTGTCTGACGATCGGACAGCACCACCCAGAGGAGGCTCGAGTGGCGCGCACACACCACACGCCTGGCTGAGCTCGGTGGGGTCTAGAGAGAGGAATTGGAGGTGATGCGGCACTGGTTTGGACGAACGATTCTTAGGCACTGCGCAGCGATGACCAACTTCCACCGTTGGATCGGTAGAATAAGGGACGCTCTAAACTATTCACTCAGGAACTTAGGCAATTCGTTGAGAGGATCGAAAGATTTGGGAGCAAGAAGTTTGGAGAAGCTATCGGCCATACACGAGAAAGAAGGCGGCGGCTCCAGAAGTATTTTAGGGTTATACGGAGCACCGTATTTATACATGTATACGTATTTTCTATTTTATTTTAATTCTATTAAATTTCAATTTAATTTCTATTTCGCTTTCAAACCGAAATCAAACCCAACGAGTGACGCCCTAGCTAAATAACCCTATGTCGGACACGATGGGATATGTTTAGTAACCCAATTCGGCTATGATATGTTTTTCTTCAAATTAAATAATAAAACATTTAATTATTTAATTTAAACAAACATTGTAATTTACCGAGGCCACATACTGCTTCTAAAAATTCCAGAAAAATTATATATAGTTTTGTTTTGACGATACGGTCTCTACAAAACTGATTTCGTCGAATTTGGCGACCGTTGAAAATATGGCCATTTTCTGGTCGATCGAAATTGACTGAAATTGTCAAAACACATTTTCTTTTGCCACACTCACATATTAATCCCAAAAATTATGAAAAGTGGAATCCTGTAATAATTTGACATTCCAGATCCAGCAAAAGTGGTTTCGTCGGAAACGGAAGTCGTTTGAAAAATGGCAATTTATACGGGCCTTATATTATATTAAATTCCATGGTGACTATTCTGAAAATCCAACTGGCCATAACATTTGATCCCTGCTATGAAATTACAATTTTTCGGATTCGTTGGAAAGATATTCTTAAACAGATTTAAATATTTTTGGTTTCACTAAAATCCGATCTATTTTGCATCCTGTACAGTTAGTCAAAGTTTGAATTCAAATTTTCAAACTGCCACTCCATTTCTAACTCCCTTTAAAGTTAGAATTAAATATATTAGTCAAAACTTTGATTTGAACAAATTTTTAATCGTTATTATTTAAAATAAATTATTCCAACTATTCAAAATTTAACAAAACAGTCAAAATAAATTTTTTAAATTGGTTCTGATTTTCCGGGTTGTTACAGGCTTCGTATGCAATAATTACAACCTGATGACAGCTTCTGGACCATTTTCATTTCATTGCCCAAATCTGGGTTTCGATTAACTATTCAACCGAAAGAGGCTACACTATAATAACCACCTTTGCAACAAGTATTTTTGGATGCCTATTATTCAATACTCCGATCTGGGTTTCGAATATGATATATCTAAAGGGGACTTTACTCACGATTAACTATTTTAGAAAAAGACATTTTTGAATATTATTATCTATTATCAAAGGTAGAGTTACAAATTCCTCGAAATCATAATTAACTTTTCAATTAAAATATGAGTTGTGAAGATTCTGAAACTAATAATTATTATATTACACTAATTGCAATGTCGTAATACCGACACCTATACATGGACTTTAAATCCTTTGAAAACGAAAGATTACAGTCTTCTTATTATCATCAAAATAAAGTATTCTAAAAAGAAAAATAATAAATATATGAAAGTAACTCAAGTGCATATTAAAAATCATTGTAATCAAATGTTATTCACACCAACCATGAAATATTCACAATAATTCAGAAACAAGATACAAAGCCTTCGAATCTTTTCTATATAGTCTTTGACAAAAATCGGGTCTGAAACACAGTTAAGAATGGTGTATAGCACCTTTTTATTTTTTTCTCTTTATATTTACTGCCTTCGACGCTGTCAATGGACTCTATTTGAAGTTTGAGAGAATGTTCGAAAACCTTGTTAGCTTCCAAAAGTAATTTATCAGTCCTTTCGCATTCAGCCTTTCGTTTCTTAAAAGAATATATCTTGTCATGAGGCTTCTTAAGTTGGGACTCATTATTACCAAAAATGCGATGAATATTTGCTTTCTTTTTCTCTTCTAGGTAGTCTTTTAATTCAAGATTTACTGAAGTAACCTAGTCTTCAATCACCCTCTCATCTAAACCTTTCGAGGGATTTAGAAAAATGTGAAACTTTGCCAAAGGACCCCGAGTTCCGAAGGAGGTTGATCTGGAGGATCAAGAAATTAAATTTGATGCTCTTTCTCTCATAATAAATTCCAAGGATTTATTTGATGATTGCCAATCTCGCAATTAAAAATTCTAATTCACAAATTCTATGTTGAAATTTTCACATTTCATTGTCGAAATCTGCTTCCGGGTTCGCCCTAATTCGGCACCTGGTTTCTTCTAAAGTTTTATAGAACAAGTTTTTGTTTCGAATATCTCAAATGAAGTTTCAAGCCATAAACATAAGTCTTTTGCATTTGGTGCTTTCTAAACTAGTAGAAGGTAAGGGGGTTACCATCAAATTGTAATGGAATGACCTCGCCAAAAGCTTTTAATTGTCTACTTCCGGCAATTTCACAGAAAGGCTCCATGTGTATCTGCTCTGTCGGAATCAGTGGCGATGACAAAGGACCTAACCAATAAGTTCAAAAATACTATTTAATATAAAGACATAAGTACTTTATTATCACATCAAAAACTATCACATTGGTTTTGAAATACAGTCACTTTGATAAAAAATTGTAAGTTTAATTCTTTCCTTAAAAACGGAAGTAGCACGCCCTATGATCATTTTGAAGTGATGTAATCTGCTTTATCTAAGAAGATCTTCTTTATCACTCCCCAAAAAGTCAAAATGAAACTAGGATGCTCTATTTAAAGTTTGTACAATTATGTTAGAAATCCTCTCGAATGAGTCTTAATGGTCTAATTAAGAAGAACCTCTCCTAATATTTTCTTCTTAACTTAACCAATTTTGATAAGAAGTCTCGGCCGATGGGCTACTTGAAATTATAGTTTCCTGTCATTATATAGTAACACAGCTTCGATCATACAAAATCGAAATTTATAAGATTATTTATTAACAAGAACTGTTGTTACTATAGAGGATAAAATACAAGTTACAATGTGTAGAAGCCAAATATGCATCTGAAAACTCTCCCTCTCATGGTCCATTAAATATTTCCAAATTTTATCCAAAAGGAGGAAGGCTTCTATCGAAGTTTCATTTTTGGTAGGAAAAGTTGGTTGTAAAATTTATTTAACCATAGCTCCTGATGATCCGAACACTTGGTTATAGGCCCTCATGTGCAAGACTCTTCCCCTTTTGCCGAAAGGTAGATGACAAGACCTCGAAGACACTACGCCATAGATGGCATGTTGCAACGAAATTACAAGATGTTGCTAGCTACAATGTAATGATAGTTATGCTGATTTTTGTCTATTACAACATTCGCTACAAGGTGTTAGCATATATATCGGCAAGATGTTGCAGTAGCTATAAATATATCTAAATTACAAAAATTAATAAAATTTTACACCTCAGTGATTCACGCCATCATTTAAACAAAATCTCAACCATCAATCCAGACCTTAGATATTTCTATTTCCCAATTTTATTTTCATTCACCCGCTTTCCTTTTCATTTCGTTCTCACCCCCAAAATTTCCAAAATCATTCTGATCCATAATTTTCATTTACCCGCTATCTTACTTGAATCGATACCTACTTTTCTCATTTTCAGATCTCGTTCAGATAAAAACCGAGATATATTTCTTCCTAGTTTTACTCCCTTATGTTGTCTCGCCAAATCTTATTCGACATATTAGATCTGGAAATTGTTCGACGTCTGACGGATCAAGCCACCAGGGAAATGCTGTAGTTTTAGAGTTATTGTATTCAACGCAAACATCTCACATCTGAATCTCGCTTTCCCAAAATCGATCCTTTTAGGTAGATCGGAAATCAAAACAATGCGGCATTGGGTAGACAACAACGAAGGAACAAGACTTCTCAAAATTGGTGCTTGGAAGATCATCCGATATCTAATTCGATTCACTTTAAGAGGAACAAGACACTAAGACTAGGGGAATCAGTGAAATTGTTCTCCATATTTATTATTTCATGTTGATTTTCTCCTAACTCTTTTAACTGTTTCCTCGTTTATTTTGGATTTGAGTATCGTTTTTGAATATCCAACAAATTGAATCGTCCAATTAAAAATGGGTAAGATTTCTTTAACCTGTAAGATTTGAGTGATTAGCCAGTTACTAGCCATACAGCTTCAAAAAATATCTGGGTATAATGGCGTATCCTAGTTTTCACCATATAAAATACTTCAGCAAAACCTAAATGAATATTTCTGTGACATCAGTTTGATAGGCCATAGTGTATCGTGTATATAATCTTCAGGATGGTTCCGATTTTAATAGTGAATTAGTTTTCTATGTTTAAATTGATTATCTTAACGGATTCTGCCTACTTAGGGTTGCTTTCCACAGTCTAACCCCTAAACCACATGTTAACATGGAATTGTAACAATGCTTCCTATATGCAATCCCAAAGCTTCTTCATACATGCTGGCTCATTTGATTTTGTCTGTGCATCACTTGGCCTCTATTTTGTACTTGCCTTATCATTTGATTTTGCCTGTGGATCACTTGGCCTCTGTTTTGTGCTTGTCTTATTCATGCATGTTGGCTCATTCATTTATTTTGTCTTAGCTGAAACATGGCATGCATTAGATGTGACTTTGGCTGAAATCTGACTTGCATTAGCTCAACCATTTTCCATATGCTCTACATGAGTTGAAAACGGTCTTGACCTTTGCTGGTTTGATCATCTCTGAATCGCATTGGCTCATCCATTTTCATGTTGTTTGTTTCGTTGATGCTTTTTCTGGTTTAAGTCATTATGTACATGTTGCCATATTGAATTCTGGGATGTTGTGGCAGTGTACACGTGTACACGTACATGTTTATACATGCATGCTTCTGAGATTTGTTTGTCCATGTGAATACTGATAAAGAGACAAATACTGCATAATCAAAATATGATTACGAACGACCTGAATACCCGAGTCAAATAAACACACAAACAAATATATATTTTTGCAAATTTAAATTTGTTTATTTTCATATTATGATTCTAGTTATTTATTGTGCAGGCAAACAAGAGAAAAGTGAAAGAGGGAGTTGGACCAGAAGTTTGGAGTAAATACAAAGGCAAAAAGTGTATTGAGTGTTTGAGTGTATGTAGTGAGATGTAAATGTGACATGTATTATAGAGAGATGCAAAATATTGTACTATTTATGTATTGAAATATTATATTGAATAAAATATTGCTTTAATAATTTAAATTCTATGCAATAGTATTATAATTCAATATCAATATATATTATTATATGAGATGCAAAATAGTATATTACACAAGATGTGCAAACAAATTTAAAAAGTTAATATCTATAGCAACATTTTTGGAATGTTGCTACAGACATCTATGGATGTTGCTATAGACCCAAGTAGGGTTCTATTGCAACAATATTTCTTATGTTACATTAAATAGTCAAAATGTTACCTTTGAGGTCTAAGGGAACAACAAAAATTGCAACACAAGAGAAATGTTTCCGAAGACCTATGGCAACATTTTTTGGGATTGACCCAACATTTTTTGTTATTGTAGAAGGCCATTTACGGCGTAGTGAAGAAAAATTATCCCATGAAATAGTCATTAGAGAAAATTTATTATGTTATTTCACTTGTTTAAATTTAACTTATGAAAGAATATTTCTAACAACTTTATTGCAAGTTAGTTAGCAAGCAGGTTAAACACATTGGGGCTACTGAGTGGGCGACAGAAAGAAAATAATTTATCAAAAGTGGAAGCATAAATACCTGAGCTAGAGGAGGAGAGGAGCTAGTCGTGATCTCTTTTCCCTTTGAGGTCCTGGGGGTCTCACTCCTTCTCTCTAATCGAAAGCCACCATCACCACTTCCTTAAAGTTGAGAAGAAGATATCACTTCAAAAGCTTTACCTGCAGCTGAAGACTCCATTTCTCCTTCCTTAAATTCCTCCCCTTTGGAATCTTCTTCGATCAGTGGAATAAAAAAAGAGATCTCTCGCATACACCTCCTCCGTTTGTGGAGCCGCTTTGTGATGAAGTAATGCTTTTGCTAAGTACTAGATTTTTTTCGGCCAAGAGTTTGGAAGTGAATCAAAACATAAACCCGAACACTTTTCGTAATTTTCAGAGTAAACCATAAGTAATTGGGCCATGAAAGAGTCATCAATTATTTAGTCATAAGACTGGTCTAGAAAATCTTCCGTCTTCCTCTTAGCCTCCGAGAAGGTGTCATTAACCCTACTCAAATTCTTATCCTTCTTTATTATTACTCTCTCAAAGGAAGAGCATTCTGTTTCCAATTGTTTCCATAAAGACGAGCATTCCGCCTCTAAGGCTTTTTTCCTTTCAGTCATATGAGAGTGCTCGCTTTTCAACTCATCAAGTTCCACTTTCAAAGTAGTATTTTCATCCAGAAGGATTTAAGTGGAAGACTTGGCTGTAAATGCCTCCTTCTCAGCCTTATTGGTTGCAACTACTAGGGATGCATTTTTACTCTTTAACTCCTAACCTCCTTCCTGAGGTTGGAGGGTTTGTCTTCAAATACGAAAGATCCGTAGCAAAAGGCGAACCAGCTCTTCAAAAGCTGAAAATAAGAAAGACAAAACATAGTAAAGACGAAAGAAATTTGAGATAAGGGAACAAATAGTTAAAAACAATGAGTATACTTTAAGGTTTTGTGTAGGGAAATTGTTAAAAGCAGTATGCAAAGGAAACCCCAAAGCTAATTTCACCTCGTTGATAAAACAAACTGAAAGACTCGAAGAAGGAGCGACATTGGTAATTGGAGCGAGAGGGAAGGTTGGAAGCTCCTTCTCAACAATACCTGGTATCTAAAAGCAAAATTTCAAGTAATATGTTTTGAAGCTAAATCAATGTGAGGTTGTACCTTTAGGAGAAGGCACAATGCTACTTTTTAAAGTTGATGTGGTTTCAGTAATCAGGGAAGTTTCTATGTTGACACCCTCTATGTCAGAAATTTCGACTATGATTTTCGTAGAAATTTTCACTTTCTTCAAGGTAGGATTGCTGGAGGGTCCTTCCAAAGTATCTCTCTAGCCTACTTAAGGATGTTACAGAGTGTGTGCACATCAAAGAACCTTCGAGCTCTAGAGAAACAAGAGAAGACTCATTAATTATGGGAGCGCATATAATGGAACATAGGGAGCTATTGAAATAAGTCGGCAAAATAAAATGAGAAAAATAATGCTTATAAGAACAAAACAATAAAATGAAGACTTAACTTCGCGACTAAAGAGAATGAGCGAGGTAGAGGTGAACTTTAGAGGGCTGCCTCCAGCAAGATGAATCTGAACACTCATTGGAGAGACCATAATGGGAGGTGATCTCAATATACTTCGCTATTGAGGAAGAAGATTATGTTTCTGAAGATTGGTGACGGTCAAAAGTGTGGACCTCTTTCCAATATTTTCCGAAGCCTCTCTGATACCATTCATTATTTGGTCCATATTGTCCTCAGAGGCCTTAGCAAATCCTCTATAAAACAAGCATCAAAAGGAATATTAAACACAGTTGCATTATAAATAAAATTACTTAGCAAAAACTATGAATTCCTTGCTTATTCCGAAGGGCATGAGATGAAGAAGAATAATGTTTTCCAGTCCTTGGAATTGTGATGAGGTTGATGATCAAAGTCTTTTCGGGATTGGCCCGATACGAAGTAGCATTGGCCTTGCCGATTTGACCAATTGAAGAATATTATAGAGAACCGAAGGGATCAAGGACTAGCCACCAAATTAACGAGCAATCGTCTCGAAGCACACCATGTAGGTATATGTGTTTGGAGATAGTTGGATAAGAGAAAATGGTGTTTGTTGGAGGAAGCATGAAAAGAAATTAAGAAAAGGGACATATCTATTGTGCCAGATATGGATGGGAGTACAAGAAAAAATGCCATTCGTTATCAATAGAGGAGCCTCTCGGCGATGGAATTGCTTTCACGTCAGAAATAAGGAAATCTTTGAGGATGACATCCACTTCCTTCTGGGTTGTAATAAGAGACTTTCTTGAAACAACAACAACTTTTTATATCTCTTGTTCATTATCCGCGGAAGGGGTGAAAAGGATTCACCAACGATAGAGACTTCCTTTGGAGAAGTCTTCTGGACACCTTTCTTTTTCCATGTGTCTACCAGGTGATATTGTTTCATAATTGTAAAGTCATAAAGCCTAAAAATCGAAAGGGAAAGTGCTTTATATGCCATTTTCCTCCGAAAACACGATGAAATTACTAGAGAAATAACCAAACAAAGTGCATTTAAAAGATGCATGTTATGGGCTTTGATAACCGATTACTTAATCATATTCTAATTATTAGGCCTAAAGCACATAGCCTTTACATATCGAAATCACTCAATTACCTTATTATTTGACCTAAAAGTATTTGAATACAAAAAGCATATCAAACATATAAAAATGATACAAAAATTTAAGAAAGTTTGATTGAAATCAAAAGCTTCAAATCACGATCAAAATTCACGAGTGCCTTAGAGTTCCACAATAGGATCCATTGTTTGACTTAAATCCAAATAGATTATCGATTAATCAGATAATCGAAAACTCCTAAATAGGTTTAAATCCATGGGTCGATTGTGAAAATCATAATGAAAGTAAAATCATCTACCTGAAATTAGTAATTGAAATGAATATGATAATTGGACTTTTTAGTGAGCTTTTGTGCTCATGGACTTGAAATAATATTTGCAGGTAAGAAGAAAAGAAAGAGAAAAGGTACGCTATTTATAAAGACAAAGGACGGGGGAGATGAAAGAGCATCTATTAATCTAGATTTGACTATCTGGATAGGAATGTTAAGAGCCAGGAATATTGACACATGCATTGAAAATCGAAACTACAAAGTTGAAAAGTAAGAAACACCCCAGTGGGGGTAGTGGCAAATGTTAGCATCAAAAAAATCAAGGAGAAAGTAGGTGTTGGATCTGAGATGGAGTGGTGCTGAGGCTATTAGTCCTTCGGTAAAGATAAAAATATCAACATCTATTCTTGGAGCCAAAAATCAAGGAGCAATGAAATCTACTCAATAGAAAAGGCCCAGTCAATGTAACCCTAAGGGCATAATCTCCAAAATAGTCATTACAAGGCAGTAGGAATAAGACAATGAGTTCCATCCTTCCAAGGAAATCTCTATTGGCATAACCTGAAGGGATCTTTCATTAGGATTAGCTTCCTTAAGCGTATAGAGCTTAGTTTAGCATACCTTTCGGACTATCCGAAGGGAGAATGCTAGGAAGCCAATGCCTCCACCAATTGACCATCACGAGTACTCTTAGAAGTATGAAACAAGATAAAGCCATAAGCAATGCCAAAAGTCAGGAGCTCCTACATGCTCGCCTCTTCAGTAGCTAGTTAAGGTTTCAGTGTCATGAAGCATTCCTTAAGAGAAAGCTATAGCGGAATCATATCACTCTTACAAAAGACATCGGGAATACCGTTGCCAAACCTCCGCTTCATCTTCCACAGAACTACTGGGATGAAGCCTATATGACAAATGGAAGGCCAACCCGCACCTATAAATATGATCATTAGGGTTTAGAATCGGGATCCAATTTTCTCATTCTTAATCTAATATCTATAAGTTTGAGTTGTAAATCCTAATTCCTAAAGATTTGGAGGAAAAATCGGTAATCATAGAAGTTATTAATAATGCCAAGAAATTGAGGTAACGAAGTCATAACTATTTTATTATTACTTTATTATTATGTCATAACTTTGCAGGTTTCGCATCCAGTACATCTGAAAGAGGATAATCCCACCAAAACACCTTCTAGAATCCACGAAAGGTCTTAAGCTTCGAAATAAGCTAATCGTATCTACTTTGAGGTTGGGGCATTCGAAACCCACGGTTACCACATACCGATGGTTTCCTAAGATACCTTAGATCAACTAGGATCTGTGCAGTTAATGCCCTGCTATTACCCTGCCATATCTCTGATGTATCATATAGTAGATTTATACCGCTACATTATTTCTAAATAGCCTTTGAAATAGCCTTTCCTCTTTATACCTTGCTATATTTTGATATTCCCGATATATCCCATTATTTCAATTATATTCTGTTATTTCCGCTATATCTACTATAAAAGAAATGAATTCAAATATGACCTTTATAAGTTATAAAAATTTAAAAATTAATTTTATAATAGAATTTTCAACAAATAATTTTCAAAATAGGAAATACTATAATATTATGTTAAATTTAGTCAGCTAAATAAAAATTTACACTTATTTACGTATGTTTGCACATGCTTTTATTTAAAATTATGAATGTACTAATTATGATTAAATTGAACGTTAATTCTATTTTTTTATCATCTATATATTTTCAAAAGCATTAAATACGAGTTTTATTCGCTGATTTGGGCTCAACTGCTATACCATGCTTTTTCCTCACTATAACTTTTTGCACCTCTGCCGCATTGGATCCGCTGAGCGCTTTAACTTGACAAGCTAGGATCCAAGATCCCTTTCCAGCTGCCTGATAGACCTTCCATCGTCTTCGCTAAAACCTTGTAAACCTAAAACTAAACGTTAGTTTCCTAAGTTGACCTAAATTCGTGTGAGTTCAACATCTCCTTTCATAAGACGGGAAGTAACTATTCCTGTCTAACTGAAAGGTCCATATTGAAACAAGAAGAAAGATATCACCTGAAACCAATCTAGTAGAGAATCCAAGCTATTTTCAAGTGGTCGTCTATCGATACCCCACCAAAATCTTATCATTACATCTTATTTTCTAAAGGAATTTACTTTCAGAAGTCATCAGAAGGATATAACAGGAACAACTTTACGAACAATCTCTAAGTTTAACCTAATCCTTTCCCAAGCAAAGGAATCTATTGGAATACACCATTTTAGGGTGTTAACCATAAATTCGGCACATAGATACAATCCCAATTATTTGGGATTTTCCGTTTAAATAGTTGCAAATTAGGTAGACTTAATTTATTTTCAATTAAACTGACTAACGTTGGTTTAAAGTTAGTTATACATCACAAGTACATTTTGATGTGTTCATACGCCTAACATTTCATGTTAAAATCGTTGTTTGATTGAGGAGTTACTCCTTAGTTTTCTTTTACCAGGTAGTAGGTTGTTTACCTTTTGTTTGGTTTAAGTAGTCATTATTTTTTTTACAAATTCTAAAACATTTATTGATTCTTCTGTAGGTGGATCATCTGACATTGAATAACTATATGTTAGAGATCATCATGAATAATATCTAAAGGGGCATCTGATTTTAAAAAACCAAGGTGGTCATTTTGCTTAGTTGTCCCATGTTTGTTGATATGCTCAGTTACCTTAGCTTTTTTCAGATTTAGAAAGATTAATTGGGTTTTCAGAGGTTCTTGGCATTTCAGAATGTTTTTTTGAATCAATTGTGAACCTGTAGTTTTTTCATGAGGTGAGGATTTATGAGCAAATACTTTGCATTTGTCACACTTAAAAGGCACAATCTCATATTCTATGGCAATTTCGTTTGTAACACTAGTGTGAAGGAGTGTTTATATCCTAATAATCAGATTATTATCAGTGGTATTAGGCAGTTGAATCTAGCATACTAAGTGATTTGTTCGTTTTTTTTTTTTTTTTTTTGCAGTTTTCACATCTAACTATAGAGGTTCACTCACAAAGCTCGCTATCATTGGAATTACTTCAGTAGTTCATCTCCACATCGAAATTAGGTAGATGTGCCCAAAATTGTTGAAGCATTGAACTTATAAATTCATATCTAAGATGCCAAACATCTATTATAAGGAGCTTACCATAGTAAGAGTAGGTAGAAGATTGTAGAACTCACCTGTAGTCTCTATGGTCGAGAAATTGTATAGTAGAAATGGTAGTTATATGCATTATGAATATGGAATAATCCTTTTATTTCCGCACTTTGGAGCACTACACCAGAAAAAATCTTTAGTAGTGTTGGAAAAACTCAATCAAAACTTTTAGTTGCGTTTTTGTGAATGATATGACAGGACATGCAATTAAAAGTCTGAAACTTTCTGTTGCATTGTAGGAAACGCTACCAGAACTTTTTTAATATGCAATAGAAGTTTTTTCAGTGGCTTTTTTTATTCAACTATATATTTTTCGTACTATTTTACATTTATTTATGCAGTATTTTTAAAGTGCTACTAAAAGTCATTAGTTGTTCGACAGCATACTTTTAATGCTGATATTTATCATCAATGGTTTGTATCATTTCCAGCAACCACATATATAAATCTATATTAAAACCAATTACCAATAACACAATTTTCATATTCAAACCAACAACTAATTACATAATTATCATGTTCAAACGAATAATCAATCAATCATACATTAAGTCACATACCATAAGCGTTTACAAATAAGTTTACACAAATAATGCTAACAAAATATCATTACATATATATATATATGTATATATATATATATGTGTGTGTATATATATATATATAACAATTGAAGCCATATCATTGCTTGACTACCAATAATTTTTTGTTGTCGCTAGTCTTCACTTATAAAAACAAATTACCTATAGACGAGTCTAACAATCAACAATAAGAATTCGACATATACTATGATGTAACATTTTTTGCATTATTTTTAGTTTTAAAACAGTGCAGCAGATTTTATGTATCAGTTTTATATTTTTTTAGTTATCAGTTTTTCAGTATTAACTGTGTTATGTTTTTTTTCATGTGATTTTGTTGCTATGTTAATTATATAGTGGTACTGTTGCATCAACTTTGTAACTCAGTCGAACTTATTTCATTTTAAGCAATAAAACTGTGATGTAAAAGTTTTTGGCATTATTTTTTCTGTAAAACATTGCAGCAGTTTTGAGGTAGTAGTTTTATATTTTTTTAGGTATCAGTTTTTCAGAAGTAACTGTGTTATGTTGAGAACATTAATAAAACTAAAACTGATACTTACCGAGAGATGAAACTGATATCTAAAAACTGAAATCATGAAAATAACACAAAACTGAAGCGATAAAAAATATTTAGTTTGGATATGATTTGATTCCCTCTCTCATGTCGTTTGTATTCATTTTCAATTTCTTTATCATGTTTTAGGGTTAATGTTTGGATTTCTCCATTTTTAACTGGAAATCGATTAGACTAATTGCTGATTTTTCAAAAAATTATTTTTGAATTAATCAATTAAAAGGTGGTGTCTGGCGCAACGGTAAGGTTACCCGGCTGGTAATCTGGAGCGCGCAGGTTCGAGTCCCGGCCTCTTCACATATGTAAGGGAAAGGCTGTGTGCACTAATCGACCACCCCCAGAGCCCGGAAAGCGGTGAGAATAGTACTAGGACATGAGAATGCCTGGGAAGTCCTCTCGCGCTAGAGTATGGGAGCCTTTGGCACTGGGTATCCACCTTTTAATCAATTTAGTTTAGTAGTTTAAGCATCGATTTTTTTTTGAATAATGAAGATGAAAGAGAAGGAACGAAAGGAGAGTTGGAGAAATTGGAGTTCGTTGAAGAAGAAGAGGTGGCAGTCCTTCTGGATAAAATTTAAGCCACATGTCCTTGTGGAATTTTTTTGAACCGCAGTTGTCCTTGGAAATATATTCCTGTAAACATAATGCCCCAACAAGACTTGAACCTAGGTGTTTGAACCAGCAAGGCTCTTCCCAAACCAGTTCTCCGTGCATTCAATTAATTAGAGTTGAACACTAAGTTACAAATATAGATAAACTATATATAAAATATTTAAATTTTTGCCCTAGCCCATGGGTTGCCCTAGGCCCAGGCATTGGTTGCCTATGCCTTGGCCGGGTCTGCTGAAAATGACCTTCCAACTAAACGGATCGGGTTAACTTACTTATTTCCATGTGGGTTTCAGACTGGGTATGAAATTGGCAGCCTTAGGTGAACTTCAACACGATCGATGTTTATAAGTTTTTGATCGAAGAAATCAAACTTTATGCAATTTGAAGTTTTAATTAAAGTCACCTTAGTTACTCTTACTTAATTAATATTAAACCATTTGTTTAATTTGTTTCACCCAATGTTACAAAAGATCTAGCTGTGCATTAGTGGAAGATTGTATTTTAAAATGGCGTAGTTATTGTGACTGAGTCTTAAGACTCTTAACCAAATATCCTACATCATTGCTTGCACACTTTATGCATATATTAAATATATTTACTGTTAAACATTTAAGTTGAATATGTACATAAAAGTTTCAAGTTGCAGTATAGAAAAAAGGTTTGAACTGGAATCTAATCCATTTTATATATTAGATTGCACTGAACATAAAATGTAAATAGAGTTCTCACACATATCAATAGGCTGCAAAACAATTGGGTAATAATTAGTGTTTGAACTAGTAGAAAAACTAGATGCTACAAAATTTATTTCTTATTATGATTTTTGATAAACCTTTTTTATATGAATATAAAGCAACTATTGTACATCAACTTCTCATAGATGACTAACCCCGTATAGAATGAATTTAATACTATCGATCTATCACATTAAACAATTAAATTTACTTTTTTTAATATAATTATCAATAATCTATCTTTTCTATTTTGTTTCACACAAAATTTGTGGAATTTTTTTGTTTCATTACTAATTACATCTCGCAAATATTGTATATTTCTTAACTAAATTTTAGTGCTCTGATATATTTTTTAATGGGTTTCTACTTTTCTCTCTGTGTTATGTAAGTTGCTATGCATTTCTGTTTGTATATTTTGGTTTTTAGCTCATATACCTTTAGCATACCATTCAATGGGTTTTTATGTAAAATTTAAGCATTCATGTTTGTGAATTTAACTTGACTTATTATTTATTCAATTATTGTCATATTACTTCTTAAATTTATTCACTAAAACTAAAATTTCAGGCAACAAGTTTTAAACAGTTGAAGAGTAGAAATGCGAAGGCCTATATACAAGAGAGCATGAGCTTACATATTTGGTTGTTGTTGATTTTGTAGACTTAAATACGATTCATACGAACAAAGATCATGAAATCAGTCTTGATGTATAAAAAAATAAGAGAAAAAGACTAGTCATAATAAAGTGGAGGCTTCTTTTTTTTATTCAGTTTTATACAGCAGATTGTGTCGAAAGCCCAATACCGCTTATACTTGATATAATGTATATATAAAGGCCATCAGCCGTTGTATACAAAACAATTATTCATTCTGTATCATTATTTTGAGTTTATAATCAATAAATCAAACATTTCATCCGTCTTCTTATTCAATCTGCGATCTTCACTTTCATCAGGGATCACATTTCCTTACATGGTATCATCATTTGGATAGTGACTCATCAAAGATTATCAATTGATGTTCATCTTCCTTGCAATGTTGGAATGAAAATTTTAAATCCATCAGAGTAGTACCATCAGTTGGATATTGAATCATCAGAGATTATCAAAATCTCATCATCTGAGATTTTATCTTGAATGCAAAGCACTGTGCCATGCCTTCTTATTGGATGTATCAACATTTTAACATTCAAGTTTAGGAAAACAAATCTGATTGTCTCTATCAATCAAGAAAAGCAAGAACAGTTCACAATTGAAAGTTGTAGATCAACAAAGCAATCAAAATTAGTATTTTCTCTATAAACTAAGAGAAAATCAAGTATTCATCATTTAAATCAGTCACGAAAAGCACTCGATTAACCGCAAATCAGGTTCTTGCTAATCTCAATTCAAATAGAGTAATCAGAAATTATTTACCTCTACTGTTATGCTTCATCATTGTTGATATTCATGGCACAAGACAACAACTCAACGACATCAGTAAGTACTGGTGATTCTCAAACTTCTAATTCAGAACGTTTTGTCAAAACGGCTATCAGTCCACAAAGCCAAATTATCACTGTTCAGCTTGATGAGAATAATTTTCTCCTCTGAAAATTACAGGTTGAAACAACAATTTAGGGATACGGCCTAGAAGGATATGTTCTTGGTACTACACCAATACCACCAAAATTTATCACTTATGCTTAGAATAACATAGTTAGCTATGAAGAATACACCACGCATCATAGAAAAGAAAGACTAGTAAGTGCATGGCTTATATCATCAATAAGTCCAAGTCTGTTATCTTATGTTATAGGGTGTAAAACAACAAATGAAATATGAAAAACATTGAAAAGACATTCAATACACAGTCAACAGCAAAATCTCTGTTCTACAAAAGACAATTACATAACCATAAGAAGGATAACGTGAATATGAGAGAATATTTAAGTAAAGTCAAGAACATTGTGATATGTATAAAGTTGCTGATAGCAATATTGACGAATTAGAATAAATATTATGCTTATTTAATGGTCTTGGTGATGAATATGACGCAGTAGTTGTCATCATTACATCACAAAAGGTTACACCACCCTTGAATGATGATGTACTTTCACATGAAGCTAGAATTGACAACAAGAAGTCAAGTGAGACAGAATTCTCTCTTAACTATGCTGCAAATAATAGAGGCAGAGGACACGTAACAACAGAAATAATTCTACTAATCTAAGGTGTGGCTACTCAAACAAAAAAGTGGAAGAGGCAGGTGGAATAACAACAAAAAACCAAACTTGTCAAAAAAGTTGGTCATACAACACTGAAATGTTACTTTAGATTCAACTTAAACTATGTTGGTTATCAAAGTGACAGCAATCAAAGAGGATCCAATCCCAATGTCAACTTGGTTCAGAAACATATTGACTCAACATCCCAAAAAGACAACAAAGGTTATAATCAAAATAAAAGTATAAGACCTGAACATATTCTAGATGACAACTGGTACCCAGATTCATGGGCAACCAACCACATGACAAGCAATTTAGACAACTTCAAACTTGGAAACAAAAAGTATAGAGGTAAACAAGCTATAACTATGGGTAATGGTAAGCGCATTAGAATTTCTCATACTAGTAATGTTGTCATTAAAGGCAAGAAATAATTATATTTACACAATTTACTAAGGGTACACAAAATCAAGAAAAACTTGTTGAGTGTATCACAATTTTCTAAGGATAATAGTGTGTATTTTGAATTCTATCCAAAATACTGTGTTGTTAAAGACATTCTAATAAATTAAATTCTTTTGTAGGGAAATGAGGTTAACGGTCTTTACAAGTTTAAATTGGTGACAACATCAGACCTGTGAAAGAGAAATTATGCTATAATTGTGTGATGAAACAAGAAATATGTAACCATTTGATAGGTCCCTAACTGAATTACATGTTTCTTGTAAAGCTATGATGATATCACTTTACCTTATGTATGCACTTACTGCCAAATAGGAAAAAAAATCATAAGTTACCATTTGATAAGTCCCTAACTGAATACACTAAGCCTTTTGAGCTGATTGCCACAGATCTGTGAGGACCAGCTCCTGTTTTTTCTGATTATGGGTGCAAATATTATATCTCCTTTGTTGATGCCTTTTCTAGATATACTTGGATATATTTTTTAAAATCCAAATCTCAAACCTATGACACTATCACAAATTTCATTAAAATGATTGAAAACCAATTTAACACTAGAGTTAAAATAATTCAGTCTGATGGTGGAACTGAATATAAAACATTCAATAGTAATTACAAGGACAAGGGAATAATATATAGAACTACTTATCCTTATACTTCTGAATATAACGGTCTGGCTGAAAGAAAGCATAGACATATAGTGGAATTAGTCGTAGCACTACTAGCTCAAGCATCTTTACCACTCAAATTTTGGTCTGGGTCATTTAACACTGCTGTATATATGATTAACAAAATGCCAACAAAAGTGTTAAAGGACATAAGTTTAAAAACTCTTTATAATGTTAAGCCTAACTATAATAGTTTAAAGAACTTTGGTTGTCTATGCTTTCCCTATCTAAGACTATATAACTTCAATAAATTAAACTTTAGATCCAAACCCTGTACATTTATTGGATACGCCTCTAAACAAAAGGGGTGCATGTCTATAGATGAGAATGGAAGAATATTCATTAGAAGACATTTTGTCTTCAATGAATACAAATTTCCCTATATAAATGCAGGTATTAAAACAACAGTAAGGCTGTAAATAGTAAAGCAGGTATACCTGATATCCCGTAGTATATTTAGCTTCCTTAAACAGTTTGCAAATATATGGTTGTTGATACTTAAGATGTCCACAACACTGAAGTTCGATAATTCAGTGAAGAAAACATTGAACCTCCCAACCTCGCCAGATCAACACCTGAAAGAGAAGAAAGTGAAAACAATACTTCATTTAGTCACACAAATGCCAATGATGATAATAACAACACAGGAAATTCAACAACTGCTGAAGAAAGCTCAAGTCAAGCATCTGAACCAACAAACAAGCCACCAATACACTCTAGCCACATAATGATAACCAGAGCCACAACCAAAATTTTCGAACCCAAAACTTATACTGCCACAATCAATTGTGATGACCCGCTGACATTTAATCAGGTTGTCAAACAAAAAGAATGGAAAGTAGCTATGGATGAACAATACAATTCTTTTATTAGAAAGAAAAGAAAATTAATTGGATGTAAGTGGATGTACAGAGTGAAAAGAACCCCAAATGGGATTGTCAATAGATATAAAGCCAGATTGGTGGACAAGGGCTACACACAAGAGTATGGGTTTGACTATAATGAAACTTTTCACTAATAGTCAAACCAACAACAATCAGGCTAATATTCACAATTTATCAAAGGAATCTGTGGAACATTAAGCACTTGGATGTAAAGAATGCATTTCTCGATGGTGTTCTGTAAGAAGAAATTTACCTGCAGCAACCAGAAGGTTACATACAAAATCCCGATATGGTTTGTAAGCAAGACAAGGCTATATATGGTTTGAAGTAGGCACCTAAAGTCTGGTTTGATAAACTAAAGTCAACTTTGAACTTAATGGGATATCAACCCACTAAATATGGTAGTTCTCTGTTGATTAAAATTAGCAAATCATCTATTGTTACATTCTAATCTATGTGGATGATCTAATTATTACAGGCAGCAATGATGAGGAAGTAAAAAACATAACAGTATATAAATAAAGAATTCCCAGTCAAGGATTTGGGTGAAGTAACTTATTTTCTAGGTATAGAAGCTCAAAGAAATTCAAATCAAAAATGTCTCTCAATCAGAAAAAGTATACAACATAACTGTTAATTAAAACTGATATGATTGAAGCTAAATCTCAGCCAACCCTGATGATTTCATGTCAACATTACTCTACAAACAAGGGAGAAACCATAAATAATGTTAAACAGTATAGAAGTGTTGCGGGAGCATTACAATATGTAACCATAATCCGACCTGATATTGCATTTAGAGTTAACAAAATTTCTCAATTTTTACAGAATTATAAAGAAGAACACTGAAAGGCAGTAAAGAGGATACTAATGTATCTGAAAGGGACAATCTATAACACCCCACGTCCATTAATGTCACTCACAAAGGGAATGCATTAACTTCCATGGAGCGTATTTAGTGTATAGAACAAAATATAACAAGACAGATATAAATAATGGAACTTGAAAATTTTAAAACAACTTTTATTACAATGGAGAAATAGTTTGATTACAACAACTTCATAAACCAAGTACACTTAATATCCATCTTGATAAATTGTTTCAGAGTATATAAAATAAAAAGCATAAACCCCAACACAAGTAGCCATAAAAGAGATGAGCTGAACTTTACTTTCAGCAATCCAAGCACTTCCAAAAGAGAGAGAAAGAGATCCGAGATCAAACTCCACTAGTACCAGTTCCACCTGAGAACCTGGGGGGAGGGGGTAGGAAGGAAGAAAAGAGGCGAAAACAAGGGGGTCAGACATAAAGTCTGGCGAGTATAATAACTTTAACAATATAATTATTAAAGTAACTAGGATAAGGCATAAACTGGTAAGGTAAGATATGACCATGAAACAAGTGGGCATGACAAAGCAAATAAGGGGAATATTCTGGCGTTAATCTCGTTCCTAATCACAATAGGATAATTACTATACTGCACCACCACTAGTCACCCTAAAAGTTGATCCCGCCTACAGAACTTAATAATGATAATGGTAGTTTCGTCTACCCCTGGCTGCCTTCATAGGTGTCGTCTGCCCCTATCTCCACTAGTTGTACCCACTACCCCCATTCGATCGGCTCTCTAACTCGTAGATACCCGTGCTGGTCCCACAGTGAGGTGTATCACTCCCCAAAGTGGCATCCCGATACCACCAAAGATGCACGGCTTATATCTACACGATGCAACAACATCTTACCTACCAGCTCGGGCCCACGCACGCACATGACCCTGTTGGACTTGCATTGCCACCGCTAACCTGTTTTGACCTCTTACAATCAAATCCAGTAAGCATGTCCTGTCCTCGACTTGGGTCGAGCCCACAAAGATACTTAATGGGTTATTGGTTTGAAAAGGGCCCACATGCTTGACACAAGCCTTCCACCTATGCTTGGTCCCCACTATGGTTTCCCCACTTAACCCCATTCTTATTCATGTCTTCTTACATGTTTCAATCCTGGTTAAGTGCATCTAATCGTATTTCACATGCCACCCAAGGAACCCACTTAATTTCACATGCCACCCAAGGCACCCACTTAACCCCCCATGTCCCACCACATGTTTATCTGGTTAAATGTTACTTAATTCATTAGAACCGTAACCTTGTAAAGACCTCCCACATTAGGCTGACATTTGCGTTTGCTGGATTTGCCGGGCGGGTCTGGGCAGTCTTATACCGCAAACGAGCCTAACCTCGTGTCTTTACAATTGTTACACATTTAATTCGTGCCTTTGACCTCTCACATTAGACTGGCATTTGTGGCTGCTGGATTTGCCGGGTGGGTCCGGGCAGTCTTACACCACAAAAGAGTCTAACCTCATGTCTTAGGCGGTTAATTATTACACATCTTTATTTAACCCCAAATTGGATTAATATCCCTATTCAAATTTGTCAATAAATTCCAAATTTATTTATGTCCATAATTGTCTCTTAAAATTATGTCCATAAATACCAATTATGCCAATTAATGTCTCAAATTAATTATATGCCTTTTAAGGCCATTTTATGCCAATTCACAATTTATGTATATTCAATATTATCCCATCATCCCCACGCTATTCGTATGTTTTCATATGACATATGTTAGACTCGCAAATAGTCTAACTTATAAAAAGAAAAACAACATCACATAACACATAAAATAGATCTAAGGATCATGACATAAGATTACATAGCCAATAACTTGCATATGAATTTCATTCAAACTAGCATATGATACAAAACTAGCATAGGTAATGGGCATAAACTTGCATAACTTATGTACTGCTATAGATCCAAACAGAAAGCTGTGAACTTGCATATGGATCTAAACATAACGATGTAAACTTGCATATAGATCTAAACATAAAGATGTAAACTTGCATATAGATCTAAACATAAAGATGTAAACTTGCATATGGGTCTAAACATAAAGATGTAAACTTGCATATGGATCTAGACATAAAGGTTAATGTCACATAAACTAGCATATGCATATACATGTCTCACATATATTTTAACAACCCAAACTTGCATAAGATTCATACATGAATATATGATCCAATCATCACAAACTTGCATAAGATATACGATTCAACTTGCATAAGATTCACATAAGAACTAACATATGATCCAACTTGCATAAGACTAACTTATGATTCAACACAACAAACATACATATAATTTACATCACATGATTCAAAATCATATTCTCATAATCCCAATTATATCTTATCGTAATTAAATTAATTAATTATTTTGTAAGCTATCATACTCACAATTAAAAAGAAAGGTCTTGTCTTTCTGGGATCTGTATTCTGAAACTGAATTGCTCGCATTTGATGTAGACTAATCGTTATTTAGACTTGATTTGATTTTGATTCAAGCTTCTATCTTGCTTTAGGGTTGAAAGTGTATGGCGGCTACTTTAGGTTCTCCATTGACGGCATGGCTGCTCTTGTTATGAATTAATGTGATTAGGGTTAGGGGTTTAGGAGTGTTTTTATAGAAGTTTAATTTTATTAGAGCCGTCGGATTAACCTAGGGATAACCAGAACCATCAGGACCACTCAGATGCCACATCAACCCTTAGGGCAAACCGGGACATGGGTTGACAGCCAAACACCTTGGATCGACCCCTAGTCGACCCAGTGGGGCTCGGGTCGACTCCAAAAATGGTGCAGTTCAGCTATTCTCCCTCCCGATTCGCTGTTTCGAACTTTTTTTGAATATTTTTTTATATATATCTATACATATTTCTCTCATATGCATACAAACTTCAAGGCTTAATAACTTCTTCATAAGTTATCCGTTTTATGTAAATCAAATGTCTATCTTGACCCAAAATTTTGAGACGAACATAATAGCGTAACCAATTTCACTTAATTATTCTTCTAAAAATTAAGTATACTTTAATTTGTGAATTTTAATGTTATAAAATTACGGGGTGTTACATTCTCCCCTCCTTAAAGGATTTCATCCCTGAAAACTCTAAGTTAAGAAGAATGTATCCTACCAACCAATCATCCATCTACTCAACCATCATCCACAAGCATCCATTGTCCTTAAAGAAATTTCTAATGCTATATGAACTTATGAAAAAATGTGTGTATATGTTCCTTATCTAATGCAAAGATCAGGCGGCTCATTGATTCAGTTGACCTCCTTAATGCAAATCATGATAGTTCCATGCATCCATTATGTATGCGAAAGAATCCTATCGATACATATTATTTCTACATGTATGCACAACCATTCATCAAAATGCAGCATCCATATGATAACACAACCATTATACATCCATTAATTTAGATATGCACACACATTTATATGCAACATGAAGGTGATTGAGCCGATCTAGTGCCTAATGTGTGTGTACATGCATCCATGAGCAACCACAAGCAACCACTTGCATCCATTTGCATCCACCAAACATAACATGTCTCAAACACATGTTTGCAACCATAGGGTTCTTCCTAGCTAAAGATCGAAGATGTCATCGCAAAGATAATACTAAAAGATAGGACATGTGTCAACAAAGCGGTAGAAAAAGGAGAAATTAAAACATACCCTCAAAAAGGAAGGGGTACAACATACGCATTTTGTCTTCTGGTTCCCAAGTCGTGTCTCTTTGATCATCTCCCTATTGCACTTTGACCAACTTGACCTCTTTGTTGCAAAGCTTTTTGACCTCCGATCCGAGAATGCGTGTAGGAGCTCGTCTGATCGTGGCATTACGCTCTACTTCCACTTCTTCGAGCGTGCTCGGCTCTACCACTTCCGCCGCATCGTGTAAACACTTATGCAAATGCGAAACGTGAAACACGTCATGAACTCCGCTGAGCTTCTCTGGTAACTTTACTCTATACGCCATCTGTCCAATCCTCTCCGTAATTAGAAAGGGTCCTACGAACCTCGGTGCCAACTTCCTTACTGATCCAAAACGGATTACGTTTCTTAATGGTGACACCTTAACAAAAAACATGTCCCTAATATTGAATTCAAGATCGGTTCGTCTCCTATCAGCATATGACTTCTGTCGGTCCTGCGCTGTCTTCATTCGCCGTAGAATCAGGTCTATCGTCTCTGAAGTCTCCCTAATCATGTCAGGTCCAAGAAAAACCTTATCAGTGGATTCCCACCAACATGTAGGTGATCGGCACGGTTGTCTATAAAGAGCCTCAAAAGATGCCATGCCAATGCTAGCCTGAAAACTATTATTATAGGCGAACTCCACTAGTGGAAGGTGTTCTTCCCATGTTCCTCCAAAGTCTAGGATGTATAGTCTCTGAAGATCTTCTAGAACCCGATTTACTCTCTTGGTCTGGCCGTCCTTCTGAGGGTGATAAGCGGTACTTAAGCATAATTGCATTCCAACCGCCTCTTATAAGCTTTTCCAAATTTCGCTTGTGAAAATGGGATCTCTATGGCTCACAATGCTAGAGGGTATGCCGTGCAAATGAACTATCTCTCGAAGGTAAACAGATGCTAACCACGCGGCGGTCCTTCTACTTTTAACGGGAATAAAATGGGCACTTTTGGTAAGTCTGTCTACAACTACCCAAATCCCCGTATTACCCTTCCTTGATCTTGGTAACCCATCTACAAAATCCACGGAAACGCTTTCCCATTTCCAAAGCGGAATCTCTAAGGGATGGAGCAAACCTCCAGGCTTCTTTTTCTCCGCCTTGACTTGTTGGCACACTAAGCACCTAGCAACGAACTCAGCCACGTCCTTCTTCATTCCGGCCCAAAAGAAAACTTGCTTCGTATCCCTATACATCTTATCACCACCGGGATGTATGGTCATCTTAGAGCGATGTGAGTCTTCAAGAATTGCCATCTTCAAACTCTTGTCTTGTGGTACGCAAAGTCTTCCATCTCTACGTAGCCAACCTCTCTTATCTATAGCATATCTATCAAGATGACTCGAGGACTCCCCTCCTATAAGCTTGCCTACTATCTCAACCAACTGTGGGTCATTTCGTTGTGCCTCTCCAACTCGACCCAAAAGTGTAGGTTGCACCTCTAACGATGCCAATAATCTGGGTACATAATCAACGGAGGGTCTGAAGTCAAAGGAAGATATATACTCCAAACTCTGCCGCTCTACGAACAAAGAACTTAAAGTTAACTTCTTTCTACTTAAGGCGTCGACTACAACGTTTCCCTTGCCGGGGGTATATGCGATCTCAAAATCGCAAGATGCCAAAAACTCCATCCATCTCTATTGCCTCAAGTTTAGTTCCTTCTGAGAGAATAAGTACTTTAGCGACATATGATCCGTATACAACTCAAACGTATCTCCAAGCATATAACGACGCCATGAATTAAGCGCAAAAACTATGGCCGCCAACTTTAAGTTGTGGGTAGGGTAAGTTTTCTCGTGGGCTTTCAACTGTCTTCCACCATAGCATATCACCCTTCCCTCTTGCATTAAAACTGCGCCAAGCCGTGTCCCGCAAGCATCGGTATATATCGTGAATGTCTTACTCCCATCTAGCAAAACTAAAACTGGAGCTGTCGTCAAAGCCTTCTTCAGACATTGGAAAGCATCGTCATAGTCAACATCCTAAGTAAAAGTCAAAATTTTCTTTGTTAATCGAGTGAGAGGGGCTGATATCTTCGTGAAGTCCTTAATGAACTTCCTACAATAGCCAGCCAGCCCTAAAAAGCTTCTTACTTCTTTTGCATTCTTAGGAGTTTTCCAATCTTGGATTGCCACCACCTTGGCGGGATCCACAGCTATCCCTTCCTTAGAGACCACATGTCCTAAGAACCTCACTTCTTTTCTCCAAAAATGTCACTTAGAGAACTTAGGTTTTAGCTGATGTGCTCGTAGGGTCTCTAAGACTTCCCTAAGATGTAGGGTATGCTCTTCTTCATTTTTAGAGAAAACCAGAATATCTCTACAAAGACTACCACAAACTTGTTTAGAAACTCCCTAAACACCCTACTCATTAAGTCAACAAAGTATGCGGGTGCATTCGTCAAACCAAAAGGCATAACGAGCCACTCAAAGAAACCGTTAGGCGTTCTAAAGGCAGTCTTATCGTTGCTATCTTCAGCCACCCTTAGCTGATGAAACCCTGTAGCTAAATCCAGTTGCGAGAAAACTGAAGCACCCACCAACCGATTGAATAAATCGTCTATCCTCGGCAATGGGTGCCTGTTCTTCTTTGTTAGCTTATTCAGCTCTCTATAGTCCACACACAATCTAAGTGAACCATCAGCTTTTGTGTAATGACCCGCATTTCTGACCGTTGAATAATTTATTTATTTAATTATTAAATATCGATTTAACGATATCAATAACTGGAATTAAATAATATTTATATTTAATTAAAATAAATAATAGAATAAAAGATATATATTTCTGAAATAGTCAGAAATAGTGGAATTGACAATACTATGTGAAGTGGACAATTTAAAATATATAATTCAGTTTAGAGTTGAATTATAATAACGAATATATTATATGAATGCCAGTTGAATTTATAATATAATTATAATCGAGCTCGAAATGGCGCTGCAGTTCGCTATTTGGCGATTTGAACTTCAACTGAATGTACAGGGTTCGTTTTAAGTCGGATTTCTGTGAAACAAGAACCGTCAGGACCGATTTGATAATAGTTTTCTAATGGAAGAGAAAAATCAGGATTTCGTCGTGTAGATTTTGAGATATGTCCAAATCAAAATTTAAAATAGTCGTTATAGAATCATTTATCGACCGTATCGGATTTTTCGATATAACTAGAGATCGGGTGGGAATTTAGACAAGGTCCTTTTGGGAAATAGCGATAATTTAATTTTTAGAATTTTACTGTAATTTTTAATTAATTTAATAAGCAACTTTTTATTTGGAGTATTTGGCACCCTGTACCGACATTTCGGGGTTTCACAATATGAGTTCATCTACCGGTATTATTACATTTTTGGGACCAGAGCACATCACTCATTTAAATGGTATTTTTGTTTCTATCCATAACTGTCCCTACATGAACAGAATATTTCATAGTGGGGTACGCTATGTTTTTAACTTAAAACAAACTAAACTGAATGGTTAACTGGTCAAACGAACTCAAAATTCAACGAAACAAGTTTCATACGAAACCTTAGGAGGAGGTCTAGTGAAACGTCAAGGCCTCATATTTTTAGGATTTTTTCTGTAATTTTAAGGAATTAATGCTCGGTGTTTTTCATCGATATTTTCTAAGGGATTTTCGCAAATGGTGTCGGAATTCGACAAAACCTGTCCCATTGGATCCGGAATATTTTTCTATGCTAGGATCAAATTAGTTCATTAAAAACAGGGGTTATATATGGTGTCATTTTTACGAAAAACTCCATGAAAAAGTTTATACATTAAAATAATCAATATGGCTCCTTTCTCTCTTCTATATAAAGGGTGCGTTCATGACCTAATTAAAATCCATCTCCTGAAGCAATTAAAAACGGCCGCCACAAACAAATCCTTCGGGAAATTAAATTAAAAACATTTACTCAATGGAATCGGACATCGTTGGATCCGTTGTGCTGCTGTGCTCGAGAGCTCCCTGTTGATACCCTTCGAACTGAATGCGATCGAGTTTTTGGTGGGTCCGGTTCCTACAGGTCGACGCTAGGGATCAGGCTAGGCTCGACTGTAGGCGGAGTTAGGCGTTTTCATGGGAGGCTTTGCGTTTGGGGTAGAAAGAACTTTCGAGTGGAAAATTTTTGTAGTGTTCGACGATGAAAGAGTTCGATGCCCTCTCTGGGATCGACTGTTTTGGGGTCTCGACGCAACCTTGAATGGTGGTTCGAGTGTTGCCATTTGGGTACGGGATGGAGTCACGGCAGGGAGTAGAGGAAGTTTGATGTATGGGGACGTGAGCAAGTCTGTACGTGAAGGAGTGGATGAATAGAAGGGGAAGGAGGACCGCAGATAGATGAAAGGGGAGGGACGTTTTAAGTGGTGAAGTTTGTTTTGTTGGTTTTGTTTACTATGAAAGGACTGGGTATGCGTTAGTTATAATGTGGAAGGAGTAGGGTGCAAACTGTGTTGAGTGCTACAAGTTAACCGGAGGTATTGGGGTGAATTTTAGGGGAAGAACGAAGGGGATTGAAGAGGCCAAAAGGGATCGGAATAGGGAGTTGACTGGAAGGGAGCGACTGTGTGGAAGTTGGGGAAGAAGACAGATTTTATCAAATTGGGGGAGGGGAAGATAACGGACCCATTAATTCCAGTTGGGCCCAACGTTGAGGTTAAGCCCATTTATAAATTTAATCGTGTTTTAATCTAATTTAAATGTATCTCAACTTCTTAATATGATAACTTCTACGTACGAGGTCAAAATTTCGAACCGTAAGTTGCGATGGGGTCGTATGGACGGACACTACACCATGGAGCTGACTGGAAGTGGATTCGAGCTCGTTTGGATTTATGGCGGAATGAATTGTTTGATTCAAATCAAAAACAGTTTATCGTTCTTTAACGATGAACTGCAAATGTGTGTAAATCTCACTAACTCTGAACAGTTTATAATTTCATGTTGTATTGTTAGAACTGTTAAAATTGTCTGTTTGACTGTGTGTTGATTGTTTGATTGAACTGGTAGTCAGTTAGTTAAATTTCTATATTGATTCTGTTTAACAGAATATATCATATGGAACCGAAAGTGATGTTATCTATATTGTCTAACATCTATGATGCAGGGAAACAGGTTAGAGGAATCCGACTGGATTCCTCAACAGTTATTTTATTGTTTTTCATATATTGTGTTATATGATGGATATAATCTGTTGTCGATTATATGTGTTTGGACGATAGTGATCATCGTGATTTGATATGTAGAATATCATAACATACCGGAATGTAGATTGTAACACCCCGCCTCCGCTAGGGTCACTCGCAAAGGAATGCCTAGCTTTAGAGGGGCATTATTGGTAAACATGCACAGAAATATCACAAGACAGAACATATATAAATAGCGGAAGTAAAATCAAACTTTCATAACATGAATAAATAAGGTCTAAAGCCTTTTACATCAGAGTACATCAAAACCTGTCTGGAAATAGTAAAGAAGCATAAAGACTTTTTAATAAATTATTCCCCAAGTAAAACAGTAAAGTAGCCATAGCCAAGAGAAGTCCAAGCCATCCATGATGACCTTCAAGCAGAAGAAGTCTGAACTAAACTGCATTGTTTCCTCCCTGTAACCTGGGGGGGAAACGGAAGAAAAGAGGCGAAACAAAACGGGTCAGTCAAAAAGACTGAGTAAGTCCTATCTACTTCCAGTATAAAAACAGGTAAAGGTAACATGACATGCATAAACTGAAAGTAAACATAAGGATAACTACAAGATAGATAAACCAGGGTAGCCGGTTGAACTACTGCGGCAAGGTAAACTAAGGTATCGTGATAAACTACGGTGTTATGATAAGTCAAGGTATCACAACGTCAGATTTCTATCGAGTACATTATCCCAAGGTATCTACCCCGCCTGACATCCCACGGTATCCATTATGTATATTCTTCCTAGTTCTAACATGTATATTTGCTCTGCACCCTCCGTACTAGTATCCCAGCCTTAGCTATGTGTTAACCATGAATGTCCCTTACTCAAAGTCGTGGAATGGTCCATGTCAACCTAATATATCTCATATATAGGTTACTCAAATCATATGTTTCTTTCCATGTATATAAATTCAGTCCTTTGCCGTACCTCGTATGGGCTTCCTCATGTCGTATTATCCTTGAAATCGTTTGGACTGTCACCCTTGTTCTAGCTAGGCTCTACCATATGAATCATCGTTTGAACTGCTAGGACTTACGCCACCTAGCACCACTAGGGATTACGCTCACCTATTTCACGCTTTCGTATTTCGGTTTGGGTTAAACCACCTAGGCCACTAGGGATTACGCTAACCCTCAACCGCGCCCCTTTTTCCCACGCATTCATCGTGAATCGTTTTTCTATAACTGTATGCACATGTATCACATCGTGCCATCCGAGTCCTGTCACAGGGCAAAACAAGAAATACAGGACTCGGTCGGGAGCTTTAGGTTTTATCTGCCGATGCAGATACTAAGGTCTGCTTTTCTACACGTGGCTATGGTCCCACGAGACCCCTCCCTCAACTAGTGAAAGGCAACACAAGAGAAAATCTTGCATGAGAACTACACTCCGGCCAGCCCATGTCCTACGACCTACCTCACCCATAATTAGATAGCAAATTATGGTCTGTTGGGTGTCCCCTGCCTTTCCGTACGTACACGCTTGACTCAAGATGGTAGATGATCAACGAACTTGCTATCTCAGGCACCTTATGTATTCGCCGACTCACTGCTATCCACCCCAGTCTTTAGGTCGCTCGCATAGCAACCAAGGCATATTCTTGGTTCTTCTACCGCAGACCTCAACCTCTCGTGAGCCTAGTATAATGACCTGGCAGCTCACAGAGGGATCCCAAGAATATCCTCACGTTTCCCGAAGCCGCTGCTTCGTTACCCAGTTCGTTGGAGCCTTTATCTAAATCAGATAGCCTGCTCCTATACGCATACTTAAACGTTGACCTAACGTATCGGGTTACCAATCTATCTAAGAAATGGTCCAAATTTCCTTGACTAAGAATCATTACTTAGTTTCCCTTAACTAAGGTTTACCACTTAGCCTTATTTCCATAATCCTGGTTGACTATGGTTATTTACCTAATCCTCCGAATTAGGGTTTATCTGATGGGTTAAGGGTCACTTAAGTTCCTAACTTAGCCCGTCTACAAACCATTTCAAAAATTGGCTAAGTATCCAAGTCCAAGACTTAACCCTACAAACCAGGTGTCAAGTTGGCTAAGTATATTAAGCAATCCATAACTTAACCTCGTCTAATTATCATTTTAGATGGGTTAATTATATAAATTAACTTGACCTTGTCAAATTACCGAGTCAAATCGGTCAAGCGTATTCAAGTGATTCGTGACTTAGCCTTATCATGTTTTCACGTTAGATTGGTTAAGTATAGATTAACTTAACCTCATCAAATTAACGAGTTAGATTGGTTAAGTATAGGTCACTTAACCTCATCAAATCATCGTGTTAAATTAGTTAAGTGTTTAACTTAACCCCATTAAATTACCAAGTTGGATTAATTAAGTCTAGGCTAACTTAACCCCATCCGATTACCATGTTTAGATTAGTTAAGCCTAATCTTAACCCCATCCATTAACTGTATTATACAGTTAAGTGTCATTAAGAAAATTTACTTAACCTTATCACGTTATCGTGTTGGATTGATTAAGTGTTGGTTAACTTAATCCCGTCCACTAGTCGTATAAAAATGGTCAAGTGTCATTAGGCAAATCAAGTTACTTAACCTACCCAAGCTTATCATGTTTTGTTAAGTATCATTAGCCTAATCAAATTACTTAACCCATTTGTCCATATCATATCTGGTTAAGCCTCATTAATCAAATTAACTTAACCCTACTATGTGGCATTAATTTAATTAATGCACCCTCAACCTCTCACATTAGACCTTGTTGTGGTTACTAGTTAAGCCGGGCGGGTCCGGGTAGATTTACACCACAACCTAGTCTAACCTCGGGTCTTAAGCGCGACATGACCAACTTCTCACATTGGGTCCTATTGTTTGCAACTACTAGTTAGGCCGGTCGGTTCCGGGTAGTTTTACGTTGCAAACTCAACCCAACCTCGAGTTGGCCACACCTATATTATCTAAGTTCATCATGTTTCCAAAACATGTTACAAGTTTTCAAGCATTTGGGTAGACCTAACTTAATAGGTAAATTCCCAAAGGGTAGACCTAACTTAATAGGTAAATTCCCAAGCTCATGTTTTTATGCATACTTACATGCCAACTTCCATGTTATCTTTCAAGTCATATTTTCAAGTATAAACACATGTCATATTCAAGTTAAGATTTTGCGACATGTTCATGTTTATCTAACTACCCAAAATCGTGTTTTCCCAACGCAAGCAAAGCGAGTCAACATAGTAAGGATACTATGTCACATATTGGTCTCAAAACATGCATGATGCCAAAAAGGGCTTGGCTTCCACATGCATAACATCATAAAGAGATTGGCCATAAGCATGCATAGTGTCATAAGGTAATTTGGCCACAAACATGCATATTATCAAAATGGGTTTGGCCATAAACATGCATAACTTAAAAGAGGGGATTGGCCATGAGCATGCATAATCTCATAAAGGATTTGGCCACAAACTTGCATGTTAGCATAAGGGGTTTGGGTTCATAAACATGCGTAAGCCCCAAAATCTTGTCTTAGCCAATGTTTCACAAGTCAAATGGTTCCCAAAGGTTCATGCAAATCTTCCATAGACAAAGATCCAAACTTGCAAGTTAAACTAGGTTATGCATAGCATGAGAGGCATGATTAAGTCACTCACATGGCCTAAGATCATAAATATGAACACAAGAGGCATGGTAAGGTTCATATAGGTTCGCATAATCATGTTTAGCCTCATTTTATCCCATGTCATTATCAAAACTACCGTTTCCATCTAAAAGTAGCTATAACTTACCTAGTATGGCAAGAGGACTAGGAGCATGCATCGTTTTAGCGAGGAAAGGTGGCTCCTTTGATGAAGATCCGTCATGAAACTCGCATAGCAACGTTGATTTGGCCTTGATTTGGTGTAGCGAGCTTGCACCTTTTGATTTGAACTTGATTTGGATGCATAGGCTCTAGGGATTTGAGATGGAGGCCATGATCAAAATTGATTTTGGCAGCATTTAGTTACTAGGTTTGATTTTTTTAGGGATTTAGGTTAGGTTTAGGGTCTTTTTATAGAGATTAGGATAGTTTTAGGCCCTTAGATTAACCCTAGGATAGATTAGGACCATCAGATCTTGGAAGTTTCCAGAATCAGCCCAAGAACAAGACCAGGTGAGACAAGCAGGTGCACCAGGCAGCTTGCCCCGGCCACCCCCTGTCGACAGGCAAGTCGACAGGGCTGTCGACTTGGTCTGGGCCCAAGTCGACAGGCCTGTCGACAGCCCTGTCGACATGGCCTAGGCGGGAAACTTCCCGCCTGGCCCCAGATCTGATTTCCAAAACTGTTTCCGAAATTCGAATTTCCCGAAAACTTCTTTGGGCCTTAACCGGGTCATACAGACTCCGATTTTCGAAAACTCGGACTCTATTTCGCGTATTTTTCCGAGACGAACGCAATGGCATAGCCCGTTTTACTTGATTCAGAATTTAAAATTAAATTCTGCCTTGATTCTCGTTTTAACATGTTATCGAAAAATACGGGTTGTTACATTCTCCCCACCTTTTAGGATTTCGTCCCCGAAATCTCTAAGTTAGGAAGAACATATCCTACCATCCATCATCCATCTACTCAAAACATCATCCACAAGCAACCATCGTCCTTAGATGATTTCTAATGCTGTATGAATACATGCAAAGAGTGTGTGTAAATGTTCCTTAGCTAATGCTAATGATCAGGCCTGAATGATCTTCCTAATGCAAGATATGTTAAGTGCCATGAATCCAACATGTATGCAAATAGTCCTAGTCATATGGATACTATATGCGTGCACAATCATTCATTCATATGCAACAACCGCATGATAACACATTCAATTTCATCCATAAACAAGTATAAATACTCGTGCATATGCAATATGAAATGTAACCGAGTCGAGCTAATATCTAATGTAAATTCACGCATCCACGAGCAACCATTTGCAACCACTTGCAACCATATCAACCATAACATGTTTCAAATACATGTTTACATCCATAGGGTTCTACCTAAGATTCCCTGAAACAGGGTCGAGAAGATAGCCAAAACAAACTCCGTACGGGGTTTGTAACAGAGACAGGACCGAGAGGACATCCATAAAAGATAGCCTACAAGCAAGCTCAACAGAAAACAGGGATCAAGGATATACTCCCAAAAAGAGATATCATGCGCGTATCTAGTCTTTGACCATCAAAGTCGTATTTCCTTGAGCTCAATTCCATTGTGCCTTGACCGTCCTTTAACTTCGCGATTTCGTGGCTTCTTGATTCCTATTTCCAAGGTGTGAGTGTAACTCGTTTCACTGCCGCCTCTCGTTTCACTTATTCTTTCCCTAGTATGCTTGGCTCAAACATATCTGCGTACTCATGCAAGCTCTCCAAAATTCACCAGTGAATTCTGGATCTCGTTTTCCGATGCCAATCCATGTTGCCCAGAGTTCTTACTAGGGTGATTCCCATAACTCATGCATAATCGAAACGAACCATCCGCCTTAGCGGCGAATCCTATTTGAACGGATTACCGACAAATGCATCCCGGGATTCTAGGTAACTAACCATGACAGAACCCAAAAAGGGTTACACGAGACTTCGAGGGTATCACCAAGGCAAGTCAAGAATCCAACCACGCTCTTTCTAAAACCGAGAATGGTATCTCTTACTGGATAACCACTTTACCCCTAGAATCCATCCGCAACTTATAAACATAAGCATTATTTCCAAGCTCAACACTTGATATAGACATTCTCAAATCCAAACAAGCCATGAGTAAATGGACCGACCTTCCAATAGGACTTGAGACAAAAACGGGATCCTCTACTACGCTAGTACTAAGGTGCAGAGACTCAACTATCGAAGCGGACTTAAAAGATGCGGTGATCAGAACAAAGTCCCGACGGGGTGATAGAGAAGAAAAGCTAAACCTTTAACAAGATCGTTACCCTCCTTCCGAGGCACCCTAGAAATGAGAGCATACTACTGCCCTCCCGATGATCTTGTCCTCGTCCCATGATACTTAACTATCCGTCCCGTTTCACCATGCCAAAGATACTCTCTCGTCATGGGTTTCATTGTTCATCTTTCTCTCTCATTCTGAGTTGAGCTATACCAACAAGTTGCTCATCCTTAAACTCGTATCCTTTATCCTCTTTCTCACTATCCTTTCTTATAACGCGGCCATTGGTCTCCCTCCATCGCATGGAAAGCACTTTCGAAGATAGAAAAGACTAGTCGCAGTTAAAACCACTGTGACTACAGATGGAGGAAAGAAAGGAAAAGAGATTCAATCAAGGAAACCAGGATAGTGCTAATGGCCTTTGGGGAATAGCCTTTTTCTTTTTAAAAGAAAATTTTCTTGAAAAATGCTTCTTTATAAACGATTTTCAAATAGTTTTCAGAAGGTCTTTAAAAACTTTTGCCAAGTCTGGTAACCTTCTGCTCTGATACCAAATGTAACACCCCGCCTCCGCTAGGGTCACTCGCAAAGGAATGCACTAGCTTTAGAGGGGCATTATTGGTAAACATGCACAGAAATATCACAAGACAGAACATATATAAATAGCGGAAGTAAAATCAAACTTTCATAACATGAATAAATAAGGTCTAAAGCCTTTTACATCAGAGTACATCAAAACCTGTCTGGCAATAGTAAAGAAGCATAAAGACTTTTTAATAAATTATTCCCCAAGTAAAACAGTAAAGTAGCCATAGCCAAGAGAAGTCCAAGCCATCCATGATGACCTTCAAGCAGAAGAAGTCCGAACTAAACTGCATTGTTTCCTCCCTGTAACCTGGGGGGGGGGGAAACGGAAGAAAAGAGGCGAAACAAAACGGGTCAGTCAAAAAGACTGAGTAAGTCCTATCTACTTCCAGTATAAAAACAGGTAAAGGTAACATGACATGCATAAACTGAAAGTAAACATAAGGATAACTACAAGATAGATAAACCAGGGTAGCCGGTTGAACTACTGCGGCAAGGTAAACTAAGGTATCGTGATAAACTACGGTGTTATGATAAGTCAAGGTATCACAACGTCAGATTTCTATCGAGTACATTATCCCAAGGTATCTACCCCGCCTGACATCCCACGGTATCCATTATGTATATTCTTCCTAGTTCTAACATGTATATTTGCTCTGCACCCTCCGTACTAGTATCCCAGCCTTAGCTATGTGTTAACCATGAATGTCCCTTACTCAAAGTCGTGGAATGGTCCATGTCAACCTAATATATCTCATATATAGGTTACTCAAATCATATGTTTCTTTCCATGTATATAAATTCAGTCCTTTGCCGTACCTCGTACGGGCTTCCTCATGTCGTATTATCCTTGAAATCGTTTGGACTGTCACCCTTGTTCTAGCTAGGCTCTACCATATGAATCATCGTTTGAACTGCTAGGACTTACGCCACCTAGAACCACTAGGGATTACGCTCACCTATTTCACGCTTTCGTATTTCGGTTTGGGTTAAACCACCTAGGCCACTAGGGATTACGCTAACCCTCAACCGCGCCCCTTTTTCCCACGCATTCATCGTGAATCGTTTTTCTATAACTGTATGCACATGTATCACATCATGCCATCCGAGTCCTGTCACAGGGCAAAACAAGAAATACAGGATTCGGTCGGGAGCTTTAGGTTTTATCTGCCGATGCAGATACTAAGGTCTGCTTTTCTACACGTGGCTATGGTCCCACGAGACCCCTCCCTCAACTAGTGAAAGGCAACACAAGAGAAAATCTTGCATGAGAACTACACTCCGGCCAGCCCATGTCCTACGGCCTACCTCACCCATAATTAGATAGCAAATTATGGTATGTTGGGTGTCCCCTGCCTTTCCGTACGTACACGCTTGACTCAAGATGGTAGATGATCGACGAACTTGCTATCTCGGGCACCTTATGTATTCGCCGACTCACTGCTATCCACCCCAGTCTTTAGGTCGCTCGCATAGCAACCAAGGCATATTCTTGGTTCTTCTACCGCAGACCTCAACCTCTCGTGAGCCAAGTATAATGACCTGGCAGCTCACAGAGGGATCCCAAGAATATCCTCACGTTTCCCGAAGCCGCTGCTTCGTTACCCAGTTCGTTGGAGCCTTTATCTAAATCAGATAGCCTGCTCCTATACGCATACTTAAACGTTGACCTAACGTATCGGGTTACCAATCTATCTAAGAAATGGTCCAAATTTCCTTGACTAAGAATCATTACTTAGTTTCCCTTAACTAAGGTTTACCACTTAGCCTTATTTCCATAATCATGGTTGACTATGGTTATTTACCTAATCCTCCGAATTAGGGTTTATCTGATGGGTTAAGGGTCACTTAAGTTCCTAACTTAGCCCGTCTACAAACCATGCCAAAAATTGGCTAAGTATCCAAGTCCAAGACTTAACCCTACAAACCAGGTGTCAAGTTGGCTAAGTATATTAAGCAATCCATAACTTAACCTCGTCTAATTATCATTTTAGATGGGTTAATTATATAAATTAACTTGACCTTGTCAAATTACCGAGTCAAATCGGTCAAGCGTATTCAAGTGATTCGTGACTTAGCCTTATCATGTTTTCACGTTAGATTGGTTAAGTATAGATTAACTTAACCTCATCAAATTAACGAGTTAGATTGGTTAAGTATAGGTCACTTAACCTCATCAAATCATCGTGTTAAATTAGTTAAGTGTTTAACTTAACCCCATTAAATTACCAAGTTGGATTAATTAAGTCTAGGCTAACTTAACCCCATCCGATTACCATGTTTAGATTAGTTAAGCCTAATCTTAACCCCATCCATTAACTGTATTATACAGTTAAGTGTCATTAAGAAAATTTACTTAACCTTATCACGTTATCGTGTCAGATTGATTAAGTGTTGGTTAACTTAATCCCGTCCACTAGTCGTATAAAAATGGTCAAGTGTCATTAGGCAAATCAAGTTACTTAACCTACCCAAGCTTATCATGTTTTGTTAAGTATCATTAGCCTAATCAAATTACTTAACCCATTTGTCCATATCATATCTGGTTAAGCCTCATTAATCAAATTAACTTAACCCTACTATGTGGCATTAATTTAATTAATGCACCCTCAACCTCTCACATTAGACCTTGTTGTGGTTACTAGTTAAGCCGGGCGGGTCCGGGTAGATTTACACCACAACCTAGTCTAACCTCGGGTCTTAAGCGCGACATGACCAACTTCTCACATTGGGTCCTATTGTTTGCAACTACTAGTTAGGCCGGTCGGTTCCGGGTAGTTTTACGTTGCAAACTCAACCCAACCTCGAGTTGGCCACACCTATATTATCTAAGTTCATCATGTTTCCAAAACATGTTACAAGTTTTCAAGCATTTGGGTAGACCTAACTTAATAGGTAAATTCCCAAAGGGTAGACCTAACTTAATAGGTAAATTCCCAAGCTCATGTTTTTATGCATACTTACATGCCAACTTCCATGTTATCTTTCAAGTCATATTTTCAAGTATAAACACATGTCATATTCAAGTTAAGATTTTGCGACATGTTCATGTTTATCTAACTACCCAAAATCGTGTTTTCCCAACGCAAGCAAAGCGAGTCAACATAGTAAGGATACTATGTCACATATTGGTCTCAAAACATGCATGATGCCAAAAAGGGCTTGGCTTCCACATGCATAACATCATAAAGAGATTGGCCATAAGCATGCATAGTGTCATAAGGTAATTTGGCCACAAACATGCATATTATCAAAAAGGGTTTGGCCATAAACATGCATAACTTAAAAGAGGGGATTGGCCATGAGCATGCATAATATCATAAAGGATTTGGCCACAAACTTGCATGTTAGCATAAGGGGTTTGGGTTCATAAACATGCATAAGCCCCAAAATCTTGTCTTAGCCAATGTTTCACAAGTCAAATGGTTCCCAAAGGTTCATGCAAATCTTCCATAGACAAAGATCCAAACTTGCAAGTTAAACTAGGTTATACATAGCATGAGAGGCATGATTAAGTCACTCACATGGCCTAAGATCATAAATATGAACACAAGAGGCATGGTAAGGTTCATATAGGTTCGCATAATCATGTTTAGCCTCATTTTATCCCATGTCATTATCAAAACTACCGTTTCCATCTAAAAGTAGCTAGAACTTACCTAGTATGGCAAGAGGACTAGGAGCATGCATCGTTTTGGCGAGGAAAGGTGGCTCCTTTGATGAAGATCCGTCATGAAACTCGCATAGCAACGTTGATTTGGCCTTGATTTGGTGTAGCAAGCTTGCACCTTTTGATTTGAACTTGATTTGGATGCATAGGCTCTAGGGATTTGAGATGGAGGCCATGATCAAAATTGATTTTGGCAGCATTTAGTTACTAGGTTTGATTTTTTAGGGATTTAGGTTAGGTTTAGGGTCTTTTTATAGAGATTAGGATAGTTTTAGGCCCTTAGATTAACCCTAGGATAGATTAGGACCATCAGATCTTGGAAGTTTCCAGAATCAGCCCAAGAACAAGACCAGGTGAGACAAGCAGGTGCACCAGGCAGCTTGCCCCGGCCACCCCCTGTCGACAGGCAAGTCGACAGGGCTGTCGACTTGGTCTGGGCCCAAGTCGACAGGCCTGTCGACAGCCCTGTCGACATGGCCTAAGCGGGAAACTTCCCGCCTGGCCCCAGATATGATTTCCAAAACTGTTTCCGAAATTCGAATTTCCCGAAAACTTCTTTGGGCCTTAACCGGGTCATACGGACTCCGATTTTCGAAAACTCGGACTCTATTTCGCGTATTTTTCCGAGATGAACGCAATGGCATAGCCCGTTTTACTTGATTCAGAATTTAAAATTAAATTCTGCCTTGATTCTCGTTTTAACATGTTATCGAAAAATACGGGTTGTTACATAGATAAAGGAGATTTTCAAAGTGATATTGAAAACAGAATATTTATAAATTGGAATATTTATAAATAAGAGATATTTATAAATTTAAATATTTATAAATAAGGAATATTTATAAATTGGGATATTTATAAGTAGGAGATATTTTAAAAAGGAAAATAAATTCAAAACATTTCTTTTTGAATGGAAAGGCCTGTGTGGCGAGTTTGGGGATTTTCCCGATGCTCCCGTTACAAAGGAGGTTATGGCGAATTTTCCCAAAAATTTAAGGAGTTAGAATATTTCAAGAATAAATTTGAAAAGGAAATATTTGTAAACCATTTACAAATAGAATTGAAAAGGGAACATTATAAAAAAAAAGGAAATCATTTTTAAAGTGTAGAACCGTTATTTAAAAGTAAATCTTTTCAAATGAATAAAACGTTGTTAAAAAGGAGAAATCGAATATGGTATTCGAAAGTTAGTTAATCGAATATGTTATTCGAAAGGGGTTAGTCAAGTCGAGTTAGTCAAATAGAGTTAAACAGTTAGAGTTAAACAGTTAGAGTTAAACAGTTAGAGTTAAAACAAACATAGTTATTCAGGATGAGTTGCCATTTAGCACGACTGCTAGCGTAATTCGCAGGGCTGTAAATAGCCTACGGCGTTCGGATGTTTCCTGAGGGAATCAGGCGTAACCATTGTGATCGCTGCGATCTAGAGTTGAGCGAATGGAGTTAAAGAATATAAAGTTAAGCAAAATTAGAATCTGACTAGAGATTAATAAGTTGAATGGTTTCCTGGGTATCGATCTGATGTTGGTTTCGGCCTTCGGGGTTTATACTTAGGAAGTTGTTCTCTTGTTAGTTTATAGTTAGAGTCTGATAATTATGGAAGGATAGTGATACGTAAATAAACAATGGAAATGTTTTCCAACGTTGATAACAAATATTTTCTAAATATAGAAAATAAGGAAATATGTATAGATATACATGATGATTGATCGATTGACATTCCGTTGGGAATTTAGATCGTTGTTTATACACGGACATGTTTTCATTTGATAGTTAAATCACAGACTATCGAAGTTTTGACCATTTTAACGTTGTTAATATAGAGAGACCGGTTGGATTATTATCCATAGAACCACTCTGTATTGGCATAAGCGTTGCGAATCATATATGCCAAAGTTAATTGAAGACGGAGTAAAATGCAAGGGCTATCCTGTGTACAGAATAGTGCCTTCGGTTTGTCCAGTCCCAGGACAACTTGTATGGACGAATGTCTGACAGAGTATTCCTAACAAATCATATATGTTGATCTCTTCAACGTATTACGTTTTGGTGGCGGAGAAATTCGTTTCTCTTAGCTTCATACCCGTGATACCGTTAGGGAAATCGATAATGATTTGACGGGTATGACGATGTGGCATTCTAAGTGAATGAAGATATGATGTGGAAAGATATGCGTAGCTTCTAGCCTCACATCCGGTAAATGACAGAAATCGGGCAGGCAGCATGGCTAAGTCGGTCGCACCGAAGTAGGGTGTATAATAACCTATCTAGAGAATATTCATTTGCTTCTTTAATCTATCAATGCTGTCCCATATATATATACGGGAACGGTTGCTGATCCCAACCGTTGGTGATGTACATTCGATACACTCAAGCGAAATGAGTGGTCGGTCATGTGTGGCTGAGTTGCAAGATGTTCTTGTTGAACTCCAGTGTATCGTTCCTAGATTACACTGATCGGAAGGTGATTCCATACCTTGTCATAGTTGGAAACCCAATCATCCAATACGTGCTTGCGATTTTGATTGTATACTATATATATAGAACGTGAGATGCAAGCGTTTCTGCTAGATTGATATCTAATTGTATTTAGACATTATTATAATACCAGAATGATATTGCTTTGCAAAGATATTTGGATTCTCATAAGGGAAAAACCCGTTCCGTATTCACGGCGTGGTCTTATGAGATATCATATACCTATTTTAAATGATTTGAGTTTACTCACACCAGTCCCATGACTGACCCGGAGTTTATTTTGTTTTCCCTAAACTCTTGGGTGCCTAAATTTGTACGGGCAGTCAAGTAGTCAGGATTTACAGGTATACTGGAAGAGCGTGGAGCAGGAGGCTTCAAGATCATATAGCTATAGTTATTTCCGCTGTGTTGTAAGTGTTGTACTCTGATAAGTGCTATTGTATACATAACTGTTATATTTCGAAGTTATGTTATCTATTATATGTTATTCGTTCCGCTGTGAGGTTCATGTTACTCTGATGTTGTGTTCTTCTTCTTCTTCTATTCTAAGTTTCTATCTTATCTATTCTCACCCTCTAATTTCTTTCATTAATTACCGGGATTTTTGATGGTTTGGTTATCGACGTCGTGCTTACGTCGATAACCAAAGTCGCTCAAAATCCAGGTCACTACAGTTGGTATCAGAGCATTGGTTTAGTTAATACTTTGGCTCTGTGGCGTAATTCAGTAGAGATGGGATTAGTAATATCCTAGACTGAATTTGAGTGTATATATACGAGTGCGTATTTGTTAGTTAATATAAAGTGATTTATATTGTGGAGACTCATTGGTTGAGTGGCTTATGGATTCTGGACGATCAGTTTGATCCACTGTATTGGGAAGAGTTTTATAAACACTCGAATACGATGAACCGACATGATATGTTTTGAAAAGGAGGGTAATTAGAAAAAATTTACCCGAATATATTTGATATAGTATATTGGTTGTGTTGGTTGTTATTATAATCGAGTAAGATTATTAAAAAGTTAAATGGTTATAAATAACTAATCAGAATTCATATAAGGAAAATATATGAAATAAGATGAAGTAAATCTGAATTTAAATCAGATTTGGAATTAAAATAAGGAAATTTTAAGTTCCTGGGAGATTTTGAAAACATTTTCCAAACTGAAAGTGATATAGTATTGAACTCACTTCGATAGCTGGAAAATAGATTCTGATGATGAATCGCGACATCATCAGTGTTCATTTTCGAGTTCTAAGTGACGGATTACTACCAAAGGTTTTGTTTTTGAATTGTTTTGAGAAAACAAGTGGTTTAGAAATTCAAAGGTTTTGAATTGGTATTATAATTTCAAATTGATTTGAAATGAACCCAGGAATTTGAAATTTAAATTTATCTTGTGAAGTTAAATGGATTAAAATAGTGAAAGTGAATAATAAATTAGAATTTAACTTTGACTAAGTTAAATGAAGCTGGAATTGATTAGAGAATAATCTGGAAAGGAACCAAATTGATAAGTCAATAATTTGAAATTTGATATTGGGGTTCGAATGAAATTCGATTTGGATTTGAGGATATGAACTGATTGGAATTTGATTGAGATAACACTGGTATATGCTGAGTTGATAGCATATGGAGGTGATAGAGTTGATATGCCCGACAAAAAGGTACCAGTTTATATTTGATATGAGTTTGAGATTTTGATGAGCTGAATTGGCAAGCCGCTTGGCTTTTTGATTTTCTTTTGGGTTGAAGAAGGCCCAGAGAGGCGAGTTGGGATTTGAGATATCGACCAGTACAAAGGAGGTGCTAGCGAAATTTTTCGAAAAGTTAAGGCGTTAGAAAATTTTCAGAATTTTTGAAAATTGAGTTAGTCAGAATAAGTTAATATTTTAATCGATATTAATTGGTTCAGTTGAAACCAGAGATAAGAGGTAAACAGATAAATTTTTATTCAGTAAATAGGGTCGTCCTCTACCTTAGCAAATTTCGAGGACGAAATTATTTTAAGGGGGAAAGATTGTAATGACCCGCATTTCTGACCGTTGAATAATTTATTTATTTAATTATTAAATATCGATTTAACGATATCAATAACTGGAATTAAATAATATTTATATTTAATTAAAATAAATAATAGAATAAAAGATATATATTTCTGAAATAGTCAGAAATAATGGAATTGACAATACTATGTGAAGTGGACAATTTAAAATATATAATTTAGTTTAGAGTTGAATTATAATAACGAATATATTATATGAATGCCAGTTGAATTTATAATATAATTATAATCGAGCTCGAAATGGCGCTGCAGTTCGCTATTTGGCGATTTGAACTTCAACTGAATGTACAGGGTTCGTTTTAAGTCGGATTTCTGTGAAACAAGAACCGTCAGGACCGATTTGATAATAGTTTTCTAATGGAAGAGAAAAATCAGGATTTCGTCGTGTAGATTTTGAGATATGTCCAAATCAAATTTTAAAATAGTCGCTATAGAATCATTTATCGACCGTATCGGATTTTTCGATATAACTAGAGATCGGGTGGGAATTTAGACAAGGTCCTTTTGGGAAATAGCGATAATTTAATTTTTAGAATTTTACTGTAATTTTTAATTAATTTAATAAGCAACTTTTTATTTGGAGTATTTGGCACCCTGTATCGACATTTCGGGGTTTCACAATATGAGTTCATCTACCAGTATTATTACATTTTTGGGACCAGAGAACATCACTCATTTAAATGGTATTTTTGTTTCTATCCATAACTGTCCCTACGTGAACAGAATATTTCATAGTGGGGTACGCTATGTTTTTAACTTAAAACAAACTAAACTGAATGGTTAACTGGTCAAACGAACTCGAAATTCAACGAAACAAGTTTCATACGAAACCTTAGGAGGAGGTCTAGTGAAACGTCAAGGCCTCATATTTTTAGGATTTTTTCTGTAATTTTAAGGAATTAATGCTCGATGTTTTTCATCGATATTTTCTAAGGGATTTTCGCAAATGGTGTCGGAATTCGACGAAACCTGTCCCATTGGATCCGGAATATTTTTCTATGCTAGGATCAACTTAGTTCATTAAAAACAGGGGTTATATAAGGTGTCATTTTTACGAAAAACTCCATGAAATAGTTTATACATTAAAATAATCAATATGGCTCCTTTCTCTCTTCTATATAAAGGGTGCGTTCATGACCTAATTAAAATCCATCTCCTGAAGCAATTAAAAACGGCCGCCACAAACAAATCCTTCGGGAAATTAAATTAAAAACATTTACTCAACGGAATCGGACATCGTTGGATCCGTTGTGCTGCTGTGCTCGAGAGCTCCCTGTTGATACCCTTCGAACTGAATGCGATCGAGTTTTTGGTGGGTCCGGTTCCTACAGGTCGACGCTAGGGATCAGGCTAGGCTCGACTGTAGGCGGAGTTAGGCGTTTTCATGGGAGGCTTTGCGTTTGGGGTGGAAAGAACTTTCGAGTGGAAAATTTTTGTAGTGTTCGACGATGAAAGAGTTCGATGCCCTCTCTGGGATCGACTGTTTTGGGGTCTCGACGCAACCTTGAATGGTGGTTCGAGTGTTGCCATTTGGGTACGGGATGGAGTCACGGCAGGGAGTAGAGGAAGTTTGATGTATGGGGACGTGAGCAAGTCTGTACGTGAAGGAGTGGATGAATAGAAGGGGAAGGAGGACCGCAGACAGATGAAAGGGGAGGGACGTTTTAAGTGGTGAAGTTTGTTTTGTTGGTTTTGTTTACTATGAAAGGACTGGGTATGCGTTATTTATAATGTGGAAGGAGTAGGGTGCAAACTGTGTTGAGTGCTACAAGTTAACCGGAGGTATTGGGGTGAATTTTAGGGGAAGAATGAAGGGGATTGAAGAGGCCAAAAGGGATCGGAATAGGGAGTTGACTGGAAGGGAGCGACTGTGTGGAAGTTGGGGAAGAAGACAGATTTTATCAAATTGGGGGAAGGGAAGATAACGGACCCGTTAATTCCAGTTGGGCCCAACGTTGAGGTTAAGCCCATTTATAAATTTAATCGTGTTTTAATCTAATTTAAATGTATCTCAACTTCTTAATATGATAACTTCTACGTACGAGGTCAAAATTTCGAACCGTAAGTTGCGATGGGGTCGTATGGACGGACACTACACCATGGAGCTGACTGGAAGTGGATTCGAGCTCGTTTGGATTTATGGCGGAATAAATTGTTTGATTCAAATCAAAAACAGTTTATCGTTCTTTAACGATGAACTGCAAATGTGAGTAAATCTCACTAACTCTGAACAGTTTATAATTTCATGTTGTATTGTTAGAACTGTTAAAATTGTCTGTTTGACTGTGTGTTGATTGTTTGATTGAACTGCTAGTCAGTTAGTTAAATTTCTATATTGATTCTGTTTAACAGAATATATCATATGGAACCGAAAGTGATGTTATCTATATTGTCTAACATCTGTGATGCAGGGAAACAGGTTGGAGGAATCCGACTGGATTCCTCAACAGTTATTTTATTGTTTTTCATATATTGTGTTATATGATGGATATAATCTGTTGTCATTTATATGTGTTTGGACGATAGTGATCATCGTGATTTGATATGTAGAATATCATAACATACCGGAATGTAGATAAAGGAGATTTTCAAAGCGATATTGAAAACAGAATATTTATAAATTGGAATATTTATAAATAAGAGATATTTATAAATTTAAATATTTATAAATAAGGAATATTTATAAATTGGGATATTTATAAGTAGGAGATATTTTAAAAAGGAAAATAAATTCAAAACATTTCTTTTTGAATGGAAAGGCCTGTGTGGCGAGTTTGGGGATTTTCCCGATGCTCCCATTACAAAGGAGGTTATGGCGAATTTTCCCAAAAATTTAAGGAGTTAGAATATTTCAAGAATAAATTTGAAAAGGAAATATTTGTAAACCATTTACAAATAGAATTGAAAAGGGAACATTATAAAAAAAAGGAAATCATTTTTAAAGTGTAGAACCGTTATTTAAAAGTAAATCTTTTCAAATGAATAAAACGTTGTTAAAAAGGAGAAATCGAATATGGTATTCGAAAGTTAGTTAATCGAATATGTTATCCGAAAGGGGTTAGTCAAGTCGAGTTAGTCAAATAGAGTTAAACAGTTAGAGTTAAACAGTTAGAGTTAAACAGTTAGAGTTAAACAGATAGAGTTAAAACAAACATAGTTATTCAGGATGAGTTGCCATTTAGCACTACTGCTAGCGTAATTCGCAGGGCTGTAAATAGCCTACGGCGTTCGGATGTTTCCTGAGGGAATCAGGCATAACAATTGTGATCGCTGCGATCTAGAGTTGAGCGAATGGAGTTAAAGAATATAAAGTTAAGCAAAATTAGAATCTGACTAGAGATTAATAAGTTGAATGGTTTCCTGGGTATCGATCTGATGTTGGTTTCGGCCTTCGGGGTTTATACTTAGGAAGTTGTTCTCTTGTTAGTTTATAGTTAGAGTCTGATAGTTGTGGAAGGATAGTGATACGTAAATAAACAATGGAAATGTTTTCCAACGTTGATAACAAATATTTTCTAAATATAGAAAATAAGGAAATATGTATAGATATACATGATGATTGATCGATTGACATTCCATTGGGAATTTAGATCGTTGTTTGTACTCAGACATGTTTTCATTTGATAGTTAAATCACAGACTATCGAAGTTTTGACCATTTTGACGTTGTTAATATAGAGAGACCGGTTGGATTATTATCCATAGAACCACTCTGTATTGGCATAAGCGTTGCGAATCATATATGCCAAAGTTAATTGAAGACGGAGTAAAATGCAAGGGCTATCCTGTGTACAGAATAGTGCCTTCGGTTTGTCCAGTCCTAGGACAACTTGTATGGACGAATGTCTGACAGAGTATTCCTAACAAATCATATATGTTGATCTCTTCAACGTATTACGTTTTGGTGGCGGAGAAATTCGTTTCTCTTAGCTTCATACCCGTGATACCGTTAGGGAAATCGATAATGATTTGACGGGTATGACGATGTGGCATTCTAAGTGAATGAAGATATGATGTGGAAAGATATGCGTAGCTTCTAGCCTCACATCCGGTAAATGACAGAAATCGGGCAGGCAGCATGGCTAAGTCGGTCGCACCGAAGTAGGGTGTATAATCACCTATCTAGAGAATATTCATTTGCTTCTTTAATCTATCAATGTTGTCCCATATATATATACGGGAACGGTTGCTGATCCCAACCGTTGGTGATGTACATTCGATACACTCAAGCGAAATGAGTGGTCGGTCATGTGTGGCTGAGTTGCATGATGTTCTTGTTGAACTCCAGTGTATCGTTCCTAGAGTACACTGATCGGAAGGTGATTCCATACCTTGTCATATTTGGAAACCCAATCATCCAATACGTGCTTGCGATTTTGATTGTATACTATATATGTAGAACGTGAGATGCAAGCGTTTCTGCTAGATTGATATCTAATTGTATTCAGACATTATTATAATATCAGAATGATATTGCTTTGCAAAGATATTTGGATTCTCATAAGGGAAAAACCCGTTCCGTATTCACGGCGTGGTCTTATGAGATATCATATACCTGTTTTAAATGATTTGAGTTTACTCACACCAGTCCCTTGTCTGACCCGGAGTTTATTTTGTTTTCCCTAAACTCTTGGGTGCCTAAATTTGTATGGGCAGTCAAGTAGTCAGGATTTACAGGTATACTGGAAGAGCGTGGAGCAGGAGGCTTCAAGATCATATAGCTATAGTTATTTACGCTGTGTTGTAAGTGTTGTACTCTGATAAGTGCTATTGTATACATAACTGTTATATTTCGAAGTTATGTTATCTATTATATGTTATTCGTTCCGCTGTGAGGTTCGTGTTACTCTGATGTTGTGTTCTTCTTCTTCTTCTATTCTAAGTTTCTATCTTATCTATTCTCACCCTCTAATTTCTTTCATTAATTACCGGGATTTTTGATGGTTTGGTTATCGACGTCGTGCTTACGTCGATAACCAAAGTCGCTCAAAATCCGGGTCACTACATTTTGTAGTAAAAACGACTGGAGCACCCCACTCCGAAATACTTCTTCTTATAAACCCATTCTCAAGCAATTCTTTCACTTGCTTACTGAGTTCTCTTCTCTCTCTCGGAGCCATGTGGCGCACTGGTATTGCAACTGGCTTTGCATTATCTACTAGATATATTCGAAAGTCTATCTCGCGCCTCGGGGTAAACCTCAAACTTCATCGAAGACGTCACTATATTCACGGACTACACGAACAGATTTCAAATCATCATTGGATGCGTCTAGGGATTCTAGGTAGCTAAGCATTACCGGACCTCTAGGGTCACAAGAAATATCAAGGATCTTTCCACAATGAGTCAACAATTTAACTACCCTTCTTTTACAATATAGGATGGCATCGTATCTAATTAGCCAATCCATACCTAGAATCAAGCCGTAGCCCATGAAGCCAAGAACAAAGGCGTTGCATTCAAACCCAATGCCCAAGATAGACACTCTCAAATCCCGACAAATTAAAGAAAGATGGGTCGAACCACCAATAGGATTTGAGACTACTATGGGATCCGTAACTAGACTAGTATTTAAAGTGCAGTGTTTCAACTAACAAAGCAAATACAAACGAGTGTTAAGCGCCAGAGTCAAACAAAGTACGAATAGGATGATCAAACAGAAAAACTAAACTTTTAACGGAAATGTTTCTACCTCTCTCCTGTCCTGGTGCCATGAGAGCCTGAATCCGCCCCCTCGCCTGCCCTGGTGCCATGAGAGCCTGAAGCTGCCCTCCAGAAGTTCTTTGCCCTTGCCCATGTTTCCTTGGGCAGTCCTTAACTAGATGACCTGCCTCTCCACAGTGGAAACAGCCGGTCTTCTTCTTTTTCCTACAGTCTTTTCTCAGATGGCCTGGTGTCCCACAATTAAAGCACTTCTTCTTTCCTTTGCTATTATTGTTCTTCCCGCCGTTCTTGTTTTGCTGTTGTGGCTTCTTCTGGTCTCCTTTCTTCTCCGGTGCCTTACTAGCATTCGCACCTTTCTCTTCCTTATGCATAAGCGCCATGTCAACCAGTTTCTTAAAGGTAGCCCCCATCGGAATGTGGGTCATCGCCAACCCATGTAGCGGCTCATTCAAACCTTTAACGAACCTCAGGGCCTTCTTCTTAGGTGTGTTTACCAATTCCAAGCCAAATCTCGCTAACTGGTTGAACTTATTGACGTACTCCTTTACTGATAAATCCCCTTGCTTCAACGCCAAGAATCTTTCCATATATAAATTCTCTTCTGCTCATGAAAGAAACTTCATTTCGAACCTACGCTTGAAATCCGTCCATGTCTCCACCGGACGCTCTCCGTTCGTGACCTCTCACCAAAACAAGGCTTCGCCTTTCATTAACCAAGCAGCCAATTAGACCTTCCTTCCATCTTCTACTTCGAAAATACCAAATAGATCTTCCACCTCCTTAAGCCAATTTCGAGCTTCAACAAACGTCTCAGATCCGTGAAAAGGTTTCCTGCCCATTGCCTAAAAATATTTGCATATCTTTGCAAAAGTATTAACACAGGGAGGAGGAGGAAGAGGAGGGAGAGGAGGAGCATTTGCTGGGCCTGCGACATTGGCCCTAGCTTCCAGATACCTTCTAAACTATCCTGGTATCGGTATCGCCTCGGGTATCTCGGGAATTCCAGATATGCTGAAAAGAAAATGAAGAGATTCAAAATGGAGAATTCGAAAGAAAGATATATGGCTCTTGTGGGTTATGTTTTTAAAACAAACTTTTCTCTTGAAAATACTTTCCTTAAAACATACTTTTGAAAGTATTTCTTTATAAAATGCTTTTTGAAAAATAGGTTTTCAAAATTCATATCTGGTCTGGTAACCTTCAGCTCTGATACCATGTGTAACACCCCACGTCCATTATTGTCACTCACAAAGGGAATGCATTAACTTCCATGGAGCGTATTTAGTGTATAGAATAGAATATAATAAGACAGATATAAATAATGGTACTTGAGAAATTTAAAACAACTTTTATTGCAGCGGAGAAATAGTTTGATTAGAACAACTTCATAAACCAAGTACACTTAATATCCATCTTGATAAATTGTTTCAGAGTACATAAAATAAAAAAGTATAAACCCCAACATAAGTAGCCATAAAAGAGATGAGCTGAACTTTACTTTCAGCAATCCAAGCACTTCCAAAAGAGAGAGAAAGAGATCCTAGATCAAGCTCCACTAGTAGTAGTCCCACCCTGAGAACCTGGGGGGAGGGGGGAAAGGAAGAAAAGAGGCGAAAACAAGGGGGTCAGACATAAAGTCTGGCGAGTATAATAACTTTAACAATATAATTATTAAAGTAGCTAGGAAAAGGCATAAACTGGTAAGATAAGATATGACCATGAAACAAGTGGGCATGACAAAGAAAAAAAGAGGAATATTCTGGCGTTAATCTCGTTCCTAATCACTATAGGATAATTACAATACTGCACCACCACTAGTCACCCTAAAAGTTAATGCCGCCTATAGAACTTAATAATGATAATGGTAATTTCGTGTAACCCTAGCTGCCTTCATAGGTGTCGTCTTCCCCAATCTCCACTAGTTGTACTCACTACCCTCATTCGATCGGCTCCCTAACTCGTAGATACCTGTGTTGGTCCAACAGTGGATGTACCACTCCCCAAAGTGGCAACCCGATCCACCAAAGATGCATGGCTTATATCTACACGATGCAACAACGTCTTACCTACCAGCCCGGGCCCACGCACGCACATGACCCCGTTGGACTTGTGTTGCCACCGCTAACCCGTTTTGACCTCTTACAATCAAATCCAGTAAGCGTGTTGCGTCCTCGACTTGGGTCGAGTTCACAAAGATACTTAATGGGTTACTGGTTTGGAAAAAGGCCCCCATGCTTGACACAAGCCTTCCACCTATGCTTGGTCCCCACTAAGGTTTTCCTACTTAACCCCATTCTTATTCATGTCTTCTTACATGTTTCAATCTTGGTTAAGTGCATCTAATCGTATTTCACATGCCACCCAAGACACCCACTTAACCCCCCATGTCCCACTACATGTTTATCTGGTTAAGTGTTAATTCATTATAACCGTAACCTTGTAAAGACCTCCCACATTAGGCTGACATTTGTGGTTGCTGGATTTGCCGGGAGGGTCCGGGCAGTCTTATACCGCAAACGAGCCTAACCTCGTGTCTTTACAATTGTTACGCATTTAATTCGTGCCTTTGACCTTTCACATTAGACTGACATTTGTGGCTGCTGGATTTTCCGGGTGGGTCCGGGCAGTCTTACACCACAAAAGAGTCTAACCACGTGTCTTAGACGGTTAATTATTACACATCTTTATTTAACCCCAAATTGGATTAATATCCCTATTCAAATTTGTCAATAAGTTCCAAATTTATTTGTGTCTATAATTGTCTCTTAAAATTATGTCCATAAATACCAATTATGCCAATTAATGTCTCAAATTAATTATATGCCTTTTAAGGCCATTTTATGCCAATTAACAATTTATGTATATTCAATATTATCCCATCATCCCCACGCTATTCGTACGTTTTCATATGACATATGTTAGACATGCAAATAGTCTAACTTATAAAAAGAAAAACAACATCACATAACACATAAAATAGATCTAAGGATCATGACATAAGATTACATAGCCAATAACTTGCATATGAATTTCATTCAAACTAGCATATGATACAAAACTAGCATAGGTAATGGGCATAAACTTGCATAACTTATGTACTGCTATAGATCCAAACATAAAGGTGTGAACTTGCATATGGATCTAAACATAAAGATGTAAACTTGCATATAGATCTAAACATAAAGATGTAAACTTGCATATAGATCTAAACTTAAAGATGTAAACTTGCATATGGATCTAGACATAAAGGTTAATGTCACATAAACTAGCATATGCATATACATGTCTCACATATATTTTAACAACCCAAACTTGCATAAGATTCATACATGAATATATGATCCAATCATCACAAACTTGCATAAGATATATGATTCAACTTGCATAAGATTCACATAAGAACTAACATATCATCCAACTTGCATAAGACTAACATATGATTCAACACCACAAACATACATATAATTTACATCACATGATTCAAAATCATATTCTCATAATCCTAATTATATCTTATCATAATTAAATTAATTAATTAATTTGTGAAAGCTATCATTCTCACAATTGAAAAGAATAGTCTTGTCTTTCTGGGATCTGTATTCTGAAACTGAATTGCTCGCCCTTGATGTAGACTAATTGTTATTTAGATTTGATTTGATCTGATTTTGATTCAAGCTTCTATCTTGCTTTAGGGTTGAAAGTGTATGGCGGCTACTCTAGGTTCTCCATTGACGGTATGGTGGCTCTTGTTATGAATTAATGTGATTAGGGTTAGGGGTTTAGGAGTGTTTTTATAGAAGTTTAATTTAATAAGAGCCGTCAGATTAACCTAGGGATAACCAGAACCACTCAGATGCCACATCAGCCCTTAGGGCGAATCGGGCCAAACACCCTGGATCGACCCTTAGTCGACCCAGCGGGGCTTGGGTCAACTCCAAAAATGGTGAGGTTTGGCTATTCCCCCTCCCGATTCACTGTTTTGAACTTTTTTTGAATTTTTTTTATATATATGTCTATATATATATATATATGTGTATATATATATTTCTCTCATATGCATACAAACTTCAAGGCTTAATAACTTCTTCATAAGTTATCCGTTTTATGCAAACCAAATGTCTATCTTGACCCAAAATTTTGAGACGAACATAATAGCGCAACCCATTACACTTAATTATTCTTCTAAAAATTAAGTATACTTTAATTTGTGAATTTTAATGTTATAAAATTACGGTGTGTTACGCAATCAATTTTGCATTTACTCTAAAAGGTGGAAGGGACCTAAACATCACTGGATATACAGGCTCATATTGGGCAGTAGACCCAAATGAAAAGAAGTATATCATTAGATATTACATCTATATTGGGGATAATTTAATATCACAGAGCTCCAAAAAGCAATCAACGATTTCTAAATCTAGAACAGAAGTGGAATATATGAGTATTGCAAGTGTTACTGCCGAAATTATTTGGCTATAGTTAATGCTCAAGGAACTACAACTAACAACAAAGTCAAAAGCAACTACCTAGTGTGATAATCAAAGCTCTATATACATGTCATCTAACCCATTTCAACATGCGCGAAAAAACATATTGAAATCGATATATATTTTGTTCATGAGCAAGTAAAAGAAGGAAAACTACAAGTCAAATATATACCTTCCTTTTACTAGAAAGCTAACATCCTTACCAAGGCACTATCAGCATTTTTTTACCAAACTTCGAGATGAGCTAAAGATTCGACACTGAAACTCTTGAATCCCCATCTACAACTCAACATCCTTGCAACAAGTCTCGTATTTCTTCATATCTGACAACTAACTTCAATCGAAAGGCACAACTTCGTCAATTTGGATCATCAACTCCAAAGGAGAAGAAAACCTCATCTGTTTGAAGTTTGCTTCCGATTATCAACATAAAAGATCATACTATTCATGGATCTATCATAAAGAAGCATGATTTTCTCCCATCACCAGTAATTCTAGGGAAACCTAACCCTAGAATCAAAGGGATAAATAGGAGAAAAATATTGCACTCATAATAAAGTTGAGGCTTCGTTTCTTTTGTTCTGTTTTATATAGCAGATTGGGTCGAAAGAAAAATACCGTTAATATTTGATACAATGTATAATAAAGGCTATCGGCTAGTGTATTATTCATTCTTTATCAATATTTTGAGTTTACAATCAATAAATCAAACATTTCATCCCTCTTCTAATTCAGTATGTGATCTTCACTTTCATTGAGGATCACATTTCCTTAAAATAAATATAAACATGTTGTTCTAAATCTTTTTTGTACCCATATTTTCTGATTTTTTATTTATATCAATATATAGCAAAACAGTTACAATGCACATGAAGTAGCATGGATGTAATATTTAGAAATATATGAATGAGTAAGAGCAAGAGCCGAAGCAATGTATCCTTACTGCCAGATCGAACAGTAAGGTCAATAGATGTGGATGCTGCTTTGTGCAATAACAAAACTCAAGGTTATGCCACTAACTTTCAGGGTTACTACATCATGTTGTATAATAACACATTTCAATGTTTGAATCTTTCTTTTCTTGTTATTGTTTGGGTCCACCCAGCTATATCAAAATGGTGGGTCTGTGCAACTGGCACCATTTATACTCTGACCAACAAATAGAATATGCTAACAAGGTGCACTCCATTTAAAGTTTTCGGTAACATCTCTTATTTGCTTACTTTGCATGTTGATTTAGCAAATTTGACACTAATATATAAAGCTATGCTGTTGAGCATTGTCTTTGCTAAACATATTTCATTTTGTTAGTCTTTGATTATTTATAATAATTGCAAAGTCGTTGGTCAATTAAACTAAATATAATTTTGGAATTAAAATATCTTCAAATAATCAAATATAACAAATAAACTATTGAAGAAGATAATCTGCTAATGACCAACTTCATTGGAAACTAAAGATGGAATGCATAACTATACATTTATTTTTAATGGCTTCATAATCCGCTGTAGCATAAGATAGTCAAAGTTGTGCTGATTTCAAATAAGAACATAACAATAACTATTATAATTTTAAGTTGTTTCGATTAGATTAGTTACGAGAATATAAACTCAAATATCTATATAAATGAACATGTAGGCTTAATTTCAAATTAACTTTATCCCTTGGCAGGTAATGACTACTAAATTTAAGGGCATCTCGAATGGTCATCAGTTCAGCTTTAATATTAAAGTTTTGCACTTTAGTGGTCAGATTAAGGATGTTTAAATGAATATTCAGTCTACAATTCGACATTCGGATTTGTTTCCGGGCACCCATTAAATGGGCGTCTGGAAATTCCAACCCTATGGCTCTCATCAAATAGGTGCCTAGCCCTGGACGTCCATTATATAGGTGCTTAGAAGCTCTAACCCCCGCAACCCGGATGCAAACATCCCAACGACTACAAATATTCTTTTTTTTCCAATGGCTATAAATGGTCATATTTATGAACTACTCCAATAAATTCAATTCATTTCTTAATACAACACACCAATTTCTTGTACTCAAACAAAATATGCTCAGCTTCAACAAAATTAAAACGTCTCTTCCATTTGAGTCATTTATTACAATTATGAATAATATGGAAAACTGGGGTTTTGATTCTTAGCGCGATCAAAATAATCGTCCTTAAACTGCGCCACTTTAAGCTTTTCATTCATCAACTCCATGGAGTGGTGAAGAAGATAAGGATCTCTGCTATATCTATCGTCACTTTTCTAACGATTCTGTTAAGAGAAATGATCAAAGTGGAGAAACGTTTTGGGAGAAAATAATGTCTACGTACAATCAAAAGCACGTTGAAAAGACAAGGCCATTGTCTGCAATTATTGGTAGTTTTGGAAGACTAATCGACAAATATAGTTCTACAATCAATAATACACAAAATTGGGAAGGCAAATCCGAGCGGGAAGGGTTGTGAAGTAGAGTTGGTACGCTTCTAAAGTTTAATTCTATTCGAGAACTTCTGATATATTATTCATTCATTTTTTTATATTTTGGCTGAAGAGATCGGCGAACGATTAGTTGTTGAAGCTATTTCCAAAAGAAAATGGTAATAAAACGGCTCATTATTACCTGTTTACGAACTATTATGACTTGTTTTTCAGTCATTTAAAATGGAGCTCTAATAATCCAAAGAGTTTAAGAGATGTTTAATCAAAATACAAGTGGAAGAAAAATAATTTATAGACCAGCTTAAATTTTAGTCCAAGAGACACTTCTGGCATGGATTCGATTCTATGCCCAAATATCGAAGCTAAAGAAGGAGAACCGACACCATATGAAGATACTAGATCGATGGGACAGAGAGATGCTATAAAAAGACTATTGTGCAGACACAGATTGACTCTCGAATGGCCATAATGCATGCAAGACATGCAAGAGAAAACGCCGAACGTCAAAGGGGAAGTGCCGAGAAGCTTGCGGTTTTAAAAAACTTGGCTGAGATTGAAAGAGGAGGCTCGATTTAAAGCGTCAACGTCAAGAGACAATGATCATAGAAAAGAATGTTACGATAATGAATCCAATATCAATACTATACCGGATGGACAATGCATTATGGAAAGTAGGTCTGGAAGCAAACATATGTAGTAGAGTGCAGTTTATTTGTGTTGCACATTTAATGGTTTAATGATTCTCATCAATTTATTATGTATGCAATTCTAACACGTTAATCAATTTATCCTTTTATTCAAGGGATTTACACTTTAAGCAATGTAGTTAGATTTAAATTCGAGCACGTTGGAACAAACAATAACTACGTATATTAGAATATCAATAGCTCAACATGTTACAAATAACATAACGATAACTGCAATGACGGGAATAACTATGTCTAAACAACAAAACGACTATAAATAATATAGTCATAACTCCAAAGATTGAAATAACCGTTGCTATGCAACAATAACATAACTACAAAGGTGCAAATAACGAAACATAATAGTAACTATAGAATGTCTACTAACCATACAGTAAATAACATAAGAATAACAACGATGATGCAACGTCGTCCTCATCATCCCCATCATCGTCGTCATCATCCTCCCCATCACCATCACCGTATGCCACAACATCACCATCCCCAACAATAAACCCACAATCACCTGCATCACCTCCACCTGGTAGTCCAAAAGCATCGTACTAGTAAGTATAGCAAATAACTAATCAATGTGCTCCTCTAGCATATGTGTATGTTTTATGTACATGGCGTGCATGGTATACGAATGTGCAAGTGTCATATCACGATATGCACCAAGTGCAACTCTGGTCAGGTCCAATCTAGGTACATATTGTGAAATGAAGTAATGTAATATCTATGCAATTCAGTGTGAAATCGTGCAAAATATGCAGTTATGTTAAATTTTTTAATCTTATATGGAGGGTATAAGCCAACTGAAGGCACAATGGATAACCACGGTGCTCTGAAATGACTAAGGCTACTCAATCAAGGTACTTATGACATCGTAAGCCCTAAAAGTATAATCCAAATCCAACTGCATCAGACTCTGGGAGAACTGTGTTAGAGTAGGATCAAATGAAACATGTGGTGTCTATACTCTACCAGCTACGATGTGAGGCTCTATATGATCAAAGTTGACCCCACAACCATAGTCTGGTAACATGAATTGACGGGGTGCTACCCCAGCTCAATATGCATCTAGTCTTCTGCTATGAAGTATGTACTAATATCTACCAATTCAACCTGGCTAAGGGCCTACATGTACTGATCCCCAATTACTCTATGTGTGTCAAACATGTCCTCACATGATAACGGATCAGCTAGTATACGATGATCGTCGGTGGTCTGATAAGCACATCTCTCTTCCAAATACTACATAGGTATGAAGGTAGATGTATGTAAGACACCCTACCAGTGATATTGTATATGCAATCACTAATGTATGATCCTCTACATATGCCCTACATCTGATAGCTATGTGCAGTGTGAAATCCAAGGAGTCCGTAAGCTATTGCTCTGACTTCGTATGTCTAGCTACGACCTAGCATCCATAAGATCATGTCTAAAGCCTAAAGGAGCATGCTGGATATATTGATTACTCTTCCATCGTCTCATCTACGGAAGTGCTGATCAGCAGACTGACAAGGTTATTAGAAATCTGCTATTAGAAACTGCAATAAAACGTTTCATTTACCTTTAACGTTACGGTTTCTAATCTTAACGTGACCCTATTAATTGGCTCATAAATGGAACGTTTCATTTTGCATTATGTAATTTCTAATCTTAATGTAACCTTATTAGTTGGGTCATAAATGGAATGTTTCATTTTCCGTTATGCAATTTCTAATCTTAATGTAACCTAATCAATTAGGACATAAATAGACTGTTTATATTTAGAACCTTAAGTCTGTGATTAATTTTAAGCATTGAATTGGTATATGATGGATGTACCAGATTTAGAGTTAAATGTTATATAAAGGATTGGGTCCTTTCTCTCGCTAAGAAAAAAGAGTTATATTCTTCTCCATCAAGAAACACATAAGGAAATAGGGTAAGAAAGAGAAACCGAATTCTGAGAAGAAGAGTAAACATTAGAAGCTAAAGAAAGAAGATGACAATCGTTACATCTTCCGTTGCTAATCAAGTTACGTCATCTTAAACAATAGATTATATTAAGTTTCTTCTTTTTGTTTGTGAAATATACGGTATTGGTGATCCTCTAACTATTCAATTGAATTGTACATCATTAGTCATGAGAGATTGAATAATTAAGAAAATTCTAACATGTGGTATTAGAGCCAACCAATAACCGAATATTTCATATGCTTGCAATTGATTTATTCTATGCTTTACTCATGATGTTTAATCGAGTATGTGTAATAAGTCATTTATGCACACGAGATTTATGATTTTGTTAATCACCAAAGTGGTCAAAATCGGAATAATCATTTAGTCCATAAGTGACATGATGATTATTGATAAAAATTGCTAGTTGTAATCATACCAATAAAAAAAACTGACATCACTAATGATAGAATCTGAGAACTTACCCAAAGGAAAGTCTTGTTCTGTAACTAGTTGACATGATGAGGTTTAATAGATATTTTGGTTAAATAAATATTGATCATCCAAAGATGTCAGTTATATTTAATATATATATATTATTCACTTATGTTTTGGTATTTAATTATGTAAAGTATAAGATAGTATCTACCCAAAGGAGTGCTATATTATACTGTTATGTACATATTTGAATCCCATTAGTTATGAGCTTATAGTTATTTCAACTTTTATTTGTAGTAGTTCCCATGAGTACACATGCTTCATCTGTTACATTGTTCACTGGTGTTAATTTTTTTGAATGGAGAGAACAAGTCAATTTCCATTCAGGTGCTCAGGATCTTGACTTAACACTCCTTGAGGATAAACCTGCTGCTCTTACAACACCTAGTACTGAGATAGAAAATCACACCATAAAGCATGGGAACGTAGTAACAGATTGAGCCTTATGTTTACCAAGATGACTATAACAACATCAAATCAACAATTCCACAAACAGAAAGTGCTAAGGAATATATGTAGTTTGTGGAAGAGCGTTTTCGTTTAGCTGATAAGTCACTCGCTGGTACTCTTATGGAAGAACTCACAACCATGAAGTTCGATGGGTTGTGAATTATGCAAGAGCACATTATAGAGATGACTAATCTTGCAGCACCCTTGGGCTTATAGTAGAGGATTCTTTTCTTGTCTAGTTTATTCTGAACTCGCTACCTTCTAAATATAGACCTTTACAAATTAACTATAACACTATAAAGGATAAGTAGAATGTTAATGAATTAGCCAGTAGACTTGTTCAGGAAGAAGGATGTTTGAAAAGTCAAGTGAATCACTCAGTAAGTTTTGTGAGTAATAAAGCTGGTAAAGAAAAGATTGGAAAATCAAGTCATTTCAAGAAGAAAAAGGCACCTACTAAGAATGGACATGATAAGGAAAAGAAGAAACTAAAGGACATTCGATGTCATTTCTGTAAAAAGAATCAAAATGGCTATCCGAAAAGGATAGCATGGTTCGAAAAGAAAGGTAATCATCTATCTTTCGTATGTTTTGAATCAAATTTAGTTGAAATTCCTGTTAATACATGGTGGCTTGATATTGGTGCTATAACACATGTTTCCAATAATGTGCAGGGATTTCTTATGATTCAAACTCTAAATCCAAATGAAGGACATTTTCTATTTATGGGAAATGGAATGAAATCCATAATAGAAGGCATTGGGGCTTATCGTTTAATTGTAGAAAGTGGATATGTATTAGACCTATATAGTATACTTTATGTACCTTTGTTATCTAGAAACCTTATTTTCGTAAGTAAATTGGATATTTTTGGTTTTGGATGTATGTTTGGATTTGGTTTTTTTGATTTATATAAGAACACTGATAATTTTGGTTTTAGTAATCTAATTGAAGGTCTATATAAATTGAAACTGAATGACAATTACGCGAATTCCTTGTTGAATGTAGTAAATAATGTTGGATGCAAACGTAGCATGTTAAATGAAAATTCTGCTTTCTTATGGCATAAAAGACTAGATCGCATATCCAAAGAAAGAATGATGAGATTAGTAAGTAATGAAATTTTGTCAAATTTGGACTTTAGAGATCTACAATTATGTGTGGATTGTATTAAAGGTAAACAAACCAAACATAATAAGAAAGGAGCCACTAGAAGCAGCCAGCTCCTTGAAATAATTCACACTGATGTTTGCGGACCTATGGACACTCTATCCTTTAATAAAGAAAAGTATTTCATCACTTTTATTGACGATTTTTTCCGTTATGGTTATGTCTATTTGCTTCATGAAAAATTTCAAATGTGAATGTTCTTGAGACATTTACAAAGGAAGTTGAGAGGCAATTAGACAAAAAGGAGAAAATCTTATGGTCTGATAGAGGTGGTGAATATTATGGCAAACATAATGAGTCAGGCCAGTGCCCAGGTGCATTTGCAAAATTCCTCGAAAGTCATGTCATATGTGACCAACACACAATGTCAGGTACACCAGTGCAAAATGGTGTAGCAGAAAGGCGCAATAGGACGTTAATAAATATGATTAGGAGTATGATTTCGGATTCTACACTACCTAATAATTTGTGGTCGTATGCTCTCAAAATCGCTAGTAAAGCAGTTCAAAAGACTCCTTTTGAATTATGGACTAATAGGAAATCTATATTTAGACACCTGCATGTTTGGGGTGGTCCAGCGGAAGCGAGAGTTTATAATCCACATGAAAAGAATTTAGATTCTCGAATGATTAGTGGTACTTTTTAGGTTACCCTGAAAAATCTAAAGGGTGTGTGTTTTACTATCCTAATTATAGTCCAAAAATTGTAGAAACGGGTAATACTAGATTCATTGAGATTGGTGAAGTCAGTGGGAGTACTAGAAGAGAAATAGTATAAATAAAGAAAACAGGGGTAAATGTTCCACTGTTTACAATAATTCCTCCATCTACTGTTACTCCAAATGTAGTTCCAACTGTTGAAGAACAACATGATGATGAACAAAATACAAATGAAGTACTTCCTGAAGGAAATGACTTACATAATGCTGATACGCTTGAACCACAATAAGTAGCATTAAGAAGTTCTCAAAGAGATTGTAGGTAATCTATTTCTACTGATTATGTGGTTTACATGCAAAAATCATATTATAATATAGGAATCAATAAGGACCCAGTTTCGTTTTCACATGTTATAGAAAGTAAAGAGTCAAAGGAATGGATTAATGCCATGAAATAAGAACTGAAATCCATGCAATAGAATGAAGTTTGGGATCTCATTGAGTTACCACATGGGTGTAAAAGAGTAGATGTAATATGTAATGACCCGGTCTTTAACCATATCACTGACATAGATGTTAATTGATCGTAAGCACGTATTTACAGATACGATTTAAAAATCAAAACTTTAAAATATTTTAACATGTCAAAGATTTAAATTTGCATTCTTTCTTTTACATATGTATAATAGTATTTACATATGTATGTTGCACAACATTTACCAAAACCCATTTCTTATATAATCCAGTGTTATAGCATGTATTCGGTAGCGCTTATTTAAATTGATTATTACATATGTATTAGAACAACACTTTTACATAGCATGTTTTAAAAATTCCATTTTTATTCACATGTTTTGTTCTTTGTTTCAAAGGATTTAGAACTTTGAGTTTTTGCAAATACTTGAATTTTAAAACTTTTAATACTTGAAATAAAAACATGCCAAAAACCATTTTTTGTCAAAGCAAGTTCAAGATCCATTTCATGTTCCCATGTACATCCACACCATTACATGAAAGCCTCATTTCTTTTGCAAGCATATCCATGAACAAAGATGCAAAGACAACACCTACACTAGATCTAAGTTAGAAAGAGGATCTAGTAAAATATATGTTCACATGGCAAATCACCTTAGATCAATGTATTTTAAGTTTCAAAATCTTTTCCTTTTTGTACACAAGATTTTCCAAAACGACAATTCCTTTTTGCATTTTCTAAAATCATGTTTGTTTTGTCATAAAACATGTACATATAGATTCACAAAATCTTGCATATATGCCAAGATCTCATCGACACTAGGTCTTTACTTAACATATAGATTTTTCCAAGATGTTTCATGTCCATTACATCATGCCAAGATCATTTTTGATAGAAGAAATTTTCAAATTTTTTATTTCCTTTAAAGGCAAGTAAGAGTATTTTATATTTTCATGTTACATCAAGTTATCATATGGAGATTTGGGATTGGAAATCCAAAGAAAAACTGAATATACATGTTACAAAATTGATACTACAAATTGTTAAAACCAAGAAAAATATTGTGAAGAACATGGATGGTACCATTTGCATTTAAGGGATGTTTCATAAGAACTAATGGGGAAAAAAGGAAAGGTCATAGGCAAGGGGTTTTTAGGGGTGATAATTGCTGAGGTAAGCCATGTGAATTTAGAATTTGGTGCTTTGATATTGTGAGAGAAATGTGTTGTTTATGTTGTCAATCTTTTGTCAAAATCATAATCTAAAAACTGATTTCTTTCACCATATTTTAATGATTTTCTACCACTATAAAAAGACCTTAAGCACATACATTTTCCACACACAACAACAAAGCATTCAAGAAGAATGAGTAGAGGGAGTTTGGGTTTCTAACCAAGAAAGGTGAGTAAACTCTTTTTTTCGTAATTTAAATCTGTCTCTAACTGTATATCATGATGCGAATATGATCTTGAATGTGTGGCATTGGGTTTATTTAAGTTATGGAGTTTAAACCCTGATATGTATGTAAATCCTTGGTCTGGAAACTGAAAACAGATAACAAAAGGAAAGAGAGAAATAAAAATAGTAAACTTGCATTGTGAGTAATCACTCTAAATATCTTGACTGTTTATTTAAATCTTTAAATAGATTCAAATCATAGGAACGTTGAAAGGCAACCATTATACCATATTCAATTATTAATATTCTTATATGGTTAAACTTTAAAATTAGTTAGTTTGAAGATTAAAGCCAACTTGAGAAAAACAAAATACTATAGCGCAAGTGAATCATTGGCGAGTAAACTTATCTACTCCTCTTTTATGATTATCAGTTTACTACACATGCATATACCCGAAATCTGTCTATAATGTACCACTGATGCTGAACATAGGTTAAAACCAAGTCTTTGTTAAACATTGGCCAAAACAGTAGGTAAAATTTAGTGAGTAGGTACCCTTTTTATATATTAAACTCTGTATGTTCTGTCATGATCCAAACATTATATATATATATATATATACACAAATATATGTAAACATATATATACAACTGATTCATGTTCTCATTTTGAATGAATGGAATATCATGGTACATTATTACCAGGGAGAAATCCTTGACAGCAAATAATATATATATATATATATATATATATATCTGTATGTTAGACAAGGCTCAAAACACTCTACTGTTATTTAAAAAAATGAACAACATGGATTAGAGATTTTTATAGAGCTTGTACTTAACATAAAAGTGGTTGTTTTATAACTTGTATATGCTCAGAAATTTGTTTTAACTCAAACACAAGCATACATCACCAGAATCTAGAAACTTACAGTAAGAAGGCTAAAATCTAAAAATTTCAAACATCGTTATATTCAAAATCAAGTATAGAAGTAGATTAACATTAGCAAATCATGAATTTTAATATGAAAATCAAGATTTTTAGTTAGGGTGTGAGAATTTCCGTTTTAACCGAGAATTGAACTTTGAGCAAATCACGGCAAGAGAGGAGGCCGTGGATCATGGCACTGCGTCTAGAGGAAGGTGGGGGATCGGAGACTTTGGAAAAAATACAAATAAAATTTTTAATTGCTTGATTGGGGTGAACGGGGTCGAATTGGGTTTTACTGTTGTGTTTGTGGTAGCTGTGTTCTTTGATGAACTGTACGGAGTAGGTGGCGATGCAGATGATCGCACATGGGGAAGAGGTTCAGTAGGACGCCAACAATGTCTGACGAGGATCTGGAAACATCCGGATATGGGTAATGGTGGTGCACGGCGATCTGGTGGAAGGTGTTATTTGTGAAATATGGGGTGAAGGTGCAGGTTTTAATTGGATTGATGAATCGGGTTTTTGATGTCTAGACTGAATTAAGGGAAGGAGGTGGAGTTTGTAGCAGCTATTAAGATGGCGAGATCGTCATTGATACGATGGTGCACCTGAACGGTGCACAGTGGTGCACGGTTGAATAATACTGTAGGTAATAGGAAGAAGAAAGGAAAGCTTGGGGAAGGGGGGAGAGGAAAGGATCAATTCGATACTTACGTTGTTGTGCTTATGATGTTCGATCCACTTTCTAGTTGCCAAACCCATAATTTCTTGGCATTTTTGATACCTGGCAAGCAAGAAGAAATGAATGGATGTAAGCAGGTGGGTTAGGATAAGGAAGCACGCACAAGTAAAAAGAAAAGGAGAGTGTGGGCCGAAAATAAAATGATATATTTGTGCTTCTAGGCCAATGGGCCGAGTTTGGGCCTGTAGTAATATAAAAAAAATGGTTAGTTTAAATCCTCAAGTTTTAAGTTCAAACATTCCATATATTTTCATTTATACCTAAATGACGAAGAAAGAAAAACGCGTTGAAGGAAGTCAACGTAAATATTCTTGACAATACGAGCATGGGCCATATTTGGTCTGTTAAATATTTTTATCAAATTTGAACAAAATTTAATTGAAATAGAGGGCAGACATATATGTGTATAAAATAGAAAAAATTAAAAAGGGAAAATAAATAAATAAATAAAAATAGAATTTTTGTTTAAATTAACAAGTGAAGAAAAGAAGTGAATCAGGATAAAGATATAGTTTTTGTCAAAAACTGAAATTTAAAATACAAAAACTGTATTTTAAATTAAATTATAAATTAAATTTATAAATATAATTTGAAATGATTTTCTAACGAAATATTCAAACTGTAAAGTCAACAAAGAAAGTCGATCAAGTGTAAAAACGATCAGATATTGTTTTGACATAAGTCAAGAAGTCAGCACAGAAGCTGTAATTTTATTTAAATTATAAATTTATTTTATAATTTAAGTTAGAATTTATTTTCTAATAAAATACTTAGATTTTAAACAAACAAGGTAAAAAGAAACCGTATGAAAGACATACGCCAAATTTGTCAGTTCAAACTGTGGTCTGAATTCCCTGATACGAGTAACTGGGCAAGTACAGTTCTGTACCTTATAAAATAAGAACTGTAAATTATATTTTAATCGTGTTTAGATTGAAAAATTAAAAGAGAAACTTTTTTGGTATACGAAGAAGAAGTAAATCAAGTAAAAGAGATCAAAGTGAAATCTGACGAAAACGATATAAAGTGTAAAAGTTGTAAAATAGATTATAGATCATAAATTTAACTTAATTATGAATAATTAGATTAAGGAGTGATCATGAGAAATAAATTTTCTGAAGAATGATATAAGTATTTCTTTTCAAAAATTTGACAACAAATTGAAAAGAAAGACCGTGTGCACGCACGTACTGAAATTATTCATTTTTAGGACATGATCAAAATACCAGGATATAGAAAAGATGATCATATACTGTGTAATTCGACTATAATTATGTATGTAAATTAGATTATAATCATGATAGATTGATAAATTAAAGAGAATTATTTCGTTAATCATTTCAAAGAGACTGGAATTAATATTTCACTTTGATTTGATTGTACGCCGCGCGTGATAGATTTTTAAATTGAAGACGGCGATATACAAGGGCGATTCTTGAATAGTGCCTTCAGTTTGTCCAGTCCCAGGACAACTTGTATGGACGAATGTCTGACACAGTATTTCCGAAGGGATCACGTACGTTGTTTTCGTCAAACGTACCAGTTGCTGACACAGAAGGGAAAGTTTTTTAGCATGTCAACCAGAGTATTTTTGTGGAAATCAATTAGTGATTTCCGATGGATCTGACGATGTGGCATTCAAAGAAAATGAACAGTGATGATGAAAGGGTAAGTCTAGCCTCAAGCCTCACACCCAGGAAATGACAAAAATCGGGCAGGCAACATGGCTATGTGGGTCGCTCCCATTAGGGTGTATAATCACTTATCTAGAGAAATTCCTTTTACTTCTTTAACCTATTTCGATGTTGTCCCTTTTCGGGAAACGGTGGTTTGAGTGAGACGACCCCAAACCCCGTACTGATGGTGGCAAGGGTAATCCGTGGAATATAACACAGAAACAGATAATAGAAGAACAGAATTTAATAAACACACCAGATAATGTACAATAGAATACACTGGATAAACGTAATCATCAGAGTTACACAGTATACAGGATCATACTTAGTACAAATACAGTTCAGCTATACATAAATGTCTACAGCGGAAACAAACAAAATATGTACAATAGGAGCTGAACAGCATAAAAAGAGATAAATAATAGAATCCATCTTCAGCTCCAGCTATCCAGAAAGAGCCAGCTAAACCTGAATACAAGGCTGCCCGTGTAGAAAAAGGGGCACCCGAGTTTGAAAGTGAAACAAACTACGAGTCAGTCATGAGACTGGTATGAGGAATCTACTCAACACATTTAATATATGGCTAATCACAGGACCACGCCACTTTCGTGGAACGGGTTTACTCCATTGGATTGCCAGTGCTTTAAAAACAAATCTTTCTTTTAAATATCGCAATGCTTTTTATAAAAAATGAAGCCATTATAAGACTCAGTTCCCATCACACAATGCAACGCAAACCGGAGGATAGAGTTTTTACCTTATAATGGCCAAGATACGCTTGATACGAATAAAACAAAAGCATTTGATATTACTACTAGTGTTTATATGTTTCAAAAACAATTTCAAATCATAACTATCAATCATAGACGACATGAGCGTCCCATGCCACTATGTCGCCAAATATATATACAATCGAAACCGCACAGTCACGTATTTGGAAATTGGATTTTCGTCATGAACCAAGGCAAAAGATAGTCCTTACCGAATTCTAGACAATCTAGCCCATGTCTCAGGGTCAGAACGCATCAACCCTTTAGATCGTCAGGGCCGGTCCACCGAGGTGGATTATTATGCCTGAACAATACGTTTCCCCGCCCTTTGGGGCGTAAATGAGCCAACGAATGACTCCATCGGACCCGGATCGTCCGATCTAACCGAGGCGCCTCGCAACAACAACAACCACATAAGTCAAACTCGTCAGGGCGTGTAAAACCACTGACGCCACTCCTAGCTAGAAGGAAACGCATGCCCTCCCTGAGGTCCTTTCTCCCGTTTCTGGTTCATACCGGGTGTGAGGCTCGCGATTTCACGTTATACACAAAGCTATGCCACACAGCGGTGCTTTGATCATCACCATAAGACTTTGCTTTTCAACAGAAGCCCTGATCACTGCATCTTAGCATGCCACACAGACAATTCACACCGTGCAACTGATGGCTATCAATCACACAGAATAAATTCCAATGTCAGACAAACTGTCTATTTGCAAGTCCGTTCTGGGTCAGAACGAAACCGGAGGCACTAAGTACCTCGCAAACCCATCGATCACCACGTACGTCTGGACGATCACCACTCATTATCTATATTTCGGGATGCCTCCCAATCAGGACCTCGGTTACCATCCAAACGAGGTGAAGATCTCCGGTCTTCGACCACCGTCTTCATCTTCGATTACTTATCGTCGATTCAGTTATTCAGAATGGGATAAACCCGGTCTTTCTGAGCAACTAGCGTACATAATAAACAAGTGCAACACTAACATACACACGCATCATTTCAATTCATTAGTCACTAACCGTCAATCAGTAAGAGAACGATTTCCCAAATATTAACCCCGAAGGCCGAAACCAACATCAGATCAATACCCAAGAAACCATTCGACTTAGCCAACCTTCAGATAATTTCTAAATCACATCCATATCGTTTATAATATTTTATAACGATTTATCACTATTTTTATTTATTTTAAAATAGCCAATTTATTCAAAACGACGCTTCGGGCCATAACGCGGCCGTGACGCAGTTTTCCTTCAGATTTGATTTACACATATCTGAAGATCTAACCATTGGATCTTCACAAAATTTACATCACTAGAAAGATCTTTTCAAAACGAATCCAACGGTTCCAGTTTCGGGAAAATCCGATGGTCGGATCTCCCGGTATAATCGTTTGAAGTTTCGATTTCAAAATACGAACTGCAGCGTCGTTATTCGATTAAATATAATTATATTTATATATATACATATATATATATATATATAATCGATTCTGGCGCTGTTTTTCTTCAGATTTGAATTAAACATTCCAGACAATCCAACCGTTGGATTTTTACAAAGTTGGTGCCGTTGGAAAGATATTTCCAAAGCGAACCCAACGGTTGCGATTTCAGGAAAATCCGATGGTCGGATCTCCCGGTATAATCGTTTGAAATCACGGTTTCAAAATACGAACTGCAGCGTCGTTATTCGATATATTTTAACTCTCTCTATATATATACATATCGATTCTTCGATTTCAAAGCTATATTCTTTTCATACATTTGATAAAAAAGATATTTTTATCTAACTGTCTTCTATTTCAACACTTCACTATATTTAACAATTCATGTATATAATAAAAATGTGATTTTTATTGTAAAACAATTCATTTCAAAACACTATTATTTTATATAGTTCATATAGTTAATAAAAATAGGATTTTTATTATAAAACAATTTCTTTCAAAACAAGGTTATTTTATATAGTTCATATAGATGATAAAAATGTGATTTTTATTATAAAACAATTTATTTCAAAATATGAATACCATTCAACACATGAATTTCAATTCAACGAATGAATATCGATTCAACACATGAGGGTTTTCTATAGTTTATATATATAGATAAAAATGTGATTTTTATATTTAAAACACGAACACCATTCAACACATGAATTTCAATTCAATGAATGAATATCGATTCAACACATGAAGGTTTTCTATAGTTTATATATATATATAAAAATGTGAATTTTATATTTAAAACACGAATACCATTCAACACATGAATTTCAATCCAACGAATGAATATCGACTCAACACATGAAGGCTTTCTATTCAATGAATAAATATAGTTTCAACAAATGAAAATAATTCAAACACATGAATATTATTCAAAATTTCGGCAGCATAACAGCAGGGTAGTTAAAACCGGGACCGTCCCTAGTACGGCTCCTCGCTCTACCTTAAAACCTCGCGGTTTTTGACAATGGTGATCATGCATCTAGTTCGCACGCAGGCGGCATGTATATTTATTTCATTTCCACAAACTAATCCTATGTGGTTTCAACCAAATATTTCTCAACCATAAACGGGTATTTTTCAACCACAATCAATCAATATCAACCACAAACAATTCCAATCAACCATTCGCTATCAATCAATTTTCACACCAATCACAACCAATAAATATCGTCCATGGTTTATGGACGAGGGGCGTATATATATATATATATATATTTATATATAGCAATTCACTTCTATTTCAACACATATATAATTATTACAACGCATATACAACGTATACATCGAACGTACAACTTATACAACGCTTATACATGAGGTGTACAACGCTTATATAACCCATGCATCGACTATATAATTTATACATCGTCGTTTTCCATATCGTTTATAAATTAGAAATCTCACATTTCACATTTCGTATATATAAACAATTCACAGTCACAACACAATCAAATAAATCGTCCATGGTCTGTGGACGTATGTGAACAGTTCAGATATGCAGTTATAATATAATTAACTGTACAATAAAATTTATAGTGAGGGAATTCTCACATTGGGATCCACTCCGCCAGTTTTTATCTGAATTCTGAACAGTCTAGATTTGAATTTTCCCGAAATTCCAACGTGTTTGGAATTGGACCCGGTCAGTCTTGTTGTGAAGCTCTCGTCCCCACGATCGCAACGGATCCAAGTTTGTAATTTTTCGACCTCGTATGAAGAAGTTACGTCATTATAAACATTTGATAATTTAAAGAAATAATTAATTATTTAATTAAGCCCTTAATTACTTTTGAATTCATCTTCCTCCTTCAGACACCCAACCGACGCTCGCACCCATCAGCTCAAAAACTTCCTCCGCCTATTCCACCACCCACAAGCGAACGGAACCCGATCAGAGGGGCCCATCCTCTCCGCCTTCACCTCGCCATCCTCTTCCCTCTCTCCCGAACAACTCGTGCCTCACTGGTGGCCCAAAACACACTCCGACCGACAGTACTTCGAACCCCTAATTCCCCTAAAATATAACACTATACAAGATCTTAGCCGCTGAGCTCGAAGAGCTTGTCAAGCTCTTTTATTTGCTTCAAACGATTTCGATTTTCATTGGTTGGAGAGGGAGATCGTTCGATTTGAAATTGGGAGGATGGGAAGCGTTGATTTCCAAGTGACGGCGGCTGGTTCATCGGGCTTGGGTTTGATGGGGGGGGGGTATTTATATAATATTATATATTATTTTATTCACTTATTTGTTTTCAAAGAAATATCGTATCCCGAGCTCTAAATCGAACCGAACGACTGTCGCCCCTAGCGTTTTACCCCCATTCCAAACCCGATGGGATATGTTTCGTAGGCCCATTCGACTGTTTCAGTCAGTTTTCCTTCAAATTAAAATATATAACATTCAATATTAAATTTGAACGTACATTCCAATTTGCCAGGGCCACAAACTGATTCGAAAAATTCTAGAAAAATAAATCTTGCTATGTTTTGACGATACGGTCCCAACAAAACTAGTTTCGTCGAATTCTGAGACCGTTTGCAAAAAGGCCCATTTCTGGTCGATCCAATTTAACTGTAATTGACCAAAACACGTTTTCCTTTGCCACGCTCACATACTAGCTTCAAAAATTATGAAATTTGAAACCTAGCAATAACTTCACATCCCGGATCCAACAAAAGTGGTTTCGTCGAATTCCGAGGTCGTATGCAAAATGGCCAATTTCACGGGCTATATAAATTCCATAGCGACCTTTCTGAAAATTCATTCGGCCATAACTTTTGCTTTCCGCTATGAAAATTCAATTTTTCAGATTCGTTAGAAAGGTATTCACTAACAGATTTAAATATTTTTGGTTTCACTCAAATCTGTTTTGTTTTGCACCCGGTACAGTCCGACAAAGTTTGAATTCAATTTTTGAAACTGCAACGCCTTTTCATGCCTTGTTTATAATTAGTATTAATTATATTCGTTTTCAAACGTCGATTCAAACACACTTTTCATTGCTATTATTTAAAATATTTATTTAAAATATTTAAAATCCATTATTTTAGCCAATTTAAAATTTTTAAATTGATTCAGATTTTCCGGGTCATTACAATCTCCCCCACTTAAAACTTTTCGTCCCCGAAAAGGAACAAATTCGAAAGTGGTTTGATAAATCAACTCTACGTTCGATCTGGCTTCCATTCTCCAACTTTTCATTTTCTGAGAATTTTCAAATTCTTCAAAAATTTGGCTAACACCCGGAATTTTCGAAAAATTTCGCCATAACCTCCTTTGTACGGGGAGAGGTTTGGAAATTTATTGGGCCGTATTAGGTACCCAATAAATCCTAATAAGCATACACATATTTATAGTGATATATTCTGGTGTTTACAGGGGAGCGTGTATTGATAATAACTCTAGAGAATAAATTCTCGTCACCCTGTCAAAGCCTGAGGGAGTGTGTATTTTAAATGCTCCAGAGGATAAATCCTCGTCACCTCGTCCCATGTGGGAAATAAATAGTCCATGTGCTGTATCTAATAACTAGAGAGGCGTGATTATTGTCAACTCCAGACCCGTGTGGTTTTTTTATTAATCTGGCAATTTAACCGTTACAATCTAAATAGTCCATATCAGTCATCAGTTCAACCTGTAAAATATAGTCATCGCCATACAAGCCTCTCGCTCGTATGGTAAATCTTCCACCTCGTCACACAAGCTCCAAATGCTTATGTGGTATATGATGAAGTATGCCTATCTTCAGAAGTATGCCATGCAGTGTAGTTCAAAATTAATTGTTACTATCCTATGGCGATGTTTATTATTTCACACAGAATAACCAGCACTCCGCATCCAATGGCATTTACAGGAGGTGATATAATAATATTTCGCATCCAACTCATTAAGGTTTACCTATTTGTCGGGCATGCAAATAAAATCTTTACTCAACAGCTAATCCATTTACCTGTTCAAACATATATAATGCACAAGTATATATTTCTATCTATTTTTCTAATCAGTTCAATGTGTGATATAATCGAATAAATTCTACCATTCATTCTATTATTGATTAAATTAACTATCGTTTTAATAATTCAATTAATCAAATTTACTATCACACAACACAAACAGCAATCAATTTGTTTTTAACTTTTCAAATACATATCTTTTATATATTCAAAAATTATATTTCTAAAACCAGACTTTATATATAATCACAAATACGTTATTTAAAAACATATAACTCTCGACTCGTTCTAGGGCACTTCTGACCCCATCTCTAATGAGTTGTTCTGATTCTGCTGTACTCATACTAGGATATTACTGATCCTATCTGTATTGAGTTACCCATCCTAGAACACTACTGGTTCTATCTATGACGAGTTCGTTAATATGTTATATTCCAGAACTAAGCTTAACCAAAGCTCTGATACCAAATTGAGACGACCCCAAACCCCGTACTGATGGTGGCAAGGGTAATCCGTGGAATATAACACAGAAACAGATAATAGCAGAACAGAATTTAATAAACACACCAGATAATGTACAATAGAATACACTGGATAAACGTAATCATCAGAGTTACACAGTATACAGGATCATACTTAGTACAAATACAGTTCAGCTATACATAAATGCCTACAGCGGAAACAAACAAAATATGTACAATAGGAGCTGAACAGCATAAAAAGAGATAAATAATAGAATCCATCTTCAGCTCCAGCTATCCAGAAAGAGCCAGCTAAACCTGAATACAAGGCTGCCCGTGTAGAAAAAGGGGCACCCGAGTTTGAAAGTGAAACAAACTACGAGTCAGTCATGGGACTGGTATGAGGAATCTACTCAACACATTTAATATATGGCTAATCACAGGACCACGCCACTTTCGTGGAACGGGTTTACTCCATTGGATCGCCAGTGCTTTAAAAACAAATCTTTCTTTTAAACATCGCAATGCTTTTTATAAAAAATGAAGCCATTATAAGACTCAGTTCCCATCACACAATGCAACGCAAACCAGAGGATATAGTTTTTACCTTATAATGGCCAAGATATGCTTGATACGAATAAAACAAAAGCATTTGATATTACTACGAGTGTTTATATGTTTCAAAAACAATTTCAAATCATAACTATCAATCATAGACGACATGAGCGTCCCATGCCACTATGTCGCCAAATATATATACAATCGAAATCGCATAGTCACGTATTTGGAAATTGGATTTCCGTCATGAACCAAGGCGAAAGATAGTCCTTACCGAATTCGAGACAATCTAGCCCATGTCTCAGGGTCAGAACGCATCAACCCTTTAGATCGTCAGGGCCGGTCCACCGAGGTGGATTATTATGCCTGAACAATACGTTTCCCCGCCCTTTGGGGCGTAAATGAGCCAACGAATGACTCCATCGGACCCGGATCGTCCGATCTAACCGAGGCGCCTCGCAACAACAACAACCACATAAGTCAAACTCGTCAGGGCGTGTAAAACCACCGATGCCACTCCTAGCTAGAAGGAAACGCATGCCCTCCCTGAGGTCCTTTGTGAAAACCCGCAACTTCCCCGTAAAGGAAAGCGTCGGATAGTTCGAGAACAAGCCACAACAGAACACATACAGAAGAACATTTCATTGTATATTACAACAATGCATCAGATTACAAGAATATACAGAGTATAAATGAATATTACACAGAAATATCAGAGATTTAAATTACATTTAAATACATAGCAGCGGAAAATAATACAACACACAACTAGAAGAGATATACGGATACAAAGCTTTCCGGATATCGTTCCAGCTGTAAACCAGGATCCTGTGAATATAAATCTGCAAAACCAAAACTACTAGTTGCCCGTGTCAAAATAAGGGCACCCAGAGTTTAGGTTAAAACAATAAACTCCAGGTCAGTCATGTGACTGGTGTGAGAACTAAAACAGTTATTAATACTTATTTTAAATCATTAGGTAAATCAAGGGACCACGCCGTATAACACGGAACGGGTTTCCTCCCAAGAATACCAGTGCATAAAACAAACAGCGCAATGCTAAATAAAGAAAAATGAAGCTGTTATAAGACCCAGGTCCCATCACACAATGCAACGCAGCCGAGGATAGGGTTTTCCCTTATAACAGCCAAAGAATGCTTGATACGGTTAAAACAAATCGTTTGATACTATTATAAGTGCATAGTGTATAAAACAACTTCAAATCATAAGTATCAATCATAGGCGGCATGAGCGCCCCATCCCACTATGTCGCCATACTAGGCTCTACAAATAAAACCGCAGAATCACGTATTTGGAAATTGGGTTTCCATCTATGAACCGAGGCAAAAGATAGTCCTCAACCGATTCGAGACGCTCTAGCCCGTGTCTCAGGCAAGTACTCAGTCAAGCCTTGGATCCTCAGGGCCAGTCCACCGATGTGGATTAAACTTAAACCCTGAACATGCGTTTCCCCGCCCTATGGGGCGTAGGTGATCCAACTAAATGACTCCATCGGTTCGAGAACGACCGATCAATCCGAGGCGCCTCGCAACAGCAACAACCACATAAGTCAAACTCGTCAGGGCGTGTAAAACCACTGACGCCACTTCTAGCTAGAAAGAAACGCATGCCCTCCCTAACGTCCTCTCCCGTTTTTGGTTCATACCGGGTGTGAAACTCGCGAAGCAAACGTTACACAAAGCTACGCCACAAAGGCCTTGCTTTGATCATCACCACAAGACTTTGCTTTTCAACAGAAGCCTCGATCTATTGCCACTTAGGCATGCCACACAGGCAATTCACTCCATGCGTTTGATATCCATCGATATATAACCCCTGAGCTCGTACGTCTCAGAGAAGGGCGTTAAGCAAGAGAATAAATTCTCCGCCGCCAAACAGATATATATTTAATAGAGATCAATCACACGGACTAAAATCCAATGTCAGACACACAGTCCATTTACAAGTCCGTTCTGGGGCTGAACGAAACCGGAGGCACCTAGTACCCCGCATATCCATCGATCTCCAAGTACGTCTGGACGATCACCAACTGTTTCCATCTTCTTGGGTGTACAGCCCAATCAAGATCATCAGTAATCACCCAAACGACGTGAAGACTTATGGTCTTCGACCACCGTCTTCATCTTCGACTTATCGTCGTATCAGTTATTCAGAATGGGATAAACCCGGTCTTTCCAAATAACTCGCGTATATTTTAAATAAGTGTTACACAAACACAACATACGCCTCATTCCAATTCATCAGTCACTAACCGTAAATTAATCAAGAGAATAATTTCCCTAATATTAACCCCGAAGGCCGAAACCAACATCAGATCAATATCCAGAAAACCATTCTGCTTGGCTAACCGACAGTTAGTTTCTAAATTTCACATTCATAGGGAAAGGTTCCCATTAATTTTATCCAAGATAAATTCCTTGAATTTATTCTTTATTCTATTTTTGAATCTCAATTCAAACTAGTCGGGATTAGCGAACCTTACCGAAGTAATCATTTATTTTAATTTCCCAATCCCAACCTATTCATCCCATGAAGTAAAACTGGTAATACTTCATATCTAACACCACAGTTTCATTGGTAAATTCAATTACCATTTCACGTTCAAATCTAATTAAAGATTTAACTATCGCCTGGAGCAAAACTGGTGATACTCCATTTTCGATCATTTCAATCTAATTAAAGATTCATTAAAACTCCACTTAGTTTTAATCGTTAACTGGGTTAAAGAATCCGTGTCATTTAAAACACGGTTCACGATAAACCCAAAGTCACATTCCATTAATTATCGGGTTAAAGAACGAGTGTTATTTAAAACACTGTTCACGATAAACCCAAAAATCAATATCAATTCAATTCCAATTAAATATTATTTAATTGGTACACTTCATTAAATCTAAATAGAAAGATTTAATCTTTTCTCAACTGGGTTCAAGAACAGTGTTAATGAAGACACCATTCACGACAAACCCAAATCACATTTGATATTCAATACAAGGCTCTGAATAGGAAATATATCGGCTTATATTCAATATCAAATTCTACGATTAACAAATGTCGTATTGGAAATAACGATATAAATATATATCTTTCAAATTTCCATAACAACACCTGTATAATCACGAATTCCAACATCGAAATATTCCAAAGACAATTTCGATTCAAATCCACTCCAATGCAATCATTGGATATTCTGGTTATTTTTAAAACCCTTTTTAAATTCAATTTACTTATTTAAAAATAAATAGAATTATAATTCTAGTTCAAAACTAGTTCATTTCGATAAAAATCTATTTTTATCTTTTCAAATATGGAGTTTTTCATCCCAATTCTTTCTAAATCATTTCTTATGATTTTACACAAATTATTGATATTTTTAATGATTTTATCAAGGCCCGTACAGTCGATTTCCATCAATGGCCATCGAACTGCACTTACAGCGACCTTTTTCAAATTTGATTTGGACATAATTCCAAATCCAACCGTTAGATTTCTAATTTCTAATATTCGTTAGAAAGCTCTTTTCGATACGAACCCAACGGTTCCGGTTTTAGGAGAATCCGACGGTCGGATCTCCCGTAATGTCCGTTTGAAATAAATGGTCGAAATTCACGAACTACCGCGGCGCGACGCGTTCTATTCAGGCCATTATATTATATATATAATATATATAATATATATTTCGTCGATTTCTATTTAAAACGAATTATATAAATAGTTTTAAATTCGTTTCAAAAGAAATTTCAACTTCCATTTCAATTCAAATCAAAATTGAATTCTTCTTTATAAATTCGTTTTAAAATTCATTTCTATTCAATTCAAATTTCAATTCAATTTGAATTCATTTCAATTAGCTTTCAATTCAATTTGAATTCGTTTTCAATTCAATTCATTTCGAAATCGTTTTCAATTCAATTCATTTCGAAATCGTTTTCAATTCAATTCATTTCGAAATCGTTTTCAATTCAATTCATTTCGAAATCGTTTTCAATTCAATTCATTTCGAAATCGTTTTCAATTCAATTCATTTCGAAATCGTTTTCAATTCAATTTATTTCGAAATCGTTTTCAATTCAATTCATTTCGAAATCGTTTTCAATTCAGTTCATTTCAAAATGAATAAAATCGATATAAATATCGTTTACGTCAAAATGGCGTCAATCTAATCAACACGGCTTCATAAATTTCTATTTTCAAATATTCTATTTCAAATATTTCTTTTTCAAAATAGTTGTTATTATCAAAATATTTCGTTCAACACATGACCAATCTCAATGGATGAAACTGTCAACACATGAACCTTTATTTTATATTGATAAAGATGTAAATTTTATTACTAAAATATTTCGTTCAACACATGACCAATCTCAATGGATGAGTACTGTCAACACATGAACCTTTATTTTATATCGATAAAGATGTAAATTTTATTACTAAAATATTTCGTTCAACACATGACCAATCTCAATGGATGAGTACTGTCAACACATGAACCTTTATTTTATATCGATAAAGATGTAAATTTTATTACTAAAATATTTCGTTCAACACATGACCAATCTCAATGGATGAGTACTGTCAACACATGAACCTTTATTTTATAATATTCTTTATTTTTCAAATTGGAATGAGGCCCAATCAATTACCATATAAAATTAATTATATGGATTTTCATACATCACACGTATATAATAGCATTGAAAAATAATCAACCATCAACCAAAGTGCACTACACTGCATAAGCATCAAATATAGATATCTAACGCTTATAACAGCCTGTCAATCAATCGATCGACATATTTAACCGATCAGGATGAGTGAACTTCAAATTTCATCCCAACACCCGTGTGGGGTTTTCAAACAATCAAACACATATTTTATTTGTGCAGTTGGGCGATGTGTAAAATTTATCGTCCCAATCAATGTCCTTCAAATAGGTGTACATAAACAAACCGTCCGGTTTGTAAATGAATATTTTATTTTATTCACTTCACGTTAAAATTTATATTTTTAACGACAAAACATTTTATTTTAACTTATGAATTTCTATTCAGTTCATTCTTTAAATAAAATGATATTTTTATTTTTCTAACATATTGTAGAAAATTTCGACGGCATAACGACACGATACTAGAAACGGGACAAGGCCTAGCCTTATCCCCGGTCTAGTGAAGGCCCACGCCATTCACACATCAATCAAATTCACCAAACAACCAATTCAAATCAAGTCATCAAATTAATTTATGCAACCAAACAAACAAGTCCATGGTCTGTGGACGATTGTGTCGGGTGCTACTAAGCACCGTCTGCATCCTACTATATATATATATAACTAGAAAAAGAAATTGAAAGGTGAGAAATTCTCACCGATAGCTATCCTAGCTCCACGGCACTTCATTGATAGAAATCTTCATCGCTATCGCATCTTCGTTGCCCGTAGCCACTACATATATAAAAAATCACACATTTTTATATTTTGATGTCTTTAAAATAAAAATCACATTTTTATTTATTCACCTTCAATTTAAAAATCATATTTTTATAATCACTTCATATATTTAAAAATCGAATTTTTACTTCGCTATTCAATATATAAAAATCGAATTTTTACTACTATGTTATATAGATAAAAATTATATTTTTATCACGCTATTCTCTACCTAAAGATTTCGCCTTTTCTAAAATAAAGATTTCGCCTTTATAAACATATAGACTTCGCCTTTTCAAATTTAAAGATTTCATCTTTATAAAAATCTCATTTTTATTTTTCTACACATATAAAGATGATATTTTTAATATTCCTATCATGTAAAAATTATATTTTTAATTCTCTACCTAAACAAAAATCATATTTCTACCACTTCTATATAGTAAAGATTATATTTTTAATACTTTAAAAATATAAAAATCATATTTTTAATTCTTTAAAAATATAAAAACTATATTTTTAATACTTTAAAACATAAAAATCATATTTTTAATTCGATGTTCATAGAATAAAGATTATATTTTTATCACGCTATTCTCTACATAAAGATTTCACCTTTTCTAATATAAAGATTTAATTTTTATTTCATTACTATAAAAATCACACCTTTATTTCAACATATATATAAGAAAGATCAGATTTTTATTTCGCTACCTATATAAAGATAATATTTTTATATTCTCTGTTATATAAAAATCATATTTTTATCCTTCCTATGATATAAAAATCATAGTTTTATCCTATAACAAAAATCACAACTTTGTTTAAGAGAAAAATCTTAGCCTTTTTCTATTTTTAAAATCAAACTTTTATATACCTAACTGAATAATAAAAAATAGAATAAACTTACAGGCAGTTTTTGAAAAGGGGCGAAGGAGGCTGAGGGGGTGGAGCGGCTCGCTGGTCGGAGGAGAAGAGGGAGGAAGGGGAGAAAGGAAGGCGGAGGAGGGGGTGCGGGCGTCGGGGTCGCGGCTCCGTGGCTCGAACTGAAGGAGGAGGGTGAATCGAGAGGAGGGAGGACAGTTTGGGGATGGAGTTGCGGAGGTGGTGGTTCGGTCTTCAGTGCGGTGGAAGGGTGGTGGGCGCCTCCGGTGGTAGCTCGACGTCGGCGAAGCAGTGGAGGGAGGCGTCGGCTGAGCGGTTTTAGATTTTAGGTTTTTTTTTTTTTGATTTTAAAATGAATGGGGGTGCTGAGGAGAGATAAAGGGGAGTGAGGGTTTTTATATATTTTATTTATTTATTTATTTAATTTCAAAAACCAACTTTTTATTTCGACTTCGAAATCGAACCCACCGCATGTCGTCCATAGCATATTACCCCCATTCCGAACACAATGGGATATGTATCGTAAGTTGATTCGACTGTTTCGATCAGTTTCCGTCAAAGTTAAAATATAAATCAGTATATATTCAATTCAAACGTACATTTCAAATTACCGGGGTCACATACTGACTCTAAAAATTCCAGAAAAATATTTTCTAGCTTCGTACTAACGATACGGTCCTAACAAAACTAGTTTCGTCAAATTCTGAGACCGTTGGAAAAATGGCCATTTTCCAGTCGATTAAAATCAACTAAAACTGGTCAAACGCGTTTTCCTTTGCCACGCCCACATATTGATTCGAAAAATTATGAAATTTGGAATCTAGCAATAATTTAACATCACGGACCCAACAAAAGTGGTTTCGTCGAAATCCGAGGTCGTTTGCAAAATGTCCATTTTTAAGGGCCTGAATTCCATAGCGACTATTCAGAATTTTCAACCGGACATATCTTTTGATTCCCGCTATGAAATTTCAATTTTTCGGATTCGTTGGGAATATATTCACAATTAGATCCCATTATTTTTGGTTTCACTAAAATCCGGATTGCTTTGCACCCGGTACATTCAATTGAAGTTTGAAATCGAATTATCGAACTACCGCGCCATTTTCAATTCCTTTTATAATTATATAAAATTATTTATATTCTAACGACGGCGTATATAATATATACGTTCGAATTATATTCAAAATAAATTTCTCGTCGATATTATTTAAAATAATTCATTTTAAATATTCAAAATTCTTTAAAATTGCCAATTTAAAATTTTCAAACTGGCTCGCATTTTCCGGGTTGTTACAATCTCCCCCACTTAAAACTTTTCATCCCCGAAAAGGAACAAAGTCGAAAGTGGTTTGATTATTCAGCTCTACGTTCGATCCGGCTTGCATTCTCCAACTTTTCAGTTTCTGAGAATTTTCAAAATTTCAAAAATTTGGCTAACACCCTATATTTTCGAAAAATTTCGCCATAACCTCCCCTGCACCGGGAGCATCGGGGAATTTCAAATAGCTTCCCCGGTCCCTCAGATCTCAAAAAGAAAAAGAAAAAGCCAAGCGGCTAGCCAATAGGCTCATAAAATCATCATCACCCAAACAAAACAGTAAATTATGTAGTAAACATGTACCTATTTGTCGGGCAAACAAATTTTATTCTCTGCTCTAGCCTCCTTGCTATGACCTGTTCAATGTAAGTACAAGTATATGCAAGCAAACGCAACCAATTTTCAATATAATTCAATATTTGGTTCAATTAGGCTAAATGGTTCAAAATTATCAACCAAATAAACAAACAACACATACATCAATCAATTAGTGAATTAGAGTCTCAAATTCATAATTTTGATACATATACAAAAATCATGTTTTTGATGCCAAATCACAACAATAGGCCTTATCTAATTTTTGGTTCTCACACCAGTCTAATGGAGATATATAAATATCACATCTTCAAAACACGAACATAAATTTTGATGATGATCGATCAATCATCAGAACCATCTCCGGGTGTCTAGAATGTGATTCTATATCTATCCAGTATATTAAAATTTCAAATATACGTTTGCAAGGCGTATATGCAAAATCTTTATATACTGGACTGTCCAAATCAATATAAACTAAATAATCAAATACGAATAATTGATTTTAAATTTTCAAAACAAAAATTTGTTTTCATTTTAAAAATATACTCTTCACACTCGTTCTAGGATACTACTGATCCCATCTCTAACGAGTCATTCTCATTGGATATTACTAATCCAATATCTGATGAATTCTTTCGTATGGTTCTAATGTGCCTTGTTCTCTGAGCTTTGTAAACCAAAGCTCTGATACCAACTGTGAAACCCCGTAGCTTCCCCGTAAAGGAAAGCGTCGGATAGTTCGAGAACAAGCCACAACAGAACACATACAGAAGAACATTTCATTGTATATTACAACAATGCATCAGATTACAAGAATATACAGAGTATAAATGAATATTACACAGAAATATCAGAGATTTAAATTACAATTAAATACATAGCAGCGGAAAATAATACAACACACAACTAGAAGAGATATACGGATACAAAGCTTTCCGGATATCGTTCCAGCTGTAAACCAGGATCCTGTGAATATAAATCTGCAAAACCAAAACTACTAGCTGCCCGTGTCAAAATAAGGGCACCCAGAGTTTAGGTTAAAACAATAAACTCCAGGTCAGTCATGTGACTGGTGTGAGAACTAAAACAGTTATTAATACTTATTTTAAATCATTAGGTAAATCAAGGGACCACGCCGTATAACACGGAACGGGTTTCCTCCCAAGAATACCAGTGCATAAAACAAACAGCGCAATGCTAAATAAAGAAAAATGAAGCTGTTATAAGACCCAGGTCCCATCACACAATGCAACGCAGCCGAGGATAGGGTTTTCCCTTATAACAGCCAAAGAATGCTTGATACGGTTAAAACAAATCGTTTGACACTATTATAAGTGCATAGTGTATAAAACAACTTCAAATCATAAGTATCAATCATAGGCGGCATGAGCGCCCCATCCCACTATGTCGCCATACTAGGCTCTACAAATAAAACCGTAGAATCACGTATTTGGAAATTGGGTTTCCATCTATGAACCGAGGCAAAAGATAGTCCTCAACCGATTCGAGACGCTCTAGCCCGTGTCTCAGGCAAGTACTCAGTCAAGCCTTGGATCCTCAGGGCCAGTCCACCGATGTGGATTAAACTTAAACCCTGAACATGCGTTTCCCCGCCCTATGGGGCGTAGGTGAGCCAACTAAATGACTCCATCGGTTCGAGAACGACCGATCAATCCGAGGCGCCTCGCAACAGCAACAACCACATAAGTCAAACTCGTCAGGGCGTGTAAAACCACTGACGCCACTTCTAGCTAGAAAGAAACGCATGCCCTCCCTGACGTCCTCTCCCGTTTTTGGTTCATACCGGGTGTGAAACTCGCGAAGCAAACGTTACACAAAGCTACGCCACAAAGGCCTTGCTTTGATCATCACCACAAGACTTTGCTTTTCAACAGAAGCCTCGATCTATTGCCACTTAGGCATGCCACACAGGCAATTCACTCCATGCGTTTGATATCCATCGATATATAACCCCTGAGCTCGTACGTCTCAGAGAAGGGCGTTAAGCAAGAGAATAAATTCTCCGCCTCCAAACAGATATATATTTAATAGAGATCAATCACACGGACTAAAATCCAATGTCAGACACACAGTCCATTTACAAGTCCGTTCTGGGGCTGAACGAAACCGGAGGCACCTAGTACCCCGCATATCCATCGATCTCCAAGTACGTCTGGACGATCACCAACTGTTTCCATCTTCTTGGGTGTACAGCCCAATCAAGATCATCAGTAATCACCCAAACGACGTGAAGACTTCTGGTCTTCGACCACCGTCTTCATCTTCGACTTATCGTTGTATCAGTTATTCAGAATGGGATAAACCCGGTCTTTCCAAATAACTCGCGTATATTTTAAATAAGTGTTACACAAACACAACATACGCCTCATTCCAATTCATCAGTCACTAACCGTAAATTAATCAAGAGAATAATTTCCCAAATATTAACCCCGAAGGCCGAAACCAACATCAGATCAATATCCAGAAAACCATTCTGCTTGGCTAACCGACAGTTAGTTTCTAAATTTCACATTCATAGGGAAAGGTTCCCATTAATTTTATCCAAGATAAATTCCTTGAATTTATTCTTTATTCTATTTTTGAATCTCAATTCAACTAGTCGGGATTAGCGAACCTTACCGAAGTAATCATTTATTTTAATTTCCCAATCCCAACCTATTCATCCCATGAAGTAAAACTGGTAATACTTCATATCTAACACCACAGTGTCATTGGTAAATTCAATTACCATTTCACGTTCAAATCTAATTAAAGATTTAACTATCGCCTGGAGCAAAACTGGTGATACTCCATTTTCGATCATTTCAATCTAATTAAAGATTCATTAAAACTCCACTTAGTTTTAATCGTTAACTGGGTTAAAGAATCCGTGTCATTTAAAACACGGTTCACGATAAACCCAAAGTCACATTCCATTAATTATCGGGTTAAAGAACGAGTGTTATTTAAAACACTGTTCACGATAAACCCAAAAATCAATATCAATTCAATTCCAATTAAATATTATTTAATTGGTACACTTCATTAAATCTAAATAGAAAGATTTAATCTTTTCTCAACTGGGTTCAAGAACAGTGTTAATGAAGACACCATTCACGACAAACCCAAATCACATTTGATATTCAATACAAGGCTCTGAATAGAAAATATATCGGCTTATATTCAATATCAAATTCTACGATTAACAAATGTCGTATTGGAAATAACGATATAAATATATATCTTTCAAATTTCCAAAACAACACCTGTATAATCACGAATTCCAACATCGAAATATTCCGAAGACAATTTCGATTCAAATCCACTCCAATGCAATCATTGGATATTCTGGTTATTTTTAAAACCCTTTTTAAATTCAATTTACTTATTTAAAAATAAATAGAATTATAATTCTAGTTCAAAACTAGTTCATTTCGATAAAAATCTATTTTTATCTTTTCAAATATGGAGTTTTTCATCCCAATTCTTTCTAAATCATTTCTTATGATTTTACACAAATTATTGATATTTTTAATGATTTTATCAAGGCCCGTACAGTCGATTTCCATCAATGGCCATCGAACTGCACTTACAGCGACCTTTTTCAAATTTGATTTGGACATAATTCCAAATCCAACCGTTAGATTTCTAATTTCTAATAATCGTTAGAAAGCTCTTTTCGATACGAACCCAACGGTTCCGGTTTTAGGAGAATCCGACGGTCGGACCTCCCGTAATGTCCGTTTGAAATAAATGGTCGAAATTCACGAACTACCGCGGCGCGGCGCGTTCTATTCAGGCCATTATATTATATATATAATATATATAATATATATTTCGTCGATTTCTATTTAAAACGAATTATATAAATAGTTTTAAATTCGTTTCAAAAGAAATTTCAACTTCCATTTCAATTCAAATCAAAATTGAATTCTTCTTTATAAATTCGTTTTAAAATTCATTTCTATTCAATTCAAATTTCAATTCAATTTGAATTCATTTCAATTCGCTTTCAATTCAATTTGAATTCGTTTTCAATTCAATTCATTTCGAAATCGTTTTCAATTCAATTCATTTCGAAATCGTTTTCAATTCAATTCATTTCGAAATCGTTTTCAATTCAATTCATTTCGAAATCGTTTTCAATTCAATTCATTTCGAAATCGTTTTCAATTCAATTTATTTCGAAATCGTTTTCAATTCAATTTATTTCGAAATCGTTTTCAATTCAATTCATTTCGAAATCGTTTTCAATTCAATTCATTTCGAAATCGTTTTCAATTCATTTCAAAATGAATAAAATCGATATAAATATCGTTTACGTCAAAATGGCGTCAATCTAATCAACACGGCTTCATAAATTTCTATTTTCAAATATTCTATTTCAAATATTCCTTTTTCAAAATAGTTGTTGTTATCAAAATATTTCGTTCAACACATGACCAATCTCAATGGATGAAACTGTCAACACATGAACCTTTATTTTATATTGATAAAGATGTAAATTTTATTACTAAAATATTTCGTTCAACACATGACCAATCTCAATGGATGAGTACTGTCAACACATGAACCTTTATTTTATATCGATAAAGATGTAAATTTTATTACTAAAATATTTCGTTCAACACATGACCAATCTCAATGGATGAGTACTGTCAACACATGAACCTTTATTTTATAATATTCTTTATTTTTCAAATTGGAATGAGGCCCAATCAATTACCATATAAAATTAATTATATGGATTTTCATACATCACACGTATATAATAGCATTGAAAAATAATCAACCATCAACCAAAGTGCACTACACTGCATAAGCATCAAATATAGATATCTAACGCTTATAGCAGCCTGTCAATCAATCGATCGACATATTTAACCGATCAGGATGAGTGAACTTCAAATTTCATCCCAACACCCGTGTGGGGTTTTCAAACAATCAAACACATATTTTATTTGTGCAGTTGGGCGATGTGTAAAATTTATCGTCCCAATCAATGTCCTTCAAATAGGTGTACATAAACAAACCGTCCGGTTTGTAAATGAATATTTTATTTTATTCACTTCACGTTAAAATTTATATTTTTAACGACAAAACATTTTATTTTAACTTATGAATTTCTATTCAGTTCATTCTTTAAATAAAATGATATTTTTATTTTTCTAACATATTTTAGAAAATTTCGACGGCATAACGACACAATACCAGAAACGGGACAAGGCCTAGCCTTATCCCCGGTCTAGTGAAGGCCCACGCCATTCACACATCAATCAAATTCACCAAACAACCAATTCAAATCAAGTCATCAAATTAATTTATGCAACCAAACAAACAAGTCCATGGTCTGTGGACGATTGTGTCGGGTGCTACTAAGCACCGTCTGCATCCTACTATATATATATATATATATAAAACTTGAAAAAGAAATTGAAAGGTGAGAAATTCTCACCGATAGCTATCCTAGCTCCACGGCACTTCATTGATAGAAATCTTCATCGCTATCGCATCTTCGTCATCTTCGTTGCCCGTAGCCACTACATATATAAAAATCACACATTTTTATATTTTGATGTCTTTAAAATAAAAATCACATTTTTATTTATTCACCTTCAATTTAAAAATCATATTTTTATAATCACTTCATATATTTAAAAATCGAATTTTTACTTCGCTATTCAATATATAAAAATCGAATTTTTACTACTATGTTATATAGATAAAAATTATATTTTTATCACGCTGTTCTCTACCTAAAGATTTCGCCTTTTCTAAAATAAAGATTTCGCCTTTATAAACATATAGACTTCGCCTTTTCAAATTTAAAGATTTCATCTTTATAAAAATCTCATTTTTATTTTTCTACACATATAAAGATGATATTTTTAATATTCCTATCATGTAAAAATTATATTTTTAATTCTCTACCTAAACAAAAATCATATTTCTACCACTTCTATATAGTAAAGATTATATTTTTAATACTTTAAAAATATAAAAATCATATTTTTAATTCTTTAAAAATATAAAAACTATATTTTTAATACTTTAAAACATAAAAATCATATTTTTAATTCGATGTTCATAGAATAAAGATTATATTTTTATCACGCTATTCTCTACATAAAGATTTCACCTTTTCTAATATAAAGATTTAATTTTTATTTCATTACTATAAAAATCACACCTTTATTTCAACATATATATAAGAAAGATCAGATTTTTATTTCGCTACCTATATAAAGATAATATTTTTATATTCTCTGTTATATAAAAATCATATTTTTATCCTTCCTATGATATAAAAATCATAGTTTTATCCTATAACAAAAATCACAACTTTGTTTAAGAGAAAAATCTTAGCCTTTTTCTATTTTTAAAATCAAACTTTTATATACCTAACTGAATAATAAAAAATAGAATAAACTTACAGGCAGTTTTTGAAAAGGGGCGAAGGAGGCTGAGGGGGTGGAGCGGCTCGCTGGTCGGAGGAGAAGAGGGAGGAAGGGGAGAAAGGAAGGCGGAGGAGGGGGTGCGGGCGTCGGGGTCGCGGCTCCGTGGCTCGAACTGAAGGAGGAGGGTGAATCGAGAGGAGGGAGGACAGTTTGGGGATGGAGTTGCGGAGGTGGTGGTTCGGTCTTCAGTGCGGTGGAAGGGTGGTGGGCGCCTCCGGTGGTAGCTCGACGTCGGCGAAGCAGTGGAGGGAGGCGTCGGCTGAGCGGTTTTAGATTTTAGGTTTTTTTTTTTTTTGATTTTAAAATGAATGGGGGTGCTGAGGAGAGATAAAGGGGAGTGAGGGTTTTTATATATTTTATTTATTTATTTATTTAATTTCAAAAACCAACTTTTTATTTCGACTTCGAAATCGAACCCACCGCATGTCGTCCATAGCATATTACCCCCATTCCGAACACAATGGGATATGTATCGTAAGTTGATTCGACTGTTTCGATCAGTTTCCGTCAAAGTTAAAATATAAATCAGTATATATTCAATTCAAACGTACATTTCAAATTACCGGGGTCACATACTGACTCTAAAAATTCCAGAAAAATATTTTCTAGCTTCGTACTAACGATACGGTCCTAACAAAACTAGTTTCGTCAAATTCTGAGACCGTTGGAAAAATGGCCATTTTCCAGTCGATTAAAATCAACTAAAACTGGTCAAACGCGTTTTCCTTTGCCACGCCCACATATTGATTCGAAAAATTATGAAATTTGGAATCTAGCAATAATTTAACATCACGGACCCAACAAAAGTGGTTTCGTCGAAATCCGAGGTCGTTTGCAAAATGTCCATTTTTAAGGGCCTGAATTCCATAGCGACTATTCAGAATTTTCAACCGGACATATCTTTTGATTCCCGCTATGAAATTTCAATTTTTCGGATTCGTTGGGAATATATTCACAATTAGATCCCATTATTTTTGGTTTCACTAAAATCCGGATTGCTTTGCACCCGGTACATTCAATTGAAGTTTGAAATCGAATTATCGAACTACCGCGCCATTTTCAATTCCTTTTATAATTATATAAAATTATTTATATTCTAACGACGGCGTATATAATATATACGTTCGAATTATATTCAAAATAAATTTCTCGTCGATATTATTTAAAATAATTCATTTTAAATATTCAAAATTCTTTAAAATTGCCAATTTAAAATTTTCAAACTGGCTCGCATTTTCCGGGTTGTTACATCCTTTCTCCCGTTTCTGGTTCATACCGGGTGCGAGGCTCGCGATTTCACGTTATACACAAAGCTTCGCCACATAGGCGGTGCTTTGATCATCACCATTAGACTTTGCTTTTCAACAGAAGCCCTGATCACTGCATCTTAGCATGCCACACAGGCAATTCACACCGTGCAACTGATGGCTATCAATCACACAGAATAAATTCCAATGTCAGACACACTGTCTATTTGCAAGTCCGTTCTGGGTCTGAACGAAACCGGAGGCACTAAATACCTCGCAAACCCATCGATCACCACGTACGTCTGGACGATCACCACTCATTATCTATATTTCGGTATGCCTCCCAATCAGGACCTCGGTTACCATCCAAACGAGGTGAAGATCTCCGGTCTTCGACCACCGTCTTCATCTTCGATTACTTATCGTCGATTCAGTTATTCAGAATGGGATAAACCCGGTCTTTTTGAGCAACTCGCGTACATAATAAACAAGTGCAACACTAACATACACACGCATCATTTCAATTCATTAGTCACTAACCGTCAATCAGTAAGAGAACGATTTCCCAAATATTAACCCCGAAGGCCGAAACCAACATCAGATCAATACCCAAGAAACCATTCGACTTAGCCAACCTTCAGTTATTTTCTAAATCACATCCATATCGTTTATAATATTTTATAACGATTTATCGCTATTTTTATTTATTTTAAAATAGCCAATTTATTCAAAACGACGCTTCGGGCCATAACGCGGCCGTGGCGCTGTTTTCCTTCAGATTTGATTTACACATATCTGAAGATCTAACCGTTGGATCTTCACAAAATTTACATCATTAGAAAGATCTTTTCAAAACGAATCCAACGGTTCCAGTTTCGGGAAAATCCGACGGTCGGATCTCCCGGTATAATCGTTTGAAGTTTCGATTTCAAAATACGAACTGCAGCGTCGTTATTCGATTAAATATAATTATATATATATATATATAAATATAATTGATTCTGGCGCTGTTTTTCTTCAGATTTGAATTAAACATTCCAGACAATCCAACCGTTGGATTTTTACAAAGTTGGTGCCGTTGGAAAGATATTTCCAAAGCGAACCCAACGGTTGCGATTTCAGGAAAATCCGATGGTCGGATCTCCCGGTATAATCGATTGAAATCACAGTTTCAAAATACGAACTTCAGCGTCGTTATTCGATATATTTTAACTCTATTTATATATATATATATATCGATTCTTCGATTTCAAAGCTATATTCTTTTTATACATTTGATAAAAATGATATTTTTATCTAACTGTCTTCTATTTCAACACTTCACTATATTTAACAATTCATGTATATAATAAAAATCTGATTTTTATTGTAAAACAATTCATTTCAAAACACTATTATTTTATATAGTTCATATAGGTAATAAAAATAGGATTTTTATTATAAAACAATTTCTTTCAAAACAAGGTTATTTTATATAGTTCATATAGATGATAAAAATGTGATTTTTATTATGAAACAATTTATTTCAAAATATGAATACCATTCAACACATGAATTTCAATTCAACGAATGAATATCGATTCAACACATGAGGGTTTTCTATAGTTTATATATATAGATAAAAATGTGATTTTTATATTTAAAACACGAACACCATTCAACACATGAATTTCAATTCAACGAATGAATATCGATTCAACACATGAAGGTTTTCTATAGTTTATATATATAGATAAAAATGTGAATTTTTTATTTAAAACACGAATAACATTCAACACATGAATTTCAATCCAACGAATGAATATCGACTCAACACATGAAGGCTTTCTATTCAATGAATAAATATAGTTTCAACAAATGAAAATAATTCAAACACATGAATATTATTCAAAATTTTGGCAGCATAACGGCAGGGTAGTTAAAACCGGGACCATCCCTAGTACGGCTCCTCGCTCTACCTTAAAACCTCGCGGTTTTTGACAATGAGGATCACGCATCTAGTTCGCACGCAGGCGGCATGTATATTTATTTCATTTCCACAAACTAATCCTATGTGGTTTCAACCAAATATTTCTCAACCACAAACGGGTATTTTTCAACCACAATCAATCAATATCAACCACAAACAATTCCAATCAACCATTCGCTATCAATCAATTTTCACACAAATCACAACCAATAAATATCGTCCATGGTTTGTGGACAAGGGGCGTATATATATATATATATATATATATATATATATATATAGCAATTCACTTCTATTTCAACACATATATAATTTTTACAACGCATATACAACTTATACATCGAACGTACAACTTATACATGAGGTGTACAACGCTTATATAACCCATGCATCGACTATATAATTTATACATCGTCGTTTTCCATATCGTTTATAAATTAGAAATCTCACATTTCACATTTCATATATATATACAATTCACAGTCACAACACAATCAAATAAATCGTCCATGGTCTGTCGACGTATGTGAACAGTTCAGATATGCAGTTATAATATAATTAACTGTACAATAAAATTTATAGTGAGGGAATTCTCACATTGGGATCCACTCCGCCAGTTTTTATCTGAATTCTGAACAGTCTGGATTTGAATTTTCCCAAAATTCCAACGTGTTTGAAATTGGACCCGGTCAGTCTTGTTGTGAAGCTCTCGTCCCCACGATCGCAACGGATCCAAGTTTGTAATTTTTCGACCTCGTATGAAGAAGTTACGTCATTATAAACATTTGATAATTTAAAGAAATAATTAATTATTTAATTAAGACCTTAATTACTTTTGAATTCATCTTCCTCCTTCAGACACCCAACCGACGCTCGCACCCATCAGCTCAAAAACTTCCTCCGCCTATTCCACCACCCACAGGCGAACGAAACCCGATCAGAGGGGCCCACCCTCTCTGCCTTCACCTCGCCATCCTCTTCCCTCTCTCCCGACCAACTCGCGCCTCCCTGGTGGCCCAAAACACACTCCGACCAACAGTACTTCGAACCCCTAATTCCCCTAAAATATAACACTATACAAGATCTTAGCCGCTGAGCTCGAAGAGCTTGTCAAGCTCTTTTATTTGCTTCAAACGATTCCGATTTTCATTGGTTGGAGAGGGAGATCGTTCGGTTTGAAATTGGGAGGATGGGAAGCGTTGATTTCCAAGTGACGGCGGCTGGTTCATCGGGCTAGGGTTTGATTGGGGGGGGGGGGGTATTTATATAATATTATATATTATTTTATTCACTTATTTGTTTTCAAAGAAATTTCGTATCCCGAACTCCAAATCGAACTGAACAACTGTCGCCCCTAGCGTTTTACCCCCATTCCGAACCCGATGGGATATTTTTATTAGGCCCATTCGACTGTTTCGGTCAGTTTTCCTTCAAATTAAAATATATAACATTCAATATTAAATTTGAACGTACATTTCAATTTGCCAGGGCCACAAACTGATTCGACAAATTCCAGAAAAATAAATCTGGCTATGTTTTGACGATACGGTCCCAACAAAACTAGTTTCGATGAATTCTGAGACCGTTTGCAAAAAGGCCCATTTCTGGTCGATCCAATTTAACTGTAATTGGCCAAAACACGTTTTCCTTTGTCACGCTGACATACTAGCTTCAAAAATTATGAAATTTGAAACCTAGCAATAACTTCACGTCCCGGATCCAACAAAAGTGGTTTCGTCGAATTCTGAGGTTGTATGCAAAATGGCCAATTTCACGGGCTATATAAATTCCATAGCGACCTTTCTGAAAATTCATTCGGCCATAACTTTTGCTTTCCGCTATGAAAATTCGATTTTTCAGATTCGTTAGAAAGGTATTCACTAACAGATTTAAATATTTTTGGTTTCACTCAAATCCGTTTTGTTATGCACCCGGTACAGTCCGACAAAGTTTGAATTCAATTTTTGAAACTGCAGCGCCTTTTCAGGCCTTGTTTATAATTAGTATTAATTATATTCGTTTTCAAACGTCGATTCAAACACACTTTTCATTGCTATTATTTAAAATATTTATTTTAAATATTTAAAATCCATTATTTTAGCCAATTTAAAATTTTTAAATTGGTTCAGATTTTCCGGGTCGTTACATTGAGTCCAACCGTTGGTGATATACATTCGATACACTCAGGAGAAATGAGTGGTCGGTAATTGTGGGCTGGGTTGCAAGACGTTCTTGTTGAACCCAGGTGTATTCGCCTCTAGAGATACATCATTGGGAGGTGGTCCCATACCTTGTCATAGTTGGAAATCCAATTTCCATAAGCGCCAAGCAGTTTTTATTTGTATACTATATAGGAGAATGTGAGATGCAAGCATTCTTCTAGATTCTAATTTATTTGTGGAAAACTTATAGGTACTATGATAATATCTGAGTTAAAGTATACAAAATGTTTTTGATCTCATAAGGTAAAAACCCGTTCCGTACTTACGGCGTGGTCATATGAGATATTTTTATTTCTTTAATTTGTTTTAATCCTTTACTCATACCAGTCCCGTGACCGACCCAGAGTTTATTTTTCTGTGTTTCCCTTAAACTCTTGGGTATTCATAACACTTGTTGTGAATAGACATGTGAATCAGGGTTGGATAAAACTTGAGAAGCTGGAATTGAACTTTCTGTGTGCTGGTCCACTTATCTTACCTACTTATAATTAAGTCTGCAAGTTAGTCATCAATGATATGTATAATTAAAGATGTACTATGAATAGCTTGTATCACTAGAGATATGATGCTCTGATGTAATATGTTCCGCTGTGTAATGTTATAAAGTATCATCTTTTTTAAAAATTCCGCTGTAAGATTCTGATGTTTTCGATGATTTTATCTTCTATCTATTCTTATTCTTAATAATGGCACGACTTTCGATGTGTTCGAAAGTTGGGTCGTTACAGTTGGTATCAGAGCTTAGGTTACCGATTACCTAAGCTTTGGGTGAGTGTGAGAGAGCCTATTTTCGAAAATTTAAAATAAATTTAAAATAAGTCAACTTGGATGGTGTACCTAAGTTAGTTATATCCAATCAACTCTGGAATGAAGACCTGTTACATTCAGGTGTTTAAGATTAGTAACCGAGGACGAAGAGGTCGAGCTAGTGGAATTTCCACTACCACTGGTCGAAATACTGGATCCTAGGATTTAGGAGAAACTATGGAGAAAGTTGCACCAGTCCAGCAGGATAAAAGCTTTGCAACAATCTGTAAGTAGTTAATTAACTAGGGTCGGCCTCAAGATATATTAAATATGGTTGAAATAAATTAGAATAATCTCCAATCATATTGATACCAGAAATCGGGATAGAATTTTAAATTGAATTTGGATTTCCTGAAATTAAGGCTGGACTCAAGTATTCATTGGATATGAACTCCGGAAAGTGAACTGATTGATTTATGAATCAGTGAGTCTCGAAATGGAGATGATTAACTAAGTGAATGGAGATTGTGGGTAATACTTAACGAAGTTAAGTGAAATGGAACGATGAGTTAAAATGGGAATTTGGAAAGATAGTTTTGGTTATGAATAGGAAATTGCTGATGTGTGTATATAAGTCGATAACGCTGATCTACTGTTACAAATTTCGAGGATGAAATTTTTATAAGCGGGGTAGATTGTAATGATCCAGTCTTTAACCATATCATTGACACAAATGTTAATTGATCTTAAGCACGTACTTACAGATACGATTTAAAAATCAAGACTATAAAATATTTTAACATGTCAAAGATTTAAATATCAAGACTTTAAAATATTTTAACGTGTCAAAGATTTAAATTTGCATTCTTTATTTTATGTATGTATAATAGTATTTACATATGTATGTTGCACAACATTTACCAAAACCCATTTCTTATATAATCCGGTGTGAAAGCATGTATTCGGTAGCGCTTGTTTAAATTGATTTTTACATATGTATTAGAACAACACTTTTACATAGCATATTTTAAAAATGCCATTTTTATTCACATGTTTTGTTCTTTGTTTCAAAGGATTTAGAGCTTTGAGTTTTTGCAAATACTTGAATTTTAAAACTTTTAATACTTGAAATAAAAACAAGCCAAAAACCATTCTTTCGTCAAAGCAAGTTCAAGATCCATTTCATGTTCCCATGTACATCCACACCATTACATGAAAGCCCCATTTCTTTTGCAAGCATATCCATGAACAATGATGCAAAGACAACACCTACACTAGATCTAAGCTAGAAAGAGGATCTAGTAAAATATATGTTCACATGGAAAATCACCTTAGATCAATGTATTTTAAGTTTCAAAAACTTTTCCTTTTTGTACGCAAGATTTTCCAAAATGAAAATTCCTTTTTGCATTTTCCAAAATCATGTTTGTTTTGTCATAAAACATGTACATATAGATTCACAAAATCTTGCATATATGCCAAGATCTCACCTACACTAGGTCTTTACTTAACATATATATTTTTCCAAGATGTTTCATGTCCATTTCATCATGCCAAGATCATTTTTGATACAAGAAATTTTCAGATTTTGTATTTCCTTTAAAGGCAAGTAAGAGTATTTTATATTTTCATGTTACATCAAGTTATCATACGGAGATTTTGGGTTGGAAACCAAAATAAAAACTGAATATACATGTTACAAAATTGATACTACAAATTGTTAAAACCAAGAAAAAGATTGTGAAGAACATGGATGGTACCATTTGCATTTATATATGTATATATGTAAACATATATATACATCTGATTCATGTTCTCATTTTGAATGAATGGAATATCATGGTAAATGATTACCAAGGAGAAATCCTCGACAGCAAATAAAAAATATATATATACGTATAAAAATCTGTATGTTAGACAAGGCTCAAAACACTCTACTGTTATTTAAAAAAATGAACAACATGGATTAGAGATTTTTATAGAGCTTGTACTTAACATAAAAGTGGTTGTTTTATAACTTGTATATGCTCAGAAATTTGTTTTAACTCAAACACAAGCATACATCACCAGAATCTAGCAACTTACAGTAAGAAGGCTAAAATCTAAAAATTTCAAACATCGGTATATTCAAATTCAGGTATAGCAATAGATTAACATTAGCAAATCATGAATTTTAATATGAAAATCAAGATTTTTAGTTACTTAGGGTGTGAGAATTTCTGTTTTAACCGGGAATTGAACTTTGAACAAATCACGGCAGGAGAGGAGGCCGTGGATCATGGCACTGCGTCTAGAGGAAGGTGGGGGATCGGAGACCTTCGGAAAAATACAAATAAATTTTTTAATTGCTTGATTGGGGTGAACGGGGTCGAATTGGGTTTTACTGTTGTGCTTGGGGTAGCCGTGTTCTTTAATGAACTGTACGGAGTAGGTGGCGATGCAGATGATCGCACATGGGGAAGAGGTTCAGTAGGTCGCCAACAATGTCTGACGAGGATCTGGAAACATCCGAATATGGGTAGTGGTGGTGCGCGGCGATCTGGTGGAAGGTGTTGTGAAATATGGGGTGAAGGTGCAAGTTTTAATTGGATTGATGAATCGGGTTTTTGAAGTCGGGGCTGAATTAAGGGAAGGAGGTGGAGTTTGTACCAGCTATAAAGATGGCGAGATCGTCATTGATACGATGGCGCATGTGAACGGTGCACAGTGGTGCACGGTTGAATAATACTGTAGGTAATAGGAAGAAGAAAGTAAAGCTTGGGGAAGTGGGGAGAGGAAAGGATCAATTCGATACTTACGTTGATGTGCTTATGATGTTTGATCCACTTTCTAGTTGCCAAATCCGTAATTTCTTGGCATTTTTGATACCTGGCAAGCAAGTGGGTTAGGAGAAGGAAGCACGCACAAGTAAAAGAAAAGGAGAGTGCAGGCCGAAAATAAAATGTAATATTTGGGCTTCTTGGCCAATGGGCCGAGTTTGGGCCTGTAGTAATATAAAAAAAATGGTTAGTTTAAATCCTCAAGTTTTAAGTTAAAACATTCCATATATTTTCATTTATACCTAAATGAAGAAGAAAGAAAAACACGTTGAAGGAAGTCAACGTATATATTCTTGACAATACGAGCATGGGCCATATTTGGTCTGCTTTTATCAAATTTAAACAAAATTTAATTTAAATAGAGGGTAGACATATATGTGTATAAAATAGAAAAAATGAAAAAGGGAAAATAAATAAATAAATAAAAATAGAATTTTTATTTAAATTAACAAGTGATGAATAGAAGTGAACCAGGATAAAGATATAGTTTTTGTCAAAAACTGAAATTTAAAATACAGAAACTGTAATTTAAATTAAATTATAAATTTAATTTATAAATATAATTATAAATGATTTTCTAACGAAATATTCAAACTGTAAAGTCAACAAAGAAAGTCGATCAAGTGTAAAAACGATCAGATATTGTTTTGACAGAAGTCAAGAAGTCAGCACAGAAGCTGTAATTTTATTCAAATTATAAATTTATTTTATAATTTAAGTTAGAAATTATTTTCTAATAAAATACTTAAATTATAAACAGACAAGGTAAAAAGAAACCGTATGAAAGACATACGCCAAATTTGTCAGTTCGAACTGTGGTCTGAATTCTCTGATACGAGTAACTAGGCAAGTACAGTTCTGTACCATATAAAATAAGAACTATAAATTATATTTTAATCATGTTTAGATTGAAAAATTAAAAGAGGAACATTATTGGTATAGGAAGAAGAAGAAGTAAGTCAAGTAAAAGAGATCAAAGTGAAATCTGACGAACACGATATAAAGTGTAAAAGTTGTAAAATAGATTATAGATCATAAATTTAACTTATTTATGAATAATTAGATTAAGGAGTGATCATGAGAAATAAATTTTCTGAAGAATGATGTAAGTATTTCTTTTCAAAAATTTGACAACAAAATGAAAAGAAAGACCGTGTGCGACGCAGGTACTGAAATTATTCATTTTTAAGACATGATCAAAATACCAGGATATAGAAAAGATGATCATATACTGTGTAATTCGACTATAATTACGTATGTAAATTATATTATAATCATGATAGATTGATAAATTAAAGAGAATTATTTCGTTAATCATTTCAAAGAGACCGGAATTAATATTTCACTTTGATTTGATTGTACGCCACGTGTCAGAGATTTTTAAATTGAAGACGGCAATATACAAGGGCTATTCTTGAATAGTACCTTCGGTTTGTCCAGTCCCAGGACAACTTGTATGGACGTATGTCTGATAGAGTATTTCCGAAGGGATCACGTACAATGTTTTCTTCAAACGTACCAGTTGCTGGCAAAGAAGGGAAACTTCTTTAGCCTGTCAACCAGATATTTTTGTGGAAATCAATTAGTGATTTTCGATGGATCTGACGATGTGGCATTCAAAGAAAATGAACAGTGATGATGAAAGGGTAAGTCTAGCCTCAAGCCTCACACCTAGGAAATGACAAAAATAGGGCAGGCGGCATGCTATGTGTGTTGCTCCCATTATGGTGTATAATCACCTATCTAGATAAATTCCTTTTACTTCTTTAATCTATTTCGATGCTGTCCCTTTTTGGGAAACGGTGGTTTGAGTCCAACCGTTGGTGATATACATTCGATAAACTCAAGAGAAATGAGTGGTCGGTAATGTGTCGGCCGGGTTGCAAGACGTTCTTGTTGAACCCAGGTGTATTCGCCTCTAGAGATACATCATCGGGAGGTGGTCCCATACCTTGTCATAGTTGGAAATCCAATTTCCATAAGCGCCAAGCGGTTTTTATTTGTATACTATATAGAAGAATGTGAGATGCAAGCATTCTTCTAGATTCTAATTTATTTGTGGAAAACTTATAGATACTATGATAATATCTGATTTAAAGTATATAACGTGTTTTTGATCTCATAAGGTAAAAGCCCGTTCCATACTTACGGTGTGGTGTTATGAGATATTTTTATTTCTTTAATTTGTTTTAATCATTTACTCATACCAGTCCCCTGACTGACCCGGAGTTTATTTTTCTGTGTTTCTCTTAAACTCTTGGGTATTCATAACACTTGTTATGAATAGACAAGTGAATCAGGATTGGATAAAACTTGAGAAGCTGGAATGGAACTTTCTGTGTGCTGGTCCACTTATCTTACCTACTGTATAATTAAGTCTGCAAGTTAGTCATCAATGATATGTTTAATTAAAAATGTACTATGAATAGCTTGTATCACTAGAGATATGATGCTGTGATGTAATATGTTCCGCTGTATAATGTTATAAAGTATCATCTTTTGTAAAAAATCCGCTATGAGATTCTGATGTTTTATGTGATTTTATCTTCTATCTATTCTTATTCTTATTAATGGCACGACTTCCGATGTGTTCAAAAGTTGGATCGTTACAGTTGGTATCAGTGCTTAGGTTACTGATTACCTAGGCTTTGGGTGAGTGTGAGAGAGCGTATTTTTGGAAATTTAAAATAAGTCAACTTGAATGGTATACCTAAGTTAGTTATATCCAATCAAATCTGGAATGACGACCTGTCACATTCAGGTGTTTAAGATGAGTAACCGAGGACGAAGAGGTCGAGCTAGTGGAATTTCCACTACCACTGGTCGAAATACTGGATCCCGGGATTTACAAGAAACTGTGGAGAAAGTTGCACCGGTCCAGCAGGATAAAAGCTTTGCAACTATCTGTAAGGAGTTAACTAAATAGGGACAACCTCAAGATAAATTAAATATGGTTGAAATCAATTAGAATAATCTCCAATCATATTGATACCAGAAATCAGGATAGAATTTTAATTTGAATTTGGATTTCCATAAATTAAGGCTGGACTCAAGTATTCATTGGATATGAACTCCGGAAAGTTAATTAATTGATTTATGAATCTGTGAGTCCCGAAATGGAGATGATTAACCAAGTGAATGGAGATTGTGGGTAATACTTAACGAAGTTAAGTTAAATGTACCGATGAGTTAAAAAGGGAATTTGGACAGATAGTTTTGGTTATGAATAGGAATTTGCTGATGTGTGTATATAAGTCGATAACGCTGATCTAATGTTACAAATTTCGAGGACGAAATTTTTATAAGCGGGGTAGATTGTAATGACCCGGTCTTTAACCATATCACTGACACATATGTTAATTGATCGTAAGCACGTATTTATAGATACGATTTAAAAAGCAAGACTTTAAAATATTTTAACATGTCAAAGATTTAAATTTGCATTCTTTCTTTTATGTACGTATAATAGTATTTACATATGTATGTTGCACAACATTTACCAAAACCCATTTCTTATATAATCCGATGTGATAGCATGTATTCGGTAGCGCTTGTTCAAATTGATTTTTACATATGTATTAGAACAACACTTTTACATAGCATGTTTTAAAAATGCTATTTTTATTCACATGTTTTGTTCTTTGTTTCAAAGGATTTAGAACTTTGAGTTTTTACTAATACTTGAATTTTAAAACTTTTAATACTTGAAATAAAATCAAGCCAAAAACCATTCTTTTGTCAAAGCAAGTTCAAGATCCATTTCATGTTCCCATGTACATCCGCACCATTACATGAAAGCCTCATTTCTTTTGCAAGCATATCCATGAACAAAGATGCAAAGACAACACCTACACTAGATCTAACTAGAAAGAGGATCAAGTAAAATATATGTTCACATGGCAAATCACCTTAGATCAATTTATTTTAAGTTTCAAAATCTTTTCCTTTTTGTACATAAGATTTTCCGAAACGACAACTCCTTTTTGCATTTTCCAAAATCATGTTTGTTTTGTCATAAAACATGTACATATAGATTCACAAAATCTTGCATATATGCTAAGATCTCACCTACACTAGGTCTTTACTTAACATATAGATTTTTTCAAGATGTTTCATGTCCATTTCATCATACCAAGATCATTTTTGATACAAGAAATTTTCAGATTTTGTATTTCCTTTAAAGGCAAGTAAGAGTATTTTATATTTTCATGTTACATCAAGTTATCATATGGATATTTTGGGTTGGAAACCCAAAGAAAAACTGAATATACATGTTACAAAATTGATACTACAAATTGTTGAAACCAAGAAAAAGATTATGAAGAACATGGATGGTACCATTTGCATTTAACGGATGTTTCATAAGAACCAATGGGGGGAAAGGGAAGGTCATAGGAAAGGGTTTTTTAGGGGTGATAATGGCTGAGGTAAGCCATGTGAATTTAGAATTTGGTGCTTTGATATTGTGAGAGAAATGTGTTGTTTATGTCGTCAATCTTTTGTCAAAATCATAATCTAAAAACTGATTTCTTTCACCATATTTTAATGATTTTCTACAACTATAAAAAGACCTTAAGCACATACATTTTCCACACACAACAACAAAGCATTCAAGAAGAATCAGTAGAGGGATTTTGGGTGTCTAACCAAGAAAGGTGAGTAAACTCTTTTTTTCTCAATTTAAATCTGTCTCTAACTGTATGTCATGATGCAAATATGATCTTGAATGTGTGGTATTGGGTTGATTTAAGTTATAGAGTTTAAACCCTGATATGTATGTAAATCCTTGGTCTGGAAACTGAAAACAGAGAACACAAGGAAAGAGAGAAATAAAAATAGTAAACTTGCATTGTGAGTAATCACTCTAAATATTTTGACTGTTTATTTAAATCTTTAAATGGATTCAAATCATTGGAATGTTGAAAGGCAACCATTATACCGAATTCAATTATTAATATTCTTAGATGGTTAAACTCTAAAATTAGTTACTTTGAAGATCAAAGCCAACCTGAAAAAAACCAAATACTATAGTGCAAGTGAATCATTGGCAAGTAAACTTATCTTCTCCTCTGTTATGATTATCAGTTTACTATACATGCATATACCCAAAATCTGTCTATAATGTACCACTGATGCTGAACATAGGTTAAAACCAAATCTTTGTTAAATATTGGCCAAAACAGTAGGTAAAATTTAGTGAGTAGGTACCCTTTTTATTTATTAAACTCTGTTTGTTCTGTCATGATCCAAACATTATATATATATATGTAAACATATATATACAACTGATTCATGTTCTCATTTTGAATGAATGGAATATCATGGTACATGATTACCTGGGAGAAATCCTTGACAGCAAATAAAATATATATATATATATATATAAATCTGTATGTTAGACAAGGCTCAAAACACTCTACTGTTATTTAAAAAAATGAACAACATGGATTAGAGATTTTTATAGAGCTTGTACTTAACATAAAAGTGGTTGTTTTATAACTTGTATATGCTTAGAAATTTGTTTTAACTCAAACACAAGCATACATCACCAGAATCTAGCAACTTATAGTAAGAAGGCAAAATCTAAAAATTTCAAACATCGTTATATTCAAAATCAGGTATAGCAGTAGAGTAACATTAGCAAATCATGAATTTTAATATGAAAATCAAGATTTTTAGTTACTTAGGGTGTGAGAATTTCTGTTTTAACCGAGAATTGAACATTGAGAAAATCACAGCAAGAGAGGAGGCCGTGGATCATGGCACTGCGTTTAGAGGAAGGTGGGGGATCGGAGACCTTGGGAAAAATATAAATAAAATTATTAATTGCTTGATTGGGGTGAACGGGGTCGAATTGGGTTTTACTATTGTGTTTGGGGTAGCCGTGTTCTTTGATGAACTGTACAGAGTAGGGGGCGATTTAGATGATCACACATGGGGAAGAGGTTCAGTAGGTCGCCAACAATGTCTGACGAGGATTTGGAAACATCCGGATGTGGATAGTGGTGGTGCGCGGCGATCTGGTGGAAGGTTTTATTTGTGAAATATGGGGTGAAGGTGCAGGTTTTAATTGGATTGATGAATCGGGTTTTTGAAGTCTGGACTGAATTAAGGGAAGGAGGTGGAGTTTGTAGCAGCTATCAAGATGGCGAGATCGTCATTGATACGATGGCGCACGCGAACAGTGCACAGTGGTGCACGGCTGAATAATACTGTAGGTAATAGGAAGAAGAAAGGAAAGCTTGGGGAAGGGGGGAGAGGAAAGGATCAATTCGATACTTACATTGCTGTGCTTATGATGTTCGATCCACTTTCTAGTTACCAAACCCGTAATTTCTTGGCATTTTTTATACCTGGCAAGAAAAAAGAATGGATGGTTGTAAGCAAGTGGGTTAGGAGAAGGAAGCACGCACAAGTAAAAAAGAAAAGGAGATTGCGGGCCGAAAATAAAATGTAATATTTGGGCTTCTAGGCCAATGGGCCGAGTTTGGGCATGTAGTAATATAAAAAAATGGTTAGTTTAAATCCTCAGGTTTTAAGTTAAAACATTCCATATATTTTCATTTATACCTAAATGAAGAAGAAAGAAAAACGTGTTGAAGGAAGTCAATGTAAATATTCTTGACAATACGAGCATGGGCCATATTTGGTATGTTAAATATTTTTATCAAATTTAAACAAAATTTAATTGAACAGGATATTCGGCTGAGGGAAAAACACAAGCTTGCTTTTGGAACGAAGGACGCGACTTTATTTTTTTCTTGAGAAGGACCCGCTTTTTCTATTTTAGCCTAAAGGAAATTGTTTTACAAAAAATTATATTCCACGGATCTCGTTTTCAAATCAGAAGAATTCATGATGGCATCACGTGTCACGCCATCACAAGTGGCAGCATCAGCGGTGAAAGCACAGGCGACGGTGGATCGAGCTCATTCAAGTGAAGGTGGTGGAGTGCAGGAGGTGGCGACGTGGACAACGGTCGATGACTTGCGCGACTTCGATGATGATCTTAACTTCACCAGCAACTTCGATGGCTACATTCAAATGAGAGACGGAGGAGTGAAGGCAGAAGTTTGCTGGATGTGTTGAAGGTTGAAGAAGATGATTAGCTGTGTTAAAATGGATTAGGAAAAAGAATGCTATATGAACTTATCATTATAGCATCAATTTCTTTTTTACTTGTTTTCCTGAGTTGTTGAATTTATTTTGAACATTGTAGATATCATAAATAAAATGGTACCACTTGTAAAAATGCTAGTGTACTCCATAATAAAATGGTACTACTTGTTTTTTTGAGTTGTTGACTTTATTTTGAATATTAAACTATTTTTTTAAAGTGAGCTAGTACGTGTATAGTTTGCTAAATAATGATTGAATATAGCATTGTATTTGTAAAATGAACTAGCATGTACAGTATATAATAAATGATAGCTAAATTTAGCATTTTATTTTTTAAAGTGAATTGGAATGTGTAGAATATGCCAAATGAGAGTCGAATATAGCATTGTATTTTTAAAGTGAACAACATGTATAAAATATGAAAAATGATAGTTGTATATAGCATTGTATTTGTAAAAAGCGAACTAGCACGTACAAAATATGATAAATGACAGTTGAATTTAGCATTGTATTTTTTAAAGTGAACTAGCTGTATATAATATGCTAAATGATAGTTGAATATAACATTTGTATTTTTAAAGTGAACTACCATGTATAAAAGATGAAAAATGATAGCTGATTTTATCATTGTATTTTTTAAAGTGAACTAGTACGTGTATAGTTTGCTAAATAATGATTGAATATAGCATTGTATTTGTAAAATGAACTAGCATGTACAGTATATAATAAATGATAGCTAAATTTATCATTTTATTTTTTAAAGTGAATTGGAATGTGTAGAATATGCCAAATGAGAGTCGAATATAGCACTGTATTTTTAAAGTGAACAACATGTATAAAATATGAAAAATGATAGTTGTATATAGCATTGTATTTGTAAAGAGCGAACTAGCACGTACAAAATATGATAAATGACAGTTGAATTTAGCATTGTATTTTTTAAAGTGAACTAGCTGTATATAATATGCTAAATGATAGTTGAATATAACATTTGTATTTTTAAAGTGAACTACCATGTATAAAAGATGAAAAATGATAGCTGATTTTATCGTTGTATTTTTTAAAGTGAACTAGTACGTGTATAGTTTGCTAAATAATGATTGAATATAGCATTGTATTTGTAAAATGAACTAGCATGTACAGTATATAATAAATGATAGCTAAATTTATCATTTTATTTTTTAAAGTGAATTGGAATGTGTAGAATATGCCAAATGAAAGTCGAATATAGCATTGTATTTTCAAAATTGAACTAACATTTGTAGAATATGCTAAATGACAGTTGAATATAGCATTGTATTTTTAAAGTGAACTACATGTATAAAATATGAAAAATGATAGTTGTATATAGCATTGTATTTGTAAAGAGCGAACTAGCACGTACAAAATATGATAAATGACAGTTGAATTTAGCATTGTATTTTTTAAAGTGAACTAGTTGTATATAATATGCTAAATGATAGTTTAATATAACATTTGTATTTTTAAAGTGAACTACCATGTATAAAATATGGAAAATGATAGCTGATTTTATCATTGTATTTTTTAATATGAACTAGTACGTGTATAGTTTGCTAAATAATGATTGAATATAGCATTGTATTTGTAAAATGAACTAGCATGTACAGAATATAATAAATGATAGCTGAATTTAGCATTTTATTTTTTAAATGCAGTAGCATGATTGCAAATACAGAACAATACCTGAATATAGCATTTGAAAATTTTGAAATACAGCAGGATGCGTTGCACATGTAGAATGATAGCAGAATATAGCATAACAATTTTTCAAAAAAAAAATAGCATTTCTTATGTAATATGATAGTAGAATGCATTGCATATGCATATGCATAATAATAGCTGAATATAACATAACTTTCTTGAAGTACAGTGTATAATTTTTGCATTACAATTTGTACAGAACTCAAAAAACATAATAACAAAGAAGAAGAAAAATATCTGCTTCTCCCTTTGTTTCATATTTTTCTTCAAGTACAGTGTATAATTTTTCATAAAAAAGTCACAAGATTTCTGATTGACGACGGTACCTTGAACGGCGGCGATGGGAAGAGAATTTTTTGTAAACGACAAGAGAGATGTTGGACGATGGTGATTGGACAACAACGGCTTGGAGTACGACAACCTAGACGGCGATGGCTAGGGCTAGGGTGGCGGCGGCTTGGTCTAGAACAACCTGGGCGACAACGGCTAGGGCTAGGGCGGCGGCGACTATGGCAGGCTTCAGAGGATTGAGGAAGCAGTTGACTTCGGTTGAAGAAAAACGTTGCTGTCCTTGCGTCTAATTTTTAAAAGTTGCGTCTTATATTTAAACATCAATATGAAGTTTTTCCTTTAAACTAATTACCTGTTAATTGAAATAGAGGGCAGACATATATGTGTATAAAATAGAAAAAATGAAAAATAAATAAATAAATAAAAATAGAATTTTTATTTAAATTAACAAGTGAAGAAAAGAAGTGAATCAGGATAAAGAAATAGTTTTTGTCAAAAACTGAAATTTAAAATACAGAAACTGTAATTTAAATTAAATTATAAATTTAATTTATAAATATAATTAGAAATGATTTTCTAACGAAATATTCAAACTGTAAAGTCAACAAAGAAAGTCGATCAGGTGTAAAAACGATCAGATATTATTTTGACAGAAGTCAAGAAGTCAGCACAGAAGCTGTAATTTTATTTAAATTATAAATTTATTTTATAATTTAAGTTAGAATTTATTTTCTAATAAAGTACTTAGATTTTAAACAAACAAGGTAAAAAGAAACCGTATGAAAGATATACGCCAAATTTGTCAGTTCAAACTGTGGTCTGAATTCTCTGATACGAGTAACTGGGCAAGTACAATTCTGTACCTTATAAAATAAGAACTGTAAATTATATTTTAATCGTGTTTAGATTGAAAAATTAAAAGAGAAACTTTATTGGTATAGGAAGAAGAAGAAGTAAATCAAGTAAAAGAGATCAAAGTGAAATCTGACGAAAACGATATAAAGTGTGAAAGTTGTAAAATAGATTATAGATCATAAATTTAACTTATTTATGAATAATTAGATTAAGGAGTGATCATGAGAAATAAATTTTCTGAAGAATGATGTAAGTATTTCTTTTCAAAAATTTGAAAAAAAAATGAAAAGAAAGACCGTGTGCGATGCACGTACTAAAATTATTCATTTTTAGGACATGATCAAAATACCAGGATATAGAAAAGATGATCATATACTGTGTAATTCGACTATAATTACGTAAGTAAATTAGATTATAATCAGGATAGATTGATAAATTAAAGAGAATTATTTTGTTAATCATTTCAAAGAGACCGGAATTAATATTTCACTTTGATTTGATTGTACGCTGTGCGTCAGAGATTTTTAAATTAAAGATGGCGATATACAAGGGCTATTCTTGAATAGTGCCTTCGGTTTGTCCATTCCCAGGACAACTTGTATGGACGAATGTCTGACAGAGTATTTCCGAAGGGATCACATGCGTTGTTTTCTTCAAACGTACCAGTTGCTGGCACAGAAGGGAAACTTCTTTAGCCTGTCAACTAGAGTATTTTTGTGGAAATCAATTAGTGATTTCCGATGGATCTGACGATGTTGCATTCAAAGAAAATGAACAGTGATGATGAAAAGGTAAGTCTAGCCTCAAGCCTCACACCCAGGAAATGACAAAAATCGGGCAGGCAGCATGGCTATGTGGGTCGCTCCCATTAGGGTGTATAATCACCTATCTAGAGAAATTCCTTTTACTTCTTTAATCTATTTCGATGCTGTCCCTTTTTGGGAAATGGTGGTTTGAGTCCAACCGTTGGTGATATACATTCGATACACTCAAGAGAAATGAGTGGTCGGTAATGTGCGGGACGGGTTGCAAGACGTTCTTGTTGAACCCAGGTGTATTTGCCTCTAGAGATACATCATCATGAGGTGGTCCCATACCTTGTCATAGTTGGAAATCCAATTTCCATAAGCGCCAAGCGGTTTTTATTTGTATACTATATAGGAGAATGTGAGATGCAAGCATTCTTCTAGATTCTAATTTATTTGTGGAAAACTTATGGATACTATGATAATATCTGATTTAAAGTACACAAATTGTTTTTGATCTCATAAGGTTAAAACCCGTTCTGTATTCACGGCGTGGTCTTATGAGATATTTTTATTTCTTTAATTTGTTTTAATCATTTACTCATACCAGTCCCCTGACTGACCCGGAGTTTATTTTTCTGTCTTTCCCTTAAATTCTTGGGTATTCACAACACTTGTTATGAATAGACAAGTGAATCAGGATTGGATAAAACTTGAGAAGCTGGAATGGAACTTTCTATGTGCTGGTCCACTTATCTTACCTACTTATAATTAAATCTGCAAGTTAGTCGTCAATGATATGTATAATTAAAGATGTACTATGAATAGCTTGTATCACTAGAGATATGATGCTCTGATGTAATATGTTCCGCTGTGTAATGTTATAAAGTGTCATCTTTTGTAAAAATTCCGCTGTGAGATTCTGATGTTTTCTGTGATTTTATCTTCTATCTATTCTTATTCTTATTAATGGCACGACTTCCGATGTGTTCGAAAGTTGGGTCGTTGCGTAATAACCTGGATTTTCAAAACCAATTTAAAATTTTTATTTGGTTATTTTCTATGGATTTTGGAGATTTAAAATGATTTATTTTAAATAATTACTACTAAAAATTTATTTTTATCGAAGCTAAAACAAATAAATTTATTATAATTATATAACAGGCCTGAAATGGAGCGATAGTTTGAAAATTCGATTTTAAATTTCAAATGAATATACAGAATTCAATATAAATCAGAATTGGACGAAACAAGAAATATTTGAATCTGTTTAATTATATCTTTCTAATGAATGTGAAAATTTTAGATTTCATAATGGGTATAAAAAGTTATGTCAAGTTTAAATCAGAAAAGTCATTACAGAATTTATATATATTTTATATAATATATAAGCCCTTAAAAATAGCCATTTTGCAAACGATCTCCGTTTTCGACGAAACCACTTTTGTTGGATCCGGAATGTCAAGTTATTTCTAGATTCCAATTTTCTTAAATTTTGGAATTAATATGTGAGCGTGGTGAATTTAAACGCGTTTGGTACTTTCAGTTTGAATTTAATCGACTGGAAAATGACCGTTTTTCAAACGGTCTCCAAATTTAACAAAATTAGTTTTGTTAGGACCGTATCGTAAAAATGTAGCTAGATTTATTTTTCTGGAATTTTTGGAGTCAGTATGTGGCCTCGATAAATTAAAATGTACGTTGAAATCGATTTTGAACGTTAAATTAACTTATATTTTAATTTTGATAAAAACTGATCATAATAGTCGAATTGGCTTACGGGACATATCCCATTGTGTCCGAGATGGGGGTATTTTTCTAAGGGCGATAGTCGTTGGGTTCAATTTGGAGTCCGAACAAAAAAGTAACTTTTAGGGATTTAATTAAATTAATTATATATATTATAAAACCAAGTCAACCCTTCTTTCTCTCTTTCTCTTTCACCGTTCAGAAGTAAAATAAAAAAATAAAATCACAATCATTCCCGTCGCTCCTCCGTTCAGCCCACCACCGCGCCTCTCTCGCTTGGCGCCGCCGCCGTTGGCCACTCCAGCACCCCTTCCGACGATCTCAGCTCCTCCCTTTCCTCCGTTCGAACCCCCGAAGCCAAAACCCCCAAATCAGTAAAAACCGCTGCCTCCTCCCCTAAATTGACCACCACCAGACTGGCGCCGCCCTGTGCTACCACCAGCACCCTACACACCTCCTCCGACCACCTGAAACTCTAAAATCAATGTAAGTTCTCTGCTTTTATATTTAGATTGTAAAAATATGATCTTTATGATTATAAAATATGATCTTTATTAATTCATTAGCAATATAAAAATATGATTTTTATTTATACATTTGCGATATAAAAATATGATTTTTATTTATACGTTAGCGATATAAAAATATGATTTTTATTTATACATTAGCGATATATAAATATGATTTTTATTTATACATTAATGATATAAAAATATGATTTTTATTTATACATTAGCAATATAAAAATATGATTTTTATTTATACATTAGCGATATAAAAATATGATTTTTATTTATACATTAGCAATACAAAAATATGATTTTTATTTACACATTAGCAATATAAAAATATGATTTTTATTTATACATTAGCAATATAAAAATATGATTTTTATTTACACATTAGCAATATAAAAATATGATTTTTATCTATACATTAGCAATATAAAAATATGATTTTTATCTATACATTAGCAATATAGAAATATGATTTTTATTTATAAATTAGCGATATAAAAACATGTTTTTTATTTATACATAGCAATATAAAAATATGATTTTATTTATACATTAGCAATATAAATATATGATTTTTATTATACAATAGCATTATAAAAATATGATTTTTATATATATAATAAAGTTGTAAAAATATGATTTTTATCTATATAGCGTTATAAAATATGATTTTTAATATATAAACCGTGTGAAACAGACTCGATGGAACCGACTGGAAGCGAATGGAATCCAAATCGTCCGCTAAAGAATGACGGAGTGGAAACCAAAGGTGAGAACTCTTTCTCACTCAATTTACTTATAGTTAAAAATATACTAGGATGCAGACGGTGCTTAGTAGCACCCGACACATTTATTTGAAACCATGGATGTTTGGCTGTTTGTTTTGATTGATTCATTTGTTTAAATTTTGTTTGAAATGTGAATGGAATGGATTGAATTGGTATGTGTATGGCATGAGCCAGCGTTAGGCGAGGGATAAGGCTAGACCATATTCCGGTTCCAGTACCGCGCCGTTATGCTGCCAAAATTTTCTAAAATATGTTAGAACAATAAAAATATCATTTTTATTGTATAAATGAACTAAATAAAATATTCATGTGTTAAATAAAATATTTTATCATTAAAAATATAATTTTTGATGTATATATGAACAACATGAAATTCTCCTGAAATGAAAATAAATATTCATTTACAAATCGAACGATTTGTTTATGTACACTCATTTGACTGATATTGATTGGGACGGTAATTTTTACACATCGCCCAACTGCACAAATAATATTCAGTATTTGTTGGTTGAAACCCCACACGGGTATTGGGATGATATCTGACGTACACTAATTCCAATTGTTTAGTTGTATGCCAATCGATTGGTTCATAGACTGTTGTAAGCGTTAGTTATTTATATTTAATGTTTATGCAGTTGTGTAAGGCACTCTGGATGATGGTTGATTGCTTACCATTGTTATTGTATACATGTGTTTTATGGAATCCATATAAATAACATTATATGGTAATTGATTGGGTCTCATTCAATTTGGAAAATAACAAATATTTTAAAATAACGAATATTTTAAAATAAGGAATATTTTAAAATAATATTCAATAAAGGATTAAAATCTGATTTTGATGTCCGATTTTGGATGGACACGAAAATATTGAAACATATAAAGCCATGTTTTTTAGATTTGCGCCATTTTGATGTGAACGATTTTTATATAGATTTTATTCATTTTTATAAAGAACATCGAAAAGGAAATGATTTCAAAATATAATGTTTTGAAATATTATCATTTATATATTAATGATATGGAATATTCATTTTTGATTTAAAATTGAATGTGAAGTTGAAATCGTTTTTTTAAAACGAATTTATAAAATACTTCTTAAATGGAAATCAATGAAATATATATATTATATATATATATATTATATATTTATTGGCCTGAATAGAACACGCCGCGCCGCAACCGTTCTCGAATTTCGACCATTGACTTCGAGTTGACATTACGGGAGATCCAACCGTCGGATTCTCCTAAAACCGGAACCTTGGGTTTGTATCAAAAAGAGCTTTCCAAAGAATATAAGAGATTTGAAATCTAATGGTTGGATTTGGAATTATGTCCAAATCAAATTTGGAAAAGGTCGCTGTAAGTGCAGTTCGATGGCCATTTATGGAAATGGACTGAAAGGGCCTTAATAAAATTATTAAAAATATTAATAATTTGTGTAAAATCATAATAAATGATTTGGAAAGAATTGGGATGAAAAAATTCCACGTTTGTAAAGATAAAAATATATTTTTATCAAAATGAACTAGTTATTAACTAGATTTGAAATCCAATAATTTTTAAATAAATAAATTGGATTTGTGAATGGTTTTAAAAAATAACCAGAATTTCCAATGAATAAATTGGAATTGAAATAATCTTCAGAATATTTCGATATTGGATTCCGTGGTTATACAGATATTATTATGGGAACTTGGAAGATATATATCGTTATTTCCAATACGATATCTGCTGGTTCCAGAATTTGATATTGAATATAAGCCGATAAGTTCTATTCAGAGCCTTGTATTTAATATCAAATGGGATTTTGGGTTTGTCGTGAATGTTGTCTTCAGTAACACTGTTCTTAAACCCAGTTGAGAAAAGAATAAATCTTTTAATTAAGATTTAGTGTAACGACCCAGATTTTCCAGCAGTTGAACTCTGAATATTTAAATTTGTTTTAAATATTTTATTTGAATTATATATAGGAAACTATTTAATAAAACGATATTTAAACGTATAACTTATAATATAATTTAAAATGAGCTCGTAAAGTCGTGGCAGTTCGTAATTTAACGTTTTGAACTTCAACTGAATATACAAGATCCAAAATAAGTCGAATTTCTTTGAAACAAGAAACGTTTGAATCTATTAAACTGTATCTTTCTAATGGAAGTGAAAAATCATGATTTCGCCTTGTAAATTGAAAGTTATGTCCAAATTAAATATTCAGAAAAACAGCGACATATTCGTTTATGGCCATAACGGTTATTTAAATATATTTAAATATCGGTCTTGAATTTGGACAAGGTTCTTTTGAGGTGTAATTATAATTTAATTTTTAGAATTTTACTGTAATTTTTAATTAATTAAATACGCAACGTTTTATTTGGAGTATTTTGCACCCTATATCAATATTTTGGGTTTTCACAATATAAGTTAAACTACCGATATTATTATATTTTTGGTATCGTAGTACATTGCTGGATATAACGGTAATTTTATTTTCGTCCTTAGCAGTCCGTAAATAAACAAAAGCCTGGTACCGTATAAACTTCAAATTTTGCAAGACAAATATACACCCTGATATGAAACATATTACATTTCAACTCCTTAGGCATAATATGCTACCCATTAGCTTGTCCCTTTCTTATAACCTTCAGCGGAAATTTAATGAAAACATAAGCGGCGTGCCATCCACGCTAATTACTCCATGCATCTCAAGCTACTTTTAACTCCATGCCCCTCACACTATTAGATGTCATGCTTTCCAAAACTCTTACTTCTTCAAATACTGTTCAAGCTTCTTCACAATTCTGGTTCTCAGATCCATAACGAAAGCACCCCTCAAAACAAGAAAAAATTATATAAAAGAAATTGGTCCACGTTCTAGTAAAAGAAACCGCGGCTCTCCTTGTTTAAAAATCCCAGATTCCTTGTTTTCACTTGAAATGATAAAATGAACGGTTGTTACCCTAACCACCAAAACCCACTTCGATCTCCTCCCTCAGGCCTTGTTGTCGATGATCTCTGAAGCAAATATGTTCGTCTAGGTGGGAACCTGTCCATAGCCAAAGGCGTGGAGTCTCAAATCGCCGTGGCTGTCCATTTCGAACTCGAGGACCTTCTGCAGTTTCAGATCAATTTAAAGAGCAGTGGGTGTCGATAGGAGATGGGACCAAGGTGGAAAGGCGCGGTTTGGGTAGGGGTTTGGAGCGGTCATACCTGATCGGAGCTCGGTCACCATGAGGAGGCGCAGCAAGGGAGAGAAGGGTTGCAGCGGTTTCCATGTTCTAGAAATGATGGAAAGTCCGGAAAATCGAAAAGTAATGCTTGGGAACTTAAGTAATGACATGGGAATGTTTTATTCACTGATGTTGGGTATTTGAGGAGGGGAAATAAATGAGTACGCGTGAATAAAGGAGTGAACTTCGGTAGAGAAGGAAGGGAGAGTTTGGTCGTGAAAAAGAGGATATGCGTCCTTATTGGGAAAGAAGAAAGAAGGACCAGTTGATATTTTTTTAAGTCGCCTGTAACAGAAGCAAAAACCGTCATTTATTTAAAATAGTAATTAATTTTGATGGCCAGAAGTTGGGTAAACGGTGAACAACTAGTTACATGCTTTACTGTGAGAAAGATGGGAGGACACTGTACTTGGTGGAGTGTGATAGGATTCCGGGCAGGGAGAAGGTAGTTCGAATGGAGGTTGTTTCTAAGTAATACTTTTTCGAAGGGTAAAAGAAGAAGCGTCGAAACTATGTTGAGGAAACGAAGTTCAATTCTTTAATCTCCAAATTATTGGCCTGTCAAAAGTAAGACAAAAAATCTGATGAAACCTGTCATATTAGATTCGTAGCAACAAATTTTGTGATGTGGAACTGATTTTGTTAAGGGCAGAGCTTGTGGAAATTCGTGATAAAATCAAACGCCTGCTTGATTTTAAAACGAAATAAAAGCAGAATCATCAACTGCGAACCAAGGTGAGTAAACTCACTGAACTTTGACTCGTTATATTTTTATATTAACGAGTTTTAAACTTATTTATAGCAATTTCATACTCTGTGATGGTTGTTTGGTTGCATGGTTGATAAAAATTGGTTGATATAGCTATATCATTAATCGATTCTGTTCACCATGATATTTCATATTGTTGTGAAATTAATGTTATTGATGTTGATTAACATCTGTGGATGCATGGAAACAGGTTGGAGGGATCCAACTGGATTCCTCAACATCTTATTTACTGTTTTTTTTTTGTGATATTTGCTGTGATATATGACCGGTAGTTGATTAGGTTATGGTTGAATTACACTGGCCCTAGAAATTGGTATTTTAAATATCGAAAAATATTTTCGAGTATAGAAAACGAAATTTGGATTTAAAATAGAATTTATTTTCAAATAGAAATCGAATTTTGAATGGTGCTGATATAGAACTTGTTCAAATAAATACACGAGCAACTGATTTTGAACAATGTTTATAGATTGAGTAAAAGATTTATCTTAGTATAAATTGGGATAGATTTACATTGAAAAGTGGGAAATGATTTTGAGATTTGATAATTTTAATTAGATTTGAACTTAAAGGGAATCTATCTACCAAACAGAAATTTAACTTCAAATGTACTTGAAATTAGAAACTGGTTTAATTGGGTAATACAAGATTGGTTATAAATGATGTTTATTAATCTAGTAAAGTATTATCTTAAGGTAAATTGTAATAATAAATTCATATTTGAATTTATATCGAAAGTAGAAATCGGTTAACAGTTAAGTGATATGTATGGTTGACAAAAAATTAACCATTTTAATTGATAATGAAATTAATTTGAATTTAACGAAGAGTGTTAAATATTAGTTAATCTTCGATTAACTATAATTAAAGTAATTATCGAATTGGTTAGTGTTAATAAAGTCAATTATTATTTTAAAAGTGATAATTATACTATTTTTAGTTAATAGCAAAGTTAACTATTTTTAATATAGTTAATAATAAACTTAATTGTTATTTTAAGTAATAATAATGGTTTTAATCGAAGATTCAATTAAGGAATGATTTAGTGGAATTATAGTTTGATCAAGGAGGTGATAAGAGTTTCATAAAGGGATTTGTAATCCAAGTTTAAATGGATTTTTGAAATAAAGCCCAAGGAAGAGGTCTTCTTGTAAAGAAGGTAGAAAGCGGATTTTTATCCTTATACAACCTTTATCGTATGGGTTGTCGACAAACAGAATGGTATATGTCTGCATTGTTTAAATCCAGACATTTTGACTATCTTTTAAAAATGAACAACAGAAGCGTGTGCGTCGCACACAGTACTTTATTCAAACAGCGATTATAATGCTACTGTTATCACAAATGTTTTTAACAGCGATTTTAATGATGCTATTATAATAAAAGCTAAACAGCAATTGTAACGCTATCATTGAAAGAAATGTTTTATGAATCAAATATTTAAAAACAGCGATTATAACGCTGTTGTATAATAAATGTTTTATAAGTCTAAACAGTGATTATAACGTTGTTGTATAATAAATGCTTTGTAAGTCTAAACAGTGGTTTTAATGCTACCATTATAGTTAATGTTTTATAAATCAAATACAGCGATTATAACATACCGTTATAATTAATGTTTTTCCATAAAGAAAGTAGATTCTTAGATTGAATCTGAGAGTCCCATAAGTGATGTTTTGTAGGAGTGTGAGCTTTGGCTATTTTAAAATCGAGAATGTTGTTCAATTAAGGTCTGAGAGGTAATTTATACCCCAACTTGATTGACTTCATGATTGATGGAGGAATAGTTAAGGATCGATAGTGAAGATTGGTTTGCAATATGGTTAGTTAATAAACGATAAATGGGTTGAGTTATAATAACGATGTTTTTATAACCGCGGGTTAATTTAAAAGGATTTTGAAATGTTCCCCAAATAAAAGTAGAGATATTTTATACGCATAGAAAATGAAACGAATTGGTCAACGAGAAATCAAGAAATGGAAATAGAAATATTTTCCGTTATTTATAACATATATTTTCTGAATATAGAAATAAGGATTTCGTGAACAATTAGAAATGTTTTCCAACTAAAATAAGAGATATTTTCTTGAATAGAGAAATTAGAATATTGGAAATGTTCCCAATAGAATCTAGAGAGGCGATCGAGCTTTGAAAAGATAGGAAAGGTAGAGGTTTGAAATTGATAATATAATAAAGAACTAATATAAAAAGGGGCCAGTATTGTGTGATGTTTGATCAGTAGAATTTCCAATTGGAAATAGGACCGTTGATTGCATGGATGTTTCTTCGATAGTTAAATCACCGACTATCAAAGTTTTGATTTATTTTATACATCCGTTATCAGTATGGAGAGACCGGGATCAGATTTAATATCTATAACCACTCCGTATTGGTATAAGCGTTACGTATCAACGTATGCTGAAGATAATTGAAGATGAGGTAAAGTGCATGGGCTGTCCTGTTAATCCTAGGTAGAAATTGCCTAAGATGGATTAATATAATGGTGCCTTCGGTTTGTCCAGACCCAGGACAACTTGTAAGGACGAGTGTCTAACAGAGTATTTCCAAAGGGATTACGTACGTTGAATCCTTCAAACGTACGAAGTTGGCGGCAAAGAAGGGAAACTTCTTTAGCCTAACAATCTGAGTATTTTTGTGGGATTCAATTAGTGATTTCCGATGGATCTGACGATGTGGCATTCAAAGTGAATGGTGGCTAGATGTTCTGGAAGATAATTCAAACCTCAAGCCTCACAACCGGAAATTTGACAAAAATCGGGCAGGCAGCATGGCTATGTGGGTCGCTCCCATGAGGATGTATAATCACTTATCTAGAGAAATTCCATTTACTTCTTTAATCTATCGATGCTGTCCCTTTCGGGAGACGGTTGCTGATCCCAACCGTTGGTGATATACATTCGATACGCTCAAGCGAAATGAGTGGTCGGTCATGTGTGGGCCGGGTTGCAAGACGTTCTTGTTGAACCCAGTGTATTCACCTCTAGAGATACACTATCGGCAGGTAGTCCCATACCTTGTCATGTTGGAAATCCAATCTCCAATAAGCGCCCTGCGGTTTTTGATTTAATATTATATATGGAGCGTGATATGCAAGCGTTCCACTAGATTCTATTTATTTGATTTAGACACTATTATAATATCACCGGATTTTGATATCAAAATGTTTTGGGTTATCGTAAGGTAAAATCCATCCGTGTTTATGTGTGGATCGGTCTTACAATTATCTTTTCTTTCGAAAGGATTTTTAAAAGTTAAATCAAAGGTTGGAGTTTACTCACACCAATCCCATGACTGACCTAGAGTTTATTTCGTTTTGTTTTTCCTAAACTCTTGGGTGCCCAAATTCGTACGGGCAGTCAAGTGGTCGGAATTTTACAGATTTTCTTGGAGGAGTTTGAAGTAGAAGGCTTCACCGGTTAGCTATAGACTATTATATTTTCCGCTGTGTACTATGTTGTATCTGGAAACAGGTGTTTATAACTGTTCCAGGGATAACCGTTGTGCTTTGATGATGGTATGTATATAAAGTTACTGATTTGTATTTCAAAGGTTATGTTATCTAATATATTTTATTCATCCCGCTATGAGTTTGTGATCTTCGTTTTCTTCTATTCTAATATTTCTTTCTTTTTATTTCTCATCCTCTAGCTTCTTTCTAATAATGATTCGTATTTCTGTGCAATTTGGGTTGAACGTGTGGTGTAATTAGTCAACTCAAAGGGTACGGAAATTCGGGTCGTTACATTTGGTATCAGAGCTGAAGGTTGAGTAGTAACCTTGGCTCTATGGCGTGACTCAATAGAGATGGGGTCAGTAATACCCTAGATTGAGTTTAGTGTATATATATGAGCGCGTATTTGTAGATTTGATATAAAATTTGTTTTATATTGTGTTGACTAGTTTGTTGAGTGGTTTATGAATTCTGGTCGATACAGGATGTACAACTGTATCGATAGGTGTTTCTAAACTCTTGAACAAAACAATTCGACACAGTATGGTTTTAAAGTAGGCAAATGAAATAATTTTGCCTAGAAAATTATTTGATATAAAAGGAATAATTTCTAAATTATTATACATGAATGTGTTGATTGTTATTACAATCAAATGGAATTATAAAATATTGAAATGGTTATATATAACCAAATATAACTTGTATATGGGAAATATACATAAATAAGATGAACTGAAATTAAATTCAAGCCAGAGTTTGGAATTTAAATCCCGGGTGGTTAAAAAATATTTTCTAAAGTATTTTTAAAATAATATGAAATTACTTTTAAGAATTTTTGTTAAAAATGGTTTTAAATGGATTTTGAAAAGTGACTTAGCAATGAACTCACTTCACTGGAAAATAATTCCGATGATGATCCGGACATCATCGGTGTTCATTTTCAAGTTTTTAAGTGATGAATTGCTACCGTAAAGTTGGTTATGAATTGTTTTGAGAAAATAAAACCATGATTTGATTAAAACTTCCAAATGAGATTTGATATTTATATAATTGATTTCAAACTGATTTTCAAATAAACGCCGGGAATTTAAATTCTGAAATTGAATTTAACTTGTATAAGATTGAATGAATTGAAATAGTGGAAGTAAATCAAATGGATTGAAATTTAACATAAGTTAAATGGAAATATAAACCCAAATTAAATAAGTGGATTAACTTAAATAAAAACCAGATTGGAATTGATAGAATAAAGGTGAACTAATCAGAAGATGATTAGAGAGTTAAAAACTAGAAGTTGGATTGATTTGAAACCAACTGGAAATGGATATATGTATGCTGAGCAGATGTCGAATGGAAGCAAATGCAAGAGATAGAATTATGCCCGACAAAAAGGTACATGTTTACTGTATTACTTGGGTCTGATGGTTTTATGAGCCTATGGGGCAAGCCGCTTGGCTTTTTGATTTTCTTTTGAATTGGAGAAGGCCTAGAAAGGCGAGTTGTGGTTGTACCGATTGAGCCATGCCAAGGAGATGTGGGCGAAATTTTTCGAAAATTTAAAGAGTTAGTAAATTTTCAAGAAATTTTTGATAATTTAAAATCGAGTTGTTAATTGTAATTGAAATAAGAAAACCAGAATTGGTTAATAAAATTTCAAGTGGAATAATGAAATTGATAAAAGGATTTAAAATCAATTGGAATGAGTGTGGATATGCAGAAGAGCATATGGATTGAAGACAAGCAAGTGATGATGGGTTGTCCAAAAATAGTGGCCCTATCATTTGGAATGAACAAGAAAAGATGGGGTATCGACATGAGAATTAAAAGTTATGTGTAAGAACCGAATGTGGAGATGTGGAGTGTGGAATTTCAACCAAGTAGTTAGTGAGGAGTTAGAGTTATAGCATTTACTGCTTAGCAATTTCGAGGACGAAATTATTTTAAGGGGGAAGGAATGTAACGACCCAGATTTTTCAGCCGTTGAATTCTGAATATTTAAATTTGTTTTAAATATTTTATTTGAATTATATATAGGAAATTATTTAATAAAACGATATTTAAACGTATAATTTATAATATAATTTAAAATGAGCTGGTAAAGTCATGGCAATTCGTAATTTAACGTTTTGAACTTCAACTGAATATACAGGATCCAAAATAAGTCGGATTTCTTTGAAACAAGAAACGTTTGAATCTATTAAACTGTATCTTTCTAATGGAAGTGAAAATTAACATTTCGCCTTGTAAATTGAAAGTTATGTCCAAAATAAGTATTCAGAAAAACAGCGGCATATTCGTTTATGGCCATAACGGTATTTAAATATATTTAAATATCGGTCTCGAATTTGGACAAGGTTCTTTTGAGGTGTAATTATAATTTAATTTTTAGAATTTTACTGTAATTTTTAATTAATTAAATATGCAACTTTTTATTTGGAGTATTTTGCACCCCATATCAGTATTTTGGGTTTTCACAATATAAGTTAAACTACCGATATTATTATATCTTTGGGATCGTAGTACATTGCCGGATATAACGGTAATTTTATTTTCGTCCTTTACAGTCTGTAAATAAACAAAAGCCTGATACTGTATAAACTTCAAATTTTGCAAGACAAATATACACCCTGATATGAAACATATTACATTTCAACTCCCTGGGCATAATATGCTACCCATTAGCTTGTCCCTTTCTTATAACCTTCCGCGGAAATTTAATGAAAACATAGGCAGCGTGCCATCCACGCTAATTACTCCATGCGTCTCAAGCTACTTTTAACTCCGTGCCCTTCACGCTATTATATGCCGTGCTTTCCAAAACTCTTACTTCTTTAAATACTGTTCAAGCTTATCTCAATTCTGGTTCTCAGATCCAGAACGAAAGCACCCCTCAATACAAGAAAAAATTATATAAAAGAAATTGGTCCACGTTCTAGTAAAAGAAACCGCGGCTCTCCTTGTTTATAAAATCCCAGAATCCTTGTTTTCACTTGAAATGATAAAATGAATGGTTGTTACCCTGACCACCAAAACCCACTTCGATCTCCTCCCACAGGCCTTGTTGTCGATGATCTCTGAAGCAAATACGTTCGTCTAGGCGGAACCTGTCCATAGCCGAAGGCGTGGAGTCTCAAATCGCCGTGGATGGCCATTTCGAACTCGAGGATCTTCTGCAGTTTCGGATCGATTTAAAAGCAGTGGGTGTCGATAGGAGATGGGACCAAGGTGGAAAGGCGTGGTTTGGGTCGGGGTTTGGAGCGGTCATACCTGATCGGAGCTCGGTCACCATGAGGAGGCGCAGCAAGGGAGAGAAGGGTTCAAGCGGTTTCCGTGTTCTAGAAATAAAGGAAAGTCTGGAAAATCGAAAAGTATTGCTTGGGAACTTAAGTAATGACGTGGGAATGTTTTATTCACTGATTTTGGGTATTTGAGGAGGGGAAATAAATGAGTATGCGTGAATATAGGAGTGCATTTCGGTAGAGAAGGAAGGGAGAGTTTGGTCGTGAAAAAGAGGACATGCGTCCTTATTGGGAAAGAAGAAAGAAGGACCAGGTGATATTTTTTTAAGTCGCCTATAACAGAAGCAAAAATCGTCATTTATTTAAAATTGTAATTAATTTTTGATGGCCAGAAGTTGGGTAAACGGTGAACAACTGGTTACATGCTTTACTGTGAGCAAGATGGGAGGACACTGTACTCAGTGGAGTGTGATAGGATTCCGGGCAAGGAGATGGTAGTTCGAATGGAGGTTGTTTCTAAGTGATACTTTTTTGAAGGGTAAAAGAAGAAGCGTCGAAACTATGTTGAGGAAACGAAGTTCAATTCTTTAATCTCCAAATTATCGGCCTGCCTAAAGTAAGACAAAAAATCCGATGAAACTAGTCATATTAGTTTCATAGCAAAAATTTTTTTGATGTGGAACTGATTTCGTTAAAGGCAGAGCTAGTGGAAATTCGTGATAAAATCAAATGCCTGTTTGATTTTAAAACGAAACAAAAGCAGAATCTTCGACTGCGAACCAAGGTGAGTAACCTCACTGAACTCTGACTCATTATATTTTTATATTAACGAGTTTTAAACTTATTTATAGCAATTTCATACTCTGTGATGGTTGTTTGGTTGCATGGTTGATAAAAATTGGTTGATATAGCTATATCATTAATCGATTCTGTTCACCATGATATTTCATATTGTTGTGAAATTAATGTTATTGATGTTGATTAACATCTGTGGTTGCAGGGAAACAGGTTGGAGGGATCCAACTGGATTCCTCAACATTTTATTTACTGTTTTTTGTGATATTTGATGTGATATATGACCGGTAGTTGATTAGGTTATGGTTGAATTACAATGGCCCTAGAAATTGGTATTTTAAATACCAAAAAATATTTTCGAATACAGAAAAAGAAATTTGGATTTAAAATAGAATTTATTTTCAAATAGAAATCGAATTTCGAATGGAGTTGAAATAGAACTTGTTCAAATAAATACACGAGCAATTGATTTTGAATAATGTTTATAGATTGAGTAAAAGATTTATCTTAGGATAAATTGGGATAGATTTACATTGAAAAGTGGGAAACGATTTTGAGATTTGATATTTTTATATAGATTTGAACTTAAAGGGAGTCTATCTACCAAACAGAAATTTAACTTCAAATGTACTTGAAATTAGAAACTGGTTTAACTGGGTAATACAAGATTGGTTACAAATGATGTTTATAAATCCAATAAAGTATTATCTTAGGGTAAATTGTAATAATAAATTCATATTTGAATTTATATCGAAAGTGGAAATCGGTTAACAGTTAAGTGATATGTATGGTTGACAAAAAATTAACCATTTTAATTGATAATGAAATTAATTTGAATTTAACGAAGAGTGTTAAATATTAGATAGTCTTCGATTAACTATAATTAAAGTAATTATCGAATTAGTTAGTGTTAATAAAGTTAATTATTATTTTAAAAGTGATAATTATACTATTTTTAGTTAATAGCAAAGTTAACTATTTTTAATATAGTTAATAAAAAAGTTAATTGTTATTTTAATTAATAATAATGGTTTTAATCGAAGATTAAATTAAGGAATGAGTTAGTGGAATTATAGTTTGATCAAGGAGGTGATAAGAGTTTCATAAAGGGATTTGTAATCCAAGTTTAAATGGATTTTTGAAATAAAGTCCAAGAAAGAGGTCTTGTTGTAAAGAAGGTAGAAAGCGGATTTTTATCCTTATACAACCTTTATCGTATGGGTTGTCGACAAACAGAATGGTATATGTCTGCATTGTTTAAATCCAGACATTTTGACTATCTTTTAAAAATGAACAACGGAAGCGTGTGCGTCGCACACGGTACTTTATTCAAACAAAGATTATAATGCTACTGTTATCACAAATGTTTTTAACAGTGATTTTAACGCTGCTATTATAATAAAAGCTAAACAGCAATTGTAACGCTTATGAATCAAATATTTAAAAACAGCGATTATAACGCTGTTGTATAATAAATGTTTTATAAGTCTAAACAGCGATTATAACGCTGTTGTATAATAAATGCTTTGTAAGTCTAAACAGTGGTTTTAGTTCTACCATTATAATTAATGTTTTATAAATCAAATACAACGATTATAACCTACCGTTATAATCAATTTTTTTCCAAAAAGAAAGCATATTCTTAGATTGAATCTGAGAGTCACATAAGTGATGTTTTGTTGGATTGTGAGCTTTGGCTATTTCAAAGTCAAGAATGTTGTTCAATTAAGGTCTGAGAGGTAATTATACCCCAACTTGATTGACTTCATGATTGATGGAGGAATGGTTAAGGTTCGAAAGTGAAGATTGGTTTGCAATATGGTTAGTAAATAAATGATAAATGGGTTGAGTTATAATAACGATGTTTTTATAACCTCTGGTTAATTTAAAAGGATTTTGAAATGTTCCCCAAATAAAAGTAGAGATATTTTCTACGCACAGAAAATGAAATGAATTGGTCAACGAGAAACCTGGAAATGGAAATATTTTCCGATATTTATAACATATATTTTCTGAATATAGAAATAAGGATTTTGGAAACAATTAGAAATGTTTTCCAACTAAAATAAGAGATATTTTCTTGAATAGAGAAATTAGAATATTGGTAATGTTCCTAATAAAATCTGGAGAGGCGATCGAGCATTGAAAAGATAGGAAAGGTAGAGGTTTGAAATCGATAATATAATAAAGAACTAATATAAAAAGGGGCCAGTATTGTGTGATGTTTGATCGGTAGAATTTCCAATTGGAAATAGGACGGTTGATTGTATGGATGTTTCTTCGATAGTTAAATCACCGACTATCAAAGTTTTGATTTATTTTATACTTCCGTTATCAGTATGGAGAGACCAGGATCAAATTTAATATATGAAACCACTCCGTATTGGTATAAGCGTTAGTGTCAACGTATGCTGAAGATAATTGAAGACGAGGTAAAGTGCATGGGCTGTCCTGTTAATCCTAGGTAGAAATTGCCTAAGATGGATTAATAGAATGGTGCCTTCGGTTTGTCCAGACCCAGGACAACTTGTAAGGACGAGTGTCTGACAGAGTATTTCCATAGGGATTACGTGAGTTGAATCCTTCAAACGTACGAAGTTGGTGGCAAAGAAGAGAAACTTCTTTAGCCTAACAATCTGAGTATTTTTGTGGGATTCAATTAGTGATTTCCGATGGATCTGACGATGTGGCATTCAAAGTGAATGGTGGCCAGATGTTCTGGAAGATAATTCAAACCTGAAGCCTCACAACCGGAAATTTGACAAAAATCGGCCAGGCAGCATGGCTATGTGGGTCGCTCCCATGAGGATGTATAATCACCTGTCTAGATAAATTCCATTTACTTCTTTAATCTGTTGATGTTGTCCCTTTCGGGAGACGGTTGCTGATCCCAACCGTTGGTGATATACATTCGATACACTCAAGCGAAATGAGTGGTCGGTCATGTGTGGGTCGGGTTGTAAGACGTTCTTGTTGAACCCAGTGTATTCGCCTCTAGAGATACACTATCGGCAGGTGGTCCTATACCTTGTCATGTTGGAAATCCAATCTCCAACAAGCGCCCTACGGTTTTTGATTTTATATTATATATGGAGCGTGAGATGCAAGCGTTCCACTAGATTCTACTTATTTGATTTAGACACTATTATAATATCACCAGATTTTGATATCAAAATGTTTTGGGTTATTCTAAGGTAAAAACCATCTGTGTTTATGTGTGGATCGGTCTTACGATTATCATTTCTTTCGAAAGGATTTTTAAAAGTTAAATCAATGGTTGGAGTTTACTCACACAAGTCCCAAGACTGACCCAGAGTTTATTTTGTTTTGTTTTCCCTAAACTCTTGGGTGCCCAAATTTGTACGGGTTGTCAAGTGGTCGGGATTTTACAGATTCTCTTGGAGGAGTTTGAAGTAGTAGGCTTCACCAGTTAGCTATAGACTATTATATTTTCCGCTGTGTGCTATGTTGTATCTGGAAACAGGTGTTTATAACTGTTCCAGGGATAACCGTTGTGCTCTGATGATGGTATGTATATAAAGTTACTGATTTGTATTTCAAAGGTTATGTTATCTAATATATTTTATTCGTCCCGCTGTGAGTTTGTGATCTTCGTTTTCTTATATTCTAATATTTCTTTCCTTCTATTTCTCATCCTCTAACTTCTTTGTAATAACGATTCGTATTTCTGTGCAATTTGGGTTGGACGTGTGGTGTAATTAGTTAACTCAAAGGGTACGGAAATTCGGGTCCTTACATTTAGAGAAGTTTACCAATTAATTAATATTTAATCGGAATTGAATTAAGAATCGGATTTTTGGGTATATCATAAACGGTGTTTTAAATAACACTTGTTCTTTAACCCGATTAACAGTGAAGTTAAGATTTGGAATTTATAAATCTTTTATTAAGATTCAATGGAATTTTCCAAAGTTAAGTTTTTTTTCCAATTTAATAAAATAAATTGGAATGGAATGGAATTCGATTTGGTAATAATCAAAGTGAGATTCTATGGAGGAAGACTGTTAATACGCATGGAATTTAAAAGGCTTTGTCGTTATTCCACTTATATTATTTGTCGGATACGGAAATTGATATCGATTATATATTGATCTGTGTTTTGTGAAGATTCCATAATTAATGGAATGTGATTTGGGTTTATCGTGAACTGTGTTTTAAATTACATTAGTTCTTTAACCCAGTTAAAGGCAGGATTACATGTCTAACATTGTATTTCGAACTGTATTTGTTGATCTCTGCTAAAATATATATATCTGTTTGGTTGAATTTTTTCTCTTTCTTAACACCCTTTTCTAAGACGTACGAGCTCAGAGCTTATATATCGAAAAAGATCAATGGTACTGGGCAGATTGTCGATGCGACATGTTGATTTCCCAAAGTTAAATATAATTAATATTGATTTTTGGGAAGATTAAAACTAAGTGAAGTTTTAATGAATCTTTAGTTAGATGGAAATTTGAATGTGATAATTTAAATTATTAAATTTGGAAAATGATCGAGAATGGAGTATCACCAGTTTTGCTCCAAGCGATAGTTAAATCTTTAATTAGATTTGAACAGGAAATGGCAATTAATTTTTACCGATAACACGGTGGTGTTAGATATGGAGTATAACAATTTTTTCTCCATGGGATGAATAGGTTGGGATTGGGATATATAACAAACGATTACTTTGATAATGTGTGCTAATCCCGACTAGTTTGGATAAACCTTAATTTGGTTTGAATTGAGATCCAAAGGAAGATTAAAGTATAAATTTAAAAGAACATATATTTGATAAGATTAATGGGAAGCTTTCCCAAAAGAAATGAATATCTGAATAAAAGAATACTCAGAAATGGAATGAGGCGTATGTTGTGTTTTTATAGCACTAAAATATAAAATACGTGAATTATTCAGAAAGGCTGGGTTTATACAGATTCTGAATAATTGATTCGACGATATGTCGACGATGAAGACGGTGGCAGAAGACCGGAGGTCTACACATCGTTTGGATGATTACTGATGCCTTGATTGGGCTGTACACCCAAGACAAGGTAATAAGTGGTGATCGTCTAGACGTACTTGGAGATCAACTGGATAAGCGAGGACCTCTCTCCTATATTGGACATATGGGATGAGGAATAAGGTGCCTTCGGTTTCGTTCAGACCCAGAACGAACTAGTATATGGATGTGTGTTTGACATTGGATTTTATACTATATTGATTGATCTCTATTAGATATATATCTGTTTGGTGGCGGAGAATTTATTCTCTTTCTTAACACCCTTCTCTGAGACGTACGAGCTCAGAGGTTTTATATCGATAGACATCAGTCGCATGGCTTGAATTGCCTGTTTGGCATGCTGAGATGCAAATGATCAAGGCTTCTATTGAAAAGCAGAGTCTTTGGCTGATGATCAAAGCACGCCCTTAAAGGGCATAACTGTAACAACCCGGAAAATCTGAGCCAGTTTAAATTTTTTATTTTGGCAATTTTAACAAATTTTGAATATTTAAAATGAATTATTTTAAATAAAAACACCGAGAAATTTATTTTGAATAAAATACGAATGTATATATTTATATAGATCATCGTTAGAATATAAATATTTTATTTTAATTATATAACGAGCCTGAAATGGCGCGGTAGTTCGAAAATTCGATTTTAAAGTTCAAATGAATGTACAGGATTCAAAATAAACCGGATTTTAGCGAAATCAAAAATATTAGAATCTAATTAGGAATACATTTCCAACGAATCCGAAAAATTGAAATTTCATGGCGGGGATAAAAAGTTATGCCCAGTTGAAAATTCATAATTGTCGCCATGGAATTCTGGCCCTTAAAAATGGGAATTTTGCAAACGACATCGGTTTTCGACGAAACCACTTTTGTTGGATTCGGGATGTCAAATTATTGCTAGGTTTCAAAATTCATAATTTTCTAAATTAATATGTGAGCGTGGCACAAGAAAATGTGTTTTGAGAGTTTCAATCAATTTGGATCGACCAGAAAATGGTCATTTTTCAAACGGACTCAGAATTTGACGAAATTAGTTTTGTTAGGACCGTATCGACAATACGAAGCTAGAAATATTTTTTCTGGAATTTTCAGAGTCAGTATGTGGCCCCAGTAAATTAAAATGTGTGTTTAAATTGAATATATATTGATTTATATTTTAAATTTGACGAAAGCTGATCGTAACAGCCGAATTGGGTTACGAAACATGTCCCATTGTGTTCATAATGGGGGTAATTAGTTAGGGGCGACAGTCGTTGGGTTAGATTTGGAATTCGAATGAAAGAGAACCAATTATTTGAATTAAATAAAAAAAGCATTTGTATATAATCCTCAAAGGGGTCAAAACCCTAGTCAAACGTTCATATCGGTCAACCCTCAAACACGCCCCCTTTTCAAAATCGATGGACCCTCCTGCTCGATTCTTCCTCCAAAAAAAAATCCCCAAATATAATTCAAATTGGATGGTGAATTATAAACGAAAATGAAAGGACAATTTGAGGGATACCAATCCATATAAATTTGGTGATTTAATGTTGTGTGTACTGTTCGTATTTCAAGCACAAAGTTGTGCCGTTCGCACGCAGATCGAGATGGCTGGAGGCCACCGAACGGGACAGATTCATGGGCGGAGGAAGCTGGCGTTCCGGCGCTCCTCGTGGCGACATCCGACCATCCTCAGGCGCAGCATGGTGGTCGCAATCTCAAACCCTACCTGGGAACGAAGGTTCGAACAGTGAACCTTAGTTTTTATTTTATTTTATTTTATATAAAATCAGCATTTGTTTTTAAATCATTTTTTTTGTATTGTTGAAAATAAAACAGCATTATTTTTGAAAATTAAAACAACATGATTTTTGAAAATAAAATAGCATAATCTTTGAAAATAAAATAGCATGATCTTTGAAAATAAAACAGCATGAATTTGAAAATTAAAATAGCATGTTGTTTGAAAAATAAAATTGGCATTGTTTTGTTTTATAAAAATATGACTTTTATATATAACAATATAAAAATATGATTTTTAATATATATATATATATATATATATGACGGTGTAGAAATATGATTTTTATACAGTAGCGAAACATAATTTTTATATATATAGTGAAGTAAAAATATGATTTTTATCTATTTGAATGAAGCGATAAAAACGTGATTTTTAATATGAGCAGCGTAGAGAAGACTGCGTTGGAATGTCAGGCTAATCCCGACTGTTCTGAAGTTCAGAAATATAATATGGCGGAGTGGAACCTCAAGGTGAGAACTCCTCACTTTTATTTTATTTTCTAGTTGAAATATATACTAGGATGCAGACGGTGCTTAGCAGCACCCGACATCCGTCGTCCACAGACCATGGATTACTTGTTTGTTTGATTGATGTGTTGTGAAATTTGATTGTGTGATGTGGAATGAAATAAAATATTTTATAGTGGAAAATATTTTAAAGTTAAAAATATGATTTTTAACATGTATATAAAATAAATATTTATAAACAAATCGGAGATTTGTTTATATACACTGATTTGATTGATATTGATTGGGACGATAAATTTTACACATCGCTCAACCTCACAAATAAAATATGTGTTTGTTGATTTGAATTAAATACACTGATTTGATTGATATTGATTGGGACGATAAATTTTACACATCACTCAACCTCACAAATAAAATATGTGTTTGTTGATTTGAAACCCCACACGGGTATCGGGATGATATTAGACGAACACTAATCCCGATTGTTTAGTTGTATGTCAATCGATGGGTTGACAGACTGTGTATGCGTTAATTATTTATATTTAATGCTTATGCAGTTGTGTGGTGCACTCTGGATGATAGTTGATTATTTTTCGTTGCTATTATATACATGTGTTGTAGAAAATCCATATAATTAACATTATATGTGTAACAACCCGGAAAATCTGAGCCAATTAAAAATTTTTATTTTGGCTATTTTAATGAATTTTGATTATTTAAAATGAATTATTTTAAATAATAACGACGAAAAATTTATTTTCGACGAAGCTAAAACGAATATTTTATTTTAATTATATAACGAGCCTGAAATGGCGCGGTAGTTTGAAATTTCGATTTCGAATTTCAAATGAATATACATAATTCATTTTAAGTCGGAATTGGACGAAACAAGAAATATTTGAATTTGTTTAACGATATCTTTCTAACGGATGTAAGAAACTTAGATTTCACATTAGAAGTTGAAAGATATGTCTAGTTTAAAATTCATAAAAGTCGCTGTGGAATTTATATATATTTTAATATATATAAAGACCTTGAAAATAGCCGTTTTGCAAACGACCTCGGTTTTCAACGAAACCACTTTTGTTGGATCCGTGATGTCAAATTATTGCTAGGTTTCAAAGTTCATAATTTTCTGAATCAGTATGTGAGTGTGGCGAAGGAAAACGTGTTTTTAACAATTTCAGTCAATTTCGATCGACCAGAAAATGACCATTTTTCAAACGTTCTCAGAATTTGACGAAATTAGTTTTGTTAGGACCGTATCGTCAATACAAAGCTAGAAATAATTTTTCTAGAATTTTTAGAGCTAGTATGGGGCCCTGGTAATTTAAAATGTGCGTTCAAATTGAATATATACTGATTTATATTTTGATTTGAACGAAAACCTATCGAAACAGTCGAATTGCGTTACGAAACCTAACCCATTGTGTTCGGAATGGGGGCATTTAGCTGGGGCGACAGTCGTTGGGTTTGATTTGGAGATCAGATTATTAAACAAAGGTTTTCGGAATTAAATGAAATATATATATATATATATATATATATATACTAGTCAAAACAGGAGTCAAACCCTAAAAATTCAAAAGCACGGTCAACCCCAGGAAAAAGTCGTCGCAGTGCGACAAAAGGCGGAAAAGCTTCCACTTTTCTTCTCGAATTTCTGATCGATCCACAAACTAATTCGTGGAAGTAATAAAACGAAAACAAAGTACTTTCCTCGTTCTTCAAATCCATACTAGGATTGTCGAATATCGTTGACCGTGGAGGTCGTATTCGCTACTCAAAGGCAGCGCGTTTCATGGTAGTTTCTGGCGACGATGGGGGATCAAACTGGCTCTGGTTGGGCGTTGAGGAAGCTGGTGTGACGCTCGACGATGTGGGGCCCTCCGATCTGGTCAACGGTGACGGAGGCGGCGGAATTCTGGTGCCCTATTGGCGGCTCCCTTTCTTGGCAAACGTCCAGCATGATTACCGTGAGCTTTTCCTTCTTTGTATTTTATAAATAACATTGTTTTTATTTTTAGTTTTAGTTTTGACTAAACAGTAATGTTATTTGCAATTTAATTTATTTAAAAGCATTATAAAAATATGAAATTATAATATATAAAAGCAGTATAAATATAGGATTTTTAAATATAAATAACATCGAATAGAAATGGCGATTTTTAATTTAAATAGCCTTTTTTGTATATGAAATAGAACTTTGAAAATGTGATTTATATTAAGAACTTTGAAAATAAAATATATACATGCTGTGAAAATAAAATATATACACGCTTTGAAAATAAAATATATACATGCTGTGAAAATAAAATATATACACGCTTTGAAAATAAAATATATACATACTTTGAAAATAAAATATATCCATGCTTTGAAAATAAATAGCTAATGTTTATAAAATATAAGTAGCATTACTTTTGAGAATATAAGGAGCATTATTTTTGAAGTAAAAATATAACTTTTAGAATTGAAATAAAAATGTGATTTTTATTTATGAACAGCGTGGAAAGATGGCATTGGAAAGTCGGGTAAATCCAAACCATCGTCCCCTAAAGAATGGCGGAGTGGAACCCAAGGTGAGAACTCCTCACCTTTTTATTTAATTTCTAGTTTGAAATATATACTAGGATGCAGACGGTGTTTAGTAGCACCCGACACCCGTCGTCCACAGACCATGGATGACTTGTTTGTTTAATTGATGTGTTGTGATAGTTGATTGTGTGATGTGAAATGAAATAAAATATTTTATAGTGGAAAATATCTTATAGTTAAAAATATGATTTTTAACGTATATATAAAATAAATATTTATAAACGAATCGGACGATTTGTTTATATACACTGTTTTGACTGATATTGATTGGGACGATAAATTTTACACATCGCCCAACTGCATAAATAAAATCTGTGTTTGTTGATTTGAAACCCCACACGGGTATTGGGATGAAATTGGACATACACTAATCCCAATAATTAGCTGTATGTCGATCGATTAATCGGACAACTAGTAGTTTTGGTTTTGCAGATTTATATTCACAGGATCCTGATTTACAGCTGGGACGATACTCGGAAAGCTCTGTATCCGTGTATTACTTCTAGTTGTGCATTGTATTATTTTTTCGCTCCGATGTATTTAAATGTAATTTAAATCTCTGATATTTTCTGTGTAATATTTATTATTACTCTGTATATTCTTGTATTCTGATGGAATTGTTGTAATATACAATGAAATGTTCTTCTGTTTGAGTTCCGATGTGGCTTTTTCTCAACTCGATCCGTGATTTCCCGTAAGGGGGATTTCGGGTCGTTTCATCGTGGTATCAGAGCTCTAGTTTACAGAGCTGGAGAACAAGACAAGTTAGAACCAAACGGAAGAATTCATCAGAGATTGGATTAGTAATATCCGATGAGAATGACTCATTAGAGATGGGATCAGTAGTATCCTAGAACGAGTGTGAAGGGTATATTTTTAAAATGAAAACAATTTTTGTCTTGAAAATTTAAATCAATTATGCATATTTGATTATTTATTTTATATTGAATTTGGACAATTGTAACGTCCCGCATTTTCGTCGGTTTGTATTTGAATATTTAAAACAGTTTAAATATTTAATTCGTAATATAAATGGATTAATATATTAATTAGAACGGAGTTGAACGTATAAAAATATATATTAAATATAATCGAGCCCGTAATATCGCGGCAGTTTGTAAATTAACGTTCTGAACTTCAACTGAGTGTACCGAACTCGTTTTGAATCGGATTTCTTCGAAACGAGAAACGTTGGAATCTGTTGAACTATATCTTTCCAACGGAAGTGGAAAATGGAGATTTCGTTGTACAGACTGCAAGATATGTCCAAATCAAATATTCGGAAAGTCGCTATGAAATCGTATATCGACCGTAACAGTTTATTTGAAATAACTTCATATCAGATTCGAATTTGGACATGGTTCTTTTGAGGCGCAGCGATAATTTAATTTTTAGAATTTTTCTGTAATTTTTAATTAATTAAATATGCAAATTTTTATTTGGAGTATTTTGCACCCTGTATCGGTATTTCGGGATTTCAAAATATGAGTTAACCTACTGATATTATTATATTTTTGAGATCGTGGCACCTCGCTGGACATGACTGTGTTCTTATTTCTGTCCGTAGCGACTCCGACACAAACGAAGTTCTATACAACGGAGTATCCTAAATAAATAGTACAGTACGTACCTTATAATCTATACCATCAGCATACCCTGATATTTCAAATCACTCACCTAAACTTTCAACGCAGCTACCCCGAAAATTTCCATGCCTAAGAATGAATTGTCCCAATCAAAAGCGTGCGATATTACTTCACAGTACAAGCATTGCTTAAAGAGCAAATCGTGAAGACCATAACCCACCTATTCTACACTGAAAATCAAACATGGCTACTTTGAAAAATACATACCCTACCTGTACGAAAGGAAATGGCTCCCCTGCATATGCCATACTTTTTGAAATACAAACCCATACGCCTACTTTGGCAAAGCAATACCTACCCTACAATCAAGCTTACATCTTAAGCAACGTTCTATTATTTGTTTGGTCGCTCCTCTCCTCTTTTTAAAACAACAGTCTCCATTAGTTTCTCCACAAAATCACGCTGGAGCTTTCAATGGCGTAAGAAAATATAAAACACGGTGATGCGGATGAAACGTCATCGTTTGCACCGAGCTCGGGGAGGGACAGGAGTCTGGAAGTGGCGCTGGAATGGTAGAAGTATTTCTAACATATAATAGTGTGCGGATTGAATTCCTGTTGCTCGAAGTTGGGGAGCAATGGACTAGAATGGGTTAGTGCGTTATCATGGAGGGGAGAGGACCTGCATATGAGCTGTTGTTAGGTTTGGCGTGTGGATCGGTGAAGGAGAAAATGAAGAGTGGACGTGAGTGCATGGGGTGGGCTAAATGGGATGGGGCGCTGTGTACAGGGGGGACGAGCGCAAATGAAGTAGTATGGGGGCGTGGTTGTTTTACACAGTACTAGTGCATGGAGTTTTGTGAAGAGCGTACTAGTGGATGTAGGGAAATATGGGAGAAGATGAGTAGAGAATGGATGGTGAAGAACAGGATGGTGGAGATGTGAACAACAGAAATATTGTTGGGTGGGTTTGCGTTTACAGGTGCTTGCGGTGTTCATACTTGAAGGTGCTGTACGTGTTCATTCGCATGGCCGAGGTGGCATTTGTTTTGTGTATTAGTGGCGCCAGTCCTCTTGGTAGATGGAGGATGGTGTAAACATGCATGGAAAGGAGAGGAAATGTAAGTGGAAGAAGCTAATGCATGCAAGTGGTTCGGCAGTTGAAGTTGGTGGGGAGCGGTTGTCAAGAACCGGGACGTGATGGTGTTAAGGATGGTGTGTGGTGCATGGATCGTGAAGGGGTTGACGTGTGATAGGAGAATGGGCGTGTACTGCATGTGGCATTGGCAACAATATAAGGTGGTCACGCATGCGTTTCATGTGCAGGAGAAGGATGAATGCGGAAGATCAACACGTGCATGTAGTGTATATATGTACGGATGGAAAGGTGCAAAGTGAAGGAGGAATTCAGTCGAGCTTTAACAGGACCAGCGGCTTATAACAGTGGATTAAGGGAAGTTAAGTAAGGAGGGAAGTGGAGTTTAATACTTGCGAGTTGAGAACAGAACGAATGGGAGAGGAAGCAGCATAAAAGGGGAGGAAGGGAGCCTATACATGCACGGAAATGAGTGTACGTAGCTATGAAAGTGTGTTAAAAAGCAAAGGTGGCGTTCTGTTTATTTATGGTGACAGCAGTTTAAAGTACTGGGTAGGAGACGAAAGTTTCAGCAACATTCTAGAAGTATGCGAGACAAGCTCGTTAGCACCTGGTTCGAGATAACCGTGAAGTAAAGATCTGGCTCTTCGATTCGATGTGTTCATTGTTGACTGAGCATAAAGGGGATTGTGTGTCCTGTAGCGCTTTATATAGAAGTTAAAGGAATGGGAAGAAGAACGGGTATAGGGAAAAGTGTACGTGAAGGAAGGATAAAAATTTGAGGAGTGTGAATGGGCTTGAAAGGGCACACGCATGGAAGTAAAGGGTGATCATGCGAAGGGGCTAACGTGTGTTTAAAAAGGGACTTTCGGAATACCAGAAGAGTTGGTACACGGCGGAGTTGGTACAGGAGCTGACGTTGGGGATTTAGCCGATGAGATCATTATTGTTGGTGGAGGTATAATGGTGGCGCTAGTTTTGAATTGCACGAAGAAGAAAAGTGAGGGTAAGTTTGGTTGCGTTCATGACTCACATGTGCACCGTATCATGTGGGAAACAACGAAAGGTACTAGAAGAAGAAAAGTAGTCGGAGGAGCTGAAATGAAAGTGAGGTTCGACTTGGTTTCTTCGACGACTGGGAAGGGCGAACTGTTTGCTGATGGCGTGAGCGAGGTTGCAGCTGTGTTGTGTGGCATTTTCTTGGTTTCAGAGGAGGGATTTCTAACGGACGCGGATCCGAACCGACGCAAACCGTTTTTAACGGTTAACGCGATGATGTGAGTAAAATCACTCACTCTGATCTTTTTAAAATATTTTAATTATATTTTAATGTTGTTTGAATGTTGTGTGATGGTCGATTTGGTAGATTACAAGTAAATTGGTTGAATATTATATACCGTTACATATGTACACATCATCGGTTGGACACTAATCCCATCGATTAGAATACCCCCTAGTATAGAGTTAGTGTAAATTGTGTTGACTGACATCTGTGGATGCGGAAACCGGTTGGAGGATTCCAACCGAATTCCTTGACAATTATATGTACTGTTTGTTTTGTATGCACTGTTTGAACCCGAATTTATATTTAAAACCCCATGAGAATATTTATGTTGAACGAATATTCAACATCTGTTCAATAAATAAATAAATGATATCGATTTAGAAAGTGGTGACAGTCAACCGTAAAACCATCGTTTTGTTAAAGAGTTGATTGGCCGTCAGGCAAATCAACGAGGTTAATTATAAAAAAATTATATTTTTATAATTAAAAAGAAGATTTAAATTTATAATAGAAGTTCTATTATAAACCAGTATTTTAGAGTTCGTTTTATAAAATAAATAAAAACGATTGTTGGCATTTAAAATGAGTTTATAAAGCAGAAATTATCCGACGATTAAATATTTGGATAATAATATTATTAGATTAATTATATTAATCTAATGTTAAGAAGTAATTAAAATCAGTTAACGAATTTACTGATGGAATGAAGTTGATTAAATCAACTGTTATTTGGGAAAATAATTATTAGGTTAATTGGTCTTCAATTAATCTAATGAAACAGTTTAGAAATAAATTAATCCAAAGTAATAAGATTTAATTACCTTTGGTTAAGAAGTTATAAATAGAACTGTGGAATGGAGAAAGCGAAGAGTAAATGTTTAATATAAATAATCAAACACCAGAGATTTCAAAGTAACGATATGGTGTTATAAAACCATAGTTAAAAATAAACATGAAAGTACGATCGGATAGATATTATAAGTAATAAGGGATTAGAGTGCAGACTTGTATCGGTTCTAAGGTAAGAACGTTGTCGATCAAGGTCTGAGAGGTAAATAGAATACCCCAACTTGAACGGCTTCGCTATTATCGAGGAACGATATCAGTTTGTAACGGAAAGAGATGTCAATATTTTTGTAACAGAAAGAAATGTCAAGGTTTTTGTAACAGAAAGAGATGTCAAGATTTTTGTAACGGTAAAAGACGTCGAGGTTAGTTATAAAGTGGCATATAGCAGCGTATTGCAAGTTAGAACTATAGCAATAAAATAATGTTGTTGATAAGGTAAGTGTGGCTGTAATTAGTTATAAGGAGAATATTACAGCGTATGACAAGTTTAGAACTATAGCGACAAATTAACTGCTGTTGATTTGACTTAAGCGTGACTTTTATATATAGCAGCACTTCCTAGGAAATGTAACAGTTTGGTTTGAAATCCACTTATTCTAGAGTAATAAGTAACAACGTTTGTTCAAAGAAATATAAGAAAGAGTTTAGAAAAAGAATTGGGGAATCGTATTAGAAACTGATGACAACATTTCGATGTTCGAAATGTGATTAGAATTAAACCGTTAGGATTTGTAACTAGAATTCGATGATGTCGAATGTATTAAAAGTAAACTATTTTTAGGGATTATAATCTGATAGAATAATTAACATTTAGTTTTAAACAAATAAATGTTAATAGGATAGGAGTCAGTATTTTGTTATAAACTTGATATCGATCAGATAAGAAGTTGACTTAGAGACAGAGTTTATAAAGTGGAATAGGAGTGAAAAAGTATGAAAGAGATTTCGGTAAACAAGATAAGGGGGATTATTATGTGAATAAAGAGTTATATGATCAAGGTGTTCAGATTTCTATAATAAGGGATGGTGTTCACATTTCAAAATGAATAATGTTTTAAAAGTAAACGTGGGACCGATTAAAAGGTTAAAATGAAATTGGAAATATTTTCCAATATAATTAGGGTAGTTTATCCAAGTATAGAAATAAAGATTGTGAAAAATGGATCGAACGTTGATAACGTATATTTTTTGGATCATGAGAAAATAAGAACTGGAAATGTTTTCCAAGAAGTGTAAAAATGCTAAAATGGGATTTGAGGAATATCTGGTAAGGTATGGGAACTCGAATAATAAAACGAATGTTAAATAAAAGTGTCTGTGGTTGTGTGATGTTAGTTATACATTATAATGGATGTTGTTTCAACTCCGATAGTTAAATAACCGACTATCGAAGTGTTTTGGCCATCGTTGTAAATACGGAGAGACCGGTTGGATATATTATCCGGAAACCACTCTGTATAGGCATAAGCGCTGCGAATTAGATATGCTGAAGATAATTGAAGACGGAGTTAAATGCAAGGATCGTCCAGTTCCAGAATGATGTTTTTGTTTGTCCAGTCCCAGGACAACTTGTATGGACGAGTGTCTGACAGAGTATTTCCAACGGTCACGCCGTTGATTTGTACGGATATACCAAGTTGGTGGGGAGAAGGTAACTTCTCTTTATTCTACACCCAGTGTGCATTTGTGTAATCAATGTGTGATTATGGATTTGACGATGTGACATTCAAAGTGAATGGTGATCAGATGTTCTGAAGATAGACGTAGCCTCTAGCCTCACAACCAGGAATGACAGAAGTTGGGCTAGGCAGCATGGCTAGTTGGGTCATCCCCAAGCAGGGTGTATTGTCACCGATCTAGAGAAAATTCATATTTATACTTCTTTTCGATTCTGTATCTTCGGATGACGGTTGGATGGCCTACAACCGTGGTGGCAATATATTCGCGACACTCAAGCTAAATGAGTGAGCGGTCATGTGTGGCCGGGTTGTAAGACGTTCTTGTTGAACCCTGAGTGTATCCCCTCTAGAGTACACTATTCAGAAGGTGCTCCCATACCTTGTTTGTTGAAATTCAATCTCCAATAAGTGCCCTGCGATTTATGATTTTATACTATATATATGTGGAGCGTGAGATGCAAGCATTCTGCTACTTGATGATTTAATTGAGTAGACATTATTATAATATCACTGAAGTTTGATATAAAAATATGTTGGGTTATAGTAAGGTAAAAACCGTCCATGTTTATGTGTGGGTTTGTCTTACTATTACCTTCTTGTTTGGAAAAGGATTTTCAAAGTTAAACAGTATGGTTGGAATTTACTCACACCAGTCCTTGTTGCTTGTGCGCTTGGTACGCATGATAGGGGGTTCTCGCTTCGCGGTTTGGTGGCGAACGGGAGACTCTTACCTCTACATGTCCCGAAAATGTGGGTTGGTCGAGTCGAGAGGCTGGCCGTAAAACAAGGTGCTGGGGTACCTCTGTAAGCCATGGTGGGATGATAGCCCACTACCATTCCCGCCGTTACAGATGGTATCAGAGCTGAAGGTTAAGTGATTACCTTGGCTCTGTGGCGTGACTCAATAGAGATGAGGTCAGTAGTACCTTTGATTGAGTATGAGTGTATATATACGAGAGCGTATTTGAAAATTAATATAAAAACCGTTTTATATTGTGTTGACTAGTCAGTCGAGTGGTTTATGAATTCTGGTCGAAACAGTAATGCAAACTGGGTCGATAGGTGTTTCTAAACTCTTGAACAGAGTAATTCGACACAGTATGTTTTGAAAAGAGGGTAAATGAAATAATTTTACCCAAATTATATTTCGATATAAAGGAGTATATATCTCGAGATTATTATAGTGTTGATCGTTATTATGATCAAGTAGGATTTATAATTGAGATGGTTATATAAATAACCAATCGAAATGTTATATAAATATAATATAGACAAATTGAATCTGATGATAAAACCAGAATTGAAATAAAACTCTATAAACTTGGAGAGGTGTTGAAATTGGATTTGAATTAAATATATGGAATTTTAAGATCCTGGGTGAATTCAGAAATATTCTCCAAGCATTTTGAAAAGATATTTTGAAGTGATTTTCAAATGAAAATGTCTGAAAATAAGTGTTTTGAAAGTAATACAGTATTGAACTCACTTTGATGACTGGAAAATAAATTCCGATGATGATCGCGACATTATCGGTGTTCATTTTCGAGCTGGTAAGTGACAGATTACAACCAAAGATTTGTTTTGTATTGTTTGAGAAACAAGTTGTCAGAAATTCAAATGTTTTGAATTATATATGATTTCAAACTGATTTGAAATAAATCCCAGGAATTGGAATTCTGAAATAAAAATTTAACTTATGGAGTAAAAATGATAAAAGTGGGACTTAAACAAAGATAAATGAAATTGGACTGAATTTGGAAAGATCCAGAATGAAAATTATAAAAGAAAAATATTGGAGATTCGAGTTATTAAAAATGAATTGATTCTTGGAGAATAAGAATCGAATTTTGAATTAGAGAAGGAGATAACTGATTTGAGAAATAAATCAGTAAATGGAATGTCGTAATAAAACTTAACAAGGTTAAGAACTGAGAGTGGAATCGAAGTTGAAATAGAAATTTGGCTTAGTAAAAGCGAAAGACTGGTTTGAGAACGGATTGATGGGAGATCAACCGAGGATGCTTGGATATGCTGGTTTGATAGCAGATGGCAGATAGAGTTGAATGCCCAACAGAGAAGGTACACGTTTATATACGAGTACGGGATTTCTATGAGTCGGTTTGAGAAAGCCATTTGGCTGTTTGATTTTCTATTGAATTGGAAAAAAAAATCCCAGAGAGGCAAGTTGTTGTAGTACCGAGTAAAACCGTGCAGAGGAGATACTTGCAAAATTCGCCGAAAATTAAGCTGTTAGGAAATTTTCAGAATTTTCGAAAATATTCGGTAATAAGAAGGAATTATTATTTTTATTGAAATTAACCAGTTCAGTTGAAACTAGAATTATGAAGTAAACCAAAAAAAATTTTAACCATGTTATAACAGAGATTGTAGCTTTTTTCCCCATCTTAGCAATTTCGAGGACGAAATTATTTTAAGTGGGAAGGTCTGTAACGTCCCGCATTTTCGTCGGTTTGTATTTGAATATTTAAAACAGTTTAAATATTTAATTCGTAATATAAATGGATTTATATATTAATTAGAATGGAGTTGAACGTATAAAAATATATATTAAATATAATCGAGCCCGTAATATCGCGGCAGTTTGTAAATTAACGTTCTGAACTTCAACTGAGTGTACCGAACTCGTTTTGAATCGGATTTCTTCGAAACGAGAAACGTTGGAATCTGTTGAACTATATCTTTCCAACGGAAGTGGAAAATGGAGATTTCGTTGTACAGACTGCAAGATATGTCCAAATCAAATATTCGGAAAGTCGCTATGAAATCGTATATCGACCGTAACAGTTTATTTGAAATAACTTGATATCAGATTCGAATTTGGACATGGTTCTTTTGAGGCGCAGCGATAATTTAATTTTTAGAATTTTTCTGTAATTTTTAATTAATTAAATATGCAAATTTTTATTTGGAGTATTTTGCACCCTGTATCGGTATTTCGGGAATTCAAAATATGAGTTAACCTACTGATATTATTATATTTTTGAGATCGTGGCACCTCGCTGGACATGACTGTGTTCTTATTTCTGTCCGTAGCGACTCCGACACAAACGAAGTTCTATACAACGGAGTATCCTAAATAAATAGTACAGTACGTACCTTATAATCTATACCATCAGCATACCCTGATATTTTAAATCACTCACCTAAACTTTCAACGCAGCTACCCCGAAAATTTCCATGCCTAAGAATGAATTGTCCCAATCAAAAGCGTGCGATATTACTTCACAGTACAAGCATTGCTTAAAGAGCAAATCGTGAAGACCATAACCCACCTATTCTACACTGAAAATCAAGCATGGCTACTTTGAAAAATACATACCCTACCTGTACGAAAGGAAATGGCTCCCCTGCATATGCCATACTTTTTGAAATACAAACCCATACGCCTACTTTGGCAAAGCAATACCTACCCTACAATCAAGCTTACATCTTAAGCAACGTTCTATTATTTGTTTGGTCGCTCCTCTCCTCTTTTTAAAACAACAGTCTCCATTAGTTTCTCCACAAAATCACGCTGGAGCTTTCAATGGCGTAAGAAAATATAAAACACGGTGACGCGGATGAAACGTCATCGTTTGGACCGAGCGCGGGGAGGGACAGGAGTCTGGAAGTGGCGCTGGAATGGTAGAAGTATTTCTAACATATAATAGTGTGCGGATTGAATTCCTGTTGCTCGAAGTTGGGGAGCAATGGACTAGAATGGGTGAGTGCGTTATCATGGAGGGGAGAGGACCTGCATATGAGCTGTTGTTGGGTTTGGCGTGTGGATCGGTGAAGGAGAAAATGAAGAGTGGACGTGAGTGCATGGGGTGGGCTAAATGGGATGGGGCGCTGTGTACAGGGGGGACGAGCGCAAATGAAGTAGTATGGGGGCGTGGTTGTTTTACACAGTACTAGTGCATGGAGTTTTGTGAAGAGCGTACTAGTGGATGTAGGGAAATATGGGAGAAGATGAGTAGCGAATGGATGGTGAAGAACAGGATGGCGGAGATGTGAACAATAGAAATATTGTTGGGTGGGTTTGCGTTTTCAGGTGCTTGCGGTGTTCATACTTGAAGGTGCTGTACGTGTTCATTCGCATGGCCGAGGTGGCATTTGTTTTGTGTATTAGTGGCGCCAGTCCTCTTGGTAGATGGAGGATGGTGTAAACATGCATGGAAAGGAGAGGAAATGTAAGTGGAAGAAGCTAATGCATGCAAGTGGTTCGGCAGTTGAAGTTGGTGGGGAGCGGTTGTCAAGAACCGGGACGTGATGGTGTTAAGGATGGTGTGTGGTGCATGGATCGTGAAGGGGTTGATGTGTGATAGGAGAATGGGCATGTACTGCATGTGGCATTGGCAACAATATAAGGTGGTCACGCATGCGTTTCATGTGCAGGAGAAGGATGAATGCGGAAGATCAACACGTGCATGTAGTGTATATATGTACGAATGGAAAGGTGCAAAGTGAAGGAGGAATTCAGTCGAGCTTTAACAGGACCAGCGGCTTATAACAGTGGATTAAGGGAAGTTAAGTAAGGAGGGAAGTGGAGTTTAATACTTGCGAGTTGAGAACAGAACGAATGGGAGAGGAAGCAGCATAAAAGGGGAGGAAGGGAGCCTATACATGCACGGAAATGAGTGTACGTAGCTATGAAAGTGTGTTAAAAAGCAAAGGTGGCGTTCTGTTTATTTATGGTGACAGCGGTTTAAAGTACTGGGTAGGAGACGAAAGTTTCAGCAACATTCTAGAAGTATGCGAGACAAGCTCGTTAGCACCTGGTTCGAGATAACCGTGAAGTAAAGATCTGGCTCTTCGATTCGATGTGTTCATTGTTGACTGAGCATAAAGGGGATTGTGTGTCCTGTAGCGCTTTATATAGAAGTTAAAGGAATGGGAAAAAGAACGGGTATAGGGAAAAGTGTACGTGAAGGAAGGATAAAAATTTGAGGAGTGTGAATGGGCTTGAAAGGGCACACGCATGGAAGTAAAGGGTGATCATGCGAAGGGGCTAACGTGTGTTTAAAAAGGGACTTTCGGAATACCAGAAGAGTTGGTACACGGCGGAGTTGGTACAGGAGCTGACGTTGGGGATTTAGCCGATGAGATCATTATTGTTGGTGGAGGTATAATGGTGGCGCTAGTTTTGAATTGCACGAAGAAGAAAAGTGAGGGTAAGTTTGGTTGCGTTCATGACTCACATGTGCACCGTATCATGTGGGAAACAACGAAAGGTACTAGAAGAAGAAAAGTAGTCGGAGGAGCTGAAATGAAAGTGAGGTTCGACTTGGTTTCTTCGACGACTGGGAAGGGCGAACTGTTTGCTGATGGCGTGAGCGAGGTTGCAGCTGTGTTGTGTGGCATTTTCTTGGTTTCAGAGGAGGGATTTCTAACGGACGCGGATCCGAACCGACGCAAACCGTTTTTAACGGTTAACGCGATGATGTGAGTAAAATCACTCACTCTGATCTTTTTAAAATATTTTAATTATATTTTAATGTTGTTTGAATGTTGTGTGATGGTCGATTTGGTAGATTACAAGTAAATTGGTTGAATATTATATACCGTTACATATGTACACATCATCGGTTGGACACTAATCCCATCGATTAGAATACCCCCTAGTATAGAGTTAGTGTAAATTGTGTTGACTGACATCTGTGGATGCGGAAACCGGTTGGAGGATTCCAACCGAATTCCTTGACAATTATATGTACTGTTTGTTTTGTATGCACTGTTTGAACCCGAATTTATATTTAAAACCCCATGAGAATATTTATGTTGAACGGATATTCAACATCTGTTCAATAAATAAATAAATGATATCGATTTAGAAAGTGGTGACAGTCAACCGTAAAACCATCGTTTTGTTAAAGAGTTGATTGGCCGTCAGGCAAATCAACGAGGTTAATTATAAAAAAATTATATTTTTATAATTAAAAAGAAGATTTAAATTTATAATAGAAGTTCTATTATAAACCAGTATTTTAGAGTTCGTTTTATAAAATAAATAAAAACGATTGTTGGCATTTAAAATGAGTTTATAAAGCAGAAATTATCCGACGATTAAATATTTGGATAATAATATTATTAGATTAATTATATTAATCTAATGTTAAGAAGTAATTAAAATCAGTTAACGAATTTACTGATGGAATGAAGTTGATTAAATCAACTGTTATTTGGGAAAATAATTATTAGGTTAATTGGTCTTCAATTAATCTAATGAAACAGTTTAGAAATAAATTAATCCAAAGTAATAAGATTTAATTACCTTTGGTTAAGAAGTTATAAATAGAACTGTGGAATGGAGAAAGCGAAGAGTAAATGTTTAATATAAATAATCAAACACCAGAGATTTCAAAGTAACGATATGGTGTTATAAAACCATAGTTAAAAATAAACATGAAAGTACGATCGGATAGATATTATAAGTAATAAGGGATTAGAGTGCAGACTTGTATCGGTTCTAAGGTAAGAACGTTGTCGATCAAGGTCTGAGAGGTAAATAGAATACCCCAACTTGAACGGCTTCGCTATTATCGAGGAACGATATCAGTTTGTAACGGAAAGAGATGTCAATATTTTTGTAACAGAAAGAAATGTCAAGGTTTTTGTAACAGAAAGAGATGTCAAGATTTTTGTAACGGTAAAAGACGTCGAGGTTAGTTATAAAGTGGCATATAGCAGCGTATTGCAAGTTAGAACTATAGCAATAAAATAATGTTGTTGATAAGGTAAGTGTGGCTGTAATTAGTTATAAGGAGAATATTACAGCGTATGACAAGTTTAGAACTATAGCGACAAATTAACTGCTGTTGATTTGACTTAAGCGTGACTTTTATATATAGCAGCACTTCCTAGGAAATGTAACAGTTTGGTTTGAAATCCACTTATTCTAGAGTAATAAGTAACAACGTTTGTTCAAAGAAATATAAGAAAGAGTTTAGAAAAAGAATTGGGGAATCGTATTAGAAACTGATGACAACATTTCGATGTTCGAAATGTGATTAGAATTAAACCGTTAGGATTTGTAACTAGAATTCGATGATGTCGAATGTATTAAAAGTAAACTATTTTTAGGGATTATAATCTGATAGAATAATTAACATTTAGTTTTAAACAAATAAATGTTAATAGGATAGGAGTCAGTATTTTGTTATAAACTTGATATCGATCAGATAAGAAGTTGACTTAGAGACAGAGTTTATAAAGTGGAATAGGAGTGAAAAAGTATGAAAGAGATTTCGGTAAACAAGATAAGGGGGATTATTATGTGAATAAAGAGTTATATGATCAAGGTGTTCAGATTTCTATAATAAGGGATGGTGTTCACATTTCAAAATGAATAATGTTTTAAAAGTAAACGTGGGACCGATTAAAAGGTTAAAATGAAATTAGAAATATTTTCCAATATAATTAGGGTAGTTTATCCAAGTATAGAAATAAAGATTGTGAAAAATGGATCGAACGTTGATAACGTATATTTTTTGGATCATGAGAAAATAAGAACTGGAAATGTTTTCCAAGAAGTGTAAAAATGCTAAAATGGGATTTGAGGAATATCTGGTAAGGTATGGGAACTCGAATAATAAAACGAATGTTAAATAAAAGTGTCTGTGATTGTGTGATGTTAGTTATACATTATAATGGATGTTGTTTCAACTCCGATAGTTAAATAACCGACTATCGAAGTGTTTTGGCCATCGTTGTAAATACGGAGAGACCGGTTGGATATATTATCCGGAAACCACTCCGTATAGGCATAAGCGCTGCGAATTAGATATGCTGAAGATAATTGAAGACGGAGTTAAATGCAAGGATCGTCCAGTTCCAGAATGATGTTTTTGTTTGTCCAGTCCCAGGACAACTTGTATGGACGAGTGTCTGACAGAGTATTTCCAACGGTCACGCCGTTGATTTGTACGGATATACCAAGTTGGTGGGGAGAAGGTAACTTCTCTTTATTCTACACCCAGTGTGCATTTGTGTAATCAATGTGTGATTATGGATTTGACGATGTGACATTCAAAGTGAATGGTGATCAGATGTTCTGAAGATAGACGTAGCCTCTAGCCTCACAACCAGGAATGACAGAAGTTGGGCTAGGTAGCATGGCTAGTTGGGTCATCCCCAAGCAGGGTGTATTGTCACCGATCTAGAGAATATTCATATTTATACTTCTTTTCGATTCTGTATCTTCGGATGACGGTTGGATGGCCTACAACCGTGGTGGCAATATATTCGCGACACTCAAGCTAAATGAGTGAGCGGTCATGTGTGGCCGGGTTGCAAGACGTTCTTGTTGAACCCTGAGTGTATCCCCTCTAGAGTACACTATTCAGAAGGTGCTCCCATACCTTGTTTGTTGAAATTCAATCTCCAATAAGTGCCCTGCGGTTTATGATTTTATACTATATATATGTGGAGCGTGAGATGCAAGCGTTCTGCTACTTGATGATTTAATTGAGCAGACATTATTATAATATCACTGAAGTTTGATATAAAAATATGTTGGGTTATAGTAAGGTAAAAACCGTCCATGTTTATGTGTGGGTTGGTCTTACTATTACCTTCTTGTTTGGAAAAGGATTTTCAAAGTTAAACAGTATGGTTGGAATTTACTCACACCAGTCCCATGACTGACCCAGAGTTTATTTTGTTTGTTTTCCCTAAACTCTTGGGTGCCCAAATTTGTACGGGCAGTCAAGTGTTTCAGGCTTTGCAGATTCACTTGGAGGAGCTTAAAAGCAGGAAGCTTCACCATTAGTTATGTAGAGTTATTTCCGCTGTGATATGATGTATTGTACTCTGATAATGGTATGTATATACAATACAGTTTTGTATTCAAAGTTATGTTATATAATACATCTTATTTTGTTCCGCTGCGAGTTTCGTGTTACTCTGATTCTGTTCAGTTGTGATCTTCTTCTTCTTCTATTCTATTAGTTCTATCTTTTCTTTCTCACCCTCTAAATTCTTCTATTAATGTCCTGGTGTTTTCGATGCTTGAATAGTCAACAGTGTGTTTTTATGTTGATTTTCTGGGTCGAAAATTCCCGCCGTTACAACAATCCAGTATATATAGTTTTTGCGTATACGTCTGATCCACGTGTATTTGAAGTTTTAATATACTGGATAGATATAGAATCACACTCTAGTCGCCCGGGGATGAAACTATTGATGACTATATAGCATCAGTAGTTTGTGTTCGAGTGACGAAAGTGAGATTTCTATATATTTCCAATTGATTGGTGTGAGAACCAAAATTAGATAGGGCCTATTGTTGTGATTTGGCATCAAAAATGTGATTTTTTGACTATGTATCAAAATTATGAATTTGAAATGATAACCAACTAATTGATTGCTGGTTGTGTTGTTTGATTATTGTTTGATTAATTAAAATTTGATCCATTTAGACAAATTGATCAAATAGTGAGTTGTATTGGAAATTTGTCGCATTTGCATGCATATACATGTACTTACATTGAACAGGTCATAGTATGGAGGCTAGAGCAGAAGAATAAAATTGTTTGCCCAACAAATAGGTACATGTTTACCATAATTTACTGTTTTGTTTGGGTGATGATGATTTTATGAGCCGATTGGCTAGCCGCTTGGCTTTTTCTTTTTCTTTTGGATTGAAGAAGGCCATGGGAGGCTATATGAAATATCCCGAAGTCCCCGATGCGGGGGGGTTATGGCGAAATTTTTCGAAAATTTAGGGTGTTAGCCAAATTTTTGAAAAATTTGAAAAGTTCTTAGAAACTGAAAAGTTGAAGAACTTAAGCCGTAAAGAAAATAATGCAAGTTGAGTTGATTTGTTAAACAACTTTCAGCTTCGTTCCTTTTCGGGGACGAAAAGTTTTAAGTGGGAGAGAATGTAATAACCCGGAAAATCTGAGCCAATTTAAATTTTTTTATTTTGGCTATTTTAATGAATTTTGATTATTTAAAATGAATTATTTTAAATAATAACGACGAAAAATTTATTTTTGACGAAGCTAAAACGAATATTTTATTTTAATTATATAACGAGCCCGAAATGGCACGGTAGTTTGAAATTTCGATTTCGAATTTCAAATGAATATACAGAATTCATTTTGAGTTGGAATTGGACGAAACAAGAAATATTTGAATTTGTTGGACGATATCTTTCTAACGGATGTAAGAAACTGAGATTTTACATTAGAAGTTGAAAGATATGTCCAGTTTAAAATTCAGAAAAGTCGCTGTGGAATATATACATATATATATATATATATATATATATATTAATATATATAAAGGCCTTGAAAATAGCCGTTTTGCAAACGACCTCGGTTTTCGACGAAACCACTTTTGTTGGATCCGTGATGTCAAATTATTGCTAGGTTTCAAAATTCATAATTTTCTGAATCAGTATGTGAGTATGGCGAAGGAAAACGTGTTTTTAACAATTTCAGTCAATTTCAATCGACCAGAAAATGACCATTTTCCAAACGGTCTCAGAATTTGACGAAATTAGTTTTGTTAGGACCATATCATCAATACGAAGCTAGAAATAATTTTTCTAGAATTTTTAGAGCTAGTATGTGGCCCCGATAATTTAAAATGTGCGTTCAATTTGAATATATACTGATTTATATTTTGATTTGAACGAAAACCTATCGAAACAGTCGAATTTGGTTACGAAACCTAACCCATTGTGTTTGGAATGGGGGCATTACACTAGAGGCGACAGTCGTTGGGTTCGATTTGGAGATCAGATTATTAAACAAAGGTTTTCAGAATTAAATGAAAAACATATAAATATATATAACTATATATACCAGTCAAAATAGGAGTCAAACCCTAAAATTCAAAAGCACGGTCAACCCCAGGAAAAACCTGTTGCTGTGCGACGAAAGGCGGAAAAGCTTCCACTTTTCTTCTCGAATTTATGTTCGATCCACAAACTAATTTGTGAAAGTAATAAAACAAAAACAGAGTACTTTCCTCGTTCTTCAAATCCATACTAGGATTGTCGAATATCGTTGACCGTGGAGGTCGTATTCGCTACTCAAAGGCAGCGCGTTTCATGGCAGTTTCTGGCGACGGTGGGGGATCGAACTGGCTCTGGTTGGGCGTGGAGGAAGCTGGCGCGACGCTCGACGATGTGGGGTCCTCCGATCTGGTCAACGATGATGGAGGCGGCGGAATTCGGGTGCCCTAGTGGCGGCTCCCTTCCTTGGCAAATGTCCAGCATGATTACCGTGACCTTTTCCTTCTTTGTATTTTATAAATAACATTGTTTTTATTTTTAGTTTTAATTTTGAATAAACAGTAATGTTATTTGCAGTTTAATTTATTTAAAAGCATTATAAAAATCTAAAATTATAATATATAAAAGCAGTATAAATATAGGATTTTTAATTATAAATAACATCTAATAGAAATGGTGATTTTTAATTTAAATAGCCGTTTTTTTTTGTATATGAAATAGAACTTTGAAAATGTGATTTATATTAAGAACTTTGAAAATAAAATATATACATGCTGTGAAAATAAAATATATACACGCTTTGAAAATAAAATATATACATGCTATGAAAATAAAATATATACACGCTTTGAAAATAAAATATATACATACTTTGAAAATAAAATATATCCATGCTTTGAAAATAAAATAGCAAATGTTTATAAAATATAAGTAGCATTACTTTTGAGAATATAAGGAGCATTATTTTTGAAGTAAAAATATAACTTTTAGAATTGAAATAAAAATGTGATTTTTGTTTATGAACAGCGTGGAAAGATGGCGTTGGAAAGTCGGGTAAATCCAAACCATCGTAAGCTAAAGAATGGCGGAGTGGAACCCAAGGTGAGAACTCCTCACCTTTTTATTTAATTTCTAGTTTGAAATATATACTAGGATGCAGACGGTGTTTAGTAGCACCCGACACCCGTCGTCCACAGACCATGGATGACTTATTTGTTTAATTGATGTGTTGTGATAGTTGATTGTGTGATATGGAATGAAATAAAATATTTTATAGTGGAAAATATCTTATAGTTAAAAATATGATTTTTAACGTATATATAAAATAAATATTTATAAACGAATCAGACGATTTGTTTATATACACTATTTTGACTGATATTGATTGGGATGATAAATTTTACACATCGCCCAACTGCACAAATAAAATCTGTGTTTGTTGATTTGAAACCCCACACGGGTATTGGGATGATATTTGACGTACACTAATCCCGATTGTTTAGTTCTATGTCAATTGATGGGTTGACAGACCGTATAAGCGTTAATTATTGATATTTAATGCTTATCAAGATGTGTGGTGCACTCTGGATGATGGTTGATTATTTATCGTTGCTGTTTATATACCTGTCTGTAGAGAATCCATATAATTAACATTATATGGTAATTGATTGGGCCTCATTCCAATATAGAAAATGAATTCATGTGTTGAATTGAAATGAATTCATGTGTTGAATTGAAAATAAATTCATGTGTTGAATTGGAAAAAAAAATCATGTGTTGAATTGGAAAATATTCATGTGTTGAATAAAAGCCGTGTTGGATAGATTGACGCCATTTTCACGTGAACGATATTTATATCGATTTTATTCATTTTTAAATGAATATTGAAAGTGATTTTGAAATTCGAATTAAATTGAATAGATTTGAAATTCGAATTAAATTGAATAGATTTGAAATTCGAATTAAATTGAATAGATTTGAAATTCGAATTAAATTGAATAGATTTGAAATTCGAATTAAATTGAAATGAATTGAAATTCCAGTTAAATTGAAATGAATTGAAATTCTAATTAAATTGAAAGGAATTGAAATTCGAATTAAATTGAAATTGAATTGAAATCGATTTGAAATGAAATTAAAACGAATTTATATTGAAAATTTCAATCTTGATTTGAATTTGAAAAGGAAGTTGAAATCGTTTTGAAAACGAATTTAAAACGATTTATAAAATATGTTTTAAAAGGAAATCGACGAAGTATATATTATATATATATTATATATATATAATATAATGGCCTGAATAGAACGCGCCGCGCCGCGGCAGTTCGCGAATTTTGACCATTGACTTCGAATGGATATTACGGGAAATCCGACCGTTGGATTCTCCTGAAACTGGAACTGTTGGGTTCGTATCGAAAAGAGCTTTCTAATGAATATTAGAGATTTGAAATCTAATGGTTGGATTTGGAATTATGTCCAAATAAAATTTGGAAAAGGTCGCTGTAAGTGCAGTTCGATGGTCATTGATGGAAATCAACTGTACGGGCCTTGATAAAATTATTAAAAATACCAATAATTTGTGTAAAATTATAAGAAATGATTTGGTAAGAATTGGGATGAAAAATCCCATATTTGAAAAGATAAAAATAGATTTTTATCGAAATGAACTAGTTTTGAACTAGAATTATAATTCTATTTATTTTTAAAATAAATAAAGTGGATTTGAAATGGTTTTGAAAATAACCACAAATTCCAATAATTGAATTGGAATGGATTTGAATCGAAATTGTCTTTGGAATATTTCGATGTTGGATTTCGTGATGATACATATATTATTATGGGAATTTGAAAGATATATTGATATCGTTATTTCCAATACGATATTTGTTGGTCGTAAAATTTGATATTGAATATAAGCCGATATATTTTCTATTCAGAGCCTTGTATTTAATATCAAATGTGATTTGGGATTGTCGTGAATGGTGTCTTCATTAACACTATTCATAAACCCAGTTGAGAAAAAGAATAAATCTTTTTATTTAGATTTAATGAAGTGTACCAATTAAATAATATTTAATTGGAATTGAATTGATATTGATTTTTGGGTTTATCGTGAACAGTGTTTTAAATAACACTTGTTCTTTAACCCGATAATTAAGGGAATGTGATTTTGGTTTGTCGTGAACGGTATCTTCAATAATAATGTTCTTAGACCCAACGTAGTTAAGAAAATCAGAAACTAACTGGGGATTAGTTAAGTTGAATGGTTTCTTGGGTATTGATCTGATGTTGGTTTCGGCCTTCGGGGTTAATACTTAGGGAATTGCTTACTTGCTATTTTACGGTTAGGGACTGATTGAAATGTGATGTGATTTTGGGGTTTATCATGAACCGTGTTTTAAATGACATCGGTTCTTTAACCCAGTTAAAGATTAAAACTAAGTGGAGTTTTAATGAATCTTTAATTAGATTGAAAAGATCGAGAATGGAGTATCACCAGTTTTGCTCCAGGCGATAGTTAAATCTTTAATTAGATTTGAACGTGAAATGGTAATTGAATTTACCGATAACACCGTGGTGTTAGATGTGAAGTATTACCAGTTTTACTTCATGGGATGAATAGGTTGGGATTGGGAAATAGAATAAATGATTACTTCGGTGTGGTTCGCTAATCCCGACTAGTTTGAATTGATATTCAAAAGAAGATTAAAGAATAAATTTAGAAGAATTTATCTTTGATAAAATTAATAGGAACCTTTCCCTAAGAATGTGAAATTTAGAAACTAACTGGAGATTAGTTAAGTTGAATGGGTTCCTGGGTATTGATCTGATGTTGGTTTCGGCCTTCGGGGTTAATATTTGGGGAATTATTCTCTTGCTAATTTATGGTTAGTGACTGATGAAATTGAATGAGGCGTATGTTGTGTTTGTGTAACACTTGTTTATTATATACGCGAGTTATTCGGAAAGACCGGATTTATCCCATTCTGGATAACTGATTCGACGATAAGTCGAAGATGAAGACGGTGGTTGAAGACCAGAGGTCTTCACGTCGTTTGGATAATTACCGATGATCTTGATTGGGCCATACACCTAAGAGGAGGGAATCAGTTAGTGATCGTCCAGACGTACTTGGAGATCGATGGATATGCGAGGTACAAGGTGCCTCCGGTTTCGTTCAGACCCAAAATGGACTTGTAAATGGACTGTGTGTCTGACATTGGATATCATTCTGTGTGATTGATGGATATCGGTTGCATGGAGTGGTTTGCCTGTGTGGCATGCAAAGATGCAAATGATTAAGGCTTTTGTTGAAAAGCAGAGTCTTGTGGTTGATGATCAAAGCACAGCCTGTGTGGCATAGCTTTGTGTAGCGTGGATTCGCAAGCCTCAAAGCCCGGTTGTGAACCAGAAACGGGAGAGGACATCAGGGAGGGCATGCGTTTCCTTCTAGTTAGAAGTGGCGTCAGTGGTTTTACACGCCCTGACGAGTTTGGCTTATGTGGTTGTTGCTGTTGCGAGGCGCCTCGGATATATCGGTGACTATGTGAAGCCGATGGAGTCATTTGTTGGCTCATTTACGCCCCCAAAGGGCGGGGAAACGTAGTGTTCAGGCATAATAATCCACATCGGTGGACTGGCCCTGACGATCAAAGGGGCAGTTGCGGTTGTTCCTGAGACTCGGGCTAGACAGTCTCGAATCGGTAGTGGACTATCTTTTGCCTCGGTTCACAGATGGAAATCCAACTTCCAATATGTGACGTTTCGGTTTTAGTTGTAATCCTATATATGGCGACATAGTGGGATGGGGCGCTCATGCCATCTATGATTGATATTTATGATTGTATATAAAATCAGAAACTAACTGGAAACGAGCTAAGATGGGTGGTTTCCTGGGTATTGGTCTGATGTTGGATTCGGCCTTCGGGGTTAATACTTAGGGAATCGTTCTCTTACTAATTTACGGTTGGAGTCTGATTAAGAGTCAAAAGATGAAATTTAGCGTATCAAGCATTCTTTGGCTATTATAAGGTAAAAACCCAATCCTCCGGCTTGCGTTGCATTGTGTGATGGGACCTGGGTCTTATAATAGCTTCATTTTCCTTTATTTAGCATTGCGCTGTTGTTTTATGCACTGGTGTTCTTGGGAGGAAACCCGTTCCGTGTTATACGGCGTGGTCCCTTGATTTACCTAACTTTAAAATAAAGATTAATAACTGTTTTAGTTCTCACACCAGTCACATGACTGACCTGGAGTTTATTGTTTTAACCTAAACTCTGGGTGCCCATATTTTGACATGTGCAGCTAGTAGTTTTGGTTTTGCAGATTTATATTCACAGGATCCTGATTTACAGCTGGGACGATACTCGGAAAGCTCTGTATCCGTGTATTACTTCTAGTTGTGTATTGTATTATTTTTCCGCTGCAGTGTATTTAAATGTAATTTAAATCTCTGATATTTTATGTGTAATATTTATTCTTACTCTGTATATTCTTGTATTCTGATGGAATTGTTGTAATATACAATGAAATGTTCTTCCGTTTGTGTTCCGATGTGTGTTGTCCTCAATTCTATCCGCTCTTTCCTTACCCGGGAAGTTACGGGTCCTTACAATATGGTAATTGATTGGGCCTCATTCTAATTTGGAAAATAAAGAATAGAATGTAAATTCATGTGTTGAATAGAAGTAATATTCATGTGTTGAATAAAAGAAAATTCATGTGTTGAAGAAAATATTCATTTGTTGAATAGAATAACGTAGTTATTCAAACATATAAAAGCCATGTTGATTAGATTGACGCCATTTTGACGTGAACGATATTTATATCGATTTTATTCATTTTTGTAATGAATATAGAAAAGAAAGTTATTTCAAAATATAATGTTTTGAAAATATTATCATTTGTATATCGATGATCTGGAATATTCAATTTTGATTAGAAATTGAATAGGAAGTTGAAATCGTTTTGAAAACGAATTTAAAACGATTTATAAAATACGTTTTAAAAGGAAATCGACGAAATATATATTATATATATAATATAATGGCCTGAATAGAACGCGCCGCGCTGCGGTAGATCGCGAATTTCGACCATTGACTTCGAATGGATATTACGGGAGATCCGACCGTCGGATTCTCCTAAAACCAGAACCTTTGGGTTCGTATTGAAAAGAGCTTTCTAACGAATATTAGAGATTTGAAATCTAACGGTTGGATCTGAAATTATGTCCAAATCAAATTTGGAAAAGGTTGCTGTAAGTGCAGTTAGATGGCCGTTGATGGAAATCGACTGTACGGGCCTTGATAAAATTATTAAAAATAGTAATAATTTGTGTAAAATTATAAGAAATGATTTGTGAAGAATTGGGATGAAAAAATCCATATTTGAAAAGATAAAAGTAGATTTTTATCGAAATGAACTAGTTTTGAACTAGAATTATAATTCTATTTATTTTTAAAATAAATAAAATGGATTTGAAATGGTTTTAAAAGTAACCAGAATTTCCAATAATTGAATTGGAACGGATTTGAATCGAAATTGTCTTTGGAATATTTCGAGGTTAGATTTCGTGATTATACAGATGTTGTTATGGAAATTTGAAAGATATATTTATATCGTTATTTCCAATACACGATATTTGTTGGTTTCAGAATTTGATATTGAATATAAGCCGATATATTTTCTATTCAGGGCCTTGTGTTTAATATCAAATGGGATTTTGGGTTGTCGTGAACAGTATCTTTAATAATATTGTTCTTAAACCCAAATGGAGTTAGGAAAATTAAGAACTAACTGGGGATCAGTTAAGTTGGATGGTTTCCTGGATATTGATCTGATGTTGGTTTCGGCCTTCGGGGTTAATATTTAGGGAACTGTCCTCTTACTAATTTACGGTTAGGAACTGATTGAAATGTGATGTGATTTTTGGGGTTTATCATGAACCGTGTTTTAAATGACATCGGTTCTTTAACCGAGTTAAAGATTAAAACTAAGTGGAGTTTTAGTGAATCTTTAATTAGATTGAAATGATCGAGAATGGAGTATCAACAGTTTTGCTCCAAGCGATAGTTAAATCTTTAACTAGATTTGAACGTGAAATGGTAATTAACTTTACCGATAACACCGTGGTGTTAGATATGGGGTATTACCAGTTTTGCTCCTTGGGATGAATAGGTTGGGATTGGGAAATAAAATAAATAATTACTTCGGTGTGGTTCTCTAATCCCGACTAGTTTGAAGTGATATTCAAAGGAAGATTAATGAATAAATTTAAAAGAATTTATCTTTGATAAAATTAATGGGAACCTTTCCCTAAGAATGTGGAATTTAGAAACTAACTGTAGGTTACCTAAGAAGAATGGTTTCCTGGGTATTGATCTGATGTTGGTTTCGGCCTTCAGGGTTAATATTTGGGGAATTATTCTCTTGCTAATTTACGGTTAGTGACTGATGAATTGGAATGAGGCGTATGTTGTGTTTGTGTAACGCATGTTTATTATATACGCGAGTTATTCAGAAAGACCGGGTTTATCTCATTCTGAATAACTGATTCGACGATTAGTCGAAGATGAGGACGGTGGTTGAAGACCGGAGGTCTTCACGTCGTTTGGGTGATTACTGATGATGTTGATTGGGCTGTACACCCAAGAGGAGGGAATCAGTTGGTGATCGTCCAGACGTACATGGAGATCGATGGATATGCGTGGTATAAGGTGCTTCCGGTTTCGTTCAGACCCAGAACAGACTTCTAAATGGACTGTGTGTCTGACATTGGATTTTATTCTGTGTGATTGATTTCTATTAAATATATATCTGTTTGGCGGCGGAGAATTTATTCTCTTGCTTAACGCCCTTCTCTGAGACGTACGAGCTCAGGGGTTATATATTGATGGATATCAATCGCATGGAGTGAATTGCCTGTGTGGCATGCCTAAGTGGCAATTGATCAAGGCTTCTGTTGAAAAGCAAAGTCTTGTGGTTGATGATCAAAGCACGGCCTGTGTGGCATAGCTTTGTGTAGCGTTGATTCGCGAGCCTCACACCCCGGTGTGAACCAAAAACGGGAGAGGATGGCAGGGAGAGCATGCGTTTCCTTCTAGCTAGGGTGGTGTCAGTGACCTACCAGCGCTGACATTTATATTATTTTCACCTGTGTGGTTGTTGCTGTTGCGAGGCGCCTCGATTATATCGGTCGATCCGGGATCGATGGAGTCATTCGTTGGCTCATTTACGCCCCAAAGGGTGGGGAAACGCATGTTCAGGGTTTAAGTTTAATCCACATCGGTGGACTGGCCCTGCACGTTGCATAGGTACAGTTGCAGCTGAGTCCTGAGGGGCGGGCTAGAGCGTCTCGAAACGGTTAGGATTGCGCCTTGCCTTGGTTCACAGATGTTAATCCAATTTCCAAATACGTGATTTTGCGGTTTTAATTGTAGAACTAGTATGGTGACATGATATATGGTACCCATGCCGCCTATGATTGATACATTTATATTTGAAGTTGTTTTCTTCACTTATAGTAATAATAAAAAGATGAAATTTAGCGTATCAAGCATTCTTTGGCTATTATAAGGTAAAACCCTATCCTACGGCTTGTGTTGCATTGTGTGATGGGACCTAGGTTTTATAATAGCTTCATTGTTCTTTATTTAGCATTGCGCTGTTGTTTTATGCACTGGTGTTCTTGGGAGGAAACTCGTTCCGTGTTATACGGCGTGGTCCCCGGATTTACCTAACTTTAAAATAAAGATTAATAACTATTTTAGTTCTCACACCAGTCACATGACTGACCTGGAGTTTATTGTTTTAACCTAAGCTCTGGGTTCCCTTATTTTGACACGGGCAGCTAGTAGTTTTGGTTTTGCAGATTTATATTCACAGGAACCTAGTTTACAGCTGGAATGATATCTGGAAAGCTCTATATCCGCATATCTCCTTCAGTTGTGTATTGTATTATTTTCCGCTGCTATGTAATTTATTGTAATCTCTGATATTTATTGAGTGTGTAATATTGATTTATACTCTGTATATTATTGTATTCTGATGATATTGTTGTAATATACAATGAAATGTTCTTCTGTTTGCGTTCCAATTTGTCGTGTTCTCAAAACAATCAGGGGTTTCGAACGGTCTTAGTCGGTTTAGCGGTTGATTCGGATCGAGCGAAATTCCAGATCGTTACAATAGCATTGTGTATAGCGTTAATTCGCAAGCCTCGCACCTCGGTATGAGTCAAAACGGGATTGGACTGCAGGGAGTGCACGACGTTTCTTTCTAGCTATGGGTGGTGTAGCATCCTGGAAAATCCGACTCTCGAATTCAGACACTAATACATCCCGTGTCTAGATTCAAGTATCGAAAATTAGAAAACTAAAAGAAATAAATAAGAGGATGATAAATAGAAAGAAAGAAAGTTAAGAATAGAAGAAAGAAGAAGAACAATAATACACAGTCTCACATCGTAGCAGAATAAAATATAATACAGAAATAAATCTTTATTGAAAAACTTGATTACACTTATCAGAGTACAGTAGACATTCATCATATCTGGACAGTTATAACAGTCTGTCCTCATTTGTAACACACAACGGAATAATTTCTATATATGTGTCATAAGTCTGAACTCTTCCAGCTCGTCTTCTGGAATTCGTACCTTATCCTGAACCTGTACAACTCGGACTGGCCCGAGCATTACAAACGCAACAGGTCAGTTTAGTGAACCAGTGTGAGTAAAAAACTCTCTAAATTATTGGTATCACCCAACTTAATTTTACGTTAAAAATCCTTTCAAAAGAAAATGATAACCGTAAGACCAATCCACACTTAAACACGGACGGTTTTTACCTTACGATAACACAAAACGTTTTTGAAATAATATACTTTTCTAATATTATAATAATGTATAAATCAAATAAATAATCATCTAGTAGAACGTTTGCATCTCATATTCTACATATATAATATATAATCATGGATTTCTGACTATAACAAGGTATGGAACCACCTTCCGATCAGTGTACCCTAGGAGAGATACACTGGAGTTCAACAAGAACATCTTGCAAGCCACACATGACCGACCACTCATTTCTCTTGAGTGTATCGAATGTCTTGTTACCTTACGGTTGGTATACCAACATAACCATTCCCGGGAGATACAAAATTAAAAGAAGTAACAAATATGAATATTATTTAGATGGTGACAATACACCCTAATGGGAGCGACCCACTTAGCCACGCTGCCTGCCCGATTTTTGCCATTTTCCGGTTGTGAGGTTTGAGGTTTAACCTTACCTTTAGAACATCCTATCACAATTCACTTTGAACGTCACATTGTCAGATCTATCAGATTAATAATTGACATTCACAAAAATACTCTGGTCGTTAAGCTAAGAGAAGGTGTACTACCTTCTCCGCCACTAATAGAATTACATTTGTAAGAATCAACGTACGTAATTTTCATGAAATACTCTGTCAGGCATTCTTCCATACAAGTCATCCAGGACCAAGATGAATTGAAGGTACCCTCCTACCACATCCTAGGTATCACCCTATAGATCAGTAGCGAGTAGTCCATGCAATCCGTAGATTTCAACTACGACATGATTACTGTATATCTCCAGCCGCTAAACCTGAGATTTTAAGTAATTCTACCATTTTTTAAATATCTCCAGTCTACTCCACCTTGTTTAGCGTCTGGTATATTCAAGCTTTTACGTATTTGCTGGTCGGAACGGTTTTCAAACATAAATTTGATCCCGGTCTTCCTGTACCAACAATCGTATAGGCCAGATTTGATAGTCGTTATTTAACTATCAAATAAAACAACCATTCATCTATAAAAGAAAATTGAATTTACTGATTCAATACTTAGCCTTTTTAATAATCATCCACTAATTAAACTTCTTCAATTTCCTAACATTTGAAATATTCACTTCTCTTCTTATATTAGTATAAGAATATTCAAACCGTTCATTTTAAATACTTTTGAACGCACTTCTCATCTTGGTCATTAATCCCCAACCATAAACTAGTAGGTGAATAACTTCCTAAATATCAATCCCGAAGGCCGAAACCAATATCAGATTGATACTCAGAAAACCATTCATCTCAACTAATCTCCAGTTCGTTTCTAATTCCATTAACTTCATTTTCTTAATTTTTAAAACAATAGAAATTTCCAATATTAATTATCACTTTAAAAAGAGATATTTATCTCAACTAATACTCGTTCAATATTTTACTTATAAATATAATTTGCAAAAAATTTGCTAACCCTTGTTCATTTCTAAAACTGGAAACAAGATTTTCCTTATAACTATATATTTTTATTAACCGACTCAGTTTTGTTTTAATGTTCGTTAACCTGGTTCTATCTCACATCTTTATTCCATTAATAATCTTTCTCAAACATCTAGATATGTTTAAAACTTCTTTCATTCTAGCTTTATTTCAATACTTCATTTATTTGTATTCTAACTTCTATTCAAAATATTCGTATATCTTTTGCAAATTCTTATTAATAATATTTACATTTAATAACCCGTATATAAAATCCTTTAATATAATCCATATTATATTACTCAAATTAGTTCATCTCTACTTCCGTTATTATTTATATTTTAAAAACCCTTTCTAACTCCTTTTAAAAAATTCTCATTTGCCAAATATTTACTTCAAACCCTATTCACCATACCCGTGAATAATAACCTTTAATACAAATCCATTCTTGACTAAATTTATCGATTTGATTCCAAACTTGTCAGTTTCAAGTTTCAATTCTATTATCACTTCTATTATTAGATTTATTTCATACAATCTAATTTATAATTTCCATTGAACTTGGAAAATTCAAATCCATTAATAATACCGATTTCAAACCCTATTTCCATTTATCTTCATACTCAAATTATAATTTTTGAATTCTCTAATAATAATAATAATAATTCACTTCTTTATAAATATTGTTTATAAAATCAACTTGTCGTCTTATTTGTTAAAAACAAATCTTAACTACTCCATTCCATTTATAATTCGGTTTCTAAATAAATATTTCTATTTGAAAATAAAATTTAGTTTAAACTCTTTTATATTTTCAATCCTCTTTAAAAATCCATAATTATTTTGATATTCAAAAATATCAAAAATCAAGGTCCAATGTCAACACACATCAAAACATGTCGCACACCATTGCAGGATATCAATCATATCATATAACAGCATATACGTGAAAACAATAAGTAAATGTTGAGGAATCCAGTTGGATTCCTCCAACTTGTTTTTCCTGCGTCCACAGATGTTAATCAACAATAATAATACCCATCCTGCTTCGAGGCATGATATCATGGTATAAAGGTCATCCAATATATACATTGTCGGGCGTATAGGGAAATCTTAGTGGCTTCTATATCCAATTTCAACAGCCATGTTTTCAATGATTAATTTAGATTGTCTAAGCCAAAACTGCTGTCAACGCAACATCTCCCCCAAAATTCAACAGACTCGCACTCCACCTCAGTCATGCACAACTCCATGCTCGAATCTTACTGTTTAATGCTCATCATCCTCAACACAGAGAGATGTCGGCCTCTTCTTGAACCAAAACCATCACTTAGTCGCACTCAGTCCATCTTGTCCATTCATCAATTCATGTACTCCATCCCAACTGGTAACCAGCGTCGGCCCCTTCTAATGTTGTTGTCCTCCTCCCACTCACACCAATCCCCTACCAGGTCGACACCTCTCAGCACAACCTCTCCGAACTCCATCAAGCGTCGCGACGGTGGTCTCGAGCTCCAGAATTATCGTGGATCTTGAATCGCGATCTCCACTGGTTCCAGTTTCAGAAAGCTCGCATGTTCAACTGCGATTTCGATTTCACATTCCCCCTTTTTTATTTAAATAGAATCGACGGATTTTTCTCTAAGTATCGATGGAAGCAAATTTGGTTTTACTTTTTAGGAAAAAACAGAAGAAAGGGAAAACTCATAATGAATTTGGATGAGAAGTTACGAAGGCAATAGCTCCTTTATATAGATGTGCGAGGGGACAGAGGGTACGATGCCATTAAATCACGGTTTTCCTTAGGAGCGAAGTCGGGGAACCAATTGTACGTGACAAGGGAAGTTAGCTGAAGCTAGAAATAGGTTATTAGTTTAACTTTGGGGTTAAGGGATAGGTATCATTGTTAGGTCAACCTCACAATTAAATTGAACTGATGTTTTCATTTTAATTAACAATAGCCTATAATTTCGAACTCTTATTTAAACACAACAAATGGCATTTCTAGGGTGATATCACTATTCTGAACCCATTGAAACAAGTTTCAAAAACCCGTTAGATCATATGGGAAAAATGTTAATTTAAACTGACGATTTATAACCAAATTCATTTGAATATAAATCGATTCAAATAACAAATAAATTATTACTATTATATAAACTGAATTAAATATCCAAAACTCCAGTGATAAAAATACGGGACGTTACATTCTTTCCCCCTTAAAAGAATTTTGTCCCCGAAGTTACTAAGTAGGTAAAACAGCTATATCTCATTAACTTTCCACCATCCACCTATGCAACTCGACACTCACCTAAACATTCTCACCATATAACCAACTCCTTAGTTCACTCAAAAATTCTTAACTTCAATTTCCAATTGAACATTAACTTTTTGTTAACAAAATTTTTCAAAACTGTTGAAAAAATTTCTAACTCCCTAAATTTTCAAAAAAATTCGCCAGCACCTCCTTTGTACGGGCTGATCGGTACAACTACAAAATACCTCTCTGGGCCCTCTTCAATCAAAAAGCCAAGTGGCTTGCCAAATAGGCTCATAAAATCCCATATTAAATTAAACATGTACCTTTTTGTCGAGCAACCCATAATATTTCTCACACTCGCTTCCATCTAATAAACCAGCTCAATCATATACACCTGTATTTCTAACTTATTACAAACCATTTTAACTTCCTACTTCCAATTCACCAATTCATCCACTAACTTGTTATCTTACTCAACTCATAATAATTCAAACCTTCATGTTCAAATGTATATACATTTGCTTATAAACAAGTTGGGTTTATTTATAATTCAAGTTCCAGGTTTGATTTTAATATACAAGTCCATTTACATTTTAGTTCAAATTTACATTCAACTGACTCAATTTGATTTATTCTTCCAAGTTACATACTATTATATTCATTGGATTCATTTTAATTCACTTTTTATTTCTATCGACATATTTAAACGATATGCGCCGAGCTCTTTTAAGATTATCAATATTTAATTTATTGATGTTTCAACTTGAATTCGAGCATTTTTATTCCATATTGATTCAATAATTTGTTTTAGTTTAATATGGTTTCAATCCAAATCTGTTTAACTTATTTTTCAAACAAGTTTCAATCCGTTTATTTATATGGGAATTTGTTTTCCTTAGCTTCCAATATATACCCAAGTTTTAATTTTTATTGCCAAAAATCATTTACTTCATCTTCTGGTTATACTAATCATTCCAACTCCAAATTCCCATTTGAATTTCATTCAAACAGTCCAACAATCCAATACCAATATAATTTAAGAAAACTGTTTCATTTCTTACCAAAAATGTACTTTGGGAAAAATTATTTCATTTGCCTCTTTACAAAACAATACCATATTAGTCACCAGTTCAAAATTGAACCGATCAAATAACACAATACAAAACATTTTATAAAATTTACAAATATGCTCTCATATATATATATATATATATATATATATATCCGTATACACACTCAAACTCAATCTAGGGTATTACTAACCCCATCTATATCGAGTTATACCACAGAGCCAAGGTTATTCCTAAACCATTGCTCTGATACCAACTGTAGTTTCCCGGAATATCTGACTCTCGAATTCAGAGACTAATACATCCCATGTCCAGATTCAAGTATCGAAAACCAGAAAACTAAAAGAAAGAAATAAGAGGATGAGAAATAGAAAGAAAGAAAGTTAAGAATAGAAGAAAGAAAAAGAACAATAATACACAGTCTCACATTGACAGAAATAAATCTTTATTGAAAAACTTGAAATAATACTTACACTTATCAGAGTACAGTAGACATTCATCATATGTGGACAGTTATAACAGTCTGTCCTCATTTGTAACACACAGCGGAATAATTTCTATATACGTATCTTAAGTCTGAACTCTTCCAGCTCGTCTTCTGGAATTCGTATCTTGTCCTGAACCTATACAACTCGGACTGGCCCGAGCATTACAAATGCAACAGGTCAGTCTGGGAACCAGCATGAGAAAAAAACTAAATTATTGGTATCATCCAACATAATTTTAGGTTAAAAATCCTTTTGAAAGAAAATGATAATCGTAAGACCAATCCATACATAAACACGGACGGTTTTTACCTTACGATAACCCAAAACGTTTTTGAAATAATATACTTTTCTGATATTATAATAATGTCTAAATCAAATAAGTAATCATCTAGTAGAACGTTTGCATCTCACGTTCTACATATATAATATATAATCAAAAACCGCGGGTGCTTATTGGAGAATGGATTTCTGACTATAACAAGGTATGGAACCACCTTCTGATCAGTGTACTCTCTAGGAAATATACTGGAGTTCAACAAGAACATCTTGCAACTCAGCCACACATGACCGACCTCTCATTTCTCTTGAGTGTATTGAATGTCTTGTCTCCTTACGGTTGTTATACCAACATAACCGTTCCCGGGAGATACAGAATTAAAAGAAGTAATGAATATGAATATGAATATGAATATTCTCTAGATGGTGACAATACACCCTAATGGGAGCGACCCACTTAACCACGCTGCCTGCCCGATTTTTGTCATTTTCTGGTTGTGAGTTTTAAATTTTAACACTACCTTTAGAACACCCTATCACAATTCACTTTGAACGTCACATTGTCAGATCCATCAAATTACTAATTGACGTTCACAAAAATACTCTGGTCGTTAAGCTAAGAGAAGATGTATAGCCTTCTTCGCCACTAACAGAATTACGTTTGTAAGAATCAACGTACGTAATTTTTAAGAAGTACTATGTCAGACATTCGTCCATATAAGTCATCTAGCACTAGGATGAACAGAAGGTACCCTCCTACCACATCCTAAGTATTACCCTATAGATCAGTAACAAGTAGTCCTTGCAATCCGTAGATTTCAACCATGGCAGGATTACAGTATATCTCCGGCCGCTAAACCCGGGATTTTAAGTAATTCTACGATTTTATAAATATCCCTGGTCTTCAAATACTCCACCTCGATTAACATCTGGTATATTCAACGCCTTACGTATTTGCTGGTTGGAATGGTTTTCAAATATAAATTCGATCCCGGTCTTCCCGTACCAACAATCGTATAGGCCAGATTTGACAGTCGGTTATTTAACTATCAAATAAAACAACCATTCATCCATAAAAGAAAATTGAGTTTACTGATTCAATACTTATCCTTTTTCATTTAATCATCCGTTAATTAAACTTCTTCAATTTCCTAACATTTGAAATATTCACTTCTCTTCTTATATTAGTATAAGAATATTCAAACCGTTCATTTTAAATACTTTTGAACACACTTCTCATCTTGGTCATTAATCCCCAACCGTAAACTAGTAAGTGAATAATTTCCTAAATATCAACCCCGAAGGCCGAAACCAACATCAGATTGATACTAAGAAAACCATTCATCTCAACTAATCTCCAATTAGTTTCTTATTCCATTAACTTCATTTTCTTAACTTCTAAACAAATAGAAATTTCCAATATTAATTATCACTTCAAACGAGATATTTATCTCAACTAATACTCGTTCAATATTTTACTTATAAATATAATTTGCAAAACGTTTGCTAACCCTTGTTCATTTCTAAAACTGGAAACAAGATTTTCCTTATAACGATGTATTTTTATTAATCAACTCAGTTTTTTGTTTTAATGTTCGTAAACCAGGTTCTGTCTCACATCTTTATTCCATTAATAATCTTTCTCAAACATCTAGATATGTTTAAAACTTCTTTCATTCTAGTTTTATTTCAATACTTCATTTATTTGTATTCTAACTTCTATTCAAAATATTCATATATCTTTTGCAAATTCTTATTAATAATATTTACTATAAATAACCCGTGAAATCCTTTAATATAATCCATATTATATTACTCAAATTAGTTCATCTCAACTTCAGTTATTATTTATATTTTAAAAACCCTTTCTAATTCCCTTTAAAAAATTCTCATTTGCCAAATATTTACTTCAACCCCTATTCACCTCACCCGTGAATAATAACCTTTAATACAAATCCATTCTTGACTAAATTTATCGATTTGATTCCAAACTTGTCAGTTTCAAGTTTCAATTCTATTATCACTTCTATTATTAGATTTATTTCATATAATCTAATTTATAATTTCCATTAAACTTGGAAAATTCAAATCCATTAACAATACCGATTTCAAACCCTATTTTCATTTATCTTCATACTCATATTATAATTTCTGAATTCTCTAATAACAATAATAATTCACGTCTTTATAAATATTGTTTATAAAATCAACTTGTCATCTTATTTGTTAAAAGCAAATACTAACAGTTCCATTCCATTTATAATCCGGTTTCTAAATAAATATTTCTATTTGAAAATAAAATTTACTTTAAACTCTTTTATATTTTCAATCCTCTTTAAAAATCATATATTATTTTATTATTCAAAATATCAAAAATCGAGGTCCAATGTCAACACACATCCAAAACATGTCACACACTATCGCAGGTTATCAATCATATCATATAAGAGTATATATGTGAAAACAATAAATAAATGTTGAGGAATCCAGTTGGATTCCTCCAACCTGTTTTTCTTGCATCCACAGATGTTAGTCAACAATAATAATACCCATCCTGCTTCGAGGCAGGATATCGCGGTCTAAAGGTCATCCACTATATATATTGTGTGGCGTGTAGGGAAATCATCCGCTAATGGCACTGCGGGCATCCGCTAATGGTACTCTGGGAATTATCCAATCACCAATCACCAATATTATTATTTAATATTATATATAGTAATATCACTTTATATCAATCATTTTATCATCTAACAAGCAGTCAATAAAATTTGAACTATTAAAAATAACCCCTAATAATTCATCTGAGTGAGTTTAACTCACCTCGATTATTCCATTGCTGGATATTCGTTAAATTCCAGATCGTTGCAGCTATGTGCCGTCTCGAAATGTCGAATTAATTTATACCTACGATTATTAAATTTTGTTTAACGATTTGATATATTTTAAAATTAATTACTAACATAATAATTAATTTATTCTAAGTAAATTTAGATTTCTAAATAACATATACCTTGTTGTCTATTTCAATCACTCGACCAATCCCTGTAATAAATTTGGACAGCTCCAAACAAAGCAACCCGTCCTAAACCAATGCACACGGCACCGGCCTTGCAACCACATCTCCAAAACCAGTTTGACTTCCCCCTTTCACTTGATTGCCACTGTCAAAACATGCTTCACCATTTCCAGTCACAATTGAGTACTACATTCCCAATCCAACAGCCCCTCAATTCCACAGTTGAACACCCATTCATATCAGGAAATATGCACCTTTGTTGGAACTTCCCACAGTACCCCTTCGTTCCTTTTTAACTTGTACATAAAAATATCACACTATCGAACTTTGCATCCTCCACTATTGTGCACCCACCCAAACAAACAGATCTCAAAACCAATTTGCTTCAAAGTCCAGACAAGTTTGGAAATAGCTCATTTACCAAGCATCTCCATTCCAAAAAAAACAATCCCATATCCCCCATTTTTTTCTTACTATCGAAACCATCTCCCTATTCATCATTAACGCGTTCAACTATTCCTTCTACTCAACTGCCAATCCAGTCCATCTCGCTCATACTCACTGTATTCGAACTTGTCCCAATAGCCTGTGAAACAAACTTCATCCTCCTGTAAATCTTAGTGGCTTCTATATCCACTTTCAATAGCCATGTTTTCAATGATTACTTTAGATTATCTAAGCCAAAAAAACTGTCAACGCAACATCTCCCCCAAAATTCAATAGACTCGCACTCCACCTCAGTCACACACAACTTCATGCTCGAATCTTACTGTTGAACGCTCATCATCCTCAACACAGAGTGATGTCGGCCTCTTCCTGAACGAAAACCATCACCTAGTCGCACTCAGTCCATCTTGTTCATTCATCGATTCAAATACTCCATCCCAACTGGTAACCAGCGTCGGCCCCTTCTAATGTTGTTGTGTCCTCCTCCCACTCGCCGCAATCCCCTACCAAGTCGACACCTCTCAGCACAACCTCTATGTACTCCATCAAGCGTCGCAATGGTGGTCTCGAGCTCCAGAATTATCGTGGATCTAGAATCGCGATCTCCACTGGTTCGAGTTTCAGAAAGCTCGCAAGTTCAACTGTGATTTCGTAAACCCCCTCTTTTTTATTTAAATTGAATCGATGGACTTTTCTCTAAGTATCGACGGAAGCAAATTTGGTATTTACGTTTTAGAAAAGAACATAAGAAAGGGAAAACTCATAATGAATTTGGATGAGAAGTTACGAAGGCAATAGCTCCTTTATATAGATGTGCGAGGGGACAGAGGATACGATGCCATTAAATCGTGGTTTTCCTTAGGAGCAAAGTCGGGGAACCAATTGTACGTGACAAGGGAAGCTAGCTGAAGCTACGAATAGGTTATCAGTATAACTTCGGGGTTAAGGGATAGGTATCAGTGTTAGGTCAACCTCACAATTAAATTGAACTGATGTTTTCATTTTAATTAAAAATAGCCTATAATTTTGAACTCTTATTTAAACACAACAAATGGCATTTCTAAGGTGATATCACTATTCTGAACCCATTGAAACAAGTTTCAAAGCCCCGTTATATCGTATGGGAAAAATACTAATTTAAACTGACGATTTATAACTAAATTCAAGTGAATATAAATCGATTCAAATAACAAATAAATTATTACTATTATATAAACTGAATTAAATATCCAAAACTCCAGTGAAAAAAATACGGAACGTTACAGGTGGTGTCATGGTATGTGTAACGACCCGGATTTCGCCCAAACCGATCGACCGTTAGATTGACCAAGACCGTTCAAAACTCGAATACGTTAACTTTGGGAATACAACACATCAGAACAAATAACAATAGACTTTTATAAACATTATGATAGTGTTACATCAGAGTACAGAATATATCAGAGTACATTGATAAATAATACAGCGGAAGATTTAAATTATAATAAATGTAATACAATGCAGCGGAATAATTGAATTAACACAGCGGAAGACCATCAATGCTCTGGGCACACCTCTAAGCTTTGATCCAGAACCCTGCTCAATATATATATGCAAAATAAGCTACTCAAATGCCCGTGTGGAAAAGAGGGCACTCGAGTTTGCAAAGTGAAACAAACTACAGGTCAATCATGGGACTGGTGTGAGAAATCTTTATTTAACTTAACTAATAAGGAGGCTAATCACAGGACCACACCACTATCGCGGAACGGGTTTCCTCTATTGGATTTCTAGTGCATAAATAAAGTAAATCGTTAAAAATAACGCAATGCTTTTTAGAAAAATGAAACCATTATAAGACTCAGGTCCCATCACACAATGCAATGCAAGCCAGAGGATAGAGTTTTACCTTATAATGGTCAAAAATGCTTGATACGATAAAAACGGATTTGATATTATTACTAGTGTATATATGTTTCAAAAACCTTTCATTCATAATGTATTAATCATAGATGGCATAGCTACCATATACAACGTCTCCATACTAGTTCTAGAATAAAAAACGCATAGTGTCGTATTGGAAATTGGGTTTCCATCAAGAGACAAGGCTAGGGACGATCTCCCGACCGATTTGAGACACTCTAGCAATGTCTCAGTATCAAACCTACAGGCAACCCTTGGATCCTGCAGGGCCGGTCCCCCAATAGTGCAATGGGTTGGATTAGTCATGCCTAAACACATGCTTCCCGATCCTATAGGACCTATAAATTGGCCATTGCGACCAATAAAATCCGAGGCGCCTCAAAATCCATCAACCACATAAGTAAAATGCCGGGTTGTGTTAAACCCAAACACCACTTCTAGATAGAAAGAAACGTGTGCACTCCCTGTGTTCCCTTGGTCTGTTTCTGACTCACGCCGGGGTGTGAGGCTCGCGAGGTAACGAAATACACAAAGCTATGCCTAGATAGGCTATGCTTTGATCATCATCCACAAGGCTTGCTTTTCAACAAAAGCCTTGATCAATTGCATCTTGGCATGCCACATTGACAGTCCATACCATGCGATTGATAACTACTAATATATAACCTCTGAGCTCGTACATCTCAGAAAAGGGTGTTAAGCAAGAGAATAAATTCTCCGCCACCAACAGATATATATTAAATAGAAACCAATTCATGGAATGAAATCCAATGTCAGACATACATCCATTTACAAGTCCATTCTGGATTTGAACGAAACCGTAATCATCGGGGTGCTCGCGTATCCGAACAATAAACACGTACGTCCGGATGAAGTACCACTTTTGACCCTTTACTGGGAGCGACCTAGTGCCAGGCATCAGTAGTCGTCCATTCGATGTGAAGATCGCCGGTCTTCATCCAACGTCTTCAAAATCTTCGACTTTTAATCATCATAGTAATTATTCAGAATGGTTTAAACCCGGTCTTTCCGAATAACTCACGTATTTTTATAATTAAAATCAAGTGTTATTGTAACAACCCGAAAATCTGGGCCAGTTTAAAATTTTTGTTTTGGCAATTTTAGCGAATTTTGATATTTTAAAATGAATTATTTTAAATAAAATCAACGAGAAATTTATTTTGAATAGAATTCAAACGAATATATTTATATAGATCGTCGTTAGAATATAAATAATTATTTATATTTATAAAAGGAATTGAAAATGGCGCGGTAGTTCGATAATTCGATTTCAAACTTCAAATGAATGTACCGGGTGCAAAACAATCCGGATTTTAGTGAAACCAAAAATAATGGGATCTAATTGTGACTACCTTTCCAACGAGTCCGAAAAATCAAAATTTCATAGCGGGGATAAAAAGATATGTCCAGTTGAAAATTCTGAATAGTCGCTATGGAATTCAGGCCCTTAAAATGGGAATTTTGCAAACGACCTCGTATTTCAACGAAACCACTTCTGTTGGATCCGGGATGTAAAGTTATTGCTAGATTCCAAATTTCATAATTTTTCGAATCAATATGTGGGTGTGGCAAAGGAAAACGCGTTTGACCAGTTTTAGTGCTGGAAAATGGCCATTTTTCCAACGGTCTCAGAATTCGACGAAACTAGTTTTGTTAGGACCGTATCGTCAATACGAAGCTAGAAAATATTTTTCTGGAATTTTTCTAGTTAGTATGTGACCCCGGTAAATTGAAACGCGTGTTCAAATTCAATATATAGAGATATATGTTGATTTTGACGGAAACTGATCGAAATGATCGAACCAGCCTACGATGCATATCCCATTGTGTTCGGAATGGGGGTAATACGCTAGGGACGACAGTCGTTGGGCCTCGATTGGTGTTCGAATGTAAAGTCAACTTTTTATAGAAAAATAATATTAAATTATTATATTATATATATATTTAAACCTCTCCAGCCCCTTTCTCCTTCTTTCTCCCTGACTGCTTTCTAAATAAATAAAAAAAGAGAAAAGGAAATCACCATCGCGCCCCGCCTCCATCCCCTCACCGTCGGCGATCAGCTTCCCTCGCCACCCCCTGAGCCACCGCCTCCTCCTTCCGCACCCCGCTTCCAAATCGAACTCCACAAACCCCCCATCCCAATTCGAAAACCCTAAAACCGCGCTTCCATCGCAGCCACCCACCGCCTCCATCGCGAGTCCCCCCACCCTCCTCCGATCTCCTGCTCACCGCGCGCCACCCCCTGCTACCAGCCCCCTCCTTCTCACGATTCATACTGTAAGTTTTATTTAAATATTATTTTAGTTTGTTTTAAACATTTAGTTTAGTTTATTAGAGTTAAAAAAATGTTTTTTTTCTCTTAAGTTAAAAACTGATTTTTCATAGAGTATAAAACTGATTTTTTTTCTTTTATATAAAAACCGGTTTCTTTAGTTAAAAATTTGATTTCTGAAAAAGAAAAGGTCGTTTTTTATGTGATTTAATCAAAGAAAAGGCGATGTTTTTATATTATGAAAGGTGGGATTTTTATATATTGAATAGCAAAGTAAAAATTCGATTTTTATATATTGAATAACGAAGTAAAAATTCGATTTTTATATATTGAATAGCAAAGTAAAAATTCGATTTTTATATATTGAATAGCAAAGTAAAAATTCGATTTTTATATATTGAATAACGAAGTAAAAATTCGATTTTTATATATTGAATAACGAAGTAAAAAATCGATTTTTATATATTGAATAACGAAGTAAAAATTCGATTTTTATATATTGAATAACGAAGTAAAAATTCGATTTTTATATATTGAATAGCGAAGTAAAAATTCGATTTTTATATATTGAATAGCGAAGTAAAAATTCGATTTTTATATATTGAATAGCGAAGTAAAAGTTCGATTTTTATATATGTAGTGAAAGCGGACAACGAAAGTGACAAGAGGCAAGAACAGCGAAGATTTATATAAATGAAGTGTCATGGAGTTGGGATAGCTATTGGTGAGAATTTCTCACCTTTCAATTTCTTTTTCTAGTTATATATATATATACTAGGATGCAGACGGTGTTTAGTAGCACCCGACACAATCGTCCACAGACCATGGACTTGTTTGTTTGATTGCATAAATTAGTTAGATGATTAGATTTGAATTTGGTTGTTTGTTGGATTTGATTGATTTGTGAATGGCGTGGGCCTTCACTAGACCGGGGATAAGGCTAGGCCTTGTCCCGTTTCTAGTATCGTGCCATTATGCCACCGAAATTTTCTAAAAATAAGTTAGAAAAATAAAGATAACATTTTATTTAATAAATGAATCGAATAGAATATTCATAGGTTGAATAAAATAGTTTGACCGTTAAAAATATAATTTTTAACGTGAATGTGAATAAATAAATATTCATTTACAAACCGGACGGTTTGTTTATGTACACCTATTTGAAGGACATTGATTAGAAAGATAAATTTTACATATCGCCCAACTGCACAAATAAAAATCTGTGTTTGATTGCTTGAAACCCCACACGGGTATTGGGATGAAATTTGACGTACACTAATCCCGATTGTTTAGTTGTATGTCGATGGATTGATTGACAAGCTGTTATAAGCGTTGAATATTTATATTTGATGCTTATACAGTGTAGAATGCACTTTGGATGATGGTTGATTATTCATCGTTGTTGATATATACATGTGTTGTAGAAAATCCATATAATTAACATTATATGGTAATTGATTGGGCCTCATTCCAGTTTTAAATAGAAATATTTGAAAAAGAAATATTTGAAATAGAATATTTGAAAATAGGAATATATGAAGCCGTATTGATTAGATTGACGTCATTTTGATGTGAACGATATTTATATCGATTTTATTCATTTTATAATGAATATCGAAAATGATTTCAAAATCTGGTATTTTGAAAAGAATTGAAAATCGAATTGAAATCGAATATAAATGAAATCGAATTGAAATCGAATATAAATGAATTGGAATTAGAATTGAATATAAATGAATTCGAATTGAAATTGAATTGAATTGAAAACGAACTGAAATTGAATTAGAAATCAATTTGAATTGAAATCAATTTGAAATGAATTTAAATTGGAATATTCAATTTTGATTTGAAATTGAATATGAAGTTGAAATCGTTTTGAAAACGAATTTAAACGATTTATAAATTTCGTTTTAAATAGAAATCGACGAAATATATATATTATATATATTATATATATAATAAAATGGCCTGAATAGAACGCGCCGCGCCGCGGCAGTTCGTAAATTTCGACCATTGACTTTGAATGGACATTACGGGAGATCCGACCGTCGGATTCTCCTAAAACCGGAACCGTTGGGTTCGTATCGAAAAGAGCTTTCTAACGAATATTAGAAATTTGAAATCTAACGGTTGGATTTGGAGATACGTCCAAATCAAATTCGAAAAAGGTCGCTGTAAGTGCAGTTCGATGGCCGTTGATGGAAATCGACTGTACAGGCCTTGATAAAATTATTAAAAATAGTAATAATTTGTGTAAAATCATAAGAAATGATTTAGAAAGGATTGGGATGAAAAACTCCATATTTGAAAAGATAAAAATAGATTTTTATCGAAATGAACTAGTTTTGAACTAGAATTATAATTCTATTTATTTTTAAATAAACAAATTGAATTTAAAAAGGGTTTTAAAAATAACCAGAATTTCCAATGATTGCATTGGAGTGGATTTGAATCGAAGTTGTCTTCGGAATATTTCGATGTTGGAATTCGTGATTATACAGATGTTGTTATGGAAATTTGAAAGATATATATTTATATCGTTATTTCCAATACGACATTTGTTAATCGTAGAATTTGATATTGAATATAAGCCGATATATTTTCTATTCAGAGCCTCGTATTGAATATCAAATGTGATTTGGGTTTGTCGTGAATGGTGTCTTCACTAACACCGTTCTTGAACCCAGTTGAGAAAAGATTAAATCTTTTTATTTTAGATTTAATGAAGTGTACCAATTAAATAATATTTAATTGGAGTTGAATTGATATTGATTTTTGGGTTTATCGTGGACAGTGTTTTAAATAACACTCGTTCTTTAACCCGATAATTAATGGAATATGATTTTGGGTTTATCGTGAACCGTGTTTTAAATGACACTGATTCTTTAACCCAGTTAGCGATTAAAACTAAGTGGAGTTTTAATGAATCTTTAATTAGATTGAAATGATCGAGAATGGAGTATCACCAGTTTTGCTCCAGACGATAGTTAAATCTTTAATTAGATTTGAACGTGAAATGGTAATTGAATTTACCGATAACACCGTGGTGTTAGATATGAAGTATTACCAGTTTTACTTCATGGGATGAATAGGCTGGGATTGGGAAATTAAAATAAATGATGACTTCAGTAAGGTTCGTTAATCCCGACAAGTTGAATCGAAATTCAAAAGAATAGATTAAAGAATAAATATAAAGAATTTATCTTTGAGAAAATTAATGGGAACCTTTCCCTATGAATGTGAAATTTAGAAACTAACTGTCGGTTAGCTAAGCAGAATGGTTTCCTGGATATTGATCTGATGTTGGTTTCGGCCTTCGGGGTTAATATTTGGGGAATTATTCTCTTGATTAATTTATGGTTAGTGACTGATGAATTGGAATGAGGCGTATGTTGTGTTTGTGTAACACTTATTTAAAGTATACGCGAGTTATTCGGAAAGACCGGGTTTATCCCATTCTGAATAACTGATACGACGATAAGTCGAAGATGAGGACGATGGTCGAAGACCGGAGGTCTTCACGTCGTTTGGGTGATTACTGATGATCTTGATTGGGCTGTACACCCAAGAAGATGGAAACAGATGGTGATCGTCCAGACGTACTTGGAGATCGATGGATATGCGGGGTACTAGGTGCCTCCGGTTTCGTTCAGACCCAGAACGAACTTGTAAATGGACTGTGTGTCTGACATTGGATTTTAGTCCGCGTGATTGATCTCTATTAAATATATATCTGTTTGGCGGCGGAGAATTTATTCTCTTGCTTAACGCCCTTCTCTGAGACGTACGAGCTCAGGGGTTATATATTGATGGATATCAAACGCATGGAGTGAATTGCCTGTGTGGCATGCCTAAGTGGAAATTGATTGAGGCTTCTGTTGAAAAGCAAAGTCTTGTGGTGATGATCAAAGCACGGCCGTTGTGGCGTAGCTTTGTGTAATGTTTACTTCGCGAGTTTCGCACCCCGGGTTGTGAACCAGAAACGGGAGAGGACATCAGGGAGGGCATGCGTTTCTTTCTAGCTAGGGTGGTGTCAGTGACCTACCAGCCCTGACATTTATATACTTTTCGCATGTGTGGTTGTTGCTGTTGCGAGGCGCCTCGGTTTGATCGGACGATCCGGGTCCGATGGAGTCATTTATTGGCTCATTTACGCCCCAAAGGGCGGGGAAACGCATGTTCAGGCATTTTAATCCACATCGGTGGACCGGCCCTGACGATCCAAGGGCCCACCTGAGTCTGGGTCCTGAGGGGCGGGCTAGAGCGTCTCGAATCGGTTGAGGACTATCTTTTGCCTCGGTTCATAGATGGAAACCCAATTTCCAAATACGTGACTTTGCGATTTTGATTGTATAACCTATATATGGCGACATAGTGGTATGGGGCATTCATGCCGCCTATGATTGATACTTATGATTTGAAGTTGTTTATACACTATACACTTATTATAGTATCAAATGATTTGTTTTAAACGTATCAAGCATTCTTTGGCTGTTATAAGGGAAAACCCTATCCCCCGGCTTGCGTTGCATTGTGTGATATGACCTGGGTCTTATAACAGCTTCATTTTTCTTTATTTAGCATTGCGCTGTTTGTTTTATGCACTGGTATTCTTGGGAGGAAACCCGTTCCGTGTTATACGGCGTGGTCCCTTGATTTACCTAACTTTAAAAATAAAGATAAATAACTGTTTTAGTTCTCACACCAGTCACATGACTGACCTGGAGTTTATTGTTTTGACCTAAACTCTGGGTGCCCTTATTTCGACACGGGCAGCTAGTAGTTTTGGTTTTGCAGATTTATATTCACAGGATCCTGGTTTACAGCTGGAATGATATCCGGAAAGCTTTGTATCCGTATATCTCTTCTAGTTGTGTATTGTATTATTTTCCGCTGCTATGTATTTAAATGTAATTTAAATCTCTGATATTTCTGTGTAATATTTATTCATTTATACTCTGTAAATTCTTGTAATCTGATGCATTGTTGTAATATACAATGAAATGTCCTTCCGTCTGCGTTCTGTTTTGTCGTGTTCTCAAACGATAGGGCGTTTCGAACGGTCTGGGTCGGTTTAGCGACTGGTTCGGACCGAGCGAAATTCCTTTTCGTCACAGTTATAAGGATACATCCAACGCCTCTTTCCAATTCAGAATATTCTTTAAAATATAATATTCATATTATTAGGGAAAGGTTCCCATTAATTTTATCAAAGATAAATCTTTCAAATTTATTCTTAAATCTTATTTTCAAAGATTTATTAATATTCCAATTCAGTTTTAATATCAAAAATCACTACGTTACAATTATTCCAATTTAAGAAATAAATCTTATTTTTAGCTGGGTTAAAGAATCAATGTCATTTGAAAACATTGTTCACGGTAAACCCAAAAAATCATTTTCCAATAAATAAATATAAATTGAAATACCAATAATCTTAGTTGAAAGATATATTCTTTATTTAAAAGAAATTCTTTGTTAAAAATATTCTTTATATAAGAGATATTCTGAATCGGAAAACTTTGGTCATATGGATTTCATACATCGTATGTAAATGACAACAATTGATAAATAATCATCAAAACATCCATTCAACATCCAAAGTGAAGTTCTCAACTGTGTGAGCATCAAAGTGGAATAATAACGGTCATCGCAGCCTATCAATCTATCGATTGACATACAAATAAATATTGGGACTAGTGTATATCATTATCGTCCCAATACCCGTGTGGGGTTTTCAGCGAACAACAGTACATATAAATAAATAAATGGTTAATGAATTTAACCAATTTTAATACAACCAATATGTTGATAATGGTGGACAAAACATGATATTTTATTCCTAATGTCGAGATAAAATATATTTTACTCGCATAATTTCCTTATACATTTCTAATATTTAACAGAATGTAATTTATTTATATGACATTATTGTGGATGACAAATAAAAGATAATTTTCATTGTACTTTACCTGTAAGTAATTATTCTTAATTTTTAACACATAAAAGAAATAATCTCATTTGTATATGTTTTTCAATGTATAACCTAACACCTAAAAATGTTTATTTAAATTGCATACAAAGTCTAATGTATGTATTAACATATAATGATGTCACTTAAACACACTTATACATTCATTTTGACCAATAATATGATTCTTAAAATTGGATATAAGCTCCAGTGTACGTTTGCAAAATAAAAATGATTTTTATATTCGCATATAAATTCTATTTTATGTTATGCAAATAAAAATGATTATTTTATTTCAACTAATGTAAATGGACAAAAGTATATATTTTGACAAAAATTATGGTTTGCTCTAACTAACCTATTATGACTAAAATGCATATTTTGACTTAACTACTCTATTTCAACAAAACAACAAAGATGATGGCTTTGTTTTTGTTAAAAAATCTAATTCAACAAACAAATATAAGTGATGAGTTTGATTTTTGTCGAAAAAATGATAATGTTTTGTTTTAGCCATTACAGTTTGACAAAAGTGACAAAATGTATTTCAACAATTGTAAATTGATAATGGTGAATGTTTCTGCTTTATTCTTTTAAGTAACACAAAAGTGAATAATTTGCCTCATCCCTCTAAAATGACAAAAGTGGATACATTTGTTTTAACCTTTTTAAATGACAAAATTAAATAAAAATTTTTTGTCTCATTCTATTTGAACGATAAAAATATATTTTTTATATTGCAACAAAAGGACAAATAAACCTTATCTATTTACTTACCCTTTTTATGGAAGCTAAGATGACACTAAATATATATATATATATATATATATTTAATTCTAATCTTTTTATTATAACCTATGATGAAAATAATAACATTTTATTAAATTCAACAAAATTACAACAAAGATGAATTCATTTTATCAGAATCTTTTTATTTACTCTAGTTTAAAGTGAAAATGATATTTTTAATCCTATTCTTTTATTTATATCTAAAATGTAATAAAAGTGTAACTTCTTAAACCGTGCTATTTATTTGCATCTAAAATGCAAATAAAAGGTAATATTTTAATTTATGATTTATTTGCATCAAAGAATGCAAATAAAAATACAACTTTTAACTTCATGTTTTGTTTGCATCAAATAATGCAAATAAAATGCAACTTCTAATTTAAGGTTTATTTGCATCTAAATTTGCAAATAAAAATGCAACTTCTAATCCAATATTTTATTTGCATCAAGGAATGCAAATAAATATGCAATTTCTAATTCAATTTTTTATTTGCGTCAAGGAATGCAAATAAATATGCAATTCCCAATTCAATATTTTATTTGCATCAAGGAATGCAAATAAATATGCAACCCTAAAGTTTCATAGTTTATTTACAAATTCAACTTTTAATACGGTAGTTTATTTGCATCAAAGAATGCAAATGAAAATTCGACTTTTAAATATGGTGTTTATTTGCATCAAAGAATGCAAATAAAATACAATCTTTTACCTACGTTGTTTATTTGCATCTAAATATGCAAATAAAATATAATCTTTATTAAATGTTGTTATTTGCATCTAAATATGCAAATAAAATATAATCTTTATTAAATGTTTTGCTTGCAACTTAATTTACCGACAAAAATGTAACCTTTTAAATCATATTTTTATTTCTATCCAATATACAAAATAAAAAAAAATTAATATTCATTCTAGTGTTTTTGTTTGCATTCAAAAATGCAAACAAAATGTAATTTTAATTCTAATGTTTTGTTTGCATCTGAAATTGCAAACAAAGATATGATTTTAATAATTTCAATGCATATTTGCGTTAGAGAATGCAAATAAAAGAATATTTCAAAGTGTGTTTGTATAAAAATGCAAATAAAAGAACATTTTAATTTCTATGTATATATTTGCGTAAAAGAATGCAAATAAAAGATCAATTATATTTCTATGTATATTTGCATATAAGGATGCAAATAAAATATCATTTATATTTCTATGTATATATTTGCATAAAAGAATGCAAATAAAAGAACATTTATATTTTCTATTCCAAATCAATGATTTCAAAAAAATGATTTATTTTTATCGATTTGGAAATTCTAATCAAAAACAATAACTTTTCAAAATGATTTATTTTTATTCAACACACACAGATCTGTGTTTATACATCATCAATCAATAAATAAATCATCCACAATATTATCACATAACAGATCAGAATCATACACATTCAATCGTCACATAACAAATAAATTAGATAATTAATTAATTAAATAAAAAGAACAAATCTCACCTAGATTTTAATTCTGTACAGTTCAGATCAGAATTTGCTTCGAATTTCGATTTGCTCTGTTTTAGTCCTAGTCTGTACCATCTTGTAGATCTTGTTTCTGCGATTCCAATGGATCGAAAATCGTTCGATTTCGTTTCCGTATGAACAAGATTCGAATTTTATAGTGTTAAGGACATTATTGGTAATTAATATAATAATTAATTAATTAAAACACACCCTTCTTCCTCACCAATTCAAGGCCGACAGTTTTCGTATTTACTTCGAAACTAGGGTTCGGTTTTGTTCAAAATTTGCAGCACTTGGGATCGATCAGATGTATACACTGTCTCGGTCTCCGCACCAGCTCTCCGGCGAGGTGCTCGACATCGAGTTCGACGTCCAGGTGAAGGCGCGGTGGTAGCCTATACGGCGGCGGTTTGGGTGCTGTTTTTGAGATGCACACACAATTCCAGACCATCACACCGTATAGATTGGAAGCACACGTGATTCCCTACAATAATCTCTGAAGAACTGCCTTGGAGTGATTCATGGATTCGAAGATTTTAAGTGAAATTGATCGGAAGCTTTCTGGCCATGAAATTCGAACGTGGCGACTAGGTTTGGGTATAGGTTTTGAGAAATACGGTGGTATAATACAGCGTATTTTTACTAGTATTTATTTATTATTTAATTATTAATTCAAAGAAAAACCCGTTAATCCCTATACGAACCCCAAATCCAGTCCAACGAAATTTGTCTCTAGGCAAATACCCATGTTCCGGACGCGATGGGCTAGGTCACCTCAGCCATTTGATCATCTACAGCTTGTTTTATTTAATTTAATATTTAAATCATTTATTTTATTAATTCAATCTTACATTTAAATTCAATGGGGCCACATACGACCTCTAAAAATTCCAGAAAAATTATTTCTAGTTATATTTTGACGATACGGTTCTAACAAGGCTAATTTCGTCGAATTCTGAGACCGTTCGAAAAATGTTCATTTTCTTGTCGATCAGATTTGACTGAAACTGACAAAACACGTTTTCTTCTGCCACGCTCAGATATTAATTCTAAAAATTATGAAAATTGAAACCTAGCAATAATTCGACATTCCGGTTCCAACAAAAGTGGTTTCGTTGAAAACGGAGGTCGTTTGAAAAAATGGTATTTTTAATATAAATTATATATATATATATATATATATATATTCTACAATGACCATTCTGAATTTTAAACTGGGCATATCTTTTGATTCCCGCTATGAAATTTTGATTTATCGGATTCATTGGAAAGATATTTTTAAATAGTTTGTAATATTTTTAGTTTCACTAAAATCCGTTAAATTTTGCATCCTGTACAGTCAGTCAAAGTTCAAGTTTGACTTTTCAAACTACCGCGCTATTCCTTTTATAATTAAAATAAATATATTCATTCTAACTTCAATTTAAAATAAATTTTTAACCATTATTACTTCAAATAAATTATTTTTACTATTAAAATTTCAAAAATAAAATATATAAATTGGTTTAGAATTTGCGGGTTGTTACAATCTCCCTCACTTAAAATCTTTTCGTCCTCGAAAAGGAACGAAGCTAAAAGTCATTTTATTAACCAACTCAACTTTTAATTTCAATCAATTTTCAGTTCGGTTCAATATTAAATCTAATTTAGTTAAATTTGTCACTTTTATATATTGGTTAAATTAATTATCATTCCAATATTTTAATTAGTTAACTAATTATCAAACATCACAACCAGCAATCAATTAGGTGATTAACTTTTCAAATATATATAACTTTTATATATAGTCCAAAAGTCATATATTTAGTGCAAATAACTGCAATAGACCCTATCTAGTTTTGGTTCTCACACCAGTCAATGGAAATATATAGATATACCACTTTCGAAACTCGAACATAAATTCTGATGATGTTTCGAACCACCATCAGAACATCTCCGGGCGACTAAAGTGTGATTCTATATCTACCTAGTATATTTGAGGTTTCGAATACACGTGGATCAGACGTATATTAAAATCTCTATATACTCGATTGTCCAATATAAAATAAAATAATATATTCAAATACATATAATAAGATTTTAAATTTCCAAAACTATTTTTTTTTCATTTTAAAAATTAATACTCTTCACACTCATTCTAGGATACTACCGATCCCATCTCTAACGGGTTATTCTTATTGGATATTACTAATCCAATTTCTGATGAGTCTTTTGTTCAGTTCTAACGAGTTGTACCCCAAAGATTTGAGTTAACCAGAGCTCTGATACCAACTGTAACGACCCGGATTTCGCCCGACCCGATCGACCGTTAGATCGACCAAGACCGTTCAAAACTCGAATACGTTAACTATGGGAATACAACACATCAGAACAAATAACAACAGACTTTTATAAACATTATAATAATGTTACATCAGAGTACAGAATATATCAGAGTACATTGATAAATAATACAGCGGAAGATTTAAATTATAATAAATGTAATACAATGCAGCGAAATAATTGAATTAACACAGCGGAAGACCATCAATGCTCTGGGCACACCTCTAAGCTTTGATCCAGAATCCTGCTCAATATATATGCAAAATAAGCTACTCGAATGCCCGTGTGGAAAAGAGGGCACCCGAGTTTGCAAAGTGAAACAAACTACAGGTCAATCATGGGACTGGTGTGAGAAATCTTTATTTAACTTAACTAATAAGGAGGCTAATGACAGGACCACACCGCTATCACGGAACCGGTTTACTCTATTGGATTTCTAGTGCATAAATAAAGTAAATCGTTAAAAATAACGCAATGCTTTTTAGAAAAATGAAACCATTACAAGACTCAGGTTCCATCACACAATGCAACGCAAGCCAGAGGATAGTTTTACCTTATAATGGTCAAAAATGCTTGATACGATAAAAACGGATTTGATATTATTACTAGTGTATATATGTTTTAAAAACCTTTCAGTCATAATGTATTAATCATAGACGGCATGGCTACCATATACAATGTCTCCATACTAGTTCTAGAACCAAAAACGCATGGTGTCGTATTGGAAATTGGGTTTCCATAAAGAGACAAGGCTAGGGACGATCTCCCGACCGATTCGAGACACTCTAGCAATGTCTCAGTATCAAACCTACAGGCAACCCTTGGATCATGCAGGGCCAATCCCCCAATAGGGCAATGGGTTGGATTAGTCATGCCTAAACACATGCTTCCCGATCCTATAGGACCTATAAATTGGCCATTGCGGCCAATAAAATCCGAGGCGCCTCAAAACCCATCAACCACTTAAGTAAAATGTCAGGCTGTGTTAAACCCAAACACCACTTCTAGCTAGAAAGAAACGTGTGCACTCCCTGCGTTCCCTTACTCCGTTTCTGACTCATACCGGGATGTGAGGCTCACGAGGTAACGAAATACACAAAGCTATGCCTAAATACATTATGCTTTGATCATCATCCACAAGGCTCTGCTTTTCAACAAAAGACTCGATCAATTGCATCTTGGCATGCCACATTGACAGTCCATACCATGCGATTGATAACAACTAATATATAACCTCTGAGCTCGTACGTCTCAGAGAAGGGTGTTAAGCAAGAGAATAAATTCTCCGCCACCAACAGATATATATTAAATAGAAACCAATTTACATGGAATGAAATCCAATGTCAAACACACATCCATTTACAAGTCTGTTCTGGGTCTGAACGAAACCAAAGTCACCGAGGTGCTCGCGTATCCGGACAATCAACATGTACATCCGGACGAAGTACCACTTTTGACCCTTTACTGGGAGCAACCCAGTGCCAGGCATCGGTAGTCGTCCATTCGATGTGAAGATCGCCAGTCTTCATCCACCGTCTTCAAATTCTTCGACTTTTAATCATCATAGTAATTATTCAGAATGGGTTAAACACGGTCTTTCCGAATAACTCATGTATTTTTATAATTAAAATCAAGTGTTATAAGGATACATCCAACGCCTCTTTCCAATTCTGAATATTCTTTAAAATATAATATTCATATTATTAGGGAAAGGTTCCCATTAATTTTATCAAAGATAAATCTTTCAAATTTATTCTTAAATATTATTTTCAAAGATTTATTAATAATCCAAATCAGTTTTAATATCAAAAATCACTACTTTACAATTATTCCAATTTAAGAAATAAATCTTATTTTTAACTGGGTTAAAGAATCAATGTCATTTGAAAACATTGTTCACGATAAACCCAAAAAATCATTTTCCAATAAATAAATATAAATTGAAATACAAATAATCTTAGTTGAAAGATCTTTTCTTTATTTAAAAGAAATTCTTTGTTAAAAATATTCTTTATATAAGAGGTATTTTGAATCGGAAAACTTTGGTCATATGGATTTCATACATCGTATGTAAATGACAACAATTGATAAATAATCATCAAAACATCCATTCAACATCCAAAGTGAAGTTCTCAACTGTGTGAGCATTAAAATGGAATAATAACGCTCATCGCAGTCTGTCAATCTATCGATTGACATACAAATAAATATTGGGACTAGTGTATATCATTATCGTCCCAATACCCGTGTGGGGTTTTCAGCGAACAACAGTACATATAAATAGTTAATTGGTTAATGAATTTATCCAATTTTAATACTACCAACAAGTTGATAATGATGGACAAAACATGATATTTTATTCCTAATGTCGAGATAAAATATATTTTACTCGTATAATTTCCTTATACATTTCTAATATATAACAGAATGTAATTTATTTATTTGACATTATTGTGGATGACAAATAAAAGATAATTTTCATTGTACTTTACCTGTAAGTAATTATTCTTAATTTTTAACACATAAAAGAAATAATCTCATTTGTATATGTTTTTCAATGTATAATCTAACACCTAAAAATGTTTATTTAAATTGCATACAAAGTCTAATGTAAGTATTAACATATAATGTTGTCACTTAAACACACTTATACATTCTAATGTATATTTTGACCAATAATATGATTCTTAAAATTGGATATAAGCTCCAGTGTACGTTTGCAAAATAAAAATGATTTTTATATTCGCATATAAATTCTATTTTATGTTGTGCAAATAAAAATGATTATTTTATTTCAATTAATGTAAATTGACAAAAGTATATATTTTGACAAAATTATGGTTTGCTCTAACTAACCTATTATGACTCAAATGCATATTTTGACTTAACTACTCTATTTCAACAAAACAACAAAGGTGATGGCTTTGTTTTTGTTAACAAATCTAATTCAACAAACAAATATAAGTGATGAGTTTGATTTTTGTCGACAAAATGATAATGTTTTGTTTTAGCCATTACAGTTTGACAAAATTGACAAAATGTATTTCAGCTATTGTAAATTGATAATGGTGAATGTTTTTGCTTCATTCTTTTAAGTAACAGAAAAATGAATAATTTGCCTCATCCCTCTAAAATGACAAAAGTGGATACACTTGTTTTAACCTTTTTAAATGACAAAATTAAATATAAACTTTTTGCCTCATTCTATTTGAACTAAAAATGTATCTTTTTATATTGCAACAAAAGGACAAATAAACCTTATCTATTTATTTACCCTTTTTATTGAAGCTATGATGACACTAAAAAAAATATCTTTTTAATTCTAATCTTTTTATTATAACCTATGTTGAAAATAATAACATTTTATTAAATTCAACAAAATTACAACAAAGATGGATTCATTTTACCAGAATCTTTTTATTTACTTTAGTTTAAAGTAAAAATGATATTTTTAATCCTATTCTTTTATTTATATCTAAAATGTAATAAAAGTGTAACTTCTTAAACTGTGCTTTTTATTTGCACCTAAAATGCAAATAAAAGGTAATATTTTAATTTACGATTTATTTGCATCAAAGAATGCAAATAAAAATACAACTTTTAACTTCATGTTTTGTTGGCATCAAATAATGCAAATAAAATGCAACTTCTAATTTAAGGTTTTATTTGCATCTAAATTTGCAAATAAAATGCAACTTCTGATCCAATATTTTATTTGCATCAAGGAATGCAAATAAATATGCAATTTCTAATTCAATATTTTATTTGCATCAAGGAATGCAAATAAATATGCGATTCCCAATTCAATATTTTATTTGCATCAAGGAATGCAAATAAATATGCAACCTTTAAATTTCATAGTTTAGTTACAAATTCAACTTTTAATACGGTAGTTTATTTGCATCAAAGAATGCAAATGAAAATTCGAATTTTAAATACGGTGTTTATTTGCATCAAAGAATGCAAATAAAAATATAATCTTTAGCTTACGACGTTTATTTGCCTCTAAATATGCAAATAAAATATAATCTTTATTAAATGTTGTTTATTTGCATCTAAATATGCAAATAAAATATAATCTTTATTAAATTTTTTGCTTGCAATTTAATTTACCGAAAACAAATGTAACCTTTTAAATCATATTTTTATTTCTATCCAATATACAAAATAAATAAAAAAATTAATATTCATACTAGTGTTTTTGTTTGCATTTAAAAATGCAAGCAAAATGTAATTTTAATTCTAATATTTTGTTTGCATCTAAAATTGCAAACAAAGATATGATTTTAATAATTTCAATGCATATTTACGTTAGAGAATAAAAAAAAAGAATATTTCAAAGTGCATTTGCATAAATAATGCAAATAAAAGAACATTTTATATTCCTATGTATATATTTGCATAAAAGAATGCAAATAAAAGATCAATTATATTTCTATGTATATTTGCATATAAGGATGCAAATAAAAGATTATTTATATTTCTATGTATATATTTGCATAAAAGAATGCAAATAAAAGAACATTTATATTTTCTATTCCAAATCAATGATTTAAAAAAAATGATTTATTTTCATCGATTTGGAAATTCTAATCCAAATCAATAATTTTTCAAAATGATTTATTTTTATTCAGCATACACAGATCTGTGTTTATACATCATCAATCAACAAATAAATCATCCAAAATATTATCAGATAACAGATCAGAATCGTACACATTCAATTGTCACATAACAAATAAATTAAATAATTAATTAATTAAATAAAAAGAAGAAATCTCACCAAGATTTTAATTCTATACAGTTCAGATCAGAATTTTCTTCGAATTTCGATTTGCTCTGTTTCAGTCCCAGTCTGTACCACCATGTAGATCTTGTTTCTGCGATTCCAACGGATTGAAAATCGTTCGATTTCTTTTCCGTATGAACAAGATACGAATTTTATAGGGTTAAGGACATTATTGGTAATTAATATAATAATTAATTAATTAAAACACACCCTTCTTCCTCACCAATTCAAGGCCGACAGTTTTCGTATTTACTTCGAAATTAGGGTTCAGTTTTGTTCAAAATCTGCAGCACTTGGGATCGATCAGATGTATACACAGTCTTGGCCTTCACACCAGCTCTCCGGCGAGGTCCTCGACGTCGAGTTTGACGTCCAGGTGGAGGCATGGCGGTAGCCTAAACGGCGGCGGTTTGGGTGCTGTTTTCGAGACGCACACATAATTCTAGACCATCATCCCGTATAGATTGGAAGCACACGTGATTCCCTACAATAATCTCTGAAGAACTGCCTTGGATTGATTCGTGGATTCGAAGATTTTAAGTGAAATTGATCGGAAGCTTTCTGGCCATTGAATTCGAACATGGCGGCTAGGTTTGGGTATAGGGTTTGAGAAATACGGTGGTATAATACAGCGTATTTATACTAGTATTTATATATTATTTAATTATTAATTCAAAGAAAAACCCGTTAATCCCTGTACGAACCCCAAAACCAGTCCAACGAAAGTTGTCTCCAGGCAAATACCCATGTTCCGGACGCGATGGGCTAGGTCTCGTCAGCCCGTTTGATCATCTATAACTTGTTTTATTTAATTTAATATTTAAATCATTTATTTTATTAATTCAATCTTACATTTAAATTCACCGAGGCCACATACGACCTCTAAAAATTCCAAAAAAAATATTTCTAATTATATTTTGATGATACGTTCTAACAAGGCTAATTTCATTGAATTCTAAGACCGTTCGAAAAATGGCCATTTTCTAGTCGATCAGATTTGACTGAAACTGATAAAACACGTTTTCTTTTGCCACGCTCACATATTAATTCTAAAAATTATGAAAATTGAAACCTAGCAATAATTCGACATTCTGGTTCCAACAAAAGTGGTTTCGTCGAAAACGGAGTTCGTTTGAAAAATGGCTATTTTTAATATAAAAAAATATATATAAATTCTACAACGACTATTCTGAATTTTAAACTGGGCATATCTTTTGATTCCGCTATGAAATTTCGATTTCTCGGATTGGTTGGAAAGATATTTTTAAATAGATTCTAATATTTTTAGTTTCACTAAAATCCGTTAAATTTTGCATCCTGTACAGTCAGTCAAAGTTCAAGTTTGACTTTTCAAACTACCGCGCTATTTCTAACTCCTTTTATAATTAAAATAAATATATTCGTTCTAACTTCAATTTAAAATAAATTTTTAACTGTTATTACTTCAAATAAATTATTTTTACTATTAAAATTTCTAAAATAAAAAATTTAAATTGGTTCAGAATTTGCGGGTTGTTACAGTATGGAGCCCAGTCATTTATATATTTTTACCTATGTGGATGATGGATTGCGAGGCACCTCCATATATCGGTTACTACAGAGCCAATGGATATAGGTCCGATAGGACCGGGAAACGTGTGTTCAGGAATAACTAATTCTCAAAAGTAAGAGAGGACCGACCCTGAAGCATCTAAGAGTTGCCCGTAGGTGTGATCCTGAGACATTTGCTAGAGTGTCTCGAATCGGTGAGGAGTCATCCCTAGCCTCAACTCATGACAGAAATCCAATTTCCAGTATGCGACATTTCAGTTTTTATTGTAGAGCCTAGTATGGCGACATGATAGATGGTACCCATGCCGCCCATGATTGTTACATTTATATTTGAAGTTGATTTCTTCACTTATAAAATAATAAAAGATAAAATTTCACGTACCATGCATTATTTGGCTATTATAAGGTCTATCCTCCGGCTTGCGTTGCATTGTGTGATGGGACATGAGTCTTGTAATAGCTTCATTTTCTTTAATTAGCATTGTGCTGTTTATTTCATGCACTGGTATTCTTGGGGGTAAACCCGTTCAATGATATACGGTGTGGTCCCTTAATTTACCTAACTTTAAAATCAAGCTAATAACTGTTTTAGTTCTCACACTAGTCCCATGACTAACTTGGAGTTTATTGTTTTAACCTAAACTCTGGGTGCCCCTATTTTCCACATGGGCAGCTAGTAGTTTTGGTTTTGCAGATATTATTTTTGCAAGATCCTGGTTTACAGCTGAAGCTATATTCATAAAGCTCTGTATCCGTGTATTTTTGGAAGTTGTGTTATGTATTATTTTTCCGCTGCTAAGTAATTTAAATCTCTGATATTTTTCTGATGTATAATATTTATTCATACTCTATTATATTCTTGTACTCTAATGTAATTATTGTAATAGCAATGAAATGTTCTTTTGATTGTGTTCTGATTTGTCATGTTCTCAATTCAATCTGGGCTTTCCCGTAAGGGAGAGTTTGGGTCGTTTCAGTAGAATGCAAGTGGGTTTTTAAAATCAAACACGACTCTAGTCGTAATATCGAATGGTATAAAGCTAGACTTGTTAATAAGGGTTACACTCAGAAAGATGGTGTGACTACATGGATACATTTTCTCCTGTTTCGAAAAAGGACTCACTAAGAGTTATAATGGCATTAGTAGCTCATTATGATTTGGAATTGCATCAAATGGATGTGAAAATAGCCTTTCTGAATGAAGATCTTGATGAGGAAGTTTACATGGATCAACTTGAGGGTTTTTATGTAGAAGGTAAAGAACAACTGGTGTGTAAACTTAAGAAGTCAATATATGGACTTAAACAAGTGTAACGACTCAGAGATTTCGCGACCCTGAGTAATTGACATATAACCCAATGTCGACTATCAAGCATCGGAAATACCGAATAGTCCATGAAAGAAATTAGAGGGTGAGAATAGATAAGATAGAAACTTAGAATAGAAGAAGAAGAAGAACATACAACATCAGAATAAACACAAATCTCACAGCGGAATGAACAATATATAATAGATACATAACTTTGAAATAAAATCAGTATATGTGTACAGTAACATTTATCAGAGTATAACATTTTAAGTATCTTGTTGTAAAAGATGAGATTCAGAACAAAGAGTGTCAATAATGCACATCAGGACAGAGCTTATAATTACAGACCCTTTGACGATAGGGTTACAACCAAAAAAATTTGAGAAACATGTTCAAAGAATGAGTCTTGGTTGTATTAATAATGATTGATGTGTGACATTCTGAGCTCTTTTATGCGTTTCTGATATACAATTATAAGTCTCTTGTTTTAATGTGCTAGTACGTACTTTATGTAATTTTAAACAAGAAAGAGTCTTATAAAGATATTATGTTTAATCATTATGATATAAGACATTATGCGGACCATTATGCTCTTTTATAGAAATTATGAGTACAAATTGATGGATTGTTGGAATTGTAGTATATGGAAGGGAATGCATTGAATTAATAATGCACAACCGCCATAACTCTCAGCAGTTTATCATAGTATGGTGTTCAACGCTTGATATTATGAATAATCAGGTCAAGTGGGAGAATGTTAGAAATCTGCAATTAGAAATTGCAATAAAACTTTTTATTTATCTTTAACGTTATACGGTTTCTAATCTTAATGTGACCCTATTAATTGGTTCATAAGTGGAACGTTTCATTTTCCATTATGCAATTTCTAATCTTAACATGACCCTATTAATTGGGTCATAAATGGAACGTTTCATTTTCGTTATGCAATTTCTAATCTTAATGTGACCCGGTTAATTATGACATTAATAGACCGTTAACATTTAGAACGATAGGTCTGTGATTAATTTTATGCGTTGAATTGGTATATGATGGACGTACTGGATTTAGAGTCAAATGTTATATAAAGGATTGGGTTCTTTCTCTCCTTAAGAAAAAAGAGTTGTATTCTTTTCCATCAAGAAAGACGGTAAGAGAGAGAAAACGAATTCTGAGAAAAAGAGTAAACATTAGAAGACAAAGAAAGAAGATGACATCCATTACATCTTCCGCTGCTAATCACGTTACGTCATCTTAAACAATATATCATATTAAGTTTCTTCCTTTTTGTTTGTGAAATATTCGGTATTGGTCATCCTAGGACTATTCAATTGAATTGTACATCATTAATCATGAAAGATTGAATAATTAAGAAAATTCTAACATAGGTATCTCTTGAATGCACGGATGCATGTTTGCCGTGTACTCGTAGTACCATAACGGCAATATATAATAAAAAAACATACATCTATTTGACATCGTCAAAATCAAATGCATCTAACACTGTATAAAGGATACCTAGAATGGTTGTGCCTCAATCAACAGTATGAAGCTGGTCTAGTCGGGCAAAAGATGCAAGAGAACCTAGTCGAACCGTACCCTTTTGGTTTGAGAAAAAGGTTGAATCTACCAACTACAAAAAAATAACTCTAATGACTGCATCTATCATATCGGCTCGGTCTCTATGGATGATGATATATTATTGTAGATAGGTCAACTTCACAGAACCACTAATAACGCAGATAACATCTAAAAAAGATAGGAAAAGTATACAAATCGGGGGACTTGTAGCCCGTTGAATAAGAATGGCTTAAGGTTGGGACGATCAATCCCAATGACGGTAAACATGTAAAAATCTACGAGTGTAATACCGGGCTTAAAATCTAAAAAAATGTAATGTATGTGTAGTAGGACATCACCTATCTGCTAGCTTGTAGCCTCTCTACAATGGGATGAGAGAGTGTGTCATAATAGTGTGTAATACACTTGACCCAACTACCACGACAGTGAATATACCGATCCTTTAAATATTTGAAGTACGAATGATCTAGCTATACTAGCGTTTATTTAATGTGAATATAAGATGAATAGATAATCTAACATATAAAATTTATATCTACATTATACATGCACAATGCTCAGTGCGGTTTCAGTCGGTGTGCTGATAACCGTTTCGAAGCTCATGCAGAATGCGAAAATCAACGAACGTAATCTTGGATGTGTGGGAACGTGCAATGGTCTGGCTTGCTCATAAGGATGTTTTAAAACGCTTCTTCTACATATTTTAGTTGAACGCCGGCGCCATTTCGTTTGAATTTTCAATTTGCAAAAATAAAATAAAAAAAATAATAATTTTCGCCGGATTGTGAGATAGAAGAGGGTAGGAGTTTTTTTTATGTTTGTTTTTTGAGTGCTTGGGGGGCTTCATTTTGCTGCAATTTAAGTTATAAGATTTTTTTTTTTTTTTTTTCCTGTTAGATACAAGGGCGGATCTAGCCCTAGGCTGGCCTGGGCTGCAGCCCAGGGTCAGAAGAAAAAAATTTGCAGTAGAAAAAAATAGTTTTCCAATTTCCAATCGTTTGCCTCTTGCAGTATATCGTTTCGCCTCCTAGAACCCCGCTTCAGATCCAGTATATCATTTCGCCCCCCCCCCCCCCCCCCCATTTTATCGCCTTCTCAAATTACCGGAAGGAAAATACAACAAAGGTGGAAGAAAGAAAGTCGCATAAGGAAGAAATGGAGAAGGAAGACTGGTGGAGCCGCATGAATAAATAGCAGAAGGAAGAAACCGAGATCCTGAAAAAGAATTTGGGAGATTTGAAATAGGTTAACCTAATTTCTAAATTATTCTATTTTAGTTCAATTTTTTCATTACATTTGGAATCCTATATGCGTACCTACCAGCTTTGACTTTATTCCAACGTGTAGTAGTTATTTGTGACGCATAGTACTACTATTACTTGAAATATGCACATGTTGATGCCACTTTGTATGTGATTGTTTGTTTGTTGGAAAGAGTTTAGGTACAAAACATGCAAAATGCATTTGTGCTTTCGGTTGCTCTGAATAAACTGTTTGTGTTCTAGTGTGTCTTGTATCCAATGGCAAAATTAACGATGTATGGTTTTATGTTAAGAGTACAGATAGCATATATATTTTTTGTTAGGAGCTCAGGTTGTAAAAGGAAATATATGTGATTCTGACATGACAAATAGCGTTGAAGCTGAATCCTGAAGTGGAGTAAATGAAACAGAGTTTTGTAAAATAAAATTATAATATAACGTGATACTGATGCTTGCTATTAAGTATTTTCTTCTTTTCATACGTGTCTTATAGTAATGATATCGAAAACATTATAAATAAAAAAGTTAAATTAAAATATAAAAACCAGCACACTCCTTTGTTAATTCCTGGTTCCGCCCTTGGTTAGATACATGCCATGTCACCAAATTAACAGACTACTAATATTTTCATTTTGTACATTACGTATAACTGTGACTGCGTACTCCTATTTATATGTTTTCAACAATTTTCTAATCATTTCAGACTGGATAAAAATTCTACTTTACATGAAATTTTGGTCTAGCTATATGCGTAACATAAGAAATTTAGGGGATAAACTATCCATAAGTACGGATAGAGTAATTGTTTTCTATACTGCTCGTGTTCTTTTCTTTGGTTTCATATTAGTCACTGCTTTCACCATGTAATTATACCTTATAGTCCCATTGTGAGTCGATGAAGGAAGAATTAACTTATTTTGCTGCAAGATAGAATTAACTTTTGTTAACTTCTTTTTAATCAATAATCGATGTAGAGCTATGATATATATCTCCGTTCATATTCAAAGCGCAGCTTGCTTGAATACGACCTTTAGAGCTGATATTTTGGGTTGCTTCCTTCACCACCAACTTTTACATTGTAACTATAAGAGCGTCCACCAATAGTAAACAATCTAGGCAAATATGCGTACTGCTTTTTTTGATGTTCTCGTTCTGACCAATCAAAACCTTCAGTCAACTATATTATCTTTAGCTGTCAGTTTATCTTGAGTGAACATGGACTGCTCAACACTGTCCCAACTTTATTAGTGTAAGATTTAAGTATTTAAGAATTTCGGTAGCCAAACAAAATATCCAGTGATTTTTCAGATCATGTGGCTTTTTGAAAGGATGAACTACTCCTTACAAAATATCATATGATTTGAAAAGGCATTGGAAAGTTGGTGTTATTCTAGGGTTCCTAAACACTTCAATCCAAATATAGATTAAGCTAGGGTGAGAAAAACTGATAGCTAAATTTTTTTTGTCAAAAGAAGATGCACACATGTTAACCTAGATTATGTTCTCCAAGTTTCGTAGTAAAGAAAGCAATCCCCCTTATGGAAGTAAGAACAATACACCATTTTTGGCTGAAGAGTTCAACATGGTAATTTCGAACAATGAGGCACAAATCAGGCCATACATGATTTTTTTTCTGAAGGCAAATTAATCATGGCTAGTGACATGAACTTGAGTTCAAATACAAACGTAGTTTCATTTATTAACTTACCTGAATACTCAGCATAATGGGTATGTTCGAAATGGGAGATCTATGAATAAGAGCAATGAGAACATTTCAGGCAATATTCTATATACTCATTATAATGGATATTATCAAAACTGGAAATCTACGAGTTGAAGCAATTCAATGACTAAATTTTAGGCAATGTTTGCTCATACTTAATATATTGTGCATGCGCAAAATGGGTGATAAGTGAATTAGATCTGTCATAACAATTTTGGCAATATTGCTCGTGCTTGGTGTAATAGGTATGAGAAATATAGGGTATCTATGAATCAAAACAATGATAACTTGACTGTGCAGATTGCCGCAACGCAAGGTCATGAATTTCATGGTATGAGCTATGCTAGTGAGGCTATGAGAATGAATAATTTGAACGAAGGGTTTGTTGTAGGAAACTCTATGTTTGGATTCAGCTGTCATATTGGTGCAAGATTTTCCTTAAACTTACTTGCTAAAACAAAAATCATCCTATCCTTCTTCGTTATTGTTGTTTCTTGTTACTATTATTAATGACATAAAGTTTAAATTATGAACATTAGTTTTGGCTTCAAGTTGGACTAAGCTATACATGTTCTTTTACACATGTCTTAGTATGGTATTTAAGGAAGATTTAATGATATGTCCTTGAACCGGGATAAATCATTGTGTTTGTAGAAACCATAAGTTCCATTGCTTTTAAATTACAATGTACGGATGTATAGATATTAAATATAGTGTGTTGCTATTCACGCCCCATTTAGACTACCGACCACCTATACTAAAGATCACCTCTTTTTTATGTCTTTTTACTCCTTTACACCACTTAAATTATTCAATTTCTAATCGGCTACCACCTCTGCCTTTAATTCTTAAGCTTCATCGTTCCAAAAAAAAAAAAAAAAAAAAAAATCGTCTTCTTCCTGAAATTTTCTCCATCGCTTTACAAGCTTGAAGATTCCAACGCAGTTTCAAGCATCCAATCTTGCGGCCTATTGCTATAATATACATAGTAATCAAGTTTATCGTCACTCACATTATCTTCCTATGAAAATCAAATAAAAATAATTAAAATGAATTTTTTTTGTAAATTTTGACAATAAATTTTGTTGTATGAAGAAAAACCTAAAATTCAATAACTTACAATGTCATTCTCTATTACAACGTCATTGAAATTAATATCTTCCAAACTCGAAGTAGAGAGAATGGTGAAAAAAAGCTCCTACAAAATTAATACAAACCCCTAAAAAAAATCTATAACAACAGAATAAATTATGCAGTATGATATATAAAACTAACTTCTCTTTTATCTTTATCTTCCATCCTCTACTCAGCCAATTTTTTTTATGGTTTAAGGTTTGATATATGAGAATTTACATTGTTTGAGAAGAGAAGAGACAATACAACTGTTAATGACTGAGTGAAATAAAGTGGTGGTAGGAAGTAGATCAAAAATAATACAATTTATTAATTTTTTAAAAGTGGCCAGTAGTCTAAGTGGGGGTGTGAATAGCAGCACATTAAACATATAGTGCAAATTAAATCTTGATCTTCTTTTGTTGTCATTTTTAAAGGAATCTAATCCCCCATCCCCAAGTTCCCCTGTCCCTCTATACACAACCAGTAAAGACCCCCTGATTTCCATTTTTTGCAATTAAGCCTTTTTTCTTTGACTTAATTGCAAAAAAGTGAAAATCAGAGGTTCTGATTGGTTGAGTATAGGGGGATTGAGAATTTTTGCATAGGTGATTTGCTCCCATTTTTAAAATATCGCTCTATACCATTCAGTCTACACATCGTAAGGTTTTTATGACACATAATCTTTCTTGGATACTCTTGCATAAGAAAGGCATTCAACTTCTACTAAATGTCACCTTTCCTTTGAATAAGATATTAGCATTTTTTACTATTTATATTTATTTCAACTTCCTCTAACAGTTAGGAAAAAGGCCAACTTTTCTTTAAGACATGATTGTAAGCTTTATTTTTTCTATTTAGGGTGTGTTCTTTGGTCCTAAACGGACCTGTTGACCAGCGGACGCGTCCGATGCGTCCGTTACTCAACGATCCATTTAGGACCGGTGAGCCAACGGCTGAAGTTTGAGTCGTTGGCTCCTTCTCTTCCCACGCTTCCCCCTTATAACACCTTCTTCCAACCCTTCTTCCATATGGCAATTGAGAGGACCTTTGAAATATGGAAAAAGAAATTTGTTATACTCAGAAATATGGAAACCTACAAGTTCAAAGCTCAAAAAATATTGTTGTTGCTATGATTGCTATACACAATTATAGATGCAAATACAATATGGAAGATCCATATTTTATGGCGTATGACGATGATCCAGATCTTATTCCAGATGAGTATGAAGAAGAATACGCCGACGTGAGAAACATAGGAAATAATGACCTAGCACCGGCTCAACGCTGTCAAGGTAGCGCTGATATGGCAGTGCGTCGCGATAGAATAAGAGACGAGCTTGTTGCAGCAAGATTGCACTATTAGATTTCTACAGTGTATCACTTTCTCTACTTTGTTTTGTATTTCTGCAACGTATCACTTTCTGTACTGTTTTTATGTAATGGACTGTTATGTTTTGTTAACTGTGTTATTCTGCTCCTCTTATAATGTTCTGTTTTCATCGATAATTAATTAAATTACAAAATATAAATAAAATGCTCCGCTCAAATACTACGCTTAAATACTCCGCTTAACGTGCCAAACACATTCTCCGCTAACTACAATTCTCCGCTATAATACTCCGCTGAAATACTCAACTAAAATTCTCCGCTTCCGCTTGCGCCAAACACACCCTTACTGTTGTGTTACCTTGCACACAGTAACGTTGTTAAAAAGAAATTATTTATATTTTAGTAATAATAGAAATATATTTTGTTATGCGTTATATGATAAATTAATCATGATAAATTTATCGTGAATAAAATGACATTCGATGCTTGAATATAAGGTTTAAAATTTAATTCTAACTAACAACATTTCTTTATAAATTAATGCAATAACTCTCAAAATAATTTCATATTAAAGTTGTTAATATTACTTATATAAATAATCTTTGTTTTTACTCGATAACACACAAAATTTATATAATGTGATAAATTTAAATACATATGAGCAAATAAGTAACTTCACTTTTTTTATTAACTTAGGATGCATATATAAATTGAATTATCTCCTTTTTTTAAGGGTTTATGAATGGATTAGTGTTTGCATCAAAAGTTGGAACAAACACCCAATAGTTCTTGTAGAAAACTAAAATAAAGAATATAAATAATGTAATATGAGTAATTAAACGATGAAAACTATAGTGAAATTTTTGGTAATTTAAGCGGAAGCGTATTTGATCATGATCTAGTATTGTCTATTTAGATACCAATGAATCTCAACACAAAAGAACAGGAATCATTTATGCAGCCTCACAGAAGCAATAGCAGAAATAAGAGACACAGAAGATTTAATGTGGTTCAGATATTAATATCCTACGTCCATGGAGACCCAACAACTTCTTTTATTCTTTCTTCACAAGAGGGAGCACAATAAGAGAAGAATACAAAAACACTCAATATATATTTCTCACCCTGTAATTTATACAGAAATATAGATCTTATTGAGGATATGAAGAAGAGAGCACTATTGGCTTGTTTTCCAAAGGATGAGAAAATGCCTCCCTATTTATAAGAGTAAAGATGAAGGCTTGCATGAAGATAAGCATGTGAAGTTTCCGGATTTCCTTAATTTCGTGTCAATGCAAATCTTGCATATTTATGATAGTTTCCCCGTATAAATTAATTTGATTGGTTGCTCCAGTCAAATAATATAACTTCTCATTCCTTCCAAATTTGTTGTCACATATACCAAGATTTAATTGATTAATCAAATCAAATATCTCTCTCATATCTTTCCAATTTATTGCTCATAATTAATTGATTACAAACATCAATTAAAATTTTCTCCAAAATTGGCATAGATTTAAATTGTCCAATTTTAACACTCCACCTTGATTTAAATATATTCATCAATCAATAAAATTAGTTGTCGGATCAGCGCCCCATGGCGCTCAAGTAGCAGGAAGCAAACCGATCAAGTTTGAGCAATGCTCAAACTTGTCTTTTGGCAGTGACTTTGTTATCATATCTGAAGGATTATTCAAAGTACTCACCTTCACCAATTTGATCTTGTTTTGTTCTTCTTCAAGTGTACGGAAGAAACCTTTAACATAAATGTGCTTCGTTCGTGAACTATATGCTTGATTCTCTACAAGATGAATCACACTCTGACTTTCTGAAAATAGCTCTACTATCCGCTGCGCCATTGAAAGACATCCAACAAATAAAGTAATTATAATCCTTCCTTTGTTGCTTCTACAATCGGTATCAACTCCGCTTCGGTAGTCGATAAAGCTACGATAGGTTGCAGTTTGCCATATCAATGCCAAGTGTAAAAACATAACCCGACACCGACTTCCTAGACAGCTAGCTTCTGTATCCCCAGCATAATCAGAATCATAGTATTCTCTAAGAAAGATGTCACCATCTACTCTACCATATAACAAGCCCACCGAAGAAGTGCTTCGAAGATATCTAAGAATCCACTTCATTGCTTGCCAATGTTCTTTGTCTGGGTTAGACATAAATTGACTGATCACAACACCCACTACATGGGCCAAACCTGGTCTTGTGCACACCATTGCATACATAAGACTACCAACGACACTAGAATAAGGTATATTAGTCATATACCTCTTATCTTCTTCCGACGTAGGAGATTGGTCTTTTGACAACTTAAAATGAGAGCCTAATGGAGTGCCAACCGGTTTGGCTTTCTCCATTCCAAATCGAGTGAGGACTTTCTCGATGTATTGCACCTGAGTGAGCCTTAACTCTCTTCGTTTCCTATCCCTGCTTATCTCCATACCCAATATTCTTTGTGCCTTTCCCAAATCCTTCATGTCCAAGTCTCTACCGAGCTCCACTTTCGACTCCTTAATTTTGACCATACTCCAGGATGCAATTAACATATCATCAATATATAAAAACAAATAAATCATATCATCATCACATCTCCTAAAGTAAACACACTGGTCCTCGAAACTTCTGGAGTACCCTGTGAAAGCATAAACTTATCAAACTTGTTATACCATAGCCTAGGAGATTGCTTCAATCCAAAAAGTGATTAGTTGAGTTTGCAAACATAATCTGGTCTGCTACTATCAATGAACCCTTCTGGTTGCTTTAAATAAATTTCCTCATCCAGATCACCATGCAAGAATGCAGTTTTGACATCTAGTTGCTCTAATTCCATATCATAATGAGCAACTAATGCCAAGAGAATACAAATGGAAATATGCCTAACAACTGGAGCAAAGATGTCATGATACTCTACCCCCTTCTTCTGAACGTACCCCTTTGCTACTAGCCTTTCTTTATATCTAAGATTTCCATTGCTGCGATCTTTCACTCTATAGATCCACTTACATCCATTAACTCTTTTATCGGTAGGAAGTGGCACCAAATCCCAAGTGTGATTTTTCTGTAAAGATTCGATCTCCTCTTCCATAGCAACTAACTAACTAGAACTGTCAACTGATGCAGTAGCGTCTCTATAATCTCAAGGCTCATCATGGACAAGATTTAATGTGTATGTTTCCATATCATCAAAGTTAATGTCGTTGATGCTCAAACCAACAAACTCATCAAGTCATCTAGGCTTTTTTTTCTTTCTCTAACAGGCTTAGTCTCTGTATGAGCTCCACCTTGAGCCTGATCTTCTGTGTCAATATCTGTACTATCCTCACCAACCACGGTATCATCCGAAACACCATTTGAATGTCTATGAAAAGAGTCAATAGATGACTTGCTTTGTTTTTGGTATTCTTCACGTGTCCTCTTATTGTCATCCGATGAGGAAGGCTCCACCTTCAACATAGCCTTCTTATCAAAAGTTATATGTCGGCTTATAATAAGTTTCTTGCTAATAGGACACCACAACCTATATCCTTTCACTCCTCTTCTATAAACTAAAAATATACACTTGCGAGCTCTAGATTCTAGCTTTCTTCGACTCTCATTCATATAAGCTGGAAAACCAAACACCTTGAGGAATGAATAGCTAACAGGCTCTCCTTTCCATACTTCTTCAAGGATCTTCATGTCTATGGCAGTAAAAGGTATGCGGTTGATGAGGAAAGCCACCATAGATAAAGCTTCAGCCCAAAATCCTTTCTTCAACTTAACAGTCAATCTGAGGCATCTAGTTCTCTCTAATAATGTCCAGTTCATCCTTTCTGCAACTCCATTGGACTGGGAGTTGCCTGGTGTGGCATAATGCCTCTTAATGCCTTCGAACTCATAGTAAGCGATGAATTCCTGTGATACAAACTCACTGCCATTATCTAAATGGAGAACTTTCAACTTCATCCCTGACTCCTTCTCCACCATGGATTTCCATTTACGAAATCTAGCAAAGGTTTCACTTTTGGACTTTATAAAGTGTACCCAAAATTTACGAGCAATCGTCTATAAATGAAACAAAATATCTGGCTACACCCAAGGATGGGAAAGGGAAAGGTCCCCAAACATCTGTGTGAACATAATCCAAAACAACTTTTGCTTTGTGTTCACCAACACCAAAAGAAATCTTCGTCTGCTTACCATGAACACACTCTTCACAAATACAAACTTTGAATGCCGAACTCCGTCAATCAAACCTCACTTTCTTAGCTCATCCATGCTGCGCTCGCTAATGTGGCCCATCCGCAAGTGTCATAATGTGGAAGAATTTGAATCAGCTGAAGTAACTGAAGCTGATTCACCAACTACAGTAGTGCCCTAGTAAATAGAGATATCATGCCCTTATTCCTTTCATAACAATCACGGAACCCTTAGATATTTTTGTCTTATCTTCTTCAATTACAATCTTTAGTCCAAGTCTACTCAACGCCCTAATAGAAATCAAGCTCCTCCTTAAATCAGGTATGTGCCTAACATCAGTAATGGTTCGAATAACACCGTCAAACATCCTGGTCTTTACACTATCAACACCAACCATATGTAAAGAAGCATCATTGTCCATCAGGAACTTCTCCTTCATCAATCTCACGGTAAGTGGAAAAAGAGTTCCTATTAGGTGTCATATGATACGATGCACCAAAATAAATCAAGCATAGGGTACTCTTCCCAGAAGAGCCAGAAGCTGTAAACACATCAGTCACTCTCTGTATCTGATTTCTCCACTGTAGAGGCTGAAGCTTGCTTTATATCTTTTCTTCTTCCTTCGATCTTGGGACATTGTGCAATAAAGTGTCCGGGCTTCTTACAAAAATGGCAAGTCAATTTCTTAGGCTCCCTAGACTGAGACCTCAAAGAATTTCGCCCTCCATCTTTCTTCGATTGCTTTGACTTCTACCTCTCTGAATAGATAAGCCTTCGTTATCACTATCAATGCTAGTGCTAGCCAATCTACCTATTAGCACTTCATTATGAAGACCAGCCTTTACATCAGAAATGCTAATTTTAATGCGTCCATAAATCATTGAATTAACAAAAGCAGTAAACTCCTTTGGCAAGGAACATAGGAGGATCACAACTTGAGCCTCATCAGTAATATCAACATCTGTTGCCTTTAGGTTCATAACTAAAGTGGCCAAAGCATCCATATGCACCATAAGGTCGGCTCCAGGTTTCATCTTAAATGATTAAAGTTGTTGTTGTAGATTATTCCGATTAGTGAGAGAAGTCTTCTCCTTCTTCAATACAACCTCCATATTTATCTTCCAAGTACCAAAATATCCCTTTCCGTCAAAACGAGTTACCCCATAATTGATAGCAGATCCTCCAATAGACTTACTAGAAGTGGACATTAATACTAAATAGGAAAAATAACACTAGCTCTGATGCCAAACTATAGTGAATTTTTTTTTAATTTGAGCGGAAGCGTATTTGATTAGGATCTAGTATTCTCTATTTAGATACTAATGAATCTCAACACAAAAGAATAGGAATCAATTATGCAGCCTCACAGAAGCAATAGCAGAAATAAGAGACAAAGAAGATTTAACGTGGTTCGGATATGAATATCCTACGTCCATGGATACCCAACAACTTATTTTATTATTTCTTCACAAGAGGGAGTACAATAAGAGAAGAATACAAAAACACTCAATATATATTTTTCACCCTATGATTTATACGGAAATAGGGGTCTTATTGAGGATATGAAGAAGACAACATTATTGGCTTGTTTTCTAAAGGATGAGCAAATGTCTCCCTATTTATAAGAGTAAGGATGAAGGCTTGCCTGAAGATAAGCATGAGAAGTTTTTGGATTTCTTTGAATTGGTGTCAATGCAAATCTAGCATATTTATGATAGTTTCCCCATATACATATAATTTATTGGTTGCTCCAATCAAATAATATAACTTCCCATTTCATCCAAATTTGTTTCCACATATACCAAGATTTGATAGATTAATCAGATCTAATATCTCTCCCATATCTTTTCAATTTATTACCCATAATTAATTGATTACAAAAATCAATCGAAATCTTCTTCAAAATTGGCATAGATTTAAAACATCCAATTTTAACAAAAATGGAGGAAAAATATATGTCAACAACTGATAGTGGTTCGATGTTGAATGGCTGACATCCACTAGACAGTATTAATCTCGTTTTTTCTAAAATTGAATGATTACAAGGTTTGGATTGGTATAGACCTAGAGCTTATCTAATATGTGAGAACAAAAGAATCAAAAAGATCTATTTCCCTCCAAGCCATCTAGTATTTATAAATAAAGGCTATATTGGGTCGTCTTGAAATACCTTGGAGAAAGTCGCAAGCCATATACGAAGTGGTCACAGAGAGATGGGTCTCCATCTTAATGTAATCAATGATCGGTATCGACGCCTATGGAAAGGTAGGCATTAGTTCTTCTAGTTGAGGGCAATTGAGGCATAAACCCTCGTATGGCTGGTAGCTAGCTTCTCCATAGTGGTTGTTGTTTACGTAATGCCTTGTTGTTTCAAAGATAAGGAGTAATGTTTAGTGAATCTGTGCTCTTAGTTGGTACGTCACTTAGTTATAATTGTATGAAGCATTGAATTAGGTTGATCCCTCACTTAGTGAGTTCTCGGGTGTGGATCTGCTAAACACGTTCAGCTGTTTTCTCATAGTGTTATCCATGCTTAATGTCTAGACTTTCAGATCATCATTCTGGCTCATTTTCCCTGATAGTGGTCAAGTTGTGCTTGATCAGATGGTCAATAATGGTCGGACATAAAGGCCAAGTAACATTCAGCATTCAGTGTTCGTCACGTTGCGAATATAACATGTATTGAGTCAAAAAAAATTGGGTTGTTTGAAAGGACACAATATATATTTTGCAAATGGTTGTTTTCCTTCCAATGAGCTTCATACACCAAGAGATGTTCTTTTTATAATCAGACGGAACGTTAATTTGGTTGATTCCGGGAAGTATAAGTATGTGTTTGTACTTATTAGCAGCCTACTTTTCTCAATTTTGTTGGTTTTATGGATTGAATAGCCAAATTTTAAAAATTTGGATTGACACTCTCCTCGGAGTTCATAGGTAAACATCTTACTTTTGTCGAGTCAAGAGGTTAGATGCTAGTCATTTACTCGTAGGTATGCTTGGACATAAATAGGTTGTTGGTCGATGATATTGTGTATACACTCACATACACGTATGTGATATTATGTAATACAAATAGAAATACACATGAAATATGTGAGCATATGCATGTACATGAACATGTGTGTGCGCGCGCAAATGTACATGTACAAATGGGAGCATATGCATCATCATCATCATTTTTTTAGGGGTTGGTACTGATCCCTAGGGTAGATCGGCATCGATCTACTACTCGGGTGTTTCCAAAAGCTAAAATCATATAGGTTCGACTCCTACGTGTGTGCTCTTCTCCCTCTCCTGCTTTATCTGCTTCACTTTTTTGATCAAACCGACCGTTCACCCTTTTCTCCAAAACCTTTTGAACGTGAATCCACACCACTTCTTAAATCCGTTGTGATTTCATCTTTACCCAATATCATATTGCCTCTTTTGGAACTAAATATTCCTTTGAGCTCCATGTCATATTCTGCACCCAAGTATAAGGTAGGCTCTATACTTCTTCATGCAATCTTCATGCACTCAAGTGTAAGGTAGGCACTCCTTCTTATGCTAATTTTATTTAGTAGCAGCATAAAGGAAACACAAAACATGGGAGATGAAGGCGATGTCTGGTTTGGAGGTGTTGAGGAATTTTGAGTCAAGCAGAGGAAATGAGGATAATCTAAAGTACTAGATTGGTGTTTGTGAAGGAGAAATGAAATAGATGAGATAGTTTTAGAGATAAAGGATAAGGAAAGGGGAAGGGGACCAGAACGGTTAAATTATGGAGGAAAGGGAGGATAGAGAGGAGATGGATGAAGGAATCAGATCATTGGGTTGTAGAGTTTAAGAGGGAAAGGAATTGGATCGGTTGGCCACCAAACAAGGGGAAAATGCACATGACCGAGATTGGATATGATCACCTTTTCCGTGAAACATGAAATGTTGAACATTCATAGGACTTTGGATGTAACACCCCACGTCCGTTAGTGTCACTCACAAAGGGAATGCACTAAGTTCTGTGGAGCATTTAGGGTAAAAGATGCAGATAAATCACAAGACAGACAGAAATTAAACAGCGGAAAATAAAACTTTGCTTTATTGATAAAATAGTTTGTACAATGATTTCTTTACAATATCAAATTATCATCTGTCTTACAAAATAAAGAAGCATAAAAACATCATTTATATTCCCCGATATTTAGCAATAGCCAGCCATAGCATCTGAAAAGAGAATCCAAGCAAACTTCGACAAATCTTCAAGCTGGGAAAGAGTGGCAGTCCAACTTAACTTGAGCTAAACTATTCCCTCCTTTACTACCTGGGGGGGGGGGGGAACGGAAGAAAAGAAGACGAAAGAAAAACAGGGTCAGACATAAAGTCTAAGTAAGTTCAGTAACTTCTAGCATGTGAACATGGAAAACAAAATGACATGAATTAACTGAATACAAGATTACACCATGACGATATGGTCAACAAGATTAGCCAAGGTAGTCACAAGATATGCTAAGATAAGATAAACTGGATATGCTCTAATACTTTCTCCGCATCGCTATTTCCTTGTTATACTGGTTTTTATATCTCTGCACCGCCTATCTAGTGTCCCATCTAGTAACGATAACGTGATCCCAATCCATGTATTTCCCATTGCCATCCGGCATACATTCATTATTTATTACCTAGATCAAATTTAGGGTTTTCTATCAAGTGCTTTCTAGATTTAACTAGAGTTTTACGCTATCTGCTGAACGCTTCTCGAGTTCAGGGTTTATGCCACCTAGTCCAACTAGGGATTACACTACCTGTCGAACGATGCCCCCAAGTCCTAGGACACACCACCTAGAGTGGTATATGTTCCTATACTTCCCCACGCATGTATCGCGAATCGTTATCGCTTGTCTAGGTGCACATGTCCCATAATGTGCGGTCCGAGTCCTGTGTCAGGGCAAATCAAGGAAAACAAAACTTGGTCGGGAGCTTTCAGATATCTGCCGATGCATATGCTAAGGTCTGTTTTTATTCCAGTGGCTATGGTCCCACTTGACCCCTCCCTCAACTAATTAAAGGCACACCTTGTAAAATGAGAACTATACGCTGGCCCCCGGTGCCCCACTATCCTATGGCCATCCGCAACCATAACTAGATAGCAAGTATATGGTCTTTTGGAGTTCTCCGCCTTTCCGCTTCACGTATCTCGATTGACTCAAGATGGATGGTAGACGACGAGTCGCTATCACAGGGCTACCGTTTGCTCGTCGAATCACGCTGGTCCATCCGAGTCTTTAGGTTGCCATATATATATATATTGCAACCAAGGCATACCCTTGGCTCTTCTATCGCAGACCTTAACCTCTGTGCGCCCAGGCGGATCATCTGCAGCCTCACAGAGGGATATCAAGAGTACCCTCACGTCCCCTTGAAGCCTCGGGCTTCGTAACCCAATTCGTTGGAGCCTTCTTAAAACCAGATGGATGTCCGCTCCTTCGTGTTATACTAATAATTACTACTTAGTTCTACCAACTAAGGTTTACCACTTAGTTTCCAAATTCCTTGTTTTCTTAACTAAGTTTTACTACTTAGTCCCCTTTTCAACTGAGGTTTACTACTTAGTTTTCTTTCTCGCCAGGTTGGATTGGTTAAGTGTCTTTAGTCGATTCAAGCTATCTTAACCCTCTTCCCTAATCCTGTTAAACTGGATAAGTGTTATCCCTTTATGCTTTTTACTTAACCCTATTCATTTATCATATTCTGATGGTTAAGCGTTCAAGTTTACTTAACCCTATGGTCTAGTCCAGCTAACATATTAAATTGGCTAAGTGTATTACTTAACCCCAACCTCTAGTCTAATTAACATGTTAAATTGGCTAAGTGTATTAACTTTACTTAACCCCACCTTCTAGTCTAGTCAACATGTTAATTTGGCTAAGTATTCCCATGGACTTAACCCTCCCATTCTAGCTTTAACAGTGCTAAGTTGGTTAAGTGTTCCTTAACCTTCCCATTCTAGCTTAACTGTGTTAAGTTGGTTAAGTGTTCCTATGGACTTAACCTTCCCATTCTAGCTTAACTGTGTTAAGTTAGTTAAGTGTTTCTATGGACTTAACTCTCCCATTCTTGTTCTAGCTTTAATTAATAAATTAAAGCCGCAACCTCTCACATTAGACAGATATTGCTGCGGTTACTGGATGTGCCGGTCGGTTCCGGGCAGGTTTACACCGCAACTCAGTCTAACCTCGGGTTAGGCATATTCATGTTTTCTAAGTTCAAAGGGTTTTTGATTAATTTCCAAATCTGGTTTTGAAAACAACCATCCCGTCCTTCGGATTAGTTAGGGATAGCCAGGGAGGGACCGAAACTTGTATTTTCCAAACCCAAGCCTAGACACTATCCTCTCTGTCACCCTAGAACTTTCAGGTGTATGTGTTATTCAAAGAGAAAACCTTTCTTTTTTCCATATATAAATTGTCGACAATTTATCTTCAAAGTCCATTTTCCCTTTTTAAATAAACTTGGCCTATACCATTTTCATTTTGTCCTGCCCACTAGTATACTTATATTCTAGGCCCAAGTCCTAACCCAACTTGTAGTTCAGGCCATTTCCTATTTCATTGCCAAAACTAGACTAAATATCCTAGTTTATAATTTATGGCCAAAACTTTACCTACATGCAAGTTACATATTTTGTGGTAAATGAACAATTTATCATTTATGACAAATTCTATAAGTAAATTTACTCCTAATTTACTTATTTCATTATTACACTTTTAATGTACATTGTCACATTTATTATTATGGTCCGTTCCCTCTTATTTATCATATTTATACTTTTTGGTATGTAAATTATACCAAATTAAGTGTCACTAACCATAATTTATTCTAAACATGACAATTTCTCACAATTATGGCTAAATTCAAAATTGTGCTAATATACTTATTCCAAATCTTTAATTAACACAATTTTGATTTAACATTCCTAATTCACAGTTTATGGTAAGACTAGAATTATTATTCTAGTTTACATTTCATGCCTAAAATTTAGCTTACTTGCTAATACTAAATTTAATATGTCAAACTTATCCAATTTGCATTCCTATGAACATGCCATAATACATATTCCCAATTTATGCCAATTTCCAAGCTTATAACTACATTTATGTTCATTTTCATATTTTCCCCAAATTGCATTCCCACCGTTCGTATAATCGTGATTTAACCTAGATTGTAAATAAAACTAGATTCGTAGAAAATAGGGAATGAACCAAAGATGCTATGAAAAGGGATAATAACTAGCATAAAAGGTTTGGATAACGACGTAGGTTCAAGAATATGGGTAGACCTAACTTAATGGGTAAATTCCCACGGTCTAAAACAAATAGATAGAATAGGTTCAAGAACATGGGTAGACCTAACTGAATAGGTAAATTCCCACAGTCTAAAACCAAAGAAAACAAGGAACAGATAAAATAGATAATCGGGTTTAGACCCAATTTCATAGCCACAAAACTTAAGCAACAATTTTCCTAATTATGAATCATAGGCAAAGTTCATAGTTATAGGCAATGTTCATAGTCCAGAAGGGAAAATAATTCCCATAGTCATAAGTCATTGTCATAGGCAATGTCATAGTCATATGTTGTATGTCCCAAATCAAGGTTCATGTTCGTAATTCAAAGGCAATAGGTTCATGGTCATAGTTCTCATAATCATGATCATAGGCATAGGCATATCCTCTTTGTTCAATAGTCATAGGCCGTCAATCAAAGTCATAGTATGTTCTGGGCCCTAGTCAAGAATTAGATCCAAAAACTTAAATAAACACAGATCCAAGTGAAGAGATTAGGCATTTTTCTTATATCCTTTTAATTTCATGTCACAAATAAAAATAAAACGTTCAAGTCTAGAAATAACCAACTTACATAAATTAGATCTAGAATAGAAGAACGGCGATGCTAAGATTCGTATGTCGTTGCTCGAGGTTTGTTGATTTAGCCTTTGAATTCTTCACTTTGATTTGAATCTTCTCTTGAACAGATTTGAGCAGCATCTCCATGTCTTGAATTTATATTTTATTTTAATTATTTAAGAAATTTTAGAGGAGGGGAAGAAGCCATGAATCTTAGCAGCATAAGGATAGAAGAGAATTGGTGCAAAGAGAATGAAGACTAGGGCTGTTTATATAGCTGCTCAAGACCTTATCGTACACGCAGTGCTGAGTCAGCATTGAACCCAGTTAAGAAAATAGTCCAGGTACGTAGATGAATCTAGCCAAACCTTATCATACACGCAGTGCTGAGTCAGCATTGGGTCCCACAAGCTATTTTGGCGTAAAAGTTTGATTTTCAAACTTTTGAATTTCTGGAATTTATTTAACTGTTTTATTCACATGAAATATTCTTATATGTATACAATTCCTCTAACGACCATTTTACGCGTATATATATACGCACAACTTTCATTTTATTTTCAAAATTCAAATGATGTTGCCATATTTCATTGACTGTAGCCTTATCTTGAATTTTATCTTTCGTATACATATATTTTTGCATATATATATATTTATGTTCTCATATGTATATATATATTTTCTTTATTTCCTTATATGTACGTTCTTATCCTTTCAAATTTTGAATTTGTATACGCACATATATTTGCATGTTCAGTTGGCCCTCTCTAAAACAAAGATAAAAAATTATGCCGCCGCCGGGGTTCGAACCCCCGACCTCCATGCTACAAATCCAATGCCTTAACCAACTGAGCTACAGAGGCTTTTGTTAATAAGTCTTAGAACAATAATAATTATTGTTCTCTCCTTACTTCTCTTTTTCATGTTAGTTACAATACTTAAATTAAACAACTGCATGGATCTTTTTCTTTTAAATTTTCTTTTAAAAATTAATTATACTTTAATTTGAGAATCTTAATGTCACAGAATTACGGGGTGTTACATTCTCCCCCACTTAAAAGGATTTCGTCCCCGAAATCTTCAAGTTAGGAAGAATGTGTCCTACCATCCAATCACCCATCTACTCAACCATTCAATCACAGGCATTCATTGTCCTTAAAAGATTTCTAATGCTTTCATGTTCATATGCATAGTGTGTGTATATGTCTCTATCTAATGCAAAATCAGGCGGTCTACTGATTCAGTTGACCTTCTTAATGCAAATCATGTTAGTGCCATGCATCCAATCATGCATGCAAACATCCCTAGTCATGTAAATACTACATGCGTGCACAGCCATTCATCCATATGCAACGTCCATATGATATCATATCAAGTTCAACTTATAAACAAATGCATATATGTAAATGCAATATGAGAGCGTCCGAACTTGATCTAGTGCCTAATATGTATGCATATGCATCCACGAGCAACCATTTGCAACCATTCAACCATAACATGTTTCAAATACATGTTTACATCCATTGGCTTCTACCTAAGGATCGCAGATACGACCTAGAGGATATACTTTGGAAAGAGAGAAACAACTACGCGTAAAGCTCCTAAACAGAGAAATCAAGGATGCACCCTTAAGGAAAAAGGGCATGTTGCTAGTATCTAGCCTTCTTGAGCTTTACTCCACTGTATCTTAAACAATTTATCTTCACGATTGTGAAGTTCCTAACCTCCATTTCCAAAATAAACAGATGTCAATCACGGTACCAAGTGTATGATTAGAGGTCTCTCCCTTATCCACCATGCCATAACTATTAGGGTTGAAAGATCACTACGTGCTTTTTAGAGCGCCTGTCACAACTATTCATCTCTCACGCAAACCATCCTAGTCGAACTCGACATTCCTCGAGTACAAGCCCCAAAGGCCTAAACCAATATCAGACAAGCACCCAAGGAATATCTCCCCCGAATTTAGACGATCTACGTGAGATGACATAAGCAAACTCGATAGCTATTCTCAAATCCCTACTAACAAAAAAATAAACTGGTCGGACCACCAATTGGATTTGAGACTCTAGTGGGATCTTTCTACTATACAAGTACTATGGTGCAGAGACCCAACTATGAAAGTGGATATGAACAAATGAGAAGCGCTAGAACCTAAGGAAATAGCACGAACAAAAAACTAGACTCTTCCAACCGGACTACCTTTCTCCTAGGTACGCTTGGTGGCGAAAGCATGTACTTGTCCTTCTGAAAATCTCGTCCTCGTTCTTGCCCTTGTCCTTAAGTATATGCCCTATCATACCCTAGTAAAGATACATCCTCTTGTCTTAGGCTTTATAATTTCTTCCTCCTTCGTGTGCTAAGTCTACATCCATGAATTCCTCATCCTAGGGTTATGCTCCTTAGCCAAACTCCTCATCCCCTTCCGTGTGTAGTCATGTTGACAAATCTCTCGAAAACTGCCTCCATCGTCCGGAAAACCTTATAATCTTTGAAAGAAAACTGCCCGTAGATGAAACAACTACGGCTATGGATGGAAGCCGGGCACTACTTTGCCCTTCGATGAGGTTACCTCCCAGAAAGCCAGGAGCCCCAGAGACTCAAGAAAGAAGGAGACAAGAATTCAAACAGAGGAAGAAGAGACAATGCGTATGGCTTTGGGGAATATGCCTTTAAAACAAATCCTTTTCTTTTGAAAATGCTTCTTTAAAAACTATTTTGAAAAATAATTTTTCAAATCTTTATCTGATCCGGTAACCTTCAACTCTGATACCACGTGTAACACCCCACGTCCGTTAGTGTCACTCACAAAGGGAATGCACTAAGTTCTGTGGAGCATTTAGGGTAAAAGATGCAGATAAATCACAAGACAGACAGAAATTAAACAGCGGAAAATAAAACTTTGCTTTATTGATAAAATAGTTTGTACAATGATTTCTTTACAATATCAAATTATCATCTGTCTTACAAAATAAAGAAGCATAAAAACATCATTTATATTCCCCGATATTTAGCAATAGCCAGCCATAGCATCTGAAAAGAGAATCCAAGCAAACTTCGACAAATCTTCAAGCTGGGAAAGAGTGGCAGTCCAACTTAACTTGAGCTAAACTATTCCCTCCTTTACTACCTGGGGGGGGGAACGGAAGAAAAGAAGACGAAAGAAAAACAGGGTCAGACATAAAGTCTAAGTAAGTTCAGTAACTTCTAGCATGTGAACATGGAAAACAAAACGACATGAATTAACTGAATACAAGATTACACCATGACGATATGGTCAACAAGATTAGCCAAGGTAGTCACAAGATATGCTAAGATAAGATAAACTGGATATGCTCTAATACTTTCGCCGCATCGCTATTTCCTTGTTATACTGGTTTTTATATCTCTGCACCGCCTATCTAGTGTCCCATCTAGTAACGATAACGTGATCCCAATCGATGTATTTCCCATTGCCATCCGGCATACATTCATTATTTATTACCTAGATCAAATCTAGGGTTTTCTATCAAGTTCTTTCTAGATTTAACTAGAGTTTTACGCTATCTGCTGAACGCTTCTCGAGTTCAGGGTTTATGCCACCTAGTCCAACTAGGGATTACACTACCTGTCGAACGATGCCCCCAAGTCCTAGGACACACCACCTAGAGTGGTATATGTTCCTATACTTCCCCACGCATGTATCGCGAATCGTTATCGCTTGTCTAGGTGCACATGTCCCATAATGTGCGGTCCGAGTCCTGTGTCAGGGCAAATCAAGGAAAACAAAACTTGGTCGGGAGCTTTCAGATATCTGCCGATGCAGATGCTAAGGTCTGTTTTTATTCCAGTGGCTATGGTCCCACTTGACCCCTCCCTCAACTAATTAAAGGCACACCTTGTAAAATGAGAACTATACGCTGGCCCCCGGTGCCCCACTATCCTATGGCCATCCGCAACCATAACTAGATAGCAAGTATATGGTCTTTTGGAGTTCTCCGCATTTCCGCTTCACGTATCTCGATTGACTCAAGATGGATGGTAGACGACGAGTCGCTATCACAGGGCTACCGTTTGCTCGTCGAATCACGCTGGTCCATCCGAGTCTTTAGGTTGCCATATATATATATATATTGCAACCAAGGCATACCCTTGGCTCTTCTATCGCAGACCTTAACCTCTGTGCGCCCAGGCGGATCATCTGCAGCCTCACAGAGGGATATCAAGAGTACCCTCACGTCCCCTTGAAGCCTCGGGCTTCGTAACCCAATTCGTTGGAGCCTTCTTAAAACCAGATGGATGTCCGCTCCTTCGTGTTATACTAAGAATTACTACTTAGTTCTACCAACTAAGGTTTACCACTTAGTTTCCAAATTCCTTGTTTTCTTAACTAAGTTTTACTACTTAGTCCCCTTTTCAACTGAGGTTTACTACTTAGTTTTCTTTCTCGCCAGGTTGGATTGGTTAAGTGTCTTTAGTCGATTCAAGCTATCTTAACCCTCTTCCCTAATCCTGTTAAACTGGATAAGTGTTATCCCTTTATGCTTTTTACTTAACCCTATTCATTTATCATATTCTGATGGTTAAGCGTTCAAGTTTACTTAACCCTATGGTCTAGTCCAGCTAACATATTAAATTGGCTAAGTGTATTACTTAACCCCAACCTCTAGTCTAATTAACATGTTAAATTGGCTAAGTGTATTAACTTTACTTAACCCCACCTTCTAGTCTAGTCAACATGTTAATTTGGCTAAGTATTCCCATGGACTTAACCCTCCCATTCTAGCTTTAACAGTGCTAAGTTGGTTAAGTGTTCCTTAACCTTCCCATTCTAGCTTAACTGTGTTAAGTTGGTTAAGTGTTCCTATGGACTTAACCTTCCCATTCTAGCTTAACTGTGTTAAGTTAGTTAAGTGTTTCTATGGACTTAACTCTCCCATTCTTGTTCTAGCTTTAATTAATAAATTAAAGCCGCAACCTCTCACATTAGACAGATATTGCTGCGGTTACTGGATGTGCCGGTCGGTTCCGGGCAGGTTTACACCGCAACTCAGTCTAACCTCGGGTTAGGCATATTCATGTTTTCTAAGTTCAAAGGGTTTTTGATTAATTTCCAAATCTGGTTTTGAAAACAACCATCCCGTCCTTCGGATTAGTTAGGGATAGCCAGGGAGGGACCGAAACTTGTATTTTCCAAACCCAAGCCTAGACACTATCCTCTCTGTCACCCTAGAACTTTCAGGTGTATGTGTTATTCAAAGAGAAAACCTTTCTTTTTTCCATATATAAATTGTCGACAATTTATCTTCAAAGTCCATTTTCCCTTTTTAAATAAACTTGGCCTATACCATTTTCATTTTGTCCTGCCCACTAGTATACTTATATTCTAGGCCCAAGTCCTAACCCAACTTGTAGTTCAGGCCATTTCCTATTTCATTGCCAAAACTAGACTAAATATCCTAGTTTATAATTTATGGCCAAAACTTTACCTACATGCAAGTTACATATTTTGTGGTAAATGAACAATTTATCATTTATGACAAATTCTATAAGTAAATTTACTCCTAATTTACTTATTTCATTATTACACTTTTAATGTACATTGTCACATTTATTATTATGGCCCGTTCCCTCTTATTTATCATATTTATACTTTTTGGTATGTAAATTATACCAAATTAAGTGTCACTAACCATAATTTATTCTAAACATGACAATTTCTCACAATTATGGCTAAATTCAAAATTGTGCTAATATACTTATTCCAAATCTTTAATTAACACAATTTTGATTTAACATTCCTAATTCACAGTTTATGGTAAGACTAGAATTATTATTCTAGTTTACATTTCATGCCTAAAATTTAGCTTACTTGCTAATACTAAATTTAATATGTCAAACTTATCCAATTTGCATTCCTATGAACATGCCATAATACATATTCCCAATTTATGCCAATTTCCAAGCTTATAACTACATTTATGTTCATTTTCATATTTTCCCCAAATTGCATTCCCACCGTTCGTATAATCGTGATTTAACCTAGATTGTAAATAAATCTAGATTCGTAGAAAATAGGGAATGAACCAAAGATGCTATGAAAAGGGATAATAACTAGCATAAAAGGTTTGGATAACGACGTAGGTTCAAGATTATGGGTAGACCTAACTTAATAGGTAAATTCCCACGGTCTAAAACAAATAGATAGAATAGGTTCAAGAACATGGGTAGACCTAACTGAATAGGTAAATTCCCACAGTCTAAAACCAAAGAAAACAAGGAACAGATAAAATAGATAATCGGGTTTAGACCCAATTTCATAGCCACAAAACTTAAGCAACAATTTTCCTAATTATGAATCATAGGCAAAGTTCATAGTTATAGGCAATGTTCATAGTCCAAAAGGGAAACTAATTCCCATAGTCATAAGTCATTGTCATAGGCAATGTCATAGTCATATGTTGTATGTCCCAAATCAAGGTTCATGTTCGTAATTCAAAGGCAATAGGTTCATGGTCATAGTTCTCATAATCATGATCATAGGCATAGGCATATCCTCTTTGTTCAATAGTCTCAGGCCGTCAATCAAAGTCATAGTATGTTCTGGGCCCTAGTCAAGAATTAGATCCAAAAACTTAAATAAACACAGATCCAAGTGAAGAGATTAGGCATTTTTCTTATATCCTTTTAATTTCATGTCACAAATAAAAATAAAACGTTCAAGTCTAGAAATAACCAACTTACATAAATTAGATCTAGAATAGAAGAACGGCGATGCTAAGATTCGTATGTCGTTGCTCGAGGTTTGTTGATTTAGCCTTTGAATTCTTCACTTTGATTTGAATCTTCTCTTGAACAGATTTGAGCAGCATCTCCATGTCTTGAATTTATATTTTATTTTAATTATTTAAGAAATTTTAGAGGAGGGGAAGAAGCCATGAATCTTAGCAGCATAAGGATAGAAGAGAATTGGTGCAAAGAGAATGAAGACTAGGGCTGTTTATATAGCTGCTCAAGACCTTATCGTACACGCAGTGCTGAGTCAGCATTGAACCCAGTTAAGAAAATAGTCCAGGTACGTAGATGAATCTAGCCAAACCTTATCATACACGCAGTGCTGAGTCAGCATTGGGTCCCACAAGCTATTTTGGCGTAAAAGTTTGATTTTCAAACTTTTGAATTTCTGGAATTTATTTAACTGTTTTATTCACATGAAATATTCTTATATGTATACAATTCCTCTAACGACCATTTTACGCGTATATATATACGCACAACTTTCATTTTATTTCCAAAATTCAAATGATGTTGCCATATTTCATTGACTGTAGCCTTATCTTGAATTTTATCTTTCGTATACATATATTTTTGCATATATATATATTTATGTTCTCATATGTATATATATATTTTCTTTATTTCCTTATATGTACGTTCTTATCCTTTCAAATTTTGAATTTGTATACGCACATATATTTGCATGTTCAGTTGGCCCTCTCTAAAACAAAGATAAAAAATTATGCCGCCGCCGGGGTTCGAACCCCCGACCTCCATGCTACAAATCCAATGCCTTAACCAACTGAGCTACAGAGGCTTTTGTTAATAAGTCTTAGAACAATAATAATTATTGTTCTCTCCTTACTTCTCTTTTTCATGTTAGTTACAATACTTAAATTAAACAACTGCATGGATCTTTTTCTTTTAAATTTTCTTTTAAAAATTAATTATACTTTAATTTGAGAATCTTAATGTCACAGAATTACGGGGTGTTACATTGGACCATAGAAATTCCATATAATTATGGACTATAGAAATGGCACATAGGTATAGGGCATATGTCATAGACGTTCGGACATATCATTGGAAATATAAACTTTAGACATCGATATCTAATCCTGAAGCTTGATAAAACTCCATGATCATCGATCTAAAGGCTGATGAGACAGTCAATATGTGCAGTTAAAGCGCTCAGTGGATCGAATGCAGCGGAGGTGTAAAAAGTTGTAGTGGAGATAAAGCGAGGAAATAGCAAGATATAAAGAATAAGTCTAAAGCAACATATAAAGCTAATATTTAATGGTTTTACAAATATAGAAATGATAAATAAATATAAAAATAACATTTAACATAATTATAATTAATGCATTCTTAATTTTAAATAAAAGCACATGCAAATATATGTAAACTTTTTTTAGCTTGATTGAATTTAATAGAATATTATAGTATTTTATATTCTGTAAAATATATTTTAAAAATTTATATTTAAAAATATTTTTACATCTTATAATGTATAAATATCATTTTTTTAATTCATTTATTTTATAGAGGAAATAGCCGAAATAACGGAATATAGCTGAAATAATGGGATATATCAGGAATATCAGAATATAGCGGGGCTAAAAGTGAAAAGCCTATTTTATAGGCTATTAGGAAATAGCGTAACGGTAGAAATCCACTACACGATATAGCGGAGATATGGCAAGGTAATAGCAGTCAATAATGATGACCACTTCATTCAAATATGAATCTTATCCTCACTTATTGTTGAGTTTTTTTTAATTTCATGCACATGCATGGCATTATACACGCTACACTAGTTTACACTATGCATATAGGGGTATAGGTTAATTATGCAAACTTTGGTTATTTGCTGAGTTTCATAACTAATAGAGCTAAGATGCTCTTACTGTGTCAAAGCCATTGGAGTTTAGAGAACTGGAGAGCCTTCTACATACCATGTTTATATTTCTAAGTCGAATTCAGCAATGGCTTCGAATAGACTTTCCCTAACTAATCAGGCAAACTAACCCAAAAGGGTCAACACAAGTTTATGAGGACCTTCAAGTGGGCGAAGAGTACCCGTAGAAGTTATTTAGTCATTTCCAGATACAATGGAAGGATTTGCTAATCTAAATGATTTGATAGAATCGATAACATCGGGAATCGATGAGTTGATATTGAAAAGAATTTGCAATAATAGTTGCAGAGATTTAGGTTGCAAGGAGAAAGGAATGGGCTCATATACCTCTAGACAGATACATTGTCTATGATAAAAATATGTTCTCGGTTGGATGCATCATTCCGTTCAATTCATTTATAGATATTGTACTATATGATACCGGCTTCCACGTATTTTGCATCCAAATAGTAATCCTTTTCTGCTTGGGATGTAGAAACTCTTTTCAGAAAACATCTACTGTAGTTTTCTACTGTAAGTTGAACGGGGAAGACATTCGATACATATTCAATTTTAGGCATCTAAGTACTATGTGATCTTTGATTTTCATCGAGTCCTTTCCTATAAGTTGGGCCATTCGTTGGACGAAGAACAAGCTAAGAAATTTCAAGCATGATTAGTCATGACTAGTTCTATGTGCATTGTCCTCCTGGTTTCGTGAGACATTGGATAAATGGACGTAAATGTCATATTCACTTGAATATTTTCATATTAACAAAGTCATTCATTCTCAACTAATGTGATGTTTGAACTATGTATGAAATTATCTGAGACATAAAGTCAAGTACATATATGTGCAGTGGCAACTCTAAAGGTTATAGATGCAATGTACTACGATGTGTAGCTTCTGATCTTCGATGATATACTTTATGCTTGTAGCGAATTAAACAATGATTGCACCATTGGTTGTGAAGGTGGTGAGGAAGATGAGGTCGTAGTTGAAGTAGAAGGATATAAGGACATATAAGGAAATGATAATATTCATTATGTCATTCCCTAATCATCGGTAAGGAACTTAAAGGGACTCAGGGTGACATCGAAGGAGGAGAGGCAGGTAGTAGTGGTGATGCTAGACAAGAGGAAGATCATGCACCTAGGCAAAACCTTTACGATAGTAAAACATAAAAAGGGGAAGGATTATACGAATGCATCTCCAACCTTCGGTATTGAATATAAAGGGTCACACTTCGTTGAGGAGTTGTTCAAGGGACACAATGACATCTTGCTTAAACCACAATGTTTGACTTTGAAAATTTTAACGTGGATTTCTTCTTCCTAAGCCCCAAGGGAGTAGAGGTGTCAACGATCGTTGGAGAGATTACTTCATTTAGAAAAATGCTAAAACTGGTCCGTTAGGGGCATAGTGGGACATAAATAATATGAATACTGCTCATCGTGACACTAGTTTATGTAATAGCACACTGATCTGATCTGAATATTTTTCTTTATGCAGGTGCCACAGGAAAAGAAAGAGATAATTGTCACAGTCTGGTGAGACGACCCCAAACCCCGTACTGATGGCGGCAAGGGTAATCCGTGGAATATAACACAGAAACAGATAATAGCAGAACATAAATAAATAAATACACTAGATAATGAACAGTAGAATATACTGGATAAGAGTAATCATCAGAGTTACACAGTATACAGGATCATACTTAGTACAAATACAGTTCAGATATACATATATGTCTATAGCGGAAAACAAACATAATGTACAATAGGAGCTGAACATCATAAAAAGAGATAAATGATAGAATCCATCTTCAGCTCCAGCTATCCAGAAAGAACCAACTAAACCTGAATACAAGGCTACCCGTGTAGAAAAAAGGGGCACCCGAGTTTGAAAGTGAAACAAACTACGAGTCAGTCATGGGACTGGTATAAGAAATCTACTCAACCAATTTATAAAATGGCCAATCACAGGACCACGCCACTTTCGTGGAACGGGTTTACTCCATTGGATGGCCAGTGCTTTAAAACAAATCTTTCTTTTAAACAACGCAATGCTTTTTATAAAAATGAAGCCATTATAAGACTCAGTTCCCATCACACAATGCAACGCAGACCGGAGGATAGAGTTTTTACCTTATAATGGCCAAGATATGCTTGATACGAACAAAACAAAAGAATTTGATATTATTACTAGTGTCTATATGTTTCAAAAACAATTTTGAATCATAACTATCAATCATAGACGACATGAGCGTCCCATGCCACTATGTCGCCTAATATATATATACAATCAAAACCGCACAGTCACGTAATTGGAAATTGGATTTCCGTCATGAACCAAGGCAAAAGATAGTCCTTACCGAATTCGAGACTGCCTAGCCCGAGTCTCAGGATCAGAACGCATCGACCCTTGGAGTGATAGGGCCGGTCCACACGGAGTGGATTAAAATGCCTGAGCACTGCGTTTCGCCGCCCTTTGGGGCATAAGCGAGCCAACAAATGACTCCATCAGACCCGGATCGTCCGATCTAACCGAGGCGCCACGCAACAGCAACAACCACATAAGTCAAACTCGTCAGGGCATGTAAAACCACTGACGCCACTTCTAGCTAGGAGGAAACGCATGCCCTCCCTGAGGTCCTTTCTCCCGTTTCTGGTTCATACCGGGTTGTGAGGCTCGCGATTTCATGTTATACACAAAGCTACGCCACACAGGCGGTGCTTTGATCATCACCACAAGACTTTGCTTTTCAACAGAAGCCCTGATCACTGCATGTTAGCATGCCACACATGCAATTCACACCATGCAACTGATGGCTATCAATCACATAGAATAAATTCCAATGTCAGACACACTGTCCATTTGCAAGTCCGTTCTGGGTCTGAACGAAACCGGAGGCACTATATACCTCGCAAACCCATCGATCACCACGTACATCCGGACGATCACCACTCATTATCCATATTTCGAGATGTCTCCCAATCAGGACCTCGGTTACCATCCAAACGAGGTGAAGATCTCCGGTCTTCGACCACCGTCTTCATCTTCGATTTCTTATCGCCGATTCAGTTATTCAGAATGGGATAAACCTGGTCTTTCTGAGCAACTCGCGTATATAATAAACAAGTGCAACACTAACATACACACGCATCATTTCAATTCATTAGCCACTAACCGTAAATCAGTAAGAGAACGATTTCCCAAATATTAACCCCGAAGGCCGAAACCAACATCAGATCAAAATCCAGGAAACCATTCGACTTAGCTAACCTTCGGTTAATTTCTAAATCACATCCATATCGTTTATAATATTTTACAATGATTTATCGCTATTTTTATTTATTTTAAAATAGCCAATTTATTCAAAACGACGCTTCGGGCCATAACGCGGTCGTGGCTCTGTTTTTCTTCAGATTTGATTTACACATATATGAAAATCTAACCGTTGGATCTTCTCAAAATTTACATCATTAGAAAGATCTTTTCAAAACGAATCCAACGGTTCCAGTTTCGGGAAAATCCGACGGTCGGATCTCCCGGTACAATCGTTTGAAGTTTCAATTTCAAAATACGAACTGCAGCGTCGTTATTCGATTAAATATAATTATATATATAAATATAATCGATTCTGGCGCTGTTTTTCTTCAGATTTGAATTAAACATTCCAGACAATCCAACCGTTGGATTATTACAAAGTTGGCGCCGTTGGAAAGATATTTCCAAAGCGAACCCAATGGTTGCAATTTCAGGAAAATCCGACGGTCGGATCTCCCGGTATAATCGTTTGAAATCACGGTTTCAAAATACGAACTGCAGCGTCGTTATTCGATATATTTTAATTCTATTTATATATATATATTGATTCTTCGATTTCAAAACTATATTCTTTTCATACATTTGATAAAAATGATATCTTTATCTAACTGTCTTCTATTTCAATATTTCACTATTTTTAACAATTCATGTATATAATAAAATTGTGATTTTTATTGTAAAACAATTCATTTCAAAACTCTATTATTTTATATAGTTCATATAGGTAATAAAAATAGGATTTTTATTATAAAACAATTTATTTCAAAATGAGAATATTTTATATAGTTCATATAGATGATAAAAATGTGATTTTTATTATAAAACAATTTATTTCAAAATATGAGTACCATTCAACACATGAATTTCAATTCAACGAATGAATATCGATTCAACACATGAAGGTTTTCTATAGTTTATATAAATAGTTAAAAAGGTGATTTTTATATTTAAAACACGAATACCATTCAACACATGAATTTCAATTCAACGAATGAATATCGATTCAACACAAGAAGGTTTTCTATAGTTTATATATATAGATAAAAATGTGATTTTTATATTTAAAACACGAATACCATTCAACACATGAATTTCAATTCAACGAATGAATATCGATTCAACACATGAAGGTTTTCTATAGTTTATATATATAGATAAAAATGTGATTTTTATATTTAAAACACGAATACCATTCAACACATGAATTTCTAATCAACGAATGAATTTCAATTCAACACATGAAGGTTTTCTATTCAACGAATAAATATAGTTTCAGCAAATGAAAATCATTCAAACACATGAATATTATTCAAAATTTCGACAGCATAACGGCAGGGTAGTTAAAACCGGGACCGTCCCTAGTACGGCTCCTCGCTCTACCTTAAAACCTCACGGTTTTTGACAATGGGGAATCATGCATCTAGTTCGCACGCAGGCGGCATGTATATTTATTTCATTTCCACAAACTAATCCTATGTGGTTTCAACCAAATATTTCTCAACCACAAACGGGTATTTTTCAACCACAATCAATCAATATCAACCACAATCAATCCCAATCAACCATTCGCTATCAATCAATTTTCACACCAATCACAACCAATAAATATCGTCTATGGTTTGTGGACAAGGGGCGTATATATATATATATATATATATAGCAATTCACTTCTATTTCAACACATATATAATTTTTACAACGCATATATAACTTATACATCGAACGTACAACTTATACAACGCTTATACAAGTGGTGTACAACGCTTATATAACTCATACATCGACTATAAAATTTATACATCGTCGTTTTCCATTTCGTTTATAAATTAGAAATCTCACATTGGGTTCCACTCCGCCAAAAATAGAAGAAGGCTCAGAAAAATATGCGGTCTCTTCTAGAAGGTAGAAGACGTCCACACGAGTCCACTATCTCTTGTTTCACTGAATTTCGTCAATACACGAAAAAGATATGATTTTTCAAAGTTTGCAACGGTTTTAAACTGTGGAAATTAGTTCAGAAGTTCAAACCCGTTACCTGCTTGATTTCTTCAAAACTAGGTTTTAGTTTTTCGATCAATCCGTGCAACGATGTTAAGATCCAGTCACACCACGGTGTAGAGCTTCGAAGCCTGCTCCAGGGGGTGCCAACCGCGTCAGGTGCGATCGCCGTGGGGAGGGGAAATCTGCTTCGACGGCGGTGATCTTCTCAGGCTCAATCCGCCTCCGACAGTCCACGATAAGGTTCGAAATTGGTATGGATGTGACGAGGAGGAGTACTACAAAAACCCTAACTGGAGCACTTGATTTCGTGAAGAGAATTAGGAGAAAAATAGGAGAGAAGATACGAGCGTTTTCCGCCGTATATCGCAATCGGGGAGAGAGAAGACGGGGGAGGGTGCTGACGTGGGCGAATGGTTTTTTTTTTATTTAGAACTTTTAAAATTCCAAAAACACCCCTTTTACACACGAACCCCAATCCAAACCCAACGACTGTCGTCCCTAGCATTTTACCCCCATTCCGAACACAATGGGATTTGTTTCGCAGGCTCGTTCGACTGTTTCAGTCAGTTTTCCTTCAAATTAAAATATAAAACATTCAATATTCAATTTGAACGTACATTTCAATTTGCCAGGGCCACAAACTGATTCGAAAAATTCCAGAAAAAAAATCTGACTATGTTTTGACGATACGGTCCCAACAAAACTAGTTTCGTCGAATTCTGAGACCGTTTGCAAAAAGGCCCATTTCTGGTCGATCCAATTTAACTATAATTGATCAAAACACGTTTTCCTTTGCCACGCTCACATACTAGCTTCAAAAATTATGAAATTTGAAACCTAGCAATAACTTCACATCCCGGATCCAACAAAAGTGGTTTCGTCGAATTCCGAGGTCGTTTGCAAAATGGCCAATTTCACGGGCTATATAAATTCCATAGCGACCTTTCTGAAAATTCATTTGGCCATAACTTTTTCTTTCCGCTATGCAAATTCGATTTTTCAGATTCGTTAGAAAGGTATTCACTAACAGATTTAAATATTTTTGGTTTCACTCAAATCCATTTTGTTTTGCACCAGGTACAGTCCGACAAAGTTTGAATTCAATTTTTGAAACTGCAGCGCCATTTCAGGCCTTGTTTATAATTAGAATTAATTATATTCGTTTTCAATCATCGATTCAAACTCACTTTTCATTGTTATTATTTAAAATATTTATTTTAAATATTTAAAATCCACTATTTTAGCCAATTTAAATTTTTTAAATTGGTTCAGATTTTCCGGGTCGTTACATCTGGGCATTAGCATTCATATATACCCCAAGTGCCACTTAAAGCCGAATTACTAGCACCATGATAGCCAAGATCATGGGATGAACAACATCATGATCTCCACACCGAGTATCGTTCTCGATCGCAATCTCCTTCCCACAGAGAATATAAAAATTCACCAAGTCAACATATGGAATCTTATGTTGGTGAACAACCTATGATTCCTCTACGAGCACTACTTTAGGTTTCCCTACTGATGGCACATATTAGCTGTAGTTGTATTAAACAAGTGTCAGATACGTCGAAGAAGTCTATTAATGCTATAAAGTCCAAATGGAATCCAACCTATGTTGTTCTGGCTTCTGAGGTGAGTATCCTCGCATAGGAAAAAGTGTGAGATTCGAGCTCAATTATCTAGGCTTCATCTTGGTAGATTAAAGTTTTTTCGAGTATTTATCCAATCCCACATAAAACGGATAAAGACATTGGAGATTGGGTATTTGACATATATGTGCAGTTCAAGAGATGAACCAGGTTGTTGAGAAACTCTCTGATGTGATAAAGGAGTTAGATTTTGAAATTGAAAACACAAAGCTTAAGGCTAGTATCGATAAAGATAAGATTAATACTTGGATGAGGATGGCTAGCTATAAGGTTTAGTTAGCTAAAGCTAAAAAGAAAATTGAGGAACATAAGAAAGAACCTAATGAATCTTGAGATTGATTCTGAAGGGAGTTAGATCATTTGTCTCAAAGTATCTGTTTCTTGAGGATCATAGTAAAGTTATTACAGGAGAAAATGAGAAGCTAAAATAAAAGAGATAAGCTCTACCTAAAGAGGTTTCCAATCTTAAAGCTAAGTTTTCATAGTAGAGAAAGCTAAGGAAACTACTGAGGAAGTCACTCTGTCCATCTACGATAAGGCCAGTGAGGGTAAGCTCAAGTATGAAAGAGAAACTAAGAAACTTCAAGCCCAAGTTGTTGTAGTGAAGAAGAGAAGACAGAGTTCAAGCCTTATATTAGGGCTTTATGCATGGATCCACCTCAGAGGGACATGTTGGATATAAATTAAACCTAGAGGGGGGTGAATAGGGTTTATTGGAGTTTTATGAAATATTAAAAATATCACAACACAGATTTAAATAGAGAAAATAAATGTAGAAAGTAAATAACACAGATTTTACCCAGCTTCAGTAAATCCAGCTACTATGGCATTCCCCAAGATTTTTTTGCAAAAATTAAAACAATTTCTACACTTACAAAATCCCCGTAAACTTGCGACACCCACTTACAATAGTTTTAACCCTATGCTCAAAACTATGTACTGATTTTAACCTCAAAATCAGATTATTCTCGAATTACAATCCCGTAACTCATAGACCCCAATTATAAATTCTATAGCTAGAAAATTCTAGTTTTACAGAAAAATAGGAAAATAGATGGATATATTACAAAAGAAAATAAACAATACAAGATAAATAAAAGTAATAAAACCCCCTTTTATAATTAACACAAGGCCGACCACTTTTACCTCCTTTGAAATATTTTGCTTCAAAAAATGTCGGTCGAGCTAAAAGATTAGGGTTTTCCCTTTGCCCCAAATCATGACGTCATTTCAAACTTTTCTTCTAGAAATTTGCTCTGATATTCTTCGAGAATGATTGCTCTTGGTCGTTCAAATAGGGAGTACTTGTGATCGAAATTTTTTCTGAGTTCTCTGAATTGATCTTTAGATTTGCTTTCGAATTGCTGCCTTTTGTTTTTTCGATGCTAGCCTGTGATGATTTGGTGTAGTTTATATAGGGTAAACAAACACTTAAACATATTTGATTTCCTCAATGATTAAATACTAATTATTGCGTGATTTTGTTGCCATGATATGGATTAAAATCGCTTTAAAAGCTTGTGTGATATTTGATTTATTGCCTTGAATTGGATGTCGAGAATTCTGATTTAATTCTGGAAATAAAATAATTGTCTTCATTGGTCCTTGCGTGATTGTAAAAATCTGGAAACAAATTTGATGCTCTGTGAATTTTAGGAAAGCTTTGAATCTTGCGAATTGATTATTTGCCCAAAAATGATTTCTGGAAATTGTGGCATGCCTTAAAACAAATGATTGGTCCATATAAACGCATTTGAAAACTGAACTAGTTTTAAGTGAATAATGGAAACATTTGGCCGAGATCCTATACTTGCCAAACCTGCTTGAATTAATTTCCTGCCAAGTATAATAACTTTGATTACCCAAAAAAAACTTTCTAGAAAAAGAAACAATTTCCAAGAATGTCAATAAATAATTCCTTCCATGCTTTTCTTATTTCAGAGAAAAAACAACTTGCATGCCGATATATTTTTACCTTGATTGCTCCACTTTTCATCCTTGAACTACTGAACTTATGATGAATCATATGCATAAGTATATGTATCTATGCTTGTGTATATGCATGTAATTCCACATTGTTGTTAGCTTTAAACACTTGTGCATTCATGTTTCAACCTGCTCCATTGTTTAGTGGCCTTGATCATATTTCCCTTTGGGCTGAATTCAAGTCTGTGTACAACACATTGAACCTAGCACTCTTTTTCTTGTGTATATGGTTTCAAATTGGCTTTGTCATATACATGCACCCATTTGTATTTGGACTACTGCACCATATTTACTTGCTGCATGTGTTTGTGCTTTGCAGGCCATTTTTCCCTCTATCTTTTGATGCTTGTTTCAATACTGAATAGCTTGACTTCACTTTGATGTCTTATGAGAGCCTGAGTTGTTTTACTGGCACTTGACATTACATGTGTTTGTGTGTATATATATACAACTATATATACACATATATGAATATATGCTTGACCAAATAAAATTGCTGCTTAACCATTTTGTAGTTCACCTGAGCTTTATTAATGAGCTTGATTCATTTTTGACATATTTACATACATATGTGTTGTTGCACCTTTTAATGCACATTGTTCCATTTTGAATGTATACTTATATACATATCCATGTATACATATTCACTTGTACTTGAGCCATGCATCTTGAATTTGTGTATTTTGCTCCATGCATATATATATATATATATATACGAACATGTATATATATATATATATGTGTGTGTGTGTGTGTGTGCGCGCGCGCGCATGTGACCTATCCCTTGTGCATGTTGATCTCTCTCGACTCCTAGACCATGAACTGTCCAGTTTAGTTGTTGCATGCATATTGACTTGGTCATTTTCTTGTGCTTGTATTGTGTCCTTGAAATCCTGTGTACTTGTGTTGCCTATCATACATGAGTACTCTTGCCATGTGCCATTGTATGTAGCTATGCAAATGCCCTTCATTGACTTGTTTAGTTTTGTCCTTGTTGAAACATATTTGGACATGCATTTGCGATTATGTTGGGTTTGGCCATGTCGTTGAGTCACTTGATCACTTACTACTGTATATGCATGCATATATATATATATATATATATATATATGCGTGTGTGTGTGTGTTCATTTGAATTGTACTTACACAATATGTGCATGACTGTGCACATATGTTGACCTGAGTATTTTGAGCTCTGTCTTGACATGTCATTGTATACATTCATGTATATATACACAAATGTGTGTATATATATGTATGTATATATGTGTGTCACTGAACACCTCATACTAATATATTTGTCCCTTCTGATACAATGAATGACCATATTGCCCCTGCATAGAAAATATGTGTATATACATACACATGTTTGTGTATACATGTATAGTGGACGTGTAGAATATATATATATATATATATATATATATAAGCACTACAGACAATGTCTACCTTGTGATATTTACAGTGAATATCACAAGTGTCTAGATATAGACGAATATATATACGTATCAGATCAAGTCATAAAATATGATGGGAAAACACACCAAAATTTCGAGGAAAATAAATTTTTAAAAAACTTTATCTAGTAGAGTATATAAATATTTTTGTTCCAGTTTATTGTGTGTGTTTTTGTGACAGGTAAGCAGATGACTAGACTGACTGTGCAGCAGGCTGAAGAAACAGTGATCAGACTAAAGATAAGCATGTTAGTGAGTGTCAATGTATGTATAACATAGAGAGTGAACGTAAATGAGTGAGTGACTGTACAACTGAGTGAAACTGAGAGTTTGTAGTTAGGACATAGGAGCAGTGTATATGAGACTGACATTGAAATGTATTGTATTACTGAGATGTGTAAATAGTGGAGTTATAAGTTTGTACGATTCATATATTGAAATAAAATATTATCTATACTATATTATAATTATCTGAGTTCCAGATTCTCAAACCTCAGCGATCCTGAAGCTTTTAAAACCAAAGGTCATGCATACTTCGAAACCCAAAGGTCTCGGCGGAATGTTAACTACTCGCTTCGCATTTTTCCCATTCTATACCAAATAACCCAATTTTAATTACATTTTTTTGTCTGCTCTAACACAAACTATCTTCGTTCGATGAATCGGTTGATAGATTTGATTCACCGCAACGGGCGATTATAATCAACATCACTCCATCGTCTCTGATTAGCTGTTTTCTATGGCTTTGGTTCTGAGTGATGAATTGGTTGGTAGCTGACGCCATCCTGATGGCGCTTTCACTCTTCCTTATCCGCCCTAACTCGAATTATCTCCCTGTAATGAATCAGTTGATAAATTTGATTCACCCCAATAACTGATTATAATCACCATCACTCCATGGTCTCTGATTAGCTGTTTCCTCCAGCTTTGGTTCTGAGCGATGAATCAGTAGGTGGTTGACGCCATCCTGATGGCGCTTTCGCTCTTCCTCATCCTATCGACGCCAAGCATTAGTCTTCTGTAAATTCATTTCAGTTGCTTACCATTTTTTCTGTTGAGGTAGTCTGTTGTTCTTTGTAACATACCGTCTTTCTTCCCGGTTTTCGCCGGTAATTAAACCAACTTAAACCATTCACAAAGGAGGATTGTTATGGGTACTAACATATATTTAACAAAACAACAGAACTTTTTAAATCATGATACAATATTTCATCAAAGTTGCATAGAATATCAGAGTTACATACCTATAGCAGCGGAAACATAAATTATCTCTCAACGGAAGAAGTGATGTGATATAGCAGAAACTCTAACTTTAGCTCGAAGCTCCAATTCAGAAAGCACTCCAGCTCTTACTCCAAGGGTCTGTAACTATAAAACTAAACCTGTAGCTGCTCGTGTGGAAATTAGTGGGCAGCCAGAGTTTAGGAAAGAACAATAAACTCCAGGTCAGTCATGGGACTAGTGTGAGAACATAAAACAGTTATTTTTAGGATTTAATTTAAAGTTGGGAGATTCACCGGACTATGCCGCTAATGCGGAATGGATTTACTCCATGTGAATGCCCATGCATATACATTCGTAATGACTTCTGGAAAATGAAGCTATCATAAGCTCGTCCCACATCACACAATGCAAGCGCACACCAAATGGGCGTATTTTGCCTTATGAAAACCAAACATGCTTTCATACGTGAAAATCTTCTTTTAATACTATTATTAGTGCATAGTTTTGAAAACTATTTCGCAAATAAATATATTAATCTTAGCAAGCATAGTGACTATGTCCACATACATAGTTTACAAACAAAACGAAAGGCTCGTATTGGTTGTTGAGTTCCAATATGATGGTTCCTGACATGAAAGATCAATCTGGAACTAGGTGCAACCTCACGGTTCATCGTTTTCATCCAGGCTCGGGCACCAAACACAAGGTAAATCACCAGTTAACATCCAGACACGGACACCAAACATACCTTTTTTTTGCAAGTTTCAAAGTAGATCTACTGCCAAAGCTTTCAAGTTTCAATAAAATATATACAAACTTACCGCCAGTTTACCATCAATCCAAGGTGTGAGGTTCGTCGATATCGCGATATACACAAAGCTACGCTTCAATAAGCCATGCTTTGATCATCATTAGCTCATTCCATAACTTGAGTATGTCACATTGTCAATTTACAACATGTCACTGATTTCTATCAATACATAACCTCTAGGCACGTAAAACTTAGAGAAGGAAATAATTAATTGCCACAGTCCGATACATATATACCAACAGAAATCAGTGCTATGCAGTCAATTTCAACGTCATACACATGATCCATACAAGTCCATTATGGGTCTGAACGGAACTCAATCCGAGAATCCTCAAATACATTTAGACCTCATGCCACTTATATCCTCGTATCGGGTGTACGACCCGATTTGAGACATCAGCAATCAATCCAAATAAGTCCAAAGATTCCCGGTCTTCATTTGTCATTTCCAAGTCTTCAAATAGCGTCGTATTATTACTTGGAATGGTTTTTGGACTTAAATCCAATCCCGGTCTTTCCAACTAATGAGCATATTTTAAAAACAAAGCTATGGACAATACCGATTTCAATTTGTTATCAATTCATTTTTGGATAATGTTGAATTAATTTCCTTAATTTTCGTCTTATCTCTTCTTTACAAATCACCTGTTCAAAACTCTCTATTTGTTGTTATCATTTCCATTCGTCTTTCAAATTTGGATTGAAAGCCTTATACACAGTTTTTTTAATATATATATATATATAATAGTTCTCAAATTTAATCATTTTCATGGAATGGTAAAACGATTCATAAGTATTATAGATTAGCTATTCACCAAATAGGTTCAACATCATTTAAGTTTTCAAATCTCTTACTTAAATTATTTTAAATAATGAATGACACTTGTAAGATTCCAAAATTTGTTCTAAATCAAGGGGTTTTAATTATCTTACAAATTAGATTTTGAAAATAACCATCACGTCCATCAGATCAGTTAGGGATAGCCAGGGAGAGCAGGAAACTTGTATTTTCCAAACCCAAGCCTTAGACACTATCCTCTCTGTCACCTTAGAACATTTTGGTGTTTGTGTTATTAGAAGAAATGTCATTAATATATATATAAATTTTTATGCAGTAGGTAATGGTTCAAAATTTGTCCTTTTCTAATTAAAACTTCAATTAAAATCGTTGTCCAACTTTCATTGGAAACTTAACATAATATTTCCAAATTTGTTTAATTATTAATGCTTACAAATGGTCTTTAAAAAAAAGAAACCAAGTGTATTTAGTAAATTAATGTTTAGTTACATACACTAATCAAATTTTCCATAATTAAATTTTAATGCTTATGGTTGGCTATGAACTAAACATTTGTATGCGCCTCAAAAATCAGAATTAAAACTTATGGACAATAAGGAACCAAACGTTTATGTAAACTAATGGAACTCAAAATCACAACTTAAATTTGGAACTTATTTAAACAATATATATATATATATATATATATATATATATATGCATGCATATAAGAAATAATGAACATCAACAACATGATTAAATATTTTTAATCACGATTACTTAATCAAATAAATTCACTTCATTGTTTTGCCAATTCTAGTTTGGCACACAAGTAAATATTTACTTACATAATGATAAAAATAATATTTTTACATCGTTAATCGTTTACTAAAATCATAATGGATGTTTATTATTATTCCATGTCCATCGTTTTACTTCGCAGTTAACTTTATTTTTAATTACAACTAATAATTGCTCAAATCATTAATTTTACTTAATCAATTCAAGTTACAATTCGACGATATCAATATAGTTTTATTTGCATATCACATTTCTAATGTTTATCGCATACATTAGCTAAAAATCACATTTTTAACTAACTAAAAATTATTTCATATCATACATTAGATAAAAATCATATTTTTTACTAACTAAAAATTATTTCATGACTTAATAAATTTTTATTTACCACTAACAATAATGGTTCTAACCAACAATTAAGTTTCATGGAAATAATTTTCTAATCTACCCCTTTTCTAAATTGAATTTAGATTTCTCACATATTTAAGTGGCTACATAAATTCTACTTAAAGATTGAATCTTTAAGGGTTTAATTTTATTTACCACATCAAATCACTTGCAAATAATTCAAACATACCACCACAAATCAACTAAGGCATGTATATAACTAATATTCCATACATTTGTATTGTGAACTAACGTAAGGTGTTTCACTTCCAAATCCATAAAGATGTCATTTTTACACCATGAATCTATTTAAGAATCATTAGCAAACATATACGATCAGTATAACTACATACAAACCATTAATTTCCTAAAAGACATAAAATTTATTAAATTAGAGTTCTCACCTATATTTGCTTTCCAAACTTTCAACGTCAAGTTCCAAATCAACTCCGTCAGCCTCAGATGATCTATTATCTCTTACACATGCGTCGCGCACTGCTCCTCGGCTACTAACGCGTATATAGATATATACACTCTCTACACTACTCTATGTTTGTGTTAACCTCTTGGCACAAGAAAAGACCGCGACTTCTATACTGGACGGTGGACTGTTGGAATGGAGCTTGTTGGTAGGACTATTCACATAAAGAAAGAAGAAATAGAATTTTTTTCTGAGAAGAACAGAAGTTTGGTTTGTGCATAGAAGCAGGAGGCACGCATTTATAATGTAGAGAAGTGGGGATAGAGAATATCACGTGGTATTGGGTTCTATGAATACGAATTGTTCATAATCTTAGGCAACTGTTTCAAAAATCTTGCACTGATATGGCAAAATTTAAAATTAGATTTTCTCAGATTTGGTTGTCCACCATATCTCCTTAAAAATAAAAGAAAAATTGGATTTGTTTTCTATGGACAATATGTTAGGCTAACATATGAACGAATGACGTTGTTTTTGGTATTATCTGAACGTTATAAACTTACCCGTCATACACCGTAAATTAAATAGTAACGAAAAATGTAGAATTGATTGTGTGATTTTATTTTATTTCCTTTCATTACGCAATCCTTTCATAAATGTGCATTATATATATATATATATATATATATATATTAGTTCAATTTCACCGTCTGCACTTCAAAAAATCATCCTTCGCTTTCATTACATTAACTATATCACAATTTGTACCATCATAAATTTAGACTCAACAAAATTTATTACGAGGCAATTAGGGAGAAGGACAAACTTTGCCGAAAAATTAGGCTGAAGGACACTAAGTTTTATTTTTAGTCTGAAGGACAAACTTTGAACCAAAATTAAGCTGAAGTAAAATGCTAAATGTAATTAGCATTATATTCAGTTTTTTACACTACACGAAAATGCTAGTTTTAACTAGCATTATTTAGTTTTACACTGTAGAAAATGCTAATTATATTTAGCATTGTCCTTCAGCCTAATTTTTTTTTCAAAGTTTGTCCTTCACCCAAAAATAAAACTTGACGTCCTTCAGACTAATTTTTTTCCAAAATTTGTCCTTATGCCTATTTTCCACATTTATTACTATCTATATAAAATTTCAACTTAGAATTTGGAATTGATTTAAGCGTTTTATTACTCTTTTTACTTACCGGTTTGAAATGAATTTATCTTGACGATATTTTATTTTGCGCCAAAGTTCTCATTTTCGAAATTAATGATTTGTTTCTATTATATTAATTATACCATAAATAACATGGTAAATGGCTTGCAAAATTTATCACCAGTATTTATGTTAATTCAATGTTTAATTACCATTTGTACTTAATGGTTTGATTTGTAATCAATTAATCTTAACCATATATTACTATGCGAATAGATTCTTTGTTCAATAAATCGTTAAACATAACTTATTTAAAAATTGATTCTTTTCTCTTTTTCCTTGTTCTAATGTCAAATATTCCAAATGGCTTACTATTTGTTAGCATCGTAAATATTGATGTTATATTCACAATGTGCTTTTAAATTCTAGAATGAACACTACATTCAAATTAAATAGAAAGTCCAAGTTTTAAATTGTACCTCTAGTATATTGTTAAATTAAATATTCAATAATTCTAAATTTTTAGTTTTTACTTTCATAATCAACTCAAGTTAATAACGTTAATTCTGGCAAAATGTTTAAGCTGAGCTTATGTTTACAATTGCCATTAAAAGTGGATACTTTGTTCAAAATAAATAAATGTACATGTTATAATTGGAATGTCGAATATAAGAATATATTTTCTTCTACAAATCAAATTACAAGATCAAAATAATTAATAACAGTAATAAGTTTTGTTTTCTGTTTATTATAAGACAACGCTAAATATTCAACCGGTTATTAATGTAAATCACATTTATTTATAAATTTATGAAATGGTTCGCACCTATTGTTCAAGAATTGACAAAATCTCAAATAAAAATATTTATTTTACATTGAATCTTAATTTAATTTGTATTTTAAACATCATTTTTTCCAGGTTGTTGCATTCTTATTCATTGTGTAAACCTTAGCAATGAATTTTCATTTCAGATTAATATTTACCTGTTTCTAGATAAACGAAAATTCAATTACTACCGATTAGTACTTACCTCTAGCTTTTCCTTTTAGAGTACTTTCTGACATAAACTTTAAAAGTTTGCTTTGTACTAGATGATATAAATTCAGAAAAATATTGTCTCTTTAACCATGAAGGTTTAGATAAAGCAACAAACTATATTCACCTTTATTTAATTAATATGACGTTTATAAATACATTTTCAATTATGTTGAGAATTTAAGATATTTGATACTGTCTTAATGAAGTGTTAGCGTGGTGAATGCTTGACTGTTCATCGTTTAGTTGAATTTCAGCATATTTATTTCTAAAAATTAGAGCATCTCCAACCCATACATGACATGTTGTCATCAAAAATCTATGTGTACACATTGTCAAGAGGATGTGAAAGCACTTGACGTTCACAAGTTATGTTTTTTGTCCAATGCAAAAGTGTAGATACACAAAAAATTGCATAGGTGTAATTTTCTTATAACTAAGAGAATTAATATGTTGGTTAAAACCCATTAGTGTAGAGATAGAAATATGATGTGTCATGTGGAATTGAATATCTATAGCTAGACATTCAAGAAGAAAATGTCAAGTAAATTTGCAATTACATCAACAAAATAGATTTGCATTGGAGAGAAAAAATTAATAGAAAATGTTAAACAATGATGTAGCATGCAAATTACGGGGAATTAACATTATGGTTGAAGATGCTCTTAGTATTTTCTCTTCAAATGTAGGGTACAATATTATATCAATATGATCGACTTCCAGTATGGTTAGAGTTGTATGCACTAGAAGTGTCGTTAATGATATAATAGCATTCAGCACTAACTATCCAATAAAATTGATATGTATTCGGAAAATCATATGAATTGAGCATTGTGCAATAAATATTTAATAATTGATGTGACTTATTTTGTCCCTTTTTTCCTGCAAATTTACACCATGGTCACAATCATTGTTACACTTTCATTTGAGGATCCATTAAGGTTATATATCTTAGTAAGAATTAATTGTTCTTTCTTCATCTTAAATGTATATGGAATACTCTATTCAATACATGGACTCAATTTTATTTAACTTGAAAGGCATCAGGTTTTAGCCATGAAGAAAGTTCCATTTATATATGTTTAGCTACACTTAAGCTTTTTTAGGCACGTTACTAAGAAAATCTAAATTACAAGTATTACAACGTTCACTCTAGTTTATTTACTTGATCTATAGAAGGTTTTAGCTATGAAGAAAGTTTGATTTTTATGTTTTTTTCTTCTAGTTTTGCTTGGGTATTTGAGGAAATAAATAGTATTCCCTTTGTTGAGTTATAACTCAAAATGATGCATTATTGTTAAATCAATCAATTGATCTCTATTCATGCTTGACGTCATATTAAACTACACGTAGGAACTTAAGTTTCATTTTTACGCATGAAGTAAAATTTCTATTTTGTGAAAAAATCACGGTTAAAAGCCAATATTGGTTATTTCAAATAGACATATCTAACAAGTGTTGTGAGGACCGAAACATATAGCCATAATTCCCCGCATGTCTATAGATTTGGGTTAGTTGCCTATCAAATCATGTAAGCTGGAATATTTTAGGTTTTCAGCTTTCGCTGACCTTAGTATCTAAGTAATGCTCTAAAAACCTTATAATAAGGGCATAACTTATAGTAAGCTTGCAGTGTTTTAGAAAGAATTAAACAAATTTGAAGTACTTTTGATTTCTTAGTATGTGGCGTGTGTCATATAAATGCTATCTCTCTTTAAAAAATGTACAATTTTGGTTACAAACAGGAATATTGTAGAGTTTAACAACATGATCGCTAGAGTATTTGCTTCTTAAGTTACTAGATGTTGATCTATATAAATTATTTTTTATCCACCATGACATATAAAAGATCCATTTTTTTCTAAAAAATAACATTACCTCGATCCAGTGTAATGCTTAAGCAAATATTAGTTATAAATATGTTTGCTCGGTAAGGGGGAAAAGATTTTAGCTTACAATAAATTCTCAGAAGTGAAAAGCTTCTCAAATATTAGTTTTTATAATTATACTAAACTACAAATGCTTTCTCACTGAAGCAATAAATTCCATCGACTGTCCTTGAACCTTTTCTTATTACATCACTATATTCAATTGAGTCTGTTAAGCAAATGGTAATTTCAAACTCAATATTGGTTCTTGCAGGAAGAAGCAGAAAACGGAGTGAAAAACATAACAAGTTATTGGAGATCATATTGGCTGAAAGTTGATTATTCAAAACCTAATATATAGGAAAGATTTGCAGATATGCTGCATGGGAAATAATTGAATATGTGATATCTAAACTACAAAGAATTAGAAGGCGGTTTGGGTACAGTTCATCATCCTTCTCTAGCATGTCCAGTGTAGTTCATTGATCATATGATTGTGTCAAAGGCGGGAAAGATATAGGAAAGGGAGTTCCAACTGAGCACAAGCATTTTTCCTTTTATTGTACCATTTTTTTAACACTAAAAACAAAAACATTTGAAAAATTAAAACAAGGATTATGACATAATTCTATGACATATCGAAAACTAGCATATTTGTAGAACATACTTATGAGACTGGATGCAGTTTATGCATTACTATTTTAGACAACTATTATTTTCATTCAATTGAAGCTAGCAAATGTACAGTGACAAACCCCCACCAAATTGGTATGAAAAATAATTTCTTTCATATGTAGGAAATAATAGGTACTGAAATAAGTAATATATGATATTTGTATTATTTCCATATTTTTACATGTGGCTTTATTCTTTCCTGTGGTTATTATGATACTCTTTTTAATCCCCCTTTCACAAACAACGTTAAAGTTACTTTAATGATCTTGCACGAATTTATTTACCCATATGCATAATGCATTTAGACTTCTTTGGCAGTTGAGATATAACCACCGGTTGCATTTGCCTGATATAATTTGATGGATCTATAACAATATAATGCTTTCAAGCTTCTTAGCATGAAACAACATTTAATAGTTTTAACAATGATACAAACCATTATCTTTTATAAAAATCATTAAAATTCAATTATTTTTATCTACCTAAATTTTTTTTAACTACTAAAGAACCCATTTATAAAAAATGAGTTGAATGTCTCCAAAAATTAAATTCTTTTACCATTTTCAGAAATAGCCCTTGAACCTGTTACATACGTGAGTTGAATATTTTGTCCGTTCCCTATGCCCATCAATTTATGTAAAAGGTCAGTTCTGATTAGATGTTAATCCATTTGTATCTAATTTGATATCATTAATTTATTCATTTAAAAAAATTAATAATCTTTAACCATGTTAGAATTCTTGAATCTGAAGTTTCAATGCTTTATGTTTCGCATGACTCCCTCGATAATCTACTTCCATAATTGTTTCTTTCAGTATATATAAGTTAAACAAGAAGCTCAAATTTCTTAATTTCCACTTTCCCTATTTAGTAGTCCCTCTTTTGATTTATATGGTTCAATCTTATATGATAAACTAACTATAGTAGCTCCACTACGGTAAAGTATGGCAAAATAAGAGGATTTTATGTAGCCATAAAACAACATATAAAAAAAAGGCATTGTTCTATACATCTTTAACTATGCGACAATGAACAACAAATAAAAAAGGAAGAAGAAAAGTAGATAGTTGAAACCCATAATGCTTTGCTTTTGTCACATATTTATATAGGAATTTAATATTTGGCTTTAGTATGCTTATATATTCTTCCTTCCAAAAAAATGACTTCAAGAAAGAAGCATATGGGACCTACTCAATAAATTAGAAGTATATTTTTTGCTTAGAAATCGTTGGCCTAATTTGTAGCTAGGCACTCAAAGTCCAGATTGGTCTTATGTGAGCAATGAAGCCGGACCAGACCGTGAAGAGAATCTTATATTGAAGAGGAAGATCATGTTGAGAGAGGTCGGTTCGAGTCAGAATGGAAAGACGGTTCGGATCGATTGTCTGGTATTCGGTCTACCCAACACACAATGTAGTATAGTGTCATCACGTCTCCTGGATGGATCGGATTAGACCCCCATACCACCGATCCGAATCGCGGTTCGAGACTGCGTTAGTTGCTTCATACAACTACAAATTCGGGGCAGTTACAACCCCACTTGCCCATGATCTCTATGCATTGTCTTCATCGAGATGCATCCATTTACGAGATTTATGGGATGGTCCCCACGTGTTATCCGACTCGCCTCTATTCCCAGCCTATAAATACACCAGAATACACCATTTTGAAGGATCTTTTGGCTCTCTATCCACTCAAACACCAACAGTATTCCTCTATTTATTTTAGATTGGACCCAGAATCCTTGAGTATAATTTTACAAAATTGAGAGAAATTATTGATTGTACTAGTGAGATTAAGTATCTATTTTTATTGTATTTGCAATCAATTCATCATTTAAAGAAGCATAAAGTGGACGTAGGCATGTTAATGCCGGACCACTATAAATCTTATGTTCCTGCTACTTTAATTTTATTTGGAATCATCAGTCAATTAGATGTTAGGACCATTTTTTGGTCTAACATTTTGGTGCTTTCACCGGGAACTTTGAATTCTCAGCATTCCGGATTATAATTCTACTTTTTGGATTCTCAAGCCCGAAGAAGTTAGTCCTCATTTTCCACTATTTCTGAAGGCTTCATTGATCTCAAAAGAATCAGATTTCATGGCACCAAGAAAAGGAAAGGAACCACAAACTTCTTTAGAGAATGATGCAAACGAAGATTAGCAGGTGATTGTACTCATCAGGTTAAGGGGACCCGGTTTGGATCCGAACCGATCCAGAGAGGGTAATCTGACCTGAACCGAATATGACGCACAGAACTGAAACGATGATGCCAGACTGAACCGAATTAAAGGAATGAATGTTGCTGGTAACACTCCTCCGAACTGACCTGGCGGCATTACCATAACCCGAACTGAACCGTCTACAATTGAGGCTAGTACTTCTACTCGAGCCACTGCTAATGCTCCACTGCTAGCCATGACGACTAATAACAAGTATGTTGCTTCTACACCCATCTCACACATGGATTTCTCATGCTTGCTCGATATATTGGATAGAAATAATGATGCCTTGGAGGTCCAGAGATGTGAAAATGTCGCTATGAGAGAAACATGAAAGACATGAGTAGGCAGACAGACGAGCCTCGCAGGCAAAGAAGACCTTGTCCGACTCATCATCTCACTGCAGATCTTTCATCTTCTTCGGAGGAAAGGCGTCCACGTCAGAGGAGGCCGTATGAGAGACTCGAGAACCTTGAAGAAATGATATTTGGGTCGTTGGGATCTCGTGAAGACGTCGCCCGTGTCTTAGGACCAAATGACCCTAGCTCAAGAGAGCCGAGGTTGCTACCGATGCAGGGATCTCATGTCCTCCCCAGGGATCCTTACATTACTAGCCTTACTCAATGACAACATCTCCACTCCACTCGTCCTGTGAATGACTGGGATCATAGAGGGCATGGGAATTTAGCTGCTGCCAGAGACCAAAGAACATCACCTGACATAGGAACTGAATATATTATGAGAACCAGAAGTGCAGACCCCGAGCCAACGCTAACCCGTGCTGAGGTGGAAGCAATGGTGCGCTAGATTATGGCTGACAGCAGAGGCTACACCAACAAAGATTGGGGCGTTGAACATAGCCATACCCATTTCACTGACGATATTCTGGATTTCCAGTTCCCCCGATGATTTAGTCTACACATAATGGATCGATCTGGAGGAAGAACCGATCCAAGGCAGCATTTTATGAGGTATTCATGGTACACGAATGCTACGACAGCTCTCGATGCCGTAAAATGTAAGGCTTTTCACTTATATTATGAAGACGTCGCATTAATGTGGTTCACATGACTCCCCCCTCGGTCAATTTACAGGTTCAAAGAGCTGGGTGAGAGCTCTATGAACCAATTCCTAGCATGAAAGGAAATCTAAGAGTGTCATTGAACTATTCGGGATCAAGCAAGCTCCTTCCGAAGCCTTAAAGTCGTATTTGGATCGCTTCAACTTGGCAGTTACTGAAATAAGTAATCCACATCAGCATACCATCTTGATGGCACTAATTGATGGGGTTGATAAAGATACCGATTTCGGGAGATATTTGGCTGGGAAACCACCATTAACTAGGGAACTTTTCTATGAGAAAGCCAACATCTGTTTGTGTCGAAAGGAAATATATACCAATCGAAAAAGAAAGTCTGATGAGATCCCGAGAGAGGATATCCAGGGCAATGTCGCCGTTAAGAAGTCTGGTGATAAAGCTGGAAATGTCGAACCTAATGTTGGTAATAAGAGTAGAGGGAACAACGGCTAAAGTGGGAACGGTGGAAAAAGAAATAGGAATCGGAGAAACGATTCCAAAAAGAGACCTTGATTTTAGACTTTTGAAAATTGCACGCCATTGAACGACATTTTGAAGAATATTTATTTAAATATTTACAACGTTATCCAGTACAAGAAACCTCCACCCAGGGATTCGACCGAAAAAAGCGTGAAACCGGAAAGTTTTACTTGTTTCAGGAAACTTATGTCAACTCCACGAATGAGTGCCACCACTTAAGAGATATTGTAGAGAAGTTACTTCGCGTAGGAAAATTGGATGAATACAAAGTCGCCCCAAAGGACAGGGGGCAAGGAGGACAAGCTCTAAACTAGAATCTGGCTGCTCCTAGGCCCACTGCCTAGAAAAAGGGAAAATTTATAGTCATCAATACCATCACCAGAGGACTACATCCAGCGGAATTTAGCAATAAGACCATGAGGCAGTATGTGAATGTTGCTAAACACCCAGAAGTGGAGGAGTGTAGTAATCTCGAAGTTTAATCTCGAAGACACAGCACCCGTGAAACAGCAGAAAACAACAACGGAAGATGTCTTTCAAGATAGAGAGAGTGTGGGAGTCGAAGCGCATAGCGTCGATCCATTGGAGATAACTACCATTATTGGACCTGCATTAGTTAAGAAAGTCCTTGTGGATTGCGAGAGTTTTGTTAACATATTATTTAAAAAAGCATTTGACCAAATGAAGCTAGGAATGAAGGATATAAATCCATGTAGAGGCTGGTTACGTGGCTTTAATGAATCATCAACGATTCCAATTGGTATGGTGGAGTTATCTGTAGAATTAAGAGAGGGGGATCGACGAAGAGTAAGGATCCTTCCATTCGTGATCATGGATATTGATTCAAATTACAACGCCTTCTTAGGTCGAATGACCCTTGCAGAGTTTAGGGCCTACATCGCACCCTAGTGCCTGTTGATGAAATTCCCAACCGATGCCAGAGTGGGAATGGTGCGTGGTGACCAGGTCACTGGAAGGGCTTGTTATACGGCGGAATCAAAGATGTTGTGCAATGGAAAAGACGTAGATTCCAAGAATGCTTCCCCTCCTGCTGAGGAGGGCGCAGCATAGCAAATAAAGAAAATGTCGCCAAGGGAGTCGCCTGACGACCTACCAAAGGATATCGATCCTAGAGAGGACAAAGAACCAGGATGCAGAAAGGACATGCCTAATGAAGCATCTATAGACATTTCGATCGATAATAACGACCCGACAAAGGTCTTGAAGATAGGATCTCACTTGGATTCCTTTCAGGTGAGGGAATTAACAAACTTTTTGAAAGAAAACTTGGATATGTTTGCCTGGACCCATGCCGATATGTGTGGAATTTCTCCCTTAATTATGTGTCATTCAGTGAGCATAAACCCAAAGCATCCTCCTATGAAACAAAAAAAGGCGTATGCTAGGCCTAGAGAGGTCGGCCGCCTTAAAAGAGGGAGTGGAAAAGTTAAATGCCAACGGGTTTATCAGAGATTCAACATATCCTGACTGGATATCAAACCCCGTCCTAGTCAAGAAATCAAACGAGAAGTGGCGAACATGTATCGACTTTTCTGATCTAAACATGGCCTGCCCGAAGGACAATTTTCCACTCCCCAGAATTGAGCAATTGGTAGACTCAACGGTGGGACACGGTCTTCTATCTTTCATGGATGCATATTCAGAGTACAACTAGATTCCCATGCATGTATCCAGTGGCATAGCCAGGAAATTCTCATGGGAGGGGAAAGATAAGAATTTAGGGGTGTTCGGGGGCGGTAGCCCTAGAATTTTTTTTTATACGTTGACCATTTGATTATGTATATAAAGACCATTTCGCACCATCAAACAAACACAACTAAATATGATTATATCATTATATTTAATTACAAAAACTATCAATTATTGATCTTTCAACAAAACAAAACATAGACATTGACAATATAAAATTGGGTAACAAACTGAAATCAAAGTTTCAGCAATTAAATTTCAATACTATTATGGTCTTACTTTTTTTTTGAATAATTTCAGTAACGTACACATTTAAAATATTCTAACAATCATTCCCACAAACAACTAGCAGGCAGCATTGTTAAACATGACAAATTCTAGTACTACATATTAATACCTCAATTCTACTCGCCTTTGCTTGGTAGTAGAATTACCAGCAGTGCATTTATTCTTCAAATCATTGATAAGTTTAAGCTCCTTACTTGCTGATTCTTTCCCAAACATGAAGCTGGCGCTGAAGCTTGGAGGTGGCTCGCTGTATGATTTCGCTGGTGCTGAAGCTTAGAGGTGGCTCGCTGGTGCTGGAGCTTGGAGGCGGCCTAGAGCTTGGAGGATTCTCGCTGGACCTTGGAGAAATCTCGCAGCAGGAAGGTCGTTGGAGCTCGGAGGATCTCACAGCATGCAGGCGGCTTGCTGGATTTGAAGGCGCAGCAGGCGCTTCGCTTCGATAATGGCTTAGCGGCTTAGGGTTTCTTTGTTATGTTTCCTTTTTTTCATCTAGGCACAGTAGGAACTTTTTTTTTCTGGGTGGGGCACTTGCCCAGATCAACCTGGGCATGGCTCTGCCCCTGCATTCGTATCAGGAACATGCCAGTTTATTACGGACTTGGGGTTGTACTATTATGTGATGATGTCGTTCGGATTAAAGAATGTCGGAACCACTTATCAATGCTTGGTGAATCAGATGTTTACAAATAATTGGGAAAATAATTGAAGTTTATGTGGACGATATACTCGTAAAGTCAAAACGATCATCTGACCACATAGCAGACCTAGCAGAAATGTTTAGTATCCTCCGACACTATGGATGAAGCTTAATCCTCAGAAATGCTCATTCGGGGTTGCATCAGGAAAATTTCTGGGTTTCATAGTCAGTTCTAGAGGAATCAAAATTAATCTCGATCAAATTGCAACAATTAGGAAAACTGACAAACTATGAAAGATCAAAGATGTCCGAAGTTTGGCAGGAAAGGTCGCAACACTAAGCAGGTTTATTTCTAAGGCCACAGACAAATGCGTTCCTTTCTTCGATTTGATAAAACGTGCAAAGCGCAATTTTAAGTGGACCTCAGATTGTGTAGAAACTTTTCAAAACCTAATGGATCTCCTAGAAAAACCCTGATACTATCTAAACCAGTGAACCATGAAGTTTTATTTGTATATTTTGCAGTGTCATCTTATGCCATTAATTCATCTCTGGTTCGCAAGGAAGACAAAGTTCAAAGTCCACTATATTATGTGAGCAAGAAGTTGGCAGTAGCAGAGCGCAACTATCCAAAGATAGAAAAACTTGCTTATAGCTTACTGATTTGTTCTAGAAAACTCCGCCATTATTTCCAGGCTCATCAAATTGTTGTATATACTGATCAACCACTTCGACAGGTCTTACAACATCCTGAAGCATCTAGACGATGCTTGAATATAATATTGAACTAAGCCAGTTCGACCTAAACTTCCAACCTTGAAGATCAATAAGGGGGCAGGCATTAGCCGAATTCAACGCTGAATTCACGACCCCTTGGAGGATGTGTTAGATGAAAAGGTTGGCCCCTCAGAATAGAAGTTAGAACTTAGCCTTGGAAACTATACATAGATGGAGCTAAGAATGATCAACGATCCGGCGCCAGAGTTGTTTTGACAACTCCTGAAGGATGATCAATTTACTAAACTATGCGGTTAGAATTTTCCGTAATTAACAATGATTCTGAATACGAGGCCCTGATTGTCGGGTTGAAACTCGCTAAGGAATTGGGGTTAACAATGCTAAACACTTTCTATGATTTGAAGATCGTCGTTTGCCAGGTTCGGAAGGAATTTCAGGCTAAGGGACCTTGACTCGCCACTTACCTGGAAAGGGTAGAGGAGATATTTGACAACTTAGAGCATTATAGCATAACCCAAATTCCACGAGCAGAAAATCAGAAAGCAAATAGGTTAGCTAAGTTGATGAGTTTTGACAATCCGGAGGAAACGGAGATGGTCCCGATCGAGGTACCAAAGTCCCCAAGCATCGACCAGATGGAAGTTGGTCTGGTGCTGGAAACCGAACCGGAAAGAGATTCACGAATGATGCCAATAAAGAACTTCCTGCAAAACAGAACACTCCCGACAAAAAAGAATGAGAGACAACGTAAAACTACAAGATATGTCATGCAAGATGAAGTTCTTTATCGTCAGGGATTTTTGATGCCTTCGCTCCAATGTATAGCACACGATGACATCAAACATGTACTAAGAGAAGTGCACAAGGGTGAATGTGGACATCATACTAGTGGTCAAACGTTGGTAAAGAAAATATTGCGGTATGGCTACTTCTGGCCTACCATAAATCTGGATGTTGCTAATTATTCGCGATGTTGCAATTAATGCCAGAAATTTGCAAGGATTTCCAGAGCACCTCTTAGTCAACTTAAGTCAATGGTGAGTCCATGGTTGTTCGCTGTGTTGGGAATAAACATCATTGGAAGCCTGCAAATCGCCAAAGGTGGAGCAAAGTATGCAATTGTGGCCGTAGATTACTTTACTAAATCTACTGAAGATGAGCCATTAACCACGATTAAGACAAAGCGGGTGATCAATTTCGTTGTCAAAAACATATTCTGCTAATCCAGAATTCTTAAAACCATCATAATTAACAATGGAACCCAGTTTGACATCACCGAATTCAAATATTTTTGCCAAAAATACAAAATCTGCAGTGGCTCACCTGCAATCGAATAGACAAGTTGAAGCACTAAACGCAATCATTAAGTCCATTCTAAAGAAGCGATTAAAGCAGGCAAATGCCATGTGGGTCAACGAATTGCCATTAGAATTTTGGGCTCATCGGACGAATTAAAAAACATCAACAGGCTATACCCCCTTCTCACTTTCATTCGGATCAAAAGTGGTCACTCCAGTGGAGTTGGAAGTTCCCTCTCACAAAACAACATATCATGATCTGTTAACAAATAGAGCACTTCTTCTTGAATCCTTAGACATGGTCGAGGAAAAAAGAGATGAAGCAGACTTACGCGCCTTAAGGCATAGACACCAAGTTGTGCGATACTATAACAGGAAGGTTCAACCCCGGACCTTTGAACCTGAAGACTAGTCTTAAAACGCGTCTTCCCGACCCCCATCCACCTCGGTCTGAAAAGTAAAGGACCGTATACCATTCAACTAAAACTTAACAAAGGAGCTTTTAAGCTGACGACCGTAGATGGTGATGAAATCCCTAGAGCGTGGAATGCCTAGCACTTGTGGCACTATTTGACTTAAGATTGTATTGTTTCTTTTTTTTGTAAACTATGTACAAAGGTATGACTTGCCTAGAATAGCCTATTTGATACAAACAAAAGATTATAAAGTGGATGTAGGCAATGATTTGGCCGAACCACTATAAAAATATTGCATGTCATTTATCTTTATTGCATTTATTTCTTTGTTTCTTGTGATTATTTTTCTCTTGATTTGATATATAGAACTTTCATTAAAGTTGAGATCGAATGTAGCACTCGAACGGTGAGGCTCTGCCTTAAGAAATAGGGTGTAGAAGAAAAACCGGAGCGAACGAGATGACCATTAGCATGAGAGATATAAAGGATGGGAAGATGACATCCTACACTCTAACTCTCATGACTCGAGAATTATAAAGGACGGGAATTCGACCCCAAGACGTGACTGTGCACCATGATAAAAGACCGCCTTGAGCACACTCTAACCTGGGCGTACAATATGAGAATATAAAGGCGCTCAGAACAAGTGCCAATGAAAAAAGGATCCTTACCCACTGAAGGATTAGGGGCAATCTAATGTCGATCCTAATCAATCTCGAACAAGTCCTGGCCAGACACTTTATTCAATATTGATTGGGAGCATACACATACACATTACATCCCCCTGTTGATTACTACTTAGTTTAGTAATGATTTTGTATTGCATAGATTATTGTTTGTAGGAAGCTCGTATGGGACTTTTTGTTTGATCTGTGATGTGATTTATCATTTGTTACTTATATTAATAATGTTTTGGCTACTAATGCACTTGATTGAAACAGATGCCAAACATGCAAATATTTGACACTGCGGGAAAGCAAGCTACTTTATTTACATAAGTGCAGATTCACATAAAGGAACTGATCAAAAAATGCGAGGGCCTCACTCGCTACAACAACAGCAGGCCAGTGGAAAGAAAATTAAAAGACTAAAATACATTTCACTTGGACTTGGAAGAAGGCTCGGACTTTCGAGCAACCGTATGCTTCTCTTACTCTTCCTTCTCAGCATCAGTGAGAATGCGCTTCTTCGACTTCTTCTTTTTTTGGGAGTATCTTGGGGAGCAATAGAGGACTGAGACACTAGCTGAGAGGTGATTGACTTCGAAAGTTTAACAACTATCTTCTGCCCTGGAGGGACTGCCTAAATGTGATCAACATTGAGGGGCTCTTCTTCTCTCGAGCCTCTAGTCACAACTACGTCGTCATCTCCCTCGTTTCCTTCATTATCATCATTGTCTTTCAAAGCCTCTATTATATCCCCGTCCTTGGGAGTCTCAGTACTTGAAGGCACGATGGTTTTTTCAGCAGTTTCCTCTTGGTTCTCTTCGACTTCCCTGGCAGTTTTTGCACCTAAAGAACAAGAAGCAATAACTATTAGTTTAGGAGAAAACTTGGGTTCTTTGATTGTTTGCCCAACAATATGACGGAAAGTTGAAATGGCTTTAACAAATTGAGGCAAAAAGATGAAGATACCTTTGGATGACTTTTCAACATGAGCAACAAGGGTTTTTGAGGTTGTTTCAACAATTGGAGACAAGAAAGATGCCATTGGAACCTTGGTTGCACAAGATCATACCCTTCTGCTTTAGTAGCTCCAAAGACGGCAGATGAAGAACCAGCTTCGATAGTTTCTTTTCACTTGAGAAGGCATGTCTCCTCCTCCATAGCAGAAGAAATTAATTTATGCCTTTCAGCCAAGAGTTCCGTCCCCTCACCTCCCAAATATTTTTCCATGAGTTTTCCTCATCGATGGTGTCCACTTTATTCTGCCGTTTCTCCCAGCCGACAACCTAATCCCATACATAGACCAGAGTTGTTGGGTATTCATTGATCTAGGAAATGTCCTTATAGCGAATCACCTGAGTAAAGAACTCTATCATGAGTTCACTGTAATCATCCAAATCCTTTTGGGCTTCGACAAGTTGTACATTAGCATCCTCGGCGGACTTAATAGCAATACTTGCATTCCCCTCAGCTAGAACAGCCCTCGATTAGACTTCCGCCAGCTTGTCCTACAGATCAACATTCTTTTTTGATAAATCCGCCTTCTCTTGCTCAAGGTGGGCATAAGCTGACTTTGCCTTGATGCTCTCGGACTTAACATCATTAATTTGCTTCTTTGAATCTATGCATTCCTGCCTATGGGATTTGAGCTCGGTATGGTAATGTTGCTTTAATTCATTATATTGCTTCTTATAAATGTCAATGTCGCGATGTACGAGGGCAAGCTTAGCTTGGGCATCCTCAAGATCCTTCTCTGCATTCTCAATGGCATTCGAATCAAACTCAGCCATATCCTTCATGTTTTTACATCGGCTATCAAGTCTTGGATGATTTTGGAAAGATTGCGTGAGTATTTATACATTTCCTTGTATTACTTATTTAATAGATCTATTTTATCCTTAACTTCATTAGCCCATTTTGAGGGCACCGGCTCAAGAGCTGGAATGAAGTGCATGTTCCCAAAGTGATGATCAGTAAATTGCTTCCTTAGAATCTTCAGCTTCGCTTCATTCTCGATGTCGAGTATCGTAGGTTTGGTCGTGGTAATATCAGTGTTTCGTCCCCGGGCGGGCACGAGAGCGGTTTTGCCTTTTATTCTGTTCTTTACTCAAATTCTTAGCCTTGTCCTGTGAATCAGCAAGTTTCAGTGGTGGTCTTTCCTGAGGATGTTTTTCTTTTGGAAGAATTGGAACTTTAATTGGTGGTTTATCCCCTCCACAGCGGTCCTGATAGCTTTTGTGCTTATCGGCATCTGAGTTGCACGGAGAGCGGGAACGTGAAGAGTAAGGACAGTTTGAATCATGGTGTCTCCTGCTATCTCCCCCGCGACTATCATACTGATCACGTTCAATGTCAGAATCGAATCGAGGCATACTTGAGCGAACATCTCTAAGGGGTAGCGGTGGCGTGACATATTTCCTGCAAAGTTACATAAATAAACGTTAGAAATCAGAATTAATATGGTACATAAGTGATGTGACGTGCAATGCAAGTATAGTGCATATGTCCTAAACGATCCCCTCCAACGAACCAGAGCCTGGAGCTAGGCTTGTTTGTATAGTCTCCCTGGCTTTCACGGGAGTAACATATTCCTCAGAAGTAAGAAAGAAATATCCTGTTCCAACATCTTGCAAAGTATAAATGTCATCGGGTAGGGGAAGCCTCCCCAAACCCTGGTATATGGACTTGTCTATAAGGACTTGAGACTTGGCTAACGACGGCGTCTTGGGAGAAGTTCAGCTTTCAAGAGTAGCAGCGTACTCAGGAGTATCGTATCATCGCCTAACTCCAGCGGGTATATTCACTAGTACATCATCCTAAATTGGCATAGGAGAAGGACTTTTTCGGGGCATAGTTGGAGCCTTCTCCTCTGTTGTTTATTTGTCTTTTAATTGCAATTCTTGGCTGGAGCCTACGAGTTTTTGACTTTCGAACTCTCTCCCTTCTCGACTAAAGTTGCAGCATGTCCCTCGACTGGGGGCACGTAAACATGAGGACCATTTCCGTGGCTTATGCCCCAAGTCATAGCAAGTAGATGATGACGATGAAGATAGTCATCCACCAGACATTCTATGATGGTTAGTAGTTTTTGGTTACCATCAAGCAAACGATTCATGTGATCCAAGTACACTTGGTGCACCTCTTTTTTTGGATTAGCAGCTACAAAATAATAAGGCAAGTCGGTACATTTACGGTAACAATTAAAGTCAGAACATCGGAGTTTGGAGCTTACTTGATTTGAGCCATCGTTTACCGCATCCCGGCTGATGCTTGATGTAGAACCATTCGGGTTTCACATCACTTACTTTACTACTGAACGGTTCGTCAATATTCTACTTTTTTGGCATAGACTCGAAGTACACGAAAGATGAAGTTTCTTTTGTTTGGTGTTTGAAATGGTAGAAGAAGTTTATGTCTTCGAAAGTAAGCTCTATCCCCAGAATTTCCCTATAGGCAATGTATAATGTGTACAGATAGACATAACCATTGGGGTGGAGTTGCATGGGGGCAATCAACATTCGTTTATAAAGTCAACGACGAATGGTGAAAGCAGAGGGATGATCCATACAATGCACATTAGCTAGATAATCATCGTGTATCCTTTGGGAAGGTTATGAGGCTGATCTGTTTCGATGAGACACCTTGGTGTCTTTCCAAAAAATTCCATGTTTTAAACATAGGCTCTAAGCTTAGGATCATCAATTGTCGACTGAACCGAATCTGTAGGTTCTTCTATGATGGTTATACTCTCAAATTCGTTTAGAGCACGATTGTCTCCTACTCCTCCTTCCCCTTCTTCATCCACAGAAACTTCACTTCCAAACGATTCTACACTCTCATGAATTACTATCTCATAGTCTGAATCTGCACTATCCCATTCGAAGTCCGATGTAGATGAAACATCTTCGAGGCTGGGGTTTTCAAATGGCACTGAAGTTCCAGTCTTCTCGGCCAATCTAGCTGAACATCTTCATACATGATTGTTGTACTATCGAAGAGATGACAGAAATTACAGTATGACTGCCCGTTCCCCTCGTGTGTGTGTGTGAGTGCGTGTGCTAATCTGTGCTAGTGTGCGCAGTGCAGAAACTAATAAGTCCAAAATAAGAAGAATAGAAAGCAGTGTAAAAAATGGTTTAGCAATCATTTGTCATTTCAATTCGAGAATGTCCTGTTTAGAGCCGAAACTAGAAAGTACAAAATAATAAGAATAGAAAGCAGTGTAAAAAAATGGTTTAGCAATTATTTGTCAATTCAATTCGAGAATGTCCTGTTTAGAAGGCTCTATCCTAACCATCCATGAGTTTGTGAGCTATGTTGGGATTTGATTAAGTTATACACAAGATTATGTTGCGAGTATGCATCTCCAAAGTTTTAATTTCATCTGACTATAGGAGTGTTAAGTTAGGTATATGCTCCATATTAAGAGTACCGGTTCAGATCAAATTCTCCAAAAATTGTGTGTCAGATTGATTTAAGGTGCCATGGAAAATCGCTTTGGTTCGGGTCAAAGATACAAGGGAAGTAGCAGCGGTTCGGAGTTTTATAAGAAGTAGTATCTGATCGAGTCAGTGTCCTACGAATAAGTTATAAATTTTCGGATTGGTGGACTCCTAACCGAACCGACCCACCTCGCTATGATCAACTTGTTACTACCAAAATTACCCTTAGCATATGCTGACAGTGAAAGGGTATCGGATGAATATAAATGCAGAAAGAATGATCCGAGAGCAGCCTAAACCGACACCCTTTGGAAGAAAGGAGTTCAAAACCTACAGAATGCCAGCCAAGTTCATCTGGCATGGTCTATCCGACGGGATCTATCCAAAGGGGATTTCTGTGACGAAAGGTAACCTAAGATAGGAATAAAGAAAGAGGAGGGCACGGGCTCCGCTTATCGAAACCCAGAAGGACTATCAGAATTAACCTGCTTAACACTGACACATCAGAAGAGGAAGGGTCTCGGGCCAGTACATAAGATTATCCAGAGCTAGCTTCTGAAATATCGACTGCATAAATGACGAAGGGATACATACACAAGTAACAGAGATATTACTGAAAGCCATTTCCGGAAAACCAGACTATCCCAAAAGCTCCACCGAAAGGCTAACCGAGACCCAAGCGGAGATACAGGGTACCCGTACTAATCTACCAAGTACAGAAACCAACAACGGTTTCGAACCAGCAGTTATCTACGTACATCATGAGGGCAGGCTCTTCTAAGTATTCATGATAAAGTCGAAAGACAATATCCGAAAGCTTACATCCGAGAGACTACACTCAGGAGCTATTACCAAGCGTTCAAATACAATTCGAAGGCCACCACATCAACAAGACCATATCTATCCCAAAGAAGCCCTAATTGGCCGGGACCCCCACTTCGAAGACCATAATTAGCACTCCGAAGATGGCCGGAAGCCAAACATCCAAAACCAAGGAAAAATCTGCCGACAAAGACCCCTGCAGGCCCAATAGCCCAACAGTGGAAGAGGACCAAATTCTCGATAAATAGGACCCTAAGATCCACATAAAGAGGGATGAATTTTTCATTTCTCAATCTTGTTCTTTCTTCTTAGTAAAGAGCAAATCCCAATTCCCCAAAGCGGATTAAGGATTTCGTCAACTCTTGTAGTACATCTACAATTTGTAAATGGAGAATTCCAGGGCTTAAATATCTCGCAATTTGATAATCTTGTTATGCTATTATGATGAAATAGGGAGTCAACACTAACCTTTTGTATGGGAAAGTTGATCATGATATCTTCATGTAAGGAGGACTTCCTAGAAATTCGAGGTCCACCTCCTTCTATTTTTGAAGATTTTGCACGTTGATCAACGTTCTCATAATGAGCCTAATGCTTTTTGATCCCGAAAAGAAAGTTATCCGTAGGCTTATAACTTAGTTTTTTACACATCTAAGGCCCTTCAGGATGATCCGATGTGAAATGATCATCTGAGTTAATAAGCGTTGCAGCGATCTCTCATTTAAAGATGAGGAAGCGTGGCCCGTTTTCTACTTATCACAATATGTATCATTGTATTCGTGGTCTAGAAAGTCATTGATCTCATGAGGTGTTAGTTATGTCTGGCTGAGTAAACCTCCTTCCGGTTATTCCGGAACTCCATCATGATTCCGATGCTTAAGGAAAGGTAAAACTTAGTTTAATAACGCTGGTCTCCAGATATCCTTCGGCAACTCTGGGTCAAGATCACTTTGAATTCCTTGAATCCATGTTCTATATAGTATATTCTGGGTGTTGACGGAAAATAACGTTAACATTTTGGCACTAGAAGGAGGGCCTGAACCTTTGTCCTTATGATTAATCTATCAAAAATTAACTTGGAAACTTTATTTCTCCGTGGCAGGAAAGATGAAGTCAAAAAGATTGGAAGAGCGGAACAAGGAACTGGCCCATGATGCAACTCTTGAAGGAAACAAGGATCTAACACTTAATTTGAACAATAGCGAAAGTGGAGGGACATCCAACCTGGTACAACCACCAAACTCCATGGAGGAAAATGCCGCAAAAATTATGGACTTGGAGAAGCAACTCCAAGAGATGCAAGCTCAGATGAATGCTGCACAGGCACAGAAGTCTTCGAGACTCACCAAATCCAGCCCGAGAGAAACGAATGTGTCTCCGAAAAGAAGAGCTCCCATCCAACACTTTAAAGCAAAGGAGAAGCTCACGATGACTTCCTCCAAGAAGAAGAAGTCCCGTCTGACAGGAGTTGACCATCAAGGGAATCAGTATGAGCAGGAGCAGTCTGGAAGTTTCACCTCAAAAGGTTATGACCCCAAAAGAGCAAACTATGACAACACAGAGGCTTATCTTAAAGATATCGCTCAGAAGACCATAAAGGACCTGTTATGAAACAAAGGGAAGAGGACCCAAGATGACAGATTTAACGACAACGAAAGTGTAGTACCTTTCATCGATGAAATTATAAAAACACCATAATACCATCAAGAGTTCAGGTTCCGACCATAAAGTATCTTGGGACAACTAATCCCGATGATCACCTAATGGCATTGGATATCCAGAAGGATCTCTACAATGCTTCCGGAGCCATCAGATATCGCCTTTTCCAGGTGACCTTTCAAAGGGTAGCAGCAAAGTGGTATCGCCAGTATAGAGAAAATACCATTTACTCATGGAAGCATTTCTCCTATGAATTTTCCGCACAGTTCTACATTTGCAAAGATCCAACTGTTGACTACACAGTCATCGCTAGCATCAAACAGAGGCAAGGAGAGTCTCTAGGAGATTATCTGAATAGGTTCAACATCGAGGCATTAAAAGTCAAGGATATGAACGACCGTGACAAATTGATCGCCATGCATTCAGGGCTAATCGAAAACACCCCCTTCTGGAAGGAATTATATATCCACGACTATGAAGTCATACAAGATTTCCATTTCTAGGCTGGCAAATTTATTCGCATGGACGAACTTATTTCACAAAGAGAAAGTTCGGGCCTCAAGGGGAAGGAGGAAGGTCGAAATTTAGACGAAAGGCCCCGGAAGGAAATCAAAAGACGTCAAGGTGGGAGGATTCTAACACCAACTCGGTTGCTCTAAACAAGCCCATCTCGTTAGTGTATGCTGTTGCGAGAGAAAGAGTTAATAACTTCTTCGTCTCGTTCAAAGCCAAAAATTGCCCTGAACCATATTCCGACGGTGAATATTGTGAATTCCACAAAGCCAACGGACATAAGACGGACGAGTGCAAGGTATTGGACGGGATCATTCAGAAGCTAATCCGAGAGGTACATTTGAATGAATTCATTCTAAACAAGACAACCTTAGCTCAACGTACAAATGGACAACAGAAGGTTTCAGTAAATGCGATAGGGGCTAAGGTAACCTAGAGTTAGGTCCGCCTATAAATCGAATCAATGTTATTCATGGTGGGTCGCACCCTGCTGGAAACTACCCGAGGGCAAGTAATCATTACATGAAGGAAGCCATGGAAGGAATCTTCTCCATTCAAGAAGAACCATCATTGAAGAACGCACATTATGCTCTCAAGATTCACAACCTGGTGGTCTCTTCGGAAGAAATGAAGAAAGGGGTTCGCCACCCACATAATGACCCCCTTATGATAATGGCACAAATAGGGCTTTCGGTTTTTTCTAAAATCCTAGTGGATACTGGGAGTTCTGTCAATGTTATCTTCAAACACACTTTCGATCAGATGGGAATTTCTAAGAAGAAGTAGAAGCTAAGCAAAGAACCAATCTTCGGCTTTAACAACAAAGGGTCGACTCTGATGGGTCAAATCAACCTTATATTTCAAGTTGGATTGTCTCTACTTCATAGGTTCTTCGAAACTCTCTTCGTTGTGATCGATCAACCATCATATTACAACGTCTTCTTTGGACATACGGCTTTGGAGGAGGTGGACGCTTTCGTTTCTTCCAAGTATCTCATGTTGAAATTCCTAACCAAGCAGGGATGGGGTACCATTAAGGGATTCTCACATCCCACATTCGAAGCTAAAATAAAAGTTAATAAGGCTAACAAGCATGCGAATGGTAGGTGCATTTCTTTGAAAAGAATAAGGAAGAGATCAGATGATGTAAATCTGACCGATGAAGGGGAGATCGTCACGGACTTAGATTCTAGAGGAGACATTGATAGAATAAAACCAATAGAATATGTAGAGGAGGTAAATGTTGATTTAGAGGATAAATATAAAGTCATAAACATAGGGAAAAGGTGAAAAGAGCCCCTCAAGAGCGACCTAATTCAGTTCTTACAACTCAACAAGGAAGTTTTTGCTTGGACCCATTCAGATATGATCGATATCAACCCTTCTATCATGAGTCATGCCTTAAACATTGACCCTTCGGTGACCCTAATCTGGCAAAAGAAAAAAAGAGATTGGTTAGAAGCCTTGAAGGAGGAAGTCAAGAGGTTGGAAACTGATGGGTTTATCCGGGAGGTCCTTTACCCTAATTGGTTAGCCAATCTTGTGCTAGTGAATAAATCCAATAGGAAGTAGATAACGTGTGTTGATAACATGGATCTAAACAAGGCTTGCCCACAAGACTGCTATCCCCTTCCGCGGATTGACCAGTTAGCCGATGCCATGAGTAGTCACAAGATATTATCCCTTATGGATGCAAACTTAGGGTACAATCAAATTCCGATGCATAAACCCAACGAGGAGCATACAAGCTTTATCACCGATTGAGAAACATTTTGCTATAAAATGATGCCCTTCGGGTTGAAGAAATGGGGGCAACATAAGACTGGTAAACAGGTTGTTCCAAGAACAACTAGGGAAAAATATTGAAGTATATGTGGATGATATGCAATGAAGTCCACTAAGATAGAAAACCACCTAAAGGACCTGGAGGAAATGATCAACGTCTTAAGAAGTTACCAAATGAAATTGAACCCGCAAAAGTGCTCCTTTGGAGTTCAGTCTGGAAAGTTATTAGGATACGTTGTAAGTGAGCAAGGGATCGAAGCCATCCTTGACCAAATCTAAGCCATAAGAGACATGGAAGAACCTAGGACAAGCAAAGAGGTCATGAGCTTGAACGGGAAAGTAGCAGCCCTCGGTAGGTTCATTTCCAAAGCCACAGACAAGTGTGTCCATTTCTTTGATGTTATAAAGAAAAAGAAGAATTTTGAATGGAACGAAGAACGTGGGAGGTCATTCCAAGAATTGAAAGTCTATATGGGAACGCCTATGATTTTATCTAGTCCTAAGAAGGGAGAAGATCTATACCTATATATGGTTGTTTTGGAATATGCAGTAAGCTCAGTCCTAATAAGAGAGAGTAATGGGACTCAATACCCCATTTACTACGTTAGCCTAAGGCTAAAGGACGTAGAAACCTGATACCCTGTGGTAGAAAAATTAGTCTATTTCTTAATATGTACCGCACGAAAACGCAGAACATACTTCCAAGCTCATCCCGTTAAGGTCTTAACTAGTTTTTCGCTCAAATAAGTGTTCATTAAACCGAAAACCTTAGGAAGGTTAATCAAATGGGGTATCGAGCTTAGCTAATACGAAATTGAGTTCCACCCTCGGGTGGCAATTAAAAGACAAGCCCTCGCAGACTTCGTGAATGAGTGCACAAGCTTCATTTCAGAGCAATCAGTTAAGGAAAATGATTTAAAGGCCAAATGGCAACTTTTTGTAGATGGTGCCTCCTACAAACAAGGGGCAGGGGTAGGGTATATTATAATTACCATTGACGGACATCGCTTGCATTATGCCATGAAGTTAGGATTCCAGGCGACTAACAATGTAGCCGAATATGAGTCGATGGTAGCTGGTTTAAATTTGGCACTACAGTTGAAGGTACCTCGGATAGAAATCTTTAGTGACTCACAACTAATGGTAAACCAAATAAAGAAAACCTATCAAACCAAGGATGCATGGCTAATCCTGTATGTAAAAAGGGTTTTAAAGATGCTTTCCAGTTTGAGGATTTCTCAGCCCATCAATTACCCCATGGGGAGAATACCCAAGTGAATTCACTAGCTAAATTAGCCAGTTCACGGGGGACCCAGAAAATTGAGTGATTGCTGTGGGTTATCAGGAAAAGCCAAGTGTCAGGCATGAAAAACTGGAGATGGGGAAAGAATTATTAATCTTAACAGGATCCCAAGCCTTGAGAAGGAGGGATGAAATAGACAGAGAGGGGAACTCCAATGGGGAACCACCCTTAACTGAAACTAATTGCCATCATAAAAATACATGGATGACTCCCATAATTGATTACCTCCTAAATGGGACCCTTTAGTAAGCAAGACGCGAGAAGGATAAAAACCAAGCTCCTACATTTGTGATTGCAGATAATATACTCTATAAAAAGGAACTTTCACTTCCTTACCTAAGGTTTGTAAGTTCTGAAGATGGGATTAACCTCCTGAAGGAAGCTCATGAAGGATGGCGTGGAGATAACTGCAGTGGAATTAAGGTGGCCAAAAGGGTCAAGCAACAAGGATATTATTGGCTGCAGATGGTCAGTCGTGCAGTGGAGTATTTAAAAAAATGGGATAAGTGTCAAAAGTATTCTAAAGTGCCCTGGCTTCCGCCTAGCGAACTAACCACTATATCAACCCCTTGGCCATTTGACGTATGGGGTATAGATTTAATTGGACCCTTGCCAATCTCCAAAGGGGGAGCAAAGTATGTTGTAGTAGCCATCGACTACACCAAGTTGGTGGAGGCAAAACCCCTTCCGACAATTACATCCAAAAATGTGTTAAGATTCGTAATAAAGAAAATTGTTACCCGTTTTGGAATCCCTCACCAAATCATATCAGATAACGGAACGCAATTTGAAAGTGAAGAAGTCACACGGTTTTGTGAGAAAAATGGAATCATCAAAAGTTTCTCCTTGGTAGCCCATCTAAAGGCTAACGAAGCGGTAAAAGCTACCAACAAAACCATAAAGTTGATTCTTAAAAAACGCCTAAACCAAGCCAAAGGAAATTGGGCCGAAGAGTTGCCTTTAGTACTTTGGGCGTATAGAACCTCTGCCAAGACAGCCACGGGCACACCCCTTTTCCCTAACATATGGATGCGTAGCTATGCTTTCGGTTGAGATTGAGATCCCATCGCATAGAAGGATAGCATATGCGTTCAATCCCAACCAAGAGTTAAGAAAGTAATCCCTAACTTAATACAAGGATTAAAAGACGAGACTGCAATCAAAACAACCGAATATCAAAGAAGGATTACGAAATACTACAACTAAAAGGTCAAGACTAGAACCTTCGCAAAAGGAGAGTTGGTTTTACGAAGGGTGATGGCTAACACATAGAACCCAGCAGATGGCCGTCTCGGCCCAAATTGGAATGGACCTTTGGTCATCCATCAAGAAGTTAATTATATCCAGAACATATCGACTAAGCAGACCCAATGGGGACCTTGTTCCTAGAACACGGAACTCGGAACATTTAAGACCATATTTCTCAACGATAAAGGAATAAGAGAAAGGGCTTTCCTCCAAAGATGATCACATAGCTAGGGGCACGGAAACCCTTCCTATAGCTTAAAAGAGACGCAAAAGGGGTCAAGCTGAAAAAAGGATCAAATCCCTTGTCATCAAGACAAGGCATCCCCCAGAGGGGGATGGTGTGTTAGTCTTTCTACATGCCCAAATCAGAGGAGGCTAGGTTAAAGCATCAAAAGCATAAGCCGCTATTTCACACCTGCAATGGTCGTGGTGTTGCATCTAAAATTAGCATGTCATGCCTTCACTCGTAGAAGAGTATGCCCTGCCTCTGCTAGAACTAAGCACGTCCTACCTCTGCTCGTAGAAGAGCATGTCCTACCACTGAATATATTCCGCGTTACCCGCAGAATGTAACGCCAACGGCTATCACTACCTACCATGGTCAGGATAGGCACCCCTCAGAGGGGGATGGCGTGTGAGCCTCTATTAGTACCTACGATGGTCAGTATAGAGTGTCAATAGAGTAAACCTTAGTTCTGTGTCTACAGTTGCCCTATGTAAGTTTCCAAGACCTTGTCACTACCCACAATGATCAGGATAAGGCGCCTCCTGAAGGGAGGACGGGTAAGTCCTTGGGCCCTACTTGTGGATAAGCTAGCCAAGCGCACCGGACGCACAGGCCTAGAGAGTAGCCAACAAAGCACGTACATCCTCTGCTTTGACACCGAAGGCCCAGAGAGTGGCTTAAGAAGCATGTACAACCTCTGCTCCACGAATCAAATCCAAGGGGAATGCCAACAACATTAATACCGGAAGGTGGTCCTGGTCTTCAATCTTCAAATACAAAAATCTGGGTGGATTCAGACCTTCATTAATACCAGAAGGGGTTCCCATTCTTCAATCTTCAAATACTCGAATTTGGGTGGATTCGGCTCTTCATTAATACCGGAAGGGGTCTCGGTCTTCAATCTTCAAATACCCGAATCTAGGTGGATTCGGCTCTTGATTAATACCGGAAGGGGTTCCCGATCTTCAATCTTCAAATACCCGAATCGGGGTGGATTTGGCTCTTCATTAATACTGGAAGGGGTTCCCGGTCTTTAATCTTCAAATACTCGAACCTGGGTGGATTCGGCTCTTTATTAATACTGGAAGGGGTTCATGGTCCTCAATCTTAAAATACTAGAATTTGGGTGGATTCGGCTCTTAATTACTACTTGAAGGGGTTTTTGGTCTTTAATCTTCAAATATCCGAATCTGGGTGGATTCAGCTCTTCATTAATGCCAGAAGGGATTCCTGGTCTTTGATCTTCAACTACCTGGATCTGGGTTGATTCAACTATGCATTAATGCCCGAAGGGATTTGCGGTCCTCAATCCTTAAATACCCGGATCTGGGACGATTAGGCCCTTCACAAATACCGGAAGGAGTTCCCAGTCTTCCATTTACATCAATACCCGACTCTAGGTCGGTTCATTTCTCAACAAAGCCGAAAGAGGATCTCTTCACTAGGTTTCAGGACATAATCCGTCATTAAGAAACAACTGACAAATAAACAGAAAAGAGTTTGGAAAGAGAAGCTTGGCTTGGAAAGTCGAAGATACCACTTCACTAGGGGGGCAAATGTTACTACCAAAATTACCATTAGCATAGGCTGAATGTGAAGGTGTTTCGGATGAATGTAAGCGCGGAAAGAATGATCCGACAACAACATAAACCGATACCCCTTAGGAAGAATGGAGTTCAAAACCTATAGAATGCCAGCAAAGTTCATCCAGTAGGATTCATATGGCATGGTATATCCGACGGGGTCTACCCGAAGGGGAATTCTATGACAAAAGGTAACCTAGGATAGGAATCAAGAAAGAGGTGGGCACAGTCTCCGCTTATCGAAACCCAAAGGGACTATCAGAATTAACCTGCTTAACACAGACACATCACAAGGGAAAGGGTATCGGGCCAGTACATAAAGATTATCTAGAGCCAACTTCTAAAATATCGACTGTATGAATGACGAAGGTCTATATTCGCAAGTAACAGAGATATCACTGGAAGCCACTTTCCAGAAAACCAAACTATCCAAAAACCTCCACCGAAAGGCTAACTGAGACCCAAGCGGAGATACAGTCTACCCGTACTAATCTACCTAGTACAGAAACTAACAACGGTTTCAAAACGGCAGTTATCTATGTACATCATGAGGTTAGGCTCCTCTAAGTATTCACTATAAAGTCGGAAGCCTACATCCGAAAGCTTGCGTCCGAGAGCCTATACTCACGAGCTGTTACCAATTCCCCAAAGAAGCCCCAATTTACCGGGACCCCTACTTCGAAGACCATAATTAGCACTCTGAAGACAGTCGGAAGCCAAACATCTGAAACCAAGGAAAAAGCCCCCGATAAAGACCCCTGTAGGCCCAATAGCCCAACAACGGAAGAGGACCAAATTATCTAAGATCCACATAAAGAGCGACGAATTTTTTGTTTCTTGATCTTGTTCTTTCTTCTTAGTAAAGAGATAATCCCAATTCCCCAAAGCAGATTAAGGATTTCTTCAACTCTTGTAATACATCTGCAATTTATGAATGGAGAATTCCAAAGCTTAAATATCTCACAATTTGATAATCTTGTTGTGCTGTTATGATGAAATAGGGAGTTAACACTAACCTTTCGTATGGGAAAGTTGTTCATGATATCTTCATGTAAGAAGGAGGAATTCCTATAACTTCGAGGTCCTCCTCCTTCCAATTTTGAGGGTTTTGCACGATGATCAACGTTCTCATAACGAGTCTAATGCTTTTTGATCCCGAAAAGGAAGTTATCTATGGGCTTATAACTTAGTTTTTACGTATCCAAGGCCCTCCAGGCTGATCCAATGTGAAAGGGTCATCTGAATTAATAAGTGTTGCAGCAATCTCTCTCCTCAAGATGAAGAAGCGTTGGCATGTTTTCTTCTTATTGAAATATGTATCATTGTATTCGCGACCTAGGAAGTCATTGATCTCATGAAGTCTTAGCTATGTCTGGCGGAGTAGACCTCCTTCGGGTTATTTCGGAACTTCACTGTGATTCCGATGCTTAAGGAAAGGTAAAACTTAGTTTAATAACGCTGGTCTCCGAACTTTCTTCGACAGCCCTAGGTCACCATAACTTTAAATTCCTTGAATCCATGTTCTATATAGTATAATCCGGTTGTTGACGGAAAATAATGTTAACACAAGTTACTTTACTTATGCCTTTTTATGTTCACTCCAGAATCTTCTTCTTCGACCTGATCCGTTCCTACTCCTTCAACTTCACCGTCTCTTTCTTCCTCCTCATCACATCAAGAATCAGGCTCCCTTCGTCCTTTCTTTGTCATCGATTTGAGAAGCTGATCTCGATATAAAGAACCTCGACGACAAGCCTAGTTTTCTTGCACAACCACTGAAGGCGATAATAGTGTAGCCATCGACGGCAGCGGTCAAGGCAACCCCGATGTTGGCTTTCCCATCAATTTGACTAAAGCGACATAGATTACAGTGAATATTCGAGAGCTATTTACATGAAATCAAAGATTAAATTACATGTAATAAGAGATCCAAGCCTACTTAAATTCAAATTCAGAAATCAAAGTGAAATTGGAAAAAGAGAATATTAGGGTTTTTCTTTTGGGGGTTAAGAATTAAGATATAGCGGCCGAAATAAAATAAGAGAGAAAGAAACGATAACTTATATATATGAAGATAAATATTATTCATGTTCCAGTGAAGGTGACAACCCGACCCAGCCCGCCTAGGAGAAAGACCAAACAATTAAAAGCCTTTAGGCCCAAGAGTATCGTGGAGGATTGACTATAAGTTGGGTCGGACTAAATCGGTCCAATCTGAAGTATTATTTCTTGCTTAATGACGCATCTTTAATGATACATAGAAAAGGGAATAGATAAATTTAAAAGAAATAAGAAAGTGTCAAGATTTATAAGTATGCATCAAGAAAATTACCTAGAGAATTTGCTTTGAACTTATTTAGAACCTCCCAGTTGTTATAAGCAACATGAATAATTCCTACTGCCATGATGTATTAATAGGCATCACAAATGCCAAGAGACACTACGTCGTGAAACGTCATGATATTACAAATAGATACTACCATTGATCCACGTGATTCATGAATTGATATATTGGTAATTTTGAAGCACATTCCATCTCCAATGAAAAATACTTCGAGGAGGAAAAATGTTGGCCTACTTTGTGACTAGGACACTCAAAGTCCAGATTGATCTCATTTAAGCAACGAAGTTGGATCAGACCATGAAGAGGATCGTATATTGAAGAGGAAGATCGTGTTGAGAGTGGTTGGTTCGGGTCAGAACAGAAAGATTGTTCAGATCGATTGTCGGGTATTCGGTCTACCCAACACACAGTGTAGTCAGTGTCATCACATCTCTTGGACGGATCAGATCGGACCCCCATACCGCCGATCCTAACTGCGGTTCGAGACTGCGTTAGTTGACAGCTACAAACTCGGGGCAGTTACAACACCATTTGCCCACAATCTCTATGCACTGTCTTCATCGAGATGCATCCACTTTTGAGATTTATGGGATGGGCCCCACATGGCATCCGACATCTTGTATTCATAACATATAAATACACCAGAATACACCATTTTGAAGGATCTTTTAGCTCTCTATCCACTCGAACTTCCACCAGCAATATTCCTCTGTTTATTTTAGATTGTACCTAGAATCCTTGAGTATAGTTCTGAGAAATTATTGATTGTACTAGTGAGACTCAGTGGCTATTTCTATTGTATTTGCAATCAATTCATCAATCAAAGAAGTATAAAGTGGACGTTGGTTTGTTAACGTCGAACAACTATAAATCTTGTGCTCTTGCTGCTTTTTATTTCATTGTATTTATAATTGTAACGACCCGGAAAAAGGCGATCTTGGTTATCCGATATACAACACATATCGAACATCCAAGGATCGAAAATAACCGGAAAGTTAATGAAAGAAATTAGAGGGTGAGAATAGATAAGATAGAAACTTAGAATAGAAGAAGAAGATGAACACAACATCAGAGTAACACGAACCTCACAGCAGAACGAATAACATATAATATATAACATAACTTTGAAATATAAATCTGTATTTGAATATACATATCATTTCCAAAGTACAACACTTACAACACAGCGAAAATAAACAATAGCTATATGATCCTGAAGTCTCCTGCTCCAGCTCTTCAAGTATCTGTAAATTCTGACTACATGACTGCCCGTACAAAATTGGGCACCTAAGAGTTTAAGGAAACAAAACAAAATAAACTCCGGTTCAGTCATGGGACTGGTATGAGTGAAACAGTTTAAAACAGTTTGAGCCATTAAACGATATCTCATAAGGCCACGTCGTGTAACGGAACAGGTTTTTCCCTTATGAGAATCCGAAATAATCTTTATATCAAATCATTGATATTCTAGTAGTGTCTATCAACCACAATATAATAATCATCTAGCAGAAACGCTTTCATCTCACGTTCTACATATATAGTACACAATCAAAACTGCAAGCACGTATTGGGTAATGGATTTCCAACCATGACAAGGTATGGAACCACCTTTCTCTAGTGTACCTCTAGAGAGGAATACACTGGGTTCAACAAGAACATCTTACAACCCGGCCACACATGACCGACCACTCATTTCGCTTGAGTGTATCGAATGTATATCACCAACGGTTGGGATCAGCAACTGTTTCCCGAATGGCACAACATCGACAATAGATTTTTTTAGAAGTAAATGAAACTCTAGATCAGGTGATTATACACCCTAATAGGTGCGACCTACATAGTCATGCTGCTTGCCCGATTTCTGTTATTTCCCGGTTGTGAGGCTAGAGGCCACGCTTATCTCAGACAGATCACACGTTTATTCACTTTGAATATCAAATCGTCATATCCGCCAAATCACAAATTGATTTCCCTAAAAATACCACGGGTATACAGCTAAGAGAAACGAATTCCTCCGCCACCAAACGTAAATACGTTTGAAGAGATCAATTTACGCGATCTATTAAATATACTCTGTCAGACATTCTTCCATACAGGTCATCCTGGGACTGGACAAACCGAAGGCACTATTCAGTACAATCATCTTAGGAAATTGTTATCTAAGATTTATACAGTAGCCTTTGCACTTTACTCCGTCTTCAATTATCTTTTGCATATATGATTCGCAACACTTATACCAATACGCAGTGGTTCTTCGGATAATAATCCAACCGGTCTCTCCCTATAAACATCGTTAAAATGGTCGAAAACTTCGATAGTTGGTGATTTAACTATCAAATGAAAACATGTCTATGTACACACAACGATCTTATTTCCAAATGGAATTATCGATCCAATCATCAAACATATATATATATATGTATATGTATATATATATCCTCATTTTCTATGTTTAGAAAATATACGGTATTAACACTGGAAAACATTTCTATGGCTTAATTACGTATCACTATTCTTCCACATCTATCAGACTCTAACTATAAACTAACAAGAGAACAACTTCCTAAGTATAAACCCCGAAGGCCGAAACCAACATTAGATCGATACTCAGGAAACCATTCAACTTATTAATCTCTAGTCAGTTTTCATTTTTTGTTTAACTCCATTTCGATTAACTCTATTTGCTTAACTCTTATTCGAATAACTAATATTCGATTTACTCTAGTTGCTTAACTCTTATTTGAGTAACTAATATTCGATTTAACTCCATTCGCTTAACTCTAGATCGCAACGATCACAATGGTTACGCCTGATTCCCTCAGGAAACATCCGTCCGCCGTAGGCTATCTGCAGCCCTGCAAATTACGCTAGCAGTCGTGCAAAATGGCAACTTATCATGAATAACTATGTTTGACTACTCTATTCGACTAACCATATTCGATTAACTCGACTTCGAATAGCTAAATTCAATTAACTCTTTTATATCTCATCAACTTCCTTTTTTATAAATCATGTTTATTTTCCCAATAAATATTCCTTTTATAATTCTATTTATTTTCTAAATAAATATCCCTTTATTCTATTTATTTTCTAAATACTTTGAAAAATCCCTTTCATACCTTCATGTATTTCTTACGGTATTTAAAATACCAATTAACCGTTATCAATATCATTCAACACACAGAATCCACAACAGATTTTATATCACATCATATATTACAATATATGAACAGAACAGTATTATAAATATTGAGGAACCCAGTTGGGTCCCTCCAACCTTTTTCCCTGCATCACAGATGTTAAACAACGCAAATAACACGAATATAAAATATTCTGATAACAGAATCAATATTCGATTTATGATTTATATATATATATATCGTTATCTATATTTTCAACCAATGCATACACAATTCAACCAAACAGTCAGCACACAGCAATCAGTCATCATTTATCAATTCTAAATATACGCTATAAAAATAGAACTGTTCAGAGTTGGTGAGTTTTACTCACTTTGGTAGTTCATCATTAAAGAACGATAAACTGTTTGTTTGATTTGAATCAAACAATTTATTTCATCATAAATTCAAACTAGTTTCAATCTACTTCCAGTCAGCTTCATTGTGAAGCTCTCATCCAAACGGTCCCAACGCAACTTACGGTTCGAATTTCTTTAAAATTCCTTGGCCCACTTAAACTTAGAACTCGCTCCAACTCCTCTTCCCCTTCCAGGATTCAAACCCGTCACCTGCTCCACAACCACAAGGCCATTGCCGCACCTTCCCCTTCAACTGCTCCTAAACCCTTCAGCGAACAACAAAACTAACTCCACCACTACAATCCTCTCCCCGTCCTCTTCGAATCCATCCCACACATGTCATACTCGATCCCTTCACCACAAATCCGACCATGATAATTTCTGCTCCCCCCTTGAAAACAATCAAACAAAAACCACACCAGAACCCACAAAACTCTGCAACAAGGTGCCATTCAACTTCACGAGTTCAAAACTGACCTCCATTCCTTCGATCGGACCACAAATCATCCGCCAAACCCAACCCTAGGCTATTGGAAACCGACGCTGTAGAATATACAGTGAACCCAGATGGAGCCGAACCCCTCAAAAGTTACACGGGATTGAAGAGCAACACAAGAGGATTTCAACCATATAAATCATGGAATTTATAGATTTTTATACCATTTGATTTTGATTTTAGAACTTTCGTGTTTGTTGGAAAAAAAGAAAGCAGCGGCGGAATATTGTTTGACCGAATGAGAGATGAGTTAGGTTTAGAAATAGTTAACGATTATTTATAGGATTATTTATAATATTTTTTTAATCGATTTTTATATTAATATTTAAGCTATCGCTGCTTGTACTCGTCCTTAAAAATTCCTGTGACCACATACGATACCCAAAAATTTTGATAATGGAGATGCAGCTAGAGTTCGACCTTACGGTCTCAATGAAACTGGTTTCATCGAATTCCGACTCCGTCTGCTCACACAACGTATTTTTAACCGTCGAAATACTGACTGTTTTTCACTTTGAAAATCCGTACGGCCACACAGTGATCCAAAAATCACGGAACTTGGAATCTAATAATAATTTGATGTTGCGGATCCAACAAAATTAGTTTCGTCGAATTCCGACTTCGTTTGCAAAAGTGGCTATTTTTAAAGTCCTAAATTACCCTTTTAAATATATAAATATATTTAAAAACAATTAAATTTAATATTTAAAAATAAATATTATCGTATATATTCATAGTGGAATACCATACAGCTCTAGAATATTCCTCTATGAATTTCTAACTTGATATTTCAAATCCCGATTAAATCGATATTCGATTTATAATGAAATTCCTTTTATAAATATAAATAAATCGTTATAAATTATAAAGGAATTCCATAGCGACTTTTCTAAAATTTGATTTGGACATAAATCAAAATCTACACGATGAAATCTCGATTTTTCTCTTCCACTAGAAAAATATACTTCACGGCTCCTAACGTTTCTTGTTTCACAGAAATCCAAATTAAAACGGCTTCTATATATTCGTTTAAAGTTCGAATCGCCAAATCGCGAACTGCCGCGCCATTTCGAGCTCGATTACAATTATATTATAATTCTACGTTTCATAGGTCGTCGATTGAATATATTTGTTCATATAATTCAACTCTAAACTGGACTATATATTTTAAATAATCCAAATTATACAATATTGTGAATTTCACTTTTTTTGATTATTTCTGAATTAAATATATTGCCCTATTATTTAATTGAATAAATATTCAATATAATTTATTCTAGTTATCGATATCGCCACTCGATATTTAATAATTAAATTAATTATTCGACAGCTAAAAAATGCGGGTCATTACAATCTTTCCCCCTTAAAATAATTTCGTCCTCGAAATTGCTAAGCTAGAAGACGACCCTATCTATTGGGTAGACTATATTGTTCACTTCTCAACTTCAGTTTCCCTGACTAATTTAATTTCAATTAAATTATTAATTTAATTCTATTAACGAACATTTTCAAAAATCCTGAAAATTTTCTAACACCTTAACTTTTTGAAAAATTTCGCCAGCACCTCCTTTGTACTGGTCAATAGGTCAAACTCCAACTCGTCTCTCTGGGCCATCTCCAACTCAAAAGAAAATCAAACAGCCAAGCGGCTTGCCAATTCGGCTCATAAATCTTATATCCAATAAAAATATAAACTTGTACCTTTTTGTCGGCATACCAATATATCCTTTCCACATGTTATCAATTCAGCAGATACAAGGGTCATCCCAATCAAACTCCAATCAATTTTTATCCTCAACACAACCATTCGCTTATATCGAAGCCCAATTTCATTCTAACCCCAATCACAATTTTCCGAACTCTTAACTTATTCCTCAATTCCATTTCAGATTATTCTCTGATCAATTCCAGATTTAAATACTTTTATCATCTCCTTTTACTTAACTTCACAAGTTACATTTAAATTCTAGAAATTTTAAATTCCTGGGTTTTCTTTCAAATCAATTTGAAATCATAATACCAATTCAAAACCTTTGAATTTCTGAATAACTTGTTTTCGCAAAACAATTCGAAAACAAAATCCTTGGTAGTAATCCATCACTTACAACTTGAAAATGAACACCGATGATGTCGCGATTCATCATCAGGGTTATTTACCAGCTATTGAAGTGAGTTCAATACTATAATATTTTCAAAAACCATATTCAAACATTTCCCATTTTGAAATCACTTTCAAAATATCATTCACAATGCTTTAAACAAATTTAAAACCTCCTAGGATTTTAAAATTCACGTATATTTAATCCATATCCATTCGTAATACTTATACGAATTTCTAGGTTTTTAATTTCAATTCTGATTCTTAATTCAGATTTTATCCACTTCGTAATACTTATACAAAATTTGATTGTTATTTATAACCACTTCACTTTTATAATCTTACTTGATTATAATAACAACCAACATAAACCAGATTGGAAACCTAATAGCATAAAATTTTTAATTAAAAACACCGAGCTCTCCTCCAAGAAGTAATAGCAGCCATGGCTGCCCCTAGTTCATTCAAGAACCCAATTTTCGAGGACAACCCAACCTCTAATGAGGGTCCTTCTTCCTCCCTTTATCATTCTAAGCTCTCTCATAATTCTCCTCATTATTCTCCTAATTTCTTAGTGGATGAGGACGGCTTTACTAGAGTTGTTAACCGCAAGAAAGGTCAAAAACCTATCTTCTTTCCTAAAAATTATGCTCATTCGAGAAAAGCTATTGAATTCTCCAGTGAAGTCCCTACTACACCTAAGCAGAATCCTTACCCCTCCTCTAATGGAGCACGATACCAATCAAGAAATCCGAGTAGGCCGGCTCAAGAATCAGTTCAGGCATTAAAAGTTAACTCGGTCAAAGATTTAAAAGCATCTTCATGGGCAGATCTTGTTAAAAATAATAATCAAGAATCGAACTTTGATCTGAGGTTTATTGATCCAATAGAAACGATTGGGGAAGAAAAAATAGTCATGGCATCCGAAGAAGTGTGCAACCGTACTGAAAGTAAATGGGAACTCTCAATTGTAGCATATGTTTTCGGAAAAAGACCTCCATATCATTATTTCAGGAATTTTGTGGTAAGAACATGGAACCCAAGTGGTTCTTTCGAGATATTTACTAGAGAAAATGGGTTCTTCATTCTCAGATTCTCTAATGCTGAAGATTCTGAAAAGCTTCTGAACGGAGGACCATATTTTATAAACGGAAAACTGATTATATTAAAGAAATGGTCCAAGAAATTAGTTCTTGATCGAGACTTACTGAGTACTATGCAAATATGGATTCAATTACCAGAGATGAATTTACGTTTATGGGACAAAGAGATTTTTAGTGCAATTGGAAGTCTAGTTGGAACTCCATTAAAGATGGATGAACAAACCGATAAGGAAACTAGGCTGAGTTATGTGAGACTTCTTGTTGAAATTAATGCAGATGTTGATCTACCTAATGTGGTTTCTATCTACACGCATGATGGGGAGGTCATCTCTCAATCAATCACATATGAGACAATACCAGATAGATGTAAATACTGCAAGTGTTTTGGACATTCTGCTGATATTTGTTCAACCAATAATGATCAGCAAAATCAGTCAAAAGATGATGTAATTCATGACATTAATTCCAGTGGTAAAGAATCTGAAATAGTTTCAGATTTCTTTAACACAGAAATCAATACAACTGGAATTAACTCAACATTGCTATGCCCTGAACATGAAGTTGCTCACAAGGCAAATGATCAGGATGAGATGAATATTGATGCACCATCTTTCCACTGGATTCAAGGACTTAGCAGTCAAAAAAATACGGCTAAATCTCTTTCAAAGTCTGCAATCTCCAACGGAAAATCGCAGACTTCACATGATCCAGTCCATATAGTGGGAATAAACTCTGAAATTCCCACATATACTATGGATAAATCAATATCAGATATCTCAAAGGAGAAAGTATCGGAGGGATCCTACGCTATACAAACCTTAGAGACCCTTCCCCTCTCGAAGGACTCAAATATTATTACAGATATAACAAATAACTCAAAACAAGACTATTTGGAAAATAGTAGTGAGCATCTAGATGTAGACCCCATTTACACTAATGTCTCATTGCTGGCTGATGATCTAGCTCCCTCCAAATTTAACATTACCATTGAAAACATCCAGGAGGCTGTAAATCAAACTATTTTTGCAGCCAAGCCTTCAAAGCCCGCTCCTCCTACAAGTAAAACGAAAAAAGGCAGAACCAAAAGCCTAACAGACACAGCATTATTAGAAGAAACTGAAGATGATAAAGATCATGACTTCAGAACCAAATACATTAGTAGAAATGCTAAATGGGATATACAGCTCAAGTCTAAGGACAAAAGCAATTACAAAAAAAGTGGTAAACAGGTGGGAGTTAAAGTGGATAACAAAAGGAACAGTGGTCCCCCTTAGGTACGCTGTTTCTTTTCTCTTTTACAATACTTTTCCTTTTATTAAATGGATATCATAGCCTGGAATTTAAAGGGTCTAAATTCCCCTGAAAGACAACTTGATTTAGCTATTTTTTTAGGTAAGTACAAACCCAGTATTATAGGTTTAATTGAACATAAACTCAACGATCAAAAGATTAATGATTTGCAGTTTAAAATCTTTTCAAATTGGAGCATTATCAATAATAACTTGATGGGTGGTAATGGAAGGATCATGGTTCTCTATAATCCTACCATCTGGTCACTCATCAGTTATTTCATTGATATGCAATACATTCATTGCATTTTTAATAATAAGGGTGGTTTATCTCTAAAAATCACTTTTATTTATGCTTCCAACTTTGAAAATGATAGAATTATGCTTTGGAAGCATATTGAACAGTTCAGTAATGTTATTAAAAGTCCTTGGATGTTAATAGGGGATTTCAACACTGTTTTTCACAATAGTGAAAAAAAGGAGGCAATCCTATACCTTTTACTAAATTAAGTAAAATTGCCTGCTTTATGTTTAAAATTGGATTAATAGAACCCCAAATTGCTGGCAATAAATACACTTGGAAGTCAGGGGAGTTTAGAAATATTCACTGCAAGCTAGACAGGGTTCTATTCAATCAACAATTCAGGGATTTTTTTCCTAACATGTACTGTAGTACTTTACCCCAAAATACTAGTGATCATACACCTATCCTAGTCACTCTCAGCTCAAATAAAGATAAAGTTGGTCACTCTCCTTTCAGATTTGTCAATGGATGGGTGTATGAAAAGGATTACAAAGATATTGTTTCCAATTGCTTTAGTAACAATTTCTATGGGATTGCTCGGTGTATATTCAATAAAACCTTACAGCTGGTTAGGACTAACCTGAAAAATTGGAATTTTTCCAGAAACAGAAAGGACATCATTTCTATTAGGGATGAATGTGATAAACTGCAGGATGAATTAGATAACAATTGCTCAGACTTGAACAAGGCTGAGGAATTTTATAATGCTCGAGCTAAATTAATTAATACTTTTCATATTAGTTCTGTCAATCTCAAACAAAAAGCAAAAGTTGACTGGCTTACAGCTGGGGATGAAGCTAGTAAATTCTTTTACTCTAGAATGTCCAGTAGGAAAAATAGGAGTAATATTGGTAAGATAATTGATAGTAAAGGAAAAATAATAAATGAAGCCTCCATCATTGAGAAGGAAGCAATTAATTATTTTTCCTCTCTATACAACTCTGATAATCTTACCAATAATTTTCCCGATATTGAGTTTAAATATTTTGTTAATAACAATAGCACTGAAATTTTGCTTGCTCCTATTAGTCAAGAGGAGATCAAAAATATTGTTTTTAATGCTAACAATGATAAGAGTCTATGTCCTGATGGGTATGGTGCAAAATTTTACAAAATACATTGGGATGAGATGCAACATATTCTTAGTGACGCAATTTAGGAATTTTTTAATTCTGGTAAGATTTTAAAGAAATCTAACCACACTTTTATCACCTTAATCCAAAAAGTAGAAAATCCTTCAGGACTTGATGAGTATATGCCTATAGCCTGTTGCAATTTTATTTATAAAATCATTTTTGTGTAATAGGTTAAAATGTTTTTTAAAGTTCATTATTTCTGAAAATCAGAGTGCTTTCATTCCTGGTAGATTAATCTCTGAGAATTCCTTATTAGCTCATGAGCTAATCAGGAATTTTAATATGAAAACAGAAATCTCATGTGCATTAAAATTGATCTTCACAAAGCTTCTGATAAAATAAATAGAAATTTTATCATTTATGCTATGCAGAAAATATGCTTTGATGATAAATTTTGTGATTTGATTAAAGATTGTATATGTAATGTGACTTACTCTATAATGATAAATGGTTCCCCTAAAGGCTTCATCAATAGCAATAGAGGAATAAGGCAAGGTGACCCTTTGTCACCATACTTATTCTTTATTGTTACGGAATACTTCTCCATGCAAATGGAGTTAGAAGTTCTTAAGGGAAACATCAAACCTATAAATAGAGTTAAGCCTCACATTACTCACCTATTATATACTGATGATATGCTTCTGTTTTTAAAAGCAGATAAAAGTAGAGCTATTGATGTTCACAAAATATTAGACAATATGGAAAAATACACTGGTTTAGCTGTTAATTTAAATAAAAGCAAGGTGTATTTCAGCAAAGATGTTCTTATTATGGATGAGTTCTGAATCTTCTAAAATTCAAAGAGGGTAATCTCCCTGTCAAGTACTTAGGGCTGCCATTAAGTATTAATCAAGTTAATGACAGGTACTTCCTTAGATAATTAGACATGATTCCGAACAAACTTGAGGGGTGGTCTGGCAAGCTACTTTCATTAGCAGGCAGAATGGAGCAAATACACACAGTCAACACTGCAATGGTTATCTACTGGATTCAGTCTCATTGCATCCCTAATAGTGTTATTAGCAAAATTGAAAAAATGTGCTCCAATTTTATTTGGAAAGGTAATTATCATAAAGTGGCATGGGACATAGCGTGCAAGCCAAAAAAAAAATTGGTGGGCTTGGGCTTAGAAAAATTAAAGATATTGCTGAAGTTAGTAATTTTAAGCTTTTTTGGAAATTCCTGGATGGTAAATCTCTTTGGTCCAGATGGATGAGAGAAAAATATTTAAAAAACAATAAGAATTTCTGGATTGCTAGAAAAGAGATGCACCATTCATATGTTTGGAAAAACATTTTGGATTGCAGAGATATAGGTAGGAAATTTCTACTCAGAAAGTTAAAAGATGGAAGTCAAACCAATTTATGGTTTGACCCATGGATTAGTGGTAATTCACCAATCAACCTTCTAGGTTGGAATGACCTATATATTCTAGGGGGGTTAATGACAGAGTGCAGAATACTATATTAAATAACTGTTGTAGCTTTCTTAACAACCCTGCTGCTAGTATATTTAAAAATTCTATTTTTGGGTATTCATATTGATCAGGACTGTTATAAGGATCATTGGACTTGGAACTTGTGTTAAAAGGATAAATTCTCTTTCAAAAAAGTGTGGGAGTTTTTACAAGGGGATGAAGTTTAGGTTAACTGGCACAAAATTATTTGGTGCAAAGCAAATAGTCCCAAAATGACTCACTGTACTTATTTTGCTATTTTAAATAAACTTCCAACCAGAGAAAAATGTTGTAAATGGTATAAGAGTTCTGAAAACATTTGCCTTTTATGTAATAAAGAGGTTGAAAGCTCCAATCACTTATTTTTTAACTGTAATTTCTCCCAGTACATCTGGTTTAATGCCAAATGCACTTTGGGTTTCAGTCGTGCATATGATACTTCAAGCATCAGGGACAGTATTGAGTATATTTTAAAAAATATTAAGCTCAAGTCCTACAAATTTAATAGAGCTTGCATATTACTCACTGCATCTGTTTATTATATTTGGAGAGAAAGAAACCAGAGGCTTCATACTGGTAAGGAAACTAATTGCATTCAAATCTGGAAAACTGTTCTTCATGACAGTGAAATTATCATGAAAAAAGTTAATAGATTTGGAAATGATAACATGCATAATCTTATGTCTCATAAAGATAATGCAGATGAAGATAAACAAGTTGAAGAATTTTTACTAAATAGCAAGCAGCTCTCCAACTAAAAGCTCTCAAGTCTCCACACTGGTGAAAGAAGACATTGTCACACCAATAGCTTTCAACACTGCAAAGGGAGGAACCATAGCATTATTGATAGTAATCCTCCTAATTTAAATAATAGGAACAATAATACTATGTCCTTACCTATTGCAGGAAATAAAGAACATCTTCTCACCAGCAAAGATGCTTTGATCAGATCTGACGTCCTCACTGGGGCTTCCACTAACTCGGCATTCAACTCTAATCTCAGAAAGGGATGTAGACAAATTTCTGATTCTAATGTGCGTGATTATTTGAGCAGTACAGATAGTAATCAAATGTTTTTACCAGTGGCAGAGCGTGGTTCCTCCAGCAGTGATCCAGATCTCGCAAAGCATCTGGATAAGAAGAAATTAGATGGAAAGCTCAGATTTTTACACAGAATCGGGGATAATCACTACAAGAGCAAGTTGAACAACCAGATTTATCACTTATCTGTTTGGACTGAAGGAGAGAGCAGCATTAACAGCTCGGAGAACAACAATAGATATCTGTTTGGACTGAAGAGAAGCTTTGGGACATGGAAAGTTCAGATCTTAAAGTTATAAACTCAACAACTCACATCGAGCTTCTAGATTTGCCTTCGTGAAAGCATTTTAGGTTGCTGAGACACTATGAAGCCAATCGTAAACTGGATCCGAGCAATCAAAGCAAGGATACCAATGAAGAGATGGTGTGGAAGCCGCCATGAAGACATCGGATTTAATTTTCCACAGAGGAGACGCCATTTCTGAGTGTTTTTGAGAGATTAGAGGAGTTATGTTTGTGTCGGCTAGGGTTTCATAACCCTATTCTCTTATGATATGTTATTGGGTTTCATTTGGGCCTTGGGCCAAATATTGTTTTTATCCTGTTTCAAAAAAAAAATAACAACCAACACAACCAATACACTATATTATTTCCAATATGGATACCAAAATATAAATTGGGTAAAATTATCCCATTTACCCTCTTTTCAAAACATACCATGTTGGTTCATCGTATTCAAGTGTTTATAAACACCAATCAATAAAATTTGCATTACTGTATCGACCAGAATTCATAAACCACTCGACCAATAAAGCTCCACAATATAAAACATCTTTTTATATCAAATAAAAAATACGCGCTCATACATATACACTCACTCAATCTAGGGTATTACTAACCCCATCTCTAACGAGTCACGCCATAGAGCCAAGGTAATACTTAACCTTCAGCTCTGATACCAACTGTAACGACCCGGAAAAAGGCGATCTTGGTTATCCGATATACAACACATATTGAACATCAAGGATCGAAAATAAACAAAAAGTTAATGAAAGAAATTAGAGGGTGAGAATAGATAAGATAGAAACTTAGAATAGAAGAAGAAGAAGAACACAACATCAGAGGAACACGAACCTCACAGCGGAATGAATAACATACAATATATAACATAACTTTGAAATATAAATCTGTACTTGAATATACATATCATTTCCAAAGTACAGCACTTACAACACAGCGAAAATAAACAATAGTTATATGATCCTGAAGTCTCCTGCTCCAGCTCTTCAAGTATCTGTAAATCCTGACTACTTGACTGCCCGTACAAAATAGGGCACCCAAGAGTTTAGGGAAACAAAACAAAATAAACTCCGGGTCAGTCATGGGACTGGTATAAGTAAAACAGTTTAAAACAGTTTGAGCCATTAAACGATATCTCATAAGGCCACGCCGTGTAACGGAATGGGTTTTTCCCTTATGAGAATCCGAAATAATCTTTATATCAAAACTCATTAATATTATTAAAGTGTCTATCAACCACAATATAATAATCATCTAGCAGAAACGCTTTCATCTCACGTTCTATATATATAGTATACAATCAAAACCGCAAGCACGTATTGGGTAATGGATTTCCAACTATGACAAGGTATGGAACCACCTTTCGCTAGCTTACCTCTAGAGGGGAACACACTGGGTTCAACAAGAACATCGTGCAACCCGGCCACACATGATCGACCACTCATTTTGCTTGAGTGTATCGAATGTATATCACCAACGATTGGGATCAGCAACCGTTTCCTGAATGGGACAGCATTGACAATAGATTTTTTTAAAAGTAAATGAAACTCTAGATCAGGTGATTATACACGCTAATAGGTGTGACCTACATAGTCATGCTGCCTGCCCGATTTCTGTCATTTCCCGGTTGTGAGGCTAGAGGCCACGATTATCACTGACAGATCACACGTTTATTCACTTTGAATGTCACATTGTCATAGCTGCCAAATCACAAATTGATTTCTCCAAAAATACCACGGGTATATAGCTAAGAGAAACGAATTCATTCGCCACCAAACATAAATACGTTTGAAGAGATTAACTTACGCGATCTATTAAATATACTTTGTCAGACATTCTTCCATACAGGTCGTCCTGGGACTGGACAAACCGAAGGCACTATTCAGTACAATCATCTTAGGAAATTGTTATCTAAGATTTATACAACAGCCCTTTCACTTTACTCCCTCTTCAATTATCTTTGGCATATATGATTCGCAATGCTTATGCCAATATGGAGTGGTTCTTCGGATAATAATCCAACCGGTCTCTCCCTATTAACAACGTTAAAATGGTCGAAAACTTCGATAGTCGGTGATTTAACTATCAAATGAAAACATGTCTGTGTACACACAACGATCTTATTTCCAAATGTAATTATCGATCCAATCATCAAACATATATATATATATTTCCTCATTTTCTATGTTTAGAAAATATATGGTATTAACATTGGAAAACATTTCCATGGCTTAATTACGTATCACTATTCTTCCACATCTATCAGACTCTAACTATAACCTAACAAGATAACAACTTCCTAAGTATAAACCCCGAAGGACGAAACCAACATTAGATCGATACTCAGGAAACCATTCAACTTATTAATCTCTAGTCAGTTTCCAATTTTTGTTTAACTCCATTTCGATTAACTCTAATTGAATAACTCTATTTGCTTAACTCTTATTCGAATAACTAATATTCGATTTACTCTAGTTTCTTAACTCTTATTCGAATAACTAATATTCGATTTGACTCCATTCGCTTAACTCTAGATCGCAGCGATCACAATGGTTACGCCTGATTCCCTCAGGAAACATTCGACCGTCGTAGGCTATCTACAACCCTGCGAATTACGCTAGCAGTCGTGCAAAATGACAACTTATCCTGAATAACTATGTTTGACTACTCTATTCGACTAACCATATTCGATTAACTCGACTTCGAATAACTAAATTCGATTAACTCTTTTATATCTCGTCAACTTCCATTTTTATAAATCATGTTTATTTTCCCAATAAATATTCCTTTTATAATTCTATTTACTTTCTAAATAAATATCCCTTTATTCTATTTATTTTCTAAATACCTGGAAAATTCCCTTTTATACCTTCACGTATTTCTTACGGTATTTAAAATACCAATTAACCGAGATCGATATCATTCAACACACAGAATCCACAACAGATTTTATATCACATCATATATTACAATATATGAACAGAACAGTATTATAAATATTGAGGAACCCAGTTGGGTCCCTCCAACCTGTTTCCTTGCATCACAGATGTTAAACAACGCAAATAACACGAATATAAAATATTCTGATAACAGAATCAATATTCGATTTACGATTCATATATATATATATATCGTTATCTATATTTTCAACCAATGCATACACAATTCAACCAAACAGTCAGCACACAGCAATCGGTCATCATTTATCAGTTCTAAATATACGCTATAAAGATAGAACTGTTCAGAGTTGGTGAGTTTTACTCACTTTGGCAGTTCATCATTGAAGAACGATAAACTGTTTGTTTGATTTGAATCAAACAATTTATTTCGTCATAAATTCAAACTAGCTTCTATCCACTTCCAGTCAGCTTCATTGTGAAGCTCTTGTCCATACGGTCCCAATGCAACTTACGGTTCGAATTTCTTTAAAATTCCTTGGCCCACTTAAACTTAGAACCCGCTCTAACTCATCTTCTCCTTTCCAGGATTCAAACCCGTCACCTGCTCCACAACCACAAGGCCTTTGCCGCACCTTTCCCCTTCAACTGCTCCTAAACCTTTCAACGAACAACCAAACTAACTCCACCGCTACACTCCTCTCCTCGTCCTCTTCGAATCCATCCCACCCATGTCGTACTCGATCCCTTCACCACAAAACCGACCATGATAATTTATGCTCCCCCTTGAAAACGATCGAACAAAAACCACACCAGAACCCGCAAAACACAGCAACAAGGTGCCATTCAACTACACGAGTTCAAACCTGACCTCCATTCCTTCAATTGGACCACAAATCATCTGCCAAACCCAACCCTAGGCTATTGAAAACCGACGCTGTAGAATATACAGCGAACCCAGATGGAGCCGAACCCCTCAAAAGTTATACGGGATTGAAGAGCAACACAAGAGGATTTCAACCATATAAATCATGGAATTTATAGATTTTTATCTCATTTGATTTCGATTTTAGAACTTTCGTGTTTGCTGGAAAAAAAGAAAGCAGCGACGGAATATTGTTTGACCGAATGAGAGATGAGTTAGGTTTAGAAATAGTTACGGATTATTTATAGGATTTTTATAATATTTTTTTAATCGAATTTTATATTAATATTTAAGTTATCGCTGTTTGTACTCGTCCTTAAAAATTCCTGTGACCACATACGATACCCAAAAATTTCGATAATGGATATGCAGCTACAGTTCGACCTTATGGTCCCAACGAAACTGGTTTCGTCGAATTCCGACTCCGTCTGCTCACACAGCGTATTTTTAACCGTCGAAATACTGACTGTTTTTCACTCTAAAAATCTGTACGGCAACACAGTGACCCAAAAATCATGAAACTTGGAATCTAACAATAATTTGATGTTGCGGATCCAACAAAATTAGTTTCGTCGAATTCCAACTTCATTTGCAAAAGTGGCTATTTCTAAAGTCCTAAGTAACCCTTTTAAATATATAAATATATTTAAAAACAATTAAATTTAATATTTAAAAATGAATATTATCGTATATATTCACAGTGGAATACCATACAGCTCTAGAATATTCCTCTATGGATTTCTAATTTGATATTTCAAATCCCGATTAAATCGATATTCGATTTATAATGAAATTCCTTTTATAAATATAAATAAATCGTTATAAATTATAAAGGAATTCCATAGCGACTTTTCTAAAATTTGATTTGGACATAAATCAAAATCTACATGACAAAATCTCGATTTTTCTCTTCCACTAGAAAAACATACTTCACCGGCTCCTAACGTTTCTTTTCTCACAGAAATCCGAATTAAAACGGCTTCTATATATTCGTTTAAAGTTCGAATAGCCAAATCGCGAACTGCCGCGCCATTTCGAGCTCGATTATAATTATATTATAATTCTACGTTTCAACGGTCGTCGATTGAATATATTTGTTTATATAACTCAAGTCTAAACTGGACTATATATTTTAAATAATCCAAATTACACAATATTGTGAATTTCACTATTTTTGATTATTTCTGAATTAAATATATTATCCTATTATTTAATTAATTAAATATTCAATATAATTAATTCTGGTTATCGATATCGCCGCTCGATATTTAATAATTAAATTGATTAATTATTCGACAGCTAAAAAATGCGGGTCATTACAATAATTATCAGCCAGTTGATGTTAGAACCACTTTTGGTCTAACAGCAATAGAATGGACCATTAGTTCTGAAATTTTGCGTGTTGAATTATTTCATAATTAGCAATTTGTTTACATGCTTTTTGTTCTTTCATATGAATCAGTTTCTTCCTCCATTTATTTTCTTTAATACTAGGTAAAACAAATATAATCTGCAGCAAAGTCAATTATGTTACATAATCAAGCATAAATTGCATATTATTACTAATTTAATCACTTAAACCAAGAAAAAAAGGAAAATTTAATCTACTTTCAAGAAAAGGCATCATTTTACTTGATCTATTTCCAATTTCAATAGAATGAAATAGGTTGTGTAAGTTTTTTTATAATAATTGCATGTCAATATAAAGAAAAACAAACAACTAGTGGACTTGGTGTATATATTTATTGGAAAAATATCAATGAAACCACAAGTCGGTATGGCAAGGAGAAAAAGCATACATTTACAATAAACAGAGAAGGGGCAACTAAGTGAAATCGAATATTAACAATTGTCATGTATACTATAAGATTTTAATTACCCAATTTGGTCATTTTTATTTCTATATAGTAACAATAAATTTATAATTTTAGTGGCAGTACAGATTTAAGACAATAAAATTAGATAGTAGAAGAAAAAAAACATGAGATAATTTGATGAGATCAAACTACGAAACCATCTATCAAGTAAAAATAGATAAAACAATATAGGTAACTTGGAACAATACATTTTATTAATGTGTACATTATATTAATGTGTACGTAAATTTAAGAATATGGTTCAATATACTAAGGGTATGCCTAAATTACTAGCTTTGATTTTTCATCATTTTGCATTTACATTGTGACCTTTATACGTCTTCACAAATCACTAATCTCATCACCACTTCAATGCTATACTGGTAGGATATTTATGTTTAAATCCGTATCCTTTATCTTTTGAATACTGCCCAATATATGAATTTTAACATTTTTTTCTATCTCTTGTTTACCTTTCTATGAATGCCACTTTGAAAAAGGTTCTACCTCGAACTGCCCCAATGTCTCTCCCGTAGATTTCATATTCTTTAATTTATGCTTTTCCTAATTGTTTCTTTCCCGAGCGTTTTTTTTCCTATATTTAAAAGGAAGGATTAGAATTTTGATACTTCTATAATTCAATGAATGTATTGCCTCATTCTTTGGCTGCCAAAAATAAAAGGAAGGATCTAATCTCCTTAGGCAACTTTATTTTTTTCCTTTAATAATACAAATAAGTTATAAGACAACAAAAAATATTTACTTTTCCTTTTTCTTCTTTCATTTCATGGATAACAAATAGGAAAAATTGCTGAGCCGAGAATATTTTGAGATGGCATATCATCCTTTTTGTTAATCAATACAAGTAGTTATTATTTATAGAGAGGATTTGCACTGCGAAACTAAAGATGACAATCAAGATTCCAAAATATAGTTTTTTTGTATTATTTATCTATCACTAAAACTGTTTGACAATTTATTATTTAATTATCAAAATTTTATATGTACAAGTAGTTGGAAATAATATTATTGCTTAGTCCATATATACACACGGACTATATATATATATATATATGTGTGTGTGTGTGTGTGTGTGTGTGTTTGAGGGGGAGGGGGATGCGCATGCGTGCATGTTTACATGCATATGTATGTATGCATGCATGTGTGTGTGCACACACACACACATGCATGCATATATATATATATATATATATATATATATATATATATATATGGACGTATGGTATTTGGTCATTGTCAAATGAACGATAAGATTTGTTCAATTTTTATTACTACCTAAGTGGCACTACATAGATACTTAAACACAAAGTGTTTAATGTTGTAAGTTAAAGAGTGATTGACATTGCATTAATGACATTAAATTTTATATACACACAACCATCACTTGGGCAAGTTACCCAGGTGCACAAAAGGAACTTCAATGCAGATGTCGTAATTACTTAGTGTTACTCATATTTCATCAATTTATGTGTTCATATTGGTTGGAATATACATAGTCAGCGGATTCAAAATTATTATGTTGCACGTTATTATTAATTAATTTGTTGTACTGAACCAATGAAATGAATCACTTGAACGGGTCAAATATCATATTATGAACATTTAGGTACATATATTATTACCAAGTCGAGAACTTAACTTCTTCGGTCGTTTTGCATTAGATAAGTTAAAAAATAAATTTGAAATCATATCCAAAGAAGTTCCTAAAGGGTATGAACATAAAAACTGTCTGGCCTGGTTTATTTTCCCCCCATTTTACTGACGCTCAACTGAAGGAATTTTTATTTTATAACCTCCGTTTGACTTGCATTTTTTTTACTGTGTTGACACTAGGTTTCCAACAAATTTCTTTCTGGGATTCTTTATTTTTCTATAAAAAAAAAAATCTAGTTGTCATGACTTGCCGAAAGTCACAAATTATACAGTAGAGCTGGTGATGTTTTCAAATGTGAAGTCTTACCGTAATATACTGAAATACATAAAATTACTATCTCCATTCTTTACTTACTTTCTTTGCCTACAATCATGCCTAGGAATAAGTCCAAAATGAGAAGCTTAACGCTTGGAATACTGCTGATGCTTTTTGCATGCTTTCTATCTAGAACATTTTTTTCATTGCTGCTGCCTATGGCTAATGTTGACTATGCTCATAATAAACAACTCAATGTTAGAATCTTGGATTTCAGAGTATTTGTTTTAGTTTAATCCAGTCTCGCTTTGTTGAATGTAGAATGATAGCTCGTTCATATAATTGTTACAAATATGTTTTCCTTTGCCGACTCCATTCTGAGATGATATTTCATTCTTATGTTTTCAATAGTTGATAGAAGCTTCCATTTATTGTGCTTGAACAATGTCTGGAATCAGACCAAGAACATCAATTCCTTTGTTATACATTGTTTTTAGATTCAACGGATGAGATCATATAGTTGCGGTGCAGCTTACATATTTTCAACATTTCAAGCTTTTGGTTCTTAGCTGCTCAATAACAGTGGCATAAAAGTTGACGTTCAGTATTCAGGTCAGTTTTAATATATTTACAGACCATAATTGACACGTTTAGAGACCCTTAAATATTCACCAGGTAATAGACGGTACTCTTAGAAATGAGCAATTAACGCATACAGGATTCTCTACTAATGCCTGTAACAATGCCTATTTTAGTAAAAATAAACCGATGTGCTACTTCAAATTGCATTCTGAGACAATTACGTTATTAGCTCAATTTTTAAACCTTATTATGTATATAGCCCGGTTTCGAAACCAATTATGCTTATTGCCCGATTTTAGAAAATACACTGGTGCAATCTAGAATTGCGCCAGCGTAAAAAAATTTGCACTAGCTCCATTTCAAATTGCATCAATGCAAATATTGATTTTTTATTTATTTTCCTAGCGCCATTTCAAATTGCATCATTATAAAAACAAAATACAAAAAATTGAACAGGCGAGATTTTAAATTGCCCCGTGTATTACGGTCAACTCAGCATTGAGTTGGCCAAAACCGGGCTATAAACGTAATTAGTTTCGAAACCGGGCTATTTGCGTAACAATGTTTGTAAAAGGGCTAGAAAAAGAACCCTTTATGTGACTTTGTCTACTGTTTCCATGTTATTCCATTCAACTACTTTTCAGTACCATTTACTGCTAACATACTTACTATAATTTGCTTTAATTCACCTGCTTTACTTTCTCTTCATTTACTATAAACCGACAATATTTTCGCTATTTCGTATGTGAATCACGGGCACACACTTGTATTTAAATAAAATACTGTTTGAATATTTAAATTCTTGTGCAGTAGTATTCTATTTAAATATAAATATTTAATTATGTCTATGATGTAGTAAAACATTACAATTGTAAACACATTTATAATAATAAATATATTTTTGTTATCATAAAAAAAATCATAGAATTGTTAGATACAACAATCTCGCCCTTTTGATGATGACAAACATATGATAAGATTTTGAATATAATAAATGTGTTTAATAGTGAATGTTTGAACTTCCCCTATATGTATGCTCCCTATGCAACAGAAACTCCCCCTAAATATGTGCATTAGTGAAAAAGATAATAATAATTTAAACTTCAATATTGAAATATTCAATGAATATTCACTCATTGATTAAAATCTTAACCCATTCTCCCCTTTTTGTTGTCATAAAAAAGATACAGAAACTAAAATAGTGATGAAAAATAGACTAGTAATAAAAAATCATCTCAAGAGCGAACGTTCATCATAATCAAACAAAAATCGTAATATTCTAAGAACTTGTGACAAATTTCACATTGTAGAATGATGGATTTATGAGGAAATTTATAAAAATGGAGAAATTTATAAATATAGAATCCAATTATTTTCAAAACAAGATTTTTTTTATCAAAAAATGAGTACAAAACAGTGATTGATTTGGATTATGATTATAAATTCAATTTAAGTATCGAAATCAAATAATCTCAAATCCCAATGACTATCAATCAACAAATCATAATACATCATAAAATATTAACACTTTTCACAAATTAGAAAAATGGAATGATGGGTCTGTTTTTACACACCAAGGAGGATTTCATAAAAAAATATTTATTTTCCTTTTTCTTTTCATTTAAGAGCACATTGACCACGCATAACCAAATCTTGGATTTTTAAATGAGGTCAGTTGCAGCTTAAATTAGAAGTAATCCCATAAACATGCGTAACTAGATCTTGGATTTTAAATGAGGTTAGAGAAACACTTATGTATATCATATATTTATCGTTTTCATTTTCAAAATCTCCTCGATGTATGAAAACAATATGGATGATAGAAATATGGTAGGTACTGAAATGATTATGAAATAAAATTTTAAATTAATCATATTATGAAATTTGTTCAACTGTACCAGGATCTTTGAAAATTTTCAATTATCTCTATTTCTGAAAAAAAAAATACAGTCACATTTCCATTACAAATTTGAAGCTGCATATTCATTAAGATGATTTTTTTAAAAATATTAAACTCTTCACACTAATATAAAATCGTAATGAATGGCAGAATGATGATAGACTAAGAAGATGTCCGTGAAATAAGAGCCAATTCAAAGATATTATAAAAACTGTTCAAAATATCATGAGTTTTAAATAAAATTTCCTCTTGTTGTGAAATATACAATAGTCACAACTCATCACAATTTCAAAATTATGGTAATAATTTTGATGAATTCTAAATACAGTTTAGTTTGGTTATTGATTACAATTTCTGAATAAATAATCAATAAATGATTTTAAAATTGAAAATCAATTACAAGAGGACTTTGAAAAATCTATACAAGATGAGAATCAGTATAAAGAATCAAACAAATGAGTGAAAAAATTTCAAAGCATTTAAGGATGATACCACTTGTTATCTCCACTAATGAGGATTTTAATACCGCCCCGGTGGCAAACAAAGGTATCTCAGACAATTATATCCAATCACCAAGCCCAAGTAGAAAATATAACAATCCAGTTACTTTTATAAGAGCAGCAAGACAAATCCAGAATAAGTTTCACAAGAGATTTTTCAGAAAATTTACAGCAAGTCCAAGAAGACAAATCATGATTCAATCCAGACCATTTTATCAGAGCGACATAAACAATTTCAGTCCAAAGATGCACAAGCGAATTTTCCAGAACTATTTCGAACAGGTACAGGAGATAGTTCATGTTCCAAGATTAAATGGATATTTTATTTGAAATCATTTGAGTAAATGTGCAAAATCAGGATTCAATGAAACAAGATTATTTATTTTAAACCCAAGATGTGCGTGAGCTTCACGAGATCAGTAATTTCAAATGATTTTAAACAAAACAAAGATCCAACCTAAATGATCATGAATAGAAATGAATTTCAAGATTGAAGCCAAATGTTTTTCAGTTTAGAAAATATCAAGTCTTTCTAAAATGAATTAAAAGAAACTCAAAACAGCAAAGTTGTATGAAATTTCATTAAATTTTCAGATCTTCAAAAAATTTAGAATTCAAATTAACAGTGTTCAAGATATGGTTAGAATGCTTTAGCATTGTTTGGAACTCAGAAATCAGTAATAAACTTCAAAATAATTGCAGACATTTACAGTTTTGAATTCAAGATATGGAAATCATTAAAACATGAGAGTTTTATACAAATGAAGAAAATTTGCACAAAATCAAGAGTTCTGCATTTTGAAGTTTAAGAAGCTCAAGAAGTAAAAAAAATTGCTGTGACAAAGCAGATAAGTTGAAAAAATAGAAGATGTAGAAGAAGGAATTAAAAGAAGAAAATAAACAGAGAATATAAACAGACAAAAAATGTGAGTTTGGAGATTATACCTAATTTTCAGTAGATGATGCTGATTCTCTAACTCATAAGACTTGGTAAAGAAACTTTAGATAACACAAAGATATGAAGCAGTTTGAATTTAGTTATCTTTTTGCAAAGTAGTTCCTTAGCCTCCACCAATGCCTAAGAGTTTAGGGGAACAAGTGGTCTAATAAATTTTGTAAAGCCACTCTTGGCTATGCTCATAACTTTTGGTAGCCAAACCTGTTTGTATAGCAATCCATCTGAATTTACTTTTGTACCATTAGGGACCCAAATCTGTTTGAATTTAGTCAAAATCGTTTTATTTCTTTTTGGGATCCAAGATTGTTTAAAAGGATCGTTACACAACAAATTGACATCTTGTTTGTGATTCAAAAATCCTTTGAAAATTTTAAAATTCAAATTTTCAAAATAATCTTTTTCAAAGCACACATGAATTCAGCTTTTCAAAATTATCAAGTTTTCCATACCCAAGACCATTTTTATTTCCACAAGAAAATTGATTTTTCAACAACATATTCAAAGATTTTTCACCCGGTTGAAAAACGTTCCTAATTTAATTCAAGATCATTGATTTTGAATTTAAAAAGATTATTCACATTTATCAGCTTAGAGAAATGGTCGATCTCACATTCTCTTTTCTCAGATTCATTTTGTTTCAAGATCGAACTTTAATTTTCACGCATTTCAATATTGGCGTTAGATTCAGAAATTTCAGATTCAATTGATTTTTTTTTTCAGATTCAAGTTTTTCAAATTTCTTGAATTTTTCAATTTCATTCTCAAGCTATTTCAAGATCAAATCAGTTTCAATAAAAAAAAATCCAGCAAATTCATATTCGGGATTTTTGGTAGTCTTAAAATTTCAAATTCCTTTTGCAAAAAATTATTTGTGCTTTCAAGCTCAATCTTGTTCTCTTTTAAAACCAAGATTTCATTTTCAAATTTTTGATTATTTTCATTTTGGTGAACAAGATCATTTTACAAATTCAAACATTTTTTGCAATTAGAGTTCGAAGACTTCTTGACGTTTCTAAATTTTGATTCCAAAATATTGATTTTGTTGATCAACTCAAGTTTCAGATTTAAGAGTTTTATTTTTAGATTTGAGATTCTCAACAGATTATGTTAAACCATTTAGAAGATGAATCAAATCTTTATAAGAAAAATCTCTTGTTGAGTCTCCATCTGAATTTCCATCCGTACAAATTATTAAGCACAAATCTGAATCTGAGTTGGTCTTTGAGGGTTTTGAGCAGTTGTCAATTCTTACATACTTCGTATTGAGAGTATTCCAGATTTCCTGTGCAGTTAAACAGTGGAAGATATGGTTATATTGAACATCACCAATATAAGAATATAAAATGTGTGTAACACGAGAATTAAATCGAATGTCATTCCTATCACTATATCATACCCAATAACAATAATACTCCAACATTTAATATTAACAAATTTTAGATGGGATTCCATTTCTGATTTCCAATTTAAAAAATCTGTACCATTAATAATAGTTGAAATATGAATGGGCTGGCTCTCACTGGGTTGATAACAAGGGAACACTATGACTCTAGAGTTAATGAAAATACCTGCTCTGATACCACTTGTTGGATCTAGATTAACTCCAGAGGGGGTGAATATGGTTTATTGGAATTTTATGAAATATTAAAAATATCACAGCACATATTTCAATAGAGAAATTAAATGCATAAAATAAATAACACAGATTTTACCGAGCTTTGACAAACCCTACCTACTGCTGCATTCCCCAAGATTTCTTTACTAGAATTAAAACAATTTCTATGCTTACAAAATCCCTGCAAACTTGCGACATCCACCCACAACTATTCTAATCCTATGCTCAAAACCCTATACTGATTTTAACCGCAAAATCAGTTTTTTCTCGAATTACAATCCTGTAACTCTAGACCCCCGTTATACATCCTATAACTAGAAAATTTAGTTTTATAGAAAACTAAAAGTTTCAAGTTTTACAAATAGATAGATTACAAAAGAAAATAAACAATACAAGATAAACTAAAATAAATAAAATCCCCTTTTATAATTAGCACAGGGTCGTCCTCTTTTATCTCCTTTGAAATCTTTGCTTTAATAAAATGTCGACCAAGATAAAAGATTAGGGCTATCCCTTTGCCTCAAATCACAATGCGATTTCAAACTTTTCCTCTGGAAATTTGCTCTGATGTTCTTCGAGAATGATTACTCTTGGTCGTTCGAATTGGGAGTTCTTATAACCGAAAATTCCTGTGAGTTCTCTGAATTGATTTTTATATTTTCTTTCGAATTGTTGCCTTTTGTATTTTCGATGCTAGCCTGTGATGCTTTGGTGTAGTTTATATAGGGTAAAACAAACCCTTAAACATCAATGATTTCCTCAATGATTTAATACTGATAATTGCATGATTTTGTTGCCTTAATACGGAGTGGAACAGCTTTTAAAGCTTGTATGATATCTAATTTACTACCTTGAATTGGATGTCATGAATTCTATGATTTAATTCTGGAAACAAAATAATTGTTTTCCTTAGCCCTTACGTGATTGTAAAAATTTAGAAACAAATTAGCTGCTCTGTGAATTTTAGGAAAGCGTTGAATCTTGTGAATTAATTGTTTTCCCAAAAATGATTTCTGGAAATTGTGGCATACCTTAAAACAAATGATTGATTTTTTTTTGTTCTATATATGTGCATTTGAAAACTAGAACTAGTTTTTAATGAATAATGGAAACATTTGACCGAGATCCTATGCTTGCCAAACATGCTAGAATTAATTTCTTGCCAAGTATAATAACTTTGATTACCAAAAAACTTTCCAAAAGAAGAAATAATTGCGAAGAATGTCAATAAATAATTTTCCATGCTTCTGTTATTTCAAAGAAAAAACAACTTGCACACCGATTTATTATTACCTTGATTGCTCCATTTTTCATCTTTGAACTGCTAACCTTATGATGAATCATAAACACAAGTATATATGTAATTATGCTTGTGTATATGTGTGTCATTCTACATTGTTGCTAGCTTTAAACCCTTGTGCATACATGTTTCGACCTACTCTATTGTTTAATGGGCTTGATACCCTTTGGGTTGAATTCAAGTCTGTGTACACCACATTGAACCTGACACTCTTTTTCTTGCGTATATGGTTTCAAATTGGCATTTTCGTATACATGCACCTATGTGTATTTGCACCGCTGCACCATATTTACTTGTTGCTTGTGTTTGATCTTTGCATGTTGTTTTTCCTCTCTATCTTTTGTTGCTTGTTTCAATACTGAATAGTTTGGGTTGGCTTTGATGTCATGTGTGAGCCTGAGTTGTTTTACTGGCACTTGACATTACATATGTATATATATAGCTATACATATCTATCTACAAATATGGAGATATGCTTGACCACATAAAACTGTTGCTTGACCATTTTGTATTTCACCTGAGCTTTGGTGATGAGCTTGATTGGTTTTTGACATATCTACATACATATGTGTTGTTGCACCTTTTAATGCGCATTGTTCCATTTTGAATGTATGCTATATACATATCCATGCATATAGATTCACTTGTGTTTAGGCCATGCATCTTGAATTTGTGTATTTTTCTCCATACATGTATATACAAATATGTATATATATATATATATATATATATGTGTGTGTGTGTGTGTGTGTGTGTGTGTGTGTGTGTGACCTATCCCTTATGCATGTTGATCTGGGACTCCTGGACCATGAACTGTCCATTTTAGCTAATGCATCCATATTAACTTGGCAATTTTCTTGGGCTTGTGCTTGTACTGTGTCCATGAAATCTGGTGTACTTGCGTTGCATGTCATACATGAGTACTCTTGCCATGTGTCATTGTATGCAACTGTGTAGATGCTCCTCATTGACTTGATTAATTGTGTCCATGTTGAAACATGTTTGGACATGTATTTGCAGCTGTGTTGGGTTTATCCATGTTATTGAGTCACTTGATAACTTAATGTAGTATATACAGGTGTGTGTGTGTGTGTATAAACTTGTACATATGCATGTATGTGTGTGTGGGGGGGGGGGGGGGGAGGGGGGTTCTTGGCGTTTGAACTTATACTTGCACGATCTTGTTGAACTGAGTATTTTGAGCTCTGTCTTGACATGTCATTTTATACATTCATGTATATATATACACAAATATGTGTGTGTGTGTGTGTGTTTGCAACTGAACACCTTATACTGATATATTTGTCCCATCTGATACATGGATGACCATATTGCCTGTGACGACTGCCCATAACCCTTGTACTATAAAAGGGAAATAATGCACTGAAAGATGTGCAAGGCTGTCATGGCTATCATCAAAGTAGGTAAACACAAGCGGAACCTGTCGTAAAACTGACAGCGCAAGAATAAAATATAATAGAACATATACAACAGGTAGCAATAGTGAAGCAGAAACACTGGACTTCCATACAACTAGAAAGTAAGACCCACAAACTTGGAAATAGTATTTATACAAAGTTGCCTGACTACATCACTCAGAAAAACAAATAGCGGAAATTCAATTATTAGCTAATAGTAAAACTGGTACGTGAGCCTCCTGCTCGCCATCAATCAGCATCGTCGTCCTCACTAAAGCATTACCTATCACCTGTTACTTAGTCTACCCATCCACAATCGGATGAACAACCCAAGGTAATAAGAGGATACATAAAACCTTGAGTCAGACAACAGTCTTAGTGAGCGATAAAAAAGCTAACAAACTTCAACAATAAAGTGTATGAGAGGGGATAGATAAACATACTAATCTACCCATGACACTAGAGAAGAACTCAACCTTATCTTCCCCACATCGATCGGACAGTGATAGCCTTTACAATCCATTCAACCAAAGGAATAACAATTCATACATGGAAACCAGAGCAACCATTCAATCATGGAAAACACACATAACATTCAGATTATATAAGTCTCACACAGAACAACCAATCATCCATGACTGACTCTGGCTATCACCGCCAATCCTGCTTTGAAACCACCGTTAATCGTATGACGGCCAACCTTGCCATATGTAAAGGGCAAATGATAACCCCATTTCTAGCATAAACTCCATATGTCCAACCTTGACAACTATGCCTTTCAACGATACCTAAGGTACTCGACCAGCCACCTTTCAGTCCATTGGGTGCCCACATTGTACCCCTGCTTTGAGCCTGCTAGAACTTACGACAACGATGACTTCTCGGCCTTCGCATCTCTAGTCGTCCAACCTTGACGGCTATTTACTGCCCAAGCGACCTTCTCGAGCAACCATTATCCATCAACTCATGGCCTTTGAGTTGTCTGCCTATTCGTTGCTTTTCACCGATCAACGAACATATCACATCATTTCGAACATCCCCTTCTGGATTCTCGTCGAAGCCACCACCATAGTTGAACCAACCAACAATCTCTATAAGGTTCAAAACAATCCATAGCAGTATTTCAACACTTCCAAAATTCTCAATTGATCTCACTTTGAAGTCACATCATCATGAGAAGTGTCCGATAAGAAATAGCTTATCAGAAATGGAAAAATTGGCTGACCAGAAATAGCTGTCAAGAATAGCCCGACCCGAGCCACTTTGGTCTGACCCGACCCCCTTTAGGCCGACCCGGCCCCCTTTTTGTTCAACCCGACCCACCTTAGTCCGATCCAGAATGGTCCAATCCACTTTAGCCTGATCCAAAATGGTCTGATTTACTTTACCCCAATCCAGAATGGTCTGACCCGAACCCCTTTAGTTCAACCCGACCCCCTTTAATTCGACCCGAGCCACTTTAATCCAACCCGATCCAACTTTGACTTGTCCTCCACGGCAGAATTTGAGCCCGACCCCCTTTAGTCCGACCCGAGCCACTTTCTGCACATCTTCAATTCTACTCCGATTTCGATCTAAACCTCGCCAAACGATGAATCGACGAAACCAACTCAATCAAAATCATCAAACACAATCAAAAATATATCATAACATTGCTAACCACATGAATATGACGATTACCATAAAAATGATGTAAATCTCACCAAAAACCATTAAAATGAACCTATGATCAAAATGAGAGTTCTAACTAACATAAACACGTAAAATGACATGATATTATCAAGTAAAACTTGCTAGATAAGATCATAGGGTGATGCATATGAAAATGGACATGTAATGGTACAAATCTACGATAAAACATTCCAATTTGATGAGAAACACACACAAACACTCATATACTTCATTGCATTCATGTGAGAGATGTAAATCACTCACCGATTTGCCAAAACAAAGCAAAATCGAAGAAATAGAATTCCGAACAGCAAAGAAACAGCTCCTAGCCCTTCGATTTGATGAATCCTTAATTGAAATGATGTAAATCTAGCTTCCAATGGTGTAGATCTATGATTTTCCTCCTTAGATTTGGATTTTTAATGGTGGAAAGGTGTTAGAAGAAGAAGGAGATCAATGCCTCCAAATGAGAGAATGGGAAAGTAAATGTTTTCCCTCCACTCTCACCCCCTATTTATAGGATTCCACCATCACACTAATGGGCCTCCCCAATTCAACCCATTAAGCTCTCCAAATTTGAACAGCCAACTGTAAAACCTTAAAACAACGACTATCCCAAACCGCTTAGCCAAATCCTTAATGTAACCACTCTACGGAAAGGTAACCATCAATTCCTTTCCAATGGCACAGGTCTCAACCTTTGATTTGATTTGAGTCAAAAGTAATGCCCTTTACAAGGCTGACAGGGGAAAAATGGTCATAAACAAAATTGGTAAAAATTATGAACATGTCTCACATCCTTATAAGCAACATATTAAAAGATGAGAATGATCCAACCCCCAGAGAATGAAATAAAAATATTTTACGATCTTTCGATACGTAAAATGCGGGCTGTTACATTCTCCCCCCTTAAGAATTTCGCCACTCGAAATTCCAAGCAAAAACAAGCAATCACAACGATTCTGCATGCCTATCATCCATGAAAAGCCAATCCTATCATCCGAACTAGCAACCATCAAGCCATACATCCATCGCCTTATCCTAGCACATGAAATTCTAACAAACCATAACAAGATACAATGATATAAGGAAGATACGATATTAAAGTGTCCTACCGACGAAGAGTTCTGGATGAGTATCTCTCATACTCCCTTCCGTCTCCCACGTACAATCGTCGCCATCTTCACTCCATTGTACCTTCACTAGCGTAATCGTCTTCCTCCTGAGCTGTTTCGTGTCATTCCCCACAACCCGAAGTGGCTTACGAGGTCTCGAAACTGCGGTCTCTACTTCTAAGTCTTCGTACTGCTCTGGAGATACAACCACATTCGAATCATGCACGAATTTCCGTAGAAATGACACATGGAATACATTATGCACACTCGACATCTTCTCAGGTAACTCCAATCTATATGCGAGCTTTCTAATTCGCTCGACTATCGAAAATGGTCCAACAAACCTTGGAGCTAACTTTCCTTTCTTACCAAATCTAACCATGTGCTTCAACGGTGAAGCTTTCAAAAAAACCATATCGCCCACGTTGAATTCCAATTCCTTACGATGCTTGTCGGCGTAACTCTTCTGACGGTCCTGGGCTGCCTTCATTCATTGCTGAACTATCTCGATACAATCCGAGGTTTCTCTAATCATCTCAGACCCAAGTACCAACTTTTCTCCAGTTTCTAACCAACATGCTGGAGAATTGCACGGCCTTCCATACAATGCTTCGTATGGTGCCATCCCAATGCAAGACTGGTAGCTATTATTATATGCAAACTCAACTAGATGTAGATGGTCTTCCCATGATCCTCCGAAGTCTAACACACAAGCCCTCAGGAGATCTTCCAAAACTCGATTGACTCTTTCGGTCTGACCATCAGTTTGGGGATGATATGTCGTACTTAAGCACAACTCGGTTCCCAAAGCTTCTTGCACACTTTTCCAAAGTCCACTCGTGAATAATGGATCTCGGTCACTTACTATACTCTTTGGGACACCATAGAATCGAACTATCCATTTCACATAAAGTTCAGCCAATTTCGATGCCGGCCTAGTCGACTTGACAGGAATGCATCTCGCATTTTTGGTCAAACGATCCACAATGACCCAAATCCCTTCGTTTCCTGCCCTGATTCTAGGTAGTCCATCGATACTTGCACCCTCTTCCACGTAGGAACTTCCAATGGCTGAAGCAAACCACTCGGCTTCTTCTGTTCAGCTTTCATCAACTGACAGTTCATACACTTGGAAATGAACTCCCCAATATCTCGCTTCATCCCTTCCCAGTAGTAGACTCTCTTCATGTCCTGATACATCTTATTTCCACCGGGATGAATCGTCAGCTTCGAGTGATGATATTCTCTCAGAACCTCATCCCTTAATCCGTCGATATCAGGAACAGATAATCGCTCTTGCTTTCGAAGCCAACCTTCTCGATTGACCCCGAACTCTTTACCTTCTAGTTCCAGTTTCTAAATAAACTCAAAAAGCTTCGCATCTTTCTTTTGGCTCTCTCCAATCCTTTCGATAAGGGTAGGTCTTATCGACAAGCTTGCCAACGTTTCAGGTTCCAACTCACACCTTGGCCTGAAATCAAACCTTGTCAAGTACTCGAGGCTCTTCTATTCCGAAAATATCGCTCCCAAACTTGCGTGTCTTTAACTTAACGCATATGCAACTGTGTTACCCTTGCCCAAAGTATAGGCTATGCCAAAATCATATGACGCCAGAAACTCTAACCATCTTTGCTGCCGAAGATTCAAATCCTTTTGGGAGAAAAGATACTTTAATGACTTGTGATCCGTAAACAACTCGAATTGAACTCCCAACAGGTAATGTCTCCACATCTTCAGAGAAAATAAAATCACCGCCAGCTCCAAATCATGAGTTGGGTAATTCTTCTCATACGGCTTGAGCTGCCGACTCGCGTAGGCCATAACCTTATCCTTTTGCATTAGTACTGCTCCAAGTCCAGTACCACACGCATTAGTATACACCACCATCTCTTCATTCCCGCTTGGAATGGTCAGCACAGTAGCACTCGCCAATCTCTTCTTCAGGATTCCGAATGCTTGTTTACACTTTGCATCCCATGTGAACACTTGGTTCTTCTTCGTCAATCCTGTCAACTGTGCAGCTACTTTGGAGAAATCCTTGATAAACCATTGATAATATCCTACCAACCCAAGGAAACTCCAAACATCCGTCGCATTCTTAGGTCGATCCCAGTCCTGGATAGCTGCAACTTTAGCGGGGTCAACTGCTATCCCTTTTCAAGAAACTACATGACCTAAGAACCTCACTTCATCCTTCCAGAAGTGACACTTTGAGAACTTAGCCTTAAGCTGATGCTTCCGCAAAATCTCTAACACAACTCTCAAGTGCATCTTATGTTCTTCTCCATTTCTGGAGTAAACCAGAATATCATCCATGAACACAAGCACGAACTTGTTCAACTGATCTCTGAACACTTTATTCATAAGATCCACAAAATACGCTGGCACGTTATTCAACCCGAATAGCATCACTAACCATTCAAAGAAACCAGATGGTGTCCTAAAAGCAGTCTTTGGCACACTATCCTTAGCCACCCTCAACTGGAGAAATCCCGTTGCTAAATCCATTTGAGAAAACACTTTGGCTTCATGAAGCTAATCGAACAAATCATCTATCCTTGGCAACAGATACTTGTTCTTCTTTGTCACCTTGTTCATCTCACAATACTCCACACACAATCTTAACGAGCCATCCACCTTGGTTGCAAATACGACCAGTGCACCCCATTCGGATACACTCTTCCGAATGAATCCTTTTCCCAAAAGGTCTCGAACTTGCACCTCTAACTCTTGTTGTTCCCAAGACGCCATCCGCCTAAGAGGCATAACGATTGGTCTAGCACCTTCGACCAAATCGATCTAAAACTCGATCTCATGATGCGGCGGCAACCCTTTGATCTTGTCAAAGACATCTACATACACATTAGCGATCAGCACTAATGGCAGGTCTTCTTGTGGAATCCCAAGCGAATATAGATAACTTACGAAGACCCCGTCTTCGCGCTTACATCTAGTCAACACCTTTCGCCCTTCCACATCCCCGACCCTCACCTCTAGCTTCTCGCAATTCATCCTTGCTGCATACCATTTGAGCCAATCCATGACCAAGATGATCCCAAACCCAGCGAAGTCAAGAACAAAGCAATCACACATAAAAGAGCAACCATGACTCGACAACATTAGACCACGACATATCATGCAAAGATTTGACGAACCCACAATTAGACAAGTCACTACGAAGGGTCTTTCGCAAATCTTAGGTTCCAAACCCAAGAGACACACAAGCTCATTGCACATGAACGAATGCGATGCTCCAGTATCAAAAAGCACACGAACTGAAACACCATTAACTGAAAGAGTACCTTGCACCATGACACCCTTTCCCTTCTCCTCTGCAGTAGGAACTTTCAAAGAAGTTGGCACGGCTTCCAAAGCATATGCCCTCACAACTTGCTTGACCTTAGCTGATTCTGGACAATCTTTCTTCTCATGCCTAGGCTTCCCACATTTGAAGCACTTCTTCTCAGCTTTGGGATTCTTACACTCATTAGCAAAATGGCCTTTCTGTTGGCAGTTAAAGAAAACCACCTCACTCTTCGGCTTCTTTTGGCCATCTTTTCCCTTTTGTTGTTGCTGCTTCCTCTTCTTATTATTACCACCCTGTTGTGGTTTCTGAGCCTCTTTGGTGGCCGTGACAACATTTGCTTCCTTAGGAAACAAGATCTCATGACGAATAGCTTTTTCAATAATCTTCTCAAATGAACCATCAAGATGATCCACTAGAGGTTTCCCGTTATAAGCATCCAAACCCAAGGAAAAAAATTCTTTCTTCTGATATAGTGTATCAACGTATGAACGAGCATATCTAGACAAGGCTTCAAAGTCAAAAATAAAGTCAAGCACAGAATGGCCATTCTGTTTCAGCTCTATGAACTTCTTGAATAAAGCAGATTTCTGAGCTGTGGAGATAAACCTTGCTTCAAATTTAGCTTGGAATAGCTCCCATGAAATTTCTTCCTCTGGAGTCTCGAGTGTAACAGAATTCCACCATTCCATGGCCTTGCCCTGCAGTTGCCTTGATGCAAGCTTTCTCTTTATTGCATCCTCAATACCCAAGTCTCCAAAGATACGAACACATGAATCCATCCACCTCTGAACCTCTTACGCTGGTTCAGTTCCCTTGAATGGTTTTCCCCCTAGAGATGTAAAGTCCTTGCATAGCTTTGCCAAATCTACTAATCTAGGAACTCGCACACCAACATCTACCGTTGCCGCCACAGGAGCAGGTACCCTTCGCATAACTACTTCTGCCATGGATTCAAACATGGCCGGGTAATTAGGTTCACCATCATTCCCCCTCCAGTATTGGTTCCCCTAGCAGCGTGCCTTGTTTCTCGTCTACTCATTCTATTGGCCACTTTCAAGAAAAACAGCAAAAGGAAAACAACCGCTACTACTATATGTGCTACTATGTATAGTAAACATCCAACTGAAATCTACAAGTACGTCTCTTATACGTGATTACATCCTTGAACTTTGGCCAAAAATCGTTTACCAGAGCTCTGATACCAAATGTGACGACCGCCCATAACCTCCATATTATATATGGGAAACAATGCATTGAAAGATGTGCAAGGCTGTCATGGACGATCATCAGAGTAGGTAAACACAAGCGGAACCTGTCGTAAAACTCATAGCGCAAGAATAAAATATAATAGAACATATATAATAGGTAGTAATAGTGAAGCAGAAACACTGGACTTCCATACAACTAGAAAGTAAGATCCACAAACTTGGAAATAGTGTTTATACAAAGTTGCCTCACTACATCACTCAGAAAAGCAAACAACGGAAATCCAATTATTAGCTAGTAGTAAAACTGGTACGTGAGCCTCCTACTCGCCATCGATCAGCATCGTCGTCCTCACTAAAGTATTACCTGTCACCTGTTACTTAGTCTGCCTATCCACAATCAGATGAACAGCCCAAGGTAATAAGAGGATACATAAAACCTTGAGTCAGATTGCAGACTTAGTGAGCGATAAAACAGCTAACAAACTTCAACAATAAAGTGTATGAGAGGGCATAGAGAAACAATACTAATCTATCCATGACACCAGAGAAGAACTCAACCTTATCTTCCCCACATCGGACAGTGATAGCCCTTACAATCCATTCAACCAAAGGAATAACAATTCATATATGGAAACCAGAGCAACCATTCAATCATGGAAAACACACATAACATCTAGATTATATAAGTCTTACACAAAACAACCAATCATCCATGGCTGACTCTGGCTATCACCGCCAATCCTGCTTTGAACCCACCTCGTATGACGGCCAACCTTGCCATATGTCAAGGGCTAATGGTAGCCCCAGTTCTAGCATAAACTCCATATGTGTAACATTGACAATGTCCAACCTTGATAACTAGGCCTTTCAACGATACCCAAGGTACTCGACCAGCAACCTTCCAGTCTATTGGGTGCCCCCATTGTACCCGTGCTTTGAGCCTACTAGAACTTACGACAACGATGATTTCTTGGACTTTGCATATCTAGTCGTCCAACCTTGACGGCTATTTACTGCCCAAGCGACCTTCTCGAGCAACCATTATCCACCAACTCACGACCTTTGAGTTGTCTGCCTATTCGTTGCTTTTTACCGATCAACGAACATATCACATCACTTCAAACATCCCCTTTTGGATTCTCGTCGAAACCACCACCATCGTTGAACAAACCAACATCTCTGTAAGGTTCAAAGCAATCCACAACATTATTTCAACACTTCCTAACTTCCCGTTTGATCTCACTTTAAAGTCACATCATCACCGGAAGTGTCCGACAAGAAATAGCTTACCAGAAATGGCAAAAATGGCTGACCAGAAATGGCTGTCCAGAATTGCCCGACCCGACCCCATTAGTCCCGACCCGACCCTTTAGGCCCGACCCGACCCCCTTTTTGTCCGACCCGACCCACCTTAGTCTAATCCAGAATGCTCCAATCCACTTTAGCCCGATCCAAAATGGTCTGATTCACTTTAACCCAATTTAGAATGGCCCGACCCGAACCTCTTTATTCCGACCTGACCCCCTTTAATCCGACCCGAGCCACTTTAATCCGACCCGAGCCAACTTTGACTTGTCCTCCACGATAGAATTTGAGCCCGACCCGAGCCACTTTATGCACATCTTCAACTCTACTCCGATTTCCATCAAAACCTCGCCAAAAAATGAATCCGATGAAACCAACTCAACCAAAATCATCAAACACAATCATAAACATATCATAACATTACTAACCACATGAATATGACGATTACCATAAAAATGATGTAAATCTCACCAAAAAACATTAAAATGAACCTATGATCAAAATGAGAGTTCTAACTAACATAAGCACGTAAAATGACATGAAATTATCGAGTAAAACTTGCTAGATGAGATCGCACGGTAATGCATATGAAAATGGACATGTAATGGTATAGATCTACGATAAAATATTCCAATTTGATGAGAAACATACACAAACATTCATATACTTCATTGCATTCATGTGAGAGATGTAAATCACTCGCCGATTTGCCAAAACAAAGCAAAATTGAAGAAATAGATTTCCGGACAGCGAAGAAATAGCTCCTAGCCCTTTGATTTGATGAATCCTCACTTGAAACGATGTAGATCTAGCCTTCAATGATGTAGATCTATGATTTCCCTCCTTAGATTTGGAATTTTAATGGTGGAAAGATGTTAGAGGAAGAAGGAGATCAATGCCACCAAATGAGAGAATGGGAAAGTAAACCTTTTTCCTCCACTCTCACCCCCTATTTATAGGATTCCACCATCCCACTAATGGGCTTCCCCAATTCAGCCCATTAGGCTCTCCAAATCTGAACAGCCAACTGAAAACCTTAAAACAACGATTTCTTCCAAACCGCTAAGCCAAATCCTTAATGTAACAAATCTACGGAAAGGTAACCATCAATTCCTTTCCGCTGGCACAGGTCTCACCCTCTGATTCGATCTAAGTCAAAAGTAATGCCCTGTACAAGGCTGACAGGGAAAAATGGTCACAAACAAAATTGGTAAAAATTATGGACATGTCTCACATCCCCATAAGAAATATATTAAAAGATGAGAATGATCCAACCCCCAGAGAATGAAATAAAAATATTTTACGATCTTTCGATATTTAAAATGTGGGCTGTTACATTGCCCCTACACAGAAAATATGTATATACATACACATGTATGTATATACATGTACAGTGCATGTGCATAATATATATATGTGAGCACTACGGACAATGTCTACCTTATGGTAATTATAGTGAATAACTGTGAATATCACAAGCATCTGGACACAGACGGATATTTATACATATCAGATCAAGTCATGAAATATGATGAGAAAACACACCAAAATTATGAGGAAAATAAATTTTTGAAATAAAAATTATATCTGCTGGATTTTAAAAATATTTTTGTTCCAGTTTACTCTGTGTGTTTCTATGACTGGTAAGCAGATGACTGGACTGACTGTGCAGCAGGATGAAGAAACAATGAGACAGAAGATAAGTGTGTTAGTGAGTGTCAATGCATGTATAACAGAGAGAGTGAATGTAAATTAGTGAGTGAAACTGAGAGTTTGTAGTGAGGAGCAGTGTATATGAGATTGACATTGAAATGTATTGTATTATTGAGATGTACAAATAATGGAGTTATAAGTTTGTACGATTCAAATATTGAAATAAAACAATATATTTAGATAAAATACTGTTTGAATATTTAAATTCTCGTGCAGTGGTATTCTAAATATAAATATTTAATTCTATCTGTGATGTAGTAGAACAGTACCATTATTAATACTTTTATCATACTAAATATATGTTTGTTATCCTAAAAAAATCATATAATTGTTAGACAGGACATGCCCTGGATCCAGGGTTATCCAACCACACTTGTTGATTCTTAGGATTATTTTACTAAGATGATATGTATCTAATTATCGCCTCAATACCGTCGATGACGAGGACTTGGTTAAAAGATATCTAAAGAGGAATGGGCCAAATGTTATGTAGAAGGGTCGGTGTGTACTAAGAGAGGGGGAGGGGGCAGAAAAACTGGCAGAGTAGGAATGGGAGAAAGGAAAAGAGATAGTTGGTGAACATGCCAGAATGGTGCATGACGACTCGACATGGAAACCGTCGAGTCAGGACATTTCAATTCAAACTTCAACTATGCCAATTATTATTTCAAGGGCCTCTTCTTTTCAACCAACATCCGTTGACACTAAAAATGATCTTGAACACCCTATCCTAATAATTCTACCAATACTGACACAGATCTAGGAAGGTGAAACTCTACAAGAAAGCGAAGAACATGAACCGAAGGTAGTCTCTCTCCATCTTTCGAAAGAGTTCTAATTGCTTCTAGGTGGGCCGATAGGCCTTCATTTAGCTCTTAAAAGGTGATTATAATCTAACTGTTACGGGTCTTGCTACCACAAGTACCTAAACTGGAAAGCTACCAGATGTGGCTCTAACCATGTCAGCTCTTGCACCTTAAGTGACTCCAGTCATTGCGCCTGACGAGGAGCCTCAATGGAATAAAGCAATGACCATAGATTTAAAAGAGACTAACATGGGGAATGTTGATATAGATAAAGAGTCAGAAGTCATCATGTATGAGGTTGAAACTGGAAAGAACAGACATATCAGTATGGTGGAGCAGGTTAAAAAATATGAGTGGTTGCTAGTTGCCAAGAGAGAAGAAGTTACCATTCCTCCAATGCTTGAAATGCTCGCACCAAGTGATCCTAAACATAGAAAAGTGGATCATGAGATTATTGAATATTTTGAGATTGAGGTCTTCTCATCCAAATCCATGTCGGGCAAAGGCAGTAAGAGCGAGAGTGGGAGGAGCACTAAGAAAAGAAAAGGAAGGGCTCTCAGGGCAATCACCTAGAAGGCCCAGGAAGGACGAATGAGGTCTTAGTGGGTGAATTTTGTTCTTTGTACATATATTTCTTTTTGTCCATTATTGGTCGGATTTGTGCAACCCTTGCTTTTGGATAAGAGGATATAAAACTTGTACATAATTTCCAAATATTAGTTATGAATAATAATTTTTTTATTCTACGTTGAATTGTCCAGGTGTTCGATGTTTTGCAATTCCATTTATTGTAACTGCATTTTATCACTCGTCGTTAAACTTAAATTTTAGTTGGTTGCTCATAAGTTTGAGGGGTAGGATGAACCATTCCTACTGCCCCCTTTTGTTCATTGCATAAGGTTGTCTATTACATTGTCGAGAGTTCCATTATCAAGGCCTCCTTTCGGTCGTGGCCTTAAATCATGTGCACTTAAAATTTATACATCATAATCAACCATATAAGTGTTTATGCTCCTACCCTTGTCTCAGAGCAACAAAGTTAGTGCAGACGCTGGGTTTCTCCCTATAAATTTATATTCATCCGCCGTTAATTTGGGTTTTAGTTATTTATATCATTGGTTCATCGTCTGTACTCTCCCATCGTTGATTCGGGTTAGAGTTGCAAACATCGTTAGTTTGTGTTAGAGTTGTAGACGTCATCGGTTTGTCCTTTATACTCTTCCGCTATGGTTCATGTTAGAGTTGGCTAAACAAATAGTAGGTATCGCATTTTTCTTAGGCTTGATTTGGTTCCCTATAAGTGCTGAGACAATAATAGGTGGTTGGACATTCGAGTCACGAGAATTTGGATTATATATACTAGGCCATGTCATTTTACCAAGGTTTGAGTCGTGAGAAGGTGGTTTATTCACACTATTCTTTAGTTTATACCTTGTTCAATGAAATATGAGCAAGTGGTAGCGATGGACGATTGGTTCACATTCGTGTTTGCAATAATGCCGCCCTCGCTGCCCAGTCCAAATCGATCGCAAAACCGACTTAAACTGATCAACAAGACGTATCGTTATGAGAACATCGTGCATCGGAACAAAGAAAAAGATAACTTTTCATTGCTATTACAACAATTTACATCAGAGTACAAGAATATCAGAGCACGAACAAATAATCCATAGTGGAAAAACAACATTAGAGAAATAAATTACAAATAGCGGAAACTTAAATACATGAATATAAATAGCGAAAAACTATCCAGAGAACAACTCCAGCCATAATCCAGGATCTGCGAAAAAGTATATATGCAAAATCAAAACTACTGGTTAACCATCTGGAAAATATGGGCACTCAGAGTTTAGGTGGAAAACAAAAAACTCCACGTCAGTCATAGAACTGGTGTGAGAACTAAAACAATTATTTAAAAACTTTATTTAAAGTTGGGTAAATCATGGGACCACGTCATATGACACGAAATGGATTTTCTCCACATGAATACCATAAAACAAAACTTGCAATGCTTTTTGAAAAATGAAGCTATTATAAGACTCGGGTCCCATCATACAATGCAAGCGCAAGTCGAATGATAGAGTTTTACCGTACAATAGCCAAAAATGCTTGATACACGTTCTCTTTTATTATTACTAGTGCATAGTGTAGAAAACAATTCAAAAATAAATGTATCAGTCTTAGACGGCATAATACCACATCCTATTATGTCGCCAAATAGGTTTACACATCTCGACACAAAGCTACACTATATTAGCCATGCTTTGATCATCATCGACAAAGCTCTGTTTTTCAACAAAAGCTTTGATCCATGCATCTCAGCATGCCACATTGTCAATTCATACCATACAACTGATATCTACCAATATATGACCTCTGAGCTCATACGTCTCAGAGAAGGGTGTTAAGCCAAGAGAATAAATTCTCCACCACCAAACAGATATATATTTATTAGAGATCAATTGATACAACATAAAGTACAATATCAGACACACAATCCATTTGCAAGTCCGTTCTAGGTCTAAACGAAACCGGAGACACTTTATTCTTTGTTCCATATGTCTGATACAGGAGAGAGATCCTTGCATATCCGGCCGATCTCCAAGTACGTCTAGACGACCGCCACTAATTACCTCATCTTGGATGTACAGCCCAACCGAGACATCGGCAATATCCCAAATGATGTGAAGATCTCCAGTCTTCAACCACTATATTCATATCTTCGACGTTTAATTGTCGTAACAATTATTCAGAATGGGTTAAACCCAGTCATGCAACTTTAAAATCAAGTGATATATAAAGATAACACACATCAGGTTCTAATCCAGAATTTTCTTTTATTTAAATATTCCTTATTTTGGGAATTATTCCCATAAATCTTCTCAAAGATTTACGTCATTTAAACTTATTATTTAAATCTTTCCTTGAAAATCATTTCAAAAGATTTTATAGTATTTTTTCATAAACTTATCTCAAATTAAGGTTTATAAATCTTTTCGAGGTTATCGAGTTTTATATAAAAAATATTATCTCATATTGTTATCCCATTCCCATCTTATTCATCCCATGGAGCAAAACAGGCAGTACTCCATATCTAACACCCATCGTGTTTCGGTAAATTTTAATTACCTCTTTGCGTCCCAAATCTGATTAAAGATTTACCCAAACTCTATTACAATTTTACACTTCATAAATTATTATTTCATGATTATTCAATTTTAGGAAACTAATCCTGTCTTTAATTGGGTTAAAGAACAAATGTTATTTAAAACATTATTCACGATAAAACCCAAAAATCGATCTTTCATTTTATTCTAATTTAATTTATAAAATTGGAGAGCTTCACTTTGGAAAATTCCATTAAATCTTAATTAAAAGATTTATTACATAAATTCCATTTTCAACTGGGTTTAAGAACAATGTTATTAAAGACACCATTCACAACAAACTCAAAAATCCCATTTGATATTAAATACAAGGTTTTGAATAGAAATCGTTTCGACTTATATCAAATACCAAATTTTGAAACCAACAAATACTATATAGGGAATAATGATATTTATATCTTCCAAATTCCTCATAACATTATCCTTATAACATAGAATCCAATATCGAAATATCCGAAGACTATTGCTATTCAAATCCAATATTCTTTCATTATAAAACTCTGGTTATATTAAACCCACTATAATTCAATCAATTATTTTATAACCCCTGGATTCTTTACCATAGTTGTTAACTAGTTTATTTAGATAAAAATATCTTTTATCTTTTCAATCATTTATTACAATTTAACATAATTTATCCATATTTTTAATAATTTTATTAAGTCCCTTACAGTCAATTTCTAATTTCATCCACCAAACTACATCCATAACGACCTTTTCCAAAACAGATTGGGACTTATTTTAAAATCGAACCATTGGAATTCATAATGTATTGTTTAATTTGAAAACTCATTTCATTTCGAACCAAACGCTACCACTTTCAGGAGAATTTGATGGTCGGATCTCCCTGTACATCAATTCGAAGTTACAGGTTGAACTTCGCGAACTATTGCTGTGCGACACGTCCTGTTCAAGCCTAGATTGATTTATAATAAAAAATAAATCAAAATGCTTCAAATTATTTTATAAAATATACATAACCATCATTGGAAATTTTATTTCAGTCATTTTCCTTCAAATCAAATATTTCCTTCTTAGGCCAGTTTAATATTAGTTTAATCATTAAAATAGAATTATTTTTCAAAAATTGTTATTTTAAGTCCAAACTTTCCTGATGGTCATTATAAAAATAAACAAGAAACTTCTTTCTAAATAGCCTAACCGAAATTCAATTTTCGAAGTTACTATTCGTTTCGAATTCAAAACTTTGATATGTCATCAATAGGTGAAATTTACTTCTAAACCATTCGCTACAGTTACAAATATTCATCGATATTTTAATATCTTCGCGTTTATCCAAAATCAGACGTCAAATTAAAACTTTGATTTTTCGTCGAATATTATATTATTAAAATACTCAATTTTATCCTGAATAGAATGAAATTCACCCAAATACCATATAATTCCATTTGTACGGATTTCATGCATCATATACATTCAACAATAGTTGTAAACAAATATTAAACATCCAATTCACATCCAGAGTGCAACTACACCCGTATAAGCCTTAAATAATTGATTAGCGCTTATATTGGTCAGTCAATCAACCGATTAACATACAAACTAAACACTTGGGATTAGTGTAAATCAAATATAATCACAATACTCGTGTGGGGTTTTCATCACAAACTAGTGATTATAATCCACATACTTGGGAGACGTGTAAAATTATCATCCCAATACCCGTGTGGGGTTTACATCACAAACCATGTGAACTTATCTACACACTTGGGAGACGTGTGGGCTAATTGTCATCCTAAAACTCATGTGGGGTTTTCAACCAATAAACAAGAATTGATAAATAACTTTCATATCAACCACAAACTCAAGAGATCAACAATAATTTGTTTTATTTAAGGTTATTTTTCAAACAATTCAATCTCACTTAAACAGGTGAATATAAATATGTTGTTCAATTTGTAAATGGGTGTTTAATCTTACAATAACCACCAAATTCATTTCTAACATCATCTTAACATGTTAACTATCCCAATTTCACATCCAATTTCATAGCATAATTCATCATCAACTCAATCGCTTATCCACAAAACATTCAATAGTTTAACTAAATGTAAACTATAATTACTGTTTAAATTAACTAACTAGGGTGTAGAGTTCGCACCAAAGCCATCCTACACCTCGATTCTTCTTGGTAAGAATCTACAACCTCACAACGGACTAAAAATTGTATCTTTCCAACTCGATACAACTTGCTACTTCACGACAACACCCCATTACACTTTAATTTAGGATATTAGGTAGAAAGTTAAGATTTTTAGGGGTTTTAGGGTTTATGAAGGGCTAGGGGCTCATGGCCTTGGGATGTTGAAGAGTGAGGCGCATAGTGGAGGTAAGTTAGGGCCAACCATGGGTAGGTGGGTCCACTAGGAGGAGGTAGCCTTTGATTTAGGGTGTAAAAGGTGCAAGCTTTGAAATTAAAATGGGAAATAGAGTTTTGGCGCAAGGGGGAGGGGCCCACGGTAACACAAGTACTGAAGGAGGGTGATGGGAGGTGGCACACGCAGGTGATGGGCTGGTGGTCTAAGGAGCGGCGTGAGCTAAGGGGGGAGGGGAGACATGGAAATGGCTTTAAACTTAAAGGTTAGGAAAGAAGTGAATTTAAAATGAAAACGAATTCAAAAGAAATTAAATTAAATAGCTTAAGTACATTAGGGATGACCACTTAAGGAAGAAGATGGCTGTAACAACAAGGATTTCATAACCAATTTAAAAAAATTATTTAGCTATTTTAATGTATTTTGAATATTTAAAATGGTTTATTTTAAATAATAACGACTAAAAATTTATTTTAATCGAAGTTAGAATGAATAAATTTATTTTAACTATAAATCGAGCCTGAAATGGCGCATTGTTTGAAAATTCTATTTTAAATTTCAAATGAATGTATAGGATTCAAAATAAATCTGGATTTCAGCAAGAAATATTTGAATCTGTTTAATAATATCTTTTTAACGAATTTGAAAAACTGAGATTTCATAATATAAATTGAAAGTTATGTCTCGTTTAAAATTTGAAATAGTCTCTATGGAATTTATACATATATTAATATAACATATAGCCCATAAAAATAACCATTCTGCAAATGATCTCCGTTTTTCGACGAAACCAATTTTGTTGGATTCGGAATGTCAAATTATTGCTAGATTCCAAATTTCATGATTTTTGGAATTAATATGTGAGCGTGGTAAATTTAAATGTGTTTTCAAATTTAGTTTGAATTTAAATAAGCCAGTTAAAAAGGCCACTTTTCAAACGGTCTTAAAATTCGATGAAATTAGTTTTGTTGAGGCTGTGTTTAAAAAACATAGCGAGAATTTCCAATTTCATAATTTTTGGAGCTGGTATGTGGCCGTACACAATAAATTGTGAATTGATCAGCCATTTAAGCCAGAAACCAGGCTTTCTGAGAAAACGGACTCGGAATTCGATGAAACCAGTTTTGTTGGGACCGTATCGTCAAGACATAGCAGCTTGTCAATTTTCATCGCCAACGGAGTTCGTATGTGACAATGGCAACGATAAATGTCGATTGGAGACAACGCTAACTAGAGAATTAATATAAAATCCTACCCTGCTACTATCTATCTTCTTTTCCACTTCCAAAACCCTCGTTATTTCCTCCTCCTCAAAATTGGCAGTAGCCCCCTCAAGAAATTGCAAAAAAGCCCCCGAACACAAAACAAATTATATCTCTCAATCCGTAAACAATTATCCAAAACAATTTCTGGGTATGGTAGTTCAAGATGATCTCCACCTATTACAAAAAATTGGGGACCTATCGTTGCACGGATTGGGAGAAATTGACGGTCAATGGTCAGAAATGGGTTTCGGTTTTCGTGAAATTCTGGCCAAACGTAAAAGAATTTGATAGGGGCACCAAAGTGGAATTTGTAGAGGAGAGGAAGCTCGACAACTTTGTCTTTGGATGGTCGATCTGAAAGTGCTCGTAGTAGCGGAAAAATCGAGATGAACTGGGATGTGTTTCCCGGTGAGGCACGAAACGGAAATGGCCTTGTGACGGTCGCCACAGGCAACGATGGTCAGAGGTCACTAAAGGGAAGTGGCAGAGGGTTGCACGACGATCCAATATGTGGTGGTGCGCGATGCTGGAGCTCGATGGTGGCGGAGGAATCTTGGCCGAGGCGGAAAGAGGGGAAACTCAAAATTCTCGACGATGGAGGCGAGTTGGACGGAGCGCCGGCGTGGACTGGAGGAGGCGCGTGGCTAGACGGTGTCAAGTGGGCCTAGGCGGCGGTGGGAGGTGCTGATAAGGATGGAACCACGGTGAGGATTTTAAAATTCAAATTTTTACTTTAATTTTTAAATGCAATGTTTAAACGTAAATAACTTCTTGCTACGATGTCGAAATGGCATGAAACAGGATCCATTGCGATCGTGGAATCGAAAGGTTCGCAACAAGACTAACTGTGTCCAATTTGAAGCTCGCTTGAGTTTGGCACAAATACAAAACCGAACGGTGCCAGAATTGCCAATTAAAAACTGAAGGAGTGGATCCCAATGTGAGAACTCTTTCTCACTCAATTATTTTATAGTTAAATATATTCTAAGTTGTAGACGGGGCATAGCAGCCCACGACACTATTTATTTACAAACCATAGTTGTTTGTTTGGACTGTATTATGGAAATTGACTGTAATATGGTGAAATGGTTTTATTGAGATTTTGTTGATTAGTTGTGATTATTGTGTATGGCACGAGCCAGTATCAGGAGAGGGGTAATGCTTGACATTACTTTGGTTTTAATATCATGCCGCTATAATGCAGAAATTTTCTGAAATAAAGTTTTATTCATTAAAAATATAATTTTTAATGTGTATGAACTGTATAAAATATCCATGTGTTGAAAAAAATGTTTGAACAATAAAAATATCATTTTTATTGGAAGTACGAACTATATAAAATGTTCAAGTGTTACAATAAATATATTATCATTAAAAATATAATTTTTAACATATATATGAACGACATAAAATTCTCCTGAAATGAAAATAAATATCCATTTACAAATCGAATGATTTGTTTATGTACACCTATTTAACTAATATTGATTGGGACCATAAATTTTACGCATCGCCCAATTGCACAAATAATAATCAGTGTTTGTTTGTTGAAACCCTACATGTGCAATGGGATGATATTTGGCGTGCACTAATCTTAGTTGTTTAGTTGTATGTCAATCGATTGGTTGACAGACTATTGTAAGCATTGATTATTTATATTTAAGGGTTATGCAGTTGTGTAATGCACTCTGGATGATGGTTGATTGTTTATCATTGTTGTTATATACATGTGTTGCATGAAATCCATACAAATAACATATATGGTAATTAATTGGGTCTGATTCCAATTCAAAAATAATGAATATTTTTAAATAATATTCCATAAAGGATTAAAATGTGAATATGATGTCCGATTTTGGATGGACACGAGAATATTGAAATATATGAAGCCATATTGTTTAGATTTGCGCCATTTTAACGTGAACGATATTTATATCGAGTTTATTCATTTTTATAAGTGAATATCGAAAAGGAAATGGTTTCAAAGTCAGATATTCTGAAAATATTATCATTAAAATACTATAATGATGAGTAGTATTCAATTTTGATTTAAACTGAAATGAAAGGGGAATCGTTTTAAAACGAATTTATAAACGATTTATAAAATACATTCTAAATGGAAATTGACGAAATACATATAATATATATTTAATGGCCTGAACAGAACGCGTCACGCGGCGACCGTTCGCGAATTTCGACCATTGACTTCGAATTGACATTACGGGAGATCCGACCGTCGGATTCTCCTAAAACCGAAACCGTTGGGTTTGTAACGAAAAGAGCTTTCCAACGAATATAAAAGATTTGAAATCTTACAGTTGGATTTGGAATTACATCCAAATCAAATTTGGAAAAGGTCGATGTAAATGCAGTTCGATGACCTTTTATGGAAATCGACTGAAAGGTCGTAATAAAATTATTAAAAATATTAATGATTTATGTAAAATCATATGGAAAGAACTGGGATGAAAAATTCCACGTTTGTAAAGATAAAAATATATTTTTATCTAAATATACTAGTTATTAACAAAATTTAAAATCTAATAATTTTTAAATAAATAAACTGGATTTGTAAAAGGGTTTTAATATAACCAGAAATTTCCAATATACAAATTGGAATGGATTTGAATAGAAATCATCTTCGGAAGATTTCAATATTGGATTCCGTGACTATACGAATATTGTGGAGGAATTTGGAAGATATATATGTACCGTTATTCCCCATACGATATGTGTTCATTTCCAAATTTGATATTGAATATAAGCCGATATAATTTCTATTCAGAGCCTTATATTTAATATTAAATTGGATTTTGGGTTTGTCGTGAATGGTGTCTTCATTAGCACTGTTCTTAAACCCCTTGTGAAAAGGATAAATCTTTTAATTAACATTATTAGAGTTTCCAATTATATTTAGTAACTGGAATAAAATGGAATGCGAATTCGGGTATATTATGAACTATGTTTTAAACGACATTCGTTCTTTATCCCGATTAACAGTAAAATGTGATTTGGAATATATAAATCTTTTAATTAAGATTTAGTGGAAATTTTCCAAAGTAAAGTTTTCCAATTTAATATAATAAATTGGAATTGAATGGAATTCGATTTGGCAATAACCGAAGTGAGCTTTTGTGGAGGAAGACTGTTACTATACATGGAATTTAAAAGGCTTTGCCATTATTCCACTTATATTATTACTCAGATATGGAAATTGATATCGATTATATATTGATCTTTTTTCCGTCAAGATTCCATAATTAATGGAATGTGATTTTGGGTTTATCATGGACTATGTTTTAAATGACATTGGTTCTTTAACTCAGTTAAAGACAGGATTACATGTCTAACATTGCATTACGAACTGTATTGTTAATCTCTGCTAAACATATATTTGTTTGGTGGCGGAGAATTTATTCTCTTGCTTAACACCGTTCTCTAAGACGTACGAGCTTAAAGGCTATATATCGGCAGAAATCAATGCTACGGTGTAGATTGTCGGTGCGGCGTGTTTGATTTCCCAAAGTTAAATAATCATTAATAATGATTGTTGGAAGATTAAAACTAAGTGGAGTTTCGATGAACCTTTAATTAGATTAAAATGTGAATGCGATAATTTAAATTATCAAATTTGGGAAATGATCGAGAATGGAGTACTGCCAGTTTTACTCCAAGTGATTGCTAAATCTTTAATTAGATTTGAATGGGAAATGGTAATTAATTTTAGTGGCCACACCGTGGTGTTAGATATGGAGTATTACCAGATTTCCTCCATGGGATGAATAGGTTGGAATTGGGAAATAAAACAAACGATTACATCTGTAAGGTACGCTAATCCAGACTAGTTTGGAAAACCTTATTTTGGTTTAAATTGTGAAAAGAATATTTGAATAAAAGAATATTCTGGATTGGAATAGGGCGTATGTTGTGTTTTTATAGCACTTGATTATAAGATACGTGAATTATTCGGAAAGGCCGGGTTTATACCCCATTCTGAATAATTGACTCGACGATAAGTCGACGATGAAGACGGTGGTTGAAGACTGGAGTTCTTCACATCGTTTGGATGATTACTGATGTCTTGATTAGGCTGTACACCCAAGACAAGGTAATAAGTGGTGATCGTCCAGGCGTACTTGGAGATCGACTGGATATACGAGGACCTCTCTTATGTATTGGACATATGGGACGAGGAATAAGGTGCCTCCAGTTTCTTTCAGACCCAGAACGAAATAGTAAATGGATGATTGTCTGACACTGGATTTTATTCTGTGTTGATTGATCTCTACTAAATATATATATATATATATATATATATCTGTTGGGTGGCGAAGAATTTATTCTCTTGGTTAACACCCTTCTTTGAGACGTGCAAGCTTTGAGTTTATATATCGATAGACGTCAGTCGCATGGCGTGAATTGTGAGTGTGGCATGCTGAGATGCAAGTGATCAAGGCTTTTGTTGAAAAACAGAGTCTTGTGGTTGATGATCAAAGCACAACTTTAAATAGCATAGCTTTATGTATAGCGTTAATTCGCAAGCCTCACACCTCGGTATGAGTCAAAAACGGGATAAGGGACAGTAGGGAGTGCATGATATTTCTTTCTAGCTATGGGTGGTGTCATGGCATGGTGCCTAGACATTTATTTATTTTTACCTGTATGGATGATGGATAGCGAGGCGCATCGGTTATATCAGTCACTATGGGGTCGATGGAGAGATCTGATAGGACCGAGAAACGTGTGTTCAAGAACTGCCAATCCACTGACGTAAGTGTGGACTGGCCCTGAAAGAACGAAGTGTTCACTATGAGGGATCCTGATGCATTTGCTAGAGTGTCTTGAAGCCGGAGAGAAGTACATCCCTTGCCTCAACTCATGATGGAAATCCAATTTCCATTACCTGACATTTCGATTTTAATTGCAGAAGTTGTTTTATACACAATACACTTATAATAGTATCAAAATGATTTGTTTTAAATGTACCAAGCATGTTTGTAATAACCCGGAATTTTGGGACCAGTTTAAAAATTTTATTTTAGAAATTTTAATGAATTTAAAAGATTTAAAATAATTTATTTTAAATAATAACGATCAAAAATTTATTCTAATTGAAGTTAAAACGAATAAGTTTAATTTAAATATAAAAGGAGTTTAAAATAGCGCTGTAGTTTGAAATTTTGATTTTTAACTATAACTGAATGTACATGATTCAAAATAAATCAGAATTGAACTGTGTATATTCTTGTTAGGTCATATTTGTGCATACAATAAAATCCATATTTTTATTGTTTATATATATAACTAAGATGTTTCATGTTAAAAAAAATCATATTTTTATCGTTTATGTACAAAAAGGATGTTCATGTTAGGAATAAATAAAAAAATAACATTTTTATTGTTTAAAGAATAAAAAGAGTGGTATGCTAAGAAAATAAAAGAATTATCATTTTTATGTTAACATATTAAAAAAATTTCATTATAATGTTATCATAAAAGGGATTTCATTAAGGTTAGGAATGTATTGTCTAAATAAAAGCATCATTTATGTTAAAATTGCCAAGTTAGAACAACATAGATATTCTAGTTATAATTTGTCATGGTAGACAAAATAAACATTTTTCATTGTTAGACAAAATAAACATTTTAAATTTAATTTGTCATGTTAGAATTAAAAAGGAACATTTATGTTAGAATTCAAAAATGTCATTTATGTTAGAATTAAAAATGTCACTTTATTTAGAATTAGGTATGTTAATTAAAATGTCATTTATATAGAGTAATGTTCGTTCATATTTAAAATGTCATTTTTGTTTGAAATGCTATAGTAAGCTAGTAATGTCATTTAATTATATTCAATTAAAATTTGTCATATAAAGATGTCACATTTCTTATGTTAGAAAAAAAAATGTTATTTCATGTTTGTCCATATACAATAAACATACAATAAACATATAACCATATTTGGATTGCTAATTTTTTTTTTTAAATCTTGTAACTCATTGACATAATTAAATCAAACCAAATTTAGTGGAATTAAATATATATATATATATATACTTAAAGAAATTTAATTACAATTGAAACCAAACACCGTAAATCGGTGTAATACCTAACTTGAATTTTGGTATGTGAATTTGTTTTAAAAATTATCGTAAATGTTTGGCAATTATTTAAGTAATCAAAATGATATATATAGAATGTAGCATTTTGAAATAAACTTATATGGTTAAGATGATGACTGCAAATTATGAATGTAACATGTGTAAATACTAATTGTTCATATGATATTTATGGTGTGGTAAAATCAAAGTATAACAATTCATTAGAAATTTAATTATAATCAAATGGGAGTTGTTTCTAATGTGAATGTTAAATTTAAGGTAACGTATAATTAATGAGATGAACATAAATATAATTTAATGTAAATTGAGTAATAAAAGTGGTTAATTTTTTTTTTTTTTTTTGAAATAATGGAACTGTAATAAATGTTGAATCAATACAAGAATACAAACCATTTAATTTTATGATTGAAATATAATGTTGGAATTTAGTATAATGAAATTTTTGAATAGTTTAATTCGAGTATAAAAAGAAATTTGAAATGAGGCATTATGATAACTTTGTCATATTATATTTGGAAGGAATAATTAATGAATTGATTGCTCAATTAAAATTGTTAGAAAATTGAATTTGAGATATATAACATAGGTAATTTATTCCTATGTTGAATTAGGATTAGATGGGTAATGTTTTGAAATAGAATTAAGGACAAATAAATGAAATTAAATATTGCATTTGAAATCCTTTCCTAAACTCTAACCTAAATCAACCCTGTATCTATTCACTTCCTTTTTCCTATAGATATAGAGGTTAACAAAATCCTAATCTCATTCTCTTTTCTAAAAGCCGCCGCCTCCATCTTCTTCTTTTCAATGGCAGTAGTCGTTCTTCCTCTCTAAATGGGTCAATCCTTCCTCCTCTTTCTTCCAATTCCTTCATCAATTGAAAGCCCTTCCAACGCAAAAATGGTTCAACTCTTCATAACACACGGTGACCAGGGCGGTAGCATGAAGTGGCAAGGTTCGGTGTTGGTTTTTGAGGGTGGACACAGCGACGAGTTGGCCGAGACCTGGGCGGCGGGTTAGCAAGTCGAAGGCGGTCGATGTGAGGTGCGCCATGATCGTGAGAACAATGACTTTAAATACGACTTTTTTTAAAAAAAAGGAAAGAAAGCTATTGGGACAAATTCTTATCCAATCAAGGTGAGAATTCTAATTTTAAATTATTAAATTATTGATTAATTATTTTTTTTCTCTCTTAAAAATGATTATGTATATGCTATCGATTCAGATCTGAAATATTTGTGATTTATGTGATGTTGTTTGTTGTTTGTTGGTTGTGTTGCGATCTGTTGTTCATGTTGTATGAGATATGTGATGAAACACCATATGTGATGAAATTTTGTCTTGGGAGTGAAATTGGATCTGAACTTCTATTTATTTAAGATCCATTTGTTTTGATTTATTTGATATTATATAATATCATTTTTATATAAAAAAATGAAGAAACAATAAAGAATTGATTTACAAATAAAAACGTCATTTTTATTTGTTGCCTTAACAATGGAATTTGAATGATAAATAAAGCTTATTTTTATTTGTTAACCTTAAATGATGGAATTTGATGAGAAGTGAAATTTTATTGAAATAAAAACTGTGATACCTTTTTAGTTTGCAGTTCTTTGGCAAAATAGATGACAAAACTTAGGAAAAAGAAAATATACCTGTAATTTCATTTTTTATATTCTATAAAAAGAACCAGACCTTGTTTTTTTTTCTCTTTTTTTTTAAAAAAAAGGATAAATTTGTTTTAGTATTATTTTTGTAACAAAAAGAATAGACTTTGTTTTATTATTCATTTTGTAAGCAAAAGACCTAATTTGTTTAAATAACATTTTATTTACAATTTATGTTAATATAAAAGAACAGAAAGTGGTTTAACACATTTTATGTTAAAATTAAAAGTTAGGAAATTGTTTTGAACTTTTTATGATTAAAAGTATTGCAGGAAAAATGTTGTAACATGATGTTGCCTTTTTATGTTAAAATGTAAAGTTAAAAATGATTTAACATAAAATATTCTTTTATGTTTAAAATAAAAAGTTAAAAATAGTTTTAACATAAAAGCTTCTTTTTAAGTTAAAATAAATTGATTTAACATAAAGTTATTCTTTTTGTGTGAAACAACATGTTAAAGGATTTTAACATGAAGTTTTTCTTTTTATGTTGAAACTTAAGAAGGATATTTTTAGCATTGTTTGTTTAATTAAAGTATAAGGTCCAAAAATACATTAATTTGTTAATAAATATAAAGAGAAAAAGTGAAAGTAAATTTTATTTGGCATTTTATTTATTAAATAAAAGTATAAAATTTAGAAGAACATAACAAGGGTCATTTTTGTCGCTTCTTTTTTTTTTTAACATTAAAAGAAATGTGTTGCAACATAAGTGTCATGTTATTTCATCTTGTTCAACATGAAAACTTGACATCTAATAGTTGAAACTTAAAATATGTGAGTATGCTAAATTATGTATGTTATGTATGTTTCTATTTAAGCACATGTATACACTGCCATTTACAAGTGACCTAACTTGTTTATGTGATTGGACGATCAATTTTCATACATCGTCCAAAAGCACAGTTTATTTTATTCGAACTTGTGTTGGTTGAAACCCCACACGGGTCAGGGGCTGACATTTGAATACACGTCACCCTTGTGGTTAATTAGAAATGCACTTGGATGTTAATGGATGTTTGAAAAATTTTATGAGATAAATGAATGAAATCCGTATAATTGAATTATATGGAAATGGTGTGGGCCTCATTCCAATTTCGAATGAAAGAAAAAAAATTCATTTATTATTCAATTAATGGAATTGATTGACGTTTGAATTAAGGAAACTAAATTTCTATTATTTAGGAAGTTTTAATGAAATATTAAGTTAGTAAAATTACATTCCAAATATAACAAGAAGATTTGAATTGAAAAGCTTTCGTTTTTATGTTAACACTAAATTTTAAAAGATGTGATTTCAAAATTTAACATAAATGGATTGATGGGAAAAGATTACGTTTGATGTTGGAATGGTAGGTTTTGATATCGTAATTAAAACCATTTTTGAAGTAATTATTATTATAATATTATTATAATATGGAAAGGTTGATATTTATTGAAAATTGGAAAGGCAATATAAAGAATATTTCAATGTAAAGTTATACTTTGGAACATATGACATTTTAGAAGTTAGATATTTTTAAAATATGAAATATTTTAAAATAACCTTTTAAAAAAATTATAATTATAATTGTTCTTGGACACGAGATTAGGTCACGTTTATGGCGGAAGTCTGCCCGGAACCAACCGGCATATCCAGCAGCCATAAATGTTGGGCCTAATGTGAGAGGTCCAAGTACACGAATACAAATTGGGTTTTGACTCGAGGTTAAGCCCAACTGTGGAATAAGTCTGCCCGGACCCAACCGGCATATCCAGCATCCACAAGTTGTAGGCCTAATGTGAGAAGTCTGGCCCATTATAAAACATAAATGGATAATATAACGAATTGGATTATTTAATCCATTTTAAATAGAAACATCATTTTAACCTGAATAAGTTTATTAACTTATATTATCCATTTTATAATGGATATTAAAAGAGTTAATTTCAAAATTAATATTTTGAAAATAACATTTTAATATGAGAAATGATATTTTGATCAGAATAAATGGTTTATTTATTTTAGAATAAATAATAGGAATTAAAAATGGTTTTATTATAACCACGGATTTGCAATGAAATTTGAATTTGGGTTTATCGTGAATTATGTTTTAAATAACATTTATTCTTTAACCAGGATTAATGAGGGGATTAATTTCCTAAATTTTGATTAATTATTTATTAATGACTTTGGAAGGTTAAAACGAAATAAGGTTTTAATTAAAACTTTAATTAGATTGGAGAGGAATTAAGTAAATAAAATTACTGAATTAAGGATCGAAAATGGAGTTCCACCAGTTTAACTCTATGCGTTAATTAAATCTTTAATTAGATTTAAATGGGTAATGGAAATTAAGTACCTGAACCCATTGGGATAAAAGTTCGGGATGGGGATTAATTAATTTATAATTATTTCGATAAGGCGTAAATTCCGATTAGATTGGATAAACCATAATTTGGTTTAATATGGATAAATAAAGATTTAAGATTAAATTAAAAAGATTTATCTTTGATAAAATTAATGAGAATCTTTTAATACGAATATCTTATTAAAAGAATATCCGGAGTTGGAATGTGGCGTTGGTGTGATTTTATAGCAGTTGATTTTTAATCACAAAATACGCGAGTTACTCAGAATGACCGGGTTTAACCCATTCTGAGTAATCATCACTACAATCAAGAGTCGAATATGAAGGTGATGGTTGAAGACCGAAGGTTTTCATATCGTTGGGATGATGATGACTGGTAGCTTGAATTGGGACTGGCCTCCCAAGGCAAGATATTTAGTAATGATCGTCCAAACGCATTTGGAGATCGACGGATTTGGCTTTCGCTCAGACCTAGAGCGGACTTGTAAATGGATTGTGTGTCCGACATCGTACTCCGTTAAATATCTTGTTATTGATTTTCTGTTAATGTATAAATGTTGGTGGTGAAGAATTTATTCTTTACTTAATACCCATTTATATGTTGATGGATGATCAATGGTACGGTATGGATTGACAATGTGGCACTCTAAGATGAAGATGATCAAGGCTTTGTTGAAAGGCAGGCCTTGTGGTTATAACGTTACTTCGCGAGCCTCACACCCCGGTGGAGTCTAAAACGGAGCAAGGGAACACAGGGAGTGCGCACGTTTCTTTCTAGCTAAAAGTGGTGTCAGTGACCTACCAGCACTGATATTTACTAAGTGGTTGTTGGATTGAGGTACCTCGGTTATATTGGTCGCGACTGGCCAATTTAGAGATCCGTTAGGATCGGGAAACGTGTGTTCAGGCATTTCTAATCCACAAAAGTAAGTGTGGACCGGCCCTGCAGGATCCAAGGGTTGGACAGAGTACCAATCCTGGGGCATTGCTAGAGTGTCACGAATCGGTAAGGATTTCGCTCCTAGCCTTGACTCAGTATGGGAACCCAACTTTCCAATACGACCCTTACGGACTTGATTGTATTACTAGTAAGGAGGCATAATATATGGGTACCTATGCTTCCTAGGATTGATACATTATGATTGAAATGTTTTATTAAAACATATACACACTAATAATAATATTGTTTCATACGTATTTATCATCTTTTAATCACCATAAGGTAAAACTCTATCCTCTGGTGTGCGTTGCATTGTGTGATGGGACCTGAGTCTTATGGTGATTCCATTTTTCCAAAAGCATTGCGTTATTTCACGATTTACTTTAAGTTATGCACGTCAATCCATTGGAGTAAACCCGTTCCGCTAACGCGGCGTGGTCCTTGGATTTGCTTTATTACTATTAGTTAAGTTAGTTAAGAATTCTCACACTAGTCCCATGACTGACCCGTTGTTTGTTTCCACCTTTGCAAACTCGGGTGCCCTCTTCTCCACACGGGCAGTCGAGTAGTTTGTCTACAGGTTTATCTCTCGAGCAGGATTCTGGATTGAAGTTTAAAGCTGTGTCCAGAGCCTGGTTATTTTATTTCCGCTGCACTGTGATGTATTATAATTTTTGTAAATTTAATCTTCCGCTGTAATATAATTAGATGTACTTTGATGTTCTGTACTCTGATGTAAACATTTTGTACTGTTTATAAAAGTCGGCTGTTATTTGTTCTAATGTTGTTGTATTCCCAAAGTTAACGTATGCGGGATTTGAACGGTCTTGGTCGATTTTGCGATCGATTAAGGGCGGGCAAAATCCTTGTCGTTACAGTTGGTATCAGAGCTCTGGTTAGCTCTAATCTTTGGGATACAACTCATTAGAACTGAACAAAAAGACTCATCAGAGATTGGATTAGCAATATCCAATAAGAATACTCATTAGAGATAGGATCAGCAGTATCCTAGAATGAGAAAACTCATTAGAGATGGGGATAGTAATGCCCTAGAATGAGTTCAGAGTGAAAAGCTTATGATATACGTATTTGTAATTATAATCCATTTTAGAAAATATGATTTTTGAGTATTTAAAAGTTATATATACTTGAAAGTTAATCAACAAATAAAATTATAGAAATGTATAGAAAAGAATTTGAGTAGGATAATTAATACACTTTTAACTTCGTTCCTTTTCGAGGACGAAAAGTTCTTAAGTGGGGGAGACTGTAATAACCCGGAATTTTGGGACCAGTTTAAAATTTTTATTTTAGAAATTTTAATGAATTTAAAAGATTTAAAATAATTTATTTTAAATAATAACGATCAAAAATTTATTCTAATTGAAGTTAAAACGAATAAGTTTAATTTAAATATAAAAGGAGTTTAAAATAGCGCTGTAGTTTGAAATTTTGATTTTTAACTATAACTGAATGTACATGATTCAAAATAAATCAGAATTGAACTGTGTATATTCTTGTTAGGCCATATTTGTGCATACAATAAAATCCATATTTTTATTGTTTATATATATAACTAAGATGTTTCATGTTAAAAAAAATCATATTTTTATCGTTTATGTACAAAAAGGATGTTCATGTTAGGAATAAATAAAAAAATAACATTTTTATTGTTTAAAGAATAAAAAGAGTGGTATGCTAAGAAAATAAAAGAATTATCATTTTTATGTTAACATATTAAAAAAAATTCATTATAATGTTATCATAAAAGGGATTTCATTAAGGTTAGGAATGTATTGTCTAAATAAAAGCATCATTTATGTTAAAATTGCCAAGTTAGAACAACATAGATATTCTAGTTATAATTTGTCATGGTAGACAAAATAAACATTTTTCATTGTTAGACAAAATAAACATTTTAATTTTAATTTTTCATGTTAGAATTAAAAAGGAACATTTATGTTAGAATTCAAAAATGTCATTTATGTTAGAATTAAAAATGTCACTTTATTTAGAATCAGGTATGTTAATTAAAATGTCATTTATGTAGAGTAATGTTCGTTCATATTTAAAATGTCATTTTTGTTTGAAATGCTATAGTAAGTTAGTAATGTCATTTAATTATATTCAATTAAAATTTGTCATATAAAGATGTCACATTTCTTATGTTAGAAAAAAAAATGTTATTTCATGTTTGTCCATATACAATAAACATATAACCATATTTGGATTGCTAATTTTTTTTTTTAAATCTTGTAACTCATTGACATAATTAAATCAAACCAAATTTAGTGGAATTAAATATATATATTTATATACTTAAAGAAATTTAATTACAATTGAAACCAAACACCGTAAATCGGTGTAATACCTAACTTGAATTTTGGTATGTGAATTTGTTTTAAAAAATATCGTAAATGTTTGGCAATTATTTAAGTAATCAAAATGATATATATAGAATGTAACATTTTGAAATAAACTTATATGGTTAAGATGATGACTGCAAATTATGAATGTAACATGTGTAAATACTAATTGTTCATATGATATTTATGGTGTGGTAAAATCAAAGTATAACAATTCATTAGAAATTTAATTATAATCAAATGGGAGTTGTTTCTAATGTGAATGTTAAATTTAAGGTAACGTATAATTAATGAGATGAACATAAATATAATTTAATGTAAATTGAGTAATAAAAGTGGTTAAATTTTTTTTTTTTTTTGAAATAATGGAACTGTAATAAATGTTGAATCAATACAAGAATACAAACCATTTAATTTTATGATTGAAATATAATGTTGGAATTTAGTATAATGAAATTTTTGAATAGTTTAATTCGAGTATAAAAAGAAATTTGAAATGAGGCATTATGATAACTTTGTCATATTATATTTGGAAGGAATAATTAATGAATTGATTGCTCAATTAAAATTGTTAGAAAATTGAATTTGAGATATATAACATAGGTAATTTATTCCTATGTTGAATTAGGATTAGATGGGTAATGTTTTGAAATAGAATTAAGGACGAATAAATGAAATTAAATATTGCATTTGAAATCCTTTCCTAAACTCTAACCTAAATCAACCCTGTATCTATTCACTTCCTTTTTCCTATAGATATAGAGGTTAACAAAATCCTAATCTCATTCTCTTTTCTAAAAGCCGCCGCCTCCATCTTCTTCTTTTCAATGGCAGTAGTCGTTTTTCCTCTCTAAATGGCTCAATCCTTCCTCCTCTTTCTTCCAATTCCTTCATCAATTGAAAGCCCTTCCAACGCAAAAATGGTTCAACTCTTCATAACACACGGTGGCCAGGGCGGTAGCATGAAGTGGCAAGGTTCGGGGTTGGTTTTTGAGGGTGGACACAACGACGAGTTGGCCGAGACCTGGGCGGCGGGTTAGCAAGTCGAAGGCGGTTGATGTGAGGTGCGCCATGATCGTGAGAACTGTGACTTTAAATACGACTTTTTTAAAAAAAAGGAAAGAAAGCTATTGGGACAAATTCTTATCCAATCAAGGTGAGAATTCTAATTTTAAATTATTAAATTATTGATTAATTATTTTTTTTTCTCTCTTAAAAATGATTATGTATATGCTATCGATTCAGATCTGAAATATCTGTGATTTATGTGATGTTGTTTGTTGTTTGTTGGTTGTGTTGCGATCTGTTGTTCATGTTGTATGAGATATGTGATGAAACACCATATGTGATGAAATTTTGTCTTGGGAGTGAAATTGGATCTGAACTTCTATTTATTTAAGATCCATTTGTTTTGATTTATTTGATATTATAGAATATCATTTTTATATAAAAAAATGAAGAAACAGTAAAGAATTGATTTACAAATAAAAACGTCATTTTTATTTGTTGCCTTAACAATGGAATTTGAATGATAAATAAAGCTTATTTTTATTTGTTAACCTTAAACGATGGAATTTGATGAGAAGTGAAATTTTATTGAAATAAAAACTGTGATACCTTTTTAGTTTGCAGTTCTTTGGCAAAATAGATGACAAAACTTAGGTAAAAGAAAATATACCTGTAATTTCATTTTTTATTTTTTCTATAAAAAGAACCAAACCTTGTTTTTTTTTTTCTCTTTTTTTTTAAAAAAAAAGGATAAATTTGTTTTAGTATTATTTTTGTAACAAAAAGAATAGACTTTGTTTTATTATTCATTTTGTAAGCAAAAGACCTAATTTGTTTAAATAACATTTTATTTACAATTTATGTTAACATAAAAGAACAGAAAGTGGTTTAACACATTTTATGTTAAAATTAAAAGTTAGGAAATTGTTTTGAACTTTTTATGATTAAAAGTATTGCAGGAAAAATGTTGTAACATGATGTTGCCTTTTTATGTTAAAATGTAAAGTTAAAAATGATTTAACATAAAATATTCTTTTATGTTTAAAATAAAAAGTTAAAAATAGTTTTAACATAAAAGCTTCTATGTAAGTTAAAATAAATTGATTTAACATAAAGTTATTCTTTTTGTGTGAAACAACATGTTAAAGGATTTTAACATGAAGTTTTTCTTTTTATGTTGAAACTTAAGAAGGATATTTTTAGCATTATTTGTTTAATTAAAGTACAAGGTCCAAAAATACATTAATTTGTTAATAAATATAAAGAGAAAAAGTGAAAGTAAATTTTATTTGGCATTTTATTTATTAAATAAAAGTATAAAATTTAGAAGAACATAACAAGGGTCATTTTTGTCGCTTCTTTTTTTTTAACATTAAAAGAAATGTGTTGCAACATAAGTGTCATGTTATTTCATCTTGTTCAACATGAAAACTTGACATCTAATAGTTGAAACTTAAAATATGTGAGTATGCCAAATTATGTATGTTATGTATGTTTCTATTTAAACACATGTATACACTGCCATTTACAAGTGACCTAACTTGTTTATGTGATTGGACGATCAATTTTCATACATCGTCCAGAAGCACAGTTTATTTTATTCGAACTTGTGTTGGTTGAAACCCCACACGGGTCAGGGGCTGACATTTGAATACACGTCACCCTTGTGGTTAACTAGAAATGCACTTGGATGTTAATGGATGTTTGAAAATTTTTATGAGATAAATGAATGAAATCCGTATAATTGAATTATATGGAAATGGTGTGGGCCTCATTCCAATTTCGAATGAAAGAAAAAAATTCATTTATTATTCAATTAATGGAATTGATTGACGTTTGAATTAAGGAAACTAAATTTCTATTATTTAGGAAGTTTTAATGAAATATTAAGTTAGTAAAATTACATTCCAAATATAACAAGAAGATTTGAATTGAAAAGCTTTCGTTTTTATGTTAACACTAAATTTTAAAAGATGTGATTTCAAAATTTAACATAAATGGATTGATGGGAAAAGATTACGTTTGATGTTGGAATGGTAGGTTTTGATATCGTAATTAAAACCATTTTTGAAGTAATTATTATTATAATATTATTATAATATGGAAAGGTCGATATTTATTGAAAATTGGAAAGGCAATATAAAGAATATTTCAATGTAAAGTTATACTTTGGAACATATGACATTTTAGAAGTTAGATATTTTTAAAATATGAAATATTTTAAAATAACCTTTTAAAAAAAATATAATTTTAATTATAATTGTTCTTGGACACGAGATTAGGTCACGTTTATGGCGGAAGTCTGCCCGGAACCAACCGGCATATCCAGCAGCCATAAATGTTGGGCCTAATGTGAGAGGTCCAAGTACACGAATACAAATTGGGTTTTGACTCTAGGTTAAGCCCAACTGTGGAATAAGTCTGCCCGGACCCAACCGGCATATCCAGCATCCACAAGTTGTAGGCCTAATGTGAGAAGTCTGGCCCATTATAAAACATAAATGGATAATATAACGAATTGGATTATTTAATCCATTTTAAATAGAAACATCATTTTAACCTGAATAAGTTTATTAACTTATATTATCCATTTTATAATGAATATTAAAAGAGTTAATTTCAAAATTAATATTTTGAAAATAACATTTTAATATGAGATATGATATTTTGATCAGAATAAATGGTTTATTTATTTTAGAATAAATAATAGGAATTAAAAATGGTTTTATTATAACCACGGATTTGCAATGAAATTTGAATTTGGGTTTATCGTGAATTATGTTTTAAATAACATTTATTCTTTAACCCGGATTAATGAGGGGATTAATTTCCTAAATTTTGATTAATTATTTATTAATGACTTTGGAAGGTTAAAACGAAATAAGGTTTTAATTAAAACTTTAATTAGATTGGAGAGGAATTAAGTAAATAAAATTACTGAATTAAGGATCGAAAATGGAGTTCCACCAGTTTAACTCCATGCGTTAGTTAAATCTTTAATTAGATTTAAATGAGTAATGGAAATTAAGTACCTGAACCAATTGGGATAAAAGATCGGGATGGGGATTAATTAATTTATAATTATTTCGATAAGGCGTAAATTCCGATTAGATTGGATAAACCATAATTTGGTTTAATATGGATAAATAAAGATTTAAGATTAAATTAAAAAGATTTATCTTTGATAAAATTAATGAGAATCTTTTAATACGAATATCTTATTAAAAGAATATCCGGAGTTGGAATGTGGCGTTGGTGTGATTTTATAGCAGTTGATTTTTAATCACAAAATACGCGAGTTACTCAGAATGACCGGGTTTAACCCATTCTAAGTAATCATCACTACAATCAAGAGTCGAAGATGAAGGTGATGGTTGAAGACCGAAGATTTTCATATCGTTGGGATGATGATGACTGGTAGCTTGAATTGGGACTGGCCTCCCAAGGCAAGATATTTAGTAATTATCGTCCAAACGCATTTGGAGATCGACGGATTTGGCTTTCGCTCAGACCCAGAGCGGACTTGTAAATGGATTGTGTGTCCGACATCGTACTCCATTAAATATCTTGTTATTGATTTTTTGTTAATGTATAAATGTTGGTGGTGAAGAATTTATTCTTTACTTAACACCCATTTATATGTTGATGGATGATCAATGGTACGGTATGGATTGACAATGTGGCACTCTAAGATGAAGATGATCAAGGCTTTGTTGAAAAGCAGGCCTCGTGGTTATAACGTTACTTCGCGAGCCTCACACCCCGGTGGAGTCTAAAACGGAGCAAGGGAACGCAGGGAGTGCGCACGTTTCTTTCTAGCTAAAAGTGGTGTCAATGACCTACCAGCACTGATATTTACTAAGGGGTTGTTGGATTGAGGTACCTCGGTTATATTGGTCGCGACTGGCCAATTTAGAGATCCGTTAGGATCGGGAAACGTGTGTTCAGGCATTTCTAATCCACAAAAGTAAGTGTGGACCGGCCCTGCAGGATCCAAGGGTTGGACAGAGTACCAATCCTGGGGCATTGCTAGAGTGTCTCGAATCGGTAAGGATTTCGCTCCTAGCCTTGACTCAGTATGGGAACCCAACTTTCCAATACGACCCTTACGGACTTGATTGTATTACTAGTACGGAGGCATAATATATGGGTACCTATGCTTCCTAGGATTGATACATTATGATTGAAATGTTTTATTAAAACATATACACACTAATAATAATATCGTTTCATACGTATTTATAATCTTTTAATCACCATAAGGTAAAACTCTATCCTCTGGTGTGCGTTGCATTGTGTGATGGGACCTGAGTCTTATGGTGATTCCATTTTTCCAAAAGCATTGCGTTATTTCACAATTTACTTTAAGTTATGCACGTCAATCCATTGGAGTAAACCCGTTCCGCTAACGCGGCGTGGTCCTTGGATTTGCTTTATTACTATTAGTTAAGTTAGTTAAGAATTCTCACACCTGTCCCATGACTGACCCGTTGTTTGTTTCCACCTTTGTAAACTCGGGTGCACTCTTCTCCACACGGGCAGTCGAGTAGTTTGTCTACAGGTTTGTCTCTCGAGCAGGATTCTGGATTGAAGTTTAAAGCTGTGTCCAGAGCTTAGTTATTTTATTTCCGCTGCACTGTGATGTATTATAATTTTTGTAAATTTAATCTTCCGTTGTAATATAATTAGATGTACTCTGATGTTCTGTACTCTGATGTAAACATTTTGTACTGTTTATAAAAGTCGGCTGTTATTTGTTCTAATGTTGTTGTATTCCCAAAATTAACGTATGCGGGATTTGAACGGTCTTGGTCGATTTTGCGATCGATTAAGGGCGGGCAAAATCCTTGTCGTTACAATGTTTGGCTATTATAAGGGAAAATTCTATCCTCCGGCTTGCGTTGAATTGTGTGATGGGACCTGAGTCTTATAATAGCTTCATTTTTGGAAAAAGCATTGCGCTATTTATAAACTGTTATATGCACTGGTATTTTTGGGAGAAAACCCATTCCGTGTAATACGGCGTGTTCCCATTGATTTACTCTATTTTAAAGTAAAGTTTTAAATAGCTGTTTTAGTTCTCATAACAGTCCCATGACTGCCCTAGAGTTTATTGTTTTAACCTAAACTCTGGGTGCCCCTATTTTCCACACAGGCAGCTAGTAGTTTTGGGTTTTGCACATATTTCTTTTCCAGGATCCTGGATTTGCAGCCGGAGCTATATTCGGAAAGCTTTGTATCCGTGTATTTCTTTCAATTGTGTTATGTATTATTTTTCCGCTGCTAATGTAATTTAATCTCTGATATTTTTCTGGTGTACATTATTTATTCTTGCTCTGTTATATTCTGGTACTCTGATGTAATTGTTGTAATAAGCAATGAAATGTTCTTTCGTTTAGGTTCTAATTTGTCGTGTTCTCAACTCAATCTGGCCTTTTCTGTCTCTTTGGAGATTGGGGGATTTCGGAATGTTATAGTTTGGTATCAGAGCTTTGGTTTACAGAGCTCAAGAACAAGACACATTAGAATCAAACAAAAGAATTCATCAGATATTGGATTAGTAATATCCAAGGGGAATGACTCATTAGAGATGGGATCAGTATTATCCTAGAATGAGTGGGAAGAGTGTTATTTATTAAAAATAATAATGAAAAAGATTTTAACTTTGAAAATTAAATCTAATCATACGTATTTGAGTATTTTATTTTATAATTAAATTTGGACAATCGAGTATATGAAGATTTTGCATATACGCATCATGAACGTATATTTGAAGTCTCAAATATACTGGATAGACATAGAATCACACTCTAGTCGCCCGAGGATGATTCTACTAATGACTGTACAACATCAGTAGTTTATTTCAAGTTTTGAAAGTGGGATATCTATATATTTCCAACTGACTGGTGTGAGAGCCAAAACTTAGATAAAGTTTATTATTGTGATTTGGCACTAAATATATGATTTTTTGACTATGTATTAAAGTTGTGTGTTTGAAAAGCTAATTAACTAATTGATTGCTGATTGTGTTGTGTGATTATTAGTTTAACTAATAGAAATATTGGAATGATAATTAATTTAACCAATATGAGAATGAAAGGTAAATTTTAGCCAAATTATCAAATAAGTAACTGAACTGAAAATTTATTAAAATTGCCTACATGCGCATGTATGTATATTGAACAGGTCATAGCAAGGGAGCTAAGAAGAGGAATAAAACTGTATGCTCGACAAATAGATACATGTTTATTGTATATCTTGGGTTTTGATGATTTTATGAGCCGATTGGCTAGCCGCTTGGCTTTTTCTTTTTCTTTTGGATTGATGAGGGCCCTGCGAGGCAAGTTCGGTTTTAAATATCAACCCGTACAAAGGAGATTATGGAGAAATTTTTCAGAAATTTAGGGTGTTAGCCAAATTTTTGAGAAATTTGAGAAATTATTAGAAGCTGAAAAGTTGAGGAATGAAAGCCAGAATGGAAGTTGAGTTGGTTGGTTAAACAACTTTCAGCTCCGCTCCTTTTCGAGGACGAAAATATTTTAAGTGGAGGAGATTGTAACAACCTGGATTTTCAGAACCAATTTAAAATTTTTATTTTAGCTATTTTAATGTATTTTGAATATTTAAAATTGTTTATTTTAAGTAATAACGACTAAAAGTTTATTTTAATCGAAGTTAGAATGAATAAATTTATTTTAATCATAAAACGAGCCTAAAATGGTGCGGTAGTTTGAAAATTCAATTTTAAATTTCAAATGAATGTACAAGATTCAAAATAAATCAGATTTCAGTAAACCAAGACATATTTGAATCTATTTAATAATATCTTTTTAACGAATGTGAAAAACTGAATTTCATAATATAAATTGAAAGTTATGTCCAGTTTAAAATTTGAAATAGTTGCTATGGAATTTATAATTTTTTATATATATATTAATATAAGTGAAAATTAGGCTCACATCCCTAAAAGCAAACTTAATTAGGCTCACATCCTTGTCATGTTTCAAATTAGAACCCGCCCCCTGTTTTTGCTTGCGCCTCCTTCATTTTAGGGACTTCCGTGTTCATGATTTGTTTACTTCCGCCTTCTTCATTTTCTTCCAGAAAAAAATGCGGCATTGATTTAAAAAAATTCTAAAATCTGGAAATATTGTCAGGAGTGCTTGATCAAAAAAAAAGTTGCATACATGTATGCAACTATTACGAATAGTTGCATACATATATGCAACTATTTGAGTACACATGCATATATTTATGCACGCCCCTTGAATAACTGCATATATGTATGCAGTTTTTTTGTATAAATGCATACATGTATGCAGATATGTCAAAATCTATGCCAAAGTGAAAAAATTGCACGTACTTATGCAGGTTTTAAATCAGTGCATCAGAATATGCATGTATTCACATTATGTGCATACATGGTTGCATTTATTCTGTAGTTTAGATGCAGATTTGAAATAAATGCATACATGTATGCCACTATTTGAAATATATGCATCTATCAGTGAATTTTACTGCATTTCGTTGTTTTTGTGTAATTTTTTATTTTGGCATGGTTTTGGATGTTTTTTCACCTGAATTCTTTTCAGATTATTTGCTTTAACTAATTACGAATTTACGTGATTTTTTCATATTTTTTTCTTTTTACTGAATTTTTAAATTACAATAAGTTTATGACCGGACCTGAGCCTAATTTAAAACGTTAATACGGACCTATAAAAACTGCACCCTTAATATAATGTATAACCCTTAAATATAGCCATTTTGCAAACAACCTCCGTTTTCGACGAAACCACTTTTGTTTGATCTGGAATGTCAAATTATTTCCAGATTCCAAATTTCATGATTTTTTGGAATTAATATGTGAGCACGGTAAATTATAACGTATTTTCAAATTCAAATTGAATTTAAATAAGCCAGTTAAAAGGGCCATTTCTCAGACAGTCTCCAAATTCGATGAAACTGTATTTGTTGAAACCGTATTTGAAAAACATTGTGAGAATTCCAGATTTCGTAAATTTTGGGGCTAATATGTGGCCGTACACACAAATTGTGAATCGATCAGCCATTTAAGCCAAAAACAGGGCTTTCTGAGCAAACGAACTCGGAATTCGATGAAACTAGTTTTATTGGAACCGTATCGTCAAGTCATAGCAGCATGTCAATTTTCGTCGCCAACGGAATTCGTGTGTGACCATGGCATCGATAAATATTGATTGGAGACCGCGCTAACTAGAGAATTAATATAAAATCCTACCCCACTACTATATAAAATCTTTTCCACTTCCAAAACCCTCATTAATTCCTCTTCCCTCAAAATTGGAAATAGCTCCTCGGGAAATTTGCGAAAAAGCCCCCGAACACAAAATAAATTATATCTCTCAATCCATAAACAATTTTCCAAAAATGTTTCTGCATATTGTAGATCAAGATGATCTCTACCTGCCACAAAAAGTTGGGGACTTATCGTTGCACGGTTTGGGAGAAATAAATGTTCAACGACCAGAAATCGGTTTCGATTTTCGTGAAATTCTGGCCAAACGAAGAAGAATTTGATAGGGGCACCAAAGAGGAATTTGTAGAGGAGAGGAAGCTCGACAACTTTATCTTTGGTCGGTTGATCTAAAACTGCTCGTGGCAGCGGCAAAATCGAGATGAATTGGGATGTGTTTCCCTACGAGGCACGAAAGAGAAATTGCCTTATGGCGACCGCCACAGGCAATGATGGTCAGAGGTCACTGAAGGGAAGTGGTAGAGGGTTGCACGGCAGTCCGATCTGTGGTGGTGCGTGATCCTGGAGCTCTACAGTGGCGGAGGAATCTTGGTCGAGGCGAAAAGGTAGGAAACTCAAAATTCCCAGCGATGGTGGCGAGTTGGACAGAGCGGTGGCCAGGGGAGGCGCGGCGTGGACTGGGGGAGGCGCTGGTTAGACGACGTTCGGTGAGCCCAAGTGGTGGTGGGAGGTGCTGACAAGGGTGGAACCATGGTGACACTACAACAGAAAATGTGTTTTATAGCGGCCTACAACTGCTATTAATGAAAACCATAGCGGTCTGATAACTGCTATATAACGACATGTTATAAAAAACTGCAGAATATTTATAACACACAAATCGCCGCTATAAAAAGGCATGGTTGTATAACGAAATTTTACTGCTATGTTATTTAATTACAGTAGCTCTTTTTAACCGCTATAATACAGGTAAATTTCAGTGAAAACAGGAAAATTTATAACATGGTTTGACCGCTATAACATAACTATTCGATGGCAGCTATATGCCGCTATAATACATTGAATCTCAATGAAAGTGAATCTTTATAACATAGTATTTCTACTATAACATATTTCTTCGATAGCTTCTATATGACGCTATTAAATTAACATGTTACACCATTGCTAAATCCTTTTATAGCTTATATATACAGCTCATACATTTTAATAATAACAATCAAAATGAATATTCATAACAAGTTAAAGAGCAATGTATGAACAAAAAAAATATGATAATCAACAAATATAGCGCATAACTCATATTCATGGCAATAAAATAAAGTAACAACCAACACCAAAATTAAATTCATGAGTTAACAATTTCAATACATATGTTTCCAATTCCCATTGATGTCAAGTTTTGAGTAAATAAAAGACAAAACATAGTTCATATTTGTTCGGTTAACACAAAAAAGACAAGACAAAACATAGTACACAAAACAAAACACCCCAAACCTGAATCTGATCCACGTTACTTCAAAATTCATAGTCCGCAAAACAAACCTCCACCTATTTTCCACAGTAACAAAGTTAAGATTCTAATCCACGTTCTTCAGCCTGCACAGAAACGAATCACTGATGCGTATCAAAATGAATATAAGAAAATATATAAGAATGAATACGTTTAACATGAAAAAGCATGAACTTTAAAGTAGAATAACCACTAATTCCAGTAACAGGAGAACCTTGGTAGAATTGAGATATAAAAGAACCAGATTTCATGACATGCTTATAAAAGAACCAGATTTAACACCATAGCCTAAAATGATGAATCCTTTAAACTTATAAACAATCACATTGAAATTATATGATTCAAATAATTCCTTCACTAAGCATGATCATGTTGTTCTCCTGCATTCGCTGTAAAACACAAGCACATAGAAAAAAAAATATAACATGCAACAAATATGACATGATGAGTTAATCATCTTTATTAGACTAGTAAGCAAATATAATACCTCCAAGATAGACATATTCTAAGTCTTGGTATAGGGCACAGTAGATACCCTGTTGACTAGTAGCCCAACATCTGCAACGGATATTTGATCCAAATGGTTCGCAACCACATGCTGACCCAAAATAGCCTCAAATGCTTGTATTCTGGAAAACGATGTCATTTTCATTTATGGCTTAATACGATATAGCTTATATGTGATAAAGGAAGAGATTGTAAAAATACCGTTCTGGAGGAATATCAACTTGCAGCAGTGTGGTCATCAACATCCATCGCGTCAACACTATACAATAAAACATGAACATAGCTCAATTAAAATTCAACTATGACCATAGTTTGTTTATAATTGCATCTGTATTGTTATCACAGTCATGGTGAAATATAAATCACTGGCCAACATTAAGTGCAGTTATTACTTTATTTCATTACATTATAGACTTGGTGAAACAAATTACAGTGACCAAATATTAACTGTGAATATGTAGAGACATAATGCCAAACAGAAGAGCTGAATCTATTGGTACCATTGTTCTTTTTCTAGTATATGTTCCTAAGAAAGGAATTGTCCATGATGGTGCACAAAGAAGGCCTGGCTACTAGCTGTTTAAGAACACCAACGTTGAAATTTTCAACTGTTTTCCTTATGATTATTTAGATCTATTTCTCAATGGAACCGAGAACGGAAATAACTCAGCAGTAGAAGGTTCTTATTTTTATGTAATCAGTCTATCATCTCTAGTTCAGTTTGTATGCAAATATATCTAATCCGATGCAAGACCAAAATATTACGATGACTCTTCCGACCAGACAAAATTTTTAATCGTCAGTGAAGTTGTTTCTTTATTATTATTTTTCATTATTCAAATATCAATGTTTTTTTTTTCAAATCCGAAAGTATGATATTTCACCTTTCACCAGCATCAACATTATCATCATTTGCTGCAACATTATTAGCCTTGCGCTTCACTTCCAGTTCTCTTTCCTTTTCGCGATCTTCCATATCAGTCAGTACTATGTGATATATTGCAAAATTTAATACTTTCAGAGCAGCTTCAACATCAATTTTCAGAAACTACATGCAGTTAATTCGTTTGTAGAATGATTATAAAACAACTGTTAAAAATTAGAATGATTAGTTGAAGACTGTTTAATTAAAATACATGTATAACACCTAATGATCAGGTTATTTAATAAAATATACCTGATTTCTCAACTTCAGCTTGGCATGAGCAGTTGAGAGCCTAATCAGGGTTTCTAAAGTTCTTGCGGTTATTGGAAGCGCTCCTCCTCCAGACTGAAACAGTAAGATTTTAGACATTAGATCATATAATTTTCAGAAATAACATACACCACAAATAAAAATTACCTTTGCATTTGCACTTGCAACTCTCGGTTCAGCATATGATGTAGCAATATGATCAGATGCGTGCTGATAGATAATGCAAAGTATGGATTTAAACTAAGCTAGTTTCAAATCATTTCATTTCAATTGCATATAATGATATGCCAAAAGGATTTCATTTATAATGGGGTTACACTTTAAAAACTCCACCCGAGCAAATAAAACTTGGGTAAAACAGTTCCATATTATCATAAATGCCTAATGAGAACATAAAGACAAATGGAAAACATAACAGGAGGTTGCTTTGGTTGATAAAAAAGGTACTAATGTTGATACTCAAATGTAATAACATTTTTAAATCTTTTTTCGTGTCCATGACTTTTTCACGTAAACCTTGCAACTAAAACATATTGTATATTCAATAAAACATTTTAATAATAGTAGAAACAAAGATTATTTTCAAATAATTGAACATATAAAAATATATTAGAACTGTTACGGTAACAGCAAGCGTTATCGATTGAAGAAAACTATTATCATCCTGCTTCTAGAAAGCCAAAAATACCTACGCTTCATTCTTAACACCGAGTTTCCTAATGCAGATATCAACATTCGTATTTATTTTAGTTGATAATGAAATTTTTATTGATTCATCCCAAATGTTTACAATGACATAAAAGAAACTTTGCCAATCCCCATTTTAAAGTTGGAAAAATTAGAAAGAAACATCATCATAAATAAACAAATAAGCATCATTTTAAAATCTAATATATCTTCAAAAATGTCCATGGTTTATGAATAATACAGTGGAAAAAATGAAACCAAAATGATTAGTAAATTTACCATTATCGTTAATTTTTACATTTCAATACTGCTATATTTTTCGACAACAAGGGTAAATTTATCGCTACTTTGTTGATGGCAACTTGCATTCGTAGAGTCGCCACTGAGGAGTTTGGGATAACAAGAGGAAGCAAGCGAGAACCCAAGGATTCGTGGTGGTGGAATGACGAGGTGCAAAAGGCTATCAAAGAGAAGAAGGAATACTACAAATGCATGTACCGTCATAGAAACGAAGAGAACATGCACATGTACAAATTGGCAAAGAAGAATGCAAAGAGAGCAGTGAGTGAAGCAAGGGGACGAGCGTATGAAGATTTGTATCAAAGGCTAAGTACAAAGGAGGGTGAAAAAGACGTTTACAGAATAGCTAGGCTACACGAGAGGAGGACAAGGGACTTCAATCAGGTTAAATGCATTAAGGATGAGAATGATAGACTTTTGGTGAAGGAAGATGAGATAAAGAATAGGTGGAGAGAATACTTTGATAAGCTTTTCAACGAAGAATGTGATAGCTCTTCGATCGAGTTGGAAGACTTAGCCGACAACAACAATAGACATTTTGTGCAGAGATTTCAAGAAGCTGAGGTAAATGGGCGTTGAAACGTATGAAATCGGGCAAGTCTATAGGGCCTGATGACATTCCTATTGAGGTGTGGAGATTCTTTGGAGATGCAGGAATAAGATGGCTAACTAAGTTGTTCAATAATATTTTCAAATCAAACAAAATGTCAAATGAGTGGGGGAGAAGCATTTTAGTTCCAATCATTAAGAATAAAGGAGATATTAAAAGTTGCACAAACTATAGAGGAATTAAGCTTATGAGTCATACAATGAAGCTTTTGGAGAGAATTTGCAAGCAGCGTTTGAGGAGGTTGACAAGTGCCTCTAGGAATCAATTTGGTTTTATGCCTGGAAGGTCAACCACTGAGGCAATTTTTTGGTTAGGCAACTTATGGAGAGATACAGGGAGCAGAAGAAAGATCTCCACATGGTTTTTATTGACCTGGAGAAAGCTTATGACAGAGTGCCGAGGAGGGTTATGTGGTGGGCGCTAGAAAGAAAGAGAGTGCCATCAAAATATATTACCCTTATTAAGGATATGTACGAGGGGGTTGTGACTAGTGTTAGGGCATGCGATGGTGAGACCAGAGACTTTCCAATTAACATAGGGTTACATCAAGGTTCATCTTTGAGCCCCTATATTTTTGCATTTGTGATGGATGAAATCACAAAAGATATACAAAGGGAGATTCCCTAGTGTATGCTCTTTGCCGATGATGTTGTGCTGATTGATGAAAGTAGAATAGGGATTGATCGACAACTGGAGTTGTGGAGAGAGATCTTGGAATCAAAGGGCTTCAGGCTTAGCGGAACTAAAACAGAGTATATGAAGTGTGAGTTTAGCAGTGTCAGGTCAGATGACGGAGATGTTACCCTGGCCGGTAGAGTAGTACCCAAGAAGGAATCGTTTCGATACTTAGGATCTATGTTGCAGTGTGATGGAGAGATTGATAAGGATGTTAGTTTTAGAATTCAAGCAGGATGGGTGAAATGGCAACTAGCATCTGGCATTCTCTGTGATCGGAAGATTCCTCGGAAGCTTAAAGGAAAGTTCTATAGGACAGCAATTAGGCCTGCAATGTTATATGGTGCAGAATGTTGGCCTACTAAGAGGCAACACGTCCATAAGATAAGCATAGCAGAGATGCGGATGCTGCGTTGGAGCTATGGGAATACCAGACGAGATTGGATTAGAAATGAGGATATTCGAGAAAAAATTGGAGTTGCACCTATTGAAGAGAAGTTAGTCTAATACCGCTTGAGATTGTTTGGACATATCCAACGTAGACCATACAATGCATCTGTACGCATTGGAATTCTAGGCTACGCCGAAGGCCCAAAGAGAAGTAGAGGTCGACCTAAAATGACATGGGAGGAGATAATAAAGAGAGATTTAAGTAACCGGAATTTATCAGAAGAGTTGGTAGTTGATAGGAGTGCATGGAAATTGGCAATCCATGTACCAGAACCTTAGGTGTTTTTTTTCTTCGCGTTTATTGAACCGTTTTACTTTCTATTACTATTTTAGATTTTATTTCACTTTTATTGAACCTTTTTACTTATTATTATTATTTAAAAAAAACCTTTATCGGACGACTTTTTATTTGTTTGGTTATTTTAAACCCTTTATATATATATTATTTTCATCATTATTAATTTTATTTTATTTTAATTTTGGGTTCCATATCTAGCCAACCCCAACTTGTTTAGGATATATGGCTTTGTTGTTGTTGTTTGTTGATGGCAATGATATACCCATACTGGTCAACATTGATTACCAGCTGCTTGACAACGGCGTAGTATTGGTAAATTTACCATTGCTACAATAACCCTAAGAAGATGAATAGTAGCCCTCCAATTCCAAATTGAAAAAAACTATTTTTGTTCTTAAAAGTCCCTGTAAAAAACAGGAAACTACTTTAAAATGAGCTTACGTCAAATTTTCAAGTAAGAACATCTAAGCGGTGATCATAAGCAAATTGTAAATTCAATATATATTTTAACTGTGGATATGCTGCATTAGCCATTGGTTCCCACACTAAGCATAAATCACAATATTCAAATCAGTGAATCGTGAAGAGAAGTTCACCTCATCTGTGAGTTTCGGTTGAATCCTGTGTTTAGCATAGTGGATATACGTTTTAAGAAACTTTATGGTTAATCTTTCATCCTTTGGTTTTTTCCCTCTTCTCGTTTCCTGATCATGTAGTAGACGATCATATTTAACAAAAATTGATGCCTCTTCTGTATCATTATCCTCTTCTTTAGTGTATCTTGAACCTTAGTCTAGAGTTCCTGTTCCTGTATACTTTTGACTTATTAAACTAAACTGCTGGCCATAAATATCAACAAAAGTAAATACCAAATTAGATGAAAATATGTAAACATATAATAATTTACCACTATCTGTACAATATCTATGCATTCTAGCAACATGTTCAGAAATTCGACGATCTATTTCTGGATCCATTTGATCAAGCACAATGAATAACAAGTCAAATCGAGAGAGCAATGAATCTGGAAGCCCGATATTTTTTGTTGGAGTCAACGAGCGATCGTACTATTTTGAACCCACATCAAATCAGTCGCAAAGAAAATAGAAACAAATTTATACTCTAATATCATAGAACAGATGGTAGCTAAACTTACAACTCCATAGATGGGATTTGCTACAGCAACAATGCTGCATTTAGCATTCAGTGATGCATGAATCCTAGCTTTGTCAATTGTCACTGTTTGTTGTTCCATAACTTCATGTATTGAAACACGTTCTCAATCATTCATCTTGTCAAACTCATCAATAAAAACAACATCCCGATCAACAAGGACCATTACACCTGCTTCAAGCCTTCCCTCTCCTAAGAAAATAGACCGAACATAAATCACCAATATAATCGCATAAATTGTTGGTGCCACAATAACTGCATGAAATAGTTACCAACATACCAGTTTCTTGGTTAGAAGTAACAGCAGCAGTCAACCCATCGCCAGAAGAACCACGGCCAGTAGTTGAAATGGCCAGTGGAGATATGTCCATCACTGCTCTCAAGAGTTGTGACTTAGCAACTGAAGGATCACCAACCATCATCATATTTATATCCCTGTACACGTTTAAATTTTAAATCATTATCACATTAACCTAATTATTTATACTAGGACAAGTCGATCACATAATGAATAATTGCATACCCTCCTAAATGTGTGCCATTCTTTAGATTCTTTTCAACTCCACCAAGCATAAGCAAAATAACATCCATTTAATCCACAAATGGCCATAAATGGAAGGGGCTAGCGAGCGTCCGAAAAGGTCAAACGTATCATTTCATTCTCTTCACATCCATTTTATCAAATACTGGAGCATTTGCCTCTTTGTTCAACAAAGATACATTGTTGGCAATAAGGACAGTCCTAGCAATAACAACACAGAATAAATATAAACTTTTGATAAATTAATTTGAAAAAAACAATTGATTTGAAAAGATTTAACATCTTTACTAATGTGGAGAATTTGATTATGGAGTTAACTAGCATATGGCAAAAGAAAGGAAACTTCACCTATCAAGCTAAAATACATGGCCTTATGCGTCAAACCTGAAAACTCCATTCATGCTGCCTTTACTCATGCAGATATCTGGGGAAGAATAAATATTTCAAGATTATGATTAACATAGTTACCTTGGGGATTGTTGATTGGAATTAATAAAGTGTTCTTTGGGTTTACTCATGCCTTGCTGATACAAATTTTCATTGACACTTTTCTTTTGCAATGGATATCCATCATCTTGAATTGTGGCCAGTTCAGTTGATATCCTGCAAACAATATCATAACACTGATAATTTTAACAATATGCATGTGTGTGTACATGTGTGTGTGTATCAAATATATGTGTGTGTATTCGTACAAGGTTACATGTATTATTATTCAATTCAATCAACAACAACAAAATGAGAGAGAAAAAGCGCGCTTTCCAACAAGCCCATAATACTTTCTAGTTAATTATCTATTTTCAGGGATTCCATAGAATTAATCTTTTTCCCCTTCCCGTAATCATTAACACCCTACCTCTTGAGTGAATGCGTATATTTTTATGGAACACGTATAATTGAAGAAAATGCTGGCTGATATCTTAGAAAATTAAATCAATAAATATTCCTGACATGACATCTAAAAAATTTCATTTTGTCATGACAATTCATTCGAATTTTGGATCATCAAATAGTTTTAAGCGGCAAGCTAGAAACCAGCACCTAATAAAATATATTACTTTTGAAACATATTTTGCACTCACCTTTTTTAGGATTGACAAGTGCGATGAGAAATACTACCAGAACCATGTCCAGAAACCTGCAAAGATAGCAAAACATGCAGGCAGTCATCATGTGAAATAAAAGATTCTCACATCATTAGTTACATGTACACGAACGATTATGAAAACTAGGATATTTCGATACATGTGTGTATTATTTTTTCGTCTAGCATATATGCTTGATCATAAAACAAAATATCCTCAATCAACTAAACCAATATAACATCAATCTAATTCAGACTATACTAATATCCTAGGAAAGAAGAGAAGATAAAAAAAGTAAACAACTGAAATCACTTCTTGCCTCTGAATTCATAAGCTAGGAATTGAAAAGCTCTTCGCTATCACCTTTAATACTCTGAGAAATATTCCTAAACCCCATCATTTCCATACTTGGTGTCGCAACCCCAATCGGGTTTTCCATTATTGTTTTTATAAACATAGCTTGTATTTCTCAGTAATTCGGAGAAACCCCTTCCGCCATCCATCTCCATGGCACCCTGGTATATCTGTTATTGAAATTGCAGATATTTGTCCAATAGATTCTTTTTTGAAAGTTTTTATAGTGGCCACCCACATTCCTGGTAAGATAACAAAAACATATCACAACAATACATAAAGAATGCCTAGAACAAAACTGTCATAGGAAGATACGTAAGAAGGAAATATATCTGCAGTACATATAGTATCCTATTTTAAACACCACTCTATTACACCATTTTCTAGTTAGTTACGTTGTTACTATCGTGCTCTGCTTGTTTAATGATGTGTTAAATAATATTATAGAAAAACATGCAAATAGTAATGTTGCAGGATAAAATATTTAAACCATGTAAATTAAGCAAGCATTCATTAATCGCAGTAGATATCAAACAAAGAGTAATCCTTTTTATTTTGTGTTGAATGAGATCGGTAAACTGGAATTTTATATCGTGAAATTGGTCCATATTCGATTTTCTAACCAGATTCACTAATCGTAGTAGGTAGAAAAACCTAAAATCATAAATCCGAATCAATAAACTAGATAGTAACCCTAAAATCGTGAAATTTCACTAATCGTAGTAGATAGCAAACCTAAAAACGTAAATCACAAAAAGCAGCAAGCCTAAAATCGTAAATCCGAATCTACAAATCCATAATCGTAAATTCAGATCTACAGCATATGGGTTCGCTTACCAGAATCCAAGTCGAAGATTAGATTAAAATCGCCCCGCCCTAGCTTCGACAGATCGGCTGAGGAGATTGGAGAAGGAAGGAGTTTTGGAGGGAAACCGTGATTAATGGTTTTGACGAAGGGGTTTTTGACAATAAGTTGAAATTTTTTGAGGCGTTGTTTTGGAGGAAGGGAAATGGTTTTGGAGGGAGAGATGAATAATTCGTGAAGTTGGAGGGAACCGTGAATGGAAGCGTTACACTCATATAACAAAACAAGATTACGTGAGGAAACTAAGAATTAAGTGTAATTAATAACATTTCAGAATAATGTGTTATTAAAAAGCGTTATAAATATCATATTTTGTTGTAGTGTGAGGGTTTTAAAATTCAAATTTTTACTTTAATTTTTAAATACAATATTTAAACGTAAATAACTTTTTGCTATGATGTCAAAATTGCATGAAACTAGATCTGTTGCGATCATGAAGTCGAGAGCTTCAAATAAGACTAACTAGGTCCAATTTGGAGCTGGCTTGAGTTTGGGGAAAATACAAAGCCAAACGGTGCCAGAATCGCCAGTTAAAGACTGACGGAGTGGATCCCGATGTGAGAATTCTTTCTCACTTAATTATTTTACAGTTAAATATATTCTAGGTTGTAGATGGGGCTTAGTATCCCCCGACACTATTTATTGTACAAATCATAGTTGTTTGTTTGGATTGTATTATGAAAATTGACTGTATTGTGGTGAAATGGTTGTATTGATATTTTGTTGATTGGTTGTGATTATTGCGTATGGCACGAGCTAGTATCAGGAGAGGGGTAATGCTCGACATTACTCCGTTTTTAATATCGCGTCGTAAATGCCGAAATTTTCTGAAATAAAGATTTATTCATTAAAAATATAATTTTTAATGTGTATATGAATTGTATAAAATATTCCTGTGTTGAATAAAATGTTTGAACAATAAAAAAATCATTTTTATTGGAAGTATGAACTATATAAAATATTCAAGTGTTGAAATAAATATTTTCTCGTTAAGAATATAATTTTTAACGTATATATGAACGACATAAAATTCTCCTAAAGTGAAAATAAATATCCATTTACAAATCTAATGATTTGTTTATGTACACCTATTTAACTGATTTTGATTAGGATGATAAATTTTACACATCGCCCAACTGCACAAATAATAATCAGTGTTTGTTGGTTGAAACCCCACACGGGTATTGGGATGATATTTGGCGTACAATAATCCCAATAGTTTAGTTGTATGTCAATCGATTCGTTGACAGACCGTTGTAAGCGTTAATTAATTATGTTTAATGCTTATGTAGTTGCGTAATGCACTCTGGATGATGGTTGATTGTTTATCATTGTTGTTATATGAAATCCATATAAATAACATTATATGGTATTTGATTGGGTCTGATTCCAATTCAGAGAGATCGAATATTTTAAAATAACAAATATTTTAAAATAATATTCCGAAAAGGATTAACGCGAACGATATGTATATCGAGTTTATTCATTTTTATAAGTGAATCTCGAAAAGGAAATGATTTCAAAATCAAATATTTTGAAAATATTATCATTTAAATATTATAATGATAAGGAGTTTTCAATTTTGATTTAAAATCGAAATGAAAATGGGAATCGTTTTAAAACAAATTTATAAACGATTTATAAAATACGTTTTAAACGGAAATCAATGAAATATATATAATATATTATATTTATTTAATGACCTGAATAGAACGCACCACGCAACGATCGTTCGTGAAATTCGACCATTGACTCCAAATTGACATTACGGGAGATCCGACCATCGGATTCTCCTAAAGCCAAAACCATTGTGTTCATATCGAAAAGAGATTTCCAGCGAATATAAGAGATTTGAAATCTGACGGTTGGATTTGGAATTGTGTCCAAATCAAATTTGGAAAAGGTCGCTGTAAATGCAGTTCGTTGACCGTTTATGGAAATCGACTAAAAGGGCCTTAATAAAATTATTAAAAATATTAAATTGTGTAAAATCATAATAAATGATTTGGAAAGAGTTGGGATGAAAAATTCCATGTTTGTAAAGATAAAAATATATTTTTAAGATTTGAAATCCAATAATTTTTAAATAAATAAATTGGATTTGTAAAAGGGTTTTAATATAACCAGAAATTTCCAATATATAAATTGGAATGGATTTGAATAGAAATCGTCTTTAGAAGATTTTGATATTGGATTCCATGACTATACGGATATTATGGAGGAATTTGGAAGATATATATGTATCGTTATTCCTCATACGATATGTGCCGGTTTCAGAATTTGATATTGAATATGAGTCAATATAATTTCTATTTAGAGCCTTATATTTAATATTAAATTGGATTTTGGGTTTGTCGTGAACTGTGTCTTCAGTAACACTGATCTTAAAACCCGTGTGAAAAGGATAAATCCTTTAATTAATATTATTAGAGTTTCCAGTTATATTTAGTAATTGGAATAAAATGGAATGTGAATTCGGGTTTATTGTGAATCGTGTTTTAAACGACATTCGTTCTTTAGTCCGATTAACAGTGAAATGTGATTTGGAATATATAAATCTTTTAATTAAGATTTAATGGAAATTTTCCAAAGTAAAGTTTTCCAATTTAATATAATAAATTGGAATTGAATGGAATTCGATTTGGTAATAATCGAAGTGAGCTTCTGTGGAGGAAGACAGTTACTGTATATGGAATTTAAAAGGCTTTGCCATTATTCCATTTATATTATTAGTCGGATACGGAAAATGATATCGATTATATATTGATCTTTTTTCCGTGAAGATTCCATAATTAATGGAATGTGATTTTGGGTTTATCGTGGACTGTATTTTAAATGACATTAGTTCTTTAACCCAGTAAAAGACAGGATTACATGTCTAACATTGTATTTCGAACTGTATTGTTGATCTTTACTAAATATATACCTGTTTGGTGGTGGAGAATTTATTCTCTTGCTTAACACCCTTCTCTAAGACGTACGAGCTTAGAGGTTATATATCAGTAGAAATCAATGGTACGGTGTAGATTGTTGATGCGGCATGTTTGATTTCCCGAAGTTAAATAATCATTAATAATGATTGTTGTAAGATTAAAACTAAGTGGAGTTTCAATGAATCTTTAATTAGATTAAAATGTGAATTTGATAGTTTAAATTATCAAATTTGGGAAATGATCGAGAATGGAGTACCACCAATTTTGCTCCAAGCGATAGTTAAATTATTAATTAGATTTGAACAGGAAATGGTAATTAATTTTACCGATAACACCGTGGTGTTAGATATGGAGTATTACCAGTTTTTCTCCATGGGATGAATAGGTTGGGATTGGGAAATAAAACAAATGATTACTTCTGTAACGTACGCTAATCCCGACTAGTCCTTAATTTGGTTTAAATTGTGAAAATAATATTTGAATAGAAGAATATTCTGGATTGGAATGGGGCATATGTTGTGTTTTTATAGCACTTGATTATAAGATACGTGAATTATTCAGAAAGACCGGGTTTATGCCCATTCTGAATAGCTGACTCGACGATAAGTCGACGATGAAGATAGTGGTTGAAGACCGGAGTTCTTCACATCATTTGGATGATTACTGATGTCCTGATTGGGATGTACACTCAAGACAAGGTAATAAGTGGTGATCGTCCAGACATACTTGGAGATCGACCGGATATGCGAGGACCTCTCTCCTATATTGGACATATGGGCTGAGGAATAAGGTACCTCCAGTTTCGTTCAGACCCAGTACGAACTGGTAAATGGATGTGTGTCTGACAATGGATTTTATTCTATGTTGACTGATCTCTATTAAATATATATCTGTCTGGTGGCGGAGAATTTATTCTCTTGGTTAACACCCTTCTCTGAGACGTACGAGCTTAGAGGTTATATATCAATAGACATCGGTCGCATGGCGTGAATTGTCAGTGTGGCATGTTGAGATGCAAATGATCAAGGCTTTTGTTGAAAAGCAGAGTCTTGTGGCTAATGATCAAAGCATGACTTTAAATAGCATATCTTTGTGTATAGCGTTAACTCGTGTGCCTCACACCTTAGTATGAGTCAAAAATGGGATAAGGGACAGTAGGGAGTGCATGACGTTTCTTTCTAGCTATGGATGGTGTCATGGTATGGAGCCCAGACATTTATTTATTGTTACCTATGTGGATGATGGATAGCGAGACGCCTCGGTTATATCGGTCACTATGGGGACGATGGATAGGTCCGATAGGACCGGGAAACATGTGTTCAGGAATTGCCAATCTACAAACGTAAGTATGGGTCGGCCCTGCAAGATCCAAGGGTTCACTGCAGGGGATCCTGAGGCATTTGCTAGAGTGTCTTGAAGCCGGCGAGAAGTACATCCCTTGCCTCAACTCACGACGGAAATCCAATTTCCAATACATGATATTTCAGTTTTAATTGTAGAACTAGTATGGCGATATAGTAGGATGGGGTGCTATACCGTCTATGATTGATACATTTATATTTGAAGTTGTTTTACACACTATACACTTATAATAGTATCAAAATGATTTGTTTTAAGCGTACCAAGCATGTTTGGTGATTATAAGGGAAAACTCTATCCTCCGTCTTGCGTTGCATTGTGTGATGGGACCTAGGTCTTATAATAGCCTCATTTTTTGAAAAGCATTGCGTTATTTATAAACTGTTATATGCACCGATATTCTTGGGAGAAAACTCATTCCATGTTATACGGCGTGGTCCCTTGATTTACTCTGTTTTGAAGTAAAGTTTTAAATAACCGTTTTAGTTCTCACACCAGTCCTATCACTGCCCTGGAGTTTATTGTTGTAACTTAAACTCTGGGCGCTCCTATTTTCCACATGGGCAGCTAGCAGTTTTAGGTTTTGCAGATATTTCTTTTCTAGGATCCTGAATTTATAGCTGGAGCTATATTCGGAAAGCTTTGTATCCGCGTATTTCTTTCAGTTGTTTTATGTATTATTTTTCCAGTACTAATGTAATTTAATCTCTGATATTTTCTGGTGTATATTATTTATTCATGCTCTGTTATATTCTGATGATCTAATGTTATTGTTGTAATAAGCAATGAAATGTTCTGTTGTTTGGGTTCTTATTTGTCATGTGCTCAACTCAATCCGTCCTTTTCCATCTCCTTGGAGATTGGGGGATATCGGAACGTTATAATGACACTTGTCATGAAGTACAATGTGTTTACCAGTTTTTGTTGGTTATGGAATTAAGTTAAAGCAGCTTAATTATTTCCTGAACCAATTAAACTAGGTTAATTTCATTCTGGTCGTATAACCACATATTAAGTACAAAATTACAAAATTTGAAATCTTGGTACGTTTCGTAATTATAGTTCTAACTAACCCAGTCTCGTCAAATACGGAGTCTGTTTGAAAAATTACCTTATTTTTAGCTTAAACTGAATATTGTCTGAATTTTCAACTTATGTTTATATACCGTACGCTCACATATGAATTCCGATTGACTTGAAATTTCAAACCCTAACATATTTCGACATTCTGGATCCAATAAAAGTGGTTTTGTCGGATTTTCGAGACTGTCTTAAAAATGATCCTTTTATAGGTCATCAAAATAGCGTTAAAATATCAATTTTCAAAATCTTCACTTTTGAGTTAATTTAAAAAGTTTACTGACCCTATTTTAAGTTAAATAAAACATAAAAAAAGTTTAAAATTATATTTATCATGTCAAAATAAGCATTTATTATTTCAAAATTCATTAAAATAGATAAAAATTTCGAATTTTAAATTGATCAAAAATACAGGTCATCACAATCTCCTCCAGTTAAAAACTTTTCGTCCCCGAAAAGGAACAAAGCAGAACAAAGAAAATAAAAGAAATACTGAAACATTTTAAAACAAAAAGTATCATGTCATACATCATATATCATCAAGTCACAACCAAAATATCAACTATATCATAGACACAACATATACCCTAGTGTGTAGTGCCACTTAAGGTATAAGTTATGTATATGCATCTAACAATGCCATCCCGAGTACTACTATGTACTTAAGGTGGCCTATACAATGCCAAAATATCTTACCCAAAATATACATCTAATGTCCAAATCGCATGAAAACGTGATCTACTACATATACATCATATATACAACTGACAACTACTAATCACTACTCAAATTCGAAGCTATGAACTGAAAGCCCTGAAAGTGACAACTCCTCCAGTTCTTGGGAAAACTCATCATCCACAGCACCTAACTCCCAACCTACATGTTCCGGTGCCAACTCCTCTCCAATACAAAAATCATCTGGTCCATCATCATCCTCTATGTTTGCTTCATGGCCTGCCTCGTCAATCTCTATTTTATCTGGTAGCTCCATCTGAGGCTTGACTACCTCGTCAATCTGTAGGTCCTCTGGCTCAGGCAATACAGGAACAAGTTGTGGCTTGACTGCATCTGGTAATATTGGAGCAACCGGTGGCTCATCTGCGTCAAGTAACTCGGGAGCAAGATCCCAAGATGGTGGCTCCTCTGGCGCCATATACTGAGCTAAGTCATATATAATAACATCCACCTCGGGAAACAACATCATCTCTTGCCATATGAGCTCATCTAGCTCAGGCTGTAGCAGGACCAGTAAACCAAAACAACATCATGATATACGATATCCGGGACTACATCTAGGATGTAGTCCGGAATAATCTTTAATACAGCAGGTTGCTGATACTCAACTGCTAGAGGTAGTACGGGGACTGGATCCCCAATCATTACGTGCCCATACACATATAATACAAATCTGTCATTGTCCTATAACATCCAATCATAATCTCCAGAATCCTCAAATTCATCGGAGTCCAAATCCATGGATACATCATCAGAATCAGAATCGGTGTCCATGATCTCGAGTGGTACATAAGAAGAAGTAACATTCGACATATAGTCGTTATCGCTACCATAGCTTGAAAGGCTATATGTGTTATCCGTATATGGGGAATCTGAAGGGCTGTTATCTGATCTATCAGATGAGCTACTAGAAGAAGATGAGGACTGCACAAACCGTGCCACGTACTGTCTAACGGGAAAATGTTGACCTCTATAAAAGTTGAAATAAATAATTTCAAATTAGAACATAAGCTTAAACTAACTCTTTTAGGTAAAACAACTAATGGTTCCATGTACAAACACTGTCCAAAATCGCGAATATAACTTCCTTTATCAGTTAACTGATGATGACAATCTTATTTCAATATTAATTGATTATAAAATATATATTAACGCCTCTATCTAGAATATATATATATACACACACTGTGATAGCCTGTAACTTCCCCATGAAGGAAAGCCCGGATTACCTTGAGGACACGACAAATCAGAACGCAAACAGAAGAACATTTCATTGTATATTACAACAATTCCATCAGAATACAAGAATATACAGAGTATGAATTAATATTACATAGAAAATATCAGAGATTTAAATTACATTTAAATACATCGCAGCGGAAAAACAATACAAAGCACAACTAGAAGAGATATAAGGATACAGAGCTTTCCGGATATCGCTCCAGCTGTAAATCAGGATCCTGTGAATATAAATCTGCAAAACCAAAACTACTAGCTTCCCATGCGGAAATAGGGGCACCCAGAGTTTAGGTTAAAACAATAAACTCCAGGTCAGTCATGTGATTGGTGTGAGAACTAAAACAGTTATTAATCTTTTCTTTTAAAGTTAGGTAAATCAAGAGATCACGCCGTATAACACGGAACGGGTTTCCTCCTAAGAATACCAGTGCATAAAACAAACAGCGCAATGCTAAATAAAGAACAATGAAGCTATTATAAGACCCAGATCCCATCACACAATGCAACTCAAGCCGGAGGATAGGGTTTTCCCTTATAATAGCCAAATATGCTTGATACGCGAAATTTCATCTTATATTATTACTATAATGAAGAAAACAACTTCAAATATAAATATATCAATCTTAGACGGCATGGGTACCATATATCATGTCGCCAATACTAGGCTCTACAATCAAAACCGCAAAATGTCATATTTGGAAATTGGATTTCCATCATGGTGGCTCCTGATTCGAAAGATCGATCGCATAGTGCCATCTACAATGGCTTACGTCTCAGCTAGAGAAAACACCGTAATGCACATCCGCACTTTTGGGAAATCGAGTATCACTGCGGCTTACGTCTCGGCGAGAGAAAACACTGCTTACTCTATCCCTCTGAGCACTAAGCTCAATCTCGGTCGACCGAATCCACGACACCACGAAGGTGACCATCCTCTAAAAAGCATACTGATCAAACCATCAGTTTACCACCATACCAGGGTGTGAGGCTCGCGAATCAACACTATACACAAAGCCGTGCTATATTAAAGCTGCGCTTTGATCATCATCCACCAAACTTTGTTTTTCAACAAAAGTCTGGATCACTGCATCTCAGCATGCCACACTATCAATCCATATCGTACCACTGATTTCTGCTAATATATAACCTCTGAGCTCGTATGTCTCAGAGAAGGGCGTTAAGCAAGTGAATAAATTCTCTGCCGCCAAACAGATATATATTTAGCAGAGATCAACGAATACAATATAAAGGAATACAATGTCAGACACACCATCGATTTGCAAGTCCGTTTTAGGTCTGAACGAAACCGGAGGCACTTTCCTCGCATATCCTTACAATCAACAAGTACGTCCGGACGGCTACCACTTCAGCCCCCTTAAAGGTAGCTACTCCCATCATGAGCATCAGTAGCACCCATCCATTCGATGTGAAGATCATCGGTCTTGCACCGTCTTCCATCTCTTCGACTCATCGTCGAATCTGTTATTCAGAATGGGTTATACCCGGCCTTTCTTAATAACTCGCGTACCTTATAATCAAGTGCTATAAAACACAACATAAGCCTCATTCCAATTCATCAGTCACTAACCGTTAATTAGTAAGAGAACAATTCCCCAAAAATTAACCCCGAAGGCCGAAACCATCATCAGATCAATACCCAGGAAACCATTCTTCTTAACTAACCTACAGCTAGTTTCTAAATTTCATATTCTTAGGGAAAGGTTCCCATTAATTTTTTCAAAGATAAATTCTTTACAATTTATTCTTTAATCTTACTTTGGATGTCATATCAACCCAAATTTTGGTTTTCCAAACTAGTCGAGATTAGCAAACCACACCGAAGTAATTATTTATTTTATTTCCCAATCCCAACCTATTCATCCCATGGAGCAAAACTATTATTACCCCATAACTAACACCACGGTGTTATCGGTAAATTTAATTACCATTTCACGTTCAAATCTAATTAAAGATTTAACTATCGCTCGGAGCAAAACTGGTGATACTCCCCTTTCGATCATTTCCAAATTTTGATGATTTAAATTACCAATTCTCATTTCAATCTAATTAAAGATTCATTAAAACTCCACTTAGTTTTAATCTTTAACTGGGTTAAAGAACTAATGTCATTTAAAACACAGTTCACGATAAACCCAAAATTCCATTTGATATTAAATACAAGGCTCTAAATAAAAAATGTATCGGCTTATATTCAATATCAAATTCTGATTATTTTTAAAACCACTTCAAACCCAATTTATTTAATTAAAAATATTGGATTTTAATTCTAGTTCATAACTAGTTCATTTCGATAAAAATATATTTTTATCCTTTCAAATAGGGAATTTTTCATCCCAGTTCTTTCCAATTCATATATTTTGATTTTACACAAATTATAGATATTTTTAATAATTTTATCAAGGCTTGTATAGTCGATTTCCAATAACGGTCGTCGAACTGCACTTACAGCGACCTTTTCTAAATTTGATTTGGACGCATCTCCAAATCCAACCATTAGATTTCAAATTTCTAATATTCATTGGAAAGCTCTTTTCGATACAAACCCAACGGTTCTGATTTCAGGAGAATCCGGCGGTCGGATCTCCCGCAATATCCGTTCGAAGTTAATGGTCGAAATTCGCGAACTGCCGCAGCGTGGCGCGTTCTATTCAGGCCATTATATATATATATATATAATATACTTCGTTGATTGCTATTTAAAACGAATTTTATAAATCGTTTTAAATTCGTTTTCAAAACGATTTCAACTTCATTTCAGATTCAAATCAAAATTGAATTTTTCCCAATATAAATTCGTTTTAAATTCATTTCAAATTGATTTCAATTCAAATTCAATTCTATTCAATTCCAATTCCAATTCATTTCTATTCAATTTCAATTCGAATTCGTTTTATATTCAATTCAATTCGAATTCGTTTTATATTCAATTCAATTCGAATTCGTTTTATATTCAATTCAATTCGAATTCACTTTATATTCAATTCGAATTCGTTTTATATTCAATTCAATTCAAATTCGTTTTATATTCAATTCATTTCGAATTCGTTTTATATTCAATTCAGTTCGAATTCGTTTTATATTCAATTCAATTCGAATTCACTTTATATTCAGTTCAATTCGAATTCACTTTATATTCAGTTCAATTCGAATTCATTTTATATTCAGTTCAATTCGAATTCGTTTTATATTAAACTCAATTCGAACTTACTTTATATTCAACTCAATTCGAATTCACTTTATATTCAGTTCAATTCGAATTCATTTTATATTCAGTTCAATTCGAATTCATTTTATATTCAGTTCAATTCGAATTCATTTTATATTCAATTCAATTCGAATTCATTTTAAAAACGAATATAATCGATATCAATGTCGTTCACGTCAAAATAGCGCATTTCTAATCAACACGGCTTTATATTTTTCAATAACCTCGTTGTTCTATTCAACAAATGAATATTTATTCTATTCAGCACATAAATCTATATTTCTTTCAATATATGACTAATCTCAACAGATGAATACCGTCAACACGCGACTATTTTTGTTATTTATTATATTTTATAAAAATTATGGTATCCATCGTTTGATTTCAAATCAGACTCCAACAGTAAATTAGTAAGAGAACGATTCCCTAAATATTAACCCCGAAGGCCGAAACCAACATCAGATCAATATCCAGGAGATCACTCATCTTATCTATTTTCCAGTTAGTTTCCAATTTAATATATGATAAAGATGTAAATTTTATTGTTAAAATATTTCGTTCAACACATGACTAATCTCAACGGATGAGTACTGTCAACACATAAACCTTTATTTTATAATATTCTTTATTTTCTAAATTGGAATGAGGCTCAATCAATCACCATATAGCGTTAACTATATGGATCTCATACAACACATGTATATAAATAGCAACGATAAATAATCAACAATCATCCAAAGTGCACTACTCTGTGTGGGGTTAGTATACGCCGTATTTTATCCCAATACCCGTGTGGGGTTTCAAATCAACAAACACATATTTTTATTTGTGCAGTTGGACGATGTGTAAAATTTATCGTCCCAAACAATATCAATCAAATGTGTGTATATAAACAAATCGTCCGATCCATTTATATTTATTTATTTCATTTTATATACACGTTAAAAATTCTATTTTTAACTATATAATATTTATTTTCTATATAAATATTTTATTTCATTTCACAACACACGATCAACTACACATCAAAATCAAACAAACAAACAAGCCATCAATGGTCTGTGGACGACAGGTGTCAGGTGCTGCTAAGAACCGTCTGCATCCTAGTATACAATTTTAACTAGAAAACAAGAATTAAAGTGAGAAGTTCTTACCAAAGCTATCCCAACTCCACGACACTTCTTATGTGGAAATCTTCGTCGTTCTTGCCCTTTGTCACTTTCGTTGCCCGTATTCACTACATATATAAAAATCACATTTTTATATTGTTGGCTTTAAAATAAAATCACATTTTTATTTGTTAACATTCAACTAAAAAATTCATATTTTTACACCGCTACTATATAGGTAAAAATTCTATTTTTACATCGCTACTATATAGATAAAAATTCTATTTTTACATCGATGTTCGTATAATAAAGATTATATTTTTATCACGCTATTCCCTACATAAAGGTTTCGCCTTTTTATTTCATCACTATAAAAATCACATTTTTACTCCATTATATATATAATGAAAATCAGATTTTTATTTCGTTACATATATAAAGATGATATTTTTACTATCTTACCCATATATAAATTATATTTTTATACTCCTACAATATAAAAGATTATATTTTTATACTTCACATATGCTAAAAATCATATTTTTATTTTCTCTATTATATAAAAATTATATTCTCATACTCTACAATATTTTTAAAGCTAAGTTATTTCATAAAAAACTATTACATTACTAATTACATTAATCGGTTAGGATAAATGATAAAAATAAAAATAAAAGAGAAAATGAAAACTTACAGATCGAATCGGGAGGAGGGGGAGGTCTGCTGGTCGGTGGCGGGGTCAGGGTGGCGCGGTCTGAGGTGGAGTCGGCAAGGGGTGGAGGTGTGCCTGCGACGAGGTCTGAGGAAGAGGGGGGCGGATTAGAGGCGGTTCTAGGGTTTCACGAGGAGGGGGATGCGAGATGAACGGAGGGGGTGTCGAGGGGAGGGAGGCGCCGACGTTGGGCACGGAGGCGATGGCGGCGGTGGTTCGTCGCTGGTGGAGGCGCGATGGAAAATTTAGATCGCGGGTTTTTTTCTTTAATTCTAATCGGGGAGAGAGAGTGAGGAGAGATAGGTGGTCAACGCCTCTTATAAATATATATATTTTTTATTTTGAAATTCTAAAAAGTAACTTTTTCATTCAAACTCGAAACGAGACCCAACGCCTGTCGTCCATAGCTAATTACCCCATTCCGAACACAATGGGATATGTATCGTAAGCTGATTCGACTGTTTCGATCAGTTTTTGCCAAAATCAACATATAACTCTATATATTGAATTTGAATGCGCATTTCAATTTACAGGGGTCACATACTAACTCGAAAAATTCCAAAAAAATATTTTCTAGCTTCGTATTGACGATACGGTCCTAACAAAACTAATTTCGTCAAATTCTGAAACCATTTGAAAAATGATCATTTTCCAGTCAATTAAAATCAACTGAAACTGGTCAAACGCGTTTTCCTTCGCCATGCTCACATATTGAATCGAAAAATTATGAAAATTGGAATCTAGCAATAACTTGACATCACGGATCCAACAAAAATGGTTTCGTTGAAATCCGAGGTCGTTTGCAAAATTTCCATTTTTAAGGGCAAGAATTCCATAGCGACTATTCTGAATTTTCAACTTGACATATCTTTTGATCCCCGCTATGAAGTTTTGATTTCCGGGATTCGTTGGAAAGATATTCACAATTAGATTCTAATATTTTTGGTTTCACTACAATCCGGTTTATTTTGCACCCGGTACGTTCAATTGAAATCGAATTATCGAACTACCGCGCCATTTTCAATTCCTTTTATAATTAAATAAATATTTATATTATAATGACGGCGTATGTAAATATATACATTCTATTTCTATTCAAAATAATTTTTTTGTCGTTATTATTAAAATAATTAATTTTATATATTCAAAATTCACTAAAATTGCCAAAATAAAAATTTTAAACTGGCCCAGATTTTACGGGTTGTTACACACACACATATGCAGATTTATATACAGGAAATATTACTAAAGACTGTACAGTTTAAAGATGTTAGAAATTCATAATTCAGAGATATTTCAAAACTTATGAGTATTCAAGATTTCAAAAGTTCAAGAGTTCAAGACAAATATAGTTAGAGAGTCTAGATTATGCAAGATTCTGAATAGCATTCCAAGTTCAAATTCTATTTTTCAAAATCTATTTCCAAATTCTATCTTTAATCTCTTTCTTCTTTATTTTACTTTCTATTTTTATTTTATTTTAAACTTAAGTTTTATAGTTTTATACTTTATAAGTTTTATATATTTATAGTGTATATACTTTATATTTTTATTGTTTTAAACTCTATAATTTTATAAATATGTTTACATAGTTTATGTTTTCATATGATTTTCTACTTTATAATATTCATTTATAACACTATGTTTTAACTCAAGAATTTACAGAATTATATATATATATATATCAAAACACTTGAAAAATATTCAAATTTCAATTTTGTACATATATATGTCGACATATATAAATATATATATGTATATATACATGTCGACATATAACTGTCATTTTCTCAAATTTGAAAGGAAGTTTCTTTTCACTATTTGTGATAGTTCTAAGACGTTGCTACCTTTCACACATTAGAAAAAGGGGATGATTTCGAATTTTAATCACTTCTTCTCTAACTTCATTCCCTTTCATTACACCATTATTCTTTATCATTTTTATGATTTTTACATCTATATTCTGAAGAATTCAATTCTGTTTTCATTAATCTTCTTCTCTCTACACTCTCTACTCATTGCTCTCTAAATCAAGTGCTATTGAAGAGTTATAGGGTTGCTTGTAATTGTTTGGGTTGTGTAAAGTAATCGATGGTGTCTCTTGTAGTCATGAAATCAAGGACGGGTAAACGGTGGTATCCCTTGTAACCATGAAATCAAGGAAGGTATACTTGATCAAGTGTGTGCACGGAATCGGGGGTATCCCTTGTAGCCGTGAAATCAAGGTGGGTTTTAATTGGATATTGATATAGTAATAAAACTCTACACAATCCAGCGTTGCGTGGGACTGGATGTTGGAGCAATTCTGAACTATTATAAAATCTGATGTGTTCTTTCCTTTTTTACACTTTACTTTTGTTTATCTTTACATTTATGTTTGATTCTGTGTCTGTGATAGTCTCTGTAGTATTTGGTCCATATAGTAGTTCACATAAGTTCTAGATTTTATTTAAATTCTCAAAAACACTATTCACCCTACTCTAGTGTTTGTTTTGCCTTAATGATCCATTCCGCAATCCCTAACAATTGGTATTAAAGCAAGGTCTTTCAAAAAGTTCATAATCTGATTTTTGAAAATAGTGATAATGGCAACCAACACTAGTAGCAATAATAGTTCTTTTGTAGAGTGTCAGTCCATTGTTAGACCACCACTGTTTAATGGTAGTAATTATTCATACAGGGCATGTCGAATTAAAATATATTTACAGTCAGTAGGATTAGACACATGGAATTGTATACAGAATGAATTTGTTGAACCCACAACTTCTTTTGCAAAATGGACAAATGAGCAAAAGACTGTTGCACAAAGCAATCTAAAGCCGTGAATATGTTATTTTGTTCATAAAGGAACTAGTAAAGTTAAACAAACTAAAATAGCAATGTTAGTTAATCAATTTGAATTATTCAAAATGAACAATAATGGGTTTTTTTCTGATATGTTTTGCAGATTCCAAGAGATAGTGCATTCATTAACAACATTTGGAAAAATCAATTCTGAAATAGATCAAGTCAGAAAAATATTAAGTTCACTAACTCCAGAATAGGATCAAAAAACTTTGGCAATTGAAGAAGCCAATGATGTCAATGAAATGAAGATTGAGGAGTTAATCGGAAATTTGATGTCTTATGAAGTGCAATTACAGAAGAGAAAGGAAAACTAACCAACTGAGAAGAAATTTATTGCATTTAAAGCAACTGCAAATGATTCTGACTGGAGTAGTGAAGAAGATGAAGAAACAACTCTTATGACAAATCATTTTAGAAAATTTCTGAGATATAAAAAGAAAAATTATAACCAAGGAACTTCAAGACGTAATAATGGTTGATGCTATAACTGCAACAAACCAGGCCATATAAAGAAAATGTGTCCATATCCAGATAAATTGAATCAACAAATAGACAACAACAATTCATTGAGAAAGTGAAAGTAAGCATACCCAGCAACATTAGATGATTCAGATTCAGATTCATCATCAGGTGATGAAGAGTCAGAAACCAGAAATTCGAATATATGCTTTACGGCAATTCAGAGTTCAGAAGATTTCGAAGAAAAGGATCTAAAAACCGGGTATGCCTTAATTAATTTTTAATTTTATTTGGTTGAATGGTCGCTTTATTTGTTCGCTTTGTTTTTGCATTAAAACTTAAAATTTAATATTGAAATTTGAAATTCAAATTTGAAATTTGAAATTTGAATTTTAAAATTCAAAATAATAATATAATAATAAGTAACAAATAAAATAATAAAATAAAATGTTTGTGTGTTTGATAGGATTAGAATTATTTCAGGAAATTGTTAAACCTGAAATATAAATGGATAATATAAATTACATTTCACAATAATCAAATTTCCCATGAAAATTAGTACATATGTCGACATACATATGTCCATTTGTCAACATATCTGACCAGTAATTTGAAATTCAAAATTTGAATTTCAAAGGTTTAAACTTTTAAACCTCTCTCCAATTTTTCACCAACTCCCAAGGTCTGAAAAGGTGTCATTTAAGTATGAAAAATTGTGCTTATTCTATTCATATCCATTCAATTTCGATATATAAATCTATTCTCCCCACCTTTCATTCACAGTTCAAAACAATATTTTTTCTATTTATTCCACTCAAAACTATCAATTCAAGGGCTTCCTCAAGTTCATCTCAGAAATTGAAGATAACCAAAACCATCAAAGGTTATCCTCATAATAATAAAGAGGCTATCAAAACCTATACCAACTATTTAGCAAATGTTAAGGTTAACACGGTTCCTTTCGCCATATTTGGAGATTTTCCTTCCTAGATCATACCTCTCTCTTTCAACACAACGAAGTTTTGAGTCTAATTGACTCTCGTGATAATGACAAAGTGTGTTATCCTAAATTTGTAAAGATGTTCTATGCGAATATTAATCGCAGACTTTATGAAAGCAACGAAAACCAAATTTGGAGTAGTATCTGTAATAACCCGGAAATCTGGGCCAGTTTAAATTTTTATTTTGGCAATTTTAGCGAATTTTGATTATTTAAAATGATTTATTTTAAATAATATCGACGAGAAATTTATTTCGAATATAATTCGAACGTATATCCATACTAGGCTCTACAAATAAAAACGCAAATGTCACGTATTTGGAAGTTGGAATATAAATATATACGTTCGAATTATATTCGAAATAAATTTCTCGTCGATATTATTTAAAATAATTCATTTTAAATAATCAAAATTCGCTAAAATTGCCAAAATAAAAATTTTAAACTGGCCCAGATTTCCGGGTTATTACAGTGTCAAAGGCACTCAAATTGTTCTTGATGCCGAACTCTTAGGAACTATTCTAAATTGTAGAAGCACAAGATCGAATTTTTCGGATTTCAAAATCGATGAAACCGATTTAGGGACCTACCATGACATATTTGAAGACGATGCTCTAATGGAGTTCAAAAATTGTTTCTTTCACCCAAAAACAAGAATCGTAAACCTTTTCCTTCAACGTATCTCAGTTCTTGAAATTTCAACAATCCAACTCTCAAAGTCCAAAAGGCTCACTTTGCTATTATGGGTGGCTATACTATAAATTGGGCCGACATGATTTTAAATGAAATTAAACCCATAGAATTGTCCGCAAGAGAAAGCACTATCTACTATGGTGTTTATCTCATTCGTATATTCAAATACTTTGGAGTTGATCTTCATGGAGAAGAGTTTGTGCCTATAAAAGTGTTTGACTGGTCAAACATACATCTCATGCAAATTCCTCTTGCTTTCAAGCCGTATGAGACATTCGAAGCCAAACAAGCTCGAATGCAAGAAGAACAAATGCCAATGGAAGTTGAAGAAGAAACTTCTTTAGAAAGCGTTGAGTGTCCAACCAACACTAGACGCATTTCCAAAGAAACAATTGTTCAAAATCAAGTCAAAATTGTCAATAATCAAAAGAAGCCTAAGAAGAACTTCTCCAAAATGACCAAGTTCATGGTCAAGATGGAAAGAAAGCTTGGAATTTCACGTCCCTCATCATCATCAGAAAACTAGACTATCTAGTTTAATCTATCTTTATGTATTAGCCTATGTATTTGCTTATGTTTTGCTTTCGAATCTCGTATTTAGTGTGTCTTAATTAGTCGGATGTATTTGCTTTCTATTAAGTAATGAATGGAGTTTTATTTATGTTTAAAATTGTTTTTAAGTTATTGTAAAAACTTTAAAATTAATAATGGTATAAAATAATTCTAAAGATTCAAAATTTGAAATTTTTCAAAATTATCAATAGTGTATGTCGACATATATTTATGTATATGTCGAGGTATAACAGCTAGATTTTCAAATTGTTTCAAATTTTAAAATTAAATAACTACTCATGTCCATTCAAAATCCAACGAATTCCAGACCCTATTTAAACCTATTTCTTGCAGAAAATTTCATTATTCTATTTCTCCTTTTCCCTTATTCATTTCTTATCAAATCCATGGAAAATCCAATTCATAATCTTAGTGAAAATCTAGAAGAAACCTTGAATTCTTTCAAGAATATCCTCTATATAGTTCTACAAAACCAACATTATCTTAAACTAAGTGAAATAAAGATGTTTGAGCAACAAGAGAAACATTTTGATGCAATTCGGTGACTAATCTCTTCTCTTTTTAGAGATGAAGATAATAATCTCGCAAAGGCTCCACCAACCAAAGAAGATGAGGATTGGGAAGTCATCAAAAAGGATCCAATCTTTGGATAAGATGGTTGGGTTGAAGTCCCAAGAAACGTTTAATTGATCGGTATGGTTGATTTATTTGAATTTGGTTTGAATTTTATGACTTAAAACTTGTATATATTAAGACATATGGTGTGGTGTGCTTTGATTTGATTTTTTTGGTTTGTATAACTGATATCAAACAAATGTAAATATAATACTTAGATTGGTTTGTTTTTGATCATCGCAATGTTTGGAATTACTATTATAGGAGTATTTTACTTAGGGGGAGTATTTTACTTTGAATTAGAAGTTACTTAGTTACACTACGCCATAGATTGCATACTGCAACACCATAGAAGAGATGTAGGAGGTGCCAAAAAATGTTGGTATACGCCAAAAATGATCTCTGGCAACACTTTTTCGGGGTTGCCTTTTGTCGCATTGCCTTAGAGCCAATGGCAACATCTTCGCGACCCTAAGGCAACATCAGCACAGGCGTTGCCACAGATACTAAATTTATAAAAAATGTGGGGCCCAATAAAATCTGTAGCCCGGGTTCATGGAATCCTATTGTGGTTGTAGCCCAGGTTCATGGAATCTTGTTGTGGGGCCCACATGCATTAATCTATGGCAACACTTTTACCACCCAATGGCAACACTATATCATAGCAATGACAACATTTAACATCACATACTGCAACATTATATAAGAGGTATGGAATCATTAAATCACATATCGCAACATTACAGAATTTAACATAACACTGAATTAAACAACTTCTTATCTTAGATTCACAAGCAACACAAATAGTACTTACAAACATACTTACAAACATAGCCAGGAAAATCGTGTTTACAGACCATATACTTACAAACACAGCTAGCACGTACTAAATATTAATTAATGTTCACTGCAAATTATTACACAAAGATCCTCAATATCAATGACTAAGAGCGTGAGCCTCCACTGCGTTCACTGCTTTCAGTTCCAGTGCCTTCTTTGCGAACTGTCACACAAAGATCCCCAATATCAATGTGCATATCAGGGTTTGCCTCATCTAATTTCTTAAGCATCCTTGTCAAGTTCTTCTGAACTTTTTTGTTCACTTTTGCATCAATTCATTTTGGACCAACTTGTTCACCTTTGCTTCGACTTCATCGGCTATACCTTCATTTACCTTCGTTGCCAGCTCCTGTATTTATGTACCTGCTATTGGAGCAGCTTTTGAAACTTTTGGAGACTTTGCGTGTCATCCTATAAGCCATGATGGACCGTGTGACTTTCCATCAGAAACTAGTTCTTGAACAACTCCATCACTGCCTCCTTCACCAATTGTTTTTCATTCTTCTCCTGCAAAATAAATCAGTTTCAAAATGTTACATTAAATAAAATTAACAATTTTTAAACAAGTTTCTTAAACAAGAATTGCGGCATATAACACACTGAAACACAAAGTAAAAGATCAACCATTGTTACGATCCTGCTATTGGTTTCAACAAAACTGGACCTAATTCTACAATATTGATGATCATGTGCAAAATGAAGCATTTTTCTTATGCATGATTGAAGAGAAAATAAAATTCTAACAATTCTATAGTTCATTATTGAAGAGTCAGTCTTGTACATCTTTCCTTCTTTCCACTTGCGAGTTTTAACGTAAAGTTCTCCATCTGATTCCTTGGACTGATACAAAAAACATTAGACAGTAAAAGAATATCAAACCAATTGTTCCAGAACATATATCAATAATATTTCCAAACAAATTAAACAAGGATATGTAGTTTATTCACAAGTTAAACAAGGATACTACATTCGAGTTAAACAAGCATACCTCCATATGACCTATATTGTTAAACCAGCCAATCACAAAAGTAAGCAAAATACCTACCATCTTATGTCGAATTTGGGGAAAAAGGTTTTGGACTAGCAGTGTATGTGTCAGTATGCGATTTCCGATTTGCCGAATTTGTAAGGGCCTTAGGCTACAAAGCAATATGAAATAAAGATGTTTATCCGACTGATTTGAATGAATAAAAAGGGAAAAAAATTCTGTGATAAAACTTAAAATTATACTTTAACTTTTTCATCTCCCCAAAAATGCAAGAGTATTTTGAAATCCTGAAGTGGAATTTCGTTCGACCTATTTTCAAGCCTCTCTTCATCAGTTTCATAAGCTGTATAATGTGCCTTTTTAATACAACTCTTGTACCCCCTTCAATCGTCCCAAATTGACCTCAAAGCCAAATACTCACATTCATTCAGAATAATGTACTGTTGCATAAATACAAATCAAACATTAAAAAGAACAGTTAGGCTACTTTTCTGACAAGTTTCATATATTCAAGTAAAATTCAGCTATTGTAAATTACCTTTACATAGTTCCACAGCGTGTCTTTCAAACTTGCAGGAAAATCAAACCAAGACTTGTAAGTGGAACACTCCTCTTCAGTGTTCCTAAAAAATAACTCAGTTCAGTCATTACTTGGTCGTTGTCTGAAATAGGTTGTCCCCGATTATTCATTTGGATTACAAATCTTTTGTCATATGGCCTTGAATGAACTTTATCCATCTTAGTTTTTCCCCTGGGCCTTCTGGGAGCTCTGACCACTGTTACAAAGTATACACAATAGTAATGAGAAGGCTAGGCATAACATAAATAAGTACTTAAACTATTAAAATCAGAACTCAATTAGATACTACCTTCATCTTCTTCTACTTGATCTTCTTCATTTTCAATATTTGTCGAGACATTTCCAACAACATCCTTATTCCATGCACTTCCATTTCCACTACTGTTAATCTTCTGGCGTTCTCGCATCTCATTGCGTGGTAACTCAATCCTACATGGTGGACAATCAGATTACGTACGAACTAGTTCTTCCCCTACCTTCGGAGTTGTGTTCTTATCAGTTGCAGATTCAACATTGGCTCGTGAACGAGTCATTGGTCCAGACTGAGGATTTGTAACCCTAATTTTTTTAGTTCTCTAAAATATGCACACAAAAACAATAAAATAAAAAAATAATGAAGCTAGTCTATAATTACCAACATAAAATTAAATCTTCAGCTATAGCGCACCTTTGTCCGACTTTTTGAAGTATCATCTTCATTTTTTGGAACATAATCTTCGCTTTTCTCATCAAGTATCTTTGATTTCACTTTATTTTTTCCAAATTCATTTCTCAGTCCAGAAACTAATTTAGGCATCCCAAGTTTTTCAAAAACACTATTCTTCTGTGAGACATTTTTGTCTCTTTCCCTTTCTTATTATGTAAGCGGTGGAGGTGGCGGAGGTGATAGATCATCATTCCTAAAGTAATTAAACAAGACACTATTGTAAATATTAGCAAAATATGTAGATCACATATTAGAAGATCAGATTGTAGTCTTCTTCTTAGAAACTCATTTTCATCTGTATTTTCCTCTTCATGTGGGGAACTATGAAATCCAATTTACACCTCACACCTGCTGAGCTGATATTCAAAGTTGCATCACTGACTTCAGTTGGATTTTCCTTCTCTGGTAACTTCGTCGAACTACTGACTCTAGTTGACTTCTTACTGACCACTTTTTTCTTGTTCATACGTAGACTAGCAGCAGTTTTGTTGATCACTTCTGAATTATTTGTAACTGGATTATTTAGTCTTCTAGGAGTAAAGACTTCAGTTTGCTTGTTGTCGATAGGTGGACTCACAGCAGCTTCGCTAATCACTTGTGGATTGTTTAGCCATGTCGACTTTTTAGGAGTAAAGACTTGATCAGTCTGCTGCTTCTTTTTTGATACCTGTTGCATATGGTGAGCAGTGATAGACTGCCGTTTCTTTGATTTCACAGCTGCAACATACAAGTTCTTTATTATTCTACTAAGTACACTAAAAATCAAACAAGTCCTGAATAAAAAACATATTCAGCAAAATGACCAAACTTATCATAATAGTACAAATTAGAAGACCTGTTTATACCTGGAAACAGATTCTTCCCTGGGCTTACGATGATATGTGGTTGCATTTGTTTCATTGGCTCGGTATTTTCATCGACGACAGTGCCAACATAGAAATCAGTGTAATCACCATTATTTTTTATTTGCATCATAAACAACAGCTCTACATCATCGGCCACCAATTTCCACCCACTCGTTGGACCTTTTCCATGCATATACTCCTCCAATTTTGGTGTACCGTAGCTCTTCCTTGAAAAACTCCATCAGTTTTACGTACGAAAACCTATCTAGATCAACTCCCTTGACAATAGCCTCTTCTCCACCAACATAACCATTCTTACCAAATTTTCCCTTGTGGTGGAACCTAAGATTTGCCTCCATCCCACACAAAATGGAGAAATTAACATTAGATTGAAATAATTACAAAATGAAATAAACCAAGCACATTATAAAATAAAACAGCCACTTCACTAACATGTAATATATGCAGAAACAGTAAAAAAAAAGATACAAAAAGAAGCCACAAATATGATACATCGGTGACAACATTTAATCAAAGCAGAAGCAACATTTTCTTACTTAAATAGCTTGCAGTTATTTTCCATGAAACACCACAAGTTTTCGGTTATTTTCCTTTTCATTTTCTGCCCAATATAGCATGCAGCCATTTGAACATGCATGTATTCTTTGGTAATCGAGGCCTAAATTTACACACAAATAACATGCAGTCATCTAAACTTAGGAAGTTCTACCCATATTTTTTTCCTTGTTCATCACTAATTTACACACAAATATTATTTATCCAGGACTACAAGGCAAAAAAACAAATAATATCATATAAGCACTGCTCAACATAATTTTGTTACAAAGATAAACATAATAATAAAATCAGAATATGATTACACCGGAACGCACAAGAAAATCCGTAAATTAGGCAACACAACAATCAAATTAGGAAATACTTGAAATATACATTGAGTGATACCTTAAGCAGCATATTAAATCAAAGTCCTAACTGAAATTTGATACCTAAACGAACCCCAATTGAAGAATTAATTGAAACACCGAAGCCCTAATTGAACTTGAACTCGAACTTGCCGTAATCGAACCTCAATTAAGCTTGTAAACTTGAACTTTTAGCCCTAATTGAAATTGTGAGTGAGAGTCTCTGACAGGTTGAGAGGGGGCGTATTTTGTTAATTTTTCGATTAAAACCCTTGAAAATTTGGCTACTTTCTACCCTTTTTTTGTTTTTGCTTCCCGCGTTAAAGATTATTTCATGCGGATTGCTAACGTGGACCGTTGGATTGTAATCACCCGGATTGAAAAATTTATTCACGTGGATACTGCAACACCTTGGATTTTCTTTGATAACACCATGAAGCGTTTGTTGCAATAGATGAAAATCAGCATACCTATTGTTTCATTGTAGCTAGCAACACCTTAGATTTTCGTTGCGGTAGACCATCTATGGAGTAGCGTTACTTATAGGTTTTTATTTAGAGAGTTATATAATAGTAGTTTTAGAATTTCTTTTTGATAATGCCAAAGGGGGAGAAACTATAAAATACAGACATAGTTTATAGGATTCATATAGACAGGGCGAGTATTTGAAGGATCATCATCAACAGGTATATACAGGTATGATATTTTATAAACTAAGGTTGTAATCATCAAAAGGGGGAGATTGTTGGAGAATGGAGTTTTGATGACAATAATCTTATTTCAATTTAATTGATTATAAAATATATACTAACACCTCTATCTAGAATATATATATATATGTATATGCATATATATATATACACACACACAAACATATACATATGCAGGATTTATATACAGGAAATATTACTGAAGATTGTACAGTTTCAAGATGTTAGAGATTCAGAATTCAGAGATATTTCAAGACTCATGAGTATTCAAGATTTCAAGATAAATATAGTTATAGAGTCTAGATTATGTAAGACTCTGAATAGCACACCAGGTTCAAATTCTATTTTTCAAAATATATTTCCAAATTCTATCTTCAATCTCTTTCTTCGCTATTTTACTTTCTATTTTTATTTGATTTTAAACTAAAGTTTTATAGATTTATACTTTATAAGTTTTATATATTTATATTTTATATACTTTATATTTATATGGTTTTAAACTCTATAATTTTATAAATATGTTTATAAAGTTTATATTTATTTTTCATATGTTTTTCTACTTTAAAATATTCATTTATAACACTATGTTTTAATTCAAGAATTTCCAGAATTATATATATATATATAAACACTTGAAAAATATTCACATTTCAATTTTGTACATATATATGTCGACATACATATATATACATATCGACATATAACTGTCATTTTTCAAACTTGAAAGGAAGTGTTTTTTCACTATTTGTGGCGATTCTGAGACGTTTAACCTTTCACACATTATAAAAAGGTACTGATTTCGAATTTTTAATCACTTCTTCTTCTTTAACTTCATTCCCTTTAATTACACCACTATTCTTTATCATTTTTATGATTTCTACACCTATACTCTGAAGAATTCAATTCTATTTTCATTAACCTTCTTCTCTCTACACTCTTTACTCGTTACTCTCTGAATCAAATACTATTGAAGAGTTAGAGGGTTATTTGTAATTGTATGGGTTGTGTAAAGTAATATGTAGTATCCCTTGTATCCATGAAATCAAGGACGGTAATTGGTGGTATCCCTTGTAGTCATGAAATCAAGGAATGTAAACTTATCAAGTGTGTGTGTGGAATCAGTGGCATCCCTTGTAGCCGTGAAATCAAGGTGGGTTGTAATTAGATATTGACATAGTAATAAAACTCTGTGCAACCCAGTGTTGCGTGGGACTGGACGTAAAAGCAATTCCGAAACTATATAAAATCCGGTGTGTTCTTTCCCTTTCTGCACTTTACTTTTGCTTATCTTTGCATTTGTGTTTGATTTTGTGCCTGTGATTGTCTCTGTGCTGTTTGATTCATATAGTAGTTCACATAAGTTTTAGATTATGTTTAAATTCTCAAAAACACTATTCACTTCCCTCTAGTGTTTGTTTTTCCTTAATGATCCATTCCGCAATCCCTAACAACTCTAAGGTGTGTCAGAATTTATCGATTGTCCAAAACCACCGAAAAATCCATTTACTTATCCTAATAAGACATTTTAAATAGTTAAACGAGCAATCAAACATCACATTCAATAACCAATGGATTGATTAACTTTTTAAACCATATATATTGTCAAAACATAAATCTCTTTTATATATCAAAAGTATAATTTCAAAGTCGGATTATATATAATAATAATCACAAATACATTTCTTATAAACATATAACTCTCAACTCATTCTAGGGCATTACTATCCACATCTCTAACTCATTCTAGGATACTAATGATCCTATCTCTAATGAGGATTCTTTTATAGGATGTTACTAATCCTACCTCTAATGAGTTCTTTTATATTGTTCGAATGCATTATCTTCTCAAAGCTTTGTAAACCAAAGCTCTGATACCACTCTGTAACGATCCCCTCGCCGACTTATCCAAATCGATTACTAAACCGACTTAAACCGATCAATAAGGCATATCGTTATGAGAACATGGCGCATTAGAACACAGAACAAGAGAACTTTTCATTGCTATTATGACAATTTACATCAGAGTACAAGAATATCAGAGCACAAACAAATAATACACAGTGGAAAAACAACATCAGAGAAATAAATTACAAATAGCGGAAACTTAAATACATGAATATAAACAACGGAAAACAATCCAAAGAACAGCTCCAGCCATAATCCATGATCTGTAAAAAAAGAATATTTGCAAAATCAAAACTACTGGCTGCCCGTGTGGAAAATATGGGAACCCAGAGTTTAGGTGGAAAACAACAAACTCAAGGTCAGTCATAGGAGTGGTGTGAGAACTAAAATAGTTATTTAATTTTAATTTTAAATTTGGGTAAATCATGGGACCATGCCATAAGACCAGAATGGGTTTCCTTCGCATGAATACCATAGAACAAAACTTTTAATGCTTTTTGAAAAATGAAGCTATTGTAAGACTCAGATCCTATCACACAATGCAAGCGCAAGCCGGAGGATAGATTTTCACCTTATATTGTCCAAACAAGCTTGATGCGTGGAAATTTTCTTTTATTTTTTCTGGTGCATAGTGTGGAAAACAATTTCGAAAATAAATATATCAATCTTTGACGGGATAATACCCCATCTTATTATGTCGTCATATGGGTTTATAACTAAAAATGCAAAGTTCGTTCTGGAAATTGAGTGTCCATCATGAGCCGAGGCAAAGAATCTTCCTCATCCGAACTTTGTAAAATCTCTAGCAAATTTCATAAGGAAAACACTATCCCTTTGCAGCGGCTGGGTCGGGCAGCATATTCCCGCTGATTTCTCAGTTCTTGAACAATACATTTTCCGGTCCTATTGGACCACTTGGTCGGTACATCGACTGCGTTAGCCTTTTGCGGCCACATCCGAGGGGCCTCGATTCCAACATCCACATAAATAAATTGTCTGGACCCATACCATAGCAACACTTCTGGCTAGAAAGAAACGCTTGTCCTCCTTGTTGTCCTTTATCCTGTTTTTGACTTATACTGGAGAGTGAAGCTTGATAAAGTCACGTCTCGACACAAAGCTATGTTATATCATCCATGCTTTGATCATCATCCACAAAGCTCTGCTTTTCAACAAAAGCTTTGATCCATGCATCTCAACATGCTACATTGTCAATTCATACCATACAACTGATATTTACCAATCTATAACCTCGGAGCTCATACGTCTCAGAGAAGGTTGTAAGCTAAGAGAATAAATTCTCCACCACCAAACAGATATATATTTATTAGAGATCAGTCGATACAACATAAAGTACAATGTCAGACATACAATCCATTTGCAAAACCGTTCTAGGTCTGAACAAAACCGGATGCACTTTATTCCTCGTCCCATATGTTCAATACCGGAGAGAGGTCCTCGCATATCCGATCAATCTCCCAGTACATCTGGATGACTACCACTTATTACTTCGTCTTGGGTGTACAGCCTAACCGAGGCATCGACAATATCCTAAACGATGTGAAGATCTCCGGTCTTCAACTAACGTCTTCATATCTTCAACTTTTAGTTGTCATAATAGTTATTCAAAATGGGTTAAACCCAGTCTTTCTGAATAAATTGCACATCTTTAAAATCAAGTGATATATAAAGATTACACGCATCTCGTTCCAATCCAGAATAATATTTTATTCAAATATTCCTTACATTGGGAATTACTCCCATAAATCTTCTCAAAGATTACATCATTTAAACTTATCGTTTAAATCTTTCCTAGAAAATCATTTCAAAAGATTTTATAATATCTTTTCCCAAACTTATCTCAAACTAAGGTTTATAAACCTTTACAGGATTATCGAGTTTTATACGAAAAATAATATCTCATATTGTTATCCTGTTTCCAGCCTATTCATCCAATGAAGCAAAACTGGTAGTACTCCATATCTAATAACCATCGTGTTTCGGTAAATTTGAATTGCCTCGTTTCGTCCCAAATCTAATTAAAGATTTATTCAAATTCTATTACAGTTTTAAACTTCAAAAACCATTATTTCATGATCATTCAACTTTAGGAAACTAATCTTATTTTTAACCGGGTTAAAGAACAAATGTTATTTGAAACATTATTCACGACAAACCCCAAAATCAATCTTCCATTTAATTCCAATTTAATTTATTAAATTGGAAAACTTCACTTTGGAAAATTTCCATTAAATCTTAACTAAAAGATTTATTACATAAATTCCATTTTCAACTGCATTTACGAATAGTGTTATTAAAGACACCATCCACGACAAACTCCGAAATCCAATTTGATATTAAATACAAGGTTTTGAATAGAAATTGTATCGACTCATATCAAATACCAAATTCTGAAACCATCAGATGCCATATAAGGAATAACGATATCTATATCTTCCAAATTCCTCATAACATTATCCGTATAATTGCGAAATCCAATATCAAAATATCCAAAGACTATTTCCATTCAAATCCAATGTTTTTTCATTGTAAAACTCTAGTTATATTAAACCCATCACAATTCAACCTGTTATTTTAAAACCCCTAGATTCTTTACTTTAGTTGTTAACTAGTTTATTTAGATAAAAGTACCTTTTATCTTTTCAAAACTTGGAATATTTCATCCAAAATCTTTTCAAATCATTTATTCTGATTTAACATAATTTATCCATATTTTTAATAATTTTATTAAGGCCCTTATAGTCGGCTTCAATTTTGGCCATCGAAGCAACCTTTTCCAAAATGGATTTAGAATTATTTTGAAATCAAACTGCTTGATTTCAAAACTTCTTATTTCATTTGAAAACTCATTTCATTTCGGACTCAACGCTTCTAGTTTCAGGAGAATCTGATGGTCCGGATCTCTTGGTATGTCAATTTGAAATTATGGGATGAAATTCGCAAACTATCGCTGCTTGTCCTATTCAAGCCCAAATCGATTTATAATTAAATAAATCAAAATGCTTCCAAAATATTTTATAAATTATATAAAATAATATAATCATCATTGGAAATTTTATTTTAGTCTTTTTTTAATATAAATAAAAATATAAAACAAAAGGGAGAATCAAGCTATTCTCTAATGGCTCACAGAAACATATGCAGCAATGCTACGTAATGTCTGCACACACATAAGAAAGAACAAATAAGTAAAAAACAGATACAGTAGAAAAGCCAAATAATACAAACATGACCAAATATGAGGAAATCTAAAACCAAGCGGAGTTACTGCTGTCACTCCTTCAAAATCAAATATTTCCTACTTAGGCCATTTAAATATTATTTTAATCATTAAATTAATATTATTTTTCAAAAATCGTTATTTCAAGTTCAAACTTTCCCGACAGCTGTTATAAAAATAAACAAGAAACTTTCAAAAACAAACTTCTTTCAAAACGCTTTCTAAATAGCATAAACGAAAATCACTTTTCAAAGTTACTATTCATTTCGAATTAAAAACTTTGATATGTCATAAGTAGGTGAAATTTACTTCAAAACCATTCACTACAGTTACGAATATTCATCGTATTTAAATATCTTCGCGTCCATCCAAAATTGGACGTCAAATTCAAACTTTGATTTTTCATCGAATATTATATTATTAAAATATTCCATTTTATCCTGAATTGGAATGAAATTCACCCAACTACCATATAATTCCATTTATATGGATTTCATACATCATATACATTCAATAACAGTTGTAAACAACTATTAAACATCTAATTCACATCCAGAGTGCAACTACACTCGTATATGCCTTAAATAATTAATTAACGCTTATATCGGTATGTCTATCAACCAATCAACATACAAACTAAACACTTGGGATTAGTGTAAATCAAATATCATCCCAATACCCATATGTGGTTTTCATCAAAAACTAGTGATTATCATCTACACACTCGGGAGACGTGTAAAATTATCATGCCTATACCTGTGTGGGGTTTACATCACAAACCATGTGAACTTATCTATACACTTTTTTTTTAGAATTACCAAAGGAGTTCATTGCTCAGACAAAGTTCTAGACACAGACAACACATGCATCCCTTATACATTGTTATTCCATACATGTATTCTTATAAGTATAATAACAATCAGTCAATGACTCACCATTCGCAAAAATGTAGGATGTTGCATAATTTATAAAACTTGCTCATCGTTTAGGTAAAGATATAAATAATTAAAGAGAAGGATGACCATTGATGATGGTGCAGACATAGATAATTAAAGGAAGGCTGACCATTGAATGATGGTGCAGACATAACATTCAATACCTCGGTCACTAAAGCCATAGAACTTAGAGCAGCTTTCAGAATTTCTTGTGAACATCCAGGTTTAACAATGCTTTTCACCTTATCGAGATATTCTTGAAGCTTTTTTATCCGACCCATGCAATCTTGGTCTTCCACACACAAGGTAATGGGCTTTGCATCAGCACCTGGAACTTCAGACTGAATGGGGCCAGGGTTTCTATACATGTCATCCATAAGAAAACTTGAAGCTTTCTGTCTCAACAACTCGTAAGATTTTCCTCTCAAGTCAATAGTAGCAGGAAGAAGAGTGGGTTTTACGATAGGAGTGCCTACAGGACCACGCGAATACCGCTTCGCAGTCATTGTTGTTGTTATTGGAGTAACACCACATCTCCATTTATTGGCAGGTTGTTTTAAGTTTGTTATTGTAGCCATATATCCATTCAAGCAAATAGCCAACATAAGATAACAGATGTCTCCCATAACATAAGCATAATCACGTCAAATTTTGATGGTAAAGCACCCCTGGCTTGATATCCAAAGAAATGACAAATAGCATTAAATTTCCTTCCCTTGTATCTCCCTTCTTTCATTCTCTTGTTCATTTCTGCTTCCACCAAGTAAGCCAGTAGTTTTTCTGTCTTAGTCTGAGATAGATGAGTCGATTCATCGGATTCAGGATGGACAAGAAGCTATTTCCTTATGAAAAGAGGCAAAAATTCAAAGAGCGCAGATGCCCAAGGTGAAAGTTGAGTGGATATGTTATCAACAGAAACACCTTGAAGATGAAGACTATGAATTTCCTGCAGCAGTGCATATAATTATGGAATACTCTCTACGAGTCCTTCAGGGATGAGGACAACACCATGATTTTTGTCTTGCGGAACTTGCTTGTACTGCATCGCAAATATGTTTTGTAATGTCAAAAATAGTGAGTTTTGACATAGCAACTTCCTCTTCGAGAATTACCAAATTTGGATGTGACTGTAATGTGCATTCCAACGCCACATGAGAGGCCTTGCAACTCATCAAGCAAACAAAATAATAGTACTTCTCCGCTGAGAGTGCATCTATATAGATATTGCTTATTAGCAGCGAATTAACCCTGCATATGGTATCGAATCCAACATTCATCTTAATTAACTGATTTTTGAGATTCCCATACAGTGTAACAGGAACAACAACCAACTTTGTTAGGCATTTCGATTTAGCAAAATTTTCTACTAGTTAAGTAGCATCATTAGTAGATGTAACTCCTCCAATAATGACAAGGGCATCCAATTTCAAAGCAAGGCAGGCTGCTCTAGTAGCATTGACCAGTTCGGTAGTTTTTATACGATCAACCGTGCGACCAAGTAAATCAGAACCACCTTGGTTCTTATAAGTGGCAAGAACATCATCGCTTATCTCCATAGTTTTCTGGGTAAATAAACCTTTAGTACCACTAATAAATCCAATTAAAATGCTTTTGGAATTATTAGATTTGATGGCATTATGCAGACTCCATATAACATTATGTCCTCCAGGGGATGGTCTTCCATCACGACACCAATCCTTACGACTGGATGCTCTTTAATAACCTGTGCACCAGGAACCCGTACGTTTGCCCTCCAAAAATGAGCCAACAGTTGGGCATAAGTGTGTGGGAATGCTCGACTGATCACATGTGAAGATGAGTTATCAATAGTAGCTGAGCAATCACCAAATTCCACTCTTACAGTAGTGACCTGAAGGCAAGGAGGGAGCTCAGGTTGATACTTAGCTCTCTCCTTCTATAGCGCTGAGAGTTCACGAGTGACGCCATAATCCGAGTTCGTCTTCGTTAATTGCTCTGAGCTAGTAAAAAACGAGGAAATACAATCTGCACTTATTTACATACATAGGAGACGTGTGGGCTAATTATCATCCCAAAACCCATGTGAAATTTTCAACTATAAACAGTAATTGATTAATAACTTTCATATCAACCACAAACTCAAGCAATCAACCAATAAATTGTTTATTTAAGGTTATTTTTCAACCAATTCAATCTCACTTAAATAGGAAAATATAAATATGTCGTTCAATTTGTAAATGAGAGTTTAATCCTACAATAACTACCAAATTCATCTAACAACATCTTAACATGTTAACTATCCCAATTTGACATCCAATTTCATGCATAATTCATCATCAACTCAATAACTTATCCACAAAACATTTCATAGTTTAACTAAACGTAAATTATAATTAACCTTTTAAATTAACTAATTAAGGTGTAGATTTCTCACCAAAGTCGTCCTACACTTCGATTCTTCTTAGTAGGACTCCAAAAGGCTTGCAACGGACTAAAAATTGAATCGTTTCAACTCGATACGACTTGGAACTTCATGACAACACTCGATTACACTTTAATTTAGGATATTAGGTAGAAAGTTAAGATTTTTAGAGGGTTTAGGGTTTGTGGAGGGTAGGGCTTGCGGCCTTGGGATGTTTGAGGGTGAGGCGCACGGTGGAGGTAAGGTGGGCCAGGCGTGGATAGGTAGGGCCGCTAGGAGGAGGTAGGAGGAGATAGACTTTGATTTAAGGTTTAAAAGTGCAAGCTTTGAAATTAAAAAGGGAAATAGAGTTTTGGTGCAAGGGAGAGGGTCCCAAGGCGGTGCAAGGGCTAGAGGAGGGTGACGGAAGGTGAGAATACAGGTGATGGGCTGGTAGTGGTGGTCTAAGGGGCGGAGTGAGCTAAGGGGGAGACATGGAAATAGCTTTAAACTTAAAGGTTAAGAAAGAAGTGAATTAAAAATGAAAAAAAATTCAGAAGAAAATAAAATAAATGGCTTAAGTACATTAGGAATGACCACTTAAGGAAGAGGATGACACTTGTCATGAAGTACAATGTGTTTACTCATTTCCATTGGTTATGGAATTAAGTGTAAAGTCGCTTACTCATTTCCTAACCAATTAAACTAGGTTAACTTCGTTCTGGTCATACAACCATTTACTAAATCCAAAAATTATGAAATTGAAATCTCGCTATGTTATGGAATTACATTTCTAACGAACCAAGTCTCGTGGAATTAGGAGTCCATTTGAAAAATCGCCTTATTTTAGCTTAAATTGAATACTGATCGAATTTTCAACTTACGTTTATATACCGTACGCTCACATATGAACTCCGATTGACTTGAAACTTTAAACACTGACATATTCGACATTCCAGATCCAATAAAAGTGGTTTCATCAAATTCCGAGACTGTCTAAAAAATGGTCCTTTTACAGTCATCAAAATAACGTTAAAATATTGATTTTCAAAATTTTTGCTTTTAAATTAGTTTAGAAAGTTTATTGACCCTATTTAAAGTTAAATAAAACATAAAACCAAGTTTAAAATTATTTTCAAATTTTATCAAGTCAAAAATCATCATTTATTATTTCAAAATTCATTGAAATAAATAAAAATTCAAATTTTAAATTGACCTAAAATATGGGTCGTCACATTTGGGATGTCTGATTAAGGGCGTGAATTAGATAGTAGCTAGCTCTGAGGCATCGTAGTTTTGAGGTCTTGCATTACTATGTGCCAGTTGGTCATAGTATAACTAACATACTGCACATGGTATTCGCCAGTTTGACCAATTGATGCCCGTCATGCTCAATGCAAGTGCAAGTCAGTGGATTATTGGATCACGCTTATGGTGGAACTCATATTTTTCGATGGTGGACTACGTAGGTTTTTTTCGCACCTGATTCTATGTATCTACATGTTTTACATATGATTTCGTTTGAGAAGGTTATGTCAACAACTCATAAAGCATGCGAAAATAAGATTTGTATTTAAAATAGTCTTTTTAAGGTAAACAAACACCATAGTTTATGTTATTTGATAGTCTAACTCAAACAAACACAAGTCTTATTTTCGAATAAAATGGTGTCACCTTTCCAATCTACTTTATTTTTCTTAGGCTTCGTCCATTCGGGAAGTGTCTGTTTGAGGTTTAGTTTTTGATCAAGGCCCTTTTGGGTCGTCTTTCTTGTTAAGATTTAAAAGTCCCCAGTGACCCTTCCGGCGGAGTTTGCACATATTTCTCTAGTTTTTTTTATGGAAGAACATCTCAATAGCATCCCTCAAATGATGATAATCATAGGTTTTGTGTAGTTTATCCCCTGCTTTACCCTTCCATATCCCCGCTATATCATGTAGCGGATTTCTACTGCTACGCTATTTCCTAATAGCCTTCAAAATAGCTTTCACCTTTAATCCCCGCTATATTCCGATATTCCCGATATATCCATTATTTCAGCTATATTCTGCTATATCTTCTATAAAAGTAATGAATTGAAAACGGAAAATTATCACATTATAAAATTAGTATTTTAATAGTATTTTTTGACGTATATTTTACATAATAGAAATTACAATAATATTCAATTAAATTTAATCAAAATAAATTAAAGTTTACATTTATTTACCTATATTTACACATGCTTTTATTAAAAATCGAGAATGTACTAATTATAGTTGAATTGAATGTTAATTTCCCATATATTTATCATTTGTGTATTGATAAAAGCATTAAATATGAGTTGTATATGTTATTTTAGACTCATCCACTATTTCCTTGCTTTATCCTCGCTGCAACTTTTTGAACCCTTCACCGCATTGGATATACTGAGCACTTTAACTGCACAACATAGGTTTCATGGCCATACATTTACTAAAACCAGTAATATTTTCCATATTGTTTATGCTTCTCTATCGATTTCTAATGATTATTTTTTAGTATTGGATTGTTTTGCAGGTTTTTCGATTTGTGTTCTCCAAGATGTCATTAAGTGGAGTATAGTTATAGTAAGAAGGAAATCTCTATTGTTTTTTCGGTATCCTTTTCTTTGTCATAGCTGGTTCTATCATTGTTGTCTTGCTTTTAGTGATTTGGAATATTTCATATGTTGACATTAACTTAAACTTTCTCTCCAATTTTCTTGACTTTAATGTTGGTTTGAACTATGTCACGTAGTTGTTTATGAGGGTATCCTTCATTTGCTCAATTTCTTTAAGCTTCTTCTTTGCAGGCTTATTGGGATGCTTTGTCGTAAAAGTATTTTTCGTGATTGATTGTTTTCATTCAAACTAGTTCCCACGGTCACTGTTGGGATGAATGTTATGAATGAGGTCGTAAGGACGATGTCCTTCTGTGGATTGTTCACCTACATGAGAGCGTTATGGAATATTTCCAAGAAATCTTTCAGTGAATCTAAGGTCCCCTGAAAAATAATGGATATGGACATGACATCCTCTGATGTGAGTAGTGTACATGAAAAACTATTCTACAAAATTTATGCCTAACCAATCAAAGGTCGATGATGGATCTTGGCGATAGCCGACAGAACCAGAAAGTAGCCATACCTTCAAGGAAGACGAGGAAGCACTTATGCCTCACCGCATTTGTTGCATGGGCGGAAACGATGTAATAGTCGTACTTATTAAGAAACTATCATGGGCAGGTCTTGCCTGGATAAGCAACCAGGTTAGTCAAATTGAATCACTTAGGCTATTAGGCATTAAGGACACTTTTAGTGAAGTGACATCAATGGTTAAAAGGTGTAACACCCCGTATTTTCTGTGAATAGAAGAGTAACAAATCAGAGAATAATTAAATTGTAACAAAATAATTAAGGGAAACGGGTTACGCCGTTGTGTTCGTCTCGAAATTCTGCTTAGAATAGAGTCCAAGTTTGCGTAAATTGGACTCTGAATGAAGAAGATACGGCTTTCCGAAGTTTCAATAAAAACCAGCCCAAAATTCAAAATTCAGATTTGGAAATTCAAAACGGACACCCGGGCTGGGCGGGAAAACCAGGACCCAGGTTGACACTAGGGTCGACCTGGGGGTCGACCTGTGTAAACAGGTCGACACTAGGGTTGACTTCCCCCCTTTTCCAGATCTGGCGACAGATCCATTTTCCTGCACCTGGACGCCTTTCTGACCGGATTCGTGAGCTCTAACCTATTTAAACACCCCCAAACCTAGCTTTCTCTCCACACAATTTCATTCTGCCTATATTCTGCCTCTAATCTAATTAAAAATAAAAATGGTGTTGCTACTCTGCAAGAATCAAGACTAGAACTATTGCATCTTCTTCCAATCTGAATAGAGTTAAAAGAGAACAACTATTTTCTAATCTAATCGATAGTATACGCCAAAGGAGCGCTATTCAGTGTCAGAATAAAAATCCCAGAAATCAAGATTTACCTTTTCAATTGTGAGTACAGTTATTTTCAGATATGAAATTTAATAATTATCTTGACATTTTTGTGAATCTGGAGCTGGGATTATGCATACTTTTCGGTGGATCTATCTTGTTAATATTATTGTGTTGTTCTGTATCTGTTCCCTCTTTTCTTCCTTTTTGTTTATAGCCAGGCTACCACAAGCCTGCGCCAAATCTCATAAGAGATTAATGCACGAACGCTAAGTTTCGGGAAAAATAATGAATGATGCATAATTGGACATGACTGATCTGTGACTTATTTGAGAAATGGATATATGCTGAAAATTAGATCTAGATCTGTGTATACTCTATAATTTGGAAGAAGAGAAATCATTGTACGACAACATACGACTTGAAACTTGGGATAATTCATGTTTAAAATTAAGATCTGATTTTGAGATGTTATAATTTAAAGATCTAGACCTTTGGGTAAATTTTATGTAACGATTCATGACTTGAAAAAGGAATATGTGACTTAGGCGTAGAGACCTATATTATAATAGGATAACTATCAATGTGAATACGCCTAAAAGTAGATTTTTGGATATTTGGCACTAAAGGCTAAAATTTGGAATAATTCATAAGGTATATCATGATTTGGGCTTTTTAGAGAATATTCTGTACTGTGCAAAGTTTAACTAAAAATTTGGGCATATGTTGTATTATGAATTATGACCATGATTTAGGCATGTAAGTTTAGCCTAAATTTATGATTAGGCAAGATATGTAAATAGAATTTTAGAAATGTTTAATCTGTTGAATTGCCTAATCTGTTATCTGCTAAATATGTTGAATAGCCTAAATCTGTTATCTGCTAAATCTGTTGAATTGACTAATCTGCTAAACCTGTTATCTACTCAATCTGTTGAATCGCCTAATCTGCTAAATCTATTATCCGTCGAATTGCCTAATTTGTTGAAAGCTGAATAATTGTATTCTATAGGCTCGATCTAAAGTTGAGCAAAACATGTTAATAGAACTTTGGATAATCTGCCGTAACTTGTAAAGAAGTTAAATCTGTTAAATGGACATAATTAGGCTGATATTTTCTATAATGGAATAAATTGGCTATGACACGAGGTTAGACTCCGTTTGCGGTAGAAGCCTGCCCTGAACCAACTGGCTTAACCAGCAACCGCAAACTGTCAGTCTAATGTAAGAGGTCGTAGGCATAACTAAAATATGCTTAGACACGAGGTTAGGTGTGGCTTGTTGCAGAATTCTGCCCGGAACCGCCCGGCGTATCCAGCGGCCACAAGCTACCGACCTAATGTGAGAGGTATGTGCATTAATATTTAATTAATGCACATCTAAGATAAATATGATGTCTAAAACGTGTTGGGTGGGTAGGGTTAAACCAACTGGACTGATGAATCTAACAAAACCCGTTTCGTGAATCTGTAGGCCCAATACAAAGCTAGACAATCTGTAAGTCTGTTAAATCCGTATATCTAATCTGTTAATCTGAAAACTTGTTAACTTGATTGTCTAATCCGTGAACTAGTAATCTGAACTCTGTCTGAAATCTGTAAACAAGTTAATCTGAAATTTGTTAGTCTGGGGACACAAGGTTAGGAGGGGAAATACTTGCGTCATCTGTAGTGTGGAACCCATATTAGTCAGTAACCCTTTCTGGTATCAAAATTTTGACCCCACGCTATGTAGGGGTCCGGGCATGCTTACTGAACTAATTATAAGCGGTTCATTCTGATAATGGCGAGGGGTGTTGATGGCGCGTTCCAACCAAGTCAAGTGCATGCATGGATCTGGTCTACTCTGAGGATGTAAGACACCGTGACATCTGTAAATAGGTCTTTGCCAATAGGTTTCCACTTTAAGGAGTGATACACCCTACTGTGGGGCCGACACAGGGTATTTACGTATTAGAGAGCCGATCGCTTGGGGGTAGGACTTAGGGTACACTTAGTTCTGTCTGTTTCTTTGGGTACGTCTGTTTCTGTTGGGTGGTAAAACCTGTCTGTTTCTGTGTGGTACCGTCTGTTCGGGTGGTAAAGGCCCATTACTAGTGTACAACTAATTCTAGCATTCTGTTTCTGTAGAGATTATTCTGTTTCCGTTTCTGTTTTAGTTTAGACATTAGGGTACACCTAGTTCTGTCTATTTTTGTGGGTACCATCTGTTTCTGTTGGGTGGAAACACCTGTCTGTTTCTGCGTGGTACCGTCTATTCGGGTAGTAGAGGCCCATTACTAGTGTACACCTAATTCTAACATTCTGTTTCCGTAGGGATTATTCTGTTTTCGTCTCTGATTACGTTTCCGATTCTGTTTCTGTAACTTCTGTCTGTTGGGGTGGTAAATCCCATTAGTTGGGTGGTAAAGGCCCATTATTAGTTTATGTTTCCATACCTTCTGTCCGTTGGGGTGGTAAAAGCCCATTATTAGCATTTTGTTTCTATACCGTCTTCCTCTATTCAGGTGATAAAGGTCCATTACTAGCCTTCTATTTCTGTAGAGATTATTTTGTTTTCGTTTCTGTTTCAGTTTAGACATTAGGGTAACACCTAATCCTGTTATATTACTATTGGTGCAGAGAAGTGAAAACTAAGTAAGAAGCTTAGCTTAGCCTATATTATTCCGTTTCTTCTGTTAACCTGCTATTCCTGTTACGGTTAACTCTTATCCAGTTTTATTTACATTTCATGATACTAGTATCTGTTTATATGCTGAAAGTCACTGGACTCACCAGACTTATGTCTGACCTAGTTTGTTTCGCCTCTTTTCTTCCGTTCCCCCCCTCCCCCGGGTTCTCAAGGTCGAAACGTAGGAGCTTAATTCTGATTCTCTCTGCTTAAAGTGTATGAAGTATTACTTGGCTTTGGCTCTATCTTTCCATGGCAGTTTATATTGGGGATTATGGCTTTAAAAACTATGCATTCTGAAGGCTTTTGTACAAGACCGATATTTATGTACTTGAATTCCGATATTGTGATTTTTAAAAATGTAACTAAACTCATTTCTGTTGTAATAAAGTTATAATTTTTCAAGTACTACTTTATCTGTCTTGTAAATTTCTATTCTGTCTACTAAAAATGCTCCACCAAAGTTATGGCATTCCCTTGGCGAGTGACCTTAACGGAGGTAGGGTGTTACACTTGGTATCAGAGCTGAAGGTTACCAGATTCGATAAAAAAAAAAATCAAAATTATTTTCAAAAAGGTTTTAAAAAGGAAGTATTTTCAAAAGTAGAGTTTATTCTGAAAAACATAATCCCCAAGAGCCATATGTCTATCTTTTAATTTCCTGTTTAATCCTTGTTTCCTTCTTTTCTGCGTCTCCGGGGCTCCTGGCTTTCTGGGAGGTAACCTCATCACGACATGGTTCCGTAGGCATGATGAGACTATGGCGTCTGTCGAAGGGCAAAGAAGTGCCTAACTTCCATCTGTAGTCGCAGAAATTTCACTTACGGCTAATCCTCTTCCAAGCTTCGTAAGTTTTTCCGTGCGATGAAGGAAACTTTGAGAAAGACTTTTTAACATGTAAGAAGACTGGTTGTTTTCAGTGTGATTAGACAGGACATCTGATCTAGGATTGCTCCAGAAGCCAAGAGCAAAGTGTAGAATCTTCTGGAGGGTAGATACTCTCGTAGTTGGCAGACAGGATAGAGGTGGAAAAAAATTTCCTTAGAAAATTTAATTTCCTTATCTGATTATTCTGGCATTTTGATTCTGTAGTTAAGTCTCTACTAGTCTTATTTCTGATCCCGCTACAGCCTCAAGCCCCATGCGGGTTACGACTCATCTGTTTGAGATAAGTTAGGGTTTGAGGGCATCTGTGTTGGACGTTAAGTTGACTATGACGCATATATTCTGGGTTTTTATCATTCTTGGTTTCCTAAGAATCATTTGGTAATCTGATCTGTACCAGTAGTCTGTAGGTATCTGAATATTTCTGAAAAGGATAGGGATTTTTACTCAAAGCGTGAAGTAGATTTCCAGTTGGACATTTGTTTAATGGGAGTGATTCTCTGAGTGTCAATATGATGTTGATTTTGGTCTTCGAGGTTGATACTTAGGGGGTTATTCTCTTAAACCGATGTCTAATAGGAACAGAGCTTTTGTTTTAATCGTACTTGCTTCTGTCACTCAGTTGGATCATATCGATCGAATCTTCGACCTTTAGGTAGAAACTAATGGGTGTAAACATGTGTTTGAGACATGTTATGTTTGATGGTTGCAAGTGGATGCAAGTGGTTGCTACTGGTTGCTTGTGGATGCATATACACACACTAGGCACTAGATCGGCTCAAAAACACTCTCATACTGCATATGGATGTGTGTGCATTTTTAAAAATTTTTATGGATGCGAAATGGTTGACTCAACACATGGATGTTGCATATAAATGAACGGTTGTGCGCTCATATAGAAATTATATGTATCAAATAGGAAAATTGCATACATGTTGGACTCATAGCACTGACATAATTCGCATTAAGGAGGTCAACTGAATCAGTGGACCGCATAATCTTTGCATTAGATAAGGAACATATACACACACTTTTGCATATTTTCATACAACATTAGAAGTTTCTAAGGACAATGGATGCTTGTGGATGATGGTTGAGTAGATGGGTGATTGGATGGTAGGACACATTCTTCTTAACTTGAAGATTTCGGGGACGAAATCCTTTAAGGAGGGGAGAATGTAACACCCCGTATTTTCTGTGAACATAAGAGTAACAAATCAGAGAATAATTAAATTGTAACAAAATAATTAAGGGAAAGGGTTACGCCATTGCATTCGTCTCGAAATTCTGCTTGGAATAGAGTCCAAATTTTTGTAAATCGGACTCCGTATGAAGAAGATATGGCCTTTAGAAGTTTCAATAAAAACCAGCCCGAAATTCAAAATTCAGATTTCGAAATTCAAAATAGACACCCGGACTGGGCGAAAAAATTCCTGCCCAGGAACCAGGTCGACCTGGGTAAACAGGTCGACACTAGGGTCGACCTTAGGGTCGGCATCCCCCTTTTTCCAGATCTGGAGATAGATCCATTTTTCTGCACCTAGACGCCTTTCTGACCGGATTCGTGAGCTCTAACCTATTTAAACACCCCCAAACCTAGCTTTCTCTCCACACAATTTCATTCTGCCTATATTCTTCCTCTATTCTAATTAAAAATAAAAATGGAGTCGCTACTCTGCTAGAATCAAGACTAGAACTAGTGCATGTTCTTCCAATCTTAATAGAGTTAAAAGAGAACAACTATTTTCTAATCTAATCAATAGTCTACGCCAAAGAAGTGCTACTCAGTGTCAGAATACAGATCCCAGAAATCAAGATTTACCTTTTCAATCATGAGTACAGTTATTTTCAGATATGAAATTTAATAATTATCTTGACATTTTTGTGAATCTGGATCTGAGGTTATGCATACTTTTCTGTGGATCTATCTTGTTAATATTATTGTGACTATTCTATATTTGTTCCCTCTTTTCTTCCATTTTGTTTATAGCCAGGCTGCCACGAGCCTACGCCAAATCTCATAAGAGATTAACGCACGAACGCTAAATTTTGGGGAAAATACTGAATGATGCATAATTGGACATGACTGATCTGTGACTGCTTTGAGAAATGGACATATGTTGAAAATTAGATCTAGATCTATGTATACTATGTAATTTGGAAGAAGAGAAATCATTGTATGATAACATATGACTTGAAACTTGGGGGACATAACGCATGTTTAAAATTAATATCTGATTTTGAGATGTTATAATTTAAAGATCTAGACCTTTGGGTAAATTTTATGTAACGATTCATGACTTGAAAAAGGAATATGTGACTTAGGCATAGAGACATATATTATAATAGGATAACTATCAATGTGAATACGCCTAAAAGTAGATTTTTGGATATTTGGAATTAAAGGCTATAATTTGGCATAATTCATAAGGTATACCATGATTTGGGCTTTTTAGAGAATATTCTGTATTGTCCAAAGTTTAACTAAAAATTTGGGCATATGTTGTATTATGAATTATGACCATGATTTAAGCATGTAAGTTTAGGCTTAATTTATGATTAGGCAAGATATGTAAATAGAATTTTAGAAATGTTTAATCTGTTGAATTGCCTAATCTTTTATCTGCTAAATCTGTTGAATAGCCTAAATCTGTTATCTGTTGAATTGACTAATCTGCTAAACCTGTTATCTACTAAATCAGTTGAATCGCCTAATCTGCTAAATCTGTTATCCATCGAATTGCCTAATCTGTTGAAAGCTGAATAATTGTATTCTATAGGCTCGATCTAAAGTTGAGCAAAACATGTTAATAGAACTTTGGAATCTGCCGTAACTTGTAAAGAAGTTAAATCTGTTAAATGGACATAATTAGGCTGATATTTTCTATAATGGAATAAATTGGCTATGACACAAGGTTAGACTCCGTTTGCGGTAGAAGCCTGCCCGGAACCAACTGGCTTAACCAGCAACCGCAAACTGTCAGTCTAATGTGAGAGGTCGTAAGCATAACTAAAATATGCTTAGACACGAGGTTAGGTCTGGCTTATGGCAGAAGTCTACCCGGAACCGCCCGGCATATCCAGCGGCCACAAGCTACCGACCTAATATGAGAGGTCTGTGCATTAATATTTAATTAATGCAAATCTAAAATAGATATGATGTCTTAAACGTGTTGGGTGGATAGGGTTAAACCAACTAGACTGCTGAATCTAACAAAACCGGTTTCGTGAATCTGTAGGCCCAATACAAAGTTAGACAATCTGTAAGTCTGTTAAATCCGTACATCTGATCTGTTAATTTGAAAACTTGTTAACTTGATTGTCTGATCTGTGAACTAGTAATAAGAACTCTGTTTGAAATCTGTAAACAAGTTAATCTGAATCTGTTAGTCTGGGACACAAGGTTAGGAGGGGAATTACTTGTGTCATCTGTTGTGTGGAACCCATATTAGTCAGTAACCCTTTCTAGTATCAAAATTTTGACCCCACGCTATGTAGGGGTCCGGGCACGCTTACTGAACTAATTATAAGCGGTTTATTCTGATAATGGCAAGGGCTGTTGATGGCGCGTTCCAACCGGGTCATGTGCGTGCATGGATCCTGTCTGCTCTAAGGATGTAAGACACCGTGACATCTGTAAATAGGTATGTGCAATAGGTTGCCACTTTAGGGAGTGATACACCCTACTGTGGGCCCGACACAGGGTATTTATGTATTAGGGAGCCGATCGCTTGGGGGTAGGACTTAGGGTACACTTAGTTCTATCTGTTTCTGTGGGTACCGTCTGTTTCTGTTGGGTGCTAACACCTGTCTGTTTCTGCATGGTAATGTCTGTTCAGGTGGTAAAGGCCCATTACTAGTGTACACCTAATTCTAATATTCTGTTTTCGTAGAGATTATTATGTTTCCGTTTCTGTTTCAGTTTAGACATTAGGGTACACCTAGTTCTGTCTGTTTCTGTGGGTACCATCTGTTTTTGTTGGGTGGTAACACCTGTCTGTTTCTGCGTGGTACCGTCTGTTCAGGTGGTAGAGGCCCATTACTAGTGTACACCTAATTCTTACATTCTGTTTCCGTCGGGATTATTCTGTTTCCGTCTCTGATTCCGTTTCCGATTTTGTTTCTGTAAACTTCTGTCTGTTGGGGTGGTAAAGGCCCATTAGTTAGGTGGTAAAGGCCATTATTAGTATTCTGTTTTCGTACCTTCTGTCTGTTGGGGTGGTAAAAGCCCATTATTAACATTCTGTTTCTATACCGTCTGCCTCTGTTCAGGTGATAAAGGTCCATTACTAGCCTTCTATTTCTGTAGAGATTATTTTGTTTTCGTTTCTGTTTCAGTTTAGACATTAGGGTAACACCTAATCCTGTTATATTACTATTAGTGCAGAGAAGTGAAAACTAAGTAAAAAGCTTATCTTAGCTTATATCATTCTGTTTCTTCTGTTAACCTGCTATTCCTGTTACGGTTATCTCTCATCCAGTTTTATTTACATGTCATGATACTGTTATCTATTTATATGCTGAAAGTCACTGGACTCACCAGACTTACATCTGACCTAGTTTGTTTCGCCTCTTTCTTCCGTCCCTCCCCCCTCCCCTAGGTTCTTAGGGTGGAAACATAGGAGCTTAATTCCGATTCTCTCTGCTTGAATTGTTTGAAGTATTGCTTGGCTTTGGCTCTATTTTTCCATGGCAGTTTATATTGGGGATTATGGCTTTAAAAACTATGCATTCTGAAGGCCTTTGTACAAGACCGATATTTATGTACTTGAATTCTGATATTGTGATTTTGAAAGATGTAACTAAACTCATTTCTATTGTAATAAAGTTATAAAATTTTCAAGTACTACTTTATATGTCTTGTAAATTTCTGTTCTGTTTACTAAAAACGATCCACCAAAGTTAAGGCATTCCCTTTCCGAGTGACCTTAATGGAGGTGGGGTGTTACAAAAGTTGTAGGAAATGTTAGTCATATACATGTCATAGGAAACCCATAGAAAAATCATGGCGCAGGGAAGATATAGAAAAATAACGGCGAGGGTAAGACGTAGAAAACAATCCCACGGATGGCATAGGTAAGACATGGGTATTTCATTACCTACGCAAGTTTTACCCACGGTAGTATTGTCGTAGGGGTTACGTAGCTACTGTGATTAGCTATGCCTCGCCAACGCCAATGTGGCGTAGGTAAAACTGCAGCTTTCCTGTAGTGATAGTGTTAAAGGTAATTTGCTCCAAATGCAGGAGTATAAAACCATAAATCGGTTAAATAAGCAGTAAAACATCCAAACAACCAACTAAACATATAATTATACAAATAGCAGTCAATATTATTATATGGTACAATAATATATCCAAGAACGTGAGTTTAACTCATCGCCTATCATCCAAATGACGCTTTCATGTTATTTTATCTCATTTCAAATAGGCATTTGAAATTAGATAAGATTCCAAAAAAACCAGAATGCTTACATTTAGTTCATATATGTAGATATCGTAGGTATGAACCCAATGAAGAAGACGGCATTCAAATCCAACTTTGTATGACACAAATGTGGGTGTTCCAAGTTTTAAACATACTAAAATGTCATTAAACTAATTATTGTTAAATAACTACCTAAATCACCTTTTAAAGCTTCTTCTCCAAATTCAAAACTTCGAATTTGTGCCTTTCTTCCTAAACCCTAGAACGATGCTTTGACCACCTCCTTCCCCCACCTCGACCATCAATCAAGGCCGCAACCACCGCAAGTAGACTCAGTATCTCTATCTACACTTGTGTGTCACCACCCGACCAACTCCAATCCTTGCTTTCAAATCATGACCTACAACCCTAAACAGACATTTCCATCTTTCGCAATTCACCTCCGATGTCAGAGTTACCCAGACCTCCTCATGTTGATGTGTCTTGCCACCAGAAGATCAACGCCATCAATCATGCCCTTTCTCCCCCTCAATCGTCAGTGATGCTCAGTCCTAGCTGACATTGGAAAAGTTGACCATCCCAAAACTTGATCGCACCCTATACTGAAGGCACTAATACAAAGCTTTCGAGCATATGATCCCACAGGATCTAACTTACTTTGATTTCGTTATGTGTTTCATTTGGTTTAATTGATTAAATAATTAAAGAGGGTGGCGACTTGTTTTTGTGTTTCAACAATAATAAAAGAAAAAAAGAGAGGAATTAGGTTTAGGATTTAAAGGATTATTTATAAGTAAGATATTTTATATATATTATTCAATTACCAGGCACATCCGATGGACATGTACATAGGTAAATACGACCAAAGCTGGTAATTTGTTAAGCCACTGATAGTTCCAATTTTATTTATGTATTTGTTTCAAAGGTTTGTAATTGATTGTATTTGAGGACAAAATTTCTGTTATTAACGTTTTAGTTCAATGTCCATCAAATAATGTAATAGAGCAGATAGAGTTACTATTTAACAATGACTTACTTTCTAGAAAATTGTTCTAAATTTTGTTCAAAGTCAACAAATGTGTTCTACAAAAATGATCAGTTATGAAAAAAGAAATCAAAAATAATAATCAACAATCAAGCACACATTTGCTGGTAATAAAATAAGGGCACATCAAATGTAATTAAGGTAGCAAATCCCTCTGTTTTACATTTCAAGTTTGTGAAGCCTAAAAGACAATAAAATCACAACCATTAATACAAAGTAACATCCTTAAATATGCTATTGGTGTGTTTTGCCTAGTAAGAAAGGAGTATATTACCAAAAGCACTTCTTGGTTGAAAAAGTATCATTTAACACGAAAGCCAAAAAACAACCAACTTGCGTCATGATAAATTATAATGAACTTGATCTCCAGGTCATGCATCCTGCGCAAAAAGCACAAAAATTAAGGATAGTTACAACCACATATATAAACGACCCCATATTTATTATTATTAACCAAGTATAAATATATGAATGAATAGGAATAAAGTGTGAACATGTTAACAGAGAAACGCACTAAAAGCTTTTCGCAGCGGGTCCTTTAACTAATGGAACAACAACGTATTAATATTCAATTGTTTATATTATACATTGGAAGACTGTTACAGGAGCAAAAGTAAGGCAGATTATGCTTGAAAATTAAGGCCATTGGTCAAATATAATTGGTTGGAAAAAAAAGACCGTGTGTATATATTTCTTATCATAAACTAAATTCAGTCATGCATAGTAGTACGTTTCTTAAGAAGGAATGAAGCAGCATTATAGTCCTAGTAATTTAAAAAGTAATACAGTATGACACTTTGCAGTGAAGTTGCCTAGTTTATCTTAATAATATAAGAAAACACATATGATATATAAAACTCATGCCTCTTATTTACTTTTGTTTGGGTTTGGTGCGCAACGGAATTTTGACAAAACACCAAGAAAAATAGGATCTTTATCACCCGATCACTTGAAGATGAATATGATTGAAAAGATAAACAACACCACAAAAATATTAGAAATATGAGCACAGGATATTCCAGCCAACCACCATCTTTATTGATTCACCAATAAAAATTGTTTACAATCGATATCAACTATCGTTACAAACAATAACAACATGAACCAACAAACTTATTGAGAAATAGATAAAGAATATCTAATGGCTAAAAATTTGAGGATAAAGACAACGAAGAATAATGGAAATTTTTCCACAGCTAATGAAGATGTTAGTTAGGCTTTTTATAGAGTGAATTGCTTCATACCCAAGTAAATTTGGCATCAAAATTATCTTCATATATGTCATAAATTTATTTGGATAAGCACCAAATAATCCTTGCCTTAATTATCCCACAGATATAGCAACCAATATCTCTCCATAAAATCTAGCAACAAATCTCTCCATAAATCTCTCCATAAAATCTAGCAACAAATCTCTCCGCAAAATATGTAAGATTATTTGTTGCCCAAAATTGTGATTTGCGCATCACCAATTTCAACACTCCACCTTGATACCAAATCACAACATCTCCTCAAAACTAGCCAACTTAGCTCTCTCTTTCAACCTTATTTTCTCAATTAATATTATTACAAACCTCCACCATCGCCCACTAACGATGCACCTCTTTCATCCGTGCATCACGCGATCTTCAAAAGCGTTTGTAATACCACAAGAACTCCATCTCGTCTTTGGGGATTTCACAACTGGACATCTGTTGTGGACTAGGTTCTTCAACCATCACCCGCCTACCACTGTTGACCACCGAACCGACCAAACTATATAGGTTTCCCTCCTCCAAAACTCCTCGCATCATCACACGACCACCCTTCTTCACTCTCGAAGCTCCACCTCGAGTCTCATAAGTGCAACCGCGGCGATCTAATTGACCGAGAGATATGAGGTTACGTGAACTAGAGGTATGTGCCTCACACCGTCCACTTCTCTACTCCATCATGCATCCGAAACCTAACAACTCCAATTCCACAGATTGGTAGCTCTACTCCATTGGCCATCTTTATCATGCCAACACTCTTCTCATATGAAGAAAAACTTTTCACATGACGGCATATGGGAAAACTGGCTCTTGAATCCATCTTCCAAGGCTCTACAACACCAAATACGACATCACATGAAGAATCGCTTTCGGTACCTTCAGTAAAACCTTCTTGTGCCAAATCATTATTATTACCACCTTGCGCCTTCTATTTATCCCTCTGATAAGCATAACAATCATTGCGTTTCTGGCCTTTCTTACCACACTAATGACAAATGATAGCACCTTTATTCTTCCTTCTTGTATCTTTCCCCGAGTCCTTTGCTACCATCGCCTTAGTTTGAACCGATTTCAACTCCGACCCTTTTCTCCTTAGCTCCTCATTCAAAAGACTTCTTCGAACCGTTTCTGTAACGACCCGTATTCTACGCATCATGGGATCGTAGAATATTTATTTCTTTCACATATGAAGTCGTATGGTCATGTAACTTTGGGAGACGACTATTGGGGTCATTTCCCATGCTCATGATTTTTGTCGATTTTTAAATGACCGTTTTGCCCCTAGTCGGTACTGTTTTGGCCATAACTTTTGACTGGAAAGGAATTTTGACCTGAAACCACTTCCATTGGATTCGAATGATGGTTTCTCTTTCCGTAGAGTGGTTATAGTAGCCAAACGGACTTACCGTTTGGGAGATATGGCTGAATTAAGGTTTAAAGGGTTAATTTCAGCTAATTGGGCTTAACCGGGTGATTAGTAGCTAGGCCCATTGGGTAATTTCGGGTTTGGGAGTATTTAAGGGCTGCTAGGGTTTGGATTTCGGTTTTAGACTCATTTTTCCAGCCGCCACTTAGTTTCTTCAACCCTAGTCATGGCCTCCACCTTCTAATTTCATCCCAAATCACCTTCTAATCACTTCCTAATCAAGTCTTGGCCTAATCTACATCAAATCAAGGCGGATTAGCATCAAATCAAGATAGGAGCTGCTGCTAAGCATTGGAATTCGACCCAAACAGAGAATCATTTCAGATCTATAGTTTACTTTGTGGCAAAGGTGAGTGATTTGCATTGTTCTTCACTAATTACGGCTAGTTATGGTAATTAGCGAAAATTAGCGAAACTATGGCTCAGAAAATTCTAGAAAAATTCCTAAAATTCTAAAACATCATTTTATGCCTCTGATATGAATTTGGGTTAATTTCGACTAATTTTGCAAATCCCGGAATTTGGGGGATTAAGGGGTAATTAGTGATAATTAGCGAAATTATGCATGTTAAAAATCTGGAAAAATGTTCAGAAATTCTGAAATATTGTTTTAGACCTCTGTTAGAAGTTTGGTTCAATTTGGTTAAGATTTGCTAACCTTATTGTTAGATTTGCTTAAGTATGCTTAAGGGAAAATATGGGGTGTTGGCTATGTTTGATCCATTTTACATGCTATGATTTATGTTTTGGTGTCTGTGGTCGATACTATATGTTGCTATGACTGTATGGTATGCTTTGTGATTGTTTAGAAGTGTTAGTTTGGTAAAAAACGCCGTCGAATGGCGAAAAACAGTCGCTGGAATGAAGTGCAGGAAGTACCCCGGACCGGATCGCCCCTACCCCATGCGAACCGATCCGATTGAAGCTCGCGCCACGAAACGACCCGATCCGCCCCATCTTCCACGATCCGAACCGATGGCACGACTCGATCCGTCGATGCTTGAAGACCACGATCCGTTCCAGCTTGGGTGTCACGATCCGATGATGGCGATCCGACCATTCGCGAAGGAGGACTGCGAACCGAACCGAAGGGGGATGGTGACCACGAGTGCATCGCGACCCGACCCGATGCAGCAGGCGCGATCCGAATGAGCTGACGAATGGTGCGATCCGACCCGAGCTGACGTAACAGGCACGACCCGATCCGAGCGAAGGCAATGCCCACGATCCGCGAGTCGAGCTGATGCGAGGGGGCGAGTCACGAACCGAACCAGGAGGTTGCGAACTGAATGAAGACCGATCCGGATGAAGATGATGACTAAAACCCGAGATGCAAAGGTGGTCCAAATGGAAGTTAGAGCTCAGGATCCCGGACCCAGTTGGGAACCAATGAGTTCACTTCATGGTTGGGCTTTGCTGCGGGACGTGTGCAAAGGGGTTATCGGTATTCATAACTTTGGTCCACCACTGAGAGATGGATAGTGGGCTTGTAGTGATAGTTACACGGGATTGGATTCCGTCATAGCCCAAAGTATTAGGTGACCAAAGTAGTGGATATCGTATGCTTTACGCACTGAGTGAGGGATGTGAGGATGCTTGCTATGTTTGATTGTTTGACATCACTATGACATGCACACCCCCACCCCCGTTATCTTTACACCATTCGAAAGGGCACCTTAGAGTGTTGTACAGTATGTAGTGCTAACTCTTTGGTTGCAGGTCCAGGTTCAGGTATGATTGGATTATACCTGTTATTGTTATGTTTTGTTGCTTATCGCTCATACCAGGCTTTATGTCTGACCCAGAGTTTTATGTCTCCTCTTATTACTCTGGGTGCTCACACGAGCAGACTAGAGACAGGTTATGGTTAGCTGGTGATGCGCGAGTAGCTGATTCGGAGGCGAGCAGGAGGCTTCCACGTATGATATATATAGATATTCTCCCTGTGTCGTTGGTGGTCGCTACTTGGGCATTAGTAGTGTACCTCCTTTATCTTGCTTTTGTTTTGAGACAGTTTGAAAAGTTGTAATAAGCTATATTTTGGATTTCCGCTGCTATGATGCTCAGTTCTGGTTTTTAGCTTATGCACTGTCTCTCCTGTTTTATGTCAAGTATGTTATTATTATATTTTGTTCTATGCGCTGTGAGACATTCTACAGGTTCCTTGATTAGTCCATTCTCTTCTTTCTTTTTCTTCTGGCGACCGTCCCGTGCTAACTGGATATGTGTACAGCGCACCTTTGGAATAAATGTCGGTTGGTGCGGGGCGGGCCGTCACACTTGGTATCAGAGCTCTAGGTTGCGTAGTTAACCTAGGGAAAGACACTAGGGAGAGTTAGTACGTATATGAGAGCGCGTATTTGTGATTACTTTGGTTTTCAAAAGCTATATATATATACTATTGGTAGTATAAGAATGAAGTTGTACTGCACTAGCACCACTATGGGGTCGTTAATCGTTTCCCCTTTTACAGATTAACGATGAGCCGATATGTTAGAGGTACCGGTAGAGGGGCCAATAATGGGAATGCCGCTGAAATGAGGGCGATGTTTACCAACCTCATGAGAGACATGCTTAGAGATGTTCAAGGAGCAGTTCCCAATCCCGGAAATGGTGGTGGTCCAGTGGTGCAGGCGCCTAGGGTCGATTTCGCCAAGTTGTGCAAGGATTACACTAACCTTGGTGGGAAGCCGTTCCACGGAACGGAGTCGGCCACAGATGTTCAGGATTGGTTGGATAGCTGTGATCGTATCTTCGACGACTTGGATCTTGAGGATGCGATGAAGAGAAGGCTAGCGTCTCGTCAGCTGCAAGGGCGAGCGATGAATTGGTGGAATGCCATTAGAACAGCTACTCCAGAAGATCAAGTTACTTGGAATCAGTTTAAGACTCGCTTTTGTGATAAGTTTATTCCAGCTGCTCATAAATCAGAACTGTTCAGGAAGTTCTTGGAGCTTAAGCAGAACGGTAGAGCAGTCTCGGAGTATATCGCTGAATTTGACACTCTATCGAAATATGGATGGTCCCTTATCGATACAGTCGAAAAGAAGAACGAGAAGTTCATAACTGGCTTGGATGGGTACTTGGGGGAAAGACTTATAAACCATATCGATGAGATGTTTGAGTCTATTGTAGGAAAGGCATTAAGGTCAGAGAGCCTTTTCCCTAAGTCGAAGACCGAAGTTGCTACGGCATCTGCAGAGGAGCCAAAGCTGCAAGCAGGCAGTGAAGGCAAGAAGAATTCTCAGAATAAGAGGAAGCAGAACCCGACCAAGGATGGTCAGGATAAGAAAAATAGGAAAGATGGCGAATGCTTTAGTTGTGGCAAGAAGGGCCATTACGCCAGAGATTGTCGAGAAAAGCCTGGGGAAAGGAAGTGCTTTAACTGCGGCCAGGCGGGATATCACAAGGATGATTGCCCACAACCTCCTAGGGAGAAGCAGATTGTGAAAGCGTATGCTATCAACGCTGTTCCTTCTTCGTCAAATGCCCCAACTGCGGCGTAGAAGGAAAAAGGTGTCGTTATCCAAGGTATGCTTTCTATTTAAGACGTTTTGATCGGGTTTTGTTTGACAAACCTGAGTTAGTCGATAGACCTTTAGTAGTGACGAACCCGATTGGTGGTTCGACTAGTTTTGGCATGATTTGTTAATGTGGTCTTATCGAGTCATGGATGTATGTTTCCTTGTGATTGCTTTGTTTTGGGGCTTTACTGGGTTTAGCATTATTTTGGGGAGTCGATCTACTCCATAGGAATAGGGTGGTATTAGGTACCTACCTAGTGATGGCGATAGTAACTGGAGTTAATGAAACTGAAAGGTTATCGTTGTTTTAGTTGTCTCTGGGAGGCAAATGAGTACTCCAGTGCTAGATTGTTTTGCTAGTATCACCTCACGTGGGTTGTCCGAACTCGGAGGAGATGTTCCTTGGGTGCTTGTCTGATATTGGTTTAGGCCTTTGGGGCTTGTGCTTGGGGAATGTCGATTTCGACTAGGATGGGTTGCGTGAGGGGTAAATAGTTGTTGTGATTTTTCATTGGATGATATCTTGGTTCACTCGAGGAGTGATGGGCAGACAGAACATGATAAGACTGTTCAATGGTATAGACTGCCCAGAGTTAGACTCGATAGGGTTATGAGATTGCTCGAGTGGGACTCGAGAAAGATGCAGAGTAATGGATTGGTTAGGACCCTATGTTGATGTTCTTTTTGAAAGAATAGGATGTGTTCGTTGATCATGGAAGATGCAACGAAGATTAGGACGATTCAAGTTAGACTTGAACTCGTAAAAGAAAAATGGGGCGAGTTCGTTAGTCATGGTGATATAACGAATATGGAAATACTTCACATTAGATTTGAAGTATGTTTGGAACATTGTGGGAAGCTCGTTGATCTTGGAGATTCAGCGAACATAGGAGAGTTTCACGTTGGACTTGGACTCGTAGGTAGAGTACCTAGATTCACTAGGTGGGTCTAGTTTACCTTTGGAAGGTGAATGTACGTTGGACGTGCAGTACGAGATTCATTGGATGAGTCTAGTTTATCTCTGGGAGATTGACTCGAGTTAGACTCGAGAAGGCTGCAAGGAATTGGATTCAGCTCGAGTTGGACTCGAGAGAGCAGCAAGATAATGGATAGACTTGGGTTGGACTCAAGTATTTTAGGAGGACTAAAAGCAGGGGTATCTGGGGACGCCCGTTACCTTGGATCCGTTGGACGTGATCTAGTTATCCTTGGAGGATAAACGTACGTTGGACGTACGGTAGTCCGATTGGAGGCTGGGCTTCCATTAGTTTAATTATCCTTGGAGGATAAACGTATGTTGGACATACGGTAGACCGAAGGGAGGCGGGGCTTCCATTGGCCTGGGATTGGTTGGACCAGTCAAGTAGGCATCGGTGTATGGAGGCTGGGCTTCCATTAGTTATTGATGTTGGTTGGACCAGACAGACTGGAATCGACATATTGGGATTGGTTAGACCAATCATGTAGGTGTCGATGTGTTTATGACTTTAGCAGGTGATAGATAGGATTTGTTTGATGGATGTTATGGTTGCTATGTTTGTTCCTATCTTTCTTCTCTTGAGTAGACTATCACCTGTAGGGTTCCAGCGATGGGGAACAAAGCGATTGTAGTAGGACTATGAGCCAGTGCAGTAGAGTCATTGTGACTCGAGGGGAAAAGTGGACATAGTAAAGGATTAGTAAGGCTATGAGCCAGTGCAGTGGAGTTGTTATGACTTCATGGGGCAGAGTGGACATAGCAAAGGACTAGTGATTATGGATCAGTGCAGTGGAGTCGCCATGACTCCATGGGGCAGAGTGATCATAGTAAAGGATTTGGGTGCAGTACTAGTTGCATTGAGTAGGAGACATGCCAGTTTAGGGGTTTTGTTTCTAGGATGGAAGCAACTAGAGTATGTCACAGGATATGATTTCAGACCCAAGACTGAATTGGATTCAGAAACGCTAGTAAGCTTGACGATTAGATCGATTTTGATTGAGTGGATTGTTTCTAGTTAGAAGGACGATCCTAATCTATTGGAAACCATCTCTAGGGTAGAGATGGGTATCGATGGAAAGAGAATGATCAAGTAAGGATTTGATCGAGAAGGGTGGCTTCGAAAGAGTAAGGGACTAGTTGTACCCAACGTAGATGGACTGAGAGGTGAAGTGCTTAGAGCATACCATCACTCGAAATTGACTATACATCCCAGTGGTAATAAGATGTATTGAGACATAGAGCAGATCTACTACTGGGAAGGGATAAAGATAGGCAGAAGGCTTATCTCGATAAGAGACGAAGAGATTTGGAATTCTTCGTTAACGACTTGGTGTTCGTCGGGATCTCTCCATAGAGAATGTGATTCGGATTGGTTGGAGAGGTAAGTTAGCACCAAGATTTGTTGGCCCATTCCCAGTCCTCGAGCAAGTTGGGAATTTGGCGTATGAGGTAGAGCTACCTGACAAGATGGCGGGAGTTCACAACGTATTTCATGTTTCCCAGCTAAGGAAGTTTGTGCAAGACCCTAATGTGGCTATTTCACCAGATCAGTTGGACGATAGCGAGGTTGAACCCGAGGCGGTTGGGAACCGCAAGTCTATGCGTATTGTTGGGAACGATACGAAGCAGCTTCGAAGGAAGGCGGTGAAACTAGTCAAAGTCCAGTGGGGTGAGAATGGAAAAAGACCGTATTTGGGAAACAGAGGAGGATATAAGGAAGAAGTATCCAGAACTCTTTGCCTAGTAGGGTTTTGGTAGTGATAGTTCCTTCCCTTGTTAGTAAACCGCATGCTAGGATAGACTTGTTTTGCATGTTGATTGTTGTTTTATGGTTGATAGGCATGCGGGACCCTTTGTGTGTTCTGGTTAGGGAATTTCGGGGGCGAAATTTCTTAAGGGGGGAAGAGTGTAACGACCCGTATTCTACGCATCATGGGATCGTAGAATATTTATTTCTTTCACATATGAAGTCGTATGGTCATGTAACTTTGGGAGACGACTATTGGGGTCATTTCCCATGCTCATGATTTTTGTCGATTTTTAAATGACCGTTTTGCCCCTAGTCGGTACTGTTTTGGCCATAACTTTTGACTGGAAAGGAATTTTGACCTGAAACCACTTCCATTGGATTCGAATGATGGTTTCTCTTTCCGTAGAGTGGTTATAGTAGCCAAACGGACTTACCGTTTGGGAGATATGGCTGAATTAAGGTTTAAAGGGTTAATTTCAGCTAATTGGGCTTAACCGGGTGATTAGTAGCTAGGCCCATTGGGTAATTTCGGGTTTGGGAGTATTTAAGGGCTGCTAGGGTTTGGATTTCGGTTTTAGACTCATTTTTCCAGCCGCCACTTAGTTTCTTCAACCCTAGTCATGGCCTCCACCTTCTAATTTCATCCCAAATCACCTTCTAATCACTTCCTAATCAAGTCTTGGCCTAATCTACATCAAATCAAGGTGGATTAGCATTAAATCAAGATAGGAGCTGCTGCTAAGCATTGGAATTCGACCCAAACAGAGAATCATTTCAGATCTATAGTTTACTTTGTGGCAAAGGTGAGTGATTTGCATTGTTCTTCACTAATTACGGCTAGTTATGGTAATTAGCGAAAATTAGCGAAACTATGGCTCAGAAAATTCTAGAAAAATTCCTAAAATTCTAAAACATCATTTTATGCCTCTGATATGAATTTGGGTTAATTTCGACTAATTTTGCAAATCCCGGAATTTGGGGGATTAAGGGGTAATTAGTGATAATTAGCGAAATTATGCATGTTAAAAATCTGGAAAAATGTTCAGAAATTCTGAAATATTGTTTTAGACCTCTGTTAGAAGTTTGGTTCAATTTGGTTAAGATTTGCTAACCTTATTCTTAGATTTTCTTAAGTATGCTTAAGGGAAAATATGGGGTGTTGGCTATGTTTGATCCATTTTACATGCTATGATTTATGTTTTGGTGTCTGTGGTCGATACTATATGTTGCTATGACTGTATGGTATGCTTTGTGATTGTTTAGAAGTGTTAGTTTGGTAAAAAACGCCGTCGAATGGCGAAAAACAGTCGCTGGAATGAAGTGCAGGAAGTACCCCGGACCGGATCGCCCCTACCCCATGCGAACCGATCCGATTGAAGCTCGCGCCACGAAACGACCCGATCCGCCCCATCTTCCACGATCCGAACCGATGGCACGACTCGATCCGTCGATGCTTGAAGACCACGATCCGTTCCAGCTTGGGTGTCACGATCCGATGATGGCGATCCGACCATTCGCGAAGGAGGACTGCGAACCGAACCGAAGGGGGATGGTGACCACGAGTGCATCGCGACCCGACCCGATGCAGCAGGCGCGATCCGAATGAGCTGACGAATGGTGCGATCCGACCCGAGCTGACGTAACAGGCACGACCCGATCCGAGCGAAGGCAATGACCACGATCCGTGAGTCGAGCTGATGCGAGGGGGCGAGTCACGAACCGAACCAGGAGGTTGCGAACTGAATGAAGACCGATCCGGATGAAGATGATGACTAAAACCCGAGATGCAAAGGTGGTCCAAATGGAAGTTAGAGCTCAGGATCCCGGACCCAGTTGGGAACCAATGAGTTCACTTCATGGTTGGGCTTTGCTGCGGGACGTGTGCAAAGGGGTTATCGGTATTCATAACTTTGGTCCACCACTGAGAGATGGATAGTGGGCTTGTAGTGATAGTTACACGGGATTGGATTCCGTCATAGCCCAAAGTATTAGGTGACCAAAGTAGTGGATATCGTATGCTTTACGCACTGAGTGAGGGATGTGAGGATGCTTGCTATGTTTGATTGTTTGACATCACTATGACATGCACACCCCCACCCCCGTTATCTTTACACCATTCGAAAGGGCACCTTAGAGTGTTGTACAGTATGTAGTGCTAACTCTTTGGTTGCAGGTCCAGGTTCAGGTATGATTGGATTATACCTGTTATTGTTATGTTTTGTTGCTTATCGCTCATACCAGGCTTTATGTCTGACCCAGAGTTTTATGTCTCCTCTTATTACTCTGGGTGCTCACACGAGCAGACTAGAGACAGGTTATGGTTAGCTGGTGATGCGCGAGTAGCTGATTCGGAGGCGAGCAGGAGGCTTCCACGTATGATATATATAGATATTCTCCCTGTGTCGTTGGTGGTCGCTACTTGGGCATTAGTAGTGTACCTCCTTTATCTTGCTTTTGTTTTGAGACAGTTTGAAAAGTTGTAATAAGCTATATTTTGGATTTCCGCTGCTATGATGCTCAGTTCTGGTTTTTAGCTTATGCACTGTCTCTCCTGTTTTATGTCAAGTATGTTATTATTATATTTTGTTCTATGCGCTGTGAGACATTCTACAGGTTCTTTGTTGATTCTTCGTCTTCTTTCTTTTCTTCTGACGACCGTTCCGTGCCAATTGGACATGTGTACAGCGCACCTTTGGAGTAAATGTCGGTTGGTGCGGGGCGGGCCGTCACAGTTTCCAAAGAGATAGTTCCATTAACATTGGAATTGCTCAATGAAACAACCAAAGTCTCCCAGCTTTCTGAAAGAGAACTCATCATCAAAATCAACCTTCATGTTTGCCAATTGATTGATCACATCTTGAAATTCGTTCAAATGCTCTGCAACAGACTTCTCCTCATCCATTCAAAGTTGCACCAACTTTCAAACTAGAAAAGCCTTACTTGTAGCACTCCTTGACTCATACAAAGATACTAATTTGTCCCACAATGCCTTTGCAGATTCACAACTAGCCACATGGTGGAATACGAAATCATCCAAATATTGGCGAATCAACGCAATCGCCTTTTTGTCCTTTTCTTCCACTTTCCCTCATCCATATTCGAGGGCTTCACCCCATCTCCTGGGATCATGCAAATCATTAACATATAGAATGTCCTCCATCTTCAGCTTCCATATACCCTAGTTCTTCCATTTAAAATAGCCATTTCGAAAATGTCATCATCTCCGACATCTCCAATCTTCAATTCAACAAACATTCCAAGCTATGCGATGATCTGAGCTCTGATACCAAACTGTTGGGGTTTTGTGCGCAGTGGAAGTTTGACAAAATGCCAAGAAAAATAGGATCTTTATCATCCAATCACTTGAAGATGAATGTGATTGAAAAAGTAAACAACACCACAAAAATATCGGAAATATGAGCACATGATATTCTACCCAACCACCCTCTTTATTGATTCACCAATAAAAATTGTTTACAATCAATCTCAACTATCATTACAAATAATTACAACTTGAACCAATAACCTTATTGAGAAATAGGTAAAGAATATCTAATGGCTAAAAATTTGAGGAGAAAGACAATGAAGAATAATGGCAAATTTTCCATACCTAATGAAGATGTTAACTGGGCTTTTGTTAGAGTGAATTGCTTCATACCCAAGCAAATTTGGCATCCAAATTATCTTCATATATGTCATAAATTTATTTGGATAAGCACCAATTAATCCTTTCCTTAATTATCCCACAAATATAGCAACCAATATCTCTACATAAAATCTAGCAACAAATCTCTCCACAAAATACGTAAGATTATTTGTTGCCTAAAATTGTGATTTGCATATCACCAATTTCAACAACTTTACTTTAATATAGATTTCAAATTATATATTTGTAGGGGTTTCATTTCCTATTCATACGTAAAATGAGTAGTATAATCCAAAAATTTAAAAATAATACAATAATAAAAAAATTATCCTTAGTATAGCAAAATAATATTTGGATGCATAACAAATGGGATAAAAATGCAGATATCCAGTAAGAATTTGCAGATATAGTGGATTTAAAATAAATTATACTATTAAAGACACTAGTAAGCATACGCTACCATGTGAACTGAAAGTGGTTGGAGTTAGAAGCTTTTATAGCTGGATCACACTGGTATACATATAAGCAATAGGAATAAATGAGAACGGAACCTAAAGTACTTCAAAGAATAGGAGAATGTATCTTGTTTCATGAAACCCTAATTGAACCATGAGTGAGTATAAATCGGTAAAACAATAAGATGACAGTGGGGAAATGGTCGTACCAATGAAATATGATATATTTCAACAAATAAGTTCAAAAATATCAAAAATAATAATAATAAATGATAACATTCACATATCCACTCTAAATTATAAGGTACTACAAAACACAAGTGGCACAATATTTCTAGAATAATTTTATACATACTATATAGTTTTCCTTAGTTTTCCAAATTCTAGCCATGTAAGGAGTAGAACAATCCACGGAATAATTAATTTCATGAAAAAAAATGACCATCACTTTCACTTAGAACATAAATGAGAAGCATAGCTATTCTTGTAATTAATAACATGAACTTGATGTTAGTTATGAAATCTTAGCATCAAAACTAAACAAATTTCGACATAATGGAAGAGTAGAAAGATTATGTAATTTAAATTTTTTCCGGCTTATAAATCAATATAATCAATTTTCATCCTCTGAGCTCTTAGAACACAGAAAACCATACCTATAAATCAGTTGTAAAAACAAATGCAAATCAACCTATCATTAAAATTCATATAAATTTTAGATTAAGTCAGATCAACAAATCAGACCTCATCATGAAAATAACCTTGTGGACCCTTTGACCTCAAGCTTTAGAGAGCATATGCTAATTAACAAAAGTAAAATAGTAATAACTTACCTTTAAAGGATGACATTCTCATAAAAATGGTCATAATCTAAATTGTGGAAGACCATAGCACCCTGCAATCATAATTCCCAACGTCACTGGGTAATTCATGCAAGCTAAATTAAAAGATCAACATGAATTAGGCTTGACTATAATCTTTTACTGTGGAATTTAACGATCAAAGTGTACATGAATGTAATTTATGGCCATTAACCAAGCTATTAAACCAAAATATATATTATTTTTCAGTCATGGTATTCAATGCCTTTGGAAGCCTTCCTCTTTTGCTATATTTTGAATTCAATTTTTGTTACTACTTTCTCTTCCTTTTACCATGTCAATGTATTATGCATGCATAGTATGCCTTATTCAGAAAAATACTTTATTTCATATAGCTACTAAAGGTTGCCTTTGCTGACTTCAAATTTTCACTCATCTTTTGACATTTAATCAAATGTTGTTGATGTCGAAATCGATGCAAATACGCATCATTTTAACCTCTCATGCTTCAAGTCATGTTACTGTAATTCACACTAATGTGGATGATTATAATGTGACAATAAAGAAGACTCAACTTAAATTACAATTTAATAATAATATAATCAATGGTTAATGTTGCATCAAGTATGAGCACATAGAAGAATACGATATATAAATCATTTCATCTGAAACTCAAGCATTCCAACCAAAATTTGTTAGATAGCCATGTGTGATTATCACCATTAATATTGTTTGCGTTTTTTTCCCACAATGGTCTAATACAATAGTAAAAGTGAAATAATTTCATTACATATTATTAAACAACTGAACTTGGCATATTTTAACTTGTCATTCTCAATTATAAGTGTCAAGTTTAGGTTTTTAACCGAACTGCTTACATAAATATCACTCGGCATTCATAACAATTATGTATAAATTTGTTATTATTACGAAATATTTAACATTTATATTGTCTTATATTTCTGTCATGTAATCTCTCATTATTTCTGTAATTTGAAAAAGGCACTCTCAATTATTAAGAATTAAATATCATTTTATTGGTCCATAAAAGTAAAAAAATACCGGTAAAACTGATTGAATAATCAAAGCATTGACCCTAACCTAAATATGCCAATCAAAGTAGTTAAGGCGCAAAAAGGTGCAACGCTTGAGCCCTAAGCTTTTTTGAGCATGGGGATTTTTTTAGTGCCGAATGTGTTAAAAAGAAAGGGAAAACCCTAAATATTGAGCAAAACTGTTCGATTTGAGATTCGGATCTAGTCCAAACGAATGCCGGCTTGGCATAAAATCAATTATTTCTCAAGCCGCGCTTATTTGAGCCTCGGCGCCTCGAGAAGAGCTCCAAAGGCACTCTTTATTTGCCCTCAGTTAGCCAAGGCGCCTTGAAGGCCAGCGAAGCGCAAAGCCTGCACCTGAGCCTTAGGCGAGCCTAAGCACGTGGCTTAACAACGATGATGCCAGTACAATATAAAAGCATCGTATGTACCTGTCTTTTTCTTCTAATAGGCTCCTATGAAGCAAAAAGAAAGCAGAAATAATGCCCTGTTAAGATTTTTTAAGATTTCCGCTGATTGACTTTTGAAACCATTCAATATCTCAATAATTATATTATTCCTGTAATAGTAGAAAAAAGCCGAAATCAGTGATTAAAAAAACTCAAATTATAAGCTGCGAGAGATTTGCCAATTTGTTGGAAAGAAAGATTAACCCTAGAGGTGGGTGAATAAGGTTTATCACAGTTTTTTTTTTATGAATTAAAAATCTGACGAGATATTAAATAATAAACAGATCACAGAATGCAGCATAAATTAAAAGCAGAAAGAAAATAACACACAGAGATACCCAGCTTTGGCAAAACCCTACCTACTGCTGTATTCCTAAGGTTTCTATTGGGTGTTATAAACAGATCCCGCTTACAGTCCCATGTAAACTCGCAGTGCCTGCTCCTGTCCTAACCCTACGCTCAAAACCCTATACTGGTGTAAAGACCCGTAAATTCCCGCTCTTTGGATCGACCATAAACCACACAAGTCTGACCCAAAAGGTTGGAGATCTACGAATACTTTAACTTTGGGAATACAACACATTAGAACAATAACAACAGACTTTTATTACATTATAGTAATTTTACATCAGAGTACAGAATATCAGAGTACATTGATTCAAATTACAGCGGAAGATAAATTACAATATTATATTACATTGCAGCGGAAACAATAAAATATATACAGCGAAAGACAACTATGCTCTGGACACAGCTTTAAGCTTCAATCCAGAATCCTGCTCGAGATAAGAACCTGTAGACAAACTACTCGACTGCCCGCGTGGAGAGAGGGCACCCGAGTTTGTAAAGGTGGAAACAAACAACGGGTCAGTCATGGGACTGGTGTGAGAATTCTTAACTAGTTTAACTAATAGTAATAAAGCAAATCCAAGGACCACGCCGCTCGGAACGGCTTTACTCCAATGGATTGTCATGCATAAATTAAAGTAAATCGTCAAAACAACGCAATGCTTTTTAGAAAAATGAAACCATGATAAGACCCAAGTCCCATCACACAATGCAACGCAAACCAGAGGATAGGGTTTTACCTTATAATGGTCAAAAATGCTTGATACGATAAAAACGAATTTGATATTATTATTAGTGTATATATGTTTTCAAAAACAGTTCAATCATAGTGTATCAATCTTAGGATACATAGATACCATAATACTATGCTTCCATACTAGTACTACAATCAAAACCGAATAAGGTCGTATTGGAAATTGGGTTTCCATCATGAGTCAAGGCTAGGGAGGAGCTCCTTACCGATTCGAGACACTCTAGCTAATGTCTCAGGATTCCCTGCAGTTAACCCTTGGATCCTACAAGGCCGGTCCACACATACAGCTTCGTGGATTAGCAATTCCTGAACACACATTTCCCGATCCTATAGGACCTATCATCCGAGGTGCCTCATTCCATCATCCACATTAGTAAAATGTCGGGCCGTGTTAAAACCCAAACACCACTTCTAGCTAGAAAGAAATGTGCTGCTCTCCCTGCGTTCCCTTCACCCGTTTTAGACTCCACCGGTGTGTGAGGCTCGCGAAGTCACGCTATACACAACGCTATGCCTAAACAGACTATGCTTTGATCATCCCACAAGGCCTGCTTTTCTACAAAGCCTTGATCATATGCATCTTAGCATGCCACAACGTCACTCCATATCACACTACCAATCCTTTGCCGAAATATATGAAAGGGTGTTAAGCAAGAGAATAAATTCTCCGCCACCAAACATTCATACATTCGACAAAAAATCAATAAATACAATATAAAGGAGTACAGTGTCAGACACACATTCCACTTATAAGCTTATGCTCTGGGTCTGAGCGAAAGCCAAATCCGTACTAATTAACACTACGTCCGGACGGCCACCACTGTAGCCCCTTCAAGGTTGCTACTCCAATCACGGGCATTAGTAGTTGTCGTCCATTCGATGTGAAGATCGCCGGTCTTCAATCACCGTCTTCAGCTCTTCGACTTTCATTCGTCGTATGATTATTTGAAATGAGATTGAACTCGGACTTTTCAAATGATCCTCGCATATATATATATATATATTTAAAAATCATTTCATATCGTTGATATTAATTTATAACGATCAACCTTTATTTTTATTTATATAAAAATAATTAAATTCCATTTAACGACGCTCCAAGTCAAAAGGCGACCTTGGTGCTGTTTTCACCCAAATTTGTTTTACACATTTCTCTAAATCTAACCGTTGGATTTTAACACAATTCATAACGTTGGAAAGATCTTCCCAAGGCGAACCCAACGGTTACAGATTTGGGAAAATCCGACGGTCGGATCTTTCGGTATAATCAACTAAAAGTACGATTCTAAAATGTGAACTACCCCGCTCGATTCATTTACTTTTAATTTATATATATATATAAAATTTAAATAAATATAATTCCTCCGTCCATTTCATTATTGTGATTATCATAACAAGTAAAGAGCACTTGGTTTCATACATTTTGATATATAACATAACATACAATAATGTTTACTTTAATTTTCAAAATATTCATTTTGAAATTATTACTCTTTTTATATTCATTATAAATTGGATAAAATAAATCGATAACCTCATTTGGGTAAAAAAATAGTGTCACTGTTTTAAAACGAATTTAATAGTCCAATTCATTATCTTATCCCTTTATATTTTTATAATGGGCTAGACCCCTCACATTAAGCCTACAACTTGTGGATGCTGGATGTGCCGGTCGGTTCCGGGCTGACTTATCCCACAAGTTGGGCTTAACCTCGTGTCATGGCCCGTTTCGTATTTGTGCACTTGGACCTCTCACATCAGGTTCAAAATTTGTGGCTGCTGAATATGTCGGTCGGGTCCGGGCAGGCTTCTACCACAAATGTAACCTAACCTCGTGTCCAAGCACAATTATAATTTATAATTATAATTAATTTTTCCAAAATAGGTCATTATTTAAATTTTCCTTTCCCTTAAAGAATCCTAATTCCAAGGTATTCTTTATTTCTAAATATACTGATTTCAAGTATTTAATATAAATTGTAACTTTCCCTATTTTTGTGACTTTCTATAAACAATCTTTTCAAAATGTCCCATTTTGAAACCATATCTTCTTTACTTTAACGTATTGACACCAAAGATGTAATCTTTCTAAATCAACGTAAATTAATTTCATTAATTGAATATAAAATAAAAACATTCCTTTAATTCAAAATTGATAACGTTTCGAAAACAAAATCTTCTTAATTTAACACATGGACAATTAAAAAGGTAATCTTTTTAAATTCTAACTTTTTATACAGTCATAAATGACATACTCTTACTTATTAACCACTAAAATGTAACTTTCAATTTATTCCTTTTATTGCATAGAAAATATTATTAAAACATCTCTTTTCCTTATTTATTTAAACTATAAGTAATAAATGTCTTCCTTTTCTTTTCCTTATTATTTACCTAAATGTAAATAAATATTTTCCCTTTTTTTCCCTACATATCCTGTTTACATGAAAATGTAAATGAAAGCTTCATTTAAAATAATTCTTTTTATTTACATAAGGAAATGCAAATTTTTACTTCATTTACATTCTTTAATTTCATGGGAAATGAAATTTTATTTTATAATGTAAATTCATACCTTAACTTCATATTAAAAAAATGTAATTTTTAGTTAACATGCAAATCATACTTTTATTTACATTTTATGCGATAAGAATTTCGTGTCTTTTCCTTACATAAAAATGAAATTATATTTTCAATATAAATTCTACTTTTTAATTACATAATAAAATGTGTTATATTTTCAATGCACTTAAACATGATTATATTACATATACAATGCATGATTCTAATATTCATATACTTCATATCCAATATATGACGTCAAATATGATTGTGTTTCATATGCGATACGTGACATCAAAACGTGACTATATTTCAAGTTTCTAAACAAACACAAAAAATACTTTTATTTTCATGTTTCATTTCGACAACAAAAATATGATCATTTCATTTCAACAAAAAAAAATGATTATTTTTGTCGTTTCAATTCAACAACAAAAATATGATTATTTTTGTCGTTTCTAATTTCTATCAAAATTATTATTATTTTTTCGCTTTAACTTTCTATCAAAAATGTTGTTGTTTTTGTCACTTCAACAAAAACGATACTTTCGTTTTAACAAAAATGATGATTTGGTCTCAACAAAATCAATACTCTTTTATTTCAACAAACAATACTTCTTAATGTGAACAATTCTATATAAACTAACCAAGTTAAAAATTTAATATTTTTTTTTATAAACAAAATTTTATGTACAAATCAATATTCAAAAATTGAATCTTTCATTACAACAAATCTTATGTAAACAATTAAAAATTGAATCTTTCCATTGGGGCAAATCTTATGATGTATAGAACTGGAAAAAAAATAGCAGTGCGCATATAGATCAAAATTCTGGTTTAATCTAAATTACAAACCGCGATGTTTAATATCAGATCCATACAAATCCAAACGATAAAATGATAGATCTACTCAATACAATACAATACAATCCATCAAAACAATCCACACAATACATCACAGCATAGATCATACAGATAATTATTTAACAAATTAGAATGATTAATTAAATAAATTTAAATTGTGAAAATCAGAGATTCTCATCTTGATTTAAATCAGATCTGAAAATCCAAACAATTTCAAAAACGGCCCCAATCAGTCCCAACACGATCTACTCGACGATACGGTTCCACAGGATCTGAAATCTTCAGATTTCGATGTCATATGAGTGAAATATCAATTTTTAAAAAAAAAATCAAGATTTGCAATGCTTAAAAATGTTGTATTCACCAATTCATACGTTGGCCATTTATTTTCAGTTTTATTCAAAATTTTGGATCAAGATTTCTCTCTCTGAAGTTGATGGTTTTGCGAACGGTTTACGGCAAAATGACCGGCTACGAGAGATCTACAAGCAAAAAAAAAATAGGGTGATGGATGGCGGCACATGTATGGTGCGGTTTGGGTGTAAAGGCGGCGGATTGACGGTGCTCGTTCTCCGCGTACGATTGATGAAAATGGATGAAACTTGTTGGAGATTGAAGAGAGTGAGAAGAGCTTCAAAAAGTTGCACTACGGCATGATCTAATTATTTGTGGATTGGGAGAATTTTAAGGAGGAAATTTCGGCCATATGGGTTTGTGCGTGCGTGATAGAACGACAGGAAAGAAGAAGGAGCGGTCCGTCCTTCATATAAATATATATATATATATATATATATATATTATTTCATTTGTTTATTATTTAATTATCCACTAAAGGTCCATTTACCCACTTACTCCGTTTTCAGCCCAACGACTGTGTTTCCTAGCTAATAACCCCTATTCCGGATCCATCTAACTATGTCCCGCAGGCCCAAAAGGTCATCTCAGCCTCAGTTTTTCAGATTTAAAATTATTCTTTTATTTTAATATGCTGACGTATTCAAAAATCCACCGGAGCCACATACAGACTCCGAAAAATCCAAAAAATATATTTTTGGCTACGTTTCGACGATACAAATCCAACAAAATTATTTTCGTCAAATTCTGAGACTGTTTGAAAAATGTCCTTTTTCAAGTCGATTAAAATTTATTGAAATTGACAAAAAAGAAATCTTTTTGCCACGGTCACAAATTAATTCCAAAAATTATGAAAAATTAAACTTAATAATATTTTGACATTTCGAATCCAACAAAAGTGGTTTCGTCGAAAACAGAGGTCGTTTGAAAATTGGCTATTTTCAAGGCGTATATATTTAATATTAAAAATACATTTTTAAACAAATAATTTCCGAAACTCGAAATATATAAGTATTTACTATTTTTCAATGCAGAAACGTCATTCTGAACTCAATGGAAATGGTTTCGAGTCCAAATTCCTTCATATGCAAAAAGTAGTGTTTTTGACCTTTATAAATTTCCTAGCGACCTTTCTAAATTTTAATTTGGGCATAACTTTTGATTCCCGCTATGAAATTTCAATTTTTCAGATTCGTTAGAAAGATATTTTAAAATAGATTCTAATATTTTTGGTTTTACTAAAATCCGTTAAATTTTGCATCCCGTACGGTCAGTCAAAGTTCAAGTTTGACTTTTCAAACTACCGCGCTATTTCTAACTCTTTTTATAATTACAATTAAATTATTCATTCTTACTTTAATTTAGATCAATTTTTAATCATTATAATTTAAATAACTTATTTTAAATATCATAAACCCATTAAAATTACTTAATATAAATTTTAAATTTACCCCCAAAATTCAGGGTTGTTACAGTCTCCCCCACTTAAGAACTTTTCGTCCTCGAAAAGGAACGAAGCTAAAAAGTGTTTAATTAACTAACTCATCTTTTATTTTTTTCAATTGGTTTATATAATTTTATTAGTTGAACTAATAATTACACAACACAATCATCAATCAATTAGTTGATTAGCTTTCTAAATATTTATAACCTTTATATATTCAAAAATCATATTTTCTAAAATACATTATAATTACAAATAATTATATTATAGGCTTGTTACTCTAAACTCGTTCTAGGGCATTACCAACCCCATCTCTAATGAGTTTTCTCATTCTAGGATACTGCTGATCCTATCTCTAATGAGAATTCTTATTGGATATTACAAATCCAATCTCTGATGAGTCTTTTGTTCCGTTCTAACGAGTTGTACCCCAAAGATTTGAGCTAACCAAAGCTCTGATACCAACTGTAAAGACCCATAAATTCCCGCTCTTTAGATCGACCATAAACCACACAAGTCTGACCCAAAAGGTTGGAGATCTACGAATACTTTAACTTTGGGAACAACACATTAGAACAATAACAACAGACTTTTATTACATTATAGTAATGTTACATCAGAGTACAGAATATCAGAGTACATCGATTCAAATTACAACGGAAGATAAATTACAATATTATAATACATTGCAGCGGAAACAATAAAATAGATACAACGGAAGACAACTATGCTCTGGACATAGCTCTAAGCTTCAATCCAGAATCCTGCTCGAGATAAGAACATGTAGACAAACTACTCGACTGCCCGTGTGGAGAGAGGGCACCCGAGTTTGTAAAGGTGGAAACAAACAACGGGTCAGTCATGGGACTGGTGCGAGAATTCTTAACTAGTTTAACTAATAGTAATAAAACAAATCCAAGGACCATGCCGCTAACGCGGAACGGGTTTACTCCAATGGATTTTCGTGCATAAATTAAAGTAAATCGTCAAAACAACGCAATGCTTTTTAGAAAAATGAAACCATAATAAGACCCAAGTCCCATCACACAATGCAACGCAAACCGGAGGATAGGGTTTTACCTTATAATGGTCAATAATGCTTGATACGATAAAAACGAATTTGATATTATTATTAGTGTATATATGTTTTCAAAAACAGTTCAATCATAATGTATCAATCCTAGGACACATAGATACCATAATACTATGCTTCCATACTAGTAATACAATCAAAACTGAATGAGGTCGTATTGGAAATTGGGTTTCCATCATGAGTCAAGGCTAGGGAGGAGCTCTTTACCGATTCGAGACACTCTAGCTAATGTCTCAGCATTCTGCGTAGTTAACCCTTGGATCCCGCAGGGCCGGTCCACACATACAGCTTCGTGGATTGGCAATTCCTGAACGCACGTTTCCTGATCCTATAGGACCTATCATCCGAGGCGCCTCATTCCATCATCCACATAAGTAAAATGTCGGGTCGTGTTAAAACCCAAACACCACTTCTAGCTAGAAAGAAATGTGCTGCTCTCCCTGCGTTCCCTTCTCCCGTTTTAGACTCCGCCGGTGTGTGAGGCTCGCGAAGTCACGCTATACACAAAGCTATGCCTAAACAGACTATGCTTTGATCATCCCACAAGGCCTGCTTTTCAACAAAGCCTTGATCATATGCATCTTAGCATGCCACAACGTCACTCCATATCACACTACCAATTCTTTGCCGAAATATATGAAAGGGTGTTAAGCAAGAGAATAAATTCTCCGCCACCAAACATTCATACATTCGACAGAAAATCAATAAATACAATATAAAGGAGTACAATGTCAGACACACATTCCATTTATAAGCTTATGCTCTGGGTCTGAGTGAAAGCCAAATCCGTACTAATCAACACTACGTCCGGACGGCCACCACTGTAGCCCCTTCAAGGTAGCTACTCCAATCATGGGCATTAGTAGTTGTCGTCCATTCGATGTGAAGATCACCGATCTTCAATCACCGTCTTCAACTCTTCGACTTTCATTCGTCATATGATCATTTGAAATGAGATTGAACTCGGACTTTTCAAATGATCCTCGCATATATATATATATATCATTTCATATCGTTGATATTAATTTATAACGATCAACCTTTATTTTTATTTATATAAAAATAATTAAATTCCATTTAACGACGCTCCAAGTCAAAAGGCGACCTTGGTGCTGCTTTCAACCAAATTTGTTTTACACATTTCTCTAAATCTAACCGTTGGATTTTAACACAATTCATAACGTTGGAAAGATCTTCCCAAGGCGAACCTAACGGTTACAGATTTGGGAAAATCCGACGGTCGGGTCTTTCGGTATAATCAACTAAAAGTACGATTCTAAAATGTGAACTACCCCGCTCGATTCATTTACTTTTAATATATATATATAATTTATGTAAATATAATTCCTCCGTCCATTTCATTATTGTGATTATCATAACAAGTAAAGAGCACTTGGTTTCATACATTTTGATATATAACATAACACACAATAATGTTTACTTTAATTTTCAAAATATTCATTTTGAAAATATTCCTCTTTTTATATTCATTATAAATTGGATAAAATAAATCGATAAACTCGTTTGGGTAAAAAAAATAGTGTCACTATTTTAAAACGGATTTAATAGCCCAATTCATTATCTTATCCCTTTATATTTTTATAATGGGATAGACCCCTCACATTAAGCCTACAACTTGTGGATGTTGGATGTGTCGGTCGGCTCCGGGCAGACTTATCCCACAAGTTGGGCTTAACCTCGTGTCATGGCCCGTTTCGTATTTGTGCACTTGGACCTCTCACATTAGGTTCAACATTTGTGGCTGCTGGATATGCCGGTCGGGTCCGGGCAGGCTTCTACCACAAATGTAACCTAACCTTGTGTCCAAGCACAATTATAATTTATAATTATAATTAATTTTTCCAAAACAGGTCATTATTTAAATTATCCTTTCCCTTGAAGAATCCTAATTCTAAGGTATTCTTTATTTCTAAATATCCTGATTTCAAGTATTTAATATAAATTGCAACTTTCCCTATTTTTGTGACTTTCTAAAAGCAATCTTTTCAAGATGTCCCATTTTGAAACCATATCTTCTTTACTTTAACGTATTGACACCAAGGATGTAATCTTTCTAAATCAACGTAAATTAATTTCATTAATTGAATATAAAATAAAAACATTCCTTTAATTCAAAATTGATAACGTTTTGAAAACAAATTCTTCTTAATTCAACACATGGACAATTAAAAAGGTAATCTTTTTAAATTCTAACTTTTTATACAGTCATAAATGACATACTCTTACTTATTAACCACTAAAATGTAACTTTCAATTTATTCCTTTTAATGCATAGAAAATATCATTAAAACATATCTTTTCCTTATTTATTTAAACTATAAGTAAGAAATGTCTTCCTTTTCTTTTCCTTATTTATTTACCTAAATGTAAATAAGTATTTTCCCTTTTTTTCCTACATATCCTATTTACATGAAAATGTAAATGAAAGCTTCATCTAAAATAATTCTTTTTATTTACATAAGGAAATGTAAATTTTTACATCATTTACATTCTTTAATTTCATGGGTAATGAAATTTTATTTTACAATGTAATTTCATACCTTAACTTCATATAAAAAAAATGTAATTTTTAGTTAACATGCAAATCATACTTTTATTTACATTTTATGCGATAAAAATTTCATGTCTTTTCCTTACATAAAAATGGAATTATATTTTCAATATAAATTCTACTTTTTAATTACATAGTAAAATGTGTTATACTTTCAATGCACTTAAACATGATTATATTACATATACAATCCATGATTCTAATATTCATACACTTCATATGCAATATATGACGTCAAATATGATTGTGTTTCATATGCGATACATGACATCAAAACGTCACTATATTTCAAGTTTCTAAACAAACACAAAAAATACGTTCATTTTCATGTTTCATTTCGACAACAAAAATATGATCATTTCATTTCAACAACAAAAATATGATTATTTTTGTCGTTTCAATTCAACAACAAAAATATGATTATTTTTGTCGTTTCTAATTTCTATCAAAAATATTATTATTTTTGTCGCTTCAACTTTCTATCAAAAATGTTGTTATTTTTGAAACTTCAACAAAAACGATACTTTCGTTTTAACAAAAATGATGCTTTAGTCTCAACAAAATCAATACTCTTTTATTTCAACAAACAACACTTCTTAATTTGAACAATTCTATATAAACTAACCAAGTTAAAAATTTAATATTTTTTTTTATATAAACAAAATTTTATGTACAACTCAATATTCAAAAATTGAATCTTTCATTACAACAAATCTTACGTAAACAATTAAAAATTGAATCTTTCCATTGTGGCAAATCTTATGATGTATAGAACTGGAAAAAAATAAAAATAAAATAGCAGTGCGCGTATAGATCAAAATTCTGGTTTAATATAAATTACCAACCGCGATGTTTAATATCAGATCCATACCAATTCAAACGATAAAATGACAGATCTACTCAATACAACGCAGTACAATACCATACAATCCATCAAAACAATCCACACAATACATCACAGCATAGATCATACAGATAATTATTTAACAAATTAGAATGATTAATTAAATAAATTTAAATTGTTAAAATCAAAGATTCTCACCTTGATTTAAATCAGATCTGAAAATCCAAACAATTTCAAAAATGGCCCCAATCAGTCCCAACACGATCTACTCGACGATACGGTTCCACAGGATCTGAAGTTTTCAGATCCCGATGTCGTATGAGGGAAATATCAATTTTTTTTTAAAAAAGAATTCAAGATTTGCGACGCTTAAAAGTGTCGTATTCACCAATTCATACCTTGGCCATTTATTTTCAGTTTTGTTCAAAATTTTGGATCAAGATTTCTCTCTCTGAAGTTGATGGTTTTGCGAATGGTTTGCGGCAAAATGACCGGCTACGAGAGATCTACAAGCAAAAAAAATAGGGTGATGGATGGCGGCACATGTATGGTACGGTTTGGGTGTAAAGGCGGCGGATTGACGGTGCTCTTCTTCGCGTACGGTTGATGAAAATGTATGAAACTTGTTGGAGATTGAAGAGAGTGAGAAGAGCTTCAAAAAGTTGTACTACGGCATGATCTAATTCTTTGTGGATTGGGAGAATTTTGAGGAGGAAATTTCGGCCATATGGGTTTGTGCGTGCGTGATAGAACGATGGGAAAGAAGAAGGAGTGGTCCGTCCTTCATATATATATATATATATATATATATATATATATATAATTAGTTTATTAGTTTATTATTTAATTATCCACTAAAGGTCCATTTACCCACTTACTCCGTTTTTAGCCCAACGACTGTGTTTCCTAGCTAATAACCCCTATTCCGGATCCATCTAACTATGTCCCGCAGGCCCAAAAGGTCATCTCAGCCTCTGTTTTTCAGATTTAAAATTATTCTTTTATTTTAATATTCTGACGTATTCAAAAATCCACCAGAGCCACATACGGACTCCGAAAAATCCAAAAAAATATATTTTTGGCTATGTTTCGACGATACGAATCCAACAAAATTATTTTCGTCAAATTCTGGGACTGTTTGAAAAATGTCCTTTTTCAAATCGATTAAAATTTATTGAAATTGACAAAACAGAAATCTTTTCGTCACGGTCACAAATTAATTCCAAAAATTTTGAAAAATTAAACTTGACAACATTTTGACACTCTGAATCCAAAAAAAGTGGTTTCGTCGAAAACAGAGGTCGTTTGAAAAATGGCTATTTTCAAGGCGTATATATTTAATATTAAAAATACATTTTTAAACAAATAATTTCCGAAACTCGAAATATATAAGTGTTTACTATTTTCCAATGCAGAAACGTCATTCTAAACTCAATGAAAGTGGTTTCGAGTCCAAATTCCTTCGTATGCAAAAAGTAGTGTTTTTGACCTTTGTAAATTCCTAACGACCTTTCTAAATTTTAATTTGGGCATAAATTTTGATTCCTGCTATGAAATTTCAATTTTTCAGATTCGTTAGAAAGATATTTTTAAATAGATTCTAATATTTTTGGTTTCACTAAAATCCGTTAAATTTTGCATCTCGTACGGTCAGTCAAAGTTCAAGTTTGACTTTTCAAACTACCGTGCTATTTCTAACTCTTTTTATGATTACAATTAAATTATTCATTCTTACTTTAATTTAGATCAATTTTTAATCATTATTATTTTAAATAAATTATTTTAAATATCATAAACCCATTAAAATTACTTAATATAAATTTTAAATTTACCCCCAAAATTCAGGGTTGTTACAACTGGTCTATATCCACTAGACCAAATTTTCCTCTAGTTTTATAGACACTAGTAAACTGTCAGTTAACTCCTAACCGAATCCCCCTAGATTTTACAGATTCTAGAACTGTTTGATTGGTTTACAAAACAAATTAAAACAATACAAAAAAACAAAAATAAAAACCCTTACGAGTTAAAAAGAGGGTTATCCCTTTTTAAATCAAAGATGGTCGGCCCTTTGAGTTTATGTGCACCCTTGTTTATTTTCTCGGTTCCTTTCTCTTTGGAAATTAGTAATAGCGACGGCTCCTTCAAAATTAGGGTTTTCGGAATAGCACCCAAGTCCAAATCGAAATTGCGACTTTGTGGATTGAATCTTTGATGAACTTCAAAAGTGTAGTTGTCCTCTGATGCTTCGATTTGGGATATCTCTCTGTGGCTCTCGATCGAAAACCGAAGTGAGTAAATTTCTGATATTTCTTGTTTTGAATTTTTTTGTGAGTTGTTTGTATTTTCAATCAATCTCTTGATTATGCCGATGATGAAAATGGTTGTGTAAAATAGGATTTGGAAAGCCTATAATCACTCTGATTTCTATAAATGTCTCAATCTGATAATTTGTGGTTTCCGCCTTTTGAAATTCTCGATGTAAATGAAAATTGTTGTCGTGAATAATTATGTTTCCACTTTTGGCACCATGATTAAACAGATAAATTCGGCCCTGTTTTTGAATTGTTGCCTTTAAAAAATTCTTGCAAGCAATCCCCTGATTAATGCCTGATATTCTGATTTGTAGACAGAAAATAAATCTTTCCAAATATGTTCATTTATATACCTGATTTATGGACAGATGCTTGCAAAAAATATCATTCTGATATTCACTTATTTCGGAAATATAAAAACTTGCCCTATTCAGGGAACTTGCATGTTGGTTTTAAAATTTACCTTGAATAATTTCTGAAAAGTTTCTTAGGAGAGTAAATCATTCATATCTCAGCAAACTAATTTAATTTTAAATTGTGCACCACTTGCTTGATTTATGGAAAGCATATTGAGTTTGCCGAATATTGTACTCGAGTGCCAATCATGCCAATTTTCCTTGTCACTATGATCTTGTGATTGTGTATTGTTGCACCATTTGCTTTACTATGTTGATGCTTGAACTAAGCTACCCTGTCACACTGAATCTTGAGTCTGAACTATACCACTAGATTTCCGTGCCATTCATGAACACCCTGGTGCATCCTTTACTTTGTTGTATTGATGCTTGGTTATGTCCTTATCTATTTTGAGTTGTCCCTTGTCAAAACTGTTCTGCCTCGACACATCTGAACTGTGTTATAGCACCACTTTGACACTTGTATTACAGTTTGTATTCATGTTGCTTTTTCATGCATAGACATATGAAAGTTTTTCTCGACACTAATATATGTTTGAGCACATTGAAATTTTCCAGTTCACTGCTATGCCATCTCTAGTTTGCACCATTCTATTGCCAAACACATCCTGCCATGTGAACTGTCCACCTACGTTATGAGTTTGGGAAATGCACACATGCTCTACTCTCTCACCATTACAGATCTTATCTTCTTTGTTGTCTTGTTGATGTGCTTCTTACATTTGTCCATTTTGTGTATATGTTTGAAATACATCCTGTGCATTCTATAAAAAATGTTGTAGTTCTTCATTTAATTGAGCTCGACTATTCAGTTGCTCTTGTGCATGATACACCATTTTGATGCTTGCTGAATCACTGTTATTCCATTTGGTTCATATCAAACCATGAAGCACTGATTTTGAGCATTGCCATGTATGTTTCCCTTTCCATGCTGCTAGCCAGAACACTATACACTTGAACTTGTCCACACTTGCTTCATAAAATATTACTGCATGTATAATAGACTCTTGTCCATGGCTCGACCAATTCTCCATGTTTGTAGATGCTGGAAAACATGTATATGCTCCCATGATCATGTAGTTCATGCCATGACCCTATAGTCATACCAGTTTTGTGTTTGCACCATGTACATTGGGCTGTTGTAATATTTAGCTCGACCACTTTACTTTACACTTGAAAACTGAATTTTACATGTGCATTCTTGAGTCCGTACCATGCTGCTGTCTTGACCATTTGTGTTTGGACTTGATCACCATTTATGTATGTAACCATGTTGAATTTGACACATCACCTTGTTTTGGGCTGATCTGTATATGATCGACAACTTTGAACTGTGTTGTACTTTGTATTGTGTCGGCCAATTTGGCTTGCATTGTTCCTCTGTTGATTGTGCACTGAGTCGAGATGGTCCACGTGGTTACTACTCAGTTGCACACTGATTGGCGAGGCAGTGCACACGTGTATTTTTATACACGTGTGTATATGCAGCCATCAAACAAGATTTCCTGTCTCAGTACTATATACAAACTAACTAGACACGGATGAATCAGATCAAGTCATGAAAAATGATGAGAAACACACCAGAAAACTGAGGCAAATAAAATTTTTAAATTAAAATTTATATTCATATTCACATGTATTTTGAAAATTATTTCTGTTCCATATACCGTGTGTGTGTTTCTTTATATGATAGGTATGAAGATGATGACTGGACTGACAATGAAGATGCTGTGAAGACAGACGACCGAAGACAGTGAATGAAGCCAGTGTCAATAAATGTGTCTGTATATGAAAGTGAAAGTGTATGTATATATGATAGAGTGAATGTATGAGTGTTGTAGTGATTCTGTAGTAAAGGAGCTATGTATATGAAAAAGATTGTACTATTTACATGTAATAAACAAGTTTGATTGAAATAAAATATTATTTTATTGTTTGTCAAACAAACTTATCTATTTCATTTATTTTATTTACATATACAATATTCAGTGAATGTTTAAATAGTGGAGTTACAAATAGTTGTACTGTTTGAATGTTTGAAATACAATATTCAATTCAAATTAAATACCGTATTAATATATGAATGTCTGTACAGTCGTATTCTATTTAAATATAAATATTATATTCCTTTCTGTGATATTATATAACAGTACAATAACAAACACATTTCAAAGAATAAATATTTGGTTGCTATCATCAAACAAAGAATCATATAATTGTGTATAAAACACTGTTATAAACAACAATCTCCCCCTTTTGATGATGGCAAACAAATAAAAGATTTTGAGCATAATAAATGTGTTTGATAGTAAATTTTAAACTCCCCCTATTTATTAGCTCCCCCTACAACAGAGACTCCCCCTATAACTATGTCGTGAGTGAAATGTGAATAATAATGAATTTTCAAAATTAAAAATATTTATAAAATATTCACTCATAAATTAAAATCGTAACCTATTCTCCCTATTTTGTTATCATCAAAAGGATACAGAATTTAAAATATAGATGAAAAATGACTAAAAATATAATTTCAGCATAAGAGGAAGAAACATCATCATAAATCTCAATCAGTCAAATAAAAATCATAATAAACTAAGAACTAGTGTCATATTTCACATTGTAGAGAATGACGGATTCATCATGAAATTTATATAAATGGAGAGAGTTATAAAAAATGAATTTCAATTATTTTTCAAAGAATTTTTAAAAATAAAGCATAAGACAGTGATGGATTTGGACTATAATTATAAATTCAATTAAGTGACAAAACAAATAATCTCAAATCCCAATAGCTATCAATCAACAAATCATAATATGTCATAAGATTTCAACACATTTCACATATTAGAAAGATTGATTGATAGGATGGTTTTATTTTACACCAAGGAGAATTTCAGATAAATTTCAATTTATAGCACAATATTTCCTTTTTCTTTTTCTTTTATTTAAGAGCACACTGACCATGCATAACCAGAGCTTGGATTTTTAAATGAGGTCAGTCGCAGCTTAAATAATAAGTTGTCTCGTAACCATGCATGACCAGAGCTTTTATTTTTAAATGAGGTTAGAGACACACTAATATATTAATTATATATTTATTATTTTCAGTTTCAAAATGAAAAACTCCTCAGTATATAAAACTAATATGAATGATGGAAATGTGGTAGGTACAGAAATGGACTATGAAATAAATTTCTAAATTAATTATATAATGAAATATGCTCGACTGTATCGGGATCATTGAAAATTTTCAATTATCACTAATTCTGAAAAATAGTATAACCACAATTCCAGCACAAATATTTTCACTGTTTATTCAAGATGATTTTAAAAAAAAATATATTAACAATCCATATTAATATAAAAAATGATGGATAGCAGAATAATGGTAGATAAAGAAGATGGTCATGAAATAATTGCCAGCTCAAAGATAATATAATAATTATTCAATCATCATGAAAATCTAAATAAAATCTCCTCTTGTTGTGAAATATACTGCAGTCATAATTCATCACAATTTCAAAATCTGATAATAATTTTGATGAATTCTTACTACAGTTCAATTTGGATATTGATTTCAATTTCTGAATGAATAAAAATGAATAATTTTAAAATTGAAAATCAATTACAAGATGAATTTAGAGAGATATATACAAGACAAAAAAATATATAAAAAATATTCAGCACTTCTAAACTTGTAACACCCCACCTCAGTTAAGGTCACTCTCAAAGGGAATGCCTTAACTTCGGTGGAGCGTTTTAAGGTACAAGATACTAATAAATTACAAGACAGAAAATTTATGCAGCGGAAAAAGATCAATATTATTTCATAAATATTTGTTCAACACATCAATTCAACAACGGTTTCAACCTTCTAAATTATTACAACTTTTCATCTGTCTTGAAAAAAAAGGAAGCAATACTGAAAATAAAATGACATGAATCCCCAACAAGTGCTTGACCATAGCCATAGCTCAAAAAGGAAAGTCCAAGCCTTGCATCTATGGTCTTCAAGCTTTGGCTAACCTGGACTAAGCAGAAGTGTTTCCTCCCAGCGGACCTAGGGGGGACGGAAGAAAAGAAGCGAAAGGAAAATGGGTCAGACATAAGTATGGTAAGCCCAGTTATTCAATTGCATGTAAACAAGTAAAAGACTATGACATGAATAAACTGAACTTAAAATGATACCACGAGGATAGGGTAGTCCTAAAACGAGGTAAAGTAAGATTTAACTAGATTTGGCTATCGCACCCACTTTTACTTCTCTACACCCACTAAGAGTTGTTTAACTAGCAATGTATATTCATCATAAAGTGATCCCATTCATGTATTGATCGGTTCCTACTCGCATTCATGTATTCCCGGTGTCATGCGGCCCCACGTGATTTTAAGTACTTGTGCTGGTTCTAGTATAGGGTGTATCAAGTCCTATAATGGCACCCTGACATGATTCAAAGATGCACAAGTGTACGCCTGGTGCCCGGTGCCTGCTTTTTCCACTCCGGAGCCCGTACACACCCATACTTTGTCGGAACCTACACTGACGCACCTAACCGTCACCCTTTTGACCGCTTATATTCAGCCCGGTAATCGTGCCCCACCCTATCTAGTTCAGGGTACCTTGATACATTTATGTGGGTTACTGCTGGAACGGTTCCCCGTTACTAGGGTTTTCTAGTCAATATGCTAAATTGGTTAAGTGTCCTTGGTTTGACTTAACCCCTATCAATCTTGTCTAGTTAACATGTTAAGTTGGTTAAGTGTTTCCTCAATTACTTAACCCCACAAATCTTGTCTTGTTAACATGTTAAGTTGGTTAATTGTTCCCTTAATTACTTAGCCTCACCATTTCTAGCTTGATTGTTCATGAGCTTTAATTAATTAATTAATTAAAGCACCAACCACTCACATTAGATAGGTATTGTTGTGGTTACTGGATGTATCGGTCGGTTCCGGGCAGTTTTACACCACAACTCAGTCTAACCTCGGGTCTTTCTGGGCTTGATGCACTAACCTCTCACATTAGACGGGTATTGTTACGGTTACTGGATGTGTCAGTCGGTTCTGGGCAGGTTTACACCATAACTCAGTCTAACCTCGGGTTAGGCATATTCATCTTTTACAGTTTGTATATGTGAATTTTCTACAAGTGTTTCATGTCACATATTTTAATTATGTTCAAGACTAATGGTATAAATTATACCATTCATGGCCTTCACTATTTACATGGTTTTGGGCCCACCTACATTATTAACATGTATTGATTTAATAACTATCCTAGCGTTACCCCTGTTTGTTCATTCGTATTAATCACATAAAGCCATTGGGCCTGCATATTAGCCCAATTTATAATCAATAGGTAAAGAAGGGAACATGCATAATATAGATTCAACCAAACATGTAAATTTTGCATAAAACTTTATTCATATAATTTAACATGTCACATGAACATGCAAATAATTTAGACTTAGATAATCATAACCCAAAACGGGTTAATATGTCGATTTAGGTATGTGTGAACATAACCTCAATTATAAACTAGCATATGACACAATCATGACATGTCCAATCCCAAGGCATGTATAATTTTAACATTAACATATAGGTGTGAACTAGATCTAACAAGGTGAACTTGCATAATTCCACTTTACAAACATGCATATAAATATAGATCTAGTTTTGGATCTAACATGTAACTTGCATATGAACATATGTACAATTAGATCGTGACTTGGATCTATCATAAAACATATAACTTGCATTAATCATATGAACCTAGATAGATCTTGGCATGGATCCAACATAAAACTTGTAACTTGCATGTGAACATATGAACATATATATAGGCATATGGATCTAACATAAAGCATATGAATATATATATGTAGATCTTGACTTGGATCTAACATAACACATACAACTTGCATTAATCATATAAACATATATATGTAATATTAACATGAAATATATAACTTGCATATGATATTGATAGTTTCATTCTCAATCTTTAATAGATCCAACACCAAGTCCAATAAGCCACAAACATTCCAAGACAATTCATAATAAAATCATCACAAGAAATAAGCATGAATTAGCATTGTCAATATTATACAACATGGTATAATTCTATTTTTCACTTTATATCAAATCACGTCTTAAATTTATTTACATCTAAAAGATAACTACACTTACAAAAGACAATCTTGATTTTTGGAATCTGTATTCTGAAGTTGAAATGCTCGCGTTTGATGTAGACAATCGTTGTTTTAGTTTAATTTTGATTTGACTTGGTTTATCTCTTTTAATTTGCTTCAAGTTGAACAGCGGCTACTTGAGGTTGTCCAACGGCAGCATGACGGCTCTTGGTTTGAATTGTAATATGATTTAGGGTTAAGGTATTAGGTTGCTTATATAGAAGTTAGATTTAATAGGAACTGTCAGATTAGCCTATAGTAAATCAAAGCCATTCAGACAAGATAGAATAGCCACATCAGCCCTAATGACTCAGCAAGGAGTCCATTAGAACCAATCAGATGCCACATCTGCCTTAGAGCGAATCGTCCCACGGTTGACAACCAAACACCCTGAATCAACCCCTAGTCAACCCAGCGTAGCTCGGGTCGACCTCAAAAATGGGCCGGTTCGGTTATTCCCCCTCCCGATTCGCTATTTTGAACTTTTTTGCATATTTATTTAATTTATATATATATCATATGCATACAAACTTCAAGGCTTAATAACTTCTTCATAAGGTATCCGTTTTATGCAAACCAAATGTCTACCTTGACCAAAATTTTGAGTTAGCGCAACCCATTTCACTTAATTCTTCTTCTAAAAATTAAGTGTTCTTGAATTTTTTAATTTTAATATTCTTAGAAAATTCGGGGTGTTACATTCTCCCCTCCTAAAATGATTTCGTCCTCGAAATCTTCAAGTTAAGAAGAATGCATCTTAACATCCAATCATCCATCTACTCTTCCATCATCCACAAGCATCCATTGTCCTTAAAAGACTTCTAATGCCATATGAACATATGCAGAGTGTGTGTATATGTCTCTTATCTAGTGCAAAATCAGGCGGTCTACTGATCCAGTTGACCTCCTTAATGAGAATCATGAGAGTGCTATGAGTCCATTATGTATGCAATTTTTCCTATTCATAATTCTACATGAGTGCACAATAATTCATACAAATGCAACGTCCATATGATAACACATCAAGTTTCAATCCACATACAATTTCATGCGTTCATATGCAAATGCAATATGAAAGTAATTAAGCCGATCTAGAACCTAATGTATATGTGCATATGCATCCACGAGCAATCACTAGCAACCACTTGCAACCACTTTGCAACCATCAACCATAACATGTTTCAAATACATGTTTACATCCACTTATTTCTACTAAGGATCAAGAAGTAGGACCGAGAAGAACTCTAAACATGAATAAACTTATGATAAAGGAGAGATCAAAGATGTACCCTCAAAAAGATAAGGGTAGGCTGCGCATATCATGCTTATGGTCTCCCAAGTCGTGTCTTCTTCGTTGTCACTCCATTGTACTTTATAAAGCTTGACTTCACGGTTGCATAGCTTTTTGACTTCCGTTCCCAAGATACAAGTTGGGATTCTTCTCACTGTTGCTTCTCGTTCCACTTCTACCTATTCTAGTATCTTTGGTTCCACCACTTCCGCAAACTCATGTAAGCACTTCCGTAGGTGAGAAACATGAAAGACATTGTGAACTCCAGCCAACTTTTCAGGTAGCTCTAATCTGTAGGCCATCGTCCCAATTCTTTCAATGATAGGAAATGGTCCTATGAATCTACGTGCCAATTTCCCTTTGGATCCAAAGCGAACAACATTCCTCAAAGGATATACTTTAAGGAACACTTTGTCTCCAACCTCAAACTCAAGGTCGGTCCTTCTTTTATCTGCATAGGACTTCTGTCTATCTTGAGCAGTCTCCATTCGTCTTCTTATTAGGTCCACCTTTTCTGAGGTTTCCCTAATCATGTCTGGCCAAGTATAAGCTTATCTGTGGATTCCCACCAACAAGTTGGTGATCGACACGATCTCCCGTATAAGGCTTCGAATGGTGCCATGCCTATTGTAGCTTGGTAGCGGTTGTTGTAGGCGAACTCCACCAGAGGAAGATGATATTCCCATGTCCCTCCAAAGTCAAGAACACACAATCTCAAGAGGTCTTCTAAGACTTTGTTCACCCTTTCCGTCTGTCAATCGGTTTGGGGGTGGTAGGCTGTGCTTAAACATAGTTGTGTGCCTACAACCTCTTGCAAACTCTTCCAGAACTCGCTTGTAAAGATAAGGTCTCGATCGCTTACTATGCTAGAAGGTATCCCATGCAGTCGAACTATCTCTTTAAGATATAGAGATGCTACAGATGAGGCAGTCCTTCTACTTTTGATAAGTATAAAGTGAGCGCTTTTTGTGAGCCGGTCCACTATTACCCAAATACTGGTATTGCCCCTTCTTGACCTAGGCAACCCATCAATAAAGTCCATCGAAATGCTATCCCATTTCCACTGTGGGACCTCTAGAGGATGAAGCAAACCACCAGGCTTCTTCTGCTCCGCCTTGACCTGCTGGCATATCATGCACTTAGAAACGAATTCAGCTACGTCCCTCTTCATGTCATTCCAAAAGAAAACTCTTTTGATGTCTTTATACATTTTGTCTCCGCCTGGGTGTATGGTCAGCTTTGAATGGTGTGCTTCTTCTAGAACCGTTTTCACTAAATCTCTTACTTGTGGGACGCGTAGCCTTCCATCCCGTCTCAACCATCCCATATCATCGATGGAGTATCAATTGAGGTGACTCAAAGTCTCACCCCTAATCAGCTTATCTATCACATCGACTAGCTGAGGGTCTTCACGTTGTGTGGTTCCTATTGAGTCAAAAAGTGTAGGCTGTGCTTCCAGTGTTGCTAGCAAGCCAGGGTCAAATTCAGAGGAGGGTCTAAAGTCAAAGTTGGCTACGTACTCCAAGCTTTGCCTTTCTACAAAGAGAGGGCTTAAGGTCAGCTTCTTTCTACTCAGAGCGTCTGCTACCACATTGTCCTTGCCAGGAGTATAGGAAATCTAAAAATCATATGAGGCAAGAAACTCCATCCATCTTTGCTGCCTCAAGTTGAGATCTTTCTACGAGAAAAGGTACTTCAATGATTTATGGTCAGAAACAATTCAAACTTCTCACCTACGAGATAATGGCACCAAGACTTAAGAGCGAAAACGATGGCCGCCAATTCTAGGTCATGGGTCGTGTAGTTTTTCTCATGTACTTTCAACTACCTTCCACCATAAGCTACTATCTTCCCTTCTTGCATCAAGACAGCACCTAATCCTGTACCGCATGCATCCGTGTATATGGTAAACATCATGCTCCCATCAGGCAATGTCAGAACTGAGGCTGTTGTTAGAGCCCTTTTAAAGCGTTGGAAAGCAATCTCGCAATCCAAATCCCAAGCGAAACTACGTTCTTCTTCGTCAACCTTGTAAGTGGAGCTGAGATTTTCGCAAAGTCTTTGATGAACTTCCGGTAAAAGCCTGCTAGCCCGAGAAAGCTTCGGACTTCAGTTGCGTTTCGTGGAATCTTCCAATCTTGCACAGCAACCACTTTTGCGGGGTCCACGGCTAACCCCTCTTTGGACACCACAAGTCCAAAGAATCTAACTTCTTCTCTCCAGAAATAGCATTTGGAGAATTTGGCTTTCAACTGATGTGCACGGAGAGTATCCAGGACTTCCCTTAAGTGCTGAGCATGCTCTTCCTCACTCTTCGAGAAGATCAAAATATCGTCCAGAAGAACACCACAAACTTATTGAGGAATTCCCGGAACACCCTGCTCATCAAGTCCACGAAATAGGCAGGTGCGTTTGCCAAGCGGAAAGGCATGACAAGCCACTCGAAGAAACCATCCAGGGTCCTAAATGCAGTCTTGTCAATGTTATCCTCAGCCACTCTTAGCTGATGAAACCCGACAGCCAGATCTAGTTGGGAGAAAACGGATGCACCTACGAGCTGATCAAACAGATCATCAATTCTTGGGAGTGGGTGCCTATTCTTCTTGGTCAACTTGTTCAGCTCCCTATAATCCACGCATAGGCGGAGTGAACCATCGGCTTTGGTCGCGAACACTACTAGAGCACCCCATTCAGAAATACTCCATCTTATGAACCCCTTTTCAAGCAGCTCTTTAACTTGCTTGCTGAGTTCTTTTCTCTGCCTTGGAGCCATGTGTCTAACGGGTAAAGCAACGGGTTTTGCATTGTCAACGAGGTATATGCGGAAGTCTATCTCCCGCTTCGGAGGTAAGCCCTTTACCTCATCAAACACATCCGAGTATTCACGGACCACTCTAACAGACTGCAAATTCTTAACAGACACATCAAGAGATTCTAGATAACTTAGCATAATAGAATTCATGGGATTACAAGAGATTTCAAGAGTGTTACCGAGGCGAGTCATGAGTCTATCCACTCTCTTTTCACAATCGAGGACGGCACCATTACTGGATAGCCAGTCCATGCCTAGAATCAGTCCATAGCCCATGAAGCCCAAAACATAAGCATTACATTTAAACACAACGCTTAAAATAGAGATTTCCAAATCCAAACAAATCATTGACAAATAAAATTAGCCCCTAATTGGATTTGAAACAACCAAGGGATCCTCTACTATATGGGTGTTTAGGTGCAGAGATTCAACTAAAGCAGTAGATATAAAAGAGTGCGATGCGCCAGATTCAAAGAGAGTATGAACATGATTATCAAATAGATAAACTAAACTCTCAACAGAAGTATGTCTACCTCGTTCCTGCAGAGGTGCAACGAGAGCATGAACCTGCCCTCCAGAAGATGATCCAGTCCTCTCTCCCTGCCCTTGCCTTTTTGGGCAGTCCTTAAACAAGTGTCCAGTATCCCCGCATTGGAAACAAGCGCCCAATTTCCTCTTTTTCTTTGTACAGTCCCTAGCCAAGTGTCCAGGTATCCCAGAGAAATTGCACTTCATCTTCTTACGGAATTTATTATCCTTCCCGCCTTTCTTGGGGTCCGTCTTCTTGTTCTGAGATCCATCTCCTTTCTTGTTTTGAGGCTTTTCCTTCTTCACCTCCTTCTTGCCATTTTGTTCTCCTCTTGCAACAGAGTCATGTCCACCAGTCTCTCGTAAGTCGCTCCCATAGGTATATGGGACATTGCCAAACCTTGCAGTGGCTCATTCAGTCCTTTGGCAAAGCGAAGAGCCTTCTTGTGTGGAGTGTTTACTAACTCCAGTCTAAATCGAGCAAGCTGGTTGAATTTATTGGCATATTCTTTGACTGACAAGCTGCCCTGTTTAAGTGATAGGAACTTCTACATTTGCAAACTCTGGTCAGCTTGTGAGAGGAACTTCATTTCAAATCTCGCCCTGAAGTCCTCCTAAGTCTCTATCGGTCTTTCAGCATTAGTGACTTCCCACCAGAAGGAGGCCTCGTCTTTGAGCAACCACACCACCAACTATAGTTTCCGCCTCTCATCTACTTCAAAGATAACGAATAAGTCTTGTCTCCTTGAGCAAGTTTCTGGCTTCCACGAATGATTCGCTCCCCTTAAAGTCTTTTCCACCCATGGATCTAAAGTCTCTACAGGTCTTTGAGAAAGCATTTCCTCTCGGAGGAGGAGGAGGAGGAGTAGCAGCTGGGGGAGGAGGAATGTCTGCTGGGCCCGCGTTATTGGCCTTAGCTTCTAGGTATCTCCTGAACCAGCCAAGTATCGGTATACCCTCTGGAAGGTTAAGATCCCCAGACATGTTGAAACAAAAAGGAAAGATTCAAAACGAAGGATAGAAAGATAGTGCATATGGCTTTGGGGATTATGCCTTTTTAAATTAACACTTTTTCTTGAAAATGCTTCTTTATGACTTCTTTTTGAAAAATAATTTCAAAATTTTTATCCGATCTGGTAACCTTTAGCTTTGATACCAACTGTAACACCCCACCTCTGTTAAGGTCACTCTCAAAGGGAATGCCTTAACTTCAGTGGAGCATTTTAAGGTACAAGATACTAATAAATTACAAGATAGAAAATTTATGCAGCGGAAAAAGATCAATATTATTTCATAAATACTTGTTCAAAACAACAATTCAACAACTGTTTCAACCTTCCAAATTATTACAACTTTTCATCTGTCTTGAAAACGTAAAGAAGCAATACTGAAAATAAAATGACATAAATCCCCAACAAGTGCTTGACTATAGCCATAGCTCTAAAAGGAAAGTCTAAGCCTTACATCTACGGTCTTCAAGCTTTGGCTAACCTGAACTAAGCAGAATTGTTTCCTCCCTGCAGACCTAGGGGGGAAACGGAAGAAAAGAAGCGAAAGGAAAATGGGTCAGACATAAGTCTGGTAAGCCCAGTTATTTAATAGCATGTAAACAAGTAAAAGACTACGACATGAATAAACTGAACTTAGAATGACACCACAAGGATAGGGTAGTCCTAAAACGAGGTAAAGTAAGATTTAACTAGATTTGGCTATCGCACCCACTTTTACTTCTCTACACCCACTAAGAGTTATTTAACTAGCAATGTATGTTCATGATAAAGTGATCCCATTCATGTATTGATCGGCTCCTACTCGCATTCATGTATTCTCGATTTCATGCGACCCCACGTGATTTTTAAGTACTTGTGCTGATTCCAGTATAGGGTGTATCAAGTCCTATAATGGCAACCCTGGCACGATTTAAAGATGCACAAGTGTACGCCTGGTGCCCAGTGCCTGCTTTTTCCACTCCGAAGCCTGTTCACGCCAGCACCCCATCGGAACCTACACTGACGCACCTAACCGCCGCCCTTTTAACCGCTTATATTCAGCCCAGTAATTGTGCCCCATCCTGCCTAGTTCAGGGTACCTTGATACATCCATGTGGGTTACTGCTGAAACAGTTCCCCGTTACTAGGGTTTTTCTAGTCAATATGCTAAATTGGTTAAGTTTCCTTGGTTTGACTTAACCCCTATCAATCTTGTCTAGTTAACATGTTAAGTTGGTTAAGTGTTTCCTCAATTACTTAACCATACCAATCTTGTCTTCTTAACATGTTAAGTTGGTTAAGTGTTCCCTTAATTACTTAGCCTCACCATTTCTAGCTTGATTGTTCATGAGCTTTAATTAATTAATTAATTAAAGCACCAACCACTCACATTAGACAGATATTGTTGTGGTTACTGGATGTGCTGGTCGGTTCCGGGCAGTTTTACACCACAACTCAGTCTAACCTCGGGTCTTTCTGGGCTTTATGCATTAACCTCTCACATTATACGGGTATTGTTGCGGTTACTGGATGTGTCGGTCGGTTCCGGGCAGGTTTACACCACAACTCAGTCTAACCTTGGGTTAGGCATATTCATCTTTTACATTTTGTATATGTGAATTTTCTACAAGTGTTTCATGTCACATATTTTAATTATGTTCAAGACTAATGGTATAAATTATACCATTCATGGCCTTAACCATTTACATGGTTTTGGGCCTACCTACATTATTAACATGTTTTGATTTAATAACTATCCCAGCGTTACCCCCGTTTGCTCGTTCGTATTAATCACATAAAGCCATTGGGCCTGCATATTAGACCAATTTATAATCAATAGGTAAAGAAGGGAACATGCATAATATAGATTCAACCAAACATGTAAATTTTGCATAAAACTTTATTCATATAATTTAACATGTCACATGAACTTGCAAATAATTTAGACTTAGATAATCATAAGCCTAAAACAGGTTAATATGTAGATCTAGGCATGTGTGAACATAACCTCAATTATAAACTAGCATATAACATAATCATGACATGCCCAATCCCAAGGAATGTATAATTTTAACATTAACATATAGGTGTGAACTACATCTAACAAGGTGAACTTGCATAATTCCTCTTTACAAACATGCATATAAATATAGATTTAGTTTTGGATCTAACATGTAACTTGCATATGAGCATATGTATGATTAGATCGTGACTTGGATCAATCATAAAACATACAACTTGCATTAATCATATGAACCTAGATAGATCTTGACATGGATCCAATATAAAACTTGTAACTTGCATATGAACATATGAACATATATATATATATGCATATGGATCTAACATAAAGCATATGAATATATATATATATATATATGTATGTAGATCTTGACTTGGATCTAACATAATACATACAACTTGCATTAATCATATAAACATATACATGTAGATCTTATCATGAAACATATAACTTGCGTATGATATTGATAGTTTCATTCTCAATCTTTAATAGATCCAACACCAAGTCGAATAAGCCACAAACATTCCAAGACAATTCATGATAAAATCATCACAAGAAACAAACATGAATTAGCATCGTCAATATTATATAACATCGTATAATTCTATTTTTTACTTTATATCAAATCACGTCTTAAATTTATTTACATCTAAAAGATAACTACACTTACAAAAGGCAATCTTGATTTCTGGAATTTGTATTCTGAAGTTGAAATGCTCGCCTTTGATGAAGACAATCATTGTTTTAGTTTAATTTTGATTTGATTTGGTTTGTCTCTTTTAATTTGCTTCAAGTTGAACGGCGGCTACTCGAGGTTGTCCAACGGCAGCATGACGACTCTTGGTTTGATTTTTAATATGATTTAGGGTTGAGGTATTAGGTTGCTTATATAGAAGTTTGATTTAATAGGAACCGTCAGATTAACCTAGAGCTAATCAAAGCCATTCAAACAAGATAGAATAGCCACATCAGCCCTAATGACTCAGCAAGGAGTCCATCATAACCAATCAGATGCCACATCTGCCTTATAGCGAATCGGCTCATGGCTTGACAGCCAAACACCCTGAATCAACCCCTAATCGACCCAGCGGGGCTCGGGTCGACCTCAAAAATGGGCAAGTTCAGTTATTCCCCCTCCCGATTCGCTGGTTTGAACTTTTTTGCATATATTTATTTAATTTTTATATATTACCTATATACATATTTTTCTCATATGCATACAAACTTCAAGGCTTAATAACTTCTTCATAACCAAATGTCTATCTTGACCAAAATTTTGAGACAAACGTAATAGCGCAACCCATTTCACTTAATTATTCTTCTAAAAATTAAGTGTTCTTGAATTTGTTAATTTTAATATTCTCAGAAAATTCGGGGTGTTACAAAACCGATACCATTTGATGTCTCTATAAATGAGGATTTTAAAAATGATGCTGGAGATGAACAAAGATATCTCAGACAACAGAATCTTAATCACAAAGCCTAAGCAGACACGGTTAACACACCAAGCAAATTAATTTCATCTATCAGAGCATGGTATAAATTTGATACCAAAATAAGCAGTCACCAAAAAATATTTTTAAGAACAATATCTGAGCAGCACAAAAATCAAATTCAAATTAGACTTGTCAAGATGACGGTCACATAAGATGATTCATGATTTAATGAATAAATATACCATTTATTTGAAATCATTTGAGAAATATGAAACTCTCAAGATTCAGTGAATTAGTCACACCTGAATGTAAATTTCAGATTCATGATATGTGTGTGATTCAATAAATCAGTGACTTCAAATGATTTTAAACAAACATATATTCAAATCAAATTATCATGAAAAAAACAAAGAGATTTAAGACCATTTCTTCAAAAAAAATCAAAAATATCTTTGACAAGTATAAGAGAAATTTCATATCATTTACATCAAGTCTGAAAGGTATTCATGATCCCAAAAAAAAATTTATTTGAAATCACTTGAAACAATGTCAAGTTGAAGATATAATGAATTATACACACAAGTTTGATATTTTGAAATTTAAGTGGTGTGTGATATTCAAAATACCAAGAATTTTAGATGATTTCAAACAAACAGATTTCAAAATAAGATGATCATGAATAAATATAAATTTCATGATGTATCACTGAGATTCAAGACAATTTAGAATATCAAAGCCAATCTGAAAATTAATGAGATTATCACTACTGAAAACTAGTAATGTGCTGTAATGAGTATAACATTTCAAGCTTTTCTAAAATGAATTAGAAGAAACTCAGAACAGTAGAGGTGTGTGAAATTTCATCAAATTTTCAGATCTTCAAAAATTTAGAATTCAAATTAACAACATTCAAAATATGACAAGAATATATCAACACTGTTATGAATTCAAAAAATTAAAAAAATAAACTTCAAAACAATTGCAGATATATACATGTTTAAATTCAAGATCTGGAAGAGATTTAAAATATCAGATTTTCTTTGAAGTGAAGCAAATATCCAGAAAATCAAGAGTTCTGCAACTGAAAGTTAATGAAGCCAAAGAAGTTACAAAGATATGACAGTGACAAATCAAAACAAAAGAAAAACAAAGAAAAAATAAATAGAAGGGATAGAAGGAGAAATAAACAAAGAAAATAAAAACAGAGAATATTTAAAAAGGTGAGTTTAGAGATCATACCTGATTTTCAGAAGATGTTGTGGATCTTCGACTCAGCAGGCTTGGCTTAAGGAACTGTGAACAATTGACGATATGAAGCAATTTGAATTCACTTTCTCTTTCACAAAGTAGTTCCCCAGCCTCCACCGGTACCCAGCAGTTCAAGGAATCGAGTGGTTTAACAAAATTAGTAAAACCACTCACAATTGTATTCATATGTTTTGGTACCCAGACTTGTTTGTACAACAAACCATTAGAATTAACTTTTGTACCCTTTGGAACCTAAAACTTTGAATTGAACGAAGTTTGATTTATTTCTTTTTAGGATCCAGGATTGTTTGAAAGGTTTGTTATAAAATAATTTTCATCTCGGTTGTGATTTAAAAATCTTTTGAATTTATCAGAGTTCAAATTTTCAAAACGATTCTTTTCAAAGCAATTTTCACAATCAATGGAATTCCATCTTTCAAAAACATCATTATTCCTAAAACCAAGACCTCGTTTATTTCCAATAGAAAATTGGTTTTTCAACAACATGTTCAAAGATTTTTCACTAATAGAAAATTTTGACAAAGTTGACTCTAGTCGTTGAATTTTGAATTTAAGATCACCGTTCTCTTTTATTAAATCTGAACAACAGTTATTAGTGATCTTCCTTCCAGCATCATATTGTTTCAAAACCAAATTTTCAGATTCAAGTAACTTAATTTTGGTTTGGGATACAGCAATTTCAAATTCAAAATGTTTTCGACTTTCAGATTCAAAATTCTTGAGTTTTTCAATCTCAATTTCTAGCTCATTTAGAATAGATTCAGTTTTCAACAAATTGTGTTTTTCAGCAAAAATATATTTGGATTATTCAGTCATCTTCAAATTCTATTTGCAAACAATTGTTTGTACTTTCAAATTTATCTTGTTCTCTTTTAAAACCAGAATTTCATTTTTAAGTTTTTGAATATTTTTATTTTGATGAACAAGATCATTTTTTCAGATTTAAACAATTTTTGCAATTAGAGTTTGTAGACTTCTTGACGTTTTTGAGTTTTGATTCCAAAAGATTATTTTTGCATATCAACTCAAGCTTCTAAAATTTTAGAAGTTTATTTTTAGATTTTAGATTCTCAACAGATTCAGTTAAACCATTCAAACAATGAATTAAATCTTTATAAGAAGGATTTCTTGTTGAGTCTCCATCTGTATTTCTATCTGTACAACCTGTTAAGCACAAATTTGAAGTTGAGTTGTCATTCTAGGGTTTTGAACAGTTGATAGTTTTTCCGTACAACGCGTTGAGAGTCTGCTAGATTTCCTGCGCAGTTAAACAATGGGAAATAAGGCTATATTGTACATCATCAATATAAGAATATAAAATATGAGTAGCCCGTAAATTTAATTCAATATCAACCCTATTTACAATACCATACCCATTTAAAATACTATTCCAACATTTAATATCAACAGATTTTAAATAGGATTTCATTTCTGATTTCCAATTTAAAAAATCTGTACCATTAAAAATAGATGGAATATGACTGGACTGACTCTCTGAAGACTGACAACAAGGAATCACCATTACTCTAGAGTTAAAAATACCTGCTCTGATACCACTTGTTGGATCTAGATTAACCCTAGAGGGGGGGATGAATAAGGTTTATCTCAGTTTTTTTTATGAATTAAAAATCTGACGAGATATTAAATAATAAACAAATCACAGAATGCAGCAGAAATTAAAAGAAGAAAGGAAATAACACACGGAGATACCCAGCTTCGGCAAAACCCTGCCTACTGCTGCATTCCTAAGGTTTCTACTAGATGTTATAAACAGATCCCGCATACAATCCCATGTAAACTCGCCGTGCCTGCTCCTGTCCTAACCCTACGCTCCATACCCTAGACTGGTCTATGTCCACTAGACCAGATTTTCCCCTAGTTTTATAGACACTAGTAAACTATCAGTTAACTCCTAACTGAATCCTACTAGATTATACAGATTCTAGAACTGTTTTGATCAGGTTACAAAACAAATTAAAACAATACAAAAAAAAAACAAAAATGAAAACCCTTAAGAGTTAAAAAGAGGGTTATCCCCTTTTAAATCAAAGATGGCCGGCCCTTTGACTTTGTGTGCACCCTTGTTTATTTTCTCGGTTCCTTTCTCTTTGGAAATTAGCAATGGCGGCGGCTCCTTCAAAATTAGGGTTTTCTGAATAGAACCCAAGACCAAATCGAAATTGCGACTTTATGGATTGAATCTCTAATGAAATTCGAAACTATTTTTATCCTCTGATGCTTCGATTTGGAATATCTCTCTACGGCTCTCGATCGAAAAAAGAAGTGAGTAAATTTCTGAATTTTCTTGCTTTGAATTTTTTTTGTGAGTTGTTTGTATTTTCAATCAATCTCTTGATTATGCCGATGATGAAAATGGTTGTGTAAAATAGGATTTGGAAAGCCTATAATCACTCTGATTTCTATAAATGTCTCGATTTGATAATTTGTGGTTTCCCCCTTTTGAAATTCTCGGATTAAATGAAAATTGTTGTCGTGAATAATTTGGGATGTTTCCACTTTTGGCACCATGATTAAACAGATAAATTCGGCCATGTTTTTGAATTGTTGCCTTGAAAAAATTCTTGCAAGTAATCCCCTGATTAATGCCTGATATTCTGATTTGTAGAAAGAAAACGAATCTTTCCAAATATGTTCATTTATATACCTGATTTATGGACAGATGCTTGCAAAAAATATCATTCTGATATTCAGTGATTTCGAAAATATAAAAACTTGCCCTATTCAGGAAACTTGCATGTTGGTTTTAAAATTTACCTTGAATCATTTCTGAAAAGTTTCTTAGGAGAGTAAATGATTCATATTTCAGCAAACCAATTTAATTTTAAATTGTGCACCACTTGCTTGATTTCTGGAAAGCATACTGAGTTTGCCAAATATTGTACTCGAGTGCCAACCATGCCAATTTGCCTTGTCATTATGGACTTGAGACTGTGTATCGTTGCAGCATTTGCTTTACTGTGTTGGTGCTTGAACTAAGCTGCCCTGCCACACTGAATCTTGAGTCTGAACTATACCACCAGATTTCTGTGCCATTCATGTTTGTGGCTGAACACCCTGGTGCATCCTTTACTTTGCTATATTGATGCTTGGTTATGTCCTTATCTACTTTGAACTGTCCCTTGTCAAAACTGTTCTGCCTCGACACATTTGAACTGTGTTATAGCACCACTTTGACACTTTCATTACCGTTTGTATTCATGCTGCGTTTTCATGAATAGACATATGAAAGTTTTTCTCGGCACTAATATATGTTTGAGCACATTGAAATTTTCCAGTTCACTGCTATACCATCTCTAGTTTGCACCATTCTATTTCCAACAGATGTTGCCATGTGAACTGTCCACCTGCATAATGAATGTTTGAGAAATGCACACATGCTCTACTCTATCACCATTACAGATCTGATCTTCTTTGTTGTCTTGTTGATATGCTTCTTTCATTTGTCCATTTTGTGTATATGTTTGAAATACATCCTTTGCATTCTATAAAAAATGTTGTAGTTCTTCATTTAACTTAGCTCCACTATTCAGTTGCTCTTGTGCATGATACACCCTTTGATGCTTGCTGAAATCACTGTTCTTCCATTTGGTTCATATTAAACCATGCAACACTGAATTTGAGCACTGCCATGTATGTATCCCTTTCCATGCTGCTAGCCTGAACACTATACACTTGAACTTGTCCACACTTGCTTCATAAAATATTGTTGCATGTATAATAGACTCTTGTCCATGGCTTGACCAATTCTCCATGTTTGTAGATGCTGGAAATCATGTATATGCTCCCATGATCATATAGTTCATGCCATGACCCTGTAGTCGTATCAGTTTTTTGTTTGCACCATGTACATTGAGTTGTTGTAATATTTAGCTTGACCACTTTACTTTACACTTGAAAACTGAATTTTACTTGTGCATTCTTGAGACCGTACCATGCTGCTGTCTTGACCATTTGTGTTTGGACTTGATCACCATTTATGTATGTAATCATGTTGAATTTTCCACATCACCTTGTTTTGGGTTGATCTGTATATGATCAACAACTTTGAACTGTGTTGCACTTTGTATTATGTCGGCCACCTTGGCTTACATTGTTCCTCTATTGATTGTGCACTGAGTCGAGATGATCCACGTGGTTACTCAGTTGCACACTGATTGGCGAGGCAGTGCACACGTGTATATTTATACACGTGTGTATATGCAGCCATCAAACAAGATTTCCTGTCCCTGTAGTATATACAAACTAACTAGAAACAGATGAATCAGATCAAGTCATGAGAAATGATGAGAAACACACCAGAAAACTGAGGCAAATAAAATTTTAAAATTAAAAATTATATTCATATTCACATGTATTTTGAAAATTATTTCTATTTCATATACTGTGTGTGTGTGTGTTTCTGTATATGACATGTATGAAGATGATGACTGGACTGACAATGAAGATGCTGTGAAGACTGAAGACAGTGAACGAAGCAGTGTCAGTAAATGTGTCTGTATATGAAAGTGAAAATGTATGTATATATGACAGAGTGAATGTATGAGTGTTGTAGTGATTTTGTAGTAAAGGAGTTGTGTATATGAAAAAGACTGTACTGTTTATATGTAATAAACAAGTTTGATTGAATTAAAATATTATTTATTGTTTGTCAAACAAACTTATATATTTCATTCAGTTTTTTACATGTACAATATTCAGTGAATGTTTAAATAGTGGAGTTACAAATAGTTGTACTATTTGAATGTTTGAAATATAATATTCAATTCAAATAAAATACTGTATGAATATATGAATGTCTGTACAGTCGTATTCTATTTAAATATAAATATTATATTCCTTTCTATGATGTTATATAACGGTACAATAACAAACACATTTCAAATAATAAATATTTAGTTGTTATCATCAAACAAAAAAATCATATAATTGTGTATACAACACCGCTATATACAACAAGAAAGACCACCACTCATATTTTTCTTATGGTAAAAGGTACGGCTAGGTGCAATTTGCATGTAGTACCATATTTCTTATAAAGATGCAGCTATTAGCTCACTCAAACCAACATATGTTTAAAATTTTTGTCAAACCATCATACAATAAGGTCTACAAAAATCATTAATGTACAAAAACAAAACTGATAAACATTGAAGAAAACTATGTAAAATATGAATGAAACTGATAATTGCGGCATCTGTTGTAAACTAGGCGAGCTCTATTTTTTTTGGGTTGCCATAGGAAACATATAGATCGGCGGCAGGAAAGATAAGAAAAAAAAATCTTCCATTATAAATTGAAGTTTGGACCTGGTGCGATGTATGTTAGTATGCAATAAACTAAGCTACCAAAACTTCAATAAACAAAATGCATGCATATGTATGAGTACATATAGCACTCATAAAATATGTTTTCATATAATTGTTGCACCCTACTATGGGGGTTTCCAGGCAGTTGCTGCATGTACGCGCAAGCACTGGGACGGGTCAGAGCACGGGCATGCGAGCGAGCGCATGTGCAGGATTTCATATGATGATATGCATGTGTGTACATGTGCATGCACACGTGAGTGTCATTTGGGTAACAAACACCCAAGTTTTCATACTCTACCAATAAGCATACGAAAAAATGTGTTATTTCACATCAAAACTACTTCGTTATAAGGCAAGAAAAAAACCTGAGTTCGAGGATATCAGATATTGACATCACAGCCTAAACTGATTAATAGCACCTTGAAGTAAAGATAAACCAAGGTAATGCTATATTGCTACATTCTTTGAGCTGAACATAAAAGAAGGTAATTGAAAACAATGTCAACCACATCCAGGAAAGGCTAAATAAAATCAACTGAAGCATATGTCATATAAACCCCAATCATATATGATAATGCATCTTAACAATTGGTTTACCAAGATCAATGGTGCATCTGCAGTTGTCTCCACACAAAGAGGGTGAAGTTCTGACAAATACTGAAGCACAAATATACATAAACAGAAAAGGGATAGGAACTCAGAACATAGTATCCAACATATAAATCTGGACAAAGCGAATGAATAAGAAGAAAAAAATCTAGAATTTAAATTCAGATATGGAAGGAGATACCCACATCGCTATGGAGACCGATCTGTTCAGATATTCGATTTGTTACTTTCTCTTTCAAAGTCATTGTGCAAAATCGATTTAGACAGCAACTATATTTAAGAATTATAGTTTGTAAATAAACCTTTGACTGCAAAAGCTATAGTTTAGGAAGAGGGGGCTGAAGGGTAATAAATGGATTAGGGTGAAAAAACAAAATTTTAATCGAATTTAAGAAAGCCTTACAGGGAGGAACGATGCCGCGGTGTTTCATCTTGTTCGCCGGCCCCCGTTGTGGGTGGAGATATCCGGCCATCGACGTAATAGAGGGTCATTTTATTAAGGAAGAAGGAATTAGAAATGGGGAAAGAAAACATGATAGTAGAAATGGTGAGAAACGATGGGGGTGGAAATAGACCGAGAAAAAATGGCGACCTCAGGATCCTCTAAAATCCCAAATTCCAGGAAAAAAATCGTAGGTTATATAGATTCTGATCATCGAACGGATGTTCCTCCAGATCTACGATCTTCATGGTGACATGTAGAATATGGGAAATCCATTTTTCAAGGTAAAATTTTGTTTTCCGGTCTTAAATCAAAAGATGACTTTCCAGATCTAATTTATAAGGATCTAAGTAATGCAAATCCGGGTAATTTAAATCAGTCGAAAGCTTGGATAGATATTGTTAAGGAAAATATTTTTCATCAATCTTCTATTCAACTCAAATTCTACGAACCTGAAGTCGAAGATGACACTAAAATAGCTAATAAATGAGGAATTGACCGACGTTGCAAGAGAAAAATGGATTAATTCAATTGTATTTTATGTATTCAGAAGCAAGTCGTATTAACCATTTCTTAAGAGTTACATAGATAGGAATTGGGGCTTACAAGAAAATTTTCAACTATTCTCGAGAGAAAATGGTTTTTATATATAAAAGTGTGAAAATGGAGAAGAATGTGATAGAATTTTAGCCGATGGACCTTATTATTATAATAAGAACTTTAAAATCATGAAGAAATGGGTTCCAGATGTAAAAATGAATAGGGAATTCCTATATGCTCTACAATTTAGGTTCGCCTTCCTAATCTAGATCTAGACTTCTGGACGGTTCAAGGAATAAGTAGAATTGCTTATATAATGGATCAGCCTTTGAAGTTGGATAACTCTACAGAAAGTGTTATTAGGATCTTGGTTGAAGTGAATTTTGTTTTTAAGTTTCCTGAGTTCGCTGCTATTTGAAATTATAAAGGTGACATTATATGGCAAGGAGTTATTTACGAATGGACTCCAGATGTTTATTCAGTTTGCAAAATATTTGGTTATACTCAGGAAGATTGTAAGGCACCCAAAGTCTGGTCCCCCTAAGTCAAATAATAATGTACACCCTGAGATGGACATTGATGAAACAGGTCATAATCTGAATAAAAACATATCTGAATATACAGAGAAGGGTGATAAAATGAATAAAAATTCTTCTTCTAAGTCAGTTTGTGAGGGAAAAGTTGCAGCATTAGGTAATGAAGCAGATCTGAGTGCAGGCAGGATTCAACCTATAAAAGAAAATTATAAGTCCAAGTAACACTTAAATGTGAATAGCTATGATTGTGTTAAATCTAATGTGGTATCCAAAGTTCCTAAAGATTTGTTTGGTGAAAAGTCTGTTAGTAAGAATGAAGCTAAAGGGATAGTTGAATAGGAATAGTTGGTTCAAACAAACAGGGAAATTAAAGGTATAAGAAATCATAATGAGAATGATAAGGTTAATAGTATGAACAGATTTGTGGATTGTATTAAGCAGATAAATGGTGAGGAAGCTGCAAATACAGATTACATTATGAATGAATCAGATAGCTCCTATAACTCATTTGGTTCGACAAATAGTTTTAAAATCTGAGGAAAAAATTTAAACCAAGTAAAAAATCGAAAGGGTCGTAAACTATTTATTGATGAACCCTTGGTTGAGGATAATCCTGACTGGATCAAACTTATGAATGAAATACAAAACCGATCCAAAACTAGGAAAGTAAAAGGTGGTATATCTAAAAAAGGAAATGTTGAAGATTTTGTTTCGTAGGCTCTATCTAGCTTTTTAGTTGTGTTTTTTGCCTTTGTTGTGATGTTTGTATCTAATCTGCATGTTGTCTTTTGGTTGCTGGTGGTTACGTTCAAGAAGATTATGTCATATGGTTGATTTGCTGGTAATAAGCTAATTTATATTGGTAGTGCTAGTTGGCTTCTAGAGAGCTTCTGGTTTTGGTTGGTATCTGTTCAGGCACTGGAGTGTTATTTGCTGTTATGTGTGGAGTTTATATGCATGTAGTGCTTCAATGGATTTCTTAAATGTGCAGTAGTGTTGCGGGCTGAGGGCTCTTGCATCTGGGTCTGTTTGGTTTTGTCTTTTTGGGTGTGTGGTGTATGTAATTTTGGCGTGTCTTTTGTGTGTAATCAGAGACTCTTTCTTATTTGAGTTGGCTTTTAGGTAATGTTGTATAGTATTTGTTCTTGTTGTTTGTTTGTATTTTTAGCCAACTCAAACATCTTGTATTATGTTTTAATCTAATTAAGTACCCTTTCTTAAAAAAAAAGAAGAAATGGTGAGAACCTTAGGAAGAAAGGAAAGTGGAGGAGAAAACGGAGAAAACGGAGAAAGCGTTCGAGGTCAGAACATGGTAAAGGGAAATGACACGTGCGCCCTCTTTTTTTAATTCCCATTTAATTATTTTGTAAGGATTCAAATGGGTTGATTGGGAAGTTCCAAAAAGCTTCACCACAACAGAAGTATTTTCATTACTAGTAGTGATAATCTCATCGTGCGTTTCAAGCTCGCATGACAATGCAGAAGTTTTGATCGCCATGAAACCTGATATTCTACAGTAATTCAACATTCCATGCCCGATGAAACTAGTTTTGTCGAATTTGAAGATTGTTTGTAAAATGACTATTTTTATGTTTTAATTAAATTGAGTTATTACTGATTAATTTCAAAATACTTCAACCTGGCAATAATAGTTTATTATAATTATTCACGTTTAAAGAAAATTTTACGTAACCTTCAAAATCAGTTTAGTTTCATATTAAATTCCAGGTTCACTTATTCGAGTAATTCCAATATTTAAATTACTGTTTCGTTGTTCGGTTACTTTAAATAACTTCAATATTATGAATTCGGGTTATTCAACTTCAAAAATAATCATTTTCATATTTAAATAAATTAATATTCGAGTATTGAAATTCTAGGTTGTTACACTTAGACTAAATCTTATTACCAGGAATACCATTGGCTAAAATTCTAAAAACTCCTAATTTAAGTAAGATCATAACCCATCCAATCCTTTTACACTAAAACCTCTCGATAATAATAAGTGTCTAAGAAAAATAATAATAAAAGAGTTAGAAACTTTAGCATAATAAAATTTTAATAAAGCATAAGTATTATTATGTTTACAAGAATAATTAATATTTCTTGAATAATAGTAACACCATCAGTAATATTTCTACCATTTTTATTTGAAAATTGGTTAATATACCAACATGGTAGTTAGGCCAGGTCTCGAACTCCTGACCTCTTACCAAGCAGAAGCACACCTTTCCACCGTGCCATGCTATGTTGGCAATACTTCTACCTTTAATAAAAGCAAATTGATAAACATCTATTAGTTCATTCATTTAGAATTTAATCTATTGGCTAAAACATATAAATTATCTTAAAAGACCAATTTGGTAAGGAGATAGGTCTAACATCCTTTGATTGCCACCTCATACTTTCTTGTGTAATAAAATAACATTAGCAAAATTAAATCTACCCAATTGCAAGGAACCACTGTAATAATCATTAAACAAGTTAAATAAATCAGAATTTAAAACATTTCAAAAGGTTTCATACAGTAAAATAAAGAAATCATCTAAGCTCGGAGTTTTATTAATGGGCATATCTTAAATAGCTTTGAAAATATCATTTTCTAGGAAAATGAACATTCAAACCAACTAAATCCACTCTATTATCTAATGGATATAACGTCTTCTAATCAGCTCTAATTTTAAGCTCTAATTTTACATTTATTTAAATGACCAAATTTTTCTCCATAATAATTAATAATTCCTTATTAAGTGTAGTTTGGTCAAAAATCTCTACATTATCAACTAATATAGAATTAATATAGTTACCACGGGATCTGGTATTGGATACTTTATGGAAGAATTTAGTGTCAAATCACCATTGTCCATCCATTGAATCCCAATTATTTGTTTATGTGTAGTTCTTTCCTCAACTAAAATTTTACTGAATTCATCCTTAAGGCTAGAAAGAACATTCTTTTTAGAAATATTCAACTTTATATATTCTTTGATTTTATTTAGATTCAAATTGTCATTCAGTAAATTATCTTTTTGGATATAATGTTACCAAAAACATCATCTATATTCTATTTTTTTGAGAAACATTCTTAATTCTATAAATTTGCGAATATAGATTTTAGCAGAATTGTTAGGATATCTATATTTGTGATAATTCATAGAAATCCATTTATTAACAACTGAATCATTAAAATTATTTTCAGGCTACTACATGTTTTCAAATTTAAACATTTTCCCCCTAAATGCATATTAGTACAAGGTAAACTAATACGACATTGATTAGTATGTGTATATATATATACACAGATATATAGAAGACCCAAAACATTACAATTAGGAAATTTATCTTTAAATTTTTTTACTAATAATTTTTTTTTTTATCCAAAGGAGCAATAGAAGGAAATTCTCTACAATTTCACAAAGTAAATATCATGGTGCTAAGTTTAATATCAATTAAATCAAAATTAAAATAAATTGATCAAATTCTTCCATGGTAAAGAAATCACATTCCCTAGCGAATCTCTCCCTAAGGAATCTTGTAATCTCCACCGATAATCATGGCCTTAGAGCTAGTTTTCTAAAATCCAAGCGCTCATTCCAAAGAGTTCTACGAACTAATTTAGAATTAGGTCCATAAATATAAAAAATGTTCAAAATATAATCATCACAATTACCCATAAAAATCAAATGTAATGAATGCTCTTTAATAGTTTGCAAAAGCCTAGCACATTGATCATCCCAACTAATCATAAGACCATATGCACCACCTATGACAGGGAGGTAATTCCAATGATTGATAAAAATGCCACCTAAAAGTCTAAAAGCCCCAAAACCAGAATTCCCCAATTTAGTTTCTCGTAAATGGATTATTATTATCTTTTAAAAATCTCTGCTTATCTAAATCATGTAAACTTCTCACATTCCAACTAAGAAGCTTCATTGTTTACAAGTTCTACCCTTTTTAATTCTTTACTTTTAATGAATTTTATGTCAATCTAGGAATCATCAAAAATAGATCCTGAATTCATGGATAAAAATTTCAAGTAACTATGGGAAAGACCACCAATAACATAAAGACTATAAAAACTACCAGAAAGAAGAGTCATACCAGAGCTAAATTTTGTTGAGACCTTAGTTTAGCCTCACTTTCGAGTCCAGCCTCCTCACAAGAAGAGAACTAGTCAAATAAGGGCTACACTGATAACGTTATTGTGTTGGTCCAGATAAATTAGAAGATGGTTAAAGGGGTGAATGCAACTCTATCAGAGCCAAACTAGAAGCGTCTTCATATAAAACATCAGATCCGTGAGAGTAACCAACTGAAGCACCACACTCTCCATTCTAACAAACATCTAATTCCTGAGAAAGCACTTCAACAACACGATGCATATATTACATAATTTTAATTTTTCAAAAGCTCCACTACTAGTCAGATCAACAACTCCAAAAATCAAGTTAGAAATGGTAATATGATTAGGAGCTTTAATATGTATGGAAGAATTACCATCTCCAACAGGAAAAACCATAGCAATAGAATCAATAAACTCGTGCACATTCAAATTTGATGAATCTCATATACATCTCAACAAACCCATTCACGTTATTCTTTAGAGGATGCATGATCATCTCCATAATCGAACTCTTTGCAGACAGAGCCAAGCCAGAAACATCACCATCATAAAAAATGATAGGAAGAGAAATAAAAAATGTTCAATATTTGCTTGCACAGTTTAATAATTAAGGATAGCTTGATTACAACACGACATCGAAACACGTTCATAATAGGGTTTCTCTTTTTCAGCAAACTTAAAAACTGGGTTAATGAATAAAGTGCTTGCATGATAAACTGTGCAAAGAAATAGAAATCACTTGCACCATACATTTAGAGAAACAACAATAGAAGATTCCTCCGTAACCCACAAACGATCCAGTAAAGCCGATGTAACTCAAAAAAACTTCTCTATATTTGATCAGGTTATACTTAGCCACAACAGATGAACAATAGCTAACATCATAAGCTTAGCTACATTACCCACGTCTTCCTTCTCAAAACCATAATTCACTACATTAACAATAGGTTGAACACTGCCTAACTCCTCAGCATCAATCTCACAAGAAAGAGTTTCAAAACTGTTAAGAAGAGAGAAAGCGAGAGAGTAAAAACATCATCTGATGTCTTTCTTGACATAAAATGCTTCTATGCTAGTGAAAAATCGATTTTTTTTACATAATAGAGGAGCTATTGGATATATTAGGCTTCAAAACGGAATCATCACACAAGAAACATTCAGAAACTCCAAGCTCAAGGGAAGGATCAACAAATGAAACATTGTTGATTTAGACGGAGTGAGGATCAATCGATGCGAGAGAATCAAAGTTTGAAGCAGAATTTCCCCAAGTCTTAGTTCCGACAGTAGAAAACTTGGAATCATTCTTGAATGATTTGTTAAACAAAACTGAAAGAAAAATCCAGACTGAAATTAACGGCATTGTTAATCACATCAAACTGGTTGCACATATCATTGAATAATTCAAAATTTCTATATTTCTCTTAGAAAAACAACCAAAAAGTGAGATTTCAAATTCAAGAATTCCAAACAAAATTTAAAACCATGCTCTTTAAGATTATAGGATCGGGTAGAGGTGGAAAAATCGAAATACTTCTAAAACACATAGCTTTCTTTCTAACAAAACAGAATAGCAGTTTGAAGATCATTGAAATGCCATAGTTTTTTTTAATCAAATAAGCACAAACTAAACTCCAAATCAAAAGACAAAACTTGCAAAAGATAGTTTTTATTTTCATAAACTTTAGATAGAATTGAAAGTACTGGAAATTCAATCAACAATGATTTTTCCAAGAACACGTCGATCTTTTATGTCCAAAGAAAAAAGGTTTGAAACAATGAATCAGATTTCTACACTCACGAGTTCTATGATCACTACTTGTACATCTTGAACGACAAAGTATTCAAGTTATGACCACCATTCCAAAATTTAAAATGTTTCAGTTTAGAAAATGAAGGAGATAAGAGGGTGAAATCCCCGACGACCGAGGCATAAGAACAAATAAGGGGGACATTAGAGATACGTGAATTCAGAGAAGTTTGTTTTTGAGGAAGAAGATGCAAGGAAAAACTGAGAAGGAGGATTAAATGAAGCAGACGTCGTTAAAACTTCTCGTAAAAAGAATAATTAGAATTTATTATCCCAACCTAGTCTTTGAAAATGTTACCATTCCCATGAGTCCTCACTATATGGGTTCTTATACTTCAAAAAAAAAAAAAAAAAAAAAAAAAAAAAAAAAAAAAAACACTGTTATTGACACTCCAAATATTGTTAGTGGAAGGCCAATTTTTTATTTTTTAAAAAAATTGTTAAGGGAAGTACCAAGGAGGAAAGTAGCCCCTTAACAAATAAATGTACTTTTACATTATTATCCATTTAGGCTTAATTTGGGTTTTTGTGATTTAGGAGACTTACGATTTTACGATTGGCTAATTCTATTTATACACCAAAAATTGCTAAACATATACCAAAAAATATAATAAACTAATATACACCATATATTACTTTACATACACCGTTTCTTTTACTAAAATATCCATGTTCTCATCTTCTTTTTCTTTCTTTTTTCAAACTTAAAACACAACTACCAAAAATTAGAAACTCTTTGCATCAAATTGAGTAAAATTTTACAAAATGAAATATATTTCTTATACTAATATTGCAACTTTTATTAACTTTATGAAAAAAATTCAATTTCAACAAAATTACTGTAATTTTACAAAATAAATCAACACTTCTAAATTAGACCATTATTTATGAATGTTTTCTTAATTGAAATTTTAGATTTCATGATTAAATAATTTATTAACATATCTATTTTGTATCAAATATCAATACATTTAAGAATAATTTGACTTCTTATATGCAAAAGTATTAAAAAAGAAACTATGAGAAAAGGGTAATTTAGTAATAAAATTTTATAGAAAAAATAATGGTGTAATTTAGTAATAAAATTTTATAGAAAAAATAATGGTGTACGTTAAAGAATTTTCGGTGTATAAATAGAATTTGCCTTTATGGTGAGTAATTTGTAGAAGTAAGGGTAAAAACGTAAAAAGTAAAAGAAATAGTCACCTACATTGATCCCTCCCCTAACAATTTAAAAAAAGTGGAGTGTCCTTAAAATTTAGCCTCCCCTTAACATAAAATAGAGTGTCAATAAGAATGCCCAAAAAAAATTGGTTCCTGATATAGATAACAGAAGGAAAACACAACGCAGTATCAAAAGGCTAAAGCAGAATAAATAAACTTTTTACAACGAGCATTTGCCAGTAGAATGCAAAGCACGACAAATCCAAGAACAAATGCCAAAAACTATATCTATCTACAACAGATGAGGGATAATTCCTATGCATCACGATAGAACCACGATAAATTAACCAAACCATTTAGAGAGTAAGTGTTGGAAATAAACTTGGTTTTAAGGAATTATTTATTGTATTAATGGAAATAATTATTAGTGAGATTATGTTTGCATTTGTGGAAAGGGAAAAATCTAGAATAAATAAATATGTAATATGAAGAAATATTTAGAAAGTATAAATTTTAGGAAGAATATAGAAAAGAATAGTCTAGAGATTTTCCCTAATATAAATTGAGATGTACTCATTCATTTGTAATCAAGTTGAAGGAAGAAAAGTGAAGCAATAATAATGTAGTCATTCAATTTATTCTACGCTTTAATCTCTCCCCTCCTCTCTATATCAAATTCCAACATGGTATCAGAGCATTTTCTTGGTGTTCGAAGAGGCAACAAACAGTTGTTCAATCTTCTGCAGAAGCTGAATATATTTCAGCTGGCCTAGCTACCCAACAAACAATATGGTTGAAGAAAATACTAAATTATTTTGGTGAGAAACAAGAAACTGTGACTATCCATTGTGACAATAAATCATCCATTGCTATAGCTAAGAATCCAATCCAAAATGGAAGAACAAAGTATATAGCCATCAAACATCATTTCATTCGAGAAGCAATTGAAAATGAAGAGGTGCAGCTGAATTTTTGCAAAATAAATAATCAAGTTACTGATATTTTCACAAAAGCATTAAAACCTGATAATTTTAAAAGATTGCGAGACATTCTTGGAGTTCAAAAACCAAGCTTACGGGGGAATATTGGAAGTAATCTTGGTTTTTCAGGAAATAATTAATTGTATTGTTAAATTAGCAATTGTATTAATGAATTGAATAAATCAAGGGAAAATCCAGACTTTCTATTTTAGATATTCTAGACAATGCATTTCTAGAATACCCTAGAGAGTGCATTGCATTATAAAAGCAAGGTAATCAAGCTGATGTATGTATTCATCTGTTCACTGTGCATCAAAGCTTCAGAATCTTTAACATTTGATTCAATTTTGTTTTCCATGCTCCTTTTTATCTTTAGTTTCAATTCGTTTTCTCTTAAGGAAAGATCTCTTGATATACCAAGAAACATCTCAGCATCATTTTCAGCTCCAAATGTTCGTTGATGAATCATTTCAATTGATTCTTCCAAGCTATGTATTTCGTGTTCTGCATAACGCACTTTCATTTTCAGTTCTTGTTCACTCTGTTTTGATTCATAGAGTTCCTTTTCAAGATCAAGTTCTCTAGCTATTGACTTCTCCAATATCCGCAAAACTTCTCTATGTTGCTCCTTTTGCTGCTTCAACTTTGAGTCTGGAGATAGATGCTCACTTGCAAACAACCAATATCTAATGAATTTGCCTTCTCCGTTTCATTAATACCCTTCTCTCTATTTTGTCCCTCTCCTGAAAAACCAAGAATTACAATAAAACTAGCCATGAAATACCACGGAATCCACACCAGAAGGAAGAGATTGTTTGCATGTACAGGACATTAGAGGTTCAAGGCTTGTATTTAGATGGAAGAGTCTATATCAGGCATATGCACATCCATTGCAAGCACAGAGACTGATGCCGACTCAAAGATAGAGACAGTGCGAACCATTGAAGCATCACAGCTCAGCTTGAAGTACTTATTCATGGCTGTTCTTATCCTCTTGGTCTCAATTGCAGCAATCTATCTTTTTCAACTGGAATAATTGGGTTGTTTGGTTGTGACTTGAGTATTTCTTCGAAAGGACTTTGTTCTGCTTTACTAACATGGATACCTGGGAATGAAGATGCTCTCTTTCCAAAGCTAATTTCATGACTAGGTCAGTAATAAATTTTGTTCTAATACCAATATCTTTGGCAGTATTTAATTTTGCTTCCTCCACACAATCTAATCTACTCCTTAGATAACCAACCTCTTTATTTAGTTCTGAGTTAGTCTCAGTAAGTAATGCACATCTAGCTTCAGCATTCACAGCCCTGGTTTCATCTTTCGCAACTTTAGCCTTAAGATCTTCTATTAAATTCTCCATATCACCAAAAGCGAAATATAGCATATTTTGTTGTTCCTCGATGGCCTAAATTGATGCCTTAGCATGCTCTAATTGAATGTCTGATTCTTTCAGTCTTCTTTCTAATGAATTTGCCTTCTCTGTTTCATTATTACTAAGCAAGTTCAGTTGTTCATTGAGTTCAACATTAGTCTGTGCTAAAGCTTCATATTTATCCTTCGCATCCTTAAGATCAAGACTTAACTTATCATTCTACACATTAGCTTGTAACAACTGTTCTTCGAGTTCTCTCATCTTTTCACTGTGCATCAAAGCTTCAGAATCTTTAACATTTGATTCAATTTTGTTTTCCATGCTCCTTTTTATCTTTAGATTCAATTCGTTTTCTCTTAAGGAAAGATCTCTTGATATACCAAGAAACATCTCAGCATCATTTCAGCTCCAAATGTTCGTTGATGAATCATTTCAATTGATTCTTCCAAGCTATGTATTTTGTATTCTGCATAACGCACTTTCATTTTCAGTTCTTGTTCACTCTGTTTTGATTCATAGAGTTCCTTTTCAAGATCAAGTTCTCTAGCTATTGACTTCTCCAACATCCGCAAAACTTCTCTATGTTGCTCCTTTTGCTGCTTCAACTTTGAGTCTGAAGATAGATGCTCACTTGCAAACAACCAATATGATTCAATCTCGGAGAGGAACAGAAGACCGAAGGCAATTGGTTTCAGCAACACTTGCAAACAACCAATATGATTCATCTACACCAAGTTCTCCATTTAGCACTTCATCCTCAGCAAGCCATAATTCATCATCTCCATGGTCAACCCCAATAAAAATGAGGAAATTGGACGATATTTTTTCTAGGTGCAACTATTGCGCAATGAAAAACCAAGATTGTTTCCTGAAAAACCAAGATTATTTCATGGCTAGTTTTATGGTATCAGAGCTAGGTTAGAGAGGAGAGAGAGAAAAGAGTCTCAGTGAGTTTTTTATTTTGTTGCTTTATTTCATAAAAAAAAACCGATGAAAATTGCTAATGCATCTACAAATTTCGAGATCTGGATGTGGATGCTTTGAGATCTGAAGAAAACAACGAGCAGGGTGACAATGCACAAAAGAGATGCAGAAGGTGGCAAATGGTCGTCGAATGATTCATCATAAGATGAAGAGCAAGAGAACATGCACAAGTGGCTATGGAAGAGAATTTATTTTAGAGTTGTGGGTGAGAAGTGCACTATGGAGAGAAGTACTCCAATATTTAAAGAAAGAGTTGAAGAGACGTGCTTCAACAATTGAAGGTGATGAGAAGTGCATCACGAAAAAAAGGAAAAAAAGGAAGTTGAAGAGACGTGCTTCGACAATTGAAGGTGATGAGAAGTGCATCACAAATCAAAGAGAAGTGCAAGGAATATGCTTGGAGTAATAAAACCAAGTTTAAGGGGGAATGTTGGAAATAACACTACGTCATAGATTGCATACGGCAACCCCAAGAAGTGATGCAGGAAAAGCAAAATATTGTTGCTATAGGCCAAAAATTATCTCTAGCAACACTTTTTTGGGGTTGCCTTTTGCCACGTTGCCTTAGAGTCGAAGGCAACGTCTCTGCTATCCTAAGATAACATCGCTATAGGTGTTGCTACATATGCTAAATTTACTTAAAATGTGGGGCCCACTAAATTCTGAATCTCGGGATCACGGAATCCTGTTGTGCCCCTAAATTATGTAGTCGGGTTCACGGAATTCTGTTGTGGGGCCCACATGCATTAATTTATGGCAACACTATATCATAGCTACGGCAATATTTAACATTACATACTGCAACATTCTATCATAGCTATTGCATCATTATATAACATACTGCAACATAACAACAATTAACATTACACATTGAAATTAATAAACAACTTTTCATTTCAAATTAATAACCAGTAACACAAATACTATTTAGTCAACTACAGAATAACAAAAAAATAGCCAATAAATTCAGTTTTATAGATTACTTACAAACACAGCCGGTACTAAATTCATGTTTACATCGAACTAAAACAGTTTCAAATTAATAAAGCGCAAGCCTCCAGCGCATTCAGTACCTCTACTGCCTCCTTCACCTACAAAATAAAGCAGTTTTAAAAGTCATGCATTTCAGCAAAAGCCTTTAGTACAACCAATGCATTTCAGCACAACCAAAGTCATGCATGCCTCGGCTACAAACTGATGCAATGCCTCGTTTACATTGCAACACAAAATGGAAGACATGCATGCCTTAGTTGCATTTCAACACAAACTATGGCCATAGTATAACTGACTTGCACTTCAGCACAAAGGCATTTCAGCACAAACTATGGCCAAAGTTGCTTTTCAGCACAGAGTTGCATTTCACAATCTATGGCTGAGTTGCAAATTGATGCAATGACTCATCTTGTTCAAAGCACGAATGATATCAAGGAATGCAATAGTATGCCTGAGGCACTAAAAATTTAGACATGTCGCGACTCGTTCAAGTACAAACTCAACCATTGCATCAATTACGAACTAACGCGATCATTACTGATTGAAGAGAAAATAAAATTCTTAAAATTTTGTAGTTGATTACTGAAGCATCAGTCTTGTACATGATCAGTTACATACCAGCATTGAACTACAGAATTGTAAGAATTAGACTGATGCTTCAGCAAGCGGAAATCGTAAGAATTCTGAAGCATACCACCAACCAACCATAAAAATAAGCAAAAATACATACCAGCAGTGTGTGTCTGTATACGATCTCCGATTTGCACAATTTGTAAGGGCTTTTGTAGTTACCCGCATTTTTAGCTGTTGAACAATTTATTTATTTAATTATTAAATATCGATTTATCGATATCGAGAATGTGAATTAAATAATATTGAATATTTAATTAACAATTATAATATAATAAAATAGAGTGCGTAACGACGCGGCAGTTCGCTATTTGGCGATTTGAACTTCAACTGAATGTACAAGATTCGTTTTAAACCGGATTTCTGTGAAACAAGAAACGTGTGGAGCTGGTGGAGTATATCTTTCTAGTGGAAGAGAAAAATCGGGATTTCGTCATGTAGATTTTGATGTACGTCCAAATCAAATTTCAGAAAAGTCGCTGTGGAATTCCTTTATAATTTGCGACGCTTTATATACGTTATAAAAGGATTTTTCGATATAAATTGAATATCGATAAATCTAAAATCTGAAATATCAAACTGTAAATTCTGATATGATATTCTGGAGCTGTACGATATCATATGTGAAGATATATGATAATATTAATTTATTAATATTTAATTTAATTTTATTTAAATATATTTATATATTTAAATGGGTCATCTAGAGCTTTAAAAATAGCCGGTTTTGCATACGAAGTCGGAATTCGACGAAACCAGTTTCGTTGGGACCGTAATGTCGAGGTGTAGCTGCATGTCCATTTTCATGATTTTTGGGTATCGTGTGTGACCATACGGATTTTTAGAAGACGGTTACAAACAACGATTCAATATAAGTGTATATAAAATCAAATAAAAAATTAAAATAACTACCCTATATAATGCCATAACTGTCTAACCCTAAAGGGATTTTCATTTTCGGTCAAATATATTTTTGGCCGTCATATTCTCTTCAGGAAATTCCTTTTCTTTCTTTCAATCTTTAGAAATCCAAATAAATTCATAGAAAATAAATAAAATCGAAATAGAGGTATGTTTGAGTTCCTCTTGGAGTTTCCTTCGCCCCAGCACCAGTTTCACAGTACTCGACGCAAGGGATGGCAGTTCGAAAATGCCACAGTGGTATTAGGGTTTAGATTTTTGGCTAAGTGAAGCAAGAATAGCGGAAGCCGATTGTTTATTTGGGTTCAATGTTTGAATTAGCATGAACTGGGGTTTTTTTTGTGGAGTACGGTGGCAAGTGGGGTGGTCCGACGTCGTACAGGCCTGGAGGGGGGTTGCGAGAAGAAACGCGGCGAGTGGGTCGAGACGGGTATGAGCAGGAAGTGGAGTCGAAGTGGAGTACGATGGTGGTGGTTTAGCGAAGAACCGTGATGTGTTGAGGGAGAAAAGGGGGTTCGAAGTTGGGTGTTTGGGTTCGGTTGATTACAGGAAGCTACGGTAGGAATGAGGAAGAAGGAGGGAGGGTGCTGGTCACGTGGGAGTGGTGAGTGGATAAGGGGATGACGTGGAAAGTGGATAAGGTTTATTAAAGTAATTATCCATTTATTTTATACCGTTCAAATTGTACAAACTTCGTAAGGTCATAACTTCGTCATACGATATCAGATTGACGAACCGTAAGTTGCGTTGGGATCGTATGAACGGGAGCAACACAATGGGACTGACCGCGAGTCAATCCGAGCTCGTTACAATTTATGGAGAAATAAATTGTCCAACTGAATCAAATAACGCAAACCGTTATTTAACGATTAACGCGCCAATGTGAGTAAATCTCACTAACTCTGAACAGTTTATAATTTCATGTTGTATTGTTAGAACTGTTAAAATTGTCTGTTTGACTATGTGTTGATTGTTTGATTGAACTGCTAGTCAGTTAGTTAAATTTCTATATTGATTCTGTTTAACAGAATATATCATATGGAACTGAAAGTGATGTTATCTATATTGTCTAACATCTGTGATGCAGGGAAACAGGTTGGAGGAATCCGACTGGATTCCTCAACAGTTATTTTATTGTTTTTCATATATTTTGATATATGATGTGAATTATAACCTGTTGTTGATTGTATATGTTTGGATGATATTGATCATTGACAGTTGGTTGTTTAAAAACAATAGAAAACACTGAAAATGTAGAAAAGGGGATTTTCAATATTTATATTGAAAATGAATCTATTTATAAAATCGAAGGATTTTATAAAAGGATATTTATTTAGATATAAATAAATAAAATAAAGGAATATTTATTTAGATTAAATAAATAGAATAAAGGATATTTAATTAGGGATTAAATAATTAGAGTTATAAAGGAAAATCTATTTAGGAAAATAAATAGATTATACAAAAGGAAATCTATTTAGGAAATAAATAGAAGTTAAAATAAATAGAAATAAAAGAAAAGTTAGTTAGTCGGATATAAATATTCGAACCAAGTTAGTTAAGTGGTCAAACCAAGCTAGTCGAACCAAACTAGTCAAGCTAGTCGAACCCAACCGAGTCGAAATGGTCGAGTCGAACCAAATCGAGCCAAATGGTCGAGTCGAACCAATCGAGTCAAGATGGTCGAGTCAAACCAACCGAGTCGAAATGGTCGAGTCGAACCAAATCGAGCCAAATGGTCGAGTCGAACCAATCGAGTCAAGATGGTCGAGTCAAACCAACCGAGTCGAGCTGGTCGAGTCGAACCAATCGAGTCAAGATGGTCGAGTCAAACCAACCGAGTCGAGCTGGTCGAGTCGAACCAATCGAGTCAAGATGGTCGAGTCAAACCAACCGAGTCGAGCTGGTCGAGTCGAACCAATCGAGTCAAGCTGGTCAAGTTAGTCGAATCTGGTCAGTCGAGTCGAGTAAATCAAACTTAGTTAATCGAAAGGAGTTTATCGATTTAGTTAATCGATAGGAGTTAATTGATTTAGTCAATCGAGATGAGTTAATCGGTTTTAATGAATCGAGAGGAGTTAGTCGAATATGGTATTCGAACCAAATGGTCAAACCAAGTAGTCAAGCCCAGTGGTCAAACCAAATGGGTCAGGTTAGCCAAACATGGTCAGTCAAACCAAATGGGTCAGGTTAGCCAAACATGGTCAGTCAAACCAAATGGGTCAGGTTAGCCAAACATGGTCAGTCAAACCAAATGGGTCAGGTTAGTCAAACCTGGTCAGTCAAACCAAATGGGTCAGGTTAGTCAAACCTGGTCGGTCGAACCAAGTTAGTCGAGTTAGCCGAATAGGGTTAGTCAAATAGAATTAATCGATTAGGGTTAAACCATAGAACTAATCGATTAGAGTTAAACCAATAGAGTTAGTCGAGCCTAGTTAATCGAATCAAATTGGTCGAACCAAGTAAGTCGAGTTAGTCGAGTCAAGTTAAGTTAGTCGAGTTAAAGTTATCGATGTTAGTTTCATCGAAAGGAGTTATCGATGTTAGTTTCATCGAAGGGAGTTATCGATTATAGTTTAATCGAAGTGAGATTTTTAAATATGAGATATTTGAAAAGGAAGAGTTATCGAATATTAGTTATTTGAAGAGAGATTATCGAATATTGTTTATTCGAAAGAAGTTAATCGAATATAGCTTATTCGAAGAAGAATTAATCAAATAGAGATTTCTCGAAGAGAGTTAATCGGCAAATTCGATTATATCGAATTTAGGAAAGTACTTATACTTTCCAGTGTTTAAATAGAGTTTTATTCATTTATAAATAAATAAGTGTTAGGTTAATTATTCACTAATAAGAATAGAAGTTATAATTAAAGTTAGATAATTCGAAAGTAGGGATTATAACGTTATCGTTATAACCAATGTTCTAAATATAGAAGAGGATCAGTAAAATTTGGATCCGAGAAAGGCGTAAAGAAGTTGTTAAAGATTAAAAAGATAAACTTTGACCATTTCGAAGTTATAACGCTGTTCAGTTAAGGTCTGAGAGGTAATTATACCCCAACTTGAGTGACTTCCTTCTTAACTAAGAAATGGTAAGGTTTGATCGTAAAAGAGTTTTGGAAATGTTTTCCAGACGAGAATCAGAAATGTTTTCTGATAAAAGAAAAATAAGAATTTAGAACATAGGGAAACAGGAGATAAGTAAATAAAGGAACTAAAGAGATTAATGTTAAAAGATGTTTGTTCGATATAATTTCCATCTGGGAATAATATCGTTGTTTGCACACTTGTTTTTCTTTGATGGTTAAATCACAGACTATCGAAGTTTTTTTGACCATTTTAACGTTGTTAATATGGAGAGACCGGTTGGATTTTTATCCAAAGAACCACTCTGTATTGGCATAAGCGCCGCGAATCATATATGCCAAAGATAATTGAAGACGGAGTAAAATGCAAGGGCTATCCTGTTTACAGAATAGTGCCTTCGGTTTGTCCAGTCCCAGGACAACTTGTATGGATGAAGGTCTGACAGAGTATATCCAATGGATCGCGTAAGTTGATCTTTTCAAACGTATTCACGTTTAGTGGCGGAGGAATTCATTTCTCTTAGCTGTATACCCGTGTTATTTTTGGATAAGTCAATTTGTGACTTGGCGGGTATGACGATGTGACATTTTAAGTAAATGAAGATGGATGTCTGAAAGAGTATTTCCAGAAAGGTCACGTACATTGATTTCTTCAACCGTATCAAGAGTGGAAGCGGAGAAGGAAACTTCTTTTAGCTGACACGTAATGTATTGTTGTAGACGTCAATTAGTGATTTTCGATGGATCTGACAATGTGGCATTCGAAGTGAATCTATTGTGATGATAAAGCGTAGCTTCTAGCCTCATCAACCGGTAAATGACAGAAATCTGGCAGGCAGCATGGCTAAGTCGGTCGCACCGAAGTAGGGTGTATAATCACCTATCTAGAGAATATTCATTTGTTTCTAAAATCTATCAATGCTGTCCCATATATATACGGGAACGGTTGCTGATCCCAACCGTTGGTGATGTACATTCGATACACTCAAGCGAAATGAGTGGTCGGTCATGTGTGGCTGAGTTACAAGATGTTCTTGTTGAACTCCAGTGTATCGTTCCTAGAGTACACTGATCGTAAGGTGGTTCCATACCTTGTCATAGTTGGGAATCCAATCATCCAATACGAGCTTGCGGTTTTGATTGTATACTATATATGTAGTAACGTGAGATGCAAGCGTTTCTGCTAGATTGATATTTATTTGTACTTAGACATTATTATAATATCAGAATGATATTGCTTTGAAAAGTTATTTGGATTCTCATAAGGGAAAAACCCGTTCCGTATTCACGGCTTGGTCTTATGAGATATCATATACCTGTTTAAATGATTTGAGTTTATTCACACCAGTCCCATGACTGACCCGGAGTTTATTTTGTTGTTTTCCCTAAACTCTTGGGTGCCTAAATTTGTACGGGCAGTCAAGTAGTCGGGATTTTACAGATACACTTGGAGAGCTTGGAGCAGGAGGCTTCAGGATTCTATAGTTATTATTATTTCCGCTGTTGTTGTAAGTGTTGTACTCTGATAAGTGTTATTGTATACATATACTGATGTTATTTCAAAGATATGTTATGTTATATTTTATTCGTTCCGTTGTGAGATTCGTGTTTACTCTGATGATGATGTTCTTCTTCTTCTTCTATTCTATAAGTTCTATCTTATCTATTCTCACCTTCTAATTTCTTTCATTAATTACCGGGATTTTTCGATGTTTTGGTTATCGACGTCGAGCTTACGTCGATAACCAAAGTCGCTCAAAATCCGGGTTACTACAGTTGGTATCAGAGCATTGGTTTAGTTAATACCTTGGCTCTGTGGCGGGATTCAGTAGAGATGGGATTAGTAATATCCTAAACTGAGTTTGAGTGTATATATACGAGTGAACGTATTTGTTATTTAATATAAAATGATTTTATATTATGGAGTTTTATTGGTTGAGTTGTTTGTGAATTCTGGTCGATCAGTTTGATCCACTGTATCGATAAGGGTTACCAAACACTCGAATACGATGAACCGACATGGTATGTTTTGAAAATAATATAGTATATTGGTTGTGTTGGTTGAAATTATAATCGAATAAAGATTACAAAAAGTGAAATGGTTATAAATAACTAATCATAATTCATACAAATAAAGTATATGAAATAAGATGAAATAAAATCTGAAATATAAATCAGAATTGGAATTAAAATAAGGAAATTTTAAGTTCCTGGGAGATTTTGAAAATGTTTTTCAAACTGAAAATGATATAGTATTGAACTCGATAGCTGGAAAATAGATTCTGATGATGAATCGCGACATCATCAGTGTTCATTTTTGAGTTCTAAGTGACGGATTACTACCAAAGGTTTTGTTTTTGAATTGTTTTGAGAAAACAAGTGGTTTAGAAATTCAAATGTTTTGAATTGGAATTATGATTTCAAATTGATTTGAAATAGACCCAGGAATTTAAGTTCTGGAATTAAAATTTAGCTAATGAAGTTAAAGAGATTGAGATGGTAAAATTGAGAAAAATGAATTGAAATTTAACTTGAACTAAGTTAAATGGAATTGAATTGGATTAGAGAATAATCTGTTATGGAATTGGGTTGATGAGTTAAGAATTTGAAATTTGATATTGGGGTTCGAATGAAATTCGATTTGGATTTGAGGATATGAACTGATTGGAATTTGATTGAGATAACACTGGTATATGCTGAATTGATAGCATATGGAAGTGATAGAGTGGATGTGCCCGACAAAAAGGTACCAGTTTATATTATATATGAGTTTGGAATTTATGAGCCAATTTGGTAAGCCGCTTGGTTGTTTGATTTTCTTTTAGGTTGGAGAAGGCCCAGAGAGGCGAGCAGGAGTTTGAGATATTGACCAGTACAAAGGAGGTGCTGGCGAATTTTTTTTTTGAAAAGTTAAGGCGTTTGAAAAATTTTAAAATTTTTGAAAATTTAGTTAGTCAGAATAAATTAATATTTTAGTCGATAATTAATTGGTTCAGTTGAAACCGGAGATAAGTGGTAAACAGATAAATTTTTACCCAGTAGATAGGGTCGTCCCCTAACTTAGCAATTTCGAGGACGAAATTTTATTAAGGGGGGAAGATTGTAGTGACCCGCATTTTTAGCTGTTGAACAATTTATTTATTTAATTATTAAATATCGATTTATCGATATCGAGAATGTGAATTAAATAATATTGAATATTTAATTAACAATTATAATAAAATAAAATAGAGTGCGTAACGACGCGGCAGTTCGCTATTTGGCGATTTGAACTTCAACTGAATGTACAGGATTCGTTTTAAATCGGATTTCTGTGAAACAAGAAACGTGTGGAGCTGGTGGAGTATATCTTTCTAGTGGAAGAGAAAAATCGGGATTTCGTCATGTAGATTTTGATGTACGTCCAAATCAAATTTCAGAAAAGTCGCTGTGGAATTCCTTTATAATTTGCGATGCTTTATATACGTTATAAAAGGATTTTTCGATATAAATTGAATATCGATAAATCTAAAATCTGAAATATCAAACTGTAAATTCTGATATGATATTCTGGAGCTGTACGATATCATATGTGAAGATATATGATAATATTAATTTATTAATATTTAATTTAATTTTATTTAAATATATTTATATATTTAAATGGGTCATCTAGAGCTTTAAAAATAGCCGGTTTTGCATACGAAGTCGGAATTCGACGAAACCAGTTTCGTTGGGACCGTAATGTCGAGGTGTAGCTGCATGTCCATTTTCATGATTTTTGGGTATCGTGTGTGACCATACGGATTTTTAGAAGACGGTTACAAACAACGATTCAATATAAGTGTATATAAAATCAAATAAAAAATTAATATAACTACCCTATATAATGCCATAACTGTCTAACCCTAAAGGGATTTTCATTTTCGGTCAAATATATTTTTGGCCGTCATATTCTCTTCAGGAAATTCCTTTTCTTTCTTTCAATCTTTAGAAATCCAAATAAATTCATAGAAAATAAATAAAATCGAAATAGAGGTATGTTTGAGTTCCTCTTGGAGTTTCCTTCGCCCCAGCACCAGTTTCACAGTACTCGACGCAAGGGATGGCAGTTCGAAAATGCCACAGTGGTATTAGGGTTTAGATTTTTGGCTAAGTGAAGCAAGAATAGCGGAAGCCGATTGTTTATTTGGGTTCAGTGTTTGAATTAGCATGAACTGGGTTTTTTTTGTGGAGTACGGTGGCAAGTGGGGTGGTCCGACGTCGTACAGGCCTGGAGGGGGATTGCGAGAAGAAACGCGGCGAGTGGGTCGAGACGGGTATGAGCAGGAAGTGGAGTCGAAGTGGAGTACGATGGTGGTGGTTTAGCGAAGAACCGTGATGTGTTGAGGGAGAAAAGGGGGTTCGAAGTTGGGTGTTTGGGTTCGGTTGATTACAGGAAGCTACGGTAGGAATGAGGAAGAAGGAGGGAGGGTGCTGGTCACGTGGGAGTGGTGAGTGGATAAGGGGATGACGTGGAAAGTGGATAAGGTTTATTAAAGTAATTATCCATTTATTTTATACTGTTCAAATTGTACAAACTTCGTAAGGTCATAACTTCGTCATACGATATCAGATTGACGAACCGTAAGTTGCGTTGGGATCGTATGAACGGGAGCAACACAATGGGACTGACCGCGAGTCAATCCGAGCTCGTTACAATTTATGGCGAAATAAATTGTCCAACTGAATCAAATAACGCAAACCGTTATTTAACGATTAACGCGCCAATGTGAGTAAATCTCACTAACTCTGAACAGTTTATAATTTCATGTTGTATTGTTAGAACTGTTAAAATTGTCTGTTTGACTGTGTGTTGATTGTTTGATTGAACTGCTAGTCAGTTAGTTAAATTTCTATATTGATTCTGTTTAACAGAACATATCATATGGAACTGAAAGTGATGTTATCTATATTGTCTAACATCTGTGATGCAGGGAAACAGGTTGGAGGAATCCGACAGGATTCCTCAACAGTTATTTTATTGTTTTTCATATATTTTGATATATGATGTGAATTATAACCTGTTGTTGAATGTATATGTTTGGATGATATTGATCATTGACAGTTGGTTGTTTAAAAACAATAGAAAACACTGAAAATGTAGAAAATGGGATTTTCAATATTTATATTGAAAATGAATCTATTTATAAAATCGAAGGATTTTATAAAAGGATATTTATTTAGATATAAATAAATAAAATAAAGGAATATTTATTTAGATTAAATAAATAGAATAAAGGATATTTAATTAGGGATTAAATAATTAGAGTTATAAAGGAAAATCTATTTAGGAAAATAAATAGATTATACAAAAGGAAATCTATTTAGGAAATAAATAGAAGTTAAAATAAATAGAAATAAAAGAAAAGTTAGTTAGTCGGATATAAATATTCGAACCAAGTTAGTTAAGTGGTCAAACCAAGCTAGTCGAACCAAACTAGTCAAGCTAGTCGAACCCAACCGAGTCGAAATGGTCGAGTCGAACCAAATCGAGCCAAATGGTCGAGTCGAACCAATCGAGTCAAGATGGTCGAGTCAAACCAACCGAGTCGAAATGGTCGAGTCGAACCAAATCGAGCCAAATGGTCGAGTCGAACCAATCGAGTCAAGATGGTCGAGTCAAACCAACCGAGTCGAGTTGGTCGAGTCAAACCAATCGAGTCAAGATGGTCGAGTCAAACCAACCGAGTCGAGCTGGTCGAGTCGAACCAATCGAGTCAAGATGGTCGAGTCAAACCAACCGAGTCGAGCTGGTCGAGTCGAACCAATCGAGTCAAGCTGGTCAAGTTAGTCGAACCTGGTCAGTCGAGTCGAGTAAATCAAACTTAGTTAATCGAAAGGAGTTTATCGATTTAGTTAATCGATCGGAGTTAATTGATTTAGTCAATCGAGATGAGTTAATCGGTTTTAATGAATCGAGAGGAGTTAGTCGAATATGGTGTTCGAACCAAATGGTCAAACCAAGTAGTCAAGCCCAATGGTCAAACCAAATGGGTCAGGTTAGCCAAACATGGTCAGTCAAACCAAATGGGTCAGGTTAGCCAAACATGGTCAGTCAAACCAAATGGGTCAGGTTAGCCAAACATGGTCAGTCAAACCAAATGGGTCAGGTTAGTCAAACCTGGTCAGTCAAACCAAATGGGCCAGGTTAGTCAAACCTAGTCGGTCGAACCAAGTTAGTCGAGTTAGCCGAATAGGGTAGTCAAATAGAATTAATCGATTAGGGTTAAACCATAGAACTAATCGATTAGAGTTAAACCAATAGAGTTAGTCGAGCCTAGTTAATAGAATCAAATTGGTCGAACCAAGTAAGTCGAGTTAGTCGAGTCAAGTTAAGTTAGTCGAGTTAAAGTTATCGATGTTAGTTTCATCGAAAGGAGTTATCGATGTTAGTTTCATCGAAGGGAGTTATCGATTATAGTTTAATCGAAGTGAGATTTTTAAATATGAGATATTTGAAAAGGAAGAGTTATCGAATATTAGTTATTTGAAGAGAGATTATCGAATATCGTTTATTCGAAAGAAGTTAATCGAATATAGCTTATTCGAAGAAGAATTAATCAAATAGAGATTTCTCGAAGAGAGTTAATCGGCAAATTCGATTATATCGAATTTAGGAAAGTACTTATACTTTCCAGTGTTTAAATAGAGTTTTATTCATTTATAAATAAATAAGTGTTAGGTTAACTATTCACTAATAAGAATAGAAGTTATAATTAAAGTTAGATAATTCGAAAGTAGGGATTATAACGTTATCGTTATAACCAATGTTCTAAATATAGAAGAGGATCAGTAAAATTTGGATCCGAGAAAGGCGTAAAGAAGTTGTTAAAGATTAAAAAGATAAACTTTGACCATTTCGAAGTTATAACGCTGTTCAGTTAAGGTCTGAGAGGTAATTATACCCCAACTTGAGTGACTTCCTTCTTAACTAAGAAATGGTAAGGTTTGATCGTAAAAGAGTTTTGGAAATGTTTTCCAAACGAGAATCAGAAATGTTTTCTGATAAAAGAAAAATAAGAATTTAGAATATAGGGAAACAGGAGATAAGTAAATAAAGGAACTAAAGAGATTAATGTTAAAAGATGTTTGTTCGATATAATTTCCATCTGGGAATAATATCGTTGTTTGCACACTTGTTTTTCTTTGATGGTTAAATCACAGACTATCGAAGTTTTTTTGACCATTTTAACGTTGTTAATATGGAGAGACCGGTTGGATTTTTATCCAAAGAACCACTCTGTATTGGCATAAGCGTCGCGAATCATATATGCCAAAGATAATTGAAGACGGAGTAAAATGCAAGGACTATCCTGTTTACAGAATAGTGCCTTCGGTTTGTCCAGTCCCAGGACAACTTGTATGGACGAAGGTCTGACAGAGTATATCCAATGGATCGCGTAAGTTGATCTGTTCAAACGTATTCACGTTTGGTGGCGGAGGAATTCGTTTTTCTTAGCTGTATACCCGTGTTATTTTTGGATAAGTCAATTTGTGACTTGGCGGGTATGACGATGTGACATTTTAAGTAAATGAAGATGGATGTCTGACAGAGTATTTCCAGAAAGGTCACGTACATTGATTTCTTCAACCGTATCAAGAGTGGAAGCGGAGAAGGAAACTTCTTTTAGCTGACACGTAATGTATTGTTGTAGACGTCAATTAGTGATTTTCGATGGATCTGACAATGTGGCATTCGAAGTGAATCTATTGTGATGATAAAGCGTAGCTTCTAGCCTCATCAACCGGTAAATGACAGAAATCGGGCAGGCAGCATGGCTAAGTCGGTCGCACCGAAGTAGGGTGTATAATCACCTATCTAGAGAATATTCATTTGTTTATAAAATCTATCAATGCTGTCCCATATATATACGGGAATGGTTGCTGATCCCAACCGTTGATGATGTACATTCGATACACTCAAGCGAAATGAGTGGTCGGTCATGTGTGGCTGAGTTACAAGATGTTCTTGTTGAACTCCAGTGTATCGTTCCTAGAGTACACTGATCGTAAGGTGGTTCCATACCTTGTCATAGTTGGGAATCCAATCATCCAATACGAGCTTGCGGTTTTGATTATATACTATATATGTAGTAACGTGAGATGCAAGCGTTTCTGCTAGATTGATATTTATTTGTACTTAGACATTATTATAATATCAGAATGATATTGCTTTGAAAAGTTATTTGGATTCTCATAAGGGAAAAACCCGTTCCGTATTCACGGCGTGGTCTTATGAGATATCATATACCTGTTTAAATGATTTGAGTTTATTCACACCAGTCCCATGACTGACCCGGAGTTTATTTTGTTGTTTTCCCTAAACTCTTGGGTGCCTAAATTTGTACGGGCAGTCAAGTAGTCGGGATTTTACAGATACACTTGGAGAGCTTGGAGCAGGAGGCTTCAGGATTCTATAGCTATTATTATTTCCGCTGTTGTTGTAAGTGTTGTACTCTGATAAGTGTTATTGTATACATATACTGATGTTATTTCAAAGATATGTTATGTTATATTTTATTCGTTCCGCTGTGAGATTCGTGTTTACTCTGATGATGATGTTCTTCTTCTTCTTCTATTCTATAAGTTCTATCTTATCTATTCTCACATTCTAATTTCTTTCATTAATTACCGGGATTTTTCGATGTTTTGGTTATCGACGTCGAGCTTACATCGATAACCAAAGTCGCTCAAAATCCGGGTTACTACAGCTTTGGACTACAAAAACATGAAATTAAGAAGCCATGTTTTTCACTTTACTAGGTGGAAGGCGGATTCGTCTTATTGGGACATCATCTCTACACCAACGAACATCAAAATCTTGATTTCTCATTCCATAAGCAGGCTGGATATCATTCAAATCTTCACTTTCATATTCTCTTTCGAGTTCACACCAGTCTTTCGGCATTTTCTTGATAACATTGTGGCACATCTTATCAATTCGATCTTCTATATAAAACACCTATTTTACTTGTGAAGTCATAACATAAGGATCAGATTTCTGGCACAATCGATTAAAATTGACATGAGTCAGCCCGTATAAATCTTTCTCTTCTTGGTACCAACAATACTTAAATAAAACCACAATAAATTCTCCCCAATAATTTAGTTCTAATATTTCTTCAATTGATCCATAGTAATTAACTTCATCAAACAATGGATTTTGATCTTTCGAACTCGCAAAGCTAGTAGTCAAGGCTGTCAAAAATACACCACTGTTTTGTATTGTACATTTGGCATCTCTGAACCTTGTATAAAATCTGCATCCATTGATAACATATTCAGTAAACCGCTTAGCTGTTGGAAGAGGAATCATTGCAAACAGTTGTACTTCTTTTGATATGTCCTCCTTTTTCCCAACCTCTTCCTTTAACCACTTCGAAAATTCTTCACTATTTTCTCTCTCTCTCTTTTATATTTTTTTGATGATGCATGACCATCAATTAAAGCTCAATGTTCCCTAGAATAAAGAACAGGTTAATAAAAGACAGAAACAAATTTGGCTGGATCTATTACTAAAACTGAAACTGACCATACCGAATACAATTCTGTGTGAATGAGAACATAGCTTAAGTACAAATCATGCCTGAAATCCCTGAAAGTGCTGAAACTTGGAATTTACAACTAACACTACGGAGGCTATAATCAATAAAATGTTTGTAGATTGTTTAAAAGAATTGATTTTGCTGGCAAAAGGATAACATCAAAAATAGTTTTTTTTAATAGTTGACATCATTTCACAAGCTACGCGAAGAATATTATTACTGATGTTAACTGAACTTGTCCACTTTTCTAATTAAATAAACCATTGTAAATTTTAATTGCATAACATTCCATCTACCAGGTTGTAAAAGGAAAACATTATTTATTATGAAAAAATGAACAAAATAACTAATAAAGGATTCATAAAGACAGGAATAATACTTCAATACTTACTAAAATAAAAATACTTACCCAAGTAAACTCTCTATTTCCTTGTTACCACAATTGAATAGAATGTAACGGTGACATTCCTTCCATTGAGAATTTTTAAGATGAATAGTTTTTCCATCTTTGTTTCTTCTTGTGCCAATAGGATATTCTAGATTTTGTAGACATGTTTCAAATTGCATTTATCCTGCTCCATCGCCACCTAAGGACCTTGAACAGAATATCAAACATTCCCCTACAAGATAACCTTCAGCAATAGACGCCTCGGGTTTACTTTTGTTGCGAACATATGATTTCAGTTTACAAAGATAACGCTCAATAGGAAACATACAACGAACATGTGCAAGTCCACCATATTCAAGTTCCTTGCATAAATGAACTAGCAAGTGCACCATTGTATCGAAGAAAGAATTTGGGAATATCATCTCAAATTGACAAAGAATTTCCACAATTTCCTTTTGTAGCCTCTTGAGATCAGCCAAATCGATACTTTTACTCCAAACACTTCTTAGAAATGCACCTAATGTTATCATAGGTATTGCAACTTAGACATGTTTCAAGTTGCATTTATCCTGCTCCATCGCCACCTAAGAACCTTGAACAGAATATCAAACATTCCTCTGCAAGATAACCTTCAGCAATGGACGCCTCGGGTTTACTTTTGTTGCGAACATATGATTTCAGTTTACAAAGATAACGCTCAATAAGAAACATACAACGAACATGTGCAGGGCCACCATATTCAAGTTCCTTGCATAAATGAACTAGCAAGTGCACCATTGTATCGAAGAAAGCATTTGGGAATATCATCTCAAATTGACAAAGAATTTCCACAATTTCCTTTTGTAGCCTCTTGAGATTAGCCAAATCGACACTTTTAGTCCAAACACTTCTTAGAAATGCACCTAATGTTATCATAGGTATTGCAACTTTAGATTTTACAAATTTCTTCACAGCAAACTGCAGTAAGTAGTGGAGAAGAAAATGAGCATCATGGCTCTTATACCCTGCAATTTTCCTCTCTTTCTTGTTTACATACCGGTTGATATTAGCTGCACAACCATAAGGCAGTTTAGCATTCTCCAACACCGAGCAAAATAGTTCTTTCTCCTTATTCGTCATTTCAAATATGGTAGCCTCATCTCAAGGTAATTCCCTTCAGTTGATAGAACCAGATGAAGGACCTCCCTGATGCCTATCTCTTGTAAATCATACCAAACATTTAAATGGTCTTTCGACTTCCCATCAATATTTAGTAAAGTACCAAGTATGTTATCACAAATGTTTTCTCTATGTGCATAACATCAAGGTTATGTCGACATACATTTTGACTCCAATATGGTAAATTAAAAAATATTGACTTTTTTTAAAAGGAGATTCATTTTTATGCTTCATGACCTCTTTCTACCCAAAAATATTTTCATACCCAGCCAACAATTCTTCAATGTCAGTCCCGAATAAAATACCGAAACATTTCAATTTCACCATTGAACCTTTTCTTATCAAACCTCCACTTGTGTCCCGGGTCTAAAAATTTCCTATGATTCATGTAGCAAAATTTTCTACTATGTTTCAAGTAAGTTGAAGAAGTCTTGAAATGGCATACGAGACAAGCTAAATAACCATTCGTGTTCCAGCCAGATAACATTGCATAGCTTGGAAAGTCGCTGGTCGTCCATAACACGCTTGCACGTAATGTGCAATCATCACCAGTGAAGGCATCATAAGTTTGTATGCCAAGATCCCATAATTCTTTCAATTTTGCGATAAGAGACCACATGTAGATATCAATGTTATTGTTAGGAGACTCTGGACCAAGGATAAGGGTTGAAAGTATCAAATTTTCTGTCTTTATGCATAACCAAGGTGGAGGGTTATAATTTACCAATATGATCGGCCATGTGTTGTGTTGTGTAGTCATTATACGAAAAGGACTAAATCCATCAGATGCTATCCTATCCTGATATTTCTGTTTTCTGCTGAAAAATGAGGATAACTGGAATCCATAGTCTTCCATACCTCGCCATTAGCTGGATGTCGAAGTCTGCCATCACTTTTTCGTCCCACTGCATGCCATAACATAAGTTCTGCGTACTCCTTCGACATGAACATCCTTTGCAACCTTGGTTTTAGTGGAAAATAACGCATCATTTTTGCTGGTACTTTGTGAATCCACTTCTCCGAATCTCTGTCGATAGCCATTTTCTCTTCCGGTATAACCCGCCTTGAAAAACCACAACTTTTGCAGTTATTTTCCTTTTCATTTTCTGCCCAATATAGCATGCAGTCATTTGGACATGCATGTATTCTTTGGTAATCGAGGCCTAAATCTTTAATGATATATTTGGTAGCATTGAAAGATAAAGGGATGTGGGCTTTTGGAAAAGCTCCTTTCATCAACTCTAATAATCGCTGAATGCAGACTCGGTGATTCTATGTAGGCATTTTAAAGAATAAAGTCTGACAATGAAACTTAATCGCGAAAATTTATTACACCCGAGATATAATGGTTGTTTTCCCTCTTCAACATGTTGATGAAATTTTCCAGCATCGACATCTATTCCATTTTACCCATCAGAAGATCCATCTTCGTTGTTCTGCATATTTCCACAAGTACATTGCAACATCTCATCGAGATTATCTTCAAATTTTATTCCCGCTTCATAATCCATATTGTTATCGCTCCTTTCAGGATCTAAACAGGAAACTTCACAAATCCATTTCATGTACAATTCAGATGGACCATTCCAAATCAGATGGTTGTAGACTAATTCTTGACAATGCCACTTGCAATTATGACACTTTTTGCAAGGGCATGCAATTTCATTACCTACCGCAAATCTAGAAAAGTATTTCGAATAAAAAGTTTCACTCCACTGAACTTAGGAAGTTCTGCCCATAGTTTTTCCTCGTCGTTCATTGAGTGATACCTTAAAGCAGTAAAATAGGCACAAGTAAAGCATTACATTACGCAACACAACAATCAAATCAGAAAAAATTGAAATATACATTGAGTGATACCTAAAGCAGTAGATTAAATCGAAGCCCTAATTGAAATTTGAAACCCAAACAAACCCCAATTGAAGACCTAATTGAAACACCGAAGCCCTAATTGAACTTGAACTCGAACCTGCCCTACTCGAACCTAATTAAGCTTGTAAACTTGAACTTTTAGCCTAATTGAACATGAGAGTGAGTGTGTGAGAGGTTGAGCAGCGGAGTACTTTTTTAAATTTCGATTGAAACTTTTAATATTTTTTTAGTTTCGCCCCTTTGTTTTTGCTTCCTGCCGTAAACATTATTTCACGCGCGGATTGCTAATCTGGACTAAACGTTTTTCCACGTGGATCGCTAACCTGAACCATTGGATCATGTTGATGCGAATTGATATTTTTATTCACGAGGCTACTGCAACACATGTTGATATATATGCTAACACATTTAAGCGTGCGTTGCAATAGACAAAAAACAGCATAGCAATGGAAACATTGTAGCTAGCAATACCATGCATTTTCGTTGTGATAGGCCATCTATGGAGTAGTGTAAACTTGGTTTTAAGGAATTATTTATTGCATTAATGGAAATACTTATTAGTGAGGTTATGTTTGCATTTGTGGAAAGAGAAAAATCTAGACTAAATAAATATTCAATGTGAAGAAATATAAAATTTAGGTAGAATCTAGAAAAGAATAGTCTAGAGATTTTCCCTAATATAAATTGAGATGTACTCATTCATTTGTAATCAAGTTAAAGGAAGAAAAATGAAGCAATAATAATGTAGTCATTCAATTTATTCTACGCTTTAATCTCTCTCCTCCTTTTTATATCAAATTCCAACAGTAGGGAATAAGATGGAGGGTAAACACCGATGAGGAGGGAAGAGGGTTCTGATTTAGGGGGAGAGGGGTGGGGGGAGGGGTGGAGACATGGAGAGGGAAATCAAGGATGCTGGCTGAGATTAAGGTAAATGGTGATACTACTATGCTAATTTGATTGAAATTTTTACAGTAGAGGTGAAAGGAAGAACACTTCATAAAAGAGAGAGATATTTTTTTTGAATAAAATTTAGCGCGTTGCTAAAAGCATCAAAAAGTATTAGTTAATGCAATGTGAAGTTTTATTCAAGATTAATAAATTAGCATACCATACAATACTACTTATATTTATTCATTTATTGATTTTGTCGTCAATTTTTTCATTTACAAAGAGGTAGAAGAAACGATGATTACATATGTATTGAATGGATAGAAAAAACACGAACGGTATGAAAATTGGAATTGATGGTTGTCATTTTTTTGGTAGTGGAAAACAAAATTTACAACTATGGTGTTATTTAACAAAGATATTAAAAAGAATTCTTTTATCGAACCGACAGGTTTGCATAATGTCATCGAACCGACCGTTAGGAGGTGTGCGTACTGTCAGTTAGCCAAAATCAATTTCTCTAAAGCCAAAAAATTGTGCGCGTTCTTCGATTGATGTTTCCTCCTCTTCGTAGTCCAAATTATTCTCCGCCTATTTCTTCTTGATTAATTCTAGTACTTCAAATCCTCTCACTATTTGATACCGCATAATTCTGCTCCTCAAATTTATGCTTCTCGCTGATTCGTTTGCCCCTTAAAAACCTCAAACTTTTGCTTCTCGTTGCTTCGTTCGCCCTTCAATTCAATTCCGCTCCTCAAATCCAATTCGTCACTCAAATCGGTTTCGCCTGTTGTATATAATGGTGTTGTATACACAATTATATGTTTTTTGTTTGATGATAACAACCAAATATATATTATTTTAAATGTGTTTGTTATTGTACTGTTACATATATTCATCACAGACAGGAATATAATATTTATATTCAAACAGAATACATCTATACAAAAATTCAAATATCTACACTATATTTTGTTTAAATATAATATTTTATTTCAATATTTAAAACAGTACAGATTTACAACTCCATTATTTAAATAATTCACATGAATTTGTACTTGTAAATAAACAGTATACGATAGACAAATTTGTTTGAACAACAATAAAATAATATTTTATTTCAATCAAACTTATCTATTACAATCGTTAGTACAATTCATATATATACACAACACTCATACATTCACTCAGTTTACATTTCAATATACATACATTTTTTATTGGCATATTCGTACATACTTTTATACATTCACCAACACTGTCTCTTCAGTCTTCTGTCTTCATAGCTCAGTCAGTCCAGTCATCATCTTCATACCTGTCATATATAGAAACACACACAGAGTATCTAGAACAAAAATAATTTCTAAATTCTAGCAGATATAATTTTTTTTAAAAAAAATCATTTGCCTCAAAATTTCGGTTTGTTTCTCATCATTTTTCTGACTCGATCTGATTAATAACTGTGTCTATACAGCTTGTGATATTCACAGTGATACACTGTAAATACCATAAGGCAGATAACATATATATATAAAACACGGACAAGAAAACGTATCTGATGGCTGCATATACACACGTGTATAGATATACACGTGTGCACTGCCTCGCCAATCAGCGAGCAACTGAGGAGTAGCCACGTGGACCTTCTCGATTCAGTGCACACATGAAAACAACTTAAAGTAAAGTCAAAAACAACTCAAAGTGGTTGAGGCAACACAACAGTAATGGCCGAGCAACCTCACAAGTCAAGACAGTACAAAATGTTTCAATTCAGATCTGTATGAACACATGTCGAATCAAACAGCAAAGACATAGTGGCATGGACAGATCATTTGAATGAAATGCAAGTGATCAAGTTCATATAACAAAATTCATGTGATCAATGGCAAATCACTCAGTAAATACAGCAATATATGTGAATGATACACAGTGGTGGACATCGTACAATAAGCCAATGGTCGAGACAGTGTAAAAATATGGAGCAGCAAATCAGTGTATGTGACATTTCAAAGTAACAAGCATAACAAGCTCATGGATGGTGCAACAATTCATGGCAAGACAGAATGGTGGGGCTACAACATATAAAGTGTGCTTTGGCAAACAAAATTGGATTGGCAACACATCTCAGTTTCAACCCAAACTCAAAATGCATAAGTCTGCACTAATATGGTCAAAACATTTTTGTGCATGTATCGACTCAGCGTATCACAAATGAGATCATACAAACATATATGAGCTAACTTCAATTTCTAGTTTGCATGGCAGTATAAAAGTGTAGTGCAACTCCAGGGTGCTAATGAAATACACAAGCAAATAAACTAGATTGTGCACAAGAGCATGGAGGTGAGTACATACATGCAGCTGCAAGTAACATGAAGCAGTAAACAAATTTATGGTTCAGTCAAGGCATGATGAGGTGCATGATCATGTGAATACAATGGAAACATGGTGGCAATGAGCATGGTGATACATACATGTACAACATCATGTATATAATCAAGTAAAATAGCAAGCATCAGGCAGTGCATATGATTCATGGAGCAGCATTGCATGAATCAAAGCAGATCATAGTCTCTCAATCATGGGTCAAAATAAATGCATACATGTGTGCTCATGAGTGTCAACACAGCAAGTATTATTCCAATTTTTAGAAATAGCAAGTGCAAGAAATCATCTTTCAAAATGGAAAATATACAAATCCGGATTCAAATACATGCATGGATGGAACAATCAATTCATATGATAACATGCAATTAGTTTTGGCATAAATCAAATTTTCAGAATTATTCTATTCAATCAATGTCGAGACTTTCAAGTCATTTTTTTAAAAAAGGGTAAAGTTTTTTTTTTTACAATTCAATGCAAGCAGAAATCAATGGATTCAAACTTGGCAAGAGAACAATCCGGTTTAAAGATTTCACACTACATTTTGGGTCACAAATATCAGTTCAAGGCAGCAAATATTTTCCAGAGAACACACAAGGGGCAATATTCATTTCCAGAAATACTCATTTCATAAAAGCCAAGGAATCTATTATCAATCAAAGCGGAGAAACAATAGGAACAAAATTAAATCGAGTAATCAAAAAGGGAAAATACACGCAATCAGATCGAGCCACATTAATTCGAAATCAGATCTTTGATTTAGGGTTTCCTAAATCCTATATATATCCACATCAATTCATCACTGGCCTCATCAAAACCACAAACATTTGAATAGAAATTCGAAGAGATTAAACAGAGAAGAACTCACAATTATTTAGTGTTTCGATCAACACAACTACCAAATCAATCGAAGAATCACAGAGCATCAACGTTTCGAGCTTCAGAAGATTACTCAATTCACCAAGCAATCATTTCGATTTAGAGGATCTTAGAGAAACCCTAGTATATTTCCCAAATTCGTCGTCGCCATTTAATTTTCTCGAGAGAAAGGAAAATGATCGGATAAAATGAAATAAGGGTGCACTAACAACTAAAGTGGCCGGCCCATACATCTTATCTAAAAGGAGTTTGAAGTTTTCTTTTATAACGAGGGTTTCTAGTTGTTTTGTTTATTTGTTTTTAATTCTTTTTGTTGTATTTTCATTTTCTTTTGTAAACCGATCTGAATAGTTTCTAGGTCTGTAAAAACTATGGGAATCAGTCAGGGTGTTGACTGACAGTTGGCAGAGTCTGTAAAATCTAGGTTACTGGTTACGGGGTCGTAATCAGGGGAAATCTGATTGAGGGGATATCGTTCAGTCTAGGGTTTTGAGCGTAGGGTTAGAATAGGAGCGAGAGTCGCGAGTGTACATGGTCTTGTATGCGGGATCTATTCTATCACCTAGTAGAAACCTTAGGAATGCAGCAATAGGCAGAATTTTGCCAAAGTTGGGTATATCTTGTGTCATTTACTTTCTGCATTTCTATTTCTGCTATACTCTGTGATCTGTGAATATATTTTAATATCCCGTAATTTTTAAACTCTGCGATAAATTGCAATAAACCCTATTCACCCCCCTTTAGGGTTAATCTAGATCCAATAAGTGGTATTAGAGTAGGTATTTTTGTTTAACTCTAGAGTAATGGGTCACCCTAGTTGTCAGTCTAATGAGGGTCTATTTTCGATGGAACAGATTTTTTAAACTGGAAATCCAAAATGGAATATTATTTAAAATCTGTTAATATTAAATGTTGGGATGTTGTTATTAATGGGTTTGATAGTGTAGATATTATTTTCAATGCTAGTGCTATGAAAATTATATTTGATTATATTAGCACTGAACAGTTTAATCTTATCTGTCATTGTTTATCTGCACAGGAAATCTGGGATACTCTCAATGCGTTGTATGGAAAATCTGACGACTGCTCAAAACCCTAGAATGTCAACTCAGATTCAGATCTATGCTTAAAAGGAGAAACAGATGGATCAAACGATGGAGAATCAACAGATGCTGAAAATGAAAATCCCACATACGAAGATTTGGTTTATATGTGTGTTGATTTGACTAAATCTGTTGATAAACTCCAATCTAAAAACAAATCTCTGAAATCTAAGATTATGAGTTGACCATCAAAATTAATGATTTGGAAATAAAACTTGAATGCTCTAAAATTCTTCAAACTTTGATTGCAAAAGCTGTTTAAATTTGGAAAACAATCTTGTTCATCTGAATAAAAATATTCAAAAGCTTGAAAATGAAATTCTGATTTTAAAAGAGAACAAGATTGTGCTTGAAAGTACAAACAATCTTTTGCAAAACGAATTTGAAAATTTTAAAATGTCTAAAATCTCCAAATCTAAAATGTTTGAAAAAGAAAGCTTATTGAAAACTGAATCCATTTTGAAAGAGCTTGAAAAGGAAATTGAAAATTTGAAAAATTCTGAGAAACAACAACTTGAAAAACAAATTCAGTTTGAATCTGAAATTTTGGAATCCAAGACCAAAATCAAACTGCTAGAAAATGGAAATTTGATTTTGAAACAAAATGATACTGAAAGGAGAAAGATCGGCATTAATTGTTCAAATCTGATGAAAGAAAATTATGATCTTAAATCCAAAATCAACAACCTTGAATCTAGTTTGAAACGTTTCTCAACTGGTGAAAAATCATTGAATATGTTGTTGAAAAATCAATTCTCTTCCGGTAATAAAAATGGTCTTGGTTTTGAGAAAAGAAATGATTTTGAATAATGGAATTCGAATGATTTTAAAAATCCTTCAAACTTCTTTGAAAAGAATCAACCTGATAGTTTGAACTCTGATATTTTCAAAGGATTTTTAGATCACAAGCGAGATGTGAATTCACTTTATAATAATTCATCTAAACAATCCTGGATCGCAAAAAGCAATAAATCAAACTTCGTTAAATTCAAATAGATTTGGGTTCCAAAGGATACAAAGGTAAATTCAGATGGATTGTTATATAAACAGGTTTGGGTACCAAAACGAACAAATACAACTGTGAGTGGTTTTACTGCTTTTGTTAGACTGGTCAATCCTCTAAACAGTTAGGTACCAGAGGAGGCTGAGGAACTGCTGTGCTAAAAGAAACTAAATTCAAGTTGCTCAATATTTCTGTAATCATTCTTAGTTTCTTAGCCAAGTCTGTTGAGTCAGAGATTCGTTTGCTTACACTGAAATCTAGCATGATATCTTGACTCATCTCTGTTATTTTTTTTGTTTGTTCCTTTCTTTATGTCTTCTTCTACCCCCTTCTACCTCTTTCTTCTGATTAGTTTTGTCACTGCCATATTTTTGTTTTCTTCATGGACTGTCTCAACTTCCAATTGCAGTATTCATGATCTTCTGAAAATTCGCTTCATTTGGGTGAAAATACGATGTTTTAATCTTATCCAAATCTTGAATCTAAACCTGTATATATCTACAATTGTTTTGAAGTTCATTTTCTCTTTTCTGAATTCCTAACAGTGTTGACATATTCTTGTTATATCTTGAGCACTGTTAATATGAGTTCTAGATTTTTGAAGATCTGAAAAACAATTGAAATTTCACTCATCTCTGCTTTTCCGAGGTTCTTCTAATTCATTTTAGAAAGGCTTGACAATTTATACTCATTACAGCACACTGTTATTTATCAGTTGTGATAATTTAATTGATTTTCAGATTGGCTTGGATTTTTTTTGATCTGTCTTGAATCTCAGTGATACATCTTGAAAATCATCTTTATTCATGATCAACATTGTTGAAATTTGTTTTTTTGAAATCATCTGAAATTCTTGATATTTTGAATCTCACACATCTCCTAAATTTGAAATTATCAACCTTGTCTGACTGATTCATTATATCTGAAAACTTGACATTAATTCAAGTGATATCAAATAAATTATTTTGGATCATGAATATTTCTCAAGCCTGATGTAGATGATCTGAAGTCACTCTTGTTCTTGTCAGAAATTTCTAGAAAAAAAATTCTTTTGAAAATTATTCCTTGAAACTCACTATTCTTCATGATTATTAGATTTGAATATCAGTTTATTTAAAATCATTTGAAATTATCGATTTATTGAATCACACACATGTCTTGAATCTGAAATTTATAATCTGGTGTGATTGATTCATTGAATCCAGAGATTTTCATATTTCCTCAAATGATTTAAAATAAACTATATTTTATAATCTTGGATCATGGAATATTTTTTGTGACCATCATCTTGACTTGTCTGCTTTGAACTGATTTCTTGTGTTGTCCTGATATTGGTTTGAAAATATTTTGGTAATAGCTTGTTTTTTTTATTGATGCTCTGGTACTGTTTTTCAAATGACTACTTGTTGATGCTCTGATAAAAGTGCCAAATTTGTAATCATGTCTGTTTGGGCCTTGTGATTGAGTTTTTTTTTTTGTCCGTGATATCCTGGTTTGTCTCTAGTATCTTGTTACAATTCTCATTAATAGAGACACCACAATTGGTATTAGAAGTGCTGAATTTGTTTTGCTATATATATTTTGATCTTTCTTGTCCTGTATAGTTCTGTTCAATTTCCTCTTGTAATTGATTTTCAATCTTAAAGATATTTATTGATTATTCATTCAGAAATTGAAATTAATATCCAAATTGAACTGTATTTATAATTTATCGAAATTATTATCAGATTTTGATATTGTGATGAATTGTGACTGCAGTATATTTCATAACAAAAGGAGATTTTATTTGGATTTTCATGATGGTTGAATATTTATTATAATATCTTTGAACTGGCAATTATTTCATGACCATCTTCATTATCTATCACCATTCTGCCATCTATCATGATTTCATAATAATGTGGAGAGCTAATATTTTTTTAAAAAATCTTTTTGAATTAACAGTGAAAATTATTTGTGATAGAAATGGGACTATATTATTTTTTAGAATTAGTGGCAATTGTAAATTTTCAATGATCCTGGTACAATCGAGCATATTTCATAATATGATTAATTTAGAAATTTATTTCACAAACCATTTCTTTACCTACCAATTTTCTATCATCCATATTGGTTTTATATGCCGTGGAGTTTTTCCGTTAAGGCTGAAAATGATAAATATAATTAATACTAAAGTGTGTCTCTAATCTCATTTAAAAATCCAAGCTCTGGTCATGCATGGTTATAAGACAACTTATAATTTAAGCTGCGACTGACCTCATTTAAAAATCCAAGCTCTGGTTATGCGTGGTCAGTGTGCTCTTAAATAAAAAATAAAATAAAAAGAAATAATGTGCTATAAATTGACCTTAATTTGAAAATCTCCTTTGTGTGTATAAACCAACCTATCAATCAATTTTTCTATTTGTGAAATGTGTTGAAATCTTATGACGTATTATGATTTGTTGATTGAAAGGTATTGGGATTTGAGATTATTCGATTTTGTCACTTAAGTTGAATTTATAATTATAGTCCAAATCCATCACTGTTTTTTGTGCATCATTTTTATAAAATTCTTTTGAAAATAATTGGAAATATATGTTTTTATAACTCTCTCTATTATATATAAATTTCATCGTAAATCCGTCATTCTCTACAATGTGAAATATGCCACATGTTCTCAGTTTATTATGATTTTTGTTTGACTGATTGAGATTTATGATGACCGTTCTTCCTCTTAAGCTGATATAATATTTGTTAGTCACTATTCATCTATATTTTAAATTCTATATTCTTTTGATGATAACAAAAGGGGGAGAATGGGTTGAGATTTTGATTTATGAGTGAATAATTTATAAATATTTTTAATTTTGAAAATTTATTATTCAGTTCATTTCACTCATGCATAGTTATAGGGGGAGTTTTCTGTTGTAGAGGGAGCTAATAAATAGGGGGAGTTCAATGTTCACTATCAAACACATTTATTGTGCTCAAAATCTTTTATTTGTTTGTCATCATCAAAAGGGGGAGATTGTTGTATATAACGGTGTTGTATACACAATTATATGATTTTTGTTTGATGATAACAACCAAATATATATTATTTTAAATGTGTTTGTTATTGTACTGTTTCATATATTTATCACATACAGGAACATAATATTTATATTCAAACAGAATACACTATACAGAAATTCAAATATCTACACTATATTTTGTTTAAATATAATATTTTATTTCAATATTTAAAACAGTACAGATTTACAACTCCACTTTTTAAATAATTCACATGAATTTGTACTTGTAAATAAACAGTATACGATAGACAAATTTGTTTAAACAGCAATAAAATAATATTTTATTTCAATTAAACTTGTCTATTACAAACGTCAGTACAATTCATATATATACACAGCATTCATACATTCACTCATTTTACATTTCAATATACAGACATTTTTTTTATTGACATATTCATACATACTTTTATACATTCACCGACACTGTCTCTTCAGCCTTCTGTCTTCACAGCTCAGTCAGTCCAGTCATCGTCTTCATACCAGACATATATAGAAACACACACAGAGTATCTAGAACAGAAATAATTTCTAAATTCTAGCAGATATAATTTTTATTTTAAAAATTTATTTGCGTCAAAATTTTTGTGTGTTTCTCATCATTTTTCTGACTCGATCTGATTAATAACTGTGTCTAGACAGCTTGTGATATTCACAGTGATACACTGTAAATACCACAAGGCAGACAACATATATATATATATATATTAAATTTGGTGATACAAAATCACAAATTGATTGGAAATAATTTGCAAAGAATGGGAAGTAAATATTTTTATAATGGGAATGCATTGATTGCATTTGATGAGGTGGTAGAGAAATAAATGGAGGGATTAATTTCATCCATCTATGCTAAAGAAACCGATTGATTTACTTCCTATGTTTGCACATTTGTTGTTATGGTAATTTGTCTCCATTATATTATTACCATATGTTGGTAATTTAATTGATGACTCACATAGATTTGCACTGCCTATATATTAAGGGGTAGACTTTAGTGTAAACCCATCCTGGCCTGGAGCCAGTGATCCCCAATGGTGTCTCTTCTTGTCAAACCTGATTGAGGTTTGGATATGTAAACTCTTATTTTGCAATCTCTTGTTATTCTCTCATGTGGAATAAAATCTCTCTGTTGGACTAGACGTACACTATCTCGAGGATAGTGGAACCAGTATAAATATTTTGTCTCTTTGTTTCTCTGCTATAGTTATTTACTATTTTGTTGATGCAATAGAACAATTGCTATCAGATTAGATTGATGTTCAATTGGAAAATCTAGATCCTATTTATTACGCTTCCGCATATGCTCAATTTTCATAACAGATTGGTATCAGAGCAATCTTTACACAATAGATTGGTTTCAGAGCGAGGCGATTTGTTTTAAATTGTGCATCAATTATTTTTAAAAGGTTGGTAGATTCAGTGGTGATTATGCTATTACTATTTTAAAGAAAAGGAGACTTTGGTGGAGGAGATTATGTCAAGAGTGAAGAGCATTCCAATCTGGGAACTTTGACGTGATATGGAGTTTATTGTGAAGAAGCCCTCTGATATGGATGAGGGAAGATGGAAGAAGATGAAGAAGAAGTCATGTGACGGTTGAAAAACCTAATCCACAGCAAGGTGGAGAGGTTAATATGGTCACTGCTTATGGTCCTAAGGTGGAGGATCATGATATCGACAAGGGTCTAGATGTTGATGATGCTCGAGGGATCCCGGAGATGAAGAGATCGTGTCAAACGAACGACGGATGTCAAGTTTTGAAATCCACAAAGACGATGGAGATCTTGTGATATTGCAAGCATTTTATAGACCGTTGGTTGATGCACGGTGCAGCTCAGGTGGTAGATGCATCTTTTGCAGGCGGTGGGTTGTGTTTGTAATTGAGGTGTGGTCGTAGTCCTTTAAAATCGACTGGGTGTATCTTGTTGCCCTGAAATTGAGGTTGGTTTAAATTGAGAGAATAATTTTTTGGTCTTGGTGGTGTTGAGATTACATTGGAATCTGCCTTTTTTTTATTTTGGATATTTGCAACATTTTGTTGGCGGGCAGGGACGTAGTCTGAGCTCGTTAATAATTGTGTGATGGGGGGTGGCTTTGCTGGAACCCATTTGGTAAATATTCATTTTTTGGTGTATCTCGTTGTGAGATTTTGATTGAAGGTGGAGTTCTGTTAAAGAGTTTTATGATGAGAAGAGAATTTGACTCAAGGTAGGGGTGCTGGAGATATGTGATTTTGCATCAAGGTGGAATGTTAAATTTGGTGATACAAAATCACAAATTGATTGGAACAAATTTGCAAAGAATGGAAAGTAAATATTTTTATAATGGGAATGCATTGATTGCATTTGATGAGGTGGTAGAGAAATAAATGAAGGGATTAATTTCTTCCATCTATGCTAGAGAAACGGATTGATTTACTTCCTATGTTTGCACATTTGTTGTTATGGTAATTTGCCTCCATTATATTATTACCATATGTTGGTAATTTAATTGATGACTCACATAGATTTGCACTGGCTATATATTGAGGGGTAGACTTTAGTGTAAACCCATCCTGGCCTGGAGCCAGTGATCCTCAATGGTGTCTCTTCTTGTTAAACCTGATTGAGGTTTGGATATGTAAACTCTTATTTTGTAATCTCTTGTAATTCTCTCATGTGGGATAAAATCTCTCTCTGTTGGACTGGACTACACTATCTCGAGGATAGTGGAACCAGTATACATATTGTGTCCCTTTGTTTCTCTGCTATAGTTATTTACTATTTTGTTGATGTAATAGAATAATTGCTATCAGATTAGATTGATGTTCAATTGGCAAATCTAGATCCTATTTATAGCGCTTCCGCATATGCTCAATTTTCATAACAGATTGGTATCAGAGAAATTTTTACACAATAATATATATAGTACAGGGACAAGAAAACGTATCTGATGGCTGCATATGCACATGTGTATAGATATACACGTGTGCACTGCCTCGCCAATCATCGAGCGACTGAGGAGTAGCCACATGGACCTTCTCGACTCAGTGCACATATGAAAACAACTTAATGTAAAGTCAAAAACAACTCAAAGTGGTCGAGGCAGCACAACAGTAATGGTCGAGCAACCTCACAAGTCAAGATAGTACAAAATGTTTCAGTTCAGATCTGTATGAACACATGTCGAATCAAACAGCAAAGGCATAGTGGCATGGACAGATCATTTGAATGAAATGCAAGTGATCAAGTTCATATAACAAAATTCATGTGATCAATGACAGATCACTTAGTAAATACAGCAATACATGTGAATGATACACAGTGGTGGACATCATACAATAAGCCAATGGTCGAGACAGTGTAAAAATATGGTGCAGCAGATCAGTGTATGTGACATTTCAAAATAACAAGCATAACAAGCTCATGGATGGTGCAACAATTCATGGTAAGACAGAATGGTGGTGCTACAACATATGAAGTGTGCTTTGGCAAACAAAATTGGATTGGCAACACATCTCAGTTTCAACCCAAACTCAAATTGCACAAGTCTGCACTAATATGGTTAAAAAAAATTTGTGCATGTATCAACTCAGTGCAACACAAATGAGATCATACAAACATATATGAGCTAACTTCAATTTGTAGTTTGCATGGCAGTATAAAAGTGTGGTGCAACTGCTGGGTGCTAATGAAACACATAAGCAAATAAACTAGATTGTGCACAAGAGCATGGAGGTGAGTACATACATGCATCTGCAAGTAACATGAAGTAGTAAACAAATTTATGGTTCAGCCAAGGCATGATTAGGTGCATGGTCATGTGAATACAATGGAAACATGGTGATGCATACATGTACAACATCATGTATATGATCAAGTAAAATAGCAAGCATGAGGCAGTGCATATGATTCATGGAGCAGCATTGCATGAATCAAAGCAGATCATAATCTCTCAATCAAGGGTCAAAATAAGTGCATACATGTGTGCTCATGAGTGTCAACATAGCAAGTATGATTCTAGTTTTTAGATATAGCAAGTGCAAGAAATCAGCTTTCAAAATGGCAAATACACAAATCCGGATTCAAATACATGCATGGATGGAACAATCAATTCATATGATAACATGCATTTAGTTTTGGCCTAAATTAAATTTCCAGAATTATCCTATTCAATCAATGTCGAGATTTTCAAGTCATTTTTTAAAAAAGGGGATTTTTTTTTACAATTCAATGCAAGCAGAAATCAATGTATGGGATCAATCAATGGATTCAAACTTGGCAAGAGAACAATCTGGTTCAAAGATGTTCACACTACATTTTGGGTCACAAATATCAGTTCAAGGCAGCAGATATTTTCCAGAGAACACGCAAGGGGCAATATTCATTTCCAGAAATATTCATTTCATAAAAGCCAAGGAATCTATTCTCAATCAAAGCCGAGAAACAATAGGAACAAAATTCAATCGAGGAGTCAAAAAGGGAAAATACACGCAATCAGATCGAGCCACATTAATTCGAAATCAGAGTGTTGATTTAGGGTTTCCTAAATCCTATATATATCCACACCAATTCATCACTGGCCTCATCGAAACCACAAACATTTGAATAAAAATTCGAAGAGATTAAACAGAGAAGAACTCACAATTATTTAGTGTTTCGATCAACACAACTCCTAAATCAATCGAAGAACCATAGAGCATCAATGTTTCAAGCTTCAGAAGATTACTCAATTCATCAAGCAATCATTTCGATTTAGAGGATCTTAGAGAAACCCTAGAATATTTCCCAAATTCGTCGCAGCCATTTAATTTTCCAGAGAGAAAGGAAAACGATCGGATAAAATGAAACAAGGGTGCACTAACAACTAAAGTGGCCGGCCCATACATCTTATCTAAAGGGCGTTTGAAGTTTTCTTTTATAACTAGGGTTTCTAGTTGTTATGTTAATTTGTTTTTAATTCTTTTTGTTGTATTTTCATTTTCTTTTAAACCAATCTGAACAGTTTCTAGGTCTGTAAAAACTAGGGGAATCAGTCAGGGTGTTGACTGACAGTTGGCAGAGTCTGTAACATCTGGGTTACTGGTTACAGGGTTGTAATCAGGGGAAATCTGATCGAGGGGATATCGGTCAGTCTAGGGTTTTGAGCGTAGGGTTAGAATAGGAGCGAGAGTCGCGAGTGTATATAGTCCTGTATGCGGGATCTGTTCTATCACCTAGTAGAAACCTTAGGAATGCAGCAGTAGGCAGGATTTTGCCAAAGCTGAGTATATCTTATGTCATTTACTTTCTGCATTTCTATTTCTGCTATGCTATGTGATCTGTGAATATATTTTAATATCCTGTAATTTTTAAACTCTGCGATAAATTGCAATAAACCCTATTCACCCCCCTCTAGGGTTAATCTAGATCCAACAACGCCTTCCTGAAATCGCTCCTAAACAGGTTACATTGTTTATTAGTTATTTGATTTTATTTTATTTTTAGAAAAAAAACGTAGTTGTAGGGATTTCATATTTTGCTTAGTCATTGATGCATGCTACTCAAATTGATTCCGCCTTCCTGACACTGCTTCTGAAAAGGTTACCTTTTTTTTGAGAAATTACATAGTTTTAGGGATTTCAGCTTATTAAAATCTTCATCAAAGTGTAATTGAGAGCTTGAATCTTGTACAGTATCACTCTTCCATGGATAATTGCCAATATTTCCAACCTTCCAACACTGCATATCATTTGCCGAATTGCTCTAGTATGGAATTGATGAAACTGAAGTGGAGACCATATAAGTGGTATCAAACTCAAGATTCATGTTTTGGTTGAACATCATAAGCTGATCAGAATTTCAATTATGGGGCAATCTGTTTAAATTTTCTTGAGCTTGAGGACTTGTTAGTGTTTTCTTTTGGATTTTAAAAACATGATGTACTCTGTTGCTTTTGGATTTTACTAGTTCTTAATCTTATAGTAGCCATGGTACAGAATGCCTTTTTTCAGCATAGATTATTTAATTGTTGATATTTGAATGTATATTGTATTTGAATTATTGTCTCATTTTTTATCTTAAAGTAGTTAATGGTGCTATTATTCCTATTCTTAGTCGCTATATATGCATGGTTCAGTTTTGGAGAATTATATGTAATAGAGGAATTTTCTTATGAACATACTTACGAAACGATGCATAAAACTGTATAAAAACGAGTTTGCTCGAGTTGTTGATCAATGAACACTCCACATTTACAGTTAGACATATAAATACTGTAGATTTGTTCATACTTGCAGCAACTGTTGGGGCTTGGAAAAAATTTGCAAACATGTTAATATATGTAGTGTCATTTTGCTTATGCCATAGGTATGTTGCACTTGATAGTTTTATAACAATTTTATCTATTTGTTTGAGTATCTTTTATAAGTTGCATCTGTCAGCAGTTTAAATACTTGTTAATATATCTACCCTTTGTCAAAATAGTTAAAATAAGAATGAACATTATTTTACTAGTGCTCATTTTTCGTGTTGTCACAGTAAATACATTAAAAAATCGCTGATTTTGTTTGACCGCATATGCTTGGTATATTTCATATTTGTAATGTATTTAAATTGTAATATAGTACATGAGAGATTTATTTAAAATATACGAGCTATTAAAAGCCTACAAATGCTTGTAGTACACTAGCTCTAAATTATACTATCTATTTGTAATAGTTACTATACCGGATATACAGACTATTTAAAGCTATACTTTTGATTAAAAGCCATTAAAATTGCATATACTATATTACATATTGTGTGATGATTTATATATGTGTTGTGACTCATTCGAATCAATACATTGATAGTATATTGTTATCTCAAGTTGATTTACATGTAAAATTCAGTTTAACCGAATTTCTACTTTATATCTTACTTGTTATAAATAGTATACAATAAGAAAGCCATTAGAAGAGAAGAAAGAGGATACTTTTTATTCATTCATCAATTAGTACACTATTTACAATACATGAGCTCCTTATATAAAGGCTTGGAAGCTTGGAGTAAAATTTAACCCACAATGTGGGACTAAACAGAATATGGCAAATGCATATTCACTCATATATATTAAAACACTCCCCCTTGAATATGCGTCTTCAAAATCTTGAATGCTCTGCTGACTTGAAGTTGTTCATTTTAAAACATATATGATGATTGCTCCCCCTTATAATTATCCGTTTAGTCGATACAACTATTGTCTGTTGCCTTCAAAACTCTAATAGGAAAACCAAATGGGAAAAACCTTGAACGATAAAAAGAGTACAACATCTGACATTATGAATATCATATTAAAATGATATTCCTTAAAAGGGTTTGATTCTTCAGGATCAAAACAATGCCTCATTAAAAACCTTTTTATGAAAAACCCTATGGGAAAAATCATAAACAAGGAAAAGAGTGCAAATTTATTTCCTTTTTAGGTAACATGTTTTACAATGTTACCATAAGGGTTGATACTTCAAGATCAAGATAATGCCTCATTAAAAACCTTACTAACAAAAACTCAATGGGAAAAATATTAGTGAAGGAAAAAAGTACATTATAATATAATTTTATATGCTCCCTCTTATTTATAACTCATTATTCAATTAGTCTATTGATATAGTCGACGCATGCCAATTTCGTACATCATCTTCTGGAATAATAATTTTGAAATCGCCTTTGAGAACAGATCTATCCGCTTTTCCTGAACAGAATTTGTTTCTCCTCATTCCTGTTATCCTTTCATTTATGTGTGAAGAGAAATTTAGAAGAAATTTGCTCCATCCTATCAATCTTGATATAATTCACTTGAATTTGAGTCATGCAAATTACCTTGTCTTCATAAGTAATAGTTTAATGCATCAAAAGATGTTTGATACTTCTGGATCAAAATGTTGCCTCGTTAAACTTTACTAAGAAAAGCCCGATGGGAAAAATCTTAGTGAAGGAAAAAGAGTACAATATAAAATGTCATATTTACTACGTCAAAAGTAGCATGATACTTCTGGATCAATGTTATGCCTCGTTAAAACCTTAATAAGAAAAACTCAGTGAGAAAAATCTTAAATAAGGAAAAAGAGTACATTATAACTTATTTTTGCATGTTACTTTTGGGTTGATACTTCTGGATCGTGACCCATGCCTCATTAAAACCTTACTAAGAAAACCCAGTGGGGAAAACTTAGTTAAGGAAAAAGAGTGCATTATATCATACTTATGGATGCTCCCCCTAATTTAATAATTTCCTCTGAGTTCGTATTCTTCTTTCAATAACTCAAATTGCTTACAAATACTTCTTAATGAAGTTTTTCTTTTAAAACTTCATGTGCATTTCCATGCTTCAGGCATGTTTTCTTATTTAAAACGCCTTGCTTTTGTGATTTGTATGTTACTATTATTCATTTATGAGTACACTTAGATGCTTATAATTTTCTGTTTTAATCGGACTTGCATATTACAATACACATTTGATGAATAAAACAACTTTCATTACTAAGCAGGAAGTAATCTACTCAACTTAAAGTATATCAAGATTTTCATTACAACAATACTTAGAAGAATTAAGTATATCAAGATTTTCATTACAACAACACTAAGTAGTAAGTAATCTACTCACCTTGAAGCTAATCAAGATTTTCATTACAGCAATACTTAGAAGAATGTTGAAATCTATCATTCGTGTTCTTGGTATTCTTTATAATAACAAATGCTATTTATGTTCTTCAGGAACTTATATATTATAATAAGTTTTGCATATCGCAACTACCACTTCAATGGATATTAAGAGTTTTATTACAACAATTCTTGAAGTGATCTACTCATCATGAATTATTTCAAGATTTTCATCACAACAATACTTAAAAGAATGTTGTAATTTACATTTCTTACTCTTTGTCACTACCAAAGTTATTTAAATTCTTCTAGAATTTGTATACTTTCATCGTTTATACCTTCAGGGTATTGTAAGTGTTTTAAACAGTTTCACCACTTTAATCAATTTAATTTTCTCTGAAAATACAATGCTCATGACACTTACCATGTTGTTGACACTCTATAGTGCTTTAGTAACTTCTATGTGCTTTTATCATTATATATATTTCTATTTTTATCTTATGAACTACAGATTCATATCTTATGGACTACAGTTCCATATTATCTTATTTAGGAGAATTTCATGATGGCCAATTATATTTCTCTCTAATATAGGATTTTTAATCCATTTATAAATATAAGTGCTTTATTATTTATTAATTTATCATCGATGACTATTTCTTGTCAGTTCTATACATAAATTATTGAGATCTCAAAACTTATCATGCTTTAGGTACCTAAACCACTTCTGGGGTTATTTTGACAATCATGTTATGGGTTTCTTTAAAAGCACCTTTCGTGTTTCTTCAGAAACACTCACCTCCTTTATTTTGCATTTTTATGACTTACTCCAAAAATATTTTGAACTGACTTTTATGCCATATTTTCAGCTGTGATTTACACCTTTTGATCCTTCGGGGATTCAAATGTATATTGGAGAAAGTCTATTAGGTACATAATTGATCATTTATGCAAGTTACTTAATAATTTGCATAATTCTATATGTTAGCAAATATTTAACATCGACGATTCTTTTATCCTCCTCCTCAATGTTGACAAACATTGTCACGTTAAATAATAAACCTAATTTGGATTCATTTTTGATCCATTATAGTATCATAGCTAGCAAATACATTAGATGTATTTCAACTGCAGGAGGATAATGCTCTTATTAGTTGATAAGATGCATTCATATTGTATTGTTTATTCCCTTTCAATGATCTAATGACTTGGAGGAATTTTCTATCATTTGAATATGCACATGACTTCAGGTCATTTAATATTGATGTCAATCGACTTTCTAAAATATAAAATAATATATGCATAATTTATAATATGAGCTCATGACAACTTCAGGTTGTTAATTAAATATTCGCATATATGTGTATATACATACGTCCATGTATTACATATGTAATTGATTTGCATATTCTCTCTCATTCAAGTTATTGATTTTAGAACAAATTGTTTATAATATTCCAATCATTAATTTTTGCTTATCAAGCAATTTCAACGTGAATCTTAAAGATCGTTTCATAATATCCAAAATATCTGATTTTGAATTGTATTGAACTTCCAGTTCAAGAAATATATGAACAACTTCGAGTTATTAATCCATATTGAACTTCTGATTCAAATAATATATAAACAATTTCAAGTTTGTTAAACTGTATTGAACTTCTAGTTCAACTATATTGAATTTCTGGTTCCATTGTATTGAACTTATGATTCCACTGTATTGAACTTTTGGCTCCACTTATTGAACTTCTGGTTCCGCTGTGTTGAACTTCTGGTTCAAATAAAATATATAACAACTTCGAGTTGTTAAAATTTATTCTTCAATACAATATGTAAATATAAATATATAAGCAAGATACAGCTCATTTTGAAGATTATGCAATCTTTGGATGCATTATTATTGTCGCATATGATTTAACTTCTTTAAGAAGTGTAATGTTATTATTTCATATGGTTTGAATAAAGTTTCAGGCTTTTAAATTATGAAGTATTTCAAATTCATTTATTGAGGAACTTCGAGTTCCTATACATATATATACACACATACATATGTATATCAATTTTATAAATTTATGATGAACTTCTGATTCTCAATCTTTTAACATACTTTTAATTTAGAGGCTTTTACATTCTTGTTAATTGTCAAGATTTCAGACTGTAAATTTCATCAAAAAATTCTTTTTTCGTAGTCCAAGACTTCAGGTCTCAGATTTGAGTTATACAATTTTTTCCATTACATTAGATATTAGTTGCCAAATATATTGACTAATAATACATATGTCTATTCTTATTCCAAACACAAACATACATCATTTAACTTACAATAGCTAATGCTTTTAATACATTTATAATAATATAGTAATACAATATATATTACCATAACGATGCATATAATACATTTATTATAAAAGTAACGGAAATAACCATTGTACGGTCTAAATATATTAACCAAATAAATAAATTTTACTTGAATCAACAGAATAAAATTTTGATCTAGCTACAGAATTGGTCAACGACCAAACTAAAATAAACAACTTATAGTTGTACTACATTTCTCAATAATCAGAATTTCTAAAATATCGTATATATGCTTAATATCTAATCAAGAATTGAGTAGAAATGCATAATTATAGGACGAGATTTTACATTCTTCAATATGAATGATTCGAAAAACTTGCAAATCTATACATAAAATTGACAACATAAAAAGTACATGTTTCAATTGTACTATCCATATATAGATCTTTCTTTTTACATCAAAATTACTTCTTACCATCATAGAAATAGCAGGTTCTAAGTTTTCCATTTTTATAACGAAAAATTACTTTTGCATTCACTTCCGGTGTGCAAAATTAAGATCAATATTTAGATCTTAACTTAATATGATCTTCGAGATGCATATTATCCTTAGTCATTAAATTTGTATCATCATCTTTGATATTTGAAAATATTTCAATGAAAATTCTTTTATAGACATAACAGAATATAATATCGCTTATGGGGTATTCCATAAACACTGTTTATGGAATTTTAATACATATTTTCCTTTTTTTAAGGAAAAATTTATGAACTTTTTCTACAAATATTTTATCACCTTTAATTGTAGAAATTTCTTCTGGAGATATTTTACCATTTTCAGCTATACAAATATCCTCTAAAAATATTTTGTTATCACTGCTTCTGGGATGAACTTATCTCCACCAGAGATAAATATATACAAACTATTGATATATCATATCAATATACAAAAATATATTCAAACCTTAAACGCATTAACAAAATTAGGTGCATTAATTAAAAAAAAATAAGATTCAAGAGAGAAAAAAATACTACTTCTGGAGTGTATGATATTCCTTTAGGGAACATATCTTTTATTTATGTAATTGCAATACAACAAAAAAATCTCTAACATCTCTTCTAGGATGTTGGATTTGCTACATAAAATTAAATCTCTAAAACATTTCTTTAAGAGATTAATATGCATACAATATCTTCAGGATATTCAGTTAGTATAAACCGTACATGAAAGATGTCAGTTAGATGAAACATGTTTAGAGATTTTCTATTGAATCTAATGTTTTTGTTACATATTATAATGTTTGTCTCTTTTAACTTCTTCTGGAGGTACAATATTTTTATATCATAACTTTTAAGAAAGCTTCGAGCTTTTGTTTCATCTTTCCCATTTGCATATGAACTCCAGGTTCTTCATTTGCATATGAACTTCAGGTTCCTCATTTGCATATAAACTTTAGGTTTCTTATTTGCATATGAACTTCAGGTTCCTTATTTGCATATGAACTTCAGGTTCCTTATTTGCATATTTTGTCTACATCATGAGTTTTCAATTTCACTTCTAGTGATAAATCAATATTGCTACTGAGTTTAAATGCTACATCATCATATTTTATACCCATAATTCTGTTGGGTGTACATAAAAAAAAATCATACATATTTTATCTTCAGTCTATCCAAAAGATTCACATACGAAAAGTAATAGTAGATCGGAAAGTATAAAACTAGATCTACCTCTACATCATCAATAATGTAAATAATACATATACAATCGAATTTCCATCAAATTGGATTTGGAAAATTCAAAATTAGATCCGCAAAGAAATGAAGGAATACATCTACATATATTTTGGATCAAAAAACAAAAAATTAGATCTAAAAAGTTAGATCCATTAGAATATAATCTAGATCTACAAATAAATAAATAAATAAATAGGAAAAGAGATCTAGAAGTTTGAGTCGGATCTAAAAGAACCGAAGATATGACAAATTCATAGATCCATTGATCCAGTATTCTCAAATAGAAAATATTTGTATAACAAATATATAAATTCATGAATTGATATCTTCAAATAAAAATTACTTACAAACAATACCTCCAATAGAGCTTCGTGCTTATAACGTGTTATAAATAATATACAATAAGAAAGCCATTAGAAGAGGAGAAAGAGGATTCTTTTTTTTCATTCATCAATTAGTACACTATTTACAAATACATGAGCTCCTTATATAAAGGCTTGGAAGCTTGGAGTAAAATTTATCCCACAATGTGGGACTAAACAGAATACGACAAAAACATATTCACTCATATATATTACAACATTACTTTCTTTTTCTCAAAGTAACATATAATTTTTTAAATAAAATCTATAAAATATGTTTTAATAAATAATTTTATATTTCATATTGAACATCTTAACGGTCGGTTTTTCCACGGTAATACTACTATGTTTTTAGCGACGTACTTAAATTTAAGATTGAGACCTTTCATGTTCAAAATGCATGTGGTGTCCATTGAGAATAATTAGAAAGAGATTGAGAGCTATGGTATATATTGATGATAAGAAGTTAAAAATATAGAAATGTTTAATGATATAAAAAAGTTACATTCTTTTAAAATTTTAAATACAAAAATGTTAGCCGGGCCAGAAAAATAGCCTATGGCGCTCTGACCGATTAAAAGGAAAACCTTTCCCTTCGCATTAACGTATGGTCCCATGCCAGCTGGACTAATAGCACAGATTACTCCTCACTGGTTTCCCACTTTCAGCAACAAAAGGGGGAAAAAAAAGGAAGAATTACAAAGACATAAATCAGTTCTAAATTTAATGGCTTCTTCGTTTCCTTCTTCTTCCCAAAACCCCAATCTACAGCAACATAAAAATTACGAGGTCCCACCATTCCTAACCAGAGAACAGTTCCTGCTCCGCCGCGCTAGCCTTTCAAAATCTCTGTACAAAATTTATAAAGATCATTATTGGGCTCTCGTGGAAGAAATTAGGGCGAAACATCGCGATTACATCTGGAATTGGGGGGTAAGTCCTATCGCGGAAGAAAATGAGGAAAATATTGTCGGAACATCTAATGGGGAGATTTCTAGGGTTAGGACTAAATGTGGTTTTAACAGTTGCAAGGCAAATGCGATGCCGTTCACTAAGTTTTGTGCCCTGCATATTTTATGCGATGTCAAGCAGACACTTTACAAAGGCTGCGTCTACAAAAGGTGACGTAAATTTTCATGGTCTTTTATTTTTACGTTTTGATTGTCATATTTAAAACTGTTAGCAAATAGTGTGAATAATTGGCTGAAGATTTAAGTTTCGTAAATGCTAATTTGCCCGCTATTCATTTTGTCAAAAACTACGATAGAGACAAGAAAATAGGAGACCCAACTCTTGAATTACACAAATACCCCTTGAATTCATTGTTTGCTACCCCTGAATTCCGTATTCACCCCTATTTCTTACTTTTTGACAAAAACTTTTTCGGATATTGTAGCATTTCTCTTTAAGTTTATGCTGCTTGCTTTGATGTAATGCTGAGTCAGCTGGAAATTTTGAATCTGGGTTACTTTATAGTAAACTGTATTAACACCCCTACCAATCTCCTTACTCACCCCAGTAAAAAGTAAAAATAAATAAGGACATACTTCAGCTGTTTCATTTGCCAGTTAGTTTAATAAATCTATTTGAAACATGAAAAGAAAGAAAGGAAGAAGATGTGGGAGCTGAAGAAGTGGATGCTTTGAAGCAAGTGTTAATGCACATGGTTGAAACATCACATCTTGCTGGCATTGTTGTCAAAAATCATAAAATCCTACGATTTAAGTCCTGTTTCAAATCGAATCTCTCCCTTTACGATTCGATTTATATTTCGATTCAAATCCGTTAAAACCACTTTCATTCAAATATATATTGGTACATTCAATATACTTATTTGATTCTATAACTTCAATTCTAAGTTTTTATAAACAAATTAAAAATGGAACAAGATAAAAAATTGAATTTTAGGTTTTAGATGTAGAAGCTCAAAAATAATTGTCAATTTCGAAGTGTATATGAACTTTAAAGTATGGATCTTTTAAACCCACCATTTTTTATTTGAATCCCGTTTCGATTTAAAATTTAAATTTTACAATTTATGATTTGAATCTCATTTTGACAATCTTGCTTGCTGGAATAAGAAAAATTGATTCGGAGTTCCACAAATTTGAGGTTTGAATATTTCATTATGAAACAAAATCTTCGTTAGATGTAAGCATTATAAACTAATTCAATGAAACAGGATTACAAAGTTTTTGTCCCTTCGTTGTTAGAACAATGTGTTTGATATCTTTTTGTAGTAAAAAGGATTGAAGAAAAAAGCAAGGTAGAAGAATGAGGTAAATCTGGAATAGACAGGGATATTAAGAGTGAAAACTAGGGTTTGATATTTTTCTTTTAAGTTAGTGGGAGGTGTATGGAAATTATTGGGGGCTGATAGAATCAGCCTTATTTTATATGCTTTTGGCGCAAATGATTTTTTGGCTTTTGGGGGTAAAGTTGGGATATGCAATTGTTAGATTTTAGATGTACATAACGTTTTGGTAGAATATGTCCCAGTTTGACATTCTATTGAAGGATTGTATGCAGTTGTGGTTTCCGATTCATACAAGTCATGTTTGTATTATTGTTTTCAAGGAACTCAGTGCATATCAATGTTATTAGTTTTGAATCAAAATCTTTGGATGGTTTTCACACCGATGCTATTGTGAACTTTTTCGCCCTGGTGTCCTATGTCCCAAATTTTGCAATCCAAAATGTGGGACTTTGATTGCTTATGGACTATATCATTTTCTCATTCCTAATAGAAGATCACATTCATAGATGTTTTTTCATTCTTTTAACTTCCCATGTGGGTCCAAAAAAAAAAACTGCATTATGATGACTATTTACCAGAGCTCTATATTTGTTAACATGTGCAAAAAAATGTTGATTTTTTAATTTTCAAATGAGTAGAATTCATTTAATCAATATCAAAATAATCATGTAACTATTCTCCTATAAAAGGAATTTTTGTATTATTGTTTTTTATGGATTGTGTATGTTAATAAGTTAATATATTTAGATAGTAATTATCATAAAAAAAATCTGAAAATGTCAAATTTAGTTTTTTTAGTTATCCTGAGATAGTCCCGGGATGAATTTTAAAATCCAAGATGTACGTCCGAGATACACTTATCTCATCGAAGATCATGTTCGGTACAAGATATTGTTTGTAGAATTACGATATGAAACTTGATTAAAATCCGAGATTTAAATTCTTGATTCATTAATATGTATGCAAGGCCGCTGCCAACATATTCATTTCCCAATCCCAATTTTTTTTCATGTTTATGTTGCTCCTTTATTTAATATACAACAATACATTTATATCTACGAAACAAAATGTAAATTCTATTATTAAATTTAACATCTGTGACGGCCCGCCCCGCACCAACCGACATTTACTACAAAAGTGCGCTGTACACATGTCCAGTCAGCACGGGACGGTCGTCAGAAGGAGAGGAAAGAAGGAAATGAGCTAACAAGAAACCTGTAGAATGTATCACAGCGTATTGAACAAAATATAATAACAACATACTTGACATAAAACAGGTGAGACAGTGCATAAACTGAAAACAAACTAACATAGCAGCGGAAAATCCAAGTACAGCTTATGATCCAAAGCCAACATTATTACAACTTTTCAAACTGTCTCAAAAAGCAAAAGCAAGATAATGGAGGTACACTACTAATGCCCAAGTAGCGACCACCAACGACACAGAGAGAATAACTATATATCATACGTGGAAGCCTCCTGCTCGCCTCCGAATCAGCTACTCGCGCATCACCAGCTAACATGTCTCTAGTCTGCTCGTGTGAGCACCCATAGTGATAAGAAGAGACATAAAACTCTGGGTCAGACAAAAGTCTGGTATGAGCGATAATCATCTAAACAGAACAATAAAAGGTATACTAAACCATACCTGAACCTGGACCTGCAACCAAAGAGTTAGCACTACATACTGTACAACACTCTAAGGTGCCATTTCAAATGGTGTAAAGATAACGGGGGTGTGCATGTCATAGTGATGGCAAACAATCAAGCATAGCAACCATCCTCACATTTCTCACTCAGTGCGTAAAGCATACGATATTCACCACTTCGATCACCTCAATATCTTGCTATGATCACCTTGCCCCATGAAGTCATAAATGACTTCACTGCACTGATACATAGCCACTAATCCTTCGCTATGTCCACTTTGCCCCATGGAGTTGTTCACCCCATCTGCGCTGGCTCATAGCCTTACTAATCCTTGACTATGTCCACTTTGCTCCATGGAGTTGTTCACCCCATCTGCGCTGGCTCATAGTCTTACTACGATCATTTTGCCCCTCGAGTCATAACGACTCTACTGCACTGATAACGTAGTCCTATCATTCATGGTGAATCAAAGTTATGAACGTCGACAACTCCTTAGCTCACGTCCCGCAGCAAAGCCCAACCATGAAGTGAACTCATTGGTTCCCAACTGGATCCTGAGCTCTAACTTCCATTTGGACTACCTTTGCATCTCGGGTTATTGATCACCACCGGATCGGTTCAGATCTCCCCCTAATCATCAGTTCGGTTCGGTTCGGAATGCTCCTTCTTCACTGGATCAGATCGGGTCGTCATCACCCCTGGCGGATCGGGTCGGGGTCTCCAGCTTGCCGCGGTTCGGATCGGGTGCTCTCTTCAGGTCAGTTCGTGGTGCCTTCAACTCGTGGGTGAGCATCCAGGTCGAAGCGTTCAAGTACAAGTGGATCATGGATGTTGTCTTCCTCTGGTCGGATCGGGGTGCGAAGCACGAGCGGATCGGGTACGAGAGGCAGTTCACGGTTGATGTTCGTGGACCTTGCGCAGACGGTTCGGCTCGGAGGAGATGACTTGGCTCGTGGTGATGTCCCACGATCCCATAGGGCGATCCGATCGACCCTCAATCCCCATCCGATCTGAATTCCTGCACCCTGTCCAGCGAGTTGTTTACGCCATTCGACGGCGTTTTCGACCATTCTAACTATTCTAAACAATCACAAGTCATACCAAACAGTCATAGCAACAAGTGAAAGTGACCTCAAACACCAAAACAACAATATGATAGGTTAAAATGGATCAAATGTAGTCAAAACCCCATATTTTCCCTTAAGCATGTTTAGGTGAAACTAAGGATATGATTAGCAAAACTTAACCAAATTAACCCAAATTCATATCAGAGATCTAAAACATTATTTAAGAATTTATAAGTATTTTTTCAGAATTTTATCATGTTTAAATTCGCTAATTAACACTAATTACCCTTAACTAGCCATAATTAGTGAGGAACTATGCAAATCACTCACCTTAGCCACAAATAAGACTTAGATCTGAAATAAATCTCTGGTTTGGTGCGAATCCCAATGCTAAGCAGCAGCTCTAATGTTGATCTCTCTTGATTTGTTGTTGCTAAGCTTAATCCTTGATTAGAAAGTGATTTTGAGATGATTTAGAGGTTGGAGGCAATTTTTAGGGTTTCTAAGAGGTAAGTGGAGGCTAGAAAACTGAAATGGAATGAAACCCTAACTCTTTTCAGCCTCCCCATAACACTAATCCCGAAATGGGTTATGGGCCCAATTACTAATCACCTTATTTGGCCCGGTTAAGCAGTTTTTCACCTTCCAAATCTTATTTCAGCCATATTTCTCAAACGGTAAGTCCGTTTTTCACATGTGACCACTATACGGAAAGATAAACCATCATCCGAAGCCAATGGAAGTTGTTTCAGGTCAAAACTCATTTCCAATCAAAAGTTATGGACGAAACAAGATCAGTTAGGGGCAAAACGGTCATTTAAAAATCGGCAAAAATCATGAACATGGAAAATGACCCCAATAGTCGTTTCCCAAAGTTACATGACCATACGACTTCATATAAGAAAGAAATAAATATTCTACAATCCTCCGATGCGTAGAATGCGGGTTGTTACATTCTTCCCCCTTAAGAAATTTCGCCTCTGAAATTCCCTAACCAAAACGCACACAAGGGTCCCGTATGTCTATCAGTCATAAAACAGCAATCAAACATGCAAAACAGGTTTATCCTATCATGCGGAATAACTAAATTACAGAATAAATCTTACCCGGCAAAGAGTTCTGGATACGTCTTCCTAATGCTCTCCTCTGTCTCCCAAGTACAGTCATTCTCGTTCTCGCCCCAATGAACCTTGACTAGCTTCACCGCCTTCCTTCGAAGTTGCTTCGTATCGTGCTCGACAATACGAATCGGCTTGCGGTTCTCAAGCGCCTCAGATTCCACTTCGAAGTCCTCTAACTGATCAGGTGAAATAATCACATCTGGGTCGTGCACGAACTTCCTTAGTTGGGAAACATGGAATACGTTGTGAACTCCCGCCATCTTCTCTGGTAAGTCAACTCTATACGCCAAATTCCCAACTTGTTCGAGAACTGGGAATGGACCAACGAATCTTGGTGCTAACTTGCCTCTTCTGCCAAATCGAATCACGTTCTTTAACGGAGAAATTTTGACAAACACCAAGTCACCAACGGAGAATTTTAAGTCTCTTCTCCTCTTATGAGCATAACTCTTCTGCCTATCTTGGGCAGCCTTCATTCGTTGCTGAATGATCTTAATCTTGTCCGAGGTTTCTCTTACCACATCTGGTCCAAGCACAAACTTCTCACCGGTCTCTATCCAACATGATGTTGAGTTGCACGGTCTTCCGTACAAAGCTTCATATGGAGCCATACTGATACTGGATTGGTAGTTATTATTGTATGCAAACTCTACTAGATGCAAATGGTCATCCCATGATCCACCAAAATCCAATATACAAGCTCTCATGAGATCTTCCAATATACGATTCACCCTCTCCGTCTGACCGTCGTTCTGAGGATGATATGCGGTACTGAGATGTAATTCTGACCCTAGAGCCTCTTGTAAGCTCTTCCAAAACCCACTAGTAAACAACGGGTCTCGGTCACTCACAATGCTTTTAGGTACTCCATGAAATCTCACTACCCACTTCATATACAATTCTACTAACTTAGCTGCCGTTCTAGTCAATTTGACGGGTATAAATCTTACACTCTTAGTCAATCGATCCACAATTACCCAAATGCTATCATATCCCGATCTAGTCCTCGGTAAACCATCGATGAAAACCATCGAGACTTGCTCCAATTTCCATTCGGGAATTTCTAATGGTTGCAATAAACCATTAGGCTTCTTTTGCTCGGCTTTAACTAGCTGGCAATTCATGCATTTGGATATAAACTTCCCAACGTCTCTTTTCATCCTTTCCCAGTAGTAAGTCTGTTTCATGTCTCGATACATCTTATCACCATCGGGGTGTATAGTCAGTTTTGAGTGATGACATTCTCTAAGCACTTCATCTCTCAAATCATTTACGTTGGGTACAACTAGTCTTTCATTCTTTCTAAGCCATCCATCTCGATCAAGCCCATACAAATTCATCTTCTCACCGTCGATATTCATCTCTAACTTGGAGATGATTTCCAATAGATTAGGATCGTCCATCTGGCTGGAACCAATCCGTTCTATCAAAGTGGGTCTGATCATCAAACTAGCCAACATCTCTGGATCCAATTTGCACTTTGGTCTGAAATCAAACCCTGCGATATACTCCAGTTGCTTCCATTCAAGAAACATAGCCCCTAAACTGGCATGTCTCCTACTCAAGGCATCGGCTACCGCATTGCCTTTCCCAGGTGTATATGCGATATCAAAATCATACGAAGTCAAGAACTCTAACCATCTTTGCTGACGAAGATTCAGATCCTTCTGGGAGAAGAGATACTTTAACGATTTATGATCGGTAAACAACTCAAATCTCTCTCCCAAGAGATAATGTCTCCACATCTTCAGCGCAAACACGATCGCTGCTAGTTCCAAATCATGGGTAGGATACTTTTTCTCATGCGGCTTTAATTGCCGACTAACATAAGCTACAACCCTACCTCCTTGCATCAATACAGCTCCTAATCCGGTACCACAAGCATCCGTGTATACCGTCATCTCTTCATTCCCTTTAGAAATGACTAATACTGGCGCATGCGTCAACTTTTCTTTTAGACTCTTGAATGCATTCTCACACACTCCGTCCCAGACGAAGGCCTGATTCTTCTTAGTCAACTGGGTCAACGGTGCTGCTATCTTGGAGAAGTCCTGGATAAACTTACGATAATATCCAGCTAACCCCAAGAAACTTCTTACATCTGTTGCATTCTTGGGCGTAGGCCAATCCTGTACCGTAGCCACCTTCGCAGGGTCCACGGCAATACCATTCTCTGAAACAACATGGTCCAAGAATCTCACTTCCCTTCTCTAGAAGTGACACTTAGAAAGCTTCGCTTTCAGTTGGTGTTTTTTCAACACCTCCATCACTATCCTCAAATGTCTCTTGTGTTCCTCTTCTGTCCTCGAGCAAACAAGGATGTCGTCTACGAACACAAGAACAAACTTATTCAACTGATCTCTGAATACTCGATTCATAAGATCCACGAAGTATGCTGGTGCATTGGTCAACCCAAATGGCATGACCAATCACTCATAGAATCCAAACGGCGTCCTAAATGTCGTTTTCGGAACACTCTCATCCGCTACTCGTAGCTGATGGAATCCTGTCGCGAGATCCAACTGGGAGAACACTCTTGCTCCTTCCAGTTGATCAAACAAATCATCTATCCGTGGTAGAGGATACTTATTCTTCCTCGTCACCTTATTCAACTCGCGATAGTCCACACACAAGCGAAGTGAACCATCTGCCTTAGTGGCAAACACAACTGGTGCTCCCCACTCGGAGACACTTCTTCTACTAAACTCCTTCAAAAGATCGCTTACTTGTACCCCGAGCTCTCGCTGCTCCCTTGGTGCCATACGACGAAGTGACATCACTATAGGTCTGGCATCTCTCACTCAGTGTGTAAAGCATAACAACCATCTTCACATCTCTCACTCAGTGCGTAAAGCATACGATATTCACAACTTCGATCATCTCAATACCTTGCTATGATCACCTTGCCCCATGAAGTCATAAATGGCTTCACTGCACTGATACATAGCCACTAATCCTTCGTTATGTCCATTTTGCCTTATGGAGTTGTTCACCCCATCTGCGCTGGCTCATAGCCTTACTAATCCTTGACTATGTCCACTTTGCCCCATGGAGTTCACCCCATCTGCTTTGGCTCATAGTCTTACTACGATCACTTTGCCCCTCGAGTCATAATGACTCTACTGCACTGATAAAGTAGTCCTATCATTCATGGTGAATCGAAGTTATGAACGTCGACAACTCCTTAGCACACGTCCCGCAGCAAAGCCCAACCATGAAGTGAACTCATTGGTTCCCAATTGGATCCTGAGCTCTAACTTCCATTTAGACTACCTTTGCATCTCGGGTTATTGGTCACCACCGGATCGGTTCGGATCTCCCCCTAATCATCGGTTCAGATCGGAATGCTCCTTCACTGGATCGGATCGAGTCGTCATCACCATTGGCGGATCGGGTCGGGGTCTCCAGCTTGCCGCGGTTCGGATCGGGTGCTCTCTTCAGGTCGGTTCGTGGTGCCTTCAACTCGTGGGTGAGCATCCGGGTCGGAGCGTTCAAGTACAAGTGGATCGTGGATGCTGTCTTTCTCTGGTCGGATCGGGGTGCGAAGCACGAACGGATCGGGTACGAGAGGCAGTTCACGGTTGATGTTCGTGGACCTTGCGCAGACGGTTCGGCTCGGAGGAGATGACTTGGCTCGTGGTGATGTCCCACGATCCCATAGGGCGATCTGATCGACCCTCAATCCCCATTTGATCCGAATTCCTGCACCCTGTCCAACGAGTTGTTTACGCCATTCGATGGCGTTTTCGACCATTCTAACTATTCTAAACAATCACAAGTCATACCAAACAGTCATAGCAACAAGTGAAAGTGACCTCAAACACCAAAACAACAATATGATAGGTTAAAATGGATCAAACGTAGCCAAAACCCCATATTTTCCCTTAAGCATGCTTAGGTGAAACTAATGATATGATTAGCAAAACTTAACCAAATTAACCCAAATTCACATCAGAGGTCTAAAACATTATTTAAGAATTTATAAGTATTTTTCCAGAATTTTATCATGTTTAAATTCGTTAATTAACACTAATTACCCTTAATTAGCCATAATTAGTAAGGAACTATGCAAATCACTCACCTTAGCCACAAATAAGACTTAGATCTGAAATAAATCCCTGGTTTGGTGCGAATCCCAATGCTAAGCAACAACTCTAATGTTGATTTGGTGTTGATCTCTCTTGATTTGATGTTGCTAAACTTAATCCTTGATTAGAAAGTGATTTGGAGGTGATTTAGAGGTTGGAGACCATTTTTAGGGTTTCTAAGAGGTAAGTGGAGGCTAGAAAACTGAAATGGAATGAAACCCTAACTCTTTTCAGCTTCCCCGTAACCCTAATCTCGAAATGGGTTATGTGCCCAATTACTAATCACCTTATTTGGCCCGGTTAAACAGTTTTTCACCTTCGAAATCTTATTTCAGCCATATCTCATAAACGGTAAGTCCGTTTTTCACATGTGACCACTCTACGGAAAGGTAAACCATCATCCGAAACCAATGGAAGTTGTTTCAGGTCAAAACTCCTTTCCAATCAAAAGTTATGGACGAAACAAGATCAGCTAGGGGCAAAACGGTCATTTAAAAATCGGCAAAAATCATGAACATGGAAAATGACCACAATAGTCGTTTTCCAAAGTTACATGACCATACGACTTCGTATAAGAAAGAAATAAATATTCTACAATCCTCCGATGCGTAGAATGCGGGTTGTTACAACATCGGTTATAAATCATTTAGATTACATACAATCTTACTTGATATACCTTAATATCAATAGGCATCAAAGAAGTTTTTTTTTGGCCTTTAAAAACAAATTTGTTTGTTAATTTTTCATATTTATGCGTATCCAAGCACTCACTTGCGCAATAGTGGTACGAAAATATGTTTTCATCAATTTAAAATTTTAAAAATCTTCTTTCCATCAATTATTCTTTAATTTCACATTTTGTTATCAATACTGCATAATACACTAATGCAAATGATCTAAATAAATTATTATCTGATTACTTTCAAAAACATTTATTTTAGCAATCAACTATTAAGTAGCTAGCATATAATAAATTGTTAAGTAATTAGTGAGCTACCTATCATTAAGTAGCTAATTAACAATCAAATCACTAATATAATGTATAAAAAATTGAACTGTGGGCAACAACATTGTTTAGGGGTTGAAATAAATCAGTAAATCATACATGATTTAATCACACTGCAAGTACACATAAATCAAATGATCAAATTAGTGCAATGGTTTGAAAAGAAAAAAAAGAATTGCACCTTTTTTCTTTCACAAATTTAAGGCAATTGTAGTCACATCCAGAGTGAGAAAAACTAAAACAAAACAAAACTAACATACTCTACATAATTGAAATAGTCAAATGAAATAAGATGTAACAAGAAAAATATCAAATAACACAAATAGAGACATCAAATTACATTACATCATTTGGTAAGAAAAGAAACATAAATCAAATAATCGAAATGGTCGTTCCTGGTTTCATAAAACATGACCAAAAAAATAAAAGAGACCCCAAGTTGCATTACATCATTTGGTAAGAAAAGAATTTGAGAAATTTAGACAAGGCAAATAACACAATATGAGAATTGATTAAGCCATTGTTTTGCTAGTTACTAAACTGATCACAGAAGGAATCATCATATAGAAAGGTTATACATGGACCGAATTCAATAAACTGAGACCCCATGTGCAATTAAAAACAAATTTGTGTAATGACAAATTGTTGAAAAAATAATATACACAATTCAACTATATTGTTCGAATAATCAAATAATAAATCAGAAATTAGGTTTGAAATAAAATTAAAAACTCACATAGGATAGGAGTCTACAATTGGGAAAATCAAATTAGGGCAAAGGCAGTCAACAACTATTGCAGGGGTCGTGCGGTTGCCAATTGCCATAAGGTGGCAATGGATAAGAGTGGTGGCTGATGGTGCAGGTGGATGGCTGTGCTGGTGATTGGTAATGAGCTTGATAGTCTGGACTAAAGTTGTTTCGAGCTTCTTATGCATGCACGCATACACATACTGCTCTCTATTTGTTTTTTGATCTAGGCAATGGCCTCACCTGCCTATGCCCATTGTTTCAGATCTCGAAGATATCGCTCGAGATCTAGTCTGAGATCTAGTACTTCCGAAACAAAACAATAAATCTCACTCTAAAATTCGTTTTGAATATATTTTTGAGCTATTGCAATATCTGACGATATATCAATCAAGACGAGATATTGAAATGTGGCACGAGATCTTCGTTTTTCTAGTTAAAATTTAAATCAATGCATAAACTAGAACATTAGTTAAAAAAAACTCAAATTTTGCTATGATAATCTCCTGCTACTTTATATTTTACATATTAAATGATTATATTGTATGTTCATATACGTTCTACAATATTTATGATTTTTATATTTGTCATTTTTTTATATGCACGTTACGTCAAAAATTATGTATTTTATGTTCTATTTATACTCAATTCTTTAATGTTTTTGATCTTTTTTATGTTTTATGTCTGACAATAATTCATGTTCATGGATCATAAATTGTAAGCTATAATCCATTTGTAGCGTGTTTTTATTTTATTTTAAGCATATTATGATTTATGAACATGACTGTGCATTTGTTAATTAAGAACAATGGAGTGATTTTGCAATTCAAGCCTAAGTTACTATTTTTGTAATAGCGTTCATAAAAATTATTGTGTAAGAATACTACTTTCTAACATATTATATACCCGGAGATGGTTCCAGTATGAGCTTCCAGATTCGAGATAGAAATCCGAGACAAACCCCCCGAGTTAGACTCATCTCATCCGTGAACTCCCCTGATACGAGATTAGGTCTCTAAAATCTCCGAGACGAAGGCGACCGATATCCAAGATTTAAAACCTTGCCTATGCATTGGCTGGGCATTTGTTAGTCTTACTCAACTTACAAAACATACCATTTCCAAAAAATGCCATATCAACTCCTTATTCTTAAATTTACTTGCAAGCTACTTGTTTGAATCTTAGCGATGGGAAGTCCTAATAAGGAGCTTTCAAAAGTAGCGTAGAAGTAAAAATTGAAGAAACAGTCATTTGTTGCTTGTGACGTATGAAGGAATTTCATAAGTAATTTTGACCAAGCAAGTGCTTAAAATAACCTTATATTTGCAACTATTTACAAAGAAAGTATTGTTTTAAATTCACCATGGTCCAGTTATTTAATCTTTTATACATTCGTTACTTACTAGTCATGTAGACAAACGGTAAATTTAATTTATTTTAACTCAGAAGTGAAACTTACATCCAAATGGTACCTGGAAGTTGCTATTGAAATTTACTTTTAGGTCATGTTTGGATTGACTTATATAAGTTGTTTTTTGACTTTTTGGAGGCCAAAATGAACTGGTTTTAGTCCCAGAAAGTCAAAAGGAGACTTATTTTAGTCAATCCAAATGAGCTCAAGTTACTATTTAAACTGCTTTTTAAGAGGTTTAAATTAAGCTGTTGCCAAACGGGAATAATTCCTTTTCCGTATCTTATACTCTTGGCCTTAGCAGCCCAGTTGCGTACTCCTTAGTTGTTCGTCAATTTCGAGATTTTTCACAATGTTTTACTTGTATTCTTGCATGATCTAGGAATCGTCACATTCACAGTTTCTTGTTTCTCTTGCTTCTTCAGCTATGCAATATGCAATGTGGCTATTCTTTAACAATTAATTTCAATCCTAGTTTCTTTTTTTTTTTCTTTTTTTTTTCTTACCTGTGTTTTCCTTGTTTAGTCTTTCTACAATTTTTTATTTCAACATACATTAACTTATGTAACTTATGTTACACTTACAGTGGGCAAGTTGGCTTATGTCAAAAACCAATTTTGAGAGCTACAATGCCCTCCCTATGCCCTGCACATTCTCAAAAGGTTCAGAAGCACCTCCAGCAATCTTTAAAGAAGAATAATGTTAACTTGGTATCATCCAGTAGATCCACATCTCAATTCAATGCCATTCTTGTTGAATATGTCCGCATGATCCGAGAAAGAAGGAAGAAAGGCTTAAACAAGACCTTAAAATTACCAAATTCTACTGTTGATGCTATGATAATAGATGAAAAAGTGAAAAAAATGGTTTGAAGCTGCTATACTATCTGATGGCAATCCAGTCTTTTCACTGTTAACTTTAATTTCTAGACACAGTTTTGACATCTTTATGAATGTTATCTGCCAAATGATGCAAGGCATGATGTGTTTGTGTGCAGAACACTAAGTTTAGAATCAATACATTAGGTGTAAATGAGGGAAAATAGGTGGTATTTTTTTTCCCCTTTCTGTTCTTAGTTGAACTTGAGGTAATGGTCATGGTTTCCTTCTAATAATGTGCTGAGCCATTGGGGGATGTTTAAAGATGCAATATCCTGCCATCTTTATGCTGCACATGGTATGCCCTACTCACTTGTTCTATATTCCTTTGTTTCTTTTTAAACAGTTTCATCCTTAAGAGTGATGTAATAGACATTTACTTGTGTGTTTACTCTTGTAGCCCATTAACTATTATCCTGTAGGCCTTATTAGCGGTTTTAAATTTTCACCTATGTATTTAGTCAAATAAAATGTAATCATTAAAATTAGACCTCTCAATGGATATTTTTGGATGTGGACAGTGTCATATCTGCGTTCACATCCGATATCGGAGGTCCACATTCATATTTCATAGATACAGACAGATATTGGATAATTATCGCATCCACTAGCGATCGGTTGATAAAAAAACATGAATAGAAAATTTTGATTTAACAGTAATCATTTTTCAATCTTATTGATTATAAATGTAAAATTAACTAATGTGATGTTGTTAACTTATGGTTTTGAGTAATTATTATGCATTAATATAAACTATTAACTGAGTAAATAAATTAATATATTTCATTGTGTTGTAACACATAAAATAAATTATAATCTTAAAAAAAAAATCAGATGGACAATTTTCGGATGTCGGATATATATCCGTTTTTTGGATACAAATGCACATGGATTTTGGATTTTTCGGATATTGTTGGCAGCTTTATATAAAATGTCCTTTTTTTTCTCCATCTTCTTTTTTCTGATATGCCAGTCTTTAACTCATTGAAGCTTAAAATGGGGTTTTGTGGGTCCTTTCAAGTACCTTTTGGTATCTCCCTACATTTCCTGTGGAGTTTGCTGAATTGCTTTTATAACTTTATACTCAAAAAATCGTAAGCATAATCGTTATCATGGGATTTCATTACAAACTATCCTATCAAACTATAAATATTAAGCTACGCAAGTATAAATCGCACATAAGTGCATTTAATAAGTTACAGATATCTACTCTTTATTTAATAATATTTTTCATGGACAATTGTGCGCTATAAGTGTAAAAGTTTTGCTAGTCATACTACATTTATTTCAAGTGATTTGACTGAAATTCCGTTGATGGGTGATTTGCAAAAGAATGTTGATCGAGATTGCGAACCAGTGATGAAATTTCATTGATGAATGTATTTCATTTAAATCCTATTCATCGAAATATAGATGTATAATGTGCAGCCTTGCGACCTAGGTTTAAGTGTTGAATTATGTCAAAAACTGCCATATTTATGTCTCAGAGTAAGATTTATTTTATTTATTATTATTACTAGTATTATTTGTTTAATTATTTTACTTTATTTTATCTTTATTCATGTTTTTACCTCTAAATCTCTTTATTTATGTCGAGACCCATACCAAAACTCAGCAAGCTGAGAAAAATGAAGAATAGAAAAACAAAATAGTTTACATGTTAAGAATGTTACAGTGTTGCTTAAATTTTTGGTATGGATCTTGTTTTGATATTATCTGATGCTAATGGCTTATCATTGGTTGCAATTTTGTTTTGATTCTCGATTTTTTCATCCCTGCTGAACAAGACTGGCTCCTTTTAATCTTCATTAATAGTTGTGATGCCGGCACAAACTTTTGATACGACTGTGGAGTTTCAAATATACTCTTATAATAAGAGATCATGAGTTCAAATTTCACAGAGAACAAATATTAAACTAAGTTTACAAATGAAAATTTTGGATTACAAATAATATTACAAGTTACAAACTCTGTTCCAACAAAAAATAACAAAATTTTAATATGTTTTGTCCCGTTATTCATTTTTGAGGTTGTCGTTTAAGCCTACCGTTTTCTTCCTCGTTTTACATATGTAAAGTCAAATTACACTCAGTCAATTTTTATTTCCAATTTTCTTCGATTGTTTGACGAACAAGGGAAGTTCACCATGTTGGTTGCTGTTTATTTTTAATAGATAAAATTTAAAGAGAAGCGATTTGAGAAGTTGTTTTACTTGAAAATGCGGTGATATAGATAATTCATAAACATTGTTTCATAAATACTTGAATGAGATATTCCATGTCAAAAACATATTTCTATTTGAAAAAAATATTTTTATAAATGCTTATTTTGATATTTGGTTAATTTCACGTATGACGAATCGAGAAAATAAATAAAAGAAGAAGCCTACCGATGTAGCTTGAAATTCATGTAACACACATTTCAGTAACCCGCATTCTATACTGTGCGACCTACCAAAGCCTTGCGTGATTCTTCTTTTTTCTTTTTAGATTAATAAAATTAATACTTGTTTGTTTAATGTTTTATTAAATTTTAAAAGTTTGGTCGCTTCTTTTGTACATTGTACTTTTAAAATTGCAAATCATTTGAATTTTATTTATTTATCTGTTGAAACGTTTTGCATTTGGTAGTGAAATGCCATGTATAGAAAAGTAAATGGTATGACTCGACTGGATAATTAAATATTTAAAATCATGTTTTTGTACAATTTTCTTTGCTTTCATTGTACCTTAATTTTCGACATGGATTTTGTTTGCCAAATGAACATATTCGTCATGGGTTTGCTTCTGTCGAATCCCCTTATCCGGATAGTATGGTTCGTACTATCCAAATTTGTTTATAAGTACAATTTCCAATTATTTTTTTAAACTAATGAGATGTTCAGTGTAAAAAACATATTTCTGTAATTTCCTGTTGTTTGTTAATAAATGCTTGTTTTGATATTTTGTGTACGGCAAACTGAGTAAAACAAAAAAAAGCAACTAGCTAAAGATGTTTAAAATGCAAGTAACGGGTACATTCCAGTGACTCTCATTTTATAACATGTACCCGCCCTACTAAAGCCTTGAATTATTAATTTTACCTTTTCGTTTTAGAGGAATGATATTGATACTTGTATGTTGGATGTTTTATTGAAATTTTAAGTTTTTTGTTGCTTCTTTTGTACATTACCAGACTTTGACTGTCATCACTTCTTTTGTTTTGTTTTTGTCTGTCTTTTTAATCCCCCCTCCGAGGCGACATGTTTTTACACAAATAAAGTAATATGAACTATCAAATGGTACAAGTATCGCATAAACACTGTTTGATTTAATGCATTAATGTGATGTTTTTAGTAAAAAAAACCAAATTTCTGCCTGACATATCATTGTTATAAATGCCTGTTTTGGTGTGTGACTAATTTTATGTATGACAGATTGAAAAAGAAGAGGAAGCTGACGATGGAATCTACTAAAGGCTTGTATTATTAACCCTTTTTTCTTCTTTTTTTAAGTAAATAGTATCTGTATGTTCAATGTTTTGTTAACTTTTAAAAATTCTGGCTGCTTCTTTTGTACATTGCACTATTAAAATGCCAAGCTACTTGCATTTTTTTATTTAAAACGTTTTGCATTTGATAACTGGAATGCCATGTATGAAAGTAAATGATAATTATCCATATTGGATTATTAAATGTTCAAAATCATGTTTTTGTAGCTTGGTTTTTGGCAATGCAGGTCACTTTTTTCCCGCCAGGTGATGTTTTACACGAATAGATATTGTAAACTATAAAGTGTTCCGTTCATGTTTGTTAGTCTAACCGTGGTGGCTTTTTTAAATTTATTCATAGTACATATTGCTTGAGGAATTTTCTTTTACTTCTCCTAAAATTAACTTTGTTATTTCATAAAAAGAACGCTGTTTGATTGATTATTATTTTTGAATATGGTAGTGCCATGTTAGCAAGTCGAATGTGCCAGTGTTCCAATCATATTATTTGGATCGTTGATTCAATTGTGGGAAAATGATACGTTGAAGTTAATTATTTTTTCGTTTTTTTACGGCATAGCTCAAGCATTTTTCATGGATTTTTTTTCCATTTTTTTTGATTTATTTTGTTCTAGTCTGACTGACATATTTTTTTCTGCAATTTTTGTTGTTTTCATTTTTCATGGAATATCTGTTGGATGGAAGAAATTTTATCAACTCATTCTATGCGTCTGTAATAAGGGTATTCAACAACAGATTGAATCGTGATTGGTGTTATACACAAACGTGGAACAAATTAGACAACTTAAAATGCTTTGGGATGATTGAGATGGAATTTTCGGGTGAAGGCACCCATAGCTACAGGTCTTATATAGTATATAGTATACAAAAAGACAACGTATGTTTCAAAAGTATTATTAGACTAGTTGCTTAAAATTATGTTCATTTGTGCAACTTTAGCTCCGTATGTGTCGGTAGAATCATAACCTTTCCTTCAATCAAATTAATTAATAACTCAATAATGAAAGGTGAAGATTGAGCGAGGACATGCGGCTTGCTATTTTTTAGAACAGAGGAATTCAGGAGCTAACATTGCATTTGCATGCAATATGATATGTTATATGCTACAAAAATCAATTTGTAGAGTGCACATTATGTGGTAAAATATAGTACTGTTTGGTTGATTTATGTATTAGATTTGTTCGAGTTCATTTTAAAAAGTTTATTTGAAATAAATATTACTCCTGCGGTGCTTAGGGTCGTTTAGCAATAGTTTTCCAAGATAAAACGGATATTTCTCTATGATTTTGCGCAACAACCACAAAGCAACGGCGAACTTAAAAGAGTTTTTACCAAGAACATAGTTGGGGGAGAAGAATTAGTGCTGGAAATAATTAGTCAATTTCTTGTTTTACTTTTATCTATATACACGAAGAGGTGTCTATCTGTTTTGAACTGGTGCTTGTTAGGTGAAACAGTTGTAAAGTTTTGGAAGCGTTGTGACCTTTTATCAAAAAGCATGATCGTTTGATTACCACCAATTGCCTAGTTTGGATAACTATGTTAAGTCAACTATTAAATGCAAAGTGCTAAATGTCCCTAATTCGCCTCAAAGTCTATTGGTTATTCCCTGTACACGGGTTGGATGGTTCGTTGTGCCACCCGCTCTAAGATGTTATGCTTTCATGTCTCTTTGTGTCTAAGTAATTATAACGGGGTTCATGTCTTAGTATACAAATATATAATATTTATTTTAGTGAAAATAAGCGACACATCCTTAAAAAGTTTGCAAAACGGCATCCTTACCAGCCTACATTACAAAGCGGATCTCTATTTTGGCAGTTACGTGTTTTTCTAAGAAAATTATGCGCTGCAGTAAAAAAAAAAAAAAAAAAACCGCAATTACCAGAAAAAAACTGCATATATCTGTACAATAAAACTGAATTATTGCATATATGTATGTAACAATTCATGTAGCGTTTTTATTGAAAATTCTGCATGAATTATTGCATATATATATATATGCAATTATTTAGTTTTATTGCATACATGTATGCAACAATTCATGCAGAGTTTATGTTGAAAAATCTGCATGAATTATTGCATACATGTATGCAAATAAAGATGAACTAATATGCATGTACTACGAATTCTTCCAAAATGTATGCATTTATTCTTTATTATATGCATACATGTATACATAAAAGTTAAGAAGGATGCGTAACTGCAATAGTTGCATACATGTATGCAACAATTGCAAATATGTGCATCCTTTGATGCAATAAACTAGAAATTCGCTGTCTGTACGTTTTTTTGGTTTTTGATGCGTTTTTTTGTGGTTTTAATGCTTGAATTTGATGATGTTTACGCATTTTATTTAATTATGAATTTACATGATTTTTTTTAAATTATTTTTTTGGTATTTTTGATGAATTTTCGAAAAATAGGAATGTAACTTATATCAAAATAATACAGGGACGTGAGCCTAATATCTAAACTTATTCGGGATGTGAGCCAAACTTACCCTTTATTTTATTCTACTATGTAAAACTATTTATATTCCAAGGCATTTAATGGTTCATATTTTTACATGAAATGCTCATTCATTTTCAACAATTCTCCACATGAAAAAAGTTTGATTTTAATTTTCACAAAATATCACTGTATTTATAACGATCTGCATTTTAACGATTGGATATTTGAATATTTTGTTTAATAATTAATTGATGGTTCCAAAATGTGTCTTTTCACATACAATCGAATTAGGATGTGAAATCACTTCCATTCAGTTCAGATGGTTAGTTATGTCAAGAACAAATATAATAATCGCTATATTTTGAGGTCAATTGTTCGGAAGCAAAACAGTGTCGATACCCGCGAAAATTGTCGTTTCGAGACGCAGTGCTGAATAATGTTGAAACTTTTATTTTTAGAACTGTAGTTGTGATTAGATGCATGCAAACGAATTGTGACAACCGTGATATGCCACCTGTACTTATATAACCTAAGATCACGTTGTACAAACATCGATCAGGGTAAAGCGATTGTCAAAAGAAAGAAATAGTAGAAAAGAAGAGAAAAAGGGAAAGAAAATAAGAAAATAGAAGACGTGGGAAAAGGAACATAATATTAACACAATTGCAGAACTTATCATACATCTCATAGCGCATCAAATAACATATAATAGTAATGATCATAGATATAAAACATGCGATACAGTAATTACAATATAAACCATATAATCGGAGTATACAAGATCATACAATCATACATAACAATAACAGAGTTTATACGAGAGATAAATAAACCCAACTGGTAAACTGTCTCTAACAAGAATATTTAACAGTGTCAAGGCTCCACGGTGTCACACAGTCGTATAAACAACTAGGATTCAAGTATAAATATATGTAAAACGTCGCCTTTTGCTAACCCACATGTGCAACTCCAAATAACACTCATACCTGTCACATGATCTACTCATCAACTTCATCGATGAGCATCCAAGGTAATAAGAGGGAAGTAAAACCTTGGTCAGAAAACAATCTAGTGCGAACGATAAAAAAATCTCAAAGTACTATAAAAGTCGTAATAGTATATATGGAATGGAGGGTATGGAGAATCATTTATGTCATGCCTCTGTATCCACAGAGTCTAGCATGTATAAGAATATATAAGCTAATCTATGATAATAATAATAATAATAGGTGTATCCTACATCAGAATACGAGGGCTGTTCAAATCTATGCAGTTAAAGCCCCGCTAAAGCCCCTTAATATCCCCGCTATAGCCCATAGCACTCTTTAACTGCTACGCTATTTTAATTTAACGCTGATGAACAGTAGATCCGCTTCTAGCCCCACTGCATCCGCTAAATCAGGGCTTTTTAACGTCCGCTTTAGCAATATTAATATATAAAATTTGATTTGACTTAGTTTTCCTTTTAAAAAGTTCAGTAAAGTTAACGTGAAGAGATAAATTTAAGGCATAAGTGCTTAATATATTGTAACAATTAATTACACTCATCAAATTTAGCATGCATAATTATGGTATTCTGTGATTTTGTTATATAAGATTGATTAATATTAGATTTTTGTATACATATAATGTAAGAAAGATGATTAATTAATTTTCAAATATTTGGTTTTACATCTAATGAACCTTTTTTCGCCTATGGTATATCCTTGATATTTCCTCGGTTTATCTCCGCTACACATTTTTGCACTCCGCCGCTATAGAACCGCTAAGCGCTTTAACTGCACAAGTTCGAATATCGGAATTGATGGTACCCACATCACCTTACGCCTCTAAAGTGATAATTGATTGAGCAAACATAGCATATATCATATATTCTCACATTCATTCAGTCATTGCAATGGATATATAATAATGTTTTTATTCCTTGGTACTCGAATACATGCCACTCAGTGGGTCGGGAGCTAAGTTGTATCAATTGGTACCACCCAGGATGAGGACCCGCACCTGGTCTAAGTGTGTGTCATCGGTTTCCTCTCACCTAGAAACGGTGATCCTTCTTCCTGAGTACCCGTTGAACTTGTGTATCGATGATCCTTTTGCACATGCAATTCGTAGCAGAGTCCATCCTCGAACTACTACCACGACCCCTGTTTAGTAGCTCCTTCTCTGTAACGTCCCACCTCTATACTCGCGTTAGCCAAGGCCATTGCAAGGAACAGTGTCAACTAACCCAAAGAAAAGGCTGTTGAGGAGCGACCATCTGTATATTAGCTTTAGACGAGTGTTAAATATGTCGGATAATATGGTCTAACTTTTTGAATCTCATGAGGAAACCCGACACATCTAAATCAAGTCCAAATCTACTACATTGGCTATATATATTTCGGAAAGCAATATAAAATACATAACAATAAATCAGAGTCACATACAGATATTCATATCACAAGGCGGAAATAGATATGAATAATAACACATGAGTATGAATACAAAGATAGTGGCCATAGTCGATCCACTATACAACAACAAAATATGTATAAATGAAATATAAGGTACATGTATAATCAAGAACTACAACTCAAATGTAGATAGCGAAAAGCCAAAAGGCAGTCTCTGCTAGAAGTCCAACATACGCACCTGCAATACTCGGTCTGACTCGAGTATTATTTATAAGAATAAACAATAAACGGATCAGTCTAGCTGTACTCATCATAATAAACTGAGATAGAAGTAGAGATATAAACAAATAATGACATAGGAGCAATAACAACAAATGATCACAATAAGTGTGAAGTCTTGGAAATGTCCGTAAAATATGTCAAAAAAAACCTCAAAGCTATCTAACAGATTATCGCACTCTAAAGATATAACTATTTACGAGAAATGATGTCACCCATCAAGACAACGCAATCTAGCTAACATGATATCAAAATAGGACTACTCGCGGGAAATGATGTCGCCCATCAAGTCCACATGAAATAGAATATATTATATCGTGTATCTCGCCGATATGAAATGATCCGAAGAACATTGATATAATCAAATGATCTGAAGTTCTTCAAGATGATCCGAAGATCCACCGGAACCGAAGCCTAAGATATGATGATTGAAGATCATCGGAGTGACCCGAAGGTCGGATTGATCCGAAGATCTACCGGAACCGAAGTTCCTAAGATATGATGATCGGAAGATCATCGGAGTGACCCGAAGGTCGTATTGATCCGAAGATCCACCAGAACCGAAGTTCCTAAGATATGATGATCCGAAGATCATCGGAGTAACCCGAAGGTCGGATTTCTGAAGATCCACTAGAACCGAAGTTCCTAAGATATGATGATCCGAAGATCATCGGAGTGACCTGAAGGTCGGAATGATCCGAAGATCCACCATAACCGAAGTTCCTAAGATATGATGATCCGAAGATCATCGGAGTGACCCGAAGGTCGGATTGATCCGAAGATCCACCAAAACCGAAGTTCCTAAGATATGATGATCCGAAGATCATCAGAGTGACCCGAAGGTCGGATTGATCCGAAGATCTGCCGGAACCGAAGTTCCTATATGATCAAAATTGATCAAGCATAGTGTAACTACACTAGGCCAGTAAACATAACAGTTGAGCTACATGTCTCATAACCACTTGCTTTACTCGAATGTTTACGAACAAGTTGTAAATTTCACTAGAGATACGAAACAATCATTGCCACGGTGTTCAGTCGAACGAGTCCAAAAATTAACCGTCAAAGCAACCACAAGGGGCCATAGTCCTTGTTTTTACTAAGGCGTTTAATTAGATTTCTCATACGAACGAGAAAAAGGTTTATCAAATATATACTAGTAGATTTGTAAATCAATTTATGAAATAACTTCATATAATGAAGTCGGATTAGAAACCAATTTGGAAAATAACTTCATATAATGAAGTAGAGTTAAAAACCGTTTAGTAAAAGATTTGATATCTACTAATAATTAAAAACCGTTTTTATATCATTTCCAAGTGAAAAATCTCGCGTGATGTCGATGGAATTAACGATCAAACGAAGAATTCACGTTTTAATAACGTAGGCGAAACCCCACAACTATCGATTATAATATTCGTTCACCACGAATGAATCGAAAGTTTCTGAATCGAGATGTAGAAATCTGCAAACTAGAGAAATTGTAAAGTCACAAACGAAGTCGAATTGGGCCGAAACTCAGCCAAGAAAGAGCCTGAATGGGCCTAAACTGTTGACCGTGGTGCCTACCGGTCAACAGTAGAAAAACAGATTCAGACATCTTAATCATTTAGGTCAGACGTCTAAACTGGGATTTTCAGAAACCAGTTAGGATTTAGTTCATTTTGCTCCCCTTTCAAACGTCTGAATTTTTCCGGTTAGACGTCTGAATTACAATTCAGACGTCTGAGCTAAAATTTCCAGAATTCTGAATTTGCTTACTTGATTCCATAATTATTTGAAGCAGGTCAGACGTTTGACCTATAATATTCAGACGTCTGAAACCTGTTACAGAGCACAATTTTCCTTGAAAACATGTTCAACACAATATAGCCGAATGCCTATGATGTTATATACATGTATATGAGGGTTCAAAGACTTGCTGAAACAACTTATAATACCCAAATATGCATGCACAAACACTCATACAAGAGATTAGCAATGGTTTTGATTATAAATTCCAAAATGAGCAAATTTTCTAACCAAAGCAATTGAATACGATTCAAGCGACTTGTGAAGGCTTAGAACTATGCTGGAGCGGCAATGGAGCTTCACAATACCGCCAAAACAACTCGCAACATATAAATTGATTATATAAGCACTCCAAATCATAATTTTCCATCTCAATGAAGTATGAATACGTGAATCGACTAAGTTACACGAGCCTATTCAATTCACTAGCATATGCAAACTCAAAGGGATTCTAAATTACACTTTTACAAGCCGATAGCTTGTGGCATAAATGTGAGTTCATGAAGAACTCAGCTTTACTTGTTTAGATACAAGGAATCAATCCAAAAGCAAGCTAAAGCAACCTCTCTTCAACAAGAACTTAAGAATCTTCAACCTAAACACATATACATGAATTTCCATAGAGTTTGGTTTAGGAAAATTTCATAAATTGAAGAGAGAATAGGTTGGAGAAGATGGAGAAGCTCACCTAGGTCTCTACACTTGATTTCCTCAAGAATTGGACTCCAAGATCAAGCTAGGGCTTAGGGAATTTTAATTTCCCATTCCCTTCCCCATTTCCAATTTCTTTTAAGTGTTTGGGGGTAAATGAGAGAGAAGGGGCTGATTTGGTTATAAGTAAAGGGGCTAGCTTGGTTAACCCAAGCACTAACCAAGGTGTCGAATTTCCGAATCTCGGAATATATCGATGTTTATAGTAAAAAAGGATGCAAACGATGATCCGAACTCAATGGAAGTGGTTTCGAGTCCGAATTCAACCGTATGCAAAATGTGATTTCTTGGATACACATTCGATTAACGATTAACAACGTTATATCTAAATAAAATATTTAAATATATTATCGTTAAATATGCGGGTTGTTACAGACTTCCCCCCTTAAAGAAATTGTATCCCCGCAATTACTTAAGGAAAAACTCAATATAAATAATAACCCAGCATTATCAAAGTTTATAAGGATAGGCGGTCACGTTGGGGAAACAAGATCATGAAAAATAAAAATCCGGGTTATACACCCTTAATTGGAAATATTAGCGCGTCCTCTAATATTTCAAAAACAAATAAATTGGAACTTTTAAGTTTCCAATAAACCCCAAAAATCTTAAATTTGAAATATTAGCACGTCCTCTAATATTTCACGAACAAATTTAAATCATGTAAACATGATAAATGGTACAAGTTGGTAGAATTTCATAAAACTCGAAAATTTTTGGTTTTCAATTTCACACGGATGTTACCAAGAAGAATAAGGTCAAACCAGTCGGTTTATGATCTCGAAAACTTGGTACAAACGGTTAACAAAATAATTTGGAATAATTGTTAACCCATATTCACGAGAGCCTGGAGATCACGAATTCGAAATTCGGAAACAAGAGAATAAAATAGGTAAGCAAATTATAGCTTATCATTTTCTGAAAGAGGATTCGAGATAATTTTTCAAATGAAAACTCGAATCACTCAAATTCTAGAAATCACACAAAGAGATCAAGAAAAATATAAATATGGAAAGATGCTCAAACAACAATACGTGAGTGCATACAATTTCCATAAATAGCAAAATGGTCACTCTTCAAGGAAAAGAGTTTGAACATCCCTGGATCGCAAGAATAGCCTAAAGTTAGAAACGACTAATCCAAACTCGAAAATCATCGATTCAATTAGTTTTAAACTAGGTGGAAGAATAAGCAATTTTGTTCACCACAAGGTTGCAAATCACATGGAACTTTTTGCCTTTCGAAAAGGCGATCCAACATCACCAAGAATTCTAACTAAGCCTTCCGTCTTGCCGAAAAGTGATGGCCTCGCACCACCAATAGTGTTCCGTCTGACGAGGTGACTAACTCAGGTGGTCCGAAGACAGCAAAGAAATTTGACAAAGCATTTCGTCCGAAGACGAGGTGGCTATTCATCGCTCGTAGTGTTTCTTCTGACAACGAGGTGACTATCACACCACTCGTAGTATTCTGTCCGAAGACGAGGTGACTATCACACCACTCGTAGTATTCTATCCGCAGATGAGGTGACTATCGCACCACTCGTAGTATTACATCCAAAGACGAGGTGACTATCACACCATTCGTAGTATTCCATCTGAAGATGAGGTGACTATCACACCACTCGTAATATTCTGTCCGAAGACAAGGTGACTATCACACCACTCAAAAGAAAATTGATCAACATCGATGTGTAAAAGTGATCGACGCTTTCTAAGAACTAGAAAAATGCAAATTTTGTAATAATAACTGCAAGCGCACAGATCGTGTAATATGCAGGTCGAACACAGGGAGGAATTATATTTTTTATTACTTATATATTTCTTGGGCGAGTTAGACAAATCTTGGAGGTTGGTTTTGTAAACAAACAAAAGTGAAACTGTAGTAAAACTATTATTGAATTGAATCAGATCTGAATCTAATCAAATCTATATTCAATCCAATATGACCTAGGAAAGCTATAAAAAGGACAAAAATTAAATTTTAGAAATTAAATAGCAAACATAAAATAAATTAGGATTACTGCTGAATCTAATCAGACGGCCAATCGCTAATGAAAATAAGTGAAAAATACAAATAGTGCCCTACCAAATCTAATTGTATAGACAACACTAATTGCTAAGAAAATAAAAAATTGCAGAATAGAGAAAAAGAAGAAAACTTTTATTAATTCCAAGACGATGTTTACAATGAGATTACAAGGGTATTTATAGGATATATAGCCAACCTAAACCCTAATACAATAACAAATGGGCCTTAATTAACTCTATTAAAATTGGGCCTTTCTTCTTTTATTCTTGCTTCCTTGGTAATTTTGCATTGATTTGTGATATTCATAGCCTTTCTGCCAATTATTTTCTTGTCCAAAAAGCAACTGGATGTGAGATCTTCGTCAGCAAGTCTTCGTATGTAAATATACAGCAATTTGATCTCTATTTTTATATTTTCTGACTGCATGTGGCTAAGTTGGCAGATCTGTAAAAGTGACAAAACAGTACCCAAGTAATATTTATTTATATACAAATGATAAGATATAAGAGCATAAAATAAATACATTTCTATATTAATCAAATTCCCCTACACTTATCTTTTACTCGTCTTCGAGTAAAACAAAAATGAAAAACTAACTAGATAGGTCATACTTTCGTAGGAAACACGATTGCATTGAGCGTGTGCAACAAGCCGTTAAACCTCTAGGTGTCCCTACTAGGACGAGTGGTATTTCGTGAGGGTTTTCAGTGGATACTACCCACGAAATCCAAATGAAGTATGCTTTGGCCTTAATGTAACTACATGAATGCAGAGGACTTATGCAATTGAAAACAAAAAATGAAAACACGACTTGTTTCAGGAAAGTGGTACAAAAAATTAAGTTAACAATTTCTAGTCAGTTGATTTTATTTTAGATACCTCAACTTGTCACAAATTTTTCGACACAATTCAAGTTTTCAAATGTTAAATTCCAGTTTGGCCAGTTGGTTCGGTCGATAACATGGTGCAGCCATGAAATAAATTCTTAGTTTGATTTTCACACTTCACAAAGTGGTATTTTAAATTCCTTGTGTATGACTAGTCAAATCAATAAGGTCAAGAAGTGTTTGGACATCATCGCTTATTCTCTATCTCTATAAAAATTGAAATTTATGATTAATTACATACACCTAACTTAAAAACCAAGGTATACCACCCATGCACTGCCTTGCGGACTAACGGAGAGTTGGGACAGAACTTGGCAGATTGTGTAGACCGACGCTGACTTTGTCAACAACATGTCAGTAATCCTTAGGTGTTCAACTCATAAAATGAGACCAAGATATATCAACGCTGACTTTGTCAACAACATGTCGGATAAAGCTTGGCGGGTTTGCACACTAGTGCTAGATTTACAAGCAATGTTGGATACCCATAGATTATTATTATTATTGAAAATATAAGAACAAGAGAGAGTTACGCAAATTCAGCTTAACACAACTTAGTTTTAAAGATTCGAAAAACCAATACAAGTTTTTTTAAGTTCTTCACTCATTAAACAAGATTCGAATTTGCACGAGGTTGGAAGATAAATGATGACTAGTTCGGTCTGTAGGGAATTGGGTGCGTGAATTGCTAGAATCGGGTTTGGAATCTCGAAATTGATTGGTCAGAATTTGGTGGCATTCGAATTGGGTAGAATATGGTTTTGAGTCTTTGAAACTTGTTGCAAGTTGCCTGGTCTGTACCATAAAGGATTTGCAGTGGGTATTGGTGGTATTGTTGAGCGGTTTTCGCTGACAGAGCATGGTGGAAAACTTGTGAAACTGGGTTTGTGAACAGCGTTGTATGGGTGACCAAGAAGGAAGGTATTGGTGACGGTGGATCTATGTTGAAGATGATGAAGTAGCTACTAAACCGATGATGGAATTTATGGATGAAAATTGGTGAAGTGGTAATACTTCTAGGTTATGGACTGTGAACGGTTTTGTGGAGATATATTGTGAGAGAAAGGAAGGATGGTACAGAGTAATTTGTGGTAAAGAATGATGTAGAAAGAAGATGTGTATATAAATAGAAAGAGGGATTTTTTTTGAAAGTTGTAGAAGGGAAAAAGGAAAATAGAGAAAGAAAGAAATAAATGTGAAATTAGAAAGGTGATTGAAGGAAAGAAATGAATGGATTAAAAAAAACGGAAAGAGGGATTGTAGGAGGTGAAAGAGAATTGTAATTGGAAAAAAATCAATAAAAAAATTGGAATTTTTTTTTTTTGGAAAATTTGCACAAGAAGAAAGAGAAATTAAATAAAATTTTCCTATATATACAAGAAAACAAAGAAAAAAAATAAAATCTAACACGAATCGAAAATTAAATAAAGAAATTTAGAAAATTTTCTTATATAGAAATTTAGAAAATTTTCCTATATATACAAGAAAACAAAGAAAAAAATAAAATAAATTAAAATAAAAATTAACACGAATCAGAAACTAAATTAATAATAGAATCTAATTATTGTCTCCTTGGCAACGGCGCCAAAAATTTGATCGACGCTTTTTAAGAACTAGAAAAACGCAAATTTTGTAATAATAACTGCAAGCGCACAGATCGTGTAATATGCAGGTCGAACACAGGGAGGAATTATAATTTTTATTATTTATATATTTCTTGGGCGAGTTAGACAAATCTTGGTGTTTGGTTTTGTAAACGAACTAAATTGAAACTGTAGTAAAACTATTATTGAATTGAATCAGATCTGAATCTAATCAAATCTATATTCAATCCAATATGACCTAGGAAAGCAATAAAAAGGACAGAATATTAAATTGCAGAAATTAAATAACAAACAGAAAATAAATTAGGATTACCGCTGAATCTAATCAGACGGTCAATCGCTAATGAAAATAAGTGAAAAATACAAATAGTGCTCTACCAAATCTAATTGCGTAGACAACAAAAATTGCTAAGAAAATAAAAAATTGCAGAATAGAGAAAAAGAAGAAAACATTATTAATTCCAGGATGATGTTTACAATGAGATTACAAGGGTATTTATAGGATAGATAGCCAGCCTAAACCCTAATACAATCACAAATGTGCCTTAATTAACTCTTTTAAAATTGGGCCTTCCTTCTTTTATTCTTGCTTCCTTGGTAATTTTGCATTGATTTGTGATATGCATAGCCTTTCTACCAATTATTTTCTTTTCCAAAAAGCAACTGGATGTGAGATCTTCGTCAGCAAGTCTTCGTATGTAAATATACAGCATTTTGATCTCTATTTTAATATTTTCTGACTGCATGTGGCTAAGTTGGCATATCTGTAAAAGTGACAAAATAATACCCAAGTAATATTTATTTATATACAAATAATAAGATATAAGAGCATAAAATAAACACATTTCTATGTTAATCAAAAAGATATAAAACACATGTGATCAAACGAAGATGATCAACGAGGATGTATATAAAGATATACAAAACATGAAACTACAAAAGATGATCAATCGAGATGTATATAAAGATATACAACACACGAGATCTCTCGGGGATGCATGTAAAGATACACAACACATGAGAACAACAAAGATTGGATCATCGATGAGCCTATAAATATACCAGATGAGTCCGCAATAATGGGACGCCGATGAGCCTATAAACACATCAAACGAACCGACGAAATTGCAAGTTGACGAGCCTGTAAACACGTCAGACAAACCTCTAAAATAAATGAACTTGGACAAATCGGCAATGCACCTACAGATACACTTCCGAACCAAGTCCAACTGGAAAGTTCCTAAGAGGCCAGTAAGATCAATAAATTGTCACTTCGTAAAAATGAGCTAGATAACTCAAGAAGTGCAAAATCATTGCTTAGCTAAGACTTAAGTGACCAACTAGGATGCCAAAAAATTTAATCGTCTAAGTACAGAAATTAACCGCCAAAGTAAACGCAAGAGTGTCGATCCCCTTGTTTTTACCAAAACGTTTAATTAAAGTCCTTATTCAACCGAAAAGGAAAAATTACTTGTTTGAGACAAGTAACACACAAAAGCAGAAGCGAATACATCATTACCCAAAGAAAATTAAAGTCGTATCAATAGAAAAATAAATAGGTAATGAAAACTCAAGGTAGCATGTAATAATTTTCACAAAGTGAAAATCAGGGACACATCCCTAAAATCAAACTTAATTCACGCCACGTCCCCCCTACTTTTTTTATAAATCCGGTCCCTAAAATCACATGCCGCCCGAAATTTTTGGTCCCATCGCCTGCTCCTCTAGCCCACTTCCGCCTTTTCCATTTTTGCACAAAAAAATTGCACTCATGCATAAATTTTTTTTCTAAAATCTGGAAATAATCCTAGGAGTCCCCGCAAATTGAAAAAAAAAGTTGCATACTTCTGTGCAACTATTGCTTATAGTAGCATACATGTATGCATATTTTCATGTAGTGTATTTATGTTGAAAATCTGGACCAATATACGCATACATGTATGCAACTATTAGCAAATAACTACATACATTTAACTGAGATTCACGTGTAACAAAAAGTTGCATACATGAATGCAACTATTCTGTATATATGCATGCATGTGTGTAACAAATTTAAAAGGGACGACGGCTTGTGAATATACGCATGAATGCATGCGTTTATTTTGTACAAGAGCATAAATGTATGCAACAATGTCTGAAAACGGCGAATGCTTGAAAAAACAGGCCAAATTTGAATATATGCATAAAAGGATGCATGTAATGCAGTTTAGCTGCATACATGTATGCATTTATATTGTAGTTTGGGCGCAATACTGAAATATTAGCATGAATGTATGCAACTATTTACGAATAGGTGCATCTTTTGATGCACAAACCTGCTGTTTCACTGATTTTGTGTTTTTTTGGGTTTTGACGTGGTTTTCGATTGTTTTTCCACCTGATTTTTTTGGCGTGAACATGTTTTATTTAATAATAAATTTTCGTGATTTTTTTATATATATATTTTTTTTACCTATTTTCAAAAAATAGGGACCTAATTTACTTGAAAAGTTGGACCGGATGTGAGCCTAATTTTGAAACTTAATAGGGACCTGTGAAAAACAACCCTTTCTCAAAACATATGTTTGGAAAATATACATACTTAGATATAAAATAAGCACCCACTAATTCCTAACGACATGGTGTCCTTAAGTTCATTTGACGCAAAAAAGTAGATGGCCACACTTCAAAAGAAATCAAACGAGATGACCACGGTAATCATCATCATAAAAGATAAAGACAATCGTACCATTATAGGCATTAGTTTCCTTACCAAATAAGATTTCTCAAATTCATAGTTAAAAATACAAACTACAAAAGGTGTAAAGGATATATACGATGGTCATATATATCCCATTCTCAAATCATTATCTTATTAAAATCCCTACGGTTGTGAATTAACAATCAATACTAATGATTTGTCTCGCCATTTATTTATATGAAGTTGCTAATGTTACGGTTCAATGGCGATGCACATCATTAATATTTAGTATAAGGGTTGTGTCGGAAGCATCTCATTGAAGTGTTCAAAAACTCTTTGTTGATATCGTGGCGTCCACTTCTCAATTAGAATTCCTAATATACTCAATAGGCAACTCAACACGATATAACAAATTACGTCCAAATAGGGGTGCAAATTTGTAAATAAACAATCATGGGTGCAACCATGTATTCATGGATTATATTTGTAATCATAAATAAATAAATGAAAACATTTCACCGTGCATAGCGGAAATAATTTTTTCATTTTTAACTCGCAAAGCTAATCTCAAGTGGATTAGGATTTTACTTGGCCAAAATTATTTTATAATAGAAATCTTCAAAACTAAGCCCAAAAGTTATTTGAACACAAAAATTGTTAACAAATTTTAATTCCTACACAAGGAAAAGGGAGGGACTCTAAGTTTGTCTAGGCCAAGATGTCACAAAGGCAAAGTCAAATAAATTTGATTAGTCAAACAAGGATTAAGATATAAGATAGGATATGAAGGGTCCTAAGACTCGAATAAAATCCTAAACACGATTTCCTAAGGGAGACCTAGGACAATGATCCTCGCCATAATATCTTTTATTGTTCCGAACTTAGCTCTGATAGCATGTGTAACACCCCACCTCTATACTCGCGTCAGCCAAGGCCATTGCAAGCAACAGTGTCAACTAACCCGAAGAATAAGGTTGTTGAGGAGCAACCATCTGTATATTAGCTTTGGACGAGTGTTAAATTTGTCGGATAATATGGTCTAACTTTTTGAATCTCATGAAGAAATCCAACACATCTAAATTAAGTCCAAATCTACTACACAATGGCTATATATAATTCAGAAAGCAATATAAAATACATAACAATAAATCAGAGTCACACACAGATATTTATATCACAAAGCGGAAATAGATATGAATAACAACACATGAGTATAAATACAAAGATAGTGGCGATAATCGATCCACTATACAACAAAAGAATATGTATACATGAAATCTAAGGTACATGTATAGTCAACTCAAATATAGATAGCAAAAAACCAAAAGGCGGTTTCTGCTAGAAGTCCAACATAAGCACCTACAATACTCGGTCTAACCCGAGTATTATTTATAGGAATAAACAATAAACAGATCAGTCTAGCTGTACTCATAATAAACTGAGATAGAAGTAGAGATATAAATAGATAATGACATAGGAGCAATAACAACAAATGGTCACAATAAGTGTGAAGTCTCGGAAATGTCCATAAAATATGTCAATGAAAATCTCAAATCTATCTAACAGATTATCACATTCTAAAGATATAACTATTTACGAGAAATGATGTCACCCACCAAATCAATGCAATCTAGCTAACATGACATCAAAACAAGACTACTTGCGAGAAGTGATGTCGCCCATCAAGTCCACATGAAATAGAATATATTATATCACGCATCTCGCCGATACGAAATGATCCGAAGAACATCGATATAATCAAATGATCTGAAGTTCTTCAAGATGATCAACGGATCCACTGGAACCGATGTCTTAAGATATGATGATCCGAGGAACATCGGAGTGGCCCGAAGGTCGGATTGATCTGAAGATCCACCAGAACCGAAGTTCCTAAGATATGATGATCCGAATATCATCGTAGTGACCCGAAGGTTGGATTGATCTGAAGATCCACTAGAACCGAAGTTCCTAAGATATGATGATCCGAAGATCATCGGAGTGACCCGAAGGTCGTATTGATCCGAAGATCCACCAGAACCAAAGTTCCTAATATATGATGATCCGAAGATCATCGGAGTGACCCGAACGTCGGATTGATCCGAAGATACACCGGTACTGGAGTTCCTAAGATATGGTGATCCAAAGATCATCGGAGTGACCCAAAGGTCTGATTGATCCGAAGATCCATCAGAACCAAAGTTACTAAGATATGATGATCCGAAGATCATCGGAGTGACCCGAAGGTCGGATTTATCCGAAGATTCACCGCAACAGAAGTTCCTAAGATATGATGATCCGAAGATCATCGGAGTGATCGAAGGTCGGATTGATCCGAAGATCCACCGGAACCGAAGTTCCTATATGATCAAAATTGATCAAGCATAGTGTAACTACACCAAGCTAGTAAACATAAGATTGAGCCACATGTCCTAAAACCACTTGCTTTACTCGAATGTTTACGAACAAGTTGTAAATTTCACTAGTGATATGAAACAATCATTGCCACGGTGTTCAATCGAACGAGTCCAAGAATTAACTGTTGTATATGACGTAGTTGTATACACAATTATATGATTTTTGTTTGATGATAACAACCAAATAAATATTATTTTAAATGTGTTTGTTACTATACTGTTTCATATATTTAGCACAGAGAAAAATATAATATGTATATTTAAATAGAATACGACTGTACAGAAATTCATATATTCATACAGTATTTTATTTAAATTGAATATTATATTTCAAACATTCAAACAATACATCTATTTATAACTCCACTATTTGAACACAACACATTTCATATATATTCTGTACTTGTAAATAAATTGAATATAATAGACAAATTCGTTTGAACACAATAAAAAAATATTTAATTTCAAAAAAAATTGGTTTATTACAAATATCAGTACAAATCTCTCTACAACACTCATACAATCACTCTGTCTATACAAATCATATATACATGCATTTTCACTTTCATTTACTGACACTGCTTCATTTACTGTCTTCAATCTTCTGTCTTCACAGCTCTCTGTCAGTCCAGTCATCATCTGCTTACCTGTCACATGAAACACACAGTGCACTGTAATAGAAATAAAATATGGATACACGCGAGTATAAATTTTATTTTTAAAATTTTTATTTGCCTCAGATTTCTGGTGTGTTTCTCATCATTTTTCATGACTTGATCTGATTTATCTATGTCTAGTCAGTTTGTGTGTGTGTGTGTATATATATATATATATTATAGGGACAGGAAATTTCATTTGATGGCTGCATATACACACGTGTATAGATATACATATGTGCACTGCCTCGCCAATCCAGATGCAACTGAGAGTAGCCACGTGGACCGTCTCAACTCAGTGCACAATGCAAATCAGTATGCGAATGTTCAGCCAACATGCAAGTGGTCGAGCACAAGACCAGCAAACATTCAAGTGAAAGTGCAACACAGTTAAGTACAAGACAAGTGAACCATCTCAACTACATGGATGCTACTGAAAATGTGAATAGCATGCACATATTCATGAATAAATATAATTATCATGGTACCGCCATAAAGAAAGGCAAAAATCAGTGAAGATATTTTGCTCAGTAGTTCAGAGACATATTCAAGAAGTAAAAGCCGAGCATGTTTCAAGTCAGCAATGGAAAAAGGAAATATGGTGCAACCATAGTGGTCGAGACAGTGGTGAAACTAGCACCAAGTCACACAACAACATCAAGTACAAAGGTGCAATTTTTTTACAAGTCCAAAAGCATTACTGTGTGGAGAAGCATGAAACAGTGATGCATTTACAAATATGGTTCATTTACAAGTAACATGGTCGTGTGTGTGTTCAACACAAGTCAACAGGGTAAATGGACAGTGCAACTCAGGTGATGGTACAAACAACAATGGTGAATGTACAGCAAAGCATGCTTGACATAGCAAGTAGTCGAGCAAGTGAATAGTGGCATATGAACATTGGCATGCTACATGGTGCAACCATAAAAGAAAGGTAAAACAGATGCATCTCAAAACAGTGGGGCACCAATTTCAAAAGTAATTTTGCACAATTCAGATTTTAAGGAAAATGCAAGTGACATAACGCGCAAAGCTTGGATGAATGGTGCAACAATAAAAAGACAAAATGTGTCAAGAAAAATTTCATGGCAGATCACAAACAAGATCAAGTAGCAAAGCACAAACCCAAGATCTGGATTGCACATATACATGGTTTAGCACCATGATACAAGTTCAACAAAACATATATGGGATGGGCAAATAAATTTCCAGAACTCATTGAAGACATATTTGGCATGGAATAAACTGGGGAATTCGAAATCGAATCAGCATGAAAAAGAGTTAACAGTGAATCACTCATGAAATTAATTCTAAGCAAGAAATCTATTCTCATCTCTGTTTATTTCCAGTTTTACACAGAAATGATTTGGCAAGTATTATTTTGAGAAGAAAACTTTCACAAATCATTTTGGCAAGTTTCTATTCAGTTTGACATACAAGGAAAGGTTTCATTTTTATTTCAAGAAATGAAACAAACAGTTTTTGGCAATCATTCTAAAAGGGACAACAAATCGAATTATATGTTTCCAGACTTAAACATCTCATTTTTCATTTTGGAAAGGGACAAATTCGATTTAAGGATTCATAAATAGTCCAGGTTATCATACGTATCACGCATCAGTTTAATGCCGAGGTAATCAAGTGTTCAAGGCAACAAATTTCATCAATTAAGCCGAGAATTTTCAAAAGAGGAAACCAACACAAATCACGCACAAATCAGCCAGGTCATATAATGAAATCAGAGAGCAAAATTAGGATTTTGTAATCCTATTTAACACCAATACATCACTGGCACTATCATTGGAAAAACAACACAACGTTTCAAAGAGGAAACATTGAAAATCAATCCAGATAAACTCACAGTTTTCGATCGTCGAAGGAACCCCAAAATTAGTGAAGCAAGGAGTATCTGCAATCGACGATAGAGCATCACAAATTCGAGCATTAGAGATTAATTTCCAGAGCAAGACATCTCAAAATCGATTCGATTTGGGGACAAAAACAAAACCCTATTTTTTTTAAAGGACGGCCGACATTTCTTTTGATAAGGGTTGCAAAGGAGAAAACAAATGGGCCAACATGGATGGGCTTAAGGGAGTTAAATAAAACTTGGGTTTTATGTTTTGTTTTTGTATTTTTTTGTCTTCTTTGTAAACAAATCGACAAAACAGTTCTAGAGTCTGTAAAATCTAGGTCATTCAGTTAGGGTTTAACTGACAGTTGCTAGAATTTGTAAAATCTAGGTGGTTTCTTAGTTTCGTCTGTAAAACTAGGCAGTTTACTAGAGTCTGTAAAACTAGGGGAAAATCTGGTCTAGAGGATATAGACCAGTCTAGGATTTTGAGCGCAGGGTTAGGACAGGAGCAGGCACTGCGAGTTTACATGGGATTGTAAGCGGGATCTGTTTATAACACCTAGTAGAAACCTTAGGAATGCAGCAGTAGGCCGGATTTTGCCGAAGCTGAGTATCTTTGTGTGTTATTTACTTTCTGTATTTTTATTTCTACTGCATTTTGTGATCTGATTATTATTTTAATATCACGTCAATTTTAACTCAGCGAGTTATTGCAATAAACCCTATTCACCCCCCTCTAGGGTTAATCTAGATCCAACATTAACCGTCAAAGCAAACACAAGGGGTCATAGTCCTTTTTTTACTAAGGTGTTTAATTAGATTTCTCATACGAACGAGAAAAAGGTTTATCAAATATATACTAGTAGATTTGTAAATCAATTTATAAAATAACTTCATATAATGAAGCCGGATTAGAAACTAATTTGGAAAATAGCTTCATATAATGAAGTGGATTTAAAACCCGTTTAGTAAAAGATTTGATATGTACTAATAATTAAAAACCCTTTTTATATCATTTCGAAGTTGCAAATCTCGCGTGATATCGAACGAATTATCGATCAAATGAAGAATTCACGTTTTAATAACATAGACGAAACCCCACAACTAGCGATTATCATATTCGTTCACCACAAATGAATTGAAAGTTTCTGAAATCGAGCTGTAGAAATCTGCAAACCAGAGAAACTGCATAGTCACAATCGAAGTCGAGTTAGGCCAAAACTCGACCGGGAAAGAGCCTGAATGGACCTAATCTGTTGACTATGGTCTCCACTGGTCAATAGCAGAAAAGAAGATTCAGACGTCTAAATCATTTAGGTCAGACGTATGAACTGGGATTTTCAGAAACCAATAAGGATTTAGTTCATTTTGGTCCCCTTTCAGACATCTGAATTTTTCTGTCTAGACGTCTGAATTACAATTCAGACGGCTGAGCTAAAATTTTCAGACTTCTGAATTTGCTTACTTGATTCCATAATTATTTGAAGCAGGCCAGACGTCTGACCTATAATATTCAGACGTCTGAAACCTGTTCCAGAGCACAAGTTGCCTTAAAAACATGTTCAAAACGATATCGTCAAATGCCCAAAGGCCTATGGTGTTATATACATGTATATGAGGGTTCAAAGACTTGCCGAAACAACTTATAATACCTAAATACGCATGCACAAACACTCATACAAGAGATCAGCAATGGTTTTGATTATAAATTCCAAAATGGGCAAATTTTCTAACCAAAGCAATCAAATACGGTTCAAGCGACTTGTGAAGGCTTAGAACTATGCCGGGGCGATAACGGAGCTTCACAATACCGCCAAAATAACTCGCAACATACAAATTGATCATATGAGCACTCCAGATCATAATTTTCCAGCTCAACGAAATATGAATACATGAATCGACTTAGTTACACTAGCCTACTCAATCCACTAGCATATGCAAACTCAAATGGATTCTAAATTACACTTTTACAAGCCAATAGCTTGTGGCATAGAAGTGAGTTCATGAAGAACTCACCTTTTCTTGTTTAGATACAAGGAATCAATCCAAAAGCAAGCTAATGCAACCTCTCTTCAACAAGAACTCAAGAATCTTCAACCTAAACACATATACATGAATTTCCCTAGAGTTAGATTTAGGAAAATTACATAAACTGAAGAGAGAATTGGTTGGAGAAGATGGAGAGGAAGATGGAGAAGTTCATCTAGGTCTCTACACTTGATTTCCTCAAGAATTGGAGCTCCAAGATCAAGCTAGGGCTTAGAGAATTTTAATTTCCCATTCCCTTCGCCATTTCCAATTTCGTTTAAGTGTTTGGAGTAAATAAGAGAGAAGTAGCTGATTTGGTTATAAGTAAAGGGGCTAGCTTGGCTAACCCAAGCCCTAACCAAGGTGCCGAATTTTTGAATCTCGGAATATATCGATGTTTATAGTAAAAAAGGTTGCAAACAATGATCCGAACTCAATGGAAGTGGTTTCGAGTCTGAATTCAACCATATGCAAAATGTGACTTTTTGGATACACATTCGATTAACGATTAACGACGTTATATTTAAATACATTTTCGTTGAATATCCGGGTTGTTACATTCTTGATACATCATCACAACCTTGCATCATAGAATAGCATTATCTATCGTTAAAGCCACCACTTTCCATCATGGAATCAAATCAATGCAACAAAGCACCACATCCTTGCCTCATGCAAAGACCACTGGTTGAAGAGCCATCACGTTGAAAACACTCTTAAACTAACTATCATATTATGCTTCTTTGAATCACATCGTTGTCAATGTCAAATTGCCAAAATGATCAATAACAATGGTAGTCAGTGTTGATCACTGCATAGTAATCGATAACGACCAAAACATGTTGATTATATCAAATTAGAAGCACTAATAATTAAAATTTGTCATGGGCATAGACGTTGTTGCTGATAGACCATATATTTGATGAAAGTTAGTTAAATACACATTTATGAAAACGTTTGACATTCTTCATGAAATTTAGCTTAGAGCCAAGTCCATCCTTCGGATCCACCATTAATCTCCAATGTCACTTCATTTTCAAATCTTTCATCAAGCTCCAATGCTACTCCGTTGTTGGATCCATCCAAGCATTATGAAGCTCTTTCGTGAATTTATCTCATCTGCTATCATCCTTTTGCACTCAATCAATATACATCGACGTGTGTTTTTGATTAATAAACACTTTAAACTCTAACAAATGATATTTCCTAATATTAGATCGCCTACGAACGACGTTAAACTAATTAAGCAAACAACGAACCTGCAACCAATAGTCATGTAAAAATTTGAACTAACATACAAACATCCATAATAATGTCAATAAACCAAATAAAACCTATCTGTAATAATCAAAGTGGAATAAGTGTTCAAATAGCCTAAATCCAGTAGTGTGGTCAAAATAGCGTGCAATAGCATGTAAACGGGTAAAATGTGAAAATCATGGTTGAAGCTATTTAAATCACCTTTTTATATTTTTCTATTAATTGTTTAATATGTTTAACTATCCTAAGTATTATGTTTCATAACTAGAAATCGGTTTAAATCATCAGATTTACACTGTATAAATAAATACAGTTAAGTGGAAGATAATACCACTCACCTCAACAAAATCAACCAAAATCGGCACTTAAACGTAAAGCTTGCCAAAATGACTCCAACACAAGAAATGGCGTTCAAATTTGATCTTGTACGCAAAAATTACGAATGATATAAGTTTCATGATTCTTAACACCTTAGTTATCTCCATATAATCCATCTTCTTCCCCGTGCACATACACGCCAATTACGGAAAAAGAAACGCACTAATTCAGTACCTTTTCTCCTCCCTTTCTCCCTCATCTCTTAATGAAGTTCCAATTCGCTTTCACTGACTCGCTCTGCTTCGAACAACCTTCCCGACTATTACCCATTAGTTGAACTTGACTTCCTCATCAAAATGCGATTTGAGTTCCCTTCTTGGGAGCTCGTGTGCCGCTTTACACTATCGTGGATTGGACGGCGTCGAAACCCCAAGTAAGATGCCTCTTTGTGTGATGATCTGAATACAATCCACAAACCCATGAATCGATCCCAAAATAATGAGATTGGAACCCTAACGTGAAAGTCATGCATGGCCATGACAGGATGGGTCGATTAAACTTGATTGCATATGATAAATAGGCATGGAAAGGTGGAGAGTTTCAAGAGTATCTTAATGAATCAGGTCTCATGATTTTTAGTTAAGTATAGAGAGAGACAACGATTATTGATTGGAAAAATTATGGTTGCGACCATTAAAATCTTATAGGTAATATAACAGTGAATTGATTTTAGGGAGAATGAGTCTTGGGCTCAAATACTGTGCAAGTAGGTTCAAATTATATTATTTTATTAATTTACTCTCAAATTGGCCTCAAACCCGCGAACTCCAATCGATACATGTCACATGTCAATTCGTATCTAAAAAGGCATTCTGAGAACAACGAGACTAATCTCGAGACCTCTGCAATTTCAAAATATAAGTTTCATCGTAATCTGACAACGTGCTCACAAGGCAACAATTTATGCGTATTTCGAGACTGTTCTGACCACGATTGGTCCGATCTCAAAATATAGTGATCTGCATACTTATTCTTTATGTAGTGAACAATCCGGAATCAGTGGAATTGGTCCCAAGTCTTGATTCGATCGTTTGTGTGAAATTCCATTTGGAATCGTCAATTGAATAATTAATAATTATATTTAAATAAAATACTTAAATATCCAATCATTGAAAATATGGGTACTTACAAGTTTCTTGACATTCAGATGTACTGTCGGTCATGCGAACTTTAAATTAATATTCCAATTATGGAAATTAAATGTTTGAAAAAACGGTTAGGTGCCATAGACGATGGAATTTGGCCTCAAGCCATATTCCATCACATTCAAAAGGCCCTTTTATGTTCACATCGCTTGTCGACACATCTCGACCAGAGCTCGTGTTAATTTAGATCATTTTGTACTATCCAATACAAATATGGAACGTACTTCACAGGTAATATTATTTTATTCTACATCCTTAAACTTAGCCATCATGATAAATCTACATTAAATTGCTTTTGTTTCTTCTCTCAATTTATCCACTTTTAGCCTTAACTCTCAACATGAAAGTTGTTTGCTTCGTCGATACGAACTCATCTATGGCCGTCCTTGATAGGATAATCGTTGTGGCCAGAATTTTACTTTAAACAATGGTCATCCAATTTTCCTTTTTAACGAACCGCGATCATATCTTGAGAATTAGATAATTAATGCCTAAAAGATGCATATTGAAGAGAAAGAGACAAAGTTTTTTGTGGGTGGTGTGGTGTCGAATGTAGGTTGGACGGTGAAGTTACAGTCAGTAAACCAATTTCCTTTAACAGCTGATCCCATGACTGATGAAGCGTTAACATAGGTCGGGCCCACCGTTGAAGGTGCATCTAGGCGATATGGACGAGGCGGTGGTGGTGTTTGACCGGTCGAAGGTTGAAAGGAAGGGTGGTGTCGGGTCAAAGGTGATGGTTGTAGTGTTTCTAGTTTCCGTTTAAACTTCAAAGTCTCTAACTAGCATAACTTTAGCATATCAGACTCATTCTGGATGTGGATTTTTCCATTGGCTCTATTGGGAAGCTCTAAATTTTGACATTGGTTTGGCTAAGGTATGTGATATTATCTCTCGTCGAACTATGATTGTTTTTACAGTATATAATTGACATTTTAAAGTGAATTTGAATTATAAAACAGGATTTCTAAAATATTTGGAAGAACTAAAAAGTAATTAAATAGTTTGAGTTAAAATTTTACGTTTTACCCATTTAAACACCTATTATTGCTATTTTGACACTAAACCTAAATCAATCGCCTTAGACAAATTTCAATTGTTTATATATGCTAATTTGATATTTATAGGATTATTGGTTGCATGGTTTCTTATATGCATATTTTAATTGAAACCGCCAACTATGGGCGCTATAAGACTAAGAAAATGTCATTTGTTAGAGTTTACTGCTTATAGATCAAGCGCATAAGAGGTTCATATTGATTGAGCATACAAGGTTGATGAACCTGAATGGATGAGATAAATCACAAAAGAACATCAGAATGTGCATGCTAATTTGTAGACGAATTAGCACTGAAACGTAGCGACTGATTATAAGATGAAGCAATATTGGAGTTTGGCAATGGATCTGAAGACGGAGGATGAACTTAGTGATGATCTTGGACTTTGCGACCAATGTCGTACATTTTAACTTGATATATATGTATCAAATTTTGGTTAAATATACGATCAAGGTGGTCGTTATCGATTACTGTGGAGTGGTCAACGTCGATTACTATTGATATTGTACACTTTAGCCGATTTGACATAGATGATGCTATAGTTTCGCAGAGATGAATATGATGGTTTGTTCAATAATGGTTTTGAGGTGATGTCTCTCCAATCGTTGATTTTGGCATTAGTCAAGAATGCGGTGCCTTGACACAGTGATTTCATTATTTGACGATGACTATTCCATGATAGGAAGCAAGATTTCTATGGTGGATGAATTTTCTTTAAGGGGCAGAGTAAAATTCTACAAGTTAGGATGGTGATACTGCTAGTCGAGATGGAATGACTTTTAGGAGAATTTTAAGGGACAATATTTGATGATAGATGATAGTTTTCTAGGTAGTTCCCAACCAAAGACTTTAGACATGAGTTATGGAGACTATTCCAAGGTGAACTTTGTAGTGAAGATTTATATGTAAAGGGACTATAAGTACATAGGTTCAGGAGAGTACACAGAGAGTGGAGGCTTGAGTGTTTGTTGGGTCTTCAAGCCAATGTAGATTGTCAACTAGATTAGTAGTCTGTAGGAAGACTTGCGACATTGATTTTCACTCATTCTCAATCTGATGTAGATTGTCGACCAGATGTATGATGTCCCAGTAGAGAGCTCTTTGGAGCCAGTGAATATTCAAAAGAACCAAAAATACTATATATCTAATGAATTAAGTAGGTGAACGTATGGAGGAGTGATGTATATTATGTTTTCTTTGTTGTTGATCACTCTTAGGGATGTCAGTAGATGTTGGTAGCATTAGTGCAGATATAAATTGTGTGAATGTAAGGATTTAGACACCCCCTGTATTCTGATGTGAGGTACACCCATGATGGTTATATTAAAGAAGTATATATTTTACATATGCCGACCCTATGGATGCAGAGATATGTCATGTATGATTATCCATATCCTTTGTGTATTACGTTACTATGATTTTTACTGTATTCTGATGTTTGCTTATTGCTCACACCAAAATTTTGTCTGACCTTAGGTTTTATGTTTCTCATATTACCTTTAGTATTCATCGATGATGTCAATGAATAGACTAGATAACATATGTAAGCGTTATCTGACGCAATGCAGGTTGATCTATGAGAGATAAAGCTCTTTTGATATTATACTTGTATTATCATTGTTTATTCCACTGTGTGATGCCATATAACTTTGACAATGTTGACTATTTGTTATTAGAGGCTGTTAATTAGTTAAGTACGTCTAGCTCTTGTATAAACTCTATTGCTATTCTAGTTAACTTTATGAGCCTAAATACTCCGATTATGTGGTTTATATAGTTCTTATGTTCTCATCTGTTTCATATATATGATTATTATTGTATATTGTTTAATGCGGCGCTGTGAGATATACGACATGTTTAGTGATTGTGTCTTGTGTTTCTTTCTTCCTCTTCCCTTCTATTTCGTTCTCTTCCTTTCCATTTCTCTTTATTTATTCTATCTATTTCCTTTGAAAACCATTATGCATCAATCAAGTGTTTATATAGCGAACTATTGGGTTATATGAGCAGTAATGGAGTGGGTGGTCATCACATTTGATATCATAGCTTCGGTTAAGCGACATTGAAATCGAGAGTTAATGCATACGAGAAAGTACATATTTGTGTGTGTGTGTGTGTGTATATATATATTGGTTTTCGAAACTATGTATTAGTAATGTATACAAATATGTTATTTTACACATAATGGGGTAGATTTTCTTTGCTAGAGACTGATCATCCTAATCACTTACTTGAGATGATCGAGCAATTGAGAAAAACTGCTACTAACTCTATCTCTGGAGTTGAGGATTGGGCAGGGTAAATGACTAGTAGCCTTGATTCACATAACATGCTTCCAATGATGGCACGAAGCACTATTTGAGAAACCAAAATCACTTTATTTGGGAATGGTACTGTAACGACCCAGATTTTTACCTGTTAATTTTAAATATTTAATATGGTTTTAAATATTGAGTAGATAATGTAAATGATATTCTATATAGAGTTATCGATTTAATAATCGAAATATGATTTATTTCAAATATAAACAATTATCATAATGCGAAATATAATTGAATTCGATATTAAAACTAAGTCAAATGTAACAACCCGGAAATTCTGGGCCAGTTTAAAATTTTTATTTTGGCAATTTTATTGAATTTTGAATATTTAAAATAAATTATTTTAAATAATATCGATGAGAAATTTATTTTGAATAGAATTCGAACGTATATATTTATTGTAACAACCCGAAAATCTGGGCCAGTTTAAATTTTTTATTTTGGCAATTTTAGGGAATTTTGATTATTTAAAATGAATTATTTTAAATAATATCGACGAGAAATTTATTTTGAATATAATTCGAACGTATATATTTATACGCGTCGTCGTTAGAATATAAATATTTATTATATAATTATAAATAGAATTGAAAATGGCGCGGTAGTTCGATAATTCGATTTCAAACTTCAATTGAATGTACCGGGTGCAAAACAATCCGGATTTTAGTGAAACCAAAAATGATAGGATCTAATTGATGATATCTTTCCAACGAATCCGAATAATCGAAATTTCATAGCGGGAATCAAAAGATATGTCCAGTTGAAAATTCTGAATAGTCGCTATGGAATTCAGGCCCTTAAAAATGGACATTTTGCAAACGACCTCAGAATTCGACGAAACCAGTTTTGTTGGATCCGCATTGTCAAATTATTGCTAGGTTTTAAATTTCATAATTTTTCGAATCAATATGTGAGCGTGGCAAAGGAAAACGCGTTTGACCAGTTTCAGTTGATTTTAATCGACTGGAAATTGGCCATTTTTCCAACGATCTCAGAATTCGACGAAACCAGTTTCGTTAGGACCGTATCGTCAATACGAAGCTAGAAAATATTTTTCTGGAATTTTTCAAGTTAGTATGTGACCCCGGTAATTTGAAATGTACGTTTAGAATTCAATATAGTGATTTAAATGTAAATTCAACGGAATCTGATTGTAACGATCGAATCAGCTTGCGATACATATCCTATTGTGTTCGGAATGGGGGTAAAACGCTGTAGACGACAGGCGGTGGGCCTCGTTTAGAGGTCGTATGTAAAAGTCAACATTTTGAAATTAAAATATAAAAAAATAATAATAAAAGAAAAGAATTCTCTCTCCTCCCCATACCTTCTCCCGCCCCCCCCCCCGTTCACTTTTTCAGAATCAAAAGAAAATAAACAAAAAAAAAAGAAAAAAAAACCCGAGATTTACATCTCGTTCTCCAAATCGGAGACACTCCGATCTTCCTCCCCGCGCCAGCACGCGCTCGGACGTCACCCCTCTGGCGATGGACCTCCGTCCCCTCCAGTTCGAGCCGCAAGTCCAATCGAAGCTCGAACAGCTATCGTGGGTGCTCGAATTCTAACATGAGGTGGCCATCGAGTTGGCTTGGAGTCTCGGCAAGGGTTGGCGTCACTGGTGGCTCCAAGGTGGCGGGCTCGGATCTGGTCAACGGCGATAGAGGCGGCGGAAATTCTGGTGCCCTAGGCGGCGGCTCCTTTGAAAACATCCAGAATGAAAACTGTGAGCTTCCTTTCCTATTTTTATTTTTAATTCAGCATAGAACTTCTTTATTTACTTCAAAAATATTTAACAGTGATTTAAAACGTGATTATGAAAATATACTTTGAATTTGAAAGTAAAAATAAATAAAAATATACTTTGAATTTGAAAATAAAAATAATAAATATACTTTGAACATGAAAATAAGAATAGGAAAATACATGGATCTAAAATAGAAAATAGCATTGATTTTTATATAAGGTATAGCATAATAAAAAATATGATTTTTATATGTTGAACTTCGAAATAAAAATATGATTTTTATATGTTGAACTTCGAAATAAAAATATGATTTTTATATATTTAACTTCGAAATAAAAATATGATTTTTATATGTTGAACTTCGAAATAAAAATATGATTTTTATATGTTGAACTTCGAAATAAAAATATGATTTTTATATATTGAACTTCGAAATAAAAATATGATTTTTATATGTTGAACTTCGAAATAAAAATATGATTTTTATATATTGAACATCAAAATAAAAATATGATTTTTATATATTGAACATCGAAGTAAAAATATGATTTTTAAATTGAAAGTGAATAAATAAAAATGTGATTTTTATTTTAAAGACATCAAAATATAAAAATGTGTGATTTTTATATATATGTAGTGGCTACGGGCAAAGGCGAGAATGAAGAAGATTTCTATAAAATAAGAGTCAAGATGATTGGATAGCTATTGGTGAGAATTTCTCACCTTTCACTTTCTTTTCTCTAGTTATATATGTATATATACTAGGATGCAGACGGTGCTTAGTAGCACCCGACACAATCGTCCACAGACCATGGACTTGTTTGTTTAGTTGCATAAATTAATTAGATGATTTGATTTGAAATTGATTTGTTTGGTGAAATGAATGGATTGATTGATGTGTGAATGGCGTGAGCCTTCACTAGACCGGGGATAAGGCTAGGCCTTGTCCCGTTTCTAGTATCGTGCCGTTATGCCGCCGAAATTTTCTAAAATAAGTTAGAAAAATACAAATATCATTTTATTTAAAGAATGAACTGAATAGAAATTCAAGTGTTGAAATAAAATATTTTATCGTTAAAAATATAATTTTTAATGTGAAGTGAATAAAATAAAATATTCATTTACAAACCGGACGGTTTGTTTATGTACACTGATTTGACTGATATTGATTGGGTCGATAAATTTTACACGTCGCCCAACTGCACAAATAAAATCTGTGTTTGATTGTTTGAAACCCCACACGGGTGTTGGGATGAAACTTGAAGTTCACTCATCCTGATTGATTAAATATGTCGATCGATTGATTGACAAGCTGCTATAAGCGTTAAATGTCTATATTTGATGCTTATACAGTGTAGTGCACTTTGGTTGATGGTTGATTATTTTTCAATGCTATTATATACATGTGTTGTATGAAAATCCATATAATTAACATTATATGGTGATTTATTGGGCCTCATTCCAATTTAGAAAATAAAGAATATTATAAAATAAAAGTTCATGTGTTGACAGTACTCATCCATTGAGATTGGTCATGTGTTGAACGAAATATTTTAGTAATAAAATTTACATCTTTATCGATATAAAATAAAAGTTCATGTGTTGACAGTACTCATCCATTGAGATTGGTCATGTGTTGAACGAAATATTTTGATAATAACAACTATTTTGAAAAAGAAATATTTGAAATAAAATATTTGAAATAGAAATTTATGAAGCCGTGTTGATTAGATTGACGCCATTTTGACGTAAACGATATTTATATCGATTTTATTCATTTTGAAATGAATTGAATATAAAACGATTTCGAAATGAATTGAATATATAACGATTTCGAAATGAATTGAATATATAACGATTTCGAAATGAATTGAATATAAAACGATTTCGAAATGAATTGAATATATAACGATTTCGAAATGAATTGAATATATAACGATTTCGAAATGAATTGAATATATAACGATTTCGAAATGAATTGAATATATAACGATTTCGAAATGAATTGAATTGAAAACGAATTCAAATTGAATTGAAAGCGAATTGAAATGAATTCAAATTGAATTGAAATTTGAATTGAATAGAAATGAATTTTAAAACGAATTTATAAAGAAGAATTCAATTTTGATTTGAATTGAAAGGGAAGTTGAAATTGCTTTTGAAACGAATTTTAAAACTATTTATATAATTCATTTTAAATAGAAATCGACGAAATATATATTATATATATTATATATATAATATAATGGCCTGAATAGAACGCGCCGCGCCGCGGCAGTTCGTAAATTTCGACCATTTATTTCAAACGGACATTACGGGAGATCCGACCGTCGGATTCTCCTGAAACCGGAACCGTTGGGTTCGTATCGAAAAGAGCTTTCTAACGAATATTAGAAATTTGAAATCTAACGGTTGGATTTGGAGTTACGTCCAAATCAAATTTGAAAAAGGTCGCTGTAAGTGCAGTTCGATGGCCGTTGATGGAAATCGACTGTACGGGCCTTGATAAAATTATTAAAAATAGTAATAATTTGTGTAAAATCATAAGAAATGATTTGTGAAGATTTGGGATGAAAAACTCCATATTTGAAAAGATAAAAATAGATTTTTATCGAAATGAACTAGTTTTGAACTAGAATTATAATTCTATTTATTTTTAAATAAATAAATTGAATTTAAAAAGGGTTTTAAAAATAACCAGAATATCCAATGATTGCATTGGAGTGGATTTGAATCGAAATTGTCTTCGGAATATTTCGATGTTGGAATTCGTGATTATACAGGTGTTGTTATGGAAATTTGAAAGATATATATTTATATCGTTATTTCCAATACGACATTTGTTAATCGTAGAATTTGATATTGAATATAAGCCGATATATTTTCTATTCAGAGCCTTGTATTGAATATCAAATGTGATTTGGGTTTGTCGTGAATGGTGTCTTCACTAACACTGTTCTTGAACCCAGTAGAGAAAAGATTAAATCTTTTTATTTAGATTTAATAAAGTGTACCAATTAAATAATATTTAATTGGAATTGAATTGATATTGATTTTTGGGTTTATCGTGGACAGTGTTTTAAATAACACTCGTTCTTTAACCCGATAATTAATGTGATGTGATTTTGGGTTTATCGTGAACCGTGTTTTAAATGACACTGATTCTTTAACCCAGTCGCAGATTAAAACTCAGTAGAGTTTTAATGAATCTTTAATTAGATTGAAATGATCGAAAATGGAGTATCACCAGTTTTGCTCCAGGCGATAGTTAAGTCTTTAATTAGATTTGAACGTGAAATGGTAATTAAATTTACCGATAACACTGTGGTGTTAGATATGAAGTATTACCAGTTTTACTTCATGGGATGAATAGGTTGGGATTGGGAAATTAAAATAAATGATTACTTCGGTAAGGTTCGCTAATCCCGACTAGTTTGAATTGAGATTCAAAAATAGATTAAAGAATAAATTCAAGGAATTTATATTGGATAAAATTAATGGGAACCTTTCCCTATGAATGTGAAATCATAAACTAACTGTCGGTTAGCCAAGCAGAATGGTTTTCTGGATATTGATCTGATGTTGGTTTCGGCCTTCGGGGTTAATATTTGGGGAATTATTCTCTTGATTAATTTACGGTTAGTGACTGATGAATTGGAATGAGGCGTATGTTGTGTTTGTGTAACACTTATTTAAAGTATACGCGAGTTATTCGGAAAGACCGGGTTTATCCCATTCTGAATAACTGATGCGACGATAAGTCGAAGATGAAGACGATGGTCGAAGACCGGAAGTCTTCACGTCGTTTGGGTGATTACTGATGATCTTGATTGGGCTGTACACCCAAGAAGATGGAAACAGTTGGTGATTGTCTAGACGTACTTGGAGATCGATGGATATGCGGGGTACTAGGTGCCTCCGGTTTCGTTCAGACCCAGAACGGACTTGTAAATGGACTGTGTGTCTGACATTGGATTTTAGTCCGTGTGATTGATCTCTATTAAATATATATCTGTTTGGCGGCGGAGAATTTATTCTCTTGCTTAACGCCCTTCTCTGAGACGTACGAGCTCAGGGGTTATATATTGATGGATATCAATCGCATGGAGTGAATTGCCTGTGTGGCATGCCTAAGTGGCAATTGATCGAGGCTTCTGTTGAAAAGCAAAGTCTTGTGGTGATGATCAAAGCACGGCCTTTGTGGCATAGCTTTGTGTATCGTTTACTTCGCGAGTTTCACACCCGGTATGAACCAAAAACGGGAGACGGACCTCAGGGAGGGCATGCGTTTCTTTCTAGTTAAAAGTGGCGTCAGTGGGTTTACACGCCCTGACGAGTTTGACTTATGTGGTTGTTGCTGTTGCGAGGCGCCTCGGATATATCGGTCGTTCTCGAACCGATGGAGTCATTTGTAGGCTCATTGACACCCCAAAGGGTGGGGAAACGCAGTGTTCAGGCATTTTAATCCACATCGGTGGACCGGCCCTGTCGCTCCAAGGGTCACTCGAGCTCTGATCCTGAGACACGGGCTAGAGCGTCTCGAATCGGTTGAGGACTATCTTTTGCCTCGGTTCATAGACGGAAATCCAATTTCCAAATACGTGACATTTGCGGTTTTATTTGTAGAGCCTAGTATGGCGACATAGTGGGATGGGGCGCTCATGCCGCCTATGATCGATAATTATGATTTGAAGTTGTTTTATACACTATGCACTTATAATAGTATCAAACGATTTGTTTTAACCGTATCAAGCATTCTTTGGCTGTTATAAGGGAAAACCCTATCCTCGGCTGCGTTGCAATGTGTGATGGGACCTGGGTCTTATAACAGCTTCATTTTTCTTTATTTAGCATTACGCTGTTTGTTTTATGCACTGGTATTCTTGGGAGGAAACTCGTTCCGTGTTATACGGCGTGGTCCCTTGATTTACCTAATGATTTAAAATAAAGATTAATAACTGTTTTAGTTCTCACACCAGTCACATGACTGACCTGGAGTTTATTGTTTTAACCTAAACTCTGGGTGCCCTTATTTTGACACGGGCAGCTAGTAGTTTTGGTTTTGCAGATTTATATTCACAGGATCCTGGTTTACAGCTGGAACGATATCCGGAAAGCTTTGTATCCGTATATCTCATTCTAGTTGTGTATTGTATTATTTTTCCGCTGCTATGTATTTAAATGTAATTTAAATCTCTGATATTTCTGTGTAATATTCATTCATACTCTGTATATTCTTGTAATCTGATTCATTGTTGTAATATACAATGAAACGTTCTTTTGTATGTGTTCTGTTCTGGTTTGTTCTCGAACTATCCGCCGCTTTCCTTTACAGGGAAGTTACGGGTTTTCACAGTTGGTATCAGAGCTTTGGTTTACAGAGCTCGAGAACAAGACACATTAGAACCATACGAAAGAATTCATCAGATATTGGATTAGTAATATCCAATGGGAATGACTCGTTAGAGATAGGATTAGTAGTATCCTAGAACGAGTGTGAAGAGTATATTTTTTTCAAAAGAAAACAAATTTTGTTTTGAAAATTTAAATCAACTATTCGTATTTGATTATTTGTTTATATTGATTTTGGACAATTCAATATATAAAGAATTTGCATATACGCCTTGCAAACGTATATTCAAAGTTTTAATATATTGGATAGATATAGCATCACACTCTAGTCGCCCGGAGATATTATTGATGACAGCGATCGCATCATCAACATTTATGTTCGAGTTTCGAAGGTGGGATTTCTATATATTTCCTATTGACTGGTGTGAGAACCAAAAACTATATAGGATCTATTGTTGTGATTTGGCATCAAAAATCTGATTTTTGACTATATATCAAAGTTATGAATTTGAAACGTTAATCCACTAATTGATTGATGTTTGTGTTGTTTGTTTATTTGTTTGATAATTTTGAACCTTTATGCCTAATTGAATCAAATATTGAATTGTATTGAAAATTGGTCGCATTTGCTTGCATATACATATACTTACATTGAACAGGTCATAGCAAGGAGGCTAGAGCAGAGAATAAAATTTGTTTGCCCGACAAATAGGTACATGTTTACTACATAATTTACTGTTTTGTTTGGGTGATGATGATTTTATGAGCCTATTGGCTAGCCGCTTGGCTTTTTCTTTTTCTTTTTGAGATCTGAAGGACCGGGGAAGCTATTTGAAATTCCCCGATGCTCCCGGTGCAGGGGAGGTTATGGCGAAATTTTTCGAAAATTTAGGGTGTTAGCCAAATTTTTTGAAATTTTGAAAATTCTCAGAAACTAAAGAGTTGGAGAATGGAAGTCAGATCGAGCGTAGAGTTGATTAATCAAACCACTTTCGACTTTGTTCCTTTTCGGGGACGAAAAGTTTTAAGTGGGGGAGATTGTAACAACCCGAAAATCTGGGCTAGTTTAAAATTTATATTTTGGCAATTTTAGGGAATTTTGATTATTTAAAATGAATTATTTTAAATAATATCGACGAGAAATTTATTTTGAATATAATTCGAACGTATATATTTATACGCGTCGTCGTTAGAATATAAATATTTATTATATAATTATAAATAGAATTGAAAATGGCGCGGTAGTTCGATAATTCGATTTCAAACTTCAATTGAATGTACCGGGTGCAAAACAATCCGGATTTTAGTGAAACCAAAAATGATAGGATCTAATTGATGATATCTTTCCAACGAATCCGAATAATCGAAATTTCATAGCGGGAATCAAAAGATATGTCCAGTTTAAAATTCTGAATAGTCGCTATGGAATTCAGGCCCTTAAAAATGGACATTTTGCAAACGACCTCAGAATTCGACGAAACCAGTTTTGTTGGATCCGCATTGTCAAATTATTGCTAGGTTTTAAATTTCATAATTTTTCGAATCAATATGTGAGCGTGGCAAAGGAAAACGCGTTTGACCAGTTTCAGTTGATTTTAATCGACTGGAAATTGGCCATTTTTCCAACGATCTCAGAATTCGACGAAACTAGTTTCGTTAGGACCGTATCGTCAATACGAAGCTAGAAAATATTTTTCTGGAATTTTTCAAGTTAGTATGTGACCCCGGTAATTTGAAATGTACGTTTAGAATTCAATATAGTGATTTAAATGTAAATTCAACGGAATCTGATTGTAACGATCGAATCAGCTTGCGATACATATCCTATTGTGTTCGGAATGGGGGTAAAACGCTGTAGACGACAGGCGGTGGGCCTCGTTTAGAGGTCGTATGTAAAAGTCAACATTTTGAAATTAAAATAAAAAAAAAAGAATTCTCTCTCCTCCCCATACCTTCTCCCAGGCCCCTCCCCCCGTTCACTTTTTCAGAATCAAAAGAAAATAAACAAAAAAAAGAAAAGAAAAAAAACCCGAGATTTACATCTCGTTCTCCAAATCGGAGACACTCCGATCTTCCTCCCCGCGCCAGCACGCGCTCGGACGTCACCCCTCTGGCGATGGACCTCCGTCCCCTCCAGTTCGAGCCGCAAGTCCAATCGAAGCTCGAACAGCTATCGTGGGTGCTCGAATTCTAACATGAGGTGGCCATCGAGTTGGCTTGGAGTCTCGGCAAGGGTTGGCGTCACTGGTGGCTCCAAGGTGGCGGGCTCGGATCTGGTCAACGGCGATAGAGGCGGCGGAAATTCTGGTGCCCTAGGTGGCGGCTCCTTTGAAAACATCCAGAATGAAAACTGTGAGCTTCCTTTCCTATTTTTATTTTTAATTCAGCATAGAACTTCTTTATTTACTTCAAAAATATTTAACAGTGATTTAAAACGTGATTATGAAAATATACTTTGAATTTGAAAGTAAAAATAAATAAATAAAAATATACTTTGAATTTGAAAATAAAAATAATAAATATACTTTGAACATGAAAATAAGAATAGGAAAATACATGGATCTAAAATAGAAAATAGCATTGATTTTTATATAAGGTATAGCATAATAAAAAATATGATTTTTATATGTTGAACTTCGAAATAAAAATATGATTTTTATATGTTGAACTTCGAAATAAAAATATGATTTTTATATATTGAACTTCGAAATAAAAATATGTTTTTTATATGTTGAACTTCGAAATAAAAATATGATTTTTATATGTTGAACTTCGAAATAAAAATATGATTTTTATATATTGAACTTCGAAATAAAAATATGATTTTTATATGTTGAAATTCGAAATAAAAATATGATTTTTATATATTGAACATCGAAATAAAAATATGATTTTTATATATTGAACATCGAAGTAAAAATATGATTTTTAAATTAAAAGTGAATAAATAAAAATGTGATTTTTATTTTAAAGACATCAAAATATAAAAATGTGTGATTTATATATATATGTAGTGGCTACGGGCAAAGGCGAGAATGAAGAAGATTTCTATAAAAGAAGAGTCAAGATGATTGGATAGCTATTGGTGAGAATTTCTCACCTTTCACTTTCTTTTCTCTAGTTATATATGTATATATACTAGGATGCAGACGGTGCTTAGTAGCACCCGACACAATCGTCCACAGACCATGGACTTGTTTGTTTGGTTGCATAAATTAATTAGATGATTTGATTTGAAATTGATTTGTTTGGTGAAATGAATGGATTGATTGATGTGTTAATGGCGTGAGCCTTCACTAGACCGGGGATAAGGCTAGGCCTTGTCCCGTTTCTAGTATCGTGCCGTTATGCCGTCGAAATTTTCTAAAATAAGTTAGAAAAATACAAATATCATTTTATTTAAAGAATGAACTGAATAGAAATTCAAGTGTTGAAATAAAACATTTTATCGTTAAAAATATAATTTTTAACGTGAAGTGAATAAAATAAAATATTCATTTACAAACCGGACGGTTTGTTTATGTACACTGATTTGACTGATATTGATTGGGTCGATAAATTTTACACATCGCCCAACTGCACAAATAAAATCTGTGTTTGATTGTTTGAAACCCCACACGGGTGTTGGGATGAAACTTGAAGTTCACTCATCCTAATTGATTAAATATGTCGATCGATTGATTGACAAGCTGCTATAAGCGTTAAATGTCTATATTTGATGCTTATACAGTGTAGTGCACTTTGGTTGATGGTTGATTATTTTTCAATGCTATTATATACATGTGTTGTATGAAAATCCATATAATTAACATTATATGGTGATTTATTGGGCCTCATTCCAATTTAGAAAATAAAGAATATTTAAAATAAAAGTTCATGTGTTGACAGTACTCATCCATTGAGATTGGTCATGTGTTGAACGAAATATTTTAGTAATAAAATTTACATCTTTATCGATATAAAATAAAAGTTCATGTGTTGACAGTACTCATCCATTGAGATTGGTCATGTGTTGAACGAAATATTTTAGTAATAAAATTTACATCTTTATCGATATAAAATAAAAGTTCATGTGTTGACAGTACTCATCCATTGAGATTGGTCATGTGTTGAACGAAATATTTTGATAATAACAACTATTTTGAAAAAGAAATATTTGAAATAAAATATTTGAAATAGAAATTTATGAAGCCGTGTTGATTAGATTGACGCCATTTTGACGTAAACGATATTTATATCGATTTTATTCATTTTGAAATGAATTGAATATAAAACGATTTCGAAATGAATTGAATATATAACGATTTCGAAATGAATTGAATATATAACGATTTCAAAATGAATTGAATATATAACGATTTCGAAATGAATTGAATATAAAACGATTTCGAAATGAATTGAATATATAACGATTTCGAAATGAATTGAATATATAACGATTTCGAAATGAATTGAATATATAACGATTTCGAAATGAATTGAATATATAACGATTTCGAAATGAATTGAATATATAACGATTTCGAAATGAATTGAATATATAACGATTTCGAAATGAATTGAATTGAAAACGAATTCAAATTGAATTGAAAGCGAATTGAAATGAATTCAAATTGAATTGAAATTTGAATTGAATAGAAATGAATTTTAAAACGAATTTATAAAGAAGAATTCAATTTTGATTTGAATTGAAAGGGAAGTTGAAATTGCTTTTGAAACGAATTTTAAAACTATTTATATAATTCATTTTAAATAGAAATCGACGAAATATATATTATATATATTATATATATAATATAATGGCCTGAATAGAACGCGCCGCGCCGCGGCAGTTCGTAAATTTCGACCATTTATTTCAAACGGACATTACGGGAGATCCGACCGTCGGATTCTCCTGAAACCGGAACCGTTGGGTTCGTATCGAAAAGAGCTTTCTAACGAATATTAGAAATTTGAAATCTAACGGTTGGATTTGGAGTTACGTCCAAATCAAATTTGAAAAAGGTCGCTGTAAGTGCAGTTCGATGGCCGTTGATGGAAATCGACTGTACGGGCCTTGATAAAATTATTAAAAATAGTAATAATTTGTGTAAAATCATAAGAAATGATTTGTGAAGATTTGGGATGAAAAACTCCATATTTGAAAAGATAAAAATAGATTTTTATCGAAATGAACTAGTTTTGAACTAGAATTATAATTCTATTTATTTTTAAATAAATAAATTGAATTTAAAAAGGGTTTTAAAAATAACCAGAATATCCAATGATTGCATTGGAGTGGATTTGAATCGAAATTGTCTTCGGAATATTTCGATGTTGGAATTCGTGATTATACAGGTGTTGTTATGGAAATTTGAAAGATATATATTTATATCGTTATTTCCAATACGACATTTGTTAATCGTAGAATTTGATATTGAATATAAGCCGATATATTTTCTATTCAGAGCCTTGTATTGAATATCAAATGTGATTTGGGTTTGTCGTGAATGGTGTCTTCACTAACACTGTTCTTGAACCCAGTAGAGAAAAGATTAAATCTTTTTATTTAGATTTAATAAAGTGTACCAATTAAATAATATTTAATTGGAATTGAATTGATATTGATTTTTGGGTTTATCGTGGACAGTGTTTTAAATAACACTCGTTCTTTAACCCGATAATTAATGTGATGTGATTTTGGGTTTATCGTGAACCGTGTTTTAAATGACACTGATTCTTTAACCCAGTCGCAGATTAAAACTCAGTAGAGTTTTAATGAATCTTTAATTAGATTGAAATGATCGAAAATGGAGTATCACCAGTTTTGCTCCAGGCGATAGTTAAGTCTTTAATTAGATTTGAACGTGAAATGGTAATTAAATTTACCGATAACACTGTGGTGTTAGATATGAAGTATTACCAGTTTTACTTCATGGGATGAATAGGTTGGGATTGGGAAATTAAAATAAATGATTACTTCGGTAAGGTTCGCTAATCCCGACTAGTTTGAATTGAGATTCAAAAATAGATTAAAGAATAAATTCAAGGAATTTATATTGGATAAAATTAATGGGAACCTTTCCCTATGAATGTGAAATCATAAACTAACTGTCGGTTAGCCAAGCAGAATGGTTTTCTGGATATTGATCTGATGTTGGTTTCGGCCTTCGGGGTTAATATTTGGGGAATTATTCTCTTGATTAATTTACGGTTAGTGACTGATGAATTGGAATGAGGCGTATGTTGTGTTTGTGTAACACTTATTTAAAGTATACGCGAGTTATTCGGAAAGACCGGGTTTATCCCATTCTGAATAACTGATGCGACGATAAGTCGAAGATGAAGACGATGGTCGAAGACCGGAAGTCTTCACGTCGTTTGGGTGATTACTGATGATCTTGATTGGGCTGTACACCCAAGAAGATGGAAACAGTTGGTGATCGTCTAGACGTACTTGGAGATCGATGGATATGCGGGGTACTAGGTGCCTCCGGTTTCGTTCAGACCCAGAACGGACTTGTAAATGGACTGTGTGTCTGACATTGGATTTTAGTCCGTGTGATTGATCTCTATTAAATATATATCTGTTTGGCGGCGGAGAATTTATTCTCTTGCTTAATGCCCTTCTCTGAGACGTACGAGCTCAGGGGTTATACATTGATGGATATCAATCGCATGGAGTGAATTGCCTGTGTGGCATGCCTAAGTGGCAATTGATCGAGGCTTCTGTTGAAAAGCAAAGTCTTGTGGTGATGATCAAAGCACGGCCTTTGTGGCATAGCTTTGTGTATCGTTTACTTCGCGAGTTTCACACCCGGTATGAACCAAAAACGGGAGACGGACCTCAGGGAGGGCATGCGTTTCTTTCTAGTTAAAAGTGGCGTCAGTGGTTTTACACGCCCTGACGAGTTTGACTTATGTGGTTGTTGCTGTTGCGAGGCACCTCGGATATATCGGTCGTTCTCGAACCGATGGAGTCATTTGTTGGCTCATTGACACCCCAAAGGGTGGGGAAACGCAGTGTTCAGGCATTTTAATCCACATCGGTGGACCGGCCCTGTCGCTCCAAGGGTCACTCGAGCTCTGATCCTGAGACACGGGCTAGAGCGTCTCGAATCGGTTGAGGACTATCTTTTGCCTCGGTTCATAGACGGAAATCCAATTTCCAAATACGTGACATTTGCGGTTTTATTTGTAGAGCCTAGTATGGCGACATAGTGGGATGGGGCGCTCATGCCGCCTATGATCGATACTTATGATTTGAAGTTGTTTTATACACTATGCACTTATAATAGTATCAAACGATTTGTTTTAACCGTATCAAGCATTCTTTGGCTGTTATAAGGGAAAACCCTATCCTCGGCTGCGTTGCATTGTGTGATGGGACCTGGGTCTTATAACAGCTTCATTTTTCTTTATTTAGCATTGCGCTGTTTGTTTTATGCACTGGTATTCTTGGGAGGAAACTTGTTCCGTGTTATACGGCGTGGTCCCTTGATTTACCTAATGATTTAAAATAAAGATTAATAACTGTTTTAGTTCTCACACCAGTCACATGACTGACCTGGAGTTTATTGTTTTAACCTAAACTCTGGGTGCCCTTATTTTGACACGGGCAGCTAGTAGTTTTGGTTTTGCAGATTTATATTCACAGGATCCTGGTTTACAGCTGGAACGATATCCGGAAAGCTTTGTATCCGTATATCTCATTCTAGTTGTGTATTGTATTATTTTTCCGCTGCTATGTATTTAAATGTAATTTAAATCTCTGATGTTTCTGTGTAATATTCATTCATACTCTGTATATTCTTGTAATCTGATTCGTTGTTGTAATATACAATGAAACGTTCTTTTGTATGTGTTCTGTTGTGGTTTGTTCTCGAACTATCCGCCGCTTTCCTTTACAGGGAAGTTACGGGTTTTCACATTTATACGCATCGTTGTTAGAATATAAACAATTATTTATAATTATAAAAGGAATTGATAATGGCGTGGTAGTTCGATAATTCGATTTCAAATTTCAATTGAATGTACTGGGTGCAAAACAAACCGGATTTTAGTGAAACCAAAAATAATGGAATCTAATTGATAATATCATTCCAACGAATCCGAAAAATTGAAACTTCATAGCGGGAATCAAAAGATATGTCCTGTTGAAAATTCTGAATAGTCGCTATGGAATTCAGGCCCTTAAAAATGGAAATTTTGCAAACCCCCTCGGATTTCGACGAAACCACTTTTGTTGGATCCGGGATGTCAAGTTATTGCTAGATTCCAATTTTCATAATTTTTCGAATCAATATGTGAGCATGGAAAAGGAAAACGCGTTTGACCATTTTCAGTTGATTTTAATCGATTGGAAATTGGCCATTTTTCAAACGGTCTCAGAATTCGATGAAACTAGTTTTGTTAGGACCGTATAGTCAATACGAATATAGAAAATATTTTTCTGGAATTTTTAGAGGCTGTATGTGGCCCCGGTAATTTGAAATGTACGTTTAAAATTCAATATAATGATTTAAATGTAAATTCAACGAAAACTGATCGAAATGATCGAATCAGCCTATGATACATATCCCATTGTGTTCGGAATGGGGGTAATTAGCTAGGGACGATAGTCGTTGGGTCTCGTTTGGTGTTCGGATTAAAATTCAACTTTTGAAATTAAAATAATATAAAAATAAAATAAAATAAAAACCCTCACCATTACTTTATCTCCCTTCCCCGTTCATTCTTATTCAAATCAAAAATAATAAAAAAGAAATAAAACCCGCGATGGAGCCCTAACCCTCGTAGCTGCCCACCGATGCTCCTCCAGCCGACCTCCCCTCGCGCTCAGCCTCTCCTTCCTCCTCCTCCACGCCGCCTTCTCCTTCCCTCCTTTCTCTGACTGAACCCGCGCCCTAGCCCTCGATTTGACCACCGCCGATCAGCCCAAGACCCCATCCACCACCTGCCGCCCACCAGTCGCCTGGCCCCACCTCCAATCCGCCGCGCCTGAGCGCCGACAACAACCCCTCAACCTCTGATCCCTTTTTCCTTGCCCTTGATCGAAAATCCTAGCAATGTAAGAACTCCAATCCCTTTTAGTTTGTTTAGTAAAGTATGATTTCTTTGCATTGAACCCATATGAATTTTAAAACTGAAAAATATATGATTTTATGTGGTAAAAATATAGTTTTTATTATAGTAGAGTATTAAAAATATAATTTTTATTAGATGTGAAGATTAAAAATATGATTATTACATTATAGAAGTGTTAAAGATTTGATCTTTATATATGTAGTGAATCAAAAATAAGATTTTTACTTGTGTAGAGTATTAAAAATATGACCATTATATAGTAGAAGATATAAAAATACTATTTTTATATAAGTAGTGTATTGAAAGTAAAATTTCTATATAATAGAGAATATAAAAATATAATCTTTATATTTGAAAAGGTGAAATCTTTATATAGAGAATAGCGTGATAAAAATATAATCTTTATTATATGAACAACGATGTAAAAATAGAATTTTTATCTATATAGTAACGATGTAAAAATAGAATTTTTATCTATATTGTAGCGATATAAAAATAGAATTTTTATCTATATAGTAGCAATGTAAAAATAGAATTTTTATCTATATAGTAGCGATATAAAAATAGAATTTTTATCTATAGTGGCAATGTAAAAATAGAATTTTTATATACATAGCGACAATATAAAAATATGATTTTTATATATGTAATGGCTACGGACAACGAAATTGACAAAAGGCGAGCACGGTGAAGATTTCTACATAGGAAGAGTCGCGGGGTTGGATTAGCTAGTCGGTGAGAACTTCTCACTCTAAATTTATTTTTCTAGTTATATATAAATATACTAGGATGCAGACGGTGTTTAGTAGCACCCGACACCATCGTCCACAGACCATGGACTTGTTTGTTTGGTTGTGTAGTTGGTTAGATTATTTGATTTGAATTTGATTGTTTGGTGAAATGGAATGGATTTGATTGATATGTGTATGGCATGGGCCATTATTAGGCCAGGAATAAGGCTAGGCCTTGTCCCGTTTCGAGTATCGTGCCGTTATGCCACCAAAATTTTCTAAAATAAGTTAGAAAAATAAAGGTATCATTTTATTTAATAAATGAACCGAATAGAATATTCATAGGTTGAATAAAATAATTTGGTCGTTAAAAATATAATTTTTAACGTGAACGTGAATACATAAATATTCATTTACAAAACCAGACGGTTTGTTTATGTACACCTATTTGAAGGACGTTGATTGGGACGATAAATTTTACACATCGCCCTAGTACACAAATAAAATCTGTGCTTGATTGTTTGAAACCCCACACGGGTATTGGGATAAAATACGGCATACACTAATCCCAATAATTAGTTGTATGTCGATCGATTGATTGACATGCTATTATAAGCGTTAGATATCTATATTTGATGCTTATACAGTGTAGTGCACTTTGGATGATGGTTGATTATGTATTGTTGCTATTATATGCATGTGTTGTATGGAATCCATATAATTAACTTTGTATGGTAATTGATTGGGCCTCATTCCAATTTAGAAAATAAAGAATATTATAAAATAAAGGTTCATGTGTTGACCGTACTCATTCGTGAGATTAGTCATGTGTTGAACGAAATATTTTAACAATAAAATTTACATCTTTATATTATAAAATAAAGGTTCATGTGTTGACCGTACTCATTCGTTGAGATTAATCATGTGTTGAACGAAATATTTTAACAATAAAATTTACATCTTTATCATATGTAAAATTAGAAACTAACTGGAAAATAGATAAGATGAGTGGTCTCCTGGATGTTGATCTGATGTTGGTTTCGGCCTTCGGGGTTAATATTCAGGGGATCGTTCTCTTACTAATTTACGGTTGGAGTCTGATTTGAAATCAAACGATAGATACCATGATTTTTATAAAATATATTAAATAACAAAAATAGTCACACGTGGACAGTACTCATTCGTTGAGATTAGTCATGTGTTGACAAAAATATAGATTCATGTATTGAATATGACAAATATTCATTTGTTGAATAGAATAACGGAATTATTGAAATATATAAAGCCGTGTTGATTGGAGATGCGTTATTTTGACGCGATCGATATTTATATCGATTATATTCGTTTTTATAATTGAATTGAATATAAAAGAAATTCGAATTGAATTGAATATATAACGAATTCGAATTGAATTGAATATAAAAGAATTCGAATTGAATTGAAAACGAATTGAAATAGAATAAAAATCGATTTGAAAAGAATTCAAATTGAATCGAAATTTGAATTAAATTGAAATGAATTTAAAACAAATTTATAAGGAAAATTTCAATTTTGATTTGAATTGGAAATGGAAGTTGAAATGTTTTTGAAACGAATTTAGAACGATTTATAAAATTCATTTTAAATAGAAATCGACGAAATATATATTATATATATTATAAATATAATATAGTGGCCTGAATAGAACGCGCCGCGCCGCGGCAGTTTGCGAATTTCGACCATTGATTTCGAACGGACATTACGGGAGATCCGACCGTCGGATTCTCCTAAAACCGGAACCGTTGGGTTCATATCGAAGAGAGCTTTCTAACGAATATTAGAAATTTGAAATCTAACGGTTGGATTTGGAGATACGTCCAAATCAAATTCAGAAAAGGTCGCGGTAAGTGCAGTTCGATGGCCGTTGTTGGAAATCGACTGTACGGGCCTTGATAAAATTATCAAAAATAGTAATAATTTATGTAAAATCGTAAGAAATGATTTGGGAAAAATTGGGATGAAAAACTCTAAATTTGAAAAGATAAAAATAGATTTTTATCGAAATGAACTAGTTTTGAACTAAAATTAAAACCCGTTTATTTTTAAATAAATAAATTGGATTTGAAATGGGTTTTAAATAAAATTGATTTGTGGGTTTATCGTGAAGGGTGTTTTAAATAACACTTGTTCTTTAACTCGATAATAAATAGAATGTGATTTGGGTTTATCGTGAACTGTGTTTAAAATGACATTAGTTCTTTAACTCAGTAAAAGGAGTTTTAATGAATCTGTAATTAGATTGAAATGTGAATCGATAATTTAAATTATCAAATTTAGAAAGTGAGCGAGGATGGAGTATCACCAGTTTTGCTCCAAAACGATAGTCAAATCTTCAATTAGATTTGAACATGAAATGGTAATAAATTTTACCGATAACACCGTAGTGTTAGATATGGAGTATTACCAGTTTTGCTTCATGGGATGAATAGGTTGGGATTGGGAAATAAAATAAATAATTACTTCGGTGTGGTTCACTAATCCCGACTAGTTTGGAAAACCATAATTTGGTTTGAAATGACATCCAAAGGAAGATTAAAGAATAAATTTAAAGAATTTATCTTTGATAAAATTAATGGGAACCTTTCCCAAAGAATATGAAATTTAGAAACTAGCTGTAGGTTAGCTAAGAAGAATGGTTTCCTGGGTATTGATCTGATGTTGGTTTCGGCCTTCGGGGTTAATATTTGGGAAATTGTTCTCTAGTTGATTTACGGTTAGTGGCTGCTAAATTGGAATGTGGCGTATGTTGTGTTTGTGTAACATTTGTTTACTATATACGCGGGTCATTCAGAAAGGCCGGGTTTATACCCATTCTGAATAACCGATTCGACGATATGTCGAAGATGAAGAAGGTGGTTGAAGACCGGAAGTCTTCACATCGTTTGGGTGATTACTGATGATCTTGATTGGGCTGTACACCCAAGAGGAGAGAATCAGTTGGTGGTCGTCCAGACGTACTTGGAGATCGATGGATATGCGAGGAAAGTGCCTCCGGTTTCGTTCAGACCTAGAACGAACTTGTAAATGGATTGTGTGTCTGACATTGGATTTTATTCTGTGTTGATTGATTTCTGTTAGATAGATATCTGTTTAGCGGCCGGGAATTTATTCTCTTGCTTAACGCCCTTCTCTGAGACGTACGAGCTTAGAGGTTATATATTGATAGATATCAATCGCATGGCATGAATTGGCTGTGTGGCACACCTAAGTGGCAATTGATCAAGGCTTCTGTTGAAATGCAAAGTCTTGTGGTTGATGATCAAAGCACAGCCTACGTGGCATAGCTTTGTGTATAGCGGGGATTAGCGAGCCTCACACCTCGGTATGAGTCAAAAACGGGATATGGACCGTTGGGAGAACACGACATTTCTTTCTAGCTTTGGTGGTGTCAGTGACTTACCAGCCCCGACATTTATATACTTTTCAACTATGTGGTTTTTGGAATGAGGCGCCTCAATTTTAGGTCTGTAAGGACCGGGAAATGTGTGTTCAGGAATAACTAATCCTCAAACGTAAGGGAGGACCGTCCCAACCGATCCAAGTGGCTGCCCAGAGTGTGTAGTCCTGGGACATTTGCTAGAGTGTCTCGAAAGCGGAGAGGAGCTTGCCCCTTGCCTCGACTCATGACGGAAATCCAATTTCCAATACGTGATATTGCAGTTTTAATTGTAGAACTAGTATGGCGACATGATATATGGTACCCATGCCATCTATGATTGATATTTATGATTGAAATTGTTTTGACACTATACACTTATTATAGTATCAAATGATTTGTTTTAAACGTATCAAGCATGTTTGGCTATTATAAGGGAAAACCCTATCCTCCGGCTTGCGTTGCATTGTGTGATGGGACCTGGGTCTTATAATAGCTTCATTTTTCGAAAAAGCATTGCGTTGTCTTTTCTATGCACTGGTATTCTTGGGAGGAAATCCGTTCCGTGTTATACGGCGTGGTCCCTTGAATTACTTTCTTTTAAAGTAAAGCATTAAATAACTGTTTTAGTTCTCACACCAGTCACATGACTGACCTGGAGTTTATTGTTTTAACCTAAACTCTGGGTGCCCCTATTTTCTACACGGGCAGCTAGTAGTTTTGGTTTTGCAGATTTATATTCTCAGGATCCTGGTTTACAGCTGGAATGATATCCGGAAAGCTCTATATCCGTATATCACCTTCAGTTGTGCTTTGTATTATTTTCCACTGCTATGTAATTTATTGTAATCTCTGATATTTATTGAATGTATTATATTTATTCATACTCTGTATATTCTTGTATCTGATGGAATTGTTGTAATAACAATGAAATGTTCTTCTGTCTGCGTTCCAATTTGTCCTGTTCTCAAAACGATCAGGGGTTTCGAACGGTCTAGATCGGTTTAACGACTGATTCGTATCGAGCGAAATTCCTTGCCGTTACATCAAAATAATTCAGATGATTTATGGAAATTAAATTAAACTAGAATATAAATGATAATAAAAATAGTTTATTATCGAAGAATCTGATTATTTCTAAATTTAAATTATATTTTATTGATATAATACGGTTATTTTATATATATACGTTCAAATTAAATTTCAGAATATGTGCTGTTGAGTTCAGAATAGGGTTATTATAATGAAATGTCGGTCGGTACGCTAGAATAGCGGTTTGTGATTTAAATTAATGGACCCCGAGATATTTGATTGTGGATAGGTTCGAAATCAAATCGATATCCATCTAAAAAGAATAAAAACCGCTTTATATCGAATCATATTAAATACGAGATCAAATCAAAGTCAAAATAAAATCAAATCACATTACTATACTACATTTCCTTAATGCCCAAGTATTTTTCATCTATATATTGCGACAGCCTCTCCCTCATTTCTTCATTTTTTTTCTCTTCTGAAAATCAAATTCAAATGTAAAGCTATCGCAAAATTAAGTCATTTCTCCTTAATTCATTTCAATCCCAGTACTAGAATTTAGTCGCGACTGTTTCCCACCTCTTCTCTAGTTCTTTCCATCCATTTCCCTCATTTTAGAAATCAAAAATCGATTTACATAAGAAAAGGAAAAAAATTAGAAATGGAATCGCGATTTTTAATCGCGCACCATTATCCCTGAGTTCTACAGCTCATTAGAGTCGCTCGTGGTGGGTTGAAGGAGTTCGAAGTGACCTTGGTGGGGGTTGCAATTCACGAGGCTTAGCTCCACCTTCGGATAGAAAGAAACGATGATCAATTAGTATTCGATTTAGATCTTGGTGGCTTAGAGGAGATTAGCGTGATGGAGCTCGAACCTGGTAGTGATCGAAGTGGGGTTTCCAATGGAGTGCGGTTTGATATTAGGTAGATGCGGTTTCAGGAGAAACCGAAGCACGGAGGTCTACGCTATTTTAGGGTCATTCAACAGTTATGTTATACTATTGATTTTAATGCAGTTGTGGAAATAAGGAGATGGGGTAAAATCTGAAGTGAAGCAAACGTGTTGATGATTTAACAAATGGGAAGGCCTTGTGGTTTGTGCGTAGTATGGATTGGGTATTTGAGGTGTGCGTTTTCAGTTGGTATTGTTGGCATTTTAAATGGAGTTTGGTGATGTAAGTTAGAAGAGCCAGGGTGATTTGATTCGATAATGCCGAAATTTAGGGAAGTTTGATCTACATCATTGGAGAGGGTGGAAATAGGGTAATTGGAAATGAGGACATTGGAGAAGTGTCTGGGGTTGAAGGCTGATTGTCACAGTCGCAGTTTCAGTGGATTTTGGGAAGTTTTCTTTTCAGAAAGGTGCGAATTCATTCGAGAAGTTTCAGAGCCGGTGATTTGGAAATAAACAGGATATTGGACAACTGAAATTTCGATGAGTAAATCTCACTCAATTTATTATTTAAAATTATTTTTTAGTCGTTAAAAATAATTGTTGGTTGTTTGGTTGCATTAAAATATTACTGTGGTTATTATAGAAATATATATTAGTTATTTAAGATTGGTGTTTGTGGTTATTATATATATATGTATATATATATATTGGTGATTGGATAGTTCCCGCAGTACCATTAGCGGATGCCCGCGGTATCATAGTGGATGACCCTACACGTCCCACGCTATGATAGTGGATGACCTTCTATACCGCGATATCCTACTTCGAAGCAGGATGGGTATTAGTTATGTTGGCTAACATTTGTGGATGCAGGAAAAACAGGTTGGAGGGATCCAACGGGATTTCTCAAAAATATTATTATTTGTCTGTTTCACATATATTATCATATATGATGTGTTGGAAAATATATGTTTGACAATTGGTTGTTTTTGATTGGTTAAATATCACTGGCCCTAAATGTTGATTTATATAAAATATCGTAACATGATATTTAGAGATTTAAAAGGGAAATTTATTTTTCCAAAAATAAAATTCGAATTTTGAATGGACTATAAATATTTACTTGTTTTGTAAAATAAAAACAAGTATTGGATTTATAAACGGCGTTTATAAATTAGATAATGCAGTGAATTTATAAACAGCGTTTATAAATAAAATGAAATAATTTTCATGGGATAACCAGGGAATTGAAATGAATTTATAAACAATATTTATAAATAGAAATGGGAAAAAATTATCATTGGATAATTTGAATATTTAAATTCAAATGTGAATTTAAAAATAGAAATGGGGAAATCGTTTTAAAGAAATAAATGATGGAATTTATTCTGATGTTCAGAATATATATTGAACTAAAATAAATCCATAAGGATTTATGATTTGAATACGATTAATTCGAATTTATTTAAATAGAAGTGAAATTGAATATGAAAATAAATTGGGTGTTATATATATAAGTTATTATAAATAGAAATATTCCAAAATAAGATTTTGGTTTTAAGTAGATTTTGAAATAGACTTGTTTAAATATAAAACAAGGAAATTTATAAAATGGTGTTTATAAATATAATGAATTAATTATCAAGAGATAATATGAATATTTAAATTCAAATATGAATTTAAAAATAGAATTTGAAATCATTCGAAAGGGAACAATGGTTTTTATTCCGCAATTCGGAATATCAAAAGGGATGGAGTTTCAAATAGAAATTTGAAAAGGGAACTTGTTTAAATATATGAAACAAGGAAGTTGAATTTATAAATAGTGTTATAAATTTGGTGAAATAAATTATCATTTGGATAATTTAAACCATTTAAATTCAAAAAGGAATTAAAAAGTAAATTGCGAAGTGTTTTGATACAAAACGATTGATTATATTGCAGAATTCAAAATATAAGCTAAATTGAGAAAAATCCAACGGGTTTATAATTGAAATTCGATTATATTGATTTTATAAATAATTTATTAATAAAAGAAATTGTAATTAAATATAGAAGATTGAAGTATAAATAAAATTATTCCCAAGTAAGGAAAAATCGACAATTTTAGATGATTGGAAATATTAAGTTGAATTGGGTAATTTAGTTTAATATGTATTAAAATATATTAGAATAGATTTGGAATTTATATATAAACGAAATTTAAATGTTTGTATATATTAAATATAATTAAAACGAACTCGTCGCAGCGCGGTAGTTCGTAAATTGGCGTTTCGAACTTCATTTGAGTACATAGAACTCAGTTTAAGTCGTAATTCTGTGAAACAAGAACCGTCAAGACCAATTAGATAGTAGTTTTCTAATGGAAAAGAAAAATCTGGATTTCATCAAATAGATTTTTAGTTATATCAAAATCAAATTTTCAAAAAAACAGCGCCATAACCATTATAAAACCATAACGGTTTATTTAAATAAATAAAAGGATTTGAAGTAAATAAAATCCGAATTTCCATTAGAAAAATCCAGACTTGAGATGTAAAATAAGTATGAACTCAAGTGGAGTAAGTGAATTAATTTTTGAAACAAAAATCAAAATTTTAATTGTTGAATAGAATTAACTAATGTAAAGAACAATTAGTTAATGGGATTTGATTCAAAATTGGGTTTTGGTTAAGTGAATTGAACTGGTGAATTTATATTCAAAATCGAGTATGAAACAGGAATTAGAAATGGCATTGGATCAGTTTATAAGCAAATAAATAAAAATGGCCATGATATGTTCAGTTGAAAAGTGAAATAGGCAAAAGAGCCAACTAAAATATAAAATAATGAATTGAGTTTAACTGCCCAGATTGAGTTGGAATAAATTAGAAATGGATGCATATGTGTTAGACAGGTAAGGATGAAGTGTGTGAAGATTTTAGTTTATGTGCCCGACAAAAAGTAACACGTTTAAATTCCATATGAGGTTTTATGCGCCGAATCGGCAAGCCACTTGGCTTTTTGATTTTATTTTTGAATGAAAAGGGCCTTAGAGGCAAGTTGAGGTTTAAACTATCGACTGGTACAAAGGAGGTTATGGCGAAATTTCCGAGAAATTTAGGGAATTAGAATATTTTTATGAAAATTTCATAGTCAGATATCAACGTATCAATATATATAGAATTCGATAAGGAAACAAACTTAAAAATAGAATATTACGAACAAAAAGGAAATCTATAATTAAATCTGGAAAAGATAGAAAGAGAAATGTATATACGTTTTAGAAATGGAAAATTGATTTAATATGGTGTTGATTATTCGAGTTAGCGGTCTTGTCTTTATTGAAGTTAATATTATTTTCAGTCAAGGTCTGAGAGGTAATTATACCCCAACTCGATTGATTTCATTATTAGCTGATAAATAGCAAGATTCAGTCTCGAAGAGAAATTTTTAAAGAAATTTAGTCGAATGCAGTATTTTGGGTGGTCGTAGCGATGTTTTACATAGCATTCGTTTTAACCCAAGTAAGTGGGATTTTGAAAATATAAAAGTAAATATTTCCTAAGTATAGAAATGAATGGTCATGAAACGGAAAAGTAATTGGAATATTTTCCAATTATAAAAAAAAGGATATTTTCTAAGTATAGAAAATAAAAGATGGCGAAATATGGAAATGTTTTCCAAACAGCATAAGAGACCAAGATGATTATTGAAAATATTTGGTTAACCAATATTTGTAAGGAAATGAAGAAGTGATTTAATTAACGAAATATTAATTAAGGGGCCTAGTGATTTGTCTGATGGTTGGAATGTTTGTTTATTTTTCTTCGATAGATAAATAATCGACTATCGAAGTGTTTGCCAATATCGTTGTCAATATGGAGAGACCGGTTGGATTACTATCCGAGAGCTACTCCGTATTGGCAGTAGCATTGCGAATCAGATTATATAAAGATAATCAAAGACAGAGTAAAGTGCAAGGACTTTTTCTATTAATAGAAATGGTGCCTTCGGTTTCGTTCAATCCCAAAACGAACGTAAATGGACGAATGTCTGACAGAGTATTTCCGATGATCACATATGTTGGTCTGTATAAATATATATGTTGGGGGAGAATTTATTCTCTTAGCATAATATCCAGAATATATTTGTGCAAATCAATTAGTGACAAACGGATATGACAATGTGGCATTCAAAGTGATGGTGTTATCAATGAATGATAAGTAATCGTAGCCTCAGGCCTCAACAACCGGGAAATGACAAAAATCGGGCAGGCAACATGGCTATGTGGGTCGCTCCAATTAGGGTGTATAATCACCTATCTAGAGATATTCATTTCAGTCTTTAATCTATTTGCTGCTGTCCCATTCGGGAAACCATTCGGGAAACGGTTGCTGATCCCAACCGTTGGTGATATACATTCGATACACTCAAGCGAAATGAGTGGTCGGTCACGTGTGGGCCGGGTTGCAAGATGTTCTTGTTGAACCCACTGTATTCCCCTCTAGAGATACACTATTGGAAGGTGGTTCCACACTTTGTCATAGTCGGAATCCAATCTCCAATAAGCACCCTGCGGTTTTTGGTTTTATAATATATATGGAACGTAAGATGCAAGCGTTCCGCTAGATTCTATTTATTTGATGTAGACATTATTATAATATCACTGGATTTGATATCAAAAAAATATTTTGGGTTATCGTAAGGTAAAAACTGTCCGGGTTTATGTGTGGGTCGGTCTTACGATTATCATTTCTTTCGAAAGGATTTTTAAAGTTAAACAAATGATTGGAGTTTACTCACACCAGTCCCATGACTGACCCAGAGTATTTTTTGTTTTTATTGTTTTCCCTAAACTCTTGGGTACCCAAATTTGTACAGGCAGTCAAGTGGTCGGGATTTTTCAGATTCACTTGGAAGAGGTGGAAGCAGGAGGCTTCACCAGTTAGCTATAGACTATCATATTTCTGCTGTGTACTATGTGGTATCTGGAAACAGGTGTTTATAACTATTCCAACAATAACTGTTGTGCTCTAATGATAGTATGTATATAAAGTTACCGATTTGTATTTCAAAAGTTATGTTATATAATATATTTTATTCGTTCCACTGTGAGATTGGTCTTTTTTGTTTTCTTCTATTCTAATATTTCTTTCTTTCTATTTCTCATCCTCTAACTTCTTTCTAATAATGATTCGTATTTCTGTGCAATATGGGTTGGACGTGTGGTGTTATTAGTTAGCTCAAAGGGTATGGATTTGCGGGCTGTTACAGTTGGTATCAGAGCTTAGGTTGAGTGAATACCTAGGCTGTGGTGGAATTGTGCTCATTAGAGATAGGGTCAGTAGTACCCTAGAATGAGTTGAGTGTATATATACGAGAGAGCGTATTTGTTAATTAATATAAAAATTGTTTTATATTAGGTTGGCTTGTTTGTTGAGTGGTTTATGAATTCTATTCGAATCGTGGGACCCCACGAAGTCGATAGGAATTTATAAACACTTGAGCAGAGAAATTCGACATAGTATTGTTTTAAAATGGGTAAATGAAATAATTTTACTTAAATCTCTATTTTGATTTAGAAAGAAATAATTTTCTGAAATTATTATAATATATGAATGTGTTGGATGTTAATATTATAATCAAATTAGATTATAAAAAACTGGAATGGTTATGTATAACCAAAATATAATTTGTATACGAATTAAATATACAAATCAGATGGATTAAAATTGAATTCAAACCAGAATTTGAAATTTAAACCTGGGAAGTCAGAAAATATTTTCTGAAGTACATTAAAATAATATAGCCTTGTTTTAAAAGGATTTTTGATTCAAAAAATCATTTTGAATGGATTTTGAAATTGTTAAAGCACTGAACTCACTTCAGTTGCTAGGAAATAATTCTGATGGTTACTGCAGCATTGTCAGTGTTCATTTTCGAGTTTCTAATTGATGGATTGTTACCTTAGAAAAGTTTTGATGCAAATTTGTTTGAAAGAAATCAAATTAATTTGAAATTCAAATGTTTTGAATTTGAGATGGTTATATATATATATGTATATATTTATTGATTTCAGAAGGATTTGAAATGAAACCTGGAGATTTGAATTCTAAAATTTAAATTTAACTTAAGCAAGTTAAATGGATCGAAATAAATAATTGATCAAAATCAATTTGAATGGAATATGAATTGATTGTAAATCATTCAGACTAAATGAATGTGAGCATATATGATGTGCAACATGAATGGAAACCAAAAGTTTTGGTTGAATTAAATTTGTTGAAATCTAAAGAGTTTAGTTTCAAAATAAAGAAGTTTTGAAAAGTTAATGGGTTTTCAGCATTTTTCCTACCTTAGTAATTTCAAGGACAAAATTCTTTTAAGAGGGGAAGGATGTAACGACCCGGATTTTTACCTGGTAATTTTAAATATTTGATATGGTTTTAAATATTGAGTAGATAATATAAATGATATTCTATATAGAGTTATCGATTTAATATCGAAATATGATTTATTTCAAATATAAACAATTATCGTAGTGCGAAATATAATTGAATTCGATATTAAAACTAAGTCAAAATAATTCAGATGATTTATGGAAATTAAATTTGAATATAAATGATAATAAAAATAGTTTATTATCGAAGAATCTGATTATTTATAAATCTAAATTATATTATATTGATATAATATGGTTATTATATATATACATTCAAATTAAATTTCAGAATATTTACTGTTGAGTTCAGAATAGGGTTATTATATTGAAATGTTGGTCGGTACGCTAGAATAGCGGTTCGTGATTTAAATTAATGGACCCCGAGATATTTGATTGTGGATAGGTTTGAAATCAAATCGATAACCATCTAAAAAGAATAAAAATCGCTTTATATCGAATCGTATTAAATACGAGGTCAAATCGAAGTCAAAACAAAAATTAAATCACATTACTGTACTGTATTTCCATAATGCCCAAGTATTTTTCATCTATATATTGCGACAGCCTCTCCCCTTATTTCTTCACTTTTTCTCTTCTGAAAATCAAATTCAAATGTAAAGCTATAGCAAAATTAAGTCGTTCCTCCTTAATTCATTTCAATCCCAGTACTACAATTTAGTCACTACTGTTTCCCACCTTTCTCTAGTTCTTTCCGTCCATTTCCCTCATTTTAGAAATCAAAAATCGATTTATATAAGGGAAAAAATAGAAATGGATTTGCAATTTTTAATCGCACACCAATATCCTTGAGTTCTATAGCTCATTAGAGACGCTCGCGGTGTGTTGAAGGAGTTCAAAGTGACCTTGGTGGGGGTTGCGATTCACGAGGCTTCGCTCCACCTTCGGATAGAAAGCAATGATGATCAACTAGTATTCGATTTAGATCTTGGTGGCTTAAAGGAGATTTGCATGATGGAGCTCGAACCTGGTAGTGATCGAAGTGGGTTTCCAATGGAGTGCGGTTTGATATTAGGTAGATGCAGTTTCAGGAGAAACCGAAGTACGGAGATCAACGATGTTTTAGGGTCATTCAAAAGTTATGTTATACTGTTGATTTTAATGCAGTTGTGGAAATAAGGAGACGTGGTAAAATCTGAAGTGAAGCAAACGTGTTGATGATTGAACAAATGGGAAGTCCTTGTGATTTGTGCGTAGTATGGATTGGGTATTTGAGGTGAGCGTTTTCAGTTGATATTGTTGGCATTTTAGATGGAGTCTGGTGAGGTAAGTTAGAAGAGCCACGGTGATTTGTTTCGATAATGCAGAAATTTAGGGAAGTTTGATCTGCATCATTGGAGAGGGTGGAAATAGGGTAATTGGAAATAGGGATATTGGAGAAGTATCTGGGGCTGAAGGCTGATAGTCACAGCAGCAGTTTCAGTGGATTTTAGGAAGTTTTCTTTTTAGAAAGGTGCGACTTCATTCGAGAAGATTCATAGCCGGTGATTTGGAAATAAACAGGATATTGGACAACTGAAATTTCGGTGAGTAAATCTCACTCAATTTATTATTTAAAATTATTTTTTAGTCGTTAAAAATAATTGTTTGATGTTTGGTTGCATTAAAATATTACAATGGCTATTATAGAAATATATATTAGTTATTTAGGATTGGTGTTTGTGGTTATTATATATATTGGTGATTGGATAGTTCCCGCAGTACCGTTAGCGGATGCCCGCAGTATCATTATCGGATGACCCTATACGCCCCACGCTATGATAGTGGATGACCTTCTATACCGCGATATTCTGCCTCAAAGCAGGATGGGTATTAGTTATGTTGGCTAACGTTTGTGGACATAGGAAAAACAGGTTGGAGGGATCCAACTGGATTCCTCAAAAATATTATTATTTGTTTCACACTATATGTTTGATAATTGGTTTCTTTTGATTGGTTAAATGTCACTGGCCCTAAATGTTGATTTATATCAAATATCGTAACATGATATTTAGGGATTTAAAAGGGAAATCTATTTTTCCAAAAGTAAAATTCGAATTTTGAATGGACTATAAATATTTACTTGTTTTGTAAAATAAAAACAAGTATTGAATTTATAAACGGCGTTTATAAATTAGCTAATGCAATGAATTTATAAACAGTGTTTATAAATAAAATGAAATGATTTTCATGGGATAACCAGGGAATTGAAATGAATTTATAAACAATATTTATATATAGAAATGGGAAAAAATTATCATTGGATAATTTGAATATTTAAATTCAAATGTGAATTTAAAAATAGAAATGGGAAATCGTTTTTAAGAAATAAACAATGGTATTTATTCTGTTGTTCAAAATATAAATTGAACTAAAATAAATACGTAAGGATTTATGATTTGAATTTGATTAATTCGAATTTATTTAAATAGAAATTAAATTGAATATGAAAATAAATTGGGTGTTATATATATAAGTTATTATAAATAGAAATATTCCAAAATAAGATTTTGGTTTTAAGTAGATTTCAAAATAGAATTGTTTAAATATAAAAAAAGGAAATTTATAAAATGGTATTTATAAATATAATGAATTAATTATCAAGAGATAATTTGAATATTTAAATTCAAATATGAATTTAAAAATGGAATTTCAAATTATTCGAAAGGGAACAATGGTTTTTATTTTGCAATTCGGAATATCAAAAGGGATGGAGTTTCAAATAGAAATTTGAAAAGGGAACTTGTTTAAATATATGAAATAAGGAAGTTGAATTTATAAATAATGTTATAAATTTGGTGAAATAAATTATCATTTGGATAATTTAAACCATTTAAATTCAAATAGGAATTTAAAAGTAAATTGGGAAGTGTTTTGAAACAAAACGATTGATTATATTTCGGAATTCAAAATATAAGCTGAATTGAGAAAAATCCAATGGGTTTATAATTGAAATTCGATTATATTGAATTTTGTAGATAACTTATTTATAAAAGAATTTGGAATTAAATATAGAAGATCGAAGTATAAATAAATTTATTCCCTAGTAAGGAAAAATCGACAATTTTAGATGATTGGAAATATTAAGTTGAATTGGGAAATTTAGTTTAATATATATTAAAATATATTAGAATAGAGTTGGAATTTATATATAAATGAAGTTTAAATGTTTATATATATTAAATATAATTAAAACGAACTCGTCGCAGTGCGGTAGTTCGTAAATTGGCGTATTGAGTATATAGAACTCAATTTAAGTTGGAATTCTGTGAAACAAGAAACATCAGGACCAATTAGATAATAGATTTCTAATGCAAGAGAAAAATATGGATTTCATCAAATAGAATTTTAGTTATGTAAAAATCAAATTTTCAGAAAAACAGCGCCATAACCATTATAAAACCATAACGGTTTATTTAAATAAATAAAAGGGTTTGAAGTAAATAAAATCCGAATTTCCATTAGAAAATTCCAGATTTGAGATGTAAAATAAGTATGAACTCAAGTGGAGTAAGTGAATTGATTTTTGAAACAAAAATCAAAATTTTAATTGTTGAATAGAATTAACTAATGTAAAGAACAATTAGTTAATGGGATTTGAATCAAAATTGGGTTTTGGTTAAGTGAATTGAACTGGTGAATTTATATTCAAAATCGAGTATGAAACTGGAATTGGAAATGGCATTGGATCAGTTTATAAGCAAATTAAAAAAAAAAATGGACAAGATATGTTCAGCTGAAAAGTGAAATAGGCAAAAGAGCCAACTAAAGTATAAAATAACGAATTGAGTTAAACTGACCAGATTGAGTTGGAATAAATTAGAAATGGACGCATATGTGTTAGACAGGTAAGGAATAAAGTGTGTGAAGATTTTAATTTATGTGCCCAACAAAAAGGTACACGTTTAAATTCCATATGAGGTTTTATGTGCCGAATCGGCAAGCCACTTGGCTTTTTGATTTTCTTTTTGAATGGAAAGGGCCTAGAGAGGCGAGTTGAGGTTTGAACTATCGACCGATACAAAGGAGGTTATGGCGAAATTTTCAGGATATTTAAGGAGTTAGAATATTTTTAAGAAAATTTGATAGTCAGAAATCAACGTATCGAAATATATAGAATTCGATAAGGAAACAAACTTAAAAATAGAATATTATGAACAAAAAGGAAATCTATAATTAAATCTGGTAAAAATAGAAAGAGAAATCTATATACGTTTTAGAAATGAAAAATTGATTTAATATGGTGTTGATTATTCGAGTTAGCGGTCTTGTCTTTATTGAAGTTAATAATATTTTCAGTCAAGGTCTGAGAGGTAATTATACCCTAATTCGATTGATTTCATTATTAGCTGATAAATAGCAAGATTCAGTCTCGAGGAGAAATGTTTAAAGAAATTTAGTCGAATGCAGTATTTTGGGTGGTCGTAGCGATGTTTTACATAACATTCGTTTTAACCCAAGTAAGTGGGATTTTGAAAATATAAAAATAAATATTTCCTAAGTATAGAAATGAATGGTCGTGAAACGGAGAAGTAATTGGAATATTTTCCAATTATTAAAAAAAGGATATTTTCTAAGTATAGAAAATAAAAGATGGCGAAATATGGAAATGTTTTTCAAACAGCGTAAGAGACCAAGATGATTATTGAAAATATTTGGTTAACAAAAATTTGTAAGGAAATGAAGAAGTGATTTAATTAATGAAATATTAATTAAGAGGCCTAGTGATTTGTCTGATGATTGGAATGTTTATTTATTTTTCTTCGATAGTTAAATAACCGACTATCGAAGTGTTTGCCAATATCGTTATCAATATGGAGAGACCGGTTGGATTATTATTCTAGAACCACTCCATATTGGCAGTAGCGTTGCGAATCAGATTATATAAAGATTGTCGAAGACGAAGTAAAGTGCAAGGACTTTTTCTATTAATAGAAATGGTGCCTTCAGTTTCATTCAATCCCAGAAAGAACGTAAACGGACGAATGTCTGACAAAGTATTTCCAATGATCGCATATGTTGGTCTGTATAAATATATATGGTGGCGGAGAATTTATTCTCCTAGCATAATATCCAGAATATATTTGTGCAAATAAATTAGTGATTAATGGATATGACAATGTGGCATTCAAGGTGATGGCGTTATCAATGAATGATAAGTAATCGTAGCCTCAGGCCTCAACAACCAGGAAATGACAAAAGTCGGGCAGACAGCATGGCTATGTGGATCGCTCCCATTAGGGTGTATAATCACCTATATAGAGATATTTATTTCATTCTTTAATCTAATCGATGCTGTCCCATTCAGGAAATGGTTGCTGATCCCAACCGTTGGTGATATACATTCGATACACTCAAGCGAAATGAGTGGTCGGTCATGTGTGGGCTGGGTTGCAAGATGTTCTTGTTGAACCAAGTGTATTCCGCTCTAGAGATACACTATCGGAAGGTGGTTCCATACCTTGTCATAGTCGGAATCCAATCTCTAATTAGTGCCCTGCAGTTTTTGGTTTTATAATATATATATGGAGCGTGAGATGCAAGCGTTCCGCTAAATTCTATTTATTTTATGTAGACATTATTATAGTATCACTGGATTTGATGTCAAAAAAATATTTTGGGTTATCGTAAGGTAAAAACTATCTGTGTTTATGTGTGGATCGGTCTTACGATTATCATTTCTTTTGAAAGGATTTTTAAAGTTAAACAAATGATTAGAGTTTACTCACACCAGTCCCATGACCGACCGAGAGTTTATTTTGTTTTTTTGGTTTTCCCTAAACTCTTGGGTGCCCAAATTTGTACGGGCAGTCAAGTAGTCGGGATTTTTCAGATTCACTTGGAAGAGCTGGAAGCAGAAGGCTTCACCAGTTAGCTATAGACTATCATATTTCCGCTGTGTACTATGTGGTATTTGGAAACAAGTGTTTATAACTGTTCCAGGAATAACTTTTGTGCTCTGATGATAGTATATATATGAAGTTACTGATTTGTATTTCAAAAGTTATGTTATATAATATATTTTATTCGTTCTGCTGTGAGATTGGTCTTCTTTGTTTTCTTCTATTCTAATATTTCTTTCTTTCTATTTCTCATCCTCTAACTTCTTTCTAATAACGATTTGTATTTTTGTGCAATTTGGGTTGGACGTGTGGTGTTATTAGTCAACTCAAAGGGTACGGATTTGCGGGCCATTACAGGTACTCAAGTATGGGAAGTCATCTATGCCGAGTAGTGTAGATGCTTATATGCATATAGGGCAAACCATTCCTCAGAATGGAGTCAACCGTTGTAGCTCAAGAACCATTTGATTTCTCAGAAGGATTTCTTTGATTACTTGGAGTCAAATGGTAAAGGAAATAGAAGTTTACTTCCAAAAAACTTGAAGGTTGAACCTGAATTGATAAAGAGTCCTTATAGCTTCAATCTTCTAAATATTGATTCTATCAAAATCGGTACATGGTTCGCTTCGAACAGAATTGTCATGATTTCGTAGAAGTTAATGTTGAATGAGGAGTTCACTACTTTAATTTGGAAACATGTCTATGTCAAAGTATGTGATCGAATTTGATATGCCATCAATGCATGGTTTATTTTCCCCATTGCTACCCCTAAAGGAAGGATGGTAGTTTGTGACTAGGTTGAGTGGTGAACTTAGAAGGCGACTGACTTCATTCGATGGAAGAGTAATGGCTTGGAGGAGTTGACCAGGAAAGCTTGCGATGCTTAAGCCTGTACTAAGTATAGAGAGTTGTCTTGTTGTATGTGGACCTTCCGTGGAGGTAGATGCATTGATTGTCGTTTCCGTTTCATCGAATGATCCCTCTATGAGGGAAATGAAGTTATCATCACCTCTTGAGATACGTTTTCCACTAGTCGTGTTCCCGTATTTATTTTATGTTGATGTCGATGTTTCATTCTTTCATCCGATCTTGCGGCTTGATGGACAGACTGAGGACTGGGATAAGAGATAATTAATTTTCCTTTTCTTGATTATGAATTATTGTATCAAGAGCTTAGTAAGTTATATGTGTGTAATATCTAATGTTTGGACCCTAAATATTGATATATTAGATGATGTAACATCTGCAACGTTTAGTTCGAGGCTCGAGGTGAAGCATTCACGGCTCATCAAAACTTAATCTCATCGGGTAATACTTGATTGTTTATTGGTTGTTCTCTATTATTTCTCTGGGCTTAATTAATTTAATATTAGAGTCTAGGAATTAACTTGCTGGGAGGATATGGAACGTTCGTGGTTGTGAGAGATTATCGATGACATAAGTGGCACTACACCAAATTGATGATTTTACAAAATTTATATTTGTAAATTTATAACACTTACAAATGTTAGATACTACTAGCAGGAAAAAGTGTTAGAATGCAATATAAGTATTAGCATAAACAAATGTATTTTTTTGTATAATCTTTACAATACAAACAAGTGTTATGATTGTGGATAAACCGGGAATAATTCAATAAAAAATCCACTATTCGACAATCTGATATGCTTTCAATTTTTCATGCTTATCCACCCTCATTCTCACTTTCAGTTGTAATTTTTTCAATTTCAATTCAGGGTTTCTCTTTCTCAACCGCTTTCCACAAATCCGATGCTTGAGAACTTTAATATGTCTTCTCTCGCGACATTCTTAACAACTACTGGCTGTCCAACAACCGATGACTTTCATAATTTGTCGCATTTAGTTTAGGGTTACGATTTGTAGCGATATGTGAAATTCGATGCTTCACTGACAATCATCAAGGCATCGATGACTCTGATAACTCCGAGTTATGTGCATCACAGAAAGGTCAAGTTTGATTTAAACTTTGTATCCAATATTTTTGGTATTATTTCTGTGCTTAAAAATATTAAGCTTCTCTGTTTTAACCCACGGGCCAGCCGAAATTGAGATAGATTTGAATTAGATTTTACCCTAGAATTAGGAAAAATCGAACATTTTTTTTTATTTTCTTATGTAACCTTAGATTAGATTTATACTTGAAATTTAGATGATGGGGGAAGGAGCTTTTGCTGATTTCCATAGCCTCAAAAATAGTATATTTTCTTGTGGTTGCACACTATGTCTCTTTTTCCTATGCAATATGTATATGAATTTTATTATTATTTGAAAATACTGTATAATAACGTTAACGTCAAAAGTTGGTCTAATGACAATTAACCCCCCAAAGTACATAATCCACACATGAATCAAAAACGAAATAAAGAACTAATAGTGGACACATAATATTTTTAGAGTGGTTCGACTTAATCCAAGTCTATGTCCACTTTATAATCTTTGTTTATACTATTGATTACTGGTTATAGTTGTTTGATTAAATGAAAGTGGAGAAAGAACTAATTTATACACAAAATCCTTGTGTTACAATATGGTTCGATCGGCAAATAGGGCAAGCTATTTTTTGAAACTGAACCATGAACTTTTCAGAGTAGAGCATTCCCTTTCCGTTTCTGGAATGGGGTATTTATAGGAAAAAATCTGGTTTAATCGATGTGCCACGTGGCGGTCATCCGATGTCGGTCCGGCTACGTGTCGTTCGATATGGAAAATTTGTTGCAGGCGGCAGGACTTGGTCTCCTTATGGGTAATATTTCTTCTCAATATTCATGGCACATGTGTAGCTTAAAACTTGGTGCAAGGAAAGTAAAATAGGTCAATGATGACCGATAAAGTTGCCTTGAGAATCAAGCTTTGTTGTGGAGTGAACAGTTCAGGTCGACGTAACTGGGGTCGACTTGTTCAATTGATCGACCCGATCCATAAATCTTAATCCAGGCTTGAAGGAGGTTGCTTCCACATAAAGCACGGCTGGTTTGGATTCAACCATTTTAAATCGACCTGAAATGAAGTCAAAGTGGGATATAGAGTCGTGTTAATTCCATAGTTCTGAGAGCTTGTCTTGGTGAATATTTAAGTTATGACGGCTTTGCCAAAAAGATGGTCAACAATTTTCCCCCATAACATATCTTTCTTGAGAAAGGAAGATGTGCTCTGGATCTTTCATTGACAAATAATTCATATAAAACCAATATATTGAAATCCAAAAAGCCACGATCGCACCGAATTGTATTATGACTAAAATCCAGAAGAACCAAGGCCTAGCAGAACCATTTTGATTGTGTGTATAATTCATGTCTGTGAAGAGATTAAGCAAACAGGTGTGTCAAATCCTGATAACACTGCTTAACCCTTTCAAACATAAACCATGGATGGAAATCCAACCCTAGCATAAACCATACTCGGGATATAATCCATTACATGGAGTCCAAATTGAGCATAATCCATTCTAAAATTTGTGTTGAGTTTTCTTGCCACATCCTTACAAGTAAAGTTTATTCCTTGGTATAAGCCTTACCTAAGGTGCTGAGACGAGTATAAGCCACACTCTAGTTATGATTGAGAACCTTGCCAGTCCTAATAAGATACTTACATTTGTCAAACATATTCCATGCTTGAAAATAGGTTTTATTAATTCTAGAAATTATTACGTAGCCAAAAAAAATCCTACTTGGTTTATGATTGAATCCCGAGCACACCTTACGATTAAATCCTTATCCCGTGCGTGTGTACTTCAACTTAGCCATTTATCCGTTGGATGATTTTATTGTCGAGATCGTAATATGTTCGAGGATTAAAGCCTAACCCTCGTGCATATGTAACTTGACGTAGCCACCCAAAAATATTAAACAAACAAAGATACATATCTTATATCCTAAGAAATGCAGTAAATCCTAATTGATCTAATCCACACCAGTTAATGATGATGCCGCGGTTTCTTGCTCAAGATCCTTCTCATTCCGAGGAGCATGAGGACCATTTCGAGGAGCACGGGGAGGTAGTATTGTAAGCACGGGAACCGTTTCTTTAAATACTTGAGTAGCTCTCCGCGTCTAACATGTTCTTCGATGAGATCACATAAGTGTCTAAAGTTATTGGTGCCACGACCCACCATATCTTGAAACATGTAGTGCTTTCCAAACTCACCCTCTTTCTGGGTTGGCTCCCTCCTGGGAGGTTTAGGAAAAGGGTGAATTCCTCACACATCGAGGTACATGTCTAGTAGCGAGGAATTGAGCTTGGTGTATCTATCATATTTGGGCTCTCTCCGGAATCGCACATTCTTGTCATTCTTTTCCGAGGCCTTCCCTTTATTCCGGCTTGAAGTGGATGGTCTTCCTTCCTTTATAGAAAGTACATCGAGATCATCCATCTCGACATTAGCATCCTCTTTCCGAAGGAACCTGTCTTCCTCAGAGTAGAAATCACTAAGATCTCTTGGGGTATCCCATGGATGATTTTGGCTGATCCACTGATTCTACCGCTGCATTAAATCTTTCCAAGAAAGAGCGTAGCATCTCTTTGAACCGTTGCTTAATGGATGTGAGAAACATTACACTCTTAGGACAAGCTATGTGGACCCTGAATTGCTCATAGAAGCGTGTGACCGACATGTTTCAGCTGTTGATCGATTCAAATGTTAGCTGCTAAAACCACATGGCAGCGATGTCGATCAAATAAATAGGGAAGCACTTAGCCATCACACTAGACGACACTGATAACACTTCTATGTGGCGCATGTAGTGCATAAGATGTATGGTAGGATCTGTCCGACCATTGTAAGGTTCCAAAGCTGACAGCTTGAAGTCAGGTGGGTTGCAAGGGTTCCTAATTTCTCATGTGAAAGGGCTGTGATGGACGTAATCCATGTCATGCTATGAAGTGGCGCCTCGGGTGAAGAGTTTAATAATGCCGTAAATTTGGTTCCTGTCACCGATAAACCGTTGCCACGAATCCAATTCTACATTGGTGGCTTCAATGCTAAGCTCAAGGGATGGTGGAAGCATGCTGTGTGCGTTCGGGGTAGATCTGGTGCGTCCCCTTGAGTGAACGGAGAAGGTGGTCCCAACCCTCGGTTGTTGGTTCCAGATAGTCCGAGGTCCTTTGATCGGCATGGGTATTAGGCTGAGCCATACCCGAGTCAGTTGTATTTAACCGAACTAGAATAACATTCCCTGTTCTTGGCTTAGCGTTGCCCCAGTCTAGGGTGATATGAGAGTGGTTTACAGTAGCGTTTCCCTTTGTTGCATTAGAAGATGATGTGGTATTGCAGTTTTAGAGAAATGAAGGGAGGCTGCCCCCGACTATGTTAGTTCGACGTGCTGGCAAGGTCGAGCCTTAGGTTGCATAAGTCCAATCTGTGGTAAAATACCGGGTTTAACCGAATTTTGCACCAAACCATGATCTGACCGACCTGGGGGTTGTACCGATCCGAGTTATGGTCGATATGCAGGTTGAGTCGAACAAGATGGTGGCAAGACCATGGGCCGGTTGGGGCTTGGATTTCATCGACACGAAACTCAGATGCAACCCCAGCTTTGCCTGTTGCAGGAAGTGATGCTTGGTTGCTTGGCCTACCTTCCATCCGAGAGAAGAAATTTTTTCATCATCTCCAGCTGTTTTTTGAGGAGTTCATCCTGATGTGCCATTTGTGCTTTGAGTTCGGCTAGAACTCCATCCATCTTATTCCTAGTCAAGTATAGGGAAGGTTCTTCGTAGGAGGAAGCATCCTGGCTTGCCCCACCTAATGCGCCTGTGGTGCCGAGTTGAGTGTGGGAAGATGTTCCATCCTTTTTCGCTTGACCATTGTTTCTCTAAGAAATAACTATCCAAGACTGTAACGCCCCACCCCGAGACCCACCCTAATAAAGAGCATTAACAAGTAATGCCGTCTATTAGGGCAGAGAATGGGGCTTGATAGGAGCGACCATTCGTAGATTTGCATTAACAAGTCTTAAGTACGTCGGTAATGTACTCATTGTTTTTTTTATGTGGCTCGACATACTTAATACTTGTGTAATACAACTCTACAACGACTATAGGATCAACTTAGAACATCGTACATTTACATACACAGTTACAGCTCATAGAACAGTTTACATATTATTACAACAATAGAATGCGACGAATACATGTGCTACAAATAAATGGTTATACATAAACTGTTACTCGTACAATAAGATACATATGGAAGGATACACTCAAGACTTAGATACATAACTAGGAACAACAACATGTGAGATAATCCGGTAGTGACACAGCTAAACCACAAGCACAGCACTAAACCTGTAACATCTCGGTCTGACCCGAGGAGTACACACACGGGTCAGTCTAACTTGAAACATTATAAGTTATACAAGAACAATTAGTAAATAAATCACTAAGGAGGATATTCCTTTAGGCCGCAAAGGAATGCGATGGCTCAATACACTACAAGGTTAAATTCCTATAAAGTATTTATAGGAATATTTTTTTTGAAGTTCACAAGATAAGACATAGATCCACATAAACCCAAATTCACTAAATTCAGTAAATCACAAAGTCCCGAAATTACAAAACTTTGAAAAGAATTTAAATATCACAAATAAAATCTTAATAGACACAAAACACAAATCCACAGATGATGGATCCATCACAAAATGGCTAGCTGATGCTACACCTGCACGTGCTATCACACAGGATGGCGTTCCCCCACATAAATTCTAAATTGTTTCAGTTGTTTACTGTTATGATTTGTGTAACACCCCACCTCCGCCAGTACCACTCTTGCAAGGGCACTGACTTTGGAGGGGCGTTTGAATCAGGTAAACATGCATAATGATATATCAAGACAGAACAAGAACATATGTATATATGTAAACAGAGTAAATAAGATAAGTAAAACAGCGGAAGATTTCAAACTATTTCAAAACAAGTCTGGTACAACATAATGTCAACTTTCCAAATACACAAGTCTAGATAAAAACAACATCACTGAAAAACTGAAATACATAAGTACTATCCCCAAAATAAGTGATAACCATAGCTAGCTTCATGTCAAGACCGTACATGAGCTAAAATCCCACAAGCAAGCGATCAGAAATCCAAGCTAAGCTCCAACGTTCCCACCCTGAGAACCTGGGGGGGGGGGGGGAAACGGAAGAAAAGAGGCGAAAGAAAAACGGGTCAGTCAAAAAGACTGAGTAAGCCCTACTACAATCAATGTAAACTGATAAAGTTAACTGGCATGAGAAGCAGGGATGATCATAAGGATAACAACATACTAGCATGATGATTAACTAACAAGGTAGATAAAGGTGTCATCGCATAATCAGGTTTAAGGTTTTGCACCACAGGTGTACTAGCAAACTAACATGACTTGAATAAACAAGTATTGATCCCTTGGCCCAAGCTTTGGCCCAATAACATGAAGTGACCCTAATACGAGGTCCAATAACATGAAGTGTCCCTAATACGAGGTCCAACCAAACGGTCTAGTCGATCGGCTCCCTATAAGCCTAACTCGTCACGTGTTGGTGTCAATACGGCCCAAACATAATTGTAGTCAGACTGTGCCGGGTCCACCCTTCGGCTGTATCAAGCCCTAGGGTGTAAACCCCTGGACACCATAAACATAAGTGCACAGTCTCGATCTACTGGTACCCGTGCATGTTTTCTCCGGCTACGGACTATGTGCACGACCATAGTCCGTCCGGAACTACACCGGCATACCACTCTGCCGTCGTTTTTGGTCACTTACCTCAAGTCCAGTAATCGTGCCCCCTCCCTAGCCTAGTCCCTAGGGTCGTAATGATACAAACTTGGGATTACTGCTGGAGTGGACCCTCATTGCTAGGATTTTCTAGTGGGTTAAGTACGGTTTAACCCTCTTGCTAATCATGGATTAACTTGGTTAAGTGTAACGATGAGTTCACGACTTAACCCTGATTAATCTACCAAGCCCAAATTGGTTAAGTACTAAGTGGACCATGACTTAACCCTAATCATGAGACATTAATTAATTAATGTGCCTTAACCTCTCACATTAGACTTTTTCCAGTTACTAGTTAAGCCGGGCGGGTCCGGGTAGCTTTACACCACAACTTGGTCTAACCTCGGGTTCAAGGTACAACATGGCCAACTTCTCACATTGGGTCCTATTGTTTGTAGCAGCTAGTTAAGCCGGTCGGTTCCGGGTAGGTTTACGCTACAAACTCAACCCAACCTCGAGTTGGTCACACTTATCTTTTCTAAGTGTCATGTCCATTATGTTTCCAAAACATATTACAAATTTTCAAGCAATTGGGTAGACCTAACTTAATAGGTAAATTCCCAATGGGTAGACCTAACTTAATAGGTAAATTCCCAATCTTATGTTTTTATGTCTTTTAAGTTTACCCAACCCCAAACGCAATCCCATCGCTTACATATCGCAATAGCGCATAAAGAATAGAAAGAGGGAACTTGGCATAATCATGACATAAAGGTGTTGAAGCCACAAGTTTAACATGGTGGCATATGAAATGTACATATATTCATATACTTGCATATTACATTTTTAGGCCTCAAAAGCATGCATAAAACCAAACTTAGCATATTGGTGATACATGGTGATAAATGACATGTAGAAATGGCCATAAGTTCGCATTTAGCCTCACATGCAAGTTATCATAAGAGATATGATAACTTACATGTTGCCAAAATGCAACCTTTAGCATAAAGCTTGAAGCTTTATGTTCATATACTCAAGATAAGCTTGCATAACATGATAACATGAACAAAATGATCATCCCAAACTTGCATAACATAACTTGCATATCATATGGCAAACTTGCATATCATAACATAGCAAACTTGCATAACATAACATGATAAACTTGCATATCATAACATGGCAAACTTGCATAACATAACATGATAAACTTGCATATCATAACATAGCAAACTTGCATAACATGATAAACTTGCATATCATATCATAATGATCAAACACAACTTGCATCATTCATTAACTTTAGAGTTTAAATATGAAAGTAGAAAAGGGCTTACAATGCTTATGAAGACACAAAAATATGACAAAGCCCTTATGCAATCAAATAAACCCAAAATGCAAGCTCCAATAGAAAAACCCTTAAGCCAAAATGATCAAAACTCTTGCTTTATGATGCAAATATAGAAACTTGACTTGAATGCAAGCTAATGATGCTCATACAAGCTTGAAAACACTTGTATGCATGGAAAATCTCTCATAAAAATTTATTTAGGAATTTTATGAAGAGAGTGGAGGCCATGAGAGGAATGATTTTGCCATAGTTTAGTTACTTGAATGAATAATGATGATTTAGGGTTAGGTTAGGGGCTTATTTATAGAGATTAGGACTAGTTTTAGTCTTAGGATTAAACCCTAGTTCCAATCTCAGCCCTCAAAACCGAATCTGGCCCAAAAACCTAACCAAGACCCCAAAATGGTGCACCAGGCAAAACTGCCCGGCTGGACCAAGTCGACAGCCAAGTCGACAGGGCTGTCGACTTGGGTCCAACAAAGTCGACTCCCAAGTCGACAGGGCTGTCGACTTGGGTACTCTGGCGGAAATTTTCCCGCCTGCGCCCAACTGGCCTAATTTCCAAATTCAAACTTGAATTTGAAATCTGTTTTTACTTTGAAATTTTCTGAAAACTTCGTTGGGCCTTAATCGGGTCATACGGACTCCGATTTTCTCCGATTTTCGAAAACTCGGACTCTATTTCGCGTATTTTTCCGAGACGAACGCAATGGCATAGCCCGTTTCCCTTGATTCAGATTTATAAATTAAATTCTGCCTCGATTTACGTTATAACAGGTTATTGAAAATACGGGTTGTTACATTCTCCCCTCCTTAAAGGATTTCGTCCTCGAAATCTTCAAGTTAGGAAGAACGTATCCTACCATCCAACATCCATCTACTCAAAACATCATCCACGAGCAATCATTGTCCTTACAAGATTCTAAATGTTGTATGAACATATGCAAAGGTGTGTGTATATGTACTTACCTAATGCAAATATCATCAATGCAAATTATGTTAGTGAAATGAATCCATATGTATGCAATTCCTAACATAATGTATAACATCTATATGTGTGCACATAACATACATCCATATGCAACATCCATGTGATAACACAAAAATTTTCATCCATGAATAAGCGTAAACACTCATGCATATGCAATATGAGGAGTGTGTGAGCCGATCTAGTGCCTAACGTGTATAATGCATCCACGAGTAACCACTTGCAAACACTTGCAACCACTTGCAACCATCAAGCATAACATGTTTCAAACACATGTTTCATCCAAAGGGTTTCTACCTAAGGTTCTCATGACAAGATTAACACGATAAACTAGATAAACATGGATAGCAAAGAGAAAGATATGCTAACAAAGAAAAGAGATTGAGAGTGTACCCTCAAAAAGGAATGGATAAAGCCCACGCATCTTCTCCTCGGTTTCCCAAGTTGCGTCTTCTTCGGCTTCACCCCATTGAACCTTCACCAACTTGACTTCTCGATTCCTTAGCTTTTTGGTCTCCGTCCCCAAGATACGAATCGGAGCTCTCCTCAAGGTAGCCTCTTTCTTCACTTCCACATCTTTCAGAACATTTGGCTCAACAACCTCTGCTGATTCATGTAAACACTTCCGGAGATGCGAGACATGAAAACATCGTGTACTCCGGCAAGCTTCTCGGGCAACTCCACTCTATAAGCCATCTGCCCGATCCTCTCTATAATAGGGAATGGTCCAACAAACCTCGGTGCTAACTTCCCAACGGCTCCAAATCGGACCACATTCCGCAAAGGAGAAACCTTCACGAAAACCATATCCCCAACATCAAACTCCAAATCAGTTCTTCGCTTATCAGCATAGGATTTCTGTCGGTCTTGGGCCGCTTTCATCCGTCTCCGAATCAATTCGACCTTCTCGGATTTATGTCAGATCATATCAGGCCCAAGTATAAGCTCATCTGTAGTCTCCCACCAACATGTAGGCGACTTACACGGCCTCCCATATAAAGCTTCAAATGGTGCCATCCCTATGCTTGCCTGATAACTGTTATTATATGCAAACTCAACAAGAGGAAGATGGTCTTCCCAAGTACCACCAAAATCCAGAATACAAAGCCTCAACAGATCCTCGAGTACCCTATTCACCCTTTCGGTTTGACCGTCCGTCCGTGGGTGATAAGCCGTACTTAGATTCAACCTCGTTCCCATAGCTTCTTGCAAGCTATTCCAGAATTGTCTTGTAAAAATTGGGTCACGGTCACTGACTATACTAGAAGGGACTCCATGTAGTCTCACAATCTCACGAAGATATACAGACGCTAGCCAAGATGCGGTCCTCTTGTTCTTCACCGGAATGAAATGAGCACTCTTCGTAAGTCTATCCACAATAACCCAAATGCTCGTATTCCCTTTCCTTGACCTTGGTAGCCCATCGATAAAATCCATGGAAATACTCTCCCACTTCCATAGTGGAACGTCTAGAGGATGCAATAGCCCACCGGGCTTCTTCGACTCGGCCTTAACTTGCTGGCAAATGATACATCTAGAGACAAACTCTGCCACATCCTTCTTCATCCCAGGCCAAAAGAAAATGCGCTTCATATCTTTGTACATCTTATCTCCGCCCGGATGTATAGTCAACTTAGAGCGATGCGCTTCCTCAAGAACTTTTCTTACTAAATCTTCTACCATTGGAACACATAACCTTCCGTCTCTCCTCAGCCAACCCTTGTCATCAATAGAATATCGAGCGAGATGACTAGACGCCTCTCCTCGAATCAGCTTATCCATAATCTCAACTATCTGAGGGTCTTCTCTCTGCGAAGCCCCAACTTGATCAAGAAGGGTAGGTCTGAGTTCCAGAGATGCTAAAGAACCGGTCATCGACTCAATCGCCAAAGAGAAATCAAAGGTTGCCACATACTCTAAATTCTTCATCTCAACGAATAGAGGACTCAGAGTCAACCTTTTTCTACTCAATGCATCTGCTACCACATTCTCCTTGCCAGGGGTATAAGCTATCTCAAAATCGTAGGACGCCAAGAATTCCATCCATCTTTGTTGCCTCAGATTCAGATCCTTCTGAGAAAAGAGATACTTCAATGACTTGTGATCGGTATAAAGCTCAAATCTTTCTCCCAGAAGATAATGGCGCCAAGCCTTGAGTGCATATACTATTGCTGCCAACTTTAAGTCATGAGTGGGATAATTCTTCTCATGCACTTTGAGTTGTCTACCGCCAAAGCATATCACTCTTCCTTCTTGCATCAGAACGGCTCCTAACCCCGTGCCACATGCATCGGTGTATACTGTAAATAACTTCCCTCCATCGGGCAAAGCTAGAACAGGTGCTGATGTGAGAGCTCTTTTGAGCCTCTGAAAAGCAAGCTCGCATTCTATGCTCCAAGCAAAAACTAAATTCTTCTTCGTCAATTTAGTGAGAGGAGCGGAAATCTTCGCGAAGTCCTTGATGAACTTCCGGTAGAAGCCTGCAAGACCTAGAAAACTTCTCACTTCGGTTGCATTCCTTGGAGTCTTCCAATGCTGAACTGCAACTACCTTAGCGGGATCCACCGCTAAGCCTTGCTTAGATACTATATGCCCAAGGAATCTAACTTCCCTTCTCCAAAAGTGACACTTGGAGAACTTGGCCTTCAACTGATGCGCTCTAAGCGTATCCATCACCTCCACGAGATGCCTTGCGTGCTCTTCCTCATCCTTAGAGAAGATCAGAATATCAACTACGAAGACCACGACAAACTTGTTCAAGAACTCCCTGAACACCCTACTCATCAAGTCCACGAAATATGCGGGTGCATTAGTCAAGCCGAACGGCATGACAAGCCATTCGAAGAATCCATCTGGCATTCTGAACGCAGTCTTGTCTATACTATCTTCAGCTACCCTGAGCTGATGGAATCCAGTAGCAAGATCAAGCTGAGAGAAAACAGAAGCACCGATAAGCTGGTCAAAGAGATCATCAATCCTCGGTAACGGGTGTCTGTTCTTCTTAGTCAGCTTATTCAACTCTCGATAGTCAACACAAAGTCGGAGAGAACCATCTGCCTTGGTAGCAAATACCATAGGCGCTCCCCATTCAGATATACTTCGTCTAATGAAGTTCTTCTCAAGCAACTCCTTCACTTGCTTACTTAGCTCCCGCCTCTCACGCGGAGCCATGTGCCGAACGGGCAAAGAAACCAGCTTTGCATTATCCACCAGATAAATGCGGAAATCAATCTCTCGCTTAGGGGGCAACCCCCTAACTTCATCGAAAACATCCGGATACTCTCGAACCACTCTCACAGACTGAAGAGTTTCCATTGACGAGTCGAGTGATTCAAGATAGCACAACATGACGGGACCTCTCGGATTACAAGAAATTTCTAGGGTGTTTCCGAGGCGAGTCACGAGCCTCACAACCCTATGCTCACAATCAAGGATGGCTCCATATCTGGACAACCAATCCATGCCCAATATCAATCCGTATCCCCTAAAACCAAGAACATAAGCACTACACAAGAACTCTACACTCAGTATAGAGATCCTCAAATCCCCACATATCATAGACAGATGAGCGGAACCCTCAATAGGATTTGAGACACAGACGGGATCATCTACTAAGCTAGCACTAAGGTGCAAACTATCAACAAGATCAGATGAGATAAAGCTATGCGATGCACCAGAATCAAACAAGGTACGAACTGGAAAATCAGAAATATGTACAAGGCTCTCAACAGAAATACTACCTCGATCGGGAACTGGAGCGGCATTGAGAGCATGAACTTGCCCTCCTGAAGGTCCAGCACGCTGAGTCTGACCCTGGCCTTGCCCTTGCTTCTTCGGGCAATCCTTACTGAAATGTCCAGTCTCACCGCAGAAAAAGCATTCACCATTCTTCCTTTTCCTCTTCTTACAATCCTTAATAAGATGCCCAACTGAACCGCAATAATGGCACTTCCCCTTGGTGTTCTTGCCCTTGTTGTTGTTCCCCTTGTTGCCTTGACTCTTGTTCTTGTTCTGATTGCCTTGACTGCTCTGACCACTTGGATTACCCTGATTTCCTTTCCACTGGGAATCAGTCTTCTTGGCTTGAGTATCATTCAACTTGATCTCTTTCTTGACATCTCCCTGAAGTAACGCCACATCAACCAAGCTCTCAAACGTGGCCCCATGGGGAATATGTGACATAGCCAATCCCTGCAACGGCTCATTCAATCCTCTAGCAAAACGTAGAGCCTTCTTCTGAGGAGTATTCACCATATCCAAGCCAAAACGAGCTAACTGATTGAACTTGTTCACATATTCTTTGACAGATATATCTCCTTGTTTCAAAGTTATGAACCTCTCCATTTGCAGATTCTCCTCAGCAGAAGATAGAAACTTAAGCACGAACCTTGCCCTGAAATCGGCCCAAGTCTCAACAGGCCTAGTACCATTGGTGACTTCCCACCAATAAGCGGCTTCATCCTTCATAAGCCAAACCGCCAACAAGATCTTCCTCTGATCGTCTAACCCAAAGATAGCAAATAAATCCTCGGTCTCTTTCAACCAATTTCTGGCCTCTACAAAAGTCACAGTGCCTTGAAAGTTCTTGCCACCCATTGCTTTGAAATCTTTGCAAGTCTTTGCGAAGTCAACTTGAGGATGCTGAGGGGGAGGAGGAAGAGGAACCTCAGCGACAGGAGGAGGAGGAACATCAGCGACATGAGGAGGAACATTAACTACCGGAGGAGGAGGAGGAGGAACATCTGCGGGGCCGGCTTCGGTCGCCCTAGCCTTCAAAAGTCTCCTATACCAAATAGGTACGTGTACTCCCTCCGGAATAGCAAAGTTATCGGCCATACTGAAAACGAAGAAAAAGACAGATTCAGAATGGAGAAAAACGAAGGAATTTTGCTAATGACTTTTTGGGGAATAGCCTTTAAAATAAACTAGACTTTTCTTTGGAAAATACTTTATACTTGGTTTTGAAAATAGTTTTCCAAAAGTTTTAAAAACCTTTTTGTTCCTTCTCGTAAACCATATGCTCTGATACCAAATGTAACACCCCACCTCCGCCAGTACCACTCTTGCAAGGGCACTGACTTTGGAGGGGCGTTTGAATCAGGTAAACATGCATAATGATATATCAAGGCAGAACAAGAACATATGTATATATGTAAACAGAGTAAATAAGATAAGTAAAACATCGGAAGATTTCAAACTATTTCAAAACAAGTCTGGTACAACATAATGTCAACTTTCCAAATACACAAGTCTAGATAAAAACAACATCACTGAAAAACTGAAATACATAAGTACTATCCCCAAAATAAGTGATAACCATAGCTAGCTTCATGTCAAGACCGTACATGAGCTAAAATCCCACAAGCAAGCGATCAGAAATCCAAGCTAAGCTCCAACGTTCCCACCCTGAGAACCTGGGGGGGGGGGGGAATGGAAGAAAAGAGGCGAAAGAAAAACAGGTCAGTCAAAAAGACTGAGTAAGCCCTACTACAATCAATGTAAACTGATAAAGTTAACTGGCATGAGAAGCAGGGATGATCATAAGGATAACAACATACTAGCATGATGATTAACTAACAAGGTAGATAAAGGTGTCATCGCATAATCAGGTTTAAGGTTTTGCACCACAGGTGTACTAGCAAACTAACATGACTTGAATAAACAAGTATTGATCCCTTGGCCCAAGCTTTGGCCCAATAACATGAAGTGACCCTAATACGAGGTCCAATAACATGAAGTGACCCTAATACGAGGTCCAACCAAACGGTCTAGTCGATCGGCTCCCTATAAGCCTAACTCGTCACGTGTTGGTGTCAATACGGCCCAAACATAATTGTAGTCAGACTGTGCCGGGTCCACCCTTCGGGTGTATCAAGCCCTAGGGTGTAAACCCCTGGACACCATAAACATAAGTGCACAATCTCGATCTACTGGTACCCGTGCATGTTTTCTCCGGCTACGGACTATGTGCACGACCATAGTCCGTCCGGAACTACACCGGCGTACCACTCTACCGTCGTTTTTGGTCACTTACCTCAAGTCCAGTAATCGTGCCCCCTCCCTAGCCTAGTCCCTAGGGTCGTAATGATACAAACTTGGGATTACTGCTGGAGTGGACCCCCATTGCTAGGATTTTCTAGTGGGTTAAGTACGGTTTAACCCTCTTGCTAATCATGGATTAACTTGGTTAAGTGTAACGATGAGTTCACGACTTAACCCTGATTAATCTACTAAGCCCAAATTGGTTAAGTACTAAGTGGACCATGACTTAACCCTAATCATGAGACATTAATTAATTAATGTGCCTTAACCTCTCACATTAGACTTTGTTGCGGTTACTAGTTAAGCCGGGCGGGTCCGGGTAGCTTTACACCACAACTTGGTCTAACCTCGGGTTCAAGGTACAACATGGCCAACTTCTCACATTGGGTCCTATTGTTTGTAGCAGCTAGTTAAGCCGGTCGGTTCCGGGTAGGTTTACGCTACAAACTCAACCCAACCTCGAGTTGGTCACACTTATCTTTTCTAAGTGTCATGTCCATCATGTTTCCAAAACATATTACAAATTTTCAAGCAATTGGGTAGACCTAACTTAATAGGTAAATTCCCAATGGGTAGACCTAACTTAATAGGTAAATTCCCAATCTTATGTTTTTATGTCTTTTAAGTTTACCCAACCCCAAACGCAATCCCATCGCTTACATATCGCAATAGCGCATAAAGGATAGAAAGAGGGAACTTGGCATAATCATGACATAAAGGTGTTGAAGCCACAAGTTTAACATGGTGGCATATGAAATGTACATATATTCATATACTTGCATATTACATTTTTAGGCCTCAAAAGCATGCATAAAACCAAACTTAGCATATTGGTGATACATGGTGATAAATGACATGTAGAAATGGCCATAAGTTCGCATTTAGCCTCACATGCAAGTTATCATAAGAGATATGATAACTTACATGTTGCCAAAATGCAACCTTTAGCATAAAGCTTGAAGCTTTATGTTCATATACTCAAGATAAGCTTGCATAACATGATAACATGAACAAAATGATCATCCCAAACTTGCATAACATAACTTGCATATCATATGGCAAACTTGCATATCATAACATAGCAAACTTGCATAACATAACATGATAAACTTGCATATCATAACATGGCAAACTTGCATAACATAACATGGCAAACTTGCATATCATAACATAGCAAACTTGCATATCATATCATAATGATCAAACACAACTTGCATCATTCATTAACTTTAGAGTTTAAATATGAAAGTAGAAAAGGGCTTACAATGCTTATGAAGACACAAAAATATGACAAAGCCCTTATGCAATCAAATAAACCCAAAATGCAAGCTCCAATAGAAAAACCCTTAAGCCAAAATGATCAAAACTCTTGCTTTATGATGCAAATATAGAAACTTGACTTGAATGCAAGCTAATGATGCTCATACAAGCTTGAAAACACTTGTATGCATGGAAAATCTCTCATAAAAATTTATTTAGGAATTTTATGAAGAGAGTGGAGGCCAAGAGAGGAATGATTTTGCCATAGTTTAGTTACTTGAATGAATAATGATGATTTAGGGTTAGGTTAGGGGCTTATTTATAGAGATTAGGACTAGTTTTAGCCTTAGGATTAAACCCTAGTTCCAAGCTCAGCCCTCAAAACCGAATCTGGCCCAAAAACCTAACCAAGACCCCAAAATGGTGCACCAGGCAAAACTGCCCGGCTGGACCAAGTCGACAGCCAAGTCGACAGGGCTGTCGACTTGGGTCCAACCAAGTCGACTCCCAAGTCGACAGGGCTGTCGACTTGGGTACTCTGGCGGGAATTTTCCCGCCTGCGCCCAACTGCCCTAATTTCCAAATTCAAACTTGAATTTAAAATCTGTTTTTACTTTGAAATTTTCTGAAAACTTCGTTGGGCCTTAATCGGGTCATACGGACTCCGATTTTCGAAAACTCGGACTCTATTTCGCGTATTTTTCCGAGACGAACGCAATGGCATAGCCCGTTTCCCTTGATTCAGATTTATAAATTAAATTCTGCCTCGATTTACGTTATAACAGGTTATTGAAAATACGGGTTGTTACAATTTGTTATGAAATCTTAAGTTTCATTGAATTTGTCATGTGTTTTGTTGTTTATGTTTGGCTGAAACTATTTCGATCATAACTCACTCGTTATTGATCGGAATCCTTATTATTGTATGTTTTTGGAATGCTCAGACTGTGAGCTACAAATTTCAGTTGTTCAGTTTACAAAATTTTATGATTAACATTGTCAAAATCGTGGTTTTGTACTGCTGTTTCGAGATAAAAATCGACAACCATGTTTTTTTGTTAAGCTGAAACCATTTCGATCATAACTCTCTCTTTATTGATCGGAATCCTTATTATTATATGTTATTGGAATGCTCAGATTGTTATCTACAAGTTTCAATTATTCAATTTGCAATATTTTGTGATTAACATTGTTAAACTCGGGGTTTTGTATTGCTGTCTCGAGATAAAAATCGACAGCCATATTTTTTTTGTTAAGCTGAAACCATTTCGATCATAACTCTCTCTTTATTGATCGGAATCCTTATTATTATATGTTTTTGGAATGCTCAGATTGTTATCTACAAGATATAATTATTCAGTTTGCAATATTGTGTGATTAACATTGTTAAACTCGGGGTATTGTATTGCTGTCTCGAGATAAAAATCGACAGCCATGTTTTTTTCTTAAGATGAAACCGTTTCGATCATAACTCTCTCGTTAGTGATCGGAATCCTTATTATTATATGTTTTTGGAATTCTCAGATTGTTATCTACAAGTTTCAATTGTTCAGTTTACAATATTTTGTGATTAACATTGTTAAAATTGTGGTTTTGCGCTGCTGTCCGGGAGAAAATCGACAACATCTTTTGTGACTCCGTGACACAAGCACAATTTTTATATAAATCATTTTCAAAATATTTCAAGTATGAAATTATTGTTTTAAAACAATATGCTGCCTTGATAAAGTTTTATAAATACATTAGAAATCATATTTTAACAAGTATTCCCAAACTTTTCGGGTTTTAAGATATTTCTATGAAACTTCATTTTGTTCAAACAACTATCTTAAGTTTGTTTTAATATAAGAACCTCACATATTGGTCACCTTCGAGAAGATGTGATGGTGAATGAATGATATCGTAAACCATACGGTATGGGACGTGATGGTATACGATATATATTCATCCCAGATTCGTCCGATTGAAGTAATAAATCTCAGTACTTCTCAGTGTTTATGTGATTTAGTGATTTCTTGTGGCTTTTTGTGTTTTCAAACCTCAGTGTTTTCTCAGTGTTCCTGTGATTTTAGTGATTTCTTCTGACTATTTGTGTTTTTAAATGTGAAGCTGACTTACAGTGCGTGAACCGTTAAGTGAGAATGTGTGGTATGAGACACACTATTTTCACTTTTTGGGTTACTATCTGAGAGTCTGTGACACATCTCTGTGTGACCGCCAGTACTAGACCTTTGGGTCAATCCTGTGTGAAATCCGTGTGGACCTTTGGGTTAATCCTGTGTGACTCTAGGGACCTTCGGGTCATTCGGGTACCCTCCTGTGTGATATAGTACTGGCTAAGGCTTTAAGCCATTCTGTGTGATAGCACGTGCAGGCGTAGCTTTGACTCGCCACACCTAGTGATGGATCCGTAATATGTATTTTTGTGTTTCATATTCCTCATGATTTCTTTTATGGATTAGAGTTCAGTGATTTTGTGGATTCATGATTTAGTGTTTTGATGAATTTGAGATTTTATGGTTGTTTTTCTTTTATTTAGTGAACACCTTGTGTTTCATTAACGATTATAGGAATTCGCTCGCCTATTACTTATGTCTATCTTATTCCTTTATGTTATAAAGGAATTCTCCTTTTAGCGGATTATTTATTTATTGCTTTTACTGATTAGCTGTTACAAGTTAGACTGACCCGTGTGTATGTCCCTCGGGTCAGACCGAGTTACAGGTTAGCTTATCCGTTCGCGCTTTACTACCTACTTGGATATCCTACTCACTTTTGGAGATGCACAGTTTTTGTCTGCTTTGGTAGTTCCCCTTGGACATGACATTGTATATTCTTTTGTGGGGTTTTTGATGTATGGATATGTATGCATATTTTGTAGTAACTATCATACTTATCAATGTATGATGTATTATATGGGAAGTATGGGTATGTATATATATCAGTGACTGTTGTTCTGTATTCTGCGATCTATATTATATGTATATTGTTCTGAATAGATCATAAAACCATCATGGTGGTGTATTGAATAAGTGTTAGGCATGTTACCAGAAGAAAAAAAAATATTGACATGTTTAATACTTATTCTATGCAACAGTATGGATGGTTGCTCTATATGCCCTATTCTCTGCATTAGTAGACAGTATTACCAGCTAATTCTCTTTGCTAATGTGGGTCTCGGGGCGGGGCGTTACAAAGACCTTCCAAGTTTAGAATTTCCGAAGGTAGTTGTGCACCCCTTCCCGTCGGGCCAAAGTGTTGACATCAATAGTTGGCCTTATGACAAATAAACCCCCAAAGTGCATAATCTACACACAAAACACAAAGGAAGTAAAGAAATAATAGGGAACACACCATATTTTTATAGTGGTTTGACTTAATCCAGGTCTACATCCACTTTATAATCTCTGTTTATACTGTCGATTACATGTTATAGTTGCTTGATTGAATGAAAGTAGAGAAAGAAGTTATTTATACACAAAATACTTATGTTATAGTATAGTTCGATCGGCTAATAGGGCAAGCTATTTTTGGAAGCCGAACCATAAACTTTTCAAAGAAGAGCTTTCCTTTTTCGTTTTTAGAATGGGGTATTTATAGGCAAAAATCTAGTTCGATAGATGTGCCACATGGCAGCCAACCGATGTCGTTCCGACCACGTGTCGTTCTATCCGGAAAATTAGCTGTAGGCGGTGGGACCTAGTCTCCTTAAGGGGAATAATTCTTCTCGATATTCGTGGCACACGTGTAACTTAAAACTTGGTGCAAGGAAAGTAGAATAGGTCAGAGATGAACGATAAAGTTACCTTGAGAATTGAGCTTTGTTGTGGAGTGCACAGTTCGGGTCGGCGTAACTTGGCTGGTCGACTTTTTCAATCAATCGACCCGATCTATGAAGCTTGATCTAGGCTTGAAGGAAGGTGCTTCCATGTGAAGCACGTGTAGTTTGGATCGAACCATTTTTATTTGACACGAAATGAAGTTGAACCGAGATACAAAGTTGTGTTAATTCCAGAGTTCAAAGAGCTTGTCCTAGTTAAAATTTAAGTTTTGACGGCCTTGCCAAAAGGCTAGTAAACAATAGACATGAATATAATGGATTTGAAAGCTTTTTTGAATATTATATTTAGAGAATCTATACTGAACTTCCAAATTTCATCCTATAAATTATTATATGTTGGATTTGTGCACATGCAAGAATTATATGAAATAATAAGATGTATGCTCTTCTTATGTATTACCGTAGAATATAGTATCGGTTTAACATGATTTACGTAGAACAAATTTATAATTCCAATGGAGGAGACTCAATTAAAGTAGCAGGTGGGTTTTTAGGATGAAAACCTTACGCAATAGGCATAAACATTGATTAAAAAACTTAATTCAAATAAATTTAATGATATTACCAATGTTTTCATTATAAATCTAGAGAAAAAACATAAAACTAACTTGTACATGTGATTATTATAAATTAAATATGGCCTAATGAGCTATTTTTCTTGTTGCATTTTAGTTCAGGCTCGATTTGTTTGGAAACGCTTAGTCAGAGTAAGATCCCAATGTTTGGTAAGCATTGTTACTTTATTTACTTGATATGATATACCTTTGATTAAGTGTATGTACTTATATTTCATGTATAAATTGTGAAATACCATGCATAACAGTTGAATATTTCGAGATAGGTTATTTTAAGGGATAAAATCTTTTAGTATTCACATCCTAAATCATCATAAACAAGAAGTTTCACGTGTTTGATCTCTGAATGAGTCGGTATATGTTTTGCATAAATGAATGTCTTGTTATGCATATGAATTTAAATACATTAAGCTTCATATGTATACTTATTGTCAGAAATACCAGTCTCATAAGTATACATGCTTAATTTTAAGTACATGTATATGACCATGATTAATTTTGATTTCTGATAGCTATATAATCCATAATTTTATATACATATTTTATATAATCTAAAAGGGCAAGTTGTGCAAGCTTGCGGAAGCATGCATGCACCTGCAAGCTTTCTTGTTGCAAGCTTATGCTTGCACCTACAAGCTTTGCAATCTTGCTGCAAGTAAGAAATCTTGCTTCAAAGCAAGCAAGCTAGCTTGCTGCAAGCAAACAAGCTTGTGCTTGTTGCATGCAAGCAAGCTTGAGCTTGCTTTTATATTAACTAGAAATCTCTAAAACCATATTAACTAGATTTTATCTTAATGCTTGTCAACTAGAAATCTCTAAAACCACTTTTGCCTACGTACCTATGTACCACTTATGCTTCTATTTGGCATCATTTTTTAAGTTTTATATCACTGTACCAATGCACAAGTTGTGCTTCTATTTTGATACTTTAGAGATGAATTTTTAATACTTTAGAGATGAAATTTCGGTGGATGCAACTCAGTAACTGAGTTGCTTGTAACTCAATTTTAACATTGAATTTCTTGTAACTCAGTTTTCAGAACTAGTTTGAACTCAGTTTCCAAAACTAGTTTGAACTCAATTTTTGAAAACTAAGTTTGTAACGACCTGTCTTTTAGATCACTTCAAGTCAGTAATTAAACCAAATCGAACTATTTAAAATGATAGATTGTTGCATCTTACAAGGTTTGCCAGAATCAATACAGAATCACCAAATAAAATAACATAATATCTCACAATGGAATATTTTTTTTACAAAATATCAAAGTTATACAATATTTACAAAGAAGAAGTTAAATATTAAATTTTATATTTCAAAATCAAGTTTAAAAAACTCAACCAAATTAATTTTGAATTAATTATAATATATACATTTGATTTTGACTAACCGTTCATGTAAAAAAATTATTCATACTTAAGATTTTATTGAAAACCAAGTTCAAATAAATATTTAGATTTTTAAATGAAATCTCAAGTATAAATATTTATTTTGACATTAGATTTTAAATTAACCTCATGTTTTAACCATCAAAATTATTAGATCGTTAAAAAGTTGCAAGAAACTCAGTGGAAAGACTTATGCAATTTGGATTTTAACTGGGTTACAAGCGGCTCAGTTCAGGATCCGAGTTGCAAGTAACTTAGTATTGAAACTGAATTCAAATATTCGTGCAGGTTTGACTTATAAATGTATGTTTTTAACTCGACAAATTTCGTTGAACACTCTAAACAAGAGTTATTGTTGACATGTATAACATGCTCCATAACGAAAACATGCAAGTATAAGTGAAAGTAAACAGTGCAACTCGCACAGAACAACTGAGTCCAAAGGTACACAATACACTTGATAGAAGAGAAGCCAAGAAGTATTAGTGCATAAGTAATGTACTTAGTTGTTCTTTGTAGTTTGCATAATCAATTTATGGATAATGCATAAGTAGTGTACTCATTTTTCAGATTTTTGTTTTTGAAGTAGAAGTTTTGATTGAGTATTTATATTAAATGCAAAAGCTTGAAGATAGACAATCTTTGGATGGTCATACATGCTCGTATTTGACATTGAAGAATGTGCAAACCCTTAGAATTTGAAGTAGATGATCCTGAGTGGCTATGTTAACCTTAATTAGATTTAACGTATACATTGAAATTAGAAATTTTGCAGCTACGCATAGTATTATATGAACATGAAAAAGTGGAATATGAGATATATAAATCATAGTTAATGGCCATTATAATCCATTTGAGAAGCATTTTAAATTCTACATGGAAATTATATGTTGAATTGTGTGTGGAATAGAAATAATTATGTATGAAGTTTTAAACTTCATTTCTTTTAAGAATATTAATTGTAATAATGCAAGAAATTATTTTAAATCATAATTCTAGGTTAGTAATGCTTATATGTTCTGCCAATATTTGAATTAACAACGTTATATTTGTTTTAAAACTAGTAGTAGGTAGTATCAGTCGATGTTTTTGTAACACTTATAAATTTCATTAAATAGTACAATAATACTTATAAGTGTTACTAAGATGTAGTTTATTAACACTTATAAGTGTCATAAGTTTGTTTGCCCCATTTCTCATGGGCCATCTATAACACGTAAAAGTGTTACTGAAATTATTGATAACACTTATAAGTGTTATGAATTGTCTATTTTGGGGTAGTGTGGGTCAGAACATTTTATTCTTAGTAGCAATTTGTCCCCGATTTAGTGATAATGGGCTGAAACTTTAATCTTCAATAGTGAGTCTCATTATATTGGATGATGGCAGGATGAGACATTGAGTCCTCCAGCAGTGGGTCGTCATCTGAGCCTCTAACTTGTGAGTATGTTTACATATTCGATAAGGTCATTAGATTACCACATAATTAGGTTCGCACAGATATTTTTTTAGGCAATCAACTAGTATGTATGCCTCTAGGTCATATTGTGCCCACCGAGTGGGAGATAAGAAATTCTTAATGGATTTTCCTTATGGTGCGAGGGTGTTGTCTTGGTTGGAATTTCCAAGGGGATTTAGTCAACAGAGAGTGGTTGGGTGGAGTGTGACGATTATAGCGTTTTATATGCTGCTTTTATTTTGATTGGTTAGTTATGTAGTTAAAGCCCCACTAAAGCCTCATAAAATCCCAACTATATCCTGTAGCATTCTTAAATCACCATGTTATTCTGGTATAACACTGATGAATTGTAGATCCACTTTAAGCTCCATTATTTTCCACTGCATCTAATAAATCAATGTTTTTTAACATCTTCTTTAGCACTATTTATATACACAGGTTGGTTTGGTTGCAACATTTTTAAAACAAATCAAAAGTTATATAAATTACTAACCATGATATTCTCTGATCATTTTAAATAAATTAATCAAGATTAGTTTCTTTTACACTAATGATGTAGAAATGATAATCAATCAGTTCTAAATATTTAGTTTTACATCTATTGAATCATTTGCACCTCCACTATATACCCGTTATTTCCCCACTTTATCCTTGATACATCCTTTTGCACCTCTACGCTATAAAACCACGAAGTGCTTTAACTGCATAAGAGTTAGTACTTTTTTTGTTTTCTTGTGCTACCCGATCGTATTTTCATCTTCCCATCGATGATAGGAAAGCATAAGACATTAATGATGTTAATTTGTTGGAGGGGGGAAACACCAAGCAGGAATTTTCTTATTGGAGTATCACTTCTGGATAAGGGAAGTGAGATGCTTGGATCTTGTTACCTTGATTAGGATGTCTTTATAGAACCTATGAAGGTTACAGAGGTTTGAAGTTAGAGGTTGGCCTATAGTAGTTACTGTTTTAAAGTCGAACTAAGAAGTTGGTGAGTGCATCTACCCCACTCATTCCTCATGAGTGTGAGAAGTCAATAGCATCCACTTTTTATGTTACTTACGCAACCACTATATCGATACTGAAGGAAGGTTATCACATTTTTGGTCGATGACCAAAACCGCACGAGAAGTAGCATCCAACTCTTGATTTGTTACTTTGGAGACTTGGAGGCACTAATCATTAGGTAAAGAGATAGAGTCATCTAGAGATGTTGGTTTTGTCTTCTCTATGAGTGATCTCGATCTTTGTCAGTAGCAACTATTACGACTCATAGCTTCCTGGTGTAGTTGGCTATGTTTGAGTTGAAGATGCACCTGTTCAAGAGCAATATCACATTGGTGGATGCTGCTTGTATCAATTACTTGTTATGACTCTGAAGATTGAACTGATGTAGTACGAACTCGACCAAGGTGGTTGGTTCCATATAGAAAAGGTAATGCTTTTTTCCCAGCATCATTAAAGGACATCAATTGAGCGTTCATGTAAGAATGGATAGATGATCAACTATAATACTAAGTAGGAAGCATCAAGTAGTCCCTTATAACTATTTGAGATCCTTGATTGGGTGCAGAAGCAATTGTCAATAGTTTTCATCGATAAGTTGCCAAAGATTTAAGGATAATATATATGATAACACATAATTCATACTGGATTCATTGATAAGATGTCAGGTTTATATTTCTTATTCCATTATGAATATGGCAACAAAGTTTATCTAGTCTTATATGATTGCTTGTCCTATTCAATGTGTCATACTAGATAAGGTAGTATCATGCGTGCTAGAGTAGGCATAGATGTTATTTTGATGATTGCAATTATTTTTCCTCTGTATGTTTGGTTGTTGATGTTCTCAAGGGTGGTTATGCTTATATGATTTTAAGCATGCATTATAGTTGTATCTTTGTAAAGTATATTTGTTTCCATACATACTTAAAAATAAATGTTAGGCATTGAGTTATGGTTTATGCTTTGGTGCATTTTTGGTGACTTTATGTCCAAGATATAGGAGGCCACTTTGGGCTTTTATTGTTATGGGCCATATTTGATGAGCTATATTTTCTAGATCGAGCTGCACAAAGACGAAATTCTGCGTGAACTAAGCCTAAGTTAGAAGAGAAATTGCTTAGTAGAGTTGTGTTCAATTAGGATGTTGTTACTTTTATTTTCCATTATGAAGTCGTTCGGAAATAAGTATACAACGTAGACGTTTGGCTTAACTACATCAATCCTGGATTTGACTGCAATTGCACTTAAGAATGGAAAGTATGGCTCCATGCCAAACTTCGAGTCAATTTCATTTATTGTAATCGCTTACAATGATTATTGCTAAGAGTAATGAGTGATAATTTATCCTGCGTTGTTGAATATTCTAGAGCTTTGGGTTGTATTGTTTCATCCTTTGGATTTTGGGAACAAAATCCTTTAAACAGTCTAAAATGTAATGGTTCGTATTTTTATGATTGGATATTTATATAATGTTTTGAATAGCAATCGTTAATAATTAATAGTCCCGAAATATGGTTTTTCACAAACAACCAAACCAACCTTTGAAATCATTTCAATTAAGTCCAGCTGGTTTGTTATATGAAGAGTGTACATGTCGAGATCTAACATTTCGAAGGAAAATCAATCTTGATGCAAAAATTATCATTTAGGGGAGCGATGTCGGATTATAATGAAATTTATATTCGAAACCTTAGTAGCGAGGTGATGCACATAGATGAGTTTCGTGACTATTGGATGTACATTTTGGTCGTGCATACTCTAAATGCATGTCGATTTCAATTGCGGAAATGAATGTTCAAAAAGGAGTTAGGTGCCATAGATGAATAAATTTGGCCTCGAGGCATATTCTGTCTTGTACAAAAGGATTTTTATGTCCAGATCACTTATTGGAATGTCTCTATTGGAGTTCATATCAGTTTGACCTATTTGGACCACCGATTATAAATATGAGCACGTACTTCAAGAATAATATTATTTTACTTTGGAATCATAACCCTACCCGATGTGGCAACTCTATGTTTAATGGTCCTTGATCACCATTTATTGATTTGATCGTTGACGTGAAAGGAATCTTGCTTTGAACTATCCAGTTTTGGTTTTTGTGGACGGCAACCACATCATGGAAATTCAACTAGTAGCACCTGTAGGAGAAGTGTAGAGAAGGGAGAGACAGAGATTTTGATGGTGGTATAGTGTTGATTGGAGATTAAAAGGCGAGTAATGATCAATAAACAAAAATTTATTCTACACCAGATCCATGATGTTCCAGAGGTTGAGCCCAGCGATGAAGGTGTGCATAGGTGAAGCGGTTTAGGAAATAGTATAAAAGGGTCGGTCGGAGATAAGAGGAAGGTCTGGCGATGCCTCAGAGTCGGGTGAAAGGTGATGTTTGTGTTATTTTTATTTTCAATTCAAATTTCAAGTCTTTTATATAGTACATGTTTTGCACATGTGGTCTTCTTGGGAGGTGGTTTCTTCCATTAGACTAATATTGGAGAGCTTTATAAGTGTTTATGAGCTTAGACTAATTAAGCTAATGTGAGTGATGTTGTCTTTCATAGAATTATAATTATATGTATAAACTGACATTTTAAAGTGATTTTTAATTATAAATCATGATTTCTAGGCTAGTTGAACTTAGATATTAATAAATAAAAGAATTAAAAAGTAATTTGAGTATTTTAGCTAAAATATTATATTCTTTCCGTTCACGATTAATCATGGCACTATTGTTGGATTTAAACTGTTCTGACACTAAACCCTCATTGATTACCTTAGATAAATTCTAATTGTTTTATGGATACTATTATGGACGATTGTATGCTATTTTAGATATATAAAATTATTGATTGCATGCTTGCTTATTTACATAGTTTAGTTGAAAATCTCATTTGTATATGTCATAGAACTAGGAAAATTTTGTTTGCTAGAGTTTGGTGCTTATCAATCAAATGCACAAGCTGTGCATATTGATTGAGCACTCAAGGATAATAAACTTGAATGGATACGACAAATTCATGAAGGGGCATCAGAACGCGTACGCTGGTTTGAAGAAAAGTTGCACTAGAGTGTAACAATTTACTAAAAGAAAGAGTAACATTAGAGTTTAGCGACTAATCTAAAGACATGGGTGGACTTTGCGACAAACTTGGATTTTGTGACGGATGCTAGAAGCTTTCATTTGTTGAGTATTTAGCCATTTTTTTGCATACATGATTAAAGCGGATGTTAATTATTATGGAGTGATCAATACTGACTACTGTTGATGTCATCCATTTTATTCGATTTGACATAAACGATGGTGCAGTCTCGTGTATCATGATATGATTGTTCATTTGAGTTTAGGTACAAACAATAAACTCTGAGTCAGTCATGGGACTAGTGTGAGAACTAAAACAATTATTAACTTGACTTTAATGTTGGGTAAATCAAAGGACAACGCCGTATAACACGGAACGGGTTTTCTCCCAAGAATACCATAGAACAAACACCACAACGCTAAAAGGAAAAATGAAGTCATTATTAAGACTCAGGTCCAATCACACAATGCAACGCAAGCCGGAGGATAAAGTTTTACCTTATAATGGCCAAAAATGTTTGATACGCGGAATTTATGATTTATTATTATTATAAGTAAAGAAATAAACTTCAAATATAAATGTATCAATCATATGCGGAATAGGTACCATATATTATGTCGCCATATAGGTTTACAACTAAAACCAAAAAGTAGCGTACGGGAAATTGGATTTCCGTCTATGAACCGAGGCAAGGGATCTTCCTCACCGATTTAGAGACACTTTAGCAAATGCCTCAGGATTACACCCTTACCAACCCTTGGATCTTCAGGGCCGGTCACCCGTCGTGGATTAGTTATACTATAAACAATACATTAGCCGGTTCTGTCGAACCTCCAAAATGGTCAGTATCGTTGACCAATCATGAGCCATTGGAGACCCAAATCTAGAGCCATTGGAGACCCAAATCAAATCCGAGGTACCTCTCCTTCCGTCAAATAATATCCAACATCCACATAAGTAAAATGTCTGGGCTCCATACCATGATATCACTTCTAGCTAGAAACTAATGCATGTCCATTTCCCTGCAGTCTCTATACCATTTTTGGCTCACACCGGGGGTGTGAGGTTCGCGAATTGACGTTACTTTGCTACTTAATGTTGTGCTTTGATCATCAACCACAAGGCTCCGGTTTTCAACAAAAGCCCTGATCCATGCATCTCAACATGTCACATTATCAATCCATACCATTGATTTCTACCATTATATAATCTTTAAGCTCGTACATCTCAGAGAGGGATGTTAAGCTAGGAAATTAATTCTCCACCACCAAACAGATATATATATTTAGCAGAGAGCACGAAGTACAACATCAAACATACAATCCATTCACAAGTTCGTTCTGGGTCTGAACGAAACCGGAGGCACCTTATTCCTCTTCCCATATGTCCAATACAGGAGGGAGACCCTCGCATATCTGGTCGATCTCCAAGTACATCTGGACGATCACCACTTATTACCTCGTCTTGGGTGTACTGCCCAATTAAGACATCAGTAATCATCCGTTCGATGTGAAGATCTTCGGTCTTCAACCACCATCTTCATCGTCTACTTTTAATCGTCGTATCAGTTATTCAGAATGGGTTAAACCCGGTCTTTCCGAATAACTCGCATATCTTATAATTAAGTGCTATAATAACACATCATATGCCTCATTCCAATCCAGAATATTCTTTTATTCAAATATTCATTACATTGGGAATTATTCTCACAATTCTTATCAAAGATTTAATTCATTTAAACCTCTTGTTTAAATATTTCTTTGAAAACCATTGCAAAAGATTTTGTATTATCTTTTAACAATCATAAACCAAATTAAGGTTTACCAAACTAGTCGGCATTATCAAGCCTTACCGAAGTAATCATTTATTTTATTTTTTCCAGTCCTAACCTATTCATCCCATGGAGCGAAACTGGTAGTACTCCATATCTAACACCCACTGTGTCATCGGTAAATTTAATTACCATTTCACGTTTAAATCTAATTAAAGATTTAACTGTCGCATGGAGTAAAACTGGTGGTACTCCGTTTCGAACGTTTCTTGAATTCGGTAAATTTAATTACCTCATTCACATTCCAATCTAATTAAAGATTCATAAAAACTCTAACTTGGTTTTAATCTCCAAAAATCATTACTTAATGATTATTCAACTTTAAGAAATTAATCTTGTCTTTAACTGGGTTAAAGAACCAATGTCATGTAAAAACATAGTTCGTGATAAACCCAAATTCATCTTCCATTTAATATGGAATCTTCACGGAAATCAGATCAATCATAATCAATATGAATTTCCATATTTGACTGATACTATAAGTGGAATAACGGCAAGTCCATTTAAATTCCATAAATAGTAAGGGTCTTCCTTCACGGAAACTCATCTCGATTATTGAATCGAATTCAATTCAATTCCAATTTAATATATTAAATTGGAAAACTTTACTTTGGAAAAAAATCCCATTAATCTTAATTAAAAGATTATAAATTCCAAATCATAATGTTAATTGGGTTAAGGAACAAATGTTATTTAAAACATTGTTCACGGTAAACCCAAAATCAACTTTCATTTAAATTCTAGTTAAATTAATTAATTGGTAAACTTCTCTAAATCTTAACTAAAAGATTTATTCTATTCTCATCTGGGTTTAAGAACAGTGTTATTGAAGCCATTGTTCACGATAAACCCATAATCTAATTTGATATTAAATACAAGGCTTTGAATAGAAATCATATCAGCTTATATTCAATATCAAATTCTAAAACCAACATATATCGTATTGGGGCTAACGATATCTATATCTTCCAAATTCCTCAATAATATATGTATAATCACGGAATCCAATATCAAAATATTCCGAAGATTATTTCTACTCCAACCCAATCAATACTTATATTGGAAAATTTTGGTTATATCAAAACCATTTCAATTCCTTTCATTTCTTTACTTAAGTTGATAAACAACTTATTCTGATAAAATATCTTTTATCTTTACAAACTTTTAATATTTCATTCCAAATCATTTCAAATCATTTATTATGATTTTACATAATTTATTCATATTTTTAATAATTTTATTAAGGCCCTTACAGTCGGTTTCCAATATCGGCCACCGAACTGCATCCATGACGACCTTTTCCAAAACTAATTTGGATATATCTTAAAATCTAACAGTTAGATTTCAAATCTCTTATTAAGATTCTTCCAATGTGTCATTTCTGGGTCCAATGGAATTCATAGGTATAGGAAGAAGCTCCATCAAATAGAGATTTTTTCTTTCGACCATCTTTCGATTGGTAATACGAGATATAAGGACCACTACTACAAGAAGTACTACACCTTTGATCGTGAAATATCGATTTCTTGTTGAACCCTGTGAATCACGTGAAAGTAGGATACTCCAAATTCGGGGGTCAGAGAGTTTCATAAAACGTTCTTGGTGGAAAAAAATGTGAGTGAAAGATCCCACTGAATCGAATTTGATCCATGAATCTAAGAAATAGTGAGAATTCTTGATCTCACTCAATATCTCTCTCAGTTAGAAGGTCCAGGATTTGAATTGGTATCGTTTCATTGATTCGTCCTAAATATTTTCATTGATTCCTCCTAAAGATTTCATTTCAATTGGAATTTGGTTATTCACGATGTACAATGAGCCCTGTTAAGCATCCATGGCTGAATGGTTAAAGCGCCCAACTCATAATTGGCAAATTCGTAGGTTCAATTCCTGCTGGATGCACGCCAATGGGAACGTTCAATAAGTCTATTGGAATTGGCTCTGTATCAATGGAATCTCAGCATCCATACATAACGAATTGGTATGGTATATTCATACCATATGAACAGTAAGAACTAGAATTCTTATCGATACTGGAACTCATAGGGAAGAAAATGGAGTTATGGATGGAATCAAATATGCAGTATTTACAGAAAAAAGTATTCGATTATTGGGGAACAATCAATATACTTCTAATGTCGAATCAGGATCAACTAGGACAGAAATAAAGCATTGGGTCGAACTCTTCTTTGGTGTCAAGGTAATAGCTATGAATAGTCATCGACTCCCAGGAAAGGGTAGAAGAATAGGGCCTATTATGGGACATACAATGCATTACAGACGTATGATCATTACGCTTCAACCGGGTTATTCTATTCCACCTCTTATAGAGAAAAGAACTTAAAGAAAAATACTTAATAACACGGCGATACATTTATACAAAACTTCTACCCCGAGCACACGTAATAGAGCCATAGACAGAAAAATGAAATCCAATCTACGAAATAATTTGATATGTGGACAGCATTATTGTGGTAAAGGTCATAATGCCAGAGGAATTATTACTGCAAGACATAGAGGGGGAGGTCATAAGCGTCTATACCGTAAAATCGATTTTCGACGGAATGAAAAAGACATATCTGGTAGAATCTTAACCATAGAATATGACCCTAATCGAAATGCATACATTTGTCTCATACATTATGGGGATGGCGAGAAAAGATATATTTTACACCCCAGAGGGACTATAATTGGAGATACCATTATTTCTGGTACAGAAGTCCCTATATCAATGGGAAATGCCCTACCTTTGAGTGCGGTTTGAACTATTGATTTACATAATTGGAACTAACCAATTAGGTTTACGATGAAACCTAGAAATCAATCACTGATCCAATTTGAGTACCTCTATGGGATAGACCTCAACAAAAAACTGTTGAGTAACGACAGCAAGTGATTGAGTTCAGTAGTTCCTCATAGAAAATTATTGACTCTAGAGATATGGTAATATGGAGAAGACAAAATTGTTTGAAGCACGCACAGAACCGGAAGCGCCCCTTGTTTCAAAGAGAGGAGGACGGGTTATTCACATTTAATTTGATGGTCAGAGGCGAATTGAAAGCTAAGAAGTGGTAATTATAAAGATCCCCCCAGGAAAAAATAGAGATGTCTCCTACGTTACCCGTAATATGTGGAAGTATCGACGTAGTTTCATAGAGTCATTCAGTTTTTCGGTACGAACCCAACAGTTCTGATTTAAGGAGAATCCAACGGTCGGATCTCCCGTACGGTCGCAGCGCTACGCGTTCTATTCAAGCCATTTAAATATATATAATATATTTCATCGATTTCCTTTTAAAATGTATTTTATAAATTGTTTATGAATTCATTTTAAAACAATTCCAACTTCCATTTCAATTTTAAATCAAAATTAAATATTCCATGTCATTATAATATTAAAATGATAATATTTTTTTAAAATATCAGATTTTGAAACCAAATCTTTTCGATATTCATTATAAAATAAATAAAATCAATAAACAAACTCATTCGAGTTAAAATAGCATTTATTTACTTATCTCGGCTTCATATTCATTTCAGTTATGAATATTTCAGTATTTTCCTATCCATCCAAAATCGGACATCAAAATCATATTTTGTTTTTTCACTAAATATTATTTTAAAATATTCGTTATTTCTAAATTGGAATCAGACTCAATCAATTACCATATAATTTTATTTATATGGATTCCATACATCGTATGTATTCTAAAATAGTGATAAACTATTAAACATTCAATTCACATCCAAAGTGCAATTTACAACTGTATAAGCATTAAATAATTTAATAGCGCTTATAATAGTCTTCAATCAATCGGTTAACATACAATTAAATTCAAGGAAGATGTGAATTAATTATCATCCCCAAACCCGTGTCGGGTTTTCGATCATCAACAATAATTATTTGCATACTTGGGCAATGTGTAAAATTATCATCCCAATACCTTTGTGGGGTTTACATCATGGTACATGTGAACATATCTATATATTTGGGGAGACTGGTGGGTAAATTGCTATCCCAAAATAGTTTATAATATAAACATTTTATTTATAAACATTTATAATCATAGTTTAATAATGGAAACATTAAAACTATAAACAACCATTAATCACCAAACAAATATTGCATTCACAGACAATCAATACATATTCAGTCACAGATATAATAACAGTAAAAATATTTTGAGTGAGGGACTTCTCACTTTGATTTCCACTCTGTCTGTCTTAATTGACGATTTCAATACTATATGGGTTTGAATTTGTCTAAAATTCTAACTTGCTCCAAATTTAAGCAATTTAGTTTTGTTGTGAAGCTCTCGACTCCACAATCGCAACGGATTCAGTTTCACGTGATTCTGAATTTGTATGTACAAGATACTAAGGTATGAATTTTAATTACATTATTAATTAATTATTAATAAAAACCATAAAATCTATGCCCATCGTTCAAATTCGAGAAACCTTCACCCCTAGCCATCGTTCACTGTCATGGAGCCACCGGACGTCGGTCTGGGCCCGCAACCATCGTCGCCGGTCAGTGGAGATCCTGCGCCAGCAGTGGCGCACCCCCTCTCGCCGCCACAAGCTCAAAATTTAAGCTTCCCCCAATTCGCCTTTCTAGACGATTTTGCCTCCTCTGGCCATCTTTATGGTCGCGGGCCAGGACCGTTGGCTGCGCCTCGCCATGGCGCTCTGACCACCTTCAGGTGACATCGCCTGAATTGCCACCTAGCTCCCCCAATTTTCCAAAAACCGAACCGTGCTTCATAATACCGTTTCCTCCGATCAACCAAGTTTTTCGACCACCACATTCCGATTCCGGCAGAACAATCTGAAGCAAAGTTGTAGCCTGACCTTCCTCTAATATTTTTCCTTTGGGGTCGTCCTAAAACACTCGATCGTTTGCTCAATAAATGGTCAAAACTAAAACTGGATTTTTGACTTTAAACATCGATTTCGGCGAATTCGTGCGAGGATAGGTCATGAGATTTTATGGTAGCTAGATCTCATCATGATCTACAACATTGCTTTTATGAGTTTGAGCTAATTGTTTATGGATTGGAAAATATAAATTATTTTAAATGTAAGGGCTATATTTCAAAATGAATTTAGAAGAAGAAGGGGGTTGCTGCATAAGTGAAGGAAGAAGGAGAATTAGGTTAAGGAAATGAAGATATTATATAGTGTGGGGTTTTGGTATTTAAATTTTATTAATTCTTTAGCTCACGGTGTCTCCAATCGACAGTTATCGATGCCTCGAGCCCACACGAACACCGTTGGTGATGAAAATTGATATACTGCTATGTCTTGACGATACGGTCCTAAGGAAACTTGTTTCATCGAATTCCGAGTCTGTTTGGTCAAAAAGCTCTATTTTGGGCTTAAATGACTGATCGGTTCACAATTTATTTCGCATGACCACATACTAGCTCCAAAAATTACGAAATTTGGAATCTAGCAATAATATAATATTCCGGATCCAACAAAAGTGGTTTCCTCGAAAACAAAGGTCGGTTGCAAAATGAGTATTTTTAAGGGCTATATATAATATTCAAAAATATATTTTTATTCCATAGTGACTATTTGGAATTTTAATTTGGACATAACTTAAAATCTATAAAACGAAATCTCAATTTCTTACATTCCTTAGAAAAATATAGTTAATATGGTTCCAATGTTTCTTGTTTCATCCAATTTTGACTTAAAATGAATTCTATACATTCGTTTAAAGTTTAAAATTAAGATTTCAAACCACCGCGCCATTTCAAGCTCGTTTTATAATTAATATAAATATATATGCTCAAACTTCGTTTAAAACTAATTTTACCTCGTTAATTCTCAAAATTAATCAATAAAAATAATTAATTTCTATTAAAATCAACTAAAAATAAATTTTAAATTGGTTCTGAATTTCCGAGTTGTTACAATTGAGGTGTTGACTCTTCGACCGATGGTTTTGGCATGAGGATGTTGTGCTTTTGACGCTGTGATTTCGTCATTCGATAATGGTTATTCCGTAACCAGAAGTGAGGCTTTTATGATAGATGATTTTTCTCCAAGGAGTAAAATAAAAGACAACGAGTAAGGATTGTGAGGCTACTAGTCGAGATGAAAGGACTATCAAGTATTAGGAGAGGCTTATGGAATATGGTTGGATGGCATATGTTATTTGTCTAGGTAGTTCCAGATCAAGTGATTTCAAATGGGAATCATGAATGTAGTTTTATAATGAACTGTATAGTGAACATACAAATGTAAAGATATTATTGTTATACAAGTTCGGATGGCTAATTTGAGAGTTGAGAGTTTGTTGGGTCTTCAACTTGATGTAAATTGTCAACTAGAGAAGTAGGCTACCCATCGTACATTTAACCAAGTTGCAGGTTGTTCATATTTGGGAAGACCTATGACATCGATTAGCGCTCATTTTCAATCTAATGTAAGTTATCAGCCAAATATTGGATGTCTCAGCAGAGAGCTCTTTGGAGCAGGTACAGATTCCAAATGACCAAACATGCTACATATCCAATGCATTGAGTGAGTGAATGTGATGATGGATAATGTATGCTATATTTTCTTAGTTACTTATCACTCCTAGGGATGTCAGTAATGTATATAGTACTGGTGCATGCATAGACAGTGTTGATACAGGAATTTAGACACCATTCGTACTTTGATTTAGGGTACATTAATGATCATTATCATAGAGTAATATATTTATATGTGTTGACTCTGTGGATGTAGGGATAAGCTAGGTATGATTCTTTATACCCTATATGTCCTAAGTTATTACGATTTTTACAATATTTTAGAATTGTTTATCGCTCACACTAGACTATTGTCCGGTCCTAGGTTTTAGGTTCCCTATTTATACCATAAGCACTCATCTACGATGCTGATGAGTAAGCTAAGTAAAAATTTAAGAATTATCTGGAGCTACATAAGTGGATTAGCAGGAGGTGGATCCCTTTTCATATTATACTTGTATTTTGCTGTGTGATACTGTGGAGCCTTGAAAACATTAACTATTTAGTACTAGAGATATTATATCGGTTGAGTCCATTTTCCTCTTTTATAAACTCTATTACTGTCCTGCTTAACTGTATGAGCCTATATACTCCAACTATGTGGTTTATATCGTTATTACTGCCTCGTTTGTTTGGCATATGTGATTATTATTATATATTATCTTACGCACAGTGAGATATATGATAGATGCAATAATTATGCCTCGTATTTATTTCTTCCTCTTCTCTCCATTTACATTTTTCTTATTTTCCTTTATTTGTTTTCCTCGACAACCGTCCAACATCTATTGGGTGCTTGTATAGCCATTATTGTGTTATATAAGCATCGTTGGCATAAGGTGTCTGTCATAATATCGATTAAAGTGGCATGTGGGCCTTGAACTTTCCTAGTGTTTATATTCAGATTATTGGAAAATTAGTGGAATCAGGTTGACCTTGAACTATAAGCGTCTTGTATAAATCTAAAATAAGTAAAACACAATAAGTGTTTCTTATACTTTTTGGTTCTCTGTTTGTGTTCGTTTTTGTCATGAACACCAACTTGGTCTCATTAGAGAATTTGGCCTTACCTTCTTGAAGCGACGTCTTTGCACTCATGTAGGTGATTCTATCAAGAGAATTTCACAATAATCTTGTTGGTTTCTTAATACTACCAAGTATAAACTTTATTAAAACTTCCATACTTATCCTATTCTCCAATGACCAGTGTACTGACTTATTTTAGATCATGCTTTGAATGCATACCATGACCATCAAGTTTGTCTTGAACTTAGTTGTCCCTTTTAACCTATATCTTGGGATCTCTAGTGTTGACCCGCATTTTGGCCAGGTAGTCACAAGATGGATTTACGGTTTTCTAAGTCTTGAAACTTAAGTACGGGCCCATGGAAAGTCGCAGCTATTTGGTCGAACTCACGAAGTATTTAGAAAGGTTGAAAATATGGTTTATACTTCGAATCGATAAGGTTCAGTTCGACCTTCATTCACAAACTTCATACTTTGATTTGACGTGGTTGGGTTAGTAAAGTCGGCCCAACGTGTTATCTTAGCTTAACATTTAAATTTGATAGCTTTTGGATTAACACATTGGGATCAACATTTGCACTTCAACTCATCGGATCGACGTTCTTCTGCACTTGGAGATTTCGTACTCCACCTCAATCTGGAAATTTCATATCCCACTCTGGGATATGAAATCTTGGCATCGACTCTAGCTTTTCGTATTTGTAGCAGATATGAAGTGGTGGGTGGCTCAAATTCTTCAACAATGGGGGACACCAAGTCACTTTAATATCCGCTCTTTGTAATACAACTTTATAGGAATTCTACTAACTTTCAAGATATTAAATGTTATTTCGTATCACATACTATAAAGGTAAGGGCTTGGCGTTGGCTCGAAGTTAGTTTGCTTCGAAGAAGAGATTGGTGGAAATTGGTTAAGTACCCAGGACCAGACCGACCATGCGATCAGTACTGATCCCGGGATATGAAAACCGAGGGATATGAAATCTCGTATTCCCTTACCTATAATACCACTAGTCTTGGTATTTTCGGGATCTCTTGGTTGATTCATTCCTGCATGCAGGAAGCTTGACCTTCGAGCAATTCAATGGCCTCTTTCTTGGTTTCTATGGCTTAGGAAGGTCTCTTGGACTTATAAACTTCATATAGAAGTTTCCTAACAACGTTTTAGCATTTGTGTTGTATCTTAGCTTGCTTTTGGACATTGGAGCATATTGGAGCTTTTTGGATATAAATGGCTATATGGGACTTACATGGAGTTAGCAAGGACTTTGCCTCTCCATTCATAACTTCGTAAATTCAAAGTGTTCAGACTCGGACTATTCTTTTTATTGTAATTATGATAGTGAATAGTTACTATGAAGTGGATGTGGGCATTAGTGTCGAACCACTATAAAGTTGGTGTTGTTTAATCTTCTGCATATTTTGTCTGGAGAGTGATAGGACTTATTGCATAACCCATTTCATTGGGTGTTGGCGTGTGTTGATCAATTCCCTACGTCGAAATTTTGACGCATCAGGCAGGTGCGCTGAGTTGCCTTTGGATTTCGGATTGTTAAGGAAATAGATTTCTCTCGGATTTCGCTATGGTTAACAGGAAATAGGTCTCGTTAATCCATTCGGAAGGAGCAAGGGTAGTGGAGAGTCAAGAAGTTTACTCTACCGGACATCAGCCGAACTATGTTACTTAAGAGGATATGTACAGTGTGGTCGAGGATTTGACTAAGGACCTAACTTCGTGGTTGGAACAATAGGAAGAGCATTTCTGAAGTCAAGAAACTACTATGAATACTCTTCTCTTAGACTCAAAGTTTCGAAAAGCAGTCGTGCATAGATAATATTGTGGGAACAAGTGCTAATGTCCATTAAGGTTTAGCCTGCGACTTGTGGAGAATTCTCCAAGAACAACCCCATGTCGATACCAATCCACAGACATTACCGGATCAGCTAGGCTCGCGGGAAACACCCCCAAACCCGAAGGAGGTTCGGCTCACGTATTGGTTAGTCAGATTCTAGATTTTGGTGTTGGTAATGTTGCTAAAGCACTAGTGCGCGCAACTTGGATGTAGGAATTCCATTTGCTCTGCATGTCGGTATTTTGCTGATGACGACACCTCAGGCTAGGGTTGAGCCAAATGTCTTCATTGGGGCTCAACAATTTGCTAATGTTGGACATGACACCGGGGGGCATTGTTGTTGGATTCATTTAATGGAATCATTTGCATGGTAATTGTAATGGTAATCAGATCGCCGATATTATTTGACGATACACTTGAGGTAGGGACTCGTATTAGATGTGGATTGTGGTACTCGTAGTCCATTCACTTAGGATATTCAAAATTCTCAAAACCGACTAGACTTCAAATTGTCGGTATTGGAAGTATTTGATGGTAGGAATGATCCTAAGTTCATTTGACGCGTTATGTGCACCACATGGAAGAAATTTCTACTTTGGAGAATGTTATGGCAATGTTCTTCCCTCTTTATCTTACAGACATTATTGCCATATGGTTTTGGCAGTTAGAAAATGAGATGGTTAATTTTGGAATGTCTTAGTTGGTAAACTCATCGAACAATTCAGGATTCATATTGCTCGACCTAAGAATGTGATGACTCTTACGACAATTAAAAAGTGGAATGGCGAGACCTTGCACAAGTTATTGGAGTTGTTTAATGCTGCTATGGCTTCGGTCGATTGAGTGGTCCCTTATATGGTTTTAATGGCTACTGTTTCCGGCGTTCTAAAGAAGAATGATCTCAAGATCTCATTTCAAAGGGATCCACCAAGGGACCTAGGTGAATTCTATTTTGAGGCGGATTAGTTTTTAAGGGAAGAGGATGTGAGAACCGTAAAAAAGTTCTCGAGGCTAATTCAATTCAGGGAAAATGATCGTCCAACTCTAGCAAAGGCAAAGGAAAGGGTACGCCTCAGAATTATCGGAATGTGTACCAGTGGAATCAACCTAATTTCTCTTCATTCGCCGAACTTACTTATCCTCAGGAAGAGATTCATCTAGAAATTCATTTTGTCTCTCCCTTCAGAAAGCCTCTCGCGAGGGAGTTGACCCAGAGGGAGAAGGATTCTGGTAGACATTGCTTATTTCACAACCTGGATGGTAATGATATCAATGATTGCGGGCATCTCAGGGATATGATTGTGGAACGCATCATGTGACACCCCATAAAATATAATTAAGAAGTTAATTAAATTTAAAATAGACAATAAAAATTAATAATATATTAATAGGATGGAAATGGAATTTTGTACAATTGGGAATTGGGCCACGAAAATATAGTGTTTGTGTTCGTGGCAAGATTCTAATCCACTTTCCTAGTTTATTTACTAAAAATAGAGTCCGTATGCAAAAGTAATTAATAAATCAAGTTGTAAGTATATATTAATGTGCAAAGTTTGAATATCAAACGACCTCCTATGGGGGATGACCACCCTACTATATGGAAGCCCAGTGAGGGTTGTTCTATATACAAACTTATTTATAAATACTATCAAACGGACAACTTAGATTTAATCAATTAAATCCAACGACCTATACACACAATAGAAACTATAAAAGATCCCTAACCCCTCACTCCAAACCCTACAACTATTCTCTTCCCCGCCTCCAATGCACCTTTTTGTCATTGTTAAATCTTCGGAAATGAAAATAGGTTCTTCTTCTATCTTCTCAATCTATTCTTTTATTCTATTTTGTCTAGATTTAGATTTTTTGATTTATTCCGGGATTCAAATATATATAAGATTATAATGTATGTGATTCTTATATATATATCTATTATATTATATGAAAGCACAATTTTCCTCCAATGACCTTCCAGTTCCATTTCTGCCAAAAAATCATTACGCTGACACGTGTCCAAAGAAATTAATCAATGGTGGAAAATGATTTTAAACATATGCGTCTCTTGGTTTTCTACGGTAACGTTCCTTCCTTCCATTATTAGACATTCACAATTTGAAACTTCCTCCATTAATGTTAAACTTACAATCCCAATTGCTTTTGACATTCTATTATATTATATGAAAGCACAATCTTCCTCCAATGAACTTCCAGTTCCATTTCTGCCAAAAAATCAATAGCTGACATGCATCCAAAGAAATTAATCAATGGTGGAAAATGAGTTTAAACATATGCGTCTCTCGGTTTTCTACAGTAACGTTCCTTCCTTCCATTGTTAGACAGTCACAATTTGAAACTTTCCCCATTAATGTAAAACTTACAGTCCCAATTGTTTTTGACATACTTGCTACAATTATTGCCAATTGAATGCTTCTTTATCATTCTTATTATTAGTTTTATTATATATAAATAAAGTTCAACAGAATTGATTGTAATTCTTTTATATCTAAGCATTATTTCTTCATAGTTTGCCTCCTAGCTCCATCCAAAAATAAATTAAGCTATTAACATTCAAAAGTTTTGACTTCTATATTTTTAACATCTGTAAATTCAAATTGCTGTTAATCACATGTATCTGTTCTACTGTATATGTCTGTAATGACCCACATTCTACGCATCGGAGGATCGTAGAATATTTATTTCTTTCCCGTATGAAGTCGTATGGTCATGTAACTTTGGGAAACATCCATAAGAGTCATTTCCCATGCTTATGATTTTTGTCGATTTTTAAATGGCCATTTTGCCCTTAGTTGGTACTGTTTTGGCCATAACTTTTGATTGGAAAGGAATTTTGACCTGAAACCACTTCCATTGGATTCGTTTGATGGTTTACCTTTCCGTCGAGTGGTCACAATAGCCAAACGGACTTACCGTTTGGGAGATATGGCTGAAATAAGGTTTGGAAGGTGAAAAACTGCTTAACCGGGCCAAATCGGGTGATTAGCGAGTAAGCCCATAACCCATTTCGGGATTAGGGTTATGGGAAGGCTGAAATGAGATAGAGAATCATTCCATTTCAGTTTTCTAGCCTCCACTTATCACCAAGGAACCCTAAAAATGGCCTCTAACTTCTAAATCACCTCCAAATCACCTTTTGGTCAAGGATTTGGCTTAACAACCTCTAATCAAGGAAGATCTACCCCAAAGCAACATTGGAGCTGCTGTTTAGCATTGAGATTCACATCAAATCAGAGATTTATTTCAGATCTTAGTTTATTTGTGGCTAAGGTGAGTTATTTGCATAGTTTTACACTAATTATGGCTAGTTAAGGGTAATTAGTGCTAATTAGCGAATTTAAGCATGATAAAATTCGGGAAAAATGTTCATAAATTCTTAAATGATGTTTTAGACCTCTGATATGAATTTGGGTTAATTTGGTTAAGTTTTGCTAATCCTATCATTAATTTCACCTAAACATGCTTAAAGAAAAATGTGGGATTTTGGGTATGTTTGATCCATTTTAACCTATCATATTGATGTTTTGATGTTTGTGGTTGACTATGCATGTTGCTATGACTGTATGAAATGCTTTGTGATTGGTTTCAATAGTTAGAATGGTCGAAAACGTCGTCGAATGGCGTAAACACTTGCTGGAACAGTTTCAGAAAACAGTGCAGGTTTCGGATCGGATCGGATATGGGGCTCGGATCGGACATGTTGAATTGGGCAAGAGATTCGATCGGATCAGAACCTGACACTTGGGAAAATTGGCAAAAAGAAAGGCCACGCTAACTGAACTGGGATCGGATCATATTAAGGAGGACGGATCGGAGCGGAAGCATGAAGACGGATCGGAGCGGAAGCATGAAGATGGATCGGATAGGAGCATGTGAAGGAAGCATGGAGACGGATCGAAGCGGAAGCAAGAATTGGAGGGAGATGGCACCCGACCCGACCCGAGGAGAAATATTCGACCCTAACCAGAAGAGGACCCGACCCGAACCGATGGAGGATACCCGACCCGAACCGATGGAGGATACCCGACCCAAACCGATGGCTTGAGGAGGAACCCGACTCGACCCAGTATTGACCAATAACTCGAGATGCAAAGGTAGTCCGATATGGTAAGTTAGAGCTCAGGATCCAGTAGGGAACCAATGAGTTCGCTTCATGGTTGGACTTTGCTGCGGGACGTGTGCTAAGGAGTTGTCGACGTTCATAACTTCGATTCACCACTAAAAATGAATGATGGCTACTTATCAGTGCAGTAGGGTCATTATGACCTGACGGGCAAGGTGATGGTAGCAAGACTACGTTATCAGTGCAGTAGTGTCATTATGACCTGAGGGGCAAGGTGATGCGTAGTAAGACTATGAGCCAGTGCAGTGGGGTCATTGCGACTCCATGGGGCAGAGTGGACATAGTAAGGATTAGTAAGGCTATGAGCCAGTGAAGTGGGGTTCTTGTGACTCCATGGGGCAAAGTGGAAATAGCGAAGGATTTGTGGCTACGTTATCAGTGCAGTGAAGCCATTTATGACTTCATGGGGCAAAGTGATCGTAGCAAGGTATGTTGGGTGATCGAAGTGGTGAATATCGTATGCTTTACGCACTGAGTGAGAGATGTGAGGATGGATGCTATGCTTGATTGTTTGCCATCACTATGACATGCACACCTCCCCCACCTCCGTATCTTTACACCGTTTGATATGGTACCTTAGAATGTTGTACAGTATGTAGTGCTAACTCTTTGGTTGCAGGTCCAGGTTCAGGTATGTTTTAGTCTACCTGTTATTGTTCACTTTAGACGCTTATCGCTCATACCAGGCTTTATGTCTGACCCAGAGTTTTATGTCTCCTCTTATTACTCTGGGTGCTCACACGAGCAGACCAGAGACAGGTTAGCTGGTGGTGCACGAGTAGCTGATTCGGAGGCGGGAAGGAGGCTTCCACGTATGATATATATATATACACACATTCTCCCTGTGTCGTTGGCGGTCGCTACTTGGGCATTAGTAGTGTACCCCCTTTTATCTTGCTTTTGTTTTGAGACAGTTTGAAAGTTGTAATAAGCTGTATTTTGAATTTCCGCTGCTATGATGTTTAGTTCTAGTTTTCAGCTTATGCACTGTCTCTCCTGTTTTATGTCAAGTATGTTATTATTATATTTTGTTCTATGCGCTGTGAGACATTCTACAGGTTCCTTGTATGTTCATTTCCTTCTTCCTTTTCCTTCTGATGACCCGTTCCGTGCTAACTGGACATGTGTACAACGCACTTTTGGAGTAAATGTCGGTTGGTGCGGGGCGGGTCGTCACACTTGGTATCAGAGCTCTAGGTTGCGTAGTTAACCTAGGGAAAGACACTAGGGAGAGATAGTACGTATATGAGAGCGCGTATTTGTGATTACTTTGGTTTTCAAAAGCTATATATACTATTAGTAGTATAAGAATGAAGTCGCACTGCACTAGCACCACTATTGGGTCGTTAATCGTTTCCTTTTTTCAGATTGACGATGAGCCGAGATACGAGGGGTGCTGGTAGAGGGACCAACCAGGGGAATGCCACTGACATGAGGGCGATTTTTACTAACCTCATGAGAGACATGCTTAGAGAAGTGCAAGGGGCAGTTCTCAATCCCGGAGTTGGTGTTGGCCCAGTAGTGCAGGCGCCTAGGGTCGATTTCGCCAAGTTGTGCAAAGATTACACTAATCTTGGTGGAAAGCCGTTCCACGGAACGGAGTCGGCCACGGATGTTCAGGACTGGATGGATAGTTGTGACCGTATCTTCGATGACTTGGGTCTTGAGGATGCGATGAAGAGAAGGCTAGCGTCTCGTCAGCTGCAAGGGCGAGCGATGAATTGGTGGAATGCCATTAGAACAGCTACTCCAGAAGATCAGGTTACCTGGGATCAGTTCAAGGATCGCTTTAGCGAGAAGTTTATTCCAGCTACCCAGAAGTCGGTGTTGTTTAAGAGGTTCTTGGAACTCAAGCAGAACGGAAGGGCAGTTTCTGATTATATTGCTGAGTTCGACACTTTGTCGAAGTATGGACTATCTCTTATCGATACTCCTGAGAAGAAGAATGAGAAGTTCATTACTGGTTTGGATGGATACTTGGGGGAAAGGCTTATCAACCACATCGATGAGACTTTTGAATCGATTGTGGGGAAGGCTTTGAGATCAGAGAGTCTTTACCCTAAGTCAAAGACTGAGACTGCATCTGCAGAAGGGCCAAAGCCGCAAGCAGGCGGTGGAGGCAAGAATAACTCTCAGAATAAGAGGAAGCAGGACCAATCAAAAGGTGGCCAGAAAAAGAGCAAGAAGGATGTTGAGTGCTTCAGCTGTGGTAAGAAGGGCCATTATGCTAAAGAATGTCGGGCCAAGCCAGCGGAAAGGAAGTGCTACAACTGTGGTCAAGTGGGACATCATAAGGATAAGTGTCCGCAACCTCTTAAGGAGAAGCAGATTGTGAAAGCATATGTTATTGATGATGTTCCTTCTTCGTCGAATGCCCCAACTGCGGCAGAGAAAGGAAAGAATGTTGTTATTCAAGGTATGCTTTCTATTTATGATGTACCAGTTCGAGTTTTGTTTGATACTGGGGCTTCCCGTTCCTTCATATCTAGTGACCTGGTAGATAGGTTGGGACTGGAACCCGAGATAGTCGATAGACCATTGGTTGTGACGAACCCGATTGGTGGTTCGACTAGCCTTAGTATGATTTGCAGGAATTTGGTCTTATCGAGTCATGGATGTATGTTTGTTTGTGATTGCTTTGTTTTGGGCTTTACTGGGTATGGCATTATATTGGGAGTCGATTGGCTCCAAAGATACGGGGTGGTGGTAGACTGTGAGGGCTTTTTGGTGACAGTGAGGGCGGATGATGGGCGGAGGGTAGTGTTTGGTAGTCTACCTAGTGATGGGGTTATGGCTAGTTTTGTAAATTCCCTCGACATCCCGCAGGATGAGTTGTCAGATTTGCCCGTGGTTGGCCAGTATCCGGATGTCTTCGAGGAGGTGACTGGGCTTCCACCACACCGAGAGATTGAGTTCCGTATTGATTTAGTGAAAGATGCCAGACCTATAGTGATGCCACTTCGTCGTATGGCACCAAGGGAGCAGCGAGAGCTCGGGGTGCAAGTCAGCAATCTTTTGAAGAAGGGATTTATTAGAAGGAGTGTCTCCGAGTGGGGAGCACCAGTTGTGTTTGCCACTAAGGCAGATGGTTCCCTTCGGTTGTGTGTGGACTATCGCGAGTTGAATAAGGTGACGAGGAAGAATAAGTATCATCTACCGCGAATAGATGATTTGTTTGATCAACTGGAAGGAGCAAGAGTGTTCTCCCAGTTGGACCTCGCGACATGATTTCATCAGCTACGAGTAGCGGATGAGAGTGTTTCGAAAACGGCATTTAGGATGCCGTCTGGATTTTATGAGTGGTTGGTCATGCCATTTGGGTTGACCAATGCACCAGCCTATTTTGTGGATCTTATGAATCGAGTATTCAGAGATCAGTTGAATAAGTTTGTTCTTGTGTTCGTGGATGATATCCTTGTTTACTAAAGGACAGAGGAGGAACACAAGGGACACTTGAGGATAGTGATGGAGGTGTTGAGGAAACACCAATTGAAAGCGAAATTCTCTAAGTGTCATTTTTGGAGAAGGGAAGTGAGATTCTTGGGTCATGTTGTTTCAGAGAGTGGTATTGCCGTGGACCCTGCGAAGGTGGCTACGGTACAGGATTGGCCTACGCCCAAGAATGCAACAGATGTAAGAAGTTTCTTGGGATTAGCTGGATATTATCGTAAGTTTATCCAGGACTTCTCCAAGATAGCAGCACCGTTGACTCAATTGACTAAGAAGAATCAGTCCTTCGTCTGGGACGGAGTGTGTGAGGATGCCTTCAAAAGTCTAAAGGAGAGGTTGACGCGTGCGCCAGTGTTAGTAATTCCTAAAGGGAATGAAGAGATGACAGTATACACGGATGCTTGTGGTACCGGACTGGGTGCTGTGTTGATGCAAGGAGGTAGGGTTGTAGCTTATGCTAGTCGATAGCTAAAGCCTCATGAGAAGAAGTATCCTAACCATGATTTGGAATTAGCAGCGATTGTGTTTGCACTGAAGATGTGGAGACACTATCTCTTGAGAGAAAGATTTGAGTTGTTTACCGATCATAAATCGTTGAAATATCTCTTCTCTCAGAAAGATTTGAATCTCCGTCAGCAAAGATGGTTAGAGTTTTTGGCTTCGTATGATTTTGATATCGCATATACACCTGGGAAGGGTAATGCGGTAGCCGATGCCTTGAGTAGGAGACATGCCAGCTTAGGGGCAATGTTTCTTGAATGGAAGCAACTGGAGTATATCGCGAGGTTTGATTTCAGACCAAAGTGCGAGTTGGATCCAGTTATGCTAGCTAGTTTGACGATCAGACCCATTTTGATAGAGCGGATTGGTTCCAGTCAGAGGGACGATCCTAATCTATTAGAAATCATCTCCAAGATAGAGATGGACATCGACAGTGAGGAGATGAATGTGTATGGGCTTGATCGAGATGGATGGCTTAGAAAGAATGGAAGACTAGTTGTGCCCAACGTGAATGGTTTGAGGGATGAAGTGCTTAGAGAATGTCATCACTCAAAACTAACTATACATCCCGGTGGTAATAAGATGTATAGAGACATGAAGCAGACTTACTACTGGGAAGGGATGAAAAGAGACGTTGGGAAGTTTATATCCAAATGCATGAATTGCCAGCTAGTTAAAGCCGAGCAAAAGAAGCCTAGTGGGTTGTTGCAACCATTAGAAATTCCCGAATGGAAATGGGAGCAAGTCTCGATGGATTTCATCGATGGTTTACCGAGGACTAGATCGGGATACGATAGCATTTGGGTAATCGTGGATCGATTGACTAAAAGTGCAAGATTTATACCAGTCAAATCGACCAGAACGGCAGCCAAGTTGGCAGAATTGTATATGAAGTGGGTAGTGAGATTTCATGGAGTACCCAAAAGCATTGTGAGTGACCGAGAACCGTTGTTCACTAGTGGGTTTTGGAAGAGCTTACAAGAGGCTCTAGGGTCAGGATTACATCTCAGTACCGCATATTATCCTCAGACCGACGGTCAGACGGAGAGGGTGAATCGTATATTGGAAGATCTCTTGAGAGCGTGTATATTGGATTTTGGTGGATCATGGGATGACCATTTCTATCTAGTAGAATTTGCATATAATAATAGCTACCAATCCAGTATCGGTATGGCTCCATATGAAGCTTTGTACGGAAGACCGTGCAACACACCATCATGTTGGATAGAGACTGGCGAGAAGTTTATGCTTGGACCAGATGTGGTGAGAGAAACTTCCGATAAGATTAAGATCATTCAACAACGAGTGAAGACTGCCCAAGATAGGCAGAAGAGTTATGCTGATAAGAGGAGAAGAGACTTGAAATTCTCCGTTGGTGACTTGGTGTTCGTCAAGATCTCTCCGTTAAAGAGCGTGATTCGATTTGGCAGGAGAGCCAAATTGGCACCAAGATTTATTGGCCCATTCCCTGTTCTTGAACTAGTCGGGAATCTGGCGTATAGAGTTGGCTTACCAGAGAAGATGGCGGGAGTTCACAATGTATTTCATGTTTCCCAACTAAGGAAGTTCGTCCACGACTCAGATATGACTATTTCACCTGATCAGTTAGAGGGCTTCGAAGTAGAACCCGAGGCGGTTGGGAACCATAAGCCGATTCGTATTGTGGGGCACGATACGAAACAACTTCGAAGGAAGGCGGTGAAGCTAGTCAAGGTTCAGTGGGGCGAGGACGAGAATGATTGTACTTGGGAGACAGAGGAGAGCATTAGGAAGCCATATCCAGAACTCTTTGCCTAGTAAGATTTACCTTACAATTTAGTTTTCCGCATGCTAGGGTAGATTTGTTTTGCTTGTTTGCATGTTTGATTGTTGTTTTATGATTGATAGGCATGCGGGACCTTTATGTGTGTTTTGATTAGGGAATTTCGGGGGCGAAATTTCTTAAGGGGGGGAGAGTGTAATGACCCGCATTCTACGCATCGGAGGATTGTAGAATATTCATTTCTTTCCCGTATGAAGTCGTATGGTCATGTAACTTTGGGAAACATCCATTAGAGTCATTTCCCATGCTTATGATTTTTGTCGATTTTTAAATGACCATTTTACCCTTAGTTGGTATTGTTTTGGCCATAACTTTTGATTGGAAGGAATTTTGACCTGAAACCACTTCCATTGGATTCGTTTGATGGTTTACCTTTCCGTAGAGTGGTCACAATAGCCAAACGGACTTACCGTTTGGGAGATATGGCTGAAATAAGGTTTGGAAGGTGAAAAACTGCTTAACCGGGCCAAATCGGGTGATTAGCGAGTAGGCCCATAACCCATTTCGGGATTAGGGTTATGGGAAGGCTGAAATGAGATAGAGAATCATTCCATTTCAGTTTTCTAGCCTCCACTTATCACCAAGGAACCCTAAAATTGGCCTCTAACTTCTAAATCACCTCCAAATCACCTTTTGGTCAAGGATTTGGCTTAACAACCTCTAATCAAGGAAGATCTACCCCAAGGCAACATTGGAGCTGCTGTTTAGCATTGAGATTCACATCAAATCAGAGATTTACTTCAGATCTTAGTTTATTTGTGGCTAAGGTGAGTGATTTGCATAGTTTTACACTAATTATGGCTAGTTAAGGGTAATTAGTGCTAATTAGCGAATTTAAGCATGATAAAATTCGGGAAAAATGTTCATAAATTCTTAAATGATGTTTTAGACCTCTGATATGAATTTGGGTTAATTTGGTTAAGTTTTGCTAATCCTATCATTAATTTCACCTAAACATGCTTAAAGGGAAATGTGGGATTTTGGGTATGTTTGATCCATTTTAACCTATCATATTGATGTTTTGATGTTTGTGGTTGACTATGCATGTTGCTATGACTGTATGAAATGCTTTGTGATTGGTTTCAATAGTTAGAATGGTCGAAAACGTCGTCGAATGGAGTAAACACTTGCTGGAACAGTTTCAGAAAACAGTGCAGGTTTCAGATCGGATCGGATATGGGGCTCGGATCGGACATGTTGAATTGGGCAAGGGATTCGATCGGATCGGAACCTGACACTTGGGAAAATTGGCAAAAAGGAAGGCCACGCTAACTGAGCTGGGATCGGATCGGATTAAGGAGGATGGATCGGAGCGGAAGCATGAAGACGGATCGGAGCGGAAGCATGAAGATGGATCAGATAGGAGCATGTGAAGGAAGCATGGAGACGGATCGGAGCGGAAGCAAGAATTGGAGGGGGATGGCACCCGACCCGACCCGAGGAGAAATATTTGACCCGAACCAGAAGAGGACCCGACCCGAACCGATGGAGGATACCCGACCCGAACCGATGGATGATACCCGACCCGAACCGATGGCTTGAGGAGGAACCCGACCCGACCCAATATTGACCAATAACCCGATATGCAAAGGTAGTCCGATATGGGAAGTTAGAGCTCAGGATCCAGTAGGGAACCGATGAGTTCGCTTCATGGTTGGACTTTGCTGCGGGACGTGTGCTAAGGAGTTGTCGACGTTCATAACTTCGATTCACCACTAAAAATGAATGATGGCTACTTATCAGTGCAGTAGGGTCATTATGACCTGAGGGGCAAGGTGATGGTAGCAAGACTACGTTATCAGTGCAGTAGGGTCATTATGACCTGAGGGGCAAGGTGATGCGTAGTAAGACTATGAGCCAGTGCAGTGGGGTCATTGCGACTCCATGGGGCAGAGTGGACATAGTAAGGATTAGTAAGGCTATGAGCCAGTGCAGTGGGGTTCTTGTGACTCCATGGGGGCAAAGTGGACATAGCGAAGGATTTGTGGCTACGTTATCAGTGCAATGAAGCCATTTATGACTTCATGTGGCAAAGTGATCGTAGCAAGGTATGTTGGGTGATCGAAGTGGTGAATATCGTATGCTTTACGCACTGAGTGAGAGATGTGAGGATGGATGCTATGCTTGATTGTTTGCTATCACTATGACATGCACACCTCCCCCACCTCCGTATCTTTACACCGTTTGATATGGTACCTTAGAGTGTTGTACAGTATGTAGTGCTAACTCTTTGGTTGCAGGTCCAGGTTCAGGTATGTTTTAGTCTACCTGTTATTGTTTACTTTAGATGCTTATCGCTCATACCAGGCTTTATGTCTGACCCAGAGTTTTATGTCTCCTCTTATTACTCTGGGTGCTCACACGAGCAGACTAGAGACAAGTTAGCTGGTTGTGCGCGAGTAGCTGATTCGGAGGCGGGCAGGAGGCTTCCACGTATGATATATATATATATATATATATATATATATATATATATATATATATATATATATATATATATATATATATATATACACGTTCTCCCTGTGTCGTTGGCGGTCGCTACTTGGGCATTAGTAGTGTACCCCCTTTTATCTTGCTTTTGTTTTGAGACAGTTTGAAAGTTGTAATAAGCTGTATTTTGAATTTCCGCTGCTATGATGTTTAGTTCTAGTTTTCAGCTTATGCACTGTCTCTCCTGTTTTATGTCAAGTATGTTATTATTATATTTTGTTCTATGCGCTGTGAGACATTCTACAGGTTCCTTGTATGTTCATTTCCTTCTTCCTTTTCCTTCTGATGACCCGTTCCGTGCTAACTGGACATGTGTACAGCGCACTTTTGGAGTAAATGTCGGTTGGTGCGGGGCGGGCCGTCACAATGTCAAAATTCAATACGCTAACCTGTGTCTAGAGAAATTAATAAATAGTGGAAAAGTGAGTTTAAAATATACGCAACTCTTGGTTTCCTATAGTAATGTTTCTTCCACCCACTTTTGGACATTAACAATTTGAGAATTCCCTTATTAATGTTAAAAACATACAATCTCAAAATAATTCACATAATTGCTAAAATTATTAATATCAATTGAATGCTTCTTTAAGTGAGTTTAAAACATATGCAACTCTTGGTTTTCTACAGTACTGTTTCTTCCACCCACTTTCACAGTCTTCCTCCAATGACCTTCTAGTTCCATTTCTGCCAAAAAATCAATGTTTCCAAAGAAATTAATCAACGGTGGAAAATGAGTTTAAACATATGCGTCTCTTGGTTTTCTACAGTAACGTTCCTTCCTTCCATTGTTAGACATTTACAATTGAAACTTTCCCTATTAATGTTAAACTTACAGTCCCAATTGTTTTTGACGTACTTGCAACAATTATTGCCAATTGAATGCTTCTTTATCATTCTTATTATTAGTTTTATTATATATAAATAAAGTTCAACAGAATTGATTGTAATTCTTTCATATCTAAGCATTATTTCTTCATAATTTGCCTCCTAGCTCCATCCAAATATAAATTAAGCTATTAACATTCAAAAGTTTTAACTTCTATATTTTTAACATTTGCAAATTCAAATTGCTGTTAATCACATGTATCTTTTCTACTATATATGTCAAAATTCAATACGCTAACCTGTGTCTAGAGAAATTAATAAATAGTGGAAAAGTGAGTTTAAAATATACGCAACTCTTGGTTTCCTATAGTAATGTTTCTTCCACCCACTTTTGGACATTAACAATTTGAGAATTCCCTTATTAATGTTAAAAACATACAATCTCAAAAAAATTCAAATAATTGCTAAAATTATTATTATCAATTGAATGCTTCTTTAAGTGAGTTTAAAACATATGCAACTCTTGGTTTTTCTACAGTACTGCTTCTTTCACCCACTTTCACAGTCTTTCTCCAATGACCTTCTAGTTCCATTTCTGCCAAAAAATCAATGTTTCCAAAGAAATTAATCAATGGTGGAAAATGAGTTTAAACATATGCATCTTTTGGTTTTCTATAGTAACATTCCTTCCTTCCATTGTTAGACATTCACAATTTGAAACTTCCCCATTAATGTTAAACTTACTGTCCCAATTGTTTTTGACATACTTGCTAAAATTATTGCCAATTGAATGCTTCTTTATCATTCTTATTATTAGTTTTATTATATATAAATAAAGTTCAACAGATTGATTATAATTCTTTCATATCTAAGCACTATTTCTTCATAGTTTGCCTCCTAGATCCATCCAAATATAAATTAAGCTATTAACATTCAAAAGTTTTGACTTCTATATTTTTAACATCAGCAAATTCAAACTGCTGCTAATCACATGTATCTGTTCTACTATATATGTCAAAATTCAATACGCTAACCTGTGTCTAGAGAAATTAAAATACAGTGGAAAAGTGAGTTTAAAACATATGCAACTCTTGGTTTTCTATAGTAATGTTTCTTCCATCCACTTTTGGACATTAACAATTTGAGAATTCCCTTATTAATGTTAAAAACATACAATCTCAAAAAAATTCACATAATTGCTAAAATTATTATTATCAATTTAATGCTTCTTTATGTGAGTTTAAAACATGTGCAACTCTTGGTTTTCTACAGTACCGTTTCTTCCACCCACTTTCAGACATTAACAATTTGAGATTCCCCGATTCATGTTAAAAACTTACAATCCATACATTCTTTTTGCATACTTGCAAAAATTATTATGATTTAAATGCTTCTTTACCATTCTCATTATTAATGTTATTATATGCGTAAAATTCACTAGAATTAATTTTAATTCTTTCAAATCTACACACTTTGTGTTCATATTTTGGCTCCTCATTTTTTTTCCTTCTAGCGCTACTCCATCTAATATAAATTCAACAATTAATATTCAAATATTATCACTAGGTTTTATTTATTTTTCTACTTTAATTTTTTCATAATTTTCAATTTCATGGAAAAATATTAAAATAATAGGTAAATTTTCAATGTAATATGATAACAGATCTTTATAGTACAATTAAATTCATCTTATTTGTTTTTTTCTCTTTAATTACTATTGTCTGTGCCAATAATTTGGATTTTAGATTTTATTTTCTTCCAATTTTGGCTTTTTCATGGCAAGATACATATTATAATAGTATAAAAAATACTGACTATAGTTCTAATATTTATTTCGAACTTTTCTTCTTAAATATAGGAATTCTCTTTATTTCTAGCTCAAATTTTCACTTACCCGCTTTAAATCAATGGTTTTCGCATTGTCCTTATTTGCAAAAATTGTTATCTGCAAAAATTGTCCAAGATCATTAATGATGACCGTTTCTTTTCTTTATATTCTATCCCTAAATGTGGCCTTTTAATTCTCACTCTTCTATTTTCATTTCTTACATGTTAGCATTATTGGTTGCTTTTATTTTAATTTACTAAATTAATTTTCCAATTACTATTTTCTAGTATCAATTGTTATTTCCTCCTCTCAAATATAGTTCACTATATAAGAAATCAAATATTGGTTGACTGGTTATTGATTTCCAACTCAAGTTTAGGTATTTCTTCCATTGATTAAGTTCTATTGCTTTATACTTTTTGTTTCCTTAGTAAAATTTATATTATTCATATTAATCTGCTTATTTTTTTGCCTAACTTCAGGTATGCTCTTCCTTTTGTTATGTTCCATTGTATTATGCTTTTTGGTTCATCACCAATATTCATGTCTCGATCGTGATCTAATTGACTTTCTACTCTAAATAGGCATATGTCATTCTTCTTCGTTCCTATTTTTGGACATCTGATTTGTTTCCAGGTATTCACTACTTTTTAAATTTATAGATCTTCAGTATGTAGGTTGCTCTAAATATAATTAATGATTTCAATGACTTTGAAAATTTTATGATGTTTTTTATCTATTGATCGCTTCAATGGTTGACTTAATAACATCTATTTTATAAACTATTTTAAAGCATAAGTTTCATCATTCCTTTTGGATTTCTGTTTGAAATTTAATGCTCCATTTGTGTTTATTGTGTTCCAATTATCCAAGTACACAAAAATAACGATTGATTTTGATGAGAATTTATTTAGCAGTGAAAATATTGTACAAAAATAATTTTTTGTTTTATGTTACGATTTATTTTCAATTATAATTTTCATAATGTATTACATATAAAATTGAATGGCCTCCGTAATTATCTCTCATCTCATCTCATTTGTTTTCACCTTACAACCAAATTCCCTTAATTTTTAACATATAGTTTTCATTTACCATTTTCAAACATGGATTTAATGGTTTCCTTCACATTTTCTCTAAATGCAAAAGTTACCCAATATTATTAATAATGATCATTTATTTCTTTAATTTTCTATCTCTGTCTAACTTAATGTCATCCTCATTTGTTTTCTTATTTTCATATTTCCAATCTTTTTTTGAGAAAAATTTATCTTGCATTTTGTTATATTTGTTTTTTTTTACATTTCATTTACCCAATCGTGTTTGTAGTCAATACTACAGTATTAATTTTCAATGTCTTCCCACAAATCTACTTCATTATATGGAAAATTGAATAAGGATTGAATATTTGTCAGTGTCCTACTTTATTTTAGGTATGTAATATTCAACTGATTTAAGGTATGGATTTAAATATTACATTGTGCTTTTTGTTTTTACAAAAAAATATATATTCTATCTTAATTAATTCACTATCTCCCTTAAATAGATATATGTTGTCCTTCTTCATTCCTATATTCAGGTTTTAACTTTGTATTCCAATTTTTATTACTTTCTAATTTTATAAATTTTCATTTTGTTTTATGTACAACTAACGACTTTCACAATTTTTGATGATTTGTATGTTGTTCCAATGGTTTATGCCTTAAGGTTTTCTTTATGAACTATTTTTAGGCATTTTCACCTTAAATACTAAATTATCCTAATTTTTAACTTATAATTTTCATTTACCTCTTTCAAACATGTATTCAATAGTTACCTTAGCATTGTCCTTACATGTGAAAATTGCTCAATATTATTAATAATGACTACTTCCATTCTTAAATTTTCTATCTTAAAAAATGCTCGACTTTAATTTCCCCTCTTATGTTCTCTTATAATCAATGCTTTAGATTTCATCTTAAGCTAAATTTAACTTGCAATTTATTAAATTGTTTATTTATTTCATTTTCACTTATAAAATTCCTTTCTCAATTACTATTTTCAATATTATAAGATAATTTTTTAATACCTTTCTTCAAATCTACTTTATTATATGACAAAATAAATATAGGTTGAATATATGTCGATTTCTTGCTCAATTTGTAACGACACGGATTTCGCACGGACCAAATCGATCGCTAAATCGACCAAGACCGTTTGAGTCCTGCATACGCTAACTCTGGGCATACAACACATTAAAACAAATAACAGAAAACTTTTATAAATATCATAATAATGTTACATCAGAGTACAGAATATCATAGTATCTCGAAAATAATACACAGCGGAAGATAGATTTACATAAATGTAATACAATGCATAGCGGAAATATAAACTACACAGCGGAAGACTGTAAATGCCTGGACATAGCTTAAAGCTTCAATCCAAGATCCTGCTCAATACATTTGAAAAATAAAACTACTCTACTGCCCGTGTGGAAAATAGGGGCACGCGAGTTCGCAAGGGAAAAGCAAACTACAGGTCAGTCATGGGACTGGTGTGAGAAACTCAAAATAGTTAAAATTAACTCATTTAATAATTAGACAAATCACAGGACCATGCCGCTAACGCGGCGGGTTTACCCCCATGAATGCCAGTGTATAAACAACAATCAGTAATAGAGATATGGATCTACTATGCATCAATCAATATGCAATATCCCAACCTACCCATTTAGATTAATCACCACACTTAGATTTTCCAAATCCAATTCAATTTACAGAAATTATTCCTTTGGATTTAATTCCCGATTTCTTATTTCAAATAATTTGAAATACATATCTAACTTTCTATTTCAAAGTAGATTTCACTTCGGGATCTCAAATCAAAATAAAATCATTTGAAAGGTCCAAAACATAACAATGCATACAGACAAGTATGCAACCAAATATACGCGATGAAGTACAATGTAAAACAGTAATACATTTCTAAATCATTTTAGAAATCATCGGGTTTTGGGCCTTGAAATCCTTTCTGTTTTATAAAACATTTTTATAAAACATTCCCTGTCCAAAATCGGGAATACATTTCTTTTCACTTAAGAAAAATATCATTTCAAAATCATTCGTTAAATTTGAAATGAACTCAACAACTTCACTAACACCTCATAGTCAAATCGTGAAGTGTTTCACAAGGCATTAGCATACCAGTATTTTTACCTAACCCAATGCTAAATGTAAAAGCATATTCTGCTCATAAACTGGTCGAGCACCATCCAAACAATCAATCATTCAAAATCAATATCAACAACCACGTATATTTGGTTTACACCACATCTCATGTTTTGGTAAATTTAATCACCATTCATTCATTCAAATCTAATTAAAGATTTATTCAAACTCCAATTGGTTTCATCTCTAAAATCATTTCACATTGATTGTTCTACTTTTTGGAAATTAATCCTGCTTTTACTCGGGTTAAAGAACTAATGTCATTTAAACACAGTTCACGACAAACCCCAAATCCAATTTGATATTAAACACAAGACTCTGAATAGAAAATAGTATCGTCTTATATTCAACATCAAATTCTGAAAGCAACAAATATCGTATTGGATATAACGATATTAATATATCTTTCAAATTTCCACAACCATATCTGTATAATCATGAAATCCAACATCGAAATATTCTGAAGATAATTTCGATTCAAATCCATTCCAATTCATATATTGGAAATTCTGGTTATTTTTAAAACCATTTCAAATCCAATTTATTTTAAAAATAAATAAAATATTATTCTAGTTAATAACTAGTTCATTACGATAAAAATCTATTTTTATCTTTTCAAATAAAGAAACTTTCATCCCAATTCTTCACAAATCATTTCTTATGATTTTACACAAATTATTACTATTTTTAATAATTTTATTAAGGCCCGTACAGTCGATTTCCACAAACGGCCATCGAACTGCACTTACAGCGACCTTTTCCTACTTTGATTTGGACACAATTCCAAATCCAACCATTAGATTTCAAATTTATAATATTCATCGGAAAGATCTTTTCGATACGAACCCAACGGTTCTGGTTTTATGAGAATCCGGCGGTCGGATCTCCTGTAATGTCCATTCGAAGTCAATGGTCGAAATTCGCGAACTGCCGCGGCGCGACGCGTTCTATTCAGGCCATTATATACATAATATATATATATATTATATACTTCGTCGATTTCCTTTTAAAACGTATTTTATAAATCGTTTTAAATTCGTTTTCGAAACGATTTCAACTTCATGTTCATTTTTTAATCAAAATTGAATATTCCATATACACGACAATTTTATACAGTGTATATATATGTTAAAAATTATATTTTTAACAATCAAATCATTTTCACATTTCATATATATATATATCATTTTCATTTCATATATACATCGTTTTCATATTATATATATATATCGTTTTCATTTCATATATATATATATATCGTTTTCACATTCCATATATATATATCATTTTCATTTCATATATATCATTTTCATTTCATATGTATCGTTTTCGTTTCATATATATATATATATATATATATATATCGTTTTCACATTTCATATATGTATCGTTTTCATTTCATATATATCATTTTCATTTCCATATATATATCGTTTTCATTTCATATATATATATTATTTCCACCTTTCATATATATAATATTTTCACTTTCAATATATACGATATTTTCACTTTCAATATATACAATATTTTCACTTTTCAATATATATATATATATATATATATATATGTTTATTTCATTTCACATCACGATCAATTTTCACACAGAATACAATCAAATAAGTCGTCCATGGTCTGTGGACGACGGGGAACAGTTCATATATGCAGTTATAAAATAAATAACTGTACAAGAAAAATTATAGTGAGAGAATTCTCACATTGACCGGTTTTAATTTCTGAATTTCTATTCTGTTCGGATTTGAATTTGTCAGAAATTCCAACATGCTCGGAATTGGACGCGGTCAGTTTTGTTGTGAAGCTCTCGTCGCCACGATCGCAACGGATCCAAGTTTGTAATTTTTTGACCTCGTATAAAGAAGTTATGAGGTCACGAACATTGATTACATTAAACGAATAATTAAATATATAATTAACTATAATTAATTACAATTTAGCCCCTCCCCCTTTAATCATCTTCCTCGGTCTCGTTAATCCCAGACAACGTCCTTCCTAGGGCTTCAAACCGTTCATCAAACAAGACGCCGCTCCTCAATCCAGTCGCGCCACCTCGAAGCTGATACCGTCGCCTACCTCCCCCCTTAAACACCTCGAACTCGGTAGCCTGAACGACCAGAAAATGGAGTGCGAACATCGGATGTTTTGGGTAGAAAATCGAGCACCATTCACCATAAAATCCGATCAAAACGATATAGAACTGAAGACCTCGCCAATCTCTACGATTTCTTGATTGGAATCATCATCAAATTCGATTTAATTTAAGAGGAATTAGCGATTTAATTTCCTGTATTTTCAGCCGTCGGTTAAGTTCTGGCCGCGCATGCTATTAAAGGGGAATTAGGGTTTTGAGATATGGGGGGGGGGGGGGTATTTATATATTTATTTTAATAATATTTTGTTCTTTAATTCAATTATAACAAAATTATCACTATGAACTCGAAATCAAACCCAACGACTGTCGTCCCTAGCTAAATACCCCATTCCGAACACAACGAGATATGTTTCAAAGGCCCATTCGACTGTTTGAGTCAGTTTCTCTTCAAATTAAAATATAAAACATTTAATATTTAATTTGAACGTACATTTCAATTTGTCGGGGCCACATACTGATTCGAAAAATTCTCGAAAAATAAATCTAGCTATGTTTTGAAGATATGGTCCCAATAAAACTAGTTTCGTCGAATTCTGAGACCATTTGAAAAATGGCCCTTTTCTGGTCGATCCAATTTAATATAAATCAACCAAACACATTTTTCTTTGCCACGCTCACATACCAGCTTCAAAAATTATGAAATTTGAAACCTAGCAATAATTTGACATCCCGGATCCAACAAAAGGGGTTTCGTCGAATTCTGAGGTCGTTTGCAAAATTTCCATTTTTAGGTGCTTTGTATATGTAAAAATATATATAAATTCCACAACGACTTTTCTGAATTTTAAACTGGACATATCTTTCACTTTATAAAGTGAAATCTCAGTTTCTTAACTTTGTTAGAAATATATTGTTTAACAGATTCAAATATTTCTTGTTTCGTTCAATTCTGAGTTATATTGAATTATGTATATTCATTTCAAATTCGAAATCGAATTTTAAAACTACCGCGCCATTTCAGGCTCGTTATATAATTAAAATAAATTTATTCGTTTTAACTTCGTCGATAATAAATTTTTCGTCGTTATTATTTAAAATAAACCATTTTATATATTCAAAATTCATTAAATTTTCCAAAATAAAATTTTTAAATTGGCCCAGAATTTCCGGTTTGTTACAATCTCCCCCACTTAAAACTTTACGTCCCCGAAAAGGAACGAAGCCGAAAGTTGTTTAACAAATCAACTCAACTTCCAGTATTTTCTTTTTGGCTTAAGTTCTTCAACTTTTTAGTTTCTAAGAACTTTTCAAATTTTTGAAAAATTTGGCTAACACCCTAAATTTTCGAAAAATTTCGCCATAACCTCCCCTGCACCGAGGACTTAGGGATATTTCATATAGCCTCCCATGGCCTTCTTCAATCCAAATCGGCTCATAAAATCATCCAAACCCAAACAAAACAGTAAATTATGGTAAACATGTACCTATTTGTCGGGCAAACAATTTTATTCTTCTGCTCTAGCCTCCTTGCTATGACCTGTTCAATGTAAGTACATGTATATGCAAGCAAATGCGATAAATTTTCAATACAATTTACTATTTGGTTCAAATTGGCTATATGGTTCAAATTTATGAATCAAACAACACAATCAGCAATCAATTAGTTGATTAGCTTTTCAAATTCATAACTTTTCAAATTTATGAATCAAACAATAATCAAACAACACAATCAGCAATCAATTAGTTGATTAGCTTTTCAAATTCATAACTTTGATACATAGCCTAAAAATCAGATTTTTGATACCAAACCACAACAATAAGCCCTATCTAGTTTCGGTTCTCACACCAGTCAATTGGAAATATATAGAAATCTCACTTTTGTCACTCGAATATAATTACTGGCGATGGTGCCCCGTCACCAGAATTATCCCGGGGCAACTAGAGTGTGATTCTACAACTATCCAGTACATTAAAACTTCGAATACACATTTGCAAGGTGTATATGCAAAATCTTTATATATTGGATTGTCCAAATTCAATATAAAATAAATATTCAAATATGTATAAAACGATTTAAATTTTCAAAACAAAAATAATTTTCATTTTGAAACATACTCTTCACATTTGTCCTAGGATACTACTGATCCCATATCTAACGAGTCATTCTCATTGGATATTACTAATCCAATTTCTAATGAATTCTTTCGTTTGGTTCTAACGTGTCTTGTTCTCCGAGCTCTGTAAACCAAAGCTCTGATACCACGCTATAACGACACGGATTTCGCCCGGACCTAATCGATCGCTAAATCGACCAAGACTGTTCGAATACCGCATACGCTAACTCTGGGCATACAACACATCAGAACAAATAATGGAAGACTTATATAAACATCATAATAATGTTACATCAGAGTACAGAATATCAGAGTATCTCGAAAATAATACACAGCGGAAGATAGATTTACATAAATGTAATACAATGCACAGCAGAAATATAAACTACACAGCGGAAGACTGTAAATGCCTGGACACAGCTTAAGGCTTCAATCCAGGATCCTGCTCAATACATCTGCAAAATAAAACTACTCGACTGCCCGTGTGGAAAATAGGGGCACCCGAGTTTGCAAGGGAAAAGCAAACTACAGGTCAGTCATAGGACTGGTGTGAGAAACTCTAAACAGTTAAAATTAATTCATTTAATAATTAGACAAATCACAGGACCACGCCGCTAACGCGAAACGGGTTTACCCCCATGAATGCCAGTGTATAAACAACAATCAGTAATAGAGATATGGATCTACTATGCATCAATCAATATGCAATATCCCAACCTACCCATTTAGATTAATCACCATACTTAGATTTTCCAAATCCAATTCAATATACAGAAATTATTCCTTTGGATTTTATTCCTGATTTCTTATTTCAAATCATTTGAAATCCATATCTAACTTTCTATATCAAAGTAGATTTCACTTCGGGATCTCAAATCAAATCGTTTGGAAATATGAATTCCAAAACATAACAATGCATTACAGACAAGTATGCAACCAAATATCGTGCTCCCCATCAACAAGGCAAAGGGTACGCACCCAGCAACTCGATATATATAAATGTGCACCTACCCGACATAGGAGCAGGCTACACTGACGATGCACCTCCCACACATGGAGAGCATACACCGCCCTCTCACCCATACTTTTAGTCTCAGGGTTACCCGAATCTTTAGCCACATACTAAATCATTTCATATCCCGAAGTAGGGAAAATCATTTCACAACATAATAATCACAAGTACTTTCAAAATATGGTACTTCACATCAGTAATTCACGCATATGATCAGTCACTATTAATTACATAACCTTTGAGCTTGTACATCTCAAAGAAGGGTGTTAAGCAAGAGAATAAATTCTCTGCCACCAAAAAGATATGTTATCAATAGCAACTAATCAATACGCGATGAAGTACAATGTAAACCATAATACATTTCTAAATCATTTTAGAAATCATCGGGTTTTAGGCCTCAAAATCCTTTCTGTTTTATAAAACATTTTTATAAAACATTCCCTGTCCAAAATCGGGAATACATTTCTTTTCACTTAAGAAAGATATCATTTCAAAATCATTCGTTAAATTTGAAACGAACTCAACAACTTCGCTAACACCTCATAGTCAAATCGTGAACTGTTTCACAAGGCGTTAGCATACCAGTATTTTTACCCAACCCAATGCAAAATGTAAAAGCATATTCTACTCATAAACTGGTCGAGCACCATCCAAACAATCAATCAGTCACAATCAATATCAACAATCACGTATATTTGGTTTACACCACATCTCATGTTTTGGTAAATTTAATCACCATTCATTCATTCAAATCTAATTAAAGATTTATTCAAACTCTGATTGGTTTCATCTCTAAAATCATTTCACATTGATTTTTCTACTTTTTGGAAATTAATCCTGCTTTTACTCGGGTTAAAGAACTAATGTAATTTAAACACAGTTCACGACAAACCCCAAATCCAATTTGATATTAAACACAAGACTCTGAATAGAAAATAGTATCGCCTTATATACAACATCAAATTCTGAAACCAACAAATATCGTATTCGAAATAATGATATTAATATATCTTTCAAATTTCCACAACCATATCTGTATAATCACGAAATCCAACATCGAAATATTCCGAAGATAATTTCAATTCAAATCCATTCCAATTCATATATTGGAAATTCTGGTTATTTTTAAAACCATTTCAAATCCAATTTATTTTAAAAATAAATAAATTATTATTCTAGTTAACAACTAGTTCATTTCGAGAAAAATCTATTTTTATCTTTTCAAATAAAGAAATTTTCATCCCAATTCTTCACAAATCATTTCTTATGATTTTACACAAATTATTACTATTTTTAATAATTTTATCAAGGCCCGTACAGTCGATTTCCACAAACGGCCATCAAACTGCACTTACAACGACCTTTTCCTACTTTGATTTGGACATAATTCCAAATCCAACCGTTGGATTTCAAATTTCTAATATTCATTGGAAAGCTCTTTTCGATACGAACCCAACGGTTCCGGTTTCAGGAGAATCCGACGGTCGGATCTCCCATAATGTCCATTCGAAGTCAATGGTCGAAATTCGCGAACTACCGCGGCGCGGCGCGTTCTATTCAGGCCATTATATATATAATATATATATTATATATATTTCGTCGATTTCCTTTTAAAACGTATTTTATAAATCGTTTTAAATTCGTTTTCGAAACGATTTCAACTTCATATTCAATTTCTAATAAAAATTGAATATTCCATATACACGACAATTTTATACAGTGTATATATATGTTAAAAATTATATTTTTAACAATCAAATCATTTTCACATTTCAAATATATATATATATCGTTTTCATTTCATATACACATCGTTTTCACATTTCATATATATATCGTTTTCATTTCATATATATATCGTTTTCACATTCCATATATATATCGTTTTCATTTCATATATATCGTTTTCATTTCATATATATATATCGTTTTCACATTTCATATATATATCGTTTTCATTTCCATATATATATATCGTTTTCATTTCATATATATATATATATATATATATATATATATATAATTTCCGCCTTTCATATATATAATATTTTCACTTTCAATATATACGATATTTTCACTTTCAATATTTTCACTTTTCAATATATATATATATATATATATATGTTTATTTTATTTCACATTACGATCAATTTTCACACAGAATACAATCAAACAAGTCGTCCATGGTCTGTGGACGACGGGGAACAGTTCATTTATGCAGTTATAAAATAAATAATTGTACAAGAAAAATTATAGTGAGAGAATTCTCACATTGATCGGTTTTAATTTCTGAATTTCTGTTCTGTTCGGATTTGAATTTGTCAGAAATTCAAACGTTCTTGGAATTGGACGCGGTCAGTTTTGTTGTGAAGCTCTCGTCGCCACGATCGCAACGGATCCAAGTTTGTAATTTTTTGACCTCGTATGAAGAAGTTATGAGGTCACGAACATTGATTACATTAAACAAATAATTAAATATGTAATTAACTATAATTAATTATAATTTAGCCCCTCCCCCTTTAATCATCTTCCTCAGTCTCATTAATCCCAGACAACGTCGAAACCCATGAGCATCGTCCTAGGGCTTCAAACCGTTCATCAAACAAGGCGCCGGTTCTCAATCCAGTCGCGCCCCCTCGAAGCTGATACCATCGCCTACCTCCCCCTTTAAATACCTCGAACTCGGTAGCCTGAATAGCCAGAAAATGGAGTGCGAACATCGGATGTTTGGGGTGGAAAATCAAGCACCATTCACCATAAAATCCGATCAAAACCATATAGAACTGAAGACCTCACCAATCTCTACGATTTCTTGATTGGAATCATCATCAAATTCGATTTAATTTAGGAGGAATTAGCAATTTAATTTCCTTCATTTTCAGCCATTGGTTAAGTTCTGGCGGCGCAAGCTATTAAAGGGGAATTAGGGTTTTGAGATATGGGGGGTATTTATATATTTATTTTAATAATATTTTGTTCTTTAATTCAATTATAACATGTTTATCACTACGAACTCGAAATCAAACCCAACGACTGTCGTCCCTAACTAAATACCCCTATTCCGAACACAACGGGATATGTTTCGAAGGCCCATTCGACTGTTTGAGTCAGTTTCTCTTCAAATTAAAATATAAAACATTCAATATTTAATTTGAACGTACATTTCAATTTGCCGCGGCCACATACTGATTCGAAAAATTCCCGAAAAATAAATCTAGCTATGTTTTGACGATACAGTCCCAACAAAACTAGTTTCGTCGAATTCTGAGACCGTTTGAAAAATGGCCCTTTTCTGGTCGATCCAATTTAATATAAATCGACCAAACACATTTTCCTTTGGCACGCTCACATACTAGCTACAAAAATTATGAAATTTGAAATCTAGCAATAATTTGACATCCCGAATCCAACAAAAGTGGTTTCGTCGAATTCTGAGGTCGTTTGCAAAATTTCCATTTTTAGGGGCTTTATATATAAAAAATTATATATAAATACCACAGTGACTTTTCTGAATTTTAAACTGGACATATCTTTCACTCTTTAAAGTGAAATCCCAGTTTCTTAACTTCGTTAAAAAGATATTGTTTAACAGACTCAAATATTTCTTATTTCGTTCAATTTTGAGTTATATTGAATTCTGTATATTCATTTGAAATTCGAAATCGAATTTTCAAACTACCGCGCCATTTCAGGCTCGTCATATAATTAAAATAAATTTATTCGTTTTAACTTCGTCGATAATAAATTTTTCGTCGTTATTATTTAAAATAAACCATTTTAAATATTCAAAATTCATTAAATTTGCCAAAATATAAATTTTAAATTGGCCCAGAATTTTCGGGTTGTTACACAATTTTAGGTATGTATTTCCTTCAATTATGTTCTATTATTTAATCCTTTTTGTATCTTCGCCAATCATATTTTGGTTTATGCTAATTCATTTTATATCTTAAATAGATAAATATCATCCTTCTTTATTCCTATCATGGGTTATAAGTTTGTTTTCAAGCATTTATTACCTTCTAATTTTAGAAATTATCATTTTTCTCCACATCAAACTAAATGAATATGCATATGGGATTTAAAATCATATGCATATGCATCTTAATGCACATAGAATACTATTTTTCTATTTGTTTGTTTGTAAGCTGACTAATAAATTATATTCGCGAAAAGCCAACACTCTAATTTTTTTTTATAAGTACGCAATGTCTTGACATTGCTATGAACTGATTTTTTTTTTTATATTTGTCATTGGCATTCCTCCTTGAGAATAGGTCCATTATGATTTTGAGATCCATTACTTTTGAATTTTGAATGACACAAATAGTTGTCAAATAGCATCATAAATTTTTAGTTCTATATAATGATTTGTTCGTTGTTAGGATATTTAAAATTTCCAGTTATTATATATAATGATTTTTTCCATTTAACTAATGGTATGTTAGAAATTGCTTAATTCATTGTAACACTATTACATATTGAATTAGACGTAATATTGGAATTTTGAATTCAATGTTTTTTTTTGTAAATTATGATTGCTTGAAGCTACTAATTTGGTTGATTGCATGATTAAGTGGTGCTTAGGTAGCAAGCGATGAGTAAATTGACTTTATATTTCCAGTGACGTTTGTACTTAGACATATTATAGATTTGAAAGCTAGTTGCCATATAATGTTGGATAAAAATTGGTTACTAATTTATATTCCTAAAAAAGTTCCATTAAGTTCATATGTTTTTGGGATTATTCCACATGCGTACAGTAAATGAATTTTTTTCTACTAAATTTAAAGTTGTATCTTTCTCTTTTCAGAACATTTTGTCCTTCATAATTTGCGTCTTTCCATTTTTCTCTATGCTTCATAATTATTCAAAGAAGAGTTCTTATGCCAAGGGTGGATTAGCCTAATCAATTGATCTATAACAGAATGTGAAAGTTTCATGGTTTGAAACGCAAATAGAAGCATGATACGACATTTTGGAGCAAAAATCATGAAATTCAAAAAAAAAAAGTGCCAATAATGCGTAGACTAGAATGCAAATTTGCTGTTAGCATGGTTAAATTTGTAACATTATGCCTTCGAATTATGAGATTTTTCTTCAAAATGGCAATGTTGCATGAATCCAAATTTTATTAATTTGAATTTTTTAATTATATTTGATGTACAGTTCTTCTATAGTTTTGATAGACTTGAAGTACGATTTAGATATATAGTGTTTTTCTAATTATTGATCCAAATATTACGATTTGTTTACACTTGAATATTTCTATCATACATAAATTGAATATGGTTCTAGTGTTTATATCACACCTCTATCATTTTCACCTTAAAAACTTTATTCTTCTTAATTCCAACTTATAATTTTTATTTGCACCTTTCAAATATTCAATGGTTTTCTTAACATTGTTCTTAGGTGCAATAGTTACCCAATATCATTAACAACATGGTGTTCATTTTTAAGTTTCTATCCTCAAATATATTGATTTTAATATCTAGATAAGTTATAGTTACTACAAAATTTGTTTCATAATAAAACGAAATTATTTGGTCAACTTTTGACATTTTGCTACATAACATTCGAACTTCTATTTAATATCTTCTCTTTGTGCAAATATAATCTCATATTTCTTTTGTTTGCAGTACATCTATCCATAAAAAAGGGAAATAGTGTCAAGGACAAAATTGCAGGTTTTTCAATCGTAAGGATGCCCTTCTTAAATTTTATACTAAAGGATAAAGCATCATATTTTACGTCTCAGTTTTATAGTGTGCATGGTATCAGAATTTGACTACCAGTTTTTAAGTATAAGTTTAACAGTGTGTATGGTATAAGAATTTAAATATTAATTTTCAAGTATCAGTTTTACGATGTGTATGGTATCAGTTTTACAGTGTATTGTCCTTGAAAATAAATTTTTGATGGGTTGTTCTTGAACTTAAAAAAATATGGAATTTATCCTTCACAATAAACTCCCCTAAAAAAATCATTTTGATAATAATCTGAATTTAATATATATTTTTATAATAAGGTTGATACTTTTATTAAGTTGTACTCTCATTATGATATCTCAACAGATCCAAACCATACATCTTGAACCATCATCTAAAACACCAAACTTCTAACCACTGATACTAGAGGTCCATGACTTTATTTCTAACAACTCAACGTGTTAATTGTTATTTTTACACCATTCATCTTATTCTGTTTTTTTTAATGAAATGTCATAAAAAATTAGCTTTATGCATGTTAAATGTATTCCATTCTATGGTGAAATACCATTTTGCATTAAAGTACGTTAATTTTTATGTTGGTTTAGTTGTTTCACGTATGAATAACTAAATTAATGGATGATGATTATTATCAAGTTGTTCTAGAATTTTAATTATATATTCATATTCTACACATATTTTTTATGTCATATTATCATATGGATGTTAAGAAATATGATGTGCTAAAGTTACTATAATATTTTTATAATGCATTTAGTATTGGATAATGTCAAAAAGTGGACATGATCTAATCTTAGATGGTATTTTTTAAAACAAAATTTGAACAATAACTCGACTTAAGTGTTATTTTTGGTTGAGCATGGAAAACTTCTATTAACCGAACTATGTGTCTACATATATGATTATGTATTATAGAATAAACCTATATTGGATATATATTTCATACATTGGGAAGCATAACATAATAATGCACTTCTTAATATGTTAAGAATAATTAATGGCTAACATTGTCTTTTGTTGTATGCAGTTAATGTGAGTTAAAAATGTGTTATATGTTGTATGCTTTAAGATTACTTAAATATATTTTTCAACAGATATTTATCAATTGTGTTTAAAAATTGTAATCTATTTCAAAAGTATAAAATATATAAACATAGTTATTCATCATTTTTAATTTAAAAAACTAAGAAACATAAAAAAAACATGTTATGAATTCCGTGTGCGTAGCACGGGTTCGCACTAGTATATGTATATATTTGAATGGTTGGAGCTCGATTGTTCATGAAGGCCAAATTCGAACTTTGTTTCACTCAGTTCTATTATTGCTCATTCTTGTAACTTTGTGAGTGAAATCCATCTGAGTTACTATTTTTTGTAGTTTGATATCTTCAGATTTAAATTGTTGTGCCTAGGAGGATTTGGGATACTATGAAAAAAAACATGATTAAACCCCTTAAAGCCTCTACTTGTTTAATTGTTCGCAGAAATGATCAATTAGTTATATTTGTGGTTTTGGGTTGTTGTAGTAATAAAATAAAAACATGATTTTTGTTGTATGATTTTCTATTTTGTTTGGATTCCTTTTTGTTCTATTTTCATGTGAATCCATATGTTTGATTTTGTGCAAAAGGTTAAGATTTGGATAGATTTGTAAATCTAATAGGCTTAAATCTTTAATTTTCTAAATAGAGCATTACAAAACGTATTATTTACAATATAACTAGATATTAAGGTTTGCGTATAAACAAACATAAGAAAGGGATATGTTCAAAATAGGAATTATAAACATATAAGTATATTTGATATAGGATGTTAATTTTATCTTTCATTGTCGCAATAATCAAGTCAAAAACTTGGCTTTCAAGGTTTATATGTCATCATGATTGTTTTTCCCATTTTATTGTTATATGTTAATATGTTCATTTATGCTATGGTTTAGGAAAATATGGGAAATGACTTGTGCACCTTTAAAATTGGATAGGGATTGACATTTCAAAAATGTGGTAAGGACGCTAATTTCGTTCGCTTAATTTACGTCGTATGAATATATATCACAACACAATCAACATAATAATAATATGTATTAAGTGCATAATAAATACGATTAAATTAGGAATATAATTTGAATGTCCCCCTTAGGAATTTGTAAGTTTGTATGTGAGTGAGTTAATGGCATTAATGACACATAGACATGAGGTTAACCGTTGCTTGTAGTAGAAGTCTTCCCGGAACCAATCGACATATCCAATAAGTAAATCTGGTTAATGTGAGAGGTTTAGGTGCCATGTTCCATTATAATTAGTACACTATGATGCGAGGTTAGGCCTATCTTGTATTATAAGCCTGCCCGGAACCGCCCGACAAATCCAACATCTAAAAGTGGTAGGCCTAATATGAGATTCTAGTATGTATATATATATATATATATGTTGTATAAAGCAGGCTTATCTTAGGAAAAAGGTATTAAGTGGCTAACCACTCTCTTTTTGGGTATTAAGTGGTTAGGGCTGGGTTCATTCCTAAGGTTCACTCCTTGGCTCAAGACCCAAGTCATGTGTCTGCCCTTCAAGAATTAAATGGTTATTGGATCCTCTTTTCTCCTATAATGTATTAATTGTGTCTAGTAGATGATAACATATGGACGGTAGTTCTCCAAGTAATGTCCACTTTTTATCTAAGGGCTAGTGAGGGTCGACCTAGGGACATATTATGTATACATGGCCTAAGAAACCACCATCTAAGGGAAGTATTAAGTCACTCGGAGTTCACCCGTAGGGATAGGTGGATAGTAAAACGGGGGTTTGCCAAGAGGGTTCTTCTTAAAAGAAGTCATGTCCCTGACCCAATCCTAGTAGTAAGTAACTGTTACTATTTCTCGACCTACAAGGAGAGTCATCATTTATGAAATTGACGTAAGAACGGGGTTTTGAGTGACTAGGGGGTCTACCGATGGGTATTAAGTGACTACAGGGATGGCCACCCTAAATAAATTAAGATATGGCCTTATGTGACCTTAAAAATGCCCGCCCTTATATTGCCTTTTTGGGGGTATTAAGCGCCTTCCAGGACGTCCACCTTGTATGTTTGTATTGTGCGTATGTTTCGTAGATATAACTTGAAAAGTTTACAACAGTCAAATATAGGAAATAGCCTTCTTAACTTACATGTATTTCATTCACCAGAACTTTATGTTCAAACCTCCCTCCTCTTAACATTAACTGGTTGGTAGTGAGACAGTTGATTAAGGATGGAGAACGATCTCTTGGAGGAGGAGCCTCTTGAAGATCTAGTTATTATGGTTATTGCTTTATTACTATTATTGTTATGTAATTGGGATAAATAATTATGTACCCTTTTATTATGTGAGACGTGTTTAATTGACAATTATGGTTTTTAATACTGGTACATGTTATATTTATGCTATTATATTTTGTCTCTTCTATTGTGTGAGATTCTGATTTTTTCAGACTGCTCTGTATATCTGTTTAAGTAAATCCTTATAGGAACCAACAATCCATTTAGAGTAGCTCTAAGTTTCAATGGACCTTTTCTATGTCGGAAGTTAGGCCCATTCCTGGTGGGTAGTTACGCATCAGGCACGGCGAGCTAGTGGAAGATGTTTAGAATCGAGCTCCAGTATCGGTAATGCACAGGTGCCTACTTCAGCTCGGAATAGGAATGGACCGGGACCTGCTCCCGCAGCTTTGTCATCGATTGATGTGGTTTTATGGTTTCTTTGGTTGTGCATCTCTTGGACTTTGTTCTTCTTGGTTTTTGGTTTCTCGGCTTCTTGGTTAATTGGCTTTTCACCTCTCCGCATGCTGGATTTTGGCTTTGCGGATTTAGGTCTTTTGGCATTCCGTATTTTGAATTTATGGCATTTATGTTTTTGGTTTTACGGTGTTTTGATGTTTTGGATTGTTGGTGTGGTTGTTTGGTCATCCGCTTGTGGATATGACCCAGTGTTTATCTAGATTTCTGGCTCATGTAGTTTGGATATTTGGTAATTGGAACTCTGGATTTCTATCTTCGGACTCTAGTTAAGCTCCAACTTCATGGATATTATGCTTTTGGATATTATATCTTTGGTTTTCTCGGGTCCATGACTTCTGTATTCTCGGGTTTCTAAATTCTTCAAAACATGTCCTCCTTTTCCAAGAAATACATGTTTCGGGGGGCAAGTGTTGATCCGACTTTTGGTAAGGTAGTCATAAGATAGATTCATGGTTTTCTAAGTGCTCGAAACTTAAGTACAAACCCACTGAAACTCGCAATGATTTGGTCGAAGTCATGAAGTATTCAGAAGGTTGGAAATATGGTTTATACTTTGGACCGACGAGGTTCGATTCAACCTTTACTCAAAAACTTTATACTTCGGTTCGACGTGGTCTGAGTTGGTAAAGTCAGCTCGATGTGTTATCTTGGCTTAATCATTTCTGTTCGATTGCTTTTAGATTGACACATTAGGATCGATATTTGTACTTCAATTCTTCGGATCGACATTCCTCGGCTCGTGGAGATTTCGTACTCCACCTCACTTAGGGAATTTCGTGTCCACTTAGGGATACACAATCACGGCATCGTCTCTAGTTTTTCGTATCCAAAGAAAATACAAAGTGGTGAGTGGCTCAAATTCTTCAATATTGGGGGATACAGAGTCTCTTTCGTATCCGCTCTTCATATTGCAACTTCAGAGGAATTCTACTAGCTTTCAAGATACGAAATGATATTTCGTATCATGCTATACAAAGTTCAACGCTTGGCATTGGGTCAGAGTTGGTTTGATCGGAGAAGAGATTGGTGGAAATTGGTTAAGTACCCGAGTGAAATGACCCGAACTTCCCCATGAAGGAAAGCACAGATTGAGTTGAGAACAAGCCACATCGGGACACAAACAGAAGAACATTACATTGCTTATTACAATAATTCCATCAGAATACAAGAATATAATAGAGTATGAATAAATATTACACATTTACTAAATATCAGAGATTTACAAATTACAATGCAGCAGAAAAATAATACAAGACACAACTGAAAGGAATATACCGATACAGAGCTTTCTGAATATCATTCCAGCTGTAAACCAGGATCCTGTGAATATAAATCTGCAAAACCCAACTATTAGCTGCCCGTGTGGAAAATAAGGGCACCCAAAGTTTAGGTTAAAACAATAAACTCCAGGTCAGTCATTTGACTGGTGTGAGAACTAAAATAGTTATTTAAAATTTTACTTTAAATCAGATATATCAAGGGACCACGCCGTATAACACGGAACAAGTTTCCTCCCAAGAATACCAGTGCATAAAACAAAACAGCGCAATGTTTTTTGAAAAAATGAAGCTATTATAAGACCCAGGTCCCATCACACATTGAAACACAATCCGGAGGATAGGGTTTTCCCTTATAATAGCCAAACATGCTTGGTACGATAAAACAAATCATTTGATACTATTATAAGTGCATAGTGTATAAAATAACTTCAAATATAAACGTATCGATCTTAGGCAGCATGGGTAGCATATATCATGTCGCCAATACTAGGCTCTACAATCAAAACCGCAAAGTCACGTATTGGAAAGTGTATTTCCACTTGTGAACCAAGGCAAGGGATCGTCCTTACCTCTTCGAGACTCTCTAGCTCGAGCCTCAGGAATAAAGCTCATCATCCCTTGGATCATCAGGGCCGGTCCACCCGATGTGGATTATAATGCCTGAACATTGCGTTTCCCCGCCCTATGGGGCGTAAATGAGCCAAATGACTCCATCGGTCCCGGATCGACCAATATAACCGAGGCACCTCGCTATCCATCATCCACATAAGTAAAATGCCAGGGCAAGTAAAACGCTGACACCACTCCAAACTAGAAAGATACGCAAGCCCTCCCTAAGGTCCTCTCCTGTTTCTGGTTCACACCGGGGTGTGAGGCTCGCGAATTAACGCTACACAAAGCTATGCCACAAAGACCGTGCTTTGATCACCAACCACAAGACTCTGCTTTTCAATAGAAGCCTTGATCATTTGCATCTCAGCATGCCACACAGGCAATTCACGCTATGCAACCGATATCAATCACACAGAATGAAATCCGATGTCAGACACACATCCATTCACAAGTTCGTTCTAGGTCTGAACGAAATCGGAGGAACCTTATTCCTTGCATAACCAACGATTACCAACTGATTCCCTCCTCTTGGGTGCATAGCCCAATCAAGATCATCAGTAATTATCCAAACGATGTGAAGACCTCCGGTCTTCGACCACCGTCTTCATCCTCGACACATCGTCGAATCAGTTATTCAGAATGGGATAAACCCGGTCTTTCTAAATAACTCGCGTATATAATAAGCAAGTGCTATAAAAACACAACATACGCCTCATTCCAATCCATAATATTCCTTTATTCAAATATTTTTATACTTTAGGAAAGGTTCCCATTAATTTTATCAAAGATAAATTCTTTAAATTTATTTTTAATTTTCTTTTGAATATCAATTCAAAACAAATTATGGTTTATCCAAACTAGTCGGGATTAGTGAACCTTACTGAATTAATGATTTATTAAATTTCCCAACCCCAACCTATTCATCTCCTGAAGTAAAACTGGTAATACTTCATATCTAACACCATGGTGTTATCAGTAAATTCAATTGCCATTTCACGTTCAAATCTAATTAAAGATTTGACAATCGCTTGGAGCAAAACTGATGATACTCCTTTCTCGATCATTTCAATCTAATTAAAGATTCATTAAAACTACACATGGTTTTAATCCTCCCAAAAATCAATATTAATGATTGTATAACTTGGGAAATCATATCCCGTCTTTAACTAGGTTAAAGAATCAATGTCATTTAAAACATGGTTCACGATAAACCCAAAATCACATTCTATTCCATCAGCCTTTAACCGTAAATTAGCAAGTGAATAATTCCCTAAGTGTTAACCCCGAAGACCGAAAACAACATCAGATCAATACCTAAGAAACTATCCAACTTAACTAATCTACAGTTAGTTTCTGATTTTCTTAACTCCATTGGGTCTAAGAATAGTATCATTAAAGATACCATTCACGACAACCCAAAATCACATTCCATTAACCATTGAATCTTCATGGAAAACAAATCGATATATATAATCGATATAAACTTCCAAATCCGACTAACAATATAAATGGAATAACTGCAAAGCCTTTTAATTCCATATACTCGATTATTACCAAATCGAATTCCATCCCATTCCAATTTATTTTATTTAAATTGGAAAACTTTACTTTGGAAAATCTTAACAAAAGATCTATAAATTCCAAATCATATTTCACTGTGAATCGGGTCAAAGAACGAATGTCGTTAAAACACAGTTCACAACAAACCCAATTCACATTCCATTAATTATCGAGTTAAAGAACAAGTGTTATTTAAAACACCGTTCACGATAAACCCGAAAATCAATTCAAATTCAATTCCAATTAAATATTATTTAATTGGTATACTTCATTAAATCCAAATAAAATTATTTAATCCTTTTCTCAACAGGGTTTAAGAACAGTGTTAATAAAGACACCATTCACGACAAACTCAAATCCCATTTGATATTAAATACAAGGCTCTGAATAGAAAATATATCAGCTTATATTCAATGTCAAATTCTACGACCAAAAAATATCCTATTAGAAATAACAATATAAATATATCTTTCAAATTCCCATAACAATATCTGTATAATCACGAAATCCAACATCAAAATATTCCAAAGACAATTTCGATTAAAATCCCTTTCCAATTTATATATTGGAAATTCTGGTTATTTTCAAAACCACTTCAAATCCAATTTATTTATTTTAAAAATAAATAGATTATAATTCTAGTTCAAAACTAGTTCATTTCGATAAAAATCTATTTTTATCGTTTCAAATATGGGACTTTTCATCCTAACTCTTTCCAAATCATTTCTTATGATTTTAAACTAATTGTTGATATTTTTAATAATTTTATCAAGGCACGTACAGTCGATTTCCATCAACGGCCATCGAACTGCACTTACAACGACCTTTTCCAAATTTGATTTGGATATAATTCCAAATCCAACCGTTAGATTTCAAATCTCTAAAATTTGTTAGAAAGTTCTTTTCGATACGAACACAAGGATTCCTGTTTTAAGAGAATCCGACGGTCGGATCTCCAAGTAATGTCCGTTCGAAGTCAATGGTCGAAATTCGCGAACTGCCGCAGCGCAGCGCGTTCTATTCAGGCCATTATATATATAATATATATATTATATATATTTCATCGATTTCCTTTTAAAACGTATTTTATAAATTGCTTTAAATTCGTTTTCAAAACGATTTCAACTTCATATTCAATTTCAAATCAAATTTGAATATTCCATATCATCGATATATAAATGATAATATTTTCAAAATATTAGATTTTGAAATCAATTCCTTTTCGATATTCATTATAAAAATGAATAAAATCGATATAAATATCGTTCACGTCAAAATGGCGTCAATCTAATCGACACAGCTTTATATATTAAAATATATTCGTGTCCATCCCAAATCGGACATCAAAATCAGATTTTGATTCTTTTATGAATGTTATTTGAAAATATTCGTTATTTTAAAATAATTTTTATTTTAAAATATCCATTATTTCTGAACTAGAATCAGACACAGTCAATTACCATATAATGTGATTATATGGATTTTCACACAAAAATTGTGTATAACAACAATGAAAACTGCAATCCATCATCCAGGGTGCATTCTACACTGCATAAGTATCAAATATAAATAATTAACGCTTATAACATCTTGTCAATCAATCGATTGACATATAGCTAACTATTGGGATTAGTGTATGTCCAATTTCATCCCAACACCCGTGTGGGGTTTTCAAACAACAAACAAAGATTTATTTGTTTAGTTGGGCGATGTGCAAAATTTACCGTCCCAATCAATGTCAATGCAAATGGTTGTACTTAAACAAATCGTTCGATTTATTTATAAATATTTATTTTATATACACGTTAAAAATTATATTTTTAACTATAAAATATTTATTCATTCCACTTCACACAATAAAATTTCACAACACATCAATAAAACAAACACGTCATCCATGGTCTGTCGACGACGGGTGTCGGGTGCTGCTAAGCACCGTCTGCATCCTAGTATGTATTTCAACTAGAAAACAAATTAAATGTGAGAAGTTCTCACCTTTGAGTTCCACTCCTCCATTATCTATTGTTGAACGGTATGGATTCTGTTTTGATTTTCGTCGATAACATCGCTATCTTTTCCCGCTGTTCACATTAAAAATCATATTTTTACAATGTCATGTCATCGCTATCTTTTCCCGCTATCAACTTCATATAATTTACAATGCTTCTTTTTATATAAAAATTATATTTTTATATTTATACTTCTTATATAAAGACCGAATTTTTATTTAGCTACAACATATGTAAAAATCTCGCCTTTCTATATATAAGCACATCACCTTTCAATATATAAAAATTGAATTTTCCTATTTAAAAATATCATCTTTACTACGATAAAAATACAATCTTTACTATGATAAAAATATAATCTTATTATGATAAAAATATAATCTTTACAATTAGCTAAAAATAATATTTTTATTATCTATATAATATAAAAATCATATTTTTATCAACGTTCACATACCTTGTTCATATACATATAAAGTTCATATCTTACTACAATTAAAAATCTAATCTTTCTTCAATTAAAAATCTAATCTTTCTTGTTATTCCAAAAAATGAAAATCACATTTCTTTTCACCAATTAACACTTATTTCTTTATGCTAAAAACTGAAAATAGAAATCAATTTAAATTGCTTACATTAGGAATTCGGAGTAGGGGTGCTCACGTGGCTGAGGAGGGTGGAGGAGGGTCGGCTGATGTGGAAGAAGGCGGTGGCCTATGGCGGTTCTCGTCTGGCTAGGGCATAGGGTTTCATGGGGGTGGTTTTGGTTAGGGAGGGAGGGAGAGAAAGAATAGAGAGAGGAGGATGAAGGAGATGGCGGGGTGGTTGATCGGAGTGGCGGCGGTGCTGCCTGCACGCGGCGGCGGAGGGTGAACGACAACCTCATCGTGTTTTTTTCTCTTTATTCGATCTGAACGGTAATGGATTAGGGGAGAAAAGAATAGGAAGGGGGTTGTTTATAAATATTTATATATTTTATTATTTTTAAATTTCAAAAAGCAACTTTTTATTTCGAACTCGAAATCGAACCCACCGACTGTGGTCCCTAGCTAACCCCATTCCAAACACAATGGGATATGTATCGTAAGCTGATTCGATTATTTCAATCAGTTTTCATCAAAATCAAAATATAAATCTATACATTGAATTTGAACGCGCATTTCAATTTATCGGGGCCACATATAGACTCTAAGAATTCCCAAAAAATATTTTCTAGCTTCGTATTCACGATACGGTTCTAAAAAAACTAATTTCGTCAAATTCTGAGACTGTTTGAAAAATGGCCATTTTCTGGTTGATTGAAATTGACTGAAACGGTCAAAACACGTTTTACTTCGCCATGCTCACATATTGATTCGAAAAATTATGAATTTTGGAATCTAGCGATAATTCGACATCCCGGATCCAACAAAAGTGGTTTCGTCGAAAATAGAGGTCGTTTGCAAAATTTTCATTTTTAAGGGCCAAAATTCCATAGCGACTATTTTGAATTTTCATCTGGGCATAACTTTTTATCCCCGCTATGAAATTTTAATTTTTCAGATTCGTTGGAAAGATATTTCAAATAGATTCAAATATTTTGGTTTCGCCAAAATCCGGTTTATTTTGAATCCTGTACATTCATTTGAAATTTGAAATAGAAATTTCAAACTATCGTGCCATTTTCAGTTCCTTTTTTAATTAAAAATAAAATATTTATATTCTAACGTCGATTCAAATAAATATACTCATTCTAATTCTATTCAAAATAAATTTCTCGTCGTCATTATTTAAAATAATCCATTTTAAATATTCAAAATTCATCAAAACTGCCAAAATAAAAAATTTAAATTGGATTGGATTTCCGGGTTAGTACAATCTCCCCACTTAAAACTTTTCGTCACCGAAAAAGAACGAAGCTGAAAGTTGTCTAACTAATCAACTCAACTTTCATTATTTTCATTATGGCTTAAGTTCTTCAACTTTTTAGTTTCTAAGAACTTTTCAAATTTTTCAAAAATTTGGCTATCTCCCTAAATTTTCAAAAAAATTCGCCATAAGCTCCCTTGCACGGGAGCATCGGGAAAATCCCAAAATTTCCACACAGGCCTCTCCAATCCAAAAAGGAAAAGAAACAACCAAACAGCTAGCCAATCGGCTAATAAAATCATCAAAAACCCCAAGAAATACAACAAACATTTACCTATTTGTCGGGCAAACAATTTTATTCCTCTTCTCTAGCCTCCTTGCTATAACCTGTTCACACATATATATGTACATGCATGCATTTCCAAACAATTTTCAATTCAGTTCAATATTTGATACAAATTGGTTAAATGGTTCAAATTTTAACTAATCAACCAATAATCAAACAACACAACCAGCAATCAATTAGTTGATTAGCATTTCAAATTCATAACTTTAATACATAGTCCAAAAATCAGATTTTTGATGCCAAATCAGAACAATAAGCCCTATCTAATTTTGATTCTCACACTAGTCAATTGGAATCATATAAACATCACACTTTCGAAACTAGAGCATAAATACCGGTAATGTGATCACAATTAACAGTATCATCCCCGGGCGACTAGGGTGTGATTCTATATCTATCCAGTATATTAAAACTTCGTATACACGTGGATCAGACGTATATGCAAAATCTTTATATACTCGATTGTCCAAATCAATTTAAAATAAATATTCAAATACGAATAATAAAGTTTAAATTTTCAAAACAAAACCTGTTTTCAATTTTATTTTAAAAATATCACTCTTCACAATCGTTCTAGGATACTGCTGATCCCATCTCTAAGGAGTCATTCTCATTGGATATTGCTAATCCAATCTCTGATGAATTCTTTTGTATGGTTCTAATGTGACTTGTTATCGAGCTCTGTAAACCAGAGCTCTGATACCACAATGAAACGACCTGAACTTCCCCGTGAAGGAAAGCAGGGATTGAGTTGATAACAAGCCACATCGGGACATAAATAGAAGAACATTACATTGCTTATTACAACAATTCCATCAGAATACAAGAATATAACAAAGTATGAATAAATATTACACATTTACTAAATATCAGAGATTTACAAATTACAATGCAGCGGAAAAATAATACAAAACACAACTGAAAGGAATATACGGATACAGAGCTTTCCGAATATCATTCTAGTTGTAAACCAGGATCCTGTGAATATAAATCTGCAAAACCCAACTACTAGCTGCCCGTGTGGAAAATAAGGGCACCCAGAGTTTAGGTTAAAACAATAAACTCTAGGTCAGTCATGTGACTGGTGTGAGAACTAAAACAGTTATTTAAAACTTTACTTTAAATCATATATATCAAAGGGCCACGCCGTATAACACAGAACGGGTTTCCTCCCAAGAATACCAGTGCATATAACAAAACAACACAATGCTTTTTGGAAAAATAAAGCTATTATAAGACCCAGATCCCATCAAACAATGCAACGCAAGCCGGTGGATAGGGTTTTCCCTTATAATAGTCAAATATGCTTGGTACGTTAAAACAAATCATTTGATACTATTATAAGTGAATAGTGTATAAAACAACTTCAAATATAAATGTATCGATCCTAGGCGGCATGGGTACCATATATCATGTCGCCAATACTAGACTCTACAATCAAAATCGTAAAGTCACGTATTGGAAGTTGGATTTCCATCTGTGAACCAAGGCAAGGGATCGTCCTTACCGGTTCGAGACTCTCTAGCCTGAGCCTCAGGAATAGAGCGCATCGTCCCTTGGATCGTCAGGGCCGGTCCAACGGATGTGGATTATAATGCCTAAACACTGCGTTTCTCTGCCCTATGGGGCATAAATGAGCCAAATGACTCCATCGGTCCCGGATCGACCAATATAGCCGAGGCGCCTCGCTATCCATCATCCATATAAGTAAAATGCTAGGGCGTGTAAAACGCTGACACCACTCTAAACTAGGAAGAAACGCATGCCTTCCCTGAGGTCCTCGCCCGTTTCTGGTTCACACTAGGGTGTGAGGCTCACGAATTAACGCTACACAAAGCTACGCCGCAAAGGCCGTGCTTTGATCATCAACCACAAGGCTCTGCTTTTCAACAGAAGCCTTGATCATTTGCATCTCAGCATGCCACACAGGAAATTCACGCTATGCAACCGATATCAATCACACAGAATGAAATCCAATGTCATACACACATCCATTCACATGTTCGTTCTGGGTCTGAACGAAACCGGAGGAACCTTATTCCTCGCATATCCATCGATCTCCAAGTACGTCTGCACGATCACCAACTGATTCCCTCCTCTAGGGCGTACAACCCAATCAAGATCTTCAGTAATTATCCAAACGATGTGAAGACCTTCGGTCTTCGACCACCATCTTATCCTCGACACATCGTCGAATCAATTATTCAGAATGGGATAAACCCAGTCTTTCTAAATAACTCGCGTATATAATAAACAAGTGCTATAAAAACATAGCATACGCCTCATTCCAATCCAGAATATCCTTTATTCAAATATTCTTATAATTTGGGAAGGGTTCCCATTAATTTTATCAAAGATAAATTCTTTAAATTTATTCTTTAATCTTCTTTTGAATATCAATTCAACACAAATTATGGTTTATCCAAACTAGTCGGGATTAGTGAACCTTATCGAAGTAGTCATTTGTTAAATTTCCCAACACCAACCTATTCATCCCATGAAGTAAAACTGGTAATACATCATATCTAACACCACAGTGTTATCAGTAAATTCAATTACCATTTCACATTCAAATCTAATTAAAGATTTAACTATCGTTTGGAGCAAAACTGGTGACACTCATTTCTCGATCATTTCAATCTAATTAAAGATTCATTAAAACTCCACTTGGTTTTAATCCTCCCAAAAATCAATATTAAAGATTGTTAACTTGGGAAATCATATCCCATCTTTTACAGGGTTAAGGAACCAATGTCATTTAAAACACGGTTCACGATAAACCCAAAATCACATTCTATTCCATCAGCCCTTAACCGTAAATTAGCAAGTGAATAATTCCCTAAGTGTTTACCCCGAAGGCCGAAACCAACATCAAATCAATACCCAAGAAACTATCCAACTTAACTAATCTCTAGTTAGTTTCTGATTTTCTTAACTCCATTGGGTCTAAGAACAATATCATTAAAGATACCATTCACGACAACCCAAAATCACATTCCATTAACCATGGAATCTTCATGGAAAACAAATCGATATATATAATCGATATAAACTTCCATATCCGACTAACAATATAAATGGAATAACGGCAAAGCCTTTTAAATTCCATATATATATTAGCAGTCCTCATCCACAGAAATTCACTTCGATTATTACCAAATCGAATTCCATCCCATTCCAATTTATTTTATTTAAATTGGAAAACTTTATTTTGGAAAATCTCCTTTAAATCTTAACAAAAGATTTATAAATTCCAAATCAAATTTCACTGTGAATCGGGTTAAAGAACGAATGTCATTAAAACATAGTTCACAACAAACCCAATTCACATTCCATTAATTACCGGGTTAAAGAACAAGTGTTATTTAAAACACCGTTCATGATAAACCCGAAAATCAATTCAAATTCAATTCCAATTAAATATTATTTAATTGGTATACTTCATTAAATCTAGAAAAAAAATTTAATCTTTTTCTCAACTGGGTTTAAGAACAGTGTTAATAAAGACACCATTCACGACAAACCCAAATCCCATTTGATATTAAATACAAGGCTCTGAATAGAAAATATATCAGCTTATACGCAATGTCAAATTCTACGACCAACAAATATCATATTGGAAATAACGATATAAATATATCTTTCAAATTTCCGTAACAATATCTGTATAATCACGAAATCCAACATCGAAATATTCCAAAGACAATTTCGATTCAAATCCATTTCCAATTTATATATTGGAAATTCTGGTTATTTTCAAAACCATTTCAAATCCAATTTATTTATTTTAAAAATAATTGGATTATAATTCTAGTTCAAAACTAGTTCATTTCGCTAAAAATCTATTTTTATCGTTTCAAATATGAGACTTTTCATCCTAACTCTTTCCAAATCATTTCTTATGATTTTACACTAATTATTGATATTTTTAATAATTTTATGAAGGCCCGTACAGTCGATTTTCATCAATGGCTATCGAACTACACTTACAACGACCATTTCCAAATTTTATTTGGACATAATTCCAAATCCAACTGTTAGATTTCAAATCTCTAATATTCGTTAGAAAGCTCTTTTCGATACGAACCCAACAGTTCTGGTTTTAGGAGAATTCGACGGTCGGATCTCCCGTAATGTCCGTTCGAAGTCAATGGTCGAAATTCGCGAACTGCCGCAGCGCGGCGCGTTCTGTTCAGGCCATTATGTATAGTATATATATTATATATATTTCATCGATTTCCTTTTAAAACATATTTTATAAATAGTTTTAAATTTGTTTTCAAAACGATTTCAACTTCATTTTCAATTTCAAATCAAATTTGAATATTCCATATCATCGATATATAAATGATAATATTTTCAAAATATTAGATTTTGAAATCAATTCCTTTTCGATATTCATTATTAAAATGAATAAAATCGATATAAATATCGTTTAAGTCAAAATGGCGTCAATCTAATCGACACAGCTTTATATATTTAAATATATTCGTGTCCATCCCAAATCGGAAATCAAAATCAGATTTTGATTCTTTTCCGAATATTATTTGAAAATATTAGTTATTTTAAAATAATTGTTATTTTAAAATATCCATTCTTTTTGAACTGGAATCGGACACAGTCAATTACCATATAATGTGATTATATGGATTTTCACACAACAATTGTGTATAACAACAATGAAAACAACAATCCATCATCCAGAGTGCATTCTACACTGCATAAGCATCAAATATAAATATTTAATGCTTATAACAGCCTGTCAATCAATCGTTCGACATACAGCTAATTATTGGGATTAGTGTATGTCCAATTTCATCCCAATACCCGCGTGGGGTTTTCAAACAAAAAACACAAATTTATTTGTGCAGTTGGGCGATGTGCAAAATTTACCGTCCCAATCAATGTCATTACAAATGGGTGTACGTAAACAAATCGTTCGATTTGTTTATAAATATTTATTTTATATACACGTTAAAGATTATATTTTTAACTATAAAATATTTATTCATTCCACATCACACAATAAAATTTCACAACACATCAATCAAACAAACAAGTCATCCATGGTCTGTGGACGACGGGTGTCGGGTACTGCTAAGCACCGTCTGCATCCTAGTATATATTTCAACTAGAAAACAAATTAAAAATGAGAAGTTCTCACCTTTGGGTTCCACTCCTCCATTATCTATTTCTGAACGGTATGGATTCTGTTTTGATTTTCGTCGATAAATCGCTATCTTTTCCCGCTGTTCACATTAAAAATTACATTTTTGCAACGGAATTTCATATATAAGAATCATATATTTTTATTTCAACTTCATATATTTTACAACGCTTCTATCTAGATAAAAATTATATTTTTATATTTTTACTTCTTATATAAAGATCGAATTTTTATTTTGCTACAACATATATAAAAATCCCGCCTTTCTATATACAAACACATCGCCTTTCTATATATAAAAATCGAATTTTCCTATTTAAGAATATAATCTTTACTACGATAAAAATATAATCTTTACTATGATAAAAATATAATCTTTACTATGACAAAAATATAATCTTTACTATGATAAAAATATAATCTTTACTATTAGCTAAAAATCATATTTTTATTATCTATATAATATAAAAATCATATTTTTTCAACGTTCACATACCTCGTTCATATACATATAAAGTTCATACCTTTTTACAATTAAAAATCTAATCTTTCTTCAATTAAAAATCTAATCTTTCTCGCTATTCCAACAAATGAAAATCACATTTCTTTTCACCAATTAACAATCATTTCCTTATGCTAAAAACTGAAAATAGAAATCAATTTAAATTGCTTACCTTGGGATTTTGGTGTAGGGGTGTTCACGTGGCTGAGGAGGGTGGAGGAGGGTCAGCTGATGTGGGGGAAGGCGGTGGCCTAAGGCGGTTCCCGTCTGTCTAGGGCGTAGGGTTTCATGAGGGTGGTTTTGGTTAGAGAGGGAGGGAGAGAAAGAATAGAGAGAGGAGGATGAAGGAGATGGCGGGGTGGTTGATCGGAGGGGCGGCGGTGCTGCCTGCGCGCGGCAGCGGAGGGTGAACGATGGCCTCATCGTGTTTTTTTCCTCTTTATTCGATCTGAACGGTAATGGATTAGGGGAGAGAAAGAATAGGAAGGGGGTGTTTATAAATATTTATATATTTTGTTGTTTTTAAATTTCAAAAAGCAATTTTTTAGTTCGAACTCGAAATCGAACCCACCGACTGAAACGACCCCAAACCCCGTACTGACGGTGGCAAGGGTAATCCTTGGAATATAACACAGAAATAGATAATAACAGAACAAAATTAAATAAATACACCAGATAATGCAAAATAGAATATGCTGGATAAACGTAATCATCAGAGTTACACAGTATACAGGATCATACTTAGTACAAATACAGTTCAACTATACATAAATGTCTACAGCGAAAACAAACATAATATGTACAACAGGAGCTGAACAGCATAAAAAAAGATAAATGATAGAATCCATCTTCAGCTCCAGCTATCTGGATAAAGCCTGCAAAACCTGAATACAAGGCTGCCTGTGTAGAAAAAGGGGCACCCGAGTTTGAAAGCGAAACAAACTACGAGTCAGTCATGGGACTGGTATGAGAAATCTACTCAACACATTTAAAATTTGGCTAATCACTGGACCACGCCACTTTGGTGGAACGGGTTTACTCCATCTGATTGCCAGTGCTTTAAAAACAAATCTTTCTTTTAAACATAGCAATGCTTTTTATAAAAATGAAGCCATTATAAGACTCAGTTCCCATCACACAATGCAAAGCAAACCGGAGGATAGAGTTTTTACCTTATAATGGCCAAGATATGTTTGATACGAATAAAACAAAAGCATTTGATATTACTACTAGTGTTTATATGTTTCAAAAACAATTTTGAATCATAACTATCAATCATAGACGACATTAATACCCCATACCACTATGTCGCCATATATAGGTATACAATCAAAACCGTACGGCCACGTATTTGGAAATTGGATTTCCGTCATGAACCAAGGCAAAAGATAGTCCTTACCGACTTCAAGACAATCTAGCCCATGTCTCAGGCAAGTACTCAGTCAAGCCTTTGGAGCGACAGGGCCGGTCCACCGATGTGGATTAAAATTCCTGAACACTACGTTTCCCCGCCCTATGGGGCGTAAATGAGCCAACGAATGACTCCATCGGTCCCGGATTAACCGATATATCCGAGGCGCCTCGCTATCCATCATCCAAATAAGTAAAATGTCAGGCCGTGTAAAAACACCGACACAACTCCTAGCTAGAAAGAAACGCATGCCCTCCCTGAGGTCCTTCTCCCGTTTCTGGTTCATACCGGGGTGTGAGGCTCGCGAATTCACGTTATACACAAAGCTACGCCACACAGGCGGTGCTTTGATCATCATTCATAAGACTTTGCTTTTCAACAGAAGCCCTGATCACTGCATCTTTGCATGTCACACAGGCAATTCATACCATGCAACTGATGGCTATCAATCACATAGAATAAATTCCAATGTCAGACACACAATCCATTTACAAGTCCGTTCTGGGTTGGAACGAAACCGGAGGCACTATATACCTCGCAAACCCATCGATCTCCACGTACGTCTGGTCGATCACCACTCATTATCCATATTTCGGGATACCTCCCAATCAGGACATCAGTTGCCATCCAAACGAGGTGACGATTTCCGGTCTTCAACCACCGTCTTCATCTTCGATTTCTTATCGTCGATTCAGTTATTCAGAATGGGATAAACCCGGTCTTTCTGAGCAACTTGCATATATAATAAACACGTGCTACATAAACACTACATACGCATCATTTCAATTCATTAGTCACTAATCGTCAATCAATAAGAGAACGATTTCCCAAATATTAACCCCGAAGGCCGAAACCAACATCAGATCAAAATCTAGGAAACCATTCGACTTAGCTAACCTTCAGTTAATTTCTAAATTTCACATCCATATCATTTATAATATTTTATAATGATTTATCGCTATTTTTATTTATTTTAAAATAGCCAATTTGTTCAAAACGACGCTTCGGGCCATAACGCGGCCGTGGCGCTGTTTTTCTTCAAATTTGATTTACACATATCTGAAAATCTAACCGTTGGATCTTCACAAATTTACATCATTAGAAAGATCTTTTCAAATCGAATCCAACAGTTTCAGTTTCGGGAAAATCCGATGGTCGGATCTCCCCGTATAATCGTTTGAAGTTTCGATTTCAAAATACGAACTGCAGCGTCGTTATTCGATTTAATATAATTATATTTATATATGTATATAAATATAATCGATTCTTGCTCTGTTTTTCTTCAGATTTGAATTAAACATTCCAGACAATCCAACCGTTGGATTTTTACAAAGTTGGTGCCGTTGGAAAGATATTTCCAAAGCGAACCCAACGGTTGCGGTTTCGGGAAAATCCGATGGTCGGATCTCCCGCACTAATCATTTGAAATCACGGTTTCAAAATACGAACCGCAGCTTCGTTTTTCGATATATTTCAATTCCATATATATATATATCGATTCTTCATGGGGGTGGTTTTGGTTAGGGAGGGAGGGAGAGAAAGAATAGAGAGAGGAGGACGAAGGAGATGGCGGGGTGGTTGATCGGAAGGGCGGCGGTGCTGCCTGCTCGCGGCGGCGGAGGGTGAACGACAACCTCATCGTGTTTTTTTTCTCTTTATTCGATCTGAACGGTAATGGATTAGGGGAGAAAAGAATAGGAAGGGGGTTGTTTATAAATATTTATATATTTTATTATTTTTAAATTTCAAAAAGCAACTTTTTATTTCGAACTCGAAATCGAACCCACCGACTATGGTCCCTAGCTAAATAACCCCATTCCAAACACAATGGGATATGTATCGTAAGCTGATTCAATTATTTCGATCAGTTTTCATCAAAATCAAAATATAAATCTATACATTGAATTTGAACGCGCATTTCAATTTACCGGGGCCACATATAGACTCTAAAAATTCCCAAAAAATATTTTCTAGCTTCGTATTCACGATACGGTTCTAAAAAAACTAATTTCATCAAATTCTGAGACTGTTTGAAAAATGGCCATTTTCTGGTCGATTGAAATTGACTGAAACGGTCAAAACACGTTTTACTTCGCCATGCTCACATATTGATTCGAAAAATTATGAATTTTGGAATCTAGCGATAATTCGACATCCCGGATCCAACAAAAGTGGTTTCGTCGAAAATAAAGGTCGTTTGCAAAATTTTCATTTTTAAGGGCCAAAATTCCATAGCGACTATTCTGAATTTTCATCTGTGCATAACTTTTTATCCCCGCTATGAAATTTTAATTTTTCAGATTCGTTGGAAAGATATTTCAAATAGATTCAAATATTTTGGTTTCGCCAAAATCCGGTTTATTTTGAATCCTGTACATTCATTTGAAATTTGAAATCGAAATTTCAAACTATCGTGCCGTTTTCAGTTCCTTTTTTAATTAAAAATAAAATATTTATATTCTAACGTCGATTCAAATAAATATACTCATTCTAATTCTATTCAAAATAAATTTCTCGTCGTCATTATTTAAAATAATCCATTTTAAATATTCAAAATTCATCAAAACTGCCAAAATAAAAAATTTAAATTAGATTGGATTTCCGGGTTAGTACAGTCTCCCCACTTAAAACTTTTCGTCACCGAAAAGGAACAAAGCTGAAAGTTGTCTAACTAATCAACTCAACTTTCATTATTTTCATTATGGCTTAAGTTCTTCAACTTTTTAGTTTCTAAGAACTTTTCAAATTTTTCAAAAATTTGGCTAACTCCCTAAAATTTCAAAAAATTTCGCCATAACCTCCCTTGCACGGGAGCATCTGGAAAATCCCAAAATTTCCACACAGGCCTCTCTAATCCAAAAAGGAAAAGAAACAGCCAAACAACTAGCCAATCGGCTAATAAAATCATCAAAAACCCCAAGAAATACAATAAACATTTACCTATTTGTCGGGAAAACAATTTTATTCCTCTTCTCTAGCCTCCTTGCTATAACCTGTTCACACATATATATGTACATGCATGCATTTCCAAACAATTTTCAATTCAGTTCAACATTTGATACAAATTGGTTAAATGGTTCAAATTTTAACTAATCAACCAATAATCAAACAACACAACCAGCAATCAATTAGTTGATTAGCATTTCAAATTCATAACTTTAATACATAGTCCAAAAATCAGATTTTTGATGCCAAATCAGAACAATAAGCCCTATCTAATTTTGATTCTCACACTAGTCAATTGGAATCATATAAACATCACACTTTCGAAACTAGAGCATAAATACCGGTAATGTGATCACAATTAACAGTATCATCCCCTGGCGACTAGAGTGTGATTCTATATCTATCCAGTATATTAAAACTTCGTATACACGTGGATCGGACGTATACGCAAAATCTTTATATACTCGATTGCCCAAATCAATTTAAAATAAATATTCAAATACGAATAATAAAGTTTAAATTTTCAAAACAAACATGTTTTCAATTTTATTTTAAAAATATCACTCTTCACACTCGTTCTAGGATACTGCTGATCCCATCTCTAAGGAGTCATTCTCATTGGATATTGCTAATCCAATCTCTGATGAATTCTTTTGTATGGTTCTAATGTGACTTGTTATTGAGCTCTGTAAACCAGAGCTCTGATACCACAATGAAACGACCCGAACTTCCCCGTAAAGGAAAGCAGGGATTGAGTTGAGAACAAGCCACATCGGGACATAAGTAGAAGAACATTACATTGCTTATTACAACAATTCCATCAGAATACAAGAATATAACAAAGTATGAATAAATATTACACATTTACTAAATATCAGAGAATTACAAATTACAATGCAGCGAAAATATAATACAAAACACAACTGAAAGGAATATACGGATACAGAGCTTTCCGAATATCATTCTAGTTGTAAACCAGGATCCTGTGAATATAAATCTGCAAAACCCAACTACTAGCTGCCCATGTGGAAAATAAGGGCACCCAGAGTTTAGGTTAAAACAATAAACTCTAGGTCAGTCATGTGACTGGTGTGAGAACTAAAACAGTTATTTAAAACTTTACTTTAAATCATATATATCAAAGGGCCACGCCGTATAACACAGAACGGGTTTCCTCCCAAGAATACCAGTGCATATAACAAAACAACACAATGCTTTTTGGAAAAATAAAGCTATTATAAGACCCAGATCCCATCACACAATGCAACGCAAGCCGGTGGATAGGGTTTTCCCTTATAATAGCCAAATATGCTTGGTACGTTAAAACAAATCATTTGATACTATTATAAGTGCATAGTGTATAAAACAACTTCAAATATAAATGTATCGATCCTAGGCGGCATGGGTACCATATATCATGTCGCCAATACTAGACTCTACAATCAAAACCGTAAAGTCACGTATTGGAAGTTGGATTTCCATCTTTGAACCAAGGCAAGGGATCGTCCTTACCGGTTCGAGACTCTCTAGCCTGAGCCTTAGGAATAGAGCGCATCGTCCCTTGGATCGTCAGGGCCGGTCCACCGGATGTGGATTATAATGCCTGAACACTGCGTTTCTCTGCCCTATGGGGCATAAATGAGCCAAATGACTCCATCGGTCCTGGATCGACCAATATAGCCGAGGCGCCTCGCTATCCATCATCCACATAAGTAAAATGCTAGGGCGTGTAAAACGCTGACACCACTCTAAACTAGAAAGAAACGCATGCCTTCCCTGAGGTCCTCGCCCGTTTCTGGTTCACACTAGGGTGTGAGGCTCACGAATTAATGCTACACAAAGCTACGCCACAAAGGCCGTGCTTTGATCATCAACCACAAGACTCTGCTTTTCAACAGAAGCCTTGATCATTTGCATCTCAGCATGCCACACAGGAAATTCACGCTATGCAACCGATATCAATCACACAGAATGAAATCCAATGTCATACACACATCCATTCACATGTTCGTTCTGGGTCTGAACAAAACCGGAGGAACCTTATTCCTCGCATATCCATCGATCTGCAAGTACGTCTGGACGATCACCAACTGATTCCCTCCTCTAGGGCGTACAACCCAATCAAGATCTTCAGTAATTATCCAAACGATGTGAAGACCTTCGGTCTTCGACCACCATCTTATCCTCGACACATCATCGAATTAATTATTCAGAATGGGATAAACCCAGTCTTTCTAAATAACTCGCGTATATAATAAACAAGTGCTATAAAAACATAGCATACGCCTCATTCCAATCCAGAATATTTCTTTATTCAAATATTCTTATAATTTGGGAAGGGTTCCCATTAATTTTATCAAAGATAAATTCTTTAAATTTATTCTTTAATCTTCTTTTGAATATCAATTCAACACAAATTATGGTTTATCCAAACTAATCGGGATTAGTGAAGCTTATCGAAGTAGTCATTTGTTAAATTTCCCAACACCAACCTATTCATCCCATGAAGTAAAACTAGTAATACTTCATATCTAACACCATAGTGTTATCAGTAAATTCAATTACCATTTCACGTTCAAATCTAATTAAAGATTTAACTATCGCTTGGAGCAAAACTGGTGACACTCATTTCTCGATCATTTCAATCTAATTAAAGATTCATTAAAACTCCACTTGGTTTTAATCCTCCCAAAAATCAATATTAAAGATTGTTAAACTTGGGAAATCATATCCCATCTTTTACAGGGTTAAGGAACCAATGTCATTTAAAACACGGTTCACGATACACCCAAAATGACATTCTATTCCATCAGCCCTTAACCGTAAATTAGCAAGTGAATAATTCCCTAAGTGTTAACCCCGAAGGCCGAAACCAACATCAGATCAATACCCAAGAAACTATCCAACTTAACTAATCTCTAGTTAGTTTCTGATTTTCTTAACTCCATTGGGTCTAAGAACAATATCATTAAAGATACCATTCACTACAACCCAAAATCACATTCCATTAACCATGGAATCTTCATGGAAAACAAATCGATATATATAATCGATATAAACTTCCATATCCGACTAACAATATAAATGGAATAACGGCAAAGCCTTTTAAATTTCATATATATATTAGCAGTCCTCATCCACAGAAATTCACTTCGATTATTACCAAAGTAATAACATCCCATTCCAAATTATTTTATTTAAATTGGAAAACTTTATTTTGGAAAATCTCCTTTAAATCTTAACAAAAGATTTATAAATTCCAAATCACATTTCACTGTGAATTGGGTTAAAGAACGAATGCCATTAAAACATAGTTCACAACAAACCCAATTCACGTTCCATTAAATACCGGGTTAAAGAACAAGTGTTATTTAAAACACCGTTCATGATAAACCCGAAAATCAATTCAAATTCAATTCCAATTAAATATTATTTAATTGGTATACTTCATTAAATCTAGAAATAAAATTTAATCTTTTTCTCAACTGGGTTTGAGAACAGTGTTAATAAAGACACCATTCACGACAAACCCAAATCCCATTTGATATTAAATACAAGGCTCTGAATAGAAAATATATCAGCTTATACTCAATGTCAAATTCTACGACCAACAAATATCATATTGGAAATAACGATATAAATATATCTTTCAAATTTACGTAACAATATCTGTATAATCACGAAATCCAACATCGAAATATTCCAAAGACAATTTCGATTCAAATCCATTTCCAATTTATATATTGGAAATTTTGGTTATTTTCAAAACCATTTCAAATCCAATTTATTTATTTTAAAAATAATTGGATTATAATTCTAGTTCAAAACTAGTTCATTTCGCTAAAAATCTATTTTTATCGTTTCAAATATGAGACTTTTCATCCTAACTCTTTCCAAATCATTTCTTATGATTTTACACTAATTATTGATATTTTTAATAATTTTATGAAGGCCCGTACAGTCGATTTTCATCAATGGCTATCGAACTACACTTACAACGACCATTTCCAAATTTGATTTGGACATAATTCCAAATCCAACCGTTAGATTTCAAATCTCTAATATTCGTTAGAAAGATCTTTTCGATACGAACCCAACGGTTCTGGTTTTAGGAGAATTCGACGGTCGGATCTCCCGTAATGTCCGTTCGAAGTCAATGGTCGAAATTCGCGAACTGCCGCAGCGCGGCGCGTTCTATTCATGCCATTATGTATAGTATATATATATTATATATATTTCATCGATTTCCTTTTAAAACATATTTTATAAATAGTTTTAAATTTGTTTTCAAAACGATTTCAACTTCATATTCAATTTCAAATCAAATTTGAATATTCCATATCATCGATATATAAATGATAATATTTTCAAAATATTAGATTTTGAACTCAATTCCTTTTCGATATTCATTATAAAAATGAATAAAATCGATATAAATATCGTTCAAGTCAAAATCAGATAGCTTTATATATTTAAATATATTCGTGTCCATCCCAAATCGGACATCAAAATCAGATTTTGATTCTTTTCCGAATATTATTTGAAAATATTAGTTATTTTAAAATAATTGTTATTTTAAAATATCCATTCTTTCTGAACTGGAATCGGACACAGTCAATTACCATATAATGTGATTATATGGATTTTCACACAACAATTGTGTATAACAACAATGAAAACAACAATCCATCATCCAGAGTGCATTCTACACTGCATAAGCATCAAATATAAATATTTAATGCTTATAACAGCCTGTCAATCAATCGTTCGACATACAACTAATTATTGGGATTAGTGTATGTCCAATTTCATCCCAATACCCGCGTGGGGTTTTCAAACAAAAAACACAAATTTATTTGTGCAGTTGGGCGATGTGCAAAATTTACCGTCCCAATCAATGTCATTACAAATGGGTGTACGTAAACAAATCGTTCGATTTGTTTATAAATATTTATTTTATATACACGTTAAAGATTATATTTTTAACTATAAAATATTTATTCATTCCACATCACACAATAAAATTTCACAACAATCAATCAAACAAACAAGTCATCCATGGTCTGTGGACGACGGGTGTCGGGTGCTGCTAAGCACCGTCTGCATCCTAGTATATATTTCAACTAGAAAACAAATTAAAAATGAGAAGTTCTCACCTTTGGGTTCCACTCCTCCATTATCTATTTCTGAACGGTATGGATTCTGTTTTGATTTTCGTCGATAAATCGCTATCTTTTCCCGCTGTTCACATTAAAAATTACATTTTTGCAACGGAATTTCATATATAAGAATCATATATTTTTATTTCAACTTCATATATTTTACAACGCTTCTATCTAGATAAAAATTATATTTTTATATTTTTACTTCTTATATAAAGATCGAATTTTTATTTTGCTACAACATATATAAAAATCCCGCCTTTCTATATACAAACACATCGCCTTTCTATATATAAAAATCGAATTTTCCTATTTAAGAATATCATCTTTACTACGATAAAAATATAATCTTTACTATGACAAAAATATAATCTTTACTATGATAAAAATATAATCTTTACTATTAGCTAAAAATCATATTTTTATTATCTATATAATATAAAAATCATATTTTTTCAATGTTCACATACCTCGTTCATATACATATAAAGTTCATACCTTTTTACAATTAAAAATCTAATCTTTCTTGCTATTCCAACAAATGAAAATCACATTTCTTTTCACCAGTTAACAATCATTTCCTTATGCTAAAAACTGAAAATAGGAATCAATTTAAATTGCTTACCTTGGGAATTTGGTGTAGGGGTGTTCACGTGGCTGAGGAGGGTGGAGGAGGGTCGGCTGATGTGGGGGAAGGCGGTGGCCTAAGGCGGTTCTCGTCTGTCTAGGGCGTAGGGTTTCATGAGGGCGGTTTTGGTTAGAGAGGGAGGGAGAGAAAGAATAGAGAGAGGAGGATGAAGGAGATGGCGGGGTGGTTGATCGGAGGGGCGGCGGTGCTGCCTACGCGCGACAGCGGAGGGTGAACGATGGCCTCATCGTGTTTTTTTCCTCTTTATTCGATCTGAACGGTAATGGATTAGGGGAGAGAAAGAATAGGAAGGGGGTGTTCATAAATATTTATATATTTTGTTGTTTTTAAATTTCAAAAAGCAATTTTTTAGTTCGAACTCGAAATCGAACCCACCGACTGAGACGACCCCAAACCCCGTACTGACGGTGGCAAGGGTAATCCTTGGAATATAACACAGAAATAGATAATAACAGAACAGAATTAAATAAATACACTAGATAATGCAAAATAGAATATGCTGGATAAACGTAATCATCAGAGTTACACAGTATACAGGATCATACTTAGTACAAATACAGTTCAGCTATACATAAATGTCTACAGCGGAAACAAACATAATATGTACAACAGGAGCTGAACAGCATAAAAAGAGATAAATGATAGAATCCATCTTCAGCTCCAGCTATCTGGATAAAGCCTGCAAAACCTGAATACAAGGCTGCCTGTGTAGAAAAAGGGGCACCCGAGTTTGAAAGTGAAACAAACTACGAGCCAGTCATGGGACTGGTATGAGAAATCTACTCAACACATTTAAAATTTGGCTAATCACTGGACCACGCCATTTTCGTGGAACGGGTTCACTCCATCGGATTGCCAGTGCTTTAAAAACAAATCTTTCTTTTAAACATCGCAATGCTTTTTATAAAAATAAAGCCATTATAAGACTCAGTTCCCATCACACAATGCAACGCAAACCGGAGGATAGAGTTTTTACCTTATAATGGCCAAGATATGTTTGATATGAATAAAACAAAAGCATTTGATATTACTACTAGTGTTTATATGTTTCAAAAACGATTTTGAATCATAACTATCAATCATAGACGACATTAATGCCCCATACCACTATGTCGCCATATATAGGTATACAATCAAAACCGTACGGTCACGTATTTGGAAATTGGATTTCCTTCATGAACCAAGGCAAAAGATAGTCCTTACCGACTTCAAGACAATCTAGCCCATGTCTCAGGCAAGTACTCAGTCAAGCCTTTGGAGAGATAGGGCCGGTCCACCGATGTGGATTAAAATTCCTGAACACTACGTTTCCCCGCCCTATGGGGCGTAAATGAGCCAACGAATGACTCCATCGGTCCCGGATTGACCGATATATCCGAGGTGCCTCGCTATCCATCATCCAAATAAGTAAAATGTCAGGCCGTGTAAAAACACTGACACAACTCCTAGCTAGAAAGAAATGCATGCCCTCCCTGAGGTCCTTCTCCCGTTTCTGGTTCATACCGGGGTGTGAGGCTCGCGAATTCACGTTATACACAAAGCTACGCCACACATGCGGTGCTTTGATCATCAATCACAAGACTTTGCTTTTCAACAGAAGCCCTGATCACTGCATCTTAGCATGTCACACAGGCAATTCATACCATGCAACTGATGGCTACCAATCACATAGAATAAATTCCAATGTCAGACACACAATCCATTTACAAGTCCGTTCTGGGTCGGAACGAAACCGGAGGCACTATATACCTCGCAAACCCATCGATCTACATGTACGTCTGGACGATCACCACTCATTATCCATATTTCGGGATGCCTCCCAATCAGGACATCAGTTGCCATCCAAACGAGGTGACGATTTCCGGTCTTCAACCACCATCTTCATCTTCGATTTCTTATCGTCGATTCAGTTATTCAGAATGGGATAAACCAGGATTTTCTGAGCAACTTGCGTATATAATAAACACGTGCTACATAAACACTACATAAGCATCATTTCAATTCATTAGTCACTAACCGTCAATCAGTAAGAGAACGATTTCCCAAATATTAACCCCGAAGGCCGAAACCAACATCAGATCAAAATCCAGGAAACCATTCGACTTAGCTAACCTTCAGTTAATTTCTAAATTTCACATCCATATCATTTATAATATTTTATAACGATTTATCGCTATTTTTATTTATTTTAAAATAGCCAATTTGTTCAAAACGATGCTTCGGGCCATAACGCGGCCGTGGCGCTGTTTTTCTTCAGATTTGATTTACACATATATGAATATCTAACCGTTGGATCTTCACAAATTTACATCATTAGAAAGATCTTTTCAAAACGAATCCAACAGTTCCAGTTTCGGGAAAATCCGACGGTCGGTTCTCCCGGTATAATCGTTTGAAGTTTCGATTTCAAAATACGAACTGCAGCGTCGTTATTCGATTTAATATAATTATATTTATATATGTATATAAATATAATCGATTCTTGCTCTGTTTTTCTTCAGATTTGAATTAAACATTCCAGACAATCCAACTGTTGGATTTTTACAAAGTTGGTGCCGTTGGAAAGATATTTCCAAAGCGAACCCAACGGTTGCGGTTTCGGGAAAATCCGATGGTCGGATCTCCCGCACTAATCATTTGAAATCACGGTTTCAAAATACGAACCGCAGCTTCGTTTTTCGATATATTTCAATTCCATATATATATATCGATTCTTCAATTTCCAAACTATATTATTTTCAAACCTTTGATAAAAATGATATTTTTATCCAACCGACAATTATTCCAACACTTCGCTATTTCAACTATTCGTGTATATAGTAAAAATGTGATTTTTATTGTAAAATGATTTATTTCAAAACGCGACTATTTTATACAGTTAATATAGGTGATAAAAATAGGATTTTTATTATAAAACAATTTATTTCAAAACAAGATTATTTTATATAGTTCATATTGATGATAACAATAGTATTTTTATTATAAAACAATTTCTTTCAAAATATGAATACCATTCAACACATGAATTTCAATTCAACGAATGAATTTCGATTCAAGACATGAAGGTTTTCTATAGTTTGTATATATAGATAAAAAGGTGATTTTTATTGTTAAAACAATTTATTTAAAACACGAATACCATTCAACACATGAATTTTTATCCAACGAATGAATATCGATTCAACACATGAAGGTTTTCTATAGTTTATATATAGAGAGTAAAAAAAAAGGTGATTTTTATCGTTAAAACAATTTATTCAAAACACGAATACCATTCAACACATGAATTTCAATTCAACGAATGAATTTCGATTCAACACATGAAGGTTTTCTATAGTTTGTATATATAGATAAAAAGGTGATTTTTATATTTAAATCACGAATACCATTCAACACATGAATTTCAATTCAACGAATGAATTTCTATTCAACACATGAAGGTTTTCTATTCAACAGACGAATATAATTTCAACACAGGAAAATAATTCTAATACATGAATATTATTCAAAGTTTCGGCAGCATAACGGCACGGTAGTTAAAATCGGGACCGTCCCTAGTACGGCTCCTCGCTCTACCTTAAAGCCTCACAGCTTTTGACAATGGGGAATCATGCATCTAGTTCGCACGCAGGCGGCATGTATATATTTTTTCATTTCCACAAACTAATCCTATGTGGTTTCAACCAAATATTTCTCAACCACAAACGGGTATTTTTCAACCACAATCAATCAATTTCAACCACAAACAATTCTAATCAACCATTCATAATCAACCAATTTTCACACCAATCACAACCAATAAATATCGTCCATGGTTTGTGGACGAGGGGCGTATATATATATATATATATATATATAGTATTTCACTTCTATTTCAACACATATATAATTTTTACAACACATATATAACTTATACATCGAACGTACAACTTATACAACGGTTATACAAGAGGTGTACAACGCTTATATAACTCATACATCGACTTTATAATTTATACATCGTCGTTTCCCATATCGTTTATAAATTAGAAATCTAACATTGGGTTCCACTTGAAACACCCCACCTCCGTTAGGGTCACTCACAAAGGGAATGCCCTAATTTTGGTGGAGGTTTATAAGTATAAGTCACAGATACACAAGACAGATATAAATACACATATTTTTAAACAGCGGAAACAACAGCAACTTTTATTTCATCAAAATATGTGTTCCACAAACCATACGATAATTGTCTTACAATACTTCCAAAAACATTACATTTCCATAACTGTCTTGGTTATCAAAGAAGCATAAAACATAAAATAAAGCAACAAAATCCCCATAATGATATCCAAAGCCATGATCCAAGCCAAAGAGATCCAAACCGTACATCTACTGTCTTCAAGCTTGCAGAAGAGTCTGACTAAGCTGAGTTGTTTCCTCCCCGTGGACCTGGGGGGTGGGGACGAAAGAAAAGAAGACGAAAAGAAAAACGGAGTCAGACATAAAGCCTGAGTAAATCTAGTGACTTTTCAGTATGTGAATAAGAAAAGGATATGATAGACATAAACTGAAAACATGATAGTATCATAACTAAGGGAGTGTAGTCTAGAATCGAATATACTATCGAACCCACACTATATCTCTGCATTTACTAGAATTACTCTAACCGGCACCCCATGCTGAGGGTGAAATGATCCTTTTTGTTTTCTAAAGATCGGCTCCTACTCGTACGTGTGTCTTACGGCTACCCCAAGAAGTGTAGATACCTATGCTGGTCCCACCATGGGGTGTATCAAGGCCCATGGTGGCGGCCCCGACACAATTACTAGAAGACATAGGTTATACTACTGGTGCCCCCAGTGCCCTGCTTGTCTGCTCCGGAGTGCGTGCACGACCGCACACCGTTAGACCTACACTGTGCACCCAACAATTGTTGTTATTTGACCGCTTACAATCAGCCCAGTAATCGTGCCCCACCCTGCCTAGTTTCAGGGTACCGTTGATACCTAAATTGGGCTACTGCTGAAACGGGTCCCTACGTTACCAGGGTTTTGTAGTCAATCATGTTAAGTGGTTAAGTGTATGTATATACCTAACCCCCACCCATCAATATTTGTTAACATGTTGAATCTTGGTTAAGTGTTTTCAGTTGACTTAACCCTACTACCTGTCCTTAGCCTCTTGGAGCACCGACCACTCACATTAGATAGATATCACTACGGTTACTGGATGTGCCGGTTGGTTCCGGGCAGGTTTACACCGTAGTTCAGTCTAACCTCGGGTCTTTATTGGGCTCAATGTTTAACCACCCACATTGGATAGGTATTGTTGTGACTACTGGACAGCCGGGCGGGTCCGGGCAGGTTTATGTCACAACTCAATCCAACCTCGGGTCAAACATGTCGTCTTTTCTAGATTTACATATTTTATTATTTATGTAAACGTCATGTCGTCTTTTAATTTGGGTATAACAATTTATACCGCTAAAATGTCACAGTCGTTGGCACGCGCCAAACATGCCAACATATTTATTATATCATGTTTTTCACCCAACGCTATTACCCCCGTTTGTACGTACTAATGTTGGGCTCGACACAATTCAGCCCAATTTAATAAACGTGAGAAAAGGGGAAATCCAGAACATATAATATTTCTATGATACATAGAAGGTGTAGCGCATGAACTTGCAAATTGGCGTTAACATAAACATTGGATCATGTGAATTTGCATTCAAAAATTGAAATACAACTAAATGGGTGTCACATAGGATGGCATATGTAGATTTATACAAACTTGGGTTTTAACATATTAACTTGGTATAATGTCGAACACAAAACTAGCATGTTGTAAATTAACCCAAAAATGTCCAAATCTAATATATAGTCTATTTCCACATGAACTTGCATAGTTTATGTAACCCAAACTGCATTTAACATAGTTCTGACCATACTTGTAATGGATCTAAGATGTATACGTAAGTTTTGAGGCATGTAGGCATAAAAGATCTCAGATCTAGGATATGTTTACATAAGTATATGGCCCATGATATCAACATAAACATAAAGGGGATATTAACATAAACATGAGAGGGATCTAATCATAGATTTTGCCACAAACTTGCAATTGCAGTTACTTTCATATACAATCGTATAATAAACTTGCATCGACCCATTTATGCCACTAATCAATACACAAAATCACGATAGAAACATTACAATACACAAGATCTACATCATTATACAACAATAATATAATTCTATTCTCAATTACATCGTATCACATCATAATTTTATTCAGATTCTGAAAGACCACTATCTTACAACGTGTGACGAGATCTTGTTTTCTGATTTCTGTTTTCTGAATTTGGGGGTGCTCTCCTTTGGGTAGCAATTTGTTGATTGATTTGATTAGACTTTAATTTGCTTCTTAGTTTGATTCTTGGCGGCTACGATCAACTCCTTCCTAGCAGCACGACGACTCCTCTCTTATTTTCTTATGTGAATTAGTTGAGTTTAGGGTGTATTTATAGAGTTTTCAAGTTAATTTGAGCCGTCAGATGCAAACAGGGAGGAAAATCAGACCGTACAGCACACCAGAAGTCGAACCAGGGTCAGACCCACCTGGTCAGGCTGACCAGGCAAGTCGACCTGCAAGTCGACTGCGCAGTCGACTTGGGGGGGCCAGGTCGACTGCCCAGTCGACACTAGTGTCGACCTGGTCACTAGGCGGGAATTTTCCCGCCCAACCCAGTTTGAACTCGAATTCGAATTTTAAAACCTGTTCTGTGCTGTTTTTAAATTTCAAATTTATTCTGAAACTTCCGGAGATCATAACTCCTTCATTCGGAGTCCGTTTCACGCAAACTCGGACTCTGTCTCAACTAGAATTCCGAGACGAACGCAATGGCGTAAGCCATTTCCCTTAATTCTTTCATCAGAATTAATTATACTTTAATTTATGAATATCACTGTTATAGAATATACGGGGTGTTACATTCTCCCCCAATTTAAAGGATTTCGTCCCCGAAATCTTCAAGTTTAGGAAGAATGTATATCCTACCATCCAATTGTCCATCTACTCAACCAACAAACACAGGTGTCCATTGTCCTTAAAGACTTCTAATGCTTTATGATCATATGCATTGTGTGTGTAAATGTCCCTATCTAATGCAGAAAACAGGCGGGCGACTGATTCAGTTGACCTCCTAAATGCCAATCATGTAAGTGTCATGAATCCATTATGTATGCAATTTTTTTTCCTACTCATAATTCTACATGAGTGCACAACAATTCATACAAATGCGATAACAATATGATACCATATAAAATTTCAACCACATATGAACGAGAATACATATATGCATATGCAGTATGAAGTGACCGAGCCGATCTAAAACCTAGGGTGTGTGTATATGCATCCATGAGCAACCACTAGCAATCACTTGCAACCACTTACAGCCATAATCCATAACATGTTTTCAAATACATGTTTGCATCCATTTGTTTTCTACCTAAGGAGTTAAGGAGAAAGGGTCGAGGAAATATGCCTAAAAGATAGATAAAGCATAACTTAAGGAAAAAGAGAGATCAAAGATGTACCCTCAAAAAGAAAAGGGTAGGCTGCACGTATTTTAGCCTCAGTTTCCCAAGTCGCGTCTTCCTTGGCGTCGCTCCACTGAACTTTGACGAGCTTGACTTCACGGTTGTGTAGCTTTTTCACTTCAGTTCCTAAGATGCGTGTTGGAACTCTTCTCACAGTTGCTTCACGTTCCACTTCGGCTTCTTCTAGAATGCTAGGCTCTACTATTTCAGCAGACTCGTGTAACTACTTCCGGGGGTGAGAAACATGAAAGACGTTGTGAACTCCGGCCAGTTTTTCGGGTAGCTCTAATCTATAGGCCATCTTCCCAACCTTCTCGATGATAGGAAATGGTCCTACAAATCTCGGTGCTAGCTTTCCATTGGATCCAAAACGAACAACGTTCCTTAGAGGAGATACCTTAAGAAAAACTCTGTCCCCAACCTCAAACTCAAGGTCGGTCCTTCTCTTGTCGGCGTAGGATTTCTGTCTATCATGGGCCGTCTTCATCCTTCTTCGTATCAAGTCCACTTTTTCTGAAGTTTCTCTGATCATGTCTGGACCAAGAATAACCTTATCTGTAGACTCCCACCAACAAGTTGGTGACTTGCACGGTCTTCCATACAATGCTTCGAAGGGTGCCATGCCTATGGTAGCTTGAAAGCTATTGTTGTAAGCAAACTCCACTAAGGGAAGGTAATCCTCCCATGTCCCTCCAAAGTCTAGAATGCAAAGTCTCAAAAGATCCTCTAAAACTCTATTCACCCTTTCCGTCTGGCCATCGGTCTGAGGGTGATAGGCTGTGCTTAAACATAACTGAGTGCCTACAGCTTCTTGCAAACTTCGCCAAAACTCGCTTGTGAAGATAGGGTCTCGGTCACTAACAATGCTGGAGGGTATCCCATGGAGTCGAACTATCTCCTTGATGTAAAGAGACGCTAGGGATAAGGCGGTCCTTCTACTCTTGACAGGTAAAAAGTGGGCGCTCTTTGTAAGCCTATCCACTATTACCCAAATGCTAGTATTGCCCCTTCTTGACCTAGGCAGCCCATCAACGAAGTCCATTGAAATGCTATCCCACTTCCACTGTGGGACCTCTAGGGGATGAAGCAGTCCTCCAGGCTTTTTCTGTTCCGCTTTAACTTGTTGGCATACCATACACTTAGAAACGAAATCTGCCACGTCCTTCTTCATGCCATTCCAAAAGAAAACTCTTTTCATGTCCTTGTACATTTTGTCTCCTCCTGGGTGTATTGTAATCTTGGAACGATGTGCTTCCTCGAGAACCTTCTTTATCAACTCCCTTGCTTGTGGAACGCATAGTCTTCCATCGCGTCTCAGCCAGCCTTTATCATCGATAGAGTATCTACTGAGGTGACTAGAAGTCTCACCCCTAATTAGCTTATCAACCACTTCAACTAGCTGAGGGTCTTCGCGTTGTGCAGTCCCTATTGTATCCAAAAGAGTAGGGCGCACCTCTAGAGATGCTAAAAAACCCGGTACGAAATTAGAGGAGGGCCTAAAGTTAAAACTGGCTATATACTCTAGGCTTTGCCTTTCTACAAAGAGTGGGCTTAGGGTCAGTTTCTTTCTACTCAAGGCGTCTGCCACCACATTGCCCTTGCCCGGAGTATAGGAAATCTCGATGTCATACGAGGCAAGAAACTCCATCCATCTCTGCTGCCTCAAGTTAAGATCTTTCTGCGAGAAAAGATATTTCAACGATTTATGGTCAGTGTAAAGTTCGAACTTGTCACCTAGGAGATAATGTCGCCAAGACATAAGTGCAAAGATGATGGCGGCTAACTCAAGATCGTGGGTCGGGTAGTTCTTTTCATGAACTTTCAATTGCCTTCCACCATAAGCTACTACCATCCCTTCTTGCATCAAGACAACGCCTAGCCCTGTCCCACATGCATCTATATAAACTGTGAACATCTTGCTTCCGTCTGGCAGAGTCAGGACTGGGGCTGTTGTAAGAGCCCTTTTTAGGCGTTGGAAAGCCAACTCGCAATCCAAGTCCCAATTGAACACTAGATTCTTCTTTGTCAGCCTTGTGAGTGGAGCTGAGATTTTCGCAAAATCCCTTATGAATTTTTGGTAGAAACCTGCTAGTCCTAGACAACTTCGGACCTCAGTTGCATTCTTTGGTGCCTTCCAGTCTTGCACCGCAACTACCTTCGCGGGGTCTACGGCCAGCCCTTCTTTAGATACTACATGCCCAAGAAACCTTACTTCTTCTCTCCAAAAGTGGCATTTTGAAAATTTTGCCTTTAGCTGATGTGCTCGGAGAGTATCCATGATTTCCTTCAGATGTTGAGCATGCTCCTCCTCACTCTTTGAAAAGATCAAGATATCGTCTACGAAGACAACCACAAACTTGTTGAGGAATTCTCTGAACACTCTGCTCATTAGGTCCACGAAATAAGCGGGTGCATTCGTCAGGCCGAAAGGCATGACAAGCCACTCAAAGAAACCGTCTGGGGTTCTGAACGTCGTTTTATCAATACTATCCTCAGCTACTCTTAGCTGATGGAACCCAGTTGCTAGATCAAGTTGGGAGAAAACCGATGCGCCTACTAGCTGATAAAAAAAATCATCGATTCGGGGAAGAGGGTGCCTATTTTTCTTGGTCAACTTGTTTAACTCCCTATAGTCAACACAGAGGCGAAGCGAACCGTCTGCTTTGGTTGCGAACACCACTGGAGCACCCCATTCTGAAATGCTCCTTCTAATGAACCCCTTTTCTAGAAGCTCTTTAACCTGGTTACTGAGCTCCTTTCTCTCTTTTGGAGCCATATGTCTGACAGGTAAAGCTACGGGCTTTGCATTATCTACCAGATAGATACGGAAGTCTATTTCCCGCTTCGGAGGTAAGCCTTTCACCTCCTCGAAGACATCCGGATATTCCCGGACTACTCTAACCGACTGCAAATTCTCGTCAGAAGCATCAAGTGACTCTAGATAACTAAGCATAACAGCATTCAAAGGGTTACAGGAAATTTCTAGAGTGTTACCAAGCCGAGTCAAGAGTCTAACTATTCTTTTCTCACAATCAAGAATGGCACCATTACTGGATAACCAGTCCATGCCTAAGATCAAACCATATCCCGAGAAGCCTAGAACAAAGGCATTACAACTAAACTCAACACTGAGAATAGAGATTTTCAAACCCAAACAAACCATTGACAAGTAAGCGGAGCCCCCAATTGGATTTGAAACTACTAAGGGATCCTCAACCATGCTAGTGTCTAGATGCAGAGATTCTACTATAGCAGATGAAATAAAGGAGTGTGATGCACCAGAGTCAAAAAGTGTGCGAACTAGATGATCATAAAGATAGACTACACTTTCTACAGAAATATTACTACCTCGTTCCTGTGGAGGTGCTGTCAGAGCATGAACTTGACCCCCTGAAGTAGATCCAGCTTTCTGTCCCTGTCCTTTCTTCTTTGGGCAGTCCTTAGCTTGGTGCCCAGTCTCTCCGCAATGAAAGCAACCATCCATCTTTGCCTTCTTCTTCCGACAGTCTTTCTCTATATGTCCAGCTATGCCACAGAAATGGCACTTTCTCTTCTCACGGGACTTCTTGTTTTTTCCTCCTTTCTTAAAGTCTGTCTTCTTAGCCTGTAAACCTTCTTTCTTTTCCTCCACCTTAGTCTCTTTCTTGCCGTGGTCTTCCTCGTGTAGCAACGCCATGTCCACCAAGATTTCATAAGTCGCTCCCGTGGACACATGGGTCATGGCAAGGCTGTGTATAGGCTCATTCAGACCTTTGACGAAGCGAAGCGCCTTCTTGTGTTGGATATTTACTAAGTCCAGCCCAAATCTGGCCAACTGATTAAACTGATTGACGTACTCCCTGACCGTCATGCTTCCCTGTTTAAGATTCAAGAACTTCTCAATTTGCAGGCTCCTTTCAGCTTGGGAGAGGAATTTCAGTTCGAACCTTGTCCTAAAATCATCCCAAGTTTCCACTGCCCTCTGAGCATTAGTGATCTCCCACCAATAGGAAGCTTCATCTTTGAGCAACCACACTGCTAGCTGTATCTTTTGCCTATCATCAACTCCGAAGATGTCAAACAGATCCTCGGTCTCCTTTAGCCAATTTCTTGCTCCTACAAAGGGTTCAGTTCCATGGAAGTCTTTTCCACCCATAGACTTGAAGTCTCTACATGTTTTGGCAAAAGCATTTCCAAGGGGAGGAGCAGGAGGAGGAGGAACTGGTGCAACTGGGGGAGGAAGGATATCTGCCGGGCCCACGCCATTTGCGGCCCTAGCTTCTAAGAACCTCCTAAACCAACCGGGTATCGGTACTCCTTCAAGAATGTTAAGGTCTCCAGACATGCTGAAACAGAAAGGAAAGATTCAAAACGAAGGATAGAGGGAGATAGTACACATGGATTTGGGGGATCATGCCTTTTAAAATATAACACTTTTTCTAAAAAAATGCTTCTTTAAACTTTCTTTTGAAAATAATATCAAAAACTTTATCTTATCTGGTAAACCTATGCTCTGATACCAAGTGAAACACCCCACCTCCGTTAGGGTCACTCACAAAGGGAATGCCCTAATTTTGGTGGAGGTTTATAAGTATAAGTCACAGATACACAAGACAGATATAAATACACATATTTTTAAACAGCGGAAACAACAGCAACTTTTATTTCATCAAAATACGTGTTCCACAAACCATACGATAATTGTCTTACAATACTTCCAAAAACATTACATTTCCAAAACTGTCTTGATTATCAAAGAAGCATAAAACATAAAATAAAGCAACAAAATCCCCATAGTGATATCCAAATCCATGATCCAAGCCAAAGAGATCCAAACCGTGCATCTACTGTCTTCAAGCTTGCAGAAGAGTCTAACTAAGCTGAGTTGTTTCCTCCCTGTGGACCTGGGGGGTGGGGACGAAAGAAAAGAAGACGAAAAGAAAAACGGAGTCAGACATAAAGCCTGAGTAAATCTAGTGATTTTTCAGTATGTGAATAAGAAAAGGATATGATAGACATAAACTGAAAACAGGATAGTATCATAACTAAGGGAGTGCAGTCTAGAATCGAATATACTATCGAACCCACACTATATCTCTGCATTTACTAGAATTACTCTAACCGGCACCCCATGCTGAGGGTGAAGTGATCCTTTTTGTTTTCTAAAGATCGGCTCCTAATCGTACATGTGTCTTACGGCTACCCCAAGAAGTGTAGATACCTATGCTGGTCCCACCATGGGGTGTATTAAGGCCTATGGTGGCGGCCCCGACACAATTACTAGAAGACATAGGTTATACTACTGGTGCCCCCAGTGCCCTGCTTGTCTGCTCCGGAGTGCGTGCACGACCGCACACCGTTAGACCTACACTGTGCACCCAACAATTGCCGTTATTTGACCGCTGTAACGGCTGGAAATTTCCGACTCCTCGAGAGTCGGAAATTCCGAGACGTTAGTGAAAGAATTTAGAAGGTGAGAAAGAAAAGATAGAACTAATAGAATAAAAGAAGAAGAACATCAGAATCATCAGAGTAACACGAATCTCACAGCGGAACGAATAACATATAATATATAACATAACTTTGAAGTAAACAGTTATATATATACAATAGCACTTATCAGAGTACAACACTTACAACACAGCGGAAATAACTATAGCTATAGAATCTTGAAGTCTCCTGCTCCAAGCTCTCCAAGTATATCTGTAAATCCCAACTACTTGACTGCCCGTACAAATTTAGGCACCCAAGAGTTTAGGGAAAACAACAAAGTAAACTCCGGGTCAGTCATGGGACTGGTATGAGTAAAATAGTTTAAAACAGGTATAGGATATCTCATAAGACCACGCCGTGAATACGGAATGGGTTTTTCCCTTATGAGTATCTGAACAACTTTGACAAGCAATATCATTGTGATATTATAATAATGTCTAAGTACAAATAGGTATCAATCTAGCAGAAACGCTTGCATCTCACGTTCTACATACATAGTATAAAATCATAAACCGCAGGGCGCTTATCGGAGAATGGATTCCAACAGACAAGGTATGGGAGCACCTTCTGAATAGTGTACTCTAGAGGTGATACACTCAGGGTTCAACAAGAACGTCTTGCAACCCGACCACACATGACCGCTCACTCATTTAGCTTGAGTGTCGCGAATATATTGCCACCACGGTTGTAGGCCATCAAACCGTCATCCGAAGATACAGAATCAAAAAGAAGTATAAATATGAATATTCACTAGATCGGTGACAATACACCCTGCTTGGGGATGACCCAACTAGCCATGCTGCCTAGCCCAACTTTTGTTACTTCCCGGTGTGAGGCTAGAAGCTACGTCTATCTTCAGAACATCTGATCACCATTCACTTTGAATGCCACATCGTCATACCCGCCAAATCACAAATTGACTTATCCAAAAATAACACGGGTATATAGCTAAGAGAAACGAATTCCTCCGCCACCAAACGTGAATACGTTTGAACAGATCAACTTACGCGATCTATTGGATATACTCTGTCAGACCTTCTTCCATATACGTTGTCCTGGGACTGGACAAACCGAAGGCACTATTCAGTGAATCCATCCTACCTAGGCTTTTCACAATAGCCCTTGCACTTCACTCCGTCTTCAATTATCTTCAGCGTACTTGATTCGCAACGCTTATGCTAATACGGAGTGGTTCTTCGGATAATAATCCAACCGGTCTCTCCATATTTACAACGTGAATATGGTCAAAACTTTGATAGTCTGTGATTCAACTATCAAATGAAAACATGTCGGTGTACAAACAACGATCTTATTTCCAAATGGAAATTCGATCGATCAATCATCATATGTTCATATTTCCTTATTTCATATATTTAGAAAATATATGTTATTAATCATTGGAAAACATTTCCATAGCTTATTTTCACATCACTATTATTTCGCAACTATCAGTCCCTAACTGTAACTAGTATGAGAACAATTCTCTAAGTATCAATTCGGAAGGTCGAAACCAACATCAGATCGTCACTTCGAAAACCGTTCAACTTACCCTCTCCAGTCAGTTTCTGAATTTGCTTAACTCTATTTCTTAAATTCTAATCATGAAAACATTTCATTTTCTATGTTTAGAAAACATATCTGACTATATTTGGAAAACGTTTCCAAAACTCATTTACGGATTTCCAATGAACGTTGTATAAAACATCGTTTCGCTTAATCCATTTATCGCTTATTCCTTAACTTTATTTCAGATCAACCTTTCTATCGAACCACAACTATTCCTTTGTCAATTCTGAAGTCAATCAAGTTGGGGTATAATTACCTCTCAGACCTTAATTGAACAACGTCCTTTACTGTGAAATAGATGAAGTTCGTCACTCACTTTTTCCAATCATCTGTTTACGCAAATTCTCGGATTCAGGTTACGAATCCACTTCTTATATGAAAACGTTTGATTATAACTATAACGTTATAATCCTACTCCTGCAATGTCTAACCTAAATTATAACTTTATCTCCTAACTCGAATAATTTAACAGACACCTAATTTCTAAATCAATAACTAAATCTTGATTTAAACCCTGGAAAGTAAATAGTACTTTTCCCGAATTTGCTATAATCGAATTCGACGTATAACTCTCTTTCGAGTAATCTCTATTCGATTAACTCTCCCTCGAATAACCTATATTCGATTATCTCTCTCCGAATAACTCATATTCGAAATCTCTCTCTTTCGAATAAACAATATACGATCTCTTTCTTCCGTATATGCTATATTCGAAAATCTCCTTTCGATTTACTAATCGATAACTCCTTTCGATCAAACTAAAATCGATAACTCCTTTAACTCTATTCGACTAACTCCTTTGGATCAACTCATTTGATTAACTCCTTCGAATAACTAATTCGAATAACTTACCTTCGAGTAACCAATATTCGATTTACTCTAACTCGATTAACTTACTTCTAATCGATTTACTCCATTTCGATTCAACTTAATTCAAATCGATTAACTTAACTCAAATTGATTAACTCCTTTCGAATAACTAAATTCGATTTAACTTCTCTAACTCTACTCGAATAAATTATATTCGATTAACTCTTTTAACTTTACTCGAATAAACTATATTCGATTAAAACTTTCTTTCGAATAACTATATTCGATTAACTCTTCGTCTAACTCCTTTGGATTAACTCTTCGAATAACTCCTTTGGATTAACTCTTCGACTAACTCCTTCGGATTAACTAACTTCGAATAACTCCTTTGGATTAGCTAACTTCGAATAACTCCTTTGGATTAACTAACTTCGAATAACTCCTTTGGATTAGCTAACTTTGAATAACCAATATTCGATAACTACTCTTCGAATAATATTCGATAACTCTTCTCAAATGAATCACATTTGATTTCTCCACTCGAATAAACTATATTCGATAACTCTTCTCAAATGAATAACATTTGATTTCTCCACTCGAATAAACTATATTCGCTTACTCTTCCCTCGAATATACCATATTCGATAACTCTACTTCGAATAAGTGATATTCGGCAACTCTACTCGATTAACTCCACTTGGATAACTCTAACCGGTTAACTCTAACTGGTCAATTCTAACTGAGTAACTCTACTGATCAACCCTAACTGGTCAACTTTAACTGGTCAACTTTAACTGGTCAACTCTAACTGTTTATCTTTAACTGGTAAACTTTAACTGGTTAACTCAAATGGTTTAACCTAACTGGTTAACTCAAATGGTTTAACCTAACTTGATTTACTTGTCTCGATTAACTGAACTAATCCACTTAGTTTAACTTAGTTAATTCACTTTGATTAACTCTAACCGATTTACTTAGTTTAACTCAGCTAATTCACTTTGATTAACCCAACTAATTTACTTCGATTAACCAATTAGTTTAACTTGACTAATTCACTTAGTTTGACGCAACTAATTCACTTTGATTTACAAATTAGTTTAACTTAACTAAGTCACTTAGTTTGACGCAACTAATTCACTTTGATTTACCAATTAGTTTAACTTAACTAATTCACTTTGGTTAACTTAACCAATTAGTTTGATTAACTCGACTAACTTGCTTTGGTTAACCTAACAAATTACTTTGTTTAACTCTATTCGAATAAGTAATTCGAATCACTCTAATGTGTTTAACTCTATTCAAACATCTAATTCGAATAACTCATTTCGAATAACTAAATTCGATTAACTCCTTTTATTTACGTTTATTCATTTCAAAAGATTTCCTTTTTACAACGTTTATCCATTGATAAAGATTTACTTTTTACAACGTTTATCCATTTATAAAGATTTACTTTTAGTAACGGTTCTTCACTTTATAAATGTCCTTTTAATAACGTTTCTACTTCTCTATATAAGTCCAGACTTATATATATTCCATTTATCAACGATAAATAATTTATTTAATTTATAAAACATTATTTATAAATTAATCTACTTCAATTTATCTGTTTAAAACAGATTTCCTATTTAATATCTCATTTAAATCCATATCGTGTTATACCGTGTGCGAAGCACGTGTTTAAATCTATCCTTGTATAATTCTATTTATTTTCCGAACAAGTGTTCCTTTATTTATTCCCTAAATAAATATCCCTTTATTCCATTTATTTATAATCTAAATAAATGTTCCTTTATTTATTTCCTAAATAAATAAATGTTTTCATTTTATAAAATCCTATCGATCTTATAAATAAGATTTATTTTCAATATAAACATTGAAAATTTCCTTTTTTACATTCTAGTATCACCTACGGTGTGTAACGTGTCGTATAACAATGATCGGTATCATTCAACCATATGAAATCAATAACAGATTTCATAACACATCATATATCACAATATATGAAAAACGGTAAAATAAATGTTGAGGAATCCAGTCGGATTCCTCCAACCTGTTTCCCTGCATCACAGATGTTAGACAATACAACAACATCGATTTCACTTCACTGTGAAATATTCTGATAGCAGAATCAACATATGACTATTTAACGGTTTATATATATACGTAAATATATATATAAAATCTCTACTAACTGACTAGCAGTTCAATCAAACAGTCAACACATAGTCAAACAGTCAAACAAATAATATTTTAACAGTTCTAAGAATACAACATGAAAATAAAACTGTTTAGAGTTTGTGAGATTTACTCACATTTGACAATCATCGTTAATAACGATAATCATCGCTTGATTTGATTCAGACGGACAATTTATTTTGCATAAATTTCAACGAGCTCCGGCGGACTTCCAGTCAGTTCCATCGTGTAGTGTCCGTCCATACGATCCCAACGGATCTTGTTTTGCTCAATTCTGATATCGTATGGTCAAGTTATGATATCGACAAGTTTATACGTTATTTAAATTAAATTTAACTAATATTATTATAAATTTGGCCTTACATATATTGATTCGGCCCATCATCCTGATCCACGCTGGTCCCTTTCCTTCCAGTATTAAAAACGTGTGTGCTCCAGTGATCTTCACTTCCCTTTTTCGAAACTCTACGCACTTTCCTTTTTTATACATTTTGTTTTCTCTATATTTTTTTACACATGGGCCTTACTGAAAACAAAGTATCAGCCCAATACTTCTTTAGATAAACCCCACGTCCGTACCTGTTTTGCTTCATCTTCTTCATGAACATGGAACTTCCGCCTCCTGTTCACGCACCCAAGCCCCGTACCCTCTTCTCGCGCCACTTCCTGCTTTCGTTTACACCCTCTGCCGCATCTTTAAACTTCCATTACCTCTCCAACAGTCCACCGCATTCCAACAAAACAAAAGCCATGGCCGACTCCTCACCACCCTGCTCTTTCGCTCCCTGGTTCTCCTCTAAATGAACAAAACTTTTGCCGCTCCATTACCTGCGTGTGCCCACAAATCCTTCCTCACACTTCACCACACACCAGCATGTCACCATTTCCTTCATCCTTGACACAGTCTATCCGAAACTTCATTATACCCGCAAGCCTATACCATTTCCGCACCCTCTTCTTTTCCACGTGCCTTCCACCTTCCACGTCCTTGCTCCCCCTACCACGCCTGCACAAGTTTACATCACCTCCACCACTCCATGTATACGTTGTCATCAAATCCTACTTCCCGTAAATATTCCGAACACAAATGCTTCACCGTTACCGTGATTTACAGCCCACCCTACTGACCTTCTCGCACCCAAGCCTTCCACTCAGCAAGTTTGGTGACTTCTTTTATTTTTGAGAAATAAACAGGTGTTTTTGAATCCACGTTTGGATTTACTTTTCTGAGTAGAGTATTGGATTTGTTTTAAGTTTTTGTAGTGGAAGGATGGAGTACTGGTTTGTTTAGTGGTGAGGAATGTCGCACGTCTTCTGCACAATATCCATTTAATTATGCGGCTTCACGGTAGCACACAATACTCTACACAATATGATAATGTTTTGAAGGGACGTAGACCTTTAAGTAACGAAACAAATATATATAAATATAGGGTAGTTTCTTTTATATTATAAAGTTTAACGCACCCCATTTCGTAGAGTTCCGTTCATATCTGAGCTGTTGCGGACATAAATGAGAATACGATCGTGTCCAGTGAGGTGTCATGATCCCAAAAATAAAATAATATCGGTAGGTGGACTCATATTTTGAAACTTCAAAATGTTGATTTCAGGGTGCGAAATACTTCAAATACAAAGTTGCTTATTTAATTAATTAAAAATTACAGTAAAATTCTAAAAATTAAATTATCACTACGTCTCAAAAGAACCTTGTTTAAATTCAAGCCTGATATTTAAATATTCTCAAATAACCGTTATGGTCAGGGCGCTGCATTTCTGAGAATTTGATTTGGACGTAACTCAAAATCTACACGACGAAATCTCGATTTTTCTCTTCCATATGGAAAATATAGTTCAACAGATCCGTACGTTTCTTGTTTCACAGAAATCCGGCTTAAAATGAATCATGTACATTCAGTTGAAGTTCGAATCGCCAAATTTCAAACTACCGCGACGTTTCAGGTTCGTTTTAATTATAATTATAATTTATAAGTTCGAACGTTGTACTTTAAGTTATCGATATCGCCAAATCGATATATAAATAATTAAATAAATTAATTATTCGACAGCTAACAAAACGCGCCATTACAGACTTCCCCCCTTAAAATAATTTCGTCCTCGAAATTGCTAAGTTAGGAAAATGCTACCAACTTTACTAACTAGATTCAAATATCTTTTAGTTTACTTCTCAACTCCAGTTTCAACTGAACCATTAAATTTTAATTAATTTATTAATTCATTTCCGACCAACTAAAATTTTCAAAAATTCTGAAAATTTTCTAACACCTTAAATTTTCGAAAAATTTCGCCATAACCTCCTTTGTACGGCTCAATACGTCAAACCACAACTCGCCTCTCTAGGCCTCCTCCAACCCAAAAGAAAATCAAACAGCCAAGCGGCTTGCCAATTCGGCTTATAAATCTCATATCCATATATAATATAAACTGGTACCTTTTGGTCGGGCATATCAACTCTATCCCTTGCATCTGCTACCACTTCAACATATACCAATGTTATCCATTCCAATTGATCTCCAATCAGTTCATATCCTCAAATCCAAATCGAATTTCATTCGAACTCTAATATCAAATTCCAAATTATTGACTTATCAATTTGGTTCCATTCTAGATTATCTCTAATCCAATTCAATTTTATTTAACTCGGTTCAAGTTAAATTTCAATTTATTTTTACCATCTCATTTTATTTAACTTCATTAGTTAAATTTTAATTCCAGAACTTAAGTTCCTGGGTTTCTTTCAAATCAATTTGAAATCATAATGCCAATTCAAAACCTTTGAATTTCTAAACAACTTGTTTTCTCAAAACAATTCAAAAACAAAACCTTTGGTAGTAATCCGTCACTTAGAACTCAAAAATGAACACTGATGATGTCTAGATTCATCATCAGAATCTATCTTCCAGCTATCGACGTGAGTTCAATACTATATCTCTTTTCAAAATCATTTTAAACCTTTTCATTTGAAATACATTTCAAATATTTTTCACACTGCTTGAAAACATTTCAAAATCTCCCTGAAACTTAAAATTTCCTTATTTTAAATTCCAAATTCTGATTTAAATTCATATTTAATTCAAACTATTTCATATATTACATTCATATGATTTCTGATTGGTCATTTATAACCATTTCACCCTTTTATAATCTTATTCGATTATAATAACAACCAACACAATCAATATACTATAATAATTTCCAGATATATATTTCTTCTATAACCAAATATATTTTGGGAAAAATTATTTCATTTACCCTCTTTCAAAACATACCATGACGGTTCATCGTATTCGAGTGTTTAGTAACCCTTATCGATACAGTGGATCAACTGATCGACCAGAATTCATAAGCCACTCAACCAATGAGTCTCCACAATATAAAACCATTTTATATTGAATAACAATTACGCGCTCATATATATACACTCAAACTCAATCTAGGATATTACTAATCCCATCTCTATCGAGTTATGCCACAGAGCCAAGGTAATCAGTTAACTTAAGCTCTGATACCAACTGTAACGGCTGGAAATTTCCGACTCCTCGAGAGTCGGAAATTCCGAGACGTTAGTGAAAGAATTTAGAAGGTGAGAAAGAAAAGATAGAACTAATAGAATAGAAGAAGAAGAAGAACATCAGAATCATCAGAGTAACACGAATCTCACAGCGGAACGAATAACATATAATATATAACATAACTTTGAAGTAAACAGTTATATATATACAATAGCACTTATCAGAGTACAACACTTACAACACAGCGGAAATAACTATAGCTATAGAATCTTGAAGTCTCCTGCTCCAAGCTCTCCAAGTATATCTGTAAATCCCGACTACTTGACTGCCCGTACAAATTTAGGCACCCAAGAGTTTAGGGAAAACAACAAAGTAAACTCCGGGTCAGTCATGGGACTGGTATGAGTAAAATAGTTTAAAACAGGTATAGGATATCTCATAAGACCACGCCGTGAATACGGAACGGGTTTTTCCCTTATGAGTATCTGAACAACTTTGACAAGCAATATCATTGTGATATTATAATAATGTCTAAGTACAAATAGGTATCAATCTAGCAGAAACGCTTGCATCTCACGTTCTACATACATAGTATAAAATCATAAACCGCAGGGCGCTTATCGGAGAATGGATTCCAGCAGACAAGGTATGGGAGCACCTTCTGAATAGTGTACTCTAGAGGTGATACACTCAGGGTTCAACAAGAACGTCTTGCAACCCGACCACACATGACCGCTCACTCATTTAGCTTGAGTGTCGCGAATATATTGCCACCACGGTTGTAGGCCATCAAACCGTCATCCGAAGATACAGAATCAAAAAGAAGTATAAATATGAATATTCACTAGATCGGTGACAATACACCGTGCTTGGGGATGACCCAACTAGCCATGCTGCCTAGCCCAACTTTTGTTACTTCCCGGTGTGAGGCTAGAAGCTACGTCTATCTTCAGAACATCTGATCACCATTCACTTTGAATGCCACATCGTCATACCCGCCAAATCACAAATTGACTTATCCAAAAATAACACGGGTATATAGCTAAGAGAAACGAATTCCTCCGCCACCAAACGTGAATACGTTTGAACAGATCAACTTACGCGATCTATTGGATATACTCTGTCAGACCTTCTTCCATATACGTTGTCCTGGGACTGGACAAACCGAAGGCACTATTCAGTGAATCCATCCTACCTAGGCTTTTCACAATAGCCCTTGCACTTCACTCCGTCTTCAATTATCTTCAGCGTACTTGATTCGCAATGCTTATGCTAATACGGAGTGGTTCTTCGGATAATAATCCAACCGGTCTCTCCATATTTACAACGTGAATATGGTCAAAACTTTGATAGTCTGTGATTCAACTATCAAATGAAAACATGTCGGTGTACAAACAACGATCTTATTTCCAAATGGAATTTCGATCGATCAATCATCATATGTTCATATTTCCTTATTTCATATATTTAGAAAATATATGTTATTAATCATTGGAAAACATTTCCATAGCTTATTTTCACATCACTATTATTTCGCAACTATCAGTCCCTAACTGTAACTAGTATGAGAACAATTCTCTAAGTATCAATTCGGAAGGTCGAAACCAACATCAGATCGTCACTTCGAAAACCGTTCAACTTACCCTCTCCAGTTAGTTTTTGAATTTGCTTAACTCTATTTCTTAAATTCTAATCATGAAAACATTTCATTTTCTATGTTTAGAAAACATATCTGACTATATTTGGAAAACGTTTCCAAAACTCATTTACGGATTTCCAATGAACGCTGTATAAAACATCGTTTCGCTTAATCCATTTATCGCTTATTCCTTAACTTTATTTCAGATCAACCTTTCTATCGAACCACAACTATTCCTTTGTCAATTCTGAAGTCAATCAAGTTGGGGTATAATTACCTCTCAGACCTTAATTGAACAACGTCCTTTACTGTGAAATAGATGAAGTTCGTCACTCACTTTTTCCAATCATCTGTTTACGCAAATTCTCGGATTCAGGTTACGAATCCACTTCTTATATGAAAACGTTTGATTATAACTATAACGTTATAATCCTACTCCTGCAATGTCTAACCTAAATTATAACTTTATCTCCTAACTCGAATAATTTAACAGACACCTAATTTCTAAATCAATAACTAAATCTTAATTTAAACCCTGGAAAGTAAATAGTACTTTTCCCGAATTTGCTATAATCGAATTCGACGTATAACTCTCTTTCGAGTAATCTCTATTCGATTAACTCTCCCTCGAATAACCTATATTCGATTATCTCTCTTCGAATAACTCATATTCGAAATCTCTCTCTTTTGAATAAACAATATACGATCTCTTTCTTCCGTATATGCTATATTCGAAAATCTCCTTTCGATTTACTAATCGATAACTCCTTTCGATCAAACTAAATTCGATAACTCCTTTAACTCTATTCGAATAACTAATATTCGACTAACTCCTTTGGATCAACTCATTTAATTAACTCCTTCGAATAACTAATTCGAATAACTTACCTTCGAGTAACCAATATTCGATTTACTCTAACTCGATTAACTTACTTCTAATCGATTTACTCCATTTCGATTCAACTTAATTCAAATCGATTAACTTAACTCAAATTGATTAACTCCTTTCGAATAACTAAATTCGATTTAACTTCTCTAACTCTACTCGAATAAATTATATTCGATTAACTCTTTTAACTTTACTCGAATAAACTATATTCGATTAACACTTTCTTTCGAATAACTATATTCGATTAACTCTTCGTCTAACTCCTTTGGATTAACTCTTCGAATAACTCCTTTGGATTAACTCTTCGACTAACTCCTTCGGATTAACTAACTTCGAATAACTCCTTTGGATTAGCTAACTTCGAATAACTCCTTTGGATTAACTAACTTCGAATAACTCCTTTGGATTAGCTAACTTCGAATAACCAATATTCGATAACTACTCTTCGAATAATATTCGATAACTCTTCTCAAATGAATCACATTTGATTTCTCCACTCGAATAAACTATATTCGATAACTCTTCTCAAATGAATAACATTTGATTTCTCCACTCGAATAAACTATATTCGCTTACTCTTCCCTCGAATATACCATATTCGATAACTCTACTTCGAATAAGTGATATTCGGCAACTCTACTCGATTAACTCCACTTGGATAACTCTAACCGGTTAACTCTAACTGGTCAATTCTAACTGAGTAACTCTACTGATCAACCCTAACTGGTCAACTTTAACTGGTCAACTTTAACTGGTCAACTCTAACTGTTTATCTTTAACCGGTAAACCTAACTGGTTAACTCAAATGGTTTAACCTAACTTGATTTACTTGTCTCGATTAACTGAACTAATCCACTTAGTTTAACTTAGTTAATTCACTTTGATTAACTCTAACCGATTTACTTAGTTTAACTCAGCTAATTCACTTTGATTAACCCAACTAATTTACTTCGATTAACCAATTAGTTTAACTTGACTAATTCACTTAGTTTGACGCAACTAATTCACTTTGATTTACAAATTAGTTTAACTTAACTAAGTCACTTAGTTTGACGCAACTAATTCACTTTGATTTACCAATTAGTTTAACTTAACTAATTCACTTTGGTTAACTTAACCAATTACTTTGATTAACTCGACTAACTTGCTTTGGTTAACCTAACAAATTACTTTGTTTAACTCTATTCGAATAAGTAATTCGAATCACTCTAATGTGTTTAACTCTATTCAAACATCTAATTCGAATAACTCATTTCGAATAACTAAATTCGATTAACTCCTTTTATTTACGTTTATTCATTTCAAAAGATTTCCTTTTTACAACGTTTATCCATTGATAAAGATTTACTTTTTACAACGTTTATCCATTTATAAAGATTTACTTTTAGTAACGGTTCTTCACTTTATAAATGTCCTTTTAATAACGTTTCTACTTCTCTATATAAGTCCAGACTTATATATATTCCATTTATCAACGATAAATAATTTATTTAATTTATAAAACATTATTTATAAATTAATCTACTTCAATTTATCTGTTTAAAACAGATTTCCTATTTAATATCTCATTTAAATCCATATCGTGTTATACCGTGTGCGAAGCACGTGTTTAAATCTATCCTTGTATAATTCTATTTATTTTCCGAACAAGTGTTCCTTTATTTATTCCCTAAATAAATATCCCTTTATTCCATTTATTTATAATCTAAATAAATGTTCCTTTATTTATTTCCTAAATAAATAAATGTTTTCATTTTATAAAATCCTATCGATCTTATAAATAAGATTTATTTTCAATATAAACATTGAAAATTTCCTTTTTTACATTCTAGTATCACCTACGGTGTGTAACGTGTCGTATAACAATGATCGGTATCATTCAACCATATGAAATCAATAACAGATTTCATAACACATCATATATCACAATATATGAAAAACGGTAAAATAAATGTTGAGGAATCCAGTCGGATTCCTCCAACCTGTTTCCCTGCATCACAGATGTTAGACAATACAACAACATCGATTTCACTTCACTGTGAAATATTCTGATAGCAGAATCAACATATGACTATTTAACGGTTTATATATATACGTAAATATATATATAAAATCTCTACTAACTGACTAGCAGTTCAATCAAACAGTCAACACATAGTCAAACAGTCAAACAAATAATATTTTAACAGTTCTAAGAATACAACATGAAAATAAAACTGTTTAGAGTTTGTGAGATTTACTCACATTTGACAATCATCGTTAATAACGATAATCATCGCTTGATTTGATTCAGACGGACAATTTATTTTGCATAAATTTCAACGAGCTCCGGCGGACTTCCAGTCAGTTCCATCGTGTAGTGTCCGTCCATACGATCCCAACGGATCTTGTTTTGCTCAATTCTGATATCGTATGGTCAAGTTATGATATCGACAAGTTTATACGTTATTTAAATTAAATTTAACTAATATTATTATAAATTTGGCCTTACATATATTGATTCGGCCCATCATCCTGATCCACGCTGGTCCCTTTCCTTCCAGTATTAAAAACGTGTGTGCTCCAGTGATCTTCACTTCCCTTTTTCGAAACTCTACGCACTTTCCTTTTTTATACATTTTGTTTTCTCTATATTTTTTTACACATGGGCCTTACTGAAAACAAAGTATCAGCCCAATACTTCTTTAGATAAACCCCACGTCCGTACCTGTTTTGCTTCATCTTCTTCATGAACATGGAACTTCCGCCTCCTGTTCACGCACCCAAGCCCCGTACCCTCTTCTCGCGCCACTTCCTGCTTTCGTTTACACCCTCTGCCGCATCTTTAAACTTCCATTACCTCTCCAACAGTCCACCGCATTCCAACAAAACAAAAGCCATGGCCGACTCCTCACCACCCTGCTCTTTCGCTCCCTGGTTCTCCTCTAAATGAACAAAACTTTTGCCGCTCCATTACCTGCGTGTGCCCACAAATCCTTCCTCACACTTCACCACACACCAGCATGTCACCATTTCCTTCATCCTTGACACAGTCTATCCGAAACTTCATTATACCCGCAAGCCTATACCATTTCCGCACCCTCTTCTTTTCCACGTGCCTTCCACCTTCCACGTCCTTGCTCCCCCTACCACGCCTGCACAAGTTTACATCACCTCCACCACTCCATGTATACGTTGTCATCAAATCCTACTTCCCGTAAATATTCCGAACACAAATGCTTCACCGTTACCGTGATTTACAGCCCACCCTACTGACCTTCTCGCACCCAAGCCTTCCACTCAGCAAGTTTGGTGACTTCTTTTATTTTTGAGAAATAAACAGGTGTTTTTGAATCCACGTTTGGATTTACTTTTCTGAGTAGAGTATTGGATTTGTTTTAAGTTTTTGTAGTGGAAGGATGGAGTACTGGTTTGTTTAGTGGTGAGGAATGTCGCACGTCTTCTGCACAATATCCATTTAATTATGCGGCTTCACGGTAGCACACAATACTCTACACAATATGATAATGTTTTGAAGGGACGTAGACCTTTAAGTAACGAAACAAATATATATAAATATAGGGTAGTTTCTTTTATATTATAAAGTTTAACGCACCCCATTTCGTAGAGTTCCGTTCATATCTGAGCTGTTGCGGACATAAATGAGAATACGATCGTGTCCAGTGAGGTGTCATGATCCCAAAAATAAAATAATATCGGTAGGTGGACTCATATTTTGAAACTTCAAAATGTTGATTTCAGGGTGCGAAATACTTCAAATACAAAGTTGCTTATTTAATTAATTAAAAATTACAGTAAAATTCTAAAAATTAAATTATCACTACGTCTCAAAAGAACCTTGTTTAAATTCAAGCCTGATATTTAAATATTCTCAAATAACCGTTATGGTCAGGGCGCTGCATTTCTGAGAATTTGATTTGGACGTAACTCAAAATCTACACGACGAAATCTCGATTTTTCTCTTCCATATGGAAAATATAGTTCAACAGATCCGTACGTTTCTTGTTTCACAGAAATCCGGCTTAAAATGAATCATGTACATTCAGTTGAAGTTCGAATCGCCAAATTTCAAACTGCCGCGACGTTTCAGGTTCGTTTTAATTATAATTATAATTTATAAGTTCGAACGTTGTACTTTAAGTTATCGATATCGCCAAATCGATATATAAATAATTAAATAAATTAATTATTCGACAGCTAACAAAACGCGCCATTACAACCGCTTACAATCAGCCCAGTAATCGTGCACCACCCTGCCTAGTTTCAGGGTACCGTTGATACCTAAATTGGGTTACTACTGAAATGGGTCCATACGTTACCAGGGTTTTCTAGTCAAACATGTTAAGTGGTTAAGTCTATGTATATACCTAACCCCCACCCATCAATATTTGTTAACATGTTGAATTTTGGTTAAGTGTTTTCAGTTGACTTAACCCTACTACCTGTCCTTAGCCTCTTGGAGCACCGACCACTCACATTAGACATATATCACTACGGTTATTGGATGTGCCAGTTGGTTCCGGGCAGGTTTACACCGTAGTTCAGTCTAACCTCGGGTCTTTATTGGGCTCAATGTTTAACCACCCACATTGGATAGGTATTGTTGTGACTACTGGACAGCCAGGCGGGTCCGGGCAGGTTTATGTCACAACTCAATCCAAACTCGGGTCAAACATGTCGTCTTTTCTAGATTTACATATTTTATTATTTATGCAAATGTCATGTCGTCTTTTAATTTGGGTATAACAATTTATACCGCTAAAATGTCACAGTCGTTGGCACGCGCCAAACATGCCAACATATTTATTATATCATGTTTTTCACCCATCGCTATTACCCCCGTTTGTACGTACTAATGTTGGGCTCGACATAATTCAGCCCAACTTGATAAACGTGAGAAAAGGGGAAATACAGAACACATAATATTTCTATGATACATAGAAGGTGTAGCGCATGAACTTGCAAATTGGCGTTAACATAAACATTGGATCATGTGAACTTGCATTCAAAAATAAACATACAACTAAATGGGTGTCACATAGGATGGCATATGTAGATTTATACAAACTTGTGTTTTAACATATTAACTTGGTATAATGTCGAACACAATACTAGCATGTTGTAAATTAACCCAAAAATGTCCAAATCTAATATATAGTCTATTTCCACATGAACTTGCATAGTTTATGTAACCCAAACTGCATTTAACATAGTTCTGACAATACTTGTAATGGATCTAAGATGTATACATAAGTTTTGAGGCATGTAGGCATAAAAGATCTCAGATCTAGGATATGTTTACATAAGTATATGGCCCATGATATCAACATAAACATAAAGGGGATATTAACATAAACATGAGAGGGATCTAATCATAGATTTTGCCACAAACTTGCAATTGCAATTACTTTCATATACAATCGTATAATAAACTTGCATCGACCCATTTATGCCACTAATCAATACACAAAATCACGATAGAAACATTACAATACACAAGATCTACATCATTATACAACAATAATATAATTCTATTCTCAATTACATCGTATCACATCATAACTTTATTCAGATTCTGAAAGACCACTATACTTACAACGTGTGACGAGATCTTGTTTTCTGATTTCTGTTTTCTGAATTTGGAGGTGCTCTCCTTTGGGTAGCAATTTGTTGATTGATTTGATTAGACTTTAATTTGCTTCTTAGTTTGATTCTTGGCGGCTACGATCAACTCCTTCCTGGCAGCATGACGACTCCTCTCTTATCTTCTTATGTGAATTAGTTGAGTTTAGGGTGTATTTATAGAGTTTTCAAGTTAATTTGAGCTGTCAAATGCAAACAGGGAGGGAAATCAGACCGTACAGCGCACCAGAAGTCGAACCAGGGTCAGACCCACCTGGTCAGGCCGACCAGGCAAGTTGACCTGCAGGTCGACACCCAAGTCGACTGCGCAGTCGACTTGGGGGAGGGGAGGTTGACTGCCCAGTCGACACTAGTGTCAACCTGGTCACTGGGCGGGAATTTTCCCGCCCAGCCCAGTTTGAACTCGAATTCGAATTTTAAAACCTGTTCTGAGCTGTTTTTGAATTTCAAATTTATTCTGAAACTTCCGGAGATCATAACTCCTTCATTCGGAGTCCGTTTCATGCAAACTCGGACTCTATCTCAACCAGAATTCCGAGACGAACGCAATGGCGTAAGCCATTTCCCTTAATTCTTTCATTAGAATTAATTATACTTTAATTTATGAATTTCACTGTTACAGAATATACGGGGTGTTACATTACTCCACCAAAAATAGCAGAAGGCTCAGAAAAATATGCGGTCTCTTCTAGAATGTACAAGACGTCCACACGATTCCACTGTCTCTTGTTTCACTGAATTTCGTCAACAGACGAAAAAGATATGATTTTTACAGTGAAATCATAAACGGTAGCGCTTTTAAAATGCTATAATATAGTTTAATATATATAAATCGTTACCTCTCTGTTTGGTTCGAAACTAGGGTTGGGAATTTCGCAAAATCCATGAAGCTAGAGGACGATCGGCCTTCGCAGCGTCAAAGGGCTAGGAGAGAGTTTCGCGCGCGTGGGAATTGGGCCAGATCGGTGGACCCTAGTGTTCATGGTGGCGGCCTGAAATGATCGACTTCGAGCTGGCGGATCTTGCTGACGGCTGAATGAGGAGGGGCAAGACCAGGTCGGATTTTAAGAGGAGGGAGAGCTGGACAAAAACCCTAACTGGCGGAGGGGCCGAAAGTGGAGGAGGCGGTCGGAATCGGAGCTGGAAGCTTTGAAGAGATTTCTGCCTTCAATCGCGACTGTCCGTGAGAGAGAAAAGGATTTTCCTTTTTTTATAAAAAATCTGATTGGCCGGGAGGTTTTAAAAGGGGTTTTCTGACACAACCTCCAATCCAAACCCAACGACTGTCGTCCCAAGCGTTTTACCCCCATTCCGAACACAATGGGATATGTTTCGTAGGCCCATTCGACTGTTTCAGTCAGTTTTCCTTCAATTTAAAATATATAACATTCAATATTAGATTTGAACGTACATTTCGATTTGCCAGGGCCACAAACTGATTCAAAAATTTCCAGAAAAATAAATCCAGCTATGTTTTGACGATACGGTCCCAACAAAACTAGTTTCGTCAAATTCTGAGACCGTTTGAAAAATGGCCCATTTCTGGTCTATCCAATTTAACTATAATTGACCAAAACACAATTTCCTTTGCCACGCTCACATATTGACTTCAAAAATTATGAAATTTGAAACCTAGCAATAGTTTAATATCCCAAATCCAACAAAAGTGGTTTCGTCGAATTCCGAGGTCGTTTGCAAAATGGCCATTTTCACGGGCTATATATAAATTCCATAGGGACCTTTCTGAAAATTCATTTGGCCATAACTTTTGCTTTCCAGTATGAAACTTCGATTTTTTAGATTCGTTAGAAAGGTATTCACTAACAGATTTAAATATTTTTGGTTTCACTCAAATCCGTTTTGTTTTGCACCCGGTACAGTCAGTCGAAGTTTGAATTCAAATTTTGAAACTACCGCGCCATTTCAGGCCTTGTTTATAATTCAAAGTAATTATATTTATTTTCAACTTCGATTCAAACTTAATTTTCATCATTATTATTTAAAATATTTATTTTAAATATTTAAAATCCACTATTTTAGCCAATTTAAAATTTTCAAATTGGTTCAGATTTTCCGGGTCGTTACAATCTCCCCTACTTAAAACTTTTCGTCCCCGAAAAGGAACAAAGTCGAAAGTGGTGTGATTAATCAACTCTATCTTCTATCCGGCTTCCATTCTCCAACTTTTCAGTTTCTGAGAATTTTCAAATTCTTCAAAAATTTGGCTAACACCCGGAATTTTCGAAAAATTTCGCCATAACCTCCTTTGTACGGGGAGAGGTTTGGAAATTTATTGGGCCGTATTAGGTACCCAATAAATCCTAATAAGCATACACATATTTATAGTGATATATTCTGGTGTTTACAGGGGAGCGTGTATAGATAATAACTCCAGAGAATAAATTCTCGTCACCCTGTCAAAGCCTGAGGGAGTGTGTATTTTAATTGCTCCAGAGGATAAATCCTCGTCACCTCGTCCCGTGTGGGAAATAAATAGTCCATGTGCCGTATCTAATGACTAGAGAGACGTGATTATTGTCAACTCCAGACCCGTGTGGGGTTTTTATTAATTTGGCAATTTTATCGTTACCATTTATATGGTCATATAAGTCATCAGTTCAACCTGTAAAATATAGTCATCGCCATACAAGCCTCTCGCTCGTATGGTAAATCTTCCACCTCATCACACAAGCTCCATCTGCTTATGTGGTATATGATGAAGTATGCCTATCTTCAAGAAGTATGCCATGTAATGTAGTTCAAAATTAATTGTTACTATCCTATGGCGACGTTTTTGATTACACACAGAACAACCAGCACTCCGCATCCAATGGCATTCACAGGAGTTGATATAATAATATTTCACATCCAACTCATTAAGGTTTACCTATTTGTCGGGCACGCAAATAAATTCTTTACTCAACAGCTATCCAATTACCTGTTCAAACATATATAATGCACAAGAATATATTTCTATCTATTTTTAAATCAGTTTAATGTGTGATTTAATCAAATAAATTCTATCATTCATTCTATTATTGATTAAATTAACTATCGTTTCAACAATTTAATTAATCAAATCTACTATCACACAACACAAACAACAATCAAATTGTTTTTAACTTTTCAAATATATATCTTTTATATATTCAAAAATCTTATTTCTAAAACCAGACTATATATATAATCACAAATACATTATTTACAAACATACAACTCTCGACTCGTTCTGGGGCACTTCTGACCCCATCTCTAATGAGTTGTTCTGATTCTGCTATACTCATACTAGTATATTGCTGATCCTATCTGTACTGAGCTATTCGTCCTAGAACACTACTGGTTCAATCTTTGACGAGTTCGTTAATATGTTATATTCCAGAGCTAAGCTTAACCAAAGCTCTGATACCAAATGAGACAACCCCAAATCCCGTACTGACGGTGGCAAGGGTAATCCTTGGAATATAACACAGAAACAGATAATAACAGAACAGAATTAAACAAATACACCAGATAATGCACAATAGAATATACTGGATAAACGTAATCATCAGAGTTACGCAGTATACAGGATCATACTTAGTACAAATACAGTTCAGCTATACATAAATGTCTACAGCGGAAATAAACATAATATGCACAACAGGAGCTGAACATCATAAAAAGAGATAAATGATAAAATCCATCTTCAGCTCCAGTTATCCGGATAAAGCCTGCTAAACCTGAATACAAGGCTGCCCATGTAGAAAAAGGGGCACCCGAGTTTGAAAGTGAAACAAACTACGAGTCAGTCATGGGATTGGTATGAGAAATCTACTCAACACATTTAAAATTTGGCTAATCACTGGACCATGCCACTTTCGTGGAACGGGTTCACTCCATCGGATTGCCAGTGCTTTAAAAACAAATCTTTCTTTTAAACATCGCAATGCTTTTTATAAAAATGAAGCCATTATAAGACTCAGTTCCCATCACACAATGCAACGCAAACCGGAGGATAGAGTTTTTACCTTATAATGGCCAAGATATGTTTGATATGAATAAAACAAAAGCATTTGATATTACTACTAGTGTTTATATGTTTCAAAAACAATTTTGAATCATAACTATCAATCATAGACGACATTAATGCCCCATACCACTATGTCGCCATATATAGGTATACAATCAAAACCGTACGGTCACGTATTTGGAAATTGGATTTCCGTCATGAACCAAGGCAAAAAATAGCCCTTACCGACTTCAAGACAATCTAGCCTATGTCTCAGGCAAGTACTCAGTCAAGCCTTTGGAGAGATAGGGCCGGTCCACCGATGTGGATTAAAATTCCTGAACACTACGTTTCCCCGCCCTACGGGGAGTAAATGAGCCAACGAATGACTCCATCGGTCCCGGATCGACCGATATATCCGAGGCGCCTCGCTATCCATCATCCACATAAGTAAAATGTCAGGCCGTGTAAAAACACCGACACAACTCCTAGCTAAAAAGAAATGCATGCCCTCCCTGAGGTCCTTCTCCCGTTTCTGGTTCATACCGGGGTTTGAGGCTCGCGAATTCACGTTATACACAAAGCTATGCCACACAGGCGGTGCTTTGATCATCAAACACAAGACTTTGCTTTTCAATAGAAGCCCTGATCACTGCATCTTAGCATGTCACACAGGCAATTCATACCATGCAACTGATGGCAATCAATCACATAGAATAAATTCCAATGTCAGACACACAATCCATTTACAAGTCTGTTCTGGGTCGGAACGAAACCGGAGGCACTATATACCTCGCAAACCCATCGATCTCCACATACGTCTGGACGATCACCACTCATTATCCATATTTCGGGATGCCTCCCAATCAGGACATCAGTTGCCATCGAAAAAAGGTGAAGATTTCTGGTCTTCAACCACCGTCTTCATCTTCGATTTCTTATCGTCGATTCAGTTATTCAGAATGGGATAAACCCGGTCTTTCTTAGCAACTCGTGTATATAATAAACACGTGCTACATAAACACTATATACACATCATTTCAATTCATTAGTCATTTACCGTCAATCAGTAAGAGAACGATTTCCCAAATATTAACCCCGAAGGCCGAAACCAACATCAGATCAAAATCCAGGAAACCATTCAACTTAGATAACCTTCAGTTAATTTCTCAATTTCACATCCATATCGTTTATAATATTTTATAACGATTTATCACTATTTTTATTTATTTTAAAATAGCCAATTTATTCAAAACGACGCTTCGGGCCATAAAGCAGCCGTGGCGCTGTTTTTCTTCAGATTTGATTTACACATATCTGAAAATCTAACTGTTGGATCTTCACAAAATTTACATCATTAGAAAGATCTTTTCAAAACGAATCCAACGGTTCCAGTTTCGGGAAAATCCGACGGTCGGATCTCCCGGAATAATCGTTTGAAGTTTCGATTTCAAAATACAAACTGCAGCGTCGTTATTCGATTTAATATAATTATATTTATATATATAAATATAATTGATTCTGGCGCTGTTTTCTTCAGATTTGAATTAAACATTCCAGACAATCCAACCGTTGGATTTTTACAAAGTTGGTGCCGTTGGAAAGATATTTCCAAAGCGAACCCAACGGTTGCGGTTTCGGGAAAATCCGATGGTCGGATCTCCCGCACTAATTGTTTGAAATCACGGTTTCAAAATACGAACTAAAGCTTCGTTTTTCGATATATTTCAATTCCATTTTATATATATATATATATCGATTCTTCGAATTCAAAACTATATTATTTTCATACCTTTGATAAAAATGATATTTTTATCCAACCGACAATTATTCCAATACTTCGCTATTTCAACTATTCGTGTATATAGTAAAAATGTGATTTTTATTGTAAAACGATTTATTTCAAAACACGACTATTTTATACAGTTAATATAGGTGATAAAAATCGGATTTTTATTATAAAACAATTTATTTCAAAACAAGATTATTTTATATAGTTCATATTGATGATAAAAATAGTATTTTTATTATAAAACAATTTCTTTCAAAATATGAATACCATTCAACACATGAATTTCAATTCAACGAATGAATTTCGATTCAAGACATGAAGGTTTTCTATAGTTTGTATATATAGATAAAAAGGTGATTTTTTTTGTTAAAACAATTTATTTAAAACACGAATACCATTCAACACATGAATTTTTATCCAACGAATGAATATCGATTCAACACATGAAGGTTTTCTATAGTTTATATATATAGAGTAAAAAAAGGTGATTTTTATCGTTAAAACAATTTATTCAAAACACGAATACCATTCAACACATGAATTTCAATTCAACGAATGAATTTCGATTCAACACATGAAGGTTTTCTATAGTTTGTATATATAGATAAAAAGGTGATTTTTATATTTAAATCACGAATACCATTCAACACATGAATTTCAATTCAACGAATGAATTTCTATTCAACACATGAAGGTTTTATATTCAACAGACGAATATAATTTCAACACAGGAAAATAATTCTAATACATGAATATCATTCAAAGTTTCGGCAGTACGGCTCCTCGCTCTACCTTAAAGCCTCGCAGCTTTTGACAATGAGGAATCATGCATCTAGTTCGCACGCAGGCGGCATGTATATATTTTTTCATTTCCACAAACTAATCCTATGTGGTTTCAACCAAATATTTCTCAACCACAAACGGGTATTTTTCAACCACAATCAATCAATTCCAACCACAAACAATTCTAATCAACCATTCGTAATCAACCAATTTTCATACCAATCACAACCAATAAATATCGTCCATGATTTTTGGACGAGGGGCGTATATGTATAAATATATATATATATATATATATAGCATTTCACTTCTATTTCAACACATATATAATTTTTACAATGCATATATAACTTATACATCGAACGTACAACTTATACAACGCTTATACAAGAGGTGTACAACGCTTATATAACTCATACATCGACTATATAATTTATACATCATCGTTTTCCATATCGTTTATAAATTAGAAATCTCACATTGGGTTCCACTCCACCAAAAATAGCAGAAGGCTCAGAAAAATATGCGGTCTCTTCTAGAATGTAGAAGACGTCCACACGAGTCCACTGTCTCTTGTTTCACTGAATTTCGTCAACAAACAAAAAAGATATGATTTTTACAGTGAAATCATAAATGGTAGCGCTTTTAAAATGCTATAATATAGTTTAATATATATAAACCGTTACCTCTCTGTTTGGTTCCAAACTAGGGTTGGGAATTTTGCGAAATCCGTGAAGCTAGAGGACGATCGGCCTTCGCGGCGTCGAAGGGCTAGGAGAGAGCTTCGCGCGCGTGGGGGAGTGGGCCAGCTCGGTGGACCCTGGTGTTCGTGACGGTGGCTTGAAACGCTCGACTTCGAGCTGGCGGATCTTGTTGACGGTTGAATGAGGAGAGGCGAGACCAATCGGATTTGAAGAGGAGGGAGAGCTGGACAAAAACCCTAACTGGCGGAGGGGCTGAAAGTGGAGGAGGCGGTCGGAATCGGAGCTGGAAGCTTTGAAGAGCTTTCCGCCTTCAATCGCGACTGTCGGGGAGAGAGAAATGGATTTTCCTTTTTTTTAATAAAAAATCTGATTGGCCGGGAGGTTTTAAAAGGGGTTTTCTGACATAACCTCCAATCCAAACCCAACGACTGTCGTCCCTAGCGTTTTACCCCCATTCCGAACACAATGGGATATGTTTCGTAGGCCCATTCGACTGTTTCAGTCAGTTTTCCTTCAATTTAAAATATATAACATTCAATATTAGATTTGAACGTACATTTCAATTTACCAGGGCCACAAATTGATTCGAAAAATTCCATAAAAATAAATCCAGCTATGTTTTGACGATATGGTCCCAACAAAACTTGTTTCATCGAATTCTGAGACTGTTTGAAAAATGGCCCATTTCTGGTCGACCCAATTTAACTGTAATTGACCAAAACACAATTTCCTTTACCACGCTCACATATTGACTTCAAAAATTATGAAATTTGAAACCTAGCAATAGTTTAACATCCCGGATCCAACAAAAGTGGTTTCGTCGAATTCCAAGGTCGTTTGCAAAATGGCCATTTTCACGGGCTATATATAAATTCCATAGCGACCTTTCTGAAAATTCATTTGGCCATAACTTTTGCTTTCCGCTATGAAACTTTGATTTTTCAGATTCGGTAGAAAGGTATTCACTAACAGATTTAAATATTTTTGGTTTCACTCAAATCCGTTTTGTTTTGCACCCGGTACAGTCAGTCGATGTTTGAATTCAAATTTTGAAACTACCGCGCCATTTCAGGCCTTGTTTATAATTCAAAGTAATTATATTTATTTTCAACTTCGATTCAAACTTACTTTTCATCATTATTATTTAAAATATTTATTTAAAATATTTAAAATCCACTATTTTAGCCAATTTAAATTTTTTAAATTGGTTCAGACTTTCCGGGTCGTTACACCGACTATCGTCCCTAGCTAATTACCCCCATTCCGAACACAATGGGATATGTATCGTAAGTTGATTCGATTGTTTCGACCAGTTTTCATCAAAATTAAAATATAAATCTATATATTGAATTTGATCGCGCATTTCAATTTACCGGGGCCACATACGGACTCTGAAAATTCCCGAAAAATATTTTTTTGCTTCGTATTGATGATACGGTTCTAACAAAACAAATTCAGTCAAATTCTGAGACCGTTTGAAAAATGGCCATTTTCTAGTCGATTGAAATTAACTAAAACTGTCAAAACACATTTTACTTCACCACGCTCACATATTGATAAGAAAAATTATGAATTTTGGAATCTAGCAATAATTTGACATCTCGGATCCAACAAAAGTGGTTTCGTCGAAAACAGAGGTCGTTTGTAAATTTTCCATTTTTAGGGTCCAAAATTTCATAGCGACTATTCTGACACGCTCACATATTGATAAGAAAAATTATGAATTTTGGAATCTAGCAATAATTCGAAATCCTGGATCCAACAAAAGTGGTTTCGTCGAAAACAGAGGTCGTTTGTAAATTTTCCATTTTTAAGGGCCAAAATTCCATAGCGACTATTCTGGATTTTCATCTGGGCATAAATTTTTATCCCCGCTATGAAATTTTAATTTTTCGGATTCGTTGGAAATATATTCTCAAATAGATTCAAATATTTTTGGTTTCACCAAAATCCAGTTTATTTTGAATCATGTACATTCATTTGAAATTTGAAATCAAAATTTCAAACTACCGCGCCATTTTCAATTCCTTTTATAATTAAAAATAAAATATTTATATTCTAACGTCAATTCAAATAAATATATTCATTCTAATTCTATTTAAAATAAATTTCTCATCGTCATTATTTAAAATAATCCATTTTAAAATTTCAAAATTCATCAAAACTGCCAAAATAAAATTTTTAAATTGGTTCGGATTTCCGGGTTATTACACCGAGATACCGATCGATCCCGGGATATGAGAACCGAAGGATATGAAATCTCATATCCCCTCACCTATAAATAGCCCTGGTCTTGGTATTTTCTGGATCTTTTGGCTGTTTCATCTGCATGCTGGAAGCTTGACCTTGGAGCATTTTAATGGCTTCTTTCTTGGTTTCTATGGCTTTCGAAGGTCTCAGGGACTTATAAACTTCATATTGAAGTTTCCTAATGACATTTTGACATTTAGATAGGATCTTGGCTTGCTTTTTGGATATTGGAGAATATTTGGAGCTTTTTGGATATGGAAGGATTTTAGTGGCTATTTGGGCATTATAGGGAGTTGGCAAGCACTTTGCCTCTCTCCGTTCGTAACTTTGTAAATTCAAAGTGTTTGGACTTGGATTATTCTTATAACTATAAGTGAAATGATGAATAATTTCTGTGAAAAGAACGTGGGTGTTAGTTCCAACCATTATAAACTTGGTGTTGTTTACTTTTTTGCATTTTTGCATCTGAATTATGATATGATTTACTCCATAATCCATCTCATCGGGTTTTGGCTTGTGTTAACCAATTCCACACATCAACACCAGTCAACTAGTATGGTTTCCATTTTGATAAACAATTAATTTATGGGTTTTAGTTCCATTTTCATTGATAAGATATTAACCTTCTCTTTCGATAAACCTTTTTTTAATGGATTCACAATGTTATTGTTTGATCTTACATAGTCAATAATGATAACCCATTGGAGAGAGATTGTCTTACCATTTTATGTCTACGATGAATATGTTGGGACTTTCCATAGAGGGAGGAATATTTTTGTAACAATCTTGAAATAAAGTTGCTCCATCTATGATACTTAAGGTTATCAAAAAATAATTTTCTAAAATAAAATAGACATTTCTTTGTGATGTTGGGCAGCAACCACATAACAACGACAAACTCAAAAGAGTTTTATTAAAAAAACTCGTGGAGAGAACAAGAAGAAGAGAAGGAAAATAATGAGTTAATCTATGTACTACTTCTATCTATATATAGCTAGGAAGACGTGTCTATTTGTTCTCAGTAATTCCTTTTAGGTAAGTGGCGGCGACATTCTGGAAAGGTTGCAAAACTTCATCAAAAAGGCATGACCATTTGACTGTCAAATGTATAGGGATAAATGCCTCTAACACATCTCCAATGCCCAATCGCCCATGTTAGGTGGGCACAACATGCATGGTGGTGTGTTGCACTACCCGCTTAGGTAATCATGCTTCCCTATCTCTCTTTGTCGCATATTAATTATAATAAGGTTCACATCATAGTATATTAACATATAATGTGTATTCTATTATACTATATTGGACTACACATATATTAATACATTTAATGCCTTATGTTTTCCAAATATATGTTATTTTATTTCCTAAACCCCCATAGAATGAGTATTTCCTAAGTCTTATTCTTAGTTTTCATGAAATTGACATCGTACTAGTTTAAGTAGCACATTGGTCTTGAACTTTCCTAATTTTTATACTTTTGAATTACTAGAAATTGGTCATAGGTTGACTTAGAGAAGTAAGCGTTTTGTATAAATCTAATATAGATAACACACAATAAGTGTTTCTTGTCCTTCTTGATTCTCTGTTTTTGTTCACTTTTTCCATGTAACCAACTTAGTCTCATGAGTGTTTAGAGAATTTAGCGTAATAATCTTCATAAAGTGATGCCTTTGAACTCGCATCAGTGATACCATAAACAATGTTTTGTAATAACCCACTTGATTCTTCATATTACTTAGTATAGACATTACTTAAGCTTCCAAATTTATCATATTTTCCGATAGGTATTGCACTGACTTATCAAAATAATTGTTTGAGAGTATACTAGTGCTGTCAAGTTTATTATAGACTTCATTATCACTTTGAACCTAGATCCTGGGAGCCTCGATCAACAAGATAGGTTTTCATTTTATATAAACTTTTAGTTTATAGGCCTTATCCCATTCCCATCTATAAGATATTAACATTCTCCCTAGGTAAACCTTTTGTTAGTGCATCTGCAAAAATGTTATCATTTTATCTTACAAATATAGTCAACTGTGACAACCTTTCTGGAGATAAGTTATCTAACTATTTTATGACTATGAAAAACATATTTAAATTTTGCATAGAAAGAGCAATATTTTTGTAACAATCTTGATATGACACAGAGTAACGACAAACTCAGGAGAGTTTTATTAAGAATTGTAACAAACTGAATTTTTGGAAGAGGGTTGTAATAGCTCAGAGAATTTAAGCATTTGAAAATAAAATAAAATAAGATTTACAAATGTTTATATTTGGAATTTGGACATCTGTCCATTTTGAACTTTGTATCTACTTTTAAAATGAAGATGCTTTTGTAACCTCAGTGTAAACATTTTGCCAAAAGTTAACATTATCAACAAATACTAGTTTGGAACCCGTGCTCCACGCATGGGTCAACGTTGAAAGCAGTATGAACGTTTGTCAAAGTTTGGCAGATAAATGATACTTATGTCATTAACTTATTTGAAATTATTTGTAGAATTCAACTTGAAAATATGGATCTTGTAATTTAATTAAGAAATTCAGTCTTGAAAATGAATTTTGATACTTGATATTTGATTATGGTTTTAAAATCTAGTCTATTATCAATATTATTTCTGAATCAATTTTGTAAATGTGAATTTAATTTTTTTTATTTAATTCTAAATTTTTTTTGTTAAACTTTTACGATATTAATATTTTAAACTAATTCAAAAATATTGTTTAAGAAACTATAACTTGATTTAACTTGAGGAATTAGATTTGAATTTGTCTTGTGAAAAAAATTAAATTTAAAAACTGTATTTAAGTATGCATATTGCTTCTATATACGTAGTATATAAAATTGTTGTACACCTTGAAAATATATTTTTATTCAAATTTTTCTCTTGCCATTGTTAGCTGAAATGGTTGCCACCTGTTAGAATGGTTCTGAAATTTTATTACACGTGTTGTCTTCAGTCAGCTGCTGTTCAATTCGTTGAATTAAAAAATAGGGGTACTCCTCTTTGTTTGGGAGAACTCTGGAAACCTCTCCTTCATATTATTTTAACAAGCTGCCATTTCCAAAAGGGGGCGACTTCCTTTCGAAATCAAAGGATCTTCCCCAAAATTCCACAGTCGATTTTTCCTCTTCCGATTTCCAACGCCAATCGGCTTTTCAATTCCGCCTCCCAAAGCTGCACGCGCCTGAAACCCACTAGCATTCTTGCCTAATTCTACCGTTCCTTCCTCACCAACGTCCAATTGATTTTCACCCTTAACCAAGCCGAGCTCGGTCGCCGTCAACACCAATCATCGGAGGTGCTCTCCGTCCGTGTGCTCTAGTATTTGCAGGGCCTTCTCTCCTCGCTGAACAACTGCTCTCAATACCTCCATCACCAGGCATTCGTGTTGACACGGCCACCATAGCCCGTTGTCTGCACCGTTTGCAACCGCCGCATGGTTCTCTGCCATCCTTCATCACAAGTATCTGCCCCAAGTGTTGCAGATACAAAGTTTTCAGCTGTTAAAGTGGAGAGGCACGAGAAGACGTATGTGCGTGCATAGCTCGGAAATTTGTAAAACTTTATTCTTAAAAATTTATTGTATGCTTTTATTCTTTTCCATTGTACAAAATGTCAAAATCACAAATATTTGTATAAATTTTTGACTCCGCTGCAGTTATTGTACATAGTGATTTTGTGTTAAATTCCATTTTAAATTCTGTAAGCCAATAACAATCTTTTGTTTTGAATGCTCCGAGTTGGTTTAATCACTAACTTAGGGCGGTCAAAACGGCGGGTTGTTACAATAATTAATTTATGTAGAAAAAAATAATTTAGGAAAAATAATTAGGTAAATTCATGTTTTACTTCTTCCTATATATAGCCATGAGTGGTCTCTAATTATTTAGAATGGGTGTTTGTTAGTTAAGCAGTTGCGACATTTTGGGAAAGTTGTGACCCTGTGCCAAAAGGCACGACCATTTTATTACTATTGCGAATTTGAATGAGGAAAAAATTGTCTCTTCTAATCAACCAAGTCGAACATCAATTGAAAATTTCTAAATGCCTCAATACATCTCAAACCCACTAGTCCTCGCAGTGTGGGTGGGCACAGACGCACGAATGTTAGGTGGTACGTTGCATTACCCGTTGTGATGATCATGCTTTCCTATCTCTTTTGTCTTATGGTATATATAATATGGTCAACATCTTTGTATATAAATGCAAAGTTTAGTTCTATTCCACTATTTGAGATTATTTGAATTCCAAGGCATTTATTGTTCCATATTTTTGAATGAAATGCTCAATCATTCCAAAAAATTTCAATGAATGAGTTGTTTCCCGAATTGTTCTCAACTTTCATGGAACATTCATTGTATCAGTTAAAGTGACACATTGGTCATCCACACTTTGACGTTTATCCTTTTAACTTATTGGAAAATTTGTAGTCTTAATTTTGACCTTGAACAATAAGTTGTTTGTTTGAATCTAAAATTGGTAACACAAAATAAATGTTTCTTATCCTCCCTGATTCTCGAGTTGTGTTCGTTTTTTCCATGAATGCCAACTTGGTTTTGTGAGTACTTGGTTTTGTGAGTACTTGGTCAGCAATCTTAATGTGGCCTTAAATAATAAGCCTTTTATATGAATCTAAAATTGGTAACACAAAATAATTGTTTCTTATCCTCCCTGGTTCTCAGTTTGTGTTCTTTTTTCCATGAATACTAACTTGGTTTTGTGAGTACTTGGAGAATTTGGCATTTATCAAATTTGCCGTCTTAATTTGACCTTGAACAATAAGCCTTTTGTATGAATCAAAAATTTGTAACACATAATAAATGTTTCGTTATCATCCCTGTTTCTCAGTTTATGTTCGTTTTTTCCATGAACACCAACTTGATTTTGTGAGTGTTTGGAGAATATGGCATTACAATTCTCCTAGAAGCATTGCGTTCGCACACACATAGCGAATTCTATAAAGAGTATATTACAATAACCTAGTTGGCTATTAATGTTACTAAGCATATATTTCAGTATTTTTTTTTGGATTTATCCTATTCTCAAGCAAATAATGCATTATCCTATCATACGAACATTTTGAATGTCTAATAATGCTAATTAATTTATCTTATACTTAGTTATTCCTTTGAACCTAGATCTTAGGATCTCTAATCAACAAGCTAAGGTTTCCGTTTAAATAAATTTTTAATTTATGTGGTCATAGCCCCATAGCTATTGATAAGATATTAACTTTCTCTTCAAATAAAACTTCTGTTAATAAGTCTGTAATGTTATTATTTGATCTTACATATTCAACGATGGTAATGCCACCAAAGAGAAATTGTCCAACCATTTTGTGTCTATGACAAATATTTTCTAGACTAGTCATAGAGGGAGCAATATTTTTCTAACAATATTGCTTCTTTATGATGCTTAAGGTTGCCGATATTTTCCCAAGATAAAATAGGCGTTTCTCTATGGTGTTGCACAACAATCACAGAGAAGCGATGAATTCAAGAGAGTTTTATTAAGGACTGAGTTGCGGGAGAAGGAGTGTAAGAAAATAATAAGATAATTTCAAGTTTAACTACGACTATATATATCTACATAGGGGTGCCTATTTGTTTTGATTGAGTTCTCGTTAAATAAAACAGTTGTGGTGTTTTGGAAAGGCTGCTACCTTTTTCCAAAAGGCATGATCTTTTGATTAGAGTTGCAAAAATGAATTCTAAGGGACAAAAATAAAAATTGTCTTGCCTGAACAGCCAAGCGATGTACTAAGTGCCTCTGATATATCTCAGAAGCCTATTCAATCACGCCGTAGGGGAAGGCTCTTGCGGCGTGTTCTATTGCATCATCCACTAAGATGATTAATCTTTTATGTCTCTCTTTTTCCCAAAAATAATAATAAAGTCCACATTTTATTATATAAACATAATGTTTATTTTATTCTATTATGTGGGGCTATTCATAATCCACGGAATTTAATGCACTACACATATATTTAATGAATTACTTGTTCATTTCCAATAATCCCCTACACGAATGAATAACTTCTCAATTTGTTCTTAATTTTCATGAAACTTTTATCGTATATGTTAAATTAGCACATTGGCCTTGAACTTTCAAGTGCTTTTCCTTTTGACTTACTAATAAAGGTAGCAATTAGAACTAGAACAAAAAGAAACAAGTCAATTCAAAAAGACCCAAACCTAAACCAGATCCAGTAGGTCTCATATCAAGTGTAGGTGATGAAAAGTGCAATAAGACCCGATCAAATCTAGTCCGAACAAACCTGACCCGCTATACTTAACCTAAAGGCATTGAAATATATGTATTTTTAGTGTTATTATCTAACTGAAGTTTAAATGACCTGAACCGGCTGGACCGGAATTAAGCTCGAGTTGGTTTAGTTTTAGATTTGTGAAATGTACATTCTAGATTCAACAATACTTGATCTTCATAGAATCGAGACCCGTCGGGTTGGGTATAATTGCTAGCCCTAGTTACTGGAAAATAACTGGTCTTAGATTAACCTTGATGCCTTTTGCATAAATCAAAGATAGATAACACAAATTAAGCATTTATTACCCTTCTTGGTTTTTCTTTTGTATTTATTTAGCCATGTATACCAGTTTGACCTTATGAGTGCTATGAGAATTTAGCCGTATAATTTTTCTTGGAGCGAGACTTTCATACTTACATAGGTGATTCTATACACAATATTTCATAGTAACCCACTTGGTTCATAATATTAATGATTAAATATAATTATAAAATCTAGAATCATCCAATTCTTTGGTGAGTAGTGTAATGACTTATTAGATTGGTTTGAATGTATATCGATGTCAATAACTTTATCTTAGACTTAGTTGTCCCTTCGAACCTAGATTATGCAATTCCAATCAAATAGGTAAGGCTTTATTTTATTAGAACTTTTAATTTTTGGGTCTTATCCAATTCTCATCAGTAGGATATCAATCTTCTCTTTCAGTAAACTTTTTGATAGTGGGCTTGCAACGTTATCATTTGATCTTACATAGTCAAATGTGATAACAACATTGGAGAGAACTTTCCTAACTGTTTTATGTCTATGACAAATTTGTTTAGACTTTGCATAGAGAACCCAATATTTTTTAACAATCTTGAAACAATATAGCACCTTAAATGGCTCTTGAGTTTGTCGAGAAACTTATTCCTAAGTTAAATCGATTTTTCTCCATGATATTGGGAACCAGCCACAGTGCAACGACGTATAACGAGCTACAAAATTTATAGTTAAACATAACAAATTTAAAATTAATTTAAATTAAAAGAAAACTCAGAATTTAAATTAGAATTCAAAATTTAGGTTGCGTGAGTTGTTTTAAATTAAAAAAATCAAATGGGTATTAAAAACAGAAGTTTATTTAATTAACAATTTTAATGTAAAATCGGTTGATAACAAAATTGAAATATAAGTATTTTAAGTTAGGTTATTCTAAAAAATCTATAATTAAACTGTTGACATTTTTTTCATTGATTTTTGATTTAGATAGATCTATTTAAATCAACTTATATAATGGACCAACGACTATTGATAATAAATATAATGTAAGTAATTAAATTTTATGCAAATAGTAAAATATAAGTTTTTAGTGTTCTATCTCAGTCATATCGACACACCGAGCATGATGATATTTTATTTTGTGTGCTTGAACCCTCGATTTAGGTTTTGTTGTGGTTTGAATTTTTTTTTTACAATATACCCGATTATTAGGCCTTCTGTATGTTTGTAAAACAACGAGTGGCAAACATGAAATTTAGCTAACATTAAAATTTTAATTGGCAAACTGGGTGACATACTATTTGGTGATTTTACATGGGTATTGAACTGTTTAGATGCATGTAGATTTATGAATTCAAATTTGAAACCATCTCCTTCATTCTTTCCCATCGCTTTTCCATTATCATCTTCCATTTACAATTATTACTCCACTTTTCCTCTTCATGTCTAAAAGCTTCATTATTCGCAAATAGCCGAAATAAAGATTTAACGTTTCTAAACTTTTATCCGATGATTAACCGTTTAACTGATCTCCTTCCTCCATGCAACCGCCCAGCACTAAAACCCGATCAATAACTCACCTCCTCAGCCTCCGCATTCACCATAACTTCCACGATTGATGTCAACAACCACCTCAATTGACCAGAGCTCTGCATCCATGCACAATCATCGCCCTCTATAAGTTGCACCTTTGCCATATCACACCCCCACCACATCAACAACCCAATTCATCTCCAACCACCAGAACTGCACGTTCAGTCAAGGCTCTGTCTCACAAAGCATAACAACCTTGGCCACATTTCTGACCATCTTCGTTCACCCATATCCATCACATTAGTGAAACATCTCGCACCCTTGAACATTTTTCAAGGTAGAGTCATACTGAGAAATATAAATCATTGTAGGTATAAAGACATACATCACAGAGACTAAGAATCATAGGACATAAAATATAAATACAACATAAGCATTTTTATTAAACTAAATCACAACATTTATTTCAAAAACCACAAATTATTCCAGTTTCAAACCACATGTCTAATGAAAACCATATCACAGTCATAAATCAGTGTACAACTTGAATATCCCTCAAAATGGCCATCAATATAACCAACTTAATGAAATAAGATAAAACCAAAAGGTGAACACATATGCAATAAGAATAAATTTCCAAGAATAATCCTACAAGGAAATTAGAATTAAAAACCTCCACCCTATGATCCTAAAAGGGAAAAAGAAGAAAGAAGAGTGGATCAAACATAAATCCTTGTGAGTTTTGCAGTTACTAGCATGATTGAGTAATAAAGGAAAAGTAGACTCGACAATAGTTCTAGTATCAGAGAGGGTAAGTGTCCATGTACAACAATCAAAGATGAATATATCGGAAAGATATGCACTGAAATATACTTGTACTATACGAATTTAGAATTATTCAATTATTTGCACTTTCTTAATTATTGAACCTGATAATCAAGATTAGGATATATTCCTAATACTACAATCATTGGGTTACTAATCTAACCTTATGTCAAAATGGATCTCTTATTTTATCAAAACCGACCCATCAGTAAAGTTATACACAATCGATGTTGGACGCAGTAATTACTTATTTTTTCTCGTCGATGCACATGCACTCTTATTGCATCGTTAGAACGCACCAACACACATCCTTCCTCTATTGATTCCTTATTTACCCTAATCAGTAGAAGCATCCCCAACCTCCACCACCATTGATGGTGAAAGCTTGAATGATAAATGTAAAATAGAACGTTGCCGCTATGGATCAAAGCAAATAAATATTTTAATTTGTGCCTTATCTCAAATCTCTCTTGATTCAGGCCTTATCCTTTGGTATCTTATTTTCCCCATTCAACCTCCATGCTGCCGGATCAGACCATAACATGAATATTCTTATTAGCTTATGTTGCTTATTTTTCTAAATCAGCCTCATGTTACTGGAAGGACGGTTATAAGTGTGTCTGTACAATTTATCATAATATTTGTTTGCAAATATGTTTAATCTTTTGCGACTATAACCCACTCATAATTTAATTGCAAATCTATGTTAATTTGTCTATTTCAGTCCAATCTTTTTTAGTTACGAAAATACATAAATTATGCATATTTTTTGGTAATTTAGTCTCATATGTATAATCCACATTTTCATAATATGTCCTATTATTTTCGCGTGCAAAATAAAATGAATTACATCAATCGTCAAAATAACAACATTCACAGCTCTAGGCATGTTTTAGGCATAAACCACAAATAGTTCTAGAAACTGTAAATAAATTTAAAACATTGAAAGAGGGAAGAAGACTGAGAGAATATCTTATAGTATAAAGTATAATGAAACTGTAAGAAAAAATGAAAAATGTAAAAAATAACTTACAGAAATATACTTATAGAAAATACTGGCTTATAGAAAACTAAAAAAAACTATAAATAAAAAATATAGAAAACTCTACAACTTTTAGAAACCCTATTTCCCTAAATTATCATAAACCTATAATAATTACAAACTTATCCATGGTCAAATGCATTCCTCCATGGCCTTTATAGATCTGGCCTCCGAAATAGTATAAATATATGTACATATAAATATTTATTTTTATAAAAAAAAATTCTAAAATTAATTAGGTCAGGTCAATATTAAGGGAGATCATAGAGAAGATGAGATTGTGTTGTGAATAATTGGTTATGTCTGGGGGTTTATTTATAGATTAGGCTAGGAATCTTAGGACATTGGATCTCTAGATTAAATCTAGGCCTGCCATATCATGCGACAAATAGGAACTTGCCTCATTTGCAAAAATTTAATTTGAAACCAATAATTAAGCCACATCAGCTTAGAAATCAGAAAATGCGTCTTGGCTCGATCCTGTGTCGCTTGGATGCGACCTGCTCGCAAAGTCTCTGGTGGGTCGATCCACCTTACCCGTGTCGTCCCACGCTGGGTATATTAATTTTTTTTCTTGATTTTGTTTTCACCAACTTCTTCATTTTAACTCCATTTCGAGCAAACTAAATATTTAAATTGACTAGAAAATTTCTACATATCCAATGGTGCAACTACCTCAACCAAATTCTGATAATTTTACAACTTATTATTTTATTAATTAATTGAATAATTAATTACCATGTCTTAAAAATTTGGATTGTTACGTTCTCCCCTTCTTAAAGGATTTCGTCCCCAAAATTTCCAAGGACAAAATAATGAGATAAGTATTTTCATTCAAATACCTACAACCATCTGCTCAAATGTTATCTATTAACATCTATTTTCCTTAAGTTTTCTAATGTATATCTGTGTAGTTATGCAATACTGTAATATGCATGTATCTAACTAATGTAAAAGATTAGGCCATCTACTGATTAAGTTGACCTCCTTTTTATGCAATTATGCTTCTACAATGTATCCAAATGTATGCAAAATTCTTAGTGATAATATGTAGTTCTGCATGCATGCTTCAAACATCATTCATATACAAGATTATTTCATAATCATCCATTACATCAATCATGGAGATAAAGCAAAGATGTGCACGCATCCATATGCATGTATTTGGTGTCTTGATTACCAATCACTAATAGTGCCAAGTGTATGTATATGCATCCACTTGCAAGTGTTTACAACCCCTTGTGAACATCTTACATATATGTTATATTAATATAATTCAACTAAATCCAATCATCCATAGGTAATGCCCTAAGATTTACTGACTCAAAGGATAGAGAAGATATAGCTTGCTCAAAGCTAATGTTGAAAAAAATTCAAATCATACCGTCAAAGGGAAAGGATAAGAAATGCGTATCTTCTCCTCGTCTTACCATGTAGCCTCGCTCACATCATCTCCCTACCGCACTTTTACTGGTCTCACTTCCTTGTACCTGAGCTTCTTTACTTCGTGGTTTAAAACCCATATAGGCATACGATGAGAAGATGTTTATCTCTCTATCTCCTCATCCTCAAGTAGACTGGGCTCAACTACCATAGTTGAGTCTTGTAAGCACTTTCACAAGTGAAAAATATGCAATATGCCTTGAACTTTAGAAAGTCTCTTGGGTAATCTAACTCGGTATGCCATCCGTCCTACTTTATCTATGATGGGGAGTTGTCTTACAGATCTAGCATCCAACTTACCTACCAAACCAAACTTCACCACATTCCTAAGTGGTGATACTTCCATGAAAACTAGCTCCTCGACCTCAAACTCCAAATCTTCCTGCCACCTATCGACATAGGATTTCTACCAGTCTTGGGTCGCTGTCATTCTTTTCCTTATTAAGTCGATCTTCACGAAAGTATCCTTTACCATGTTTGGATCAAGCAACAATCTATCAGTCGTCTACCACTAACAAAAAGAGTTCTGCAAGGTCATCCATACAATGCCTCGAAGGAAGCTATAGTGTCCGGAGAATTTCGACACTCGAATCTCGACACTAATACATCCCGTGTCCAAACTTAAGCATCGAAATTCATAAAACTAAAAGAAATAAGTTAGAGGGTGAGATAAGAAAGAAATATTATAATAGAAGAAGAAGAACAACAACAACAACAACAACAACATGACAACATCAGAATCTCACATCGCAGTGGAATAAAATATAATATAGAAATAAAAATTTATTAAGAGATTTGAATAAAACTTACAATCATCGGAGTACATCAATACATCTGGATAGTTATAATAATTTGTCCTCATATACAACACACAATAAAATAAATACTAGATATCATACGTCTGAATACTTCCAGCTCGTCTCTGGACTTTACAACATCCGATAACATGAACCTCTAAAACTCGATCTAACCCGAGCATTACAAACGCTGGATTAGTCTGGTGAACCAGAATGAGAAACCCACTAAGTTTTATTAACAACATCTAACTTGATTTTAAAGTTAATGAATCTTTCCTGAAAGAAAAGGATAATCATAAGACCGATCCATACATAAACACGAATTGTTTTTAACTTATGATAACCCAAAACATTTTTGAAATCATATCTTGTTCTAGTATTATAGTTGTGTCTGAATACAAATAAATAGCAATCTAGTGGAACGCTTCCATCTCACGCTCCACATACATAGTATAAAATCAAAACCGCAGGAGCTTATTGGAGATTGTATACTGACTATGACAAGGTATGGAACAACCTGCCGATAGTATATCTCTAGAGGGGAATACACTGGGTTAAACAAGAACATCTTGCAACCTGGCCACACATGACCGACCACTCATTTTTCTTGAGTGTATCGAATGTATATCACCAATGGTTGGGCTCAAACAACCGTTTCTTGAAAGGGACAATATCAAATAGAGTAAAGAAGGAAATGAATTTTCTCTAGATAGATGATTATACACGCTAATTAGGAGCGATCCACATAGTAATGCTGCCTACCCGATTTTTGTCATTTCCCGATTGATGAGTCTTGAGGTTACAATTCTTCTTTTTAGAACATCCGGCCACCATTAACGTTTGAATCGCACATCGTCCATATAAGTCATCCAGGAATAGGATGAATCGAAGGCACCCTCCTACCACATCCTAGGAATCACCCTATATATCAGTAGCAAGTAGTCCTTGTAATCCATAGATTTCAATCACGATAGGATCACTGCCAAATATATATCTCTAGGAATCTGCTAGAGAAATTTAGCAATAGTTCCCCCGCTCTTGAAGATTTACGGCCTCCAATTGCTCCATCTCGATCAGCATCTGATATCTTCTTCGTTTACGCAGTTGCTGATTTAGAATGGTTTTTGAATATAAATCGATCCCGGCCCTTCCGTACCACAATGCATTAGGTATGATTTGATATTCGGTTATTTAACTATAAAAATAAACAATAATAAAAATAAACAAATCCATTTGTTTACTATATAGCGTCACTTGGCCATTAAAAAATATGTAAGTTTTAATATATTAATGTAGTAACCCGGAAAATCCGAACCAATTTAAATTTTTTATTTTGGCAAGTTTAATGAATTTTGAATATTTAAAATGAATTATTTTAAATAATAACGACGAGAAATTTATTTTGAATAGAATTAGAACGTAAATATTTACTTGAATGGACGTTAAAATATAAATATTTATTTTTAATTATAAAAGGAATCAGAAATGGCGCGGTAGTTCAAAAATTCGATTTCAAATTTCAAATGAATGTACAGGATTCAAAATAAACCGGATTTTAGCAAAAACAAAAATATTTCAATCTATTTGAGAATATCTTTCCAACTAATCCGAAAAATTGAAATTTTATAGCGGGAATAAAAAGTTATGTCCAATTGAAAATTCAGAATAGTCGCTATGGAATTTTGGTCCTTAAAAATGAAAATTTTGCAAATTGCCTCTATTTTCGATGAAACCTCTTTTATTGGATCCAGGATATCGAGTTATTGCTAGATTCCAAAATTCGTAATTTTCTGAATTAATATGTGAGTGTGGCGAAGTAAAACGTGTTTTAACAGTTTTAGTCAATTTCGATCTACCAGAAAATGGCCATTTTTCAAACGGTCTTCAAATTTGACGAAATCAGTTTTGTTAGAACTGTATCTTCAATACGTAGTTAGAAAATATTTTACGGGAATTTTTAGAGTCCGTATGTGACCCCGGCAAATTGAAGCGTACGTTTAAGATCAATATATATATATATATATATATATATATATTCTAATTTTAACGAAAACTGATCGTAACAGCCGAATTGGGTTACGAAACATATCCCATTGCGTTCGGAATGGTGGTAATTAGCTAGGGACGACAGTCGGTGGGTTCCATTTGGAGTTCGAATTATAAAGTTACCTTTTGAAATTAAAATTATATATATATATAATATTAACCCCCTACACCTACCCTTCCTTCTCTCCTCGCTGGTCAACACCGTATTCAGAAAGATGTAAAAAAAACCATCGCCAAATTCCCGTCGCCCCTCCGATCCGCTCCACCGCCCCTCCCGTCGCCACCAGATCCGCCTCCGCCTCAGCCGATCGAGACCCCCTCCGATTCCCCCACATCCTCCCTACCGAACACCCTCTCTCTCTCCTTCCCGCTCCATTTAAACGCCCTAGCCAGCACCCCCCATGAAGCAGCCACTGCCGCCGCCTTTGAAGGCCGCCACCAACCAAGTGCGCCACCCCCACCAGGCCTGCGCCGCCCCATTGCCCTCCAAGACCGACGATGGACCTCCCAATCGTGAAGAAAACGTAAGTTTTTCTGATTTTATTCTTACAAAAAGATGTGATTTTTATTTACAAAAAGAAATGAATTTTATTTATAAAAAGATATGAATTTTATTTATAAAAAGATATGAATTTTATTTATAAAAAGATATGAATTTTAATAGCGAGAAGTTTTGATTTTTTTATATCAAGAAGATCGGTTTTCAATGTGGAAAAGCTTTGATTTTTATTTATAAAAGCTTTGGTTTTTTTTATTTGTAAAACCTTTGATTTTATTTATATGAAGTTTTGGAGTTTAGATTATATAGGCTATATATAAAATAGCGAAGTTAAAGATTTGATTTTTATATTGTAGATTCGAAAAGAAAATTTAATTTAGATTTTAGCATTAAGTAGCAAGATTTTTAAATAAATAAAGATTCTATTTCTATAGTTCAGAAAGACATAAAAGAAACAAATATAAAAATATAATTTTTAAAGATTATAAAAATATGATTTTTATACAGTAAAGATTAAAAAAACATGATTTTTATATTGTAGGGTTTATAAAAATATGATTTTTATAAGATAAAGAATATAAAAATACGATTTCTATATATGTTGTAGCGAAATAAAAATTCGATCTTTATATGAGTAGCGGATTGAAAATAGAATTTTTATATTATAGCGAATATAAAAATATAATTTTTATTTATGTAGCGAAATAAAAATCTGATTTTTATTATATATAGTGAAATAAAAAGGGGAGTTTTTTTATATAGCATTGAAATAAAAATGTGATTTTTATAATGAACAGCGTGAAATGGTTGGGTTGGAATGTTGGGCGAATCCAAACCGTTCAAAAATGAAATGGCGGAGTGGAAACCCAGGGTGAGAACTCCTCACTTTTATTTTATTTTCTAGTTTGAAATATATACTAGGATGCAGACGGTGCTTAGCAGCACCCGACACCCGTCGTCCACAGACCATGGATGACTTGTTTGCTTGATTGATGTGTTGTGAAAATTGATTGTGTGATGTAGAATGAATAAGTATTTTATATTAAAAATATAATTTTTGATGTGTATATAAAATAAATATTTATAAACAAATCGAACGATTTGTTTATACACACACATTTGACTGATGTTGATTGGGACGATAAATTTTACACATCGCCCAATGACACAGATAAAACCTGTGTTTGATTATTTGAAACCCCACACGGGTATTGGGATGATATTGGGCATACACTAATCCCAATAATTAGTTGTATGTCAATCGATTGGTTAACAAGCTGTGTAAGCGTTAAATATTTGTATTTGATGCTTACACAGTGTAGAATGCACTCTGGATGATGGATTGCTGTTTTCATTATTGTTATACACATTTGTTGTGTGAAATCCATAAAATTAAATTATATGGTAATTGACTTTGTCTGATTCCGGTTCAGAAAGAAAGAAAATTTTAAAATAACGATTATTTTAAAATAACGATCATTTTCAAACAATATTCAAAAAAGAATCAAAATCTGATTTTGATGTCCGATTTGGGATGGGCATGAATATATTTAAATACATATAGCCGTGTTGATTAGATTAACGGCATTTTGACGTGAATGATAATTATATCGATTTTATTCATTTTTATAATGAATATCGAAAAGGAATTGATTTCAAGATCTAATGTTTTGAAAATATTATCATTTATATATCGATGATATGGAATGCTCAATTTTGATCAGAAATTGAATAGGAAGTTGAAATTGTTTTGAAAACGAATTTAAAACGATTTATAAAATACGTTTTAAAAGGAAATCGACGAAATATATATAATATATATTGTGTATATATATATATATATATATATATATATATATATATTGGCCTGAATAGAATGCGCCGCGCTGCGGTAGTTCGTGAATTTCGACCATTGACTTCGAATGGACATTACGGGAGATCCGACCGTCGGATTCTCCTAAAATCGGAACCGTTGGGTTCGTATCGAAAAGAGCTTTCCAACGAATACAAGAAATTGGAAATATAACTGTTGGATTTGGAATTATGTCCAAATCAAATTTGGAAAAAGTCGTTGTAAGTGCAGTTCGATGGCCGTTTATGGAAATCGACTATAAGAGCCTTGATAAAATTATTAAAAATATCAATAATTAGTGTAAAATCATAAGAAATGATTTCGAAAGAATTGGGATGAAAAATACTATATTTGAAAAGATAAAAATAGATTTTTATCGAAATGGACTAGTTTTGAACTAAAATTATAATCCATTTGTTTTTAAAATAAATAAATTGGATTTGAAATGGTTTTAAAAATAACCAAAATTTCCAATATATAAAATGTAATGGATTTGAATTGAAATTGTCTTTGGAATATTTCGATATTGGATTTCGTGATTATACAGATATTGTTATGGAAATTTGAAAGATATATTTATATCGTTATTTCCAATACGATATTTGTTGGTCGTAGAATTTGATATTGAAGATAAGACAATATATTTTCTATTCAAAGCCTTGTATTTAATATCAAATTAGATTTGGGTTTGTCGTTAATGGTGTCTTCATTAACACTGTTGTTAAACCCAATTGAGAAAAAGATTAAATCTCTTTATTTGGATTTAATGAAGTATACCGATTAAATGATATTTAATTGGAATCGAATTGGAATTGGTTTGTGGGTTTGTCATGAACGGTGTTTTAAATAACATTTGTTCTTTAACTCGATAATTTATGGAATGTGAATTGTGTTTGTTGTGAACTGTGTTTTAACGACATTCGTTCTTTAACTCGATTCACAGTGAAATGTGATTTGGAATTTGTAAATCTTTTGTTAAGATTTAAAGGAGATTTTCCAAAGTAAAGTTTTCCAATTTAAATAACATAAATTGGTATGGAATGGAATTCGATTTGGTAATAATCGAAGTGAATTTCTGTGGATGAGGACTGCTAATATATATGGAATTTAAAAGGCTTTGTCGTTATTCCATTTATATTGTTGGTCGGGTATGGAAGTTTATATCGATTACATATATCGATTTGTTTTCCATGAAGATTCCATGGTTAATGGAATGTGATTTTGGGTTGTCGTGAATGGTATCTTTAATGATACTGTTCTTAGACCCAACGGAGTTAAGAAAATCAGAAACTAACTGGAGATAAGTTAAGTTGGATAGTTTCTTGGGTATCGATCTGATGTTGGTTTTGGCCTTCAGGGTTAACACTTAGGGAATTATTCACTTGCTGATTTACGTTTAAAGGCTAATTGAATAGAATGTGATTTTGGGTTTATCGTGAACCGTGTTTTAAATTACATTGGTTCTTTAACGCAGTTAAAGACCTGATATGATTTCCCAGGTTAAACAATCATTAATATTGATTTTTGGGAAGATTAAAACCAAGTGGAGTTTTAATGAGTCTTTAATTAGATTGAAATGATCGAGAGCGGAGTATCACCAGTTTTGATCTAGGCGATAGTTAAATCTTTAATTAGATTTGAACGTGAAATGGTAATTGAATTTACCTATAACACCATGGTGTTAGATATGAAGTATTACTAGTTTTACTTCACGGGATGAATAGGTTGGGGTTGGAAAATTTAACAAATGATTACTTCGGTAAGGTTCATTAATCCCGACTAGTATGGATAAACCATAATTTGGTTTGAATTGATAATCCAAAGGAAGATTAAAGAATAAATTTAAAGAATTTATCTTTGATAAAATTAATGGGAACCTTTCCCAAAGTAAAAGAATATTTGAATAAAGGAATATTCTGGATTGGAATAAGGCGTACGTTGTGCTTTTATAACACTTGTTTATTATATACGCGAGTTATTTGGAAAGACCGGATTTATCCCATTCTGAATAACTGAATCGACGATAAGTCGACGATGAAGACGGTAGTTGAAGACCGGAGGTCTTCACGTCGTTTGGATAATTACTAATTATCTTGATTGGGATGTACACCAAAGAGGAGGGAATCAGTTGGTTATCGTCCAGACGTACTTGGAGATCGATGGATATGCGAGGAATAAGGTTCCTCCGGTTTTGTTCAGACCCAGAATGGACTTGTAAATGGATTGTGTGTCTGACATTGGATTTTATCCTGTGTTGATTGATTTCTATTAAATATATATCTGTTTGGCGGTGGAGAATTTATTCTCTTGCTTAATGCCCTTCTCTGAGACGTACGAGCTCGGTGGTTATATATCGATAGATATCAATCGCATGGCATGAATTGCCTGTGTCGCATGCTGAGATGCAAATGATTAAGGCTTCTGTTGAGTCTTGTGATTGATGATCAAAGCACGACTTTAACACAGCGTAGTTTTGTGTAGCGTTAATTCGCGAACCTCACACCTCGGTGTGAACCAGAAAAAGGAGATGGACCTCGTGGAGGCATGCGTTTCCTTCTAGCTAGGAGTGGTGTTTTGGGTTTTACACGCCCGGACATTTTACTTATGTGGATGATGGATAGCGAAGCGCCTCGGTTATATCGGTCGATCCGGGACCGATGAAGTCATTTGGCTCATTGACGCCCCATAGGGCGGGGAAACGCAGTGTTCAGGGTTTAAGTTTAATCCACATCGAGTGGACCGACCTTGACGATCCAAAGGCTTGACAGAGTACTTGCCTGAGGGGCGGGCTAGAGCGTCTCGAAGCGATAAGGACGATCTCTTGCCTTGGTTCACAGATGGAAATCCAACTTCCAATACGACATTTTGTAGTTTTGATTGTAAACCTATATATGGTGACATAGTGGTATGGGGCACTCAGGCCGTCTACGATTGATAATTATGATTGAAATTGTTTTGACACTGTGCACTCATAATAACGTACCAAGCATGTTTGGCTATTATAAGGGAAAACCCTATTCCCCGGCTTGTGTTGCATTGTTTGTTAGGACCTGGGTCTTATAATAGCTTCATTTTTCGAAGAACCATTGCACTGTTTTGTTATATGCACTGGTATTCTTGGGAGGAAACCCGTTCCGTGTTATACGGCGTGGTCCCTTGATATATCCGATTTAAAATAAAGTTTTAAATAACTGTTTTAGTTCTCACACCAGTCACATGACTGATCTGGAGTTTATTGTTTTAAACTAAACTCTGGGTGCCCCTATTTTCCTACACAGGCAGCTAGTAGTTTTGGTTTTGCAGATTTATATTCATAGGAACCTGGTTTACAACTGGAATGATATCAGAAAGCTCTGTATCCGTATATCTCTTTCAGTTGTGTATTGTATTATTTTTCCACTGCAGTAATGTATTTAAATCTCTAATATTTTTCTGATGTATAATATTTATTCATACTCTGTATATTCTTGTATTTTGATGGAATTGTTGTAATTAACAATGAAACGTACTTCTGTTTGTGTTGTGATGTGGCTTGTTCTCAAAGCAATCCGTTCTTTCCTTCACGGGGAAGTATCGGGTTCTTACAATTAATATTCTCAAATCATTTTATTTATATACTTGGAAAAATATCCTAAAATCATATCCAATTTCATATCAAAATTCCCCATTAACTATCATTTTAAAACATTGCTACAACATTACTTATCATCTATAATTGGGAAACTGATTCAACTTATCCTTTTAAACAATCGTTATGATATCACCTTTGTTTTGTTATTTGAACACCATAATTGTCACTTTCCTTTTCAGAATAAACTCATTCCAAATCTCATCTCCCTACTTTTGGAACTATTGTTATATTTTCACAAAGATCCCTTTATTTATCCCTTTACTATGAAAATATCATTTATATTCTCAAGCCCTTTTTATTTCCTTTTATTTCGGAATACCATTATATATATTCCCAAGTTCTCTAAATAATGTTATATTATTATTTCACAAAATAAATTACTTCTTACATCTCTACCACTACAACTAATGTCATCCTCCGATAATGTAACAACCCGGGTTTTAGCGATCCTCCGATAATCTTTATATCAAAATTCTTTTGCTATTATAATAGTGTCTATCAACCACAATATAATAATCATCTAGCAGAAACGCTTTCATCTCACGTTCTAAGTATATAGTATACAATCAAAACCGCGAGTATTTATTGGATAATGGATTACCAACTATGACAAGGTATGGAACCACCTTCCGATAGTGTACCTCTAGAGAGGAATACACTGTTTTCAACAAGAACATCTTGCAACCCAGCCACACATGACTGACCACTCATTTCGCTTGAGTGTAAGCAACTGTTTCCCGAATGGGACAACATCGAATAGATTAAAGAAGTAAATGAAACTCTAGATCAGGGGACAAAACACCCTAATTGGAAGCAACCCACTTAGCCATGCAGCCTACCGATTTTTGTCATTTCCCAGTTGTGAGGCTAGAGGCCACGCTTAGCTCTGACAGATCACACAATTATTCACTTTGATTGTCACATCGTCATACCCGCCAAATCACAAATTGGTTTCCCCAAAAATACCATGGGTATACAGCTAAGAGAAACGAATTCCTCTGCCACCAAACGTAAATACGCTTGAAGAGATCAACTTACACGATCCATTAAATATACTATGTCAGACATTCTTCCATACAGGTCGTCCTGGGACTGGACAAACCGAAGGTAATATTCTGTAAACAGGACAGCCCTTGCATAACTTCATCTTTAATTATCTTCATCATATTTGATCGCAACGTAACGCCCAGATAGAGTGGTTTTCAGATAATGAATCTAATCCCGGTCTCTTCGTATTAACGACGGAAAAATGGTCAAAAACTTCTATAGTCGGTGAGTTAACTACCGAAGAAAAACATGTATGCAAACAACGGTCGTATTTCCAAATGGAAATCTCACCGAGCAAATCATCAATCAACACTGATCCACTTTAATTTAATTTGTCATTCAATTGTCCATTTCCCTATTCATGTTTCCGTATATTCAACATTTCTTATTTTCTAAATTTAGAAAATATACGTTATTAAAACATTTCTATTTATTATTTTCTATATTAGAAAACATTTCTGATTTTTATTTGGTAAACATTTCCAAAACTCCTACATTTGGATTTAAACATTTGTTTAAATAAAACATCGCTGTGCCAACTCAAACCATTACCTTCATTAACTAAATTCACTTAACCAACCTTTACTATCGAATCTTAACAATTCCTTAGTTAAAAATGGAGCCAATCAAGTTGGGGTTTAGCTACCTCTCAGACCTTAACTGAACAACATTTCTAACTTTGAAATAGACAAAGTTCACCTTCTAAATCTATAACAAACTTCCTTAAGTAACTCTCTTTCGAAAAATCTCTATTCGATAACTCTTTCCTTCGATACCTATATTCGATAATCTCTCCTTCGAGTAACTATATTCGATAATCTCTCTTCAATTAACTCTATTCGATTAACTCTAATAAATTAACTTTATTTGATTAACTCTAATTTATTAATTCTATTTGATTAACTCTATCTGATTAACTCTATTCAATTAACTATAATCAATTAACTCTATTTGATTAACTCTATTGGATTAACTCCTTTTGATTAACTCTAATTCGATTAACTCTTTTCAATTAACTTCTTTCGAATAAACTATATCCGATAATCTCTTTTCGAATAAACTATATTCGATTTAACTCCTTTCGAATAAACTACATTCGATTTAACTCCTTTCGAATAAACTATATTCGATTATCTCTTTTTCGAATAAACTATAATCGATTAACTCCTTTTGAATAATTAATATTCGATTAACTCCTTTCGAATAAACTATATTCGATTACTCCATTTGAATAAACTATATTCGATTACTCCTTTTCAGTTAACTCTAACTCTAATCAATTGACTCTAACTCAATCAATTAACTCAAATTCGATTAACTCCAACTCTAATCGATTAACTCCAACTCTAATCGATTAACTCCCCTAACTCATTTTGATTAACACATTTTGATTAACTCTTTTGGTTAACTCTACGTCCATATTCAGTTTCAAATATAGATGTTGAAATCGATTCTTACTTCTCTATATAAGTCTTGACTTATATATTCTATTTATCCAATGATAAATATTTTATTTAATTTATAAAATATTATATATAAATTAATCTTCTCAATCTATCGGTTATAACATATTCTATTTAAAATCTTTGCTTTAAATCCATATCATGTTATACCCGTGCGCGAAGCACGGGTATAAATCTTTCAAATAAAAAATTCTCTTTATGTACTATTCTATTCATTTTTCAAGTATTTCCTTTTATAATCTATTTATTTACCAAATAAAACCCTTTCGATAATTCTATTTATTTTATAAAATATTTCCTTTTCTATCCTATTTATTTAACAAATAAATGTTTTATTTTTCAATTCTATTTATTAAAAAAATAAATGTTTCCTTTTCAATTCTATTTATTTAACAAATAAATGTTTCTTTTCTCCTATTTATTTTCTACATATTTCCTTTTCAATTCTATTTGTAAATGTTTTACAAATATTTCTCTTTTTATTTTATTTGTAAATGTTTTACAAATATTTGCCTTTCTATTTTATTTGTAAATGTTTTACAAATACTTCTCTTTCTATTTTATTTGTAAATGTTTTACAAATATTTCTTTTTATATTTTATTTGTAAATGTTTTACAAATTTTTCTCTTTCTATTTTATTTGTATGACCAATAAATATTCCTTTTATAACTCCTTTGATTTTATAATTATTTTCTTTTATAAATCCTTTTCTCTTTTATATATAAAATCCATTGATTTTATATAAATAATTTATTTTCAAAATACACTTTGAAAATCCCCTTTTCTGTATCCCAGTATTTCTTATGGTATTTAAAATACCAATTCACAATGATCGATATCATTCAAACACACAAAATCAACAACATATTGTATATCACATCATATATTACAGTATATGAAAAGAACAATATTATAAATATTGAGGAATCCAGTTGGATCCCACCAACCTATTTCCCTGCATCACAGATGTTAAACAATATAATTAGCATCGATTTCATTTCAATATGAAATATTCTGATAAACAGAATCAATATTTGATTAACGATTTATATATATATATATATATATATCGTTATATATAATTTCAACCAATACATCAATAATTCAATCAAACAATCAACACACAGAAATCAATCATCATTTATCAGTACTAAATTATATTTATAAAAATATAAACTGTACAGAGTTAGTGAGATTTACTCACGTTGGACGATCATCATTAAATAACGATAATTATCGCTTGATTCAGACCGACAATTTATATCTTTATAAATTAACGAGCTCTAATTCACTTCCAACCAGTTCCATTGTGTAGCACTCATCCATATGATCCCAATGGATCCAGTTTCGTCAGATTCCGACATCATACGAATAAATTATTGAGTTAACAAGTTGACATGTTATTTGAATTAAATAAATCATTGAGCAATTTACTATTGGGCTTTACCCATTTCTACCTCGGCCCAATACCACAGATTTACCCATATGAGAAATAGCCTGCCCGCACTTGGATTCTTCTTTCTCTCAATGGAAATGTCTGTAGCTTCCCACCGTACTCCTCCTTCAACTATTCCTCAACGCACATCAAAACCGACAACACCATACTTCATCTCATTCAACCCTCCCCAACCTCAATTCAAATTCTATCAACTCGCAACCACCAAGTGAATCGCGATGCTCAGCTCGACTCCGTGGATTCCTGTGACAATATCGACGTCTATTTGTTCGAAATTACAATAAACTTCACACGCAAGTGCGGTTTCACTTCCTCAATTAAAAAACGATCTCTGAATCTCGCGTTGAAGCCTAAATCGCCAGGTGTTTGGAACCCAAGAAAACTGCTGTATTGAAAACAGCCTTCGAATTTCCCAAATGTACTATCACTTTGAAGAGCAGGATACAAGGATCACTACTATACATGTATTATGATTTATAGGGATTTGTTTGATTTTTGAAAGTGGCGAAATGGGTTTTGGGAGGAATAACCAGCGGCGGGTTTGCTGTTGACTATTGGGAGGAAATGAATTAGGGTTAAGGGATGGTAGTGGTACTTATAGATGGATTTTAATATATTTTTATTCGATTTTATATTCAATTATAACCAATTGTTGCTTACGTTTAACTTCTAAAAACTCATACAATCACATATGATATCCAAAAATCATGGAAATGGGCATACAACTAGAGTTCGACATTACGGACCCAACGAAACTTGTTTCATCGAATTCCGACTCACAGTGTATTTTTAACCATCAAAATATCGACTGTTTTTCACAATAAAATCCTGTACGGCCACACACTGTCTCTAAAAATCACGAAACTTGAAATCTAACAATAGTTTGATATTACGGATCCAACAAAATTAGTTTCGTCGAAAACGGAGGTCGTTTGCAAAATTGGCCATTTTTAAAGCTTTAAATAACTCATTTAAATATATAAATATATTTAAAAATAATAAAATTAAATATTTAAAAATAAATATTATCGTAAATATTCACAATAGAATATCATACAGTTCCAATTGGATTTATTATTCGATATTCAAATCCTGGTTGAATCGATATTCAATTTATATTGAAAATCCATTTATAATATAAATAAATCATTATAAATTATAAAGGAATTCCATAACGACTTTTTGAAAATTTGATTTGGACATAAATCAAAATCTACACGACGAAATCCTGATTTTCCTCTTCCATTAGAAAAATATACTTTACCAGCTCTAAACGTTTCTTGTTTCATAGAAATCCGACTTAAAACGGATTCTGTATATTTAATTAAAGATCGAATCGCCAAATTATGAACTGCGATGCCATTTCGAGCTTGATTATAATTAAAATAAAATTATACGTTCAACTGTCATTTATAGATTGTTCCTATAATTCAAATCTAAACTGAGTTATACATTTTAAATTGTCCAATTCATACAATATTGTCAATTCACTATTTCCGACTATTTCAGAATTAAATATATTATCTAATTATTTATATTAATTAAATATTCAATATTATTTAATGAAACGACTATTAAAATCTCTAAATCACTTTTATATAATAAAATAAATTAATTATTATACCATAAAAATACGGGACATTACATTCTTCTCCCCTTAAAATAATTTTGTCCTCAAAATTGCTAATGTAGAAAACAAATCCTATTAACTGGGTAAAAATGATTTGTTCACTTCTTAACTTTAGTTTCAATTGAACCAATTTAATTTGAATTAAATATTTATTCACTCCTACTAACGAAAATTTTCAAAAATCCCGAAAATTTTCTAACACCTTAACTTTTAGTAAAATTTCGCCAGCACCTCCTTTGCATTGGTCAATAGCTCAAACTCCAATTCGCCTCTCTAGGCCTTCTTCAACCCAGAAGAAAATCAAACAGCCAAGCGGCTTGCCAATTCAGCTCATTAAAATCTCAAACCCATATATAATATAATCTGGTACCTTTTTGTCGGGCATATCAATATATCATTTCCATGTGTTACCAATTCTGCATATACCAATGTCATCCTAATCATTCGATTATACCCAAGCCAAATTCTGTTCTTAACTCAAATTCCATTTATGATTTCAACTCTTAACTTACCAGTCAAATTCCATTTCGGATTATGTCCAATCCAATCTAATTCGATACTTTCTATCTCAATTCATTTTCCATTTAACTGGTTTCAATTCAATTCCAGCTCGGTTTCACAAATTTCTATTTAAATTTGTTTTTAATTCAAAAAGTCTCTCCTTGGGAATTTTAAATAACTTTGTTTTCCTAAATCAAATATTCTTTTTCTACATTCAAAACAACTTGTTGTTCTCAAACAATTCAAAAATCATCTCTTTGGTAGTAATCTGCCACTTAGCAACTCGAAAATGAACACCGATGATGTAGCTTTTCATCAGCGGAATCTATTTTCTAGCAATCGAAATTAGTTCAATACTATATCACTTTTCAAAACCATATTTAAATATTTCCATTTTGAAATATATTTGAAAATACTATTCACCGTGCTTGTATAACAATTTAAAATCTCCTAGGATTTTAAAATTCTCATATATTTAATCCAAATCCATTAATAAACACTTTTCCTGTTTTCGGAATTTTAATTCCAATTCTGATTTAAATTCAGACTTAATCCATTTGGTTTCATATACCACTTATATGAATTCCAATTGGTTATTTACATAACCATTTCACATTTTATAATCTTGTTCGATTATAATCGCAACCAATACATCCAATATACTATAATACTTCAAATACGTATACCTTTTTTATATAAAAATATAATTTGGATAAAATTATTTCATTCACCCTTTTTTCTCAAAACATAATGTGTTGGTCCATCGTTTCAAGTGTTTATAAACCCCTACCGATATAGTGGATCAAACTGATCGACCAGAACTCATAAACAACTCAACCAATAAATCTCCAACCATTTTTATATCAAATAACAAATAAGCACGCATTTATACACTCAAACTCAATCAAGGGCATTACTAACCCCATCTCTACTGAGTCACGCCACAGAGCCAAGGTAAATACTAAACCTTCATCTCTGATACCACTGTAACGACCCGGGTTTTCGCGATCCTGGTTATCGACATGAACTCAATGTCGACTATCCAAGCATCGGAAATACCGGATAGTCCATGAAAGAAATTGGAGAGTGAGAATAGATAAGGTAGAAACTTAGAATAGAAGAAGAAGAACATACATCATTATCAGAGTAACACGAAACTCGCAGCAGAACGAACAATATATAATAGATACATAACTTTGAAATAAAACTAGGATATGTATACAGTAACATTATCAGAGTACAACACTTACAACACAACGAAAATAACTATAGCTATATAACCCTGAAGCCTCCTGCTCCAAGCTCTCGAAGTATATCTGAAAAATCCTGACTACTTGACTGCCCGAACAAAATTGGGCACCCAAGAGTTTAGGGAAAACAAAATAAAACAAACTCTGGGTCAGTCATGGGACTGGTGTGAGTGAAACAGTTTAAAACAGTTTGAGCAATTAAACGATATCTCATAAGACCACGCCGTATAACGGAATGGGTTTTTCCCTTATGAGAATCCAAAATAATCTTTATATCAAAATTCTTTTGACATTATAACAGTGTCTATCAACCACAATATAATAATCATCTAGCAGAAACGCTTTCATCTCACGTTCTACGTATATAGTATACAATCAAAACCACGAGCACTAATTGGATAATGGATTACCAACTATGACAAGGTATGGAACCACCTTCCGATAGTGTACCTCTAGAGAGGAATACACTGGGTTCAACAAGAACATCTTGCAACCCGGCCACACATGACCGACCACTCATTTCGGTTGAGTATATCGAATGTATATCACCAACGGTTGGGATCAGCAACCGTTTCCCGAATGGGACAACATCGAATAGAATAAAGAAGTAAATTAAACTCTAGATCAGGTGACAATACACCCTAATTGGAAGCAATCCACTTAGCCATGCTGCCTGCCCGATTTTTGTCATTTCCCGGTTATGAGGCTAGAGGCCACGCTTATCTCTGACAGATCACACAATTATTCACTTTGAATGTCACATCGTCATACTCGTCAAATCACAAATTGATTTCCCCAAAAATATCATGGGTATACAGCTAAGAGAAATGAATTCCTCCGCCACCAAACGTTAATACGTTTGAAGAGATCAACTTACGCGATTTATTAAATATACTCTGTCAGACATTCTTCCATACAGGTCATCCTGGAACTGGACAAACCGAAGGTACTATTCTGTAAATAGGACAACCCTTGCATAACTCTGTCTTCAATTTTCTTCATCATATTTGATCGCAACGCTAATGCCTATATAGAGTGGTTTTCAGATAATGAATCTGATCCCGGTCTCTCCGTATAGACAATAGAAAAATGGTCAAAAACTTCGACAGTCGGTGAGTTAACTATCAAAGAAAAACATGTGTGTAAACAACGGTCGCGAAACGATCCGAACTTCCCCGTTAAGGAAAGCACGGATTGAGTCGAGGACAAGCCACAGAAGAACGCAGACGGAAGAACATTTCATTGCTTATTACAACAATTCATCAGATTACAAGAATATACAGAGTATAAACAAATATTACAGTTCATAAAATATCAGAGATTACAATAAATTACATAGCAGCGGAAAATAATACAATACACAACTAGAAGTAATACGCGGATACAAAGATTTCCGAGTATCGTTCCAGCTGTAAATCAGGATCCTATGAATATAAATCTGCAAAACCAAAACTACTAGCTGCCCGTGTCAAAATAAGGGCACCCAGAGTATAGGTTAAAACAATAAACTCCAGGTCAGTCATGGGACTGGTGTGAGAACTAAAACAGTTATTAATCTTTATTTTAAAGTTAGGTAAATCAAAGGACCACGCCGTATAACACGGAACGGGTTTCCTCCCCAGAATACCAGTGCAAAAAACAACAACGCAATGCTAAATAAAGAACAATGAAGCTATTATAAGACCCAGTTCCCATCACACAATGCAACGCAAGCCGGGGGATAGGGTTTTAACCTTATAATAGCCAAGAATGCTTGATACGTTTAAAACAAATCATTTGATACTATTATAAGTGCATAGTGTATAAAACAACTTCAAATCATAAGTATCAATCATAGACGGCATAAGCGCCCTATCCCACTATGTCGCCATACTAGGCTCTACAAATAAAACCGCAAATGTCACGTATTTGGAAATTGGATTTCCATCTGTGAACCGAGGCAAAAGATAGACCTCACCGACTTCGAGACTCTCTAGCCCGAGCCTCAGGGTCAGAGCGCATTGACCCTTGGATTGTCAGGGCCGGTCCACCGATGTGGATTAAAATGCCTGAACACTGCGTTTCCCCGCCAGCGTAAATGAGCCAACGAATTGCTCCATCGGATCCGGATCGTCCGATCTAGCCAAGGCGCCTCGTAGCAGCAACAACCACATAAGTCAAACTCGTCAGGGTGTGTAAAACCACTGACGCCACTTCTAACTAGAAAGAAACGCATGTCCTCCCTGAGGTCCTCTCCCATTTTTGGTTCACCACCGGGGTGTGAGTCTCGCGAATCAACGCTACACAAAGCTACGCCACACAGGCCGTGCTTTGATCATCAACCACATGACTCTGCTTTTCAACAGAAGCCTTGATCATTTGCATCTTAGCATGCCACACAGGCAAACCACTCTATGCAACCGATATCAGTCAATCCGATGTCAGACCGTTCTGGGTCTGAACGAAACTGGAGGCACCTAGTACCCCGCATATCCATCGATCTCCAAGTACGTCTGGACGATCACCAACTGATTCTCTCCTCTTGGGTGTACGACCCAATCAAGATCATCAGTAATTATCCAAACAACGTGAACACCTCCGGTCTTCAACCACCGTCTTCATCTTCGACTTATCGTCGTATCAGTTATTCAGAATGGGATAAACCCGGTCTTTCCGAATAACTCGCGTATATAATAAACAAGTGTTACACAAGCACAACATACGCCTCATTTCAATTCATCAGTCACTAAACGCAAATTAGCAAGAGAATAATTCCCCAAACATTAACCCCGAAGGCCGAAACCAACATCAGATCAATACCCAGGAAATCACTCTGCTTAGCCAACCTACAGCTAGTTTCTAAATTTCACATTCTTAGGGAAAGGTTCCCATTAATTTTATCAAAGATAAATTCTTTTAAATTTATTCTTTAATCTTCCTTTTGAATTTCACTTCAAACTAGTCGGGATTAACGAACCTTACCGAAGTAATCATTTGTTTTAATTTCCCAACCCAACCTATTCGTCCCATGAAGTAAAATTGGTAATACTTCATATGTAACACCATGGTGTTATCGGTAAATTTAATTACCATTTCACGTTCAAATCTAATTAAAGATTTAACTATCGCCTGGAGCAAAACTGGTGTTACTCCATTCTCGATCTTTTCAATCTAATTAAAGATTCATTAAAACTCCACTTTGTTTTAATCTTTAACTGGGTTAAAGAATCAGTGTCATTTAAAACACGGTTCACGATAAACCCCAAAATCACATCACATTTCAATCAGTCCCTAACCGTAAATTTGCAAGCAAGCAATTCCCTAAGTATTAACCCCGAAGGCCGAAACCAACATCAGATCAATACATAGGAGACCGTTCAACTTGACTAACCTCCAGTAATTAGTTTCTGATTTTCTTAACTCTATTGGGTCTAAGAACAGTATTATTGAAGATACCGTCCACGACAACCCAAAATCACATTCTATTAATTATCGGGTTAAAGAACAAGTGTTATTTAAAACACTATTCAAGATAAATCCAAAAATCAATACCAATTCAATTCCAATTTAATATTATTTAACTGGTACACTTCATTAAATCTAAATAAAAGATTTAATCTTTTTCTCAACTGGGCTTAAGAAAAGTGTTAATGAAGACACCATTCACGACAAACCCAAATCACATTTGATATTAAATACAAGGCTCTGAATAGATAATATACCGGCTTATATTCAATATCAAATTCTATGACCAACAGATATCGTATTGGAAATAACGATATTAATATATCTTTGAAATTCCCAAAAAAATTTCTGTATAATCACGAAATCCAACATCGAAATATTCCAAAGACAATTTTGATTCAAATCCATTCCAATTCAATTATTGGAAATTCTGGTTACTTTTAAAACCCTTTTCAAATCCAATTTATTTATTTAAAAATAAATAGTATCATAATTCTAGTTCAAAACTAGTTCATTTCGATAAAAATCTATTTTTATCTTTTCAAATATGGAGTTTTTCATCCTAATTCTTCCTAAATCATTTCTTATGATTTTACACAAATTATTACTATTTTTAATAATTTTATTAAGGCCCGTACAGTCGATTTCCTTCAACGGCCATCGAACTGCACTTACAATGACCTTTTCCAAATTTGATTTGGACATAATTCCAAATCCAACCGTTAGATCTCAGATTTCTAATATTCATTAGAAAGCTCTTTTCGATACGAACCCACCGGTTCTGGTTTTAGGAGAATCCGACGGTCTGATCTCCTGCAATATCCGTTCGAAGTCAATGGTCGAAATTCACAAACTACCGCAACGCGGCGCGTTCTATTCAGGCCATTATATTATATATATAATATATATAATATATACTTCATCGATTTCCTTTTAAAACGTATTTTATAAATCGTTTTAAATTCGTTTTCGAAACAAATTCAACTTCATTTTCAAATTCAAATCAAAATTGAATTTTTCCAATATAAATTCGTTTTAAATTCATTTCAAATCGATTTCAATTCAAATTGATTTATAATTCAATTTCAGTTCGTTTTCAATTCAATTTCAATACACGAATTCATTCCTACTCAATTTCAATTCGAATTCAATTCTATTCAATTTCAATTCTATTCAATTTCAATTCGAATTCATTTCTATTCAAAATATCAGATTTTGAAATCACTTTTGATGTTCATTATAAAATTTTGAAATCACTTTTGATGTTCATTATAAAATGAATAAAATCGATATAAATATCGTTTACGTCAAAATGGCGTCAATCTAATCAACACGGCTTCAAATATTTCTATTTTCAAATATTCTATTTCAAATAATTCTTTTTCAAACATTTCTACTTTTCAAAACTGGAATGAGGCCCAATCAATTACCATATAATGTTAAATATATGGACTTTCTACAACACATGTATACAATAACAACGATGAATAATCAACCATCATCCAAAGTGCATTCTACACTGTATAAGCATCAAATATAAATATTTAATGCTTATAACAGTCTGTCAATCAATCGACCGACATACGACTAAACAATCGGGATTAGTGTACGTCAAATATCATCCCAATACCCATGTGGGGTTTCAAACAATCAAACACAGATTTTATTTGTGCAGTTGGGCGATGTGTAAAATTTATCGTCCCAATCAATATTAGTCAAATGTGTGTATATAAACAAATCGTCCGATTTGTTTATTTTTATTTCATTTCATATACACGTTAAAAATTCTATTTTTAATTATAAAATGTTTTCCACTATAAAATATTTTATTTCAACTATATAAATATTTTATTTCATTTCACATCACATCACACAATCAACTACACATCAAAATCAAACAAACAAGCATACAAGCCGTCCATGGTCTGTGGACGATGGGTGTCGGGTGCTACTAAACACCGTCTGCATCCAAGTATATATTTTAACTAGAAAATTAAATTAAACGTGAGAAGTTCTCACTAAGGGTTCCACTCCGCCGTGCTTTGCTTTTAAACTGCTGAACCGTCTGGATCGGTTTGAAATTCCAATGTAGTTCTTTTCCCGCTGTTTATAATAAAAATTATATTTTTATCACTTCATTCTAATAAATAAAAATCATATTTTTATTTTTACTTCATATGTATTTTTACAATGCTTCTTTCTATATAAAAATTATATTTTATATTTCTATACATTGTAAAGATTATATTTATATCAACTGAAAATATTTTATACATAGAATAAAAATCACATTTTTATCTAATTCAGAAAAACAATCCTTTATATTTCTAAAAATCCGATTTTTTTCACTTCTAAAAATTCGATCTTTTCACTTCTAAATATTGTATCTTTACTTCATTCACATATATAAAAATCCGTCTTTTATACTTCATTCCTATATATAAAAATCCGTTCTTTTTGAAATCAAATCTAATATTTTAAACTATAAAAATCGAATCTTTATATTTTAAAAATCTTAACTTTTTAAATATGAAATCCTATACGAAAAAAAAATCACATTTTGAAAACTAAGTTGTATACATAAAAGTTTATTCTTGTCTAGTTAAAAATCAATCTTTTTCTACAATAAAAATCAATTCTTTTATACACAAAAATCATTTGATTTTTATATACAAGGTAAGAATAAAAATATAAGAAATCAAAATCAAAGGAAAATGTAAAATCTCACAACGAGGTGGGGTGGTTCAGGTTGGTCGTCGGAGAGGGAGGGGCTGCGGCCAGAGGTGGTGGTGAGGTCTAAGATGACCGGCGGCAGCTCTGGAGTTTAATGCACGCGTTGAAAAATATGAAAATCCGATTTTTAACGGAGGTGGGGTCCACGGGGGGTGCTGGTGAGGCGGGGTGGGGGCGCTGGGTCGTGGGTGGCCGGGGGGAGGCACGCCTGGCCTGGTGGTGGCGGTTTGGGGTCTGGTGATGGCCGATTTGAGGAACTAGGGTTTTGGGCGAAGGAAGGGAGAGCGGCGGCAGCTTGGGTGTGGCCAGTGGCGGCCGATGGGGCGGCACGCACGAGGGGGGAGGCCGGCGGTGGTCCGGCGTGATCTGGGAGGGAGGCGGTTGCGTTGGTTTTTTTTCTTCAATTGAATGAACGACGGGGTCAAGAGGAAAAGGGTTGACCCCCTTTTTATTTAATTTTAATTTTATAATTATTTGTTCCAAAAAGTTATTTTTTTCTTCCCAACACCAAATCTGTAACGACCCGGATTTTGAGCGACTTTGGTTATCGACATAAACACGATGTCGATAACCAAAACATCGAAAAATCCTGGTAATTAGTGAAAGAAATTAGAGGGTGAGGAAAGATAAGATAGAAAATTAGAATAGAAGAAGAAGAAGAACACAACATCAGAGTAACACGAATCTCACAACGGAACGAATAAATATATTTCATAACATAACTTTGAAATACAAATCTGTACTTGAATATACATATCATTATCAAAGTACAGCACTTACAACACAGCGGAAATAAATATAGCTATATGATCCTGAAGCCTCCTGCTCCAGCTCTTCAATGTATCTGTAAATCCCGACTACTTGACTGCCCATACAAATTTAGGCACCCAAGAGTTTAGGGAAAACAACAAAGTAAACTCCGGGTCAGTCATGGGACTGGTATGAGTAAAACAGTTTAAAAACAGTTCAAGCAGGTAATCGATATCTCATAAGACCACGCCGTATAACGGAACGGGTTTTTCCCTTATGAGAATCCAAATATCTTTATATCAAAAACCTTTTGATATTATAATAATGTCTATCAACCACAGTATATATAATCATCTAGCAGAAACGCTTTCATCTCACGTTCTACATATATAGTATACAATCAAAACCGCAAGCACGTATTGGGTAATGGATTTCCAACTATGACAAGGTATGGAACCACCTTTCGCTTGTGTACCTCTAGAGAGGAATACACTGGGTTCAACAAGAACATCTTGCAACCCGGCCACACATGACCGACCACTCATTTCGCTTGAGCGTATCGAATGTATATCACCAACGGTTGGGATCAGCAACCGTTTCCCAAATGGGACAGCATCAACAATAGATTTTTAGAAGTAAATGAAACTCTAGATCAGGTGATTATACACTCTACTTCGGTGCGACCGACTTAGCCATGCTGCCTGCCCGATTTCTGTCATTTACCGGTTGATGAGGCTAGAAGCTACGCTTTATCATCATACCAGATTCACTTTGAATGTCACATTGTCAAATCCATCAAATCACCGATTGATGTCCTCAACCATACATTACGCGTTAGCTAAAAGAAGTTTTCCTTCTCCGCTTCCACTCTTGGTACAGTTGGAGAAATCAATATACGTGATCGTCTGGAAATACTCTGTCAGACATCCGTCTATACAAGTCATCCAGGAACAGGATGAACCGAAGGCACTATTCTGTAAACAGGATAACCCTTGCATAACTCTGTCTTCAATTTCCTTTGGCATATATGATTCGCAACGCTTATGCCAATACAGAGTGGTTCTTTGGATAATAATCCAACCGGTCTCTCCATATTAACAACGTTAAAATGGTCAAAACTTCGATAGTCTGTGATTTAACTATCGAATAAAAAGCAAGTGCGCAAACAACGATATTATTTCCAAATGGAAATTTATATCGATCAAACATCATTCCACTTTTATCTCTTTATTCCATTAATTTACTTATCTCATGTTTCCCTATATTCAATGTTTCCTATTTCCTAAATTTGGAAAATATACGTTATTAACAATGGAAAACATTTCCATTTCTCGTTTTCTTTATTAGAAAACATTTCTGGTTTCTTATTTGGAAAACATTTCCAAAGCTTCTTCATTGGACTTAGACAGATGTTTAAACAAACCATCGCGATGCCAACTCAAACCATTTCCTTTACTGCCGAACCTTAACTATTCCTTAGTTAAAACGAAGCCAATCAAGTTGGGGTAGAACTACCTCTCAGACCTTAACTGAACAATATTTCTAACTTTGAAATTAGCAAAGTTCACTTTATTCCTTTTACTTACTTCCTTACTTAACCCTCTTCGAATAGCTATATTCGATTGACTCTTTTCACTTAACTCTATTCGATTAACCCTTATCAATTAACTCTATTGGACTAACACTATTGGATTAACTCTATTTGACTAACGCTATTGATTTACTCATTTCGCTTAACTCCTTTCGAATAAACTATATTCGATTAACTCATTTGCTTTAACTCTAATCGATTAAACTAACATCGATTAACTCCTTTTACTTTAACTCTAATCAATTAAACTAACATCGATTAACTCCTTTTACTTTAACTCTAATCGATTAAACTAACATCGATTAACTCCTTTGCTTTAACTCTAATCGATTAAACTAACATCGATTAACTCCTTTGCTTTAACACTAATCGATTAAACTAACATCGATTAACTCCTTTGCTTTAACTCTAATCGATTAACTCTTTTGCTTTAACTCTAATCGATTAAACTAACATCGATTAACTCCTTTGCTTTAACTCTAATCAATTAAACTAACATCGATTAACTCCTTTTACTTTATTCTCTAATCGATTAAACTAACATCGATTAACTCCTTTTACTTATTCGAATAAACTATTCATTTATAAAGATTTACTTTTAGTAACAGTTCTTCACTTTACAAATGATTTCCCCTTTAATAAAACTCTATTCGTTTTAAAAACATTTTTCCCTTTTATTTACTTTCGAAATATTTCCTTTTATTAAATCTGTTGATTTTATAAAATCCCTTTTATTTCAATATACATTGAAATAATTCTTTTTACCTCCCAGGGTCTTTATGATATTTACAATATCGAATAACAATGATCAACATCATTCCAACACACATAATCCATAACAAATTATATAACACATCATATATCACAATATATGAAAACAGTAAAATAAATGTTGAGGAATCCAGTTGGATTCCTCCAACTTGTTTCCCTGCATCACAGATGTTAAACAATATAGATAACATCACTTTTCAGTTCCATATGATATATTCTGTTAAACAGAATCAATATAGAAATTCAACTAACTGACTAGCAGTTCAATCAAACAGTCAACATACAGTCAATCAGCCAACATCTAACAGTTCTAAAAATACAACATGAAATTATAAACTGTTCAGAGTTAGTGAGATTTACTCACATTGCGCGTTAGCCGTTAAATAACGGGTTGCATTATTTGATTCAGTCGGACAATTTATTTCGCCATAAATTGTAACGAGCTTTGATTCGCTCCCAGTCAGTTCCAGGCTGTAGCCCTCGTTCATACGATCCTGTCGGATCTTGTTTCACTTACTCAAATGGCCCATGACCGTGCGTCACCGGACCCTTCTTGTATTGTATACTTCCCCTCATATCCAACGTCCTCCCCCTATCTGTATCCTCAACATCCAAACTTCCCATAACAATATTTCTTCAAATAAAATACCGCATGCTTCAAAATGGACTCACACATATATGTTTTTAATTTATGTCTCTTTTTTAGTTGGGCTCTTCCTCAAATTGTCGGCCCAAAACATGCTTTTGAATGCCCAGACCCGCATGCCACTATCCTTCCTCCAGACATTTAGTTCCGCACCTCCTGACAACACTTCACACAGCCTCCCCTTTTTAACTCCTCACGCCTGCTCCATGGTTTTTCCACTCTCCCCCTTTCAACCGTCCTTTTGTTTTACTCTTGTACACAACGCATCAGCCAAGAACCTCCTCCACTATACTTGTATTTCATTTCTTCACGTCATCAATAATCCTTCTAACTCCAAAGCAGAACACGTGAGCTCCTCCTTCTCAAACATTCAGACCGCAAGCTCCAGCTTTAAACTTCCATGGCCGCACATTGAATCCAATCCTCTTCCGAACTCTGCACCTCCAACACCAAAGGGACGTGCTCGCGAGCACCTCCTTCCTAAATATTTCTCCCTGAAGCTCGCTGCTCTAGAAGTTCCAGTCCGCACTAATCCCTTTCCACCTTTCACACATACAACCTGCATTTGCGTCACTTTCATATCCGAAAACACCCCTATACTCTAGCGCAGTGTACTACTCGATCCATAAAAACTGAACAAAAGCCCTCACGCCATTCAACAGCACCAAGTCGCGCGCTCTATGGATGTCGAGTCCATCGCGAATCCCCTTTGTAGTTCACAGCTTTCATGGAAGCAAGGACTCGGGTTTTAACTAATTTTATATTGTATTATGAAATGAAGAACTTTTGTTGTGAGGGAGAAAATATTGACGGCGGACTTCTTTTGACCTAATGAAAGTTAGGTTTTAGAAACTGAAGATGCATTTATAGTTTTTAGTTTACTTCGTTGGTAGGCTTTGAATTATACACGTTATCTTCTTTTGTTTGAGGACGCTGTAGAAGTTATGGCCGCAGAAAAATAAGAAAGAGTACGAGCTTGTATTGGTATGAGAGGACGTGAGCGAGGCAGAGTGTGAGCGAGACCATATAATGCTTTGCATTGATTTTGAGACGTGAGTGTATATAGGATAGGAAATGTCCTTCCTCTTGGTTGCAAAGTAATGTGACCCCATCCTTCAGTGTTAAGGTTTCCAATAGAAATAAGGAGTGAAATAATTTAAAGTATATCTATTGGTTTTAAAGTTTTACAAGCTACACACCCCGTTCCATACAATTATATTCATGCATGTGTGCTACGGACTGAAATAAAGATGTCGTTGTGATTAACACCGTCTCACGATCCCAAAAATATAATAATACCGGTAGATGGACTCATATTTTGAAACTTCAAAATGTTGATTTCTGGGTGCGAAATACTTCAAATAAAAAGTTGCTTATTAAATTAATTAAAAATTACAGTAAAATTCTAAAAATTAAATTATCACTATGTCCCAAAAGAACCTTGTTTAAATTCAAACCCGGTGTCTAGTTATATCAAATAATCCGTTACGGTCGATAAACGATTCTATAGCGACTATTTTAAAATTTGATTTGGACATATCTCAAAATCTACACGACGAAATCCCGATTTTTCTCTTTCACTAGAAAGATATACTCCACCAGCTCCACGCGTTTCTTGTTACACAGAAATCCGATTTAAAACGAACTCTGTACATTCAGTTGAAGTTCGAATCGCCAATTTACGAACTGCAGCGCCATTTCGAGCTCGATTTTAATTATATTATAAATCTTCGTTCAAACTGCCGTTTATATAATATATTCGTTATTCAAATTCAATTCCAGCTGAATTAAATATCACAGATGATCCGGTTCACACCATATCGTCATTTCGACAAATTCTGATTATTCAGAATTAAATATATTATTTAATATATTATTTTAATTAAATATTCATCATAATTAAACTCCACGACCATTAAATTCTCTAAACCACCATTTATATAATTAAATAAATTAATCATAATACCTCTGCCAGTCCGGGTCATTACAAAATCGAACCCACCGCTTGTCGTCCCTAGAGTTTTACCCCCATTCCGAACACAATGGGATATGTATCGTAGGCTGATTCGATCGTTTCGATCAGTTTTCGTCAAAATCAAAATATAACTCTATATATTGAATTTAAACGCGCAATTCTATTTACTGGGGTCACACACTAACTCGAAAAATTCCCGAAAAATATATTCTAGCTTCTTATTGATGATACGGTCCTAACAAAACTAGTTTCGTCGAATTCTGAGACCGTTTGAAAAATGGCCATTTTTCAGTCGATTAAAATCAACTAAAACTGGTCAAATGCGTTTTCCTTTTCCACGCTCACATATTGATTCGAAAAATTATCAAATTTGAAACCTAGCAATAACTTGACATCGCGGATCCAACAAAAGTGGTTTCATCGAAATCCGAGGTCGTTTGCAAAATGGCCATTTTTAAGGGACGAAATTCCATAACGACTATTTTGAAATTTCAACTGGGCATAACTTTTTATTCCTGCTATGAAATTCCAATCTTTCTGATTCTTTGGAAAGATATTCTCAATTAGATTCTAATATTTTTGGTTTTGCTAAATTCCGGTTTATTTTGAATCCTTCACATTCATTTGAAGTTTGAAATCGAATTATCGAACTACCACACCATTTTTAATTCCTTTTATATATATAAATAAATATTTATATTCTAACGGCGATCTATATAAATATATACGTTTGAATTTTATTAAAACTAAATTTCTCGTCGTTATTATTTAAATTAATTCATTTTAAATAATGAAAATTCAGCGAAATTGCCAAAATAATTTTTTTTTAGTTGGCTCAGATTTCTGGGTTATTACAATCTCCCCCACTTAAAACTTTTCGGCCCTAAAAAGGAACAAAGCCGAAAGTTGCTTCACAAATCAACTCAACTTCCAGTATTTTCACTACGACTTAAGTTTTTCAACTTTTCAGTTTCTAAGAACTTTTCAAATTTTTCAAAAATTTGGCTAACACCCTAAATTTTCGAAAAATTTCGCCATAACCTCCCCTGCACCGGGAGCACCGGGAAAATCCCGAAATTGCCATATAAGCCCTCTGATCTCAAAAAGAAAAAGAAAAAGAAAAAGCCAAGCGGCTAGCCAATCGGCTCATAAAATCATCATCACCCAAACAAAACAGTAAATTATGGTAAACATGTACCTATTTGTCGGGCAAACAATTTTATTCTTCTGCTCTAGCCTCTTTGCTTTGACCTGTTCAGTGTAAGTACATGTATATGCATGCCAATGCGACAAATTTCAATACAATTCACTTTTTGGTCAATTCGGCTGAATGGTTAAAATTTTAATTAATCAAGCCATAATCAAACAACACAATCAGCAATCAATTAGTTGGTTATCATTTGAAATTCATAACTTTGATACATAGTCAAAAACCAGAATTTTGATGCCAAATCACAACAATAAGCCCTACCTAGTTTTGGTTCTCACACCAGTCAATTGGAAATATATAGAAATCTCACTTTCGAAACTCGAAAATAAATACTGGCGATGGTGCCCCGTTACCAGAATTATCCTCGGGCACTAGAGTGCGATTCTATAACTATCCAATACATTAAAACTTCGAATACACATTTGCAAGACATATATGCAAAATCTGTATATATTGGATTATCCAAATTCATATAAATAAATAATCAAATACGAGTAATTGATTTAAATTTTCAAAACAAACTTGTTTTCAATTTTAAAAATATACTCTTCACACTCGTTCTAGGATACTACTGATCCCATCTCTAACGAGTCATTCCATTGGATATTACTAATCCAATTTCTGATGAATTCTTTCGTATGGTTCTAATGTGTCTTGTTCTCTGAGCTTTGTAAACCAAAGCTCTGATACCACGATGAAACGACCCGAACTTCCCCGTTAAGGAAAGCACGGATTGAGTCGAGGACAAGCCACAGTAGAACGTAAACGGAAGAACATTTCATTGCTTATTACAACAATTCATCAGATTACAAGAATATACAGAGTATAAACAATTATTACAGTTCATAAAATATCAGAGATTACAATAAATTACATAGCAGCGGAAAATAATACAATACACAACTAGAAGTAATACGCGGATACAAAGCTTTCCGAGTATCGTTCCAGCTGTAAATCAGGATCCTGTGAATATAAATATGCAAAACCAAAACTACTAGCTTCCCATGTCAAAATAAGGGCACCCAGAGTTTAGGTTAAAACAATAAACTCCAGGTCAGTCATGGGACTGGTGTGAGAACTAAAACAGTTATTAATCTTTATTTTAAAGTTAGGTAAATCAAGGGACCACGCCGTATAACACGGAACGGGGTTCCTCCCAAGAATACCAGTGCATAAAACAACAGCGCAATGCTAAATAAAGAACAATGAAGCTATTATAAGACCCAGTTCCCTTCACACAATGCAACGCAAGCCGGGGGATAGGGTTTTTACCTTATAATAGCCAAGAATGTTTGATACGTTTAAAACAAATCATTTGATACTATTATAAGTGCATAGTGTATAAAACAACTTCAAATCATAAGTATCAATCATAGAAGGCATAAGCGCCCCATCCCACTATGTCGACATACTAGGCTCTACAAATAAAACCGAAAATGTCACATATTTGGAAATTGGATTTCCATCCGTGAACCGAGGCAAAAGATGGTCCTCACCGACTTCGAGACTCTCTAGCCCGAGCCTCAGGGTCAGAGCGCATCGACCCTTGGATCGTCAGGGCCGGTCCACCGATGTGGATTAAAATGCCTGAACACTGCGTTTCCCCGCCCTTTGGGGCGTAAATTAGACAACGAATGGCTCCATTGGACCCGGATCGTCCGATCTAACCGAGGCGCCTTGTAACAGAAACAACCACATAAGTCAAACTCGTCAGGGCATGTAAAACCACTGAAGCCACTTCTAACTAGAAAGAAACGCATGTCCTCCCTGAGGCCCTCTCCCGTTTTTGGTTCACCACCGGGGTGTAAGGCTCGCGAATCAACGCTACATAATGATATCAGTCATACAGAATGATATCCGATGTCAGACACACACAGTCCATTTACAAGTCCGTTCTGGGTCTGAACGAAACCGGAGGCACCTAGTACCCCGCATATCCATCGATCTACAAGTACGTCTGGACGATCACCAACTGATTCTCTCCTCTTGGGTGTACGACCCAATCAAGATCATCAGTAATTATCCAAACGACATGAAGACCTCGGGTCTTCAACCACCGTCTTCATCTTCGACTTGTCGTCGTATCAGTTATTCAGAATGGGATAAACCCGGTCTTTCCGAATAACTCGCGTATATAATAAACAAGTGTTACCCAAACACAACATACGCCTCATTTCAATTCATCAGTCACTAACTGCAAATTAGCAAGAGAATAATTCCCTAAACATTAACCCCGAAGGCCGAAACCAACATCAGATCAATACCCAGGAAATCACTCTGCTTAGCCAACCTACAGCTAGTTTCTAAATTTCACATTCTTAGGGAAAGGTTCCCATTAATTTTACCAAAGATAAATTCTTTTAAATTTATTCTTTAATCTTCCTTTTGAATTTCACTTCAAACTAGTTGGGATTAACGAACCTTACCGAAGTAATCATTTGTTTTAATTTCCTAACCCCAACCTATTCATCCCATGAAGTAAAACTGGTAATACTTCACATCTAACACCACAGTGTTATCAGTAAATTTAATTACCATTTCACGTTCAAATCTAATTAAAGATTTAACTATCGCCTGGAGCAAAACTGGTGTTACTCCATTCTCGATCTTTTCAATCTAGTTAAAGATTCATTAAAACTCCACTTAGTTTTAATCTTTAACTGGGTTAAAGAATCAGTGTCAGTTAAAACACGGTTCACGATAAACTCCAAAATCACATCACATTTCAATCAGTCCCTAACCGTAAATTAGCAAGCGAGCAATTCCCTAAGTATTTACCCCAAAGGCCGAAACCAACATTAGATCAATACACAGGAGACCATTCAACTTGACTAACCTCCAGTTAGTTTCTGATTTTCTTAACTCTATTGGGTCTAAGAATAGTATTATTGAATATACCATTCATGACAACCCAAAATCACATTCTATTAATTATCGGGTTAAAGAACAAGTGTTATTTAAAACACTATTCACGATAAACCTAAAAATCAATACCAATTCAATTCCAATTAAATATTATTTAACTGGTACACTTCATTAAATCTAAATAAATGATTTAATCTTTTTCTCAACTGGGCTTAAGAACAACGTTAATGAAGACACCATTCACGACAAACCCAAATCACATTTGATATTAAAATACAAGGCTCTGAATAGAAAACATACCGGCTTATATTCAATATCAAATTCTACAACCAACAGATATCGTATTGGAAATAACGATATTAATATATCTTTCAAATTCCCATAACAATATCTGTATAATCACGAAATCCAACATTGAAATATTCCAAAGACAATTTCGATTCAAATCCATTCCAATTCAATTATTGGAAATTCTGGTTACTTTTAAAACCCATTTCAAATCCAATTTATTTATTTAAAAATAAATAGAATTATAATTCTAGTTCAAAACTTGTTCATTTCGATAAAAATCTATTTTTTCTTTTCAAATATGGAGTTTTTCATCCCAATTCTTCCCAAATCATTTCTTATGATTTTACACAAATTATTACTATTTTTAATAATTTTATTAAGGCCCGTACAGTCGATTTCCATCAACGGCCATCGAACTGCACTTACAGCGACCTTTTCCAAATTTGATTTGGACATAATTCCAAATCCAACCGTTAGATCTTAGATTTCTAATATTCGTTAGAAAGCTCTTTTCGATACGAACCCAACGGTTCCGGTTTTAGGAGAATCCGACGGTCGGATCTCTCGCAATATCCGTTCGAAGTCAATGGTCGAAATTCACGAACTACCGCAACACGGCGCGTTCTATTCAGGCCATTATATTATATATATATATAATATATAATATATACTTCATCAATTTCCTTTTAAAACGTATTTTATAAATCGTTTTAAATTTGTTTTCGAAACGATTTCAACTTCATTTTCAAATTCAAATCAAAATTGAATTTTTCTAATATAAATTCGTTTTAAATTCATTTCAAATCGATTTCAATTCAAATTGATTTATAATTCAATTTCAGTTCGTTTTCAATTCAATTCAATTTCTGTACGAATTCATTCCTATTCAATTTCAATTCGAATTCAATTCTATTTAATTTCCATTCAAATTCATTTCTATTCAAAATATCAGATTTTGAAATCACTTTTGATGTTCATTATAAAATGAATAAAATCGATATAAATATCATTTACGTCAAAATGGCGTCAATCTAATCAACACGGCTTCATATATTTCTATTTTCAAATATTCTATTTCAAATATTTCTTTTTCAAATATTTCTACTTTTCAAAACTGCAATGAAGCCCAATCAATTACCATATAATGTTAATTATATGGACTTTCTACAACACATGTATACAATAACAATGATGAATAATCAACCATCATCCAAAGTGCAATCTACACTGTATAAGCATCAAATATAAATATTTAATGATTATAACGGTCTGTCAATCAATCGATCGACATACGACTAAACAATCAGGATTAGTGTACGTCAAATATCATCCCAATACCCGTGTGGGGTTTCAAACAATCAAACACAGATTTTATTTGTGCAGTTGGGCGATGTGTAAAATTTATCGTCCCAATCAATATCAGTCAAATGTGTGTATATAAACAAATCGTCCGATTTGTTTATTTTTATTTCATTTCATATACACGTTAAAAATTCTATTTTTAACTATAAAATATTTTCCGCTATAAAATATTTCAACTATATAACTATTTTATTTCATTTCACATCACACAATCAACTACACATCAAAATCAAATAAACAAGCATACAAGCCGTCCATGTTCTGTGGACGACGGGTGTCGGATGCTACTAAACACCGTCTGCATCCTAGTATATATTTTAACTAGAAAATTAAATTAAACGTAAGAAGTTCTCACTGAGGGTTCCACTCCGCCGTGCTTTGCTTTTGAACTGCTGAACCGTCTGGATTGGTTTGAAATTCCAATGTAGTTCTTTTCCCGCTGTTTATAATAAAAATTATATTTTTATCACTTCATTCTAATAAATAAAAATCATATTTTTATTTTTACTTCATATGTATTTTTACAATGTTTCTTTCTATATATAAATTATATTTTATATTTCTATACATTGTAAAGATTATATTTATATCAACTGAAAATATTTTATACATAGAATAAAAATCACATTTTTATCTAATTCAGAAAAACAATCCTTTATATTTCTAAAAATCCGATTTTTTTCACTTCTAAAAATTCGATCTTTTCACTTCTAAAAATTGTATCTTTACTTCATTCACATATATAAAAATCCGATTTTTATACTTCATTCCTATATATAAAAATCCGTTCTTTTTGAAATCAAATCTAATATTTTAAACTATAAAAATCGAATCTTTATACTTTAAAAATCTTAACTTTTTAAATATGAAATCCAATACGAAAGAAAAATCACATTTTGAAAACTAAGTTGTATACATAAAAATTTATTCTTGTCTAGTTAAAAATCAATCTTTTTCTACAATAAAAATCAATTCTTTTATACACAAATATCATTTGATTTTTATATACAAGGTAAGAATAAAAATATGAGAAATCAAAATCAAAGGAAAATGTAAAAACTCACAGCGAGGTGGGGTGGTTCAGGTTGGTCGTCGGAGAGGGAGGGGCTGCGGCCAGAGGTGGTGGTGAGGTCTAAGATGACCGGCGGCAGCTCTGGAGTTTAATGCACGCGTTGAAAAATATTAAAATCCGAATTTTAGCGGAGGTGGGGTCCACGGGGGGTGCTGGCGAGGCGGGGTGGGAGCGCTGGGTTGTGGGTGGCCGGAGGGAGGCACGCCTGGCCTGGTGGTGGCGGTTTGGGGTCTGGTGATGGTCGATTTGAGGAACTAGGGTTTTGGGCGAAGGAAGGGAGAGTGGCGGCGGCTTGGGGGTGGCCAGTGGCGGCCGATGGGGCAGCACGCATGAGGGAGGAGGGGCGGCGGTGGTCCGGCGTGACCTGGGAGGGAGGCGACTGCGTTGGTTTTTTTTCTTCAATTGAATGAACTACGGGGTCAAGAGGAAAAGGGTTGACCCCCTTTTTATTTAATTTTAATTTTATAATTATTTATTCCAAAAAGTTATTTTTTTCTTTCCAACACCAAATCGAACCCACCGCCTGTCGTCCCTAGAGTTTTACCCCCATTCCGAACACAATGGGATATGTATCGTAGGTTGATTCAATCGTTTCGATCAGTTTTCGTAAAAATCAAAATATAACTCTATATATTGAATTTGAACGCGCATTTCTATTTACTGGGGTCACACACTAACTCGAAAAATTCCCGAAAAATATATTCTAGCTTCTTATTGACGATACGGTCCTAACAAAACTAGTTTCGTCGAATTCCGAGACCGTTTGAAAAATGGCCATTTTTCAGTCGATTAAAATCAACTGAAACTGGTCAAATGCGTTTTCCTTTGCCACGCTCACATATTGATTCGAAAAATTATGAAATTTGAAACCTAGCAATAACTTGACATTGCGGATCCAACAAAAGTGGTTTCGTCGAAATCCGAGGTCGTTTTCAAAATGGCCAATTTTTAAGGGCCGAAATTCCATAGCGACTATTCTGAAATTTCAACTGGGCATAACTTTTTATTCCCGCTATGAAATTCTAATCTTTCTGATTTGTTGGAAAGATATTCTCAATTAGATTCTAATATTTTTGGCTTCGCTAAATTTCGGTTTATTTTGAATCCTGCACATTCATTTGAAGTTTGAAATCGAATTAATGAACTACCATGCCATTTTTAATTCCTTTTATATATATAAACAAATATTTATATTCTAACGGCGATCTATATAAATATATACGTTCGAATTTTATTAAAACTAAATTTCTCGTCGTTATTATTTAAAATAATTCATTTTAAATAATCAAAATTCAGTGAAATTGCCAAAACGAATTTTTTTAAATTAGCTCAGATTTCCGGGTTATTACAGGTTGTATTTCCAAATGGAAATCTTACCGAGCAAATCATCAATCAACACTGATCCACTTTAATTTAATTTGTCATTCAATTACCCATTTCCCTATTCTTGTTTCCGTATATTCAACATTTCTTATTTTCTAAATTTAGAAAATATACGTTATTAACAATGGAAAACATTTCCATTTCTTATTTTCTATATTGGAAAACATTTCTGATTTTTATTTGGAAAACATTTCAAAAACTCCTACATTTGATTTAAACAGATGTTTAAATATACCATCGCTATGCCAACTCATACCATTACCTTCATCAACTAAATTCACTTAACCAGCCTTTACTATCGAATCTTAACCATTCCTTAGTTAAAAACGGAGCCAATCAAGTTGGGGTATAGCTACCTCTTAGACTTTAACTAACATTTCTAACTTTAAAATAGACAAAGTTCACCTTCTAAATCTTTAACAAACTTCTTAAGTAACTCTCTTTCGAAAAATCTCTATTTGATAACTCTTTCCTTCGATAACTATATTTGATAATCTTTCCTTCGAATAACTATATTCGATAATCTCTCTTCAATTAACTCTATTCAATTAACTCTAATCAATTAATTTTATTTGATTAACTCTAATTGATTAATTGTATTTGGTTAACTCTATCTGACTAACTCTATTCAATTAACTCTATTGGATTAACTCCTTTTGATTAACTCTAATCGATTAACTCTAATTCGATTAACTCTTTTCAATTAACTTCTTTCGAATAAACTATATTCGATAATCTCTTTTCGAATAAACTATATTTGATTTAACTCCTTTCGAATAAACTATATTCGATTTAACTCCTTTCAAATAAACTATATTCGATAATCTCTTTTTCGAATAAACTATATTTGATTAACTCCTTTCGGATAACTAATATTCGATTAACTCCTTTCGAATAAACTATATTCGGTTACTCCTTTTGAATAACTAATATTCGATAACTCCTTTTCAACTAACTCTATCTCTAATCGATTAACCCAAATTCGATTAACTCTCACTCTAATCGATTAACTCTAACTCTAATCGATTAACTCCCCTAACTCATTCTGATAAACACATTTTGATTAACCCCTTTGGTTAACTCTACATCCATGTTCATTTCAAATATCGATGTTGAAATCGATTCTTACTTCTCTATATAAGTCCTGACTTATATATTCTATTTATCCAATGATAAATATTTTATTTAATTTATAAAATATTATTTATAAATTAATCTACTAAATCTATCGGTTAGAACAGATTCTATTTAAAATCTTTAATTTAAATCCATATCATGTTATACTAGTGTGCGAAGCACGGGTCTAAACCTTTCAAATATAAAATTCTCTTTTTATACTATTCTATTCATTTTTCAAGTATTTCCTTTTTAATCCATTTATTTACCAAATAAATCCCTTTTGATAATTCTATTTATTTTATAAAATATTTCCTTTTCAATCCTATTAATTTAACAAATAAATGTTTCCTTTTCAATTCTATTTATTTAGCAAATAAATATTTCCTTTTCAATTCTATTTATTTAACAAATAAATGTTTCTTTTCTCCTATTTATTTTCTACATATTTCCATTTCAATTCTATTTGTAAATGTTTTACAAATATTTCCCTTTCTATTTTATTTGTAAATGTTTTATAAATATTTCCCTTTCTATTTTATTTGTAAATGTTTTATAAATATTTCTCTTTCTATTTTATTTGTAAATGTTTTACAAATATTTCTCTTTCTTTTTTATTTGTATGACCAATAAATATTCCTTTTATAACTCCTTTGATTTTATAATTATTTTCTTTTATAAAATCCTTTTCCTTTTATATATAAAATCCATTGATTTTATATAAATAATTTATTTTCAAAATACGCTTTGAAAATCCTCTTTTCTATATCCCAGTATTTCTAAAATACCAATTCACAATGATCGATATCATTCAAACACACAAAACCAACAACAGATTGTATATCACATTATATATTACAATATATGAAAAAACAGTAATATAAATATTGAGGAATCCAATTGGATGCCTCCAACCTTTTTCCCTGCATCACAAATGTTAAACAATGTAATTAACATCGATTTCATTTCAATATGAAATATTCTGATAAACAGAATCAATATTTGATTAACGATATATATATATATATATATATATATCGTTATCTAAAATTTCAACCAATACATCAGCAATTCAACAAAACAATCAACACATGGAAACCAATCATCACTTATATTACAAAATTATATTTATACAAATATAAACTATACAGAGTTAGTGAGATTTAATCACATTGGACGAGCATCATTAAATAACGAAAATTGTCGCTTGATTCAGACCAACAATTTATTTCACTATATATTGTAACGAGCTCCAATTCACTCCTAACCAGTTCCATTGCGTAGCACTCGTCCGTACAATCCCAATGGATCCAGTTTCGTCAGATTCTGATATCGTACGAATAAGTTATTGAGTTAACAAGTTGACATGTTATTTGAATTAAATAAATCATTAAGCAATTTACTATTGGGCTTTACCCATTTCTACCTCGGCCTAATACCACAGATTTACCCATATGAGAAATAGCCCACCCACACTTGGATTCTTCTTCCTCTTGATGGAAATGTCTGTAGCTTCCAACCGTACTCCTCCTTCAACTATTCCTCCAATCCTCAACGCACATCAAAACCGACAACACCATACTTCATCTCATTCAACCCTCTCTAACCTCAATTCAAATTCTATCAACTCGCAACCACCAAGTGAATCACGATGCTCAGCTCGACTCCGTGGATTCCAGTGACAATATCGACGTCTTTTTGCTTGAAATTACCCTAAACTTCACACGCAAGTGCGGTTTCAATTCCTCAATCCAAAAACGATCTCTGAATCTCGCGTTGAAGCCTAAATCGCCAGGAGTTTGGAACCCTAGAAATCCGCTGTATTGAATACATCCTTTGAATTTCCTAAATGTATATCAATTTGAAGAGCAGGATACAAGGATCACTACTATACATGTATTATGATTTATAGGGATTTGTTTGATTTTTGAAAGTGGCAAAATGAGTTTTGGGAGGAAAACCAGTGGCGGGTTTGCTATTGACTATTGGGAGGAAATGAATTAGGGTTAAGGGATGGTAGTGGTACTTATAGAAGGGTTTTAATATTTTTTTATTTAACTTTATATTCAATTATAACCAATCATTGCTTACGTTTAACTTCTAAAAATTCATACAATCACATATGATATCCAAAAATCATGGAAATGGACACGCAACTAGAGTTTGACATTACGAACCCAACGAAACTTGTTTCGTCGAATTCCGACTCTATTTTCTCACACAGTGTATTTTTTATCGTCAAAATATTGACTGTTTTTCACTTAAAATCCCGTACGGCCACACACTGACTCTAAAAATCATGAAACTTGAAATCTAATAATAATTTGATATTACGGATCCGACAAAATTAGTTTCGTCGAAAACGGAGGTCGTTTGCAAAACTGGCTATTTTTAAAGCTCTAAATAACCCATTTAAATATACAAATATATTTAAAAATAATTAAATTAAATATTTAAAAATAAATATTATTTTATATATTCACAATAGAATATCATATAGTTCCAATTGGATTTATAAGTCAATATTCAAATCCTGGTTGAATCGATATTCAATTTATATTGAAAATCCATTTATAATATAAATAAATCGTTATAAATTATAAAGGAATTCCATAGCGACTTTTCGAAAAAATTGATTTGGAAATAAATCAAAATCTACATGATGAAATCCCAATTTCCTCTTCTATTAGAAAAATATACTTTACTAGCTCTGAATGTTTCTTGTTTCACAGAAATCCGACTTAAAACAGATTCTGTATATTCAATTAAAGTTCGAATCGCCAAATTACGAACTGCCGCGCCATTTCAAGCTCGATTATAATTAAAATAAAATTATACGTTCAACTATCGTTTATAGAATATATTTGTTCATATAACTCAACTCTAAACCGAATTATATATTTTAAATTGTCCATTTCATACAATATTATCAATTCACTATTTCCAACTATTTCGGAATTAAATATATTATCTAATCATTTATATTAATTAAATATTATAATTAAACGACTATTAAAATCTATAAATCACTTTTTAAATAATTAAATAAATTAATTATTATACCATAAAAATACGGGACATTACAGATAATCTTGAAGTCGTTCAAGTTAGGGTATTTTAATTACCTATTAGACCTTGATCAACAATGTTCTTATCTTAAGATAAATATCAATTGTAATGCCAAAAACAAAATCCCATTTTAGTTATATCTTGATGAAACATCATCTCTTATTTAAAATAGCAAATCCATATCTCATCTTTATAACTCAACTCATTTAACTACTCGAATTCAATCTTGGGTTTTCGTTTGAATTCCATTTCATATCTCCATTAGTTCCTAACCGTATACCAGTCTGAAAATAATTCCCTAAATATTAACCCTAAAGGCCAAAACAAACATCAGATTAACACTCAGAAAATCATTTATCTCAACCGGTCACCAGTTAGGTTATAGTTCCTTAATTTCATATCCTCATCTTTTATTTCATTCATGTGCCATTTCTACTAACCTATTCCAATAATATTCAGCAAAACTCGGGTTTATAACTTCGTCAAAGTCTTGGATTTTATAAAATCCAATTTATTAGAATCCAAATAAATAATTCCATTTAAACTTAAATTTAAACTTAACTTATATTATTATTAACACCAAATCGCTCAAAAATTTCGCTTACTATAAACCGTTCTTTATGGTTCCATAAACCCTCATAGAATACCAAGATTTCCAATTTGATTATTATTAAATAAATAATAATCGATTTCAATACAATCCCATTTTAATTGTTTCTTAAAACCATTTATCTCGGTTATTAATTATCACATTCTGCTTACTTTCTTATCAAAGTCAATAATATAAGAATTTACATTATAAAATCATTTAACTATCACTTATAACGTAAATAAATATATAATAAATATTTAATTCATTTTATAAACCTCCATTTAAAATAACAGATTTTAAAAAACGATCTTTAGATATAAAATAAATTTTATAACTTCATTTCTATCGATTTACCTGACGATAAATCAATATTTACAAAACAGTGTATATTTGGGAAATCTGCTATTAATTCTTCAACAAATACTACCCAGTGGTTAATATCAAAACATCGTTGAACTTGAATTCAACGATCGGTAACCAAATCAATAACCCAACAAATTGGTTAAATAGATACACAATAAGTTTGAGGAATCCAGTTGGATCCCTCCAACCTGTCTTTCCTTGCATCCAAATAGGTTACCTCAAATAAAACAACCCATACAACACAATAATTTATAATCAATAACGGTCAACTAATAACAACAATATAAGCACCCAATTTAATTTAATATGCTTATACTATTATAAACGTAACCAACAAGGTAAGTTGCCTCGTTTTGAAATAATCGTAAAAAATAATGATGTCTTTTCATTTTGATTAAACAAACATTTAGTTTAAGTAATAGATATGAAAATATTTATCATGCATCCAAACAATCATCAAAATAACCAACCATAACATACAAATAATAAACCCGACTTATAATAATTATAAGTGGGAGAACTAAGTGAGTTTAACTCACCTTGGTTTAAATTCATCGATTAAATGCTTGTTTTTAACTAAATTAAATAGTCGTTTAATTTAATTAAAAATTCCCGTTACTTTCTATGCTGACCAAACCTGCTCCATCTTGTAGCTTCCATTCCAACGGTTCCAACGCTTTTCATTTGGTTTGATTCTGCGCATAAATGAAAAATATGTATATGCGATATAAGTTTACAAGAATTAATTAAAAAATTAATAGTTAATTTTAAAAATCTAATTAACTATATTTTTTAATCGAATTTTTTCAACTGGATAACTACTCTACTTACTTCAGATTTAAACGGATTAACGCCACTCATGTTTTCCCCATCTGATATAATAAATCATTCGAACTTCTCTACTTGCTGTTATTAATCACCTCAACCCGACTCCATTTATTTTTGGTCGTGTCTTCTTTCCATATTTTCTTCTTTTACAGGACCGAACCCAGCTCATTTGAAAAAAATTTCTTTTTTTAAATTTATGGCCCGCGAAGTCCAGTATCTTTAGCCCACCCGCAAAAGCATCTTCCCCATCCACGAAGAATAGAATTTTCCAATGCTTCCCCATGCAGCGGTTCTTCTTCCCTAACCATTTTCCTCTCTTGAAACCCATTTTCTTTCCAATGCCCTTTTTTCCTTGTTTGAAAAAATGCCTGCTTCTTCCATTGCCGACCCCATGAACCCCACCACGTCTCCTTCTACAAGCCATGCAACATGACAAAGATCATACCGTCTCCCTCCTTATCAAAAACGCCACAACCCCGTCACCTCCTACCCAATCTCGCAACCACCCTTCCACTAGAAACTCCCAGACTAAGTTCCATTCGCTTCCAGTGCTCGACATCCTCAGCCTGACCGCATCACTTTACTGCCAACGTCGCTGAAGATTACCACCAGCCCCTATCGAACCGCCACCTATTCTTCTTTTTGTTTTGGAAGTTGTTCTTCTCCTGCAGACTGCTCCTCCACCCCTTTGTTTTGGTTTCCTGCTCTTCATTAATCAGTCTACTATCACCTAGATATTGGTGTTTCCTTTCTTCTATCTGGGCATCCCATCGATGAAGTCCATAGATACACTCTTCCCTATGTGGCACATCCAATGGCTAGATCGATCCAGTAGGTTTCAGCTGCTATGCCTTCTGTCTTTGATAGACCATGCACTTTGCTACAAAACGTGTCACATCCTTCTTCATACCAGTCCAGTAAAAACTCTCTTTATATTCTTATACATTTTTGCTACTATCAGGATGGATGGTCATCCTTGAGTGATGTGCCTCAACTAACACTGCATCACCAAATCACCAGTAAAGGGGATACCAAGTCTTCCATCTCTACGCAGTCGTCCAATACTATCCACTGAATATTGCTAGATAGTATAGAGGCCATTCCTCTATTAATTCTATCAAGAGTATACCAAAGAAAAAGATCTTTTCACTATCTCGATCGAAAATTCTCCAACAATATAGGTTGTACCTCCAGAGATGCCACTAATCCAGGGGTATAGTCTATAGGGGTTCTAAATGAAAAGTAGATATATACTCTAAGCTCTCTCACTCTACGAACAAATGACTCAAAGATGCCATTTTCATACATAAAGCATCTACGCTATGTTCCCCTTACCGGGGTACAAGATATGTGACGGCCGGGAATTTCCCTCGATCCGAATCAGTCGTTAAACCGATCTAGACCGTTCGAAACCCCTGATCGTTTTGAGAACAGGACAAATTGGAACGCAGACAGAAGAACATTTCATTGTTATTACAACAATTCCATCAGATACAAGAATATACAGAGTATGAATAAATATAATACAATCAATAAATATCAGAGATTACAATAAATTACATAGCAGCGGAAAATAATACAAAGCACAACTGAAGGTGATATACGGATACAGAGCTTTCCGGATATCATTCTAGCTGTAAACCAGGATCCTGTGAATATAAATCTGCAAAACCAAAACTACTAGCTGCCCGTGTAGAAAATAAGGGCACCCAGAGTTTAGATTAAAACAATAAACTCCAGGTCAGTCATGTGACTGGTGTGAGAACTAAAACAGTTATTTAAAGTTTTACTTTAAAAGAGAGTAATTCAAGGGACCACGCCGTATAACACGGAACGGGTTTCCTCCCAAGAATACCAGTGCAAAGAAAAGACAACGCAATGCTTTTTCGAAAAATGAAGCTATTATAAGACCCAGGTCCCATCACACAATGCAACGCAAGCCGGAGGATAGGGTTTTCCCTTATAATAGCCAAACATGCTTGATACATTTAAAACAAATCATTTGATACTATAATAAGTGTATAGTGTCAAAACAATTTCAATCATAAATATCAATCATAGACGGCATGGGTACCATATATCATGTCGCCATACTAGTTCTACAATTAAAACCGCAATATTACGTATTGGAAATTTTATTTCCGTCATGAGTCGAGGCAAGGGGCAAGCTCCTCTCCGCTTTCGAGATACTCTAGCAAATGTCCCAGGACTACACACTCTAGGCAGCCACTTGGATCGGTTGGGCCGGTCCTCTCTTACGTTTGAGGATTAGTTATTCCTGAACACACGTTTCCCGGTCCTTACAGACCTAAAATCGAGGCGCCTCACTCCAACAACCACATAGTGAAAAGTATATAAATGTCAGGGCTGGTAAGTCACTGACACCACCAAAGCTAGAAAGAAACATCGTGTTCTCCCAACGGTCCGTATCCCGTTTTTGACTCATACCGAGGTGTGAGGATCGCGAATCCACGCTATACACAAAGCTATGCCACGTAGGTCGTGCTTTGATCATCAACCACAAGACTTTGCTTTTCAACAGAAGCCTTGATCAATTGCCACTTAGGCGTGCCACACAGGCAATTCATGCCATGCGATTGATATCTATTGATATATAACCTCTAAGCTCGTACATCTCATAGAAGGGCGTTAAGCAAGAGAATAAATTCTCCGCCGCTAAACAGATATATATCTAACAGAAATCAATCAACACAGAATAAAATCCAATGTCAGACACACAATCCATTTACAAGTTCGTTCTGGGTCTGAACGAAACCGGAGGCACTTTCCTTGCATATCCATCGATCTTCAAGTACGTCTGGATGACCACCAACTGATTCTCTCCTCTTGGGTGTACAGCCCAATCAAGATCACCAGTAATCACCCAAACGATGTGAAGACTTCCGGTCATCAACCACCGTCTTCATCTTTGACATTTCGTCGAATCGGTTATTCAGAATGGGTATAAACCCGGCCTTTCTGAATAGCCCGCGTATATAGTAAACAAATGTTACACAAACACAACATACGCCTCATTCCAATTCAGCAGCCACTAACCGTAAATCAGCAAGAGAACAATTTCACAAATATCAACCCCGAAGGCCGAAACCAACATCAGATCAATACCCAGGAAACCATTCTTCTTAGCTAACCTACAGCTAGTTTCAAAATTTCATATTCTTGGGGAAAGGTTCCCATTAATTTTATCAAAGATAAATTCTTTAAATTTATTCTTTAATCTTCCTTTGGATGTCATATCAAACCAAATTATGGGTTTTCAAACTAGACGGGATTAGTGAACCACACCGAAGTAATTATTTATTTTATTTCCCAATCCCAACCTATTCATCCCATGAAGCAAAACTGGTAATACTCCATATCTAATACCACGGTGTTATCGGTAAAATTAATTACCATTCCATGTTCAAATCTAATTAAAGATTTGACTATCGTTTTGGAGCAAAACCGGTAATACTCAATTCTCGCTCACTTTCTAAATTTGATAATTTAGATTATCAATTCACATTTCAATCTAATTACAAATTCATTAAAACTCCTTTTACTGGGTTAAAGAACTAATGTCATCTAAAACACAGTTCACGACAAACCCAAATCACATTCTGTTTATTATCGGGTTAAAGAACAAGTGTTATTTAAAACACCCTTCACGATAAACCCAAAAATCAATTCTATTTAAAACCCATTTCAAATCCAATTTATTTATTTAAAAATAAATGGGTTTTAATTTTAGTTCAAAACCAGTTCATTTCAATAAAAATCTATTTTTATTTTTTCAAACATGGAGTTTTTCATCCCAACTTTTCCCAAATAATTTCTTATGATTTTACACAAATTATTACTATTTTTGATAATTTTATCAAGGCCCGTACAGTCGATTTCCAACAACGGCTGTAATAACCCGGAAAATGTGAACCAGTTTAAAATTTTTAAATTAGGTTATTACCAAAGAATTTGAATTGTTGAAATAGCATATTTCAATAAAATATAGAATGGGGTATAGTATTGCAGTTTGAAATTTTGAATATAAACTTTGTCTGACTGTACCGGGTGGAAAATATAACGGATTTTGACGAAATTGAAAATATTTAAATCTGTTTATCAATACCTTTCTAACGAATCTGAAAAATCGAAATTTCATAACGGAAATCAAAAGTTATGGCCTAATGAATTTTCAGAAAGGTCGCTATATAGTATATATAGCCCTTGAAAATTGATATTTTGCATACGACCTCGGAAGTCGACGAAACCACTTTTGTTGGGTCCGGGACGTCAAATTATTGCTAAGTATCAAATTTCATAATTTTTGAAGCAAGTATGTGAGCGGGGAAAAAGATAATGTGATTGGTCAAATTCAGTTAAAATGGGTCGACCTAAAAATGGGCATTTTTCAAACGAGCTCAGAATTCGACGAAACTGGTTTTGTTAGGACCGTATCATCAAAACAAAGCTAGATTTATTTTTCTGGAATTTTTCGATTCAGTTTGTGGCCCTGGCATATATCACCTTCAGTTTACCAATGTAAAGAGAAAAGAGGGGCCAGGAGACTTTTTATTTATTTAAATATTTTTATTTTATAATCCATAAAGTAACTTTTATTTTCGAACTCGAAATCGAACCCACCGCCTGTCGTCCATAGCTAATTACCCCCATTCTGAACACAATGGGATATGTATCGTAAGCTGATTCGATCGTTTCGATCAGTTTCCGTCAAAATCAAAATATTAATCTATATATTGATTTTGAACGCACATTTCAATTTACCGGGGCCACATACGGATCCTAAAAATTCCAAAAAAATATTTTCTAGCTTCGTATTGACGATACGGTCCTAACAAAACTAATTTCGTCAAATTATGAGACCGTTTGAAAAAATGGCCATTTCCAGTCGATTAAAATCAATTGAAACTAGTCAAACGCGTTTTCCTTTGCCATGCTCACATATTGATTTCAAAAATTATGAATTTTGAAACCTAGCAATAACTTGACATCATGGATCCAACAAAAGTGGCTTCGTCGAAAACCGAGGTCGTTTGCAAAATTTCCATTTTTAAGGGCCAGAATTCCATAGCGACTATTCTGAATTTTCAACTGGACATATCTTTTGATTCCCGCTATGAAATCTTTATTTCTCGGATTCGTTGGAAAGATATTCACAATTAGATTCTATTATTTTTGGTTTCACTAAAATCCGGTTTATTTTGCACCCGGTACATTCATTTGAAGTTTGAAATCGAATTATCGAACTACCACGCCATTTTCAATTCCTTTTATAATTATAAATAAATATTTATATTCTATCGACGATGTATATAAATATATACGTTCTATTTATATTCAAAATAAATTTCTTGTCGATATTATTTAAAATAATTCATTTTAAATATTCAAAATTCGTTAAAATTGCCAAAATAAAAGTTTTAAATTGGCTCGCATTTCCGGGTTGTTACAAGATATCTCAAAATCATACAATGTTGGGAACTCCATCTAATACCAATGTCTCGGATTTAGATCCTTCCAAGAGAACAAGTACTTAGAGACTTATAATCCGTATATTGATCAAATCTCTCGCAAAGAAGATAATGCCTCCATGACTTGAGTGCAAAAACTATGTGGCTTTTACAATTCGTTGGTAATGTAATTCCTCTCATGAGTCATGCACTGCTTACTCCTATCGCACACAACTGTACCCTCCTGCATCAATACTGCACCTAAGCTTGTCTTACATGTGTTGGTGTATATTGTAAACATCTTAGAATCATGGAGAAGTGCCAACATTGATGCATCGATAAGAGCCTTCTTTAGTTTTGTGAAGGAATCCTCACAATCACGTCCACATGAATATCAAATTCTTTTGGGTAATGCGGTTAAGCGGTGCCGAAATCAGTGCAAAATCCTTGATAAAAATTCTATAATAACCCATCAAATTTAGAAGGCTCCTCACCTCAGTTACATTCTTAGGAGCTTTCCAGTCCTGTACTTCCATCACTTTCGTGGGAACTACAACTAACCCATTTGTAGAGACTATGTGCTCTACGAAATGCACTTCCTCTTACCAAAAATGGCATTTTGAAAATTTTGCCTTAAGCTGATTCCTTGGAGAGTACAAAGACCCTCTCCCAAATTATGGCATGCTTATCGTTGCTCCTCAATAATACCTAAATATCGTCCACAAAAACAATCATGAATTTATAGAGAACATCCCTGAAGACTCTACTCATCAAATCAACAAAATAGGCATGAACATTGGTTATCCCAAAAGGCATAACTAACCCCTCGAAAAATTCATCAAAAGTTTGAAAAACCGTCTTGTCAATACTATCCTATGCCTATCTAGGCTGATAGAAGCCAGTTGCTAAATTCAACCGATAGAATACTGACGCACCTACCAACTGGTCAAACGAATTATTAATCCGAGAGAGTTGGCAGTGGTTCCTTTTTATGGGCTTGTTTAACTCCCGTGTAGTCAGCACAAAATCAAAGAGAACTACCTGCCTATATTGCAAAGACAACTGGTACTCCCTACTCAGAGATACTCTGCCTGATGAATCCCTTCTCTAATAGGTCATCTGCTTCTTTGCGAAGATCTTTTGGTTCCCTCGGAGCCATGTGCCGTACAAGTAATGCTACGGGCTCGCATTCTCACTGCGGTAAATCTGGAAATCAATCTCTCGCCTAAAAGGTAGTCCTCTCACCTCCTCAAACATGTCTGGAAACTCATGCACTACGAGTATAATATCAATTATCATAGGTAGATGTACCTAGAGAAAAAAGAAAACTCAGCATGAGTAACTACTGTGGATCGCAAGAAATCTCAAGGCTCTGACCACTACATGTCACTAATCGAAAGTTCCTCCTCTCGCAGCCCAAGACAACCTTATATATGGCTGACTAGTCCTTACATAATATCATCCCATAATCCAAGAATCAGAATACGTAAGGCTGTAAATTTTGTTCGAATGTCCGACGTCCGTTCGTGTCCGTGACCGAAATACGTCCGTCCGAGTCCGTCCGATTTTCATTTAGGACACGAGTTAGGACAACAAAATTTGTACGACAAAAAAATCATGTCCGGTCCGAGCTCGTCCGAATTCGTCCGAAATACTTGTAATTCGACATATAGTTGAGAGAAAATCTAGTAAAATGTACAAAATGTGATATAAATTGCCATGTCCGACCGAGTCCGATCGGTCCGAACTTGTCCGTGTCCGACCGATTTTATTTAGGACACGAATTAGGACAACGAAATTTGTCCAAGAATTTTTTTGGTCCGGTCCGTGTTCGGTCCGATTTTTTTTAGGACAGAAACTGAACACACCTATGTTCGGTCCGGTCCGACCGATTTACACCCCTAAGAATACGTAGGCATCACAGTCAAACTCAATGCCTAATATCAAACTTTCAGATCTCTACAAATCATAGACAAATGTGTAGAACCTACAGTATTTGAAAGGAATATAGGATCATTGACTAAGGAAATGTCCAACTACAAACAATAGACTAAAGAGATAGATATAAAAGTATGAGATGCTCCTAAGTTAAAGAGAGTGCGAGTACGAAAATCGAAAATAGAAATCATGCCTTCCACCGTTAACGTTACTTTCCCACCTCTGTCTGGTCCACCATTAAATGGAGTTGCCTCAAAGACCTTCTGTTGAGCCACTGATGCACTAGCCCCCTTCCTTGTCTTCTAAGAGCATGCACTACTAATATGTATGGGTTGCCCACAATTATAGTACTTTCCTTTCATCATAGTCTTCCTCCAGTACTTAATGCAATGACCCATCAATCTACATCCATGAAAGTCGATGTCCTTCTTGATTTTTCCTTCCCAAGGCCCTATAGTATTCTTTTTGTTGCCTTTATTATCTTTCCACCACTTTTATTTTGAGCTTACAAAGTTGGAATCTTCCTCTTTACCATCTTTAACCTCTTCATTCATAATCTCATCATAAGAGACATTTCCAATTATGACTCGAATGTCGTCCCTATTAGTGTATGTGCATTTCCAACCTTTGTAAAGGTTGGTTCAATCTACTCGCAAATATAACAACCTTTTATGATCTTCATTGACTAGATCCGTTCTAAACCTCGATAGCTTATTGAAGTGATTGATATATTCCTTTACAATAGGGTCTCCTAGCTTGAATCCAATAAATCGCTCTTGATGCACATCCCTTCCTCAGCCTGTGATAAGAATCTCTTCTCGAGTCATCGTTTAAATCCAACCTAGTTAATATCACTTCCTTTTACTTTGACTATCTCCCACCAATACGATTGAGACGTCCCCAAACCCCGTACTGACGGCGGCAAGGGTAATCCGTGGAATATAACACAGAAACAGATAATAGCAGAACATAAATAAATACATACACCAGATAATGAACAATAGAATATACTGGATAAAAGTAATCATCAGAGTTACACAGTATACAGGATCTTACTTAGTACAAATACAGTTCAGCTAAACATAAATGTCTACAGCGGAAAACAAACAAAATATGTACAATAGGAGCTGAACAGCATAAAGAGAGATAAATGATAGAATCCATCTTCAGCTCCAGCTATCCAGAAAGAGCCAGCTAAACCTGAATACAAGGCTGCCCGTGTAGAAAAAGGGGCACCCGAGTTTGTAAGTGAAACAAACTACGAGTCAGTCATGAGATTGGTATGAGAAATCTACTCAACACATATATAATATGGCTAATCACAGGACCACGCCACTTTCGTGGAACGGGTTTACTCCATTGGATTGCCAGTGCTTTAAAACAAATATTTCTTTTAAATGTCGCTATGCTTTTTATAAAAATGAAGCCATTATAAGACTCAGTTCCCATCACACAATGCAACGGAAACCGGAGGATAGAGTTTTTACCTTATAACGACCAAAATATGCTTGATACGAATAAAACAAAGGCATTTGATATTATTGCTAGTGTTTATATGTTTTGAAAACAATTTCAAATCATAACTATCAATCATAGACGGCATTAATGCCCCATACCACTATGTCGTCATATATAGGTATACAATCAAAACTGCACAGTCACGTATTTTGAAATTGGATTTCTGTCATGAACCAAGGCAAAAGATAGTCCTTACCGAATTCGTGATTCTCTAGCCCGAGCCACAGGCAAGTACTCAGTCAAGCCTTTGGATCGTCAGGGCCGGTCCACCGATGTGGATTAAAATGCCTGAACAATACGTTTTCCCGCCCTTTGGGGCGTAAACGAGCCAACGAATGACTCCATCGGACCCGGATCGTCCGATCAAACCGAGGCGCCTCGCAACAGCAACAACCACATAGGTGAAAAGTATATAAATGTCAGGGCTGGTAGGTCACTGACACCACCCTAGCTAGAAAGAAACGCATGCCCTCCCTGAGGTCCTTCTCCCGTTTCTGGTTCATACCGGGGTGTGAGGCTCGCGAATTCACATTATACACAAAGCTACGCCACACAGGCGGTGCTTTGATCATCACCACAAGACTTTGCTTTTCAACAGAAGCCCTGATCACTGCATCTTAGCATGCCACACAGGCAATTCATGCCATGCGACTGATGTCCATCGATATACAACCTCTGAGCTCGTGCGTTTCAGATAAGGGCGTTAAGCAAAAGAATAAATTCTCCGCCGCCAAACAGATGTATATTTAACAGAGATCAATCAACACAGAATAAAATCCAATGTCAGACACACAGTCCATTTACAAGTCCGTTCTGGATCTGAACGAAACCGGAGGCACTAAATACCTTGCAAACCCATCGATCACCACGTACGTCTGGACGATCACCACTCATTATCCATATTTCGGGATGCCTCCCAATCAGGACCTCGGTTACCGTCCAAACGAGGTGAAGATCTCCGGTCTTCGACCACCGTCTTCATCTTCGACTCTCAATCGTCGGTAAATTATTTGAAATGAGAATTAACTCGGCCTTTTCAAATAATTCACGTATATTTAGAATTTCAAATCAATTTATTTCAATGGTTAAATTATTCGACAACACTGACTTTGTTCTTTAAGGTAACTTTCACACCAAACACATTCAACCATCAAATACCACATAAATCGAGCAAATTCAGTTTATTTCCATTCCATATTGTTTATGGTATTTTATAACGATTTATCGCAATTTTTATTTATTTTAAAATATCTAATTTAATCAAAACGACGCTTCGGGCCATAACGCGGCCGTGGCGCTGTTTTTCTTCAGATTTGATTTACACATATCTGAAAATCTAACCGTTGGATCTTCCCAAAATTTACATCATTAGAAAGGTCTTTTCAAAACGAATCCAACGGTTCCAGTTTCGGGAAAATCCGACGGTCGGATCTCCCGGTACAATCGTTTGAAGTTTCGATTTCAAAATACGAACTACAGCGTCGTTATTCGATTAAATATACTTATATTTATATATAAATATAAATATAATCGATTCTGGCGCTGTTTTTTTTTTTCAGATTTGAATTAAACATTCCAGACAATCCAACCGTTGGATTTTTACAAAGTTGGTGCCGTTGGAAAGATATCTCCAAGGCGAACCCAACGGTTGCGGTTTCGGGAAAATCCAATGGTCGGATTTCCCGTACTAGTTGTTTGAAATCACGGTTTCAAAATACGAACTGCACAGCCACGTTTCGTTTTAATTTTATTTATATTTATATATTTATATAAATATAGTTCATTCAAAAATTTCAATATCGTTTTCACTTCAAATATTTCACTAACGCCTTTAAATTTTGGAAAATTTCGCCAAAACCTCCTTTGTACGGGAGGGGCTGGGAAAATTACCAAATAGCCACACGGGCGTCTCATGTCGAAAAGAAAAAGAAAAAGCCAAGAGGCTAGCCAACAGGCTCATAAAATCATCACCCAAACAAAACAGTAAATGTGTACCTATTTGTCGGGCAGAAAATTTTATTCCTCTTCTCTAGCCCCTTTGCTATAACCTGTTCAATAAATATGCATGTACATATATACCGTTCTTATCACTTATCATTTTCCATTCAACTTCATATTTGATTCCATTTGGTTTAAAAACACCATTCATTCTAATGTTGCATGCATAGGCGAAAATAATATCATTAGCTAATTAGTGAATATTTCGACTCATGCATATTCATTTGAACGAGTTGCTATTTTTAACGCTTCACATTTCAACAATTCATGTGTATAATAAAAATGTGATTTTTATTGTAAAACAATTCATTTCAAAACACTATTATTTTATATAGTTTATATAGGTGATAAAAATAGGATTTTTCTTATAAAACAATTTCTTTTAGAACGAGGTCATTTTACATAGCTCATATAGATGATAAAAAGGTGTTTTTTATTATGAAACAATTTATTTCAAAATATGAATACCATTCAACACATGAATTTCTAATCAACGAATGAATATCGATTCAACACATGAAGGTTTTCTATAGTTTCTATATATAGATAAAAATGTGATTTTTATATTTAAAACACGAATACCATTCAACACATGAATTTCTAATCAACGAATGAATATCGATTCAACACATGAAGGTTTTCTATTCAATGAATAAATATAGTTTCAGCAAATGAAAATAATTCAAACACATGAATATTATTCAAAATTTCGGCAGCATAACGGCAGGGTAGTTAAAACCGGGACCGTCCCTAGTACGGCTCCTCGCTCTACCTTAAAACCTCGCGGTTTTTGACAATGGGGATCATGCATCTAGTTCGCACGCAGGCGGCATGTATATATTTATTTCCTTTCCACAAACTAATCCTATGTGGTTTCAACCAAATATTTCTCAACCACAAACGGGTATTTTTTTTTAACCACAATCAATCAATATCAACCCCAAACAATCCCAAACAACCATTCGCTATCAATCAATTTTCACACCAATCACAACCAATAAATATCGTCCATGGTTTGTGGACGAGGGGCGTATATATATATATATATATATATATATAGCAATTCACTTCTATTTCAACACATATATAATTTTTTTACAACGCATATATATAACTTATACATCGAACATACAACTTATACAACGCTTATACATGAGGTGTACAACGCTTATATAACTCATACATCGACTATATAATTTATACATCGTCATTTTCCATATTGTTTATAAATTAGAAATCTCACATTGGGTTCCACTCCACCAAAAATAGCAGAAGGCTCAGAAAAATATGCGGTCTCTTCTAAAATGTAGAAGGCGTCCACACGGTCACGATGTTTCCTGTTTCATTGAATTTCATTAACGAATGAAAAAGATATGATTTTTAAAAGGTTTGCAACACTAAAAAGTGTTTAAACAATATAAAGGAATTACCTTTATATGTTGTTCAAAACTAGGTCGAAGAAATTCGCGAAATCCGGGAAGTACTGGGATGATCGGTGGCTGCAGCGTCGTAGAGGGAGGTGAGGGCTGTCGATCGATGGTGGTTTGAGGGGATACGGCGGTCTGTAGCGGTGGCGACAACGTCAGGAAGGTCGGATCTTTGGAAGGCCGTTTCTGGCGATGGGGGCGTCGATGGAGGCGGAGCTGGTGTCGGATTTGAAGAGGAGGGGGAGGCAGTTCGAATGGATGTGGTGGTGGCGGCTCTGGTGGCCTGTAGCGGCGGCGGCGGAGGAGAGAAGGGGGGAACCTTTATCGCCGTCGATCGGGGGGGGGGGTCCGAGGATATTTTTTTTCCTAAATTCTGATTGGTCGGTGGGTCTTTAAAGGGGTTTTCTGACACGACCACCAATTGAAACCCAACGACTATCGTCCCTAGAGTTTTACCCCCATTCCGAACACAATGGGATATGTTTCGAAGGCCTATTCGACTGTTTCAGTCAGTTTCCATTCAAATTAAAATATAAAACATTCAATATTTAATTTGAACGTACATTTCAATTTGCCAGGGCCACAAACTGATTCGAAAAATTCCAGAAAAATAAATCTAGCTATGTTTTGATGATACGGTCCCAACAAAACTAGTTTCGTCGAATTCTGAGACCGTTTGCAAAGAGGCCCATTTCTGGTCGATCCAATTTAACTATAATTGACCAAAACACATTTTCCTTTTCCACGCTCACATATTAGCTTCAAAAATTATGAAATTTGAAACCTAGCAATAACTTAACATCCCAGATCCAACAAAAGTGGTTTCGTCGAATTCCGAGGTCGTATGCAAAATGGCCAATTTCACGGGCTATATAAATTCCATAACGACCTTTCTGAAAATTCATTCGGCCATAACTTTTGCTTTCCGCTATGAAAATTCGATTTTTCAGATTCGTTAGAAAGGTATTCACTAACAGATTTAAATATTTTTGGTTTCGCTAAAATCCATTCTGTTTTGCACCCGGTACAGTCCGACAAATTTTGAATTCAATTTTTGAAACTGCAGCGCCATTTCAGGCCTTGTTTATAATTATTATTAATTATATTCATTTTCAATTGTCGATTCAAACTCACTTTTCATTGCCATTATTTAAAATATTTATTTTAAATATTTAAAATCCATTACTTTAGCCAATTTAAAAATTTTAAATTGGTTCAGATTTTCTAGGTCGTTACAACGATGCCTCCTCTTTCAGCTGCCAACTAGCCAGTTGAACACTCTAACGATCCTCGAGATCTATAATCTAAAGTTCGCTCCATACTCCTCATCTAAGTATGAGCCTCTACAAAAGTTTCCATGCATGAAAGACCTACCGTTAAGGTTAGAGAAATCCTTATAAATCTTAAAGAAGTGGATAGCCGCTAGTGGGTTAAGAGGAACCACAAAATCTAGGGTAAATCTTGCATGTGTTCCTTCTCTTCTACAGGTACCATAGCCTCAAGATATTTATGAAGCCAACCGGGATTGGGACACCCTTTGCAAGATTTAAGGTTGCCGACATACTAGACAAGAGAAAACAGAAAGATTTAATATTCTAGATTACTTAAGGAGATAAACTTAGATTTTCAATTTTTTTTTTTAAATCTGCTTTCTTTGGAAAAATATTTTTCTTTTAAAAAATAAATTTTAGGAATCCTATAACCTTAGGCTCTAATATCAAATGAAACACCCAACACCTCTTAACGCTCCCCATGGTAGGTTCATGCTGTGAAATGTGAAGTGTTATAGGTATAAATACGTACATCATAAAAACTAATGATTCACAAATTATAAAAGAATAAATATAGTAGGAGCATTTTTATTAAATAAAAACGCCATATTTATTTAAAAAACTACAAGTTATTTCAGTTCCAAATAATATATATTATGAAAACTATACCTCAGTCAAAAATCAGAGTACAATATGAATATACCTCAAAATAACCATCAATACAACCAACTCCATGAAATAAAATAAATGGTTAATAAATGTGCAACAAGAATAAATATCAAAGAATAATCCTTCAGGAAAATCAGAACTAAACATCTCTACCGTTTAAGCATGTACGTGAAGAAAATGGAAGAATGATGAGTGGGTTAGACATAAAGCCTAGTGAGTATTGTAAGTACTAGCATTAATAATGAAAGATAGACTCAATAATAGTTCTCATGTCATATAGGTAAGTGTCGGTGTACAATTGTAGAAGGTAAACATAGTTGAATTGTATACACAGAAATTTACTTAAACAGTAAGAGTATAGATTTATTCGACTGTTTGCACTTTCTTAATTACTGAAACTAATAAACCAGATTAGGATATATTTCTAATACTACCCAACGATCGACTACTAATTACCATCTTGCATGGTAGCTTGTGTCACCATGGATCTTAGGTTTTATGCGACCAACCATCAATAAAAACATAACATAATCATTTTCAAACATAGAAGTGACTTATTTTCCCGTATCGATGCACAATGCATGTTCATCACGCCTTCGTAATGGACCTACGCACGGCCCTGTCTCTATTGATCCCTAGTCTACCCTAATCAACATAAACGTTCCCAGCCTCCACCACCATCGATTGTGAGACCATCAGTGGTAAACATGAAAGGGAATGTTGGTAAGAATCCTAGAAAATTAATATTATAATTTGTGCCTTCGCCTAAATCCCTCTTGATTCGGGTCTTAATCTTTGATCATTTGTTTTCCCCAGTCAGCCTTTGTGTTGTCGGAACGGACCACAACAAACATATGCTTATCAATTTATGTCGCTTGTTTTCCCAAATCAGCATCATGATGCTGGAATAGACAATAACCAGTACATGTATATTCAACTTAATCGTGGTTTCAAGTTTATGTTAATAATAAGAATTTCATCGTTTCATTCAACTATAATCTTAATGTTATAATTTTATTTGCGAAAAAGCCCATACTATTCGTAAAGATATCTAAATGTCTATACAATTTATAGTAATATTTCTTTTGCAGATATATTAAGTCTTTTTCAATTACAATGCATGTTATAATTTAATTGCAAATCTACATTAATTTGCCTATTTTAATCTGATCCATTTTTATTTACAGATCTATAACTTATGCACATTATGCTATAAATTTTGTCTCATATGTTTAATCTACATTAGCATATTTTTTCCTTTAATTCCATTATTTATGCACAGAAAATAAAAAGGATTACATCAATCATCAAAATACTAATATTTACGTATCTAAGCATGTAATAGCCATAAACAACAAATAGGTATAGAAACTATACAATATCCGAAAAACACAGAAAGAGGAAAAAAGATTGAGAGAATATCTTATAGTATAAAATAAAAATGTAAGAAGAGGACTGAACAACTATAAAAAAGTAATTTACATAGTACTTACAGAAAATACCAAGTTATAGCTATAGAAAATTGTACAACTATTAGAAAACCTATTTTCCTAAATTATCAAAATATAAAATAATTACAAACTCACCCATGGTCCAAAGCATACTTCCGTGACCTTTGGATGTCCAACCTCCAAAAGGATATAAACATATGTATATATACATATTTATTTTTTTATGAATCTTTTCCCTTAAAAATTTGTTAGGTCAAGTCCATCTCAAGAGAGATCCAAAGAGGAGGAGATTATGTTGTTAAGGATTAGCTATGTCCAATGGTCTATTTATAGGTTATGACAGGGATCTTAGACCATTATATCTCTAGATTAAATCTAGACCAACCATGTTACGCGACCAATAAGAACTCGCAATGTTACCAAAATTTGAATTTAAAATCAGCAAAATCAAGCCACATCAGCTCCAAAATTAGATAACATGTCTCCTCTCAATACAATGTGGCTCGGGCGCGACTTGCACCCATACTCTCGATTTTTTTCTGATTTTTTTTTCACCATAACTTCTTATTTCTAACTTCGTTTCTATGTAAATTGACAATAAAATTGCTACGGATCCAATGGTGCAACTTCGGAAGTTAAAGTCTAATAATTTTGAAACTTATTAATTAATTAATTAATTACTATGTCTTAATAATTTGGGTTGTACATGCAACCTCTGCACTTTCATCTTTTATTTTAAATTTGGAATCATGTAGAAATAGATGACAAAATATTGAAATATAGTGGAAATGAGAAGTTATAAAACTGATGCAGCAGAGGTAACCATTTTTTAAATGTATGAATCTATAGATGAAGACGCTTTGGTGGTTTGCTAATAATGAGTAGCAGGCCTAACATGATGAGTGTTGAGGTTGAATAACATACGTGTGAGAGTGGAAAGCAATGTATAGATTTGGGAATTTATACATAAGCATGCAAATAATGAAGTTTTTATAATTAGATCGAAGATGGAAGAGAGAATAACATATAAAATCAACATAGAAGAGAAAGCCCATTTGTATAAAAAAGAGGCAACACATGAGGTATAATTGGAAGATGAGAAGTTATGTGTTATGATTCTTGTTATTCACGAGCAGGATGGAATGGTTTTTTGTGCTGACATGGCTCGTTTGTTTTGGTCTGGATCTTTTAGTTTATATTATTATAAATTTAAACTAAATACCAACTATTTTTAATGAATTTTCTTACAAGTCTGATTGATGGCTTGTCTCCATTGAACTCGTATCAGAATTCTGGACAACATGAAATCAGATAGGTTGAGATTGGAGACAGCTAAAAATTTCGCCTTCGTTCTGATTTTTACTGGATGTAAAATCAAAAGTGAGTTTTTTAACATGCTTATGAGGTAATTAAATTTTCATTGCAAGTAAAATTAAATTTATGATATAACATAATTTATTAACTATTATCTGGGAATTTGAATTAACATTGAAGATGAGAAAACTACTAATTGACATTCGATAAATGACAATTGATATTAATGTGACATTGTTTGATTGATTGTTTGAATTTAGATATACATTGGAACTATATTTGGAAGGATTAGTTTTGAATTTACATTTGATTGAATTGACATTTAAACTTCCATTGAAATTGAATTACTTGTTAAAATTCTGACATTTAATAATTAGCAACTATTGTGATCTACTGATCGATTAGGGTGCTCTTTGCATGTGTATGATTGTCTGTTGTTATGTTGGTTGCTTAGATGATTTTAATCCTATTATTGACTATGATGTATCCTTGTTATCGCCTTATATATAATCAAAATTGAATAAGTTTTATATGCATCTTTTGGACATTGAATAACCAGATTAATAAATAGGCTAAATGATATATGCCTTGTATGACATTTGATATGAGTTGAAATGATATATACTTATGTAACTGAAATTTAAATCAAATATTTAATTAGCCATAGGGTAGAAAATTAAATAATGAACACGGAATTCGATCAAAATGAATATTTTCAAATTTATGAAATTTTTATTTGTTAAAAGAAAGGGTTAAAAGGATTTGACTTAATGGTATTGGCTTTAAATATTTAAATTAAAATTGGGATTTGAATTGAATTTATCGATATTGAATTATTTCAATGTTCAATTCGAAAATTTGAAATTAAGTTTGGAATCTATTTATCATAGATGAGTCTAAAAACAGAAATAATTTTCAAGAGCTAATTTAATATAAATGTGTTTTAGTTGGCAATTAAGATTAAACCCATTTAAATTGAAGTTGATTTTGAATTGGAAATTTAAATTTCTTATAAATTAATGCTTGAAAATGGTTTGAAAATTAGCTCTGGAAATTGAGATTTGATCAGTTTATTATTGAATTTTGGGAATTTGAAATTGAATTCAAATGGTTCAAAAGAAAATAAACTATTTTGTTCAAAATTATTTTTCATTAAACTATTTATTTCAAACTAGTTTCTATTAAAACCATTTTCAATTAAATGATTCTTTTAAAATTATTGTTTAAATTCAACTGCTTTAAAATGAAACTGCTTGATCCAATATGTTATATATATAAAGCTATTTAACTTTAACTATATATATCCATATTTTCAAATCTAAGCCATTTGAGCTTAAAAATATTTTAAATATAAAAGGTTACACTTATGTATGATACTTGTGATATGAAAGTTTGAAGTTAAAATTCGAACCAATAATGAGTTGTTAATGATATAAAGGTATGAAATTTAAAATTGAATCCAATATTGAACTGATTTGGCATATGATAATGTGAAACTGGGGTTTAAACTAAATTAAGTTTTGGCGTGAATACATGAAATTAAATGTGAATTCAATAGCGCTCCGGTTTAGGATATGATAACATAGAATTAAAATTCGAGCATGATATTAAACTGATTTGTGGCTTGAAAATATGATGGTTTATTGAAATATAAAATGACCATGATGTATAAAATGGTGACTCGTTGTTAAAGAGACTGGGGCTGGATATTGATATACTCTCTACCAATACTGAAACCACTTTAACAACTTTGTACGTGGAGGATGTTCTATAATGAAGTGGTTGAACTAGAGAACGTTTATTGGAATGAAGTAAGTGAATGATTATGTGTAGCCTTGATTAAAATGACTAATTATAGGCCTACATCTAGCCATTGATACTAGCCTCCTCTAACGATTGATGCACTTGATTTGATTTGGTGGTGTTGGACGTGGTTGGTCGGTATGTGTTACAATCAGCTAAGAAAGGTAAACTGGTGAAATCCTACCTTGGGCATTGCCCCACTGGCTACCATCGTTATTGATTATGTTGCAAGACCTGCATAGACTACATGCTTTAAAAAATTTAATGGAGGATTAATGTAAAGCCTTGACATAATTTTAATATTTACTTCACTGATTGACATTACATTATAGCTTGTCATGCCATATATAGGTAGTTTAATGGACCATTAGAAGATGGAAAATCTCGTAATATATCTTAAGTTACTTGAAGTCTTAATAACTTCCTGAAATCCTAATTTGGCCCTATGGAGCCCCTTAGCAAAGTATTGTTAGTGGAAATGTCTGGAAAAGTAAATGTACACACTCCATGTTTTTGAGTCCATTCTTATGAATCCCTAAGAAACTTATAGTGGAGAGAAAATAAGATCTCTTACTAAAACTTAAACCCATAGCTCTTAAAATCTATTTAAAAATTGAAGTTTGGATGTTAAACTAAAGCATATATAGGTAATTTACTCAAAACTATAAATTTATGTCTAATCTATTTCTGTTGTGAGAGTTTGATCATCGTAGGTTGAAATTCTTCTCTTCATGTTACAGTAAACTCACTTGCAGGAATTCATGCACTTTCTTAGGATTAAAGAACATCAAGTTACCTTCAGTTTTTACTACAATTCAGTCGAAAAAATTTATTGACTCACACACTTTCTAGCTTAACATTGTTGTGTTGGAGTGGAAATCATGCCTTAAATATTGGATCTTGTTCGAAACATTAAGCTGAGTTTATGTTTTAAGTTTACCGTTGAAAATCTAAGTTATGTCCAATTTTGAGAGTATATAAAACTCTAAATTCTTGTCCGTTTGATTATCTCTTTTCCAGTGCATAGTTAGTGTTATGAACTTATGATATGCAAATTTTATTGGAAAAATCCATGTGTAGTTAGGCAACATCATGAATTTAACTTGGGTTTGTCAGCGTCGAATAGGCGATGTAACTTGCGTGTCCTATGTCGACATAGACCTCACTGTGTTGACACATGTGCTGATACATGCAAGACTATGTCGACACAGGCTATGTAATTTGCGCAGGAAGCATTTCTTCCCGCTATGTCGATTTCCTGAAGTATGTTGTTGATTTTCTTACACAAGTTAGCTCCATTGTAATCCATTGTGACTTGTATGCATGTAACAACCCGAAAATCTGGGCCAGTTTAAAATTTTTATTTTGGCAATTTTAGCGAATTCTGATTATTTAATATGAATTATTTTAAATAATATCGACGAGAAATTTATTTTGAATATAATTCGAACGTATATATTATACACGTCGTCGTTAGAATATATAATAATTATATATAATTATAAAAGGAATTGAAAATGGCGCGGTAGTTCGAAAATTCGATTTCTAATTTCAAATGAATATACAGAATTCAATATAAGTCAGAATTGAACGAAACAAGAAATATTTGAATCTGTATAACTATATCTTTGTAACGAAGTTAACAAACTGAGATTTCATCTTAGAAATGATAAGATATGTCCAGTTTAAAATTAGAAATAGTCGCTGTGGAATTTATATATTTATATATATAAGGCCCTTAAAAATAGCAATTTTGCAAACGACCTCGGATTTCGACGAAACCAGTTTTGTTGGGTCCGGGATGTAAAGTTATTGCTAGGTTTCAAATTTCATAATTTTTCGAATCAATATGTGAGCGTGGCAAAGGAAAACGCGTTTGACCAGTTTCAGTTGATTTTAATCGACTGGAAATTGGCCATTTTTCAAACAGTCTCAGAATTCGGCGAAACTAGTTTTGTTAGGACCGTATCGTCAATACGAAGCTAGAAAATATTTTTCTGGAATTTTTCATGTTCGTATGTAGCCCCGGTAATTTGAAATGTACGTTTAAAATTCAATATAGTGATTTAAATGTAAATTCAAAGGAGACTGATCGAAACGGTAGAAACAGCTTGCGATACATATCCCATTGTGTTCGGAATGGGGGTAAAACGCTATGGACGACAGGCGGTGGGCCTCGTTTTGAGGTCGAAAATAAAAGTTGCTTTATAAAGTAAAATTTAAAATAATTAAATAAAAAAAAAACTTTACTTCCCCCCCCTTTTATCTTCGTTCTGCCCCCCCCCCCCCGTTTCTATTTCAGTTCAGATTAGAAAAAAAAATCGAATCGAGACGAAACCCCACCTCCGTTCACCCCACCGCCGCCTCGACGTTCACTGCCACCTCCTCCAGTTGCTGAGCCGCCATCTCCCCGACGTCCTCTCGCTCTCTCCTCCTCCGCGATAGACCGCAGCGCCCCCTCCCCGTCATCCGCCACGATAGAGCAGCCCTTCCCCGGCGAGCAACCTCCGACCCCCTCTGAGCAACCACCAACGCCCCCCCCCCCCCCCGAAAGAGAGGACCCGTAAGTTTTTAAAAATACTGATTTCGTTTAGATTTAAATACTGATTTCGTTTAGATTTAAATACTGATTTTATTTAGATTTAAATACTGATTTTATTTAGATAAAAATACTGATTTCGTTTAGATTAAAACTGATTTTTCTGAGATTTTAAAAACTGATTTATAAAGGAATATAAAAACTGAAATTTTTAGAAGTATAAAACTGATTTTTAAAAGAAATGAAAACTGAATTTTTAAAAAAGAATTTTAAAACTGATTTTATTTTTAGATTTTTATATATTGAAAGTCGAAGTAAAAATCAGATTTTTATATATTGAAAGTCGAAGTAAAAATCATATTTTTATATATTGAATAACAAAGAAAAAAATTCGATTTTTTAATGTAAGAAGCGAATATAAAAATATGGTTTTTAAAAAAATGAGTTTGCTTTGAAAATGAAAATATGTTTTTTTTTATGTTGAATATAGAAGTAAAGATATGATTTTTATATGTTGAATATAGAGATAAAAATAGAATTTTTATGTAATGAACTTCGAGATAAAAATGGGATTTTTATATATAGAACTTCGAAATAAAAATACGATTTTTATATATAGAACTTCGAAATAAAAATATGATTTTTATATATAGAACTTCGAAATAAAAATATGATTTTTATATATTGAATAGCGAAGTAAAATTCGATTTTTACATATGTAGTGAAAGCGGACAATGAAAGCGACAAAAAGCGAGTTGGCGAAGATTTCCTGCATTAGAAGTGCCGTGGAGCTTGGATAGCTATCAGTGAGAATTTCTCACCTTTCAATTTCTTTTCTAATTATATATATATATACTAGGATGCAGACGGTGCTTAGTAGCACCCGACACAATCGTCCACAGACCATGGACTTGTTTGTTTGGTTGCATAGGTTAGTTATATGATTTGATTTGAAATTGAATTGTTTGATGAATTGAATGGTTTGATTGATGTGTGAATGGCGTGGGCCTTCACTAGACCGGGGATAAGGCTAGGCCTTGTCCCGTTTCTAGTATCGTGCCGTTATGCCGCCGAAATTTTCTAAAATATGTTAGAAAAATAAAAATATCATTTTATTTAAAGAATGAATAATAGAAATTCATATGTTGGAATAAAATGTTTTATCGTTAAAAATATAATTTTTAACGTGAATATGAATATAGTGAAAGTGAATAAATAAATATTCATTTACAAACCAGACGGTTTGTTTATGTACACTTATTTGAAGGACATTGATTGGGTCGATAAATTTTACACATCGCCCAACTGCACAAATAAAATATTTGTTTGATTGTTTGAAACCCCACACGGGTGTTGGGATGGAATTTGAAGTTCACTCATCCTGATTGATTAAATATGTCGATCGATTGATTGACAGACTGTTATAAGCGTTGAATATCTATATTTGATGCTTATACAGTGTAGTGCACTTTGGTTGATGGTTGATTATTTTTCAATGCTATTATATACATGTGTTGTATGGAAATCCATATAATTAACTTTATATGGTAATTGATTGGGCCTCATTCCAATTTGAAAAATAAAGAATATTATAAAATAAAAGTTCATGTGTTGACAGTACTCATTCATTGAGATTGGTCATGTGTTGAACGAAATATTTTAGTAATAAAATTTACATCTTTATCAATATAAAATAAAAGTTCATGTGTTGACAGTACTCATTCATTGAGATTGGTCATGTGTTGAACGAAATATTTTAGTAATAAAATTTACATCTTTATCAATATAAAATAAAAGTTCATGTGTTGACAGTACTCATTCATTGAGATTGGTCATGTGTTGAACGAAATATTTTAGTAATAAAATTTACATCTTTATCAATATAAAATAAAAGTTCATGTGTTGACAGTACTCATCCATTGAGATTGGTCATGTGTTGAACGAAATATTTTGATAATAACAACTATTTTTGAAAAAGAAATATTTGAAATAGAATATTGGAAAATAGAAATTTATGAAGCCGTGTTGATTAGATTGACGCCATTTTGACGTAAACGATATTTATATCGATTTTAAACGATTTCGAAATGAATTGAATTGAAAACGATTTCGAAATGAATTGAATTGAAAACGATTTCGAAATAAATTGAATTGAAAACGATTTCGAAATGAATTGAATTGAAAACGATTTCGAAATGAATTGAATTGAAAACGATTTCGAAATGAATTGAATTGAAAACGATTTCAAAATGAAATGAATTGAAAACGATTTCGAAATGAATTGAATTGAAAACGATTTCGAAATGAATTGAATTGAAAACGATTTCGAAATGAATTGAAAACGATTTCGAAATGAATTGAATTGAAAACGATTTCGAAATGAATTGAATTGAAAACGATTTCGAAATGAATTGAATTGAAAACGATTTCGAAATGAAATGAATTGAAAACGATTTCGAAATGAATTGAATTGAAACGAATTGAAATGAATTCAAATTGAATTGAAATTTGAATTGAATAGAAATGAATTTTAAAACGAATTTATAAAGTAGAATTCAATTTTGATTTGAATTGAAATGGAAGTTGAAATTGTTTTTGAAACGATTTATAAAATTCGTTTTAAATAGAAATCGACGAAATATATATTATATATATTATATATATAATATAATGGCCTGAATAGAACGCGCCGCGCCGCGGCAGTTCGTGAATTTCGACCATTTATTTCAAACGGACATTACGGGAGATCCGACCGTCGGATTCTCCTAAAACCGGAACCGTTGGGTTCGTATCGAAAAGAGCTTTCTAACGAATATTAGAAATTAGAAATCTAACGGTTGGATATGGAATTATGTCCAAATCAAATTTGAAAAAGGTCGCTGTAAGTGCAGTTCGATGGCCGTTGATGGAAATCGACTGTACGGGCCTTGATAAAATTATTAAAAATAGCAATAATTTATGTAAAATCATAAGAAATGATTTAGAAAGAATTGGGATGAAAAACTCCATATTTGAAAAGATAAAAATAGATTTTTATCGAAATGAACTAGTTTTGAACTAGAATTATAATTCTATTTATTTTTAAATAAATAAATTGAATTTGAAATGGTTTTGAAAATAACCAAAATTTCCAATGATTGCATTGGAGTGGATTTGAATCGAAATTGTCTTCGGAATATTTCGATGTTGGAATTCGTGATTATACCGGTGTTGTTATGGAAATTTGAAAGATATATATTTATATCGTTATTTCCAATACGACATTTGTTAGTCGTAGAATTCGATATTGAATATAAGCCGATATATTTTCTATTCAAAGCCTTGTATTGAATATCGAATGTGATTTGGGTTTGTCGTGAATGGTGTCTTCACTAACACTGTTCTTGAACCCAGTTGAGAAAAGATTAAATCTTTTTATTTAGATTTAATGAAGTGTACCAATTAAATAATATTTAATTGGAATTGAATTGATATTGATTTTTGGGTTTATCGTGAACAGTGTTTTAAATAACACTCGTTCTTTAACCCGATAATTAATGAATGTGATTTTGGGTTTATCGTGAACTGTGTTTTAAAAGACACTGATTCTTTAACCCAGTTAACGATTAAAACTAAGTGGAGTTTTAATGAATTTTTAATTAGATTGAAAAGATCGAGAATGGAGTATCACCAGTTTTACTCCAGGCGATAGTTAAATCTTTAATTAGATTTGAACGTGAAATGGTAATTGAATTACCGATAACACTGTGGTGTTAGATATGAAGTACTACCAGTTTTACTTCATGGGATGAATAGGTTGGGATTGGGAAATTAAAACAAATGATTACTTCGGTAAGGTTCGCTAATCCCGACTAGTTTGAATTGATATTCAAAAATAGAATAAAGAATAAATTCAAGAAATTTATCTTGGATAAAATTAATGGGAACCTTTCCCTATGAATGTGAAATCAGAAACTAATTGTCGGTTAGCCAAGCAGAATGGTTTTCGGGATATTGATCTGATGTTGGTTTCGGCCTTCGGGGTTAATATTTGGGGGATTATTCTCTTAATTAATTTACGGTTAGTGACTGATGAATTGGAATGAGGCGTATGTTGTGTTTGTGTAACACTTATTTAAATATACGCGAGTTATTCGGAAAGACCGGGTTTATCCCATTCTGAATAACTGATACGACGATAAGTTGAAGATGAAGACGATGGTCGAAGACCGGAGGTCTTCACGTTGTTTGGGTAATTACTGATGATCTTGATTGGGCTGTACACCCAAGAAGATGGAAACAGTTGGTGATCGTCCATACGTACTTGGAGATCGATGGATATGCGGGGTACTAGGTGCCTCCGGTTTCGTTCAGACCCAGAACGGACTTGTAAATGGACTGTGTGTCTGACATTGGATTTTAGTCTGTGTGATTGATTTCTATTAAATATATATCTGTTTGGCGGTGGAGAATTTATTCTCTTGCTTAACGCCCTTCTCTGAGACGTACGAGCTCAGGGGTTATATATTGATGGATATCAAACGCATGGAGTGAATTGCCTGTGTGGCATGCCTAAGTGGCAATTGATCGAGGCTTCTGTTGAAAAGCAAAGTCTTGTGGTGATGATCAAAGCAAGGCCTTTGTGGCGTAGCTTTGTGTAACGTTGATTCGCGAGTTTCACACCCGGTATGAACCAAAAACGGGAGAGGACATCAGGGAGGACTTGCGTTTCTTTCAAGTTAGAAGTGGCGTCAGTGGTTTTACACGCCCTGACGAGTTTGACTTATGTGGTTGTTGCTGTTGCGAGGCGCCTCGGATTGATCGGTCGTTCTCGAACCGATGGAGTCATTTAGTTGGCTCATTTACGCCCCAAAGGGCGGGGAAACGTAGTGTTCAGGCATAATAATCCACATCGGTGGACCGGCCCTGACGATCTAAAGGGTTGATGCGTTCTGATCCTATGGCTCGGGCTAGAGAGTCACGAATCGGTTGAGGACTATCTTTTGCCTCGGTTCATAGATGGAAATCCAATTTCCAAATACGTGATTTTGCGGTTTTAATTGTAGAACTAGTATGGCGACATGATATATGGTACCCATGCCGCCTATGATTGATACTTATGATTTGAAGTTGTTTTATACACTATGCACTTATAATAGTATCAAACGATTCGTTTTAACCGTATCAAGCATTCTTTGGCTGTTATAAGGGAAAACCCTATCCTCGGCTGCGTTGCATTGTGTGATGGGACCTGGGTCTTATAACAGCTGCATTTTTCTTTATTTAGCATTGCGCTGTTTGTTTTATGCACTGGTATTCTTGGGAGGAAACCCGTTCCGTGTTATACGGCGTGGTCCCTTGATTTACCTAACTTTAAAATAAAGAATAATAACTGTTTTAGTTCTCACACCAGTCACATGACTGACCTGGAGTTTATTGTTTTAACCTAAACTCTGGGTGCCCTTATTTTGACACGGGCAGCTAGTAGTTTTGGTTTTTGCAGATTTATATTCACAGGATCCTGGTTTACAGCTGGAACGATATCCGGAAAGCTTTGTATCCGTATATCTCCTTCTAGTTGTGTATTGTATTATTTTCCGCTGCTATGTAATTTAAATCTCTGATATTTCTGTGTAATATTCATTTTTACTCTGTATATTCTTGTAATCTGATGCATTGTTGTAATATACAATGAAACGTTCTTCTATATGCGTTCGGTTGTGGCTTGTTCTCGAACTATCCGGCGCTTTCCTTTACGGGGAAGTTACGGGTTTTCACAGTTGGTATCAGAGCTTTGGTTTACAGAGCTCGAGAACAAGACACATTAGAACCATATGAAAGGATTCATCAGATATTGGATTAGTAATATCCAATTAGAATGACTCGTTAGAGATAGGATCAGTAGTATCCTAGAACGGGTGTGAAGAGTATATTTTTAAAATGAAAACAAATTTTGTTTTGAAAATTTAAATCAATTATTCGTATTTGATTATTTATTTATATTGACTTTGGACAGTCCAGTATATAAAAATTTTGCATATACGCCTTGCAAACGTGTATTTAAAGTTTTAATATACTGGATAGATATAGAATCATACTCTAGTGGCCCGAAGATGATTCTGATGGTTGAGTACTCATCGTCAGAATTTATATTCGTGTGACGAAGGTGTGATATCTATATATTTCCATTAGACTGGTGTGAGAACCAAAAATTAGATAGGGCCTATTGTTGTGATTTGGCATCAAAAACATGATTTTTGTATATGTATCAAAATTATGAATTTGAAAATCTAATTCACTAATTGATTGATGTTTGTGTTGTTTGTTCATTTGTTTGATAATTTTGAACCATTTATGCCTAATTAAATCAAATATTGAACCGTATTGAAAATTGGTTGCATTTGTTTGCATATACATATACTTACCTTGAACAGGTCATAGCAAGGAGGCTAGAGCAGAGAATAAAATTTGTTTGCCCGACAAATAGGTACATGTTTACTACATAATTTACTGTTTTGTTTGGGTGATGATGATTTTATGAGCCTATTGGCTAACCGCTTGGCTTTTTCTTTTTCTTTTTGAGATCTGAAGGACCGGGGAAGCTATTTGAAATTCCCCGATGCTCCCGGTGCAGGGGAAGTTATGGCGAAATTTTTCAAAAATTTAGGGTGTTAGCCAAATTTTTGAAATTTTGAAAATTCTCAGAAACTAAAGAGTTGGAGAATGGAAGTCAGATCGAGCGTAGAGTTGAATAATCAAACCACTTTCGACTTTGTTCCTTTTCGGGGACGAAAAGTTTTAAGTGGGGGAGATTGTAACAACCCGAAAATCTGGGCCAGTTTAAAATTTTTATTTTGGCAATTTTAGCGAATTCTGATTATTTAATATGAATTATTTTAAATAATATCGACAAGAAATTTATTTTGAATATAATTCGAACGTATATATTATACACGTCGTCGTTAGAATATATAATAATTATATATAATTATAAAAGGAATTGAAAATGGCGCGGTAGTTCGAAAATTCGATTTCTAATTTCAAATGAATATACAGAATTCAATATAAGTCAGAATTGAACGAAACAAGAAATATTTGAATCTGTATAACTATATCTTTGTAACGAAGTTAACAAACTGAGATTTCATCTTAGAAATGATAAGATATGTCCAGTTTAAAATTAGAAATAGTCGTTGTGGAATTTATATATTTATATATATAAGGCCCTTAAAAATAGCAATTTTGCAAACGACCTCGGATTTCGACGAAACCAGTTTTGTTGGGTCCGGGATGTAAAGTTATTGCTAGGTTTCAAATTTCATAATTTTTCGAATCAATATGTGAGCGTGGCAAAGGAAAACGCGTTTGACCAGTTTTAGTTGATTTTAATCGACTGGAAATTGGCCATTTTTCAAACAGTCTCAGAATTCGGCGAAACTAGTTTTGTTAGGACCGTATCGTCAATACGAAGCTAGAAAATATTTTTCTGGAATTTTTCATGTTCGTATGTAGCCCCGGTAATTTGAAATGTACGTTTAAAATTCAATATAGTGATTTAAATGTAAATTCAAAGGAGACTGATCGAAACGGTAGAAACAGCTTGCGATACATATCCCATTGTGTTCGGAATGGGGGTAAAACGCTATGGACGACAGGCGGTGGGCCTCGTTTTGAGGTCGAAAATAAAAGTTGCTTTATAAAGTAAAATTTAAAATAATTAAATAATAATAATAAAAAAAAAACTTTTCTTCTCCCCCTTTTATCTTCGTTCTGCCCCCCCCCCCCCCCCCCGTTTCTATTTCAGTTCAGATTAGAAAAAAAAAATCGAATCGAGACGAAACCCCACCTCCGTTCACCCCACCGCCGCCTCGACGTTCACTGCCACCTCCTCCAGTTGCTGAGCCGCCATCTCCCCGACGTCCTCTCGCTCTCTCCTCCTCCGCGATAGACCGTAGCGCCCCCTCCCCGTCATCCGCCACGACAAAGCAGCCCTTCCCCGGCGAGCAACCTCCGACCCCCTCTGAGCAACCACCAGCGCCCCCCCCCCCCCGAAAGAGAGGACACGTAAGTTTTTAAAAATACTGATTTCGTTTAGATTTAAATACTGATTTCGTTTAGATTTAAATACTGATTTTATTTAGATTTAAATACTGATTTTATTTAGATAAAAATACTGATTTCGTTTAGATTAAAACTGATTTTTCTGAGATTTTAAAAACTGATTTATAAAGGAATATAAAAACTGATATTTTTAAAAGAAGAAAAACTGAAATTTTTAGAAGTATAAAACTGATTTTTAAAAGAAATGAAAACTGAATTTTTAAAAAAGAATTTTAAAACTGATTTTATTTTTAGATTTTTATATATTGAAAGTCGAAGTAAAAATCAGATTTTTATATATTGAAAGTCGAAGTAAAAATCATATTTTTATATATTGAATAACAAAGAAAAAAATTCGATTTTTTTAATGTAAGAAGCGAATATAAAAATATGGTTTTTAAAAAAATGAGTTTGCTTTGAAAATGAAAATATGTTTTTTTTATGTTGAATATAGAAGTAAAGATATGATTTTTATATGTTGAATATAGAGATAAAAATAGAATTTTTATGTAATGAACTTCGAGATAAAAATGGGATTTTTATATATAGAACTTCGAAATAAAAATATGATTTTTATATATAGAACTTCGAAATAAAAATATGATTTTTATATATAGAACTTCGAAATAAAAATATGATTTTTATATATTGAATAGCGAAGTAAAATTCGATTTTTACATATGTAGTGAAAGCGGACAATGAAAGCGACAAAAAGCGAGTTGGCGAAGATTTCCTGCATTAGAAGTGCCGTGGAGCTTGGATAGCTATCAGTGAGAATTTCTCACCTTTCAATTTCTTTTCTAATTATATATATATATATATACTAGGATGCAGACGGTGCTTAGTAGCACCCGACACAATCGTCCACAGACCATGGACTTGTTTGTTTGGTTGCATAGGTTAGTTATATGATTTGATTTGAAATTGAATTGTTTGATGAATTGAATGGTTTGATTGATGTGTGAATGGCGTGGGCCTTCACTAGACCGGGGATAAGGCTAGGCCTTGTCCCGTTTCTAGTATCGTGTCGTTATGCCGTCGAAATTTTCTAAAATATGTTAGAAAAATAAAAATATCATTTTATTTAAAGAATGAATAATAGAAATTCATATGTTGGAATAAAATGTTTTATCGTTAAAAATATAATTTTTAACGTGAATATGAATATAGTGAAAGTGAATAAATAAATATTCATTTACAAACCAGACGGTTTGTTTATGTACACTTATTTGAAGGACATTGATTGGGTCGATAAATTTTACACATCGCCCAACTGCACAAATAAAATATTTGTTTGATTGTTTGAAACCCCACACGGGTGTTAGGATGGAATTTGAAGTTCACTCATCCTGATTGATTAAATATGTCGATCGATTGATTGTGTAACGACCCGCAAATCCGTGCTACCAGAGTTGGCTAAAAACATCACACGTCCAACTCAAATAACACAGAAATACGACTCATTATTAGCAAGAAGTTAGAGGATGAGAAATAGAGAGAAAGAAATATTAGAATAGAAGAAAAACGAAGATCACAACTCACAGCGGAACGAAGAAAATATATTATATAACATAAGCTTCGAAATACAAATCTGTTTTGTACATATATACATACCATCATCAGAGTACACATAACATTTGATCCAGCGGAAGTAACTCTAAATAACTAACGTTGAAGCCTCCTGCTTCAAGCTCCTCCAAGTGTATCTGTAAAAGCCTGAAACACTTGACTGCCCGTACAAATTTGGGCACCCAAGAGTTTAGGGAAAACAAAACAAAATAAACTCTGGGTCAGTCATGGGACTGGTGTGAGTAAACTCCAACCACTTGTTTAACTTTCAAAATCCTTTCGAAAGAAAAGATAATAGTAAGACCAGCCCACACATAAACATGGACGGTTTTTACCTTACTATAACCCAAAATACTTTGATATCAAATCCAGTGATATTATAGTAATGTCTACATCAAGTAAATAACCAAATAGCAGAACGCTTGCATCTCACGCTCTACATATATATTATAAAATCAAAAACCGCATGGCGCTTATTGGAGATTGGATTTCCAACATGACAAGGTATGGGACCACCTTCCGACAGTGCATCTCTAGAGGCGAATACACCTGGGTTCAACAAGAACATCTTGCAACCCGGCCCACACATGACCGACCACTCATTTCGCTTGAGTGTATCGAATGTATATCACCAACGGTTGGACTCAAACCACCGTTTCCCGAATGGGCAGAATCGATAGATTTAGAACAAAAGGAATTTCTCTAGATAGGTGATTATACACCCTAATGGGTGCGACCCACATAGCCATGCTGCCTGCCCGATTTTTGTCCTTTCCCGGTTGTTGAGGCCTGAGGCTACGCATACTTACCATTCATTGATAGCACAATCACTTTGAATGCCACATTGTCAGATCCGTTAATCACTAGTTGAGTTTGCACAAATATTCTGGATATTATGCTAAGGGATAAATCCGTTGCAACCATATACATTCATACAGACCAACCCATTTGATCATTGGAAATACTCTGTCAGACATTCGTCCATATTACGTTCGTTCTGGGATTGAACGAAACCGAAGGCACTATTTCTATTAATAGAAAAGCCCTTGCACTTTACTCCGTCTTCAATATATTCAGCATACTTGGTTCGCAACGCTTATGCCGATACGGAGTGGTTCTTCGGATAATAATCCAACCGGTCTCTCCATATTGACAACGATGGTCAAAAACTTCGATAGTCTGTGATTTAACTATCGAATAAAAACAAGTGTTCATCCAAACATATCAAACAAATCACTGGGCCCTTTAATTAATATTTCATTAATTAAATCACTTTTCCATTTCCTCTATCAATATTTGTTAACCCAAATATTTCAAAAATCAATCTTGGCTCTTTACGCTATTTTTGATTTCGTTTCCTTATCGAATTCTATATATATCGATATATAGATTTCTAATTGTCAAATTTCTTAAAAATATTCTAACTCCTTAAATTCCCGGAAAAATTCGCTATAACCTCCCCTGTATCGGGAGCATCGGGAAATTTCAAATAGCTTTCCCGGTCCTTCTAATCTCAAAAAGAAAAAGAAGAAGCCAAGCGGCTTGCCGATACGGCGCATAAAACCCATATATGAATTAAACATGTACCTTTTTGTCGAGCACATAAATTTAAATCTTCATATACTCCATATCAAACCTGCTTACACATGTTCACCTGTTTTCAATTCAATTCAACTCAATCTATTCGTTTGAATTCAATTTTGAATCGTTTGAATTCAGTTTCGCTCAATTATTCTTTAATTAGCCTTTTTGCCTATTTCACTTCTTTGTTTGAACATAACATGTTCAAATAAATGTTTAACTTGCTCACAACCAAATTGAATTTCAATTTCAATTCTAGTTCTCTTTTTGATTTCGAATATAAATTTCCAATTGAATTTACTTATTCAAATCCCAATACTCATTCGAAATCTCATTAACTAATTACCATTCGAATTAGTTAATTCTATTCAATAATCAAAAATCTGATTTCTGTTTCAAAAATCAATTCATTTACTTCACTGGAGTTCATATTTGTTTTATATCTCCAGTCTAGATGGAAATTCGGATTTTTATTTATAAAAATCCTTTTATTCATTTAAATAAACCATTACGGTTTTCAATTGGTTCTGGCGCTGTTTTTCTAAAAATTTGATTTTGACATAACTCAAAATCTATACGACGAAATTCAGATTTTTCTCCTTCATTAGAAAACTATTATCAAACCGGTCCTGACGTTTCTTGTTTCGAAGAATTCCGACTTCAATTGTGTTCTGTATATTCAATTGAAGTTCGAATTGCCAATTTACGAACTGCAGCGCTGCAGCGAGTTCGTTTTAATTATATTTATATATATAAACTTTTAAAACTTCGTTTATATAAATTCAACTCCATTCTGATATATTTTAAATATATATCAAACCATTTTTCCCAACTCAACAAATATCTCTGATATTCTATTTCATTTTTTTTTTTTTTTGAAATCTATATTCAAATTCCAATTTGATTCAAATTCCATATTCAAATTCTATTTCAACTATTTGAATCCAAATTCCATTTTTAATCCATTTGAACTTCAACTATTTAAACTCATTTTTACTTTGAACTTCAAATATCACATTTTAATTTCTTTGACTCCAAATACCATGTTTCAAATCTCTTTGAATTCCTCTTATTCAAATTCTTTCTATTTAAACTCCATTTGAGTTTTGTTTGAACTCTTATATTTAATACCATTTGAGTTCTATTCAAATTCTTTATATTTAATTCCTCTTCGGTAAAACCCATTATTTAAATCTCATTTGAATTTTCCTTATTTCAAATCCAGTTGAACTCCTTTGAATTCAAATTCCCTTTCAAAACTATTTGTATTTCTTATTTTGAAATCCTATTTCAATCCTACTTTGAAATCCTATTTTCAAAGTTTATTTCAAATTCTATTTTGAAATTCAATATTCAAATCTCTATTTGAATTTCTATATTCAATTCCATGTTCAAATTCAATACTTGAATTTCTATTCAAATCTTTATTCAAATTTCATATTTGAATTTCATTTCAAATCTCTAGTCAAATTTCATATTTCAATTCTTCTTTTGAAATTCTATATTTCAAATCTTATTCGATTTTTCTTTGAAATTCTATATTTCAAAGTCTGTTCAATTCTTCTTTGAAATTCTATATTTCAAATCTATTTGAAAATTCTTTATTCGAATTCCTTTGAATTCAAATTTTATTTTAATCTCCCGAATTCAAATTCTGTTTTTCCATTCAAATTTCGTCTATTCAAATTCTATTTGAATTTCTAATATTCAATCTCCTTTTAAAATTCAAATATTTAAACTCCTTTGAATTCTACTATTCAAATGTTATAATCAAATTTCATTTGAGTTATATATTTAAAAATTTCATTTCACATCCTATTTGAAATTCCTTTTCAAATTCCAATTTCACACTGGTATTTCTATTTCTGAATTATCAAATGATAATTCTTTTTATTTCATTTATAACTTCGTTATAAAAGAACTATTTATAAACTTCGTTTAAAAAGAACTACTTGTTTTATTTTTCAAAACAAGTTTATAATTTTTATTTCCATTTAAAATTCAAATTCTATTTAAAAATAGAATTTCCCTTTTTAAATCTCCAATATCCTTTCTACGATATTTTAAATATCATTTCTTAAGCCCAGTGATAAAACACACAAAGCAACCAATTATTTATTTTTCTAACACATCATATATAACAATATATATGCAAACAAATAAACAAACAGATAATATATTTTTGAGGAATCCAGTTGGATTCCTCCAACCTGTTTTCCTGCATCCACAGATGTTAGCACATAAATAATACCCATTCTGCTTCGTGGCAGAATATCGCGGTATAGAAGGTCATCCACTAATCATAGCGTGGGGCGTATAGGGTAATCATCCGCTATGAAACTGCGGCCATCCGCTAATGAGACTGCGGGAATCCAACCAATCAATCAACCCAATATATATATATAATAGCCTAAATAACTAATATATATAAAACCAGCAGAAAAATCCAAACAAGCAGCAATAATTATTTTTAACGAAATAAAAATAATTCTAAAGGTGAGTGAGATTTACTCACCTCGATTTTTCTTTCTCGGGTATCCTGTTAATTTGTATATCGTCGCAACTGCGAAATCCACTCAACTTGATTCATGATTTTTCCTTGACTCCTTAATGATTTTTCTCATCTTCTTTCCAAATCAGAGGACCAATATCATGGCTGAGCTTTCCAACAGCCTCATCTTCCCTCATTTCGAACAGAGAACCCATCATCCCTTCGCTGCCGTCAACATCACATCCTTCCCCAAACCATCCCAATCGCCAACTGCTGTAGTTGATCCTCATCGTCATTGCAAACCCCTCCTATACCAACTCCGATGCTCCACGCTACTGTCCACGTCACTGGCCAAATTCACGAACTCCAGAAAAACCCAAATCGTGATAACAAGCCTCGCACCCCCTCCTGATGTCGGATTCCAGATACTCGTGATGGCCGCGAGTTCACCGCCCCCAATTTGAAACGCATACCCTAAATCGCAACTTCAAACGAGAGCCCTAGCTTGACTGGAATGAAATCGAGTTGCACTCCACGACCACCCCTTAACGTAACTCCATTCTAACCCTAATTCGATCATATCTGCAGATGTGTCGAACTCAAAGGAACCGGCGAATCAAAGTGATTCATTGGGAAGAAAAGGCAGCGAAGAGGAATGGCTTTAGAATGAAGGGCGATGGTGTTGTTTAGAATCGACAGAAATAAGAAGGGAAATGGCCATTTTATATGTGTGTAAGCAGGCAGATTGTACAGGGCGATTACATCGTTGTTCCCTTGATAACGAAGGAAAGAGACATAATTTTCTGCTCGAGAATGGAAGTAGGTCTGCGCGATTTTCAGTTTAGGTCGGCTACTATAAATTTTTGGTCGGCTTGAAAGTGAAATTGATTTGATTTTTACTTTAATTAAATTGTCTGGCGGTCTTTTAAATTTTAAAACCCCGGATCGCTATTTTAACGTGACAACCGACATCTCCAATATTACAACGTTATTTTGAACTTTGCGATTTGATATTGAAATTTAAATTCGAATGTAAATATAAACGGCCATATTAAATTGATAATTCAATAAAAAATATCATTTATATTATCAACTAAATATTTAAAACAATATTAAATATTTAAAATAAATTATTCAAAAATCTGGGTCGTTACATTCTTCCCCCCTTAAAATAATTTCGTCCCCGAAATTGCTAAGGTAGAAAAAGGGTACAAATCCATTTCTTTTCAACATCTCACTTATGTTGAAACTCAACTCCTCATATTTTTATGACTTTATTTTCAACCAAAACTTTTGGTTTCCATTCATATGCATTCTAATTCATGTCCATTCCAATTTATTTCAAATTGATTCTAGTCAATTTAATTCACCCTGAACCATTTAACTTGCTTCAGTTAAATTTTAATTCCAGAATTCAAATCCCAGGGTTATCATTTCAAATCCTTTTTGAAATCCCATAAATATACACATATATTTATTTTCATTTCCAATTCAAAACATTTGAATATTCAAACCAATTTGTTTTCTTTCCAACAAATTTCCATCAAAACTTTCTAAGGTAGCAACCTATCACTTAGAAACTCGGAAATGAACACTGATGATGTTGCAATCATCATCAGAATTATTTCCCAGCCACTGAAGTGAGTTCAGTGCTTTATTATTTCAAAATTCATTTAAAATGATTTTCTTTCAAATCCTTTTAAAACAAATCTATATTATTTTAATATACTTTGAAAAATTATTTTCAACTTCCCAGGATTTTGAATTCTTAATTCTGGTTTGAATTTAATTCTAATTCATCTCATTTGTATATTTAATCCATATACAAATTCTATTTTGGTTATAAATAACCATTCTAAATTTTATAACCTCATTTGATTATAAAATCAACATCCAACACATCCATATAATAATAATTCTAGAAAATTATTCTTTCTATATCAAAATAGAGATTTGGGTAAAATTATTTCATTTACCCTCTTTAAAACAATATCATGTTCAATCTTCTGTTCAAGTATTTAGAAATTCCTATCGACTTTGTGGCGTCCCACTATTCGACCAGAATTCATAAACCACTCTACAGACTAGCCAACACAATATAAAACAACTTTTATATCAACTTACAAATACGCTCTCTCATATATACACTCAACTCATTCTAGGGTACTACTGACCCTATCTCTAATGAGCACATCCCACACAAGCCTAGGTATTCGCTCAACCTGGCTCTGATACCACCTGTAACGACCCGCAAATCCGTGCTACCAGAGTTGGCTAAAAACATCACACGTCCAACTCAAATAACACAGAAATACGACTCATTATTAGCAAGAAGTTAGAGGATGAGAAATAGAGAGAAAGAAATATTAGAATAGAAGAAAAACGAAGATCACAACTCACAGCGGAACGAAGAAAATATATTATATAACATAAGCTTCGAAATACAAATCTGTTTTGTACATATATACATACCATCATCAGAGTACACATAACATTTGATCCAGCGGAAGTAACTCTAAATAACTAACGTTGAAGCCTCCTGCTTCAAGCTCCTCCAAGTGTATCTGTAAAAGCCTGAAACACTTGACTGCCCGTACAAATTTGGGCACCCAAGAGTTTAGGGAAAACAAAACAAAATAAACTCTGGGTCAGTCATGGGACTGGTGTGAGTAAACTCCAACCACTTGTTTAACTTTCAAAATCCTTTCGAAAGAAAAGATAATAGTAAGACCAGCCCACACATAAACATGGACGGTTTTTACCTTACTATAACCCAAAATACTTTGATATCAAATCCAGTGATATTATAGTAATGTCTACATCAAGTAAATAACCAAATAGCAGAACGCTTGCATCTCACGCTCTACATATATATTATAAAATCAAAAACCGCATGGCGCTTATTGGAGATTGGATTTCCAACATGACAAGGTATGGGACCACCTTCCGACAGTGCATCTCTAGAGGCGAATACACCTGGGTTCAACAAGAACATCTTGCAACCCGGCCCACACATGACCGACCACTCATTTCGCTTGAGTGTATCGAATGTATATCACCAACGGTTGGACTCAAACCACCGTTTCCCGAATGGGCAGAATCGATAGATTTAGAACAAAAGGAATTTCTCTAGATAGGTGATTATACACCCTAATGGGTGCGACCCACATAGCCATGCTGCCTGCCCGATTTTTGTCCTTTCCCGGTTGTTGAGGCCTGAGGCTACGCATACTTACCATTCATTGATAGCACAATCACTTTGAATGCCACATTGTCAGATCCGTTAATCACTAGTTGAGTTTGCACAAATATTCTGGATATTATGCTAAGGGATAAATCCGTTGCAACCATATACATTCATACAGACCAACCCATTTGATCATTGGAAATACTCTGTCAGACATTCGTCCATATTACGTTCGTTCTGGGATTGAACGAAACCGAAGGCACTATTTCTATTAATAGAAAAGCCCTTGCACTTTACTCCGTCTTCAATATATTCAGCATACTTGGTTCGCAACGCTTATGCCGATACGGAGTGGTTCTTCGGATAATAATCCAACCGGTCTCTCCATATTGACAACGATGGTCAAAAACTTCGATAGTCTGTGATTTAACTATCGAATAAAAACAAGTGTTCATCCAAACATATCAAACAAATCACTGGGCCCTTTAATTAATATTTCATTAATTAAATCACTTTTCCATTTCCTCTATCAATATTTGTTAACCCAAATATTTCAAAAATCAATCTTGGCTCTTTACGCTATTTTTGATTTCGTTTCCTTATCGAATTCTATATATATCGATATATAGATTTCTAATTGTCAAATTTCTTAAAAATATTCTAACTCCTTAAATTCCCGGAAAAATTCGCCATAACCTCCCCTGTATCGGGAGCATCGGGAAATTTCAAATAGCTTTCCCGGTCCTTCTAATCTCAAAAAGAAAAAGAAGAAGCCAAGCGGCTTGCCGATACGGCGCATAAAACCCATATATGAATTAAACATGTACCTTTTTGTCGAGCACATAAATTTAAATCTTCATATACTCCATATCAAACCTGCTTACACATGTTCACCTGTTTTCAATTCAATTCAACTCAATCTATTCGTTTGAATTCAATTTTGAATCGTTTGAATTCAGTTTCGCTCAATTATTCTTTAATTAGCCTTTTTGCCTATTTCACTTCTTTGTTTGAACATAACATGTTCAAATAAATGTTTAACTTGCTCACAACCAAATTGAATTTCAATTTCAATTCTAGTTCTCTTTTTGATTTCGAATATAAATTTCCAATTGAATTTACTTATTCAAATCCCAATACTCATTCGAAATCTCATTAACTAATTACCATTCGAATTAGTTAATTCTATTCAATAATCAAAAATCTGATTTCTGTTTCAAAAATCAATTCATTTACTTCACTGGAGTTCATATTTGTTTTATATCTCCAGTCTAGATGGAAATTCGGATTTTTATTTATAAAAATCCTTTTATTCATTTAAATAAACCATTACGGTTTTCAATTGGTTCTGGCGCTGTTTTTCTAAAAATTTGATTTTGACATAACTCAAAATCTATACGACGAAATTCAGATTTTTCTCCTTCATTAGAAAACTATTATCAAACCGGTCCTGACGTTTCTTGTTTCGAAGAATTCCGACTTCAATTGTGTTCTGTATATTCAATTGAAGTTCGAATTGCCAATTTACGAACTGCAGCGCTGCAGCGAGTTCGTTTTAATTATATTTATATATATAAACTTTTAAAACTTCGTTTATATAAATTCAACTCCATTCTGATATATTTTAAATATATATCAAACCATTTTTCCCAACTCAACAAATATCTCTGATATTCTATTTCATTTTTTTTTTTTTTTTTTTTTTTTTGAAATCTATATTCAAATTCCAATTTGATTCAAATTCCATATTCAAATTCTATTTCAACTATTTGAATCCAAATTCCATTTTTAATCCATTTGAACTTCAACTATTTGAACTCATTTTTACTTTGAACTTCAAATATCACATTTTAATTTCTTTGAATCCAAATACCATGTTTCAAATCTCTTTGAATTCCTCTTATTCAAATTCTTTCTATTTAAACTCCATTTGAGTTTTGTTTGAACTCTTATATTTAATACCATTTGAGTTCTATTCAAATTCTTTATATTTAATTCCTCTTCGGTAAAACCCATTATTTAAATCTCATTTGAATTTTCCTTATTTCAAATCCAGTTGAACTCCTTTGAATTCAAATTCCCTTTCAAAACTATTTGTATTTCTTATTTTGAAATCCTATTTCAATCCTACTTTGAAATCCTATTTTCAAAGTTTATTTCAAATTCTATTTTGAAATTCAATATTCAAATCTCTATTTGAATTTCTATATTCAATTCCATGTTCAAATTCAATACTTGAATTTCTATTCAAATCTTTATTCAAATTTCATATTTGAATTTCATTTCAAATCTCTAGTCAAATTTCATATTTCAATTCTTCTTTTGAAATTCTATATTTCAAATCTTATTCGATTTTTCTTTGAAATTCTATATTTCAAAGTCTGTTCAATTCTTTTTTGAAATTCTATATTTCAAATCTATTTGAAAATTCTTTATTCGAATTCCTTTGAATTCAAATTTTATTTTAATCTCCCGAATTCAAATTCTGTTTTTCCATTCAAATTTCGTCTATTCAAATTCTATTTGAATTTCTAATATTCAATCTCCTTTTAAAATTCAAATATTTAAACTCCTTTGAATTCTACTATTCAAATGTTATAATCAAATTTCATTTGAGTTATATATTTAAAAATTTCATTTCACATCCTATTTGAAATTCCTTTTCAAATTCCAATTTCACACTGGTATTTCTATTTCTGAATTATCAAATGATAATTCTTTTTATTTCATTTATAACTTCGTTATAAAAGAACTATTTATAAACTTCGTTTAAAAAGAACTACGTGTTTTATTTTTCAAAACAAGTTTATAATTTTTATTTCCATTTAAAATTCAAATTCTATTTAAAAATAGAATTTCCCTTTTTAAATCTCCAATATCCTTTCTACGATATTTTAAATATCATTTCTTAAGCCCAGTGATAAAACACACAAAGCAACCAATTATTTATTTTTCTAACACATCATATATAACAATATATATGCAAACAAATAAACAAACAGATAATATATTTTTGAGGAATCCAGTTGGATTCCTCCAACCTGTTTTCCTGCATCCACAGATGTTAGCACATAAATAATACCCATTCTGCTTCGTGGCAGAATATCGCGGTATAGAAGGTCATCCACTAATCATAGCGTGGGGCGTATAGGGTAATCATCCGCTATGAAACTGCGGGCATCCGCTAATGAGACTGCGGGAATCCAACCAATCAATCAACCCAATATATATATAATAGCCTAAATAACTAATATATATAAAACCAGCAGAAAAATCCAAACAAGCAGCAATAATTATTTTTAACGAAATAAAAATAATTCTAAAGGTGAGTGAGATTTACTCACCTCGATTTTTCTTTCTCGGGTATCCTGTTAATTTGTATATCGTCGCAACTGCGAAATCCACTCAACTTGATTCATGATTTTTCCTTGACTCCTTAATGATTTTTCTCATCTTCTTTCCAAATCAGAGGACCAATATCATGGCTGAGCTTTCCAACAGCCTCATCTTCCCTCATTTCGAACAGAGAACCCATCATCCCTTCGCTGCCGTCAACATCACATCCTTCCCCAAACCATCCCAATCGCCAACTGCTGTAGTTGATCCTCATCGTCATTGCAAACCCCTCCTATACCAACTCCGATGCTCCACGCTACTGTCCACGTCACTGGCCAAATTCACGAACTCCAGAAAAACCCAAATCGTGATAACAAGCCTCGCACCCCCTCCTGATGTCGGATTCCAGATACTCGTGATGGCCGCGAGTTCACCGCCCCCAATTTGAAACGCATACCCTAAATCGCAACTTCAAACGAGAGCCCTAGCTTGACTGGAATGAAATCGAGTTGCACTCCACGACCACCCCTTAACGTAACTCCATTCTAACCCTAATTCGATCATATCTGCAGATGTGTCGAACTCAAAGGAACCGGCGAATCAAAGTGATTCATTGGGAAGAAAAGGCAGCGAAGAGGAATGGCTTTAGAATGAAGGGCGATGGTGTTGTTTAGAATCGACAGAAATAAGAAGGGAAATGGCCATTTTATATGTGTGTAAGCAGGCAGATTGTACAGGGCGATTACATCGTTGTTCCCTTGATAACGAAGGAAAGAGACATAATTTTCTGCTCGAGAATGGAAGTAGGTCTGCGCGATTTTCAGTTTAGGTCGGCTACTATAAATTTTTGGTCGGCTTGAAAGTGAAATTGATTTGATTTTTACTTTAATTAAATTGTCTGGCGGTCTTTTAAATTTTAAAACCCCGGATCGCTATTTTAACGTGACAACCGACATCTCCAATATTACAACGTTATTTTGAACTTTGCGATTTGATATTGAAATTTAAATTCGAATGTAAATATAAACGGCCATATTAAATTGATAATTCAATAAAAAATATCATTTATATTATCAACTAAATATTTAAAACAATATTAAATATTTAAAATAAATTATTCAAAAATCTGGGTCGTTACAGATTGACAGGCTGTTATAAGCGTTGAATATCTATATTTGATGCTTATACAGTGTAGTGCACTTTGGTTGATGGTTGATTATTTTTCAATGCTATTATATACATGTGTTGTATGGAAATCCATATAATTAACTTTATATGGTAATTGATTGGGCCTCATTCCAATTTGAAAAATAAAGAATATTATAAAATAAAAGTTCATGTGTTGACAGTACTCATTCATTGAGATTGGTCATGTGTTGAACGAAATATTTTAGTAATGAAATTTACATCTTTATCAATATAAAATAAAAGTTCATGTGTTGACAGTACTCATTCATTGAGATTGGTCATGTGTTGAACGAAATATTTTAGTAATAAAATTTACATCTTTATCAATATAAAATAAAAGTTCATGTGTTGACAGTACTCATTCATTGAGATTGGTCATGTGTTGAACGAAATATTTTAGTAATAAAATTTACATCTTTATCAATATAAAATAAAAGTTCATGTGTTGACAGTACTCATCCATTGAGATTGGTCATGTGTTGAACGAAATATTTTGATAATAACAACTATTTTTGAAAAAGAAATATTTGAAATAGAATATTGGAAAATAGAAATTTATGAAGCCGTGTTGATTAGATTGACGCCATTTTGACGTAAACGATATTTATATCGATTTTAAACGATTTCGAAATGAATTGAATTGAAAACGATTTCGAAATGAATTGAATTGAAAACGATTTCGAAATAAATTGAATTGAAAACGATTTCGAAATGAATTGAATTGAAAACGATTTCGAAATGAATTGAATTGAAAACGATTTCGAAATGAATTGAATTGAAAACGATTTCGAAATGAAATGAATTGAAAACGATTTCGAAATGAATTGAATTGAAAACGATTTCGAAATGAATTGAATTGAAAACGATTTCGAAATGAATTGAAAACGATTTCGAAATGAATTGAATTGAAAACGATTTCGAAATGAATTGAATTGAAAACGATTTCGAAATGAATTGAATTGAAAACGATTTCGAAATGAAATGAATTGAAAACGATTTCGAAATGAATTGAATTGAAACGAATTGAAATGAATTCAAATTGAATTGAAATTTGAATTGAATAGAAATGAATTTTAAAACGAATTTATAAAGTAGAATTCAATTTTGATTTGAATTGAAATGGAAGTTGAAATTGTTTTTGAAACGAATTTTAAAACGATTTATAAAATTCGTTTTAAATAGAAATCGACGAAATATATATTATATATATTATATATATAATATAATGGCCTGAATAGAACGCGCCGCGCCGCGGCAGTTCGTGAATTTCGACCATTTATTTCAAACGGACATTACGGGAGATCCGACCGTCGGATTCTCCTAAAACCGGAACCGTTGGGTTCGTATCGAAAAGAGCTTTCTAACGAATATTAGAAATTAGAAATCTAACGGTTGGATATGGAATTATGTCCAAATCAAATTTGAAAAAGGTCGCTGTAAGTGCAGTTCGATGGCCGTTGATGGAAATCGACTGTACGGGCCTTGATAAAATTATTAAAAATAGCAATAATTTATGTAAAATCATAAGAAATGATTTAGAAAGAATTGGGATGAAAAACTCCATATTTGAAAAGATAAAAATAGATTTTTATCGAAATGAACTAGTTTTGAACTAGAATTATAATTCTATTTATTTTTAAATAAATAAATTGAATTTGAAATGGTTTTGAAAATAACCAAAATTTCCAATGATTGCATTGGAGTGGATTTGAATCGAAATTGTCTTCGGAATATTTCGATGTTGGAATTCGTGATTATACCGGTGTTGTTATGGAAATTTGAAAGATATATATTTATATCGTTATTTCCAATACGACATTTGTTAGTCGTAGAATTCGATATTGAATATAAGCCGATATATTTTCTATTCAGAGCCTTGTATTGAATATCGAATGTGATTTGGGTTTGTCGTGAATGGTGTCTTCACTAACACTGTTCTTGAACCCAGTTGATAAAAGATTAAATCTTTTTATTTAGATTTAATGAAGTGTACCAATTAAATAATATTTAATTGGAATTGAATTGATATTGATTTTTGGGTTTATCGTGAACAGTGTTTTAAATAACACTCGTTCTTTAACCCGATAATTAATGAATGTGATTTTGGGTTTATCGTGAACTGTGTTTTAAAAGACACTGATTCTTTAACCCAGTTAACGATTAAAACTAAGTGGAGTTTTAATGAATCTTTAATTAGATTGAAAAGATCGAGAATGGAGTATCACCAGTTTTACTCCAGGCGATAGTTAAATCTTTAATTAGATTTGAACGTGAAATGGTAATTGAATTACCGATAACACTGTGGTGTTAGATATGAAGTACTACCAGTTTTACTTCATGGGATGAATAGGTTGGGATTGGGAAATTAAAACAAATGATTACTTCGGTAAGGTTCGCTAATCCCGACTAGTTTGAATTGATATTCAAAAATAGAATAAAGAATAAATTCAAGAAATTTATCTTGGATAAAATTAATGGGAACCTTTCCCTATGAATGTGAAATCAGAAACTAATTGTCGGTTAGCCAAGCAGAATGGTTTTCGGGATATTGATCCGATGTTGGTTTCGGCCTTCGGGGTTAATATTTGGGGGATTATTCTCTTAATTAATTTACGGTTAGTGACTGATGAATTGGAATGAGGCGTATGTTGTGTTTGTGTAACACTTATTTAAATATACGCGAGTTATTCGGAAAGACCGGGTTTATCCCATTCTGAATAACAGATACGACGATAAGTCGAAGATGAAGACGATGGTCGAAGACCGGAGGTCTTCACGTCGTTTGGGTAATTACTGATGATCTTGATTGGGCTGTACACCCAAGAAGATGGAAACAGTTGGTGATCGTCCAGACGTACTTGGAGATCGATGGATATGCGGGGTACTAGGTGCCTCCGGTTTCGTTCAGACCCAGAACGGACTTGTAAATGGACTGTGTGTCTGACATTGGATTTTAGTCTGTGTGATTGATTTCTATTAAATATATATCTGTTTGGCGGCGGAGAATTTATTCTCTTGCTTAACGCCCTTCTCTGAGACGTACGAGCTCAGGGGTTATATATTGATGGATATCAAACGCATGGAGTGAATTGCCTGTGTGGCATGCCTAAGTGGCAATTGATCGAGGCTTCTGTTGAAAAGCAAAGTCTTGTGGTGATGATCAAAGCAAGGCCTTTGTGGCGTAGCTTTGTGTAACGTTGATTCGCGAGTTTCACACCCGGTATGAACCAAAAACGGGGAGGACATCAGGGAGGACTTGCGTTTCTTTCTAGTTAGAAGTGGCGTCAGTGGTTTTACACGCCCTGACGAGTTTGACTTATGTGGTTGTTGCTGTTGCGAGGCGCCTCGGATTGATCGGTCGTTCTCGAACCGATGGAGTCATTTAGTTGGCTCATTTACGCCCCAAAGGGCGGGGAAACGTAGTGTTCAGGCATAATAATCCACATCGGTGGACCGGCCCTGACGATCTAAAGGGTTGATGCGTTCTGATCCTGTGGCTCGGGCTAGAGAGTCACGAATCGGTTGAGGACTATCTTTTGCCTCGGTTCATAGATGGAAATCCAATTTCCAAATACGTGATTTTGCGGTTTTAATTGTAGAACTAGTATGGCGACAAGATATATGGTACCCATGCCGCCTATGATTGATACTTATGATTTGAAGTTGTTTTATACACTATGCACTTATAATAGTATCAAACGATTCGTTTTAACCGTATCAAGCATTCTTTGGCTGTTATAAGGGAAAACCCTATCCTCGGCTGCGTTGCATTGTGTGATGGGACCTGGGTCTTATAACAGCTGCATTTTTCTTTATTTAGCATTGCGCTGTTTGTTTTATGCACTGGTATTCTTGGGAGGAAACCCGTTCCGTGTTATACGGCGTGGTCCCTTGATTTACCTAACTTTAAAATAAAGAATAATAACTGTTTTAGTTCTCACACCAGTCACATGACTGACCTGGAGTTTATTGTTTTAACCTAAACTCTGGGTGCCCTTATTTTGACACGGGCAGCTAGTAGTTTTGGTTTTTGCAGATTTATATTCACAGGATCCTGGTTTACAGCTGGAACGATATCCGGAAAGCTTTGTATCCGTATATCTCCTTCTAGTTGTGTATTGTATTATTTTCCGCTGCTATGTAATTTAAATCTCTGATATTTCTGTGTAATATTCATTTTTACTCTGTATATTCTTGTAATCTGATGCATTGTTGTAATATACAATGAAACGTTCTTCTATATGCGTTCGGTTGTGGCTTGTTCTCGAACTATCCGGCGCTTTCCTTTACGGGGAAGTTACGGGTTTTCACAATGCATGTTGATTTTAAAGTACTTGACATAATGGATTCTCATATGCCTAAAATTCAAGCCTACCTGCCTTTTGGATTACATGAAACTGGTATGTACTCTGGTTGAGATTTGTTGCTTATTTTCGTGTTGGTTTCTACACCATACACGTTTTTATAAAATGATTTTGAAACAAAATTATTCTTTGCATTTACATATATGATTAACCTTGTGAGAATTGTTTTTTTTTTCATTTTTTTTAATAAAATCGTCTCAAGGCAATAGTAAAAATAGTATTTACTAAATATTAAGATTTTTAAAGAAATAATCAAAATGTTTTATAAATTGTTATATTAAACCTGCTTTTTTAAAACTAATTATTTTCCGTATAATAAATTGTACATTTTTTCATCCTATAAGTAAGCGAGATTTTGATTTAAACAATTTAATTGACCATGTGGTAATTATATCGCTTAATTCCTAGTTCAATTGTCAAATATATTAATTGTTTCCAGTGTGAAGTGGGCTAGCCAATAGTAGTCTGATTTGTGAAAATGTATGTCATAAAACATATTGTTTTCATTATTCGAATTACTGTTTGGGAGTCTGTGACACTTCTTTTGACGTATTATCATCGGTACTTAGATTGTGGGTCATATATAAATATTTATAAGTGGTGGAGGGAACTTGGACCGGTGGATCCTATACGAGACTAGTGGGTCTCTTATGTATAGTACATGCCACGCTGGTGGTACATATATTGGAGTAGTGGGTCCTAATCCGTAACTGACTGGTGACTTGAACTGGTGGTTCCATGTTCTATATTATTACTGCTTTCTAGATTTCTTCGTGTTGATTTCTAGATTTTGGTGATTTTGAATGTTTTCACCTAGTATATGTGTTTATCTTTTATACGGATGGTGGGTTGTCGTTGTTGAGTTGTTTAGGTGATTCCATTCATAAGATTTAGAGATCTCCAATGTTTCTTATGGCTTATGATGGTGATTTCCTTTGTGTGGTGTGTTGTGGTCATTGATACTATTTTTGCTTAGCTTTTGGGCTTAGCACAATGTGTTGAATTTATATCCCTTGCCTTGAGTTGTGATATCATTCCATGTTTCATTTTTTATCTACGGCAATGAGTATTGTGATACCCCCCATCTGTTAATGTACTCATAAGAGATTGCATTAAGTTTCATGAAGTGAAATAGGTAAACAATACAGAAAATTTACAAGACAATACGTAATAAGCAGTGGAAAATTTCAACTTCATTATTAAAAACAAAACGTAGTCTCAAACAGGTTACAACAAAACGAGTTACATCTAATCTGTCTCATAAAACATCTCACAAAACAAATCATCTGAGTATATTAAATCATATCCCTCGCCATAAACCATAACAGAATAGAGAGCAAGTCAAATAGTACTGTAACAACCCGGAAAATCTGAGCCTGTTTAAATTTTTTAATTTGGCTAATTTAGTGGATTTTTAATATTTAAAATAAATTATTTTAAATAATAATGATGAAAAGTATGTTTGAATCGATGTTTGAAAGTAAATCTAATTATTTTAAATTATAAACAAGGCCTGAAATGGCGCGGCAGTTTCAAAATTTGAATTCAAACTTTGACTGACTGTACCGGGTGCAAAATAAAATGGATTTTAGTGAAACTAAAAATATTTAAATCTGTTTGTGAATATCTTTCTAACGAATCTGAAAAATCGAAGTTTCATAGCGGGAATCAAAAATTATGGCCAAATGAATTTTCAGAAAGGTCGCTATAGAGAATATATCGCCCTTGAAAATAGATACTTTGCAAACCACCTCAGAATTTGACGAAACCACTTTTGTTGGATCCGGGATGTCAAATTATTGCTAGGTTTCAAATTTCATAATTTTTGAAGTTAATATGTGAGCGTGGCAAAAGAAAATTTGTTTGGTGAATTTCTGTTAAATTGGATCGACCAGAGGATGGCCATTTTTCAAACGGTCTCAGAATTCGACAAAACTAGTTTTATTGGGACTGTATCGTCAAAACATAGATGGATTTAATTTTTCTGGAATTTTTAGAATCAGTATGTGGCCCCGGCAAATTGAAATGTAAAGACCTGCAAATCCCCGCCCTTTGAATAGACCATAAACCACACAGGTCTGATCCAAAAAGTGGAAACCTACGAATACTTTAACTTTGGGCATACAACACATTACAACAGATAACAGAAGACTTTTATAACACTATAATAAATGTTACATCAGAGTACAGAATATTCATATCAGAGTACATTGGAATATAATTACAGCGGAAGATAAATACACAAAAATGTAATATACTACAACGGAAGAACACAGCGGAAGACTCTCTATCTCTGGACACAGCTTTAAGCTTCAACCCCGAATCCTGCTTAATATATCTGCAAAAGTAGCTACTCGACTGCCCGTGTGGAAAATATGGGCACCCGAGTTTGCCAGTGGACAAACTACAGGTCAGTCATGGGACTAGTGTGAGAATTCTACCTAACCAATAAAATATAATAAGGCTAATCACAGGACCACGCCACTTTCGCGGAACGGGTTTTCTCCTTTGGATCGCCAGAGCAGGACTAAAGTAAATCGTCAAAATAACGCAATGCTTTTTAGAAAAATGAAACCATTATAAGACCTAAGTCCCATCACACAATGCAACGCAAACCGGAGGATAGGGTTTTACCTTATAATGATCAAAAGATGCTTGATACGATAAACACGGTATTATATAATTATAGTGTGCAACCAATTTGAAATACATCAAAGTAAATGTATTAATCCTAGACAGCATGAGTGCCCCATCCCACTATGTCGCCATATATAGGTATACAATCAAAACCGCGTGATGTCGTATTGGAAATTTGGGTTTCCATCTGAGTCAAGGCTAGGGAGGAGATCCTTACCGATTCGAGACACTCTAGCAAATGCCCCAGGATTGGTACTCTGTCCAACCCTTGGATAGCTGCAGGGCCGGTCCACACTTGCTTTTGTGGATTAGTTATGCCTGAACACACGTTCCCCGGTTCTTTTGGACCTATAATACGGCCAGTGGCGACCGCATAAACCCGAGGCCTCGAAAAATCCAACAACCACAATGAATAAATGCCAGCGCTGGTAGGTCCCTGGCACCACTCTAGCTAGAAAGAAACGTGTGCACTCCCTGCGTTCCCTTCTCCCGTTTTAGACTCTACCGGGCTGTGAGGCTCGCGAAGTCACGATATACACAAAGCTATGCCTAAATAGAATGTGCTTTGATCATCAACCACAAGGCCTGCTTTTCAACAAAGCCTTGATCAGTTGCATCTTAGCATGCCACATTGTCAGACTCTACCATATCATTGATCATCTACCAATATATATATAACCTCTAAGCTCATACGTCTTAGAGAAGGGGGTTAAGTGAAGAATAAATTCTCCACCACCAAACAGAAATATATAATCAGTAGCGTTCAACAAATACAGTAGAAAAGAATACAATGTCAAACACGAAATCCATTTACAAGTCCACTCTGGGTCTGAGCGAAACAACGTGTCCGTCGATCTCCAAATACGTTTGGATGATCATTACCAAATACCTTGCCTTGGAATGTACTGTCCCAATTCAAGATACCAGTCATCATCATCCCAACGATGTGAAAACCATCGGTCTTCTACCACCGTCTTCATCTTCGACTCTTGATCGTCGTGATGATTATTCAGAATGGGTTAAACCCGGTCTTTCTGAATAACTCGCGTATTTTGTGATTAAAAATCAAATATTGGAAAATCACACATTATGTCACATTCCGACCCCGAATATTCTTTTAATAAGATATTCATATTAAAATATTTTCATAAATTTTATCAAAGATAAATTAATAAATTAAATCATAAATCTTCCTTAAAAGATTTATTAGAAATTCTGAATTTGATTTAATATCAAAAATCATTTTCACAGATCATTTATTTTAAAGAATAAATCTTCTTTTAAACGGGTTAAAGAACTCGTGTCATTTAAAACACAGTTCACGATAAACCCACAAATCAATTTCCTAAATATGGAATTCCACAGAAATCAATCAGTACATAATCGATATAAATTTCTGTATCGGACTAACAATATACATGGAATAACGGCAAAGCCTCTTAAATTCCATATATAATATCGGTCTTCTATTACAGAAGCCCATCTCGATTATTACCAATAGAATTTCCACTTAATTCCAATTTAATATATATTAAATTGGAAAACTAGATTTTTAGAAAATGTTTTTGTTAAATCTATAAGTAGATTTACAAATTCCAAATAATAATTTCAATGTAAATTGGATTAAAGGACAAATGTCATTTAAAAACACCATCCACGATAAATCCACTTCACATCTCAATATATCTCATATCATGAAATATAATTGCAAATTCTAATAATCTTAATTAAAGGATTTCCCTTTAAATATTAATTCGTTATTAAAAAATATATTTTAAAATAATCATTAAAATACTCTTTATACAAAAGATTCTAATTGGAAAGTATTCTTCATATTACATATTTTTATCTTTTACACATATTCTTTATCTTAAAAATATATTTAACTAAAATATCTTTTTATGAAAATATATCCTTTATATAAAAAGAATTTCTAGTGTAAGAATACTCTTATTAAAAGATCATCTGAATCGAAATGCGACTCAATCATTTACCATATAATTTGGATTATATGGATTTCACACACATCATATATATGACAATAACAATATAATCATCAAATCATCCATTTCATCCAAAGTGTAAATTCCACTGCGTAAGCGTTAAAATTAAATAATAACGCTCATCGCAGCCTGTCGATCTAACGATCAACATACAACTAAATATTGGGATTAGTGTATGTTAATTTTCATCCCAACACCCGTGTGGGGTTTCAACCAACAAACAAATAATAAATTATTTGTGCACTTGGGCGATGTGTGAAAATTATCGACCCAATCACATAAACAAGTCAGGTAACTTGCCTATGGCAGTGTAATACACAATATATAACACGATGATAAAAATATCTCTTTTATTCCTGTTCTTTTTATCGCATGTAAAATGTCAATAAAAATGTAATCTTTATTTCTATTCTTTTATCGCATCAAAAATGATGATAAAACTATAATCTTTATTTCAATTTCTTTCATTGTAAATAAATGAAAAGAAAAATGTAATCTTTTAATTCCATTCGTAATAGGGGATATAAATAATAACACAAAATATAACTATTCATTTCATGCTTTATTTGCAATAGAGAATGCAAATAAAGATTCAACCTTTTTATTTGATGTTTATTTACATAGAGGAATGTAGACAAAAAAAAATTGTAACTTTTTCATTTCATAATTTATTTGCATTAAGGATTGCAAATGAAAATATTTCTTTTATTCTCCTGTTTTATTTGCGTTGAGTAATGCAAATAAAAATGTAAATTTTAATTTCTGGTTTTATTTACATTAAGAAATGTAAATAAAAGAACAACTTCTTATTTTATGTTTATTTACATCAAGTGAAGTAAATAAATAATTAAAAATGTAACTTTTATTTTAATGCCTTGTTCACATTTAAAACATGCAGCAAAAATGTATCTTTTGTTTTTAATAAATTTGTTTGCATCTAAATTTGCAACAAAATGTAATTTTTATTTCTTGTTTGTTGGCAACTGAAGTTGCAAACAAAAATGTAATTTTATCTCCTTTGTTTTATTTGCATGATAGAATGCAAATAAAAATGCATATTCTATTCTCTACATTTCGTTTGCATTGTAGAATGCAAACAAAAATGTAATTTTTATTTTCTTGTATTGTTTACATTATGAAATGTTAACAAAAATGTGAACTTTTGATTTCATGAAATATTTGCATTGAAAATGCAAATAAAAATAAAAATGTACTACTTTAAAATCATGTTATATTTGTGTTGGAGAACACAAAAAAAAATGTTCTTTTATTTTTAATGTTTTATTTGTGTTTAAGAACACGAATAAAAAGACCATTTTAATTTTCTATGTTATATTTGTGTTTGAGAACACAAACATAAAGGATCATTCATTTTCTATAATGTATTTGTGTTTGGGAACACAAATAAAAAGGTTCGTTCATTTTCAAAATGTATTTGCATAAGTGAATGCAAATAAAAGAATAAATTTTACTTTAATATATATGTTTGTATTCGTAAATACAAATAAGAGAACAAGTTTCATTTTTAAATATATATTTGCATTTTTAGATGCAAACAAAAGAACAAGTTTATTTTTAATGTATATTTACATTGGTAAATGCAAATAAAAGAATAATTTTAATTTCAATATACCTTTGCATTGGTGAATGCAAAATAAAGAACAACTTTTTATTTACAAAATATACTTACAAATATAATGTAACTTCTGATAATAATTTCTTATTTACATATAAAAATGTAAACAAACATTGTGATTTCCAAAACATGTCTTTTTTTTTATTTACATAAAAATGTAAACAAAAGTTTTACTTCTAAAATGAATTTTAATTTACATATGATATGTAAACCAAAATGTGATTCTTAATCTTTGGTTACATTAAAAATGTAATCCTTTTCTGTTCATTTTTCATTACATATAAATGTAATTTTTTTTTCTCTCATTACACATATGGATGCGATCTTTTCTATTCATTACAATGAACAAAATTTCAATAAAAATGCAATTTTAATTTACAAACTTTCCATTGCCAAAAATGAAAATAAAAATAAAAATAAAATCCATTTTATCTTCATCATTACAATGAAATCTAAATCACATTAAAAATGTGATTTTTTTTTATGCAAAGTCTTTCTATTGAAAACAATGGACACATAAAAATATGATCTCTTTACGTTGCTTCTTTTTATTGAAAACACTTATTACATTAAAAATGAAATTTTAATGTTACTACATTTATTGAAAACAATATAACATAAAAATGAGATTTATAATGTTGCAACTTTTATTGAACATCAAAGTGACAAATAAATTATGACTTTTGATTGAAAACCATTTTTATATTAAAAAAATGAAATCCTTTGTTTTCATTCTTTTTAATGAAACAACCTCATATCAATTTTTTTTTTATCATTCTTTTTTTTTAATGTAAACAAATTCACATTAAAAAAAAATATTTTTCTCTTGATCCATTCTCTTTAATGTAAACAAATAAAGATATATTTTATTCGTTGTGCCAATTTCTATTATAAGGTCAACAAATAAAATAAATATTATTTGTCGACCAAATTCCATTGTTAAATCAGCAAATAAAAATAATTATTTGTTTGTCGTTTAACCTCTATTGTTCATTTCAGAAAAATGAAAATAATATATTTTAATAATATAAAATAAATCAGAACGTCTAGATCTTAATAAAATATGTTTTTAAATCTAAATTTAGATTTAATTTTCCAACCGCAATTGAAACTCAATAATATATGCAATTTAAAGGTGGATCTAATCATAACATGAACAATAAACACACCACAAGCAACAATCAACCATTTATTTACATACAACATTTCAGATCTGAATTAACATCATCACACAATTATTTTAGAGCAAGAAAATAATTTAATAATAAATTAAATAATGAAAATTTGAATTCTCACATTGAAATTTGGCTGAAATTCGACTGTCTCCTATTCAGCTGCGGTCTGCGCCATCGCGAAGCTCTTAATTTTGTGATTCCAACGCAATTTACGGTTCGTCAATCGGACCTCGTATGAGAGAGTTATGAATTTTTAAAGATCGGACAATTTAAATATAAAATAATAAAATAATAATTAAAAAAAATGTTCGAACCTTCTCTTCCTCTTCACGTCGTTCTTTTCTTGGCCGAACCCATCTCCCTCTTCCCAAATTCAAAATCGCACCTCCCTTCGGCCTTCCAGCACACGATCAACCACCGCCATACAGAAGCTCCTTGCACCACCTCCTTGCGCCACCAAGCTTGGCCAACTCGCACCCTCCTCGCACCCGCCAATCCACCAAAAACGCAGCCACTTCAGGCCGAGAATCCGCGGAACCTGTGAACCAAAACCCGATCTTGACCGTATGGATTGAAAGGTCTTTGAATTCTCTTCGATTTGATATATTATGCATCGATTTTCGTTGAGCGAATCAAAAGTTATTGAGGTTTGAAAATCAGACAATTCTGGCCATTGAAAAACTGGGCGGCGGCTGGCCATGCCAAATTAGGGTTTCATCCGAAATTTTATATAATATTTTAATATTAAATTTCGAAATTTCATGAAATAAAGTGGATTTTTGGACTTTCTCGGATTTGGGCCTGCTTACTGTCGATCTTAACGTTTTGAGGCCTTCTGAACGCGATGGGCTATGTCCCAAGGTCCAATTCCGAAATATACAGCAGTTTTTTTCGGTTTTACTTGAAAATACAATATTAAATTAATTATTTAATTCCTACCGTACATTTAAATATGCCGGGGCCACATACGACCTCTAAAAATTCTAAAAAAAATATTTTTAGCTTTCTTATGACGATACGAATCCAACAAAATTATTTTCGTCAAATTCTGAGAATGTTCGAAAAATGGCTATTTTTAAGGCGTTTAAATTTAACTGTAAATAGTCAAAACACATTTTATTTCGCCACGCTCACATATTAATTCGAAAAATTCTGAAAATTGAAACCTAGCAATAATTTGACATTCCGGTTCCAACAAAAGTGATTTCGTCGAAAATCGAGGTCGTTTGAAAAATGACTATTTTTAAGGCCAATATATTTAATATTAAAAATATATTTTTTAAACAAATAAATCCCAAAACTCAAATTATATAAGTGTTTACTGTTTTCCAATGTAGAAACATCATTCTGAACTCAATAGAAGTGGTTTCGAGTTCAAATTCCTTCGTATGCAAAAAGTAGCATTTTGACCTTTATAAATTTCATAGCGACCTTTCTAAATATTGAATTGGCCATAACTTTTGATTTCCGTTATGAAATTTCGATTTTTCGGATTCGTTGGAAATATATTTTTAAATAGATTCTAATATTTTTGGTTTCACTAAAATCCGTTAAATTTTGCACCCTGTATGGTCAGTCAAAGTTCAAATTTGACTTTTCAAACTACCGCGCTATTTCTAACTCTTTTGTTAATTAAAATTAAATCATTCATTCTAACTTCGATTTAAATCAAATTTGTGATCATTATTATTTAAATAAATTATTTTATATTGTCAAAATTCATTAAAATTTTCTAAAATAAAATTTTAAATTGGTCCTGATTTTTGCGGGTTGTTACAATCGCCCCCACTTAAAAACTTTTCGTCCTCGAAAAGGAACGTAGCTAAAAATTGTAAAATTAACTATCTTAATTTTAAATTTTAATGGTTAATTATCTTTTCAAAATATATATAAAAATCATATTTCAAAGAATATATTATAAATATCAAAAATACGTTAATATAAATTCGTAACTCTTAACTCGTTCTAGGGCATTACTAACCCCATCTCTAACGAGTTTACTCATTCTAGGATACTGCTGATCCTATCTCTAATGAGTATTCTTATTGGACATTACTAATCCAATCTCTGATGAGTCTTTTGTTCAGTTCTAACGAGTTGTACCCCAAAGGTTTGAGCTAACCAGAGTAGAGCTCTGATACCAACTGTAAAGACCCGCAAATCCCCGCCCTTTGAATCGACCATAAACCACACAGGTCTGATCCAAAAAGTGGAAACCTACGAATACTTTAACTTTGGGCATACAACACATTACAACAGATAACAGAAGACTTTTATAACACTATAATAAATGTTACATCAGAGTACAGAATATACATATCAGAGTACATTGGAATATAATTACAGCGGAAGATAAATACACAAAAATGTAATATACTGCAACGGAAGAACACAGCGGAAGACTCTCTATCTCTGGACACAGCTTTAAGCTTCAACCCCGAATCCTGCTTAATATATCTGCAAAAGTAGCTACTCGACTGCTCGTGTGGAAAATATGGGCACCCGAGTTTGCCAGTGGGCAAACTACAGGTCAGTCATGGGACTGGTGTGAGAATTCTACCTAACCAATAAAATATAATAAGGCTAATCACAGGACCACGCCACTTTCGCGGAACGAGTTTTCTCCTATGGATTGCCAGTGCAGGACTAAAGTAAATCGTCAAAATAACGCAATGCTTTTTAGAAAAATGAAACCATTATAAGACCCAAGTCCCATCACACAATGCAACGCAAACCGGAGGATCGGGTTTTACCTTATAATGATCAAAAGATGCTTGATACGATAAACACGGTATTATATAATAATAGTGTGCAACCAATTTGAAATACATCAAAGTAAATGTATTAATCCTAGACGGCATGAGTGCCCCATCCCACTATGTCGCCATATATAGGTATACAATCAAAACCGCGTGATGTCGTATTGGAAATTTGGGTTTCCATCTGAGTCAAGGCTAGGGAGGAGATCCTTACCGATTCGAGACACTCTAGCAAATGCCCCAGGATTGGTACTCTGTCCAACCCTTGGATAGCTGCAGGGCCGGTCCACACTTGCTTTTGTGGATTAGTTATGCCTGAACACACGTTCCCCGGTCCTTTTGGACCTATAATACGGCCAGTGGCGACCGCATAAACCCGAGGCCTCGAAAAATCCAACAACCACAATGAATAAATGACAGCGCTGGTAGGTCCCTGGCACCACTCTAGCTAGAAAGAAACGTGTGCACTCCCTGCGTTCCCTTCTCCCGTTTTAGACTCTACCGGGCTGTGAGGCTCGCGAAGTCACGATATACACAAAGCTATGCCTAAATAGACTGTGCTTTGATCATCAACCACAAGGCCTGCTTTTCAACAAAGCCTTGATCAATTGCATCTTAGCATGCCACATTGTCAGACTCTACCATATCATTGATCATCTACCAATATATATATATAACCTCTAAGCTCATACGTCTTAGAGAAGGGGGTTAAGTGAAGAATAAATTCTCCACCACCAAACAGAAATATATAATCAGTAGCGTTCAACAAATACAGTAGAAAAGAATACAATGTCAAACACGCAATCCATTTACAAGTCCGCTCTGGGTCTGAGCGAAACAACGTGTCCGTCGATCTCCAAATACGTTTGGACGATCATTACCAAATACCTTGCCTTGGAATGTACTGTCCCAATTCAAGATACCAGTCATCATCATCCCAACGATGTGAAAACCTTCGGTCTTCTACCACCGTCTTCATCTTCGACTCTTGATCGTCATGATGATTATTCAGAATGGGTTAAACCCGGTCTTTCTGAATAACTCGCGTATTTTGTGATTAAAAATCAAATATTGGAAAATCACACATTATGTCACATTCCAACCCCGAATATTCTTTTAATAAGATATTCATATTAAAAGATTTTCATAAATTTTATCAAAGATAAATTAATAAATTAAATCATAAATCTTCCTTAAAAGATTTATTAGAAATTCTGAATTTGATTTAATATCAAAAATCATTTTCACAGATCATTTATTTTAAAGAATAAATCTTCTTTTAAACGGGTTAAAGAACCCGTGTCATTTAAAACACAGTTCACGATAAACCCACAAATCATTTTCCTAAATATGGAATTCCACAGAAATCAATCAGTACATAATCGATATAAATTTCTGTATCGGACTAACAATATACATGGAATAACGGCAAAGCCTCTTAAATTCCATATATAATATCGGTCTTCTATTACAGAAGCCCATCTCGATTATTACCAATAGAATTTCCACTTAATTCCAATTTAATATATATTAAATTGGAAAACTAGATTTTTAGAAAATGTTTTTGTTAAATCTATAAGTAGATTTACAAATTCCAAATAATAATTTCAATGTAAATTGGATTAAAGAACAAATGTCATTTAAAAACACCATCCACGATAAATCCACTTCACATCTCAATATATCTCATATCATGAAATATAATTGCAAATTCTAATAATCTTAATTAAAGGATTTCCCTTTAAATATTAATTCGTTATTAAATAATATATTTTAAAATAATCATTAAAATACTCTTTATACAAAAGATTCTAATTGGAAAGTATTCTTCATATTACATATTTTTATCTTTTACACATATTCTTTATCTTAAAAATATATTTAACTAAAATATCTTTTTATGAAAATATATCCTTTATATAAAAAGAATTTCTAGTGTAAGAATACTCTTATTAAAAGATCATCTGAATCGAAATGCGACTCAATCATTTACCATATAATTTGGATTATATGGATTTCACACACATCATATATATGATAATAACAATATAATCATCAAATCATCCATTTCATCCAAAGTGTAAATTCCACTGCGTAAGCGTTAAAATTAAATAATAACGCTCATCGCAGCCTGTCGATCTAACGATCAACATACAACTAAATATTGGGATTAGTGTATGTTAATTTTCATCCCAACACCCGTGTGGGGTTTCAACCAACAAACAAATAATAAATTATTTGTGCACTTGGGCGATGTGTGAAAATTATCGACCCAATCACATAAACAAGTCAGGTAACTTGCCTATGGCAGTGTAATACACAATATATAACACGATGATAAAAATATCTCTTTTATTCCTGTTCTTTTTATCGCATGTAAAATGTCAATAAAAATGTAATCTTTATTTCTATTCTTTTATCGCATCAAAAATGATGATAAAACTATAATCTTTATTTCAATTTCTTTCATTGTAAATAAATGAAAAGAAAAATGTAATCTTTTAATTCCATTCGTAATAGGGGATATAAATAATAACACAAAATATAACTATTCATTTCATGCTTTATTTGCAATAGAGAATGCAAATAAAGATTCAACCTTTTTATTTGATGTTTATTTACATAGAGGAATGTAGACAAAAAAAATTGTAACTTTTTCATTTCATAATTTATTTGCATTAAGGATTGCAAATGAAAATATTTCTTTTATTCTCCTGTTTTATTTGCGTTGAGTAATGCAAATAAAAATGTAAATTTTAATTTCTGGTTTTATTTACATTAAGAAATGTAAATAAAAGAACAACTTCTTATTTTATGTTTATTTACATCAAGTGAAGTAAATAAATAATTAAAAATGTAACTTTTATTTTAATGCCTTGTTCACATTTAAAACATGCAACAAAAATGTATCTTTTGTTTTTAGTAAATTTGTTTGCATCTAAATTTGCAACAAAATGTAATTTTTATTTCTTGTTTGTTGGCAACTGAAGTTGCAAACAAAAATGTAATTTTATCTCCTTTGTTTTATTTGCATGATAGAATGCAAATAAAAATGCATATTCTATTCTCTACATTTCGTTTGCATTGTAGAATGCAAACAAAAATGTAATTTTTATTTTCTTGTATTGTTTACATTATGAAATGTTAACAAAAATGTGAACTTTTGATTTCATGAAATATTTGCATTGAAAATGCAAATAAAAATAAAAATGTACTACTTTAAAATCATGTTATATTTGTGTTGGAGAACACAAAAAAAAATGTTCTTTTATTTTTAATGTTTTATTTGTGTTTAAGAACACGAATAAAAAGACCATTTTAATTTTCTATGTTATATTTGTGTTTGAGAACACAAACATAAAGGATCATTCATTTTCTATAATGTATTTGTGTTTGGGAACACAAATAAAAAGGTTCGTTCATTTTCAAAATGTATTTGCATAAGTGAATGCAAATAAAAGAATAAATTTTACTTTAATATATATGTTTGTATTCGTAAATACAAATAAGAGAACATGTTTCATTTTTAAATATATATTTGCATTTTTAGATGCAAACAAAAGAACAAGTTTATTTTTAATGTATATTTACATTGGTAAATGCAAATAAAAGAATAATTTTAATTTCAATATACCTTTGCATTGGTGAATGCAAAATAAAGAACAACTTTTTGTTTATAAAATATACTTACAAATATAATGTAACTTCTGATAATAATTTCTTATTTACATATAAAAATGTAAACAAACATTGTGATTTCCAAAACATGTCTTTTTTTTTATGTACATAAAAATGTAAACAAAAGTATTACTTCTAAAATGAATTTTAATTTACATATGATATGTAAACCAAAATGTGATTCTTAATCTTTGGTTACATTAAAAATGTAATCCTTTTCTGTTCATTTTTCATTACATATAAATGTAATTTTTTTTTCTCTCATTACACATATGGATGCGATCTTTTCTATTCATTACAATGAACAAAATTTCAATAAAAATGCAATTTTAATTTATAAACTTTCCATTGCCAAAAATGAAAATAAAAATAAAAATAAAATCCATTTTATCTTCATCTTTACAATGAAATCTAAATAACATTAAAAATGTGATTTTTTTTTTTATGCAAAGTCTTTCTATTGAAAACAATGGACACATAAAAATATGATCTTTTTACGTTGCTTCTTTTTATTGAAAACACTTATTACATTAAAAATGAAATTTTAATGTTACTACATTTATTGAAAAAAATATAACATAAAAATGAGATTTATAATGTTGCAACTTTTATTGAACATCAAAGTGACAAATAAATTATGACTTTTGATTGAAAACCATTTTTATATAAAAAAAATGAAATCCTTTGTTTTCATTCTTTTTAATGAAACAACCTCATATCAATTTTTTTTTAATCATTCTTTTTTTTAATGTAAACAAATTCACATTAAAAAAATATATTTTTCTCTTGATCCATTCTCTTTAATGTAAACAAATAAAGATATATTTTATTCGTTGTGCCAATTTCTATTATAAGGTCAACAAATAAAATAAATATTATTTGTCGACCAAATTCCATTGTTAAATCAGCAAATAAAAATAAATATTTGTTTGTCGTTTAACCTCTATTGTTCATTTTAGAAAAATGAAAATAATATATTTTAATAATATAAAATAAATCAGAACGTCTAGATCTAAATAAAATATGTTTTTAAATCTAAATTTAGATTTAATTTTCCAACCGCAATTGAAACTCAATAATATATGCAATTTAAAGGTGGATCTAATCATAACATGAACAATAAACACACCACAAGCAACAATCAACCATTTATTTACATACAACATTTCAGATCTGAATTAACATCATCACACAATTATTTTAGAGCAAGAAAATAATTTAATAATAAATTAAATAATGAAAATTTGAATTCTCACATTGAAATTTGGCTGAAATTCGACTGTCTCCTATTCAGCTGCGGTCTGCGCCATCGCGAAGCTCTTAATTTTGTGATTCCAACGCAATTTACGGTTCGTCAATCGGACCTCGTATGAGAGAGTTATGAATTTTTAAAGATCGGACAATTTAAATATAAAATAATAAAATAATAATTAAAAAAAATGTTCGGACCTTCTCTTCCTCTTCACGTCGTTCTTTTCTTGGCCGAACCCATCTCCCTCTTCCCAAAGTCAAAATCGCACCTCCCCTCGGCCTTCCAGCACACGATCAACCACCGCCATACAGAAGCTCCTTGCACCACCTCCTTGCGCCACCAAGCTTGGCCAACTCGCACCCACCTCGGACCCGCCAATCCACCAAAAACGCAGCCACTTCAGGCCGAGAATCCGTGAAACCCGTGAACCAAAACCCGATCTTGACCGTATGGATTGAAAGGTCTTTGAATTCTCTTCGATTTGATATATTATGCGTCGATTTTCGTTGAGCGGATCAAAAGTTATTGAGGTTTGAAAATCGAACAATTCTGGCCATTGAAAAACTGGGCGGCGGCTGGCCATGCCAAATTAGGGTTTCATCCGAAATTTTATATAATATTTTAATATTAAATTTCGAAATTTCATGAAATAAAATGGATTTTTGGACTTTCTCGGATTTGGGCCTGCTTACTGTCGATCTTAACGTTTTGAGGCCTTCTGAACGCGATGGGCTATGTCCCAAGGTCCAATTCCGAAATATACAGCAGTTTTTTTCGGTTTTACTTGAAAATACAATATTAAATTAATTATTTAATTCCTACCGTACATTTAAATATGCCGGGGCCACATACGACCTCTAAAAATTCTAAAAAAAATATTTTTAGCTTTCTTATGACGATACGAATCCAACAAAATTATTTTCGCCGAATTCTGAGACTGTTCGAAAAATGGCTATTTTTAAGGCGTTTAAATTTAACTGTAAATAGTCAAAACACATTTTATTTCGCCACGCTCACATATTAATTCGAAAAATTCTGAAAATTGAAACCTAGCAATAATTTGACATTCCGGTTCCAACAAAAGTGATTTCGTTGAAAACCGAGGTCGTTTGAAAAATGACTATTTTTAAGGCCAATATATTTAATATTAAAAATAAATTTTTAAACAAATAAATCCTGAAACTCAAAATATATAAGTGTTTACTGTTTTTCAATGTAGAAACATCATTCTGAACTCAATAGAAGTGGTTTCGAGTTCAAATTCCTTCGTATGCAAAAAGTAGCATTTTGACCTTTATAAATTTCATAGCGACCTTTCTAAATATTGAATTGGCCATAACTTTTGATTTCCGTTATGAAATTTCGATTTTTCGGATTCGTTGGAAAGATATTTTTAAATAGATTCTAATATTTTTGGTTTCAGTAAAATCCGTTAAATTTTGCACCCTGTATGGTCAGTCAAAGTTCAAGTTTGACTTTTCAAACTACCGCGCTATTTCTAATTCTTTTGTTAATTAAAATTAAATCATTCATTCTAACTTCGATTTAAATCAAATTTGTGATCATTATTATTTAAATAAATTATTTTATATTGTAAAAATTCATTAAAATTTTCTAAAATAAAATTTTAAATTGGTCCTGATTTTTGCGGGTTGTTACAATCGCCCCCACTTAAAAACTTTTCGTCCTCGAAAAGGAACGTAGCTAAAAATTGTAAAATTAAATATCTTAATTTTAAATTTTAATGGTTAATTATCTTTTCAAAATATATATAAAAATCATATTTCAAAGAATAGATTATAAATATCAAAAATACGTTAATATAAATTCGTAACTCTTAACTCGTTCTAGGGCATTACTAACCCCATCTCTAACGAGTTTACTCATTCTAGGATACTGCTGATCCTATCTCTAATGAGTATTCTTATTGGACATTACTAATCCAATCTCTGATGAGTCTTTTGTTCAGTTCTAACGAGTTGTACCCTAAAGGTTTGAGCTAACCAGAGTAGAGCTCTGATACCAACTGTAAAGACCCGCAAATCCTCGCCCTTTGAATCGACCATAAACCACACAGGTCTGATCCAAAAAGTGGAAACCTACGAATACTTTAACTTTGGGCATACAACACATTACAACAGATAACATAAGACTTTTATAACACTATAATAAATGTTACATCAGAGTACAGAATATACATATCAGAGTACATTGGAATATAATTACAACGGAAGATAAATACACAAAAATGTAATATACTGCAACGGAAGAACACAGCGGAAGACTCTCTATCTCTGGACACAGCTTTAAGCTTCAACCCCGAATCTTGCTTAATATATCTGCAAAAGTAGCTACTCGACTGCCTGTGTGGAAAATATGGGCACCCGAGTTTGCCAGTGGACAAACTACAGGTCAGTCATGGGACTGGTGTGAGAATTCTACCTAACCAATAAAATATAATAAGGCTAATCACAGGACCACGCCACTTTCGCGGAACGGGTTTTCTCCTATGGATTGCCAGTGCAAGACTAAAGTAAATCGTCAAAATAACGCAATGCTTTTTAGAAAAATGAAACCATTATAAGACCCAAGTCCCATCACACAATGCAACGCAAACCGGAGGATAGGGTTTTACCTTATAATGATCAAAAGATGCTTGATACGATAAACACGGTATTATATAATAATAGTGTGCAACCAATTTGAAATACATCAAAGTAAATGTATTAATCCTAGACGGCATGAGTGCCCCATCCCACTATGTCACCATATATAGGTATACAATCAAAACCGCGTGATGTCGTATTGGAAATTTGGGTTTCCATCTGAGTCAAGGCTAGGGAGGAGATCCTTACCGATTCGAGACACTCTAGCAAATGCCCCAGGATTGGTACTCTGTCCAACCCTTGGATAGCTGCAGGGCCGGTCCACACTTGCTTTTGTGGATTAGTTATGCCTGAACACACGTTCCCCGGTCCTTTTGGACCTATAATACGGCCAGTGGCGACCGCATAAACCTGAGGCCTCGAAAAATCCAACAACCACAATGAATAAATGCCAGCGCTGGTAGGTCCCTGGCACCACTCTAGCTAGAAAGAAACGTGTGCACTCACTGCGTTCCATAAAAATAAAATCCATTTTGTCTTCATCTTTACAATGAAATCTAAATCACATTAAAAATGTGATTTTTTTTAATGCAAAGTCTTTCTATTGAAAACAATGGACACATAAAAATATGATCTTTTTACGTTGCTTCTTTTTATTGAAAACACTTATTACATTAAAAATGAAATTTTAATGTTACTACATTTATTGAAAACAATATAACATAAAAATGAGATTTATAATGTTGCAACTTTTATTGAACATCAAAGTGACAAATAAATTATGACTTTTGATTGAAAACCATTTTTATATAAAAAAAATGAAATCCTTTGTTTTCATTCTTTTTAATGAAACAACCTCATATCAATTTTTTTTTAATCATTCTTTTTTTTTAATGTAAACAAATTCACATTAAAAAAATATATTTTTCTCTTGATCCATATTTTTAATGTAAACAAATAAAGATATATTTTATTCGTTGTGCCAATTTCTATTATAAGTTCAACAAATAAAATAAATATTATTTGTCGACCAAATTCCATTGTTAAATCAGTAAATAAAAATAAATATTTGTTTGTCGTTTAACCTCTATTGTTCATTTCAGAAAAATGAAAATAATATATTTTAATAATATAAAATAAATCAGAACGTCTAGATCTAAATAAAATATGTTTTTAAATCTAAATTTAGATTTAATTTTCCAACCGCAATTGAAACTCAATAATATATGCAATTTAAAGGTGGATCTAATCATAACATGAACAATAAACACACCACAAGCAACAATCAACCATTTATTTACATACAACATTTCAGATCTGAATTAACATCATCACACAATTATTTTAGAGCAAGAAAATAATTTAATAATAAATTAAATAATGAAAATTTGAATTCTCACATTGAAATTTGGCTGAAATTTGACTGTCTCCTATTCAGCTGCGGTCTGCGCCATCGCGAAGCTCTTAATTTTGTGATTCCAACGCAATTTACGGTTCGTCAATCGGACCTCGTATGAGAGAGTTATGAATTTTTAAAGATCGGACAATTTAAATATAAAATAATAATTAAAAAAAATGTTCGGACCTTCTCTTCCTCTTCACGTCGTTCTTTTCTTGGCCGAACCCATCTCCCTCTTCCCAAAGTCAAAATCGCACCTCCCCTCGGCCTTCCAGCACACGATCAACCACCGCCATACAGAAGCTCCTTGCACCACCTCCTTGCGCCACCAAGCTTGGCCAACTCGCACCCTCCTCTGACCCGCCAATCCACCAAAAACGCAGCCACTTCAGGCCGAGAATCCGCGAAACCCATGAACCAAAACCCGATCTTGACCGTATGGATTGAAAGGTTTTTGAATTCTCTTCGATTTGATATATTATGCGTCGATTTTCGTTGAGCGGATCAAAAGTTATTGAGGTTTGAAAATCGAACAATTCTGGCCATTGAAAAACTGGGCGGCGGCTGGCCATGCCAAATTAGGTTTTCAGCCGGAATTTTATATAATATTTTAATATTAAATTTCGAAATTTCATGAAATAAAGTGGATTTTTGGACTTTCTCGGATTTGGGCCTGCTTATTGTCGATCTTAACGTTTTGAGGCCTTCTGAACGCGATGGGCTATGTCCCAAGGTCCAATTCCGAAATATACAGCAGTTTTTTTCGGTTTTACTTGAAAATACAATATTAAATTAATTATTTAATTCCTACCGTACATTTAAATATGCCGGGGCCACATACGACCTCTAAAAATTCTAAAAAAAAATATTTTTAGCTTTCTTATGACGATACGAATCCAACAAAATTATTTTCGTCGAATTCTGAGACTGTTCGAAAAATGGCTATTTTTAAGGCGTTTAAATTTAACTGTAAATAGTCAAAACACATTTTATTTCGCCACGCTCACATATTAATTCGAAAAATTCTGAAAATTGAAACCTAGCAATAATTTGACATTTCGGTTCCAACAAAAGTGATTTCGTTGAAAACCGAGGTTGTTTGAAAAATGATTATTTTTAAGGCCAATATATTTAATATTAAAAATATATTTTTAAACAAATAAATCCCGAAACTCAAAATATATAAGTGTTTACTGTTTTTCAATGTAGAAATGATCGACGCTAGTCTATGAATTCGAAAAGCGCGACATTTGTAATAAATTCTGCAAGCATACAGGTGTGTAGCATACAGGTCGAACACAGGGAGGAAAGTTAAATTTTATTATTTATATGTTTCGTGGGCGTGTTAGACGAACTTTGGAGGTTGATTTTGAAAATAAAACAAAACAAAATTAAAACTGTGATTTGATTCAGAACAGATCTAACTGAACCGACGATCAGATCACAATTTCAATGGAAAAGAAATAAAACTATGAATTAGATTTGAATCTAATCAAATCCAATTTGACCTAAGAAAATAATAAAGAGCAGAAATTGAAATTGCAGAAATTGAAATAACAAACAAGAATTAAAATTAGGATTTCCGCTGAATCTAATCAGACGGTAAATCACTAATGCAAATAAGTGCAAAATACAAATAGTGTTCTACCGAATCTAATCGTGTAGACAACACTAGTTGCTAAGAAAACAAAAAAATGCAGAAAATAAAAGAGAAAGAAGAACTTTTATTAGAACAATGGAATAAGAGATGAGATGAGATGGTGGCTACAATGCCATTACAAGGGTATATATAGGGTAGATAGCCAAACCCTAACCCTAACCTTAATGATAACTGGGCCTGGTCATTACATCACTAATTAGTTTGCAATGAGAAACATAAATGGGCCTTAGATAAATAAAGCAAATTTGGGCCTTTTCTCTTTTCCTCTTGCTTCCTTGACACTTCTTCATTGATTTGTGATGTGCAAAGCCTTGTTATCAATCCTTTTCTTGTCCAACAGCAACTAGATGTGATATCTTTATCTACAATTCTTCAAAATGCAAGTACACAGCAAATTGAACTCTATTTCTCTACATTTCTGGTTGCATGCGGGCTGGGTTGGAATATCTGTAAAAATAACAAAACAATACCCAAGTAATATTTATTTATATACAAAAGATAAGATATAAGAGCATAAAATAAACACATTTCTATGTCAATCAAGAAACATCATTCTGAACTCAATAGAAGTGGTTTCGAGTTCAAATTCCTTTGTATGCAAAAAGTAGCATTTTGAACTTTATAAATTTCATAGCGACCTTTCTAAATATTGAATTGGCCATAACTTTTGATTTCCGTTATGAAATTTCGATTTTTCGGATTCGTTGGAAAGATATTTTTAAATAGATTCTAATATTTTTGGTTTCACTAAAATCCGTTAAATTTTGCATCCTGTATGGTCAGTCAAAGTTCAAGTTTGACTTTTCAAACTACCGCGCTATTTCTAACTCTTTTGTTAATTAAAATTAAATCATTCATTCTAACTTCGATTTAAATCAAATTTGTGATCATTATTATTTAAATAAATTATTTTATATTGTCAAAATTCATTAAAATTTTCTAAAATAAAATTTTAAATTGGTCTTGATTTTTGCGGGTTGTTACATGAAATGTACGTTCAAATCAAATATTGAATGTTTTATATTTTAATTTGAAGTAAAACTGACTGAAACAGTCGAATGGGCCTACGAAACATATCCCATTGTGTTCGGAATGGGGGTATTTGGCTAGGGACGACAGTCGTTTGGTTTGGATTGGAGTTCGTGTGAGATAAGGCGTATTTTATAATTTTAAAAATATATAAATAAATAAAAAATATCATTGGCCAGTCATTTCTCTCTCCCCTATTTTCTCTCTCCCCAAAAGACGATTAAAGGCGGAAACCCCGTAAATCCTTCCCATCCATTTTCTGGCTAAACCACTTCGATTCAGACCTCGACCCAGTTGAGGATTTTGTAGCCCTCGACGAGAGCTTCGAATCCATACCCACCACCCTCCGTCTCGTCGCCTGTAGCTCGCGAATCACCTCCCTGAAGTCGTTGACTTCAAGTTGCCGCCGCTCATGCTTAGGGACACCGAAGTGGACCCCACTTATGGCGCAGGTGCGCCCCTCCTAGCGCTACAACGTGGTGCTACCCGATCGGCGTATCGTGCTACGGATTGGAAGTACATCCGTGACCTAGTTTTGAAGATTTTCGGAGAGGTATGGTTTATATAATATAAAATAGTTTATAGCACTTTAAAGCGCTACAGTTTTTGATTTCACTATAAAAATCATATCTTTTTCGTTTCTTGTTGAAATCCAGTGAAACAAGAGACAGTGGACTCGTGTGGACGTCTTCTACATTTTAGAAGAGACCGCATATTTTTCTAAGCCTTCTGCTATTATTGGAGGAGTGGAACCCAATGTGAGATTTCTGAATTATAAACGATATGGAGAATAACGATGTATGAGTTATATAAGTGTTGTACACCTCATGTATAAGCATTGTATAAGTTGTATGTTCGATGTATAAGTTATATATGCGTTGTAAAAGTGATATATGCGTTGAAATAAATTGAAATGAAATTGAAATATATTTATATACGAATATATATATATATATATATATATACACACACACACTCCCCTCATCTACAGACCACAGATGATATTTATTGGTTATGGTATTGTTTGGTTTATTGGTTGATGTGAAATTTGGTGAAAATCGTGAATGATTGATTGCGATTGAAAAATACCTGTTTGTGGTTGAGAATTATTTTGGATGAAACCACATAGGATTAGTTTGTGGAAAAGAAAAATAAACATGCTCGTCTACATATGAATTAGATGCATGAAATCCCCATTGTAAAAAACCGCGAGGTTTTAAGTTAGAGCAAGGAGCCGTACTAGGGACGGTCCCCGTTTTAACTACCCTGCCGTTATGCTGCCGAAATTTTCAATAATATTCATGTGTTAGAATTATTTTCATGTGTTGAACCTATATTCGTGTGTTGAATAGAAATTCATGTGTTGAATAGAAATTCATGTGTTGAATGAGTTCATGTGTTGAGTAAATTATTTGAAAGATAAAAATCACATTTTTATTATATATATAGCCTATATAAAATATTAGTATTTTAAATAAATTGTTTTAACGCCAAAAATAACATTTTTCCCTTATGTATAGACTATATAAAATAATCGTGTTTTGAAATAAATTGTTTTACAATAAAAATCACATTATTATTATATATATATATCAACTATAGAAAATATTCATGTGTTGAATAAAGGACTAGAACGATAAAAATCATATTTTATCGTATGTGTGAAGTCGAAAACGTTCATGTGTTGAATATATAGATTGAACAATAATATCTACATTTTTATTGTGAATATGAAGTGTTAAAAATGGTGATGTGTGGAATAAATGTTTTTGATGATAAAAATATCATTTTTATCAAATACATAAAGTGGATATGGTTTTTAAATCGAAGAAAGAACTATATTTATATATATTTATAAAAATATAATTAAAATAAATCGAATAACGAAGCTGTAGTTCGTGTTTTGAAACCGTGATTTCAAACGATTATTGCGGGAGATCCGACCATCGGGTTTTCCCAAAAATGAAACCGTTGGGTTCACTTTAGAAATATCTTTCCAACGACACCAACTTTGTGAAGATCCAACGGTTGGATTGTCTGGAATGTTTAATTCAAATCTGAAGAAAAACAGCGCCAGAATCGATTATATATATATATATATATAATTAAATTAAATCGAATAACGACGCTGCAGTTCGTATTTTGAAATTGTAACTTCAAACGATTAGTGCAGGAGATCCGACCGTCGGATTTTCCCGAAACTGAAACCGTTGGATTCATTTTGAAAAGATCTTTCTAATGATATAAAATTTGTGAAGATCCAACGGTTAGATTTTCAGATATGTGTAAATCAAATCTGAAGAGAAACAGCGCGACGGCCGCGTTATGGCCTGAAGCGTCGTTTGAATGAATTGGCTATTTTTAAATAAATAAAAATAGCGATAAATCATGATAAAATATTATAAACGATATGTAATGGAAATAAACTGAATTTGCTTGGTTTATGTGATATTTGATGGTTGAATGTGTTTGGCGTGAAATTACATTAAAGAACAGAATTAGTGATATCGAATAATTTAACCATTGAAATGAATTGATTTGAAATTCTAAATATACGTGAATTATTTGAAAAGGCCGAGTTGATTCTCATTTCAAATAATTTATCGACGAGTGAAAGTCGAAGATATGAAGACGGTTCAAGACCATGATCTTCACGTCGAATGGAGGGGTGCTACTGACGCTCATGATGGGAGTAGCTACCTTGAAGGGGCTGAAGTAGTAGCCGTCCGAACGTACTTGTTGATTGTACAGATATGCGAGGTATTGAGTGCCTCCAGTTTCGTTCAGACCCAGAACGAACTTGTAAATGGACTGTGTGTCTGACATTGGCTTTTGTTCTATGCTGGTAGATCCCTATTAAATATATATCTGTTTGGCAGCAGAGAATTTATTCTCTGACGTACGAGCTCAGAGGTTATATATCGATAGAAATTAGTCGCATGGAGTGAATCGCCTGTGTGGCATGCCTAAGTGGCAGATGATCAAGGCTTCTGTTGAAAACATAGTCTTGTGGTTGATGATCAAAGCGTGGCCTGTGTGGCATAGCTTTGTGTATAGCATTGTTTTCGCGAGCCTCACACCCCGGTATGTGCCAGAAACGGGAGAAGGACTTCAGGGAGGACATGCGTTTCCTTCTAGATAGGAGTGGTGCTTTGGGTTTTGCACACCCGGGTATTTTACTTATGTGGATGATGGAAAGCGAGGCCTCGGTTTGCTTCGGTCTCTTCGGAGCCGATGGTGTGGTCAGATATGACCAGTTTACGCCCCATAGGGCTGGGAAACGCAGTGTTCAGGAATTTTAATCCACATCGGTGGATCGGCCCTGACGATCCAAGACTTGCCTGCGCGCTTGCCTGAGACATGGGCTAGATTGTCTCGAATTCGGTAAGGACTATCTTTTGCCTTGGTTCATGACGAAAATCCAATTTTCAAATATGACATCGTGCGGTTTTGATTGTATACCTATATATGGCGACATAGTGGTATGGGGCATTAATGCCGTCTATGATTGATACTTATGATTGAAATTGTTTTTGAAATATATAAACACTAGTAATAATATCGAATGCTTTTGTTTTATTCGTATCAAGCATATTTTGGCCATTATAAGGTAAAACTCTATCCTCCGGTTTGTGTTGCATTGTGTGACGGGAACTGCGTCTTATAATGGCTTCATTTTTATAAAAGGCATTGCGATGTTTAAAAGATTTATTTGTTTTAAAGCACTGGCAATCCAATGGAGTAAACCCGTTCCGTGAAAGTGGCGTGGTCCTGTGATTAGCCATATTGAAAAAAAATGTGTTAAGTAGATTTCTCATACCAGTCCCATGACTGACTCGTAGTTTGTTTCACTTGCAAACTCGGGTGCCCCTATTTCTACACGGGCAGCCTTGTATTCAGGTTTTAGCAGGCTCTTTCTGGATAGCTGGATCTGAAGATGGATTTTATCATTTATCTCTTTTTATGATGTTCAGCTCCTATTGTACATATTATGTTTTTTTTCCGCTGTAGACATTTATGTATAGCTAAACTGTATTTTGTACTAGGTATGATCCTGTATACTGTGTAACTCCGATGATTATGTTTATCCAGTGTATTCTATTGTACATTATCTGGTGTATTTATTTATTTCTATTTTGCTATTATCTGTTTATGTGTTATATTCCAAAGATTACCCTTGCCACCGTCTTATGGGGTTTGGGGTCGTCACAAGTACATCTTAAGAAATCCAAGTCCAACCTGTAAGAGAAAATCCTTGTCACTGTTGAGTGCTTCCATTCTGAGGACCTTGTAGGGAAAAAGGAAGAAAGAAGCAAAAGGAAAAGAGTCAGACATAAAGTCTAGTGAATTCCAGTGATTTTCAAATATGCATAAAATAGAAATGCCAATACTGGTAAATAAGACTGGATGAGAAAAGTAAAGTGTCATATAAGGTAATAGATAAACTAAACAGAACAACAGGATAGATAAAAATAAAAGAAATAAACCACGATCGAGTAATGATTCACATTTATATCCCTAAAACATGTATGTTTGCACCAATACTAGTATAACACGTTCAATAGGATTAGGTCTTTAACCTAATTATATATTAGTAGGTGTACCCTAATTACTACCTATGCGATTGGCTTCCTTGTATGTTACTACCCCGTGCCAACCCCGGTAGTAGGGTGTATCACTCCATAACCCATCAACTATACAACACAGACTTATTTACTAGTGTTATAACGGCTTATCTTCCCTCATGCACACTCATGACTCTGCCGGAACGTACCCATACCCGCCCCTTTGTGAACCTCTTACTATCCGGTTCAGTAAAGCGTGCCCTAGCCCTTACCTAGTGCGAGGTCCCCTCTAACAATATACCAATAGGGATACTGACTGATATGGGTTACAAACAGCAGATTGACACAAGCCAAACCCCCTAAGCCTGTGCCCCCAAAACTAGGATTTAAGAGTTCCCAAACCCGATAAAACAGCAGAACGAGGGACCTCTTAGCTTTTTAATACTCATATTTAACCTAGTAGGTTTAGGTTTACTAATAAGTGTGGTTGTAATATTACATGTCATTATGTGTGTACAACCCTTTCCCAAAACAACTGCCCAGATATACGTAAAATTACCATGATAATTCAGTTTATTAGCCTATATCTGGTACTTACAATATTCTTAACATGTTATTTACTTAATATCTGTATCAAGTCAAACTTAACATGTCCAATACATATGCATACTATTCATTAACTATGTTCTCAAATTACAACATATACAGGTTTACGCATACTATCCATTTCTACCAATTTACAACAAGTATTTACACATTATCCCTTTTTATCAGTTTACAGCAAGTCTAAACATGTGTATATTACCCCCTTTCAAATTATATTGAAACAGGCCCAATTTATCAACATGCTTAAATTCCTCTTTTTATGACATTCATTACTACCCCAATTATACGCACATTCTAATCGGATATAGCCTAGACTTCTAAAGGCCCAGGCTTAGCGTAAATAAAAAGGGAAAATAGAGGAAGGGGAATAAAATCAAATCACATTGGCATATAGGCAAGACTGGAAATAAACATTAAAACAAAGAAAATGGGAAAGGAAGAAAGGTACATATAACTTATTAATTATCCAACAACAAAGGCATATGTTTTACTTATCTTAACGGCATGGGTTATTAACAGTGGAAAACATGTATAACATTTATCTTACAAACACTGTATATCCTAATTCAGATTTATTTAACTGTCAAGTTATAGTCTAAGATATTAGATTCGAAAAAAACAGGGAACTCACAATGGGTCTTAGTGAAGAAGACAATAAATCTCTTATATATATATATGTCGTAGTAAAGTACAATCCAATCCCTTTAATTATTGTATGCAAGTCCTGAAAGTTACCTCTGTCGCTCTAGGCCTCAGCAGCATTCCCCCATTATATGTTTATATTTTTAGAATAATTTCATAGAGGCAGAAAATATGAAGAAATGGTGTAAATTGGATTGGGAGAAGCCACCTATTTATAGATTCACAAAGTCAACCTCAGCCTTTAGATTCTAGGATTTCAATCTTAGCCATACAAGTAGCACTGAGTCACCAACTAATATGGTCCAAAAATGTAACAACCCGAGTACCAACGGACCGAATTTTTTTCAAAAATCCAATCTATCGAAACCCGAGTTGAGTGCTCTGGTATCATGCAGAAGAAGGCAGAGATAAAGAAACATGTCAGAACTCGTAAAGCATCTCACAACGGAACGAAATAAAGTATAATATATTCAAATAATAGGTAAATTTTCAATGTAATATGATAACAGATCTTTATAGTACAATTAAATTCATCTTATTTGTTTTTTTCTCTTTAATTACTATTGTCTGTGCCAATAATTTGGATTTTAGATTTTATTTTCTTCCAATTTTGGCTTTTTCATGGCAAGATACATATTATAATAGTATAAAAAATACTGACTATAGTTCTAATATTTATTTCGAACTTTTCTTCTTAAATATAGGAATTCTCTTTATTTCTAGCTCAAATTTTCACTTACCTGCTTTAAATCAATGGTTTTCGCATTGTCCTTATTTGCAAAAATTGTTATCTGCAAAAATTGTCCAAGATCATTAATGATGACCGTTTCTTTTCTTTATATTCTATCCCTAAACGTGGCCTTTTAATTCTCACTCTTCTATTTTCATTTCTTACATGTTAGCATTATTGGTTGCTTTTATTTTAATTTACTAAATTAATTTTCCAATTACTATTTTCTAGTATCAATTGTTATTTCCTCCTCTCAAATATAGTTCACTATATAAGAAATCAAATATTGGTTGACTGGTTATTGATTTCCAACTCAAGTTTAGGTATTTCTTCCATTGATTAAGTTCTATTGCTTTATACTTTTTGTTTCCTTAGTAAAATTTATATTATTCATATTAATCTGCTTATTTTTTTGCCTAACTTCAGGTATGCTCTTCCTTTTGTTATGTTCCATTGTATTATGCTTTTTGGTTCATCACCAATATTCATGTCTCGATCGTGATCTAATTGACTTTCTACTCTAAATAGGCATATGTCATTCTTCTTCGTTCCTATTTTTGGACATCTGCTTTGTTTCCAGGTATTCACTACTTTTTAAATTTATAGATCTTCAGTATGTAGGTTGCTCTAAATATAATTAATGATTTCAATGACTTTGAAAATTTTATGATGTTTTTTATCTATTGATCGCTTCAATGGTTGACTTAATAACATCTATTTTATAAACTATTTTAAAGCATAAGTTTCATCATTCCTTTTGGATTTCTGTTTGAAATTTAATGCTCCATTTGTGTTTATTGTGTTCCAATTATCCAAGTACACAAAAATAACGATTGATTTTGATGAGAATTTATTTAGCAGTGAAAATATTGTACAAAAATAATTTTTTGTTTTATGTTACGATTTATTTTCAATTATAATTTTCATAATGTATTACATATAAAATTGAATGGCCTCCGTAATTATCTCTCATCTCATCTCATTTGTTTTCACCTTACAACCAAATTCCCTTAATTTTTAACATATAGTTTTCATTTACCATTTTCAAACATGGATTTAATGGTTTCCTTCACATTTTCTCTAAATGCAAAAGTTACCCAATATTATTAATAATGATCATTTATTTCTTTAATTTTCTATCTCTGTCTAACTTAATGTCATCCTCATTTGTTTTCTTATTTTCATATTTCCAATCTTTTTTTGAGAAAAAATTATCTTGCATTTTGTTATATTTGTTTTTTTTTACATTTCATTTACCCAATCGTGTTTGTAGTCAATACTACAGTATTAATTTTCAATGTCTTCCCACAAATCTACTTCATTATATGGAAAATTGAATAAGGATTGAATATTTGTCAGTGTCCTACTTTATTTTAGGTATGTAATATTCAACTGATTTAAGGTATGGATTTAAATATTACATTGTGCTTTTTGTTTTTACAAAAAAATATATATTCTATCTTAATTAATTCACTATCTCCCTTAAATAGATATATGTTGTCCTTCTTCATTCCTATATTCAGGTTTTAACTTTGTATTCCAATTTTTATTACTTTCTAATTTTATAAATTTTCATTTTGTTTTATGTACAACTAACGACTTTCACAATTTTTGATGATTTGTATGTTGTTCCAATGGTTTATGCCTTAAGGTTTTCTTTATGAACTATTTTTAGGCATTTTCACCTTAAATACTAAATTATCCTAATTTTTAACTTATAATTTTCATTTACCTCTTTCAAACATGTATTCAATAGTTACCTTAGCATTGTCCTTACATGTGAAAATTGCTCAATATTATTAATAATGACTACTTCCATTCTTAAATTTTCTATCTTAAAAAATGCTCGACTTTAATTTCCCCTCTTATGTTCTCTTATAATCAATGCTTTAGATTTCATCTTAAGCTAAATTTAACTTGCAATTTATTAAATTGTTTATTTATTTCATTTTCACTTATAAAATTCCTTTCTCAATTACTATTTTCAATATTATAAGATAATTTTTTAATACCTTTCTTCAAATCTACTTTATTATATGACAAAATAAATATAGGTTGAATATATGTCGATTTCTTGCTCAATTTGTAACGACACGGATTTCGCACGGACCAAATCGATCGCTAAATCGACCAAGACCGTTTGAGTCCTGCATACGCTAACTCTGGGCATACAACACATTAAAACAAATAACAGAAAACTTTTATAAATATCATAATAATGTTACATCAGAGTACAGAATATCATAGTATCTCGAAAATAATACACAGCGGAAGATAGATTTACATAAATGTAATACAATGCATAGCGGAAATATAAACTACACAGCGGAAGACTGTAAATGCCTGGACATAACTTAAAGCTTCAATCCAAGATCCTGCTCAATACATTTGAAAAATAAAACTACTCTACTGCCCGTGTGGAAAATAGGGGCACGCGAGTTCGCAAGGGAAAAGCAAACTACAGGTCAGTCATGGGACTGGTGTGAGAAACTCAAAATAGTTAAAATTAACTCATTTAATAATTAGACAAATCACAGGACCATGCCGCTAACGCGGCGGGTTTACCCCCATGAATGCCAGTGTATAAACAACAATCAGTAATAGAGATATGGATCTACTATGCATCAATCAATATGCAATATCCCAACCTACCCATTTAGATTAATCACCACACTTAGATTTTCCAAATCCAATTCAATTTACAGAAATTATTCCTTTGGATTTAATTCCCGATTTCTTATTTCAAATAATTTGAAATACATATCTAACTTTCTATTTCAAAGTAGATTTCACTTCGGGATCTCAAATCAAAATAAAATCATTTGAAAGGTCCAAAACATAACAATGCATACAGACAAGTATGCAACCAAATATACGCGATGAAGTACAATGTAAAACAGTAATACATTTCTAAATCATTTTAGAAATCATCGGGTTTTGGGCCTTGAAATCCTTTCTGTTTTATAAAACATTTTTATAAAACATTCCCTGTCCAAAATCGGGAATACATTTCTTTTCACTTAAGAAAAATATCATTTCAAAATCATTCGTTAAATTTGAAATGAACTCAACAACTTCACTAACACCTCATAGTCAAATCGTGAAGTGTTTCACAAGGCATTAGCATACCAGTATTTTTACCCAACCCAATGCTAAATGTAAAAGCATATTCTGCTCATAAACTGGTCGAGCACCATCCAAACAATCAATCATTCAAAATCAATATCAACAACCACGTATATTTGGTTTACACCACATCTCATGTTTTGGTAAATTTAATCACCATTCATTCATTCAAATCTAATTAAAGATTTATTCAAACTCCAATTGGTTTCATCTCTAAAATCATTTCACATTGATTGTTCTACTTTTTGGAAATTAATCCTGCTTTTACTCGGGTTAAAGAACTAATGTCATTTAAACACAGTTCACGACAAACCCCAAATCCAATTTGATATTAAACACAAGACTCTGAATAGAAAATAGTATCGTCTTATATTCAACATCAAATTCTGAAAGCAACAAATATCGTATTGGATATAACGATATTAATATATCTTTCAAATTTCCACAACCATATCTGTATAATCATGAAATCCAACATCGAAATATTCTGAAGATAATTTCGATTCAAATCCATTCCAATTCATATATTGGAAATTCTGGTTATTTTTAAAACCATTTCAAATCCAATTTATTTTAAAAATAAATAAAATATTATTCTAGTTAATAACTAGTTCATTACGATAAAAAACTATTTTTATCTTTTCAAATAAAGAAACTTTCATCCCAATTCTTCACAAATCATTTCTTATGATTTTACACAAATTATTACTATTTTTAATAATTTTATTAAGGCCCGTACAGTCGATTTCCACAAACGGCCATCGAACTGCACTTACAGCGACCTTTTCCTACTTTGATTTGGACACAATTCCAAATCCAACCATTAGATTTCAAATTTATAATATTCATCGGAAAGATCTTTTCGATACGAACCCAACGGTTCTGGTTTTATGAGAATCCGGCGGTCGGATCTCCTGTAATGTCCATTCGAAGTCAATGGTCGAAATTCGCGAACTGCCGCGGCGCGACGCGTTCTATTCAGGCCATTATATACATAATATATATATATTATATACTTCGTCGATTTCCTTTTAAAACGTATTTTATAAATCGTTTTAAATTCGTTTTCGAAACGATTTCAACTTCATGTTCATTTTTTAATCAAAATTGAATATTCCATATACACGACAATTTTATACAGTGTATATATATGTTAAAAATTATATTTTTAACAATCAAATCATTTTCACATTTCATATATATATATATATCATTTTCATTTCATATATACATCGTTTTCATATTATATATATATATATCGTTTTCATTTCATATATATATATATATATCGTTTTCACATTCCATATATATATATATCATTTTCATTTCATATATATCATTTTCATTTCATATGAATCGTTTTCGTTTCATATATATATATATATATATATATATATCGTTTTCACATTTCATATATGTATCGTTTTCATTTCATATATATCATTTTCATTTCCATATATATATCGTTTTCATTTCATATATATATATTATTTCCACCTTTCATATATATAATATTTTCACTTTCAATATATACGATATTTTCACTTTCAATATATACAATATTTTCACTTTTCAATATATATATATATATATATGTTTATTTCATTTCACATCACGATCAATTTTCACACAGAATACAATCAAATAAGTCGTCCATGGTCTGTGGACGACGGGGAACAGTTCATATATGCAGTTATAAAATAAATAACTGTACAAGAAAAATTATAGTGAGAGAATTCTCACATTGACCGGTTTTAATTTCTGAATTTCTATTCTGTTCGGATTTGAATTTGTCAGAAATTCCAACATGCTCGGAATTGGACGCGGTCAGTTTTGTTGTGAAGCTCTCGTCGCCACGATCGCAACGGATCCAAGTTTGTAATTTTTTGACCTCGTATAAAGAAGTTATGAGGTCACGAACATTGATTACATTAAACGAATAATTAAATATATAATTAACTATAATTAATTACAATTTAGCCCCTCCCCCTTTAATCATCTTCCTCGGTCTCGTTAATCCCAGACAACGTCCTTCCTAGGGCTTCAAACCGTTCATCAAACAAGACGCCGCTCCTCAATCCAGTCGCGCCACCTCGAAGCTGATACCGTCGCCTACCTCCCCCCTTAAACACCTCGAACTCTGTAGCCTGAACGACCAGAAAATGGAGTGCGAACATCGGATGTTTTGGGTAGAAAATCGAGCACCATTCACCATAAAATCCGATCAAAACGATATAGAACTGAAGACCTCGCCAATCTCTACGATTTCTTGATTTGAATCATCATCAAATTCGATTTAATTTAAGAGGAATTAGCGATTTAATTTCCTGTATTTTCAGCCGTCGGTTAAGTTCTGGCCGCGCATGCTATTAAAGGGGAATTAGGGTTTTGAGATATGGGGGGGGTATTTATATATTTATTTTAATAATATTTTGTTCTTTAATTCAATTATAACAAAATTATCACTATGAACTCGAAATCAAACCCAACGACTGTCGTCCCTAGCTAAATACCCCATTCCGAACACAACGAGATATGTTTCAAAGGCCCATTCGACTGTTTGAGTCAGTTTCTCTTCAAATTAAAATATAAAACATTTAATATTTAATTTGAACGTACATTTCAATTTGTCGGGGCCACATACTGATTCGAAAAATTCTCGAAAAATAAATCTAGCTATGTTTTGAAGATATGGTCCCAATAAAACTAGTTTCGTCGAATTCTGAGACCATTTGAAAAATGGCCCTTTTCTGGTCGATCCAATTTAATATAAATCAACCAAACACATTTTTCTTTGCCACGCTCACATACCAGCTTCAAAAATTATGAAATTTGAAACCTAGCAATAATTTGACATCCCGGATCCAACAAAAGGGGTTTCGTCGAATTCTGAGGTCGTTTGCAAAATTTCCATTTTTAGGTGCTTTGTATATGTAAAAATATATATAAATTCCACAACGACTTTTCTGAATTTTAAACTGGACATATCTTTCACTTTATAAAGTGAAATCTCAGTTTCTTAACTTTGTTAGAAATATATTGTTTAACAGATTCAAATATTTCTTGTTTCGTTCAATTCTGAGTTATATTGAATTATGTATATTCATTTCAAATTCGAAATCGAATTTTAAAACTACCGCGCCATTTCAGGCTCGTTATATAATTAAAATAAATTTATTCGTTTTAACTTCGTCGATAATAAATTTTTCGTCGTTATTATTTAAAATAAACCATTTTAAATATTCAAAATTCATTAAATTTTCCAAAATAAAATTTTTAAATTGGCCTAGAATTTCCGGTTTGTTACAATCTCCCCCACTTAAAACTTTACGTCCCCGAAAAGGAACGAAGCCGAAAGTTGTTTAACAAATCAACTCAACTTCCAGTATTTTCTTTTTGGCTTAAGTTCTTCAACTTTTTAGTTTCTAAGAACTTTTCAAATTTTTGAAAAATTTGGCTAACACCCTAAATTTTCGAAAAATTTCGCCATAACCTCCCCTGCACCGAGGACTTAGGGATATTTCATATAGCCTCCCATGGCCTTCTTCAATCCAAATCGGCTCATAAAATCATCCAAACCCAAACAAAACAGTAAATTATGGTAAACATGTACCTATTTGTCGGGCAAACAATTTTATTCTTCTGCTCTAGCCTCCTTGCTATGACCTGTTCAATGTAAGTACATGTATATGCAAGCAAATGCGATAAATTTTCAATACAATTTACTATTTGGTTCAAATTGGCTATATGGTTCAAATTTATGAATCAAACAACACAATCAGCAATCAATTAGTTGATTAGCTTTTCAAATTCATAACTTTTCAAATTTATGAATCAAACAATAATCAAACAACACAATCAGCAATCAATTAGTTGATTAGCTTTTCAAATTCATAACTTTGATACATAGCCTAAAAATCAGATTTTTGATACCAAACCACAACAATAAGCCCTATCTAGTTTCGGTTCTCACACCAGTCAATTGGAAATATATAGAAATCTCACTTTTGTCACTCGAATATAATTACTGGCGATGGTGCCCCGTCACCAGAATTATCCCGGGGCAACTAGAGTGTGATTCTACAACTATCCAGTACATTAAAACTTCGAATACACATTTGCAAGGTGTATATGCAAAATCTTTATATATTGGATTGTCCAAATTCAATATAAAATAAATATTCAAATATGTATAAAACGATTTAAATTTTCAAAACAAAAATAATTTTCATTTTGAAACATACTCTTCACACTTGTCCTAGGATACTACTGATCCCATATCTAACGAGTCATTCTCATTGGATATTACTAATCCAATTTCTAATGAATTCTTTCGTTTGGTTCTAACGTGTCTTGTTCTCCGAGCTCTGTAAACCAAAGCTCTGATACCACGCTATAACGACACGGATTTCGCCCGGACCTAATCGATCGCTAAATCGACCAAGACTGTTCGAATACCGCATACGCTAACTCTGGGCATACAACACATCAGAACAAATAATGGAAGACTTATATAAACATCATAATAATGTTACATCAGAGTACAGAATATCAGAGTATCTCGAAAATAATACACAGCGGAAGATAGATTTACATAAATGTAATACAATGCACAGCAGAAATATAAACTACACAGCGGAAGACTGTAAATGCCTGGACACAGCTTAAGGCTTCAATCCAGGATCCTGCTCAATACATCTGCAAAATAAAACTACTCGACTGCCCGTGTGGAAAATAGGGGCACCCGAGTTTGCAAGGGAAAAGCAAACTACAGGTCAGTCATAGGACTGGTGTGAGAAACTCTAAACAGTTAAAATTAATTCATTTAATAATTAGACAAATCACAGGACCACGCCGCTAACGCGAAACGGGTTTACCCCCATGAATGCCAGTGTATAAACAACAATCAGTAATAGAGATATGGATCTACTATGCATCAATCAATATGCAATATCCCAACCTACCCATTTAGATTAATCACCATACTTAGATTTTCCAAATCCAATTCAATATACAGAAATTATTCCTTTGGATTTTATTCCTGATTTCTTATTTCAAATCATTTGAAATCCATATCTAACTTTCTATATCAAAGTAGGTTTCACTTCGGGATCTCAAATCAAATCGTTTGGAAATATGAATTCCAAAACATAACAATGCATTACAGACAAGTATGCAACCAAATATCGTGCTCCCCATCAACAAGGCAAAGGGTACGCACCCAGCAACTCGATATATATAAATGTGCACCTACCCGACATAGGAGCAGGCTACACTGACGATGCACCTCCCACACATGGAGAGCATACACCGCCCTCTCACCCATACTTTTAGTCTCAGGGTTACCCGAATCTTTAGCCACATACTAAATCATTTCATATCCCGAAGTAGGGAAAATCATTTCACAACATAATAATCACAAGTACTTTCAAAATATGGTACTTCACATCAGTAATTCACGCATATGATCAGTCACTATTAATTACATAACCTTTGAGCTTGTACATCTCAAAGAAGGGTGTTAAGCAAGAGAATAAATTCTCTGCCACCAAAAAGATATGTTATCAATAGCAACTAATCAATACGCGATGAAGTACAATGTAAACCATAATACATTTCTAAATCATTTTAGAAATCATCGGGTTTTAGGCCTCAAAATCCTTTCTGTTTTATAAAACATTTTTATAAAACATTCCCTGTCCAAAATCGGGAATACATTTCTTTTCACTTAAGAAAGATATCATTTCAAAATCATTCGTTAAATTTGAAACGAACTCAACAACTTCGCTAACACCTCATAGTCAAATCGTGAACTGTTTCACAAGGCGTTAGCATACCAGTATTTTTACCCAACCCAATGCAAAATGTAAAAGCATATTCTACTCATAAACTGGTCGAGCACCATCCAAACAATCAATCAGTCACAATCAATATCAACAATCACGTATATTTGGTTTACACCACATCTCATGTTTTGGTAAATTTAATCACCATTCATTCATTCAAATCTAATTAAAGATTTATTCAAACTCTGATTGGTTTCATCTCTAAAATCATTTCACATTGATTTTTCTACTTTTTGGAAATTAATCCTGCTTTTACTCGGGTTAAAGAACTAATGTAATTTAAACACAGTTCACGACAAACCCCAAATCCAATTTGATATTAAACACAAGACTCTGAATAGAAAATAGTATCGCCTTATATACAACATCAAATTCTGAAACCAACAAATATCGTATTAGAAATAATGATATTAATATATCTTTCAAATTTCCACAACCATATCTGTATAATCACGAAATCCAACATCGAAATATTCCGAAGATAATTTCAATTCAAATCCATTCCAATTCATATATTGGAAATTCTGGTTATTTTTAAAACCATTTCAAATCCAATTTATTTTAAAAATAAATAAATTATTATTCTAGTTAACAACTAGTTCATTTCGAGAAAAATCTATTTTTATCTTTTCAAATAAAGAAATTTTCATCCCAATTCTTCACAAATCATTTCTTATGATTTTACACAAATTATTACTATTTTTAATAATTTTATCAAGGCCCGTACAGTCGATTTCCACAAACGGCCATCAAACTGCACTTACAACGACCTTTTCCTACTTTGATTTGGACATAATTCCAAATCCAACCGTTGGATTTCAAATTTCTAATATTCATTGGAAAGCTCTTTTCGATACGAACCCAACGGTTCCGGTTTCAGGAGAATCCGACGGTCGGATCTCCCATAATGTCCATTCGAAGTCAATGGTCGAAATTCGCGAACTACCGCGGCGCGGCGCGTTCTATTCAGGCCATTATATATATAATATATATATTATATATATTTCGTCGATTTCCTTTTAAAACGTATTTTATAAATCGTTTTAAATTCGTTTTCGAAACGATTTCAACTTCATATTCAATTTCTAATAAAAATTGAATATTCCATATACACGACAATTTTATACAGTGTATATATATGTTAAAAATTATATTTTTAACAATCAAATCATTTTCACATTTCAAATATATATATATATATCGTTTTCATTTCATATACACATCGTTTTCACATTTCATATATATATCGTTTTCATTTCATATATATATCGTTTTCACATTCCATATATATATCGTTTTCATTTCATATATATCGTTTTCATTTCATATATATATATCGTTTTCACATTTCATATATATATCGTTTTCATTTCCATATATATATATCGTTTTCATTTCATATATATATATATATATATATATATATATAATTTCCGCCTTTCATATATATAATATTTTCACTTTCAATATATACGATATTTTCACTTTCAATATTTTCACTTTTCAATATATATATATATATGTTTATTTTATTTCACATTACGATCAATTTTCACACAGAATACAATCAAACAAGTCGTCCATGGTCTGTGGACGACGGGGAACAGTTCATTTATGCAGTTATAAAATAAATAATTGTACAAGAAAAATTATAGTGAGAGAATTCTCACATTGATCGGTTTTAATTTCTGAATTTCTGTTCTGTTCGGATTTGAATTTGTCAGAAATTCAAACGTTCTTGGAATTGGACGCGGTCAGTTTTGTTGTGAAGCTCTCGTCGCCACGATCGCAACGGATCCAAGTTTGTAATTTTTTGACCTCGTATGAAGAAGTTATGAGGTCACGAACATTGATTACATTAAACAAATAATTAAATATGTAATTAACTATAATTAATTATAATTTAGCCCCTCCCCCTTTAATCATCTTCCTCAGTCTCATTAATCCCAGACAACGTCGAAACCCATGAGCATCGTCCTAGGGCTTCAAACCGTTCATCAAACAAGGCGCCGGTTCTCAATCCAGTCGCGCCCCCTCGAAGCTGATACCATCGCCTACCTCCCCCTTTAAATACCTCGAACTCGGTAGCCTGAATAGCCAGAAAATGGAGTGCGAACATCGGATGTTTGGGGTGGAAAATCAAGCACCATTCACCATAAAATCCGATCAAAACCATATAGAACTGAAGACCTCACCAATCTCTACGATTTCTTGATTGGAATCATCATCAAATTCGATTTAATTTAGGAGGAATTAGCAATTTAATTTCCTTCATTTTCAGCCATTGGTTAAGTTCTGGCGGCGCAAGCTATTAAAGGGGAATTAGGGTTTTGAGATATGGGGGGTATTTATATATTTATTTTAATAATATTTTGTTCTTTAATTCAATTATAACATGTTTATCACTACGAACTCGAAATCAAACCCAACGACTGTCGTCCCTAACTAAATACCCCTATTCCGAACACAACGGGATATGTTTCGAAGGCCCATTCGACTGTTTGAGTCAGTTTCTCTTCAAATTAAGATATAAAACATTCAATATTTAATTTGAACGTACATTTCAATTTGCCATGGCCACATACTGATTCGAAAAATTCCCAAAAAATAAATCTAGCTATGTTTTGACGATACAGTCCCAACAAAACTAGTTTCGTCGAATTCTGAGACCGTTTGAAAAATGGCCCTTTTCTGGTCGATCCAATTTAATATAAATCGACCAAACACATTTTCCTTTGGCACGCTCACATACTAGCTACAAAAATTATGAAATTTGAAATCTAGCAATAATTTGACATCCCGAATCCAACAAAAGTGGTTTCGTCGAATTCTGAGGTCGTTTGCAAAATTTCCATTTTTAGGGGCTTTATATATAAAAAATTATATATAAATACCACAGTGACTTTTCTGAATTTTAAACTGGACATATCTTTCACTCTTTAAAGTGAAATCCCAGTTTCTTAACTTCGTTAAAAAGATATTGTTTAACAGACTCAAATATTTCTTATTTCGTTCAATTTTGAGTTATATTGAATTCTGTATATTCATTTGAAATTCGAAATCGAATTTTCAAACTACCGCGCCATTTCAGGCTCGTCATATAATTAAAATAAATTTATTCGTTTTAACTTCGTCGATAATAAATTTTTCGTCGTTATTATTTAAAATAAACCATTTTAAATATTCAAAATTCATTAAATTTGCCAAAATATAAATTTTAAATTGGCCCAGAATTTTCGGGTTGTTACACAATTTTAGGTATGTATTTCCTTCAATTATGTTCTATTATTTAATCCTTTTTGTATCTTCGCCAATCATATTTTGGTTTATGCTAATTCATTTTATATCTTAAATAGATAAATATCATCCTTCTTTATTCCTATCATGGGTTATAAGTTTGTTTTCAAGCATTTATTACCTTCTAATTTTAGAAATTATCATTTTTCTCCACATCAAACTAAATGAATATGCATATGGGATTTAAAATCATATGCATATGCATCTTAATGCACATAGAATACTATTTTTCTATTTGTTTGTTTGTAAGCTGACTAATAAATTATATTCGCGAAAAGCCAACACTCTAATTTTTTTTTATAAGTACGCAATGTCTTGACATTGCTATGAACTGATTTTTTTTTTTTATATTTGTCATTGGCATTCCTCCTTGAGAATAGGTCCATTATGATTTTGAGATCCCTTACTTTTGAATTTTGAATGACACAAATAGTTGTCAAATAGCATCATAAATTTTTAGTTCTATATAATGATTTGTTCGTTGTTAGGATTTTTAAAATTTCCAGTTATTATATATAATGATTTTTTCCATTTAACTAATGGTATGTTAGAAATTGCTTAATTCATTGTAACACTATTACATATTGAATTAGACGTAATATTGGAATTTTGAATTCAATGTTTTTTTTTTGTAAATTATGATTGCTTGAAGCTACTAATTTGGTTGATTGCATGATTAAGTGGTGCTTAGGTAGCAAGCGATGAGTAAATTGACTTTATATTTCCAGTGATGTTTGTACTTAGACATATTATAGATTTGAAAGCTAGTTGCCATATAATGTTGGATAAAAATTGGTTACTAATTTATATTCCTAAAAAAGTTCCATTAAGTTCATATGTTTTTGGGATTATTCCACATGCGTACAGTAAATGAATTTTTTTCTACTAAATTTAAAGTTGTATCTTTCTCTTTTCAGAACATTTTGTCCTTCATAATTTGCGTCTTTCCATTTTTCTCTATGCTTCATAATTATTCAAAGAAGAGTTCTTATGCCAAGGGTGGATTAGCCTAATCAATTGATCTATAACAGAATGTGAAAGTTTCATGGTTTGAAACGCAAATAGAAGCATGATACGACATTTTGGAGCAAAAATCATGAAATTCAAAAAAAAAAAGTGCCAATAATGCGTAGACTAGAATGCAAATTTGCTGTTAGCATGGTTAAATTTGTAACATTATGCCTTCGAATTATGAGATTTTTCTTCAAAATGGCAATGTTGCATGAATCCAAATTTTATTAATTTGAATTTTTTAATTATATTTGATGTACAGTTCTTCTATAGTTTTGATAGACTTGAAGTACGATTTAGATATATAGTGTTTTTCTAATTATTGATCCAAATATTACGATTTGTTTACACTTGAATATTTCTATTATACATAAATTGAATATGGTTCTAGTGTTTATATCACACCTCTATCATTTTCACCTTAAAAACTTTATTCTTCTTAATTCCAACTTATAATTTTTATTTGCACCTTTCAAATATTCAATGGTTTTCTTAACATTGTTCTTAGGTGCAATAGTTACCCAATATCATTAACAACATGGTGTTCATTTTTAAGTTTCTATCCTCAAATATATTGATTTTAATATCTAGATAAGTTATAGTTACTACAAAATTTGTTTCATAATAAAACGAAATTATTTGGTCAACTTTTGACATTTTGCTACATAACATTCGAACTTCTATTTAATATCTTCTCTTTGTGCAAATATAATCTCATATTTCTTTTGTTTGCAGTACATCTATCCATAAAAAAGGGAAATAGTGTCAAGGACAAAATTGCAGGTTTTTCAATCGTAAGGATGCCCTTCTTAAATTTTATACTAAAGGATAAAGCATCATATTTTACGTCTCAGTTTTATAGTGTGCATGGTATCAGAATTTGACTACCAGTTTTTAAGTATAAGTTTAACAGTGTGTATGGTATAAGAATTTAAATATTAATTTTCAAGTATCAGTTTTACGATGTGTATGGTATCAGTTTTACAGTGTATTGTCCTTGAAAATAAATTTTTGATGGGTTGTTCTTGAACTTAAAAAAATATGGAATTTATCCTTCACAATAAACTCCCCTAAAAAAATCATTTTGATAATAATCTGAATTTAATATATATTTTTATAATAAGGTTGATACTTTTATTAAGTTGTACTCTCATTATGATATCTCAACAGATCCAAACCATACATCTTGAACCATCATCTAAAACACCAAACTTCTAACCACTGATACTAGAGGTCCATGACTTTATTTCTAACAACTCAACGTGTTAATTGTTATTTTTACACCATTCATCTTATTCTGTTTTTTTTAATGAAATGTCATAAAAAATTAGCTTTATGCATGTTAAATGTATTCCATTCTATGGTGAAATACCATTTTGCATTAAAGTACGTTAATTTTTATGTTGGTTTAGTTGTTTCACGTATGAATAACTAAATTAATGGATGATGATTATTATCAAGTTGTTCTAGAATTTTAATTATATATTCATATTCTACACATATTTTTTATGTCATATTATCATATGGATGTTAAGAAATATTAAGAAATATGATGTGCTAAAGTTACTATAATATTTTTATAATGCATTTAGTATTGGATAATGTCAAAAAGTGGACATGATCTAATCTTAGATGGTATTTTTTAAAACAAAATTTGAACAATAACTCGACTTAAGTGTTATTTTTGGTTGAGCATGGAAAACTTCTATTAACCGAACTATGTGTCTACATATATGATTATGTATTATAGAATAAACCTATATTGGATATATATTTCATACATTGGGAAGCATAACATAATAATGCACTTCTTAATATGTTAAGAATAATTAATGGCTAACATTGTCTTTTGTTGTATGCAGTTAATGTGAGTTAAAAATGTGTTATATGTTGTATGCTTTAAGATTACTTAAATATATTTTTCAACAGATATTTATCAATTGTGTTTAAAAATTGTAATCTATTTCAAAAGTATAAAATATATAAACATAGTTATTCATCATTTTTAATTTAAAAAACTAAGAAACATAAAAAAAACATGTTATGAATTCCGTGTGCGTAGCACGGGTTCGCACTAGTATATGTATATATTTGAATGGTTGGAGCTCGATTGTTCATGAAGGCCAAATTCGAACTTTGTTTCACTCAGTTCTATTATTGCTCATTCTTGTAACTTTGTGAGTGAAATCCATCTGAGTTACTATTTTTTGTAGTTTGATATCTTCAGATTTAAATTGTTGTGCCTAGGAGGATTTGGGATACTATGAAAAAAAACATGATTAAACCCCTCAAAGCCTCTACTTGTTTAATTGTTCGCAGAAATGATCAATTAGTTATATTTGTGGTTTTGGGTTGTTGTAGTAATAAAATAAAAACATGATTTTTGTTGTATGATTTTCTATTTTGTTTGGATTCCTTTTTGTTCTATTTTCATGTGAATCCATATGTTTGATTTTGTGCAAAAGGTTAAGATTTGGATAGATTTGTAAATCTAATAGGCTTAAATCTTTAATTTTCTAAATAGAGCATTACAAAACGTATTATTTACAATATAACTAGATATTAAGGTTTGCGTATAAACAAACATAAGAAAGGGATATGTTCAAAATAGGAATTATAAACATATAAGTATATTTGATATAGGATGTTAATTTTATCTTTCATTGTCGCAATAATCAAGTCAAAAACTTGGCTTTCAAGGTTTATATGTCATCATGATTGTTTTTCCCATTTTATTGTTATATGTTAATATGTTCATTTATGCTATGGTTTAGGAAAATATGGGAAATGACTTGTGCACCTTTAAAATTGGATAGGGATTGACATTTCAAAAATGTGGTAAGGACGCTAATTTCGTTCGCTTAATTTACGTCGTATGAATATATATCACAACACAATCAACATAATAATAATATGTATTAAGTGCATAATAAATACGATTAAATTAGGAATATAATTTGAATGTCCCCCTTAGGAATTTGTAAGTTTGTATGTGAGTGAGTTAATGGCATTAATGACACATAGACATGAGGTTAACCGTTGCTTGTAGTAGAAGTCTTCCCGGAACCAATCGACATATCCAATAAGTAAATCTGGTTAATGTGAGAGGTTTAGGTGCCATGTTCCATTATAATTAGTACACTATGATGCGAGGTTAGGCCTATCTTGTATTATAAGCCTGCCCGGAACCGCCCGACAAATCCAACATCTAAAAGTGGTAGGCCTAATATGAGATTCTAGTATGTATATATATATATATATATGTTGTATAAAGCAGGCTTATCTTAGGAAAAAGGTATTAAGTGGCTAACCACTCTCTTTTTGGGTATTAAGTGGTTAGGGCTGGGTTCATTCCTAAGGTTCACTCCTTGGCTCAAGACCCAAGTCATGTGTCTGCCCTTCAAGAATTAAATGGTTATTGGATCCTCTTTTCTCCTATAATGTATTAATTGTGTCTAGTAGATGATAACATATGGACGGTAGTTCTCCAAGTAATGTCCACTTTTTATCTAAGGGCTAGTGAGGGTCGACCTAGGGACATATTATGTATACATGGCCTAAGAAACCACCATCTAAGGGAAGTATTAAGTCACTCGGAGTTCACCCGTAGGGATAGGTGGATAGTAAAACGGGGGTTTGCCAAGAGGGTTCTTCTTAAAAGAAGTCATGTCCCTGACCCAATCCTAGTAGTAAGTAACTGTTACTATTTCTCGACCTACAAGGAGAGTCATCATTTATGAAATTGACGTAAGAACGGGGTTTTGAGTGACTAGGGGGTCTACCGATGGGTATTAAGTGACTACAGGGATGGCCACCCTAAATAAATTAAGATATGGCCTTATGTGACCTTAAAAATGCCCGCCCTTATATTGCCTTTTTGGGGGTATTAAGCGCCTTCCAGGACGTCCACCTTGTATGTTTGTATTGTGCGTATGTTTCGTAGATATAACTTGAAAAGTTTACAACAGTCAAATATAGGAAATAGCCTTCTTAACTTACATGTATTTCATTCACCAGAACTTTATGTTCAAACCTCCCTCCTCTTAACATTAACTGGTTGGTAGTGAGACAGTTGATTAAGGATGGAGAACGATCTCTTGGAGGAGGAGCCTCTTGAAGATCTAGTTATTATGGTTATTGCTTTATTACTATTATTGTTATGTAATTGGGATAAATAATTATGTACCCTTTTATTATGTGAGACGTGTTTAATTGACAATTATGGTTTTTAATACTGGTACATGTTATATTTATGCTATTATATTTTGTCTCTTCTATTGTGTGAGATTCTGATTTTTTCAGACTGCTCTGTATATCTGTTTAAGTAAATCCTTATAGGAACCAACAATCCATTTAGAGTGGCTCTAAGTTTCAATGGACCTTTTCTATGTCGGAAGTTAGGCCCATTCCTGGCGGGTAGTTACGCATCAGGCACGGCGAGCTAGTGGAAGATGTTTAGAATCGAGCTCCAGTATCGGTAATGCACAGGTGCCTACTTCAGCTCGGAATAGGAATGGACCGGGACCTGCTCCCGCAGCTTTGTCATCGATTGATGTGGTTTTATGGTTTCTTTGGTTGTGCATCTCTTGGACTTTGTTCTTCTTGGTTTTTGGTTTCTCGGCTTCTTGGTTAATTGGCTTTTCACCTCTCCGCATGCTGGATTTTGGCTTTGCGGATTTAGGTCTTTTGGCATTCCGTATTTTGAATTTATGGCATTTATGTTTTTGGTTTTACGGTGTTTTGATGTTTTGGATTGTTGGTGTGGTTGTTTGGTCATCCGCTTGTGGATATGACCCAGTGTTTATCTAGATTTCTGGCTCATGTAGTTTGGATATTTGGTAATTGGAACTCTGGATTTCTATCTTCGGACTCTAGTTAAGCTCCAACTTCATGGATATTATGCTTTTGGATATTATATCTTTGGTTTTCTCGGGTCCATGACTTCTGTATTCTCGGGTTTCTAAATTCTTCAAAACATGTCCTCCTTTTCCAAGAAATACATGTTTCGGGGGGCAAGTGTTGATCCGACTTTTGGTAAGGTAGTCATAAGATAGATTCATGGTTTTCTAAGTGCTCGAAACTTAAGTACAAACCCACTGAAACTCGCAATGATTTGGTCGAAGTCATGAAGTATTCAGAAGGTTGGAAATATGGTTTATACTTTGGACCGACGAGGTTCGATTCAACCTTTACTCAAAAACTTTATACTTCGGTTCGACGTGGTCTGAGTTGGTAAAGTCAGCTCGATGTGTTATCTTGGCTTAATCATTTCTGTTCGATTGCTTTTGGATTGACACATTAGGATCGATATTTGTACTTCAATTCTTCGGATCGACATTCCTCGGCTCGTGGAGATTTCGTACTCCACCTCACTTAGGGAATTTCGTGTCCACTTAGGGATACACAATCATGGCATCGTCTCTAGTTTTTCGTATCCAAAGAAAATACAAAGTGGTGAGTGGCTCAAATTCTTCAATATTGGGGGATACAGAGTCTCTTTCGTATCCGCTCTTCATATTGCAACTTCAGAGGAATTCTACTAGCTTTCAAGATACGAAATGCTATTTCGTATCATGCTATACAAAGTTCAACGCTTGGCATTGGGTCAGAGTTGGTTTGATCGGAGAAGAGATTGGTGGAAATTGGTTAAGTACCCGAGTGAAATGACCCGAACTTCCCCATGAAGGAAAGCACAGATTGAGTTGAGAACAAGCCACATCGGGACACAAACAGAAGAACATTACATTGCTTATTACAATAATTCCATCAGAATACAAGAATATAATAGAGTATGAATAAATATTACACATTTACTAAATATCAGAGATTTACAAATTACAATGCAGCAGAAAAATAATACAAGACACAACTGAAAGGAATATACCGATACAGAGCTTTCTGAATATCATTCCAGCTGTAAACCAGGATCCTGTGAATATAAATCTGCAAAACCCAACTATTAGCTGCCCGTGTGGAAAATAAGGGCACCCAAAGTTTAGGTTAAAACAATAAACTCCAGGTCAGTCATTTGACTGGTGTGAGAACTAAAATAGTTATTTAAAATTTTACTTTAAATCAGATATATCAAGGGACCACGCCGTATAACACGGAACAAGTTTCCTCCCAAGAATACCAGTGCATAAAACAAAACAGCGCAATGCTTTTTGAAAAAATGAAGCTATTATAAGACCCAGGTCCCATCACACATTGAAACACAATCCGGAGGATAGGGTTTTCCCTTATAATAGCCAAACATGCTTGGTACGATAAAACAAATCATTTGATACTATTATAAGTGCATAGTGTATAAAATAACTTCAAATATAAACGTATCGATCTTAGGCAGCATGGGTAGCATATATCATGTCGCCAATACTAGGCTCTACAATCAAAACCGCAAAGTCACGTATTGGAAAGTGTATTTCCACTTGTGAACCAAGGCAAGGGATCGTCCTTACCTCTTCGAGACTCTCTAGCTCGAGCCTCAGGAATAAAGCTCATCATCCCTTGGATCATCAGGGCCGGTCCACCCGATGTGGATTATAATGCCTGAACATTGCGTTTCCCCGCCCTATGGGGCGTAAATGAGCCAAATGACTCCATCGGTCCCGGATCGACCAATATAACCGAGGCACCTCGCTATCCATCATCCACATAAGTAAAATGCCAGGGCAAGTAAAACGCTGACACCACTCCAAACTAGAAAGATACGCAAGCCCTCCCTAAGGTCCTCTCCTGTTTCTGGTTCACACCGGGGTGTGAGGCTCGCGAATTAACGCTACACAAAGCTATGCCACAAAGACCGTGCTTTGATCACCAACCACAAGACTCTGCTTTTCAATAGAAGCCTTGATCATTTGCATCTCAGCATGCCACACAGGCAATTCACGCTATGCAACCGATATCAATCACACAGAATGAAATCCGATGTCAGACACACATCCATTCACAAGTTCGTTCTAGGTCTGAACGAAATCGGAGGAACCTTATTCCTTGCATAACCAACGATTACCAACTGATTCCCTCCTCTTGGGTGCATAGCCCAATCAAGATCATCAGTAATTATCCAAACGATGTGAAGACCTCCGGTCTTCGACCACCGTCTTCATCCTCGACACATCGTCGAATCAGTTATTCAGAATGGGATAAACCCGGTCTTTCTAAATAACTCGCGTATATAATAAGCAAGTGCTATAAAAACACAACATACGCCTCATTCCAATCCATAATATTCCTTTATTCAAATATTTTTATACTTTAGGAAAGGTTCCCATTAATTTTATCAAAGATAAATTCTTTAAATTTATTTTTAATTTTCTTTTGAATATCAATTCAAAACAAATTATGGTTTATCCAAACTAGTCGGGATTAGTGAACCTTACTGAATTAATGATTTATTAAATTTCCCAACCCCAACCTATTCATCTCCTGAAGTAAAACTGGTAATACTTCATATCTAACACCATGGTGTTATCAGTAAATTCAATTGCCATTTCACGTTCAAATCTAATTAAAGATTTGACAATCGCTTGGAGCAAAACTGATGATACTCCTTTCTCGATCATTTCAATCTAATTAAAGATTCATTAAAACTAAACTTGGTTTTAATCCTCCCAAAAATCAATATTAATGATTGTATAACTTGGGAAATCATATCCCGTCTTTAACTAGGTTAAAGAATCAATGTCATTTAAAACATGGTTCACGATAAACCCAAAATCACATTCTATTCCATCAGCCTTTAACCGTAAATTAGCAAGTGAATAATTCCCTAAGTGTTAACCCCGAAGACCGAAAACAACATCAGATCAATACCTAAGAAACTATCCAACTTAACTAATCTACAGTTAGTTTCTGATTTTCTTAACTCCATTGGGTCTAAGAATAGTATCATTAAAGATACCATTCACGACAACCCAAAATCACATTCCATTAACCATTGAATCTTCATGGAAAACAAATCGATATATATAATCGATATAAACTTCCAAATCCGACTAACAATATAAATGGAATAACTGCAAAGCCTTTTAATTCCATATACTCGATTATTACCAAATCGAATTCCATACCATTCCAATTTATTTTATTTAAATTGGAAAACTTTACTTTGGAAAATCTTAACAAAAGATCTATAAATTCCAAATCATATTTCACTGTGAATCGGGTCAAAGAACGAATGTCGTTAAAACACAGTTCACAACAAACCCAATTCACATTCCATTAATTATCGAGTTAAAGAACAAGTGTTATTTAAAACACCGTTCACGATAAACCCGAAAATCAATTCAAATTCAATTCCAATTAAATATTATTTAATTGGTATACTTCATTAAATCCAAATAAAATTATTTAATCCTTTTCTCAACAGGATTTAAGAACAGTGTTAATAAAGACACCATTCACGACAAACTCAAATCCCATTTGATATTAAATACAAGGCTCTGAATAGAAAATATATCAGCTTATATTCAATGTCAAATTCTACGACCAAAAAATATCCTATTGGAAATAACAATATAAATATATCTTTCAAATTCCCATAACAATATCTGTATAATCACGAAATCCAACATCAAAATATTCCAAAGACAATTTCGATTAAAATCCCTTTCCAATTTATATATTGGAAATTCTGGTTATTTTCAAAACCACTTCAAATCCAATTTATTTATTTTAAAAATAAATAGATTATAATTCTAGTTCAAAACTAGTTCATTTCGATAAAAATCTATTTTTATCGTTTCAAATATGGGACTTTTCATCCTAACTCTTTCCAAATCATTTCTTATGATTTTAAACTAATTGTTGATATTTTTAATAATTTTATCAAGGCACGTACAGTCGATTTCCATCAACGGCCATCGAACTGCACTTACAACGACCTTTTCCAAATTTGATTTGGATATAATTCCAAATCCAACCGTTAGATTTCAAATCTCTAAAATTTGTTAGAAAGTTCTTTTCGATACGAACACAAGGATTCCTGTTTTAAGAGAATCCGACGGTCGGATCTCCAAGTAATGTCCGTTCGAAGTCAATGGTCGAAATTCGCGAACTGCCGCAGCGCAGCGCGTTCTATTCAGGCCATTATATATATAATATATATATTATATATATTTCATCGATTTCCTTTTAAAACGTATTTTATAAATTGCTTTAAATTCGTTTTCAAAACGATTTCAACTTCATATTCAATTTCAAATCAAATTTGAATATTCCATATCATCGATATATAAATGATAATATTTTCAAAATATTAGATTTTGAAATCAATTCCTTTTCGATATTCATTATAAAAATGAATAAAATCGATATAAATATCGTTCACGTCAAAATGGCGTCAATCTAATCGACACAGCTTTATATATTAAAATATATTCGTGTCCATCCCAAATCGGACATCAAAATCAGATTTTGATTCTTTTATGAATGTTATTTGAAAATATTCGTTATTTTAAAATAATTTTTATTTTAAAATATCCATTATTTCTGAACTAGAATCAGACACAGTCAATTACCATATAATGTGATTATATGGATTTTCACACAAAAATTGTGTATAACAACAATGAAAACTGCAATCCATCATCCAGGGTGCATTCTACACTGCATAAGTATCAAATATAAATAATTAACGCTTATAACATCTTGTCAATCAATCGATCGACATATAGCTAACTATTGGGATTAGTGTATGTCCAATTTCATCCCAACACCCGTGTGGGGTTTTCAAACAACAAACAAAGATTTATTTGTTTAGTTGGGCGATGTGCAAAATTTACCGTCCCAATCAATGTCAATGCAAATGGTTGTACTTAAACAAATCGTTCGATTTATTTATAAAATTTCACAACACATCAATAAAACAAACACGTCATCCATGGTCTGTCGACGACGGGTGTCGGGTGCTGCTAAGCACCGTCTGCATCCTAGTATGTATTTCAACTAGAAAACAAATTAAATGTGAGAAGTTCTCACCTTTGAGTTCCACTCCTCCATTATCTATTGTTGAACGGTATGGATTCTGTTTTGATTTTCGTCGATAACATCGCTATCTTTTCCCGCTGTTCACATTAAAAATCATATTTTTACAATGTCATGTCATCGCTATCTTTTCCCGCTATCAACTTCATATAATTTACAATGCTTCTTTTTATATAAAAATTATATTTTTATATTTATACTTCTTATATAAAGACCGAATTTTTATTTAGCTACAACATATGTAAAAATCTCGCCTTTCTATATATAAGCACATCGCCTTTCAATATATAAAAATTGAATTTTCCTATTTAAAAATATCATCTTTACTACGATAAAAATATAATCTTTACTATGATAAAAATATAATCTTATTATGATAAAAATATAATCTTTACAATTAGCTAAAAATAATATTTTTATTATCTATATAATATAAAAATCATATTTTTATCAACGTTCACATACCTTGTTCATATACATATAAAGTTCATATCTTACTATAATTAAAAATCTAATCTTTCTTCAATTAAAAATCTAATCTTTCTTGTTATTCCAAAAAATGAAAATCACATTTCTTTTCACCAATTAACACTTATTTCTTTATGCTAAAAACTGAAAATAGAAATCAATTTAAATTGCTTACATTAGGAATTCGGAGTAGGGGTGCTCACGTGGCTGAGGAGGGTGGAGGAGGGTCGGCTGATGTGGAAGAAGGCGGTGGCCTATGGCGGTTCTCGTCTGGCTAGGGCATAGGGTTTCATGGGGGTGGTTTTGGTTAGGGAGGGAGGGAGAGAAAGAATAGAGAGAGGAGGATGAAGGAGATGGCGGGGTGGTTGATCGGAGTGGCGGCGGTGCTGCCTGCACGCGGCGGCGGAGGGTGAACGACAACCTCATCGTGTTTTTTCTCTTTATTCGATCTGAACGGTAATGGATTAGGGGAGAAAAGAATAGGAAGGGGGTTGTTTATAAATATTTATATATTTTATTATTTTTAAATTTCAAAAAGCAACTTTTTATTTCGAACTCGAAATCAAACCCACCGACTGTGGTCCCTAGCTAACCCCATTCCAAACACAATGGGATATGTATCGTAAGCTGATTCGATTATTTCAATCAGTTTTCATCAAAATCAAAATATAAATCTATACATTGAATTTGAACGCGCATTTCAATTTATCGGGGCCACATATAGACTCTAAGAATTCCCAAAAAATATTTTCTAGCTTCGTATTCACGATACGGTTCTAAAAAAACTAATTTCGTCAAATTCTGAGACTGTTTGAAAAATGGCCATTTTCTGGTTGATTGAAATTGACTGAAACGGTCAAAACACGTTTTACTTCGCCATGCTCACATATTGATTCGAAAAATTATGAATTTTGGAATCTAGCGATAATTCGACATCCCGGATCCAACAAAAGTGGTTTCGTCGAAAATAGAGGTCGTTTGCAAAATTTTCATTTTTAAGGGCCAAAATTCCATAGCGACTATTTTGAATTTTCATCTGGGCATAACTTTTTATCCCCGCTATGAAATTTTAATTTTTCAGATTCGTTGGAAAGATATTTCAAATAGATTCAAATATTTTGGTTTCGCCAAAATCCGGTTTATTTTGAATCCTGTACATTCATTTGAAATTTGAAATAGAAATTTCAAACTATCGTGCCATTTTCAGTTCCTTTTTTAATTAAAAATAAAATATTTATATTCTAACGTCGATTCAAATAAATATACTCATTCTAATTCTATTCAAAATAAATTTCTCGTCGTCATTATTTAAAATAATCCATTTTAAATATTCAAAATTCATCAAAACTGCCAAAATAAAAAATTTAAATTGGATTGGATTTCCGGGTTAGTACAATCTCCCCACTTAAAACTTTTCGTCACCGAAAAAGAACGAAGCTGAAAGTTGTCTAACTAATCAACTCAACTTTCATTATTTTCATTATGGCTTAAGTTCTTCAACTTTTTAGTTTCTAAGAACTTTTCAAATTTTTCAAAAATTTGGCTATCTCCCTAAATTTTCAAAAAAATTCGCCATAAGCTCCCTTGCACGGGAGCATCGGGAAAATCCCAAAATTTCCACACAGGCCTCTCCAATCCAAAAAGGAAAAGAAACAACCAAACAGCTAGCCAATCGGCTAATAAAATCATCAAAAACCCCAAGAAATACAACAAACATTTACCTATTTGTCGGGCAAACAATTTTATTCCTCTTCTCTAGCCTCCTTGCTATAACCTGTTCACACATATATATGTACATGCATGCATTTCCAAACAATTTTCAATTCAGTTCAATATTTGATACAAATTGGTTAAATGGTTCAAATTTTAACTAATCAACCAATAATCAAACAACACAACCAGCAATCAATTAGTTGATTAGCATTACAAATTCATAACTTTAATACATAGTCCAAAAATCAGATTTTTGATGCCAAATCAGAACAATAAGCCCTATCTAATTTTGATTCTCACACTAGTCAATTGGAATCATATAAACATCACACTTTCGAAACTAGAGCATAAATACCGGTAATGTGATCACAATTAACAGTATCATCCCCGGGCGACTAGGGTGTGATTCTATATCTATCCAGTATATTAAAACTTCGTATACACGTGGATCAGACGTATATGCAAAATCTTTATATACTCGATTGTCCAAATCAATTTAAAATAAATATTCAAATACGAATAATAAAGTTTAAATTTTCAAAACAAAACCTGTTTTCAATTTTATTTTAAAAATATCACTCTTCACAATCGTTCTAGGATACTGCTGATCCCATCTCTAAGGAGTCATTCTCATTGGATATTGCTAATCCAATCTCTGATGAATTCTTTTGTATGGTTCTAATGTGACTTGTTATCGAGCTCTGTAAACCAGAGCTCTGATACCACAATGAAACGACCTGAACTTCCCCGTGAAGGAAAGCAGGGATTGAGTTGATAACAAGCCACATCGGGACATAAATAGAAGAACATTACATTGCTTATTACAACAATTCCATCATAATACAAGAATATAACAAAGTATGAATAAATATTACACATTTACTAAATATCAGAGATTTACAAATTACAATGCAGCGGAAAAATAATACAAAACACAACTGAAAGGAATATACGGATACAGAGCTTTCCGAATATCATTCTAGTTGTAAACCAGGATCCTGTGAATATAAATCTGCAAAACCCAACTACTAGCTGCCCGTGTGGAAAATAAGGGCACCCAGAGTTTAGGTTAAAACAATAAACTCTAGGTCAGTCATGTGACTGGTGTGAGAACTAAAACAGTTATTTAAAACTTTACTTTAAATCATATATATCAAAGGGCCACGCCGTATAACACAGAACGGGTTTCCTCCCAAGAATACCAGTGCATATAACAAAACAACACAATGCTTTTTGGAAAAATAAAGCTATTATAAGACCCAGATCCCATCAAACAATGCAACGCAAGCCGGTGGATAGGGTTTTCCCTTATAATAGTCAAATATGCTTGGTACGTTAAAACAAATCATTTGATACTATTATAAGTGAATAGTGTATAAAACAACTTCAAATATAAATGTATCGATCCTAGGCGGCATGGGTACCATATATCATGTCGCCAATACTAGACTCTACAATCAAAATCGTAAAGTCACGTATTGGAAGTTGGATTTCCATCTGTGAACCAAGGCAAGGGATCGTCCTTACCGGTTCGAGACTCTCTAGCCTGAGCCTCAGGAATAGAGCGCATCGTCCCTTGGATCGTCAGGGCCGGTCCAACGGATGTGGATTATAATGCCTAAACACTGCGTTTCTCTGCCCTATGGGGCATAAATGAGCCAAATGACTCCATCGGTCCCGGATCGACCAATATAGCCGAGGCGCCTCGCTATCCATCATCCATATAAGTAAAATGCTAGGGCATGTAAAACGCTGATACCACTCTAAACTAGAAAGAAACGCATGCCTTCCCTGAGGTCCTCGCCCGTTTCTGGTTCACACTAGGGTGTGAGGCTCACGAATTAACGCTACACAAAGCTACGCCGCAAAGGCCGTGCTTTGATCATCAACCACAAGGCTCTGCTTTTCAACAGAAGCCTTGATCATTTGCATCTCAGCATGCCACACAGGAAATTCACGCTATGCAACCGATATCAATCACACAGAATGAAATCCAATGTCATACACACATCCAAGTACGTCTGCACGATCACCAACTGATTCCCTCCTCTAGGGCGTACAACCCAATCAAGATCTTCAGTAATTATCCAAACGATGTGAAGACCTTCGGTCTTCGACCACCATCTTATCCTCGACACATCGTCGAATCAATTATTCAGAATGGGATAAACCCAGTCTTTCTAAATAACTCGCGTATATAATAAACAAGTGCTATAAAAACATAGCATACGCCTCATTCCAATCCAGAATATCCTTTATTCAAATATTCTTATAATTTGGGAAGGGTTCCCATTAATTTTATCAAAGATAAATTCTTTAAATTTATTCTTTAATCTTCTTTTGAATATCAATTCAACACAAATTATGGTTTATCCAAACTAGTCGGGATTAGTGAACCTTATCGAAGTAGTCATTTGTTAAATTTCCCAACACCAACCTATTCATCCCATGAAGTAAAACTGGTAATACATCATATCTAACACCACAGTGTTATCAGTAAATTCAATTACCATTTCACATTCAAATCTAATTAAAGATTTAACTATCGTTTGGAGCAAAACTGGTGACACTCATTTCTCGATCATTTCAATCTAATTAAAGATTCATTAAAACTCCACTTGGTTTTAATCCTCCCAAAAATCAATATTAAAGATTGTTAACTTGGGAAATCATATCCCATCTTTTACAGGGTTAAGGAACCAATGTCATTTAAAACACGGTTCACGATAAACCCAAAATCACATTCTATTCCATCAGCCCTTAACCGTAAATTAGCAAGTGAATAATTCCCTAAGTGTTAACCCCGAAGGCCGAAACCAACATCAGATCAATACCCAAGAAACTATCCAACTTAACTAATCTCTAGTTAGTTTCTGATTTTCTTAACTCCATTGGGTCTAAGAACAATATCATTAAAGATACCATTCACTACAACCCAAAATCACATTCCATTAACCATGGAATCTTCATGGAAAACAAATCGATATATATAATCGATATAAACTTCCATATCCGACTAACAATATAAATGGAATAACGGCAAAGCCTTTTAAATTCCATATATATATTAGCAGTCCTCATCCACAGAAATTCACTTCGATTATTACCAAAGTAATAACATCCCATTCCAAATTATTTTATTTAAATTGGAAAACTTTATTTTGGAAAATCTCCTTTAAATCTTAACAAAAGATTTATAAATTCCAAATCACATTTCACTGTGAATTGGGTTAAAGAACGAATGCCATTAAAACATAGTTCACAACAAACCCAATTCACGTTCCATTAAATACCGGGTTAAAGAACAAGTGTTATTTAAAACACCGTTCATGATAAACCCGAAAATCAATTCAAATTCAATTCCAATTAAATATTATTTAATTGGTATACTTCATTAAATCTAGAAAAAAAATTTAATCTTTTTCTCAACTGGGTTTGAGAACAGTGTTAATAAAGACACCATTCACGACAAACCCAAATCCCATTTGATATTAAATACAAGGCTCTGAATAGAAAATATATCAGCTTATACTCAATGTCAAATTCTACGACCAACAAATATCATATTGGAAATAACGATATAAATATATCTTTCAAATTTCCGTAACAATATCTGTATAATCACGAAATCCAACATCGAAATATTCCAAAGACAATTTCGATTCAAATCCATTTCCAATTTATATATTGGAAATTCTGGTTATTTTCAAAACCATTTCAAATCCAATTTATTTATTTTAAAAATAATTGGATTATAATTCTAGTTCAAAACTAGTTCATTTCGCTAAAAATCTATTTTTATCGTTTCAAATATGAGACTTTTCATCCTAACTCTTTCCAAATCATTTCTTATGATTTTACACTAATTATTGATATTTTTAATAATTTTATGAAGGCCCGTACAGTCGATTTTCATCAATGGCTATCGAACTACACTTACAACGACCATTTCCAAATTTTATTTGGACATAATTCCAAATCCAACTGTTAGATTTCAAATCTCTAATATTCGTTAGAAAGCTCTTTTCGATACGAACCCAACAGTTCTGGTTTTAGGAGAATTCGACGGTCGGATCTCCCGTAATGTCCGTTCGAAGTCAATGGTCGAAATTCGCGAACTGCCGCAGCGCGGCGCGTTCTGTTCAGGCCATTATGTATAGTATATATATTATATATATTTCATCGATTTCCTTTTAAAACATATTTTATAAATAGTTTTAAATTTGTTTTCAAAACGATTTCAACTTCATTTTCAATTTCAAATCAAATTTGAATATTCCATATCATAGATATATAAATGATAATATTTTCAAAATATTAGATTTTGAAATCAATTCCTTTTCGATATTCATTATTAAAATGAATAAAATCGATATAAATATCGTTTAAGTCAAAATGGCGTCAATCTAATCGACACAGCTTTATATATTTAAATATATTCGTGTCCATCCCAAATCGGAAATCAAAATCAGATTTTGATTCTTTTCCGAATATTATTTGAAAATATTAGTTATTTTAAAATAATTGTTATTTTAAAATATCCATTCTTTTTGAACTGGAATCGGACACAGTCAATTACCATATAATGTGATTATATGGATTTTCACACAACAATTGTGTATAACAACAATGAAAACAACAATCCATCATCCAGAGTGCATTCTACACTGCATAAGCATCAAATATAAATATTTAATGCTTATAACAGCCTGTCAATCAATCGTTCGACATACAGCTAATTATTGGGATTAGTGTATGTCCAATTTCATCCCAATACCCGCGTGGGGTTTTCAAACAAAAAACACAAATTTATTTGTGCAGTTGGGCGATGTGCAAAATTTACCGTCCCAATCAATGTCATTACAAATGGGTGTACGTAAACAAATCGTTCGATTTGTTTATAAATATTTATTTTATATACACGTTAAAGATTATATTTTTAACTATAAAATATTTATTCATTCCACATCACACAATAAAATTTCACAACACATCAATCAAACAAACAAGTCATCCATGGTCTGTGGACGACGGGTGTCGGGTGCTGCTAAGCACCGTCTGCATCCTAGTATATATTTCAACTAGAAAACAAATTAAAAATGAGAAGTTCTCACCTTTGGGTTCCACTCCTCCATTATCTATTTCTGAACGGTATGGATTCTGTTTTGATTTTCGTCGATAAATCGCTATCTTTTCCCGCTGTTCACATTAAAAATTACATTTTTGCAACGGAATTTCATATATAAGAATCATATATTTTTATTTCAACTTCATATATTTTACAACGCTTCTATCTAGATAAAAATTATATTTTTATATTTTTACTTCTTATATAAAGATCGAATTTTTATTTTGCTACAACATATATAAAAATCCCGCCTTTCTATATACAAACACATCGCCTTTCTATATATAAAAATCGAATTTTCCTATTTAAGAATATAATCTTTACTACGATAAAAATATAATCTTTACTATGATAAAAATATAATCTTTACTATGACAAAAATATAATCTTTACTATGATAAAAATATAATCTTTACTATTAGCTAAAAATCATATTTTTATTATCTATATAATATAAAAATCATATTTTTTCAACGTTCACATACCTCGTTCATATACATATAAAGTTCATACCTTTTTACAATTAAAAATCTAATCTTTCTTCAATTAAAAATCTAATCTTTCTCGCTATTCCAACAAATGAAAATCACATTTCTTTTCACCAATTAACAATCATTTCCTTATGCTAAAAACTGAAAATAGAAATCAATTTAAATTGCTTACCTTGGGAATTTGGTGTAGGGGTGTTCACGTGGCTGAGGAGGGTGGAGGAGGGTCAACTGATGTGGGGGAAGGCGGTGGCCTAAGGCGGTTCCCGTCTGTCTAGGGCGTAGGGTTTCATGAGGGTGGTTTTGGTTAGAGAGGGAGGGAGAGAAAGAATAGAGAGAGGAGGATGAAGGAGATGGCGGGGTGGTTGATCGGAGGGGCGGCGGTGCTGCCTGCGCGCGGCAGCGGAGGGTGAACGATGGCCTCATCGTGTTTTTTTCCTCTTTATTCGATCTGAACGGTAATGGATTAGGGGAGAGAAAGAATAGGAAGGGGGTGTTTATAAATATTTATATATTTTGTTGTTTTTAAATTTCAAAAAGCAATTTTTTAGTTCGAACTCGAAATCGAACCCACCGACTGAAACGACCCCAAACCCCGTACTGACGGTGGCAAGGGTAATCCTTGGAATATAACACAGAAATAGATAATAACAGAACAAAATTAAATAAATACACCAGATAATGCAAAATAGAATATGCTGGATAAACGTAATCATCAGAGTTACACAGTATACAGGATCATACTTAGTACAAATACAGTTCAGCTATACATAAATGTCTACAGCGAAAACAAACATAATATGTACAACAGGAGCTGAACAGCATAAAAAAAGATAAATGATAGAATCCATCTTCAGCTCCAGCTATCTGGATAAAGCCTGCAAAACCTGAATACAAGGCTGCCTGTGTAGAAAAAGGGGCACCCGAGTTTGAAAGCGAAACAAACTACGGGTCAGTCATGGGACTGGTATGAGAAATCTACTCAACACATTTAAAATTTGGCTAATCACTGGACCACGCCACTTTGGTGGAACGGGTTTACTCCATCTGATTGCCAGTGCTTTAAAAACAAATCTTTCTTTTAAACATAGCAATGCTTTTTATAAAAATGAAGCCATTATAAGACTCAGTTCCCATCACACAATGCAAAGCAAACCGGAGGATAGAGTTTTTACCTTATAATGGCCAAGATATGTTTGATACGAATAAAACAAAAGCATTTGATATTACTACTAGTGTTTATATGTTTCAAAAACAATTTTGAATCATAACTATCAATCATAGACGACATTAATACCCCATACCACTATGTCGCCATATATAGGTATACAATCAAAACCGTACGGCCACGTATTTGGAAATTGGATTTCCGTCATGAACCAAGGCAAAAGATAGTCCTTACCGACTTCAAGACAATCTAGCCCATGTCTCAGGCAAGTACTCAGTCAAGCCTTTGGAGCGACAGGGCCGGTCCACCGATGTGGATTAAAATTCCTGAACACTACGTTTCCCCGCCCTATGGGGCGTAAATGAGCCAACGAATGACTCCATCGGTCCCGGATTAACCGATATATCCGAGGCGCCTCGCTATCCATCATCCAAATAAGTAAAATGTCAGGCCGTGTAAAAACACCGACACAACTCCTAGCTAGAAAGAAACGCATGCCCTCCCTGAGGTCCTTCTCCCGTTTCTGGTTCATACCGGGGTGTGAGGCTCGCGAATTCACGTTATACACAAAGCTACGCCACACAGGCGGTGCTTTGATCATCATTCATAAGACTTTGCTTTTCAACAGAAGCCCTGATCACTGCATCTTTGCATGTCACACAGGCAATTCATACCATGCAACTGATGGCTATCAATCACATAGAATAAATTCCAATGTCAGACACACAATCCATTTACAAGTCCGTTCTGGGTCGGAACGAAATCGGAGGCACTATATACCTCGCAAACCCATCGATCTCCACGTACGTCTGGACGATCACCACTCATTATCCATATTTCGGGATACCTCCCAATCAGGACATCAGTTGCCATCCAAACGAGGTGACGATTTCCGGTCTTCAACCACCGTCTTCATCTTCGATTTCTTATCGTCGATTCAGTTATTCAGAATGGGATAAACCCGGTCTTTCTGAGCAACTTGCGTATATAATAAACACGTGCTACATAAACACTACATACGCATCATTTCAATTCATTAGTCACTAATCGTCAATCAATAAGAGAACGATTTCCCAAATATTAACCCCGAAGGCCGAAACCAACATCAGATCAAAATCTAGGAAACCATTCGACTTAGCTAACCTTCAGTTAATTTCTAAATTTCACATCCATATCATTTATAATATTTTATAATGATTTATCGCTATTTTTATTTATTTTAAAATAGCCAATTTGTTCAAAACGACGCTTCGGGCCATAACGCGGCCGTGGCGCTGTTTTTCTTCAAATTTGATTTACACATATCTGAAAATCTAACCGTTGGATCTTCACAAATTTACATCATTAGAAAGATCTTTTCAAATCGAATCCAACAGTTTCAGTTTCGGGAAAATCCGATGGTCGGATCTCCCCGTATAATCGTTTGAAGTTTCGATTTCAAAATACGAACTGCAGCGTCGTTATTCGATTTAATATAATTATATTTATATATGTATATAAATATAATCGATTCTTGCTCTGTTTTTCTTCAGATTTGAATTAAACATTCCAGACAATCCAACCGTTGGATTTTTACAAAGTTGGTGCCATTGGAAAGATATTTCCAAAGCGAACCCAACGGTTGCGGTTTCGGGAAAATCCGATGGTCGGATCTCCCGCACTAATCATTTGAAATCACGGTTTCAAAATACGAACCGCAGCTTCGTTTTTCGATATATTTCAATTCCATATATATATATATCGATTCTTCATGGGGGTGGTTTTGGTTAGGGAGGGAGGGAGAGAAAGAATAGAGAGAGGAGGACGAAGGAGATGGCGGGGTGGTTGATCGAAAGGGCGGCGGTGCTGCCTGCTCGCGGCGGCGGAGGGTGAACGACAACCTCATCGTGTTTTTTTTCTCTTTATTCGATCTGAACGGTAATGGATTAGGGGAGAAAAGAATAGGAAGGGGGTTGTTTATAAATATTTATATATTTTATTATTTTTAAATTTCAAAAAGCAACTTTTTATTTCGAACTCGAAATCGAACCCACCGACTATGGTCCCTAGCTAAATAACCCCATTCCAAACACAATGGGATATGTATCGTAAGCTGATTCAATTATTTCGATCAGTTTTCATCAAAATCAAAATATAAATCTATACATTGAATTTGAACGCGCATTTCAATTTACCGGGGCCACATATAGACTCTAAAAATTCCCAAAAAATATTTTCTAGCTTCGTATTCACGATACGGTTCTAAAAAAACTAATTTCTTCAAATTCTGAGACTGTTTGAAAAATGGCCATTTTCTGGTCGATTGAAATTGACTGAAACGGTCAAAACACGTTTTACTTCGCCATGCTCACATATTGATTCGAAAAATTATGAATTTTGGAATCTAGCGATAATTCGACATCCCGGATCCAACAAAAGTGGTTTCGTCGAAAATAAAGGTCGTTTGCAAAATTTTCATTTTTAAGGGCCAAAATTCCATAGCGACTATTCTGAATTTTCATCTGTGCATAACTTTTTATCCCCGCTATGAAATTTTAATTTTTCAGATTCGTTGGAAAGATATTTCAAATAGATTCAAATATTTTGGTTTCGCCAAAATCCGGTTTATTTTGAATCCTGTACATTCATTTGAAATTTGAAATCGAAATTTCAAACTATCGTGCCGTTTTTAGTTCCTTTTTTGATTAAAAATAAAATATTTATATTCTAACGTCGATTCAAATAAATATACTCATTCTAATTCTATTCAAAATAAATTTCTCGTCGTCATTATTTAAAATAATCCATTTTAAATATTCAAAATTCATCAAAACTGCCAAAATAAAAAATTTAAATTAGATTGGATTTCCGGGTTAGTACAGTCTCCCCACTTAAAACTTTTCGTCACCGAAAAGGAACAAAGCTGAAAGTTGTCTAACTAATCAACTCAACTTTCATTATTTTCATTATGGCTTAAGTTCTTCAACTTTTTAGTTTCTAAGAACTTTTCAAATTTTTCAAAAATTTGGCTAACTCCCTGAAATTTCAAAAAATTTCGCCATAACCTCCCTTGCACGGGAGCATCGGGAAAATCCCAAAATTTCCACACAGGCCTCTCTAATCCAAAAAGGAAAAGAAACAGCCAAACAGCTAGCCAATCGGCTAATAAAATCATCAAAAACCCCAAGAAATACAATAAACATTTACCTATTTGTCGGGAAAACAATTTTATTCCTCTTCTCTAGCCTCCTTGCTATAACCTGTTCACACATATATATGTACATGCATGCATTTCCAAACAATTTTCAATTCAGTTCAACATTTGATACAAATTGGTTAAATGGTTCAAATTTTAACTAATCAACCAATAATCAAACAACACAACCAGCAATCAATTAGTTGATTAGCATTTCAAATTCATAACTTTAATACATAGTCCAAAAATTAGATTTTTGATGCCAAATCAGAACAATAAGCCCTATCTAATTTTGATTCTCACACTAGTCAATTGGAATCATATAAACATCACACTTTCGAAACTAGAGCATAAATACCGGTAATGTGATCACAATTAACAGTATCATCCCCGGGCGACTAGAGTGTGATTCTATATCTATCCAGTATATTAAAACTTCGTATACACGTGGATCGGACGTATACGCAAAATCTTTATATACTCGATTGTCCAAATCAATTTAAAATAAATATTCAAATACGAATAATAAAGTTTAAATTTTCAAAACAAACATGTTTTCAATTTTATTTTAAAAATATCACTCTTCACACTCGTTCTAGGATACTGCTGATCCCATCTCTAAGGAGTCATTCTCATTGGATATTGCTAATCCAATCTCTGATGAATTCTTTTGTATGGTTCTAATGTGACTTGTTATCGAGCTCTGTAAACCAGAGCTCTGATACCACAATGAAACGACCCGAACTTCCCCGTAAAGGAAAGCAGGGATTGAGTTGAGAACAAGCCACATCGGGACATAAGTAGAAGAACATTACATTGCTTATTACAACAATTCCATCAGAATACAAGAATATAACAAAGTATGAATAAATATTACACATTTACTAAATATCAGAGAATTACAAATTACAATGCAGCGAAAATATAATACAAAACACAACTGAAAGGAATATACGGATACAGAGCTTTCCGAATATCATTCTAGTTGTAAACCAGGATCCTGTGAATATAAATCTGCAAAACCCAACTACTAGCTGCCCATGTGGAAAATAAGGGCACCCAGAGTTTAGGTTAAAACAATAAACTCTAGGTCAGTCATGTGACTGGTGTGAGAACTAAAACAGTTATTTAAAACTTTACTTTAAATCATATATATCAAAGGGCCACGCCGTATAACACAGAACGGGTTTCCTCCCAAGAATACCAGTGCATATAACAAAACAACACAATGCTTTTTGGAAAAATAAAGCTATTATAAGACCCAGATCCCATCACACAATGCAACGCAAGCCGGTGGATAGGGTTTTCCCTTATAATAGCCAAATATGCTTGGTACGTTAAAACAAATCATTTGATACTATTATAAGTGCATAGTGTATAAAACAACTTCAAATATAAATGTATCGATCCTAGGCGGCATGGGTACCATATATCATGTCGCCAATACTAGACTCTACAATCAAAACCGTAAAGTCACGTATTGGAAGTTGGATTTCCATCTTTGAACCAAGGCAAGGGATCGTCCTTACCGGTTCGAGACTCTCTAGCCTGAGCCTTAGGAATAGAGCGCATCGTCCCTTGGATCGTCAGGGCCGGTCCACCGGATGTGGATTATAATGCCTGAACACTGCGTTTCTCTGCCCTATGGGGCATAAATGAGCCAAATGACTCCATCGGTCCTGGATCGACCAATATAGCCGAGGCGCCTCGCTATCCATCATCCACATAAGTAAAATGCTAGGGCGTGTAAAACGCTGACACCACTCTAAACTAGAAAGAAACGCATGCCTTCCCTGAGGTCCTCGCCCGTTTCTGGTTCACACTAGGGTGTGAGGCTCACGAATTAATGCTACACAAAGCTACGCCACAAAGGCCGTGCTTTGATCATCAACCACAAGACTCTGCTTTTCAACAGAAGCCTTGATCATTTGCATCTCAGCATGCCACACAGGAAATTCACGCTATGCAACCGATATCAATCACACAGAATGAAATCCAATGTCATACACACATCCATTCACATGTTCGTTCTGGGTCTGAACAAAACCGGAGGAACCTTATTCCTCGCATATCCATCGATCTGCAAGTACGTCTGGACGATCACCAACTGATTCCCTCCTCTAGGGCGTACAACCCAATCAAGATCTTCAGTAATTATCCAAACGATGTGAAGACCTTCGGTCTTCGACCACCATCTTATCCTCGACACATCATCGAATTAATTATTCAGAATGGGATAAACCCAGTCTTTCTAAATAACTCGCGTATATAATAAACAAGTGCTATAAAAACATAGCATACGCCTCATTCCAATCCAGAATATTTCTTTATTCAAATATTCTTATAATTTGGGAAGGGTTCCCATTAATTTTATCAAAGATAAATTCTTTAAATTTATTCTTTAATCTTCTTTTGAATATCAATTCAACACAAATTATGGTTTATCCAAACTAATCGGGATTAGTGAAGCTTATCGAAGTAGTCATTTGTTAAATTTCCCAACACCAACCTATTCATCCCATGAAGTAAAACTAGTAATACTTCATATCTAACACCATAGTGTTATCAGTAAATTCAATTACCATTTCACGTTCAAATCTAATTAAAGATTTAACTATCGCTTAGAGCAAAACTGGTGACACTCATTTCTCGATCATTTCAATCTAATTAAAGATTCATTAAAACTCCACTTGGTTTTAATCCTCCCAAAAATCAATATTAAAGATTGTTAAACTTGGGAAATCATATCCCATCTTTTACAGGGTTAAGGAACCAATGTCATTTAAAACACGGTTCACGATACACCCAAAATGACATTCTATTCCATCAGCCCTTAACCGTAAATTAGCAAGTGAATAATTCCCTAAGTGTTAACCCCGAAGGCCGAAACCAACATCAGATCAATACCCAAGAAACTATCCAACTTAACTAATCTCTAGTTAGTTTCTGATTTTCTTAACTCCATTGGGTCTAAGAACAATATCATTAAAGATACCATTCACTACAACCCAAAATCACATTCCATTAACCATGGAATCTTCATGGAAAACAAATCGATATATATAATCGATATAAACTTCCATATCCGACTAACAATATAAATGGAATAACGGCAAAGCCTTTTAAATTCCATATATATATTAGCAGTCCTCATCCACAGAAATTCACTTCGATTATTACCAAAGTAATAACATCCCATTCCAAATTATTTTATTTAAATTGGAAAACTTTATTTTGGAAAATCTCCTTTAAATCTTAACAAAAGATTTATAAATTCCAAATCACATTTCACTGTGAATTGGGTTAAAGAACGAATGCCATTAAAACATAGTTCACAACAAACCCAATTCACGTTCCATTAAATACCGGGTTAAAGAACAAGTGTTATTTAAAACACCGTTCATGATAAACCCGAAAATCAATTCAAATTCAATTCCAATTAAATATTATTTAATTGGTATACTTCATTAAATCTAGAAATAAAATTTAATCTTTTTCTCAACTGGGTTTGAGAACAGTGTTAATAAAGACACCATTCACGACAAACCCAAATCCCATTTGATATTAAATACAAGGCTCTGAATAGAAAATATATCAGCTTATACTCAATGTCAAATTCTACGACCAACAAATATCATATTGGAAATAACGATATAAATATATCTTTCAAATTTACGTAACAATATCTGTATAATCACGAAATCCAACATCGAAATATTCCAAAGACAATTTCGATTCAAATCCATTTCCAATTTATATATTGGAAATTTTGGTTATTTTCAAAACCATTTCAAATCCAATTTATTTATTTTAAAAATAATTGGATTATAATTCTAGTTCAAAACTAGTTCATTTCGCTAAAAATCTATTTTTATCGTTTCAAATATGAGACTTTTCATCCTAACTCTTTCCAAATCATTTCTTATGATTTTACACTAATTATTGATATTTTTAATAATTTTATGAAGGCCCGTACAGTCGATTTTCATCAATGGCTATCGAACTACACTTACAACGACCATTTCCAAATTTGATTTGGACATAATTCCAAATCCAACCGTTAGATTTCAAATCTCTAATATTCGTTAGAAAGATCTTTTCGATACGAACCCAACGGTTCTGGTTTTAGGAGAATTCGACGGTCGGATCTCCCGTAATGTCCGTTCGAAGTCAATGGTCGAAATTCGCGAACTGCCGCAGCGCGGCGCGTTCTATTCATGCCATTATGTATAGTATATATATATTATATATATTTCATCGATTTCCTTTTAAAACATATTTTATAAATAGTTTTAAATTTGTTTTCAAAACGATTTCAACTTCATATTCAATTTCAAATCAAATTTGAATATTCCATATCATCGATATATAAATGATAATATTTTCAAAATATTAGATTTTGAACTCAATTCCTTTTCGATATTCATTATAAAAATGAATAAAATCGATATAAATATCGTTCAAGTCAAAATCAGATAGCTTTATATATTTAAATATATTCGTGTCCATCCCAAATCGGACATCAAAATCAGATTTTGATTCTTTTCCGAATATTATTTGAAAATATTAGTTATTTTAAAATAATTGTTATTTTAAAATATCCATTCTTTCTGAACTGGAATCGGACACAGTCAATTACCATATAATGTGATTATATGGATTTTCACACAACAATTGTGTATAACAACAATGAAAACAACAATCCATCATCCAGAGTGCATTCTACACTGCATAAGCATCAAATATAAATATTTAATGCTTATAACAGCCTGTCAATCAATCGTTCGACATACAACTAATTATTGGGATTAGTGTATGTCCAATTTCATCCCAATACCCGCGTGGGGTTTTCAAACAAAAAACACAAATTTATTTGTGCAGTTGGGCGATGTGCAAAATTTACCGTCCCAATCAATGTCATTACAAATGGGTGTACGTAAACAAATCGTTCGATTTGTTTATAAATATTTATTTTATATACACGTTAAAGATTATATTTTTAACTATAAAATATTTATTCATTCCACATCACACAATAAAATTTCACAACACATCAATCAAACAAACAAGTCATCCATGGTCTGTGGACGACGGGTGTCGGGTGCTGCTAAGCACCGTCTGCATCCTAGTATATATTTCAACTAGAAAACAAATTAAAAATGAGAAGTTCTCACCTTTGGGTTCCACTCCTCCATTATCTATTTCTGAACGGTATGGATTCTGTTTTGATTTTCGTCGATAAATCGCTATCTTTTCCCGCTGTTCACATTAAAAATTACATTTTTGCAACGGAATTTCATATATAAGAATCATATATTTTTATTTCAACTTCATATATTTTACAACGCTTCTATCTAGATAAAAATTATATTTTTACTTCTTATATAAAGATCGAATTTTTATTTTGCTACAACATATATAAAAATCCCGCCTTTCTATATACAAACACATCGCCTTTCTATATATAAAAATCGAATTTTCCTATTTAAGAATATCATCTTTACTACGATAAAAATATAATCTTTACTATGACAAAAATATAATCTTTACTATGATAAAAATATAATCTTTACTATTAGCTAAAAATCATATTTTTATTATCTATATAATATAAAAATCATATTTTTTCAACGTTCACATACCTCGTTCATATACATATAAAGTTCATACCTTTTTACAATTAAAAATCTAATCTTTCTTGCTATTCCAACAAATGAAAATCACATTTCTTTTCACCAGTTAACAATCATTTCCTTATGCTAAAAACTGAAAATAGGAATCAATTTAAATTGCTTACCTTGGGAATTTGGTGTAGGGGTGTTCACGTGGCTGAGGAGGGTGGAGGAGGGTCGGCTGATGTGGGGGAAGGCGGTGGCCTAAGGCGGTTCTCGTCTGTCTAGGGCGTAGGGTTTCATGAGGGTGGTTTTGGTTAGAGAGGGAGGGAGAGAAAGAATAGAGAGAGGAGGATGAAGGAGATGGCGGGGTGGTTGATCGGAGGGGCGGCGGTGCTGCCTGCGCGCGACAGCGGAGGGTGAACGATGGCCTCATCGTGTTTTTTTCCTCTTTATTCGATCTGAACGGTAATGGATTAGGGGAGAGAAAGAATAGGAAGGGGGTGTTCATAAATATTTATATATTTTGTTGTTTTTAAATTTCAAAAAGCAATTTTTTAGTTCGAACTCGAAATCGAACCCACCGACTGAGACGACCCCAAACCCCGTACTGACGGTGGCAAGGGTAATCCTTGGAATATAACACAGAAATAGATAATAACAGAACAGAATTAAATAAATACACTAGATAATGCAAAATAGAATATGCTGGATAAACGTAATCATCAGAGTTACACAGTATACAGGATCATGCTTAGTACAAATACAGTTCAGCTATACATAAATGTCTACAGCGGAAACAAACATAATATGTACAACAGGAGCTGAACAGCATAAAAAGAGATAAATGATAGAATCCATCTTCAGCTCCAGCTATCTGGATAAAGCCTGCAAAACCTGAATACAAGGCTGCCTGTGTAGAAAAAGGGGCACCCGAGTTTGAAAGTGAAACAAACTACGAGCCAGTCATGGGACTGGTATGAGAAATCTACTCAACACATTTAAAATTTGGCTAATCACTGGACCACGCCATTTTCGTGGAACGGGTTCACTCCATCGGATTGCCAGTGCTTTAAAAACAAATCTTTCTTTTAAACATCGCAATGCTTTTTATAAAAATAAAGCCATTATAAGACTCAGTTCCCATCACACAATGCAACGCAAACCGGAGGATAGAGTTTTTACCTTATAATGGCCAAGATATGTTTGATATGAATAAAACAAAAGCATTTGATATTACTACTAGTGTTTATATGTTTCAAAAACGATTTTGAATCATAACTATCAATCATAGACGACATTAATGCCCCATACCACTATGTCGCCATATATAGGTATACAATCAAAACCGTACGGTCACGTATTTGGAAATTGGATTTCCTTCATGAACCAAGGCAAAAGATAGTCCTTACCGACTTCAAGACAATCTAGCCCATGTCTCAGGCAAGTACTCAGTCAAGCCTTTGGAGAGATAGGGCCGGTCCACTGATGTGGATTAAAATTCCTGAACACTACGTTTCCCCGCCCTATGGGGCGTAAATGAGCCAACGAATGACTCCATCGGTCCCGGATTGACCGATATATCCGAGGTGCCTCGCTATCCATCATCCAAATAAGTAAAATGTCAGGCCGTGTAAAAACACCGACACAACTCCTAGCTAGAAAGAAACGCATGCCCTCCCTGAGGTCCTTCTCCCGTTTCTGGTTCATACCGGGGTGTGAGGCTCGCGAATTCACGTTATACACAAAGCTACGCCACACAGGCGGTGCTTTGATCATCAATCACAAGACTTTGCTTTTCAACAGAAGCCCTGATCACTGCATCTTAGCATGTCACACAGGCAATTCATACCATGCAACTGATGGCTACCAATCACATAGAATAAATTCCAATGTCAGACACACAATCCATTTACAAGTCCGTTCTGGGTCGGAACGAAACCGGAGGCACTATATACCTCGCAAACCCATCGATCTACACGTACGTCTGGACGATCACCACTCATTATCCATATTTCGGGATGCCTCCCAATCAGGACATCAGTTGCCATCCAAACGAGGTGACGATTTCCGGTCTTCAACCACCATCTTCATCTTCGATTTCTTATCGTCGATTCAGTTATTCAGAATGGGATAAACCAGGATTTTCTGAGCAACTTGCGTATATAATAAACACGTGCTACATAAACACTACATAAGCATCATTTCAATTCATTAGTCACTAACCGTCAATCAGTAAGAGAACGATTTCCCAAATATTAACCCCGAAGGCCGAAACCAACATCAGATCAAAATCCAGGAAACCATTCGACTTAGCTAACCTTCAGTTAATTTCTAAATTTCACATCCATATCATTTATAATATTTTATAACGATTTATCGCTATTTTTATTTATTTTAAAATAGCCAATTTGTTCAAAACGATGCTTCGGGCCATAACGCGGCCGTGGCGCTGTTTTTCTTCAGATTTGATTTACACATATATGAATATCTAACCGTTGGATCTTCACAAATTTACATCATTAGAAAGATCTTTTCAAAACGAATCCAACAGTTCCAGTTTCGGGAAAATCCGACGGTCGGTTCTCCCGGTATAATCGTTTGAAGTTTCGATTTCAAAATACGAACTGCAGCGTCGTTATTCGATTTAATATAATTATATTTATATATGTATATAAATATAATCGATTCTTGCTCTGTTTTTCTTCAGATTTGAATTAAACATTCCAGACAATCCAACTGTTGGATTTTTACAAAGTTGGTGCCGTTGGAAAGATATTTCCAAAGCGAACCCAACGGTTGCGGTTTCGGGAAAATCCGATGGTCGGATCTCCCGCACTAATCATTTGAAATCACGGTTTCAAAATACGAACCGCAGCTTCGTTTTTCGATATATTTCAATTCCATATATATATATATCGATTCTTCAATTTCCAAACTATATTATTTTCAAACCTTTGATAAAAATGATATTTTTATCCAACCGACAATTATTCCAACACTTCGCTATTTCAACTATTCGTGTATATAGTAAAAATGTGATTTTTATTGTAAAATGATTTATTTCAAAACGCGACTATTTTATACAGTTAATATAGGTGATAAAAATAGGATTTTTATTATAAAACAATTTATTTCAAAACAAGATTATTTTATATAGTTCATATTGATGATAACAATAGTATTTTTATTATAAAACAATTTCTTTCAAAATATGAATACCATTCAACACATGAATTTCAATTCAACGAATGAATTTCGATTCAAGACATGAAGGTTTTCTATAGTTTGTATATATAGATAAAAAGGTGATTTTTATTGTTAAAACAATTTATTTAAAACACGAATACCATTCAACACATGAATTTTTATCCAACGAATGAATATCGATTCAACACATGAAGGTTTTCTATAGTTTATATATAGAGAGTAAAAAAAAGGTGATTTTTATCGTTAAAACAATTTATTCAAAACACGAATACCATTCAACACATGAATTTCAATTCAACGAATGAATTTCGATTCAACACATGAAGGTTTTCTATAGTTTGTATATATAGATAAAAAGGTGATTTTTATATTTAAATCACGAATACCATTCAACACATGAATTTCAATTCAACGAATGAATTTCTATTCAACACATGAAGGTTTTCTATTCAACAGACGAATATAATTTCAACACAGGAAAATAATTCTAATACATGAATATTATTCAAAGTTTCGGCAGCATAACGGCACGGTAGTTAAAATCGGGACCGTCCCTAGTACGGCTCCTCGCTCTACCTTAAAGCCTCACAGCTTTTGACAATGGGGAATCATGCATCTAGTTCGCACGCAGGCGGCATGTATATATTTTTTCATTTCCACAAACTAATCCTATGTGGTTTCAACCAAATATTTCTCAACCACAAACGGGTATTTTTCAACCACAATCAATCAATTTCAACCACAAACAATTCTAATCAACCATTCATAATCAACCAATTTTCACACCAATCACAACCAATAAATATCGTCCATGGTTTGTGGACGAGGGGCGTATATATATATATATATATATATATATATAGTATTTCACTTCTATTTCAACACATATATAATTTTTACAACGCATATATAACTTATACATCGAACGTACAACTTATACAACGGTTATACAAGAGGTGTACAACGCTTATATAACTCATACATCGACTTTATAATTTATACATCGTCGTTTCCCATATCGTTTATAAATTAGAAATCTAACATTGGGTTCCACTTGAAACACCCCACCTCCGTTAGGGTCACTCACAAAGGGAATGCCCTAATTTTGGTGGAGGTTTATAAGTATAAGTCACAGATACACAAGACAGATATAAATACACATATTTTTAAACAGCGGAAACAACAGCAACTTTTATTTCATCAAAATATGTGTTCCACAAACCATACGATAATTGTCTTACAATACTTCCAAAAACATTACATTTCCATAACTGTCTTGGTTATCAAAGAAGCATAAAACATAAAATAAAGCAACAAAATCCCCATAATGATATCCAAAGCCATGATCCAAGCCAAAGAGATCCAAACCGTACATCTACTGTCTTCAAGCTTGCAGAAGAGTCTGACTAAGCTGAGTTGTTTCCTCCCCGTGGACCTGGGGGGTGGGGACGAAAGAAAAGAAGACGAAAAGAAAAACGGAGTCAGACATAAAGCCTGAGTAAATCTAGTGACTTTTCAGTATGTGAATAAGAAAAGGATATGATAGACATAAACTGAAAACATGATAGTATCATAACTAAGGGAGTGTAGTCTAGAATCGAATATACTATCGAACCCACACTATATCTCTGCATTTACTAGAATTACTCTAACCGGCACCCCATGCTGAGGGTGAAATGATCCTTTTTGTTTTCTAAAGATCGGCTCCTACTCGTACGTGTGTCTTACGGCTACCCCAAGAAGTGTAGATACCTATGCTGGTCCCACCATGGGGTGTATCAAGGCCCATGGTGGCGGCCCCGACACAATTACTAGAAGACATAGGTTATACTACTGGTGCCCCCAGTGCCCTGCTTGTCTGCTCCGGAGTGCGTGCACGACCGCACACCGTTAGACCTACACTGTGCACCCAACAATTGTTGTTATTTGACCGCTTACAATCAGCCCAGTAATCGTGCCCCACCCTGCCTAGTTTCAGGGTACCGTTGATACCTAAATTGGGCTACTGCTGAAACGGGTCCCTACGTTACCAGGGTTTTGTAGTCAATCATGTTAAGTGGTTAAGTGTATGTATATACCTAACCCCCACCCATCAATATTTGTTAACATGTTGAATCTTGGTTAAGTGTTTTCAGTTGACTTAACCCTACTACCTGTCCTTAGCCTCTTGGAGCACCGACCACTCACATTAGATAGATATCACTACGGTTACTGGATGTGCCGGTTGGTTCCGGGCAGGTTTACACCGTAGTTCAGTCTAACCTCGGGTCTTTATTGGGCTCAATGTTTAACCACCCACATTGGATAGGTATTGTTGTGACTACTGGACAGCCGGGCGGGTCCGGGCAGGTTTATGTCACAACTCAATCCAACCTCGGGTCAAACATGTCGTCTTTTCTAGATTTACATATTTTATTATTTATGTAAACGTCATGTCGTCTTTTAATTTGGGTATAACAATTTATACCGCTAAAATGTCACAGTCGTTGGCACGCGCCAAACATGCCAACATATTTATTATATCATGTTTTTCACCCAACGCTATTACCCCCGTTTGTACGTACTAATGTTGGGCTCGACACAATTCAGCCCAATTTAATAAACGTGAGAAAAGGGGAAATCCAGAACATATAATATTTCTATGATACATAGAAGGTGTAGCACATGAACTTGCAAATTGGCGTTAACATAAACATTGGATCATGTGAATTTGCATTCAAAAATTGAAATACAACTAAATGGGTGTCACATAGGATGGCATATGTAGATTTATACAAACTTGGGTTTTAACATATTAACTTGGTATAATGTCGAACACAAAACTAGCATGTTGTAAATTAACCCAAAAATGTCCAAATCTAATATATAGTCTATTTCCACATGAACTTGCATAGTTTATGTAACCCAAACTGCATTTAACATAGTTCTGACCATACTTGTAATGTATCTAAGATGTATACGTAAGTTTTGAGGCATGTAGGCATAAAAGATCTCAGATCTAGGATATGTTTACATAAGTATATGGCCCATGATATCAACATAAACATAAAGGGGATATTAACATAAACATGAGAGGGATCTAATCATAGATTTTGCCACAAACTTGCAATTGCAGTTACTTTCATATACAATCGTATAATAAACTTGCATCGACCCATTTATGCCACTAATCAATACACAAAATCACGATAGAAACATTACAATACACAAGATCTACATCATTATACAACAATAATATAATTCTATTCTCAATTACATCGTATCACATCATAATTTTATTCAGATTCTGAAAGACCACTATCTTACAACGTGTGACGAGATCTTGTTTTCTGATTTCTGTTTTCTGAATTTGGGGGTGCTCTCCTTTGGGTAGCAATTTGTTGATTGATTTGATTAGACTTTAATTTGCTTCTTAGTTTGATTCTTGGCGGCTACGATCAACTCCTTCCTAGCAGCACGACGACTCCTCTCTTATTTTCTTATGTGAATTAGTTGAGTTTAGGGTGTATTTATAGAGTTTTCAAGTTAATTTGAGCCGTCAGATGCAAACAGGGAGGAAAATCAGACCGTACAGCACACCAGAAGTCGAACCAGGGTCAGACCCACCTGGTCAGGCTGACCAGGCAAGTCGACCTGCAAGTCGACTGCGCAGTCGACTTGGGGGGGCCAGGTCGACTGCCCAGTCGACACTAGTGTCGACCTGGTCACTGGGCGGGAATTTTCCCGCCTAACCCAGTTTGAACTCGAATTCGAATTTTAAAACCTGTTCTGTGCTGTTTTTAAATTTCAAATTTATTCTGAAACTTCCGGAGATCATAACTCCTTCATTCGGAGTCCGTTTCACGCAAACTCGGACTCTGTCTCAACTAGAATTCCGAGACGAACGCAATGGCGTAAGCCATTTCCCTTAATTCTTTCATCAGAATTAATTATACTTTAATTTATGAATATCACTGTTATAGAATATACGGGGTGTTACATTCTCCCCCAATTTAAAGGATTTCGTCCCCGAAATCTTCAAGTTTAGGAAGAATGTATATCCTACCATCCAATTGTCCATCTACTCAACCAACAAACACAGGTGTCCATTGTCCTTAAAGACTTCTAATGCTTTATGATCATATGCATTGTGTGTGTAAATGTCCCTATCTAATGCAGAAAACAGGCGGGCGACTGATTCAGTTGACCTCCTAAATGCGAATCATGTAAGTGTCATGAATCCATTATGTATGCAATTTTTTTTCCTACTCATAATTCTACATGAGTGCACAACAATTCATACAAATGCGATAACAATATGATACCATATAAAATTTCAACCACATATGAACGAGAATACATATATGCATATGCAGTATGAAGTGACTGAGCCGATCTAAAACCTAGGGTGTGTGTATATGCATCCATGAGCAACCACTAGCAATCACTTGCAACCACTTACAGCCATAATCCATAACATGTTTTCAAATACATGTTTGCATCCATTTGTTTTCTACCTAAGGAGTTAAGGAGAAAGGGTCGAGGAAATATGCCTAAAAGATAGATAAAGCATAACTTAAGGAAAAAGAGAGATCAAAGATGTACCCTCAAAAAGAAAAGGGTAGGCTGCACGTATTTTAGCCTCAGTTTCCCAAGTCGCGTCTTCCTTGGCGTCGCTCCACTGAACTTTGACGAGCTTGACTTCACGGTTGTGTAGCTTTTTCACTTCAGTTCCTAAGATGCGTGTTGGAACTCTTCTCACAGTTGCTTCACGTTCCACTTCGGCTTCTTCTAGAATGCTAGGCTCTACTATTTCAGCAGACTCGTGTAAATACTTCCGGGGGTGAGAAACATGAAAGACGTTGTGAACTCCGGCCAGTTTTTCGGGTAGCTCTAATCTATAGGCCATCTTCCCAACCTTCTCGATGATAGGAAATGGTCCTACAAATCTCGGTGCTAGCTTTCCATTGGATCCAAAACGAACAACGTTCCTTAGAGGAGATACCTTAAGAAAAACTCTGTCCCCAACCTCAAACTCAAGGTCGGTCCTTCTCTTGTCGGCGTAGGATTTCTGTCTATCATGGGCCGTCTTCATCCTTCTTCGTATCAAGTCCACTTTTTCTGAAGTTTCTCTGATCATGTCTGGACCAAGAATAACCTTATCTGTAGACTCCCACCAACAAGTTGGTGACTTGCACGGTCTTCCATACAATGCTTCGAAGGGTGCCATGCCTATGGTAGCTTGAAAGCTATTGTTGTAAGCAAACTCCACTAAGGGAAGGTAATCCTCCCATGTCCCTCCAAAGTCTAGAATGCAAAGTCTCAAAAGATCCTCTAAAACTCTATTCACCCTTTCCGTCTGGCCATCGGTCTGAGGGTGATAGGCTGTGCTTAAACATAACTGAGTGCCTACAGCTTCTTGCAAACTTCGCCAAAACTCGCTTGTGAAGATAGGGTCTCGGTCACTAACAATGCTGGAGGGTATCCCATGGAGTCGAACTATCTCCTTGATGTAAAGAGACGCTAGGGATAAGGCGGTCCTTCTACTCTTGACAGGTAAAAAGTGGGCGCTCTTTGTAAGCCTATCCACTATTACCCAAATGCTAGTATTGCCCCTTCTTGACCTAGGCAGCCCATCAACGAAGTCCATTGAAATGCTATCCCACTTCCACTGTGGGACCTCTAGGGGATGAAGCAGTCCTCCAGGCTTTTTCTGTTCCGCTTTAACTTGTTGGCATACCATACACTTAGAAACGAAATCTGCCACGTCCTTCTTCATGCCATTCCAAAAGAAAACTCTTTTCATGTCCTTGTACATTTTGTCTCCTCCTGGGTGTATTGTAATCTTGGAACGATGTGCTTCCTCGAGAACCTTCTTTATCAACTCCCTTGCTTGTGGAACGCATAGTCTTCCATCGCGTCTCAGCCAGCCTTTATCATCGATAGAGTATCTACTGAGGTGACTAGAAGTCTCACCCCTAATTAGCTTATCAACCACTTCAACTAGCTGAGGGTCTTCGCGTTGTGCAGTCCCTATTGTATCCAAAAGAGTAGGGCGCACCTCTAGAGATGCTAAAAAACCCGGTACGAAATTAGAGGAGGGCCTAAAGTTAAAACTGGCTATATACTCTAGGCTTTGCCTTTCTACAAAGAGTGGGCTTAGGGTCAGTTTCTTTCTACTCAAGGCGTCTGCCACCACATTGCCCTTGCCCGGAGTATAGGAAATCTCGATGTCATACGAGGCAAGAAACTCCATCCATCTCTGCTGCCTCAAGTTAAGATCTTTCTGCGAGAAAAGATATTTCAACGATTTATGGTCAGTGTAAAGTTCGAACTTGTCACCTAGGAGATAATGTCGCCAAGACTTAAGTGCAAAGATGATGGCGGCTAACTCAAGATCGTGGGTCGGGTAGTTCTTTTCATGAACTTTCAATTGCCTTCCACCATAAGCTACTACCATCCCTTCTTGCATCAAGACAACGCCTAGCCCTGTCCCACATGCATCTATATAAACTGTGAACATCTTGCTTCCGTCTGGCAGAGTCAGGACTGGGGCTGTTGTAAGAGCCCTTTTTAGGCGTTGGAAAGCCAACTCGCAATCCAAGTCCCAATTGAACACTAGATTCTTCTTTGTCAGCCTTGTGAGTGGAGCTGAGATTTTCGCAAAATCCCTTATGAATTTTTGGTAGAAACCTGCTAGTCCTAGAAAACTTCGGACCTCAGTTGCATTCTTTGGTGCCTTCCAGTCTTGCACCGCAACTACCTTCGCGGGGTCTACGGCCAGCCCTTCTTTAGATACTACATGCCCAAGAAACCTTACTTCTTCTCTCCAAAAGTGGCATTTTGAAAATTTTGCCTTTAGCTGATGTGCTCGGAGAGTATCCATGATTTCCTTCAGATGTTGAGCATGCTCCTCCTCACTCTTTGAAAAGATCAAGATATTGTCTACGAAGACAACCACAAACTTGTTGAGGAATTCTCTGAACACTCTGCTCATTAGGTCCACGAAATAAGCGGGTGCATTCGTCAGGCCGAAAGGCATGACAAGCCACTCAAAGAAACCGTCTGGGGTTCTGAACGTCGTTTTATCAATACTATCCTCAGCTACTCTTAGCTGATGGAACCCAGTTGCTAGATCAAGTTGGGAGAAAACCGATGCGCCTACTAGCTGATCAAAAAAATCATCGATTCGGGGAAGAGGGTGCCTATTTTTCTTGGTCAACTTGTTTAACTCCCTATAGTCAACACAGAGGCGAAGCGAACCGTCTGCTTTGGTTGCGAACACCACTGGAGCACCCCATTCTGAAATGCTCCTTCTAATGAACCCCTTTTCTAGAAGCTCTTTAACCTGGTTACTGAGCTCCTTCCTCTCTTTTGGAGCCATATGTCTGACAGGTAAAGCTACGGGCTTTGCATTATCTACCAGATAGATACGGAAGTCTATTTCCCGCTTCGGAGGTAAGCCTTTCACCTCCTCGAAGACATCCGGATATTCCCGGACTACTCTAACCGACTGCAAATTCTCGTCAGAAGCATCAAGTGACTCTAGATAACTAAGCATAACAGCATTCAAAGGGTTACAGGAAATTTCTAGAGTGTTACCAAGCCGAGTCAAGAGTCTAACTATTCTTTTCTCACAATCAAGAATGGCACCGTTACTGGATAACCAGTCCATGCCTAAGATCAAACCATATCCCGAGAAGCCTAGAACAAAGGCATTACAACTAAACTCAACACTGAGAATAGAGATTTTCAAACCCAAACAAACCATTGACAAGTAAGCGGAGCCCCCAATTGGATTTGAAACTACTAAGGGATCCTCAACCATGCTAGTGTCTAGATGCAGAGATTCTACTATAGCAGATGAAATAAAGGAGTGTGATGCACCAGAGTCAAAAAGTGTGCGAACTAGATGATCATAAAGATAGACTACACTTTCTACAGAAATATTACTACCTCGTTCCTGTGGAGGTGCTGTCAGAGCATGAACTTGACCCCCTGAAGTAGATCCAGCTTTCTGTCCCTGTCCTTTCTTCTTTGGGCAGTCCTTAGCTTGGTGCCCAGTCTCTCCGCAATGAAAGCAACCATCCATCTTTGCCTTCTTCTTCCGACAGTCTTTCTCTATATGTCCAGCTATGCCACAGAAATGGCACTTTCTCTTCTCACGGGACTTCTTGTTTTTTCCTCCTTTCTTAAAGTCTGTCTACTTAGCCTGTAAACCTTCTTTCTTTTCCTCCACCTTAGTCTCTTTCTTGCCGTGGTCTTCCTCGTGTAGCAACGCCATGTCCACCAAGATTTCATAAGTCGCTCCCGTGGACACATGGGTCATGGAAAGGCTGTGTATAGGCTCATTCAGACCTTTGACGAAGCGAAGCGCCTTCTTGTGTTGGATATTTACTAAGTCCAGCCCAAATCTGGCCAACTGATTAAACTGATTGACGTACTCCCTGACCGTCATGCTTCCCTGTTTAAGATTCAAAAACTTCTCAATTTGCAGGCTCCTTTCAGCTTGGGAGAGGAATTTCAGTTCGAACCTTGTCCTAAAATCATCCCAAGTTTCCACTGCCCTCTGAGCATTAGTGATCTCCCACCAATAGGAAGCTTCATCTTTGAGCAACCACACTGCTAGCTGTATCTTTTGCCTATCATCAACTCCGAAGATGTCAAACAGATCCTCGGTCTCCTTTAGCCAATTTCTTGCTCCTACAAAGGGTTCAGTTCCATGGAAGTCTTTTCCACCCATAGACTTGAAGTCTCTACATGTTTTGGCAAAAGCATTTCCAAGGGGAGGAGCAGGAGGAGGAGGAACTGGTGCAACTTGGGGAGGAAGGATATCTGCCGGGCCCACGCCATTTGCGGCCCTAGCTTCTAAGAACCTCCTAAACCAACCGGGTATCGGTACTCCTTCAAGAATGTTAAGGTCTCCAGACATGCTGAAACAGAAAGGAAAGATTCAAAACGAAGGATAGAGGGAGATAGTACACATGGATTTGGGGGATCATGCCTTTTAAAATATAACACTTTTTCTAAAAAAATGCTTCTTTAAACTTTCTTTTGAAAATAATATCAAAAACTTTATCTTATCTGGTAAACCTATGCTCTGATACCAAGTGAAACACCCCACCTCCGTTAGGGTCACTCACAAAGGGAATGCCCTAATTTTGGTGGAGGTTTATAAGTATAAGTCACAGATACACAAGACAGATATAAATACACATATTTTTAAACAGCGGAAACAACAGCAACTTTTATTTCATCAAAATACGTGTTCCACAAACCATACGAAGCTTGTCTTACAATACTTCCAAAAACATTACATTTCCAAAACTGTCTTGATTATCAAAGAAGCATAAAACATAAAATAAAGCAACAAAATCCCCATAGTGATATCCAAATCCATGATCCAAGCCAAAGAGATCCAAACCGTGCATCTACTGTCTTCAAGCTTGCAGAAGAGTCTAACTAAGCTGAGTTGTTTCCTCCCTGTGGACCTGGGGGGTGGGGACGAAAGAAAAGAAGACGAAAAGAAAAACGGAGTCAGACATAAAGCCTGAGTAAATCTAGTGATTTTTCAGTATGTGAATAAGAAAAGGATATGATAGACATAAACTGAAAACAGGATAGTATCATAACTAAGGGAGTGTAGTCTAGAATCGAATATACTATCGAACCCACACTATATCTCTGCATTTACTAGAATTACTCTAACCGGCACCCCATGCTGAGGGTGAAGTGATCCTTTTTGTTTTCTAAAGATCGGCTCCTAATCGTACATGTGTCTTACGGCTACCCCAAGAAGTGTAGATACCTATGCTGGTCCCACCATGGGGTGTATTAAGGCCTATGGTGGCGGCCCCGACACAATTACTAGAAGACATAGGTTATACTACTGGTGCCCCCAGTGCCCTGCTTGTCTGCTCCGGAGTGCGTGCACGACCGCACACCGTTAGACCTACACTGTGCACCCAACAATTGCCGTTATTTGACCGCTGTAACGGCTGGAAATTTCCGACTCCTCGAGAGTCGGAAATTCCGAGACGTTAGTGAAAGAATTTAGAAGGTGAGAAAGAAAAGATAGAACTAATAGAATAAAAGAAGAAGAACATCAGAATCATCAGAGTAACACGAATCTCACAGCGGAACGAATAACATATAATATATAACATAACTTTGAAGTAAACAGTTATATATATACAATAGCACTTATCAGAGTACAACACTTACAACACAGCGGAAATAACTATAGCTATAGAATCTTGAAGTCTCCTGCTCCAAGCTCTCCAAGTATATCTGTAAATCCCAACTACTTGACTGCCCGTACAAATTTAGGCACCCAAGAGTTTAGGGAAAACAACAAAGTAAACTCCGGGTCAGTCATGGGACTGGTATGAGTAAAATAGTTTAAAACAGGTATAGGATATCTCATAAGACCACGCCGTGAATACGGAATGGGTTTTTCCCTTATGAGTATCTGAACAACTTTGACAAGCAATATCATTGTGATATTATAATAATGTCTAAGTACAAATAGGTATCAATCTAGCAGAAACGCTTGCATCTCACGTTCTACATACATAGTATAAAATCATAAACCGCAGGGCGCTTATCGGAGAATGGATTCCAACAGACAAGGTATGGGAGCACCTTCTGAATAGTGTACTCTAGAGGTGATACACTCAGGGTTCAACAAGAACGTCTTGCAACCCGACCACACATGACCGCTCACTCATTTAGCTTGAGTGTCGCGAATATATTGCCACCACGGTTGTAGGCCATCAAACCGTCATCCGAAGATACAGAATCAAAAAGAAGTATAAATATGAATATTCACTAGATCGGTGACAATACACCCTGCTTGGGGATGACCCAACTAGCCATGCTGCCTAGCCCAACTTTTGTTACTTCCCGGTGTGAGGCTAGAAGCTACGTCTATCTTCAGAACATCTGATCACCATTCACTTTGAATGCCACATCGTCATACCCGCCAAATCACAAATTGACTTATCCAAAAATAACACGGGTATATAGCTAAGAGAAACGAATTCCTCCGCCACCAAACGTGAATACGTTTGAACAGATCAACTTACGCGATCTATTGGATATACTCTGTCAGACCTTCTTCCATATACGTTGTCCTGGGACTGGACAAACCGAAGGCACTATTCAGTGAATCCATCCTACCTAGGCTTTTCACAATAGCCCTTGCACTTCACTCCGTCTTCAATTATCTTCAGCGTACTTGATTCGCAACGCTTATGCTAATACGGAGTGGTTCTTCGGATAATAATCCAACCGGTCTCTCCGTATTTACAACGTGAATATGGTCAAAACTTTGATAGTCTGTGATTCAACTATCAAATGAAAACATGTCGGTGTACAAACAACGATCTTATTTCCAAATGGAAATTCGATCGATCAATCATCATATGTTCATATTTCCTTATTTCATATATTTAGAAAATATATGTTATTAATCATTGGAAAACATTTCCATAGCTTATTTTCACATCACTATTATTTCGCAACTATCAGTCCCTAACTGTAACTAGTATGAGAACAATTCTCTAAGTATCAATTCGGAAGGTCGAAACCAACATCAGATCGTCACTTCGAAAACCGTTCAACTTACCCTCTCCAGTCAGTTTCTGAATTTGCTTAACTCTATTTCTTAAATTCTAATCATGAAAACATTTCATTTTCTATGTTTAGAAAACATATCTGACTATATTTGGAAAACGTTTCCAAAACTCATTTACGGATTTCCAATGGACGTTGTATAAAACATCGTTTCGCTTAATCCATTTATCGCTTATTCCTTAACTTTATTTCAGATCAACCTTTCTATCGAACCACAACTATTCCTTTGTCAATTCTGAAGTCAATCAAGTTGGGGTATAATTACCTCTCAGACCTTAATTGAACAACGTCCTTTACTGTGAAATAGATGAAGTTCGTCACTCACTTTTTCCAATCATTTGTTTACGCAAATTCTCGGATTCAGGTTACGAATCCACTTCTTATATGAAAACGTTTGATTATAACTATAACGTTATAATCCTACTCCTGCAATGTCTAACCTAAATTATAACTTTATCTCCTAACTCGAATAATTTAACAGACACCTAATTTCTAAATCAATAACTAAATCTTGATTTAAACCCTGGAAAGTAAATAGTACTTTTCCCGAATTTGCTATAATCGAATTCGACGTATAACTCTCTTTCGAGTAATCTCTATTCGATTAACTCTCCCTCGAATAACCTATATTCGATTATCTCTCTCCGAATAACTCATATTCGAAATCTCTCTCTTTCGAATAAACAATATACGATCTCTTTCTTCCGTATATGCTATATTCGAAAATCTCCTTTCGATTTACTAATCGATAACTCCTTTCGATCAAACTAAAATCGATAACTCCTTTAACTCTATTCGAATAACTAATATTCGACTAACTCCTTTGGATCAACTCATTTGATTAACTCCTTCGAATAACTAATTCGAATAACTTACCTTCGAGTAACCAATATTCGATTTACTCTAACTCGATTAACTTACTTCTAATCGATTTACTCCATTTCGATTCAACTTAATTCAAATCGATTAACTTAACTCAAATTGATTAACTCCTTTCGAATAACTAAATTCGATTTAACTTCTCTAACTCTACTCGAATAAATTATATTCGATTAACTCTTTTAACTTTACTCGAATAAACTATATTCGATTAAAACTTTCTTTCGAATAACTATATTCGATTAACTCTTCGTCTAACTCCTTTGGATTAACTCTTCGAATAACTCCTTTGGATTAACTCTTCGACTAACTCCTTCGGATTAACTAACTTCGAATAACTCCTTTGGATTAGCTAACTTCGAATAACTCCTTTGGATTAACTAACTTCGAATAACTCCTTTGGATTAGCTAACTTTGAATAACCAATATTCGATAACTACTCTTCGAATAATATTCGATAACTCTTCTCAAATGAATCACATTTGATTTCTCCACTCGAATAAACTATATTCGATAACTCTTCTCAAATGAATAACATTTGATTTCTCCACTCGAATAAACTATATTCGCTTACTCTTCCCTCGAATATACCATATTCGATAACTCTACTTCGAATAAGTGATATTCGGCAACTCTACTCGATTAACTCCACTTGGATAACTCTAACCGGTTAACTCTAACTGGTCAATTCTAACTGAGTAACTCTACTGATCAACCCTAACTGGTCAACTTTAACTGGTCAACTTTAACTGGTCAACTCTAACTGTTTATCTTTAACTGGTAAACTTTAACTGGTTAACTCAAATGGTTTAACCTAACTGGTTAACTCAAATGGTTTAACCTAACTTGATTTACTTGTCTCGATTAACTGAACTAATCCACTTAGTTTAACTTAGTTAATTCACTTTGATTAACTCTAACCGATTTACTTAGTTTAACTCAGCTAATTCACTTTGATTAACCCAACTAATTTACTTCGATTAACCAATTAGTTTAACTTGACTAATTCACTTAGTTTGACGCAACTAATTCACTTTGATTTACAAATTAGTTTAACTTAACTAAGTCACTTAGTTTGACGCAACTAATTCACTTTGATTTACCAATTAGTTTAACTTAACTAATTCACTTTGGTTAACTTAACCAATTAGTTTGATTAACTCGACTAACTTGCTTTGGTTAACCTAACAAATTACTTTGTTTAACTCTATTCGAATAAGTAATTCGAATCACTCTAATGTGTTTAACTCTATTCAAACATCTAATTCGAATAACTCATTTCGAATAACTAAATTCGATTAACTCCTTTTATTTACGTTTATTCATTTCAAAAGATTTCCTTTTTACAACGTTTATCCATTGATAAAGATTTACTTTTTACAACGTTTATCCATTTATAAAGATTTACTTTTAGTAACGGTTCTTCACTTTATAAATGTCCTTTTAATAACGTTTCTACTTCTCTATATAAGTCCAGACTTATATATATTCCATTTATCAACGATAAATAATTTATTTAATTTATAAAACATTATTTATAAATTAATCTACTTCAATTTATCTGTTTAAAACAGATTTCCTATTTAATATCTCATTTAAATCCATATCGTGTTATACCGTGTGCGAAGCACGTGTTTAAATCTATCCTTGTATAATTCTATTTATTTTCCGAACAAGTGTTCCTTTATTTATTCCCTAAATAAATATCCCTTTATTCCATTTATTTATAATCTAAATAAATGTTCCTTTATTTATTTCCTAAATAAATAAATGTTTTCATTTTATAAAATCCTATCGATCTTATAAATAAGATTTATTTTCAATATAAACATTGAAAATTTCCTTTTTTACATTCTAGTATCACCTACGGTGTGTAACGTGTCGTATAACAATGATCGGTATCATTCAACCATATGAAATCAATAACAGATTTCATAACACATCATATATCACAATATATGAAAAACGGTAAAATAAATGTTGAGGAATCCAGTCGGATTCCTCCAACCTGTTTCCCTGCATCACAGATGTTAGACAATACAACAACATCGATTTCACTTCACTGTGAAATATTCTGATAGCAGAATCAACATATGACTATTTAACGGTTTATATATATACGTAAATATATATATAAAATCTCTACTAACTGACTAGCAGTTCAATCAAACAGTCAACACGTAGTCAAACAGTCAAACAAATAATATTTTAACAGTTCTAAGAATACAACATGAAAATAAAACTGTTTAGAGTTTGTGAGATTTACTCACATTTGACAATCATCGTTAATAACGATAATCATCGCTTGATTTGATTCAGACGGACAATTTATTTTGCATAAATTTCAACGAGCTCCGGCGGACTTCCAGTCAGTTCCATCGTGTAGTGTCCGTCCATACGATCCCAACGGATCTTGTTTTGCTCAATTCTGATATCGTATGGTCAAGTTATGATATCGACAAGTTTATACGTTATTTAAATTAAATTTAACTAATATTATTATAAATTTGGCCTTACATATATTGATTCGGCCCATCATCCTGATCCACGCTGGTCCCTTTCCTTCCAGTATTAAAAACGTGTGTGCTCCAGTGATCTTCACTTCCCTTTTTCGAAACTCTACGCACTTTCCTTTTTTATACATTTTGTTTTCTCTATATTTTTTTACACATGGGCCTTACTGAAAACAAAGTATCAGCCCAATACTTCTTTAGATAAACCCCACGTCCGTACCTGTTTTGCTTCATCTTCTTCATGAACATGGAACTTCCGCCTCCTGTTCACGCACCCAAGCCCCGTACCCTCTTCTCGCGCCACTTCCTGCTTTCGTTTACACCCTCTGCCGCATCTTTAAACTTCCATTACCTCTCCAACAGTCCACCGCATTCCAACAAAACAAAAGCCATGGCCGACTCCTCACCACCCTGCTCTTTCGCTCCCTGGTTCTCCTCTAAATGAACAAAACTTTTGCCGCTCCATTACCTGCGTGTGCCCACAAATCCTTCCTCACACTTCACCACACACCAGCATGTCACCATTTCCTTCATCCTTGACACAGTCTATCCGAAACTTCATTATACCCGCAAGCCTATACCATTTCCGCACCCTCTTCTTTTCCACGTGCCTTCCACCTTCCACGTCCTTGCTCCCCCTACCACGCCTGCACAAGTTTACATCACCTCCACCACTCCATGTATACGTTGTCATCAAATCCTACTTCCCGTAAATATTCCGAACACAAATGCTTCACCGTTACCGTGATTTACAGCCCACCCTACTGACCTTCTCGCACCCAAGCCTTCCACTCAGCAAGTTTGGTGACTTCTTTTATTTTTGAGAAATAAATAGGTGTTTTTGAATCCACGTTTGGATTTACTTTTCTGAGTAGAGTATTGGATTTGTTTTAAGTTTTTGTAGTGGAAGGATGGAGTACTGGTTTGTTTAGTGGTGAGGAATGTCGCACGTCTTCTGCACAATATCCATTTAATTATGCGGCTTCACGGTAGCACACAATACTCTACACAATATGATAATGTTTTGAAGGGACGTAGACCTTTAAGTAACGAAACAAATATATATAAATATAGGGTAGTTTCTTTTATATTATAAAGTTTAACGCACCCCATTTCGTAGAGTTCCGTTCATATCTGAGCTGTTGCGGACATAAATGAGAATACGATCGTGTCCAGTGAGGTGTCATGATCCCAAAAATAAAATAATATCGGTAGGTGGACTCATATTTTGAAACTTCAAAATGTTGATTTCAGGGTGCGAAATACTTCAAATACAAAGTTGCTTATTTAATTAATTAAAAATTACAGTAAAATTCTAAAAATTAAATTATCACTACGTCTCAAAAGAACCTTGTTTAAATTCAAGCCTGATATTTAAATATTCTCAAATAACCGTTATGGTCAGGGCGTTGCATTTCTGAGAATTTGATTTGGACGTAACTCAAAATCTACACGACGAAATCTCGATTTTTCTCTTCCATATGGAAAATATAGTTCAACAGATCCGTACGTTTCTTGTTTCACAGAAATCCGGCTTAAAATGAATCATGTACATTCAGTTGAAGTTCGAATCGCCAAATTTCAAACTACCGCGACGTTTCAGGTTCGTTTTAATTATAATTATAATTTATAAGTTCGAACGTTGTACTTTAAGTTATCGATATCGCCAAATCGATATATAAATAATTAAATAAATTAATTATTCGACAGCTAACAAAACGCGCCATTACAGACTTCCCCCCTTAAAATAATTTCGTCCTCGAAATTGCTAAGTTAGGAAAATGCTACCAACTTTACTAACTAGATTCAAATATCTTTTAGTTTACTTCTCAACTCCAGTTTCAACTGAACCATTAAATTTTAATTAATTTATTAATTCATTTCCGACCAACTAAAATTTTCAAAAATTCTGAAAATTTTCTAACACCTTAAATTTTCGAAAAATTTCGCCATAACCTCCTTTGTACGGCTCAATACGTCAAACCACAACTCGCCTCTCTAGGCCTCCTCCAACCCAAAAGAAAATCAAACAGCCAAGCGGCTTGCCAATTCGGCTTATAAATCTCATATCCATATATAATATAAACTGGTACCTTTTGGTCGGGCATATCAACTCTATCCCTTGCATCTGCTACCACTTCAACATATACCAATGTTATCCATTCCAATTGATCTCCAATCAGTTCATATCCTCAAATCCAAATCGAATTTCATTCGAACTCTAATATCAAATTCCAAATTATTGACTTATCAATTTGGTTCCATTCTAGATTATCTCTAATCCAATTCAATTTTATTTAACTCGGTTCAAGTTAAATTTCAATTTATTTTTACCATCTCATTTTATTTAACTTCATTAGTTAAATTTTAATTCCAGAACTTAAGTTCCTGGGTTTCTTTCAAATCAATTTGAAATCATAATGCCAATTCAAAACCTTTGAATTTCTAAACAACTTGTTTTCTCAAAACAATTCAAAAACAAAACCTTTGGTAGTAATCCGTCACTTAGAACTCAAAAATGAACACTGATGATGTCTAGATTCATCATCAGAATCTATCTTCCAGCTATCGACGTGAGTTCAATACTATATCTCTTTTCAAAATCATTTTAAACCTTTTCATTTGAAATACATTTCAAATATTTTTCACACTGCTTGAAAACATTTCAAAATCTCCCTGAAACTTAAAATTTCCTTATTTTAAATTCCAAATTCTGATTTAAATTCATATTTAATTCAAACTATTTCATATATTACATTCATATGATTTCTGATTGGTCATTTATAACCATTTCACCCTTTTATAATCTTATTCGATTATAATAACAACCAACACAATCAATATACTATAATAATTTCCAGATATATATTTCTTCTATAACCAAATATATTTTGGGAAAAATTATTTCATTTACCCTCTTTCAAAACATACCATGACGGTTCATCGTATTCGAGTGTTTAGTAACCCTTATCGATACAGTGGATCAACTGATCGACCAGAATTCATAAGCCACTCAACCAATGAGTCTCCACAATATAAAACCATTTTATATTGAATAACAATTACGCGCTCATATATATACACTCAAACTCAATCTAGGATATTACTAATCCCATCTCTATCGAGTTATGCCACAGAGCCAAGGTAATCAGTTAACTTAAGCTCTGATACCAACTGTAACGGCTGGAAATTTCCGACTCCTCGAGAGTCGGAAATTCCGAGACGTTAGTGAAAGAATTTAGAAGGCGAGAAAGAAAAGATAGAACTAATAGAATAGAAGAAGAAGAAGAACATCAGAATCATCAGAGTAACACGAATCTCACAGCGGAACGAATAACATATAATATATAACATAACTTTGAAGTAAACAGTTATATATATACAATAGCACTTATCAGAGTACAACACTTACAACACAGCGGAAATAACTATAGCTATAGAATCTTGAAGTCTCCTGCTCCAAGCTCTCCAAGTATATCTGTAAATCCCGACTACTTGACTGCCCGTACAAATTTAGGCACCCAAGAGTTTAGGGAAAACAACAAAGTAAACTCCGGGTCAGTCATGGGACTGGTATGAGTAAAATAGTTTAAAACAGGTATAGGATATCTCATAAGACCACGCCGTGAATACGGAACGGGTTTTTCCCTTATGAGTATCTGAACAACTTTGACAAGCAATATCATTGTGATATTATAATAATGTCTAAGTACAAATAGGTATCAATCTAGCAGAAACGCTTGCATCTCACGTTCTACATACATAGTATAAAATCATAAACCGCAGGGCGCTTATCGGAGAATGGATTCCAGCAGACAAGGTATGGGAGCACCTTCTGAATAGTGTACTCTAGAGGTGATACACTCAGGGTTCAACAAGAACGTCTTGCAACCCGACCACACATGACCGCTCACTCATTTAGCTTGAGTGTCGCGAATATATTGCCACCACGGTTGTAGGCCATCAAACCGTCATCCGAAGATACAGAATCAAAAAGAAGTATAAATATGAATATTCACTAGATCGGTGACAATACACCGTGCTTGGGGATGACCCAACTAGCCATGCTGCCTAGCCCAACTTTTGTTACTTCCCGGTGTGAGGCTAGAAGCTACGTCTATCTTCAGAACATCTGATCACCATTCACTTTGAATGCCACATCGTCATACCCGCCAAATCACAAATTGACTTATCCAAAAATAACACGGGTATATAGCTAAGAGAAACGAATTCCTCCGCCACCAAACGTGAATACGTTTGAACAGATCAACTTACGCGATCTATTGGATATACTCTGTCAGACCTTCTTCCATATACGTTGTCCTGGGACTGGACAAACCGAAGGCACTATTCAGTGAATCCATCCTACCTAGGCTTTTCACAATAGCCCTTGCACTTCACTCCGTCTTCAATTATCTTCAGCGTACTTGATTCGCAATGCTTATGCTAATACGGAGTGGTTCTTCGGATAATAATCCAACCGGTCTCTCCATATTTACAACGTGAATATGGTCAAAACTTTGATAGTCTGTGATTCAACTATCAAATGAAAACATGTCGGTGTACAAACAACGATCTTATTTCCAAATGGAATTTCGATCGATCAATCATCATATGTTCATATTTCCTTATTTCATATATTTAGAAAATATATGTTATTAATCATTGGAAAACATTTCCATAGCTTATTTTCACATCACTATTATTTCGCAACTATCAGTCCCTAACTGTAACTAGTATGAGAACAATTCTCTAAGTATCAATTCGGAAGGTCGAAACCAACATCAGATCGTCACTTCGAAAACCGTTCAACTTACCCTCTCCAGTTAGTTTCTGAATTTGCTTAACTCTATTTCTTAAATTCTAATCATGAAAACATTTCATTTTCTATGTTTAGAAAACATATCTGACTATATTTGGAAAACGTTTCCAAAACTCATTTACGGATTTCCAATGAACGTTGTATAAAACATCGTTTCGCTTAATCCATTTATCGCTTATTCCTTAACTTTATTTCAGATCAACCTTTCTATCGAACCACAACTATTCCTTTGTCAATTCTGAAGTCAATCAAGTTGGGGTATAATTACCTCTCAGACCTTAATTGAACAACGTCCTTTACTGTGAAATAGATGAAGTTCGTCACTCACTTTTTCCAATCATCTGTTTACGCAAATTCTCGGATTCAGGTTACGAATCCACTTCTTATATGAAAACGTTTGATTATAACTATAACGTTATAATCCTACTCCTGCAATGTCTAACCTAAATTATAACTTTATCTCCTAACTCGAATAATTTAACAGACACCTAATTTCTAAATCAATAACTAAATCTTAATTTAAACCCTGGAAAGTAAATAGTACTTTTCCCGAATTTGCTATAATCGAATTCGACGTATAACTCTCTTTCGAGTAATCTCTATTCGATTAACTCTCCCTCGAATAACCTATATTCGATTATCTCTCTTCGAATAACTCATATTCGAAATCTCTCTCTTTTGAATAAACAATATACGATCTCTTTCTTCCGTATATGCTATATTCGAAAATCTCCTTTCGATTTACTAATCGATAACTCCTTTCGATCAAACTAAATTCGATAACTCCTTTAACTCTATTCGAATAACTAATATTCGACTAACTCCTTTGGATCAACTCATTTAATTAACTCCTTCGAATAACTAATTCGAATAACTTACCTTCGAGTAACCAATATTCGATTTACTCTAACTCGATTAACTTACTTCTAATCGATTTACTCCATTTCGATTCAACTTAATTCAAATCGATTAACTTAACTCAAATTGATTAACTCCTTTCGAATAACTAAATTCGATTTAACTTCTCTAACTCTACTCGAATAAATTATATTCGATTAACTCTTTTAACTTTACTCGAATAAACTATATTCGATTAACACTTTCTTTCGAATAACTATATTCGATTAACTCTTCGTCTAACTCCTTTGGATTAACTCTTCGAATAACTCCTTTGGATTAACTCTTCGACTAACTCCTTCGGATTAACTAACTTCGAATAACTCCTTTGGATTAGCTAACTTCGAATAACTCCTTTGGATTAACTAACTTCGAATAACTCCTTTGGATTAGCTAACTTCGAATAACCAATATTCGATAACTACTCTTCGAATAATATTCGACAACTCTTCTCAAATGAATCACATTTGATTTCTCCACTCGAATAAACTATATTCGATAACTCTTCTCAAATGAATAACATTTGATTTCTCCACTCGAATAAACTATATTCGCTTACTCTTCCCTCGAATATACCATATTCGATAACTCTACTTCGAATAAGTGATATTCGGCAACTCTACTCGATTAACTCCACTTGGATAACTCTAACCGGTTAACTCTAACTGGTCAATTCTAACTGAGTAACTCTACTGATCAACCCTAACTGGTCAACTTTAACTGGTCAACTTTAACTGGTCAACTCTAACTGTTTATCTTTAACCGGTAAACCTAACTGGTTAACTCAAATGGTTTAACCTAACTTGATTTACTTGTCTCGATTAACTGAACTAATCCACTTAGTTTAACTTAGTTAATTCACTTTGATTAACTCTAACCGATTTACTTAGTTTAACTCAGCTAATTCACTTTGATTAACCCAACTAATTTACTTCGATTAACCAATTAGTTTAACTTGACTAATTCACTTAGTTTGACGCAACTAATTCACTTTGATTTACAAATTAGTTTAACTTAACTAAGTCACTTAGTTTGACGCAACTAATTCACTTTGATTTACCAATTAGTTTAACTTAACTAATTCACTTTGGTTAACTTAACCAATTACTTTGATTAACTCGACTAACTTGCTTTGGTTAACCTAACAAATTACTTTGTTTAACTCTATTCGAATAAGTAATTCGAATCACTCTAATGTGTTTAACTCTATTCAAACATCTAATTCGAATAACTCATTTCGAATAACTAAATTCGATTAACTCCTTTTATTTACGTTTATTCATTTCAAAAGATTTCCTTTTTACAACGTTTATCCATTGATAAAGATTTACTTTTTACAACGTTTATCCATTTATAAAGATTTACTTTTAGTAACGGTTCTTCACTTTATAAATGTCCTTTTAATAACGTTTCTACTTCTCTATATAAGTCCAGACTTATATATATTCCATTTATCAACGATAAATAATTTATTTAATTTATAAAACATTATTTATAAATTAATCTACTTCAATTTATCTGTTTAAAACAGATTTCCTATTTAATATCTCATTTAAATCCATATCGTGTTATACCGTGTGCGAAGCACGTGTTTAAATCTATCCTTGTATAATTCTATTTATTTTCCGAACAAGTGTTCCTTTATTTATTCCCTAAATAAATATCCCTTTATTCCATTTATTTATAATCTAAATAAATGTTCCTTTATTTATTTCCTAAATAAATAAATGTTTTCATTTTATAAAATCCTATCGATCTTATAAATAAGATTTATTTTCAATATAAACATTGAAAATTTCCTTTTTTACATTCTAGTATCACCTACGGTGTGTAACGTGTCGTATAACAATGATCGGTATCATTCAACCATATGAAATCAATAACAGATTTCATAACACATCATATATCACAATATATGAAAAACGGTAAAATAAATGTTGAGGAATCCAGTCGGATTCCTCCAACCTGTTTCCCTGCATCACAGATGTTAGACAATACAACAACATCGATTTCACTTCACTGTGAAATATTCTGATAGCAGAATCAACATATGACTATTTAACGGTTTATATATATACGTAAATATATATATAAAATCTCTACTAACTGACTAGCAGTTCAATCAAACAGTCAACACGTAGTCAAACAGTCAAACAAATAATATTTTAACAGTTCTAAGAATACAACATGAAAATAAAACTGTTTAGAGTTTGTGAGATTTACTCACATTTGACAATCATCGTTAATAACGATAATCATCGCTTGATTTGATTCAGACGGACAATTTATTTTGCATAAATTTCAACGAGCTCCGGCGGACTTCCAGTCAGTTCCATCGTGTAGTGTCCGTCCATACGATCCCAACGGATCTTGTTTTGCTCAATTCTGATATCGTATGGTCAAGTTATGATATCGACAAGTTTATACGTTATTTAAATTAAATTTAACTAATATTATTATAAATTTGGCCTTACATATATTGATTCGGCCCATCATCCTGATCCACGCTGGTCCCTTTCCTTCCAGTATTAAAAACGTGTGTGCTCCAGTGATCTTCACTTCCCTTTTTCGAAACTCTACGCACTTTCCTTTTTTATACATTTTGTTTTCTCTATATTTTTTTACACATGGGCCTTACTGAAAACAAAGTATCAGCCCAATACTTCTTTAGATAAACCCCACGTCCGTACCTGTTTTGCTTCATCTTCTTCATGAACATGGAACTTCCGCCTCCTGTTCACGCACCCAAGCCCCGTACCCTCTTCTCGCGCCACTTCCTGCTTTCGTTTACACCCTCTGCCGCATCTTTAAACTTCCATTACCTCTCCAACAGTCCACCGCATTCCAACAAAACAAAAGCCATGGCCGACTCCTCACCACCCTGCTCTTTCGCTCCCTGGTTCTCCTCTAAATGAACAAAACTTTTGCCGCTCCATTACCTGCGTGTGCCCACAAATCCTTCCTCACACTTCACCACACACCAGCATGTCACCATTTCCTTCATCCTTGACACAGTCTATCCGAAACTTCATTATACCCGCAAGCCTATACCATTTCCGCACCCTCTTCTTTTCCACGTGCCTTCCACCTTCCACGTCCTTGCTCCCCCTACCACGCCTGCACAAGTTTACATCACCTCCACCACTCCATGTATACGTTGTCATCAAATCCTACTTCCCGTAAATATTCCGAACACAAATGCTTCACCGTTACCGTGATTTACAGCCCACCCTACTGACCTTCTCGCACCCAAGCCTTCCACTCAGCAAGTTTGGTGACTTCTTTTATTTTTGAGAAATAAACAGGTGTTTTTGAATCCACGTTTGGATTTACTTTTCTGAGTAGAGTATTGGATTTGTTTTAAGTTTTTGTAGTGGAAGGATGGAGTACTGGTTTGTTTAGTGGTGAGGAATGTCGCACGTCTTCTGCACAATATCCATTTAATTATGCGGCTTCACGGTAGCACACAATACTCTACACAATATGATAATGTTTTGAAGGGACGTAGACCTTTAAGTAACGAAACAAATATATATAAATATAGGGTAGTTTCTTTTATATTATAAAGTTTAACGCACCCCATTTCGTAGAGTTCCGTTCATATCTGAGCTGTTGCGGACATAAATGAGAATACGATCGTGTCCAGTGAGGTGTCATGATCCCAAAAATAAAATAATATCGGTAGGTAGACTCATATTTTGAAACTTCAAAATGTTGATTTCAGGGTGCGAAATACTTCAAATACAAAGTTGCTTATTTAATTAATTAAAAATTACAGTAAAATTCTAAAAATTAAATTATCACTACGTCTCAAAAGAACCTTGTTTAAATTCAAGCCTGATATTTAAATATTCTCAAATAACCGTTATGGTCAGGGCGCTGCATTTCTGAGAATTTGATTTGGACGTAACTCAAAATCTACACGACGAAATCTCGATTTTTCTCTTCCATATGGAAAATATAGTTCAACAGATCCGTACGTTTCTTGTTTCACAGAAATCCGGCTTAAAATGAATCATGTACATTCAGTTGAAGTTCGAATCGCCAAATTTCAAACTGCCGCGACGTTTCAGGTTCGTTTTAATTATAATTATAATTTATAAGTTCGAACGTTGTACTTTAAGTTATCGATATCGCCAAATCGATATATAAATAATTAAATAAATTAATTATTCGACAGCTAACAAAACGCGCCATTACAACCGCTTACAATCAGCCCAGTAATCGTGCACCACCCTGCCTAGTTTCAGGGTACCGTTGATACCTAAATTGGGTTACTACTGAAATGGGTCCATACGTTACCAGGGTTTTCTAGTCAAACATGTTAAGTGGTTAAGTCTATGTATATACCTAACCCCCACCCATCAATATTTGTTAACATGTTGAATTTTGGTTAAGTGTTTTCAGTTGACTTAACCCTACTACCTGTCCTTAGCCTCTTGGAGCACCGACCACTCACATTAGACATATATCACTACGGTTATTGGATGTGCCAGTTGGTTCCGGGCAGGTTTACACCGTAGTTCAGTCTAACCTCGGGTCTTTATTGGGCTCAATGTTTAACCACCCACATTGGATAGGTATTGTTGTGACTACTGGACAGCCAGGCGGGTCCGGGCAGGTTTATGTCACAACTCAATCCAAACTCGGGTCAAACATGTCGTCTTTTCTAGATTTACATATTTTATTATTTATGCAAATGTCATGTCGTCTTTTAATTTGGGTATAACAATTTATACCGCTAAAATGTCACAGTCGTTGGCACGCGCCAAACATGCCAACATATTTATTATATCATGTTTTTCACCCATCGCTATTACCCCCGTTTGTACGTACTAATGTTGGGCTCGACATAATTCAGCCCAACTTGATAAACGTGAGAAAAGGGGAAATACAGAACACATAATATTTCTATGATACATAGAAGGTGTAGCGCATGAACTTGCAAATTGGCGTTAACATAAACATTGGATCATGTGAACTTGCATTCAAAAATAAACATACAACTAAATGGGTGTCACATAGGATGGCATATGTAGATTTATACAAACTTGTGTTTTAACATATTAACTTGGTATAATGTCGAACACAATACTAGCATGTTGTAAATTAACCCAAAAATGTCCAAATCTAATATATAGTCTATTTCCACATGAACTTGCATAGTTTATGTAACCCAAACTGCATTTAACATAGTTCTGACAATACTTGTAATGGATCTAAGATGTATACATAAGTTTTGAGGCATGTAGGCATAAAAGATCTCAGATCTAGGATATGTTTACATAAGTATATGGCCCATGATATCAACATAAACATAAAGGGGATATTAACATAAACATGAGAGGGATCTAATCATAGATTTTGCCACAAACTTGCAATTGCAATTACTTTCATATACAATCGTATAATAAACTTGCATCGACCCATTTATGCCACTAATCAATACACAAAATCACAATAGAAACATTACAATACACAAGATCTACATCATTATACAACAATAATATAATTCTATTCTCAATTACATCGTATCACATCATAACTTTATTCAGATTCTGAAAGACCACTATACTTACAACGTGTGACGAGATCTTGTTTTCTGATTTCTGTTTTCTGAATTTGGAGGTGCTCTCCTTTGGGTAGCAATTTGTTGATTGATTTGATTAGACTTTAATTTGCTTCTTAGTTTGATTCTTGGCGGCTACGATCAACTCCTTCCTGGCAGCATGACGACTCCTCTCTTATTTTCTTATGTGAATTAGTTGAGTTTAGGGTGTATTTATAGAGTTTTCAAGTTAATTTGAGCTGTCAAATGCAAACAGGGAGGGAAATCAGACCGTACAGCGCACCAGAAGTCGAACCAGGGTCAGACCCACCTGGTCAGGCCGACCAGGCAAGTTGACCTGCAGGTCGACACCCAAGTCGACTGCGCAGTCGACTTGGGGGAGGGGAGGTTGACTGCCCAGTCGACACTAGTGTCAACCTGGTCACTGGGCGGGAATTTTCCCGCCCAGCCCAGTTTGAACTCGAATTCGAATTTTAAAACCTGTTCTGAGCTGTTTTTGAATTTCAAATTTATTCTGAAACTTCCGGAGATCATAACTCCTTCATTCGGAGTCCGTTTCATGCAAACTCGGACTCTATCTCAACCAGAATTCCGAGACGAACGCAATGGCGTAAGCCATTTCCCTTAATTCTTTCATTAGAATTAATTATACTTTAATTTATGAATTTCACTGTTATAGAATATACGGGGTGTTACATTACTCCACCAAAAATAGCAGAAGGCTCAGAAAAATATGCGGTCTCTTCTAGAATGTACAAGACGTCCACACGATTCCACTGTCTCTTGTTTCACTGAATTTCGTCAACAGACGAAAAAGATATGATTTTTACAGTGAAATCATAAACGGTAGCGCTTTTAAAATGCTATAATATAGTTTAATATATATAAATCGTTACCTCTCTGTTTGGTTCGAAACTAGGGTTGGGAATTTCGCAAAATCCATGAAGCTAGAGGACGATCGGCCTTCGCAGCGTCAAAGGGCTAGGAGAGAGTTTCGCGCGCGTGGGAATTGGGCCAGATCGGTGGACCCTAGTGTTCATGGTGGCGGCCTGAAACGCTCGACTTCGAGCTGGCGGATCTTGCTGACGGCTGAATGAGGAGGGGCAAGACCAGGTCGGATTTTAAGAGGAGGGAGAGCTGGACAAAAACCCTAACTGGCGGAGGGGCCGAAAGTGGAGGAGGCGGTCGGAATCGGAGCTGGAAGCTTTGAAGAGATTTCTGCCTTCAATCGCGACTGTCCGTGAGAGAGAAAAGGATTTTCCTTTTTTTATAAAAAATCTGATTGGCCGCGAGGTTTTAAAAGGGGTTTTCTGACACAACCTCCAATCCAAACCCAACGACTGTCGTCCCAAGCGTTTTACCCCCATTCCGAACACAATGGGATATGTTTCGTAGGCCCATTCGACTGTTTCAGTCAGTTTTCCTTCAATTTAAAATATATAACATTCAATATTAGATTTGAACGTACATTTCGATTTGCCAGGGCCACAAACTGATTCAAAAATTTCCAGAAAAATAAATCCAGCTATGTTTTGACGATACGGTCCCAACAAAACTAGTTTCGTCAAATTCTGAGACCGTTTGAAAAATGGCCCATTTCTGGTCTATCCAATTTAACTATAATTGACCAAAACACAATTTCCTTTGCCACGCTCACATATTGACTTCAAAAATTATGAAATTTGAAACCTAGCAATAGTTTAATATCCCAAATCCAACAAAAGTGGTTTCGTCGAATTCCGAGGTCGTTTGCAAAATGGCCATTTTCACGGGCTATATATAAATTCCATAGGGACCTTTCTGAAAATTCATTTGGCCATAACTTTTGCTTTCCAGTATGAAACTTCGATTTTTTAGATTCGTTAGAAAGGTATTCACTAACAGATTTAAATATTTTTGGTTTCACTCAAATCCGTTTTGTTTTGCACCCGGTACAGTCAGTCAAAGTTTGAATTCAAATTTTGAAACTACCGCGCCATTTCAGGCCTTGTTTATAATTCAAAGTAATTATATTTATTTTCAACTTCGATTCAAACTTAATTTTCATCATTATTATTTAAAATATTTATTTTAAATATTTAAAATCCACTATTTTAGCCAATTTAAAATTTTCAAATTGGTTCAGATTTTCCGGGTCGTTACAATCTCCCCTACTTAAAACTTTTCGTCCCCGAAAAGGAACAAAGTCGAAAGTGGTGTGATTAATCAACTCTATCTTCTATCCGGCTTCCATTCTCCAACTTTTCAGTTTCTGAGAATTTTCAAATTCTTCAAAAATTTGGCTAACACCCGGAATTTTCGAAAAATTTCGCCATAACCTCCATTGTACGGGGAGAGGTTTGGAAATTTATTGGGCCGTATTAGGTACCCAATAAATCCTAATAAGCATACACATATTTATAGTGATATATTCTGGTGTTTACAGGGGAGCGTGTATAGATAATAACTCCAGAGAATAAATTCTCGTCACCCTGTCAAAGCCTGAGGGAGTGTGTATTTTAATTGCTCCAGAGGATAAATCCTCGTCACCTCGTCCCGTGTGGGAAATAAATAGTCCATGTGCCGTATCTAATGACTAGAGAGACGTGATTATTGTCAACTCCAGACCCGTGTGGGGTTTTTATTAATTTGGCAATTTTATCGTTACCATTTATATGGTCATATAAGTCATCAGTTCAACCTGTAAAATATAGTCATCGCCATACAAGCCTCTCGCTCGTATGGTAAATCTTCCACCTCATCACACAAGCTCCATCTGCTTATGTGGTATATGATGAAGTATGCCTATCTTCAAGAAGTATGCCATGTAATGTAGTTCAAAATTAATTGTTACTATCCTATGGCGACGTTTTTGATTACACACAGAACAACCAGCACTCCGCATCCAATGGCATTCACAGGAGTTGATATAATAATATTTCACATCCAACTCATTAAGGTTTACCTATTTGTCGGGCACGCAAATAAATTCTTTACTCAACAGCTATCCAATTACCTGTTCAAACATATATAATGCACAAGAATATATTTCTATCTATTTTTAAATCAGTTTAATGTGTGATTTAATCAAATAAATTCTATCATTCATTCTATTATTGATTAAATTAACTATCGTTTCAACAATTTAATTAATCAAATCTACTATCACACAACACAAACAACAATCAAATTGTTTTTAACTTTTCAAATATATATCTTTTATATATTCAAAAATCTTATTTCTAAAACCAGACTATATATATAATCACAAATACATTATTTACAAACATACAACTCTCGACTCGTTCTGGGGCACTTCTGACCCCATCTCTAATGAGTTGTTCTGATTCTGCTATACTCATACTAGTATATTGCTGATCCTATCTGTACTGAGCTATTCGTCCTAGAACACTACTGGTTCTATCTTTGACGAGTTCGTTAATATGTTATATTCCAGAGCTAAGCTTAACCAAAGCTCTGATACCAAATGAGACAACCCCAAATCCCGTACTGACGGTGGCAAGGGTAATCCTTGGAATATAACACAGAAACAGATAATAACAGAACAGAATTAAACAAATACACCAGATAATGCACAATAGAATATACTGGATAAACGTAATCATCAGAGTTACGCAGTATACAGGATCATACTTAGTACAAATACAGTTCAGCTATACATAAATGTCTACAGCGGAAATAAACATAATATGCACAACAGGAGCTGAACATCATAAAAAGAGATAAATGATAAAATCCATCTTCAGCTCCAGTTATCCGGATAAAGCCTGCTAAACCTGAATACAAGGCTGCCCATGTAGAAAAAGGGGCACCCGAGTTTGAAAGTGAAACAAACTACGAGTCAGTCATGGGATTGGTATGAGAAATCTACTCAACACATTTAAAATTTGGCTAATCACTGGACCATGCCACTTTCGTGGAACGGGTTCACTCCATCGGATTGCCAGTGCTTTAAAAACAAATCTTTCTTTTAAACATCGCAATGCTTTTTATAAAAATGAAGCCATTATAAGACTCAGTTCCCATCACACAATGCAACGCAAACCGGAGGATAGAGTTTTTACCTTATAATGGCCAAGATATGTTTGATATGAATAAAACAAAAGCATTTGATATTACTACTAGTGTTTATATGTTTCAAAAACAATTTTGAATCATAACTATCAATCATAGACGACATTAATGCCCCATACCACTATGTCGCCATATATAGGTATACAATCAAAACCGTACGGTCACGTATTTGGAAATTGGATTTCCGTCATGAACCAAGGCAAAAAATAGTCCTTACCGACTTCAAGACAATCTAGCCTATGTCTCAGGCAAGTACTCAGTCAAGCCTTTGGAGAGATAGGGCCGGTCCACCGATGTGGATTAAAATTCCTGAACACTACGTTTCCCCGCCCTACGGGGAGTAAATGAGCCAACGAATGACTCCATCGGTCCCGGATCGACCGATATATCCGAGGCGCCTCGCTATCCATCATCCACATAAGTAAAATGTCAGGCCGTGTAAAAACACCGACACAACTCCTAGCTAAAAAGAAATGCATGCCCTCCCTGAGGTCCTTCTCCCGTTTCTGGTTCATACCGGGGTGTGAGGCTCGCGAATTCACGTTATACACAAAGCTATGCCACACAGGCGGTGCTTTGATCATCAAACACAAGACTTTGCTTTTCAATAGAAGCCCTGATCACTGCATCTTAGCATGTCACACAGGCAATTCATACCATGCAACTGATGGCAATCAATCACATAGAATAAATTCCAATGTCAGACACACAATCCATTTACAAGTCTGTTCTGGGTCGGAACGAAACCGGAGGCACTATATACCTCGCAAACCCATCGATCTCCACATACGTCTGGACGATCACCACTCATTATCCATATTTCGGGATGCCTCCCAATCAGGACATCAGTTGCCATCGAAAAAAGGTGAAGATTTCTGGTCTTCAACCACCGTCTTCATCTTCGATTTCTTATCGTCGATTCAGTTATTCAGAATGGGATAAACCCGGTCTTTCTTAGCAACTCGTGTATATAATAAACACGTGCTACATAAACACTATATACACATCATTTCAATTCATTAGTCATTTACCGTCAATCAGTAAGAGAACGATTTCCCAAATATTAACCCCGAAGGCCGAAACCAACATCAGATCAAAATCCAGGAAACCATTCAACTTAGATAACCTTCAGTTAATTTCTCAATTTCACATCCATATCGTTTATAATATTTTATAACGATTTATCACTATTTTTATTTATTTTAAAATAGCCAATTTATTCAAAACGACGCTTCGGGCCATAAAGCAGCCGTGGCGCTGTTTTTCTTCAGATTTGATTTACACATATCTGAAAATCTAACTGTTGGATCTTCACAAAATTTACATCATTAGAAAGATCTTTTCAAAACGAATCCAACGGTTCCAGTTTCGGGAAAATCCGACGGTCGGATCTCCCGGAATAATCGTTTGAAGTTTCGATTTCAAAATACAAACTGCAGCGTCGTTATTCGATTTAATATAATTATATTTATATATATAAATATAATTGATTCTGGCGCTGTTTTCTTCAGATTTGAATTAAACATTCCAGACAATCCAACCGTTGGATTTTTACAAAGTTGGTGCCGTTGGAAAGATATTTCCAAAGCGAACCCAACGGTTGCGGTTTCGGGAAAATCCGATGGTCGGATCTCCCGCACTAATTGTTTGAAATCACGGTTTCAAAATACGAACTAAAGCTTCGTTTTTCGATATATTTCAATTCCATTTTATATATATATATATATATATCGATTCTTCGAATTCAAAACTATATTATTTTCATACCTTTGATAAAAATGATATTTTTATCCAACCGACAATTATTCCAATACTTCGCTATTTCAACTATTCGTGTATATAGTAAAAATGTGATTTTTATTGTAAAACGATTTATTTCAAAACACGACTATTTTATACAGTTAATATAGGTGATAAAAATCGGATTTTTATTATAAAACAATTTATTTCAAAACAAGATTATTTTATATAGTTCATATTGATGATAAAAATAGTATTTTTATTATAAAACAATTTCTTTCAAAATATGAATACCATTCAACACATGAATTTCAATTCAACGAATGAATTTCGATTCAAGACATGAAGGTTTTCTATAGTTTGTATATATAGATAAAAAGGTGATTTTTTTCGTTAAAACAATTTATTTAAAACACGAATACCATTCAACACATGAATTTTTATCCAACGAATGAATATCGATTCAACACATGAAGGTTTTCTATAGTTTATATATATAGAGTAAAAAAAGGTGATTTTTATCGTTAAAACAATTTATTCAAAACACGAATACCATTCAACACATGAATTTCAATTCAACGAATGAATTTCGATTCAACACATGAAGGTTTTCTATAGTTTGTATATATAGATAAAAAGGTGATTTTTATATTTAAATCACGAATACCATTCAACACATGAATTTCAATTCAACGAATGAATTTCTATTCAACACATGAAGGTTTTATATTCAACAGACGAATATAATTTCAACACAGGAAAATAATTCTAATACATGAATATCATTCAAAGTTTCGGCAGTACGGCTCCTCGCTCTACCTTAAAGACTCGCAGCTTTTGACAATGAGGAATCATGCATCTAGTTCGCACGCAGGCGGCATGTATATATTTTTTCATTTCCACAAACTAATCCTATGTGGTTTCAACCAAATATTTCTCAACCACAAACGGGTATTTTTCAACCACAATCAATCAATTCCAACCACAAACAATTCTAATCAACCATTCGTAATCAACCAATTTTCATACCAATCACAACCAATAAATATCGTCCATGATTTTTGGACGAGGGGCGTATATGTATAAATATATATATATATATATATATATATATATATATATATATAGCATTTCACTTCTATTTCAACACATATATAATTTTTACAATGCATATATAACTTATACATCGAACGTACAACTTATACAACGCTTATACAAGAGGTGTACAACGCTTATATAACTCATACATCGACTATATAATTTATACATCATCGTTTTCCATATCGTTTATAAATTAGAAATCTCACATTGGGTTCCACTCCACCAAAAATAGCAGAAGGCTCAGAAAAATATGCGGTCTCTTCTAGAATGTAGAAGACGTCCACACGAGTCCACTGTCTCTTGTTTCACTGAATTTCGTCAACAAACAAAAAAGATATGATTTTTACAGTGAAATCATAAATGGTAGCGCTTTTAAAATGCTATAATATAGTTTAATATATATAAACCGTTACCTCTCTGTTTGGTTCCAAACTAGGGTTGGGAATTTTGCGAAATCCGTGAAGCTAGAGGACGATCGGCCTTCGCGGCGTCGAAGGGCTAGGAGAGAGCTTCGCGCGCGTGGGGGAGTGGGCCAGCTCGGTGGACCCTGGTGTTCGTGACGGTGGCCTGAAACGCTCGACTTCGAGCTGGCGGATCTTGTTGACGGTTGAATGAGGAGAGGCGAGACCAATCGGATTTGAAGAGGAGGGAGAGCTGGACAAAAACCCTAACTGGCGGAGGGGCTGAAAGTGGAGGAGGCGGTCGGAATCGGAGCTGGAAGCTTTGAAGAGCTTTCCGCCTTCAATCGCGACTGTCGGGGAGAGAGAAATGGATTTTCCTTTTTTTTAATAAAAAATCTGATTGGCCGGGAGGTTTTAAAAGGGGTTTTCTGACATAACCTCCAATCCAAACCCAACGACTGTCGTCCCTAGCGTTTTACCCCCATTCCGAACACAATGGGATATGTTTCGTAGGCCCATTCGACTGTTTCAGTCAGTTTTCCTTCAATTTAAAATATATAACATTCAATATTAGATTTGAACGTACATTTCAATTTACCAGGGCCACAAATTGATTCGAAAAATTCCATAAAAATAAATCCAGCTATGTTTTGACGATATGGTCCCAACAAAACTTGTTTCATCGAATTCTGAGACTGTTTGAAAAATGGCCCATTTCTGGTCGACCCAATTTAACTGTAATTGACCAAAACACAATTTCCTTTACCACGCTCACATATTGACTTCAAAAATTATGAAATTTGAAACCTAGCAATAGTTTAACATCCCGGATCCAACAAAAGTGGTTTCGTCGAATTCCAAGGTCGTTTGCAAAATGGCCATTTTCACGGGCTATATATAAATTCCATAGCGACCTTTCTGAAAATTCATTTGGCCATAACTTTTGCTTTCCGCTATGAAACTTTGATTTTTCAGATTCGGTAGAAAGGTATTCACTAACAGATTTAAATATTTTTGGTTTCACTCAAATCCGTTTTGTTTTGCACCCGGTACAGTCAGTCGATGTTTGAATTCAAATTTTGAAACTACCGCGCCATTTCAGGCCTTGTTTATAATTCAAAGTAATTATATTTATTTTCAACTTCGATTCAAACTTACTTTTCATCATTATTATTTAAAATATTTATTTAAAATATTTAAAATCCACTATTTTAGCCAATTTAAATTTTTTAAATTGGTTCAGACTTTCCGGGTCGTTACACCGACTATCGTCCCTAGCTAATTACCCCCATTCCGAACACAATGGGATATGTATCGTAAGTTGATTCGATTGTTTCGACCAGTTTTCATCAAAATTAAAATATAAATCTATATATTGAATTTGATCGCGCATTTCAATTTACCGGGGCCACATACGGACTCTGAAAATTCCCAAAAAATATTTTTTTGCTTCGTATTGATGATACGGTTCTAACAAAACAAATTCAGTCAAATTCTGAGACCGTTTGAAAAATGGCCATTTTCTAGTCGATTGAAATTAACTAAAACTGTCAAAACACATTTTACTTCACCACGCTCACATATTGATAAGAAAAATTATGAATTTTGGAATCTAGCAATAATTTGACATCTCGGATCCAACAAAAGTGGTTTCGTCGAAAACAGAGGTCGTTTGTAAATTTTCCATTTTTAAGGTCCAAAATTTCATAGCGACTATTCTGACACGCTCACATATTGATAAGAAAAATTATGAATTTTGGAATCTAGCAATAATTCGAAATCCTGGATCCAACAAAAGTGGTTTCGTCGAAAACAGAGGTCGTTTGTAAATTTTCCATTTTTAAGGGCCAAAATTCCATAGCGACTATTCTGGATTTTCATCTGGGCATAAATTTTTATCCCCGCTATGAAATTTTAATTTTTCGGATTCGTTGGAAATATATTCTCAAATAGATTCAAATATTTTTGGTTTCACCAAAATCCAGTTTATTTTGAATCATGTACATTCATTTGAAATTTGAAATCAAAATTTCAAACTACCGCGCCATTTTCAATTCCTTTTATAATTAAAAATAAAATATTTATATTCTAACGTCAATTCAAATAAATATATTCATTCTAATTCTATTTAAAATAAATTTCTCATCGTCATTATTTAAAATAATCCATTTTAAAATTTCAAAATTCATCAAAACTGCCAAAATAAAATTTTTAAATTGGTTCGGATTTCCGGGTTATTACACCGAGATACCGATCGATCCCGGGATATGAGAACCGAAGGATATGAAATCTCATATCCCCTCACCTATAAATAGCCCTGGTCTTGGTATTTTCTGGATCTTTTGGCTGTTTCATCTGCATGCTGGAAGCTTGACCTTGGAGCATTTTAATGGCTTCTTTCTTGGTTTCTATGGCTTTCGAAGGTCTCAGGGACTTATAAACTTCATATTGAAGTTTCCTAATGACATTTTGACATTTAGATAGGATCTTGGCTTGCTTTTTGGATATTGGAGAATATTTGGAGCTTTTTGGATATGGAAGGATTTTAGTGGCTATTTGGGCATTATAGGGAGTTGGCAAGCACTTTGCCTCTCTCCGTTCGTAACTTTGTAAATTCAAAGTGTTTGGACTTGGATTATTCTTATAACTATAAGTGAAATGATGAATAATTTCTGTGAAAAGAACGTGGGTGTTAGTTCCAACCATTATAAACTTGGTGTTGTTTACTTTTTTGCATTTTTGCATCTGAATTATGATATGATTTACTCCATAATCCATCTCATCGGGTTTTGGCTTGTGTTAACCAATTCCACACATCAACACCAGTCAACTAGTATGGTTTCCATTTTGATAAACAATTAATTTATGGGTTTTAGTTCCATTTTCATTGATAAGATATTAACCTTCTCTTTCGGTAAACCTTTTTTTAATGGATTCGCAATGTTATTGTTTGATCTTACATAGTCAATAATGATAACCCATTGGAGAGAGATTGTCTTACCATTTTATGTCTACGATGAATATGTTGGGACTTTCCATAGAGGGAGGAATATTTTTGTAACAATCTTGAAATAAAGTTGCTCCATCTATGATACTTAAGGTTATCAAAAAATAATTTTCTAAAATAAAATAGACATTTCTTTGTGATGTTGGGCAGCAACCACATAACAACGACAAACTCAAAAGAGTTTTATTAAAAAAACTCGTGGAGAGAACAAGAAGAAGAGAAGGAAAATAATGAGTTAATCTATGTACTACTTCTATCTATATATAGCTAGGAAGACGTGTCTATTTGTTCTCAGTAATTCCTTTTAGGTAAGTGGCGGCGACATTCTGGAAAGGTTGCAAAACTTCATCAAAAAGGCATGACCATTTGACTGTCAAATGTATAGGGATAAATGCCTCTAACACATCTCCAATGCCCAATCGCCCATGTTAGGTGGGCACAACATGCATGGTGGTGTGTTGCACTACCCGCTTAGGTAATCATGCTTCCCTATCTCTCTTTGTCGCATATTAATTATAATAAGGTTCACATCATAGTATATTAACATATAATGTGTATTCTATTATACTATATTGGACTACACATATATTAATACATTTAATGCCTTATGTTTTCCAAATATATGTTATTTTATTTCCTAAACCCCCATAGAATGAGTATTTCCTAAGTCTTATTCTTAGTTTTCATGAAATTGACATCGTACTAGTTTAAGTAGCACATTGGTCTTGAACTTTCCTAATTTTTATACTTTTGAATTACTAGAAATTGGTCATAGGTTGACTTAGAGAAGTAAGCCTTTTGTATAAATCTAATATAGATAACACACAATAAGTGTTTCTTGTCCTTCTTGATTCTCTGTTTTTGTTCACTTTTTCCATGTAACCAACTTAGTCTCATGAGTGTTTAGAGAATTTAGCGTAATAATCTTCATAAAGTGATGCCTTTGAACTCGCATCAGTGATACCATATGTAACACCCCGAAAATTCTATAACTGTGAAATTAACAAATTAAAGTATAATTAATTTGAAATCAAAGAACTAAGGGAAACGGGATACGCCATTGCGTTCGTCTCGGAAAAATACGCGAAATAGAGTCCTAGTTTTCGAAAAACGGAGTCCGTATGAAGAAGATATGGCCTTCGGAAGTTTTGAATCAAATTTAAAAATTCAAACAGAATAAAATAATTAAATATTCCGAAGTGGGGCCCATTGGGCCAGAAAAGCGCCGCCTGGGCCACCCAGGTCGACTGGGCTGTCGACCTGGGCTACCCATGTCGACAGGGCTGTCGACAGCCCTGTCGACAGGGGTATCGACCTGGTCGAGCCCAGTCAACCTGGCTGGCCAGGTCGGTGTGTGGTCGAATTTCTGTGGTCTGCTTTGTCATTAGGGCTAGGTGGCGGGTTTTTATTGGTCTCTCTTCCTAATGAATGGCTATGATCTAACCTAGCAACATCAAGGGTCCTAATCAATTCCTAACCTCTATATAAACAACCCTAGACTAAACCCTAATCTATTCATTCAAAATAAGATTATAGCCGCCATGTTGCTGAGGAACGACAAAGAATAGCCGCCAACTAAAGAGAGGATTAGGGAGAAAGTTCTAAGGCCTAAAGCAATTCAAAAGCAACCTAAAGCTAATCAATTCAACAAAGGAATCGTGTCTCTTAATTAGAGAATTCACCGCAACCATTGTAAGTAGAGTATTACTTTGGTATTAATAAACAACTGTGTTGATGTGTATGCTTGAATTGTGGCAATGGAAGTAATTCATGTTTGTGAAAAATTATGTTATTCATTATAAGGAACTACATGCGGTAGTTCTATGCAAATATACGTTTGGAATATTGCGCAAATTGTGTAATCTATGTTGAAGCTACATGTATGTAGTTAATTGAAATTCATGCAAGTTTGGGGCTTTGTTATTATGCCATTATGATATATATATTTTTGTGCATAAATCATTTTGCAAGTAATTGAAACAAGTTTGGTTATTATAGTTCATATGAAACTATGTGGAATTTTGACACCATGTATTAGTCATGCTTTTGCAAACTTATGAATATGGCTAGGAATGATATTTGGCATAATTGAAACCCGTGATTAAGTCTATCTTGTTTTAAAGGATTATATGATGACATGGCTAGGTTGGACTAAAAAAGATTCCCTTTTTGCAAGTTTAAAACAAAACACCATGATTAGGAATATTTATGCATAAGTATGTTTATACCATCGTTATGTGATTAGGCTTAAATCATGATTAAGTTGAATTATGCTATGTTCATGCTAGAAGTATTTATGCCATGCTTATGTTTGACCATATGCCATGCCTATGCTAAAAGTATTTTATGCCATACTTATGTTTGACAATATGCCATGTTTATGCTAGAAGTATTTAGGCCATGCTTATGTTTGACATTATGCCTAAACAAGAATATAGGTTCATGTTGTAGTTAAACCTATGCAAGTTCACATGCTTTGATTCATGTCACCTATGTTACCACTATGCAAGTACACCAATTTCTATTATGTATTTTCCAATGTCATATGCAAGTTCATGCGCTCACTTTCCCCTCTTTATGTATACGCCATAAGCCTCCCCTTTCGCATGGCTAAATTGGGCTTTAGAAGGCTAAGCCCAATATATATGAACGGACGTGTAAAACGGGGGAAAACAACGTTGGGTTAAAATGAATTAATGAATGAAAATATAAAATAGAAGGGCCCAAATTCAAGTATGGGTTGGGCCCGTGATTGGTGTAATCTTTACACCATTAACTTAATAATGGGCCGCAAATATTTACATATAAGAAACAAAGAAGAATGACAAAATATGTAAATGTAGAAAAGACGATGTGTTTAACCCGAGGTTGGATTGAGTTGTGATGTAAACCTGCCCGGAACCGCCCGGCTGTCCAGTAGTCACAACAATACCTATCCAATGTGGGAGGTTAAACATGGAGCCCAGCAAGGACCCGAGGTTAGACTGAGTTGTGGCGTAAGACTGCCCGGAACCAACCGGCAACAGGCAGCCACAACAATACCTGTCTAATGTGAGAGGTCAGGGCCTTAATAAGACAATTAAGGCTGAGTCAGGATTGTTAGGATTAAGTGAACTAAAGACTTAATCAAAATGGAACATGCTAAACTAAACGGACTGGTGGGGTTAGGTTAGGAAACACTTAACCAACTTAGCATGTTGGCTAGAGATAGAAAACCTAGTAACGGGGGACCCTTTTCAGCAGTAACCCTAAAAGGTGTATCAGGATACCCTGAAACTAGGCAGGGTGGGGCACGATTACTGGGCTGATTGTAAGAGGTCAAATCGACGGCGGTGGTGTAGCAGTGTAGGTTCTAACGGTGTGCGGGCGTGCACGCACTCCGGCGCAGAAAAATAAAGCACTGGACACCAGTAGCATACCTTTGCACTCTAAGGTTGTGTCGGGTTGCCACTATGGGACTTGATACACCCCATGGTGGGACCAGCATAGGTAACTACAGACATCGGGGGCCGTAAGACACATGTAACTATGCGAGTAGGAGCCGATCATCGTAGAATGGATCACATCACCCTGATTATGAGGTGCAAATTGGAAACTAGTTTATATGGGTTCAGAGATTAACATGGGGTACGATAGTATATTCGACCCTAGATAACTTAACCAAGCTTATAATGTTGCCCACTTCCTGTTTTACTTATCATACCCAGTTCTTTATTCATAGACAAAGTAGTACTAGACTTACTCAGGCTTTATGTCTGACTCTATTTTTCTTTCGTCTTCTTTCTTCCGTTTCCCCCCCAGGTCCTCAGGGAGGGAACACAGCAGCTTGACCTACCTCAACATCCAGCTTGAAGAAGAGAAATGTATTGCTTGGACTTTCCTGTTTTGAACTATGGCTTTGGAAAATCCACTATGGGGCTTTTGCAGTTTATCTATGTTTTATTTATGCTTCTTTAAAAAAATATGTACTCAAGACAGATTATGAAAGTGTTATGTTATGTTTTGAAAGGATGTTGTTGTAACACGTATTTGACTTGATGAAATAAAGTTTGTTGTTCTTCCGCTGTTTACAAATATGTGTTCTTATATCTGTCTTGTATATCTGTGACTTGTACTTATAAACCTCCACCAAAATTAGGGCATTCCCTTTGAGAGTGACCCTAACGGAGGTGGGGTGTTTCACTTGGTATCAGAGCACAGGTTTACCAGATAAGATAAAAAAAAAAAGTTTTGAAAAATTATTTTTCAAAAAGGAAATTTAAAGAAGCATTTTTAAAAAGAAAAATATTATTTTATTTTTAAAAGGCAAAGTCCACTCCCCAAAGCCATAGGTATTATCTCTTATCCTTCGTTTTGAATCTATCCTTTTTGTTTCAGCATGTCCCAAGATCTTAACTTGCCGGAAGGGGTGCCCATACCTGGTTGGTTTAGATGTTTCTTAGAAGCAAGGGCCACTCAGCCAGGTCCTACCGTTCCTCCTCCTCCAGCTGAAGGGAATCATCCAGCCGCAACAGCACCTTTTCCTCCACCTCCTCCACGGGGAAACACATTCGCTAAGATATGTAAAGATTTTAAAGCTATGGGAGGAAGGGATTTCCATGGAACTGAGTCCTTCGTAGCAGCTAGGAATTGGCTAAAAGAAACGGAGGACCTATTCATCATCTTTGAGGTAGAAGATAGACAAAAAGTACAGTTGGCAGTGTGGCTATTAAAGGGCGAGGCTTCCTACTGGTGGGAAGTCACCAATGCTGAAAGACCAGTGGATACATGGGAGGACTTTAGGGCAAGGTTTGAGACTAAGTTTCTCTCAGATGCAGAAAGAAGTTTGCATTTGGAAAAATTCTTATTTCTTAAGCAAGGGGACAAGACTGTTAGAGAGTATGTGAATCAGTTTGATGAGCTGGCTAGGTTTGGACTTAACCTAGTCAACACCCCGCATAAGAAGGCTCTCCGTTTCGTCAAGGGGTTAAATGAGCCATTACATAGTTTGGCCATGACCCATGTACCCATGGGAGCCACGTATGAAAGATTGGTGCAAATGGCATTGCTGAACGAAGAGGACAAGGGCAAGAAGGAGACCAAGGCAGAAAGCTCTCAAGGGAAGAAAGAGGGTTTGCAGCCTAAGAAGACAGACTTTAAGAAGGGCGGAAAAGGCAACAAAGAGAAGAGGAAGTGTAATTTCTGTGGCAAAGTGGGGCACTTAGTAAAGGACTGCCGGAAGAAGAAGGCTAAGGAGAATGGTGGGTGCTTTTCGTGCGGTCAGACAGGCCACAGGGCTAAGGACTGCCCAAGGAAACGAGGACAGGGGCAGGGCACTGGATCCACCCCAGGGGCACAAGTTCATGTGCTAGAAGCGCCACCATTGCAACAGCGAGGTATAAATACTTCTGTAGAAAGTGTGGTTTATCTTTATGATCACCTCGTTCGCACTTTGTTTGATTCTGGCGCATAACACTCCTTTATCTCGTCTGCTTTAGTAGAATCTCTGCACCTAAAAACTAGTATGGTAGAGGACCCCTTAATTGTTTCAAACCCAATTGGGGGCCCAGCTCATTTGTCTATGATCTGTTTGGATTTGAAAATTTTTATCCTAAGTGTTGAATTTCTATGTAGTGCCTTTGTTTTGGGCTTTTCGGGGTATGGTTTGATTTTGGGTATGGATTGGCTATCCAGTAATGGGGCCGTCCTTGATTGTGAGAAAAGGGTTGTTAGACTCCTAACCCAGCTCGGTAATACTTTGGAAATTTCTTGTAATCCCTCGTATGCGGTTATGCTTAGTTATCTTGAATCGCTAGATGCCTCTGTTGAAAATTTGAAATCAGTTAGAGTGGTCCGGGAATATCCGGATGTCTTCGAAGAGGTGAAGGGCTTACCTCCGAAGCGAGAAATAGACTTCCGCATATATCTGGTAGATAATGCAAAGCCCGTTGCGTTGCCCGTTAGACATATGGCTCCACGAGAAAGGAAAAAGCTCAGTAAACAGATTAAAGAGCTTCTAGAAAAGGGGTTCATTAGGAGGAGCATTTCAGAATGGGGCGCTCCAGTGGTGTTCGCTACAAAGGCGGATGGTTCACTCCGTCTATGTGTTGACTATAGGGAGCTCAACAAGCTAACGAAAAAGAATAGGCACCCTCTCCCTAGAATTGACGATTTATTTGACCAGCTTGTAGGAGCGTCTGTTTTCTCCCAACTCGATTTAGCAACCGGTTTTCATCAGCTAAGGGTGGCTGAAGATAGCATCGATAAAACGGCTTTCAGAACCCCAGACGGCTTCTTTGAATGGCTTGTCATGCCTTTCGGCTTGACAAATGCACCTGCTTACTTCGTGGACCTGATGAGTAGGGTATTTAGAGATTTCCTCAACAAATTCGTAGTGGTCTTCGTAGATGATATCCTTATCTTCTCAAAGAGTGAAGAGGAACATGCTCAGCACTTAAGGGCAATCATGGAAACTTTGCGAGTCCATCAACTAAAAGCCAAGTTCTCCAAATGCCACTTTTGGAGAGAAGAGGTGAGGTTCCTTGGGCACATAGTATCCAAACAAGGGTTAGCGGTGGACCCTGCTAAGGTAGTGGCGGTACAGGATTGGAAGACGCCAAGGAATGCGACTGAGGTCCGAAGCTTTCTAGGGCTAGCAGGTTTCTATCGAAAATTCATAAGGGATTTTGCGAAAATCTCAGCTCCGCTCACGAAATTGACTAAGAAGAATCTAGTGTTCAATTGGGATTTGGATTGCGAGTTTGCTTTCCAACGACTGAAAAGGGCTCTCACAACAGCCCCAGTTTTGACGCTGCCAGATGGGAGCAAGATGTTCACTGTTTATACGGATGCATGTGGGACAGGGCTAGGCGCCGTCTTAATGCAAGAAGGAAGGGTAGTAGCTTATGGCGGGAGGCAGTTGAAGGTGCACGAAAAGAACTACCCAGCCCACGATCTTGAGTTAGCCGCCATCGTCTTTGCACTCAAGTCTTGGCGACACTATCTCCTAGGTGAGAAGTTCGAACTTTACACTGACCATAAATCGTTGAAATATCTTTTCTCGCAGAAAGATCTTAACTTGAGGCAACAAAGATGGATGGAGTTTCTTGCCTCGTACGATTTCGAAATCTCCTACACTCCGGGCAAAGGCAACGTAGTGGCAGACGCGTTGAGCCGAAAGAAATTGACCCTAAGCCCGTTGTTTGTTGAAAGACAAAGCCTAGAGTTTATAGCCAGCTTCGACTTTAGGCCCTCCTCCGATTTCGTACCGGGCTTGCTTGCATCTCTCGAAGTGCGCCCAACTTTAGTGGATTCAGTAGGGGCAGCACAACGCGAAGACCCTCAGCTTGTGGAAATAATTGATAGGCTAATTAGGGGTGAGACTTCAGGTCACCTCAACAGATACTCCATTGACGATAAGGGTGTACTAAGGCGAGATGGAAGACTATGCGTCCCACAGACGAACGATTTAATAAAGAAGGTTCTAGAGGAAGCACATCACTCCAAGATGACGATACACCCAGGCGGGGATAAAATGTACAAAGACATAAAGAGGACTTTCTTCTGGAACGGCATGAAAAAGGACGTGGCAGAATTCGTTTCTAAGTGTATGGTGTGCCAACAGGTTAAGGCGGAACAGAAAAAGCCTGGCGGACTGCTACATCCTCTGGAGGTCCCGCAGTGGAAGTGGGATAGCATCTCAATGGACTTCATCGATGGGCTGCCTAGGTCTAGGAGAGGCAACACTAGCATTTGGGTAATAGTAGATAGGCTTACTAAAAGCGCCCACTTTTTACCTGTCAAAAGTAAGAGAACTGCCTCATCCCTAGCATCACTTTACCTCAAGGAAATCGTGCGACTCCATGGAATACCATCTAGCATCGTTAGTGACGGAGACCCCATTTTCACCAGCGAGTTTTGGCGGAGTCTGCAAGAAGCAGTAGGAACGCAGTTATGCTTGAGCACAGCCTATCATCCCCAAACCGACGGCCAAACAGAGAGAGTGAACAGAGTTTTGGAAGACCTTTTAAGGCTATGCGTCCTTGACTTCGGAGGGACATGGGAAGACCACCTTCCTTTGGTGGAATTTGCCTACAACAACAGCTATCAAGCAACCATCGGAATGGCGCCCTTCGAAGCTTTATATGGAAGACCGTGCCGATCGCCCACTTGTTGGTGGGAGTCTACTGATAAGCTCATACTTGGACCGGATATGATCCGAGAGACCTCAGAGAAAGTAGACTTAATACGAAGAAGGATGAAGACGGCCCAAGACAGACAAAAGTCCTATGCCGACAAGAGGAGGACCGACCTTGAATTTGAAGTTGGAGACAGAGTTTTTCTCAAGGTATCACCGCTAAGGAACGTTGTTCGTTTTGGAACCACAGGAAAGCTAGCGCCAAGATTCGTAGGGCCATTCCCTATTATCGAGAAGATTGGGAAAATGGCCTATAGATTAGAGCTACCCGAGAAGTTGGCTGGAGTCCACAACGTTTTTCACGTTTCACATCTCCGAAAATGTCTGCATGAGTCAGCTGAAGTGGTAGAGCCAAGCATCCTCGAAGAGGCCGAAGTGGAACGCGAAGCAACCAAAAGGAGAGTTCCAACCCGCATATTAGGAACGGAAGTGAAGAAGCTACGCAACCGCGAAGTCAAGCTCGTCAAAGTTCAATGGAGCGACGCCGAGGGAGACGCGACTTGGGAAACTGAAGCTAGAATCCGTACAGCCTACCCTTTTCTGTTCGAGGGTACATCCTTGATCTTTCATTTTTCCTTAAGTTGCGCTTTTATCTATCTTTTTAGGTATATTTCCTCGACCGTATCTTTTAGGTAGAAAACCTTTGGATGGAAACATGTAGTTGAAACATGTTATGGATGATGGTTGCAAGTGGTTGCAAGTGATTGCTAGTGGTTGCTCGTGGTTGCATATACACACACAATCTAGGTTTTAGATCGGCTCAGTCACTTCATATTGCATATGCATATATGTTTGTATTCGTATATGGTTGAACTTTAATGTGTTGTCATGTGGATGCTGCATTTGTATTGAATGTTTGTGCACTCATGTAGAATCATGAATAGAAAAATTTGCATACATAATGGATTCATGGCACTTACATAATTCGCATTAAGGAGGTCAACTGAATCGGTAGACCGCCTGATTTTGCATTAGATAAGTACATGTACACACACACTTTGCATATGATCATGAAGCATTAGAAGTCTTTTAAGGACAATGGATGCTCGTGTTTGATGGATGAGTAGATGGATTATTGGATGTTAGGATTTACATTCCTCCTAACTTGAAGATTTCGGGGACGAAATCCTTTTAAGTGGGGGAGAATGTAACACCCCGAAAATTCTATAACTGTGAAATTAACAAATTAAAGTATAATTAATTTGAAATCAAAGAACTAAGGGAAACGGGATACGCCATTGCGTTCGTCTCGGAAAAATACGCGAAATAGAGTCCTAGTTTTCGAAAAACGGAGTCCGTATGAAGAAGATATGGCCTTCGGAAGTTTTGAATCAAATTTAAAAATTCAAACAGAATAAAATAATTAAATATTCCGAAGTGGGGCCCATTGGGCCAGAAAAGCGCCGCCTGGGCCACCCAGGTCGACTGGGCTGTCGACCTGGGCTACCCATGTCGACAGGGCTGTCGACAGCCCTGTCGACAGGGGTATCGACCTGGTCGAGCCCAGTCAACCTGGCTGGCCAGGTCGGTGTGTGGTCGAATTTCTGTGGTCTGCTTTGTCATTAGGGCTAGGTGGCGGGTTTTTATTGGTCTCTCTTCCTAATGAATGGCTATGATCTAACCTAGCAACATCAAGGGTCCTAATCAATTCCTAACCTCTATATAAACAACCCTAGACTAAACCCTAATCTATTCATTCAAAATAAGATTATAGCCGCCATGTTGCTGAGGAACGACAAAGAATAGCCGCCAACTAAAGAGAGGATTAGGGAGAAAGTTCTAAGGCCTAAAGCAATTCAAAAGCAACCTAAAGCTAATCAATTCAACAAAGGAATCGTGTCTCTTAATTAGAGAATTCACCGCAACCATTGTAAGTAGAGTATTACTTTGGTATTAATAAACAACTGTGTTGATGTGTATGCTTGAATTGTGGCAATGGAAGTAATTCATGTTTGTGAAAAATTATGTTATTCATTATAAGGAACTACATGCGGTAGTTCTATGCAAATATACGTTTGGAATATTGCGCAAATTGTGTAATCTATGTTGAAGCTACATGTATGTAGTTAATTGAAATTCATGCAAGTTTGGGGCTTTGTTATTATGCCATTATGATATATATATTTTTGTGCATAAATCATTTTGCAAGTAATTGAAACAAGTTTGGTTATTATAGTTCATATGAAACTATGTGGAATTTTGACACCATGTATTAGTCATGCTTTTGCAAACTTATGAATATGGCTAGGAATGATATTTGGCATAATTGAAACCCGTGATTAAGTCTATCTTGTTTTAAAGGATTATATGATGACATGGCTAGGTTGGACTCAAAAAGATTCCCTTTTTGCAAGTTTAAAACAAAACACCATGATTAGGAATATTTATGCATAAGTATGTTTATACCATCGTTATGTGATTAGGCTTAAATCATGATTAAGTTGAATTATGCTATGTTCATGCTAGAAGTATTTATGCCATGCTTATGTTTGACCATATGCCATGCCTATGCTAAAAGTATTTTATGCCATACTTATGTTTGACAATATGCCATGTTTATGCTAGAAGTATTTAGGCCATGCTTATGTTTGACATTATGCCTAAACAAGAATATAGGTTCATGTTGTAGTTAAACCTATGCAAGTTCACATGCTTTGATTCATGTCACCTATGTTACCACTATGCAAGTACACCAATTTCTATTATGTATTTTCCAACGTCATATGCAAGTTCATGCGCTCACTTTCCCCTCTTTATGTATACGCCATAAGCCTCCCCTTTCGCATGGCTAAATTGGGCTTTAGAAGGCTAAGCCCAATATATATGAACGGACGTGTAAAACGGGGGAAAACAACGTTGGGTTAAAATGAATTAATGAATGAAAATATAAAATAGAAGGGCCCAAATTCAAGTATGGGTTGGGCCCGTGATTGGTGTAATCTTTACACCATTAACTTAATAATGGGCCGCAAATATTTACATATAAGAAACAAAGAAGAATGACAAAATATGTAAATGTAGAAAAGACGATGTGTTTAACCCGAGGTTGGATTGAGTTGTGATGTAAACCTGCCCGGAACCGCCCGGCTGTCCAGTAGTCACAACAATACCTATCCAATGTGGGAGGTTAAACATGGAGCCCAGCAAGGACCCGAGGTTAGACTGAGTTGTGGCGTAAGACTGCCCGGAACCAACCGGCAACAGGCAGCCACAACAATACCTGTCTAATGTGAGAGGTCAGGGCCTTAATAAGACAATTAAGGCTGAGTCAGGATTGTTAGGATTAAGTGAACTAAAGACTTAATCAAAATGGAACATGCTAAACTAAACGGACTGGTGGGGTTAGGTTAGGAAACACTTAACCAACTTAGCATGTTGGCTAGAGATAGAAAACCTAGTAACGGGGGACCCTTTTCAGCAGTAACCCTAAAAGGTGTATCAGGATACCCTGAAACTAGGCAGGGTGGGGCACGATTACTGGGCTGATTGTAAGAGGTCAAATCGACGGCGGTGGTGTAGCAGTGTAGGTTCTAACGGTGTGCGGGCGTGCACGCACTCCGGCGCAGAAAAATAAAGCACTGGACACCAGTAGCATACCTTTGCACTCTAAGGTTGTGTCGGGTTGCCACTATGGGACTTGATACACCCCATGGTGGGACCAGCATAGGTAACTACAGACATCGGGGGCCGTAAGACACATGTAACTATGCGAGTAGGAGCCGATCATCGTAGAATGGATCACATCACCCTGATTATGAGGTGCAAATTGGAAACTAGTTTATATGGGTTCAGAGATTAACATGGGGTACGATAGTATATTCGACCCTAGATAACTTAACCAAGCTTATAATGTTGCCCACTTCCTGTTTTACTTATCATACCCAGTTCTTTATTCATAGACAAAGTAGTACTAGACTTACTCAGGCTTTATGTCTGACTCTATTTTTCTTTCGTCTTCTTTCTTCCGTTTCCCCCCCCAGGTCCTCAGGGAGGGAACACAGCAGCTTGACCTACCTCAACATCCAGCTTGAAGAAGAGAAATGTATTGCTTGGACTTTCCTGTTTTGAACTATGGCTTTGGAAAATCCACTATGGGGCTTTTGCAGTTTATCTATGTTTTATTTATGCTTCTTTAAAAAAATATGCACTCAAGACAGATTATGAAAGTGTTATGTTATGTTTTGAAAGGATGTTGTTGTAACACGTATTTGACTTGATGAAATAAAGTTTGTTGTTCTTCCGCTGTTTACAAATATGTGTTCTTATATCTGTCTTGTATATCTGTGACTTGTACTTATAAACCTCCACCAAAATTAGGGCATTCCCTTTGAGAGTGACCCTAACGGAGGTGGGGTGTTTCACCATAAACAATGTTTTGTAATAACCCACTTGATTCTTCATATTACTTAGTATAGACATTACTTAAGCTTCCAAATTTATCATATTTTCCGATAGGTATTGCACTGACTTATCAAAATAATTGTTTGAGAGTATACTAGTGCTGTCAAGTTTATTATAGACTTCATTATCACTTTGAACCTAGATCCTGGGAGCCTCGATCAACAAGATAGGTTTTCATTTTATATAAACTTTTAGTTTATAGGCCTTATCCCATTCCCATCTATAAGATATTAACATTCTCCCTAGGTAAACCTTTTGTTAGTGCATCTGCAAAAATGTTATCATTTTATCTTACAAATATAGTCAACTGTGACAACCTTTCTGGAGATAAGTTATCTAACTATTTTATGACTATGAAAAACATATTTAAATTTTGCATAGAAAGAGCAATATTTTTGTAACAATCTTGATATGACACAGAGTAACGACAAACTCAGGAGAGTTTTATTAAGAATTGTAACAAACTGAATTTTTGGAAGAGGGTTGTAATAGCTCAGAGAATTTAAGCATTTGAAAATAAAATAAAATAAGATTTACAAATGTTTATATTTGGAATTTGGACATCTGTCCATTTTGAACTTTGTATCTACTTTTAAAATGAAGATGCTTTTGTAACCTCAGTGTAAACATTTTGCCAAAAGTTAACATTATCAACAAATACTAGTTTGGAACCCGTGCTCCACGCATGGGTCAACGTTGAAAGCAGTATGAACGTTTGTCAAAGTTTGGCAGATAAATGATACTTATGTCATTAACTTATTTGAAATTATTTGTAGAATTCAACTTGAAAATATGGATCTTGTAATTTAATTAAGAAATTCAGTCTTGAAAATGAATTTTGATACTTGATATTTGATTATGGTTTTAAAATCTAGTCTATTATCAATATTATTTCTGAATCAATTTTGTAAATGTGAATTTAATTTTTTTTATTTAATTCTAAATTTTTTTTGTTAAACTTTTACGATATTAATATTTTAAACTAATTCAAAAATATTGTTTAAGAAACTATAACTTGATTTAACTTGAGGAATTAGATTTGAATTTGGCTTGTGAAAAAAATTAAATTTAAAAACTGTATTTAAGTATGCATATTGCTTCTATATACGTAGTATATAAAATTGTTGTACACCTTGAAAATATATTTTTATTCAAATTTTTCTCTTGCCATTGTTAGCTGAAATGGTTGCCACCTGTTAGAATGGTTCTGAAATTTTATTACACGTGTTGTCTTCAGTCAGCTGCTGTTCAATTCGTTGAATTAAAAAATAGGGGTACTCCTCTTTGTTTGGGAGAACTCTGGAAACCTCTCCTTCATATTATTTTAACAAGCTGCCATTTCCAAAAGGGGGCGACTTCCTTTCGAAATCAAAGGATCTTCCCCAAAATTCCACAGTCGATTTTTCCTCTTCCGATTTCCAACGCCAATCGGCTTTTCAATTCCGCCTCCCAAAGCTGCACGCGCCTGAAACCCACTAGCATTCTTGCCTACTTCTACCGTTCCTTCCTCACCAACGTCCAATTGATTTTCACCCTTAACCAAGCCGAGCTCGGTCGCCGTCAACACCAATCATCGGAGGTGCTCTCCGTCCGTGTGCTCTAGTATTTGCAGGGCCTTCTCTCCTCGCTGCACAACTGCTCTCAATACCTCCATCACCAGGCATTCGTGTTGACACGACCACCATAGCCCGTTGTCTACACCGTTTGCAACCGCCGCATGGTTCTCTGCCATCCTTCATCACAAGTATCTGCCCCAAGTGTTGCAGATACAAAGTTTTCAGCTGTTAAAGTGGAGAGGCACGAGAAGACGTATGTGCGTGCATAGCTCGGAAATTTGTAAAACTTTATTCTTAAAAATTTATTGTATGCTTTTATTCTTTTCCATTGTACAAAATGTCGAAATCACAAATATTTGTATAAATTTTTGACTCCGCTGCAGTTATTGTACATAGTGATTTTGTGTTAAATTCCATTTTAAATTCTGTAAGCCAATAACAATCTTTTGTTTTGAATGCTCCGAGTTGGTTTAATCACTAACTTAGGGCGGTCAAAACGGCGGGTTGTTACAATAATTAATTTATGTAGAAAAAAATAATTTAGGAAAAATAATTAGGTAAATTCATGTTTTACTTCTTCCTATATATAGCCATGAGTGGTCTCTAATTATTTAGAATGGGTGTTTGTTAGTTAAGCAGTTGCGACATTTTGGGAAAGTTGTGACCCTGTGCCAAAAGGCACGACCATTTTATTACTATTGCGAATTTGAATGAGGAAAAAATTGTCTCTTCTAATCAACCAAGTCGAACATCAATTGAAAATTTCTAAATGCCTCAATACATCTCAAACCCACTAGTCCTCGCAGTGTGGGTGGGCACAGACGCACGAATGTTAGGTGGTACGTTGCATTACCCGTTGTGATGATCATGCTTTCCTATCTCTTTTGTCTTATGGTATATATAATATGGTCAACATCTTTGTATATAAATGCAAAGTTTAGTTCTATTCCACTATTTGAGATTATTTGAATTCCAAGGCATTTATTGTTCCATATTTTTGAATCAAATGCTCAATCATTCCAAAAAATTTCAATGAATGAGTTGTTTCCCGAATTGTTCTCAACTTTCATGGAACATTCATTGTATCAGTTAAAGTGACACATTGGTCATCCACACTTTGACGTTTATCCTTTTAACTTATTGGAAAATTTGTAGTCTTAATTTTGACCTTGAACAATAAGTTGTTTGTTTGAATCTAAAATTGGTAACACAAAATAAATGTTTCTTATCCTCCCTGATTCTCGAGTTGTGTTCGTTTTTTCCATGAATGCCAACTTGGTTTTGTGAGTACTTGGTTTTGTGAGTACTTGGTCAGCAATCTTAATGTGGCCTTAAATAATAAGCCTTTTATATGAATCTAAAATTGGTAACACAAAATAAATGTTTCTTATCCTCCCTGGTTCTCAGTTTGTGTTCTTTTTTCCATGAATACTAACTTGGTTTTGTGAGTACTTGGAGAATTTGGCATTTATCAAATTTGCCGTCTTAATTTGACCTTGAACAATAAGCCTTTTGTATGAATCAAAAATTTGTAACACATAATAAATGTTTCGTTATCATCCCTGTTTCTCAGTTTATGTTCGTTTTTTCCATGAACACCAACTTGATTTTGTGAGTGTTTGGAGAATATGGCATTACAATTCTCCTAGAAGCATTGCGTTCGCACACACATAGCGAATTCTATAAAGAGTATATTACAATAACCTAGTTGGCTATTAATGTTACTAAGCATATATTTCAGTAATTTTTTTTTGGATTTATCCTATTCTCAAGCAAATAATGCATTATCCTATCATACGAACATTTTGAATGTCTAATAATGCTAATTAATTTATCTTATACTTAGTTATTCCTTTGAACCTAGATCTTAGGATCTCTAATCAACAAGCTAAGGTTTCCGTTTAAATAAATTTTTAATTTATGTGGTCATAGCCCCATAGCTATTGATAAGATATTAACTTTCTCTTCAAATAAAACTTCTGTTAATAAGTCTGTAATGTTATTATTTGATCTTACATATTCAACGATGGTAATGCCACCAAAGAGAAATTGTCCAACCATTTTGTGTCTATGACAAATATTTTCTAGACTAGTCATAGAGGGAGCAATATTTTTCTAACAATATTGCTTCTTTATGATGCTTAAGGTTGCCGATATTTTCCCAAGATAAAATAGGCGTTTCTCTATGGTGTTGCACAACAATCAGAGAGAAGCGATGAATTCAAGAGAGTTTTATTAAGGACTGAGTTGCGGGAGAAGGAGTGTAAGAAAATAATAAGATAATTTCAAGTTTAACTACGACTATATATATCTACATAGGGGTGCCTATTTGTTTTGATTGAGTTCTCGTTAAATAAAACAGTTGTGGTGTTTTGGAAAGGCTGCTACCTTTTTCCAAAAGGCATGATCTTTTGATTAGAGTTGCAAAAATGAATTCTAAGGGACAAAAATAAAAATTGTCTTGCCTGAACAGCCAAGCGATGTACTAAGTGCCTCTGATATATCTCAGAAGCCTATTCAATCACGCCGTAGGGGAAGGCTCTTGCGGCGTGTTCTATTGCATCATCCACTAAGATGATTAATCTTTTATGTCTCTCTTTTTCCCAAAAATAATAATAAAGTCCACATTTTATTATATAAACATAATGTTTATTTTATTCTATTATGTGGGGCTATTCATAATCCACGGAATTTAATGCACTACACATATATTTAATGAATTACTTGTTCATTTCCAATAATCCCCTACACGAATGAATAACTTCTCAATTTGTTCTTAATTTTCATGAAACTTTTATCGTATATGTTAAATTAGCACATTGGCCTTGAACTTTCAAGTGCTTTTCCTTTTGACTTACTAATAAAGGTAGCAATTAGAACTAGAACAAAAAGAAACAAGTCAATTCAAAAAGACCCAAACCTAAACCAGATCCAGTAGGTCTCATATCAAGTGTAGGTGATGAAAAGTGCAATAAGACCCGATCAAATCTAGTCCGAACAAACCTGACCCGCTATACTTAACCTAAAGGCATTGAAATATATGTATTTTTAGTGTTATTATCTAACTGAAGTTTAAATGACCTGAACCGGCTGGACCGGAATTAAGCTCGAGTTGGTTTAGTTTTAGATTTGTGAAATGTACATTCTAGATTCAACAATACTTGATCTTCATAGAATCGAGACCCGTCGGGTTGGGTATAATTGCTAGCCCTAGTTACTGGAAAATAACTGGTCTTAGATTAACCTTGATGCCTTTTGCATAAATCAAAGATAGATAACACAAATTAAGCATTTATTACCCTTCTTGGTTTTTCTTTTGTATTTATTTAGCCATGTATATCAGTTTGACCTTATGAGTGCTATGAGAATTTAGCCGTATAATTTTTCTTGGAGCGAGACTTTCATACTTACATAGGTGATTCTATACACAATATTTCATAGTAACCCACTTGGTTCATAATATTAATGATTAAATATAATTATAAAATCTAGAATCATCCAATTCTTTGGTGAGTAGTGTAATGACTTATTAGATTGGTTTGAATGTATATCGATGTTAATAACTTTATCTTAGACTTAGTTGTCCCTTCGAACCTAGATTATGCAATTCCAATCAAATAGGTAAGGCTTTATTTTATTAGAACTTTTAATTTTTGGGTCTTATCCAATTCTCATCAGTAGGATATCAATCTTCTCTTTCAGTAAACTTTTTGATAGTGGGCTTGCAACGTTATCATTTGATCTTACATAGTCAAATGTGATAACAACATTGGAGAGAACTTTCCTAACTGTTTTATGTCTATGACAAATTTGTTTAGACTTTGCATAGAGAACCCAATATTTTTTAACAATCTTGAAACAATATAGCACCTTAAATGGCTCTTGAGTTTGTCGAGAAACTTATTCCTAAGTTAAATCGATTTTTCTCCATGATATTGGGAACCAGCCACAGTGCAACGACGTATAACGAGCTACAAAATTTATAGTTAAACATAACAAATTTAAAATTAATTTAAATTAAAAGAAAACTCAGAATTTAAATTAGAATTCAAAATTTAGGTTGCGTGAGTTGTTTTAAATTAAAAAAATCAAATGGGTATTAAAAACAGAAGTTTATTTAATTAACAATTTTAATGTAAAATCGGTTGATAACAAAATTGAAATATAAGTATTTTAAGTTAGGTTATTCTAAAAAATCTATAATTAAACTGTTGACATTTTTTTCATTGATTTTTGATTTAGATAGATCTATTTAAATCAACTTATATAATGGACCAACGACTATTGATAATAAATATAATGTAAGTAATTAAATTTTATGCAAATAGTAAAATATAAGTTTTTAGTGTTCTATCTCAGTCATATCGACACACCGAGCATGATGATATTTTATTTTGTGTGCTTGAACCCTCGATTTAGGTTTTGTTGTGGTTTGAATTTATTTTTTACAATATACCCGATTATTAGGCCTTCTGTATGTTTGTAAAACAACGAGTGGCAAACATGAAATTTAGCTAACATTAAAATTTTAATTGGCAAACTGGGTGACATACTATTTGGTGATTTTACATGGGTATTGAACTGTTTAGATGCATGTAGATTTATGAATTCAAATTTGAAACCATCTCCTTCATTCTTTCCCATCGCTTTTCCATTATCATCTTCCATTTACAATTATTACTCCACTTTTCCTCTTCATGTCTAAAAGCTTCATTATTCGCAAATAGCCGAAATAAAGATTTAACGTTTCTAAACTTTTATCCGATGATTAACCGTTTAACTGATCTCCTTCCTCCATGCAACCGCCCAGCACTAAAACCCGATCAATAACTCACCTCCTCAGCCTCCGCATTCACCATAACTTCCACGATTGATGTCAACAACCACCTCAATTGACCAGAGCTCTGCATCCATGCACAATCATCGCCCTCTATAAGTTGCACCTTTGCCATATCACACCCCCACCACATCAACAACCCAATTCATCTCCAACCACCAGAACTGCACGTTCAGTCAAGGCTCTGTCTCACAAAGCATAACAACCTTGGCCACATTTCTGACCATCTTCGTTCACCCATATCCATCACATTAGTGAAACATCTCGCACCCTTGAACATTTTTCAAGGTAGAGTCATACTGAGAAATATAAATCATTGTAGGTATAAAGACGTACATCACAGAGACTAAGAATCATAGGACATAAAATATAAATACAACATAAGCATTTTTATTAAACTAAATCACAACATTTATTTCAAAAACCACAAATTATTCCAGTTTCAAACCACATGTCTAATGAAAACCATATCACAGTCATAAATCAGTGTACAACTTGAATATCCCTCAAAATGGCCATCAATATAACCAACTTAATGAAATAAGATAAAACCAAAAGGTGAACACATATGCAATAAGAATAAATTTCCAAGAATAATCCTACAAGGAAATTAGAATTAAAAACCTCCACCCTATGATCCTAAAAGGGAAAAAGAAGAAAGAAGAGTGGATCAAACATAAATCCTTGTGAGTTTTGCAGTTACTAGCATGATTGAGTAATAAAGGAAAAGTAGACTCGACAATAGTTCTAGTATCAGAGAGGGTAAGTGTCCATGTACAACAATCAAAGATGAATATATCGGAAAGATATGCACTGAAATATACTTGTACTATACGAATTTAGAATTATTCAATTATTTGCACTTTCTTATTTATTGAACCTGATAATCAAGATTAGGATATATTCCTAATACTACAATCATTGGGTTACTAATCTAACCTTATGTCAAAATGGATCTCTTATTTTATCAAAACCGACCCATCAGTAAAGTTATACACAATCGATGTTGGACGCAGTAATTACTTATTTTTTCTCGTCGATGCATATGCACTCTTATTGCATCGTTAGAACGCACCAACACACATCCTTCCTCTATTGATTCCTTATTTACCCTAATCAGTAGAAGCATCCCCAACCTCCACCACCATTGATGGTGAAAGCTTGAATGATAAATGTAAAATAGAACGTTGCCGCTATGGATCAAAGCAAATAAATATTTTAATTTGTGCCTTATCTCAAATCTCTCTTGATTCAGGCCTTATCCTTTGGTATCTTATTTTCCCCATTCAACCTCCATGCTGCCGGATCAGACCATAACATGAATATTCTTATTAGCTTATGTTGCTTATTTTTCTAAATCAGCCTCATGTTACTGGAAGGACGGTTATAAGTGTGTCTGTACAATTTATCATAATATTTGTTTGCAAATATGTTTAATCTTTTGCGACTATAACCCACTCATAATTTAATTGCAAATCTATGTTAATTTGTCTATTTCAGTCCAATCTTTTTTAGTTACGAAAATACATAAATTATGCATATTTTTTGGTAATTTAGTCTCATATGTATAATCCACATTTTCATAATATGTCCTATTATTTTCGCGTGCAAAATAAAATGAATTACATCAATCGTCAAAATAACAACATTCACAGCTCTAGGCATGTTTTAGGCATAAACCACAAATAGTTCTAGAAACTGTAAATAAATTTAAAACATTGAAAGAGGGAAGAAGACTGAGAGAATATCTTATAGTATAAAGTATAATGAAACTGTAAGAAAAAATGAAAAATGTAAAAAATAACTTACAGAAATATACTTATAGAAAATACTGGCTTATAGAAAACTAAAAAAAACTATAAATAAAAAATATAGAAAACTCTACAACTTTTAGAAACCCTATTTCCCTAAATTATCATAAACCTATAATAATTACAAACTTATCCATGGTCAAATGCATTCCTCCATGGCCTTTATAGATCTGGCCTCCGAAATAGTATAAATATATGTACATATAAATATTTATTTTTATAAAAAAAAATTCTAAAATTAATTAGGTCAGGTCAATATTAAGGGAGATCATAGAGAAGATGAGATTGTGTTGTGAATAATTGGTTATGTCTGGGGGTTTATTTATAGATTAGGCTAGGAATCTTAGGACATTGGATCTCTAGATTAAATCTAGGCCTGCCATATCATGCGACAAATAGGAACTTGCCTCATTTGCAAAAATTTAATTTGAAACCAATAATTAAGCCACATTAGCTTAGAAATCAGAAAATGCGTCTTGGCTCGATCCTGTGTCGCTTGGATGCGACCTGCTCGCAAAGTCTCTGGTGGGTCGATCCACCTTACCCGTGTCGTCCCACGCTGGGTATATTAATTTTTTTTCTTGATTTTGTTTTCACCAACTTCTTCATTTTAACTCCATTTCGAGCAAACTAAATATTTAAATTGACTAGAAAATTTCTACATATCCAATGGTGCAACTACCTCAACCAAATTCTGATAATTTTACAACTTATTATTTTATTAATTAATTGAATAATTAATTACCATGTCTTAAAAATTTGGATTGTTACGTTCTCCCCTTCTTAAAGGATTTTGTCCCCAAAATTTCCAAGGACAAAATAATGAGATAAGTATTTTCATTCAAATACCTACAACCATCTGCTCAAATGTTATCTATTAACATCTATTTTCCTTAAGTTTTCTAATGTATATCTGTGTAGTTATGCAATACTGTAATATGCATGTATCTAACTAATGTAAAAGATTAGGCCATCTACTGATTAAGTTGACCTCCTTTTTATGCAATTATGCTTCTACAATGTATCCAAATGTATGCAAAATTCTTAGTGATAATAGGTAGTTCTGCACGCATGCTTCAAACATCATTCATATACAAGATTATTTCATAATCATCCATTACATCAATCATGGAGATAAAGCAAAGATGTGCACGCATCCATATGCATGTGTTTGGTGTCTTGATTACCAATCACTAATAGTGCCAAGTGTATGTATATGCATCCACTTGCAAGTGTTTACAACCCCTTGTGAACATCTTACATATATGTTATATTAATATACTTCAACTAAATCCTATCATCCATAGGTAATGCCCTAAGATTTACTGACTCAAAGGATAGAGAAGATATAGCTTGCTTAAAGCTAATGTTGAAAAAAATTCAAATCATACCGTCAAAGGGAAAGGATAAGAAATGCGTATCTTCTCCTCGTCTTACCATGTAGCCTCGCTCACATCATCTCCCTACCGCACTTTTACTGGTCTCACTTCCTTGTACCTGAGCTTCTTTACTTCGTGGTTTAAAACCCATATAGGCATACGATGAGAAGATGTTTATCTCTCTATCTCCTCATCCTCAAGTAGACTGGGCTCAACTACCATAGTTGAGTCTTGTAAGCACTTTCACAAGTGAAAAATATGCAATATGCCTTGAACTTTAGAAAGTCTCTTGGGTAATCTAACTCGGTATGCCATCCGTCCTACTTTATCTATGATGGGGAGTTGTCTTACAGATCTAGCATCCAACTTACCTACCAAACCAAACTTCACCACATTCCTAAGTGGTGATACTTCCATGAAAACTAGCTCCTCGACCTCAAACTCCAAATCTTCCTGCCACCTATCGACATAGGATTTCTACCAGTCTTGGGTCGCTGTCATTCTTTTCCTTATTAAGTCGATCTTCACGAAAGTATCCTTTACCATGTTTGGATCAAGCAACAATCTATCAGTCGTCTACCACTAACAAAAAGAGTTCTGCAAGGTCATCCATACAATGCCTCGAAGGAAGCTATAGTGTCCGGAGAATTTCGACACTCGAATCTCGACACTAATACATCCCGTGTCCAAACTTAAGCATCGAAACTCATAAAACTAAAAGAAATAAGTTAGAGGGTGAGATAAGAAAGAAATATTATAATAGAAGAAGAAGAACAACAACAACAACAACATGACAACATCAGAATCTCACATCGCAGTGGAATAAAATATAATATAGAAATAAAAATTTATTAAGAGATTTGAATAAAACTTACAATCATCGGAGTACATCAATACATCTGGATAGTTATAATAATTTGTCCTCATATACAACACACAATAAAATAAATACTAGATATCATACGTCTGAATACTTCCAGCTCGTCTCTGGACTTTACAACATCCGATAACATGAACCTCTAAAACTCGATCTAACCCGAGCATTACAAACGCTGGATTAGTCTGGTGAACCAGAATGAGAAACCCACTAAGTTTTATTAACAACATCTAACTTGATTTTAAAGTTAATGAATCTTTCCTGAAAGAAAAGGATAATCATAAGACCGATCCATACATAAACACGAATTGTTTTTAACTTACGATAACCCAAAACATTTTTGAAATCATATCTTGTTCTAGTATTATAGTTGTGTGTAACAACCCGGAAAATCTGGGCCAGTTTAAAATTTTTATTTTGGCAATTTTAGCGAATTTAGATTATTTAATCTGAATTATTTTAAATAATATCGACGAGAAATTTATTTTGAATATAATTAGAACGTATATATTATATACGTCGTCGTTAGAATATATAATAATTATATATAATTATAAAAGGAATTGAAAATGGCGCGGTAGTTCGAAAATTCGATTTCTAATTTCAAATGAATATACAGAATTCAATATAAGTCAGAATTGAACGAAACAAGAAATATTTGAATCTGTATAATTATATCTTTGTAACGAAGTTAACAAACTGAGATTTCATTTTAGAAATGATAAGATATGTCCAGTTTAAAATTAGAAATAGTCGCTGTGGAATTTATATATATTTTTATATATATAAGGCCCTTAAAAATAGCAATTTTGCAAACGACCTCAGATTTCGACGAAACCAGTTTTGTTGGGTCCGTGATGTCAAGTTATGGCTAGGTTTCAAATTTCATAATTTTTCGAATCAATATGTGAGCGTGGCAAAGGAAAACGCGTTTGACCAGTTTCAGTTGATTTTAATCGACTGGAAATTGGCCATTTTTCCAACAATCTCAGAATTCGACGAAACTAGTTTTGTTAGGACCGTATCGTCAATACGAAGCTAGAAAATATTTTCGGGAATTTTTCTAGTTAGTGTGTGGCCCCGGTAAATTGAAATGTGCGTTTAAATTGAATATATAAAGATTTATATTTTAAATTTAACGGAAACTGGTCGTAACGTCCGAGTTGGCTTACGCAGCATATCCCATTGTGTTCGGAATAGGGGTATTGCGCTAGGGACGGCAGTCGTTGGGTGAAACTCCGAGTTAGAAGGAAAAGTCAACAATTAGGGTTTGGGAAAAAAAATTAAATATAAAATAAAATAATAAAATATAAAAATATAAACATTTACACTAAAGCCCCCCCCCCCCCCGTCTTTACTTTTCCCCAATCAGAAAAACCCGATCCCCAATTTAAAAATGGCCACCTGCGATCCGTCGCACCACCGTGGTTGGTCAACAAGCCTCCCCGAGCATCTCCCCCTCGCAACCCTTCTCCTTCGTCGATCCTTCTCTTCCCTCCAACACCCCACCTTGAACTGACCAAGCCGCCGCTCCCTATCACCACCCCCGCTCCGTCTAGGCGCGCCACGCATGAAGACCGCGCCCCTCTGCATCGCGAGGCCCTCCACCAGACCGCGCTCACACCAAATCGAGACGCCCATCTCCACAGACCCGAAGAGAACCACCGCCACCCCTGATGGCGCCAATGACCTGCCGTGACCCCTCCCCCCCCGTAAGTATTTTATTGTTTTTTTTTTTTATTTATTTATTTTAATTCGTTAAAAAAAAAACTGAATTGTTTTATTTAAAAAAAAAAAAAGGTAAGTTCTGATTTTTAAAACGATAAAAAAACTGATTTTGTTTATTAGAATATAAAACTGATTTTGTTTATTAGAATATAAAACTGATTTTTGATTTAAGAATATAAGAATGATTTTGATTTAAAAATATAAAACTGATTTTGTTTTAATAGTAAAAACAGGTTTTAAAGGAAGTATAAAAACTGATTTTTGGAAATTTTAAACTTTAAATAGAAAATGGTTTGATCTTTAAAGTAGAAAAGACGGATTTTTATTAAGCAGAAAGTTTTAATTTTTATTTCATATAAAGATGCGATTTTTAAAATAGAAAAAAGATGTGATTTTTACAATAGAAAAGAGGCGATTTTTACAATAGAAAAGATTCGATTTTTAAATGGAATAGATTCTATTTTTATAAAAAGGAAAGGAATGATTTTTACCATTAAGTAACGTATATAAAAATTCGATTTTTATATATTGAATAGCGAACTAAAAATTCGATTTTTATATATTGAACTTTGAACTAAAAATTCGATTTTTATATATTGAACTTCGAACTAAAAATTCGATTTTTATATATTGAACTTCGAACTAAAAGTTCGATTTTTATATATTGAACTTTGAACTAAAAATTCGATTTTTATAAATTGAATAGCGAAGTAAAAATGTGATTTTTACGTATGTAGTGAAAGCAGCAACGAAGGTGACAAAAAGGCGAAACGACGAAGACTTCTGCAAAAGAAGTGCCGTGGAGCTAGGATAGCTATATGTGAGAATTTCTCACCTTTCTATTTTATTTCTAGTTATATATATATACTAGGATGCAGACGGTGCTTAGTAGCACCCGACACAATCGTCCACAGACCATGGACTTGTTTGTTTGACTGTTTGGTGATTGATTGCGATATTGGTTTGAATGTGGTTTGTGGTGTGAAAAATCGAATCGATAAATTGGTTAGGATTAGACGTGCGCCGTTATAAGGCGAAGGAGTAAGGCTAGGTTAGATCCTTACTTCAAAGTTTGTGGTTTGCATAACGAATTGATTTGATTGATGTGTGAATGGCGTGGGCCTTCACTAGACCGGGGATAAGGCTAGGCCTTGTCCCGTTTCTAGTATCGTGCCGTTATGCCGCCGAAATTTTCTAAAATAAGTTAGAAAAATAAAATTAGCATTTTATTTAACGAATGAACTGAATATAAATTCATATGTTAAAATAAAATGTGTTATCGTTAAAAATATAATTTTTAACGTGAATGTGAATAAATAAATATTCATTTACAAACCAGACGGTTTGTTTATGTACACCTATTTGAATGACGTTGATTGGGTCGATAAATTTTACACATCGCCTAACTGCACAAATAAAATATGTGTTTGATTGTTTGAAACCCCACACGGGTGTTAGGATGAAATTTGAAGTTCACTCATCCTGATTTATTAAATATGTCGATCGATTGATTGACAAGCTGCTATAAGCGTTAAATGTCTATATTTGATGCTTATACAGTGTAGTGCACTTTGGTTGATGGTTGATTATTCATCGTTGTTGATATATACATGTGTTGTAGAAAATCCATATAATTAACATTATATGGTAATTGATTGGGCCTCATTCCAGTTTCGAGAAAAATAGAAATATTTGAAATAGAAATATTTGAAATAGAAATATTTGAAATAGAAATATTTGAAATAGAAATATTTGAAATAGAAATATTTGAAATAGAAATATTTGAAATAGAATATTTGAAAATAGAAATATGTGAAGCCGTGAGGATTAGATTGACGCCATTTTGACGTGAACGATATTTATATCGATTTTATTCATTTTAAAATGAATATTGAAACGTGATTTCGAAATCGAATATTTTGAAATGAATTGAATTGAAAACGATTTCGAAATGAATTGAATTGAAAACGATTTCGAAATGAATTGAATTGAAAACGATTTCGAAATGAATTGAATTGAAAACGATTTCGAAATGAATTGAATTGAAAACGATTTCGAAATGAATTGAATTGAAAACGATTTCGAAATGAATTGAATTGAAAACGATTTCGAAATGAATTGAATTGAAAACGATTTCGAAATGAATTGAATTGAAAACGATTTCGAAATGAATTGAATTGAAAACGATTTCGAAATAAATTGAATTGAAAACGATTTCGAAATGAATTGAATTGAAAACGATTTCGAAATAAATTGAATTGAAAACGATTTCGAAATGAATTGAATTGAAAACGATTTCGAAATAAATTGAATTGAAAACGATTTCGAAATGAATTGAAAACGAATTCAAATTGAATTGAAAGCGATTTCGAAATAAATTGAATTGAAAACGATTTCGAAATGAATTGAATTGAAAACGATTTCGAAATGAATTGAATTGAAAACGATTTCGAAATGAATTGAATTGAAAACGATTTCGAAATGAATTGAATTTTAAAACGATTTCGAAATGAATTGAATTGAAAACGAATTCAAATGGAATTGAAAGCGAATTGAAATGAATTCAAATTGAATTGAAATTTGAATTGAATAGAAATGAATTTTGAAACGAATTTATAAAGAAGAATTCAATTTTGATTTGAATTGAAAAGGAAGTTGAAATTGCTTTTGAAACGAATTTAAAACCATTTATATAATTCGTTTTAAATAGTAATCGACGAAATATATATTATATATATTATATATATAATATAATGGCCTGAATAGAACGCGCCGCGCTGCGGCAGTTCGCGAATTTCGATCATTTGTTTCAAACGGACATTACGGGAGATCCGACCGTCGGATTCTCCTAAAACCGGAACCGTTGGGTTCGTATCGAAAAGAGCTTTCTAATGAATGTTAGAAATTTGAAATCTAACGGTTGGATTTGGAGATACGTCCAAATCAAATTCGAAAAAGGTCGCTGTAAGTGCAGTTCGATGGCCGTTAATGGAAATCGACCGTACGGGCCTTGATAAAATTATTAAAAATAGTAATAATTTGTGTAAAATCATAAGAAATGATTTGTGAAAGTTTGGGATGAAAAACTCCATATTTGAAAAGATAAAAATAGATTTTTATCGAAATGAACTAGTTTTGAACTAGAATTATAATTCTATTTATTTTTAAATAAATAAATTGAATTTGAAATGGTTTTGAAAATAACCAAAATTTCCAATGATTGCATTGGAGTGGATTTGAATCGAAATTGTCTTCGGAATATTTCGATGTTGGAATTCGTGATATTACAGGTGTTGTTATGGAAATTTGAAAGATATATATGTATATCGTTATTTCCAATACGACATTTGTTAATCGTAGAATTTGATATTGAATATAGGCCGATATAGTTTCTATTCAGAGCCTTGTATTGAATATCGAATGTGATTTGGGTTTGTCGTGAATGGTGTCTTCACTAACACTGTTCTTGAACCCAGTTGAGAAAAGATTAAATCTTTTTATTTAGATTTAATGAAGTGTACCAATTAAATGATATTTAATTGGAATTGAATTGATATTGATTTTTGGGTTTATCGTGAACAGTGTTTTAAATAACACTTGTTCTTTAACCCGATAATTAATGGGATGTGACTTTGGGTTTATCGTGAACCGTGTTTTAAATGACACTGATTCTTTAACCCAGTCACAGATTAAAACTAAGTGGAGTTTTAATGAATCTTTAATTAGATTGAAAAGATCGAGAATGGAGTATCACCAGTTTTGCTCCAGGCGATAGTTAAATCTTTAATTAGATTTGAATGTGAAATTTAGAAACTAACTGGCGGTTAGCCAAGCAGAATGGTTTTCTGGATATTGATCTGATGTTGGTTTCGGCCTTCGGGGTTAATATTTGGGGAATTATTCTCTTGATTAATTTACGGTTAGTGACTAATGAATTGGAATGAGGCGTATGTTGTGTTTGTGTAACACTTTTATAATATATACGCGAGTTATTCGGAAAGACCGGGTTTATCCCATTCTGAATAACTGATACGACGATAAGTCAAAGATGAAGACGATGGTCGAAGACCGGAAGTCTTCACGTCGTTTGGGTGATAACTGATGATCTTGATTGGGCTGTACACCCAAGAAGATGGAAACAGTTAGTGATCGTCCAGACGTACTTGGAGATCGATGGATATGCGGGGTACTAGGTGCCTCCGGTTTCGTTCAGACCCAGAACGGACTTGTAAATGGACTGTGTGTCTGACATCGGATTTCATTCTGTGTGACTGATATCGGTTGCATAGGATGGCTTGCCTGTGTGGCATGCTAAGATGCAAATGATCGAGGCTTCTGTTGAAAAGCAAAGTCTTGTGGTGATGATCAAAGCACGGCCTTTGTGGCGTAGCTTTGTGTAACGTTTACCTCGCGTGTTTCACACCCGGTATGAACCAAAAACGGGAGACGGACCTCAGGGAGGGCATGCGTTTCTTTCTAGCTAGAAGTGGCGTCAGTGGTTTTACACGCCCTGACGAGTTTGACTTATGTGGTTGTGGTTGTTGCGAGGCGCCTCGGTTATATCGGTTTCGGCCGAATGCATTCTGGTCGGCTGACGGACCAGACTTACACCCCATAGGGTGGGGAGACGTATTGTTCAGGCATAATAATCCACTCCGTGTGGACCGGCCCTGACGATCCAAGGGGCAGTTGCGGCTGTTCCTGAGGCTCGGGCTAGACAGTCTCGAATCGGTTGAGGACTATCTTTTGCCTCGGTTCATAGAAGGAAATCCAATTTCCAAATACGTGACTTTGCGGTTTTATTTGTAAACCTATATATGGCGACATGATATATGGTACCCATGCCGCCTATGATTGATACTTATGATTTGAAGTTGTTTTATGCACTATGCACTTATTATAGTATCAAATGATTTGTTTTAAACGTATCAAGCATTCTTTGGCTGTTATAAGGGAAAACCCTATCCCCCGGCTTGCGTTGCATTGTGTGATAGGACCTGGGTCTTATAACAGCTTCATCTTTCTTTATTTAGCATTGCGCTGTTTGTTTTATGCACTGGTATTCTTGGGAGAAAACCCTTTCCGTGTTATACGGCGTGGTCCCTTGATTTACCTAATGATTTAAAAATAAAGATTAATAACTGTTTTAGTTCTCACACCAGTCACATGACTGACCTGGAGTTTATTGTTTTAACCTAAACTCTGGGTGCCCTTATTTTGACACGGGCAGCTAGTAGTTTCGGTTTTGCAGATTTATATTCACAGGATCCTGGGTTACAGCTGGAACGATATCCGGAAAGCTTTGTATCCGTATATCTCATTCTAGTTGTGTATTGTATTATTTTCCGCTGCTATGTATTTAAATGTAATTTAAATCTCTGATATTTCTGTGTGATATTCATTTATACTCTGTATATTCTTGTAATCTGATGCATTGTTGTAATATACAATGAAATGTTCTTCTGTATGCGTTCTGTTGTGGTTTGTTCTCGAACTATCCGACGCTTTCCTTTACGGGGAGGTTGCGGGTCTTTACATTTGGTATCAGAGCTTTGGTTTACAAAGCTAGAGAACAAGGCACATTGGAATCATACGAAAGAATTCATCAGATATTGGATTAGTAATATCCAATGGGAATGACTCGTTAGAGATGGGATCAGTAGTATCCTAGAACGAGTGTGAAGAGTATATTTTTAAAATGAAAACAAAGTTTAGTTTTGAAAATCTAAATCAATTATCCGTATTTGATTATTTATTTGTATGAATATGGACAATCTAATATATAATGGTTTTGTATATACGCGTCATGAACGTATATTCGAAATTTTAATATATTGGATAGATATAGAATCACATTCTAGACACCCGGAGATGGTTCTGATGATTGATCGATCATCATCCGAATTTATGTTCGAGTTTCGAAGGTGCGATTTTCTATATATTTCCATTAGGCTGGTGTGAGAACCAAATCTAAAATAGATAGGGCTTATCGTTGTGATTTGGCATCAAAAATTTGATTTTTGTATATGTATCAAAATTATGAATTTGAAACGTTAAATTCACTAATTGATTGATGTTTGTGTTGTTTGTTTAATTGTTTGATAATTTTGAACCGTTTAGCCTAATTATATCAAATATTGAACGATATTGAAAATTGGTCGCATCTGCTTGCATATACATATATATCATTGAACAGGTCATAGCAAGGAGGCTAGAGCCGAAGAATAAAATTTGTTTGCCCGACAAATAGGTACATGTTTACTACATAATTTACTGTTTTGTTTGGGTGATGATGATTTTGTGAGCCTATTGGCTAGCCGTTTGGCTTTTTCTTTTTCTTTTTGAGATCTGAAGGACCGGGGAAGCTATTTGAAATTCCCCGATGCTCCCGGTGCAGGGGAGGTTATGGCGAAATTTTTCAAAAATTTAGGGTGTTAGCCAAATTTTTGAAATTTTGAAAATTCTCAGAAACTGAAAAGTTGGAGAATGGAAGCCAGATCGAGCGTAGAGTTGAATTATCAAACCACTTTCGACTTTGTTCCTTTTCGGGGACGAAAAGTTTTAAGTGGGGGAGATTGTAACAACCCGGAAAATCTGGGCCAGTTTAAAATTTTTATTTTGGCAATTTTAGCGAATTTAGATTATTTAATCTGAATTATTTTAAATAATATCGACGAGAAATTTATTTTGAATATAATTAGAACGTATATATTATATACGTCGTCGTTAGAATATATAATAATTATATATAATTATAAAAGGAATTGAAAATGGCGCGGTAGTTCGAAAATTCGATTTCTAATTTCAAATGAATATACAGAATTCAATATAAGTCAGAATTGAACGAAACAAGAAATATTTGAATCTGTATAATTATATCTTTGTAACGAAGTTAACAAACTGAGATTTCATTTTAGAAATGATAAGATATGTCCAGTTTAAAATTAGAAATAGTCGCTGTGGAATTTATATATATTTTTATATATATAAGGCCCTTAAAAATAGCAATTTTGCAAACGACCTCAGATTTCGACGAAACCAGTTTTGTTGGGTCCGTGATGTCAAGTTATGGCTAGGTTTCAAATTTCATAATTTTTCGAATCAATATGTGAGCGTGGCAAAGGAAAACGCGTTTGACCAGTTTCAGTTGATTTTAATCGACTGGAAATTGGCCATTTTTCCAACAATCTCAGAATTCGACGAAACTAGTTTTGTTAGGACCGTATCGTCAATACGAAGCTAGAAAATATTTTCGGGAATTTTTCTAGTTAGTGTGTGGCCCCGGTAAATTGAAATGTGCGTTTAAATTGAATATATAAAGATTTATATTTTAAATTTAACGGAAACTGGTCGTAACGTCCGAGTTGGCTTACGCAGCATATCCCATTGTGTTCGGAATAGGGGTATTGCGCTAGGGACGGCAGTCGTTGGGTGAAACTCCGAGTTAGAAGGAAAAGTCAACAATTAGGGTTTGGGAAAAAAAATTAAATATAAAATAAAATAATAAAATATAAAAATATAAACATTTACACTAAAGCCCCCCCCCCCCCCCGTCTTTACTTTTCCCCAATCAGAAAAACCCGATCCCCAATTTAAAAATGGCCACCTGCGATCCGTCGCACCACCGTGGTTGGTCAACAAGCCTCCCCGAGCATCTCCCCCTCGCAACCCTTCTCCTTCGTCGATCCTTCTCTTCCCTCCAACACCCCACCTTGAACTGACCAAGCCGCCGCTCCCTATCACCACCCCCGCTCCGTCTAGGCGCGCCACGCATGAAGACCGCGCCCCTCTGCATCGCGAGGCCCTCCACCAGACCGCGCTCACACCAAATCGAGACGCCCATCTCCACAGACCCGAAGAGAACCACCGCCACCCCTGATGGCGCCAATGACCTGCCGTGACCCCTCCCCCCCCGTAAGTATTTTATTGTTTTTTTTTTTTATTTATTTATTTTAATTCGTTAAAAAAAAAACTGAATTGTTTTATTTAAAAAAAAAAAAAGGTAAGTTCTGATTTTTAAAACGATAAAAAAACTGATTTTGTTTATTAGAATATAAAACTGATTTTGTTTATTAGAATATAAAACTGATTTTTGATTTAAGAATATAAGAATGATTTTGATTTAAAAATATAAAACTGATTTTGTTTTAATAGTAAAAACAGGTTTTAAAGGAAGTATAAAAACTGATTTTTGGAAATTTTAAACTTTAAATAGAAAATGGTTTGATCTTTAAAGTAGAAAAGACGGATTTTTATTAAGCAGAAAGTTTTAATTTTTATTTCATATAAAGATGCGATTTTTAAAATAGAAAAAAGATGTGATTTTTACAATAGAAAAGAGGCGATTTTTACAATAGAAAAGATTCGATTTTTAAATGGAATAGATTCTATTTTTATAAAAAGGAAAGGAATGATTTTTACCATTAAGTAACGTATATAAAAATTCGATTTTTATATATTGAATAGCGAACTAAAAATTCGATTTTTATATATTGAACTTTGAACTAAAAATTCGATTTTTATATATTGAACTTCGAACTAAAAATTCGATTTTTATATATTGAACTTCGAACTAAAAGTTCGATTTTTATATATTGAACTTTGAACTAAAAATTCGATTTTTATAAATTGAATAGCGAAGTAAAAATGTGATTTTTACGTATGTAGTGAAAGCAGCAACGAAGGTGACAAAAAGGCGAAACGACGAAGACTTCTGCAAAAGAAGTGCCGTGGAGCTAGGATAGCTATATGTGAGAATTTCTCACCTTTCTATTTTATTTCTAGTTATATATATATACTAGGATGCAGACGGTGCTTAGTAGCACCCGACACAATCGTCCACAGACCATGGACTTGTTTGTTTGACTGTTTGGTGATTGATTGCGATATTGGTTTGAATGTGGTTTGTGGTGTGAAAAATCGAATCGATAAATTGGTTAGGATTAGACGTGCGCCGTTATAAGGCGAAGGAGTAAGGCTAGGTTAGATCCTTACTTCAAAGTTTGTGGTTTGCATAACGAATTGATTTGATTGATGTGTGAATGGCGTGGGCCTTCACTAGACCGGGGATAAGGCTAGGCCTTGTCCCGTTTCTAGTATCGTGCCGTTATGCCGCCGAAATTTTCTAAAATAAGTTAGAAAAATAAAATTAGCATTTTATTTAACGAATGAACTGAATATAAATTCATATGTTAAAATAAAATGTGTTATCGTTAAAAATATAATTTTTAACGTGAATGTGAATAAATAAATATTCATTTACAAACCAGACGGTTTGTTTATGTACACCTATTTGAATGACGTTGATTGGGTCGATAAATTTTACACATCGCCTAACTGCACAAATAAAATATGTGTTTGATTGTTTGAAACCCCACACGGGTGTTAGGATGAAATTTGAAGTTCACTCATCCTGATTTATTAAATATGTCGATCGATTGATTGACAAGCTGCTATAAGCGTTAAATGTCTATATTTGATGCTTATACAGTGTAGTGCACTTTGGTTGATGGTTGATTATTCATCGTTGTTGATATATACATGTGTTGTAGAAAATCCATATAATTAACATTATATGGTAATTGATTGGGCCTCATTCCAGTTTCGAGAAAAATAGAAATATTTGAAATAGAAATATTTGAAATAGAAATATTTGAAATAGAAATATTTGAAATAGAAATATTTGAAATAGAAATATTTGAAATAGAAATATTTGAAATAGAATATTTGAAAATAGAAATATGTGAAGCCGTGAGGATTAGATTGACGCCATTTTGACGTGAACGATATTTATATCGATTTTATTCATTTTAAAATGAATATTGAAACGTGATTTCGAAATCGAATATTTTGAAATGAATTGAATTGAAAACGATTTCGAAATGAATTGAATTGAAAACGATTTCGAAATGAATTGAATTGAAAACGATTTCGAAATGAATTGAATTGAAAACGATTTCGAAATGAATTGAATTGAAAACGATTTCGAAATGAATTGAATTGAAAACGATTTCGAAATGAATTGAATTGAAAACGATTTCGAAATGAATTGAATTGAAAACGATTTCGAAATGAATTGAATTGAAAACGATTTCGAAATGAATTGAATTGAAAACGATTTCGAAATAAATTGAATTGAAAACGATTTCGAAATGAATTGAATTGAAAACGATTTCGAAATAAATTGAATTGAAAACGATTTCGAAATGAATTGAATTGAAAACGATTTCGAAATAAATTGAATTGAAAACGATTTCGAAATGAATTGAAAACGAATTCAAATTGAATTGAAAGCGATTTCGAAATAAATTGAATTGAAAACGATTTCGAAATGAATTGAATTGAAAACGATTTCGAAATGAATTGAATTGAAAACGATTTCGAAATGAATTGAATTGAAAACGATTTCGAAATGAATTGAATTTTAAAACGATTTCGAAATGAATTGAATTGAAAACGAATTCAAATGGAATTGAAAGCGAATTGAAATGAATTCAAATTGAATTGAAATTTGAATTGAATAGAAATGAATTTTGAAACGAATTTATAAAGAAGAATTCAATTTTGATTTGAATTGAAAAGGAAGTTGAAATTGCTTTTGAAACGAATTTAAAACCATTTATATAATTCGTTTTAAATAGTAATCGACGAAATATATATTATATATATTATATATATAATATAATGGCCTGAATAGAACGCGCCGCGCTGCGGCAGTTCGCGAATTTCGATCATTTGTTTCAAACGGACATTACGGGAGATCCGACCGTCGGATTCTCCTAAAACCGGAACCGTTGGGTTCGTATCGAAAAGAGCTTTCTAATGAATGTTAGAAATTTGAAATCTAACGGTTGGATTTGGAGATACGTCCAAATCAAATTCGAAAAAGGTCGCTGTAAGTGCAGTTCGATGGCCGTTAATGGAAATCGACCGTACGGGCCTTGATAAAATTATTAAAAATAGTAATAATTTGTGTAAAATCATAAGAAATGATTTGTGAAAGTTTGGGATGAAAAACTCCATATTTGAAAAGATAAAAATAGATTTTTATCGAAATGAACTAGTTTTGAACTAGAATTATAATTCTATTTATTTTTAAATAAATAAATTGAATTTGAAATGGTTTTGAAAATAACCAAAATTTCCAATGATTGCATTGGAGTGGATTTGAATCGAAATTGTCTTCGGAATATTTCGATGTTGGAATTCGTGATATTACAGGTGTTGTTATGGAAATTTGAAAGATATATATGTATATCGTTATTTCCAATACGACATTTGTTAATCGTAGAATTTGATATTGAATATAGGCCGATATAGTTTCTATTCAGAGCCTTGTATTGAATATCGAATGTGATTTGGGTTTGTCGTGAATGGTGTCTTCACTAACACTGTTCTTGAACCCAGTTGAGAAAAGATTAAATCTTTTTATTTAGATTTAATGAAGTGTACCAATTAAATGATATTTAATTGGAATTGAATTGATATTGATTTTTGGGTTTATCGTGAACAGTGTTTTAAATAACACTTGTTCTTTAACCCGATAATTAATGGGATGTGACTTTGGGTTTATCGTGAACCGTGTTTTAAATGACACTGATTCTTTAACCCAGTCACAGATTAAAACTAAGTGGAGTTTTAATGAATCTTTAATTAGATTGAAAAGATCGAGAATGGAGTATCACCAGTTTTGCTCCAGGCGATAGTTAAATCTTTAATTAGATTTGAATGTGAAATTTAGAAACTAACTGGCGGTTAGCCAAGCAGAATGGTTTTCTGGATATTGATCTGATGTTGGTTTCGGCCTTCGGGGTTAATATTTGGGGAATTATTCTCTTGATTAATTTACGGTTAGTGACTAATGAATTGGAATGAGGCGTATGTTGTGTTTGTGTAACACTTTTATAATATATACGCGAGTTATTCGGAAAGACCGGGTTTATCCCATTCTGAATAACTGATACGACGATAAGTCAAAGATGAAGACGATGGTCGAAGACCGGAAGTCTTCACGTCGTTTGGGTGATAACTGATGATCTTGATTGGGCTGTACACCCAAGAAGATGGAAACAGTTAGTGATCGTCCAGACGTACTTGGAGATCGATGGATATGCGGGGTACTAGGTGCCTCCGGTTTCGTTCAGACCCAGAACGGACTTGTAAATGGACTGTGTGTCTGACATCGGATTTCATTCTGTGTGACTGATATCGGTTGCATAGGATGGCTTGCCTGTGTGGCATGCTAAGATGCAAATGATCGAGGCTTCTGTTGAAAAGCAAAGTCTTGTGGTGATGATCAAAGCACGGCCTTTGTGGCGTAGCTTTGTGTAACGTTTACCTCGCGTGTTTCACACCCGGTATGAACCAAAAACGGGAGACGGACCTCAGGGAGGGCATGCGTTTCTTTCTAGCTAGAAGTGGCGTCAGTGGTTTTACACGCCCTGACGAGTTTGACTTATGTGGTTGTGGTTGTTGCGAGGCGCCTCGGTTATATCGGTTTCGGCCGAATGCATTCTGGTCGGCTGACGGACCAGACTTACACCCCATAGGGTGGGGAGACGTATTGTTCAGGCATAATAATCCACTCCGTGTGGACCGGCCCTGACGATCCAAGGGGCAGTTGCGGCTGTTCCTGAGGCTCGGGCTAGACAGTCTCGAATCGGTTGAGGACTATCTTTTGCCTCGGTTCATAGAAGGAAATCCAATTTCCAAATACGTGACTTTGCGGTTTTATTTGTAAACCTATATATGGCGACATGATATATGGTACCCATGCCGCCTATGATTGATACTTATGATTTGAAGTTGTTTTATGCACTATGCACTTATTATAGTATCAAATGATTTGTTTTAAACGTATCAAGCATTCTTTGGCTGTTATAAGGGAAAACCCTATCCCCCGGCTTGCGTTGCATTGTGTGATAGGACCTGGGTCTTATAACAGCTTCATCTTTCTTTATTTAGCATTGCGCTGTTTGTTTTATGCACTGGTATTCTTGGGAGAAAACCCTTTCCGTGTTATACGGCGTGGTCCCTTGATTTACCTAATGATTTAAAAATAAAGATTAATAACTGTTTTAGTTCTCACACCAGTCACATGACTGACCTGGAGTTTATTGTTTTAACCTAAACTCTGGGTGCCCTTATTTTGACACGGGCAGCTAGTAGTTTCGGTTTTGCAGATTTATATTCACAGGATCCTGGGTTACAGCTGGAACGATATCCGGAAAGCTTTGTATCCGTATATCTCATTCTAGTTGTGTATTGTATTATTTTCCGCTGCTATGTATTTAAATGTAATTTAAATCTCTGATATTTCTGTGTGATATTCATTTATACTCTGTATATTCTTGTAATCTGATGCATTGTTGTAATATACAATGAAATGTTCTTCTGTATGCGTTCTGTTGTGGTTTGTTCTCGAACTATCCGACGCTTTCCTTTACGGGGAGGTTGCGGGTCTTTACATTGTGTCTGAATACAAATAAATAGCAATCTAGTGGAACGCTTCCATCTCACGCTCCACATACATAGTATAAAATCAAAACCGCAGGAGCTTATTGGAGATTGTATACTGACTATGACAAGGTATGGAACAACCTGCCGATAGTATATCTCTAGAGGGGAATACACTGGGTTAAATAAGAACATCTTGCAACCTGGCCACACATGACCGACCACTCATTTTTCTTGAGTGTATCGAATGTATATCACCAATGGTTGGGCTCAAACAACCGTTTCTTGAAAGGGACAATATCAAATAGAGTAAAGAAGGAAATGAATTTTCTCTAGATAGATGATTATACACGCTAATTAGGAGCGATCCACATAGTAATGCTGCCTACCCGATTTTTGTCATTTCCCGATTGATGAGTCTTGAGGTTACAATTCTTCTTTTTAGAACATCCGGCCACCATTAACGTTTGAATCGCACATCGTCCATATAAGTCATCCAGGAATAGGATGAATCGAAGGCACCCTCCTACCACATCCTAGGAATCACCCTATATATCAGTAGCAAGTAGTCCTTGTAATCCATAGATTTCAATCACGATAGGATCACTGCCAAATATATATCTCTAGGAATCTGCTAGAGAAATTTAGCAATAGTTCCCCCGCTCTTGAAGATTTACGGCCTCCAATTGCTCCATCTCGATCAGCATCTGATATCTTCTTCGTTTACGCAGTTGCTGATTTAGAATGGTTTTTGAATATAAATCGATCCCGGCCCTTCCGTACCACAATGCATTAGGTATGATTTGATATTCGGTTATTTAACTATAAAAATAAACAATAATAAAAATAAACAAATCCATTTGTTTACTATATAGCGTCACTTGGCCATTAAAAAATATGTAAGTTTTAATATATTAATGTAGTAACCCGGAAAATCCGAACCAATTTAAATTTTTTATTTTGGCAAGTTTAATGAATTTTGAATATTTAAAATGAATTATTTTAAATAATAACGACGATAAATTTATTTTGAATAGAATTAGAACGTAAATATTTACTTGAATGGACGTTAAAATATAAATATTTATTTTTAATTATAAAAGGAATCAGAAATGGCGCGGTAGTTCAAAAATTCGATTTCAAATTTCAAATGAATGTACAGGATTCAAAATAAACCGGATTTTAGCAAAAACAAAAATATTTCAATCTATTTGAGAATATCTTTCCAACTAATCCGAAAAATTGAAATTTTATAGCGGGAATAAAAAGTTATGTCCAATTGAAAATTCAGAATAGTCGCTATGGAATTTTGGTCCTTAAAAATGAAAATTTTGCAAATTGCCTCTATTTTCGATGAAACCTCTTTTATTGGATCCAGGATATCGAGTTATTGCTAGATTCCAAAATTCGTAATTTTCTGAATTAATATGTGAGTGTGGCGAAGTAAAACGTGTTTTAACAGTTTTAGTCAATTTCGATCTACCAGAAAATGGCCATTTTTCAAACGGTCTTCAAATTTGACGAAATCAGTTTTGTTAGAACTGTATCTTCAATACGTAGTTAGAAAATATTTTACGGGAATTTTTAGAGTCCGTATGTGACCCCGGCAAATTGAAGCGTACGTTTAAGATCAATATATATATATATATATATATATATATATATTCTAATTTTAACGAAAACTGATCGTAACAGCCGAATTGGGTTACGAAACATATCCCATTGCGTTCGGAATGGTGGTAATTAGCTAGGGACGACAGTCGGTGGGTTCCATTTGGAGTTCGAATTATAAAGTTACCTTTTGAAATTAAAATTATATATATATAATATTAACCCCCTACACCTACCCTTCCTTCTCTCCTCGCTGGTCAACGCCGTATTCAGAAAGATGTAAAAAAAACCATCGCCAAATTCCCGTCGCCCCTCCGATCCGCTCCACCGCCCCTCCCGTCGCCACCAGATCCGCCTCCGCCTCAGCCGATCGAGACCCCCTCCGATTCCCCCACATCCTCCCTACCGAACACCCTCTCTCTCTCCTTCCCGCTCCATTTAAACGCCCTAGCCAGCACCCCCCATGAAGCAGCCACTGCCGCCGCCATTGAAGGCCGCCACCAACCAAGTGCGCCACCCCCACCAGGCCTGCGCCGCCCCATTGCCCTCCAAGACCGACGATGGACCTCCCAATCGTGAAGAAAACGTAAGTTTTTCTGATTTTATTCTTACAAAAAGATGTGATTTTTATTTACAAAAAGAAATGAATTTTATTTATAAAAAGATATGAATTTTATTTATAAAAAGATATGAATTTTATTTATAAAAAGATATGAATTTTAATAGCGAGAAGTTTTGATTTTTTTTATATCAAGAAGATCGGTTTTCAATGTGGAAAAGCTTTGATTTTTATTTATAAAAGCTTTGGTTTTTTTTATTTGTAAAACCTTTGATTTTATTTATATGAAGTTTTGGAGTTTAGATTATATAGGCTATATATAAAATAGCGAAGTTAAAGATTTGATTTTTATATTGTAAATTCGAAAAGAAAATTTAATTTAGATTTTAGCATTAAGTAGCAAGATTTTTAAATAAATAAAGATTCTATTTCTATAGTTCAGAAAGACATAAAAGAAACAAATATAAAAATATAATTTTTAAAGATTATAAAAATATGATTTTTATACAGTAAAGATTAAAAAAACATGATTTTTATATTGTAGGGTTTATAAAAATATGATTTTTATAAGATAAAGAATATAAAAATACGATTTCTATATATGTTGTAGCGAAATAAAAATTCGATCTTTATATGAGTAGCGGATTGAAAATAGAATTTTTATATTATAGCGAATATAAAAATATAATTTTTATTTATGTAGCGAAATAAAAATCTGATTTTTATTATATATAGTGAAATAAAAAGGGGAGTTTTTTTATATAGCATTGAAATAAAAATGTGATTTTTATAATGAACAGCGTGAAATGGTTGGGTTGGAATGTTGGGCGAATCCAAACCGTTCAAAAATGAAATGGCGGAGTGGAAACCCAGGGTGAGAACTCCTCACTTTTATTTTATTTTCTAGTTTGAAATATATACTAGGATGCAGACGGTGCTTAGCAGCACCCGACACCCGTCGTCCACAGACCATGGATGACTTGTTTGCTTGATTGATGTGTTGTGAAAATTGATTGTGTGATGTAGAATGAATAAGTATTTTATATTAAAAATATAATTTTTGATGTGTATATAAAATAAATATTTATAAACAAATCGAACGATTTGTTTATACACACACATTTGACTGATGTTGATTGGGACGATAAATTTTACACATCGCCCAATGACACAGATAAAACCTGTGTTTGATTATTTGAAACCCCACACGGGTATTGGGATGATATTGGGCATACACTAATCCCAATAATTAGTTGTATGTCAATCGATTGGTTAACAAGCTGTGTAAGCGTTAAATATTTGTATTTGATGCTTACACAGTGTAGAATGCACTCTGGATGATGGATTGCTGTTTTCATTATTGTTATACACATTTGTTGTGTGAAATCCATAAAATTAAATTATATGGTAATTGACTTTGTCTGATTCCGGTTCAGAAAGAAAGAAAATTTTAAAATAACGATTATTTTAAAATAACGATCATTTTCAAACAATATTCAAAAAAGAATCAAAATCTGATTTTGATGTCCGATTTGGGATGGGCATGAATATATTTAAATACATATAGCCGTGTTGATTAGATTAACGGCATTTTGACGTGAACGATAATTATATCGATTTTATTCATTTTTATAATGAATATCGAAAAGGAATTGATTTCAAGATCTAATGTTTTGAAAATATTATCATTTATATATCGATGATATGGAATGCTCAATTTTGATCAGAAATTGAATAGGAAGTTGAAATTGTTTTGAAAACGAATTTAAAACGATTTATAAAATACGTTTTAAAAGGAAATCGACGAAATATATATAATATATATTGTGTATATATATATATATATATATATATATATATATATATATATATATATATTGGCCTGAATAGAATGCGCCGCGCTGCGGTAGTTCGTGAATTTCGACCATTGACTTCGAATGGACATTACGGGAGATCCGACCGTCGGATTCTCCTAAAATCGGAACCGTTGGGTTCGTATCGAAAAGAGCTTTCCAACGAATACAAGAAATTGGAAATATAACTGTTGGATTTGGAATTATGTCCAAATCAAATTTGGAAAAAGTCGTTGTAAGTGCAGTTCGATGGCCGTTTATGGAAATCGACTATAAGAGCCTTGATAAAATTATTAAAAATATCAATAATTAGTGTAAAATCATAAGAAATGATTTCGAAAGAATTGGGATGAAAAATACTATATTTGAAAAGATAAAAATAGATTTTTATCGAAATGGACTAGTTTTGAACTAAAATTATAATCCATTTGTTTTTAAAATAAATAAATTGGATTTGAAATGGTTTTAAAAATAACCAAAATTTCCAATATATAAAATGTAATGGATTTGAATTGAAATTGTCTTTGGAATATTTCGATATTGGATTTCGTGATTATACAGATATTGTTATGGAAATTTGAAAGATATATTTATATCGTTATTTCCAATACGATATTTGTTGGTCGTAGAATTTGATATTGAAGATAAGACAATATATTTTCTATTCAAAGCCTTGTATTTAATATCAAATTAGATTTGGGTTTGTCGTTAATGGTGTCTTCATTAACACTGTTGTTAAACCCAATTGAGAAAAAGATTAAATCTCTTTATTTGGATTTAATGAAGTATACCGATTAAATGATATTTAATTGGAATCGAATTGGAATTGGTTTGTGGGTTTGTCATGAACGGTGTTTTAAATAACATTTGTTCTTTAACTCGATAATTTATGGAATGTGAATTGTGTTTGTTGTGAACTGTGTTTTAACGACATTCGTTCTTTAACTCGATTCACAGTGAAATGTGATTTGGAATGTGTAAATCTTTTGTTAAGATTTAAAGGAGATTTTCCAAAGTAAAGTTTTCCAATTTAAATAACATAAATTGGTATGGAATGGAATTCGATTTGGTAATAATCGAAGTGAATTTCTGTGGATGAGGACTGCTAATATATATGGAATTTAAAAGGCTTTGTCGTTATTCCATTTATATTGTTGGTCGGATATGGAAGTTTATATCGATTACATATATCGATTTGTTTTCCATGAAGATTCCATGGTTAATGGAATGTGATTTTGGGTTGTCGTGAATGGTATCTTTAATGATACTGTTCTTAGACCCAACGGAGTTAAGAAAATCAGAAACTAACTGGAGATAAGTTAAGTTGGATAGTTTCTTGGGTATCGATCTGATGTTGGTTTTGGCCTTCAGGGTTAACACTTAGGGAATTATTCACTTGCTGATTTACGTTTAAAGGCTAATTGAATAGAATGTGATTTTGGGTTTATCGTGAACCGTGTTTTAAATTACATTGGTTCTTTAACGCAGTTAAAGACCTGATATGATTTCCCAGGTTAAACAATCATTAATATTGATTTTTGGGAAGATTAAAACCAAGTGGAGTTTTAATGAGTCTTTAATTAGATTGAAATGATCGAGAGCGGAGTATCACCAGTTTTGATCTAGGCGATAGTTAAATCTTTAATTAGATTTGAACGTGAAATGGTAATTGAATTTACCTATAACACCATGGTGTTAGATATGAAGTATTACTAGTTTTACTTCACGGGATGAATAGGTTGGGGTTGGAAAATTTAACAAATGATTACTTCGATAAGGTTCATTAATCCCGACTAGTATGGATAAACCATAATTTGGTTTGAATTGATAATCCAAAGGAAGATTAAAGAATAAATTTAAAGAATTTATCTTTGATAAAATTAATGGGAACCTTTCCCAAAGTAAAAGAATATTTGAATAAAGGAATATTCTGGATTGGAATAAGGCGTACGTTGTGCTTTTATAACACTTGTTTATTATATACGCGAGTTATTTGGAAAGACCGGATTTATCCCATTCTGAATAACTGAATCGACGATAAGTCGACGATGAAGACGGTAGTTGAAGACCGGAGGTCTTCACGTCGTTTGGATAATTACTAATTATCTTGATTGGGATGTACACCAAAGAGGAGGGAATCAGTTGGTTATCGTCCAGACGTACTTGGAGATCGATGGATATGCGAGGAATAAGGTTCCTCCGGTTTTGTTCAGACCCAGAATGGACTTGTAAATGGATTGTGTGTCTGACATTGGATTTTATCCTGTGTTGATTGATTTCTATTAAATATATATCTGTTTGGCGGTGGAGAATTTATTCTCTTGCTTAATGCCCTTCTCTGAGACGTACGAGCTCGGTGGTTATATATCGATAGATATCAATCGCATGGCATGAATTGCCTGTGTCGCATGCTGAGATGCAAATGATTAAGGCTTCTGTTGAGTCTTGTGATTGATGATCAAAGCACGACTTTAACACAGCGTAGTTTTGTGTAGCGTTAATTCGCGAACCTCACACCTCGGTGTGAACCAGAAAAAGGAGATGGACCTCGTGGAGGCATGCGTTTCCTTCTAGCTAGGAGTGGTGTTTTGGGTTTTACACGCCCGGACATTTTACTTATGTGGATGATGGATAGCGAAGCGCCTCGGTTATATCGGTCGATCCGGGACCGATGAAGTCATTTGGCTCATTGACGCCCCATAGGGCGGGGAAACGCAGTGTTCAGGGTTTAAGTTTAATCCACATCGAGTGGACCGACCTTGACGATCCAAAGGCTTGACAGAGTACTTGCCTGAGGGGCGGGCTAGAGCGTCTCGAAGCGATAAGGACGATCTCTTGCCTTGGTTCACAGATGGAAATCCAACTTCCAATACGACATTTTGTAGTTTTGATTGTAAACCTATATATGGTGACATAGTGGTATGGGGCACTCAGGCCGTCTACGATTGATAATTATGATTGAAATTGTTTTGACACTGTGCACTCATAATAACGTACCAAGCATGTTTGGCTATTATAAGGGAAAACCCTATTCCCCGGCTTGTGTTGCATTGTTTGTTAGGACCTGGGTCTTATAATAGCTTCATTTTTCGAAGAACCATTGCACTGTTTTGTTATATGCACTGGTATTCTTGGGAGGAAACCCGTTCCGTGTTATACGGCGTGGTCCCTTGATATATCCGATTTAAAATAAAGTTTTAAATAACTGTTTTAGTTCTCACACCAGTCACATGACTGATCTGGAGTTTATTGTTTTAACCTAAACTCTGGGTGCCCCTATTTTCCTACACAGGCAGCTAGTAGTTTTGGTTTTGCATATTTATATTCATAGGAACCTGGTTTACAACTGGAATGATATCAGAAAGCTCTGTATCCGTATATCTCTTTCAGTTGTGTATTGTATTATTTTTCCACTGCAGTAATGTATTTAAATCTCTAATATTTTTCTGATGTATAATATTTATTCATACTCTGTATATTCTTGTATTTTGATGGAATTGTTGTAATTAACAATGAAACGTACTTCTGTTTGTGTTGTGATGTGGCTTGTTCTCAAAGCAATCCGTTCTTTCCTTCACGGGGAAGTATCGGGTTCTTACAATTAATATTCTCAAATCATTTTATTTATATACTTGGAAAAATATCCTAAAATCATATCCAATTTCATATCAAAATTCCCCATTAACTATCATTTTAAAACATTGCTACAACATTACTTATCATCTATAATTGGGAAACTGATTCAACTTATCCTTTTAAACAATCGTTATGATATCACCTTTGTTTTGTTATTTGAACACCATAATTGTCACTTTCCTTTTCAGAATAAACTCATTCCAAATCTCATCTCCCTACTTTTGGAACTATTGTTATATTTTCACAAAGATCCCTTTATTTATCCCTTTACTATGAAAATATCATTTATATTCTCAAGCCCTTTTTATTTCCTTTTATTTCGGAATACCATTATATATATTCCCAAGTTCTCTAAATAATGTTATATTATTATTTCACAAAATAAATTACTTCTTACATCTCTACCACTACAACTAATGTCATCCTCCGATAATGTAACAACCCGGGTTTTAGCGATCCTCCGATAATCTTTATATCAAAATTCTTTTGCTATTATAATAGTGTCTATCAACCACAATATAATAATCATCTAGCAGAAACGCTTTCATCTCACGTTCTAAGTATATAGTATACAATCAAAACCGCGAGCATTTATTGGATAATGGATTACCAACTATGACAAGGTATGGAACCACCTTCCGATAGTGTACCTCTAGAGAGGAATACACTGTTTTCAACAAGAACATCTTGCAACCCAGCCACACATGACTGACCACTCATTTCGCTTGAGTGTAAGCAACTGTTTCCCGAATGGGACAACATCGAATAGATTAAAGAAGTAAATGAAACTCTAGATCAGGGGACAAAACACCCTAATTGGAAGCAACCCACTTAGCCATGCAGCCTACCGATTTTTGTCATTTCCCAGTTGTGAGGCTAGAGGCCACGCTTAGCTCTGACAGATCACACAATTATTCACTTTGATTGTCACATCGTCATACCCGCCAAATCACAAATTGGTTTCCCCAAAAATACCATGGGTATACAGCTAAGAGAAACGAATTCCTCTGCCACCAAACGTAAATACGCTTGAAGAGATCAACTTACACTATCCATTAAATATACTATGTCAGACATTCTTCCATAGAGGTCGTCCTGGGACTGGACAAACCGAAGGTAATATTCTGTAAACAGGACAGCCCTTGCATAACTTCATCTTTAATTATCTTCATCATATTTGATCGCAACGTAACGCCCAGATAGAGTGGTTTTCAGATAATGAATCTAATCCCGGTCTCTTCGTATTAACGACGGAAAAATGGTCAAAAACTTCTATAGTCGGTGAGTTAACTACCGAAGAAAAACATGTATGCAAACAACGGTCGTATTTCCAAATGGAAATCTCACCGAGCAAATCATCAATCAACACTGATCCACTTTAATTTAATTTGTCATTCAATTGTCCATTTCCCTATTCATGTTTCCGTATATTCAACATTTCTTATTTTCTAAATTTAGAAAATATACGTTATTAAAACATTTCTATTTATTATTTTCTATATTAGAAAACATTTCTGATTTTTATTTGGTAAACATTTCCAAAACTCCTACATTTGGATTTAAACATTTGTTTAAATAAAACATCGTTGTGCCAACTCAAACCATTACCTTCATTAACTAAATTCACTTAACCAACCTTTACTATCGAATCTTAACAATTCCTTAGTTAAAAATGGAGCCAATCAAGTTGGGGTTTAGCTACCTCTCAGACCTTAACTGAACAACATTTCTAACTTTGAAATAGACAAAGTTCACCTTCTAAATCTATAACAAACTTCCTTAAGTAACTCTCTTTCGAAAAATCTCTATTCGATAACTCTTTCCTTCGATACCTATATTCGATAATCTCTCCTTCGAGTAACTATATTCGATAATCTCTCTTCAATTAACTCTATTCGATTAACTCTAATAAATTAACTTTATTTGATTAACTCTAATTTATTAATTCTATTTGATTAACTCTATCTGATTAACTCTATTCAATTAACTATAATCAATTAACTCTATTTGATTAACTCTATTGGATTAACTCCTTTTGATTAACTCTAATTCGATTAACTCTTTTCAATTAACTTCTTTCGAATAAACTATATCCGATAATCTCTTTTCGAATAAACTATATTCGATTTAACTCCTTTCGAATAAACTACATTCGATTTAACTCCTTTCGAATAAACTATATTCGATTATCTCTTTTTCGAATAAACTATAATCGATTAACTCCTTTTGAATAATTAATATTCGATTAACTCCTTTCGAATAAACTATATTCGATTACTCCATTTGAATAAAATATATTCGATTACTCCTTTTCAGTTAACTCTAACTCTAATCAATTGACTCTAACTCAATCAATTAACTCAAATTCGATTAACTCCAACTCTAATCGATTAACTCCAACTCTAATCGATTAACTCCCCTAACTCATTTTGATTAACACATTTTGATTAACTCTTTTGGTTAACTCTACGTCCATATTCAGTTTCAAATATAGATGTTGAAATCGATTCTTACTTCTCTATATAAGTCTTGACTTATATATTCTATTTATCCAATGATAAATATTTTATTTAATTTATAAAATATTATATATAAATTAATCTTCTCAATCTATCGGTTAGAACATATTCTATTTAAAATCTTTGCTTTAAATCCATATCATGTTATACCCGTGCGCGAAGCACGGGTATAAATCTTTCAAATAAAAAATTCTCTTTATGTACTATTCTATTCATTTTTCAAGTATTTCCTTTTATAATCTATTTATTTACCAAATAAAACCCTTTCGATAATTCTATTTATTTTATAAAATATTTCCTTTTCTATCCTATTTATTTAACAAATAAATGTTTTATTTTTCAATTCTATTTATTAAAAAAATAAATGTTTCCTTTTCAATTCTATTTATTTAACAAATAAATGTTTCTTTTCTCCTATTTATTTTCTACATATTTCCTTTTCAATTCTATTTGTAAATGTTTTACAAATATTTCTCTTTTTATTTTATTTGTAAATGTTTTACAAATATTTGCCTTTCTATTTTATTTGTAAATGTTTTACAAATACTTCTCTTTCTATTTTATTTGTAAATGTTTTACAAATATTTCTTTTTATATTTTATTTGTAAATGTTTTACAAATTTTTCTCTTTCTATTTTATTTGTATGACCAATAAATATTCCTTTTATAACTCCTTTGATTTTATAATTATTTTCTTTCATAAATCCTTTTCTCTTTTATATATAAAATCCATTGATTTTATATAAATAATTTATTTTCAAAATACACTTTGAAAATCCCCTTTTCTGTATCCCAGTATTTCTTATGGTATTTAAAATACCAATTCACAATGATCGATATCATTCAAACACACAAAATCAACAACATATTGTATATCACATCATATATTACAGTATATGAAAAGAACAATATTATAAATATTGAGGAATCCAGTTGGATCCCACCAACCTATTTCCCTGCATCACAGATGTTAAACAATATAATTAGCATCGATTTCATTTCAATATGAAATATTCTGATAAACAGAATCAATATTTGATTAACGATTTATATATATATATATATATCGTTATATATAATTTCAACCAATACATCAATAATTCAATCAAACAATCAACACACAGAAATCAATCATCATTTATCAGTACTAAATTATATTTATAAAAATATAAACTGTACAGAGTTAGTGAGATTTACTCACGTTGGACGATCATCATTAAATAACGATAATTATCGCTTGATTCAGACCGACAATTTATATCTTTATAAATTAACGAGCTCTAATTCACTTCCAACCAGTTCCATTGTGTAGCACTCATCCATATGATCCCAATGGATCCAGTTTCGTCAGATTCCGACATCATACGAATAAGTTATTGAGTTAACAAGTTGACATGTTATTTGAATTAAATAAATCATTGAGCAATTTACTATTGGGCTTTACCCATTTCTACCTCGGCCCAATACCACAGATTTACCCATATGAGAAATAGCCTGCCCGCACTTGGATTCTTCTTTCTCTCAATGGAAATGTCTGTAGCTTCCCACCGTACTCCTCCTTCAACTATTCCTCAACGCACATCAAAACCGACAACACCATACTTCATCTCATTCAACCCTCCCCAACCTCAATTCAAATTCTATCAACTCGCAACCACCAAGTGAATCGCGATGCTCAGCTCGACTCCGTGGATTCCTATGACAATATCGACGTCTATTTGTTCGAAATTACAATAAACTTCACACGCAAGTGCGGTTTCACTTCCTCAATCAAAAAACGATCTCTGAATCTCGCGTTGAAGCCTAAATCGCCAGGTGTTTGGAACCCAAGAAAACTGCTGTATTGAAAACAGCCTTCGAATTTCCCAAATGTACTATCACTTTGAAGAGCAGGATACAAGGATCACTACTATACATGTATTATGATTTATAGGGATTTGTTTGATTTTTGAAAGTGGCGAAATGGGTTTTGGGAGGAATAACCAGTGGCGGGTTTGCTGTTGACTATTGGGAGGAAATGAATTAGGGTTAAGGGATGGTAGTGGTACTTATAGATGGATTTTAATATATTTTTATTCGATTTTATATTCAATTATAACCAATTGTTGCTTACGTTTAACTTCTAAAAACTCATACAATCACATATGATATCCAAAAATCATGGAAATGGGCATACAACTAGAGTTCGACATTACGGACCCAACGAAACTTGTTTCATCGAATTCCGACTCATAGTGTATTTTTAACCATCAAAATATCGACTGTTTGAAGCGACCCGAAACTTCCCCGGTCTCCGAAGAGATGAGAAAGAACGAATTACTGTGAGGACAAGACAAATCAGAACACAAACAGAAGAACATTTCATTGTATATTACAACAATGCATCAGATTACAAGAATATACAGAGTATAAATGAATATTACACAGAAATATCAGAGATTTAAATTACATTTAAGTACATAACAGCGGAAAAATAATACAATACACAACTAGAAGAGATATACGGATACAAAGCTTTCCGGATATCGTTCCAGCTGTAAACCAGGATCCTGTGAATATAAATCTGCAAAACCCAAAACTACTAGCTGCCCGTGTCAAAATAAGGGCACCCAGAGTTTAGGTTAAAACAATAAACTCCAGGTCAGTCATGTGACTGGTGTGAGAACTAAAACAGTTATTAATCTTTATTTTAAATCATTAGGTAAATCAAGGGACCACGCCGTATAACACGGAACGGGTTTCCTCCCAAGAATACCAGTGCATGAAACAAACAGCGCAATGCTAAATAAAGAAAAATGAAGCTGTTATAAGACCCAGGTCCCATCACACAATGCAACGCAGCCGAGGATAGGGTTTTCCCTTATAACAGCCAAAGAATGCTTGATACGGTTAAAACAAATCATTTGATACTATAATAAGTGTATAGTGTCAAAAACAATTTCAATCATAAATATAAATCATAGACGGCATGAGTGCCCCATCCCACTATGTCGCCATACTAGGCTCTACAAATAAAGCCGAAATACACGTATTGGAAATTGGATTTCCATCATGGTGGCTCCTGATTCGAAAGATCTATCGCGTAGTACAAATCACCGCGGCTTACGTCTCAGCGAGAGAAAACACCGCTATGCACATCCGCACTTTTGGGACTCAAGTATCACCGCGGCTTACGTCCCAGCAAGAGAAAACACCGCTTACTCTATCCCTCCGAGCACAAAGCTCAATATCGGTCGACCGAATCCACTACACTAAAAATGTATACTGATCAAACCATCAGTTTACCACCATCCCGGGCTGTGAGGCTCGCGGATTCACGTTATACACAAAGCTATGCCACACAGGCCGTGCTTTGATCATCAACCACAAGACTTTGCTTTTCAACAGAAGCCTTGATCAATTGCCACTTACGCATGCCACACTGGCAATTCACTCCATGCGACTGATGTCCATCGATATACAACCTCTGAGCTCGTACGTCTCAGAGAAGGGCGTTAAGCAAGAGAATAAATTCTCCGCCGCCAAACAGATGTATATTTAATAGAGATCAATCAACACAGAATAAAATTCAATGTCAGACACACAATCCATTTACAAGTTCGTTCTGGGTCTGAACGAAACCGGAGGCACTTTCCTCGCATATCCATCCATCTCCAGGTACGTCTGGACGATCACCAACTGATTCCCTCATCCTGGGTGTACAGCCCAATCAAGATCATCAGTAATCACCCAAACGATGTGAAGACTTCCGGTCTTCAACCACCGTCTTCATCTTCGACATCTCGTCGAATCGGTTATTCAGAATGGGTATAAACCCGGCCTTTCTGAATAACCCACGTATATAATAAACGAATGTTACACAAACACAACAAACGGCTCATTCCAATTCAGAATATTATCTTATCCACTAAATCACATTCTTAGGGAAAGGTTCCCATTAATTTTATCCAAGATAAATTCTTCTAAATTTATTCTTTAATCCTCCTATGGATATCACTTCAAACTAGTCGGGATTAACGAACCACACCGAAGTAATTATTTATTTTATTTCCCAATCCCAACCTATATATCCCATGGAGAAAACTGGTAATACTCCACATCTAACACCACGGTGTTATCGGTAAAATTAATTACCATTTCACGTTCAAATCTAATTAAAGATTTAACTATCGCTTTGGAGCAAAACTGGTGATACTCCACTCTCGATCACTTTTCAGATTTTGATAATTAAAATTATCAATTCACATTTTAATCTAATTAAAGATTCATTAAAACTTCACTTAGTTTTAATCTTCTCAAAAATCAATATCTTGCCTTTAACTGGGTTAAAGCACCAATGTCATCTAAAACACGATCCACGGTAAACCCAAATCACATTTGATATTAAATACAAGGCTTTGAATAGAAAATATATCGGCTTATATTCAATATCAAATTCTGAAACCAACATATATCGTATTGGAAATAACGATATAAAATATATCTTTCAAATTCCCATAACAATATCTGTATAGTCACGAAATCCAACATCGAAATATCCCGAAGATAATTTCGATTCAACTCCAGTCCAATCCACGTATTGGAAATTATCGATTATTTTCAAAATCACTTTCAAATTCAATTTATTTATTTCAAAAATAAATTGATTTTAATTCTAGTTCAAAACTAGTTCATTTCGATAAAAATCTATTTTTACCTTCTAATGCGGAATTTTCCAGCCCAATTCTTTCCAATTCACATATTATAATTTTACACAAATTATCAATATTTTTAATAATTTTATCAAGGCCCGTACAGTCGATTTCCATCAACGGCTATCGAACTGCACTTACAGCGACCTTTTTCGAATTTGATTTGGACATAATTCCAAATCCAACCGTTAGATTTCAAATTTCTAATATTCATTGGAAAGCTCTTTTCGATACGAACCCAACGGTTCCGGTTTTAGGAGAATCCGACGGTCGGATCTCCCGCAATGTCCGTTTGAAATAAATGGTCGAAATTCACGAACTGCCGCGGCGCGGCGCGTTCTATTAAGGCCATTATATATATAATATATATATATATTATATATATTTCGTCGATTTCCTTTTAAAACGAATTTTATAAATAGTTCTACATTCGTTTCAAAACAATTTCAACTTCCATTTCAATTCAAATCAAAATTGAATTCTTCTTTATAAATTCGTTTTAAAATTCATTTCTATTCAATTCAAATTTCAATTCAATTTGAATTCATTTCAATTCACTTTCAATTCAATTCGAATTCGTTTTCAATTCAATTCATTTCGAAATCGTTTTCAATTCAATTCATTTCGAAATCGTTTTCAATTCAATTCATTTCGAAATCGTTTTCAATTCAATTCATTTCGAAATCGTTTTCAATTCAATTCATTTCGAAATCGTTTTCAAATCGATATAAATATCGTTTACGTCAAAATGGCGTCAATCTAATCAACACGGCTTTATATTTTCAAAACTTCTTTATTCTATCCAACAAATGAATATTATCCCATTCAACACATGAATCTATATTTATTTCAACACACGACTAATCTCAACACATGAGTACTGTCAACACATCACTATTTTTATATTCAACACATGAATTTTCTTTTATAATATTCATTACTTTCCCGATTGGAATGAGGCCCAATCAATCACCATATAACGTTAATTATATGGATTCCATACAACACATGTATATGATAGCAATAATAAACAATCAACCATCAACCAAAATGCACTACACTGTATAAGCATCAAATATAGATATCTTACGCTTATAACAGCCTGTCAATCAACCGATCGACATATTTAATCAATCAGGATGAGTGAAATTCATATTTCATCCCAACACCCGTGTGGGGTTTCAAACAATCAAACACAGATTTTTAGTTGTGCAGTTGGGCGATGTGTAAAATTTATCGACCCATTCAATATCAGTCAAATCAGTGTATATAAACAAATCGGCCGATTTGTTTATAAATATTTATTTATTCACTTTCACGTTAAAAATTATATTTTTAACGATATAACATTTTATTCCAACATATGAATTTCTATTCAGTTCATTCTTTAAATAAAATGATATTTTTATTTTTCTAACTTATTTCAGAAAATTTCGGCGGCATAACGGCACGATACTAGAAACGGGACAAGGCCTAGCCTTATCCCCGGTCTAGTGAAGGCCCACGCCATTCACACATCAATCATATCAATTTCAATTTCACCAAAACAATCCAATCCAAATCAAATAATCTAACCAACTACACAACCAATCAAACAAGTCCATGGTCTGTGGACGGGTGTCGGGTGCTACTAAACACCGTCTACATCCTAGTATATATATATAACTAGAAAAAGAATTTTGAGTGAGAAGTTCTCACCGATAGCTATCCAACTTCACGACACTTCATTTGATAGAAATCTTCATCGTATCTTCGTCATCTTCGTTGCCCGTAGTCACTATATATATAAAAATCACGTTTTTATATTTTGATGTCTTTAAAATAAAAATCACATTTTTATTTATTCACTTTCAATTTAAAAGTCATATTCTTATAATCACTTCATATATTTAAAAATCGAATTTTTACTATGCTATTCAATATATAAAAATCGAATTTTTACTTTCGCGCTATATGGATAAAAATGCTATTTTTACCCCGCTACTATATAGATAAAAATTCTATTTTTACATCGTTATTCTATATATAAAGATCTCGCCTTTTTAACTATAAAGATTTCATCTTTATAAAAATCAGCATTTTATTTCGACGTATAGAAAATAAAAATCAGATTTTTATTTTGCTACATACACAAAGATGATATTTTTATATTCTCTATCATGTAAAAATTATATTTTGACATCACCTATATAGTAAAGACTATATTTTTATCTTTCTACAATGTAAAAGATTATATTTTTAATGCTTTAAAAATATAAAAATCATATTTTTAATATTCCTATATAGTAAAGACTATATTTTTAATACTTTAAAAATATAAAAATCATATTTTTATCACTTTAAAAAATCAGTTTTAAAAATAAATAGAAATCAGTTTTAAAAATAAACAAAAATCATAATTTTTATAAACTAAAAGTCATCTCTTTTCTACGAACAAAATTCTCCTTTCTTCCTACACTATTTTTGGTCAAAGGATTTAAAGGAAAATAGAAATACTCACATCGAAGAAAAAAGGGGTTTTGGCGTGGTCTGCACTTCGAATTGGAGAGGGGGGGGGTTTGTTGCCGTCGTCTGGGGGCTCGCTGGTGGACATCAGAGACGGGGGGGGGGGGCTGCTGAAGCTCGCGCAGGCCTTGCTGGTGGCGGTTTTGGTTTCAGGGGTGGTACGGTTCGATTTAGGTGGATGGGGGAGGAAAGAGGAGCGGTGTCGAGGTCGGTGGGGCCAGGGTGACGAGACTTCGAGGGTGGCGGCGACGAGATTCCAGGGAGGGGCCGAGCGATCTGCAGGTAGGGAGGAGAGATGGAAGAAGAGGGGAGATGAGGAGATCGGAGCGAGTGGGAGAGGGGACGGCCGGAGTTGCGACGCCAGGGGAGGTGATGGCGGCGTGGTCGATGTCAGGGAGGGCTGGGCACTCGCGATTTTGATTTTTTTTTTTTTTTTTTTTATTCTTCTGAGTTGAAATCGAACGGGGAGGAGAGGATAAAGGGGTGGGATTTTATTTTAATAATTATTTTAATTTTATTTAATTTCCTCAAGAGGTTGACTTTGCGTTGGACCTCCAATCAAGGCCCAACGACTGTCGCCCCTAGCTAATTACCCCCATTCCGAACACAATGGGATATATATCGCAAGCTGATTCGGCTGTTTCGATCAGTTTCCGTCAAAATCAAAATATAAAACAGTGTATATTCAATTTTAAACGTACATTTCAAATTACCGGGGTCACATACTAACTCTAAAAATTCCAGAAAAATATTTTCTAGCTTCGTATTGACGATACGGTCCTAACAAAACTAGTTTCGTCGAATTCTGAGACCGTTGGAAAAATGGTCAATTTCCAGTCGATTAAAATCAACTGAAATGGTCAAAACGCGTTTTCCTTTGCCACGCTCACATATTGATTCGAAAAAATATGAAATTTGGAATCTAGCAACAATTCAACATCACGGACCCAACAAAAGTGGTTTCGTCGAAATCCGAGGTCGTTTGCAAAATGTCCATTTTTAAGGGCCTGAATTCCATAGCGACTATTCAGAATTTTCAACTGGACATACCTTATCATTTATAAAGTGAAATCTCAGTTTGTTAACTTCGTTGGAAAGATATCGTCAATTAGATCCTAATGTTTTTGGTTTCACTAAAATCCGGATTGTTTTGCTCCCGGTACATTCACTTGAAGTTTGAAATCGAATTATCGAACTACCGCGCCATTTTCAATTCTATTTATAATTATATATAAATATTTATATTCCAACGACGACGTATATAAATATATACGTCGAATTCTATTCAAAATAGATTTCTCGTCGATATTATTTATAATAATCTATTTTAAATATTCAAAATTCGCTAAAATTGCCAAAATAAAAATTTTAAACTGGCCCAGATTTTCGGGTTATTACAATCTCCCCCACTTAAAACTTTTCGTCCCCGAAAAGGAACAAAGTCGAAAGTGGTTTGATTAATCAACTCTATGTTCGATCTAGCTTTCATTCTCCAATTTTTCAGTTTCTGAGAATTTTCAAAATTTTCAAAAATTTGGCTAACACCCTAAATTTTCGAAAAATTTCGCCATAACCTCCTCTGCAATGGGAGCATCGGGGAATTTCAAATAGCTTCCCCGGTCCTTCAGATCTCAAAAAGAAAAGAAAAAGCCAAGCGGCTAGCCAATAGGCTCACAAAATCATCATCACCCAAACAAAACAGGAAATTATGTAGTAAACATGTACCTATTTGTCGGGCAAACAAATTTTATTCTCGGCTCTAGCCTCCTTGCTATGACCTGTTCAATGATATATATGTATATGCAAGCAGATGCAACCAATTTTCAATATAATTCAATATTCGGTTCAATTAGGCATAAAGGTTCAAAATTAGCAAATGAATGAACAAACAACATAAACATCAATCAATTAGTTGATTAGAGTTTGAAATTCATAATTTTGATACATATACAAAAATCATGTTTTTGATGTCAATTCACAACAATGTATTCTAGCTATATATAAGTTTTGGTTCTCACACCAGTCTAATGGAAATATATAGAAAATCACACCTTCGAAACACGAACATAAATGTTGATGATGCGATCGCTATCATCAATAATATCTCCGGGCGACTAGAGTGTGATGTTATATCTATCCAGTATATTAAAACTTCGACTATACGTTCATGACGCGTATACGCGAAATCTATATATACTCGATTGTCCAAATTCAAGATAAATAAATATTCAAATACGTTTAAAACGATTTAAATTTTCAAAACAAAATTGTTTTCATTTGAAAAATATACTCTTCACACTCGTTCTAGGATACTACTGATCCTATCTCTAACGAGTCATTCTAATTGGATATTGCTAATCCAATATCTGATGAATTCTTTCGTATGGTTCTAACGTGTCTTGTTCTCGAGCTCTGTAAACCAAAGCTCTGATACCAAATGAAGCGACCCGAAACTTCCCCGGTCTCCGAAGAGATGAGAAAGAACGAATTACTGTGAGGACAAGACAAATCAGAACACAAACAGAAGAACATTTCATTGTATATTACAACAATGCATCAGATTACAAGAATATACAGAGTATAAATGAATATTACACAGAAATATCAGAGATTTAAATTACATTTAAGTACATAACAGCGGAAAAATAATACAATACACAACTAGAAGAGATATACGGATACAAAGCTTTCCGGATATCGTTCCAGCTGTAAACCAGGATCCTGTGAATATAAATCTGCAAAACCCAAAACTACTAGCTGCCCGTGTCAAAATAAGGGCACCCAGAGTTTAGGTTAAAACAATAAACTCCAGGTCAGTCATGTGACTGGTGTGAGAACTAAAACAGTTATTAATCTTTATTTTAAATCATTAGGTAAATCAAGGGACCACGCCGTATAACACGGAACGGGTTTCCTCCCAAGAATACCAGTGCATGAAACAAACAGCGCAATGCTAAATAAAGAAAAATGAAGCTGTTATAAGACCCAGGTCCCATCACACAATGCAACGCAGCCGAGGATAGGGTTTTCCCTTATAACAGCCAAAGAATGCTTGATACGGTTAAAACAAATCATTTGATACTATAATAAGTGTATAGTGTCAAAAACAATTTCAATCATAAATATAAATCATAGACGGCATGAGTGCCCCATCCCACTATGTCGCCATACTAGGCTCTACAAATAAAGCCGAAATACACGTATTGGAAATTGGATTTCCATCATGGTGGCTCCTGATTCGAAAGATCTATCGCGTAGTACAAATCACCGCGGCTTACGTCTCAGCGAGAGAAAACACCGCTATGCACATCCGCACTTTTGGGACTCAAGTATCACCGCGGCTTACGTCCCAGCAAGAGAAAACACCGCTTACTCTATCCCTCCGAGCACAAAGCTCAATATCGGTCGACCGAATCCACTACACTAAAAATGTATACTGATCAAACCATCAGTTTACCACCATCCCGGGCTGTGAGGCTCGCGGATTCACGTTATACACAAAGCTATGCCACACAGGCCGTGCTTTGATCATCAACCACAAGACTTTGCTTTTCAACAGAAGCCTTGATCAATTGCCACTTACGCATGCCACACTGGCAATTCACTCCATGCGACTGATGTCCATCGATATACAACCTCTGAGCTCGTACGTCTCAGAGAAGGGCGTTAAGCAAGAGAATAAATTCTCCGCCGCCAAACAGATGTATATTTAATAGAGATCAATCAACACAGAATAAAATTCAATGTCAGACACACAATCCATTTACAAGTTCGTTCTGGGTCTGAACGAAACCGGAGGCACTTTCCTCGCATATCCATCCATCTCCAGGTACGTCTGGACGATCACCAACTGATTCCCTCATCCTGGGTGTACAGCCCAATCAAGATCATCAGTAATCACCCAAACGATGTGAAGACTTCCGGTCTTCAACCACCGTCTTCATCTTCGACATCTCGTCGAATCGGTTATTCAGAATGGGTATAAACCCGGCCTTTCTGAATAACCCACGTATATAATAAACGAATGTTACACAAACACAACAAACGGCTCATTCCAATTCAGAATATTATCTTATCCACTAAATCACATTCTTAGGGAAAGGTTCCCATTAATTTTATCCAAGATAAATTCTTCTAAATTTATTCTTTAATCCTCCTATGGATATCACTTCAAACTAGTCGGGATTAACGAACCACACCGAAGTAATTATTTATTTTATTTCCCAATCCCAACCTATATATCCCATGGAGAAAACTGGTAATACTCCACATCTAACACCACGGTGTTATCGGTAAAATTAATTACCATTTCACGTTCAAATCTAATTAAAGATTTAACTATCGCTTTGGAGCAAAACTGGTGATACTCCACTCTCGATCACTTTTCAGATTTTGATAATTAAAATTATCAATTCACATTTTAATCTAATTAAAGATTCATTAAAACTTCACTTAGTTTTAATCTTCTCAAAAATCAATATCTTGCCTTTAACTGGGTTAAAGCACCAATGTCATCTAAAACACGATCCACGGTAAACCCAAATCACATTTGATATTAAATACAAGGCTTTGAATAGAAAATATATCGGCTTATATTCAATATCAAATTCTGAAACCAACATATATCGTATTGGAAATAACGATATAAAATATATCTTTCAAATTCCCATAACAATATCTGTATAGTCACGAAATCCAACATCGAAATATCCCGAAGATAATTTCGATTCAACTCCAGTCCAATCCACGTATTGGAAATTATCGATTATTTTCAAAATCACTTTCAAATTCAATTTATTTATTTCAAAAATAAATTGATTTTAATTCTAGTTCAAAACTAGTTCATTTCGATAAAAATCTATTTTTACCTTCTAATGCGGAATTTTCCAGCCCAATTCTTTCCAATTCACATATTATAATTTTACACAAATTATCAATATTTTTAATAATTTTATCAAGGCCCGTACAGTCGATTTCCATCAACGGCTATCGAACTGCACTTACAGCGACCTTTTTCGAATTTGATTTGGACATAATTCCAAATCCAACCGTTAGATTTCAAATTTCTAATATTCATTGGAAAGCTCTTTTCGATACGAACCCAACGGTTCCGGTTTTAGGAGAATCCGACGGTCGGATCTCCCGCAATGTCCGTTTGAAATAAATGGTCGAAATTCACGAACTGCCGCGGCGCGGCACGTTCTATTAAGGCCATTATATATATAATATATATATATTATATATATTTCGTCGATTTCCTTTTAAAACGAATTTTATAAATAGTTCTACATTCGTTTCAAAACAATTTCAACTTCCATTTCAATTCAAATCAAAATTGAATTCTTCTTTATAAATTCGTTTTAAAATTCATTTCTATTCAATTCAAATTTCAATTCAATTTGAATTCATTTCAATTCACTTTCAATTCAATTCGAATTCGTTTTCAATTCAATTCATTTCGAAATCGTTTTCAATTCAATTCATTTCGAAATCGTTTTCAATTCAATTCATTTCGAAATCGTTTTCAATTCAATTCATTTCGAAATCGTTTTCAATTCAATTCATTTCGAAATCGTTTTCAAATCGATATAAATATCGTTTACGTCAAAATGGCGTCAATCTAATCAACACGGCTTTATATTTTCAAAACTTCTTTATTCTATCCAACAAATGAATATTATCCCATTCAACACATGAATCTATATTTATTTCAACACACGACTAATCTCAACACATGAGTACTGTCAACACATCACTATTTTTATATTCAACACATGAATTTTCTTTTATAATATTCATTACTTTCCCGATTGGAATGAGGCCCAATCAATCACCATATAACGTTAATTATATGGATTCCATACAACACATGTATATGATAGCAATAATAAACAATCAACCATCAACCAAAATGCACTACACTGTATAAGCATCAAATATAGATATCTTACGCTTATAACAGCCTGTCAATCAACCGATCGACATATTTAATCAATCAGGATGAGTGAAATTCATATTTCATCCCAACACCCGTGTGGGGTTTCAAACAATCAAACACAGATTTTTAGTTGTGCAGTTGGGCGATGTGTAAAATTTATCGACCCATTCAATATCAGTCAAATCAGTGTATATAAACAAATCGGCCGATTTGTTTATAAATATTTATTTATTCACTTTCACGTTAAAAATTATATTTTTAACGATATAACATTTTATTCCAACATATGAATTTCTATTCAGTTCATTCTTTAAATAAAATGATATTTTTATTTTTCTAACTTATTTCAGAAAATTTCGGCGGCATAACGGCACGATACTAGAAACGGGACAAGGCCTAGCCTTATCCCCGGTCTAGTGAAGGCCCACGCCATTCACACATCAATCATATCAATTTCAATTTCACCAAAACAATCCAATCCAAATCAAATAATCTAACCAACTACACAACCAATCAAACAAGTCCATGGTCTGTGGACGGGTGTCGGGTGCTACTAAACACCGTCTACATCCTAGTATATATATATAACTAGAAAAAGAATTTTGAGTGAGAAGTTCTCACCGATAGCTATCCAACTTCACGACACTTCATTTGATAGAAATCTTCATCGTATCTTCGTCATCTTCGTTGCCCGTAGTCACTATATATATAAAAATCACGTTTTTATATTTTGATGTCTTTAAAATAAAAATCACATTTTTATTTATTCACTTTCAATTTAAAAGTCATATTCTTATAATCACTTCATATATTTAAAAATCGAATTTTTACTATGCTATTCAATATATAAAAATCGAATTTTTACTTTCGCGCTATATGGATAAAAATGCTATTTTTACCCCGCTACTATATAGATAAAAATTCTATTTTTACATCGTTATTCTATATATAAAGATCTCGCCTTTTTAACTATAAAGATTTCATCTTTATAAAAATCAGCATTTTATTTCGACGTATAGAAAATAAAAATCAGATTTTTATTTTGCTACATACACAAAGATGATATTTTTATATTCTCTATCATGTAAAAATTATATTTTGACATCACCTATATAGTAAAGACTATATTTTTATCTTTCTACAATGTAAAAGATTATATTTTTAATGCTTTAAAAATATAAAAATCATATTTTTAATATTCCTATATAGTAAAGACTATATTTTTAATACTTTAAAAATATAAAAATCATATTTTTATCACTTTAAAAAATCAGTTTTAAAAATAAATAGAAATCAGTTTTAAAAATAAACAAAAATCATAATTTTTATAAACTAAAAGTCATCTCTTTTCTACGAACAAAATTCTCCTTTCTTCCTACACTATTTTTGGTCAAAGGATTTAAAGGAAAATAGAAATACTCACATCGAAGAAAAAAGGGGTTTTGGCGTGGTCTGCACTTCGAATTGGAGAGGGGGGGGTTTGTTGCCGTCGTCTGGGGGCTCGCTGGTGGACATCAGAGACGGGGGGGGGGGGGGCTGCTGAAGCTCGCGCAGGCCTTGCTGGTGGCGGTTTTGGTTTCAGGGGTGGTACGGTTCGATTTAGGTGGATGGGGGAGGAAAGAGGAGCGGTGTCGAGGTCGGTGGGGCCAGGGTGACGAGACTTCGAGGGTGGCGGCGACGAGATTCCAGGGAGGGGCCGAGCGATCTGCAGGTAGGGAGGAGAGATGGAAGAAGAGGGGAGATGAGGAGATCGGAGCGAGTGGGAGAGGGGACGGCCGGAGTTGCGACGCCAGGGGAGGTGATGGCGGCGTGGTCGATGTCAGGGAGGGCTGGGCACTCGCGATTTTGATTTTTTTTTTTTTTTTTTTTTATTCTTCTGAGTTGAAATCGAACGGGGAGGAGAGGATAAAGGGGTGGGATTTTATTTTAATAATTATTTTAATTTTATTTAATTTCCTCAAGAGGTTGACTTTGCGTTGGACCTCCAATCAAGGCCCAACGACTGTCGCCCCTAGCTAATTACCCCCATTCCGAACACAATGGGATATATATCGCAAGCTGATTCGGCTGTTTCGATCAGTTTCCGTCAAAATCAAAATATAAAACAGTGTATATTCAATTTTAAACGTACATTTCAAATTACCGGGGTCACATACTAACTCTAAAAATTCCAGAAAAATATTTTCTAGCTTCGTATTGACGATACGGTCCTAACAAAACTAGTTTCGTCGAATTCTGAGACCGTTGGAAAAATGGTCAATTTCCAGTCGATTAAAATCAACTGAAATGGTCAAAACGCGTTTTCCTTTGCCACGCTCACATATTGATTCGAAAAAATATGAAATTTGGAATCTAGCAACAATTCAACATCACGGACCCAACAAAAGTGGTTTCGTCGAAATCCGAGGTCGTTTGCAAAATGTCCATTTTTAAGGGCCTGAATTCCATAGCGACTATTCAGAATTTTCAACTGGACATACCTTATCATTTATAAAGTGAAATCTCAGTTTGTTAACTTCGTTGGAAAGATATCGTCAATTAGATCCTAATGTTTTTGGTTTCACTAAAATCCGGATTGTTTTGCTCCCGGTACATTCACTTGAAGTTTGAAATCGAATTATCGAACTACCGCGCCATTTTCAATTCTATTTATAATTATATATAAATATTTATATTCCAACGACGACGTATATAAATATATACGTCGAATTCTATTCAAAATAGATTTCTCGTCGATATTATTTATAATAATCTATTTTAAATATTCAAAATTCGCTAAAATTGCCAAAATAAAAATTTTAAACTGGCCCAGATTTTCGGGTTATTACACTGTTTTTCACATTAAAATCCTGTACGGCCACACACTGTCTCTAAAAATCACGAAACTTGAAATCTAACAATAGTTTGATATTACGGATCCAACAAAATTAGTTTCGTCGAAAACGGAGGTCGTTTGCAAAATTGGCCATTTTTAAAGCTTTAAATAACTCATTTAAATATATAAATATATTTAAAAATAATAAAATTAAATATTTAAAAATAAATATTATCGTAAATATTCACAATAGAATATCATACAGTTCCAATTGGATTTATTATTCGATACTCAAATCCTGGTTGAATCGATATTCAATTTATATTGAAAATCCATTTATAATATAAATAAATCATTATAAATTATAAAGGAATTCCATAACGACTTTTTGAAAATTTGATTTGGACATAAATCAAAATCTACACGACGAAATCCTGATTTTCCTCTTCCATTAGAAAAATATACTTTACCAGCTCTAAACGTTTCTTGTTTCATAGAAATCCGACTTAAAACGGATTCTGTATATTTAATTAAAGATCGAATCGCCAAATTATGAACTGCGATGCCATTTCGAGCTTGATTATAATTAAAATAAAATTATACGTTCAACTGTCATTTATAGATTGTTCCTATAATTCAAATCTAAACTGAGTTATACATTTTAAATTGTCCAATTCATACAATATTGTCAATTCACTATTTCCGACTATTTCAGAATTAAATATATTATCTAATTATTTATATTAATTAAATATTCAATATTATTTAATGAAACGACTATTAAAATCTCTAAATCACTTTTATATAATAAAATAAATTAATTATTATACCATAAAAATACGGGACATTACATTCTTCTCCCCTTAAAATAATTTTGTCCTCAAAATTGCTAATGTAGAAAACAAATCCTATTAACTGGGTAAAAATGATTTGTTCACTTCTTAACTTTAGTTTCAATTGAACCAATTTAATTTGAATTAAATATTTATTCACTCCTACTAACGAAAATTTTCAAAAATCCCGAAAATTTTCTAACACCTTAACTTTTAGTAAAATTTCGCCAGCACCTCCTTTGCATTGGTCAATAGCTCAAACTCCAATTCGCCTCTCTAGGCCTTCTTCAACCCAGAAGAAAATCAAACAGCCAAGCGGCTTGCCAATTCAGCTCATTAAAATCTCAAACCCATATATAATATAATCTGGTACCTTTTTGTCGGGCATATCAATATATCATTTCCATGTGTTACCAATTCTGCATATACCAATGTCATCCTAATCATTCGATTATACCCAAGCCAAATTCTGTTCTTAACTCAAATTCCATTTATGATTTCAACTCTTAACTTACCAGTCAAATTCCATTTCGGATTATGTCCAATCCAATCTAATTCGATACTTTCTATCTCAATTCATTTTCCATTTAACTGGTTTCAATTCAATTCCAGCTCGGTTTCACAAATTTCTATTTAAATTTGTTTTTAATTCAAACAGTCTCTCCTTGGGAATTTTAAATAACTTTGTTTTCCTAAATCAAATATTCTTTTTCTACATTCAAAACAACTTGTTGTTCTCAAACAATTCAAAAATCATCTCTTTGGTAGTAATCTGCCACTTAGCAACTCGAAAATGAACACCGATGATGTAGCTTTTCATCAGCGGAATCTATTTTCTAGCAATCGAAATTAGTTCAATACTATATCACTTTTCAAAACCATATTTAAATATTTCCATTTTGAAATATATTTGAAAATACTATTCACCGTGCTTGTAAAACAATTTAAAATCTCCTAGGATTTTAAAATTCTCGTATATTTAATCCAAATCCATTAATAAACACTTTTCCTGTTTTCGGAATTTTAATTCCAATTCTGATTTAAATTCAGACTTAATCCATTTGGTTTCATATACCACTTATATGAATTCCAATTGGTTATTTACATAACCATTTCACATTTTATAATCTTGTTCGATTATAATCGCAACCAATACATCCAATATACTATAATACTTCAAATACGTATACCTTTTTTATATAAAAATATAATTTGGATAAAATTATTTCATTCACCCTTTTTTCTCAAAACATAATGTGTTGGTCCATCGTTTCAAGTGTTTATAAACCCCTACCGATATAGTGGATCAAACTGATCGACCAGAACTCATAAACAACTCAACCAATAAATCTCCAACCATTTTTATATCAAATAACAAATAAGCACGCATTTATACACTCAAACTCAATCAAGGGCATTACTAACCCCATCTCTACTGAGTCACGCCACAGAGCCAAGGTAAATACTAAACCTTCATCTCTGATACCACTGTAACGACCCGGGTTTTCGCGATCCTGGTTATCGACATGAACTCAATGTCGACTATCCAAGCATCGGAAATACCGGATAGTCCATGAAAGAAATTGGAGAGTGAGAATAGATAAGGTAGAAATTTAGAATAGAAGAAGAAGAACATACATCATTATCAGAGTAACACGAAACTCGCAGCAGAACGAACAATATATAATAGATACATAACTTTGAAATAAAACTAGGATATGTATACAGTAACATTATCAGAGTACAACACTTACAACACAACGAAAATAACTATAGCTATATAACCCTGAAGCCTCCTGCTCCAAGCTCTCGAAGTATATCTGAAAAATCCTGACTACTTGACTGCCCGAACAAAATTGGGCACCCAAGAGTTTAGGGAAAACAAAATAAAACAAACTCTGGGTCAGTCATGGGACTGGTGTGAGTGAAACAGTTTAAAACAGTTTGAGCAATTAAACGATATCTCATAAGACCACGCCGTATAACGGAATGGGTCTTTCCCTTATGAGAATCCAAAATAATCTTTATATCAAAATTCTTTTGACATTATAACAGTGTCTATCAACCACAATATAATAATCATCTAGCAGAAACGCTTTCATCTCACGTTCTACGTATATAGTATACAATCAAAACCACGAGCACTAATTGGATAATGGATTACCAACTATGACAAGGTATGGAACCACCTTCCGATAGTGTACCTCTAGAGAGGAATACACTGGGTTCAACAAGAACATCTTGCAACCCGGCCACACATGACCGACCACTCATTTCGGTTGAGTATATCGAATGTATATCACCAACGGTTGGGATCAGCAACCGTTTCCCGAATGGGACAACATCGAATAGAATAAAGAAGTAAATTAAACTCTAGATCAGGTGACAATACACCCTAATTGGAAGCAATCCACTTAGCCATGCTGCCTGCCCGATTTTTGTCATTTCCCGGTTATGAGGCTAGAGGCCACGCTTATCTCTGACAGATCACACAATTATTCACTTTGAATGTCACATCGTCATACTCGTCAAATCACAAATTGATTTCCCCAAAAATATCATGGGTATACAGCTAAGAGAAATGAATTCCTCCGCCACCAAACGTTAATACGTTTGAAGAGATCAACTTACGCGATTTATTAAATATACTCTGTCAGACATTCTTCCATACAGGTCATCCTGGAACTGGACAAACCGAAGGTACTATTCTGTAAATAGGACAACCCTTGCATAACTCTGTCTTCAATTTTCTTCATCATATTTGATCGCAACGCTAATGCCTATATAGAGTGGTTTTCAGATAATGAATCTGATCCCGGTCTCTCCGTATAGACAATAGAAAAATGGTCAAAAACTTCGACAGTCGGTGAGTTAACTATCAAAGAAAAACATGTGTGTAAACAACGGTCGCGAAACGATCCGAACTTCCCCGTTAAGGAAAGCACGGATTGAGTCGAGGACAAGCCACAGAAGAACGCAGACGGAAGAACATTTCATTGCTTATTACAACAATTCATCAGATTACAAGAATATACAGAGTATAAACAAATATTACAGTTCATAAAATATCAGAGATTACAATAAATTACATAGCAGCGGAAAATAATACAATACACAACTAGAAGTAATACGCGGATACAAAGATTTCCGAGTATCGTTCCAGCTGTAAATCAGGATCCTGTGAATATAAATCTGCAAAACCAAAACTACTAGCTGCCCGTGTCAAAATAAGGGCACCCAGAGTATAGGTTAAAACAATAAACTCCAGGTCAGTCATGGGACTGGTGTGAGAACTAAAACAGTTATTAATCTTTATTTTAAAGTTAGGTAAATCAAAGGACCACGCCGTATAACACGGAACGGGTTTCCTCCCCAGAATACCAGTGCAAAAAACAACAACGCAATGCTAAATAAAGAACAATGAAGCTATTATAAGACCCAGTTCCCATCACACAATGCAACGCAAGCCGGGGGATAGGGTTTTAACCTTATAATAGCCAAGAATGCTTGATACGTTTAAAACAAATCATTTGATACTATTATAAGTGCATAGTGTATAAAACAACTTCAAATCATAAGTATCAATCATAGACGGCATAAGCGCCCTATCCCACTATGTCGCCATACTAGGCTCTACAAATAAAACCGCAAATGTCACGTATTTGGAAATTGGATTTCCATCTGTGAACCGAGGCAAAAGATAGACCTCACCGACTTCGAGACTCTCTAGCCCGAGCCTCAGGGTCAGAGCGCATTGACCCTTGGATTGTCAGGGCCGGTCCACCGATGTGGATTAAAATGCCTGAACACTGCGTTTCCCCGCCAGCGTAAATGAGCCAACGAATTGCTCCATCGGATCCGGATCGTCCGATCTAGCCAAGGCGCCTCGTAGCAGCAACAACCACATAAGTCAAACTCGTCAGGGTGTGTAAAACCACTGACGCCACTTCTAACTAGAAAGAAACGCATGTCCTCCCTGAGGTCCTCTCCCGTTTTTGGTTCACCACCGGGGTGTGAGTCTCGCGAATCAACGCTACACAAAGCTACGCCACACAGGCCGTGCTTTGATCATCAACCACATGACTCTGCTTTTCAACAGAAGCCTTGATCATTTGCATCTTAGCATGCCACACAGGCAAACCACTCTATGCAACCGATATCAGTCAATCCGATGTCAGACCGTTCTGGGTCTGAACGAAACTGGAGGCACCTAGTACCCCGCATATCCATCGATCTCCAAGTACGTCTGGACGATCACCAACTGATTCTCTCCTCTTGGGTGTACGACCCAATCAAGATCATCAGTAATTATCCAAACAACGTGAACACCTCCGGTCTTCAACCACCGTCTTCATCTTCGACTTATCGTCGTATCAGTTATTCAGAATAGGATAAACCCGGTCTTTCCGAATAACTCGCGTATATAATAAACAAGTGTTACACAAGCACAACATACGCCTCATTTCAATTCATCAGTCACTAAACGCAAATTAGCAAGAGAATAATTCCCCAAACATTAACCCCGAAGGCCGAAACCAACATCAGATCAATACCCAGGAAATCACTCTGCTTAGCCAACCTACAGCTAGTTTCTAAATTTCACATTCTTAGGGAAAGGTTCCCATTAATTTTATCAAAGATAAATTCTTTTAAATTTATTCTTTAATCTTCCTTTTGAATTTCACTTCAAACTAGTCGGGATTAACGAACCTTACCGAAGTAATCATTTGTTTTAATTTCCCAACCCCAACCTATTCGTCCCATGAAGTAAAATTGGTAATACTTCATATGTAACACCATGGTGTTATCGGTAAATTTAATTACCATTTCACGTTCAAATCTAATTAAAGATTTAACTATCGCCTGGAGCAAAACTGGTGTTACTCCATTCTCGATCTTTTCAATCTAATTAAAGATTCATTAAAACTCCACTTTGTTTTAATCTTTAACTGGGTTAAAGAATCAGTGTCATTTAAAACACGGTTCACGATAAACCCCAAAATCACATCACATTTCAATCAGTCCCTAACCGTAAATTTGCAAGCAAGCAATTCCCTAAGTATTAACCCCGAAGGCCGAAACCAACATTAGATCAATACATAGGAGACCGTTCAACTTGACTAACCTCCAGTAATTAGTTTCTGATTTTCTTAACTCTATTGGGTCTAAGAACAGTATTATTGAAGATACCGTCCACGACAACCCAAAATCACATTCTATTAATTATCGGGTTAAAGAACAAGTGTTATTTAAAACACTATTCAAGATAAATCCAAAAATCAATACCAATTCAATTCCAATTTAATATTATTTAACTGGTACACTTCATTAAATCTAAATAAAAGATTTAATCTTTTTCTCAACTGGGCTTAAGAAAAGTGTTAATGAAGACACCATTCACGACAAACCCAAATCACATTTGATATTAAATACAAGGCTCTGAATAGATAATATACCGGCTTATATTCAATATCAAATTCTATGACCAACAGATATCGTATTGGAAATAACGATATTAATATATCTTTGAAATTCCCAAAAAAATTTCTGTATAATCACGAAATCCAACATCGAAATATTCCAAAGACAATTTTGATTCAAATCCATTCCAATTCAATTATTGGAAATTCTGGTTACTTTTAAAACCCTTTTCAAATCCAATTTATTTATTTAAAAATAAATAGTATCATAATTCTAGTTCAAAACTAGTTCATTTCGATAAAAATCTATTTTTATCTTTTCAAATATGGAGTTTTTCATCCTAATTCTTCCTAAATCATTTCTTATGATTTTACACAAATTATTACTATTTTTAATAATTTTATTAAGGCCCGTACAGTCGATTTCCTTCAACGGCCATCGAACTGCACTTACAATGACCTTTTCCAAATTTGACTTGGACATAATTCCAAATCCAACCGTTAGATCTCAGATTTCTAATATTCATTAGAAAGCTCTTTTCGATACGAACCCACCGGTTCTGGTTTTAGGAGAATCCGACGGTCTGATCTCCTGCAATATCCGTTCGAAGTCAATGGTCGAAATTCACAAACTACCGCAACGCGGCGCGTTCTATTCAGGCCATTATATTATATATATAATATATATAATATATACTTCATCGATTTCCTTTTAAAACGTATTTTATAAATCGTTTTAAATTCGTTTTCGAAACAAATTCAACTTCATTTTCAAATTCAAATCAAAATTGAATTTTTCCAATATAAATTCGTTTTAAATTCATTTCAAATCGATTTCAATTCAAATTGATTTATAATTCAATTTCAGTTCGTTTTCAATTCAATTTCAATACACGAATTCATTCCTATTCAATTTCAATTCGAATTCAATTCTATTCAATTTCAATTCTATTCAATTTCAATTCGAATTCATTTCTATTCAAAATATCAGATTTTGAAATCACTTTTGATGTTCATTATAAAATTTTGAAATCACTTTTGATGTTCATTATAAAATGAATAAAATCGATATAAATATCGTTTACGTCAAAATGGCGTCAATCTAATCAACACGGCTTCAAATATTTCTATTTTCAAATATTCTATTTCAAATAATTCCTTTTCAAACATTTCTACTTTTCAAAACTGGAATGAGGCCCAATCAATTACCATATAATGTTAAATATATGGACTTTCTACAACACATGTATACAATAACAACGATGAATAATCAACCATCATCCAAAGTGCATTCTACACTGTATAAGCATCAAATATAAATATTTAGTGCTTATAACAGTTTGTCAATCAATCGACCGACATACGACTAAACAATCGGGATTAGTGTACGTCAAATATCATCCCAATACCCATGTGGGGTTTCAAACAATCAAACACAGATTTTATTTGTGCAGTTGGGCGATGTGTAAAATTTATCGTCCCAATCAATATTAGTCAAATGTGTGTATATAAACAAATCGTCCGATTTGTTTATTTTTATTTCATTTCATATACACGTTAAAAATTCTATTTTTAATTATAAAATGTTTTCCACTATAAAATATTTTATTTCAACTATATAAATATTTTATTTCATTTCACATCACATCACACAATCAACTACACATCAAAATCAAACAAACAAGCATACAAGCCGTCCATGGTCTGTGGACGATGGGTGTCGGGTGCTACTAAACACCGTCTGCATCCAAGTATATATTTTAACTAGAAAATTAAATTAAACGTGAGAAGTTCTCACTAAGGGTTCCACTCCGCCGTGCTTTGCTTTTAAACTGCTGAACCGTCTGGATCGGTTTGAAATTCCAATGTAGTTCTTTTCCCGCTGTTTATAATAAAAATTATATTTTTATCACTTCATTCTAATAAATAAAAATCATATTTTTATTTTTACTTCATATGTATTTTTACAATGCTTCTTTCTATATAAAAATTATATTTTATATTTCTATACATTGTAAAGATTATATTTATATCAACTGAAAATATTTTATACATAGAATAAAAATCACATTTTTATCTAATTCAGAAAAACAATCCTTTATATTTCTAAAAATCCGATTTTTTTCACTTCTAAAAATTCGATCTTTTCACTTCTAAATATTGTATCTTTACTTCATTCACATATATAAAAATCCGTCTTTTATACTTCATTCCTATATATAAAAATCCGTTCTTTTTGAAATCAAATCTAATATTTTAAACTATAAAAATCGAATCTTTATATTTTAAAAATCTTAACTTTTTAAATATGAAATCCTATACGAAAAAAAAATCACATTTTGAAAACTAAGTTGTATACATAAAAGTTTATTCTTGTCTAGTTAAAAATCAATCTTTTTCTACAATAAAAATCAATTCTTTTATACACAAAAATCATTTGATTTTTATATACAAGGTAAGAATAAAAATATAAGAAATCAAAATCAAAGGAAAATGTAAAATCTCACAACGAGGTGGGGTGGTTCAGGTTGGTCGTCGGAGAGGGAGGGGCTGCGGCCAGAGGTGGTGGTGAGGTCTAAGATGACCGGCGGCAGCTCTGGAGTTTAATGCACGCGTTGAAAAATATGAAAATCCGATTTTTAACGGAGGTGGGGTCCACGGGGGGTGCTGGTGAGGCGGGGTGGGGGCGCTGGGTCGTGGGTGGCCGGGGGGAGGCACGCCTGGCCTGGTGGTGGCGGTTTGGGGTCTGGTGATGGCCGATTTGAGGAACTAGGGTTTTGGGCGAAGGAAGGGAGAGCGGCGGCAGCTTGGGTGTGGCCAGTGGCGGCCGATGGGGCGGCACGCACGAGGGGGGAGGCCGGCGGTGGTCCGGCGTGATCTGGGAGGGAGGCGGTTGCGTTGGTTTTTTTTCTTCAATTGAATGAACGACGGGGTCAAGAGGAAAAGGGTTGACCCCCTTTTTATTTAATTTTAATTTTATAATTATTTGTTCCAAAAAGTTATTTTTTTCTTCCCAACACCAAATCTGTAACGACCCGGATTTTGAGCGACTTTGGTTATCGACATAAACACGATGTCGATAACCAAAACATCGAAAAATCCTGGTAATTAGTGAAAGAAATTAGAGGGTGAGGAAAGATAAGATAGAAAATTAGAATAGAAGAAGAAGAAGAACACAACATCAGAGTAACACGAATCTCACAGCGGAACGAATAAATATATTTCATAACATAACTTTGAAATACAAATCTGTACTTGAATATACATATCATTATCAAAGTACAGCACTTACAACACAGCGGAAATAAATATAGCTATATGATCCTGAAGCCTCCTGCTCCAGCTCTTCAATGTATCTGTAAATCCCGACTACTTGACTGCCCATACAAATTTAGGCACCCAAGAGTTTAGGGAAAACAACAAAGTAAACTCCGGGTCAGTCATGGGACTGGTATGAGTAAAACAGTTTAAAAACAGTTCAAGCAGGTAATCGATATCTCATAAGACCACGCCGTATAACGGAACGGGTTTTTCCCTTATGAGAATCCAAATATCTTTATATCAAAAACCTTTTGATATTATAATAATGTCTATCAACCACAGTATATATAATCATCTAGCAGAAACGCTTTCATCTCACGTTCTACATATATAGTATACAATCAAAACCGCAAGCACGTATTGGGTAATGGATTTCCAACTATGACAAGGTATGGAACCACCTTTCGCTTGTGTACCTCTAGAGAGGAATACACTGGGTTCAACAAGAACATCTTGCAACCCGGCCACACATGACCGACCACTCATTTCGCTTGAGCGTATCGAATGTATATCACCAACGGTTGGGATCAGCAACCGTTTCCCAAATGGGACAGCATCAACAATAGATTTTTAGAAGTAAATGAAACTCTAGATCAGGTGATTATACACTCTACTTCGGTGCGACCGACTTAGCCATGCTGCCTGCCCGATTTCTGTCATTTACCGGTTGATGAGGCTAGAAGCTACGCTTTATCATCATACCAGATTCACTTTGAATGTCACATTGTCAAATCCATCAAATCACCGATTGATGTCCTCAACCATACATTACGCGTTAGCTAAAAGAAGTTTTCCTTCTCCGCTTCCACTCTTGGTACAGTTGGAGAAATCAATATACGTGATCGTCTGGAAATACTCTGTCAGACATCCGTCTATACAAGTCATCCAGGAACAGGATGAACCGAAGGCACTATTCTGTAAACAGGATAACCCTTGCATAACTCTGTCTTCAATTTCCTTTGGCATATATGATTCGCAACGCTTATGCCAATACAGAGTGGTTCTTTGGATAATAATCCAACCGGTCTCTCCATATTAACAACGTTAAAATGGTCAAAACTTCGATAGTCTGTGATTTAACTATCGAATAAAAAGCAAGTGCGCAAACAACGATATTATTTCCAAATGGAAATTTATATCGATCAAACATCATTCCACTTTTATCTCTTTATTCCATTAATTTACTTATCTCATGTTTCCCTATATTCAATGTTTCCTATTTCCTAAATTTGGAAAATATACGTTATTAACAATGGAAAACATTTCCATTTCTCGTTTTCTTTATTAGAAAACATTTCTGGTTTCTTATTTGGAAAACATTTCCAAAGCTTCTTCATTGGACTTAGACAGATGTTTAAACAAACCATCGCGATGCCAACTCAAACCATTTCCTTTACTGCCGAACCTTAACTATTCCTTAGTTAAAACGAAGCCAATCAAGTTGGGGTAGAACTACCTCTCAGACCTTAACTGAACAACATTTCTAACTTTGAAATTAGCAAAGTTCACTTTATTCCTTTTACTTACTTCCTTACTTAACCCTCTTCGAATAGCTATATTCGATTGACTCTTTTCACTTAACTCTATTCGATTAACCCTTATCAATTAACTCTATTGGACTAACACTATTGGATTAACTCTATTTGACTAACGCTATTGATTTACTCATTTCGCTTAACTCCTTTCGAATAAACTATATTCGATTAACTCATTTGCTTTAACTCTAATCGATTAAACTAACATCGATTAACTCCTTTTACTTTAACTCTAATCAATTAAACTAACATCGATTAACTCCTTTTACTTTAACTCTAATCGATTAAACTAACATCGATTAACTCCTTTGCTTTAACTCTAATCGATTAAACTAACATCGATTAACTCCTTTGCTTTAACACTAATCGATTAAACTAACATCGATTAACTCCTTTGCTTTAACTCTAATCGATTAACTCTTTTGCTTTAACTCTAATCGATTAAACTAACATCGATTAACTCCTTTGCTTTAACTCTAATCAATTAAACTAACATCGATTAACTCCTTTTACTTTATTCTCTAATCGATTAAACTAACATCGATTAACTCCTTTTACTTATTCGAATAAACTATTCATTTATAAAGATTTACTTTTAGTAACAGTTCTTCACTTTACAAATGATTTCCCCTTTAATAAAACTCTATTCGTTTTAAAAACATTTTTCCCTTTTATTTACTTTCGAAATATTTCCTTTTATTAAATCTGTTGATTTTATAAAATCCCTTTTATTTCAATATACATTGAAATAATTCTTTTTACCTCCCAGGGTCTTTATGATATTTACAATATCGAATAACAATGATCAACATCATTCCAACACACATAATCCATAACAAATTATATAACACATCATATATCACAATATATGAAAACAGTAAAATAAATGTTGAGGAATCCAGTTGGATTCCTCCAACTTGTTTCCCTGCATCACAGATGTTAAACAATATAGATAACATCACTTTTCAGTTCCATATGATATATTCTGTTAAACAGAATCAATATAGAAATTCAACTAACTGACTAGCAGTTCAATCAAACAGTCAACATACAGTCAATCAGCCAACATCTAACAGTTCTAAAAATACAACATGAAATTATAAACTGTTCAGAGTTAGTGAGATTTACTCACATTGCGCGTTAGCCGTTAAATAACGGTTTGCATTATTTGATTCAGTCGGACAATTTATTTCGCCATAAATTGTAACGAGCTTTGATTCGCTCCCAGTCAGTTCCAGGCTGTAGCCCTCGTTCATACGATCCTGTCGGATCTTGTTTCACTTACTCAAATGGCCCATGACCGTGCGTCACCGGACCCTTCTTGTATTGTATACTTCCCCTCATATCCAACGTCCTCCCCCTATCTGTATCCTCAACATCCAAACTTCCCATAACAATATTTCTTCAAATAAAATACCGCATGCTTCAAAATGGACTCACACATATATGTTTTTAATTTATGTCTCTTTTTTAGTTGGGCTCTTCCTCAAATTGTCGGCCCAAAACATGCTTTTGAATGCCCAGACCCGCATGCCACTATCCTTCCTCCAGACATTTAGTTCCGCACCTCCTGACAACACTTCACACAGCCTCCCCTTTTTAACTCCTCACGCCTGCTCCATGGTTTTTCCACTCTCCCCCTTTCAACCGTCCTTTTGTTTTACTCTTGTACACAACGCATCAGCCAAGAACCTCCTCCACTATACTTGTATTTCATTTCTTCACGTCATCAATAATCCTTCTAACTCCAAAGCAGAACACGTGAGCTCCTCCTTCTCAAACATTCAGACCGCAAGCTCCAGCTTTAAACTTCCATGGCCGCACATTGAATCCAATCCTCTTCCGAACTCTGCACCTCCAACACCAAAGGGACGTGCTCGCGAGCACCTCCTTCCTAAATATTTCTCCCTGAAGCTCGCTGCTCTAGAAGTTCCAGTCCGCACTATTCCCTTTCCACCTTTCACACATACAACCTGCATTTGCGTCACTTTCATATCCGAAAACACCCCTATACTCTAGCGCAGTGTACTACTCGATCCATAAAAACTGAACAAAAGCCCTCACGCCATTCAACAGCACCAAGTCGCGCGCTCTATGGATGTCGAGTCCATCGCGAATCCCCTTTGTAGTTCACAGCTTTCATGGAAGCAAGGACTCGGGTTTTAACTAATTTTATATTGTATTATGAAATGAAGAACTTTTGTTGTGAGGGAGAAAATATTGACGGCGGACTTCTTTTGACCTAATGAAAGTTAGGTTTTAGAAACTGAAGATGCATTTATAGTTTTTAGTTTACTTCGTTGGTAGGCTTTGAATTATACACGTTATCTTCTTTTGTTTGAGGACGCTGTAGAAGTTATGGCCGCAGAAAAATAAGAAAGAGTACGAGCTTGTATTGGTATGAGAGGACGTGAGTGAGGCAGAGTGTGAGCGAGACCATATAATGCTTTGCATTGATTTTGAGACGTGAGTGTATATAGGATAGGAAATGTCCTTCCTCTTGGTTGCAAAGTAATGTGACCCCATCCTTCAGTGTTAAGGTTTCCAATAGAAATAAGGAGTGAAATAATTTAAAGTATATCTATTGGTTTTAAAGTTTTACAAGCTACACACCCCGTTCCATACAATTATATTCATGCATGTGTGCTACGGACTGAAATAAAGATGTCGTTGTGATTAACACCGTCTCACGATCCCAAAAATATAATAATACCGGTAGATGGACTCATATTTTGAAACTTCAAAATGTTGATTTCTGGGTGCGAAATACTTCAAATAAAAAGTCGCTTATTAAATTAATTAAAAATTACAGTAAAATTCTAAAAATTAAATTATCACTATGTCCCAAAAGAACCTTGTTTAAATTCAAACCGGTGTCTAGTTATATCAAATAATCCGTTACGGTCGATAAACGATTCTATAGCGACTATTTTAAAATTTGATTTGGACATATCTCAAAATCTACACGACGAAATCCCGATTTTTCTCTTTCACTAGAAAGATATACTCCACCAGCTCCACGCGTTTCTTGTTACACAGAAATCCGATTTAAAACGAACTCTGTACATTCAGTTGAAGTTCGAATCGCCAATTTACGAACTGCAGCGCCATTTCGAGCTCGATTTTAATTATATTATAAATCTTCGTTCAAACTGCCGTTTATATAATATATTCGTTATTCAAATTCAATTCCAGCTGAATTAAATATCACAGATGATCTGGTTCACACCATATCGTCATTTCGACAAATTCTGATTATTCAGAATTAAATATATTATTTAATATATTATTTTAATTAAATATTCATCATAATTAAACTCCACGACCATTAAATTCTCTAAACCACCGTTTATATAATTAAATAAATTAATCATAATACCTCTGCCAGTCCGGGTCATTACAAAATCGAACCCACCGCTTGTCGTCCCTAGAGTTTTACCCCCATTCCGAACACAATGGGATATGTATCGTAGGCTGATTCGATCGTTTCGATCAGTTTTCGTCAAAATCAAAATATAACTCTATATATTGAATTTAAACGCGCAATTCTATTTACTGGGGTCACACACTAACTCGAAAAATTCCCGAAAAATATATTCTAGCTTCTTATTGATGATACGGTCCTAACAAAACTAGTTTCGTCGAATTCTGAGACCGTTTGAAAAATGGCCATTTTTCAGTCGATTAAAATCAACTAAAACTGGTCAAATGCGTTTTCCTTTTCCACGCTCACATATTGATTCGAAAAATTATCAAATTTGAAACCTAGCAATAACTTGACATCGCGGATCCAACAAAAGTGGTTTCATCGAAATCCGAGGTCGTTTGCAAAATGGCCATTTTTAAGGGACGAAATTCCATAACGACTATTTTGAAATTTCAACTGGGCATAACTTTTTATTCCTGCTATGAAATTCCAATCTTTCTGATTCTTTGGAAAGATATTCTCAATTAGATTCTAATATTTTTGGTTTTGCTAAATTCCGGTTTATTTTGAATCCTTCACATTCATTTGAAGTTTGAAATCGAATTATCGAACTACCACACCATTTTTAATTCCTTTTATATATATAAATAAATATTTATATTCTAACGGCGATCTATATAAATATATACGTTTGAATTTTATTAAAACTAAATTTCTCGTCGTTATTATTTAAAATAATTCATTTTAAATAATGAAAATTCAGCGAAATTGCCAAAATAAATTTTTTTTAGTTGGCTCAGATTTCTGGGTTATTACAATCTCCCCCACTTAAAACTTTTCGGCCCTAAAAAGGAACAAAGCCGAAAGTTGCTTCACAAATCAACTCAACTTCCAGTATTTTCACTACGACTTAAGTTTTTCAACTTTTCAGTTTCTAAGAACTTTTCAAATTTTTCAAAAATTTGGCTAACACCCTAAATTTTCGAAAAATTTCGCCATAACCTCCCCTGCACCGGGAGCACCGGGAAAATCCCGAAATTGCCATATAAGCCCTCTGATCTCAAAAAGAAAAAGAAAAAGCCAAGCGGCTAGCCAATCGGCTCATAAAATCATCATCACCCAAACAAAACAGTAAATTATGGTAAACATGTACCTATTTGTCGGGCAAACAATTTTATTCTTCTGCTCTAGCCTCTTTGCTTTGACCTGTTCAGTGTAAGTACATGTATATGCATGCCAATGCGACAAATTTCAATACAATTCACTTTTTGGTCAATTCGGCTGAATGGTTAAAATTTTAATTAATCAAGCCATAATCAAACAACACAATCAGCAATCAATTAGTTGGTTATCATTTGAAATTCATAACTTTGATACATAGTCAAAAACCAGAATTTTGATGCCAAATCACAACAATAAGCCCTACCTAGTTTTGGTTCTCACACCAGTCAATTGGAAATATATAGAAATCTCACTTTCGAAACTCGAAAATAAATACTGGCGATGGTGCCCCGTTACCAGAATTATCCTCGGGCACTAGAGTGCGATTCTATAACTATCCAATACATTAAAACTTCGAATACACATTTGCAAGACATATATGCAAAATCTGTATATATTGGATTATCCAAATTCATATAAATAAATAATCAAATACGAGTAATTGATTTAAATTTTCAAAACAAACTTGTTTTCAATTTTAAAAATATACTCTTCACACTCGTTCTAGGATACTACTGATCCCATCTCTAACGAGTCATTCCATTGGATATTACTAATCCAATTTCTGATGAATTCTTTCGTATGGTTCTAATGTGTCTTGTTCTCTGAGCTTTGTAAACCAAAGCTCTGATACCACGATGAAACGACCCGAACTTCCCCGTTAAGGAAAGCACGGATTGAGTCGAGGACAAGCCACAGTAGAACGTAGACGGAAGAACATTTCATTGCTTATTACAACAATTCATCAGATTACAAGAATATACAGAGTATAAACAAATATTACAGTTCATAAAATATCAGAGATTACAATAAATTACATAGCAGCGGAAAATAATACAATACACAACTAGAAGTAATACGCGGATACAAAGCTTTCCGAGTATCGTTCCAGCTGTAAATCAGGATCCTGTGAATATAAATATGCAAAACCAAAACTACTAGCTTCCCATGTCAAAATAAGGGCACCCAGAGTTTAGGTTAAAACAATAAACTCCAGGTCAGTCATGGGACTGGTGTGAGAACTAAAACAGTTATTAATCTTTATTTTAAAGTTAGGTAAATCAAGGGACCACGCCGTATAACACGGAACGGGGTTCCTCCCAAGAATACCAGTGCATAAAACAACAGCGCAATGCTAAATAAAGAACAATGAAGCTATTATAAGACCCAGTTCCCTTCACACAATGCAACGCAAGCCGGGGGATAGGGTTTTTACCTTATAATAGCCAAGAATGTTTGATACGTTTAAAACAAATCATTTGATACTATTATAAGTGCATAGTGTATAAAACAACTTCAAATCATAAGTATCAATCATAGAAGGCATAAGCGCCCCATCCCACTATGTCGACATACTAGGCTCTACAAATAAAACCGAAAATGTCACATATTTGGAAATTGGATTTCCATCCGTGAACCGAGGCAAAAGATGGTCCTCACCGACTTCGAGACTCTCTAGCCCGAGCCTCAGGGTCAGAGCGCATCGACCCTTGGATCGTCAGGGCCGGTCCACCGATGTGGATTAAAATGCCTGAACACTGCGTTTCCCCGCCCTTTGGGGCGTAAATTAGACAACGAATGGCTCCATTGGACCCGGATCGTCCGATCTAACCGAGGCGCCTTGTAACAGAAACAACCACATAAGTCAAACTCGTCAGGGCATGTAAAACCACTGAAGCCACTTCTAACTAGAAAGAAACGCATGTCCTCCCTGAGGCCCTCTCCCGTTTTTGGTTCACCACCGGGGTGTAAGGCTCGCGAATCAACGCTACATAATGATATCAGTCATACAGAATGATATCCGATGTCAGACACACACAGTCCATTTACAAGTCCGTTCTGGGTCTGAACGAAACCGGAGGCACCTAGTACCCCGCATATCCATCGATCTACAAGTACGTCTGGACGATCACCAACTGATTCTCTCCTCTTGGGTGTACGACCCAATCAAGATCATCAGTAATTATCCAAACGACATGAAGACCTCGGGTCTTCAACCACCGTCTTCATCTTCGACTTGTCGTCGTATCAGTTATTCAGAATGGGATAAACCCAGTCTTTCCGAATAACTCGCGTATATAATAAACAAGTGTTACCCAAACACAACATACGCCTCATTTCAATTCATCAGTCACTAACTGCAAATTAGCAAGAGAATAATTCCCTAAACATTAACCCCGAAGGCCGAAACCAACATCAGATCAATACCCAGGAAATCACTCTGCTTAGCCAACCTACAGCTAGTTTCTAAATTTCACATTCTTAGGGAAAGGTTCCCATTAATTTTACCAAAGATAAATTCTTTTAAATTTATTCTTTAATCTTCCTTTTGAATTTCACTTCAAACTAGTTGGGATTAACGAACCTTACCGAAGTAATCATTTGTTTTAATTTCCTAACCCTAACCTATTCATCCCATGAAGTAAAACTGGTAATACTTCACATCTAACACCACAGTGTTATCAGTAAATTTAATTACCATTTCACGTTCAAATCTAATTAAAGATTTAACTATCGCCTGGAGCAAAACTGGTGTTACTCCATTCTCGATCTTTTCAATCTAGTTAAAGATTCATTAAAACTCCACTTAGTTTTAATCTTTAACTGGGTTAAAGAATCAGTGTCAGTTAAAACACGGTTCACGATAAACTCCAAAATCACATCACATTTCAATCAGTCCCTAACCGTAAATTAGCAAGCGAGCAATTCCCTAAGTATTTACCCCAAAGGCCGAAACCAACATTAGATCAATACACAGGAGACCATTCAACTTGACTAACCTCCAGTTAGTTTCTGATTTTCTTAACTCTATTGGGTCTAAGAATAGTATTATTGAAGATACCATTCATGACAACCCAAAATCACATTCTATTAATTATCGGGTTAAAGAACAAGTGTTATTTAAAACACTATTCACGATAAACCTAAAAATCAATACCAATTCAATTCCAATTAAATATTATTTAACTGGTACACTTCATTAAATCTAAATAAATGATTTAATCTTTTTCTCAACTGGGCTTAAGAACAACGTTAATGAAGACACCATTCACGACAAACCCAAATCACATTTGATATTAAAATACAAGGCTCTGAATAGAAAACATACCGGCTTATATTCAATATCAAATTCTACAACCAACAGATATCGTATTGGAAATAACGATATTAATATATCTTTCAAATTCCCATAACAATATCTGTATAATCACGAAATCCAACATTGAAATATTCCAAAGACAATTTCGATTCAAATCCATTCCAATTCAATTATTGGAAATTCTGGTTACTTTTAAAACCCATTTCAAATCCAATTTATTTATTTAAAAATAAATAGAATTATAATTCTAGTTCAAAACTTGTTCATTTCGATAAAAATCTATTTTTTCTTTTCAAATATGGAGTTTTTCATCCCAATTCTTCCCAAATCATTTCTTATGATTTTACACAAATTATTACTATTTTTAATAATTTTATTAAGGCCCGTACAGTCGATTTCCATCAACGGCCATCGAACTGCACTTACAGCGACCTTTTCCAAATTTGATTTGGACATAATTCCAAATCCAACCGTTAGATCTTAGATTTCTAATATTCGTTAGAAAGCTCTTTTTGATACGAACCCAACGGTTCCGGTTTTAGGAGAATCCGACGGTCGGATCTCTCGCAATATCCGTTCGAAGTCAATGGTCGAAATTCACGAACTACCGCAACACGGTGCGTTCTATTCAGGCCATTATATTATATATATATATATAATATATAATATATACTTCATCAATTTCCTTTTAAAACGTATTTTATAAATCGTTTTAAATTCGTTTTCGAAACGATTTCAACTTCATTTTCAAATTCAAATCAAAATTGAATTTTTCTAATATAAATTCGTTTTAAATTCATTTCAAATCGATTTCAATTCAAATTGATTTATAATTCAATTTCAGTTCGTTTTCAATTCAATTCAATTTCTGTACGAATTCATTCCTATTCAATTTCAATTCGAATTCAATTCTATTTAATTTCCATTCAAATTCATTTCTATTCAAAATATCAGATTTTGAAATCACTTTTGATGTTCATTATAAAATGAATAAAATCGATATAAATATCATTTACGTCAAAATGGCGTCAATCTAATCAACACGGCTTCATATATTTCTATTTTTAAATATTCTATTTCAAATATTTCTTTTTCAAATATTTCTACTTTTCAAAACTGCAATGAAGCCCAATCAATTACCATATAATGTTAATTATGTGGACTTTCTACAACACATGTATACAATAACAATGATGAATAATCAACCATCATCCAAAGTGCAATCTACACTGTATAAGCATCAAATATAAATATTTAATGCTTATAACGGTCTGTCAATCAATCGATCGACATACGACTAAACAATCAGGATTAGTGTACGTCAAATATCATCCCAATACCCGTGTGGGGTTTCAAACAATCAAACACAGATTTTATTTGTGCAGTTGGGCGATGTGTAAAATTTATCGTCCCAATCAATATCAGTCAAATGTGTGTATATAAACAAATCGTCCGATTTGTTTATTTTTATTTCATTTCATATACACGTTAAAAATTCTATTTTTAACTATAAAATATTTTCCGCTATAAAATATTTCAACTATATAAATATTTTATTTCATTTCACATCACACAATCAACTACACATCAAAATCAAACAAACAAGCATACAAGCCGTCCATGTTCTGTGGACGACGGGTGTCGGATGCTACTAAACACCGTCTGCATCCTAGTATATATTTTAACTAGAAAATTAAATTAAACGTAAGAAGTTCTCACTGAGGGTTCCACTCCGCCGTGCTTTGCTTTTGAACTGCTGAACCGTCTGGATTGGTTTGAAATTCCAATGTAGTTCTTTTCCCGCTGTTTATAATAAAAATTATATTTTTATCACTTCATTCTAATAAATAAAAATCATATTTTTATTTTTACTTCATATGTATTTTTACAATGCTTCTTTCTATATATAAATTATATTTTATATTTCTATACATTGTAAAGATTATATTTATATCAACTGAAAATATTTTATACATAGAATAAAAATCACATTTTTATCTAATTCAGAAAAACAATCCTTTATATTTCTAAAAATCCGATTTTTTTCACTTCTAAAAATTCGATCTTTTCACTTCTAAAAATTGTATCTTTACTTCATTCACATATATAAAAATCCGATTTTTATACTTCATTCCTATATATAAAAATCCGTTCTTTTTGAAATCAAATCTAATATTTTAAACTATAAAAATCGAATCTTTATACTTTAAAAATCTTAACTTTTTAAATATGAAATCCAATACGAAAGAAAAATCACATTTTGAAAACTAAGTTGTATACATAAAAATTTATTCTTGTCTAGTTAAAAATCAATCTTTTTCTACAATAAAAATCAATTCTTTTATACACAAATATCATTTGATTTTTATATACAAGGTAAGAATAAAAATATGAGAAATCAAAATCAAAGGAAAATGTAAAAACTCACAGCGAGGTGGGGTGGTTCAGGTTGGTCGTCGGAGAGGGAGGGGCTGCGGCCAGAGGTGGTGGTGAGGTCTAAGATGACCGGCGGCAGCTCTGGAGTTTAATGCACGCGTTGAAAAATATTAAAATCCGAATTTTAGCGGAGGTGGGGTCCACGGGGGGTGCTGGCGAGGCGGGGTGGGAGCGCTGGGTTGTGGGTGGCCGGAGGGAGGCACGCCTGGCCTGGTGGTGGCGGTTTGGGGTCTGGTGATGGTCGATTTGAGGAACTAGGGTTTTGGGCGAAGGAAGGGAGAGTGGCGGCGGCTTGGGGGTGGCCAGTGGCGGCCGATGGGGCAGCACGCATGAGGGAGGGGGGGCGGCGGTGGTTCGGCGTGACTTGGGAGGGAGGCGACTGCGTTGGTTTTTTTTCTTCAATTGAATGAACTACGGGGTCAAGAGGAAAAGGGTTGACCCCCTTTTTATTTAATTTTAATTTTATAATTATTTATTCCAAAAAGTTATTTTTTCTTTCCAACACCAAATCGAACCCACCGCCTGTCGTCCCTAGAGTTTTACCCCCATTCCGAACACAATGGGATATGTATCGTAGGTTGATTCAATCGTTTCGATCAGTTTTCGTCAAAATCAAAATATAACTCTATATATTGAATTTGAACGCGCATTTCTATTTACTGGGGTCACACACTAACTCGAAAAATTCCCGAAAAATATATTCTAGCTTCTTATTGACGATACGGTCCTAACAAAACTAGTTTCGTCGAATTCCGAGACCGTTTGAAAAATGGCCATTTTTCAGTCGATTAAAATCAACTGAAACTGGTCAAATGCGTTTTCCTTTGCCACGCTCACATATTGATTCGAAAAATTATGAAATTTGAAACCTAGCAATAACTTGACATTGCGGATCCAACAAAAGTGGTTTCGTCGAAATCCGAGGTCGTTTTCAAAATGTCCAATTTTTAAGGGCCGAAATTCCATAGCGACTATTCTGAAATTTCAACTGGGCATAACTTTTTATTCCCGCTATGAAATTCTAATCTTTCTGATTTGTTGGAAAGATATTCTCAATTAGATTCTAATATTTTTGGCTTCGCTAAATTTCGGTTTATTTTGAATCCTGCACATTCATTTGAAGTTTGAAATCGAATTAATGAACTACCATGCCATTTTTAATTCCTTTTATATATATAAACAAATATTTATATTCTAACGGCGATCTATATAAATATATACGTTCGAATTTTATTAAAACTAAATTTCTCGTCGTTATTATTTAAAATAATTCATTTTAAATAATCAAAATTCAGTGAAATTGCCAAAACGAATTTTTTTAAATTAGCTCAGATTTCCGGGTTATTACAGGTTGTATTTCCAAATGGAAATCTTACCGAGCAAATCATCAATCAACACTGATCCACTTTAATTTAATTTGTCATTCAATTACCCATTTCCCTATTCTTGTTTCCGTATATTCAACATTTCTTATTTTCTAAATTTAGAAAATATACGTTATTAACAATGGAAAACATTTCCATTTCTTATTTTCTATATTGGAAAACATTTCTGATTTTTATTTGGAAAACATTTCAAAAACTCCTACATTTGATTTAAACAGATGTTTAAATATACCATCGCTATGCCAACTCATACCATTACCTTCATCAACTAAATTCACTTAACCGGCCTTTACTATCGAATCTTAACCATTCCTTAGTTAAAAACGGAGCCAATCAAGTTGGGGTATAGCTACCTCTTAGACTTTAACTAACATTTCTAACTTTAAAATAGACAAAGTTCACCTTCTAAATCTTTAACAAACTTCTTAAGTAACTCTCTTTCGAAAAATCTCTATTTGATAACTCTTTCCTTCGATAACTATATTTGATAATCTTTCCTTCGAATAACTATATTCGATAATCTCTCTTCAATTAACTCTATTCAATTAACTCTAATCAATTAATTTTATTTGATTAACTCTAATTGATTAATTGTATTTGGTTAACTCTATCTGACTAACTCTATTCAATTAACTCTATTGGATTAACTCCTTTTGATTAACTCTAATCGATTAACTCTAATTCGATTAACTCTTTTCAATTAACTTCTTTTGAATAAACTATATTCGATAATCTCTTTTCGAATAAACTATATTTGATTTAACTCCTTTCGAATAAACTATATTCGATTTAACTCCTTTCAAATAAACTATATTCGATAATCTCTTTTTCGAATAAACTATATTTGATTAACTCCTTTCGGATAACTAATATTCGATTAACTCCTTTCGAATAAACTATATTCGGTTACTCCTTTTGAATAACTAATATTCGATAACTCCTTTTCAACTAACTCTGTCTCTAATCGATTAACCCAAATTCGATTAACTCTCACTCTAATCGATTAACTCTAACTCTAATCGATTAACTCCCCTAACTCATTCTGATAAACACATTTTGATTAACCCCTTTGGTTAACTCTACATCCATGTTCAGTTTCAAATATCGATGTTGAAATCGATTCTTACTTCTCTATATAAGTCCTGACTTATATATTCTATTTATCCAATGATAAATATTTTATTTAATTTATAAAATATTATTTATAAATTAATCTACTAAATCTATCGGTTAGAACAGATTCTATTTAAAATCTTTAATTTAAATCCATATCATGTTATACTAGTGTGCGAAGCACGGGTCTAAACCTTTCAAATATAAAATTCTCTTTTTATACTATTCTATTCATTTTTCAAGTATTTCCTTTTTAATCCATTTATTTACCAAATAAATCCCTTTTGATAATTCTATTTATTTTATAAAATATTTCCTTTTCAATCCTATTAATTTAACAAATAAATGTTTCCTTTTCAATTCTATTTATTTAGCAAATAAATATTTCCTTTTCAATTCTATTTATTTAACAAATAAATGTTTCTTTTCTCCTATTTATTTTCTACATATTTCCATTTCAATTCTATTTGTAAATGTTTTACAAATATTTCCCTTTCTATTTTATTTGTAAATGTTTTATAAATATTTCCCTTTCTATTTTATTTGTAAATGTTTTATAAATATTTCTCTTTCTATTTTATTTGTAAATGTTTTACAAATATTTCTCTTTCTTTTTTATTTGTATGACCAATAAATATTCCTTTTATAACTCCTTTGATTTTATAATTATTTTCTTTTATAAAATCCTTTTCCTTTTATATATAAAATCCATTGATTTTATATAAATAATTTATTTTCAAAATACGCTTTGAAAATCCTCTTTTCTATATCCCAGTATTTCTAAAATACCAATTCACAATGATCGATATCATTCAAACACACAAAACCAACAACAGATTGTATATCACATTATATATTACAATATATGAAAAAACAGTAATATAAATATTGAGGAATCCAATTGGATGCCTCCAACCTTTTTCCCTGCATCACAAATGTTAAACAATGTAATTAACATCGATTTCATTTCAATATGAAATATTCTGATAAACAGAATCAATATTTGATTAACGATATATATATATATATATATATATATATATATATATATATATCGTTATCTAAAATTTCAACCAATACATCAGCAATTCAACAAAACAATCAACACATGGAAACCAATCATCACTTATATTACAAAATTATATTTATACAAATATAAACTATACAGAGTTAGTGAGATTTAATCACATTGGACGAGCATCATTAAATAACGAAAATTGTCGCTTGATTCAGACCAACAATTTATTTCACTATATATTGTAACGAGCTCCAATTCACTCCTAACCAGTTCCATTGCGTAGCACTCGTCCGTACAATCCCAATGGATCCAGTTTCGTCAGATTCTGATATCGTACGAATAAGTTATTGAGTTAACAAGTTGACATGTTATTTGAATTAAATAAATCATTAAGCAATTTACTATTGGGCTTTACCCATTTCTACCTCGGCCTAATACCACAGATTTACCCATATGAGAAATAGCCCACCCACACTTGGATTCTTCTTCCTCTTGATGGAAATGTCTGTAGCTTCCAACCGTACTCCTCCTTCAACTATTCCTCCAATCCTCAACGCACATCAAAACCGACAACACCATACTTCATCTCATTCAACCCTCTCTAACCTCAATTCAAATTCTATCAACTCGCAACCACCAAGTGAATCACGATGCTCAGCTCGACTCCGTGGATTCCAGTGACAATATCGACGTCTTTTTGCTTGAAATTACCCTAAACTTCACACGCAAGTGCGGTTTCAATTCCTCAATCCAAAAACGATCTCTGAATCTCGCGTTGAAGCCTAAATCGCCAGGAGTTTGGAACCCTAGAAATCCGCTGTATTGAATACATCCTTTGAATTTCCTAAATGTATATCAATTTGAAGAGCAGGATACAAGGATCACTACTATACATGTATTATGATTTATAGGGATTTGTTTGATTTTTGAAAGTGGCAAAATGAGTTTTGGGAGGAAAACCAGTGGCGGGTTTGCTATTGACTATTGGGAGGAAATGAATTAGGGTTAAGGGATGGTAGTGGTACTTATAGAAGGGTTTTAATATTTTTTTATTTAACTTTATATTCAATTATAACCAATCATTGCTTACGTTTAACTTCTAAAAATTCATACAATCACATATGATATCCAAAAATCATGGAAATGGACACGCAACTAGAGTTTGACATTACGAACCCAACGAAACTTGTTTCGTCGAATTCCGACTCTGTTTTCTCACACAGTGTATTTTTTATCGTCAAAATATTGACTGTTTTTCACTTAAAATCCCGTACGGCCACACACTGACTCTAAAAATCATGAAACTTGAAATCTAATAATAATTTGATATTACGGATCCGACAAAATTAGTTTCGTCGAAAACGGAGGTCGTTTGCAAAACTGGCTATTTTTAAAGCTCTAAATAACCCATTTAAATATACAAATATATTTAAAAATAATTAAATTAAATATTTAAAAATAAATATTATTTTATATATTCACAATAGAATATCATATAGTTCCAATTGGATTTATAACTCAATATTCAAATCCTGGTTGAATCGATATTCAATTTATATTGAAAATCCATTTATAATATAAATAAATCGTTATAAATTATAAAGGAATTCCATAGCGACTTTTCGAAAAAATTGATTTGGACATAAATCAAAATCTACATGATGAAATCCCAATTTCCTCTTCTATTAGAAAAATATACTTTACTAGCTCTGAATGTTTCTTGTTTCACAGAAATCCGACTTAAAACAGATTCTGTATATTCAATTAAAGTTCGAATCGCCAAATTACGAACTGCCGCGCCATTTCAAGCTCGATTATAATTAAAATAAAATTATACGTTCAACTATCGTTTATAGAATATATTTGTTCATATAACTCAACTCTAAACCGAATTATATATTTTAAATTGTCCATTTCATACAATATTATCAATTCACTATTTCCAACTATTTCGGAATTAAATATATTATCTAATCATTTATATTAATTAAATATTATAATTAAACGACTATTAAAATCTATAAATCACTTTTTAAATAATTAAATAAATTAATTATTATACCATAAAAATACGGGACATTACAGATAATCTTGAAGTCGTTCAAGTTAGGGTATTTTAATTACCTATTAGACCTTGATCAACAATGTTCTTATCTTAAGATAAATATCAATTGTAATGCCAAAAACAAAATCCCATTTTAGTTATATCTTGATGAAACATCATCTCTTATTTAAAATAGCAAATCCATATCTCATCTTTATAACTCAACTCATTTAACTACTCGAATTCAATCTTGGGTTTTCGTTTGAATTCCATTTCATATCTCCATTAGTTCCTAACCGTATACCAGTCTGAAAATAATTCCCTAAATATTAACCCTAAAGGCCAAAACAAACATCAGATTAACACTCAGAAAATCATTTATCTCAACCGGTCACCAGTTAGGTTATAGTTCCTTAATTTCATATCCTCATCTTTTATTTCATTCATGTGCCATTTCTACTAACCTATTCCAATAATATTCAGCAAAACTCGGGTTTATAACTTCGTCAAAGTCTTGGATTTTATAAAATCCAATTTATTAGAATCCAAATAAATAATTCCATTTAAACTTAAATTTAAACTTAACTTATATTATTATTAACACCAAATCGCTCAAAAATTTCGCTTACTATAAACCGTTCTTTATGGTTCCATAAACCCTCATAGAATACCAAGATTTCCAATTTGATTATTATTAAATAAATAATAATCGATTTCAATACAATCCCATTTTAATTGTTTCTTAAAACCATTTATCTCGGTTATTAATTATCACATTCTGCTTACTTTCTTATCAAAGTCAATAATATAAGAATTTACATTATAAAATCATTTAACTATCACTTATAACGTAAATAAATATATAATAAATATTTAATTCATTTTATAAACCTCCATTTAAAATAACAGATTTTAAAAAACGATCTTTAGATATAAAATAAATTTTATAACTTCATTTCTATCGATTTACCTGACGATAAATCAATATTTACAAAACAGTGTATATTTGGGAAATCTGCTATTAATTCTTCAACAAATACTACCCAGTGGTTAATATCAAAACATCGTTGAACTTGAATTCAACGATCGGTAACCAAATCAATAACCCAACAAATTGGTTAAATAGATACACAATAAGTTTGAGGAATCCAGTTGGATCCCTCCAACCTGTCTTTCCTTGCATCCAAATAGGTTACCTCAAATAAAACAACCCATACAACACAATAATTTATAATCAATAACGGTCAACTAATAACAACAATATAAGCACCCAATTTAATTTAATATGCTTATACTATTATAAACGTAACCAACAAGGTAAGTTGCCTCGTTTTGAAATAATCGTAAAAAATAATGATGTCTTTTCATTTTGATTAAACAAACATTTAGTTTAAGTAATAGATATGAAAATATTTAACATGCATCCAAACAATCATCAAAATAACCAACCATAACATACAAATAATAAACCCGACTTATAATAATTATAAGTGGGAGAACTAAGTGAGTTTAACTCACCTTGGTTTAAATTCATCGATTAAATGCTTGTTTTTAACTAAATTAAATAGTCGTTTAATTTAATTAAAAATTCCCGTTACTTTCTATGCTGACCAAACCTGCTCCATCTTGTAGCTTCCATTCCAACGGTTCCAACGCTTTTCATTTGGTTTGATTCTGCGCATAAATGAAAAATATGTATATGCGATATAAGTTTACAAGAATTAATTAAAAAATTAATAGTTAATTTTAAAAATCTAATTAACTATATTTTTTAATCGAATTTTTTCAACTGGATAACTACTCTACTTACTTCAGATTTAAACGGATTAACGCCACTCATGTTTTCCCCATCTGATATAATAAATCATTCGAACTTCTCTACTTGCTGTTATTAATCACCTCAACCCGACTCCATTTATTTTTGGTCGTGTCTTCTTTCCATATTTTCTTCTTTTACAGGACCGAACCCAGCTCATTTGAAAATTTTTTCTTTTTTTAAATTTATGGCCCGCGAAGTCCAGTATCTTTAGCCCACCCGCAAAAGCATCTTCCCCATCCACGAAGAATAGAATTTTCCAATGCTTCCCCATGCAGCGGTTCTTCTTCCCTAACCATTTTCCTCTCTTGAAACCCATTTTCTTTCCAATGCCCTTTTTTCCTTGTTTGAAAAAATGCCTGCTTCTTCCATTGCCGACCCCATGAACCCCACCACGTCTCCTTCTACAAGCCATGCAACATGACAAAGATCATACCGTCTCCCTCCTTATCAAAAACGCCACAACCCCGTCACCTCCTACCCAATCTCGCAACCACCCTTCCACTAGAAACTCCCAGACTAAGTTCCATTCGCTTCCAGTGCTCGACATCCTCAGCCTGACCGCATCACTTTACTGCCAACGTCGCTGAAGATTACCACCAGCCCCTATCGAACCGCCACCTATTCTTCTTTTTGTTTTGGAAGTTGTTCTTCTCCTGCAGACTGCTCCTCCACCCCTTTGTTTTGGTTTCCTGCTCTTTATTAATCAGTCTACTATCACCTAGATATTGGTGTTTCCTTTCTTCTATCTGGTCATCCCATCGATGAAGTCCATAGATACACTCTTCCCTATGTGGCACATCCAATGGCTAGATCGATCCAGTAGGTTTCAGCTGCTATGCCTTCTGTCTTTGATAGACCATGCACTTTGCTACAAAACGTGTCACATCCTTCTTCATACCAGTCCAGTAAAAACTCTCTTTATATTCTTATACATTTTTGCTACTATCAGGATGGATGGTCATCCTTGAGTGATGTGCCTCAACTAACACTGCATCACCAAATCACCAGTAAAGGGGATACCAAGTCTTCCATCTCTACGCAGTCGTCCAATACTATCCACTGAATATTGCTAGATAGTATAGAGGCCATTCCTCTATTAATTCTATCAAGAGTATACCAAAGAAAAAGATCTTTTCACTATCTCGATCGAAAATTCTCCAACAATATAGGTTGTACCTCCAGAGATGCCACTAATCCAGGGGTATAGTCTATAGGGGTTCTAAATGAAAAGTAGATATATACTCTAAGCTCTCTCACTCTACGAACAAATGACTCAAAGATGCCATTTTCATACATAAAGCATCTACGCTATGTTCCCCTTACCGGGGTACAAGATATGTGACGGCCGGGAATTTCCCTCGATCCGAATCAGTCGTTAAACCGATCTAGACCGTTCGAAACCCCTGATCGTTTTGAGAACAGGACAAATTGGAACGCAGACAGAAGAACATTTCATTGTTATTACAACAATTCCATCAGATACAAGAATATACAGAGTATGAATAAATATAATACAATCAATAAATATCAGAGATTACAATAAATTACATAGCAGCGGAAAATAATACAAAGCACAACTGAAGGTGATATACGGATACAGAGCTTTCCGGATATCATTCTAGCTGTAAACCAGGATCCTGTGAATATAAATCTGCAAAACCAAAACTACTAGCTGCCCGTGTAGAAAATAAGGGCACCCAGAGTTTAGATTAAAACAATAAACTCCAGGTCAGTCATGTGACTGGTGTGAGAACTAAAACAGTTATTTAAAGTTTTACTTTAAAAGAGAGTAATTCAAGGGACCACGCCGTATAACACGGAACGGGTTTCCTCCCAAGAATAACAGTGCAAAGAAAAGACAACGCAATGCTTTTTCGAAAAATGAAGCTATTATAAGACCCAGGTCCCATCACACAATGCAACGCAAGCCGGAGGATAGGGTTTTCCCTTATAATAGCCAAACATGCTTGATACATTTAAAACAAATCATTTGATACTATAATAAGTGTATAGTGTCAAAACAATTTCAATCATAAATATCAATCATAGACGGCATGGGTACCATATATCATGTCGCCATACTAGTTCTACAATTAAAACCGCAATATTACGTATTGGAAATTTTATTTCCGTCATGAGTCGAGGCAAGGGGCAAGCTCCTCTCCGCTTTCGAGATACTCTAGCAAATGTCCCAGGACTACACACTCTAGGCAGCCACTTGGATCGGTTGGGCCGGTCCTCTCTTACGTTTGAGGATTAGTTATTCCTGAACACACGTTTCCCGGTCCTTACAGACCTAAAATCGAGGCGCCTCACTCCAACAACCACATAGTGAAAAGTATATAAATGTCAGGGCTGGTAAGTCACTGACACCACCAAAGCTAGAAAGAAACATCGTGTTCTCCCAACGGTCCGTATCCCGTTTTTGACTCATACCGAGGTGTGAGGATCGCGAATCCACGCTATACACAAAGCTATGCCACGTAGGTCGTGCTTTGATCATCAACCACAAGACTTTGCTTTTCAACAGAAGCCTTGATCAATTGCCACTTAGGTGTGCCACACAGGCAATTCATGCCATGCGATTGATATCTATTGATATATAACCTCTAAGCTCGTACATCTCATAGAAGGGCGTTAAGCAAGAGAATAAATTCTCCGCCGCTAAACAGATATATATCTAACAGAAATCAATCAACACAGAATAAAATCCAATGTCAGACACACAATCCATTTACAAGTTCGTTCTGGGTCTGAACGAAACCGGAGGCACTTTCCTTGCATATCCATCGATCTTCAAGTACGTCTGGATGACCACCAACTGATTCTCTCCTCTTGGGTGTACAGCCCAATCAAGATCACCAGTAATCACCCAAACGATGTGAAGACTTCCGGTCATCAACCACCGTCTTCATCTTTGACATTTCGTCGAATCGGTTATTCAGAATGGGTATAAACCCGGCCTTTCTGAATAGCCCGCGTATATAGTAAACAAATGTTACACAAACACAACATACGCCTCATTCCAATTCAGCAGCCACTAACCGTAAATCAGCAAGAGAACAATTTCACAAATATCAACCCCGAAGGCCGAAACCAACATCAGATCAATACCCAGGAAACCATTCTTCTTAGCTAACCTACAGCTAGTTTCAAAATTTCATATTCTTGGGGAAAGGTTCCCATTAATTTTATCAAAGATAAATTCTTTAAATTTATTCTTTAATCTTCCTTTGGATGTCATATCAAACCAAATTATGGGTTTTCAAACTAGACGGGATTAGTGAACCACACCGAAGTAATTATTTATTTTATTTCCCAATCCCAACCTATTCATCCCATGAAGCAAAACTGGTAATACTCCATATCTAATACCACGGTGTTATCGGTAAAATTAATTACCATTCCATGTTCAAATCTAATTAAAGATTTGACTATCGTTTTGGAGCAAAACCGGTAATACTCAATTCTCGCTCACTTTCTAAATTTGATAATTTAGATTATCAATTCACATTTCAATCTAATTACAAATTCATTAAAACTCCTTTTACTGGGTTAAAGAACTAATGTCATTTAAAACACAGTTCACGACAAACCCAAATCACATTCTGTTTATTATCGGGTTAAAGAACAAGTGTTATTTAAAACACCCTTCACGATAAACCCACAAATCAATTCTATTTAAAACCCATTTCAAATCCAATTTATTTATTTAAAAATAAATGGGTTTTAATTTTAGTTCAAAACCAGTTCATTTCAATAAAAATCTATTTTTATTTTTTCAAACATGGAGTTTTTCATCCCAACTTTTCCCAAATAATTTCTTATGATTTTACACAAATTATTACTATTTTTGATAATTTTATCAAGGCCCGTACAGTCGATTTCCAACAACGGCTGTAATAACCCGGAAAATGTGAACCAGTTTAAAATTTTTAAATTAGGTTATTACCAAAGAATTTGAATTGTTGAAATAGCATATTTCAATAAAATATAGAATGGGGTATAGTATTGCAGTTTGAAATTTTGAATATAAACTTTGTCTGACTGTACCGGGTGGAAAATATAACGGATTTTGACGAAATTGAAAATATTTAAATCTGTTTATCAATACCTTTCTAACGAATCTGAAAAATCGAAATTTCATAACGGAAATCAAAAGTTATGGCCTAATGAATTTTCAGAAAGGTCGCTATATAGTATATATAGCCCTTGAAAATTGATATTTTGCATACGACCTCGGAAGTCGACGAAACCACTTTTGTTGGGTCCGGGACGTCAAATTATTGCTAAGTATCAAATTTCATAATTTTTGAAGCAAGTATGTGAGCGGGGAAAAAGATAATGTGATTGGTCAAATTCAGTTAAAATGGGTCGACCTAAAAATGGGCATTTTTCAAACGAGCTCAGAATTCGACGAAACTGGTTTTGTTAGGACCGTATCATCAAAACAAAGCTAGATTTATTTTTCTGGAATTTTTCGATTCAGTTTGTGGCCCTGGCATATATCACCTTCAGTTTACCAATGTAAAGAGAAAAGAGGGGCCAGGAGACTTTTTATTTATTTAAATATTTTTATTTTATAATCCATAAAGTAACTTTTATTTTCGAACTCGAAATCGAACCCACCGCCTGTCGTCCATAGCTAATTACCCCCATTCTGAACACAATGGGATATGTATCGTAAGCTGATTCGATCGTTTCGATCAGTTTCCGTCAAAATCAAAATATTAATCTATATATTGATTTTGAACGCACATTTCAATTTACCGGGGCCACATACGGATCCTAAAAATTCCAAAAAAATATTTTCTAGCTTCGTATTGACGATACGGTCCTAACAAAACTAATTTCGTCAAATTATGAGACCGTTTGAAAAAATGGCCATTTCCAGTCGATTAAAATCAATTGAAACTAGTCAAACGCGTTTTCCTTTGCCACGCTCACATATTGATTTCAAAAATTATGAATTTTGAAACCTAGCAATAACTTGACATCATGGATCCAACAAAAGTGGCTTCGTCGAAAACCGAGGTCGTTTGCAAAATTTCCATTTTTAAGGGCCAGAATTCCATAGCGACTATTCTGAATTTTCAACTGGACATATCTTTTGATTCCCGCTATGAAATCTTTATTTCTCGGATTCGTTGGAAAGATATTCACAATTAGATTCTATTATTTTTGGTTTCACTAAAATCCGGTTTATTTTGCACCCGGTACATTCATTTGAAGTTTGAAATCGAATTATCGAACTACCACGCCATTTTCAATTCCTTTTATAATTATAAATAAATATTTATATTCTATCGACGATGTATATAAATATATACGTTCTATTTATATTCAAAATAAATTTCTTGTCGATATTATTTAAAATAATTCATTTTAAATATTCAAAATTCGCTAAAATTGCCAAAATAAAAGTTTTAAATTGGCTCGCATTTCCGGGTTGTTACAAGATATCTTAAAATCATACAATGTTGGGAACTCCATCTAATACCAATGTCTCGGATTTAGATCCTTCCAAGAGAACAAGTACTTAGAGACTTATAATCCGTATATTGATCAAATCTCTCGCAAAGAAGATAATGCCTCCATGACTTGAGTGCAAAAACTATGTGGCTTTTACAATTCGTTGGTAATGTAATTCCTCTCATGAGTCATGCACTGCTTACTCCTATCGCACACAACTGTACCCTCCTGCATCAATACTGCACCTAAGCTTGTCTTACATGTGTTGGTGTATATTGTAAACATCTTAGAATCATGGAGAAGTGCCAACATTGATGCATCGATAAGAGCCTTCTTTAGTTTTGTGAAGGAATCCTCACAATCACGTCCACATGAATATCAAATTCTTCTGTGTAATGCGGTTAAGCGGTGCCGAAATCAGTGCAAAATCCTTGATAAAAATTCTATAATAACCCATCAAATTTAGAAGGCTCCTCACCTCAGTTACATTCTTAGGAGCTTTCCAGTCCTGTACTTCCATCACTTTCGTGGGAACTACAACTAACCCATTTGTAGAGACTATGTGCTCTACGAAATGCACTTCCTCTTACCAAAAATGGCATTTTGAAAATTTTGCCTTAAGCTGATTCCTTGGAGAGTACAAAGACCCTCTCCCAAATTATGGCATGCTTATCGTTGCTCCTCAATAATACCTAAATATCGTCCACAAAAACAATCATGAATTTATAGAGAACATCCCTGAAGACTCTACTCATCAAATCAACAAAATAGGCATGAACATTGGTTATCCCAAAAGGCATAACTAACCCCTCGAAAAATTCATCAAAAGTTTGAAAAACTGTCTTGTCAATACTATCCTATGCCTATCTAGGCTGATAGAAGCCAGTTGCTAAATTCAACCGATAGAATACTGACGCACCTACCAACTGGTCAAACGAATTATTAATCCGAGAGAGTTGGCAGTGGTTCCTTTTTATGGGCTTGTTTAACTCCCGTGTAGTCAGCACAAAATCGAAGAGAACTACCTGCCTATATTGCAAAGACAACTGGTACTCCCTACTCAGAGATACTCTGCCTGATGAATCCCTTCTCTAATAGGTCATCTGCTTCTTTGCGAAGATCTTTTGGTTCCCTCGGAGCCATGTGCCGTACAAGTAATGCTACGGGCTCGCATTCTCACTGCGGTAAATCTGGAAATCAATCTCTCGCCTAAAAGGTAGTCCTCTCACCTCCTCAAACATGTCTGGAAACTCATGCACTACGAGTATAATATCAATTATCATAGGTAGATGTACCTAGAGAAAAAAGAAAACTCAGCATGAGTAACTACTGTGGATCGCAAGAAATCTCAAGGCTCTGACCACTACATGTCACTAATCGAAAGTTCCTCCTCTCGCAGCCCAAGACAACCTTATATATGGCTGACTAGTCCTTACATAATATCATCCCATAATCCAAGAATCAGAATACGTAAGGCTGTAAATTTTGTTCGAATGTCCGACGTCCGTTCGTGTCCGTGACCGAAATACGTCCGTCCGAGTCCGTCCGATTTTCATTTAGGACACGAGTTAGGACAACAAAATTTGTACGACAAAAAAATCATGTCCGGTCCGAGCTCGTCCGAATTCGTCCGAAATACTTGTAATTCGACATATAGTTGAGAGAAAATCTAGTAAAATGTACAAAATGTGATATAAATTGCCATGTCCGACCGAGTCCGATCGGTCCGAACTTGTCCGTGTCCGACCGATTTTATTTAGGACACGAATTAGGACAACGAAATTTGTCCGAGAATTTTTTTGGTCCGGTCCGTGTTCGGTCCGATTTTTTTTAGGACAGAAACTGAACACACCTATGTTCGGTCCGGTCCGACCGATTTACACCCCTAAGAATACGTAGGCATCACAGTCAAACTCAATGCCTAATATCAAACTTTCAGATCTCTACAAATCATAGACAAATGTGTAGAACCTACAGTATTTGAAAGGAATATAGGATCATTGACTAAGGAAATGTCCAACTACAAACAATAGACTAAAGAGATAGATATAAAAGTATGAGATGCTCCTAAGTTAAAGAGAGTGCGAGTACGAAAATCGAAAATAGAAATCATGCCTTCCACCGTTAACGTTACTTTCCCACCTCTGTCTGGTCCACCATTAAATGGAGTTGCCTCAAAGACCTGCTGTTGAGCTACTGATGCACTAGCCCCCTTCCTTGTCTTCTAAGAGCATGCACTACTAATATGTATGGGTTGCCCACAATTATAGTACTTTCCTTTCATCATAGTCTTCCTACAGTACTTAATACAATGACCCATCAATCTACATCCATGAAAGTCGATGTCCTTCTTGATTTTTCCTTCCCAAGGCCCTATAGTATTCTTTTTGTTGCCTTTATTATCTTTCCACCACTTTTATTTTGAGCTTACAAAGTTGGAATCTTCCTCTTTACCATCTTTAACCTCTTCATTCATAATCTCATCATAAGAGACATTTCCAATTATGACTCGAATGTCGTCCCTATTAGTGTATGTGCATTTCCAACCTTTGTAAAGGTTGGTTCAATCTACTCGCAAATATAACAACCTTTTATGATCTTCATTGACTAGATCCGTTCTAAACCTCGATAGCTTATTGAAGTGATTGATATATTCCTTTACAATAGGGTCTCCTAGCTTGAATCCAATAAATCGCTCTTGATGCACATCCCTTCCTCAGCCTGTGATAAGAATCTCTTCTCGAGTCATCGTTTAAATCCAACCTAGTTAATATCACTTTTTTTTACTTTGACTATCTCCCACCAATACGATTGAGACGTCCCCAAACCCCGTACTGACGGCGGCAAGGGTAATCCGTGGAATATAACACAGAAACAGATAATAGCAGAACATAAATAAATACATACACCAGATAATGAACAATAGAATATACTGGATAAAAGTAATCATCAGAGTTACACAGTATACAGGATCTTACTTAGTACAAATACAGTTCAGCTAAACATAAATGTCTACAGCGGAAAACAAACAAAATATGTACAATAGGAGCTGAACAGCATAAAAAGAGATAAATGATAGAATCCATCTTCAGCTCCAGCTATCCAGAAAGAGCCAGCTAAACCTGAATACAAGGCTGCCCGTGTAGAAAAAGGGGCACCCGAGTTTGTAAGTGAAACAAACTACGAGTCAGTCATGAGATTGGTATGAGAAATCTACTCAACACATATATAATATGGCTAATCACAGGACCACGCCACTTTCGTGGAACGGGTTTACTCCATTGGATTGCCAGTGCTTTAAAACAAATATTTCTTTTAAATGTCGCTATGCTTTTTATAAAAATGAAGCCATTATAAGACTCAGTTCCCATCACACAATGCAACGGAAACCGGAGGATAGAGTTTTTACCTTATAACGGCCAAAATATGCTTGATACGAATAAAACAAAGGCATTTGATATTATTGCTAGTGTTTATATGTTTTGAAAACAATTTCAAATCATAACTATCAATCATAGACGGCATTAATGCCCCATACCACTATGTCGTCATATATAGGTATACAATCAAAACTGCACAGTCACGTATTTTGAAATTGGATTTCTGTCATGAACCAAGGCAAAAGATAGTCCTTACCGAATTCGTGATTCTCTAGCCCGAGCCACAGGCAAGTACTCAGTCAAGCCTTTGGATCGTCAGGGCCGGTCCACCGATGTGGATTAAAATGCCTGAACAATACGTTTTCCCGCCCTTTGGGGCGTAAACGAGCCAACGAATGACTCCATCGGACCCGGATCGTCCGATCAAACCGAGGCGCCTCGCAACAGCAACAACCACATAGGTGAAAAGTATATAAATGTCAGGGCTGGTAGGTCACTGACACCACCCTAGCTAGAAAGAAACGCATGCCCTCCCTGAGGTCCTTCTCCCGTTTCTGGTTCATACCGGGGTGTGAGGCTCGCGAATTCACATTATACACAAAGCTACGCCACACAGGCGGTGCTTTGATCATCACCACAAGACTTTGCTTTTCAACAGAAGCCCTGATCACTGCATCTTAGCATGCCACACAGGCAATTCATGCCATGCGACTGATGTCCATCGATATACAACCTCTGAGCTCGTGCGTATCAGATAAGGGCGTTAAGCAAAAGAATAAATTCTCCGCCGCCAAACAGATGTATATTCAACAGAGATCAATCAACACAGAATAAAATCCAATGTCAGACACACAGTCCATTTACAAGTCCGTTCTGGATCTGAACGAAACCGGAGGCACTAAATACCTTGCAAACCCATCGATCACCACGTACGTCTGGACGATCACCACTCATTATCCATATTTCGGGATGCCTCCCAATCAGGACCTCGGTTACCGTCCAAACGAGGTGAAGATCTCCGGTCTTCGACCACCGTCTTCATCTTCGACTCTCAATCGTCGGTAAATTATTTGAAATGAGAATTAACTCGGCCTTTTCAAATAATTCACGTATATTTAGAATTTCAAATCAATTTATTTCAATGGTTAAATTATTCGACAACACTGACTTTGTTCTTTAAGGTAACTTTCACACCAAACACATTCAACCATCAAATACCACATAAATCGAGCAAATTCAGTTTATTTCCATTCCATATTGTTTATGGTATTTTATAACGATTTATCGCAATTTTTATTTATTTTAAAATATCTAATTTAATCAAAACGACGCTTCGGGCCATAACGCGGCCGTGGCGCTGTTTTTCTTCAGATTTGATTTACACATATCTGAAAATCTAACCGTTGGATCTTCCCAAAATTTACATCATTAGAAAGGTCTTTTCAAAACGAATCCAACGGTTCCAGTTTCGGGAAAATCCGACGGTCGGATCTCCCGGTACAATCGTTTGAAGTTTCGATTTCAAAATACGAACTACAGTGTCGTTATTCGATTAAATATACTTATATTTATATATAAATATAAATATAATCGATTCTGGCGCTGTTTTTTTTCTTCAGATTTGAATTAAACATTCCAGACAATCCAACCGTTGGATTTTTACAAAGTTGGTGCCGTTGGAAAGATATCTCCAAGGCGAACCCAACGGTTGCGGTTTCGGGAAAATCCAATGGTCGGATTTCCCGTACTAGTTGTTTGAAATCACGGTTTCAAAATACGAACTGCACAACCACGTTTCGTTTTAATTTTATTTATATTTATATATTTATATAAATATAGTTCATTCAAAAATTTCAATATCGTTTTCACTTCAAATATTTCACTAACGCCTTTAAATTTTGGAAAATTTCGCCAAAACCTCCTTTGTACGGGAGGGGCTGGGAAAATTACCAAATAGCCACACGGGCGTCTCATGTCGAAAAGAAAAAGAAAAAGCCAAGCGGCTAGCCAACAGGCTCATAAAATCATCACCCAAACAAAACAGTAAATGTGTACCTATTTGTCGGGCAGAAAATTTTATTCCTCTTCTCTAGCCCCTTTGCTATAACCTGTTCAATAAATATGCATGTACATATATACCGTTCTTATCACTTATCATTTTCCATTCAACTTCATATTTGATTCCATTTGGTTTAAAAACACCATTCATTCTAATGTTGCATGCATAGGCGAAAATAATATCATTAGCTAATTAGTGAATATTTCGACTCATGCATATTCATTTGAACGAGTTGCTATTTTTAACGCTTCACATTTCAACAATTCATGTGTATAATAAAAATGTGATTTTTATTGTAAAACAATTCATTTCAAAACACTATTATTTTATATAGTTTATTTAGGTGATAAAAATAGGATTTTTCTTATAAAACAATTTCTTTTAGAACGAGGTCATTTTACATAGCTCATATAGATGATAAAAAGGTGTTTTTTATTATGAAACAATTTATTTCAAAATATGAATACCATTCAACACATGAATTTCTAATCAACGAATGAATATCGATTCAACACATGAAGGTTTTCTATAGTTTCTATATATAGATAAAAATGTGATTTTTATATTTAAAACACGAATACCATTCAACACATGAATTTCTAATCAACGAATGAATATCGATTCAACACATGAAGGTTTTCTATTCAATGAATAAATATAGTTTCAGCAAATGAAAATAATTCAAACACATGAATATTATTCAACATTTCGGCAGCATAACGGCAGGGTAGTTAAAACCGGGACCGTCCCTAGTACGGCTCCTCGCTCTACCTTAAAACCTCGCGGTTTTTGACAATGGGGATCATGCATCTAGTTCGCACGCAGGCGGCATGTATATATTTATTTCCTTTCCACAAACTAATCCTATGTGGTTTCAACCAAATATTTCTCAACCACAAACGGGTATTTTTTTTTAACCACAATCAATCAATATCAACCCCAAACAATCCCAAACAACCATTCGCTATTAATCAATTTTCACACCAATCACAACCAATAAATATCGTCCATGGTTTGTGGACGAGGGGCGTATATATATATATATATATATATATATATATATATATATATATATATATATATAGCAATTCACTTCTATTTCAACACATATATAATTTTTTTACAACGCATATATATAACTTATACATCGAACATACAACTTATACAACGCTTATACATGAGGTGTACAACGCTTATATAACTCATACATCGACTATATAATTTATACATCGTCATTTTCCATATTGTTTATAAATTAGAAATCTCACATTGGGTTCCACTCCACCAAAAATAGCAGAAGGCTCAGAAAAATATGCGGTCTCTTCTAAAATGTAGAAGGCGTCCACACGGTCACGATGTTTCCTGTTTCATTGAATTTCATTAACGAATGAAAAAGATATGATTTTTAAAAGGTTTGCAACACTAAAAAGTGTTTAAACAATATAAAGGAATTACCTTTATATGTTGTTCAAAACTAGGTCGAAGAAATTCGCGAAATCCGGGAAGTACTGGGATGATCGGTGGCTGCAGCGTCGTAGAGGGAGGTGAGGGCTGTCGATCGATGGTGGTTTGAGGGGATACGGCGGTCTGTAGCGGTGGCGACGACGTCAGGAAGGTCGGATCTTTGGAAGGCCGTTTCTGGCGATGGGGGCGTCGATGGAGGCGGAGCTGGTGTCGGATTTGAAGAGGAGGGGGAGGCAGTTCGAATGGATGTGGTGGTGGCGGCTCTGGTGGCCTGTAGCGGCGGCGGCGGAGGAGAGAAGGGGGGAACCTTTATCGCCGTCGATCGGGGGGGGGGGGGGTCCGAGGATATTTTTTTTCCTAAATTCTGATTGGTCGGTGGGTCTTTAAAGGGGTTTTCTGACACGACCACCAATTGAAACCCAACGACTATCGTCCCTAGAGTTTTACCCCCATTCCGAACACAATGGGATATGTTTCGAAGGCCTATTCGACTGTTTCAGTCAGTTTCCATTCAAATTAAAATATAAAACATTCAATATTTAATTTGAACGTACATTTCAATTTGCCAGGGCCACAAACTGATTCGAAAAATTCCAGAAAAATAAATCTAGCTATGTTTTGATGATACGGTCCCAACAAAACTAGTTTCGTCGAATTCTGAGACCGTTTGCAAAGAGGCCCATTTCTGGTCGATCCAATTTAACTATAATTGACCAAAACACATTTTCCTTTTCCACGCTCACATATTAGCTTCAAAAATTATGAAATTTGAAACCTAGCAATAACTTAACATCCCAGATCCAACAAAAGTGGTTTCGTCGAATTCCGAGGTCGTATGCAAAATGGCCAATTTCACGGGCTATATAAATTCCATAACGACCTTTCTGAAAATTCATTCGGCCATAACTTTTGCTTTCCGCTATGAAAATTCGATTTTTCAGATTCGTTAGAAAGGTATTCACTAACAGATTTAAATATTTTTGGTTTCGCTAAAATCCATTCTGTTTTGCACCCGGTACAGTCCGACAAATTTTGAATTCAATTTTTGAAACTGCAGCGCCATTTCAGGCCTTGTTTATAATTATTATTAATTATATTCATTTTCAATTGTCGATTCAAACTCACTTTTCATTGCCATTATTTAAAATATTTATTTTAAATATTTAAAATCCATTACTTTAGCCAATTTAAAAATTTTAAATTGGTTCAGATTTTCTAGGTCGTTACAACGATGCCTCCTCTTTCAGCTGCCAACTAGCCAGTTGAACACTCTAACGATCCTCGAGATCTATAATCTAAAGTTCGCTCCATACTCCTCATCTAAGTATGAGACTCTACAAAAGTTTCCATGCATGAAAGACCTACCGTTAAGGTTAGAGAAATCCTTATAAATCTTAAAGAAGTGGATAGCTGCTAGTGGGTTAAGAGGAACCACAAAATCTAGGGTAAATCTTGCATGTGTTCCTTCTCTTCTACAGGTACCATAGCCTCAAGATATTTATGAAGCCAACCGGGATTGGGACACCCTTTGCAAGATTTAAGGTTGCCGACATACTACACAAGAGAAAACAGAAAGATTTAATATTCTAGATTACTTAAGGAGATAAACTTAGATTTTCAAATTTTTTTTTTAAATCTGCTTTCTTTGGAAAAATATTTTTCTTTTAAAAAATAAATTTTCGGAATCCTATAACCTTAGGCTCTAATATCAAATGAAACACCCAACACCTCTTAACGCTCCCCATGGTAGGTTCATGCTGAGAAATGTGAAGTGTTATAGGTATAAATACGTACATCATAAAAACTAATGATTCACAAATTATAAAAGAATAAATATAGTAGGAGCATTTTTATTAAATAAAAACGCCATATTTATTTAAAAAACTACAAGTTATTTCAGTTCCAAATAATATATATTATGAAAACTATACCTCAGTCAAAAATCAGAGTACAATATGAATATACCTCAAAATAACCATCAATACAACCAACTCCATGAAATAAAATAAATGGTTAATAAATGTGCAACAAGAATAAATATCAAAGAATAATCCTTCAGGAAAATCAGAACTAAACATCTCTACCGTTTAAGCATGTACGTGAAGAAAATGGAAGAATGATGAGTGGGTTAGACATAAAGCCTAGTGAGTATTGTAAGTACTAGCATTAATAATGAAAGATAGACTCAATAATAGTTCTCATGTCATATAGGTAAGTGTCGGTGTACAATTGTAGAAGGTAAACATAGTTGAATTGTATACACAGAAATTTACTTAAACAGTAAGAGTATAGATTTATTCGACTGTTTGCACTTTCTTAATTACTGAAACTAATAAACCAGATTAGGATATATTTCTAATACTACCCAACGATCGACTACTAATTACCATCTTGCATGGTAGCTTGTGTCACCATGGATCTTAGGTTTTATGCGACCAACCATCAATAAAAACATAACATAATCATTTTCAAACATAGAAGTGACTTATTTTCCCGTATCGATGCACAATGCATGTTCATCACGCCTTCGTAATGGACCTACGCACGGCCCTGTCTCTATTGATCCCTAGTCTACCCTAATCAACATAAACGTTCCCAGCCTCCACCACCATCGATTGTGAGACCATCAGTGGTAAACATGAAAGGGAATGTTGGTAAGAATCCTAGAAAATTAATATTATAATTTGTGCCTTCGCCTAAATCCCTCTTGATTCGGGTCTTAATCTTTGATCATTTGTTTTCCCCAGTCAGCCTTTGTGTTGTCGGAACGGACCACAACAAACATATGCTTATCAATTTATGTCGCTTGTTTTCCCAAATCAGCATCATGATGCTGGAATAGACAATAACCAGTACATGTATATTCAACTTAATCGTGGTTTCAAGTTTATGTTAATAATAAGAATTTCATCGTTTCATTCAACTATAATCTTAATGTTATAATTTTATTTGCGAAAAAGCCCATACTATTCGTAAAGATATCTAAATGTCTATACAATTTATAGTAATATTTCTTTTGCAGATATATTAAGTCTTTTTCAATTACAATGCATGTTATAATTTAATTGCAAATCTACATTAATTTGCCTATTTTAATCTGATCCATTTTTATTTACAGATCTATAACTTATGCACATTATGCTATAAATTTTGTCTCATATGTTTAATCTACATTAGCATATTTTTTCCTTTAATTCCATTATTTATGCACAGAAAATAAAAAGGATTACATCAATCATCAAAATACTAATATTTACGTATCTAAGCATGTAATAGCCATAAACAACAAATAGGTATAGAAACTATACAATATCCGAAAAACACAGAAAGAGGAAAAAAGATTGAGAGAATATCTTATAGTATAAAATAAAAATGTAAGAAGAGGACTGAACAACTATAAAAAAGTAATTTACATAGTACTTACAGAAAATACCAAGTTATAGCTATAGAAAATTGTACAACTATTAGAAAACCTATTTTCCTAAATTATCAAAATATAAAATAATTACAAACTCACCCATGGTCCAAAGCATACTTCCGTGACCTTTGGATGTCCAACCTCCAAAAGGATATAAACATATGTATATATACATATTTATTTTTTTATGAATCTTTTCCCTTAAAAATTTGTTAGGTCAAGTCCATCTCAAGAGAGATCCAAAGAGGAGGAGATTATGTTGTTAAGGATTAGCTATGTCCAATGGTCTATTTATAGGTTATAACAGGGATCTTAGACCATTATATCTCTAGATTAAATCTAGACCAACCATGTTACGCGACCAATAAGAACTCGCAATGTTACCAAAATTTGAATTTAAAATCAGCAAAATCAAGCCACATCAGCTCCTAAATTAGATAACATGTCTCCTCTCAATACAATGTGGCTCGGGCGCGACTTGCACCCATACTCTCGATTTTTTTCTGATTTTTTTTTTCACCATAACTTCTTATTTCTAACTTCGTTTCTATGTAAATTGACAATAAAATTGCTACGGATCCAATGGTGCAACTTCGGAAGTTAAAGTCTAATAATTTTGAAACTTATTAATTAATTAATTAATTACTATGTCTTAATAATTTGGGTTGTACATGCAACCTCTGCACTTTCATCTTTTATTTTAAATTTGGAATCATGTAGAAATAGATGACAAAATATTGAAATATAGTGGAAATGAGAAGTTATAAAACTGATGCAGCAGAGGTAACCATTTTTTAAATGTATGAATCTATAGATGAAGACGCTTTGGTGGTTTGCTAATAATGAGTAGCAGGCCTAACATGATGAGTGTTGAGGTTGAATAACATACGTGTGAGAGTGGAAAGCAATGTATAGATTTGGGAATTTATACATAAGCATGCAAATAATGAAGTTTTTATAATTAGATCGAAGGTGGAAGAGAGAATAACATATAAAATCAACATAGAAGAGAAAGCCCATTTGTATAAAAAAGAGGCAACACATGAGGTATAATTGGAAGATGAGAAGTTATGTGTTATGATTCTTGTTATTCACGAGCAGGATGGAATGGTTTTTTGTGCTGACATGGCTCGTTTGTTTTGGTCTGGATCTTTTAGTTTATATTATTATAAATTTAAACTAAATACCAACTATTTTTAATGAATTTTCTTACAAGTCTGATTGATGGCTTGTCTCCATTGAACTCGTATCAGAATTCTGGACAACATGAAATCAGATAGGTTGAGATTGGAGACAGCTAAAAATTTCGCCTTCGTTCTGATTTTTACTGGATGTAAAATCAAAAGTGAGTTTTTTAACATGCTTATGAGGTAATTAAATTTTCATTGCAAGTAAAATTAAATTTATGATATAACATAATTTATTAACTATTATCTGGGAATTTGAATTAACATTGAAGATGAGAAAACTACTAATTGACATTCGATAAATGACAATTGATATTAATGTGACATTGTTTGATTGATTGTTTGAATTTAGATATACATTGGAACTATATTTGGAAGGATTAGTTTTGAATTTACATTTGATTGAATTGACATTTAAACTTCCATTGAAATTGAATTACTTGTTAAAATTCGGACATTTAATAATTAGCAACTATTGTGATCTACTGATCGATTAGGGTGCTCTTTGCATGTGTATGATTGTCTGTTGTTATGTTGGTTGCTTAGATGATTTTAATCCTATTATTGACTATGATGTATCCTTGTTATCGCCTTATATATAATCAAAATTGAATAAGTTTTATATGCATCTTTTGGACATTGAATAACCAGATTAATAAATAGGCTAAATGATATATGCCTTGTATGACATTTGATATGAGTTGAAATGATATATACTTATGTAACTGAAATTTAAATCAAATATTTAATTAGCCATAGGGTAGAAAATTAAATAATGAACACGGAATTCGATCAAAATGAATATTTTCAAATTTATGAAATTTTTATTTGTTAAAAGAAAGGGTTAAAAGGATTTGACTTAATGGTATTGGCTTTAAATATTTAAATTAAAATTGGGATTTGAATTGAATTTATCGATATTGAATTATTTCAATGTTCAATTCGAAAATTTGAAATTAAGTTTGGAATCTATTTATCATAGATGAGTCTAAAAACAGAAATAATTTTCAAGAGCTAATTTAATATAAATGTGTTTTAGTTGGCAATTAAGATTAAACCCATTTAAATTGAAGTTGATTTTGAATTGGAAATTTAAATTTCTTATAAATTAATGCTTGAAAATGGTTTGAAAATTAGCTCTGGAAATTGAGATTTGATCAGTTTATTATTGAATTTTGGGAATTTGAAATTGAATTCAAATGGTTCAAAAGAAAATAAACTATTTTGTTCAAAATTATTTTTCATTAAACTATTTATTTCAAACTAGTTTCTATTAAAACCATTTTCAATTAAATGATTCTTTTAAAATTATTGTTTAAATTCAACTGCTTTAAAATGAAACTGCTTGATCCAATATGTTATATATATAAAGCTATTTAACTTTAACTATATATATCCATATTTTCAAATCTAAGCCATTTGAGCTTAAAAATATTTTAAATATAAAAGGTTACACTTATGTATGATACTTGTGATATGAAAGTTTGAAGTTAAAATTCGAACCAATAATGAGTTGTTAATGATATAAAGGTATGAAATTTAAAATTGAATCCAATATTGAACTGATTTGGCATATGATAATGTGAAACTGGGGTTTAAACTAAATTAAGTTTTGGCGTGAATACATGAAATTAAATGTGAATTCAATAGCGCTCCGGTTTAGGATATGATAACATAGAATTAAAATTCGAGCATGATATTAAACTGATTTGTGGCTTGAAAATATGATGGTTTATTGAAATATAAAATGACCATGATGTATAAAATGGTGACTCGTTGTTAAAGAGACTGGGGCTGGATATTGATATACTCTCTACCAATACTGAAACCACTTTAACAACTTTGTACGTGGAGGATGTTCTATAATGAAGTGGTTGAACTAGAGAACGTTTATTGGAATGAAGTAAGTGAATGATTATGTGTAGCCTTGATTAAAATGACTAATTATAGGCCTACATCTAGCCATTGATACTAGCCTCCTCTAACGATTGATGCACTTGATTTGATTTGGTGGTGTTGGACGTGGTTGGTCGGTATGTGTTACGATCAGCTAAGAAAGGTAAACTGGTGAAATCCTACCTTGGGCATTGCCCCACTGGCTACCATCGTTATTGATTATGTTGCAAGACCTGCATAGACTACATGCTTTAAAAAATTTAATGGAGGATTAATGTAAAGCCTTAACATAATTTTAATATTTACTTCACTGATTGACATTACATTATAGCTTGTCATGCCATATATAGGTAGTTTAATGGACCATTAGAAGATGGAAAATCTCGTAATATATCTTAAGTTACTTGAAGTCTTAATAACTTCCTGAAATCCTAATTTGGCCCTATGGAGCCCCTTAGCAAAGTATTGTTAGTGGAAATGTCTGGAAAAGTAAATGTACACACTCCATGTTTTTGAGTCCATTCTTATGAATCCCTAAGAAACTTATAGTGGAGAGAAAATAAGATCTCTTACTAAAACTTAAACCCATAGCTCTTAAAATCTATTTAAAAATTGAAGTTTGGATGTTAAACTAAAGCATATATAGGTAATTTACTCAAAACTATAAATTTATGTCTAATCTATTTCTGTTGTGAGAGTTTGATCATCGTAGGTTGAAATTCTTCTCTTCATGTTACAGTAAACTCACTTGCAGGAATTCATGCACTTTCTTAGGATTAAAGAACATCAAGTTACCTTCAGTTTTTACTACAATTCAGTCGAAAAAATTTATTGACTCACACACTTTCTAGCTTAACATTGTTGTGTTGGAGTGGAAATCATGCCTTAAATATTGGATCTTGTTCGAAACATTAAGCTGAGTTTATGTTTTAAGTTTACCGTTGAAAATCTAAGTTATGTCCAATTTTGAGAGTATATAAAACTCTAAATTCTTGTCCGTTTGATTATCTCTTTTCCAGTGCATAGTTAGTGTTATGAACTTATGATATGCAAATTTTATTGGAAAAATCCATGTGTAGTTAGGCAACATCATGAATTTAACTTGGGTTTGTCAGCGTCGAATAGGCGATGTAACTTGCGTGTCCTATGTCGACATAGACCTCACTGTGTTGACACATGTGCTGATACATGCAAGACTATGTCGACACAGGCTATGTAATTTGCGCAGGAAGCATTTCTTCCCGCTATGTCGATTTCCTGAAGTATGTTGTTGATTTTCTTACACAAGTTAGCTCCATTGTAATCCATTGTGACTTGTATGCATGTAACAACCCGAAAATCTGGGCCAGTTTAAAATTTTTATTATGGCAATTTTAGCGAATTCTGATTATTTAATATGAATTATTTTAAATAATATCGACGAGAAATTTATTTTGAATATAATTCGAACGTATATATTATACACGTCGTCGTTAGAATATATAATAATTATATATAATTATAAAAGGAATTGAAAATGGCGCGGTAGTTCGAAAATTCGATTTCTAATTTCAAATGAATATACAGAATTCAATATAAGTCAGAATTGAACGAAACAAGAAATATTTGAATCTGTATAACTATATCTTTGTAACGAAGTTAACAAACTGAGATTTCATCTTAGAAATGATAAGATATGTCCAGTTTAAAATTAGAAATAGTCGCTGTGGAATTTATATATTTATATATATAAGGCCCTTAAAAATAGCAATTTTGCAAACGACCTCGGATTTCGACGAAACCAGTTTTGTTGGGTCCGGGATGTAAAGTTATTGCTAGGTTTCAAATTTCATAATTTTTCGAATCAATATGTGAGCGTGGCAAAGGAAAACGCGTTTGACCAGTTTCAGTTGATTTTAATCGACTGGAAATTGGCCATTTTTCAAACAGTCTCAGAATTCGGCGAAACTAGTTTTGTTAGGACCGTATCGTCAATACGAAGCTAGAAAATATTTTTCTGGAATTTTTCATGTTCGTATGTAGCCCCGGTAATTTGAAATGTACGTTTAAAATTCAATATAGTGATTTAAATGTAAATTCAAAGGAGACTGATCGAAACGGTAGAAACAGCTTGCGATACATATCCCATTGTGTTCGGAATGGGGGTAAAACGCTATGGACGACAGGCGGTGGGCCTCGTTTTGAGGTCGAAAATAAAAGTTGCTTTATAAAGTAAAATTTAAAATAATTAAATAAAAAAAAAACTTTACTTCCCCCCCTTTTATCTTCGTTCTGCCCCCCCCCCCCCCGTTTCTATTTCAGTTCAGATTAGAAAAAAAAAATCGAATCGAGACGAAACCCCACCTCCGTTCACCCCACCGCCGCCTCGACGTTCACTGCCACCTCCTCCAGTTGCTGAGCCGCCATCTCCCCGACGTCCTCTCGCTCTCTCCTCCTCCGCGATAGACCGCAGCGCCCCCTCCCCGTCATCCGCCACGATAGAGCAGCCCTTCCCCGGCGAGCAACCTCCGACCCCCTCTGAGCAACCACCAGCACCCCCCCCCCCCGAAAGAGAGGACCCGTAAGTTTTTAAAAATACTGATTTCGTTTAGATTTAAATACTGATTTCGTTTAGATTTAAATACTGATTTTATTTAGATTTAAATACTGATTTTATTTAGATAAAAATACTGATTTCGTTTAGATTAAAACTGATTTTTCTGAGATTTTAAAAACTGATTTATAAAGGAATATAAAAACTGATATTTTTAAAAGAAGAAAAACTGAAATTTTTAGAAGTATAAAACTGATTTTTAAAAGAAATGAAAACTGAATTTTTAAAAAAGAATTTTAAAACTGATTTTATTTTTAGATTTTTATATATTGAAAGTCGAAGTAAAAATCAGATTTTTATATATTGAAAGTCGAAGTAAAAATCATATTTTTATATATTGAATAACAAAGAAAAAAATTCGATTTTTTTAATGTAAGAAGCGAATATAAAAATATGGTTTTTAAAAAAATGAGTTTGCTTTGAAAATGAAAATATGTTTTTTTTATGTTGAATATAGAAGTAAAGATATGATTTTTATATGTTGAATATAGAGATAAAAATAGAATTTTTATGTAATGAACTTCGAGATAAAAATGGGATTTTTATATATAGAACTTCGAAATAAAAATATGATTTTTATATATAGAACTTCGAAATAAAAATATGATTTTTATATATAGAACTTCGAAATAAAAATATGATTTTTATATATTGAATAGCGAAGTAAAATTCGATTTTTACATATGTAGTGAAAGTGGACAATGAAAGCGACAAAAAGCGAGTTGGCGAAGATTTCCTGCATTAGAAGTGCCGTGGAGCTTGGATAGCTATCAGTGAGAATTTCTCACCTTTCAATTTCTTTTCTAATTATATATATATACTAGGATGCAGACGGTGCTTAGTAGCACCCGACACAATCGTCCACAGACCATGGACTTGTTTGTTTGGTTGCATAGGTTAGTTATATGATTTGATTTGAAATTGAATTGTTTGATGAATTGAATGGTTTGATTGATGTGTGAATGGCGTGGGCCTTCACTAGACCGGGGAAAAGGCTAGGCCTTGTCCCGTTTCTAGTATCGTGCCGTTATGCCGCCGAAATTTTCTAAAATATGTTAGAAAAATAAAAATATCATTTTATTTAAAGAATGAATAATAGAAATTCATATGTTGGAATAAAATGTTTTATCGTTAAAAATATAATTTTTAACGTGAATATGAATATAGTGAAAGTGAATAAATAAATATTCATTTACAAACCAGACGGTTTGTTTATGTACACTTATTTGAAGGACATTGATTGGGTCGATAAATTTTACACATCGCCCAACTGCACAAATAAAATATTTGTTTGATTGTTTGAAACCCCACACGGGTGTTGGGATGGAATTTGAAGTTCACTCATCCTGATTGATTAAATATGTCGATCGATTGATTGACAGACTGTTATAAGCGTTGAATATCTATATTTGATGCTTATACAGTGTAGTGCACTTTGGTTGATGGTTGATTATTTTTCAATGCTATTATATACATGTGTTGTATGGAAATCCATATAATTAACTTTATATGGTAATTGATTGGGCCTCATTCCAATTTGAAAAATAAAGAATATTATAAAATAAAAGTTCATGTGTTGACAGTACTCATTCATTGAGATTGGTCATGTGTTGAACGAAATATTTTAGTAATAAAATTTACATCTTTATCAATATAAAATAAAAGTTCATGTGTTGACAGTACTCATTCATTGAGATTGGTCATGTGTTGAACGAAATATTTTAGTAATAAAATTTACATCTTTATCAATATAAAATAAAAGTTCATGTGTTGACAGTACTCATTCATTGAGATTGGTCATGTGTTGAACGAAATATTTTAGTAATAAAATTTACATCTTTATCAATATAAAATAAAAGTTCATGTGTTGACAGTACTCATCCATTGAGATTGGTCATGTGTTGAACGAAATATTTTGATAATAACAACTATTTTTGAAAAAGAAATATTTGAAATAGAATATTGGAAAATAGAAATTTATGAAGCCGTGTTGATTAGATTGACGCCATTTTGACGTAAACGATATTTATATCGATTTTAAACGATTTCGAAATGAATTGAATTGAAAACGATTTCGAAATGAATTGAATTGAAAACGATTTCGAAATAAATTGAATTGAAAACGATTTCGAAATGAATTGAATTGAAAACGATTTCGAAATGAATTGAATTGAAAATGATTTCGAAATGAATTGAATTGAAAACGATTTCGAAATGAAATGAATTGAAAACGATTTCGAAATGAATTGAATTGAAAACGATTTCGAAATGAATTGAATTGAAAACGATTTCGAAATGAATTGAAAACGATTTCGAAATGAATTGAATTGAAAACGATTTCGAAATGAATTGAATTGAAAACGATTTCGAAATGAATTGAATTGAAAACGATTTCGAAATGAAATGAATTGAAAACGATTTCGAAATGAATTGAATTGAAACGAATTGAAATGAATTCAAATTGAATTGAAATTTGAATTGAATAGAAATGAATTTTAAAACGAATTTATAAAGTAGAATTCAATTTTGATTTGAATTGAAATGGAAGTTGAAATTGTTTTTGAAACGAATTTTAAAACGATTTATAAAATTCGTTTTAAATAGAAATCGACGAAATATATATTATATATATTATATATATAATATAATGGCCTGAATAGAACGCGCCGCGCCGCGGCAGTTCGTGAATTTCGACCATTTATTTCAAACGGACATTACGGGAGATCCGACCGTCGGATTCTCCTAAAACCGGAACCGTTGGGTTCGTATCGAAAAGAGCTTTCTAACGAATATTAGAAATTAGAAATCTAACGGTTGGATTTGGAATTATGTCCAAATCAAATTTGAAAAAGGTCGCTGTAAGTGCAGTTCGATGGCCGTTGATGGAAATCGACTGTACGGGCCTTGATAAAATTATTAAAAATAGCAATAATTTATGTAAAATCATAAGAAATGATTTAGAAAGAATTGGGATGAAAAACTCCATATTTGAAAAGATAAAAATAGATTTTTATCGAAATGAACTAGTTTTGAACTAGAATTATAATTCTATTTATTTTTAAATAAATAAATTGAATTTGAAATGGTTTTGAAAATAACCAAAATTTCCAATGATTGCATTGGAGTGGATTTGAATCGAAATTGTCTTCGGAATATTTCGATGTTGGAATTCGTGATTATACCGGTGTTGTTATGGAAATTTGAAAGATATATATTTATATCGTTATTTCCAATACGACATTTGTTAGTCGTAGAATTCGATATTGAATATAAGCCGATATATTTTCTATTCAGAGCCTTGTATTGAATATCGAATGTGATTTGGGTTTGTCGTGAATGGTGTCTTCACTAACACTGTTCTTGAACCCAGTTGAGAAAAGATTAAATCCTTTTATTTAGATTTAATGAAGTGTACCAATTAAATAATATTTAATTGGAATTGAATTGATATTGATTTTTGGGTTTATCGTGAACAGTGTTTTAAATAACACTCGTTCTTTAACCCGATAATTAATGAATGTGATTTTGGGTTTATCGTGAACTGTGTTTTAAAAGACACTGATTCTTTAACCCAGTTAACGATTAAAACTAAGTGGAGTTTTAATGAATCTTTAATTAGATTGAAAAGATCGAGAATGGAGTATCACCAGTTTTACTCCAGGCGATAGTTAAATCTTTAATTAGATTTGAACGTGAAATGGTAATTGAATTACCGATAACACTGTGGTGTTAGATATGAAGTACTACCAGTTTTACTTCATGGGATGAATAGGTTGGGATTGGGAAATTAAAACAAATGATTACTTCGGTAAGGTTCGCTAATCCCGACTAGTTTGAATTGATATTCAAAAATAGAATAAAGAATAAATTCAAGAAATTTATCTTGGATAAAATTAATGGGAACCTTTCCCTATGAATGTGAAATCAGAAACTAATTGTCGGTTAGCCAAGCAGAATGGTTTTCGGGATATTGATCTGATGTTGGTTTCGGCCTTCGGGGTTAATATTTGGGGGATTATTCTCTTAATTAATTTACGGTTAGTGACTGATGAATTGGAATGAGGCGTATGTTGTGTTTGTGTAACACTTATTTAAATATACGCGAGTTATTCGGAAAGACCGGGTTTATCCCATTCTGAATAACTGATACGACGATAAGTTGAAGATGAAGACGATGGTCGAAGACCGGAGGTCTTCACGTTGTTTGGGTAATTACTGATGATCTTGATTGGGTTGTACACCCAAGAAGATGGAAACAGTTGGTGATCGTCCATACGTACTTGGAGATCGATGGATATGCGGGGTACTAGGTGCCTCCGGTTTCGTTCAGACCCAGAACGGACTTGTAAATGGACTGTGTGTCTGACATTGGATTTTAGTCTGTGTGATTGATTTCTATTAAATATATATCTGTTTGGCGGTGGAGAATTTATTCTCTTGCTTAACGCCCTTCTCTGAGACGTACGAGCTCAGGGGTTATATATTGATGGATATCAAACGCATGGAGTGAATTGCCTGTGTGGCATGCCTAAGTGGCAATTGATCGAGGCTTCTGTTGAAAAGCAAAGTCTTGTGGTGATGATCAAAGCACAGCCTGTGTGGCACAGCTTTGTGTAACGTGAATTCGCGAGTTTCACACCCGGTATGAACCAAAAACGAGAGACGGACCTCAGGGAGGGCATGCGTTTCTTTCTAGTTAGAAGTGGCGTCAGTGGTTTTACACGCCCTGACGAGTTTGACTTATGTGGTTGTTGCTGTTGCGAGGCGCCTCGGATTGATCGGTCGTTCTCGAACCGATGGAGTCATTTAGTTGGCTCATTTACGCCCCAAAGGGCGGGGAAACGTAGTGTTCAGGCATAATAATCCACATCGGTGGACCGGCCCTGACGATCTAAAGGGTTGATGCGTTCTGATCCTATGGCTCGGGCTAGAGAGTCACGAATCGGTTGAGGACTATCTTTTGCCTCGGTTCATAGATGGAAATCCAATTTCCAAATACGTGATTTTGCGGTTTTAATTGTAGAACTAGTATGGCGACATGATATATGGTACCCATGCCGCCTATGATTGATACTTATGATTTGAAGTTGTTTTATACACTATGCACTTATAATAGTATCAAACGATTCGTTTTAACCGTATCAAGCATTCTTTGGCTGTTATAAGGGAAAACCCTATCCTCGGCTGCGTTGCATTGTGTGATGGGACCTGGGTCTTATAACAGCTGCATTTTTCTTTATTTAGCATTGCGCTGTTTGTTTTATGCACTGGTATTCTTGGGAGGAAACCCGTTCCGTGTTATACGGCGTGGTCCCTTGATTTACCTAACTTTAAAATAAAGAATAATAACTGTTTTAGTTCTCACACCAGTCACATGACTGACCTGGAGTTTATTGTTTTAACCTAAACTCTGGGTGCCCTTATTTTGACACGGGCAGCTAGTAGTTTTGGTTTTTGCAGATTTATATTCACAGGATCCTGGTTTACAGCTGGAACGATATCCGGAAAGCTTTGTATCCGTATATCTCCTTCTAGTTGTGTATTGTATTATTTTCCGCTGCTATGTAATTTAAATCTCTGATATTTCTGTGTAATATTCATTTTTACTCTGTATATTCTTGTAATCTGATGCATTGTTGTAATATACAATGAAACGTTCTTCTATATGCGTTCGGTTGTGGCTTGTTCTCGAACTATCCGGCGCTTTCCTTTACGGGGAAGTTACGGGTTTTCACAGTTGGTATCAGAGCTTTGGTTTACAGAGCTCGAGAACAAGACACATTAGAACCATATGAAAGGATTCATCAGATATTGGATTAGTAATATCCAATTAGAATGACTCGTTAGAGATAGGATCAGTAGTATCCTAGAACGGGTGTGAAGAGTATATTTTTAAAATGAAAACAAATTTTGTTTTGAAAATTTAAATCAATTATTCGTATTTGATTATTTATTTATATTGACTTTGGACAGTCCAGTATATAAAAATTTTGCATATACGCCTTGCAAACGTGTATTTAAAGTTTTAATATACTGGATAGATATAGAATCATACTCTAGTGGCCCGAAGATGATTCTGATGGTTGAGTACTCATCGTCAGAATTTATATTCGTGTGACGAAGGTGTGATATCTATATATTTCCATTAGACTGGTGTGAGAACCAAAAATTAGATAGGGCCTATTGTTGTGATTTGGCATCAAAAACATGATTTTTGTATATGTATCAAAATTATGAATTTGAAAATCTAATTCACTAATTGATTGATGTTTGTGTTGTTTGTTCATTTGTTTGATAATTTTGAACCATTTATGCCTAATTAAATCAAATATTGAACCGTATTGAAAATTGGTTGCATTTGTTTGCATATACATATACTTACCTTGAACAGGTCATAGCAAGGAGGCTAGAGCAGAGAATAAAATTTGTTTGCCCGACAAATAGGTACATGTTTACTACATAATTTACTGTTTTGTTTGGGTGATGATGATTTTATGAGCCTATTGGCTAGCCGCTTGGCTTTTTCTTTTTCTTTTTGAGATCTGAAGGACCGGGGAAGCTATTTGAAATTCCCCGATGCTCCCGGTGCAGGGGAGGTTATGGCGAAATTTTTCAAAAATTTAGGGTGTTAGCCAAATTTTTGAAATTTTGAAAATTCTCAGAAACTAAAGAGTTGGAGAATGGAAGTCAGATCGAGCGTAGAGTTGAATAATCAAACCACTTTCGACTTTGTTCCTTTTCGGGGACGAAAAGTTTTAAGTGGGGGAGATTGTAACAACCCGAAAATCTGGGCCAGTTTAAAATTTTTATTTTGGCAATTTTAGCGAATTCTGATTATTTAATATGAATTATTTTAAATAATATCGACAAGAAATTTATTTTGAATATAATTCGAACGTATATATTATACACGTCGTCGTTAGAATATATAATAATTATATATAATTATAAAAGGAATTGAAAATGGCGCGGTAGTTCGAAAATTCGATTTCTAATTTCAAATGAATATACAGAATTCAATATAAGTCAGAATTGAACGAAACAAGAAATATTTGAATCTGTATAACTATATCTTTGTAACGAAGTTAACAAACTGAGATTTCATCTTAGAAATGATAAGATATGTCCAGTTTAAAATTAGAAATAGTTGCTGTGGAATTTATATATTTATATATATAAGGCCCTTAAAAATAGCAATTTTGCAAACGACCTCGGATTTCGACGAAACCAGTTTTGTTGGGTCCGGGATGTAAAGTTATTGCTAGGTTTCAAATTTCATAATTTTTCGAATCAATATGTGAGCGTGGCAAAGGAAAACGCGTTTGACCAGTTTCAGTTGATTTTAATCGACTGGAAATTGGCCATTTTTCAAACAGTCTCAGAATTCGGCGAAACTAGTTTTGTTAGGACCGTATCGTCAATACGAAGCTAGAAAATATTTTTCTGGAATTTTTCATGTTCGTATGTAGCCCCGGAAATTTGAAATGTACGTTTAAAATTCAATATAGTGATTTAAATGTAAATTCAAAGGAGACTGATCGAAACGGTAGAAACAGCTTGCGATACATATCCCATTGTGTTCGGAATGGGGGTAAAACGCTATGGACGACAGGCGGTGGGCCTCGTTTTGAGGTCGAAAATAAAAGTTGCTTTATAAAGTAAAATTTAAAATAATTAAATAATAATAATAATAAAAAAAAAAAAACTTTTCTTCTCCCCCTTTTATCTTCGTTCTGCCCCCCCTCCCCCCCGTTTCTATTTCAGTTCAGATTAGAAAAAAAAATCGAATCGAGACGAAACCCCACCTCCGTTCACCCCACCGCCGCCTCGACGTTCACTGCCACCTCCTCCAGTTGCTGAGCCGCCATCTCCCCGACGTCCTCTCGCTCTCTCCTCCTCCGCGATAGACCGTAGCGCCCCCTCCCCGTCATCCGCCACGACAGAGCAGCCCTTCCCCGGCGAGCAACCTCCGACCCCCTCTGAGCAACCACCAGCGCCCCCCCCCCCCCCCCCCCCGAAAGAGAGGACCCGTAAGTTTTTAAAAATACTGATTTCGTTTAGATTTAAATACTGATTTCGTTTAGATTTAAATACTGATTTTATTTAGATTTAAATACTGATTTTATTTAGATAAAAATACTGATTTCGTTTAGATTAAAACTGATTTTTCTGAGATTTTAAAAACTGATTTATAAAGGAATATAAAAACTGATATTTTTAAAAGAAGAAAAACTGAAATTTTTAGAAGTATAAAACTGATTTTTAAAAGAAATGAAAACTGAATTTTTAAAAAAGAATTTTAAAACTGATTTTATTTTTAGATTTTTATATATTGAAAGTCGAAGTAAAAATCAGATTTTTATATATTGAAAGTCGAAGTAAAAATCATATTTTTATATATTGAATAACAAAGAAAAAAATTCGATTTTTTTAATGTAAGAAGCGAATATAAAAATATGGTTTTTAAAAAAATGAGTTTGCTTTGAAAATGAAAATATGTTTTTTTTATGTTGAATATAGAAGTAAAGATATGATTTTTATATGTTGAATATAGAGATAAAAATAGAATTTTTATGTAATGAACTTCGAGATAAAAATGGGATTTTTATATATAGAACTTCGAAATAAAAATATGATTTTTATATATAGAACTTCGAAATAAAAATATGATTTTTATATATAGAACTTCGAAATAAAAATATGATTTTTATATATTGAATAGCGAAGTAAAATTCGATTTTTACATATGTAGTGAAAGCGGACAATGAAAGCGACAAAAAGCGAGTTGGCGAAGATTTCCTGCATTAGAAGTGCCGTGGAGCTTGGATAGCTATCAGTGAGAATTTCTCACCTTTCAATTTCTTTTCTAATTATATATATATATACTAGGATGCAGACGGTGCTTAGTAGCACCCGACACAATCGTCCACAGACCATGGACTTGTTTGTTTGGTTGCATAGGTTAGTTATATGATTTGATTTGAAATTGAATTGTTTGATGAATTGAATGGTTTGATTGATGTGTGAATGGCGTGGGCCTTCACTAGACCGGGGATAAGGCTAGGCCTTGTCCCGTTTCTAGTATCGTGCCGTTATGCCGTCGAAATTTTCTAAAATATGTTAGAAAAATAAAAATATCATTTTATTTAAAGAATGAATAATAGAAATTCATATGTTGGAATAAAATGTTTTATCGTTAAAAATATAATTTTTAACGTGAATATGAATATAGTGAAAGTGAATAAATAAATATTCATTTACAAACCAGACGGTTTGTTTATGTACACTTATTTGAAGGACATTGATTGGGTCGATAAATTTTACACATCGCCCAACTGCACAAATAAAATATTTGTTTGATTGTTTGAAACCCCACACGGGTGTTAGGATGGAATTTGAAGTTCACTCATCCTGATTGATTAAATATGTCGATCGATTGATTGACAGGCTGTTATAAGCGTTGAATATCTATATTTGATGCTTATACAGTGTAGTGCACTTTGGTTGATGGTTGATTATTTTTCAATTCTATTATATACATGTGTTGTATGGAAATCCATATAATTAACTTTATATGGTAATTGATTGGGCCTCATTCCAATTTGAAAAATAAAGAATATTATAAAATAAAAGTTCATGTGTTGACAGTACTCATTCATTGAGATTGGTCATGTGTTGAACGAAATATTTTAGTAATGAAATTTACATCTTTATCAATATAAAATAAAAGTTCATGTGTTGACAGTACTCATTCATTGAGATTGGTCATGTGTTGAACGAAATATTTTAGTAATAAAATTTACATCTTTATCAATATAAAATAAAAGTTCATGTGTTGACAGTACTCATTCATTGAGATTGGTCATGTGTTGAACGAAATATTTTAGTAATAAAATTTACATCTTTATCAATATAAAATAAAAGTTCATGTGTTGACAGTACTCATCCATTGAGATTGGTCATGTGTTGAACGAAATATTTTGATAATAACAACTATTTTTGAAAAAGAAATATTTGAAATAGAATATTGGAAAATAGAAATTTATGAAGCCGTGTTGATTAGATTGACGCCATTTTGACGTAAACGATATTTATATCGATTTTAAACGATTTCGAAATGAATTGAATTGAAAACGATTTCGAAATGAATTGAATTGAAAACGATTTCGAAATAAATTGAATTGAAAACGATTTCGAAATGAATTGAATTGAAAACGATTTCGAAATGAATTGAATTGAAAACGATTTCGAAATGAATTGAATTGAAAACGATTTCGAAATGAAATGAATTGAAAACGATTTCGAAATGAATTGAATTGAAAATGATTTCGAAATGAATTGAATTGAAAACGATTTCGAAATGAATTGAAAACGATTTCGAAATGAATTGAATTGAAAACGATTTCGAAATGAAATGAATTGAAAACGATTTCGAAATGAATTGAATTGAAACGAATTGAAATGAATTCAAATTGAATTGAAATTTGAATTGAATAGAAATGAATTTTAAAACGAATTTATAAAGTAGAATTCAATTTTGATTTGAATTGAAATGGAAGTTGAAATTGTTTTTGAAACGAATTTTAAAACGATTTATAAAATTCGTTTTAAATAGAAATCGACGAAATATATATTATATATATTATATATATAATATAATGGCCTGAATAGAACGCGCCGCGCCGCGGCAGTTCGTGAATTTCGACCATTTATTTCAAACGGACATTACGGGAGATCCGACCGTCGGATTCTCCTAAAACCGGAACCGTTGGGTTCGTATCGAAAAGAGCTTTCTAACGAATATTAGAAATTAGAAATCTAACGGTTGGATATGGAATTATGTCCAAATCAAATTTGAAAAAGGTCGCTGTAAGTGCAGTTCGATGGCCGTTGATGGAAATCGACTGTACGGGCCTTGATAAAATTATTAAAAATAGCAATAATTTATGTAAAATCATAAGAAATGATTTAGAAAGAATTGGGATGAAAAACTCCATATTTGAAAAGATAAAAATAGATTTTTATCGAAATGAACTAGTTTTGAACTAGAATTATAATTCTATTTATTTTTAAATAAATAAATTGAATTTGAAATGGTTTTGAAAATAACCAAAATTTCCAATGATTGCATTGGAGTGGATTTGAATCGAAATTGTCTTCGGAATATTTCGATGTTGGAATTCGTGATTATACCGGTGTTGTTATGGAAATTTGAAAGATATATATTTATATCGTTATTTCCAATACGACATTTGTTAGTCGTAGAATTCGATATTGAATATAAGCCGATATATTTTCTATTCAGAGCCTTGTATTGAATATCGAATGTGATTTGGGTTTGTCGTGAATGGTGTCTTCACTAACACTGTTCTTGAACCCAGTTGATAAAAGATTAAATCTTTTTATTTAGATTTAATGAAGTGTACCAATTAAATAATATTTAATTGGAATTGAATTGATATTGATTTTTGGGTTTATCGTGAACAGTGTTTTAAATAACACTCGTTCTTTAACCCGATAATTAATGAATGTGATTTTGGGTTTATCGTGAACTGTGTTTTAAAAGACACTGATTCTTTAACCCAGTTAACGATTAAAACTAAGTGGAGTTTTAATGAATCTTTAATTAGATTGAAAAGATCGAGAATGGAGTATCACCAGTTTTACTCCAGGCGATAGTTAAATCTTTAATTAGATTTGAACGTGAAATGGTAATTGAATTACCGATAACACTGTGGTGTTAGATATGAAGTACTACCAGTTTTACTTCATGGGATGAATAGGTTGGGATTGGGAAATTAAAACAAATGATTACTTCGGTAAGGTTCGCTAATCCCGACTAGTTTGAATTGATATTCAAAAATAGAATAAAGAATAAATTCAAGAAATTTATCTTGGATAAAATTAATGGGAACCTTTCCCTATGAATGTGAAATCAGAAACTAATTGTCGGTTAGCCAAGCAGAATGGTTTTCGGGATATTGATCCGATGTTGGTTTCGGCCTTCGGGGTTAATATTTGGGGGATTATTCTCTTAATTAATTTACGGTTAGTGACTGATGAATTGGAATGAGGCGTATGTTGTGTTTGTGTAACACTTATTTAAATATACGCGAGTTATTCGGAAAGACCGGGTTTATCCCATTCTGAATAACTGATACGACGATAAGTCGAAGATGAAGACGATGGTCGAAGACCGGAGGTCTTCACGTCGTTTGGGTAATTACTGATGATCTTGATTGGGCTGTACACCCAAGAAGATGGAAACAGTTGGTGATCGTCCAGACGTACTTGGAGATCGATGGATATGCGGGGTACTAGGTGCCTCCGGTTTCGTTCAGACCCAGAACGGACTTGTAAATGGGCTGTGTGTCTGACATTGGATTTTAGTCTGTGTGATTGATTTCTATTAAATATATATCTGTTTGGCGGCGGAGAATTTATTCTCTTGCTTAACGCCCTTCTCTGAGACGTACGAGCTCAGGGGTTATATATTGATGGATATCAAACGCATGGAGTGAATTGCCTGTGTGGCATGCCTAAGTGGCAATTGATCGAGGCTTCTGTTGAAAAGCAAAGTCTTGTGGTGATGATCAAAGCAAGGCCTTTGTGGCGTAGCTTTGTGTAACGTTGATTCGCGAGTTTCACACCCGGTATGAACCAAAAACGGGGAGGACATCAGGGAGGACTTGCGTTTCTTTCTAGTTAGAAGTGGCGTCAGTGGTTTTACACGCCCTGACGAGTTTGACTTATGTGGTTGTTGCTGTTGCGAGGCGCCTCGGATTGATCGGTCGTTCTCGAACCGATGGAGTCATTTAGTTGGCTCATTTACGCCCCAAAGGGCGGGGAAACGTAGTGTTCAGGCATAATAATCCACATCGGTGGACCGGCCCTGACGATCTAAAGGGTTGATGCGTTCTGATCCTGTGGCTCGGGCTAGAGAGTCACGAATCGGTTGAGGACTATCTTTTGCCTCGGTTCATAGATGGAAATCCAATTTCCAAATACGTGATTTTGCGGTTTTAATTGTAGAACTAGTATGGCGACAAGATATATGGTACCCATGCCGCCTATGATTGATACTTATGATTTGAAGTTGTTTTATACACTATGCACTTATAATAGTATCAAACGATTCGTTTTAACCGTATCAAGCATTCTTTGGCTGTTATAAGGGAAAACCCTATCCTCGGCTGCGTTGCATTGTGTGATGGGACCTGGGTCTTATAACAGCTGCATTTTTCTTTATTTAGCATTGCGCTGTTTGTTTTATGCACTGGTATTCTTGGGAGGAAACCCGTTCCGTGTTATACGGCGTGGTCCCTTGATTTACCTAACTTTAAAATAAAGAATAATAACTGTTTTAGTTCTCACACCAGTCACATGACTGACCTGGAGTTTATTGTTTTAACCTAAACTCTGGGTGCCCTTATTTTGACACGGGCAGCTAGTAGTTTTGGTTTTTGCAGATTTATATTCACAGGATCCTGGTTTACAGCTGGAACGATATCCGGAAAGCTTTGTATCCGTATATCTCCTTCTAGTTGTGTATTGTATTATTTTCCGCTGCTATGTAATTTAAATCTCTGATATTTCTGTGTAATATTCATTTTTACTCTGTATATTCTTGTAATCTGATGCATTGTTGTAATATACAATGAAACGTTCTTCTATATGCGTTCGGTTGTGGCTTGTTCTCGAACTATCCGGCGCTTTCCTTTACGGGGAAGTTACGGGTTTTCACAATGCATGTTGATTTTAAAGTACTTGACATAATGGATTCTCATATGCCTAAAATTCAAGCCTACCTGCCTTTTGGATTACATGAAACTGGTATGTACTCTGGTTGAGATTTGTTGCTTATTTTCGTGTTGGTTTCTACACCATACACGTTTTTATAAAATGATTTTGAAACAAAATTATTCTTTGCATTTACATATATGATTAACCTTGTGAGAATTGTTTTTTTTTTTCATTTTTTTTAATAAAATCGTCTCAAGGCAATAGTAAAAATAGTATTTACTAAATATTAAGATTTTTAAAGAAATAATCAAAATGTTTTATAAATTGTTATATTAAACCTGCTTTTTTAAAACTAATTATTTTCCGTATAATAAATTGTACATTTTTTCATCCTATAAGTAAGCGAGATTTTGATTTAAACAATTTAATTGACCATGTGGTAATTATATCGCTTAATTCCTAGTTCAATTGTCAAATATATTAATTGTTTCCAGTGTGAAGTGGGCTAGCCAATAGTAGTCTGATTTGTGAAAATGTATGTCATAAAACATATTGTTTTCATTATTCGAATTACTGTTTGGGAGTCTGTGACACTTCTTTTGACGTATTATCATCGGTACTTAGATTGTGGGTCATATATAAATATTTATAAGTGGTGGAGGGAACTTGGACCGGTGGATCCTATACGAGACTAGTGGGTCTCTTATGTATAGTACATGCCACGCTGGTGGTACATATATTGGAGTAGTGGGTCCTAATCCGTAACTGACTGGTGACTTGAACTGGTGGTTCCATGGTTCTATATTATTACTGCTTTCTAGATTTCTTCGTGTTGATTTCTAGATTTTGGTGATTTTGAATGTTTTCACCTAGTATATGTGTTTATCTTTTATACGGATGGTGGGTTGTCGTTGTTGAGTTGTTTAGGTGATTCCATTCATAAGATTTAGAGATCTCCAATGTTTCTTATGGCTTATGATGGTGATTTCCTTTGTGTGGTGTGTTGTGGTCATTGATACTATTTTTGCTTAGCTTTTGGGCTTAGCACAATGTGTTGAATTTATATCCCTTGCCTTGAGTTGTGATATCATTCCATGTTTCATTTTTTATCTACGGCAATGAGTATTGTGATACCCCCCATCTGTTAATGTACTCATAAGAGATTGCATTAAGTTTCATGAAGTGAAATAGGTAAACAATACAGAAAATTTACAAGACAATACGTAATAAGCAGTGGAAAATTTCAACTTCATTATTAAAAACAAAACGTAGTCTCAAACAGGTTACAACAAAACGAGTTATATCTAATCTGTCTCATAAAACATCTCACAAAACAAATCATCTGAGTATATTAAATCATATCCCTCGCCATAAACCATAACAGAATAGAGAGCAAGTCAAATAGTACTGTAACAACCCGGAAAATCTGAGCCTGTTTAAATTTTTTAATTTGGCTAATTTAGTGGATTTTTAATATTTAAAATAAATTATTTTAAATAATAATGATGAAAAGTATGTTTGAATCGATGTTTGAAAGTAAATCTAATTATTTTAAATTATAAACAAGGCCTGAAATGGCGCGGCAGTTTCAAAATTTGAATTCAAACTTTGACTGACTGTACCGGGTGCAAAATAAAATGGATTTTAGTGAAACTAAAAATATTTAAATCTGTTTGTGAATATCTTTCTAACGAATCTGAAAAATCGAAGTTTCATAGCGGGAATCAAAAATTATGGCCAAATGAATTTTCAGAAAGGTCGCTATAGAGAATATATCGCCCTTGAAAATAGATACTTTGCAAACCACCTCAGAATTCGACGAAACCACTTTTGTTGGATCCGGGATGTCAAATCATTGCTAGGTTTCAAATTTCATAATTTTTGAAGTTAATATGTGAGCGTGGCAAAAGAAAATTTGTTTGGTGAATTTTTGTTAAATTGGATCGACCAGAGGATGGCCATTTTTCAAACGGTCTCAGAATTCGACAAAACTAGTTTTATTGGGACTGTATCGTCAAAACATAGATGGATTTAATTTTTCTGGAATTTTTAGAATCAGTATGTGGCCCCGGCAAATTGAAATGTAAAGACCTGCAAATCCCCGCCCTTTGAATCGACCATAAACCACACAGGTCTGATCCAAAAAGTGGAAACCTACGAATACTTTAACTTTGGGCATACAACACATTACAACAGATAACAGAAGACTTTTATAACACTATAATAAATGTTACATCAGAGTACAGAATATTCATATCAGAGTACATTGGAATATAATTACAGCGGAAGATAAATACACAAAAATGTAATATACTACAACGGAAGAACACAGCGGAAGACTCTCTATCTCTGGACACAGCTTTAAGCTTCAACCCCGAATCCTGCTTAATATATCTGCAAAAGTAGCTACTCGACTGCCCGTGTGGAAAATATGGGCACCCGAGTTTGCCAGTGGACAAACTACAGGTCAGTCATGGGACTGGTGTGAGAATTCTACCTAACCAATAAAATATAATAAGGCTAATCACAGGACCACGCCACTTTCGCGGAACGGGTTTTCTCCTATGGATCGCCAGAGCAGGACTAAAGTAAATCGTCAAAATAACGCAATGCTTTTTAGAAAAATGAAACCATTATAAGACCTAAGTCCCATCACACAATGCAACGCAAACCGGAGGATAGGGTTTTACCTTATAATGATCAAAAGATGCTTGATACGATAAACACGGTATTATATAATAATAGTGTGCAACCAATTTGAAATACATCAAAGTAAATGTATTAATCCTAGACAGCATGAGTGCCCCATCCCACTATGTCGCCATATATAGGTATACAATCAAAACCGCGTGATGTCGTATTGGAAATTTGGGTTTCCATCTGAGTCAAGGCTAGGGAGGAGATCCTTACCGATTCGAGACACTCTAGCAAATGCCCCAGGATTGGTACTCTGTCCAACCCTTGGATAGCTGCAGGGCCGGTCCACACTTGCTTTTGTGGATTAGTTATGCCTGAACACACGTTCCCCGGTTCTTTTGGACCTATAATACGGCCAGTGGCGACCGCATAAACCCGAGGCCTCGAAAAATCCAACAACCACAATGAATAAATGCCAGCGCTGGTAGGTCCCTGGCACCACTCTAGCTAGAAAGAAACGTGTGCACTCCCTGCGTTCCCTTCTCCCGTTTTAGACTCTACCGGGCTGTGAGGCTCGCGAAGTCACGATATACACAAAGCTATGCCTAAATAGAATGTGCTTTGATCATCAACCACAAGGCCTGCTTTTCAACAAAGCCTTGATCAGTTGCATCTTAGCATGCCACATTGTCAGACTCTACCATATCATTGATCATCTACCAATATATATATAACCTCTAAGCTCATACGTCTTAGAGAAGGGGGTTAAGTGAAGAATAAATTCTCCACCACCAAACAGAAATATATAATCAGTAGCGTTCAACAAATACAGTAGAAAAGAATACAATGTCAAACACGAAATCCATTTACAAGTCCACTCTGGGTCTGAGCGAAACAACGTGTCCGTCGATCTCCAAATACGTTTGGATGATCATTACCAAATACCATGCCTTGGAATGTACTGTCCCAATTCAAGATACCAGTCATCATCATCCCAACGATGTGAAAACCATCGGTCTTCTACCACCGTCTTCATCTTCGACTCTTGATCGTCGTGATGATTATTCAGAATGGGTTAAACCCGGTCTTTCTGAATAACTCGCGTATTTTGTGATTAAAAATCAAATATTGGAAAATCACACATTATGTCACATTCCGACCCCGAATATTCTTTTAATAAGATATTCATATTAAAATATTTTCATAAATATTATCAAAGATAAATTAATAAATTAAATCATAAATCTTCCTTAAAAGATTTATTAGAAATTCTGAATTTGATTTAATATCAAAAATCATTTTCACAGATCATTTATTTTAAAGAATAAATCTTCTTTTAAACGGGTTAAAGAACTCGTGTCATTTAAAACACAGTTCACGATAAACCCACAAATCAATTTCCTAAATATGGAATTCCACAGAAATCAATCAGTACATAATCGATATAAATTTCTGTATCGAACTAACAATATACATGGAATAACGGCAAAGCCTCTTAAATTCCATATATAATATCGGTCTTCTATTACAGAAGCCCATCTCGATTATTACCAATAGAATTTCCACTTAATTCCAATTTAATATATATTAAATTGGAAAACTAGATTTTTAGAAAATGTTTTTGTTAAATCTATAAGTAGATTTACAAATTCCAAATAATAATTTCAATGTAAATTGGATTAAAGGACAAATGTCATTTAAAAACACCATCCACGATAAATCCACTTCACATCTCAATATATCTCATATCATGAAATATAATTGCAAATTCTAATAATCTTAATTAAAGGATTTCCCTTTAAATATTAATTCGTTATTAAAAAATATATTTTAAAATAATCATTAAAATACTCTTTATACAAAAGATTCTAATTGGAAAGTATTCTTCATATTACATATTTTTATCTTTTACACATATTCTTTATCTTAAAAATATATTTAACTAAAATATCTTTTTATGAAAATATATCCTTTATATAAAAAGAATTTCTAGTGTAAGAATACTCTTATTAAAAGATCATCTGAATCGAAATGCGACTCAATCATTTACCATATAATTTGGATTATATGGATTTCACACACATCATATATATGACAATAACAATATAATCATCAAATCATCCATTTCATCCAAAGTGTAAATTCCACTGCGTAAGCGTTAAAATTAAATAATAACGCTCATCGCAGCCTGTCGATCTAACGATCAACATACAACTAAATATTGGGATTAGTGTATGTTAATTTTCATCCCAACACCCGTGTGGGGTTTCAACCAACAAACAAATAATAAATTATTTGTGCACTTGGGCGATGTGTGAAAATTATCGACCCAATCACATAAACAAGTCAGGTAACTTGCCTATGGCAGTGTAATACACAATATATAACACGATGATAAAAATATCTCTTTTATTCCTGTTCTTTTTATCGCATGTAAAATGTCAATAAAAATGTAATCTTTATTTCTATTCTTTTATCGCATCAAAAATGATGATAAAACTATAATCTTTATTTCAATTTCTTTCATTGTAAATAAATGAAAAGAAAAATTTAATCTTTTAATTCCATTCGTAATAGGGGATATAAATAATAACACAAAATATAACTATTCATTTCATGCTTTATTTGCAATAGAGAATGCAAATAAAGATTCAACCTTTTTATTTGATGTTTATTTACGTAGAGGAATGTAGACAAAAAAAAATTGTAACTTTTTCATTTCATAATTTATTTGCATTAAGGATTGCAAATGAAAATATTTCTTTTATTCTCCTGTTTTATTTGCGTTGAGTAATGCAAATAAAAATGTAAATTTTAATTTCTGGTTTTATTTACATTAAGAAATGTAAATAAAAGAACAACTTCTTATTTTATGTTTATTTACATCAAGTGAAGTAAATAAATAATTAAAAATGTAACTTTTATTTTAATGCCTTGTTCACATTTAAAACATGCAGCAAAAATGTATCTTTTGTTTTTAATAAATTTGTTTGCATCTAAATTTGCAACAAAATGTAATTTTTATTTCTTGTTTGTTGGCAACTGAAGTTGCAAACAAAAATGTAATTTTATCTCCTTTGTTTTATTTGCATGATAGAATGCAAATAAAAATGCATATTCTATTCTCTACATTTCGTTTGCATTGTAGAATGCAAACAAAAATGTAATTTTTATTTTCTTGTATTGTTTACATTATGAAATGTTAACAAAAATGTGAACTTTTGATTTCATGAAATATTTGCATTGAAAATTCAAATAAAAATAAAAATGTACTACTTTAAAATCATGTTATATTTGTGTTGGAGAACACAAAAAAAAATGTTCTTTTATTTTTAATGTTTTATTTGTGTTTAAGAACACGAATAAAAAGACCATTTTAATTTTCTATGTTATATTTGTGTTTGAGAACACAAACATAAAGGATCATTCATTTTCTATAATGTATTTGTGTTTGGGAACACAAATAAAAAGGTTCGTTCATTTTCAAAATGTATTTGCATAAGTGAATGCAAATAAAAGAATAAATTTTACTTTAATATATATGTTTGTATTCGTAAATACAAATAAGAGAACAAGTTTCATTTTTAAATATATATTTGCATTTTTAGATGCAAACAAAAGAACAAGTTTATTTTTAATGTATATTTACATTGGTAAATGCAAATAAAAGAATAATTTTAATTTCAATATACCTTTGCATTGGTGAATGCAAAATAAAGAACAACTTTTTATTTACAAAATATACTTACAAATATAATGTAACTTCTGATAATAATTTCTTATTTACATATAAAAATGTAAACAAACATTGTGATTTCCAAAACATGTCTTTTTTTTTATTTACATAAAAATGTAAACAAAAGTTTTACTTCTAAAATGAATTTTAATTTACATATGATATGTAAACCAAAATGTGATTCTTAATCTTTGGTTACATTAAAAATGTAATCCTTTTCTGTTCATTTTTCATTACATATAAATGTAATTTTTTTTTCTCTCATTACACATATGGATGCGATCTTTTCTATTCATTACAATGAACAAAATTTCAATAAAAATGCAATTTTAATTTACAAACTTTCCATTGCCAAAAATGAAAATAAAAATAAAAATAAAATCCATTTTATCTTCATCATTACAATGAAATCTAAATCACATTAAAAATGTGATTTTTTTTATGCAAAGTCTTTCTATTGAAAACAATGGACACATAAAAATATGATCTTTTTACGTTGCTTCTTTTTATTGAAAACACTTATTACATTAAAAATGAAATTTTAATGTTACTACATTTATTGAAAACAATATAACATAAAAATGAGATTTATAATGTTGCAACTTTTATTGAACATCAAAGTGACAAATAAATTATGACTTTTGATTGAAAACCATTTTTATATTAAAAAAATGAAATCCTTTGTTTTCATTCTTTTTAATGAAACAACCTCATATCAATTTTTTTTTTATCATTCTTTTTTTTTAATGTAAACAAATTCACATTAAAAAAATATATTTTTCTCTTGATCCATTCTCTTTAATGTAAACAAATAAAGATATATTTTATTCGTTGTGCCAATTTCTATTATAAGGTCAACAAATAAAATAAATATTATTTGTCGACCAAATTCCATTGTTAAATCAGCAAATAAAAATAATTATTTGTTTGTCGTTTAACCTCTATTGTTCATTTCAGAAAAATGAAAATAATATATTTTAATAATATAAAATAAATCAGAACGTCTAGATCTTAATAAAATATGTTTTTAAATCTAAATTTAGATTTAATTTTCCAACCGCAATTGAAACTCAATAATATATGCAATTTAAAGGTGGATCTAATCATAACATGAACAATAAACACACCACAAGCAACAATCAACCATTTATTTACATACAACATTTCAGATCTGAATTAACATCATCACACAATTATTTTAGAGCAAGAAAATAATTTAATAATAAATTAAATAATGAAAATTTGAATTCTCACATTGAAATTTGGCTGAAATTCGACTGTCTCCTATTCAGCTGCGGTCTGCGCCATCGCGAAGCTCTTAATTTTGTGATTCCAACGCAATTTACGGTTCGTCAATCGGACCTCGTATGAGAGAGTTATGAATTTTTAAAGATCGGACAATTTAAATATAAAATAATAAAATAATAATTAAAAAAAATGTTCGAACCTTCTCTTCCTCTTCACGTCGTTCTTTTCTTGGCCGAACCCATCTCCCTCTTCCCAAATTCAAAATCGCACCTCCCTTCGGCCTTCCAGCACACGATCAACCACCGCCATACAGAAGCTCCTTGCACCACCTCCTTGCGCCACCAAGCTTGGCCAACTCGCACCCTCCTCGGACCCGCCAATCCACCAAAAACGCAGCCACTTCAGGCCGAGAATCCGCGGAACCTGTGAACCAAAACCCGATCTTGACCGTATGGATTGAAAGGTCTTTGAATTCTCTTCGATTTGATATATTATGCATCGATTTTCGTTGAGCGAATCAAAAGTTATTGAGGTTTGAAAATCAGACAATTCTGGCCATTGAAAAACTGGGCGGCGGCTGGCCATGCCAAATTAGGGTTTCATCCGAAATTTTATATAATATTTTAATATTAAATTTCGAAATTTCATGAAATAAAGTGGATTTTTGGACTTTCTCGGATTTGGGCCTGCTTACTGTCGATCTTAACGTTTTGAGGCCTTCTGAACGCGATGGGCTATGTCCCAAGGTCCAATTCCGAAATATACAGCAGTTTTTTTCGGTTTTACTTGAAAATACAATATTAAATTAATTATTTAATTCCTACCGTACATTTAAATATGCCGGGGCCACATACGACCTCTAAAAATTCTAAAAAAAATATTTTTAGCTTTCTTATGACGATACGAATCCAACAAAATTATTTTCGTCAAATTCTGAGAATGTTCGAAAAATGGCTATTTTTAAGGCGTTTAAATTTAACTGTAAATAGTCAAAACACATTTTATTTCGCCACGCTCACATATTAATTCGAAAAATTCTGAAAATTGAAACCTAGCAATAATTTGACATTCCGGTTCCAACAAAAGTGATTTCGTCGAAAATCGAGGTCGTTTGAAAAATGACTATTTTTAAGGCCAATATATTTAATATTAAAAATATATTTTTTAAACAAATAAATCCCAAAACTCAAATTATATAAGTGTTTACTGTTTTCCAATGTAGAAACATCATTCTGAACTCAATAGAAGTGGTTTCGAGTTCAAATTCCTTCGTATGCAAAAAGTAGCATTTTGACCTTTATAAATTTCATAGCGACCTTTCTAAATATTGAATTGGCCATAACTTTTGATTTCCGTTATGAAATTTCGATTTTTCGGATTCGTTGGAAATATATTTTTAAATAGATTCTAATATTTTTGGTTTCACTAAAATCCGTTAAATTTTGCACCCTGTATGGTCAGTCAAAGTTCAAGTTTGACTTTTCAAACTACCGCGCTATTTCTAACTCTTTTGTTAATTAAAATTAAATCATTCATTCTAACTTCGATTTAAATCAAATTTGTGATCATTATTATTTAAATAAATTATTTTATATTGTCAAAATTCATTAAAATTTTCTAAAATAAAATTTTAAATTGGTCCTGATTTTTGCGGGTTGTTACAATCGCCCCCACTTAAAAACTTTTCGTCCTCGAAAAGGAACGTAGCTAAAAATTGTAAAATTAACTATCTTAATTTTAAATTTTAATGGTTAATTATCTTTTCAAAATATATATAAAAATCATATTTCAAAGAATATATTATAAATATCAAAAATACGTTAATATAAATTCGTAACTCTTAACTCGTTCTAGGGCATTACTAACCCCATCTCTAACGAGTTTACTCATTCTAGGATACTGCTGATCCTATCTCTAATGAGTATTCTTATTGGACATTACTAATCCAATCTCTGATGAGTCTTTTGTTCAGTTCTAACGAGTTGTACCCCAAAGGTTTGAGCTAACCAGAGTAGAGCTCTGATACCAACTGTAAAGACCCGCAAATCCCCGCCCTTTGAATCGACCATAAACCACACAGGTCTGATCCAAAAAGTGGAAACCTACGAATACTTTAACTTTGGGCATACAACACATTACAACAGATAACAGAAGACTTTTATAACACTATAATAAATGTTACATCAGAGTACAGAATATACATATCAGAGTACATTGGAATATAATTACAGCGGAAGATAAATACACAAAAATGTAATATACTGCAACGGAAGAACACAGCGGAAGACTCTCTATCTCTGGACACAGCTTTAAGCTTCAACCCCGAATCCTGCTTAATATATCTGCAAAAGTAGCTACTCGACTGCTCGTGTGGAAAATATGGGCACCCGAGTTTGCCAGTGGGCAAACTACAGGTCAGTCATGGGACTGGTGTGAGAATTCTACCTAACCAATAAAATATAATAAGGCTAATCACAGGACCACGCCACTTTCGCGGAACGAGTTTTCTCCTATGGATTGCCAGTGCAGGACTAAAGTAAATCGTCAAAATAACGCAATGCTTTTTAGAAAAATGAAACCATTATAAGACCAAAGTCCCATCACACAATGCAACGCAAACCGGAGGATCGGGTTTTACCTTATAATGATCAAAAGATGCTTGATACGATAAACACGGTATTATATAATAATAGTGTGCAACCAATTTGAAATACATCAAAGTAAATGTATTAATCCTAGACGGCATGAGTGCCCCATCCCACTATGTCGCCATATATAGGTATACAATCAAAACCGCGTGATGTCGTATTGGAAATTTGGGTTTCCATCTGAGTCAAGGCTAGGGAGGAGATCCTTACCGATTCGAGACACTCTAGCAAATGCCCCAGGATTGGTACTCTGTCCAACCCTTGGATAGCTGCAGGGCCGGTCCACACTTGCTTTTGTGGATTAGTTATGCCTGAACACACGTTCCCCGGTCCTTTTGGACCTATAATACGGCCAGTGGCGACCGCATAAACCCGAGGCCTCGAAAAATCCAACAACCACAATGAATAAATGACAGCGCTGGTAGGTCCCTGGCACCACTCTAGCTAGAAAGAAACGTGTGCACTCCCTGTGTTCCCTTCTCCCGTTTTAGACTCTACCGGGCTGTGAGGCTCGCGAAGTCACGATATACACAAAGCTATGCCTAAATAGACTGTGCTTTGATCATCAACCACAAGGCCTGCTTTTCAACAAAGCCTTGATCAATTGCATCTTAGCATGCCACATTGTCATACTCTACCATATCATTGATCATCTACCAATATATATATATATATATAACCTCTAAGCTCATACGTCTTAGAGAAGGGGGTTAAGTGAAGAATAAATTCTCCACCACCAAACAGAAATATATAATCAGTAGCGTTCAACAAATACAGTAGAAAAGAATACAATGTCAAACACGCAATCCATTTACAAGTCCGCTCTGGGTCTGAGCGAAACAACGTGTCCGTCGATCTCCAAATACGTTTGGATGATCATTACCAAATACCTTGCCTTGGAATGTACTGTCCCAATTCAAGATACCAGTCATCATCATCCCAACGATGTGAAAACCATCGGTCTTCTACCACCGTCTTCATCTTCGACTCTTGATCGTCGTGATGATTATTCAGAATGGGTTAAACCCGGTCTTTCTGAATAACTCGCGTATTTTGTGATTAAAAATCAAATATTGGAAAATCACACATTATGTTACATTCCAACCCCGAATATTCTTTTAATAAGATATTCATATTAAAATATTTTCATAAATATTATCAAAGATAAATTAATAAATTAAATCATAAATCTTCCTTAAAAGATTTATTAGAAATTCTGAATTTGATTTAATATCAAAAATCATTTTCACAGATCATTTATTTTAAAGAATAAATCTTCTTTTAAACGGGTTAAAGAACCCGTGTCATTTAAAACACAGTTCACGATAAACCCACAAATCATTTTCCTAAATATGGAATTCCACAGAAATCAATCAGTACATAATCGATATAAATTTCTGTATCGGACTAACAATATACATGGAATAACGGCAAAGCCTCTTAAATTCCATATATAATATCGGTCTTCTATTACAGAAGCCCATCTCGATTATTACCAATAGAATTTCCACTTAATTCCAATTTAATATATATTAAATTGGAAAACTAGATTTTTAGAAAATGTTTTTGTTAAATCTATAAGTAGATTTACAAATTCCAAATAATAATTTCAATGTAAATTGGATTAAAGAACAAATGTCATTTAAAAACACCATCCACGATAAATCCACTTCACATCTCAATATATCTCATATCATGAAATATAATTGCAAATTCTAATAATCTTAATTAAAGGATTTCCCTTTAAATATTAATTCGTTATTAAATAATATATTTTAAAATAATCATTAAAATACTCTTTATACAAAAGATTCTAATTGGAAAGTATTCTTCATATTACATATTTTTATCTTTTACACATATTCTTTATCTTAAAAATATATTTAACTAAAATATCTTTTTATGAAAATATATCCTTTATATAAAAAGAATTTCTAGTGTAAGAATACTCTTATTAAAAGATCATCTGAATCGAAATGCGACTCAATCATTTACCATATAATTTGGATTATATGGATTTCACACACATCATATATATGACAATAACAATATAATCATCAAATCATCCATTTCATCCAAAGTGTAAATTCCACTGCGTAAGCGTTAAAATTAAATAATAACGCTCATCGCAGCCTGTCGATCTAACGATCAACATACAACTAAATATTGGGATTAGTGTATGTTAATTTTCATCCCAACACCCGTGTGGGGTTTCAACCAACAAACAAATAATAAATTATTTGTGCACTTGGGCGATGTGTGAAAATTATCGACCCAATCACATAAACAAGTCATGTAACTTGCCTATGGCAGTGTAATACACAATATATAACACGATGATAAAAATATCTCTTTTATTCCTGTTCTTTTTATCGCATGTAAAATGTCAATAAAAATGTAATCTTTATTTCTATTCTTTTATCGCATCAAAAATGATGATAAAACTATAATCTTTATTTCAATTTCTTTCATTGTAAATAAATGAAAAGAAAAATGTAATCTTTTAATTCCATTCGTAATAGGGGATATAAATAATAACACAAAATATAACTATTCATTTCATGCTTTATTTGCAATAGAGAATGCAAATAAAGATTCAACCTTTTTATTTGATGTTTATTTACATAGAGGAATGTAGACAAAAAAAATTGTAACTTTTTCATTTCATAATTTATTTGCATTAAGGATTGCAAATGAAAATATTTCTTTTATTCTCCTGTTTTATTTGCGTTGAGTAATGCAAATAAAAATGTAAATTTTAATTTCTGGTTTTATTTACATTAAGAAATGTAAATAAAAGAACAACTTCTTATTTTATGTTTATTTACATCAAGTGAAGTAAATAAATAATTAAAAATGTAACTTTTATTTTAATGCCTTGTTCACATTTAAAACATGCAACAAAAATGTATCTTTTGTTTTTAGTAAATTTGTTTGCATCTAAATTTGCAACAAAATGTAATTTTTATTTCTTGTTTGTTGGCAACTGAAGTTGCAAACAAAAATGTAATTTTATCTCCTTTGTTTTATTTGCATGATAGAATGCAAATAAAAATGCATATTCTATTCTCTACATTTCGTTTGCATTGTAGAATGCAAACAAAAATGTAATTTTTATTTTCTTGTATTGTTTACATTATGAAATGTTAACAAAAATGTGAACTTTTGATTTCATGAAATATTTGCATTGAAAATGCAAATAAAAATAAAAATGTACTACTTTAAAATCATGTTATATTTGTGTTGGAGAACACAAAAAAAAATGTTCTTTTATTTTTAATGTTTTATTTGTGTTTAAGAACACGAATAAAAAGACCATTTTAATTTTCTATGTTATATTTGTGTTTGAGAACACAAACATAAAGGATCATTCATTTTCTATAATGTATTTGTGTTTGGGAACACAAATAAAAAGGTTCGTTCATTTTCAAAATGTATTTGCATAAGTGAATGCAAATAAAAGAATAAATTTTACTTTAATATATATGTTTGTATTCGTAAATACAAATAAGAGAACATGTTTCATTTTTAAATATATATTTGCATTTTTAGATGCAAACAAAAGAACAAGTTTATTTTTAATGTATATTTACATTGGTAAATGCAAATAAAAGAATAATTTTAATTTCAATATACCTTTGCATTGGTGAATGCAAAATAAAGAACAACTTTTTGTTTATAAAATATACTTACAAATATAATGTAACTTCTGATAATAATTTCTTATTTACATATAAAAATGTAAACAAACATTGTGATTTCCAAAACATGTCTTTTTTTTATGTACATAAAAATGTAAACAAAAGTATTACTTCTAAAATGAATTTTAATTTACATATGATATGTAAACCAAAATGTGATTCTTAATCTTTGGTTACATTAAAAATGTAATCCTTTTCTGTTCATTTTTCATTACATATAAATGTAATTTTTTTTTCTCTCATTACACATATGGATGCGATCTTTTCTATTCATTACAATGAACAAAATTTCAATAAAAATGCAATTTTAATTTATAAACTTTCCATTGCCAAAAATGAAAATAAAAATAAAAATAAAATCCATTTTATCTTCATCTTTACAATGAAATCTAAATAACATTAAAAATGTGATTTTTTTTATGCAAAGTCTTTCTATTGAAAACAATGGACACATAAAAATATGATCTTTTTACGTTGCTTCTTTTTATTGAAAACACTTATTACATTAAAAATGAAATTTTAATGTTACTACATTTATTGAAAACAATATAACATAAAAATGAGATTTATAATGTTGCAACTTTTATTGAACATCAAAGTGACAAATAAATTATGACTTTTGATTGAAAACCATTTTTATATAAAAAAAATGAAATCCTTTGTTTTCATTCTTTTTAATGAAACAACCTCATATCAATTTTTTTTTTAATCATTCTTTTTTTTAATGTAAACAAATTCACATTAAAAAAATATATTTTTCTCTTGATCCATTCTCTTTAATGTAAACAAATAAAGATATATTTTATTCGTTGTGCCAATTTCTATTATAAGGTCAACAAATAAAATAAATATTATTTGTCGACCAAATTCCATTGTTAAATCAGCAAATAAAAATAAATATTTGTTTGTCGTTTAACCTCTATTGTTCATTTTAGAAAAATGAAAAAAATATATTTTAATAATATAAAATAAATCAGAACGTCTAGATCTAAATAAAATATGTTTTTAAATCTAAATTTAGATTTAATTTTCCAACCGCAATTGAAACTCAATAATATATGCAATTTAAAGGTGGATCTAATCATAACATGAACAATAAACACACCACAAGCAACAATCAACCATTTATTTACATACAACATTTCAGATCTGAATTAACATCATCACACAATTATTTTAGAGCAAGAAAATAATTTAATAATAAATTAAATAATGAAAATTTGAATTCTCACATTGAAATTTGGCTGAAATTCGACTGTCTCCTATTCAGCTGCGGTCTGCGCCATCGCGAAGCTCTTAATTTTGTGATTCCAACGCAATTTACGGTTCGTCAATCGGACCTCGTATGAGAGAGTTATGAATTTTTAAAGATCGGACAATTTAAATATAAAATAATAAAATAATAATTAAAAAAAATGTTCGGACCTTCTCTTCCTCTTCACGTCGTTCTTTTCTTGGCCGAACCCATCTCCCTCTTCCCAAAGTCAAAATCGCACCTCCCCTCGGCCTTCCAGCACACGATCAACCACCGCCATACAGAAGCTCCTTGCACCACCTCCTTGCGCCACCAAGCTTGGCCAACTCGCACCCACCTCGGACCCTCCAATCCACCAAAAACGCAGCCACTTCAGGCCGAGAATCCGTGAAACCCGTGAACCAAAACCCGATCTTGACCGTATGGATTGAAAGGTCTTTGAATTCTCTTCGATTTGATATATTATGCGTCGATTTTCGTTGAGCGGATCAAAAGTTATTGAGGTTTGAAAATCGAACAATTCTGGCCATTGAAAAACTGGGCGGCGGCTGGCCATGCCAAATTAGGGTTTCATCCGAAATTTTATATAATATTTTAATATTAAATTTCGAAATTTCATGAAATAAAATGGATTTTTGGACTTTCTCGGATTTGGGCCTGCTTACTGTCGATCTTAACGTTTTGAGGCCTTCTGAACGCGATGGGCTATGTCCCAAGGTCCAATTCCGAAATATACAGCAGTTTTTTTCGGTTTTACTTGAAAATACAATATTAAATTAATTATTTAATTCCTACCGTACATTTAAATATGCCGGGGCCACATACGACCTCTAAAAATTCTAAAAAAAATATTTTTAGCTTTCTTATGACGATACGAATCCAACAAAATTATTTTCGCCGAATTCTGAGACTGTTCGAAAAATGGCTATTTTTAAGGCGTTTAAATTTAACTGTAAATAGTCAAAACACATTTTATTTCGCCACGCTCACATATTAATTCGAAAAATTCTGAAAATTGAAACCTAGCAATAATTTGACATTCCGGTTCCAACAAAAGTGATTTCGTTGAAAACCGAGGTCGTTTGAAAAATGACTATTTTTAAAGCCAATATATTTAATATTAAAAATATATTTTTAAACAAATAAATCCTGAAACTCAAAATATATAAGTGTTTACTGTTTTTCAATGTAGAAACATCATTCTGAACTCAATAGAAGTGGTTTCGAGTTCAAATTCCTTCGTATGCAAAAAGTAGCATTTTGACCTTTATAAATTTCATAGCGACCTTTCTAAATATTGAATTGGCCATAACTTTTGATTTCCGTTATGAAATTTCGATTTTTCGGATTCGTTGGAAAGATATTTTTAAATAGATTCTAATATTTTTGGTTTCACTAAAATCCGTTAAATTTTGCACCCTGTATGGTCAGTCAAAGTTCAAGTTTGACTTTTCAAACTACCGCGCTATTTCTAATTCTTTTGTTAATTAAAATTAAATCATTCATTCTAACTTCGATTTAAATCAAATTTGTGATCATTATTATTTAAATAAATTATTTTATATTGTCAAAATTCATTAAAATTTTCTAAAATAAAATTTTAAATTGGTCCTGATTTTTGCGGGTTGTTACAATCGCCCCCACTTAAAAACTTTTCGTCCTCGAAAAGGAACGTAGCTAAAAATTGTAAAATTAAATATCTTAATTTTAAATTTTAATGGTTAATTATCTTTTCAAAATATATATAAAAATCATATTTCAAAGAATAGATTATAAATATCAAAAATACGTTAATATAAATTCGTAACTCTTAACTCGTTCTAGGGCATTACTAACCCCATCTCTAACGAGTTTACTCATTCTAGGATACTGCTGATCCTATCTCTAATGAGTATTCTTATTGGACATTACTAATCCAATCTCTGATGAGTCTTTTGTTCAGTTCTAACGAGTTGTACCCTAAAGGTTTGAGCTAACCAGAGTAGAGCTCTGATACCAACTGTAAAGACCCGCAAATCCTCGCCCTTTGAATCGACCATAAACCACACAGGTCTGATCCAAAAAGTGGAAACCTACGAATACTTTAACTTTGGGCATACAACACATTACAACAGATAACATAAGACTTTTATAACACTATAATAAATGTTACATCAGAGTACAGAATATACATATCAGAGTACATTGGAATATAATTACAACGGAAGATAAATACACAAAAATGTAATATACTGCAACGGAAGAACACAGCGGAAGACTCTCTATCTCTGGACACAGCTTTAAGCTTCAACCCCGAATCTTGCTTAATATATCTGCAAAAGTAGCTACTCGACTGCCTGTGTGGAAAATATGGGCACCCGAGTTTGCCAGTGGACAAACTACAGGTCAGTCATGGGACTGGTGTGAGAATTCTACCTAACCAATAAAATATAATAAGGCTAATCACAGGACCACGCCACTTTCGCGGAACGGGTTTTCTCCTATGGATTGCCAGTGCAAGACTAAAGTAAATCGTCAAAATAACGCAATGCTTTTTAGAAAAATGAAACCATTATAAGACCCAAGTCCCATCACACAATGCAACGCAAACCGGAGGATAGGGTTTTACCTTATAATGATCAAAAGATGCTTGATACGATAAACACGGTATTATATAATAATAGTGTGCAACCAATTTGAAATACATCAAAGTAAATGTATTAATCCTAGACGGCATGAGTGCCCCATCCCACTATGTCACCATATATAGGTATACAATCAAAACCGCGTGATGTCGTATTGGAAATTTGGGTTTCCATCTGAGTCAAGGCTAGGGAGGAGATCCTTACCGATTCGAGACACTCTAGCAAATGCCCCAGGATTGGTACTCTGTCCAACCCTTGGATAGCTGCAGGGCCGGTCCACACTTGCTTTTGTGGATTAGTTATGCCTGAACACACGTTCCCCGGTCCTTTTGGACCTATAATACGGCCAGTGGCGACCGCATAAACCTGAGGCCTCGAAAAATCCAACAACCACAATGAATAAATGCCAGCGCTGGTAGGTCCCTGGCACCACTCTAGCTAGAAAGAAACGTGTGCACTCACTGCGTTCCATAAAAATAAAATCCATTTTATCTTCATCTTTACAATGAAATCTAAATCACATTAAAAATGTGATTTTTTTTAATGCAAAGTCTTTCTATTGAAAACAATGGACACATAAAAATATGATCTTTTTACGTTGCTTCTTTTTATTGAAAACACTTATTACATTAAAAATGAAATTTTAATGTTACTACATTTATTGAAAACAATATAACATAAAAATGAGATTTATAATGTTGCAACTTTTATTGAACATCAAAGTGACAAATAAATTATGACTTTTGATTGAAAACCATTTTTATATAAAAAAAATGAAATCCTTTGTTTTCATTCTTTTTAATGAAACAACCTCATATCAATTTTTTTTTTAATCATTCTTTTTTTTTTAATGTAAACAAATTCACATTAAAAATATATATTTTTCTCTTGATCCATATTTTTAATGTAAACAAATAAAGATATATTTTATTCGTTGTGCCAATTTCTATTATAAGTTCAACAAATAAAATAAATATTATTTGTCGACCAAATTCCATTGTTAAATCAGTAAATAAAAATAAATATTTGTTTGTCGTTTAACCTCTATTGTTCATTTCAGAAAAATGAAAATAATATATTTTAATAATATAAAATAAATCAGAACGTCTAGATCTAAATAAAATATGTTTTTAAATCTAAATTTAGATTTAATTTTCCAACCGCAATTGAAACTCAATAATATATGCAATTTAAAGGTGGATCTAATCATAACATGAACAATAAACACACCACAAGCAACAATCAACCATTTATTTACATACAACATTTCAGATCTGAATTAACATCATCACACAATTATTTTAGAGCAAGAAAATAATTTAATAATAAATTAAATAATGAAAATTTGAATTCTCACATTGAAATTTGGCTGAAATTCGACTGTCTCCTATTCAGCTGCGGTCTGCGCCATCGCGAAGCTCTTAATTTTGTGATTCCAACGCAATTTACGGTTCGTCAATCGGACCTCGTATGAGAGAGTTATGAATTTTTAAAGATCGGACAATTTAAATATAAAATAATAATTAAAAAAAATGTTCGGACCTTCTCTTCCTCTTCACGTCGTTCTTTTCTTGGCCGAACCCATCTCCCTCTTCCCAAAGTCAAAATCGCACCTCCCCTCGGCCTTCCAGCACACGATCAACCACCGCCATACAGAAGCTCCTTGCACCACCTCCTTGCGCCACCAAGCTTGGCCAACTCGCACCCTCCTCTGACCCGCCAATCCACCAAAAACGCAGCCACTTCAGGCCGAGAATCCGCGAAACCCATGAACCAAAACCCGATCTTGACCGTATGGATTGAAAGGTTTTTGAATTCTCTTCGATTTGATATATTATGCGTCGATTTTCGTTGAGCGGATCAAAAGTTATTGAGGTTTGAAAATCGGACAATTCTGGCCATTGAAAAACTGGGCGGCGGCTGGCCATGCCAAATTAGGTTTTCAGCCGGAATTTTATATAATATTTTAATATTAAATTTCGAAATTTCATGAAATAAAGTGGATTTTTGGACTTTCTCGGATTTGGGCCTGCTTACTGTCGATCTTAACGTTTTGAGGCCTTCTGAACGCGATGGGCTATGTCCCAAGGTCCAATTCCGAAATATACAGCAGTTTTTTTCGGTTTTACTTGAAAATACAATATTAAATTAATTATTTAATTCCTACCGTACATTTAAATATGCCGGGGCCACATACGACCTCTAAAAATTCTAAAAAAAAATATTTTTAGCTTTCTTATGACGATACGAATCCAACAAAATTATTTTCGTCGAATTCTGAGACTGTTCGAAAAATGGCTATTTTTAAGGCGTTTAAATTTAACTGTAAATAGTCAAAACACATTTTATTTCGCCACGCTCACATATTAATTCGAAAAATTCTGAAAATTGAAACCTAGCAATAATTTGACATTTCGGTTCCAACAAAAGTGATTTCGTTGAAAACCGAGGTTGTTTGAAAAATGATTATTTTTAAGGCCAATATATTTAATATTAAAAATATATTTTTAAACAAATAAATCCCGAAACTCAAAATATATAAGTGTTTACTGTTTTTCAATGTAGAAATGATCGACGCTAGTCTATGAATTCGAAAAGCGCGACATTTGTAATAAATTCTGCAAGCATACAGGTGTGTAGCATACAGGTCGAACACAGGGAGGAAAGTTAAATTTTATTATTTATATGTTTCGTGGGCGTGTTAGACGAACTTTGGAGGTTGATTTTGAAAATAAAACAAAACAAAATTAAAACTGTGATTTGATTCAGAACAGATCTAACTGAACCGACGATCAGATCACAATTTCAATGGAAAAGAAATAAAACTATGAATTAGATTTGAATCTAATCAAATCCAATTTGACCTAAGAAAATAATAAAGAGCAGAAATTGAAATTGCAGAAATTGAAATAACAAACAAGAATTAAAATTAGGATTTCCGCTGAATCTAATCAGACGGTAAATCACTAATGCAAATAAGTGCAAAATACAAATAGTGTTCTACCGAATCTAATCGTGTAGACAACACTAGTTGCTAAGAAAACAAAAAAATGCAGAAAATAAAAGAGAAAGAAGAACTTTTATTAGAACAATGGAATAAGAGATGAGATGAGATGGTGGCTACAATGCCATTACAAGGGTATATATAGGGTAGATAGCCAAACCCTAACCCTAACCTTAATGATAACTGGGCCTGGTCATTACATCACTAATTAGTTTGCAATGAGAAACATAAATGGGCCTTAGATAAATAAAGCAAATTTGGGCCTTTTCTCTTTTCCTCTTGCTTCCTTGACACTTCTTCATTGATTTGTGATGTGCAAAGCCTTGTTATCAATCCTTTTCTTGTCCAACAGCAACTAGATGTGATATCTTTATCTACAATTCTTCAAAATGCAAGTACACAGCAAATTGAACTCTATTTCTCTACATTTCTGGTTGCATGCGGGCTGGGTTGGAATATCTGTAAAAATAACAAAACAATACCCAAGTAATATTTATTTATATACAAAAGATAAGATATAAGAGCATAAAATAAACACATTTCTATGTCAATCAAGAAACATCATTCTGAACTCAATAGAAGTGGTTTCGAGTTCAAATTCCTTCGTATGCAAAAAGTAGCATTTTGAACTTTATAAATTTCATAGCGACCTTTCTAAATATTGAATTGGCCATAACTTTTGATTTCCGTTATGAAATTTCGATTTTTCGGATTCGTTGGAAAGATATTTTTAAATAGATTCTAATATTTTTGGTTTCACTAAAATCCGTTAAATTTTGCATCCTGTATGGTCAGTCAAAGTTCAAGTTTGACTTTTCAAACTACCGCGCTATTTCTAACTCTTTTGTTAATTAAAATTAAATCATTCATTCTAACTTCGATTTAAATCAAATTTGTGATCATTATTATTTAAATAAATTATTTTATATTGTCAAAATTCATTAAAATTTTCTAAAATAAAATTTTAAATTGGTCTTGATTTTTGCGGGTTGTTACATGAAATGTACGTTCAAATCAAATATTGAATGTTTTATATTTTAATTTGAAGTAAAACTGACTGAAACAGTCGAATGGGCCTACGAAACATATCCCATTGTGTTCGGAATGGGGGTATTTGGCTAGGGACGACAGTCGTTTGGTTTGGATTGGAGTTCGTGTGAGATAAGGCGTATTTTATAATTTTAAAAATATATAAATAAATAAAAAATATCATTGGCCAGTCATTTCTCTCTCCCCTATTTTCTCTCTCCCCGAAAGACGATTAAAGGCGGAAACCCCGTAAATCCTTCCCATCCATTTTCTGGCTAAACCACTTCGATTCAGACCTCGACCCAGTTGAGGATTTTGTAGCCCTCGACGAGAGCTTCGAATCCATACCCACCACCCTCCGTCTCGTCGCCTGTAGCTCGCGAATCACCTCCCTGAAGTTGTTGACTTCAAGTTGCCGCCGCTCATGCTTAGGGACACCGAAGTGGACCCCACTTATGGCGCAGGTGCGCCCCTCCTAGCGCTACAACGTGGTGCTACCCGATCGGCGTATCGTGCTACGGATTGGAAGTACATCCGTGACCTAGTTTTGAAGATTTTCGGAGAGGTATGGTTTATATAATATAAAATAGTTTATAGCACTTTAAAGCGCTACAGTTTTTGATTTCACTATAAAAATCATATCTTTTTCGTTTCTTGTTGAAATCCAGTGAAACAAGAGACAGTGGACTCGTGTGGACGTCTTCTACATTTTAGAAGAGACCGCATATTTTTCTAAGCCTTCTGCTATTATTGGAGGAGTGGAACCCAATGTGAGATTTCTGAATTATAAACGATATGGAGAATAACGATGTATGAGTTATATAAGTGTTGTACACCTCATGTATAAGCATTGTATAAGTTGTATGTTCGATGTATAAGTTATATATGCGTTGTAAAAGTGATATATGCGTTGAAATAAATTGAAATGAAATTGAAATATATTTATATACGAATATATATATATATATATACACACACACACTCCCCTCATCTACAGACCACAGACGATATTTATTGGTTATGATATTTTTTGGTTTATTGGTTGATGTGAAATTTGGTGAAAATCGTGAATGATTGATTGCGATTGAAAAATACCTGTTTGTGGTTGAGAATTATTTTGGATGAAACCACATAGGATTAGTTTGTGGAAAAGAAAAATAAACATGCTCGTCTACATATGAATTAGATGCATGAAATCCCCATTGTAAAAAACCGCGAGGTTTTAAGTTAGAGCAAGGAGCCGTACTAGGGACGGTCCCCGTTTTAACTACCCTGCCGTTATGCTGCCGAAATTTTCAATAATATTCATGTGTTAGAATTATTTTCATGTGTTGAACCTATATTCGTGTGTTGAATAGAAATTCATGTGTTGAATAGAAATTCATGTGTTGAATGAGTTCATGTGTTGAGTAAATTATTTGAAAGATAAAAATCACATTTTTATTATATATATAGCCTATATAAAATATTAGTATTTTAAATAAATTGTTTTAACGCCAAAAATAACATTTTTCCCTTATGTATAGACTATATAAAATAATCGTGTTTTGAAATAAATTGTTTTACAATAAAAATCACATTATTATTATATATATATATATCAACTATAGAAAATATTCATGTGTTGAATAAAGGACTAGAACGATAAAAATCATATTTTATCGTATGTGTGAAGTCGAAAACGTTCATGTGTTGAATATATAGATTGAACAATAATATCTACATTTTTATTGTGAATATGAAGTGTTAAAAATGGTGATGTGTGGAATAAATGTTTTTGATGATAAAAATATCATTTTTATCAAATACATAAAGTGGATATGGTTTTTAAATCGAAGAAAGAACTATATTTATATATATTTATAAAAATATAATTAAAATAAATCGAATAACGAAGCTGTAGTTCGTGTTTTGAAACCGTGATTTCAAACGATTATTGCGGGAGATCCGACCATCGGGTTTTCCCAAAAATGAAACCGTTGGGTTCACTTTAGAAATATCTTTCCAACGACACCAACTTTGTGAAGATCCAACGGTTGGATTGTCTGGAATGTTTAATTCAAATCTGAAGAAAAACAGCGCCAGAATCGATTATATATATATATATATATATATATATATATATATATATAATTAAATTAAATCGAATAACGACGCTGCAGTTCGTATTTTGAAATTGTAACTTCAAACGATTAGTGCAGGAGATCCGACCGTCGGATTTTCCCGAAACTGAAACCGTTGGATTCATTTTGAAAAGATCTTTCTAATGATATAAAATTTGTGAAGATCCAACGGTTAGATTTCAGATATGTGTAAATCAAATCTGAAGAGAAACAGCGCGACGGCCGCGTTATGGCCTGAAGCGTCGTTTGAATGAATTGGCTATTTTTAAATAAATAAAAATAGCGATAAATCATGATAAAATATTATAAACGATATGTAATGGAAATAAACTGAATTTGCTTGGTTTATGTGATATTTGATGGTTGAATGTGTTTGGCGTGAAATTACATTAAAGAACAGAATTAGTGATATCGAATAATTTAACCATTGAAATGAATTGATTTGAAATTCTAAATATACGTGAATTATTTGAAAAGGCCGAGTTGATTCTCATTTCAAATAATTTATCGACGAGTGAAAGTCGAAGATATGAAGACGGTTCAAGACCATGATCTTCACGTCGAATGGAGGGGTGCTACTGACGCTCATGATGGGAGTAGCTACCTTGAAGGGGCTGAAGTAGTAGCCGTCCGAACGTACTTGTTGATTGTACAGATATGCGAGGTATTGAGTGCCTCCAGTTTCGTTCAGACCCAGAACGAACTTGTAAATGGACTGTGTGTCTGACATTGGCTTTTGTTCTATGCTGGTAGATCCCTATTAAATATATATCTGTTTGGCAGCAGAGAATTTATTCTCTGACGTACGAGCTCAGAGGTTATATATCGATAGAAATTAGTCGCATGGAGTGAATCGCCTGTGTGGCATGCCTAAGTGGCAGATGATCAAGGCTTCTGTTGAAAACATAGTCTTGTGGTTGATGATCAAAGCGTGGCCTGTGTGGCATAGCTTTGTGTATAGCATTGTTTTCGCGAGCCTCACACCCCGGTATGTGCCAGAAACGGGAGAAGGACTTCAGGGAGGACATGCGTTTCCTTCTAGATAGGAGTGGTGCTTTGGGTTTTGCACACCCGGGTATTTTACTTATGTGGATGATGGAAAGCGAGGCCTCGGTTTGCTTCGGTCTCTTCGGAGCCGATGGTGTGGTCAGATATGACCAGTTTACGCCCCATAGGGCTGGGAAACGCAGTGTTCAGGAATTTTAATCCACATCGGTGGATCGGCCCTGACGATCCAAGACTTGCCTGCGCGCTTGCCTGAGACATGGGCTAGATTGTCTCGAATTCGGTAAGGACTATCTTTTGCCTTGGTTCATGACGAAAATCCAATTTTCAAATATGACATCGTGCGGTTTTGATTGTATACCTATATATGGCGACATAGTGGTATGGGGCATTAATGCCGTCTATGATTGATACTTATGATTGAAATTGTTTTTGAAATATATAAACACTAGTAATAATATCGAATGCTTTTGTTTTATTCGTATCAAGCATATTTTGGCCATTATAAGGTAAAACTCTATCCTCCGGTTTGTGTTGCATTGTGTGACGGGAACTGCGTCTTATAATGGCTTCATTTTTATAAAAGGCATTGCGATGTTTAAAAGATTTATTTGTTTTAAAGCACTGGCAATCCAATGGAGTAAACCCGTTCCGTGAAAGTGGCGTGGTCCTGTGATTAGCCATATTGAAAAAAAATGTGTTAAGTAGATTTCTCATACCAGTCCCATGACTGACTCGTAGTTTGTTTCACTTGCAAACTCGGGTGCCCCTATTTCTACACGGGCAGCCTTGTATTCAGGTTTTAGCAGGCTCTTTCTGGATAGCTGGATCTGAAGATGGATTTTATCATTTATCTCTTTTTATGATGTTCAGCTCCTATTGTACATATTATGTTTTTTTTCCGCTGTAGACATTTATGTATAGCTAAACTGTATTTTGTACTAGGTATGATCCTGTATACTGTGTAACTCCGATGATTATGTTTATCCAGTGTATTCTATTGTACATTATCTGGTGTATTTATTTATTTCTATTTTGCTATTATCTGTTTATGTGTTATATTCCAAAGATTACCCTTGCCACCGTCTTATGGGGTTTGGGGTCGTCACAAGTACATCTTAAGAAATCCAAGTCCAACCTGTAAGAGAAAATCCTTGTCACTGTTGAGTGCTTCCATTCTGAGGACCTTGTAGGGAAAAAGGAAGAAAGAAGCAAAAGGAAAAGAGTCAGACATAAAGTCTAGTGAATTCCAGTGATTTTCAAATATGCATAAAATAGAAATGCCAATACTGGTAAATAAGACTGGATGAGAAAAGTAAAGTGTCATATAAGGTAATAGATAAACTAAACAGAACAACAGGATAGATAAAAATAAAAGAAATAAACCACGATCGAGTAATGATTCACATTTATATCCCTAAAACATGTATGTTTGCACCAATACTAGTATAACACATTCAATAGGATTAGGTCTTTAACCTAATTATATATTAGTAGGTGTACCCTAATTACTACCTATGCGATTGGCTTCCTTGTATGTTACTACCCCGTGCCAACCCCGGTAGTAGGGTGTATCACTCCATAACCCATCAACTATACAACACAGACTTATTTACTAGTGTTATAACGGCTTATATTCCCTCATGCACACTCATGACTCTGCCGGAACGTACCCATACCCGCCCCTTTGTGAACCTCTTACTATCCGGTTCAGTAAAGCGTGCCCTAGCCCTTACCTAGTGCGAGGTCCCCTCTAACAATATACCAATAGGGATACTGACTGATATGGGTTACAAACAGCAGATTGACACAAGCCAAACCCCCTAAGCCTGTGCCCCCAAAACTAGGATTTAAGAGTTCCCAAACCCGATAAAACAGCAGAACGAGGGACCTCTTAGCTTTTTAATACTCATATTTAACCTAGTAGGTTTAGGTTTACTAATAAGTGTGGTTGTAATATTACATGTCATTATGTGTGTACAACCCTTTCCCAAAACAACTGCCCAGATATACGTAAAATTACCATGATAATTCAGTTTATTAGCCTATATCTGGTACTTACAATATTCTTAACATGTTATTTACTTAATATCTGTATCAAGTCAAACTTAACATGTCCAATACATATGCATACTATTCATTAACTATGTTCTCAAATTACAACATATACAGGTTTACGCATACTATCCATTTCTACCAATTTACAACAAGTATTTACACATTATCCCTTTTTATCAGTTTACAGCAAGTCTAAACATGTGTATATTACCCCCTTTCAAATTATATTGAAACAGGCCCAATTTATCAACATGCTTAAATTCCTCTTTTTATGACATTCATTACTACCCCAATTATACGCACATTCTAATCGGATATAGCCTAGACTTCTAAAGGCCCAGGCTTAGCGTAAATAAAAAGGGAAAATAGAGGAAGGGGAATAAAATCAAATCACATTGGCATATAGGCAAGACTGGAAATAAACATTAAAACAAAGAAAATGGGAAAGGAAGAAAGGTACATATAACTTATTAATTATCCAACAACAAAGGCATATGTTTTACTTATCTTAACGGCATGGGTTATTAACAGTGGAAAACATGTATAACATTTATCTTACAAACACTGTATATCCTAATTCAGATTTATTTAACTGTCAAGTTATAGTCTAAGATATTAGATTCGAAAAAAACAGGGAACTCACAATGGGTCTTAGTGAAGAAGACAATAAATCTCTTATATATATATATGTCGTAGTAAAGTACAATCCAATCCCTTTAATTATTGTATGCAAGTCCTGAAAGTTACCTCTGTCGCTCTAGGCCTCAGCAGCATTCCCCCATTATATGTTTATATTTTTAGAATAATTTCATAGAGGCAGAAAATATGAAGAAATGGTGTAAATTGGATTGGGAGAAGCCACCTATTTATAGATTCACAAAGTCAACCTCAGCCTTTAGATTCTAGGATTTCAATCTTAGCCGTACAAGTAGCACTGAGTCACCAACTAATATGGTCCAAAAATGTAACAACCCGAGTACCAACGGACCGAATTTTTTTCAAAAATCCAATCTATCGAAACCCGAGTTGAGTGCTCTGGTATCATGCAGAAGAAGGCAGAGATAAAGAAACATGTCAGAACTCGTAAAGCATCTCACAACGGAACGAAATAAAGTATAATATATTCAAATATAGCCTTACCTTATTAACAATACTGCTAAACCATTATCCAAAGCTATACCATCTCTGTCACGAACCTAACCTGGAAGTATGTAACGAGGATGGCGTTAGAACATAAGTTCTGTGTGACTGGACTTAGAATAAACTTCTGTATAATCCTACATATGCCGTTCAGTTACATTTTCTTGGTTATTAGGTTGTTAACAATGTTAGCTCTTTAAGCTATACTTATCCATCCACTAGTAGATTAACCTAATACAATGTATATGTAGTTATCCCCTACTCGTGTCCTCTTTTCATGTGTACGCTGTCCTTTATCCAACTCGTGTCATCTTGTCATATGTACGCAGTTCCTTATCCAATGTCGTACGTCGTACGGGCTTTCATGTGTGTGTATATACATGTATATATATTCTCACTAAGTCTGCGTAAAACCACCATTCCTGTGTTGCTTAAGTGTTTGGACTGCCAACCTAGGTCTTACTAGGTTCTGTTATCGAACACTACCTAGATATAACTAAGGTTTACCATCGAGTGTTACCTAGGTCCAACTAGGGTTTACTTTATCGAATGCTTCCTAGGTTCAACCAGGGCTTACGCTACCTAGGTCCAACTAGGGTTTATGCTACCTATCGAACAATGCCCTATAGTCTAGGACACACTACCCCGAGCGATATGCGTTCCTAGACTTTACGCCCCAACCTATCATTAAACGTGCTGGATATCTAGTTGCACATGTCCTCTATATGTGCGACCCGAGTCCCGTGGCAGGGCAAATCTAGAAACACAGAACTCGGTCAGGAGCTTTAAGTTATCTACCGATGCAGATGCTAAGGTCTATTTTTACCGTGGCTATGGTCCTACTTGACCCCTCCCTCAACTAATGAAAGGAACCCAAGAATATCAAGAATGAGAACTGTACACAGACCCTCTATGCCCTACAAACGTATTGGCCAACCTTACCCATAACTAGATAGCAAGTATATGGTCTTTTGGAGTTCTCCGCCTTTCCGCTTTTCGTGCTCGACTGACTGAAGATGGAAGGTAGCCGACGACGTGTTATCACAAGGCCAACTGGTTATCGCCAACTCACGCTGGTCCATCCTAGTCTTTAGGTTGCCTTATTATTGCAACTAAGGAATACTCTTGGTTCCTCTTATGCAGACCTTAACCTCTGTGAGCCCAGGCGGATCATCTGCATTCTCACAGAGGGATACCAAGAGTATCCTCACGTCCCCTCGAAGCCGCATGCTTCGTAACCCAGTCCGTTGGAGCCTTCTATATGATCAGATGGACGTACTCTCCCCCTCGCGCCCTACGACACCGTGATGATCTACCGAGTCATCCCCTATCGTATGGACTGGTCCAAGTGCCTTATCCTTTCGTACTGTTAGACCTTATGTCTAAACTTCTGATTACATGCTCGCTTTGTCTTATTAGCTTGGTTATCCTTGTTTATTTTGTCCTTCAATTCTCATTGCCATGTTTCTCTTTAACTAAGTTTAATTACTTAGTCCTCTTCAATAAGGTTTACCTACTTTGTCATCTTTACCATTGCTTACTTAGTTCTCTAACTAAGGTTCGTTACTTCGGTTTCCATTTTACTTAGTTTTCTTACTAAGGTTCATTACCCATCATCATTATTTACTTAGTTCTCTAACTAAGGTTCAACACTTGTTTAACTTCATCTTTATTTACATAGTTCTCTAACTAAGGTTCAACACTTGGTTTCCTTTATCGTCATTTACTTAGTTCACTAACTAGGGTTTACCAATGAACTCAAACATGACTTAAGTTTTCTTTATCAAACGATAGCGTACGGGTGCTTTCCCACATTTTCAGCTTAGATGAACTTATTTCATAGTATAAGTCGTCCCACGCTTCAAGTCTTGTATTACATCTTAAGTCATAATCTTCCCTTGTCCAAAGGACAAGTTTACCAATTATTTAATTTTGTATTATCCCAACTCTGGTTTATAATAGGTAGTTATCATTCCCCATTACTGTGTTGGTTAAGTTTGTCCATATGTCAAGTTTTACTTAACCCTACCTTACCGCTCATGTATTACTCGTATATTCCACAAATTTGGTTAAGTGTTGCCTTTCAGTTCATATTGACTTAACCCACCCATGCATCACGTCAAATTGGTTAAGTGTTGTTAACCTAACCTTACCATACTAGCATGTGTCATTAGCATAAATTGATTATTAATGCACCAACCTCTCACATTAGACCTATTCTTGCGGTTGCTGGATGTGCCGGACGGTTCCGGGCAGTCTTACACCACAACTCAATCTAACCTCGGGTTCAAGCGCGTAATGACTAACTTCTCACATTTGACCTATTGTTTGCGGCCATTGGATATGCCGGGCAGTTCCGGGCATATGACACCGCAACCTCATTCTAACCTGAGTTAGTCATGTTTCATCTTTAGCCAATGAACAATTTTTATGAGAGCGTTAAGCATCAATTTCCGGTTATGAGTTAGGTTTCAAAATCACATAAGAGGTCTCATAATCGCATAAGCTAAGTTTTAACCGTTCCTTTACTAGCTTAGGATCTTACCTTTAGATTCGTTTTTCCCAAAACCCAAAATTTAAACTTATAGTTTATAACCTCAATCCCGAAATATTAGATTTGAAATAAATCTCTTCTTCTCAATCCCATTCCATATTCAATAATTCCAACTAAATTTACACAATTTCAGGTTAACATTATAAATCGGAATTCATGGTTGCACACTATTCAGCATAGATTCATGTTTCCAAAACATACCCAAAGATTCATTATTGAAATACGCTCCGAAATTCCCAATTAAAACTTTATTTCATTGAATAATCCCAGTATACAATTCGCCAATTGTCGCAATATTTGCAATAATAATTGTTATGCCACAATCCCTGAATTAAATATTATATTCCTCGATTGCATAAAATAAATTATGCTCCAATATTCCCATATTTCAATCGTACGTATGTATAATAACATTTCATCTAGGTTCTAGATAACCTAGATCCAAAAATAAAAAGGGGAAGGAGAATAAAAGGACAATTATTATAACATGAATCTTGAATTGAATTTATAACTGGGGAATGACGAATGATAATAATACTATTATGCAACAATTTTATAGTATTTCCACTCACTGATTGAAGAACGGATCTGAAATTCTGGGATCTATTTTTTTGAATTTGAATAGCTAATCCTTTGATGTAGAATCAAATTCTTATTATCCAATTCGTGATCTCTAATTTGAAAACTCTAACTTTGATTGTTGTTTTAAAACCTCTAATTTGAATTGATTTGATGGAGGCTAGGTTATATTAGAGTTGAGTAGCATGGTGACGCCATTACTTTGATTAATGAATTTAGGCTTAGGTCTAGGTGTGTTTATATAGGTACTCAAGACCTTATCGTACACACAGCGCTGAGTCAGCATTGAACCCAGTTAAGAAAATAATCCAGGTTCACAGATGAATCTAGCCAAATCTTATCGTACACGCAGCGCTGCGTCAGCATTGAACCCAGTTAAGAAAATAGTCCAGGTTCGCAGATGAATCTAGCCAAATCTTATCGTACACGCAGTGCTGAGTCAACATTGGGTCCCGCAAGCTGTTTTGGCGCAAAAATTTGAATTTCGAACTTTTGAATTTCTGGAATTTAATTAACTGTTTTGCTCACATGAAATATTCTTATATGTATACAATTCTTCTAACGACCATTTTACGTGTATATATACACGCACAACTTTCGTTTTATTTTCAAAATTCAAATGATGTTGCATGGTTATTTGATTCTTGCCATATTTCATTGACTCTAGCCTTATCTTGAAATATATATACACATATTTTTCTTTATTTTCTTATATATACGTTCTTATCCTTTTAAATTTTAAATTTGTATATGTACGTATATTTGCATGTTCAGTTGCCCCTCTCTAAAACAAAGATAAAAATTATGTCGCCGCCCAGGTTCGAACCCTTGACCTCTATGTTACAAATCCAATGCCTTAGCCAACTGAGCTATGAAGTCTTTTGTTAATAAGTCTTAGAACAATGATAATTATTGTTCTCTCCTTACTTCTCTTTTTCATGTTAGTTACAATACTTAAATTAAACCATTGCATGAATCTTTTTATTTTATTTTTCCTTTAATGTTAATGCATTATGTTTGCAAATCAGTGCATGCAACATATTTACATTGCATGCAAGCAATCCTTTCTTTTTTTCAATGCATGCATTGTATTTTTTTCAGTGCATGTGTTTATTACATGCAATCCTTATCTTATTCTTTATTTTATATTTTAATTTGTTTGTATATATATATATATATATATATATATATATATATATATTTCTCTTGTGCGCATACAAACTTCGAACCTTAACAACTTATTCATACGGTGTCCGATTTACGCAAACCAAGTGTCCATCTGAACTAGAATCTCGAGGCGGACGCAATGGTGATGTCCGTATTACTTAATTCCTGATATTTAAATTAAGTGTTTTTATTTTATTTTCTCTTCTATTACATAGATCGTTAACTTATTAATTTTTCCGTTTCTTCCACTAATTTAAATTGCACATCACCATTATTTATATATCCATGCATATATATATATATATATATACACACATTTTTAATTATCTTAAAAATGCGGGGTGTTACATTCACCCACCCTTAAAAAAAAATTCGTCCCCAAAATTTGATAGGGATTAAATATATAATCCCTCGCATAGTATACATCCATCATGTGTGCATCCAATTTTTGCAAACATTGTGCACATGTGCAAAGTGAAATACATCATAGCAATGTATGTATGCCTAAGTTGGTACCACCTATATGTATGCAAACTTTTAAAATCTCTTTCAAAACATGATGCTCACATCCTAAATATACTTGCAGTTCTATATGAATGCAATATTTTGAAAACCAAAATAGCTTTTCATCCAAATCTTCCCACACTCTAACAGAGTAAGAGCATAGTTCATCCAATTGTTGCATCCAAAACCTACTAATCATCATTAAATTTCAAAATTTAGAAAAAACTAATTTTCTAAATTCGATTTCTTACGTTACAAAAAGGTATTAAACGGAAGAACTTACATTCTCCATTTTTCTTTTATGTACCTTTTCTAATTGCACTTGGATTTTTACATAACTATTCTATAAAAACCTCCTACTTTCCTATCCAAGTACAACTACATAAAAAATTCTTTTCTCTTTCAACTTATCTTGGGAGAATTTCATTTTTATTCATCTTTTCTTAAGATTTTCTTTTTCTTTTCCCGTTACATTTGTTGCTTCGCCGAATTTATTGTTTTCTCCTTAGCTAGGCTATTCTCTTTATTAGTTTATTTGACTTAATCAAATTACTTAAGTTTATTATTTTCAAATAAGTCTTTTCGTTTTCAACTCAAACAGCATCATACACAGCTGCTACTATAGGCCAAGAATATTAGGACTTTGTCATCTCAGACAATTGCAGGTCCACACAACAGGATCTACCCACTTACTTGCCCTTTACTACTTAGTAGTCACTACTAATCCTTGTTGTGTATTACTAGCCTATCCTTTTTATTTTTCTCAAGCAACAAACCTAGGTTTCTCAATGCTTATGCATTCTACGGGAAATTTTACATTAGTTTGATATTAGGTAATCCCTGACTGTAAATTAGCAGGAGAGCAACTCCCTAAATATCAAACCCGAAGACCGAAATCAACATCAGATTGACACTCAGAGAATCACTCAACTCAACCATTCTCTAGTTGGTTCCAATTGTTTAATTCATAGCTTTAACTTTCTCTCGTTCTTTACTAGGCACTAATCCTTACCTACTCCATTCTTTTTAAAACATGGTTTGGCCTCCTTTCTTTTCATTACATTTTTCTTTCAAAAGTTGTAAGTGTTAAAACTTTATTTTCTTCTCCAAAACTTGTTTTCGCCAAACCATAAAAACATGTTACAAAATAAAATGCAAAACATTTTTTTTTCAAATCAAAAAACTGGAGTAGACAAGGACAACTATTAGGCTTACATTGTTTCTAATTACAATGTTAATTTAACTACTCGCTATAAGGTGCAGACATCTATTCTATTCCTATTACTTATTTTGCCCACCCAACAAAATTTTCTTTTTAAAACAATAATCAAAATTTATTGTCAAAAGAATAGAGATTTCAAAACTTTTTATAAAATGCAACATTTTGTATGCTTTACTTTTTAATCCTTTTTCTAGTTTATAAGGCTTCGTTTTTAAACCCACTAATCTGAAATACTAACATTTCAGTTTCTATCATATGGGATACATCTTTCTCTAATACCAAACATATTGTACACTTTCCAACCAAACCACTTAAGGGTCTCAAAATTTCTATGTACATTCCTTTAGTGTACAAAATAGATATCCCATTTCCTCCCACATTTTACTTTTTCTATCTAGTAGGCTTCCTTATGGATCTAGGTTTTTATATATAATATATTTGTATTTTAGAAAATACAAATACATTCACTCGTTATCTGTATAGGGATCCTAAACAGAAGCTCTGATACTAGATGTAACAACCCGAGTTCCGACGGAACGAATTTTTTTCAAAAATCCAATCTATCGAAACCCAAGTTGGGTGCTCTGGTATCCTACAGAAAAAGATAGAGATAAAGAAACATGTCAGAACTCGTAAAGCATCTCACAGCGGAAGGAAATAAAGTATAATATATTCAAATATAGCCTTACCTTATTATCAATACTGCTAAACCAGTATCCAAAGCTAAGCCATCTCTGTCATGAACCTAACCTGGAAGTATGTAATGAGGAGGGGGTCAGAACATAAGTTCTGTGTGACTGCACTTAGAATAAACTTCTGTATAATCCTACATATACCGTTCAGTTACATTTTCTTGGTTATTATGTTGTTAACAATGCTAGCTCTTTAAGCTATACTTATCCATCCACTACTAGATTAACCTAATACAATGTATATGTAGTTACCCCCTACTTGTGTCCTCTTTTCATGTGTACACAGTCCCTTATCCAACTCGTGTCATCTTGTCATATGTACGTAGTTCCTTATCCATTGTCGTACGTCGTACGGGCTTTCATGTGTATATATATATTCTCACTAAGTCTGCATAAAACCACCATTCCTGTGTTGCTTAAGCGTTTGGACTGCCAACCTAGGTCCTACTAGGTTCTGTTATCGAATACTACCTAGATCCATCTAGGGCTTACCATCGAGTGTTACCTAGGTCCAACTAGGGTTTAATTTATCGAATGCTTCCTAGGTTCAACCACGGTTTACGCTACCAAGGTTCAACTAGGGCTTATGCTACCTATCGAACAATGCCCTATAGTCTAGGACACACTACCTCGAGCGATATGCGTTCCTAGACTTTACGTCCCAACCTATCGTAAAACGTGCTAGATATATAGTTGCACATGTCCTCTATATGTGCAACCCGAGTGCCGTGGCAGAGCAAATCAAGAAACACGGAACTCAGTCAGGAGCTTTAAGTTATCTGCCGATGCAGATGCTAAGGTCTGTTTTTACTATGGCTATGGTCCCACTTGACCCCTCCCTCAACTTAATGAAAGGCACCCAAGAATATTAAGAATGAGAACTGTACGCAGACCCTTTATGCCCCCACAAACCTGTTGGCCAACCTCACCCATAACTAGATAGCAAGTATATGGTCTTTTGGAGTTCTCCGCCTTTCCGCTTTTCGTGCTCGACTGACTCAAGATGGTAGGTAGCCGACGACGTGCTATCATAGGGCCAACTGGTTATCGCCGACTCACGCTGATCCATCCTAGTCTTTAGGCTGCCTTATGATTGCAACCAAGGCATACTCTTGGCTCTTCTTACACATACCTTAACCTCTGTGAGCCCAGGCGGATCATCTGCATTCTCACAGAGGGATACCAAGAGTATCCTCACATCCCCTCGAAGCCGCGTGCTTCGTAACCCAGTCCGTTGGAGCCTTCTATATGATCAGATGGACGTACGCTCCCCCTCGCGCCCTACGGCACCGTGATGATCTACCGAGTTTGGTTATTCATCCCCTATCGTATGGACTGGTCCAAGCGCCTTATCCTTTCGTACTATTAGACCTTATGTCTAAGCTTCTGATTACGCGCTTGCTTTGTCTTATTAACTTGGTTATCCTCGTTTATGTTGTCTTTCAATTTTAATTACCAAGTTTCTCTTTAACTAAGGTTTTTTACTTAGTCCTCTTTAACTAAGGTTTACTTACTTAGTTATCTTTACCGTTGCTTACTTAGTTCTCTAACTAAGGTTCGTTACTTCGGTTGCCATTTTACTTAGTTTTCTAACTAAGGTTCATTACCCAGTTGCCATCATTATTATTTACTTAGTTGTCTAACTAAGGTTCAACACTTAGTTAACTTCATCTTTGTTTACTTAGTTCTCTAACTAAGGTTCAACACTTGGTTGCCTTTATCGTTATTTACTTAGTTCACTAACTAAGGTTTACCAACGAACTCAAACATGACTTAAGTTTTCTTTATCAAACGATAGCGTATGGGTGCTTTCCCACCTTTTCAGCTTAGATTAACTTATTTCATAGTATAAGTCGTCCCACCCTTCAAGTCTTGTATTACATCTTAAGTCATAATCTTCCCTTGTCCCTAGGACAAGTTTACCTATTATTTAATTTTACATTATCGCAACACTGATTTATAATTGGTAGTTATCATTCCCCATTACTGCGTTGGTTAAGTTTTTCCATATGTCAAGTTTTACTTAACCCTACCTTCCCGCTTATGCATTACTCGTATAGTCCACAAATTTGGTTAAGTGTTGTCTTTCGGTTCATATTGACTTAACCCACCCACGCATCATGTCAAATTGGTTTAGTGTTATTAACCTACCCTTACCATACTAGCATGTGTCATTAGCATAAATTGATTATTAATGCACCAACCTCTCACATTAGACCTATTCTTGTAGTTGCTGGATGTGCCGAGCGGTTCCGTGCAGTCTTACACCACAACTCAATCTAACCTCATGTTTAAGCGCGTAATGACTAACTTCTCACATTTGACCTATTGTTTGCGGCCACTGGATATGCCGGGCGGTTCCGGGCATAATGACACCGCAACCTCATTCTAACCTGAGTTAGTCATGTTTCATCTTTAGCCAATGAACAATTTTTATGAGAGCGTTAAGCATCAATTTCCGGTTATGAGTTAGGTTTCATAATCACATAAGAGGTCTCGTAATCGCATAAGCTAAGTTTTAACCGTTCCTTTACCAGCTTAGGATCTTACCTTTAGATTCGTTTTTCCCAAAATCCAAAATTTAAACTTATAGTTTAAAACCTCAATCCCGCAATATTAGATTCGAAATAAATCACTTCTTCTCAGTCCCATTCTATATTCGATAATCCAATTAAATTTACACAATTTCAGGTTAACATTATAAATCGGAATTCATAGTTGCGCACTATTCAACATAGATTCATGTTTCCAAAACATACCCAAAGATTTATTATTGAAATACGCTCCAAAATTCTCAAATCAAACTTTATTTCACTGAATAATCCCAATATACAATTTGCCAATCGTCCCAATATTTGCAATAATAATTGTTATGCCACAATCCCTAAATTACATATTATGTTCCTCGATTGCATAAAATAAATTATGCCCTAATATTCCCATACTTCAATCGTACGTATGTATAATAAGATTTCGTCTAGGTTCGAGATAACCTAGATCCAAAAATAAAAAGGGGAAGGAGAATAAAAGGACAATTATTATAACATGAATCTTGAATTGAATTTATATCTGGGGAATGACGAATGATAATAATACTATTATGCAACAAATTTATTGTGATTCCACTCACTGATTAAAGAACGGATCTTGAATTCTGGGATCTGATTTTCTGAATTTGAATAGCTAATCCTTTGATGTAGAATCCAATTCTTATTATTTGTGAACTCCAACTTGAAAGCTCTAACTTTGATTGTTGTCTTAAAAACTCTAATTTGATTTGATTTGATGGAGGCTAGGTTAAATTAGAGTTGAGTAGCATGGTGACGCCATTACTTTGATTAATGAATATAGGCTTAGGTCTAGGTGTGTTTATATAGGTGCTTAAGACCTTATCGTACACGCAACGCTGATTAAGCATTGAACCCAGTTAAGAAAATAATCCAAGTTCGCATATGAATCTAGCCAAATCATATTGTACACGCAACGCTAAGTCAGCATTGAACCCAGTTAAGAAAATTGTCCAGGTTCGCAGATGAATCTAGCCAAATCTTATCGTACACGTAGTGCTGAGTCAGCATTGGATCCCCAAGCTGTTTTGGCACAGAAATTTGAATTTCGAACTTTTGAATTTCTGGAATTTAATTAACTGTTTTATTCACATGAAATATTCTTATATGTATACAATTCCTCTAATGACCATTTTACGTGTATATATATACGCACAATTTTCGTTTTATTTTCAAAATTCAAACGATGTTTCACGGTTATTTGATTCTTACCATATTTCATTGACTGTAGCCTTATCTTGAAATTTTATCTTTCAGATACATATAATTTCTACATATATATATATATATTCTCATATATATACATATATTTTTCTTTATTTCCTTATAGCACATTCTTATCCTTTCAAATTTTGAATTTGTATATGTACATATATTTGCATGTTCAGTTGGCCCTCTCTGAAACAAAGATAAAAATTATCCCGCCGCCGGGATTCGAACCCCTGACCTCTATGTTACAAATCCAATGCCTTAACCAACTGAGCTATGAAGTCTTTTGTTAATAATTCTTAGAACAATGATAATTATTGTTCTCTCCTTACTTCTCTTTTTCTTGTTAGTTACAATACTTAAATTAAACCATTGCATGAAGCTTTTTCTTTATTTTTCTTTTAATGTTAATTCATTATGTTTGCAAATCAGTGCATGCAACATATTTACATTGCATGCAACCAATCCTTTCTTTTTTTCAATGCATGCATTACATTTTTTTTTTCAGTGCATGTATTTATTACATGCAATCCTTATCTTATTCTTTATTTTATATTTTAATTTGTTTGTATATATATATATATCTCTTGTGCGTATACAAACTTCGAACCTTAACAAGTCTTCATACGGTGCCCGATTTACGCAAACCAAGTGTCCATATGAACCAGAATCTCGAGGCGGACGAAATGGTGATGTCCGTTTTACTTAATTCCTGATATTTAAATTAAGTGTTTTTATTTTATTTTCTCTTCTATTACATATAACGTTAACATATTAATTTTTCCGTTTCTTCCAAAAATTTAAATTTCACATCACCATTATTTATATATCCATGCATATATATATACACACATTTTTAATTATCTTAAAAATGCGGGGTGTTACAAAAAATATAATCTAGATTCACAGAATGAATCTGCCTAGATCGGCAGCGGGTCGACCCACCGACCCATGGGTCGACCCAGCCGAACTTGGGTCGAGCCAGGCCGTATGTGGGTCATCCCACAGCGGTCAGGTTTCCCACTCTCCTTTCCCACTCATCACATTTGAAAATTTTAGATTCATTTTTATATTATATTTACATATAACCTCCTTATATGTATACAAACTTCTAATGCCCATAACTTCTTCATACGTTACCAATTTTACGCAAACTTAGGGTCTATCTAAACTTGAATTCCGAGACGAATGTAATGGTAATGCCGATTTTACCAATTTTTTTGAATATTTTAATTAAGTTATTCCCAATGTATTATCTTAAAGTATGGTTATGGTGTATTAAATTTTAGGGTGTTACATTCTCCCCTACTTAAAGGATTTCATCCCCAAAATCTCCAAGTTAAGAAGAATGTTAATATCCTAACAACCACCTACAACCATCTACTCATCCATCACCCACAAGCATCCATTGTCCTTAAGAAATTTCTAATGCTTGTATGAACATATGCAAATGTGATCTGTGTATATGTCCTTACACTAGTGTGAAAACCAAGCGGACGACTGATTCAGTTGACCTACTTAATGCAATATATGTTTGTGCCATGAGTCCAAAATATATGCAAGTAATCCTAGCACAACATATAAAACTCTATATGTATGCATAATCACTCTTCAAAATGCAATATCTATATGATGATTCACCTATTTCCATCCATAGAAAATTTAAAATACACACACATTCATATGAAATATGTAAGTGATTGAGTCGATCTAGTGCCTAGTGTGTGCTTATGCATCCACAAGCAACTACTAGCAAACACTTGCAGCCATTTACATCCATCGATCATAACATATCTCAAATACATGCTCCTAACCATTAGGTTCTATTTAAGGATTGAAAGTTCGAATGATAGGATAAATATACTTGAATGATAGAAGCAAATGCAAAGTAAAATCTTAGAAAAGAAGTCAAAAATGTACTTTCAAAAAGAAAAGACTAAGAAGCGCAAATCCTATCTTTGGGTTCCACGTTGCATTTTCACGGTATTCTCCCCATTGCACTTTAACCAATCTGATTTCCTTCTTACGTAGCTTCTTGATTTCTGATCCAAGGATATGAGTTAGAACTCGTCTCCTGATGCTTCCTTCTCAGCTTCCACGTCCTCAAGTGTTCTCGGCTCCACTATCTCTGCCATATCATGGAGACATTTCCTCAAATGGGAAACATGAAATACGTCGTGTAAGGCTGCTAGTATGTCTGATAGCTTGATCCTATAGTCCATCTGACTTATCCTCTCTACTATAGGGAATGGCCCTATGAACCTCGGCATCAACTTCCTTAGTGAGCCAAAGCGAACTACATTCCTTAGTGGTGACACTTTAATAGAGACCATATCCCTGACTTTGAATCCCAAATCGGCCTTCTTTTTATCAACATATGATTTCTGTCTATCTTAAGCGGCTTTCATTCTTCGACGGATAAGATCAATCTTCTCGGATGTATCTCTAATCATCTTCGGTCCAAAAAGAAATCTGTTTGTAGACCCCTACCAAGTCGGCGATCTACAAGGTCGTCCATATAGTGCTTCGAAGGGTTCCATTCCTATGCTTGATTGGTAATTATTGTTGTAGGTGAACTCCACCAATGGGAGATGCTCTTCCCAAGTCCATCCAAAGTCTAGGATACATAGTCTTAGAAGATCCTCAAGAACTTTATTCACCCTCTTAGTCTGTCCTTCTATTTGAGGGTGGCATGATATGCTCAAACGTAGCTGTGTATCTAATGCCTCTTGTCAGCACTTCCAAAGATCACTAGTAAAGATGGGGTCGTGGTCGGGTACTATACTGGAAGGAACCCCATGCAGTCGAACTATCTCTCAAAGATATACTGATGCTAGCCAGGTTGTCGTCCTCTTACTCTTAACAGGAATAAAATGTGCGCTCTTCGTAAGTCTATCCACTATCACCCAAATGCTCGTATTGCCCTTCCTTGATCAATGGTATCCATCGATGAAATCCATAGAGACGCTCTCCCACTTCCATTATGGGATACTTAAGGACTGAAGTAATCCACTAGGTTTCCTTTGTTCAGCCTTTATTCGCTGACAAGTCAAGCATCGAGCTACAAATTCCGCCACATCTTTCTTCATGCCAGTCCAAAAGAAAACTCTCTTCATATCTCATTACATTTTGTCGCCGCCAGGATGGATAGTCATCTGAGAATGATGAGCTTTCTCAAGCACTGCCTTAAGCAATTCCCCAATCATAGGGACACATAACCTTCCATCTAGTCTTAGTCACCCTTTCTCGTCCACAATATATCTAGCAAGGTCACTAGAAGTATCTCCTCTACCAAGTATGTCCAAGATGTCCAAAATTTATGAGTCCTTCCTACTAGGTAGTTCCAGTATGCTCCAATAGAGTAGGTCGCACCTCCAATGATGCTAACAATCCCATAGTGAAATCCGTAGATGGCTTAAAATTAAAAGCCGAGATGTACTCCAAGCTCATCCTTTCTATGAATAGAGGAATCAAAGTCATCCTCTGCCTACCCATGCATCCGCCACTACATTACCCTTGCCCGGGTATAAGCATTCTCGAAGTCGTAGGACGCTAGGAACTCCATCCACCGTTGTTGCCTTAGGTTGAGATCCTTATGCGAGAATAAGTATTTGAGCGTCTTGATCCGTGTATAGATCAAATCCTTTTCCAAGTAGACAATATTGCTAAGATTTCAATGTGAACACTATTGTGGCCAACTCTAGATCATGGGTAGGGTAGTTTTTCTCATGAACCCTTAATTGTCTGCTATCATAGCTTACTACCCTTCCCTCTTGCATCAGAACGACACCAAGCCCTATTCCACAAGCATCTGTGCAGACGGTGAACATCTTGCTTCCATTTGGGAGAGTCAGAACTGGGGCTATTGTTAGAGCCCTTTTCAATCTTTGAAAGGCATCCTCTCAATCAATGCTCCACGAAAAAGCCAAGTTCTACTTCGTTAATTGAGTAAGCGGGGCTGAAACCCTTGCAAAGTCTTTGATAAACTTTCTATAATTGCCTTCCACACCTAGGAAACTTCAAACCTCCGTTGCATTCTTTGTAGCCCTCCAATCTTGAACTGCAACGACTTTTGCGGGGTCCACTGCTATCCCGTCCTTGGAAACCCCATGCCCTAGGAACCTTTCTTCCTTTCTCCAAAAGTGACAATTAGGGAACTCCTCCTTGAGCTGATGTGACCTGAGAGTGCATAGACACTCTCCTAAGTGCTGGGCATGATCCTCCTCATTCTTTGAGAAGATTAGAATGTCACCAACAGAGACCACCATAAACTTGTTTAGAAACTTTTTAAACACCATATACATCAAGTCCACAAAATAGGTGGGTGCATAGGTTATCCCAAAAGGCATAACCAGCCATTCAAAGAAACCTTATGGAGTTATGAATGCAGTCTTATCAATGTTGTCCTCTTCCAACCTCAGCTGATGAATTCCCATGGCCAAATCCATCTGTGAGAGAACGGATGTGCTTACTAGCTGATCAAACGGGTCGTCAATTCTTGGTAGCGGGTGCCTATTCTTCTTAGTGAGCTTATTCAGCTCCCTATAATCCACATAGAGATGTAGTAAGTCATCTGCCTTAGTTGTAAAGATGACTGGAGCTCCCCACCCAGAAATGCTTCGCCTAATAAAACCTTTCTTGAATACCTCCCCTACTTACTTGTTGAGCTTCTTCCTTTCCCTAGGAGCCATGGGTGCACTGGTAGAGCAACTGGCTTCATATTCTCTACCAAGTAAATTTGAAAGTCTACCTCATGCCTTGGAGGTAGTCCCTCAACCTTCTCAAACACATCCGGGTAGTCTCTGACTATGGGTATAGATCACAAATCGTCAACAGAAGTATCAAGTGATTCTAGAAAACTGAGCATCATTGACCCCCGTGGGTCGCAGGAAATTTTGAGAATCCTACCATGACAAGTTAGAAGTCTAATCACTTTCTTTCCAATCAAGGATGGCACCATACATGGCTAGCCAATCCATGCCTAGAATCAAACCATAGCCCATAAAGCCCAGCACATATGCGTCGCATTCAAACTCGACGCCCAAGATAGAAATTCTCAAACATCCACACATGATGGATAAATGTGCCGATCCTCCTATGGGGCTTGAGACCACTACAGGATCAGAGACTATACTAGTATTAAGGTGCAGACTATCTGTTAAAGAACTAGATATAAATGAATGTGAAACGCCAGAATCAAACAGGGTTCGAACATGATAGTCAAAAAGGGAAATCAAACATTTAACCGTGACTTTCCTATCTTGATCAAGTCCAAGCATGTACTTGTCCATAAGTTCATGCCCCTTGTCCTTGCTTGCTAGTGCATTTCTTAATGAAGTATCCCACTTTTCCACAATTAAAGCAGGCATTCTTTACCCTTCTGCAGTCCTTCACAAAATGACCCATAGCTCTGCAACCATGACACTTGATATCTTTCTTGATCCGAGCCTTGTCAGGCTTTCCACCTTTCTCTTTCTTTTTCTTTCCTTTTCTGGGCCATCATTTCTGTTTCTCACCCTTAGCCTGTGTCTCCTTAGTCTAAATGTCTTTCTTTTCATCCTTGTAATCTTCGTGCATAATAGCCATATCAACCAGCCTTTCGAACGTCGCCCCCGATTGGTACATGAGATAGTGCAAGTCCTTAGTGTTGGAGAATGGAGTTTTGATAACAACAACCTTATTTCAATATTAATTGATTATAAAATATATACTAACACTTCTGAATATATTAATTGATTATAAAATATATACTAACACTTTTGTCTAGAATATATATATATATACATATGCAGGATTAATATACAGGAAATATTACTGAAGACTGTACAGTTTAAAGATATTAGAGATTTAGAATTCAGAGATGATTCAAGAGTCATGAGTATTCAAGATTTCAAGATTTTAAGAGTTCAAGAATAATATAGTTATAGAGTCTAGATTATGTAAGACTCTGAATAGCACTACATATTCAAATTCAAATTCTATTTTACAAAATTCTATTTTCAAATTCTATATTCAATCCACTCTATTTTATTTTCTATCTTTTTATTTTTTCCTTTCTTACTTTACTTTTGTTTTCAAACTCAAATTTTATAAGTTTTATATATGTATACTTTTATACACTTTATATGTATAGTTTTAATTCTATAATTATATATATATATGTTTATAAAGTTTATGTTTATGTTTTCATATGATTTTCTGATTTATAATAATCATTTATAACGCTATATTTTAATTCAAGTATTTCTAGAATTATATATATTTATATATCAAAACACTTGAAAAAAATCTCAAAAAATATTTTTGTACTAGAAGTATGTCGAATACAATTATCTCTATGTTGACATATAACTGTCATTTTTCAAAATTGAAAGGAAGTGTCTTTTCACTATTTGTGATGGTCCTGAGACGTTGCAACCTTTCACACATTATAAAAAGGAGCTAATTTTGAATTTTTAATCACTTGTTCTCCACTTTCACTATCTTTCATTACACCGTTATTTCTTATCATTTTTATAATTTCTACACCTTTACTCTACCGAATTTAATTCTGTTTCCACTAATCTTCTTCTCTCTACACTCTCTACTTATTACTCTCTGAATCAAGTGCTATTGAAGGGTTATATGGCTGTTTTTAATTGTTTGTTTCATGTAAGTAATCGGCGGTATCCCTTGTAGTCGTGAAATCAAGGGCGGGTAATTGGTGGTATCCCTTGGAGCCGTGAAATCAAAGAGGTTGGAATCAATGGTATCTCTTGTAGCCGTGAAATCATGGAGGTTGTAATTGACTATTGATATAGTAATAAATGCGTGGGACTGGACGTAGGAGCAATTCCGAACCAGTATAAAATCCAGTGTGTTCTTTCCTTTTCTGTACTTTATTTTTGTTTATATTTGTGTTTGTGTTTGATTCTATGCCTATGATTGTTTCTGTGGTGTTAGATTCATATAGTATTTCATATTAGTTTAGTTTTTTTTTTAATTCTCAAAAAACACTATTCACCCTCCCTCTAGTGTTTGTTTTCCCTTAACGATCGATTCCGCAATCCCTAACACTTAGAGAGATTGATTCAACTCACTCGCAAATCTCAGCACCTTCTTATGGGGCGTATTCACCAAGCCCAGTCCAAATCTTGCCAGCTGATTGAACTTATTCACATAATCCTTCACAGACATGTCCCGTTGTTTCAAAGCCAAGAATCTTTCCATCTATAATCCCTTTTTCGACCGAGATAAGAACTTCATCTCGAGTCTCTTCCTGAAATCGTCCCAAGTAGCTACAGGTTGTCCTGCTTGCGTTACTTCCCACCAGTAAGAAGCTTCATCCTTTAACTGCCATGCGGCTAATTGTATCTTCCTTCGGTCATCTATTTCGAAAAGTCCAACATGTTCTCTGTCTCTCTTAGCTAATTCGTTGCTTCAAGAAAGCTCTCAGTACCATGGAATGGTTTTCCTCCCATAGCACAGTAGCCTTTACATAATTTAGAAAAGTTATCTACTCGTGGAGGTAGGAGCAGCAATGGCTACAGCTGGGGATGGGGAATCTCTTGGTCCTTTGGCAGATGTTGTAGCCTCAAGATACCTACAGAACCATGTCGGTAGGGGAATGCCTTTGGGAAGATTGTATGCCCCAAACATGCTGAGAAGAAAAGAAAAAAGGATTCAACACGAGATGGTGAGAATATAGACTATGGCTTGAGGGGATATGTTTTTCAAAAACATATTTTTATTTGAAAGTACGTCACTTTTGAAAACAATTTTAGAAACTTTTTTTTATGATTTGTTAACCTTTATCTCTAGCACCAAATGTGACACCCTACATCTGTCAATGTCACTCATTAGAGAATGCATTAAGTTTTGTGAAGCGCAATAGGAAAGCAGTACAGAAAATTTACAAGACAAATATGAAATAAGCAATGGAAAATTTCAACTTCATTATTAAAAACAAAACGTAGTCTCAAACAGGTAACAACAAAACCAATTACATCAAATATGTCTCATAAAACATCTCTTAAAACAAAGCATCAGTATAAGAAATAATATCCCTCACCATAAACCATGACAGAATAGAGAGCAAGCCAAACGGTACATCTCAAGAAATCCAAGTCCACGCTGTAAGAGAAAATTCTATTCACTGTTGAGTGCTTCTACTCTGATGACCTGTGGGGAAGGAAGAAAGAAGCGAAATAAAAGGGTCAAACGTAAAGTTTGGCGAGTTCCAGTGATTTTCAAACATGCATAAAATAGAAATGCAAGACAGGTAAATAAGACTGGATGATAAAAGTACAGTGTCATATAAGTTAACGGATAAACTAAATAGGACAACATGGTAGATAGGAATAAACTATGATCGAGTAATGCTTCACATTTATATCCCTAAAACATGTATGTCTACACCAATACTAGTATGAAAAGTTCAATAAGATTACGTCTTTAACCTATCAGCAGGATTAACAATAAAATTAAATAACATGATTAGGCATACCCTAATTACTACCCATACGATTGGCTCTCTACAACGTAAATGCCCCGTGTCAGCCCCGACAATAGGGTGTATCACTACATAATCCAGGAATTATATAACACAAACTTATTTACTGGTGTTACAGCGACTTATCTTCCCTATTCGGTCCCATGCACACTCGTAACTCCATTGGAACGCACCTGTACCCACCCCCTATGTAAACTTCTTACTATCTAGTTCAATAAAGTGTGCCCTGGCCTCTACCTAGTGCGGGGCCACCTTAAACAAAATACCAACGGGGATACTAACTGATATGGGTTCCAAACAACAGACTAACACAAGCTAAAACCCCTAAGCCCGTGCCCCCAAAACTGGGATTTAAGAGTTCCCAAAACCGGATACAACAACAAAACAAGGGACCTCTTAGCTTATTAATAATCATATTTAATGTAGCAGGTTTTGGTTTGCTAATAAGCATGGTTGTAATATTACATGTCATTATGTGTGTATAACCCTTTACCAAAACACATGCAAAGATGTATGTAAAATTACCATGATAATTCAGTTTATTAGCCTATGTCTGGTACTTACAATATTCTTAACATGTTATTTACTTAATGTCTATGTTAAGTCAAACTTAACATGCCCAATACATATGCATACTACTCATCAACTATGTTCCCAAATTACAACATATACAGATTTATGCATACTATCCATTTCTACCAACAAACATGTACACATTATCCCTTTTTATCAGTTTATAGCAAGTCTAAACTTGTGTGTATTATCCCCTTCCAAATTATAGTTAAACAGTCACCATTTAAAAACATGTTTAAATTTCTCTTTTTATGTCATTCATTATTGCCCTAATTATATGCACATTCTAATCGGATATAGCCTGGACTTCCAAAGGCCTAGGCTTAGCGTAAATAAAAAGGGAAAACACAGGAAGGAGAGTAAAATCAAATCACATAGGCATATAGGCAAGACTGGAAATAAACATTAATAAAAGAAAATGGTAAAAGGAAGACAGATTTATATAACTTATTAATTATCCAACAACAAAGGCATATGTTTTACTTGTCTTAATGGCATAGGTGATTAATAGTGAAAAACATGTATAACGTTTACCATACAAACACTGTATATCCTTACCCAGATTTATTTAGCTGTCAAGTTATAGTCTAAGAAATCAATTCTGAAAATGAAAAGGAACTCACAGTGGGTCTTGGTGAAGAAGAGATTAAATCTCTTATATATATAACTATATGTCATAGAAAAGTTCAATCAAATCCTTTTAGTTGTTGTATGCAAGTCCTGAATGTTGTTATTGTAGATCCAGGCCTCAGCAACATTCCCCATTATATGTTTATATTTTAAGAATAATTTCATAGAGGCAGAAGATATGAAGAAATGGTATAAATTGGAATGAGAGAAGCCACCTGTTTATAGATTCACAGAGTCAACCTCAACATTTAGATTCTAGGGTATCAATCTTAATTGTATAAGTGGCGCTGAGTCAGAACGAATATAGTCCAGAAACAACCCAGATTCATAGAATGAATCTGCCCAGATCGGCAGTGGGTCGACCCATCGACCTATGGGTATACCCATAGGTCGACCCAAGCCGTATGTGGGTCATCCCACAACGGTTGGGTTTCCCGCTCTCCTTTTTAGAAAATATCATTTGAAAATTCTGGTTTTATTTTTATATTATATATATATAAGCTCTTTATATGTATGAAAACTTCTATTACATATAACTTCTTCATACGTTATCATTTTTACGCAAATTTGGGGCCTATCTGAACCAGAACTCTGAGACTAATGCCTGTTTTATTTAATTCTGAATATTTTAATTAAGTTATTCTCAATTTATTATCTTAAAGTACCTTTATGGAGCATTAAATTTTGGGTTGTTACAAGTACTCGTGTCATAGCTTCCGTCTTTTGAGATAATGAGAATATTCATTCATGTGTCATTATCTAGTTCATGATACCCCTTACACACACACACACACACACATATATATATCGATCTAGATTAGTATCTCATAAACAATGAGTTGATTTGTGCTTATATAATTCCTTTTGTTTAAAAAGGAATTTATATATATAAATTATAAATTTATTTACCATTTGATAACTGATATGTTTGAGCTAGACTGACATATGTAATTTATACTCGAGTCAGGCCAAGTTGTTTTGTGTTATAGCTTGCTATTGACTTGGGTTTAGCTGTATCAGCCTGTACAACCTCTCCTGAAGCTATTTCTTAATTTAGTATAATATCTAATGTATATTTATTCTTTTGGGAAATGTTATATAAGTAAATGGTTTACGAAACAATTTGAATATGTAGCACATATGTATGTTGCATTATGCGGTTGTATTTATATGTGTTCTGTTCTATGAGCTGTTTTTTTGTGATATGTTGTAATTTGTTCAAAATATGATTCTTGGCCACCGTTGTTTTATATTAAATGAATTAAGTATGCTGGTCCACTTGATTTAGGAAAGAAAATTTTATATACCCAATTGACGTATTCGATACTATATGAGCAAGTATTTATTTGTTGTTATATAATGTTTCATACCATTCTAATTTGTTCAATTGAGTATTTATAAATTCTAATTGATATATGTGGTACCTCAGAACCGATAGGATTTCTAAATGCTTAAATAAGGCAATCCAACATGGTATTGTTTTTGAAATTGGTAAATAAAATAACTTTGCCTAAGACTATATTTTATATATAAAAGAGTATTATTTATAACTTATATAGTTGTATGATGTGACTGTTTGTTAGAAAATAATAACTATTTACTCTGAGATTAGTTATGCTTGGCTAGTTTATGAGTACTAACAATTGTATCTGATTATAAAAATGTCACTTAACCAGATTATAGGTAATTTACCTTGCATAATATAAGTAATTTTTTTGAAACAAGTTTTTTTAATCCCCTTAAATTATATCCTTAAGTGAATAAGCTTAACTTAACAAGCCGTGAATATACTTATGTTCTAAAAAAAGTACTTAGAAGGAAAACATAAGTGTAAATTTGTAACGGCGCGATTTTCGACCCCTCGAAAGCCGTGTCATTTTTGAAAGAAATTAGAGGATGAGATAGAAAAGATAGAACTAATAGAATAGAAGAATAAGAAGTTATCAGAAATCTCACAGCGGAATTTAAAAATACAAAATACATTACATCATAGGGTCTGCTACATCATAGTACATCATCATATTACATCATCATAGTACATTTACATAATTTTACATCATGATATGGGAATACAAATCTAAACTGGATACATAGGTGCAGATAAAACTACTAGACTTGTCCTGCAACTTGAACTTCGTAAGGTTCCATTTGCCTACCTGAATTACTTGCCTACTCATAATAAATATTATGAGTACCCAAGAGTTTAGGGAAAACACAGAAAACAAACTCCAGGTCAGTCAGGGGACTGGTGTGAGTAAATACAGTTAAAAAGATGTAAACAGGGAAATAAGGAATAAGGTGTTCCGTTATTAATAGATTCAATTACTTTAGAAATCTTAAGCCCCACTCCATAACTAACATATGGAAAATGACCCTTGTATTTTGATATCAAAACGTTCGATATTTACGATAGTATTTATCAAATAAATAATCATCTAGTGAATCGCTTGCATCTCACGTTCACGTACATAGAATAAAATCTAAAACCCGAGCGCTTATTGGAATTTGGTTTCTAACTGACAGGGTATGGGAGCACCCACCGATCCGTGTACTCTAGAGAGGATACACTGGGGTTCAACACATCCTGCAACCCGGCCGCACATGACCGTCCACTCATTTAGCTTGAGTGTAACGAATATATTACCACCTCCACGGTTGGGAATGACCCACCGATTACCGAAGTTACAGCAGTGAATATAGATTTAAGAAACAAAAGGAAATACTCTAGATAGTGATAATATACCCTGCTTGGGTATGACCCAACTAGCCATGCTGCCTAGCCCAACTATTGTCTTTCCGGGTTGTGAGGTTTGAAATCACGTTTACCGTTGACGGATTATTCTCCAACGTCATTGAATATCACACTGTCCTATCGGCCAGATCACTCATTTGTTTCCACAAATATATTCTGGGTATAAGGCTAAAGAAACGAATCTCTCTGCCACCAACATAATACACTTATGTAAAGTTGATGTGTAAAACCTGATCGATATACGTTGTCAGATATCCGACTGTTCGGATCTGTTCTGGGATTGAACAGACCGTAGATACTATTTTGGAATAGTGCTTGCATTCTTCATCTTTATCGATTTCCGGTATACGTCGTATAATTCGAGTCGAAGTGGAATGTAAATTCCGGACTCTTCGAAACGATGTACGAAATATCTTTTATAGTCGATAATTTATTATCAGCTTACTGTCTTTAATTCAGCTGCACATCCTGTATTTATAATTATATATACAGTATAAAATTCTCGGGTTCATATCTGGATATCTTAAGTATCACTTTCAATTGTATAGTTAAAGTGTGTGTGTCATACACAAGATGTTATACAGTTTTTATCAATATTTGAAAGTGTATAGAAAAAGCCCGTGCTACGCACACGGTGTTTTATCTCGCTTGTCATCGACTGTTAGACGATGTTCTATACTCCGATTTGATTTGTCAAATATTTATTTTCCTTTATTTAAACTTAAATAAATTGTTTTATAATTTATTTAAATTAAATTATCTTTTAAAACTCAAGTTCTAACTCGACGAACTTCTTCGAACAACTTCGATTTTGGGACCTCACTATCGTCTTGACTGTTCCACTGGTTTACGCCATATTAAATAAAACTCTATTTTTATTTAAATTAATTAATTACTGATTAATTATATTTATTTATTTAATTTAATTAAATTCGATTAAATAAAATTCTTTCCTTTGAAACTCTATTCTCGCTTGTATTTACCAAGTCAATTTCGGCATCTCAAAATCAAGTGATCACCACGGTTGACCACCGATGTTCACTTGCCAAACCCACGCGCCAAACATCTCGCGCCAAGCCACTTCGATCAGCTTCGAAACCATGGTGATCCACTAATGGATCACTCAAATCCATCGTGCCAAGCCACCCCCTTCCTTCTCCATTTTCTTGCTCTCGATCTACTGTGCAAACGTGCACAGCTGTGCACGTGCACGACCTCCCCCGCCACCGTACGACTACCGAACCACCACCCACAAACTCCATCCTCGCCACTGATCGCCACTGACCAGTCACCACCTCTGATTATCGCCTCCTCCTCGAAATCGATGCTCCACCATTTTTCCAGTACACAGCATCAAAAAGCACTCCACCAAAACCGAGCTCGCCCCCTCGCCTCAGACCGCCTGAGCACCTCGCACCGCCGCCACCACCTTCGCCAAGACCCGACGTCACTCCACGTCCAATCTCAGCCAACTCGCACGCCTGTGGGGCCCCCACGTCGCCGCCAAAAAGTCGAACCCATTTAGCCCCTCAAAACCTAAATCGAGCTCGACAGCTCGAATCACTCACTGGAAAAACCATGGGGTATTTTTCCCATGTTCTCCGATGTGTCCAGCTCCTCCACGCTCCATGCCCCGACCATCAACGTCGCTGATCGCCAGAATTTGGCCAAAATATCATTTTCGCTATCTCGATCATTCTCCCTTATCTCGACATTAAAAATCATGAAACTAATTTTAAAAATCATCATTTGCTACCACGATTGCATTCGAATCTCTGTAATTCAATTCCCCGATGTTTGGATTTTCGGATTTTAAAGTGTGGATACAGAGAATACTGCTTCTGCTGTTTTCTTGTTTTCAAAACATGTTTACTTGATTTTCGTTCATGCTATAAAGGTTATATATATTCGTATATTAGTATATAACATATATATATTGTGATTTGTGAACAACCAGGTATAGATTCACATAACAGAGGAGTTGTTTTGACAGTAAACAAACAACAGTGTCTTCTTTGATTAACTATGGTGATGAACTCGTTTATTTTTCATTTACACTTGCATACATAGTTGAATGATGACATGAACTTGATGTACTAATCATATATACTGGTGTTAATAAACTTGTGAACTTGCATTGGTGGTAATCTATGAAAGCACACACACAAACTGTTTACAGAACTTGCAAATGAAACTAGACTTGTGAGTGATTACTCACTTGTTAATAAGCTCATGTATTCTTGCTTGAAAATGGATGATAACTCTCAGCAAAAACTTGTATTTGTGTAAAAAGAAAATGCATGGAATTGGACGTGTATTTATAGGCAAATATCACTAAAGTTTTCTACAGCAAACTCTCTACCTACCCCCTTTCTCTCTCTTGCATTTGTGGTGTAAAATTGTTACAGCAAAAGTAAGTGTACCCTTCACCGAAACATCTTCTTACCAACCTCTCTTTGGTCTCTACTAAGTATATGAGCCTATGCTTGCATTTAATGCAAGGCTTGATTTCATTAAATGCTACACAACACTTGCCATCAAAGTGTAAGAGAATGGATATTTCTCTCCTGATATTTGTTTGCTACTAAATCATTTCAGCCGCCTAGATTAGTGAGGGAATTAGATGATGCTTTAAGGTCCTAATCTATTATTAAGGTGATGGAGTTTGCACTGGAATTGCCTTTTAAAATGGTAACTTGCCTATGCTAGTTGTAAAATAGGATTTGTCATATCTATTTTATGTTGCTAACATTCCTACACTCCAGAGTATTATAAAAAGTGTTTCTAATATTTTCTTAAGTTGTTAAGGCATTCACATTTAATATATCCTATATACATTAAGTTATAGTATAAATCATATATATTTTCATATATATATATATATATATATATAGGTGATTATATACACTAAAATTGGTTGAACACTCCAGATATATTTTAAATCTCCTTATTAAAATAAATATCAGAAGCTTGAAAAATCCAGCCATTACAGACTACCCCACTTAAAAGAATTTCGCCCCGAAATTACATAAGAAAGATAGAAAGTTTCCAAAAGAAAATATTTCATAAACTGGTTGCTTTAGTACACATACACATACGACTAGTTCTATACTAACACTAGTCTCGATACATACAATAATACTGGACTTGACTACTCAAGTTCTAAACTGCCCTAAAATATACATACGTAACTATCCTCCTCCAGTCCCTGTCCTACTACTCGTCGTCAGAGATATCTATTATCTCTACGACCTCCTCGTCATCAGATGTATTAAGGACCTCAACTACGTCTTCTGCATCAGTCTCCTCCACATCATCCTCTATATAAATCAGACCCACTGGTGGTATTAAATATAGCCTCACCACGGGGTATCCATACTCACCGAATACTTGTACTCCTCCTCCTGCTATGCGAAACTCGATGAGAACTTGTTCCAATATATTCCATATCGCTGTCCTTTGGGCTACTTGCTCTTCTTGCTGGTTTCCCGTAGCAATGACTGGGGTTCCCGGAACAACTTGGTCTTCTTCTTCCTCATATTCTTCTTCATATTCTTCCTCATATTCTTCTTCATATTCTTCTTCATATTCTTCCTCTTCTTCACCACCCTCATCTCCTTCACCATAACCGTCAACACTTCCTTCATCTCCTATCACTTCATCCTCATCAGTTTAGTCTTGGTGTCCTCCATCTTGTTCTATTGGTTCATTCCTGCCAAGCACTGATCCTTCTGATGATATGTGTGTACCTTCGTCGTCGATGGGTGATCTCTCTCGGTTGTTGTCGGAATCTCCTACTCTTTGTCTCTTTGCTGGTAGCATAAGAAACTGGAGTGGTGTCACCCTCTTTCTTGCCGTGGTCTTCCACACTGGAGCCATCTAACACGTAAGCAAGAATATAGAACTCATCAGTGATGTAAACATACAAGAGAGTTCATAAGTCCTAATAAACTGAATCCATAAAACACACATGCAAATGCTCACAGAAATGTAGAAATCGAAATTTCCTTACATTTTAACCATACCATAGTAAATCATACCTAACTCATAGGAAAATCTGAGTATAATTTCCTTATCTGCTTCTCGGTCTCCCACGTACAGTCTTTCGGGTTTTCGCTCCACTGGATCTTTAGTAGCCTCACTACATTGTTGCGAAGTTGCTTTCCCTCTCGGTCAATAATACTAAATGGATGTCTAATCACTGTCAAGTCTGGCTCAATCTCTATCTCTTGCTGAACAGAGGGTTCCAGAATTAATGATGGATTGTGCATGCATTTTCTCAAGTGCGATACGTGAAATACGTTATGAACTCCTGCCATATATTCTGGTAATTCAACTTTATATGCTTGAAAACCGATTCTTTCTAAGATGCGGAAAGGTCCAACATATCTTGGTGCTAACTTTCCATATTTTCCAAATCTTACTACTCCCTTCATTGGTGAGATCTTCACAAAAACTAGATCTTCTATTTCGAATACTAAATCTCTTCGCCTTTGATCGACATAACTTTTCTGGCGATCCTGGGCTTCTTTCATTCTCAGTTTCACTAATTCCACTTTCGCTGTCGCTTCTAGTATCATATCCGGACCAAGTACCAATTTGTTTCCGGACACTACCCAACATGCTGGCGCTTTACAAGGTCTTCCATATAATGCTTCATATGGTGCCATCTGTATACTCGCCTGGTAACTGTTATTATATGAAAATTCTACTAGGTGTAAATGATCTTCCCACGACCCTCCAAAATCTAAAATACACGCTCTTAGAAGATCCTCCAATATACGATTAACTCTTTCCGTCTGACCGTCCGTTTGAGGATGGTAAGCTGTACTGAAATTCAATTTTGTTCCAAACGTTCTTTGCAAAGCTTCCCAAAATTTACTCGTAAAAATGGTATCTCTCTCGCTTACAATGCTCGTTGGAATTCCATGCAGACGTACTATCTCTCTCATGAATACTTCGGCTAATGTTATGGCAGTGCGCGTTGGTTTGACTGGAGTAAAGTGTGCACTCTTAGTTAACCGATCTACGATTACCCAAATCCCTTCGTAGCCTCTCCTTGTTCTTGGCAAACCATCGATGAAGTCCATCGATATCATTTCCCACTTCCAGTTGGGAATCTCTAATGGCCGTAATAGTCCAGCAGTCTTTTGATGGTCTCCCTTGACTTGCTGACAACATAGACATTCATTTACGAAAGTAATGATATCTTTATTCATTCCTGACCACCAGAATACTCGTCTCATATCGTGATTCATTTTATGAATTCCTGGATGGATGCTCAACTTTGATGCATGGCATTCTTTTAAAACCTCCTGTCTTATCCCATCCACGTTAGGTACGCATAATCTGCCATTTATTCTCAATACTCCTTGATTGTCCAACTCGAAGTCAGTCTCTTTTCCGTTTGTGACTCCTCGAATAATCTTTTCCAGTTTGGGATCCCTTTTCTGATTACTCATTATCCTTTCTTGGAGAGTCGGTGTGACTTCCAAAAGTGATAATATCGCATTTCTACTCAAGGCATCTGCCACTACGTTCGCTTTTCCCGGTGTATAAATGATATCTAGGTCATATGATGCAAGAAATTCCAACCACCGCTGTTGTCTTAGATTTAAATCTTTTTGAGTGAACGGATACTTCAATGGTTTATGATCGGTGAAAAGTTCGAATCTCTCACCTAGCAGATAATGTCTCCACATTCTCAATGCAAAAACAACTGCCAATAAATCCAAGTCGTGAGTTGCGTAATTCTTCTTGTGAATCTTTAACTGCTTACTTGCATATGCAATCACTTGTCCCTTTTGCATTAACACCGCTCCTACTCCCTTTCCACAAGCATCGGTGTAAACTGCAAATCCGCTCGTTCCATCGGGAACAGCTAATACTGGTGCTTCCGTTAATCTTTTCTTTAGTTCTTGAAACGATTCTTCACACATTGGGTCCCAAATAAACTTTTGGCCCTTCTTTGTTAACTTGGTCAGATGTGACGATATTTTGGAGTAGTCTCGGATAAATCTTCGATAGTATCCTGCCAATCCTAGGAACTACGAATATCTGTTGGTGTTTGAGGTTGTTTCCATAGTTGTACTGCATCTACTTTAACTGGGTCTACTGATATCCCATCTCCATTTACTATGTGCCCCAAAAATCTCACTTCCGATTTCCAAAAGTGACATTTTGAAAACTTTGCCTTCAACACGTGTTTCCTTAGAGTTTCTAGCACTACTCTAAGATGACCACGGTGCTCTTCTTCGGTTTTTGAAAAGATTAAGATATCGTTAATGAAAACGAGAACGAATTTATTAAGAATTTTCCTAAAGACTCTGTTCATCAGATCTACGAAGAAAGCTGGTGCGTTGGTTAGTCCAAACGGCATAACCAACCATTCATAAAAGAAATTTGGGCCTCTGAATGCTGTTAAAGGAATACAATCTTCAGAGATTCTCAATTGGTGAAATCCTGTTGCTAAATCCATCTGGGAGAATACCGTTGCTCCGTGCAATTGGTCGAAAAGGTCATCAATTCTAGGTAATGGATATCTATTTCGGATGGTTACTTTATTCAACTCTCTATAGTCTACACACAATCGCAAAGATCCATCCGACTTCACTACAAAAACTACCGCAGAGCCCCAACTAGAAAAACTTGGTCGGATTAAGCCTTTACTCAGCAAATCCCGAGTTTGTTTCTCTAATTCCTGAACTTCCTTGGGAGCCATCCGTCTCTTTGGTTGAATCATTTGTCTAGCTCCGGTCCAAAGATTGAAAGTGCGTTGAACTGGTTTTCGTACTCAGCAACAGACATGCTTTCCTGCTTTAAGTCAATGAAGTCTCGGTACATCCTTGTCCTTCCAGTAGCAGGTAGATACTGACCTTCAAAAGCTTCTTTGAACATGGGCCAAGTAAATTTTTCCTCAGGAGTGTTAGCAGTCTGGGAATCCCACCATATTGCTGCGGCTCCTTCCAGATTCCATGAAGCTAAGAGACGCTTATGCTCCTCATCCAACCTCAGTCCTTTAAAAATCTTCTCACATGATCTAATCCATGCTTGGACTCTGACCAGTGATTCAGTACCTCTGAAAATCTTTCCTCCCAGAGTTGTGTAATTCTTACAGACCATAGCAAAGTTAGGCTGAGTTGGTGCTCGGATTACTTCAGTAGTATCCACTTGGGTCTGGTTAACAGTGTGTCCGTTTGTCGTAGTTGCTCCGCTTGCTCCTCGGCCTCTTCCTCCACGAGAACTCATTTTCAACTCCCTGAGTACACGGATTGAAAATTAATGACTCATCGGAAAAATATGTCAAGGGATTACCTAAGTAACTACGATCTACCTATACTAAAATATAGTTTTTAGTAGAAATACGCTCACTCACTATTCCAACGCCTAAACGTTTCCGAAGAACATAGGCTCTGATACCAACTGTAACGGCGCGATTTTCGACCCCTCGAAAACCGTGTCATTTTTGAAAGAAATTAGAGGATGAGATAGAAAAGATAGAACTAATAGAATAGAAGAATAAGAAGTTATCATAAATCTCACAGCGGAATTTAAAAATACAAAATACATTACATCATAGGGTCTGCTACATCATAGTACATCATCATATTACATCATCATAGTACATTTACATAACTTTACATCATGATATGGGAATACAAATCTAAACTGGATACATAGGTGTAGATAAAACTACTAGACTTGTCCTGCAACTTGAACTTCGTAAGGTTCCATTTGCCTACCTGAATTACTTGCCTACTCATAATAAATATTATGAGTACCCAAGAGTTTAGGGAAAACACAGAAAATAAACTCCGGGTCAGTCAGGGGACTGGTGTGAGTAAATACAGTTAAAAAGATGTAAACAGGGAAATAAAGAATAAGGTGTTCCGTTATTAATAGATTCAATTACTTTAGAAATCTTAAGCCCCACTCCATAACTAACCTATGGAAAATGACCCTTGTATTTTGATATCAAAACGTTCGATATTTACGATAGTATTTATCAAATAAATAATCATCTAGTGAATCGCTTGCATCTCACGTTCACGTACATAGAATAAAATCTAAAACCCGAGCGCTTATTGGAATTTGGTTTCTAACTGACAGGGTATGGGAGCACCCACCGATCCGTGTACTCTAGAGAGGATACACTGGGGTTCAACAAGAACATCCTGCAACCCGGCCACACATGACCGTCCACTCATTTAGCTTGAGTGTAACGAATATATTACCACCTCCACGGTTGGGAATGACCCACCGATTACCGAAGTTACAGCAGTGAATATAGATTTAAGAAACAAAAGGAAATACTCTAGATAGTGATAATATACCCTGCTTGGGTATGACCCAACTAGCCATGCTGCCTAGCCCAACTATTGTCTTTCCGGGTTGTGAGGTTTGAAGTCGCGTTTACCGTTGACGGATTATTCTCCAACGTCTTTGAATATCACACCGTCCTATCGGCCAGATCACTCATTTGTTTCACAAATATATTCTGGGTATAAGGCTAAAGAAATGAATCTCTCCGCCACCAACATAATACACTTATGTAAAGTTGATGTGTAAAACCTGATCGATATACGTTGTCAGATATCCGACTGTTCGGATCTGTTATGGGATTGAACAGACCGTAGATACTATTTTGGAATAGTGCTTTCATTCTTCATCTTTATCGATTTCCGGTATACGTCGTATAATTCGAGTCGAAGTGGAATGTAAATTCTGGACTCTTCGAAACGATGTACGAAATATTTTTTATAGTCGATAAGTTATTATCAGCTTACTGTCTTTAATTCAGTTGCACATCCTGTATTTATAATTATATATACAGTATAAAATTCTCGGGTTCATATCTGGATATCTTAAGTATCACTTTCAATTGTATAGTTAAAGTGTGTGTGTCATACACAAGATGTTATACAATTTTTATCAATATTTGAAAGTGTATAGAAAAAGCCCGTGCTACGCACACGGTGTTTTATCTCGCTTGTCATCGACTGTTAGACGATGTTCTATACTACGATTTGATTTGTCAAATATTTATTTTCCTTTATTTAAACTTAAATAAATTGTTTTATAATTTATTTAAATTAAATTATCTTTTAAAACTCAAGTTCTAACTCGACGAACTTCTTCGAACAACTTCGATTCTGGGACCTCACTGTCGTCTTGACTGTTCCACTGGTTTACGCCATATTAAATAAAACTCTATTTTTATTTAAATTAATTAATTACTGAATAATTATATTAATTTATTTAATTTAATTAAATTCGATTAAATAAAATTCTTGCCTTTGAAACTCTATTCTCGCTTGTATTTACCAAGTCAATTTCGGCATCTCAAAATCAAGTGATCACCACGGTTGACCACCGATGTTCACTTGCCAAACCCACGCGCCAAACATCTCGCGCCAAGCCACTTCGATCAGCTCCGAAACCATGGTGATCCACTGATGGATCGTTCAAATCCATCGTGCCAAGCCACCCCCTTCCTTCTCCATTTTCTTGCTCTCGATCTACTGTGCAAACGTGCACAGCTGTGCACGTGCACGGCCTCCCCCGCCACCGTACGACTACCGAACCACCACCCACAAACTCCATCCTCGCCACTGATCGCCACTGACCAGTCACCACCTCCGATTATCGCCTCCTCCTCGAAATCGATGCTCCACCATTTTTCCAGTACACAACATCAAAAAGCACTCCACCAAAACCGAGCTCGCCCCATCGCCTCAGACCGCCTGAGCACCTCGCACCGCCGCCACCACCTTCTCCAAGACCCAACGTCACTCCACGTCCAATCTCGGCCAACTCACACGCCTGTGGGGCCCCCACGTCGCCGCCAAAAAGTCGAACCCATTTAACCCCTCAAAACCTAAATCGAGTTCGACAGCTCGAATCACTCACTGGAAAAATCATGTGGTATTTTTCCCATGTTCTCCGATGTGTCCAGCTCCTCCACGCTCCATGCCCCGACCATCAACGTCGCCGATCGCCAGAATTTGGCCAAAATATCATTTTCGGCTATCTCGATCATTCTCCCTTATCTCGACATTAAAAATCATGAAACTACTTTTAAAAATCATCATTTGCTACCACGATTGCATTCAAATCTCTGTAATTCAATTCCCCGATGTTTGGATTTTCGGATTTTAAAGTGTGGATACAGAGAATACTGCTTCTGCTGTTTTCTTGTTTTCAAAACATGTTTACTTGATTTTCGTTCATGCTATAAAGGTTATATATATATTCGTATATAAGTATATAACATATATATATTGTGATTTGTGAACAACCAGGTATAGATTCACATAACAGAGGAGTTGTTTTGACAGTAAACAAACAACAGTGTCTTCTTTGATTAACTATGGTGATGAACTCGTTTATTTTTCATTTACACTTGCATACATAGTTGAATGATGACATGAACTTGATGTACTAATCATATATACTGGGGTTAATAAACTTGTGAACTTGCATTGGTGATAATCTATGAAAGCACACACACAAACTGTTTACAGAACTTGCAAATGAAACTAGACTTGTGAGTGATTACTCACTTGTAAATAAGCTCCTGTATTCTTGCTTGAAAATGGATGATAACTCTCAGCAAAAACTTGTATTTGTGTAAAAAGAAAATGCATGGAATTGGACGTGTATTTATAGGCAAATATCACTTAAGTTTTTAACAGCAAACTCTCTACCTACCCCCTTTCTCTCTCTTGCATTTGTGGTGTATAATTGTTACAGCAAAAGTAAGTGTACCCTTCACCGAAACATCTTCTTACCAACCTCTCTTTGGTCTCTACTAAGTATATGAGCCTATGCTTGCATTTAATGCAAGGCTTGATTTCATTAAATGCTACACAACACTTGCCATCAAAGTGTAAGAGAATGGATATTTCTCTCCTGATATTTGTTTGCTACTAAATCATTTCAGCCGCCTAGATTAGTGAGGGAATTAGATGATGCTTTAAGGTCCTAATCTATTATTAAGGTGATGGAGTTTGCACTGGAATTGCCTTTTAAAATGGTAACTTGCCTACGCTAGTTGTAAAATAGGATTTGTCATATCGATTTTATGTTGCTAACATTCCTACACTCCAGAGTGTTATAAAAAGTGTTTCTAATATTTTCTTAAGTTGTTAAGGCATTCACATTTAATATATCCTATATACATTAAGTTATAGTATAAATCATATATATATTTTCATATATATATATATATAGGTGATTATATACACTAAAATTGGTTGAACACTCCAGATATATTTTAAATCTCCTTATTAAAATAAATACCATAAGCTTGAAAAATCCAGCCATTACAAAATTATATTTTATGAATAATAAGGAAGAAGTTAGAATTTAGAAATATAAATATTTTAATAATAGTGGTAAATATAAATTAGATTTTGTAACTATTGATTCTAAATGGAATTTTTGATAAGTAGTTTTGGAATGGTTTTCATAACAGATATTTAAAAAAATAAAATAAAGGATTTATGAAGTACTATTTATGAAATTTGAGGTACGTAAATATGATTTATGAATAAAATTTACAAATAAATGACTTTATTTTACAAGAAATATATTTGGAAAAAGAAATTATAAATCTTTGATTATATGGAACTCATAAAAGGGAAGATATAAAATAAAAGAAGTTTATCAAAGCTGTAAGAAAATATAGTTATCTTAGAGTAGAAAATTTTAATGACTTTCTTATGTAAGTATAATATTAATTACATTTTCATATTCATAATATTTTTGAAATGATTAAATTCACTCTTAATACATATATTTGGAATTGTTGTTTTGATACTTTATAAAACATATATAAAAAAAACTCCAATTTAAAAATTATGAAGTTAGAGTTGTAAAAAAGATGAATTTAATATATATATATATATATATACATATATATATATATCCATTAATAACAATCAAGTAATTTTAAAATTATGATCTATATAAGTATGTGTTTTTAAACATGACATATATGAATAATCAAAGTAGATTGGTTATTTAATTGAGCTAATAATAAAAAATTCTTGTATAAATGATAGTAAATAGGAAATTTTATGATAATAATTTAAACTATGATGACACAAGTTATAACTAGGATAATATTGATTCGAATACTATTTTATAATGCTGAACGGAATATGGATTAATTTAGGATGTTTATTGAATTGTTAGTTATAAGGATAAACTATATAAATATGTTTACAATGAATGATAAGATTAGAATGTTAAGATGGAAAGAAAATTAGAGCATGAGCTTTAAAAGGTTACTTATGTAAAATTAAAGAATGAGATAGCCAAAATATGAATGTTAGAATGTTAAGTATGCGAATTTAAAGAATGAAATAAAAAGGTTACTTATGTAAAATTCCAATAGATATTAAGAAAACCCCATAAAACATATATTTTGAAGATATTACTTTATGTGATTTCTTATTATATTATAATTTAATTATATTTTAAATAAGTTACATGAAGTCAAAATATGAATCAAATAAGCAAGTATTTGGTATAGAAATGTTTATATAAAAAGTGATTTTATATAGAGCTGTTATGTTTTTCCCCTAACTTAAAAAGATCTTTTATGAATTATCGACTATTAGATTTGATAATTGAAATAGTCATCCTTATTAATGTAAGTAATTATGTCAATTATTATTTTCAAATATATACCCATTTTTATAAAGATGTCTATGAAATTTTTTAAGGTTATGTTATAACTGGAATTCCTCCAATGTTAAGTAAGAAATTTTACAAATGAACTTTTATTATGTATTTAAACTTTGATATTCATTAATTTTTATATGGATGAGATTTATTATGTTTCTCCAAGTATAAATATTTAATGATATTAAACAAATAGAGGAAGTTAGATATAAAATTCTCCTTGTTCAGAATTTTTACAATGAAGAAATAATTAGCACAGGGTATTATTTATAGTGATACATTTGGAAATTTTTGAATATTCTTTGCTTGGAAGAAAAGTTTTTCAAGTATTTCCCGTAAAGTTAAAGGCTGGTCCGCCGAATAATTAGAGATTTTAAGTGCCTGGCTAGCCAACACTTATATTAAATTCTGTAAAAACGCAATCAATATTAATGTATCTCACTCTAGTCGTTTAAAAATAATTCGGTTGATAATTGCAGCATCATCAACATTTACATTTTGGTTTTGAAAGTGAGATGTATAATATACTAATTTAGCCATCAAGTTTGTAAATGAATTATTTTGAAAGACATTAGAAATATTTAAAAAAATTGATTAATCATCTCCTAAATTATAGTAAAACCAAGTATTTTATATATTAATAAGTTGATTATTGGATAAAATATATCAAATTGCTAGATTCTAGCCCTATTCTTTCCCGGAAACAAAAGGTTTTGAATCAAAAAGATTGTAACAACCTATAAAATCTACATTTTAACATAACAAATTTAATATTCATTTGAAATAAAAGAAAACTTATAATTTAAATTTGAATTTAAAATTTAGGCTGTCTATGTTAGTTTAAACTAAAGAAATTAAAACAATCATTTAAAATGGAAGTTTATTCGATTGGCAATATTATTGAAAAATCAATTGACCATAAAATGGTAAAATATTAATTCTTTGAGATATAAATATTTTAAGTGAAATCATTCTAGAAATTTTATATTTAAATCATGAATGTTCGTTTCGTTAAATTTTGATTCTAGTAGCTCGATTTAAATCAATTTGTATACACTACAAGAATAAGATCCATTTTCGATGGCTCCGAACGGTCTTCGACCATCGGCAGCCATCCGGAATAGCCTTCAAAATTGAGGGTGTAGAGGAACACAGTTTCCGATGCCTCTTGGCATAGCCTGTCATCCCAATATTCGGTGGTTTCCGACGCTGGCGTCACATGTCGGTAGTCGTTGCTTATATATGTATAATAAATCGTCGGAAACCATGGGAAAACCTGTATTTTTTTAAATTATCGCTGTTATTTAGCCTTCCAACCACATTTCTCATACATACCACTATTTCAACAACAATGTACAACCCTAGTATACCATATATAAACCGAACTCCAAAATCAAACCAATCTAAATTTACTAAACCAAATAACACAAAATCAACGTAAATTTCACCACCAAATAAGACCACTAATTATACAATACTTAAATTTGTACACATCACATAGTATGCCATCAAATAACAATAAATACATTAGTCTACCATACAACAACAAAGGCTACCATCAGAAAATATGTACAAAACACCAAACTATACAATCTAGTCAACCACGAAGTCATACCCCACAAAAAACATACATCACACTAAAGTCACTCATCTCCAAAACCTGCAGAGCCAGTAGAAGATGGAAAGTGGTCGTGCTACTGCATGAACTCAGTCATATGCTGCTCTAGAATCTGTGTCATTTCAACGGTTTGGCGGCGATTCTAGTCTTCAAGTTGCACCACTCCAGACCTCAAGTCCTCGATCTGTGCTAAGTCGGCTCTGGTCTGCCTGCTCCGTCTCTGAGTGCTAGCTTGTCACAATTATTTAATAATCTTTTAATTATGTGCTATTATATTAATTACATATAACTCGTAAATGTTATTTTATTTCTAAACTAAAAATCAAACCACGGAAAAAATCGATTACCACTCGGTTTCCAAATCCATAACGCCTACTCCGCAATGCTGGATCCATAACTGACTGAAATATAACATCCTCCTCATCTGTCGTTAGTTGCTCTCGACCCGTATCAGTTAAAAGTTGCTAGCACTACTCCATAAACTTTGCTTGCATGACCAATTAAGAATGTAGATAAAATTAATATCATGATATCTTAATTCATTATAATTTAACAATTATTAAAAATACTACTACATAAAATGAATTTTTTACCATGCGGTAAAGAAAACACTCGTGTTTCTTCCATGCAATATGAACATGCTAGACGATCGACAACACTTCATCCTGAAAGCATTTCATAGGCAGGAAAATCAATAATAGTCTACAACAAAGAAGCAAACTTAGGAAAAAAAATTCTTCTTTGAAACATCGTATGTTTGTATTCCTTTGTTCCACAATATTTTTAATTCTTCAGTCAACAGTTGTAAGTAAACATCATTTCCTTTTGTCAGATCGTCGGGGCTAGGAACGACAACGGTATGAAACATATATTGCATTTTCATACACATCTATAGAGGTAAATTATATGGTGTGATGATAATGGGGCATGAGGAATATTTAGCACCAAATTGAGAAAATGGATAAAAAACATATGTACATAATTCTAGTCTGACACTACAACTCTCCGCTGCAAAATTGGGATAAGTTTTATCAAAATGCTTCTCCATCGACCGGATGGGTCAACGTACCCTCTTCCTCTAATCTCACACAATGTCATCTCATATAAGATGTAGTTACAGATGATGCATATAATCTTGGAAGCCTTCGAGTGATGGGTAAGTAATGTATATGCTTATATGGAACTTCCTTTCCCTTCTTTTTTCTTGGTTTTTATCTTTTCTGAATACATATTTTAGGTTTACGTCTTCTTTCTAAAACAACATGTAGCCACTTAAACATGTATCTATTTTCTGATAAGGTAAACCAAAAGCCAACATAATTTTTTTAACTTTGTAGTGATTTTTCCACATCAAATGATCGGGTGGCATGTGTCTTTTTGCAGCTTGTATAATAGCCGTAAATCCAACTTTAGTGATGTTGACTTCATTGCAATGCATTCTGTGATTACCGACAGTTGATTGTCTCTTTTATAACTATCCCAAATAGGTTTCTTAGTAGCATCTAGTAAATCATAATTTTTTTTGGCTTCAATATTTGGTTCTTCAACATTTCCATCATCATCAACTTCAACCATAGGAAACGTTGATCGTGTTGCATCTTCAACCATATTTTCAATAAGCATCGTATTAACATTTTCTACCTCAGACTCTACAGAAATATTTGCTATAACTTCTCCATAAAGATCCCAAATATAATATCCAAGTACAAATCTGTTTCTGCACAAATGAACATTCACAATCCGATAATAAATACTTCAAATGTCTACAGTTGCCACGTAGACAATGAATTTCTAGATTGTTTCCTTTATTACTTAAAGCGAACAAACAAAGATATTTATACCGTTATAAAATCTTCTTTTATTGAGCCTCTCGGTCCTCTTCTTTGATATATCCAACTCCTCTGATCAATAAAATAATCAGTCACTTTCCTTATTTATGAAATTAAGACACCTGCTCAATAATTAATATTTCTTTTCAAGGATACAAATACGAAAAAGCTTATTTTCATGGTCGTATAACACATGTATAATACTCGAATTTATATAACAACTTTATAAATTCAAAAACATTTTCAAATATGACACATTTTATTTTTTAACTTATCTAGTTTCCGTGGTCGCGCTACCTATTTCTCATTACAAACACAATAAGCATTTACATTTCGTATATTACTTCGTCTCAAATGATTCAACAAAATTTCAGTAGCATTTCTCTTTTGTTCCCTACATTTTACACAAATACATGTACACAGGAAACAAAATGAAAAAGTTAGACTGAAATTTTGTGAACTATTTGAAACAAAGTAGCATTCAAAATGTAAATGCTTAATTTGTTTATAACTTGTCCAATACATGGACAAATCCAACAAACATTGTACTAGATGAATATAAATAGACGTTTTTTTTGACAAAAAAAACTATTTATATAATGATCATGTACAACACTCGTCGAACGGGACAAAAGTTCTCTAAGGGACATTAGTAAATTAGATGTGCACATTTTACCAAAAAATATTGTTTGAATAACTGTTCACATTTACAAAATTTATTTTTATCATATTTGTTCGATGTATTACATCATCTTAAAGTTGATTTAGCATTATTGTCATTTCAATAGGCTCAATTAGATTTTAGACTCATGTATTTTTTGTGCATAAACCAAAATGTGCACAATATATTATTCCTAGATTATGCATTTAATTTATCCTATTTCAACTAACACAATACAACGATCACATATATACAATGGTACACATGTACACAAATAAGCATAATTATAAAATGGGCCAAAAACACACTAAGGATATATGCACAAACCAAATATTGTGCATACATTTTTCAACATTACTGTATCATATGAAATATACACATAAGAGGATTCTATAAGCCTATAGTCCACACAATACTATTATAACCAATTGCATTCAATAAATAACCCTAATTTACCAATTTGAGCATATGTAGGTTTAGGTAAAAACTTATTTTTTAGTAAAAATAAGACATTTTACCTTAAATTGGTTGCTTATATGTTGGTGTTGACATCGGGGAGGGGGTTCCATGATGAAGAAATTGACGATTGGAGGTTAAAAAATTGGATTTTGGGGGATTCAGTGTTTATGATTCGTGCTGGGTGTAGAAATGGGGAAGAAGCAGCTCACGGTTGCTAATAATTCGATAATTTCTGAAGGTTTCTGACGTTCGGCAACGACCCATCGAAATCCATTGGAAATCAGTCGTCAGAAACCGTCGGTATCCCCTTTTGGAATATACACATCTTCTTGTAGTGATAATTTGTCAATGACTATCGATAACGAATATTACGTAAATAAGGAAATTTTATTACAAATTGGATAAGATGATATTTTATTTTGATTGTTTGAATCTTCGATTTGGGGTTTATATGCAGTTTAAATTTTAGTTTACGATTAAAACAATTATTGGGCCTATCATATATTTATAAAAAATAAGGACAGTTTAATTCAAGACATGACCATCACCGTATTCATACATTAAAACTGCAAATAAATGATATAAAAACAAAGAAATCATAAATATGCATGCTCCAGTTTCTTTTTTTACATTTTTCTGTATAATTGCTGACATTGCAGCAAATATATCAAAAAAGTTGCATAATTTCATGCAACTTTTACTGATTTGCATGAAAATTAAAACTCAAATCCTATACTTATTAAGAGAATCAAGTATTGCAGAAAAATCAGCAGAAATATAAAAAAGGCATACAAATGAAGAATATTTCATCTCTAGTAAATTACTGCAAACGATGCAACTATTTGTAATATTTGTTGATATTTCAGCAACTTTTCACTTAGTTACATCGGCTGTAAAATAGTTGGTGATGTATCAGCAATTATATATAAATAATTGCTGATATATCAACAAATATTCATCCACCTTTCAACATATGCATGTACAGTATGAATAATTGCAGAATTATCTACATTATGTACAAAAATTGCTAATATTTCAGCAAATTGTTTCGTGTAGAATACTTCAGTGAATATTTACAGTTTTTTGAATTTTTTCATATAGAAAAACAAAAAAAAAGAAAAACACATTGCTATTAGAAATGGTTAGGACCCGCTTTACAATCAAAATTACAAAGGATGTGCAGTGAATAATCATTGAAAATAAGGATGTGCAAGAAATTTCCACTATAAAATAACCTATGACAATTGTAAAATAAAACAGCATAGTTTTAATTCATAAACTGGATGACCCTTTTTTTAGTAAATTTTATTCATATACACAATCTTAATAACTTAATCCCCCCTATAAATTAGGATCTTTGAAATCTAAAACATTTAAAATTTAATTAGTTTATCCACCTAATGTAATTTTTGTATGTGTAGCCATCCTTCTTAAAATCCTATATCTGAAGTCAAAAGTCTACAACATCAATCAAACTTGTCATGTCTAGTAAATTTTTTCTTTGAAGTTTGAAGTTGATCAAATGTAAAGAAGATTACGTTTTCGTATCACTATTACTATATATATATATATATATATATATATATATATATATATATATTATTAGCAGCTATGTTTTGAAATATTATAAAATGGATAGCAAAATGTGTGATAAAAGCAATTTGAGACCGAGGGATCTTGATATTTATCGAATTCATTAGTTTCTATACGTATTAGATTTAGATTTGTAGCACTTGTGTTACATTTTTATTACAAGATGTTTCATTTTCTTTTATTTTATATTTTTGTCACCTCTATTGATATTCAACATAAAACACATCATACGCAATCATACTTGTACTAATATAAAATGAAGCCATGCGAAAAGGGTAAAGTGTTTGATCTTTTTGCATGAAAATATTGTAATGTTCATTTTGAATAGAAACGAAAAGCTAAGCCACATGGATTACATTCCAAAAGCATAGCAAACACTTCAACAGATTTCCCCCAAAGATTTGGACATTCAGAAGCATAGCTGACACTTCGGCAGAAGTACGTGAAAATTTGGACACATCTAACATATTTTCTATATTTCCCCCTCAAGATGAAAATGTAGCTTTAGCAAATTCAAGGAGAAGACGACAAATGTACGTCAACCTAATAATGATATTCCATCCATCTCTGGAACATCTACACATAGAGATAATGCTCAAAGTAGTCCTGCATTTAATGTACAAACTGATTACTAGAAGGAGAATGTAACTACTGGGTAACATATATACAATCAAACATATCATCACGTGTTTATGGTCAACAAGTATTTGCAGAAGAGATAACAAGCCAGTGTCAGGAAACTACGCCTTTGCGGAGGCGACCAGGATCTTATTCACATAAATACTTAAAGATGATTTCTATGGAAAACAACACAGATATGAAATCACACGCGCAAACAAGATATTTCACCTAACTACCCTCTTTATTGATTCAACAATACAAATTTTGTTTACATACAATGGATCTACAACCAAAAATAAAACAAATTACAATGAATTAATAACCTTATTGAGAAAGGGAAAGAATTCTAGATGACTACAACTATTGTTGGAGAAGGAGAACAATGAAGAACGACGGTAAACCCTTGGATCAACTGGAGGCACCAATAGGAATAGCTTATCTCAGCCCTCAATTCCTAATCTTCCTCTCCAGGGCACAAGCCCTGGAGGCACACAACCTCTCAATATCTCAACTCAATTCGTTCATACCATGATCCAATCCTGAAAGCTGATTTTATAGGAGATTAGAAGGCCTAGGCAAATATCCGATTTACCCTTAGAAATATATCCAGAATATAATCATTCATTTCTTTCCTTCAATAATAAAATCAAGCAATCAATTAACCAATCAATTAATCAACCCGTTAGTCAATTAATCAATCTTCATTAACATATGTGATTTCATGTCACAAATCACAACACTCCACCTTGATATGAAATCGCATAAAACAACAAGTCAACCGACTTCCATGGACATTTGATACCGCCAATCACAAATTACTCCATCTTAATCTGAATTCATAACAACACTCCAACAATCACCAAACAAGTCAATCTAGCTCTTTCTACGATGCCTACTCTGAATTAAAATCAACCTCGATTTGCAGGCAACGAGATACACCCCACATATTTATGGAGTATAGTGGCTTAATTGATTTCAGGGCAAGAATCACACCTAGTCGAATTGGAAGGACTACGACCACAACTCAATTACAAGCACAACACACCGTCTGCAAAAGATGCATCTATCACCATAAGCTGCACCGTGCATAAACCAACGGTCTAAAAGTGCTTGTAATACACATTGACACCTCTCTACCACTTGATATGAGCTCCTTCGATCATCCCGGATCCCTCGAGCATCATCAACGTGAAGACCCAAGTCAAAAATATGAACCGAATCACCAAGGTATAGGCAAATCAAGCCAATTGCCAACATCTTCATCTTCTTCCATCTTCCCTCATCTACATCAGAGGGCTTCTCTTCATCTCCATCAAGCAAACAATTGAGGTATGAAGCATCCACCATACAGGCCTTCAACATCCCCAATCAAAAGATAGTCGTCACCAAAAGCGTCATCATATCCAACAAAAATCAATTTTTCCAAACAAAAAATCAATTTTTTTCTTTCCAATCCAAAATCACTCTAAGATTTACGATGATCAAGCCCTGATACCAATTGTTATGGAAACTGCGCCTTTATGGAAGCGACCATGATCTTATTCACCAAAATACTTAAAGATGATTTCTATAAAAAACAACACAGATATGAAATCACACGTGTAAACAAGATATTACACCAAACCACCCTTTTTTATTGATTCAGCAATACAAATTTTGTTTACATACAATGGATCTACAACCAAAAATAAACAAAATTACAATAAATCTATAACCGTATTGAGAAAGGGAAAGAATTCTAGATGACTATAACTCTTGTTGGAGGAGAAAAATAAAGAACGATGATAAACCCTTGGGTCAACTGGAGGCACTAATAGGAATAGCTTATCTCAGCCCTTAATTCCTAATCTTTCTCTTCAGGGCACAAGCCCTGGAAGCACACAACCTCTCAATATCTCAACTCAATTCGGTCATACCCTGATCCAATCCTAAAAGCTGGTTTTATAGGAGAATAAAAGGCCTAGGCAAATATCCAATTTGCCCCTTAGAAATATAATCATTCATTTCTTTCCTTCTATAATAAAATCAATCAATCAATCAACCAATTAGTCAATCAATAAATCAATAATTCACTCAATTAATTAATCAAATCAATCTTCATTAACGTATGTGATTTCATGTCACAAATCACAACAGAAACAAGTAAAAATGATAAGATTAAAAAAAAAGTTTAGCTACTTTATTAATGCTAATATGAAATGCAGGCAAAAGCATGAAAGACAAAACATTCCGCCAACACCTTCTAAAAGATTAAAATGGGTACTAGGAAGTGTAAATGAATGCAATTTTTTGCTAATTAATTAAAAGACGTATAACATCTATAAGTTCTTCCACTTGTGGATTAACTTACAAAATAGTTATGGATGAACTGGGAGGAGCCAGGAATTTGAATCATCCTGGGCTATTATAACATTACTACTTCATCTAAATACATAAAAGAATAAGCAGTAATTGATAAATTAAAAAATATCTTATTTCATAATAGCGAAGGTGAAAAGAAAATTGAAAAGTCTAAGGATGAAACACAAGTATGAAAATAACAATTAAACGCATGACCAAAAAATTTAAATTTGAAACAAAAGGTGAACAAAGAGTGGTAAAATAAGTACATAATATTGTGCTATAATTAATCTAAGCATATGCATGTTTCTCATTCATTTCAATTAACATATTGTTTTGCAGATTTTTTGTCAAACATCAAAGCGGAATATAATTTGTTCGACTCATTTTGTTTGCTTTTAGTCAAAGGAAAGAGTAACGTTACTTTAATATATAATAATTCTACATTGACCCGGGCTGTTGCCCAGGCACAACTAACATAGCTCCGTTCTTGTGGATGAACTTAATAAAATAAAATGGTGGATTAAATGAAATATGTGGATTAACACAAAACTTACTCCTTTTTTTTAAGAAATAAGGATGTGCAAGGAATTTCCATTATAAAATAGCATGCGATAATGAACTTCCATTATAAAATAGCCTGGGACAAATTGTAAATAAACCGGGTGACCTAATATTAGGCGATTTTGCATGGGCACTGGATGAGACGACCCAAACTTCCCCAATCCCGGAAGAGACGGAGGAGCCCGGATTGCTTTGAGAACACGACCCATCAGAATGCAAACACAAGAACATTTCATTGCTATTACAACAATTAAATCAGAGTATAAGAATATATCAGAGTATGAATAAATATTATACAATAGAAAAATATCAGAGATTTAAATTACATAGCAGCGGAAAAATAATACATAAGTATAATGTAAATTCATCAACTAACACAACTAAAAGAAATACAAGGATACAAGGCTTTCCGAATATAGCTCCAATTGTAATTCAGGAGCCTGTGAAAATAAATATCTACGAAAACCAAAACTACTTGCTGCCCGTGTGGAAAATATGGGACCCCGGAGTTTAGGTAGAAACAGTAAACTCTGAATCAATCATGGGATTGGTGTGAGAACTAAAATAGTTATTAAATATTTACTTTGAAAGTTGGGAAATCATGGGACCATGCCGTATCATACGGAACGAATTTACTCCACATGAATCTTAGTTTAAAATAAAACAATGCAATACTTTTTGGAAAATGAAACTATTATTAGACTCAGGTCCCATCACAAAAAGCATTGCAAGCCGGAGGATAGAGTTCTCCCTTATAATAGCCAAACATGCTTGGTACGTTTAAAACAAATCATTTTGATATTACTATTAGTGCATAGTGTCAAAATCAACTTCAAATATAAATGTATCAATCATAGACAACATAGGTACCATATATTTTTCCGCCATATATAGGTTTACAACTAAAACCAAAAAGTGGCGTATTGGAAATTGGATTTCCATCTATGAGTCGAGGCAAGGGACCATCCTCACTGATCCGAGACACTCTATCCCATGCCTCAGGATTCAGCTACAATTGCACCTGGATCTTCAGGGCCGGTCCACACTTACTTTAGTGGATTAGTAATTCCTGAACAATACGTTTTCCTACCCTATGGGGCATAAAATTTGGTCAGTACGTCGACCATATCAAGAGCCACTAGGGACTCAAATCGGAGGCACCTCAAAATCCATCATCCAAATAAGTAAAAATGTCTGGGCTCCATACCATGACACCACTCCTAGCTAGAAAGAAACGCATGCACTCTCTGCAATCACTACCTTGTTTTTGACTCATACAGGGTGTGAGGTTCGCAAATTAACGTTATATACAAAGCTATGCTAATTAAAGCCTTGCTTTGATCATCATCCACAAGACAATGGTTTTCAGCAAAAGCCTTGATGTAATGACCCGGGTTTTTGACGATATTGGTTATCCGATATACAACACATATCGAACATCTAAGGATCGAAAATACCGGTCATAATTGAAAGAAATTAGAGGGTGAGAATAGATAAGATAGAAACTTAGAATAAAAGAAGAAGAAGACAACATCAGAGTAACACGAACCTCACAGCGGAACGGATAACATATAATATATATAACATAACTGGAAATATACATTTGTACTTGAATATACATCATTATCAAAGTACAACACTTACAACACAGTGGAAATAACTATAGCTATATAATCCTGAAGCCTCCTGCTCCAAGCTCTTCCAGTATATTTATAAATCCTGACTACTTGACTGCCCGTACAAAATTGGGCACCCAAGAGTTTAGGGAAAACAACAAAATAAACTCCGGGTCAGTCATGGGACTGGTATGAGTAAAGCAGTTTGAACAAGTAAACGATATCTCATAAGACCACGCCGTATAACGGAATGGGTTTTTCCCATATGAGAATCCAAATTATCTTTATATCAAAAACCTTTTGATATTATAATAAAGTCTATCAACCACAATATAATAATCATCTAGCAGAAACACTTTCATCTCACGTTCTACTATATAGTATACAATCAAAACTGCAAGCACGTATTGGGTAATGGATTTCCAACTATGAAAAGGTATGGAACCACCTTTCGCTAGTGTATCTCTAGAAAGGAATACACTGGGTTCAACAAGAACATCTTGCAACCCGGCCACACATGACCGACCACTCATTTCGCTTGAGTGTATTGAATGTATATCACCAACGGTTGGGATCAGCAACTGTTTCCCAAATGGGACAACATCAACTATAGATTTTTAGAAGTAAATGATACTATAGATCAGGTGATTATACACCCTACTTCGGAGCGACCGACTTAGCCATGCAACGTGCCCGATTTCTGTCATTTACTGGTTGATGAGGCTAGAGGTTACGCTTCATCATCACATCAGATTCACTTCGAATGCCACATTGTCAGATCCATCGAAAATCAGTAATTGACGTCTACAACAGTACATTATGTGTTAGCTAAAAGAAGTTTCGTTCTCTACTTCCACTCTTGGTACGGTTGAAGAAATCAATGTACGTGACCTTTCTGGAAATACTCTGTCAGACATTCATCCATACCGGTCATCCAGGAACAGGATGAACCGAAGGTACTATTCAGTATATCCATCTTAGGCACTGTTATCTAAGATTTATACAATAGCCCTTGCACTTTACTCTGTCTTCAATTATCTTTGGCATATATGATTCGCAACGCTTATGCCAATACAGCGTGGTTCTTTGGATAATAATCCAACCGGTCTCTCCATATTAACAACGTTAAAATGGTCAAAACTTTGATAGTCTGTGATTTAACCATCAAAGAAAAACAGGTCTGCAAATAATGATATCATTTCCAAAGGGAAATTATATCGATCAAACATCCTTTAGCATTTATCTCCTTAGTTCATTTTTCTTCTCCTGTTTTCCCTATATTCAACATTTCTTATTTTTTAAATTTAGAAAATATATGTTATTACCATTGGAAAACATTTCCATTTCTTGTTTTCTATATCAGAAAACATTTCTGGTTCTTATTTGGAAAACATTTCCAAAACTCCTTCATTGGACTTAGATAGATGTTTAAACAAACCATCGCGATGCCAACTCAAACCATTACGCTTATTAACTAAATTCCTTTAACCTACCTTCACTATCGAACCTTAACCATTCCTTAGTTAAAAATGAAGTCAATCAAGTTGGGGTAATACTCCCTCTAAGACCTTAACTGAACAATGTTCCTGACCTTGAAATAGACAAAGTTCGCCTTTTAATTCTTTAACAACTTCCTTACGTAACTCTCTTCTGAATCATCTCTATTCGATAATTCTTTCCTTCGATAAGGTATATTCGATAACTCTATTCAATTTACTCTATTCGATTAACCCTTTCAATTAAATCTATTGGACTAACGTTATTGGATTAACTCTATTTGATTTAACTCTAGTCGATTACTCCTTTAACTCTGTTCGAATAAACCAAATTCGATTAACTCCTTTAATTCCGTTCGAATAAACTATATTCGATTTATTCCTTTAACTCTATTCGAATAAACTAATATTCGATAACTCTATTTAACTCTAGTTCGATTTAACACTATCGATTTACTCTAACTGATTAACTCTAACTGTTTTAACTCTAACTGGTTAACTCTAATTGATTAACTCTAACTGGTTAACTCTTATTTGAATAACAAATATTGGATTAACTCTATTCAGCTAACTCGACTCGACTAACCCCTTTTCGAATAACATATTCGATTTACTAACTTTCGAATACCATATTCGATTGACTCCCTTCGAATACCATATTTGATTTAACTCTATTCAAATAACTAAATTCGATTAACTCCTTTTTGAATAAACTATTTATTTATAAAGATTTACTTTTAGTAACGGTTCTTCACTTTACAAATGATTTCCTTTTTAGTAACTTTTTCCTTTTTATAACATCCTATTCGGTTATAAACAAATTTCCTTTTTATAACTCTATTTATTTTCTAAATATTTCCCTTTTAATTCTATTTGTAAATGGTTTTACAAATATCTCCTTTTTGATTTCATTGTAAAGGTTTTACAAATATTCCTTTTTCGATTTCATTTGTAAAGGTTTTACAAATATTCCCTATTCAATCTCATTTGTAAATGGTTTACAAAAATTTCTCTTTCTATTTGATTTTTAAATAGTTTACAAACATTTCTCTTTCTAATCTATTTGCAAATGGTTTACAAACATTTCTCTTTCTAATCTATTTGCAAATGGTTTGTAAATAATTCCTTTAGGTTTTTATTTCTAAGTATTTTCTATTTACAAATAATCCATTTATAAATAAATTTCTATTTATAAATATTCTATTTATAAATATTCTCTTTTATAAAATCCTCTGATTTTATAAATATTCTCTTTTCAGTATTCACTTTGACAAATTCCCTTTTTTCTCCAAATCTCGGTATGTTATGGTGTTTAACATATCAAATTACGATGTCCAATATCGTCCATACACATATAATCAACAACAGATTATAAATCACGTCATATATCACAATATATGAAAACAATAAAATAACTGTTGAGGAATCTAGTCGGATTCCTCCAACCTGTTTCCCTGCATCCACAGATGTTACAAAATAGAATAAACATCACTGTCAGTTCCATATGATATATTCTGTTAAACAAAATCAATATAGAAATTCAACTAACTGACAAGCAGTTCAATCAAACAGTCAACACACAGTCAATTAGTCAATATTTAACAGTTCTAAAAATACAACATGAAATTATAAACTGTTCAGAGTTAGTGAGATTTACTCACTTTGGCAGTTCATCGTTAAAGAACGATAAACCGTTGTTTGATTTGAATCAAACAGTTTATTTCACCATAAATTCAAACTAGCCCAAATCCACTTCCAGTCAGTTCCATTGGGTAATGTCCGTCCATACGCTCCCAACACAACTTACGGTTCATCAATCTGATACCGTATGATCAAGTTATGCCATTACGAAGTTAATACACTTTTAAATTAAAATAAAACATAACTTATTCAATTTGGGCCTCACCCACATTCTTGGCCCATTACCCCTTTGAAGCCCACGCATCCGAATTCCCTTCTTCCCAAATTGATATGCCGTGACCTGCTCTTAAACTCAATGCCATTTTCACGCTTTCATCTTTCCACCGTTCTCCACTTCCTCCACGAAAATCCAAACCGAGACCACCATTGAACTTCTCGCTCAAATCTCCTCCTACTCGAATATAAAAACATCCACTCGCACCTCATCCATTGACCGCGACCTCAGCAGCTGCTCGCGCCACTACAGAAATGCACCGAACATGTTTGACCCCAAATCGAACCAGAAACTCACGAAATGTTCGAATTTTCCTCACGAGTTCAATTATAACCTCAACTACACCAATCGATGCTTAAATCATTCACATGAACCCTAATGGACACTGTGACTTTTCCAGCAAAAACCGTGGCCACAGAACCCCATAAGATGTACATCAAATCGAAGAGCAAGTGACAACGATCTCATATATATATGATTTGAGATTTTCAGATTTCTCTTGGATTTTATTTTGATTTAAGAGGATCGAAATGTTTAACTGTAAAGAGAAAAATCCTACGGCGAAATTTCTGTTGACCGCAGGAAGTGAATTTAGGTTTTTAAGGGATAGGTAGGGAATTTATAGGCAAAATAAATATCTAGATATTTTCGTAGAAGGAATATTCCCGGTATATTCTCCATAGTTAATTCGTTTTTGACTTCTAAAAATTCGTGTGATCACACACGATACCCAAAAATCACCAAACTGGACATCCAGCTAGATTTCGACATTTCGGTCCCAATGAAACCGGTTTCGTCGAATTCCGACCTCGCATGCTCACACAGCGTATTTTTAACCATCGAAATACTGTTTGTTTCTCACTCTAAAAATCCGTACGACCACACAGTGACTCTAAAAATCACGGAACTTGGAATCTAACAATAATTTGATGTTGTGGATCCAACAAAATTAGGTTCGTCAAATTCTGAGGTCGTTTGCAAAACTGACTATTTTTAAAGCTCTGAATGACCCATTTAAATATATAAATATATTTAAATATAATTAAATTAAATATAAATAAATTTATATTACCGTATATATTCACAGTGGAATATCATACAGCTCAGAAAACCCTATATGGATTTCTAACTTGATATTTCAAATCTGGGTCCACCGGATATTCGATTTATATTGAAATTCCTTTTTAAAATATAAATAATTCCTTTATAAATTATAAAGGAATTCCACAGCGACTTTTTTAAAATTTGATTTGGACATAAATCAAAATCTACACAACGAAATCCCGATTTTTCTCTTCCACTAGAAAGATATACTCAACCAGCTCCATACGTTGCTTGTTTCACAGAAATCCGGCTTAAAGCGAACCATGTACATTTAGTTGAAGTTCGAATCGCCAATTTACGAACTGTAGCGCCATTTCGAGCTCGTTTATTATTATATTATAAACTATACGTTCAACTATCGACGATTGAATATATTCGTTACTATAATTCAACTTTAAACTGAATTATATAATTCAAATTGCCCAATTCACACATATCACCATTTCAGCCAATTCTGATTATTTCAGAATTAAAAATATTATTTAATTATTATTTTAAGTAAATATTCACCATTATTAAATTCAACGACCATTATATTCTCTAATTCACTATATAAATAATTAAATAAATCAATTATTATACCGCCAGAAATGCGGGTCATTACATTATTCCCCACTTAAAATAATTTCATCCTCTAAATTGCTAAGGTAGAGAACGACCCTATCGAATGGTTAGAACATATTTGTTCACTTCTTAACTTCAATTTCAACTGAACCAATTTAATTTCAATTAAATTATTAATTAATTCTTATCAACGAAAATTTTCAAAAATCCTGAAAATTTTCTAACGCCTTAACTTTTCGAAAAATTTCGCCAGCATCTCCTTTGTACTGGTCAATCGATCAAACTCCAACTCACCTCTCTGGGCCTTCTCCAACCCAAAAGAAAATCAAACAACCGAGCGGCTTACCAATTCGGCTCATAAATCTCATGCTTATATCGAATATAAACTTGTACCTTTTTGTCGGGCATATCATTTTATCCTTTCCACCTGTTATCAATTCAGCGGATACAAGGGTCATCACAATCAAATTCCAATCTGCTTTTATCCACAACACAACCATTCGCTTTTTACCAAGCCAAATTTTTATTTGAACTCGAATTTCTTCTCGATTCCCAACTCTTAACTTGATTATCACATTACACTTCAAATTTGAATCTCACAATCCAATTTGTCTTGATATCATTTTAATTCAATCTCAGGTACCACTTTACTAGCTTTACTTTAATTCAAATTTTCTTTCACAAATTTCTGTTAAATTTGTTTTAATTCAAATAGTCTTTCCCTGGGAGTTTTTAAACAGTTTATTCTTTTCAAAAATCAAATTTTCCTTTTGAACATGTCACTGAGCCCTTAATTAATATTCCATTAGTTAAATCACTTCTCTATTTCTTTATCAATATTTGTTAACCAAATATTTTCAATAACCATATTGGTCTTTTATGTTATTTGGAAAACATTTCCGAATATCGCCTTCCTTTATTTTCTAAACTTTAGAAAATATATGCTACTTATAATTGGGAAATATTCCAATTACTTATCTCTTTTCCGATCTCGTTTATTTCTATACTTAGGAAATATTCTTTATTATATTTCCAAGCTTACACTTATTTTAGGTTAAAACGGATGTTGTGTAAAACATCGTTACAACAACCCAAAATACTATAATCAACTAACTCTTATTCAACATTGATCTTCGAGCCTGAAATCTTACTATTTATTTGTTAATAATGAAATCAATCAAGTTGGGGTATAACTACCTCTCAGACCTTGGCTGTATAACATTTATAACGTCAAAACAGATATGACTACTTACTCGAATAACCAATACCATACAACTACTTATTCACTTTTAAACACGTATACGCTTCCTCTTTCTATTCTTACTAGATTTTATTCTTAGTCTTCCTTTTTGATTTACTATTCTATTTCTAAGTTCGTTTCCTTATCGACTTATATATATATATATATATTGATACGTTGATTTCAAACTATCAAATTATCTTAAAAATATTCTAACTCCTTAAATTCCCGGAAAAATTCGCCATAACCGCCTTTGTACCAGGAGCATCGGGATATTTCAAATATCCTCCCATGGCCCTCGCCCATCCAAAAGAAAAAGAAAAAGCCAAGCGGCAGCCGATACGGAGCATAAAATCTCATATATGAATTAAATACATACCTTTTCGTCGAGCATTCTATTTATATACCTTCATACCTTTTCCATACCTATCTCATGTATATTTATACCTGCCCAATCTATTTTAACTCTACCTGATCGTTTTAACTCAATTCGTTAATTAATTTGTTAATTAACTCTTTAGTCTATTTCACTTTTATATTTGAACATGACATTTTCAAATATATTTTAACTTGCTTATTAATTAATTTGAATCAAAATTTCAAATTTAAGTTCTATATTCGATTTCAAATATCCATTTACAAATCCAATTCACCTTTCAAAGTTCAACTTCAAAATTCAAAACTCGATTAACTAATTCCTCTTCGACTTAGTTAATTCTATTCAATTTCTATTCAAATTTTATATTATAAATCCCATTTGAATTTCTATATTCAAATTTTATATATTCAATTTCTACATATCAAATTCTATTCAAATAAATCCCATTTGAATTTTTATATTCAAATTCTATATATTCAAATTCTATATATCAAATTCTATTCAAATTCCATATTTTAAATCCCATATTAATTTCTATATTCAAATTCTATAATATAAATCCCATTTTGAAATTCAACACAACTTGCCTTTCCCAAAACAAATTCAAAACAATATCTCTGGTAGTAATTCGTCACTTACAACTCGAAAATGATTACTGATGATGCAGCTGTCATCATCGGAATCTATTTTCCAGCGATCGAAGTGAGTTCAATACTATAAAACCATTTCTAAACATTTCCACTTTGAAATTCATTTCAAAATATAATTCACACGGCTTGTAAAACAATTTAAAATCTCCCAGGATCTTAAATTTTTCTTATTTTTTTAATCCAAATCCATTTACAAACACTTATCCAATTTTCCAGAATTTTAATTCAATTTCTGGTTTAAAATTCAGATTTAATTCGCTTCGTAACACTTACACGAATTCTACTTGGTTATATATATAACCATTTTACTTTTATAATCTTACTCGATTATAATAACAACCAATATATCCAATGTACTATAATCATTTCAATATAAATCCTTTATATCAATATATAATTTGGGTAAAATTATTTCGTTTACCCTCTTTCCAAAACATACCATGACGGTTCATCGTATTCGAGTGTTTATAAACTCCTACCGATACAGTGGACCCAACTGATCGACCAGAACACATAAACAACTCAACCAATAAATCCCCACAATATAAAACAGTCTTATATTGAATAACAAATACGCACTCGTATATATATACACTCATACTCAATCTAGGGTATTACTAACCCTATCTCTACCGAGTCACGCCAAGGTAATTCACTTAACCTTATGCTCTGATACCAACTGTAACGGCCCGGGTTTTTGACGATCTTGGTTATCCGATATACAACACATATCGAACATCCAAGGATCGAAAATACCGGTCATTAATGAAAGAAATTAGAGGGTGAGAATAGATAAGATAGAAACTTAGAATAGAAGAAGAAGAAGACAACATCATAGTAACACGAACCTCACAGCGGAATGGATAACATATAATATATATAACATAACTTGAAATATACATCTGTACTTGAATATACATCATTATCAAAGTACAACACTTACAACACAGCGGAAATAACTATAGCTATATAATCCTGAAGCCTCCTGCTCCAAGCTTTTCCAGTATATCTGTAAATCCTGACTACTTGATTGCCCGTACAAAATTGGGCATCCAAGAGTTTAGGGAAAACAACAAAATAAACTCCGGGTCAGTCATGGGACTGGTATGAGTAAAACAATTTAAAACGGTTTGAATAAGTAAACGATATCTCATAAGACAATGCCGTATAACGGAACGGGTTTTTCCCATATGAGAATCCAAATTATCTTTATATCAAAAACCTTTTGATATTATAATAATGTCTATCAACCACAATATAATAATCATCTAGCAAAAACGCTTTCATCTCACGTTCTACATATATAGTATACAATCAAAACTGCAAGCACGTATTGGGCAATGGATTTCCAACTATGACAAGGTATGGAACCACCTTTCGCTAGTGTATCTCTAGAAAGGAATACACTGGGTTGAACAAGAACATCTTGCAACCCGGCCACACATGGACGACCACTCATTTCGCTTGAGTGTATCGAATGTATATCACCAACGGTTGGGATCAGCAACCGTTTCCCGAATGGGACAGCATCAACAATAGATTTTCAGAAGTAAATGAAACTCTAGGTCAGGTGATTATACACCCTACTTAGGAGCGACCGACTTAGCCATGTTGCTTGCCCGATTTCTGTCATTTACCGTTTGATGAGGCTTGATGTTACGCTTCATCATCACATCAGATTCACTTCGAATGCCGCATTGTCAGATCCATCGAAAACCACTAATTGACGTCTACAACAGTACATTTTGTGTTAGCTAAAAGAAGTTTCCTTCTCCGCTTTCACTCTTGGTACGGTTGAAGAAATCAATGTACGTGACCTTTCTGGAAATACTTTGTCAGACATTCATCCATACCGGTCATCCAGGAACAGGATGAACCGAAGGTACTATTCAGTATATCCATCTTAGGCACTGTTATCTAAGATTTATACAACAGACCTTGCACTTTACTCTGTCTTCAATTATCTTTGGCATATATGATTCGAAACGCTTATGCCAATACAGCGTGGTTCTTTGGATAATAATCCAACCGGTCTCTCCATATTAACAACGTTAAAATGGTCAAAATTTCGATAGTCTGTGATTTAACCATCAAAGAAAAACAGGTGTGCAAAAAACGATATCACTTCCAAAGGGAAATTATATCGATCAAACATCATTTAGCATTTATTTCCTTAGTTCATTTTTCATCTCCTGTTTTCCCTATATTAAACATTTCTTATTTTCTAAATTTAGAAAATATATGTTATTACCATTGGAAAACATTTCCATTTCTTGTTTTCTATATCAGAAAACATTTCTGGTTCTTATTTGGAAAACATTTCCAAAACTCCTTCATTGGACTTAGATAGATGTTTAAACAAACCATCGCGATGCCAACTCAAACCATTACGCTTATTAACTAAATTCCTTTAACCCACCTTCACTATCGAACCTTAACCATTCCTTAGTTAACAATGAAGTCAATCAAGTTGGGGTAATACTACCTCTCAGACCTTAACTGAACAACGTTCCTAACCTTTTAATAGACAAAGTTCACCTTTTAATTCTTTAACAACTTCCTTACGTAACTCTCTTTTGAATCATCTCTATTCGATAATTCTTTCCTTCGATAAGGTATATTCGATAACTCTATTCAATTTACTCTATTCGATTAACCCTTTCAATTAACTCTATTAGACTAACGCTATTGGATTAACTCTATTTGATTTAACTCTAGTCGATAACTCCTTTAACTCTATTCGAATAACAAATTTGATTAACTCCTTTAATTCCATTCGAATAAACTATATTCGATTTATTCCTTTAACTCCATTTAACTCTATTCGAATAAACTAATATTCGATAACTCTATTTAACTCTAGTTCGATTTAACACTATCGATTTACTCTAACTGATTAACTCTAACTGGTTTAACTCTAACTGGTTAACTCTAATTGATTAACTCTAACTGGTTAACTCTTATTCGAATAACAAATATTTGATTAACTCTATTCAGCTAACTCGACTCGAGTAACCCCTTTTCGAATAATATATTCGCGATTTACTAACTTTCGAATACCATATTCGATTGACTCCCTTCGAATACCATATTCGATTTAACTCTATTCGAATAACTAAATTCGATTAACTCCTTTTTGAATAAACTATTCATTTATAAAATTTACTTTTAGTAACGGTTCTTCACTTTACAAATGATTTCCTATTTAGTAACGTTTTCCTTTTTATAATATCCTATTCGGTTATAAACAAATTTCCTTTTTATAACTCTATTTATTTTCTAAATATTTCCTTTTTAATTCTATTTGTAAATGGTTTTTCAAATATCTCCTTTTCGATTTCATTTGTAAAGGTTTTACAAATATTCCTCTTTCGATTTCATTTGTAAAGGTTTTACAAATATTCCTTATTCAATCTCATTTGTAAATGGTTTACAAACATTTCTCTTTCTATTTGATTTTTAAATGGTTTACAAACATTTCTCTTTCTAATCTATTTGCAAATGTTTTACAATCATTTCTCTTTCTAATCTATTTGCAAATGGTTTGCAAATAATTCCTTTATGGTTTTCTTTCTATGTATTTTCTATTTATAAATAATCCATTTATAAATAAATTTCTATTTATAAATATTCTCTTTTATAAAATCCTCTGATTTTATAAATATTCTCTTTTCAGTATTCACTTTGACAAATTCCCCTTTTTCTCTAAATCCCGGTATGTTATGGTGTTTAACATATCAAATTACGATGTCCAATATCGTCCATGCACATATAACAACAATAGATTATAAATCACGTCATATATCACAATATATGAAAACAATAAAATAACTGTTGAGGAATCCAGTCGGATTCCTCCAACCTGTTTCCCTGCATCCACACATGTTACACAATAAAATCAACATCACTGTCAGTTCCATATGATATATTCTGTTAAACAAAATCAATATAGAAATTCAACAAACTGACAGCAGTTCAATCGAACAGTCAACACACAGTCAATCAAACAATATTTAATAGTTCTAAAAATACAACATGAAATTATAAACTGTTCAGAGTTAGTGAGATTTACTCACTTTCGCAGTTCATCGTTAAAGAACGATAAACTGTTGTTTGATTTGAATCAAACAGTTCATTTCACCATAAATTCAACCTAGCCCCAATCCACTTCCAGTCAGTTCCATTAAGTAGTGTCCGTCCATATGATCCCAACGCAACTTACGGTTCGTCAATCTAATACAATATGATCAAGTTATGCCATTACGAAGTTAATACACTTTTAAATTAAAATAAAACATAACTTATTCAATTTGGGCCTCACCCACATTCTTGGCCCATTACCCCTTTGAAGCCCACGCACCCGAATTCCCTTCTTCCCAAATTGATATGCCGTGACCTGCTCTTAAACTCAATGCCATTTTCATGCTTTCATCTTTCCACCGTTCTCCACTTCCTCCACGAAAATCCAAACCGGGACCACCGTTGAACTTCTCGCTCAAATCTCCTCCTACCCGAATATAAAAACATCCACTCGCACCTCATCCATTGACCGCGACCTCAGTAGCTGCTCGCGCCACTACAGAAATGCACCGAACATGTTTGACCCCAAATCGAACCAGAAACTCACGAAATGTTCGAATTTTCCTCACGAGTTCAACTATAACCTCAACTACACCAATCGATGCTTAAATCATTCACCATCATGAACCCTAACGGACGCTGTGACTCTTCTAGCGAAAACCGTAGCCACCGAACCCCATAAGATGTACATCGAATCGAAGAGCAAGTGATAACGATATTATATATATATGATTTGAGATTTTCAGGTTTCTCTTGGATTTTATTTTGATTTAAGAGGATCAAAATGTTTAACTGTAAAGAGAAAAATCCTGCAGCGAAATTTCTGTTGACCTCAGGAAGTGAATTTAGGTTTTTAAGGGATAGGTAGGGTATTTATGGGCAAAATAAATATCTAGTTATTTTCGTAGAAGGAATATTCCTGGTATATTCTCCATAGTTAATTCGTTTTTGACTTCTAAAAATTCGTGTGATCACACACGATACCCAAATATCACCAAACTGGACATGCAGCTAGAGTTCGACATTTCGTGTAACGGCAAGGAATTTCGCTCGAACTAAATCAGTCGTTAAACCGATCTAGACCGTTCGATACCCTTGATCGTTTTGAGAACAGGACAAATCAGAACACAAACAGAAGAACATTTCATTGCTATTACAACAATTCCATCAGATACAAGAATATACAGAGTATAATTGAATAAATTACATTCGATAAATATCAGAGATTACAATAAATTACATAGCAGCGGAAAATAATACAAGCACAACTGAAGGTGATATACGGATACAGAGCTTTTCGGATATCATTCCAGCTGTAAACCAGGATCCTTTGAATATAAATCTGCAAAACCAAAACTACTAGCTGCCCGTGTGGAAAATAGGGGCACCCAGAGTTTAGGTTAAAACAATAAACTCCAGGTCAGTCATGTGACTGGTGTGAGAACTAAACCAGTTATTAAAACTTTACTTTAAAAGAGAGTAATTCAAGGGACCACGCCGTATAATACGGAAGGGGTTTTGTAATAACCCGGAAAATCTAAGCCAGTTTAAAAATTTTATTTTGGCAATTTTAGCGAATTTTGTATATTTAAAATGAATTATTTTAAATAATATCGACGAGAAATTTATTTTGAATATAATTCGAACGTATATATTTATACGCGTCGTCGTTAGAATATAAATATTTATATATAATTATAAATAGAATTGAAAATGGCGCGGTAGTTCGATAATTTGATTTCAAACTTCAATTGAATGTACCAGGTGCAAAACAATCCAGATTTTAGTGAAACCAAAAATATTATAATCTATTCGTGAATATATTTCCAACGAATCCGTAAAATCGAAATTTCATTGCGGGAATCAAAAGTTATGCCCAGTTGAAAATTCAGAATAGTCGCTATGCAAATTATACATGGCCGAAAAAGTCATATTTTACATATGGATGAATTTGGACTCGAAACCACTTCCATTGAGTTCAAAATGCCGTTTAGAACTCCGAAAAGTATAAGCTTCGATATATTCCGATATCCTGAATAGTGGTTATGGGCTGGAGTTGTTTGGTTAACAATACATAGCCATTAAAAAGTGAAATTTTGCATACGAGCTCAGAATTCGACGAGATAAATTTTTATGGATTCATAATGACAAATCATTTTGAGTTCCAAATGGCGTGTCGAACGGAGTTAATATGTGGCCGTGAGAGCTGAAACAGTTCCGGGTAAAGCGAGCAGTCATTTTACAAAGGAACATTATTGATACGACCTCAGAATTCGATTTCGTTTTTTTTATGGATTCGTATCGTCTAATAATGGTTAAATCCAAGAGGGCTTGATTTTTTGAGTTAGCATGTGAGCGTGCAAGAAGAAAAGGTGCGCCAAAATCGCATTTTTAGAGCTTATCTGAGCATTTTTGTGATTTTTTTTGAATGGTCAAACGAACTCGGAATTCGATGAAACTTGTTTCGTTGGACTCGTCTTCACGTCTACAATCTCGTGTCCGAAATCCGCGGCCATCGGAGATCGCTAGTGTACAGGCGATACGCGAGAAACTAGCATATAATCACTTTTCCTCCTTTTCTATTTCATAAATTCACTTTTCCTCCTTACTCCACAAAAACTCAAAAATGGCCTCCTCCTCCTAGGTGCCGCTGCCCCTCCTCCCACCGCCGCACCACCTCAGGCCGCCGCACCCCCTCCTCCTCCTCCCCTCCTCCTCCTCCTCCTCCTTCTCTCTCCTCTTTTCATGAACCCTAGGCCTTCAACACCAACCACCACCACTCCGGGCCCCACCACCACCGCCACCACCCACCAGCGGACTCCCCACGCCACATCAGGTCCGGCGGCCCCCCGTCAGGCCATCCCTCCGGCCGTGGGCCCCCCCGGTCACCAAAAACTCATTTTACACTAATTGCCCGTTTTGCAAATGACACCCTGTCCTTATTTCGCAAATAACTCCAAAACGGTGCATTTTTGGCCAAAGTCCCTCTAGACCAAAGTTGTAGAGCACGAAATTCTCTTCGATTTGGCTATATGGAATTCGTGTTTTGGAGTTCGGAGCTGCTCGGAAAACGCGTTCGAAGTCTGCTGTTCAAAAGCGGTAAAATTCGTGTACTTTCGCGAATTCTGGCGAATTGGAGCATTTTCGGCAAAAAGACCCTTAGGCGAAAGTTGTCCGGAATGGCGCGTTTAAGCTAGATAAAAGATGGTGTGAAGATTAAAGCTCGTTTGCAAATTCTGGAACCAGAACAGCGAATCCGGGCGTTAGAAAAAAAAGTGAGTTTTCTCCGTTTTAAAGCTTCTACAGTTTTTGACATATGAAGTAAATAAAAATATGATCTTTATATTATAGAGAGGATAAAAATCCGATTTTTAACTTATAGAAGATATAAAGATAAGATTTTTATATAATGTAGATATTAAAAATATGATTTTTATATATGTAGTGGCTATAGGCAACGAAATTGACAAAAGGCGAGCACGGCGAAGATTTTCTACATAAGAAGAGTCGTGGCGTTTGGTTTAGCTATTGGTGAGAACTTCTCACTCAAATTTTTTTTTTCTAGTTATATATATATATTAGGATGCAGACGGTGTTTAGTAGCACCCGACACCATCGTCCACAGACCATGGACTTGTTTGTTTGGTTGTGTAGTTGGTAAGATTATTTGATTTGAATTGAATTGTTTGGTGAATTGAATTTGATTTGATTGATATGTGTATGGCGTGGGCCATTATTAGACCGCGGATAAGGCTAGGCCTTGTCCCGTTTCTAGTATCGTGCCGTTATGCCACCGATTTTTTTTAAAATAAGTTAGAAAAATAAAGATAGCATTTTATTTAATAAATGAACCGAATAGAATATTCATAGGTTGAATAAAATAATTTGGTCGTTGAAAATATAATTTTTAACGTGAATGTGAATAAATAAATATTCATTTACAATCCGGACAGTTTGTTTATGTACACTGATTTGACTGACATTGATTGGGACGATAAATTTTACACATCGCCCAACTGCACAAATAAAAATCTATGTTTGTTGATTTGAAACCCCATACGGGTATTGGGATAAAATACGGCATACACTAATCCCAATAATTAGTTGTATGTCGATCGATGGATCGACAGGCTGTTATAAGCGTTAGATATCTATATTTGATGCTTATACAGTGTAGGGCACTTTGGATGATGGTTGATTATTTATCGTTGCTATTATACACATGTGTTGTATGGAATCCATATAATTAACTTTATATGGTAATTGATTGGGCCTCATTCCAATTTAGAAAATAAAGAATATTATAAAATAAAGGTTCATGTGTTGACCATACTCATCCGTTGAGATTAGTCATGTGTGGAACGAAATATTTTAACAATAAAATTTACATCTTTACCATTATAAAATAAAAGTTCATGTGTTGACCGTACTCATCCGTTGAGATTAGTCATGTGTTGAATGAAATATTTTAACAATAAAATTTACATCTTTATCATATATAAAATTAGAAACTAACTGGAAAATAGATAAGAAGAGTGGTCTCCTGGATATTGATCTGATGCTGGTTTCGGTCTTCGGGGTTAACATTCAGGGAATCGTTCTCTTACTAATTTACGATTGGAGTCTGATTTGAAATCAAACGATAGATACCCTAATTTTTATAAAATATATTAAATAACAAAAATAGTCACACGTGGACAATACTCATTCGTTGAGATTAGTCGTGTGTTGACAAAAATAAATATTCATTTGTTGAATAGAATAACGGAATTGTTGGAATATACAAAGCCGTGTTGATTAGAGATGCGCTATTTTGACGCGAACGATATTTATGTCGATTATATTCGTTTTTGAATTGAATTGAATTGAATAGAAAACGAATTTGAATTGAATTGAATAGAAAACGAATTCAAATTGGATTGAATAGAAAATGAATTCAAATTGAATTGAAATTTGAATTGAATTTAAATGAATTTTAAAACGAATCTATAAGGAAAAATTCAATTTTGATTTGAATTGGAAATAGAAGTTGAAATGTTTTTGAAACGAATTTAAAACTATTTATAAATTTCGTTTTAAATAGAAATCGACGAAATATATATTATATATATAATATAATGGCTTGAATAGAATGCGCCGCGCTGCGGCAGTTCTTAAATTTCGACCATTGACTTCGAATGGGTATTACGGGAGATCCGACCGTCGGATTCTCCTAAAACCGGAACCGTTGGGTTCGTATCGAAAAGAGCTTTCTAACGAATATTTGAAATTTGAAATCTAACGGTTAGATTTGGAGATACGTCCAAATCAAATTTGGAAAAGGTCGTTGTAAGTGCAGTTCGATGGCCGTTGATGGAAATCGACTGTACGGGCCTTGATAAAATTATTAAAAATAACAATAAGTTGTGTAAAATCATAAGAAATGATTTGGGAAAAATTGGGATGAAAAACTCCATATTTGGAAAGATAAAAATAGATTTTTATCGAAATGAACTAGTTTTGAACAAAAATTAAAACCCATTTATTTTTAAATAAATAAATTGGATTTGAAATGGGTTGTAAATAGAATTGATTTGTGGGTTTATCATGAAGGGTGTTTTAAATGACACTTGTTCTTTAACCCGATAATAAATAGAATGTGATTTGGGTTTGTCGTGAACTGTGTTTTAAATGACATTAGTTCTTTAACCCAGTAAAAGGAGTTTTAATGAATCTGTAATTAGATTGAAATGTGAATTGATAATCTAAATTATCAAATTTAGAAAGTGAGCGAGAAGGGAGTATCACCAGTTTTGCTCCAAAACGATAGTCAAATCTTTAATTAGATTCGAACGTGGAATGGTAATTAACTTTACCGATAACACCGTGGTATTAGATATGGAGTATCACCAGTTCTTGTTGCTGGCCCTGAGTAGGCCGGGTACGCATGATAGGGGGTTCTCGCTTCGCGGTTTGGTGGCGAACGGGAGACTCTTACCCCTACATGTCGCAGTTTAGAGCGTTGGTTCGCCAGTAGGCGCGAGACTCGAGAGGGTCGCCGTAAAACAAGGGATTGAGGGACCATGTAGGAGCCCCGGTGGGTATTACCTGCTGCTTGGGGGATGAAGGGATGGTTGCAAAGCCTACCGGATTTCGTCGGCTATCTTCATTTGGTATCAGAGCTTTGGTTTACAGAGCTCGAGAACAAGACACATTAGAACCATACGAAAGAATTCATCAGATATTGGATTAGCAATATCCAATTAGAATGACTCGTTAGAGATAGGATCAGTAGTATCCTAGAACGAGTGTGAAGAGTATATTTTTCAAATGAAAACAATTTAGTTTTAAAATTTAAATCGTTTTAAACGTATTTGATTATTTATTTATTTTGAATTTGGACAATCGAGTATATAAAGATTTTGCTTATACGCGTCATGAACGTATATTCGAAGTTTTAATATACTGGATAGATATAGAATCACATTCTAGATACCCGGAGATGATTCTGATGATTGATCGATCATCATCAGAACTTATGTTCGTGTTTCGAAGGTATGATATCTATATATTTCCTTTAGACTGGTGTGAGAACCAAAACTTATATAGATAGATTTATTTGTTGTGATTTGGCATCAAAAACATGATTTTCTGTATATATATCAAAATTTATGAATTTGAAACGTTAATTCACTAATTGATTGATGTTTGTGTTGTTTGTTTATTTGTTTGATAATTTTGAACCATTTAGCCTAATAGAATCAAATATTGAATATTATTGGAAATTGGTCGCATTTGCTTGCATATACATGTACTTACATTGAACAGGTCATAGCAAGGAGGCTAGAGCAGAGAATAAAATTTGTTTGCCCGACAAATAGGTACATATTTACTATAATTTACTGTTTTGTTTAGGTGATGATGATTTTATGAGCCGATTGGCTAGCCGCTTGGCCTTTTCATTTTCTTTTTGAGATCAGAAGGCCTGTATGGCAATTTCGGGATTTTCCCGCGCTCCCCGTACAAAGGAGGTTATGGCGAATTTTTTCGAAAATTCCGGGTGTTAGCCAAATTTTTGAAAATTTGAAAATTCTCAGAAACTGAAAAGTTGGAGAATGGAAGCCAGATCGATCGTAGAGTTGATTAATCAAACCACTTTCGACTTTGTTCCTTTTCGGGGACGAAAAGTTTTAAGTGGGGGAGATTGTAATAACCCGGAAAATCTGAGCCAGTTTAAAATTTTTATTTTGGCAATTTTAGCGAATTTTGAATATTTAAAATGAATTATTTTAAATAATATCGACGAGAAATTTATTTTGAATATAATTCGAACGTATATATTTATACGCGTCGTCGTTAGAATATAAATATTTATATATAATTATAAATAGAATTGAAAATGGTGCGGTAGTTCGATAATCCGATTTCAAACTTCAATTGAATGTACCGGGTGCAAAACAATCCGGATTTTAGTGAAACCAAAAATTTTAGAATCTATTTGTGAATATCTTTCCAATGAATCCGAAAAATTGAAATTCCATAGCGGGAATCAAAAGTTATGCCCAGTTGAAAATTCAGAATAGTCGCTATGCAAATTATACATGGCCCAAAAAGTCAAATTTTACATATGGATGAATTTGGACTCGAAACCACTTCCATTGAGTTCAAAATGCTGTTTAGAACTCCGAAAAGTATAAGCTTCGATATATTCCGATATCCTGAATAGTGGCTATGGGCTGGAGTTGTTCGGTTAACAATACATAGCCCTTAAAAAGTGAAATTTTGCATACGAGCTCAGAATTCGACGAGATAAATTTTTATGGATTCATAATGACAAATCATTGTTGAGTTCCAAATGGCGCATCGAAAGGAGTTAATATGTGGCCGTGCGAGCTGAAACAGTTCCGGGTAAAGCGAGCAGTCATTTTACAAAGGAACATTATTGATACGACCTCAGAATTCGATTTCGTTTTTTTTATGGATTCGTATCGTCTAATAATGGTTAAATCCAAGAGGGCTTGATTTTTTGAGTTAGCATGTGAGCGTGCGAGAAGAAAAGGTGCGCCAAAATCGCATTTTTAGAGCTTATCTGAGCACTTTTGTGATTTTTTTTGAATAGTCAAACGAACTCGGAATTCGACGAAACTTGTTTCGTTGGACTCGTCTTCACGTCTACTATCTCGTGTCCGAAATCCGCGGCCATCGGAGATCGCTAGCATTCAGGCGATACGCGAGAAACTAGCATATAATCACTTTTCCTCCTTTTCTATTTCATAAATTCACTTTTCCTCCTTCCTCCACAAAAACTCAAAAATGGCCTCCTCCTCCTCCTAGGTGCCGCTGCACCTCCTCCCACCGCCACCGCCGCACCACCTCAGGCTGCCGCACCCCCTCCTCCCCTCCTCCTCCTTCTCTCTCCTCTTTTCATGAACCCTAGGCCTTCAACACCAACCACCACCACTCTGGGCCCCACCACCACCGCCACCACCCACCAGCGGACTCCCCACGCCACATCAGGTCCGGCGCCCCCCCCCCCTCAGGCCATCCCTCCGGCGGGCCTCCCCGATCACCAAAAACTCATTTTACACTAATCGCTCGTTTTGCAAATAACACCCTGTCCTTATTTCGTAAATAACTCCTAAACAATGCGTTTTTGGCCAAAGTCCGTCTCGACCAAAGTTGTAGAGCACGAAATTCTCTTTGATTTGGCTATATAGAAATCGTGTTTTGGAGTTCGGAGCTGCTCGGAAAACGCGTTCGAAGTCTGCTGTTCAAAAGCGGTAAAATTTGTGTACTTTCGCGAATTCTGGCGAATTGGAGCATTTTTGGCAAAAAGACCCTTAGGAGAAAGTTGTCCAGAATGGAGCGTTTAAGCTAGGAAAAAGATGGTGTGAAGATTGAAGCTCGTTTGCAAATTCTGGAACCAGAACAGCGAATCCGGGTGTTAGAAAAAAAAGTGAGTTTTCTCCGTTTTAAAGCTTCTATAGTTTTTGACATATGAAGTAAATAAAAATATGATCTTTATATTATAGAGAGGATAAAAATCCGATTTTTAACTTATAGAAGATATAAAGATAAGATTTTTATATAATGTAGATATTAAAAATATGATTTTTATATATGTAGTGGCTACGGGCAACGAAATAGACAAAAAGCGAGCACGGCGAAGATTTTCTACATAAGAAGAGTCGTGGCGTTTGGTTTAGCTATTGGTGAGAACTTCTCACTCAAAATTTCTTTTTCTAGTTATATATATATATACTAGGATGCAGACGGTGTTTAGTAGCACCCGACACCATCGTCCACAGACCATGGACTTGTTTGTTTGGTTGTGTAGTTGGTTAGATTATTTGGTTTGAATTGAATTGTTTGGTGAATTGAATTTGATTTGATTGATATGTGTATGGCGTGGGCCATTATTAGACCGCGGATAAGGCTAGGCCTTGTCCCGTTTCTAGTATCGTGCCGTTATGCCACCGAATTTTTTTAAAATAAGTTAGAAGAATAAAGATAGCATTTTATTTAATAAATGAACCGAATAGAATATTCATAGGTTGAATAAAATAATTTGGTCGTTGAAAATATAATTTTTAACGTGAATGTGAATAAATAAATATTCATTTACAAACCGGACGGTTTGTTTATGTACACTGATTTGACTGACATTGATTGGGACGATAAATTTTACACATCGCCCAACTGCACAAATAAAAATCTATGTTTGTTGATTTGAAACCCCATACGGGTATTGGGATAAAATACGGCATACACTAATCCCAATAATTAGTTGTATGTCGATCGATGGATCGACAGGCTGTTATAAGCGTTAGATATCTATATTTGATGCTTATACAGTGTAGGGCACTTTGGATGATGGTTGATTATTTATCGTTGCTATTATACACATGTGTTGTATGGAATCCATATAATTAACTTTATATGGTAATTGATTGGGCCTCATTCCAATTTAGAAAATAAAGAATATTATAAAATAAAGATTCATGTGTTGACCGTACTCATCCGTTGAGATTAGTCATGTGTGGAACGAGATATTTTAACAATAAAATTTACATCTTTACCATTATAAAATAAAAGTTCATGTGTTGACCGTACTCATCCGTTGAGATTAGTCATGTGTTGAATGAAATATTTTAACAATAAAATTTACATCTTTATCATATATAAAATTAGAAACTAACTGGAAAATAGATAAGAAGAGTGATCTCCTGGATATTGATCTGATGCTGGTTTATGTCTTCGGGGTTAACATTCAGGGAATCGTTCTCTTACTATTTTACGATTGGAGTCTGATTTGAAATCAAACGATAGATACCCTAATTTTTATAAAATATATTAAATAACAAAAATAGTCACACGTGGACAATACTCATTCGTTGAGATTAGTCGTGTGTTGACAAAAATAAATATTCATTTGTTGAATAGAATAACGGAATTGTTGGAATATACAAAGCCGTGTTGATTAGAGATGCGCTATTTTGACGCGAACGATATTTATGTCGATTATATTCGTTTTTGAATTGAATTGAATTGAATAGAAAACGAATTTGAATTGAATTGAATAGAAAACGAATTCAAATTGGATTGAATAGAAAATGAATTCAAATTGAATTGAAATTTGAATTGAATTTAAATGAATTTTAAAACGAATCTATAAGGAAAAATTCAATTTTGATTTGAATTGGAAATAGAAGTTGAAATGTTTTTGAAACGAATTTAAAACTATTTATAAATTTCGTTTTAAATAGAAATCGACGAAATATATATTATATATATTATATATATAATATAATGGCTTGAATAGAATGCGCCGCGCTGCGGCAGTTCGTAAATTTCGACCATTGACTTCGAACGGGTATTACGGGAGATCCGACCGTCGGATTCTCCTAAAACCGGAACCGTTGGGTTCGTATCGAAAAGAGCTTTCTAACGAATATTTGAAATTTGAAATCTAACGGTTAGATTTGGAGATACGTCCAAATCAAATTTGGAAAAGGTCGTTGTAAGTGCAGTTCGATGGCCGTTGATGGAAATCGACTGTACGGGCCTTGATAAAATTATTAAAAATATCAATAATTTGTGTAAAATCATAAGAAATGATTTGGGAAAAATTGGGATGAAAAACTCCATATTTGGAAAGATAAAAATAGATTTTTATCGAAATGAACTAGTTTTGAACAAAAATTAAAACCCATTTATTTTTAAATAAATAAATTGGATTTGAAATGGGTTGTAAATAGAATTGATTTGTGGGTTTATCGTGAAGGGTGTTTTAAATGACACTTGTTCTTTAACCCGATAATAAATAGAATGTGATTTGGGTTTGTCGTGAACTGTGTTTTAAATGACATTAGTTCTTTAACCCAGTAAAAGGAGTTTTAATGAATCTGTAATTAGATTGAAATGTGAATTGATAATCTAAATTATCAAATTTAGAAAGTGAGCGAGAAGGGAGTATCACCAGTTTTGCTCCAAAACGATAGTCAAATCTTTAATTAGATTCGAACGTGGAATGGTAATTAACTTTACCGATAACACCGTGGTATTAGATATGGAGTATCACCAGTTCTTGTTGCTGGCCCTGAGTAGGCCGGGTACGCATGATAGGGGGTTCTCGCTTCGCGGTTTGGTGGCGAACGGGAGACTCTTACCCCTACATGTCGCAGTTTAGAGCGTTGGTTCGCCAGTAGGCGCGAGACTCGAGAGGGTCGCCGTAAAACAAGGGATTGGGGGATCATGTAGGAGCCTCGGTGGGTATTACCTGCTGCTTGGGGGATGAAGGGATGGTTGCAAAGCCTACCGGATTTCGTCGGCTATCTTCATTTGGTATCAGAGCTTTGGTTTACAGAGCTCGAGAACAAGACACATTAGAACCATACGAAAGAATTCATCAGATATTGGATTAGCAATATCCAATTAGAATGACTCGTTAGAGATAGGATCAGTAGTATCCTAGAACGAGTGTGAAGAGTATATTTTTCAAATGAAAACAATTTAGTTTTAAAATTTAAATCGTTTTAAACGTATTTGATTATTTATTTATTTTGAATTTGGACAATCGAGTATATAAAGATTTTTCTTATACGCGTCATGAACGTATATTCGAAGTTTTAATATACTGGATAGATATAGAATCACATTCTAGATACCCGGAGATGATTCTGATGATTGATCGATCATCATCAGAACTTATGTTCGTGTTTCGAAGGTATGATATCTATATATTTCCTTTAGACTGGTGTGAGAACCAAAACTTATATAGATAGATTTATTTGTTGTGATTTGGCATCAAAAACATGATTTTCTGTATATATATCAAAATTTATGAATTTGAAACATTAATTCACTAATTGATTGATGTTTGTGTTGTTTGTTTATTTGTTTGATAATTTTGAACCATTTAGCCTAATAGAATCAAATATTGAATATTATTGGAAATTGGTCGCATTTGCTTGCATATACATGTACTTACATTGAACAGGTCATAGCAAGGAGGCTAGAGCAGAGAATAAAATTTGTTTGCCCGACAAATAGGTACATATTTACTATAATTTACTGTTTTGTTTAGGTGATGATGATTTTATGAGCCGATTGGCTAGCCGCTTGGCCTTTTCATTTTCTTTTTGAGATCAGAAGGCCTGTATGGCAATTTCGGGATTTTCCCGTGCTCCCCGTACAAAGGAGGTTATGGCGAATTTTTTTCGAAAATTCCGGGTGTTAGCCAAATTTTTGAAAATTTGAAAATTCTCAGAAACTGAAAAGTTGGAGAATGGAAGCCAGATCGAACGTAGAGTTGATTAATCAAACCACTTTCGACTTTGTTCCTTTTCGGGGACGAAAAGTTTTAAGTGGGGGAGATTGTAATAACCCGGAAAATCTGAGCCAGTTTAAAATTTTTATTTTGGCAATTTTAGCGAATTTTGAATATTTAAAATGAATTATTTTAAATAATATCGACGAGAAATTTATTTTGAATATAATTCGAACGTATATATTTATACACGTCGTCGTTAGTATATAAATATTTATATATAATTATAAATAGAATTGAAAATGGTGCGGTAGTTCGATAATCCGATTTCAAACTTCAATTGAATGTACCGGGTGCAAAACAATCCGGATTTTAGTGAAACCAAAAATTTTAGAATCTATTTGTGAATATCTTTCCAACGAATCCGAAAAATTGAAATTCCATAGCGGGAATCAAAAGTTATGCCCAGTTGAAAATTCAGAATAGTCGCTATGCAAATTATACATGGCCCAAAAAGTCAAATTTTACATATGGATGAATTTGGACTCGAAACCACTTCCATTGAGTTCAAAATGCTGTTTAGAACTCCGAAAAGTATAAGCTTCGATATATTCCGATATCCTGAATAGTGGCTATGGGCTGGAGTTGTTCGGTTAACAATACATAGCCCTTAAAAAGTGAAATTTTGCATACGAGCTCAGAATTCGACGAGATAAATTTTTATGGATTCATAATGACAAATCATTGTTGAGTTCCAAATGGCGCGTCGAAAGGAGTTAATATGTGGCCGTGCGAGCTGAAACAGTTCCGGGTAAAGCGAGCAGTCATTTTACAAAGGAACATTATTGATACGACCTCAGAATTCGATTTCGTTTTTTATGGATTCGTATCGTCTAATAATGGTTAAATCCAAGAGGGCTTGATTTTTTGAGTTAGCATGTGAGCGTGCGAGAAGAAAAGGTGTGCCAAAATCGCATTTTTAGAGCTTATCTGAGCATTTTTGTGATTTTTTTTGAATGGTCAAACGAACTCGGAATTCGACGAAACTTGTTTCGTTGGACTCGTCTTCACGTCTACTATCTCGTGTCCGAAATCCGCGGCCATCGGAGATCGCTAGCATTCAGGCGATACGCGAGAAACTAGCATATAATCACTTTTCCTCCTTTTCTATTTCATAAATTCACTTTTCCTCCTTCCTCCACAAAAACTCAAAAATGGCCTCCTCCTCCTCCTAGGTGCCGCTGCCCCTCCTCCAACCGCCACCGCCGCACCACCTCAGGCTGCCGCACCCCCTCCTCCTCCTCCCCTCCTCCTCCTTCTCTCTCCTCTTTTCATGAACCCTAGGCCTTCAACACCAACCACCACAACTCCGGGCCCCACCACCACCGCCACCACCCACCAGCGGACTCCCCACGCCACATCAGGTCCGGCGCCCCCCCCCCCTCAAGCCATCCCTCCGGCGGGCCTCCCCGATCACCAAAAACTCATTTTACACTAATCGCCCGTTTTGCAAATAACACCATGTCCTTATTTCGTAAATAACTCCTAAACGGTGTGTTTTTGGCCAAAGTCCCTCTCAACCATAGTTGTAGAGAACGAAATTCTCTTCGATTTGGCTATATAGAAATCGTGTTTTGGAGTTCGGAGCTGCTCGGAAAACGCGTTCGAAGTCTGCTGTTCAAAAGCGGTAAAATTTGTGTACTTTCGCGAATTCTGGCGAATTGGAGCATTTTTGGCAAAAAGACCCTAAGGCGAAAGTTTTCCAGAATGGCGTGTTTAAGCTAGGAAAAAGATGGTGTGAAGATTGAAACTCGTTTGCAAATTCTGGAACCAGAACAGCGAATCCGGGCGTTAGAAAAAAAAGCGAGTTTTCTCCGTTTTAAAGCTTCTATAGTTTTTGACATATGAAGTAAATAAAAATATGATCTTTATATTATAGAGAGGATAAAAATCCGATTTTTAACTTATAGAAGATATAAAGATAAGATTTTTATATAATGTAGATATTAAAAATATGATTTTTATATATGTAGTGGCTACGGGCAACGAAATTGACAAAAGGCGAGCACGACGAAGATTTTCTACATAAGAAGAGTCGTGGCATTTGGTTTAGCTATTGGTGAGAACTTCTCACTCAAAGTTTCTTTTTCTAGTTATATATATATACTAGGATGCAGACGGTGTTTAGTAGCACCCGACACCATCGTCCACAGACCATGGACTTGTTTGTTTGGTTGTGTAGTTGGTTAGATTATTTGGTTTGAATTGAATTGTTTGGTGAATTGAATTTGATTTGATTGATATGTGTATGGCGTAGGCCATTATTAGACCAGGGATAAGGCTAGGCCTTGTCCCGTTTCTAGTATCGTGCCGTTATGCCGCCGAAATTTTCTAAAATAAGTTAGAAAAATAAAGATAGCATTTTATTTAATAAATGAACCGAATAGAATATTCATAGGTTGAATAAAATAATTTGGTCGTTGAAAATATAATTTTTAACGTGAATGTGAATAAATAAATATTCATTTACAAACCAGACGGTTTGTTTATGTACACTGATTTGACTGACATTGATTGAGACGATAAATTTTACACATCGCCCAACTGCACAAATAAAAATCTATGTTTGTTGATTTGAAACCCCACACGGGTATTGGGATAAAATACGGCATACACTAATCCCAATAATTAGTTGTATGTCGATCGATGGATCGACAGGCTGTTATAAGCGTTAGATATCTATATTTGATGCTTGTACAGTGTAGGGCACTCTGGATGATGGTTGATTATTTATCGTTGCTATTATACACATGTGTTGTATGGAATCCATATAATTAACTTTATATGGTAATTGATTGGGCCTCATTCCAATTTAGAAAATAAAGAATATTATAAAATTAAGGTTCATGTGTTGACCGTACTCATCCGTTGAGATTAATCATGTGTTGAACGAAATATTTTAACAATAAAATTTACATCTTTACCATTATAAAATAAAAGTTCATGTGTTGACCATACTCATCCGTTGAGATTAGTCATGTGTTGAACGAAATATTTTAACAATAAAATTTACATCCTTATCATATATAAAATTAGAAACTAACTGGAAAATAGATAAGATGAGTGGTCTCCTGGATATTGATCTGATGTTGGTTTCGGCCTTCGGGTTTAATATTCAGGGAATCGTTCTCTTACTAATTTACGATTGGAGTCTGATTTGAAATCAAACGATAGATACCCTAATTTTTATAAAATATATTAAATAACAAAAATAGTCACACGTGGACAGTACTCATTCGTTGAGATTAGTCGTGTGTTGACAAAAATAAATATTCATTTGTTGAATAGAATAACGGAATTGTTGGAATATACAAAGCCGTGTTGATTAGAGATGCGCTATTTTGATGCGAACGATATTTATATCGATTATATTCGTTTTTGAATTAAATTGAATAGAAAACGAATTTGAATTGAATTGAATAGAAAACGAATTCAAATTGGATTGAATAGAAAATGAATTCAAATTGAATTGAAATTTGAATTGAATTTAAATGAATTTTAAAACGAATCTATAAGGAAAAATTCAATTTTGATTTGAATTGGAAATAGAAGTTGAAATGTTTTTGAAACGAATTTAAAACTATTTATAAATTTCGTTTTAAATAGAAATCGACGAAATATATATTATATATATTATATATATAATATAATGGCTTGAATAGAATGCGCCACGCTACGGTAGTTCGTAAATTTCGACCATTGACTTCGAACAGATATTACGGGAGATCCGGCCGTCGGATTCTCCTAAAACCGGAACCGTTGGGTTCGTATCGAAAAGAGCTTTCTCACGAATATTTGAAATTTGAAATCTAACAGTTGGATTTGGAGATACGTCCAAATCAAATTTGGAAAAGGTCGTTGTAAGTGCAGTTCGATGGCCGTTGATGGAAATCGACTGTACGGGCCTGGATAAAATTATTAAAAATATCAATAATTTGTGTAAAATCATAAGAAATGATTTGGGAAAAATTGGAATGAAGAACTCCATATTTGGAAAGATAAAAATAGATTTTTATCGAAATGAACTAGTTTTGAACAAAAATTAAAACCCATTTATTTTTAAATAAATAAATTGGATTTGAAATGGGTTGTAAATAGAATTGATTTGTGGGTTTATCGTGAAGGGTGTTTTAAATGACACTTGTTCTTTAACCCGATAATAAATAGAATGTGATTTGGGTTTGTCGTGAACTGTGTTTTAAATGACATTAGTTCTTTAACCCAGTAAAAGGAGTTTTAATGAATCTGTAATTAGATTGAAATGTGAATTGATAATCTAAATTATTAAAATTTAGAAAGTGAGCGAGAAGGGAGTATCACCAGTTTTGCTCCAAAACGATAGTCAAATCTTTAATTAGATTTGAACGTGGAATTGTAATTAACTTTACCGATAACACCGTGGTATTAGATATGGAGTATCACCAGTTTTGCTTCATGGGATGAATAGGTTGGGATTGGGAAATAAAATAAATAATTACTTCGGTGTGGTTCGCTAATCTCGACTAGTTTGGAAAACCATAATTTGGTTTGAAATGACATCCAAAGGAAGATTAAAGAATAAATTTAAAGAATTTATCTTGGATAAAATTAATGGGAACCTTTCCCTAAGAATATGAAATTTAGAAACTAGCTGTAGGTTAGTTAAGAAGAATGGTTTCCTGGATATTGATCTGATGTTGGTTTTGGCCTTCGGGGTTAATATTTGGGAAATTGTTCTCTTGCTAATTTGCGGTTAGTGGCTGCTGAATTGGAATGAGGCGTATGTTGTATTTGTGTAACATTTGTTTTTAATATACGCGGGTTGTTCGGAAAGGCCGGATTTATGCCCATTCTGAATAACCGATTTGACGATATGTCGAAGATGAAGACGGTGGTTGAAGATCGGAAGTCTTCACATCGTCTGGGTGATTACTGATGATCTTGATTGGGCTGTACACCCAAGATGAGGAAATCAGTTGGTGGTTGTCCAGACGTACTTGGAGATCGATGGATATGCGAGGAAAGTGCCTCCGGTTTCGTTCAGACCCAGAACGAACTTGTAAATGGATTGTGTGTCTGACATTGGATTTTATTCTGTGTTGATTGATTTCTGTTAAATATATATCTGTTTGGCGGCGGAGAATTTATTCTCTTGCTTAACGCCCTTCTCTGAGACGTACGAGCTTAGAGGTTATATATCGATAGATATCAATCGCATAGCATGAATTGCCTGTGTGGCACGCTGAGTTGCATGGATCAGGGCTTCTGTTGAAAAGCAAAGTCTTGTGGTTGATGATCAAAGCACAACCTAAGTGGCAGCTTTGTGTATAACGTGAATTCGCGAGCCTCACACCTCGGTATGAGTTAAAACGGGATAAGGACTGCAGGGAGAGCACGAAGTTTCTTTCTAGCTTTGGTGGTGTCAGTGACTTACCAGCCCTGACAATTATATAATTTTCACCTATGTGGTTGTTGGATGAGGCGCCTCGATTTTAGGTCTGTAAGGACCGGGAAACGTGTGTTCAGGAATAATTAATCCTCAAACGGAAGAGAGGACCAGCCCTGAAGCATCCAGGGGTTACCCAGAGTGTGTAGTCCCGAGGCATTTGCTAGAGTGTCTCGAAGCGGAGAGGAGCTTGCCCCTTGCCTCGACTCATGACGGAAATCCAATTTCCAATACGTGTATTGCGGTTTTATTTGTAGAGCCTAGTATGGCGACATGATAGATGGTACCCATGCCGCCTAGGATTGATATTTATGATTGAAATTGTTTTGACACTATACACTTATTATAGTATCAAATGATTTGTTTTAAACGTATCAAGCATGTTTGGCTATTATAAGGGAAAACCCTATCCTCCGTCTTGCGTTGCATTGTGTGATGGGACCTGGGTCTTATAATAGCTTCATTTTTCGAAAAAGCATTGCGCTGTTTATTCTATGCACTGGTATTCTTGGGAGGAAACCCGTTCCGTGTTATACGATGTGGTCCCTTGAATTACTCTCTTTTAAAGTAAAGTTTTAAATAACTGTTTTAGTTCTCACACCAGTCACATGACTGACCTGGAGTTTATTGTTTTAACCTAAACTCTGGGTTCCCGTATTTTCGACACGGGCAGCTAGTAGTTTTGGTTTTGCAGATTTATATTCACAGGATCCTGATTTACAGCTGGAACGATGCTCGGAAAGCTCTGTATCCGTGTATTACTTTCAGTTGTGTTTTGTATATTTTTCCGCTGCTATGTAATTTATTGTAATCTCTGATATTTATCGAATGTAATGTATTCATTTATACTCTGTATATTCTTGTATCTGATGGAATTGTTGTAATAGCAATGAAACGTTCTTCCGTCTGCGTTCTGATTTGTCTTGTCCTCACAGTAATTCGTTCTTTCTCATCTCTTCAGAGACCGGGGAATATCGGGTCGCTTCAGGTTTCCTCCCAAGAATACCAGTGCATAGAAAAGACAAAGCAATGCTTTTTCGAAAAATGAAGCTATTATAAGACCTAGGTCCCATCACACAATGCAACGCAAGCCGAAGGATAGGGTTTTCCCTTATAATAGCCAAACATGCTTGGTACGTTTAAAACGAATCATTTGATACTATTATATGTGTATAGTGTCAAAACAATTTCAATCATAAATATCAATCCTAGGCGGCATGGGTACCATCTATCATGTCGCCATTCTAGGCTCTACAAATAAAACCGAAATATCTCGTATTGGAAATTGGATTTCTGTCATGAGTCGAGGCAAGGGGCAAGCTCCTCTCCGCTTCGAGACACTCTAGCAAATGTCCCAGGACTACACACTCTGGGTAACCCTTGGATCTTCAGGGATGGTCCTCTCTTACGTTTGAGGATTAATTATTCCTAAACACACGTTTCCCAAATCATTTCTTATGATTTTACACAAATTATTAATATTTTTAATAACTTTATCAAGGCCCATACAGTCGATTTCCAACAACGGCCATCGAACCGCACTTACAACGACCTTTTCTGAATTTGATTTGTACGTATCTCCAAATCCAACCGTTATATTTCAAATTTCTAATATTCGTTGGAAAGCTCTTTTCGATACGAACCCAACGGTTCCGGTTTTAGGAGAATCCGACGTTCGGTTCTCCCGTAATGCCCATTCGAAGTCAATGGTCGAAATTCGCGAACTACCACGGCGCGGCGCATTCTATTCAGGCCATTATATTTTATATATAATATACATAATATATATTTTGTCGATTTCTATTTAAAACGAATTTTATAAATAGTTTTAAACTCGTTTCAAAAACAATTTCAACTTCCATTTCCAGTTCAAATCAAAATTGAATTTTTTTTCTTATAAATTCGTTTTCCCTTCATTTCTATTTGATTTCGATTCAAATCGATTTCAATTCAAATCGATTTCAATTCTATTTCAATTCGTTTTCAATTGAATTCTGTTCAATTCGTTTTATTTTCAACCCAATTCGAACCAATGAAACTAGTTTCATCGAATTCCGACTTCGCATGCTCACACAGAGTATTTTTAACCGTCGAAATACTGACTGTTTCTCACTCTAAAAATCCGTACGACCACACAGTGACTCTAAAAATCACGGAACTTGGAATCTAACAATAATTTGATGTTGCGGATCCAACAAAATTAGTTTCGTCAAATTCTGAGGTCGTTTGCAAAACTGACTATTTTTAAAGCTCTAGATGACCCATTTAAATATATAAATATATTTAAATACAATTAAATTAAATATAAATAAATTTATATTATCGTATATATTCACATGGAATATCATACAGCTCAGAAAACCCTATATGGATTTCTAAATTGATATTTCAAATCTGGATCAACCCGATGTTCGATTTATATTGAAATTCCTTTTTAAAATATAAATAATTCCTTTATAAATTATAAAGGAATTCCACAACGACTTTTCTAAAATTTGGTATGGACATAAATCAAAATCTACACAACGAAATCCCGATTTTTCTCTTCCACTAGAAAGATATGCTCCACCAGCTCCACATGTTTCTTGTTTCACAGAAATCCGACTTGAAACGAACCCTGTACATTCAGTTGAATTTCGAATCGCCAATTTACGAACTACAGCGCCATTTCGAGCTCGTTTATAATTATATTATAAACTATACGTTCAACTGTCGACAGTTGAATATATTCGTTACTATAATTCAACTTTAAACTGAATTATATAATTCGAATTGCCGAATTCACACATATCGCCATTTCAGCCAATTCTGATTATTTCAGAATTAAATATATTATTTAATTATTATTTTAATTAAATATTCACCATTATTAAATTCAACGACCATTATATTCTCTAATTCACTATATAAATAATTAAATAAATTAATTACTATACCGTCGGAAATGCGGGTCATTACACTTGACCATTTGCATCTTAGCATGCCACATTGACAATCCATGCCGTGCAACTGATGTCTATCAATATATAACCTCTAAGCTCGTACATCTCAGAGAAGGGTGTTAAGCAAGAGAATAAATTCTCCGGCACCAAACATATATATATATATATATATATATATATATATATATATATATATATATTTAACACAAATCAATCAACACAAAATGAAATACAATGTCAGCCACACATCAATTTACAAATCTGTTCTTGGTTTGAAGGAAAACGGAAGCACCTTATTTCTCCTCCCATATGTTCAATATAGGAGAGAGGTCCTCGCATATCCGGTCGATCTCCAAGTATGTTGGGGCGATCACCACTTATTACCTTGTCTTGCGTGTACAACCTAATCAAGACATCAGTAATCATCCAAACGATGTGAAGATCTCCAGTCTTCTACCACCATCTTCATCATCGACTTTTAGTTGTCGTATTAATTATTCACAATGGGTTAAACCTAGTCTTTCCGAATAATTTGCGTATCTTATAATCAAGTGCTATAAAAACATATCATATGCCTCATTCCAATACAAAATATTCTTTTATTCAAATATTCACATTTTTAGGGAAGGGTTCCCATTAATTTTATCAAAGATAAGTTCATTTAAACTATTTCTTTAATCTTCCTTTGGATATCCATTTCAAAAGATTTTATTTTATCTTTTCACAATTTTAAACAAAATTAAGGTTTATCAACTAGTCGGATTAGCGAACTTTACCAAAGTAATAATTTTTTAATTATATTATCCCAATCCCAACCTATTCATTCCATGGAGAAAAACTGGTAGTACTCAATATCTAATGCCCGCAGTGTTATCGGTAAATTTAATTACCATTTCACGTTCAAATCTACTTAAAGATTTAACTATCGCCTGGAGTAAAATTGGTGGTACTCCATTCTCGATCATTTCATAAATTCGATAAATTTAATTATCCCATTCTCATTTCAATCTGATTAAAGATTTATTAAAACTCTAGTTCAGTTTTAATCTCAAAAATCAATTCTTTATGATTGTTCAAGTTTAGGAAAATTAATCCTGTCCTTAACTTGGTTAAAGAACCAATGTCATTTAAAACACAGTTCACAATAAACCCAAAATCATCTTCCATCAAATGGAAATTTCACGGAAATCATAACAGTATTTAATCGATATAAATTTCCGTATTGTACTAATAATGTAAACGGAATAACGACAAAGCCTTTTAAATTCAATAAATAGTATTGGTCTTCCTTCATAGAAGCTCATTTCAATTATCACCAAATCGAATTCCATTCCATTCCAATTTAATATATTAAATTGGACAACTTTATTTTTGGAAAATGTCCATTAAATCTTAATAAAAAGATTTATAAATTCCAAATCATATCTTTACTGCTAATTTGGGCTAAAGAACAAATGTCGTTTAAAACATCGTTCGCAATAAACCCCAAAATCAACTTTCATTTCAATTCGAATTAAATTAATTAATTGGTAAATTTCTCTAAATCGTAATTAAAAGACTTATTCCTTTCTCAACAGGGTTTAAGAACAGTGTTAATAAAGACACCATTCACAACCAACCCAAAATCGGATTTGATATTATCGGCTTATATTCAATATCAAATTCTAAATCCAACGGATATCGTATTGGGAATAACGATATCTGTATCTTCCAAATTCCTCAACAATATCCGTATAATCACGAAATCCAATATCAAAATATTTCAAAGATTATTTCCACTCAAATCCATTTAAATTCATATGTTGGAAAACTTTTGTTATTTTAAAACCCTTTTGCAAATCCAATTTATTTATTTAGAAACCATTGGACTTCTGATCTAGTTAATACTAGTTCATTTAGATAAAATATATTTTTATCATTTGAAAACTTGGAATTTATCACCCAAAATCTTTCCAAATCCTTTATTATGAGTTTACATAATTTTTCCATATTTTCAATAATTTTGTTAAGGCCTCTACAATCGGTTTCCAATAACGGTCATCGAACTGCATCCATAACGACCTTTTCTGAAATTGATTTGGACTTAATTTAAAATCCAACCGTTAGATTTCAATTCTCTTATATTCTTGGAAAGCTCTTTTCGATACAAACCCAACAGTTCCAGTTTTAAAAGGATCCAACAGTCGGATCTCCATTACATCGGTTTGAAGTTAATGGTCGAAATTCGCGAACAGTCGCTGCGCGGCACGTTCTATTCAAGCCATTAAATATATATAATATATATATCGTCAATTTCCGTGTAAAACGCATTTATAAATAGTTTATAAATTCGTTTTAAAACGATTCCAACTTCTATTTCAATTTTTAATCAAAATTGAATATTCCATATTATTATAATATTAAAATGATAATATTTTCAAAATATCAGAATTTGAAATCCATTTCCTTTTTCATGTTCATTATAAAATGAATAAAATTGATTTATAAACCCGTTCGAGTAAAAAATGGCATTTAACTACCTTAATCGGCTCCATATATTTCAATATTTTCGTGTCCATCCAAAATCGGGCATTAAAATCATATTTTGATTATTCACTGAATATTATTTTAAAATATTCATAATTTTTTGGACCGGAATGCGACTCAATCAATTACCATATAATTTTAGTTATATGGATTTCATACATCGCATGTATTCAACAATAATGATAAATAATCGTTCAACATTCAAACATCATCCAGAGTGGAATTTACAACTGTATAAGCATTAAAATAAATTAATAACGCTCATCACAGCTTGTCTACCCATCGATTGACATACCACTAATTATTGGGATCAGTGTATGTCAAATATCATCCTAATACCCGTGTGGGGTTTTCAAACAATAACAGTCGATTTAAATAAATCATTGATTAGTAAATTTAACCAATTCTTATTCGGTTTGAATTATTTTTCTAACTAAACAATTTTCACTATTCAATATATAAATGATTATTTTGTCCATTTTCGCCTATTAGTTTAATATTAATGTTTCTAAAATGTTAAATATCACAAAATCATCATCACAATACTCAAATCACCAAATCATCCAAATAAGTAAATACTCAACTACCTAATGCCATATACGGCACCATAAGTGGTCATTCACGGAGTATGAAATGCGAGTGTTGCTAATATCCATGCATCGCTTCCAATTTATGTGGTTTGTGTGAATTCGCCTGTTGGACTCCAAAAATAAATAATATACAAGATTTAAAAACCTATACTGTCAATTTCTATATACTTTTCAGTTATAAAATAAATAAATAACTGTACAGAATTTTTAGTGAGAGAATTCTCACAATCCTTTCCACTCCGCCATTCTTTCTTTGAAGATTGTTTTTAATTGAATTAAACTATCCATTCAATTCAGTCAAAAATCCCAGTTGGCTCCATTTCCGTTTTGGTTAGTTCCATTGTGTAGTGTTCATTATCACGATCGCAATGCATCTGAAATCGTTCAATTTGGACCTCGTATGAAAATGATATGAAATTATTTGCATTAATTACCTTTATTTGACTAATTAAATAATTAACTTTAATTAATTTTTCACTAATCACTTTCTCCACTGTTTACCTACAGCCGACTATTGGACACATCCATCAAAACAAAATCGCCACACCACCATCACCTCAGGCCAGCGACCAACGATTGGCTATCACCACCCCCTCAAGCTTTGCGTCGCCTCCCATGATGCTCCACCTCGTTGCACTCGGCGGTCCCGATCATCGCGATAACCCCAGTGAAGCCCGCCAATTCAAGCATTGATTTCGAGCTCCTCCATTAATAACATCCGATTTATTTGGTACGAATTTGTAGAACTAACTAAGCAAATTAGTTTTTGTTTGAATTCGAGTTCTAACCCTCGACGGATTAGAAAAATTTGAGGGTTTAAATTTGGAGAAAGTAGACCGTTCTTTCTGAGGTTGGCAGCGTAATTTCTTGTGAACGATAAATTAGGGTTTTGTGATAGAATATATATATATATAATATAATATAATATAAATTAATATTTAATTTGCTAATTTCTCCAATATGGCTCTAAACTCCAAATCAAACCCAACGATTGTTGCCTTAGCTAAATGCCCCCGTTCCAGATACAATGGGATATGTTTCATAAGCCAATTCAACTATTTCGATCAGTTTTCGTCAAAATTAAAATATAAATCAATATATATTGAATTTGAATGTACATTTTAATTTACCGGTGCCACATACTGATTCAAAAATTTACGGAAAAATAAATCTAGCTATGTTTTGGCGAAACGATCCTAATAAAACTAATTTTGTCGAATTTGGAGACCGTATGAAAATGGCCCTTTTTCCAGTCGATTAAATTCAAACTGAAAATATCAAACACATTTAAATTTACTGCGCTCACATATCAACCCCAAAAATTATGAAATTTGAAACCTAACAATAATTTGACATTCCAGATCCAACCAAAGTGGTTTCGACGAAAACAGAGGTCTCCGTCGTTTGCAAAATGGCTATTTTTAAGGGCTATATATTATATTAAAATACATATAAATTCCATAGTGAGTATTCTAAATTTTAAACTGGACATAACTTTTAATTTATAAAGTGAAATCAAATTTCTTACTTTCATTAGAAAGATATAATTAAACAGATTCTAACATTTCTTGTTTTACTGAAATCCGATTTATTTTGAATCTTATACGTTCAATTGAAATTTAAAACCAAATTTTCAAACTACCGCACCATTTCAAGCTCCTTTTTTAATTTAATTAAATATATATTTTCTACTTACCTTTGAAATAAATTTCTGGGCGTTATTATTTAAATTAAATCATTTTAAATAATCAAAATACATTAAAATAGCTAAATCAAATGGTTCCAAAATTATGGGTTGTTACAATCTCCCCCACTTAAAATCTTTTCGTCCTCGAAAAGGAACGGAGTTGAAAGTTGTTTAACCAACCAACTCGCATTCTGGCTTTCATTCTTCAACTTTTCAGTTTCTAAGAATTTTCTAATTTCTCAAAAATTTAGCTAACACCCTAAATTTTCGAAAAATTTCGCCATAACCTCCTTTGTATGGAGAGGGTTTGAAAAATTTATTGGGCCGTATTAGGTGCCTAATAAATCAATAAAAAACATACATAATTTTTGTGACCTATCTATGCCCAAGGGAGACGTGTAAAGATCATAATCTCACTACCTTGCCTAGTGTTGGAAAATAAATAATCCATGTGCCCTAATTAACAACAAAAGAAACGTGAATTTCTGTCATCTCCAGACCTGTGTAGGTTTTTTATTAAATCCTGCCCCGAGCACTGTTACATGTATTCCTTAATTAATTTCATAATCAGTCTTTTGTTCAACCTGTAATATAGTCATCACCATACAATCATCTCTCCCATATGGTAAATCAAACCTCGTCATATAAGCACCAAATGCTTATATGGAATATGATATGACATGCTGTCTTCATGAAGTATGCCATGCAGTGTTGTTCATAATTTATATGTTGCTATCCTATGGCATGGTTTATAATCTCACATAGAACATCCTTCACAACTTCAATGACCCAAACTTCCCCGATCCCTAAAGAGACGAAGGAGCACGGATTGAGTTGATAACACGACGCATCGGAACACAAACAACAGAACTGGCTATTCCATCGCAACAGATTTGATTATGCATCTCTATTTAGATCTTCTCCAAGGAATGCAGGATCGTACAAGCCACTCCACTTTGATATACCGAGAGATGGAAAGAAGCATATGATACCAGATCTTATCAAGCAACAAGGTCTTAATTACTGGAGTAATTTTCTGATCGGATTTTTCCTCGATGGTACGTTATCGTTTCACGCTGTATTTAATTATTTGCATAGGCATTGGAAGCTTGATGGTGAGGTTGATTTTACATCCGATGGGTCTCACTTTTACTTTAAATTCTCTAATGACTCTGATAGGGAAAAAATTCTCAGATCCGATCCCATTTTCATATGTGGTAGGATGTTTATCATATCTGTTTGGGATCCAACCATAGGATGTGCCCAATCTCAAATAAAAAAAGTCCCTGTTCGGATCCATTTATATAGGATACCCATGGTTTTATGGACTCTAATAGGCATCAATTGGCTTGTGAATCATGTTGGAAGATTGATTTGTTATGATGTTAGTACTGAAAGGTTAGATAGGTTCAGATATGCGAAGGCATTGGTCGAAGTATCACCTGAATTTGAGCCACCAAATGCTATTGAGATTGATGGTTTGGGAGATATTTGCCCTATTGCAAAGAATTGGTATGACTGGAAACCAAAGATTTTTGTCAATTGTAGGCTATTTGGACATGATTCATCCCATTGTGAATTACACGCCAATAACAATAAGGACAATCAGAATCTGGGTAATGCTAATGGGAGGGATTATTGTCCAGCTAAGAATGTGCAAGTACAAAAGCCATATATTAAAATTCTTGCAAATGGTAATCATGAGAAATGGACAACTGTTTACAACAACAAAAAGAAGTATTGGAAGAGAAAGGAGGTAGATACTAATAAGGGTACGACAAATTCTGCAGTTGCTACATGCAATGAAAATGGTAAATCTTTTGCATGCTTAGCTACTGATGATACTGGGTAGAATGTTGATAATAATGCTACTGAGCAGAATGTTGATATTGATGGTCATGGTCTTGATGAGCCTAATATTGTCCAATCTAATCTGGTTACCAATGCACATTCAGACTACACAGCTAACACGGAGATGCAAACCTTGTTTGGCAATCTGTTTGATGATACAAGAGAACATTTAGAAACTTCAAATAAGGCTGCAGGTAATGGAACTATTTCTTGTATTGATTCTTGGGAACTAGTTCATCCTCTAGTGCCACTATTATTGCTCCTTGTTTAGCTCTTTCTGGTTCTATGTCATGTTCATCAACTTATAGTCAGAGCTCTCCTGCTTCTTCTTGTATGAATTTTACTTTGGCTTTGATTGGAACTACTTCTTCCAATGCCAAGCAATCTGCCTCCCCATATGCAAATTTAAAGCTACCTGAACATCTAATACTTACTCCTCCAACAATCAAATCTTCCATGTTATCCTTAGCAGTTTCAATGTGTGTTTATCCATCTGCAATATCCAAAGGCAAGAAACCTAAAGGAAAATTTTGGGCTGAAGATGACCTTGATTAGGGACTTGAGTTACTTGAAGACATACTACCCGCTCATAGCAAGGTGATGTCGCAGAATTGACACACAAGGCGCAACTGGCCCCTTTTTTGAAAAATTCTACACGTGAGTTTTGACTTGTGCCTTGTGTCAGATCCGAGAGATTATGGTGCATGCAAGCTTGTCTTGGAATGTTTTTTTAACCGGATGTGTTAGAAGCAAGAGCCACTATAATGTAATTTTGATTACTGGAGATTCTTTCTGTAATCACTGGTGGTTAGCGAGTGAGTATTAGTGATTTTGAAGGGTATAGAGAAGGATGGTTATATATCATAGCATAATTGTATATGCTGATATATGTAATGTAAATATTTTGGTGATCAATACAATTTGCGCCTAACTTTCAAAAAAAACAATTACATTAGATTACAAGAATATAACAGAGTGAATAAATAATATACAATGGAAAAATATCATAGGTTTAAATTACGTGAATTTAAAATGTATAAATATAATGTACAGCGGAAAATACACTAACTAGCACAACTGAAAGAAATACACGGATATAAAGCTTTCCAAATATAGCTCCAGTTGTAATCCAGGATCCTGTGGAAAGAAATATCTGCAAACTAAAACTACTAGCTTCCCATGTGAAAAATATGGGCACCCAGAGTTTAGGTTAAAACAATAAACTCCGAGTCAGTCATTGGACTGGTGTAAAAATTAAAACAGTTATTAATTTTTTTTTTAAATAGGATAAATCAAGGGATCGCACCGTATAACATGGAACGGGTCTACTCTCAATAATACCAGTTTAGAAGTAAAACAACGCAACGCTTTTTCAAAAATGAAACTATTATAAGACTCAGGTCCCATCACACAATGCAACGCAAGCCGAAGGATAGAGTATTACCTTATAATAGTTAAATATACTTGGTACGCTTAAAACAAACCGTTTTGATATTACTATAAGTGCATAGTGTCAAAATATCTTCAAATATAAATGTATTAATCATAGTGGCATAGGTGCCATATATTATGTCGCCATACTAATTTTACAATTAAAATTGCACGATGTCGTATTGGAAATTCGATTTCCATCATGAACCAAGGAAAGGGATCTTCCTTCCGATTCGAGACACTCTAGCCCATGCCTCAGGATTCAGCCGCAACTGCACCCGGATGCGACAGGGCCAGTCCACACTTACTTTAGTGGATTGGTAATTCCTGAACAATACAATTCCCTTCCCTATGTGGCATAAAATCTAGTCAGTATGTCGACCATTTCAAGAGCCACTAGGGACACAAATCTGAGGTATCTCGCTTCCAACAACCACATAAGTAAAATGTTTGGGCTCCATACCATAACACCACTCCCAGCTGGAAAGAAATGCATGCATTCTCTGTGGTCCTCTCCTGTTTCTGGTTCATATCGAGGTGTGAAGCTCGCGAACTAACGCTATACACAAAGCTATGCTAATTAAAGTTGTGCTTTGATCATCAACCACAAGACTTTGCTTTTCAACAAAAGCCTTGGTCATTGCATCTTAGCATGCCACACTGGAAATTCATGCCATACGACTAATGTCTATCAATATATAACCTCTAAGCTCCTACGTCTCAGAGAAGGGTGTTGTAACGACCCGGAAAATCTGAACCAATTTAAAAATTTTAAATTGGCTAAAATAGTGGATTTTAAATATTTAAAATAAATATTTTAAATAATAGAAATGAAAAGAGAGTTTGAATCGACGTTTGAAAATAAATATAATTAATTCTAATTATAAACAAGGCCTGAAATGGCGCGGTAGTTTCAAAATTTGAATTCAAACTTTGACTGACTATACCGGGTGCAAAACAAAACAGATTTGAGTTAAACCAAAAATATTTAAATCTGTTAGTGAATACCTTTCTAACGAATCTGAAAAATCAAAGTTTCATAGTGGGAAGCAAAAGTTATGGCCAAACGAATTTTCAGAAAGGTCGCTATAGAAATTATATAGCCAGTGAAAATGGCCATTTTGCAAATGACCTCGGAATTCGACGAAACCACTTTTGTTGGATCCGGGATGTGAAGTTATTGCTAGGTTTCAAATTTCATAATTTTTGAAGCTAGTATGTGAGCGTGGCAAAGGAAAACGTGTTTTGGTCAATTATAGTTAAATTGGATCGACCAAAAAGGGGCCATTTTACAAACGGTCTCAGAATTCGACGAAACTAGTTTTGTTGCGACCGTATCGTCAAAACATAGCCAGATTTATTTTTCTGGAATTTTTCGAATCAGTTTGTGCCCTGGCAAATTGAAATGTACGTTCAAATTAAATATTGAATGTTTTATATTTTAATTTGAAGGAAAACTCATTGAAACAGTCGAATGGGCCTACGAAACATATCCCATTGTGTTCGGAATGGGGGTAAAACACTAGGGACGATAGTCGTTGGGTCTGGATTGGGGTACGTGAGTGAAAGAGGGTATTTTCGAAATTTAAAATTATAAAATAAAATAAAAACATTCTATTGGCCCATTCTCCATTCTCTCTCCCCGATTCATCGATCACGGACGGCGCCTTCAGCTCCAACCTTCTCTCCTCTTTTTCTCCTCCGTCTCTCAACAGAATAGAGCGCCCCTTACCTAATTTTGAAGCCCTCGATCTCCCCTTCAAATCCGTGTAGGCCACGCCCTCCCTCGCCTCGTCTTCAGCGTGAATCGCTCCTGGGAAGTCGCCGCCGTTCACCCCGATTTTCTCCTCCGCCGCCGCGACGAGTTGGACCATACCACCATGGTTTTGCGCGCCTCCCCTAGCTCTAAGCAGTTTTGAAACCTGATCGATGAATCACTACCCGTATTGAAGGATTTTTGCAGCCCTAGGTTTGAATAGTAAAAAAAGGTACAGTTTATTATATTTTAAATGGTTAATAGCACTTTAAAGCGCTACGGTTTTTGATTTCACTGTAAAAATCATATCTTTTTCGTTTCTTGATGAAATTCAGTGAAACAAGAGACAGTGGACTCATGTGGACGTCTTCTACCTTTTAGAAGAGACCATATATTTTTCTGAGCCTTCTGCTATTTTTGGTGGAGTGGAACCCAATGTGAGATTTCTAAATTATAAACGATATGGAAAACGATGATGTATAAATTATATAATCGATGTATAAGTTATATAAGCGTTGTACACCTCTTGTATAAGCGTTGTATAAGTTGTACGTTCGATGTATAAGTCATATATGCGTTGTAAAAATTATATATGTGTAGAAATAGAAGTGAAATGCTTATATATATATATATATATATATATATATATATATATATATATATACGCCCCTCGTCCACAAACCATGGACGGTATTTATTGGTTGTGATTGGTGTGAAAATTGGTTGATTACGAATGGTTGATTAGAATTGTTTGTAGTTGAAATTGATTGATTGTGGTTGAAAATTACCCGTTTGTGGTTGAGAAATATTTGGTTGAAACCACATAGGATTAGTTTGTGGAAATGAAAAATATATATACATGCTGCCTGCGTGCGAACTAGATGCATGATTCCCCATTATCAAAAGCTGCGAGGCTTTAAGGTAGAGCGAGGAGCCGTACTAGGGACGGTCCCGGTTTTAACTACCCTGCCGTTATGCTGCCGAAATTTTGAATAATATTCATGTGTTAGAATTATTTTCATGTGTTGAAACTATATTCGTGTGTTGAATAGAAATTCCTTTATTGAATGACATTCATGTTTTGAAATAAACTGTTTTGCAATAAAAATCACCTTTTTATCTATATATATAAACTATAGAAATGAATCGAAATTCATTCGTTGAATTGAAATTCATGTGTTGAATGGTATTGATATTTTGAAATAAATTGTTTTATAATAAAAATCATATTTTTATCATCTATATGAACTATATAAAATAGTGGTGTTTTGAAAGAAATTGTTTTATAATAAAAATCATATTTTTATCATCTATATGAACTATATAAAATAGTCGTGTTTTGAAATAAATTGTTTTACATTAAAAATCACATTTTTATTATATACATGAATTGTTAAAAATAGTGAAGTGTTGAAATAGAAGACAGTTAGATAAAAATATCATTTTTATCAAATGTATGAAAATCATATAGTTTTGAAATCGAAGAATCGATATATATATATAAAACGAAGCTGCAGTTCGTATTTTGAAACCGTGATTTCAAACGATTAGTGCGGGAGATCCGACCATCGGATTTTCCCGAAACCACCACCGTTGGGTTCGCTTTGGAAATATCTTTCCAAGGCACCAACTTTGTAAAAATCCAACGGTTGGATTGTCTGGAATGTTTAATTCAAATCTGAAGAAAAACAGCGCCAGAATCGATTATATATATATATATATTTATGTTAAATCTAATAACGACGCTGCAGTTCGTATTTTGAAATCGAAACTTCAAACGATTATACCGGGAGATCCGACCGTCAGATTTTCCCGAAACTGGAACCGTTGGATTCGTTTTGAAAAGATCTTTCTAATAATGTAAATTTTGTGAAGATCCAACGGTTAGATTTTCAGATATGTGTAAATCAAATCTGAAGAAAAACAGCGCCACGGCCGCGTTATGGCCCGAAGCGTCGTTTTGAATAAATTTGCTATTTTAAAATAAATAAAAATAGCGATAAATCGTTATAAAATATTATAAACGATATGGATGTGAAATTTAGAAACTAACTGAAGGTTGGCTAAGTCGAATGGTTTCCTGGGTGTTGATCCGATGTTGGTTTCGGCCTTCGGGATTAATATTTGGGAAATCGTTCTCTTACTGATTTACGGTTAGCGACTAATGAATTGAAATGATGCGTATGTGTGTTTGTGTTGCACTTGTTTATTATATACGCGAGTTGCTCAGAAAGACCGGGTTTGTCCCATTCTGAATAACTGAATCGACGATAAGAAATCGAAGATAAAGACGGTGGTCGAAGACAAGAGATCTTCACCTCGTTTGGATGGTGACTGATGTCCTGATTGGGAGGCATCCCAAAATATGGATAATAAGTGGTGATCGTCCAGACGTACGTGGAGATCGAAGGGTTTGCGAGGTATATAGTGCCTCCGGTTTCGTTCAGACCCAGAACGGACTTGCAAATGGACGGTGTGTCTGACATTGGAATTTATTCTATGTGATTGATAACCATCAGTTGCATGGTGTGAATTTCTTGTGTGGCATGCTAAGATGCAGTGATAAGGGCTTCTGTTGAAAAGCAAAGTCTTGTGGTGATTATCAAAGCATCGCCTGTGTGGCGTAACTTTGTGTATAACGTGAAATCGCGAGCCTCACACCCCGGTATGAACCAGAAACGGGAGAGGACCTCAGGGAGGACATGCGTCTCTTTCTAGCTACAAGTGGCGTCAGTGGTTTTACACGCCCTGACGAGTTTGACTTATGTGGTTGTTACTGTTGCGAGGCGCCTCAGTTAGATCGGACGATCCGGGTCCGATGGAGTCATTCGTTGGCTCATTTACGCCACAAAGGGCAGGGAAACGTAGTGTTCAGGAATTTTAATCCACATCGGTGGACCGGCCCTATCGCTCCAATGGTCGATGCACTCTGACCCTGAGGCTCGGGCTAGACAGTCTCGAAGTCGGTAAGGACTATTTTTGCCTTGGTTCGTGATGGAAATCCAATTTCCAAATACGTGACTGTGCGGTTTTGATTGTATATATATATGGCGACATGATATATGGTACCCATGCCGTATATGATTGACAGTTATGATTGAAACTGTTTTTGAAACTTATAAACACTAGTAATAATATCAAATGCTTTTGTTTTATTCGTATCAAGCATATTTTGGCCATTATAAGGTAAAACTCTATCCTCCGGTTTGTGTTGCATTGTGTGATGGGAACTGAGTCTTATAATGGCTTCATTTTTATAAAAAGCATTGCGATGTTTTAAAAGAATTGTTTGTTTTTATACCACTGGCAATCCGATGGAGTAAACCTGTTCCACGAAAGTGGCGTGGTCCTGTGATTAGCCATATTTTAAATGTGTTGAGTAGATTTCTCATACCAGTCCCATGACTGACTCGTAGTTTGTTTCACTTTCAAACTCGGGTGCCCCTTTTTCTACATGGGCAACCTTGTATTCAGGTTTTAGCTGGCTTTCTCTGGATAGCTGGAGCTGAAGATGGATTCTATCATTTATCACTTTTTATGCTGTTCAGCTCCTATTATACATTATGTTTGTTTTCCGTTGTATACATTTATGTATAGCTGAACTGTATTTGTACTAAGTAAGATCATGTATACTGTGTAACTCTGATGATTACGTTTATCCAGTATATTCTATTGTGCATTATCTGGTGTATTTATTTAATTCTGTTCTGCTGTTATCTGTTTATGTGTTATATTCCAAAGATTACCCTTGCCACCGTCAGTACGGGGAATGGGGTTGTCACATCGTGGTATCAGAGCTTTGGTTAAGATTAGTTCTGGAATATAACATATTAACGAACTCATCAGAAATAGAACCAGTAGTGTTCTAGGACGGGTAACTCATTACAGATAGGATCAGTAATATCCTAGTATGAGTAAAGCAGAATGAAATTATACCCCGATAGACACATTTACATTGGAAGTATATGTTTCTATATTTTAAATTATCTTTTCTGTGACCTGACACTTGATCTGCTATTTGCAGAAGTACTAGAAAAATGAGTGTCAGAAACAGAAGAAATGCAGAACCCGATCTAGAGGCTCTATTAAAGAGATATCGAAATCTGAACGGAGCACAGTTCTCGGGCAATGAATCTATAATTCAGACTCAAGCTTGGATGAGTTCTGTCGAAAGTATTTTTGAACGTATCCAGTTGAGAGATGATCAGAAAAGATTAGTAGCATCTTGGGCGCTCAAAGAAGAAGCTTTAATCTGGTGGGAAACAATCATCAAAGATAATACAGAAGGTGATATCACCTGGGAGAGATTCAAGGAGATTTTCCTAGAAAGATTTACTCCTCCTGAAGTGACTGAGCGATTAAGTGATGAATTCTCTTATCTGATACAAGGAGATATGAACATTCCAGAATATCATAAGAAATTCATTGAACTTTCTCACTTTACTCCTCATCTGATTCAAGATCCAAAGAGGAAGAATCTGAGATTTATTCATGGCCTGCAAAGAAAATATCAGAATAGTGTAACGAGGAATGTGAAGCTTCCTTTTTCAAAAATGATATATATGGCTTATCAGTATGAAGATCTCCATAAGAAAGGTATGTTGCGGGATGAAGAGGAAGCCAGTTCTAGTAACAAAGTGGAGTCTGTGATTGATAGTCCTGAGGTAAGTAAGAAACCCGGAGCCAAAAGAAAAAGGAAAAAATCTGAGAAGGAACCAGTAACTGCTGCCATATGCCTTAACTACAATCAGAAAGGCCATTTGTCCAGGAAATGTAAATCTTTGAAGAAACCAATAAAGGATGGATTTAGAGCCAATCGAAAACAAAAGAAGAAAAGATTTAGACCTGATGAGGAGTTTCAAGAGAATAGGGAGTGCAAACAATGCCATAAGACTGGTCATCTTGCAAAGGATTGCCCGCTCTTAATCAAGCCTGAAATAGTTCAAGTGAATGAAGTAGCAGAAACTTCTGAGCCCTCAACTAGTCAGGAAAGCTCTGATGTTTTGGAAGGCACGCTCAATGTCAAAAACATTCCAGTTAAAGTGTTGTTTGATACAGGCGCGTCGCGAAGCTTTATCGCAAAGAACGCAGTTAAGAAGCTAGATTTGAATTTGAAGAAGCTCAAAGAACCAATGACTGTCCAAAATCCGGTCGGGGGTTCCATCGATCTCAGTTGGGTTTGTGCGGTGCCTGCCTCTTTTTCCTGTTATAAGTTCCCTACCATCGCTATAGTTATGAATTTCACTGAATTCGATCTTATTTTGGGATTGGATTGGTTAACCAAATATGAGGCGGAGGTTAGATGCGCCGAGAGAGTTGTTAAGGCAAAGGCCCAATCAGGGAGTTATATAACCATACCATGCGAAGGTCCGAATTGAAATAGAAAAGACTTTTGATCAGCTCTTGATGTTTCCCATGCTCAAATAGAAAATACCCCAGTAGTCACAGAGAATATTCCCGACCTCGTAAAAGATATTCCTGTCGTCAAGAACTATGCGGATGTGTTCGAAGAAGTTGTTCGCTTACCTCCGCAGAGAGAAATTGATTTCAAAATTGCTTTAATTCCGAATGCAAGGCCGGTAGTTCACGCTATTCGAAGAATGTCCTTGAAAGAGAAAGAGGAATTAGACAATCAAACACGATAGCTCATATGGAAGGGTCTGATCAGGCCTAGTTTCTCTGATTGGCGTGCAGCAGTGGTGTTTGTCCCAAAATCTGACGGTACTCTACGGCTATGTGTGGATTATCGTGATTTGAACAAGCAGATAATTAAGAACAAATATCCATTGCCGTGAATCGATGATTTATTGGATCGTCTGAATGGAGCACAAGTGTTTTCAAGGATGGACCTAGCTACAGGCTTCCATCGTCTTCGAATTACCGAAGAGTGTGTTCCTATGACAACATTCAGAGGTCCAGACTTATTCTATGAGTGGTTAGTAATGCCGTTCGGCTTATATAACGCTCCATCATACTTCGTCGATTTGATGAATAGAGTGTTCAGAGGAGTCCTAAATAAATTTGTTCTGGTTTTTATTGATGATATTCTAATCTTCTCTAAATCAAAAGCCGAACATGAAAAGCATTTGGAACAGGTTCTAGAAATTCAGAGAAAGAATGTATTGAAAGCCAAACTGTCCAAATGTATATTCTGGCAAGATGAAGTGAAATTTCTAGGCCACGTCGTATCGAAAGAAGGAATTGCTGTGGATCCAAGTAAAATCACAGCTATTCAAAATTGGAAACAGCCCTGTACTCCTACAGAATTCCGCAGTTTTCTTGGATTAGCTAGTTATTACTAGAAGTTCATTAAAAACTTTTCGAAGATATCTGGTCACTTAACGAAGTTTACAAAGAAGCACTCAAAATTCAAATGGACGCCAGAATGTGAGGAGGCTTTTGAAGAGCTAAAGTTAAGATTAACGACTGCTCCAGTGTTAACCATTATCGACGGTAATCAGGATTTAAAAGTCTGGACAGATGCCTCTAGAGAAGGCCTTGGCGCAGTGTTAATGCAAAGAGGTCAAGTGATTGCTTATGCTAGCCGTCAGCTAAAGCCGCACGAGAAAAACTACGTCACTCATGATCTTGAGTTATTGGCTATAGTATTCACTTTGAAAATCTGGAGACATTATCTTCTGGGTGAGAGATTTGAACTGTTTACAGATCACCAGTCGTTAAAGTATATGTTCACCCAGAAGGACTTGAATCTGAGGCAGCAACATTGGCTAGAATTCCTTGCAGCATACGATTTTGAGATTCTGTACACTCCAGGGAAAGCCAATGTCTTGGCCGATGCGTTAAGCCGAAAGAATGAAATGATCGCCAGTTTTATTATCACGACTTCATTGATAGATAAATATCTTCTCTTCAGAAGGATGATCACTTCATTCAGAAGATCGGAGAGATAATTCAAAAGGGCGAACGCTCGAGTTTCCAAGTTGAATATGAGGGGATTCTAAGGCTGAAAGGTCGAATTTGTGTTCCTAACATTCCTGAGCTCCGAAAGGAAGTACTGGATGAATGCCTCAAGTCAAAACTTAGTATCCATCCGGGGGTAAGCAAAATGTATAATGACATCAAATGCACTTTCTGGTGGAAGTCGATGAAGAGGGACATTTCTTTATATGTTAGCCGATGCCCTACTTGCCAGCTAGTCAAAAGCGACCAACAGAAACTGGCTGGATTGTTACAACCGCTAGACATTCTAGGTTGGAAGTAGGAACATATTTTTATGGACTTCATAGATGGTTTGCCTAGAACCAGAAAAGGAAATGACAGTATTTGGGTGATCGTAGATCGCTTCATGAAGACCGCCCATTTCATACCTGTTAGATCAAACAGAACTGCTCAAAGTCTGGCGCAGATATACTTCAAGGAAATTGTTAGACTACACGGAGTGCCGATCAGTATAGTGAGTGATAGAGATCCAATATTCACTAGCAAATTCTGGGAGGCATTCCAAGTAGAGTTGGGAACAAAACTGGACTTGAGCACAGCTTATCATCCTCAGACAGATGGTCAGACTGAGGGGGTGAATCGTATTTTAGAAGATCTATTGCGGGCTTGTGTTCTAGATTTCGGTGGATCATGGGAAGACCATCTGCGTTTGGCTGAATTCTCTTATAATAACAGCTACCAGGCGAGCCTGACAATGCCGCCATTCGAAGCATTATATGGTAGACCATGCCGATCTCCTGCTTGTTGGGTTGAACCCGGTAATAGACTTGTATTGGGGCCAGATATGATCCGAGAAGCTGCCGACAAAGTCGACTTTATTAAGAAGCGATTACTCGCCGCTCAAAGCCGACAGAAGAGCTATGACGACAAAAGAAGAAGATATATATCATTTGCTGTTGGCGACAATGTATATCTGAAAGTATCGCCGATGAGAGGAGTTATCCGGTCCGGTAAAACTGGGAAGTTGGCGCCCAAATTCATTGGTCCGTTTCCTATTCTTGAACGGATCGGAACTCTCGCTTATAGGGTTAAATTGCCAGATTGGTTGCCTGGGGTGCATAATGTATTTCATATATCTCAACTTCGAAAGCACGTTCATGATCCAAACTTGATCGTGGAAGAAGCAGCTCAACAGGATATTGAAATTACTCCAGAACTAGCTGTGAAAAGAGAGCCGCTAAAGATTATCGGCAAAGAAACCAAAGAGCTGAGGAACAAGAAGGTTCACTTAGTCAAAGTGCAATGGAGTGGGGATCCGCGAGATTGTACTTGGGAAATTGAGGAGATCATTCAGAAAGCCTATCCTAAGTGTCGAGTAGATATCTCTAATTGACTCCGGTGCAAGGTACATTTACCATACTTTGCATTACCAATTAGTTCTCTACTCTGTTGTTATTTTCTTTCCACGGATGTGCACTTTTAATTCTATAGTCTGAATGATTTTAAAAGAATATAGAAATTGATTAGTATATTTTTGAAGAGTTAAAAACAAATTGCTTGTTGTTTGCATTGTGTGATAGTAAATTGGATTAATTAAATTATTGAAACAATAGTTAATTTAATTAATAAGAGAATGAATGGTAGGATTTATTCGATTAACTCACACATTGAAATGATTTAAAAATAGATAGAAATATATACATGTGCATTATATATGTTTGAATAGGTAAATGGATAGCTGTTGAGTAAAGATTTTATTTGTATGCCCGACAAATAGGTAAACCTTAATGAGTTGGATGCGAAATATTATTATATCAACTCCTGTGAGTGCCATTGGATGCGGAGTGCTGGTTGTTCTGTGTGTACTAATAAACATCGCCATAGGATAGTAACAATTAATTTTGAACTACACTGCATGACATACTTCTGGAAGATAGGCATACTTCATCATATACCACATAAGCATTTGGAGCTTGTGTGATGAGGTGGAAGATTTACCATACGAGCGAGAGGCTTGTTTGGCGATGACTATGTTTTACAGGTTGAACTGATGACTGATATGACCATATAAAATGTGACGGTCCGCCCCGCACCAACCGACATTTACTCTCTAAAGGTGCGCTGTACACATGTCCAGTTAGCACGGAACGGGTCGTGGGAAGGGAAAAAGGAAGAAGGAAATGAACATACAAAGAACCTGTAGAATGTCTCACAGCGCATAGAATAGAATATAATAATAACATACTTGACATAAAACAGGAGAGACAGTACATAAGCTGAAAATCAGAACTAAACATCATAACAGCGGAAATCCAAAATACAGCTTATTACAACTTTTCAAACTGTCTCAAAGCAAAAGTAAGATAAATGAGGTACACTACTAATGCCCAAGTAGCGACCACCAACGACACAGGGAGAATGTGTATATATATATATTATATATATATATCATACGTGGAAGCCTCCTGCCCGCCTCCGAATCAGCTACTCGCGCATCACCAGCTAACCTGTCTCTAGTCTGCTCGTGTGAGCACCCAGAGTAATAAGAGGAGACATAAAACTCTGGGTCAGACATAAAGCCTGGTATGAGCGATAAGCATCTAAAGTGAACAGTAACAGGTAGACTAAAACATACCTGAACCTGGACCTGCAACCAAAGAGTTAGCACTACATACTGTACAACACTCTAAGGTACCATATCAAACAGTGTAAAGATACGGAGGTGGGGGAGGTGTGCATGTCATAATGATGGCAAACAATCAAGCATAACATCCATCCTCACATCTCTCACTCAGTGCATAAAGCATACGATATTCACCACTTCGATCACCCAACATACCTTGCTACGATCACTCTGCCCCATGAAGTCATAAATGGCTTCACTGCACTGATAACGTAGCCACTGATTCCTCGCTATGTCCACTTGCCCCATGGAGTTATTCACCCCATCTGCGCTGGCTCATAGCCTTACCAATCCTTACTATGTCCACTTGCCCCATGGAGTTATTCACCCCATCTGCACTGGCTCATAGTCTTACTACGCATCACCTTGCCCCTCAGGTCATAATGACCCTACTGCACTGATAACGTAGTCTTGCTACCATCACCTTGCCCCTCAGGTCATAATGACCCTACTGCACTGATAAGTAGCCATCCTTTATTTTTAGTGGTGAATCGAAGTTATGAACATCGACAACTCCTTAGCACACGTCCCGCAGCAAAGTCCAACCATGAAGTGAACTCATTGGTTCCCCACTGGATCCTGAGCTCTAACTTCCCATATTGGACTACCTTTGCATCTCGGATTATTGGTCAATACTGGGTCGGGTCGGGTTCCTCCTCAAGCCATCGGTTCGGGTCGGATATCCTCCATCCGTTCGGGTCGGGTCCTCTTCTAGTACGGCTCGGGTCGGGTGTCCCTTCTGGGTTCGAGTCAGATGCTTCTCTTCGGGTCGGGTCGGGTGCTTCCCTTCGGGTCGGGTCGGGTATCCCTTCTTGGTTCGTGCTTCCGATCCGTCTTCATGCTCCCTTCACATGCTCCTATCCGATCCGTTTTCATGCTCCCGCTCTGATTCATCTTCGTGCTTCCGCTCCGATCCGTCCTCCTTAGTCCGATCCGATCCCAGTTCAGCTAGCGTGGCCTTCCTTTTTGCCACTTTTTCCCAAGTGCCAGGTTCCGATCCGATCGGGTTCCTTGCTCAGTTCAACATATCCGATCCGAGCCCTATGTCCGATCCGATCCGAACCCTGCACTGTTTTCTGAAACTGTTCCAGCAAGTGTTTACGCCGTTCGACGACATTTTCGACCATTCTAACTATTGGAATCAATCACAAAGCATTTCATACAGTCATAGCAACATGCATAATCAACCACAAACATCAAAACATCAACATGATAGGTTAAAATGGATCAAACATACCCAAAATCCCTTATTTCCCCTTAAGCATAGTTTGGTGAAACTAATGATAGGATTAGCAAAACTTAACCAAATTAACCCAAATTCATATCAGAGGTCTAAAACATCATTTAGGAATTTATAAACATTTTCCCCGAATTTTATCATGTTTAAATTCGCTAATTAGCACTAATTACCCTTAACTAGCCATAATTAGTGTAAAACTATGCAAATCACTCACCTTAGCCACAAATAAACTAAGATCTGAAACAATTCTCTGATTTGATGTGAATCTCAATGCCAAACAGCAGCTCCAATGTTGATTTGGTGTAGATCTTCCTTGATTAGGGGTTGCTAAGCTTAATCCTTGACCAAAAGATGATTTGGAGGTGATTTAGAGGTTGGAGGCCATTTTTTAGGGATCCTTGGTGATAAGTGGAGGCTAGAAAACTGAAATGGAATGATTCTATCTCATTTCAGCCTTCCCATAACCCTAATCCCGAAATGGGTTATGGGCCTACTCACTAATCACCCGATTTGGCCCGGTTAAGCAGTTTTTCACCCTCCAAACCTTATTTCAGCCATATCTCCCAAACGGTAAGTCCGTTTAGCTATTATGACCACTCTACGGAAAGGTAAACCATCAAACGAATCCAATGGAAGTGGTTTCAGGTCAAAATTCCTTTCCAATCAAAAGTTATGGCCAAAACAGTACCAACTAGGGGCAAAATGGTCATTTAAAAATCGTCAAAAATCATGAACATGGGAAATGACTCTAATAGATGTTTCCCAAAGTTACATGACCATACGACTTCATACGGGAAAGAAATAAATATTCTACGATCCCCCGATGCGTAGAATGCGGTTCATTACACTCTCCCTCCCTTAAGAAATTTCGCCCCCGAAATTCCCTAACCCATACACACACAAAGGTCCCGCATGCCTATCAATCATAAAACAACCATCAAACATGCAAAGCAAGTAAAATAAGTCGATCCTAGCATGCGGAAAAACTAAATCGCAAGGTAAATCTTACCAGGCAAAGAGTTCTGGATATGCCTCCCTAATGCTCTCCTCTGTTTCCCAAGTACAATCATTCTTGTCCTCGCCCCACTGAACCTTGACTAGCTTCACCGCCTTCCTTCGAAGTTGCTTCGTATCGTGCCCCACGATACGAATCGGCTCGCGGTTCCCAACCGTCTCGGGTTCTACTTCGAAGTCCTCTAACAGATCAGGTGAAATAATCATATTTGAGTCGTGAACGAACTTCCTTAGTTGGGAAACATGAAACACATTGTGAACTCCCGCCATTTTCTCTGATAAGCCAACTCTATATGCCAAATTCCCGACTAGTTCAAGAACAAGGAATGGGCCAACAAATCTTGGTGCTAACTTGCCTCTCCTGCCAAATCGTATCACGCTCTTTAACGGAGAGATCTTGACAAATACCTAGTCACCAACGAAGAATTTCAAGTCTCTTCTCCTCTTATCGGCGTAACTCTTCTGCCTATCTTGGGCAGCCTTCATTCGTTGCTGAATGACCTTAATCTTGTCTGAAGTTTCCCTCACCACATCTGGTCCAAGCACAAACTTCTCGCCAGTCTCTATCCAACATGATGGTGAGTTGCACGGTCTTCCGTACAAAGCTTTAGAGCCATACCGATACTGGATTGGTAGCTATTATTATATGCAAACTCTACTAGATGCAAATGGTCATCCCATGATCCACCAAAATCCAATATACAAGCTCTCAAGAGATCTTCCAATATACGATTCACCCTCTCCGTCTGACCGTCGGTCTGAGGATGATATGCGGTACTGAGATGTAATCCTAACCCTAGAGCCTCTTGTAAGCTCTTCCAAAATCCACTAGTGAACAATGGGTCTCGGTCACTCACAATGCTTTTGGGTACTCCATGAAATCTCACTACCCACTTCATATACAATTCTGCCAACTTGGCTGCCGTTCTGGTCGATTTGACTGGTATAAATCTTGCACTTTTAGTCAATCGATCCACAATTACCCAAATGCTATCATATCCCGATCTTGTCCTTGGTAGGCCATCGATGAAATCCATTGAAACTTGCTCCTATTTCCATTCGGGAATTTCTAATGGTTGCAATAACCCACTAGGCTTCTTTTGCTCGGCTTTAACTAGCTGGCAATTCATGCATTTGGATATAAACTTCCCAACGTCTCTTTTCATCCCTTCCCAGTAGTAAGTCTGCTTCATGTCTCGATACATCTTATTACCACCGGGATGTATAGTCAATTTTGAGAGATGACATTCTCTATGCACTTCATCCCTCAAACCATTCACGTTGGGCACAACTAGTCTTCCATTCTTTCGAAGCCATCCATCTCGATCAAGCCCATACACATTCATCTCCTCATCGATACCCATCTCTAACTTGGAGATGATTTCCAATAGATTAGGATCGTCCCTCTGGCTGGAACCAATCCGCTCTATCAAAGTGGGTCTGATCGTCAAACTAGCTAGCATAACTGGATCAAATTCGCACTTTGGTCTGAAATCAAACCCCGCGATATACTCCAATTGCTTCCATTTAAGAAACATTGCCCCTAAGCTGGTATGTCTCCTACTCAAGGCATCGGCTACCGCATTACCTTTCCCAGGTGTGTATGCGATATCAAAATCATACGAAGCCAAGAACTCTAACCATCTCTGCTGACGAAGATTCAAATCTTTATGAGAGAAGAGATACTTTAACGATTTATGATCGGTAAACAACTCAAATCTTTCTCCCAAGAGATAGTGTCTCCACATCTTCAGCGCAAACACAATCGCTGCTAATTCCAAATTATGGGTAGGGTACTTCTTCTCATGCGGCTTTAGCTGCCGACTAGCATAAGCTACAACCCTACCTCCTTGCATCAATACAGCACCCAGTCCGGTACCACAAGCATCTGTGTATACCGTCATCTCTTCATTCCCTTTAGGAATAACTAACACTGGCGCACGCGTCAACCTCTCTTTTAGACTCTTGAAGGCATCCTCACACACTCCGTCCCAGACGAAGGACTGATTCTTCTTAGTCAACTGAGTCAACGGTGCTGCTATCTTGGAGAAGTCCTGGATAAACTTACGATAATATCCAGCTAATCCCAAGAAACTTCTTACATCTGTGGTATTCTTGGGCGTAGGCCAATCCTGTACCGTAGCCACCTTCGCAGGGTCCACGGCAATACCACTCTCTGAAACAACATGACCCAAGAATCTTACTTCCCTTCTCCAAAAATGACACTTAGAGAATTTCGCTTTCAATTGGTGTTTCCTTAACACCTCCATCACCATCCTCAAGTGTCCCTTGTGTTCCTCCTCTGTCCTTGAGTAAACAAGGATATCATCCACGAACACAAGAACAAACTTATTCAACTGATCCCTGAATACTCGATTCATAAGATCCACAAAGTAGGCTGGTGCATTGGTCAACCCAAACAGCATGACCAACCACTCATAAAATCCAGACAGTTTCCTAAATGCTGTTTTCGGAACACTCTCATCCGCTACTCGAAGCTGATGAAATCCTATCGCGAGGTCCAACTGGGAGAATACTCTAGCTCTTTCCAGCTGATCAAACAAATCATCTATCCGCGGTAGAGGATACTTATTCTTCCTCGTCACCTTATTCAACTCGCGATAGTCCACACACAAACGAAGGGAACCATCTGCCTTAGTGGCAAACACAACTGGTGCTCCCCACTCGGAGACACTCCTTCTAATAAATCCCTTCTTCAAAAGATTGCTGACTTGCACCCCGAGCTCTCGCTGCTCCCTTGGTGCCATACGACGAAGTGGCATCACTATAGGTCTGGTATCTTTCACTAAATCAATACGGAACTCAATCTCTCGGTGTGGTGGAAGCCCGGTCACCTCCTCGAAGACGTCCGGATACTGGCCAACCACGGGCACATCTGACAACTCATCTTGCGGGATGTCGAGGGAATTTACAAAACTAGCCATAACCCCATCACTAGGTAGGCTACCAAACACTACCCTCCGCCCATCATCCGCCCTCACTGTCACCAAAAAGCCCTCACAGTCTACCACCACCCCGTATCTTTGGAGCCAATCGACTCCCAATATAATGCCATACCCAGTAAAGCCCAAAACAAAGCAATCACATACAAACATACATCCATGACTCGATAAGACCAAATTCCTGCAAATCATACTAAGGCTAGTCGAACCACCAATCGGGTTCGTCACAACCAATGGTCTATCGACTATCTCGGGTTCCAGTCCCAACCTACCTACCAGGTCACTAGATATGAAAGAACGGGAAGCCCCAGTATCAAACAAAACTCGAACTGGTATATCATAAATAGAAAGCATACCTTGAATAACAACATTCTTTCCTTTCTCCGCCGTAGTTGGGGCATTCGACGAAGAAGGAACAACATCAATAGCATATGCTTTCACAATCTGCTTCTCTTTAAGAGGTTGCGGACACTTGTCCTTGAAATGTCCCACTTGACCATAGTTGAAGCACTTCTTATCCGCTGGCTTGGCCCGACAATATTTAGCATAATGGCCTTTCTTACCACAGCTGAAGCACTTAACATCCTTCTTGCTCTTTTTCTGGCCACCTTTAGATTGGTCCTGCTTCCTCTTATTCTGAGAGTTATTCTTGCCTCCACCACCTGCTTGCGGCTTTGGCCCTTCTGCAGATGCAACCTCTGTCTTTGACTTAGAGTAAAGACTCTCTGATCTCAAAGCATTCCCCACAATCGATTCAAAAGTCTCATTGATGTGGTTGATAAGCCTTTCCCCCAAGTATCCATCCAAACCAGTGATGAACTTCTCATTCTTCTTTTCAGGAGTATCGATAAGAGACAGTCCATACTTCGACAAAGTGTCGAACTCAGCAATGTAATCAGAAACTGCCCTTCCGTTCTGCTTGAGTTCCAAGAACCTCTTAAACAACACTGACTTCTGGGCAAATGGGATAAACTTCTCGCTAAAGCGAGCCTTGAACTGATCCCAAGTAACCTGATCCTCTGGAGTAGCTGTTCTAATGGCATTCCACCAATTCATCGCTCGCCCTTGCAGCTGACGAGACGCTAGCCTTCTCTTCATCGCATCCTCAAGACCCAAGTCATCGAAGATACGGTCACAACTATCCATCCAATCTTGAACATCTGTGGCCGACTCCGTTCCGTGGAACGGCTTCCCACCAAGATTAGTGTAATCCTTGCACAACTTGGCGAAATCGACCCTAGGCGCCTGCACTACTGGGCCAACACCAACTCCGGGATTGGGAACTGCCCCTTGCACTTCTCTAAGCATATCTCTCATGAGGTTAGTAAACATTGCCCTCATGTCAGCGGCATTCCCTTGGTTGGTCCCTCTACCAGCACCCCTCGTGTCTCGGCTCATCGTCAATCTGAAAAAGGGAAACGATTAACGACCCCATAGTGGTGCTAGTGCAGTGCGACTTCATCTTTATACTACTAATAGTATATATATGCATAGCTTTTGAAAACCAAAGTAATCACAAATACGCGCTCTCATATACGTACTATCTCTCCCAGGTGTCTTTCCCTAGGTTAACTACGCAACCTAGAGCTCTGATACCAAGTGTGACGGCCCGCCCCGCACCAACCGACATTTACTCTCCAAAGGTGCGCTGTACACATGTCCAGTTAGCACGGAACGGGTCGTGGGAAGGGAAAAAGGAAGAAGGAAATGAACATACAAAGAACCTGTAGAATGTCTCATAGCGCATAGAATAGAATATAATAATAACATACTTGACATAAAACAGGAGAGACAGTGCATAAGCTGAAAATCAGAACTAAATATCATAACAGCGGAAATCCAAAATACAACTTATTACAACTTTTCAAACTGTCTCAAAGCAAAAGTAAGATAAATGAGGTACACTACTAATGCCCAAGTAGCGACCACCAACGACACAGGGAGAATGTGTGTGTATATATATATATATATCATACGTGGAAGCCTCCTGCCCACCTCCGAATCAGCTACTCGCGCATCACCAGCTAACCTGTCTCTAGTCTGCTCGTGTGAGCACCCAGAGTAATAAGAGGAGACATAAAACTCTGGGTCAGACATAAAGCCTGGTATGAGTGATAAGCATCTAAAGTGAACAGTAACAGGTAGACTAAAACATACCTGAACCTGGACCTGCAACCAAAGAGTTAGCACTACATACTGTACAACACTCTAAGGTACCATATCAAACAGTGTAAAGATACGGAGGTGGGGGAGGTGTGCATGTCATAATGATGGCAAACAATCAAGCATAGCATCCATCCTCACATCTCTCACTCAGTGCATAAAGCATACGATATTCACCACTTCGATCACCCAACATACCTTGCTACGATCACTCTGCCCCATGAAGTCATAAATGGCTTCACTGCACTGATAACGTAGCCACTAATTCCTCGCTATGTCCACTTGCCCCATGGAGTTATTCACCCCATCTGCGCTGGCTCATAGCCTTACCAATCCTTACTATGTCCACTTGCCCCATGGAGTTATTCACCCCATCTGCGCTGGCTCATAGTCTTACTACGCATCACCTTGCCCCTCAGGTCATAATGACCCTACTGCACTGATAACGTAGTCTTTCTACCATCACCTTGCCCCTCAGGTCATAATGACCCTACTGCACTGATAAGTAGCCATCCTTCATTTTTAGTGGTGAATCGAGGTTATGAACATCGACAACTCCTTAGCACACGTCCCGCAGCAAAGTCCAACCATGAAGTGAACTCATTGGTTCCCCACTGGATCCTGAGCTCTAACTTCCCATATTGGACTACCTTTGCATCTCGGGTTATTGGTCAATACTGGGTCGGGTCGGGTTCCTCCTCAAGCCATCGGTTCGGGTCGGATATCCTCCATCCGTTCGGGTCGGGTCCTCTTCTAGTACTGTTCGGGTCGGGTGTCCCTTCTGGGTTCGAGTCAGATGCTTCTCTTCGGGTTGGGTCGGGTGCTTCCCTTCGGGTCGGGTCGGGTATCCCTTCTTGGTTCGTGCTTCCGATCCGTCTTCATGCTCCCTTCACATGCTCCTATCCGATCCGTTTTCATGCTCCCGCTCTGATTCATCTTCGTGCTTCCGCTCCGATCCGTCCTCCTTAGTCCGATCTGATCCCAGTTCAGCTAGCGTGGCCTTCCTTTTTGCCACTTTTTCCCAAGTGCCAGGTTACGATCCGATCGAGTTCCTTGCTCAGTTCAACATATCCGATCCGAGCCCTATGCCCGATCCGATCCGAACCCTGCACTGTTTTCTGAAACTGTTCCAGTAAGTGTTTGCGCCATTCGACGACGTTTTCGACCATTCTAACTATTGGAATCAATCACAAAGCATTTCATACAGTCATAGCAACATGCATAATCAACCACAAACATCAAAACATCAACATGATAGGTTAAAATGGATCAAACATACCCAAAATCCCTTATTTCCCCTTAAGCATGGTTAGGTGAAACTAATGATAGGATTAGCAAAACTTAACCAAATTAACCCAAATTCATATCAGAGGTCTAAAACATCATTTAGGAATTTATAAACATTTTCCCCGAATTTTATCATGTTTAAATTCGCTAATTAGCACTAATTACCCTTAACTAGCCATAATTAGTGTAAAACTATGCAAATCACTCACCTTAGCCACAAATAAACTAAGATCTGAAATAATTCTCTGATTTGATGTGAATCTCAATGCCAAACAGCAGCTCCAATGTTGATTTGGTGTAGATCTTCCTTGATTAGGGGTTGCTAAGCTTAATCCTTGACCAAAAGATGATTTGGAGGTGATTTAGAGGTTGGAGGCCATTTTTTAGGGATCCTTGGTGATAAGTGGAGGCTAGAAAACTGAAATGGAAAGATTCTATCTCATTTCAGCCTTCCCATAACCCTAATCCCGAAATGGGTTATGGGCCTACTCACTAATCACCCGATTTGGCCCGGTTAAGCAGTTTTTCACCCTCCAAACCTTATTTCAGCCATATCTCCCAAACGGTAAGTCCGTTTAGCTATTATGACCACTCTACGGAAAGGTAAACCATCAAACGAATCCAATGGAAGTTGTTTCAGGTCAAAATTCCTTTCCAATCAAAAGTTATGTCCAAAACAGTACCAACTAGGGGCAAAATGGTCATTTAAAAATCGACAAAAATCATGAACATGGGAAATGACTCTAATAGATGTTTCCCAAAGTTACATGACCATACGACTTCATACGGGAAAGAAAGAAATATTCTACGATCCCCCAATGCGTAGAATGCGGGTCATTACATAAAATTTGTAACGATAAATTGCCAGATTAATAAAATCCCACACGGGTCTGGAGTTGGCAATAATCACGTCTCTCTAGTTATTAGATACGGCACATGGATTATTTATTTCCCACACGGGACGAGGTGACGAGGATTTATCCTCTGGAGCAATTAAAAATACACACTCCCTCAGGCTTGGACAGGGTGACGAGAATTTATTCTCTGGAGTTATTATCTATACACGCTCCCCTGTAAACACCAGAATATATCACTATAAATATGTGTATGCTTTATAGGATTTATTGGGTACCTAATTCGGCCCAATAAATTTCCAAACCGCTCCCCGTACAAAGGAGGTTATGGCGAAATTTTTCAAAAATTCCGGGTGTTAGCCAAATTTTTGAAGAATTTGAAAATTCTCAGAAACTGAAAAGTTGGAGAATGGAAGCCAGATTAAATGTAGAGTTGATTAATCAAACCACTTTCGACTTTGTTCCTTTTCGGGGATGAAAAGTTTTAAGTGAGGGAGATTGTAACGACCCGGAAAATCTGAACCAATTTAAAATTTTTTAATTGGCTAAAATAGTGGATTTTAAATATTTAAAATAAATATTTTAAATAATAGCAATGAAAAGAGAGTTTGAATCGATGTTTGAAAATAAATATAATTAATTCTAATTATAAACAAGGCCTGAAATGGCACGGTAGTTTCAAAATTTGAATTCAAACTTTGACTGACTGTACCGGGTGCAAAACAAAACGTATTTGAGTGAAACCAAAAATATTTCAATCTGTTAGTGAATACCTTTCTAACGAATCTGAAAAATCGAAGTTTCATAGCGGGAAGCAAAAGTTATGGCCAAATGAATTTTCAGAAAGGTCGCTATCGAAATTATATAGCCAGTGAAAATGGTCATTTTGCAATCGACCTCGGAATTCGACGAAACCACTTTTGTTGGATCCGGGATGTGAATTTATTGCTAGGTTTCAAATTTCATAATTTTTGAAGCTAGTATGTGAGCGTGGAAAGGAAAACGTGTTTTGGTCAATTATAGTTAAATTGGATCGACCAAAAAGGGGCCATTTTGCAAACGGTCTCAAAATTCAACGAAACTAGTTTTGTTGCGACCGTATCGTCAAAACATAGCCAGATTTATTTTTCTGGAATTTTTCGAATCAGTTTGTGGCCCTGGCAAATTGAAATGTACGTTCAAATTAAATATTGAATGTTTTATATTTTAATTTGAAGGAAAACTGACTGAAACAGTCGAATGGGCCTACGAAACATATCCCATTGTGTTCGGAATGGGGGTAAAACGCTAGGGATGACAGTCGTTGGGTCTGGATTGGGGTTCGTGAGTGAAATAGGGTATTTTCGAAATTTAAAATTATAAAATAAAATAAAAACATTCTATTGGCCCATTTCCCATTCATTCTCCCCGATTCATCGATCACGGACGGCGCCTTCAGCTCCAACCTTCTCTCCTCTTTTTCTCCTCCGTCTCTCAATAAAATCGAGCGCCCCTTACCAAATTTTGAAGCCCTCGATCTCCTCTTCAAATTCGTATAGGCCACGCCCTCCCTCGCCTCGTCTTCAGCGTGAATCGCTCCTGGGAAGTCGCCGCCGTTCACCCCGATTTTCTCCTCCGCCGCCGCGACGAGTTGGACCATACCACCATGGTTTTGCGTGCCTCCCCTAGCTCTAAGCAGTGGTGAAACCTGATCGATGAATCGCTACTCGGATTGAAGGGTTTTTGCAACTCTAGGTTTGAACAGTAGAAGTGAGGTACGGTTTATTATATTTTAAATGGTTAATAGCACTTTAAAGCGCTACGGTTTTTGATTTCACTGTAAAGATCATATCTTTTTCGTTTCTTGACGAAATTCAGTGAAACAAGAGACAGTGGACTCGTGTAGACGTCTTCTACCTTTTAGAAGAGACCGCATATTTTTCTGAGCCTTCTGCTATTTTTGGTGGAGTGGAACCCAATGTGAGATTTCTAAATTATAAACGATATGGAAAACGACGATGTATAAATTATATAATCGATGTATAAGTTATATAAGCGTTGTACACCTCTTGTATAAGCGTTGTATAAGTTGTACGTTCGATGTATAAGTTATATATGCGTTGTAAAAATTATATATGTGTTGAAATAGAAGTGAAATGCTTATATATAAATATATATACATATATACGCCCCTCGTCCACAAACCATGAACGATATTTATTGGTTGTGATTGGTGTGAAAATTGGTTGATTACGAATGGTTGATTAGAATTGTTTGTGGTTGAAATTGATTGATTGTTGTTGAAAAATACCCGTTTGTGGTTGAGAAGTATTTGGTTGAAACCACATAGGATTAGTTTGTGGAAATGAAAAAAATATATACATGCCGCCTGCGTGCGAACTAGATGCATGATTCCCCATTGTCAAAAGCTGCGAGGCTTTAAGGTAGAGCGAGGAGCCGTACTAGGGACGGTCCCGGTTTTAACTACCCTACCGTTATGCTGCCGAAATTTTGAATAATATTCATGTGTTAGAATTATTTTCATGTGCTGAAACTATATTCGTGTGCTGAATAGAAATTCCTTTATTGAATGACATTCATGTTTTGAAATAAGTTGTTTTGCAATAAAAATCACCTTTTTATCTATATATATAAACTATTGAAAACCATCATGTGTTGAATCGAAATTCATTCGTTGAATTGAAATTCATGTGTTGAATGTTATTCATATTTTGAAATAAATTGTTTTATAATAAAAATCATATTTTTATCATCTATAGGTAATATATAAAATAGTTGTGTTTTGAAAGAAATTGTTTTATAATAAAAATCATATTTTTATCATCTATATGAACTGTATAAAATAGTCATGTTTTGAAATAAATTGTTTTACATTAAAAATCACATTTTTATTATATACATGAATTGTTAAAAATAGTGAAGTGTTGAAATAGAAGACAATTAGATAAAAATATCATTTTTATCAAATGTATGAAAATCATATAGTTTTGAAATCGAAGAATCGATATATATATATATATATATAAATAGAATTGAAATATATCGAATAACGAAGTTGCAGTTCGTATTTTGAAACCGTGATTTCAAACGATTAGTGCGGGAGATCCGACCATCGGATTTTCCCGAAACCACCACCGTTGGGTTCGCTTTGGAAATATCTTTCCAACGGCACGAACTTTGTAAAAATCCAACGGTTGGATTGTCTGGAATGTTTAATTGAAATCTGAAGAAAAACAGTGCCAGAATCGATTATATTTATATATATATATATAAATATAATTATATTAAATCGAATAACGACGCTGCAGTTCGTATTTTGAAATCGAAACTTCAAATGATTATACCGGGAGATCCGACCGTCGGATTTTCCCGAAACTGGAACCATTGGATTCGTTTTGCAAAGATCTTTCTAATAATGTAAATTTTGTGAAGATCCAACGGTTAGATTTTCAGATATGTATAAATGAAATCAGAAGAAAAACAGCGCCACGGCCGCGATATGGCCCGAAGCGTCGTTTTGAATAAATTGGATATTTTAAAATAAATAAAAATAGCGATAAATCGTTATAAAATATTATAAATGATATGGATGTGAAATTTAGAAACTAACTGAAGGTTGGCTAAGTCGAATGGTTTCCTGGGTGTTGATCTGATGTTGGTTTCGGCCTTCGGGGTTAATATTTGGGAAATCGTTCTCTTACTGATTTACGGTTAGCGACTAGCGAATTGAAATGATGCGTATGTGTGTTTGTGTTGCACTTGTTTATTATATACGCGAGTTGCTCAGAAAGACCGGGTTTGTCCCATTCTGAATAACTGAATCGACGATAAGAAATCGAAGATGAAGACGGTGGTCGAAGACCAGAGATCTTCACCTCGTTTGGACGGTGTGTCTGACATTAGAATTTATTCTGTGTGATTGATAGCCATCAGTTGCATGGTGTGAATTGCTTGTGTGGCATGCTAAGATGCAGTGATCAGGGCTTCTGTTGAAAAGCAAAGTCTTGTGGTGATGATCAAAGCATCGCCTGCCTGGCATAGCTTTGTGTATAACGTGAAATCGCGAGCCTCACACCCCGGTATGAACCAGAAACGGGAGAGGACCTCAGGGGGGACATGCGTTTCTTTCTAGCTAGAAGTGGCGTTAGTGGTTTTACACGCCCTGACGAGTTTGACTTATGTGGTTGTTACTGTTGTGAGGCACCTCGGTTAGATCGGACGATCCGTGTCCGATGGAGTCATTCGTTGGCTCATTTATGCCCCAAAGGGCGGGGAAACGTAGTGTTCAGGAATTTTAATCCACATCGGTGGACCGGCCCTGTTGCTCCAAGGGTCGATGCGCTCTGACCCTGAGGCTCGGGCTAGACAGTCTCGAAGTCGGTAAGGACTATCTTTTTCCTTGGTTCATGACGGAAATCCAATTTCCAAAAACGTGACTGCGCGGTTTTGATTGTATATATATATATATGGCGACATGATATATGGTACCCATGTCGTCTATGATTGATAATTATGATTGAAATTGTTTTTGAAACTTATAAACACTAGTAATAATATCGAATGCTTTTGTTTTATTCGTATCAAGCATATTTTGGCCATTATAAGGTAAAACTCTATCCTCTGGTTTGCGTTGCATTGTGTGATGGGAACTGAGTCTTATAATGGCTTTATTTTTATAAAAAGCATTGCGATGTTTTAAAAGAATTGTTTGTTTTTATACCACTGGCAATCCGATGGAATAAACCCGTTCCACGAAAGTGGCGTGGTCCTGTGATTAGCCATATTTTAAATGTGCTGAGTAGGTTTCTCATACCAGTCCCATAACTGACTCGTAGTTTGTTTCACTTTCAAACTCGGGTGCCCCTTTTTCTACATTGGCAGCGTTGTATTCAGGTTTTAGCTGGCTTTCTCTGGATAGCTGGAGCTGAAGATGGATTCTATCATTTATCTCTTTTTATGTTGTTCAGCTCCTATTGTACATTATGTTTGTTTTCCGCTGTAGACATTTATGTATAGCTGAACTGTATTTGTACTAAGTAAGATCCTGTATACTATGTAACTCTGATGATTACATTTATCCAGTATATTTTATTGTGCATTATCTGGTGTATTTATTTAATTCTGTTCTGCGGTTATCTGATTATGTGTTATATTCCAAAGATTACCCTTGCCACCGTCAGTACGGGGAATGGGGTTGTCACAGGTGTTAAGCAAGATAATAAATTTTCCGCCACCAAACAGATATATATTTAATAGAAATCAATCAACACAGAATGAAATCCAATGTCAAACACACATCCATTTACAAGTCCGTTATGGGTCTGAACAAAACCAGAGGCACCTTATTCCTCGTATGGTATGTCCAATACTATAGAGAGGCCCTCGCATATCCGAACGATCAACAAGTACGTCCGGACAACTACCACTGTAACCCTTTCAAGGCAACAACTCCAGTCAAAGGCATCCGTAGAAATCCATTCGATGTATAGATCGCCGGTCTTGCACAGTCTTTAATATCTTCGACTTTTAATTGTTGTAATAGTTATTCAGAATGGGTTAAACCCAGTATTTCCAACTAACTTGCATATCTTATAATCAAGTGATATATAAAGATAACACATACATACCTCATTCCAATCCAGAATATTCTTTTACTAAAATATTCATATCCTTTGGGACAGTTTCCAATTAAGTTTATCAAAGATATATTCTTTTAAACATCTTGTTTAATCTTCTTTTGAATATCATTTCAAAAGATTTTATTTTATCTTTAACAAATTTAAACCAATTAAGATTTATGAAACTAGTTGGGATTACCGAACCTTACCGAAGTAACCATTTATTTTATTTCCCTAATCCCAACCTATTCATACCATGAAGTAAAACTGGTTATACTCCATATCAAACACCCACCTTGTTATCAATAAATTTAATTACCATTTCATGTTCAAATCTAATTACAGATTTAACTATCGCATGGAGTAAAACTGATGGTACTCCATTCTCGATCATTTCTTAAATTCGGAGAATTTAATCGCCCCATTTACATTCCAATCTAATTAAAGATTCATTAAAACTCTAGCTTAGTTTTAATCTCAAAAATCATTAATTAATGATTATTCAACATTAGGAAAAATTAATCCCGTCTTTAACTGAGTTAAAGAACGAATGTCATGTAAAACACAGTTCACGATAAACCCAAATTAACTTGTCATCTTCCATCAAAATGGAATCTTCACGGAAATCGTAACAGTATATAATCGATATAAATTTCCGTATCAAACTAATACTATAAGTGGAATAGTGGCAAGGCCTTTTAAATTCCATAAATAGTAATGGTCTTCCTTTACAAAAGTCCGTCTGGATTATTATCAAATCGAATTTCATTCAATTCCAATTTAATATATTAAATTGGAAAACTTTACTTTGGAAAATTTCCCATTAAATCTTAATTAAAAGAGTATAAATTCCAAATCATATCTTCATCGTTAATTGGGTTTTAAGAAAAAAATTATTTAAAACATCGTTCACAATTAACCCAAAATTAATTTCCATTTAATTCCAATTTACAGTTATAAATTGAAATCCATTTATCTTAATTAAAAGATTTATTCCCTTTTCAATGGGGTTTAAGAATAGTGTTATTTAAGACACCATTCGTGACAAACCCAAAATCCAATTTTATATTAAATACAAGGCTCTGAATAGAAATAATATCGGCTTATATTCAATATCCAATTCTGAAACTAACAAATATCATTTTGGAATAATGATATTAATGTCTTCCAAATTCCCATAACAATATCCGTATAATCACGAAATCCAATATCGACATATCGTAAAATAAATTCCATTTCAAATCCATTCCAATTTAGTTATTGGAAATACTTTAGTTATACAAAACCATTCTCAAATCCCATTTATTTATTTATTTTGCAGAAATCATGCAACTAATATTTCTAGTTATAAACTTGTTCATTTGGATAAAAAATATCTTTTATCTTTTCAAATATGGAATTTTTCATCCAAAAACTTTCCAAACCATTAATTATTATTTTACATAATTTATTTATATTTTTAATAATTTTATTAAAGCCCTTAATGTCAATTTCCAATATCGGCCACCGAACTGCATTTACAACGACCTTTTCCAAAATTGATTTAGACATATTTTGAAATCTAACCATTAGATATCAAACTATTAAATTCGTCGGAAAGCTATTTTTGATACGGACCCAATGGTTTCGGTTTTAGGAGAATCCGACGGTCGGATCTTCTGTTAAGTCCATTTGAAGTAAATGGTTGAAATTCGCGAATGGCCGCTGCGCGACACGTTCTATTCAGGCCATTTAAATCTATATAATATATATATCATCGATTTCTATTCAAAAAATATTTTGTAAAACGTTAATAAATTCGTTTTAAAACGATTTCATTTCCATTCCCAATTTACATTAAACCTCTTATATTCTGATAATTTCAAAATGTAAAATTTTGAAATTCAATCTTTTTGATATTCATTTTAAAAATGAATAAAATCGATATAAAATCCGTTCGAGAAAAATTAGCATTTTCTACTTAACTCGACTTCATTATATTTATATTTTTGCGTCCATCCAAAATCGGTCATCAAAATCATAATTTAATTCTTCACTGAATATTATTTTGTAAAAATATTTCGGTTTATACTATGCATTGGAATAAAATCTCAACCAATATCCGTATAAATGAATTTATATGGACTACACACATCATAAACATCCAACGACAGTTGCGAACAACTATCACGTCCAAATTAACATCCAATGTGTATTTATAATCCGTGTAAGCCGTAAATAAATAATTCACACTTACAGTGGCCTGTCGACCAAACGATCGACATACAAACTAATCACTTGGGATTTGTGTAAGTCAAATATCATCCCAATATCAGTGTGGGGTTTTCAAACAACAACAGTCGATTTAAATAAATCATTGGTAAGTAAATTTTATCAATTTTAATTCGATTTGAATTATTTTTCTAATTAGCTAATTTTCACTGTTTAAATTATAAATAGATATTTATAATTTAATTCCAACTACCACATTAATGTTAACATTATTTTTTAATATGTTAAACACTTCAACATCACAAAATAAACACAGTACAATCAATCAAATCTTCCACGGTTTGTGGATGAGAAAGGTGAGCTAATCAGGCACCGTATACAATTTGTAATGATTAAACTGACAAAAATCTCAACTGGCAATTCTATATATTTTTATACATGAATATGATAATATGATAAAATATTATTGAGTGAGAAGGAGTTCTCACATTCGTTTCCACTCCACCATTCTTTATTTCTGAACTGTATTACTATTCGGATTGAATTTGCACCAAATTCTAATTTGCTCCGTTTTGGTTCTAGTCGGTTCCATCACGAAGCTCTCTTCATCACGATTCCAGTGCTTTTGAAATTGTCCAGTTTCGTTTCTGTTTGCAAAAGTTATCGCTATTTAACATTTAATCTCTAAATATATAATTAATATTAATAATTAATTATTAATTAACATAACTCCTTTGTTAATTAACTTCCCTTCCCCATCTTCTTTTACTCATCGTTCCAGGATTCACGATATGCCAAATCCCATTGTCCTCTTCCAAAACCTTCATGGCGCACGCTCCTCCTTCAAACCGTTGACGATCCATTAGCACCACAAGGTGCGCCTTCGAACCTCCTCCCTCTAGCTAGAGTTCTAGTGAACTCAAAATCGCAATCATGCCAGAAACCCAGCCTGAACGTGCGCTAGTTCAGGGGAAAATCTGGTCACTCTAATGATCTAGACGGGATCATTACCGTTGATAAACAAGAGCTAGTTGAGCTCTACCCTTTTCCCTTTGAAAGTTATGGAACTCGATGAAGGGATGGAGAGAAAAATGGGTGAGAAGAGGGGAAAGGCGCTGGCCATTAATTTCATTTCGGCGGCTCCATGTCTGGTTGACCACGAGGAAAGTGATGCTAGGGTTTTGACTTGAGGGGGTGTATATATATAAAATATTTTACAATTTAATTCACGAATTAACTTACTTATTATTCCAAACTCCAAATCAAACTCGCTGATAGTCGCCTCTAGCCCGATACCCACATTCCGGACACAATGTGATATGTTTCGTAAGCCAATTTGATCAGTTTGATTAGTTTTTATCAAAATTAAAATATATACAATTCAATGTTGAATTTGAACGTACATTTTAATTTACCGGGGCCACATACTGACTCCAAAGATTACAAAAAAATATATCTAGCTATGTTTTGATGATACGGTCCGAGCAAAACTAATTTCGTCGAATATGGAGACCGTTTGAAAAATGGCCATTTTTCCAGTCGATTAAATTCAAACATAAATTACAAAACACATTTAAATTCATCACTCTAACATATTAATTCCAAAAATTATGAAATTTGAAACCTGACTATATTTTGATATTTCGGGTCCAACAAAAGTGGTTTCGTCGAAAACGGAGGTCGTTTGCAAAATGGCTATTTTTAAGGGCTATATATTTTATATAATGTATATATAAATTCCATAGCGACTATTCTTAATTTTAATCTGGACATAAATTTTAATTTATAAAGTGAAATCTCAATTTTCCATATTCATTAGAAAGATGTAGTTAAATAGATTCTAACGTTTCTTGTTTTATCAAATCCTGACTCATATTGAATTATGTACATTCAATTGAAATTTAAAATCGGATTTTCAAACTATCGCACCATTTTAGGCTCGTTTTATATTTAAAATAATATTATTTGTTCTAACTTCGATTTAAATAAATTTTTAGTCGTTATTATTTAAAATAAATCATTTTAAATATTCAAAACCCATTAAAATAGCTAAAATAAATTTTTTAAATTGGTTCGGAAATTCCGGGTTGTTACAATCTCCCCCACTTAAAATCTTTTCGTCCTCGAAAAGGAACGGAGCTGAAAGTTGTTTAACTAACCAACTCAACTTTCACTCTGGCTTTCATTCTTCCACTTTTTAGTTTCTAAGAATTTCTATATTTCTCAAAAATTTGGCTAACACCCTAAATTTTTGAATTTTTTGCCATAACCTCCTTTGTATGGGTTGATCGGTAAAACCACAACTTGCCTCACATGGCCCTCATCAATCCAAAAGAAATATAAAAAGCCAAGCAGCTTGCCAATTGGCTCATAAAATCATCAAAACTAATAAATACAATAAATATGTACCTATTTGTCAGGCATACAATTTTATTCCACTTCTCAGCTTCCATGCTATGACCTTTTCATTATATACACATGTATATATATGCAATTCAAATCAATTTTCAAATCAATTCAATATTTGATTTGATTTTTCTTTACTTATCATTCTTATATTGGTTTTATCAATCCAATATTTTTATTAGTTAAATTAATAATCACACATCACAACCTGCAATCAATTTGTTAATTAGCTTTTCAAACATATATAGCTTTTATATATAATCAAAATCATATTTTTAGTGTCAAATCACAAACAATACACTCTAACTAAGTTTGATTCTCACACCAATCAATTGGAAATATATAGATATCCCACTTTCGAAACACGAAGACATATGCTGATTATGATGCGTCAATCATCAGAATTATCCTCAGGTGACTAGAGTGTGATTCTATATCTATCCAGTATATTTGAGACTTCGAATATACGTTCATGACGCATATATGCAAATCTTCATATACTCGATTGTCCAAATCAAAATCAAATATAATATTTAAATCTTTATAATAAGATATAATTTTCAAAACTAAATTCGGTTTTTATAAACAATACTCATCAAACTCATTTTAGGGTATTGCTAATCCTATCTCAAACGAGTTATTCTTATAGGATGTTACTAATCCTATCTCTGATGAATTCTTTCATCTGGTTCTAATGTTCCTTGTTCTCTAGCTTTGTAAACTAAAGCTCTAATACCAAATGAAACAATCCGAGCTTCCCCGATCCCTGAAGAGATGGAGGAGCCCGGATTTAGTTGAGAACATGACGCATCGGAACACAAACAACAAAACATTTTATTTCTATTACAACAATTACATCATATTACAAGAATATAACAGAGTATAAATAAATAATATACGGTGGAAAAAGACCAGAGGTTTAAATTACATGAATTTAAAATGTATAAATACAATGCGCAACGGAAAATACATCAACTAGCACAACTGAAAAAATACACAGATACAAAGCTACCGAATATAGCTCCAGTTGTAATCCAGGATCCTATGAAAAGAAATATCTGCAAACCAAAACTAGTAGCTGCCCGTGTGAAAAATATGGCCACCCAGAGTTTAAGTTAAAACAATAAACTCCGAGTTAATCATGGGACTGGTATGAGAACTAAAACAGTTATTAAAATCTATTTTTTTTAATATTGTAAATCAAGGGACCACGCCGTATAACATAGAACGGGTTTACTCCCAAGAATACCAGTTTAGAAGTAAAACAACGCAATGCTTTTTCAAAAATGAAACTATTATAAGACTCAGGTCCCATCACACAATGCAGCGCAAGCCGGAGGATAGAATTTTACCTTATAATAGTCAAATATGCTTGGTACGCTTAAAACAAATCGTTTTAATATTACTATAAGTGCATAGTGTCAAAACATCTTCAAATATAAATGTATCAATCATAAACGGCGTAGGTACCATATATTATGTCGTCATACTAGTTTTACAAATAAAACCGCACAATGTTGTATTAGAAATTGGATTTCCATCCTGAACCAAGGCAAGGGATCTTCCTTCCGATTCGAGACACACTAGCCCATGCCTTAGGATTCATTTGCAACTGCACCTGGATGCGACAGGGCCAGTCCACACTTACTTTAGTGGATTAGTAATTCCTGAACAATACATTTCCTATCCTATCTGGCATTAAATCTGGTTAGTATGCCGACCATATCAAGATCCACTAGGGACTCAAATCCGAGGTACCTCGCTTTCCAACAACCACATAAGTAAAATTTCTGGGCTCCATACCATGACCACACTCCTAGCTAGAAAGAAATGCATGCACTCCCCGTGGTCCTCTCTCATTTTTGGTTCATACCAGGGTGTCAAGCTCGCGAATTAACGCTATATACAAAGCTATGCTAATTAAAGTTGTTCTTTTATCATCAACCACGAGACTCTGCTTTTCAACAGAAGCCTTGGTCTTTGCATCTTAGCATGCCACAGTGATAATTCACGCCATACAACTGATGTCTATCAACATATAACCTCTAAGCTTGCACATCTCAGAGAAGGGTGTTAAGCAAGAGAATAAATTTTCTGCCACAAAAAGATATATATTTAACAGTAATCAATTAACATAGAATGAAATCCAATGTCAGACACACATCCATTTACATGTCCGTTATGGATCTGAATGAAACCAGATGCACCTTATTCCTCGTCCTGTTTGTCCAATGCAGGAGAGAGGCCCTCGCATATCCGAATGATCAACAAGTATGTCCGGACAACTGCCACTGTAACCCTTTCAAGGCAGCAACTCCAATCAAAGACATCATTAGATATCCATTCGATGTGAAGATCGTTGGTCTTGCACCGTCTTCAATATCTTCGACTTTCAATCGTCGTAATAGTTATTCAGAATGAGTTAAACCCGGTCTTTCCGAATAACTTGCGCATCTTATAATAAAGTGATATATAAAGATAACACACACATATATCTCTTTCCAATCTAGAATATTCTTTTATTAAAATATTCATATCCTTTGGGACAGGTTCCTATTAATTTTATCAAAGATAAATTCTTTTAAACTTCTAGCTTAATCTTCTTTTGAATATCATTTCAAAAGATTTTATTTTATCTTTTGCAATTTTAAACCAACTAAGGTTTATAAAACTAGTCGGGATTACTGAACCTTATCGAAGTAAACATTTATTTTATTTCCCCAATCCCAACCTATTCATACCATGAACTAAAAAGGTGATAATCTATATCTAACACCCATTGTGTTATCTGTAAATAAATTACCATTTCACACTCAAGTCTAATTAAAGATTTAACTATCGCATGGAGTAAAACTGGTGGTACTCCATTCTCGATCATTTCTTAAATTCGGAAAATTTAATCGTCTCATTTTGCTTGAGTGTATCGAACGTATATCACCAACGGTTGGGATCAGTAACTGTTTCCCGAAAGGGACAGCGTCGATAGATTTAAGAACAAAAATAATTTCTCTAGATAGGTGATTATACACCCTAATGGGAGCGACCCACATAGCCATGCTGCCTGCTCGATTTTTGTCATTTCTCGGTTGATGAGGCTTGAGGCTAGAATTTAACTTTAGAACATTTGACCCTCATTCACTTTGAATGCCACATCGTCAGATCCATCAGATATCACTAATTAACATCCACAAAAATACTCTAGTTAGGAGCCAACCAACTATAATACGTTTGAAGAAATCAACGTATGCGGTCCTTTGGAAATACTCTATCAGACATTCGTCCATACAAGTCAACTAGGAACAGGATGAACCGAAGGCACCTTCCTACTGCATCCTAGGAATCACTCTAAAGATCGGTAGCGAAAAGCCCATGTAATCCATAGATTCCAATCAGGACAGAATCACTGTTGAAATATCTCCGGCCGCTAAACCAGAGAAATTCAAATTAGTAGTTCTTCTGCTCATGATGATCAACATCTTCAATTTCTATATCTTAAGTAATCTTCTTCCACGTATTCGCTGGTCGAAATGGTTTTCGAATATAAATTCGATCCCAGTCTTTCCATACCAACGATCATATGGGTCAGGTTTGATAGTCGGTGATTTAACTATCAAATAAATAATTGTGTGAATAACATGAGTTTACCAGTTCAGTACCAATACTACATGGCCTTTTTAATTATAAACGATTAATGATAGTAAATCTTAAACTCTTAAATATTTCAATATTTCAAATATAACTTATTTGAAGTAAGGTTATTCTTTCAAACCATTTTACTTTCATATTTAAGAAAATATTCTATATTCATATTCAATTCTTTATTTTTATATCGTTTCAAAGCCATTTACTATTTTATTTCTTATTGACCATATTGGAAAAACTACTCATCTTATTTCAAGTATAACCACATTATGAAATCTCCTTTACATTATCCCCTGAATATAATAACCAACTATTATTCTTTTAATATAAACCATTCCCAAAGTTTAACCTTTCAATTTCCTTTTATCTCGAAAACACCATTCCAGTTTCACATGATCTCTTTTTATTTCCTTTACTTTGGAAATACAATTATATACATGTAAATATAATAAGTCTCAAATCCTTTCCTCTTTTGTTACTTGGGACGTCTCCTTTTATATTCTTGACTCTTTTACTTACATCGCATTATTATTTCTTATATAAGAATAATAAATTATTTTTACCTACCTTCCCATTACAAACTAATATCATCCTCAGATAATCCCGAAGTCGTTCAAGTTGGGGTATTTTTTTACCTCTCAGACCTTGATCAACAACGTTCTTATCTTTAGATAGACATCAGCTGTAATTCAAAAACCTGTATTTATCCTAACACCAAATACATCTCATCCAACCATTTTAGTCACTATGCTTCATAAACTTCTTACCTTTTCGTTATAAAGACATGGTTTTATATAAACCCGTTCATGAATTCCTTTCACAACGAAATCATATTTCATTTCAGCTACGATTAACTTTCATAAATGATCTCATTTGAGTAGAAATCTCCTAAATTAAATTAATAATTCTATGATGACCCCAAACCCCGATAAGACGGTAGCAAGGGTAATCTTTGTAATGTAACACATAAACAGATAATAGCAAAATAGAAATAATTAAATACACCAGATAATGTACAATAGAATACACTGGATAAACATAATCATCAGAGTTACACAGTATATAGGATCATACTTAGTACAAATACGGTTCAGTTATACATAAATGTCTACAGTGGAAAATAAAACATAATATGTACAATAGGAGCTGAACAACATAAAAGGAGAAAAATGATATAATCCATCTTCAGCTCCAGCTATCCAGAAAGAGCCTGATAAAACCGGAAATACAAGGCTGTCCGTGTAGAAAAAGGAGCACCCGAGTTTGTAAGTGAAACAAACTACGAGTCAGTCATGGGACTGGTATGAGAAATCTACTTAACACTTTTTACAATATGGCCAATCACAGGACCACGCCACTTTCGCGGAACGGGTTTACTCCATTGGATTGCCAGTTCTTTAAAACAAGTAAATCTTTTAAACATGGCAATGCTTTTTATAAAAATGAAGCCATTACAAGACTCAATTCCCATCACACAATGCAACACAAACCAGAGGATAGAGTTTTACCTTATAATGGCCAAAATATACTTGATAGGAATAAAACAAAAGCATTTGATATTATTACTAGTATTTATATGTTTCAAAAACAATTTCAAATCATAAGTATCAATCATAGACGGCATGGGTACCATATATCATGTCGCCATATATATATATACAATCAAAACCGCACGATATCGTATTTGGAAATTCGATTTCCATCATGAACCAAGGCAAAAGATAGTCCTTACCGATTCGAGACAATCTAGCCCATGTCTCAGGCAAGCGCGCAGGCAAGCCTTTTATCATCAGGGCCGGTCCACCGATGTGGATTAAAATTCCTGAACACTGCGTTTCCCCGCCCTGTGGGGCGTAAACTGGTCATATCTAACCACAACATCGGCTCCGAAGAGACCGAAGCAAACCGAGGCCTCGCTTTCCATCATCCACATAAGTAAAATACCGGGCCGTGCAAAACCCAAAGCACCACTCCTAGCTAGAAGGAAACGCATGTCCTCCCTTAAGTCCTACTCCCGTTTCTGGCTCATACCGGGGTGTGAGTCTCGCGAAACAACGCTATACACAAAGCTATGCCTCACAGGCCGTGCTTTGATCATCAACCACAAGACTTTGCTTTTCAACAGAAGCCTTGATCATTTACCACTTAGGCGTGCCACACAGGCAATTCACTCCACGCGACTGATTTCTATTGATATATAACCTCTGAGCTCGTACGTCTCAGAGAAGGGAGTTAAGCATGAGAATAGATTCTCCGCCGTCAAACAGATATATATTCAATAAAGATCAATCAGCACAGAACAAAATCCAATGTCAGACACACGGTCCATTTACAAGTTCGTTCTGGGTCTGAACGAAACCGGAGGCACTCAATACCTTGCATATCCGTACAATCAACAAGTACGTCCATACGGCTACTACTTCAACCCCTTCAAGGTAGCTACTCCTATCAAGAGCATCATTAGCACCCCTCCATTCGACTTGAAGATCATCGGCCTTACACCGTCTTCATATCTTCGACTTTCAATCATCGATCAATTATTTGAAATGAGAATTAACTCGGCCTTTTCAAATAATTCACGTATATTTAGAATTTCAAATCAATTCATTTCAATGGTTAAATTATTTGATATCACTAATTCTGTTCTTTAATGTAATTTTCATGCCAAACACATTCAACCATCAAATATCACATAAACTGACAAAATTCAGTTTATTTCCATTCCATATCGTTTATAATATTTTATCATGATTTATCGCTATTTTTATTTATTTAAAAATAGCCATTTCACTCAAACGACGCTCCAAGCCATAACGCGACCGTGGCGCTGTTTTTCTTCAGTTTTGATTTAAAATTCCAGACAATCCAACCATTGGATTTTCACAAAGTGGGTGTCGCTGGAAAGATATTTCCAAGGCGAACCCAACGGTTGTAGTTTCGGGAAAATCCGATGGTCGGATCTCCCGCACTAATCGTTTGAAATCATGGTTTCAAAATATGAACTACAACTTCGTTATTCGATTTATTTTAATTATATTTATATAAACATATATAAATATAATTCTTTCTTCGATTTCATTACTATATTCATTTCATATACTTGGTAAAAATGATATTTTTATCATCAAAAATATTTATTTCAACACATCACTATTTTTAACACTTTATATTCACAATAAAAATGTAGATTTTATTGTTCAATCTATATATTCAACACGTGAATGTTTTCGACTTCACACATACAATAAAAATATGATTTTTATCGTTCTAGTCCTTTATTCAACACATGAGTATTTTTTATAGTTTATTCAAAGAATTTATTCAACACATGAATTTCTATTCAACACATAAATATAGTTTCAACACATGATTTTGGTTCCAACACATGAATTTCTATTCAACACATGAATATATTTCGATAGTTTGTATTTATATAATAAAAATGTGATATTTATTGTTAAACAATTTATTTCAAAACACGATTATTTTATATAGTTCATATGTAAGGTAAAAATGTTTTTTTTGGTGTTAAAACAATCTATTTAAAATACTAATATTTTATATAGTCTATATATATAATAAAAATGTTATTTTTATCTTTCAAAGAATTTATTCAACACATGAACTTCATTCAACACATGAACTTCATTCAACACATGAATTTCTACTCAACACATGAATATAGTTTCAACACATGAAAATAATTCTAACACATGAATATTATTGAAAATTTCGGCAGCATAGCGGCAGGGTAGTTAAAACCGGCACCGTCCCTGGTACGGCTCCTCGCTCTACCTTAAAACCTCGCGGTTTTTAACAATGGGGATTTTCAATATCTAGTTCGTACGCAGATGAATTTTCCCATATACTAGTCCTAACGGGATTTCAATCACAATCAATCATTTCAAATCGACCATTCATGATATTCACCAAATTTCACATCAACCAATAATCCAAATAATATCACAACCAATATATATCGTCAATGGTCTGTGGACGAGGCGAGTATACGTATATATATATATATTCGTATATAAATATATTTCGATTTCACTTCAATATTATTTCAATTTATTTCAACGCATATATTATTTTTACAACGCATATATAACTTATGTATCGAACATACAACTTATACAACGCTTATACATGAGGTGTACAATGCTTATATAACTCATTCATCGACTATATAATTTATACATCGTTGTTTTCCATATCGTTTATAAATTAGAAATCTCACATTGGGTTCCACTCCACAAAAATTGCAGAAGGCTTAGAAAAATATGCGGTCTCTTCTAGAATGTAGAAGACGTTCACACGAGTCCACTGTCTCCAGTTTCACCGGATGTCGTCAACATAGCAAAAAGATATGATTTTTACAGTGAATTCATAAACCGTAGTGCTTTAAAGCAATATAAACAATTAAAATAATATACTGCTATTACCTTCACTGTTTTTTCGAAACTAGGTTTCGATCTCTCGTGAAATCCATTGCGTTAGAGGCTGTTCGGGGTTGACCACGACCTCCGCCTACGAGAGGGATTTCCAACGAGGTGGGTTTTGCTCAGATCGAGCTCCAGGTGGCGGCAGAATCACGTTCGACACCGTCGAACTTTGCAAGCTCCGTTCTCGACGAAGACGAGGCGAGGGGGGCGAGAGTGGTACGGATTTGAAGAGCTCGGAGGGATCGACAAAAAGTTGAACTTGGGTATGGTGTTTCGAGGCGTGGTTAGGTCGGAATCAGGCTGGGAAGGGGTGAACTGGTTTTCGTCATCGATCGTGAAGAGAGGCGGGGAGAGAAAAGTTGTGACTGGCCAATAGGATATTTTTATTTTATTTATACATTTTCAAAATTCTAAAATACCGCTCTTCACATACTAGCTCCAATCCAAACCCAACGACTATCGTCCCTAGCTAAATACCCCCATTCCGAACACAATGGGATATGTTTTGAAGGCCCATTCGACTGTTTCAGTTAGTTTTCCTTCAAATTAAAATATAAAACATTCAATATTTGATTTGAACGTATATTACAATTTTCCAGGGCCACATATTGATCCCAAAAACTCCAGAAAAATAAATCTAGCTATTTTTTGATGATAAGGTCCCAACAAAACTAGTTTCATCGAATTCTGAGACTGTTTGAAAAATGGCCTTTTTCTGGTCGATCTAATTTAACAAAAATCAACCAAACACATTTTCCTTCGCCACGCTCACATATTAACTTCAAAAATTATGGAATTTGAAACCTAGAAATAATTTCACATCCCGGATCCAACAAAAGTGGTTTCGTCGAATTCTGAGGTCATTTGCAAAATGTTTATTTTCAAGGGCTATATATTCTCTATAGCGATCTTTCTGAAAATTCATTTGGCCATAACTTTTGACTCCCGCTATTGAACTTCGATTTTACAGATTCGTTAGAAAGATATTCACTAACAGATTTAAATAATTTTGGTTTCACTAAAATCTGTTTTATTTTGCACTCGGTATAGTCAGTCAAAGTTTGAATTGAAAATTTGAAACTGCCGCGCCATTTCAGGCCTTGTTTACAATTTAAAAATATATATTTATATATATTTTCAAACATCGATTCAAACTACTTTTTATCGTTATTATTTAAAATAATTTATTTTAAATAACTAAAATCCACTAAAATTGCCAAATTAAAAATTTTAAACTGGCTCAGATTTTCCGGGTTGTTACAAATTCACTTCACCGTTAATTACCGTATAATTAATTAACTTATTTATTTGCTAAATAAATAATAAATCTCTTTTTAAATCTTATTAAAATTAAATCATTATTCATTAACCCATCTCATTGGATTAATTTAAACAACTGATCTTAACCTCAATTCAGATAAAAAGGTTGACTCTGTCATTCCAAAACACGATTACCCCATTAACCAATTCCAGATGATACTATATTTAAATTAATTAATAATAAAATTTATTTAAATAAATTTCCTTTATAAAACCACTCGAAATCAAATACAAACTCAATTAAGAAATAATAAATATTTATTTCATTTTTTATTAACTATAATTCAAAACAATAGATTTAAAAATCTATTTTCAGTTATAAAATAAATTTTATAATTTTATCTCATTGATTTACCTGACGGTAGATCGATATTTATAAAATGGTTAATTCATAGGCCATGTACTGCCAATCACTCAACCAATAGTACCCATTGGTTTAAACCAAACAAACGGTGAATTTCAGATCTATATTCAATAAACAAATCAACCATCTAATCAAAATAATTCAATTCAACTAAATATTGGTCTCATAACAGTCTATAACGGCAGTTCAATATCAACCACAACAATCAATCCAAAACGATTTATTTATTAAAACACGTTTATTTTATAAACGTGACCAATAAGGTAAGTTACCTTAATTGGGACCAATCGTTAAAATAACGATTTGTTTTCAGTAAAATTAAACGACGTTTAATTTCATCAGTTCAAACCATATATGAATATATATCAACAACCAGTCAAATCTTTAGCAGTCATAGCACAAAAAATAAAAACCCAACTTATAAAATATAAGTGGGATGAACTGAGTGAGTTTAACACACCTTGATTTGATTTGGTGTTTAAATGGCTTGATTGAATTAAATTAAACATTTGTTTAATTTAATTAAAACCTGCGTTGCTCTCATCTTCGTCTAACTGGTCCCAGCATGAAGTGTTATCCAACATGATCTCACCGTAGTCGATTTCACCGAACTCTGATAATATAAGACAAAGATATACATGTTATAAGTATACGAACTAAACTGAAACAATAAATTTTTAGATTATATTTTTTTATTTAGTTCTTATGATATGAATTACCTAACCAAATTATTCGTTTTATGTTAAACCACTATACTTGGAAATAATATATATAGGCCGATTATTTCTGTTACTAATTTGATCATCCTTTATTTCCATTCGTTTAGTAATCTAACCATGTTTTGTTAAACCTAAACATACTATTTAAATCAAATAGACTTTAAATCAAAAGAGCATGGGTCTTACTTAATTATTCTCAGCCCATACCGAAATAGACCAGGCCCGCATCCCTTATCCACTTAAAACCCTACGTCCCTTTCCACTCCTCACAATTTCAGCTGCCACCAAAAAGAAAAGAGAACGAAAACCCTCCCTGTCAAAAATCTGCTCCTCTTTCATCGATGGACGCTGCTCCTCAAAACAACTCACCGCCACCACCATATCACAACACTGGACTTCGAGCCCGCCACCCCGAGATCGCCAGAGCCTTGGGCCTCCATCCCGACCTGCCTTCCACCCAACAATTGACGATGGACCCTACAACCAGTGTTAAACCGCAACGACAACTCCTTAAACGACCAGGACTCCAACTGCACAAGACTCCATCTCAAATCCGAAACCCTAGGTCTTCAACGCATTAGGAACTCCGTTAAGACATGCTTCCAGATAAGCAATTTACTCAATTTTTACTTTCGGTATTACCCTTGTTTTGATTTTTGTGGTTACGAATTGGGTTTTCTTCACTGGTTGTGCTCTGAAACGAAATGTGGATGTGTATTTATACTTCGATTTTGATCTTGATAAGAACAATGTCAATCTCGATTGTAAAATCATAGATTAGATTTTGCTTTAGTCCTAGTTCTTAGGTGAAATCTCCTCATTTTAGCAATGCCATGTGATCGAATGTTGATGATTGAAACTTGGTTTCGGTGTGTGATATTTAACAGTGAAAGCTACGGATTTGTAGTTGGATTTTTCCTGTATTGTCTTCTCATTGTCACTGTATATATATATAGTTGTTTAATTGTTTTTTTTGTAGGTTTGTACGGTAGGGCAAATAGGCCTGTACATGAGATTTGCTGTATTTTGTATTGGATTTACAGGATCTCGATCTGTTCAAAGGGATATTGTGCATCTAGGAGTTGTTTATTCAATTTGCAGATTTGAACAGTATTGTTTTTGTTGATTTTCTTTCATTTTTATACGTATGAAAACAATGATTGTACATTCATTTTTTTGTATACATGAGCTGTTCGATCTTGTAGATTTGAGGATATAAATTACATATTTTTTCTCTGTTCTGGATTTGCATTTTACTGTTTTAGATTTGGTTAATAAATGTATACATCTTACTGATCTTTCACTGTTTCGAGATCTGTTTTTCCATTATCTTCTTTATTTGTTCAACTTCGTATCATTGCTTTTATGGAGAAATAGGTTGTACCGTTACTTGAAAGGAACCAGACATGTTGAAATCAAATTGTAAAATGAATCCTTTGTACATTTTGATATTTAGTGTGGCAAAGCAGTCCTAGAATGGGTTTGTACATGATTTTGATGATATACACTACACTTGTTTAGTTGTTATGATTTGCATGTTGGAATTTTAGTTTACAGGATAGTTGCAAAAGGAGAAAATTAGACAAGCTTAAAACCTCTTGTTACTTAATCAAGAACTCCGTGCTTTTTCGCTCAAAACCAACACAGCCAAAGATGTGTGTTTTGTTATGAGTGTTTGAGTCCACCATAAAGAAATATAAAAGAGAAGACACGCTTAAATCAAACAAAGACTTTATTTTGCAGTCAACTTTTCAAATTTAAACAAATGAAAGAAATTTTCTCCATATAGAAACCATATGTTTTCTGATCTTTATTTAGTTATAAAAAAAACATCACACATTTTATGCCGACATACAAGGAAGAAATAAATCATAAGGTTTATAGTATAAATTAAATTAAATTCTAAAATAGTTGAAATAAACCGAGATTATCAAACATATTTAAAACAAAATCATATAACTTCGAATAAGACTAAGATAGATAAAAACTCGACCTTCACAAATTTAGGTTATACGATATCAAAAACATAAAAAAAATCCTTATTTAAATAAATTAACATTATCGTTTATAACAATTTCCATAGCGACTATTTCAAAATATTAACTGGACATAACCAACAAATTATAACACGAAATCTCGATTTTTCTCTTTCATATGAAAATATAATTAAATCGATTCACATGTTTCCGGTTTCACAGAATTTTGACTTAAAACGAATTTTGTATACTCAGTTGAAGTTCAGAACGAAATTTATGAACTACCGCGCCATTTCCAGTACGTTTATAATATAATTATAAATTAACACTCTGACGTCGTTTTTAATAAAAAATATATTTATATAATTCAATAGAAACTATATTTAACCCACTTAAAATCGCTCGTTCACATTATACAACAAATTCAACATTTTCCCAATATCCCGAAAATAAAATATTATTATTATATAATTAATATAATTTAAATATTCAACTTAAAATGGTCAAATTCCATTATTTAAACTCAAATCAATATTTTAGATAAATAAAATATTTCAAATAAATGTTCAGAAAATACCGGACATTACATTCTTCCCCCCTCAAAATAATTTCGTCCTCGAAATTGCTAAGGTAAGAAAAAGGTTGCAAATCCCATTAAATATAAAATATATTTCAAATCAAAACCAATTTATTTTGGTAAACAAAATTTTCAAAAATTATCGAAAATATTCTAACACATTATATTTTTGAAAAAGAAAAAAAAATTCAGCAGAGTCCCTTCTGCACGGAGGAACTTCTGCGATATTGCAGAAACAAATAACATCGACCCTCACGGTCGAAAAACGAAAAAAATTAAAACCCCAAAATTTATATTTTCGCATAGGCGTACTTTTTTCGAGCGTTATTGAGTTTACTACTTAATTTACGTGCAACTTACGCCATCAAACTCAATCTCATAATCATCTGGCACCTGTGCTTAACTCAATCCATCATATAAGTAACAGTTATATGAAATGTTTAAATAACACTTCATTTTCTGGGTTTCGGTTTTTTAACTTTTCATTAAACCATGGATGAATTTTATTCAGCTAGTCTAACAAGCAGACAAAAATCAATCAACACCCAAAGCACAATAAACTCAATCAAATCAACTAAATTCACATTCAATATAACTATTTAATTTAATTTGAACATCAGCCGATCACTATTCAATTGATTTCTATTTTATTATTGTTCATTAAATTTCCAAATTCCAATCAACTATATTTAATTACAACCTTATTTCTTAATTTAATTCTAATATAATTATTAATGATTTAATTCGATTTCACTTAACCCAGTTAAGTTCAAATTCAAAATTTTAACCAAATTTTGAATTCCATTCAAATTAGTCAACACACCATATCTAAATAATTTTGAGAAAATTATTTCTTTTCTATACAAAAACAAATTTCGGGTAAAATTATTCCATTTACCCTCTCTACAAAACAATATTGTGTTCCTTAAAAGTTCAACGCATTTCAACACTTGAACCGATCAAACAATACAAAACATTTGTATATAAAATTTACAAGTACACTCTCATGTAGATATATACTCAAACTCAATCTAGGGTGTTACTAACCCCATCTCTATCGAGTTACACCACAGAGCCAAGGTTATTACTAAACCAACAGCTCTGATACCACTGTAACGACCTAGGGTTTTCGGCTCCGAAAATCGACATAAATATCTTACCATATCTCATGCTGATCCTCTAAAACACCAAGAACACTGGAACGTTCATGGAAAGAAATTAGAGGGTGAGATAAGAGAGAAAGAAGTATTAGAATAGAAGAAGAAGAAGAACACGATATAGAGTTTCACATCGCAGCGGAACAAAATATAATATAGAAATAAATCTTTATTGAGAGCTTTTGAAAACACTTAAAATATCAGAGTACATGAACACATCTGGACAGTTATAATAATCTGCCCTTATATACAACACAGCGGAATAATATCATATATCCGAACTCTTCCAGCCCATCTCTTCATAGTATTCAATAACCTGAACCTGTACACCCCGGGCTAACCCGAGCTTTTACAAAACAACGGGTCAGTCTGGTGAACCAAGTGAGAAAATCTCGCACAATATTAATGGTAAATCGTCTAATCATGATTTTAAAGTTCAAAATCTTTTTAAAAGAGATTGATAATCGTAAGACCAAATCCACACATAAACACGGACGGTTTTTACCTTACGATAACCCAAAACAGTTTTGAAACCAATATCTTTTCTGATATTATAATAATGTCTAAATACAAGTAAATAACAATCTAGTGGAACGCTTGCATCTCACGCTCCACATATATAGTATAAAATCAAAATCGCAGGCGCTTATTGGAGATTGAATTCCAACTATGACAAGGTATGGGACCACCTACCGATAGTGTATCTCTAGAGGCGAATACACTGGGTCCAACAAGAACGTCTTGCAACGCGGCCCTCACATGACCGACCACTCATTTCGCTTGAGTGTATCAAATGTATATCACCAACGGTTGGGATCAGCAACCGTTTCCCGAAAGGGACAACATTGATAGATTTAAGAACAAAAAGAATTTCTCTAGATAGGTGATTATACACCCTAATGGGAGCGACCCACATAGCCATGCTGCCTGCCTGATTTTTGTCATTTCCCGGTTGATGAGGCTTGAGGCTAGAATTTAACTTTAGAACATTCGACCGTCATTCACTTTGAATGCCACATCGTCAGATCCATCAGATATCACTAATTGACATCCACAAAATACTCTAGTTGGGAGCCAACCAACTGTAATACATTTGAAGAAATCAATGTACGTGGTCCTTTGGAAATACTCTGTCAGACATTCGTCCATACAAGTCATTCAGGAACAGGATGAACCGAAGGCACCTTCCTACTACATCCTAGGAATCACCCTAAAGATCAATAGCGAAAAGCCCTTCCAATCCGCAGATTCCAATCATGATAGAATCACTGTTGAAATATCTCTGGTCGTTAAACCAGAGAAATTCAAATTAGTAGTTCTTCTGCTCATGAAGATCAACGGTCTTCAATTTCTTCATCTTAAGTAATCTTCTTCCACATATTCGCTGGTCGGAATGGTTTTCGAATATAAATTCGATCCCGGTCTTTCCATACCAACGATCGTATGGGTCCGGTTTGATAGTCGATGATTTAACTATTAAATAAATAATTGTGTGAATAACATGAGTTTACCAGTTCAATACCAACACTACATCGCCTTTTTAATTAAAGACGATTAACGATAGTAAATCTTAAACTCTTAAATATTTCAATATTTCAAATATAACTTATTTTACGTAAGGTTATTCTTTCAAACTATTTTTCTTTCATATTTAAGAAAATATTCTATATTCATATTCAATTCTTTATTTTTATATCGTTTCAAACCCATTCACTATATTATTTCTTATTAACCATATTGGAAAAACGACTCATCATATTTCAAGTATAACCTCATTATGAAATCTCCTTTACTTTATCCCCTGAATATAATAACCAACTATTATTCTTTTAATATAAACGATTCCCAAAGCTTAAACTTTCAATTTCCTTTTATCTCGAAAACACCATTCCAATTTCACATGATCTCTTTTTGTAAGACCCCGTGTATTCTATAACTGTGAAACTCACAAATTAAAGTATAATTAATTTCAAATCAAAGAACTAAGGGAAACGGGATACGCCATTGCGTTCGTCTCGGAAAAATACGCGAAATAGAGTCCGAGTTTTCGAAAAACGGATATCGTATGAAGAAGTTATGGACGAACGAAGTTGGGCGAAAAACCGGAGAAGGGTCAGAATGCACTGGCGCACTTGGGAAGTGCGTCAAAACAAAAATGAAATGGCGCACCTGTGAAGTGCGCCAGTACATTTTTGACCTGGCGCACCTGCCAAGTGCGCCCAGGTCAAAAATGACCTGCTGGCCAGGTCTGGTCTAGCCCTGGCTGGCCTGGTCTGGGTTTGGCCGATTTTCAGAAGCTTGCTTTGTCATTAGGGCTAGGTGGCAGGCTCTAATTGGTCTCTCTTGCGAATGAATGGCTACGATCAATCCAAGCAACATCAATGGTCCTAATCAGTTTATAACCTCTATATAAACAACCCTACACTAACCCTAATCTATTCATTCAAAAATAAGAACAAAGCCGCCATGTTGCTGAGGAACGACTAGGGGTAGCCACCAATTGGAGAGAGGATTAGGAGGCAAATTCTAAGGCATAAAGCAACTCAATCAAATCAAACCGCATCTTCAAATTCCTAAATTAGAGAATTCGCCACAACGATTGTAAGTAGAGTATTATTTTGGTATGAACAAATAATTGTGTTGGTTTGTATACTTGATTTGTGGCGATGAAGTAATTCATATTTGTACGTTGCTATCAATTTGGAATATTGTATACGTTTGGATATTCTTGAATTATGTTATTCATTATGAAAAACTACATGCGGTAGTTTTATGCAAGTGTGACGTTTGGATATTCGCAAAATATGTAATTTATGTTGAAGCTACATGTATGTAGTTGATTAATTAAAATTCATGCAAGTTTGGGGCTTTGCTATTATGCCATCATAATGTGTATTTTTATACAAACATCATTTTTGTGAAGTAATTGGAATAAGTTTGGGTTATCATAATCCATATGAAATTATATTGAAAATTTGGCATCATGTATTAAGCCATGCTTTTATACTAGAAAACCTCTTTGCAAACTTATGAATATGACTAGGCTATGATTGATATTTTATTATAATTCATATGAAACTATGTTGAAAAATTTGGCATCATGGTCTATGTATTAAGCCATGCTTTTGTACTAGAAAAACCTATGTGCAAACTTATGAATATGACTAGGCTATGATTAATATTTCACATAATTGAAAACCATGTTAGTTCTATATTGTTAGCAAGAATTATATGATGACATATGTGAGACATGGCTAGGTTAGATTCAAAAATCCCTTTTTGCAAGTTTGCTTGACTAAAGTAAAAATCACGATTTCATGTTAGAAATATTTATGCCATGGTTATGTGAACAAAATTTAACTATACTTATGCCATGCTTATGTTAGAAATATTTATGCCATGCTTATGTTTGACATTATGCCTAAATAAAAATATAGGTTCATGTTGTAGTTATGACTATGTGTCAATAATGATACCCAATTTAGATTCTTATCGCAACTACAAGTTTACATGCTTTGATTCATGTCACCTATGCTTTATGACCAAAGTATATGTTACCACTATGCAAGTAGACCAGTTTCTATTTTGTAGTTCCAACGTTATGTTGCAAGTTCATACGCACACATTTCCCTTTTTGTGTATGTAATCACGCTTTAAGCCTCCCCTTTCGCATGGCTAAGTTGGGCTTAAAAAGGCTAAGCCCAACATATAGATAATAAACGGACGTGTTAAACGGGGGAAAATAACGTTGGGTTAAAATTACTAATGAATGAAAATATAAAATAGAAGGGCCCAAATTCAGGTATGGGTTGGGCCCATGATTGGTGTAACCTTTACACCATTAACTTAGTAATGGGCCGCAAATATTTACATATAAGAAAATAAAGAAGAAAGACAAAATATGTAAATGTAGAAAATACGATATGTTTAACCCGAGGTTGGATTGAGTTGTGATGTAAACCTGCCCGGAACCGCCCGGCTGTCCAGTAGTCACAACAATACCTATCCAATGTGGGTGGTTAAACATGGAGCCCAATAAAGACCCGAGGTTAGACTGAGTTGTGGCGTAAGACTGCCCGGAACCAACCGGCAACAGGCAGCCACAACAATACCTGTCTAATGTGAGAGGTCAAGGCTTTAATAAGACAATTAAAGCTGAGTCAGGATTGTTAGGATTAAGTGGACTAAAGACTTAATCAAAATGGAACATGCTAAACTAAACGGACTGGTGGGGGTTAGGTTAGAAAACACTTAACCAACTTAGCATGTTGGCTAGAGATAGAAAACCTAGTAGCGGAGGACCCTTTTCGCAGTAACCCTACAAAGGTATCATGATACCCTGAAACTAGGCAGGGTGGGGCACGATTACTGGCCTGATGGTAAGAGGTCAAATCGACGGCGGTGGTGTAGCAGTGTAGGTTCTAACGGGGTGCGGGCGTGCACACACTCCGGCGCAGAAAAATAAGGCACTGGACACCAGTAGCATACCTGTGCATTCTAGGATTGTGTCGGGCCGCCACCATGGGACTTGATACACCCCATGGTGGGACCAGCATAGGTAACTACAACATCGGGGGCTGTAAGACACATGTAACTATGCAAGTAGGAGCCGATCATCGTAAAATGGATCACTTCACCCTGATTATGGGGTGCCTGTTGGGAACTAGTTTATATGGGTTCAGAGATTAATCATGGGGTACGATAGTATATTCGACCCTAGACAACTTAACCAAGTTTATAGTGCTTTCCCACTTCTTGTTTATACTTATCATACCCAGTTCTTTATTCATAGACAGAATAGTACTAGACTTACTCAGGCTTTATGTCTGACTCTACTTTTCTTTCGTCTTCTTTTCTTCCGTTCCCCACCCCAGGTCCACAGGGAGGGAACACTGCAGCTTGACCAGCCTTAACATCCAGCTTGAAGAAGAGAAATGTATTGCTTGGACCTTTTCGTTTTGAACTATGGCTTTGGACAAACTCTATGGGGCTTTTGCAGTTTATCTATGCTTTATTTATGCTTCTTTAAATAATGTAATCAAGACAGATTATGAAAGTGTTATGTTATGTTTTGGAAAAAGTGTAAGACAATTATGGTGTTGTTGTTGTAACACGTATTTGCTTTCATGAAATAAAAGTTTGTTGATTTTCCGCTGTTTACAAATATGTTTTCTTATATCTGTCTTGTATATCTGTGACTTATACTTATAAACCTCCACCAAAATTAGGGCATTCCCTTTGAGAGTGACCCTAACGGAGGTGGGGTGTTTCACTTGGTATCAGAGCATAGGTTTACCAGATAAGATAAAAAGTTTTGAAAATTTATTTTGAAAAAGGAAATTTAAAGAAGCATTTTTAAAAGAAAATTATTATTTTATTTTAAAAAGGCAAAGTCCCCCCAAAGCCATTGGTACTATCTTCTATCCTTCGTTTTGAATCTATCCTTTCTGTTTCAGCATGTCTGGAGACTTTACTCCCCAGCTGCTGACGCTTTCACTCCTCCTCCTCCACGTGAACAGCAAGCGGAAGAGTCCCAGAGTAGGAAGACGAATAATAGTCAAACAAGAAAGGATCGTAACAGTAATAATAAGAAACGAGAAAAAAGGAAATGCAATTTTTGTGGTACGGAGGGGCACATAGCCAAGGATTGTAGAAAGAGGAAAAGAAAGCAAGGTGAATGTTTTCATTGTGGGGAGACTGGACACATCAGCAAAGACTGCCCTAAGAAGACAGACTTTAAGAAAGGTGGAAAAGGCAACAAAGAGAAGAGGAAGTGCAATTTCTGTGGCAAAGTGGGGCACTTAGTAAAGGATTGCCGGAAAAAGAAGGCCAAGATGAATGGTGGGTGCTTTTCTTGCGGTGAGACAGGCCACATGGCTAAGGACTGCCCAAAGAAACGAGGTATAAATACTTCTGTAGAAAATGTAGTATGATCACCCCGTTCGCAATTTATTTGATTCTGGCGCATCACACTCCTTTATCTCGTCTGCTCTAGTAGAATCTCTGCACCTAAAAACTAGTATGGTAGAGGACCCCTTAATTCTTTCAAACCCAATTGGGGGCCCAGCTCATTTGTCTATGGTCTGTGTGGGATTGAAAATTTCTATTCTAAGTGTAGAATTTCAATGTAGTGCCTTTGTTTTGGGCTTTTCGGGTTATGGTTTGATTTTGGGTATGGATTGGCTATCCAGTAATGGGGCCATCCTTGATTGTGAGAAAAGGGTTGTTAGGCTCCTAACCCAGCTCGGTAATACTTTGGAAATTTCTTGTAATCCCTCGTATGCGGTTATGCTTAGTTATCTTGAATCGCTAGATGCCTCTGTTAAAGATTTGCAATCAGTTAGAGTGGTCCGGGAATATCCGGATGTCTTCGAAGAGGTGAAGGGCTTGCCTCTGAAGCGGGAAATAGACTTCCGCATATATCTTGTAGATAATGCAAAGCCCGTTGCGTTGCCCGTTAGACACATGGCTCCACGAGAAAGGAAAGAGCTCAGTAAACAGATTAAAGAGCTTCTAGAAAAGGGGTTCATTAGGAGGAGCATTTCAGAATGGGGCGCTCCAGTAGTGTTCGCCACTAAGACAGAAAGTTCATTTCGCTTATGAATGAGTTGTGGAGAATCACCTTAGTAAGTACATTTGGCAACATAGTTGACATTTGTTTATTCTCTAGAGATAATTCATCTATGTGGAATACCTTCTAGTAAGTTAACAAGATCCAAGATTCACTAGTGAATTTTGGAGAGCTTGCATGGAACCATGAGTACGCAGTTATGCTTGAGCCAAGTATATTAGAAGTAGAGTAAGTGAAAGTGGAATGAGAGGCAACAGTGAAAAAGGTTCCAACCCATATTTTGGAAACAAGAATTAAGAAGCTACGAAAATTGTGAAGTTAAAGACGGACAAAGCATAATGGAGTTAAGCTCAAGGAAATGCGACTTAGAAGATTGAGGACTAGATTCGTGCATCATATCTCTTCTTAAGAGTATATCCTTGATCCCTCTCTTCCTGTAAAGCTCACTTGCATGCTGTCTTTTGTGTATATCCTCTCGGTCCTAGTCTCAACCCAATTTCTATTGCAAACCCCATAGGGAGTATGACTCATCTGTTAGTAACACATGTTGGGGGCTTGAGGGTGTTCGTTGGATTGACCAAACTTTTTGGGATACGGGTTGGTCTTAGGAAGGGACTCCCTTGTGACCTATGCTTAGTTTCCTAGAATCATATATAGTGGTTGGGTTGAGTAATTCTTTGGGTATCAGTCTGATGTTGATTTCGGTCTTCGGGGCTGATGCTTAGAGAGTCCTTCTCCTAATCAATATATATATGTGGCATAGATGTCCAGTTTTGACATTGCCTAATGGGCACAAAGTTTTTACTTGCTTCTATCATTCGACTATACCTTTAGGTAGGACCATTTCCTATCAATGAGAAAATTTGGAAAATGACCTATAGATTAGAGATACCCGAAAAAAATTGGCCGGAGTTCACAACGTTTTTTACGTTTCACATCTCCGAAAATGTCTACATGAGTCTGCTGAAGTGGTAGAGCCAAATATCCCAGAAGAAGCCGAAGTGGAACGCGAAGCAACCATAAGAAAATTCCAACCCGCATATTAGGAACAGAAGTGAAGAAGCTACGCAACCGCGAAGTCAAGCTTGTCAAAGTTCAGTGGAGCGACGCCGAGGGAGACGCGACTTGGGAAACTGAAGCTAGAATACGGACTGCCTACCCTTTTCTTTTCGAGGGTACATCCTTGATCTTTCTTTTTCCTTAAGTTGTGCTTTTATCTATCTTTTTAGGATTATCTCCTCGACCTTATCTTTTAGGTAGAAACCCTTTGGATGAAAACATGTAATTGAAACATGTTATGGATGATGGTTGCAAGTGGTTGCAAGTGATTGCTAGTGGTTGCTCGTGGTTGCATATACACACACAATCTAGGTTTTAGATCGGCTCAGTCACTTCATATTGCATATGCATATATGTTTGCATTCGTATATGGTTGAACTTTAATGTGTTGTCATATGGATGTTGCATTTGTATTGAATGATTGTGCACTCATGTAGAATCATGAATAGGAAAATTTGCATACATGATGGATTCATGACACTTACATAATTCGCATTAAGGAGGTCAACTGAATCAGTAGACCGCCTGATTTTGCATTAGATAAGTTCATGTACACACACACACTTCGCATATGATCATGAAGCATTAGAAGTCTTTTAAGGACAATGGATGCTCGTGTTTGATGGATGAGTAGATGGATGATTGGATGTTAGGATATACATTCCTCCTAACTTGATGATTTCGGGGACGAAATCCTTTTAAGTGGGGGAGAATGTAACACCCCGTGTATTCTATAACTGTGAAACTCACAAATTAAAGTATAATTAATTTCAAATCAAAGAACTAAGGGAAACGGGATACGCCATTGCGTTCGTCTCGGAAAAATACGCGAAATAGAGTCCGAGTTTTCGAAAAACGGATATCGTATGAAGAAGTTATGGACGAACGAAGTTGGGCGAAAAACCGGAGAAGGGTCAGAATGCACTGGCGCACTTGGGAAGTGCGCCAGAACAAAAATGAACTGGCGCACCTGTGAAGTGCGCCAGTACATTTTTGACCTGGCGCACCTGCCAAGTGCGCCCAGGTCAAAAATGACCTGCTGGCCAGGTCTGGTCTAGCCCTGGCTGGCCAGGTCTGGGTTTGGCCGATTTTCAGAAGCTTGCTTTGTCATTAGGGCTAGGTGGCAGGCTCTAATTGGTCTCTCTTGCGAATGAATGGCTACGATCAATCCAAGCAACATCAATGGTCCTAATCAGTTTATAACCTCTATATAAACAACCCTAGACTAACCCTATTCTATTCATTCAAAAATAAGAACAAAGCCGCCATGTTGCTGAGGAACGACTAGGGGTAGCCACCAATTGGAGAGAGGATTAGGAGGCAAATTCTAAGGCATAAAGCAACTCAATCAAATCAAACCGCATCTTCAAATTCCTAAATTAGAGAATTCGCCACAACGATTGTAAGTAGAGTATTATTTTGGTATGAACAAATAATTGTGTTGGTTTGTATACTTGATTTGTGGCGATGAAGTAATTCATATTTGTACGTTGCTATCAATTTGGAATATTGTATACGTTTGGATATTCTTGAATTATGTTATTCATTATGAAAAACTACATGCGGTAGTTTTATGCAAGTGTGACGTTTGGATATTCGCAAAATATGTAATTTATGTTGAAGCTACATGTATGTAGTTGATTAATTAAAATTCATGCAAGTTTGGGGCTTTGCTATTATGCCATCATAATGTGTATTTTTATACAAACATCATTTTTGTGAAGTAATTGGAATAAGTTTGGGTTATCATAATCCATATGAAATTATGTTGAAAATTTGGCATCATGTATTAAGCCATGCTTTTATACTAGAAAACCTCTTTGCAAACTTATGAATATGACTAGGCTATGATTGATATTTTATTATAATTCATATGAAACTATGTTGAAAAATTTGGCATCATGGTCTATGTATTAAGCCATGCTTTTGTACTAGAAAAACCTATGTGCAAACTTATGAATATGACTAGGCTATGATTAATATTTCACATAATTGAAAACCATGTTAGTTCTATATTGTTAGCAAGAATTATATGATGACATATGTGAGACATGGCTAGGTTAGATTCAAAAATCCCTTTTTGCAAGTTTGCTTGACTAAAGTAAAAATCACGATTTCATGTTAGAAATATTTATGCCATGGTTATGTGAACAAAATTTAACTATACTTATGCCATGCTTATGTTAGAAATATTTATGCCATGCTTATGTTTGACATTATGCCTAAATAAAAATATAGGTTCATGTTGTAGTTATGACTATGTGTCAATAATGATACCCAATTTAGATTCTTATCGCAACTACAAGTTTACATGCTTTGATTCATGTCACCTATGCTTTATGACCAAAGTATATGTTACCACTATGCAAGTACACCAGTTTCTATTTTGTAGTTCCAACGTTATGTTGCAAGTTCATACGCACACATTTCCCTTTTTGTGTATGTAATCACGCTTTAAGCCTCCCCTTTCGCATGGCTAAGTTGGGCTTAAAAAGGCTAAGCCCAACATATAGATAATAAACGGACGTGTTAAACGGGGGAAAATAACGTTGGGTTAAAATTACTAATGAATGAAAATATAAAATAGAAGGGCCCAAATTCAGGTATGGGTTGGGCCCATGATTGGTGTAACCTTTACACCATTAACTTAATAATGGGCCGCAAATATTTACATATAAGAAAATAAAGAAGAAAGACAAAATATGTAAATGTAGAAAATACGATATGTTTAACCCGAGGTTGGATTGAGTTGTGATGTAAACCTGCCCGGAACCGCCCGGCTGTCCAGTAGTCACAACAATACCTATCCAATGTGGATGGTTAAACATGGAGCCCAATAAGGACCCGAGGTTAGACTGAGTTGTGGCGTAAGACTGCCCGGAACCAACCGGCAACAGGCAGCCACAACAATACCTGTCTAATGTGAGAGGTCAAGGCTTTAATAAGACAATTAAAGCTGAGTCAGGATTGTTAGGATTAAGTGGACTAAAGACTTAATCAAAATGGAACATGCTAAACTAAACGGACTGGTGGGGGTTAGGTTAGAAAACACTTAACCAACTTAGCATGTTGGCTAGAGATAGAAAACCTAGTAGCGGAGGACCCTTTTCGCAGTAACCCTACAAAGGTATCATGATACCCTGAAACTAGGCAGGGTGGGGCACGATTACTGGGCTGATTGTAAGAGGTCAAATCGACGGCGGTGGTGTAGCAGTGTAGGTTCTAACGGGGTGCGGGCGTGCACACACTCCGGCACAGAAAAATAAGGCACTGGACACCAGTAGCATACCTGTGCATTCTAGGATTGTGTCGGGCCGCCACCATGGGACTTGATACACCCCATGGTGGGACCAGCATAGGTAACTACAACATCGGGGGCCGTAAGACACATGTAACTATGCAAGTAGGAGCCGATCATCGTAAAATGGATCACTTCACCCTGATTATGGGGTGCCTGTTGGGAACTAGTTTATATGGGTTCAGAGATTAATCATGGGGTACGATAGTATATTCGACCCTAGACAACTTAACCAAGTTTATAGTGCTTTCCCACTTCTTGTTTATACTTATCATACCCAGTTCTTTATTCATAGACAGAATAGTACTAGACTTACTCAGGCTTTATGTCTGACTCTACTTTTCTTTCGTCTTCTTTTCTTCCGTTCCCCCCCCCCCAGGTCCACAGGGAGGGAACACTGCAGCTTGACCAGCCTTAACATCCAGCTTGAAGAAGAGAAATGTATTGCTTGGACCTTTTCGTTTTGAACTATGGCTTTGGACAAACTCTATGGGGCTTTTGCAGTTTATCTATGCTTTATTTATGCTTCTTTAAATAATGTAATCAAGACAGATTATGAAAGTGTTATGTTATGTTTTGGAAAAAGTGTAAGACAATTATGGTGTTGTTGTTGTAACACGTATTTGCTTTCATGAAATAAAAGTTTGTTGATTTTCCGCTGTTTACAAATATGTGTTCTTATATCTGTCTTGTATATCTGTGACTTATACTTATAAACCTCCACCAAAATTAGGGCATTCCCTTTGAGAGTGACCCTAACGGAGGTGGGGTGTTTCACTTTTTATTTCCTTTACTTCGGAAATACAATTATATACATGTATATATAATAAGTCTCAAATCCTTTCCTCTTCTGTTACTTGGGACGTCTCCTTTTATATTCTCGACTCTTTTACTTACATCGCATTATTATTTCTCATATGGGAATAATAAATTAATTTTACCCACCTTCCCATTACAAACTAATATCATCCTCAGATAATCCCGAAGTCGTTCAAGTTGGGGTATTTATCTACCTCTCATACCTTGATCAATAACATTCTTATCTTTAGATAGATATCAGCTGTAATTAAAAAACCGGTATTTATCCTAACACCAAATACATCTCGTCCAACCATTTTAGTTACTATGCTTCATAAACTTCTTACCTTTTCGTTATAAAGACTTGGTTTTATATAAACCCATTCATGAATTCCTTTCACAACGAAATCATATTTCATTTCAGCTACGATTAACTTTCATAAATGTTCTCATTTGAGTAGAAATCTCCTAAATTAAATTAATAATTCACTTCACCGTTAACTACTGTATAATTAATTAACTTATTTATTTGCTAAATAAATAATAAATCTCTTTTTAAATCTTGTTAAAATTAAACCATTATTTGTTAACCCATCTCATTGGATTAATTCAAACAACTGATCTTAACCTCAATTCAGTTAAAAAGGTTGACTCTGTCAATCCAAAACACGATTACCCCATTAACCAATTCCAGATGATCCTTTATTTAAATTAATTAATAATAAAATTTATTTAAATAAATTTCCTTTATAAAACCACTTGAAATCAATTACAAACTCAATTAAGAAATAATAAATATTTATTTACTTTTTTATAAACTTTAATTCAAAACAATAGATTTAAAAATCTATTTTCAGTTATAAAATAAATTTTATAATTTTATCTCGTTGATTTACCTGACGGTAGATCGATATTTATAAAATGGTTAATTCATAGGCCATGTACTGTCAATCACTCAACCAATAGTACCCATTGGTTTAAACCAAACAAACGGTGAATTTCAGATCAGTATTCAATAACCAAATCAACCATCTAATCAAAATAATTCAATTCAATTAAATATGGGTCTCATAACAGTCTATAACGGCAGTTCAATATCAACCACATCAATCATTCCAAAACGATTTATTTATTAAAACACGTTTATTTTATAAACGTGACCAATAAGGTAAGTTACCTTAATTGGGACCAATCGTTAAAATAACGATTTGTTTTCACTGAAATTAAACGACGTTTAATTTCATCAGTTCAAACCATATATGAATATATACCAACAACCAGTCAAATCATTAGCAACCATAGCACACAAAAATAAAGACCCAACTTATAAAATATAAGTGGGAAGAACTAAGTGAGTTTAACTCACCTTGATTTGATTTGGTGTTTAAACGGCTTGATTGAATTAAATTAAACATTTGTTTAATTTAATTAAATCCTGCATTGCTCTCATCTTCGTCTAACTGGTCCCAGCATGAAGTGTTATCCAACATGATCTCACCGTATTCGATTTCACCCGAACTCTGATAATATAGGACAAAGATATACATGTTATAAGTATACAAACTAAATTGAAACAATAAAATTTTAGATCATATTTTTTTTATTTAGTTCCTATGATATGAATTACCAAACCAAATTATTCGTTTTATGTTAAACCACTATACTTGGAAATAATATATATAGGCTGATTATTTCTGTTACTAATTTGATCAACCTTTATTTCCATTCGTTCAGTAATCTAACCATGTTTTGTTAAACCTAAACATACTATTTAAATCAAATAGACTTTAAATCAAAAGAGCTTAGGCCTTACTTAATTATTCTCAGCCCACACCGAAACAGACCAGGCCCGCACCCCTTATCCACTTAAAACCCTACGTCCCTTTCCACTCCTCACAATTTCAGTCGCCACCAAAAAGAAAAGAGAACGAAAACCCCCCTGTCAAAAATCTGCTCCTCTTTCATCGATGGACGCTGCTCCTCAAAACAACTCACCGCCGCCACCATATCACAACACTGGACATCGAGCCCGCCACCCCGAGATCACCGGAGCCTTGGGCCTCCATCCCGACCTGCCTTCCACCCAACAACTGACGGTGGACCCCATAACCAGTGTTAAACCGCAACGACAACTCCTTAAACGACTGAGACTCCAACTGCTTAAGATTCCATCTCAGATCCGAAACCCTAGGTCTTCAACGCATTAGGAACTCCATTAAGACATGCTTCCAGATAAGTAATTTACTCAATTTTTACTTTCGGTATTATCCTTGTTTTGATTTTTGTAGTTACGAATTGGGTTTTCTTCACTGGTTGTGTTCTGTAACGAAATGTGGATGTGTATTCATACTTAGAATTTGATCTTGATAAGAACAATGTCAATCTCGATTGTAAAATCATAGATTAGATTTTGCTTCAGTCCTAGTTCTTAGGTGAAATCTCCTCATTTTAGCAATGCCATGTGATCGAATGTTGATGACTGAAACTTGGTTTCGGTGTGTGATATTTAACAGTGAAAGCTACGGATTTGCAGTTGGATTTTTCCTGTATTGTCTTCTCATTGTCACTATATATATAGCTGTTTAATTGTTTTTTTTTTGTAGGTTTGTACGGTATGGCAAATAGGCCTGTACATGAGATTTGTTGTATTTTGTATTGGATTTACAGGTTCTCGATATGTTCGAAAGGGATATTGTGCATCTAGGAGTTGTTTATTCAATTTGCAGATTTGAACAGTATTGTTTTTGTAGATTTTCTTTCATTTTTATATATATGAACACAGTGATTGTACATTCATTTTTTTTGTATACATGAGCTGTTCGGTCTTGTAGATTTGAGGATATAAATTACATATTTTTTCTCTGTTTTGGATTTGCATTTCACTGTTTTAGATTTGTTTAATAAATGTATACATCTTACTGATCTTTCACTTTTTCAAGATCTATTTTTCCTTTATCTTCTTTATTTGTTCAAATTCGTATCTTTGCTTTTATGGAGAAATAGGTTGTACCGTTACTTGAAAGGAACCAGACATGTTAAAATCAAATTGTAAAATGAATCCTTTGTACATTTTGATATTTAGTGTGGTAGAGCGGTCCTTGAATGGGTTTGAACATGTTTTTGATGATATACACTACACTTGTTTAGTTGTTATGATTTGCATGTTGGAATTTTAGTTTACAACATAGTTGCAAAAGGAGAAAATTAGACAAGCTTAAAACCTCTTGTTACTTAATCAAGAACTCTGTGCTTTTTCTCTCAAAACCAACACAGCCAAAGATGTGTGTTTTGTTATGAGTGTTTGAGTCCACCATAGAGAAATATAAAAAAGAAGACATGCTTAAATCAAACAAAGACTTTATTTTGCAGTCAACTTTTCAAATTTAATCAAATGAAAGAAATTTTCTCCATATAGAAACCATAGGTTTACAGTATAAATTAAATTAAATTCTAAAATAGTTGAAATAAACCAAGATTATCGAATATATTTAAAACGAAATCATATAACTTCGAATAAGACTAAGATGGATAAAAACTCGACCTTCACAAATTTGGGTTATACGATATCAAAAGCATAAAAAAAAATCCTTATTTAAATAAATTAACATTATCGTTTATAACGATTTCCATAGCGACTATTTCAAAATTTTAACTGGACATAACTAACAAATTATAACACGAAATCTCGATTTTTCTGTTTCGTATGAAAAATATAATTAAATCGATTCAAACGTTTCTGGTTTCACAGAATTTTGACTTAAAACGAATTCTATATACTCAGTTGAAGTTCACAACGAAATTTATTGTAACGACCCAGAAAATCTGAACCAATTTAAAATTTTTAAATTGGCTAAAATAATGGATTTTAAGTATTTAAAATAAATATTTTAAGTAATGGCGATGAAAACTGAGTTTAAATCGACAATTGAAAACGAATATAATTAATAATAATTATAAACAAGGCCTGAAATGGCGCTGTAGTTTCGAAAATTGAATTCAAACTTTGTCGGACTGTATCGGGTGCAAAACAATCCGGATTTTAGTGAAACCAAAAATATTAGGATCTAATTGATGATATCTTTCCAACGAATCTGACAAATCGAAATTTGATAGCGGGAATCAAAAGATATGTCCAGTTGAAAATTCTGAATAGTCGCTATGGAATTCAGGCCCTTATAAATGGACATGTTGCAAACGACCTCGGATTTCGACGAAACCACTTTTGTTGGATCCGGGATGTGAAGTTATTGTTAGGTTTCAAATTTCATAATTTTTCGAATCAATATGTGAGCGTGGCAAAGGGGAACGCGTTTGACCGGTTTCAGTTGATTTTAATCGACTGGAAGTTGGCCATTTTTCAAACGGTCTCAGAATTTGACGAAACTAGTTTTAATAGGACCGCATCGTCAATACGAAGCTAGAAAATATTTTTCTGGAATTTTTCAAGTTAGTATGTGGCCCCGGTAATTTGAAATGTACGTTTAAAATTCAATATAACGATTTAAATGTAAATTCAACGGAAACTGATCGTAACGATCAAATCAGCTTGCGATACATATCCCATTGTGTTCGGAATGGGGGTAAAACGCTATGGACGACAGGCGGTGGGCCTCGTTTAGAGGTCGTATGTAAAAGTCAACTTTTTGCAAAATTAAATAATTAAATATATATATTTTATATAAACCCCCCCTATTCCCTCTTCTCTCTCCTTATTTTCGCTCAGATAAAAAAAAAGAAAAAGAAAAAGATCGACGCCCCCTTTGTCGACCTCGACGCCACCGCTCTGACGACCCACGACCGCCGCGCCTCCATCTCCTCCTTCCCGATCCTCTCCACCTCGCGACGCACCCAAACCCCCTCGAAGCCATCGCGACGCCGATTCGAGAGCCCCCCCAGTCTGACGACCTCCCACCGCCGACGAACTGAAGGCCGCCCCACCTCCAACACCTCCAGCGCCGCCACCTGACGCAAAACCACCCCCCTTCTTCGCAGATCAATGTAAGTATTTTATTTTATTTTTATTTTAATTCTGAAAAACTGATTTTCAAAAGAATTTGAAACTGTTTTTTAAAAGCATTTAAACTGATTTTTAAAAGCATTTAAAACTGATTTTTAAAACCTTTTAAATTCTGATTTTTAGAAAAGTTTAACACTGATTTTGAAATGATTTAATTTTGAAAAAGAAAAAGATTTGAATTTTAAAAAGGAAAAGATTTAAACTTTAAATAGGAAAAGATTTAAACTTTAAATAGGAAATGATTTAAACTTTAAATAGGAAAAGATTTGAACTTTAAATAGGAAAAGATTTAAACTTTAAAAAGAAAAGATTTGAACTGGGATAGAAAGATCAGATTTTTAGAATAGAAAAGATCATATTGTTAAAATAGAAAAGACGGAATTTTTATTAAGTAGAAGAAGTAAGATATGATTTTTATATTTTTAAAGTAATAAAAATATAATTTTTACATCATAGGAATGTTAAAAATATAATCTTTATTTTTGAAAAGGCGGAATCTATATTTTTGAAATGCAATTTTTATATATTGAATAACGAAGTAAAAATTCGATTTTTACATATGTAGAGAATACGGGCGAAAGCGACAAAAAGGCGAGATTGGCGAAGATTTCTCTAAAGGAAGAGTCGTAGTATTGGATAGCTATTGGTGAGAATTTCTCACTCTTCAATTTTTTTTTTCTATATATATATATGTGTTGAAATAAAAGTGAATTGCTATATAATATATATATATATATATATATATATATATATATCTACGCCCCTCGTCCATAAACCATGGACGATATTTATTGGTTGAAATTGTTGTGAAAGTTGATTGATAGTGAATGGTTGTTTGGGATTGTTTGTGGTTGATATTGATTTGATTGTGGTTGAAAAATACCCGTTTGTGGTTGAGAAATATTTGATTGAAACCACATAGGATTAGTTTGTGGAAATGAAATAAATATATACATGCCGCCTGCGTGCGAACTAGATGCATGATCCCCATTGTCAAAAAACCGCGAGGTTTTAAGGTAGAGCGAGGAGCCGTACTAGGGACGGTCCCGGTTTTAACTACCCTGCCGTTATGCTGCCGAAATTTTGAATAATATTCGTGTGTTTGAATTATTTTCATCTGCTTAAACTATATTTATTCATTGAATAGAAAACATTCATGTGTTGAATTGATATTCATTCGTTGATTAGATATTCATGTGTTGAATGGTATTCATATTTTGAAATAAATTGTTTGATAATAAAAATCCCATTTTTATCTATATATAGAAACTATAGGAAACATTCATGTGTTGAATTGATATTCATTCGTTGATTAGAAATTCATGTGTTGAATGGTATTCATATTTTGAAATAAATTGTTTGATAATAAAAATCACCTTTTATCTATATATATAAAATCCTATTTTTGTCACCTATATGAACTATATGGAAAAATAGTGTTTTGAAATGAATTGTTTTACAATAAAAATCACATTTTTATTGTATGCATAAATCGTTGAAATGTGAAGTGTTAAAAATAGCCACTTGTTCAAAATAAACATATATGAGTTGAAATATTCATTAATTAGCTAATGAAAGGATTTGCACCTATTTATGTAACATTAGAATGAATGGTGTTTTTAAACCAAATAGAAATCAAATATGAAGTTGAATAGAAAATGATAAATGATAAGAACTGTATATATATGTACATGCATATTCATTGAACAGGTTATAGCAAAGGGGCTAGAGAAGAGGAATAAAATTTTGTGCCCGACAAATAGGTACACATTTACTGCTTTGTTTGGGTGATGATTTTATGAGCCTGTTGGCTAGCCGCTTGGCTTTTTCTTTTTCTTTTTGAGATTAGAAGGACTGGGAAAGCTATTTGCGATTTCCCGATGCTCCCGGTGCAGGGGAGGTTATGGCGAAATTTTCCAAAATTTTAAGGCGTTAGTGAAATATTTGAAATGAAAACGATATAGGAATTTTTGAAGAAACTATATTTATATAAATATATAAATATAAATAAAATTAAAACGAAACGAAGCCGTGCAGTTCGTATTTTGAAACCGTGATTTCAAACAACTAGTACGGGGAATCCGACCATTGGATTTTCCCGAAACCTCAACCGTCGGGTTCGCCTTGGAAATATCTTCCCAACGGCACCAACTTTGTAAAAATCCAACGGTTGGATTGTCTGGAATGTTTAATTCAAATCTGATGAAAAACAGCGCCAGAAGCGGTTATATTTATATATATATAAATATAATTATATATTTAATCGAATAACGACGCTGCAGTTCGTATTTTGAAATCGAAACTTCAAACGATTGTACCGGGAGATCCGACCGTCGGATTTTCCCGAAACTTGAACCGTTGGATTCGTTTTGAAAAGACCTTTCTAATGATGTAAATTTTGCGAAGATCCAACGGTTAGATTTTCAGATATGTGTAATTCAAATCTGAAGAAAAACAGCGCCACGGCCACGTTATGGCCCGAAACGTCGTTTTGAATAAATTGGCTATTTTAAAATAGATAAAAATAGCGATAAATAGTTATAAAATATCATAAACAATATGGAATGGGAATAAGCTGAATTTGCTCGATTTATGTTGTGTTTGATGGTTGAATGTGTTTGGTGTGAAAATTACATTAAAGAACAAATTTGGTGTTGTCGAATAATTTAACCATTGAAATAAATTGATTTAAAATTCTAAATATACGTGAATTATTTGAAAAGGCCGAGTTAATTCTCATTTCAAATAATTGACCGACGATTGAAATTCGAAGATGAAGACGATGGTCGAAGACCGGAGATCTTCACCTCGTTTGGATGGTAACCGAGGTCCTGATTGGGAGGCATCCCGAAATATGGATAATGAGTGGTGATCGTCCAGACGTACGTGGTGATCGATGGGTTTGCGAGGTATTTAGTGCCTCCGGTTTCGTTCATACCCAGAACGGACTTGTAAATGGACTGTGTGTCTGACATTGGATTTTATTCTGTGTTGATTGATCTCTATTAAATATACATCTGTTTGGCGGCGGAGAATTTATTCTTTTTCTCAACGCCCTTCTCTGAGACGCACGAGCTCGGAGGTTGTATATCGATGGACATCAGTCGCATGGCATGAATTGCCTGTGTGGCATGCTAAGATGCAGTGATCAGGGCTTCTGTTGAAAAGCAAAGTCTTGTGGTGATGATCAAAGCACCGCCTGTGTGGCGTAGCTTTGTGTATAACGTAAATTCGCGAGCCTCACACCCCGGTATGAACCTAAAACGGGAGAAGGACCTCAGGGAGGGCATGCGTTTCTTTCTAGCTAGGGTGGTGTCAGTGACCTACCAGCCCTGACATTTATATACTCTTCACCTATGTGGTTGTTGCTGTTGCGAGGCGCCTCGGTTTGATCGGACGATCCGGGTCCGATGGAGTCATTCGTTGGCTCGTTGACGCCCCAAAGGGCGGGGAAACGCAGTGTTCAGGAATTTTAATCCACATCGGTGGACCGGCCCTGACGATTCTAGGGTCACTCGAGCTCTGATCCTGAGACACGGGCTAGAGCGTCTCGAATTCAGTAAGGACTATCTTTTGCCTTGGTTCATGACGGAAATCCAATTTCCAAATACGTGATCGTGCGGTTTCAATTGTATATATATATTTGGCGACATAGTGGCATGGGACGCTCATGTCGGCTATGATTGATAGTTATGATTTGAAATTGCTTTCAAAACATATAAACACTAGCAATAATATCAAATGCCTTGTTTTATTCGTATCAAGCATATTTTGGCCGTTATAAGGTAAAAACTCTATCCTCCGGTTTGCGTTGCATTGTGTGATGGGAACTGAGTCTTATAACGGCTTCATTTTTATAAAAAGCATAGCGATGTGTAAAAGAAATATTTGTTTGAAAGCACTGGCAATCCAATGGAGTAAACCCGTTCCACGAAAGTGGCGTGGTCCTGTGATTAGCCAATTATATATGTGTTGAGTGGATTTCTCATACCAGTCCTTGTTGCTGGTCCTGTGTGGGCTGGGTACGCATGATAGGGGGTTCTCGCTTCGCGGTTTGGTGGCGAACGGGAGACTCTTACCCCTACATGTCGCTGGGGAGGGCGTTGGTTCGCCAATAGGCGCGAGACTCGAGAGGGTCGCCGTAAAACAAGGGACTGGGGGACCATTGGGAGCCACGGTGGGTTTTACCTGCTGTACTGGAGGATGAAGGGATGGTTGCAAAGCCTACCGGATTTCGCGGTAACGTCTCAACGTGGTATCAGAGCTTTGGTTAAGCTTAGTTCTGGAATATAACATTTGAACGAACTCGTCAAGAATAGAACCAATAGTGTTCTAGGACGGGTAACTCTATACAGATAGGATCAGTAATATCCTAGTATGAGTAAAGCAGAATGAAATTACACCTTGATAGACACATTTACATTTGAAGTATGTGTTTCTATATTTTAAACTATCTTTTCTGTGACCTGACACTTGATCTGCCATTTGCAGAAGTACTAGAAAAATGAGTGTCAGAAGCAGAAGGAATGCGGAACCGGATATTGAGGCCTTATTAATCAAATATCGAAATATGGGTGGAATACCGTTCTCTGGTGAAGAATCTATTATGAAGACACAAGCTTGGATTCGTTCGGCTGAGAAAATCTTCGAAGCATTAAAGCTGAGGGATGACCAGAAAAGATTACTGGCCTCCTGGGCACTTAAAGACGAAGCTTTGTTCTGGTGGGATTCAGTTATAGAGAATAATCCAGAAGGTGATATCACCTGGGATAGATTCAAAGTGATTTTCTTGGAAAGATTTACTCCTCCCGAAGCGACGGAGCGATTATGTGATGAATTTTCTTATCTAATACAAGGTGATATGACCATTCCCGAATATCATAAGAAATTCAACGAACTTGCTCACTTTGCTCCTCATCTAATTCAAGACCCAAAGAGGAAAAATCTGAGATTTATTCATGGCCTTCAAAGGAAATACCAGAATAAAGTATTGGGGCATGTGAAGCTTCCTTTCTCAGAAATGATTTATATGGCTTATCAGTATGAAGATCTCGACAGGAAAGGTATGCTACAGTTCGAAGAAGAAGTCAGCTCTAGTAATAGAAATGAGTCTGAAACTGATCGTCCTAAGGCAACTACAAAGTCGGATGTCAGGAAGAAGCCCAGTGCCAAGAGAAAAAGGGCTGAATCTGAGAAAGGGCAAGGAACGACTACCATATGCAGTAACTGCAAGAAGCCAGGGCATTTGTCGATTAACTGCGGACCCTTAAAGAAGCGATTAAGAGGCGGATTTCAATCCAAGAAGGGATTTCAAGAGAATAGAAAGTGCAGTCAATGCCATGAGGTCGGTCATCTTTCTAAGGCCTGCCCGTTATTTAGAAAATCTGAAGCAGTGCATGTGAACGAAGTGGCAGAAGTGCCTGCATCTTCGTCTATTCAGGAAAGGCCAGATGTTTTAGAAGGCACGCTAACTGTCAAAGATATTCCAGTTAAAGTACTGTTTGACACTGGCGCGTCGCGAAGCTTCATTGCAAAGGATGCAGCTAAGAAACTGGATTTGAATTTGAAAAAGCTCAAGGAACCAATGACTGTCCAGAATCCGGTTGGGGGTTCAATTGATCTCAGTTGGGTTTGTGGAGTCCCAGTTTCTTTCTCTCGTTATCGGTTCCCTACCATCGCAGCCGTCATGAATTTTAAAGAGTTTGATCTTATCTTGGGGTTAGACTGGTTGACCAAATATGAAGCTGAAGTTAAATGCGCCGACAGAGTCGTAAAGGCGAAGATTAAATCAGGTGATTATATAACCATTCCCTGTGAAGGTCAGAATGCTAATAGAAAAGACTTCTGGGCAGCTTTGAATGTTTCTCCAGCCCAAATTGAAAATGTTCCTGAAGTCACAGAGAATATTCCTGACCTCATCAAAGATATTCCTGTCGTCAAGAACTATGCGGATGTGTTCGAGGAAGTTGTTCGCTTACCTCCGCAAAGAGAAATAGATTTCAAAATTGCTTTAATTCCCAATGCAAGGCCGGTAGTTCACGCTATTCGAAGAATGTCCTTGAAAGAGAAGGAGGAATTAGACAATCAAACACGGCAGCTAGTATGGAAGGGTCTGATCAGACCTAGTTTCTCTGATTGGGGAGCAGCAGTGGTGTTTGTCCCAAAATCTGACGGTACTCTACGTCTATGTGTGGATTATCGTGATCTGAACAAACAGACAATAAAGAACAAATATCCATTGCCGCGAATAGATGATTTGTTGGATCGATTAAATGGAGCACAAGTATTTTCACGAATGGACCTAGCTACGGGCTTCCATCAACTTCGAATTGCCGAAGAGTGTGTTCCAATGACAGTGTTCAGAGGCCCCGACTTATTCTACGAGTGGTTAGTAATGCGTTCGGCTTATGTAACGCCCCTGCTTACTTCGTCGATCTAATGAACAGGGTATTCAGAGGAGTATTGAATAAATTTGTTCTGGTTTTTATTGACGATATTCTAATCTTCTCTAAATCAAATGCCGAACATGAAAAACATTTGGAACAAGTGTTAGAAATCCTCAGGAGAAATGTAATGAAAGCAAAGTTTTCCAAATGTATATTCTGGCAAGATGAAGTAAAATTTCTAGGCCACGTCGTATCAAAAGAAGGAATCGCTGTGGATCCAAGTAAAATCATAGCTATTCAGAACTGGAAACAGCCTAGTACTCCTACTGAAGTCCGCAGTTTTCTTAGATTGGCCAGTTATTACCGGAAGTTCGTTCAAGACTTTTCGAAGATATCTGGTCACTTAACGAAGCTTACAAAGAAGCATTCTAAATTCAAGTGGACTCCAGAAAGTGAGGAGGCTTTTGAGGAGCTAAAGTTAAGATTAACGAAAGCTCCAGTGTTAACCATCATCGATGGCAACCAGGATTTAAAAGTCTGGACTGATGCTTCTAGAGAAGGCCTTGGGGCAGTGTTAATGCAAAGAGGCCAAGTAATTGCTTATGCTAGCCGTCAACTGAAGCCACATGAAAAGAACTACGTAACTCATGATCTTGAGTTATTGGCTATTGTGTTCGCTTTGAAAATCTGGAGACACTATCTTCTGGGTGACAGGTTTGAACTGTTTACAGACCACCAGTCGTTAAAGTATCTGTTCACACAGAAAGACCTGAATCTGAGGCAGCAACGTTGGCTGGAGTTTCTTGCAGCTTATGATTTTGAAATTGTATACACTCCAGGGAAAGCCAATGTCGTGGCCGATGCGTTAAGCCGAAAGAATGAAATGATCGCCAGTTTCATCATTGCGACTTCGTTGATTGATAAGATATCGGCTCTCCAAGAAGACGACCAATTTATCAAAGGAATGAGTCAGCGAATTCGTGAAGGCAATACTTCGGATTTCCAGCTAGATAGCGAAGGGATTCTGAGGTTAGAAGGGCGAATTTGCGTTCCAGAGATTCCTGAACTTAGAAGAGATGTGCTTGATGAATGTCACAAATCTAAGCTCAGTATCCATCCAGGTGTGAATAAAATGTACAACGATATCAAACGCACATTCTGGTGGAAGTCGTTAAAAAGAGACATCTCGATATATGTTAGTCGATGCCCTACTTGAGCGACCAACAGAAATTGGCTGGATTATTGCAACCACTAGAAGTTCCTGGTTGGAAGTGGGAGCATATTTCTATGGATTTCATTGATGGTCTGCCCAGAACCAGAAAAGGAAATGACAGTATTTGGGTGATCGTAGATCGTTTCACGAAGACCGCCCATTTCATACCTGTCAGATCAAACAGAACCGCTCAGAGTCTGGCGTAGATATACTTCAGGGAAATAGTTAGACTACATGGAGTGCCACTCAGTATAGTAAGTGATAGAGATACAATATTCACTAGTAAATTCTGGGAGGCATTTCAAGTCGAGCTGGGAACGAAGTTAAACCTAAGCACAGCTTATCATCCTCAGACAGACGGTCAGACTGAGAGGGTGAATCGCATTTTAGAAGATCTATTGCGGGCTTGTGTTCTAGATTTCGGTGGATCTTGGGAGGACCATCTGCATTTGGCTGAATTCTCTTATAACAACAGCTACCAGGCGAGTCTGACAATGTCGCCATTCGAAGCATTGTATGGTAGACCGTGCCGATCTCCTGCTTGTTGGGTCGAGCCTGGAAATAGACTTGTGTTAGGGCCTGATATGATTCGCGAAGCTGCCGACAAAGTCGATTTTATTAAAAAGCGATTACTCGCCGCTCAAAGCCGACAAAAGAGCTATGCCGATAGAAGAAGAAGAGATATATCCTTTGAAGTTGGCGACTACGTATATTTGAAAGTATCGCCGATGAGAGGAGTTATCCGGTTCGGTAAAACTGGAAAGTTAGCACCCAAATTCATAGGTCCGTTTCCTATTCTGGAACGGATCGGAACTCTCGCTTATAGGGTCAAACTGCCTGACTGGTTGCCTGAAGTTCATGATGTATTTCATATATCTCAACTTCGAAAGCACGTTCATGATCCAGACTTGATCGTGGAAGAAGCAGCTCAACAGGACATTGAAATTACTCCAAAACTAGCTGTGAGAAGAGAGCCGCTAAAGATTATCGGCAAAGAAACCAAAGAGCTGAGGAACAAGAAGGTTCGCTTGGTCAAAGTGCAATGGAGTGGAGATCCGCGAGATTGTACTTGGGAAACTGAGGAGAGCATTCAGAAGGCTTATCCTAGATGCCGAGTAGATATCTCTGATTGACTCTGGTGCAAGGTACATTTATCCTACTTTGCACTACCATTCAATTCTCTACTCTATTGTTATTTTCTTTTCATAGATGTGCACTTTTAATTATATAGTCTGAATGATTTTAAAGAGTATAGGATTTGATTAGTATATTTGTGAAGGTTAGAAACAAATTGGTTGTTGTATTGTGGGATTGTAGATTTATCAAACCACTTTCGACTTTGTTCCTTTTCGGGGACGAAAAGTTTTAAGTGGGGGAGATTGTAACGACCCAGAAAATCTGAACCAATTTAAAATTTTTAAATTGGCTAAAATAATGGATTTTAAATATTTAAAATAAATATTTTAGATAATGGCGATGAAAACTGAGTTTAAATCGACAATTGAAAACGAATATAATTAATAATAATTATAAACAAGGCCTGAAATGGCGCTGTAGTTTCGAAAATTGAATTCAAACTTTGTCGGACTGTATCGGGTGCAAAACAATCCGGATTTTAGTGAAACCAAAAACATTAGGATCTAATTGATGATATCTTTCCAACGAATCTGACAAATCGAAATTTGACAGCGGGAATCAAAAGATATGTCCAGTTGAAAATTCTGAACAGTCGCTATGGAATTCAGGCCCTTATAAATGGACATGTTGCAAACGACCTCGGATTTCGACGAAACCACTTTTGTTGGATCCGGGATGTGAAGTTATTGTTAGGTTTCAAATTTCATAATTTTTCGAATCAATATGTGAGCGTGGCAAAGGGGAACGCGTTTGACCGGTTTCAGTTGATTTTAATCGACTGGAAGTTGGCCATTTTTCAAACGGTCTCAGAATTTGACGAAACTAGTTTTAATAGGACCGTATCGTCAATACGAAGCTAGAAAATATTTTTCTGGAATTTTTCAAGTTAGTATGTAGCCCCGGTAATTTGAAATGTACGTTTAAAATTCAATATAACGATTTAAATGTAAATTCAACGGAAACTGATCGTAACGATCAAATCAGCTTGCGATACATATCCCATTGTGTTCGGAATGGGGGTAAAACGCTATGGACGACAGGCGGTGGGCCTCGTTTAGAGGTCGTATGTAAAAGTCAACTTTTTGCAAAATTAAATAATTAAATATATATATTTTATATAAACCCCCCCCCCCCTATTCCCTCTTCTCTCTCCTTATTTTCGCTCAGATAAAAAAAAGAAAAAAGAAAAAGATCGACGCCCCCTTTGTCGACCTCGACGCCACCGCTCTGACGACCCACGACCGCCGTGCCTCCATCTCCTCCTTCCCGATCCTCTCCACCTCGCGACGCACCCAAACCCGCTCGAAGCCATCGCGACGCCGATTCGAGAGCCCCCCCAGTCTGATGACCTCCCACCGCCGACGAACTGAAGGCCGCCCCACCTCCAACACCTCCAGCGCCGCCACCTGACGCAAAACCACCCCCCCTTCTTCGCAGATCAATGTAAGTATTTTATTTTATTTTTATTTTTATTTTAATTCTGAAAAACTGATTTTCAAAAGAATTTGAAACTGATTTTTAAAAGCATTTAAACTGATTTTTAAAAGCATTTAAAACTGATTTTTAAAAGCGTTTAAATTCTGATTTTTAGAAAAGTTTAACACTGATTTTGAAATGATTTAATTTTGAAAAAGAAAAAGATTTGAATTTTAAAAAGGAAAAGATTTAAACTTTAAATAGGAAAAGATTTAAACTTTAAATAGGAAAAGATTTAAACTTTAAATAGGAAAAGATTTGAACTTTAAATAGGAAAAGATTTGAACTTTAAATAGGAAAAGATTTAAACTTTAAAAAGAAAAGATTTGAACTGGGATAGAAAGATCAGATTTTTAGAATAGAAAAGATCATATTTTTAAAATAGAAAAGACGGAATTTTTATTAAGTAGAAGAAGTAAGATATGATTTTTATATTTTTAAAGTAATAAAAATATAATTTTTACATCATAGGAATGTTAAAAATATAATCTTTATTTTTGAAAAGGCGGAATCTATATTTTTGAAATGCAATTTTTATATATTGAATAACGAAGTAAAAATTCGATTTTTACATATGTAGAGAATATAGGCGAAAGCGACAAAAAGGCGAGATTGGCGAAGATTTCTCTAAAGGAAGAGTCGTAGTATTGGATAGCTATTGGTGAGAATTTCTCACTCTTCAATTTTTATTTTTCTATATATATATATATATGTGTGTTGAAATAAAAGTGAATTGCTATATATAATATATATATATATATATATATCTACGCCCCTCGTCCACAAACCATGGACGATATTTATTGGTTGAAATTGTTGTGAAAGTTGATTGATAGCGAATGGTTGTTTGGGATTGTTTGTGGTTGATATTGATTTGATTGTGGTTGAAAAATACCCGTTTGTGGTTGAGAAATATTTGATTGAAACCACATAGGATTAGTTTGTGGAAATGAAATAAATATATACATGCCGCCTGCGTGCGAACTAGATGCATGATCCCCATTGTCAAAAAACCGCGAGGTTTTAAGGTAGAGCGAGGAGCCGTACTAGGGACGGTCCCGGTTTTAACTACCCTGCCGTTATGCTGCCGAAATTTTGAATAATATTCGTGTGTTTGAATTATTTTCATCTGCTTAAACTATATTTATTCATTGAATAGAAAACATTCATGTGTTGAATTGATATTCATTCGTTGATTAGATATTCATGTGTTGAATGGTATTCATATTTTGAAATAAATTGTTTGATAATAAAAATCCCATTTTTATCTATATATAGAAACTATAGGAAACATTCATGTGTTGAATTGATATTCATTCGTTGATTAGAAATTCATGTGTTGAATGGTATTCATATTTTGAAATAAATTGTTTGATAATAAAAATCACCTTTTATCTATATATGTAAAATCCTATTTTTGTCACCTATATGAACTATATGGAAAAATAGTGTTTTGAAATGAATTGTTTTACAATAAAAATCACATTTTTATTGTATGCATAAATCGTTGAAATGTGAAGTGTTGAAAATAGCCACTTGTTCAAAATAAACATATATGAGTTGAAATATTCATTAATTAGCTAATGAAAGGATTTGCACCTATTTATGTAACATTAGAATGAATGGTGTTTTTAAACCAAATAGAAATCAAATATGAAGTTGAATAGAAAATGATAAATGATAAGAACTGTATATATATGTACATGCATATTTATTGAACAGGTTATAGCAAAGGGGCTAGAGAAGAGGAATAAAATTTTGTGCCCGACAAACAGGTACACATTTACTGCTTTGTTTGGGTGATGATTTTATGAGCCTGTTGGCTAGCCGCTTGGCTTTTTCTTTTTCTTTTTGAGATTAGAAGGACCGGGAAAGCTATTTGCGATTTCCCGATGCTCCCGGTGCAGGGGAGGTTATGGCGAAATTTTCCAAAATTTTAAGGCGTTAGTGAAATATTTGAAATGAAAACGATATAGGAATTTTTGAAGAAACTATATTTATATAAATATATAAATATAAATAAAATTAAAACGAAACGAAGCCGTGCAGTTCGTATTTTGAAACCGTGATTTCAAACAACTAGTACGGGGAATCCGACCATTGGATTTTCCCGAAACCTCAACCGTCGGGTTCGCCTTGGAAATATCTTCCCAACGGCACCAACTTTGTAAAAATCCAACGGTTGGATTGTCTGGAATGTTTAATTCAAATCTGATGAAAAACAGCGCCAGAAGCGGTTATATTTATATATATATAAATATAATTATATATTTAATCGAATAACGACGCTGCAGTTCGTATTTTGAAATCGAAACTTCAAACGATTGTACCGGGAGATCCGACCGTCGGATTTTCCCGAAACTGGAACCGTTGGATTCGTTTTGAAAAGACCTTTCTAATGATGTAAATTTTGCGAAGATCCAACGGTTAGATTTTCAGATAGGTGTAATTCAAATCTGAAGAAAAACAGCGCCACGGCCACGTTATGGCCCGAAACGTCGTTTTGAATAAATTGGCTATTTTAAAATAGATAAAAATAGCGATAAATAGTTATAAAATATCATAAACAATATGGAATGGGAATAAGCTGAATTTGCTCGATTTATGTTGTGTTTGATGGTTGAATGTGTTTGGTGTGAAAATTACATTAAAGAACAAATTTGGTGTTGTCGAATAATTTAACCATTGAAATAAATTGATTTAAAATTCTAAATATACGTGAATTATTTGAAAAGGCCGAGTTAATTCTCATTTCAAATAATTGACCGACGATTGAAATTCGAAGATGAAGACGATGGTCGAAGACCGGAGATCTTCACCTCGTTTGGATGGTAACCGAGGTCCTGATTGGGAGGCATCCCGAAATATGGATAATGAGTGGTGATCGTCCAGACGTACGTGGTGATCGATGGGTTTGCGAGGTATTTAGTGCCTCCGGTTTCGTTCAGACCCAGAACGGACTTGTAAATGGACTGTGTGTCTGACATTGGATTTTATTCTGTGTTGATTGATCTCTATTAAATATACATCTGTTTGGCGGCGGAGAATTTATTCTTTTTCTCAACGCCCTTCTCTGAGACGCACGAGCTCGGAGGTTGTATATCGATGGACATCAGTCGCATGGCATGAATTGCCTGTGTGGCATGCTAAGATGCAGTGATCAGGGCTTCTGTTGAAAAGCAAAGTCTTGTGGTGATGATCAAAGCACCGCCTGTGTGGCGTAACTTTGTGTATAACGTAAATTCGCGAGCCTCACACCCCGGTATGAACCTAAAACGGGAGAAGGACCTCAGGGAGGGCATGCTTTTCTTTCTAGCTAGGGTGGTGTCAGTGACCTACCAGCCCTGACATTTATATACTCTTCACCTATGTGGTTGTTGCTGTTGTAAGGCGCCTCGGTTTGATTGGACGATCCGGGTCCGATGGAGTCATTCGTTGGCTCGTTGACGCCCCAAAGGGCGGGGAAACGCAGTATTCAGGAATTTTAATCCACATCGGTGGACCGGCCCTGACGATTCTAGGGTCACTCGAGCTCTGATCCTGAGACACGGGCTAGAGCATCTCGAATTCGGTAAGGACTATCTTTTGCCTTGGTTCATGACGGAAATCCAATTTCCAAATACGTGATCGTGCGGTTTCAATTGTATATATATATATATTTGGCGACATAGTGGCATGGGACGCTAATGTCGTCTATGATTGATAGTTATGATTTGAAATTGCTTTCAAAACATATAAACACTAGCAATAATATCAAATGCCTTGTTTTATTCGTATCAAGCATATTTTGGCCGTTATAAGGTAAACACTCTATCCTCCGGTTTGCGTTGCATTGTGTGATGGGAACTGAGTCTTATAACGGCTTCATTTTTATAAAAAGTATAGCGATGTGTAAAAGAAATATTTGTTTGAAAGCACTGGCAATCCAATGGAGTAAACCCGTTCCACGAAAGTGGCGTGGTCCTGTGATTAGCCAATTATATATGTGTTGAGTTGATTTCTCATACCAGTCCCATGACTGACTCGTAGTTTGTTTCACTTTCAAACTCGGGTGCCCCTTTTTCTACACGGGCAGCCTTGTATTCAGGTTTAGCTGGTTCTTTCTGGATAGTTGGAGCTGAAGATGGATTCTATCATTTATCTCTTTTTATGCTGTTCAGCTCCTATTGTACATATTTTGTTTATTTCCGCTGTAGACATTTATGTATAGCTGAACTGTATTTGTACTAAGTTAGATCCTGTATACTGTGTAACTCTGATGATTACTTTTATCCAGTATATTCTATTGTTCATTATCTGGTGTATTTATTTAATTCTGTTCTGCTATTATCTGTTTCTGTGTTATATTCCAAAGATAACCCTTGTTTCCGTGAGAACGGGATTTCGGGTCGTCTCATTTATGGACTACCGCGCCATTTCTAGTTCGTTTATAATATAATTATAAATTAACGTTTTGACGTCGTTTTTAATAACGAATATATTTATATAATTCAATATAAACTATATTTAACCCACTTTAAATCGCTCGTTCATATTATACAGCAAATTCAACATTTTCCCAATATACCGAAAATAAAATATTATTATTATATAATTAATATAATTTAAATATTCAATTTAAAATGGTCACATTCCATTATGTAAACTCAAATCAATATTTTAAATAAGTAAAATATTTTAAATAAATGGTCAGAGAATACGGGACATTACATAATTAAAACAATATAAATTCCAAATCATATCTTCACCATTAATTGGGTTTTGAGAACAAACGTTATTTAAAACATTGTTCACATTAAAACCAAAATTTACTTCCATTTAATTCCAATTTATAATTATAAATTGGAAATCCATTTATCTTAATTAAATGATTTATTCCCTTATCAATAGGATTTAAGAACAGTGTTATTTAAGACACCATTCACGACAAACCCAAAATCCAATTTGATATTAAATATAAGGCTCTGAATAGAAATAATATCGTCTTAAATTCAATATCAATCTGAAACTAACAGATATCGTTTTTGAATAACGATATTAATATCTTCCAAATTCCCATAACAATATCCATATAATCACGGAATCCAATATTGGCATATCCGAAAATAAATTCCATTTCAAATCCATTCCAATTTATTTATTGGAAATACTTTGGTTATATAAAATCATTCTCAAATCCCATTTAATTATTTATTTTGAAAAAATCATGCAACTAATATTTCTAGTTATAAACTAATTCATTCGGATAAAAAATATCTTTTATCTTTTCAAATATGGAATTTTTCATCCAAAAACATTCCAAACCATTAATTATGATTTTACATAATTTATTAATATTTTTAATAATTTTATTAAGGCCCTTACAGTCGATTTCCAATATCGGCCACCGAACTGCATTTACAACGACCTTTTCCAAAATTGATTTGGACATATTTTGAAATCTAAGCGTTAGATTTTAAATATCTTATATTCATTGGAAAGATCATTTTGATTTGAAACCAAGGGTTCCGATTTTAGGAGAATTTGACAGTCGGATCTTTTATTACATCCATTTGAAGTTAATGGTCGAAATTCGCGAACGGTCGCTACATCGCACGTCTATTCAGGCCATTTAAATATATATAATATATATATCGTCGTTTTCTATTCAAAACGTATTTTATAAAACGTTAATAAATTTGTTTTAAAATGATTTCATTTCCATTTCCAATTTAAATTAAACCTCTTACATTCTGATAATTTCAAAATGTCAGTTTTTGAAATTCAATCTTTCCAATATGCATTATAAAAATGAATAAAATCAATATAAAATCCGTTCGTGTAAAAATAGCGTTTTGTACCTAACTCAGCTTCATTATATATATATTTTTGTGTCCATCCATAATCGTACATAAAAATCATAATTTAATTTTTCAATGAATATTATTTTGTAAAAATATTCCCATTTTATATTCCGGATTAGAATAAAATCTCAACTAATATCCATATAAATGAATTTATATGGATTACACACACCATAAACATCCAATGACAATTGCGAACAACTATCACATCCAAATTAACATCCAATGTGTATTTATAATCCGTGAAAGCTGTAAATAAATAATTCATGCTTACTACAGTCTGTCGACCAAACGATCGACATACGAACTAATCACTTGGGATTTGCGTAAGTCAACTATCATCTCAACACAATGTGGGGTTTTCAAACAACAACAGACGATTTAAATAAATCATTATTTAATAAATTTAACCAATTCTAATTCGATTTGAATTATTTTTCTAATTAGCTGATTTTCACTGTTTAAATTATAAATAGATATTTATAATTTAATTTCAACTACCACATTAATGTTAACATTATTTTTTAATATGTTAAACATTTAAACATTACAAACAAAACACAATACAATCAATGAAATCGTCCATGGTTTGTGGATGAGGGAGGCGAGCTAATTAGGCACCGTATACAATTTATAATGATTAAACTGATAAAAATCTCCACGAGCAATTCTATATATTTTTATACATGAATACAATAACATGATGAAATATTATTGAGTGATAAGGAGTTCTCACATTCGTTTCCACTCCGCCATTCTTTATTTCTGAATTTTATTACTTTTTGGAGTTGAATCTGCTCCAAATTTTAATTTGCTCCGTTTTGGTTCTAGTCAGTTCCATCACAAAGCTCTCTTCATCACAATTCCAGTGCTTTTGAAATCGTCCAGTTTCGTTTCTGTTTGCAAAAGCCATCGCTATTTAACATTTAATCTCTAAATATGTAATTAATATTAATAATTAATGAACTTGACTCCTTTGTCAATTAACTTCCCTGCCCTATCTTCTTTTACTCATCGTTCCAGGATTCACAATATGGCGAAACCCATTGTCCACTTCCAAAACTTTCATGGCGCACGCTCCTCCTTCAACTCGTTGATGGTCCACTAGCACCACGAGGTGCGCCTTCGAACATCCTCCCTTCGGCCAGAGTTCTGATTAACTCAAAATCGCCACCATGTCGGAAACACATCACTAACATGTGCTGGTTCAAGGCAAAATCCTATCACTTTGATGATCTAGACGTGAACATGACCATTGATAAACAAGAGCTGGTTGAGCTCTACCCTTTTCCCTTTGAAAGTTGTGGAATTCGATGACGGGATGGAGAGAAAATGGATGAGAATAGAGGAAAGATGCTGGCCATTAATTTCATTTCAGCGGCTCCAGGTCTGCTTGACCACAGGGAGGTGTATATATATAAAATATTTTATTATTTAATTCCCGAATTAACTTTCTTATTGTTCCAAACTCCAAATCAAACTCTCTGACTATTGCCTTTAATAAAATACCCCCATTCCGAACACAATGGGATATGTTTCATAAGCCAATTCATCATTTTGATTAGTTTTTATCAAAACTAAAATATAAAACATTCAATATAGAATTTTAACAACATTTTAATTTGCTGAGGCCACATATTGACTCCAAAAATTACAGAAAAATAAATCTAGTTATGTTCTGATGATACGATCCTAACAAAACTAATTTCGTCGAATCTGGAGACCGTTTGAAAGATGGCCATTTTTCCAGTTGATTAAATTCAAACTGAAATTACAAAACACATTTAAATTCACCATGCTCACATATTAATTCCAAAAATTATGAAATTTTAAACCTTATTATATTTTGACATTCTAGATCCAACAAAAGTGGTTTCGTCGAAAACGGAGGTTGTTTGCAAAATGGCTATTTTAAGGGCTATATATATTATATAAAATATATATATTCCATAGCGACTATTCTGAATTTTAGTCTGGACATAACTTTTAACTTATAAAGTGAAATCTCAAATTTTCACGTTCATTAGAAAGATATAGTTAAATAGATTATAACGTTCCTTATTTTATCAAATTCTGACTTATATTGAATTATGTACATTCAATTGAAATTTACAATTGAATTTTCAAACTACCGCGCCATTTCAGAATCATTTTATAATTAAAATAAATTTATTCATTCTAACTTCGACTTAAATAAATTTTTAGTCGTTATTATTTAAAATAAATAATTTTAAATATTCAAACCCATTAAAATAGCTAAAATAAAAAATTTAGATTGGTTTAGAAATTCTGGGTTGTTACAACAATGCATCACAATTCATTCACATCAGTTGATATAATAATAAAATCGCGCAACCAACTCATTAAGGTGTACCCATTTGTCAGGCACGCAAATTAATTATCTACTCAACAGTAAATCCATAACTTGTTCAACAAATATATATACATGTATATGCATGCAATCCCAATCAATTTTCAATTTAATTCAATATTCAATTCGGTTTTGATTTACTTATCATTTATTCTTTTATTGGTTTTCTCAATCCAATATTTTTACTAATCGAACTAATAATCAAACAGCACAACCAACAATCAATTTATGAAATAAATTTCCAAAACATATAACTTTTGTGTATATATATATATATATATTCAATCATCATATTTCAATGCTAAGTCACAACAATAAATTCTAACTATGTTTTGGTTCACACACTAGTTAATTGGAAATATATAGACGACCCACTTTCGAAACTCGAACATAGGTACTGATGACACTATAATAATCATCAGGATCATCTCCGCGTGACTATAGCATGATTCTATATCTATCCTGTATATTCGAGACTTCAAGTACACGTGGATCAAACGTATATTAAAATCTCCATATATCCAATAGTCCAAAATCAATATAAAATAAAATACTCAATATGTATAATAAGATATAATTTTCAAAACTAAATTCTTCTTTATAAATAACACTCTTCTAACTCATTCTAGGGTATTACTAACCCTATCTCTAACGAGTCATTCTTACCGGATGTTACTAATTCTATCTCTGCTGAATTCTTTTGTTCGGTTCTAACGTGTCTTGTTATTGAGCTCTGAAAACCAAAGCTCTGTTACCATACTGAGACGGCCAAGACTTCCCCGATCCCGGAAGAGACGGAGGAGCCTAGATTTCTTTGAGAACACGACCCCTCAGAACTCAAACACTAGAACATTTCATTGCTATTACAACAATTACATAAGAGTACATGAATATATTAGAGTATAAGTAAATATCATATAGTGCAAAAAATATCAGAGATTTAAATTACATAGCACCAGAAAAATAATACATAAGTATAATGTAAATTCATCAACCAGCACAACTGAAAGAAATACATGGATACAAAGCTCTCCGAATATAGCTCCAGTTGTAATTCAGGATCCTATGAAAAGAAATATCTATGAAAACCAAAACTACTAGTTGCCCGTGTGGAAAATATGGGCACCCAGAGTTTAGGTAGAAACAATAAACTCCGAATCAGTTATGGGACTAGTGTGAGAACTAAAACAGTTATTAAATATTTACTTTAAAAGTTGGGAAATCATGGGACCACGCCGTATAACACAGAACAGGTTTACTACACATGAATCTCAGTTTAAAATAAAACAACGCAATGTTTTTTGGAAAATGAAGCTATTATAAGAATTAGGTCTCATCACACAATGCAACGCAAGACGAAGAATAGAGTTTTCCCTTATTATAGTCAAACATGCTTGGTACGTTTAAAACAAATCATTTTGATATTACTATTAGTGCATAGTGTCAAAATCAACTTCAAATATAAAGTATCAGTCATAGACGACATAGGTACCATATATTGTGCATCCATACATAGGTTTACAACTAAAACCAAAAAGTGGCGTATTGGAAATTGGATTTCCATCTTTGAGCCGAGGCAAAGGATCGTCCTCACTGATTCGAGACACTCTAGCCCGTGCCTTAGGATTCAACCGCAACTGCACCTGGATCTTTAGTGTCGGTCCACACTTACTTTAGTGGATTAATAATTCCTAAACAATACGGTTCCCTGCCTTACGCGGGATAAAATCTGGTTAGTACGTTGACCATATCAAGAGCCATTAGGGACTCAAATCTGAGGTGCCTCGCAATCCATCATCCACATAAGTAAAAATGTCTGGGCTCCATACCATGAAACCACTCCAAGCTAGAAAGAAATGCATGCACTCCCTGCAGTCACTATCCCGTTTCTGACTCATACCGGGTGTGAGGCTCGCGAATTAATGTTATACACAAACCTATGCTAATTAAAGCCATGCTTTGATCATCATCGACAAGACTTTGCTTTTCAACAAAAACATGCTAATTAAAGCCGTTCTTTGATCATCATCCTCCCATAAGTCCAATATAGGAGAGAGGTCCTTACATATCCGGTCGATCTCCAAGTACGTCTGGACGATCACCACTTATTACCTTGTCTTGGGTGTACAACCCAATCAAGACATCCCAAACGATGTGAAGATCTCCAGTCTTCAACCATTGTCTTCATCATCGACTTTTAGTCGTCCTATTAATTATTTAGAATGGGTTAAACTCGGTCTTTCAGAATAATTCACGTATCTTATAATCAAGGGCTATAAAAACACATCATACGCCTCATTCTAATCCAGAATATTTGTTAATTCAAATATTCACATTTTTAGGGAAAGGTTCCCATTAATTTTATCAAAGACAAGTTCATTTAAAATATTTCTTTAATCTTCCTTTGGATATCCATTTCAAAAGATTTTATTTTATCTTTTCACAATTCTAAACCAAATTAAGGTTTATCAACTAGTCGGGATTATCGAACTTTACCGAAGTAATCATTTATTTATTATATTATCACAATCCCTACCTATTCATCCCGTGGAGCAAAACTGGTGGTACTCCATATCTAACACCCACGGTGTTATTGGTAAATTTAATTACTATTTCACGTTCAAATCTAATTAAAGATTAAACTATCGCCTAGTGTAAAACTGGTGGTACTTCATTCTTCGATCATTTCATGAATTCGATAAATTTAATTATCCCATTCTCATTTCAATCTAATTAAAGATTCATTAAAATTCTAGTTCAGTTTTAATCTCAAAAATCAATACTTCATGATTGTTCAACTTTAGGAAAATTAATCCTGTCTTTAATTGGGTTAAAGAACCAATGTCATTTAAAACATAGTTCACGATAAACCCAGAATCATCTTCCAACAAATGGAACTTTCACGGAAATCATAACAATTATAATCGATATAAATTTCCGTATCGTACTAATACTATAAATGTAATAACGACAAAGCCTTTTAAATTCCATAAATAGCATTGGTCTTTCCTCACAGAAGCTCATTTTGATTATCACCAAATCGAATTCCATTCCATTCCAATTTAATATATTAAATTGAAAAACATTATATTTGGAAAATGTCCATTAAATGTTAATAAGAAGATTCATAAATTCCAAATCATATCTTTACTGCTAATTTGGATTAAAGAACAAATGTCGTTTAAAACATCGTTCACAATAAACCCCAAAATCAACTTTCATTTTAATTCCAATTAAATTAATTAATTGGTAAATAGGAATAAATCCTAATTAAAAGATTTATTCCTTTCTCAACGGGGTTTAAGAATAGTGTTAATAAAGGCATAATTCACGACAAACTCAAAATCCAATTTGATATTAAATACAATGCTCTGAATAGAAATTAATATCGGCTTATATTCAATATCAAATTCTAAAACCAACGGATATCATATTGGGAATAATGATATCTGTATCTTCCAAATTCCTCAACAATATCCGTATAATCATGGAATCCAATATCGAAATATTCCGAAGAATATTTCCACTCAAATCCATTTCAATTCATACGTTGGAAAACTTTGGTTATTTTAAAACCCTTTTGCAAATCCAATTTATTTATTTAAAAACCATTGGACTTCTAATCTATTTAATAACTAGTTCGCTTAGACAAAATATATTTTATCTTCTCAAAACATGGAATTTATCATCCAAAATCTTTATAAATCCTACATTATGGTTTTACATAATTTTAATAATTTTATTAAGGCCCTTACAATCAGTTTCCAATAACGGCCACCGAACTGCATCCGTAGCGACCTTTTCTGAAATTGATTTGGATATAATTTAAAATCCAACCATTAGATTTTAAATCTCTTATATTTATTGGAAATCTCTTTTCGATACGAACTCAACAGTTCCGGTTTTAGGAGGATCCGATGGTCGGATCTCCCATTAATCAATTTGAAGTTAATGGTCGAAATTTGCGAACGGCTGCTGCGCGGCGTGTTCTATTCAACCCATTAAATATATAATATATATATCATCGATTTCCATTTAAAACACATTTATAAATCATTTATAAATTCGTTTTAAGATGATTTCAACTTCTATTTCAATTTTAAATCAAAATTGAATATTTCATATTATTATAATATAAAAATGATAATATTTTCAAAATATCAAAATTTGAAATCCATTTCCTTTTTCGTATTCATTATAAAATGAATAAAATCGATTTATAAACCCGTTCGAGTAAAAATGGCGTTTAACGACTTAAATCGGCTACATATATTTCATTATTTTCGTGTTCATCCAAAATTGGACATCAAAATCGTATTTTTTGATTATTCACTGAATATTATATTAAAATATTCGTTATTTTCTAAATCGGAATGCGACTCAATCAATTACCATATAATTTCAATTATATGGATTTTATACATCACATGTGTTCAACAATAATGATAAATAATCATTCAACATTCAAACATCATCCAAAGTGCAATTTACAACTGTATAAGCATTAAATTAAATTAAATAAATAACGCTCAGCACAGCCTGTCAAACCATCGGTTGACATACCATTAATTATTGGGATCAGTGTATGTCAAGTATCATCCCAATACCCATGCTGGGTTTTCAAACAATAACATTTGATTTAAATAAATCATTGGTTAGTAAATTTAACCAATACTAATTCGGTTTGAATTATTTTTCTAACTAAACAATTTTCACTGTTCAATATATAAACGATTATTTTGTCCATTTTCATCTGTCAATTCAATATTAACATTTCTAACATGTTAAATATCACAAAATCATCATCACAATACACAAATCACCAAATCATCCAAATAAGTAAATACTCAACTACCTAATGCTGTATACAGCGCCATAAGTAGCCATTCGCGGAGTATGAAATGCGAGTGTCGCTAATATCCATACATCGCTTCCAATTTATATGATTTGTGCGAATTCGTGTGTTGAACTCCAAAAATATATAACAGAGAATAGTTAAAAACCTATACTGGCAATTTCTATATATTTTTTAGTTATAAAAAAAACAACTATACAGAATTTTTAGTAAGAGAATTCTCACAGTCGTTTCCACTCCGCCATTCCTTATTTGAAGATTGTTTTTAGCTAGATTAAACTGTCCATTCATTTCAGTCAAAAATCACAACTAGCTCCATTTCCGTTCTAACCAGTTCCATTGTGTAGTGTTCATTGTAATGATCCAACGCAACTGAAATCGTTCAATTTGGACCTCGTATGAAAAAGATATGAAATTATTTGAACTAATTACATTTGTTTGACTAATTAAATAATTGAATTCAATTAATTATTCACTAATCACTTTCTCCATCATTTACCTACAACCGACTATTGAACCCATCCTTCAAAACAAAATCACCATGCCGCCATCACCTCAGGCCATCGGCTGACGATCAACCATCACCACTACCTCGAGCTTCGCATCGCCTCCTAACGTGCTCCACCTCGTCGCACTCGGTGGTCCCGATCATCTTGAAAACCCTAGTGAAGGCTGCCACTTCGAGCACTGATTTCGAGCTCCTCCCTTAGTTACATCCGATCTATTTGGTACGAATTTGTAGAATTAACTGAGCACTTTAGTTTTTCTTCGAATTTGAGTTCTAACCCTCGAAGAATTTGAGGGTTTTAATTTGGAGAAAGTTGACCGCTCTTTCTGAGGCTTGCGGCGGAATTTCTTGTGAAGGAAGAATTAGGGTTTTGCGAAAGAATATATATAATAATAATATAAATTAATATTTGACTCGCTAATTTCTCCAATACGGCTCTGAACTCCAAATCAAATCCAATGATTGTCGCCCTTAGCTAAATGTCCTTGTTCTGGACACAATAGGATATGTTTCGTAAGCCAATTCGACTGTTTTGATCAGTTTTCATCACAATTAAAATATAAATCAATATATATTGAATTTGAACGTACATTTTAATTTACCGGGGCTATATACCGACAACAAAAATTACAGAAATATAAATCTAGCTATGTTTTGGCGATACGACCCTAACAAAACTAATTTCGTCGAATTTGGAGACCATTTGAAAAATGACCCTTTTTCTAGTCAATTAAATTCAAATTGAAATTACCAAACACATTTAAATTTACTACGCTAACATATTAATCCCAAAAATTATGAAATTTGAAACCTAATAATAATTTGACATTCCAGATCCAACCAAATGGTTTCGTCGAAATTGGAGGTCGTCTACAAAATGATAATTTTTAAGGGTTATATATTATATTAAAATATATATAAATTTCGTAGTGACTATTCTAAATTTTAAACTGGACATAACTTTTAATTTATAAAGTGAAATTTCAGTTTCTTACATTCGTAAGAAAGATATAATTAAAAAGATTCTAACATTTCTTGTTTTACTTAAATCTGATTTATTTTGAATCCTATACGTTCAATTGAAATTTAAAATCGAATTTTCAAACTACCGCGCCATTTCAAGCTCCTTTTATAATTAAATTAAATAAATATTTTGTACCTACCGTTCAAATAAATTTTTGGTCGTTATTATTTAAAATAAATCATTTTAAATAATCAAAATACTTTAAAATAGCTAAAAAAAAAAATTGGTTCCAAAATTACGGGTTGTTACACTGGACCTTTCAGATGCGCATAGATTTATGAATTCCAATTAGAAACTGCTTCCTTCGCTCATTCCCATCACTTTTTCGTTATCATCTTTCATTTGCAGCTTATGCTTCACTTCCTCTTTTCCATATTTTAATGTATCATTATTCACAAAAAGAAAAGAAAAAATAATTGAAAGTATCAAAACCCTCAGCCGATCGTTAACCGTTCAACAGATCTTTCTCCTGCTCACAACCTCCCACCACCAAACACCGACCAATGGCTCACCTCCTCAACCCACGCTATCACCGCACCATCCACGCATGATGTCAGCAACTGCCTTGATTGACCTGAACTCAACTCCCATACACATGCAGTGCCCTCCAGAAGCTGCACCTACGCCACCCCACGCCATGTCCCACAGAAGCAGCAACACGGGATCCATCTCTAAAAGGCCACCAGAACCGTAGGTTCAGCCAACGATATGCCTTACAATGGACCACATTTTTGACCATGTTCGTTCACCTTCAAGCATCGCAACAGCCTCCAAACTATCATCTTTTATTTAAGCTTTAGAAACCTGCAGATAAAGACAGCTGAACATTGAAGTTTATTTTAAATGCAACGCTGTAAAGTTGGAGCAACAAGGACAACCATGGTTTAAGTGCATGCATCAGTAGATAAAGGCATTCAGGTGGTTTTCCAACAATAAGTAGCAGACCTGGCATCATAAGTGTTGAATTTGAATAGGATATGAGTGAGTGAGGTGGAAAGGAATAGATAGATTTGGGAGTGTACGCAAAAACATACAGATAATGATGTTTTTATAATGGGATCGTCAAAGGAACTTCAATTTTGATTGATGGGAGAATTTTTTTATTAGGACAGCTTGTTGTATTTTATTTTGTTAAGGGAGGGTGTGATACTAGGAAAAGGAAAAGAAAAAAAGGACGAATCTACCCTTTAACAAAAACTATAATTTAACCTAGTCTTCCGAAACCTAATACCAGAAGTCGAAAGCCATCTTGAAACCAAATCTCTTTTCGATACCTTATGACTCACATGGTTTCTTGATGTTTGATCTAACCAAGAAGGTTGCATGTATAGGAGAATAGAAGATCTAGGAAAATATTCAAATTTCCCCTTCAAAATATCTCTAGAATATAATCATTTATTTCTTTCTTCAATCAATCAATCACACCAATCAATCAATTAATAAGTCAATCAGATCAATAAAATTGATCATTTAATCATATTAACATAAAATATTTGAATAAAAAATTCAACATTTACAACAAAAAGGTGACCCCGATATGCCGAGATAGTAATGACAATTTGTAGATTTACTTTTTTTGAAAATTGAATAGAAAAACGACCTTATATCAAGTTGTTATGTGTAGTACTCTTCGTTGATGACAATGATAATTTTCCAAATTTATTGTTTGGATTGTAATCTTTTGCTTAATTTTATTAACCATCGGTTTTTTTGATGATTGGTTGTGGCTTGCAATTATCCAAATTGACCAAAAAAAATGATAGTGTCCACATGGCTTCCTTGCTTTACTCATTCACCCTATTATGTTTTTCATTTTAATGCTTATCTAAATCTCAATTTTGGAGTTTTATGACTATCATACATGTATGTATGTACCAATGTATGGTTACTACTTGGTTGTATATAAGATTTTTGTAACACAACAATAAGGTGTCATGCCCCAACATAAATACTTAGCATAGTTTTAGGCTTTTTTAGAAAAAATGAGAAAAATTATTTATAATTAGTTCTATAATTTTACAGACTATGATAATTGAGTTTCCGATGGAAAATTTTGATTATAAACCTACTACTAGGAACTAAAATGGGAAGCCCAAGTTTTCGAGGAAAAGAAAAGTTTTTGCCAATATAATTTGTTCTTTGACTGTAGTTTACAAGCTATGAATTCTTAGTATTGATTTTTGTTTATTAATCATTAAATAACAACCATTTTTCAATGTTTTAATCTATTTATAATGACATATCCCTGATGATTATTGACAATCACGTAATCAAAATGTTCCCAAAGTTCAACAAATGTGGAAATTCTAACATGCTAAAAACAACACATCCCTACTTTAAACTTCTAAATGCGTTTTTCAATAACTAATTTCAACGAAAACAACACACTATCATTTTTTGATCAATCTAGATAATTGCATGCATTAGTCAAAACTAAGGTATCAGTAAGAACAAACTAAAGTGATATTCACATTGAGCTATCAAGCTTGACAAACTAAAGTGATATTCACACTGAACGAACTAAGGTTTCAACAAGAATGAACTAAAGCGATATAAGATGTTTATTAGTTTAGTGTGTTCCTTGAGCTATCAATCTTCACATTTTCTTTTGTATATGAAATTCTATTTATGCTTAACTTTGTGATATTCGCATTGCTATGCAATGCATTTCATAAATTGTCGATTATTTACGTTCTTATTATTATTGTATGTGCATTGTTTATAACTTGAAAACTTCTCTATTTTCAACAAGAAAAATATGTCTACATCTCATGTACCGCTCACAACATCAATTCGTGAGAAAATGGCTTTGGAAAGGCAAAAGAAAATGGAAGTAAACAAAGGAAAAAAGTGGATGTATATGACCAGGAAGAAAACGACGATTCATATAGTACTGGTGGCTTTGAAGGGGATGAAGAGGACGTAAATGTAGAGAATGAAGAGATCGAGGAGGACAATAATGGTTCTAAGGTGGACAAAGACGAGCATATTGTACAAGAACCAGACCCAGATGAAGAGTTAGTAGAGGTGCTAAAGAGGAAACATAAAATAAAAGAGAAGAGTCCAATAAAACAAGCATCGTCGAAGTTGTCTGAATCTCAAGATCAACCATCATTGTTGTTTTCATTCAAGGATCATATACATAAATGCCATAGCACTATGATGAAAGTTTTCATGTTTTTATGTTGTTCATGTTTAAGTAACAATCACTTATATATAGTCGTACGTAACATAGGAACCACGTGGGGAAGGTAGAATAGTTAAAGTTCATAGTCATGTTGGAACACAATGGTTGCAGGATTATAGGAAAGAAAATTCATTTGTTAATGAGGAAGTTGTTCACTCAGGATTTCATCAGCTAATACTGCATGCTCATGATAAACTTGATAAAGTTGTTACAAATTCATTTGTTGAAAATTTTTATCCTGAAACAAGTACGTTTCATCTTCCTTTTGGAGAAGTAGGGTTTACCATTGGCGAAGTCATGCATATTACTGGACTCCTAGTAGATGGAAGAGCCGTTACAGGTCCTCTTTGTTCAAAGAATATTACTTATCATGATGTGTATCGGCTGATGAATCAATGTTTTGAGATTGAAAAACCAGATGTCGTTCTTGTGTTGTGTGGTTAGAAGAAGACAAGATTGGAATGGTTAAGGAAAAAATTTAAAGGCACGAAAGAGTGAGATAGTGATGAACGCAAGAGACGCGCGGTCGCGTATTAGTTGTACATGCTTTGGTTGTTAAATTTGTTGTGATAAGTCTACGACTAAAGTGTCTATGCATTTTCTGCAATGTCTTCAGAATTTAAGTGAAGTGTGTAGTTATTCCTGGGCCACTGCTTGTTTGAGTTGGTTGTTGCGTAATTTAGTCAAACTACACGAAAAGGTGTCCATCAAGATTTAGATAAATGCACAAATTTCCATAAATTGTACACCAAAATCATATTTAATATTGTATACATGAACAAATATTATCTTGTCATAGGTTTGGATATTCGAGCACTTCCCGTGTCACAGGCATCACAAGCGATGTGTTAGTATGTTGAAGGTGATGCGAGAGCTGCTTTCTACTTTGCAAAGGAATCCAGTACGAACTTATCCACTGATTTAGTTATCGTTAAGGAGAGTTAAACAACCCAGATTTTTGGTTGATTAATTTTAAATAATTAATATTGTTTTAAATATTGAACTGATAATATAAATGAATTTTTATATTGTGATATCGATGTAATAATTGAATATGATTTAATTTAGAATATATTGAATTATCGTAATACGAAATAAAAATGAATTCGAAGATTTAAAACTGTATCAGAAATGATTCAAATGATCAATATGAATTTTATTTGAATATAAACGATAATAATAATTTATTATCAAGAAGCTATTTGTTTTGAATTTATATTATATTATATCAACTTAATATGGTTACTGTATATATACGTTCAAATTAAATTTCAGAATATATTATATTGAGTTCAGAATAGCGTTATTACATTGGAACGTCGGTTGTTGCCTTAAAATATGGGTTCGTGATTTCAAGTTTTGTACCCCGAGATATTTGCTTAATAGATAAGCTTAAAATCAAATCAGAATCCGTTTAAATTAAATGAAAATCTCTTTATATCGTTGTATTAAATATGAAATCAAATCAATTAAAATTAAGTTTGTACTATGGTAGGCAACCATTTAGTTCCAATGTACGATTGGTTCCCCCTCCTCCGTTTAAAAATATCTCGACCACACCTCTCCCTTTCTCTTTTCATCCATTCCTTCTCAGATAGAAAGAAAAAAAATGAAAATGAATGAGAGTAAAATTCGCTCCTCTCCTCTCTATCTCTAAAATCAATTTGAATAAAACCTGAATTAAGAATCAATTGTGTTGTGTGGTTCTACACTTCAACTAGGTGCGCATGCGAGTTTTAGAAGGTAAAAGCTCGAACCAGCGGAAAAGGAAGTCTCGTGATTTTGGGGTTTGGGGTTGTTGAAATGTGAGGCAAACCGATGATGGCATGGGATTTTGGAGTATGAGCCGCGAACATGGATGGATTTCATGTGATTTGGTTTTATAAAATTGTCGAGTGTTTAACTGAAGCTCGCAAGGGAGCCTAGAGAAGTTGAAGCAGCGATCTTTTAAGGAGTTTGAGAAATGGATGGAATGTGGAAGCAAAGAGTAGGTGACTGTCACGTTTTTTTGTTTGAGGCATTCGGGGACTGTTGATCTTATTAGGTCTGGAAAAAATAAGTAGAGCTTGAAACTAACACCATCACTTGGAAACCTGGGACAAGTCTCATGCTTGGAAGGACGCTGAGTACATGATTAAGGGAGTAATGAAGAAGGCCAATTAGTTACAAAAGGGGTTGCGTTGGTTAGACGAAGTAGCATTATATTGTAGTTTTGGGGAGTCCTGTTCTTTCAATGGGATCGATCTGCAACTTTGTTGAATAAGGCATCTGTAATGGCCCACAAATCCGTACTATCTGAGTTGACTACACACATCATACATCCCACCCAAATAACAAAGAAATACGAATCATTTTTTTCAGAAGAAAAAGGTAGAAGAAGAACAGAAATAACAACACAGAATCTCACATTGCAGCGGAACAAAATATAATATATCATAACTTTTGAAATACAAAATTATAATTGTATAACATACACTTACTAGAGTACAACACTTACAACGCAGCAGAAATAAAAATACTATATATCTAACACTGAAGCCTACTGCTCCAAGCTCCTTTAGATAGATTTGTAAAATCCTGAACTACTTGACTGCCCGTACAAATTGGGCACCCAAGAGTTTAGGTAAAACAAAACAAATAAACTCTAGGTCAGTCATGGGACTGGTATGAGTAAACGATTTAAAACAGTTTGAGAAAATAAACGATATCTCATAAGACCACGCCATATAACACGGAACGGGTTTTTCCCTCATGAGAATCCAAAACACTTGAGTTAACTTTCAAAAATCCTTTTGAAAGAAACGATAATATTTATATCAAAACTCTTTTGATACTATAATAGTGTCTAAATCAAATAAATAGAAATCTAATGGAACACATTCATCTCACGCTCCATATACATAATATACAATCAAAACCGCGAGCACTTATTGGGTAATGAATTTCCAACTATGACAAGGTATGGAACCATCTTCCGATAGTGTACCTCTATAGGAGAATACACTGGGTTTAACAAGAAATCTTGTAACCCGGTCACACATGACCGACCACTCATTTCGCTTGAGTGTATCGAATGTATTTCACCAACGGTTGGGATCAGCAACTGTTTTCCCGAATGGGACAGCATCGAATGGAATAAAGAAAGAAATGAATTTCTCTAGATAGGTGATAATACACCCTAATGGAAGCTACCCACATAGCCATGCTGCCTGCCCAATTTTTGTCATTTCCTGGTTGTTGAGGCCTGAGGCTATGATTACTTTCCATTCATTTATAGCACAATCACTTTGAATGCCACATTGTCAGATCCGTTAATCATTAATTGATTTGCACAAATATATTATGGATATTATGCTAAGAGAATAAATTCTCCGCCACCATATATATCTATACAGACCAACCTATGCGATCGTTGGAAATACTCTGTTAGACATTCGTCCATACAATTCGTTCTGGGATTGAACGAAACCAAAGGCACAATTTCTATTAATAGAAAAAGTCCTTGCACTTTACTCCTTCTTCGATTATTTTCATATTATCTGATTCGCAATGCTACTGTCAATACGGAGTGGTTCTCAGATAATAATCCAACTGGTCTCTCCATATTGACAACGATATTGTCAAACAATTCGATAGTCGGTTATTTAACTATCGAAGAAAAAATTCATTCAAAGCATCAAACAATCACTGGGCCCTTAATTAATATTTCATTAATTTAATCACTACTCCATTTCCTTATCAATATTTGTTAACCAAATATTTTCAATAATCATCTTGCCCTTTTACACTATTTGGAGAACATTTCCATATATCGCCTCATTTTATTTTCTATACGTAGAAAATATCTTCTAATTTTAATTGGAGAACATTCCAATTACTTATCCCTTTCACGCCCGTTCATTTCTACAATCTGGAAATATTTATTATTATATTTCCAAAATTCCACTTACTTGGGTTAAAACGAATGTTGTGTAAAACATCATTATGACAACCCAAAATACTGCATTCTACTAATCTTATTCAAACATTTATCTTCGAGACTGGATCTTGCAATTTATAAGTTAAAGATGAAATCAATCAAGTTGGGATATAACTACCTCTCAGACCTTGACTGAAAACATCATTAACTTCAAAACAGACAAGACCACTTAACTCGAATAATCAACACCGTTCAAACCAATTATTCATTTTTAAAATGTATATACATTTCTCTTTCTATTTTTACCAGATTTAATTATAGATTTCCTTTTTGTTTATAATATTCTCTTTTAACTTCGTTTCCTTATCGAATTCCATATATATCGATATATTGATTTCTAATTATCAATTTTTCTTAAAAATATTCCATCTACTTAAATTTTTGGAATATTTCGCCATAACCTCCTTTGTATCGGTCAATAGTTCAAACCTCAACTCGCCTCTCTAGGCCCTTTCCATTCAAAAAGAAAATCAAAAAGCCAAGTGGCTTGCCGATTCGACGCATACAAATTCATATGGAATTTAAACATGTACCTTATTGTCGGGCACACAAATTATAATCTTCATACACTTCATCTGATACCTGTCTAATCCATATACGTCCATTCCTAATTTATTCCAACTCAATCTGGTCGTTTTAACTCAATTTGCTAATTTATTCTTAATTAGATCTTTAGCCTGTTTCACTTATATTTGAACATATCATGTTCGTATATATTTTTAATTTACTTAAAAACTAATCGAATTCCATTCTCAACTCGAGTTTCATATTCGATCCCGAATATGAATTCACTAACCCTGTTCACTTATCCAACGCCTAATTTCGATTCAAAACACGCTTAACTAATTACTCTTCAAATTAGTAACTTCTATTCAATAATTAAAAATCTAATTTTTGTTTCAAAAATTAGTTCACTTACTCCTCCTGAGTTCATCTTATTCTATATCTCAAGTCTGGATTTTTCTAATGGACTCTCGAATTTAATTTTCTTAAATTCCTTTTATTTATTTAAATAAACCGTTATGGTTTTATAATGGTTATGGCCCTACTTTTCTGAAAATCTGATTTTGACATAACTCAAAATCTATACTGTGAAAACCAATAACTTCCCCGGTTAGGAAAGCCTGGATGATCTAGAGAACACGACAAAATAGAACGCAGACGGAAGAACATTTCATTATTAATTACAACAATTCCATCAGAATACAAGAATATACAGAGTATAAATCAATATTACACATTTAGCAAATATCAGAGATTACAATAAATTACATAGCAGCGGAAAATAATACAATACACAACTGAAGGAGATATACGGATACAAAGCTTTTCGAATATCATTCCAGCTGTAACCAGGATCCTGCGAATATAAATCTGCAAAACCAAAACTACTAGCTGCCCGTGTCAAAATAAGGGTACTCAGAGTTTAGGTTAAAACAATAAACTCCAGGTCAGTCATGAGACTGGCGTGAGAACTAAAACAGTTATTTAAAACTTTACTTTAAATCAGATATATCAAGGGACCACGTCGTATAACACGGAACGGGTTTCCTCCCAAGAATACCAGTGCATATAACAAAACAGCGCAATGCTTTTTGGAAAAATGAAACTATAATAAGACCCAAGTCATATCAGACAATGCAACGCAAGCCGGGGGATAGGGTTTTCCCTTATAATAGCCAAACATGCTAAGTACGTTTAAAACAAATCATTTGATACTATTATAAGTGCATATTGTATAAAACAACTTCAAATCATAAGTATCAATCATAGACGACATGGATACCATATATCATGTCGCCATACTAGTTCTACAATTAAAACCGCAAAATCACGTATTTGGAAATTGGATTTCCATCTGTGAACGGAGGCAAAAGATAGTCCTCAACCGATTCGAGACGCTCTAGTCCGTGTCTCAGGTCAGAGCTCGAGTGACCTTTGGAGCGACAGGGCCGGTCCACCAATGTGGGTTAAACTTAAATCCTGAACACTGCGTTTCCCCGCCCTTTGGGGCGTATGTCTGGTCCGTCTGCCGACCAGAATGCATCGGCCGAAACCGATATAACCGAGGCGCCTCGCAACAGCAACAACCACATAAGTCAAACTCGTCAGGGCGTGTAAAACCACTGACGCCACTTCTAACTAGAAGGAAACGCATGCCCTCCCTGAGGTCCTCTCCCATTTCTGGTTCACAACCGGGGTGTGAGGCTCGCGAATTCTAGTTACACAAAGTTATGCCACACAGGCGGTGCTTTGATCATCAACCACAAGACTTTGCTTTTCAACAGAAGCCTCGATCAATTGCCACTTAGGCATGCCACACAGGCAATTCACTCCATGCGTTTGATATCCATCAATATATAACCTCTGAGCTCGTACGTCTCAGAGAAGGGTGTTAAGAAAGAGAATAAATTCTCCGCCGCCAAACAGATATATATTTAATAGAAATCAATCACACAGAATAAAATCCAATGTCAGTCACACAGTCCATTTACAAGTTCGTTCTGGGTTTGAACGAAACCGGAGGCACCTAGTACCCCGCATATCCATCGATCTCCAAGTACGTCTGGACGACCACTAACTGATTCCCTCCTCTTGGGTGTACGACCCAATCAAAATCATCAGTAATCACCCAAACGACGTGAAGACCTCCGATCTTCAACCACCGTCTTCATCCTCGACGCCACGTCGAATCAGTTATTCAGAATGGGATAAACCCGGTCTTTCCGAGTAACTCGCGTATATAATAAACAAGTGTTACACAAACACAATATATGCCTCATTCCAATTCAGAATATTATTTTATAAAAATATTCTTATACTTTGGGAAAGGTTCCCATTAATTTTATCAAAGATAAATTCTTTAAATTTATTCATTAATGTTATTTGAATATCAATTCAAACTAGTCGGGATTAGCGAACCACACCGAAGTAATCATTTATTTTATTTCCCAATCCCAACCTATTCATCCCATGAAGTAAAACTGGTCATACTTCATATCTAACACCACGGTGTTATCGGTAAATTCAATTACCATTTCACGTTCAAATCTAATTAAAGATTTAAATATCGCCTGGAGTAAAACTGGTGATACTCCATTCTCGATCTTTTCAATCTAATTAAAGATTCATTAAAACTATGCTTAGTTTTAATCTTTAACTGGGTTAAAGAATCAGTGTCATTTAAAACACGGTTCACTATAAACCCAAAATCACATTCCATTAATTATCGGGTTAAAGAACAAATGTTATTTAAAACACTGTTTGCGATAAACCCAAAAATCAATATCAATTCAATTCCAATTAAATATCATTTAATTGGTATCCTTCATTAAATCTAAATAAAAATATTTAATCTTTTTCTCAAATGGGCTTAAGAACAGTGTTAATGAAGACACCATTCACGACAAACCCAAATCACATTTGATATTAAATACAAGGCTCTGAATAGAAAATATATCGGCTTATATTCAATATCAAATTCTACGACCAACAAATATCGTATTGGAAATAACAATATCTATATATCTTTCAAATTTCTACAACGCTATCTGTATAATCACGAAATCCAACATCGAAATATTCCAAAGACAATTTCGATTCAAATCCATTCCAATTCAATTATCGGAAATTCTGGTTACTTTTAAAACCATTTTTCAAATTCAATTTATTTAATTAAAAATAAATAGAATTATAATTCTAGTTTAAAACTAGTTCATTTCGATAAAAATCTATTTTTATCTTTTCAAATATGGAATTTCCCACCCCAATTCTTCACAAATCATTTCTTAAGATTTTACACAAATTATTACTATTTTTAATAATTTTATCAAGGCCCGTACAGTCGATTTCCATCAACGGCCATCGAACTGCACTTACAGCAACCTTTTCCAAATTTGATTTGGACATAATTCCAACCATTAGATTTCTAATTTCTAATATTCGTTAGAAAGCTCTTTTCGATACAAACCCAACGGTTCCAGTTTTAGGAGAATCCAACGGTCGGATCTCCCGCAACGTCAATTCGAAGTCAATGGTCGAAATTCGCGAACTGCCGCAGCGCGGCGCGTTCTATTCAGGCCATTATATATATATATATATATATATATAATATTATATTATATATATTTCATCGGTTTCCTTTCAAAACGATTTCAACTTCTTATTCGATTTCAAATCAAAATTGAATTTTACTTATAAATTCATTTTAAATTCATTTCAAATTGATTTCAATTCAAATCGATTTTTAATTCAATTTGTTTTCAATTCAATTCAATTTCAATTTGAATTCATTTCTATTCAATTTCAATTCGAATTCAATTCTATTCAATTTCAATTCTATTCAATTTCAATTCAAATCGAATTCATTTCTATTCAATTTCAATTAGAATTCATTTCTATTCAATTTCAATTAGAATTCATTTCTATTTAACTTCAATCTATTCAATTTCAATTCGAATTCATTTTCAATTCGAATCCAATTATATACATTTTCAATTCGAATCGAATTCAATTTCAAAATACTCGATTTTGAAATCACTTTTCAATATTCATTATAAAAACGAATATAATCGATATAAATATCGTTTGCGTCAAAATGGCGTCAATCTAATCAGCACGACTTCATATATTTCTATTTTCAAATATTCTATTTCAAATATTTCTATTTTCAAACATTTCTATTTTCAAATATTCTATTTCAAATATTTCTATTTCAAATATTTCTATTTAAACATTTCTATTCAAAACTGGAATGAGGCCCAATCAATTACCATAGATTTTATTTCTATGGATTTCCATACAATGCATGTATATATCAACAATGACAAATAATCAGCCATCATCCAAAGTGCATTCTACACTGTATAAGCATCAAATTTAAATATTTAACGCTCATAACAGTCTGTCAATCAATCGATCGACATACAACTAATTGTTGGGATTAGTGTATGTCATATATCATCCCAATACCCATGTGGGGTTTCAAACAATCAAACACATATTTTATTTGTGCAGTTGGGCAATGGGTAAAATTTATCATCCCAATCAATATCAGTCAAATGTGTGTATATAAGCAAATCGTCCGATTTGTTTATTTTATTTCATTTTAAATACACGTTAAAAATTATATTTTCAACTATAAAATATTTTTAACTATATAAATATTTTATTTCATTTCACATCTCATCACACAATCAACTACACATCACAATCAAACAAACAAGCATACAAGCCGTCCATGGTCTGTGGACGACGGGTGTCGGGTGCTACTAAACACCATCTGCATCCTAGTATATATTTCAAACTAGAAATAAATTAAAAGTGAGAAGTTCTCACCGAGAAGCTAAACCAAACGTCACGACTCTTCATATGTAGAAATCTTCGTCGTGCTCACCTTTTGTCACTTTCATTGCCCGTAGCCACTACATATATAAAAATCACATTTTTATATTGTAGCAATGTATATAAAAATCACATTTTTAATTCTCTCTATATGGATAAAAAATATATTTTTATACCGCTACTATATAAATAAAAATTCTATTTTTACACTGGTGTTCATATAATAAAGATTATATTTTTATATCGCCACTCATATAAAAATCACATCTTTGCTCCTTCTACATAATAAAGATCGAATTTTTAATACTTCTATAATATAAAAATCATATTTTTAATCTAATACCATTTATATAAAAATCTATATTTATATTACTCTACATAAATAAAAATCATATTTTGATTACCTTAAAAATCAAATCTTTTTATTTTAAAAAATCAAATCTTTTATACAATAAAAATCAAAGCTTTTATATGTTACAAATCAAAACTTTTCATATTGAAAATCAAGACTTTTCATATTAAAAATCAAAACTTTATACAATGTTTTTTGTTTACATAAATAAAACTGAATTTAAAAAAAAACAATGTTATTCAAAAATAGAAAAGAAAGAAAGAACTCACTGTTTTTGGTTGTTACTGCGGAGGGGGGCCCACAATCGCTTGAGGTGGTGGAGGATGCTCGTTAGAGGGGGTAGCAGGGGCGGCGCTGGCCTTGTGCTGGTAGGCTAGTGGTTGCGGCTCTGTTTATTTGGGTGTTAGGGTTCTGGAGGGGGCCGCGGTTTAGAGGGGGACTGGTGTAGGAGGAAGATCGACGAGAGGGGATGGGGGGACTTAGGCGGTGCGGCGCTGGGGGAAGTGGTGCGGTCGGTCGATGGAAGGTGGCGGCGGCGAATCGCGCCCCCCTGTTCGTCGTTTTTTTTCTTATTTTATTTTCTGAAGTGAAAGTGAAGGAGGGGTGAGATATTTATATATATTTAATTTATTTATTTTCGAAAAGCAACTTTTTATTTCGACCTCAGAATGAGACCCACCGCCTGTCGTCCATAGCTAATTACCCCCATTCCGAACTCAATGGGATATGTATCGTAAGCTGATTCGATCGTTTCGATCAGTTTTCATCAAAATCAACACATAACTCTATATATTGAATTTGAACGCGCATTTCAATTTACTAGGGCCACATACTAACTCGAAAAATCCCAGAAAAATATTTTCTAGCTTTGTATTGACGATACGGTCCTAACAAAACCAATTTCATCGAATTCTGAGACCGTTTGAAAAATGGCCATTTTCCAGTCGGTTAAAATCAACTAAAACTGGTCAAGCGCGTTTTCCTTCGCCACGCTCACATATTGATTCGAAAAATTATGAAATTTGAAACCTAGTAATAATTTGACATCGCGGATCCAACAAAAGTGGTTTCGTCGAAAACCGAGGTCGTTTGCAAAATTTCCATTTTTAAGGGTCAGAATTCCATAGCGACTATTCTGAATTTTCAACTGGACATATCTTTTGATTCCCGCTATGAAATTTCAATTTTTCGGATTCGTTGGAAAGATATTCTCAAATAGATTCTGATGTTTCTGGTTTCACTAAAATCCGGTTTATTTTGCACCCGGTACATTCATTTGAATTTTGAAATCGAATTATCGAACTACCGCGCCATTTTCAATTCCTTTTATAATTTAAAATAAATATTTATATTCTATCGACGACGTATATAAATATATACGTTCTAATACTATTCAAAGTAAATTTCTCGTCGATATTATTTAAAATAATCATTTTAAATATTCTAAATTCACTAAATTTTCCAAAATAAAAATTTTAAATTGGCCCTGATTTTCGGGTTATTACATATACGACGAAATCCAGATTTTTCTCTTCCATTAGAAAATTATTATCCAACTGGTCCTGACGATTCTTGTTTCAAAGAATTCCGACTTAAATTGTGTTCTGTATACTCAATTGAAGTTTGAAATGCCAATTTACGAACTACTGCGCTGCAGTGAGTTCATTTTCATTATATTTAATATATAAACGTTTTAAACATCGTTTATATAAATTCTAACTTCATTCTAATATATATTAAACCAATTTTTCCAAATTCAACTTAATATTTCCGATTTATCTCTAATCGTCGATTTTTCATTACTTGGTTTTAATTTATTTATAACTCGATCTTCTATATTTAATTCCAATTCCTTTTATAAAAAAAATTATTTATAAAATTCGATATAATCGAATTTCAATTATAAACCAGTTGGGTTTTTCTCAATTCAGCTTATATTTCGAATCCCGAAACAAAACCAATCGTCTGTTTTAAAACACTTTCCAATTCACTTTTAAATTCATAGTTTCACTTAAAATTCCACATTTATCCCATGATAATTATTCCACTTTATGAACATCATTTATAAATTTTCTTCCTTGTTTTATACATTAAGCAAGTCCCATTTCTAAACCCATTTGTAACCAAATTTCTATATTTGGAGTACTTTATTTATAATAAATTATATGTATACATATATATATATATATACACATTCAATTTATTTTCATATTTAAAATTCAAACTTCTATTAAATACAATCCAAATATTTTTCTTTTTCTGAAAATATTTATTTAAATCAATTAGATCTAATTGAATTCAGATCATAAATCCATATGGATTTATTTTAGTTCACTTTATATTCTGAATATCAAAATAAATTTCATCGTTTAGTTATTTAAATGATTCCCTATTTCTATTTTTAAATTCACATTTGAATTTAAATATTCAATTTATCAAATGATAATTTTTCCACTTCATTTATAAAAATTGTTTATAAATTGATTTCAATTCCCTGATTATCCAATGAAAATCATTACATTTTATTTATTAACACCGTTTATAAATTTACTTCAATGTCCTGTATTATTTAATGTATAAACATCATTTATAAATTTCTTCAATTCCCATATTGTTTAATTTATAAACATCGTTTATAAATTTCTTTACTTGTTTATATTATACAAACAAGTTAATATTTCTTAGTCCATTCGAAATTCGAATTCTATTTTTTTTAGAAAAATAGATTTCTCCTTTTATCACAAAAATCCCCTTTCGTGATATTTTTATAAATCAACATTTAGGTTCAATGATATTTTAAACACCCAAAACAACCAGCTATAAATGATAGGTTTTCTAACACATCATATATGATAATATATATGAAAAACAAACAAATAATAATACTTTTTGAGGAATCCAGTTGGATCCCTCCAACCTGTTTTCCTGCATCCACAGACGTTAGCCAACATAAATAATACCCATACTGCTTCGAGACAGGATATCGTGGTATAGAAGGTCATCCACTATCATAACGTGGGGCGCATAGGGCCATCCACTAATGATACCGCGGGCATCCATTAATGGTACCGCGGGAACTATCCAATTACCAATATATATATATATATATATATATATATATATATATATATATAATAACCACAAAAACCAATCCTAAATTACTAGTATATATTTAATAACCATAGTAATATTTTAATGCAACCAAACAACCATCAATTATTTTTAATGACTAAAAATAATTATAACAAAATAAACTGAGTGATTTTTACTCACGGTGATTTTTCTTTTTTCGAATACTCAGCTTTTTGAATTATCTGGCTGACTCGGAAAAAACTTTAATCAAACCCGGCTTAAATGCTTCGCAAACCAAACGTGACTTGTGTTTGCCTATGTATTTTTCTGAACCTCGTATAAATTTTATATACATTATTTACGCTAACTATTTTAAAAAGAAAAATAATAATCTAACTTAAATTAACTATTTACCTTAACTCTCCCCCTACATCCTGTTGTCCAGTAATGCCTTGCTTGCATATATCCACCACCAAAAAAGCCTACTGTATCATTTACTTCAAGCCACACTCCACAATATTATCGTCTCGGACTTCATTAACCTTAAAAACCCAATATAAAGCTTTGTTTAATGAATCAAATGCCTAAAACTTCATTAAATTGCAACTTAAGCTCACCACATTATCATTGGAATCACGTTCCAGTTTGAGAATGACTTTTTCATCACTTAAGCTACATTCTAAATCCACCATCATCCCCTTCACACCCTCTTTCCTAATGACGACTTAGACCTTGGAAAACACAGCATGTTACGGACATTCTCCCTTTCGAAGGTTGGCCTACTTCCCATTGACGCTGCTACAGGAAATAAGATCGACATCCCCTCCCTAATATGTTATCGTACCACGTACAATAACCCTACTCCGACCATCATACTCCGTTTTCGACCCCACCAAAACCTTTAACATCGGACGCTCCACCTTTCAGTCTTCACCAGAAACAACTCGATGCCCCCAAATCGTCTTCTAACCTCACCAAGTCCAATGCGCATCCTAAAGCCTTGAGTGGCTATTTTCCCCAAACCGAGCAGCTATGAAATTGATTGAACCCCCTTTCAAATGCTTAAATCGAGATCATGACTCAGTCCTTTGAGTGACGAACCACGACGAACCCCTAAAAATGACATCGCACCCACCACGATCCCTATTAGAGTGCAATCGCTCATCGGTGTTGAACTATTTGAGAATTTATGTGGAGCGCAACCCTTTTGTTCTTGGTTTCTCTCAGCTTTCGAATTGTTTTAGAGAAGGGGGTTCATGAAGCTTTCGATTTCACTTCTGAGTGGAGGGTGGATTTAAATAAGGAAATGAACACAGCTAATTGTATGCGTTCCACTTTTAAAACCAATACGAGTAAGCCTCACGCCATTTTGTTTTCCATTATTCTTTGGTTTTGACTAAGGAACGCAAAAATGAAAGGAGAATTAGAAGTGAGGGTTGCGATTTTATATAGGAGGAAATCCTAGGCATGAAGGAATTGATTTTAAAAATCTTTTAATTTAATTCGATTAGACATAAAGAGTTTTTTATTCATTTTAAATTGATTTTGATTTGATTTCAAGCTTATCTACAAATCAAATATCTCGTGGTCTATTACTTTAATTCACTAACCGCTATTTTAACATACGCACCGACGTTTCAATATTATTGCGTTATTCTGAACTGAACTGAATATATTTTGATATTTAATTTCAACGTATATACCATAATAAATTAATATAATATAATTTAAATTCAGAACTAATCAATTCGTTGGTAATAAATTATTATTATCGTCTATATTCAAACAGAATTTATACCAGTCATCAGAATTATTTTCGACTTCGTATTTAACTTCGATTTCAACTATATTTCGTATTTAGATAATTTAATATATTCGATATTAAATCAAAATCGATATTTAAACCAATAACATAAATATAAAAATTCAAGTATATGATCAAATAAATATTTAAAATGATATTAAATATTTAAAATATATGGGTCAAAAATCTGGATCGTTACAGCATCGAACAAAGGTCATAAGAGGGAGTGACGAATTGAATGTTAAGCTAGTGATTCAATGGATTGGTTTGGATTTCCACTACGGTTCGAGAATGAGAAGGGGAGGATTAGTGTTCGGTATGGACAGTGGAAGGAGCAACATGATACAGGCGGTTAACCTGACACGACCCGAACTTCCCCGGTAAGGAAAGCACGGATTGAGTTGAGGACAAGACAAATCAGTACACAAACAAAAGAACATTTCATTGCTTATGACAACAATTCCATCAGAATAAAAGAATATACAGAGTTTGAACAAATAATATACATTTGATAAATATTAGAGATTACAATACATTACATAACAGCAGAAAAATAATACAAAACACAACTGAAAGTAATACACGGATACAGGGCTTTCCGAGTATTGTTCCAGCTGCAAATCTGGATCTTGTGAATATAAATCTGCAAAACCAAAACTACTAGCTGCCCGTGTCGAAAATAGGGGCACCCAGAGTTTAGGTTAAAACAATAAACTCCAGGTCAGTCATGTGACTGGTGTGAGAACTAAAAAAGTTATTAATCTTTATTTTAAAGTTAGGTAAATCAAGGGATCACGTCGTATAACACGGAACGGGTTTCCTCCCAAAAATACCAGTGCATAAAACAACAGCGCAATGCTAAATAAAGAATAATGAAGCTATTATAAGACGCAGGTCCCATCACACAATGCAACACAAGCTGGAGGATAGGGTTTTAGCTTATAATAACCAAAGAATGCTTGATACGCTAAATTTCATCTTTTATTATTACTATAAGTGTATAGTGTCAAAACAATTTCAATCATAAGTATCGATCATAGACAACATAAGTGCCCCATACCACTATGTCGCCATACTAGGCTCTACAATCAAAACCGCAAAGTCACGTATTGGAAGTTGGATTTTAATCTATGAACCGAGGCAAGGGATCGTCCTCACCGAATTCGAGACTCTCTAGCCCGAGCCTCAGGCAATCGCATAGGCGAGCCTTGGATCGTCACTGCCGGTCCACCGATGTGGATTATAATGATTGAACACTGCGTTTCCCCGCCCTTTGGGGGTGTAAATGAGCCAAATGACTCCATCGGCTCCACGAAGTCACCGATATATCCGAGGCGCCTCGCTATCCAACAACCACACAGGTGAAAATAATATAAATGTCAGGGCTGGTAGGTCACTGACACCACCCTAGCTAGAAGGAAAAGCATGCCCTCACTGATGTCCTCTCCCGTTTCTAGTTCACAATTAGGGTGTGAGGCTTGCGAATTAATGCTACACAAATCTATGCCACAAAGGGCGTCCTTTGATCATCAACCACAAGACTCTGTTTTTCAACAGAAGCCTTGATCATTTGTATCTTAGCATGCCACACAGGCAAACCACTCCATGCAACCGATATCAATCAATCACACAGAATGATATCCAATGTCAGACACACAGTCCATTTACAAGTACGTTCTGGGTCTAAACGAAACCGGAGGCACCTTGTACCTCACATATCCGTCGATCTCCAAGTACGTATGGACGATCGCCAACTGATTCCCTCCTCTTGGGTGTACAGCCTAATCAAGATCATCAGTAATTATCCAAACGGTGTGAAGACCTCCGGTCTTCGACCATCGTCTTCATCCTCGACAAATCATCGAATCAGTTATTCAGAATGGGATAAACCCGGTCTTTCTGAATAACTCGCATATATAATAAACAAGTGTTACACAAACACAACATACGCCTCATTCCAATCCAGAATATTCTTTTATTCAGATATTCTTATAATTTGGGAATGGTTCCCGTTAATTTTATCAAAGATAAATTCTTTAAATTTATTCTTTAATCTTCGTTTGAATATCAATTCAAACCAAATTATGGTATATCCAAACTAGTCAGGATTAGCGAACCTTTCCGAAGTAATCACTTGTTAAATTTCCCAACCCCAACCTATTCATCCCATAAAGTAAAACTGGTAATACTTCATCTCTAACACCACAGTGTTATCGATAAATTCAATTACCATTTCACGTTCAAATCTAATTAAAGATTTAACTATCGCCTGGAGCAAAACTGGTGATACTCCATTCTCGATCATTTCAATATAATTAAAGATTCATTAAAACTCCACTTGGTTTTAATCTTCCCAAAAATCAATATTAATGACTGTTTAACTTGAGAAATCCTATCTTGTCTTTGACCAGGTTAAAGAACCAATGTCATTTAAAACACGGTTCGCTATAAATCCAAAATCACATTCCATTAACGATGGAATCTTCACGGAAAACAAATCGATATATGTAATTGATATAAACTTCCATATCCGACTAATAATATAAATGGAATAATGGAATAATTGGTAATACTTCCAGATATATTAGTAGTCTTCCTCCACAGAAATTCACTTCGATTCTTACCAAATCGATTTCCATTCCATTCCAATTTATTTTGTTAAATTGGAAAATTTTACTTTGGAAAATCTCCTTTAAATCTTTACAAAAGATTTATAGATTCCAAATCACATTTCATTGTAAATCGGGTTAAAGAATGAATGTCGTTAAAACACAGTTCACGATAAACCCAATCCACATTCCATTAATTATAGGATTAAAGAACGAATGTCGTTAAAACACATTTCATGATAAACCCAAAAAATCAATTCCAATTCAATTCCATATTTAATTGGTACACTTCATTAAATATAAATAAAAAGATTTAATCCTTTTCTCAACTGGGTTTAAGAACAGTGTTAATGAAGACACCATTCACGACAAAACTAAATCCCATTTGTTATTAAATACAAGGCTCTGAATAGAAAATATATCGGCTTATATTTAGTATCAAATACTACAACCAACAAATATCGTATTGGAAATAACGATTTAAATATATCTTTCAAATTTCCATAACAATATCTGTATAATCACGAAATTCAATATCGAAATATTCCAAAGATAATTTCGATTCCAAATCCATTTCCAATTTATATATTGGAAATTCTGGTTATTTTCAAACCATTTCAAATCCACTTTATTTATTTTAAAAATAAGTGGGATTATAATTCTAGTTTAAAACTAGTTCATTTCGATAAAAATCTATTTTTTTCTTTTCAAATTTGGAATTTTTCATCCCAATTCTTCCCAAATCATTTCTTATGATTTTACACTAATTATTGATATTTTTAATAATTTTATGAAGGCCCGTACAGTCGATTTCCATCAACGGTCGTCGAACTGCACTTACAACGACCTTATCCAAATTTGATTTGGAAATAATTCCAAATCCAACCGTTAGATTTATAATTTCTTGTATTCGTTAGAAATATCTTTCTGATACAAACCCAACAGTTCCGATTTTAGGAGAATCCGACGGTCGGATCTCCCGTAATGTCCATTTGAAGTCAATGGTCGAAATCGCGAACTGCCGCAGCGCGGCGCGTTCTATTCAGGCCATTATATATATATATATATATAATATATATTATATATATTACGCCGGTTTCCTTTCAAAACATATTTTATAAATCATTTTAAATTCGTTTTCAAAACGATTGCAACTTCATATTCAATTTCAGATCAAAATTGAATATTCCATATCATTAATATATGAATGATAATATTTTCAAAACGTTATATTTTGAAATCACTTCCTTTACTATATTCATTATAAAAACGAATATAATCGATATAAATATCGTTCGCGTCAAAATGGCGCATATCAAATCAACATGGTTTTATATATTTCAATAACTTCGTTATTTTATTCAACAAATGAATATTTTCTTCAACACATGAATATATATTTTATTCAACACATGAATATTTATTAATTCTTACTTACAATAAAAATGTGAACTTTATTGTATAAGTATTTCATTCAACATGTGAATATATATTTTATTCAACACATGAGTATATATTTTATTCAACACATGGATTTTCTTTTATTCAACACATGAATATATATTTTATTCAACACATGAATTTTTCATTTTATAATATTCTTTATTTTCCAAATTGGAATGAGGCCCAATCAATTACCATATAATGTTAATTATATGGATTCCTTACAACACATGTATATAATAGCAATGATAAATAATCAACCATCATCCAGGGTGCACCACACAACTGCATAAGCATTAAATATAAATAATTAACGCTTACAAAGTCTATCAACCAATCGATTGACATACAGCTAAATAATTGGGATTAGTGTACGCCAAATATCCTCCCAACACCCATGTGGGGTTTCAAATCAACAACCACAGATTTTTATTTGTGAAGTTGGGCGATGTGTAAAATTTATCGTCCCAATCAATATCAGTCAAATGGGTGTACATAAATAAATCGCCCGATTTGTTTATAAATATTTATTTTATATACACATTAAAAATTATATTTTTAACTATAAAATATTTATTCATTCCACATCACACAATAAAATTTCACAACACATCAATCAAATAAACAAGTCATCCATGGTCTGTGGACGACGGGTGTCAGGTGCTGCTAAGCACCGTCAGCATCCTAGTATATATTTCAAACTAGAAAGTAAAATAAAAGTGAGGAGTTCTCACCTTGGGGTTCCACTCCGCCATTTCATTTCTGAATTTCTGAATGGCTTGGATTTGCCAGAAATTCCACGCAATCCTTTACACGCTGTTCATAGTAAAAATCACATTCTTATTATCACTACATGTACATAAAAATCATATTTTTATTTCCACTTCACATAAATAAAAATCAAATTTTTATCGCCACTTCATATATATAAAAATCGAATTTTTATTGCTACTTCATATACAAAAATCACTTCTTTATTCGATTAAAAATCCAACCTTTTCACGATTAAAAATCCCATCTTTACATCGCTAAAAATCTAATCTTTTCTTTGTTAAAAAACTAATCTTTCCTCTCATAAAAATCGAATCTTCCCTTGTTTAAAAATATAAACTTTTCTCGTTTAAAAATTTAAACTTTATCGCCATAAAGATCTCTTCTTTATCATATAAAAAATCTCGTCTTTACCATACAAAAAATCTTGTCTTTACCATAGAAAAAAGCAAATAGGACTCGAATTGTTTTCCAATCGAAGGAGGGGGTGCTCATGGGTGTTGCGGGCTCGAGATGGTGGTTCGCGACGAAGAAAAACCGGGGGTTTTCGGACAATGGGCCCACAGCAGTTGAGGTGGTGGATAGGGTTGGCAATGGGGGAGCTGACGGTCAAGGGGAGGCCCTAGTGGCCGGTGGCAGTGGCCCTCAGGCGCGGTGGCATCGGTTTTTGGGGTGGTGGGGCTGTGGCACTCGGGCTTGAAGAGGAGGGAGAAGAGAACGAGGGGAGGAGGAGATGAGGAGGGGGCGGTTGGCTGGGGGGGCCACGGTGGTGCAACGCCACCTGGGGAGGGGCGCGACACGAGGTGTGAGGTGAAAGGACCTGAAATCCCCCTTACGGGAAATCCCAGATTGAGTCGAGAACAAGCCACATCAAAACGCAGACGGAAGAACATTTCATTGCATATTACAACAATTCCATCAGATTACAAGAATATACAGAGTATAAATAAATATTACAGTTCATAAAATATCAGAGATTACAATAAATTACATAGCAGCGGAAAATAATACAATACACAACTAGAAGTAATACGCGGATACAAAGCTTTCCGAGTATCATTCCAGCTGTAAAACAGGATCCTGTGAATATAAATCTGCAAAACCAAAACTGCTAGCTGCCCGTGTCAAAATAAGGGCACCCATATTTTAGGTCAAAACAATAAACTCTAGGTCAGTCATGGGACTGGTGTGAGAACTAAAACAGTTATTTAAAACTTTACTTTAAATCAGATATATCAAGAGATCACGCCGTATAACACGGAACGGGTTTCCTCCTAAGAATACCAGTGCATATAACTAAACAGCTCAATGCTTTTTGGAAAAATGAAGCTATTATAAGACCCAGGTCCTATCACACAATGCAACGCAAGCCAGGGGATAGGGTTTTCCCTTATAATAGCCAAACATGCTTAGTACGTTTAAAACAAATCATTTGATACTACTATAAGTGCATAGCGTGTTTAATGAACTATCTGTTAATTATACTCTTTAAAATTTTCCAATAGTTGGAACACCACTTTTATTGTCTTATTATAAATAAGAACATTCTCCAAATTTGTAAACCTTTTGGAACAGTTTATAACATCATTTATGGAGATTATAACTTAACTACTCTCATTTATAAACCAATACTATTCTTGGATAATGATGTAGTCGTTCAAGTTGGGGTATTTTATTTACCTCTCAGACCTTGACCAACAACATTCATATCTTCAGAATAAATAGAATTTTATTAACCACACATTCTTTTGGAAATCTGATTTCTCAACAAAGCTTCGATTCTATTAGAAATAGAATCCTTATGAAAATTCCTTAATATCTCTTTATTATAATGTTACAAATTATTTCAACAATTCAATTCATTTGTTTAAACCCACACAAACAAAACTTTTATAAATCTCATATTAATACCTTATACATTATTTATATTGATATACTTTTCAAATTCCTATATTGATCGAAACAATTTAACTTATCATCTGAAACAACATTACAGATTTCATTTCAAAGCCATTTTACTTCCACTATTCACAATCTCTTTAAATAATACTCGATTACTTATTTGTTATCTAAAATCATATGATAATCCTTTAAAAACATGTCTAAAATAGTTCATCCCATTTGTAATCAATGGTACAAAACACATTTACAAACCACTCACTTTATTTACTAAAACATTAAATTTCCATTTACAAAATCTTTTGTAGATTAATTACGATAACTTACCATTCACTTTCACTTTCACATTGTTAACTGCATTTAAGTATCCCGTTTCCAATTCATTATCGACAACTAACATTCGTTGTCGTTATTCAAATCTTTAACTTCATTTACTACTCATACCTTTATTTAATATTCCGAACTTCAGAATATTTCATTCCGAACCTCGGAATAACTTACTTTCATTTATTTGACTAAATCTCATTTATACATTTCATTTATAAACTTCATTTATAAATTAATATTGGTATCTTCAACTTTGATTGTAATTAAAATATGAAATCTCATTTCCAAATCACCACTCATTTCAAATCTGTCGACTTGTTAATCTCATTCACGAAATGATATTAAATCACATTTGGTATTTATTTGAAACATCGTTTGTTAAAAATAATCATTTATTTCAAAACATTTCTCTTTGAAACCTTTTACCCATACTCGTATATTCATGATTTAATTTTTCCATTTCGATATTCTGGAATCCATTTAAACCTCTTTCACGACCGCTAAGGCCCTTATAAAACCATTCCAACATTTAAATAATCAACACGATAAATTCATATCGTTTAAATATTTATTAAATGTTATCTTGCATCTTTATTAGTTATATTTTATTATAAATTTAACTTCGACTATTATTTTACAATTAAAAATCGTACTTCAAAACCATTTAAAAATATATCCTTAACTTTTGAAAACCATTCGAAATTGATTAATATCGATTTCGAAAATTCATTTCTTTTAACCGTCGGTACTAAAGAGGCAAATGGCTATTATAGTACCAACCCGTGAAATATAAACCAATTTCACATTTCATAACAAACAATTTTATCATTTTGATAAACGTTATAAATATTATCCAACCTGTTATTCCCTGCTAAATAATGGTTATCACAATTCAAATCATTCAGTTCAAATGGTCAACCAATATTCGGTTTCTATTTAAATAGATGACATAAACAGTTAAATAGTCAATAATAATTGTAACAGACAATATTGGGCAAATAACAGCAATTCAAACATTCAACAAATTAACGTTTATATCACTATAAACATAACCACTGAGGTAAATTACCTCAGTTGGATTTAATCATTAGAAATAACGATTAGTTTCAATTAAATTAAACAGTTATCTAATTTAACTATAAATCCTATTGTCATCGTTTCTGTTCAGGACAGCTCCATGATGTCGAGCTTGTCGCCATGATCCTGATGCTTTTTATTTGATCCAATTCTGCTAGTGTATTTCCCTTCGAACACAGACCCATGCACCGTGCCTCTCTTCGTTTGGCCACACAATTCTTTCTTCCTTTATATATATATATATATATATATATATATATATATATATATATATATATATATATCGAACACAGACCCATGCACCGTGCCTCTCTTCGTTTGGCCACACAATTCTTTCTTCCTTTATATATATGTATGTATGTGTGTATATATATATATATATATATATATATTAAAGCCCATCCCATCACCAATCTCCTCAGCCTACCCTCACCCTTCTTCTACACGTTCTTCATTTGCAAACCAAAAACATCCGCTACAGGTCCTTCCTACGGATGCCCTTCTCCTTCCCAGCGCAAGTCTTTTTTTTTTTCCTTTTTTTTCTTCTTCTTTATTTGAAGACCAAAACCATATCAGTCCATGCAAACCCAATATCACCCACTACTCCTTTGCTCACTCACATCATGGACCACACACGCAACCGCCTCCATTTCAGTAAAGCATATTCACGCACTGAATATAATGCCACTTCCCCATCTTCTATACTGCTTCCTCCCACTCGTTACAGCCGCTCCTCTTTTATATTTTTGTTTACTGTTTCGCTCATTTTTTTTACTTGAGAGGAAGGAATTCGATTTTTATGAAGCTTGCGGTTTAAGCTTTAATGGTAGCTTGGCATGGATTTCCTGGAGGTGAAGAAATGGATGGGTGCGCTGTATATATATATATGCGCAGTGCCTTGGCGATGAAGTTATAGGATGGTAGCAACTTAGGCTAGGCATGTGCAAAAGTGGAGATGTTACCTGATGAGTGATAGCGTAGCTGACAAATATAGTAAGGTAGCTTACAGTGTGTTTTCATTTCCTACGAATACAGGGTTAGGCAGCGTATTATCCTTTCGTATTCAATTGGGTAGCATGTGGACTTTTGTCTTAGGTTTACAGCTACAGCATGTGCTCGCTGGGGTGAACGCTTAAGCAGTTTTATTTATTTGTAGTAGTGAAGGAAATGAAATCAATCTTCCATTTGAGGTAAAAGATCAAGGAAGAGAGATAATGTTATTTCTGCAGGGTTTAGTCCATTCTTGGATGATATAAAATAAAATAAAAATATTGTAGCTGAAGTTGTAGCTGATAGGTTAGACGTATATTTGTCTGTACGTTTCCATCATGCATAGTGTGGGATGTTCATTTTTCAGACTTGGCATGTGCGCTTTAAATTTGATAAGGCATTTTCAAGTACAGTTCATATAAATATAGGATTGGGACAATCATATTATATTATATATTGAAACTTCATGGTGAAGTATCATGCCAAAACCACTATAAACGACTTCTATTTTCTGATTAAAAAACTAATCTTAGTGTAAAAAGTATTCCGGACCCAATGAGATAAGTTTCGTCGAAATCCGACATCATTTGAAAAAATTCCTTTATAAAACTGGAAATCAACATGCATTTAATTTTTTTCTCAATTACCAGATATATTTAATCAACTTGAAACTTTGAAATCCTAAAATAATTTTTCAATACGAACCCAACGGCACTAGTTTCGTCGCATTCTGAGACCATTTTCCCGGTAGGCTATTTTTACGTGCACTACAATGCCATTTTGAACAACAAGTTACGCGGTGTTCAAAAATAACAAACTATATGCTTATCCTGGCTCTAATCGTCGATACAAACTCAATGGAACTAGTTTCGCGGCTTAATTCGATCGTGTGCTCAAGTTATCCCCAGAAAACCCTTTATTAAATTAACTACGCGCTATAGAAATTGAACGGGCGTTTGTGGCTGCCGTGGTCACATACGACATCGGTTTGCCACGCAATTCAACACCGTACAATAATTTAACAATACGGTTCCAATGAAACTGGTTTCATCGAAAATGAAGTCCGTTTGTAAAATGGCTATTTTAAAGGACTATATTTTAAAAACGATTTCCATAGCTACTATTTCAAAATTTGATTTGACCATAATTAACAATTTAAAATACGAAATCTGAATTTTTCTCTTTCATATGGAAATTATAATCGATACGGTCCCAACGTTTCTTGTTTCACTGAAATCCGACTTATGTCGAATCCTTTATATCCAGTTGAAGTTCAAAACTCCAAAATATGAACTACTGCATAATTTCGAGCTCGTTTTATATGATAAGTAAAATTAATGTTCAAACTTCGTTTCAAAAACGAATTAAATATTAAACCCATTAATATTCCAAATAAAATATATAAAAAAAATATTTGGCTACCAAAAATACGGGACGTTACATTCTTCCCCCCTTAAAATAATTTCGTCCTCGAAATTGCTAAGGTAAGAAAGATTGTTACAGACCCATTAATTTCCAAATCCAATTTATTTTAAATTAAAAACTAATTCAATATCATAAATAAATATCAAAAAAATATCAAAAAAATTCTAACACTTTTAAATTCCTGAAAAATTTGGCAGAGTCTCCCCTGCACGGAGTGACATTTGCGATATCGCAGGAACAAATAACATATACATCGACCCATACGGTCGGAAAACAAAACCAAAATCCCAAAAATTTATATTTTCGTGTAAGCGTATCTTTTTCGAGCATTGTTGAGCATACTTACCCAATTTATTACGATTTATTCGGCAAAATCAATCTAAAAGCCATCTGGCACCTGTACCCAGCTTAATTTAACACGTAATTGATAATTACATGAAATATTTAAATGCCACTTTATTTATTAATCAGAATAAATAAGACAGTTCCCATAATCGTATATCATCATTCATTTGCAGACATAAGTTTGAATTATTCATTTCATTTGAATTTATAATCCTGGAGTTTAGTCTTCAATTCATTCAATTCTATCATTAAACATTGGTGAATTTTATATTCAACCTACTTAACACCCAATCACTACCAGTCAGTAACCAATGCACACCCAACTAAATCAAATCAATTCAGTTTTACATTTTGATTGTGTAACAACCCGAAAATCTGGGCCAGTTTAAAATTTTTATTTTGGCCATTTTAGCGAATTTTGACTATTTAAAATGAATTATTTTAAATAATATCGACGGAAATTTATTTTGAATATAATTCGAACGTATATATTTATACGCGTCGTCGTTAGAATATAAATATTTATATATAATTATAAATAGAATTGAAAATGGCGCGGTAGTTCGATAATTCGATTTCAAACTTCAATTGAATGTACCGGGTGCAAAACAATCCGGATTTTAGTGAAACCAAAAACATTAGGATCTAATTGACGATATCTTTCCAACGAAGTTAACAAACTGAGATTTCACTTTATAAATGATAAGATATGTCCAGTTGAAAATTCTGAATAGTCGCTATGGAATTCAGGCCCTTAAAAATGGACATTTTGCAAACGACCTCGGATTTCGACGAAACCAGTTTTGTTGGATCCGCAGTGTCAAGTTATTGTTAGGTTTCAAATTTCATAATTTTTCGAATCAATATGTGAGCGTGGCAAAGGAAAACGCGTTTGACCAGTTTCAGTTGATTTTAATCGACTGGAAATTGGCCATTTTTCCAACGGTTTCGGAATTCGACGAAACTAGTTTTGTTAGGACCGTATCGTCAATACGAAGCTAGAAAATATTTTTCTAGAATTTTTAGAGTTCGTATGTGGCCCCGGTAATTTGAAATGTACGTTTAAAATTCAATATAGTGATTTAAATGTAAATTCAAAGGAAATTGATTGTAACGATCGAATCAGCTGGCGATACATATCCCATTGTGTTCGGAATGGGGGTGAAACGCTATGGGCGACAGGCGGTGGGCCTCGTTTTGAGGGCGAAAATAAAAGTTGCTTTTAAATGAAAAATAAAATAAAATAAAAAAATAAAAAAAAATAAAAAAAAGAAAAAGAAAATCTCCCCCCTTAAACCCGCTCAGCCCCCCCCTTTTTCAGTTTGATTCAGATCGAAAAAAAAAAAAAAAAGGAAGAAGGCGACTGCTCCTCCGCCAGGCCTCACCGACCCCCCCCCCCCTATCGCGACAGACCCCCTCCCCTAGCGCCTCCCTCTTCTCGATTCTCCCTCCTTCCTTCCTTCCGACGAGAACAACCGCGCCTCCTGGAAACCCAAACCGACGCCAACGAAAATCGCAGCAGCCCCCCCTTCGATTGGACCAATTCGCCTACCGCCGGCCATCCAAGCTCCGCGCGACAACTAGTAGCCCCCCCTGTAAGTCTTTCTTTTTTTAATTTATTTATTTTTATTTTTATTTTGTATAACCAGAAAAGAAAACTGATTTATATAGATTTTATAAACTGATTTATATAGATTTTATAAACTGATTTTTAAAGAAAGGTTAAAGCAGAATTTTTAAAGGAAATAAAACTGTTTTATTTTTTTTAGATTTTTAAAAACTGAATTTTTAAAAGATTTAGAACTGAATTTTTAAAAGATTTAGAACTGATTTTTTTTTAGAAAGTAAAAACTGATTTTTTTAAAGATTTTATAAACTGATTTTTAAAGAAATAAATAAAACTGATTTTTATTTTAAAGGTTTAAACTTTGAAATAGAAAAAGGTTTAATCTTTTAAAAGAAAAAGATTTGAACTTGCAAAAATAAAAATCATATTTTTAAAAATAGAAAAGACGGATTTTTTTTTGGTTAAGTAGAAGAAGTAAGGTATGATTCTTATATTTTTTTTAAAGCAATAAAAATATAATTTTTACATCATAAGAATGATAAAAATTTAATCTTTATATATTTAATAGCGAAGTCAAAATGCCATCTTTAAATTTGAAAGGGCGAAGTCTATTGTTTTTATAAAGGCGAAAACTTTATATGGAGAATAGCGTGATAAAAATATAATTTTTATCTATATAACTTAGTAGTAAAAATTCGATTTTTATATATTGAATAGCGAAGTAAAAATTCGATTTTTATATATTGAATAGCAAAGTAAAAATGTGACTTTTATATAGGTAGTGAATACGGGCAACGAAATAGACGAAAGAAAAGCACAGTGAAGATTTCCTACCCATGAAGAATTGCGTCATTCAGTTTAGCGAAAGGGTGAGAACTCCTCACTCTAACTTTCTTATTCTAGTTATACATACATATATATATATATATATATATATATACTAGGATGCAGACGGTGTTTAGTAGCACCCGACACCCGTCATCCACAGACCATGGATGGCTTGTTTGTTGAATTGTTTGGTTGTGTAGTTGATAAGATGATTTGATTTGAAATTGAATTGTTGAGTGAAATAAATTGATTTGATTGATGTGTGAATGGCGTGGGCCTTCACTAGACCGGGGATAAGGCTAGGCCTTGTCCCGTTTCTAGTATCGTGCCGTTATGCCGCCGAAATTTTCTAAAATATGTTAGAAAAATAAAAATATCATTTTTATTGTGTAAATGAAATGAATAGAAATTCATGTGTTAAAATAAAATATATTATCATTAAAAATATAGTTTTAACGTGAAAGTGAATAAATAAATATTTATAAACAAATCGGCCGATTTGTTTATATACACTGATTTGACTGATATTGAATGGGTCGATAAATTTTACACATCGCCCAACTGCACAACTAAAAATCTGTGTTTGATTGTTTGAAACCCCACACGGGTGTTGGGATGAAATTTGAAGTTCACTCATCCTGATTGATTAAATATGTCGATCGATTGATTGACAGGCTGTTATAAGCGTAAGATATCTATATTTGATGCTTATACAGTGTAGTGCACTTTGGTTGATGTTTGATTGTTTATTATTGCTATTATATACATGTGTTGTATGGAATCCATATAATTAACGTTATATGGTGATTGATTGGGCCTCATTCCAAACGGGAAAGTAATGAATATTATAAAAGAAAATTCATGTGTTGAATATAAAAATAGTGATGTGTTGACAGTACTCATGTGTTAAGATTAGTCGTGTGTTGAAATAAATATAGATTCATGTGTTGAATGGGATAAATATTCATTTGTTGGATAGAATAAAGAAGTTTTGAAAATATAAAGTCGTGTTGATGAGATTGACGCCATTTTGACGTAAACGATATTTATATCGATTTTAAACGATTTCGAAATGAATTGAATTGAAAACGATTTCGAAATGAATTGAATTGAAAACGATTTCGAAATGAATTGAATTGAAAACGATTTCGAAATGAATTGAATTGAAAACGATTTCGAAATGAATTGAATTGAAAGCGAATTCAAATGAATTCAAATTGAATTGAATAGAAATGAATTTTAAAACGAATTTATAAAGAAGAATTCAATTTTGATTTGAATTGAAATGGAAGTTGAAATTGTTTTGAAACGAATGTAGAACTATTTATAAAATTCGTTTTAAAAGGAAATCGACGAAATATATATAATATATATATATTATATATATAATGGCCTGAATAGAACGCGCCGCGCCGCGGCAGTTCGTGAATTTCGACCATTTATTTCAAACGGACATTGCGGGAGATCCGACCGTCGGATTCTCCTAAAACCGGAACCGTTGGGTTCGTATCGAAAAGAGCTTTCCAATGAATATTAGAAATTTGAAATCTAACGGTTGGATTTGGAGTTATGTCCAAATCAAATTCGAAAAAGGTCGCTGTAAGTGCAGTTCGATGGCCGTTGTTGGAAATCGACTGTACATGCCTTGGTAAAATTATTAAAAATATCTATAATTTGTGTAAAATCATAATATATGGATTGGAAAGAGTTGAGCTGGAAAATTCCACATTTGAAAAGATAAAAATAGATTTTTATCGAAATAAACTAGTTTTGAACTAGAATTAAAATCAATTTATTTTTGAAATAAATAAATTGAATTTGAAAGTGATTTTAAAAATAATCAATACTCCCAATACGTGGATTGGACTGGAGTTGAATCGAAATTATCTTCGGGATATTTCAATGTTGGATTTCGTGACTATACAAATATTGTTTTGGGGATTTGAAAGATATATTTTATATCGCTATTTCCAATACGATATATGTTGGTTTCAGAATTTGATATTGAATGTAAGCCGATATATTTTCTATTCAGAGCCTTGTATTTAATATCAAATGTGATTTGGGTTTATCGTGAATCGTGTTTTAGAAGACATTGGTTCTTTAACCCAGTTAAAGGCAAGATATCGATTTTTGAGAAGATTAAAACTAAGTGGAGTTTTAATGAATCTTTAATTAGATTGAAAAATGAATTGATTATTTAAATTATCAAATCTGAAAGGTGATCGAGAATGGAGTACCACCAGCTTTGCTCCAAAGCGATAGTTAAATCTTTATTTAGATTTAAACGTGAAATGGTAATTAATTTTACCGATAACACAGTGGTGTTAGATGTGGAGTATTACCAGTTTTCTCCATGGGATATATAGGTTGGGATTGGGAAATAAAATAATAATTACTTCGGTGTGGTTCGCTAATCCCGACTAGTTTGGAAAACCATAATATGGTTTGAAATGATATCCAAAGGAAGATTAAAGAATAAATTTAGAAGAATTTATCTTGGATAAAATTAATGGGAACCTTTCCCTAAAAATGTGATTTTGTGAATAAAAGAATATTCTGAATTGGAATGAGGCGTTTGATGTGTTTGTGTAACATTTGTTTATCATATACGTGGGTTATTCAGAAAGGCCGGGTTTACACCCATTTTGAATAACCGATTCGACGAGATGTCGAAGATGAAGACGGTGGTTGAAGACCGGAAGTCTTCACATCGTTTGGATAATTACTGACGATCCTGATTGGGCTGTACACCCAAGAGGATGGAAATAGTTGGCGGTCGTCCAGACGTACTTGGAGATGGATGGATATGCGAGGAAAGTGCCTCCGGTTTCGTTCAGACCTAGAACGGACTTGTAAATGGATGGTGTGTCTGACATTGTATTCCTTTATATTGTATTTGTTGATCTCTGCTAAATATATATCTGTTTGGCGGCGGAGAATTTATTCTCTTGCTTAACGCCCTTCTCTGAGACATATGAGCTCAGAGGTTATATATTGGCAGAAATCAGTGGTACGATATGGATTGATAGTGTGGCATACTGAGATGCAGTGATCTAGACTTTTGTTGAAAAGCAAAGTTTGGTGGTTGATGATCAAAGCGCAGCTGATATAGCATGGCTTTGTGTATAGCGTTGATCCGCGAGCCTCACAGCCCGGGATGGTGGTAAACTGATGGTTTGATCAGTATACATTTTTAGTGTAGTGGATTCGGTCGACCGATATTGAGCTTCGTGCTCGGAGGGATAGAGTAAGCGGTGTTTTCTCTTGCTGGGACGTAAGCCGCGGTGATACTTGAGTCCCAAAAGTGCGGATGTGCATAGCGGTGTTTTCTCTCGCTGAGACGTAAGCCGCGGTGATTTGTACTACGCGATCGATCTTTCGAATCAGGAGCCACCATGATGGAAATCCAATTTCCAATACGTGTATTTCGGCTTTATTTGTAGAGCCTAGTATGGCGACATAGTGGGATGGGGCACTCATGCCGTCTATGATTTATATTTATGATTGAAATTGTTTTGACATTATACACTTATTATAGTATCAAATGATTTGTTTTAAACGTACCAAGCATGTTTGGCTATTATAAGGGAAAACCCTATCCTCCGGCTTGCGTTGCATTGTGTGATGGGACCTGGGTCTTATAATAGCTTCATTTTTCGAAAAGCATTGCGCTGTTTATTCTATGCACTGGTATTCTTGGGAGGAAACCCGTTCCGTGTTATACGGCGTGGTCCCTTGAATTACTCTCTTTTAAAGTAAAGTTTTAAGTAACTGTTTTAGTTCTCACACCAGTCACATGACTGACCTGGAGTTTATTGTTTTAACCTAAACTCTGGGTGCCCTTATTTTCGACACGGGCAGCTAGTAGTTTTGGTTTTGCATATTTATATTCACAGGATCCTGGTTTACAGCTGGAATGATATCCGGAAAGCTTTGTATCCGTATATCTCTTCTAGTTGTGTATTGTATTATTTTCCGCTGCTAGGTATTTAAATGTAATTTAAATCTCTGATATTTCTGTGTAATATTCATTTATACTCTGTATATTCTTGTAATCTGATGCATTGTTGTAATAACAGTGAAATGTTCTTCTGTTTGTGTTCTGATTTGTCTTGTCCTCACAGTAATTCGTTCTTTCTCATCTCTTCGGAGGCCTGGGAAGTTGCGGGTCGCTTCATTTGGTATCAGAGCTTTGGTTTACAGAGCTCAGAGAACAAGACACATTAGAACCATACGAAAGAATTCATCAGATATTGGATTAGTAATATCCAATTAGAATGACTCGTTAGAGATGGGATCAGTAGTATCCTAGAACGAGTGAGAAGAGTATATTTTTAAAAGTGAAAACAAACTTTTGTTTTATAAATTTAAATCAATCATTCGTATTTGATTAGTTATTTATATTGAATTTGGACAATCCAATATATAAAGACTTTGCATATACGCCTTGCAAACGTGTATTCGAAGTTTTAATATATTGAATAGATATAGAATCACACTCTAGTCGCCCAGAGATGATACTGATGATTGAGATCTCATCATCAGTGTTTATGTTCGAGTTTCGAAAGTGAGATATTTATATATTTCCAATCGACTGGTGTGAGAACCAAACTAGATAGGTTAATTGTTGTGATTTGGCATCAAAAACATGATTTTTAGTATATATATAATAAAAAAATATACCTTTGAAAGTTAACCAACACATTGATTGCTAGCTGTGATGATTGTTAATTCAACTAATAGAAATACTGGAAAGATATATAAAGCATGAATCAAGATATTTGTTAACGAAAAGTAATGCAAACTCTCTTGATAAAATCCTCAAATATAATGTAGGAGATGGTTCTCTATGGCTTATCTAATGCTGACTTCAGTATGACTCCGAAACAAACAAGGAGGGCCCAGCAGAAAGCAGAAAAAGAAAGGGAGTTGAACTTAGGAACATACGTGGGTGTTTATTGTCGTATATGCAGAGAAGAAGGGCATTATGCGGTTCGGTGCCCTGAGAGAAAGAGAAGCAATGAGAAAGAGATAATAATGGACATAGTTTGTTTTAAGTGCAAAGAAACGGGACATTTTGTGGATAAGTGTCCAAACGTTAAGAAAAAATCCAGAAAATTGGGAAAAGAAAAGAAGTGCTTCCGATGCAAAGATATAGGGCATCTAGCCCGAAATTGCCCGTTAAAGAAGGGTGATAAGAAATCCAAAGGAAAGGAGATATCTACTTTGGAAATTATGCAAGGAGGAGGCACGACTTCCTAGAAAGTTGGGTTTTAATGTAATGAACTAGCATTTTGGGATATATATATGTATGTATGTGTATGATGCTTGTATGGACTTAAATATGCTTTTGTTTTAAAATGGTATCGATATTGTATAATATAGCTAGTGTAAGAGGAATGATTGAACTAAGGAGAATTTAGCACCGCATATTAGAATGTTTTGGAATTTGATTGAAATTGCATGCATATACTTGTACTTACATTGAACAGGTCATAGCAAGGAGGCTAGAGCAGAGAATAAAATTTGTTTGCCCGACAAATAGGTACATGTTTACTACATAATTTACTGTTTTGTTTGGGTGATGATGATTTTATGAGCCTATTGGCTAGCCGCTTGGCTTTTTCCTTTTCTTTTTGAGATCTGAAGGACCGGGGAAGCTATTTGAAATTCCCCGATGCTCCCGGTGCAGGGGAGGTTATGGCGAAATTTTTCGAAAATTTAGGGTGTTAGCTAAATTTTTGAAATTTTTGAAAAGTTCTTAGAAACTGAAAAGTTGAAGAACTTAAGCCGTAATCAAAAACAATGGAAGTTGAGTTGAATTGTTAAACAACTTTCGACTTTGTTCCTTTTCGGGGATGAAAAGTTTTAAGTGGGGGAGATTGTAACAACCCGAAAATCTGGGCCAGTTTAAAATTTTTATTTTGGCCATTTTAGCGAATTTTGACTATTTAAAATGAATTATTTTAAATAATATCGACGGAAATTTATTTTGAATATAATTCGAACGTATATATTTATACGCGTCGTCGTTAGAATATAAATATTTATATATAATTATAAATAGAATTGAAAATGGCGCGGTAGTTCGATAATTCGATTTCAAACTTCAATTGAATGTACCGGGTGCAAAACAATCCGGATTTTAGTGAAACCAAAAACATTAGGATCTAATTGACGATATCTTTCCAACGAAGTTAACAAACTGAGATTTCACTTTATAAATGATAAGATATGTCCAGTTGAAAATTCTGAATAGTCGCTATGGAATTCAGGCCCTTAAAAATGGACATTTTGCAAACGACCTCGGATTTCGACGAAACCAGTTTTGTTGGATCCGCAGTGTCAAGTTATTGTTAGGTTTCAAATTTCATAATTTTTCGAATCAATATGTGAGCGTGGCAAAGGAAAACGCGTTTGACCAGTTTCAGTTGATTTTAATCGACTGGAAATTGGCCATTTTTCCAACGGTTTCGGAATTCGACGAAACTAGTTTTGTTAGGACCGTATCGTCAACACGAAGCTAGAAAATATTTTTCTAGAATTTTTAGAGTTCGTATGTGGCCCCGGTAATTTGAAATGTACGTTTAAAATTCAATATAGTGATTTAAATGTAAATTCAAAGGAAACTGATTGTAACGATCGAATCAGCTGGCGATACATATCCCATTGTGTTCGGAATGGGGGTGAAACGCTATGGGCGACAGGCGGTGGGCCTCGTTTTGAGGGCGAAAATAAAAGTTGCTTTTAAATGAAAAATAAAATAAAATAAAATAATAAAAAAAAAAATCTCCCCCCTTAAACCCGCTCAGGCCCCCCCCCCTTTTTCAGTTTGATTCAGATCGAAAAAAAAATAAAAATAAAAAAAAGAAGGGAAGAAGGCGACTGCTCCTCCGCCAGGCCTCGCCGACCCCCCCCCCCCTATCGCGACAGACCCCCTCCCCTAGCGCCTCCCTCTTCTCGATTCTCCCTCCTTCCTTCCTTCCGACGAGAACAACCGCGCCTCCTGGAAACCCAAACCGACGCCAACGAAAATCGCAGCAGCCCCCCCTTCGATTGGACCAATTCGCCTACCGCCGGCCATCCAAGCTCCGCGCGACAACTAGTAGCCCCCCCTGTAAGTCTTTCTTTTTTTAATTTATTTATTTTTATTTTTATTTTGTATAACCAGAAAAGAAAACTGATTTATATAGATTTTATAAACTGATTTATATAGATTTTATAAACTGATTTTTAAAGAAAGGTTAAAGCAGAATTTTTAAAGGAAATAAAACTGTTTTATTTTTTTTAGATTTTTAAAAACTGAATTTTTAAAAGATTTAGAACTGAATTTTTAAAAGATTTAGAACTGATTTTTTTTTAGAAAGTAAAAACTGATTTTTTTAAAGATTTTATAAACTGATTTTTAAAGAAATAAATAAAACTGATTTTTATTTTAAAGGTTTAAACTTTGAAATAGAAAAAGGTTTAATCTTTTAAAAGAAAAAGATTTGAACTTGCAAAAATAAAAATCATATTTTTAAAAATAGAAAAGACGGATTTTTTTTGGTTAAGTAGAAGAAGTAAGGTATGATTCTTATATTTTTTTTAAAGCAATAAAAATATAATTTTTACATCATAAGAATGATAAAAATTTAATCTTTATATATTTAATAGCGAAGTCAAAATGCCATCTTTAAATTTGAAAGGGCGAAGTCTATTGTTTTTATAAAGGCGAAAACTTTATATGGAGAATAGCGTGATAAAAATATAATTTTTATCTATATAACTTAGTAGTAAAAATTCGATTTTTATATATTGAATAGCGAAGTAAAAATTCGATTTTTATATATTGAATAGCAAAGTAAAAATGTGACTTTTATATAGGTAGTGAATACGGGCAACGAAATAGACGAAAGAAAAGCACAGTGAAGATTTCCTACCCATGAAGAATTGCGTCATTCAGTTTAGCGAAAGGGTGAGAACTCCTCACTCTAACTTTCTTATTCTAGTTATACATACATATATATATATATATATATATATACTAGGATGCAGACGGTGTTTAGTAGCACCCGACACCCGTCATCCACAGACCATGGATGGCTTGTTTGTTGAATTGTTTGGTTGTGTAGTTGATAAGATGATTTGATTTGAAATTGAATTGTTGAGTGAAATAAATTGATTTTATTGATGTGTGAATGGCGTGGGCCTTCACTAGACCGGGGATAAGGCTAGGCCTTGTCCCGTTTCTAGTATCGTGCCGTTATGCCGCCGAAATTTTCTAAAATACGTTAGAAAAATAAAATTATCATTTTTATTGTGTAAATGAAATGAATAGAAATTCATGTGTTAAAATAAAATATATTATCATTAAAAATATAGTTTTAACGTGAAAGTGAATAAATAAATATTTATAAACAAATCGGCCGATTTGTTTATATACACTGATTTGACTGATATTGAATGGGTCGATAAATTTTACACATCGCCCAACTGCACAACTAAAAATCTGTGTTTGATTGTTTGAAACCCCACACGGGTGTTGGGATGAAATTTGAAGTTCACTCATCCTGATTGATTAAATATGTCGATCGATTGATTGACAGGCTGTTATAAGCGTAAGATATCTATATTTGATGCTTATACAGTGTAGTGCACTTTGGTTGATGTTTGATTGTTTATTATTGCTATTATATACATGTGTTGTATGGAATCCATATAATTAACGTTATATGGTGATTGATTGGGCCTCATTCCAAACGGGAAAGTAATGAATATTATAAAAGAAAATTCATGTGTTGAATATAAAAATAGTGATGTGTTGACAGTACTCATGTGTTAAGATTAGTCGTGTGTTGAAATAAATATAGATTCATGTGTTGAATGGGATAAATATTCATTTGTTGGATAGAATAAAGAAGTTTTGAAAATATAAAGTCGTGTTGATGAGATTGACGCCATTTTGACGTAAACGATATTTATATCGATTTTAAACGATTTCGAAATGAATTGAATTGAAAACGATTTCGAAATGAATTGAATTGAAAACGATTTCGAAATGAATTGAATTGAAAACGATTTTGAAATGAATTGAATTGAAAACGATTTCGAAATGAATTGAATTGAAAGCGAATTCAAATGAATTCAAATTGAATTGAATAGAAATGAATTTTAAAACGAATTTATAAAGAAGAATTCAATTTTGATTTGAATTGAAATGGAAGTTGAAATTGTTTTGAAACGAATGTAGAACTATTTATAAAATTCGTTTTAAAAGGAAATCGACGAAATATATATAATATATATATATTATATATATAATGGCCTGAATAGAACGCGCCGCGCCGCGGTAGTTCGTGAATTTCGACCATTTATTTCAAACGGACATTGCGGGAGATCCGACCGTCGGATTCTCCTAAAACCGGAACCGTTGGGTTCGTATCGAAAAGAGCTTTCCAATGAATATTAGAAATTTGAAATCTAACGGTTGGATTTGGAGTTATGTCCAAATCAAATTCGAAAAAGGTCGCTGTAAGTGCAGTTCGATGGCCGTTGTTGGAAATCGACTGTACAGGCCTTGGTAAAATTATTAAAAATATCTATAATTTGTGTAAAATCATAATGTATGGATTGGAAAGAGTTGAGCTGGAAAATTCCACATTTGAAAAGATAAAAATAGATTTTTATCGAAATAAACTAGTTTTGAACTAGAATTAAAATCAATTTATTTTTGAAATAAATAAATTGAATTTGAAAGTGATTTTAAAAATAATCAATACTCCCAATACGTGGATTGGACTGGAGTTGAATCGAAATTATCTTCGGGATATTTCAATGTTGGATTTCGTGACTATACAAATATTGTTTTGGGGATTTGAAAGATATATTTTATATCGCTATTTCCAATACGATATATGTTGGTTTCAGAATTTGATATTGAATGTAAGCCGATATATTTTCTATTCAGAGCCTTGTATTTAATATCAAATGTGATTTGGGTTTATCGTGAATCGTGTTTTAGAAGACATTGGTTCTTTAACCCAGTTAAAGGCAAGATATCGATTTTTGAGAAGATTAAAACTAAGTGGAGTTTTAATGAATCTTTAATTAGATTGAAAAATGAATTGATTATTTAAATTATCAAATCTGAAAGGTGATCGAGAATGGAGTACCACCAGCTTTGCTCCAAAGCGATAGTTAAATCTTTAATTAGATTTAAACGTGAAATGGTAATTAATTTTACCGATAACACAGTGGTGTTAGATGTGGAGTATTACCAGTTTTCTCCATGGGATATATAGGTTGGGATTGGGAAATAAAATAATAATTACTTCGGTGTGGTTCGCTAATCCCGACTAGTTTGGAAAACCATAATATGGTTTGAAATGATATCCAAAGGAAGATTAAAGAATAAATTTAGAAGAATTTATCTTGGATAAAATTAATGGGAACCTTTCCCTAAAAATGTGATTTTGTGAATAAAAGAATATTCTGAATTGGAATGAGGCGTTTGATGTGTTTGTGTAACATTTTTTTATCATATACGTGGGTTATTCAGAAAGGCCGGGTTTACACCCATTTTGAATAACCGATTCGACGAGATGTCGAAGATGAAGACGGTGGTTGAAGACCGGAAGTCTTCACATCGTTTGGATAATTACTGACGATCCTGATTGGGCTGTACACCCAAGAGGATGGAAATAGTTGGCGGTCGTCCAGACGTACTTGGAGATGGATGGATATGCGAGGAAAGTGCCTCCGGTTTCGTTCAAACCTAGAACGGACTTGTAAATGGATGGTGTGTCTGACATTGTATTCCTTTATATTGTATTTGTTGATCTCTGCTAAATATATATCTGTTTAGCGGCGGAGAATTTATTCTCTTGCTTAACGCCCTTCTCTGAGACATATGAGCTCAGAGGTTATATATAGGCAGAAATCAGTGGTACGATATGGATTGATAGTGTGGCATACTGAGATGCAGTGATCCAGACTTTTGTTGAAAAGCAAAGTTTGGTGGTTGATGATCAAAGCGCAGCTGATATAGCATGGCTTTGTGTATAGCGTTGATCCGCGAGCCTCACAGCCCGGGATGGTGGTAAACTGATGGTTTGATCAGTATACATTTTTAGTGTAGTGGATTCGGTCGACCGATATTGAGCTTCGTGCTCGGAGGGATAGAGTAAGCGGTGTTTTCTCTTGCTGGGACGTAAGCCGCGGTGATACTTGAGTCCCAAAAGTGCGGATGTGCATAGCGGTGTTTTCTCTCGCTGAGACGTAAGCCGCGGTGATTTGTACTACGCGATCGATCTTTCGAATCAGGAGCCACCATGATGGAAATCCAATTTCCAATACGTGTATTTCGGCTTTATTTGTAGAGCCTAGTATGGCGACATAGTGGGATGGGGCACTCATGCCGTCTATGATTTATATTTATGATTGAAATTGTTTTGACATTATACACTTATTATAGTATCAAATGATTTGTTTTAAACGTACCAAGCATGTTTGGCTATTATAAGGGAAAACCCTATCCTCCGGCTTGCGTTGCATTGTGTGATGGGACCTGGGTCTTATAATAGCTTCATTTTTCGAAAAGCATTGCGCTGTTTATTCTATGCACTGGTATTCTTGGGAGGAAACCCGTTCCGTGTTATACGGCGTGGTCCCTTGAATTACTCTCTTTTAAAGTAATGTTTTAAGTAACTGTTTTAGTTCTCACACCAGTCACATGACTGACCTGGAGTTTATTGTTTTAACCTAAACTCTGGGTGCCCTTATTTTCGACACGGGCAGCTAGTAGTTTTGGTTTTGCAGATTTATATTCACAGGATCCTGGTTTACAGCTGGAATGATATCCGGAAAGCTTTGTATCCGTATATCTCTTCTAGTTGTGTATTGTATTATTTTCCGCTGCTAGGTATTTAAATGTAATTTAAATCTCTGATATTTCTGTGTAATATTCATTTATACTCTGTATATTCTTGTAATCTGATGCATTGTTGTAATAACAGTGAAATGTTCTTCTGTTTGTGTTCTGATTTGTCTTGTCCTCACAGTAATTCGTTCTTTCTCATCTCTTCAGAGACCTGGGAAGTTGCGGGTCGCTTCAGATTGGTTTAACGTGTTTCATTCATTAATCAATTAATATTCGATTGATTACTATTTAATTATCAATTCCAAATTCCACCTTAATTTACTTTATTTAATTTCAATATCATTATAAATTTAATTTCACTTAACCAGGTTAATTTCCAATTCAAATTTTAATCCAATTTGTATTCTAGTCGAGTCAACCAACACACAATATCTCAATAATATAACAAGATTACTTCTTTTCTATACAAAAATATATTTTGGGTAAAATTATTTCATTTACCCTCTTTATTAAACAATATCGTGTTCAAAACCAGTTCAACGCTTCTCAACACTCGCACCGATTAACCAACACAATACAAAACATTTGTATATAAAATTTACAATTACGCTCTCATATATATATATATACACTCAAATCGATCTAAGGTATTACTAACCCCATCTCTATCGAGTTACAGCACAGAGCCAAGGTTATTACCCAATAGCTCTGATACCACTATAACGACCAGAGGATTTTCGGCCCTGAAAATCGACATAAATACCTTTACCATAACATATGCCAACCTTCCAAACACCGAAAACACTAGATGTTTTTAGAAAGAATTTAGAGGGTGAGATAAGAAAGAAAGAAATATTAGAATAGAAGAAGAAGAAGTACTAACACAACATAGAGTCTCACACCGCAGCGGAACAAAATATAATACAGAAATTAATCTTGATTGAGAGCTTGAATCAAAACTTACAATATCAGAGTACATTAACGTATCTAGACAGTTATATAACCTGTCCTCATATACAATCACACAGCGGAATAGTAGCTATATATATAATCATACATCTGAACTCTTCGAGCTCGTCTCTTCACAATATTCGAGAACCTGAACCTGAACAATCTGGGCTAACCCGAGCATTTACAAAACACCGGGTCAGTCTGGTGAACCAGAGTGAGTAAAACTTGCACAGTTTAAAGGGTATCACACCACCTGATTTTAAACTTGAAATCTTTTCGAAAGAAAAGGACAATCGTAAGACCAAATCCACACATAAATACGGACAGTTTTTACTGTACGATAACCCAAAACATTTTTGAAACCCAAATCTTTTCTGATATTATAGTAATGTCTAAATACAAGTAATTATCAATCTAGCGGAACCATCTCACGCTCCACATATATAGTGTACAATCAAAACCGCGGGCGCTTATTGGAGATTGGATTCCGACTATGACAAGGTACGGGACCACCTACCGATATTGTATCTCTAGAGATGAATACACTGGATTCAACAATAATGTCTTGCGACCCGGCCCACAAATGACCAACCACTCATTCGCTTGAGTGTATCGAATGTATATCACCAACGGTTGGGCTCAAACCACCGTTTCTCGACAAGGGACAACATTGATAGATTAAAGAAGCAAAAGGAATTTCTCTAGATAGGGGATTACACACCCTAATGGGAGCGACTCACATAGCCATGTTGCCTGGCCGTTTTTTGTCATTTCCCGGTTGATGAGGCTTGAGGCTGCGTTTTATCTTTATAATCAGCACATCATATTCACTTTGAATGTCACATTGTCAGATCCATCAGAATCACCAATTGATGTCTACAACAATACATTACGCATTAGCTAAAGAAGTTTTCTTCTCCGCTTTCACTCTTGGTATGGTTGGAGAAATCAATATACGTGACCTTTCTGGAAATACTCTGTCAGACATACATCCATATACGTCACCCAGGAACAGGATGAACCGAAGGCACCCTCCTAATGCATTCCAGGAATCACCCTGAGAATCAGTAGCGGGAGGTCCTTGTGAATCCATACATTCCAAGCGCGACAGAATCACAGTATATCGCTGTTTGCAAGTCAGAGATTTTAAGTAATCCTTCCGCTTATGAAGATCTACGGTCTACAATAGATCCATCTTGAATCAGCATCTTCAACGTATTTGTATTTTGCTGGACGGAATGGTTTTCGAATATATATTCGATCCCGGTCTTTCCGTACCAACAATCGTATGGCTGAATTTGATAGATGGTTATTTAACTATCAAATAAACAAACATTTATCCATAAAAGAAAATGGATTCACTGATTCAATACTCAGTATCATTTAGCCTCTTTAATGAACGGTCTGTTAATTATACTCTTTAAAATTTTCCAATAGTTGGAACACCACTTTTATTGTCTTATTATAAATAAGAACATTCTCCAAATTTGTAAACCTTTTGGAACAATTTATAACATCATTTATGGAGATCATAACTTAACTACTCTCGTTTATAAACCAATACTATTCTTGGATAATCATGTAGTCGTTCAAGTTGGGGTATTTTATTTACCTCTCAGACCTTGACCAATAACATTCATATCTTCATAATAAACAGAAGTTTATTAACCACACGTTCCTTGGGAAATCTGATTTCTCAACAAAGCTTCGATTCTATTAGAAAAAGAATCCTTATGAAAATTCCTTAATATCTCTTTATTATAATGTTACAAATTATTTCAACAATTCAAATTCATTTGTTTAAACCCACACAAACAAAACTTTTATAAATCACATATTAATACCTTATACATTTGTTATATTGATATACTTTTCAAATTCTTATATTGATCGAAACAATTTAAATTATAATCTGTAACAACATTACTGATTTCATTTCAAAGCCATTTTACTTCCACTATTCACATTCCCTTTAAATAACACTCGATTACTTATTTGTTGTCTAAAATCGTATGATAATCCTTTAAAAACTTATGTCTAAAATAGTTCATCCCATTTGTAATCAATGTTACAAAACACATTTACAAACCACTCACTTTATTTACTAAAACATTAAATTTCCATTTACAAAATCTTTTGTAGATTATTTACGATAACTTACCATTCACTTTCACTTTCACATTGTTAACTGCATTTAAAAATCCCGTTTCCAATTCATTATCGACAACTAACATTTGTTGTCGTTATTCAAATCTTTAACTTCATTTACTACTCATACCTTTAGTTAATATTCCGAACTTCAGAATATTTCATTCCGAACCTCGGAATAACTCACTTTCATTTATTTGACTAAATCTCATTTATACATTTCATTTATAAACTTCATTTATAAATTCATATTGGTATCTTCAACCTTGATTGTAATTAAAATATGAAATCTCATTTCCAAATCACCACTCATTTCAAATCTATCGACTTGTTAATCTCATTCACGAAATGATATTAAATCACATTTCGTATTTATTTGAAACACCGCTTGTTAAAAATATTCATTTATTTCAAAAAAAATCTCTTTGAACCCTTTTACACATACTCGTATATTCATGATTTAATTTTTCCATTTCGATATTCTAGAATCCATTTAAACCTCTTTCACGACTGCTAAGGACCTTATAAAACCATTCCAACATTTAAATAATCAGCACGATAAATTCATATCGTTTATATATTTATTAAATGTTATCTTGCATCTTTATTAGTTATATTTTATTATAAATTTAACTTCGACTATTATTTTCCAATTTAAAATCGTACTTCAAAACCATTTAAAAATATATCCTTAACTTTTGAAAACCATTCGAAATTGATTAATATCGATTTCAAAAATTCATTTCTTTTAACCGTCGGTACTAAAGAGGCAAATGGCTATTAAAGTACCAACCCGTGAAATATAAACCAATTTCACATTTCATAACAAACAATTTTATCATATTGATAAACGTTATCAATATTATCAAACCTGTTATTCCCTGCAAAATAATGGTTATCACAATTCAAATCATTCTGTTCAAATGGTCAACCAATATTCGGTTTCTATTTAAATAGATGACATAAACAGTTAAATAGTCAATAATAACTGTAACAGACAATACTGGGCAAATAACAGCAATTCAAGCATTCAACATATTAACGTTTATATCACTATAAACATAACCACTGAGGTAAATTACCTCAACTGGATTTAATCATTAGAAATAATGATTAGTTTCAATTAAATTAAACGAATGTTTAATTTAACTTTTCAGTCTATACATGAACATATAATCAACAACGAACAAACAAACAAACAACCATTAACAAGTATAGCACACAATTATAAAACCCGACTTATATAAAATATAAGTAGGGAGAATTGAGTGAGTTTAACTCACCTTGAGTTGATTCGTTATTGAAGCTGTTCGGTTATAGTTAAATTAAACAGTTGTCTAATTTAACTATAAATCCTATTGACGTCGTTTCTGTTTAGGACAGCTCCACGATGTCGAGCTTGTCGCCATGATCCTGATGCTTTTTATTTGATCCAATTCTGCTAGTGTATTTCCGTTCGAACACAGATCCATGCACCGTGCCTCTCTTCGTTTGGCCACACAATACTTTCTTCCTTTATATATATATATATATATATATATATATTAAAGCCCAGCCCATCATCAATCTCCTCAACCCACCCTCACCCTTCTTCTTCTAAACGTTCTTCATTTGCAAACCAAAAACATCCGCTACAGGTCCTTCCTACGGATGCCCTTCTCCTTCCCAGCGCAAGTCTTTTTTTTCCTTTTTTTTTTCTTCTTCTTTATTTGAAGGACCGAAACCATATCAGTCCACGTAAACCCAATATCAACCACCACTCCTTTGCTCACTCACATCACGGACCACACACGCAACCGCCTCCGTTTCAGCAAAGCATATTCACGCACTGAATATAATGCCACTTCCCCATATTCTATACTGCTTCCTTCCGCTCGTTACAGCCTCTCCTCTTCTATATTTTTGTTTACTATTTCGCTCTTTCTCTTCTTTTTTTTACTTGAGAGGAAGGAGTTCGATTTTTATGAAGCTTGCGGTTTAAGCTTTAATGGTAGCTTGGCATGGATTTCCTGGAGGCGAAGAAATGGATGGGTACGCTGTATATATATGCGCAGTGCCTTGGCGATGAAGTTTTAGGATGGTAGAAACTTAGGCTAGGCATGTGTGAAAGTGGAGATGTTACCTTATGGGTGATAGTGTAGCTGACAAATATAGTAAGGTAGCTTGCAGTGTGTTTTCGTTTCCTATGAATACAGGGTTAGGCAACGTATTATCCTTTCGTATTCAATTAGGTAGCATGTGGACTTTTGTCTTAGGTTTACAGCTACAGCATGTGCTCGTTGGGGTGTACGCTTAAGCAGAAAGAAAGGGACGTTTTATTTGTTTGTAATAGTGATGGAAATGAAATCGATCTTCCATTTGAGGTAAAAGATCAAGGAAGAGAGATAATATTATTTCCGCAGCGTTTAGTCCATTCTTGGATGATATAAAATAAAATAAAAATATTGTAGCTGATAGGTTAGCCGTGTATTTGTCTGTACGTTTCCATCATGCACAGTGTGGGATGTTCATTTTTCAAACTTGGCATGTGCGCTTTAAATTTGATAAGGCATTTTCAAGTACAGTTCATATAAATAAAGGATTGGGACAACCATAATATTATTATATTATATATTGAAACTTCATGGTGAAGTATCACGCCAAAACAACTATAAACGACTTCTATTTTCTGATAAAAAAACTAATCTTAGTGTAAAAAGTATTCCAGACCCAATGGGACAAGTTTCGTCGAAATCCGACATCGTTTGAAAAAAAATTCCTTTATAAAACCGGAAATCAACACGCATTTAATTTTTTTCTCGATCACCAGATATATTTAATCAACTTGAAACTTTGAAATCCTAAAATAATTTTTCAATACGAACCCAACGGCACTAGTTTCGTCGCATTCTGAGACCGTTTTCCCGGTATGCTATTTTTACGCGCACCGCAATGCCATTTTGAACACCAAATTACACGGTCTTCAAAAATAACAAACTATATGCTTTTCCTGGCTCTAATCGTCGATACAAACTCAATGGAACTGGTTTCGCGGCCTAATTCGATCGTCTGCTCAAGTGATCCCCAAAAACCCCTTTATTAAATTAACTACGCGCTATAGAAATTGAACGGACGTTTGTGGCTGCTGTGGTCACATACGACATCGGTTTGCCACGCAATTCAACACCGTACAATAATTTAACGATACGGTTCCAATGAAACTGGTTTCATCGAAAATGAAGTCCGTTTGTAAAATGGCTATTTTAAAGGCCTATATTTTAATAACGATTTCCATAGCGACTATTTCAAAATTTCATTTGACCATAACTAACAATTTAAAACACAAAATCTGAATTTTTCTCTTTCATATGGAAATTATAATCGATAAGGTCCCAACGTTTCTTGTTTCACAGAAATCCGACTTATATCGAATCCTGTATATCCAGTTGAAGTTCAAAACTCCAAAATAAGAACTACCACGTCATTTCGAGCTCGTTTTATATTATAAATACAATTAACGTTCAAACTTCATTTCAAAAATGAATTAAATATTAAACCCATTAATATTCCAAATAAAATATTAAAAAAAAAATTGGCTACGAAAAATACGGGACGTTACATGTAGCCGCCATCATCATGATTCCATGGCCACCGTACTCCGAAATTCATTCACCAATTTCTCCTCCTCCTCCACGAATTAGCCCTCACCTCTCTTGACTTTATCGAAGCCCTCGTCCTCCTCTTCGATTCCATACAAGTTGATCATCACTAGGAGGCACAGGCACCGAGAACGGACCCTCCAAACTAACCGCCTTCGAACCGTCGCCGGGCCCACATCACGCCACCGAGCTTCACCGCGGTGGGACCCCCAGGCGCGTCGGCCTCCCCCCTTCGTCCTGTCGGTGTATGATCAACCTCCAGTGCCTTGTTCTGCATGAAAACAGCAACCCTAGGACGGAACCCATAGTGGAAAGCTACGGCTTGTTTTCTGTATAAGGTAGAAGAAGGGTATGGACACAATTTTAAATATTTAATTAATTTAAATGTTTCTAATCTTAATTAAATCATAACAAATTCATACGATCTCAAAATTTATCGATTTCAGAGATGTTGCGATCGTGAAGCCGAATACTACGCTTCAGAACTGACTAGGACTGATTCTGGACCTTTTGAATTTTTGGTCTAAATTTGAATTAAGGTGAGAATTCTATTTTATTTCTTCTTCGTAAATAATTAGAAATAATACTAATTGTATTAACATAAACGCGTAGTTAATTCTTATTTGTTTGATTTATGATTCTATTTGTGATTGTGTGTAGATCTGTAAATTTAGTGATGTTGTGTTATTATGAAATTGTCGCCGACATGTAAATCAATGTTATGTTATTATGGAACCGACACAAACATGCCAAGTACTATTGTTTAGGTAAATTTGCCAACACAGAAAATGAACATCTTTGTTGGTAAATAAATGGAATAAACATTTGTTTGTTGATTGAAAAGAACTTGACTTTGTTTGTTATTTAAAAAGATTGTAATGTTGTTGTGAAATCAAAAGATTGTAACTTGGTTGATAATTAAAAGATTTTACTTTTGTGTGTAATGAAATAGACAACAAAAGTTCACCTTTGTGTGAAATGAAATAAAGGACATTTTGTTGTTGTTTTGAAATAAATAAAAAGAAACAAATATTCATTTGTTTTGGTAAGGATGAAAAGAAAAAAAATTATTCATTTGTTTTGTTAAGAATGATAAGAAGGGAATTTTACATTAATTATGTTAAGGAGGGAAAAGTTACATTTTTGCATTTTTTTTTGTAAGAAGGGAAAGAGAAGAAAATAAAAATAGTTAATATTGGTTTTTATTATTAATGAAAGGAAAACATTTTTATTTGTAAATAAAAAGAAATCACTTTTGTTTATGTAAATGAAATTGAGTCACATTTTAATGTGTTATGTTTATGCATATGAAATAGAATCATATTTTAAATGTTATGTTATGCATATGCAATAGGATTACATTTCAATGTCATGTTAATTCATATGAAAAATAGTTTTTTTTTTGTGTGCTAAGTAAATGCATTAGGAATGAATATTTATTTAAGTGGCATGTTAATTCATTAGAAACAATCATTGGAACGGTATATATATATATATATATATATATTATAAATACAAATTAGAAGAGAAACATTATATTACACCGTCATTTTGTTAGAAATGGAATTGACATTATCTACACAGTCATTGGTTAGAAATGAGATTAACATTATTTACACCGTCATATTTAAGAATTAAGAAAGTTTTACATTTTCCATAATGTAAATAAGAATTAGAATAAAATTTCATTTTTATGTAATTAAGTTAAAATTACATTTTTATGTAATAAAGGTTAAAAGAAAGAGAATTACCTTTTTATGTAATCAAGATTACAAAGAACAGAGAATTACATTATATGTAATTTAAGAATAGGCATTCACATTAAATAAAATTACATTTTTATATGTAATTAAAGCATAAGTAAAAAAGAAAATTTGGCAATGGAATCAAAAATCACCTTTTTATGTAATTTAAAAAGCTGGAAATTTTCATAGTAATGTTAATCACATTTTTATGTTAGGAATGTTAATATTAGAAAATCGCATGTTGATGTTTAGAATGTCAAGATTAGAAAAGAAACATTTTTATGTATAAAATGTTTGCATAATAAAATCTCATTTTTATGACAGTATATAAAGGAACATTTTATTATATAAGATGTTAGCATTAGGAAAATATCATTTTTATTATATAAAATGTTAGCATAGAAAAGTAACATTTTTGTATTATAAAATGTTGCATTTAAAAGAATTAACATTTTTAGTGTAAAACGTCGCATTAGTATAATAATATCATTTTTCTTAAAATGTCACACTAGTGATAATAACATTTTTGTTAGAGAAGTTTACGTTTTTGATGTGAATTAGATTAACGAGATGAAAGTTACATTTTAATGTAATTAAATTAAAAAGAAAATTTACATTAGGATTAAGGAGGGAGTTTACATTTTTCATGTAAAAAGATTTAAAGTGAGAAAATTACATTTCTCAGCTAATTAAGATTTAAAGTAAGAAGATTACATTTTTATAATGAAAAGATTAGATTTTGATATTGCAAAATTATTTACATTCTTTTTATGTAAATTAGATTAAAGAGGAAAAGTCACATTTTTAATGCAGATTATATTAAAAAGGAAAGTTTACATTTTTAATGTAAATAAAAATAATATAGAATTAAAATGTATGTTTTATCGTTATTTTAGATGCGATAAAAGAATAGAGTAAAAAAATATTTTTTATCATCAATTTAGAGGCGGTAAAAAGAAGTTACATTTTTAAATGAAAATAAAAGGAAAATAGGAAGTTAAATTTTTATATGTAATTAGAGAAATATAGAAACTTACATTTTTCAATGTAAATAAGGATGAAATAGAAGTTATACTTTTAAAGAATTTATATTTTTCAATGTAAACAAAAGAAATAAAAAGGAATGATTAGGAATTTACATTTCCCAATGTAAATAGAATATAGAATATAGAATATAGAATAAAAGTTACATTTTCGATATAATAATATATTGAAATATAAGTTTACATTTCTCAATGTAAATAAAATAGGAATAGAAATTTACATTTTTCAATGTAAATAATAAGATTAGAAATTTACATTTCTAAGGAATAGATTTTCATTGGGAAAAAAATAATGAAACCAAATATACATTTTGTGTAATTTGAAAGATAAAAGAAAATATACATTGTTGTGTTTAGGATGTGTATGTAAAGTAAAATAAAAATAGCGATAGATCATTATAAATTATTAACAACGATATGAAATGGTTTTCACATTTATATATGCGAGAGTTATTTGGAAAGTCCGAGTTTACTCTCATCCCAAATAATGATACGACGTTCGAAGAATTGAAGACGACGATTGAAGGCCGACGATCTTCACATCGAATGGGTAACTATTATTGAGGCCTGGATTGATTTGCTCCCAAGACGGGGCTAAGATGGTAGTTGTCCGGACGTAGTGTTGATTTGTACGGATTTGGCTTTCGCTCAGACCCAGAGCATATGCTTATAAATGGAATGTGTGTCCGACATTGTACTCCTTTATATTGTATTTATTGATTTTTTGTCGAAAGTATGAATGTTTGGTGGCAGAGAATTTGTTCTCTTGCTTAACACCCTTTCATATATTTTGGCAAAGGATTGGTAGTGTGATATGGAGTGACAGTGTGGCATACTAAGATGCAATGATCAAGGTTTCTTGTTGAAAAGCAGAACCTTGTGGTGACGATCAAAGCACAGCTTGAATAACCATAGCTTTTTGTATTACGTAGCTTCACGAGCCTCACAACCCGGTGGAGTCTAAAACGGGAGAAGGGAACGCAGGGAGAGCATCACGTTTCTTTCTAGTTAGAAGTAGTGTCAGTGCTTAAACTGGCTGATATTTTACTTATGTGGATGATGGAATGAGGTGCCTCGGATGATAGGTCCTATAGGATCGGGAAACGTGTGTTCAGGAATAACTAATCCACGAAGCTGTATGTGTGGACCGGCCCTGCAGCTTTCCAAGGGTTCACTGCGAGGGATCCTAAGGCATTAGCTAGATTGTCTCGAATCGGTAAGGAGCTCCTCCCTAGCCTTGAATCATGATGGAAACCCAATTTCCCATACGACACCATGCGGCCTTGATTGTATTACTAGTATGGAGGCATAGTATATGGTAGCTATGCTTCCTAGGATTGTGTAACAACCCGAAAATCTGGGCCAGTTTAAAATTTTTATTTTGGCAATTCTAGCGAGTTTTGATTATTTAAAATGAATTATTTTAAATAAGATCGACGAGAAATTTATTTTTAATATGAATAGAATGTATATATTATATACGTCGTCGTTAGAATATAAATATTTATATATAATTATAAATAGAATTGAAAATGGCGCGGTAGTTCGATAATTCGATTTCAAACTTCAATTGGATGTACCGGGTGCAAAACAATCCGGATTTTAGTGAAACCAAAAACATTAGGATCTAATAGTGAATATCTTTCCAACGAATCCGACCAATCGAGATTTCATATTGAGAATCAAAAGATATGTCCAGTTTAAAATTAGAAATAGTCACTGTGGAATTTATATATATTTTTATATATATAAGGCCCTTAAAAATGGACATTTTGCAAATGACTTCGGATTTCGACGAAACCAGTTTTGTTGGATCCGCAGTGTAAAGTTATTGCTAGATTCCAAATTTCATAATTTTTCGAATCAATATGTGAGCGTGGCGAAGGAAAACGCGTTTGACCAGTTTCCGTTGATTTTAATCGACTGGAAATTGGCCATTTTTCAAACGGTCCCAGAATTCGACGAAACTAGTTTTGTTAGGACCGTATCGTCAATACGAAGCTAGAAAATATTTTTCTGGAATTTTTCTAGTTAGTATGTGATCCCGGTATTTTGAAATGTGCGTTTAAAATTCAATATAATGATTTGAATGAAAATTCAAACGGAAACTGATTGTAACAATCAAACCAGCTTACGATACATATCCCATTGCGTTCGGAATGGGGGTATTTAGCTATGGGCGACAGTTGTTGAGTTCAGATTGGGGTTCGTTTGAAAAGTCAACCTTTTTGCAAATTTAAATAATAAAATAAAAAAAAAATATATAATAATAATTTTTAATTTCTCCCCCCCCCCTTTTATCTTCATTGCCCCCCCCCCCCCGTTTTCGTTTAACAGAAAGAAAAGAAAAAAAAAGAAAAAAAACGATGGACGCTCTGCCCTAGGCGCCGCCGCGCCCTAGCCATCGCACCCCTCCCCTCCGTTCTCCTCCATCCCGCCTCCCAGCTCCGGCATCGCTCGACGCCGCATCTCCCCAACCCCCGCCCTTCTCGACGAAGACGAGAACCCCCGCCCTCCTCGACGAAGACGAGAACCCCCGCCCTCCTCGACGAAGACGAGAAACCCCCCCCCCTTTCAATACAGTACGTCCCCTTTTTTTTTTTGCTAGTTTATTTACTTATTCGTTTTCTTTTTATTTTATAGATATTAAAACATTGTTTTTCTGATTTTTTATATAATAGAAAAGAATTTTAAAACTAAATTCTGGTTTTTTTTAAAAATAAATTTAAAAACTGGATTTTTAGATATTAAAAACTGATTTTTAGGAATTTTAAAAACTGATTTTTGTAATGATTTGAAACTGATTTTTGTAATGATTTGAAACTGATTTTTGTAATGATTTGAAACTGATTTTTGTAACTGATTTTTGTAATGATTTAAAAACTGATTTTTGTAATGATTAAAACTAATTTGTTTTAAAAGAATTAAAACTGATTTTATTTTAATTTTAAGATTAAAGAAAAAGGTTTAAACTTTAAGAAGATCAGATTTAAAGAAAGATAAAAATCATATTTTTATATATAGAAAGTCGAGATAAAAATCATATTTTTATATATAGAAAGTCGAGATAAAAATCATATTTTTATATATTGAAAGTCGAGATAAAAATCATATTTCTATATATAGAAAGTCGAGATAAAAATCATATTTTTATATATAGAAAGTCGAGATAAAAATCATATTTTTATATATAGAAAGTCGAGATAAAAATCATATTTTTATATATAGAAAGTCGAGATAAAAATCATATTTTTATATATAGAAAGTCGAGATAAAAATCAGATTTTTTTTATATATTGAATAGCATCGTAAAAATTCGATTTTTACATATGTAGTGGCTACGGGCAACGAAGACGACGAAGATGCGATAGCGATGAAGATTTCTATCAATGAAGTGCCGTGGAGCTAGGATAGCTATATGTGAGAATTTCTCACCTTTCAAATTTATTTTCTAGTTATATATATATACTAGGATGCAGACGGTGTTTAGTAGCACCCGACACAATCGTCCACAGACCATGGACTTGTTTGTTTGGCTGTTTGGTTATTGATTGTGATATTGGTTTGAATGTGGTTTGTGGTGTGAAAAATCGAATCGATAAATTGGTTAGGATTAGACGTGCGCCGTTATAAGGCGAAGGAGTAAGGCTAGGTTAGACTCTTACTCCAAATTTTGTGGTTTGCATAATAAAATTGATATGTTTGATGTGTGAATGGCGTGGGCCTTCACTAGACCGGGGATAAGGCTAGGCCTCGTCCCGTTTCTAGTATCGTGCCGTTATGCCGCCGAAATTTTCTAAAAATATGTTAGAAAAATAAAAATATCATTTTATTTGAGGAATGAACTGAATAAAATTCATATGTTGGAATAAAATGTTTTGTCGTTAAAAATATAATTTTTAACGTGAATGTGAATAAATAAATATTCATTTACAAACCAGACGGTTTGTTTATGTACACCTATTTGAAGGACATTGATTGGGTCGATAAATTTCACACATCGCCCAACTGCACGAATAAAAATCTGTGTTTGATTGTTTAAAACCCCACACGGGTGTTGGGATGAAATTTGAAGTTCACTCATCCTGATTGATTGAATATGTCGATCGATTGATTGACAGGCTGTTATAAGCGTTAGATGTCTATATTTGATGCTTATACAGTGTAGTGCACTTTGGTTGATGGTTGATTATTTTCAATGCTATTATATACATGTGTTGTATGAAAATCCATATAATTAATTTTATATGGTAATTGATTGGGCCTCATTCCAATTTGAAAAACAAAGAATATTATAAAATAAAAGTTCATGTGTTGACAGTACTCATTCATTGAGATTGGTCATGTGTTGAACGAAATATTTTAATATTAAAATTTACATCTTTATCGATATAAAATAAAAGTTCATGTGTTGACAGTACTCATTCATTGAGATTGGTCATGTGTTGAACGAAATATTTTAATATTAAAATTTACATCTTTATCGATATAAAATAAAAGTTCATGTGTTGACAGTACTCATTCAGTGAGATTGGTCATGTGTTGAGCGAAATATTTTGATAATAACAAATATTTTGAAAAAGAAATGTTTGAAATAGAATATTTGAAAGTAGAAATTTATGAAGCCGTGTTGGTTAGATTGACGCCATTTTGACGTGAACGATATTTATATCGGTTTGAAAACGATTTCTAAATGAATTGAATTGAAAACGATTTCTAAATGAATTGAATTGAAAACGATTTCGAAATGAATTGAATTGAAAACGATTTCGAAATGAATTGAATTGAAAACAAATTCAAATTGAATTGAAAGCGAATTGAAATGAATTCAAATTGAATTGAAATTTGAATTGAATAGAAATGAATTTTAAAACGAATTTATAAAGAAGAATTCAATTTTGATTTGAATTGAAGAGGAAGTTGAAATTGCTTTTGAAACGAATTTAAAAACTATTTATATAATTCGTTTTAAATAGAAATCGACGAAATATATATTATATATATTATATATATAATATAATGGCCTGAATAGAACGCGCCGCGGCAGTTCGTGAATTTCGACCATTTATTTCAAACGGACATTACGGGAGATCCGACCGTCGGATTCTCCTAAAACCGGAACCGTTGGGTTCGTATCGAAAAGAGCTTTCTAATGAAGGTTAGAAATTTGAAATCTAACGGTTGGATTTGGAGATACGTCCAAATCAAATTCGAAAAAGGTCGCTGTAAGTGCAGTTCGATGGCCGTTGATGGAAATCGACTGTACGGGCCTTGATAAAATTATTAAAAATAGTAATAATTTGTGTAAAATCATAATAAATGATTTGTGAAGATTTGGGATGAAAAACTCCATATTTGAAAAGATAAAAATAGATTTTTATCGAAATGAACTAGTTTTGAACTAGAATTATAATTCTATTTATTTTTAAATAAATAAATTGAATTTGAAAAGGGTTTTGAAAATAACCAATATTTCCAATGATTGCATTGGAGTGGATTTGAATCGAAATTGTCTTCGGAATATTTCGATGTTGGAATTCGTGATTATACAGGTGTTGTTATGGAAATTTGAAAGATATATATTTATATCGTTATTTCCAATACGACATTTGTTAGTCGTAGAATTTGATATTGAATATAAGCCGATATATTTTCTATTCAGAGCCTTGTATTGAATATCAAATGTGATTTGGGTTTGTCGTGAATGGTGTCTTCATTAACACTGTTTTTGAACCCAGTTGAGGAAAGATTAAATCTTTTTATTTAGATTTAATGGAGTGTACCAATTAAATAACATTTAATTGGAATTTAATCGATATTGATTTTTGGGTTTATCGTGAACAGTGTTTTAAATAACACTTGTTCTTTAACCCGATAATTAATGAATGTGATTTTGGGTTTATCGTGAACCGTGTTTTAAATGACACTGATTCTTTAACCCAGCCGAAGATTAAAACTAAGTGGAGTTTTAATGAATCTATAATTAGATTGAAATGATCGAAAATGGAGTATCACCAGTTTTGCTCCAGGCGATAGTTAAATCTTTAATTAGATTTGAACGTGAAATGGTAATGGAATTTACCGATAACACTGTGGTGTTAGATATGAAGTATTACCAGTTTTACTTCATGGGATAAATAGGTTGGGATCGGGAAATTAAAACAAATGATTACTTCGGTAAGTTTCGTTAATCCCGACTAGTTTGAATTGATATTCAAAAGTAGATTAAAGAATAAATTAAAGAATTTATCTTTGATAAAATTAATGGGAACCTTTCCCTATGAATGTGAAATTAGAAATTAACTGTCGGTTAGCCAAGCAGAATGGTTTTCTGGATATTGATCTGATGTTGGTTTCGGCCTTCGGGGTTAATATTTGGGGGATTATCCTCTTGATTAAGTTACAGTTAGTGACTAATGAATTGGAATGAGGCGTATGTTGTGTTTGTGTAACACTTATTTAAAATATACGCGAGTTATTCGGAAAGACCGGGTTTATCCCATTCTGGATAACTGATACGACGATAAGTCGAAGATGAAGACGATGGTCGAAGACCGGAGGTCTTCACGTCGTTTGGGTGATAACTGATGATCTTGATTGGGTTGTACACCCAAGAAGATGGAAACAGTTAGTGATCGTCCAGACGTACTTGGAGATCGATGGATATGCGGGGTACTAGGTGCCTCCGGTTTCGTTCAGACCCAGAACGGACTTGTAAATGGACTGTGTGTCTGACATCGGATTTCATTCTGTGTGACTGATATCGGTTGCATAGGATGGTTTGCCTGTGTGGCATGCTAAGATGCAAATGATCAAGGCTTCTGTTGAAAAGCAAAGTCTTGTGGTGATGATCAAAGCACGGCCTTTGTGGCGTAGCTTTGTGTAACGTTTACCTCGCGTGTTTCACACCCGGTATGAACCAAAAACGGGAGACGGACCTCAGGGAGGACTTGCGTTTCTTTCTAGCTAGAAGTGGCGTCAGTGGTTTTACACGCCCTGACGAGTTTGACTTATGTGGTTGTTGCGGTTGCGAGGCGCCTCGGTTATATCGGTTTCGGCCGAATGCATTCTGGTCGGCTGACGGACCAGACTTACACCCCATAGGGTGGGGAAACGTAGTGTTCAGGCATTTTAATCCACATCGGTGGACCGGCCCTGTCGCTCCAAGGCTTGACTGAGTACTTGCCTGAGACATGGGCTAGATTGTCTCGAATCGGTTGAGGACTATCTTTTGCCTCGGTTCATAGATGGAAATCCAATTTCCAAATACGTGACTTTGCTGTTTTATTTGTAAACCTATATATGGCGACATAGTGGCATGGGACGCTCATGCCGCCTATGATTGATACTTATGATTTGAAGTTGTTTTATACACTATGCACTTATAATAGTATCAAACGATTTGTTTTAACCGTATCAAGCATTCTTTGGCTGTTATAAGGGAAAACCCTATCCTCGGCTGCGTTGCATTGTGTGATGGGACTTGGGTCTTATAACAGCTTCATTTTTCTTTATTTAGCATTGCGCTGTTTGTTTTATGCACTGGTATTCTTGGGAGGAAACCCGTTCCGTGTTATACGGCGTGGTCCCTTGATTTACCTAACTTTAAAATAAAGATTAACTGTTTTAGTTCTCACACCAGTCACATGACTGACCTGGAGTTTATTGTTTTAACCTAAACTCTGGGTGCCCTTATTTTGACACGGGCAGCTAGTAGTTTTGGTTTTGCAGATTTATATTCACAGGATCCTGGTTTACAGCTGGAACGATATCCGGAAAGCTTTGTATCCGTATATCTCTTCTAGTTGTGTATTGTATTATTTTCCGCTGCTATGTATTTAAATGTAATTTAAATCTCTGATATTTCTGTGTAATATTCATTTATACTCTGTATATTCTTGTAATCTGGTGCATTGTTGTAATATACAGTGAAATGTTCTTTTATATGCGTTCTGTTGTGGCTTGTTCTCGAACTATCCGACGCTTTCCTTTACGGGGAAGTTACGGGTTTTTACATTTGGTATCAGAGCTTTGGTTTACAAAGCAGAGAACAAGGCACATTAGAACCCTACGAAAGAATTCATCAGATATTGGATTAGTAATATCCAATTAGAATGACTCGTTAGAGATAGGATCAGTAGTATCCTAGAACGAGTGTGAAGAGTATATTTTTGAAAATGAAAACAAATTTTTGTTTCGAAAATTTAAATCAATTATTCGTATTTGATTATTTATTTATATTGATGTGGACAATCCAGTATATATAGATTTTGCGTATACGTCTGATCCGCGTGTATTCGAAATTTTAATATACTGGATAGATATAGAATTACGCTCTAGTCGCCCGGGGGTGATTCTGATGATTGATATATCATCATCAGAATTTATATTCGAGTGACGAACGTGTAATATCTATATATTTCCATTAGACTGGTGTGAGAACCAAAATTAGATAGGGCTAATTGTTGTGATTTGGCATCAAAAACATGATTTTTGACTATGTATCGAAATTATGAATTTCAAACTCTAATTCACTAATTGATTGATGTTTGTGTGGTTTGTTTATTTGTTTACTAATTTTTAGCCATTTAGCCTAATTGAACCAAATATTGAATTGTATTGAAATTGGTCGCACTTGCTTGCATATACTTGTACTTACATTGAACAGGTCATAGAAAGGAGGCTAGAGCCAGAGAATAAAATTTGTTTGCCCGACAAATAGGTACATGTTTACTACATAATTTACTGTTTTGTTTGGGTGATGATGATTTTGTGAGCCTATTGGCTAGCCGCTTGGCTTTTTCTTTTTCTTTTTGAGATCTGAAGGACCGGGGAAGCTATTTGAAATTCCCCGATGCTCCCGGTGCAGGGGAGGTTATGGCGAAATTTTTCAAAAATTTAGGGTGTTAGCCAAATTTTTGAAAATTTGAAAATTCTCAGAAACTGAAAGGTTGGAGAATGGAAGCCAGATCGAGCGTAGAGTTGAATAATCAAACCACTTTCGACTTTGTTCCTTTTCGGGGACGAAAAGTTTTAAGTGGGGGAGATTGTAACAACCCGAAAATCTGGGCCAGTTTAAAATTTTTATTTTGGCAATTCTAGCGAGTTTTGATTATTTAAAATGAATTATTTTAAATAAGATCGACGAGAAATTTATTTTTAATATGAATAGAACGTATATATTATATACGTCGTCGTTAGAATATAAATATTTATATATAATTATAAATAGAATTGAAAATGGCGCGGTAGTTCGATAATTCGATTTCAAACTTCAATTGGATGTACCGGGTGCAAAACAATCCGGATTTTAGTGAAACCAAAAACATTAGGATCTAATAGTGAATATCTTTCCAACGAATCCGACCAATCGAGATTTCATATTGAGAATCAAAAGATATGTCCAGTTTAAAATTAGAAATAGTCGCTGTGGAATTTATATATATTTTTATATATATAAGGCCCTTAAAAATGGACATTTTGCAAATGACTTCGGATTTCGACGAAACCAGTTTTGTTGAATCCGCAGTGTAAAGTTATTGCTAGATTCCAAATTTCATAATTTTTCGAATCAATATGTGAGCGTGGCGAAGGAAAACGCGTTTGACCAGTTTCCGTTGATTTTAATCGACTGGAAATTGGCCATTTTTCAAACGGTCTCAGAATTCGACGAAACTAGTTTTGTTAGGACCGTATCGTCAATACGAAGCTAGAAAATATTTTTCTGGAATTTTTCTAGTTAGTATGTGATCCCGGTATTTTGAAATGTGCGTTTAAAATTCAATATAATGATTTGAATGAAAATTCAAACGAAAACTGATTGTAACAATCAAACCAGCTTACGATACATATCCCATTGCGTTCGGAATGGGGGTATTTAGCTATGGGCGACAGTTGTTGAGTTCAGATTGGGGTTCGTTTGAAAAGTCAACCTTTTTGCAAATTTAAATAATAAAATAATAATAAAAAAAAATATAATAATAATTTTTAATTTCTCCCCCCCCCCTTTTATCTTCATTGCCCCCCCCCCCCCCCCCCCCCCGTTTTCGTTTAACAGAAAGAAAAGAAAAAAAACGATGGACGCTCTGCCCTAGGCGCCGCCGCGCCCTAGCCATCGCACCCCTCCCCTCCGTTCTCCTCCATCCCGCCTCCCAGCTCCGGCATCGCTCGACGCCGCATCTCCCCAACCCCCGCCCTTCTCGACGAAGACGAGAACCCCCGCCCTCCTTGACGAAGACGAGAACCCCCGCCCTCCTCGACGAAGACGAGAAACCCCCCCCCTTTCAATACAGTACGTCCCCTTTTTTTTTTTTGCTAGTTTATTTACTTATTCTTTTTCTTTTTATTTTATAGATATTAAAACATTGTTTTTCTGATTTTTTATATAATAGAAAAGAATTTTAAAACTAAATTCTGGTTTTTTTTAAAAATAAATTTAAAAACTGGATTTTTAGATATTAAAAACTGATTTTTAGGAATTTTAAAAACTGATTTTTGTAATGATTTGAAACTGATTTTTGTAATGATTTGAAACTGATTTTTGTAATGATTTGAAACTGATTTTTGTAACTGATTTTTGTAATGATTTAAAAACTGATTTTTGTAATGATTAAAACTGATTTGTTTTAAAAGAATTAAAACTGATTTTATTTTAATTTTAAGATTAAAGAAAAAGGTTTAAACTTTAAGAAGATCAGATTTAAAGAAAGATAAAAATCATATTTTTATATATAGAAAGTCGAGATAAAAATCATATTTTTATATATAGAAAGTCGAGATAAAAATCATATTTTTATATATTGAAAGTCGAGATAAAAATCATATTTCTATATATAGAAAGTCGAGATAAAAATCATATTTTTATATATAGAAAGTCGAGATAAAAATCATATTTTTATATATAGAAAGTCGAGATAAAAATCATATTTTTATATATAGAAAGTCGAGATAAAAATCAGATTTTTTTTATATATTGAATAGCATCGTAAAAATTCGATTTTTACATATGTAGTGGCTACGGGCAACGAAGACGACGAAGATGCGATAGCGATGAAGATTTCTATCAATGAAGTGCCGTGGAGCTAGGATAGCTATATGTGAGAATTTCTCACCTTTCAAATTTATTTTCTAGTTATATATATATACTAGGATGCAGACGGTGTTTAGTAGCACCCGACACAATCGTCCACAGACCATGGACTTGTTTGTTTGGCTGTTTGGTTATTGATTGTGATATTGGTTTGAATGTGGTTTGTGGTGTGAAAAATCGAATCGATAAATTGGTTAGGATTAGACGTGCGCCGTTATAAGGCAAAGGAGTAAGGCTAGGTTAGACTCTTACTCCAAATTTTGTGGTTTGCATAATAAAATTGATATGTTTGATGTGTGAATGGCGTGGGCCTTCACTAGACCGGGGATAAGGCTAGGCCTCGTCCCGTTTCTAGTATCGTGCCGTTATGCCGCCGAAATTTTCTAAAAATATGTTAGAAAAATAAAAATATCATTTTATTTGAGGAATGAACTGAATAAAATTCATATGTTGGAATAAAATGTTTTGTCGTTAAAAATATAATTTTTAACGTGAATGTGAATAAATAAATATTCATTTACAAACCAGACGGTTTGTTTATGTACACCTATTTGAAGGACATTGATTGGGTCGATAAATTTCACACATCGCCCAACTGCACGAATAAAAATCTGTGTTTGATTGTTTAAAACCCCACACGGTTGTTGGGATGAAATTTGAAGTTCACTCATCCTGATTGATTGAATATGTCGATCGATTGATTGACAGGCTGTTATAAGCGTTAGATATCTATATTTGATGCTTATACAGTGTAGTGCACTTTGGTTGATGGTTGATTATTTTCAATGCTATTATATACATGTGTTGTATGAAAATCCATATAATTAATTTTATATGGTAATTGATTGGGCCTCATTCCAATTTGAAAAACAAAGAATATTATAAAATAAAAGTTCATGTGTTGACAGTACTCATTCATTGAGATTGGTCATGTGTTGAACGAAATATTTTAATATTAAAATTTACATCTTTATCGATATAAAATAAAAGTTCATGTGTTGACAGTACTCATTCATTGAGATTGGTCATGTGTTGAACGAAATATTTTAATATTAAAATTTACATCTTTATCGATATAAAATAAAAGTTCATGTGTTGACAGTACTCATTCAGTGAGATTGGTCATGTGTTGAGCGAAATATTTTGATAATAACAACTATTTTGAAAAAGAAATGTTTGAAATAGAATATTTGAAAGTAGAAATTTATGAAGCCGTGTTGGTTAGATTGACGCCATTTTGACGTGAACGATATTTATATCGGTTTGAAAACGATTTCTAAATGAATTGAATTGAAAACGATTTCTAAATGAATTGAATTGAAAACGATTTCGAAATGAATTGAATTGAAAACGATTTCGAAATGAATTGAATTGAAAACAAATTCAAATTGAATTGAAAGCGAATTGAAATGAATTCAAATTGAATTGAAATTTGAATTGAATAGAAATGAATTTTAAAACGAATTTATAAAGAAGAATTCAATTTTGATTTGAATTGAAGAGGAAGTTGAAATTGCTTTTGAAACGAATTTAAAAACTATTTATATAATTCGTTTTAAATAGAAATCGACGAAATATATATTATATATATTATATATATAATATAATGGCCTGAATAGAACGCGCCGCGCCGCGGCAGTTCGTGAATTTCGACCATTTATTTCAAACGGACATTACGGGAGATCCGACCGTCGGATTCTCCTAAAACCGGAACCGTTGGGTTCGTATCGAAAAGAGCTTTCTAATGAAGGTTAGAAATTTGAAATCTAACGGTTGGATTTGGAGATACGTCCAAATCAAATTCGAAAAAGGTCGCTGTAAGTGCAGTTCGATGGCCGTTGATGGAAATCGACTGTACGGGCCTTGATAAAATTATTAAAAATAGTAATAATTTGTGTAAAATCATAAGAAATGATTTGTGAAGATTTGGGATGAAAAACTCCATATTTGAAAAGATAAAAATAGATTTTTATCGAAATGAACTAGTTTTGAACTAGAATTATAATTCTATTTATTTTTAAATAAATAAATTGAATTTGAAAAGGGTTTTGAAAATAACCAAAATTTCCAATGATTGCATTGGAGTGGATTTGAATCGAAATTGTCTTCGGAATATTTCGATGTTGGAATTTGTGATTATACAGGTGTTGTTATGGAAATTTGAAAGATATATATTTATATCGTTATTTCCAATACGACATTTGTTAGTCGTAGAATTTGATATTGAATATAAGCCGATATATTTTCTATTCAGAGCCTTGTATTGAATATCAAATGTGATTTGGGTTTGTCGTGAATGGTGTCTTCATTAACACTGTTCTTGAACCCAGTTGAGAAAAGATTAAATCTTTTTATTTAGATTTAATGGAGTGTACCAATTAAATAACATTTAATTGGAATTTAATCGATATTGATTTTTGGGTTTATCGTGAACAGTGTTTTAAATAACACTTGTTCTTTAACCCGATAATTAATGAATGTGATTTTGGGTTTATCGTGAACCGTGTTTTAAATGACACTGATTCTTTAACCCAGCCGAAGATTAAAACTAAGTGGAGTTTTAATGAATCTATAATTAGATTGAAATGATCGAAAATGGAGTATCACCAGTTTTGCTCCAGGCGATAGTTAAATCTTTAATTAGATTTGAACGTGAAATGGTAATGGAATTTACCGATAACACTATGGTGTTAGATATGAAGTATTACCAGTTTTACTTCATGGGATAAATAGGTTGGGATCGGGAAATTAAAACAAATGATTACTTCGGTAAGTTTCGTTAATCCCGACTAGTTTGAATTGATATTCAAAAGTAGATTAAAGAATAAATTAAAGAATTTATCTTTGATAAAATTAATGGGAACCTTTCCCTATGAATGTGAAATTAGAAATTAACTGTCGGTTAGCCAAGCAGAATGGTTTTCTGGATATTGATCTGATGTTGGTTTCGGCCTTCGGGGTTAATATTTGGGGGATTATCCTCTTGATTAAGTTACGGTTAGTGACTAATGAATTGGAATGAGGCGTATGTTGTGTTTGTGTAACACTTATTTAAAATATACGCGAGTTATTCGGAAAGACCGGGTTTATCCCATTCTGGATAACTGATACGACGATAAGTCGAAGATGAAGACGATGGTCGAAGACCGGAGGTCTTCACGTCGTTTGGGTGATAACTGATGATCTTGATTGGGCTGTACACCCAAGAAGATGGAAACAGTTAGTGATCGTCCAGACGTACTTGGAGATCGATGGATATGCGGGGTACTAGATGCCTCCGGTTTCGTTCAGACCCAGAACGGACTTGTAAATGGACTGTGTGTCTGACATCGGATTTCATTCTGTGTGACTGATATCGGTTGCATAGGATGGTTTGCCTGTGTGGCATGCTAAGATGCAAATGATCAAGGCTTCTGTTGAAAAGCAAAGTCTTGTGGTGATGATCAAAGCACGGCCTTTGTGGCGTAGCTTTGTGTAACGTTTACCTCGCGTGTTTCACACCCGGTATGAACCAAAAACGGGAGACGGACCTCAGGGAGGACTTGCGTTTCTTTCTAGCTAGAAGTGGCGTCAGTGGTTTTACACGCCCTGACGAGTTTGACTTATGTGGTTGTTGCGGTTGCGAGGCGCCTCGGTTATATCGGTTTCGGCCGAATGCATTCTGGTCGGCTGACGGACCAGACTTACACCCCATAGGGTGGGGAAACGTAGTGTTCAGGCATTTTAATCCACATCGGTGGACCGGCCCTGTCGCTCCAAGGCTTGACTGAGTACTTGCCTGAGACATGGTCTAGATTGTCTCGAATCGGTTGAGGACTATCTTTTGCCTCGGTTCATAGATGGAAATCCAATTTCCAAATACGTGACTTTGCGGTTTTATTTGTAAACCTATATATGGCGACATAGTGGCATGGGACGCTCATGCCGCCTATGATTGATACTTATGATTTGAAGTTGTTTTATACACTATGCACTTATAATAGTATCAAACGATTTGTTTTAACCGTATCAAGCATTCTTTGGCTGTTATAAGGGAAAACCCTATCCTCGGCTGCGTTGCATTGTGTGATGGGACCTGGGTCTTATAACAGCTTCATTTTTCTTTATTTAGCATTGCGCTGTTTGTTTTATGCACTGGTATTCTTGGGAGGAAACCCGTTCCGTGTTATACGGCGTGGTCCCTTGATTTACCTAACTTTAAAATAAAGATTAACTGTTTTAGTTCTCACACCAGTCACATGACTGACCTGGAGTTTATTGTTTTAACCTAAACTCTGGGTGCCCTTATTTTGACACGGGCAGCTAGTAGTTTTGGTTTTGCAGATTTATATTCACAGGATCCTGGTTTACAGCTGGAACGATATCCGGAAAGCTTTGTATCCGTATATCTCTTCTAGTTGTGTATTGTATTATTTTCCGCTGCTATGTATTTAAATGTAATTTAAATCTCTGATATTTCTGTGTAATATTCATTTATACTCTGTATATTCTTGTAATCTGGTGCATTGTTGTAATATACAGTGAAATGTTCTTTTATATGCGTTCTGTTGTGGCTTGTTCTCGAACTATCCGACGCTTTCCTTTACGGGGAAGTTACGGGTTTTTACAGATTGATACATTTACTTTGAAATGTTTTTGAAACATAAATACACTAATAATAATATCAAATTCGTTTTTATAGTATCAAGCATTTTTGACCATTATAAGGTAAAACCCTATCCTCCGGATTGCGTTGCATTGTGTGATGGGACTTGGGTCTTATGATGGTTTCATTTTTCTAAAATGCATTGCGTTGTTTAACGATTTACTTTAATTTATGCACCGACAATCCATTGGAATAAAACCCGTTCCGCATTAGCGGCGTGGTCCTTGGATTTGCTTTATTGCTATTAGTTAAATTAGTTTAGAATTCTCACACCAGTCCCATGACTGACCCGTTGTTTGTTTCCACCTTTACAAACTTGGGTGCCCTCTTCTCCACACGGGCAGTCAAGTAGTTTGTCTACAGGTTCTTATCTCGAGCAGGATTCTGGATTGAAGCCTAAAGTTGTGTCCAGAGCATCGAAGTCTTCCGCTGTGTATTGTATTCAATTTATTGTAATTTATCTTCTGCTGTAATTTTATTCAATATACTCTGATGTAACATTATTGTAATGTTTATAAAAGTCTGTTGTTATTGTTCTGATGTTATTGTATTCCCAAAGTTAACGTGTTCAGGTTTTGAACGGTCTTGGTCGATTTAACGATCGATCGGGTCGGGCGAAATCCGAGCCATTACAGTTGGTATCAGAGCTCTGGTTAGCTCAAAATATTTGGGGTACAACTCATTAGAGCTAAACAAAAGACTCATCAGAGATTGGATTAGTAATATCCAATAAGAATACTTATTAGAGATAGGATCAGCAGTATCCTAGAATGAGAAAACTCATTAAAGATGGAGTTAGTAATGCCCTAGAATGAGTTGAGAGTGCCCAGTTTATAATTAACGTATTTGTGATTATATATAATCTATTTTAGAAAATATGATTTTTAAATATATAAAAGTTATATATTTTAAAAGCTAATCAACTAATTGATTGATGATTGAGTAGTGTAATTATTGGTTCAACTAATAAAATTATAGAAACTACTTGAGAAAAAATAAAAGATGAGTATGTTAATTAAACACTTTTAGCTTCGTTCCTTCGAGGACGAAAAGTTTTTAAGTAGGGGAGACTGTAACAACCCTGAATTTTGGGGCCAATTTAAAATTTATTTTAAGTTATTTTAACGAGTTTTGATATTTAAAATAATTTATTTAAAATAAAAATGATTAAAAATTGATTTAAATCGAAGTTAGAATGAATAATTTAATTTAAATTATAAAAGGAGTTAGAAATAGCGCGGTAGTTTGAAAAGTCAAACTTGAACTTTGACTGACTATACAGGATGCAAAATTTAACGGATTTCAGTGAAACCAAAAATATCAGAATCTATTTAAAAATATCTTTCTAAAGAATATGAAAAATTGAAATTTCATAGCAGGAATCAAAAGTTATGCCCAGATTAAAATTTAGAAAGGTCGCTATGAAATTTATATAATATGTAAAGGTTAAAGACGGTATTTTTTGCAAACATAGGAATTTGGATTTGAAACCACTTCCATTGAGTTCAGAATGACGTTTCTGCATTTAAAAAGTATAAACACTTATATATTTCGAGTTTCAGAAATTATTTGTTTAAAAATGTATTATTAATATTTAATATATACGCCTTGAAAAGGGCCATTTTTCAAACGGGCTCAGAATTAAACGAAATTAATTTTCCTAGGTCCGCTTCGTCAAAACATAGCTAAATATATTTTTCGCGAATTTTTGAAGTTAATTTGTGGCCCCGGTGAATTTAATTGTACGACAGAATTAATTTAATAAAGGATTTAATTATTAAATTAAATAATTCAGGCCACAGACAGCCGTTTGGGCTGACGGGACCTAGCCCATTGGATCCGGAACATGGGCTGTTGGCTAGGGTCAACTCTGGTTGGACTGAAAACGGAGTTATTTAGAACTTATGGATTTAATTGCAAAATTATCGGTAAAATATTATAAATAATGGAAAATTAAAAACCCTAAGTTACTATTCATCGTCATCTGTAGCCGCCATCATCCTGATTCCATGGCCACCGTGCTCCGAAATTCATTCACCAATTTCTCCTCCTCCTCCACGAATTAGCCCTCACCTCTCTTGACTTTATCGAAGCCCTTGTCCTCCTCTTCGATTCCATACGAGTTGATCGTCGCCAGGAGGCACAGGCACCGAGAACGGACCCTCTAAACTCATCGCCTTCGAACCGTCGTCGGGCCCACGTCACACCACTGAGCTTAACCGCGGTGGGACCCTCAGGCGCGTCGGCCTCCGCCCTTCGTCGTGCCGATGTCTGATCAACATCCAATGCCTTGTTCTGCATGCAAACAGCAAGCCTAGGACGGAACCCATAGTGGAAAGCTACGGCTTGTTTTCTGTATAAGGTAGAAGAAGGGTATGGACACAATTTTAAATATTTAATTAATTAAAATGTTTCTAATCTTAATTAAATCCTAAAAAATTCATACGATCTCGAAATTTATCGATTTCACAGACGTTGCGATCGTGAAGCCGAATACTACGCTTCAGAACTGACTAGGACTGATTCTGGACCTTTTGAATTTTTGATCTGAGTTTGAATTAAGGTGAGAATTCTATTTTATTTCTTCTTCGTAAATAATTAGAAATAATACTAATTGTATTATCATAAACGCGTAGTTAATTCTTATTTGTTTGATTTATCATTCTATCTGTGATTGTGTGTAGATCTGTAAATTTAGTGATGTTGTGTAATTATGAAACTGTCACCGACATGTAAATCAATGTTATGTTATTATGGAACCGACACAAACATGCCAAGTACTATTGTTTAGGTAAATTTTCCATCACAGAAAATGAACATCTTTGTTGGTAAATAAATGGAATAAACATTTGTTTGTTGATTGAAAAGAACTTGACTTTGTTTGTTATTTAAAAAGATTGTAACGTAACTACTAGTTAAATTTTCTAAGTCCTTGGGTGGGATCAACCTTTAAATAGGAATGACTGGTGTGGTGCAGTGTAGTAATTATCCTTGGGTGGGTAGATGCGTCTTTACCGATATCTTAGTTCTTCCTATGTCTAGTTGGCTGCTTAGTGTAGTCATTAATCCCCAGTCGTTACCGTACCAAGTTTATATCATACCCTAATTACTTTAATGATTGTATTGTTAAAGTTATAGGGCCCACTCAGACTTATGTCTGACCCCGTTGTTTTTATCTTTTTTTCCCCCTCAGGTCCTCAGGTTGGGCCTAGTTCTAGTGGAGTTTGATTCAGACTGCTTTATCTATCTTGGAGCTTGGACTCTTGAAGTAAAGCTCGGTTATCTTTTCTATTATGGCTATTAGTTATGTAGTGGGATTATGTACTTATGTTTTTATCAGGATGGATATTTAGTACTTGACTCTTGTTTTAGTTGGTTTTGGTATTGTAACCAGACATGTTTATCTTCTGCTGCAATGAAATGATGTTTTAAATTTTCAAGTATTGTTTATATCTGTCTTGTTGTAATTTTTCCGTTCTATATTCACTTAAAATACTCCACCGATGCTATGGCATTCCCTTAGTGAGTGTCCGTAGTGGGTATGGGTTGTTACACCCAGTAAGGATCTTTGAATGTACCAATCAAAGTAATATGCTCAGTCCGTTTTTATCATAACAACATGTTTAACTTAGTATAGTATTAATTATTTTTATCCTTAATCAATAATTTAAAGCCTGATCTAGTTTTATGGCCTAATTCAAATTATATTGTATTATACTTATAAGGTGTCCTAATTTATATGTTATAAAATAAATAACATGGCATATTATAAGGGTCGCCAACGTTCAGTTTATAACGTGCCGGATGGTAATATATGTACCAAGTTAAATATCTATACGCTACCGACAGGGTTTTAAACAAGTCAAATGACCAAATTAAACGTCCAATTAGTTAATATTAACTATGTTGATTAAGTGATAAATTAATATAACTTTATAAACCGTGATCGTATAATAATTATAATGTGCACGTATATTGATAGAATGAGTTGATACAAGAGGCATTTGAACTATATCGACGAGCACAAAACGGTGAAGATGTTTTGAGCAGAGGTGGCAGCAACCGGGATGTTTAATTAAATTAAACATCTGTTTAATTTAATTAAAACGAACTATTTTCATGGCAAACGAACCAAGGTGAGTTAAAATCACTCAGTATTTTTCCCATTTGTATTTTATATAAATTGAGTTTTTATTTTGTGTGCTCTGCTTGCTGATGGTTGCATGTTTGCTAGTTACACATTTGTTTGTTGATTTAACCGATGAAATTAAACCGTTGTTTAATTTCATATATATACTAAATCGTTATTTTTAACGATTGGTCCCCATAAAGGTAACTTACCATATTGGTCATGTTTATTTATAAACGTGTTTTAAATTGCTGAACTGTTTGAATTGCTTGTGGTTGATGTTGAATGGTTGCTATTTAGTGTTATCGATTAAACAAAAACTGAATGGTCTGATTTGAGATAACCATTTGAATACAGGGAAGAACGGGTTGGAGGGACCCAACTGGAACCCTCAAATATATTATTTATTTTCATATTATTATATATATATGAATTGTTCTGTTTGGGTGATTAGTTTGATAGTTGATCATTGGTTGGAAAATTTCCTGTGTTGGTTTTAACAAATGGGAAATACTGGTTGGGTAATCGGCAGTAAATGGCCTAAGAATAAACTGGTTTGTTATATTGATTTACCGTCAGATAGATCGATAGAACCAAGTTATAAAATTTATTTTATAACTATATATAGATTTTGAAATATATTATTTAGAATAGAGGTTTGTTTTTAAAAAGAGAAATAAATATTTATTACTTATCATTTAAGTTATAAATAAATCATTAATTGTTTCTATAAAGAAAAATCTGATGTTAATCAGATTTGTGAACAAGTGAATGGAAATTAACCTTAACGGTTCAAATTGGATAATTGTTTTGTTTAGAACAATTAATGGAATTATTTAAATTAATTATATTATTAATTTAAAGTGAGAGCTAATTGGAATCGATTAACGAGATAATCGAGTTTTGGGTTGACTAAGTTAACAATTTTAAACTGGAATTGATTTCTAAATTAGTTGTATCAAATTAATCAAATAAAATAGTTTTAAACAATATTGTTTAAAATTTTAATAAGTGTTTCAAAAAGGGAATTTGGATAAAAAGGGCTTAAGATAAACTAGGATTTATATAAAAGAAGTTTGAAGTGTTATATCGTAAATGTTGAATTTACAATACCGGATATTTGGATTAAGTAAAAAAAGGAAATTAAAATGAGTTTTCCAAAGTAGGAATAGTTGAATATATTTGAAAGGAGATTGGTAAAGGTGAATTGGGGTAAAGAAGTGGGTCGTAGGGTTGTATAAACAAATCCAACAGTTAAATAGAATTTGTTTGAAACTAAATGGAATGTGGGTTTGATTACAACTTATATTTATCTGAGGATATGAACGTTGTTGATCAAGGTCTGAGAGGTAATTAAAATACCCCAACTTGAACAACATCAGGATTTTCTGAAGATGATATTAGTTGGAAATCGTAAAGGAGGTTCGTGATAATACAACAAATGTTTTAAAAGGAGATTGAAGTGGAAATTTAATTGTACATTGTTTCACTATGGTTTTGGAAACATTAAGATATTAATTAAGAATTCAAATATCGTATTTTTGAATATTAAAAGAGTTAGAAGTTTTAATTTAACGAAAGCGAATCAGTTTGTTTAAATTAAAAGGCCAAGTGGTGTTGAATACTGAAATAGTGAACTCGTTGGGTTGTCATGATTGAAACACTGTATATTTTGATAGTTAAATCACCGACTATCAAACATGACCAATACGATTGTTGGTATGGAAAGACCGGGATTGAATTTATTTGAAAACCTTTCCGACCAACGAATACATGGAGATACCAAAAGATGATCGAGTTGGAGCATTGAAGACCGTGGATTTTCATAAATGGAAGAACCACTAATATTCTCTGCCTGGCAAGTAGAGATAAACTATGATTCTGTCGTGGTTGGGATCTACGGGTTGCAAGGACTTCTCGCTACTGATCCATGGGGTGATTCCTATATGGATGCGGTAGGAGAATGCCTTCGGTTCATCCTGTTCCTGGATGACTTGTATGGACGGATGTCTGACAAAGTATTTCCAAAGGGTCACGTACGTTGATTTCTTCAAACGTGCCATTGTTGTTGGAGGGGAATTGTCGTTCTCTTAGCTTCTAACCAGAGTATTTTTGTGGACGTCAATTAGTGATATCTAACGGATCTGACGATGTGGCATTCAAAGTGAATGGTGACCCGATGTTCAAAAGTAAATCCTGGCCTCAAGCCTCATCAACCGGGAAATGACAAAAATCGGGCAGGCAGCATGGCTATGTGTGTTGCTCCCATTAGGATGTATAATCACCTATCTAGAGAAAATCATATTGACTTCTTTAATCTATATTTGATGTTGTCCCTTTTCGGGTGACGGTTGCTGATCCCAACCGTCGGTGATATACATTCGATTCACTCAAGCGAAATGAGTGGTCGGTCATGTGAGGGCCGGGTTGCAAGACGTTCTTGTTGAACCCTGTGTATTTGCCTCTAGAGATACACTATCGGCAGGTGGTCCCATACCTTGTCATAGTCGGAATCCAATCTCCAATAAGCGCTTGCGTTTTTGATTGTATACTATATATGTGGAGAGTGAGATGCAAGCGTTCCACTAGATTGTTATTTACTTGTATATAGACATTATCATAATATCAGAAAAGATATTGGTTTCAAAACTGTTTTGGGTTATCGTAAGGTAAAAACCGTCCGTGTTTATGTGTGGATTTGGTCTTACGATTATCCTTTTCTTTCGAAAGGATTTTAACTTTAAAATCAATTTGTGTGATACCCTTAATACTGTGTGAGTTTTTTTCTCACTCTGGTTCACCAGACTGACCCGGTGTTTTGTAAATGCTCGGGTTAGCCCGGGGTGTACAGGTTCAGGTTATCGATTACTGTGAAGAGACGAGATGGAAGAGTCCAGACGTATGATATTATATAGCTACTATCCGCTGTGTGTTGTATATGGGAACAGGATATTATAACTGTCTCGTGGTGTGATGTACTCTGATATTGTAAGTATTTTAAAGCTCTCAATAAAGATTTATTTATGTATTATATTTTGTTCCGCTGCGATGTGAGACTATGTGTTGTGTTGCTTCTTCTTCTTCTATTCTAATATTTCTTTCTTTCTTATCTCACCCTCTAATTTCTTTCTAATAACTATCCAGTGTTTTCGGTGCTTGGAGGGTCGGCATGAGTTACGGTAATGGTATTTATTACGATTTCCAAGGCCGGATAACCTTGGGTCGTTACACCAATGGAGTGGAAATTAAAGGTGAGAAGTCTCTCACTCAAATCATTTTGTTTTGCCATTATATCCTAGGTTGCAGATGGGGCTTAGTAGCTCCTGAAACTACTTTAGTACAAACCTTGGATGATTTGTGTGATATGATTGTATTGTGGAAAAATTGATTGTATTATGGTATTATTGGATTGATTGATCGTTGTGTATGGCACGAGCCAGTATCAGGAGAGGGATAATGCTAGACATTTTTCTGGTTCTAATATCGCGCCGTTATAACGTCGAACTTTTCTGAAACTGAAACATATAAATTATTTATATAAAACTTTCATAAAAAGAAAATTTTCATAAATATTCATTTACAAGTTGGAAGGCTTGTTTATGGACACTTATTTATCTGATATTGATTGGGATGATAAATTTTACACATCGCCCAACTGCACAAATGATAATCAGTATTTGTTATTTGAAAACCCCACACGGGTATTGGGATGATATTTGACATACACTAATCCCAATATTTAGTTGTATGCCAGTCAATGGGTTGACTGGCTATGATGAGTGTTATTTATTTATTTTAATGCTTATACAGTTGTAAAATGCACTCTGGATGATGTTTGAATGGTTAATGATTATTTATCATTATTGTTGAATACATGCGATGTATGATGTAATGTTCCGTATTTTTCCGATAAAATAATTTATTTATTTATTGAAATAGTGATTTAGAGATTTAAATGGTTATTCAACTAAATAATATTGAATATTTAATTAATATAAATAATAGAATAATAAATTATATTTCTGAAATAGTCGGAAATAGTTGAATTCACAATATTGTGTGAATTGGATTATTTATAAGAAATAATTCAGTTTTGAATTGATTTATGATAACGAATATATTATTTAAATGATAGTAGAATGTATTAATTATATTATAATTATAATCGACCTCGAAATGGCATGGTAGTTTGTAATTTGGCGATTCGAACTTTATTTGAACATACAATATCCGTTTAACTCGGATTTCTGTGAAAAAAGAAACGTTCGAATCTGTTGAATGATATTTTTCTAACAATATCGAAAAATCAGGATTTCATTATGTAGATTTTTATTTATGATCAAATCAAATTTTCCAAAAGTCGCTATGGAATTCGTTTATAATTTATAACGATTTATCTATATTATAAATGGATTTTTAATATAAATCGAATATTGATATAACTGGAAATTTTGAAATATCGAGTTATGAATCTCGATATATTTATTTTGAAGTTATATGATATTGTATGCAAATATATATATAATATATGACAATATTAATTTATTAATATTAAATTTAATTATTTTTAAATATATTAATATTTAATTGGTTTATTCAGACCATAGAAAATAGCCGTTTTTAGAAATGATCTCCATTTTCGACAAAACTAAATTTTTTGGATCTAAAATATTAAATTATTGCTAGATTTCAATTTTCATGATTTTTGGAGTTAGTATGTGGCCGTACGGGATTTTAATGTGAAAAAACAATCAATAATTTGACTTTAAAAATACTTTTTGTGAGCTAACGGATTCGGAATTCGATGAAACAAGTTTCGTTAGGCCCCTAATGTCGAATTTTAGCTATATGTCCATTTTCATCGGATTTGGGTATCGTATGTGATCATACAGATTTTTAGAAGATAAATATGAATAGCTTTAAATATATAAATTAATATAAAAATTGAATGAAGCTTCTAATTTAAGCCAAAATTATCTTATAAATATACCACATAACTTCCTAAACATAAAATTTACATTTTCTCTGGTAAAACATTTTTCCGCCGTTCTCATTCTCTCTTCACAAGAAAATAGTAAGTAAATAAATCAAAACAAATACAAATAAAATTCCATAAATCAAGCAGCCTGTACGTTTGGATTCATGGAGTGTTCGTTTAGATTTCTATATAGTTTTTTTGAGGTGCAAACAATTTTGGGGTGATGCGTCGTTCTCCAGCGAACCTAGGGTTTGAATGTATTTAGTGTGTGGTGATTTTTGATTGAATTGGAGATTGTTATGGAGTTTGTGGTTGGATTCGGGTTCGTCTGTGAAGAATTTGTGGATTTCGGTGATGAAAAGCATCGTTGGAATTTTGGAGCCAGTAGGAACGGCTGAGCATCGTAGTCTCGAAATGGAGTTCGAACTCCATGTAATGGACCCAAGATCGAAGAGATTTCGAAGTGGGAAAGGGTGATGATTTTTGTTTGTAATTTAGTAGAGAAATGAAGAAGAAAGATGGATCCAAGAATGCATGAATGGCAATGAGCAGCGTGCGGTTTTATTTCCTGGAAGTGGGATTATTAATCGGAGAAGAAGGGTATATGCGAAGCAGATTTAAATTTGTAGTGGGCCGGTTTGGTAAAGTAAGGCCTGAAATTAAATATAACCATGTTTAATTCAATTCAAATAAGTGTACTAACTTATAATTTTAATAACTTTATTGTACGATATCAGAATTGGACAAAACTAAATCCATTCGGGTCATATGGACGACGGCTACACAATGGAACTGATCTGGAGTGAATCGGAGCTCGATATAATTTACAGCGAAATAAATTGCTCGATCTAAATCTACAACGGTTATCGTTATTTAACGATAAACCAACCAATGTGAGGAAATCTCACTAATTCTGCACAGTTTATATTTTTATATAACATACTTTTAGAATAGATAAATGATGTTGATTATTGGTTGTTGACTATATGGATGAACTGCTAATTAATTGGTCAAAATATCGATATAGAGTTATATATATCATTAATCAAATATTGATTCTGTTTATCAGAATATTTCATATGGAAATGGAATGTGATGTTAATTATATTGTTTAACATCTGAAGGAAACAGGTTGGAGGGATCCAACTGGATTCCTCAGTATTTATAATACTGTTTTTTTTCATATATTGTGATATATGATGTGATATATAATCTGTGATTGATTATGATGACACTGGTCTTGTTATTTGGTATTTTAAATACCATAAGAAATACTAGAATGTAAAAAGGGAATTTTCAAAGTGTATATTGAAAATAAATATTTGGGAAATAAATAGAATTATAAAAGGAATTATTGGGAAATAAATAGAATTATAAAAGGAATTATTGGGAAATAAATAGAATTATTGAAGGAAATTGGCATAATATAAAAGAACTATGAGATATAGATTTAAAGTAGATATTAATTAGAATTTGTTTGAACAGATAGATTGAGAAGATTAATTTATAAATATTGTTTTATAAATTAAATAAAATATTTATCATCTAATAAATGGAATACATAGGTCTAAATATATATAGAGAAGTAAAATTGGTTTCAACACTGATATTTGAAATTGAATGTGAATGTAGCTGTTATAAAAGGAATTTTCAATGAGATTTAATGTTGAAAATAAAATTATGATTTTGTATGGATAATTTTATAAATAGAAGTGTAAATAGAATTTGGAAATAGGATATTATTGTTAAATACGAAATCAAACTCAATTGATTTTGTAAAAGAAATACTCTTCACATTTGATGTGAAAAATGGATTAAAATAGTTATTGTATAAATTAAAACATTGATAAAGAAATTTGGTTTTGAAATTAGAATTCAACTAAAATTTTGAGTGAGATAGGAATGGATTAGTTATGGATTTATAAAATGACTCGATAAATAGAAATTGAACCTGTAGTAATATGTATAAAGTGAAATGAAGTTTTGATTTGATAGAACAAGTCCATATTTCTATAAAAGGATAATATTCACGTTTAAAAGTGAATAATGATTTAAAAGCAAATGTTTTGCAAATTGGAATGATTATAAAAGGAGAGTAAATCAAATATAAAGAAAGTTAATCGAATATTTGTTATTCGAAAGAGAGTTAATCGAATATTAGTTATTCGAAGAGAGTTAATCGAATATAAGTTATTGGAAGAGAGTTAATCGAATATTGGTTATTCGAAAGAGAGCGAATCGAATATAAGTTATTCGAAGAGAGAAATCGAACATAGTTTATTCTAAAGAGAGTTATCGAATAGAGTTTATTCGAAAGAGAGTTATGCATTGAAATTTGATTATATCGAATTCGAAAAAGTATTATTTACTTTTTGATGTTTAATCAAGATTTATTTATTTTTAAACAAATTTTTTATTTGGTTATTTATTTAAATTAATAAATAAAAGTTATAGTCAAAAGTTAGTTATTTCGAAAGTAGGGATTATAATGCTATCATTATAATAAATGTTTTTCATAAAATAATTGGATTCGCAAACTGAATCTGAGAGTTGCATAAGCAATGATTTGATAAGAAGATAAGAAACGATGTTAAGGAAATTAGAAACTGACTGGAGGTTAGTTATGTTGAACAACTTTCTGCGTATCGATCTGATGTTGGTTTCGGCCTTCGGGGTTGATATTCAGGGAATTGTTCTCTTACCAGTTTACAGTTAGAGGCTGATAGAGGTGGGAGAATAATGATACGTGAATAAGAAATGGAAACGTTTTACAATGGTAATAATGTGTATTTTCTAAATTTAGAAAATAAGAAATTATGAATATATGGAAACGGGAAATAGGGGAATGGGGAAATGAATAAATTAACGATAAATTAATTGAAAGGGAAAAATATTGATTGATGATTAATCGATACAATCTCCATGAGGAAATAAGATCATTGTATGTATGGATGTGTTCCTTTGATAGTTAAATAACCGAGTATCAAAGTTTAGACTGTATTTCCGTCGTCAATACGGAGAGACCAGAATCAGATTTATTATCTGAAAACAACTCCGTATGGGTATTAGCGTTGCGAATCAAATACAATCAAGATAATTGAAGACAGAGTTTATGCAAGGGTTGTTCTGGCAAATCCAAGGTAGAAATTTCCTAAGATGGATTTACAAAATAGTTCCCTCGGTTTATCTAGTCCAAGGACAATCTGTATAGAAAAATGTCTGACAGAGTATATTTAATAGATCGCATAAGTTGGTCTCTTCAAATGTATTTACGTTTGGTGGCGGAGGAATTCATTTCTCTTAGCTGTATACTCGTAGTATTTTTTGAGAAATCAATTTGTGATTTGGCGGGTATGAAAGTGAATAAAGGTGTGATATGTGTGTATGGCCTCTAGCCTCAAAACCGAGAAACAGAAAAAATCGGGTAGGTCGCATGGCTAAGTGGGTAGCTACCAATTAGGGTTTATTATCACCTAATCTAGAGAAATTTCATTTACATCTTTAACCTATTTCGATGCTGATGCTTTCGGGTAACGTTTGTTGGTCCCAACCGTTGGTGATAATATGTTCGGTACACTCAAGCTAAATGAGTGATCGTTCATGTTTAACCTGGGTTGCAAGATGTTCTTATTGATCCCGGTGTATTCCTCTCTAGAGGTAGACTGTCGGAAGGTGGTCCCATACCTTGCCAGTTGGAACTCATTACCCAATAAGCGCTCATGGTTTTTGATTATATATTATGTATGTGGAATGTGAGATGAAAGCGCTCTACTAGTGATTATTTAGTTGTGGTTGATAGACATTATTATAATATCAAAAGAGTTTTGATATAAAGATTATCGTTTCTTTCAAAGGGATTTGAAAGTTAAATCAAGTGCTTTGGATTTTCATAAGGGAAAAACCCATTCCGTGTTATACGGCGTGGTCTTATGAGATATCGTTTATTTTCTCTAACTGTTTTAGATTGTTTACTCACACCAGTCCCATGAATGACCCAAAGCTTTTTTTTGTTTTGTTTTCCCTAAACTCTTGGGTGCCAAATTTTGTATGGGCAGTCAAGTAGTTAGGATTTTACAGATATACTTGGAGAGCTCGAGCAGAAGGCTTCAGGATTATATAGCAATTGTTTATTTCCGTTGTATTGTAAGTGTTGTACTACGATAATGGTATTGTATACAAATTTTGGTTTTATTTCAAGTTATGCTATATAATATATTATTCATTCCGCTGTGAGATTCAAGTTACTCTGATGTTGTAGTTATGTTCTTCTATTCTAATTTTTTATCTTATGTATTCTCACTCTCAAATTTCTTTCTATTAACGATCTGGAATGTTTGATGCCTGAATAATTAACATGGGTTTTATGTGGATTTTCTAGGTCGAAATTCCCGGATCGTTAAATATGAAATCCATGTAACTGAAATTATATGGAAATTGGTTGAGTCGCATTTTGATTCAGAAATAAGGAATATTTTAAAATAAAGAATATTTTAAAATAACGAATATTTTAAAATAATATTTAGCGAATAATAAAAATATGATTTGGATGTCCGATTTCGGATGGACACGAAAATATATAAAAATATGAAGCCGAGTTAAGTATAGAAACGCTATTTTAACTCGAACGGAATTTTCTGTCAATTTTATTCATTTTAAAATGAATACCGAAAAGAATTGATTAAAAATATGATATTTTTAAAATATTATCATTTTAATTTTATAATGATAAGGTATATTCAATTTTGATTTAAAAATTGAAAATGAAGTTGAAATCGTTTTAAAATGAACTTATAAATGATTTATTAAATATGTTTTAAATAGAAATCGACGATATACATATTGATGTAATAGGAGATCCGACCGTCGGATTCTACTAAAACCATTAACTTCAAATTGATGTAATAGGATTTAACAACCCGGAAAATACGAGCCAATTTAAAATTTTTAAATTGGATATTTTAAAGGAATTTAAACAATTGAAATAGAATATTTCAATAAAATAGTGAATTAGAAATAGTATGGCAGTTTGAAAATTTGAATTCAAACTTTGACTAACTGTGCCGGGTGCAAAATATAACGGATTTTAGTGAAACCAAAAATATTTAAATCTGTTTATGAATATCTTTCTAACGAATTTGAAAAATCGAAGTTTCATAGCGGGATTCAAAAGTTATGGCCAAATGAATTTTCAGAAAGGTCGCTATAAAGAATATATAGCCCTTGAAAATAGACATTTTGCAAACAACCTCGGAATTCGACGAAACCACTTTTGTTGGGTCCGGGATGTCAAACTATTGCTAGGTTTCAAATTTCATAATTTTTGAAGCTAGTATGTGAGCGTGGCAAAAGAAAATGTGTTTGGTCAATTTCTGTTAAATTGGATCGACCAGAAAATGGCCATTTTTCAAACAATCTCAGAATTCGACGAAACTAGTTTTGTTGGGACCGTAGCATCAAAACATAGCTAGATTTATTTTTCTGGTATTTTTCGAATCAGTTTGTGGCCCTGGCAAATTGAAATGTACGTTCAAAATGAATATTAAATGTTGTATACTTTAATTTGAAAAATAACTGACTGTAACAGTCAAATTGGCCTAAGAAACATATCCCATTGTGTCTGGGATGGGGGTATTTAGCTAGGGCGACGTTGTTAGGTTGAAATTGGTGTTCGTTTAGACAAGAAGATATTTTTGAATTTAAAATAAATTAAAAATAAAATAACATAGCCAATCACTCACCTTTCTCTCTCATTTTCTTTGACCAGTCAAACCCATTCAAACCCCCCCCCCCCCCCGAACGATGGAGCAGCTCCAAGCTTCCCACCCATTTTACGATCGATCCAAGGAGAATTAGACCGCTTCCCTTTGCAACTTATTGAAGCTCATTCCCTCCTCTATAAATCCATACAACTTTCGCCTGGTATAGTGGGATATTTTCGTCGAATCACCTCGAAGAAGGCATCGACTTTGGAACTCCGTCGTGAGCTACAGGGACCATCGGATTGGGTGCCACCACCGGCGCCGGAAACCCTGTTCGAAGCTCTTCAACGCGGCTGCACCTGATCAAGACAATACTTCATGGATCGAGTGAAATTTTAAAACCTAGTTTCGAGCAGGTTATAGAAAGGTATGGCTTGTTTATCTGAAATGATTTTAACGGCTTAAAAGTGTTGCAAACTTTGAAAAATCATATCTTTATGGTGTGTTAACGAAATTCGATGAAACAGGAAACAACGTGACCGCAAGGAGGCTCTCTACATTCTAAAAGAGACCGTGGATTTTTCTGAGCTCGCTAAGATTTTTAGCACCTCGACAACCAGTGTGAGATTTCTAAATTGAAATGTGAATAGAAATGTGATGTATAAATTATATAAGCGAAATATAAATTATACACGTGTCGTATACCTCATGTACATGCGTTGTGTAAGCTATATGAGCAAAGTATGAATTATACATGCATTGTATAAATGATATGTGTGTTGAAATGCAAGTGAAATATAGAAATAATATATATATATATATACTCCCCTCGTCCACAAACCATGGATGATATTTATTGATTGTGAATTGGTGTGAAAAATTTGGTGAATAATGCGAATGGTTGATAGAATTGTTTATGGTTGATATTGTTTCGTTGTGGTTGAAAAATATCCATTGGTGATTGAAACAAATTTGAAATAATTGTGGAAAAGAAAATCATACTCGCCTACGTGCGAATTAGATGTATGAAATCCCCATTGTCAAAAACCACGAGGTTTTAAGGTAGAGCGAGGAGCCGTACTCGGGACGGTGCCGGTTTTAACTACCCTGCCGTTATGCTGCTGAAATTTTGAATAATATTCATGTGTTAGAATTATTTTCATATATTAAAATTATTTTCATGTGTTGAAACCAAAGTCATGTGTTGAAAATATCCATGAGTGGAAAATGCTCATGTGTTGAGAAGTCATGTGTTGAAAATTAAATTCATGTGTTGAATGAATAATGTGTTTAAACAATAAAAATCGCATTTTTATAATATATATGAAGTATGTAAAATATTCGCGTTATAAATAAATTGTTTCAACAATAAAAATTTCATCTTTCTTATATGAACAAACTATATAAAATATCCATGTGTGGAAATGCTCATGTGTTGAGAAGTGCGTATGTTGAAAAGGTTCATGTGTTGAATAAAAAGATCGAACAATAAAAATTACATTTTTATTGAAATTATGAAGTGTTAAAAACATTCATGTATTGAATAAATATTTTAGATGACAAAAATACCATTTTTATCATATATGTGATTTGATAAAAATATACGAGTGTTGAAATAAATATTTGTGAAATGAATATTATTTTTAACATGTATAGGAACTAAATGAAATAGTCATGTGTTGAAATATATTTTAATTCGCCAAAAATATCATTTTTGAAATGTGAAGTGTTAAAAATAACCACTTGTTCGAATAAATATGCATGAGTTGAAATATTCATTAATTAGCTAATGATATGATTATTGCTTGTGTATGCAACATTAGAATGAATGGTGACTTTAAACCAAATTGAATCAAATATGAAGTTGAATGGAAAATGATAAGTGATAAGAATTGCACATATGTACATGCATATTTATTGAACAGGTTATAGCAAAGAGGATAGAGAAGAGGAATAAAATTATGTGCCCGACAAATAGGTACATGTTTACTGTTTTGCTTGGGTGATGATTTTATGAGCGTATTGGCTAGACGCTTGGCTTTTTCTTTTTCTTTATGAGATGAGACGCCCGTGTGGCTATTTGGGAATTTTCCCAGCCCCTCCCGTACAAAGGAGGTTATGGTGAAATTTTCCAAACTTTAAAGGCATTAGTGAAATATTTGAAGTGAAAACGAAATTGAAATCGTTGAATGAACTATATATATATATATATATATATATATATATATATATAATTAAAATGAATCGTGGCCGTGCAGTTCGTGTTTTGAAACCGTGATTTCAAAAGACTAGTGCAGGAAATCCGACCATCGGATTCTCCCGAAACCGCAACCGTTGGGTTCGCCTTGGAAATATCTTTCCAACGGCACCAACTTAGTAAAGATTCGACGGTTGGATTCTCTGGAATGTTTAATTCAAATCTGAAGAAAAACAGCGCCAGAATCAATTATATTAATATATAAATATAAATATAATTAAATAAAATCGAATAACGACGCTGTAGTTCGTTTTTTTGAAATCGTAACTTCAAACGACTAGTGTGGGAAATCCGACCGTCGGATTTTCCCAAAACTGAAACCGTTGGATTCGTTTTGAAAGGATCTTTCTAATGAAATAAAATTTGTGAAGATCCAACGGTTAGATTTTCAGATATGTGTAAAACAAATTTAGTGAAAAATAGCGCCAGTGCCTCGGCACGACCTGAAACGTCGTTTAGTTAAATATGGCCGTTTTTAAATAAATAAAAATGGCGATATATCATTATAAAATATTATAAACGATATAGAATGGAAATAAACCGATTTTGCTGGGTTTGCTGGATATGTGATGGTTGAATGTATTTAACATAAAAATTATACTAAGGAACCGAAATGTGAATGTTGAGTAATTTAACCATGTGAAGAATCGATTTGAAAATCTAAATATACGTGGATTATTTGAAAAGGCCGAGTTAATTCTCATTTCTAATAATCGATCGACGGTGAGAAGTCGAAGAGATGAAGACGGTTCAAGACCGACGATCTTCACATTGGATGGATGGGCGCTACTGATGCTCGTGATTAGAGTAGCTACCTTGAAGGAGCTGAAGTAGTAGCCGTCTGGACGTATTGTTGATTGTGCGGATATGCGAGGAATATGGTGCCTCCGGCTTCGTTCAAACCCAGAACGAACTTGTAAATGGACTGTGTGTCTGACATTGGATTTTGTTATGTGCTGATTGATCTCTGTTAAATATATATCTGTTTGGCGGCGGAGAATTTATTCTCTTGCTTAACGCCCTTCTCTAAGACGTATGAGCTCAGAGGTTATATATAGATAGAAATCAGTCGCATGGAGTGGATTGCTTGTGTGGCACGCCTAAGTGGCATATGATCAAGGCTTCTGTTGCAAAGCAAAGTCTTGTGGTTGATGATCAAAGCATGGTCTGTGTGATGTAGCTTTGTGTATAACGTGGATTCGCGAGCCTCACACCTCAGTACGAGTCAAAAACGGGAGAAGGATCACTGGGAGAACACGACGTTTCTTTCTAGCTACGGTGGTGTCAGTGACCTACCAACCCTGACATTTATATATACTTTTCATCTGTGTGGTTGTTGGAATGCGAGGCGCCTCGATTATAGGTCTGTAAGGACTGGGAAACATGTGTTTAGGAATTGCCAATCCTCAAAATTAAGAGAGGACCGGCCCAGCCGATTCCAAGGACCGTTGTATGCGATCCTGGGACATTTGCTATAGTGTCTCGAATGGAGAAGAGCTTGCCCCTTGCCTCGACTCATGATGGAATCCAATTTCCAATACGAAATTGCGAATGTGATTGTATTACTAGTATGGCGACATGATATATGGCACCCATGCCGTCTAGGATTGATATTTATGATTGAATTTTCTTTTGAAACATATATGCACTAGTAATAATATCAAACACTTTTGTTTTATACGTATGAAGCATTTTTGGCTATTATAAGGCAGAACTCTATCCTCCAGCTTGTGTTGCATTGTATGATGGGACCTGAGTCTTATAATGGCTTCATTTTTATAAAAAGCATTGCGATGATTTAATCATTTACTTTATTTCATGCACTAGCACTCATTGGAGTAAACCCGTTCCGCGAAAGTTGCGTGGTCCTTTGATTTGCCTTATTACTATTGTTTGATAAGTTAAATAGATTTCTCATACCAGTCCCATGAGTGACTCGTAGTTTGTTTCACCTTGCAAACTCGGGTGCCCTCATTTTCACACGGGTAGCCTAGTTACATGTAGCTGACATATTTTGGCTTGGCACCATAGTAGAGGTGCACTTTTGGACTCATGGCGAGGCTTGACTACATTGTGATGATTGTGACTTTTCCGCCATTATTGTATATGTGTTATGATTCCGCCGCAGGCGATGTAGACTGATTATGTATTGTTATGCACTAAGTTGTATCCTGCACTGTGCTCTCTGATGTGGTGATATATATGTGATTCCGCTGTCATATTTGTGTAAATTATTCTATTTCTTGTTTATGCTATTATCTGTAATCTGCAAATGATGATTGATGTGTTATATTCCAATGATTATCCTTAGGACCGTGGCACGGGGTTTTGGGATCGTCACAGCTGGTATCGGAGCTTTAGTTAACCTTAGTTCTGGAATTTAACACATTAAACACTTCGTCAGAATAGAATCAGCAGTATTCTAAGGCGAGTAGCTCATTAGAGATAGGACTAGTAATGTCCTAGAATGAGCTAAACAGAATAGCAAAAACAATTTGAATAGTACATCGTTGTCTTTCCTTAAGTTCTTCTGCTTTACCATACAATAAAATTATCGTTTCTGTAGGCTGACTCTTTTCTTGTTTCTTCAAAACTTGAACAATGGCTACCCGAGCAGCCGCTGGTAGAGGAGGCCGAGCTGGCCGTTGCAGAGGACGATGAGAAGTCTCAGCTGAAGATGGACCCTTAATACAACCCCTGGCCGCTCAACCATTCGAGCTTGACCGCATGGCAAAAAGGTACAAGAACCTAGGAGGAAAAACCTTCTCTGGAACGGGCACTGTAATTGACGCCCTAGCATGGCTGAAAACATGCGAGAAGATACTAGGAGGCCTGAGGCTAGGTGATCAAGACAAAGCTTTCATGGGTGCTGTAACGACTCAGGAATTTTCGGCCCTGAAAATTGACATAAATACCTTTTTCCGTACTCATGACGACCTCCTAAACACCGAAAACACTGGACGTTATTAGAAAGAAATTAGAGGGCGGGATAAGAAAGAAAGAAATATTAGAATAGAAGAAGAAGAAGAATCAACACAGAGTCTCACATCGCAGCGGAACAAAATATAATACAGAAATAATTTTATTGAGAGCTTGAAATAACTTACAATCATCAGAGTACATCAACTTATCCGGACAGTTATAATAATCCGTCCTCATATACAACACACAGCGGCAAGATACTAGATCTGAACACCTTCAGCTCGTCTTTGAACTTCACAGCATTCGATAACCTGAACCTGTACATCCCGGGCTAACCCGAGCATTTACAAAACACCGGGTCAGTCTGGTGAACCAGAGTGAGATAAACTCGCACAGTATTAAGGTATCACACAACTTGATTTTAAAGTTAAAATCCTTTCGAAAGAAAATGAAAATCGTAAGACCAGATCCACACATAAATATGGACGGTTTTTACCTTACGATAACCCAAAACAGTTTTTGAAATCAATATCTAGTCTGATATTATGATAATGTCTAAATACAAGTAATATCAAATCTAGTAGAACGCTTGCATCTCACGCTCTACATATATAGTATACAAACAAAACCGCGGGCGCTTATTGGAGATTGGATTCCAACCATGACAAGGTACGGGACCACCTGCCGATCGTATATCTCTAGAGACGAATACACTGGGTTCAACAAGAATGTCTTGCAACCCGGCCCTCACATGACCGACCACTCATTTCGCTTGAGTGTATCGAATGTATATCACCAACGTTTGGGTGCGACCCACCGTCTTCCCGAAAAGGGACAGCATCGAATAGATTAAAGAAGCAAATAAGATTTCCTCTAGATAGGTGATTATACACTCTAATGGGAGCGACCCACATAGCCATGCTGCCTGCCCGATTTTTGTCATCTACCGGCTGTGAGGCTTGAGGTCAGAATTTCCTTCGAAAACATCTGATCGCCATGCACTTTGAATGCCACATCGTCAAATCCATTAGATATCGCTAATTGACGACCACAAAAATACTCTAGTTGGGAGCTAATCAACTATGGCACGTTTGAAGACATCAACGTACTCGATCCTTTTGGAAATACTCTGTCAGACACTCGTCCATACAAGTCATCCATGAACAGGATGAACCGAAGGCACTCTCCTACTGCATCTCATATAGGAATCACCCCAATGATCAGTAGCGAGTAGTCCTTGCAATCCACAGATTTCATCCACGACAGAACCCCAGTGTATCTCCGGGTCGAATCAGAGATTGTAAGTGGTTCTTCCGTTTTATGAAGATCTATGGTCTTCAATGCTCCATCTCGATCGTCATTTGACGTCTTCTATAATTTCGTATTTGTTGGACGGAATGGTTTTCGAATATAACTTCGATCCCGGCCTTCCCGTACGAACAAACGTATAGGCCAGATTTGATAGTTGGTGATTTAACTATCAAATAAACAACCATTCAACCATAAAATAAAAATAGAATTTACTGTTCAGTGTTCAGCATTTGCTTGGCCTTTTAATCCAAATAATTAAAATTTCTTATTTCTCAATATCTTGGAACTCAGTATTTTCCAACTTATTATTCGTAAAACAACAATTTGAAATATATTTCATTAATTTGCTTCACAGCTTCCCGTGTTCATTCTTACTGGAAAAAAACCCAATCTTACATTTCCTTTCTGTTGAAATTCTCTTATATTTCCTTTTGACTTTGGTATTCTCATCCTGTATGTATATACCTCAGTGTTTCGCTAAACATTGTATTATTATTTCTAAATGAAATAATAAACTCCTACTATCCTTTACATCATCATAACAAATATCATCTTCGGGTAATTTCGAAGTCGTTCAAGTTGGGGTATTTTAATTATCTCTGACCTTGATCTACAACGTCCTTCCCTTCAGATAAATATAAGTCATAATCCAAAAACTAATATCTCATTCCAATATCAATTTGAATTCTATTCAAAATATAACTCCAAAAATCTACTTTATCTTTTTATACATATACTTGATATTACTCAATTCATCGATTACTTAATCCTTATCAACATCACTCTTGTTAACTCCGAATATATTCAAATACTTTGTTCCCTAGCTGGGTTGTTCTCACAATAACTATTACCTAATTCATTTGCCAAAACTCGATTTCAAATCCCTTTATCCCCATTCCCTTTTCCTTTCGGGGAATCTAAATTTCCAATTACTTATTTAATTCCACACTTAAGCAATTCTAATTCAAAATCAACCTCTTTACTTCCCATGCTCTTTATAAACCTTGGTTTTCCACTTCAGGTTTAATTATAACTCCTTTATACCTTCATTTTCCTTTACTTAATCTAACTGTCAAGTAAACCCTTTATTTAAGTTATGAGTTCGTTTAAATCCCTTTATAACTCCATTTAATTCAAATATAAAACTCGTTCAAAATCCCTTCTCAAAGTTTAACTATATTCCCTTCCAAGGTCGGTTATTTATCTAAATGTAGTTCATTTAAGAAGTAATTACACAAATTAAACTAAATAATTAACTACTATAAAATCAGTTAACTACTTTATGTAAAAGTAGGTCTTAGTTAAACCGGAACTTGGTTACCTCAAAACACAATTAATTCTTTAATCAATTCCAGTTAATTCCTCCTTTAAATTAATCCATACTAAATTAATTAATTAAATAACCTCTTTAATTGTTCTTAGCAAAACAATTAATCGAATTCTAAACTGTTAGGTTATTACATGTCCATCGGCTTACAATTTCTCTTAACATAAGGGTTTTTCTTATCAAACAATTTAATAATAACTTATAGCCCTTTGAATAATAATAGTCCCTATTTCTATTTAAAATTGCTCTATTCAAAATAGTATATTTAAAACCCATTTCAATTATAAAGTAAATTTATAATCTCATAAGGGTCGACCCACTTAATGATAAAAATCCATATCTGTAAAATGATTGGTTAACAGACAATGTGATGCCAGATTATTCAACCAATATTCCTACTGGTTAGAACAAATCAAAATGTTGAATTTCAATTCAACGGTTATCGATCAAATCAACTGTCCAATCAAAATTATTACCTTTATCTGATAATAACAACCATCAATCAACTAACAGATCATACAAACAATCCAAACCATTCCAATCACGTTTATTTTATAAACGTGAACAATCAAGGAAAATTTCCTTTATTGGATTTAATCGTTAAAAATAACGATTATATATCTCACTGATTTTAAACGACCGTTTAAATCCATTTTTCGAATCAACAATATAACTAGCAGGCAGTCAATAACTAGCAACCAGAGAACATAGAAATAAAAACCCAATTTATATAAAATATAAACGGGTAGAACTTAGGGAGGTTAACTCACTTTGATCGGTTGGGTCGTTCAGCACTGGTTTTAATTAAATTAAACAACATTTAATTTAATTAAAAGTTTTCCGTCCTTCCAGTCCTGACAGACACTGCTCCATCTCGATCTTCTCATTTCAACGGTCCCAACGAACCTGATTTTGTCAAAATCCGTTAACGTATGCGCGATATATCGCATTAACTAATTTATATAGTGATTTAATTATCAAACATGAATTAATAAATTTAAATGGGCCTTTACCATTTATTAGTTCGGCCTGCTTTTCCCAACCCGCACCCATCTAACAAAACCCTTTCCCCTTAATCCCAATCCTCAGAAAAACCATCGCCTCCACAAAATTTATTTCCCAAGGCCGAAACCCTAGCCGCCTTTCCCCTTTCTGTCTTCGTCAGAGATCGAAACCAGTTGTGTCGCACCCCTCAACGCCACCATCTTCGATCTTCACTTCGATTTCTTCCTCCAATCGATTTGTCAAACCCCCGAATCCACTCCTGCCGTCAACGCCACTTCGTCGATCGACCCTGAGCCTTCCCGTTCCCCTATAGGCTATCAGCGAACCAATACGAGGCCTCATCTGTGCGAATCACCGAACCTAGGTCAGCGGGCCCAAACAAAACATCAGGGAATTCATCGCAGGCATCTCTAAGCTAAGTATTTTTAACTAAATTTTTGCTTTGATTCCTTGTAAGTGGTTCTAGTAATTTTATGTATTGATTTGTTTGTTCTGGAGTGATGAAACACAATGCGTGATACCCATATTTATAGTGTCAGTTCTGGTTTGGATATGCTCAACGTCTATCATCACTTGCTCTAGGTAGATTCAGCTATGTTTAGGCCATTGGGGTTTTGCTTTTAGATCAGTGTACTGGTGATGGTTTTGTGTGATGGTATTGATCACTGCAACTCGTTTTGGTAAATATTTTGTGAATTTAAGTTAGATTTTAGTACAATTCTGTTCACAGTGATTGAAATGGCCTATGTTTAGGTGAGATAGGAGCTATGACATGTTTTATTCACTTCAGAGATTTAAATCTGAATGTGGGTTCTACGTTAGATTTTCCTATGTATGGTTCAGTCTTCATTAATTTATATTCGATTGAAATGGTATAAATATATACATACGTTGGATTTGATTCCACTTAGCTATGTAGTTATTTCTGGAAAAAAATCTATATAGGTTTGATAACATATACATACACATGTTATGCCGTACACTTCTGATATATACATATAGCTGTATTCTAGATTTGAAGTCCAAATTTTTGGAAAAATAATAATAATATAGAGCATAGATTCAGTATATGTGAATATGTATATATATCAATTCCTTTGTACAAAAGGGATAAACATATAAATACATTTTGACTTATTTATAGCCGTTTGTCGTACTTTGATGTATAAATATATACATCTGTTTTTCTTTGGCTATGCATTGTCTATAAGTTTAGCTTTTGGTCAAGTAGACTTAGTTTCTTTTGAACATACCATGTTTGCTGGCCGAATCTGTGTCATTCATAGTAAATTTTGATTAATTATTTTTATTGCTTTTAATTAAATCAAAGTAATCTTTAAAAAAATAGAATGATCTGTGCTTTTGTTGAGATTATGGTTGCTGCTAGGATTTGATAAGTCTGCATCCATTATAAGATGATAGCATATATTGCTACTTAGTAAGTTCAACTCTTACTGCTATAGACAACAATTTGCATGAACAAGTCTCCATTCATCTTTAATCTTATCTAGAAAAACATTAGTCATTGTCTTTACTTTGATCTATAGGAAGAGACAAGCCCAAATATTTGATTTCTAGGCTTTCTTCAACCAACCATAAGCATCCTAGAACTTCAGCTTTATAGTAAAGCCTGCATACTTTGACGGCAACTTAATTTTTTTAGAACTAACATTAACAAATTTGACCTTGATAGATAACATGAGGTCATCACCCTATACTAGACAAGAAATGCTATGTTTAACTCTGTTAGTAAGTATTGTCTTGTCTTGTCTCTTAGCTGTTCTACTGCTGTTATTTATTATGTACAGGAATACATTAGCTGCGCATAACTTGTTTTGCATTAGCTATGTGTTGTCTGTTTTCAACTGTTCATGATTTTCCCTATTTGATCTATGTACCTGCACATGGTTAGTTGTTTAGCTACTTTCTTATCTGATTTTCTATAGCTGTTCCAATTTGAATTCTTTTATACTAATAGGTTTTTCCTTGCAGCTGTTACCATTTTCAGGGACGGACGAGATGGAAGCAAGACATGCCGTAATTAAATGAGCTGTTGTTTTTCCATTCTACTTTGTGATGTATGAAAATTCCACATGTATTTCCCTTTGTTGTTTATGTACTGTAAAGCTTTGATGCATGAATATATATATATATATATATATATTTTTCTGCCATAAGCTTTTCAGTCAGACAAGAAATTGTGTATATAAACTAGTGGAGATTTCATGCAACAATGTTTGGTTTTGCTATTACTTTTTTTTATTAGCATCTCATGTTTAATATTATATATGTTTCAGTTTTGATGTCCTTGTAGCAGCATTTCTGCTTGTTGAACAAATGCAATGAAAGTAGGGTATTCGGGTTTCATTGTTTTGTAGAACCAAATAGGTGTTGATGGATATATATATATATATATATATATAGAAAATGCTAACTTTAACAAAAATAAATAAATGTTATCGTATTTGTTACAAAAACAGTGTAGAATTCAAAACTCATCCATTAAGGTTCTAGGTTTAAATGACATTTCCTTTATATAAAAATCCCTTTATAATTATACATCCATATATATTAAATATATGAATTATGTATACATTAAATCCATATAAAAATTCCAAATCGATATTTAAATATATTAAATATTTAACAATCAAAAGTACGGGTTGTTACAGGTGCTTGGCTTCTACAAGTGGAAGCTGAACTATGGTGGGAAGCACTTACCGCAACAAATAGAAATGCTGCTAGGACCTGGGACGAATTCAAAGAATTATTCAAAGAAAAGTATGTCCCAGAGCAAGCCCTTGAGCGCATGCACGACGAATTCGCAAACCTCTAGCAGGGGGATCTCTCGGTGCAAGACTATCTGAACAAGTTTACACAATTATCCAGTTATGCTCCTGAGCTCATCGCCACCGCAAAGTCCAAGAACAAGAGGTTCATCCTCGGGCTGAAGCGAAAGTACCAAGACAGGGCAATGGCCCACATCAAGCTGGCGTTTAATGAATTAGTGGAGATGGCGTGCAACTATGAGGACCTGGATCAAAGGCACTTGGATCAGGATCGTGCTAAAAGCCAGGAGGGGAATAAGAGCAAGCCCGCTACAAAGTAGCCAGAATCAAGCAACGCGGCGTCGTCGAATCAGCAGACTAGCAGGCCGCCAAAGGGAAGCTGCTACAATTGTGGTAAGGTGGGGCACTACTCAAATGTTTGCACAGCCCCGAAAAGGCAGAAGACCGACTCTCAAGGTTCAAGCCAGGGCTCTCGGAACCCTCGTTCATGCTTTAACTGCCGCAGGACAGGACACCTTGTCAGAGAATGTCCCTTGCTTAAGAAGGCCGAGGTTGCGCACATATATGATGGGACGAACCCGCCGGCTGCTTCCGACGGAGCAGGTAAACCCGATGTTTTGGGAGGTAACCTTACAATTAAAAATATTCCTGTCTCTGTATTATTTGACACGGGTGCATCACGTAGTTTTATTGCTAGTAACACAGTTCACAAATTAAAGTTAAAACAAAGAAAGCTCAAAGAATCGGTTAAAGTTCATAATCCTATAGGGGGTTCGATTATTCTCAGTTCATATTGTAAAGTACCTGCTTCCTTTTTTCGATACCGGTTTCCTTTTGACCTAGTCGATATGGATTTTCCTGAGTTTGACATCATTCTCGGGCTTGATTGGTTAACGAAATACGAAGCCGAAGTAAAGTGTGTGGAAAGGATAGTAAAAATTCGAACGAAGCTTGGATATATTACTGTACCATGCCATGGTTCTAATCCAGATAGAAAGGAATTTTGGTCTGCGTTAGAAGTTATCCCCACTTCCTTAGAAAAGATTCTTGTTGTTAGAAACTATGCGGATGTGTTTGAAGAAGTCGAAAACTTACCTCCGCAAAGAGAAATAGAATTCAGAATCGAACTAATTCCCAATGCCAGACCAGTGGTACATCCAATTAGAAGAATGACTCCAAAGGAAAAGGAAAAATTAGGTGACCAAACTCGTCAACTGCTATGGAAGGGTCTGATCATACCTAGCTTTTCTAGTTGGGGTGCAGCTGTAGTGTTTGTCCCAATGTCAGACGGTACTCTTCGATTGTGTGTTGACTACCGAGACCTCAACAAACAGACACTCAAAAACAAATACCCATTACCCCGGATCGATGATCTGCTAGACCAATTAAATGGGGCGAGAGTATTTTCCCGAATGGACCAAGCTACGGGTTTTCATCAATTGAGGATTGCCGAAGAGTGTGTTCCTTTGACAGCTTTCAGAGGTCCAGACATATTTTATGAATGGTTAGTAATGTCGTTCGGCCTATGCAATGCTCCAGCATACTTTGTCGATCTAATGAATAGAGTGTTCAGGGGCGTTCTGAATAAATTTGTCCTCGTATTCATCGATGATATTTTAATCTACTCCAAATCAAAACCTGAGCATGAAAAACACTTAGAACAAGTATTGGAAATTCTGAGAAAGAACGTCTTCAAAGCCAAATTCTCTAAATGTGTCTTCTGGCAAGAAGAAGTGAAGTTCCTTGGCCATTTCGTGTCAAAGGAAGGGATTTCTGTAGATCCGAGCAAAATTACAGCAATTCAAGACTGGAAACAGCCTACCACACCCACAGAGGTCAAGAGTTTTATGGGGTTGGCTAGTTATTATCAAAATTTCGTTAAGGATTTCTCGAAGATATCCGGTCCGTTAATGAAGCTTATGAAGAAACACGAGAAATTTAAGTGGACTTCCGACTATGAGGAAGCTTTCCAGGAATTGAAATCAAAGCTAACAACTGCTCCAGTGTTAACCATCATCGATGGCAATCAGGATTTGACAGTTTGGACAGATGCTTCTATTAGAGTTCTTGGTGTAGTGTTAATGCAAAGAGGCTAAGTAGTCGCTTATGCAAGCCGCCAGCTGAAACCGCATGAGAAGAATTATGTAACTCATGATCTTGAGTTGCTAGCCATCGTTTTTGCTTTGAAAATCTGGAGGCATTACTTATTGGGTGAGAAATTCGAACTGCATACAGATCATTAATCATTGAAGTATTTATTCACCCAGAAAGATCTGAATTTGACACAGCAGCGCTAACTAGAATTTCTTGCAGCGTATGATCTAGATATCCTGTATACGCCGGGAAAGGCTAACGTTGTAGCGGATGCGCTTAGTAGAAAAACCGCAATCATTGCCAATCTTATAATTACGCCTGGATTGATTGATAAGATATCTGCTCTCCGGAAGAATGATCACTTCATTCAATGGATCAGTGGGAGAATACAGAAGGGCAAGCCCTCAAGTTTTTAGATAGATAAAGAAGAAGTTCTGAGACTGAAAGGGAGAATTTGTGTTCCCAACATCCTAGAGCTCAAAAGAGAGGTGCTTGATGAATGCCATAAATCCAAGCTTTGCATTCATCCTAGAGTAAGTAAAATGTACAACGATATCAAATGCACATTTTGGTGGAAGGCGATGAAGAGGGATATTTCTTTATATGTTAGCAGATGACCTACTTGTCAATTAGTCAAGAGCGACCAACAAAAGCTAGCCGGATTGTTGCAACCGTTGGAAGTCCCAGGTTGGAAATGGGAACAGATTTCCATGGATTTCATAGATGGTTTGCCCCGAAACCAAGAAAGGTAATGATAGTATTTGGGTAATCGTAGATCACTTCACGAAGACTGCCCATTTCATACCTGTCTGATCCAATAGAACCGCTCAAAGTCTAGCACAGATATATTTCAATGAAATTGTTAAGCTGCATGGAATTCCCATCAGCATAGTCAGTGATAGAGACCCAATATTTGCTAGCAAATTCTGGGAGGCATTCCAGACAGAATTGGGAACAAAACTGAACATGAGCACCGCTTATTACCCTCAGACAGATGGCCAAACTGAGCGAGTGAATAGAATTCTAGAAGATTTACTGCGGGCTTGTATTATTGATTTTGGTGGGTCATGGGAAGATCACTTGCATTTGGCAGAATTCTCATATAACAATAACTATCAAGCAAGTTTGGGAATGTCGCCATTTGAAGCATTATATGGCAGAACGTGCAGATCTCCAGCATGTTGGGTAGAACCTGGCAACAAACTTGTGTTGGGACCCGATATGATTAGAGAAGCATCTGATAAAGTCGACTTCATCATAAAGCGATTGAAAACCGCGCAAGGCCGAAAGAAAAGTTATGCGGATTCTAGAAGAAGAGATTTGACATTTGCTGCTGGTGATCATGTTTATTTGAAAGTTTCTCCGATGAGAGGAGTAATCAGATTTGGAAAAACTGGAAAATTAGCACCCAGGTTTATTGGTCCCTTTCCTATACTAGAACGAATTGGAACTCTTGCTTATAGGGTTCAATTACCTGATTGGTTGCCTGGAGGGCATGATGTATTTCACGTATCTCAACTTAGAAGACATGTGCGTGATCCAGACCTTGTTGTAGAAGAAGCAGCGCAACAGGGCTTGGAAATCACTCCAGAATTAGCAGTCAGAAGGGAGCCATTAAAGATTGTTGGCAAAGAAACTAAACAGCTAAGGAGCAAGAAGGTTCATTTAGTTAAAGTGCAGTGGAGTAGTGATCCTAGAGACTGTACTTGGGAGACTGAGGAAAGCATTAAGCAAGCTTTCCCCAAATGCAGAGTGGACTTCTCTGACTAACTCCGGTGCAAGTTACCGTCATAATACTTTGCATTTACATTTTTGTTTCCTACTTTACTGTTGTTTCCTTTTCGGGGACAAAAAGTTTTAAGTGGGGTAGATTGTAACAACCCGGAAAATATGAGCCAATTAAAATTTTTTAAATTGGATATATTAAAGGAATTTAAACAATTGAAATAGAATATTTCAATAAATAGTGAATTTGAAATATTATGGCAGTTTGAAAATTTGAATTCAAGCTTTGACTAACTGTGCCGGGTGCAAAATATAACGGATTTTAGTGAAACCAAAAATATTTAAATCTGTTTATGAATATCTTTCTAACGAATCTGAAAAATCGAAGTTTCATAGCAGGAATCAAAGGTTATGGCCAAATGAATTTTCAGAAAGGTCGCTATAGAGAATATATAGCCCTTGAAAATAGACATTTTGCAAACAACCTCGGAATTCAACGAAACAACTTTTGTTGGGTCCGGGATGTCAAACTATTGCTAGGTTTCAAATTTCATAATTTTTGAAGCTAGTATGTGAGCGTGGCAAAAGAAAATGTGTTTGGTCAATTTCTGTTAAATTGGATCGACTAGAAAATGGCCATTTTTCAAACGATCTCAGAATTCAATGAAACTAGTTTTGTTGGGACCCTAGCGTCAAAACATAGCTAGATGTATTTTTTCTGGAATTTTTCGAATCAATTTGTGGCCCTGGCAAATTGAAATGTACGTTCAAATTAAATATTAAATGTTGTATACTTTAATTTGAAAAATAACTGATTGTAACAGTCGAATTGGCCTATGAAACATATCCCATTGTGCCCGGGATGGGGGTATATAGCTAGGGGTGACAGTCGTTAGGTTGAAATTGGTGTTCGTTTAGACAAGAAGATATTTTTGAATTTAAAATAAATTAAAAATAAAATAACATAGCCAATCACTCACCTTTCTCTCTCATTTTCTTTGACCAGTCAAACCCATTCAACCCCCCCCCCCCCCCCCAATGAATGACGGAGCAGCTCCAAGCTTCCAACCCATTTTCCGATCGATCCAAGGAGAATTAGACCCCCTCCCTTTGCAGCTTATTGAAGCTCACTCCCTCCTCTATAAATCCATACAACTTTCGCCTGGTGTAGTGGGATATTTTCATCGAATCACCTCAAAGAAGGCGTCGACTTTGGAGCTCCGTCGTGAGTTATAGGGACCATCGGATTGGGTGCCACCACCAGCGCCGGAAACCCTGTTCGAAGCTCTTCGACGTTGCTGCACCTGATCGAGACAACACTTCATGGATCAAGCGAAAATTTAAAACCTAGTTTCGAGCAGGCTATAGAAAGGTACGGCTTGTTTATCTGAAATGATTTTAATGGCTTAAAAGTGTTGCAAACTTTGAAAAATCATATCTTTATGGTGCGTTAACGAAATTCGATGAAACAGGAAACATTGTGACCGCAAGGAGGCTCTCTACATTCTAGAAGAGACCGCGGATTTTTCTGAGCTAGCTATGATTTTTAGCACCTCGACAACTAATGTGAGATTTCTAAACTGAAATGTGAATAGAAATGTGATGTATAAATTATATAAGCGAAATATAAATTATATACGTGTCATATACCTCATGTACATGCGTTGTGTAAGCTATATGAGCGAAGTATGAATTATACATGCATTGTATAAATGATATGTGTGTTGAAATGCAAGTGAAATATAGAAATAATATATATATATATATATACTCCCCTTGTCCACAAACCATGGATGAAATTTATTGATTGTGAATTTGTGTGAAAAATTTGGTGAATAATGCGAATGGTTGATAGAATTGTTTGTGGTTGATATTGTTTGGTAGTGGTTGAAAAACAACCATTGGTGATTGAAACAAATTTGAAATAATTGTGGAAAAGAAAATCATACTCGCCTGCGTGCAAATTAGATATATGAAATCCCCATTGTCAAAAACCGTGAGGTTTTAAGGTATAGCGAGGAGCCGTACTCGGGACGGTGCCGATTTTAACTACCCTACCGTTATGCTGCCGAAATTTTGAATAATATTCATGTGTTAGAATTATTTTCATATACTAAAATTATTTTCATGTGTTGAAAACAAAGTCATGTGTTGAAAATATCCATGTGTTGAAAATATCCATGTGTGGAAAATGCTCATGTGTTGAGAAGTCATGTGTTGAAAATTAAATTCATGTGTTGAATGAATAAAGTGTTTAAACAATAAAAATCACATTTTTATAATATATATGAAGTATGTAAAATATTCGCGTTATAAATAAATTGTTTCAACAATAAAAATTTCATCTTTCTTATATGAACAAACTATATAAAATATCCATGTGTGGAAATGCTCATGTGTTGAGAAGTGCGTGTGTTGAAAATGTTCATGTGTTGAATAAAAAGATCGAACAATAAAAATTTCATTTTTATTGAATTTATGAAGTGTTAAAAACATTCATGTGTTGAATAAATATTTTAGATGATAAAAATACCATTTTTATCATATATGTGATTTGCTAAAAATATACGAGTGTTGAAATAAATATTTGTGAAATGAATATTATTTTTAACATGTATAGGAACTAAATGAAATAGTCATGTGTTGAAATATATTTTAGTTTGCCAAAAATATCATTTTTGAAATGTGAAGTGTTAAAAATAACCACTTGTTCAAATAAATATGCATGAGTTGAAATATTCATTAATTAGCTAATGATATGATTTTTGCTTGTTTATGCAACATTAGAATGAATGGTGACTTTAAACCAAATTGAATCAAATATGAAGTTGAATGGAAAATGATAAGTGATAAGAATTGCACAAATGTACATGCATATTTATTGAATAGGTTGTAGCAAAGAGGCTAGAGAAGAGGAATAAAATTGTGTGCCCGACAAATAGGTACATGTTTACTGTTTTGCTTGGGTGATGATTTTATGAGCCTATTGGCTAGCCGCTTGGCTTTTTCTTTTTCTTTTTGAGATGAGACGCCCGTGTGGCTATTTGGGAATTTTCCCAGCCCCTCCCATACAAAGGAGGTTATGGCGAAATTTTCCAAAATTTAAAGGCGTTAGTGAAATATTTGAAGTGAAAACGATATTGAAATCGTCGAATGAACTATATATATATATATATATATATAAACAAAATTAAAACAAATCGTGGCCATACCGTTCGTGTTTTGAAACCGTGATTTCAAAAGACTAGTGCGGGAAATCTGACCATCGGATTCTCCCGAAACCGCAACCGTTGGGTTCGCCTTGGAAATATCTTTCCAACGGCACCAACTTAGTAAAGATCCGACGGTTGGATTCTCTGGAATGTTTATTTCGAATCTGAAGAAAAACAGCGCCAAAATCGATTATATTTTTATATAAATATAAATATAATTAAATTAAATCGAATAACGACGCTGTATTTCGTATTTTGAAATCGTAATTTCAAACGACTAGTGTGGGAAATCCGACCGTCGGATTTTCCCAAAACTGAAACCGTTGGATTTGTTTTGAAAGGATGTTTCTAATGAAATAAAATTTGTGAAGATCCAATGGTTAGATTTTTAGATATGTGTAAAACAAATTTAGTGAAAAACAGCGCCAGTGCCTCGGCACGACCTAAAATGTCGTTTAATTAAATATGGTCGTTTTTAAATAAATAAAAATGGCGATATATCGTTATAAAATATTATAAACGATATAGAATGGAAATAAACCGATTTTGCTTGGTTTGCTTGATATGTGATGGTTGAATGTATTTAACATGAAAATTATACAAAGGAACTGAAATGTGAATGTTGAGTAATTTAACTATGTGAAGAATCGATTTGAAAATCTAAATATACGTGGATTATTTGAAAGGCCGAGTTAATTCTCATTTCAAATAATCGTTCGATGGTGAGAAGTCGAAGAGATGAAGACGGTTCAAGACCGACGATTTTCACATTGGATGGATGGGTGCTACTAATGCTCGTGATTGGAGTAGCTACCTTGAAGGAGCTGAAGTAGTAGCCGTCCGGACGTATTGTTGATTGTGCGGATATGCGAGGAATATGGTGCCTCTGGCTTCGTTCAAACCCAGAACGAACTTGTAAATGGACTGTGTGTCTGACATTGGATTTTGTTATGTGATGGATCTCTGTTAAATATATATCTGTTTGGCGGCGGAGAATTTATTCTCTTGCTTAACGCCCTTCTCTAAGACGTACGAGCTCAGAGGTTATATAGAGATAGAAATTAGTCACGTGGAGTGGATTGCCTGTGTGGCACGCCTAAGTGGCATATGATCAAGGCTTCTGTTGCAAAGAAAAGTCTTGTGGTTGATGATCAAAGCATGGTCTGTGTGACGTAGCTTTGTGTATAACGTGGATTCGCGAGCCTCACACCTCGGTATGAGTCAAAAACGAGAGAAGGACCGCTGGGAGAACACGACGTTTCTTTCGAGCTACGGTGGTGTCATTGACCTACCAGCCCTAACATTTATATATACTTTTCACCTGTTTGGTTGTTGGAATGCGAGGCGCCTCGATTATAGGTCTGTAAGGACCGGGAAATGTGTGTTCAGGAATTGCCAATCCTCAAAAGTAAGAGAGGATCGGCCCAGCCGATTCCAAGGACCGTTGTATGCGATCCTTGGACATTTGCTAGAGTGTCTCGAACGGAGAGGAGCTTGCCCCTTGCCTCGAATCATGATGGAATCCAATTTCCAATACGAAATTGTGAATGTGATTGTATTACTAGTATGGCGACATGATATATGGTACCCATGCCATCTAGGATTGATATTTATGATTGAATTTTGTTTTGAAAAATATATGCTCTAGTAATAATATCAAAAACTTTTATTTTATATGTATGAAGCAATTTTGGCCATTATAAGGAAAAACTCTATCCTCCGGCTTGCGTTGCATTGTGTGATGGGACCTGAGTTTTATAATGGCTTCATTTTTATAAAAAGCATTGCGATGATTTAATCATTTACTTTATTTCATGCACTAGCACTCATTGGAGTAAACCCGTTCCGCTAAAGTGGCGTGGTCCTTTGATTTGCCTTATTACTGTTGTTTGATAAGTTAAATAGATTTCTCATACCAGTCCCATGAGTGTCTCGTAGTTTGTTTCACCTTGCAAACTCGGGTGCCCTCATTTTCACACGGGTAGCCTAGTTACAAGTAGCTGACATATTTTGGCTTGGCACCGCAGTAGAGGTGCACTTTTGGACTCATGGCGAGGCTTGACTACATTGTGATGATTGTGACTTTTCCGCTGTTATTGTATATGTATTTTGATTCCGCCACAGGGGATGTAGACTGATTATGTATTGTTATGCACTAAGTTGTATCCTGCACTGTGCTCTCTGATGTGGTGATATATATATATATATATGACTCCGTTATCATATTTGTGTAAATTATTCTATTTCTTGTTTATGTTATTATTTGTACTCTGCTAATGATGATTAATGTGTTATATTCCAATGATTATCCTTAACACCGTGGCACGGGATTTTGGGATCGTCACATAGGAGATCCGACCGTCGAATTCTACTAAAACCAAAACCGTTGGTTTCCTATTGAAAAGATCTTTCCAACGAATACAAGAGATTTAAATTTGAAAGGTCTAATTTGGAATTATGTCCAAATCAATTTCAGAAAAGGTCGCTATGAACGCAGTTCGGCGGTCGATATTGGAAACCAGCTGTAAGGGCCTTAATAAAATTATTAAAAATATGGAAAAATTCTGTGAAATCAAAATAAATGATTTGGAAAGATTATGGATGAAAAATTCCAGGTTTAAAAAGATAAAAATAAATTTTTATTGAAATGAACTATTTAATAACTAGAATAATAATCCAATTATTTTTAGAAATAGTAAATTGGATTAAAAATGGGTTTTAAAATAACCAGAATTTTTCAAATGTATGAATTGGAATGGTTTTTAATAGAAATAATCTTCGGAATATTCCGGTATCGGATTCCATGATTATACGGATATTGTTAAGGAATTTGGAAGATACAGATATCGTTATTCCCAATACGATATACGTTAGTTTCAGAATTTGATATTGAATATAAGCCGATATTATTTTCTATTCAGAGCCTTGTATTTTATATCAAATTGTATTTTGGGTTTATTGTGAATGGTGTCTTCAATAACACTATTCTTAAACCCAATTGAGAAAAGAATAAATCTTTTAGTTAAGATTTAGAGAAGTTTACCAATTAATTATTATTTAATTGGAATTGAATTGAAATTGGATTTTTGGGCTTATCTTGAATGGTGTTTTAAATAAAATTTATTCTTTAACCCAATTAATAATGAAGTTATGATTTGGAATTTACACATCTTTTTATTAAGATTTAATGGAAATTTTTTAAATTAAAGTTTTCCAATTTAATATATTAAATTGGAATCGAATGGAATTCGATTTGGTAATAATCGAGATGAGCTTCTGTTAAGGAAGACCGTTACTATATATGAAATTTAAAAGGCTTCGCCGTTATTCGATTAATATTTTAAGTCTAATACGGAAATTCATAATGATTTTGACTGATCTGATTTCCGTGGAGATTCCATTTTGATGGAATATAATTTTGGGGTTTATCGTGAAATGTGTTTTAAATGACATTGGTTCTTTAACCCAGATAATGACAGGATTAGTTTGCCTAAAAGTTAAATAATCATAAAGTATTGATTTTTGATATTAAAACCAAGTTGAAGTTTTAATGAATCTTTAATTAGATTGGAATGAGAGTGGGATAATTAAATTTATCAAATTCATGAAATGATCAAGAATGGAGTACCACCTGTTTTACTCCAGGTGATAGTTAAATCTTTAATTAGATTTGAACGTGAAACGGGAATTAAATTTACCAATAACACCGTAGGTGACATGACAAATCAGAAAGCAAACAGAAGAACATTTCATTGCTTATTACAAAAATTTACATCAGTGTACAGGAATATACAAAGTATGAGCAAATAATATACGTTTTATAAATATCAAAGTTTTACAATTACAATGCAGCGGAAAATCATACAAAACACAACTGAAAGAAATACACGGATACAGAGCATTCCAAATATAGCTCCAACTATAAACCAGGATCCTGTGAATATAATATCTGCAAAACCAAAACTAATAGCTGCCCATACGGAAAATAGGGGTACCCAGAGTTTAGGTTAAAATAATAAACTCCAGCCCAGCCCTGTGACTGGTGTGAGATCTAAAACAGTTATTTAAAACTTTACTTTAAAATTGAGCAAATCAAGGGACCACGTCGTATAACACGGAACGGGTTTCCTCCCAAGAATACCAGTGCATAGAATAAACAGCGCAATGCTTTTTGGAAAAATGAAGCTATTATAAGACCTAGGTCCCATTACACAATGCAACTATAATGACCCGCATTTTTAACGGCTGAATAATTAATTTATTTAATATCGATTTGGCGACATCGATAACTTGAATTATATAATAATTATATTATAATTATAATCAAGCTCGAAATGGCGCGGCAGTTCGAAATTTGGTGATACGAACTTTAATTGTATATACAGAACCTGTTTTAAGTCGAATTTCTGTAAAACAAAAAACGTACGGGTTTGTTGGATAATATTTTTCTAGTGAAAGAGAAAAACCGAGATTTCGTCGTGTTGATTGTAATTTATGTCCAAATCAAATTTCCAGAACTGCACTATGGAATTCGTATATATTTATAACGTTTTATTTACGTTATAAAAGGGTTTCAATATAAATTGAATATCGATTAATTTGAAATTTAGAATATCGAGTTATAAATACAGATAAGTATATCTTGGAGCTGTATGATATTCTATTGAGAATATATACGATAATAAATATTTATTAATATTTATTTAAATATATTAATATTTAAATGGTTTATTTAGGCATGGGAAAATAGTCATTTATCAAACGACCTTCGAATTTGACGAAACCTATCCCATTGGATCCGGAATCTCAAATTATTGTTGGATTTCAATTGGCGTAATTTTTTGTATTGTTTTGCCAGCATGGCGAGCTAAAACATCGACGAGATTTTTATAGAATAAAATAAGCTATTATATACATACCCTTACTATCCCCTTCTAAACCTTAAAATCATTTTCACAATCAAAACAGAAGCCACGTTCATCTCTTCTTAGCCGCATCTCCCCTTCTCAAATGTGTGGCCTTCAAAGCTCCACAACAATCAAATCAAAATGCTATAAATACATTTCAACTCTCCTAACCTAATCGTGCTTCAGCAAAAAGCAAATTAGAATGAGCCGCCACTCTCCTAATTCCCTCTTTCAGCAAACGTGAGAAACCCCTTTCGAAAATCAAAATAAAATCGCAAGAAAACAAAAATCACAACAATTCAGACTTAAATCCTTAAATCTTCCTTAAGTAAACGGATCGAGCTCGGCGCCAGCTCGAAGATAGATGGAGCTGATTCGTTTTGGAGCAGTGGAGAGACGAAGTTTGGGTCACAGAGTGCCGGAGTTCGAGGGAAAATTGCCAGCGACTGATGGCGTTGAGTGTGTCAAAGCTTGGACTGGCAATGGAGGGTGTTAAGGCGAGCAGGATGGTGGTTTTGGATCATCGTCAGTTGGACTGACGAAATGACAGTGGTGAAAGATTTAAGTTGAGGCGTACTGATACCGAAGGGAGTGGGTTCACACTCTGGTTGAGCTGGACGTACCACATTGGATGAGAGTCTGTAAGAGGGCATGCGAAATGGGGCTGAGATGACCGCTGGGTGAATATTGAGGAGAGAAGAGGATATGTGTTTCAGGTTTGGACTTGTACTGTTGAGCGATGAGGGGGGAGGGTACCAACAGGCGTGTAGTGGGAAGGTTGAGCAGAAGAAGAGGGAAAGAATTTGGGTAGTTGTCTGAGTTTGTTAAAAGGAAGATGAGAAAGTATGGATGGTTTTGTTTTAAATGTTGATGGGATCATTCGATTGTGAAGGGGGTTAAAATGTTGGCTGTGTTTCTGGGAATGGGAACAGGAGCTATGAATGATATTCAATGTGTTGATGAGGGCGGGATAGGCTCTTGAATGTTGGAAGCGTGCCGGAGTCCGGATGGATGAAGAGGTGAGACAATGTTTTCTGAAATGGTAAGGTAAGGGAAATTGTCGGAAATGTTTTACTGGAGCGTGAAAATCCATTTGGGGAAGAAAGAAGGAAACTTTGCGGGTTGGGACTTTTGTGATTGGCTGAGATGAATAATGGCGAGTCCCAAAGATTTAAAAAGGGGGTTTAAGTTAATTTAATTCAAAATATTCATATAACTTGTATAGATCATAATTATCTCATACTGTATCAGAATTTCGAACAGTCAAATCCGTTGGGATCGTATGTACGGCGGCTACAAATGGAACTGACTAGGAGTGAACAGGAGCTCATTACAATTTATAGCAACATAAATTGTCAGATCTAAATCAACGACCGTAAATCGTTATTTAACGATTTTGGACAATGAGAGTAAAACTCACCAACTCTATCAGTTATACTTTTGTAACATATTTTTAGAACTGCTAAATGATGATTAATTGCTGTGTATTGACTGATTGGTTGAATTGCTTATGTATTGGTTGAAATTATAGATAACGATATATATATATATATAAATCGTTAATCAAATATCGATTCTGTTATCAGAATATTTCATAGTAAAATGAAGATGATGTTAATTATATTGTTTAACATATGTGGATGCAGGGAAACAGGTTGGAGGTACCCAACTGGGTTCCTCAATATATAAAATACTGTTTTGTTTCATATATTGTGATATATGATGTGATATATAATCTTTTGTTGATTATGTGTGTTCGAATGATATTCATCATTGTTACTTGGTATTTTAAACACCATAAGAAATACGGGGATGTAAAATGGAAATTTTCAAAGTGTATATTTGAAATGAATTATTTATAAAATCAAAGGATTTTATAAAAGGAATATTTATCATTTTATAAATAAAATATATAAAATGAAATATTTATTTAGAAAATAAATAGAATAAATATAAAAGGAAAATATTTGTGAAACAGAATATTTATTTAAAAAATAAATAGAATTGTAAAGGAATATTTATTTAGAAAATAAATAGAATTGTAAAGGAATATTTATTTAGAAAATAAATAGAATTGTAAATGAATATTTATTTAGAAAATAAGTAGAATTGAGAAGGAATATGTATTTAGAAAATAAATAGGATTAAAAAGGAAGTATGAGTTACGGATTTAAAGTAGACAGTAAATGGAAATCTGTTTTAATGGATAAATGGAGCAGATTAATTTATAAATAATATTTTATAAATTAAGTAAAATATTTATCATTGGATAAATATAATATATAAGTCATGACTCATATAGAGAAGTAAGAATCGATTTCAACATCGATATTTGAACTAAATATGGACGAAGAGTAAACTGGATAGGGTTAATCAGTTATAGTTAACCAGTTAGGGTTAATCAGATAGAGTTAACCAATTAGAGTTAATCAGTTAGAGTTAATCGATTAGAGTTAAATCGAACTAGAGTTATTCGAATAGAGTTAATCGAACTAGAGTTAATCGAACTAGAGTTAATCGAACTAGAGTTAGTCGAATATTAGTTATTCGAATAGAGTTAATTGAATTAGAGTTAGTCGGATTAGAGTTATTCGAATATAGTTTATTCGAAGTGCGATTATCGAATATAGTTATTAGAAAGGAGTTAATCGAATAAAATTTATGTGAAAGGAGTTAATCGAATAGAGATTACTTGAAAGAGAGTTATACGTTGAATTCGATTATATCAAATTCGGAAAAGTATTATTTACTTTCCAGTTTTTAGTCAAGATTTTTTTTATTTATTACTGAATTAGTTGTTGGTTTAATTATTCAAAATAAGAATTTAAGTTAGATTTCTATTTAGATATGTCAAAAGTAGGGTATAACGTTAGCGTTATAATAAATGTTTTTCATAAAAGAAGTGGATTCAAAATCTAAATCCGAGAATTTGCTTAAGAAAATGATTGAAATTGGAGTGGTGAGCTTTGTCAATGGCAAGGTTAAGAAAGTTGTTCAGTTAAGGTCCGAGCGGTAATTATACCCCAAATTGATTGACTTCCTTACTTAACTAAGAAATAGTTGAGGTTCGATGGCAAGAGTTAGTTAGAAATACAGTTAAGTAATAAGCAATTTATGGATTGAGCGGTCGTAACGATGTTTTATACAATGTTAGTTTGAAATCCGTATAAATGAGTTTTGGAAACGTTTTCCAAATATAGAATTAGAGATATTTTCTAAACATAGAAAATGGAATGTTTTATTTATAAGGACTTAATAAATGGAGTTAAGCTAAACTAGAAACTGACTGGAGATTAGTTAAGTTGAATGGTTTTCTAAGCGTCTATCTGATGTTACTTTCGACCTTCAGGATTGATACTTAGGGAATTATTCTCATACTAGTTTACAGTCAAAGACTGATAGATGTGGACGAATGGTGATAAGTAAATAAGCAAATGGAAACGTTTTCCATTGCTAATAACATATATTTTCTAAACATAGAAAATAAGGAAATATGAATGAATATACATACATACATATATATATATATATATATATATATGTTGATGATTTGATCGATAATTCCATTTGGAAAAAAGAGCGTTGTGTGTACATGGGTATTTTTCATTTGATATTTAAATCACCGACAATCAAAGTTTTTGACCATTTTAACGTTATTAATATGGAGAGCCCGGTTGGATTATTATTCGAAGAACCACTCCGTATTGGCGTAAGCATTGCAAACCAAGTATGCTAAATATATTGAAGACGGAGTAAAGTGCAAGGGCTATTGTATAAATCCTAGGTAGAGATTGCCTAAGATGGATGTACTGAATAGTGCCTTCGGTTTGTCCAGTCCCAGGGAAACTTGTATGGACGAATGTCTGACAGAGTATTCTTAACGAATCATACATGTTGATCTCTTCAAACGTATTACATTTGGTGGCAGAGGAATTCGTTTCTCTTAGCTTCATACCCGTGATACCGTTAGGGAAATTGATAATGATTTGGCGGGTATGACGATGTGGTATTCCAAGTAACTGAAGGTATGATACGTAAAAAGATAAGCGTAGCTTCTAGCCTCACATCCGAAAATGACAAAAGTCGGTCAGGCAGCATGGCTATGTAGGTTGCACCTATTAGGTTGTATAATCACGAATCTAGAGAATATTCATTTTCTTCTTAAATCTATCAATGATGTCCCTTATCGGGAAACAGTTGTTGATCCCAACCGTTGGTGATATACATTCGATAAACTCAGGAGAAATGAGTGGTCGGTCATGTGTGGCTGGGTTGCAAGATGTTCTTGTTGAACCCAGTGTTTTCCTCTCTAGAGGTACACTATCAGAAGGTGGTTCCATACCTTGTCATAGTTGGAAATCCATTATCCAATAAGTGCTTGCAGTTTTGATTATATACTATATATGTAGGACGTGAGATGAAAGCGTTTCTGCTAGATGATTATTATATTGTGATTGATAGACACTAATATAATATCAAAAGAATTTTGATATAAAGACTATTTTGGATTCTCATAAGGGAAAATCCGTTTCGTTATACGGCGTGGTCTTATGAGATATCATTTTATTGCTCAAACTGTTTTAAACTGTTTTACTCACACCAGTCCCATGACTGTCCCAGAGTTTATTTTGTTTTGTTTTCCCTAAACTCTTGGGTGCCCAATTTTGTACGGGCAGTCAAGTAGTCAGGATTTTACAGATATACTTGGAGAGCTTAGAGAAGGAGGCTTCAGGATATATAGCTATAGTTATTTCCACTGTGTTGTAAGAGTTATACTCTAATAATGGTATTGTATACATATACTGTTTTATTTCAAAATTATGTTATGAAATATATTTATTCGTTCCCCTGTGAGATTCGTGTTTGCTCTGATGTTGTATGTTATTCTTCTTCTATTCTAAGTTTCTATCTTATCTATTCTCACCCTCTGTTTTCTTTCTATTAGTTTTCTGGTTTCTAGTGCAATGTGGATTGGACTTGTGTTATTTGGTAAGCTCAAATTGTACTGGAATTTCGGGACACTACAGTTGGTATCAGAGCTTAAGGTTAAGTAATTACCTTGGCTCTGTGGTGTGACTCAGCAGAGATGGTGTTATCAATACCCTAGATTGAGTTGAGTGTATATATATGAGCGCGTATTTGTTATTTGATATAAAAAAATTGTTCTATATTATGGAGCTTTATTGGTTGAGTAGATTAGGAATTTTGGTCGATGGTAGGGCACCACTGTAACGACATGGATTTCGCCCGAACCTAATCGATCGCTAAACCGACCAAGACCGTTCGAATCTCGCATACGCTAACTCTGGGTATACAACACATTAGAACAAATAACAAAAGACTTCTATAAACATCATAATAAAGTTACATCAGAGTACAGAATATCAGAGTATATCGAAATATAATACAGCGGAATATTAATTTTACAATAAATGTAATATAATACACAGCGGAAATATAAACTACACAGCGGAAGACTGTAAATGCCTGGACACAGCTTAAAGCTTCAATCCAGAATCCTGCTCATAAATCTGCAAAATAAAACTACTCGACTGCCCGTATGGAAAATACGGGCACTCAAGTTTGCAAGAGAAAAGCAAAATAAAGGTCAGTCATGGGACTGGTGTGAGAAACTCTAAAACAGTTATAATTAACTTATTTAATAATATGGCATATCACGGGACCACGCCGCTAACGCGGAACGGGTTTACCCCCATTAATGCTAGTGTATAAACAACAATCAATATAGATTTATGGATCTGCTATGCATCAATCAACATGCAATATCCCAATCTACCAACTTAGATTAATCACTACACTTAGATTTTCCAAATCCAATTCAATTTACAGAAATTATTCCTTTGGATTTTATTCCCGATTTCTTATTTCAAATCATTTGAAATACCTATCTAACTTTCTATATCAAAGTAGATTTCACTTTGGGATCTCAAATCAAATCGTTTGGAAATATGAATTCCAAAACATAACAATGCATACAAACAAGTATGCAACCAAATATCGTGCTCCCCATCGACAAGGCAAAGGGTACGCACCTCGCAACTCGGTATATAAATGTGCACCTACCCCACATAGGAGCAGGCTACACCGATGATGCACCTACACCACACAGGAGCAGGCTACACCGACCTCTCACCCATACTTTTAGTCTCAGGGTCACCCGACTCTTTAGCCACATACTAAATCATTTCATATCCTGAAGTAGGGAAAATCATTTCACAACATAATAATCACAAGTACTTTCAAAATATAGTACTTCACATCAGTAATTCACACATATGATCAGTCACTATTAATCACATAACCTTTGAGCTCGTACGTCTCAAAGAAGGGTGTTAAGCAAGATAATAAATTCTCCGCCACCAAACAGATACATCATTAATAGCAACTAATCAATACGCGATGAACCACAATGTAACACATAATACAATTCTAAATCATTTTAGAAATCATCGGGTTTTGGGCCTCGAAATCCTTTCTGTTTTATAAAACACAAAACAACTTCAACTTCCATTCCAAATTCAAATCCAAATTGAATTCATTTTCTATTCAATTCAATTCGAATTCATTTTCTATTCAGTTCAATTCGAATTTTTCATATACATGACACTTTTATACAGTGTATGTATATATGTTAAAAATTATATTTTTAACACTCAAATCATTTTCACATTTCATATATATATATTCACTTTTCAATATATACGATATTTTCACTTTCAATATATACGATATTTTCACTTTCACTATATATAATATTTTCACTTTCAATATATACGATATTTTCACTTTTTAATATATACGATATTTTCACTTTCACTATATATAATATTTTCACTTTTCAATATATACGATATTTTCACTTTCAATATATACGAAATTTTCACTTTCACTATATATAATATTTTCACTTTCACTATATATAATATTTTCACTTTTCATATATATATTTATTTATTTATTTCACATCGTATACATATTTCATACAATCCTAATATATATAATTCATTTTAAATAGAAATCCACGAAATATATATTATATATATATAATATAATGGCCTGAATAGAACGCGCCGCGCTGCGGCAGTTCGCGAATTTCGACCATTGACTTCGAACGGACATTACGGGAGATCCGACCGTCGGATTCTCCTGAAACCAGAACTGTTGGATTCGTATTGAAAAGAGATTTCCAATGAATATGAGAAATTTGAAATCTAATGGTTGGATTTGGAATTATGTCCAAATCAAATTTGGAAAAGGTCGATGTAAGTGCAGTTCGATGGCCGTTGGTGGAAATCGACTGTACAGGCCTTGATAAAATTATTAAAAATAGTAATAATTTGTGTAAAATCATAAGAAATGATTTGTGAAGAATTGAGATGAAAAATTCCATATTTGAAAAGATAAAAATATATTTTTATCGAAACGAACTAGTTATTAACTAGAAAAATAATCCAATGGTTATAAATAAATAAATTGGATTGGATTTGAACTGAAATTATCTTTGGATATTTTTTATATTGGATTCTGTGATTATAGAGATATTGTGATGGGTTGATTAGAATTGTTTGTGGTTGAAATTGATTGATTGTGGTTGAAAAATACCCGTTTGTGGTTGATAAATACTTGGTTGAAACCACATTGGATTAGTTTGTGGAAATGAGAAAAATATACATGCTGCCTGCGTGCGAACTAGATGCATGATTCCCCATTGTCAAAAGCTACGAGGCTTTAAGGTAGAGCGAGGAGTCGTACTAGGGACGGCCCCGGTTTTAACTACCCTGCCGTTATGCTGCCGAAATTTTGAATAATATTCATGTGTTAGAATTATTATCATATATTGAATAACCTTCATGTGTTGAATAGGAATTCATTCGTTGAATAGAAATTCATGTGTTGAATGGTACTCGTGTTTTGAAATAAATTGTTTTAACAATAAAAAATCAAATTTTTACTCTATATATAAACTGTAGAAAACCTTCATGTGTTGAATCGAAATTCATTCGTTGAATTGAAATTAATGTGTTGAATGGTATTTGTGTTTCGAATAAATTGTTTTAACAATAAAAATCATATTTTTACTCTATATATACAAACTATAGAAAACCTTCAAGTGTTGAATCGAAATTCATTCGTTGAATTGAAATTCATGTGTTGAATGGTATGCATATTTTGAAAGAAATTGTTTTATAATAAAAATCATATTTTTATTACCTATATGAACTATATAAAATAATCGTGTTTTGAAAGGAATTGTTTTACAATAAAAATCACATTTTTACTGTACACATGAGTTGTCAAAAATAGTAAAGTGTCAAGGTGAATGTTTGTTAGATAAAAATATCATTTTTATCAAATGTATGAAAAGAATATAGCTTTGAAATCGAAGAATCGATATATATATATATAAATAGAATTGAAATGTATCGAATAACGAAGCTGTAGTTCGTATTTTGAAACCGTGATTTCAAACGATTAGTGCGGGAGATCCGGCCATCGGATTTTCCCGAAACCGAAACCGTTGGGTTCGCTTTGGAAATATCTTTCCAACGACACCAACTTTGTAGAAATCCAACGGTTGGATTGTCTGGAATGTTTAATTCAAATCTGAAGAAAAACAGCGCCAGAATCGATTATATATATATATATATATATAATTAAATTAAATCGAATAATGACGCTGCAGTTCGTATTTTGAAATCGAAACTTCAAACGATTATACCGGGAGATCCGACCGTTGGATTTTCCCAAAACTGGAACCGTTGGATTCGTTTTGAAAAGATCTTTCTAATGATGTAAATTTTGTGAAGATCCAACGGTTAGATTTTCAGATATGTGTAAATCAAATCTGAAGAAAAACAGCGACACGGCTGCGTTATGGCCCAAAGCGTCATTTGAATAAATTGGCTATTTTAAAATAAATAAAAATAGCGATAAATCATTATAAAATATTATAAACGATATGGATGTGAAATTTAGGAACTAACTGAAGGTTGGCTAAGTCGAATGGTTTCCTGGATTTTGATCTGATGTTGGTTTCGGCCTTCGGGGTTAATATTTGGGAAATCGTTCTCTTACTGATTTACGGTTAGTGACTAATGAATTGAAATGAGGCGTATGTTGTGTTTGTGTAGCACTTGTTTATTATATACGCGAGTTGCTCAGAAAGACCGGGTTTATCCCATTCTGAATAACCAAATCGACGATAAGAAATCGAAGATGAAGACGGTGGTCGAAGACCGGAGATCTTCACCTCGTTTGGATGGTAACTGATGTCCTGATTGGGAGGCATCCCGAAATATGGATAATGAGTGGTGATCGTCCAGACGTACGTGGAGATCGATGGGTTTGCGAGGTATATAGTGCCTCCGGTTTCGTTCAGACCCAGAACGGACTTGTAAATGGACTGTGTGTCTGATATTGGATTTTATTCCAAAATTGATTGATCTCTATTAAATATACATCTGTTTAGCGATGGAGAATTTATTCTTTTGCTTAATGCCCTTCTCTGAGACGCACGAGCTCAGAGGTTGTATATCGATGGACATCAGTTGCATGGCATGAATTGCTAGTGTGGCATGCCTAAGTGGCAAATGATCAAGGCTTATGTTGAAAACAAAGTCCAATGGTGATGATCAAAGCACCGCCTATGTGGCGTAGCTTTGTGTATAACGTGAATTCGCGAGCCTCACACCCCGGTATGAACTAGAAACGGGAGAGGACATCAGGGAGGGCCTGCGTTTCATTCTAGCTAGAGGTGGTGTCGGTGCTTAAACTGGCCGACATTTATATTATTTTCACCTATGTGGTTGTTGCTATTGTGAGGCACCTCGAATATACCGGTGACTATGTGAAGCCGAAGGAGCCATTCGTTGGCTCATTTAAGCCCCATAGGGCGGGGAAATGCAGTGTTCAGGCATAATAATCCACATCGGTGGACCGGCCCTGACGATCCAAGGCTTGCCTGCGCGCTTGCCTGAGGGGCGGGCTAGAGCATCTCAAATTCGGTGAGGACGATCCCTTGCCTCAGTTCATGACGGAAATCCAATTTCCAAATACGTGACTGTGCGGTTTTGATTGTATATATATATGGCGACTTGATATATGGTACCCATGTCGTCTATGATTGATAGTTATGATTCGAAATTATTTTCGAAACCTATAAACACCAGCAATAATACCAAATGCTTTTGTTTTATTCGTATCAAGCATATTTTGGCCATTATAAGGTAAAACTCTATCCTTCGGTTTGCGTTGCATTGTGTGATGGGAACTGAGTCTTATAATGGCTTCATTTTTATAAAAAGCATTGCGATGTATAAAAGAATTGTTTGTTTTAAAGCACTGGCAATCAAATGGAGTAAACCCGTTCCACGAAAGTGGCGTGGTCTTGTGATTAGCCATATTTTAAATATGTTGAGTAGATTTCTCATACCAGTCCCATGACTGACTCATAGTTTGTTTCACTTTCAAACTCGGGTGCCCCTCTTTCTACACGGGCAGCCTTGTGTTCAGGTTTTTAGCAGGCTTTTTTTGGATAGCTAGAGCTGAAGATGGATTCTATCATTTATCTCTTTTTATGTTGTTCAGCTCCTGTTGTACATATTATGTTTATTTCCGCTGCAGACATTTATGTATGGCTGAACTGTATTTGTACTAAGTATGATCCTGTATACTGTGTAACTCTGATGATTATGTTTATCCAGTGTATTATTTGTTCATTATCTGGTGTATTTATTTAATTATGTTATGTTGTTATCTGTTTATGTGTTATATTCCAAAGATTACCCTTGCCACCGTCAGTACAGGATTTGGGGTCGTCACAACCACAATGTCGATAGGGGTTTATAAACACTCGAATACGGTGAACCGACACAATATGTTTTGGAAAAGGAGGGTAAATGAAATAATTTTACCCCATGTTATATTTTGATATAAAAGATTGATTCATATTGGAAATATTATAATATAATGGATGTGTTGGTTGTTATTTTAATCGAATGAGATTATAAAAAGTGAAATGGTTATAGATAACCAATTGGAATTCATATAAGTGAAGTATATGAAATAAGGTGAATTAAATCTAAATTAAAACCAGAATTTGGAACTAAGTATAAGAGAATTTTAAAATCCTGGGAGATTTTAAATTGTTTATAAACATTGGAAGGATATTTTGAACTGATTTCAAAATAAAGGTGTTTGAGAAATGGTTTTTAAAGAAATATAGTATTGAACTCACTTCGATCATTGGGAAATAAATTCCGATGGTGCATCATCGGTGTTCATTTTCGAGTTTCTAAGAGAAGGATTACTACCAAAGGTTTTGTTTTTAAATTGTTTTGAGGAAACAAGTTGTTTAGAAAGTCAAAGGTTTTGAATTGCTATTATGATTTCACATTGATTTGAAATAAACCCAGGAATTTAAATTTAACTTATGAAGTTAAAGAGATCGAAAGAGTAAAAGTGAAAAAAAAAATATTAAAATTTAACTTGAACCAAGTTAAATAAAAATTGAATTTGATTAAAGAATAAGCTAGAATGGAATTGAGTTAATATGGTAAGAATTTGGAATCAAGAATGAAACTTGAGTTTAATATGGATCTGGTTTAGGTATAAGCAGATGATTCGGTTCGAGGATAAAACTGATTGAAGTTTGATTGGGATAACATTGGTATATGTTGAAGTGGTAACAAATGAAAGGAATATAATGGTATGTCCGACAAAAAGGTACAAGTTTATTTTTGTATGAGTTTGGAGATTTTATGATCCTATTTGGCAAGCCGCTTGGCTGTTTGATTTTCTTTTTTATTGGAGAAGGCCTAGAGAGGCGAGTTGTGGTTTGATGTATTGGCCGGTACAAAGGAGACGCTGGCGAAATTTTTCGAAATTTTAAGGTGTTAGAAAATATTCAGAATTTTCAGAATTTTTGAAAATTTTAGTTAGTCGGAATTAATTAATATTTTAATTGAAATTAATCGGTTCAGTTGAAATGGAATTAAGAAGTAATGCAAAAGATATTTAAATCTAGCTAGTAGAGTCAGTAGCATTTTTCTAGCTTAGCAATTTCGAAGACGAAATCATTTTAAGGGGGAAGGATTGTAATGACCCGCATTTTTAACGGTTGAATAATTAATTGATTTAATATAGATTTGGCGATATCGATAACTTGAATTAAACAATAATTATATTATAATTATAATCAAGCTCGAAATGGCGCGGCAGTTCGAAATTTGGCGATAGAACTTTAATTGAATATACAGAACCCGTTTTAAGTCGAATTTCTATAAACAAGAAACGTACGGGTCTATTAGATAATATTTTTCTAAGAAAAATCGAGATTTCAACATGTAGATTGTAAGTTATGTCCAAATCAAATTTCCAGAACTGCGCTATGAAATTCGTATATATTTTATAACGTTTTATTTACGTTATAAAATGGTTTTCAATATAAATTGAATATCGATTAATCTGAAATTTGGAATATCGAGTTATAAATGCAGATAAGTATATCTTGGAGATGTATGATATTCTATTGAGAATATATACGATAATAAATATTTATTAATATTTATTTAAATATATTAATATTTAAATGGTTTATTTAGGCCTGGGAAAATAGTTAGTTTTCAAACGACCTCAGAATTTGACGAAACTAATCCCATTGGATCTGGAATCTCAAATTATTGTTAGATTTCAATGGGCGTAATTTTTGGTATTTCTTTGTGAGCATGGCGATCTAAAACGTCGATGATATTTTTATAGAATAAAATAAGCTATTATAAACATACTCTTACTATCCACTTCTAAACCTTAAAATCAATTCCACGATCAAAACAGAAGCCACGTTCATCTCTTCTCAGCCGCATCTCCCCTTCTCAAATGCGTGGCCTTCAAAGCTCCACAACAATCAAACCAAAATGCTATAAATACATTTCAACTCTCCTAACCTAATCGTGCTTCAGCAAAAAGCAAATTAGAACGAGCTGCCATTCTCCTAATTCCCTCTTTCAGCAAACATGAGAAGCCCCTTTCGAAAATAAAAAAAATCGCAAGAAAACAAAAATCACAACAATTCAGACTTAAATCCTTAAATCTTCCTTAAGTAAACGGATCGAGCTCGGTGCTAGCTCAAAGATAGACGGAGATGATTCGTTTTGGAGCAGTGGAGCGACAAAGTTTGGGTCAAGGAGTGGCGGAGTTCGAGGGAAAATTGCCAGTGACTGATGGCGTTGAGTGTGTCAAAGCTTGGACTGGTGGTGGAGGGTGTTAAGGCGAGCAGGACTTTGGTCTTGGATCATCGTTAGTTGGACTGACGAAATGACGATGGTGACGGATTTAAGTTGAGGCGTACTGATACTGAAGGGAGTGGGTTCGCACTCTTGTGGTGTTGGACGTACCATGGTGGACGAGAGTCTGTAAGAGGGCATGCAAAATGGGGCTGAGATGACCGCGGGTTGAAGATTGAGGAGAGATGAGGATATGTTTTTCTGGTTTGGACTTGTACAGTTGAGCGACGGGGCGTGTAGTGGGAAGGTTGAGCAGAAGAAGAGGGAAAGAATTTGGGTAGTTGTCTGGGTTTGTCAAAAGGCAGATGAGAAAGTATGGATGGTTTTGTTTTAAATGTTGATGGGATCATTCGATTGTGGAGGCGGTTAAAACATTGGCTCTGTTTCTGGGAATGGGAACAGGACCTCTGAATGATATTCAATGTGTTGATGAGTGTAACAACCCGGAAAATCTGGGCCAGTTTAAAATTTTTATTTTGGCAATTATAGCGAATTTTCTATATTTAAAATAGATTATTTTAAATAATATCGACGAGAAATTTATTTTGAATATAATTCGACGTATATATTATATACGTCGTCGTTAGAATATAAATATTTATATATAATTATAAATAGAATTGAAAATGGCGCGGTAGTTCGATAATTCGATTTCAAACTTCAATTGAATGTACCGGGTGCAAAATAAACCGGATTTTTGTGAAACCAAAAACAATAGGATCTAATTGATGATATCTTTCCAACGAATCCGAAAAATCAAAATTTCATAGCGGGAATCAAAAGATATGTCAAGTCGAAAATTCTGAATAGTCGCTATGGAATTCAGACCCTTAAAAATGGACATTTTGCATACGACCTCCGTTTCCGACGAAACCAGTTTTGTTGGGTCCGGGATGTCAAGTTATTGCCAGATTCCAATTTTCATAATTTTCTGAATCAATATGTGAGCGTGGCGCAGTTAAACGCGTTTGAACAGTTTCAGTCAATTCTGATCAACCTGAAATTGGCCATTTTTCAAACGATCTCAGAATTCGACGAAATCAGTTTTGTTGGGACCGTATCGTCCCCACATAGCCAGATTTATTTTTCTGGAATTTTTCGAATCAGTTTGTGGCCCTGGCAAATTAAAATGTACGTTCAAAATTGAAAATTAAATGTTTTATACTTTAATTTGAAGAATAACTGATCGTAACAGCCGAATTGGGTTACGAAACATATTCCATTGTGTCCAGGATGGGGGGTAATTAGCTGGGGGAGACACTCGTTGGGTTTAAATTGGAGTTCGAACACGAATTTTCATAATAAAACGGTTAAGTGAATAAACTATTAATATATTTATATATAACTACCTAAAACTAGAAACCCTAGCCCCTCATTCTTACAGCCGCCACTTCAAGAACCGACGATCTAAATCGTCCGAATTTCCTCCTCATTTTTCATCAAATCCGCAAATTGAAATCGAAAATTAATGAATGGAATTCGAAGAGCTCTTCAAGCTCTTGGAGGTGAACGGGTGTGATGATTTCTGGTTGGGAATTTTGGGGGAAATAGGAGCTTGAACCGTCGCCGTTGGGAGGCGATTTCTGGCACCAGACCGCCGTCGAGTAGGCACTGAGGGGGTGGTGCAGGTGCGTGGTGTGGAGGCGGAGGATGTGGCAGTGGCCGATCGAGGTCTGGAGGAGCGAGGCAGCGACAATATCGAACCCTAGCTTTCAAGGGAGGTTCGGCCGAACTGAAAACAAGGGAGAAAGGTTTAACAGTTTTTTTTCCTATTTTCTTTTCAGTTTTTTTTGTTTATTTTAGCAGTTTAAATAAAATCAGTTTTAAAATATAAATTATACTTAGTTTTAAAAATAGGAAAATCTTTATTTTAAAATAGAAATTAAAATTGTTTATAAAATAACAATATTTAGAAAAAAAATATGATATGTTTAGAAAAAAAATATAACGATGCTTTGTTTTTGAAAAATATAAAATAGCTTCGTAAAATATAAATATGATTTTTAAAAATATAGAATAACTTTGAATTTAAAAATATGATTTTTATATAAGAAGAGGCGATATAAAAATATGATTTTTATATTTTTAAAGAATTAAAAATTGGATTTTTATATTTTTAAAGTAGTAAAAATATAATCTTTTATATTGTAGAAGGATAAAAATATAATCTTTGCATAGTAGGAAATATAAAAATATCATCTTTGTATGTGTGAAGGAATAAAAATGTGATTTTATATATTGAACATCGAAATAAAAATGTGATTTTTATATATTGAATAACGAAGTAAAAATTTGATTTTTATATATGTAGTGGCTACGGGCAACGAAGTTGACAAAGACGCGATAACGATGAAGATTTCTCTAAAGGAAGAGTCGTGGAGCTGGATAGCTATAAGTGAGAATTTCTCACCTTTCAATTTCTTTTTCTAGTTATATATATATATATACTAGGATGCAGACGGTGCTTAGTAGCACCCGACACAATCGTCCACAGACCATGGACTTGTTTATTTGTTTGCATAGATTAGTTTGATGATTTGATTTGAAATTGAATTGTTTGGTGGATTTGATTGATGTGTGAATGGCGTGGGCCTTCACTAGACCGGGGATAAGGCTAGGCCTCGTCCCGTTTCTAGTATCGTGCCGTTATGCCGCCGAAATTTTCTAAAATAAGTTAGAAAAATAAAGAAATCATTTTATTTAATAAATGAACTGAGTAGAATATTTTCATAGGTTGAATAAAATGTTTTATCGTTAAAAATATAATTTTTAACGTGAAAGTGAATAAATAAATATTTATAAACAAATCGGCCGATTTGTTTATATACACTGATTTGACTGATATTGATTGGGTCGATAAATTTTACACATCGCCCAACTGCACAACTAAAATCTGTGTTTGATTGTTTGAAACCCCACACGGGTGTTGGGATGAAATTTGAAGTTCACTCATCCTAATTGATTAAATATGTCGATCGATTGATTGACAGGCTGTTATAGCGTTAGATATCTATATTTGATGCTTATACAGTGTAGTGCACTTTGGTTGATGGTTGATTATTTTTCAATGCTATTATATACGTGTGATGTATGAAAATCCATATAATTAACATTATATGGTAATTGATTGGGCCTCATTCCAATTTAGAAGATAAAGAATACTATAAAATAAAAGTTCATGTGTTGACAGTACTCATCCATTGAGATTGGTCATGTGTTGAACGAAATATTTTAGTAATAAAATTTACATCTTTATCGATATAAAATAAAAGTTCATGTGTTGACAGTACTCATCCATTGAGATTGGTCATGTGTTGAACGAAATATTTTAGTAATAAAATTTACATCTTTATCGATATAAAATAAAAGTTCATGTGTTTACAGTACTCATCCATTGAGATTGGTCATGTGTTGAACGAAATATTTTGATAATAACAACTATTTTGAAAAAGAAATATTTGAAATAGAATATTTGAAAATAGAAATTTATGAAGCCGTGTTGATTAGATTGACGCCATTTTGACGTGAACGATATTTATATTGATTTTAAACGATTTCGAAATGAAATGAATTGAAAACGATTTCGAAATGAAATGAATTGAAAACGATTTCGAAATGAATTGAATTGAAAACGATTTCGAAATGAATTGAATTGAAAACGATTTCGAAATGAATTGAAAACGAATTCAAATTGAATTGAAAACGAATTGAAATGAATTCAAATTGAATTGAAATTTGAATTGAATAGAAGTGAATTTTAAAACGAATTTATAAAGAAGAATTCAATTTTGATTTGAATTGAAATGGAAGTTGAAATTGCTTTTGAAACGAATTTAAAACTATTTATATAATTCGTTTTAAATAGAAATCGACGAAATATATATTATATATATTTATATATAATATAATGGCCTGAATAGAACGCGCCGCGCCGCGGCAGTTCGTGAATTTCGACCATTTATTTCAAACGGACATTACGGGAGATCCGACCGTCGGATTCTCCTAAGACCGGAACCGTTGGGTTCGTATCGAAAAGAGCTTTCTAACGAATATTAGAAATTTGAAATCTAACGGTTGGATTTGGAGTTACGTCCAAATCAAATTTGAAAAAGGTCGCTGTAAGTGCAGTTCGATGGCCATTGATGGAAATCGACTGTACGGGCCTTGATAAAATTATTAAAAATAGTAATAATTTATGTAGAATCATAAGAAATGATTTGAAAAGAATTGGGATGAAAAACTCCATATTTGAAAAGATAAAAATAGATTTTTATCGAAATGAACTAGTTTTGAACTAGAATTATAATTCTATTTATTTTTAAATAAATAAATTGAATTTGAAATGGTTTTGAAAATAACCAAAATTTCCAATGATTGCATTGGAATGGATTTGAATCGAAATTGTCTTCGGAATATTTCGATGTTGGATTTCGTGATTATACAAATGTTGTTATGGAAATTTGAAAGATATATATATATATATATCGTTATTTCCAATGCGATATTTGTTAGTCGTAGAATTTGATATTGAATATAAGCCGGTATATTTTCTATTCAGAGCCTTGTATTGAATATCAAATGTGATTTGGGTTTGTCGTGAATGGTGTCTTCACTAACACTGTTCTTGAACCCAGTTGAGAAAAGATTAAATCTTTTTGTTTAGATTTAACGAAGTGTACCAATTAAATAATATTTAATTGGAATTGAATCGATATTGATTTTTGGGTTTATCGTGAACAGTGTTTTAAATAACACTCGTTCTTTAACCCGATAATTAATGAATGTGATTTTGGGTTTATCGTGAACCGTGTTTTAAATGACACTGATTCTTTAACCCAGTCGAAGATTAAAACTAAGTGGAGTTTTAATGAATCTTTAATTAGATTGAAATGATCGAAAATGGAGTATCACCAGTTTTGCTCCAGGCGATAGTTAAATCTTTAATTAGATTTGAACGTGAAATGGTAATTGAATTTACCGATAACACTGTGGTGTTAGATATGAAGTATTACCAGTTTTACTTCATGGGATGAATAGGTTGGGATTGGGAAATTAAAACAAATGATTACGTCGGTAAGGTTCGCTAATCCCGACTAGTTTTGAATTGATATTCAAAAATAGATTAAAGAATAAATTCAAAAAATTTATCTTGGATAAAATTAATGGGAACCTTTCCCTATGAATGTGAAATCAGAAACTAACTGTCGGTTAGCTAAGCAGAATGGTTTTCTGGATATTGATCTGATGTTGGTTTCGGCCTTCGGGGTTAATATTTGGGGAATTATTCTCTTGATTAATTTACGGTTAGTGACTGATGAATTGGAATGAGGCGTATGTTGTGTTTGTGTAGCACTTATTTAAAATATACGCGAGTTATTCGGGAAGACCGGGTTTATCCCATTCTGAATAACTGACATGACGATAAGTCGAAGATGAAGACGATGGTCGAAGACCGGAAGTCTTCACGTCGTTTGGGTAATTACTGATGATCTTGATTGGGCTGTACACCCAAGAAGATGGAAACAGTTAGTGATCGTCCAGACGTACTTGGAGATCGATGGATATGCGGGGTACTAGGTGCCTCCGGTTTCGTTCAGCCCCAGAACGGACTTGTAAATGGACTGTGTGTCTGACATTGGATTTTAGTCCGTGTGATTGATCTCTATTAAATATATATCTGTTTGGCGGCGGAGAATTTATTTTCTTGCTTAACGCCCTTCTCTGAGACGTACGAGCTCAGGGGTTATATATTGATGGATATCAATCGCATGGAGTGAATTGCCTGTGTGGCATGCCTAAGTGGCAATTGATCAAGGCTTCTGTTGAAAAGCAAAGTCTTGTGGTGATGATCAAAGCACGGCCTTTGTGGCATAGCTTTGTGTAACGTTGATTCGCGAACTTCACACCCGGTATGAACCAAAAACGGGAGATGGACCTCAGGGAGGACTTGCGTTTCTTTCTAGCTAAAAGTGGCGTCAGTGGTTTTACACGCCCTGACGAGTTTGACTTATGTGGTTGTTGCTGTTGCGAGGCGCCTCGGTTTGATCGGACGATCCGGGTCCGATGGAGTCATTCGTTGGCTCGTTTGCGCCCCAAAGGGCGGGGAGACGTATTGTTCAGGCATAATAATCCACATCGGTGGACCGGCCCTGACGATCCAAGGGGCAGTTGCGGCTGTTCCTGAGACATGGTAGGCTAGATTGTCTCGAATCGGTAGAGGACGATCCCTGGCCTCGGTTCATAGACGGAAATCCAATTTCCAAATACGTGACTTTGCGGTTTTATTTGTAGAGCCTAGTATGGCGACATAGTGGGATGGGGCGCTCATGCCGCCTATGATTGATACTTATGATTTGAAGTTGTTTTATACACTATGCACTTATAATAGTATCAAACGATTTGTTTTAAACGTATCAAGCATTCTTTGGCTGTTATAAGGGAAAACCCTATCCTCGGCTGCGTTGCATTGTGTGATGGGACCTGGGTCTTATAACAGCTTCATTTTTCTTTATTTAGCATTGCGCTGTTTGTTTTATGCACTGGTATTCTTGGGAGGAAACCCGTTCCGTGTTATACGGCGTGGTCCCTTGATTTACCGAACTTTAAAAATAAAGATCAATAACTGTTTTAGTTCTCACACCAGTCACATGACTGACTTGGAGTTTATTGTTTTAACCTAAACTCTGGGTGCCCCTACTTTCGACACGGGCAGCTAGTAGTTTTGGTTTTGCAGATTTATATTCACAGGATCCTGGTTTACAGCTGGAATGATATCCGGAAAGCTTTGTATCCGTATATCTCTTCTAGTTGTGTATTGTATTATTTTCCGCTGCTATGTATTTAAATGTAATTTAAATCTCTGATATTTCTGTGTAATATTTATTCATACTCTGTATATTCTTGTAATCTGATGCATTGTTGTAATACAATGAAATGTTCTTTTATATGCGTTCTGTTGTGGCTTGTTCTCGAACTATCCGACGCTTTCCTTTACGGGGAAGTTACGGGTTTTCACAGTTGGTATCAGAGCTTTGGTTTACAAAGCAGAGAACAAGGCACATTAGAACCATACGAAAGAATTCATCAGATATTGGATTAGTAATATCCAACGGGAATGACTCGTTAGAGATGGGATCAGTAGTATCCTAGAATGGGTGTGAAGAGTATATTTTTAAAATGAAAACTAATTTTATTTTGAAAATTTAAATCAACTATTCGTATTTGATTATTTATTTCATATTGATTAGGACAGTCCAGTATATAGAGATTTTGCATATACGTCTTGCAAACGTGTGTTCGAAAGTTTAATATATTGGATAGATATAGCATCACACTCTAGTTGCCCGGGGGTGATTCTGATGATTGATGCATCATCATCAGAATTTATATTCGAGTGACGAACGTGTAATATCTATATATTTCCTATTGACTGGTGTGAGAACCAAAATTAGATAGGGCTTATTTTGGTGATTTGGCATCAAAAATCTGATTTTTGTATATGTATCAAAATTATGAATTTGAAACTCTAATTCACTAATTGATTGATGTTTGTGTTGTTTGTTTATTTAGTTGCTAATTTTAGCCATTTAGCCTAATTAAATCAAATATTGAATTGTATTGAAAATTAGTCGCATATGCTTGCATATACATATACTTACATTGAACAGGTCATAGCAAGGAGGCTAGAGCCGAAGAATAAAATTTGTTTGCCCGACAAATAGGTACATGTTTACTACATAATTAACTGTTTTGTTTGGGTGATGATGATTTTATGAGCCTATTGGCTAGCCGCTTGGCTTTTTCTTTTTTCTTGTTGAGATCTGAAGGACCGGGGAAGCTATTTGAAATTCCCCGATGCTCCCATTGCAGGGGAGGTTATGGCGAAATTTTTCGAAAATTTAGGGTGTTAGCCAAATTTTTGAAAATTTGAAAATTCTCAGAAACTGAAAAGTTGGAGAATGGAAGCCAGATCGAACGTAGAGTTGATTAATCAAACCACTTTCGACTTTGTTCCTTTTCGGGGACGAAAAGTTTTAAGTGGGGGAGATTGTAACAACCCGGAAAATCTGGGCCAGTTTAAAATTTTTATTTTGGCAATTATAGCGAATTTTCTATATTTAAAATAGATTATTTTAAATAATATCGACGAGAAATTTATTTTGAATATAATTCGACGTATATATTATATACGTCGTCGTTAGAATATAAATATTTATATATAATTATAAATAGAATTGAAAATGGCGCGGTAGTTCGATAATTCGATTTCAAACTTCAATTGAATGTACCGGGTGCAAAATAAACCGGATTTTTGTGAAACCAAAAACAATAGGATCTAATTGATGATATCTTTCCAACGAATCCGAAAAATCAAAATTTCATAGCGGGAATCAAAAGATATGTCCAGTCGAAAATTCTGAATAGTCGCTATGGAATTCAGGCCCTTAAAAATGGACATTTTGCATACGACCTCCGTTTCCGACGAAACCAGTTTTGTTGGGTCCGGGATGTCAAGTTATTGCCAGATTCCGATTTTCAAAATTTTCTGAATCAATATGTGAGCGTGGCGCAGTTAAACGCGTTTGAACAGTTTCAGTCAATTCTGATCGACCTGAAATTGGCCATTTTTCAAACGATCTCAGAATTCGACGAAATTAGTTTTGTTGGGACCGTATCGTCCCCACATAGCCAGATTTATTATTCTGGAATTTTTCGAATCAGTTTGTGGCCCTGGCAAATTAAAATGTACGTTCAAAATTGAAAATTAAATGTTTTATACTTTAATTTGAAGAATAACTGATCGTAACAGCCGAATTGGGTTACGAAACATATTCCATTGTGTCCAGGATGGGGGGTAATTAGCTGGGGGAGACACTCGTTGGGTTTAAATTGGAGTTCGAACATGAATTTTCATAATAAAACGGTTAAGTGAATAAACTATTAATATATTTATATATAACTACCTAAAACTAGAAACCCTAGCCCCTCATTCTTACAGCCGCCACTTCAAGAACCGACGATCTAAATCGTCCGAATTTCCTCCTCATTTTTCATCAAATCCGCAAATTGAAATCGAAAATTAATGAATGGAATTCGAAGAGCTCTTCAAGCTCTTGGAGGTGAACGGGTGTGATGATTTCTGGTTGGGAATTTTGGGGGAAATAGGAGCTTGAACCGTCGCCGTTGGGAGGCGATTTCTGGCACCAGACCGTCGTCGAGTAGGCACTGAGGGGGTGGTGCAGGTGCGTGGTGTGGAGGCGGAGGATGTGGCAGTGGCCGATCGAGGTCTGGAGGAGCGAGGCAGCGACAATATCGAACCCTAGCTTTCAAGGGAGGTTCGGCCGAACTGAAAACAAGGGAGAAAGGTTTAACAGTTTTTTTTCCTATTTTCTTTCCAGTTTTTTTTTTGTTTATTTTAGCAGTTTAAATAAAATCAGTTTTAAAATATAAATTATAATTAGTTTTAAAAATAGGAAAATCTTTATTTTAAAATAGAAATTAAAATTGTTTATAAAATAACAATGTTTAGAAAAAAATATGATATGTTTAGAAAAAAAATATAACGATGCTTTGTTTTTGAAAAATATAAAATAGCTTCGTAAAATATAAATATGATTTTTAAAAATATAGAATAACTTTGAATTTAAAAATATGATTTTTATATAAGAAGAGGCGATATAAAAATATGATTTTTATATTTTTAATGAATTAAAAATTGGATTTTTATATTTTTAAAGTAGTAAAAATATAATCTTTTATATTGTAGAAGGATAAAAATATAATCTTTGCATAGTATGAAATATAAAAATATCATCTTTGTATGTGTGAAGGAATAAAAATGTGATTTTATATATTGAACATCGAAATAAAAATGTGATTTTTATATATTGAATAACGAAGTAAAAATTTGATTTTTATATATGTAGAGGCTACGGGCAACGAAGTTGACAAAGACGCGATAACGATGAAGATTTCTCTAAAGGAAGAGTCGTGGAGCTGGATAGCTATAAGTGAGAATTTCTCACCTTTCAATTTCTTTTTCTAGTTATATATATATATATATATATACTAGGATGCAGACGGTGCTTAGTAGCACCCGACACAATCGTCCACAGACCATGGACTTGTTTGTTTGGTTGCATAGATTAGTTTGATGATTTGATTTGAAATTGAATTGTTTGGCGGATTTGATTGATGTGTGAATGGCGTGGGTCTTCACTAGACCGGGGATAAGGCTAGGCCTCGTCCCGTTTCTAGTATCGTGCCGTTATGCCGCCGAAATTTTCTAAAATAAGTTAGGAAAATAAAGAAATCATTTTATTTAATAAATGAACTGAGTAGAATATTTTCATAGGTTGAATAAAATGTTTTATCGTTAAAAATATAATTTTTAACGTGAAAGTGAATAAATAAATATTTATAAACAAATCGGCCGATTTGTTTATATACACCGATTTGACTGATATTGATTGGGTCGATAAATTTTACACATCGCCCAACTGCACAACTAAAATCTGTGTTTGATTGTTTGAAACCCCACACGGGTGTTGGGATGAAATTTGAAGTTCACTCATCCTAATTGATTAAATATGTCGATCGATTGATTGACAGGCTGTTATAAGCGTTAGATATCTATATTTGATGCTTATACAATGTAGTGCACTTTGGTTGATGGTTGATTATTTTTCAATGCTATTATATACGTGTGATGTATGAAAATCCATATAATTAACATTATATGGTAATTGATTGGGCCTCATTCCAATTTAGAAGATAAAGAATACTATAAAATAAAAGTTCATGTGTTGACAGTACTCATCCATTGAGATTGGTCATGTGTTGAACGAAATATTTTAGTAATAAAATTTACATCTTTATCGATATAAAATAAAAGTTCATGTGTTGACAGTACTCATCCATTGAGATTGGTCATGTGTTGAACGAAATATTTTAGTAATAAAATTTACATCTTTATCGATATAAAATAAAAGTTCATGTGTTGACAGTACTCATCCATTGAGATTGGTCATGTGTTGAACGAAATATTTTGATAATAACAACTATTTTGAAAAAGAAATATTTGAAATAGAATATTTGAAAATAGAAATTTATGAAGCCGTGTTGATTAGATTGACGCCATTTTGACGTGAACGATATTTATATCGATTTTAAACGATTTCGAAATGAAATGAATTGAAAACGATTTCGAAATGAAATGAATTGAAAACGATTTCGAAATGAAATGAATTGAAAACGATTTCGAAATGAATTGAATTGAAAACGATTTCGAAATGAATTGAATTGAAAACGATTTCGAAATGAATTGAAAACGAATTCAAATTGAATTGAAAACGAATTGAAATGAATTCAAATTGAATTGAAATTTGAATTGAATAGAAGTGAATTTTAAAACGAATTTATAAAGAAGAATTCAATTTTGATTTGAATTGAAATGGAAGTTGAAATTGCTTTTGAAACGAATTTAAAACTATTTATATAATTCGTTTTAAATAGAAATCGACGAAATATATATTATATATATTTATATATAATATAATGGCCTGAATAGAACGCGCCGCGCCGCGGCAGTTCGTGAATTTCGACCATTTATTTCAAACGGACATTACGGGAGATCCGACCGTCGGATTCTCCTAAGACCGGAACCGTTGGGTTCGTATCGAAAAGAGCTTTCTAACGAATATTAGAAATTTGAAATCTAACGGTTGGATTTGGAGTTACGTCCAAATCAAATTTGAAAAAGGTCGATGTAAGTGTAGTTCGATGGCCATTGATGGAAATCGACTGTACGGGCCTTGATAAAATTATTAAAAATAGTAATAATTTATGTAAAATCATAAGAAATGATTTGAAAAGAATTGGGATGAAAAACTCCATATTTGAAAAGATAAAAATAGATTTTTATCGAAATGAACTAGTTTTGAACTAGAATTATAATTCTATTTATTTTTAAATAAATAAATTGAATTTGAAATGGTTTTGAAAATAACCAAAATTTCCAATGATTGCATTGGAATGGATTTGAATCGAAATTGTCTTCGGAATATTTCGATGTTGGATTTCGTGATTATACAAATGTTGTTATGGAAATTTGAAAGATATATAAATATATCGTTATTTCCAATGCGATATTTATTAGTCGTAGAATTTGATATTGAATATAAGCCGGTATATTTTCTATTCAGAGCCTTGTATTGAATATCAAATGTGATTTGGGTTTGTCATGAATGGTGTCTTCACTAACACTGTTCTTGAACCCAGTTGAGAAAAGATTAAATCTTTTTGTTTAGATTTAACGAAGTGTACCAATTAAATAATATTTAATTGGAATTGAATCGATATTGATTTTTGGGTTTATCGTGAACAGTGTTTTGAATAACACTCGTTCTTTAACCCGATAATTAATGAATGTGATTTTGGGTTTATCGTGAACCGTGTTTTAAATGACACTGATTCTTTAACCCAGTCGAAGATTAAAACTAAGTGGAGTTTTAATGAATCTTTAATTAGATTGAAATGATCGAAAATGGAGTATCACCAGTTTTGCTCCAGGCGATAGTTAAATCTTTAATTAGATTTGAACGTGAAATGGTAATTGAATTTACCGATAACACTGTGGTGTTAGATATGAAGTATTACCAGTTTTACTTCATGGGATGAATAGGTTGGGATTGGGAAATTAAAACAAATGATTACGTCGGTAAGGTTCGCTAATCCCGACTAGTTTTGAATTGATATTCAAAAATAGATTAAAGAATAAATTCAAGAAATTTATCTTGGATAAAATTAATGGGAACCTTTCCCTATGAATGTGAAATCAGAAACTAACTGTCGGTTAGCTAAGCAGAATGGTTTTCTGGATATTGATCTGATGTTGGTTTCGGCCTTCGGGGTTAATATTTGGGGAATTATTCTCTTGATTAATTTACGGTTAGTGACTGATGAATTGGAATGAGGCGTATGTTGTGTTTGTGTAGCACTTATTTAAAATATACGCGAGTTATTCGGGAAGACCGGGTTTATCCCATTCTGAATAACTGATACGACGATAAGTCGAAGATGAAGACGATGGTCGAAGACCGGAAGTCTTCACGTCGTTTGGGTAATTACTAATGATCTTGATTGGGCTGTACACCCAAGAAGATGGAAACAGTTAGTGATCGTCCAGACGTACTTGGAGATCGATGGATATGCGGGGTACTAGGTGCCTCCGGTTTCGTTCAGCCCCAGAACGGACTTGTAAATGGACTGTCTGTCTGACATTGGATTTTAGTCCGTGTGATTGATCTCTATTAAATATATATCTGTTTGGCGGCGGAGAATTTATTTTCTTGCTTAACGCCCTTCTCTGAGACGTACGAGCTCAGGGGTTATATATTGATGGATATCAATCGCATGAAGTGAATTGCCTGTGTGGCATGCCTAAGTGGCAATTGATCAAGGCTTCTGTTGAAAAGCAAAGTCTTGTGGTGATGATCAAAGCACGGCCTTTGTGGCATAGCTTTGTGTAACGTTGATTCGCGAACTTCACACCCGGTATGAACCAAAAACGGGAGATGGACCTCAGGGAGGACTTGCGTTTCTTTCTAGCTAAAAGTGGCGTCAGTGGTTTTACACGCCCTGACGAGTTTGACTTATGTGGTTGTTGCTGTTGCGAGGCGCCTTGGTTTGATCGGACGATCCGGGTCCGATGGAGTCATTCGTTGGCTCGTTTGCACCCCAAAGGGCGGGGAGACGTATTGTTCAGGCATAATAATCCACATTGGTGGACCGGCCCTGACGATCCAGGGGGCAGTTGCGGCTGTTCCTGAGACATGGTAGGCTAGATTGTCTCGAATCGGTAGAGGACGATCCCTGGCCTCGGTTCATAGACGGAAATCCAATTTCCAAATACGTGACTTTGCGGTTTTATTTGTAGAGCCTAGTATGGCGACATAGTGGGATGGGGCGCTCATGCCGCCTATGATTGATACTTATGATTTGAAGTTGTTTTATACACTATGCACTTATAATAGTATCAAACGATTTGTTTTAAACGTATCAAGCATTCTTTGGCTGTTATAAGGGAAAACCCTATCCTCGGCTGCGTTGCATTGTGTGATGGGACCTGGGTCTTATAACAGCTTCATTTTTCTTTATTTAGCATTGCGCTGTTTGTTTTATGCACTGGTATTCTTGGGAGGAAACCCATTCCGTGTTATACGGCGTGGTCCCTTGATTTACCGAACTTTAAAAATAAAGATCAATAACTGTTTTAGTTCTCACACCAGTCACATGACTGACCTGGAGTTTATTGTTTTAACCTAAACTCTGGGTGCCCCTACTTTCGACACGGGCAGCTAGTAGTTTTGGTTTTGCAGATTTATATTCACAGGATCCTGGTTTACAGCTGGAATGATATCCGGAAAGCTTTGTATCCGTATATCTCTTCTAGTTGTGTATTGTATTATTTTCCGCTGCTATGTATTTAAATGTAATTTAAATCTCTGATATTTCTGTGTAATATTTATTCATACTCTGTATATTCTTGTAATCTGATGCATTGTTGTAATACAATGAAATGTTCTTTTATATGCGTTCTGTTGTGGCTTGTTCTCGAACTATCCGACGCTTTCCTTTACGGGGAAGTTACGGGTTTTCACAATGAGGGCGGGATATGATCGTGAATGTTAGAAGCCTGAGTGGTGAAGTGTTTACCGGAGTCTGGATGGATGAAGAGGTGAGACAATGTTTTCTAAAATGGTAAGGTAAGGGAAATTGCTGACAAATGTTTTACTTGAGCATTAAAATCCATTTGGGAAGAAGGAAGGCAACTTTGCAGGTCGGGACTTTTATGATTGGGCTGAGATGAATAACGATGAGGCCCAAAGATTTAAAAAGAGCGTTAAGTTAATTTAATTTAAAATATTCGTATAACTTGTATATATCATAATTATCTCATGCTGTATCAGAATTTCGAACGGTCAGATCCGTTGGGATCGTATGAACGGCAGCTACAAATGGAACTAACTAGGAGTGAACAGGAGCTCATTACAATTTATAGCGACATAAATTGTCAGATCCGAATCAACGACCGTAAATCATTATTTAACGATTTCGGACAATGTGAGTAAAACTCACCAACTCTATCAGTTATATTTTTATAACGTATTTTTAGAACTGCTAAATGATGATTAATTACTGTGTGTTGATTGTTTGGTTGAATTACTTATGTATTGGTTGAAATTATAGATAACGATATATATATAAATCGTTAATCAAATATCGATTCTGTTATCAGAATATTTCACAGTAAAATGAAGTTGATGTTAATTATATTGCTTTCATCTGTGGATGCAGGGAAACAGGTTGGATGGACCCAACTGGGTTCCTCAATATATAAAATACTGTTTTGTTTCATATATTGTGATATATGATGTGATATATAATCTGTTGTTGATTATGTGTGTTTGAATGATATCGATAATTGTTATTTGGTATTTTAAATACCATACGAAATACGGGGATGTAAAATGGAAATTTTCAAAGTGTATATTTGAAATGAATTGTTTATAAAATCAAAGGATTTTATAAAAGGAATATTTATCATTTGATAAATAAAATGTATAAAATGAAATATTTATTTAGAAAATAAATAGAATAAATATAAAAGGAAAATATTTGTGAAACAAATAGAGAAGGACTATTTATTTAGAAAACAAATAGAATTGTAAAGGAATATTTATTTAGAAAATAAATAGAATTGTAAACGAATATTTATTTAGAAAATAAATAGAATTGTAAAGGGATATTTATTTAGAAAATAAGTAGAATTGAGAAGGAATATTTATTTAGAAAATAAATAGGATTAAAAAGGAAGTATGAGTTATGGATTTAAAGTAAATAGTAAATGGAAATATATTTTAACAGATAAATGGAGCAGATTAATTTATAAATAATATTTTATAAAATAAGTATAATATTTATCGTTGGATAAATAGAATATATAAGTCGGGACTCATATATAGAAGTAAGAATCGATTTCAACATCGATATTTGAACTAAATATGGACGAAGAGTAAATTGGATAGGGTTAATCAGTTAGAGTTAACCAGTTAGGGTTAATCAGTTAGAGTTAACCAGTTAGAGTTAATTAGTTAGAGTTAACCAGTTAGAATTAATTAGTTAGAGTTAATCGATTAGAGTTAAATCAAACTAGAGTTATCTGAATAGAGTTAATCGAACTAGAGTTATTCGAATAGAGTTAATCGAACTAGAATTAGTCGAATATTAGTTATTCGAATAGAGTTAATTGAATTAGAATTAGTCGGATTAGAGTTATTCGAATATAGTTTATTTGAAGTGAGATTATCGAATATAGTTATTCGAAAGGTGTTAATTGAATAAAATTTATTCGAAAGGAGTTAATCGAATAGAGATTACTCGAAAGAGAGTTATAGGTTGAATTCGATTATATCAAATTCGAGAAAGTATTATTTACTTTCTGGTTTTTAAACAAGATTTTTTTATTTATTAATAAATTATTTGTTGGATTAGTTATTCAAAATAAGAATTTAAGTTAGATTTCTAAGTTAGATATTTCAAAAGTAGGGTATAACGTTAGCGTTATAATAAATGTTTTTCATAAAAGAAGTGGATTCAAAATCTGAATCCAAGAATTTGCATAAGCAAATGATTGTAGAAATTGGAGCGGTGAGCTTTGTCTATGGCAAGGTTAAGAACGTTGTTCAGTTAAGGTCTGAGCGGCAATTATACCCCAACTTTATTGACTTCCTTACTTAACTAAGAAATAGTTGAGGTTCGATGGCGAGAGTTAGTTAGAAATACAGTTAAGTGATAAGCGATTTATGGATTGAGCGGTCGTAACGATGTTTTATACAACGTTAGTTTGAAATCCATATAAATGAGTTTTGGAAACGTTTTCCAAATATATAATTAGAGATATTTTCTAAACATAGAAAATGGAATGTTTTATTTATAAGGAATTTAGAAATGGAGTTAAGCTAAATTAGAAACTAACTGGAGATTAGTTAAGTTTAATGGTTTTCTAAGCATCTATCTGATGTTGGTTTCGACCTTCGGGATTGATACTTAGGGAATTATTCTCATACTAGTTTACAGTCAGAGACTGATAGATGTGGACGAATGGTGATAAGTAAATAAGCAAATGGAAACGTTTTCCAGTGTTAATAACATATTTTTTATAAACATAGAAAATAAGGAAATATGAATGAATATATGTATATGGTTGATGATTTGATCGACAATTCCAATTGGAAATAAGAGCGTTGTGTGTACACGGACATTTTTCATTTGATAGTTAAATCACCGACTATCAAAGTTTTTGGCCATTTTAACGTTGTTTATATGGAGAGACCGGTTGGATTATTATCCGAAGAACCACTCTGTATTGGTATAAGCATTGCAAACCAAGTATGCTGAATATATTAAAGACGGAGTAAAGTGAAAGAGCTATTGTATAAATCTTAGGTAGAGATTGCCTAAGATGGATGTACTGAATAGTGCCTTCGGTTTGTCCAGTCCCAGGGCAACTTGTATGGACGAATGTCTGACAGAGTATTCCTAACGAATCATATGTGTTGATCTATTCAAACATATTACATTTGGTGGCAGAGGAATTCGTTTCTCTTAGCTTCATACCCGTGATACCGTTAGGGAAATCGATAATGATTTGGCGGGTATGACGATGTGGTATTCCAAGTAACTGAAGATATGATATGTAAAAAGATAAGCGTAGCTTCTAGCCTCGCATCCGTAAATGACAAAAGTTAGGCAGGCAGCATGGCTATGTAGGTCGTGCCTATTAGGGTGTATAATCACCTATCTAGAGAATATTCATTTGCTTATTAAATCTATGAATGTTGTCCCTTATCGGGAAACGGTTGCTGATCCCAACCGTTGGTGATATACATTCGATACAATCAAGAGAAATGAGTGATCGGTCATGTGTAGTCAGGTTGCAAGATGTTCTTGTTGAACCCAGTGTATTCCTCTCTAGAGATACACTATCAGAAGGTGGTTCCATACCTTGTCATAGTTGGAAATCCATTATCCAATAAGTGCTCGCGGTTTTGATTGTATACTATATATGTAGGACGTGAGATGAAAGCATTTCTGCTAGATGATTATTATATTGTGATTGATAGGTACTAATATAATATCAAAAGAATTTTGATATAAAGACTATTTTGGATTCTCATAAGGGAAAACCCGTTCCGTTATACGGCGTGGTCTTATGAGATATCGTTTTATTGCTCAAACTGTTTTAAACTGTTTTACTCACACTAGTCCAATGACTGACCAAGAGTTTATTTTGTTTTGTTTTCTCTAAACTCTTGGGTGCCCAATTTTGTACGGGCAGTCAAGTAGTTAGGATTTTACAGATATACTTGGAGAGCTTCGAGCAGGAGGCTTCAGGATTATATAGCTATAGTTATTTCCGATGTTGTAAGTGTTATACTCTAATAATGATATTTATACAGATACTGATTTATTCCAAATTTACGTTATGAAATATATTTATTCGTTCCGTTGTGAGATAATGTTTACTCTGATGTTGTATGTTCTTCTTCTTCTATTCTAAGTTTCTATCTTATCTATTCTCTCCCTTTGTTTTCTTTCTATTAGTTTTCTAGTTTCCAGTGCAATGTGGGTTGGACTTGTGTTGTTTGGTGAGCTCAAATTGTACCGGAATTTCGGGACACTACAGCAATGCAAGCCGAAGGTTAGGGTTTTCCCTTATAATAGACAAACATGCTTTGTAACACCCCGTAATTTTATAACATTAAAATTCACAAATTAAAGTATACTTAATTTTTAGAAAAGAATTAAGTGAAATGGGTTGCGCAGAGAAATATATATATATTGATATATATATATAAAAATTAAAAATTAAATAAATAAATATGCGAAAAAGTTCAAAACAGCGAATTGGGAGGGGGAATAACCGAACCGGCCCATTTTTGAGGTCGACCCAAGCCCTGCTGGGTCGACTAGGGGTTAATCCAGGGTGTTTGGCTGTCAACCCGTGGGCCGATTCGCTCAAATGCAGATTTTGCATTTGATAGGTTCTCATGGTTCAGGGTTAATCTAATGGTCCTAAATAACTTCCTACACCTATAAATACATCCTAATGCTAACCTTAAACCTAATTAAAATAGAATAGTTACCGTCATACCATCGCCATGGAAATCGATGGAGCTGCCGCCAACTAAGAAAGAAGAAAAGCAAATTCAATTCTAATTCTCTCAACCCTAAAGCAAAGCAAAACTCTCTCTTTTCTTCTCTAAATTGTGAGTATGATGATCTTAACAAGATTATTATCATTTTAATTAGGTTGAGTTATGAATGGATTATGAGTAGATGATGTGAATTATCATATATGTTGTTGTAAACCCCTTTTGCTATCATGTATATTGTAAATCCAATGTTATGTGATGATGATATCTTATATGTTGTAAATCATGCTATGATGATGTTATGTATGTTGAAAGTTTCTATGCTAAGTTGTGATGAATCATACATGTTAAAAAGGCCATGATGTTACCATCTATGCTAGTTAGTTCATATTAATTAAATCATCATGTTTGGGTTATGTTGATCTATATGACAAGTCACATATGCAAGTTAGATTGATTAGAAAAGTTATGAACATATACTAAGACATCTATTATGACATCTAGAATTATGCTATGACATATGTGATATCCTATGCTAGTTCACACCATCATTATGTTGCCTAAAAACCCCATATGCAAGTTTATGTATAGATTTGGGCTATGATCATATCATATAAATAGAGACATTTAACAAGTTGACACCTTTTGATCCTTAACATGTGTAGTTTATGCAAGTTTCACCCCTATTATGATTAGATTTATTTTAATTGTCTATATGTTGTGATAATTTATCTTTGTGCTAGGTGTTAGACTATACAAGTCTAGCCTATATTATGCGTTGAATAAGCGAACGTATAAACGTGGGGTAGGGGTAATATTAAGGATTTAATATTAAAAAGTTGGGGTGCAATTGATATGATTTTGCATGCCATAAGTGGATGGCCATAATTGAGTCAATTATGGACATCATTAAAAGTTGACTTAATTAATAATTTGAATAGGGAATTATTAAAACCGGGGTAAAAGATTTTAAGTGTTAATCAATGCTTAGGACACGAGGTTGGACTCGTTTGTGACGTAAACCTGCCCGGACCCGCCCGGCAAATCCAGTGGTCACAAATGTCAGCCCAATGTGAGAGGTCCTAGGCCTAAACTAAAGCATAACGGTTGTAAAGACACGAGGTTAGACTGTTTTATGGTGTAAGACTGCCCGGACCCGCCCGGCAAATCCAGCTGCCATAATTGCCAGTCTAATGTGAGAGGTCTTTATGAGGTTATGGCCTGAATGAATTAAGAAATAATTAACCAGATAAACATGTAAGGTGGGACATAGGGGTTAAGTAGGTGCCTTGGGTGGCATGAGGAATCTAGGGGGTGCCCTTAGTGGCATGTGAAATACGATTAGTAAGACTTAACCAAACACACATGTAAATGAACATGACCAAGAGGGTTAAGTGGGATATACTAGTGACAAGCTTAGGTGGGTAGCTTGTGGGGGCCCATTTCGACCAGTATCCCAAACTTATCTTTGTGGGGTCGACCCAAGTCGAGGACGGGACACGCATGCTGGGTTCGACTGTAAGAGGCCAAAACGGGGAGCGGTGGCAACGCAAGTCCAACGGGTTTCATATGTGTGTGTGGACCCGGGCTGGTAGATAAGACGATGTTGCATCGTGTAGGTATAAGCCGTGCATTCTCAAGTTGTATCGGGTTGCCACTTTATGGAAGTGATACACCCCACTTTGGGGCCAATACGGGTATCTACGAGTAGGGAGCCGATCGAAAGTGGGTAGTGGGGTACACCTAGTGGAGATAGGGGCAGACGGCACCTATGTAGTCAGCTAGGGGTACGTAAGGCTATTTATAAAGTTTCTGTGTGAAGCAAGTGGGATCAAACAATAGGGTGACTGGTGTGGTACAGTGTAGTAATGTGCGGTGCAATGTAGTAATCATCTGTTAGTAATTAGGTGTGCCTTTACCGTTATCTTTAACGTTATCTTAAACGCTATCTTTATCTTCCTAAGAGTTCATAGACATTTACTTGTCTTCCAGCTTATGCCTTAGTCTAATTATTTTGATAATAGTATTTTTAGAATTATCATACTTGCCAGACTTTATGTCTGACCCCCTCTATTTCTATCCTTTTTCCCCCTCCAGGTCCTCAGGTTGGGCCCAGCTCTAGTGGAGTTTGATTGAATTGCTTCATCTCTCTTTGGAAAGCTTGGACCGTTGAAGTAAAGTCCAGCTTATTATCTTTTTAATGGCTATTTATGTAATGGGATTATGTATTTTATTTTTATGAAGATGGATATTGTACTTGGTTATGATCTATGGTTTTATGTTGTAACAAACATGTTTAATTTCCACTGCAATAAAATGAAGTTTTAGATTTCCAAGTACTATTTACTATATGTCTTGTTGTAATTTTTCTGTTCTATATTCACTTATAACCTCCATGGAAGTTAATGCATTCCCTTCGTGAGTGACATTAATGGACGTGGGGTGTTACATGTGGTATCAGAGCTTAAGGTTACCAGAACAGATAAAAATACTTTAGAAAAATAGTTATTTTTGGAAGAAGTGTTTTCAAAAACATGTTTTAATGAGAAATTTAAAGAGAAAAGTTTTTAAGAAAAAAAACATAATCCCCAGTAGCCCATATCTTTATCTTTCGAATTCTCCATTCTGAATCTTTCCTTTTTCGTTTCAGCATGGCTGAAGATCTTAATCTACCCGACGGTGTAGCGATACCAGGATGGTATAGGAGGTTGTTAGAGGCTAGGGCCGCTGCGAGTCCAGCCAATGTTCCTCCACCACCAGTTGCACCCGTTCCTCCTCCTCCTCGCGTAGATACTTTTGCAAAGACGTGCAAGGAATTCAAGGCTATGGGTGGAAAACCATTTCAAGGGTCAGAAACGTTTGTGGAAGCTAGAGATTGGCTTAAGGAGGTGGAAGAATTTCTAGAAATCTTTGAAGTAGAAGAAGGGAGGAGAGTTCGTTTAGCAGCTTGGTTGATGAAGGAAGAGGCCTCGTTTTGGTGGGAGGTCACTAATGGGGAGCGTCCTGTAGACTCTTGGGCGGATTTCAGACGTAGGTTCGAGGCGAAGTTTCTCTCAAGGGCAGAAGAAAATCTATATATGGAAAGGTTCTTGACATTGAAGCAAGGAAGCTCATCAGTGAAAGAATATGTCAATAAATTTAATCAGTTAGCAAGGTTTGGCTTGGACTTAGTGAACACGCTGGAGAAGAAGGCGCTGAGGTTCGTGAATGGCTTGAATGAACCATTGCAAGGGTTGGCTATGACCCACATCCCTATGGGGGCCACCTTTGAGAAGTTAGTAGAAATGGCGCTTATGCATGAGGAGAAAAGCGCTAAAGCTGATAAGGCACCCAAGAAGAAGGGGGATCACAAGAAACCACAACAGCAAAACAAGAAGGGTGGTAAAGACAATAACGACAAGGGAAAGAAGAAATGTTTTAACAGTGGGACACTAGGCCATCTCAGCAAGGATTGCCGAAAGAAAAAGAAGACACGTTGTTTTCATTGTGGCGATGCGGGACATTTAGTGAAGGACTGCCCAAAGAAGGGGCAGAGGGCAGGAGCTACCTCGGGAGGACAAGTGCAGGCTCTTATGGCACCAGGGCAGGCAAGGGGACAAGTTCAGGCTCTCGCGGTCCCACCGCTGCAAGAACGAGGTAGAACCATTTCTGTTGAAAGCTTAGTTTTTCTGTTTGATCATCCAGTCCGTACCTTATTCGATTCGGGTGCATCACATTCGTTTATCTCTACATCATTAGTTGAATCACTGCACTTAAAAATCAGTTTAATAGAGGATCCCTTAGTTGTTTTGAATCCAATTGGGGCTCAGCTTATTTGTCTATGATGTGTTTGGATTTGAAAATTTCCATACTTAGCGTTGAATTTAGATGTGATGCTTATGTGCTGGGCTTCACGGGCTATGGGCTAGTTTTAGGAATGGATTGGTTATCCAGAAATGGGGTCGTTCTTGATTGTGAAAGGAGAGTAGTTAGGCTCGTGACTCGCCTTGGCAACACTCTCGAAATCTTCTGTAATCCCATAAATTCGGTTATGCTAAGTTATCTAGAATCGCTTGACGCGTCTGAGGAAAATCTACGATCTGTTAGAATGGTCCGAGAATATTCGGATGTGTTTGAGGAGGTGAAGGGCTTGCCTGCGAAGCGGAAGATAGATTTTCGAATATATCTTGTGGATAATGCAAAACCATTATCTTTGCCAGTACGCCACATGGCTCCACGTGAAAGGAGGGAACTCGATAAGCAAGTGAAGGAGTTGCTTGAGAAGGGGTTCATAAGACGAAGTATATCGGAGTGGGGTGCTCTAGTAGTATTTGCCACGAAGGCGGATGGGTCCCTTAGACTGTGTGTGGATTATAGAGAACTTAATAAGCTTACTAAGAAGAACAGACACCCACTGCCGAGGATTGACGATCTCTTCGATCAGTTAGTTGGCGCCTCAGTGTTTTCGCAGTTGGACTTAGCCACTGGTTTCCATCAGTTGAGAGTGGATGAGGATAGCATTGACAAGACTGCCTTTAGGACTCTGGACGGTTTCTATGAATGGCTAGTGATGCCCTTCGGTTTGACAAACGCCCCCGCATACTTTGTTGATTTGATGAGTAGGGTGTTTAGGGAGTACCTTAACAAATTTGTGGTAGTCTTTGTAGATGACATCTTGATCTTTTCTAAGGATGAAGAAGACCATGCTCTACATCTTAGGGAAGTGTTGGAGACTCTTCGAGCGCATAAGCTTAAAGCTAAATTTTCTAAGTGTCACTTTTGGAGGAAGGAAGTACGGTTCTTAGGACACGTGGTTTCCAAAGAAGGGATAGCTGTAGATCCCGCGAAGGTGGTGGCCATCCAAGATTGGAAGGTTCCTAAAAATGCTACCGAAGTGAGAAGTTTCTTGGGGTTGGCTGGCTACTATAGGAAGTTTATCAAAGACTTCGCAAAGATATCAGCTCCATTGACACGCTTGACGAAGAAGAACCTAGTTTTCACATGGGACGTAGATTGTGATGATGCGTTCCAACGTTTGAAGAGAGCTTTGACTTCAGCCCCAGTCTTAGTATTGCCAGATGGGAGTAAGCCGTTTACCGTTTATACTGACGCTTGTGGGACAGGACTAGGCGCAGTCTTAATGCAAGAGGGCAGGGTAATAGCCTATGGTGGAAGGCAGTTGAGAGCGGATGAGAAGAATTACCCCACACATGACCTAGGGTTGGCCGCTATTGTTTGCGTGCTTAAGTCTTGGCGTCATTATCTTCTTGGCGAGAAATTCGAATTATTCACTGACCACAAGTCTTTAAAATACCTATTCTCTCAAAAGGACTTGAACTTAAGGCAGCAAAGGTGGATGGAGTTCTTAGCGTCCTACGACTTCGAAATAGCCTATACCCCTGGCAAGGGTAACGTGGTGGCAGACGCCTTAAGTAGAAAAAGATTATCCTTAAGTACTTTGTTTGTTGAGCGGCAAAGTTTAGAATTCATTTCGATGTTTGACTTTAGACCTTCCGTTGACTTCGTACCCGGTTTGCTAGCATCCTTGGAGGTCAGACCTACACTTTTGGGATGGATTGGCGAGGCACAGCGAGACGACCCACAGTTAGTTGAGTTAGTAGAAAAGCTCAAAGGAGGGGAGTCATCAAGCCATCTCCGTAGGTATACCCTAGATGATAAGGGTTGGTTACGTAGGGACGGTAGACTTTGTGTACCAAAAGACGATGACCTAAGGAAGACTATTCTTGACGAAGCACATCATTCGAAGATGACCATTCATCCCGGCGGGGACAAGATGTACAAAGACATGAAGAGAGTTTACTTTTGGGCCGGCATGAAGGAAGACGTGGCCGAGTATGTCGCTAGATGCTTGGTGTGCCAACAAGTAAAAGCGGAGCAAAAGAAACCCGGTGGGTTGCTTCACCCATTGGAGGTTCCACTATGGAAATGGGAAAGCATCTCGATGGATTTTTTGGATGGATTACCGCGATCGAGGAAGGGTAATATAGGAATTTGGGTTATAGTAGATAGACTTACTAAGAGCGCCCATTTTATTCCCGTGAAGAGTAAGAGGACTGCTCCATGGTTAGCTTCTGTATACGTTCGAGAGATAGTTCGGTTGCACGGTGTTCCTTCTAGCATAGTGAGCGACCGCGATCCTATTTTCACTAGCAAATTTTGGAGAAGCTTACAAGAGGCGGTAGGGACTCAGTTATGTTTGAGCACCGCATATCATCCTCAGACGGACGGCCAGACCGAGAGGGTGAATCGCATTCTAGAGGATCTTTTGAGGCTGTGTATTCTAGACTTTGGGGGTACATGGGAAGAGCATCTCCCATTGGTTGAGTTCGCATATAATAATAACTTTCAGTCCAGCATTGGTATGGCACCATTCGAAGCTCTATATGGACGACCTTGTCGTTCACCTACATGTTGGTGGGAATCTACGGATAAGATCTTACTTGGGCCCGATATGATTAGGGAGACTTCGGAGAAGATCGACTTGATTCGAAGGAGGATGAAAGCAGCGCAAGATAGGCAGAAATCTTATGCGGATAAGAGGAGGACAGATCTCGAGTTTGAAGTTGGGGACATGGTCTTTGTCAAAGTGTCTCCATTACGAAACGTCGTTCGCTTTGGGTCCGTTGGGAAATTAGCACCAAGGTTTGTAGGGCCGTTTCCTATTAAGGAGAGGATTGGACGGATGGCGTATAGAGTGGAGTTTCCCGAGAGACTTAGTGGTGTACATGACGTATTCCATGTGTCACATTTGAGGAAGTGCTTGCACGAGACCGCGGAAGTGGTAGAGTCGAGCTTGCTTAGAGAGGTGGAGATAGAGCGTGATGCGATAATTCGACGAGCTCCTGCGCGCATTCTTGGGTCGGAGATCAAGAGGTTGAGGAATCAAGAGGTCAGACTAGTCAAAGTGCAATGGGGAGATGATGAGAGCAACACTACTTGGGAGACGGAAGAGAAGATGCGATCACGATACCCTTTTCTTTTTGACGGTATGTCCTTTAATTTCTCCTTTATCGCTTAGCTTGTACTTATCTTATCTTTAGTATATCCTCTCGCTAGTATCTTTGACCTTTAGTTAGGATAATCCTATGGTTGAAACATGTGTTTGAGACATGTTATGTATGGTGGATGCAAAGTGGATGCAAGTATTTGCTAGTGGTTGCTCGTGGATGCATATACACACACTATTAGGCACCATATCGGCTCAGTCACTTCATATTGCATATTGCATATATATGGATGTATTTAGTAAAATGGATGTATAATGGTTGTATTATCATATAGTTGTTGCATTCGGGTGGATGGTTGTGCACGCATATAGAATTAATATGTATCATTAGGAATATTTTGCATACATATTGGATGCATGGCACTATCATGAATTGCACTAAGGAGGTCGACTGAATCAGTAGACCGCCTAATTTTGCATTAGATATGGACATATGCACACACTGTGCATATAAACATTAAAGCATTAGAATTCATTTAAGGACAATGGATGCTGATGTTTGATGGTTGAGTAGATGGACGATTAGATGGTAGGATATACATTCTTCTTAACTTGGAGATTTCGGGGACGAAACCCTTTAAGGAAGGGAGAATGTAACACCCCGTAATTTTATAACTTTAAAATTCACAAATTAAAGTATACTTAATTTTTAGAAAAGAATTAAGTGAAATGGGTTGCGCAGAGAAATATATATATATATTGATATATATATAAAAATTAAAAATTAAATAAATAAATATGCGAAAAAGTTCAAAACAGCGAATTGGGAGGGGGAATAACCGAACCGGCCCATTTTTGAGGTCGACCCAAGCCATGTTGGGTCGACTAGGGGTTAATCTAGGGTGTTTGGCTGTCAACCCGTGGGCCGATTCGCTCAAATGCAGATTTTTCATTTGATTGGTTCTCATGGTTCAGGGTTAATCTAATGGTCCTAAATAAATTCCTACACCTATAAATACATCCTAATGCTAACCCTAAACCTAATTAAAATAGAATAGTTACCGTCATACCATCGTCATGGAAATCAATGGAGCCGCCGCCAACTAAGAAAGAAGAAAAGCAAATTCAATTCTAATTCTCTCAACCCTAAAGCAAAGCAAAACTCTCTCTTTTCTTCTCTAATTGTGAGTATGATGATCTTAACAAGATTATTATCATTTTAATTAGGTTGAGTTATGAATGGATTATGAGTAGATGATGTGAATTATCATATATGTTGTTGTAAACCCCTTTTGCTATCATGTATATTGTAAATCCAATGTTATGTGATGATGATATCTTATATGTTGTAAATCATGCTATGATGATGTTATGTATGTTGAAAGTTTCTATGCTAAGTTGTGATGAATCATACATGTTAAAAAGGCCATGATGTTACCATCTATGCTAGTTAGTTCATATTAATTAAATCATCATGTTTGGGTTATGTTGATCTATATGACAAGTCACATATGCAAGTTAGATTGATTAGAAAAGTTATGAACATATACCAAGACATCTATTATGACATCTAGAATTATGCTATGACATATGTGATATCCTATGCTAGTTCACACCATCATTATGTTGCCTAAAAACCCCATATGCAAGTTTATGTGTAGATTTGGGCTATGATCATATCATATAAATAGAGACATTTAACAAGTTGACATATTTTGATCCTTAACATGTGTAGTTTATGCAAGTTTCACCCCTATTATGATTAGATTTATTTTAATTGTCTATATGTTGTGATAATTTATCTTTGTGCTAGGTGTTAGACTATACAAGTCTAGCCTATATTATGCGTTGAATAAGCGAACGTATAAACGTGGGGTAGGGGTAATATTAAGGATTTAATATTAAAAAGTTAGGGTGCAATTGATATGATTTTGCATGCCATAAGTGGATGGCCATAATTGAGTCAATTATGGACATCATTAAAAGTTGACTTAATTAATAATTTGAATAGGGAATTTTTAAAACTGGGGTAAAAGATTTTAAGTGTTAATCAATGCTTAGGACACGAGGTTGGACTCGTTTGTGACGTAAACCTGCCCGGACCCGCCCGGCAAATCCAGTGGTCACAAATGTCAGCCCAATGTGAAAGGTCCTAGGCCTAAACTAAAGCATAACGGTTGTAAAGACACGAGGTTAGACTCTTTTATGGTGTAAGACTGCCCGGACCCGCCCGGCAAATCCAGCTGCCATAAATGCCAGTCTAATGTGAGAGGTTTTATGAGGTTGTGGCCTGAATGAATTAAGAAATACTTAACCAGATAAACATGTAAGGTGGGACATGGGGGTTAAGTAGGTGCCTTGGGTGGCATGAGGAATCTAGGGGGTGCCCTTAGTGGCATGTGAAATACGATTAGTAAGACTTAACCAAACACACATGTAAATGAACATGACTAAGAGGGTTAAGTGGGATATACTAGTGACAAGCTTAGGTGGGTAGCTTGTGGGGGCCCATTTCGACCAGTATCCCAAACGTATCTTTGTGGGCTCGACCTAAGTCGAGGACGGGACACGCATGCTGGGTTCGACTGTAAGAGGCCAAAACGGGGTGCGGTGGCAACGCAAGTCCAACGGGTTTCATATGCGTGTGTGGACCCGGGCTGGTAGATAAGACGTTGTTGCATCGTGTAGGTATAAGCCGTGCATTCTCAAGTTGTATCGGGTTGCCACTTTAGGGGAGTGATACACCTCAATGTGGGGCCAGCACGGGTATCTACGAGTAGGGAGCCGATCGAAAGTGGGTAGTGGGGTACACCTAGTGGAGATAGGGGCAGACGACACCAATGTAGTCAGCTAGGGGTACGTAAGGCTATTTATAAAGTTTCTGTGTGAAGCAAGTGGGATCAAACAATAGGGTGACTGGTGTGGTACAGTGTAGTAATGTGCGGTGCAGTGTAGTAATCATTCGTTAGTAATTATTTGTGCCTTTACCGTTATCTTAAACGCTATCTTTATCTTCCTAAGAGTTCATAGACATTTACTTGTCTTCCAGCTTATGCCTTAGTCTAGTTATTTTGATAATAGTATTGTTAGAATTATCATACTCGCCTGACTTTATGTCTGACCCCCTCTATTTCTATCCTTTTTCCCCCTCCAGGTCCTCAGGTTGGGCCCAGCTCTAGTGGAGTTTGATTGAATTGCTTCATCTCTCTTTGGAAAGCTTGGACCATTGAAGTAAAGTCCAGCTTGTTATCTTTTTAATGGCTATTTATGTAATGGGATTATGTATTTTGTTTTTATGAAGATGGATATTGTACTTGGTTATGATCTATGGTTTTATGATGTAACAAACATGTTTAATTTCCGCTGCAATAAAATGAAGTTTTAGATTTCCAAGTACTATTTACTATGTGTCTTGTTGTAATTTTTTTGTTCTATATTCACTTATAACCTCCATGGAAGTTAATGCATTCCCTTCGTGAGTGACATTAATGGACGTGGGGTGTTACATGCTTGGTACGTTTAAAACAAATCATTTGATACTATTATAAATGCATAGTGTACAAAACAAATTCAAAAATAAAAGTATCAATCATAGAAGGCATGGGTACCATATATCATGTCGCCATACTAGGTTCTACAAATAAAACCAAAATGTCACGTATTGGAAATTGGATTTCCGTCCTGAGTCGAGGCAAGGGATGTACTCCTTACCGGCTTCGAGACACTCTAGAAAATGCCTCAGGATCTCCCGCAGTAGACACTTGGATACTTCAGGGCCGGTCCACACTTACGTTTGTGGATTGGTTATTCCTGAACACACGTTTCCCGGTCCTATCAGACCTATATCCATCGGCTCCGTAGTAAGCGATATATAGGCGGCGCCTCGAAATCCAACAAACACATAGGTAAAAATGTAATAAATGTCTAGGCTCCATACCATGTAACCACCCATAGCTAGAAAGAAATGTTGTGTTCTCCCTGCGGTCCCTTATCCCGTTTTTGACTCATACCGAGGTGTGAGGCTCACGAATTAACGCTATACAAAAAGCTATGCTATTTTAAAGCCGTGCTTTGATCATCAACCACAAGACTCTGCTTTTCAACAGAAGCCTTGTTCATTTTCATCTCAGCAGGCCACACAGGAAATTCACGCCATGCGACTGATGTTTATCGATATATAACCTCTGAGCTCGTACATCTCAGAGAAGGGCGTTAAGCAAGAGAATAAATTCTCCGCCGCCATACAAGTATATATTTAATAGAGATCAATCAACACAGAATAAATCCAATGTTGGACATACATCCATTTACAAGTTCGACCTTATTCCTCGTCCCATATGTCCAATACAGGAGGGAGGTCCTCGCATATTCAATCGATCTCCAAGTACGTCTAGATGATCCCCACTTATTACCTTGTCTTGGGTGTACAACCCAATCAAGACATCAGTAATCATCCAAACGATGTGAAGACCTCTAGTCTTCAACCATCATCTTCATCGTCGACTTATCGTCGAATCAGTTATTCAGAATGGGTATAAACCCAGCCTTTTTGAATAACTCGCGTATATTATAAACAACTGCTATAAAACACAACATACACCTCATTCCAATTCAGAATATTCTTTTATTCAAATATTCACATTCTTTGGGAATGGTTCCCATTAATTTTATCAAAGATAAATTCTTTAAATTTATTCTTTAATCTTGCTTTGGATATCAATTAAAACCATATTAAGGTTTTCCGAACTAGTCGGGATTAACACACCTTACCGAAGTAATCATTTGTTTAATTTCCCAATCCCAGCCTATTCATCCAATGGAGGAAAACTAGTAATACTCCATAATTAACACAACGGTGTTATCGGTAAATTTAATTACCATTTCACGTTCAAATCTGATTAAAGATTTAACTATCACTTGGATTAAAACTAGTGCTACTCCATTCTCGATCATTTCCCGAATTTGATAATTTGAAGTATCACATTCTCTTTTCAATCTTCACAGTTCACGATCACATTCCATTAATTATGGAATCTTTACAGAGAACAAATCAATATATAATCGATATCAATTTCTGTATCCGACTAATAATATAAATGGAATAATGACAAAGCCTTTTAAATTCCATATATATATTAACTGTCTTCCTCCACAGAAGCTCATTTCGATTATTATCAAATTGAATTCCACTAAAGTCCAATTCAATATATTAAATTGGAAAACTTTACTTTGGAAAATTCCCATTAAATCTTAATAAAAAGGTTTATAAATTCCAAATCACATTTCATTGTAAATCGGGTTAAAGAACGAATGTCGGTAAAACACAGTTCACGATAAACCCAATTCACATTCCATTTTATTCCAATTTAATGTTAATTAACTGGAAACGCTAATAATCTTAATTAAAAGATTTATTCTTTTCACATGGGGTTAAAGAACAGTGTTATTTAAGACACATTCACGACAAACACAAAATCCAAATTCTTTTATTCAATCAAAATTAAATCTTAATTAATTGGAAAACTTCACTAAATCTTAATTAAAAGATTTATTCATTCCTTAACTGGGTTTAAGAACAATTTTAATGTAGACACCATTCACGACAAACCCAAAATCCAATTAAATATTAAATACAAGGCTCTGAGCAGAAATTTCATGGGCTTATATTCGACATCTAATTCTTAAATCAACAAATATCGTATTGGGAATAACGATATATATATCTTCCAAATTCCTCCACAATATCTGATTAATCACGGAATCCAATATCAAAATATTCCGAAGATAATTTCGATTCAAATCCATTCCAACTCATATATTGGAAATTCTGATTATTTTTAAAACCATTTCATTTATTTATTTAAAAATATTAGATTATAATTCTAGTTCATAACTAGTTCATTTTGGTAAAAATATATTTTTACCTTTACAAACGTGGAATTTTTCATCCCAATTCTTTCCAAATCAATTATTATGATTTTACACAAATTATTAATATTTTTAATAATTTTATCAAGGCTCGTACAGTCGATTTCCAATAACGCCACCGAACTGCACTTACAGCAACCTTTTTCAAATTTGATTTGGTCATAATTCCAAATCGAAGTGTTAAATTTCAAATCTCTTATATCCGTTGGAAAGCTCTTTTCTATACAAACCCAATGGTTCCGGTTTTAGGAGAATCCGATGGTCGGATCTCCCGTAATGTCAATTCGAAGTCAATGGTCGAAATTCGCAAATGGTTGCGGCGCGGCGCATTCTTTTCAGGCCATTAAATATATATAATATATATTATATATATTTCGTCGATTTCCATTTAAAACGTATTTTACAAGTTCGTTTTAAAATGATTCTAACTTCATTTTCAATTTTAAATCAAAATTGAATTTTCCTTATCATTATAATGTATAAATGATAATATTTTCAAAATATCAGATTTTGAAATCATTTTCTTTTCGACATTCATTTTAAAAATGAATAAAATCGTTATAAATATCGTTCACGTCAAAATGGCGTTAATCTAATCAACACGGCTTCATATATTTCAATATTTCCGTGTCCGTCCCAAATCGGACATCAAAATCATATTTTGATCCATTACTGAATATTGTTTTGAAATATTAGTCATTTTAAAATATTCATTATTCATCATTTTAAAATATTCGTTAATTTAAAATATTCGTTCTTTCCGAATTGGAATCAGACACAGCCAATTACCATATAATTTTATTTATATGGATTTCATACGCACATGTACACAACGATAATCAGACACAGTCATCCATCATCTAGAGTGCGTTACACAACTGCATATGCATTAAATATAAATAATTAATGCTTACAACAGTCTGTCAACCCATCAATTGACATACAACTAAATATTGAGATTAGTGTATGCCCAATATCATCCCAATACCCGTGTGGGGTTTTCAAACAACAAACACTGATTATTATATGTGCAGTTGGGCGATGTGTAAAATATATCATCCTAATCAATACCAGTTAAATGTGTGTACATAAACAAATCATCTGATTTGTAAATGAATATTTATTTTATTTATATACACGTTAAAAATTATATTTTTAACTATAAAATATGCATTTCAACACATGAATATTTTATATAGTTCATTTATACAATAAAAATGATATTTTGATTGTTCTAACATTTTTAGAAAATTTCGGCAGCATAATGGCGTGATACTAGAACCGGAATAAGGTCTAGCCTTATCCCTCGCCTAATACTGGCTCCCGCGATACACATACCAATTCTAATCAATTCATTTCACTTTCCAAACCAAATTCAAACATATAATCCAATCAACCAAACAAACATGGTTTCAAACAATGGTGTCGAGTGCTACTAAGCACCGTCTACGTCCTAGTATATATATTTAACTAGAAAATAAATTAAAGTGAGAAGGTCTCACCTTTGGGATCCACTCCTCCAATTTTATTTCTTAATTTCTGAACCGTTTGGATTTGCCCGAAATTTCAATGCAATCTTTTTCACGCTGTTCATAGTAAAAATCACATTTTTAATATGATGTTTATATATTGAAAATCATATTTTTAATCAACGATATTTATATTTAGAAATCACGTTTTTAATTTAATGTCATATATATAAAAATCACCTTTCTATAGCGCTACTTCATATATAAAAATTATATTTTTATATCGTTACTTCTTATATAAAAATCTAATATTTATATTGTTGTTCATATGATAAAAATCAAATTTTTATGTTTTTAAAAATCTCATCTTTTTTTTAAATCTCTTCTTTTATATTTTTAAAAATCTCTTCTTCATATTTTAAAAAAAATCTCTTCTTCATATTTGTAAAAATCACTTCTTTATATTTTTAAAATCATATCTTTATATTATTAAAAATCTAATCTTTTTATTTTTTAAAATCTAACCTTTTTTGTAAAAAAATCAAATCTTTATACAAATAAAAATCAAATCTTTAAACAAATAAAAAAATCAAATCTTTAAACAAATAAAAAATCAAATCTTTAAACAAATAAAAAATCAAATCTTTAAATAAATAATAACATATATGTAAATTTCAATTATTTTTATAAACAATGTTATATCATATAAAAAAACAGATTTTTATTAAACAAAATAATAAATAAATAAATAACTCACCATTTCGCTCGAAGGACGGGTATTGCGCGACTGGAGGAAGGAACAACGGCGGTGGCCGCTGCAGGCAGAAGTAGAGGCGCGGTAGTGGCCAATGGGGGTAGCGGCTAGGGTTTCAAATCGATTTGGGGGGTGGTTGTGGCTCCGTCGGTTTAAAGAGGAGAGGGAGGGAAGAGAGGAGAGGAAGGAGGAGAGGGCTATTTGGAGGAGGCGGGAGCAGGGTTTGGGGCCCTGGCGACAGTCGTGATGGACGGAGAGGGGCGATCGTCATCTATGGTTTTCCTTTTTTTTCTAATTTATGTTATCAGGGTGAAAGAGAAGAGGGAAGGGGTTATTATGTAAATATATATATATATTATCCAAAAATGTTGACTTTCCATTCGAACTCCAAACGTGACCCAATGACTGTCACCCTTAGCTAATTACCCTCATTCCAAACACAATGGGATATGTTTCATAACATAAATCGGCTGTTATGATTAGTTTCCGCTAAATTTAAAATATAAATCATTATATTTTGAATTCAAGCGTATATTTTAATTTACTGGGGCCACATACTGACTCCAAAAATTCCTGAAAAATAAATCTGGCTATGTTTAGATGATACGGTCCTAACAAAACTAATTTCGTTGTATTTGGAGACTGTTTGTAAAATGGCCAATTTCCAGTCGATTAAATTCAAACTGAATTGACCAAACGTGTTTAAATCCTCCATGCTCACATATTGATTCCAAAAATTATGAAAATTGGAATCTTGCAATAATTGGACATTCCGGATCCAACAAAAGTGGTCTCATCGAAAAAGGAGGTCGTTTGCAAAATCGCTATTCTTAAGGGTTATATATTATATAAATTCCATAACGACTATTCTGAATTTTCAAGTGGATATAACTTTTTATTCCCTTTATGGAATCTGGTTTTTTCACATTCGTTGGAAAGATATTTTCAAAAAGATTCATATATTTCCTATTACACTAAAATCCGGTTTATTTTGAATCATGTACATTCATTTGAAATTTGAAATCAAAATTTCAAACTACCGCGCCATTTCAGTCTCATTATATCATTAAAATAAATTTATTCGTTCTAACTTCGATTTAAATAAATTTTTAGTCGTTATTATTTGAAATAAATCATTTTAAATTTTCAAAATCCTTTAAAATAGCCAAAATAAAAAATTTTAATTGGTTCTGATTTTTCGGGTTGTTACAATCTCCCTCACTTAAAATCTGTTCATCCTCGAAAAGGAACGGAGCGGAAAGTTGTTTAACTAATCAACTCAACTTTCATCCTGGCTTTCATTCTTCAACTTTTCAGTTTCTAAAATTTTCCAATTCTTCAAAAATTTGGCTAACACCCTAAATTTTTGAATTTTTTTGCCATAACCTCCTTTGTACGGGGAGACATTTAAAACTGCAACTAACCACGTAGGGCCCTCATCATCCAAAAAGAAAATGAAAAAGCCAAGCAGCTCAAAAAACCATCAAAACCCAATAAATTAGTAAACATGTAACTATTTGTCGGGAATACAATTTTATTCCTCTTCTTAGCATCCTTGCTATGACCTGTTCAATGTATATACATGTATATGCATACAATTTCAATCAGTTTTTCAAGTTAGCTCAATATTTGATTCAATTTGGGTTAATGGTTCAAAATTTTAATTAATCAAACAACAAAATCAGCAATCAATTAGTTGATTATCGTTTCAAACACATAACTTATATATATATATAAATCCATTTTTGATGTCAAGTCACAACAATAGACACTATCTAGTTTTGGTTCTTACAACAGTCAATTGGAAATATGTAGAAATCCCACTTTCGAAACTCGAATACAAATACTGATGAAACTATAGTAATCATCTGGATCGTCTCCGGGCGACTAGAGTGTGATTCTATATCTATCCAGTATATTAAAACTTCGAATATACGTTTGCAAGACGTATATGCAAAAACTTTATATACTCGATTGTCCAAATTCAATATAAAATACATATTCAAATACATATAAAATGGTTTAAATCTTCAAAACCAATTTTTTTTAGAAATAATACTCTTATAACTCATTGTGGGATACTACTAATCCTATCTCAGACGAGTCATTCTTATTGGATATTGCTAATCCAATCTCTGATGAATTCTTTCGTTCGATTCCAATGTATCTTGTTCTCGAGCTCTGTAAACCAAAGCTCTGATAGCAAGCTAACATGACAAATCAGAACGAAAACAGAAGAACATTTCATTGTTTATTACAACATTTACATCAGAGTATAGAAATATATAGAGTATGAGCAATAATATACATTTGATAAATATCATAGATTTACAAATTACAATGCAGCGGAAAATCATACAAAACACAACTGAAAGAAATACACGGATAGAAAGCGTTCTGAATATAGCTCCAACTGTAAACCAGGATCCTATGAATATAATATCTGCAACACAAAAACTACTAGCTGCCCGTGTGGAAAATAGGGGCACCCAGAGTTTAGGTTAAAACAATAAACTCCAGGTCAGTCATGTGACTGGTGCGCGAACTAAAACAGTTATTTAAAACTTTACTTTAAAATGGAGTAAATCAAGGGACCACGCCGTATAACACGGAACAAGTTTCCTCCCAAGAATACCAGTGCATAAAATAAACAGCGCAATGCTTTTTGGAAAATATGAAGCTATTATAAGACCCAGGTACCATCACACAATGCAACGCAAGCCGGAGGATAGGGTTTTCCCTTATAATAGCCAAACATGCTTGGTACATTTAAAACAAATCATTTGATACTATTATAAGAGCATAGTGTATAAAACAAATTCAAATATAAATGTATCAATCATAGACGGCATAGGTACCATATATCAAGTCGCCATACTAGGCTCTACAAATAAAACTGAAATGTCACGTATTGGGAATTGGATTTCCGTCATGAGTCAATGCAAGGGATGTACTACATTCCGGCTTCGAGACACTCTAGCAAATGCCTCAAGATATCCCGTAGTAGACCCTTGGATGCTTCAGGGCCAGTCCACATTTACGTTTGTGGATTGGTTATTCCTGAACACACGTTTCCCGGTCCTATCGGACCTATATCCATCGGCTCCATAGTAACCGATATATCGGAGGCGCCTCGCAATCCAATAACCACATAGGTAAAAATATAATAAATGTCTGGGCTCCATACCATGACATCATCCATAGCTAGAAAGAAACGTCGTGTTCTCCATGCAGTCCCTTATCCCGTTTTTGACTCATACCGAGGTGTGAGGCCCGCGAATTAATGCTATACACAAAGCTATGCTATAATAAAGCTGTGCTTTGATCATCAACCACAAGACTCTGCTTTTCAACAGAAGCGTCGATCATTTGAATCTCAGCATGCCACATAGGCAATTCACGCAATGCGACTAATGTCTATCAATATATATCCTCTGAGCTCGTACGTCTCAGAGAAGGGCGTTAAGCAAGAGAATAAATTCTCTGCGGCCAAACAGGTATATATTCAATAGAGATCAATCAGCACAGAATAAAATCCAATGTCAGACATACATCCATTTACAAGTTTGTTCTGGGTCTGAATGAAACCAGAGGCACCTTATTCCTCATCCCATATGTCCAATACAGGAGAGAGGTCCTCGCATATCCGGTCGATCTCCAAGTACGTCTAGACGATCACCATTTATTACCTTGTCTTGGGTGTATAGCCCAATCAAGACAACAGTAATCATCCAAATGATGTGAAGACCTCAGGTCTTCAACTACCATCTTCATCGTCGACTTATCATCGAAATAGTAATTCAGAATGGGAATAAAACCGGCCTTTCCGAATAACTCACGTATATTATAAACAAGTGCTATAAAACACAACATACACCTCATTTCAATTCAGAATTTTATTTTATTCAAATATTCACATTCTTTGGGAAAGGTTCCCATTAATTTTATCAAAGATAAATTCTTTAAATTTATTCTTTAATCTTCCTTTGGATATCAATTCAAACCATATTATGGTTTTCCAAACTTGTCGGGATTAACGCACCTTACCGAATTAATCATTTGTTTAATTTCCCAATCCCAACCTATTCATCCCATGGAGCAAAACTGGTAATATTCCATAACTAACACCACGGTGTTATCAGTAAATTTAATTACCATTTCACGTTCAAATCTGATTAAAGATTTAACTATCGCTTGGAGTAAAACTGATGCTACTCCATTCTCGATCATTTCCCGAATTTGATAATTTAAACTATCACATTCTCTTTTCAATCTAATTAAAGATTCATTAAAACTCCACTTAGTTTTAATCTTCCCAAAAATAATTATTAGTGATTATTTAACTTTGGAAACACAACATGCCTTAATGACAATCTACACCGTATTATTGATTTCTGCCGATATATAACCTCTAAGCTCGTACGTCCTAGAGAAGGGTGTTAAGCAAGAGAATAAATTCTCCGCCACCAAACAGATATATATTTAGCAGAGATCAACCATACAGTTTGAAGTACATTGTTAAACATGTAATTCTATCTTTAACTAGGTTAAAGAACTAATGTCATTTAAAACACAATTCACAATAAACCCAAATCACATTCCATTACTTATGGAATCTTCACGAAAAATAGATCAATATATAATTGATATCAATTTCCGTGTCCGACTAATAATATAAATGGAATAATGACAAAGCCTTTTAAATTCCATATGTGTTAACTGTCTTCCTCCACAGAAGCTCATTTCGATCATTATCAAATCGAATTCCATTCAACTCCAATTTAATATATTAAATCGGAAAACTTTACTTTGTAAGATTCCCGTTAAATCTTAATAAAAAGGTTTATAAATTCCAAATCACATTTCATTGCAAATCGGGTTAAAGAACGAATGTTGGTAAAACACATTTCACGATAAACCCAATTCACATTCCATTTTATTCCAATTAAATGTTTGTTAATTGGAAACACTAATAATCTTAATTAAAAGATTTGTTCTTTTCACACGGTGTTTAAAAACAGTGTTATTTAAGACACCATTCACGACAAACCCAAAATCCAATTCTTTTATTCAATCCCAATTAAATCTTAATTAATTGGAAAATTTCACTAAATCTTAATTAAAAGATTTATTCTTTCCTTAACTGGGTTCAAGAATAGTGTTAATGAAGACACCATTCACGACAAACCCAAAATCCAATTCAATATTAAATACAAGGCTCTGAGTAGAAATTAAATCGGCTTATATTCAACATCGAATTCTGAAATCAACAAATATCGTATTGGGAACAACGATATATATATATATATATATATATATCTTACAAATTCATCCACAATATCCATATAATCACGGAATCCAATATCGAAATATTCCGAAGATAATTTCAATTAAAATCCATTGTAATTCATATATTGGAAATTCTGGTTATTTTTAAAACCATTTCAAATCCAATTTATTTATTTAAAAATATTGTATTATAATTCTAGTTCATAACTAGTTCATTTTGATAAAAATATATTTTTACCTTTACAAACATAGAATTTTTCTTCCCAATTCTTTCCAAATCATTAATTATGATTTTACACAAATTATTAATATTTTTAATAATTTTATCAAGGCTCGTACAGTTGATTTCCAATAACGGCCACCGAACTGCACTTACATCGACCTTTTCCAAACTTGATTTGGACATAATTCCAAAGCCAACTGTTAGATTTCAAATCTCTTATATCCATTGGAAAGCTCTTTTCGATACAAACCCAGTGGTTCCAGTTTTAGGACAATCCGACGGTCGGATCTCCCGTAATGTCAATTCGAAGTCAATGGTCGAAATTCGCGAACGGTCGCGGCGCGGCGCGTTCTATTCAGGCCATTAAATATATAATATATATATTATATATATTTCTTGATTTCCATTTAAAACGTATTTTATAAATTCGTTTTAAAATGATTCTGACTTCATTTTCAATTTTAAATCAAAATTGAATTTTCCTTATCATTATAATATATAAATGATAATATTTTCAAAATATCGGATTTTGAAATCATTTCCTTTTCGATATTCATTATGAAAATGAATAAAATCGATATAAATATCGTTCACGTCAAAATGGCATTAATCTAATCAACACGGCTTCATATATTTCAATATTTTCGTGTCCATCCCAAATCGGACATCAAAATTGTATTTTTGATCCAATACTGAATATTATTTTAAAATATTAGTTATTTTAAAATATTCATTATTCGTCATTTTAAAATATTCGTTAATTTAAAATATTTGTTCTTTCCGAATTGGAATCAGACACAGCCAATCACCATATAATTTTATTTATATGGATTTCATACACGCATGTACACAATGATAATCAAACACAGTCAACCATCATCCAGAGTGCGTTACACAACTGCATAAGCATTAAATATAAATAATTAACACTTACAGCAGTCTGTCAGCCCATTGATTGACATACAACTAAGTATTGGGATTAGTGTGCCCAATACCCGTGTGGGGTTTTCAAACAACAAACACTGATTATTGTATGTACAGTTGGGCGATGTGTAAAATATATCGTCCCAATCAATATCAGTTAAATGTATGTACATAAACAAATCGTCCGATTTGTAAATGAATATTTATTTTATCCATATACACATTAAAAAAAATATTTTTAACTATAAAATATGTATTTCAACACATGAATATCTTATATAGTTCATTTATACAATAAAAATGATATTTTTATTGTTCTAACATTTTTAGAAAATTTCGGCAGCATAATGACGCAATACTAGAACCGGAATAAGGTCTAGCCTTATCCTCGCCTAATACTGGCTCGCGCTATACACATACCAATTCTAATCAATTCATTTCACTTTCTAAACCAAATTCAAACAAATAATCCAATTAACCAAACAACCAAACAAACATGGTTTCAAACAAAGGTGTCGGGTGCTACTAAGCACAGTCTGCATCCTAGTATATATATTTAACTAGAAAATAAATTAAAGTGAGAAGTTCTCACCTTTGGGATCCACTCATCCAGTTTTATTTCTGAATTTCTGAACCGTTTGGATTTGTCCATAATTCCAACGCAATCTTTTTCACGTTGTTCATAGTAAAAATCACATTTTTAATATGATGTTTACATATTGAAAAATCATATTTTTAATCAACGATATTTATATTTAAAAATCACATTTTTAATTTAATGTCATATATATAAAAATCACATTTCTATAGCGCTACTTCATATATAAAAATTATATTTTTATACCATTGCTTCTTATACAAAAATCTAATATTTATATTGTTATTCATATGATAAAAATCGAATTTTTATGTTTTTAAAAATCTCATCTTTATTTTTAGAAAAAGTTTCTTCTATGTTTTAAAAAAATCTCTTCTTTTTATTTTTAAAAATCTCTTCTTTATATTTTTAAAAATCATATCTTTATATTATTAAAAATCTAATCTTTTTAATTTTAAAAATCTAATCTTTTCAATAAAAAATCTAATCTTTATACAAATAAAAATCAAATCTTTAAACAAATAAAAAAAATTAGATCTTTAAACAAATTTAAAAAACAAATCTTTAAACAAATAAAAAATCAAATCTTTAAACAAATAAAAATAAAATCTTTAAACAAAAATAACATATAAATAAATTTCAATTTTTTATAAACAATGTTATATCATATATAAAAAAACTGATTTTTATTAAACAAAATAATAAATAAATAAATAACTCACCTTTTCGTTCGGAGGGGGGTGTTGCTCGACTGGAGGGGGGAACAGCGGCGGCGGCGACTACAGGCAGAGGGGGAGGCGCGGTGGTGGCCAATGGGGGTGGCGGCTAGGGTTTCAAATAGATTTGGGGGGGGGGGTTGTGGCTCCGTCGGTTTAAATAGAGGGAGGGAAGATAGGAGAGGAAGGATGAGAGGGCTATTTGGAGGAGGAGGCGGCAGGGTTTAGGGCCCTAGTGGCGGTCGTGATGGATGGAGAGGGGGCGATCGTCGTCTGTGGTTTTCCCTTCTTTTTTTATAATTTTCTAATTTCTGTAATCGGGGAGAGAGAAGGGGGTATTATGTAAATATATATTTTATTATCATTTTCCAAAAATGTTGACTTTCCGTTCGAACTCCAAACGAGACCCAACGACTATCGCCCTAGCTAACTACCCCCATTCCAAACACAATGGGATATGTTTCGTAACCCAATTCGGTTGTTACGATCAGTTTCTGCTAAATTTAAAATATAAATCATTATATTTTAAATTCAAGCGCACATTTTAATTTACCGAGGCCACATACTAACTCCAAAAATTCCAAAAAAATAAATCTGGCTATGTTTAGATTATATGGTCCTATAAAAACTAATTTCGTTGAATTTGGAGACCATTTGAAAAATGGCCAATTTCCAGTCGATTAAATTCAAACTGAATTGAACAAACACGTTTAAATCTGCCACACTCACATATTGATTCTAAAAATTATGAAAATTGGAATCTAGCAATAATTTGACATTCTAGATCCAACAAAAGTGGTCTCATCGAAAACAAAGGTCATTTGAAAAAACGCTATTCTTAAGGGCTATATATTATATAAATTCCATAGCTACTATTCTGAATTTTCAACAGGGCATAACTTTTTATTCCCGTTATAAAATCTGGATTTTTCACATTCGTTGGAATAATATTTTCAAACAGATTCATATATTTCTGGTTTCACTAAAATCCGGTTTATTTTGAATCTTGTATATTCATTTGACATTTGAAATCGAAATTTCAAACTACCGCGCCATTTCAGGCTCGTTATATAATTAAAAAAAATTATTCGTTCTAACTTCGATTTAAATTAATTTTTAGTTGTTATTATTTAAAATAAATCATTTTAAATATTCAAAATCCTTTAAAATAGCCAAAATAAAAAAATTAAATTGGTTCTGATTTTCCGGGTTGTTACAGTGGGTGTTAGATATGGGGTACTGCAATTTTTACTCCATGGGATGAGTAGGTTGGGATTGGGAAAATAAAATAAATGATTACTTCGGTATGGCTCGATAATCCCTACTAGTTTTATAAACCTGTATTTGGTTTAGAATTATGGAAAGATAAAATAAAATCTTTTGAAATTGATATCCAAAGGAAGATTAAAGAATAAATTTAAAAGAATTTATCTTTCATAAAATTAATGGGAACCTTTCCCTAAAGATATGAATATTTGAATAAAAGAATATTCTAGATTGGAATGAGGCGTATGATGAGTTTTTATAGCACTTGATTATAAGATACGTGAATTATTCAGAAAGACTAGGTTTAACCCATTTTGAATAATTAACACGACGATTGAAAGTCGACAATGAAGACGGTAGTTGGTGACCAGAGATTTTCACATCGAATGGATGATTACTGATGTCTTGATTGGGCTGTACACCCAAGACAAGGTAATAAGTGGTGATCGTCCAAACATACTTGGAGATTGACTGGATATGCAAGGACCGCTCTCCTGTATTGTACATATGGGACGTGGAATAAGGTGTCTCCGGTTTCGTTCAGACCCAGAATGGACATGTAAATGGATGTGTGTCTGACATTGGATTTCATTCTTTGTTGATTGATTTCTATTAAATATATATCTGTTTGGTGGTGGAGAATTTATTCTCTTGCTAAACACTCTTCTCTGAGATGTACGGAGCTTAGAGCTTATATATTGATAGACATCAGTTATATTGCGTGAATTGTCAGTGTGGCATGCTGAGATGCAAATGATCATGGATTTTGTTGAAAAACAAAGCCTTGTGGTTGATGATCAAAGCATGGCTTTAAATAGCATTGCTTTGTGTATAGCGTTAATTCACGAGCTTCACACCCAGTATGAGTCTAAAATGGGATCAGGGACGTAGGGAGTGCATGACATTTCCTTCTAGCTAAGAGTGGTGTCATAGTATGGAGCCCGGATATTTTTACTTATGTGGATGATGGATTGCGAGGCACCTCGGATATTGGTCGCTACTGGCCAAGTGATAGGTTCTATAGGACCGAAAAACTTGAGTTCCGGAATAACTAATCCACTAAAGTAAGTGTGGACTGGCCCTGCAGGAACCAAGGGCTCGCCAGCGTCCGATCCCTGAGGCATTTGCTAGAGTGTCTCGAATCGGTAAGGAGTCATCCCTTGCCTCGACTCATAGATGGAATCCAATTTCCAATATGACACTTTTCGGTTATAGTTGTAATCCTATATAGCGACATAGTAGGATAGGGTATTATGCCGTCTATGATTGATACATTTTTATTTGAAGTTGTTTGATACACTATGCACTTTTAGTAATATCAAAATGATTTGTTTTAAAAGCATACCAAGCATGTTTGGCTATTATAAGGTAAAACTCTATCCTCCGGCTTGTGTTGCATTGTATGTTGGGACCTGAGTCTTATAATAGCTTCATTTTCCAAAAAGCATTGCGTTGTTTTATTTTAAACTGAGATTCATGTGGAGTAAACCCGTTCCGTGTTATACGGCGTGGTCTCATGATCTCCCACCTTTTAAATAAAAATGTTAATAACTGTTTTAGTTCTCACACCAGTCCCATGACTGACTCAGAGATTATTGTTTTCACCTAAACTTTGGGTGCCCATATTTTCCACACGGGCAGTTAGTAGTTTTGGTTTTTTTGCAGATATTTCTTTTCATAGAATCCTGGATTACAACTGGAGCTGTATTCGGAAAGCTTTGTATCCATATATCTCTTTCAGTTGTTATTTTCCGCTATGCATTATACTTATGTATTATTTTCCACTACTATGTAATTTTAAACCTCTGATATTTTATTTCCACTATGTAATAATTATTCATACTCTGGAATATTCTTGTACTATGATGTAAATTGTTATAATAACAATGAACTGTTTTAATGTTTGTGTTCTGATGCGTCGTGTTCTCAAAGCAATCTGGGCTTTCCCATAAGGGGAAGTTTTGGTCATTTCAGATAAGCTCGAAATCAAATCAGAATCCATTTAAATTAAATAAAAATCTCTTTATATCGAATCGTATTAAGTATGAAATCAAATCGATTAAAAGTATGGTTGTACTATGGTAGACAACCATTTAATTCCAACGTACGGTTGGTTCCCCCTCCTCCATTTATAAATATCGTGATCACACCTCTCCCTTTCTCTTCTACATCTGTTACTCCTTAGATAGTAAGAAAAAAATTGAAAACGAACGAGAATAAAATACGCTCCTCTCCTCTATGTCTCAAAAATCAATTCGAATAAAACCTAAATCAAGAATCAATTATATCAACTGGGTGTGCGCGCAAGTTTCAGAAGGTAAAAGCTCGAACCATCGGAAAAAGGAGACTCATGATTTTAGGGTTTAGGTTATCGTAATTTGAACAAACTGATGATGGCATAGGATTTTGGAGTATGAGCCACGAAAATGGATGGGATTTCATGTGATTTGGTTCAAGAAAATTGCCGAATGCTTTGCTAAGGTCGAAGGGAGCCTGGAGAAGTTGAAGTAGCAATCTTTTATGGAGCTTGAGAAATGGTCGGAATGTGGAAGCAAAGAGAAGGTGACTATCACGTTTTTTAGGCATCTGGGGACTGTCGATTCTGTGAGGTCTACAAAAAAGAAATGGAGCTTGAAACTACTACCAACATTCAGAAACCTGGGACGAGTCTCGTGTTTGGAAGAACGTTGAGTACATGATTAAGGGAGTAACGAAGATGGCTAATTAGTTATTGAAGGGGTGGCGCTGGTTAGAGGAAGTAGCATCGTATTGTAGTTTTGGGGAGTCCTGTTCTTCCAATGGGAATGATTTGCAACTATGTAGAATAAGGCATCGAACAGAGGTCATAAGAGGGAGTGACGATTTGAATGTTATGCTAGTGAGTCAATGGGTTGGTTTGAATTTCCACTGCGGTTCGAGAATGAGAATGGGAGGACTAGTGTTCAGTATAGAAAGCGGAAGGAGCAACGTAATACAGCAGTTAACCATAAGGTAAAATAATTTTTTTAGTTTTTAAAGTTAATACAATAACATAGTTTTAAATTAGTATTTATTTAACTAATCGTTGCATTGATCGGCAACTAAAAATATAATATTTTTTATATACAACGTAAATTGTATACGGGATTGATGAGAATGGTTCACAACTGCAAATATGAAATGTGGGATAGAGTTGGAATTTTTTGGGAATTGCTAGGAATTTAGAGAGTTCAGAAGCAAGAATCAGATAAACTGATTGGAAAAATAAATAATTCACGGTAAGTAAACTCACTCTCTGGTTCGATTATAATTTATTATAATCAAATTTTATTTAATATAAATATTTATATGTTGTTTATTGGTTGATTGGTTGCATCATTATTTATTAATAAATTGTGTTACTGTATATAGGCTTGGTGATTGTGACTATTATACATATATATATATATATATATATATGTATATACTGGTGGTTGGATATTTCCCGTAGTAACAATAGCGAACGCCCGTGATATCATTAGCGGATGATCCTATGCGTCTCAAATATATTACAGTGGATGACGTTCTATACCGCGATATCCTCCTTGAAGCAGGATGGGTATTATTTACATTGGCTAATACTTGTGGATGCAGAAAAACCGGTTGGAGGGATCCAATTGGATTCCTCAAAATTTATTATTGTTCGTTTTCATATATATTATCATATATGGTGTGTTAGAAAACCTGCGATTGATAATTGGGTGTTTTGGATGTTTAAATATGACTAGCCCTAAATATTAATATATAAAAATATCGCGAAAAGGGATTTTGAGATTTAAAAGGGAAAATCTATTTTTTTTAAATGGAATTTGAAATAGGCTAGGAAATTTTAACTTGTTTTGAATAATAAAAACAAGTACTGAATTTATAAATGATGTTTATAAATAAAATGGAATAATTTTTCATTGGGCAATGCGGGGAATTCAAATGAATTTATAAACGGTGTTATAAATGAAGTGAAATGAATTATCATTGGATAATTCGGGACATGTAACTACAAGTGTGAATTTTAAAAGGGAAATTTATTTTCCCAAAGTAGAAATTTAATTTCAAATGGATTTGAAATCCGGGCTTGTTTAAATATATTAACAAGTAATATAAACAATGTTTATAAAGAAAGGCGAAAATTTATTATTTGGATAATTTAAATATTTAAATTCAAATATGAATTTAAAATGATAATTGGGAATCGTGTTAAAAGGGAAACAATGTAATTTATTCCAATGTTCAGAATATAAATCAAATTGAAATAAATCAATGCGGATTTATGACTTGAATTCGACTATGTCGAATTTGTATAAATAAAATATTTTCAAAAAAGATATTAGGATTGAATCAAATAGAAGTTTAAATTTAAATATGAACATAGATTCACTATTTATATATATATATATTTGTGTGTGTGTTAACCAATAAAATATTGCGAAATAGGAATTTGATCTCAAATGGATTTGAAATGGAAACTTTTTTAAAATTATAAAACTAGGAAGTTAAATTTATAAACAATGTTTACAAATTAAGTAAGAAAATTATCATGGAATAAATTTAGGATTTTAAATTCAAGTACGAATTTAAAAGTGAATTGGAAATAATTTCAAAAAGGGAATGACGGATGTTATTCCGATGTTCGGAATATAAACCAAATTAAGATAAATCTAAGGAATTATATTTGAATTCGATTATATCGAATTTAGTAAAATAATTTATTTCTAACGGAATAGGAAGTTAATATTAAAATGGAGTTGTGATTAGACTGGTAAACTGGTTTAATTTATATTTAATATTTAAGAAATGGAATTAAAATTTATCTAATATACAAAGTTTAAACGTTTCTACTTAAATTTGATTTAAAACAAACTTGTCACAGTGTTGTAGTTCGTAATTGGACGTCTCGAACTACAACTAAGTATGTAGAACTCAATTTAAGCCAGAATTCGTTGAAACAAGAATCTCAGGACCGATTGAATAATAGTTTTCTAATAGAAGAGAAAAATCAAGATTTCGTCTTAAATATTTTGAGTTATGTCAAAATTAAATTTCCAGAAAAACAATACCATAATCGTTTAAAAGCCATAATGGTGTATTTAAATCAATAAAAGGATTTTAAATAAATAAAATCCGAACTTTCTTTAGAAAAATCCAGATTTGAGTTATAAAATAAATATGAACTCAAGTGAAGTAAATGGGTTGAGTTTTTTAAAGCAAAAATCAGATTTTTAGTTATGGAATAGAATTAACTAATTTGAAGAATACTTAGTTAATGAAATTTTGAATCGAAATTGGGCTTTGGATAAGTGAATTGGATTTGTGAATTTATATTGGAAATCGAATATGAAATTTGAATTGAAAATGGAATCCAATTGGTTTATAAGCAAATTAAAATTTGTATTTGAACATATCATGTTCAATTAAAAATGGAATAGGCAAAAGACCTAATTAAATAATAAATTAGCAAATTGAGCTAAAAATGATTAGATTGAGTTGAAATAAATTGGGAATGGATGAATATATGTGGAACAGGTATTGAATAAAGAGAATGAAGATTATAATTCGAGTGCCCGACAAAAAGGTACGTGTTTAAATTCCATATGAGCTTTTATGCGTTAACTCGGCAAGCTGCTTGGTTTTTTATTTTCTTTTTGAATGGCAAGGGTCTAGAGAGGCAAGTTGAGGTCTGAGCTATTGACCGGTATAAAGGAGGTGCTAGCGAAATCTTCCGTAAATTTAAGGAGTTAGAATATTTTTAATAAAATTTGACAATTAGAAATCAATATATCGATATATATGGAATTCGTTAAGGAAACGGATTTAAAATAGAGTATTATAAACAAAAAGGAAATCTATAAATTAAATGTGGTAAAAATAGAAAGAGAAACGCATGCACAATCAAAAATAAATAATTGGTTTCTATGGTGTTGATTATTCGAGGTAAGTGATCTTCTCTGTTTTGAAGTTAAGGATGTTTCCAGTCAAGGTATGAGAGGTAGTTATACCCCAACTTGATTGATTTCATGATTAACCGATAAATAGCAAGATTCAGTCTCAAAGATTAATGTTTGAATAAGATTTATTTAAATGCAGTATTTGGGGTTGTTGTAACGATGTTTTACACAACATTCGTTTTCACCCAAGTAAGTAGAATTTTGGAAATAATAATAAATATTTCCTATGTATAGAAATAAATGAGTTCGGGAAAGAGATAAATAATTTGAATGTTTTCCAATAATAAATAGAAAATATTTTCTAAGTATAGAAAATAAAGAAGGCGAGATGCGAAAATGTTTTCCAAATAGTGTAAGAGGCCCAGATGATTGTTGAAATATTGGGTTAACAAATATTGATGAGGAAATAGAGAAGTGATTAATTAGTGAAATATTAATTAAGGGCCCAGTGAACATTTGATGCTTTGGATGGATGTTTGTTTTTCCTTTGATATTTAAATAACTGATTATCGAAGTTTTTGACCACCGTTGTCAATATGGAGAGACTGATTGGATTATCATCCAAAATCCACTATATATTGGCAGTAGCATTGCGGATGAGATTATATAAAGATAATCGAAGATGGAGTAAAGTGCAAGGGTTTTTTCTGTTAATCCTAGGTAGAAATTGCCTAAGATGAATTAGTAGAAATTGTGCCTTCGGTTTCGTTTAGTCCCAGAACGAACGTGTACGGACGAATGTCTGACAGAGTATTTCCAATGATCGCATATGTTGGTTTGTATAAATATACATCTAGTGGTGGAGGATTTATTCTCTTTGCATAATATCAAGAATATCTTTGTGCAAATCAATTAGTGATTAATGGGTTTGACAATGTGGCATTCAAAGTGATTGTGCTATAAATGAAAGGTAAGCAATCAAAACCTCAAGCCTTGCAACCGAGAAATGGTATAAAATCAGGTAGCTCGCATAGCTAAGTGGGTCACACCCAAGTAGGGTTTATTGTCACCTGATCTAGAGAAAATCCCTTTTCTTCTTTATTTTATCGCTGATGTTGCTTCGGAATGGTGGCTGATCCCAATCGTTAGTGACAGTACAATCGGTACTCTTGTAATGACCCAAGGATTTTCGACCTAGAAAATCGACACCAAAACACCATGTCGAACATTCAAGCATCGAAACACCGGAACATTATTAGGAAAAAATTAGAGGGTGAGATAAGAAAGAAATATTAGAATAGAAGAAATAAGAGGAAGAACACATCAGAATCAGAGTCTCACATCGCATCGGAATAAATATAATATAAAAATAATCTTTGATGAAAACTTGAAATAATACTTACAATCAGAGTACATCAAGACAATTTGGACAGTTATAATAATCTGTCCTCATACATAACACACAGTGGAATAAATAATAGTACTTCTGAACTCCTCTAGCACGTCTTCTGAACTTCGTAATGTCCAAAAAACTGAACCTGTATAGCCCGGTCTAACCCGAGCATTACAAACACAGGGTCAGTCTGATGAACCAAAGTGAGAAAAACACACTAAGTTTAAGGGGATCATCCAACTTGATGTTAAAGTTCAAATTCTTTTTGAAAGAAAAGGATAACCGTAAGACCAAATCCACACATAAATACGGATTGTTTTTACCTTACGATAACCCAAAGCATTTTTGAAATCAATATCATTTCTGATATTATAATAATGTCTAAATACAAATAGATATCAATCTAGCAGAATGCTTGCATCTCACACTCCATATATATAGTATATAATCAAAACCACAGGCTCTTATTGAAGATTGGATTCTGACTATGACAAGGTATGGAACCACATGTCGATAGTGTATCTCTAGAGAGGAATACATTGGGTTCAACAAGAACGTCTTGCAACCCGGCCACACATGACCGACCATTCATTTCTCTTGAGTGTATCAAATATATTGTCACCTACAGTTGGTACCAACATAACCGTTCCCGGGAGATACAGAACTGAAAAGAAGTAACAAATATGAATATTCTCTAGATGGTGACAATACACCCTAATGGGGGCGACCCATATAGCCATGCTGCCTGCCCGATTTTTGTCATTTCCCGGTTGTGAGGCTTGAGGTTATGACGTATCTTTTGGAACATCTGGCCACATCCACTTTGAATGCCACATTGTCCATACACGTTGTCTTGGGACTGGACAACCGAAGGCACCCTCCTACCACATCCTAGGAATCACCCTATAGATTAGTAGCGAGTAGTCCTTGCAACCCATAGACTCCAACCACAACTGAATGACAGTTTATCTCTGGGAGCTAACCAAAGATTATAAGCAATACTTCTGTTTTATGAAGATCTATGGTCTCCAAATGCTCCATCTCGATCATCATATGATCTCTTCCATGATTACGTATTTGCTGGTTGGAATGGTTCTCGAATATAAATTCGATCCTGATCTTTCCGAACCAACCATCGATAATTGGCTAGTTTTGCTAGTCGGTTATTTAAATATCAAATAAACAAAAACTCAACCATAAAAATAAAACGAGTTCACTGGTTCAGTACTTAGTATCACACAGCCGCTTTAATTTTTCGATCATTAATCAAACCCTTTAAAACTTATTTGAAACAAAGCTTTTTAATATCTTATTCCAAAAATACTGTTATATTCAAAATCATCTTACTCAACTTAAAGCATTTCAAACTTTATTTTATAATACTATTCATCAAAATTCAAATTTTTATTCCTCTCGACCACTCTCGTTTCTAAACTAATATCATTCTTGGATAATCACGAAGTCGTTCAAGTTGGAGTATTTTATTTACCTATCAAACCATGAATCGGATCGACATGAGGGTCCAACTCCATTGCATTTTAACAACATTCTTATGTTCAGAAAGGTAGAAGTTTGTCAACAAAAATCCTATTTCACTATTTACGTCACATATTTCATTTACTACCCGTTCCAAACATGGTTTCAAAATCATATCATCTCTTGGAAATCTTATTTCAAACTTCAATTTTTTTTTACTTAATTTAAGTATTAAGTAACCCGTATTTAATCGTCTTTATTAACTTTTCGATCTTTGAAACAATATATACACATCTTAATTATATAATAATTAGAATTCCTTATTAAACTTAAGATAAATTTATTTGAAACCCATTTGGTTATATCTCGATTAAACCTCATTTCCTATTTAATATCGCGAATGTAGATCACATCTTAATAACTTAACTCTCCATACCATTTTAATTCAAACTTGGGTTTTTCTTTTTGATTTCCATTACATACTCTCAATATTGGTCCCTAACTATAAATCAATAAGAAAATAATTTCCTAAATATCAACCCTGAAGGCCGAAACCAACATCAGTTCAATACTCAGAAGATCATTTAACTCAACCAATCCCCGGTTAGGTTCCAATTCTTCAAATTTTATATCCTGGATCATTATTTCATTTATAAACCATTAATAACTCATTCCGGTAATATCTAAATAAAAACTTGGGTTTCATAACACCTCTGTTCAACTTGGAATTTATAAATCCAATCAAATAGAATTTAAACAAGAATTCAAATAAAACTTGAATTTAAACTTAACTTGTATTTCTATTAATGTAATTTTCTTTTAAACTTTATTTAGCTATAACAAGACTTATATTTTAATAAATCTCCATTAATACATTTAAATTCCAAAATTTACCACCTTAATTACTATTAAATAATTAATAACCAAATATCAACATTTATAAAAATGTTTTATTCACCATTAACTACCCACATTAATTTAATATTCGATTCAGTTAACTCAGTTGACCTAGTCAACTCAAACATGATTAATTTGTTAATCCTTTCCAAATCGCCTTTCCATTTAAATTAATTAATGATAACATAATTAATTTAATTAATTCCACGTACTTTGGTATAATTTAAATAAATGATAATCTAATTCCAGTATAATCCTAATTTAATTAAAACAATAAGCACTAGTCTTAACTTCTTGGTAAATTTCTGCTTAACCGCTTTTAAATCATATTAACATAAGAATTTTCTTTACAAAAATTGTTTGGTAATTCCTTATAAACTTAAACAACAAATAATAAATCTTAATTCCCTTTTTGTAAACTTTAATAATAGATTTCAAAACCATCTTCAGTTACAAAATGACTTTTATAACTTCACTTCTATTGATTAATCTGATGATAAATTGGCATTTCATAAAATGATTTATTTTTAGGCCATTTACTGCTAGCTATCCAACCATAACTTCCCCATTGGTTAACCACAAATAAACGTTGAATTTATATTTAACAAACCATGATCAAAGCAACCATCTAATCAGACTGCTTAAGCAGTTCATATAATTGTGATATGAAAATAAACAAAAATTTGAGGAATCCAGTTGGATCCCTCCAACCTGTTTTCCCTGCATCCAAATACATTAATTCATATAAAATCATCTATTTCAAATAACAGAAAGAATTTCTTTTTGGTCCCTTTCGTCCAGTGGTTAGGACATCATCTTTTCATGTCGAAGACACGGGTTCGATTCCCGTAAGGGATAGGTAATTCTCTGTACTCCGGGATATACACCAGCGGGTGGACCGGTTGGTTGTGTCCAATGACGGATAGGCTGGTTGAGTGAGGCGAAAACGTGAGGTTAGGTGTAACGAGCTAACTTTCGAACACATCGGAAGTTGTGCCATTAATGAGAATAAGAATAGATAGCAGATAGAATCACAGAAAACATCAGAATCTCACAGCAGAATTTTCATAAAAGATAATACTTTATAATATTACACAGCAGCATATATTACATCAGAACATACTGAACTAGTGATACAACCCATTCATAGCTCATCAGTACATATCATAGACGATCAACTGACAGACTTAATTATATAGTAGATAGATGGACCAGCACACAGCAAAATCTTCATTCCAGCTTCACAAGCTTTTCCAAATCCTAATTCACTTATCTATTCATAAGAAGCGTTATGAATACCCAAGAGTTTAAGGAAAACATAGAAAAATAAACTCCGGGTCAGTCAGGGGACTGGTATGAGTAAACAGTTTGAAAACAAATAAGAATATCTCATAAGACCACGCCGTAAATACGGAACGGTTTTTTTCCTTATGAGATTAAAACACTTTGTATACTTTAAAATAGATATTATCATAGTATCTAGGTGTTTTCACAAATAATTTAGAATCTAGAAGAATGCTTGCATCTCACATTCTCCTATATAGTATACAAATAAAAACCGTTTGGCGCTTAGGGAAATTGGATTTCCAACATGACAAGGTATGGGTCCACCTTTTGATGATGTATCTCTAGAGGCAAATACACCTGGTTTCAACAAGAACGTCTTGCAACTCGGCCCTCACATGACCGACCACTCATTTCTCTTGAGTGTATCGAATGTATATCACCGATGGTTGTGTACGGCAACCATCCCCGAATGGGCAGAATCGATAGATTAAGAAACAAAAGGAATTTCTCTAGATAGGTGATGCTACACCCTAATGGGAGCGACCCACATAGCCATGCTACCTGCTCGATTTTTGTCATTTCCTGGGTGTGAGGCTTGAGGCTATGTTTATCTTCCAGAACATCTGGTCACCATTCACTACGAATGCCACATCGTCAAACCCATCAAATCACAAATTGATCTCGCCAAAACCACGGGTATAAAGCTAAGAGAAACGAATTCCTTCGCCACTAAAACAAGGTTTTGAAAAGGCCAACTTACGCGATCTGTTAGGTATACTTTGTCAGACATTCGTCCATACAAGTTGTCCTGGGACTGGACAAACCGAAGACACTATTCAAAAATAGTCCTTGTATATCGCCGTCTTCGATTCAATAATCTCTGACGGGCGGCGTATAATCAAATCAAACTGAAATATTTTATTTCGGCCTCTTTGAAATTATTAACAAACATTTTTCACTTTAAATTATAAAGCTAACAAGATATAATCAAATATGTATATACAGTTATAGTCAAATCAAGCAGTATAAGATCATCTTGTCAATATCTGGTATATTGATCATCTTTTCAAAACGGTCAATTTTAGCGTGTGCGTCGCACACGGTTTTTCTCTCCGTTTTGTTCATCATTTTTTTAAATGAACTCTTACTTTAGTTTTATTTAGAATTCTATTTCTCATCATTTTTTTTCTAAATCTGATTATCATAATTCAACTTTCACACTTTGTATCGTTTTCGTCAAATTTTACTATGATCTCTTTTACTTGATTTACTCCTTCGATCCTTTATTCTCAATCTTCTTATTCTTCTTTCCATACTGATAAAATTCCTCTCTTTATTATCAGTCTAAACACGGTTAAAACATTTTTCCACAGTTCTTGTTTTGTAAAGTTCAGAACTGTTCATGATCAGTCCTTATATCAGATATTTCAATTATCAGACAAAAGCTGACAATCCTACTGTATGAGTTACATACAGTTTCTACCATGTTTTGGACTTTAAATATTTCAAATATTCCACTAGAAAATAAATTCTATTTTAAATTATAAAATAATTTTTACAATTAAAATTACAGCTTTTGCTGACATCTCGACTTCTATCACGAACCAGATCTGATCATTCATACTTGATCCTTCTTGTTTGCTCTACAATTTGAAATCTACATTAGAAAGTCATTTCAAATTTTCTTATTAAATTAAATTTAATTTAAAAATCTCAGTTTCTGTATTTAAATTACAGTCTTTGACAAAACTGTATCCAATATCCTGATTCACTCGTTTTCTATTTTTCTTGTAAAATACAAATATTATTTTTATTTAAATATTTATTTTCTCTATTTATTATAAATCATAATTTAATTTAAAACAAGTTTTAAATTAAAAATATGGTCAAAAATCCTTGTTTGACCTCAAAGTAGCAAAGTACCACATTTTCAAAGTACCAACCCATGATACCCTGGCCGATCACTTCCAAACCCAGGCAGCACTCCATCTTCTTCCTCCTTCTTTTTTTTTCTTTTCCAGCTACTTCTGATCGAACACAAAACCATGCACATCCGTGCACGGTGCACCTCCACAGATGATCTACATGCCGGAGATCCCCCGCCACCTCATCCACAAATCATACCGCCACTCAGGGTCGTCGCCGACTGGTCATCCAAGCTTTAATCTTCCTCCTCCTCAAAAACCCCCTTCAACTATTTCCATTGAAATAAACAGCTCCAGCTTGCCCCTATGTTGACATCTTCCGATCACCTCCGACCACCTGCACCACTTCCTACCGCTTCTGCAACCTCAGGCGCCCCTCCACCCCCAATTCCAGCCAACTCGATTTCCTGAGGAACCGACACGCGACGTTCCAAAAACCCCTACCCAAACTGTTAACACAAAAACTAAAATCGACTTTCCTGACCAACGTCGTCTACCAGAAATCACCAAACTCCGTCCGTACTCTCTTCTACATCCCGCGCCTCTCCCCAAACAGCAGTTTTTGATTTCATCGATCAAATTCCAAGAATTAAATTATTTTCCCCAATACTATAAATAAATAATAACTCGAGATCTAGAGTGTTAAAATTTTGTAAAACTGATTTAAAATTCATGTTTTCCTATTAGGAATTCAACTATATGCCTGAATTCCAATTTCGTGATGGTTGAATTTTCCAGTTTAAAACTTCCTTGCTGTATTGAACATATGTATGCAAATATATATATCTATTTTAAGTGAAAATATTTTTAAAATGAACTTTAAATACTTTTAGACTACTTTGACAATTTTTAAAACTTATTAGAATATTAGTTCTTGATTTTTCTAGCTAGTTGGTAATTTATAGCAGTAACAGAGCATATGCTTTTATTTACAGGCTTCTATTCTATTCTTCTTAGTTTTTCCATACACTGGTTTGTATAGAATTTACATGTTCTAAAGGGGTATATAATTTCACCCAGTTTACATGCTAATGGTTAACAGAGACTTTAACATGCATTAGATAACACTCAAGTGGTTTGGTATTTAGTGCATCAAACATTATGATTGAACAAGAACTGGAAACTCAGAGTTTACTCACGAAGAATAGTTTCCATATTTCAGTTGGTTTCAGGTTTTCAGTTTTGGATTTGTCCACTGGTTTCATAATATAAGCTACCAGATTTGACAAGGATATATTGTTAAGTAATATAAATCAACAAAATATGTAAAAGAAATAACTAAATGGTGGAGTTTACTAACTAAATTTGTCTACTTTGGATGCTATAACCTTTCTAGGTTTTTACAAATAGATTTGGATTAGCTAATCCCCTAACAGTACATGTATCTACATCAAATTACATACTATTCAAACAATACTGACATTGTCTAAATATTAACTGTGATTCCATTTCAACAACTGTAGAGCATGCCCAATTACATGTATACATATATAACATATCAGCAGATCGATTTAAATGGAACTATAAATGGTGTTTACTCATCAAATTAAAAGGCTTGAACCCTTGGGCTTTGCTACTCCTTTACTGATCAAATGCAAGTGTTTGTGTTGTGTGCAAATGTGTGTGTTTATGGTCCTATTTATAGGTGTAAGAAATCATTAAAAATAAGGGTGCATTAAAACTGTTTTTCAGCTTTTGTTTTGACAACACAAAAATATCTCTTCTTGCTATCAAATCAAATCGACAACTCCAATGTTCACATGGCTTACTCAGCCTAGATCCCTACCTACAAATCCCTTATGCAACCACCCCTTCCCTTCCTATTGGGTTCTATGAATCATCACCTCAAATAAATGCTTATGTACCATCTATGTTCTTACAAATCCTTCTTGGTTGTCAAACACATCTTAGTATCTTCTCTATATATATATAGGTTCGGTTTTGCATAGTGTTTTTAAATCAAAATCTTACATGATAGATTGATTCAACAACAAAAGATAGAGTACATTTTCCTTGCCTTCCAAGGCAATATAAAAATATGAAAATTTCAGTACATTTTGTTCTTGTCATGTGAAAATTTTGACATGGAAATCTTTGAAGAAATCTATGGCTTGGTATGCATCTAGTGTAGGTGAGATCCATGTGATAAATGCAAGATTTTACAAATCTATATGCACATGGTTTATTGACAAAACAAACTAGATTTTGGAAAAAGCAAAAGAAATGTAAATTCCAAGAAATCTTGTGAGAAAAAAGAAAAGATTTGAAAACTGAAAATATATGGTAAAAATTAGATCTTGCCATGTGCTCATATCACTTTAGATTCCCTTTTTTCTAGCTAATTTCTAGTGGAGGTGTTATGTTGAATTTTTTTCATGCAATATGCTTTGCAAAAGAAATGGCATCTTCATGTTTTGATTATTCATATGTAAACTTAAACTTGTTTTCAATACTTGCTTTTGACAAACAAAAAGTGGCTTTGTCATATTTAATTCAAGTGTTAAGACTTTTAAAACAAGGACTTACCAAAACTAAATTTCTTAAATCATTTGAACAAAAAGAACAAACATGTATATTAAAAGTGGCATCACAAATACATGCTATTAAAAAGTGTTATTCTTAAACATGTGTAAAATGAATTTAAACAATCGCTATCAATTACATGCTATCATACAGGATGTGTAAAAAATGGATTTTTGTAAGTGCTGTGTTATACACATCAGTAAATGCTATCATACACAAATTAACATGTTTTGAATTTCAAAGTCTGGATTTAAAATCGTATCTGTAAATACGTACTCACGATCAACCAGTATCTGTGTCTGTGATCAGTGTAAAAATCCCGGGTCATTACATTCTACCCCCTTGTAAAAGTTTCGTCCCCAAAATTTGTAAGAAGTAGATTAGAGTTATTGACTTATATAAATAAACACACATCAATAAATAAAACACACATCAAAACCAAAAATATCCGTCCAAAATCCCTTTTCTTACTCATCGATCAATTTACTTAACTTCGTTAAGTATTACCCCAAGATTTTTATTCACGTATTTAACGATCTCCATTTCGGGATTCACAAATCTGATTTGATTTCACAAATCGACCAATTCACTTTCCCTGAGTTCATATCTAGTAAACTCTCAAACCCAGCCTTAATTCTAGGAAATCCAAATTATAATTCAAATTATAATTCTAACTCGATTTCCGGTATCAATATGAGTGGATATTATTCTAATTTAATCCAACCATATTTAATTTATCTCGAGGCTGACCCTGATTAATTTACTCCTTTTATCCTGCCAGACTGGTACAACTTCACCCACAGTCTCTCCTTGACTTGGGATCCAGTATTACGACCAGTAGTAGTGGATGACCCTTTAGCTCGACCCCTTCGTCCTTGATTACTCATCTTAATCACCTGAATGTAACAGTCCGTCATTCTAGACTTGAGCGGATATAACTAACTTAGGCATACCATTTAAGTTGATTCATTTTAAATTTATTTTAAATTTTCAAAAATACGCTCTCTCTCACTCACCCAAAGCCTAGGTAATCAGTAACCTAAGCTCTGATACCAACTGTAACGACCCAACTTTCGAACACATCAGAAGTTGTGCCATTAATAAGAATAAGAATAGATAGCAGATAGAATCACAGAAAACATCAGAATCTCACAGCGGAATTTTCACAAAAGATAATACTTTATAATCTTACACAGCGGCATATATTACATCAGAACATACTGAACTAGTGATACAACCCATTCATAGCACATCAGTACATATCATAGATGATCAACTAACAGACTTAATTATACAGTAGATAGATGGACCAGCACACAGAAAAATCTTCATTCCAGCTTCACAAGTTTATCCAAATCCTGATTCACTTGTCTATTCATAACAAGCGTTATGAATACCCAAGAGTTTAAGGGAAACACAGAAAAATAAACTCCGAGTCAGTCAAGGGACTGGTATGAGTAAACAGTTTGAAAACAAATAAAAATATCTCATAAGACCACGCCGTAAATAAGGAACGGTTTTTTTCCTTATGAGATCAAAACACTTTGTATACTTTAAAACAGATATTATCATAGTATCTAGGTGTTTTCACAAATAATTTAGAATCTAGAAGAATGCATGCATCTCACATTCTCCTATATAGTATACAAATAAAAACCATTTGGCGCTTAGGGAAATTGGATTTCCAACTATGACAAGGTATGGGTCCACCTTCTGATGATGTATCTCTAGAGGCAAATACACCTGGGTTCAACAAGAATGTCCTGCAACCCGACCCTCACATGACCGACCACTCATTTCTCTTGAGTGTATCAAATGTATATCACCGATGGTTGTGTACAGCAACCATCCTCGAATGGGCAGAATCGATAGATTAAGAAACAAAAGGAATTTCTCTAGATAGGTGATGCTACACACTAATGGGAGCGACCCACATAGCCATGTTGCCTGCCTGATTTTTGTCATTTCCTGGGTGTGAGGCTTGAGGCTACGTTTATCTTCCAGAACATCTGGTCACCATTCACTACGAATGCCACATCGTCAAACCCATCAAACCACAAATTGATCTCGCCAAAACCACGGGTATAAAGCTAAGAGAAACGAATTCCTCTGCCACCGAAACAAGGTTTTGAAAAGGCCAAATTACGCGATCTGTTAGGTATACTTTGTCAGTCATTCGTCCTTACAAGTTGTCCTGGGACTGGACAAACCGAAGATACTATTCAAAAATAGTCCTTGTATATTGCTGTCTTCGATTCAACAATCTCTGACGCGCGGCGTATAATCAAATCAAAGTGAAATATTTCATTCCGGCCTCTTTGAAATGATTAACGAACATTTTTCACTTTAAATTATAAAGCTAACAAGATATAATCAAATCTGTATACAGTTATAGTCAAATCAAGCAGTATAAGATCATCTTGTCAATATCTGGTATATTGATCATCTTTTCAAAACGGTCAATTTTAGCGTGTGCATCGCACACGGTTTTTCTCTTCGTTTTGTTCATCATTTTTTTAAATGAATTATTACTTTAATTTTATTTAGAAAAATATTTCTCATCATTTTTTTTCTAAATCTGATTATCATAATTCAACTTTCACACTTTGTATCGTTTTCGTCAAATTTTACTATGATCTCTTTTACTTGATTTACTCCTTCGATCCTTTATTCTCAATCTTCTTATTATTCTTTCCATACTGATAAAATTCCTCTCTTTATTATCAGTCTAAACACGGTTAAAACATTTTCCACAGTTCTTGTCTTGTAAAGTTCAGAACTGTTCATGATCAGTCCTTATATCAGATATTTCAGTTATCAGATATTTCAGTTATCAGATATTTCAGTTATCAGATAAAAGATGACAATCCTACCGTATGAGTTACATACAGTTTCTACCTTGTTTTGGACTTTAAATATTTCAAATATTCCACTAGAAAATAAATTCTATTTTAAATTATAAAATAAGTTTTATAATTAAAATTACTGCTTTTGCTGACTTCTCAACTTCTGTCACGAACCAGATCTGATCTTTCATACTTGATCCTTCTTGTTTGCTCTACAGTTTGAAATCTACATTAGAAAGTCATTTCAAATTTTCTTTTTAAATTTAATTTAATTTAATTTAAAAATCTCAGTTTCTGTATTTAAATTACAGTCTTTGAAAAAACTGTATCCAATATCATGATTCACTCGTTTTCTATTTTTCTTGTAAAATACAAATATTATTTTTATTTAAATATTTATTTTCTCTATTTATTATAAATCATAATTTAATTTAAAACAAGTTTTAAATTAAAAATATGGTCAAAAATCCTTTTTTAACCTCAAAGTAGCAAAGTACAACATTTTCAAAGTACCAACCCATGTACCCTGGCCGATCACTTCCAAACCCAAGCAGCACTCCATCTTCTTCCTCCTTCTTTTTTTTTCTTTTACAGCTACTTTTGATCGAACAAAAAACCATACACATCCGTGCACGGTGCACCTCCATAGATGATCTACATGCCGGAGATTCCCCGCCACCTCAACCACATATCATACCGCCACTCAGGGTCGTCGCCGATTGGTCATCCAAGCTTCAATCTTCCTCCTCCTCAAAAACCCCCTTCAACTATTTCCATTGAAATAAACAGCTCCAGCTTGCCCATATGTCGACATCTTCCGACCACCTGCACCACTTCCTACCGCTTCCGCAACCTCAGGCGCCTCTTCACCCCCATTCCAGCCAGACTCGATTTCCTGAGGAACCCACACGCGACGTGCCAAAAACCCCTACCCAAACTGTTAACACAAGACCTAAAATCGACTTTCCCGACCAACGTCGTCCACCAGAAATCACCAAACTCTGTCCGTACTCTCGTCTACATCCCACGCCTCTCCCCAAACAGCAGTTTTTGATTTCATCGATCAAAATCCAAGAATTAAATTATTTTCCCCAATACTATAAATAAATAATAACTCGAGATCTAGAGTGCTGAAAATTTGGAAAACTGATTAAAAATTCATGTTTTCCTATTAGGAATTCGACTATATGCCTGAATTTCAATTTCGTGATGGTTGAATTTTCCAGTTTAAAACTTCCTTGCTGTATTGAACATATATATGCAAATATATATATATATATATATTTTAAGTGAAAATATTTTTAGACTACTTTGACAATTTTTAAAACTTATTAGAATATTAGTTCTTGATTTTTCTAGCTAGTTGGTAATTTATAGCAGTAACAGAGCATATGTTTATTATTTACAGGCTTCTATTCTATTCTTCTTAGTTTTTCCATACACTGGTTTGTATAGAATTTACATGTTCTAAAGGGGTATATAATTTCACCCAGTTTACATGCTAATGGTTAACAGAGCCTTTAACATGCATTAGATAACACTCCAGTGGTTTGGTATTTAGTGCATCAAACATTATGATTGAACAAGAACTGGAAACTCAGAGTTTACTCACTAAGAATAGTTTCCATATTTCCGTCGGTTTCAGGTTTCAGTTTTGGATTTGTCCACTGGTTTAATAATATAAGCTACCAGATTTGACAAGGATATATTGTTAAGTAATATAAATCAACAAAACAAGCATACTGGTAAATATCTACATCAAAATATGTAAAAGAAATAACTAAATGGTGGAGTTTACTAACTAAATTTGTCTACTTTGGATGCTATAACCTTTCCAGGTTTTGACAAATAGATTTGGTTTAGCTAATCCCCTAGCAGTACATGTATCTACATCAAATTACATACTATTCAAACAATACTGACATTGTCTAAATATTAACTGTGATTCCATTTCAACAACTGTAGAGCATGCCCAATTACATGTATACATATATAACACATCAGCAGATCGATTTAAATGGAACTATAAATGGTGTTTACTCACCAAATTAAAATGCTTGAACCCTTGGACTTTGCTATTCCTTTACTAATCAAATGCAAGTGTTTGTGTTGTGTGCAAATGTGTGTGTTTATGGTCCTATTTATAGGTGTAAGAAATCATTAAAAATAAGGGTGCATTAAAACTATTTTTCAGCTTTTGTTTTGACAACACAAAATATCTCTTCTTGCTATCAAATCAAATCGACAACTCCAATGTTCGCATGGCTTACTCGGCCTAGATCCCTACCTACAAATCCCTTATGCAACCACCCCTTCCCTTCCTATTGGGTTCTATGAATCATCACCTCAAATAAATGCTTATGTACCATCTATGTTCTTACAAATCCTTCTTGGTTGTCAAACACATCTTAGTATCTTCTCTATATATATACATATATATATAGGTTCAGTTTTGCATAGTGTTTTTAAATCAAAATCTTACATGATAGATTGATTTAACAACAAAAGATAGAGTACATTTTCCTTGCCTTCAAAGGCAATATAAAAATCTGAAAATTTTGGTACATTTTGATCTTGTCATGTGAAAATTTTGACATGGAAATCTTTGAAGAAATCTATGGCTTGGTATGCATCTAGTGTAGGTGAGATCCATGTGATAAATGCAAGATTTTACAAATCTGTATGCACATGGTTTATTGACAAAACAAACTAGATTTTGGATAATGCAAAAGAAATGTAAATTCCAAGAAATCTTGTAAGAAAAAAGAAAAGATTTGAAAACTGAAAATATGTGGTAACAATTAGATCTTGCCATGTGTTCATATCACTTTAGATTTCCTTTTTTCTAGCTAATTTCTAGTGGAGGTGTTATGTTGAATTTTGTTCATGCAATATGCTTTGCAAAAGAGATGGCATCTTCATGTTTCAATTATGCATATGTAAACTTAAACTTGTTTTCAATACTTGCTTTTGACAAAAAAAAAGTTGCTTTGTCATATTTAATTCAAGTGTTAAGACTTTTAAAACAAGGACTTACCAAAACTAAATTTCTTAAATCATTTGAAAAAAGATCAAACATGTATAATAAAAGTGGCATTACAAATACATGCTATTAAAAAGTGTTATTCTTAAACATGTGTAAAATGAATTTAAATAATCGCTATCAATTACATGCTATCATACAGTAAAAAATGGATTTTTGTAAGTGCTGTGTTGTACACATCAGTAAATGCTATCATACACAAATTAACATGTTTTGAATTTCAAAGTCTGGATTTAAAATCGTATCTGTAAATACGTACTCACGATCAACCAGTAACTGTGTCAGTGATCAGTGTAAAAATCCCGGGTCATTACATTAGGGTCGGGAAGAGTTTGGGCAAAGGCTTTTCTTTCTATTAGGTAGGGGCATTCGGGGAATTTGAGGTAGAGATACATGTTAGTGAAAGAGTTTACCCAGTATATTAATTGGGATATGACCCAGTATATTAATAGGCGCCGCGCTTTTTGATGATATCCTATCCATTGAGAGTTTTATACTCAAATCTTCCGACCTGACTAAAGTGCTTCGCTCGTTCGACTAGGAAAAGGATGATCCAAAAATGGGTTGTCTTCTTCATTCGTACGGTCCAATTTCCTGTGAAGTAGTAATGACATAACCCTAGGATTTCGTTTTTCCTGTATGTTCCAAGGGTTGGGCTGTTCGCCCTTTAAAGCGGTATATGAGTTGGGTTCAGAACGTCGTGAGACAGTTCGGTCCATATCCAGTGCGGGCGTTAGAGCATTAAGAGGGCCCAAAGAAGGTTTTCCTGTACGTTCATCACAGAATATTTCTAAGTCCCAATACACCCAATGCCAGATGGCCGCTAAAAAACACAAGCCAGAAAACACAATATGTGCTCTGGCCACGCCTTCATAGCTCCAAATACCCGAATTCGTTACAGTTCCTACTGAAATACTCTAACCACCCCATGAATTGGTTATTCCTAAACGAGTCATATGTTTATATTATTATAAACGTACCAACTAGGTAAGTTACCTCTTTTGGAATAATCATTAAAAATAACGATTTATTTTAAACTAATTAAACAAACGTTTAATTTATTCAGTTCAGTCGACACATGTAATTATATTCAGCATCCATCAAACAACTAACAATCATAGCACACAAATATTAAACCCAACTTATATACAATATGAGTGGGATAAAAACTGAGTGAGTTGAACTCACCTTGATTCCATTCATCGTTCAAAATGATTCTTTATAATCGAATTAAACGGACATTTAAATTTGATTAAGAATTCCAGCGGTTACCGACTCCGATCAACAAACTCTATCATGTTGTGCTCTCCAGTATGCTTCCAACGCTTCTTGTCTTGTCCGACTTTGTGCAAGAATGGACATGTTATACATTAATAAGACTTATTAGATATTAAATTATAAATGTTGATTTGGTTTCTAAAAAGCGGTTTTACAACGTTCATTAGAAGTACACTTAGAATATAATAATAAGTCGTTATTTTATAATACTATATGTAAAACTTCATAAATGGACTCCAGCATGAGTTGTAACAAAAAGTATATTCTAATTTACGTGTATTATTAACAACTGTTATAAATCGCTTACCCATATTAGGCCGTTGTAATTCCTTGAAATAAACTTGGTCCATGTATATATTTAAACTGAACATACTAAGCGTTCCTACTAAACGTTAATACCATTTTTTCTCACCTGTAATTCAAATGAGTCCCTACTGAGCTCATAGTCGCACCCACTTTCTCCCATTGTTCCATGACTCTCTCCCGTCATTGCATTTATCACGTTGCACCCCAGTCTTGTATGCCTCTCCCATCTAATAAATGTTTTCATGCCCACGTAAAACTTGCAGAACAGTTCACATTTTCTTAATTATATTTTTTTTTTATAAAATAGAAAGCCCAAAGCCCACCAATGCATACTTCTGCTCACCCACCATATCCTTATTCTTTCCGTCCTTTTTCCAAAAAAAATTGCTCCTCCATTTCATGGAAATTGAAGCCCATCTTTATTGATCCCAACTCGTCGTTCTTCCCTTCTCTGGAACCTCACCGCAAACACCTTAGAACACCATTTCCTCACCTCCACCGTTCGCTACAACATCCCTTCACTTAATTCCACAATATAGGAACTCGAAAAGAACATAACTTCCTCTTCTTCACTGAACCGCTGCCTCCATTCCTCCATTTAACAACACTGCTGCACCCTTCGATACCCTATCATTCAAAGCTCGCCACTACTTACCCACGCCTACAACAGAGTTGCACTCGAATCACCCTTCTACCCGTAATCCACGTTACTTATGTCTCCTGCCATGCCTTCCGGTTCCTGTTTAAATGAGCCACACACCCCCACTGTTGCGGTGTTTCCTCAGTTCCTATCGACCCCTTTTTGATCGCGTTCAGTTGTCCAACTCTGGCTACCGTGAAGCCACGCAATTATTTATTTATTTTCTTTTCTTTTTTTTCTTTTTTTTTAATGAAAAACTTTAAGTATTTGTTTTAATGTCGGCATTATTGTTTAGTTTTGTTTCTGGAAAATGAAGAGAAGAAGTGGTATATAGTACATGCGGAGGAAGTTGATAACCACAAATTCATTTATTATATTTTGATAGCCCTATTCTGTAGACGAGAAGGAAGGACTGCAGTGCTTTCCTTTTCGTTTCAATTCAGTGTAGAGCTGCTTTTTGGGTATGGGAGGACCACAGTAGTCATGTTGTGTGCATGAAGGTAGGAATGCAGTGTATGGTAACTTCAGTTTTCATTTCGGGTTTCAGTTCTTAGCCACATGTGTAGATAGTAATAAGATTTCAGTGTAGCATGTTTTGGGTAGCTCGATACATGAGTTTTCTTTTCATAGATGAGTAGGTGATGGCTGTGTTTAGGAAACAATAGAATAGTGGAGCTATCTTGAAGAAAATATAACATAGGGTCATATGGAAAAGATGAAATGAGGCAAGTGTACAATGTGGGTGCAGTGTTAATTCTTTTCAGTATGTATTCAGCATGAAAGTAATGTACATGAAATAGTGTCCTCAGTGTATTTTCATTTCAAAGCATGGGTAGACACATAGCTGTTTTAATTTGATAAGGACTTGGCATACTTTATAGGGTAGGATTGCATTTTCCAAGGATGGACGATTGGACTGTAGACGGTCCTTGTTTAAATGTTTACTGACTGCACTAGTTTTACATCTAAAAAATAAAATTGACTTAAATTCTTATTTTATTTCATTGCACATATAGATTGATGTTCATCGAATATGAATATAAGACCATAAACCATGATATAAAGAGAGTTGCTTTGCTGCACGTATCATAAGGCTAAAATTTTGGGATTTAATCTTTGAATTTATATAATAAACTTATTTTAATCCTTATTTTTAAGTTACTTAAGTGCTAAGTTTTTCACACATATTATTTATTTGGTACCCGGTTGATAAATACGTACCTTGTTTAAGTTATCGTAAAAAATATGGACTGTCAATCACTGTCTTCAAACTAAACAAAAATAAATATACTACTACATCTTGACGTTGCGGTCCCAAAAAAACTAATTTCGTTGAAAGTGGATTCCATTTGAAAAACAGCGCTATTTAGACCTCAATTTATTCATTGGTTCACCCTTAAATTTCGTTTAACGATAAAACAACTCCATTTAGCTATAAACACGAATATAGCAAGAATTAACTATACGCATTGCAATAAAGTTCATTTTATCGGAAACAAAGGCTGTTTGAAAAATGATTATTTATAACGCTTATATAATATCGACATAATATTATAAAATTCCAAAACAATCCAATTTAAAAATAAAAAAATATATTATTATCATATATATCCCAATCAAATATTATATCACTTCAAATAAAAGCGAATATGAAATTTATAGCTCAACGATAATATTTTCAAATTTAATGATTTCCAAATTCCAATTTAATAAATTAAATAAAGGTAATAATTTATTAATGAATCCATAGTGACTATTTTAAATTTTAATTTTGACATAACTTACAATTTATAAGACGGAATCATGATTTTTCTTTTCCGTTAGAAAATTAATATTAATTAGATCCGGATGATTCTTGTTTCACAGAAATTCGACTTAAAATGGATTATTTATATTTAATTGAAGTTCAAAATTAAATATTACGAACTACCGCGTCGTTTCGAGCTCGTTTTAAATATAAATATAAATTATATATTCAACTTCCTTTTAAATCAACGAATTCTATATTACAAATCCTATATAAATTCCAATTCAACATTAAATATAATAAAATATATTAAATATCATACCACTAAAAATATGGGATGTTACATTCCTTCCCCCTTAAAAGAATTCCGTCCCCAAAATTACCAAGGTTAGAAGAATGTTCCAAACCCAATTGTTTTAAAATAAATATTTAGAATTATCGTCAAAATTTTCTAAGTTATATAAATTTTCGAAAAATTCGCCAGCACCTCCTCTGTGTGGTTTGATTGGTACAACTACACCTGCTACTTTGGGCCTCCAATATCCAAAATAAAAACAAAACCAAATGGCTGCCCAACTCTGGGGTATAAAATCAATCACCAACCAATAATATTAAGGTTTACCTCATTGTCAGGCTACTCAATTCCAATTTCGAACCATATCAAGCCACAACCTTTCATCTTCTAACTTGTACTTCAATCCGTAACCAAATCAACTCCCATAACTTTCTGGTAGTCTGTACTAAATTTACAATGCCAACAACAAATATTGGATTAAATCTTTTAGTTTCCATCCAAATTCTTTATACAGGAATTCCTTATTTCTTTTAATCCATTAAATTGTTAATGGATTCTATCCAATCTAACCGTCCAAGTACTTAACAATCAATCTTAACCAAATTATTCGATTTTAATTCAATTTGTTTTGCTCAATTCAGTTAATATTTAATATTGAACTTTACTGGGGTCTAATAAATTTTAATATCAATCGGTTCATATTCAGTTAACTTATATCATTATTCATTCGATTTTAAGTCCCTAGTCTATTCGATTTATTTTCATTATTATGTTCATTTGCACCACTTAACCAAGTTAAGTCATATTTTAATATTCCATTTAACAAATAACCAACCAACAATGCATAATCCACTTAATCAAATCAAATAATTTATATTTAATTTAATTTCCAAACTCCAAATCTATTTTGTTGATTCTAATATCTTTATCTCCACTTAAACGAGTTAAACTCCATTTCCATATTCAATTGACTAATTGAATTCCTTCCATTAGTTTACTTCCATTTCAGAATCCAATTTCCGATCCATTTTAATTCAAAATTAAAATTCTCATATACTAATTTCGTATTGAAATTACCCGTTGCTATACTGAACTATTCAAAATTTATAGTTCAATTTGAATTCTATTTAAATCAACCAAGCACACCAATATCATACTAATTTGATAAAATTATTCCTTTTCTATATAGTTTGGGCAAAATTATTTCATTTGACCCTCTTTACAAAACGTAAAACATTTTTTTATAAAATCTACAAATGTGTTCTCTCATACATACATATATATATATATATATATATATATATACGTACACATTAAATCTCAGTCTAGGGTATTACTAACCCCATCTCTATCGAGTTACGCCACAGAGCCAATGTTATTACTAAACCGATAGCTCTGATACTAATGTAACGACCCAAGGATTTTCGACCCGAAAATCAACACAAAAATACCATGTCGAACATTCAAGCATCGTAAAGACCGAAACGTTACTAGAAAGAAATTAGAGGGTGAGATAAGAAATAAATATTAGAATAGAAGAAATAAGAGGAAGAACACATCAGAATCAGAGTCTCACATCACAGCGGAATAAATATAATATAAAAATAATCTTTATTGAAAACATGAAATAATACTTACAATCAGAGTACATCCGTCAAGACAATTTGGACAGTTATAATAATCTATCCTCATGCACAACACATAACGGAATAAATAATAGTACGTCTGAACTCCTCCAGCACGTCTTCTGAACTTCGTAGTGTCCAAAAACTTGAATCTGTATAGCCCGGTCTATCCTGAGCATTACAAACACCGGGTTAGTCTGGTGAACCAAAGTGAGAAAAATACACTAAGTTTAAGGGGATCATCCAACTTGATTTTAAAGTTCAAATTCTTTTCGAAAGAAAAGGATAACCGTAAGACCAAGTCCACATATAAATACGGACGGTTTTTACCTTACGATAACCCAAAGCATTTTTGAAATCAATATCTTTTCTGATATTATAATAACGTCTAAATACAAATATATATCAATCTAGCAGAATGCTTTCATCTCACACTCTACATATATAGTATATAATCAAAACCACGGGCTCTTATTGGAGATTAGATTCTGACTATGACAAGGTATGGAACCACCTGCCGATAGTGTATCTCTAGAGAGGAATACATTGGGTTCAACAAGAACGTCTTGCAACCAGGCCACACATGACCGACCATTCATTTCTCTTGAGTGTATCGAATATATTGTCACCTACGGTTGGTACCAACATAACCGTTCCCGAGAGATACAGAACTGAAAAGAAATAACAAATATGAATATTCTCTAGATGGTGACAATACATCCTAATGGATGCGACCCATATAGCCATGCTGCCTGCCCGATTTTTGTCATTTCCCGGTTGTGAGGCTTGAGGTTATGACGTATCTTTTGGAACATCTGGCCACCATCCACTTTGAATGCCATATCATCCATACATGTTGTCCTGGGACTGGACAACCGAAGGCACCCTCCTACCACATCCTAGGAATCACCCTATAGATTAGAAGCGAGTAGTCATTGCAACCCATAGACTCCAACCACAACTGAATCACGGTTTATCTCTGGGAGCTAACTAGAGATTATAAGCAATACTTCTGTTTTATGAAGATCTATGGTCTTCAAATGCTCCATCTCGATCATCATATGATCTCTTCCATGATTACGTATTTGCTGGTCGGAATGGTTTTCGAATATAAATTCGATCCCGGTCTTTCCGAACCAACCATCGATAATTGGCCAGTTTTGATAGTCGGTTATTTAAATATCAAATAAACAAACATTAAACCATAAAAATAAAACGAGTTCACTGGTTCAGTACTTAGCATCACACAGCCGTTTTAATTTTTCCATCGTTAATCAAACCCTTTAAAACTTATTTGAAACAAAGCTTTTTAATATCTTATTCCAAAAATACTATTATATTCAAAATCATCTTATTCAACTTAAAACATTTCAAACTTTATTTTATAATATTATTCATCGAAATTCAAATTTATATTCCTCTCGACCACTCTCATTTCTAAACTAATATCATTCTTGGATAATCACGAAGTAGCTCAAGTTGGGGTATTTATTTACCTATCAAACCTTGAATTAACAACATTCTTATCTTTAGAAAGGTAGAAGCTTGTCAACAAAATTCCCATTTCAATAATTATGTCACATATTTCATTTACTACCCGTTCCAAACATGGTTTCAATATCATGTCCTGTCTTGGAAATCTTATTTCAAACTTCACTTTTTTTTTACTTAATTTAAGTATTAAGTAACCCTTATTTAATCGTCTTTATTAACTTTTCAATCTTTGAAACATTATGTGCACATCTTAATTCTATTATAAATAGAATTCCTTATTAAACTTCAGATAAATTTATGTCAAACCCATTTGGTTATATCTCGATTAAACCTCATTTCATATTTAATATCGCGAATGTAGATCGCATCCTAATAACTTAACTCTCCATACCATTTTAATTCAAACTTGGGTTTTTCATTTTGATTTCCATTACATACTCTCAATATTGGTCCCTAACTATAAATCAATAAGAAAATAATTTCCTAAATATCAACCCCGAAGGCCAAAACCAACATCAGATCAATACTCAAGAGATCATTTAACTCAACCAATCCCCAGTTAGGTTCCAATTCTTCAAATTTCATATCTTGGATCTTTATTTCATTCATAAACCGTTAATAACTCATTCCAGTAATATCTAAATAAAAACTTCGGTTTTATAACACCTCTGTTCAACTTGGAATTTATAAATCCAATCAAATAGAATTTAAACAAGAATTCAAATAAAACTTGAATTTAAACTTAACTTGTATTTCTATTAACGTAATTTGCTTTTAAACTTTATTTAGTTATAACAGGACTTATACTTTAATAAATCTCCATTAATACATTTAAATTCCAAGATTTACCACCCTGATTACTATTAAATAATTAATAACCAAATATCAACATTTATAAAAATGTTTTATTCAACATTAACTATCCCCATTAATTTAATATTCGATTCAGTTAACTCAGTTGACCTAGTCAACTCAAACATGATTAATTTGTTAATCCTTTCCAAATCGCCTTCCATTTAAATTAATTAATAATAACATAATTAATTTAAATTCCACTTACTTTGGTTATTATTTAAATAAATGATAATCTATTTCCAATATAATCCTAATTTAATTAAAACAATAAGCACTAGTCTTAACTTCTAGGTAAATTTCTGCTTAACCGCTTTTAAAACTTATTAACGTATGAACTTTTATTACTAAAATCATTTGGTAATTCCTTATAAACTTAAACAACAAATAATAAATATTAATTCCCTTTTTGTAAACTTTAATAATAGATTTCAAAACCGTCTTCAGTTATAAAATGACTTTTATAACTTCACTTCTGTTGATTAATCTGATGATAAATCAGCATTTCATAAAACGATTTATTTTTAGGCCATCTACTGCTAGCTATCCAACTAATACTTTCCTATTGGTTAACCACAAACAAACATTGAATTTATATTCAACAATCCATGATCAAAGTAACCATCTAATCAGACTTCTTAAGCAGTTCATATAATTGTGATATGAAAATAAACAATAAATTTGAGGAATCTAGTCGGATCCCTCCAACCTGTTTTCCCTGCATCCAAATACATATATTCACATAAAATCATCTATTTCAAATAACAGATATAGCATTCAACAATTCAATAATAACAACAATCCAACGTCCATGTTTAGTTTAATATGTTTATATTATTATAAATGTAACCAACGAGGTAAGTTAACTCTTTTGGAATAATCGTTAAAAATAACGATTTAGTTTAAACTAAATTAAACAAATGTTTAATTTAATCAGTTCAGTCGACACATGTAATTATATTCAGCATCCATCAAACAACTAACAACCATAGCATACAAATATTTAAACCCAACTTATATAAAATGTGAGTGGGATAAAAACTGAGTGATTTGAACTCACCTTGATTCCGTTCGTCATTCAAAATGATTCGTTATAATCAAATTAGATGGACGTTTAAATTTGATTAAGAATTCCAGCGGTTACTGACTCCGATCAACAAACTCTATCATGTTGGGCTCTCCAGTATGCTTCCAACACTTCTTGTCTTGTCCGACTCTGTGCAAGTATGGACATTTTATACATTTATAAGATTTATTAGATATTAAATTATAAATGTTTATTTGGTTTCTAAAAGGCGGTTTTACAACGCTCATTAGAAGTGCACTTTGGACATAATAAGTCATTATTTATTCTACTTTATGTAAAACTTCATAAGTGGACTCCAGCATGAGTTGTAACAAGAATTACTTTCTAATTTACGTGTATTATTACCAACTGTAAACAGTTTACCCATATTAGTTCGTTGTAATTCCTTGAAATAAACTTGGTCCATGTATATATTTTAACTGAACATACTAAGCATTCCTACTAAACGTTAATACCATTTGTTCTCACCTATAATTCTAATGAGTCCCTACTGAGCTCACAGTTACACCCACTTTCTCCCATCGTTCCATGACTCTTCCCCATCGTTGCATTTATCACGTTGCACCCCAGTCTCGTATGCCTTTCCCTTCCAATAAATGTTTTCATTTCCACGTAAAACTTGCAGAACAGTTCACATTTTCTTTATTATATTATCTTTTATAAAATAGAAAGCCCAAAGCCCACCAATGCATACTTCAGCCCACCTGTCATACCCTTAATCTTTCCATCCTTCTTCCAAAAACACCTGCTTCTCCATTTAATGGAAGCCGAAGCCCATCTTTATTTATCCCACCTCGTCGTTCTTCCCTTCTCTGGAACCTCACTGCAAACACCTTAGACCATAACCAACCATCCGTTCTGTTCACTTCATTCTCTCTCTTATTTTACAACTAAACAAGCCACATGGCACCCAGGGAGAAAAACTAGCCACGAATCTACTTAAATAATAACATTAAAAAAATATAATAAAAAATTATTTTTTGTTTATAAGAGCACAACCAACAATGGCTTGTTCAGTTACTAAACAAGCCACGGAGCAATCAGGTGTGGCTTGTTCAGTCATCCGTGGCTAGCCGTGGCTGGTTTTGAGCTCGTTCGTGGCTAGTGAACTGAACGGAGGTTGGGGATTATAACGGCAAAGAGAAAGCCGTTATAAGTTTATAACGGCAAAGTCTTTGCCGTTTTATGTTTTCTGGTGTGTTTTATGTTTATAACGGCAAAGAGTTTGCCGTTATAAACAAAAAATAATTTTTTATTATATTTTTTTAATGTTATTATTTAAGTAGATTCGTGGCTAGTGTTTCTCCCTGGGTGCCATGTGGCTTGTTTAGTTGTAAAATAAGAGAGAGAATGAAGTGAACAGAACGGATGGTTGGTTATGGTCTAATGGCAAACTCTTTGCCGTTATAAACATAAAACACACCAGAAAACATAAAACGACAAAGACTTTGCCGTTATAAACTTATAACGGCTTTCTCTTTGCCGTTATAATCCCCAACCTCTGTTCAGTTCACTAGCCACGAACGAGCTCAAAACCAGCCACGGCTAGCCATGGATGACTGAACAAGCCACACCTGATTGCTCCGTGGCTTGTTTAGTAACTGAACAAGCCATTGTTGGTTGTGCTCTTAGAATACCACTTCCTTACCTCCACCACTCGCTACTACATCCCTTCACTTTATTCCATAATATAGGAACCCGAAAAGAACACAACTTCCTCTTCTTCACTGAACCGCCGCCCCAATTCCTCCATTTAACAACACTGCTGCACCCATTAGTACCCCGTCATTCAAAGCTCACCACTACTTACCCACGCCTACAACAGAGTTGCACTCGAACCACCCTTCTGCCCGGAATCCACGTTACTTAAGTCTCCTGCCACGCCTTCCGATTCCTGTTCAAACGAGCCACACGCCCCACTGCTGCGGTGTTTCCTCAGTTCCTCTCGACCCCTTTTTGATTGCGTTCTACTGTCCAACCCTGGCTACCGTGAAGTCACGCAATTATTTATTTATTTTGTTTTCTTTTTTCTATTTTAAAGAAAAACTTACAGTATTTGTCTTATTGTCGGCATTGTTGTTTAGTTTTGTTTGCGGAAAATGAAGAGAAGAAGAGGTATATATGTACATGCGGAGGAAGTTGATAACCACAAAGTCATTTCCTATATTTCGATAGCCCTGTTCTATAGACAAGGAGGAAGGACTGCAGTGCTTTCCTTTCCGTTTCAATTCAGTGTAGAGCTGCTTTTAGGGTATGGCTTTTAGGGTATGGGATGACCACAGTATCCATGTAGTGTGCATGAAGGTAGGAATGCAGTGTTTGGTAACTTCAGTTTTCATTTCAGGTTTATGTTCTTAGCTGCATGTGTAGATAGTAATAGGATTTCAATGTATCACGTTTTATGTAGCTCGATACATGAGTTTTCTTTTCACAAATGAGTAGGTGATGGTTATATTTAGGAAACAATAGAATAGTGTAGCTATGTTGAAAAAAATATAACATAGGCTCTGATGCAAAAGATGAAACGAGGCAGGTGTACAGTGTGGAGGCAGTGTTAATTCTTTTCAGTATGTGTTCAGCAGGAAGGTAGTGTATAGGAAATAGTGTCCTCAGTGTATTTTCATTTCAAAGCATGGGTGGACACGTAGCTGTTTTAATTTGATAAGGATTTGGCATACTTTATAGGGTAGGCTTGCATTTCAAAAGGTAGGCTTGCATTTTCCAAGGATGGATGATTGGACTGTAGACATTCCTTGTTTAAATGTTTACTGATTGCACTAGTTTTGCATCTAAAAAAAAATTGATCAAATTCTTATTTTATTTCATTGCACATATTGATTGATGTTCACCGAATATGAATACATGACCATAAACCATGATATAAATAGAGTTGCTCTGCTATACGTATCATAAGACTAAACTTTTGGTATTTAATCTTTGAATTTCTATAATAAACTTATTTTAATCCATTTTTTAAAGTTACTTAAGTGCTTAGTTTTTCACACATATTATTTATTTGGTACCCGGTTGATAAATACGTACCTTGTTTAAGTTACCGTAAAAAATACGCACCGTCATCATTGTCTTCAAACTCAACAGAAATAAATATACCGCTACATCTTGACGTTGCAGTCCCAATAAAACTAATTTTGTTGAAAATGGATTCCCTTTGGAAAAACGACGCTATTTAGACCTCATTTTATTCATCGGTTCACCCTTAAATTTCGTTTACCGATAAAACAACTCCGTTTAGCTCCAAACTGGAAATATAGCAATAATTAATTATACGCATTCCAATAAAGTTCGTTTTGTCGGAAACAGAAGCTGCTTGAAAAACGGTTATTTATAATGTTTATATAATATTGATATAATATTATAAAATTCCAAAACAATCCAATCTAAAAATGAATAAATTATTATTATCATATATATCCCAATAAAAAGTATATCACTTCAAATAAAAGCGAATATGAAATTTATAGCTCAACGATAATATTTTCAAATTTAACGATATCCAAATTCCAATTTAATGAATTAAATAAACGTTATAATTTATTAATGAACCCATAGCGACTATTTTAAATTTTAATTTTGACATAACTTACAATTTATAAGATGGAATCTCGATTTTCTCTTCCGTTAGAAAATTGTTATTAATTAGATTTGGATGATTCTTGTTTCACAGAAATCCAACTTAAAATTGATTCTATACATTTAATTGAATTTCAGAATTCAATATTACGAACTATCGCGTCGTTTCGAGCTCATTTTAAAGATAAATATAAATTATATATTCAACTTCGTTTTAAATTAAAGAATTCTATATTATAAATCCAATAAAAATTCCAATTCAACATTTAATAAAATAAAATATATTAAATATCATACCACTAAAAATATGGGACTTTACAACTCTAAAGCGAAGTGAGGGGCCGGTCATGTTTAGCCTGGGTTGCAAGATGTTTTGTTGAACCTGGTATATTCCTCTCTAGAGATACACTGTCAGTAGGTGGTCCCATACCTTGCCAGTTGAAATCCATTATCCAATAAGAGCCCGAGGCTTTGATTCTATACTATGTATATAGAGCATGAGATGCAAGCGTTCTGCTAGATTGTTATTTACTTTTTATACACAATTATAATATCAGAAAAATATTGATTTTAAAGAATGTTTTGGATTATCGTAAGGTAAAAACCATCCGTGTTTATCCTTGTTTATGCTTTGTTTTACCATAAACTCTTAGGTGCCCAAATTTGTGCGGGAAGGCAAGTAGTTCAGGTATTTTCAGATATCCTTGGAGGAGCTTGGAGCAGGAGGCTACAGTATTGGATATATATAAAGTTTATTCTTTTGTGTTGTATATATGGTGAACAAATGTTGTACTCTGATGATGATATGTATATAAAGTAAAAAAAAAATGTATTTCAAAAGTTAAGATATATATTATATCTTACTCCGCTGCGATGTGAGATTCTGTGGTGTTTTTCTGTTTTTTCTTCTATCTATTTTTCTTTTATTCTAATTTTCTTTCTTTCTATTTCTCATGCTCTAACTTCTTTCTATTAATGATCCGGTAATTTCTATTGTTTGGCTAGTCGACACAAGATTTGTATCGATAATCAGGTTCGTGAAAATGTCGGTCTGTTACAGAGAGGATGTATAATATGCAAAACAGAAACGTGATTTGGGATTGTTTTAAGGGAAAAAGACAGTTTTTATAGTTTCAACAATGTTCATTATACAACAGTCCTGTTTTTCTTTGAAACCGTTGAACTGTATCCCCCGCAAAGGTTTGTATTACAATTTGGTTACGTTTAGCCTAACCCAACCACTCCATTTACTTTGATCAAAAACAAATTTAAGTCTTCTTCTCGAGGATCAAGGACACATACAAAATTTTAGGTAATTTTGGTTGGAGTGAATGGTGAAATCATTTGCTTATTGAGGATATCTTATCCCGAGAAGCTGCGCATACATGAGATTGTGATATATAGTATATGGAATGCTACAAAAATGCTTCTCATCCGTTTGTGGCTAATCCAAACAAAAGAATTATGAAACTATTGAATGCTAGTGACAATAACTCACTTCTTGTTCGCATTGTAAGTACTTTCTTTCATTTAAATATTTGATTGCATAAATTACTTGTACCAACTTCTTGATTTTTTTCTTTATAGAAACAATGACTACGACGCATTGCTGGTTTCATTAAATCCCGTGCTCCTGGAATCAATGAGTCAAGTGTTAGAAAAGGTTGAGAGGATTGAGGAAGTTGAACCATTGGAAAATTATGGAGAGATTGCAGCGGGGAGAAGAAAAAAATGAGCAAATACGAGGAAATAAACCAACAGCTGTTTGAGGGAAAGGATATTGTAACAAGAAGACCACATAGAAGGAAAAGTAGATATGGTTCACACATTTTGGTCTATTAGTGTGTTTGAGGTATTTTGGTGAAATGTGACAAGTATTGTATCCAAACTATCTTTTGAAATATAGAATGAATGTTGGTCTGTTTTTGGTATTTTGTTTAAGTGTAAACTATGACAAATCTATTATCAAGCTGTATTGTAAAATGTAAAATATTTGTTGTTTGTTTATGGTATGTAGCTGTCAAATATTATTTAAACTACGGGGATGGTGAATTACTGGGTGTTGCGAGTGGTTGTTTGAGTTGTGTTGTAGGAGATTGTTAAATTTGTTGTTTGTGCTAATGTTGATCAGATAGTAGCAGATGATGGCTGTGAAATTCAGATTAGGAAGAAGATTTGAAGACGACTACTTGTTGTAAAGTGCAGAAACCAAAAATGTAATAGTGTGTGTAATTTGTTTTTATAAAAAGAATGCGGTTAGAAATAAAAATATATTTCATTTACAATGCATTTTTATTTCACTACCTTGTCAAATTGCAATGTGATGAACTGTGGTATGGAAAGTAATGACCCCAATGATTCAAACAGAATTGAATTAAAACGATCTAATGCAAAAATATGCAGAAAATATAAACTAGAAATTACAAATCATATGATATACATGACATATACTTGTTGAATATAATATGATGTAAACATGATTGAATTGAAATAAAACTGAGGTATTACAATTACATTGATATGATGTAAACATATTTGTTTAGATTTAGGCAAAAAACTGTTTGAATATAATATGATGCATACGGCATATACAAAAATGGCATGTGTACAAATTATATATGCAAAAAATGGTGATTCTTGGCCAAAAAGTTGCAGATCAGAGCACGAAATATACAGACAACGACAATCCATTGTATTTATTAAACAAAAATAGTCGTTTGGTTACGACAATTTTCTGGTAAATTTGTTAAATACTAACAAACATGGTATGCCATCGTATTTACTCAACTAAAACATGCACACATAGTCGAATAGGTTCAGGTTATTTATTCCCTGATTCAATTCGCATAAGTGTCGGGGAATGATAGTTTTTGTAGGATTAAATTGGTGGGGTCTTGCCGAATATAATTATGTACACATGAAGCTTATATTAACATTAAAACATACTGAAAAATTACATCTGTTTTCTCTATCAGCTCTTGAATTCTTAACATTAAAACCTAGTTTTAACTATATAAGCTTTGTTTCAAACACTTGATCGGTGAGTTACAGATTGTTGATATTGTTGATTTTTTTTTTTAATTTCCATATCCCCTAATTAAGCACATTCACGTGCACATAAATATATATTAGTACAGAGATAAGCAAATGTTCAAAGCTATAACCTATATATGCAGTAGGATATGTATTTGCTTCATTTGTTGGGTATAAACACAGATGCTAATGTGTATAAGCTAATCTAAGGATTTGTGAGCATGAATGATTTGAAATATTTATACCGCCAAACATTATACGTTAGAATTATCCAACAAGCATCAGAATCTTCTTGCATTAGATGCAGTAGCATATCGAGAAAAACTTCAACATAAATTAATTATAAAAACACTGAATTTTTTACTTTCAGTTCAAGAACAAAGTAACCAAGTAATATAAAGTCATTGAACAATTTGAACTGCAACTAGGTTAAACATAAGTGAAGTCCAGAATAATCAGCAATAACAAACTACTCGTTAAACTAATGGAATCAACACAATCAAAATAACAATAAACTGATGCCTTGATTTTTGAACACAACATAATCTAGTGAACACAACCAAATCGTCATATATCTACTCTGAACACAACCTAATCTATTAAACTTGCAAATACATATTAAATTATAATGTAAAAAATAAAAATTATATAAAAAAGGATGTTCAGCCTAATACAACATAAAGCAGTCAAAACATAAAACCTTATTGTCAATTATAACACCTTCTAAATTCAAAAAAGTAGAGTATACAAGTATCAGCTAACACAATCTAATCTACTATCACAACTATTAGAGTTTCATTATTTGATTCAACCATAGACTTGTATTTGTCAATTCTATCTTGCTACTGTCTCATCCAGTCACTTGCATTAATATTGCATATCCGCTTAAACAACGAACATTGTCAAGTCAGAGGTAACGAAGAGTTAGGTTTGAGCTGGCTGCTAACAAAATGGCAATTATCATCAAAACCCACGACCACCATCCCCTTCATATTTGCTAGATGAACTCGAACTATTATAGGACATAAGTACAACTGGTACACTTACTCAAGAACACAACTGTACCAAAAATTTCTACAATAATAAACCAAGATTCAGGAATTTGCATCCATTCATTTTTTCTATAATATAAGTCTTCGACTATATCATGCTTTTAATTTCCTCAAATCCACAAACATCCTACATGGCATTGTACATTTCCTTATTAAGCTCTTAGTTGTTAATTATTGCCTCACGTACATATTTGCAAGGATTATCAGATCTTTTACTATGTAAATTTAATTGGTTTACGATGTCGACGACCCAATAACCACAATTTCCATCAGACGACATGTCATCTAACCTAACTATGTAAGGTTTCATTATCTCAGGCATCTGCATCAAGTGATTATCATTGATATTAGGGTTCCAATTTTTGTATTTGACATACCACGCTTTTTAAACGATTGTTTAGGAGTACGATTTGAACCACATGATAAAGAAGGTTCAACATGCTCTAAAAAGGAGGGATCTCATTTTGTTGATTTATCTTTTGTTCTTTGTTTCGAAGAAGGCCTATGTTTCCTTATCGCAGCAACTGGAAGTTCTTAGGTTTTTGTAGTCGGTAGAAAAGGTAATAACTTCAACTCACTTTGCAACATAACTCACTCATTATCTGGTGCACTATCATATCTATTTTGAAGTGATTTAATTTCATGTAACTCATGAAATGCAATAGTCGAACGGTGTACAGAAGGAGGTGTGTAAGTTAATTTTTTCCAAAATGCATCAATGGTGCTAAGAGGGATAAAACCGTATGCCAATTTGAACTCAGCAATCATATGCAAACAAGGTAAGCCATTAACTTTTCATAGAATGCATCCACAACTCTCAGTACTTGAACCAGCCTGACAAAAGATGCTAAAATCATGTAATAGCAAATCTAATATGTGATACAAATCCATTGTGTTCTTTGAATATTGGTTCTTGACGGAAACGATGCGTTGATCTTGTAGCACTTGACTCAAATGCATGTTCAACTGTTACTATTTCATTTTCGACGCACAAGTTTGCATTCGTCCAACATTGTACAAAACTACCGATCACAAAATCAAATATAATTTCAATTGCTGATGTGCACTTTCTACAATACTTGTGGAAACATTGTCGTAATGTTTATACTGGTTAGTCTATGCAATCAAAAATATTTCTTTATACATTCAACAAATTTTTGAGCACGTGTGTTACCGAACTTTTATGCTTGAAAGACCAATCTTCTCGGAATGGTTTCAAGTTTTGTTCATATTCTTCAGTAGTTAAAGAGGTGATTATATTGCTCTAGCTATCCAAAAATAGTAGAATTTCCTTCTCCCCAACCATTCCTCTTTTAGACTTAATGAACTTCGATTTGCAATTTTCTTGAATATTTTTAGAAATATGCCATGCATATAGGATATTATGGGCAAGTGGAAAGACAGACGACACAGCTATAATAAGAGCAAATTTAGCGTCCGTTATAATAATATTTGGATGCTCGTTTTCTCTATAAAGTCCCCTAACACATTCAAGAGCCCAAATATTTGACTTCGTGGTTTCTCGACTAATAAAAGCAAGTGCAATTATGAATGTATTTCCAGTTGATGTACGTTACACTATGTGGAAACAAGGTAGCTTGTACCTATTTGTTTCGAAAGTACAATCCAAGAATAAAATTTGATGAAAGCATTTTGCAAGATTAATGCAACATGAATGACCAAAAAAATAGGTCGGATATATTATTCGTGTCTGGATCAACTCTATGAAATACTGAATAATGGCGTTCAACCGATAGTTTCATAAATTGTTGCATTACATACCTCCCTTTGGTATTCATCAATTTCAATTTTACTTTGGCATTGTACACATTTCTAATTATCGATCGATTTTCAGGGTTCTTTATCTTAATTATGGATAATATTTGATGTGGTCTAGATCCATAATTAGTTATATTTTCAAAAAAATTCAACTCAATGTCTTTCAACTTCACTACATAAGCACGAGCAGTTAGATTGGTTGGAAGATTGTGATTATGACGACCATTTTTTACCATCAACATCCACTTTCCATCAACTCGGCATGTAGCATTTAGCTCAAACAGACAATCACATTTTTTACTTCCAGATCTTCTTCGCTTTTGTTGGGTTTTCGAAATTTTATACATTTAATTACAATTATACAACTGACTTTTAATCCCTATTTCATACACCATTCTCGTACTTCCCCATTCAAGTCAAACATCTGCATGATTTAAAAACAATTTGCATTTGGTTTAATGAAAAATAAAATTGAAAATATTTAAGTTATAAAGTCGATATTACAACATACCCTATATGTAGTGAAATAATTGGTTATATCCGGATATTCAGCATGGCCCTCAACAATCCAATCATCCTGCTAATCCAACTCCTCATACCTCCTTATTTTTTTCTTCTACATATCATTGTGTAAGCATATTATTTTGAATTTGGCCATCAAACTGCAATGAAATAGTATAAATAATATTAATTTTTCAGTGTAAACAAATAATAGGATTTCAAGAAGGGGACAAACCATATAGTATTAAAAATGACAACCACTGCCATTCTAAAATTTAAAAAACGACAACATATAGCCGTAAAAATGTGGCGGCATTCACTTTATTTTCGGCTGTACCATTGCCATTTTAATTATGTTACTCGATAGAACATGGCCGTAAAAAGGTGGCAGCATCTACTTTATTTTGGATGTACCATAGTTGTTTCTAATTACGTTACTCGATAGTGTATGTTCGTTTAAAGTTCCTATATTGAAATTCTACCCTCGACTGCACAAACGGTCATCACCATCCATTCGGTTTTGTATCCTAACGTAACAATATACGAAAATATTACCAACTTGATGAAAATATATTCAGCACGTATATTCGACGATGTCAATTATGCATCCCACCAAATATAGTTCAATTTCAAATTCAACCAGATCCGATGTCTTTTGATCATCGCACAATTTCTTGTATCTCCATTTCTTTGGCTATATCCATTTTGTTTTAAATTTTTATCCATCATTAAATTGTACTTATTAATTAGGTTTTAAGGTTAACATTAAATAGGAAGGGAGGGTTAATATTGGAAATTTTATTTATATGTTTAGGGGTTAATTAAATTTAACCCTTCAATTTTACAATATATTGAAAATGGTCCCTTACTTAACTAAAAGTGGAGTCTCTTTAATAATCTCCTTTATAATTAGATAGAACATGGAAGAGAGAATAACCATGTAAAATCAACATAGGAGTGAAAGCTCATTTGTATAAAGAAGAAGTAATTCGTGAGGTACAATTTGAACATGAGCAATTTTGGGTTACGGGTTTGTTTATTCAATAGTAAGAAGGAATGGTATTACATGTTGATGTTGCTCATTTATATTGGTCTGGGTATTTTTAGTTTCTGTTAGGAATATATTTGTATATATTTGTTTCCATTAGTTTATTATATGTTTCCCAGTATAGAATATTAAATTTGTTTCCATTAGTTTATTATATGTATCCCAGTATAGAAGATTGTATTTGTTTCCATTTGTCTAAGATATGTTTACTGGGAAACATAAACTCATTTTTCTATAAAATTGTATCATCTACATAGTTTTGAATAAGAAGAATTATTTTCCTACATGGTATCAGAGCCTAAAAACCCTAGCCTCCTCTATCTTTGAACCTTGCACCGTCAATCATGGCTAATGAACATAATTCTGATGGATCTGCCAACAATGGAACCTCTCTGAACCCCTTGACCTTTGCACCTCATGACCTAAACTAAGATCCCTCTTCCCCATATTATCTATCTTCCCATAATAACCCAGGGAACATCATTATCTCTATCGTACCTCGTGGTGGACTGTCGTCTAGTGGCGGACAGCAGCGCGTTTCTACAGCAGGCTGTCACACCAGTCCAGGTTCAGCGGCGGGGGCATTGAATGCTGCTTTCTCCAGTAAGTTGTCGATCCTTGGTACTCCAATAGGTGCGGCAAGTTCCAATGCGATATGTCCCCCCATTGACTGCTTCACAGTATCAGCGTCTCATGAGTTTGATTGGTAATTCTGATGCTCCTCCCATGTCCGATCGTTTGATGAGTATGTTTTCCGGTATCCTATGGATTATCGATACAGGTGCTACCGTACATGTGACAGGTTGTTTAGGTTGTTTGGTTGACCGATTTGAGTGTTCTTCTTTTCCTATGACCATACCGGATGATACAGTGGTTACATCTAATTTGTATGGCCGAGTTGTTTAGTCTGCTGAGTCAGTGCTCAACAATGTTCTTTATGTTCCAAATTTACATTGCAACTTAAATTCTATGTCGCGTTTAATTGATGATACTCAATGTGATGTACTCTTTACTCATGCATCGTGTATTATTCAGGACCGAAGTACGAGGATAGTGATTGGAGCGAGTGAATGGTGGGGTCGACTTTACTATTTTTGTGATGCTTCAAAGGTTACAGGTTCAGGTATTTTGGCAGTACAAAGTGGAGATTTGGAGTTATGGCATTGTAAACTTGGTCACTCGGCTGAGAAAGTGATGAAGCATTTACCTTTTATTAGTAGTTCTTTGCATTTAAATGAAGTGTGTGATGTTAGCCAAAAAGCTAAACAGACAAGGGATAATTTTTCAAATAGTAATAATAAAGCTTTCGAGTGCTTTGAACTCATTCATTGTGATTTGTAGGGAACATATCGTTGTGTTTCTTCATGTGGTGCTAAGTATTTTTTGATTATAGTTGATGATTTTTCTAGAGAAGTATGGGTAATTTTGTTAATAGATAAAACTGAGTTATATTCGGTGTTTATGAAATTCATTGCAATGGTTAAATGTCAGTTTGATAATAATATTTGCCGTGTTCGTAGTGATAAAGGTACTGATTTTAATTGCTTGAAAGATTATTTTTCAAGCCAAGGTATTCTGTTTTAGACCTCTTGCGTCGGAACCCCCCAGCAGAATGGGAGAGTGGAAAGAAAATATCGATATATTCCCAATGTAACTCGAGCTCTGAGTTTTCAGGGGTCTTTACCTATTGAGTTTGGGGGTGATTGTGTTCTTGCTGCTAGCTATTTAATTAATCGAACTCCCTCTCGATTGTTAAATTATAAATCGCCTTATGATATTTATATGACACTCCTCCTTTGTATGAGAATATTCTAGTGTTTGGGTGTCTTTGTTTTGCTTATGGTATACAGTCTAAAAAGGACAAGTTTTCAAGTCGTAGTCGTAGATGCATATTTGTTGGGTATCCCGTTGATAAGAAAGGGTCGAAATTATTTGATTTGTCTTCGCATCAGTATTTTATTTCCCGTGATGTTGCTTTCTATGAGACGGAATTCCCTTATGCTTCTCCGATTATTGAGAATAAAAATAGTACAAGGTCTGACTTTGAGGAGGGTGTTGTCCCTCAGTTTGTGGAGATGAAGTTGCCCCAATAGGGACTCCTGTTGTTGTTCAATACACAACGCCATCCAGTGTTGTGGTCTCGAATGAAAGGGAGAAAAAAGAGCTAGGACTAGCGCCTGCTTCATATTCGGTGCCTGCTTCCGCCTTGGATGTTGTCCCGGATGCAACCCAAGTCCCAGTTGTTGAACTTAGTAGCGAGCTTGGTCGTGGTAAGCATCTAAAGTCTCGACCTGCTCATCTTCAGGAATATTTAACAAGTCTCATCAGTCCACCCCCCCATGCTGTTTCACCTAGCACCCATCCTTCCTCAGGTAACCCGTATCCCCTTGCACATTACATGAGCTATAAAATATTTTCTACGCGGCACAGAGATTTTCTTGCAGCGATTATTGCAGGTGTTGAGCCTACCTCTTATCGTCGGGCCTCGAGGGATGCTGGATGGATATCTGTTATGCAGAATGAGATACAAGCGTTAGAAAATAATGGGACATGGAGTTTGGTGATTTGCCTCCTGGTAAGAAGGCGTTGGGAAGTCGCTGGGTGTACAAGATTAAGTACAATTCTGATGGTTCTATTGAGTGGTTGAAGGCCAAACTAGTTGTTTTTGGCAATCACCAGGTGGAGGGAATTGACTATTCAGAGACATTTGCACCAGTGGCTAAGATGTCTACAGTTCGCACATTTCTGGCTGTAGCAGCAGTCAAAGGTTGGATCTTCCACCAGATAAATGTTCATAATTCTTTCCTTCATGGTGATTTGCACGAGGAGGTGTATATGAAGCTTCCCCCAGGTTTTGAGCATAGCGAACCCAACGAAGTATGTCGCTTGTGTAAGTTTCTCTCTGGTCTGAAAGAAGCACCATATTGTTGGTTTTCTAAACTTGCTACTTCTTTGACTGTTTATGGTTTCTCCCAATCTCTTTCCAATTATTCTTTGTTTTCCTACCACAGTGGAGATATACATATTCATGTTCTTGTTTATGTTGATGATTTGATCATTTCTGGTAATGATTCAGAGGCAGCTGACAAATTTAAGAAATGTCTTAGTTCTTGTTTTCATATGAAGGACTTGGGAGTCTTAAAATATTTTCTGGGTATTGAGGTAGCTCGCAGTGCAGCTGGTATTTCCTTATGTCAGAGGAAGTATGCATTGGATATTATTGCAGAGTGCAGACTCTTAGGTAGTAGACCGGCGATTTTCCTATGGAGCCGAACCACAAGCTTGGGTCCTCTGCCATCCCACCTCTTGAGGAGGGGGAGAAGTATCGACGTCTAGTTGGTAGATTGATCCATCTTTCTTTTACTCGTCATAATCTAGCATATGCAGTACATGTTTTGTCCCAGTTCTTGTAGAAGCCAAGACAGGATCATTGGGATGCAGCACTACGGGTTGTGCGTTATCTCAAGAATTCCCCGGGCCAGGGAATTCTCTTGAGAGCTAATTCAACATTGACTCTATCTGGCTGGTGTGATTCTGATTGGGCAATTTGCTCCCTTACACAACGTTCTATTATAGGATGGTTGGTGTTTCTTGGTAGTTCCCCTATCTCTTTTAAAACCAAGAAACAAAAGACAGTATCATTATCTTCCGCTGAGGCTGAGTATCGTTCACTGACAGCCTTGACATGTGAGTTGAAGTGGCTGAAAGAATTGCTAACATGTTTGGGTGTTCAACATATTTCTTCTATTCCGGTTTACTGTGATAGTCAGTCCGTGTTGCATCTAGCACAGAATCCCGTGTTTCATGAACGTTCCAAACACATTGAGGTAGATATGAACTTCATTCGTGATGCTATTCAAGATGGGATGATCATTATGTCATATGTACCTACTTCTTCACAGCTTTCTAATATCTTCACCAAGCCACTCGAGAAGCAGCAGTTTGATTCTTTGTTGTGCAAGTTGGGCATTTGTGATCAGCATGCTCCAACTTGAGGGAGGGTGTTAGGAATATATTTGTTTCCATTTGTTTATTATATGTTTCCCAGTATAGAAGATTATATTTGTTTCCATTGGTTTATTATATGTATCTCAGTATAGAAGATTATATTTGTTTCCATTTGTCTAAGATATGTAAACTGGGAAACATAAACTCATTTTTCTATAAATTTGTATCATCTACACAGTTTTGAATAAGAAGAATTATTTTCCTACAGTTTCTCTTATTATAAATTTAAAATCAACACCGTCTAATGTTAATAACTTTTGCGTACGAATTCCAATTGATGGCTAGTTGTCTTCGTTTGATCCCTTACTAGAATTTTGGGTAATCCGAAATTATTTGGTTAGGATTGAAGACCGTTGAAAATTCGTGTTCATTTGGATTTTTATTGCACGTAAAATCAAGGCAAATGTTTAAATTCACTCATAATGTGATGAAATTTTCATTGCAAGTCAAGTTAAATTATGATATAACATGATTTATTTAACTGTTATCCGACATTGAAATTGTTTATATCTACTGATTGACGCATGATACATGATGTTATATTGTTTTGATTAACTGTTTGAATTCAAATATATGTTAGAACTATATTCGAATGGATCAATATTGAGCTGACATGTAGTTGAGTCAACAATTAAATGGTCATTGAAATTGAATTACTAGTTAAAATACCAACATTAAATAGTTAACGACTATTGTGATTTATTGGTCGATTAGTATGTTTCTTCCATGTGTACAATTATTTGTTGTTATGATGGTCGATTGAGTGATTTTAATTCTATTGATTATTGATTGTGATGTACCATTGTTATCTAAGTGTAGATCATATAAATTATATAAGTTGTTATACACATCTTTTAGACATTGAATACTCAAAATGAGAAATAGTTTGAAAAGATATTTAAATATGACATTTGATATGAGTTGAAATGATATATACTCATGTAACTGAAACTTAAATTATATTTCACTTGCCTATAGGGTAGAAATTTTAATGAACACCAAATTTGGTCAAACGATATAATTTTTAATTTATGAAATTTGAATTTTATTAAATGAAAGGGTCAAATGTATTTGACATGATTTTGTAGGCTTTAAATATTTAAATTAAAATTGAGATTCATTTTAATTTACCCAAATTGAATTATTCAAGTTTTGAATTTTAAAATTTTAAATTAAGGTTGGAACCAAATTAATGTAAATGCATTTGAAAACGGGACTTGTTTTTAGAAATCAATTAAATGTAAATGTGTTTAAATTGGAAATTAAGATCAAACCAATTTAAATTGAAATTGATTTTAAATTTGAAACTAGAATTTGAATTAATTATATATTGAGGCTTGAAATGATTTAAAAATTAGCTCATATTGGAAGTAGAGAATTGATCGATTTAAGGTTAGATTTTGAGAATTTGAAATTTGGTTTGTTTCAAAATAATTTATATTAAATTATTTTGAGTTAAACTATTATTAAAATATTTTATTTTTCCTACTGGTCTAAATCCAGCTATTTTACAATAAAACTATTTGATCCAATATGTTGTATATTTATAACTCTTTAAATTTAACTATATATAAAACTATTTTAACTTAAAAATTATTTTCAGATCCAAGCCTGTTGATCCCAAAACTATTTTGAATGTAAAGGACTACTTTTGAATAATGATATTTGTGATACAAAAATCTAAAAATGAAATTTGAACTAATAATGAGATGATTTGTGATATGAAATACGAAACTGAAAATTGAAGTCAATAATGAACCGATCTGGTATATGATATTGTGAAATTGAGAATTGGACTAAACTGATTTTTGATATGGGAACATGAAATTAAAACGTGTATTTTTTTGATTTGGAAAATGATAACTTAGTAATTTGGTATTAAACTGGCTTTTGATTTGAGAATATGATGGTTTATTAAAATGTAATTTGACCACGATGGGTAAGAGTCCGGAAAGAATTTTAGCATAATATCAGTCAATACAAGAACCACTTTAATAAATATATATATGGAGGATGTTCAAGAATGAAGTGGTTGAATTAGTAAACATTTGGAATAAAGTGAATGATGATGGAGACCCTTGACATTTGTATCAAAATTAAAATGTCTAAAATAGAAGCTTACGTTTGGCCATTCGGGCTAGCTATCTCTAACGGATATACTACTTTGTATTACTTGGTAGATTCGTGATTCGATTGGTGCACCTTGATTTGATTTGAGGGTGTTGGATGCGGTCGATCGGTATGTGTTACGATCAGTTAAAAATGATAAACTGGTATAATCCTACCTTGGGCATTGCCTCACATGCCTCGTTATATTTATCCTTATACGTGCCCACTAAGATTTTGTTTTAGCCTTATCCTGTAGGGGACTCATTGGCTACCGGCATTACTGTTTGTGTTATAAGACCTGCGTACAATACATGCTTTAAAATGTATTAAGATGGATTAATATAAAGCTTTAACACAATTTTATTATTTACTTTACTGATAGACATTATATATATATATATATATATGGGAAATTCTAAAGGGACACAAAATTTTGACACAAATGGTGACACAAGTGATTTGAACCATTGGATCACCCCACGAATTACACCTCTCCATATAAAGACAAAAAGATCCAACGGTTGAGGCTCTGTGTCTCTTTCTTTGTGTCTAATTTTGTGTTCAAATAGTCGCCCCTATATATATATATATCATCCTACTATATATTGATGGTTTAATGGATTCTTAGAAGATAGAAAATTATGTAACATCTCTTAAGTTATTTTCTGTCTTATTTCGTGCTTTTCATTTTCTTACATGAGAAAGTTTAGTATGGACTCAAATATATTATTTTTTATAAGGTTCGAGTCAAACTGAGTTGTTTCAGTTTATTCAAGAAGACATTATTTAGAAGATGAAGATGGAGACTGATAATCGTTTTTACTATTATTATTCCACTGCATTATTTGGTATGTTTGTTGATTGTTTATCTATGATATTGTAAAATGTAAGCTGCAAATAGTTTTATGATTTATTTATTTGATTATTATATTTTGTTAATCCGTTATGAAATTCTGTGTTTTATTTCTTTCTAATCTCTTTTACACATATTTTAATCTCTGGTAACAATGCGTCTTTTATATAATTTGGATCAAACATGTATGGGTTTATTATTGATCAGAATTGTTTAAAAATGGTTGGTCTTATAGATGAACTTTAGAGAGTTTTATTAGGAACGGAGTTCCAGGGAGAAGAATAAGTATAGAAAAAAATAATTTGTTGATTCATTGTTTTATTTCTTCCTATATCCAGCAACGAAGAAATGTATTTGTTTTTAATGGTTGCATGTTAGTCAAAACAATTGTGAAATGTCGCGACTATTTACCAACGGACACGACATTTTGATTAATGTTACAAAAATTAATTTGAATGGACAAAAAAATGCAGGTGCACGTGAGCAAGATACGCCCTGCTAAGATGGTCATGCTTTCAATTTTTTTTTTTACCTCAAAGTAATTGAATTAGGGTCCACATCTTAGTATACTAGGCCTGTAAACGGATGCAAACGGATTCGGATAGTGCTGTATCCGTATCCGTATCCAAAAATAAAAATCCGTATCTGAAACCGTATCCGTATCCGGTGGATACCTACTAAATAATATCTGTATTCGTATCCGCGAATATTTTCGGATATCCGAAAATATCCGTATCCGGCTTAGCAAATACGGATATTTCCGGATATCCGAAAATATCCGAATCCGAACTTAAAAATATGTAAGTTACAATATGATGCATATTTCATTTGGTACTAAACAATAGCTGAAAATTTTGAAATAATACATAAATGATAAAACATACCGATTTAACAATAGCACATTCAATCACATAAAATTCAACACTAATTTAAATGTGTTTTGTTACTTACTTTTTTCCATCTGTTTATAAAATAATAAATTACTATAACCTAAATATAAAAATACAAAACTATATATTTTCATAGCGGACGGATATTTATCGGATACAGATATTGCCATATCTGTATCCGTATCCGCTAAGCATTTCGGATATCAGATATCCGTATCCGCTTTTCGGATATCGGATATTTTTCGTATTTTCGGATGCGGATACGGACGGATTTCGGATATTTCGGATATCCATTGACAGCCTATTATACAAACTTATTTTGTTTTTATTTTATTCTACTTTGTGGGACTATTTATATAGCAAGACATTTGATGTCTCACATTTTTCAATGAAAAGCTTAATCATTTCTAACATTATATTATTCGTCTTCCTTGTCTTTCGTTTGGAAGTTTTGGAGTAAGGATAATTGTGGGTGATGGTATGTTTGTATTGCGATTTTATTATTTGGTGCTTTAGGGAGTAATCTGCGATACAAAATAATACAAGGGTCTATCCATAATGTAAATGTCTGATGTCCGTTTTCAACTGTCAACAAGATGGCTTCTGTGTTGATCTCTACCACGATAAGTCCGCTTCTTTGTCTCTCTTTTCTCTGACGTTGAATAATTCTTCTCTCATCTCCAGCGAACATTTGTATTCAGATCCCTAAAATTATATGCTTCAAACTGACGCAATCTTCCTCGTTTCATGATTAAATATGCCAAAGCGATCTCTCTATTCGTTGAAAACCTAGAATCTCAACAAAAAATATATATTAAAATCCAAATAGGTATGTCTGCTATTTAAATTCTTTGTCTCGTTCCTTTCCTATTGCACTAGGCTAGTGAATATTGCATGGATTTTATCTGGATGCTATATGTACTCAGCAAACTGTAAATAGTTATACATTTGGCAGTGGAGAAATTGAGAAAAATGTAGGTTTTGAGTGTGTGAGCTATATAGTTTATATGCTGTACTCAACAGTTCATCAAAAAATGTAACAACTTTTTTCCAAGTTGAAATATGCGTTTCATAAAAAATAATAATCATTTTTTGGATAAATGATCATGAGTAACTCCTAGCGTTACAATGTTCTTTCGTTTCTGACTAGCGAATTAATACTTTTGGAAGTCCAGATTATGGTTAACTTTACTGAGTTTTGAAGCTAATTTTTTGTTGACATTTTCAATCAGATTAACATTTTCAATCAGCATGCCATCTAGGATTCACAGGACACCACATTCTCAAAGGGTCGGAGATGCTCTAAATGCCTGATGTTATTTTCAACTGTCAATAAAATATCCCTTGTGTTAGTCTCTACAACTTTAAGTCCTGTTTGAATTGATTTAAATAAATTGTTCTTTATTTTTATTTTTGCAATTCAAAACTAATTCGTTTTGAGTCTTTTGACTTTGAAAAATTAAAACGCAATCGATATAGGTCGATCTAAACAAGCCCTCGGCATGAATATTTAGCCGATAGCTAAATTCGTATATGCAGCGAGGCTTTCGAACACTTAGTTTTGTTTATATGTATTCTTGTAATACGAATTCAGTACCATGTAGATGTACGCGTACACGCAATGAATAATTCTTAATCACATGAAGGAGATGAAAAAGGTCATGAATCTGTGGTGAATAGCAATGGCCTTTTTGCATGCATTTAACATCCTTTACTTGGAAACTGGTTACTATATAATCTATATGCATTGATCGACTTACAGCACCAGAAGATAATTTTGGGGTTGGCACTGTTGACTATGTACGGTACGTCTGACTACTTTGATAGCCCACTTTGTCCATTTACAGAGTATGAATTATGGGGTAATATTATTCGACATTTGATCAATTGTTTGGAGGAATCTAGTGTTCATAACGAAGACTATAAGCAAAAGAATTTAAGCATGCTGTATAATGTTGAAAGATTGATCAGTCTGGCGATACCAATGAAGTCTCAGTACGAAAGAATGTTTACTGCTTGCTCCCAAAACAATGCTGCTTTCGGACATCTTGTGAACTTGCCAGAAGTTGTAAACGTATACAGATGGAACATTGAAGATAGACTACGAGATGCACGCTCATCACATGAACATGCACATAAGAACGCTGAGCTTGCTTTTGAAGCCGCCATTAAAAACTTCAGTTAAAATGAACAAACGTACACAGATGGATTGGTTTAGTTATTTGAATGCTTTCAAACCAGTATTATTACTGAATTCTTTTTCCTTCCTTTTCCTATGCTATATAACTAGCTTAACCACAGTATTGAAAGTTTGCGTTGTGTATCTCCATGATGTTCTTTTCCTGGCAAAGACAATAAATTCTATTATTTTGTGAATTGAATAATATTGATTTCATTATTGAGTGAATGAATTATATCAACGATGTAGCAGTCGTCTTGTTATATATGATGCCTACTGATCTTTTGGGTGTTTGCAAATCAACGATAAAAGTACTTGAGTCTTGTTATGATTCAAAATTCCTATTGTCAGTCCATATGTGATCTGTCTATTGAGATAATCTCCCAATCAAATTGATTTTTGTAACATTGTCAAAAAAGAGTAGTAGTTTATCATATGCTGTCTTTGCGAACGTTTATGAGCTGAGATATTTCTTCATCAGTTCATCTTTGTCATTTTGGAAGCTCTTATGATAAAGTGTTAATTTCTTCGAAAAAAAAAAAAAAAAGTTAAAAATATAATAAAATAAAAAAATTCAATTCACAGAGTCATACCACCATTATGCCATGCGCATTGTAGTATTCAAGAAGAAATTTAGATGGTTGGGGTTATTCCTATCCAGTATAGAGGATGAGCTTTTTTAATTTAGTGAATGCTTTTCTGGCACTAGTAAAGCAGCAGTTTATATGGAAGTTGGAACAATCAGACCTTTCTACATTCCAACCACAGATATTATGTGCAAGTTAATACTGTATTATCACTTACATGCCAGCCAATTAAGATATTATGTGCAAGTTAATACTGCATTTTCACATTATGTTAACACGTTTTATCACCTACATGCCAACAACAGATGGTACCATTATGTGATTATGTCTTGTTTTAATCATAGTTTTCACAACCCGACCATGCCGCGATCCGACCTCGAATACCCTGAACCTTGAACCATCACGGCGTAGAACTCAATCACACATCATTTATGCATGAACCCTGGTCGGACCTTCAAACCAGCGGTCCAACCTTCAATTTTACACGGTTAAACCACAGTTTTTTGTTTTTTTCCTAATTCTCATTGTGTAATTCTCTCTGATCATTTCATCTTTTGTATTGTTTTGAAAATAACAACAAAAATATTTCAAAATATTATAATTGTTCCAACATCTAAACCGTAAACTTCAGCACTAATTTATTCTAAAAACATGTGATTGTTTGTGCCCTTGTTATTTGATTATATCATGCAATCTATTAATGTTAGTGAATAAATAGGCGATTTTCAAATTTTATTATTTATTTGTTTTAGTACACATAAAACTTGATTATCCACATTTCCACCATTAATAAGCATGTGTAGTTCTCGATGGTTCGACCGGTCAGACCTTCAAAACCTTGCACCCTGAGTCCTCACGGTTCGATTCACAGCTGGGTTTTAAAAATATTGGTTTTAATACATAGAGGTGAGAAAAACGAAGACGAAAATGATCAATTACCATCATCTTTAAAAATATTGAAGACCATGAGTTCAGCTATTGATTGAAACCATCCATAACATAATAAAGATATTATGTGCAAGTTAATTTTAAGAAAAAAATGAACGAAGTTGTTTGCATCAATATGTATTGATATTTTTGATACCATGTGGGTATTTTGATATTCTAAAATGTAATCCTGTTGATTTATTTGATTTATGTTTTTTGATCCATGTTAATTGTAAATTAAACTGCATTTTGCTTTACATGTAAAATATCGATGTTTTGGAAAAATAGGGGCAACGAAATTGGAAGAAAAATATATTCGTCTACAGCATTAGATATATCATTGGGCCGGCACTGTATGTAGGTCGATCTAAACAAGCGGTCAGCGCGGATATTAAGCAGATAGCTAAATTTGTATATGTAGCGAGGTTTTTGAACACTTAGTTTTGTTTATATGTATTTTTGTAATATGAATTCAGTACCATGTAGATGTACGCGGACACGCAATGAATAATCTTAGTCACGTGAAGGAGATGAAAAAGGTCATGAATCTGTGGTGAGTAGCAATGGCTTTTTTGCATGCATTTAACATCCTTTACATGGAAACTTGTTAGCATATAATCTATTTGCATTGATCGACTTACAGGCTTACAGCACCAGAAGATAGGGCGTATACAAGTAAATAATTTTGGGGTTGGCACTGTTGATTATGTACGGTATACCTCAGTACTTTGATTGCCCACTTTGCCCATATTCAGAGTATGAATTATGGAGTAACGTTATTAGGCATTTGATCAGTTGTTTCGAGGAATCTTGCGCTTATAACGAAGACTATAAGCAAAAGATTTTAAGCATGCTGTATAATGTTGAAAGATTGATCAATGTGGCCATACCAATGAAGTCTCAGTACGAAAGAATGTTCACTGCTTGCTCCCAAAACAATGCTGCTTTCGGACATCTTGTGAACTTACCATCTGTTGTAAACATATACAGATGGAACATTGAAGATAGACTACGAGATGCACGTTCATCACTTGAGCATGCACATCAGAATGCTGAGCTTGCTTTTGAAGCCGCCATTGACACAGTTCATGGATTGCTTTAGTTATTTGAATGCTTTCACCTTCCAAGCCAGTATTGTTACTGAATACTTTCTCCTTCCTTTTCCTATGCTATATAACTAGCCTAACCACAGTATTGAAAGTTTGCGTTGTGTATCTCCATGATGTTCTTTTCCTTGTGTATCAATTGATAGTTATATATCTTACAACCAAAAGTGAGATCTTTCTTTCTTCTTTTTTTTTTTTTTTTTTAAAAGCACTTCGTAAATTCACATTGATAGAAGAAGACTCATAGCGTTTCACGCTTACTCCAGAAAAGTTTCATTTTTTGCTCGACATGTTATGTAGAGATGGAACATAGAAGATGCAGTTCTGGATGCACATTGTTTACAAGAACAAGAACAAGCACACGACAGTGTGGACCATGCTTATCAGCTAGCTATTAAGGCAACATTAGGATCATTCGGCTGCAAAATTCTGAAATTTGAAAATGACATTAGTTAATTGTTTTTATTATAGTTTCTTCATTATCTGTTGAATTGAAAATAGTATCTAACAAGTGCACTTAATATAAAATTTGACACAAGAAAGTTGAAGTAGATGGCTCGCCACGTGAGCTAGTCCCATTAGAAAAAGGCATGGGGCAGCCCCCACCAACGGAAGAAAAAATAAAAGCTAGAATAAAAAACCACAAAGCATAGAAAAGTGCTCTTATATAAAATCTTTTTAAAATTAAGGGTGCGTTTGGTTTGTGTTTTGAGTTTCCAATTTTCTGTTTTTTAGTAATTTTCAATTTTTCATTTTGACAATATTCGTTATTTTAGAAATTTGTTTGGTATGAAATATTCTGAAAATGCATTTTCAAAAATGAAAACTGAAAAATATGTTTGGTTTGAAGTATGTTTTCCATATTTTGAAATTTTGAATTTTTATTTTTGTAATTCAAACCAATACACTGCAGTCATAAAGCCAATACCTCACTTTCAAACAAGTCTTACTCTATCAAGAACTCATTTACATGCAAAGCTGCAATTCCACCAAATCCAACCCCCACCTGAAACATTTCTGATCCCCATATAAACAAAAATTTGTTTCAAATCACAAAAAAACACAAACCACATATCACAAAGGACAACGGAACTCCTCAAAAAACTCTTGCACTTCAAAACCAAAATATACATTAGACATAACATAAAACCAATTATCATATGGAGGAAATTATGTTGTAGTGACGAACTACCGTATCTAATAAGTTTTCAGGCCACGTAAAAAAAAAAAAAAGTTTTAAGGACGCTACCCTACCCGTTATTTCATCGTGGCCAACTAAATCTTTTCCAGAACCCTACGAATTCCTTCACTTCGACTTCAAATTTCCTCAGTCCGATTTGATTTTTTTAAAATTTCGATTTCAAAAATAACCAAATCATCACAAATCAGCAGTAATCGCAGTTGCTCAGCACAAATCGCAGCAACTAAGCAGAAATCGCCACAAATCGAAGGTAATCGCAGGCATTTATCATCTTCAAACTCCATCCGCTGTAAAATCAGCACAAATCGCAGGTAAAAACCCTAATCTAAACATTTTTAACTGTCGATGTTTTATATTTGAACAAATATAGGTTTCTACTAAGTAAATCAGTTATATTACAGATTACCTCTGAATAGAACTGTTATTTCATCAATAGAACTGTTGTTTGTACTCAGTAAACCCTAATAGAACTGTAAATCAGTATATATTATGGATTTCTGATTTGTAATTCATAATTAAGTTGTATTATTTCAGTAAACCCTAATAGAACTGTTATTTGTAATTCATAAATCAGTATATATTATGGATTTCTGAAACTAATCGCTAATTTGTAAATCAGTATATATTATCGACTACTGATTTGTGTATAAGACTCTCAAGGAAAAATAATGTGTATAAAATACACTGTTGTTGGCTTATTTGTGATTAGTTTCATATATAATCTAATTTATGTTTATAAAATGTCTTGGTACTAAAAAAGATAAATTCCTTTATCTTTAGAAGAAACAAGTTTTTTTTTTTCTAAATAACAAGATACATGCATTTTTTACAGTGCTTATATACACCAAAAATTACTTAATGGAAACAATCTACATTCATGTTCTCATCCATAACACATTTTGCTCTCTCTCCCTCTCTCTCTTAATCATAATACCTACAGGTTGAAATCAGTGCATTAATATGCAAGTTTGTAAGATTGAGTAAAGAACGAATTATCAAAATGTTTGTTAGAAGTTGTATTGATGAATTTTTTTGTACAATATTTAAGCTAACGTACCAATAACCTTTAACTTGAATATGCTTACTTTTAAAGTATGGTTCAAATATTGGTTATAGTAATTGTTTAATACTTCAGGTTCGTGGACACAGGATGAAATAGTAAGATATCACCATTATGTCTATTCAGTATGGCATAGATAAAGGAGGCTTAACCAATGTTTGTGATTCATTGTTAGCGTATATTTTATCGATATTACTCACTTTATAACTTCATCTGCTCAATAATGTACTTTGACAATATAAAGACCAAGATGCAACTAGATTATATGTAAAACGTTGTTAACTACAGTCATGTCATTGTGAGTTTCTGTTGTACCTCTTTGTCAAATTAATATCATGTAGCATAGTCAAGCTCACACTAATAAATTCTAATCAGTTTGAGTTTAATGCACTTAAACGCATTGAAAGACGATGACATTTTTAAAGAATATTAATACTAAACTATATTAATGCAGTTATTATTATAGTGATCATGTTCTTGTTTATTAATTTTTGTACATTATGACATTATTATTCATAAAAATGCTATTTATATGCAGGATAACATGAGAACGAGAAGTTCAGTCAAAGCTGATCAAAGAGCACAATGCATATTTATCAACTTTAATGGACGACAATGTTTCAACATAAGACATCAAAATAATGCTTTTTGTGATGTTCATAGCCAACCAACCCAAACACCACTAATTACTCAACCAACACAACCAACCTCTCCACAAATCTCTAAACAAACAACACCAACCTCTACACAAAACTCTGAGCAAATATCAGCAACCTCTCAACAAACACCAGTTGTAAGTTATAACCAGTGTTTACATTATATTCAATATTCAATTTTTGCATTAGTAATTGCTTCTTTTTTGTTTACTATCCAATATTTATTATTTTAAATAGTCATGTTTTAAATGAACTAGAAAAAAGGATAAAATTTAAGTAGTTGTGTTTGCATTAGTAAAATTTTGTTATTTGAAAAGATAAATACATTTTTCTTTTTAAGAAACTTATTTTTTTATAATGTTATTATTAATTTACAAATTATTTATTGTTTTAAGTAATCATGTTTTAAGTGAAGTAGTTGTGTTTTGTAATTTTCTTTTTTTTTTGGTGATGAGGCATATAAACAAAGTATATGATTGGTTTTGAATTAAAGTGTACAAATTTTCAAAAAAACAAAAAATTAAGTAAAGTTTTTTTCCATATAAAAACAAGTACAACAAAAGATAAATAATTTTATCTTTTTCAATTTCTATGTTTTTCTGATATAAAAAGATATAGAACTATAATTTTCTTAAAAAATAAACTTAATGATATACAAATTATTTAATGCCATAGCTAGACAAGATAAAAACATGCATCTTTTTACAGAAATAATGAAATTATAAAAAAAATAGTTTAATTTTTTCATAAATGATAAATAGTTTTATCACTTAACAATAAATGATAAACAATTTTATCATCTTATAAATGATTATAAATTCTGGATTTATTAAAACTATCTAGTTCTCCAACCCTCCAACTGAACATAATTATCATCTTTTCATTCAAAGCCTTAAACATTTTCCAAAATGTTTATATTTTTACAGAAAAAATGTTTTTAAATAACAAAAAAATGCGTATGTTGAACTGTTGAAGGTAACTTTTAAACATCCACACACTATGTCCAGTTTCAACTGAGAATGCCCACAGTAATTTCCTCATCGCTATATATCTTAAATGTGTATGTTAAATTGCTGGTACTTATTTAGAATGTCTTCTGAAATGGATTATGAAGTCACTTACTTTACAGCCTCAAAAATAGTTTTTACTTATTAGCAGCTTTATTACAGCATATTAGATTTCTTTATTAAATATTTCACTCATTTGTATAACAGGTTTCAACTTCCGAATTCACTGAAGCTGAGCATAAATTTCTGAATTCACAGACAGAACTAAAACAATCTTCTTATTATGCAGCAAAAAATGTACCAATAGCAGACTTAGATAAAAACATTGATACAAAGTCAGAGTCTGAGTTAGAGGATGATGTAGATCAATATCAAGTGACACATAGAGATAACATAAAGTATAGTGGTTCATATAGATGTAACTTGGATGCTTTCTTTAAGGTAATGACCAAGATAAAAAGGAAAAACATTTTGTCTTCTACTGGATTGTCTTATCTAAACAAAAACCCCTTCAGCAAATTCTTTCACATATTTCTGGATGATAAAATTCAAAGAAAAGATTTTAGAAAAAGTGCGAGAAGCTTAGACAAAGTAATAACATCACTTGTGAAGGCTGAAAAAGCATTTAGAATAGGGGGTAATTTGCTAAAATTGACCGAAGAAGATGTAAGTTTGATTCTTGGTATTCCTTTGGCGAGGAAAGATTTATTTCCAATTGGGATAATAAGTAGAAGTAATTCGGACGAAGAATGTTCAGTTTTTCTAAATAAGCATTTTGAAAGACATGAAAGAATAAACAAAAAAAATTTAAGCAAAAGGATCAAAACAATTATTGATAAGAAAATTGGAGATGAAAACTTGATCAACTTACTTCTTTTGCTATTAGCTATCACATTTCTTTTCCCCAACAATCAATCTTATCTACAATGGGGATTTATTCCAAAAGTGCTTAATTTGGAAAATATGAACTCAATTTCTTGGGCAAAAGCAATTCATGCACATGTTTCAAAAAATGTTGAAAAATTTGCTAAAGATCCAAGAGGCATGCCCGGATGCTCAATGATCTTATTGGTATGTGTTATTACTTGTCAAGTTACTCTTCAATACTTGAATTGATTTATAACTAATTGATTTTTTTTCCTAATTTGCAGTATTGGATTTGTGAAAAAACACAAATCATAGCAGCCTAAAATGGATATGAAAATGCAAGCCCACAAATAGTAAAATGGAATTTATAATTGTTGAAAAGCGTATCTATTAAATCTATCAAGCCAAAAAAGGTATTTTTTAAATCTTTTTATTTAATGATTGAATGCCAATACGTGCAAATTGTCGGTGCAGGCTGTAAGATTCATTTTGGTGAATATGTGTGGTCTGTTGCATTACCATTTTATGCTGTATTTGACTGCATGAGTATAACATATATATATGTATATGAATTTGTCATTTAGTATAATCTAAGATTCTAGCATGGTAATGTAAAATTTGGAAACAGCAAGGAGGATCAAGGTTTCGTGCTTGCCAACTAGAAAAACATTATTCATCATTGACATTTTCAGCTGTTCACGCTAAAATTCCAACATGCAAACATTCAATCTTTTGCATAGTGTAAGTTTTTGGCAAAGTGATTAGTTTACTAAAACATGCAAAGCCATCATGATTTCAACACAGTTTTGAGCTGTGGATCCAAAAAAATTGAATTTTTTTAAAGTTCATTCAACTAGATTTTACAGCTTCATTCCAGCCATTTTAATTATACAATGGCAAAAAAAGGACAAACATCGCCAAAGTGGACCAGAAGTACATTATTTTTGTGCATTATCCATGCAATTTTGAATGAAAATTATTCATGCATATACTGTGTTATTTCCACTTTGTTACTAAAAGAAAATATGCTCAGCTTCATGTGATAATGTTGTTTTCCACTTGAATCCTGGACATGAAACCTCATTGTGATAATGTTGTTTTCCACTTGATCTTCTGTCATTTGAATCCACACCAGATCTGAATTATTCGCTACACCATCGTCTTTGTAAACATAAAGAAATTTAATGAATATATAATCTATGTAAATACCATGTTTCTATCAATTGTATTTCACAATTGATTAGTCTTAAGATTTTTAAACAATAACGTGTATTGCCTTCTTTTTAAACTTATTTTAAGATAAAAACATGTATCTTTCCACTAATGATAAATAGTTTTATCACTTAAGGATAAATGATAAATAGTTTTATCACTTAATGATGAATGATAAACAGTTTTATCATTTTATAAAAGATTACAAATTCTTGATTTATTAAAACTGATTTATCCTCCAACCTTCCAGCTGAACATCACCTGCAAAGCCTTAAACAAATTTATCATCTTTTTGCATCAACAATTTTTGTATCAGTAATTTTTGCACATGTCATGTGAACCAACATGTTTTTATAGTGAAAGTTACTACTTTTCTCTCTCACGTGGGTGTTATTATTATTATATTGTAAACTTAGTACTCCTAACTACTAAGGACCATATACCGTTATTTTTATTGTATTCATCACATGTAGTGCTTTCACTATGATTGTGATAAAATTCAATTCCTATATTGACCATGTAACATGCATACAGGTATATATGTACACACGTGTGGTTTTGGATGTGTGTTGGGGATGGGGGTAGAGGGGGGAGGTGTGTGGGCGTATGTAGTAGAATAGTGACCATGTTTTACATATGAAGTGACTGAAGCCGCAAAATTTCATTATATAATCAGGTCACTCTTTGTTTTCTCACATACTTCAAGTACGGTGCATTAATTGCCGTAATTTAGCGGTAGTGACATGATTTGTTTTTTTTTTTTTTTTTGTGATGATCAGAGAATTATGACATGTCCCATGTTCGTTCAACACATTCAGTATGTACTCTATTTTTTATCCTCATCAGAAATTTGGCTTTTCTCTGAATCAACTTGTGATTGATCATACTATGTTCAATTTATCATCATGTTATTTTAAAACAACTAAACAAAGATTATATATATTTCGTTCAAGATAAGATACTGCCTAGTAAAAGTTTTGAGTAACCTGTTTTGTACAAGTTTGTTTACTGAATATAAATAGTTTTATCACTTAATGATGAATGATAAACAGTTTTATCATCTTATAAAAGATTATAAATTCTTGATTTGTTAAAACTGATTTATCCTCCAACCTTCCAACTGAGCATCACCTGCAAAGCCTTAAACAAATTTATCATCTTTCTGCATCAACAATTTTTGTATTAGTAATTTTTGCACATGTTATGTGAACCAACATGTTAGCTTCACTTTTACAAATTAAGTACACAAAATGCCAGAGCACGAGTATATGGTATTTTCTTTGGATACATCTATACATGAAGCAAAATACATATACACATGCTATTACCGCATCCATACATAAATATACTCGAACAACACGCATTTTGAGGAACAAACTACACAAGAGTGCATGGCTAATATATTTCAGATTTATAGGACAATGCAATATACATATGTGAACCAACATGTAAGCTTCAGTTTTATAAATTTTTGTACCAGTAATTTTTGCATTAGTAAATCGTTACTTTGTTGTTTACTTAAATTTTTGCATCAGTTATTTTTTTTCATATGAAAACAAATACAACAAAAGATAAATAATTTTATCTTTTTCAATTTCTCATATTTTTCAGATACAAAAAGATACAGAACTATAATTTTCTAAAAAAAATATTTTATAATACACAACTTATTTAATGCCATAGTTAGACAAGATAAAAACATATATCTTTCCACTAATGATAAATAGTTTTATCACTTAAGGATAAATGATAAATAGTTTTATCACTTAATGATGAATGATAAACAGTTTTATCATCTTATAAAAGATTACAAATTAATGACTGGTTAAAACTGATTTGTCCTTCAACCTTCCAACTAATCATCACCTGCATAGCCTTAAACATATTTATCATCTTTTTGCATCAGTAATTTTTGTTTCAGTAATTTTTATATCAGTAATTTTTAAATAAGAATATGTTTCAAAATTACATCATGCTTTATTTTGTTATATGTTTCTAGTTTGCCAAAAATTTAAGAAAATCATGAAAGATGAAAAAAAAATTTGCTGCTACAAGTGAAAAATACTGTGCAAGAGGAAAGAAAGAATGAGAATGAAGAAAGCTGCCTCCGAAGTCAAATAGAAGACAAAGATAAAGAAATTGCAAACTTTAAAGAAAAAGTTGAACAGTTGGAAACTCAATTACAAGCTGAAAAGAAATTGAGAGTAGAATTCGAAAAGATATTAAAAGATGACTCCATCAGCACTGAAATTCCATAAAAAGAAATTATGTTCAGTCATATAAACAGCTCTAAAAATTTCCCATCCTTTGAATTACTTAATTCTCAAGACATTCAAGCATTACGAGAACAACATGAACTTAAAGAAGTTGAAGAAAATAAGGAAAAGAGAAAAAGGAAAAGAAAGTTTGCTACGCCAAGTTCAATGCAAAAGAGGATTAAAGCAAAGTGCGCAAGCCAAAAAAGGATCCGAACTGTGTATATCAAGAAGAAAAACAGAAAAGAGAAAACAGAAAAGCAAAAGTGTGCAAGCCCAGAACCCATAGATGTGGATACTCTTAGCACACCAGAATATATGAGGAAAAGCAAAAGCAAAAGGAAAATAGAAAATTGTCCACTGTTCAAGCTATTGTCTGAAGATGAAGTAAACACCATAACCAATTTCTTCAAAATAATCGGAGACATAAAGTAAGCTTATATTCTTAAATTAATGAGAACCATTTTCTTAAATTGTCCACTGTTCACGCTCAGTTTGGTAGTGAATTCCATAAAGCAGGGTTAAATGCTAATTATGATTCTCTCCTAACGCTGCTCTGTTGTATTTTCATCCCTGCAAAATAAAGCCATGTTTCTATCGGAGTTGGTCCGACACGCAAAATGAAGTATGCTTCTCCAGTCATCTTCTCATTGTTCTAGCTAATTGCGATTCTGACCGCAGTAGCCCCAACTCTAACTCTAACCGTGATAACCCTAAGAATGCAGTAAGTATTTGGTTGAGTCAGGGGCTAGGATTAAGAGAGGAATCATTATTGTAGAAATTTGAAGAGAAATATAAAAATTACTAACAGTGGGGTTGATAATCATGATATCACCAGGGATGAGGTTTTTGGATTTGTTAAGGAATTGGTGAAGTTCCCTGAATCTCAGTTTGAGTTTCTTATTCCTTTTGAAAATTGTTAGTTACTTAATAGCTCATATTTATTTTTATATGTTGGCTGGTTAAGTGCATTAACTGGGTGAAAAACTGTTAAACACATGAACATTCTAAGTGTGTGAATCCTGCTAAAGTTTTGGTTTTTCCTTCTAAATTTTGATTGATATTTTAGAAGTTAGATCTTATTTCATTTTTAGATTTTAAGAACTTTCTATGCTTCTCAGCTAGTTTATGGACAAATCATATGAGATTCTTCGACAGCCATTTCTCAGTACATATATTTATAGTTGCTAAAGTAACAAATTTCACCCTTACTTTTTTTTCCAGCGAAGAGGTTTATAATTCACATGATGAAAAAATGATTGTCATATATAGAGATATGCTTGAAGACATTATTTTTGGTGATTTTATTGCTGGCCAGGTAAGTATTTATTATTATTCAAGTCATACTAATTGATCTAAGAAGTATACTCTAAGGTTCTCTACTCTTTTTTTGGTATCAAATAAAAACATGTATCAAATAAAAACATGTATCATATAAAAACAAATACACCACAAGATAAATAATTTTATCTTTTTCAATTTCTTATGCTTTTCAAATATAAAAAGATATAGAACTACAATTTTCTTAAAAAAAACTTCATAATATACAACTTATTTAATGCCATAGTTAGAAAAGATAAAAACATGTATCTTTGCACTAATGATAAATGGTTTTATCACTTAATGATAAAAGATAAACAGTTTTATCATCTTATAAAATATTACAAATTCTTGATTTATTAAACTGATTTGTCCTCCAACCTTCCAACTGAACATCACCTGCATAGCCTTAAACATATTTATCATCTTTTTGCATCGGTAAATTTTGCATCAGTAATTTTTATAGTGCAAACTAGGCAAGAGTGAACAACCAAATACTCTAATGACATTTTCTGACAGTTTACTTTTTCAAATACTCTAATGATATTTTCTGTCCAGATTATTGATTATTACTAGTTTAGAATAGCTAAAAACTTCGATAACAGTGCAAGCTTAGCTTACTTTAACACCACAATGACGGTAAGATTTATTTTTTAAATATACATCTAAAGATTCATTAATGATGGTAAAATCAGTTTTGTAAACTACAATATTTGTTTCTTTTGACAGAAAAGCGCCACTGTTAACATAAAAAATGTCAAAGAAGCCCTCTTTGTTCCAGCAGTGATTCAGGCACTACAAAACCCGCTATGTTGTATGATGTTATTTCCCGTCCATGAAGAGTCACACTGGACACTTCTAACGTTTGAACCTGAATCTTCAACATGGACGCTTTATGATTCTCTCTGCAGCTCAGCAAGAAAGGGAAGAATGAGCAGCAGACATAAAAAAGCACCTTTAAAAATTGTAAGCCATTATAAATTTTGAACTTTTCCATGTTACTTGAATCAATAAATATTCTTTATATAATCAACAGCAAAAAATAGTCAACGATATAAACAAGAATCTTCAAAGTGAAGAAAACAAGGAAAAACATAAAAAATTCTGCTGTACTTTCAGTTGGACAATGTGCTCAACAACATAGTAGGTAATCATATCTATTTGTTTTCTTATTTTCATTAATTTTGCTTTATTTCATTACTATTTTATTCTTTACTACACTGTATTGCTATTTTCTTTGGATATATGTATACTTGCAGCGGAATACATATACACATACTATTATCACATCCATACACAAATATACTCAAACAACATGCATTTTGAGGAACAAACCAGGCAAGAGTGCATGACAACTATATTTCAGATTTATGAGTCAAGGCAATATACATATGTGAACTAACATGTTAGCTTCAGTTTTACAAATTTTTATATCAGTAATTTTTCCATTAGTAAATTGTTACTTTGATGTTTACTTAAAATTTTATATCAGTAATTTTTTTCATATAAAAAAAATAGCAAAAGATAAATAATTTTATCTTTTTCAATTTCTTATGCTTTTCAGATACAAAAAGATATAGAACTACAATTTTCTTTAAAAAAAACTTTATAATATACAACTTATTTTAATGCAATAGTTAGAAAAGATAAAAACATGTATCTTTGCACTAATGATAAATAATTTATCACTTAATGATAAACGATAAACAATTTTATCATCTACCGTTGTACTTATTTCAGTTATTGTTGGTAAGCTCATATATACATATATAAAGTGCATAAAGTATTGTATAGTATAGAACATCAAGGTGTACATCAACCAAAATTGCATTTCTAGCCCAAGCCAGGCTCATAAGTAACACCAAAGCCACAAATATCTAAGTACATTAATCATTCAATTTATATGACAAAAGGAAAAATTTGAAGTTATGATTATTAATTATGCTATAATGTTAAGTTTTTCTCTGTAAAAATGTTATTACTTACACTTTTTATACTCATTTAAACTCCCTAATTTTTTTTTCTTTCAACAGATATGGCAGTGGAATATTTGTTATGATGAACTTAAGAAATTTGGCAGAAGGAAGAAATATTGTTGCAAACATTCCTCAGGAAGATATTGACAATGTAAGAGCAAAAACCGCATCCAATATATTACATGATGAACCATATTGCTGGACAATGGATAAATTCTGCTCTTCAACTTGAGCGCTTTGTTTGTAATTCATACTGCTGGAGAGCACACAATGGACACCAGTTATTAAACACATAATGGATTTATTTCTTTGTTATCAATCACACGACAGTACTGCTGGACAATTAGGAATTTCAGTCTGATATAGGATTTAGGATTTCTGTTTAATATAGGTATTTCAATTCTAGTACATTGATGTAATTTGAAATTGTTAATGTTGATTTTAAAATGTTTATATGGATCCTAGAATATTGAAGTTGTCTAGTTTTCGACATTGCTTTTACATCAAGAATTTATATAATCAATTGAAGTCCGCATTTGTTTAATCTGTTGTTCTCATCTCGTTGGTAAAGCTCTAACGTAAAGAGTCAATAATACATTTGTTAGTAGTTATTGAACCTGAGACGGTATTGTTGAATGTAAAAATTATTCCTCTGCATGCCTATACATTGCAGTTTTGTTGGAAAAAAAAATTAGATTTTTCCTTGAAATTCATCTATGGTTGCTGGTATTAAAAAATTTGAAGGGTCGGTTGATCATTAGAACTGAGATGAAGTGTTACAAGTAGCACTGATGAAATTTCCATCATGAAGTTTGTCTGAATAGGTTATGGGTTGCATCATGAGATTTTAAAGTTATTGAGTTTGAATGTTTGGAAAGTGGTACCGTACATCTGATCAAATTTTATCTAATTCAAATGGTGTCTGTTATCATTTGAAATTGATAATTTGTACTAGTTTAATTTGTACACATTATAGAAGTGCATAATTAGATTGTAACAGAAAGAAACAAAAAATTAAAGTGTGCAATTTACTATCATCAAGCATCCTGTATCTCAATAACAAATAAATTCCTATGTATTCATTTTAAGAATGAGTTCATATCTTGTAACACCCCGTATTTCTGTTAACACTAAAGTTACTAATTTAATAATAAATGTGTAAAGGGAAGATGTATCTAATATACATACAAATTTAATAATAAATGTATAAAGGGGAGATGTATCTAATGTGCATACAAATTTAATAATAAATGTGTAAAGGGGAGATGTATCTAATGTGCATACAAATTTAATAATAAATGTGTAAAGGGGGGATGTATCTAATGTGCATACAAATTTAATAATAAATGTTAATAATGTACATTAAGAAAGTAATTGTGAACATAATTGGCTTCTCTTTAGAACGGATGGCTTTGATTAACCTTGGCTTCATCGACGGCTCAAATTAACTTGCAATCCTATATAAACAGCCCCCTAGTCTCCTTCTCTTTGCACCATTCTTCTTTAACCTTATGCTGCACAAATTCTTGATGGACATGGCTTCTTCTTCTTCCTCTAAATCTAAATAAATAAATTAAAATAAAATATAAATCAAGACGAGGATATCCTGCTCAAGTCTTTCAAGAGAAGATTCAAGACAAGTTAGGATTCAAGTAAAGATTCAACGGCTTCAAGCAACGCTATCTTTCTATTCTTTTCTAGATCCAATCAATGTAAGTCGGTTACTTTTTAGATTTGAACGCCTTTTCTATTTGTGACATGAAATTAAAAGAATATAAGAAATATGTCTTATCATTTCATTGAATCTGTGCTTGTTTATGACTTTGGATCTGATTCTTGATTATGGCCTAGAACACATTGTGACTAAATTGCCAATGCTTAAGATTATGACTATGGAACTGTGGCCTTTGAAACCATAATCCTTTGACTATGAACATAAGCCTTTGACTATGAACATAAGCCTTTGACTAGGAGCATAAACCATTGCCTATGACTATGACAAGGACAATAGTGGATAATTACCTATGATTCATGAACATGATATTATTGCATAGGATTATGACTGTGAGATTGGATCTAAACTTGATTATCTATTCAATTTATTCTTAATTATCCTTGGATCTTGATTATGAGAATTTATCTATTAAGTTAGATCTACCCATATACTTGAACCTATGTTATTTGTTCAACCCTTTTTATGTCATAATATTATCAGATCTATAGGCATTCGATGCTTTAATCAATTTATTCAGTGTAATTTGTTAGATCTATGATTAGTGAATTATCATCTTCTGCCAGTCATTATGTCTATCTTTTTCATGGCATTTTGGTTCATTCCATTTTTATCCACGAATCTAGATTTATCTATAATCTAGGATGAAATCACGGTTACACGAACGATGGGAATACGATTTGGGCAAATCATAAATTTGACTTAAACATGGTTGTAAACTTGGAAATTGGCATAATGTGGAACATTAACATAATTATGATTGACATAATTTAGAACATGTATTAAGGCATGTTTATTAGAACGCAAATTTGACATGAATTATGGAATATGTAATTTGACATATTAAATTTAGTATTGGCATGTAAGCTAAGTTTTAGGCGTAAACGGTAAACTAGAATAATAATTCTAGTCTTGCCATAAACTGTAAATTAGGGTGTTAAATCAGAATTGGGTCAATTAAAGTTAGTTTGGCATAATAAGTATATTAGCACAAATTTTGAATTTAGTCATAATTGTGAGTAATTGTCATGTTTAGAATAATCATGGTTAGTGACACCTAATTTGGTATAATTTACATACCAAAAACTATAAATATGATGTATAGGGAAAATGGGCCATAATAATAAATGTTGACAATGTACATTAAAAGAGTAATAATGGAATAAGTAAATTAGGGAAAATTTACTTATATAATTTATCCTAAATGAGAAAAGTAAATTTAGACAATACGAACATGCTTAACCCGAGGTTGGATTGAGTTGTGATGTAAACCTGCCCGGACCCGCCCGGCTGTCCAGTGATCACAACTATACCTATCCAATGTAGGAGGTTAAGGCATTGAGCCCGATAAAGGCCCGAGGTTAGAATGAGTTGTGGCGTAAGACTGCCCGGAACCAAAAGGCATACCGGCAGCCACAACAATACCTGTCTAATGTGAGTGGCTGGTGCTTTAATAAGACAATTAATGTTAAGCTAGAATGGGAGGGTTAATTCCATAAGAACACTTAACCAACTTAATACAGTTAAGCTAGAAGGGAGGGTTAAGTCCATAGGAACACTTAACCAACTTAACACAGTTAAGTTAGAACGATAGGTTTAAGTTAACTAGAACACTTAACCAACTTAACATGGTAACAAGACAAGATTTGTAGGGGTTAAGTAACTAAGAAAAACACTTAGCCAATTTAATATGTTAACCAGACTAGAAAGTGGGGGTTAAGTAAGTTCAATACACTTAGCCAATTTAACATGTTAACTAGACTAGAGGTTGGGGATAAGTAAAGTTAATACACTTAGCCAATTTAACATGCTAACTAGACTAGAGGTTGGGGTTAAGTAAATTTAATACACTTAGCCAATTTAATATGTTAGCTGGACCAGACCGTAGGGTTAATTAAGCTTGAACACTTAACCATCAGAGTGTGATAAATGAATAGGGTTAAGTTAAAAACATGAAGGGACAATACTTAACCATTAGAACATGTTAATCAAACCAATGTTAGGGTTAAGTTAACTAAGGGAACACTTAACCGTTATAATATGTTAGTTAAAACAGATAGGCAAGGTTAAGTTAAAAAGGAACACTTAACCAATACAAGATGAATGGGTAGGGTTAAGTAAATACTTAACCAATATAACTTGATGCTGGTAAAGTTAAGTCAACGTGAATTACTGATAACACTTAACCAGTTTAACATGACAAATGAATGTGTTAAGTTAACTTGTATCGACTAATGACACTTAACCAATCCAACTTGACGGGAATGAGAACTAAGTAGCAAACCTTATTTGAAAGGGGCTAATTAGTAAACCTTAGTTAAGAAAACGACAATTCAGGAAACTAAGTGGTAAACCTTAGTTAGGAAAACTAAGTAGTAATTCTTAGTATAACACGAGGAGGAGCGAACGTCCATCTAATCTTAAAAAAAAGGCTCCAACGAATTGGGTTACGAAGCCCGAGGCTTCGAGAGAACGTGAGGGTATTCTCGGTATCCCTCTGTGAGGCTGCAGATGATCCTTCTGGGCCCACAGAGGTTAAGGTCTGCGTTAGAAGAACCAAGGGTATGCCTTGGTTGCAATATAAGGCAACCTAAAGACTAGGATGGACCAGCGTGATTCGGCAAGACCAGAAGCCCTGTGATCGCAACTCGTCGTCTACCTACCATCTTGAGTCAGTCGAGATACGTAAAGCGGAAAGGCGGAGAACTCCTAAAGACCATATAATTGCTATCTAGTTTTGGGTGAGGATGGCCATAAGATAGTGGGGCATAGGGGGCCTGCGTATAGTTCTCAATTTTTCAAGGGTGGCCTTTCATTAGTTGAGGGAGGGGTCAGGTGGGACCATAGCCACTGGAAAAAAAAGACCTTAGCATCTGCATTGGCAGATATCTGAAAGCTCTCGATCGAGTTCCGTGTTTCTAGAATAGCCCTGCCACGGGACTCGGGTCGCACATTTCATGACATGTGCATCTAGACAGCGATAAACGATTCGCGACACATACGTGGGGAAAGTCTAGGAACATATACCACTCTAGGTAGTGCGTCCTAGACTAGGGGCATCATTCGACAGGTAGCGTAATCCCTAGTTGGACCTAGGTGGCATAAATCCTGAATCCGAGAAGTATTAGATAAGTCGCATAAACCCTAGATTAGATCTAGGTAATAAATAAAAAATGTACGCCTAAAGGCAACCACAATTACTGGGATTGGGATCGCGTTATCATTTTAGACAGATTACTAGTTGGGACACTAGATAGGTGGTGCAGAGACATAGAAACCATAATAACAGGTTAATAGCGAAGCGGAGAAAGTATTAAAGCATATCCAGTTTATCTTGTCTTAGCATATCTTGTGTTAATCTTATCCTATCTTGTTGGCCCTATCATCATGGTATTGTCTTGTATTCAGTTAATTCATGTCGTTTTGTTTTTCCTTGTTCACATGCTAGAAGTAACTGAACTTACCAGACTTTACGTCTGACCCAGTTTTCTTTCGTCTTCTTTTCTTCCGTTTCCCTCCCCCCCTCCCCCTGGTAGTTAAGGAGGGAATAGTATAGCTCAGGTTAGATTGGACCGTCACTCTTCTCAAGCTCGAAGATTCTTTGACAAAGTGCTTTGGACTCTCTTTTTCTGCTTCTATGGCTGGCTTATGCTACATTGGGGAATATAAATGTTATTTTATGCTTCTTTATTTTGTAAGACAGATGATACTCTGATATTGGAAAACAATTGTTGTACAAACTATTTTATCAATAAAGTAAAATTTTATTTTCCGCTGTTTTAATTTTGTCTGTCTTGTAATTTATTTGCATCTTTTACCCTAAATGCTCCACAGAACTTAGTGCATTCCCTTTGTGAGTGACACTAAAGGATGTGGGGTGTTACACGTGGTATCAGAGCTGAAGGTTACCGGATCAGATAAAAGATTTGAAAAAAATTATTATTTTCAAACAGTTTTAAAAGAAGCATTTTCAAAAGAAAAGTTTTGTTTTAAAGGCATATTCCCCAAAAGCCATACGCACTATCTTCTGATTCTCTGTTTGAATTCTTGTCCCCTTCTTTCTTGAGTCTCTGCGGCTCCTGGATTTCTGGGAGGTAACCTCATCGAAGGGCGAAGTAGTGCCCGACTTCCATCTATAACCGTAGTAGTTTCACCTGCTGCTAGTTTTCTTTCAAGCTTAGTAGGGTTTTCTGTACGATGGAGGTAGCTTTCGAGAGATTTGTCAACATGATTACACACGAAAGAGGATGAGGAGTTTGTCTAAGGAGCACAACCCAAGGATGAGGAATTCATGGATGTAGACTTGGCTCACGAAGGAGGAAAGGATTATAAAACCTAAGGAAAGAGGAAGTATCTTTACTATGGCAGAATAGGGCATATAATTAAGAACAAAGGACAAGATTTTCAGAAGGGCAAGTACATGCTTTCACCACTAAGCGTACCTAGGAGAAAGGTAGTAAAGTTCTGTTGGAAGAGTCTAGCTTTTCTGTTTGTACTCTTTCTTTTGGTTTTAGCACTTTGCATTTGTTCATATTTACTTCCATAGTTGAGTCTCTGCACCTTAGTACTTGTATAGTAAAAGATCCCAACTAGTGCTCAAGTGTTTGGTTGTTTTTGCTTAGATCATCTCACGTAGATCGTCCAAATTCGGAGGAGACATTCCTCGGGTGCTTGTCTGATATTGGTTTAGGCCTTTGGGGCTTGTACTTGAGGGATGTCGAGTTCGACTAGGATGGTTTGCTTGAGAGATGAATAGTTGTGGCAAACACTCTATATAGAGAAGGACTAACCTTAAGAGAGGTAAAAAGTACGTAGTGACCTTTTGACCCTCATAGTTATGGCATGATGGATAAGCTAAGAGGAGAGACATCTGATCATCCTAGTATATACACTCAGTATCATGGTTGACATTTGTTTATTTTGGAAATCGAGGTCAAGAAACTTCGCAATCGTAAAGTTGAATCTGTTAAGGTACAGTTGAGTAAAGCTCAAGAAGACGTGATACGGGAGATTGAAGATAAGGCATACGCGCCTCATACCCTTTTTCTTAAGGGTACATCCTTGATTCCTTTTTTTAGGAATTCTATGCATACTAATTTCTAGCTTTTAAGGTATATCCTCTAGGACGTATCATCGATCCTTAGGTAGAAACCCTTTTGGATGTAAACATGTATTTGAAACATGTTATGGTTGATGGTTGCGAATGGTTGCTAGTGGTTGCTCGTGAATGCATATACACAGGTATTAGGCACTAGATCAGCTCAGACGCCTTCATATTTCATTTACATATATGTATTTGTTTATGAATTGAACTTAATGTGTTATCATATGGATGTCGCATTTGAGTGAATGATTGTGCACTCATATAGAAATAATATGTATCATTAGGATTTGCATACATATTGGACGCATGGCACTGACATGATTTGCATTAAGGAGGTCAACTAAATTAGTAGACCGCTTGATTTTGCATTAGATAAAGACATGTACACACACTATGCATATGAACATACAAGCATTAGAAGTCTTTAAGGACAATGGATGCCTGTGTTTGATGGTTGAGTAGATGGATTATTGGATGGTAGGATTTACATTCTTCTTGACTTGAAGATTTCGGGGTCGAAATCCTTTAAGGAGGGGAGAATGTAACACCCCGTATTTCTGTTAACACTAAAGTTACTAATTTTAATAATAAATGTGTAAAGGGAAGATGTATCTAATGTGCATACAAATTTAATAATAAATGTGTAAAGGGGAGATGTATCTAATGTGCATACAAATTTAATAATAAATGTGTAAAGGGGAGATGTATCTAATGTGCATACAAATTTAATAATAAATGTGTAAAGGGGGGATGTATCTAATGTGCATACAAATTTAATAATAAATGTGTAAAGGGGAGATGTATCTAATGTGCATACAAATTTAATAATAAATGTGTAAAGGGGAGATGTATCTAATGTGCATACAAATTTAATAATAAATGTGTAAAGGGGGGATGTGTCTAATGTGCATACAAATTTAATAATAAATGTTAATAATGTACATTAAGAAAGTAATTGTGAACATAATTGGCTTCTCTTTAGAACGGATGGCTTTGATTAACCTTGGCTTCATCGACGGCTCAAATTAACTTGCAATCCTATATAAACAGCCCCCTAGTCTCCTTCTCTTTGCACCATTCTTCTCTAACCTTATGCTGCACAAATTCTTGATGGACATGGCTTCTTCTTCTTCCTCTAAATCTAAATAAATAAATTAAAATAAAATATAAATCAAGACGAGGATATCCTGCTCAAGTCTTTCAAGAGAAGATTCAAAACAAGTTAGGATTCAAGTAAAGATTCAACGGCTTCAAGCAACGCTATCTTTCTATTCTTTTCTAGATCCAATCAATGTAAGTCGGTTACTATTTAGATTTGAACGCCTTTTCTATTTGTGAAATGAAATTAAAAGAATATAAGAAATATGCCTTATCATTTCATTGAATCTGTGCTTGTTTATGACTTTGGATCTGATTCTTGATTATGGCCTAGAACACATTGTGACTAAATTGCCAATGCTTAAGATTATGACTATGGAACCGTGGCCTTTGAAACCATAAGCCTTTGACTATGAATATAAGCCTTTGACTATAAACATAAGCCTTTGACTATGAACATAAGCCTTTGACTAGGAGCATAAACCAATGCCTATGACTATGACAAGGACAATAGTGGATAATTACCTATGATTCATGAACATGATATTATTGCCTAAGATTATGACTGTGAGATTGGATCTAAACTTGATTATCTATTCAGTTTATTCTTAATTATCCTTGGATCTTGATTATGGGAATTTATCTATTAAGTTAGATCTACCCATATACTTGAACCTATGTTATTTGTTCAACCCTTTTTATGTCATAATATTATCAGATCTATAGGCCTTCGATGCTTTAATCAATTTATTCAGTGTAATTTGTTAGATCTATGATTAGTGAATTATCATCTTCTGCCAGTCATTATGTCTATCTTTTTCATGGCATTTTGGTTCATTCCCTTTTTATCCACGAATCTAGATTTATCTATAATCTAGGATGAAATCACGATTACACGAATGATGGGAATACGATTTGGGCAAATCATAAATTTGACTTAAACATGGTTGTAAACTTGGAAATTGGCATAATGTGGAACATTAACATAATTATGATTGACATAATTTAGAACATGTATTATGGCATGTTTATTAGAACGCAAATTTGAAAATTTGACATGAATTATGGAATATGTAATTTGACATATTATTGGCAAGTAAGCTAAGTTTTAGGCGTAAATGGTAAACTAGAATAATAATTCTAGTCTTTCCATAAACTGTAAATTAGGGTGTTAAATCAGAATTGGGTCAATTAAAGTTAATTTGACACAATAAGTATATTAGCACAAATTTTGAATTTAGTCATAATTTTGAGTAATTGTCATGTTTAGAATAATCATGGTTAGTGACACTTAATTTGGTATAATTTACATACCAAAAACTATAAATATGATATATAGGGAAAATGGGCCATAGTAATAAATGTTGACAATGTACATTAAAAGAGTAATAATGGAATAAGTAAATTAGGGAAAATTTACTTATAGAATTTATCCAAAATGAGAAAAGTAAATTTAGACAATACGAACATGCTTAACCCAAGGTTGGATTGAGTTGTGATGTAAACCTGCCCGGACCCGCCCGACTGTCCAGTGATCACAACAATACCTATCCAATGTGGGAGGTTAAGGCATTGAGCCCGATAAAGGCCCGAGGTTAGACCGAGTTGTGGCGTAAGACTGCCCGGAACCAACCGGCATACGCTGCAACCACAACAATACCTGTCTAATGTGAGTGGCTGGTGCTTTAATAAGACAATTAAAGTTAAGCTAGAATGGGAGGGTTAAGTCCATAAGAACACTTAACCAACTTAACACAGTTAAGCTAGAATGGGAGGGTTAAGTCCATAGGAACACTTAACCAACTTAACACAGTTAAGTTAGAACGATAGGGTTAAGTTAACTAGAACACTTAACCAACTTAACATGGTAACAAGACAAGATTTGTAGGGGTTGAGTAACTAAGAAAAACATTTAGCCAATTTAATATGTTAACCAGACTAGAAAGTGGGGGTTAAGTAAATTCAATACACTTAGCCAATTTAACATGTTAACTAGACTAGAGGTTGGGGATAAGTAAAGTTAATACACTTAGCCAATTTAACATGCTACCTAGACTAGAGGTTGGGGTTAAGTAAATTTAATACACTTAGCCAATTTAATATGTTAGCTGGACCAGACCGTAGGTTTAAGTAAGCTTGAACACTTAACCATCAAAGTGTGATAAATGAATGGGGTTAAGTTAAAAACATGAAGGGACAATACTTAACCATTAGAACATGTTAATCAAATCAATGTTAGGGTTAAGTTAACTAAGGGAACACTTAACCGTTATAACATGTTAGTTAAAACACATAGGCAAGGTTAAGTTAAAAAGGAACACTTAACCAATACAAGATGAATGGTTAGGGTTAAGTAAATACTTAACCAATATAACTTGATGCTGGTAAAGTTAAGTCAACGTGAATTACTGATAAAACTTAACCAGTTTAACATGACAAATGAATGGGTTAAGTTAACTTGTATCGACTAATGACACTTAACCAATCCAACTTGACGAGAAAGAGAACTAAGTAGTAAACCTTAGTTGAAAGGGGCTAAGTAGTAAACCTTAGTTAAGAAAACAACAATTCATGAAACTAAGTGGTTAACCTTAGTTAGGAAAACTAAGTAGTAATTCTTAGTATAACACGAGGAGGGGCGAACATCCATCTAATCTAAAAAAAAAGGCTCCAACGAATTGGGTTACGAAGCCCGAGGCTTCGAGAGGACGTGAGGGTATTCTTGGTATCCCTCTGTGAGGCTGCAGATGATCCTCCTGGGCTCACAGAGGTTAAGGTCTGCGTTAGAAGAACCAAGGGTATGCCTTGGTTGCATTATAAGGCAACCTAAAGACTAGGATGGACCATCGTGATTCGGCGAGACCAGTAGCCATGTGATAGCAACTCGTCGTCTACCTACCATCTTGAGTCAGTCGAGATACGTAAAGCGGAAAGGCGGAGAACTCCTAAAGACCATATACTTGCTATCTAGTTATGGGTGAGGATGGCCATAAGACAGTGGGGCATAGGGGGCCTGCGTATAGTTCTCAATTTTTCAAGGGTGGCCTTTCATTAGTTGAGGGAGGGGTCAGGTGGGACCATAGCCACTGAACAAAAGACCTTAGCATCTGCATTGGCAGATATCAGAAAGCTCCCGACCGAGTTCCGTGTTTCTAGAATAGCCCTGCCACGAGACTCGGGTCGCACATTTCATGACATGTGCATCTAGATAGCGATAAACGATTCGCGACACATACGTGGGGAAAGTCTAGGAACATATATCACTCTAGGTAGTGCGTCCTAGACTAGGGGCATCGTTCGATAGGTAGCATAATCCCTAGTTGGACCTAGGTGGCATAAATCCTGAATCCGAGAAGTATTAGATAAGTCGCATAAACCCTAGAATAGATCTAGGTAATAAATAATAAATGTACGCCTAAAGGCAACCACAATTACTGGGATTGGGATCGCGTTATCATTTTAGACAGATTACTAGTTGGGACACTAGATAGGTGGTGTAGAGACATAGAAACCATAATAACAGGTTAATAGCGAAGCGGAGAAAGTATTAAAGCATATCCAGTTTATCTTGTCTTAGCATATCTTTTGTTAATCTTATCCTATCTTGTTGGCCCTATCATCATGGTATTGTCTTGTATTCAGTTAATTCATGTCGTTTTGTTTTTCCTTGTTCACATGCTAGAAGTAACTGAACTTACCAGACTTTATGTCTGACCCAGTTTTCTTTCGTCTTATTTTCTTCCGTCCCCCCCCCCCCATGTAGTTAAGGAGGGAATAGTACAGCTCAGGTTAGATTGGACCGTCACTCTTCCCAAGCTCGAAGATTCTTTGACAAAGTGCTTTGGACTCTCTTTTTCTGCTGCTATGGCTGGCTTATGCTACATTGGGGAATATAAATGTTATTTTATGCTTCTTTATTTTGTAAGACAGATGATACTCTGATATTGGAAAACAATTATTGTACAAACTATTTTATCAATAAAGTAAAGTTTTATTTTCCGTTGTTTTAATTTTGTCTGTCTTGTAATTTATCTGCATCTTTTACCCTAAATGCTCCACAGAACTTAGTGCATTCCCTTTGTGAGTGACACTAAAGGATGTGGGGTGTTACATATCTTGTTGAAGTATATATGAAGCTGCACATTGATCCCACTCTCAGAAAATTCACTTTGGCATCTGGCAACTGGTATTTCATGCAAATCATTTTAGACCTGTATTATTAAACCGCAACTGAACCAAAAAGATAAAATAATTTGTCATTTTATAAAACACACTGTTACATTCACAAATAATTATTTTAAAAAAGATAAAATAATTTATCATTTTATCATTTTTTAAAAGCGCCATCTTGATTTTTTCGCACAAACTGTATTCCCACTGTTCAAATATATGGCTCCTGCTTCAGTTACATAAATGGTTCCATATTTTAATTGTTCCCATCGCACTGTTATACCGATTTTTGCTTTCTCAGTACATCGTGGTTCCCTAGTTCATGCTTCATTCAACACTTCCTTTTGTTCCTTCCTGTCTTCATACTTCTCCAATATTTTGTTTTGCCAACTTTCTCTCTTTTTTTCTTTTCTTTGAAACCTGCTTGTACCAAACTCCTCACACACTTCTCATATTCACCACCTTTCCGCCTGAAACCCCCTTCATTATATACTCCTTTAATCACACAAAGCCTAAATTTTAATTTAAAAATTCACATCCTTTATATATAATATATATAACCTGACTTTTAAACTTTACAAATAGCCTACCAATGAGAAGATAAGACTTCACATAAGACTTATATATGATAACGGTGCTCAGTTTACATCTGTGTGTAATAATGTAGTAGAAGATAATACTTCATCTTCCAGTACAAAGCCTACCAATGAGAAGTCTCAAAATCAAACAGAGTAATCCAATGTTCAGCTAAGATTCAATAATGATAATTCAGAAAAATTCAAATTCAAACTGTACTCCAACTAATCGTTATGTCAAAGCATGCAGCACATCTAAAGCAAAAGGTATACAAAACAACTCTGGAACATCTACAAAAAATCAAAGAACTGCAAAATCAAAGCCATTATGTACCACAAAGGGCCAAAAATCACTATGTTGATGGTGTTGCTTACGAATCGAGATACCCCAGTAAAACTCAAATGATAAACTGATGTCATCTATTACGAACGAATTCAAGTCCTGCAGTAAATTTCAACATCCATCCCGAAATTCGAAATTTATAATTTCACAGCAACATAAGAATAAAACTGTGTATGTAACTTTACATTATCGGCTGTAACATAAGAATAAAACAAATCACAGCAAAACCCAATATATCTTACAATAAAACATAAGAATAAAACTGCAATAAATGATAAACCAACCATCATAAAACAATATCGGCTGTAACTTTACACTATCAGCTGTAAATGATAACGATCATAAGAATAAAACTGCCATCATAAGAATAAAATTGCAGTAAATGATAAACCAGCCATCATAAAAAATATCAGCTGTAACTTTAACTATCAGCTGTAAATAATAAACCAGCCATCATAAGAAAGAAACTACAGTAAATGATCTTCTAATTTTACACTATCGTCTGTAACATTAGAATAAAACTGCAGTAAATGATAAACTAGCCATCATCAACAATAAAACATGAAACTCCTCATATAACAATTCACAGCAAAAACAAATCACAACTGTGCAATAAAAAAAGAAAAATAAACAATGATCCAATATTTTTTACAATTCAACAATATCTCAAACAAAGATAAACAAAAAAACATTAACCCTATTAGTCATAGGTCTACCATAAAACAAACATACAATCAAACATAAAAATAGTTCAACCACTCAATGCACAACCTCTATGATTATGCTCAAACTTCTTACACTTTCCGCACTTATTCTGCTTCCCATGAAATACATCCAACCCTCCAAGTCTGTTAACTCTTGGTCTACCAGCTCCACGAATAGCCTTAGGAGGATGAACAATAGAAGACCCTTCAGAAATAATATCTTTTTTATCAAAATTAGGAATAAGATTGATGACATGTGAGTAAGAAGCTCTATACGCCTTAGTCGTGAAATAATATTCAATAAAATCATAAACATTAAGCCTTGACATAATAATGCATTTCAAAGCATGTACACAAGGGAAATCGGTAACTCTCCACTGATTACAAGTACAAATTCGATTTTCATGATCAACTTTGTGAGAAATAGTGAATGCACTTCAAAAATAAATTTAGAAGATCGAGAAACATTCCAACCAAAACCTTCTTCTTTTAATTTTAATAAACGATTCTCAATTTTAGGACAAAGTATAGTAGACTAAGTAGAAGCTTCTTCTCTACGTTTAGACATTTGATTCATAAGCTTGATCCGTATACCATCTAAACAACAAGTAATGGGAAGATGCCTCTCTTTCAAAATCCAAGAGTTAAAGCTTTCCGCAATATTTGATTTATTCTCACCATACCTATTTCCAAGGAAAATAAATCAGCCCAATAATCAAAAGGCTTATCCTTTAGAAACTTAATAGCTTTTTCACCACCAATTTGCCTATATTTTGCTATAGCTCTTTCAAAATCATGATGAGTAGCAGCTACAGCACATCGTTTCAACAAATGAGCCACCCAAAATCCTTTTCCACATTTTACAATGGAAGCAACATTATTTTGCATATAATGCAAACAATATGAATGAAAAGCAGATGGAAAAACTTTAGGAATACTTGAAAACAAACCCTAATGCCTATCAGAAATAAAAACTAAAGGACGATCAACTCCAATTGAACATTTTAATTGATCCAAAAACCAAGACCAATTTTCTTCATTTTCCTTTCCAACAATACCCATTGCCAACGGAAAAAATCCTGAAAAATAAAATTAAACAAACGTTACAAAACAATACATATATCAGTGCCTGGGATTATTATATGTTTCGAAGCCCAAACTATAAACTCAAGCGCACAAAACAATACATATAGAAACTTATGTTTACAGAATTTTGCATTTTACTTCTCCAAAAAATATGTTGTATTGCATACACTATTTCTATGCATATATAGCGGTATCCTAATAGCCAGTCATATCAAAATATACAGAATCTTTATATGAAACATGCACAAAACAGGCATCTGAAAATTATTGTTACATCCATGCTAAAAGTATACATTTGCTTAAAACAAATCACCAGTTTCAAAACCATGCATATGTGAAACTAATATTCTAAACTCAACTCTATGAATACATGACTACCCATATCCACTCATGTCCAAAGTTATGCAACAAAATAAATTACTAAACAAAAAACATATGTTATGCATGCTACTTTGTTTTATACATATGTTATGCATGCTACATATTGTTACTACTAACTTACCTGCATACTGTTAGTACTTCATTAGTACCTCATTCTAAACATATTGTTATTACTTAGTACTTTTTTTTTCCTCCATTATTCATACATCGCAAAGTACTAATTAAACGAAATTCATGAGTGTCAAAAAATATAACAAGGCTAGAAAATAAAATAATAAAAACTTTATCAATTTTTATGTAAAACAAAATCAATTTATTTATCTAACTATACACTTAACATACTTTACAATATTTCAGTACACTTGTTAAACCAATACTAAACAAGTATACTATGCCATACCATAACTATAATATGTGCCAGATCTCAATCTAAGTATTCATTCAGTATTACAGTATTACAATAGTTAACATACTTTACAGTATTACAGTATTGAAATTACACAAAATTGCAGACATGCTTAAACAAATAGCCAGATCTCAATCTAAGTATCATATAACATGTGTAAGTCATGCACATTATATGTACAAAAACAAAAACAAGTAGTCCAATAATCCAAATGGTGACATGCATGTTGCATACTTCTAGAAAATATTTAAAGCAATGCAGGACAAAGCCATTAAACAAGTTGCATGGAATAATTCATGTTATGAAGGTCAAAAAGATATGCAAATATTCACATATTGTATAATTCTCGTGATATGCTATAATAATTTTTTATATGCATGTTAGTGTTAGATTTGCCTTTTGGATTTCTGCTACACACTACTACACGAGTATAATCATTCGGTAACGTCCCGTTCTTGTACAAATTTCAGGTTTAAATGTGAAATAATTTATCATTTTATAATACACCCACAATATACATATTTCAATTTATCACCCACAATATACAATATCAACTCATTTTACTAAAGCATAAAAAATAAATTACGTAAATTAAAAAGCAACTCACATACCTTGATTTCCATTTTTAGCTGTTGCAGCCATTAAACAAACATTTCGACCTTTTAAAAAGTGCCATCTAAAAACACCATTGTTCGGCAATGCTTGAATCCATTAATACAAGCTTCAAATGATATAAAAACTTTTTCAAATTGATTAGTACTTTCATCAACCACCATAGAAGAATGACCATTGGGATTACTTCTATCAAGTGCTTTTAAATACCAAACCAAATCATTATATGATTGTTCTTCATTACCAAAAATTTCCTTTAAGGCCAATTTTTTTTACCCATATAGGCATAATAATAACTCAAATTGATATCATAATTCCTTTTGAAACTTGCAATAATATCAATGGTTTTTCTAGTTGGTTTATCACGAACTTCATCTAATATTAAAGTTTTCACAAGATCGCTTTTAATCAAATGACTGTTAATTGATCGAAATCCACCACCACAACTATGAGTAGATCCAAATCTTCTAACCAGAAAATGATCCAGCTGTTTCAACTTACAAGAAGCATGAATATTAAAACTGCAACCCTTAACAGCACATTGAACAGTTATTCTCTCTTTGCAATTCTTCAAAAACTTTGACTTAAATCCATTTTTAGCACAATATGAAATAACAGTTTTACGGAAATCAGAAGCACACCCAAATTTATGACCAACCCCAGTATAAAATTCTAAGTTCGAACCTTTCTTCATCAACTCAGAAAAATCATGTTCTTTCTCAAAGCTAAATTCTCTGCTATCAACTCCATCAAATTCAATATTCATTGTATCATCAACACAAAGGGACTTACTAGTAGAACAAGACATGCTACTGCTGCCAACCTTAAGATGAGATAGTTCCTTCAACTTAACAAACATAACTAAAAAGTCTTCTTTCTTGAAATATACTAATCATAAAATGCCTTGCAAATCACTATTAGTATGAACAAAAGTATTCTTTGAATCCCGAACATAAAATATATCAAAGCATAAGGGAGTAAGATGATCCCAAACTTCACATATCTTATTTCGCAAGTAAGAAATGGTAGAATCCACAGAAAGCCTAATTCCAAAGTTGTTTTCCTTAAAATCAATGACAATCATAACACTTGGTATGTCAGTTGCAATACTACTGTAAGAAAAAACAGAAAAAAGGATAAAACTATTTATCATTACACTAAAATTACAATAACAGCAACAACAAGAAGAAATTTATTATGTGTACCTCTGATCATCTGCAATATTCATCTTCCTACATCCAAACCAAAAAACAACTGACCAAAAAAAGAGTCTGACGTTAATCTGAAAAGAATCACCTGACGTTAATAATCTGAAAAGAATTATCTGAAATGAATCGATAATCTAAAAAGAATTGATAATCAACTAAATTACCTGACGTTAAGCGAATTATCAATTCAACTTCCATATAAATCGATCTATCGAATAAACAATAATCTGACGTTAATCGATCTATCGAATAATCAAAATACCTAAATCGATAATTGAAAAATCAAAATTGCGTGAATCAACAGTAGTATAACATGAATAGTTAATCGAAATTGCGTGAATATTAGTAGCGATTTGAATAGACCTTGATATCCGAAAAAGTATTTGAATCAGAATTGAATCGAAAGAAAAAAGAAAATTGAATATATATAGAAGGACCAGAAACTTATTTTTTGAAACAGGTGTCCTGTAAAAAAATACCGAATGAAATATGGTCACTAAGACCAAATTTGCAGTTATCATATGTATATTATTCATCAGACATGACATACATTAAACATAATATACACAAAACCAATTATTCAATCATTTATGTACACTTCAAAGCAGAACACCGTTTCAGGCCTTCAAAACCAAATGATCTTGTCTAAATGTAGATGAATCCCCAACTAGCTATCTACTTGTATCAGCTGAATTAAAGCCAGAATCAAAACACCCTATATGCAAGCACCACTACAGTATATAAGAGGCCATCAATGGTGATTTATCATACATTACATTATGTCGATCAATAAAAATTATTCACAGGGAATAAATGAATTAGCATCGTTTCAAGATTAAAACTAGTCAGCTAATAATAAATTTATCAAAATTAATTAAAGGAAAAAAACCATAAAGAGTGGGCCAAATGCCATTGGTAATAATCTGATTTTTTGTTGCTGATGTTTTACCAGTAAAAACAGTAAACTCAAAACTAGTATAACCATACATAGTACTAACACACTAAGCTTAAAAATGGTAACCAGTGGTTAGTAATAACACATTAATAAGAAACCATAACATGCCATAACAAAACAATAGTTCACTTAGTATATTATTAACATATGATAGAGATTAAGATCAACTGTGTTTCTATGTTAATCAAGAGTAGAATATACTATAGAGAGTGATTGCAATTTTAGTTTCCAGTTTCCACTCATATCAAAGATATAGCCCAACTGTGTTTCCACAAAAACATATATTTCTTACAAGTATATGCATACAAGTTTCACATTCAGTTATTTTGAAGTGAAAACATTTCAGCATCAAAAAAGCTGCAAAAATGTTCATCTCTTTTATAGTGTAATAATACTCAAACCAATACAACCAATTTAAAATGAATAAATTGATAAGGTTGAGGTTAGTCACGTTCAAAAATAGACGTCTGCAATAGTAACTTCAAAACTATAGAAAAAGTGCTAATTAAATAAATGGTTCATGTCATTATGCATCATTATAATATATACAGCTATGTAAATATTACTGAAATCCCTATATAATATCAGATTACTAGACAAAAGCAATACGAAATTTGAGTCTTTGACCAACAATGGGAATAGAAAACACCTACAAATTTAACAGAACATTGTTTAACTGGGTTGATTTGTGAATCTGTTTGCACCCAAGTAAACAATACATGGAACCTTCTGGATTGAAACTGCGCATTTCAAGAAGAATTTTAGCGATACTATGATGATCATATGGACAATCAAACCAACCTTAGTTTGGCTCCAAATTGCTGGAACACAACAAATCCAAAGTAAGACCATGAATTAGCTGCGAGTGCAACTGTGGTAGATAGCTAACAGTGCTAGGAGTAATAATATATGAAAGCTTTTACTCTCAAAGATATCCCATACTCGCTAATATAATTTCAAGCCCAGATCCCATCACCGTCGAAAAGGTATCATCACATAAAACGACACAAAATCAAGCGACAAAATATTGCAACTCTGTTTAATGGTATATAACAACCTAACCAGATATATGAATGGTAATCATTGTTTAAATAAAACACATTATTCACTTTATTCTTTAAAAGGTCAGAAATCATGAGCGAATCCAGGAATCCCTCTGTTTGACGTTATGTATTCCCAGCACTATCTATTTTTTACACTATCTTCTCTCGTTCTCATTGGTGATCGCCCCATTGTGTCTTAATATTAATCCTACCCTCATATGTATCCATCAATGTGTGTACAGTTCTCCTCATTGTTTCCTATTGCAATGCACATGTCACGATGATGTATCCACGCAATATATCATTTGCAATATGTCATACACGGCATGTTACGATGGTGAACATTGGCTTAACATTGGCTACACGGCATGTATCCATCAACGTACATGTTACGATGGTGCAGAAATAGGGTAAAATTAAATGTTGATGGAGATTTTGTATGAGTTTTTCATCAAACCCTTAGTTGAAGAACATTTACGCTGAGGACGATTTATGAAGCTGGGTTAGATTTTTAAGACTACAACGATGCATGTGATAAACGCCTACTTGCGGTTGTGAATTTTTAAGACTACAACGATTCCTGTGGACTTAAGGAGTTGAAAATATATGCATAGGTTCATTGTCATAAGATAGCAATATAATAAATACATATTTATAAAACAACAGCATCTATAATGACCCGGATTTTCAGCCGTTGAATTCTGAATATTTAAATATTTTATTTGAATTATATATAGAAATTTATAGGAATTTATTTGACAATAAATGGACTTTTAAAATATATTGAATATCGTCTTAACTTAAAAATAGAAAAATCAAGATAGAATTCAAATTAGATTACTCTGAAGTTATATGTATATATTCGGATTAGATGGGTAATTTTATTTGCTTATTTTGAAATTGATTTGATTTAATTTCCAAACAATATATGATCATAACGAGATTAATTTTTATAAATCTTAATAATCATATATTTTAGAATGGCACATTACGCTCCTGAAATAGTCTCATAGAACCAATACATCACCTGCAGTCCATGTTACAAACTCTTTATGCAATTTGATAACAAAACGTAGCTACTTTCAAAGACCAAAACAATATGTACTATATACTAAAAAAAAGAAGAAATTCCTTGCGTTTAAAACATACATTCACGGAGTATCGCTATTGAAATCAAAATGATGATTGGGTATAATAGTGAAATCTGAAATATGGATTGGTAATTTTGTATTGAATGATTGGATCTAATGATTACTTGATCAAAATGGAACCTGTTCTTTGGTCTAAACTAGTGGATGCCAAACTCAAAGAATATATATTGTTGCAAACTATGCCATTCTTCGAAATTCAAAGATTTCGGCTACTCTGTCCTTTTCACAAATCAGCAGCGTACACCCCAAACCATTGGATCCCTTGCGTGCCAAGCCAATTAAATACCGTGCTCCCTAAACAATTCATTTTCGTGCCCCCAAGCTGTTGTATGCCGTGTATCGCAAGCAGTTCTTCTTTTAAATACTGAGCATCCAAATTACTCAGCCCCTTTCTTAGACAAGTGAAAACCGAAAAAAAATCGGAAATTGTTTTATCCATTCTCATCGAAATCTGGAGAGCGTCAGACCCATGAGTGTCTTTCTGAGTTCGACGATAACCAAGTTCGCACTCTTTTCTGGAGTTTCATGGAAATTTATGGGAGGCAGGATTGTCGTTTTGTGGATCGGAGGTCGACGTTGGATTACTGGCAGGAAGGCACGTTGTTGGTGGAGCGATTGGGTCAACTCCGGTCATCTCTTGTTGCACTGGTAAGGAGCCGAAGGAGGGTTGTCAACGCGGTGAGTAGATCTGGTGCGAGTAAATCCCCTTTGGTGTGGCATGGTGTAGTTTGTGGTGAGGCTAGCGGTGATCTTTGTTTATGAAATGGGGGATTTTAGTTTCGAAAGGGTCGGACCCTGTAGCTCACGCTACATGGATTTGTCAAGATCGGATTTTGATTGAGGCTGGTGAGTTGATAGGAATGGGAGCGAAGTGATGGACAGTGTGAAGGCGGAGTTGTTGGAGGTCACAATGTTGTCTGTCATGAAGAAATGGTGAAAGAAAAGGAGGAGGGATGGTCCGGTTATGGGTACAGGAGATGGGTTCATGGTTATGTCATGGAAAGCAGGTTTTAAGGAGGGGTGATTAACATTAAGTACAAAATTAAGGGGGTTTTGAGGAGTAATGAAAGAAGAGGAACAATTGCCTTCTATTTGTTTCAGTAGGAATATATTTTTCTGTGAGGGATGAATTGCTGGTGAAGCAGAAGGCATCTCCAAAAGGAAGTTTTCTTAATGCAAGTAGAAACACCCGAAGAAACTAATATGCTTGAGGTACAGCATTGATTCTATTTTTGGGGGAATAGAACATTAGTAAAAATTTCTTTTGCGTTAAATTTGGATTAAACATATACTAAGGAAATATTAGAGACATCAATATCTTGAGTTCTCATTAGAGCAAACTCTGATTAAATTAGTTGGAGAAGAAGAAAAAGAATAATAATAATTGAAAGGAGGAAGCTTTATATGCCTTACCGTGTGATAACTAAGATTAATTATATGGTTTAAATTAATTAAACAATTTTATTATATATAGGTATATATACACATTATATAATCGATAGCTTATAAAGTGTACAACTATCTCAGATGAAAACAGAACCAAACGGAATCAGTCACATTGGAATTATAGCGACAAAGTTCATTGTGCAACTGACATGGCCGAGAATTGAGCTATTGGAATTTCAAAAGAAAAAGAAAAATCAAACGTTGTTTGATTTTAAATGAAACCAAAAGTAGAATCGTTCCCTGCAGACAAGGTGAGTAAACTCAATAACTCTAACTCGTTTATATTTTTATATAAACGAGTTTTTTTTAATTTATTTTATACTGTGTGATGGTTGCTTGGTTGAATAGTTGATAAAATTGGTTGATATGAATTACATGGTTGATCGGTTATTAGTGCTGTTATTTCATATTGATGTGAAATAATATTATTGATGTTAATTAACATCTATGGATGTAGGGAAACAGGTTGGAGGTACCCAACTGGGTTCCTCAATATTTATATTACTGTTTTTCCTTGATTTTGATGTGTGGTGTGATTTATATAGTCAGTGATTGATTTTGTGTGTTGGTGTACCCTGGCCCTTGAAACTTGGTATTTTAGATACCGAAAATATTTTCAAATGTAGAAAATAAATTGGAGATTTAAAAAGCAAATTTATTTCCAAAATAAAAGTTATATTTTGAAGGGAGTTGGAAATAGTAAACTTGTTTAATGAATAAAACAAGAGGTTGTTTATAAACAACACGTATAAATTTAGTATAAGACTTATCATTTGATAACTTGGAATATAAATTCAAGTTGGGATTTACATAGAAAACCAGAATCGGTTTTGAAACCGATTTTTTTGTAATTGGATTTGATCTTAGTGATTTTAAAGGGGATTATAAATATTTAAAGTTAAAAGTGAGATTTTTATAAACATTTGTAAACAGAAGTATAAATAGATTTTGGTTTAAAAGAATGTTTATAAAAACGAAACCAAATGATTGTACATGAAAGAAATATATCTAGGATTAAAGTGAATAATGGTTTAAAGGAAATATTTTGCAAATGAAGTATTTATAAAGGAAATTTAGATGAATTGAAATATAATTCCAAATTGGAAATTGAGTGGAAAGGGAAAATGGTGATCGTTTTAAAAGAAATGATGAGTTTTAGTTCAAAGTTCAGAATATTTATCGAATATAGAGTATTCAAATGAGGGTTGTTTATTGGAATTCGATTAGATCGAAATTAGGGAAGTAGTTATTTTACTTCACGTTTGGATCAAATTTAATAATTTATTTATTTACTTATTAACTTATTTATTGAAATAAATAAATACAAGTTGCATTTTCATAAACCAAATATTTTTAAATAGCGATTTTAAACGCTGCCGTTATAATAAATGTTTTGGTAAATCTAAATAGAAATTTTTACGCTGCCGTTATAATAACTGTTTTAACAGCGATCTTAATGTTATTGTTATAATAGGTGTTCTATAATTCTAGACAACGATTGTAACGCTGTTGTTAAAAGTAATGTTTTATAAATCAAATATTTGGAAACAGCGATTGTAACGCTGTTGTTAAAATGAAATGAATTGGTTAACGAGGAATTAAAAAAGGGAATTTGGAAATATTCTTCGATATTAATAATGTATATTTTCTGAATATAGAAAATAAGGATTCGTGAATATTTAGAAATGTTTTCTAACTGGAATAATAGATATTTTCTTGAATAAAGGAATTATAGTATTGAAAATGTTTTTCAAAGAATCGAGAGGGGAAATCGAGCTTCAAAAGAATACAAAAGATAGGAAATGAGAATTGTAAATGATAATATAATAAGAAATTGATTTAAAGGGGCCAATGTTGATTGATAATTGATCGATCGAATTCCTACCTAGAAATAAGATCGTTGGTTGCACACTTTTTTTTTTTTTTGATAGTTAAATCACCGACTATCGAAGTTTTTGACCATTTTTCCGTTGTCAATACAGAGAGACCGCGATCATATTTATTATCTGGAAACCACTCTGTATGGGCGTTAGCGTTGCGTTCAAATATGATGAAAATAATTGAAGGCGGAGTTATGCAAGGGCTATCCTGTTGTAACAACCCGGAAATCTGGGCCAGTTTAAAAAAATTATTTTGGCAATTTTAGCGAATTTTGATTATTTAAAATGAATTATTTTAAATAATGTCGACGAGAAATTTATTTTGAACTGAATTCGAACGTATATATTATATACGTCGTCGTTAGAATATATATAATTATATATATAATTATAAATAGAATTGAAAATGGTGCGGTAGTTCGATAATTCGATTTCAAACTTCAACTGAATGTACTGGGTGCAAAACAATCCGAATTTTAGTGAAACCAAAAACATTTGGAAATTGATTTGATTGATGTGTGAATGGCGTGGGCCTTCACTAGACCGGGGATAAGGCTAGGCCTTGTCCCGTTTCTAGTATCGTGTCGTTATGCCGCCGAAATTTTCTAAAAATAAGTTAGAAAAATAAAGATAACATTTTATTTAATAAATGAACCGAATAGAATATTCATAGGTTGAATAAAATAGTTTGATCGTTAAAAATATAATTTTTAACGTGAATGTGAATAAATAAATATTCATTTACAAACCGGACGGTTTGTTTATGTACACCTATTTGAAGGATATTGATTGGGACGATAAATTTTACACATCGCCCAACTGCACAAATAAAAAACATATGTTTGATTGTTTGAAAACCCACACGGGTATTGGGATAATATTTGACGTACACTAATCCCAATAATTAGTTGTATGTCGATCGATTGATTGACAGACTGTTATAAGCGTTGAATATTTATATTTGATGCTTATACAGTGTAGAATGCACTTTGGATGATGGTTGATTATTCATCGTTGTTATTGTATACATGTGTTGTAGAAAATCCATATAATTAACATTATATGGTAATTGATTGGGTCTCATTCCAGTTTCGAAAAAGAAATATTTAAAATAAAAATATTTGAAATAGAAATATTTGAATAGAAATATTTGAAATAAAAATATTTGAAATAGAAATATTTGAAATAGAATATTTGAAAATAGAAACATATGAAGCCGTGTTGGTTAGATTGATGCCATTTTGACGTGAACGATATTTATAGTTCGAATTTGAATTCATTTCAATATAGTTCGAATTTCAATTCTATTCAATATAGTTCGAATTTTAATTCATTTCAATATAGTTCGAATTTCAATTCATTTCAATATAGTTCGAATTTCAAATCTATTCAATATTCATTGAAGAATGAATAAAATCGATATAAATATCGTTCACGTCAAAATCAAACACACAAGCATACAAGCCGTCCATGGTATGTGGACGACAGGTGTCGGGTGCTACTAAACACCGTCTGCATCCTAGTATATATTTATATAACTAGAAAATTAAATTAAAGAGTGAGAAGTTCTCACCGATAGCTAATCCGTATATCTCTTCTAGTTTTGGTTTTGGTTTTGGTAACGATGAAACGACCCGAACTTCCCCGGTCCCCGAAGAGAAGGGAAAGCGCGGATTGTTTTGAGAACACGACAAAATAGAACGTAGACGGAAGAACATTTCATTGTATATTACAACAATGCCATCAGAATATAAGAATATACAGAGTATAAATGAATATTACACAGAAATATCAGAGATTTAAATTACATTTAAATACATAGCAGCGGAAAATAATACAATACACAACTAGAAGAGATATACGGATACAAAGCTTTCCGGATATCGTTCCAGCTGTAAACCAGGATCCTGTGAATATAAATCTGCAAAACCAAAACTACTAGCTGCCCGTGTCAAAATAACGGCACCCAGAAACTACTAGGTGCCCTTATTTTGACACGGGCAGCTAGTAGTTTTGGTTTTGCAGATTTATATTCACAGGATCCTGGTTTACAGCTGGAACGATATTCGGAAAGCTTTGTATCCGTATATCTCTTCTAGTTGTGTATTGTATTATTTTCCGCTGCAATGTATTTAAATGTAATTTAAATCTCTGATATTTCTGTGTAATATTTATTCATACTCTGTATATTCTTGTAATCTGATGGAATTGTTGTAATATACAATGAAATGTTCTTCCGTCTGCGTTCTGTTGTGGCTTGTTCTCAAAAAAATCAGGCATTTCGAAAGGTCTGGATCGGTTTAGCGACTGATTCGGATCGAGCGAAATTCCTTTTCGTTATGCCTGTTTATGGGATAGTGCCTTCGGTTTGTCCAGTCCCAGGACAACGTGAATGGACGAATGTCTTACAGAGTATATTTAACGGATCACGTAAGTTGATCTCTTCAAAGGTACTTACGTTCGATGGTGGAGGAATTCGTTTCTCTTAGGTTTATACCCGTGGTATTTTGGGAAAATCAATTTGTGATTTGGCGGGTATGACGATGTGGCATTCAAAGTGAATGGTGGTCAGGTGTTCTAAAAGATACGAAATGGTCTCAAGCCTCACAACCCGGAATTGACAAAAATCGGGCAGGCAACATGGCTAAGTGGGTCGCTCCTATTAGGATGTATAATCACCTATCTAGAGAAATTCCATTTACTTCTTTAATCTATCGATGCTCTCCCTTTCGGGAAACAGTTGCTGATCCCAACCGTTGGTGATATACATTCGATACACTCAAGCGAAATGAGTGGTCGGTCATGTGAGGGTCGGGTTGCAAGACGTTCTTGTTGAACCCAGTGTATTCGTCTCTAGAGATACACTATCGGCCGGTGGTCCCGTACCTTGTCATGTTGGAAATTCAATCTACAATAAGCGCCCTGCGTTTTTTGATTTAATATTATATATGGAGCGTGAGATGCAAGCGTTCCACCAGATTCTATTTATTTGATGTAGACATTATTATAATATCACTGGATTTGATATCAAAAAAATATTTTGGTTATCGTAAGGTAAAAACCATCCGTGTTTATGTGTGGATCGGTCTTACGATTATCATTTCTTTCGTAAGGATTTTGAAAGTTAAACAAATGGTTGGAGTTTACTCACACCAGTCCCATGACTGACCCAGAGTTTATTTTGTTTGTTTTCCCTAAACTCTTGGGTGCCCAAATTTGTATGGCCAGTCAAGTAGTCGGGATTTTACAGATTCGCTTGGAGGAGTTCGAAGCAGGAGGCTTCATCAGTTGGCTATAGACTATCAAATTTTCCGCTGTGTACTATGTTGTATCTGGAAACAAGAGTTTAGAACTGTTCCAAGGATAACTGTTGTGCTCTGATGATGGTATGTATATACAGTTGCTGATTTGTATTTCAAAGGTTACGTTATATAATATATTTTATTCGTTCCGCTGTGAGTTGTGATCTTCGTTTTTCTTCTATTCTAATAGTTCTTTCTTTCTATTTCTCATCCTCTAACTTCTTTCTAATAATGATTCGTGTTTCTTTGCAATTTGGGTTGGACGTGTGGTGTTATTAGTCGACTCAAAGAGTACGGAAATTCGGGCCATTACAACATCCACGGTTGAAATATAGTAGCTTCCACACTATTCTTCTTCCTTTTTTGATTAAAATCAGACCTATTTCTTCCACACTACGTCACTACCACGGTTGAAATACAAGAAGAGCGGACGTAAGCAGATTTATGCGCATATATATGCTGTGTTTTATGAGCATGTAGATTAATTTGCAACATTATTTGAATTTTTTTACGATTTATACCTATATTGAGTTTACTTACAAAAATAAATAAAAAATTAAAATGAAAGGGAGTGAAGAAAAGAATTTATTCTATGGCAAAAATAGCTAAAATTTATGAAAAGCCCCTTCTAAGAAATAACATTTCTCTACGGTTAAATGATGTACTATTTGTAACTAACAATATCCATAAATGGTTTGTACGTAGGCTTGGCAGTTGGAATGACAATTTACTTTGTTACTGCATGGTTATATTAGATTATTTATCTTACAGTATTCTATTATTTTGCTTCTCAGAATTTTCCTACCCCCATTTCTAGGAAACCTTTCATACACAAAATCAAACAGGCAAGGATAAATTCAAGCCTACAATGTATTCTGGTTTCAAATATTATGTTGCCAAACCTACGACTAACTAATTAATCATCCCAAATTCTACAATATTCTAATTCCTATCGGCAACCATGAAAAACACTGATTTACCCTTCACTGACTAATTAATAAATCAGTCCAAATCCATGAAAATCACTGACTTATTACACGAACTGTTTGGAAACCCGTTTGCAGTAAATCACGAAGAAACCCACTTATAGTCTTTAAACTTTTGTTTAATTTAGAACTACTTGGCTGCTCCGGTCGTAATTCCTGAAAATTGAATCCTATTCCTTAAGGGAGAATTCTATTAAAACCAGCATATTAAACTTATGTTAACGCTACAAATGAGGCAAATGTAATAGTCTATGGGATTTTGCTACTCATAATAACGCCTTTGTATACAATTCATGGTTAATTGACCATCATAATACAAACGGAATGTAAACAGAGCCTTTCTACAGAGATATCCCATATTATCTAACATTAGACGCCTATTTGCCACTTAGCATTGTATGTTGCACCTTATCAAACATGTCACTAGACATTATAAGTAATGGCTTCAATTATAAGCACAAACAACATTTCCTACAGCCTAATTGTTAAATGTTGTATCTTTATAGAAAGAAGTACATTATACAAGCTTCCATGATTACAAATTAATACATGAGTTCTCTCCTGCCTACAACGTCAAAAGGCAGTAAACAAAATGAAAATTGTAAGGCAAAGATCATTATCTAGCTTATCTAAATCAAAAGCAAATCAAGTAATTGAAAACGCACGAAATAAAACAGTTATAGATCGATAGAATTTACCTTACAAAGGTTGAATCAGAAAAACCCTAACCGATATGAGAGAGAAGGAGCTAAAAAATATATATGATGATCTAAGTAAATTGAATCAAAGGGGATTTGAATGAAACAAAAAACATGATTTTACCTGAAGAGAAAATCGCCATTTTACCTGAAGAGAGAAGAGAAAGACTACGGCCAGGAAACGGATTAGGTTTTTTTTTTAATGCGTTTGCATTGTTTTTGGCTTTCGGGTTTTTAGCATTTTCAGTTGGGCTAGAAAACGGTGAAAACAAAAAAAATATGTTTTCAGTTTCCTTTGTTTAGCCCATTTTAAAAAATGATTGATTTTTCAAAACGAATTTTCGGAAATGATAAAAGAAACGTGTTTTAATTGTTTTTCAAAATAGAAAATCGAAAACGAACCGAAAATGACAAACCAAACGCACCCTAAGATTATAGAAATTGGTTCGTTTCATCCTTTTAGTCATAGATTTATGTCACAAAGCATACTTGTTTGACATATTCAACGTCTTTTTTAAGCTAACTCATCAATAAAATATAAGAGAGAGAGATTCAATTTTTATTACACCATACCGCACTACCCATGTAAATCTCCAATTAGCTTTTACCAATTCCAACTGGACACTTTCAAACTTTATCCAACAATATAGAAAACATGAATACCTTTCTTTTTTGTTAGTTGTAATACCTTAGGTGTAACAATCCAGAATTTTATCAGTTTAATTTATGAACATTTAATCTATTTAAATGTTTAATTTGTACTTTTAATCATTTAAATCCTATTCTAATGTTAGTTTGTGATAGAAATTTTATTTTAATCATTTGAAAATTGGTTTTAAATGGTTTTATAGCATATTCAAAATGTGTATAATTTTTGTTATAAATACAGATATGTATACATGATGATATAATAAGATTTTAAGATTTATGAAGTTATATTTTGTAAAATAAAATTAACAATTTGATGTTAATTATTTTTTTACTTTATAAATGGATTTTACAATTTTATATCATATATGTATATATATATATATAACAGGTTCAATGGCTCCCTAAAAATGGAGCACCCCTTTAGCCTACCACTTTTTCACCACACATTTTTTTCCCTCTCTCCTTCCACTCTCTTACATCCCACAAACTTTAATTAATATAAGTGAGAGGTGGAAAACAGGGGGGCCAAAGTGGTGCTCCATTTTTAAGGTGCCATTAAACGCTCGCCTATAGATATATATACACACATAATAGAAATGTTAGTAAAAGACTCTGGATATTCTAAATATACCACTAAATGATATCACTAAACCTGATTTACTAGAGGAATTAGATTTTATATACCATGGTCTATGCACAGAGCATTAAATTACTGATGCAATCCATTTATATGTCTTATTTATTGGTATATATGTCCTATTTATTGGTATTAGAGCCTAAAAGATTACTTGGCCCAATCAATATGAATAAAACATGAATTATAAAAAATTCAACTATTTGAATTTAGAAATACGTAATCCAAATAAAAAGGTTATTACCTTAGACAAACAAAAATACATATATAAAGGATAATATGTATACACATAAAGTACACTTAGAATCCAAACATATGAACACAATTAAAGATTTGATTATAGAATTAAGTGAAAACTTAAATCTCTATAATGAAAAACACTATAACCTGATGTAATTAGTCCTTGAAGGAATAATTGAGAAAAATTAATTACTAAAACAAATATCAAATAACCAAGATTACTTGAAAACTAACCTATATAAAATAGACAGTTTGGAAATAATCCTTAAACAACTCACAGAAAAGTTTAAAGTTATAAAACTAAAAGAATTCCCCAATAAAAATGATATTATAAAACTCAAAAACTTAATAGAAGAAAATAAGCCTAAAGATATTAAAATACATTTTAAAGAATTAATTATGAACTTAAAAGAACAATTAGATTTATAGATACAACAAACTGAAAAAATATTAGAAGAAATAAAAAACTTAATATTAAGTTAATGAGTTACGAAAATAAATATTATCAAGAAGCAGTTAGGTTCGTAGAAACAAACTACAAATTCACGGACCCAAATATGAATGTAGGATATAACAAAGATGAAGTTCCATGAAAAATCGACAAGATACAAATATTGCAAAATAACATAATAATAGCCAAGCTAACTCAAATCCAGAACAAAATAGACAATTTTCAAAAACAAATGTTTGATATAGACAAAAATGGTATAGAACAAGAATACGAAATAGCTAAGCTTACAGAAAGCTTTCATAAAATGAATTTAGGACCAAATGATCCCACAACACATATTACAAGTAGTAAAACTAAAATTAATTTCCTTACGTATAAAAAACTTGACCAAATATGAACAATAGAAGATTATCTTTTACATGACCATCTAGAACTATAACAGATAGACCAACAGAATCAAATAGTTTATCATCTACAGGTTGTATTGATAACATGTTAAGAAGAACTACTAATACACAAGCTCAATTAGAAGAGATAATTGACTTGGATAGAGACACAGAAGTATTTTCCAATAATTAACTAAGTTTACTAAATCCTAGTGAAATATATAGAACCGGACTATTTACAACAGTAACAGGACTATATAGACACCATAGAGAAGAAATACTTTCTATCCTAGACGGAACACAACAGATAATAAGTTTAATGTCACAAGAAGCCATAAAACAACTAAAAATCTAGAAATATAAATTGATCCACTTAGGACAACAGTCATAGGCATAAGTGGATTAGTTAGACAAAAAATCGAAACAAAACTATTGTCTAACAAGTGCGCTTAATATATATTTGACACTTAAAATTTTCCAACTACGTGAACTTCAATCACTTTCCATGGATGTTGTCTAGAAGGCTAAACAGCAATTGGAAAATGCTAGTGCTATATATGTTGTGAGTTCCAAATCATACAACCGTTCTTCAAAGCCTACACACGCCGGGTATGAAAACCTATAAGTGATTTCAATATCTTTTCAAAAGAAATGAATTTTATGTTACTATATTTTCTTTAAAAAATAAATGAAGATTGTGACAAGGTGTTGAGGGGTCCATACTTTCGTTATAAGAAACTACTTATGTTTAAAAGATGGAATCTAGGTATGCAGTTGAACAAGGATAATTCACTATCTCAGGCCTGTTTTCAAAAACAATAAAGCATTTAGCCTTATTTGAAACTTTATTATAAAAATAGACCTGTTTTGGGTTTACTGAAGGTGAGTTTTGGGAACTCGCACGAAGGCAAGTTTCCAAAACTCACCTTCAGTAAACCCAAAACAAAACAACAATATTTTATTCAAAACGACAATAGCTCGAAGCGTAATAATACGAACTACCACGACGTTACGAGCTCGTTTTTAATTATATTATAAACTGTACATTCAAATATACCGAATTTCATAAACCAAATAACAACGAATATTAATTAAAAGTTGATTGCAACAGATCCTAACACAAAAATAAGTACTAAAACTAAGGATGCAACAGATACTAACACAGAAATAGATAATAAGACTTAGGGTAGAACAGGTGTTAACACGATACGTCTAATCTCTTGTTTGAGTTCGTTCGCATAACGTTTTGGAGATGTCTAATCATTATGGCTAAATCGCAACGGTTCGTCTATCCATTCAGAGTAATTGCATTCGTTCGGATAGGATGGACATTTTCTGAATGCGCCAACCAATATTGTTGCCATCTGCTCGAACAACAACTTCAACTGGATAACCGCAGTAGCAACAAACTTGATAAAAATCAACTTCATGTTCATAAGAAATTGGAACATGTGGTACTGTATATGCCTCTACTTCTTGTCGTGGTTGAACGACCGACTGTTCATACGAATGTTGAACATTGGGTACTTGAGCTTGATGTGGAGGTTGTACGTTCCGCTGTTTAGACGATGGTTCAACCCGAGGTCTCAATTGGTTTAGAAATTGGAATTCGCCCTCAAGCTCCTGAAGTCGCATCTGTTCATACGTCTGTTCATCAGAGTCTGAAGATGGTGGCCAAGAAGGCATAGTTGTAGGAATGCACAGAGTAGTTGGAAACAAAGTTGTTGGAGTGAGGTAAATTGTGAGTAATTTGATAGAGATATATAGCAACATAGTGTACAAGTGAATAAAGGGTGAAACAACGAATGATGTGAACGGTCACTAGTACAACTTTGCTTTACGTGCTGCCCGACACTGTTTCATCTGACGTAATATTGTAGGGAATCTACTTTACGTACTGCTTTAACCCTGCACTGACTAGTCTTCTCTGGAGAGATTCATCACTCCTTGGTTCATCACATGTTCACTGCTTTAACACTTCACTAACTAGTCTACTCCATTAAACTTTTGATGTGTGATATCCTAGTTTAAATTTTCTACATTAGATGTAATGTTTCTTTCTATGTTAGATGTAATATTGTTATTTCTTTGTTGTTATTTCTACCTTATTGTATCCTAATTTTAAGTAGTGAGATATTTATTTACTTAGTTTGCATCAAGGTTTACGGTTTTTATCAACAATGTTCGTACTTCAAGGAATTTTAATATTTTGCAATACATAACCGAGAAGCTTACAGCAACGATGATTACAACATTAAGAAATACAAACTACAATCATATGAACTACAACAACTGAACACACAAACATCAAATTCAAAGTACAATAAAACACATTAAGATAGTTTCCGCATACACCTACCACGGACATCGGTAAAATCCAACTCTAGTTGGCTCAGCAACATTCTTTTTCAAGTGTCTTATTTCGGCTTGTGCTTCTACTGCATACTGAACTCCACGTTTGCACATCGGAGGGTCAATCACTACTTAAATTAACAACAATCAATTTCATTAGGATAAACCTTGTGGTCCTTGTAGGCTTCACAACCGAAAAATCGACGACCAGCATTTTTTTCGGTTTTCGAAACAACCACGACCGATACTTCTCCAAAGCGACAAATTGTGTTGGATCCACCCGGACCTAGTGGCTCGACAACGCGCCATTCAACTACCGTTTCTTTTCCAGGTCGTTGATTTGCTACTGCCTCATCGTCATTTTTCCAGTTGTTCATAGCTCAAAATTTTAATGTTGAGTAAATGAATTATAAGCTTACAGAACATAAAACTTGGGCATATAAATTCATCTTAGACTTTAACTTTATATTAGTGCTACAATGTTCCTAAGGGGACAATTTCTGAAGTGAGCATACTGATTAGTTCTATCATGCATTCAGCCCCACAACTATCATACTGAGTAGTCATATTAGTTCGGTTCCTTAATTAACTTTAGCTTAAAGGGTCATCACATGTACACTGACTAGTCTTATCAGGAGAGATTCATCACCCCTTGAGTTAAGGGGTCGTTACATGTACACTGCTTTAAACCTGCACTGACTAGTCTACTCCATGTACATTGTTTCGTCACGTGTAATGATAAATGCTCCAAACCAACCTCTCTTCCTCTCTCCTTATTTAAGACCAACCAACCTCTCTTCATCACTCCTTGGTTTTTGTAGAGTAGTTCACCGTCAAAATGGCTAATTGGGAATACGACGACAATATCATGGTTCAAATGTACGATGAGTATGAACATGGCAAACAACCCACAGAAGATGTCGACTTTGTGCCTGAAACGCAAATGGGAGTCCAAGTAGATGCCGTAGAGATCGTGTCCGAACTCTTTAGTGCAACACAGCCAAATGTTGTAGTCCAGTGCATCGGACATGTTCAGAAATCCATCATTGCTTAGTGGAGGGAAGTTCTTGCTCGATAGAACCCGTCAAGCTCCAGCATGACGGGTCGTTTAGTCCTTTGCTTTTGCGAATTCGAATGTAAAATGCTTGTTTCTAAAAGTCAAACGAATGTAGGTTGTCGCTTTTATGGTTGCAAAGCGTACATTCATGCATGGAATCGCCAAGGGTTGCAGAGTTGCAATTTTTTTTCATGGATCGATCCACCTTTATCAGAGAGGGGTGTCCATTATGCATTTGAGATGCAAGCTGAGGTTAATCGCTTGGAAAGAATGAACGTGGCAATGAAAAATGAAATGCTTCATGGGTGTTATGGTTCATTCCGAAGCTATGTTGTATTGGGTCGTGGTTACATTGTATTGTTGGGTCCAAGTTATGTTGTATTATTGGTGTTGGATCTAAATTAACCCAAGAGGGGACGGGGGGTGAATAGGGTTTATCACAGTTTTTAAGAAGAATTAAAAATTTAACGAGATATATAATAAAAAATAGATCACATAATATAGCAGAAATAGAAATGCAGAAAATAAATCACACACAGATATACCCAGCTTCGGCAAAACCCTGCCTGCTGCTGCATTTCTAAGGTTTCTACTAGGTGATAGAACAGATCCCGCATACAAGACCATGTACACTCGCAAACCCTGCTCCTATTCTAACCCTACGCTCAAAACCCTAGACTGGTCGATATCCCCTCGATCAGATTTCCGCTAGTTATGACACTATAACCAGTAACAAAGATTTTACAGACTCTGTCAACTGTCAGTCAACACCCTGACTGATTCACCCTAGTATTTTACAGAAACTAGAAACTGTTTGTTTGCTTACAAAGAAGACAGAATTAAAAACAATACAAAATAATAAAAAACAAATTTAAAACCGTAGGATTTAAAAGTAAAAGGGTCATCCCCTTTTCAATTAAAACATTGGCTTAGCCCATGAATAGTTGGCCGACCCCATTTGTTATGTGTCCACCCTCATTTGCTTTTATCAGATCACTTTCCTCTTTACTTTGAAATGGAGGCTGAGAATGGGAAAATGAAATTTGGGTTTCTCTTTGAATCTCCAAATCGTGGTTGCAGAAAGATCGAATTTGTTTCTCTGATGCTTGAGACTTTGTGGCTTTCTGATGCTGATCGGCTTGAGCTCTCTCTCGATCGAAACCCTAAAGAACTGTGAGTTATTCGAATTTCTCTTGAATTCTTTTAAGTTGATTGTATGGGATTTTTTTTCCAATAGCTATTGTCTACGATGTAAGTGGTGTAATATAGGATAAAGGAATCCTATGATAGCTCTCTGATTTCAATATGAGTTGGCTTGATCTATTTCCCTTTTTGGAATTCTCGGCTTTGAAAATCTGAATTTATTCGTGACTGTGATTTTGGTTCCCATATATATATATCCCATCGATTTGCTTTGATTTTCCTTATTTGGCAATGATATTCTTGGCTTGCGTGATTGTGTACAGAACCTGGATGATTTCTTCCCATAAAAAAAGATTTGCAGACAATCGAATTTGCATTGAATTGATGATTTCTGATCCAAAACTGGAAACACTTGAATTTTAAATTGCCTTTGAATAATTCCCTAATTACTTGAAAATTCGAATTATTATTTGCCCAAAAAAAAAACTGAAATGATTTTAAGGAGGTAACTTGAAATCTTCTTGCCATAAAAATGTTTGATTTGATTTCTTGGTCTTTGTAAATGGCACTAGCATTTCTGAAATCTTTTTAAACCTTGTCAAACTAGATTGATTCAATCCCAAAAAAAAATCTGGAAATAAAACTGCTGTGAATGCTGTCCATTGATTCTAAAACCTGCGGCATTGATATTGCTTGATGAATTGTCAGACTTAATTCTTGTACAAAAATGCCTCTTGTGATTTCATATAAATTCGATTTTCTGGTTCATGCCATATTTGTTTCCTTGAAACCATACACTGATTTTAAACATGAATTTGGCAAACTGAAAAACATGAAATTCTTCTCTTGCATGTTCATGTGACTTCAAACTGAAATGCCACATCATATTGCATGTTGAACCATTACTGTGTTATACTTCTTATGCTTGTGCTCCACCTCATGTATTTTGTCCAGTCCTTTGTGATGCTCGACATGCATGTCTAGATCTGATTTGTTGTGCTTGCCATGATACTTGAAAATGTGAGTGTGATCATGCATTTGCTACTTTATACACTCATGTATGCTACTCTTTAATGCTGTATAAGAAATGATGCATGAACACTTTGTACATGCACATTGTCTTGCCATTCCTCTGTTCACTGTTGCCAAGACCATGTTGATACATGCAGTTGTGTTCACCCATGTTTTACCCATTTCTGCATATACATGCGAACCTTTGCACCAACCATGTTGCTTGTATGTTTTGCTAAAAATTTAAACTGCTCCATATTTGACCATGAACCTGTTATTGCTGCTTTGCCATTTGAGTTGGACATGTTTGTGCAGTTACACCATGAATATTGCTGACTTGATGTGTGTATTGTGAATCTGCATATGTAGATCACCTGCTGTCCATAAGTATGTTAGCCTTCTTTATGCTGATCCACTTGCCTGCTTCATGTTTGCTGCACCATAAATTTTGCCTTTGCATTTGCTCTAATAATTGTTCTGAATGCTGCCAGATTGCATGTACACCATGCTGAAACCATTTGAACTTTGTTTAGACTTGTTTAACCAATTTTTGCCTTTTGAGGCTGATCTGAAATTTCTGCTTAACCCTTGACCTTGGCTGGTTTGAAAATATTCATGCATGCTCGACTTTTTGTTGCCTTGTTTTGAACCATGTTTGAAATATGATGACTTTGTTTTTCATGTGCACTGAGTCGAGATGGTCCACGTGGCTACTCCTTAGTTGCACACTGATTGGCAAGGTAGTGCACACGTGTATAACTATACACGTGTGTGTATGTAGCCATCAGACAGGATTTTCTGTCCTTGCACTGTTTATACATACTGTCTAGACACAGATGTAATAGATCAAGTCATGAAAAATGATGAGAAAAACACACCAGAAATCTGAGACAAATAAAATTTTTAAAAATAAAAATTTATATTCGCATATATTCAGTTTAAATTCTATTTCAGTGTACTGTGTGTGTGTTTCATTGTGACAAGTAAGAAGATGATGAATGGACTGACAGAGAACTGTGAAGACAGAAGATTGAATACAAAAGACAGTGTCAGTGTATCAGTGTATCAATGTGTCTGTAAATTTAAAAAGAAAACCGAGTGATTGTATACGTATGAGATGTATAGTCGAGTGTGAGTGTGAGAAGCTGTATATATATATATATGAATTGTACTGAAGTTTGTAATAAACAAATTTGTTTGAAATAAAATATTATATTATTAATGTCAAACAAACTTGTCTATTTTATTCAGTTTATTTACAAGTACAGTATTCTGTGAAGTGTTTAAATAGTGGAGTTGTAAATAATTGTACTGTTTGAATGTTTGAAATATAATATCCAATTTAAATAAAATACCGTATAACTATATGAATGTCTGTACAGTCGTATTCTATTTAAATATAAATATTATATTCCTGTCTATGATATATATATATATGTATATATATATAGAACAGTACAGTAACAAACACATTTAAAATAATATTTATTTTGTTGTTATCATCAAACAAAAATCATATAATTGTGTATACAACTACGTTATATACAACAATCTCCCCCTTTTGATGATGACAAACAAATAAAAGATTTTGAGTACAGTAAATGTGTTTGACAGTAAATTTTTAACTCCCCCTATTTATTAGCTCCCCCTACAATAGAAACTCCCTCTATAACTGTACGTGAGTGAAATGAATGAATAATAATGAATTTTCAAAATTGAAAATATTTTCAATTATTTTCCAAAAGAATTTTATAAAAAATAAAGCACAAAATACAGTGATGGATTTGGACTATAATTATAAATTCAACTTAAGTGATAAAATCAGATAGTCTCAAATCCTAGTAGCTATCAATCAACAAATCATAATACTTCATAAGATATTAACACATTCCACAGAATAGAACATGGATTGATAGGCTGGTTTTTATAAACACCAAGGAGGATTTCAGTTTAATTTCAATTTAGCATATATATATTTTATTTATTTATTTAAGAGCACACTGACCACGCATAACCAGGGCTTGGATTTTTAAATGAGGTCAGTCGTAGCTTAAATTATATGTTGTCTCATAACCATGCATGATCAGAGCTTGGGTTTTTAAATGAGGTTAGAGACACACTTATGTATTAATTATATTTATTTTATCATTTTCAGCTTTAAATAGGAATAACTCCTCGGTATATAAAACCAATATATGGATGATAGAAAATGGGTTAGGTACAGAAATGGTCTGTGAAATAAATTTCTAAATTAATTATATTATGAAATATGACCAACTGTACCGGGATCATTGAAAATCTTCAATTGTCACTAATTCTAAAATAAAATATAGTCCCATTTTTATCACAAATATTTCCACTATTTTAAAAAAATATTAACTCTCCATATTTATATAAAAACATAATAGATGGTAGAAGGATGATAGATAATGAAGATGGTTGTGAAATAATTGCCAGTTCAAAGATATTATAATAAATATTCAACCATCATGAAAATCGTAAATAAAGTCTCCTCTTGTTGTGAAATATACTGCAGTCATAATTCATCACAATTTCAAAAAATGATAATAATTTTGATGAATTATAATTACAGTTCAATTTAGATATTGATTTCAATTTATGAATGAATAATCAATAAATAATTTTAAAATTGAAAATAAATTACAAGACGAAATTGAAAAGATCTATACAACACAAGAGGGATTAAAAAATATATACAGCAAGACAGAAAAAACTGCAGATCTGATACCAATTGGTGTCTCTATTAATGAAGATTTTAAAATCACACTGGTGGCTAAACAAGGGTATCTTAGTCAACAAAAAAAATTAATTACAAAGCAAGCAACTCAAGCACACATATTCCATTTATCAGAGCATGGTAAACCTTTGATACCAAATCAAGCAGTCCTAAAAAATATTTACAAATCAATTTCTTTTAATTAGAGCAGCATGATTCCAAAACAAAATATTTTTCAAAAATAGTATCAGAGCAGCATCAAAATCAGTTTCAAAGCACACTTATCAATACATTTTCTGGTGGTCACATAATATGATTCATGATCCAAGATTAAAAATACCGTTTATTTGAAATCATTTGAGGAAATATGAAAAACTTATGATTCAATTGAGACGACCCGAACTTCCCCGTGAAGGAAAGCACGGATAGAATTGAGGACAAGACAAAATAGAACGCATACAGAAGAACATTTCATTGTTATTACAACAATTCCATCAGATATAAGAATATACAGAGTATAAATGAATAAATTACATTCGACAAATATCAGAGATTACAATAAATTACATAGCAGCGGAAAAATATACAAAACACAACTGAAAGTAATACACGGATACAGAGCTTTTCGGATATCGTTTCAGCTGTAAACCAGGTTCTTGTGAATATAAATCTGCAAAACCAAAACTACTAGCTGCCCGTGTCGAAAATAGGGGCACCCAGAGTTTAGGTTAAAACAATAAACTTCAGGTCAGTCATGTGACTGGTGTGAGAACTAAAACAGTTATTTAAAACTTTACTTTACAAGAGAGTAATTCAAGGGACCACGCCGTATAACACGGAACGGGTTTCCTCCCAAGAATACTAGTGCACATAACAAAACAACGCAATGCTTTTTGGAAAAATGAAGCTATTATAAGACCCAGGTCCCATCACACAATGCAACGCAAGCCGGAGGATAGGGTTTTCCCTTATAATAGCCAAACATGCTTGGTACGTTTAAACAAATCATTTGATACTATTATAGGTGCATAGTGTCAAAACATTTTCAATCATAAATATCAATCATAGGCGGCATGGGTACCATATATCATGTCGCCATACTAGTTCTACAATTAAAATCGCAATATCACGTATTGGAAATTGGATTTCCGTCATGAGTCGAGGCAAGGGGCAAGCTCCTCTCCGCGTTCGAGACACTCTAGCAAATGTCCCAGGACCCCACTATGATCCTTGGAATCGGCTGGGCCGGTCCTCTCTTACTTTTGATGATTAGTTATTCCTTAACACACGTTTCCCGGTCCTTACAGACCTATATCCGAGGCGCCTCGTATCCAACAACCACACAGGTGAAAAGTATATAAATGTCAGGGCTGGTAGGTCACTGACACCACCCTAGCTAGAAAGAAACGTCGTGCTCTCCCAGCGGTCCGTCTCCCGTTTTTGACTCATACCGAGGTGTGAGGCTCGCGAATTCACGTTATACACAAAGCTACGCCACACAGGGCGTGCTTTGATCATCAACCACAAGACTTTGTTTTTCAACCGAAGCCCTGATCAATTGCCACTTACGCGTGCCACACTGGCAATTCATTCCATGCGACTGATGTCCATCGATATACAACCTCTGAGCTCGTACGTCTCAGAGAAGGGCAATAAGCAAGAGAATAAATTCTCCGCCGCCAAACAGATGTATATTTAATAGAGATCAATCAACACGGAATAAAGTCCAATGTCAGACACACAATCCATTTACAAGTTCGTTCTGGGTCTAAACGAAACCGGAGGCACTTTCCTCGCATATCCATCCATCTCCAAGTACGTCTGGACGATCACCAGCTGTTTCCCTCATTTTGGGTGTACAGCCCAATCGAGATCATCAGTAATCACCCAAACGATGTGAAGACTTCCGGTCTTCCATCACCGTTGTAACGACCCGTGTTTTTCGACCATTTGAATAAAATATTTTAAATTTGATTTTTATATTTTATTTGGAATATAAATGTATTTTTATAAATCGCTATTTAAACGAAGGTGAACGATATATATTCATATATTAAATAAAACGAGCTCAGAACAGCGCTGTAGTTCGTAAAATAGAGTTTTGAACTTCAACTGGACATACAGAATCCGTTTTAAATCGGATTTCTGTGAAACAAGAAACGTACGGAGCTAGTGAAGTATATTTTTCTAGTGGAAGAGAAAAATCGGAATTTCGTCGTGTAGATTGAAAGTTATGCCCAAATCAATTTGGAAGAAAAGCAGCAACATATTCGTTTTTGGCCGTAACGGTTTATTTGAAATAACTACGTACTGGATTCGAATTTGGACAAGGTTCTTTTGAGGCGTAGTTATAATTTTATTTTTAGAATTTTACTGTAATTTTTAATTAATTAAATATGCAACTTTTTATTTGGAGTATTTTGCACCCTTAAGCAACGAATTTGGGTTTTCACAATATAAGTCAATCTACCGATATTATTACATTTTTGGGACCAGAGCACATCACTCATTTAAATGGTATTTTTGTTTCTGTCCATAACTGTCCCTACGTGAAAAGAATATTTCATAGTGGGGTACGCTATGTTTTTAACTTAAAACAAACTAAACTGAATGGTTAACTGGTCAAACGGACTCGAAATTCAACGAAACAAGTTTCATACGAAACCTTAGGAAGAGGTCTAGTGAAACGTCAAGGCCTCATATTTTTAGGATTTTTTCTGGAATTGTTAGGAATTATTGCTCGGTGTTTTTCATCGATATTTTCTAAGGGATTTTTTCAAACGACCTCGGAATTCGACGAAACTTGTCCCGTTGGATCCGGAATATCTTTTTACACTAAGATTAGCATTTTTATCAGAAACAGAGATCGTATGGAGTGTTAATTTTGCGAAAAGCTCAACGTCAAGTTTCATATTAATAAAATAATACTATTTGTACCCATTCTTTTCATTCCTATATAAAGCCACTAACGCAAACCTTCTTTTCGTGAGTCAAAGCTTGCTCTGTCATCAACAGTTCACTAAAATACCGCCGCCACTCAAATACATTTCAAGAAGAAGAAAAAAAATATGTATATGAGAAACAACGTACATGCTAGCTCAACTACAGGCCTACGCACGCAGACCTACCGTATACGATTCGTTCATTCCTTGCCGACAAAGTTTGTAACCTTGCTGATCACGGTCTGTACACTGAAAGAAAATGAAAATGACGTCTTCGAAACCTTGCCGACCACGTTGTACTCAACTGAAAGCGACATCGTATGACAACAGCTTGGCACCCACGTTTCTCCTTTTCTATATAAAGCGCGTTGCCCCATCTTTTTCTTTCATCTGCTTCATTACTAAAAAAATAAAAAATAAATAGCGAACTGGAATGGGAGAGATGAAGGAAGCTTTTCAGTGGAGACAACAAAGAGAAAAGAGAAGCGGGTAGAGGAAGGGAGGCGGGCTGTGATGCATGGGTTTTGGCCCAAAGCAAAGGAAAGAGAAAAAAAAAAGGGGGATTGAAAGAAAAACGAAAATGGGAGGAAGAGGCCATGCGTGAGGTATGCTGTAGGTGAAAAGAAGAAGGAAAGGTGGCTTGGCTTGATGCAAGCGTTGGATCCCCCAAAAAAAAAAAAAAAAAAAAAAAAAAAAAAAGGAATGGGAAAGGAAAACGTTGGGAAGAGATGGTGCAAGGCTACAGTAGGAGTTGGGGAAGGAGAGAAGGATTTGTTGGGTAGTGGAAGTGTTCATGCGTGGATGCATGTTTGTAAAGCTACAGGCAAACAAAGAAGTAACGCTAAGTGGGATGGAAGGACGCTGAGCACAATGTTGGAAACGTTAAAAAGGAAATGACAGGTTTAGTTTAAAGGTAATTACAAATAATTATAATTAGTAAGTTATATATTAGTCTAAGTTTAAATAAATATTGTAATAACAATATATTTTCGGTACATGAACAGAATGGCGTGCAACAAAAAGTGATAGGACCGTATGAGCGAACACTATGCTGTCGAGCTGGTTTTATGTGAACGGATGCAGTTGGAGAATCGTGAAATTTTAAACACCGGTTTAAAATTATACGATAAAAACGCATCAACCGTCAATCGACAAAATTGGTGAGTTAATTCTCACACTTTTCTGGACTACTATGATGTGATAAATCCATTAAAAAAATAAATACTGGTTGATTGACTGCATTGGTTGCTTATGGTTGATTAGATGGTTGTTTGTTTTATTATTGCTGTTAAATTATTTATTTAAATGTGATAACCATCTGTGATGCAGAGAAGGACAGGTTGGAGGGATCCGACCGGATTCCTCAAAATAACTTGTGTGTGTTGTTTATTTTTATACTGGTTGCACATAACTGTTTGAACCCCAATTGACATCAAAACCTGTTGAATTGATGTGACCGTTGATGTGATTTTTAGTCGGTCGACAGTGGTTGGCAGTGAGGGTTTAAATCTATAGTTTTCCAAACATCGTTTTGCCGTCAGGCGAACGGATGCAGTTCCAAGTTATAAAATTTATTTTATAACTAAATTAAATTTTTGAGGTTATTTTATTTTATTTTAAATAAGAAGTTTTATAATTATATTTATAATTTAAAATCATGTTTTAGAAATACGATGATTAAAAGTTTATATAGTGAATTTCTACGCAGTTGTACAAACAGAGGTCAGAAACTAGCCGATGGGTTAGTGAAAGAGAATAATTGTTTTTACAAAACAATTAACCGATGTTTTAAAATTAATTAAGTTATTTAATTAATTTAAGAAGAGAAATTGAATAGAAGTCAGTTAGCCGCTTAACTGAGGGTTATGGTTGGCCGGAACCAACTGTTTATCCTATTATTTATGAACTGCAGTCATTCATGAACTACAGTCAGGAACTAACCTACGGGTTAGTGAAATGAAATAATTGTTCTTATAATCAAATAACTGATGTTTTAAATTTATTAAGTTATTTAATAAATTTAAGGAAGAAATGATAACGTAAATCAGTTAATGGTCAACTGATATGTACGGTTGGCGAAAATCAACCGTTTAAAGTTGGAATTTGACGATTGTGTCAATTTGTTTTAAATTGATCAAATCAAAGGGATTGACATTTAAAAGACTTGAAATTTCCTTTAAAATAAATATAAGTTATGGATAGATTAGTATGAAAGGGATTTGAATTTATTTCAAATCGTATAAACAAGATTTGTGAATATGGGTGCAACCTAAGGCGTACATTCCAATCAGAGTTTTGCTCCATTAATAAAAAGAAATTAATATGAAAAGTGGGTTTTCAAATGAAAGAAAATGGTTTATAAAACCAAGATAAATGGAAATGGGAATAACATATTGGATTATTGAGATGGTTTGACATTGGTTTTAAATTATAAGCTTTTATCTATCTTGAGATAAGAACGTTGTCGATCAAGGTCTGAGAGGTAATTGGAATACCCCAACTTGAACGGCTCCGCTATTATCGAGAGATGATATTTGTTTGTAATGTATAGAGAAGTGATTATCGAGATGTTTTGCGATAAATGGAATTTATCATTTATTTAAAACAAACCTTTAAAAATGGATTAGCATCGAAAGGAATTGAATCTAATTCAAATCGTATAAACGAGTATGAAAAAGGGGTTTTTACCCAAAACAAGGATTTTAAAACAAGCGTTCACCTGGGAACGAAATTAAGCGAAGTGGTTTAATCGTAATAAGAAAGAGATTTTGGTAATTAAATATTTGTCGTTGATTAAATAAGGATATAACGATATGGAAATAATAAAGGAAAAGGGAAAGTGGATTTATTGAACTATAACCATGATTTCAAATCAAAGAGAAAGTAAAAAGGGTTTTGAGGTAATTATACGATGTTAACGACCAAAAGAAATAAAGGATGATTTATAAAAGATGGCATTATTTCCAAACAAAGGAAATAAAAAGAGAAGCTTGGTAAGTATGTTGTGCTAAAGCGAGTAGCGAGTAATGTTTTCAAGTAACGAAACCCATAAGAGTTTTGTTAAGATAAAGTTATGAAGCCGATTATAAGAAATCGATAAATTGGTTTTATGAGATATTTCATATAAAGGACCTGAGCTGCCAGTCCACTGAGATACACTGTTATGATTTGATAGTTAAATCACCGACTATCAAAGTTTGGCCTTTTATCGATTGTTGGAACGGAAAGACCGGGATCGAATTTATATTCGAAAACCATTCCGACCAGCAAATACGTAACGTCGAAGATATCAGAAGATGGTCGAGATGGAGCATTGAAGACCGTTGATCTTCATAAGCGGAAGAACTACTCGCTGGATTTCTAAGGGTCGCTCCCGAAGATATTTTGACTTGTGATTCTGTCGTGATTGAAATCTTCGGATTGCAAGGACTTTTCGCTACTGATCTATAGGGTGATACCTAGGATGCGGTAGGAGAGTGCCTTCGGTTCATCCTGATCCTGGATGACTTGTATGGATGGATGTCTGACAGGGTATTTCCAGAAAGGTCATGTACATTGATTTCTCCAGCCGTACCAAGAGTGGAAGCAGAGAAGGAAACTTCTTTAGCTGACACGTAATGTATTGTTGTAGACGTCAATTAAGTGATTTCGATGGATCTAACAATGTGGCATTCGAAGTGAACCTGATGTGATGGTAAAGCGTGGCCTCAAGCCTCATCAACCGGGAAATGACAAAAATCGGGCAAGCAGCATGGCTATGTGGGTCGCTCCCATTAGGGTGTATAATCACCTATCTAGAGAAATTCCTTTTGCTTCTTGTATCTATCGATGCTGTCCCTTTTCGGGAGACGGTGGTTTGAGCCCAACCGTCGGTGATATACATTCGATACACTCAAGCGAAATGAGTGGTCGGTCATGTGTGGGCCGGGTTGCAAGACGTTCTTGTTGAACCCAGTGTATTCGCCTCTAGAGATACACGTTCGGAAGGTGGACCCATACCTTGTCAAGTTGGAATCCAATATCCAATAAGCGCCTGCGGTTTTGGTTTGTATACTATATATGGGGAGCGTGAGATGCAAGCGTTCCTCTAAATTGATATTTACTTGTATTTAGACACTATGATAATATCAGAAAATGATATTGATTTCAAAAACGTTTTGGGTTATAGTAAGGTAAAAACCGTCCGTGTTTATGTGTGGGCTGGTCTTACTATTATCCTTTTATTTCAGAAAGGATTTTCAAAAGTTAAACAAGTTGTGTGTGCTGTGAATTTATTACTGAAAGTATTCCAGACTGACCCGGTGTGTTTTTGTTTTAAATCAAATGTGCTCGGGTCAGACCAAGCATATTTACAGGTTAGGTTCCGCTACAAGTTTCAGAGTTGGAAGCAGGAGGATTCACCGTTAGTTATACAAGTATTTCCGCTGTGATTGATGTATGTTTACTCTGAACAATGGTATGTATATATACAGTTTCTTTTATAAAGAGATTTGTTATATTATATTTATTCGTTCCGCTGTGAGATTCTGATTTGTTCTTCTTCTTTCTTCTATTCTAAATTTCTTTCTTCCTATTTCTCATCCTCTAACCTCTTTCTATTAACAGTTTGGGGTTCGATACTTGGATTTTTGACAAGTAATACGGGATTAAGTATTGTTGTTGAAAATTCGAGCGTCGAAATTTCCCGGGCCGTTACAGTTGGTATCAGAGCAATGGTTTAGTGATAACCTTGGCTCTGTGGCGTAACTCGATAGAGATGGGGTTAGTAATGCCCTAGATTGAGTTTGAGTGTATATATGAGAGCGCGTATTTGTAATTTCTTATGAAATTGTTTTTATATAGTTTTGCCGGATTATATTTTTATTTAAGTATATTTTCTCATATGATTATAAAATAGATTTGTTTGAATAACTTGAATAAGAATTCAAATTGGAATATTGAACTGAAATAAAGAAATTTCACTTATGAAATCGAGTAAAGGATAATTGTATGGAATTAATCCAATGTAAATCAAATGAATGTGAAAACAAAGTAAAAGCAATGAGAAATATTAGCCAAAATGGTTTGGGTGAATTAAATGCCTTGGTTGTTGTTTGATATTGGATGGAGTATATAGAAATTACCAACTGTTGGTTGAAACCAATCTGAACTGATCAAGTAAAGAAATTAAACCAAGAATAATTAATTTGAGTGGATGTTTAAATAAATGATGGGATTGCTAAGTTGTCGTTATAATTAAATCCATCAGAATTGAATAAGGTGATATGGTTATTTCAAACTGTTTGGAATGGTTTATATGGTGATATTTGGATCAAATTGACATTGGTTTGAATACTAATGGATTTCATTGAAGTTAAGAACAGGTACAGAGTTAATCCAAGAGAATACTGGAGTAAATTGAATCCAGTTGGCATGTTAATCAAGCAAGCATGAATATATTTATCGCTTATCGCGTAATAACGCTCGCAAAAAGGTACGCCAACGCAAATATAGAATTTTGGTTTTTATTTGGGTTTTGAGTTTGGATTTTGGATTTTTCCGACCGTGATGGTCGATATATAGATATTTCTTGAACCTGCAATATTGCAGATGTCCCTCCATGCAGGGGAGACTCTGCCAAAATTTTTTCAAAATTTAAGGTGTTAGGATAATTTTTGAAATTTGTTAAATGAAAGAAATTGTTTTTAAAACCGTTTGGATTAGATTTGAAAATTTGAAACAGAGTTTTATTAAATATATTTTAATAAAGATAACGAGTTTGGCATCTTCTTCTACTTAGCAATTTCGAGGACGAAATTATTTTAAGGGGGAAAGAATGTAACGACCCGTGTTTTTCGACCATTTGAATAAAATATTTTAAATTTGATTTTTATATTTTATTTGGAATATAAATGTATTTTTATAAATCGCTATTTAAACGAAGGTGAACGATATATATTCATATATTAAATAAAACGAGCTCAGAACAGCGCTGTAGTTCGAAAAATAGAGTTTTGAACTTCAACTGGACATACAGAATCCGTTTTAAATCGGATTTCTGTGAAACAAGAAATGTACGGAGCTAGTGAAGTATATTTTTCTAGTGGAAGAGAAAAATCGGAATTTCGTCGTGTAGATTGAAAGTTATGCCCAAATCAATTTGGAAGAAAAGCAGCAACATATTCGTTTTTGGCCGTAACGGTTTATTTGAAATAACTACGTACTGGATTCGAATTTGGACAAGGTTCTTTTGAGGCGTAGTTATAATTTTATTTTTAGAATTTTACTGTAATTTTTAATTAATTAAATATGCAACTTTTTATTTGGAGTATTTTGCACCCTTAAGCAACGAATTTGGGTTTTCACAATATAAGTCAATCTACCGATATTATTACATTTTTGGGACCAGAGCACATCACTCATTTAAATGGTATTTTTGTTTCTGTCCATAACTGTCCCTACGTGAAAAGAATATTTCATAGTGGGGTACGCTATGTTTTTAACTTAAAACAAACTAAACTGAATGGTTAACTGGTCAAACGGACTCGAAATTCAACGAAACAAGTTTCATACGAAACCTTAGGAAGAGGTCTAGTGAAACGTCAAGGCCTCATATTTTTAGGATTTTTTCTGGAATTGTTAGGAATTATTGCTCGGTGTTTTTCATCGATATTTTCTAAGGGATTTTTTCAAACGACCTCGGAATTCGACGAAACTTGTCCCGTTGGATCCGGAATATCTTTTTACACTAAGATTAGCATTTTTATCAGAAACAGAGATCGTATGGAGTGTTAATTTTGCGAAAAGCTCAACGTCAAGTTTCATATTAATAAAATAATACTATTTGTACCCATTCTTTTCATTCCTATATAAAGCCACTAACGCAAACCTTCTTTTCGTGAGTCAAAGCTTGCTCTGTCATCAACAGTTCACTAAAATACCGCCGCCACTCAAATACATTTCAAGAAGAAAAAAAAAAATATGTATATGAGAAACAACGTACATGCTAGCTCAACTACAGGCCTACGCACGCAGACCTACCGTATACGATTCGTTCATTCCTTGCCGACAAAGTTTGTAACCTTGCTGATCACGGTCTGTACACTTAAAGAAAATGAAAATGACGTCTTCGAAACCTTGCCGACCACGTTGTACTCAACTGAAAGCGACACCGTATGACAACAGCTTGGCACCCACGTTTCTCCTTTTCTATATAAAGCGCGTTGCCCTATCTTTTTCTTTCATCTGCTTCATTACTAAAAAAATAAAATAAATAAATTGCGAACTGGAATGGGAGAGATGAAGGAAGCTTTTCAGTGGAGACAACAAAGAGAAAAGAGAAGCGGGTAGAGGAAGGGAGGCGGGCTGTGATGCATGGGTTCGATAAATTGGTTTTATGAGATATTTCATATAAAGGACCTGAGCTGCCAGTCCACTGAGATACACTGTTATGATTTGATAGTTAAATCGCCGACTATCAAAGTTTGGCCTTTTATCGATTGTTGGAACGGAAAGACCGGGATCGAATTTATATTCGAAAACCATTCCGACCAGCAAATACGTAACGTCGAAGATATCAGAAGATGGTCGAGATGGAGCATTGAAGACCGTTGATCTTCATAAGCGGAAGAACTACTCGCTGGATTTCTAAGGGTCGCTCCCGAAGATATTTTGACTTGTGATTCTGTCGTGATTGAAATCTTCGGATTACAAGGACTTTTCGCTACTGATCTATAGGGTGATACCTAGGATGCGGTAGGAGAGTGCCTTCGGTTCATCCTGATCCTGGATGACTTGTATGGATGGATGTCTGACAGGGTATTTCCAGAAAGGTCATGTACATTGATTTTCTCCAGCCGTACCAAGAGTGGAAGCAGAGAAGGAAACTTCTTTAGCTGACACGTAATGTATTGTTGTAGACGTCAATTAAGTGATTTCGATGGATCTAACAATGTGGCATTCGAAGTGAACCTGATGTGATGGTAAAGCGTAGCCTCAAGCCTCATCAACCGGGAAATGACAAAAATCGGGCAAGCAGCATGGCTATGTGGGTCGCTCCCATTAGGGTGTATAATCACCTATCTAGAGAAATTCCTTTTGCTTCTTGTATCTATCGATGCTGTCCCTTTTCGGGAGACGGTGGTTTGAGCCCAACCGTTGGTGATATACATTCGATACACTCAAGCGAAATGAGTGGTCGGTCATGTGTGGGCCGGGTTGCAAGACGTTCTTGTTGAACCCAGTGTATTCGCCTCTAGAGATACACGTTCGGAAGGTGGACCCATACCTTGTCAAGTTGGAATCCAATATCCAATAAGCGCCTACGGTTTTGGTTTGTATACTATATATGGGGAGCGTGAGATGCAAGCGTTCCTCTAAATTGATATTTACTTGTATTTAGACACTATGATAATATCAGAAAATGATATTGATTTCAAAAACGTTTTGGGTTATAGTAAGGTAAAAACCGTCCGTGTTTATGTGTGGGCTGGTCTTACTATTATCCTTTTATTTCAGAAAGGATTTTCAAAAGTTAAACAAGTTGTGTGTGCTGTGAATTTATTACTGAAAGTATTCCAGACTGACCCGGTGTGTTTTTGTTTTAAATCAAATGTGCTCGGGTCAGACCAAGCATATTTACAGGTTAGGTTCCGCTACAAGTTTCAGAGTTGGAAGCAGGAGGATTCACCGTTAGTTATACAAGTATTTCCGCTGTGATTGATGTATGTTTACTCTGAACAATGGTATGTATATATACAGTTTCTTTTATAAAGAGATTTGTTATATTATATTTATTCGTTCCGCTGTGAGATTCTGATTTGTTCTTCTTCTTTCTTCTATTCTAAATTTCTTTCTTCCTATTTCTCATCCTCTAACCTCTTTCTATTAACAGTTTGGGGTTCGATACTTGGATTTTTGACAAGTAATACGGGATTAAGTATTGTTGTTGAAAATTCGAGCGTCGAAATTTCCCGGGCCGTTACAACCGTCTTCATCTTCGACATCTCATCGAATCGGTTATTCAGAATGGGTATAAACCTGGCCTTTCTGAATGACCCACGTATATGATAAACAAAGGTTACACCAACACAACAACCGCCTCATTCCAATCCAGAATATTCTTTTATTCACAAAATCACATTCTTAGGGAAATGTTCCCATTAATTTTATCCAAGATAAATTCTTCTAAATTTATCCTATAATCTTCCTTTGGATATCATTTCAAACCAAATTATGGTTTTTCCAAACTAGTCAAGATTAGCGAACCACACCGAAGTAATTATTTATTTTATTTCCCAATCTGTAACGACCCAGAAAATCTGAACCAATTTAATTTTTTTAAATTGGCTAAAATAATGGATTTTAAATATTTAAAATAAATATTTTAAATAATGGCAATGGAAAGTGAGTTTGAATCGACAATTGAAAACGAATATAATTAATTATAATTATAAACAAGGCCTGAAATGGCGCTGCAGTTTCAAAAATTGAATTCAAACTTTGTCGGACTATACCGGGTGCAAAACAAAACGGATTTTAGTGAAACCAAAAATATTTAAATCTGTTAGTGAATACCTTTTCTAACGAATCTGAAAAATCGAATTATCATAAAGGAAAGCAAAAGTTATGGCCGAATGAATTTTCAGAACGGTCGCTATGAAATTTATATAGCCCGTGAAATTGGTCATTTTGCATACGACCTCGGAATTCGACGAAACCACTTTTGTTGGATCCGGGATGTGAAGTTATTGCTAGATTTCAAATTTCATAATTTTTGAAGCTAGTATGTGAGCGTGGCAAAGGAAAATGTGTTTTGGTAAATTACAGTTAAATTGGATCGACCAAAAATGGGCCTTTTTGCAAACAGTCTCAGAATTCGTCGAAACTTGTTTTGTTGGGACCGTATCGTGAAAACATAGCTAGATTTATTTTTCTGGAATTTTTTGAATCAGTTTGTGGCCCTGGAAAATTGAAATGTACGTTCAAATTGAATATTGAATGTTTTATATTTTAATTTGAAGAATAAATGACTGAAACAGTCGAATGGGCCTACGAAACATATCCCATTTTGTTCGAAATAGGGGTAATTAGCTGAGGGTGACAGTCGCTGGGTTTGATTTGGTGTTCGAACGAAAATTCTCCTTTTATGGAATTAAATGGATTAAAATATAATTATAAATACCCTAAATTTTGACCACAACCCTAACTCCTAATATAGCCGCCGTCGTTCAGAATTGAAGGCGGAAAACGCTCCCTCGTTCCTCTCTTAATTTCTCACGAAATACAACAAATTAGAATATGATTTTAGAGCAAAAACTGAAGAGATTTTAGAGAGCTACAAGCTCATACAAGAGGGATCGAAAATCGAGGAGTGATTCGTGAGTTTTCTGCATTCAAAGGTGGACAGTTCGAAGTCGATTTGGGGTGGTCAGGCACCACCGAGCTGCGTGGATTTTGGGGCAGTGGAGGAACAAGGCTCGGCTGTCGAGGTGGTCATCACCGATCGAGTTCAAGTGCTTCGTGGGGGCTGCGATTTTGAACCCTAGGACGGAAGATGTTGGGTTCGATGGAAGCAGCTTTACAGAACGAAGACATAGTGAGTTGATTTTTATTTAGTTATTGTTTATTTTAGTTTAACTAATTTAAATAAATATAAATGCTGTTTTTTTAATAAATATAAATGCAGTTTTTTTTATAAATATAAATGCAGTTTTTAATAAATATAAAGGCAGCTTTTATTTTCATTTTTTTTATAAATATATATAGCATTATGACAATAAAACTAGAAAGGTTTTAAAATAAAGTTAGAAAGGTTTTAAAATAGAATTAGGATTGATTTTGAAAATATAAAACAGGATTGTTTTGGAAAAATAAAATACTTTCAAATAGAAAATATAAAATAGAATTTGTTTTAGAAAATATAAATAGACTTTGACTTAAAAATAAAATTACCTTTGATTTGAAATTAAAATTATCTTTGTCTATAAAATATAAACCATAGTTTAAAAATGTGATTTTGCTATGTTAACGAAATTCGATGAAACAGGAAACATCGTGACCGTGTGGACGCCTTCTACCTTTTAGAAGAGGCCGCATATTTTTCTGAGCCTTCTACAATTTTTGGCAAAGCCGAAAGCAATGTGAGATTTCTAATTTATAAACAATATGGAAAACGACGATGTATAAATTATATAGTCGATGTATGAGTTATATAAACGTTGTACACCTCATGTATAAGCGTTGTATAAGTTGTATGTTCGATGTATAAGTTATATAGGCGTTGTAGAAATTATATATGTGTTGAAATAAAAGTGAATTTCTATATATATATATATATATATATATATATATATATATATACGCCCCTCGTCCACAAACCATGGACGATATTTATTGATTGTGATTGGTGTGAAAATTGATTGATAGCGAATGATTGTTTGGGATTGTTTGTGGTTGATATTGATTGATTGTGGTTGAAAAATACCCATTTGTGGTTGAGAAATATTTGGTTGAAACCACATAGGATTAGTTTGTGGAAATGAAATAAATATATACATGCCGCCTGCGTGCGAACTAGATGGATGATCCCCCTTGTCAAAAACCGCGAGGTTTTAAGGTAGAGCGAGGAGCCGTACTAGGGACGGTCCCGGTTTTAACTACCCTGCCGTTATGCTGCCGAAATTTTGAATAATATTCATGTGTTTGGATTATTTTCATTTGCTAAAACTATATTTATTCATTGAATAGAAAACCTTCATGTGTTGAATCGATATTCATTCGTTGATTAGAAATTCATGTGTTGAATGGTATTCGCGTTTTAAATATAAAAATCACATTTTTATCTATATACAGAAACTATAGAAAATCTTCATGTGTTGAATCGATATTCACTCGTTGATTTGAAATTCATGTGTTGAATGGTATTCATATTTTGAAATAAATTGTTTGATAATAAAAATCACCTTTTATCGACTATATGAACTGTGTAAAATAAACTCGTTTTGAAAGAAATTGTTTTATAAGAAAAATCCTATTTTTATCACCAATATGAAATATATAAAGTAATAGTGTTTTGAAATGAGTTGTTTTACAATAAAAATCACATTTTTATTATATGCGTGAATCGTTGAAATGTGAAGTGTCAAAAATAGCCACTTGTTCAAATAAATATATATGAGTTGAAGTATTCATTAATTAGCTAATGATATGATTTGTACCTATGTATGTAACATTAGAATGAATGGTGTTTTTAAACCAAATAGAAATCAAATATGAAGTTGAATAGAAAAGGATAAATGATAAGAACTATATATATGTACATGCATATTCATTGAACAGGTTATAGCAAAGGGGCTAGAGAAGAGGAATAAAATTTTGTGCCCGACAAATAGGTACACATTTACTGTTTTGTTTGGGTGATGATTTTATGAGCCTGTTGGCTAGCCGCTTGGCTTTTTCTTTTTGAGATTAGAAGGACCGGGGAAGCTATTTGAGATTTCCCGATGCTCCCGGTGTAGGGGAGGTTATGGAGAAATTTTCCAAAAATTTAAGGCGTTAGTGAAATATTTGAAGTGAAAACGATATTGAAATCATTGAATGAACTATATTTATATAAATATATAAATATAAATAAAATTAAAACAAAACGAGGCCGTGCAGTTCGTATTTTGAAACCGTGATTTCAAACAACTAGTGCGGAAAATCCGACCATTGGATTTTCCCGAAACCGCAACCGTCGGGTTCGCATTGGAAAAATCTTTCCAACGGCACCAACTTTGTAAAGATCCAACGGTTGGATTGTCTGGAATGTTTAATTCAAATCTGAAGAAAAATAGCGCCAGAAACGATTATATTTATATATAAATATAAATATAATTATATTTAATCGAATAACGACGCTGTAGTTCGTATTTTGAAATCGAAACTTCAAACGATTGTATCGGGGGATCCGACCGTCGGATTTTCCCGAAGCTGGAAACGTTGGATTCGTTTTGAAAAGACCTTTCTAATGATGTAAATTTTGTGAAGATCCAACGGTTAGATTTTCAGATATGTGTAAATCGAATCTGAAGAAAAACAGCGCCACGGCCGCGTTATGACCCGAAGCGTCGTTTTGAATATATGGGCTGTTTTAAAATAAATAAAAATAGCGATAAATCGTTATAAAATATTATAAGCGATATGGAAGGGAAATAAACTGTATTTGCTCGATTTATGTGGCTTTTGATGGTTGAATGTATTTGGTGTGAAAATTACATTAAAGAACAAAATTGGTGTTGTCGAATAATTTAACCATTGAAATAAATTGATCTGAAATTCTAAATATACGTGAATTATTTGAAAAGGCCGAGTTAATTCTCATTTCAAATAATTGACCAACGATTGAAAGTCGAAGATGAAGACGATGGTCGAAGACCGGAGATCTTCACCTCGTTTGGATGGTAACCGAGGTCCTGATTGGGAGGCATCCCGAAATATGGATAATGAGTGGTGATCGTCCAGACGTACGTGGTGATCGATGGGTTTGCGAGGTATTTAGTGCCTCCGGTTTCGTTCAGACCCAGAACGGACTCGTAAATGGACGGTGTGTCTGACATTGGATTTTATTCTATGTTGATTGATCTCTATTAAATATACATCTGTTTGGCGGCGGAGAATTTATTCTTTTTCTTAACGCCCTTCTCTGAGACGCACGAGCTCAGAGGTTGTATATCGATGGACATCAGTCGCATGGCATGAATTGCCTGTGTGGCATGCTAAGATGCAGTGATCAGGGCTTCTGTTGAAAAGCAAAGCCTTGTGGAGATGATCAAAGCACCGCCTGCGTGGCGTAGCTTTGTGTATAACATGAATTCGCGAGCCTCACACCCCGGTATGAACCAGAAACGGGAGGAAGGACCTCAGGGAGGGCATGCGTTTCTTTCTAGCTAGGGTGGTGTCAATGACCTACCAGCCTTGACATTTATATAGTTTTCACCTATGTGGTTGTTGCTGTTGCGAGGCGCCTCGGTTTGATCGGACGATCCGGGTCCGATGGAGTCATTCGTTGGCTCGTTTGCGCCCCAAAGGGCGGGGAAACGTATTGCTCAGGCATTTTAATCCACATCGGTGGACCGGCCCTGTCGCTCCTAGGGTCACTCGAGCTCTGATCCTGAGACATGGTAGACTAGATTGTCTCGAATTCGGTAAGGACTATCTTTTGCCTTGGTTCATGACGGAAATCCAATTTCCAAATACGACATCGTGCGGTCCTGATTGTATATATATTTGGCGACATAGTGGCATGGGACGCTCATGTTGTCTATGATTGATAGTTATGATTTGAAATTGTTTTTGAAACATATAAACACTAGCAATAATATCAAATGCCTTTGTTTTATTCGTACCAAACATATTTTGGCCGTTATAAGGTAAAAAACTCTATCCTCCGGTTTGCGTTGCATTGTGTGATGGGAACTGAGTCTTATAACAGCTTCATTTTTATAAAAAGCATAGCGATGTTTAAAAGAAAGATTTGTTTTAAAGAACTGGCAATCCAATGGAGTAAACCCGTTCCACGAAAGTGGCGTGGTCCTATGATTGGCCATATTATATATGTGTTGAGTAGATTTCTCATACCAGTCCCATGACTGACTCGTAGTTTGTTTCACTATCAAACTCGGGTGCCCCTTTTTCTACGCGGGCAGCCTTGTATTCAGGTTTAGCTGGTTCTTTCTGGATAGATGGAGCTGAAGATGGATTCTGTCATTTATCTCTTTTTATGCTGTTCAGCTCCTATTGTACATATTTTGTTTGTTTTCCGCTGTAGACATTTATGTATAGCTGAACTGTATTTGTACTAAGTAAGATCATGTATACTGTGTAACTCTGATAACTACTTTTATCTAGTATATTCTATTGTTCATTATCTGGTGTATTTATTTAATTTTGTTCTGATATTATCTGTTTCTGTGTTATATTCCAAAGATAACCCTTGTTTCCGTTAGAACGGGATTTCGGGTCGTCTCAACGTGGTATCAGAGCTTTGGTTAAGCTTAGTTCGGGAATATAACATTTGAACGAACTCGTCAGAAATAGAACCAGTAGTGTTCTAGGACGGGTAATTCAATACAGATAGGATCAGTAATATCCTAGTATGAGTAGCAGAATGAAATAACACCTCGATAGACACATTTACATTCAAGTATTTGTCTCTATATTTTGAAATATCTTTTCTATTGACCTGACACTTGATCTGCTATTTGCAGAAGAACTAGAAAATGAGTGCCAGAAACAGAAGAAGTAATACTGACCCGGATATAGAAGCTCTATTCATGAAATATAGAAATCTGGGTGGGAAACCATTTACGGGTGAAGAAGCAATTATGAAAACACAAGCTTGGGTTCGTTCGGCTGAGAAAATCTTCGAAGCATTAAAGCTGAGGGATGACCAGAAAAGATTACTGGCCTCCTGGGCACTCAAAGATGAAGCTTTGTTCTGGTGGGATTCTGTTATTAAGGATAATCCAGAAGGTGATATCACCTGGGATAGATTCAAAGTGATTTTCCTGGAAAGATTTACTCCTCCCGAAGCGACGGAGCGATTATGTGATGAATTTTCTTATTTGATACAAGGTGATATGACCATCCCAGAATATCATAAGAAATTCAACGAACTTTCTCACTTTGCTCCTCATCTGATTAAAGACCCAAAAAGGAAGAATCTGAGATTTATTCATGGGCTTCAAAGGAAATATCAGAATAAAGTATTGGGGCATGTGAAGCTTCCTTTCTCAGAAATGATTTATATGGCTTATCAGTATGAAGACCTCCATATGAAAGGCATGTTGCGAGACGAAGCAGAAATCAGTTCTAGCAGCAAAAGAAAATTTGAAGCTGATAGCCCAGAGGAAAATATGCAGCCTGAGGTCAATACGAAGGCTGAAGTCATGAAGAGGCCAAAGATCAATCAGAAAAAGGTAAAGCCAATCGTATGCCTTAAGTGTGATCAGCAAGGGCATTCGATGAGAAACTGCAGATCTTCGAACAGACGAAAGGATGGCGGGTCTTAATCCGGGATGAATTTCCTAGAGAATAGGAAGTGCAGTCAATGCCATCAGTCCGGTCATCTTTCAAAGGCCTGCCCGCTATTCCGGAAAACTGAAGCAGTACGTGTAAATGAAGTGGCAGAAGTGCCTACATCTTCGTCTGCTCAGGAAAGGTCTGATGTTTTGGAAGGCACGCTCAATGTCAAAAACATTCCAGTTAAAGTACTGTTTGACACAGGCGCGTCACGAAGCTTTATTGCAAAGAGTGCAGTCAAGAAGTTGGATTTGAGATTGAAGAAGCTCAAAGAACCAATGACAGTCCAAAATCCAGTTGGGGGTTCCATTGATCTTAGTTGGATTTGTGCAGTACCTGTCTCTTTTTCTTGCTATAAATTCCCTATTATCTCTATCGTCATGAATTTTAATGAATTCGATCTTATTCTGGGATTAGATTGGCTAACTAGATATGGAGCAGAGGTTAGATGCGCCGAGAGAGTGGTTAAAGCAAAGGCCCAATCGGGGAATTATATAACCATACCATGTGAAGGCCCGACTTCAAATAGAAAAGATTTCTGGGCAGCTTTGAATGTTTCTCCAACCCAAATGGAAAATGTCCCTGAAGTTGCAGAGGATATTCCCGAACTAGTGAAAGATATTCCTGTCGTCAAGAACTATGCGGATGTGTTTGAGGAAGTTGTTCGCTTACCTCCGCAGAGAGAAATAGATTTCAAGATCGCTTTGATTCCCAATGCAAGGCCGGTAGTTCACGCTATTCGAAGGATGTCCTTGAAAGAGAAGGAGGAATTAGACAATCAAACACGACAGCTAGTATGGAAAGGTCTGATCAGGCCTAGTTTCTCTGATTGGGGTGCAGCAGTGGTGTTTGTCCCAAAATCTAACGGTACTCTACGTCTATGTGTGGATTATCGTGATCTGAACAAACAGACAATAAAGAACAAATATCCATTGCCCCGGATTGATGATTTGTTGGATCGATTAAATGGAGCACAAGTATTCTCAAGAATGGACCTAGCTACAGGCTTCCATCAACTTCGAATTGCCGAAGAGTGTGTTCCAATGACAGCATTCAGAGGTCCCGACTTATTCTACGAGTGGTTAGTAATGCCGTTCGGATTATGTAACGCTCCTACTTACTTCGTCGATCTAATGAACAGGGTATTCAGGGGAGTATTGAAAAAATTTGTTCTGGTTTTCATTGACGATATTCTAATCTTCTCTAAATCGAAAGCCGAACATGAAAAACATTTGGAACAAGTGTTAGAAATCCTCAGGAGAAATGTATTGAAAGCAAAGTTTTCCAAGTGTATATTCTGGCAAGATGAAGTGAAATTTCTGGGCCACGTCGTATCAAAAGAAGGAATTGTTGTGGATCCAAGTAAAATCACAGCTATTCAGAACTGGAAACAGCCTAGTACTCCCACTGAAGTCCGCAGTTTTCTCGGATCAGCTAGTTATTACCGGAAATTCATTAAAGACTTTTTGAAGATATCAGGTCATTTAACGAAGCTTACGAAGAAGCATTCTAAATTCAAATGGACTCCAGAAAGTGAGGAGGCTTTCGAAGAGCTAAAGTTGAGATTAACAACTGCTCCAGTGTTAACCATCATCGATGGCAACCAGGATTTAAAAGCATGGTCTGATGCTTCTAGAGAAGGCCTTGGCGCAGTGTTAATGCAAAGGGGTCAAGTGATTGCTTATGCTAGACGTCAACTGAAGCCACACGAGAAGAACTACATAACTCATGATCTTGAGTAATTTGCTATTGTGTTCGCTTTGAAAATCTGGAGGCACTATCTTCTGGGTGAGAGATTTGAACTATTTACAGATCACCAGTCGTTAAAGTATCTGTTCACTCAGAAAGACCTGAATCTGAGGCAGCAACGTTGGCTGGAGTTTCTTGCCGCATATGATTTTGAAATTCTATACACTCCAGGGAAAGCCAATGTCGTGGCCGATGCGTTAAGCCGAAAGAATGAAATGATCGCCAGTTTCATCATTGCGACATCGTTGATTGATAAGATATCGGCTCTCCAAGAAGACGACCAATTTATCAAAGGAATGAGTCAGCGAATTCGTGAAGGCAATGCTTCGGATTTCCAGCTAGACAGCAAAGGGATTCTGAGGTTAGAAGGACGAATCTGTATTCTAGAAATTCCTGAACTAAGAAGAGATGTGCTTGATGAATGCCACAAATCTAAGCTCAGTATCCATCCGGGTGTGAATAAAATGTATAACGATATCAAACGCACATTCTGGTGGAGGTTGCTAAAGAGAGACATCACGATATATGTTAGTCGATGCCCTACTTGCCAACTAGTCAAGAGCGACCAACAGAAACTGGCTGGATTGTTACAACCACTAGAAGTTACTGGTTGGAAGTGGGAACATATTTCTATGGATTTCATTGATGGTTTGCCCAGAACAAGAAAAGGAAATGACTGTATTTGGGTGATCGTAGATCGCTTCACGAAGACCGCCCATTTCATACCTGTCAGATCAAACAGAACCGCTCAAAGTCTGGCGCAGATATACTTCAGGGAAATAGTTAGACTACATGGAGTGCCGCTCAGTATAGTCAGTGATAGAGATACAATATTCACTAGCAAATTATGGGAAGCATTTCAAGTCGAGCTGGGAACGAAGTTGAACTTGAGCACCGCTTATCATCCTCAGACAGACGGTCAGACTGAGAGGGTGAATCGCATTTTAGAAGACCTATTGCGGGCTTGTGTTATAGACTTCGGTGGATCATGGGAAGACCATCTGCATTTGGCTGAATTCTCATATAACAACAGCTACCAGGCAAGTCTGACAATGTCGCCATTCGAAGCATTGTATGGTAGACCATGCCAATCCCCTGCTTGTTGGGTCGAACCAGGTAATAGACTTGTGTTGGGTCCTGATATGATTCGAGAAGCTGCCGACAAAGTCGATTTTATCAAAAAGCGATTACTCGCCGCTCAAAGCCGACAAAAGAGCTATGCCGATAGAAGAAGACGAGATATATCCTTTGTTGTTGGCGACTACGTGTATTTGAAAGTATCGCCGATGAGAGGAGTTATCCGGTTCGGTAAAACTGGAAAGTTGGCGCCCAAATTCATTGGTCTGTTTCCTATTCTAGAACGGATTGGAACCCTCGCTTATAGGGTCAAATTGCCAGATTGGTTGCCTGGAGTTCATGATGTATTTCATATATCTCAACTTCGAAAGCACGTTCATGATCCAGACTTGATCATGGAAGAAGCAGCTCAACATGACATTGAAATTACCCCAGAATTAGCTGCGAGAAGAGAGCCGCTAAAGATAATAGGCAAAGAAACCAAAGAGCTGAGGAACAAGAAGGTTCACTTAGTCAAAGTGCAATGGAGTGGAGATCCGCGAGATTGTACTTGGGAAACTGAGGAGAGCATTCAGAAAGCTTATCCTAGATGTCGAGTGGATATCTCTGATTGACTCTGGTGCAAGGTACATTTACCCTACTTTGCACTACCATTCAATTCTCTACTCTATTGTTATTTTCTTTTCATGGATGTGCACTTTTAATTCTATAGTCTGAATGATTTTAAAAGAATATAGAAGTTGATCAGAATATTTTTGAAAGGTTAAAAACAAATTGGTTGTTGTATTGTGGGATTGTAGATTTGTCAAACCACTTTTGACTTTGTTCCTTTTCGGGGACGAAAAGTTTTAAGTGGGGGAGATTGTAACGACCCAGAAAATCTGAACCAATTTAAAAATTTTAAATTGGCTAAAATAATGGATTTTAAATATTTAAAATAAATATTTTAAATAATGGCAATGGAAAGTGAGTTTGAATCGACAATTGAAAGCGAATATAATTAATTATAATTATAAACAAGGCCTGAAATGGCGCTGCAGTTTCAAAAATTGAATTCAAACTTTGTCGGACTATACCGGGTGCAAAACAAAACGGATTTTAGTGAAACCAAAAATATTTAAATCTGTTAGTGAATACCTTTCTAACGAATCTGAAAAATCGAATTATCATAACAGAAAGCAAAAGTTATGGCCGAATGAATTTTCAGAACGGTCGCTATGAAATTTATATAGCCCGTGAAATTGGCCATTTTGCATACGACCTCGGAATTAGACGAAACCACTTTTGTTGGATCTGGGATGTGAAGTTATTGCTAGGTTTCAAATTTCATAATTTTTGAAGCTAGTATGTGAGCGTGGCAAAGGAAAATGTGTTTTGGTAAATTACAGTTAAATTGGATCGACCAAAAATGGGCCTTTTTGCAAACAGTCTCAGAATTCGGCGAAACTTGTTTTGTTGGGACCGTATCGTCAAAACATAGCTAGATTTATTTTTCTGGAATTTTTCGAATCAGTCTGTGGCCTTGGCAAATTGAAATGTACGTTCAAATTGAATATTAAAAGTTTTATATTTTAATTTGAAGAATAAATGACTGAAACAGTCGAATGGGCCTACGAAACATATCCCATTTTGTTCGAAATAGGGGTAATTAGCTAGGGGTGACAGTCGCTGGGTTTGATTTGGTGTTCGAACGAAAAATCTCCTTTTATGGAATTAAATGGATTAAAATATAATTATAAATACCCTAAATTTTGACCACAACCCTAACTCCTAATATAGCCGCCGTCGTTCAGAATTGAAGGCGGAAAACGCTCCCTCGTTCCTCTCTTAATTTCTCATGAAATACAACAAATTAGAATATGATTTTAGAGCAAAAACTGAAGAGATTTTAGAGAGCTACAAGCTCATACAAGAGGGATCGAAAATCGAGGAGTGATTCGTGAGTTTTCTGCGTTCAAAGGTGGACAATTCGAAGTCGATTTGGGGTGGCCAGGCACCACCGAGCTGCGTGGATTTTGGGGCGGTGGAGGAACAAGGCTCGACCATCGAGGTGGTCATCACCGATCGAGTTCAAGTGCTTCGTGGGGGCTGCGATTTTGAACCCTAGGACGGAAGATGTTGGGTTCGATGGAAGCAGCTTTACAAAACGAAGACACAGTGAGTTGATTTTTATTTAGTTATTGTTTATTTTAGTTTAACTAATTTAAATAAATATAAATGCAGTTTTTTTTAATAAATATAAATGCAGTTTTTTTTATAAATATAAATGCAGTTTTTAATAAATATAAAGGCAGCTTTTATTTTCATTTTTTTTATAAATATATATAGCATTATGACAGTAAAACTAGAAAGGTTTTAAAATAAAGTTAGAAAGGTTTTAAAATAGAATTAGGATTGATTTTGAAAATATAAAACAGGATTGTTTTGGAAAAATAAAATATTTTCAAATAGAAAATATAAAATAGAATTTGTTTTAGAAAATATAAATAGACTTTGACTTAAAAATAAAATTACCTTTGATTTGAAATTAAAATTATCTTTGTCTATAAAATATAAACCATAGTTTAAAAATGTGATTTTGCTATGCTAACGAAATTCGATGAAACAGGAAACATCTTGACCGTGTGGACGCCTTCTACCTTTTAGAAGAGGCCGCATATTTTTCTGAGCCTTCTACAATTTTTGGCAAAGCCGAAAGCAATGTGAGATTTCTAATTTATAAACAATATGGAAAACGACGATGTATAAATTATATTGTCGATGTATGAGTTAAATAAACGTTGTACACCTCATGTATAAGCGTTGTATAAGTTGTATGTTCGATGTATAAGTTATATAGGCGTTGTAGAAATTATATATGTGTTGAAATAAAAGTGAATTGCTATATATATATATATATATATATATATATATATATACACCCCTCGTCCACAAACCATGGACGATATTTATTGATTGTGATTGGTGTGAAAATTGATTGATAGCGAATGATTGTTTGTGATTGTTTGTGGTTGATATTGATTGATTGTGGTTGAAAAATACCCATTTGTGGTTGAGAAATATTTGGTTGAAACCACATAGGATTAGTTTGTGGAAATGAAATAAATATATACATGCCGCCTGCGTGCGAACTAGATGCATGATCCCCCTTGTCAAAAACCGCGAGGTTTTAAGGTAGAGCGAGGAGCCGTACTAGGGACGGTCCCGGTTTTAACTACCCTGCCGTTATGCTGCCGAAATTTTGAATAATATTCATGTGTTTGGATTATTTTCATTTGCTAAAACTATATTTATTCATTGAATAGAAAACCTTCATGTGTTGAATCGATATTCATTCGTTGATTAGAAATTCATGTGTTGAATGGTATTCGCGTTTTAAATATAAAAATCACATTTTTATCTATATACAGAAACTATAGAAAACCTTCATGTGTTGAATCGATATTCATTCGTTGATTTGAAATTCATGTGTTGAATGGTATTCATATTTTGAAATAAATTGTTTGATAATAAAAATCACCTTTTATCGACTATATGAACTGTGTAAAATAAACTCGTTTTGAAAAAATTGTTTTATAAGAAAAATCCTATTTTTATCACCAATATGAAATATATAAAATAATAGTGTTTTGAAATGAGTTGTTTTACAATAAAAATCACATTTTTATTATATGCGTGAATCGTTGAAATGTGAAGTGTCAAAAATAGCCACTTGTTCAAATAAATATATATGACTTGAAATATTCATTAATTAGCTAATGATATGATTTGTACCTATGTATGTAACATTAGAATGAATGGTGTTTTTAAACCAAATAGAAATCAAGTATGAAGTTGAATAGAAAAGGATAAATGATAAGAACTATATATATGTACATGCATATTCATTGAACAGGTTATAGCAAAGGGGCTAGAGAAGAGGAATAAAATTTTGTGCCCGACAAATAGGTACACATTTACTGTTTTGTTTGGGTGATGATTTTATGAGCCTGTTGGCTAGCCGCTTGGCTTTTTCTTTTTCTTTTTGAGATTAGAAGGACCGGGGAAGCTATTTGAGATTTCCCGATGCTCCCGGTGCAAGGGAGGTTATGGCGAAATTTTCCAAAAATTTAAGGCGTTAGTGAAATATTTGAAGTGAAAACGATATTGAAATCATTGAATGAACTATATTTATATAAATATATAAATATAAATAAAATTAAAACGAAACGAGGCCGTGCAGTTCGTATTTTGAAACCGTGATTTCAAACAACTAGTGCGGGAAATCCGACCATTGGATTTTCCCGAAACCGCAACCGTCGGGTTCGACTTGGAAAAATCTTTCCAACGGCACCAACTTTGTAAAGATCCAACGGTTGGATTGTCTGGAATGTTTAATTCAAATCTGAAGAAAAACAGCGCCAGAAACGATTATATTTATATATAAATATAAATATAATTATATTTAATCGAATAACGACACTGCAGTTCGTATTTTGAAATCGAAACTTCAAACGATTGTACCGGGGGATCCGACCGTCGGATTTTCCCGAAGCTGGAACCGTTGGATTCATTTTGAAAAGACCTTTCTAATGATGTAAATTTTGTGAAGATCCAACGGTCAGATTTTCAGATATGTGTAAATCGAATCTGAAGAAAAACACCGCCACGGCCGCGTTATGGCCCGAAGCGTCGTTTTGAATATATGGGCTGTTTTAAAATAAATAAAAATAGCGATAAATCGTTATAAAATATTATAAGCGATATGGAAGGGAAATAAACTGAATTTGCTCGAATTATGTGGCTTTTGATGGTTGAATGTATTTGGTGTGAAAATTACATTAAAGAACAAAATTGGTGTTGTCGAATAATTTAACCATTGAAATAAATTGATCTGAAATTCTAAATATACGTGAATTATTTGAAAAGGCCGAGTTAATTCTCATTTCAAATAATTGACCGACGATTGAAAGTCGAAGATGAAGATGATGGTCGAAGACCGGAGATCTTCACCTCGTTTGGATGGTAACCGAGGTCCTGATTGGGAGGCATCCCGAAATATGGATAATGAGTGGTGATCGTCCAGACGTACGTGGTGATCGATGGGTTTGCGAGGTATTTAGTGCCTCCGGTTTCGTTCAGACCCAGAACGGACTCGTAAATGGACGGTGTGTCTGACATTGGATTTTATTCTATGTTGATTGATCTCTATTAAATATACATCTGTTTGGCGGCGGAGAATTTATTCTTTTGCTTAACGCCCTTCTCTGAGACGCACGAGCTCAGAGATTGTATATCGATGGACATCAGTCGCATGGCATGAATTGCCTGTGTGGCATGCTAAGATGCAGTGATCAGGGCTTCTGTTGAAAAGCAAAACCTTGTGGAGATGATCAAAGCACCGCCTGCGTGGCGTAGCTTTGTGTATAACGTGAATTCGCGAGCCTCACACCCCGATATGAACCAGAAACGGGAGGAAGGACCTCAGGGAGGGCATGCGTTTCATTCTAGCTAGGGTGGTGTCAGTGACCTACCAGCCCTGACATTTATATACTTTTCATCTATGTGGTTGTTGCTGTTGCGAGGCGCCTCGGTTTGATCGGACGATCCGGGTCCGATGGAGTCATTCGTTGGCTCGTTTGCGCCCCAAAGGGCGGGAAAACGTATTGCTCAGGCATTTTAATCCACATCGGTGGACCGGCCCTGTCGCTCCTAGGGTCACTCGAGCTCTGATCCTGAGACATGGTAGGCTAGATTGTCTCGAATTCGGTATGGACTATCTTTTGCCTTGGTTCATGACAGAAATCCAATTTCCAAATACGACATCGTGCGGTCCTGATTGTATATATATTTGGCGACATAGTGGCATGGGACGCTCATGTTGTCTATGATTGATAGTTATGATTTGAAATTGTTTTTGAAACATATAAACACTAGCAATAATATCAAATGCCTTTGTTTTATTCGTACCAAGCATATTTTGGCCGTTATAAGGTAAAAAACTCTATCCTCCGGTTTGCGTTGCATTGTGTGATGGGAACTGAGTCTTATAACAGCTTCATTTTTATAAAAAGCATAGCGATGTTTAAAAGAAAGATTTGTTTTAAAGAACTGGCAATCCAATGGAGTAAACCCGTTCCACGAAAGTGGCGTGGTCCTGTGATTGGCCATATTATATATGTGTTGAGTAGATTTCTCATACCAGTCCCATGACTGACTCGTAGTTTGTTTCACTATCAAACTCGGGTGCCCCTTTTTCTACGCGGGCAGCCTTGTATTCAGGTTTAGCTGGTTCTTTCTGGATAGCTGGAGCTGAAGATGGATTCTATCATTTATCTCTTTTTATGCTGTTCAGCTCCTATTTTACATATTTTGTTTGTTTTCCGCTGTAGACATTTATGTACAGCTGAACTGTATTTGTACTAAGTAAGATCCTGTATACTGTGTAACTCTGATAACTACTTTTATCCAGTATATTCTATTGTTCATTATCTGGTGTATTTATTTAATTTTGTTCTGCTATTATCTGTTTCTGTGTTATATTCCAAAGATAACCCTTGTTTCCGTTAGAACGGGATTTCGGGTCGTCTCACAATCCCAACCTATTCATCCCATGAAGCAAAACTGGTAATACTCCATATCTAACACCACGGTGTTATCAGTAAAATTAATTACCATTTCACGTTCAAATCTGATTAAAGATTTAATTATCGCTTTGGAGCAAAACTGGTAATACTCCATCCTCGCTCACTTTCTAAATTTGATAATTTAAATTATCAATTCACATTTCAATTCAATTGCAGATTCATTAAAACTCCTTCTACTGGGTTAAAGAACTAATGTCATTTAAAACACAGTTTATGATAAACCCAAATCACATTCTATTTATTATCGGGTTAAAGAACTAATGTTATTTAAAACACCGTTCACGATAAACCCGCAAATCAATCCTATTTACAACCCATTTCAAATCCAATTTATTTATTTAAAAATAAATGGGTTTTAATTTAGTTTAAAACTAGTTCATTTCGATAAAAATCTATTTTTATCTTTTCAAATATGAAGTTTTTCATCCCAATTTTTCCCAAATCATTTCTTATGATTCTACACAAATTATTACTATTTTTAATAATTTTATCAAGGCCCGTACAGTCGATTTTCAACAACGGCCATCGAACTGCACTTATAACGACCTTTTTCAAATTTGATTTGGACATATCTCCAAATCCAACCGTTAGATTTCAAATTTCTAATGTTCGTTAGAAATCTCTTTTCGATACGAACCCAACGGTTCCGGTTTTAGGAGAATCCGACGGTCGGATCTCCCGTAATGTCCGTTTGAAATAAATGGTCGAAATTCACGAACTGCCGCGGCGCGGCGCGTTCTATTCAGGCCATTATATTATATATATAATATATATTTAAATATTTCGTCGATTTCTATTTAAAACGAATTTTATAAATCGTTTTAAATTCGTTTCAAAACAATTTTAACTTCCATTTCAATTCAAATTAAAATTGAACTTTTCTATTATAAATCCTTTTTACTTTCATTTCTATTTGATTTCGATTCTAATTCGATTCGAATCCATTTCGTTTTCTATTCAATTTAAATTCGATTCGTTTTCTATTAAATTTGAATTCAATTCGTTTTCTATTCAATTTGAATTCAATTCGTTTTCTATTCAATTTGAATTCAATTCGTTTTCTATTCAATTCGAATTCAAATTGGTTTCCTATTCAATTTGAATTCAATTTGTTATATATTCAATTGAATTCAATTCGTTTTCTATTCAATTTAAATTCGATTCGTTTTATATTCAATTCATTTCAAAATCGTTTTTCAATATTCATTTTAAAATGAATAAAATCGATATAAATATCGTTCACGTCAAAATGGCGTCAATCTAATCAACACGGCTTCATATATTTCTATTTTCAAACATTCTATTTCAAATATTTCGTTTCAAATATTTCTATTTCAAATATTTCGTTTTCAAATATTTCTATTTCAAATATTTCGTTTTCAAATATTTCGTTTTCAAATATTTCTATTTCAAATATTTCGTTTTCAAATATTTCTATTTCAAATATTTCGTTTTCAATTATTTCTATTTCAAATATTTCGTTTTCAACACATGACTAATCTCAACGGATGAGTACAGTCAACACATGAACCTTTATATTATAATATTCTCTATTTGCTAAATTGGAATGAGGCCCAATCAATCACCATATAGCGTTAACTATATGGATTCCATACAACACATGTATATTATAGCAACGATAAACAATCAACCATCATCCAAAGTGCACTACACTGTATAAGCATCAAATATAGATATCTAACGCTTATAACAGCCTGTCAATCAATCGATCGACATATTTAATCAATCAGGATAAGTGAACTTCAAATTTCATCCCAACACCCGTGTTGGGTTTCAAACAATCAAACACAGATTTTAGTTGTGCAGTTGGGCGATGTGTAAAATTTATCGACCCAATCAATATCAGTCAAATCAGTGTATATAAACAAATCGGCCGATTTGTTTATAAATATTTATTTATTCACTTCCACGTTAAAAATTATATTTTTAACGATAAAACATTTTATTCAACCTATGAAAATATGCTATTCAGTTCATTTATTAAATAAAATGATTTCTTTATTTTTCTAACTTATTTTAGAAAATTTCGGTGGCATAACAGCACGATACTAGAAACGGGACAAGGCCTAGCCTTATCCCCGGTCTAGTGAAGGCCCACGCCATTCACACATCAATCAAATCCATTCATTTCACCAAACAATTCAAATTTCAATCAAATAATCTAACTAATTTTTTGCAATCAAACAAACAATTCCATGGTCTGTGGACGATTGTGTCGGGTGCTACTAAGCACCGTCTACATCCTAGTATATATATATAACTAGAAAAAGAAATTGAAGAGTGAGAAATTCTCACCGATAGCTATTCCAACTTCACGACACTTCTTTTGCAGAAACCTTCGTTGTTCTCGCCTTTTTGTCATCCTCGTTGCTCGTAGCCACTACATATATAAAAATCACATTTTTATATACTGATGTCTTTAAAATAAAAATCACATTTTTATTCGTTCACTTTCAATTTAAAAATCATATTTTTATAATCACTTCATATATTTAAAAATCTATTTTTTACTATGTTATTCAATATATAAAAATCGAATTTTTATTTTGCTATTCATTATATAAAAATCGTATTTTTACTATGTTATTCAATATATAAAAATCGAATTTTTATAATCACGTTATATGGATAAAAATTCTATTTTTACATCGCTTCTATATAGATAAAAATTATATTTTTACATCGTTATTCAATATATAAAAATCTCGCCCTTTCAACTATAAAGATTCCTCCTTTTCAATTTAAAGGTTTCATCTTTTCAAAAAATATAGATTTCTCTTTTATTTCCTCACTATAAAAATCACCTCTTTATTTCAATGTATATATAATAAAAATCAGTTTTTAAAATCAATAAAAATCAGTTTTAAAATCAATCAAAATCAGTTTTAAAATCAATAAAAATCAGTTTTAAAATCAATAAAAAATCAAGGAAACTTACGGGGAGTAGCTGCGCGTCGGAGCTCCTGTAGGAGGGCAGGGCGACTGAAGGAGGAGAGGAGGAGGTCGGGGAAGAAGAAGATGGAGGGCGGCGGTGGTTGGGGGCCCCAACTGGCGGCATCGCGATCTATCTGGGGGGGTTTCGATTTACTGGAGGGACGAGGGGGAGGACGGCGCCATGCTGGCGGCGATCTGGGGAGGAGGCGCAGGCGATGGCCATCGTCGGGGGGGGGGGGGGGGGGGCGATTCCATTGTGCTCTTTTTTTTTATTCTGATTCGATTCTGAGAAAATAAACTGGGGGGGGTAGAGAGGTAATAGGGGGAGGAAAGAGAATTTTTTTCTTTTATTATTATTTTTTTTTTATTATTTTAATTTCAAAATGTTGACTTTTACATACGACCTCTAAACGAGGCCCACCGCCTGTCGTCCATAGCTAATTACCCCCAATCCGAACACAATGGGATATGTATCATAAGCTGATTTGATCGTTTCGATCAGTTTCCGTTGAAATCAACATATAACTATATATATTGAATTTGAACGCGCATTTCAATTTACTGGAGTCACATTTTAACTAGAAAAATTCCAGAAAAATATTTTCTAGCTTCGTATTGACGATACGGTCTTAACAAAACTAGTTTCGTCGAATTCTGAGACCGTTAGAAAAATGGCCATTTTCCAGTCGATTAAAATCAACTGAAACTGGTCAAACGCGTTTTCCTTTGCCACGCTCACATATTGATTCGAAAAATTATGAAATTTGAAACCTAGCAATAATTTGACATCACGGACCCAACAAAAATGGTTTCATCGAAATCCGAGGCCGTTTGCAAAATTCCCATTTTAAGGGCCTGAATTCCATAGCGACTATTCAGAATTTTCAACTGGACATATCTTTTGATTCCCGCTATGAAATTTTGATTTTTCGGATTCGTTGGAAATATATTCTCAAATAGATTCCATTATTTTTGATTTCACTAAAATTCGGTTTGTTTTGCACTCGGTACATTCAATTGAAGTTTGAAATCGAATTATCGAACTACCGCGCCATTTTCAATTCCTTTTATAATTATATAATTATTTATATTCTAACGACGACGTATATAATATATATGTCGAATTCTATTCAAAATAAATTTCTCGTCGATATTATTTAAAATAATCCATTTTAAATGTTCAAAATTCGTTAAAATTGCCAAAATAAAAATTTTAAACTGGCCCAGATTTTCGGGTTGTTACAATCTTCCCCACTTAAAACTTTTCGTCCCCGAAAAGGAACGAAGTCAAAAGTGGTTTGAATAATCAACTCTACGTTCGATCTGGCTTGCATTCTCCAACTTTTCAGTTTCTGAGAATTTTCAAATTCTTCAAAAATTTGGCTAACACCCTAAATTTTCGAAAAATTTCGCCATAACCTCCCCTGCACCGGGAGCTACGGGAAAATCCCGAAATTTCCATATAGGCCTTCTGATCTCAAAAAGAAAAAGAAAAAGCCAAGCGGCTAGCCAATAGGCTCATAAAATCATCATCACCCAAACAAAACAGTAAATTATAGTAAACATTTACCTATTTGTCGGGTAAACAAATTTTATTCTTCGGCTCTAGCCTCCTTGCTATGACCTGTTCAATGTAAGTACATGTATATGCAAGCAAATGCGACCAATTTTCAATACAATTCAATATTTGGTACAATTAGGCTAAATGGTTCAAAATTATCAAACAAATAAACAAACATCAATCAATTAGTGAATTAGAGTTTCAAATTCATAATTTTGATATATATACAAAAAATCATGTTTTGATGCCAATTCACAACAAATAAATCTATCTATATTAGTTTTGGTTCTCACACCAGTCTAATGGAAATATATAGATGTCACACCTTCGAAACACGAACATAAATATTGATGATGCCATGGTCATTATCAACATCATCTCCGGGCGACCAGAGTGTGATTCTATATCTATCTAGTATATTAAAATTTCGAATATACGTTCATGACGCGTATATGCAAAACATTTATATACTAGATTATCCAATATTCAAAATAAATAAATATTCAGATACGTATAAAACGATCTAAATTTTCAAAACAAAATTGTTTTCATTTGAAAAGTATACTCTTCACACTCGTTCTAGGATACTACTGATCCTATCTCTAACGAGTCATTCTAATTGGATATTACTAATCCGATATCTGATGAATTCTTTCGTATGGTTCTAATGTGTCTTGTTCTCGAGCTCTGTAGACCAAAGCTCTGATACCAAACTGAGACGACCCGAACTTCCCCGTGAAGGAAAGCACAGATAGAATTGAGGACAAGACAAAATAGAACGCATACAGAAGAACATTTCATTGTTATTACAACAATTCCACCAGATACAAGAATATACAGAGTATAAATGAATAAATTACATTCGACAAATATCAGAGATTACAATAAATTACATAGCAGCGGAAAAATACACAAAACACAACTGAAAGTGATACACGGATACAGAGCTTTCCGAATATCGTTCCAGCTGTAAACCAGGTTCCTGTGAATATAAATCTGCAAAACCAAAACTACTAGCTGCCCGTGTCGAAAATAGGGGCACCCAGAGTTTAGGTTAAAACAATAAACTCCAGGTCAGTCATGTGACTGGTGTGAGAACTAAAACAGTTATTTAAAACTTTACTTTACAAGAGAGTAATTCAAGGGACCACGCCGTATAACACGGAACGGGTTTCCGCCCAAGAATACTAGCGGATATAACAAATCAACGCAATGCTTTTTTGAAAAATGAAGCTATTATAAGACCTAGGTCCCATCACACAATGCAACGCAAGCCGGAGGATAGGGTTTTCCCTTATAATAGCCAAACATGCTTGGTACGTTTAAACAAATCATTTGATACTATTATAGGTGTATAGTGTCAAAACATTTTCAATCATAAATATCAATCATAGGCGGCATGGGTACCATATATCATGTCGCCATACTAGTTCTACAATTAAAACCGCAATATCACGTATTGGAAATTGGATTTCCGTCATGAGTCGAGGCAAGGGGCAAGCTCCTCTCCGCGTTCGAGACAATCTAGCAAATGTCCCAGGACCCCACTATGATCCTTGGAATCGGCTGGGTCGGTCCTCTCTTACTTTTGAGGATTAGTTATTCCTGAACACACATTTCTCGGTCCTTACAGACCTATATCCGGGGCGCCTCGTATCCAACAACCACACAGGTGAAAAGTATATAAATGTCAGGGCTGGTAGGTCACTGACACCACCCTAGCTAGAAAGAAACGTCGTGCTCTCCCAGCGGTCTGTCTCCCGTTTTTGACTTATACCGAGGTGTGAGGCTCGCGAATTCACGTTATACACAAAGCTACGCCACACAGGCCGTGCTTTGATCATCAACCACAAGACTTTGTTTTTCAACAGAAGCCCTGATCAATTGCCACTTACGCGTGCCACACTGGCAATTCATTCCATGCGACTGATGTCCATCGATATACAACCTCTGAGCTCGTACGTCTCAGAGATGGGCGTTAAGCAAGAGAATAAATTCTCCGCCGCCAAACAGATGTATATTTAATAGAGATCAATCAACATGGAATAAAATCAAATGTCAGACACACAATCCATTTACAAGTTCGTTCTGGGTCTAAACGAAACCAAAGGCACTTTCCTCGCATATCCATCCTTCTCCAAGTACGTCTGGACGATCACCAACTGTTTCCCTCATTTTGGGTGTACAGCCCAACCGAGATCATCAGTAATCACCCAAACGATGTGAAGACTTCCGGTCTTCCATCTTCGTCTTCATCTTCGACATCTCGTCGAATCGGTTATTCAGAATGGGTATAAACCTGGCCTCTCTGAATGACCCACGTATATGATAAACAAAGGTTACACCAACACAACAACCGCCTCATTCCAATCCAGAATATTCTTTTATTCACAAAATCAGATTCTTAGGGAAATGTTCCCATTAATTTTATCCAAGATAAATCCTTCTAAATTTATCCTATAATCTTCCTTTGGATATCATTTCAAACCAAATTATGGTTTTCCCAAACTAGTCGAGATTAGCGAACCACACCGAAGTAATTATTTATTTTATTTCCTAATCCCAACCTATTCATCCCATGAAGAAAAACTGGTAATACTCCATATCTAACACCACGGTGTTATCGGTAAAATTAATTACCATTTCACGTTCAAATCTGATTAAAGATTTAACTATCGCTTTGGAGCAAAACTGGTAATACTCCATCCTCGCTCACTTTCTAAATTTGATAATTTAAATTATCAATTCACTTCAATTGCAGATTCATTAAAACTCCTTTTACTGGGTTAAAGAACTAATGTCATTTAAAACACAGTTTACGATAAACCCAAATCACATTCTATTTATTATCGGGTTAAAGAACTAATGTTATTTAAAACACCGTTCACGATAAACCCGCAAATCAATTCTATTTACAACCCATTTCAAATCCAATTTATTTATTTAAAAATAAATGGGTTTTAATTTTAGTTCAAAACAAGTTCATTTCGATAAAAAATCTATTTTTATCTTTTCAAATATGGAGTTTTTCATCCCAATTTTTCCCAAATCATTTCTTATGATTTTACACAAATTATTACTATTTTTAATAATTTTATCAAGGCCCGTACAGTCGATTTTCAACAAAGGCCATCGAACTGCACTTATAGCGACCTTTTTCAAATTTGATTTGGACGTATCTCCAAATCCAACCGTTAGATTTCAAATTTCTAATGTTCATTAGAAAGCTCTTTTCGATACGAACCCAACGGTTCCGGTTTTAGGAGAATCCGACGGTCGAATCTCCCGTAATGTCCGTTTGAAATAAATGGTCGAAATTCACGAACTGCCGCGGCGCGACGCGTTCTATTCAGGCCATTATATTATATATATATAATATATATTTATATATTTCGTCGATTTCTATTTAAAATGAATTTTATAAATCGTTTTAAATTCATTTCAAAAAAATTTCAACTTCCATTTCAATTCAAATCAAAATTGAATTTTTCTATTATAAATCCTTTTTACTTTCATTTCTATTTGATTTCAATTCAAATCGATTCTAATTCGATTCGAATCCATTTCGTTTTCTATTCAATTTAAATTCGATTCGTTTTCTATTCAATTTAAATTCAATTCGTTTTCTATTCAATTTGAATTCAATTTGTTTACTATTAATTTGAATTCAATTTGTTTTCTATTCAATTTGAATTCAATTCATTTTCTATTCAATTCGAATTCAAATTGGTTTCCTATTCAATTTTAATTCAATTCTTTATATATTCAATTGAATTCAATTCGTTTTCTATTAACTTTAAATTCGATTCGTTTTATATTCAATTCATTTCGAAATCGTTTTTCAATATTCATTTTAAAATGAATAAAATCAATATAAATATCGTTCACGTCAAAATGGCGTCAATCTAATCAACACGCTTCATATATTTCTATTTTCAAACATTCTATTTCAAATATTTCGTTTCAAATATTTCTATTTCAAATATTTTGTTTTCAAATATTTCTATTTCAAATATTTCGTTTTCAAATATTTCGTTTTCAAATATTTCTATTTCAAATATTTCGTTTTCAAATATTTCTATTTCAAATATTTCGTTTTCAAATATTTCTATTTCAAATATTTCGTTTTCAACACATGACTAATCTCAACGGATGAGTACAGTCAACACATGAACCTTTATATTATAATATTCTCTATTTTCTAAATTGGAATGAGGCCCAATCAATCACCATATAGCGTTAACTATATGGATTCCATACAACACATGTATATAATAGCAACGATAAACAATCAACCATCATCCAAAGTGCACTACACTGTATAAGCATCAAATATAGATATCTAATGCTTATAACAACCTATCAATCAATCGATCGACATATTTAATCAATCAGGATGAGTGAACTTCAAATTTCATCCCAACACCCGTGTGGGGTTTCAAATAATCAAACACAGATTTTAGTTGTGCAGTTCGGCGATGTGTAAAATTTATCGACCCAATCAATATCAGTCAAATCAGTGTATATAAACAAATCGGCCGATTTGTTTATAAATATTTATTTATTCACTTTCACGTTAAAAATTATATTTTTAACGATAAAACATTTTATTCAACCTATGAAAATATGCTATTCAGTTCATTTATTAAATAAAATGATTTCTTTATTTTTCCAACTTATTTTAGAAAATTTCGTTGGCATAACGGCCACAATACTAGAAACGGGACAAGGCCTAGCCTTATCCCCGGTCTAGTGAAGGCCCACGCCATTCACACATCAATTAAGTCCATTCATTTCACCAAACAATTCAAATTTCAATCAAATAATCTAACAAATTTTTTGCAATCAAACAAACAAGTCCATGGTCTGTGGACGATTGTGTCGGGTGCTACTAAGCACCGTCTGCATCCTAGTATATATATAACTAGAAAAAGAAATTGAAGAGTGAGAAATTCTCACCGATAGCTATTCCAACTTCACGACACTTCTTTTGCAGAAACCTTCGTTGTTCTCGCCTTTTTGTCATCCTCGTTGCCCGTAGCCACTACATATATAAAAACCACATTTTTATATACTGATGTCTTTAAAATAAAAATCACATTTTTATTCGTTCAGTTTCAATTTAAAAATCATATTTTTATAATCGCTTCATATATTAAAAAATCGAATTTTTACTATGTTATTCAATATATAAAAATCGAATTTTTATTTTGCTATTCAATATATAAAAATCGTATTTTTACTATGTTATTCAATATATAAAAATCGAATTTTTATAATCACGTTATATGGATAAAAATTCTATTTTTACATCGCTTCTATATAGATAAAAATTATATTTTTACATCGTTATTCAATATATAAAAATCTCGCCCTTTCAACTATAAAGATTCCTCCTTTTCAATTTAAAGGTTTCATCTTTTCAAAAAATATAGATTTCGCTTTTATTTCCTCACTATAAAAATCACCTCTTTATTTCAATGTATATATAATAAAAATCATTTTTAAAATCAATAAAAATCAGTTTTAAAATCAATAAAAATCAGTTTTAAAATCAATAAAAAATCAAGGAAACTTACAGGGGGGGTAGCTGCGCGTCGGAGCTCCTGTAGGAGGGCAGGGCGACTGAAGGAGTAGAGGAGGAGGTCGGGGAAGAAGAAGATGGAGGGCGGCGGTGGTTGGGGGCCCCATCTGGCGGCGTCGCGATCTATCTGGGGGGGGTTTCGATTTACTGGAGGGACGAGGGGGAGGACGGCGCCATGCTGGCGGCGATCTGGGGAGGAGGCGCAGGCGATGGCCATCGTCGAGGGGGGGGGGGCGCGATTCCATCGTGCTCTTTTTTTTTATTCTGATTCGATTTTGAGAAAATAAACGGGGGGGGCAACGAGGTAATAGGGGGAGGAAAGAGAATTTTTTTCTTTTATTATTATTATTTTTTAATTATTTTAATTTCAAAATGTTGACTTTTACATACGACCTCTAAACGAGGCCCACCGCCTGTCGTCTATAGCTAATTACCCCCATTCCGAACACAATGGGATATGTATCATAAGCTGATTTGATCGTTTCGATCAGTTTCCATTGAAATCAACATATAACTCTATATATTGAATTTGAACGCGCATTTCAATTTACCGGAGTCACATACTAACTAGAAAAATTCCAGAAAAATATTTTCTAGCTTCGTATTGACGATACGGTCTTAACAAAACTAGTTTCGTTGAATTCTGAGATCGTTAGAAAAATGGCCATTTTCCAGTCGATTAAAATCAACTAAAACTGGTCAAACGCGTTTTCCTTTGCCACGCTCACATATTGATTCGAAAAATTATGAAATTTGAAACCTAGCAATAATTTGACATCATGGACCCAACAAAAGTGGTTTCGTCGAAATCCGAGGTCGTTTGCAAAATTCCCATTTTTAAGGGCCTGAATTCCATAGCGACTATTCAGAATTTTCAACTGGACATATCTTTTGATTCCCGCTATGAAATTTCGATTTTTCGGATTCGTTGGAAAGATATTCTCAAATAGATTCCATTATTTTTGGTTTCACTAAAATCCGGTTTGTTTTGCACCCGGTACATTCAATTGAAGTTTGAAATCGAATTATCGAACTACCGCGCCATTTACAATTCCTTTTATAATTATATATAATTATTTATATTCTAACGACGACGTATATAATATATACGTCAAATTCTATTCAAAATAAATTTCTCGTCGATATTATTTAAAATAATCCATTTTAAATGTTCAAAATTCGTTAAAATTGCCAAAATAAAAATTTTAAACTGGCCCAGATTTTCGGGTTGCTACAATCTTCCCCACTTAAAACTTTTCGTCCCCGAAAAGGAACGAAGTCGAAAGTGGTTTGACTAATCAACTCTACGTTCGATCTGGCTTGCATTCTCCAACTTTTCAGTTTCTGAGAATTTTCAAATTCTTCAAAAATTTGGCTAACACCCTAAATTTTCGAAAAATTTCACCATAACCTCCCCTGCATCGGGAGCCACGGGAAAATCCCAAAATTGCCATATAGGCCTTCTGATCTCAAAAAGAAAAAGAAAAATCCAAGCGGCTAGCCAATAGGCTCATAAAATCATCATCACCCAAACAAAACAGTAAATTATAGTAAACATTTACCTATTTGTCGGGCAAACAAATTTTATTCTTCGGCTCTAGCCTCCTTGCTATGACCTGTTCAATGTAAGTACATGTATATGCAAGCAAATGCGACCAATTTTCAATACAATTCAATATTTGGTACAATTAGGCTAAATGGTTCAAAATTATAGAACAAATAAACAAACATCAATCAATTAGTGAATTAGAGTTTCAAATTCATAATTTTGATATATATATATATATACAAAAAATCATGTTTTGATGCCAATTCACAACAAATAAATCTATCTATATTAGTTTTGGTTCACACCAACTGGAAATATATAGATGTCACACCTTCGAAACACGAACATAAATATTGATGATGCCATGGTCATTATCAACATCATCTCCGGGCGACTAGAGTGTGATTCTATATCTATCTAGTATATTAAAATTTCGAATATACGTTCATGACGCGTATATGCAAAACATTTATATACTAGATTGTCCAATATTCAAAATAAATAAATATTCAGATACGTATAAAACGATCTAAATTTTCAAAACAAAATTGTTTTCATTTGAAAAGTATACTCTTCACACTCGTTCTAGGATACTACTGATCCTATCTCTAACGAGTCATTCTAATTGGATATTACTAATCCAATATCTGATGAATTCTTTCGTATGGTTCTAATGTGTCTTGTTCTCGAGCCCTATAAACCATAGCTCAGATACCAAACTGAGACGACCCGAACTTCCCCGTGAAGGAAAGCACGGATAGAATTGAGGACAAGACAAAATAGAACGCATACAGAAGAACATTTCATTGTTATTACAACAATTCCATCAGATACAAGAATATACAGAGTATAAATGAATAAATTACATTCGACAAATATCAGAGATTACAATAAATTACATAGCAGCGGAAAAATATACAAAACACAACTGAAAGTGATACACGGATACAGAGCTTTCCGGATATCGTTCCAGCTATAAACCAGGTTCCTGTGAATATAAATCTGCAAAACCAAAACTACTAGCTGCCCATGTCGAAAATAGGGGCACCCAGAGTTTAGGTTAAAACAATAAACTCCAGGTTAGTCATGTGACTGGTGTGAAAACTAAAACAGTTATTTAAAACTTTACTTTACAAGAGAGTAATTCAAGGGACCACGCCGTATAACACGGAAAGGGTTTCCTCCCAAGAATACTAGTGCATATAACAAAACAACGCAGTGCTTTTTGGAAAAATGAAGCTATTATAAGACCCAGGTCCCATCACACAATGCAACGCAAGCCGGAGGATAGGGTTTTCCCTGATAATAGCCAAACATGCTTGGTACGTTTAAACAAATCATTTGATACTATTATAGGTGTATAGTGTCAAAACATTTTCAATCATAAATATCAATCATAGGCGGCATGGGTACCATATATCATGTCGCCATACTAGTTCTACAATTAAAACCGCAATATCACGTATTGGAAATTGGATTTCCGTCATGAGTCGAGGCAAGGGGCAAGCTCCTCTCCGCGTTCGAGACACTCTAGCAAATGTCCCAGGACCCCACTATGATCCTTGGAATCGGCTGGGCCGGTCCTCTCTTACTTTTGAGGATTAGTTATTCCTGAACACACGTTTCTCGGTCCTTACAGACCTATATCTGAGGCGCCTCGTATCCAACAACCACACAGGTGAAAAGTATATAAATGTCAGGGCTGGTAGGTCACTGACACCACCCTAGCTAGAAAGAAACGTCGTGCTCTCCCAGCGGTCCGTCTCCCGTTTTTGACTCATACCGAGGTGTGAGGCTCGCGAATTCACGTTATACACAAAGCTACGCCACACAGGCCGTGCTTTGATCATCAACCAAAAGACTTTGTTTTCCAACAGAAGCCCTGATCAATTGCCACTTACGCGTGCCACATTGGCAATTCATTCCATGCGACTGATGTCCATCGATATACAACCTCTGAGCTCGTACGTCTCAGAGATGGGCGTTAAGCAAGAGAATAAATTCTCCGCCGCCAAACAGATGTATATTTAATAGAGATCAATCAACACGGAATAAAATCCAATGTCAGACACACAATCACTTTACAAGTTCGTTCTGGGTCTAAAGGAAACCATTGGCACTTTCCTCGCATATCCATCCATCTCCAAGTACGTCTGGACGATCACCAGCAGTTTCCCTCATTTTGGGTGTACAGCCCAATCGAGATCATCAGTAATCACCCAAATGATGTGAAGACTTCCGGTCTTCCATCACCGTCTTCATCTTCGACATCTCGTCGAATCGGTTATTCAGAATGGGTATAAACCCGGCCTTTCTTAATGACCCACGTATATGATAAACAAAGGTTACACCAACACAACAACCGCCTCATTCCAATCCAGAATATTCTTTTATTCACAAAATCACATTCTTAGGGAAATTTTCCCATTAATTTTATCCAAGATAAATTCTTCTAAATTTATCCTATAATCTTCCTTTGGATATCATTTCAAACGAAATTATGGTTTTTCCAAACTAGTCGAGATTAGCGAACCACACCGATGTAATTATTTATTTTATTTCCCAATCCCAACCTATTCATCCCATGAAGCAAAACTGGTAATACTCCATATCTAACACCACGGTGTTATCGGTAAAATTAATTACCATTTCACGTTCAAATCTGATTAAAGATTTAACTATCGCTTTGGAGCAAAACTGGTAATACTCCATCCTCGCTCACTTTCTAAATTTGATAATTTAAATTATCAATTCACTTCAATTGCAGATTCATTAAAACTCCTTTTACTGGGTTAAAGAACTAATGTCATTTAAAACACAGTTTACGATAAACCCAAATCACATTCTATTTATTATCGGGTTAAAGAACTAATGTTATTTAAAACACCGTTCACGATAAACCCGCAAATCAATTCTATTTACAACCCATTTCAAATCCAATTTATTTATTTAAAAATAAATGGGTTTTAATTTTAGTTCAAAACTAGTTCATTTCGATAAAAATCTATTTTTATCTTTTCAAATATGGAGTTTTTCATCCCAATTTTTCCCAAATCATTTCTTATGATTTTACACAAATTATTACTATTTTTAATAATTTTATCAAGGCCCGTACAGTCGATTTTCAACAACGGCCATCGAACTGCACTTATAGCGACCTTTTTCAAATTTGATTTGGACGTATCTCCAAATCCAACCGTTAGATTTCAAATTTCTAATGTTCGTTAGAAAGCTCTTTTCGATACGAACCCAACGGTTCCGGTTTTAGGAGAATCCGACGGTCGGATCTCCCGTAATGTCCGTTTGAAATAAATGGTCGAAATTCACGAACTACCGCGGCGCGGCGCGTTCTATTCAGGCCATTATATTATATATATATATATATAATATAGTTATATATTTCGTCGATTTCTATTTAAAACGAATTTTATAAATCGTTTTAAATTCGTTTCAAAACAATTTCAACTTCCATTTCAATTCAAATCAAAATTGAATTTTTCTATTATAAATCCTCTTTACTTTCATTTCTATTTGATTTCAATTCAAATCGATTCTAATTAGATTCGAATCCATTTCGTTTTCTATTCAATTTAAATTCGATTCGTTTTCTATTCAATTTAAATTCAATTCGTTTTCTATTCAATTTGAATTCAATTCGTTTTCTATTCAATTTGAATTCAATTCGTTTTCTATTCAATTTGAATTCAATTCGTTTTCTATTCAATTCGAATTCAAATTGGTTTCCTATTCAATTTGAATTCAATTCGTTATATATTCAATTGAATCCAATTCGTTTTCTATTCAATTTAAATTCGATTCGTTTTATATTCAATTCATTTCGAAATCGTTTTTCAATATTCATTTTAAAATGAATAAAATCGATATAAATATCGTTCACGTCAAAATGGCGTCAATCTAATCAACACGGCTTCATATATTTCTATTTTCAAACATTCTATTTCAAATATTTCTATTTCAAATATTTCGTTTCAAATATTTCTATTTCAAATATTTCTATTTCAAATATTTCTATTTCAAATATTTCATTTTCAAATATTTCGTTTTCAAATATTTCTATTTCAAATATTTCGTTTTCAAATATTTCTATTTCAAATATTTCGTTTTCAAATATTTCTATTTCAAATATTTCGTTTTCAACACATGACTAATCTCAACGGATGAGTACAGTCAACACATGAACCTTTATATTATAATATTCTCTATTTTCTAAATTGGAATGAGGCCCAATCAATCACCATATAGCGTTAACTATATGGATTCCATACAACACATGTATATAATAGCAACGATAAACAATCAACCATCATCCAAAGTGCACTACACTGTATAAGCATCAAATATAGATATCTAACGCTTATAACAGCCTGTCAATCAATCGATCGACATATTTAATCAATCAGGATGAGTGAACTTCAAATTTCTTCCCAACACCCGTGTGGGGTTTCAAATAATCAAACACAGATTTTAGTTGTGCAGTTCGGCGATGTGTAAAATTTATCGACCCAATCAATATCAGTCAAATCAGTGTATATAAACAAATCGGCCGATATGTTTATAAATATTTATTTATTCACTTTCACGTTAAAAATTATATTTTTAACGATAAAACATTTTATTCAACCTATGAAAATATGCTATTCAGTTCATTTATTAAATAAAATGATTTCTTTATTTTTCCAACTTATTTTAGAAAATTTCGGCGGCATAACGGCCATAATACTAGAAACGGGACAAGGCCTAGCCTTATCCCCGGTCTAGTGAAGGCCCACGCCATTCACACATCAATCAAATCCATTCATTTCACCAAACAATTCAAATTTCAATCAAATAATCTAACAAATTTTTTGCAATCAAACAAACAAGTCCATGGTCTGTGGACGATTGTGTCGGGTGCTACTAAGCACCGTCTGCATCCTAGTATATATATATAACTAGAAAAAGAAATTGAAGAGTGAGAAATTCTCACCGATAGCTATTCCAACTTCACGACACTTCTTTTGCAGAAACCTTCGTTGTTCTCTCCTTTTTGTCATCCTCGTTGCCCGTAGCCACTACATATATAAAAATCACATTTTTATATACTGATGTCTTTAAAATAAAAATCACATTTTTATTCATGAGCCAGAAAATTTAGAAAATAATTTATTTGAAATCACTTGAATCAATGTCAGGTTTTGAGATATAATGAATTATTCACACAAGATTGATAATTTCAAATTTAAGTGGTGTGTGACATTCAAAATATCTAGAATTTCAGATGATTTCAAACAAACAAATTTCAACCATAATAATCATGAATAAAAGTGAAATTCAAGATGTATCACTGTGATTCAAGCCAACCCGAAAATCAATGAAATTATCACAAGTGATAAGAAGCAGTGTACTGTAATGAGTATAATATTTCAAGCTTTTCTAAACTGAATTAGAAGAAACTCAAAACAGCAGATTTGTGTGAAATTTCAATTGTTTTTCAGATCTACAAAAATTTAGAATTCAAATTAACAGTGTTCAAGATATGACACGAATACATCAACACCATTATGAATTCAGAGAATCAGAAAAAAAACTTCAAATCAATTGCAGATATTTACAAAAATAAATTCAAGATCTGGAAAAGATTAAACACATCAGAGTTTTATACAAATGAAGCAAATTTCCAGAAAAAATTATGAATTCTGCAATTGGATGTTAAGGAAGCCCAAAAAAAATATAGCAGTGATAAATAAAAAAAAGATATAGAAGGAGAGATAAACAAAAAATATTTACAAATATGAGTTTAGAGATTATACCTGAAATCGATGTAATAAAATGAATTTCTAACTCAACAGGCTTGGCTAAGGAACTGAAGATGATTCAATGATACGAATTTGTTTGAATCCAATTTCTCTTTCGCAAAGCAGCTCCTCAGCCTTCTCCGGCACCTAACAATTTATAGGATCGAGTGGTCTAACAAAGTTTGTAAAACCACTCACAGTTGCATTCATATGCTTTGGTACCCAGACTTGTTTATATAAAAAACCATTAGAATTTACTTTTATACCCTTAGGAACCCAAATCTATTTGAACTTGACGAAGCCCGTTTTATTTTTTGGGATCCAAGAATGTTTAAATGGTTTATTATAAAACGATTTCTCATCACGATTTTGATTAAAAAATCCTTTGAAATTTTCAGAGTTCAAATTTTCAAAGCAGTTCTTTCCAAATCAGTTCGAGGGAATTTTCAAATCATTTGAATTTTGTTTTCCAAAAGCATCATTTTTCCCGAAGCCAAGGCCAGATTTATTTCCAATAGAAACTTGGTATTGTTACAGCATATTCAACGATTTTTCCCCATTAGAAAATTTATCTAAAGTTGGTTCTAATCGTTGAATTTTGGATTTTAGATCACTATTTTCTTTTAATAAATTTGAGCAATTATTTATAGCGATCTTCTGTTCAGCATTGGACTGTTTCAAAACAAAATTCTCATTTTCAAGCAATTTAATTTTGGCTTAGGATTCGAAAATTTAAAATTCAAATCGTTTTTGTTTTTCAAACTCACCATTCTTGGATTATTCAATCTCGTTTTCAAGTTCTTTCAAAATCAAATTGGATTTTAACAAATTCTCCTTTTCAGCAATTTCAGATTTGGAATTTATATCAGTCTTAAAAATTCCAAATTCCTTTAGTAGAAAATTATTCAAATTTTACAACACAATCTTGTTTTCTTTTAATATCAGAATTTCCTTTTCAAATTTTTGAATGTTTTTACTGAGATGAACAAGATTGGTTTTCAATTTCAAACAATTTTTGCAATCTGAATTTGACGAATTTTTACAATATTCAATTCGTGATTCCAAATCATCAATTTTGCTGGTCAACTCAGAATTCCTAGATTTTAGAGATTTGTTTTTCAACTGAAGTTTATCAACAGATTTAGTTAAATCAACACAAAGAAAACCATATCTTCATAAGAAAATTTTTCTATTTCATTGTCTATTGAGTTTCCATCAGTTGATCCGTTTGAGATATCTTCTGTAAAACCTGTCAAGCATAGATCTGGAGTTGAGTTGACGTTCTAAGGTTTTTAGCACTTGTTGTCAATTTGTCCATACTTCGTATTGAGAGTTTTCCAAATTTCCTGAGTAGTCAAACAACGGGAGATAAGATCAAGTTGATTATTATTAAGATGAGAATAAAGAGCATGCATAGCACGACCATTAATATTCCTATCTATTATATCACCTCCTTTGTTAACAACATCCTAATATTAAATATTAATAGATTTCAAATAGGATATCATTTCTGATTTCAAATTCAAAAAAATCTGAACCATTAAAAATAGATGGAATGCGACTGGACTGACTCTCTATGGACTGACAACTAGAATGACCCATAACTCTAGAGTTAAAGAAATAACCTGCTCTGATACCACTTGTTGGATCTAGATTAACCCTAGAGGGGGGATGAATAGGGTTTATCACAGTTTTTAATAAGAACTAAAAATTTAACGAGATATATAATAAAAACCAGATCACAGAATATAGCAGAAACAGAAATGCAGAAAATAAATCACACACAGATATACCTAGCTTTGGCAAAACCCTGCCTACTGCTGCATTTCTAAGGTTTCTACTAGGTGATAGAACAGATCCTGCATACAAGAGCATGTACACTCGCAAACCCTGCTCCTATTCTAACCCTACGCTCAAAACCCTAAACTGGTCGATATTCCCTCGATCAGATTTCCCCTAGTTACGACACTGTAACCAATAACCCAGATTTTACAGACTCTGTCAACTGTCAGTCAACACCGTGACTGATTCACCCTAGTATTTTACAGACACTAGAAACTGTTTGTTTGTTTACAAAGAAGGCAGAATTAAAAACACTAAAAAATAAAAAAACAAATTTAAAATCGTAGGATTTAAAAGTAAAATCATCCCCTTTTCAATTAAAACATTGGCGTAGCCCATGAATAGTTGGCCAGCCCCATTTGTTATGTGTCCACCCTCATTTGCTTTTATCCGATCACTTTCCTCTTTACTTTGAAATGGCGGCTGAGAATAGGAAAATGAAATCAGGGTATCACTTTGAATCTCCAAATCGTGGTTGTAGAAAGATCTTATTTGTTTCTCTGATGCTTGAGACTTTGTGGCTTTCTGATGCTGATCGGCTTGAGCTCTCTCTCGAACGAAACCCTAAAGAACTGTGAGTTATTCGAATTTCTCTTGAATTCTTTTAAGTTAATTGTATGGGATTTTTTTTCGATAGCTATTGCCTGTGATGTAAGTGGTGTAATATAGGATAAAGGAATCCTATGATAGCTCTCTGATTTCAATATGAATTGGCTTGATCTGTTTCCCTTTTTGGAATTCTCGGCTTTGAAAATCTGAATTTATTCGTGACTGTAATTTTGGTTACCATATATATATCCCACTGATTTGCTTTGATTTTCCTTATTTGGCAATGATATTCTTGGCTTGCGTGATTGTGTACAGAAACTGGATGATTTCTTCCCATAAAAAAAGGTTTGCAGACAATCGAATTTGCATTGAATTGATGATTTCTGATCCATAACTGGAAACATTTGAATTTTAAATTTCCTTTGAATAATTCCCTAATTACTCGAAAATTCAAATTATTTTTTGCCCCAAAAAAAAAACTGAATTGGTTTTAAGGAGGTAACTTGAAATCTTCTTGCCATAAAAATGTTTGATTTGATTTCTTTGTCTTTGTAAATGGCACTAGCATTTATGGAATCTTTTTAAACCTTATCAAATTAGATTGATTCAATCTCAAAAAAAAAATTCTGGAAATAAAACTGCTTTGAATGCTGTCCATTGATTCTGAAACCTGCGGCATTGATATTGCTTGATGAATTGTCAGACAAAATTCTTGTACAAAAATGCCTCTTGTGATTTCATATAAGTAAATTCGATTTTCTGGCTCATGCCATATTTGTTTCCTTGAAACCATACACTGATGTTTTAATCAAAAAATGATCAAACACCAAATACGATGCTTTGAGAGCGCGTCGCCCAATTAGGGGTAAGGTGCTAAGAAAACACGTCACCAAATCAGGGGCAAGGCACTATGAAAAACACGTATGAAGAAATGTGAAACCGTAGTCACAAAAATTAAGGCAACAAGAGAGAGCACACAATTTTAAAGTGGTTCGATCCTATATGGATCTACGTACACTATATAACATTCTTCATTATCAACTTCATGCTACAAAATACAAAATGATATGAATTCTCATGATTTTACAACACATCATTCATTCTCTCCTTTTTGATAGAATTTTGTAGGAATTTAATGGTGAACCTTCAATGGAAATGAAGATTTAATGATAAGTGAAGAGTAAAGCTATGGAAGCCATGGATAAAGCTTGAAGATAGCTTGGAGAAATGATCTTAGCAGCCCTTCGAGGTAGTCCAATCCTCCCCCTCAAATGTGGAGAAGGGGGCTATTTATAGGTGAAGTTTAAGGGTAGTGGCAGGCTTGTAATTAGGGAGTACAGAGGTTGGGTCAGTATTTTTGAGTATATACAGAACTGCCATCGCCACCTGTTGCCAGTTGTCATGCTCTAAACCGACTACATCATCACCGACCGACTAGATTCGTTAATACCTACCATGGAACTGAAGCAGCGAGGCCGAGTAGGTTTCTGGGAAGGCGGGACCGATCACCTTTGGTAGAATCGACCTGGAGGTTCTAATGTAGGAAAGGAACGACCAGGAGCCTTCGATATAAGAAAGAGCGAACCATGCGCTTATATGTCAAGACCGACCCCCTGCTGTTGCTGATTTGAACCGATCAGGTTCGGGAGAATTTGAATGAGCAGGATTAACCTGTCTTTTAGGATCCTAAAGACCAAACATATCAAAGAAGCAGGGCCGACCAGGTACTTTGATGACGAAACCGACCTCTTCCTTTAGATGCTGAAGAATGGGACCGACCAGCCTGCCTTGGGGAGAACCGACCTCTTGAAACCGACTACTTTGATCATGACATCCAGACCGACTCCGCTGCCTGCTCACATTTACTCTATCGAAGCATTTGTCTATTTTATAGATAACATTTGCCCCTCGGAGTTCATAATATTTTATATTAAAACATTATGGACTTCGAATTATGCTGATGATCGTGATCTTCTGCCCTTGTCCAGGAGTCGGTCTGGAATTCGTATGGGTCGATCTTTGTGGGTTTATTGGGAGTAGGCCATGTTAGCCCATCGGCTGTTTAAACCCTCTTTTCATTTGTGACTTTTCCCATTCCTCAAAAACTCAACCTGATTTCTTTTTAATGGCGGAAGCTCCTCACTAAGGAAAATTACCAATCTCTTTTTACTCTTCTTTTTAATTTGAAACTGCATCTTAATTCACACTGATTTTGTTCTTCAGCCAAATTACTGCGTTCTTGCATCTCGAACTTAGCTTTCCGAAACTCGTGATCTCTTCAAAACCTTGAGAGCTTGACTAATCACAGGTATATATGCTTTTAAATTTAGTCAATACCTGATCTTGGTTATTGCAAGTTAGGATTTCTTTGGTATAACTTGGGAAAAACGAACAGATTGGAATAACCATGCTTTAATACAATAGTTCAGAATGGTTGATCTTGGGTTTCAGCTTCACTTAAGATTGTGGATGGTTAAACCAAAATGTTTGACTTCATAGTATCTTTACCTTTGTAATAATGCTCACCATTCATTTGCTTAAATGCTCGAGTTAACAACTTGTGGTAAAGACTTCATTCTTTGTTAAAACCATCCCATTATACTTTTCATGCTTTGTGCTGGTTGTATTATTTATGTTTGGGTTGGTTTTTTATATACTCGAGCTTGGGGTCGGTCCTTACTGTTTGATGTGACCCTCTTGATTTGTTTGACCGTCCAAATCAATCTCCAGGACCGACCTGTTATGCTGTTGGACAAAATCCTGTTTAGCTTGAAACCGACTAGGAGCTAGTCGGTTTATTGCTTGACCTGGAATATGCTTGCCCGAAACCGACCCAGATGGAGTCTATTTAAACCACTCTTTCTATATTTTATGGCTGATTAATAGATGATCCAGAACTTGTATCCTCTTTTATGGCCTGACAGACATGATGCCCTTGTGCAGGATGGCAGGCAAACGCAATGTTGCTGGAAGCCCTCTAGAGGATGTGGAAAATTTGAGGAAAAGACATCGAGCTTACAAATCTCCTATGCTAGAAACTCATTCTTCAGCTAACAGTCTTTTCAAAAAAGCCCTCTCCCTGGATGAACTCCAAGCTATCATCAATAGGCCTTCTTACTACGTCAAGCCTTGCCATCCTGAACTTGCGACCAGATTCGAAGGATGGTACTTTGGTGGAGTATCGACCAACCCTAACATTGATCCATCAGATTACCAAGTTCTTTCAGATGATGTAAACTCCCTCCAGACTGAAGCGCTTGAGCAGCTTGATAAAACAAAAAACTGGGTAGAGAAGCAGTTTGATATGCTTAGCAATTACATAGCCAAAGACCTGACGGGATGGCGTGACCTGGTTAGCAACCTCCAAGGAGTAAATCGCGAACATGTCAAACACATATTCCTCTTAGAGAAAGACAAAGATCATCTCATCCAGGCTCTCAAATCCAGAGATAGGATGATTGCAGAGCTTCTAGGACAAGAGGGGAATGATGGTCCATCTCTTCCTGATGATGAGGAGTGATCTTGTGCTTTGACCGTTCTTTCTTTTGTCCTAGTCCTCGCCTGATACTTTATGTCTCTTGATACTTTTTGCTTTTTGAACAGTTGTGACTGATGACGTAGTAGCTTAGTTGTGCTTTGTGTTGCTTATTCTGCCAACTTAACGAGCGATTACATAAACTTTTGTACTTATACTCAATATCAATCGTCCATATTGATATCGGGTTAGTTTACTAGGAACGATTTAACCTGTTTTTCATTTTAAAGTGAAAAATATGTTTGCGCTGGTCTTGGTTGATTTGATGGTTTTGACCCTATGACAAATCTTTTACGCAAACACGTCATTCAATTCAAACTTGATTACACATCATATTTTATATATGGAAAATACATATCTGTGATTGACTCCTTCTGGAGAAGCACTTGGCATTGATGCCCCCGTTAATAGGTCGGTATTGATCTTCTTTGTTGGAAGGATTTGTTTAATCTCATGAAGAGGGTATAGGTTTTAGGCCGAGTCATTTATCATTTTATGCTCTACATTCTAGCTGAAAGAGCCTGAGCCTCCAAGAGGTTATGGGGTTAAGGAAAAGGTTGGATTCATGGAGCGGGCATCAGTCATCGGCTAAGTCACTCATTGTCATGAGTGTTTCGCATCCCGACTGAAGGAGCCTGGACCTCCGTGAGGTTAAGGTAAAGGTTAGATTCATGGAGCGGGCATCAGTCATCGACTAAGTCACTCATTGTCATGAGTGTTTCGCATCCCGACTGAAGGAGCCTGGACCTCCGTGAGGTTAAGGTAAAGGTATTGATCCACGGAGCGGGCATCAGTCATCGGCTAAAGTCACTTATCGTCATAAGTGCTCGCATTCCGACTGAAGGAGCCTGGACCTCCGTGAGATTTTACCTCTGCTATGGGAGGTTTTTGACCCTTGCTATGGAGGGACTTGTCTCTCTATGGTAGGACTTTGTTTTGCCTCACTATGGGAGGACTTTGTTTATTTGCCCCCGGAGAGGTCTTTGGTTATTTGCCCCCAGAGAGGTCTTTGGTTATTTGCCCCCGGAGAGGTCGTTGGTTATTTGCTCCCGGAGAGGTCTTTGGCTATTTTCCCCCGGAGAGGTCTTTGGCTATTTGCCCCCGGAGTGGTCTTTGGTTATTTGCCCCTGGAGAGGTCTTTGGTTTAGCCTCATGGAGCGGGCATCAGTCATCGGTTACTCCACTCATCGTTATGAGTGTTTCGTCTCCCAACTGAAGGAGCCTGGACCTCCATGAGGTTACACTTTGTATTTGTTGAATTTTTTCCATCTGACTTTTGGCAGTTTTCCCTTGCTTATGTTCCATGATGTGCCTTTCATCGTTGCACCGATATTTTTGCACTTTGAAATTTGGAATCATTAGGGGTCGCCATATTTTATCAGATTGTTGGGGAAATCAAGCATTTATTGGATGACTTGAACAAGAAATAATTGGGATCAGTAAGACCATTGTATGGAGGTAAAGTGGGAGGAGTGAATTTGTTTGGGCGCTCCGCTTGCAGGACCCTCTCGGTGAATGGAGTTCGACTTGGAGAGAAATCCCAGTCCCTTTCGTCATCCTTGCAAGCTTGATTCTTTTTCATAGCCTGCTCAATCATTCCTGCAATATACTCTCCAGTGTTGCATTGTTCCGCAGCACCAACTTTGATACCTTTACCGGATCTTTGCCTTAGCAAGTCAAGACGATTCAAGGATGTAGGAAGTGCCCCTGCGGGACTAACAACATTTCGAGTACATCGGGCAGAACGATTGTTAGCATGTGGCTCGGTGTCCACAACCTTGGCTCCATTATCGTCATGTTCTCGACCTTCAACATCCTCCATGTCATTGTTAAGATTTTGGTCGGAAGCAGAAGAACCTTCCTTCTCATCGAGATTGACTTGAGCCCTTGGAAGAGTAGGATTAGGGTGAACACCGAGGATGGCATCCAATTTCTCCATCATAGCTTTGGTAGCATCATCGACTCGTTGGTTTATGTTGGAAACCACCATGTCCAACTCGCCTTTCGTAACACCAACTCCGCTTATGGAATATTGGCCAACCTCTAGACGATTGGTTTGAGGCGTAGCTTCGTTGTTGGCGATATTGTCGGCTTCTCCAACGGATTTGCTAGTCGCCTTCTTAGACTTCGCCATTATTTCCGATATGGATTTGAACTTCGAAGAATGATTAAGCTTGTGAACGTGATCACGACCCCACGGTGGGCGCCTAATGTTTTAATCAAAAAATGATCAAACACCAAATACGATGCTTTGAGAGCGCGTCGCCCAATTAGAGGTAAGGTGCTAAGAAAACACGTCACCAAATCAGGGGCAAGACACTATGAAAAACAGGTATGAAGAAATGTGAAACCGTAATCACAGAAAATAAGGCAACAAGAGAGAGCACACAATTTTAAAGTGGTTCGATCCTATACGGATCTACGTCCACTATATAACATTCTTCATTATCAACTTCATGCTACAAAATACAAAATGATATGAATTCTCATGATTTTACAGCACATCATTCATTCTCTCCTTTTTGATAGAATTTTGTAGGAATTTAATGGTGAACCTTCAATGGAAATGAAGATTTAATGATGAGTGAAGAGTAAAGCTATGGAAGCCATGGATAAAGCTTGAAGATAGCTTGGAGAAATGATCTTAGCAGCCCTTCGGGGTAGTCCAATCCTCCCCCTCAAATGTGGAGAAGGGGAATATTTATAGGTGAAGTTTAAGGGTAGTGGCAGGCTTGTAATTATGGAGTGCAGAGGTTGGGTCGGCATTTTTGAGTATTTACAGAACTACCATCGCCAGCTGTTGCCAGTTGTCATGCTCTAAAACCGACTACATCATCACCGACCGACCAGATTTGTTAATACCTACCATGGAACTGAAGCAGCGAGGCCAAGTAGGTTTCTGGGAAGGCGGGACCGATCACCTTTGGCAGAACCGACCTGGAGGTTCTGATGTAGGAAAGGAACGACCAGGAGCCTTCGATATAAGAAAGAGCGAACCATGCGCTTATATGTCAAGACCGACCCCTTGCTATTGCTGATTTGAACCGATCAGGTTCGGGAGAATTTGAATGAGCAGGATTGACCTGTCTTTTAGGATCCTAAAGACCGATCATATCAAAGAAGCAGGGCCGACCAGGTACTATGATGACGAAACCGACCTCTTCCTTTAGATGCTGAAGAATGGGATCGACCAGCCTGCCTTGGAGAGAACCAACCTCTCGAAACCGACTACTTTGATCATGACATCCAGACCGACTCCGTTGCCTGCTCATATTTACTCTATCGAAGCATTTGTCTATTTTATAGATAACAACTGATTTTAAACATGAATTTGGCAAACTGAAAAACATGAAATTCTTCTCTTGCATGTTCATGTGACTTCAAACTGAAATGCCACATCATATTGCATGTTGAACCATTACTGTGCTATACTTCTTATGCTTGTGCTACACCTCATGTATTTTGTCCAGTCCTTTGTGATGCTCGACATGCATGTCTAGATCTGATTTGTTGTGCTTGCCATGATACATGAAAATGTGAGTGTGATCATGCATTTGCTACTTTATACACTCATGTACGCTACTCTTTAATGTTGTATAAGAAATGATCCATGAATACTTTGTACATGCACATTGTCTTTCCATTCCTCTGTTCACTGTTGCCAAGACCATGTTGATACACGCAGCTGTGTTCACCCATGTTTTACCCATTTCTGCATATACATGCGAACCTTTGCACCAACCATGTTGCTCATATGTTTTGCTGAAAATTTAAGTTGCTCCATATTTGACCATGAACTTGTTATTACTGCTTTTCCATTTGAGTTGAACATGTTTGTGCAGTTACACCATTAATATTGCTGACTTGATGTGTGTATTGTGAATCTGCATATGTAGATCACCTGTTGTCCATAAGTATGTTAGCCTTCTTTATGCTGATCTACTTGCCTGCTTCATGTTTGCTGCACCATAAATTTTGCCTTTGCATTTGCTCTAATAATTATTCTGAATGATGCCAGATTACATGTACACCATGCTGAAACCATTTGAACTTTGTTTAGACTTGTATCACCAATTTTTGCCTTTCGAGGCTGATCTGAAATTTCTGCTTAACCCTTGACCTTGGCTGGTTTAAAAATATTCATGCATGCTCGACTTTTTGCTGCCTCGTTTTGAACCATGTTTGAACTATGATGACTTTATTTTTCATGTGCACTGAGTCGAGATGGTCCATGTGGCTACTCCTCAGTTGCACACTGATTGGCAAAGCATTGCACACGTGCATATCTATACACGTGTGTATATGCAGCCATCAGACAAGATTTTCTGTCCCTGCACTGTATATACATACGGTCTAGACACAGATGAAACAGATCAAGTCATGAAAAATGATGAGAAACACACCAGAAATATGAGGCAAATAAAATTTTTAAAAATAAGAATTTATATTCGCATATATTCAGTTTAAATTCTATTGTAGTGTACTGTGTGTTTGTTTCTGTTAGACCAAAAAATGGTCCTAACATCCAATTGATCGTATTTTGCAGAGAATATTGAGGAATCATGAACTAAAAACAAGAAAAGTCAATCAACACACGAAATTTATAGTGGTTCGGCGTTAATGAGCCTACATCCACTTCATAGTTTCTCATTTCATTCATGGATTACAATTACAAGGAATTTAATCACTCAATCATTCAAATACAATGAATAATTCTCTCCGAATTCATTGATTTTCATTGGAGAAGAAGGTGGTTATTGGTGGGGGAATTCGGCCATGGCTACCATGTATGAATGAAATGCCAAAAGTCCCTTCAAATGGCCATGTTGTGGTGTATTTATAGTTGTAGAGAAGCTCTGGGCAGTTCCGGTTCGGATGGGCCACGTGGCGTGACCGGAGGAGATTTCAGAAGTAGTGGAGAACGTGGAAAAGTGGCTACCAGGTCGTGCTTTGCCAAGTGGAGTCCGATCCGCAATTGTAGGAGTCGGTTATGCCAAGAGAAGTGGTCAAACTCCATGTGTAGAAGCAGGTCCAATCGGTTCGGATCAGACCCGAACCGAACCAGTTGTTCGAGCAGAATGCCTGCACGCACTTCAGTACAGAATACTTCAGGCGGTTCGGGTAGAGGGTACTCCGATCCGATCCGGGGAAGGGGATCCGATCCGATCCGAATGGAAGGATCCGATCCGATCCGATTCAAAAGGAGGGATCCGATCCGATCCGATAGGGGGATCCGATCCGGTGACATTTGCATGTATAATTCAAATTTTCCATCTTTCTATCACTCCATCCAAGTGATCGCCAATCAATGTAAGTTCATACTCAAGTCCCTGGCTTTGGGTAGCCTGGTCACAAAGCAGGCTAACATTTTGCCCCCCAAAGTACATCTTATCGCAGATGAGATGTGCTTTGATTAAGTCAAGATAATTCTTTTTAGAACGTCATCCACCCTTGAGGAGGTTTTATTAGATTGTTGCGTTACTTCCATGGGTGCTAGTTAGTACAAATTCTATGGAAGGAGTAGTCGAAATGATCGGGTAACCGTTTTAAACATCGTCGAATCAAGATGTTGATCTCCTTCATGATAAGTCAAATAGGGTCGTTGGCTCTTGTGTGAGATCGTGCATACACGGGACATTGCTAAACGACTTCGTTCCAAACGAGTCAAGTGTATTATCGATTCAGGGTTTCTTTTACACATAAGTCAATGTATGAACTAGGTATCCAAATCATGTGGTAGTATAAGAATCTTCTGGCCTTGAGCTAGTATTTAGACTGTTGGGATAGACCACATCATACTTGGTGCATGCGTCTTTCATTTGCGCTCGTCTTGGGACTATCCGGACATCAGGATAGTAATCAGATCATACTAAAAGAAATCCACGAATAAGTTCATCATAATCGTAAGGCAGTAAAGGAGTTCTCCACATTCTCTAGTTGATAGAGTTGTAGATCAATTCTTTGAAGTCATGCTTGACCCATTAGTTGGCTTACTTAGACGGTCAAGATGAATCATGTCATATTCCAGAGATATAAGGTATATGTTCTGAATCAAGCATCGAGTAAGGGTCATGTTCAAAGTCAGTTTGTCAGTTGAAGCTCGTGCTCCCAACATCAGTGGAGGAAAAGCGAAGTCAATGCTCATGCCCTCAGCGTCGGTGGGGGTTGGACCAGGTCAATCGGACATCCAGTCTGTAAGCCTTTGAACTTTCTTTCTTCACATCGGGTTGGAGCTGCAGGTTCAGCAATCTTAGTCACCCTATGTCGTTATGTGCACATTCCCAAGTCATCAAGGGTTGGAGTTGTATATGCGAATAGTCGAATCACATTCGCGTTGGGGTCAACCCATCTGTTTAGCCAGAAAGCAGTGATCGCCTTATTGAGTATATCAGCAAACTTAGATACTCTCCTCGCATCAGCTGCAGAGTTAAGTAAGCTCGTCAATCTTGCAAGCGAGCGAACGTCGTTAGTGAGTTATTCGAGCTCCTTCGTTCACGCTTTGGCATAATCCGAAATAGCCATCATAGTCTTGTTGAGTTTATCTCCCATGCTTGGTTCCATTAAGCTTGACAATCAAGACCACGGGCCCGATTAATGACATTGGTCATTTCCAGAATTGTAAAATCATGTTAGTCTTTCCTAGGGCTTTTCTTTTTCCTTTATTATTTCAAGAGTCAGATGGTGCTCCATTCTATCGTGAAGACATTGAGATCATCCATTTCAACATTAGCACACTCTTATTGCACGAATCTGTCTGTCTCAGGATAGGATTTTCCAACGTTTCTAGGAGAATCTCATGGTAAAGAGATACCGAGGTTTGTTTCAGAGGTGAATCTGCCAAGTCCTCTTGGTGGGTCTCGATGCAAAGAGATTTTGAAGTTTGAGATATCCAGAATACCGGATACTACAGCAATCAACGCTATATATGGTCCAGGTCGATTTACCGATGCCATTGTGGCGGTGATTCTTTCAAGGAATGCATGCAGGGTCTCACCTGATCTCTGTTGAAGCATCAATTAATGTTGCCAATTTGGCCCTCATCTTTGAGAAGTTGTCGCTAATTACCTAATTTTAGCGCTAGTGCCCCCAGTATGAAGTCTTAAATTGGGTCGAAGCCGGTTTCTGGCTTCTTGGTTGCGCATATGTAATAGCCGTCAATCAGGCTTCTGTTTTTTAAGTTTGGATGGTGATCCGCTACTTGGATGTATGCAGGTTGTTCTTGAGGAGCCATTCTTCTGCTTATAGTCTGGGTTATTGTGAAGCTCAGATAATCGTAAATGTGCCAAAAGCTGGCAGATAGTCAGATGATGATGTTCGAAGCTCTTATCTTGTACTTCCCATCCATGGGGATTTTACTAAACGGTGGTCATCAAATCCACGTATTCTCTGAATTCATACTCCCTCATCGAGCTGTGAGTTAGAGTTTGATAGAAAATGATTTGTTCGTGTCTGACTCATGTTAGTTTTGGATCTCCCATCCAAGCTCTGAGGATTGGAGTCGAATTGCGATATGTCAAATTATTGCCACTTCGAATGCTTCTACTTTCCCCCTTCATGAGGAGCCTCATGTTGAGGTTGAGCTGGGTTTTAAACATTCCTTCGAATTGGAGCAAAGGCTGGTCGGGCTTCGTTTAATTTTTCGGTGGCTCTTACATATCCATCGTTTTCATCCAAAATGTTACAGTCGGAAGTTGCATGCTACAAATGCCTGGGAGGAGGTTGGTTGCATCTTGGATATGTAACATTTTGGATGATTGAAAACTTCCGACTGTAACATTTTGCATTTGTAGCATGCAACTTCCGACTGTAACATTTTGGATGAAAACGATGGATATGTAAGAGCCACCGAAAAATTAAACGAAGCCCGACCAGCCTTTGCTCCAATTCGGAGGAATGTTTAAAACCCAGCTCAACCTCAACATGAGGCTCCTCATGAAGGGGGAAAGTAGAAGCATTCGAAGTGGCAATAATTTGACATATCGCAATTCGACTCCAATCCTCAGAGCTTGGATGGGAGATCCAAAACTAACATGAGTCAGACACGAACAAATCATTTTCTATCAAACTCTAACTCACAGCTCGATGAGGGAGTATGAATTCAGAGAATACGTGGATTTGATGACCACCGTTTAGTAAAATCCCCATGGATGGGAAGTACAAGATAAGAGCTTCGAACATCATCATCTGACTATCTGCCAGCTTTTGGCACATTTACGATTATCTGAGCTTCACAATAACCCAGACTATAAGCAGAAGAATGGCTCCTCAAGAACAACCTGCATACATCCAAGTAGCGGATCACCATCCAGACTTAAAAAACAGAAGCCTGATTGACGACTATTACATATGCGCAACCAAGAAGCCAGAAACCGGCTTCGACCCAATTTAAGACTTCATACTGGGGGCACTAGCGCTAAAATTAGGTAATTAGCGACAACTTCTCAAAGATGAGGGCCAAATTGGTAGCATTAATTGATGCTTCAACAGAGATCAGGTGAGACCCTGCATGCATTCCTTGAAAGAATCACCGCCACAATGGCATCGGTAAATCGACCTGGACCATATATAGCGTTGATTGCTGTAGTATCCGGTATTCTGGATATCTCAAACTTCAAAATCTCTTTGCATCGAGACCCACCAAGAGGACTTGGCAGATTCACCTCTGAAACAAACCTCGGTATCTCTTTACCATGATATTCTCCTAGAAACGTTGGAAAATCCTATCCTGAGACAGACAGATTCGTGCAATAAGAGTGTGCTAATGTTGAAATGGATGATCTCAATGTCTTCACGATAGAATGGAGCACCATCTGACTCTTGAAATAATAAAGGAAAAAGAAAAGCCCCAGGAAAGACTAACATGATTTTACAATTCTGGAAATGACCAATGTCATTAATCGGGCCCGTGGTCTTGATTGTCAAGCTTAATGGAACCAAGCATGGGAGATAAACTCAACAAGACTATGATGGCTATTTCGGATTATGCCAAAGCGTGAATGAAGGAGCTCGAATAACTCACTAACGACGTTCGCTCGCTTGCAAGATTGACGAGCTTACTTAACTCTGCAGCTGATGCGAGGAGAGTATCTAAGTTTGCTGATATACTCAATAAGGCGATCACTGCTTTCTGGCTAAACAGATGGGTTGACCCCAACGCGAATGTGATTCGACTATTCGCATATACAACTCCAACCCTTGATGACTTGGGAATGTGCACATAACGACATAGGGTGACTAAGATTGCTGAACCTGCAGCTCCAACCCGATGTGAAGAAAGAAAGTTCAAAGGCTTACAGACTGGATGTCCGATTGACCTGGTCCAACCCCCACCGACGCTGAGGGCATGAGCATTGACTTCGCTTTTCCTCCACTGATGTTCGGAGCACGAGCTTCAACTGACAAACTGACTTTGAACATGACCCTTACTCGATGCTTGATTCAGAACATATACCTTATATCTCTGGAATATGACATGATTCATCTTGACCGTCTAAGTAAGCCAACTAATGGGTCAAGCATGACTTCAAAGAATTGATCTACAACTCTATCAACTAGAGAATGTGGAGAACTCCTTTACTGCCTTACGATTATGATGAACTTATTCGTGGATTTCTTTTAGTATGATCTGATTACTATCCTGATGTCCGGATAGTCCCAAGACGAGCGCAAATGAAAGACGCATGCACCAAGTATGATGTGGTCTATCCCAACAGTCTAAATACTAGCTCAAGGCCAGAAGATTCTTATACTACCACATGATTTGGATATCTAGTTCATACATTGAATTATGTGTAAAAGAAACCCTGAATCGATAATACACTTGACTCGTTTGGGGAACGAAGTCGTTTAGCAATGTCCCGTGTATGCACGATCTCACACAAGAGCCAACGACCCTATATGACTTATCATGAAGGAGATCAACATCTTGATTCGACGATGTTTAAAACGGTTACCCGATCATTTCGACTACTCCTTCCATAGAATTTGTACTAACTAGCACCCATGGAAGTAACGCAACAATCTAATAAAACCTCCTCAAGGGTGGATGACGTTCTAAAAAGAATTATCTTGACTTAATCAAAGCACATCTCATCTGCGATAAGATGTACTTTGGGGGGCAAAATGTTAGCCTGCTTTGTGACCAGGCTACCCAAAGCCAGGGACTTGAGTATGAACTTACATTGATTGGCGATCACTTGGATGGAGTGATAGAAAGATGGAAAATTTGAATTATACATGCAAATGTCACCGGATCGGATCCCCTTATCGGATCGGATCGGATCCCTCCTTTTGAATCGGATCGGATCGGATCCTTCCATTCGGATCGGATCGGATCCCCTTCCCCGGATCGGATCGGAGTACCCTCTACCCGAACCGCTTGAAGTATTCTGTACAGAAGTGCGTGCAGGCATTCTGCTCGAACAACTGGTTCGGTTCGGGTCCGATCCGAACCGATTGGACCTGCTTCTACACATGGAGTTTGACCACTTCTCTTGGCATAACCGACTCCTACAATTGCGGATCGGACTCCACTTGGCAAAGCACGACCTGGTAGCCACTTTTCCACGTTCTCCACTACTTCTGAAATCTCCTCCGGTCACGCCACGTGGCCCATCCGAACCGGAACTGCCCAGAGCTTCTCTACAGCTATAAATACACCACAACATGGCCATTTGAAGGGACTTTTGGCATTTCATTCATACATGGTAGCCATGGCCGAATTCCCCCACCAATAACCACCTTCTTCTCCAATGAAAATCAATGAATTCGGAGAGAATTATTCATTGTATTTGAATGATTGAGTGATTAAATTCCTTGTAATTGTAATCCATGAATGAAATGAGAAACTATGAAGTGGATGTAGGCTCATTAACGCCGAACCACTATAAATTTCGTGTGTTGATTGACTTTTCTTTTTTTTAGTTCATGATTCCTCAATATTCTCTGCAAAATACGATCAATTGGGTGTTAGGACCATTTTTTGGTCTAACAGTTTCATTGTGACCGGTAAGAAGATAATGACTGGACTGACAGAGAACTGTGAAGACAGAAGATTGAATACAAAAGACAGTGTCAGTGTATCAGCGTATCAAGGTGTCTGTAAGTTTAAAAAGAAAAACAAGTGATTGTATATGTATGAGATGTATAGTCGAGTGTGAGTGTGAGAAGCTGTATATATATATATGAATTGTACTGAAGTTTGTAATAAACAAATTTGTTTGAAATAAAATATTATATTATTGTTGTCAAACAAATTTGTCTATTTTATTCAGTTTATTTACAAGTACAATATTCTGTGAAGTGTTTAAATTGTGGAGTTGTAAATAATTGTACTGTTTGAATGTTTGAAATATAATATCCAATTTAAATAAAATATTGTGTAAATATATGAATGTCTGTACAGTCATATTCTATTTAAATATAAATATTATATTCCTGTCTGTGATATATATATATATATATATAGAACAATACAGTAACAAACACATTTAAAATAATATTTATTTGGTTGTTATCATCAAACAAAAATCATATAATTGTGTATACAACTTCGTTATATACAACAGTTGGGTCTAAGTTATGTGGGGTCTTATTTATGTTGTTTTGTAGGCTCTTGGTTATGTTGTACTGGGTCGTAGTAATATGTTTTTATCGAATTGGATGAACGTAGTTTGTATGTTGTTCTTGTAAAATTGTTTTCCATGTTTAAAATAGTTTTTAAATAGTTCAAAACCAAAAGCGAGTTTCCAAAACTCGAACAAAGGCGAGTTTCCAAAACTCGCACAAAGGCGATTTTTCAAAACTCGCCTTTGCAACTCCCCAGACCAAAACTGTTCTATTTTTGCAATTGTTCTAGAAACATGGCTAAATCCGTTATACTTCTCAAAAACAAGCCTATGCACATGAATTTTCCTTTGAACAAAGTACTCATACACTTCATCCTTGTTTAAATCTGTCTGCTTGGCCTACCATTAGATTATTGAACTTATTATTAGTCGTACTCGGTTTTAGGTAATTTGCTCAAACTGGATAAATTCATAGAAGGTATCATTAAAATTACATGTATGCATATTGTTGTGGAAATCTTAAGCAATTTTAACTTTCCTAAACTAATTCCAGCTGTTGCTAAAAATGGCACATTAGTAATGCAAAACATAGAATATGAATGGAGACGCCCAAAGTGCTTTAATTGCAATAGTTTTGGTCACTCAGATAATATTTGTTAATTTACTCAAATCTGGGTTTCAAAATAAATAAATAATATTTATACTAATAACAACAACAACAAAAATAATAATAATTCAATGGAAATTGATTTAAGTTATCAAAAATCTACCATAATGAATTCATGCACTAATAATAATTGTTCAATGGAAATTGATTTAGGAAATAAAAAATATACCATAATGAATTCATGCACATTTGCAGTGGTTGTTCCTCCTATATATGAATAGGCGTCCGAAGATGATCACTCAAATTTAGTAATTAAATGTTTCTCGTACAATTAGCAATTCGGGCATAATGGACACATCTAATACTCGATGTGATCATGAAGTTCCAAATTATACAAGTCAAGCTAACGTAGAAAGGAAGAATAGCCATACAAACACTCATAACATTAAACAATTTAACACAGAAATATCTTCTGCCAGAAAATGTCATGTTGCATCAAATATGGTGAAAATTAACATACATGCAAATAAAATCCCTGATAAAGCAGTACAAATTGATAGTGTGGAACTCAATACTCAAGTTAAGAATGATTGCAATGCCATCATGGAAGACGCAATTGAAACAAATAATTGTTCGTTATCTAAATCCGAAGAATGCTCAATGTGCCATAAGAGCTAGGAGTGTCCACAAAGGAAGAAAATAGGAAGTACCTTTCGAATTCTCAACAACTGCGACTCTGAATGTGATGGCTAACCCTACATGGAATTTGATGACCGTTCATATCAAGATAAAAGAAAAAAGTAGAAAAATAAAAGAAAGATGTGGCTACTTCCTCCCCTGAATCAGGTAGTACTATCTCCACTTTTAGTTAATGGAGTTCCTCGCATGGAACGTTAGGGGGATGAATTAGAAAAAAAAAACTAGAATATAAAACCACGAAGCATTAGAAAAATGCTCTTATATAAAATCTTTCTAAAATTAAGACTATAAAATTGGTTTGTTTCATCCTTTCATTCATAAATTTATGTCACAAAAACATATTCGTTTGACATATTCAACGCCTTTTTAAAGCAAATTCATCAATAAAAATATAAGAGAGAGGTTCAATTTTGTTACACCATACCACGCTAATATCAGCTTTTATCGATTCCAACTGGACATTTTCAAACTTTATCCAACAATATAGAAAGCATGAATACCTATCTTTTTTGCTAGTTGTAATACCTTAGGTGTAACAATCCAGAATTTTATCAATTTAAATTATGGATATTTAATCTATTTAAATATACAGTTTGTACTTTTAATCATTTAAATCTCATTCCAATGTTAGTTTATGATAGAAAATTTATTTTAATCATTCGAAAAATGGTTTTATAGCATTTTCAAAATGCATATAATTTTTGTTATAAATACATATATGTATACATGATGATATAATAAGATTTATGAAGTTGTATTTTATAAAATAAAATTAATAATTTTATGTTAATTATTTTTTGCATAATAAATGGATTTTACAATTTTATATACATACATACATATATATATATATAGGCTGCTATTTGAACACAAAAATTTGACATAAATCAGAGGACATAAAATCTTAAGCATTGGATCAATTTATCTTTATGTGAGAGGTGAAAATCAGGGGTTAGTCCAATGGTTAATAATTTTTGCCCCCGAATTTATGTCAAAATTTTGTGTTTAAGTAGACTTATATATATATATATAATGCAATTTGATATTATAGTGAAATAGGTAAGTTTATTTAAATTATGTTTTTATAAAAATACACTAAATTTGATGTTTAATAACATATATAAACATGTTTTACAATTTAAAAAAAGGAGAAAACAAAATGATGGGTTTAAGCATATGGATATGAATGCAAAAGAGGAAAATTCAACCTAAAGGTACACCAAGTACATAAAGAAATGTAATTTTCAACATAATCATTAAATGCTTTGAACAACCTTGGTTTTAGTGTGGAGGGTTTGAAAATGATTTAAAAGGGGTAATAAAGTCTTTTTTTAGTTTCACTAACATTTATTTTGTTGAAATTTCCATCCTTATATATATATAGTGTGTTACTAAAGGCACCCAAATTTGTTCTTCCTAATACTAGGAGTGATATTGAAGCGACCCGATATCCCCCTTACGGGAAATCACGAATTGAGTTGAGAACAAGCCAAAAAGAAACTCAGAAGGAAGAACATTTGATTGTTAATTACAACAATTCATCAGAATACAAGAATATACAGAGTATGAATGAATATTACACAGAAAATATCAGAGATTTAAATTACATTTAAATACGTTACTGCAGCGGAAAAATAATACAATACACAACTTAAGGAGATATACGGAAACAGAGCTTTCCAGATATCATTCCAGCTGTTAATCAGGATATTGTGAATATAAATCTGCAAAACCAAAACTACTAGCTGCCCTTGTCAAAATAAGGGCACCCAGAGTTTAGGTTAAAACAATAAACTCCAGGTCAGTCATGGGACTGGTGTGAGAACTAAAACATTTATTTAAAACTTCAATTTAAATCAGATATATCAAGGGACCACGCCGTATAACATGGAACGGGTTTCCTCCCAAGAATACCAGTTCATATAACAAAATAGCGCAATGCTTTTTGGAAAAATGAAGCTATTATAAGACCCAGGTCCTATCACACAATGCAACGCAAGCCTGGGGATAGGGTTTTCCCTTATAATAGCCAAACATGCTTAGTACGTTTAAAACAAATCATTTGAAACTATTATAAGTGCATAGTGTATAAAACAACTTCAAATCATAAGTATCAATCATAGACGGCATGAGTACTATATATCATGTCGCCGTACTAGTTCTACAATTAAAACCGCAAAATCACGTATTTGGAAATTGGATTTCCATCTGTGAACCGAGGCAAAAGATAGTTCTCTACCGATTCGAGACTCTCTAGCCCGAGCCTCAGGATCAGAGCTCGAATGACGCTTGGATCGTCAGGGCCGGTCCACCGATGTGGATTAAAATGCCTGAACACTGCGTTTACCCGTCCTTTGGGGCGTAAATGAGCCAAAAAATGACTCCATCCGCTTCACATAGTCACCAGTATATCCGAGGCGCCTAGCAATAGCAACAACCACATAAGTCAAACTCGTCAGGGCGTGTAAAACTACTGACGCCACTTCTAACTAGAAGGAAACGCATGCCCTCCCTGAGGTTCTCTCCTGTTTCTGGTTCACAACCGACGTGTGAGGCTCGCGAATTCACGTTACACAAAGCTATGCCACACAGGCCGTGCTTTGATCATCAACCACAAGACTTTGCTTTTCAACAAAAGTCTTGATCATTTGCCACTTAGGCATGCCACACAGGCAATTCACTCCATGCGTTTGATACCCATCGATATATAACCTCTGAGCTCGTATGTCTCAGAGAAGGGCGTTAAGCAAGAGAATAAATTCTTCACCGCCAAACAGATATATATTCAATAGAAATCAATCACACAGACTGAAATCCAATGTCAGACACACAGTCCATTCACAAGTTCGTTCTGGGTCTGAACGAAACCGGAGGCACCTAGTACCCCGCATATCCATCGATCTCCAAGTACGTCTGGACGACCACTAACTGATTCCCTCCTCTTGGGTGTACGGCCCAATCAAGATCATCAGTAATCACCCAAACGACGTGAAGACCTCCGGTCTTCAACCACCGTCTTCATCTTCGACACCACGTCGAATTAGTTATTCAGAATGGGATAAACCCGGTCTTTCTGAATAACTCGCGTATATAATAAACAAGTGTTACACAAACACTACATATGCCTGATTCCAATTCAGAATATTCTTTCATTCAAATATTCTTATACTTTGGGAAAGGTTCCCATTTATTTTATCAAAGATAAATTCTTTAAATGTAACAACCCTGAATTTTGGGGCCAATTTAAAATTTATTTTAAGTGGTTTTAATGAGTTTTGATATTTAAAATAATCTGTTTTAAATAATAATGATCACAAATTTGATTCAAAATCGAAGTTAGAAGGAATAATTTAATTTTAATTATAAAAAGAGTTAGAAATAGCGCGGTAGTTGAAAAGTCAAACTTGAATTTTGACTGACCGTACAAGACGCAAAATTAAACAGATTTTAGTGAAACCAAAAATATTAGAATCTATTTAAAAATATCTTTCCAACGAATCCGAAAAATTGAAATTTCATAGCAGAAATCAAAAGTTATGGCCAATTCAATTTTTAGAAAGGTCGTTGTAGAATTTATATATATTTTATATATGGCCCGAAAGGCTACTTTTCACATATGTGGGAATTTCGACTCGAAACCACTTCCATTGAGTTCGGAATGATGTTTCTACATTGAAAAAACAGTAAACACTTATGTATTTTGAGTTTCGAAAATTATTTGTTTAAAAATGTATTTTTAATATTAAATATATTGGCCTTAAAAATAGTCATTTTTCGAACGACCTCTGTTTTCGACGAAACCACTTTTGTTGGAACCGGAATGTCAAATTATTGCTAGGTTTCAATTTTTAGAATTTTTCGAATTAATATGTGAGCGTGGGAAAAGAAAATGTGTTTTGACTATTTTAGTCAAATTTAAAAGCCTTAAAAAGGGCTATTTTTCAAATAGTCTCAGAATTCGACAAAAATAATTTTGTTGGGTTCGTATCGTCAAAACAAAGCTAAAATTGATTTTTCGGTAATTTTTAGAATTAATATATAATTATAATTGATTTTTCAGTGTAAACGGACAATTTTTGACTTTAAAAATTCATTAAAAATTCCTACAAGCTCAAAATTGAACGAAATTAATTTTTCTAGGTCCGCAGCGTCAAAACATAGCTAAATATATTTTTCGGGAATTTTTGAAGTTAATTTGTGGGCCCGGTGAATTTTCATGTACGGTCAATATTTAATTAAATAATTTTTAATAGGATTTTAAATAAAAAACACTACAGACATCAGAATTGGGGCCCGAGACATAGCCTATTGCGCTCAGAAGACGTCAAAACCCTAAAAACGATAGTAAGCAGGCCTAATTCTGAGTTTGGACCAAAACGGGCTAATAAAATAATAATTAAATAACCCTAATATAATATTATAAAAGCCACGCACGGGTTCTTCTTCCTCCTCCCGTCATTTTCAACCGCATGAACCCGTAACCACTCAAATTTTCATTCTCCGATTTCTCCCTCAATTCTCAACGAAAACCTTCGTATAAATACTCCTTTCGAAGAGATTTTAGAGCTCTTCCTTCTCCGACAAGAATCACCACCTCCCGTCGCCTGTAGCTCTCGAATTCCGTGCCCAAACCCGCGGCCTTTGCGCCTCCGCCACCACCACATGGCGCCGCCGCACCCCCCCATACTTCCCGGCGTGGATGCACCTCTCCTAGCTCTTCGACCTCCAACAAACCGTTCGTAAAACCGTCAACCGTAGCTCGAGTTATCTCGATTCAAAGTTTTGAACATTAGGTAAAAATTTATTTCAGATTTTGTGACGCTTTTAAATGTCGCAGTGCTAGTTGTAAAAAGCCAGAACTCTAATTTACACATAAATTTCAAATTTAGATCTTTCAGATCCGAAACCGCCGTGACTCCGAACACGAGATCTGATCGAAATCACCTTCATTCCAGAAACAAGCAAGGTGAGAATTCATTTTTAATTTAATATTAATTAATTTAATTATTATTCTTTTGGTGCTTAATGTTGAATGGTGAAAATAAATCGATATGCGATGGATGTTGTTCTATGTTGTGAATTCGAATTGTTTTTTTTGATGATGTGATATTAGATCTGAAATTGAAGTGCTAGATTGGAGTTGGTAATAGATCATATGATTACCTTTTATCGTTGTGGTTGGATTGGTAATGAAAATTTGTCGATGAAAATAAAAAGATCATCTTATTATTGAAAATTAAAAGATGAAAATTTGACGATGTAAATAGAAAGACGATCTTTTTATATAGAGAATAAAAAAAGACAATATTTTTATTGTAAATAAAAAGATCACTTCTTTGTTTTGAAAATAAAAAGATTACATTTTTACATTGTAAAGTAGAAAAGGTAATATTTTTACATTTGTAAATAGAAAAGACTATATTTTTACGTTGTAAAATAGAGAAGTTAATAGTTTTACGTTGCAAAATATAAAAGTTGATGTCTTTACATTGTAAAACATAAAAAGTTGATATTTTTACATTGAAAATATAAAAGTAGATACTTTTACATTGTGAATAAAAGTTGATGCTTTTACATTGTAAGTAAAAGAATGAAATTTTATGTTGTAAAATGAATTTACATCGCATGAATTATATAACATTTTATTTTGATATTTATGAATGAATTTACATCGCATGAATTATATAACATTTTATTTTGATATTTATGAATGAATTTACATCGCATGAATTACATAACATTTTATTTTGTTATTTATGAATGAATCTGCATCGTATGAATTAAATAACATTTTACTATGTAGTTTAAGAATGAATTTACACCGCATGAACAAAAGTTACATTTTACATTGTGAATAAAAGTTGATGCTTTTACATTGTAAGTAAAAGAATGAAATTTTATGTTGTAAAATGAATTTACATCGCATGAATTATATAACATTTTATTTTGATATTTATGAATGAATTTACATCGCATGAATTATATAACATTTTATTTTGATATTTATGAATGAATTTACATCGCATGAATTATATAACATTTTATTTTGATATTTATGAATGAATTTACATCGCATGAATTACATAACATTTTATTTTGTTATTTATGAATGAATCTGCATCGTATGAATTAAATAACATTTTACTATGTAGTTTAAGAATGAATTTACACTGCATGAACAAAAGTTACATTTTTATATGTAATTTATATATAAATTTGCACCGCATGTTGAAAATTACATTTTTCTATGTAATTAAAATGTTAATTTACATTGCATGACGAAAATTACATTTTTCTATGTAATTAAAATGTAAATTTACATTGTATGACGAAAATTACATTTTTATATGTAAATTATAAAGTGAATCAACGTTGAATGTTAAAAAATTACATTTTTCTTTGTAATTAAAAGGAGAATTTCATCGTTTGTCAAAAATTACATTTTTATATGTAAATTATAAAGTGAATCAACGTTGAATGTTAAAAATCACATTTTTCTTTGTAATTAAAAGGGGAATTTCATCGTATGATAAAATTTACATTTTTATATGTAAATTATATAGGAATATACACCGTATTGTAAAAATTACATTTTTCTTTGTAATTAACATGTGAATGCCACTTTATGTTAAAATTTACATTTTTATATGTAAATTATAAAGTGAATTTATGTCGTATGTTAAAAATTACAATTTTCTTTGTAATTAATATGAGAATTCCATCGTATGTTAAAATTTACATTTCTATATGTAAATTATAAAGTGAATTTATGCTTGTTTGTTAAAAATTACATTTTCCTTTGTAATTAACATGGAAATTTCATCGTATGTTAAAATTTACATTTTTATATGTAAATTATATAGGGAATTACACCGTAGGATAAAATTTACGTCTTTATATGTAATTAAAACATGAATTTACATTGTGTGTTAAATATTATATTTTTATATGTAATGTCTATAGGAAAGTATACCGTATGACAAAACTACATTTTTCTATGCAATTAAAGGATGCAATTTCATTGTATGATCGAAATTGCATTTTTCTTATGTATATATGTAACATGAAATGAAAATGAACATTAGAAAATAAATTGATTTATTTCATATGTAATTAGATGTAGTGTTTGCATTGTATTTAAAAATTATATTTTTACAATGTGAATTAGATGTAGTGTTTGCATTGTAATTAGAAATTATATTTTTACAATGTAAATTAGAAGTAATGTTTGCATTGTAATTAAAAATCATACTTTTACAATATAAATTAGATGTAGAGTTTGCATTATCATTAAAAATCATATTTTTACAATGTAAATAGGGAGTAAAGTTTGCATTGTAAAGAAAACTTGCAATTTGGTATGTAAATTTAAAATAGGATTCACTGCAAATATAAGTTACATTTTTATAATGTAACTAAGACGAGAATGTACATTGAAGTTGAAATCTACGTTTCTATATGTAATTTAAAAGTAGGATTTTGAATGTATCAAAATTTACATTTGGATTACATGTAAATAAAAAAAAAAATAGGAATTTGCATAGGAATCAAACTTACATTTTTATGTAAAAAAAAAGGATGGAATTTACATTTTCAATGTAAGGAAAGAATGAATTTATGATGCGGTAATATTATCTTCATTTTCAAATGAATTAAAATTTAGTAAGTATCGATAATTGTGTAGAGCGTTGTTTTAATCAAACGACGTTATTACGATTCAATGATTGTATATATATAATCAAAATTGAACGAATAGGGCATGGTAGTTCGCGTTGTGAAATCGTACTTTTAAACGACTATACAAGAAGATCCGACCGTCGGATTTTCTTGAAACTGAAACCGTTAGGACCGTCTTGGAAAAATCTTTCCAACGATATATATTACATTAAGACCCAATGGTTAGATTATGAGAAATGTAAAAATCCAATTTGGTTGAATGCAGCGCCATAGTCGCCCATGGACTTAAGGCGTCGTTATATAAAAATTTAATTATTTTAAATAATTAAAACAGGAATGAATCATTAATAAAAATAATTATTAATGTGTAAGAAGGATTTTCAATATATATATATATATACGAGGATTATTTGGAAAGTCCGAGTTTATCTCATTCCAAATAATTAAACGACGTTTAAAAATCCAAGATTGGAAGATGGCGTTTGAAGACCGTCAAAATCTCCACATCGAATGGACGATGATGACTGTTGCCTTAGAATGGCTCGCTACCATGATAAGGTAATAGTAGGAGTTGCCCAGACGTAGTGTTGATGAGACGACCCGAACTTCCCCGTGAAGGAAAGCACGGATAGAATTGAGGACAAGACAAATAGAACGCATACAGAAGAACATTTCATTGTTATTACAACAATTCCATCAGATACAAGAACATACAGAGTATAAATGAATAAATTACATTCGACAAATATCAGAGATTACAATAAATTACATAGCAGCGGAAAAATATACAAAACATAACTGGAAGTGATACACGGATACAGAGCTTTCCGAGCATCGTTCCAGCTGTAAATCAGGACCCTGTGGAGATAAATCTGCAAAAACCAAAACTACTAGCTGCCCGTGCGGAAAATAGGGGCACCCAGAGTTTAGGTTAAAACAATAAACTCCAGGTCAGTCATGTGACTGGTGTGAGAACTAAAACAGTTATTAATATTGGTTTTAAAGTTAGGTAGATCAGGGGACCACGCCGTATAACACGGAACGGGTTTCCTTCCAAGAATACCAGTGCATAGAACAAACAGCGCAATGCTAAATAAAGAAAAATGAAGCTGTTATAAGACCCAGGTCCCATCACACAATGCAACGCAAGCCGGAGGATAGGGTTTTCCCTTATAACAGCCAAGGCATGCTTGATACGTTTAAAACAAATCATTTGATACTATTTTAGGTGCATAGTGTCAAAACAATTTCAATCATAAATATCAATCATAGACGGCATGGGTACCATATATCATGTCGCCATACTAGTTCTACAATTAAAACCGCAATATCACGTATTGGAAATTGGATTCCATCATGAGTCGAGGCAAGGGGCAAGCTCCTCTCCGCGTTCGAGACACTCTAGCAATGCCTCGGGACCGCACACAGCAATCCCCTGGATCCTCCAAGGCCGGTCCTCTCTTACTTTTGAGGATTGGCAATTCCTGAACACACGTTTCCCGGTCCTTACAGACCTATATCCGAGGCGCCTCGTATCCAACAACCACACAGGTGAAAAGTATATAAATGTCAGGGCTGGTAGGTCACTGACACCACCCTAGCTAGAAAGAAACGTCGTGCACTCCTTGGGTCCGTATCCCGTTTTTGACTCATACCGATGTGTGAGGCTCGCGAATTCACGTTATACACAAAGCTACGCCACACAGGCCGTGCTTTGATAATCAACCACAAGACTTTGCTTTTCAACAGAAGCCTTGATCAATTGCCACTTACGCATGCCACATTGGCTATTCACTCCATGCGACTGATGTCCATCGATATACAACCTCTGAGCTCGTACGTCTCAGAGAAGGGCGTTAAGAGAGAGAATAAATTCTCCGCCGCCAAACAGATGTATATTTAATAAAGATCAATCAACACAGAATAAAATCTAATGTCAGACACACAATCCATTTACAAGTTCGTTCTGGGTCTGAACGAAACCGGAGGCACTTTCCTCGCATATCCATCCATCTCCAAGTACGTCTGGACGATCACCAACTGTTTCCCTCATCCTGGGTGTACAGCCCAATCAAGATCATCAGTAATCACCCAAACGATGTGAAGACTTCCGGTCTTCAACCACCGTCTTCATCTTTGACATCTCGTCGAATCGGTTATTCAGAATGGGTAAAAACCCGGCCTTTCTGAATAACCCACGTATATGATAAACAAATGTTACACAAACACAACAAATGCCTCATTCCAACTCAGAATATTCTTTTATTCACAAAATCACATTCTTAGGGAAATGTTCCCATTAATTTTATCCAAGATAAATTCTTCTAAATTTATTCTATAATCTTCCTTTGGATATCATTTCAAGCTAGTCGGGATTAGCGAACCACACCGAAGTAATTATTTATTTTATTTCCCAATCCCAACCTATATATCCCATGGATAAAACTGGCAACACTCCACATCTAACACCACGGTGTTATCGGTAAATTTAATTACCATTTCACGTTCAAATCTATTTAAAGATTTAACTATCGCTTTGGAGCAAAACTGGTGATACTCCACTCTCGATCACTTTTCAGATTTGATAATTTAAATTATCAATTCACATTTTAATCTAATTAAAGATTCATTAAAACTCCACTTAGTTTTAATCTTTTCAAAATTCGATATCTTGCCTTTACTGGGTTAAAGAACCAGTGTCATCTAAAACACGATTCACGATAAACCCAAATCACATTTGATATTAAATACAAGGCTCTGAATAGAAAATATATCGGCTTATATTCAATATCAAATTCTGAAACCAACATATATCGTATTGGAAATAACGATATAAAATATATCTTTCAAATTCCCATAACAATATCTGTATAGTCACGAAATCCAACATCGAAATTTTCCGAAGATAATTTCGATTCAAATCCATTCCAATTCACGTATGGGAATATTGATTATTTTTAAAATCATTTTCAAATTCAATTTATTTATTTCAACAATAAATTGATTTTAATTCTAGTTCAAACTAGTTCATTTCGATAAAAATCTATTTTTATCTTTTCAAATGTGGAGTTTTTCACCCCAGTTCTTTCCAATTCACATATTACGATTTTACACAAATTATCAATATTTTTAATAATTTTATCAAGGCCCGTACAGTCGATTTCCATCAACGGCTATCGAACTGCACTTACAACGACCTTTTTCAAATTTGATTTGGACATAATTCCAAATCCAACCGTTAGATTTCAAATTTCTAATATTCATTGGAAAGCTCTTTTCGATACGAACCCAACGGTTCCGGTTTTAGGAGAATCCGACGGTCGGATCTCCCGTAATGTCCGTTTGAAATAAATGGTCGAAATTCACGAACTGCCGCGGCGCGGCGCGTTCTATTCAGGCCATTATATATATATATATATATATATATATATATATATAATATATATTATATATATTTCGTCGATTTCCTTTTAAAACGTATTTTATAAATCGTTTTAAATTCGTTTCTAAAACAATTCAACTTCTACATTCAATTTCAAATCGATTTGATTTCCATTCAACTCGAATTCATTCCCATTTTATTTAATTCGAATTCAAATTCATTTCAATTCAATTTAAATTCAAATTCGTTTCAATTCAAATTGATTTCAATTTAATTTCGATTCGAATTCAATTAAATTTCCGTTCGTTTTCAATTCAACTTGAATTTGTTTTATATTCAATTCCATTCGAAGTCCTTTTATATTCAATTCAAATTCGTTTTCTTTTCAATTCGAATTTGCTATAATATTCATTTCAATTTGAATAAAATCGATATAAATCTCGTTCACGTCAAATGGCGCAAAACTAATCAACACGGCTTTATATTTTCCACAACTTCTTTATTCTATTCAACAAATGAATATTTATCCCATTCAATACATGAATCTATATTTCTTTCAACACACGACTAATCTCAACCCATGAGTGCTGTCAACACATCACTATTGTTGTTATGTAAAATATTTTATAAAACTATGGTATCTATCGTTTGATTTTAATTAGACTCCACTGTGAAGTAGTTCTAATTTTAAATATGATAAAGATGTAAATTTCATTGTATAAAATATTTCACTCAACACATGAACATCGTCAACACATGACTATTTTTATATTCAACACATGAATCTTCTTTTATAATATTCATTATTTTCCCGATTGGAATGAGGCCCAATCAATCACCATATAACGTTAATTATATGGATTCCATACAACACATGTATATAATAGCATTGAAAAATAATCAACCATCAACCAAAGTGCACTACACTGTATAAGCATCAAATATAAATAATCGAAGCTTACACAGTCTGTCGACCAATCGATCGACATATTTAATCAATCAGGATGAGTGAACTTCAAATTTCATCCCAACACCCGTGTGGGGTTTCAAACAATCAAACATAGATTTTATTTGTGCAGTCGGGCAATGTGTAAAATTTATCGACCCAATCAATGTCCTTCAAATAGGTGTACATAAACAAACCGTCCGGTTTGTAAATGAATATTTTATTTTATTCACTTCCACGTTAAAAATTATATTTTTAACAATAAAACATTCTATTTCAACACATGAATTTCTATTCATTTCATTTATTCAATAAAATGATATTTTTATTTTCTAACATATTTTAGAAAATTTCGACTGCATAACGGCACGATACTAGAAACGGGACAAGGCCTAGCCTTATCCCCGGTCTAGTGAAGGCCCACGCCATTCACACATCAATCAAGTCCATTCAATTCACCAAACAATTCAATTCAAACCAAATAATCTAACCAACTACACAACCAAACAATTTAAACAAACAAGCCATCCATGGTCTGTGGATGACGGGTGTCGGGTGCTACTAAGCACCGTCTGCATCCTAGCATATATACATATATAACTAGAAAAAGAAGTTTAGAGTGAGAAGTTCTCACCGATAGCTATCCAATACCACGACTCTTCACTGATAAAAATCTTCTTCATTCTCGCCTTTTTATCCCCTTCGTTGCCCGTAGTCACTATATATATAAAAATCACACATTTTTATATTTTGATGTCTTTAAAAATAAAAATCACATTTTTATTTATTCACTTTCAATTTAAAATTCATATTTTCATAATCACTTTGTATATTTAAAAATCGAATTTTTACTACTATGTTATATAGATAAAAATTATATTTTTATCACGCTATTTTCCACCTAAAGATTTCGCCATTTCTAAAATAAAGATTTCATCTTTATAAAAACATAGACTTCGCCTTTTCAAATTTAAAGATTTCATCTTTATAAAAATCTCATTTTTATTTTTCTACACATATAAAGATGATATTTTTAATATCCCCATCATGTAAAAATTATATTTTTAATTCTTTAAAAATATAAAAATCATATTTTTACATCTTCTATAAAGTAAAGATTATATTTTTAATACTTTAAAAATATAAAAGCCATATTTTTATTACTTTAAAAAATATAAAAATCATATTTTTTACTTTAAAACTGAAAATAAATTCACCTCTTTATACATATCGATCTTATATATTTTTCAAAGATTATTACATGAAAAAAAAACTGAAAAGAAATAAAAAATAAATGTAAATAAATATAAAACTCACCTTATTTCGATTTTTGTTTCATCTACCGAGGAGGAGGGGGGTCCACCTACGGCGCCAGAGGTCGAGAAACGTGGGTGGAGGCTGTGGCAAGCCAGGGTGTTGCGGCGGTGTTCAGATCGAGGGATGGTGGCGCGTGGTCTTCGATTGAGATGGGGGGAGTCGAGATCCTCGCTGGAGGAGGGGGGGAATCGGAGAAGGGGGAAGGGCGTCTGGGCGGCGCAGCGCGTTCGGTGGCTGGTCAGAGCGTGTGGGCGACGGGGTTCGCCTGGGCGTGGAGGAGGAGAAGAAGAGGCGGGGGGGGGGGGGGGGAGCAGGAGGAAGGGGAGATGGCGCGAGGGGGGGGGGATGAACGGAAGGGGGAGGGTTGCGGTGAACTACGGCGGAAGGGGGAAGCGGGAAAAGCGGATCGAGTTTTGATTTCTTTAGGCGTTGACTGAAATAATGGGAAGGGAGGGAGAGAATAAAGGGGAAAGTTTATTTATATTATTTTATTAATTTATTTTAAATCTCCTCCTAAAAGCACCTTTTTAATTCGAACTCAGAATTGAACCCACCGACTGTCGTCCCTAGCGTTCTACCCCCATTCCGAACACAATGGGATATGTATCGTAAGTTGATTTGATCGTTTGAATCAATTCCCGTTTAATTTACATTTAAATCACTATATTGAATTTTAAACGTACATTTCAAATTACCGGGGTCACATACTAACTCTAAAAATTCCCGAAAAATATTTTCTAGCTTCGTATTGATGATACGGTCCTAACAAAACTAGTTTCGTCAAATTCTGAGACCGTTAGAAAAATGGCCATTTTCCAGTCGATTAAAATCAACTGAAACTGGTCAAACGCGTTTTCCTTTGCCACGCTCACATATTGATTCAGAAAATTATGAAATTTAAAACCTAGCAATAACTTTACATCATGGACCCAACAAAAGTGGTTTCGTCGAAATCCGAGGTCATTTGCAAAATGTCTATTTTTAAGGGCCTGAATTCCATAGCGACTATTCAGAATTTTCAACTGGACATATCTTTTGATTCCCGCTATGAAATCTTGATTTTTCGGATTCGTTGGAAAGATATCTTCAATTAGACCCTATTGTTTTTTGTTTCACTAAAATCCGGATTGTTTTGCACCCGGTGCATTCAATTGAAGTTTGAAATCGAATTATCGAACTACCGCGCCATTTTCAATTCTATTTATAATTATATATAATTATTTATATTCTAACGACGACGTATATAATATATACGTCGAATTCTATTCTAAACATTTTTCTCGTCGATATTATTTAAAATAATTCGTTTTAAATATTCAAAATTCGCTAAAATTGCCAAAATAAAAATTTTAAACTGGCCCAGAATTTTCCGGTATATTACAATCTCTCCCACTTAAAACTTTTCGTCCCCGAAAAGGAACAAAGTCGAAAGTGGTTTGATTAATCAGCTCTACGTTCGATCCGGCTTCCATTCTCCAACTTTTCAGTTTCTGAGAATTTTCAAATTCTTCAACAATTTGGCTAATACCCTAAATTTTCGAAAAATTTCGCCATAACCTCCCCTGCACCGGGAGCATCGGGGAATTTCAAATAGCTTCCCCGGTCCTTCAGATCTCAAAAAGAAAAAGAAAAAGCCAATAGGCTCATAAAATCATCATCACCCAAACAAAACAGTAAATTATGTAGTAAACATGTACCTATTTGTCGGGCAAACAAATTTTATTCTTCGGTTCTAGTCTCCTTGCTATGACCTGTTCAATGTAAATATATGTATATGCATGCAAATGCGACCAATTTTCAATATAATTCAATATTTGGTGCAATTAGGCATAATGGTTCAAAATTATCAATCAAATAAACAAACAACACAAACATCAATCTATTAGTGGATTAGAGTTTCAAATTCATAATTTTGATACATATACAGAAAATCATGTTTTTGATGCCAATCACAACAAATAAAGTTAGCTATATTAGTTTTGGTTCTCACACCAGTCTAATGGAAATATATAGATATCACACCTTCGAAACACGAATATAAATACTGAAGATGTGGCCACATCACCAGAATTATCCCCGGGTGTCTAGAATGTGACTCTATATCTATCCAGTATATTAAAACTTCGAATATACGTTCATGACGCGTATACGCGAAATCTTTATATATTGGATTGTCCATATTCAAAATAAATAAATATTCAAATACGTATAAAACGATTTAAATTTTAAAACAAAATTGTTTTCATTTGGAAAAATATACTCTTCGCACTCGTTCTAGGATACTACTGATCCTATCTCTAACGAGTCATTCTAATTGGATATTACTAATCCAATATCTGATGAATTCTTTCGTATGGTTCTAATGTGCCTTGTTCTCGAGCTCTGTAAACCAAAGCTCTGATACCAAACTGAGACGACCCGAACTTCCCCGTGAAGGAAAGCACGGATAGAATTGAGGACAAGACAAAATAGAACGCATACAGAAGAACATTTCATTGTTATTACAACAATTCCATCAGATACAAGAATATACAGAGTATAAATGAATAAATTACATTCGACAAATATCAGAGATTACAATAAATTACATAGCAGCGGAAAAATGTACAAAACATAACTGGAAGTGATACACGGATACAGAGCTTTCCGAGCATCGTTCCAGCTGTAAATCAGGACCCTGTGGATATAAATCTGCAAAAACCAAAACTACTAGCTGCCCGTGCGGAAAATAGGGGCACCCAGAGTTTAGGTTAAAACAATAAACTCCAGGTCAGTCATGTAACTGGTGTGAGAACTAAAACAATTATTAATATTGGTTTTAAAGTTAGGTAGATCAAGGGACCACGCCGTATAACACGGAACGGGTTTCCTCCCAAGAATACCAGTGCATAGAACAAACAGCGCAATGCTAAATAAAGAAAAATGAAGCTGTTATAAGACCCAGGTCCCATCACACAATGCAACGCAAGCCGGAGGATAGGGTTTTCCCTCATAACAGCCAAAGCATACTTGATACGTTTAAAACAAATCATTTGATACTATTTTAGGTGCATAGTGTCAAAACAATTTCAATCACAAATATCAATCATAGACGGCATGGGTACCATATATCATGTCGCCATACTAGTTCTACAATTAAAACCGCAATATCACGTATTGGAAATTGGATTCCATCATGAGTCGAGGCAAGGGGCAAGCTCCTCTCCGCGTTCGAGACACTCTAGCAATGCCTCAGGACCGCACACAGCAATCCCCTGGATCCTCCAAGGCCGGTCCTCTCTTACTTTTGAGGATTGGCAATTCCTGAACACACGTTTCCCGGTCCTTACAGACCTATATCCGAGGCGCCTCGTATCCAACAACCACACAGGTGAAAAGTATATAAATGTCAGGGCTGGTAGGTCACTGACACCACCCTAGCTAGAAAGAAACGTCGTGCACTCCTTGGGTCCGTATCCCGTTTTTGACTCATACCAATGTGTGAGGCTCGCGAATTCACGTTATACACAAAGCTACGCCACACAGGCCGTGTTTTGATCATCAACCACAAGACTTTGCTTTTCAACAGAAGCCTTGATCAATTGCCACTTACGCATGCCACATTGACAATTCACTCCATGCGACTGATGTCCATCGATATACAACCTCTGAGCTCGTACGTCTCAGAGAAGGGCGTTAAGCAAGAGAATAAATTCTCCGCCGCCAAACAGATGTATATTTAATAAAGATCAATCAACATAGAATAAAATCCAATGTCAGACACACAATCCATTTACAAGTTCGTTCTGGGTCTGAACGAAACCGGAGGCACTTTCCTCGCATATCCATCCATCTCCAAGTACGTCTGGACGATCACCAACTGTTTCCCTCATCCTGGGTGTACAGCCCAATCAAGATCATCAGTAATCACCCAAACGATGTGAAGACTTCCGGTCTTCAACCACCGTCTTCATCTTTGACATCTCGTCGAATCGGTTATTCAGAATGGGTAAAAACCCGGCCTTTCTGAATAACCCACGTATATGATAAACAAATGTTACACAAACACAACAAATGCCTCATTCCAACTCAGAATATTCTTTTATTCACAAAATCACATTCTTAGGGAAATGTTCCCATTAATTTTATCCAAGATAAATTCTTCTAAATTTATTCTATAATCTTCCTTTGGATATCATTTCAAGCTAGTCGGGATTAGCGAACCACACCGAAGTAATTATTTATTTTATTTCCCAATCCCAACCTATATATCCCATGGAGAAAACTGGCAACACTCCACATCTAACACCACGGTGTTATCGGTAAATTTAATTACCATTTCACGTTCAAATCTATTTAAAGATTTAACTATCGCTTTGGAGCAAAACTGGTGATACTCCACTCTCGATCACTTTTCAGATTTGATAATTTAAATTATCAATTCACATTTTAATCTAATTAAAGATTCATTAAAACTCCACTTAGTTTTAATCTTTTCAAAATTCGATATCTTGCCTTTACTGGGTTAAAGAACCAGTGTCATCTAAAACACGATTCACGATAAACCCAAATCACATTTGATATTAAATACAAGGCTCTGAATAGAAAATATATCGGCTTATATTCAATATCAAATTCTGAAACCAACATATATCGTATTGGAAATAACGATATAAAATATATCTTTCAAATTCCCATAACAATATCTGTATAGTCACGAAATCCAACATCGAAATATTCCGAAGATAATTTCGATTCAAATCCATTCCAATTCACGTATGGGAATATTGATTATTTTTAAAATCATTTTCAAATTCAATTTATTTATTTCAACAATAAATAGATTTTAATTCTAGTTCAAACTAGTTCATTTCGATAAAAAACTATTTTTATCTTTTCAAATGTGGAGTTTTTCACCCTAATCCTTTCCAATTCACATATTATGATTTTACACAAATTATCAATATTTTTAATAATTTTATCAAGGCCCGTACAGTCGATTTCCATCAACGGCTATCGAACTGCACTTACAGCGACCTTTTTCAAATTTGATTTGGACATAATTCCAAATCCAACCGTTAGATTTCAAATTTCTAATATTCATTGGAAAGCTCTTTTCGATACGAACCCAACGGTTCCGGTTTTAGGAGAATCCGACGGTCGGATCTCCCGTAATGTCCGTTTGAAATAAATGGTCGAAATTCACGAACTGCCGCGGCGCGGCGCGTTCTATTCAGGCCATTATATATATATATAATATATATTATATATATTTCGTCGATTTCCTTTTAAAACGTATTTTATAAATCGTTTTAAATTCGTTTCTAAAACAATTCAACTTCTACATTCAATTTCAAATCGATTTGATTTCCATTCAACTCGAATTCATTCCCATTTTATTTAATTCAAATTCAAATTCATTTCAATTCAATTTAAATTCAAATTCGTTTCAATTCAAATTGATTTCAATTTAATTTCGATTCGAATTCAATTAAATTTCCGTTCGTTTTCAATTCAACTTGAATTTGTTTTATATTCAATTCCATTCGAAGTCCTTTTATATTCAATTCAAATTCGTTTTCTTTTCAATTCGAATTTGCTATAATATTCATTTCAATTTGAATAAAATCGATATAAATCTCGTTCACGTCAAATGGCGCAAAACTAATCAACACGGCTTTATATTTTCCACAACTTCTTTATTCTATTCAACAAATGAATATTTATCCCATTCAATACATGAATCTATATTTCTTTCAACACACGACTAATCTCAACCCATGAGTGCTGTCAACACATCACTATTGTTGTTATGTAAAATATTTTATAAAACTATGGTATCTATCGTTTGATTTTAATTAGACTCCATTGTGAAGTAGTTCTAATTTTAAATATGATAAAGATGTAAATTTCATTGTATAAAATATTTCACTCAACACATGAACATCGTCAACACATGACTATTTTTATATTCAACACATGAATCTTCTTTTATAATATTAATTATTTTCCCGATTGGAATGAGGCCCAATCAATCACCATATAACGTTAATTATATGGATTCCATACAACACATGTATATAATAGCATTGAAAAATAATCAACCATCAACCAAAGTGCACTACACTGTATAAGCATCAAATATAAATAATCGACGCTTACACAGTCTGTCGACCAATCGATCGACATATTAAATCAATCAGGATGAGTGAACTTCAAATTTCATCCCAACACCCGTGTGGGGTTTCAAACAATCAAACATAGATTTTATTTGTGCAGTCGGGCGATGTGTAAAATTTATCGACCCAATCAATGTCCTTCAAATAGGTGTACATAAACAAACCGTCCGGTTTGTAAATGAATATTTTATTTTATTCACTTCCACGTTAAAAATTATATTTTTAACAATAAAACATTCTATTTCAACACATGAATTTCTATTCATTTCATTTATTCAATAAAATGATATTTTTATTTTCTAACATATTTTAGAAAATTTCGGCGGCATAACGGCACGATACTAGAAACGGGACAAGGCCTAGCCTTATCCCCGGTCTAGTGAAGGCCCACGCCATTCACACATCAATCAAGTCCATTCAATTCACCAAACAATTCAATTCAAACCAAATAATCTAACCAACTACACAACCAAACAATTTAAACAAACAAGCCATCCATGGTCTGTGGATGACGGGTGTCGGGTGCTACTAAGCACCGTCTGCATCCTAGCATATATACATATATAACTAGAAAAAGAAGTTTAGAGTGAGAAGTTCTCACCGATAGCTATCCAATACCACGACTCTTCACTGATAAAAATCTTCTTCATTCTCGCCTTTTTATCCCCTTCGTTGCCCGTAGTCACTATATATATAAAAATCACACATTTTAATATTTTGATGTCTTTAAAAATAAAAATCACATTTTTATTTATTCACTTTCAATTTAAAATTCATATTTTCATAATCACTTTGTATATTTAAAAATCGTTTTTTTACTACTATGTTATATAGATAAAAATTATATTTTTATCACGCTATTTTCCACCTAAAGATTTCGCCATTTCTAAAATAAAGATTTCATCTTTATAAAAACATAGACTTCGCCTTTTCAAATTTAAAGATTTCATCTTTATAAAAATCTCATTTTTATTTTTCTACACATATAAAGATGATATTTTTAATATCCCCATCATGTAAAAATTATATTTTTAATTCTTTAAAAATATAAAAATCATATTTTTACATCTTCTATAAAGTAAAGATTATATTTTTAATACTTTAAAAATATAAAAGCCATATTTTTATTTCTTTAAAAAATATAAAAATCATATTTTTACTTTAAAACTGAAAATAAATTCACCTCTTTATACATATCGATCTTATATATTTTTCAAAGATTATTACATGAAAAAAAAACTGAAAAGAAATTAAAAATAAATGTAAATAAATATAAAACTCACCTTATTTCGATTTTTGTTTCATCTACCGAGGAGGAGGGGGGTCCACCTACGGCGCCAGAGGTCGAGAAACGCGGGTGGAGGCTGTGGCAAGCCAGGGTGTTGCGGTGGTGTTCAGATCGAGGGATGGTGGCGCGTGGTCTTCGATTGAGATGGGAGGAGTCGAGATCCTCGCTGGAGGAGGGGGGGAATCGGAGAAGGGGGAAGGGCGTCTGGGCGGCGCAGCGCGTTCGGTGGCGGGTCAGAGCGTGTGGGCGACGGGGTTCGCCTGGGCGTGGAGGAGGAGAAGAAGAGGCGGGGGGGGGGGGGGAAGCAGGAGGAAGGGGAGATGGCGCGAGGGGGGGAGATGAACGGAAGGGGGAGGGTTGCGGTGAACTACGGCGGAAGGGGGAAGCGGGAAAAGCGGATCGAGTTTTGATTTCTTTAGGCGTTGACTGAAACAATGGGAAGGGAGGGAGAGAATAAAGGGGAAAGTTTATTTATATTATTTTACTGATTTATTTTAAATCTCCTCCTAAAAGCACCTTTTTAATTCGAACTCAGAATTGAACCCACCGACTGTCGTCCCTAGCGTTTTACCCCCATTCCGAACACAATGGGATATGTATCGTAAGTTGATTTGATCGTTTGAATCAGTTCCTGTTTAATTTACATTTAAATCACTATATTGAATTTTAAATGTACATTTCAAATTACCGGGGTCACATACTAACTCTAAAAATTCCCGAAAAATATTTTCTAGCTTCGTATTGATGATACGGTTCTAACAAAACTAGTTTCGTCAAATTTTGAGACCGTTAGAAAAATGGCCATTTTCCAGTCGATTAAAATCAACTGAAACTGGTCAAACGCGTTTTCCTTTGCCACGCTCACATATTGATTCAGAAAATTATGAAATTTAAAACCTAGCAATAACTTTACATCATGGACCCAACAAAAGTGGTTTCGTCGAAATCCGAGGTCATTTGCAAAATGTCTATTTTAAGGGCCTGAATTCCATAGCGACTATTCAGAATTTTCAACTGGACATATCTTTTGATTCCCGCTATGAAATCTTGATTTTTCGGATTCGTTGGAAAGATATCTTCAATTAGACCCTATTGTTTTTTGTTTCACTAAAATCCGGATTGTTTTGCACCCGGTGCATTCAATTGAAGTTTGAAATCGAATTATCGAACTACCGCGCCATTTTCAATTCTATTTATAATTATATATAATTATTTATATTCTAACGACGACGTATATAATATATACGTCGAATTCTATTCTAAACATTTTTCTCGTCGATATTATTTAAAATAATTCGTTTTAAATGTTCAAAATTCGCTAAAATTGCCAAAATAAAAATTTTAAACTGGCCCAGAATTTTCCGGGTTATTACAGTTGATTTGTACGGATTTGGTTTTCGCTCAGACCCAGAGCATAAGCTTATAAATGGATTGTGTGTCTGACATCGTACCCCATTATATATCATGTTATTAATCTTCTGTCGAATGTATGGATGTTTGGTGGCGGATAATTTATTCTCTTGCTTAACACCGGTTCATATATTTCGGCAAAGGATTGGTAGTGTGATATGGAGTGATGATGTGGCATGCTAAGATGCATATGATCAAGGCTTTGTTGAAAAGCAGGCCTTGTGGGACGATCAAAGCATAGTCTGTTTAGGCATAGCTTTGTGTATAGCGTGACTTCGCGAGCCTCACACACCGGCGGAGTCTAAAACGGGAGAAGGGAACGCAGGGAGAGCAGCACGTTTCTTTCTAGCTAGAGTGGTGTCAATGACCTACCAGCCCTGACATTTTACTTATGTGGATGATGGAATGAGGCGCCTCGATAGGTCCTATAGGACCGGGAAACGTGGGTTCAGGAATTGCCAATCCACGAAGCTGTATGTGTGGACCGGCCCTGCAGGATCCAAGGGTTAACTGCGGGGAATCCTGAGACATTAGCTAGAGTGTCTCGAATCGGTAGGAGCTCCTCCCTAGCCTTGTGATTGACACTGAAAAGTGTTTATTTTATTACTCTTATGCTTTATCTTTTGTAAATAAATAAATGATACTTTGGTTACTTTTGTATGTTTTTACAGGATGTCAAGAAATGCCTCCTTCAATTCAAATCAAAGGCCAACTACAAGAAAGAGCTACTTCCTCACATCAAATTCATTTCAATTGCAAAAGAAGTAGTAGCTCACTGGTTAAGGCATAGGAATTGGTGCTGAGAGACCTGAGTTCGAACCCCGTCAAGCTCACTTTTTGCCAAAGAAACGGAGCGCGCTCTCACTGGCCCCTTTGCTTTGAGAAATATCTGGATTAGGGTTATGTTATATATATACGTACACATATTCATGGGTATGTATTTATGATGTGCACCAATTAACATTTCAGCAATAGCCATATTCTCATCATGGAAGTAAATTCAAATCATTCAATTTCAATCAGAAGAATTTTTGATTGAATTGTTGCCAAGAAGAAAAACCAATTTTGAAGATTTTATCTTATATTTCCTTTGGAGTCTGATAAGCGTCCTTGTTTGGAAGAATTAATTAGATGCAACCTTCTATCAACCAATCAGCCACATGGGACAATTGAAAGATATACCATGTTATGCCCAGATTTTCTCCAATCAAGCTAGTCAAGGAAGGCAAAAGATATTCATGAATGAGGAGGCCCATTTATTCATAGACCTAATTAGGGTTTTTCCATCCTCATCTATAAATATATGATTGTAACCATTGTAAAAACCATTCATTCTTCTGTACTCTCTTTCAGTCGTAATAAAGCTTTCTTTTCTTTAGTTTCTGCATTTTATTTTCATGGCGTATTGTGTTGTCTAGTCAATTAGATTTGCTAGAACACAATTTGCTATTGCTTCTATTTTTCTTACTAGTGATTGACCGTCTGATTAGATTCAGCGGTAATCCTAGTTTTTATTTTCAGTTGTTGATTTCCTTTCTGCAATTTTATCTCCAGTGTTCTATTTTATTTTAATCATTGAATTTATTACAGATCCGATTAGATTCGAATCTGTAGTGAATTTAATTGCATCTTTTATTCGTAGTTTCAGTTTTTATTTTGCTTTGCGAAAAAAAATCAACCTCCAGCTTCGTCTAACTCGCCCAAGAGATAAAATAAATAATAATTTTTAATTAAACCTCCCTGTGTTCGACCTGTATGCTACACGCCTGTATGCTTGCAGAATTTATTACAAATGTCGCGCTTTTCTAATTCATAGACTAGCGTCGATCACCTTGACTCATGATGGAAACCAAAATCCAATACGCCCCATGCAGTTTTGATTGTATTACTAGTATGGAGGCATAACATATGGTATATATGCTTCCTAGGATTGAAACATTTACTTTGAAATGTTTTGAAATATATATACACTAATAATAATATCGTTTTTATCGTATCAAGCAACTTTTGACCATTATAAGGTAAAACTCTATCCTCCGGTTTGCGTTGCATTGTGTGATGGGAACTAGGTCTTATGATGGTTTCATTTTTCTAAAAAGCATTGCGTTGTTTTGGCGATTCACTTTAATCTATGGACGGCAATCCATTGGGATGAAACCCGTTCCGCATTAGCGGCGTGGTCCATGGATTTGCCTTATTACTATTAGTTAAATTAGTTAAGAATTCTCACACCAGTCCCATGACTGACCCATTGTTTGTTTCCACCTTTACAAACTCGGGTGCCCTCTTCTCCACACGGGTAGTCGAGTAGTTTATCTACAGGTCCTTATCTCGAGCAGGATGCTGGATTGAAGCTTAAAGTTGTGTCCAGAGCATAGTTATCTTCCGGTGTGTCTATTTTATTGTTTCCGCTGCAATGTATTAAATGTTGTAATTTATCTTCCGCTGTAATTTTATTTCGATGTACTCTGATATATTCTGTACTCTGATGTTATATTACCATGATGTAATAAAAGTCTGATGTTATTGTTCTGATGTTGTTATATTCCCAAAGTTAATGTATGCGGATTTTGAACGGTCTTGGTCGATTTTGCGATCGATTAAGGTCGGGCAAAATGCGTGTCGTTACAGTTGGTATCAGAGCTTTGGTTAGCTCAAATCTTTGGGGTACAACTCATTAAAACTGAACGAAAGGCTCATCAGAGATTGGATTAGTAATATCCAATAAGAATACTCATTAGAGATAGGATCAGCAGTATCCTAGAATGAGAAAACTCATTAGAGATAGGGTTAGTAATGCCCTAGAATGAGTTGGGAGTAGCAAGCCTATAATATACGTATTTGTGATTAATTATACTCTATTTTGGAAAATATGATTTTGAATATATAAAAAGTTATATATTTGAAAGTTAATCAACTAATGAAATTATTTAAACCAATGGAGAAAATATATATATATAAATTAGTTAGTTAATTAATCAACTTTTAGCTTCGTCCCTTTTCGAGGACGAAATGTTTTTAAGTGGGGGAGACTATAACAACCCTGAATTTTGGGGCCAATTTAAAATTTATTTTAAGTGATTTTAATGAGTTTTGATATTTAAAATAATCTATTTTAAATAATAATGATCACAAATTTGATTCAAAATCGAAGTTAGAAGGAATAATTTAATTTTAATTATAAAAAGAGTTAGAAATAGCGCGGTAGTTGAAAAGTCAAACTTGAACTTTGACTGACCGTACAGGACGCAAAATTTAACAGATTTTAGTAAAACCAAAAATATTAGAATCTATTTAAAAATATCTTTCCAACGAATCTGAAAAATTGAAATTTCATAGCGGAAATCAAAAGTTATGGCCAATTCAATTTTTAGAAAGGTCGCTGTAGGATTTATATATATATATATTATATATGGCCCGAAAGGCTACTTTTCACATATGTAGGAATTTCGACTCAAAACCACTTCCATTGAGCTCGGAATGATGTTTCTACATTGAAAAAACAGTAAACACTTATGTATTTTGAGTTTCGAAAATTATTTCTTTAAAAATGTATTTTTAATATTAAATATATTGGCCTTAAAAATAGTCATTTTACAAACGACCTCTGTTTTCGACGAAACCACTTTTGTTGGAACCGGAATGTCAAATTATTGCTAGGTTTCAATTTTCAGAATTTTTCGAATTAATATGTGAGCGTGGGAAAAGAAAATGTTTTTTGACTATTTTAGTTAAATTTAAACGCCTTAAAAAGGGCCATTTTTCAAACAGTCTCAGAATTCGACGAAAGTAATTTTGTTGGGTTTGTATCGTCAAAACAAAGCTAAAAATGATTTTTCGGTAATTTTTAGAATTAATATATAATTATAATTGATTTTTCAGTGTAAACGGACAATTTTTGACTTTAAAAATTCATTAAAAATTCCTACGAGCTCAGAATTGAACGAAATTAATTTTTCTAGGTCCGCAGCGTCAAAACATAGCTAAATATATTTTTCGGGAATTTTTGAAGTTAATTTGTGGCCCCGGTGAATTTTCATGTACGGTCAATATTTAATTAATTAATTTTTAATAGGATTTTAAATAAAAAACGCTACAGATATCAGAATTGGGGCCCGAGACATAGCCCATTGCGCTCAGAAGACGTCAAAACCCTAAGAACGACAGTAAGCAGGCCTAATTCTGAGTTCGGACCAAAACGGGCTAATAAAATAATAATTAAATAACCCTAATATAATATTATAAAAGCCACGCACGGGTTCTTCTTCCTCCTCCCGTCTTTTTCAGCCGCATGAACCCATAACCACTCAAGTTTTCATTCTCCGATTTCTCCCTCAATTCTCAACGAAAACCTTCGTATAAATACTCGTTTCGAAGAGATTTTAGAGCTCTTCCTTCTCCGACAAGAATCACCACCTCCCGTCGCCTGTAGCTCTCGAATTCCGTGCCCAAACCCGCGGCCTTTGCGCCTCCGCCACCACCACATGGCGCCGCCGCACCCCCCATACTTCCCGGCGTGGATGTACCTCTCCTAGCTCTTCGATCTCCAACAAACCGTTCGTAAAACCGTCAACCATAGCTCGAGTTATCTCGATTCAAAGTTTTGAACATTAGGTAAAAATTTGTTTCAGATTTTGTGACGCTTTTAAATGTCGCAGTGCCAGTTGTTAAAAGTCAGAACTCTAATTTACACATAAATTTCAAATTTAGATCTTTCAGATCCGAAACCGCCGTGACTCCGAACACGAGATCTGATCGAAATCACCTTCATTCCAGAAACAAGCAAGGTGAGAATTCATTTTTAATTTAATATTAATTAATTTAATTATTATTCTTTTGGTGCTTAATGTTGAATGGTGAAAATAAATCGATATGCGATGGATTGTAACAACCCGTAAAATCTGGGCCAGTTTAAAATTTTTATTTTGGCCATTTTAGCGAATTTTGATTATTTAAAATGAATTATTTTAAATAATATCGACGAGAAATTTATTTTGAATATAATTCGACGTATATATTATATACGTCGTCGTTAGAATATAAATAATTATATATAATTATAAAAGGAATTGAAAATGGCGCGGTAGTTCGATAATTCGATTTCAAACTTCAATTGAATGTACCGGGTGCAAAACAATCCGGATTTTAGTGAAACCAAAAATAATGGAACCTAATAGTGAATATCTTTCCAACGAAGTTGAGAAACTGAGATTCCACTTTATAAATGATGAGATATGTCCAGTTGAAATTTAGAAATAGTCGCTGTAGAATTTATATATATTTTAATATAATATGTAGCCCTTAAAAATAGCCATTTTGCAAATGACCTCGGATTTCGACGAAACCAGTTTTGTTGGGTCCGCAGTGTCAAGTTATTGCTAGGTTTTAAATTTCATAAATTTTCGAATCAATATGTGAGCGTGGCAAAAGAAAACGCGTTTGACCAGTTTCAGTTGATTTTAATCGCCTGGAAATTGGCCATTTTTCCAACGGTCTCAGAATTCGACGAAACTAGTTTTGTTAGGACCGTATCGTCAATACGAAGCTAGAAAATATTTTTCTAGAATTTTTCTAGTTAGTGTGTGACCCCGGTAATTTGAAACGTACGTTTAAAATTCAATATAGTGATTTAAATGTAAATTTAACGGAAACTGATTCAAACAGTCGAATCAGCTTGCGATACATATCTCATTGTGTTCGGAATGGGGGTTAAACGCTATGGACGACAGGTGGTGGGCCTCGTTAGGATGACGTATGTAAAAGTCAATTTTTGAAAATAATAAAATAAAAAAAAAATAAAAAAAAAAAATATAAAAAAAGGAAAACCCCCTTCCTCCCTTAACCAGGCCCCCCCCCCCGTTATTTTCAATTCAGAAAAAAAAACGAAATAAAAGAAAAAAAAAAAAAAACTCTCGACGCGCCCTCGCTCCCCAAGGCGGCGCCGCCCACGCCTGCTCCGCCTGCCACCTCGCGCCGCCTCTAGGCGGATCCGCCCTCCCCCTCCCTCGACGAGCCCACCGATCCCCACCCCCTGCCGCTGTCGCGACACCTTCTTCTTCTTCCTCCACTTCCTGTTGCTCCGCCCAATCAAACCGCGCCCCTCTTCCCGATTCTATCTCCACCGACCCAAACCCCCAAATCATCGAGCGCAACCCCCGAAGCAGCGCCTCCTGCCGCCGTTTCTTCCCCCCCCTTTCGGCTGTAAGTTTTCTACTTATAATGTTTAACTGTTTTTTTTATATAATGTTTAACTGATTTTTTTTATATAAAGTTAAAAACTGAATTTTTAATAAAGTTAAAAACTGATTTTTGTTAAAAGATTTTAAAACAGAAATTTTTAAAGGAAGCATAAACAGAATTTTTTTTTTAGAAGTAAAACAGAATTTTTTTGTTAAGAATTTTAAAAACAGATTTTAAAGAAAATTAAAACTGATTTTAATAAGAAAATAAAAACTGATTTTTATAAAGTTTTAAGAACTGATTGGAAAAGAAATAAATAAAACTGATTTTATTTTGAAATGTTAAAATAGGAAAAAAATTCGAACTTTAAAATAGAAAACTTTGTTTTTATAAAGTTGAAAACTTTATTTTAAAAAGGGCGAAAACTTTGTTTTTATAAAGTTGAAAACTTTATTTTAAAAAGGGCGAAAACTTTGTTTTTATAAAGGTGAAAACTTTATTTTTGAAAGTGTGAAACTTTTATATGAAGAATAAGGTGATAAAAATATAATTTTTATCTATATAGTAGCGTTGTGAAAATATGCTAATTTTTATATATTGAACTTTGAAGTAAAAATTCGATTTTTATATATTGAATAGCGAAGTAAAAATATATTTTTATATATTGAAAGTCGTAGTAAAAATTCGATTTTCATATATTGAATAACATAGTAAAAATTCGATTTTTACATATGTAGAGAATACGGGCGAAAGCGACAAAAAGAGGAAACGACGAAGACTTCTGCAAAGGAAGTGCCGCGGAGCTAGGATAGCTATAAGTGAGAATTTCTCACCTTTCAAATTTATTTTCTAGTTATATATATATACTAGGATGCAGACGGTGCTTATTAGAAGCACCCGACACCCGTCCACATACCATGGACTTGTTTGTTTGGTTGTGTAGTTGGTTAGATTATTTGATTTGGATTTGATTGATTGGTTGAATTGGAAATTGATATGTGAATGGCGTGGGCCTTCACTAGACCGGGGATAAGGCTAGGCCTTGTCCCGTTTCTAGTATCGTGCCGTTATGCCGCCGAAATTTTCTAAAATATGTTAGAAAAATAAAAATATCATTTTATTTAAAGAATGAATTGAATAGAAATTCATATGTTGAAATAAAATGTGTTATCGTTAAAAATATAATTTTTAACGTGAATGTGAATAAATAAATATTCATTTACAAACCAGACGGTTTGTTTATGTACACCTATTTGACTGATATTGATTGGGTCGATAAATTTCACACATCGCCCAACTGCACAAATAAAATCTGTGTTTGATTGTTTGAAACCCCACACGGGTGTTGGGATGAAATTTGAAGTTCACTCATCCTGATAGATTAAATATGTCGATCGATTGATTGACAGGCTGTTATAAGCGTTAGATATCTATATTTGATGCTTATACAGTGTAGTGCACTCTGGTTGATGGTTGATTATTTTTCTATGCTATTATACATGTGTTGTATGAAAATCCATATAATTAACTTTATATGGTAATTGATTGGGCCTCATTCCAGTTTTAAAATAGAAATATTTGAAAAAGAAATATTTGAAATAGAATATTTGAAAATAGAACTTTATGAAGCCGTGTTGATTAGATTGACGCCATTTTGACGTGAACGATATTTATATCGATTAAAACGATTTCGAAATGAATTGAATTGAAAACGAATTCGAAATGAAATGAATTGAAAACGATTTCGAAATGAATTGAAAACGATTTCGAAATGAATTGAATTGAAAACGATTTCGAAATGAATTGAATTGAAAACGAATTCGAAATGAAATGAATTGAAAACGATTTCGAAATGAATTGAATTGAAAACGAATTCGAAATGAAATGAATTGAAAACGATTTCGAAATGAATTGAATTGAAAACGAATTCGAAATGAATTGAAAACGATTTCGAAATAAATTGAATTGAAAACGAATTCGAAATGAATTGAATTGAAAGCGAATTCGAAATGAATTAAATTGAAAACGATTTCGAAATGAATTGAATTGAAAACGAATTCAAATGGAAGTGAAAGCGAATTGAAATGAATTCAAATTGAATTGGAATTCGAATTTAATAGAAATGAATTTTGAAACGAATTTATAAAGAAGAATTCAATTTTGCTTTGAATTGAAATGGAAGTTGAAATAGGTTTTGAAACGATTTTTAAAACTATTTATATAATTCGTTTTGAATAGTAATCGACGAAATATATATTATATATATTATATATAATATAATGGCCTGAATAGAACGCGCCGCGCCGCGGCAGTTCGCGAATTTCGACCATTTATTTCAAACGGACATTACGGGAGATCCGACCGTCGGATTCTCCTAAAACCGGAACCGTTGGGTTCGTATCGAAAAGAGCTTTCTAACGAATATTAGAAATTTGAAATCTAACGGTTGGATTTGGAATTATGTCCAAATCAAATTCGAAAAAGGTCGCTGTAAGTGCAGTTCGATGGCCGTTGATGGAAATCGACTGTACGGGCCTCGATAAAATTATTAAAAATAGTAATAATTTATGTAAAATCATAAGAAATGATTTGTGAAGATTTGGGATGAAAAACTCCATATTTGAAAAGATAAAAATAGATTTTTATCGAAATGAACTAGTTTTGAACTAGAATTATAATTCTATTTATTTTTAAATAAATAAATTGAATTCGAAATGGTTTTGAAAATAACCAAAATTTCCAATGATTGCATTGGAGTGGATTTGAATCGAAATTGTCTTCGGAATATTTCGATGTTGGAATTCGTGATATTACAGGTGTTGTTATGGAAATTTGAAAGATATATATTTGTATCGTTATTTCCAATACGACATTTGTTAGTCGTAGAATTCGATATTGAATATAAGCCGATATATTTTCTATTCAGAGCCTTGTATTGAATATCGAATGTGATTTGGGTTTGTTGTGAATGGTGTCTTCACTAACACTGTTCTTGAACCCAGTTGAGAAAAGATTAAATCTTTTATTTAGATTTAATGAAGTGTACCAATTAAATGATATTTAATTGGAATTGAATTGGTATTGATTTTTGGGTTTATCGTGAACAGTGTTTTAAATAACACTTGTTCTTTAACCCGATAATTAATCGAATGTGATTTGGGTTTGTCGTGAATGGTGTCTTCACTAACACTGTTCTTGAACCCAGTTGAGAAAAGATTAAATCTTTTTATTTAGATTTAATGAAGTGTACCAATTAAATGATATTTAATTGGAATTGAATTGGTATTGATTTTTGGGTTTATCGTGAACAGTGTTTTAAATAACACTTGTTCTTTAACCCGATAATTAATCGAATGTGATTTGGGTTTGTCGTGAATGGTGTCTTCACTAACACTGTTCTTGAACCCAGTTGAGAAAAGATTAAATCTTTTTATTTAGATTTAATGAAGTGTACCAATTAAATGATATTTAATTGGAATTGAATTGGTATTGATTTTTGGGTTTATCGTGAACAGTGTTTTAAATAACACTTGTTCTTTAACCCGATAATTAATCGAATGTGATTTGGGTTTGTCGTGAATGGTGTCTTCACTAACACTGTTCTTGAACCCAGTTGAGAAAAGATTAAATCTTTTTATTTAGATTTAATGAAGTGTACCAATTAAATGATATTTAATTGGAATTGAATTGGTATTGATTTTTGGGTTTATCGTGAACAGTGTTTTAAATAACACTTGTTCTTTAACCCGATAATTAATGGAATGTGATTTTGGGTTTATCGTGAATCGTGTTTTAAATGACACTGATTCTTTAACCCAGATAATGATTAAAACTAAGTGGAGTTTTAATGAATCTTTAATTAGATTGAAAAGATCGAGAATGGAGTATCACCAGTTTTGCTCCAGGCGATAGTTAAATCTTTAATTAGATTTGAACGTGAAATTTAGAAACTAACTGTCGGTTAGCCAAGCAGAATGGTTTTCTGGATATTGATCTGATGTTGGTTTCGGCCTTCGGGGTTAATGTTTGGGGAATTATTCTCTTGATTAATTTACGGTTAGTGACTAATGAATTGGAATGAGGCGTATGTTGTGTTTGTGTAACACTTTTAGAATATATACGCGAGTTATTCGGAAAGACCGGGTTTATCCCATTCTGAATAACTGATACGACGATAAGTCGAAGATGAAGACGATGGTCGAAGACCGGAGGTCTTCACGTCGTATGGGTGATAACTGATGATCTTGATTGGGCTGTACACCCAAGAAGATGGAAACAGTTAGTGATCGTCCAGACGTACTTGGAGATCGATGGATATGCGGGGTACTAGGTGCCTCCGGTTTCGTTCAGGCCCAGAACGGACTTGTAAATGGACTGTGTGTCTGACATTGGATTTCATTCTGTGTGACTGATATCGGTTGCATAGAGTGGTTTGCCTGTGTGGCATGCTAAGATGCAAATGATCAAGGCTTCTGTTGAAAAGCAAAGTCTCGTGGTGATGATCAAAGCACGGCCTTTGTGGCGTAGCTTTGTGTAACGTTTACTTCGCGAGTTTCACACCCGGTATGAACCAAAAACGGGAGGGACATCAGGGAGGACTTGCGTTTCTTTCTAGCTAGAAGTGGCGTCAGTGGTTTTACACGCCCTGACGAGTTTGACTTATGTGGTTGTTGCGGTTGCGAGGCGCCTCGGTTATATCGGTTTCGGCCGAATGCATTCTGGTCGGCTGACGGACCAGACTTACACCCCATAGGGTGGGGGGACGTATTGTTCAGGCATAATAATCCACTCCGTGTGGACCGGCCCTGACGATCTAAAGGCTTGCCTGCGCGCTTGCCTGTGGCTCGGGCTAGAGAGTCACGAATCGGTTGAGGATCTTGCCCCTAGCCTCGGTTCATAGATGGAAATCCAATTTCCAAATACGTGACTTTGCGGTTTTATTTGTAAACCTATATATGGCGACATAGTGGCATGGGACGCTCATGTCGCCTATGATTGATACTTATGATTTGAAGTTGTTTTATACACTATGCACTTATTATAGTATCAAATGATTTGTTTTAAACGTATCAAGCATTCTTTGGCTGTTATAAGGTAAAAACCCTATCCCCCGGCTTGCGTTGCATTGTGTGATAGGACCTGGGTCTTATAACAGCTTCATCTTTCTTTATTTAGCATTGCGCTGTTTGTTTTAAGCACTGGTATTCTTGGGAGGAAACCCGTTCCGTGTTATACGGCGTGGTCCCTTGATTTACCTAATGATTTAAAATAAAGATTAACTGTTTTAGTTCTCACACCAGTCACATGACTGACCTGGAGTTTATTGTTTTAACCTAAACTCTGGGTGCCCTTATTTTCGACACGGGCAGCTAGTAGTTTTGGTTTTGCAGATTTATATTCACAGGATCCTGGTTTACAGCTGGAACGATATCCGGAAAGCTTTGTATCCGTATATCTACTTCTAGTTGTATATTGTATTATTTTCCGCTGCGATGTATTTAAATGTAATTTAAATCTCTGATATTTCTGTGTAATTTTCATTTGTACCCTGTATATTCTTGTAATCTGATGCATTGTTGTAATATACAATGAAACGTTCTTTTATATGCGTTCTGTTGTGGTTTGTTCTCGAACTATCCGACGCTTTCCTTTACGGGGAAGTTGAGGGTCGTCACATTTGGTATCAGAGCTTTGGTTTACAAAGCTCAGAGAACAAGACACATTAGAACCGTACGAAAGAATTCATCAGAAATTGGATTAGTAATATCCAATGGGGATGACTCGTTAGAGATAGGATCAGTAGTATCCTAGAACGAGTGTGAAGAGTATAATTTTTAAAGTGAAAACAATTTTGTTCTGAAAATTTAAATCGTTTTAAACGTATTTGAATATTTATTTACTTTGAATATGGACAATCCAATATATATAGATTTTGCGTATACGTCTGATCCGCGTGTATTCAAAGTCTTAATATATTGGGTAGATATAGCATCACACTCTAGTCGCCCGGAGATGATTCAGATGATGAGGCCTCATCATCAGTATTTATATTCGAGTGACGAAAGTGAGATTTCTATATATTTCCTATTGGCTGGTGTGAGAACCAAAACTTATATATAGCTAGAATACATTGTTGTGATTTGGCATCAAAACATGATTTTTGTATATGTATCAAAATTATGAATTTGAAACTCTAAATCAACGAATTGATTGATGTTTGTGTTGTTGGTTTATTTGTTTGCTAAATTTTAACCATTATGCCTAATGGAACCAAATATTGAACGGTATTGAAAATTGGTTGCATTTGCTTGCATATACATATATATCATTGAACAGGTCATAGCAAGGAGGCTAGAGCCAGAGAATAAAATTTGTTTGCCCGACAAATAGGTACATGTTTATTACATAATTTCCTGTTTTGTTTGGGTGATGATGATTTTGTGAGCCTATTGGCTAGCCGCTTGGCTTTTTCTTTTTCTTTTTGAGATCTGAAGGACCGGGGAAGCTATTTGAAATTCCCCGATGCTCCCATTGCAGGGGAGGTTATGGCGAAATTTTTCAAAAATTTAGGGTGTTAGCCAAATTTTTGAAGTTTTGAAAATTCTCAGAAACTAAAGGTTGGAGAATGGAAGCCAGATCGAACGTGGAGTTAAATAATCAAACCACTTTCGACTTTGTTCCTTTTCGGGGACGAAAAGTTTTAAGTGGGGGAGATTGTAACAACCCGTAAAATCTGGGCCAGTTTAAAATTTTTATTTTGGCCATTTTAGCGAATTTTGATTATTTAAAATGAATTATTTTAAATAATATCGACGAGAAATTTATTTTGAATATAATTCGACGTATATATTATATACGTCGTCGTTAGAATATAAATAATTATATATAATTATAAAAGGAATTGAAAATGGCGCGGTAGTTCGATAATTCGATTTCAAACTTCAATTGAATGTACCGGGTGCAAAACAATCCGGATTTTAGTGAAACCAAAAATAATGGAACCTAATAGTGAATATCTTTCCAACGAAGTTGAGAAACTGAGATTCCACTTTATAAATGATGAGATATGTCCAGTTGAAATTTAGAAATAGTCGCTGTAGAATTTATATATATTTTAATATAATATGTAGCCCTTAAAAATAGCCATTTTGCAAATGACCTCGGATTTCGACGAAACCAGTTTTGTTGGGTCCGCAGTGTCAAGTTATTGCTAGGTTTTAAATTTCATAAATTTTCGAATCAATATGTGAGCGTGGCAAAAGAAAACGCGTTTGACCAGTTTCAGTTGATTTTAATCGCCTGGAAATTGGCCATTTTTCCAACGGTCTCAGAATTCGACGAAACTAGTTTTGTTAGGACCGTATCGTCAATACGAAGCTAGAAAATATTTTTCTAGAATTTTTCTAGTTAGTGTGTGACCCCGGTAATTTGAAACGTACGTTTAAAATTCAATATAGTGATTTAAATGTAAATTTAACGGAAACTGATTCAAACAGTCGAATCAGCTTGCGATACATATCTCATTGTGTTCGGAATGGGGGTTAAACGCTATGGACGACAGGTGGTGGGCCTCGTTAGGATGACGTATGTAAAAGTCAATTTTTGAAAATAATAAAATAAAAAAAAAATAAAAAAAAAAAATATAAAAAAAGGAAAACCCCCTTCCTCCCTTAACCAGGCCCCCCCCCCGTTATTTTCAATTCAGAAAAAAAAACGAAATAAAAGAAAAAAAAAAAAAACTCTCGACGCGCCCTCGCTCCCCAAGGCGGCGCCGCCCACGCCTGCTCCGCCTGCCACCTCGCGCCGCCTCTAGGCGGATCCGCCCTCCCCCTCCCTCGACGAGCCCACCGATCCCCACCCCCTGCCGCTGTCGCGACACCTTCTTCTTCTTCCTCCACTTCCTGTTGCTCCGCCCAATCAAACCGCGCCCCTCTTCCCGATTCTATCTCCACCGACCCAAACCCCCAAATCATCGAGCGCAACCCCCGAAGCAGCGCCTCCTGCCGCCGTTTCTTCCCCCCCCTTTCGGCTGTAAGTTTTCTACTTATAATGTTTAACTGTTTTTTTTATATAATGTTTAACTGATTTTTTTTATATAAAGTTAAAAACTGAATTTTTAATAAAGTTAAAAACTGATTTTTGTTAAAAGATTTTAAAACAGAAATTTTTAAAGGAAGCATAAACAGAATTTTTTTTTTAGAAGTAAAACAGAATTTTTTTGTTAAGAATTTTAAAAACAGATTTTAAAGAAAATTAAAACTGATTTTAATAAGAAAATAAAAACTGATTTTTATAAAGTTTTAAGAACTGATTGGAAAAGAAATAAATAAAACTGATTTTATTTTGAAATGTTAAAATAGGAAAAAAATTCGAACTTTAAAATAGAAAACTTTGTTTTTATAAAGTTGAAAACTTTATTTTAAAAAGGGCGAAAACTTTGTTTTTATAAAGTTGAAAACTTTATTTTAAAAAGGGCGAAAACTTTGTTTTTATAAAGGTGAAAACTTTATTTTTGAAAGTGTGAAACTTTTATATGAAGAATAAGGTGATAAAAATATAATTTTTATCTATATAGTAGCGTTGTGAAAATATGCTAATTTTTATATATTGAACTTTGAAGTAAAAATTCGATTTTTATATATTGAATAGCGAAGTAAAAATATATTTTTATATATTGAAAGTCGTAGTAAAAATTCGATTTTCATATATTGAATAACATAGTAAAAATTCGATTTTTACATATGTAGAGAATACGGGCGAAAGCGACAAAAAGAGGAAACGACGAAGACTTCTGCAAAGGAAGTGCCGCGGAGCTAGGATAGCTATAAGTGAGAATTTCTCACCTTTCAAATTTATTTTCTAGTTATATATATATACTAGGATGCAGACGGTGCTTATTAGAAGCACCCGACACCCGTCCACATACCATGGACTTGTTTGTTTGGTTGTGTAGTTGGTTAGATTATTTGATTTGGATTTGATTGATTGGTTGAATTGGAAATTGATATGTGAATGGCGTGGGCCTTCACTAGACCGGGGATAAGGCTAGGCCTTGTCCCGTTTCTAGTATCGTGCCGTTATGCCGCCGAAATTTTCTAAAATATGTTAGAAAAATAAAAATATCATTTTATTTAAAGAATGAATTGAATAGAAATTCATATGTTGAAATAAAATGTGTTATCGTTAAAAATATAATTTTTAACGTGAATGTGAATAAATAAATATTCATTTACAAACCAGACGGTTTGTTTATGTACACCTATTTGACTGATATTGATTGGGTCGATAAATTTCACACATCGCCCAACTGCACAAATAAAATCTGTGTTTGATTGTTTGAAACCCCACACGGGTGTTGGGATGAAATTTGAAGTTCACTCATCCTGATAGATTAAATATGTCGATCGATTGATTGACAGGCTGTTATAAGCGTTAGATATCTATATTTGATGCTTATACAGTGTAGTGCACTCTGGTTGATGGTTGATTATTTTTCTATGCTATTATACATGTGTTGTATGAAAATCCATATAATTAACTTTATATGGTAATTGATTGGGCCTCATTCCAGTTTTAAAATAGAAATATTTGAAAAAGAAATATTTGAAATAGAATATTTGAAAATAGAACTTTATGAAGCCGTGTTGATTAGATTGACGCCATTTTGACGTGAACGATATTTATATCGATTAAAACGATTTCGAAATGAATTGAATTGAAAACGAATTCGAAATGAAATGAATTGAAAACGATTTCGAAATGAATTGAAAACGATTTCGAAATGAATTGAATTGAAAACGATTTCGAAATGAATTGAATTGAAAACGAATTCGAAATGAAATGAATTGAAAACGATTTCGAAATGAATTGAATTGAAAACGAATTCGAAATGAAATGAATTGAAAACGATTTCGAAATGAATTGAATTGAAAACGAATTCGAAATGAATTGAAAACGATTTCGAAATAAATTGAATTGAAAACGAATTCGAAATGAATTGAATTGAAAGCGAATTCGAAATGAATTAAATTGAAAACGATTTCGAAATGAATTGAATTGAAAACGAATTCAAATGGAAGTGAAAGCGAATTGAAATGAATTCAAATTGAATTGGAATTCGAATTTAATAGAAATGAATTTTGAAACGAATTTATAAAGAAGAATTCAATTTTGCTTTGAATTGAAATGGAAGTTGAAATAGGTTTTGAAACGATTTTTAAAACTATTTATATAATTCGTTTTGAATAGTAATCGACGAAATATATATTATATATATTATATATAATATAATGGCCTGAATAGAACGCGCCGCGCCGCGGCAGTTCGCGAATTTCGACCATTTATTTCAAACGGACATTACGGGAGATCCGACCGTCGGATTCTCCTAAAACCGGAACCGTTGGGTTCGTATCGAAAAGAGCTTTCTAACGAATATTAGAAATTTGAAATCTAACGGTTGGATTTGGAATTATGTCCAAATCAAATTCGAAAAAGGTCGCTGTAAGTGCAGTTCGATGGCCGTTGATGGAAATCGACTGTACGGGCCTCGATAAAATTATTAAAAATAGTAATAATTTATGTAAAATCATAAGAAATGATTTGTGAAGATTTGGGATGAAAAACTCCATATTTGAAAAGATAAAAATAGATTTTTATCGAAATGAACTAGTTTTGAACTAGAATTATAATTCTATTTATTTTTAAATAAATAAATTGAATTCGAAATGGTTTTGAAAATAACCAAAATTTCCAATGATTGCATTGGAGTGGATTTGAATCGAAATTGTCTTCGGAATATTTCGATGTTGGAATTCGTGATATTACAGGTGTTGTTATGGAAATTTGAAAGATATATATTTGTATCGTTATTTCCAATACGACATTTGTTAGTCGTAGAATTCGATATTGAATATAAGCCGATATATTTTCTATTCAGAGCCTTGTATTGAATATCGAATGTGATTTGGGTTTGTTGTGAATGGTGTCTTCACTAACACTGTTCTTGAACCCAGTTGAGAAAAGATTAAATCTTTTATTTAGATTTAATGAAGTGTACCAATTAAATGATATTTAATTGGAATTGAATTGGTATTGATTTTTGGGTTTATCGTGAACAGTGTTTTAAATAACACTTGTTCTTTAACCCGATAATTAATCGAATGTGATTTGGGTTTGTCGTGAATGGTGTCTTCACTAACACTGTTCTTGAACCCAGTTGAGAAAAGATTAAATCTTTTTATTTAGATTTAATGAAGTGTACCAATTAAATGATATTTAATTGGAATTGAATTGGTATTGATTTTTGGGTTTATCGTGAACAGTGTTTTAAATAACACTTGTTCTTTAACCCGATAATTAATCGAATGTGATTTGGGTTTGTCGTGAATGGTGTCTTCACTAACACTGTTCTTGAACCCAGTTGAGAAAAGATTAAATCTTTTTATTTAGATTTAATGAAGTGTACCAATTAAATGATATTTAATTGGAATTGAATTGGTATTGATTTTTGGGTTTATCGTGAACAGTGTTTTAAATAACACTTGTTCTTTAACCCGATAATTAATCGAATGTGATTTGGGTTTGTCGTGAATGGTGTCTTCACTAACACTGTTCTTGAACCCAGTTGAGAAAAGATTAAATCTTTTTATTTAGATTTAATGAAGTGTACCAATTAAATGATATTTAATTGGAATTGAATTGGTATTGATTTTTGGGTTTATCGTGAACAGTGTTTTAAATAACACTTGTTCTTTAACCCGATAATTAATGGAATGTGATTTTGGGTTTATCGTGAATCGTGTTTTAAATGACACTGATTCTTTAACCCAGATAATGATTAAAACTAAGTGGAGTTTTAATGAATCTTTAATTAGATTGAAAAGATCGAGAATGGAGTATCACCAGTTTTGCTCCAGGCGATAGTTAAATCTTTAATTAGATTTGAACGTGAAATTTAGAAACTAACTGTCGGTTAGCCAAGCAGAATGGTTTTCTGGATATTGATCTGATGTTGGTTTCGGCCTTCGGGGTTAATGTTTGGGGAATTATTCTCTTGATTAATTTACGGTTAGTGACTAATGAATTGGAATGAGGCGTATGTTGTGTTTGTGTAACACTTTTAGAATATATACGCGAGTTATTCGGAAAGACCGGGTTTATCCCATTCTGAATAACTGATACGACGATAAGTCGAAGATGAAGACGATGGTCGAAGACCAGAGGTCTTCACGTCGTATGGGTGATAACTGATGATCTTGATTGGGCTGTACACCCAAGAAGATGGAAACAGTTAGTGATCGTCCAGACGTACTTGGAGATCGATGGATATGCGGGGTACTAGGTGCCTCCGGTTTCGTTCAGGCCCAGAACGGACTTGTAAATGGACTGTGTGTCTGACATTGGATTTCATTCTGTGTGACTGATATCGGTTGCATAGAGTGGTTTGCCTGTGTGGCATGCTAAGATGCAAATGATCAAGGCTTCTGTTGAAAAGCAAAGTCTCGTGGTGATGATCAAAGCACGGCCTTTGTGGCGTAGCTTTGTGTAACGTTTACTTCGCGAGTTTCACACCCGGTATGAACCAAAAACGGGAGGGACATCAGGGAGGACTTGCGTTTCTTTCTAGCTAGAAGTGGCGTCAGTGGTTTTACACGCCCTGACGAGTTTGACTTATGTGGTTGTTGCGGTTGCGAGGCGCCTCGGTTATATCGGTTTCGGCCGAATGCATTCTGGTCGGCTGACGGACCAGACTTACACCCCATAGGGTGGGGGGACGTATTGTTCAGGCATAATAATCCACTCCGTGTGGACCGGCCCTGACGATCTAAAGGCTTGCCTGCGCGCTTGCCTGTGGCTCGGGCTAGAGAGTCACGAATCGGTTGAGGATCTTGCCCCTAGCCTCGGTTCATAGATGGAAATCCAATTTCCAAATACGTGACTTTGCGGTTTTATTTGTAAACCTATATATGGCGACATAGTGGCATGGGACGCTCATGTCGCCTATGATTGATACTTATGATTTGAAGTTGTTTTATACACTATGCACTTATTATAGTATCAAATGATTTGTTTTAAACGTATCAAGCATTCTTTGGCTGTTATAAGGTAAAAACCCTATCCCCCGGCTTGCGTTGCATTGTGTGATAGGACCTGGGTCTTATAACAGCTTCATCTTTCTTTATTTAGCATTGCGCTGTTTGTTTTAAGCACTGGTATTCTTGGGAGGAAACCCGTTCCGTGTTATACGGCGTGGTCCCTTGATTTACCTAATGATTTAAAATAAAGATTAACTGTTTTAGTTCTCACACCAGTCACATGACTGACCTGGAGTTTATTGTTTTAACCTAAACTCTGGGTGCCCTTATTTTCGACACGGGCAGCTAGTAGTTTTGGTTTTGCAGATTTATATTCACAGGATCCTGGTTTACAGCTGGAACGATATCCGGAAAGCTTTGTATCCGTATATCTACTTCTAGTTGTATATTGTATTATTTTCCGCTGCGATGTATTTAAATGTAATTTAAATCTCTGATATTTCTGTGTAATTTTCATTTGTACCCTGTATATTCTTGTAATCTGATGCATTGTTGTAATATACAATGAAACGTTCTTTTATATGCGTTCTGTTGTGGTTTGTTCTCGAACTATCCGACGCTTTCCTTTACGGGGAAGTTGAGGGTCGTCACAATGTTGTTCTATGTTGTGAATTCGAATTGTTTTTTTTTTATGATGTGATATTAGATCTGAAATTGAAGTGCTAGATTGGAGTTGGTAATAGATCATATGATTACCTTTTATCGTTGTGGTTGGATTGGTAATGAAAATTTGACGATGAAAATAAAAAGATCATCTTATTATTGAAAATTAAAAGATGAAAATTTGACGATGTAAATAGAAAGACGATCTTTTTATATAGAGAATAAAAAAAGACAATATTTTTATTGTAAATAAAAAGATCACATCTTTGTTTTGAAAATAAAAGGTTTACATTTTTAAAATTGTAAAGTAGAAAAGGTAATATTTTTACATTTGTAAATAGAAAAGATTATATTTTTACGTTGTAAAATAGAGATGTTAATATTTTTACATTGCAAAATATAAAAGTTGATGTCTTTACATTGTAAAACATAAAAAGTTGATATTTTTACATTGAAAATATAAAAGTAGATACTTTTACATTGTGAATAAAAGTTGATGCTTTTACATTGTAAGTAAAAGAATGAAATTTTATGTTGTAAAATGAATTTACATCGCATGAATTATATAACATTTTATTTTGATATTTATGAATGAATTTACATCGCATGAATTATATAACATTTTATTTTGATATTTATGAATGAATTTACATCGCATGAATTATATAACATTTTATTTTGATATTTATGAATGAATTTACATCGCATGAATTACATAACATTTTATTTTGTTATTTATGAATGAATCTGCATCGCATGAATTAAATAACATTTTATTATGTAGTTTAAGAATGAATTTACACCGCATGAACAAAAATTACATTTTTATATGTAATTTATATATAAATTTGCACCGCATGTTGAAAATTACATTTTTTCTATGTAAATAAAATGTAAATTTACGTTGCATGACGAAAATTACATTTTTCTATGTAATTAAAATGTAAATTTACATTGTATGACGAAAATTACATTTTTATATGTAAATTATAAAGTGAATCAACGTTGAATGTTAAAAAATTACATTTTTCTTTGTAATTAAAAGGAGAATTTCATCGTTTGTCAAAAATTACATTTTTATATGTAAATTATAAAGTGAATCAACGTTGAATGTTAAAAATCACATTTTTCTTTGTAATTAAAAGGGGAATTTCATCGTATGATAAAATTTACATTTTTATATGTAAATTATATAGGAATATACACCGTATTGTAAAAATTACATTTTTCTTTGTAATTAACATGTGAATGCCACTTTATGTTAAAATTTACATTTTTATATGTAAATTATAAAGTGAATTTATGTCCTATGTTAAAAATTACATTTTTCTTTGTAATTAATATGAGAATTCCATCGTATGTTAAAATTTACATTTTTATATGTAAATTATAAAGTGAATTTATGCTGTATGTTAAAAATTACATTTTCCTTTGTAATTAACATGGAAATTTCATCGTATGTTAAAATTTACATTTTTATATGTAAATTATATAGGGAATTACACCGTAGGATAAAATTTACATCTTTTTATGTAATTAAAACATGAATTTACATTGTGTGTTAAATATTACATTTTTATATGTAATGTCCATAGGAAAGTATACCGTATGGCAAAACTACATTTTTCTATGCAATTAAAGGATGCAATTTCATTGTATGATCGAAATTGCATTTTTCTTATGTATATATGTAACATGAAATGAGAATGAACATTAGAAATAAAATTGATTTATTTCATATGTAATTAGATGTAGTGTTTGCATTGTATTTAAAAATTATATTTTTACAATGTGAATTAGATGTAGTGTTTGCATTGTAATTACAAATTATATTTTTACAATGTAAATTAGAAGTAATGTTTGCATTGTAATTAAAAATCATACTTTTACAATGTAAATTAGATGTAGAGTTTGCATTATAATTAAAAATCATATTTTTACAATGTAAATAGGGAGTGGAGTTTGCATTGTAAAGAAAACTTGCAATTTGATATGTAAATTTAAAATAGGATTCACTGCAAATATAAGTTACATTTTTATGATGTAACTAAGACGAGAATGTACATTGAAGTTGAAATCTACGTTTCTATATGTAATTTAAAAGTAGGATTTTGAATGTATCAAAATTTACATTTGGATTACATGTAAATAAAAAAAATATATAGGAATTTGCATAGGAATTAAACTTACATTTTTATGTAAATAAAGAGGATGGAATTTACATTTTCAATGTAAGGAAAGAATGAATTTATGATGCGGTAATATTATCTTTATTTTCAAATGAATTAAAATTTAGTAAGTATCGATAATTGTGTAGAGCGTTGTTTTGATCAAACGACGTTATTACGATTCAATGATTATATATATAATCAAAATTGAACGAATAGGGCGTGGTAGTTCGCGTTGTGAAATCGTACTTTTAAACGACTATACAAGAAGATCCGACCGTCGGATTTTCTTGAAACTGAAACCGTTAGGACCGTCTTGGAAAAATATTTCCAACGATATATATTACATTAAGACCCAACGGTTAGATTCTGAGAAATGTAAAAATCAAAATTGGTTGAATGCAGCGCCATAGTCGCCCATGGACTTAAGGCGTCATTATATAAAAATTTAATTATTTTAAATAATTAAAATAGGAATGAATCGTTAATAAAAATAATTATTAATGTGTAAGAAGGATTTTCAATATATATATATATATATATATATATACGAGGATTATTTGGAAAGTCCGAGTTTATCTCATTCCAAATAATTAAACGACGTTTAAAAATCCAAGATTGGAAGACGGCGTTTGAAGACCGTCAAAATCTCCACATCGAATGAACGATGATGACTGTTGCCTTAGAATGGCTCGCTACCATGATAAGGTAATAGTAGGAGTTGCCCAGACGTAGTGTTGATTTGTACGGATTTGGCTTTCGCTCAGACCCAGAGCATAAGCTTATAAATGGATTGTGTGTCTGACATCGTACCCCATTATATATCATGTTATTAATCTTCTGTCGAATGTATGGATGATTGGTGGTGGAGAATTTATTCTCTTGCTTAACACCCGTTCATATATTTCGGCAAAGGATTGGTAGTGCGATATGGAGTGATGATGTGGCATGCTAAGATGCATATGATCAAGGCTTTGTTGAAAAGCAGGCCTTGTGGGACGATCAAAGCATAGTCTGTTTAGGCATAGCTTTGTGTATAGCGTGACTTCGCGAGCCTCACACACCAGCGGAGTCTAAAACGGGAGAAGGGAATGCAGGGAGAGCAGCACGTTTCTTTCTAGCTAGAGTGGTGTCAGTGACCTACCAGCCCTGACATTTTACTTATGTGGATGATGGAATGAGGCGCCTCAGATAGGTCCTATAGGACCGGGAAACGTGTGTTCAGGAATTGCCAATCCACGAAGCTGTATGTGTGGACCGGCCATGCAGGATCCAAGGGTTAACTGCGGAGAATCCTGAGACATTAGCTAGAGTGTCTCGAATCGGTAGGAGCTCCTCCCTAGCCTTGACTCATGATGGAAACCAAAATCCAATATGCCCCATGCGGTTTTGATTTTATTACTAGTATGGAGGCATAGCATATGGTACCTATGCTTCCTAGGATTGATACATTTACTTTGAAATGTTTTGAAATATATATACACTAATAATATCATTTTTATCGTATCAAGCATCTTTTGACCATTATAAGGTAAAATCCTATCCTCCGGTTTGCGTTGCATTGTGTGATGGGAACTGGGTGTTGTGATGGTTTCATTTTTCTAAAAAGCATTGCGTTGTTTTGGCGATTCACTTTAATCTATGCACGGCAATCCATTGGAATGAAACCCGTTCCGCATTAGCAGCGTGGTCCATGGATTTGCCTTATTACTATTAGTTAAATTAGTTAAGAATTCTCACACCAGTCCCATGACTGACCCGTTGTTTGTTTCCACCTTTACAAACTCGGGTGCCTTCTTCTCCACACGGGCAGTCGAGTAGTTTATCTACAGGTCCTTATCTCGAGCAGGATGCTGGATTTAAGCTTAAAGCTGTGTCCAGAGCATAGTTATCTTCCGCTGTGTCTATTTTATTGTTTCCGCTGCAATGTATTAAATATTTTAATTTATCTTCCGCTGTAATTTTATTTCGATGTACTCTGATATATTCTATACTCTGATGTTATATTACCATGATATAATAAAAGTCTGCTGTTATTGTTCTGATGTTGTTGTATTCCCAAAGTTAACGTATGCGGATTTTGAATGGTCTTGGTCGATTTTGCGATCGATTAAGGTCGGGCAAAATGCGTGTCGTTACATTAAATTTATTCTTTAATCTTCTTTGAATATCAATTCAAACTAGGCGGGATTAGCGAACCACACCGAAGTAATCATTTATTTCCTAATCCCAACCTATTCATCCCCTGAAGAAAAACTGGTAATACTTCATATCTAACACCACTGTGTTATCGGTAAATTCAATCACCATTTCACGTTCAAATCTAATTAAAGATTTAACTATCGCCAGGAGTAAAACTGGTGATACTACATTCTTGATCTTTTGAATCTAATTAAAGATTCATTAAAACTCCACTTAGTTTTAATCTTTAACTGGGTTAAAGAATCAGTGTCATTTAAAACACGATCCATGATAAACCCAAAATCACATTCCATTAATTATCGGGTTAAAGAACAAATGTTATTTATAACACTGTTCACGATAAACCCAAAAATCAATTCTAATTCAATTCCAATTAAATATTTTTTAATTGGTACACTTCATTAAATCTAAATAAAAAGATTTAATCTTTCTCTCAACTGGGCTTAAGAACAGTATTAGTGAAGACACCATTCACGACAAACCCAAATCACATTTGATATTAAATACAAGGCTCTGAATAGAAAATATATCGGCTTATATTCAATATCAAATTCTACGACCAACAAATATCCTATTGGAAATAACAATTTAAATATATCTTTCAAATTCCCATAACAATACCTGTCTCGTCATGAAATCCAACATCGAAATATTCCAAAGACAATTTCAATTCAAATCCATTCCAATTCAATTATTGGAAATTCTAGTTACTTTTAGAACCCTTTTCAAATTCAATTTATTTATTTAAAAATAAATAGAATTATGACTCTAGTTCAAAACTAATTCATTTCGATAAAAATCTATTTTTATCTTTTCAAATAGGGATTTTTTCATCCCAAGTCTTCCCAAATCATTTCTTATGATTTTACACAAATTATTATTATTTTTAATAATTTTATCAAGGCCTGTATAGTCGATTTCCATCAACGACCATCAAACTGCACTTACATTGACCTTTTCCAAATTTGATTTGGACATAATACCAAATCCAACCATTAGATTTCAAATCTCTAATATTCATTAGAAATCTCTTTTCGATACGAACCCAATGGTTCCAGTTTTAGGAGAATCCGACGGTCGGATCTCCCGTAATGTCTGTTCGAAGTCAATGGTCGAAATTCACGAACTACCACAGCGCGGCGCGTTCTATTCAGGCCATTATATTATATAATATATATATATATATATATATATATATTATATTTCGTCGATTTCCTTTCAAAACGTATTTTATAAATCATTTAAATTCGTTTTCAAAACGATTTCAACTTCTTATTCGATTTCAAATCAAAATTGAATTTTCCTTATAAATTCGTTTTAAATTCATTTCAAATTGATTTTAATTCAAATCGATTTTTAATTCAGTTCGTTTTCAATTCAATTTCAATTCGAATTCCTTTCTATTCAATTTCAATTCGAATTCATTTTCAATTCAATTCAATTCTATTCGAATTCAATTCGAATTCATTTTCTATTCAATTCGAACTCTTTTCAATTCGAATTCATTTCAAATTGATTTCCATTCAATTTCAATTCGATTCGAATTCATTTTCAAAATATTCGATTTTGAAATCACTTTTCAATATTCATTATAAAAACGAATATAATCGATATAAATATCGTTTGCGTCGAAGTGGCGTCAATCTAATCAACACGGCTTCATATATTTCTATTTTCAAATATTCTAGTTCAAATATTTCTTTTCAAATATTTCTGTTCAAATATTTCCTTTTTCGAAACTGGAATGAGGCCCAATCAATTACCATATAATGTTAATTATATGGATTTTCTACAATACATGTATAAAATAACAACGATAAATAATCAACCATCATCTAGAGTGCACTACACAACTGCGTAAGCATTAAATATAAATAATTAACGCTTACACAGTTTATCAATCCATTGATTGACATACAACTAAACAATCAGGATTAGTGTACGTCAAATCTCATCCCAATACCCGTGTGGGGTTTCAAACAATCAAACACAGATTTTATTTGTGCAGTTGGGCGATGTGTAAAATTTATCGTCCCAATCAATATCAATCAAATCAGTATATATAAACAAATCGTCTGATTCGTTTATAAATATTTATTTTATATACACGTTAAAAATTATATTTGTAACTATAGAATATTTTTCACTATAAAATATTTTTTTTCGTTTCACATGACATCACCCAATCAACTACACATCAAAATCAAACAAACAAGCATACAAGTCGTCCATGGTCTGTGGACGACGGGTGTCGGGAGCTACTAAACACCGTCTGCATCCTAGTTTATATTTTTAACTAAAAATTGAAATTAAAAGTGAGGAGTTCTCACCAATAGCTAAACCAAACGCCGCGACTCTTCATATGTAGGAAATCTTCACCGTCTTTGCCTTCTATCACTTTCGCCATTCGTGTTCGCTACGTATATAAAAATCGGATTTTTATCGTTACTTCACATATATAAAAATCGAATTTTTATAATTTCAACTTCATATTCAAAATCGTATTTTTAAAGCGAAGTTATCTAAATAAAAATCATAATTTTATTTTCCTACCATTCACATAAAAATCTCGCCTTTAAACACATAAAAATCTTGCCTTTTGCATAAGAAAAATCAAATCTTTTCTTATGATAAAAATCATAACTTTATGCTTGTTAAAAATCACAACCTTATGCTTGTATAACTAGAAAAAAATTCAGTTTTTATAATTAGATAAAATCAGTGCTTTGTATATTTTTAAAACAAGGTCTTTTATATTTTAAAAATCTCCTCTTTCATATTTTCAAAAACATCGTGCTAGTCTCATTTTAAAACCCTACATGAAAACAAATCTTATTATATTTTTTTTCTTACACAAGAAAAATCATATTTTGTTCGTATCACTATATATATTAACCATGGTATGTATAAATTAATTACTGCCTAATTTGCGAATTAATTAAACTAATTTACATTAAATAAAATAAATAAAAACTCACTGTCGTTCCTTCCTTCTCCTGTTACTCGCGAAAACCTATCGAAGAAGAGGAGCTCGCTGATTTCTGTAGAAGGGCGGAGGGGCTCTTGAAGGCGGCGGGGGTCGATGGCGGTTTTTTGGTGAACTCGGTCGGATTTTGGGGTTCAACGAGGAGGAGAGAGGGAAGCGAGAGGAGGGGGGAGCGATCGAGAGGGGGAGGCAGAGCTCGAGATCGCCGGTGGCGGAGCGGCACGGTGGCTGGCCAGGAGGTGGGCGACGCGATTCGGTTTTCTCTTTTTTTTTATTCTTCTATAAATCGATTTCTAAAAAGGGAGATCGGAGAAAATGTATACGAGGGGAGGGGTGTTGACTTTTCTATTTTAAATTATTTATTTATTTAATTAATTTATCCACCCGAAAAGTTATCTCCTCATTCGAACTCCAATCGAGGCCCAACGACTATCGTCTCTAGCTAATTACCCCCATTCCGAACACAATGGGATATGAATTGTAAGCTGATTCGATCGTTTCGATCAGTTTTCATCAAAATATAACTCTATATATTGAATTTGAATGCACATTTCAATTTACTGGGGCCACATACTAACTCGAAAAATTTTAGAAAAATATTTTCTAACTTCGTATTGTTGATACGGTCCTAACAAAACTAGTTTCATCGAATTCTGAGACCGTTTGAAAAATGGCCATTTTCCAGTCGATTAAAATCAACTGAAACTGGTCAAACGCGTTTTCCTTTGCCACGCTGGCATATTGATTCAAAAAATTATGAAATTTGAAACCTAGCAAAAACTTGACATCACGGATCCAACAAAAGTGGTTTCATCGAAAACGAGGTCGTTTGCAAAATGGCCATTTTTAAGGGTCGAAATTCCATAGCGACTATTCTGAATTTTCAACTGGACATTTCTTTTGATTCCCGCTATGAAATTTTGTTTTATTCGGAATCATTGGAAAGATATTCTCAATTAGATTCAAATATTTTTGTTTTCACTAAAATCCGGTTTATTTTGAATCCTGTACATTCATTTGAATTTTGAAATCGAATTATCGAACTACCGCGCCATTTTCTATTCCTTTTATAATTATAAATAAAATATTTATATTCTAACGACGATTCGAATAAATATATACGTTCAAATCCTATTCAAAATAAATTTCTCGTCGTTATTATTTAAAATAATTCATTTTAAATAATCAAAATTCGCCAAAATAAAAATTTTAAATTGGCCCAGATTTCTGGGTTATTATAATCTCCCCCACTTAAAACTTTTTGTCCCCGAAAGGAACGAAACCGAAAGTTGCTTAACAAATCAACTCAACTTCCATTATTTTCACTACGGCTTAAGTTCTTCAACTTTTTAGTTTCTAAGAACTTTTCAAATTTTTCAAAAATTTAGCTAACACCCTAAATTTTCGAAAAATTTCGCCATAACCTCCCCTGCACCGGGGACTTAGGGATATTTCATATAGCCTCGCGTGGCCTTCTTCAATCCAAAAGAAAAAGAAAAAACCAAGCGGCTAGCCAATCGGCTCATAAAATCATCATCACCCAAACAAAACGGTAAATTATGGTAAACATGTACCTATTTGTTGGGCAAACAATTTTATTTTTCTTCTCTAGCCTCCTTGCTATGACCTGTTCAATGTAAGTACATGTATATGCAAGCAAATGCGACTAATTTTCAATACGATTCAGTATTTGGTACAATTTGGTTGAATGGTTCAAATTCAAATTAATCAACCAATAATCAAACAACACAACCAACAATCAATTAGTTGATTAACTTTTCAAATTCATAACTTTGATAAATAGTCAAAAATCACATTTTTGGTGCCAAATCATAGCAATAGGCCCTATCTAATTTTGGTTCTCACACCAATCAATTGGAAATATATATAAACCCCACTTTCGTCACTCGAACATGAATACTGATGACGACTGGTCAATCATTAGAATCATCTGCGGGCGACTAGAGTGTGATTCTATATCTATCCAGTATATTTGGGACTTTGTATACATGCTAGCTAGGCGTATATGCAAAATCTTCATATACTAGATTGTCCAAATCAATTTAAAATAAATTATTCAAATACGTATAATACGATTTAAATTTCAAAACAAAATTTGTTTTCACTTTAAAAATATACTCTTCGCACTCGTTCTAGGATACTACTGATCCTATCTCTAACGAGTCATTCCCATTGGATATTACTAATCCAATCTCTGATGAATTCTTTCGTATGGTTCTAACGTGTCTTGTTCCCTGAGCTTTGTAAACCAAAGCTCTGATACCAAAATGAAGCAACCCGAAATCCCCCTTACGGGAAATCACGAATTGAGTTGAGAATAAGCCACAAAGAAACTCAGACGGAAGAACATTTAATTGTTAATTACAACAATTCATCAGAATAAAAGAATATACAGAGTATGAATGAATATTACACAGAAAATATCAGAGATTTAAATTACATTTAAATACATTACTGCAGCGGAAAAATAATACAATACACAACTGAAGGAGATATACGGATACAGAGCTTTCCGGATATCATTCCAGCTGTTAATCAGGATCCTGTGAATATAAATCTGCAAAACCAAAACTACTACCTGCCCATGTCAAAATAAGGGCACCCAGAGTTAAGGTTAAAACAATAAACTCTAGGTCAGTCATGGGACTGGTGTGAGAACTAAAACATTTATTTAAAACTTTAATTTAAATCAGATATATCAAGGGACCACGCCGTATAACACCGAACAAGTTTCCTCCCAAGAATACCAGTGTATATAACAAAACAGCGCAATGCTTTTTGGAAAATGAAGCTATTATAAGACCCAAGTCCTATCACACAATGCAACGCAAGCCGGGGGATAGGGTTTTCCCTTATAATAGCTAAACATGCTTAGTACGTTTAAAACAAATCATTTGATACTATTATAAGTGCATAGTGTATAAAACAACTTCAAATCATAAGTATCAATCATAGACGGCATGGGTACCATATATCATGTCGCCATACTAGTTCTACAATTAAAACCGCAAAATCATGTATTTGGAAATTGGATTTCCATCTGTGAACCGAGGCAAAAGATAGTCCTCTACCGATTCGAGACTCTCTAGCCCGAGCCTCAGGATCAGAGCTCGAGTGACCCTTGGATCGTCAGGGCCGGTCCACCGATGTGGATTAAAATGCCTGAACACTGCATTTCCCCACCCTTTGGGGCGTAAATGAGCCAACAAATGACTCCATCGGCTTCACATAGTCACCGATATATCTGAGGCGCCTCGCAACAGCAACAACCACATAAGTCAAACTCGTCATGGAGTGTAAAACCACTGACGCCACTTCTTACTAGAAGGAAACACATGCCCTCCCTGAGGTCCTTTCCCGTTTCTGGTTCACAACCGGGGTGTGAGGCTCGATAATTCACGTTACACAAAGCTATGCCACACAGGCCGTGCTTTGATCATTAACCACAAGACTTTGCTTTTCAACAAAAGTCTTGATCATTTGCCACTTAGGCATGCCACACAGGCAATTCACTCCATGCGTTTGATATCCATCGATATATAACCTCGAGCTCGTACGTCTCAGAGAAGGGCGTTAAGCAAGAAAATAAATTCACCACCGCCAAACAGATATATATTTAATAGAAATCAATCACACAGACTGAAGTCCAATGTCAGACACACAATCCATTCACAAGTTCGTTTTGGGTCTGAACGAAACCAGAGGCACCTAGTACCCCGCATATCCATCGATCTCCAAGTACGTCTGGACGACCACTAACTGATTCCCTCCTTTTGGGTGTACAACCCAATCAAGATCATCAGTAATCACCCAAACGATGTGAAGACCTCCGGTCTTCAACCACCGTCTTCATCTTCGACACCACGTCGAATTAGTTATTCAGAATGGGATTAACCCGGTCTTTCTGAATAACTCGCGTATATAATAAACAAGTGTTACACAAACACTACATACGCCTCATTCCAATTCAGAATATTCTTTTATTCAAATATTCTTGTACTTTGGGAAAGGTTCCCATTAATTTTATCAAAGATAATTTCTTTAAATTTATTCTTTAATCTTCTTTGAACATCAATTCAAACTAGACGGGATTAGCGAACCACAACGAAGTAATCATTTATTTCCCAATCCCAACCTATTCAACCCCTGAAGAAAAACTGGTAATACTTCATATCTAACACCACAGTGTTATCGGTAAATTCAATCACCATTTCACGTTCAAATCTAATTGAAGATTTAACTATCGCCTGGAGTAAAACTGGTGATACTCCATTCTCGATCTTTTCAATCTAATTAAAGATTCATTAAAACTCCACTTAGTTTTAATCTTTAACTGGGCTAAAGAATCAGTGTCATTTAAAACACGGTTCACGATAAACCCAAAATCACATTCCATTAATTATCGGGTTAAAGAACACGTGTTATTTAGAACACTGTTCACGATAAACCCAAAAATCAATTCTAATTCAATTCCAATTAAATATTATTAAATTGGTACACTTCATTAAATCTAAATAAAAATATTTAATCTTTTTCACAACTGGGCTTAAGAATAGTATTAATGAAGACACTATTCACGACAAACCCAAATCACATTTGACATTAAATGCAAGGCTCTGAATAGAAAATATATCGGCTTATATTCAATATCAAATTCTACGAGCAACAAATATCGTATTGGAAATAACGATATAAATATATCTTTCAAATTCCCATAACAATACCTGTCTCGTCATGAAATCCAACAACGAAATATTCCAAAGACAATTTCGATTCAAATCCATTCCAATTCAATTATTGGAAATTCTGGTTACTTTTAGAACCCTTTTCAAATTCAATTTATTTGTTTAAAAATAAATAGAATTATGATTCTAGTTCAAAACTAATTCATTTCGATAAAAATTTATTTTTATCTTTTCAAATATGGAGTTTTTCATCCCAATTCTTCCCAAATCATTTCTTATGATTTTACACAAATTATTATTATTTTTAATAATTATATCAAGGCCCGTACAGTCGATTTCCATCAACGACCATCGAACTGCACTTACAACGACCTTTTCCAAATTTGATTTGGACATAATTCCAAATCCATCCATTAGATTTCAAATCTCTAATGTTCATTAGAAAGCTGTTTTCGATACGAACCCAACGGTTCCGGTTTTAGGAGAATCCGACGGTCGGATCTCCCGTAATGTCTGTTCGAAGTCAATGGTTGAAATTCACGAACTACCGTAGCGCGGCGCGTTCTATTCGGGCCATTATATTATAATATATATATATATATATATATATATATTTCATCGATTTCCTTTCAAAACGTATTTTATAAATCGTTTAAATTTGTTTTCAAAACGATTTCAACTTCTTATTCGATTTCAAATCAAAATTGAATTTTCCTTATAAATTCATTTTAAATTCATTTCAAATTGATTTCAATTCAAATCGATTTTTAATTCAATTCAATTCAATTTCAATTCGAATTCCTTTATATTCAATTTCAATTCGAATTCATTTTCAATTCGAATTCAATTCTATTCAATTTCAATTCGAATTCATTTTCTATTCAATTCGAACTCATTTTCAATTCGAATTCATTTCAAATTGATTTCCATTCAATTTCAATTCGATTCGAATTCATTTTCAAAATATTCGATTTTGAAATCACTTTTAAATATTCATTATAAAAACAAATATAATCGATATAAATATCGTTTGCGTCAAAGTGGCGTCAATCTAATCAACACGGCTTCATATATTTCTATTTTCAAATATTCTAGTTTAAATATTTCTTTTCAAATATTTCTATTCAAATATTTCCTTTACGAAACTGGAATGAGGCCTAATCAATTACCATATAATGTTAATTATATGGATTTTCTACAACACATGTATAAAATAACAACGATAAATAATCAACCATCATCCAGAGTGCACCACACAACTGTGTGAGCATTAAATATGAATAATTAACGCTTACACAGTATGTCAATCCATCGATTGACATACAACTAAACAATTGGGATTAGTGTACGTCAAATCTCATCCCAATACCCGTGTGGGGTTTCAAACAATCAAACACAGATTTTATTTTTGCAGTAAGGCGATGTGTAAAATTTATCGTCCCAATCAATATCAATCAAATCAGTGTATATAAACAAATCGTCCGATTCGTTTATAAATATTTATTTTATATACATGTTAAAAATTATATTTTTAACTATAGAATATTTTTCACTATAAAATATTTTATTTCGTTTCACATGACATCACCCAATCAACTACACATCAAAATCAAACAAACAAGCATACAAGCCGTCCATGGTCTGTGGACGACGGGATATAAACACATCAAAAGAAAAACACTTGTAAAAATCAAAGAGTAGAATAAAACTGGAAAAAGGGTACATAACCTATGAAATTCAAAATCCAATTCAAGTCTTATACTTGATATAAACTGATCAAAACTTGTTCTAGTAAACTATTTTAACTTGTTCTTACTTCCTGTGATGCTCTTGTGGTGTTTGAGTTGAGTGCGAAGCATCTTAGGGGAGGTGCAGGGCCACGGCCAAACTATGTGAGACGACCCAAACTCGCCCTTACGGGAAAGCCCGGATTGAATTGAGAACACAACAAATCAGAACACAAACATAAGAACATTTCATTGCTTATTAAAAAAATTACTTTAAAGTACCAGAATATATTAGAGTATGAATAAATATTACATAGAAAAATATCAGAGAATAAAGTGCATAGCAGCGGAAATAAAATGTATAAATAGAATGACTAACACAACTGAATCAAATATACGGATACAAAGCTTTCTGAATATAGCTCCAACTGTAATACAGGATCCTGGAAAAAGGAATATCTGCGAAAACCAAAACTACTAGCTGCCCGTTTGGAAAATATGGGCACCCAGAGTTTAGGTTAAAACAATAAACTCTGAGTCAGTCATGGGACTAGTGTGAGAACTAAAACAGTTATTTGATTTTTAAAGTTAGGTAAATCAAGGGACCACGCAGTATAACATGGAATGGGTTTAACCCCAAGAATATCAGTGCCTAAACAATAACAAGTAATAGATATATGGATTATAATGCATCATACAACATGCAATTCCTTAATCTACCTATTTAGGATTAATCCCAAATTTAGATTTTCGAAATCCAGTTCACTTTACAGAAATTATTCCTTTGGACTTTGTTTCCAGATTCATTTTTCAAATCAATTGAAATACATATCTAGCTTTTATAATAAAGTAGATTCACTTTGGGATCTCAAATATAAATCTTTGGAAATATGAATTCCAAAAACATCACAGTGCATACAAACAAGTATGTAAGCAACCAAATATCGGGCTCCCCTTAGACAAGGCAAAGGGTACGTACCTCACCAACTCGATATATATATATATATATATATATATATATATGTGTGTGTGTGTGTGCGTGTGTGTGTGTGTGCGCACCTCCCACGATGGAGCAGGCTACACTGACGATGCACAATCCTATGCCCTCGGGGACTACACTGCCATCTCACCCATACTTTTAGTCGTTTGGTTTACCAGAATCTTTAGCCACATACTAAATCATTTTTATATCCCTAAGTAGGGAAAATAATTTCACAACATAATAATCACAAGTACTTTCAAACTATAGTACTTTACATTAGCAATTCTCACATATGATAAGTCACTATTAATCGCATAACCTTTGAGCTCGTACGTCTCAAAGAAGGGTGTTAAGCAAGAGAATAAATTCTCCACCACCAAACACATATAACATCAATAGCAACTAATGGTTATGCGACGAATTACAATGTCAAACACATAATACTTCTCTAAATCATTTTAGAAACATCGCGTTTTGCCCTCAATATCCTTTCTGTTTTATAAAACATTCCCTGTCCAAAATGAGGAATACATTTCTTTGCACTTAAGAAATATATCATTTCAAAATCATTCATTAAATTTGTAATGAACTCAACAACATTTATAAACCTCTCATAGTAAAATCGTGAGGTTTTTCACAAGATGTTAGCATACAAATATTTCTACCCAACCCAATAATAAATGTAAAAGCATATTTTGCTCATAAACTGGTCGAGCATAATCCAAACAATTAATCACTCATAATCAATATCAAAAACCAAATGTATTTGGTTTATATCACATCTCATGTTTTGGTAAATTTAATTACCATCTCTTGTTTCAAATCTAATTAAATATTTGGCTATCACATGGAGTAAAACTGGTAATACTCCATTCCCGAACATTTCTTGAATTCGGTAAATTTAGTTACCTTATTCGCATTTCAATCTAATTAAAGATACATTAAAACTCTACTTAGTTTTATTCTTCAAAATCATTACTTAATGATTATCCAATCTTTAGGAAATTAATCCTTCTTTTAACTGGGTTAAAGAACCAGTGTCATTTAAAACAAAGTTCATGACAAACCCAAAATCAACTTCCATCAAAATGGAATCTTCACGGAGATCGTAACAGTATATAATCGATATAAATTTCCATATCAAATCAATACTATAAATGGAAAAACGGCAAAGCCTTTTTAAATTCCGTATTTAGTAATGATCTTCCTTCATAGAAGCTCATCTCGATTACTACCAAATCGAATTCCATTCAATTCTAATATTTTAAATTGGAAAACTTTATTTTGGAAAATTTCCATTAAATCTTAATAAAAAGATTTATAAATTCCAAATCATATCTTCACTGTTAATTGGATTAAAGAACAAATGTTATTTAAAACATTGTTCACTATAAACCCCAAAATCCAATTTTAATTCCAATTAAATTAATTATTTGGTAAACTTCTCTAAATCTTAATTAAAATATTCATTCTTTCCTCAACTGGGTTTAAGAATAGTGTTAACGAAGACATCATTCGTGATAAACCCAAAATCCAATTTGACATTAAATACAGGCTCTGAATAGAAATCATACCAGCTTATATTCAATATCAAATTCTGAAACCCACAAATATCGTATTGGGAATAATGATATATATATATCTTCCAGGTTCCTTAACAATATCTGTATAATCACAGAATTCAATATCGAAATATTCCGAAGATTATTTCCATTCAAATCCATTCCAATTCATACGTTGGAAAAATTCTAGTTATTTTAAAACCCATTTCAATCCCATTTATTATTTCTAAAAATAATTGGATTTTTATTCAAGTTATTAACTAGTTCATTTCGATAAAAATATATTTTATCTTTTCAAACTTGGAATTTTTCATCCAAAATCTTTATAAATCATTTATTATGATTTTACACATTTTTTTCATATTTTTAATAATTTTATTAAGCCCTTACAGTCGGTTTCCAATATCGGCCACCGAACTACATCCATAGCCACCTTTTCTAAACTTGATTTAGACATATCTTAAAATCTAACCATTAGATTTCAAATCTATTATTATCATTGGAAAGCTCTTTTCGATACGAACCAATAGTTCTGGTTTTAGGAGAATCCGATGGTTGGATCTCCCATTACATCAATTTGAAGTCAATGGTCAAAACTCGCGAACGGTCGCTGCGCGGCGCGTTCTATTAAGGCCATTAAATTTATATAATATTTGTATCATCGAATTCTTTTAAAATGTATTTTATAAATTCGTTTTAAAAACGATTCCAACTTCCATTTCAATTTTAAATCAAAATTTAATATTCCATATCATTAAAATTTTATACATCGCATATATATGTTAAAAATTATAATTTTAACGATCCAATAATTATTCCATTTCATGACCATTTTATATATCTCATATATAATTTATTCAGCGCATATATATAATTTATACAATGCATATATATGGTTTATACAACACACATATATTTTATACAAAGCATACATATTTTATTCACATCTCATACATATATGCATATATATAGTATATTCTCATCGCATATATATATATTATTCACTTCTCATATACGTATTTAATTCACATTGCATATATATATTTTATTCACATCTCATATATATATTATTCACAATTCATATATATTATTCACATTTCATATATATATATATATATTATTCACATTTCATATATTTTATTCACATTATATATATTATTCACATTTCATATATATATATATATATATTATTCACATTTAATATACATATTTGTAACGACCTGAAATTCCGAACCAATTTGAAAATGCCATTTTAGTCAATTTATAGAATTTGAATATTTAAAGTAATTTATTTTAATTAATAACGACGGAAAAATTATTATAATCGAAGTAAAAACGAATAAATTTATTTTATTATATAACGAGCCTGAAATGGCGCGGTAGTTTGAAAATTCAATTTTTAAATTTCAATTGAATGTATAGTATTCGTTTTAAATCGAAATTGGGACGACCCAGGAAAAGATAACTCTGTTTGACGATATCTTCCCAACGAATGTGAAAAATTGAAATTTCGCCGGATAAATTGCGAGTTATGAGTAAATCAAAATTTCAAGAGGTCGCTATGGAATTTATATAATTATTTATATAGCCCTGCAGTTTGGAAATTTGATTTCAAAGTTCAATCGACTGCACAGGATTCAAAATAAATTGGATTTTAGCGAAACAAGAAATATTTGAATCTGTTTGATAATACCTTTCCAACGAATCCGAAAAATCGAAATTCCATAATTTAAATCAAAAGATATGGTCAAATGAATATTCAGAATAGTCGCTATAGAATATATATAAGGGCCTGTAAAATAGCCATTTTTCAAACGACCTCTGTTTTCGACGAAACCACCTCTGTTGGATCCGGAATGTCGGATTATTGCTAGGTTTCAATTTTCGGAATTTTTCGAATTAATCTGTGAGCGTGGCAAGTGAAAACGCGTTTTACCAGTTGACAGTTAAATTGGATCGACCCGAAAAAGGCCATTTTTCAAACGGGCTCAGAATCCGACGAAATTAGTTTCATTAGAATCGTATCGTCAAATCATAACCAAAAATAATTTTTCCGGATTTTTCAGAATTAGTATGTGGGCCCGATAATGTGAAATGTACGTTAAAATTTGATATACGGTAACGATGTGTGTATTAATCAGTTTGGACCTTATATTTATATATATTGAGCCCACAAGCACCACATCAGCTCATTTCCTCTTCCCTCCACCAAACCCTCTTTTCCATGGCTGAAATTAGATTTAATTTTTAATTTAAAAACAAAATTAACCTCAAAAATAAAATCTTCTCAAAACCCATCGAATTATATATCAAATCGAAGATCTCGGCGAGTAGAGTCCAGATCTACAATCAGTTTTGACATGCAGCGGAGGAGCTGGCCGGAAATCGCGGTCAAAGGTGGTTATTCTCGGATTTCACGAGGTCAATTTGGGAATTTTCGATCCAGGCTTCAATCGAAGAAATTGGCTTATGGGTTTTGTAGAGATCGTCGATAGGAGTGCGATGATGGTGTCCGTTTGATTTCTAGTGTAGTGATTCGCCGGAATTTCGTTGTCAAAGGGTTGAAAACCCATTCGTTGCTCACGCTGCCGCCGGGAGAGGGGACCACCGGAGGTCCGGCCACTGGTACGGGGAGATGCGCCTCGGTCTGAGCTTTCGATTGGAGGTGGCCGGCGGAGCTAATTCGGTCGGAGGGAGGAGCAGTTCACGGTCAAAGTTCGGGTTCGATTGGGTTCATTCACGGCCGGATTACTGTAGCCGAGAAGAAGAACGAGCGGGAAGAGGACATCCAGGGTGCTGACGTGGCATCAATTGGTTGGTGAGGAAAATTTATTTATTAATTTATATATTTAAATCTTCAATCTAGTAAAACACTGATAACTCTTGCATATGAACTCGAAATTGGACGCGGTTTGTTGCGTTGGGATTGTGGCGGAGTTGCGGACGTTTTGGCACTGGTTTGGTTGCGATCTGAGACTGTCAAATTTTGGGCCTTTTCTGGACGTCCGTTCGAATTGTAACCCGAAGGTGAGTGTTTCTTCACTCACGTAAGACTAAATTTATCCCATATTTATCGAATTAATGTATGGAATAAATTGTTTACATGGTTGTGTTTGATTTGGTGAATGATTGCTTGAAATTGATATGCCAGTGTGTTACATGCAATAATAATCGATAATTGGTTATTTAAATTTAATTTAAATTTCAAATTTGAAAACTCCGACACCTGTCAACCAGTATGTGATTAGATTTACTGTTCGAATGAATGTTTGTGATGGATGCGTCTGTTTACTTGATTACTGAAGGTGTATTGTTTGAATTGTTCTGTCATTCAGTATATGATGTGGTGTGCCCATGTGACGATAAATCCCAATTACCCTTGATGTTGCGGGCATCGAATAAACCCGGGATTTATCGATAAAATGAATTAAGAACACAGAGTGAAATGATAAACCTCTGTGACCCCGATTTGGATTGAAATGATAGATCCATCCCGAATATCGAGAAATTAAATTTAAATCACTTGGCCATAGGATAGCAAATTATATACGGACACCGGTTGGTTAAATATATTTGTTTAACCATGAATTTTGAAATTTATTGTTTAACGACAATAAGAAATGTTTTATAATTTATTTCCTTTGAATTTGAAATTTGAAATGCAAATAAAAAGGGGAAATGATTTGGGTTGTAATTAAGGTTAAATATAAGTGAAAATGATTTTATCGAATTTATTGAGATTGAACTGTGTGTCTGATTTGAGATTTACTTTAAATCAGCCTTGATTTGAATTAAAGGTGAATTGTAAACTCGACATTTGTTGAAATTTAAAATCTTGAAACGATGAAATTGAATTGAAAAATTCAAAGTCTGTTATAAATTGAATATTCGAAATGGGAGCATGATTTGAAATTGAATGTTGTTTCGGGATTCAACGTATTGAATTTAAAATAAATATCGAAGTGGGAATTTGAATAAATTGAAATGATCGAAATCGGATTTGGTTTATTTGTTATGAATTAAGATCGTTGAATTGGGCACTCGGGTTAAAAATAACCATCTGATTTGGAATTGGCAAAATTTGAAATGAATGTATATTTGAAATAAAGTCGATCGGGATTGTGAATTCGAATTGATTTACTTGAAGTTGAAATACAACTGCAAGTGTAAACGAAATCTGGGCGAAACGATGCTAATTCCAACTATAGTATGTCAAAACTATTTTTCAAAACTATTTTGTTAATAAATTAAATTTCCTTATAACTATTTATTGTATAAATTATTTAAATAAAATACTTTATAATTATGAATTATTTATTTTATGAATTATTTTAATGTTTTAATTATTTTGTCAAACTCTACTTTTATTACAAACTATTACTTCAAATTATTTCAATTATACCTTTAAACTATTTAAATATATTGTTAATTAATTGGATATTCAAATTTTATAAGTTGGAATTAGTTCAAGATGTTGAGCGTAAATGGGAATATCCCAGTCGAATAATATTCTATTTAGAATATGAAAATGAATTTCGAAACATGATATTTTGATATGAAACACGAACTCCTTTGAAAGGTAAAAACACTGACCGGTGTGAAAAATGTAAACGATGGGTTGTCAAGGAGACCGGAGTAGACATAAGGCATACTCTCTGTCAGTGTCGATACCACTTTGACAACTGTGTACGCGGTGGAAGTTCCAGAACCGAAGTCGGATGGTATGGAGGCGATTACTGGATTTGAAGAAAGAGAACGATGATGGATTAGCCTTGACCTTCGGGTCATAATTGAAATGACTAAAACAGGAGCCATACCCAGGTTAATGAGATCGCTTCTCTGATCGAACGCGCTCCTTCGAAACCACCTCTATTACTACTGTGATCGATTTGGGTGCACCCCTTGAATATGGGAATGTCGTTCGAGGTGGGCGGTAGTTGCGGCTATGCGTTACCACCGGCCTGGGTCCGCGAATTCGGTAGAATCCTACCGGGGTATTTCCTCAGTGCCTTGTCATATTATCCTGATTGAGCCCCTACGATTTTGATTTAACGTTGTCGTATCACGGCGCATCCTTATCCACCGACGTACTGGTGTGTTATATGCAAACTGTACGGCAATGCTATAAACAGTGTAAGGGTAACATGGTAATCCTGCTTACACTATTTTCGATATTATACTTTACTGAATAAACACTATTGTAATAGCGTATTATACTATGTATGTATTAGTTTAACGGATCCTTGAGAGATGGAAAAATCCCGTAAAATCTCTTGAGTTACTGCACCATGATACCGATATTATTCAGTATTTTAATTTGACTAATATGAGATGATTTAGTGCTGATCCGATTGTTTGTTGTGTTTTTCTTTTTATGCAATACGCTCGGGTCAGCAGATGTTGCAGATAATGAAGATTATTTGGCCTTGGAGATCGAAGACGGAGTTGGTATATGTATCCACTACATTTTTATTTCCGCTGCATTACTGTATGTAAGTGTATAACTCTGATGATTTAAATGCTGTAACTCGAATGTATATGTTTAAATGCTTTTGAATATTTATTTGCTTATTATATGTGATCCTTCCGCTGTGAGATTCTGTGATTGTTTCTTTCTTTCCATTCTTCTTTTTCTGCTTTTTCCCAAATAACTATCTGGGTTGGCGATTGGTTTGGGTCGACATGTGTGGTTTATTGTCGATTTAAACGGTCAAAAATCTGGGTCGTTACATTTGGTATCAGAGCGATGGTTATCGATAACCTTGGCTCTGTTGGGAATTAACTCATTAGAGATGGGGTTAGAAACACCCTAGAATGAGTTTGAGTGATATATGAGAGAGCGTACTTGTATTTTTGATATAAAAATGGTTTTTATTGTGTTGGCTTGTTCTGTTGAATGTTTATGGATTCTGGTCGATATATGGGACGCCATACGATCGATAGGAATTTCTAAATAATCGAACAGAATGATTTGACATAATATGGTTTTCAATTATATTTTTAAATATATCGAATATATATTATGGTTCAAATATGTATGAACTTGATTTAGTGGTTGATAATGTAAAGTTATTACCTATTGTGGTTGATTTAAATCGCAAAAACTAATACGGAAAATTAAGAGAATTTAGAAGTATTTGGAAATGAAATCTGTTGAATATAATTGGGTGAGAAAGGTTTGAGGTTAAAATAGAAGCAAACTTGGAATTTGATCCTGGGTGTTTTTGAAGATAGTTGCCAAAGTTCGAAATAATGTCGTATGATAAAAATAGTTTGGAAATGGTTTTCAAATGGTTTTCAACGAATAAGTGTGAAACCTCTACTTAGACCTTAGGAATGACTTCGGTAATGAGTGCACGCATTATCGATGGTTATTCTGAAGAGTTTAAGTGGGGGAGAGACCACCAGTATTTTCATATCTAGCTTGAAAGGATTTGGATTTAAACCCCGATAATATAAGTTTGTATAAAAAGTATAAGATATTTAATTTGAGTTTAAGGTTTAACAAGAATTGAGATTTTATGTCTTCGTAAATTTAAGGTTTGGATTTAAAATCCATATGATATGGTTTCTAAAATAGTATAACCATATATATATGTAATTTTAAACTTGGATTATAAACCCAGAATCAAGCACTTTGAGTCGTCTTAACTAATGATAATGATTGAGATTTAGTACTCGATTCATTGGAATTTTGACCTTGGAATTATGAAATAGACTTAAGTATTAAGTTAGTAGAAGTCGTCGTTTAACTCTTAATCCTGGACGATAATTTAATTCAGCAAAACTTTAAGTTCGATCGGTAAAAAAAAAAAAAGGGGTAGAGAAAACCTAAATTTACTATGAAATATTGGTTCAAGTGAAGTCAACCAAAATGGAGATTTAGTTTAAGTCATGCTAAAAGAATTGGATTTGAAAACAAACCCTAAATCACCCGAGAACCTTAAGTTTGATAATAAGAGTACAAAGATTTGCTAAGGATATATATATATATATATATATATATATATATATATATATATATATATATATATATATAAATATAAATAGTTTAAATAGAAGGCGCAGCGCGACGACCATTCATGAATTTCGACCATTAACTTTGAATGGACGTAGCGGGAGATCCGACCGTCGGATTCTCCTAAGACTGGAACCGTTGGGTTCGTATCGAAAAGAGCTTTCCAACGAATATGAGAGATTTGAAATCTAACGGTTGGATTTGGATATATGTCCAAATCAAATTTGGAAAAGGTCGCTATGGCCGCAGTTCGGTGGCCGCTGTTGGAAACCGACCGAAATATCGAAAATAAAATTTTCAAAAATATTAATAATTTGCGTAAAATCATAATAGGTGATTTGGAAAGAATCGGGATGGAATCTTCGTATTTGAAAAAGATAAAAATATATTTTATCGAGACAACACTTAATTTAAGTCAACTAAAGTGAACTGAATTGGGTGGTGAAACGAAATGGAAATAACTTATGATGTGAAATAGTGAAGACGCAAGTTAGGTTGATCGAGAAGAGGATTGATAAGAAATTTAAGTTGGGAATGAAAAGTAATTGGTAGATAGACTAAAGCGAAGAAATTAAACGGTGAATTAGGGTATGTATGGGAGGATGGTGTAAAAATCAAAATGGGTTAACCCTCACTTGGACGATATATCGAGCATACATCTAAGTATAAATAAGGAATGAAAATAAGTGCGGAAATGGATAGGGTATGAATCGAGGTGTTGAAATAAGAATGATGGGATATGAAAATAAAACTTATGTGAGGTGAATGGAATTAATATAAGGAAATCAATTCAGAAAAATAAAATTTTGATATGTATGCTGTATGCATTTGCTATATATTGTATGTATGTTGATTATCATGTATATGTAAGTATTTGACAGGTGTAAGAAGTCACATATGCTTTGGAGCTCGCTTGCGCAAATACTAAATGCTAAGGTAAATAAAAATGCAAAAATAAACGCTAAACGAGGTACGTACTTGTGGTATATGGTTTTGAGGGTTTTATGTTTTGTTTTTCCCCACTTTGGGGATGCCTCATCGTTGGATGAGATGTATATTGAGTACATATATGTTTTGGGATTCTCCCCGGACCTCTCCGTACAAAGGTGATGCTGCCGAAATTTTCTGTGATTTCGGGAGTTAGAAAATTTTACGAGTTTTACAACTACTTGTCTTGAAAATATTATTTTAAGCATGAATTTGAAATCTATATGCGCTTAATATCGATTCGTTCTCTTTTCGAGGACGAAAAGACTTTAAGTGGGGGAGAATGTAACGACCTGAAATTCCGAACCAATTTGAAAATGCCATTTTAGTCAATTTATAGAATTTGAATATTTAAAGTAATTTATTTTAATTAATAACGACGGAAAAATTATTATAATCGAAGTAAAAACGAATAAATTTATTTTATTATATAACGAGCCTGAAATGGCGCGGTAGTTTGAAAATTCAATTTTTAAATTTCAATTGAATGTATAGTATTCGTTTTAAATCGAAATTGGGACGACCCAGGAAAAGATAACTCTGTTTGACGATATCTTCCCAACGAATGTGAAAAATTGAAATTTCGCCGGATAAATTGCGAGTTATGAGTAAATCAAAATTTCAAGAGGTCGCTATGGAATTTATATAATTATTTATATAGCCCTGCAGTTTGGAAATTTGATTTCAAAGTTCAATCGACTGCACAGGATTCAAAATAAATTGGATTTTAGCGAAACAAGAAATATTTGAATCTGTTTGATAATACCTTTCCAACGAATCCGAAAAATCAAAATTCCATAATTTAAATCAAAAGATATGGTCAAATGAATATTCAGAATAGTTGCTATAGAATATATATAAGGGCCTGTAAAATAGCCATTTTTCAAACGACCTCTGTTTTCGACGAAACCACCTCTGTTGGATCCGGAATGTCGGATTATTGCTAGGTTTCAATTTTCGGAAATTTTCGAATTAATCTGTGAGCGTGGCAAGTGAAAACGCGTTTTACCAGTTGACAGTTAAATTGGATCGACCCGAAAAAGGCCATTTTTCAAACGGGCTCAGAATCCGACGAAATTAGTTTCATTAGAATCGTATCGTCAAATCATAACCAAAAATAATTTTTCCGGATTTTTCAGAATTAGTATGTGGGCCCGGTAATGTGAAATGTACGTTAAAATTTGATATACGGTAACGATGTGTGTATTAATCAGTTTGGACCTTATATTTATATATATTGAGCCCACAAGCACCACATCAGCTCATTTCCTCTTCCCTCCACCAAACCCTCTTTTCCATGGCTGAAATTAGATTTAATTTTTAATTTAAAAACAAAATTAACCTCAAAAATAAAATCTTCTCAAAACCCATCGAATTATATATCAAATCGAAGATCTCGGCGAGTAGAGTCCAGATCTACAATCAGTTTTGACATGCAGCGGAGGAGCTGGCCGGAAATCGCGGTCAAAGGTGGTTATTCTCGGATTTCACGAGGTCAATTTGGGAATTTTCGATCCAGGCTTCAATCGAAGAAATTGGCTTATGGGTTTTGTAGAGATCGTCGATAGGAGTGCGATGATGGTGTCCGTTTGATTTCTAGTGTAGTGATTCGCCGGAATTTCGTTGTCAAAGGGTTGAAAACCCGTTCGTTGCTCATGCTGCCGCCGGGAGAGGGAACCACCGGAGGTCCGGCCACTGGTACGGGGAGATGCGCCTCGGTCTGAGCTTTCGATTGGAGGTGGCCGGCGGAGCTAATTCGGTCGGAGGGAGGAGCAGTTCACGGTCAAAGTTCGGGTTCGATTGGGTTCATTCACGGCCGGATTACTGTAGCCGAGAAGAAGAACGAGCGGGAAGAGGACATCCAGGGTGCTGACGTGGCATCAATTGGTTGGTGAGGAAAATTTATTTATTAATTTATATATTTAAATCTTCAATCTAGTAAAACACTGATAACTCTTGCATATGAACTCGAAATTGGACGCGGTTTGTTGCGTTGGGATCGTGGCGGAGTTGCGGACATTTTGGCACTGGTTTGGTTGCGATCTGAGACTGTCAAATTTTGGGCCTTTTCTGGACGTCCGTTCGAATTGTAACCCGAAGGTGAGTGTTTCTTCACTCACGTAAGACTAAATTTATCCCATATTTATCGAATTAATGTACGGAATAAATTGTTTACATGGTTGTGTTTGATTTGGTGAATGATTGCTTGAAATTGATATGCCAGTGTGTTACATGCAATAATAATCGATAATTGGTTATTTAAATTTAATTTAAATTTCAAATTTAAAAACTCCGACACCTGTCAACCAGTATGTGATTAGATTTACTGTTCGAATGAATGTTTGTGATGGATGCGTCTGTTTACTTGATTACTGAAGGTGTATTGTTTGAATTGTTCTGTCATTCAGTATATGATGTGGTGTGCCCATGTGACGATAAATCCCAATTACCCTTGATGTTGCGGGCATCGAATAAACCCGGGATTTATCGATAAAATGAATTAAGAACACAGAGTGAAATGATAAACCTCTGTGACCCCGATTTGGATTGAAATGATAGATCCATCTCGAATATCGAGAAATTAAATTTAAATCACTTGGCCATAGGATAGCAAATTATATACGGACACCGGTTGGTTAAATATATTTGTTTAACCATGAATTTTGAAATTTATTGTTTATCGACAATAAGAAATGTTTTATAATTTATTTCCTTTGAATTTGAAATTTGAAATGCAAATAAAAAGGGGAAATGATTTGGGTTGTAATTAAGGTTAAATATAAGTGAAAATGATTTTATCGAATGTATTGAGATTGAACTGTGTGTCTGATTTGAGATTTACTTTAAATAAGCCTTGATTTGAATTAAAGGTGAATTGTAAACTCGACATTTGTTGAAATTTAAAATCTTGAAACGATGAAATTGAATTGAAAAATTCAAAGTCTGTTATAAATTGAATATTCGAAATGGGAGCATGATTTGAAATTGAATGTTGTTTCGGGATTCAACGTATTGAATTTAAAATAAATATCGAAGTGGGAATTTGAATAAATTGAAATGATCGAAATCGGATTTGGTTTATTTGTTATGAATTAAGATCGTTGAATTGGGCACTCGGGTTAAAAATAACCATCTGATTTGGAATTGGCAAAATTTGAAATGAATGTATATTTGAAATAAAGTCGATCGGGATTGTGAATTCGAATTGATTTACTTGAAGTTGAAATACAACTGCAAGTGTAAACGAAATCTGGGCGAAACGATGCTAATTCCAACTATAGTATGTCAAAACTATTTTTCAAAACTATTTTGTTAATAAATTAAATTTCCTTATAACTATTTATTGTATAAATTATTTAAATAAAATACTTTATAATTATGAATTATTTATTTTATGAATTATTTTAATGTTTTAATTATTTTGTCAAACTCTACTTTTATTACAAACTATTACTTCAAATTATTTCAATTATACCTTTAAACTATTTAAATATATTGTTAATTAATTGGATATTCAAATTTTATAAGTTGGAATTAGTTCAAGATGTTGAGCGTAAATGGGAATATCCCAGTTGAATAATATTCTATTTAGAATATGAAAATGAATTTCGAAACATGATATTTTGATATGAAACACGAACTCCTTTGAAAGGTAAAAACACTGACCGGTGTGAAAAATGTAAACGATGGGTTGTCAAGGAGACCGGAGTAGACATAAGGCATACTCTCTGTCAGTGTCGATACCACTTTGACAACTGTGTACGCGGTGGAAGTTCCAGAACCGAAGTCGGATGGTATGGAGGCGATTACTGGATTTGAAGAAAGAGAACGATGATGGATTAGCCTTGACCTTCGGGTCATAATTGAAATGACTAAAACAGGAGCCATACCCAGGTTAATGAGATCGCTTCTCTGATCGAACGCGCTCCTTCGAAACCACCTCTATTACTACTGTGATCGATTTGGGTGCACCCCTTGAATATGGGAATGTCGTTCGAGGTGGGCGGTAGTTGCGGCTATGCGTTACCACCGGCCTGGGTCCGCGAATTCGGTAGAATCCTACCGGGGTATTTCCTCAGTGCCTTGTCATATTATCCTGATTGAGCCCCTACGATTTTGATTAAACGTTGTCGTATCACGGCGCATCCTTATCCACCGACGTACTGGTGTGTTATATGCAAACTGTACGGCAATGCTATAAACAGTGTAAGGGTAACATGGTAATCCCGCTTACACTATTTTCGATATTATACTTTACTGAATAAACACTATTGTAATAGCGTATTATACTATGTATGTATTAGTTTAACGGATCCTTGAGAGATGGAAAAATCCCGTAACATCTCTTGAGTTACTGCACCATGATACCGATATTATTCTGTATTTTAATTTGACTAATATGAGATGATTTAGTGCTGATCCGAGTGTTTGTTGTGTTTTTCTTTTTATGCAATACGCTCGGGTCAGCAGATGTTGCAGATAATGAAGATTATTTGGCCTTGGAGATCGAAGACGGAGTTGGTATATGTATCCACTACATTTTTATTTCCGCTGCATTACTGTATGTAAGTGTATAACTTTGATGATTTAAATGCTGTAACTCGAATGTATATGTTTAAATGCTTTTGAATATTTATTTGCTTATTATATGTGATCCTTCCGCTGTGAGATTCTGTGATTGTTTCTTTCTTTCCATTCTTCTTTTTCTGCTTTTTCCCAAATAACTATCTGGGTTGGCGATTGGTTTGGGTCGACATGTGTGGTTTATTGTCGATTTAAACGGTCAAAAATCTGGGTCGTTACAATATTATTCACATTTCATATATATATATTATTCACATTTAATATATATATATATTATTCACAGTTCATGTATATGTTATTCACATTTCATATATATATTATTCACATCGCCTATATATATTTTACTCACATCTCATATATATATATTTTATTCACATCGCATATATATATATATATATATATATATATATATATATATATATATATATTATTTACTTCATTTCACATCACAGTCACAACGGAATACTGTCATTTAAATCTTCCATGGTTTGTGGACGAGGGAGGTGTACTAACAGGCACCATACAACATTTTTAATAATTAAAAATTGATAAAAATCAATAATGGTAGTTCATATATGCAGTTATAAAATAAATAACTGTACAGAAATTTTAGTGAGAAGTTCTCACATTGGATTCCACTCCGTTATTCTTTGTTTGACGATTTCTATTCTGTTTAGATTTGAATTTGCCTCAATTTCTAGGATGCTCCGTTTCTATTCTAGTCAGTTCCATCATGAAGCTCTCCTTTCTGCGATTCCAACGCTCCTAAAATTTCGCGATTCCGTGCTTGTATGACTAAGATATGCAATTTAATACATTGGATTACAAAAACTAATTAATTTGCGCTAATTACATTCATTAGCCCCTTAATCCTCGTCCTTCTCCTTCTTCCTCTTTCTGTAATGCGATCTACTGTTGAACCCATCATTGATGAACGAGATCGGCCGCCGCCACCTTCTAGAAGCAACCGGACCCTGATAGAAGTGTGCCACGCCAAAGGGCGTCATTGCCTCTTCCACTGCAGACCACCAACGGCCAAATCGAACCCCCTTTCCGCTTGAAATTCCGCCACGAACATCTCCCATTCCCGCTGAAAATTCTTGCAAATCACTAGCCCATTTCCGATCTTGATCGTTGGATTAATAGAGCGTATTGAGCTCTTCAATATTGCTTCAAGGAGTTTTTGAAATTATAGAATAGATTTGGAGAACAATAGGGGAGAAGATTAGATCGTTTCAGGCGTTCATTGCTAGAAGGCGACGATTGTGTTTATTAGGGGTGGGTTAGTGTTCCTAAGGGGTATTTATATAATTATTTATTTTAAATACAAAAATGTGTTTTTGCATACAAACTCCAAATCAAACCCAACGATTACTGTTTCTAGATAAATACCCCCGTTCCGGATATAATGGAATATGTTTCATAGGTCAATTCGACTGTTTCACTCAGTTTTTATCAAAATTAAAATTAAAATTAAAATATACTGAATTTAAACGTACACTTTAATTTACCGGGGCCACATACTGATTCCAAAAATTCCAAAAAAAAATCTAGCTATGTTTTGATGGTACGGTCCTAACAAAACTAATTTCGTCAAATTTGGAGACCGTTTGAAAAATGACCTTTTTCTGGTCGATCCATTTCGAACTGAAACTGTCAAAACACATTTAAATTTACCACGCTCACATATTAAATCCAAAAATTATGAAATTTGAACCCTAATAATAATTTGACATTCCGGATCCAACAAGAGTGGTCTCTTCGAAAACGGAGGTCGTTTGCAAAATGGCTATTTTTAAGGGTTATATATTGTATTAAAATATATAAAATTCCATAGCGACTATTCTAAATTTTAAACTGGACATAACTTTCAATTTATATTATGAAATCAAGATTTTTTTCATCCTTAGAAAGATATAATTAAACAGATTCTAATGTTTCTGGTTTTACTGAAATCCGATTTATTTTGAATTCTATACATTCATTTGAAATTAAAAATCGAATTTTCAAACTACCATGCCAGTTCTAGTTCATTTTATAATTAAAATAAATTTATACCGATTTAAATAAATTTTTAGTCGTTATTAATATTTAAAATGAATCATTTTAAATATTCAAAATCCATAAAAATAGCTAAAATAAAAAATTTAAATTGGTTCAGAAATTCCGGGTTGTTACAATCTCCCCCACTTAAAATCTTTTCGTCCTCAAAAAGGAACAGAGCTGAAAGTTGTTTAACTAACCAACTCAACTTTCATTCTGGCTTTTATTCTTCAACTTTTCAGTTTCTAAGAAATTTTAATTTCTCAAAAATTTGGCTAACATCCTAAATTTTCGAAATTTCGCCATAACCTCCTTTGTACAGCCCTATCGGTAAATCCACAACTTACCTCACACGGCCCTCATCAATAAAAAATAAAAAAAATAAAGCCAGTCGGCTCATAAAATCATCAAACATAACGAATATAGTAAACATGTACCTATTTGTCCGGCATACAATTTTATTCCTCTTCTGTAACACCCCACGTCCATTAATGTCACTCACAAAGGGAATGCATTAACTTCCATGGAGGTTTTAAGTGAATATAGAACAGTAAATTACAACAAGACAGATATAAAATAGTACTTGGAAATTCAAAAACTTTATTTCATTGTAGCAGAAGTCAAAACATGTTTGATTACATCATAACACCATATTCAATGTCAAGTACAATATCTATCTTGATAAAACAAGTACATAATCCCATTACATGAATAGCCATTAAAAAGAAAGATAACAAGCTGGACTTTACTTCAGCAGTCCAAGCTTTCCAGAAGATAAGCGATCCAACTAGACTCCACTAGAACTTGGCCCAACCTGTGGACCTGAAGGGAGAAAAAGGATGGAAAAGAGGGGGTCAGACATAAAGTCTGGTGAATATGATAATTCTACAATACTATTACCAAAATAACTGGACTAAGGCATAAGCTGGAAAACAAGAAAATGTCTATGAAGAGCAGATTAAGGACATAGACAATCGCTAAAGGCAACGTTATAGGCGCTCCTAAATACTAAAGGATAAACACTATACTGCACCACACCAGTCACCCTAAAGATTCATCCCACTTAGCTTCACTTAGAAACTTTCCCAATGGCTTTACGTACCCCTAGCTGACTACATAGGTGCCGCCTGCCCCTATCTCCACTAGGTGTACCCTACTTCCAATTATTCGATCGGCTCCCTAACTCGTAGATACCCGTGCTGGCCCCACAGTGGGGTGTATCACTCCGCTAAAGTGACAACCTGATACAACGGACATGCACGGCTTATACCTACACGATGCAACAACGTCTTACCTACCAGCCCGGGTCCACACACGCATATGAAACCCGTTGGACTTGCGTTGCCACCGCTCCCTGTTTTGGCCTCTTATAGTCAAACCCAGTATGCGTGTCCCGTCCTCGACTTGGGTCGAGCCCACAAAGATACGTTTTGGGATACTGGTTGAAATGGGCCCCCACTATTTACCACAAGCATTCCACCTAAGCTTGTCCCCATTAGTCCATCCCACTTAACCCACTTAGTCATGTTCATTTACATGTGTGTTTGGTTAAGTCTAATCGTATTTCAAATGCCTCTAAAGGCAACCACCAGATTCCTCATGCCACCCAAGGCACCTACTTAACCCCCATGTCCCACCTTACATGATTATCTGGTTAAGTATTTCTTAGTTCATTAAGGCCATAACCTCATAAAGACCTCTCACATTAGACTGGCATTTATGGCAGCTGGATTTGCCGGGCGGGTCCGGGCAGTCTTACACCATAAAAGAGTCTACCCTCGTGTCTTTACAACTGTTATGCTTTAGTTTGGGCCTAGGACCTCTCACATTGGGCTGACATTTGTGACTACTGGATTTGCCGGGCGGGTCCGGGCAGGTTTACATCACAAACGGGTCCAACCTCGTGTCCTAAGCATTGATTATTAATAATAATCCACTTTCCCCCAATTTTAATAATTCCCTACTTGAATTATTAATTACTTCCAATTTTTAACAATGTCCATCATTGACTCAATTATGGACATTCATTCATGGTATGCAACATCTTACAAAATTGCACCCAATTTATTAATTCCTAATATTACCCCTACCCCACGTTTGAACGTTTATTCGCAAAATATATGTTAGACTCGAATAGCCTAACTCATAGCATAAAAGAGATTATCATAATAACAACATGTATATGTGACCAAATGAATCATAATAAGGGGTGAAACTTGCATATGTCCAACTTGCATAGATTATACATGTCATGGATCTAAAGGTGTCAACTTGTTCAAAATTCACCTAATATGATCTCAATCAATTTTCATAAACTTACATATGAACATGTGTGGATCAACATCATCTAATTTTTTAATAACATGGTTTTATATGGGTACACCTAACTCAATAGGCAAATTCCCATAATCAAGTTTTATTTAATTATAGTTTCAAGTTTATGGGTACACCTAACCTAATAGGCAAATTCCCATAAACAAGATCCATTTAAATTAAGAAAAAAAAAACATAACTTTAAGCATGATCCAACAACATCATGATTTTTCAACATAATATAGCATGATTTATAACATGGCATAGTATGATAGTATAACATAGCTTGACATGATTCTCAACATAGCACGACATAGCATAAGAGAATTTACAACATAGCATATATAATTTACATCATACGACAACATAATAACATAATAAGAGATCCACAATATATAGAATTTACAATTACAAATCACATCACTTTCTTGTGATCCTTTCATAACTGAGTCAAATTAGTTTGTAATAGTCTTGTGAGAATCATCATACTCACCAACAAAAGAAGAGAATTAGAGAGGGAGTTCTTTGGTTTGATTTGTTTTGTTGAGTAGAATTTAGTTGTAGTAGATTAGGCTTCCTCTTCTTAGTTTGTGACGGCTACGCTGAACTCCATGGCAGCAGCATGACGGTAGCTTCTCTAATTTTACAAGTGATTTAGGTTTATGGTCTACCCACTTATTTATAGATTTTAGAATGCATTTAGGTCATTAGATTTAACCTAGAAATAACCGCAGCCGTTCAGACAAGATGGGGTTTATCTTGTTGACTCAGCAATGAGTCAGAAGTGACTCAGCAAACACTCAGCAAATTAATAAACTTCTATTCATGTTTGCATTAACTGCCCATATATATATATATATATATATATATATATATATATTCTACAATGTACACATTAGATACATCCCCCCCTTTTACACACTTATTATTGTTTTTATATACATATTAGATACATCCCCTCTCTTACACACTTATTAATATTTTTATATTCATATTAGATACATCCCCTCTCTTACACACTTATTAATATTTTTATATTCATATTAGATACATCCCCTCTCTTACACACTTATTAATATTTTAGCAACTTTAGTGTTAATAGAAAATTCGGGGTGTTACATTCTCCCCTCCTTTTAGGATTTCGTCCCCGAAATCTTCAAGTCTGGAAGAATGTATATCCTACCATCCAAACGTCCATCTACTCATCCATCATACACAGGCATCCATTGTCCTTAAAAGACTTCTAATGCTTTATGATCATATGCAAGTGTGTGTACATGTCCTTACCTAATGCGAAATCAGGCGGTCTACTGATTCAGTTGACCTCCTTAATGCAAATTATGTAAGTGTCATGAATCCATTATGTATGCAAAAGATCCTAATTGCTTACATACTACTTCTGTATGCGTGCACACCCATTCAACCGAATGCAGCATCCATATGATGGTACAACCATTATACATCCATTATACTAAATACATCCATATATATGCAATATGCAATATGAAGTGACTGAGCCGATCTAGTGCCTAAAGTGTGTGTATATATGCATCCACGAGCAACCACTAGCAAACACTTGCATCCATTTTGCATCCATCATACATAACATGTCTTAAACACATGTTTCAACCATAGGATTATCCTAACTAAAGGTCAAAGATACTAATGAGAGGACATACTAAAGATAAGATAAGATAAGCTAAGCGATAAAGGAGAAATTAAAAGACATACCCTCAAAAAGAAAAGGGTACAACGAACGCATCTTCTCTTCTGTCTCCCAAGTTGCGTTGCTCTCATCATCTCCCCATTGCACTTTAACCAGTCTGACCTCTCGATTCCTCAACTTTTTGATCTCCGACCCAAGAATGCATGTAGGAGCTCGTCTAATTGTTGCATCACGCTCTATTTCCACCTCTTTAAGCAAGCTCGGCTCTACCACCTCCGCGGTCTTGTGCAAACACTTCCTCAAATGTGATACATGGAATACGTCGTGTACTCCACTAAGTTTCTCAGGCAACTCCACCCTATATGCCATCTTCCCAATCCTGTTTTTTACAGGAAACGGCCCTACAAACCTTGGTGCTAATTTCCCCACGGACCCAAAGCGAACAACATTCTGTAACGGAGATACTTTGATAAAAACCATGTCCCCAATGTCAAACTCAAGATCTGTCCTCCTCTTATCAGCATACGATTTTTGCCTATCTTGTGCTGCTTTCATCCTCCTTCGAATCAACTCAATCTTCTCCGAGGTTTCCCTAACCATATCGGGCCCAAGTAGGATTTTATCGGTAGATTCCCACCAACATGTAGGCGAACGGCAAGGCCTTCCATAAAGAGCTTCGAAAGGTGCCATGCCAATACTAGACTGAAAGCTATTATTATATGCGAATTCTACTAACGGAAGGTGCTCTTCCCATGTACCCCCAAAGTCTAGGATAAAAAGCCTTAAAAGATCCTCTAGAATGCGATTCACCCTCTCGGTCTGGCCGTCTGCCTGAGGATGATATGCGGTGCTCAAACATAGCTGAGTCCCTACCACCTCTTGTAAACTCTTCCAAAATTCGCTAGTAAAGATGGGGTCACGGTCGCTTACTATACTAGAAGGAATACCGTGCAAACGAACTATCTCCTTAATGTATACAGAAGCCAACCACGGAGCAGTCCTCTTACTTTTCACGGGAATAAAATGGGCGCTTTTAGTAAGTCTATCTACTATAACCCAAATCCCCGTGTTACCCTTCCTTGATCTTGGTAATCCATCCACAAAATCCATTGAGATGCTTTCCCATTTCCATAGTGGAACTTCTAATGGGTGAAGCAACCCACCGGGTTTCTTTTGTTCTGCTTTAACTCGTTGGCACACCAAGCATCTAGCGACGTACTCGGCCACATCCTTTTTCATACCGGCCCAAAAGAAAACTCGCTTCATATCTTTGTACATCTTATCCCCGCCGGGATGAATGGTTATTTTTGAGCGATGAGCATCATCAAGAATGGCCTTCCTTAAGTCTTCGTCTTGTGGTACACAAAGTCTATTATCCCTTCGTAACCAACCCTTATCGTCTAGGGTATACCTACGAAGATGGCTTGACGACTCCCCCCCTTTGAGCTTTTCTACTATCTCAACCAACTGTGGGTCGTCTCGCTGTGCCTCACCAACCCGTCCTAGAAGTGTAGGTCTAACCTCCAAGGATGCTAACAGACCGGGTACTAAGTCAACGGAGGGTCTAAAGTCAAACATAGAGATGAATTCTAAGCTTTGTCGTTCAACAAACAACGGACTCAAGGACAACCTTTTCCTACTTAAGGCGTCTGCCACCACATTACCCTTGCCCGGGGTATATGCTATTTCAAAATCGTAGGAGGCTAAGAATTCCATCCACCGTTGCTGCCTTAAATTCAAATCCTTCTGAGAGAATAAGTATTTTAATGATTTGTGGTCAGTGAACAGTTCGAATTTCTCACCAAGAAGATAGTGACGCCAAGACTTAAGCGCGAAAACAATTGCGGCTAGCTCTAAGTCATGCGTGGGATAATTCTTTTCATGAACCCTCAACTGCCTTCCACCATAGGCTATTACTCTTCCCTCTTGCATGAGGACCGCGCCAAGTCCCGTCCCACAAGCATCAGTATAGATGGTAAACGGTTTATTCCCGTCTGGCAGCACTAAGACTGGGGCTGAAGTTAAGGCTCTCTTTAAACGTTGGAACGCATCATCGCAATCTTTGTCCCACGTAAAAACCAGGTTCTTCTTCGTTAACCGTGTTAATGGAGCTGATATTTTTGCGAAGTCTTTGATAAACTTCCTATAATAGCCAGCCAACCCCAAGAAACTTCTTACTTCGGTTGCATTTTTAGGGACCTTCCAATCTTGGATGGCCACCACCTTTGCGGGATCCACTGCTATCCCTTCTTTGGAAACCACGTGCCCTAAGAACCGTACTTCCTTCCTCCAGAAGTGACACTTAGAAAATTTTGCCTTAAGGTTATGCGCTCGAAGGGTTTCCAACACTTCCCTAAGATGTAGGGAGTGCTCTTCTTTATTCTTAGAAAAGACTAAGATGTCATCCACAAAGACTACCACGAATTTGTTAAGGTATTCCCTAAACACCCTACTCATCAAATCAACAAAATATGCAGGGGCGTTTGTCAAACCAAAGGGCATCACTAGCCATTCATAAAATCCGTCAGGAGTCCTAAAAGTTGTCTTATCTATACTATCCTCAGCCACTCTCAGTTGATGAGAGCCAGTGGCTAAGTCCAACTGCGAAAACACCGAGGCGCCAACTAACTGATCAAAGAGATCGTCAATCCTCGGCAGTGGGTGTCGGTTCTTTTTAGTAAGCTTGTTTAGTTCTCTATAGTCCATACAAAGTCTAAGAGACCCATCCGCCTTTGTGGCAAAAACTACTGGAGCACCCCACTCCGATATACTACGTCTTATGAACCCCTTCTCAAGCAACTCCTTTACTTGCTTATTGAGTTCCCTCCTTTCACGAGGAGCCATGTGGCGCACTGGCAAAGATACGGGTTTAGCATTATCCACAAGATACATTCGAAAGTCTATCTCCCGCTTTGGAGGTAAGCCCTTCACCTCCTCAAACACATCCGGATATTCCCGGACCACTTCTACCGATCGCAGGTTCTCTACAGACGCGTCAAGCGATTCAAGATAACTTAGCATAACGAAATTTATGGGATTACAAAAGATGTCGAGAGCATTACCAAGGCGAGTCACAAGCCTAACTACTCTCCTTTCACAATCAAGAATGGCCCTATTTCTAGACAACCAATCCATTCCTAAAATTTGCCCATAGCCCGTGAAGCCCAATACATAAGCATCACATCTAAATTCAACGCTAAGTATAGAGATTTTCAAATCCAAACATATCATGGTCAAATGAGCCGAACCCCCAATTGGATTTGAAACGACCAAGGGATCCTCTACTAAACTGGTGTTCAAGTGCAGTGATTCAACTAATGATGCAGAGATAAACGAATGAGATGCGCCAGAATCGAATAAGGTACGGACAGGATGATCAAACAGAAAAACTAAGCTTTCAACAGAAATTGTTCTACCTCTTTCTTGCAGCGGTGGGGCCGCAATAGCCTGAACTTGCCCCCTTGCCTGCCCTGGTGCCATAAGAGCTTGCACCTGTCCTCCCGAGGTAGACCCTGCCCTCTGCCCCTTCTTTGGACAGTCCTTCACTAAATGTCCCGCATCTCCACAATGAAAACAACCAGTCTTCTTTTTCTTTCTACAATCTTTGCTGAGATGGCCAGGCGTCCCACAATTGAAGCATTTCTTCTTCCCTTTGCCATTATTGTTTTTACCACCCTTCTTATTTTGCTGTTGGGGTTTCTTCTGATCCCCTTTCTTTTCAACTGCCTTATCCTCATGCATAAGTGCCATTTCTACTAGCTTTTCAAAGGTGGCTCCCATAGGGATGTGGGTCATAGCCAACCCTTGCAACGGTTCATTCAAGCCTCTAACGAACCTCAAAGCTTTCTTCTCTGGCGTGTTCACCAACTCCAAGCCAAACCTTGCTAACTGATTAAATTTATTGACATATTCCTTTACTGATGAGCTCCCTTGCTTTAGTGCCAGGAATTTTTCCATATTTAAGTTCTCCTCTGCCCTTGAAAGAAACTTTGCCTCAAACCTTCGTCTGAAATCCGCCCATGAATCAACTGGACGTTCCCCATTAGTGACCTCCCACCAAAACGAGGCCTCTCCCTTCATTAACCAAGCAGCTAAACGGACTTTCCTCCCATCTTCCACTTCAAAGATATCCAACAATTCCTCAGTCTCCTTAAGCCAATCTCTGGCCTCCACAAACGTCTCAGTCCCTTGAAAAGTTTTTCCTCCTATAGCCTTGAATTCCTTGCACGTCTTTGCAAAAGTGTCAACACGAGGAGGAGGAGGAGGAGGAATGGGTGCAACTAGGGGTGGAGGGGTATCCGCTGGGCCTGCAGTGGTGGCCCTAGCCTCCAAGTATCTCCTAAACCACCCTGGAATCGTCACACCTTCTGGGAGATTAAGATCTTCAGCCATGCTGAAACGAAAAAGGAAAGATTCAAAATGGAGAATTCGAAAGATAAAGATAAGGATGTGGCTATTGGGATTATGTTTTTCATAAAAACTCTCTTTAAATAACATGTTTTTTTTTTTGAAAGCACTTCTTCCAAAAATACTTTAGAAAAAAAAATATTTTTCTAATTTTTTTTTTATCTGTTCTGGTAACCTTATGCTCTGATACCACGTGTAACACCCCACGTCCATTAATGTCACTCACAAAGGGAATGCATTAACTTCCATGGAGGTTTAAGTGAATATAGAACAGTAAAATTACAACAAGACAGATATAAAATAGTACTTGGAAATTCAAAAACTTTATTTCATTGTAGCAGAAGTCAAAACATGTTTGATTACATCATAACACCATATTCAATGTCAAGTACAATATCTATCTTGATAAAACAAGTACATAATCCCATTACATGAATAGCCATTAAAAAGAAAGATAACAAGCTGGACTTTACTTCAGCAGTGCAAGCTTTCCAGAAGATAAGCGATCCAACTAGACTCCACTAGAACTTGGCCCAACCTGCGGACCTGAAGGGAGAAAAAGGATGGAAAAGAGGGGGTCAGACATAAAGTCTGGTGAATATGATAATTCTACAATACTATTACCAAAATAACTGGACTAAGGCATAAGCTGGAAAACAAGAAAATGTCTATGAAGAGCAGATTAAGGACATAGACAATCGCTAAAGGCAACGTTATAGGCGCTCCTAAATACTAAAGGATAAAAAATATACTGCACCACACCAGTCACCCTAAAGATTCATCCCACTTAGCTTCACTTAGAAACTTTCCCAATGGCTTTACGTACCCCTAGCTGACTACATAGGTGCCGCCTGCCCCTATCTCCACTAGGTGTACCCTACTTCCCATTATTCGATCGGCTCCCTAACTCGTAGATACCCGTGCTGGCCCCACAGTGGTGTGTATCACTCCCCTAAAGTGGCAACCTAATACAACGGACATGCACGGCTTATACCTACACGATGCAACAACGTCTTACCTACCAGCCCGGGTCCACATACGCATATGAAACCCGTTGGACTTGCGTTGCCACCGCTCCCTGTTTTGGCCTCTTATAGTCAAACCCAGTATGCGTGTCCCGTCCTCGACTTGGGTCGAGCCCACAAAGATACGTTTTGGGATACTGGTTGAAATGGGCCCCCACTATTTACCACAAGCATTCCACCTAAGCTTGTCCCCATTAGTCCATCCCACTTAACCCACTTAGTCATGTTCATTTACATGTGTGTTTGGTTAAGTCTAATCGTATTTCAAATGCCTCTAAAGGCAACCACCAGATTCCTCATGCCACCCAAGGCACCTACTTAACCCCCATGTCCCACCTTACATGATTATCTGGTTAAGTATTTCTTAGTTCATTAAGGCCATAACCTCATAAAGACCTCTCACATTAGACTGGCATTTATGGCAGCTGGATTTGCCGGGCGGGTCCGGGCAGTCTTACACCATAAAAGAGTCTAACCACGTGTCTTTACAAATGTTATGCTTTAGTTTGGGCCTAGGACCTCTCACATTGGGCCGACATTTGTGACTACTGGATTTGCCGGGCGGGTCCGGGCAGGTTTACATCACAAACGGGTCCAACCTCGTGTCCTAAGCATTGATTATTAATAATAATCCACTTTCCCCCAATTTTAATAATTCCCTACTTGAATTATTAATTACTTCCAATTTTTAACAATGTCCATAATTGACTCAATTATGGACATTCATTCATGGTATGCAACATCTTACAAAATTGCACCCAATTTATTAATTCCTAATATTACCCCTACCCCACGTTTGAACGTTTATTCGCAAAATATATGTTAGACTCAAATAGCCTAACTCATAGCATAAAAGAGATTATCATAATAACAACATGTATATGTGACCAAATGAATCATAATAAGGGGTGAAACTTGCATATGTCCAACTTGCATAGATTATACATGTCATGGATCTAAAGGTGTCAACTTGTTCAAAATTCACCTAATATGATCTCAATCAATTTTCATAAACTTACATATGAATATGTGTGAATCAACATCATCTAATTTTTTAACAACATGGTTTTATATGGGTACACCTAACTCAATAGGCAAATTCCCATAATCAAGTTTTATTTAATTATAGTTTCAAGTTTATGGGTACACCTAACCTAATAGGCAAATTCCCATAAACAAGATCCATTTAAATTAAGAAAAAAAACATAACTTTAAGCATGATCTAACAACATGATTTTTCAACATAATATAGCATGATTTATAACATGGCATAGTATGATAGTATAACATAGCTTGACATGATTCTCAACATAGCACGACATAGCATAAGAGAATTTACAACATAGCATGACATAGCATATATAATTTACATCATACGACAACATAATAACATAATAAGAGATCCACAATATATAGAATTTACAATTACAAATCACATCACTTTCTTGTGATCCATTCATAACTGAGTCAAATTAGTTTGTAATAGTCTTGTGAGAATCATCATACTCACCAACAAAAGAAGAGAATTAGAGAGAGAGTTCTTTGGTTTGATTTGTTTTGTTGAGTAGAATTTAGTTGTAGTAGATTAGGCTTCCTCTTCTTAGTTTGTGACGGCTACGCTGAACTCCATGGCAGCAGCATGACGGTAGCTTCTCTAATTTTACAAGTGATTTAGGTTTATGGTCTACCCACTTATTTATAGATTTTAGAATGCATTTAGGCCATTAGATTTAACCTAGAAATAACCGCAGCCGTTCAGACAAGATGGGGTTTATCTTGTTGACTCAACAATGAGTCAGAAGTGACTCAGCAAACACTCAGCAAATTAATAAACTTCTATTCATGTTTGCATTAACTGCCCATATATATATATATATATATATATTCTACAATGTACACATTAGATACACCCCCCTTTTACACACTTATTATTGTTTTTATATACATATTAGATACATCCCCTCTCTTACACACTTATTAATATTTTTATATTCATATTAGATACATCCCCTCTCTTACACACTTATTAATATTTTTATATTCATATTAGATACATCCCCTCTCTTACACACTTATTAATATTTTAGCAACTTTAGTGTTAATAGAACATTCGGGGTGTTACATCTTCTTAGCTTTCATGCTATGACATGTTCAATATATACATGTATATGTATGCAATTCCAATCAAATTTCAATTCAGTTCAATATTTGATTCGATTTGGCTAAATTTACCTTTTATTCTCTTATTGGTTAAATTAATTATCATTCAAATAATTTTATTAGTTATACTAATAATCACACATCACAACTAGCAATCAATTTGTTGATTAACTTTTCAAATATATATAACTTATATATATATATATATTCAAAAATCATATTTTCTAAGATCGAATTATATATATAATCATAGATACGTTAATTATAAACTTATCACTCTCAACTCATTCTCGGGCATTTCTAACCCTGTCTCTAACAAGTTTCTCACTCTAGGATACTACTAATCCTATCTCTAATGAGTTTTCTTTCATAGGATATTACTAATCCGATATCTGATAGGCCTTTTATTCTGTTCTAAGGAGTTGCACCCCAAAGATTTGAGTTAACAAAAGATCTGATACCACGCTGAGACGACCCAAACTCGCCCTTACGGGAAAGCCCAGATTGAATTGAGAACACGACAAATCAGAAAAAAACATAACAACATTTCATTGCTTATTACAACAATTACATCAGAGTATAAGAATATAACCGAGTATGAATAAATATTACACAGAAAAATATCAGAGATTAAAATACATATCACCGGAAATAAAATGTATAAATACAATGACTAACACAACTGAATGAAATACACGGATACGAAGCTTTCCTAATATAGCTTCAGCTGTAATCCAGGATCCTGGGAAAAGAAATATCTATGAAAACCAAAACTAGTAGCTACCCGTGTGGAAAATATGGGAACCTAGAGTTTATGTTAAAACAATAAACTCCGAGTCAGTCATGGGACTAGTGTGAGAAATATAAAAGTTATTTAATTGATTTTTAAAGTTAGTTAAATCAAGGGACCATGCTGTATAACACGGAACGGGTTTACCCCCAAGAATACCAGTGCCTAAACAATAATCAACAATATATATATGGATCTACAGTGCATCATACAACATGCAATTCCTCAATCTACCCATTTAGGCTTAATCCCAAATTTAGATTTTCGAAATCCAATTCTCTATACAGAAATTATTCCCTTGGACTTTATTTCCCGATTCTTATTTCAAATCATTTGAAATACATATCTAGCTTTCATAATAATGTAGATTTCACTTCGGGATCTCAAACCAAAATCTTTGGAAATGTGAATTCCAAAAACACCACAATGCATACAAACAAGTATGCAACCAAATAACGGGCTCCCCTTAGACCAGGCAAAGGGTGCGTACCTCACCAACTCTCTCTCTCTCTCTCTCTCTCTATATATATATATATATATATATATATATATATATATATATATGTGCACCTCCCACGATGGAGCAGGACACACTGACGATGCATAATCCCACGCCCTCGGGGACTACACCGCCATCTCACCCATACTTTTAGTCGTCCGGGTTACTAGAATCTTTAGCCACATACTAAATCATTTTTATATCTCGAAGTAGTGAAAATCATTTCACAACATAATAATCACAAGTACTTTCAAACTATAGTACTTTACATTAGCAGTTCTCACATATGATCAGTCATTATTAATCACCTAACCTTTGAGCTCGTACGTCTCAAAGAAGGGTGTTAAGCAAGAGAATAAATTCTCCTCCACCAAACAGATAAATCATCAATAGCAACTAATAACTGATAAACTAAAATGTCAAACACATAATACTTTTCTAAATCATTTTAGAAACATCGGGTTTAGCCCTCGAAATCATTTCTATTTTATAGAACATTTTTATAAAATATTCCCTGTCCAAAATCGGGAATACAATTCATTTCGCTTAGGAAAAATATCATTTCAAAATCATTTATTCAATTTGAAATGAACTCGACAACATCACTAAAAATCTCATAGTCAAATCGTGAAGTGTTTCATAAGATGTTAGCATACAATTATTTCTACCTAACCCAACGATAAATGTAAAAGCTAGTTTGCTCATAAACTGGTCGAGCACAATCCAAACAATCAATCACTCACAATCAATATTAAAACCAGGTGTATTTGGTTTATATCACATATCATGTTTTGGTAAATTTAATTACCATCTCTCGTTTCAAATCTGATTAAAGATTTGGCTATCGCATGCAATAAAACTGGTAATACTCCATTCTCGATCATTTCTTGAATTCATTAAATTTAGTTACCTTATTCGCATTTCAATCTAATTAAAGATTCATTAAAACTCTACTTAGTTTCAATCTTCAAAAATCATTACTTAATTATTATTCAATCTTTAGGAAATTAATCTTGCTTTTAACTGGGTTAAAGAACCAGTGTCATTTAAAACAAAGTTCATGATAAACCCAAAATCAACTTCCATCAAAATGGAATCTTCACGTAAATCATAACAGTATATAATCGATATAAATTTCCATATCAAATCAATATTATAAATGGAATAACGACAAAGCCTTTTTAAATTCCATAAATAGTAACGGTCTTCCTTCATAGAAGCTCATCCCGATTATTACCAAATCGAATTCTATTCAATTCCAATTTAATACTTTAAATTGGAAAACTTTATTTTGGAAAATTTCCATTAAATCTTAATAAAAAGATTTATAAATTCCAAATCATATCTTCACTGTTAATTGGGTTAAAGAAACGACTGTTATTTAAAACATTGTTCACTTTAAACCTCAAAATCCAATTCCAGTCAAATTAATTAATTGGTAAACTTCTCTACATTTTAATTAAAAGATTCATTCTTTCCTCAACTGGGTTTAAGAACAGCGTTAATGAAGACACCATTCACGACAAACCCAAAATCCAATTTGATATTAAATACAAGGCTCTAAATAGAAATCATATCGGCTTATATTCAATATCAAATTCTAAAACCAACAAATATCATATTGGGAATATATATATATTTATATATATATATATATCTTCCAAATTCCTCAACAATATCCATATAATCACAGAATCCAATATCGAAATATTTTGAAGATTATATCCATTCCAATTCATACATTGTAAAATTTCTAGTTATTTCAAAACCCATTTCAATCCCATTTATTATTTCTAAAAATAATTGGATTATTATTCTAGTTATTAACTAGTTCATTTTGATAAAAATATATTTTATCTTTTCAAACTTGGAATTTTTCATCCAAAATTTTTCCAAATCATTTATTATGATTTTACAATTTTTTTATATTTTTAATAATTTTATTAAGGCCCTTACAGTCGGTTTCCAATATAGGCCATCAAACTGCATCCATAACCACCTTTTCTAAAATTGATTTAGACATATCTTAAAACCTACCCGTTAGATTTCAAATATCTTATTATAATTGGAAAGATATTTTCGATACGATCCCAACGTTTTTGGTTTTAGGAGAATCCGACGGTCGGATCTCCCGTTACATCAGTTTGAAGTCAATGGTCGAAATTCGCAAACGGTCGCTGCTCGGTGCGTTCTATTTAGGCTATTAAATATATATAATATATATCTCGTCGATTTCTATATAAAATGTATTTTATAAATTCATTTTAAAAACGATTCCAATTTCCATTTCAATTTTATATCAAAATTGAATGTTCCATATCATAAAAATTTTATACATCGAATATATCTGTTAAAAACTATATTTTTAACGATCCAATAATTATTCCATTTCGTGACCATTTTATATATCTCATATATAATTTATACAACACATATATATTTTATTCAAATCTCATATATATATATATATATATATGTTATTCTCATCGCATATACATATTTTATTCACTTCTCATATATATATATATATATATATATATTATTCACATCGCATAAGTATATTTTTTTCACATCTCACATATATATTATTCACATTTATTATATATTATTCACATTTCATACATATTATTCACATTTCATATATATATTATTCATATTTATATATATATATTATTCACATTTCATAAATATATTATTCACATTTCACATATTTATTATTCACATTTCATATATATATTATTCACATCGCGTATATATATTTTACTCACATCTCATATGTATATTTTATTCACATATATATATATATTATTTACTTCACTTCACATCACAATCACAACAAAATACAGTCAATTAAATCCTCCATGGTTGTGCACGAGGGAGGTGCGCTAACAGGCACCGTACAACATTTTTAATGCTTAAAACTTGATAAAAATCAATACTGGTAGTTCATATATACAGTTATAAAACAAATAACTATACAAAAAATTTAATGAGAAGTTCTCACATTGGATTCCACTCCGGCCATTCTTTATTTGATGATTTCTGTTCTGTTTGGATTTGAATTTGCCTCAATTTCTAACATGCCCCTTTTCCATTCTAGTCAGTTCCATGGTGAAGCTCTCCTCTCTGCGATTCCAACGCTCCTGAAATTTCGCGATTCTGCGCTCGTATGAAGAAGATATACAATTAAATATATTGGATTACAAAAATTAATGAATTAATTTGCACTAATTACATTCATTAACCCCTTAATCCCCGTCCTTCTTCTTCTTCTTCCTGTAACGCGACCTACTATTGAACCCATCATCGATGAACGAGATCGGCCGCCGCCACCTTCTAGGAGCAACCAGACCCTAATCGAAGTGTGCCACGCCAAAGGGCGTCATCGCCTCTTCCATTGCCGGCCACCAACGGACAACTCGAACCCCCTTTCCACCTGAAATTCCACCACGAACATCTCCCCTTCCCGCTGAAAATTCGAGCAAATCACTAGCCTATTTCCGATCTTGATCATTGGGTTAATAGAGCTTATTGAGCTCTTCAATATTGCTTCAAGGAATTTTCGAAATTATAGAATTGATTTGGAGAATGATAGGGGGAATATTTGATCGTTTCAGCCGTTCATTGCTAGAAGGCGGCGGCTGTGTTTATGAGGGGTGGGTTAGGGTTCCTAAGGGGTATTTATACAATTATTTATTTTAATTCCAAAAATGTGTTTTTGTATATGAACTCCAAACCAAACCCAATGACCATCATTTCTAGCTAAATACCCCCATTTCTGACACAATGGAATATGTTTCATAGGCCAATTCGACTGTTTCGCTCAGTTTTTATCAAAATTAAAATATAAATTAATATATACTGAATTTAAACATACATTTTAATTTACAAGGGCCACATACCGACTCCAAAAATTTCAGAAAAATAAATCTAGCTATGTTTTGATGATACGGTCCTAACAAAACTAAATTTGTCGAATTTGGAAGCTTTTTCAAAAATGGCCTTTTTCTGGTCAATCCAATTCAAACTGAAACTATCAAAACACATTTAAATTTACCACGCTCACATATTAAATACAAAAATTATGAAATTTGAATTCTAAAAACAATTTGACATTCCAGATCCAACAAAAGTGGTTTCGTTGAAAATGGAGGTCATTTGCAAAATGGCTATTTTTAAGGGCTGTATATTATATTAAAATATATATAAATTCCATAGCGACAATTCAAAATTTTAAACTGGACATAACTTTCAATTTATATTATGAAATCTAAAATTTTCACATCCGTTAGAAAGATATAATTAAACAGATTCTAATGTTTTTGGTTATACTGAAATCCGATTTATTTTGAATTTAATACATTCATTTGAAATTAAAAATCGAATTTTCAAACTACCGCGCCATTTCGAGTTCGTTTTACAATTAAAATAAATGTATATGTTCTAACTTTGATTTAAATAAAATTTTCTTCGTTATTATTTAAAATAAATCATTTTAAATATTCAAAATCCATAAAATAGCTAAAATAAATTTTTTAAATAGGTTCAGAAATTCCGGGTTATTACACTATGTAAAGGATAAGTGAACTAGGGTTCGGTTTTATTAGAGTTTGGGGAGGAATTAAGCAAAACGAAACTTAGTTCGGAGATTATGGAGTCGCAAGGTGGTCACTGGAAATTTTTGGTGGACTTCGATGACATAAAGTGTTGAATGGTTTTGGGGGTTTTCAGAGTCGATGGTGTCGGGTTCTGGTAGGGGCATCAATGTTGATGAAGTCACGGCCAGAAGGGAGAGGATGTAGGGGCAAATATAGTGGAAGTCTCAATGTTGACATTAGTTGGACGGTTGGTGATGTCGGTTTTACAACGTGCACTGGAGTGTGTTGCAGGTTTTTGATCTTGGAGAAGAAGAAAGGGGGAGAACGTAGCAGGTTTGGGTATATTGAGTAGTAGGTCAGGCTTCTAAGGATGGTGAGAAAGATAAAAAAAAATATATATATATATATATATAATGCATATGTGGTTGCTTATTTAAATGTCTCACTTGCTTTTGATCCAACCGACGAGCGGATTTTTGCAGTAGGTTCGTATTCACGAGTTTCTGGTGTAGTTTATTATTATATTTGGTTAAGTAGAAAATCATACCTAATAAAATGGATAGGTATTAAACAACATATTTTAAATAATAACATCGTTTATAATTCCATATTTAAAGTCATGCTATTTATTTGACCAAATAAAATACTGTCAAATTATTTTGAATTGTATAGATTATTATGGACATCTATTAAGCATAATATAACCTTATTCTACATTTGCCAAGTGACAGTTAAATTGTGTAACTAATTACTATCAGTATTTATTGATATGAATTAAATAGTTATTTGACTATTAATTGTGAACTGTTAATTATCAGAACCTTTGTAAATTAATTGGCAATGTTTGTGACATTGACATGTGAACAATTTGAGTGCGGAAATTTATGTAACTTATTTAAGTACCATTGTGTGGTCGCTAAGCCTCAAATGTAAAGTTGTTTTCAGTTATATAAATTCCTAAATGGAATTGACTAAACAGATAAGTATTTTTTCTAGGATTGTTTGGAGAGTAATTATTAAATATTTAAAAATTTATTCAATTACTTCTGAAAATTGGTTTAAGTAAATCAATTTGTTTAATATTAATAATTTTATTAATTAAGTGTTTAAGTTAATAATTATTCATTAATGATGGTTTAGCACTTAAGAATTAATTTATTAATTACATTTTGATTTACTAATTACATAGTAATGATGTTTTAAGAATAATTTACCTCATGTTTTAATTAATAAATTAATTGTAATTATTATAATTAATCAAAGTTTAATTATTGTTTAATGATTTATTTAAGCATAAATTATTTTCTTACTAAGGTTTATGATTAATTATTTTGCTAAAAATTGTTTTGCAGTTCTATTTAATTATTAATGAAGTTTTAAATTATGAATTGGTTATTAGTTAAATATCATTGGAGTTATTCAAATATTTATTCAAAGATTAATTTTTTTAAAATAAATTTTATTTATTTATTTTAAGGATTAATAATTGTTCGATTACTATTTATTTAATATTATTTAAGATTTTGATTATCATAAGTTAAAGGTTAGGTTGAGTTCATTTTTATAAATGATTATTCTAAGTTTATTTATTTATTAATTAATGATGTTTAAGTTAATAAATTATTTTAAATAAGGAATTTAAATTAACCCATAGTTTAATAACAAGAATCAGATTTTTTATTTACTTTCAAAGTACGATTCAAAGGTTAATCAATGTATTCAAGAATGAGTTCTGGATTTAAATAAAGCATTCTACAAAAGTATTCAAGATAAATTATTTTATTAGTTAATTTATTTATTAACTAGAAAAGTTCAATTTAATTCTATTAATTTGAAGTTTAACTTTAAATTTAATATGGGGTTTGAAAACATATTTAAAACTATAAGTTGATCGTGATAAAGAAAATTTCTTATTTAAAGAAATCAAGAAAAACATGTTATAAGTTGGAATATTAATTTGAAAGCAAAATGAGTTTTTTAGACTTATTTCTTATTAAATCACCTAAGGAATTCGGTCAACTTAAGTTAGAGTTGAGAATAGTAAACTTATATTATTCCAACGATAATGGTGGCGTCAAATCAAGATCTGAGAGGTAATAAATACCCCACCTTGGATAAATAATTTTTATGTGAAGAATAATATTAGTTGAGAACGAGATTTGATTTTGGAAATTTAATTGTTATTTCCTTAAATGACTTGTTTTTTAAAAGACAAAGTATTAGATGTCAAATGATGTGATTTGAATTCTAGTATCCTAGTAACGATGAATTAGAAATGAGAAAAATATAATAATTGGTTTTAAAATACATACTTATATCAGAGGATTAAGTATGTGAATATTCCAGGAAAAGAGATTATATTTAATAAGAAATTAATTAAAAAGAGGCTTAGTGATCACCACGGGAAGTAAACTTATGATTTATTTGTGTGAATTGTTTTATAGTTAAACAACCGACTATCAAAACTGGACCATAAATAATACTCTGGAAATATCTTGTGGAAACACTTGAGTTATACTGTGACGGCCGGGAATTTCGCTCGATCCGAATCAGTCGTTAAACCGATCTAGACCGTTCGAAACCCCTGATCGTTTGAGAACAGGACAAATCAGAACGCAGACGGAAGAACATTTCATTGTTATTACAACAATTCCATCAGATACAAGAATATACAGAGTATAATGAATAAATTACATTCGATAAATATCAGAGATTATGATAAATTACATAGCAGCGGAAAATAATACAAAGCACAACTGAAGGTGATATACGGATACAGAGCTTTCCGGATATCATTCCAGCTGTAAACCAGGATCCTGTGAATATAAATCTGCAAAACCAAAACTACTAGCTGCCCGTGTGGAAAATAGGGGCACCCAGAGTTTATGTTAAAACAATAAACTCCAGGTCAGTCATATGACTTGTGTGAGAACTAAAACAGTTATTAATATTGGTTTTAAAGTTAGGTAAATCAAGGGACCACGCTGTGTAACAGGGAACGGGTTTCCTCCCAAGAATACCAATGCGTAGGACAAACAGCGCAATGCTAAATAAAGAAAAATGAAGCTGTTATAAGACCCATGTCCCATTACACAATGCAACGCAAGCCGGAGGATAGGGTTTTCCCTTATAACAGCCAAAGCATGCTTGATACGTTTAAAACACATTATTTGATACTATTATAGGTGTATAGTGTCAAAACAATTTCAATCATAAATATCAATCATAGGCGGCATAGTTACCATCTACTATGTCGCCATACTAGTTCTACAATTAAAACCGCAATATCACGTATTGGAAATTGGATTCCGTCATGAGCCGAGGCAAGGGGCAAGCTCCTCTCCGCTTTCGAGACACTCTAGCAAATGCCTCAGGACTACACACTCTGGGCAATCCTGGATGCTTCAGGGCCGGTCCTCAATTACGTTAGAGGATTATTTATTCCTGAACACACGTTTCCCGGTCCTTACAGACCTAAAATCGAGGTGCCTCATCCAATAACCACAAAGGTGAAAAATATATAAATGTCAGGGCTGGTAAGTCACTGACACCACCAAAGCTAGAAAGAAACATCGTGCTCTCCCTGCAGTCCGTATCCCGTTTTTGACTCATACCGGGGTGTGAGGCTCGCGAATCCACGCTATACACAAAGCTACCACGTAGGCCGTGCTTTGATCATCAACCATAAGACTTTGCTTTTCAACAGAAGCTTTGATCCATGCAACTCAGCATGCCACACAGGCAATTCATGCTATGCGATTGATATCTATCGATATATAACCTCTAAGCTCGTACGTCTCAGAGAAGGGCGTTAAGCAAGATAATAAATTCTCCGCCGCCAAACAGATGTATATTTAATAGAAATCAATCAACATAGAATAAAATCCAATGTCAGACACACAATCCATTTACAAGTCCGTTCTGGGTCTGAACGAAACCGGAGGCACTTTCCTCGCATATCCATCCGTCTCCAAGTACGTCTGGACGACCACCAACTATTTCCATCCTCTTGGGTGTACAGCCCAATCAGGATCATCAGTAATCATCCAAACGATGTGAAGACTTCAGGTCTTCGACCACCGTCTTCATCTTCGACATATCGTCGAATCGGTTATTCAGAATGGGTATAAACCCGGCCTTTCCGAACAACCCGCGTATATTAAAAACAAATGTTACACAAACACAACATACGCCTCATTCCAATTCCACATTCTTAGGGAGAGGTTCCCATTAATTTTATCCAAGATAAATTCTTTAAAATTTATCCTTTAGTCTTCCTTTGGATGTCATTTCCAACCGAATTATGGTTTTCTAAACTAGTCGAGATTAGCGAACCACACCGAAGTAATTATTTATTTTATTTCCCAATCCCAACCTATTCATCCCATGAAGCAAAATTGGTAATACTCCACATCTAACACCACAGTGTTATCGGTAAAATTAATTACCATTTCACGTTCAAATCTAATTAAAGATTTAACTATCGCTTTGGAGCAAAACTGGTGATACTCCTTTCTCGCTTATTTTCCAAATTTGATAATTCAAATTATCAATTCACATTTTAATCTAATTGCAGATTCATTAAAACTCCTTTTACTGGGTTAAAGAACTAATGTCATTTAAAACACAGTTCACGACAAACCCAAATCACATTCTATTTATTATCGGGTTAAAGAACAAGTGTCGTTTAAAACACCCTTCATGATAAACCCACAAATCAATTCTATTTACAACCCATTTCAAATCTAGTTTATTTATTTAAAAATAAATGGGTTTTAATTTTAGTTCAAAATTAGTTCATTTCGATAAAAATCTATTTTTATCTTTTCAAATATGGAGTTTTTCATCCCAATTTTTCCCAAATCATTTCTTATGATTTTACACAAATTATTACTATTTTTAATAATTTTATTAAGGCCCGTACAATCGATTTCCAACAATGGCCATCGAACTGCACTTACAACGACCTTTTTCAAATTTGATTTGGACGTATCTCCAAATCCAACCATTAGATTTTAAATTTCTAATATTCGTTAGAAAGCTCTTTTCGATACGAACCCAACGGTTCCGGTTTTAGGCGAATCCGACGGTTGAATCTCCCGTAATGTCCGTTTGAAATAAATGGTCGAAATTCACGAACTACCGCGGCGCGGCGCGTTCTATTCAGGCTATTATATTATATATATAATATATATTTCGTCGATTTCTATTAAAAACGAATTTTATAAATCGTTTTAAATTCGTTTCAAAAACAATTTCAACTTCCATTTCAATTCAAATCAAAATTGAATTCTTCCTTATAAATTCGTTTTAAAATTCATTTCTATTCAATTCAAATTTTAATTCAGTTTGAATTCATTTCAATTCGTTTTCAATTCAATTCGAATTCGTTTTCAATTCAATTCGAATTGGTTTTCAATTCAATTCGAATTGGTTTTATATTCAATTCTAATGTAATTGATATAAATATCGTTCGCGTCAAAATAGCGCATCTCTAATCAATACGGCTTTATATTCAACAAATGGATCTATATTTCTTTCAATACACGACTCTATATCTTTGTCAACACACGACTAATCTCAACGAATGAGTACTGTCCATGTGTGACTATTTTTGTTATTTAATATATTTTATAAAAATTATGGTATCTATCGTTTGATTTCAAATCAGACTCCAACCGTAAACTAGTAAGAGAACGATTCCCTGAATATTAACCCCGAAGGCCGAAACCAACATCAGATCAATATCCAGGAGACCACTCATCTTATCTATTTTCCAATTAGTTTCTAATTTTATATATGATAAAGATGTAAATTTTATTGTTAAAATATTTCGTTCAACCCATGACTAATCTCAACGGATGAGTACAGTCAACACATGAACCTTTACTTTATAGTGATAAAGATATAAATTTTATTGTTAAATATTTCGTTCAACACATGACTAATCTCAACGGATGAGTACAGTCAACACATGAACCTTTACTTTATAATATTCTTTATTTTCTAAATTGGAATGAGGCCCAATCAATTACCATATAGCGTTAACTGTATGGATTCCATACAACACATGTATATAATAGCAACGATAAATAATCAACCATCATCCAAAGTGCACTACACTGTATAAGCATCAAATATAGATATCTAACGCTTATAACAGCCTGTCAATCTATCGATCGACAAACAACTAATTATTGGGATTAGTGTATGTCGTATTTTATCCCAATACTCGTGTGGGGTTTTAAATCAACAAACACAGATTTTTATTTGTGCAGTTGGGCGATGTGTAAAACTTATCGTCCCAATCAATGTCATTCAAATAGGTGTACATAAACAAACCGTCCGGTTTGTAAATGAATATTTATTTATTCACATTCACGTTAAAAATTATATTTTTAACGATAAAATATTTTATTCTAACACATGAATTTCTATTCAATTCATTTATTCAATAAAATGATATTTTTATTTCTCTAACATATTTTAGAAAATTTCGGCGGCATAACGGCACGATACTAGAAACGGGACGAGGCCTAGCCTTATCCCCGGTCAAGTGAAGGCCCACGCCATTCACACATCAATCAAATCCATTCCATTTCACAAAACAATTCAATTCAAACCAAATAATCTAACCAACTACACAACCAAACAAACAAGTCCATGGTTTGTGGACGATTGTGTCGGGTGCTACTAAACACCGTCTGCATCCTAGTATATATATAACTAGAAAAAGAAATTGAAGAGTGAGAAATTCTCACCAATAGCTATTCCAACTCTACGACACTTCATTTATAGAAATCTTCGTCGTTCTCGCCTTATGTCACTTTCGTTGCCCGTAGCCACTACATATATAAAAAAATCACATTTTTATATTGTTGCTATGTATGTAAAAATCACATTTTTATATTGTTGCTATGTATGTAAAAATCACATTTTTTTCTAACTAAGAATTATACCTTTACATACTCGAAGATCCTATTTTTCTATAACAAAGATCATATTTTTACCAAGACAAATAAAAATCAAAACTTTATTTTAAACAAAAATAAAAACTTTATATTAAAAATCTCAGTTTTAACTAATTAAAAATCCCAACTTTAACTAAAAATAATAAAAACAGAAGATAAAATGAAATTAAAGGTTTTTACCTTTGCTTTTCTTTGCAAAAAGAGAGAGGGAGTTTATAGAGTTGGCGCTGGGTGATTGGAGGCTAGGGGAGGCGCGTAGGTGGTCGGAGGCGGCTGCTGGCGCGGGTCAGGTGGTGGGGTTTGCGGTCTTCGATGGTGGGTTGCGGCAGAGGCGCACGGGGTTCGGTGTACAGAGGAGGAGAAAGAAGGAGGGGGTGCGAGGTGCAAAAGCAGGTGGTGGCGATTAATCGGGGGGGGGGGGGGGGATGGCCTGAGGCGGAGGCGCAGCGCCATGGCATGGCGGCGGGATCGATTCGATCGCGAGTCCCCCTTTTTTTCTTTTCTTTTTTTTATTCTCTGTCGATTTGATTTTGAAGAGGGTAGGGGGGGGGGGCAGAGAGAAGCTAAGGGGAGAGGAAAGAGGTTTTTAATTTTTAATTTATTTAATTATTTAATTTGCAAAAAGTTGACTTTTACATACGACCTCTATACGAGGCCCACCGCCTGTCGTCCATAGCTAATTACCCCATTTCGAACACAATGGGATAGGTATCGCAGCCTGATTCGACTGTTTCGATCAGTTTCCGTTAAAATCAACATATAACTCTATATATTGAATTTGAACGTGCATTTCAATTTACCGGGGTCACATACTAACTCGAAAAATTCCATAAAAATATTTTCTAGCTTCGTATTGACGATGCGGTCCTAACAAAACTAGTTTCGTCGAATTCCGAGACCGTTGGAAAAATGGCTATTTTCCAGTCGATTAAAATCAACTGAAACTGGTCAAACATGTTTTCCTTTGCCACTCTCACATATTGATTCAAAAAATTAGGGAAATTGGAATCTAGCAATAATTTGGCATCACGGACCCAACAAAAGTGGTTTCGTCGAAATCCGAGGTCGTTTGCAAAATGGCTATATTTAAGGGTCGGAATTCCATAGCGACTATTCAGAATTTTCAACTGGACATATCTTTTGATTCCTACTATGAAATTTCGATTTTTCGGATTCGTTGGAAAGATACTATCAAATAGATCCTATTATTTTTGGTTTCGCTAAAATCCGGATTGTTTTGCACCCAGTACGTTCAATTGAAGTTTGAAATCGAATTATCGAACTACCGCGCCATTTTCAATTCTATTTATAATTATATATAATTATATATATATTCTAACGACGACGCGTATAAATATATACATTCTAAATATATTCAAAATAGATTTCTCATCGATATTATTTAAAATAATCTATTTTAAATATTCAAGATTCGCTAAAATCGCCAAAATAAAAAAATTAAACTGGCCCAGATTTTCCGGGTTATTACAATCTCCCCCACTTAAAACTTTTCGTCCCCGAAAAGGAACAAAGTCGAATGTGGTTTGATTAATCAACTCTACGTTCGATCTGGCTTCCATTCCCCAACTTTTCAGTTTCTGAGAATTTTCAAATTCTTCAAATATTTGGCTAACACCCTAAATTTTCGAAAAATTTCGCCATAACCTCCCCTGCACCGGGAGCCACGGGAAAATCCCGAAATTGCCATAAAGGCCTTCTGATCTCAAAAAGAAAAAGAAAAAGCCAAGCGGCTAGCCAATAGGCTCATAAAATCATCATCACCCAAACAAACAGTAAATTATTTAGTAAACATGTACCTATTTGTCGGGCAAACAAATTTTATTATCTGCTCTAGCCTCCTTACTATGACCTGTTCAATGCAAATACATGTATATGCAAGCAAATGCGACCAAATTTTCAATACAGTTCAATATTTGATTCAATTAGGCTAAATGGTTCAAAAATTATCAAACAAATAAACAAACAACACAATCATCAATCAATTAGTGAATTAGAGTTTCAAATTCATAATTTTGATATATATACAAAAAACGTGTTTTTGATGCCAATTCACAACAATGTGTTCTAGCTATATAAGTTTTGGTTCTCACACCAGTCTAATGGAAATATATAGAAAATCACACCTTCGAAACACGAACATGAATATTGATGATGCCATGGTCATTATCAACATCATCTCCGGGCGACTAGAGCGTGATTCTATACCTATCCAGTATATTAAAACTTCGACTATACGTTCATGACGCGTATACGCGAAATCTTTATATATTGGATTGTCCAAATTCAAAATAAATAAATATTCAAATACGTATAAAATGGTTTAAATTTTCAAAACAAAATTGTTTTCATTTGAAAAATATACTCTTCACACTCGTTCTAGGATACTACTGATCCTATCTCTAACGAGTCATTCTAATTGGATATTACTAATCCAATATCTGATGAATTCTTTCGTATGGTCCTAATGTGTCTTGTTCTCGAGCTCTGTAAACCAAAGCTCTGATACCAAATGTGACGGCCGGGAATTTCGCTCGATCCGAATCAGTCGTTAAACCGATCTAGACCGTTCGAAACCCCTGATCATTTGAGAACAGGACAAATCAGAACGCATACGGAAGAACAGTTAATTGTTATTACAACAATTCCATCAGATACAAGAATATACAGAGTATAATGAATAAATTACATTCGATAAATATCATAGATTACAATAAATTACATAGCAGCGGAAAATAATACAAAGCACAACTGAAGGTGATATACGGATACAGAGCTTTCCGAATATCATTCCAGCTGTAAACCAGGATCCTGTGAATATAAATCTGCAAAACCAAAACTACTAGCTGCCCGTGTGGAAAATAGGGGCACCCAGAGTTTAGGTTAAAACAATAAACTTTAGGTCAGTCATGTGACTGGTGTGAGAACTAAAACAGTTATTAATATTGGTTTTAAAGTTAGGTAAATCAAGGGACCACGCCGTGTAACACGGAACGGGTTTCCTCCCAAGAATACCAGTGCATAGGACAAACAGCGCAATGCTAAATAAAGAAAAATGAAGCTGTTATAAGACCCAGGTCCCATCACATAATGCAACGCAAGCCGGAGGATAGGGTTTTCCCTTATAACAGCCAAAGCATGCTTGATACGTTTAAAACACATTATTTGATACTATTATAGGTGTATAGTGTCAAAACAATTTCAATCATAAATATCAATCATAGGCGGCATAGTTACCATCTACTATGTCGCCATACTAGTTCTACAATTAAAACTGCAATATCACGTATTGGAAATTGGATTCCGTCATGAGCCGAGGCAAGGGGCAAGCTCCTCTCCGCTTTCGAGACACTCTAGCAAATGCCTCAGGACTACACACTCTGGGCAATCCTGGATGCTTCAGGGCCGGTCCTCACTTACGTCAGAGGATTATTTATTCTTGAACACACGTTTCCCGGTCCTTACAGACCTAAAATCGAGGCGCCTCATCCAACAACCACAAAGGTGAAAAGTATATAAATGTCAGGGCTGGTAAGTCACTGACACCACCAAAGCTAGAAAGAAACGTCGTGCTCTCCCTGCAGTCCGTATCCCGTTTTTGACTCATACTGAGGTGTGAGTCTCGCGAATCCACGCTATACACAAAGCTACCACATAGGCCGTGCTTTGATCATCAACCACAAGACTTTGCTTTTCAACAGAAGCCTTGATCCATGCAACTCAGCATGCCACACAGGCAATTCATGCTATGCGATTGATATCTATCGATATATAACCTATAAGCTCGTACGTCTCAGAGAAGGGCGTTAAGCAAGAGAATAAATTCTCCACCGCCAAACAGATGTATATTTAATAGAAATCAATCAACACAGAATAAAATCCAATGTCAGACACACAATCCATTTACAAGTCCGTTCTGGGTCTGAACGAAACCGGAGGCACTTTCCTCGAATATCCATCCGTCTCCAAGTACGTCTGGATGACCACCAACTATTTCCATCCTCTTGGGTGTACAACCCAATCAGGATCATCAGTAATCATCCAAACGATGTGAAGACTTCCGGTCTTCGACCACCGTCTTCATCTTCGACATATCGTCGAATCGGTTATTCAGAATGGGTATAAACCCGGCCTTTCTGAACAACCCGCGTATATTAAAAATAAATGTTACACAAACACAACATACGCCTCATTCCAATTCCACATTCTTAGGGAGAGGTTCCAATTAATTTTATCCAAGATAAATTCTTTAAAATTTATCCTTTAGTCTTCCTTTGGATGTCATTTGAAACCAAATTATGGTTTTCTAAACTAGTCGAGATTAGCGAACCACACCGAAGTAATTATTTATTTTATTTCCCAATCCCAACCTATTCATCTGTGAAGACCCGCAACTTCCCCGTAAAGGAAAGCGTCGGATAGTTCGAGAACAAGCCACACCAGAACGCATACAGAAGAACATTTCATTGTACATTACAACAATGCATCAGGTTACAAGAATATACAGAGTATAAATGAATATTACACAGAAATATCAGAGATTTAAATTACATTTAAATACATAGCAGCGGAAAATAATACAATACACAACTAGAAGTAGATATACGGACACAAAGCTTTCCGGATATCGTTCCAGCTGTAAACCAGGATCCTGTGAATATAAATCTGCAAAACCAAAACTACTAGCTGCCCGTGTCAAAATAGGGGCACCCAGAGTTTAGGTTAAAACAATAAACTCCAGGTCAGTCATGTGACTGGTGTGAGAACTAAAACAGTTAATCTTTATTTTCAAAGTTAGGTAAATCAAGGGACCACGCCGTATAACACGGAACGGGTTTCCTCCCAAGAATACCAGTGCATAAAACAAACAGCGCAATGCTAAATAAAGAAAAATGAAGCTGTTATAAGACCCAGGTCCCATCACACAATGCAACGCAGTCGAGGATAGGGTTTTCCCTTATAACAGCCAAAGAATGCTTGATACGTTTTAAAACAAATCATTTGATACTATTATAAGTGTATAAAACAACTTCAAATCATAAGTATCAATCATAGGCGGCATAAGCGCCCCATCCCACTATGTCGCCATATATAGGGTTACAATTAAAACCGCAAATGTCACGTATTTGGAAATTGGATTTCCATCTATGAACCGAGGCAAAAGATAGTCCTCAACCTATTCGTGACTCTCTAGCCCGAGCCACCGGCAAGTACTCAGTCAAGCCTTGGAGCGACAGGGCCGGTCCACCGATGTGGATTAAAATGCCTGAACACTACGTCTCCCCACCCTATGGGGTGTAAGTCTGGTCCGTCAGCCGACCAGAATGCATTCGGCCGAAACCGATATAACCGAGGCGCCTCGCAACCGCAACAACCACATAAGTCAAACTCGTCAGGGCGTGTAAAACCACTGACGCCACTTCTAGCTAGAAAGAAACGCAAGTCCTCCCTGAGGTCCGTCTCCCGTTTTTGGTTCATACCGGGTGTGAAACACGCGAGGTAAACGTTACACAAAGCTACGCCACAAAGGCCGTGCTTTGATCATCACCACAAGACTTTGCTTTTCAACAGAAGCCTTGATCATTTGCATCTTAGCATGCCACACAGGCAAGCCATCCTATGCAACCGATATCAGTCACACAGAATGAAATCCGATGTCAGACACACAGTCCATTTACAAGTCCGTTCTGGGTCTGAACGAAACCGGAGGCACCTAGTACCCCGCATATCCATCGATCTCCAAGCACGTCTGGACGATCACTAACTGTTTCCATCTTCTTGGGTGTACAGCCCAATCAAGATCATCAGTTATCACCCAAACGACGTGAAGACTTCCGGTCTTCGACCATCGTCTTCATCTTCGACTTATCGTCGTATCAGTTATTCAGAATGGGATAAACCCGGTCTTCCCGAATAACTCGCGTATATTTTATAAAAGTGTTACACAAACACAACATACGCCTCATTCCAATTCATTAGTCACTAACCGTAAATTAATCAAGAGAATAATTCCCCAAATATTAACCCCGAAGGCCGAAACCAACATCAGATCAATATCCAGAAAACCATTCTGCTTGGCTAACCGACAGGTAGTTTCTAAATTTCACATTCATAGGGAAAGATTCCCATTAATTTTATAAAAGATAAATTCCTTGAATTTATTCTTTAATCCATTTTTGAATATCAATTCAAACTAGTCGGGATTAGCGAACCTTACCGAAGTAATCATTTGTTTTAATTTCCCAATCCCAACCTATTCATCCCATGAAGTAAAACTGGTAATACTTCATATCTAACACCACAGTGTTATCGGTAAATTCAATTACCATTTCACGTTCAAATCTAATTAAAGATTTAACTATCGCCTGGAGCAAAACTGGTGATACTCCACTTTCGATCATTTCAATCTAATTAAAGATTCATTAAAACTCCACTTAGTTTTAATCTTCGACTGGGTTAAAGAATCAGTGTCATTTAAAACACGGTTCACGATAAACCCAAAATCACATTCATTAATTATCGGGTTAAAGAACGAGTGTTATTTAAAACACTGCTCACGATAAACCCAAAAATCAATATCAATTCAATTCCAATTAAATATTATTTAATTGGTACACTTCATTAAATCTAAATAAAAAGATTTAATCTTTTCTCAACTGGGTTCAAGAATAGTGTTAGTGAAGACACCATTCACGACAAACCCAAATCACATTCGATATTCAATACAAGGCTCTGAATAGAAAATATATCAGCTTATATTCAATATCGAATTCTACGACTAACAAATGTCGTATTGGAAATAACGATATCAATATATATCTTTCAAATTTCCATAACAACACCTGTATAATCACGAATTCCAACATCGAAATATTCCGAAGACAATTTCGATTCAAATCCACTCCAATGCAATCATTGGAAATTTTGGTTATTTTTAAAACCCTTTTCGAATTCAATTTATTTATTTAAAAATAAATAGAATTATAATTCTAGTTCAAAACTAGTTCATTTCGATAAAAATCCATTTTTATCTTTTCAAATATGGAGTTTTTCATCCCAATTCTTTCTAAATCATTTCTTATGATTTTACACAAATTATTGCTATTTTTAATAATTTTATCAAGGCCCATACAGTCGATTTCCATTAACGGCCATCGAACTGCACTTACAGCGACCTTTTTCGAATTTGATTTGGACGTATCTCCAAATCCAACCGTTAGATTTCAAATTTCTAACATTCATTAGAAAGCTCTTTTCGATACGAACCCAACGGTTCCGGTTTTAGGAGAATCCGACGGTCGGATCTCCCGTAATGTCCGTTCGAAATAAATGGTCGAAATTCGCGAACTGCCGCGACGCGGCGCGTTCTATTCAGGCCATTATATTATATATAATATATATAATATATATTTCGTCGATTTCTATTTAAAACAAATTATATAAATAGTTTTGAATTCGTTTCAAAAACATTTTCAACTTCCATTTCAATTCAAATCAAAATTGAATTCTTCTTTATAAATTCGTTTCAAAATCCATTTCCATTCAATTCAAATTTCAATTCAATTTGAATTTATTTCACTTCGCTTTCAATTCAATTCGAATTCGTTTTCAATTCAATTCATTTCGAAATCGTTTTCAATTCAATTCATTTCGAAATCGTTTTCAGTTCAATTCATTTCGAAATCGTTTTCAGTTCAATTCATTTCGAAATCGTTTTCAATTCAATTCATTTCGAAATCGTTTTCAATTCAATTCATTTCGAAATCGTTTTCAATTCAATTCATTTCGAAATCGTTTTCAATTCAATTCATTTCGAAATCGTTTTCAATTCAATTCATTTCGAAATCGTTTTCAATTCAATTCATTTCGAAATCGTTTTCAATTCAATTCATTTCGAAATCGTTTTCAATTCAATTCATTTCGAAATCGTTTTCAATTCAATTCATTTCGAAATCGTTTTCAATTCAATTCATTTCGAAATCGTTTTCAATTCAATTCATTTCGAAATCGTTTTCAATTCAATTCATTTCAAAATATTCGATTTCGAAATCACGTTTCAATATTCATTTTAAAATGAATAAAATCGATATAAATATCGTTCACGTCAAAATGGCGTCAATCTAATCCTCACGGCTTCACATATTTCTATTTTCAAATATTCTATTTCAAATATTTCTATTTCAAATATTTCTATTTCAAATATTTCTATTTCAAATATTTCTATTTCAAATATTTCTTTTTTTCTCGAAACTGGAATGAGGCCCAATCAATTACCATATAATGTTAATTATATGGATTTTCTACAACACATGTATATATCAACAACGATGAATAATCAACCATCAACCAAAGTGCACTACACTGTATAAGCATCAAATATAGACATTTAACGCTTATAGCAGCTTGTCAATCAATCGATCGACATATTTAATAAATCAGGATGAGTGAACTTCAAATTTCATCCTAACACCCGTGTGGGGTTTCAAACAATCAAACACATATTTTATTTGTGCAGTTAGGCGATGTGTAAAATTTATCGACCCAATCAACGTCATTCAAATAGGTGTACATAAACAAACCGTCTGGTTTGTAAATGAATATTTATTTATTCACATTCACGTTAAAAATTATATTTTTAACGATAACACATTTTATTTTAACATATGAATTTATATTCAGTTCATTCGTTAAATAAAATGCTATTTTTATTTTTCTAACTTATTTTAGAAAATTTCGGCGGCATAACGGCACGATACTAGAAACGGGACAAGGCCTAGCCTTATCCCCGGTCTAGTGAAGGCCCACGCCATTCACACATCAATCAAATCAATTCGTTATGCAAACCACAAACTTTGGAGTAAGGGTCTAACCTAGCCTTACTCCTTCGCCTTATAACGGCGCACGTCTAATCCTAACCAATTTATCGATTCGATTTTTCACACCACAAACCACATTCAAACCAATATCACAATCAATCACCAAACAGTCAAACAAACAAGTCCATGGTCTGTGGACGGGTGTCGGGTGCTACTAAGCACCGTCTGCATCCTAGTATATATATAACTAGAAAAATAAATTGAAAGGTGAGATATTCTCACCTTTAGCTATCCAACCATCTCGACTCTTCTTTTGCAGAAGTCTTCGTCGTTTCGCCTTTTTGTTACCTTCGTTGCTGCTTTCACTACATACGTAAAAATCACATTTTTACTTCGCTATTTAATATATAAAAATCGAATTTTTAGTTCGAAGTTCAATATATAAAAATCGAATTTTTATTTCAAAGTTCAATATATAAAAATCGAATTTTTATTTCAAAGTTCAATATATAAAAATCGAATTTTTAGTTCGAAGTTCAATATATAAAAATCGAATTTTTATTTCAACATTCAATATATAAAAATCGAATTTTTAGTTCAAAGTTCAATATATAAAAATCGAATTTTTAGTTCGAAGTTCAATATATAAAAATCGAATTTTTATTTCGCCATTCAATATAAAAAAACTAATTTTTATTCTTCGCTTTCATATATAAAGATCTAAATTTTCTCCTATGTAAACAATATAAAGATCATATTTTTATTTCGATTTAAACAATACAAAAATTATATTTTCAAAGCAAATTCATTTTTAAAAACCATAAAGTAAAATCAGTTATAAACCATAAAGTAAAATCAGTTTTTTTATTTTTCTACAAATATAAAGATCTGGTTTTTCCTAATACAAAAATCTGAACTTTTATAAATTAAAAATCTAAATTTTTATAACTTAAAAATCCTAACTTTTCAGCTTTTGAAGTTTAAATCTTTTCACTTTAAAATCTAAAAATAAAAATCAGTTTTAAAAATAAATAAAAACAGTTTTAAAAATAAATAAAATCAGAAAAAGTAAATAAAATAAAAATAAAATAGCAGGGAACTTACAGGGGGGCTTTGGCGGTCGGAGAGGGTGGCAGATGGCCAGAGGCGGCGGAATAGGGTTGTGGAGGCAGGAGCTGGGCGGCGCGTCGATCGAACTGGGGGGGGGGGTCTCTCGCGCGAGGCGCTCCGACGTTGGGGCTCGCCAGAGGCGGCGGCGCCACCCCTCGGAGGAGCGACGGCTCCTCCGTCTTTCGCTTCCTCTTTTTTTTTTTTTTATTTGTTTTCTGATTTGAAATGAAACGTGAAAGGGGGGGGGGGCCAATGATAAAGGGGGGAAATATATTTTCTTTTTTTTTATTATTATTTTAATCGGAAAAGTTGACTTTCATAAACGACCTCGAAACGAGGCCCACCGCCTGTCGCCCATAGCGTTCTACCCCCATTCCGAGCACAATGGGATATGTGTCGTAGGCTGATTCGACTATTTGAATCAGTTTCCGTTAAATTTACATTTAAATCACTATATTGAATTTTAAACGTACATTTCGAATTACCGGGGTCACATACTAACTTTAAAAATTCCCGAAAAATATTTTCTAGCTTCGTATTGACGATACGATCCTAACAAAACTAGTTTCGTCAAATTCTGAGACCGTTTGAAAAATGGCCAATTTCCAGTCGATTAAAATCAACTGAAATGGTCAAAACACGTTTTCCTTTGCTACACTCACATATTGATTCGAAAAATTATGAAATTTGAAACCTAGCAATAACTTGACCCTGCGGACCCAACAAAACTAGTTTCGTCGAAATCCGAGGTCATTTGCAAAATGTCCATTTTTAAGGGCCTGAATTCCATAGCGACTATTCAGAATTTTCAACTGGACATATCTTATCATTTATAAAGTGAAATCTCAGTTTGTTAACTTCGTTACAAAGATATAGTTATACAGATTCAAATATTTCTTGTTTCGTTCAATTTTGACTTATATTGAATCCTGTATATTCATTTGAAATTAGAAATCGAATTTTCGAACTACCGCGCCATTTTCAATTCCTTTTATAATTATATATAATTATTATATATTCTAACGACGACGTATATAATATATACGTTCTAATTATATTCGAAATAAATTTCTCGTCGATTTTATTTAAAATAATTCATTTTAAATAATCAAAATTCGCTAAAACTGCCAAAATAAAAATTTTAAACTGGCCCAGATTTTACGGGTTGTTACAATCTCCCCCACTTAAAACTTTTCGTCCCCGAAAAGGAACAAAGTCGAAAGTGGTTTGATTATTCAGCTCTACGCTCGATCTGGCTTCTATTCTCCAACTCTTTAGTTTCTGAGAATTTCTAAAATTTCAAAAATTTGGCTAACACCCTAAATTTTCGAAAAATTTCGCCATAACCTCCCCTGCACCGGGAGCATCGGGGAATTTCAAATAGCTTCCCCGGTCCTTCAGATCTCAAAAAGAAAAAGAAAAAGCCAAGCGGCTAGCCAATAGGCTCACAAAATCATCATCACCCAAACAAAACAGGAAATTATGTAGTAAACATGTACCTATTTGTCGGGCAAACAAATTTTATTCTCTGCTCTAGCCTCCTTGCTATGACCTGTTCAATGATATATATGTATATGCAAGCAAACGCAACCAATCTTCGATATAATTCAATATTTGGTTCTGTTAGGCTAAACGGCTAAAAATTAGCAAACAAATAAACAAACAGCACAAACATCAATCCATTAGTTGATTTATCATTTGAAATTCATAACTTTGATACATAGTCAAAAATCAGATTTTTGATGCCAAATCACAACAATGTGTTCTATCTATATAAGTTTTGGTTCTCACACCAGTCTAATGGAAATATATAGAAAATCACACCTTCGAAACTCGAACATAAATGTTGATGATGCGATCGCTATCATCAATAATATCTCCGGGCGACTAGAGTGTGATGCTATATCTATCCAATATATTACAACTTCGAATATACGTTCATGACGCGTATACGCGAAGTCTATATATACTCGATTGTCCACATCCATATAAATAATCAAATACGAATAATTGATTTAAATTTTCAAAACAAAATTTGTTTTCACTTTAAAAATATACTCTTCACACTCGTTCTAGGATACTACTGATCCTATCTCTAACGAGTCATTCTAATTGGATATTACTAATCCAATATCTGATGAATTCTTTCGTATGTTTCTAATGTGCCTTGTTCTCTGCTTTGTAAACCAAAGCTCTGATACCAAATGTGAAGACCCGCAACTTCCCCGTAAAGGAAAGCGTCGGATAGTTCGAGAACAAGCCACACCAGAACGCATACAGAAGAACATTTCATTGTACATTACAACAATGCATCAGGTTACAAGAATATACAGAGTATAAATGAATATTACACAGAAATATCAGAGATTTAAATTACATTTAAATACATAGCAGCGGAAAATAATACAATACACAACTAGAAGTAGATATACGGACACAAAGCTTTCCGGATATCGTTCCAGCTGTAAACCAGGATCCTGTGAATATAAATCTGCAAAACCAAAACTACTAGCTGCCCGTGTCAAAATAGGGGCACCCAGAGTTTAGGTTAAAACAATAAACTCCAGGTCAGTCATGTGACTGGTGTGAGAACTAAAACAGTTAATCTTTATTTTCAAAGTTAGGTAAATCAAGGGACCACGCCGTATAACACGGAACGGGTTTCCTCCCAAGAATACCAGTGCATAAAACAAACAGCGCAATGCTAAATAAAGAAAAATGAAGCTGTTATAAGACCCAGGTCCCATCACACAATGCAACGCAGTCGAGGATAGGGTTTTCCCTTATAACAGCCAAAGAATGCTTGATACGTTTTAAAACAAATCATTTGATACTATTATAAGTGTATAAAACAACTTCAAATCATAAGTATCAATCATAGGCGGCATAAGCGCCCCATCCCACTATGTCGCCATATATAGGGTTACAATTAAAACCGCAAATGTCACGTATTTGGAAATTGGATTTCCATCTATGAACCGAGGCAAAAGATAGTCCTCAACCTATTCGTGACTCTCTAGCCCGAGCCACCGGCAAGTACTCAGTCAAGCCTTGGAGCGACAGGGCCGGTCCACCGATGTGGATTAAAATGCCTGAACACTACGTCTCCCCACCCTATGGGGTGTAAGTCTGGTCCGTCAGCCGACCAGAATGCATTCGGCCGAAACCGATATAACCGAGGCGCCTCGCAACCGCAACAACCACATAAGTCAAACTCGTCAGGGCGTGTAAAACCACTGACGCCACTTCTAGCTAGAAAGAAACGCAAGTCCTCCCTGAGGTCCGTCTCCCGTTTTTGGTTCATACCGGGTGTGAAACACGCGAGGTAAACGTTACACAAAGCTACGCCACAAAGGCCGTGCTTTGATCATCACCACAAGACTTTGCTTTTCAACAGAAGCCTTGATCATTTGCATCTTAGCATGCCACACAGGCAAGCCATCCTATGCAACCGATATCAGTCACACAGAATGAAATCCGATGTCAGACACACAGTCCATTTACAAGTCCGTTCTGGGTCTGAACGAAACCGGAGGCACCTAGTACCCCGCATATCCATCGATCTCCAAGCACGTCTGGACGATCACTAACTGTTTCCATCTTCTTGGGTGTACAGCCCAATCAAGATCATCAGTTATCACCCAAACGACGTGAAGACTTCCGGTCTTCGACCATCGTCTTCATCTTCGACTTATCGTCGTATCAGTTATTCAGAATGGGATAAACCCGGTCTTCCCGAATAACTCGCGTATATTTTATAAAAGTGTTACACAAACACAACATACGCCTCATTCCAATTCATTAGTCACTAACCGTAAATTAATCAAGAGAATAATTCCCCAAATATTAACCCCGAAGGCCGAAACCAACATCAGATCAATATCCAGAAAACCATTCTGCTTGGCTAACCGACAGGTAGTTTCTAAATTTCACATTCATAGGGAAAGATTCCCATTAATTTTATAAAAGATAAATTCCTTGAATTTATTCTTTAATCCATTTTTGAATATCAATTCAAACTAGTCGGGATTAGCGAACCTTACCGAAGTAATCATTTGTTTTAATTTCCCAATCCCAACCTATTCATCCCATGAAGTAAAACTGGTAATACTTCATATCTAACACCACAGTGTTATCGGTAAATTCAATTACCATTTCACGTTCAAATCTAATTAAAGATTTAACTATCGCCTGGAGCAAAACTGGTGATACTCCACTTTCGATCATTTCAATCTAATTAAAGATTCATTAAAACTCCACTTAGTTTTAATCTTCGACTGGGTTAAAGAATCAGTGTCATTTAAAACACGGTTCACGATAAACCCAAAATCACATTCATTAATTATCGGGTTAAAGAACGAGTGTTATTTAAAACACTGCTCACGATAAACCCAAAAATCAATATCAATTCAATTCCAATTAAATATTATTTAATTGGTACACTTCATTAAATCTAAATAAAAAGATTTAATCTTTTCTCAACTGGGTTCAAGAATAGTGTTAGTGAAGACACCATTCACGACAAACCCAAATCACATTCGATATTCAATACAAGGCTCTGAATAGAAAATATATCAGCTTATATTCAATATCGAATTCTACGACTAACAAATGTCGTATTGGAAATAACGATATCAATATATATCTTTCAAATTTCCATAACAACACCTGTATAATCACGAATTCCAACATCGAAATATTCCGAAGACAATTTCGATTCAAATCCACTCCAATGCAATCATTGGAAATTTTGGTTATTTTTAAAACCCTTTTCGAATTCAATTTATTTATTTAAAAATAAATAGAATTATAATTCTAGTTCAAAACTAGTTCATTTCGATAAAAATCCATTTTTATCTTTTCAAATATGGAGTTTTTCATCCCAATTCTTTCTAAATCATTTCTTATGATTTTACACAAATTATTGCTATTTTTAATAATTTTATCAAGGCCCATACAGTCGATTTCCATTAACGGCCATCGAACTGCACTTACAGCGACCTTTTTCGAATTTGATTTGGACGTATCTCCAAATCCAACCGTTAGATTTCAAATTTCTAACATTCATTAGAAAGCTCTTTTCGATACGAACCCAACGGTTCCGGTTTTAGGAGAATCCGACGGTCGGATCTCCCGTAATGTCCGTTCGAAATAAATGGTCGAAATTCGCGAACTGCCGCGACGCGGCGCGTTCTATTCAGGCCATTATATTATATATAATATATATAATATATATTTCGTCGATTTCTATTTAAAACAAATTATATAAATAGTTTTGAATTCGTTTCAAAAACATTTTCAACTTCCATTTCAATTCAAATCAAAATTGAATTCTTCTTTATAAATTCGTTTCAAAATCCATTTCCATTCAATTCAAATTTCAATTCAATTTGAATTTATTTCACTTCGCTTTCAATTCAATTCGAATTCGTTTTCAATTCAATTCATTTCGAAATCGTTTTCAATTCAATTCATTTCGAAATCGTTTTCAGTTCAATTCATTTCGAAATCGTTTTCAGTTCAATTCATTTCGAAATCGTTTTCAATTCAATTCATTTCGAAATCGTTTTCAATTCAATTCATTTCGAAATCGTTTTCAATTCAATTCATTTCGAAATCGTTTTCAATTCAATTCATTTCGAAATCGTTTTCAATTCAATTCATTTCGAAATCGTTTTCAATTCAATTCATTTCGAAATCGTTTTCAATTCAATTCATTTCGAAATCGTTTTCAATTCAATTCATTTCGAAATCGTTTTCAATTCAATTCATTTCGAAATCGTTTTCAATTCAATTCATTTCGAAATCGTTTTCAATTCAATTCATTTCGAAATCGTTTTCAATTCAATTCATTTCAAAATATTCGATTTCGAAATCACGTTTCAATATTCATTTTAAAATGAATAAAATCGATATAAATATCGTTCACGTCAAAATGGCGTCAATCTAATCCTCACGGCTTCACATATTTCTATTTTCAAATATTCTATTTCAAATATTTCTATTTCAAATATTTCTATTTCAAATATTTCTATTTCAAATATTTCTATTTCAAATATTTCTTTTTTTCTCGAAACTGGAATGAGGCCCAATCAATTACCATATAATGTTAATTATATGGATTTTCTACAACACATGTATATATCAACAACGATGAATAATCAACCATCAACCAAAGTGCACTACACTGTATAAGCATCAAATATAGACATTTAACGCTTATAGCAGCTTGTCAATCAATCGATCGACATATTTAATAAATCAGGATGAGTGAACTTCAAATTTCATCCTAACACCCGTGTGGGGTTTCAAACAATCAAACACATATTTTATTTGTGCAGTTAGGCGATGTGTAAAATTTATCGACCCAATCAACGTCATTCAAATAGGTGTACATAAACAAACCGTCTGGTTTGTAAATGAATATTTATTTATTCACATTCACGTTAAAAATTATATTTTTAACGATAACACATTTTATTTTAACATATGAATTTATATTCAGTTCATTCGTTAAATAAAATGCTATTTTTATTTTTCTAACTTATTTTAGAAAATTTCGGCGGCATAACGGCACGATACTAGAAACGGGACAAGGCCTAGCCTTATCCCCGGTCTAGTGAAGGCCCACGCCATTCACACATCAATCAAATCAATTCGTTATGCAAACCACAAACTTTGGAGTAAGGGTCTAACCTAGCCTTACTCCTTCGCCTTATAACGGCGCACGTCTAATCCTAACCAATTTATCGATTCGATTTTTCACACCACAAACCACATTCAAACCAATATCACAATCAATCACCAAACAGTCAAACAAACAAGTCCATGGTCTGTGGACGGGTGTCGGGTGCTACTAAGCACCGTCTGCATCCTAGTATATATATAACTAGAAAAATAAATTGAAAGGTGAGATATTCTCACCTTTAGCTATCCAACCATCTCGACTCTTCTTTTGCAGAAGTCTTCGTCGTTTCGCCTTTTTGTTACCTTCGTTGCTGCTTTCACTACATACGTAAAAATCACATTTTTACTTCGCTATTTAATATATAAAAATCGAATTTTTAGTTCGAAGTTCAATATATAAAAATCGAATTTTTATTTCAAAGTTCAATATATAAAAATCGAATTTTTATTTCAAAGTTCAATATATAAAAATCGAATTTTTAGTTCGAAGTTCAATATATAAAAATCGAATTTTTATTTCAACATTCAATATATAAAAATCGAATTTTTAGTTCAAAGTTCAATATATAAAAATCGAATTTTTAGTTCGAAGTTCAATATATAAAAATCGAATTTTTATTTCGCCATTCAATATAAAAAAACTAATTTTTATTCTTCGCTTTCATATATAAAGATCTAAATTTTCTCCTATGTAAACAATATAAAGATCATATTTTTATTTCGATTTAAACAATACAAAAATTATATTTTCAAAGCAAATTCATTTTTAAAAACCATAAAGTAAAATCAGTTATAAACCATAAAGTAAAATCAGTTTTTTTATTTTTCTACAAATATAAAGATCTGGTTTTTCCTAATACAAAAATCTGAACTTTTATAAATTAAAAATCTAAATTTTTATAACTTAAAAATCCTAACTTTTCAGCTTTTGAAGTTTAAATCTTTTCACTTTAAAATCTAAAAATAAAAATCAGTTTTAAAAATAAATAAAAACAGTTTTAAAAATAAATAAAATCAGAAAAAGTAAATAAAATAAAAATAAAATAGCAGGGAACTTACAGGGGGGCTTTGGCGGTCGGAGAGGGTGGCAGATGGCCAGAGGCGGCGGAATAGGGTTGTGGAGGCAGGAGCTGGGCGGCGCGTCGATCGAACTGGGGGGGGGGTCTCTCGCGCGAGGCGCTCCGACGTTGGGGCTCGCCAGAGGCGGCGGCGCCACCCCTCGGAGGAGCGACGGCTCCTCCGTCTTTCGCTTCCTCTTTTTTTTTTTTTTATTTGTTTTCTGATTTGAAATGAAACGTGAAAGGGGGGGGGGGCCAATGATAAAGGGGGGAAATATATTTTCTTTTTTTTTATTATTATTTTAATCGGAAAAGTTGACTTTCATAAACGACCTCGAAACGAGGCCCACCGCCTGTCGCCCATAGCGTTCTACCCCCATTCCGAGCACAATGGGATATGTGTCGTAGGCTGATTCGACTATTTGAATCAGTTTCCGTTAAATTTACATTTAAATCACTATATTGAATTTTAAACGTACATTTCGAATTACCGGGGTCACATACTAACTTTAAAAATTCCCGAAAAATATTTTCTAGCTTCGTATTGACGATACGATCCTAACAAAACTAGTTTCGTCAAATTCTGAGACCGTTTGAAAAATGGCCAATTTCCAGTCGATTAAAATCAACTGAAATGGTCAAAACACGTTTTCCTTTGCTACACTCACATATTGATTCGAAAAATTATGAAATTTGAAACCTAGCAATAACTTGACCCTGCGGACCCAACAAAACTAGTTTCGTCGAAATCCGAGGTCATTTGCAAAATGTCCATTTTTAAGGGCCTGAATTCCATAGCGACTATTCAGAATTTTCAACTGGACATATCTTATCATTTATAAAGTGAAATCTCAGTTTGTTAACTTCGTTACAAAGATATAGTTATACAGATTCAAATATTTCTTGTTTCGTTCAATTTTGACTTATATTGAATCCTGTATATTCATTTGAAATTAGAAATCGAATTTTCGAACTACCGCGCCATTTTCAATTCCTTTTATAATTATATATAATTATTATATATTCTAACGACGACGTATATAATATATACGTTCTAATTATATTCGAAATAAATTTCTCGTCGATTTTATTTAAAATAATTCATTTTAAATAATCAAAATTCGCTAAAACTGCCAAAATAAAAATTTTAAACTGGCCCAGATTTTACGGGTTGTTACATCATCCCATGAAGCAAAACTGGTAATACTCCACATCTAACACCACAGTGTTATCGGTAAAATTAATTACCATTTCACGTTCAAATCTAATTAAAGATTTAACTATCACTTTGGAGCAAAACTGGTGATACTCCTTTCTCGCTTATTTTCCAAATTTGATAATTCAAATTATCAATTCACATTTTAATTTAATTGCAGATTCATTAAAACTCCTTTTACTGGGTTAAAGAACTATTGTAATTTAAAACACAGTTCACGACAAACCCAAATCACATTCTATTTATTATCGAGTTAAAGAACAAGTGTCATTTAAAACACCCTTCACGATAAACCCACAAATCAATTCTATTTACAACCCATTTCAAATCCAGTTTATTTATTTAAAAATAAATGGGTTTTAATTTTAGTTCAAAATTAGTTCATTTCGATAAAAATCTATTTTTATCTTTTCAAATATGGAGTTTTTCATCCCAATTTTTCCCAAATAATTTCTTATGATTTTACACAAATTATTACTATTTTTAATAATTTTATTAAGGCCCGTACAATCGATTTCCAACAATGGCCATCGAACTGCACTTACAGCGACCTTTTTCAAATTTGATTTGGTTGTATCTCCAAATCCAACCGTTAGATTTTAAATTTCTAATATTCGTTAGAAAGCTCTTTTCGATACGAACCCAACGGTTCCGGTTTTAGGAGAATCCGACTGTCGGATCTCCCGTAATGTCCGTCTGAAATAAATGGTCGAAATTCACGAACTCCCGCGGCGCGGCGCGTTCTATTCAGGCCATTATATTATATATATAATATATGTTTCGTCGATTTCTATTTAAAACGAATTTTATAAATCGTTTTAAATTCGTTTCAAAAACAATTTCAACTTCCATTTCAATTCAAATAAAAATTGAATTCTTCCTTATAAATTCGTTTTAAAATTCATTTCTATTCAGTTCAAATTTCAATTCAATTTGAATTCATTTCAATTCTTTTTCAATTCAATTCGAATTCGTTTTCAATTCAATTCGGATTGGTTTTCAATTCAATTCGAATTGGTTTTATATTCAATTCTAATGTAATTGATATAAATATCGTTCGTGTCAAAATAGCGCATCTCTAATCAACACGGCTTTATATTCAACAAATGGATCTATATTTCTTTCAATACACAACTCTATATCTTTGTCAACACACGACTAATCTCAACGAATGAGTACTGTCCACGTGTGACTATTTTTGTTATTTAATATATTTTATAAAAATTATGGTATCTATCGTTTGATTTCAAATCAGACTCCAACCGTAAACTAGTAAGAGAACGATTCCCTGAATATTAACCCCGAAGGCCGAAACCAACATCAGATCAATATCCAGGAGACCACTCATCTTATATATTTTCCAATTAGTTTCTAATTTTATATATGATAAAGATGTAAATTTTATTGTTAAAATATTTCGTTCAACACATGACTAATCTCAACGGATGAGTACAGTCAACACATGAACCTTTACTTTATAGTGATAAAGATATAAATTTTATTGTTAAAATATTTCGTTCAACACATGACTAATCTCAACGGATGAGTTGTGAAGACCCGCAACTTCCCCATAAAGGAAAGCGTCGGATAGTTCGAGAATAAGCCACAACAGGACGCATACAGAAGAACATTTCATTGTATATTACAACAATGCACCAGATTACAAGAATATACAGAGTATGAATGAATATTACACAGAAATATCAGAGATTTAAATTACATTTAAATACATAGCAGCGGAAAATAATACGATACACAACTAGAAGGAGATATACGGATACAAAGCTTTCCGGATATCGTTCCAGCTGTAAACCAGGATCCTGTGAATATAAATCTACAAAACCGAAACTACTAGCTGCCCGTGTCAAAATAGGGGCACCCAGAGTTTAGGTTAAAACAATAAACTCCAGGTCAGTCATGGGACTGGTGTGAGAACTAAAACAGTTATTAATCTTTATTTTAAAAGTTAGGTAAATCAAGGGACCACGCCGTATAACACGGAACGGGTTTCTTCCCAAGAATACCAGTGCATAAAACAAACAGCACAGTGCTAAATAAAGAAAAATGAAGCTGTTATAAGACCCAGGTCCTATCACACAATGCAACGCAAGCCGGGGGATAGGGTTTTCCCTTATAACAGCCAAAGAATGCTTGATACGTTTAAAACAAATCATTTGATACTATAATAAGTGCATAGTGTATAAAACAACTTCAAATCATAAGTATCAATCATAGGCGACATGGGTACCATATATCATGTCGCCATATATAGGTTTACAAATAAAACCGCAAATGTCACGTATTTGGAAATTGGATTTCCGTCTATGAACCGAGGCAAAAGATAGTCCTCAACCGATTCGTGACTCTCTAGCCCGAGCCACAGGCAAGCCTTGGAGCGACAGGGCCGGTCCACACGGAGTGGATTATTATGCCTGAACAATACGTCTCCCCACCCTATGGGGTGTGAGTCTGGTCCGTCAGCCGACCAGAATGCATTCGGCCGAAACCGATATAACCGAGGCGCCTCGCAACCGCAACAACCACATAAGTCAAACTCGTCAGGGCGTGTAAAACCACTGACGCCACTTCTAGCTAGAAAGAAACGCAAGTCCTCCCTGAGGTCCGTCTCCCGTTTTTGGTTCATACCGGGTGTGAAACACGCGAGGTAAACGTTACACAAAGCTACGCCACAAAGGCCGTGCTTTGATCATCACCACAAGACTTTGCTTTTCAACAAAAGCCTTGATCATTTGCATCTTAGCATGCCACACAGGCAAACCATCCTATGCAACCGATATCAGTCACACAGAATGAAATCCGATGTCAGACACACAGTCCATTTACAAGTCCGTTCTGGGTCTGAACGAAACCGGAGGCACCTAGTACCCCGCATATCCATCGATCTCCAAGTACGTCTGGACGATCACTAACTGTTTCCATCTTCTTGGGTGTACAGCCCAATCAAGATCATCAGTTATCACCCAAACGACGTGAAGACCTCCGGTCTTCAACCATCGTCTTCATCTTCGACTTATCGTCGTATCAGTTATTCAGAATGGGATAAACCCGGTCTTTCCGAATAACTCGCGTATATTTTAAATAAGTGTTACACAAACACAACATACGCCTCATTCCAATTCATCAGTCACTAACCGTAAATTAATCAAGAGAATAATTCCCCAAATATTAACCCCGAAGGCCGAAACCAACATCAGATCAATATCCAGAAAACCATTCTGCTTGGCCAACCCACAGTTAGTTTCTAAATTTCACATTCATAGGGAAAGGTTCCCATTAATTTTATCCAAGATAAATTCCTTGAATTTACTCTTTAATCTTCTTTTGAATATCAATTCAAACTAGTCGGGATTAGCGAACCTTACCGAAGTAATCATTTGTTTTAATTTCCCAATCCCAACCTATTCATCCCATGAAGTAAAACTGGTTATACTTCATATCTAACACCACGGTGTTATCGGTAAATTCAATTACCATTTCACGTTCAAATCTAATTAAAGATTTAACTATCGCCTGGAGCAAAACTGGTGATACTCCATTTCGATTATTTCAGTCTAATTAAAGATTCATTAAAACTCTACTCGGTTTTAATCTGTGACTGGGTTAAAGAATCAGTGTCATTTAAAACACGGTTCACGATAAACCCAAAATCACATTTCATTAATGATCGGGTTAAAGAACGAGTGTTATTTAAAACACTGTCCACGATAAACCCAAAAATCAATATCGATTCAATTCCAATTAAATATTATTTAATTGGTACACTTCATTAAATCTAAATAAAAAGATTTAATCTTTACTCAACTGGGTTCAAGAATAGTGTTAGTGAAGACACCATTCACGACAAACCCAAATCACATTTGATATTAAATACAAGGCTCTGAATAGAAAATATCCCGGCTTATATTCAATACCAAATTCTACGATTAACAAATGTCGTATTGGAAATAACGATATAAATATATATCTTTCAAATTTCCATAACAACATCTGTATAATCACGAATTCCAACATCGAAATATTCCGAAGACAATTTCGATTCAAATCCACTCCAATGCAATCATTGGATATTTTGGTTATTTTTAAAACCCTTTTCTAATTCAATTTATTTATTTAAAAATAAAAAGAATTATAATTCTAGTTCAAAACTAGTTCATTTCGATAAAAAAAACTATTTTTATCTTTTCAAACATGGAGTTTTTCATCCCAATTCTTCCCAAATCATTTCTTATGATTTTACACAAATTATTACTATTTTTAATAATTTTATCAAGGCCCGTACAGTCGATTTCCATCAACGGCCATCGAACTGCACTTACAGCGACCTTTTTCGAATTTGATTTGGACATAATTCCAAATCCAACCATTAGATTTCAAATTTCTAATATTCGTTAGAAAGCTCTCTTCGATACGAACCCAACGGTTCCGGTTTTAGGAGAATCCGACGGTCGGATCTCCCGTAATGTCCGTTTGAAATAAATGGTCGAAATTCACGAACTGCCGCGGCGCGGCGCGTTCTATTCAGGCCATTATATTATATATATAATATATATAATATATATTTCATCGATTTCTATTTAAAACGAATTATATAAATAGTTTAAAAATCGTTTCAAAAGCTATTTCAATTTTCTTTTCAATTCAAATCAAAATTGAATTCTTCTTTATAAATTCGTTTTAAAATTCATTTCTATTCAATTCGAATTTCAATTCAATTTGAATTCATTTCAATTCACTTTCGGTTCAATTTGAATTCGTTTTCAATTCAATCCATTTCGAAATCCTTTTCAATTCATTTTGAATTCGTTTTCAATTCAATTCATTTCGAAATCGTTTTCAATTCATTTTGAATTCGTTTTCAATTCAATTCATTTCGAAATCGTTTTCAATTCATTTTGAATTCGTTTTCAATTCAATTCATTTCGAAATCGTTTTCAATTCATTTTGAATTCGTTTTCAATTCAATTCTTTTCGAAATCGTTTAAAATCGATATAAATATCGTTCACGTCGAAATGGCGTCAATCTAACCAACACGGCTTCATAAATTTCTATTTTCAAACTAGTTGTTATTATCAAAATATTTCGTTCAACACATGACCAATCTCAATGAATGAGTACTGTCAACACATGAACTTTTATTTTATATCGATAAAGGTGCAAATTTTATTACTAAAATATTTCGTTCAACACATGACCAATCTCAATGAATGAGTACTGTCAACACATGAACTTTTATTTTATATCGATAAAGGTGCAAATTTTATTACTAAAATATTTCGTTCAACACATGACCAATCTCAATGAATGAGTACTGTCAACACATGAACTTTTATTTTATATCGATAAAGGTGCAAATTTTATTACTAAAATATTTCGTTCAACACATGACCAATCTCAATGAATGAGTACTGTCAACACATGAACTTTTATTTTATAATATTCTTTACTTTTCAAATTGGAATGAGGCCCAATCAATTACCATATAAAATTAATTATATGGATTTTCATGCATTACACACATATAATAGCATTGAAAAATAATCAACCATCAACCAAAGTGCACTACACTGTATAAGCATCAAATATAGATATCTAACGCTTATAACAGCCTGTCAATCAATCGATCGACATATTTAATCAATCAGGATGAGTGAACTGCATATTTCATCCTAACACCCGTGTGGGGTTTCAAACAATCAAACAAATATTTTATTCGTGCAGTTGGGCGATGTGTAAAATTTATCGACCCAATCAATGTCCTTCAAATAGGTGTACATAAACAAACCATTCGGTTTATAAATGAATATTTATTTATTCACTTCACGTTAAAAATTATATTTTTAACGATAAAACATTTTATTTCAACATATGAATTTCTCTTCAATTCATTTATTCTATAAAATGATATTTTTATTATTCTAACATATTTTAGAAAATTTCGGCGGCATAACGGCACGATACTAGAAACGGGACAAGGCCTAGCCTTATCCCCGGTCTAGTGAAGGCCCACGCCATTCACATATCAATTTTAATCAATTACCAATTCAACCAATCAATCAAATCCAAATCAAATAATCTAACCAACTACACAACCAAACAAACAAGTCCATGGTATGTGGACGGGTGTCGGGTGCTTCTAATAAGCACCGTCTACATCCTAGTATATATATATATAACTAGAAAAATAAATTGAAAGGTGAGAAGTTCTCACCGAAAGCTATCCTAGCTCCACGGCTCTTCCTTTGCAGAAGTCTTCGTCGTTTCGCCTTTTTGTCACCTTCGTTGCTGCTTTCACTACATACGTAAAAATTACATTTTTACTTCGCTATTCAATATATATAAAAAATTGAATTTTTACTATGTTATTCAATATATAAAAATCCCATTTTATTTCGAAGTTCAATATACAAAAATTCTATTTTTCTATCGAAGTTCAATATATAAAAATTCTATTTTCTTTCGAAGTTCAAAACATAAAAACTATATTTTCTTTCGAAGTTCAAAACATAAAAACTATATTTTTCTTTCGAAGTTCAAAACATAAAAACTATATTTTTCTTTCGAAGTTCAAAATATAAAAACTATATTTTTCTTTCGAAGTTCAAAATATAAAAACTATATTTTTCTTTCGAAGTTCAAAATATAAAAACTATAATTTCTTTCGAAGTTCAAAACATAAAGATCATATTTTTATTTCGACTTTCAATATATAAAAATATGATTTTTACTTCGGCTTTCCATATATAAAAATCTGATTTTTACTTTTAAATTTCTAATCTTCTTCTAGTTTATAAATCATTTTAAAATCAGTTTTTATATTTTTATAAATCAGTTTAAAATTCTTTTTTTTTTAAAATAAACAGTTTTAATCTTTTTAAACAAATCAGTTTTTAACTTTATAAATAAATCAGTTTTTAACTTTATAAATAAATCAGTTTTTAACTTTATAAATAAATCAGTTTTTAACTTATAAATAAATCAGTTTTTAACTTATAAATAAATCAGTTTTTAACTTATAAATAAAGCAGTTTTTAACTTATAAATAAATCAGTTTTTAACTTATAAATAAATCAGTTTTTAACTTATAAATAAATCAGTTTTATACTTTATTTACCAAAAACCCTAATTTTTTTTATATATGTTTTAATGAAAAGGAGAATAAAATAAAATAATTAAATAAAAATAAAAACAAAAACATACCGGGGGGGTTTGCAGCGCCGTCGAGGTCGGGGGGGGGGGGGGGGGGTATCGCGTCACTTCGGGTGAGAGAGAGGGGGGGGGGGGGTTCTTCTCGTCGATCAACTTCCGAGGAGGGGGAAGGCGTCGGTGATGTGGGGCGGAGGCGCGCAGGCCTGGGGAGGGGGTGGCGGCTTCCTTGAGTGGCGCGCTCGAAGGTGGAGGGGCGAGGTGGGCGGCGAGCCCAGGTGCGGCTCCATCGACGTCGATCTTCCCTTTTTCTTCCTTTTTTTTTATTTAAATCGATTTGGATCTGAGAAAATTGTGAAGGGGGGGGGGGGTTATATTAAACTTTTAATTATTTTAATTTATTTTCCTCACATAAAGTTGACTTTTCACCTGGACTCGAAACGAGACCCACCGACTATCGTCTCTAGCTAATTACCCCCATTCCGAACACAATGGGCTATGTATCGTGAGCTGAATCGACCGTTTCGATCAGTTTCCTTTTAATTTACATTTAAATCACTATATTGAATTTTAAACGTACATTTCGAATTACCGGGGCCACATACTAATTCTAAAAATGGCAGAAAAATATTTTCTAGCTTCGTATTGACGATACGGTCCTAACAAAACTAGTTTCGTCGAATTCTGAGACCGTTAGAAAAATGGCCAATTTCCAGTCGATTAAAATCAACTGAAATGGTCAAAACACGTTTTCCTTTGCCACGCTCACATATTGATTCGAAAAATTATGAAATTTGGAATCTAGCAATAACTTAACATCACGGACCCAACAAAAGTGGTTTCGTCGAAATCCGAGGTCGTTTGCAAAATGTCCATTTTTAAGGGCCTGAATTCCATAGCGACTATTCAGAATTTTCAACTGGACATATCTTTTGATTCCCGCTATGAAATCTTGATTTTTCGGATTCGATATAAAGATATTATCAATTAGATCCTATCATTTTTGGTTTCACTAAAATCCGGATTGTTTCGCACCCGGTACATTCAATTGAAGTTTGAAATCGAATTATCGAACTACCGCGTCATTTTCAATTCTATTAATAATTATATATAAATATTTATATTCTAAAGACGTCGCGTATAATATATACGTTCGATTTATATTCAAAATAAATTTCTCGTCGATTTTATTTAAAATAATTCATTTTATATATTCAAAATTCGCCAAAATTGCCAAAATAAAAATTTTAAATTGGCCCAGATTTTACGGGTTGTTACAATCTCCCCCACTTAAAACTTTTCGTCCCCGAAAAGGAACAAAGTCGAAAGTGGTTTGATTAATTAACTCCACGTTCGATCTGGCTTTCATTCTCCAACTCTTTAGTTTCTGAGAATTTTCAAAATTTCAAAAATTTGGCTAACACCCTAAATTTTTGAAAAATTTCGCCATAACCTCCCCTGCAATGGGAGCATCGGGGAATTTCAAATAGCTTCCCCGGTCCTTCAGATCTCAAAAAGAAAAAGAAAAAGCCAAGCGGCTAGCCAATAGGCTCACAAAATCATCATCACCCAAACAAAACAGGAAATTATGTAGTAAACATGTACCTATTTGTCGGGCAAACAAATTTTATTCTCTGGCTCTAGCCTCCTTGCTATGACCTGTTCAAAAGATATACATGTATGCAAGCAAATGCGACTAATTTTCAATATAATTCAATATTTGGTTCAACTAGGCTAAATGGTTCACAATTATCAACCAAATAAACAAACAACACAAACATCAATCATTTAGTGAATTAGGGTTTAAAATTCATAATTTTGATATATATAAGAAAATCATGTTTTTGATGCCAAATCACAACAATAGGCCCTATCTAATTTTGGTTCTCACACCAGTCAATAGGAAATATATAGAAGATCACACCTTCGAAACACGAAACTAATTACTAATGATGACGCGTCAATCATCAGAATCAGGTTCGGGCGACTAGAGTGTGATTCTATATCTATCCAGTATATTAAAACTTCGAATACACGCGGATCAGACGTATACGCAAAATCTATATATACTGGACTGTCCAACTCAATATAAATCGATAATCAAATACGAATAATTGATTTAAATTTTCAAAACAAAAATTTGTTTTCATTTTAAAAATATACTCTTCACACTCGTTCTAGGATACTACTGATCCTATCTCTAACGAGTCATTCTAATTGGATATTACTAACCCAATATCTGATGAATTCTTTCGTATGTTTCTAATGTGTCTTGTTCTCTAGCTTTGTAAACCAAAGCTCTGATACCAACTGTGAAGACCCGCAACTTCCCCGTAAAGGAAAGCGTCGGATAGTTCGAGAATAAGCCACAACAGGACGCATACAGAAGAACATTTCATTGTATATTACAACAATGCACCAGATTACAAGAATATACAGAGTATGAATGAATATTACACAGAAATATCAGAGATTTAAATTACATTTAAATACATAGCAGCGGAAAATAATACGATACACAACTAGAAGGAGATATACGGATACAAAGCTTTCCGGATATCGTTCCAGCTGTAAACCAGGATCCTGTGAATATAAATCTGCAAAACCGAAACTACTAGCTGCCCGTGTCAAAATAGGGGCACCTAGAGTTTAGGTTAAAACAATAAACTCCAGGTCAGTCATGGGACTGGTGTGAGAACTAAAACAGTTATTAATCTTTATTTTAAAAGTTAGGTAAATCAAGGGACTACGCCGTATAACACTGAACGGGTTTCTTCCCAAGAATACCAGTGCATAAAACAAACAGCGCAGTGCTAAATAAAGAAAAATGAAGCTGTTATAAGACCCAGGTCCTATCACACAATGCAACGCAAGCCGGGGGATAGGGTTTTCCCTTATAACAGCCAAAGAATGCTTGATACGTTTAAAACAAATCATTTGATACTATAATAAGTGCATAGTGTATAAAACAACTTCAAATCATAAGTATCAATCATAGGCGGCATGGGTACCATATATCATGTCGCCATATATAGGTTTACAAATAAAACCGCAAATGTCACGTATTTGGAAATTGGATTTCCGTCTATGAACCGAGGCAAAAGATAGTCCTCAACCGATTCGTGACTCTCTAGCCCGAGCCACAGGCAAGCGCGCAGGCAAGCCTTGGAGCGACAGGGCCGGTCCACACGGAGTGGATTATTATGCCTGAACAATACGTCTCCCCACCCTATGGGGTGTAAGTCTGGTCCGTCAGCCGACCAGAATGCATTCGGCCGAAACCGATATAACCGAGGCGCCTCGCAACCGCAACAACCACATAAGTCAAACTCGTCAGGGCGTGTAAAACCACTGACGCCACTTCTAGCTAGAAAGAAACGCAAGTCCTCCCTGAGGTCCGTCTCCCGTTTTTGGTTCATACCGGGTGTGAAACACGCGAGGTAAACGTTACACAAAGCTACGCCACAAAGGCCGTGCTTTGATCATCACCACAAGACTTTGCTTTTCAACAAAAGCCTTGATCATTTGCATCTTAGCATGCCACACAGGCAAACCATCCTATGCAACCGATATCAGTCACACAGAATGAAATCCGATGTCAGACACACAGTCCATTTACAAGTCCGTTCTGGGTCTGAACGAAACCGGAGGCACCTAGTACCCCGCATATCCATCGATCTCCAAGTACGTCTGGACGATCACTAACTGTTTCCATCTTCTTGGGTGTACAGCCCAATCAAGATCATCAGTTATCACCCAAACGACGTGAAGACCTCCGGTCTTCAACCATCGTCTTCATCTTCGACTTATCGTCGTATCAGTTATTCAGAATGGGATAAACCCGGTCTTTCCGAATAACTCGCGTATATTTTAAATAAGTGTTACACAAACACAACATACGCCTCATTCCAATTCATCAGTCACTAACCGTAAATTAATCAAGAGAATAATTCCCCAAATATTAACCCCGAAGGCCGAAACCAACATCAGATCAATATCCAGAAAACCATTCTGCTTGGCCAACCGACAGTTAGTTTCTAAATTTCACATTCATAGGGAAAGGTTCCCATTAATTTTATCCAAGATAAATTCCTTGAATTTACTCTTTAATCTTCTTTTGAATATCAATTCAAACTAGTCGGGATTAGCGAACCTTACCGAAGTAATCATTTGTTTTAATTTCCCAATCCCAACCTATTCATCCCATGAAGTAAAACTGGTTATACTTCATATCTAACACCACGGTGTTATCGGTAAATTCAATTACCATTTCACGTTCAAATCTAATTAAAGATTTAACTATCGCCTGGAGCAAAACTGGTGATACTCCATTTCGATTATTTCAATCTAATTAAAGATTCATTAAAACTCTACTCAGTTTTAATCTGTGACTGGGTTAAAGAATCAGTGTCATTTAAAACACGGTTCACGATAAACCCAAAATCACATTTCATTAATGATCGGGTTAAAGAACGAGTGTTATTTAAAACACTGTCCACGATAAACCCAAAAATCAATATCGATTCAATTCCAATTAAATATTATTTAATTGGTACACTTCATTAAATCTAAATAAAAAGATTTAATCTTTACTCAACTGGGTTCAAGAATAGTGTTAGTGAAGACACCATTCACGACAAACCCAAATCACATTTGATATTAAATACAAGGCTCTGAATAGAAAATATCCCGGCTTATATTCAATACCAAATTCTACGATTAACAAATGTCGTATTGGAAATAACGATATAAATATATATCTTTCAAATTTCCATAACAACATCTGTATAATCACGAATTCCAACATCGAAATATTCCGAAGACAATTTCGATTCAAATCCACTCCAATGCAATCATTGGATATTTTGGTTATTTTTAAAACCCTTTTCTAATTCAATTTATTTATTTAAAAATAAATAGAATTATAATTCTAGTTCAAAACTAGTTCATTTCGATAAAAAAAACTATTTTTATCTTTTCAAACATGGAGTTTTTCATCCCAATTCTTCCCAAATCATTTCTTATGATTTTACACAAATTATTACTATTTTTAATAATTTTATCAAGGCCCGTACAGTCGATTTCCATCAACGGCCATCGAACTGCACTTACAACGACCTTTTTCGAATTTGATTTGGACATAATTCCAAATCCAACCGTTAGATTTCAAATTTCTAATATTCGTTAGAAAGCTCTCTTCGATACGAACCCAACGGTTCCGGTTTTAGGAGAATCCGACGGTCGGATCTCCCGTAATGTCCGTTTGGAATAAATGGTCGAAATTCACGAACTGCCGCGGCGCGTTCTATTCAGGCCATTATATTATATATATAATATATATATAATATATATTTCGTCGATTTCTATTTAAAACGAATTATATAAATAGTTTAAAAATCGTTTCAAAAGCTATTTCAATTTTCTTTTCAATTCAAATCAAAATTGAATTCTTCTTTATAAATTCGTTTTAAAATTCATTTCTATTCAATTCGAATTTCAATTCAATTTGAATTCATTTCAATTCACTTTCGGTTCAATTTGAATTCGTTTTCAATTCAATCCATTTCGAAATCCTTTTCAATTCATTTTGAATTCGTTTTCAATTCAATTCATTTCGAAATCGTTTTCAATTCATTTTGAATTCGTTTTCAATTCAATTCATTTCGAAATCGTTTTCAATTCATTTTGAATTCGTTTTCAATTCAATTCATTTCGAAATCGTTTTCAATTCATTTTGAATTCGTTTTCAATTCAATTCTTTTCGAAATCGTTTAAAATCGATATAAATATCGTTCACGTCGAAATGGCGCCAATCTAACCAACACGGCTTCATAAATTTCTATTTTCAAACTAGTTGTTATTATCAAAATATTTCGTTCAACACATGACCAATCTCAATGAATGAGTACTGTCAACACATGAACTTTTATTTTATATCGATAAAGGTGCAAATTTTATTACTAAAATATTTCGTTCAACACATGACCAATCTCAATGAATGAGTACTGTCAACACATGAACTTTTATTTTATATCGATAAAGGTGCAAATTTTATTACTAAAATATTTCGTTCAACACATGACCAATCTCAATGAATGAGTACTGTCAACACATGAACTTTTATTTTATATCGATAAAGGTGCAAATTTTATTACTAAAATATTTCGTTCAACACATGACCAATCTCAATGAATGAGTACTGTCAACACATGAACTTTTATTTTATAATATTCTTTACTTTTCAAATTGGAATGAGGCCCAATCAATTACCATATAAAATTAATTATATGGATTTTCATGCATTACACACATATAATAGCATTGAAAAATAATCAACCATCAACCAAAGTGCACTACACTGTATAAGCATCAAATATAGTTATCTAACGCTTATAACAGCCTGTCAATCAATCGATCGACATATTTAATCAATCAGGATGAGTGAACTGCATATTTCATCCTAACACCCGTGTGGGGTTTCAAACAATCAAACAAATATTTTATTCGTGCAGTTGGGCGATGTGTAAAATTTATCGACCCAATCAATGTCCTTCAAATAGGTGTACATAAACAAACCATTCGGTTTATAAATGAATATTTATTTATTCACTTCACGTTAAAAATTATATTTTTAACGATAAAACATTTTATTTCAACATATGAATTTCTCTTCAATTCATTTATTCTATAAAATGATATTTTTATTATTCTAACATATTTTAGAAAATTTCGGCGGCATAACGGCACGATACTAGAAACGGGACAAGGCCTAGCCTTATCCCCGGTCTAGTGAAGGCCCACGCCATTCACATATCAATTTTAATCAATTACCAATTCAACCAATCAATCAAATCCAAATCAAATAATCTAACCAACTACACAACCAAACAAACAAGTCCATGGTATGTGGACGGGTGTCGGGTGCTTCTAATAAGCACCGTCTACATCCTAGTATATATATATATAACTAGAAAAATAAATTGAAAGGTGAGAAGTTCTCACCGAAAGCTATCCTAGCTCCACGGCTCTTCCTTTTCAGAAGTCTTCGTCGTTTCGCCTTTTTGTCACCTTCGTTGCTGCTTTCACTACATACGTAAAAATTACATTTTTACTTCGCTATTCAATATATATAAAAAATCGAATTTTTACTATGTTATTCAATATATAAAAATCCCATTTTATTTCGAAGTTCAATATACAAAAATTCTATTTTTCTATCGAAGTTCAATATATAAAAATTCTATTTTCTTTCGAAGTTCAAAACATAAAAACTATATTTTCTTTCGAAGTTCAAAACATAAAAACTATATTTTTCTTTCGAAGTTCAAAACATAAAAACTATATTTTTCTTTCGAAGTTCAAAATATAAAAACTATATTTTTCTTTCGAAGTTCAAAATATAAAAACTATATTTTTCTTTCGAAGTTCAAAATATAAAAACTATATTTTCTTTCGAAGTTCAAAACATAAAGATCATATTTTTATTTCGACTTTCAATATATAAAAATATGATTTTTACTTCGGCTTTCCATATATAAAAATCTGATTTTTACTTTTAAATTTCTAATCTTCTTCTAGTTTATAAATCATTTTAAAATCAGTTTTTATATTTTTATAAATCAGTTTAATTTTTTTTTTTTAAAAATAAACAGTTTTAATCTTTATAAACAAATCAGTTTTTAACTTTATAAATAAATCAGTTTTTAACTTTATAAATAAATCAGTTTTTAACTTTATAAATAAATCAGTTTTTAACTTATAAATAAATCAGTTTTTAACTTATAAATAAATCAGTTTTTAACTTATAAATAAATCAGTTTTTAACTTATAAATAAATCAGTTTTTAACTTATAAATAAATCAGTTTTATACTTTTATTACAAAAAACCCTAATTTTTTTTATATATGTTTTAATGAAAAGGAGAATAAAATAAAATAATTAAATAAAAATAAAAACAAAAACATACCAGGGGGGGTTTGCAGCGCCGTCGAGGTCGGGGGGGGGGGGGGTATCGCGTCACTTCGGGTGAGAGAGAGGGGGGGCGGTTCTTCTCGTCGATCAACTTCCGAGGAGGGGGAAGGCGTCGGTGATGTGGGGTGGAGGCGCGCAGGCCTGGGGAGGGGGTGGCGGCTTCCTTGAGTGGCGCGCTCGAAGGTGGAGGGGCGAGGTGGGCGGCGAGCCCAGGAACGGCTCCATCGACGTCGATCTTCCCTTTTTCTTCCTTTTTTTTTTATTTAAATCGATTTGGATCTGAGAAAATTGTGAAGGGGGGGTTATATTAAACTTTTAATTATTTTAATTTATTTTCCTCACATAAAGTTGACTTTTCAGCTGGACTCGAAACGAGACCCACCGACTATCGTCTCTAGCTAATTACCCCCATTCCGAACACAATGGGCTATGTATCGTGAGCTGAATCGACCGTTTCGATCAGTTTCCTTTTAATTTACATTTAAATCACTATATTGAATTTTAAACGTACATTTCGAATTACCGGGGCCACATACTAATTCTAAAAATGGCAGAAAAATATTTTCTAGCTTCGTATTGACGATACGGTCCTAACAAAACTAGTTTCGTCGAATTCTGAGACCGTTAGAAAAATGGCCAATTTCCAGTCGATTAAAATCAACTGAAATGGTCAAAACACGTTTTCCTTTGCCACGCTCACATATTGATTCGAAAAATTATGAAATTTGGAATCTAGCAATAACTTAACATCACGGACCCAACAAAAGTGGTTTCGTCGAAATCCGAGGTCGTTTGCAAAATGTCCATTTTTAAGGGCCTGAATTCCATAGCGACTATTCAGAATTTTCAACTGGACATATCTTTTGATTCCCGCTATGAAATCTTGATTTTTTGGATTCGATATAAAGATATTATCAATTAGATCCAATCATTTTTGGTTTCACTAAAATTCGGATTGTTTCGCACCCGGTACATTCAATTGAAGTTTGAAATCGAATTATCGAACTACCGCGTCATTTTCAATTCTATTAATAATTATATATAAATATTTATATTCTAACGACGACGCGTATAATATATACGTTCGATTTATATTCAAAATAAATTTCTCGTCGATTTTATTTAAAATAATTCATTTTAAATATTCAAAATTCGCCAAAATTGCCAAAATAAAAATTTTAAATTGGCCCAGATTTTACGGGTTGTTACATGAGTACAGTCAACACATGAACCTTTACTTTATAATATTCTTTATTTTCTAAATTGGAATGAGGCCCAATCAATTACCATATAGCGTTAACTGTATGGATTCCATACAACACATGTATATCATAGCAACGATAAATAATCAACCATCATCCAAAGTGCACTACACTGTATAAGAATCAAATATAGATATCTAATGCTTATAACAGCCTGTCAATCTATCGATCGACAAACAACTAATTATTGGGATTAGTGTATGTCGTATTTTATCCCAATACCCGTGTGGGGTTTCAAATCAACAAACACAGATTTTTATTTGTGCGGTTGGGCGATGTGTAAAACTTATCGTCCCAATCAATGTCATTCAAATAGGTGTACATAAACAAACCGTCAGGTTTGTAAATGAATATTTATTTAATCACATTCACGTTAAAAATTATATTTTTAACGATAAAATATTTTATTCTAACACATGAATTTCTATTCAATTCATTTATTCAATAAAATGATATTGTCATTTCTTTAACATATTTTAGAAAATTTCGGCGGCATAACGGCACGATACTAGAAACGGGACGAGGCCTAGCCTTATCCCCGGTCTAGTGAAGGCCCACGCCATTCACACATCAATCAAATCCATTCCATTTCACCAAACAATTCAATTCAAACCAGATAATCAAACCAACTACACAACCAAACAAACAAGTCCATGGTTTGTGGACGATTGTGTCGGGTGCTACTAAACACCGTCTGCATCCTAGTATATATATATATAACTAGAAAAAGAAATTGAAGAGTGAGAAATTCTGTAACAACCCGAAAATCTGGGCCAGTTTAAAATTTTTATTTTGGCAATTTTAGCGAATTTTGATTATTTAAAATAGATTATTTTAAATAAATATCGACGAAAATTTATTTTGAATATAATTAGAATGTATATATTATATACGTCGTCGTTAGAATATAAATATTTATATATAATTATAAAAGGAATTGAAAATGGCGCGGTAGTTCGATAATTCGATTTCTAACTTCAATTGAATGTACCGAGTGCAGAACAATCCGGATTTTAGTGAAACCAAAAATAATGGAATCTAATTGTGAATATCTTTCCAACAAATCCGGAAAATCAAAATTTCATAGCGGGAATCAAAAGATATGTCCAGTTGAAAATTCTGTATAGTCGCTATGGAATTCAGGCCCTTAAAAATGGAGATTTTGCAAACGAGCTCGGATTTCGACGAAACCACTTTTGTTGGTTCCGTGATGTCAAATTATTGCTAGGTTTCAAATTTCATAATTTTTCGAATCAATATGTGAGCGTGGCAAAGGAAAACGCGTTTGACTAGTTTTAGTTGATTTTAATCGACTGGAAAATGGCCATTCTTCATACGATCTCAGAATTCGATGAAACTAGTTTTGTTAGGACCGTATCGTCAATACGAAGCTAGAAAATATTTTTCTGGAATTTTTAGAGTTAGTATGTGACCCCGGTAAATTGAAATACGTGTTCAAATTCAATATATAGAGTTATATGTTCATTTTGACGAAAACTGATCGAAACGATCGAATCAGCTTGCGATACATATCCCATTGTGTTCGGAATGGGGTAAAACGCTATGGATGTCAGGCGGTGGGTCTTGTTTCGGATTCGTATGTAAAAGTCAACTTTTTGGGATTAAATAATTAAATAAAAAATAAAATAAAAATAAAACTACCTCCCTCCCCTTAAATCCTCCTGGCCCGCCCCTTCGAAATTAAATCAGAAGCAAAAAAAAATGAAAAAAAAATCAAAATCGCTCCACTGCCGCCCTTAATCGATCGCGCCTCCTTGGCCGCCGCCTCAGGCGCCTGCTCCGACCGACCCTCCCCCTCCTCGCCCCCTCGAACCCGTGCACAAAACCCCCTCGCCTCCCATTTGAAAACGACAGCCACGGAGGACCGCACCTGTAACAACCCGCTATTTTTAACGAATTAAATTTCGATTTAAATCGTGTTTTTTAAAAAAAAACAACAAATAATATATTCTATGGTTTTTCATAATGGGAATTCGATATTTGAAATACGTATAGTGAAATGTAGCAGTTGTGAAAATTTCGTCGGAAAATTTGAATTTAGTCGGTCGCGCTATTTTCGGTGCGCGTTGCACATAACAGTTCAAATTTTAACGATTTTAAAATCTCTTCGAAACCAGTTCGGACAGACACGAAAAATATTCTATTCGTTATCAGTAATCTAACGGCGAAATTCGTTTCGCAAAAATCGGACGTTTTGATCTCCGTTTCTCATCCGCATTTCTACGTTAAAGGGGTCCGTAACGCGCTTTTGAACGGAGCATGCAGACACTGCAAATTATATACCGTTGTGTCCGTCTCGTCGCGCTGATTACCAAAATATATTCATTTGTCAGTTTCGGTGTTCGGTTTGCATTGAAATTGTGAAAAAGCTTGCACAGTTCATTTTTGAAACGGAGTCATTTGAGTTCGATGTGTCCCTTTTACGATCTTACATATTTTTCTATATATTTTGGGCCTGCAAAACCTGTCTTTTTATTTTGTTAAACCACTCATTTAATTATTTTTTGTTTATGTCTAAGGCATAGTACATGTTATGTAAGATATGCATTGTCCATTTTTTTGTTCCATACAACCATGCGTTTAAACCAACCATCCATTCTTTTATTTATTTATTCCAAGGGACATATTTCCTGTTCACTTTAATACCATGCGTGTCCTTCTTTTTGCCATACCATGCATGCACGCAACGTTTCATTTTCTTCCTTTTCCAAATCCATTAGCTTTATTTTGCAACGCATATCGTTTCCCTTTACATTGCAAACCGTTCTTTCTTTTTCTTTCATTTTAACGCCGGTTGTTGATTTCATCCTTATCAACTCCCATACCTCTTCTCTCTCCTTACCATGCCTTCGTTACTTTCTCCATGTTCTCCCATATTTGACCGCTTCTTATGATTTGAACCATTCGTAGAACAAAGGAAAAAGAACGTGGTAAAGGCTATCCGGTAAACAAGGCGTGATAAATGCTGATTTTTCGGTGGTAAAGTTATCCTACTTTATACATTAGTACTGCGTTTATTCCATTCATTGTATTATTATCTCCATCACCATTTTCTGATGCCACTTATCTCCTTCCCACCAAATTATACTGCTCCTCATTAAATAGTTGTTTTCTCAGCTTTCTCTTCTTCACAAATGGACACAATAATCTCCATTTGTGCGTCATCATTTCCATCTAGTTGTACACCCAAGCGCGCCCTCGTCTGCCGAGTACATCCAGACCGAACTAACCACCTCCGGCCAACTACTTTTAGTCCAACCCTTCACCAGCCTTCGACCTCACTACCATCCCTCCTCCTTGTCGACTCAGTTGCCGAACCCCACCTTTTCCTCAACACTAGCGCTGCTTTGTTTTGCCCCTCCTCAGTCCGGTTTGCATGCATGTTGAGTTCTATGTGATGAGATGTGTGTGTGGGTGTGTGAATGTAGTGTATTTGTGATGTGTTTAACCTGTTTGAGCGTGAGTCTGTGCTGTTGTGTGAGTAACCGGGTGTGTGTGTGTGTGTTTGCGTGAGATTTGTTGTGTTCATTTAGCTTGTGGTGTTTGTGTGATTTTATTTTACTGTTTTGAATTAAATTCTATTTTGTTTGTTTTTTTTATAAAAGTAAAATATTTTGCAAACGATTCTTTATATGTGACGTGTGTGTGTGTGTGATCTGTTTGGCGTGCGTGGGTGTTGATAGTGGAAGTGAATAGCTGTGCGTGGGTGTCATCTCTGTGCATGCGTGAGTGTGTTGCCCAGTGTTTATATATGAATACATATATGTTATATAAGTTAGAATATATATATTAAAGATTTTAGTATTTATAGAATCAATTATACATATATGTATAGTTTTAAAGAATCTTGTGTGTGTGATTGTGGAAGAATATATGATGTGTGAATGTGTATGAGTGTACATGTTGAGTTCTCTGTGTGTGGGTTTTGTTTTTGTTTGTTTTGTTTTCAGTAACATATATCTGATTATGTGTTTCAAAAAAAAGTCTGTACCGTGAAATTATAATTTTATGAAGTTCTTGAATGGATTTAATTTTTGTTTTCAATTATAAATGATATGCGGTACCAAAATTTGAACTCTCAATAAAAATGCATTTCATGATTATGTTAACTATCCATAGTTTAGTTTGTTAGTTCTTGATGTTCAACTTCTTGAAAATTAAATTTGTTAGTGAAATTATCAGTTCTCTTTTCCAAAAAAAAAAAAGTTTTGTGTGTGGTGATGATGTAAATGTTTTGTTTGTATAAATGTTTTAGATGTGTAATTTTTAATATATATATATATATATATTTTGGTGTATGTTGAATTTTAAAAATATATATATGTGCTATAATTTTTCTTTGAATATACGTATATGTAGATATTATATAATATTTTGAAAAAAATTGTTGTGTTTATTTTTGTTGTGTTGTATGGCATTGAGTTCGGAACTGTCTCAAAAACCAATAACCGTACCATTTCCAAAACCCAATAGCCATACCGCTCCATTAAAATTTCTCCGACCTCCTCTTATAAAAATAAGATAAAATATTGGGTAATTTTGAGTTGAAGCCATTCTAAATCGTGCCTGGGTAGCGTCGTCTCATTCGGTACTAATTGGTCTGCTATCTCCAAATCTGTGCCCCGAAAGGTGAGTTTTCTCACACCTGCAAAAATATTCACATTTCTGTGAAATTGAAATTTGTGATTGATTGATTATTTGGTTTTTGGTTGCTATTTTAAAGTGGACATCTAATTGAAACTGTTAGGAATTAAATTGATAGTTAGTTTATTTTTGAATTAAATTGCTAGTTAAACCCCGTCATGTATAATCAGTTAATTATTGCAACTTGAACTGTTTTGGATGATGATTGTGATGGGTGTTTATTTATGGTTATATTGAACTGTATGGATGTTGTCTATATTTTATACTAGTGTTATCACCTTGGATGTTACGGGCGTCATCATAAACTGTCATTTCGAATAAATTAAGAAATAGGTTAAAATGATATATACCTATGACATTTGACCTTTGGATTGAAATGATATATATCCATTCCCTGAAATTAAAATTTAAACTTTGCAATAACTGATCACTTGGCCTAGGACAGAGAATTATTATACGGACACCGAATTGGTTAATTATATAAATTTTAGAATATGTGAAACCGTGATTCTGTGAAAAGAAAATAAATTGAAATTTTACAAATTGAATTATATTGAAATGTTGAAATTGAATTATTTCAAAGGTTTGAATCTTTATTTAAACTTTGGAATTAAATTCAAATTGAAATGATCAAATTTGTTAAATTGAAATTTGAACTAAAATTTGTTATAAATTGAAACCATTCCAAATTGAATTATATTGAAATGTTGAAATTGAAGTATTTCAAAGGTTTAAAGATCTTATTTAAACGTTGAAATTAAATTCGAATTAAATGGGTTAAATAAATATTATGAACTTGAACTTGAACTCGGATTTGATTTGAATCGAATAGATTCAAATAATATTTTGAAATTGGAAGTTATCCTTTAAAATGGATTGTTCTCAAATAAATTTGATCTTGGGAATCGATTTGGACTGTATATTGGAAATCGATTTGGTTTGTTTTGAGTTCTGAACTTAGGTTCAGATTTATTGAAAATAGAAAGTAACAGTTGATTTGAAATTATTTCTATATAAGCAGATTTATATATAAACTATTTTATGAAATTTATTCCTTTGATATATGGAGTGCTTTATATAAATTGTTTTTCAAAAACATATTCTTTCTATATATATACAAGTAGTTTATTAAAAAAAATATACATAAAACCATTTCCAACACTCAAACTGTTTTGATTTCCAAGCTATTCCAAATCTCCCAAAATTATTTACAACTAATCAAAAATTTATTTAAACCCCAAACTATTTCAAACTTACAAACTGTTTTAGAAGTGAAAAGTGTTTACATTTAAATCTGTAATTTAAAAGTAATTATGATCATTTTGATGATAAAATCAGAAATGAATTCAAAACTATTTTTGAAGTAAATTGAATTATTCGAATGAAATGTGGTTAATTGAAGTTATAACAAATTATTGAATTTGAAATTTATCTCAAAGTGAATATGAATTTTGAAAGTACATATTATTGTGATTAAAATAATATGATATTTTAAAGTGAAATTTGTTTAGTTGAATAGGATATTTTGATATCATAACGATTCACTTTTGAAATATAAAAGTACAAATCGGTGTGTAACATGACGTTTGGTTGTTAAAGAGACCGGGACCTCTTATTGACATACTCTCTGTCAATGTTGGAACCACTTTAACAACTGTGTACGCGGTGGAGTTCTAGAAATGAAGTAGGATGAATTTGGAGGCGATTACTGGATTTGAAGAAAGTGAACGATAATGGATGACCCCGACACTTGTGTCGATTTGAAATGACTAAAACAGGAGCCGTGCCAGGCCAAATGAGGCTTGACTACCTCTTAGTGGACATCTGCTCTTCGATTTTCCTGGGCCTCAGGTCCATACTATTATTATTCTGTTGTTGTTGTTTTGTTGGTGCGCACCCTTGATGGGATGTATTTCCCTTTGATTCGATATGGGGCGGATGTCTACGGTGGGCCGTTAGGGGTAACCACCAGTCTGGATCAGGCAAACTAGTAGCATACTACTTTGGGTATTGCCTCATGTGCCTTGTCATACGTTTATCCTTATGCGAGACAACTACGATTTTGATTTTTGGCATAGGTCTATAGGGGACTCACTGGCTACCGACGTTACTGGTTGTGTTACAGGACCTGCATAGACCATGTGCTTATAAACTGTGTAAGGGTAAAAAATGTAACCCCGCTTACGCTATTTTTCTGACAAGTATTTGTGAATAGACACTAGTATAATAGCGAAATTATATTATATAGTATCTAGTTTGACGGATCCTTAGGAGATGGAATTTCCCGTAACATCTCTTGAGTTATGTATGTGCATGTTCATATGATATCGATTTGACTTAGATGAGAATATTTTTGCCTGATCCGAGCTTGTTTTATTTTCACGCTATTACGCTCGGGTCAAACTTGAGCATTCCAGTTTCAAAGGTTATCTTTTGAAGGATGATGACGAAGACCGTATACTATTATTACTATTGTATTCAACTACTATTCTGTTGCATTACTCTGTATTATCAGTTATGTATATAAATGTATAACTATGATAAATGTTGTAAAATGATCAAATGTTTATTTTAAACAGCTTCATGAACTGTTATTTGATTATTATATTTTGTTCATTCCTTTGCGAGATTCTGTGCTTGTTTTCTTCTTTCTTTCTAATTCTAATTAATCCCCTTGATTATCTATATTTTTGACTATAATGGTTAAAGATGTGGATCGTCATTTAACAATCTGTAAATACGTACAGTTTGGAGTTAGACATGTGTGGATTATTGTCGATTCAAAAGGTACGGATTCCCAGGTCGTTACAGTTGGTATCAGAGCTTATGGTTTAGCGATAAACAATGGCTCTATTGGGATTTACTCATTAGAGATAGGGTTAGTAACACCCTAGAATGAGTTCTGAGTGTATATATATACGAGAGAGCGTACTTGTATTTTGATATAAAATGGTTTTGTATTGTGTTGTTTGGCTTGTTGAGTTTGAGTTTGGAGCTCTGGCGTCTGGACAACGTTATCGACAGGAGTTCTAAAACACTTGAATAAGGTATTTTGACACAATATAGTTTTCGATTATATATTTTGTATGCAAAGGATATACTTTGAAATTCAGATAGTTAAGTGGTTCAGTAATCAATATTTTAACCTATTGATTACAATAAGAAATCGAATGTTATATTTGATTTATAATTAATGAGAAAGTATAAATAAAATAAATTGTTAATGGAGAATTTGAGATATTTAAATCAAATTGGTTTTAAATGATTTTCGAGACTTTCAAAAATATGGTGGTCGTATTTATAAGTATTTTCCATAGATTTCATTTTAAAAGTAATTTTAAAGTGAAATTGGTTCAGTACTCCACTTCGGTCGCTGGAAGATAAATTTCGATGAGTGTGGCCACATCACCGACTTTCATTTTCGAGTCTCTAAGTGGGGGAGATAACCCTTTGTAGCTTTGCTACATAATTGTTTGAAAATAATTCTAAATTAAAATCTTAAGTATGTTTTGTTATACAAAATATATATGGTATATAACATTTCAAAATGATTTAAAAGAAACTTGGTATTCAAAATTCTTAAGTCTTTGTATAAACTTGGATAGCTTAACTTTTAAATATATGAAATGAGAAACTAAATGTAATGTTTAAAAGAAACATGAATCCAAATAGTAACTCTCGAAGAAAAAGAAGAAGAAGATAATATGAATTAAAACCAAATTGAACTTGTTGATTGTTCTTATTTGATTAAATTGAATCGGATTAAAGTATAAAATACTTAGTGGCATCCGATAACTTACCTTAAAGTGAACATATTTAAATTTTGGAACATTCTTACTGTTAATAGTGATAAAATAATCTTTGTAATACTAAATTGCATTGATAACATATATATAACTTAAAAAAAAAGTTTAAATATATATGAGTATGTGATGAAAATACAAATGTAACTTAAGTAATGAAAATGCTTCAAAGTGGAATTTGAATCATGGAAATGTTATAAGTAGGAGTCAAGTTGTTATAATATGATACAAATTTGTTAATATTCTAAAAACGATTAATAAAATAAAAAGGGAATATTAACAAAAGGACAATAGTATTTTAGCATATACAATAACAACTTACGAGAAAGAAATTTTTTTAAATCGAACCATATCTTTGTATATTATTGTAAAATATAACTAAATTTGCAAAGGATTGGTAATAACTTAAATTGTAACCTTATGAGATAATTGTAAACTTGAATAGAATTGGATCAAAAAGGAAACGAGTCTTAAGTAATGTATAACATTAAGAAATTATGTAACAAGTCATTTCATAGTAATAAATTTATAAAGTAACGTGAATAACAAAGGAACTAAAGTCTATAAGTTGTGAAATAATGAGAATTAACAATAAATTACAAAAATTTGGTTAGTTATGAATAAAGGAAAATGAAACATTAGCAGATAAATATGAAATCGGATAATTGCGAATAATTGAATTTCTAACAAATGGAATCTATATAGAATGTGAATTTATTAAACATGAATAAGCGCATGCAACCAATTGAATATAACAATTGAAATGAAATCAATGTACCATGAACATTACAAAAGTGATTATATATATTAGATCGAATAAATTTGGGTGGGTTAGAACTTGAAATGATAAAACCAACGTAATTGAAAAATTAGAAACGTTCAATAATAGTTGAAAAAAAAAACTTAGATTTTGCTGCTGTCCCAATTTGATATTTTGATGTTGAAATTAAATTTAGTGTTATATGTCATGTATACTATGTATGTTACTCTATCGTTATATATATATATATACTAAATTCTCATCCAGTTTTGAGAATTCAGTAGGTGTGGAGATCATTACTTCGTTGTAGAGCTTGCGTGCGCATAATATATTGCTTTTACTTGCGTACATAAGCGAACTCGCTTATATATAAATAAATAAAATGGTATGCCTACGAAAAAAAAAAGACGTGTATATAATTGATATATTGTGTTTTCCGGTCATGTGAGCCGATGCATATATTTTCATCTCTACTGGCATATTGCCAAAGTCCCTCCGAACAAAGGAGGTGCTGCCGAAATTTTTCAGTGACTTCGGGCGTTAGATTTTTTTTCTTTCTGGGAGACTTTAAAATTCGAAACGTACAAGTTTTGTTTTGTTTTTGGAAATTACTTTGCGGTAAAAATATATATGTACTTACTACCGTGCTTTGTTCCTTTACGGGGACGAAAAGTTTTAAGTGTGGGAGATTGTAACAACCCGCTATTTTTAACGAATTAAATTTTGATTTAAATCGTGTTTTAAAAAAAAAAAATATTCTATGGTTTTTCATAATGGGAATTCGATATTTGAAATACGTATAGTGAAATGTAGCAGTTGTGAAAATTTCGTCGGAAAATTTGAATTTAGTCGGTCGCGCTATTTTCGGTGCGCGTTGCACATAACAGTTCAAATTTTAGCGATTTTAAAATCTCTTCGAAACCAGTTCGGACAAACACGAAAAATATTCTATTCGTTATCAGTAATCTGATGGCGAAATTCGTTTCGCGAAAATCGGACGTTTTGATCTCCGTTTCTCATCCGCATTTCTACGTTAAAGGGGTCCGTAACGCGCTTTTGAACGGAGCATGCAGACACTGCAAATTATATAACATTGTGTCCATCTCGTCGCGCTGATTACCAAAATATATTCATTTGTCAGTTTCGGTGTTCGGTTTGCATTGAAATTGTGAAAAAGCTTGCACAGTTCATTTTTGAAACGGAGTCATTTGAGTTCGATGTGTCCCTTTTACGATCTTACATATTTTTCTATATATTTTGGGTCTGCAAAACCTGTCTTTTTATTTTGTTAAACCACTCATTTAATTTTTTTTTGTTTATGTCTAAGGCATAGTACATGTTATGTAAGATATGCATTGTCCATTTTTTTGTTCCATACAACCATGCGTTTAAACCAACCATCCATTCTTTTATTTATTTATTCCAAGGGACATATTTCCTGTTCACTTTAATACCATGCGTGTCCTTCTTTTTGCCATACCATGCATGCACGCAACGTTTCATTTTCTTCCTTTTCCAAATCCATTAGCTTTATTTTGCAACGCATATCGTTTCCCTTTACATTGCAAACCGTTCTTTCTTTTTCTTTCATTTTAACGCCGGTTGTTGATTTCATCCTTATCAACTCCCATACCTCTTCTCTCTCCTTACCATGCCTTCGTTACTTTCTCCATGTTCTCCCGTATTTGACCGCTTCTTATGATTTGAACCATTCGTAGAACAAAGGAAAAAGAACGTGGTAAAGGCTATCCGGTAAACAAGGCGTGATAAATGCTGATTTTTCGGTGGTAAAGTTATCCTACTTATACATTAGTACTGCGTTTATTCCCTTCATTGTATTATTATCTCCATCACCATTTTCTGATGCCACTTATCTCCTTCCCACCAAATTATACTGCTCCTCATTAAATAGTTGTTTTCTCAGCTTTCTCTTCTTCACAAATGGACACAATAATCTCCATTTGTGCGTCATCATTTCCATCTAGTTGTACACCCAAGCGCGCCCTCGTCTGTCGAGTACATCCAGACCGAACTAACCACCTCCGGCCAACTACTTTTAGTCCAACCCTTCACCAGCCTTCGACCTCACTACCATCCCTCCTCCTTGTCGACTCAGTTGCCGAACCCCACCTTTTCCTCAAAACTAGCGCTGCTTTGTTTTGCCCCTCCTCAGTCTGGTTTGCATGCATGTTGAGTTCTATGTGATGAGATGTGTGTGTGGGTGTGTAAATGTAGTGTATTTGTGATGTGTTTAACCTGTTTGAGCGTGAGTCTGTGCTGTTGTGTGAGTAACCGGGGGTGTGTGTGTGTGTGTTTGCGTGAGATTTGTTGTGTTCATTTAGCTGTGTGGTGTTTGTGTGATTTTATTTTACTGTTTTGAATTAAATTCTATTTTGTTTGTTTTTTTATAAAAGTAAAATATTTTGCAAACGATTCTTTATATGTGACGTGTGTGTGTGTGATCTGTTTGGCGTGCGTGAGTGTTGATAGTGGAAGTGAATAGCTGTGCGTGGGTGTCATCTCTGTGCATGCGTGAGTGTGTTGCCCAGTGTTTATATATGAGTACATATATGTTATATAAGTTAGAATATATATATTAAAGATTTTAGTATTTATAGAATAAATTATACATATATGTATAGTCTTAAAGAATCTTGTGTGTGTGATTTTGGAAGAATATATGATGTGTGAATGTGTATGAGTGTACATGTTGAGTTCTCTGTGTGTGAGTTTTGTTTTTGTTTGTTTTGTTTTCAGTAACATATATCTGATTATGTGTTTCAAAAAAAAGTCTGTACCGTGAAATTATAATTTTATGAAGTTCTTGAATGGATTTAATTTTTGTTTTCAATTATAAATGATACGCGGTACCAAAATTTGAACTCTCAATAAAAATGTATTTCATGATTATGTTAACTATCCATAGTTTAGTTTGTTAGTTCTTGATGTTCAACTTCTTGAAAATTAAATTTGTTAGTGAAATTATCAGTTCTCTTTTCCAAAAAAAAAAAAAGTTTTGTGTGTGGTGATGATGTAAATGTTTTGTTTGTATAAATGTTTTAGATGTGTAATTTTTAATATATATATATATATTTTTTGGTGTATGTTGAATTTTAAAAATATATATATGTGCTATAATTTTTCTGTGAATATACGTATATGTAGATATTATATAATATTTTGAAAAAAATTGTTGTGTTTATTTTTGTTGTGTTGTATGGCATTGAGTTCGGAACTGTCTCAAAAACCAATAACCGTACCATTTCCAAAACCCAATAGCCATACCGCTCCATTAAAATTTCTCCGGCCTCCTCTTATTAAAATAAGATAAAATATTGGGTGATTTTGAGTTGAAGCCATTCTAAATCGTGCCTGGGTAGCGTCGTCTCATTCGGTACCAATTGGTCTGCTATCTCCAAATCTGTGCCCCGAAAGGTGAGTTTTCTCACACCTGCAAAAATATTCACATTTCTGTGAAATTGAAATTTGTGATTGATTGATTATTTGGTTTTTGGTTGCTATTTTAAAGTGGACATCTAATTGAAACTGTTAGGAATTAAATTGACAGTTAGTTTATTTTTGAATTAAATTGCTAGTTAAACCCCGACATGTATAATCAGTTAATTATTGCAACTTGAACTGTTTTGGATGATGATTGTGATGGGTGTTTATTTATGGTTATATTGAACTGTATGGATGTTGTCTATATTTTATACCAGTGTTATCACCTTGGATGTTACGGGCGTCATCATAAACTATCATTTCGAATAAATTAAGAAATAGGTTAAAATGATATATACCTATGACATTTGACCTTTGGATTGAAATGATATATATCCATTCCCTGAAATTAAAATTTAAACTTTGCAATAACTGATCACTTGGCCTAGGATAGAGAATTATTATACGGACACCGAATTGGTTAATTATATAAATTTTAGAATTTGTGAAACCGTGATTCTGTGAAAAGAAAATAAATTGAAATTTTACAAATTGAATTATATTGAAATGTTGAAATTGAATTATTTCAAAGGTTTGAATCTTTATTTAAACTTTGGAATTAAATTCAAATTGAAATGATCTAATTTGTTAAATTGAAATTTGAACTAAAATTTGTTATGAATTGAAACCATTCCAAATTGAATTATATTGTAATGTTGAAATTGAATTATTTCAAAGGTTTAAATCCTTATTTAAACTTTGAAATTAAATTCGAATTAAATGGGTTAAATAAATATTATGAACTTGAACTTGAACTCGGATTTGATTTGAATCGAATAGATTCAAATAATATTTTGAAATTGGAAGTTATCCTTTAAAATGGATTGTTCTCAAATAAATTTGATCTTGGGAATCGATTTGGACTGTATATTGGAAATCGATTTGGTTTGTTTTGAGTTCTGAACTTAGGTTCAGATTTATTGAAAATAGAAAGTAACAGTTGATTTGAAATTATTTCTATATAAACAGATTTATATATAAACTATTTTATGAAATTTATTCCTTTGATATATGGAGTGCTTTATATAAATTGTTTTTCAAAAACATATTCTTTCTATATATATACAAGTAGTTTATTAAAAAAATATACATAAAACCATTTCCAACACTCAAACTGTTTTGATTTCCAAGCTATTCCAAATCTCCCAAAATTATTTACAACTAATCAAAAATTTATTTAAACCCCAAACTATTTCAAACTTACAAACTGTTTTAGAAGTGAAAAGTGTTTACATTTAAATCTGTGATTTAAAAGTAATTATGATCATTTTGATGATAAAATCAGAAATGAATTCAAAACTATTTTTGAAGTAAATTGAATTATTCGAATGAAATGTGGTTAATTGAAGTTATAACAAATTATTGAATTTGAAATTTATCTCAAAGTGAATATGAATTTTGAAAGTACATATTATTGTGATTAAAATAATATGATATTTTAAAGTGAAATTTGTTTAGTTGAATAGGATATTTTGATATCATAACGATTCACTTTTGAAATATAAAAGTACAAATCGGTGTGTAACATGACGTTTGGTTGTTAAAGAGACCGGGACCTCTTATTGACATACTCTCTGTCAATGTTGGAACCACTTTAACAACTGTGTACGCGGTGGAGTTCCAGAAATGAAGTAGGATGAATTTGGAGGCGATTACTGGATTTGAAGAAAGTGAACGATAATGGATGACCCCGACACTTGTGTCGATTTGAAATGACTAAAACAGGAGCCGTGCCAGGCCAAATGAGGCTTGACTACCTCTTAGTGGACATCTGCTCTTCGATTTTCCTGGGCCTCGGGTCCATACTATTATTATTCTGTTGTTGTTGTTTTGTTGGTGCGCACCCTTGATGGGATGTATTTCCCTTTGATTCGATATGGGGCGGATGTCTACGGTGGGCCGTTAGGGGTAACCACCAGTCTGGATCAGGCAAACTAGTAGCATACTACTTTGGGTATTGCCTCATGTGCCTTGTCATACGTTTATCCTTATGCGAGACAACTACGATTTTGATTTTTGGCATAGGTCTATAGGGGACTCACTGGCTACCGACGTTACTGGTTGTGTTACAGGACCTGCATAGACCATGTGCTTATAAACTGTGTAAGGGTAATCAATGTAACCCCGCTTACGCTATTTTTCTGACAAGTATTTGTGAATAGACACTAGTATAATAGCGAAATTATATTATATAGTATCTAGTTTGACGGATCCTTAGGAGATGGAATTTCCCGTAACATCTCTTGAGTTATGTGTGTGCATGTTCATATGATATCGATTTAACTTAGATGAGAATATTTTAGCCTGATCCGAGCTTGTTTTATTTTCACGCTATTACGCTCGGGTCAGACTTGAGCATTCCAGTTTCAAAGGTTATCTTCTGAAGGATGATGACGAAGACGGTATACTATTATTACTATTGTATTCCACTACTATTCCGTTGCATTACTCTGTATTATCAGTTATGTATATAAATGTATAACTATGACAAATGTTGTAAAATGATCAAATGTTTATTTTAAACAGCTTCATGAACTGTTATTTGATTATTATATTTTGTTCATTCCGTTGCGAGATTCTGTGCTTGTTTTCTTCTTTCTTTCTAATTCTAAATTAATCCCCTTGATTATCTATATTTTTGACTATAATGGTTAAAGATGTGGATCGTCATTTAACAATCTGTAAATACGTACAGTTTGGAGTTTGACATGTGTGGATTATTGTCGATTCAAAAGGTACGGATTCCCAGGTCGTTACAACACCACCACAGAAGCCGCCACCCAAACCCTAACCCTACCACCAGATCCGACGCCCCAAGCCCTGAAGCACCTCGTCAGCAAAGCTCCCCGCCTCTGCTATCGAGCGACACTCCAGTGAAGCTGCTGCCACCACCGCAGACTACGGCGCCTCCATTGGTGATGCTGGATCCGCTCCGGTAGCTCAGAATGGCCAGTGACGAGAAAAAAGGGTGATTTCCAGTTTCTTTTATTATTATTATTATTATTATTTGTTTTTGATTTAGAAAATAACACAGTATTTAAAATGCAGTTTTGAAAGGAAATAACCTTGTTTTAAAAAAAAATTATATAAAAAGCCTTGTTAAAGTCTAATCTTTGAGATATAAAAGAAAGTGTAAAAATCCTTGTTTTTAAAATATAATTGGAATTGTTTTAAAATACAGACAAGGAATTGTTGAAGAAAATATATATAGCAAAATTGTTGAAAATATAAAATATCACTGTTTTGAAAATATATAATAACGTTACAAAAAAAATAAAAATATGATTTTCATGTATTGAATAGCATAGTAAAAATTCGATTTTTATATATTGAATAGCATAGTAAAAAATATGATTTTTATATATTGAATAGCATAGTAAAAATTCGATTTTTATATATTGAATAGCGAAGTAAAAATATGATTTTTATATATTGAATAGCGAAGTAAAAACGTGATTTTTATATATGTAGAGAATACGGGCAAAGAAAGTGGCAAGAGGCGAGAACGGCGAAGATTTCTGCGAAGAAGAGTCGTGGGATTGGATTAGCTTTCTGTGAGAATTTCTCACCTTTCAATTTCTTTTTCTAGTTATATATATATACTAGGATGCAGACGGTGCTTAGTAGCACCCGACACAATCGTCCACAGACCATGGACTTGTTTGTTTGATTGCATAAATTAGTTAGATGATTAGATTTGAATTTGATTGTTTGGTGGATTTGATTGATGTGTGAATGGCGTGGGCCTTCACTAGACCGGGGATAAGGCTAGGCCTTGTCCCGTTTCTAATATCGTGTCGTTATGCCGCCGAAATTTTCTAAAAATAAGTTAGAAAAATAAAGATAACATTTTATTTAATAAATGAATCTAATAGAATATTCATAGGTTGAATAAAATAGTTTGATCGTTAAAAATATAATTTTTAACGTGAATGTGAATAAATAAATATTCATTTACAAACCGGATGGTTTGTTTATGTACACCTATTTGAAGGACATTGATTGGGACGATAAATTTTACACATCGCCCAACTGCACAAATAAAAATTTGTGTTTGATTGCTTGAAACCCCACACGGGTATTGGGATGATATTTGACGTACACTAATCCCGATTGTTTATTTGTATGTCGATCGATTGATTGACAGGCTGCTATAAGCGTTGAATATTTATATTCGATGCTTATACAGTGTAGAATGCACTTTGGATGATGGTTGATTATTCATCGTTGTTATTGTATACATGAGTTATAGAAAATCCATATAATTAACTTTATATGGTAATTGATTGGGCCTCATTCCAGTTTCGAAAAAGAAATATTTGAAATAGAAATATTTGAAATAGAATATTTGAAATAGAAATATTTGAAATGGAATATTTGGAAATATCAATATATGAAGCCGTGTTGATTAGATTGACGCCATTTTGACGTGAATGATATTTATATCGATTTTATTCATTTTATAATGAATATCGAAAGTGATTTCAAAATCTAATATTTTGAAATGAAATGAATTCGAATTGAAACTGAAAAGAAATGAATTCGAATTGAAACTGAATAGAAATGAATTCGAATTGAAACTGAATAGAAATGAATTCGAATTGAAACTGAATAGAAATGAATTCGAATTGAAACTGAAAAGAAATGAATTCGAATTGAAACTGAATAGAAATGAATTCGAATTGAAACTGAATAGAAATGAATTCGAATTGAAACTGAATAGAAATGAATTCGAATTGAAACTGAAAAGAAATGAATTCGAATTGAAACTGAATAGAAATGAATTCGAATTGAAACTGAATAGAAATGAATTCGAATTGAAACTGAATAGAATTGAATTCGAATTGAAACTGAATAGAAATGAATTCGAATTGAAATTGAATATAAATGAATTCGAATTGAAATTGAATATAAATGAATTCGAATTGAAATTGAATTTAAATGAATTTAAACTCGATTTGAAAAGAATTTAAAATGAATTTATATTGGAATATTCAATTTTGATTTGAAATTGAATATGAAGTTGAAACCGTTTTGAAAATAAATTTAAAACGATTTATAAAGCACGTTTTGAATTGAAATCGACGAAATATATATTATATATATAATATAATGGCCTGAATAGAACGCGCCGCGCCACGGCAGTTCGCGAATTTCGACCATTAACTTCGAACGAATATTACGGGAGATCCGACTGTCAGATTCTCCTAAAACCGGAACCGTTGGGTTCGTATCGAAAAGAGCTTTCTAATGAATATTAGAAATTTGAAATCTAAAGGTTGGATTTGGAATTATGTCCAAATCAAATTTGAAAAGGGTCGCTGTAAGTGCAGTTCGATGACCGTTGATGGAAATCGACTGTACGGGCCTTGATAAAATTATTAAAAATAGTAATAATTTGTGTAAAATCATAAGAAATGAATTAGAAAAGATTGGGGTGAAAAACTCCATATTTGAAGAGATAAAAATAGATTTTATCGAAATGAACTAGTTTTGAACTAGAATTATAATTCTATTTATTTTTAAATAAATAAATTGAATTTAAAAAGGGTTTTAAAAATAACCAGAATTTCCAATGATTGCATTGGAGTGGATTTGAATCGAAATTGTCTTCGGAATATTTCGATGTTGGAATTCGTGATTATACAGATGTTGTTATGGAAATTTGAAAGATATATATTTATAGCGTTATTTCCAATACGACATTTGTTAATCGTAGAATTTGATATTGAATATAAGCCGATATATTTTCTATTCAGAGCCTTGTTTTGAATATCAAATGTGATTTGGGTTTGTCGTGAATGGTGTCTTCACTAACACTGTTCTTGAACCCAGTAGAGAAAAGATTAAATCTTTTTATTTAGATTTAATGAAGTGTACCAATTAAATAATATTTAATTGGAATTAAATTGATATTGATTTTTGGGTTTATCGTGGACAGTGTTTTAAATAACACCCGTTCTTTAACCCGATAATTAATGGAATGTGATTTTGGGTTTATCGTGAACTGTGTTTTAAATGACACTGATTCTTTAACCCAGTTAAAGATTAAAACTAAGTGGAGTTTTAATGAATCTTTAATTAGATTGAAATGATTAAGAATGGAGTATCACCAGTTTTGCTCCAGACGATAGTTAAATCTTTAATTAGATTTGAACGTGAAATGGTAATTGAATTTATCGACAACACCGTAGTGTTAGATATGAAGTATTACCAGTTTTACTTCATGGGATGAATAGGTTGGGATTGGGAAATTAAAACAAATAATTACTTCGGTAAAGTTCGTTAATCCCGACTAGTTTGAATTGATATTCAAAAGTAGATTAAAGAATAAATTAAAGAATTTATCTTTGATAAAATTAATGGGAACCTTTCCCTATGAATGTGAAATTTAGAAACTAACTGTCGGTTAGCCAAGCAGAATGGTTTTCTGGATATTGATCTGATGTTGGTTTCGGCCTTCGGGGTTAATATTTGGGAAATTATTCTCTTGATTAATTTACGGTTAGTGACTGATGAATTGGAATGAGGCGTATGTTGTGTTTGTGTAACACTTATTTAAAATATACGCGAGTTATTCGGAAAGACCGGGTTTATCCCATTCTGAATAACTGATACGACAATAAGTCGAAGATGAAGACGATGGTCGAAGACCGGAAGTCTTCACGTCGTTTGGGTGATTACTGATGATCTTGATTGGGCTGTACACCCAAGAAGATGGAAACAGTTGGTGATCGTCCAGACGTACTTGGAGATCGATGGATATGCGGGGTACTAGGTGCCTCCGGTTTCGTTCAGACCCAGAACGGACTTGTAAATGGACCGTGTGTCTGACATTGGATTTCATTCTGTGTGACTGATATCGGTTGCATAGAGTGGTTTGCCTGTGTGGCATGCTAAGATGCAAATGATCAAGGCTTCTGTTGAAAAGCAAAGTCTTGTGGTGATGATCAAAGCACAGCCTGTGTAGCACAGCTTTGTGTAACGTGAATTCGCGAGCCTCGCACCCCGGTTGTGAACCAAAAACGGGAGAGGACCTCAGGGAGGGCATGCGTTTCTTTCTAGCTAGGGTGGTGTCAGTGACCTACGAGCCCTGACATTTATATACTTTTCACCTATGTGGTTGTTGTTGTTGCGAGGCGCCTCGGTTAGATCGGACGATCCGGGTCCGATGGAGCCATTCGTTGGCTCATTTACGCCCCAAAAGGCGGGGAAACGTAGTGTTCAGGCATAATAATCCACATCAGTGGACCGGCCCTGTCGCTCCAAGGCTTGCCTGCGCGCTTGCCTGAGACTCGGGTTAGACAGTCTCGAATCGGTAGAGGACGATCCCTGGCCTCAGTTCATAGATGGAAATCCAATTTCCAAATACGTGACATTTGCGGTTTTAATTGTAGAACTAGTATGGCGACATGATATATGGTACCCATGCCGCCTATGATTGATACTTATGATTTGAAGTTGTTTTATACACTATACACTGATAATAGTATCAAATGATTTGTTTTAAAACGTGTCAAGCATTCTTTGGCTGTTATAAGGGAAAACCCTATTCCCCGGCTTGCGTTGCATTGTGTGATAGGACCTGGGTCTTATAACAGCTTCATTTTTCTTTATTTTAGCATTGCGCTGTTTGTTTTATGCACTGGTATTCTTGGGAGGAAACCCGTTCCGTGTTATATGGCGTGGTCCCTTGATTTACCGAACTTGAAAAATAAAGATTAATAACTGTTTTAGTTCTCACACCAGTCACATGACTGACCTGGAGTTTATTGTTTTAACCTAAACTCTGTGTGCCCTTATTTTGACACGGGCAGCTAGTAGTTTTAGTTTTGCAGATTTATATTCACAGGATCCTGGATTACAGCTGGAACGATATCCGGAAAGCTTTTTATCCGTATATCTCTTCTAGTTGTGTATTGTATTATTTTCCGTTGCGATGTATTTAAATGTAATTTAAATATCTGATATTTATGTGTAATGTATATTCATTTATACTCTGTATATTCTTGTAATCTGATGCATTGTTGCAATATACAATGAAATGTCCTTTCGTCTGCGTTTTGTTGTGGCTTGTTCTCAACTCAATCCGCTCTTTCTCATCTCTTTGGAGACCGGGGAAGTTCGGGTCGTTTCATCGTGGTATCAGAGCTTTGGTTTACAAAGCTCAGAGAACAAGGCACATTAGAACCATACGAAAGAATTCATTAGATATTGGGTTAGTAATATCCAATGGGAATGACTCGTTAGAGATAGGATCAGTAGTATCCTAGAACGAGTGTGAAGAGTATATTTTTAAAATGAAAACAATTTTTGTTTTCAAAATTTAAATCAATTATTCGTACTTGACTATTTATTTATTTTGATTTGGACAGTCCAGTATATAAAGATTTTGCATATACGCCTTGCAAACGTGTATTTGAAGTTTTAATATACTGGATAGATATAGAATTACACTCTAATCGCCCGGAGATGATTTTGATGATGGAGCTCCATCATTAGAATTTATGTTCGTGCGACGAAAGTGGGATTTCTATATATTTCCAATTGACTGGTGTGAGAACCAAAGCTATATAGGATTTATTGTTGTGATTTGGCATCAAAAACATGATTTTTGTATATGTATCAAAATTATGAATTTTAACTCTAATTCACTAACTGATTGATGTTTGTGTTGTTTGTTTATTTGTTTGCTAATATTTAGCCATTTAGCCTAATTGAATCAAATATTGAACTATATCGAAAATTGGTCGCATTTGCTTGCATATACTTGTACTTACATTGAACAAGTCATAGCAAGGAGGCTAGAGCAGAGAATAAAATTTGTTTGCCCGACAAATAGGTACATGTTTACTACATAATTTACTGTTTTGTTTGGGCGATGATGATTTTATGAGCCTATTGGCTAGCCGCTTGGCTTTTTCTTTTTCTTTTTGAGATCAGAAGGCCTATATGGCAATTTAGGGATTTCCCGTGGCTCCCGGTGCAGGGGAGGTTATGGCGAAATTTTTCGAAAATTCCGGGTGTTAGCCAAATTTTTGAAATTTTTGAAAATTCTTAGAAACTGAAAAGTTGGAGAATGGAAGCCAAATCGAACGTAGAGTTGATTAATCAAACCACTTTCGACTTTGTTCCTTTTCGAGGACGAAAAGTTTTAAGTGGGGGAGATTGTAACAACCCGAAAATCTAGGCCAGTTTAAAATTTTTATTTTGGCAATTTTAGCGAATTTTGATTATTTAAAATACATTATTTTAAATAAATATCAACGAAAATTTATTTTGAATATAATTAGAACGTATATATTATATACGTCGTCGTTAAAATATAAATATTTATATATAATTATAAAAGGAATTGAAAATGGCGCGGTAGTTCGATAATTCGATTTCTAACTTCAATTGAATGTACCGGGTGCAGAACAATCCGGATTTTAGTGAAACCAAAAATAATGGAATCTAATTGTGAATATCTTTTCAACGAATCCGAGAAATCGAAATTTCATAGCGGGAATCAAAAGATATGTCCAGTTAAAATTTCAGAATAGTCGCTATGGAATTTCGGCCTTTAAAAATACCCATTTTGCAAACGACCTCGGATTTCGACGAAACCACTTTTGTTGGGTCCGTGATGTCAAATTATTGCTAGGTTTCAAATTTCATAGTTTTTCGAATCAATATGTGAGCGTGGCAAAGGAAAACGCATTTGACCAGTTTTAGTTGATTTTAATCGACTGGAAAATGGCCATTCTTCATACGGTCTCAGAATTCGGCGAAACTAGTTTTGTTAGGACCGTATCGTCAATACGAAGCTAGAAAATATTTTTCTGGAATTTTTAGAGTTAGTATGTGACCCCGGTAAATTGAAATATGTGTTCAAATTCAATATATAGAGTTATATGTTTATTTTGACGAAAACTGATCGAAACGATCGAATCAGCTTGCGATACATATCCCATTGTGTTCGGAATGGGGGTAAAACGCTATGGATGACAGGCGGTGGGTCTTGTTTCGGATTCGTATGTAAAAGTCAACTTTTTAGGATTAAATAATTAAATAAAAAATAAAATAAAAATAAAACTACCTCCCTCCCCTTAAATCCTCCTGGCCCCCCCTTCGAAATTAAATCAGAAGCAAAAAAAAGGAAAAAAAATTGAAATCGCTCCACCGCCGCTCTTAATCGATCGCGCCTCCTTGGCCGCCGCCTCAGGCGCCTGCTCCGACCGACCCTCCCCCTCCTCGCCCCCTTGAACCCGTGCACAAAATCCCCTCGCCTCCCATTTGAAAACGACAGCCACGGAGGACCGCACCACCACAGAAGCCGCCACCCAAACCCTAACCCTACCACCAGATCCGACGCCCCAAGCCCTGAAGCACCTCGTCAGCAAAGCTCCCCGCCTCCGCTATCGAGCGACGCTCCAGTGAAGCTGCTGCCACCACCGCAGACTACGGCGCCTCCATTGGTGGTGCTGGATCCGCTCCGGTAGCTCAGAATGGCCAGTGACGAGAAAAAAGGGTGATTTCCAGTTTTTTTTTTTATTATTATTATTTGTTTTTGATTTAGAAAATAACACCGTATTTAAAATGCAGTTTTGAAAGGAAATAACCTTGTTTTAAAAAAAATTATATAAAAAGCCTTGTTAAAGTCTAATCTTTGAGATATAAAAGAAAGTGTAAAAATCCTTGTTTTTAAAATATAATTGGAATTGTTTAAAAATACAGACAAGGAATTGTTGAAGAAAATATATATAGCAAAATTGTTGAAAATATAAAATATCACTGTTTTGAAAATATATAATAACGTTACAAATAAAAATAAAAATATGATTTTTATATATTGAATAGCATAGTAAAAATTCGATTTTTATATATTGAATAGCATATTAAAAAATATGATTTTTATATATTGAATAGCATAGTAAAAATTCAATTTTTATATATTGAATAGCGAAGTAAAAATATGATTTTTATATATTGAATAGCGAAGTAAAAACGTGATTTTTATATATGTAGAGAATACGGGCAAAGAAAGTGGCAAGAGGCGAGAACGGCGAAGATTTCTGCAAAGAAAAGTCGTGGGATTGGATTAGCTTTCTGTGAGAATTTCTCACCTTTCAATTTCTTTTTCTAGTTATATATATATACTAGGATGCAGACGGTGCTTAGTAGCACCCGACACAATCGTCCACAGACCATGGACTTGTTTGTTTGATTGCATAAATTAGTTAGATGATTAGATTTGAATTTGATTGTTTGGTGGATTTGATTGATGTGTGAATGGCGTGGGCCTTCACTAGACCGGGGATAAGGCTAGGCCTTGTCCCGTTTCTAGTATCGTGTCGTTATGCCGCCGAAATTTTCTAAAAATAAGTTAGAAAAATAAAGATAACATTTTATTTAATAAATGAATCGAATAGAATATTCATAGGTTGAATAAAATAGTTTGATCGTTAAAAATATAATTTTTAACGTGAATGTGAATAAATAAATATTCATTTACAAACCGGACGGTTTGTTTATGTACACCTATTTGAAGGACATTGATTGGGACGATAAATTTTACACATCGCCCAACTGCACAAATAAAAATCTGTGTTTGATTGCTTGAAACCCCACACGGGTATTGGGATGATATTTGACGTACACTAATCCCGATTGTTTTTTTGTATGTCGATCGATTGATTGACAGGCTGCTATAAGCGTTGAATATTTATATTCGATGCTTATACAGTGTAGAATGCACTTTGGATGATGGTTGATTATTCATCGTTGTTATTGTATACATGAGTTGTAGAAAATCCATATAATTAACTTTATATGGTAATTGATTGGGCCTCATTCCAGTTTCGAAAAAGAAATATTTGAAATAGAATATTTGAAATAGAAATATTTGAAATGGAATATTTGGAAATATCAATATATGAAGCCGTGTTGATTAGATTGACGCCATTTTGACGTGAACGATATTTATATCGATTTTATTCATTTTATAATGAATATCGAAAGTGATTTCAAAATCTAATATTTTGAAAAGAAATGAATTCGAATTGAAACTGAAAAGAAATGAATTCGAATTGAAACTGAATAGAAATGAATTCGAATTGAAACTGAATAGAAATGAATTCGAATTGAAACTGAAAAGAAATGAATTCGAATTGAAACTGAATAGAAATGAATTCGAATTGAAACTGAATAGAAATGAATTCGAATTGAAACTGAAAAGAAATGAATTCGAATTGAAACTGAATAGAAATGAATTCGAATTGAAACTGAATAGAAATGAATTCGAATTGAAACTGAATAGAATTGAATTCGAATTGAAACTGAATAGAAATGAATTCTAGTTGAAATTGAATATAAATGAATTCGAATTGAAATTGAATATAAATGAATTCGAATTGAAATTGAATTTAAATGAATTTAAACTCGATTTGAAAAGAATTTAAAATGAATTTATATTGGAATATTCAATTTTGATTTGAAATTGAATATGAAGTTGAAACCGTTTTGAAAATAAATTTAAAACGATTTATTAAGCACGTTTTGAATTGAAATCGACGAAATATATATTATATATATTATATATATAATATAATGGCCTGAATAGAACGCGCCGCGCCACGGCAGTTCGCGAATTTCGACCATTAACTTCGAACGAATATTACGGGAGATCCGACTGTCAGATTCTCCTAAAACCGGAACCGTTGGGTTCGTATCGAAAAGAGCTTTCTAATGAATATTAGAAATTTGAAATCTAACGGTTGGATTTGGAATTATGTCCAAATCAAATTTGAAAAGGGTCGTTGTAAGTGCAGTTCGATGACCGTTGATGGAAATCGACTGTACGGGCCTTGATAAAATTATTAAAAATAGTAATAATTTGTGTAAAATCATAAGAAATGATTTAGAAAAGATTGGGGTGAAAAACTCCATATTTGAAGAGATAAAAATAGATTTTATCGAAATGAACTAGTTTTGAACTAGAATTATAATTCTATTTATTTTTAAATAAATAAATTGAATTTAAAAAGGGTTTTAAAAATAACCAGAATTTCCAATGATTGCATTGGAGTGGATTTGAATCGAAATTGTCTTCGGAATATTTCGATGTTGGAATTCGTGATTATACAGATGTTGTTATGGAAATTTGAAAGATATATATTTATATCGTTATTTCCAATACGACATTTGTTAATCGTAGAATTTGATATTGAATATAAGCCGATATATTTTCTATTCAGAGCCTTGTTTTGAATATCAAATGTGATTTGGGTTTGTCGTGAATGGTGTCTTCACTAATACTGTTCTTGAACCGAGTAGAGAAAAGATTAAATCTTTTTATTTAGATTTAATGAAGTGTACCAATTAAATAATATTTAATTGGAATTAAATTGATATTGATTTTTGGGTTTATCGTGGACAATGTTTTAAATAACACCCGTTCTTTAACCCGATAATTAATGGAATGTGATTTTGGGTTTATCGTGAACTGCGTTTTAAATGACACTGATTCTTTAACCCAGTTAAAGATTAAAACTAAGTGGAGTTTTAATGAATCTTTAATTAGATTGAAATGATTGAGAATGGAGTATCACCAGTTTTGCTCCAGACGATAGTTAAATCTTTAATTAGATTAGAACGTGAAATGGTAATTGAATTTACCGATAACACCGTAGTGTTAGATATGAAGTATTACCAGTTTTACTTAATGGGATGAATAGGTTGGGATTGGGAAATTAAAACAAATAATTACTTCGGTAAAGTTCGTTAATCCCGACTAGTTTGAATTGATATTCAAAAGTAGATTAAAGAATAAATTAAAGAATTTATCTTTGATAAAATTAATGGGAACCTTTCCCTATGAATGTGAAATTTAGAAACTAACTGTCGGTTAGCCAAGCAGAATGGTTTTCTGGATATTGATCTGATGTTGGTTTCGGCCTTCGGGGTTAATATTTGGGAAATTATTCTCTTGATTAATTTACGGTTAGTGACTGATGAATTGGAATGAGGCGTATGTTGTGTTTGTGTAACACTTATTTAAAATATACACGAGTTATTCGGAAAGACCGGGTTTATCCCATTCTGAATAACTGATACAACGATAAGTCGAAGATGAAGACGATGGTCGAAGACCGAAAGTCTTCACGTCGTTTGGGTGATTACTGATGATCTTGATTGGGCTGTACATCCAAGAAGATGGAAACAGTTGGTGATCGTCCAGACGTACTTGGAGATCGATGGATATGCGGGGTACTAGGTGCCTCCGGTTTCGTTCAGACCCAGAACGGACTTGTAAATAGACCGTGTGTCTGACATTGGATTTCATTCTGTGTGACTGATATCGGTTGCATAGAGTGGTTTGCCTGTGTGGCATGCTAAGATGCAAATGATCAAGGCTTCTGTTGAAAAGCAAAGTCTTGTGGTGATGATCAAAGCACAGCCTGTGTAGCACAGCTTTGTGTAACGTGAATTCGCGAGCCTCGCACCCCGGTTGTGAACCAAAAACGGGAGAGGACCTCAGGGAGGGCATGCGTTTCTTTCTAGCTAGGGTGGTGTCAGTGACCTACCAGCCCTGACATTTATATACTTTTCACCTATGTGGTTGTTGCTGTTGCGAGGCGCCTTGGTTAGGTCGGACGATCCGGGTCCGATGGAGCCATTCGTTGGCTCATTTACGCCCCAAAGGGCGGGGAAACGTAGTGTTCAGGCATAATAATTCACATCGGTGGACCGACCCTGTCGCTCCAAGGCTTGCCTGCGCGCTTGCCTGAGACTCAGGCTAGATAGTCTCGAATCGGTAGAGGACGATCCCTGGCCTCAGTTCATAGATGGAAATCCAATTTCCAAATACGTGACATTTGCGGTTTTAATTGTAGAACTAGTATGGCGACATGATATATGGTTCCAATGTCGTCTATGATTGATACTTATGATTTGAAGTTGTTTTATACACTGGTAATAGTATCAAATGATTTGTTTTAAAACGTATCAAGCATTCTTTGGCCGTAAAACAGCGAATGCTAAAATACCCGTTCCGTGTTATACGGCGTGGTCCCTTGATTTACCGAACTTGAAAAATAAAGATTAATAACTGTTTTAGTTCTCACACCAGTCACATGACTGACCTGGAGTTTATTGTTTTAACCTAAACTCTGGGTGCCCTTATTTTGACACGGGCAGCTAGTAGTTTTGGTTTTGCAGATTTATATTCACAGGATCCTGGATTACAGCTGGAACGATATCCGGAAAGCTTTGTATCCGTATATCTCTTCTAGTTGTGTATTGTATTATTTTCCGCTGCGATGTATTTAAATGTAATTTAAATCTCTGATATTTCTGTGTAATGTATATTCATTTATACTCTGTATATTCTTGTAATCTGATGCATTGTTGCAATATACAATGAAATGTCCTTTCGTCTGCGTTTTGTTGTGGCTTGTTCTCGACTCAATCCGCTCTTTCTCATCTCTTCGGAGTCCGGGGAAGTTCGGGTCGTTTCAAATTCTCACCAATAGCTATTCCAACTCTACGACACTTCATTTATAGAAATCTTCGTCGTTCTCGCCTTTTGTCACTTTCGTTGCCCGTAGCCACTACATATATAAAAAAATCACATTTTTATATTGTTGCTATGTATGTAAAAATCACATTTTTATATTGTTGCTATGTATGTAAAAATCACATTTTTATATTGTTGCTATGTATGTAAAAATCACATTTTTTTTCTAACTAAGAATTATACCTTTACATACTCGAAGATCCTGTTTTTCTATAACAAAGATCATATTTTTACCAAGACAAATAAAAATCAAAACTTTATTTTAAACAAAAATCAAAACTTTATATTAAAAAATCTCAGTTTTAACTAATTAAAAATCCCAACTTTAACTAAAAATAATAAAAACAGAAGATAAAATGAAATTAAAGGTTTTTACCTTTGCTTTTCTTTGCAAAACGAGAGAGGGAGTTTATAGAGTTGGCGCTGGGTGATTGGAGGCTAGGGGAGGCGCGCAGGTGGTCGGAGGCGGCTGCTGGCGCGGGTCAGGTGGTGGGGTTTGCGGTCTTCGATGGTGGGTTGCGGCAGAGGCGCACGGAGTTCGGTGTACAGCGGAGGAGAGAGAAGGAGGGGGTGCGAGGTGCGGAAGCAGGTGGTGGCGATCAATCAGGGGGGGGCGGCGATGGCCTGAGGCGGAGGCGCAGCGCCTTGGCACGGCGGCGGGATCGATTCGATCGCGAGTCCCCCCTTTTTTTTTCACTGTCGATTTGATTTTGAAGAGGGGGGGGGGGGGGGGCAGAGAGAAGTTAAGGGGAGAGGAAAGAGGTTTTTAATTTTTAATTTATTTAATTATTTAATTTGCAAAAAGTTGACTTTTACCTACAACCTCTAAACGAGGCCCACCGCCTGTCATCCATAGCTAATTACCCCCATTCCGAACACAATGGGATAGGTATCGCAGGATGATTCGACTGTTTCGATCAGTTTCCGTTAAAATCAACATATAACTCTATATATTGAATTTGAATGCGCATTTCAATTTACTAGGGTCACATACTAACTTGAAAAATTTCATAAAAATATTTTCTAGCTTCGTATTGACGATACGGTCCTAACAAAACTAGTTTCGTCGAATTCCGAGACTGTTGGAAAAATAGCCATTTTCCAGTCGATTAAAATCAACTAAAACTGGTCAAACACGTTTTCCTTTGCCACTCTCACATATTGATTCAAAAAATTATGGAAATTGGAATCTAGCAATAATTTGGCATCACGGACCCAACAAAAGTGGTTTCGTCGAAATCCGAGGTCGTTTGCAAAATGGCTATTTTTAAGGGCCTGAATTCCATAGCGACTATTCAGAATTTTCAACTGGACATATCTTTTGATTCCCGCTATGAAATTTCGATTTTTCGGATTCGTTGGAAAGATACTATCAAATAGATCCTATTATTTTTGGTTTCGCTAAAATTCGGATTGTTTTGCACCCGGTACGTTCAATTGAAGTTTGAAATCGAATTATCGAACTACCGCACGATTTTCAATTCTATATATAATTATATATATTCTAACAACGACGCGTATAAATATATACGTTCTAAATATATTCAAAATAGATTTCTCGTCGATATTATTTAAAATAATCTATTTTAAATATTCAAGATTCGCTAAAATCGCCAAAATAAAAAAAATTAAACTGGCCCAAATTTTCCGGGTTATTACATATACAACATCGTCATCTCTATTAATGATTTACTGTGAGTACAAACCTTGTTTTGTTCTCCTAGGACAAGTGATAATGAAACTCGTCCACTAACGGTTAGGAGATGAACTCCGTAGTTATCATTGTCTGTTTATTTTCTAAAGAACTGGGGTTGAGTTTACCAAAAACTATCAATAGTCATTTCAAAGAGACCGGAATCGGTTCAAGTATCTAAACGATCTGGCAGAGCGGCGAATGTCGAAGACTATGAGGATGAATCATGAACAACTTGGAGACTAAAGTTGAAATCGTAGATATACGGAGTAGAAAAGGCTGCTTGTTGATGTCTCTGGTTAGCTACTAACATTATACTTGTAGCAATAGTCTTTACATTCTAGGGTTCTAAATGATGCGAGGAATTCTTGTTACCAATTATAAGGATTATTCCATATAAGATGTGGAAAGTACGTCCTTCCCTTGGATAGCTTGCTTGGATGGATGTCTGACATTCCATTTCTTAGATAACATACATCGATCTTTACAAACGTACATTATTGGGTAGTGAAGAGGCAACTTCTCTTAGCTTAATGCCTTTCTTTGAGACGTATCAACTTAGAGGTTGTATTTTTATGGATGTCAATTAGTAATCGACGGAATGGCTATGTGGCATCCAAAGATGGATATGCGCCATGTATGAGAAAAGGTAAATCGTGACCTCATATTAGCCTCACAATCAGATAATGGCCAAAACAGGGGATTTTCTTAGGAGCTATGTGGGTTGCACCCATTAGCAGCTGTCATTCCTCAATTTAGAGTGGATACACGTTTTTGGTTTGCGTGAGTAGTAGGGCCGGGTAGGTGCAGATTATTTTTAAACTGGTACCTGAGTAATGAAGTAATTTGGCACCTCATGTTAAAGGGACAGTCGGCTCTGATTCGCAGGGAGTTCATGTGTGGCTCTCCTATACATTTTCCTAGAGGTGTACTAATAAAAAGGTAGTCCCTTACCTTGTCATTGCATGGAATCCAAACTTCAATACAAGCCTGTTAGATGCAAACCAACTTGGTAGAATCGTGAAATGCTAGATCTTTGGCAATATTTCTATTTTATTTGTTTATTTTATGCTGGAGAATGCAGTTTTGATGACAACAACCTTAGTTCAATATTAATTGATTATAAAATATATACTAACACTTCTGTCTAGAATATATATATATACACACACACATATGCAGGATTTATATATAGGAAATATTACTGAAGACTGTACAGTTTACAGATATTAGAGATTCAGAATTCAGAGATGATTTAAGACTTATAAGTGTTAAGGAGTTCAAGACTAATATAGTTACAGAGTCTAGATTATGTAAGACTCTGAATAGCACTCCAGGTTCAAATTCAAATTCTGTTTTTCAAAATTCTGTTTTCATATTCTATCTTTAATCCTCTCTATTTTATTTTCTATCTTTTCTATTTTTTCCTTTCTTACTTTACTTTTGTTTCCAAACTCAAATTTTATAAGTTTGATATATTTATACTTTTACACACTTTACATATATATAGTTTTAATTCTATAATTTTATAAATATGTTTATAAAGTTTATATTTATGTTTTCTTCTGATTTTCTGATTTATAATATTCATTTATAACACTATATTTTAATTCAAAAATTTATAGACTTATATATATATATATATCAAAAGACATGAAAAATTCTCAAAAAATAATTTTGTACTATAAGTATGTCAACATACAATTATCTCTATTTCGACATATAACAGTCATTTTTTTCAAAATTGAAAGGAAGTGTCTTTTCACTATTTGTGATGGTTTTGAGATGTTGCAACCTTTCACACATCATAAAACTGGCTGATTTCAAATTTTTAATCACTTCTTCTTCTCCACTTTCACTCTTTTTCATTACACCATTATTTCTTATCATTTTTATGATTTCTACACCTATACTCTGTCGAATTTAATTTTGTTTTTACTAATCTTCTTCTTTCTACACTCCCTACTCATTACTCTCTGAATCAAGTGCTATTGAAGAGTTATAGTGTTGCTTGTAATTGTTTGGTTTGCGTAAGTATTCGGTGGTATCTCTTGTAGCCGTGAAATCAAGGACGGGTAATCAGTGGTATCCCTTGCAGCCGTGAAATCAAGGAGGTTGTAATCGGTGGTATCCCTTGTAGCTGTGAAATCAAGGAGGTTGTAATTGACTATTGATATAGTAATAAAACTCTGCACAATACAACGTTGCGTGGGACTGAACGTAGGAGTAATTCCGAACCAGTACAAAATCCAGTGTATTCTTTCCTTTTCTGCACTTTATTTTTGTTTATCTTTGTATTTGTGTTTGATTTTATGTCTGTGATTGTTTCTATGGTGTTTGATTCATATAGGAGCTCATATAAGTTTAGATTTTGTTTAAATTATCTAAAACACTATTTACCCCACCTCTAGTGTTTGTTTTGCCTTAACGTTCCATTCCGCAATCCCTAACCATTGATATCAGAGCAAGGTCTTTCAAAAAGTTCATAATCTGATTTTTGAAAATTTTTAAATGGAAAACTTTGGAATTTCTGCTAACACTAGTATCAATTCATGCATTGTATCAATGTTGAAAGAGTCTGCATATAATCATGTTGAAAAAACATGTGATCTACTGAAATATTGTTCAATTCAAGAAAAGATGTGTTCTACGACTTTTGAAAATTCAAAAGTTGAAAAGTCGGGCAAAGTGGCTTTTGGTAATTCAAATCCTGAAATGGTAGCTACTGAAAATTCAAATTCTGAAAAGATGGACGTTGGAAATTCAAATCCCGAACTGATGTGTTACATGGCTATTGAGAATTCAAATTTTGGAAAGCAATTGATGGAAATGAAAGAGGACAAATGGATACTGGATAGTGGTTGTTCGAGACAAATGACGGGAAATCCAGAAGTACTCAGTAATCTTAAATATGAAGATGGTGGAATAGTGAACTTTGGAAATAACTCTAAAGGATACATTATTGGAATCAGCAATGTCGATAATTCTGAAATTCCTACTATTTCTGATGTTTTGTTAGTTAGGAATTTAAAACACAACTTGCTAAGTATAAGCCAACTTCGCGATAAGGGTTATAAAATAAACTTTGAAAAGAATAAATGTTCTATGGAAGATAGGAATTCAAAAGTAATATTCGAAGGAGACAAAAAGAAAAATATTTATATATTGAGTATGAAAATCAACAGCGATAACCTATGTCTTATGGCCAATACAAGTGATCCCTAGATCTGGCATAAGTGATTTGGTCATATAAATTTCAAACATATTTCTAGGATTTCTAAATTAGATTCAATTAGAGGATCACCCAAAATAAAATTTAAAATCAATAATTTATGTGACGTTTGTCAACTCGGAAAATTAAAGAAAAGTTCATTTAAATCAAAAGAGGAAATCACTATATCAAAACCATTAGAGTTAATTCACATGGAATTATTTGGTCCATCTCAAGTTCAATCAATAAATCATAATATATATGTTTACGTAATAGTCGATGATTTTTCTAGATTTACTTGGACTTTGTTTCTTAATAATAAAAGTGATGCTTTTGATCAATTTAAAACTTTTTCTAAAAGAATTCAAAATTTATTATCACTAAAAATCAACACAATACGAAGTGATCACGACGAATAATTCGAAAACGAATATTTTAAAAAATATTGTAATAAAAAGGGAATAACATATAATTTTTCAATTTTGAGAAACCCTCAACAAAATGGAGTAGTAGAACGTAAAAATAGGACGATACAAGAGTGTGCAAGAGCTATGTTATCCAATAGTAATTTACCAAGGAAATTTTGGGCTGAGGCAGTTGCAACAGCTAGCTATATTATAAATAGAATTTCAATTAGACCTTTAACTCATAAAACCCTACCGTTGTATAATAAGAAACCAAAAGTATCATATTTTAAAATATTTGGAAGTAAATGTTTTATACTTAATACTAAAGATAATTTAGAAAAGTTTTACTCGAAATTCGATAAAGGAATATTTATTGGTTATTCGGAAAGAAGTAAGGCATGTAGAGCTTTCAATACTCGAACCAATGCCATAGAAGAAACTTTAAACGTATCTTTCGACGAAAACAATAAGAGTACAACTCAAAACAATGAAGATGAATGTGAAAATGAAATTAATGAAACAAACCATGAATATAATCTACCAAATAAAAGAATTAGATTACTTAGAGATCATCCTGTAGAAAATATATTAGGAAATATAGAATCTATTATTAGAACTCGTAATTAATTAAATAACACGAGTAATACTACATTTATTTCAACTATTGAACCTAAAACTCCAAAAGAAGCATCTTCCGATGATTCATGGATACTTGCTATGCAAGAAGAATTGAATCAATTTACTAGAAATGATGTAAAGGAACTTGTTCCTAAACCAAAGGATAAGACTATAATAGGAACCAAATGGGTTTATAAAAATAAAATGAATAAACGTGGTGAGGTCGTAAGAAATAAGGCATGACTAGTAGCATAAGGTTATACTCAAGAAGAAGGAATAGATATGATGAAACTTTTTCTCGCCTAGCAAGACTATAAGCTATTAGGATTTTACTAGCCTTTGCAAACCGTAATAATTTCAAATTATATCAAATTGATGTCAAAAGTGCTTTTCTAAATGGGTTTGTTAAAGAAGACATATATGTAGAGCAACTGCCTCTATTTGAAGAAGAAAAATTACCAAACTACGTATATAAATTAAAGAAAGTATTATATGGATTAAAACAGACCCCTAAGTCATGGTATGATAGATTAAGAAATTATTTGTTACAATCAAATTTTGAAATAGGAAAATTAGATAATACTTTGTTTATTAAGACCAATAAAAAGGATATTCAGTTAGTACAAATATATGTTGACGATATAATTTTCGGATCAATAAACAATAAGATGAATAAAGAATTTTCAGATATTATGACTCAAGAATTTGAAACGAACCATATGTGAGAACTATCACTCTTTCGAGGATTACAAATTCGACAATTAAAGTATGGAATACTTATTAATCAAGAAAAATACGCAAGAGATCTATTTAATAAATATAATTTAACAACAACAAATGGGAGACTAACACCGATGGTGACTAATATAGCATTAAGTAAAGATGATACATCTAAAGATGTGGATCAAAAAATGTATAGAGGAATGATAGGATCGTTATTATATATAACTGCTAATAGACCAGATATAATGCGTAGTGTATGTCTCTATGCAAGATATCAGTCACAACCTAAGGATAAACATTTAAAAACCTTAAAACATATTCTAAAATATGTTAAACATACATCAAACTTTGGATTATTTTATCCTGAGGATGATTCACTCAATTGAGTGTCTTACTATGATGCTGACTACGCAGGTTGTAAATCCGATCGCTAAAGTACTATTTGAACATGTCACTTCTTACGACATTCATTAGTATCGTGGTTCAGTAAAAAGCAAAATATTGTATCTTTGTCAACAACTGAAGCAGAATATATGTTTGCTGCTTTGGCATGTTCACAAGTTATATATATGCAACAAACTCTAAATGATTTCAGATTAAAAATAAATAAATCTCTGATATATTGCAATAATACGAGTGCTGTAAATATTTCTAAAAATCCAACTCATCATTCAAAAACTAAAAGTATCGATATAAGACACAGTTTTCTAAGAGATAACATAAGTAAAGAGAAAATTTCACTCGAATTTATAGAAACAGATAAACAAATAGTGGATATATTAACAAAACCACTAAATGAAGCAGCATTTACTGAATTTAGAATAGAATTAGGCATATGTTCCTTAAGCTAGCTAGAATAATTAAAAATACTATTATATATAATAATAACATAAAAAATCAGAAAAATAAAATTTAAAACATAAGTATGTCGACATACATTTATACATATGTCGACATATAACTGCCAGAATTTTAAATTTAATTCCCACCAAAAGTTAGTTATAACAATTATCTAGACATTCTACTTCGACTTTTCTTCTTCATTTTCATTTCTTTTCTATGTAAAACCTCTAAATTAAAATATACGATGGCTTCCACTAATTTAAACAACCAAATCAACTCTGATTCGTCCACTGGACCATCCGGAGGTCCTTTTTAACGATGTACGCCCTCATGTCATCAAAATTGAAGAAAATATGGAGTATGCTCTGCAAATGATGGCTGAAATACAAGTACTTCAGATTAGAATGAGTCAATAGCAAAATAGGCATGGGAAAGTAATATGGAGTCTTCTTAAATTCATAACGGATAATCAGACTAATCTGATTATCATCGATGATGATGATCAAGTCATGGAAAAGGAGGAAGAACCAGAAGAGGAAGAAATGGTGGAGGAAGAAGAACATCAAGAGACTCAACAAACGATTATGGAAGAGGACGATAAAGTTGTATGTGTAGGAGAGGTCTTATTCGACCAAAATGGGAATGTGATTGAATATAATGGGAGTTTTCTTCTTCATTATCCAAATTGTCCAATTCACAAATCTCTCAAGAATAACTAGTATTTAAGATTTCCTTTCGTTTTCTGTTCCTACGATGTATCGTGCTTGTAAAAATCTGTGCACCAAAGCTTGTAAAAATTCTAGTTTAATATATAGTTGATTGTGTTTATGTTAAGTAGTACAGATATAAATTAAGGGGAGTATAAAAATTATTATAGGAGAATTTTACTTAAGGGAGAGTATTCTACTTTGAATTAGAAGTTAATTAGTTACTTATAAGTTTTTACTTAGATAGTTATATGATTTAGGGGGAGTAGTTTTATAATTTCTTTTTGATAATGCCAAAGGGGGAGAAATTATAAAATATAGACATAGTTTATAGGATTCATATAGACGGCGGAGAGTATTTAAAGGATCTTCATCAACAGGTATATACATGTATGATATTTTATAAACTAAGGCCGTCATCATCAAAAAGGGAGAGATTGTCGGAGAATGGAGTTTTGATGACAACAACCTTATTTAATTATTAATTGATTATAAAATATATACAAACACTTCTGTCTAGAATGTGTATATATATACACACACATATGCAGGATTTATATACAGGAAATGTTACTGAAGACTGTACAGTTTAAAGATATAAGAGATTCAGAATTTGGAGATGATTCAAGATTCATGAGTATTCAAAATTTCAAGAGTTCAAGAGTTCAAGACGAATATAGTTATAGAGTCTAGATTATGTAAGACTCTGAATAACACTCTAGGTTCAAATTCAAATTCTGTTTTTCAAAATTCTGTTTCCAAATTCTATCTTCAATCCTCTCTGTTTTATTTTCTATCTTTTCTATTTTTTTTCTTACTTTACTTTTGTTTCCAAACTCAAATTTTATAAGTTTTATATATTTATACTTTTATCTACTTTATATATATATAGTTTTAATTCTATAATTTTATAAATATGTTTATAAAGTTTATATTTTTGTTTTCATTTGATTTTATGATTTATAATATTCATTTATAACACAATATTTTAATTCAAGAATTTCCAAAATTATATATATATATATATATATATATATATCAAAACACTTGGGAAACATGCTCAAAAAACAATTTTGTACTAGAAGTATGTCGACAAACAATTATCTCTATGTCGACATATAATTGTCACTTTTTCGAAATTGAAAGGAAGTGTCTTTTCACTATTTATGATGGTTCTGAGGCGTTGCAACCTTTCACACATTATAAAAAGGGGCTGATTTCAAATTTTTAATCACTTCTTCTTCTCCACTTTCACTCTCTTTCATTACACCATTATTTCTTATCATTTTTATGATTTCTACGCCTATACTCTACCAAATTTAATTCTGTTTTCACAAATCTTCTTCTCTATACATTTTCTACTCATTACTCTCTTAATCAAGTGCTATTGAAGAGTTATAGGGCTGTTTGTAATTGTTTTGTTTATGTAAGTAATCGGTGGTATCCCTTATAGCCGTGAAATCAAGGATGGGTAATCGATGGTATCCCTTGTAGTCGTGAAATCAAGGAGGTTGGAATCGGTGGTATCCCTTATAGCCGTGAAATCGAGGTTGTAATTGACTATTGATATAGTAATAAAACTCTGCACAATCCAGATTTGCGTGGCACTGGATGTAGGAGAAATTCCGAACTAGTATAAAATCTGGTGTGTTCTTTCCTTTTCTGCACTTTATTTTTGTTTATCTTTGTATATGTGTTTGATTTTGTGTCTGTGATTATTTCTGTGGTGTTTGATTCACATAGTAGTTCATATAAGTTTAGATTTTGTTTAAATTCTCAAAACACTATTCACCCCCTCTAGTCTTTGTTTTGCTTTAACGATCCATTACGCAATCCTTAACATTTTAGACATTATTATAATATTATTGGATCTATAATAAAAGTATTGTGTTTATCGTAAGGTACAAACTCATCCATGTTTATGTGCGGCGTTCTGTTACGAGATAATTTTTGTTTTCCAAAGTTATTTTTAAATATAATAATCAAGTTATTTGAGTTTTCTTACAAAAAATCCATGTCTAACTCAAAGTTTTTTTTCTTTCCCTAAACACTTGGGTGCTCAAATTTTTATGAGTAGCCAAGTAGTTCGTATTTTCACGAATGTATTTGAAGGAGGTTGGAGCATGAGGCTTCATAAATAGTTTGTTATTATCAGGTTTATGTAGTATATTATGTACTCTATACCGGATATACATGGACAAATGGCTATAACCGTCCTAGGGTAGAATTGTCTTAGTGTAACACTGAGGAAACCATTTTTGTAAATGAGTTTGTAAAGTATTTTGTGATTATTATTTGATTATCCACTATGATTGTGAGATTCTGTTCTGCCTTATTTATCTTTAACCCCCTAATGATTTTGTTTTCCGGGACTTGAATGTTCAACATGTTAATATCATGAATGTATTAGTGTTGACTTTGGAGCTCGAAACCTGATAGTTACATTTTAATATCAGAGCTGAAGGCTGAGTGAGGGCCCCGTGGGGTCAATTCAGCAAAAGATAAGCTAATATATAGTCTTATTTTGAGTTGTGCAGTTAAAGCCCTGTATTATCTTCGTTATTCCCCATAGCTCTCTTTAACGCTACGCTATTTTCAATTTAGTGCCGATGAACAGTAGATCGTCTTTTAGCCCCGCTATTTTCTGCTGCATCCACTAAATCAAGGTTTTTTAGCATCCGCTTTAGCAGTATTAATATATAAAGCTTGAATTGGCTAGTTCTCTTTTTAAAAAATTCAATAAATTTAGCGTAACGGGTTAAATTTAAGGCACAAATGCTTAATGTATTGTACAATCAGTTACACCCATCAAATTAAGCATGCATTACTGTGATATTCCTTGATTTTTTTTATATAAGAATAATTGATATTAGTTTCTTGTACATATATAATGTGAGAAAGATGATCAATTAATGTTCAAATATTTGGTTTTACATCTAATGAACCTTTTAGCATATCTGCTATATCCGCGCTATTTTCCCACTTTATCCCCATTGCACCTTTTTGCACTTCCAGCGCTATAAAACTGCTAAGCGCTTTAATTACACAGATTTTGAGTTTGAATGTACATATAAGAGTTGTCATATTTGTTAGTGATGTAAAATGTTTTATATTATGAGGGTTTCTATGTCAAGTGGATTATGAATTTTAGTCGATTCAGAGGGAACAATTGTATTGATAAGGATTCCTAAACACTTGGACTAGGCCAACTGGCATAGTATTATTTTACAATGGTGGATGAAATAATTCTACCTTGAAACATATTTTTTATATATAAAGGATTTATTTCTAAATCATTACATAGATTTAGAAGTGTTTGTTATTAGAAATTATAATATTCATTTATTATCATTAGCTGGTTAGTTTTCTTTGCTTGGCTAATTTACGAGTGAATTTCTTCATACCTTACACGAGTTGGGTGGATAATTGTAACACCCCACATCCATTAGTGTCACTCACAAAGGGAATGCACTAAGTTCTGTGAAGCATTATAGGTTAAAGATGCAGAGAAATTACAAGACAGACAAAATTAAAACAGCAAAAAATAAAACTTTACTTTATTGATAAAATAGTTTGTACAACAATTGTTTTCCAATACCAGAGTATCTATCTTACAAAATAAAGAAGCATGAAATAACTTTTATATTCCCCAATGTAGTATGAGCCAGCCATAGCAATGGAAAAGTGAATCCAAGGAAAACTTCAACTAATCTTCAATCTTGGAAAGAAAACTGAGCTAAGTAGTAATATTCCCTCCCTGCGAACCCCGGAGGGGGGGGGGACGGAAGACAAGAAAGCGAAAGAAAACAGAGTCAAACATAAACTCTGGTAAGTTCAGTAACTTTCAGCATGTGAACAGGTAAAAACAACATGACATAAATTTAACTGAATACAAGACAATACCATGATGATAGGGCTAACAAGATAACGCAAGATATGCTAAGGAAAGATAAAACTGAATGTACTGATAAACTGGATTTACCGACAGGCTGAATATACTTTCTCTGCTTCGCGATTACCCCGTTATTCTAGTTTCTATATCTCTACACCACATAACTAGTGACCCAACTAGTAATCTTTATAAAATAATAACGTGCTCCCAATCCCTGTAATTGTGGTTGCCTTCAGGCGTACATTTATTATTTATTACCCTGATATAATCTAGGGTTTTTCTATCGAGTGTTTCCTAGATTCAACAAGGGTTTACATGACTTATCTAATGCTTCTCGGATTTTAGGGTTTTCGCGACCTAGGTCCAACTAGGGATTATGCTACCTATCGAACAACGCCCCTACTTTAGGACACAATACCCAGAGCGGTATATGTTCCTAGACTTTCCCCATGTATGTGTCATGGATCGTTATCGCTATCTAGATGCACATGTCCTCTAAATGTGCGACCCGAGTTTCGTGGCAGGGAAAATTAAGAAACACGGAACTCGGTCGGGAGCTTTCAAATATCTGCCGATGCAGAAGCTAAGGTCTATTTTTCCAGTGGCTATGGTCCCACCTGACCCCTCCCTCAACTAATGAAAGGCACACCTTGAAAAATGAGAACTATACGCAGGCCCCCCATGCCCCACTAACCTATGGCCATCCACAACAATAACTAGATAGCAAGTATATGGTCTGTTGGAGTTATCCTCCTTTCCGCTTCACATATCTCGATTGACTCAAGATGGTAGGTAGACGACGCGTTGCTATCATAGGGCTACTGGTCTTGCCGAATCAGGCTGGTGCATCCTAGTCTTTAGGTTGCCTTATATTGCCACCAAGGCATACCCTTGGTTCTTCTAACGCATACCTTAACCTCTGTGAGTCCAGGCGGATCATCCGCAGCCTCACAGAGGGATACCAAGAGTACCCTCACGTCCCCTCGAAGCCGCGTACTTCGTACCCCAGTTCATTGGAGCCTTCCTTAAGATCAGATGGACGTTCGCTCCTTCTCGTATTCTACTAAGGTTTACTACTCAGTTCCCTTAACTAAGGTTTACTACTTAGTTTTCTGAACCGTCGTTTTCTTAACTAAGGTTTACAACTTAGTCCTCTTAACTAAGGTTTACTGCTTAGCTCTCCTTCTCGTCAAGTTGGATCGGTTAAGTGTCATTAGTCAATTCAAGTTAACTTAACCCATTCATTTGTCATGTTAAACTGGTTAAGTGTTATCAGTAGTTCTTGTTAACTTAACCCTACCATAAATCAAGTTATATTGGTTAAGTATTTCTTATTACTTAACCCCACCCCTTCATCTTGTATTGGTTAAGTGTCCCCTTTAACTTAACCCGGCCCATCTATTTAGCTAACATGTTATAACGGTTAAGTATTGTCCCTTCATTTTATAACTTAACCTTGTTCATTTGCCACACTATGATGGCTGAGTGTTCTAAGTTTACTTAACTCCACCTTCTAGTCTAGTTAACATGTTAAATTGGCTAAGTGTATTTTACTTAACCCCTACGAGTCTTGTCTTATTAACATGTTAAGTTAGTTAAGTGTTCCTATGGACTTAACCCTCCCATTCTAGCTTAACTGTTTCTTTAAATTATTCATTTAGAGCACTAACCACTCACATTAGACAGATATTGTTGCGGTCACTGGATGTGCCGGTCGGTTCCGGGCTGATTTACACCGCAACTCAGTCTAACCTCGGGTCCTTTTTGGGCTCAATGCTCTAACCACCCACATTAGATAAGTATTGTTACAGTTGCTGGATTTGCCGGGCGGTTCCGAGCAGTCTTATACCGTAACTCAATCTAACCTCGGGTTAGGCATATTCGTATTTTCCACAATGTACACATTTCTCATTTAGGACAAATTCTTCATGTAAATTATTCCTAATTTACTTATGCCATAATTTACTCTTCTATTGTACATTATCAACAATTACTATTATGGCCCACTTTCCCTCTAAATCATGTTTATAAGATTTTACCAAATTATGTGTCACTAACCATGATTATGCTAAACATGACAATTACATGTAATTTCAAATTATTAATCAGAATAGGTTATAACCCACCTTCCCAAACTCGCTATAATAGTCATGCCCAAAATCACTATGCCATATATTTGGCGTTCCAAATAAGTAGTTAAGCCTAATATAGACTTAATGTTCCTATTTACATTTTTGGCCCAATCTAGATTAAATATCCAATTTTACAATTCCTGCCAAACTAGATTTAATATTCTAGTTTACAATTTATGCCAAAACTAGATTCACATGCCAACTACATGTTTTGCGGCCAACAATTTATCGTTTACGCCCAAGGCATGCAAATTACTCACTATTATATCCAATTCAGATCATGCCAACATATTTTTTATGCCAAATTTTATAGATTTCATGTTATACCAAACTTCCAAATTTTCAATCACATTCATGTTAGTTTCATGTTCTGCCCAAATCGTATTCCCATTGTTTGCATAATTGTGATTCAGTCTAGATTATAGGTCAGTCTAGATTCATAGATAAGAGGGAATAAACAAGAATACCATGAAAAGATAGGCATAGACATAAGATGATAATCCCAAATTCACGACTTACAGATCTAATAAATATACTGAATAAATTGACTAAAACATCGTAGGCATAGATTTGATAACATTATGAACATGAAAAGGTTTGAATAATAATCTTGGTTCAAGAACATGGATAGACCTAACTTAATAGAAAAATTCCCAAAATCAAGATCCAAGGATAATTAAGAATAGGTCTAAATAGAAAATCAAGCTTAGATCCAATTCCATAGTCATAATCCTAGGCAATAATCTCATAGTCATGAATCATAGGTAATTAGTCACTATGGTCCTTGTCACAGACATAGGCAATAGCCCTATGTTCACAGTCATAAGCATAGGCATAGTCTTATTTTCACAGTCATAGGCATAGTCTTATGTTCATAGTCATAGGCAATAATCTTATGTTCATAGTCATAGTCTTAGGCCATTAACAATAGTTTCAACGTCATAGGCATAGGCACAGTCTCATCGGTAATTAATCACAATAGTTCCTAATTAGATCCAAAGGCATAAACAAGCACCGATTCAAATGAATGGATTAGGCATATTCTTATATTCATTTAATTTCATGACACAAATAGATCTAAAAGTTCAAATCTAAAAAGTATCTGACTTACTACAAACGACGAACTTGAATTCTGGATTCTGAGTTCTGGAATTGAGATGATTTCCTTTGGGTAGATAAACATTGTTTGGATTTTTAGTTTTGAATTAGATTTGATCGTGTCTAAGCTTTCTTCATGTGGAGGCCATTCTTGGCTTCCTCCTAGCAGCATGACGGCTCTAGTTCTATTTTATTTGTGTGAATTTAGGTTGAGTGTTGGGTTGTATTTGTAGAATTTCAGACCGATTTGAGCCGTCAGATGATCATATAGTGAATCCAGACCATACACACCAAGAGGAGCCAATCAGAAAGTGATAAATCAGCCCTAGTGACACAACCAAGCCCCAGAAACCGAGCCAGGACCAGACCAAGTAGGTCAGGTCGACCAGGCAGGTCGACCTGTAAGTCGACCCCGAGGTCGACTATGTATTCGACCTTGGTACCCAGGTCGACACCCAGGTAGACCCCCTGGTCGACCTGGGTCCTGGGTGGGAAAATACCCGCCCAGCCTAGTTCTGGTCCAGTTTTAAATTTTGAACCTGTTTTCGGGCTGTTTGAATTTTAAATCGAATTCTGAAACTTCCAGAGGCCATAACTCCTTCATACGGAGTCCGATTTACGCAAACTTGGACTCTATCTCAAGAAGAATTCCGAGACGAATGTAATGGCATAACCCGTTTCCCTTAATTCTTTCATTTAGAATTAAGTATACTTTAATTTGTGAAACTTAATGTTACAGAATTACGGGGTGTTACACTCTCCCCCTCTTAAAAGGATTTCGTCCCCGAAATCTTCAAGTTACGAAGAATGTATCCTACCATCCAATCACCCACCTACTCAACCCTTCAACCACAGGAATTCGTTGTCATTAAAAAAATATTTCTAATGTTTTCATGTTCATATGCATAGTTTGTGTATATGTCTTTATCTAATGCAAAATCAGGCGGTCTATATATTCAGTTGACCTCCTTAATGCGAATTATGTTAGTGCCATGCGTCCAATCATGTATGCAAGCATCCCTAGTTATGTAAATACTACATGTGTGCATAGTCATTCATCCGTATGCAACATCCATATGATAACATATCAAGTTAAATCCGTTAAGCAAATACATATATGCGAATGAAATATGAAAGAGACTGAGTCGTTCTAGCGCCTATGGTGTGTATATGCATCCACGAGCAACCATTTGTAACCATCAATAATAACATGTTTCAGATACATGTTTCAAATACATGTTTACATCCATTGGCTTCTACCTAAGGATCGATGATATGCTCTAGAGGATATACCTTTAAAGCTAGAAAGTATGCATAAAATTCCTAGAAAAAGAGATCAAGGATGTGCCCCTTAAGAAAAAGGGTATGATGCGTGTATCTAGTCTTTAGTCTTCTAAGTCACATCTTCTTGAGCTTCACTATTCTGTATCTTGTCTAATTAATCTTCACAATTGCGGAGCTTCTTGACCTCCATTTCCAAAACTGTCGTTGATTGGATAGCTGGCTTTCCATTGTCAACTGGATATATGCGGAAGTCTATCTCGCATTTTAGGGGTAAACTCCTAACCTAATCAAAAACATTTGCGTACTCATGGACTACCCTAACGGATTGCAAATCGTTGATAAATGCATTAAGCAATTAGAGCTAGCTAAGTCTAACTGATTCTTTACACGAAATCTCGAGGGTATTTCCAACGCAAGTCAAAAGTCTAACTACCCTTCTTTCAGAATCAACTCATAGCCCATAGAACCAAAAACATAAGCATTACGCTTAAACTCAACACTTAATATAGTTATTCTCAAATACTTACAGACCAAAGGTAAACGGGCCGAACCACCAATTGGATTTAAGACACTAATGGGATCTTCTACTATACAAGTACCAAGGTGTAGAGACTCAACTATGGAAGTAGATAAATGCGAAGCGCTAAGATCAAAGGAATACTAACTGGTTGATCAAAACGAAGAGCTAAACTTTTCAAATGTAGACTTTTACTATCTCTCTCTCAGGTATTCTGGTGGTGAAAGCATGCACTCGCCCTTCTGAAATTCCTGTTCCACGTCCTTGCCCTTGTCCTTAATTATATGCCTTATTATACCATGGAAAAGATACTCCCTCTCGTCTCAGGTTTTATAATTCCTTCTTTCTTCGTGAGTCGAGTTTATATCCATGAATTTCTCATCCTTGCATTGAGCTCCCTAGCCAAACTCCCTCATCCTCATCTTTACCATCCCTGTGTAATCATATTGACAAGTTTCTCAAAAACTGCCTCCATCGCATGAAAAACCCTTCAAAGCTTGAAAGAAGACTAGCTGCAGGTGAAACTACTATGGCTATAGATGGGAGTCGGGCACTACTTTGCCCTTCGATAGGTATCATAGTCTTATCAAGCCTATGGAACCGTGCTGCGATGAGGTTACCTCCCAGAAAGCCAGGAGCCCCGAAGACTCAAGAAAGAAGGGGACAAGAATTCAAACAGAGGATCAGAAGATAACGCGTATATTTTTTGGGGAATATGCCTTTAAAACAAAACTTTTCTTTTGAAAATGCTTCTTTTAAATCGTTGAATTTTATTTTTTTGAATCTTTTATCTGATCCGGTAACCTTTAGCTCTGATACCACGGGTAACACCCCACATCCATTAGTGTCACTCACAAAGGGAATGCACTAAGTTCTGTGAAGCATTATAGGTAAAAGATGCAGATAAATTACAAGATAGACAAAATTAAAACAGCGGAAAATAAAACTTTACTTTATTGATAAAATAGTTTGTACAAAAATTGTTTTCCAATACCAGAGTATCTGTCTTACAAAATAAAGAAGCATGAAATAACTTTTATATTCTCCAATGTAGTATGAGCCGGCCATAGCAATGGAAAAGTGAATCCAAGGAAAACTTCGACTAATCTTCAAGCTTAGAAAGAAAACTGAGCTAAGTAGTAATATTTCCTCCCTGCAAACCTTGGGGGGGGGGACGGAAGACAAGAAAGCGAAAGAAAACAGAGTTAGACGTAAAGTCTGGTAAGTTCAGTAAATTTTAGCATGTGAACAAGTAAAACAACATGACATGAATTTAACTAAATTCAAGACAATACCATGATGATAGGGATAACAAGATAACGCAAGATATGCTAAGGCAAGATAAAACTGAATGTACTGATAAACTGGATCTACCGACAGGCTAAATATACTTTCTCTGCTTCGCGATTACCCTGTTATTCTGGTTTCTATATCTCTGCACCACCTAACTAGTGACCCAACTAGTAATCTTTATAAAATGATAACGTGCTCCCAATCCCTCTAATTGTGGTTGCCTTCAGGCGTACATTTATTATTTATTACCTAGATCTAATCTAGGGTTTTTCTATCGAGTGCTTCCTAGATTCAACTAGAGTTTACGCGACTTATATAATGCTTCTCGGATTTTAGGGTTTACGCGACATAGGTCTAACTAGGGATTATGCTACCTATTGAAAGACGCCCCTACTCTAGGACATAATACCTAGAGCGGTATATGTTCCTAGACTTTCCCCACGTATCTATCGTGGATCGTTATCGCTGTTTAGATGCACATGTCCTCTATATGTACGACCTGGGTTTCGTGGCAGGGCAAATTAAGAAACACGGAACTTGGTCGGGAGCTTTCAGATATCTGCCAATGCAGATGCTAAGGTCTGTTTTTCCAGTGGCTATGGTCCCACCTGATCCCTCCCTCAACTAATGAAAGGCACACCTTGAAAAATGAGAACTATACGTAGGCCCCCCTATGCCCCACTAACCTATGGCCCATCTGCAACCATAACTAGATAGCAAGTATATGGTCTTTGGAGTTCTCCGCCTTTCCACTTCACGTATCTCGATTGACTCAAGATGGTAGGTAGACTACGAGTTGCTATCACAGGGCTACTGGTCTCGCCGAATCACGCTGGTCCTTCCTAGTCTTTAGGTTGCCTTATATTGCAACCAAGGCATACCCTTGGTTCTTCTAACGCAGACCTTAACCTCTATGAGCCAAGGCGGATCATCTGTAGCCTCACAGAGGGTTACCAAGAGTACCCCCACGTCCCCTGGAAGCCGCATTCTTCGTACCCCAGTTCGTTGGAGCCTTACTTAAGATCAGATGGACATTCGCTCCTTCTCGTATTCTACTAAGGTTTACTAATCAGTTCCCTTAACTAAGGTTTACTACTTAGTTTCCTGAACCGTCATTTTCTTAACTAAGGTTTACAACATAGTCCTCTTAACTAAGGTTTACTACTTAGTTCTCTTTCTCGTCAAGTTGGATTGGTTAAGTGTCATTAGTCAATTCAAGTTAACTTAACCCATTCATTTGTCACGTTAGACTGGTTAAGTGTTATCAGTAGTTCATGTTAACTTAACCCTACCACAAATCAAGTTATATTGGTTAAGTATTTCTTATTACTTAACCCCACCCCTTCATCTTGTATTGGTTAAGTGTTCCCTTTAACTTAACCCTGCCCATCTGTTTAGCTAACATGTTATAACGGTTAAGTATTGTCCCTTCATGTTATAAATTAACCTTGTTCATTTGCCACACTATGATAGCTGAGTGTTCTAAGTTTACTTAACTCCACCTTCTAGTCTAGTTAACATGTTAAATTGGCTAAGTGTATTTTACTTAACTCCTACGAGTCTTGTCTTGTTAACATGTTAAGTTGGTTAAGTGTTCCTATGGACTTAACCCTCCCATTCTAGCTTAACCGTTTCTTTAAATTATTCATTTAGAGCACCAACCACTCACATTAGACATATATTGTTGCGGTCGCTGGATGTGTCGGTCGGTTCCGGGCAGATTTACACCGCAAGTCATTCTAACCTCGGGTCCTTTTTGGGCTCAATGCTATAACCACCCACATTAGATAAGTATTGTTATGGTTGCTGGATTTGCCGGGCGGTTCCGAGTAGTCTTATACCGTAACTCAGTCTAACCTCGGGTTAGGCATATTCGTATTTTCCACAATGTACACATTTCTCATTTAGGACAAATTCTTCACGTAAATTATTCCTAATTTACTTATGCCATAATTTACTCTTCTATTGTACATTATCAACAATTACTATTATGGCCCACTTTCCCTCTAAATCATGTTTATAAGATTTTATCAAATTAAGTGTCACTAACCATGATTATGCTAAACATGGCAAGTACATGTAATTTCAAATTATTAATCAGAATAGGTTATAACCCACCTTCCCAAACTCGCTGTAATAATCATGCCCAAAATCACTATGCCATATATTTGGCGTTCCAAATAAGTAGTTAAGCCTAATCTAGACTTAATGTTCCTATTTACATTTTTGGCCCAATCTAGATTAAATATACAATTTACAATTCCTGCTAAAACTAGATTTAATATTCTAGTTTACAATTTATGCCAAAACTAGATTCACATGCCAACTACTTGTTTTGCGGCCAATAATTTATCGTTTACGCCCAAGGCATGCAAATTACTCACTATTATATCCAATTCAGATCATGCCAACTATTTATTATGACAAATTTTATAAACTTCATGTTGTACCAAACTTCCAAATTTTCAATCACGTTCACGTTAGTTTCATGTTCTGCCCAAATCGTATTCCCATCGTTTGCATAATCGTGATTCAGTCTAGATTATAGGTCAATCTAGATTCGTAGATAAGAGGGAATAAACAAGAACACCATGAAAAGATAGGCATAGACATAAGATGATAATCCCAAATTCACGACTTACAGATCTAATAAATATACTGAATAAATTGACTAAAACATCGCAGACATAGATCTGGTAACATTATGAACATGAAAAGTTTTGAATAATAATCTAGGTTCAAGAACATGGGTAGATCTAACTTAATAGAAAATTTCCCAAAATCAAGATCCAAGGATAATTAAGAATAGGTCTAAATAGAAAATCAAGCTTAGATCCAATTTCATAGTCATAATCCTAGGCAATAATCTCATAGTCATGAATCATAGGTAATTAGTCACAATGGTCCTTGTCATAGTCATAGGCAATAGCCCTATGTTCACAGTCATAGGCATATGCATAGTCTTATGTTCACAGTCATAGGCATAGTCTTATGTTCATAGTCATAGGCAATAATCTTATGTTCATAGTCATAGTCTTAGGCCATTAACAATAGTTTCAACGTCATATGCATAGGCACAGTCTCATCAATAATTAATCACAATAGTTCTTAATTAGATCCAAAGGCATAAACAAGCACCAATTCAAATGAAAGGATTAGGCATATTCTTATATTCATTTAATTTCATGCCACAGATAGATCTAAACGTTCAAATCTAAAAAGTAACTGACTTACTACAAAGGACGAACTTGAATTCTGGATTTTGTGTTCTGGAATTGAGATGATTTCCTTTGGGTAGATGAACGTTGTTTTGATTTTTAGTTTTGAATTAGATCTGATCGTCTCTAAGCTTTCTTCAAGTGGAGGCTATTCTTGGCTTCCTTCTAGCAGCATGACGACTCTAGCTCTATTTTATTTTTGTGTGAATTTAGGTTGAGTGTTGGGTTGTATTTATAGAATTTCAAATTGCTTTGAGCCGTCAGATGATCATAGAGTGAATCCAGACCATACACACTAAGAGGAGCCAATCAGAAAGTGACAAATCAGCCCTAGTGACACAGCCAAGCCCCAGAAACCGAGCTAGGACCAGACCAAGCAGGTCAGGTCGACCAGGAAGGTCGACCTGTCAGTTGACCCCTAGGTCGACTATGTAGTCGACCTGGGTACCCAGGTCGACACCCTGGTCGACCCTCTGGTCGACCTAGGTCCTGGGCGGGAAAATACCCGCCCAGCCTAGTTCTGGTCCAGTTTTAAATTTTGAACCTGTTTTCGGGCTGTTTGAATTTTAAATCGAATTCTGAAACTTCCGGAGGCCATAACTCCTTCATACGGAGTCCGATTTATGCAAACTTGCACTCTATCTCAAGCAAAATTCCGAGACGAACGCATGGCGTAAATCGTTTCCCTTAATTCTTTCATTTAGAATTAGGTATACTTTAATTTGTGAAACTTAATGTTACAAAATTACGGGGTGTTACAATAATTGATTTTGAGAAAACACTGAAATTAACACCTTATGACTTTAGTTTCACAATTTGACTATACGACATTCGATATCAATATCATGGTATAAATTAAACTTATTTGAAAAAATATTGTTTGTGATTAGAAATGAATTTAAACTAGAATTTAAGGATTGAATCTCCCTATTTTGAAAAAATATTTTTAAAGGTTATGAGTAAATAGTAATAATATTATTATTGATAAGTTAAATATTTTAGAAAGGGATTTTATGAAATAAAAAGCATTGAACTCACTCCAGTCGATGGGAAATAATTTCGCTAGTTATCGTGCGACATCAGTCGGTGTTCATTTCCAAGTTTCTAAGTGGAAATTGCTACCACAGAAGGATTTTTATTTAATTGGTTTTGAAAAATGAATTTTTATTTGATAATATTATTATTGATAAGTTAAACAAGAAAGGGATATATATATATAATCAAAAAGAAGATAATATCAAATCTTCATGTCATACAAAAGCGTTCTAACTAAGACTAAAACCAATAAAATAAAGGCGAAAAACCAAGCCTGCCAAACATACAGAGCAATACAACAAAGCACCACTCACACTACCCAACCAACAAAAGAAAGAGCGATCAGGACTACGTGGAGCAGTAAATAGTGACGATGGTCGCATCGGAGGGGGAGGAAACCACCGAGGCTCTCCCACCCAGACTGCCGATGGAAAGAAGAAGCTCCAAGACCATTGCATAAGCTAGGGAAACCGCACCCAAGAAAGCAACCAATAGAAGCTCCTACGATCAAGAGAACCACTTCCACGGTCCAAAGATGAGGTGTAGTACGAACCCAGAAGGAAGCAACCTGTACGCTAAATAAACCATCAGAACAAAAGGGGGTCGGAGCCGGAAGGAGCGCAACACGAGCAAAGACAAACCCTATCAAGCCAAATGTAATGACTCAGATTTTTCAGCTATTTGAATTCAAATATTTAATCTTATTTTAAATATTTTATTTGAATTATTATTGGATTTTTAATATAGAATTCGTTAATTGTGTGATGATTGAACATTTATATTTATATTAAAACGAACTCGAAAAGTTGCGGTAGTTCGTAATATTGAGTATTGAACTTTAATTGAATATCAGAATCCGTTATAAGTCGGAATTTTGTGAAATAAGAACCGTTTGAGTCTAATTGTTTATAATTTTCTAATGAAAGAGAAAATTTAAGATTTCAGCTTATATATTGTAGGTTATGGTCAAATCAAATATTAAAATAGTCGCTATGAAAATCGGTTATAAACGATAACGTTTATTTAATAAATTAAATAAGGAATTTCTATATATTTGGTTACCGTTTTACTCGAAAAATATTAATGTTGAGATGTAAACCTATGTTGGCTGAATCTGAAGCAATTTATTATTTTAGTTGGATATATTCAATAATAATATTTAATTTTATTTTATTTAATTATTTGGAATTAAATTTATAATTTATCAATATTATATAAGTCGTATGAATAGCTATTTTTCAAACAATCTCTGTTTTCGACGAAACAAATTTTATTAGAATACGTATAGCTAATTATTGCTAGTGTTAGACCAAAAAGTGGTTCTAACACTCAAATTGACTAAAATCGAAATAAAAGAAGATCAAAAGTAAAATGGAGACACAGAATTTATAGTGGTTCGGCATTGAAAAGCCTACGTCCACTTTATAATCACTTTCCTTGATGATATAGATGTAAGTACAATGAGATATTCACTCAATTTCACTCACTTTTCACGTACATTCAATCAATTATCTCAGAATATATGTTGAATGATGATTTGGATTATCCGGGAATGCTGGAATTCGGTTCTTGAAAGTGTTTGAATTCTCAAAGTACCAAAAAAGATCCTTTTAATTGTCTCTTGATGGGGTATTTGTAGGTGGAAATTCACTCAGATTCGATCCGGGTCGGAGCTACGTGTCTTCATCCCATCGTTCTCGGGCTCGGATGGACTCCAGTGTTGATATCGCATCAAAGTAGTGGTCATCGTGGGTAGGAAATGGTTATAACCGCTCCGAATATTCAGGCGATCGTGGGGTGAAGGGATATGGAATGTGGGTTCGGTTCGGAGGAGCGAGCAGAAGGGGTTCGGATCGGGGCATCCGATCCGACCCGACCTGAGCTGAAACTGAGTCCTTGTCCATTTTGCTCTGTTCCGTCCCCAACTGGTAGTGGCCCTCCGATCCGACTGGTAGTAGCCCTCCGATCCGACTTGATAGTAACCCTCCGATCCGACCCGATAATTTCTGAGAAGAAATGTTCTTCAACGCTTGACATCTCGACTTTGTGTTGCCTAGTTCACAAAGTAGGCTAACATTTTGCCCCCTCAAAGGATGCTTCTGTTGGATACGGAGCATGCTTTGATTGCCATTGCACAGTGCCTTCCAGGTAATCTTCCTTTTGATTTTCCTTGTGCTTTCATCTTCCTCTTCGAATTTTAACTTAATTCAAATGCCAAGTTGACATATGAAATTCCGTTCGGTTCGGGCTCTGACCCGAACGGCTTCTTTTCTTTTTCTGTTTCGTATTGGGCTAGCAGGCCCAACTGTGCTGTTGGGCTCTTGATCCGGTCCGAGCGGGAAGATAGGGCAGGAATACGAGGAGTCAATACTACTATATATATAAATATGCCACTTGTCTGCTTCCTTCTTCCTTTTCTATTACTCTCATTTCCTAATTCTCAATACGAACCCTAATGTTCAAGGAGTCTCGAAATTCTTGTTTCGATTCTTGAAACAAACACATAGGTAGTCTCGAAACCCTGAATCCTATCGTTGTTACTGTCTTTAATCGATATTTTACGGTTAATTCGAGCAAATTGGGCATATTCATTGTCATGGCTTCGATGTCGTGGTTTCCTCCTTCCTCGCCGTCGTCGCTGCTGGCTCCGCCACCACCTCGAGGCGCTGGGAGGTTGGAGAGGATATATGCTCATTCCCCTATGGAGTTTTGGAAATCAAATCGGGTTCAACTGTGGTTGAGGATGAAGAAGAAGATACAGAACATAGAGGGTCAGTTCGGGTGGAGAAGCATGGGGGACGTAGGAGAAGAGAAGGATGTGATGTTTTCAGTACCGAATCGGGTCGGAGTTAAATGTGAGAGAGAAGGCGAAGTCTACCTAGCCGGATCGGGTCGGAGTTAAATGTGAAAAAGGGAAGGCGAAGTCTACCTAGCCGGATCGGGTCGGAATGTGGATTAAAGAAGAAGGGGTGTTGGGACTCAAGTCCATCCGATCCGATCCGAACACATAGTCCCGACCCGATCCGATTAGATACCACTTCTGACCAAAACAAAGCCTTACCTCCGATCCCATCCAATCATTTATACCCGAACCGATCTGAAGCAGCCCCATCTTAATACACAAGAGTCTGTCTAATTGGCCAAATCAATACTTGACATAATCTCCAAATTCATGAACAGTTAGGATAGTGCCCTGCGAACATAAATGGACATCAAGAACTGCCTTGAACCTTATTACTTTTCCAAGATTTTGCGTCGCACTTTTGAACGTTAACTTTACACTTTCTGCATACACTGCTCACACTTTAGTTTATACACATGCACGGGGGAATATGGGCTAATTTACTCTAACTTGTGCTATTGCTTCTTCAATAGTTTTGTGACCATGACATCCAGACGCTCCTCTAGATTAGCAGAGAAGAAAGAGGTCCCAGAGACATCCAACAAAATTACTCTTGAAGACATATCTTCTTCCTCGGATCCAGAATGGGATGATGAGGGCTCAAACTACGAGGTTGAAACTCGCGAAAGCGATAATGTGTCTTCTGAGGGTGGAGTTTCCCTGGGTTGTGAAGAGGAAGGAGGGATTGGCGATGACCGAGCTCCTGATGAATTTGAGTCTGCCATCATACTGGAATCACCTCAAGATTCCGTTGAATCGACGATCGACAATGACAGACTTATCCGAATACGACTAAAGTACGGGATACCCAAAGGGGATACCTTGTTGCCATCAAAATATGATCGTCCCCACAACCCTCCGTAGGGGTATATGGCAATCACTCGGTTGATGTGCATGGTCGGGGCTATCCCTCCATTTTCTCCTTTCGTCGTCGATTTTCTAAGACAAATGCGGATTGCCCCCATGCAGCTGCATCCCAATTCCTATGCTTACTTGTACACCCTATATGTAGCGTACCGTGAGATCTTAGGCATAGAGCTCACTTTTGACGTCGTTCACTTCTTCTATAACTTCAAGCACCGGACTCGAGAAACCCCTTCTTTCTGTTACTTCGAGTCTATCCCTAAGAGGAAAATAATTCTAGCACCATTCAGTAGTAAAGCTGGGGACTCCAGGCTGGAATGGTTTTATGTAAAGCAACAACCAGGGTGTCCTAGGAGGTGGACGAAATCAAGTAAAGCACTAGTTTTCTAAATTTCGACTCTGTACATTCAAACCACCGCATTAATTCGTTTTTCTTTTTGTTTGCAGTTGATAACCCAAAACAAATATTGGACCAAGCATTCTTTGATCGGATGCACCAGCTCCTTAATGGTGATCAGAAGTTTTTAACTATTGAAGAAGTCCTTAAGGACGAATATCTTCATCTTCATGGGTTGATGTCCATTACCCGTAGCATCGGTCATGGGACGGGTCCATATGTATATATTCCCCCAGTGGATGTAGTACCGGAAACGGGCGAAGGTTCGAGAGTTCCTACAGTACCTCTTCAGACTTCACCCTCTCCATCTTCTACTCAAGATGATGAATTGGCTAACATGGCCGAAAAGCACCGCGAAGGGTATACTGTTCCCGAGGATGCCATTTCTCCGGAAAGATCAACGTCTTCCAAAGAGCCGTCGATTGATGCTTCTGAGGGAGATGTCCCTAGTACCGATGACCCACTATTTCAGGGTTTTGGGGATCTCCCCTTACCTGGAACTATTTACACTTCAGAGGATTTTGTGAAGAATCCTTTAGTTTTCACTTCTTCCAAAGAGACCACTCCTGCTAAGGCCAAAGAGCCCGCTCGTACTAGTCTAGCTTCGGACTCGGGTTTGTCGGGGGGAAAACACCACTTAGGACACACTTAACACAATAGCACCATAACTCACAGCATCTTTCTCGTTGTGAAAATATTGATCCTGAATTTCATTTGTCTTGTTGTGCAGGCACGATATCCCGATCCTATTATGACATCAGGAAACTCCGCCGCAGCATGTCTAATCTGCCCTATGATACGGAGCATGATCGTCGCGAAGATCGCAGTAGGGAGGATAGAAGGCCCTATGATCCTTATCGTTTGCGAACCTCGCGTTCTCGCTCTCATGTCCGGACAGACCCAAAGCGATATAAAGGTAACCAAGGTCGTCGGGAAGAGGACAGGCCGCAATCAAAAGACTTAACCTCTTCTCAAGAAAAGCGCAGTAGGGAGAGGAGTCCGCCAAAAGATACTGAATCACGAAGCAAGCGTAAGATTCCCGCTAAACGGCCTAGAACGGATAAAGAGGCCATTGAGCCCTCCACACACAGGGATACTGAGCTGACATTCCCCGCACCTCCACCGCAAGATGCTGAAACTGCAGTTAAGCGAGCGTATCTGGAGGAGCAATTTCCTGAACATTACTTCGAAAACTTGACCTTTTTACCTGCTCTTGAGCCTATTACTTCAAGGTGGGCAGATGAGGCCAATTCAAAGATGCAGTCGAGAAACAGTATTCAGAAATGTTCAAATATTCGCGCATGCTTTCCAGAATCATCCGCACTTTAATCACGAATGCTGACTCGATGCAAAAAACCGCAGAAGACGATGCAAAGGCCTTAAAAAATCTAGGAAAAGACTTGGAGGATACACAGGCCCAGCTTGCTGTAGCTCAATGGGATGTTACTAGCTTCAAAAAACAATTTGAAGATCTGCAAAAACGCTACCATGATTTGCTAGAGTCCCATACCCAAGAGCGTTCGGAATTGAAAAAACAAGCCGAAGATGCCAAGTCAGATGCTGCCAAAACGCGACTTGCTTACGCTGACCTTGAACGGAAGAAGGTCGAGTTAGCGAGGAAGAATGTTGAATTGGAAAAGAAAAACGCTGACTTGGCTTCTAAGCTAGCGGAGGCACAGAGCAGGGCTGCCCTAGCGGAGGGTAACATCGAATGTGCTATCAAGCCCGCTGAAGAGGCCCACAAACAACTATCGAAGGCTGAGAGAGAGGTGCATGGTTTCGGTGAATTAATGATTGAATTCTTTGCGCATATCATTCACCGCCGGAACATTTCTTGGATTGAAGATTATCCATCTACCCTAGTCCAAGTATGGAGTCAAATCGTTGAGTGGGAGAAAGAGGAGCTCAAGGTTGATTCCATTGACGGGACAAGCTGATGGAGAAATAATTACGAGATGATGAACCAGAACACCTAGCCGAAGGACGCCGCCTCATTGCTGCTGTTATGGACGAAGAGAGGCGGAAGGCTAAGCAAAAGAACATTCCTGAGGCTGGTTCTTCCTCTACTGCCTCTGAAACTTCTGAAGTAGAGGGATATGATCCTGAAAATCCAGGTATCCCTCGGGCATCTCTTTTATCCCCCATTCCCGAAACGGCATCGGAGACAGCGGTCACTCCGGCCGAGAGGTCGTCGGAAGGTATCTCTACATTTTCACCTCAATTCGTCAAAGCTATCTCTACCTTTCATCACGTACTTGAGCAATCGATGAAGAACCCATTATTTTCTCCTGAGTTGAGAACTGTTGCTTCTCACTCTGTAGGTATTGAACTGTCCGAAAAGACAGATGTGACCCAGGGAACCGCCTCTGGAGCAGAGCCTACGGACAGAGCAAAAGAGGGAAAAGACAAGGCTGCCCCCATAGATTCGGGAGAAGGAACCGAACCGTCTAAGGCTGACACTCCTCATGATGATGAAATGATAGATGCCTTAAAGGATGATGGCGACAACGGGGGACATGAGGAAGACCCTGAGGTGGCTATAGTCGGGGAGTCGAAAAACGCCGATGATGTTACCTTAGCTGCACTAAAAACTGAACAAGATAAACGCATGCAGCTTAAATCTGAAGACTTAGACCCTGAGAGACTTAAGCCCCTCGCAGTAGTGGATGCAGGATCAAGGTTAGTTGTTAAGCTTTCGACTAGATCTATTACGGAGGAACTTGCTAAAAAGTCTTCTCTTGATTCCAGCGCTCCGCCTTCCGGGAAGAAGTCAACTGATTCCAACACTTCAGCTTCAGGGAAGAAGAAGTCAAAGCGTATCTTGACGGGGGCCGAAAGAGAGGTGAGGGATGCGGAGAAGGCTGCTAAGAAGTCTAAGCCTCTTCGAAGTCTAAATGATGGAGTGTCTTGCGTTATTTTAGCATTTGATTGACCCGTAATTGTTGCTGCAAGGGTGGCCCTTGCACCTTCTTTTTGCCTGTTTTCCTATACAAATTCGTTCATTTGTAAATAAAAAATAATTCGTTTTCTGCAATGTCTGTTAGTTACCAATTTTGCACTTATGTAAGAATGCATGTCCTACTATAGTTGTGTAATGAAGTTATGGTGGGGGGAAATATGTGTGTACATATATACCCCCAGTCAATCTTGAAAAACTATTCAAGATTTAGTCAAGTAGTCTGAATGTCCCCGAATCTCCGACGGGGTCACATTCTCTGTGTCGTTAATGCCTGTCGTTTTTTCTGGCATTTTTTATACTCTCCTGTCTTATACTCAGTTTAGAGTTCTTACTGAGGCGGTCTCTTGTCTGGGTGCACCTTCATGCCTCAGAGGACGTCGTCTTCCTGTCCTTTATACTCTCTCTCAATTCTTGAGAGTTAGAGTTAAGAATGTCGTCTTCCTATTCTTTCATGTCTTATCGCACAAACAGTCATTGTGCTTGTCCCTGCATATAGGCTGTTTTCAACCTTTCAGGTTTTAAATCATCTTATATTCCATAATCGTAACGGAATAGTAGTTGAAGGTATAAATAATGCAGGAAAGTAAATGACACACAATATTTTTATAGTGGTTCGGCTAAGTCGTAGCCTACATCCACTTTATATTTCTTTGTTCATATCAACAGACTTTTCTAAGGCAAGTCGTGCCATTTTACAGAGTTGTTAAGAAAAACAGCAAAAAGTACAACATTTCTAATTCAAATATCGCATCAAGTGTTGGGAATTCCATGCCCTAGGTACCTCTTTGCCATCTACGGTCGTTAACTTGAAGGTTGCTGTTTCAAGTTTCCGTTGGATGACAAAGGGTCCTTCCCACTTTGGACCGAGGTGAGGAAGGGATGGAACGACTCTCTTTAGCACCAAATCTCCCGGTTCAAAAGTCCTAAGATGAACTTTTTTGTCATAATAGCGTGCCATCTGACGTCGATGTCTTGACGCACGCAAGTCTACTTCGTCCCTTTTTTCTTCGATTTCATTAAGAGACTCGAGTAAGAGTGCTCGATTCGTCATCGGGTCATAATATGTCACCCTGTGGGAGGGAACTTCAAGCTCTACTGGAATTACTGCTTCTGAACCAAATGAGAGGGAGAAAGGGGTATGACCGGTAGCTGTCTTAAACGTTGTCCGATATGCCCACAAAGCTAAGGGCAATTCATCCACCCATTTTGCCTTTGTGCGTTCTAATCGTTTCTTGAGGATGGATTTTATGACTTTGTTTATTGCTTCTACTTGCCCATTCGACTGCGGATGAGCGACCGCAGTGTACCGTTTGTCTATCTTATATTTCTGGAAGAAATTTCTGAATTCGGCACCATCGAACTGGGTTCCGTTATCAGTTATAATGGTCCTTGGGATCCCAAATCGGCATATAATATTTCTAATCACAAAACTTATCACCTTTCTCGCCGTGATTTTGGTTAGGGGCTCAGCTTCCACCCACTTCGTAAAATAGTCCACGGCGACTATTGCATATTTCGCTCCTCCTTTAGCAATTGGTAGAACTCCGATGATGTCAATTCCCCACATGGAAAACGGCCAAGGACTCACCATTGATCTGAGTTGAGTCGGTGGTGCTCTGGGGATTTTGGCGAATCTTTGGCACTTGTCGCAACGTCGTGAATAATCAGCTGCATCTTTATTAATTGTGGGCCAGAAGTATCCATACCGCAATATCTTCTTTGTTAAGGTCTGACCTCCTGTATGATCTCCACACTCACCTTCGTGTACTTCTCGTAGTACACGTTTGACGTCGTTGTGTGCTATACATCGTAACAGGGGCATAGAAAATCCTTGTCTATAAAGAGTATCATCTTGAAGGATGTATCTGGTGGCCTTGCGAACTATAGCCCGTCTCTCACTCTTCTTTGATGGGAGTATCCCATTCTTAAGGAAATTCTTAATTGGGGTCATCCACGACTCCTTCTCCGGTTCTGCTTCGAAAGCGAATTCAATTTCCATCGACTCAAAGCTTGGCAATTCCAACGTTTCAATTGGAATTATTTCGGTCTCTTCCGGGTTGTCGGAACTAGCTAGCTTTGCTAGCCTGTCTACCTTCTGGTTTTCGGCTCTTGGGATATGCGTTATGTTGTACCGCTCCAGGTTGCTCAACAGCTTTTCCACTTTCCCGAGATAGGCGATAAGTCGAGGTCCCCAAGCCACAAACTCCTTTCGCACTTGGCAAACAACTATTTTGGAGTCGTAGAATATGTCCAATGTCTTTATTCCGAGTTCTTTAGCAAGTTTCAGCCCAGCAATCAGGGTTTCATATTCAGAGTCGTTATTAGTCGCTGAAAATTCTAATCGTAGAGCGTAATATAACGACCGTCCCTCAGGAGTAACTAAGACGATTCCAGCTCCGGACCTTCGGTCATTCTTGGCTCCGTCTGTGTATAGCTTCCATGGATCTAATTTTAACTCGTCCTCTGACTTGACCACTTTGTCATCGATCATTTCCTCCTCTGGGATTGTGAACTCAGCTATAAAGTCAGCCAGAGCTTGCCCCCTGATTGACCTCCGCAGCTGAAAATTTAAATCAAACTGACTTAATTCAATATTCCATTTGATCAAACGCCCCGATGCTTCGGGTCTCTGCAACATCTGCCTCATAGGCTGGTCAGTGTATATGGTTATTGGGTGAGCTTGGAAATAGTGACGAAGTTTTCGGGAGGCGATTAGGAGGCTGTAAGCGAGCTTCTCAATCCTGGGGTAGTTGCATTCATATTCAGAGTCGTTATTAGTCGCTGAAAATTCTAATCGTAGAGCGTAATATAACGACCGTCCCTGAGGAGTAACTAAGACGATTCCAGCTCCGGACCTTCGGTCATTCTTGGCTCCGTCTGTGTATAGCTTCCATGGATCTAATTTTAACTCGTCCTCTGACTTGACCACTTTGTCATCGATCATTTCCTCCTTTGGGATTGTGAACTCTGCTATAAAGTCAGCCAGAGCTTGCCCCCTAATTGACCTCCGCGGCTGAAAATTTAAATCAAACTGACTTAATTCAATATTCCATTTGATCAAATGCTCCGATGCTTCGGGTCTCTGTCCATTTGATCAAATGCTCCGATGCTTCGGGTCTCTGCAACACCTGCCTCATAGGCTGGTCAGTGTATATGTTTATTGGGTGAGCTTGGAAATAGTGACGAAGTTTTTGGGAGGCGATTAGGAGGCTGTAAGCGAGCTTCTCAATCCTGGGGTAGTTGCATTCATATTCAGAGTCGTTATTAGTCGCTGAAAATTCTAATCGTAGAGCATAATATAACGACCGTCCCTCAGGAGTAACTAAGACGATTCCAGCTCCAGACCTTCGGTCATTCTTGGCTCCGTCTGTGTATAACTTCCATGGATCTAATTTTAACTCGTCCTCTGACTTGACCACTTTGTCATCGATCATTTCCTCCTCTGGGATTGTGAACTCTGCTATAAAGTCAGCCAGAGCTTGCCCCCTGATTGACCTCCGCGGCTGAAAATTTAAATCAAACTGACTTAATTCAATATTCCATTTGATCAAACGCCCCGATGCTTCGGGTCTCTGCAACACCTGCCTCATAGGCTGGTCAGTGTATATGGTTATTGGGTGAGCTTGGAAATAGTGACGAAGTTTTCGGGAGGCGATTAGGAGGCTGTAAGCGAGCTTCTCAATCCTGGTGTAGTTGCGTTCTGCAGCTGCCAATTTCTTGCTTACATAATATACCGGCCTTTGCACTTTGTCTTCTTCTCGGACCAAGGCTGTGCTAACAGCGTGAGACGAAACCGCTAAGTAAACAAATAACTCTTCATGATCCACTGGCTTTGACAAAATCCGTGGTTTTTCTAGTAATTCCAATAAATTTCGAAAGGCCTCAACACAGTCCGGAGTCCATTCGAAGTTCTTCTTTCCCCTTTTAATCAAGTCAAAAAATGGGACACATTTGTCCGTTGCTTTGGAGATAAATCTACTCAACGCGGCTACTTTCCCTGCAAGACTTTGGACATCTTTGATTCTCCTCGGTTCTTCAATGTTCCTTATCGCTGCTATTTGGCTGGGATTGATTTCAATCCCTCGAGAGCTCACAATGAAGCCTAGAAACTTTCCCGATGCCACTCCAAATGAGCATTTCAAAGGATTCAAATTCATCCGATACTTTCGCAGGATACCAAACATTTCTGCCAAGTCTTGTGTATGGCTGGAGGACTGTTTCGATTTGACAAGCATATCATCCACATAAACTTCCATAGTCTTCCCTATTTGGTTATAAAACATCCTGTTCACCAAGCGTTGATAAGTGGCTCCAGCGTTTTCAATCCGAACGGCATGACCACATAACAATACAACCCCAAATTTGTAATGAAGCTCGTATGTTCTTGATATGGCACGTGCATAGGAATCTGGTTGTACCTGGAATATGCGTCCATGAAAGAAGTTCGTGTCCCGCTGTCGAATCTACAAGCTGGTCAATTTTGGGGAGTGGGAAGCTATCTTTCGGGCAAGCTTTGTTCAAGTCTGAAAAATCAATGCAAATCCGCCACTTTCCGTTTGGCTTCTTTACTAAGACAGGATTCGATATCCAGTCGGGATATGTCAAATCTCTAATAAATCCGTTCTCTTTCAGCTTCTCCACTTCTTCTTTTAGAGATGCCAACCTCTCTGGGCCCAGCACACGTCTCTTTTGCTTCACAGGCGGGTGTTTTGGGTTTATATTTAGTGAATGACTCATGACGGATGGCGATATCCCACACATGTCGGTGTGGGTCTAGGCAAACACGTCCAGGTTTGCCTTCAAGAAGTCAGTTAGTTCTTTGGCTCGATGTGGATCCAACTGGGATCCAATCTCAAAACTCTCGTCGGATCAGCTTCGTCAATGGATATGTCCACTGTCGCTTCATTAGGAGTCGCATTTCTAGCATCTGGTTCCTCATCTTTTCTGGGATCCAAGTTTTCAGGCGTTCCTTTGGGCAACTCCTTCGGGGCTGATCCCTCTAATTGCTACGCCGAACCCTCCTTTGGAGGAGGCGAGGCACCTTTACTCTCGATGTTAAGTCCCTTCATCAACATCTTTAACTCGGCAACATAACAAGCCCGTCCGGAAACTTGATCTCCTCTCATTACACCCGTTCCGGCTTCAGTTGGGAACTTAAGCAATAAACACCAAGGGACGATGCAAGCCCTGAACTCTGCAAGGGCAGGCCTTCCCAAAAATGTGTTGTAGGGCAAATCCATATCCAACATTACAAACTGAACCATTCGCACTCTTCGACGTTCCCCTTGCCCCAATGTTACGGGCAATTCTATATACCCCATTGAAGCTGTCGACGCTCCGTTGAAGCCTCGGATCCAGCCTTCGCATGGCTTCAAGTCTTCAGACTCAAGCTTCATCTGATCGAATGACTTTTTAAACAAAATATTAACAGAGCTTCCATTGTCTACTAACACCTTATGAACCAATGCCGGTCCAATGGTAGTGGTAATGACCAACGGATCGCCAATGGGTGACTGGATTCCGGTATTATCTCTGCTATGAAATATTACGTCATCAAACATTGTCCTCTGCTGTTTCACAGGGGTGACATCTTCCAAATCATCACATTCATCCACATCTACATGCTTAGCTGCATTAACGTATTGATCCATTGCTCTAAAACTGTGGATCGCTGGGTAGGGTCCACCTACTATGGTGTTAATAACAATTCCCTTGCCTTTCTGCTGCGCTGTAGGCTTGGGAGAAGATTGGTTCTGGTTTGGAGCCTGTTCTCCTTGCCCCCTGTCTCTTGGCGCAGCCTTATATTCATCCAATTTTCCTTCGCGTAGCAGCTTCTCAATCAAATCTCTCAAATGTCGACATTCATTCGTTGAATGCCCATGAGTTCCATGAAATAGACAAAATTTTCCAGTTGCTATTTCTTTCTCCGTTGAGTCCCAAGGCAGCGGTCTTTTGTATTGCAAAACATTGTATGTATCCAAATAAATGTTCTCCAGAGTGTCGTTCAGCGGGGAATAATTCTCATAAGTCTGGAACCGGGGTCTTTTGTTAGGATTACTTCCTCGATTCCTATTTCTTCTGTTACCATTTGTGTTACGGTTGTTGTTGCTGCCCGTGTTCCCATTATTGTCGTTTCCACTCTTGTTTCCCACATTCACCTCAACTTTCTCGGAACTTTCTCCAGACTGCTTCACGGCGACATTACTCTGAACAGCTTCTTTTGAAGCCGCTCCGAACTTCCTCTTTCTGTTTGCCCTTGCCTCCTCTCGTCTTAAGTGAATATCGGCCTTTTCATAGAATAACTCTCTCGTGGGAGGTGGCTTCCCAGAAAGATAATCTCCAAACTCGGAGTCAGGATCGACTCCTTCCATCAAAGCCATCAAGATGGTGGGCTCGTGCGGGTCACTGACTTCTGTCACAGCTAAGTTGAAATGGTCGAGATATGACTTCAAAGACTCTCCCGGCGCTTGCTTAATACTTGATAATTCAATAACACTCTTAGACTTTTGGGCATGGAGTCGGAACTGATTCATAAAACGTTCGCTTAATTCCCTAAAATTCGATATCGACCGAGGGGGAAGTCGGGTAAATCATAGCAGCGCCACGTCTTCTAAATAGATCGGGAAGGCTTTACACTTCACTGCGTCAGGGGCAGCAGCAGCATTCATGAGCCATGCGTATCACATCAAATGTTGTCCTAGATCGGTTCTTCCATTGTACTTGTCCATCTGCGGCAGGTTAAAACGTCGAGGAAACTGAAAGTTGAGGATGTCATCAGTAAAGGGAGTATGGCTTCGCTCAATGCCATAATCTTCATTGGTGTAGTTCCGACTTTCAGACATGATCTGGCGTACCATTGTCCATACGTCAGCATTGGTCAGGGGCCGTTCAGGCTCCCTGGCTCTGATATCCGGGTTCCTTCTGGGCTCTTGATCAGGGGACGCCCTCCTTCTGATGTTCGGGTTTCCTCTGGGCTCCTGATCAAGGGACGCCCTCCTTCTTCGAGCCGCTTCTGCTCTGCTTTGTTCCCTACGTTCCCGTTCGATCTCGGGAGGAAGGGGCTGGAGCATTTGTCCCTGAGTGGGATTGGTGAGGTTAGGGTCTCTGGGTAATACATGGGATCCCCGCATTGGTAACAACATAGGCTCTCTTAAGCTCGGATCATTGGGTCCTAGTACCCATGCAGCATCCCCGCGGGACCCCAAAGATCCGAACGTCAACTGCTCCAAATTCTGAGGTCGTTCGAGCGACCTTCTTTCACGGGGCCGTTCTTCCTCAGAAGAAGAAGACTGATCCGTTGGTGTGTGATGAACCGGGGATGGGGTTCTCTGTCTGCGGAGTTCGCTAATTTCTCTGCTCATGATTCTCATGTTCTCTTGCATCATGAGATTGGTGCGCTCGTGGATTTTCATAGCCTCCCTAGTTTTCTCAAGAATGTCAAGAAGGCACGAAAAATCTCCTTGGGTAATAGGCGCAGATGGATTAATCTGATCATTGATCCTGGTGGCTGGAGTCGGAGCATTTGGAGGAGCTCGAGTAGAGGTTCCAGCATCACCTATCGACGGATCGGATCGAAGCTGAGAAATCTGTTCGGGTCGGAGCTGGGAAACTTGTTCAGATCGGAGCAGAGCAACTTGTTCGGATCGGTTCGGATTAGGGGAGTGCACTGCTTCAGATTCTCCTACTCGAATCGGATCGGAGCTCTCTCCTTGAGTTCGGTTCGGATTTCCTGTATCTGTCCGATCCACTCCTGAGCTCTGCCCCCGAGACCTTGTCACAACCGCGTTTTGCTGATCTTCACCAACTCCGTTCCCTCGACCGGTTTGAACTTCCTTGCCTTTTCCTTTGGCCATAGTTCTTCAACAATCAACCAGCAAATATTCAAAAGCGTCGAAACTTGAGGATTAACTTATTTGAACTCAACGGTCCAAAAAGTAGAACGATAATCCGGAAAAACAGAGAATTCAAATGGTTCTCAGTGAAAGCACCAAAATGTTAGACCAAAAAGTGGTTCTAACACCTAAATTGACTAAAATCGAAATAAAAGAAGATCTAAAGTAAAATGGAGACACATAATTTATAGTGGTTCGGCGTTGAAAAGCCTACGTCCACTTTATAATCACTTTCCTTGATGATATAAATGTAAGTACAATGAGATATTCACTCACTTTTCACGTACATTCAATCAATTATCTCAGAATATATGTTGAATGACGATTTGGATTATCCGGGAATGCTGGAATTCGGTTCTTGAAAGTGTTTGAATTCTCAAAGTACCAAAAAATATCCTTTTAATTGTCTCTTGATGGGGTATTTATAGGTGTAAATTCACTCAGATTCGATCCGGGTCGGAGCTACGTGTCTTTCATCCCATCGTTCTCGGGCTCGGATGGACTCCAGTGTTGACAGTGCATCAGAGTAGTGGTCATCGTGGGTAGGAAATGGTCATAACCGCTCCGAATATTTAGGCGATCGTGGGGATGAAGGGATATGGAATGTGGGTTCGGTTCGGAGGAGCGAGCAGAAGGGGTTCGGATCGGGGCATCCGATCCGACCCGACCTGAGCTGAAACTGAGTCCTTGTCCATTTTGCTCTGTTCCGTCCCGAACTGGTAGTGGCCCTCCGATCCGACTGGTAGTAGCCCTCCGATTCGACTTGATAGTAACCCTCCGATCCGACCCGATAATTTCTGAGAAGAAATGTTCTTCAACGCTTGACATCTCGACTTTGTGTTGCCTAGTTCACAAAGTAGGTTAACAGCTAGTTTTCTAGTTTTTAGCCAATCGGAGTTGTTTTGTCAGTGTGCGACATTTACACGTGAACCGACAAATAATTTAAATTTAAAATAAAGCTATTTTTTCAAACGGAGTTGGTTTTCAACTATATAAATTTCATTGGATCTAGAACGTTAAGACGTAGCAGTGTGCATGTTTTCGTTACACTTGGAATTGGTGTAACAGGATATGTTTAACATGCAATGTTAAATAGCGTAACAAATTAACCATATTTAAATTAAATAATTTAAACTTCACCCCTAAGTAAAACTAATGCACATTCCTTTCCTATTATATCTTGTACAATAACATGCCGCAGCCATGTGTTTTCTTTTCAAATGTACAGCCTAATTTTTTTATTATTCTTGCTATTTGACTAGTCCCATCTTTGTGCACTGTCCTTTTTCCAAAGAGCAAAAAGTTCTGCAAACCTATCCTACAATCTACAAATCTTCTTGTGTGCATTCCAAAACTTCAACACCGTGATGGCGAAGCGATTCAGTTCCATGGAAACCAAGGCTCGGCATGCTATAAATAGCACCTCGTCATCTCCCATTTGTTTTGTTTACAATGTAAAAATGGCATAACACAACCAAAAGAAAAATGTATTTTTAGTTCCAACAATTTTTTTAAAAAAATCGTATATACCACCGAAAATCACAAATCAAGTTGTAATAAGTTCCTAAATTCAACCTTTATCTCTCAACCATTTTCGATTTTTATATTTCGTAGTTCGACGGTAAAGGTTGAGAACTAGGGCTGAGTTTATATTGAGATTAAGGGATCAATATGTGTATTCATTGGTGGAGGAGGGGTCAGCGAGGAGAGGCGGTCATGTAGCAATTTTTTTTGGAAATTCTAGAGTTAAAAGATGTCGCACTTGGAAGGTCACCATGCATGTCGATCGGAACAAGACGTCGTCGGAGTTGGTGCCCATGGTGTTGGCGAGTGCATTTTTCGTAGAGGGGTCGTCTATTGGTGTTCAGTTGAAGGTTCATGGAGTTTTTGGGAGTATCAGTGTGTGCATGCACAATTGGATATGGGAGGATCAAAATAAAAAGCTTTAGGAGGATTAAACTTTAGGAAAGAAGGTATATGTAAAAACCCGGATAATCAAAACCAATTTAAAATTTTTATTTTTGCTATTTTAATGAATTTTGATTATTTAAAATGATTTATTTTAAATAATAACAACAGAAAATTTATTTAAATCGAAGTTAGAACGATTTTTTTAATTTATTTATAAAAGGAATTGAAAATGGCGTGGTAGTTTGAAAATTCGATTCCAAATTTTAGTTCGATGTACAAGATCCAAAATAAATCGGATTTTAGCGAAACAAGAAATATTTGAATCTAAACATCTTTCCAACGAATTTGAAAAATCCAGATTTCATAGCGGGAATAAAAAGTTATGTCCAATTTAAAATTTAAAATAGTCGCTATGGAATATAATATAATATAATAAATAGCCATTTTGCAAACGACCTCTGTTTTTGACGAAACCACTTTTGTTGGATCCGGAATAAATTATTACTAGGTTTCAAATTTCATAATTTTTGGAATCAATGTATTTGAGAGTAGTAAATTCAAATGTGTTTTGACAATTTAAATTTGAATTGGATCGACCAAAAAATGACCATTTTTCAAACAGTCTCCAAATTCGATGAAATTAATTTTTTTAGGACCGTATCATCAAAACATAGCTAGATTTATTTTTCTGGAATTTTGGAGTCAGTATGTGTCCCTGGTAAATTTAAATGTACGTTTAAATTCAATATATATTGATTTATATTTTAATTTAAAGAAAAACTGATCATAGCAGCCAAATTGGGTTACAAAACATATCCCATTGTGTCCGGAATTGGGGTATTTAGCTAGGGGCGACAGTCTTTGGGTTTAATTTGGAGTTCGCAGCATGAAACGTGATAAGGAATTAATAAACAAATAAAATAATATTAAAATAAAAATATAAATACCCCCACCCATTATTCCAAAACCCTAATTCAGTAAATTAGAGCCGCCGCTATAAAACGGAAGGCCAGAATCGCACGAAATCTTTTCCCTAATTCGTGGTCGATCCATTCAATAAAATTCAAAGGTTCTAAAGGGAAATTTGAAGAGGGATGTGAAGTCTACGTTTTCATACGGTTGAGATTAATTATCGTGAGGTGGTTTGCGAGTTCCGGCGATTTCTAGGACCATTAATGATGCGAGTTGGCCGGGTTTGTGGAGGGTGGAAGGTAACTGTCGTGGCGACATTGTGCGGGTCTTAGATCTGAGGCCAGTGCCACGATAAGTGTGCGACGAGAAGCCCTAGTACGATGAAATGGGTTTAGTTTTGTGGTCGAATTTTCTATAGAACGAAGAGGGATGATGAGATTAGGGGGTAGGATTAATATTAAATTAATTTATTAATTATATTAAATTTATGTAATTAATATTAAAACCATTGTATCTCTTGCATCCGAAATCAGAAAATAACGAAAAAACCTTCGTTAGAACCGTGAAGAAAAATACCACAACATAGAATAGACCAGAATAGAAACGAAGAACATCAGAATTTCCGGAAAATTCAAACTCAAACAGAACAGAAAATTCAGAAATTAAAACTGATGGAGTGGAAACGAATGTGAGATCTCTCTCACACTCAGATTATTTCACAATAAATATATACAAGGATGCAGACAGGGCTTAGAAGCCCCCGACACTATTTATTGTACAGACCAGTTGATTGTTTGTTTGTTGTGATTGGGATTGTTATTGTTGTATATAAAACTTATATATGAACTGTATGTAAAAATTATTTATATAAATAAATATATAAATTATTATGAAATGAAAATAAAATAAATATTCATTTACAATCCGGATGGTTTGTTTATGTACACTTATTTATCTTATACTGATTGGGATGATAATTTTTACATATCGCCCAACTGCACAAATAATAAATTGTATTTGTTGTTTGAAAACCCTACATGGGTATTAAGATAATATTTGACATACACTGATCCCAATAATTATTGGTATGTAAATCAATGGGTTGACAGACTGCATAAGCATTACTTATTTATTTTAATGCTTATACAGTTATAGAATGCACTCTGGATGTTGTATGAATTTTTAATGATGGCTTATCATTATTGTTGCATATATGTGATGTTGAAATCCATATAAATAAAATTATATGGTAATTGTTTGAGTCTGATTCCAATTCAGAATTAACGAATATTTTAAAATAATATTAAGTGAATATTGAAATATGAAGCCGTCTTAAGTAGTTAAACGCCATTTTAACACGAATGGGAATTTTGTCGATTTTATTCATTTTATAATGAATATCGAAAAGTGATTTCAAAATCTGATATTTTGAAAATATTATCATTTAAATATTATAATGATATGGAATATTCAAATTTGATTTAAATTTGAAAATGAAATTGAAATAGATTTAAAATGAATTTATAAACTTACTCATAAGGGATATTCAAATTTGAAAATGAAATTGAAATCTATTTGAAATGAATTTATAAACGAATTCACAAAGAATATTCAAATTTGATTTAAATTTGAAAACGAAATTGAAATCGATTTGAAATGAATTCATGAACGAATTTATAAAGAATATTTAATTTTGATTTGAATGTGAAAATCAAATTGAATTTAAAACAAATTTATATAAAGAATATTCAATTTTGATTTGAATTTTAAAATAGAATTGAAATCGTTTTAAAATGAATTTAAAACGAATTGAAATGGAATTGAAATCGATTTGAAATGAATTTAAAACAAATTGAAATTGAATTGAAATCGATTTGAAATGAATTTATATTGGAATATTCAATTTTGATTTGAATTTGAAAATGGAATTGAAATCGTTTTAAAATGAATTTAAAATGAATTTATAATGGAATATTCAGTTTTGATTTGAAATTGAAATGGAAGTGGAAATCGTTTTTAAAACGAATTTAAAACGATTTATAAAATTTGTTTTAAATGGAAATCGATGAAACATATAATATATATATTACATATGTTATATTGGCCTGAATAGAACGCGCCGCGCAGCGACTGTTCGCGAATTTCGACCATTAACTTCAAATTGATGTTACGGGAGGTCAAACAATCGGATTCTCCTAAAACCAAAACCGTTGGGTTCGTATCGAAAAGAGCATTCCAGTGGATACAAGAGATTTGAAATCTAACGGTTGGATTTGGAGATATGTCCAAATCAATTTCATAAAAAGTCGCTATGGATGCAGTTCGGTGGCCGTTATTGGAAACCGACTATACGGGCGATAATAAAAATTATTAAAAATGTGGAAAAATTATGTAAAATCATAATAAACTATTTGGAAAGATTTTGGATGAAAAATTTCTAGTTTTGAAAAGATAAAAAATATATTTTTATTGAAATGAACTAGTTATTATCTAGAATTATAATTTATTTATTTTTAGAAATAAATAAATTGGATTTGAAAATGGTTTTAAAATAACCAGAATTTTCCAATGAATAAATTGGAATGGATTTGGAATGAAAATAATCTTTGGAATATTTCGATATTAAACTCCGTGAGTACAGATATTGTTGAGGAATTTGGAAGATATATATTTGTATCGTTATTCCAATACGATATCCATTGGTTTTAGAATTTGATATTGAATATAAGCCGATATATTTTCTATTTAGAGCCTTGTATTTGATATCAAATTGAATTTTGGGTTTGTCGTGGACGGTGTCTTCATTAACACTATTTTTAAAACCAGTACAGAAAAGAATAAATCTTTAAATTAAGATTTAGTGAAGTTTTTCCAATTAATTAATATTTAATTCGAATTGAATAAAAGAATTAGTTTTTGCGTTTATCATGAACGGTGTTTTAAATAACACTTTTTTTTAACCCATAACAGTGAAGAATATGATTTGGAATTTATAATCTTTTAATTAAGATTTATGGAATTTCCAAAGTAAAGATTTCCAATTTAATATATTAAACTGGAATTGAATGGAATTCGATTTGGTAATAATCGAAGTGAGTTTCTGTGGAGGAAGACTGTTAATATATATGGAATTTGAAAGACTTTGTCGATACTCCATTTATATTATTAGTCGGATATGGAAATTGATATATTGATCTGTATCCGTGAAGATTCCATGGTTAATGGAATGGTATTTTGGGTTTATCATGAACTATGTTTTAAATGACATTGGTTCTTTAACCGAGGTAAAGACAGGATTACATGTCTAACATTGTATTTTGATCCTGTATTCGTTGATCTCTGCTAAATATATATCTGTTTGGTGGCAGAGAATTTATTCTCTTACTTAACACCCTTCTCTAAGACGTACGAGCTTAGAGGTTATATATCGGCATAAATCAAGGGTACGGTGTAGATCGTCGATGCGACATGTTTGATTTCCCAAAGTTAAATAATCATTAATATTGATTTTTGGGGAGATTAAAACTAAGTGGAGTTTTAGTGAATCTTTAATTAGATTGAAAAGTGAATGTGATAATTAAAATTATCAATTTAAGAAAATGATCGAGAATGGAGTATCACCAGTTTTGCTCTAAACGATAGTTAAATCTTTAATTAGATTTGAACATGAAATGGTAATTAATTTTTACCGATTAACACCGTGGTGTTAGATATGGAGCATTACCAGTTTGCTCCATGGGATGAATAGGTTGGGATTGGGAAAATAAAAGAAATGATTACTTCAGTAAGGTGCGCTAATCCCGACTAGTTTGGGAAACCTTAATTTGGTTTAAATTGTGAAAAGAACATTTGAGTAAAAGGATATTTTGGAATGGAATGAGGCGTATGATGTGTTGTTATAGTGCTTGATTGTAAGATACACGAGTTATTTGGAAAGGCCGGATTTATCCTATACTGAATAACTGATACGACGAAAAGTCGAAGAGATTGAAGATGGTGCAAGAGCAACGATCTTCACATCAAATGGATGGGTTGCTACTGTTTCTCATGATGGGAATAGCTACCTTAAAGGGGCTACAGTGGTAGCCATCCGGACATACTTGTTGATTGTACGGATATGTGAGGGCCTCTCTCCTGTATTAGACATACGGGACGAGGAATAAGGTGCCTCCGGTTTCGTTCAGATCTAGAACAGACTTGTAAATGGATGGTGTGTCTGACATTGTAATCCTTTACACTGTATTCGTTGATCTCTGCTAAATATATATTTGTTTGGTGGTGGAGAATTTATTCTCTTGCTTAACACCCTTCTTTGAGACGTACGAGCTCAGAGGCTATATATCGGCAGAAATCAGTGGTACAGTATGGATTGATAGTGTGGCAAGCTGAGATGCAATGATCCAAACCTTTGTTGAAAAGAAAAGTTTGGTGGATGATGATCAAAGCACAGCTTTAATATAGCACAGCTTTGTGTACCATTAATTCGCGAGCCTCACACACCGGTATGATGGCAAACTGATGGTTAGATCAGTATGCTTTAGAGATGAGGATAGACATCCCATGCGTTGTCATGGATTCGATCGACCGAGATGATACTAGTTGTGGTCGACCCACACCAGTAGGAATAGGGCACACCCCCCGATTCCCAGATGGATATAGTTAGCAGTGTTTTCCAATGCTTTGACGTAAGCCGTGGTAACTTGTTTCCCGGTTTGTGCGGATGTGCATTACAGCGTTTTCGCATGCCTGCGACGTAAGCCATTGGGAATTGCACTACGCGATAGATTTTTCGGACCAGGAGCCACCAGAATGGAAATCCAAACTTCCAATACGACATTTTTTGCGGTTTTGAGTGTAGAACCTAGTATGGCGACATGATATATGGTACCCATGCCGTATATTATTGATACATTTATATTTGAAGTTGATTTCTTTACTTATAGTAATAATAAAGATTTGTTTTAAAACGTACCAAGCATATTTGGCTATTATAAGGTAAAACTCTATCCTCCGACTTGCATTGCATTGTGTGATGGTACCTGAGTCTTATAATAACTTCATTTTTCTTTATTTAGCATTGCGCTGTTTGTTTTAGGCACTAGTATTCTTGAGGGTAAACCCGTTCCGTGTTATACAGTGTGGTCCCTCGATTTACCTCATTTTAAAGTAAAGTTTTAAATAACTGTTTTAGTTCTTGCACCAGTCCTATAACTGACCTGGAGTTTATTATTTTAACCTAAGCTCTGGGTGCACATAGTTTCCACGCGGGAAGCTAGTTGTTTTGGTTTTGCATATTTATTTATATAGGATCCTGGATTTACAACTGGAGCTATACTCGGAACGCTTTGTATCCGTGTATTTCATTCAGTTGTGCTAGTTATTGTATTTTCCGCTATGCATTGTATTTATACATTTTATTTCCGCTGCTATATTTTAAAATCTCTGATATTTTTCTATGTAATATTTATTTATACTCTGAATATACTTGTATTCTGATGGAATTTTTGTAAATAGCAGTGAAAGTTCTTCTGTTTATTTTACGATTTGTCTTGTTCTCGAAGCAGTCCGCCTTCTTGTTCGGTTTAGGCCGGCCGGGAAGCACGGGTCGGCACATTTGGTATCAGAGCTTTGGTTTACAGAGCTTGAGAACATGACATATTAGAACCGAACGAAAAAATCCATCGGAGATTGGATTAGTAATATCCAATGGGAATGACTTGTTAGAGATGGGATCAGTTGTATCCTAGAACAAGTGTGAAGGGTGTTATTTCTAAAATAAAAATGAAAACAAACTTTGCTTTGAAAATTTAAACCTTATTATATGTACTTGAATATTTTATTTTATATTAATTTTGGACTATGGGTATAAGAAGATTTTTAATATACGTCTGATCCATGTGTATTTGAAGTCTGAAATATACTGGGTAGATATTAAATCACACTCTAGTCGCCGGAGATGATTCTGATGATAGCGATCGCATCATCAACATGTGTATTCGAGTTTCGAAAGTGGATATCTATATATTTCCAATCGATTAGTGTGAGAACCAAAACCTTATTTTCAATTTATTGCTTGGAATTTGACACTAGAAATATGATTTTTGAATATATATATATATATATATATATAAGTATACATTGTAAAATTTAACCAACAAATTGATTGTTGGTTGTGTTGTTTGATTATTGGTTTGATTAATTAAAATTTTGAACCACTAAGCTAATTTAGCATCAAATATTGAACTGAATTGAAAATTGACTGGAATTGCATGCATATATGTACATGTATATATACACATTGTTGAACAAGTTATGGATAAACTGCTAAGAAAAGAAATTAAATTTTATGCCTGATAAATAGTTACGTGTTTACTAGCTTTTTTTTTTAAAGATTTATGGGCCTAAGGCTGGCTGCTTGGCAATTTTCTTTTTCTTTTAAAGGTTTATGAGCCTAAGGCTGGCCGGTTGGCAATTTTCTTTTTCTTTTAAAGGTTTATGAGCCTAAGGCTGGCCGCTTGGCAATTTTCTTTTTTCTTTTAAAGGTTTACGAGTATAAGGCTAGTCGCTTAGCATTTTCATTTTCATTTGGGTGGATGAGGGCCCTGTGAGGCTAGTTGTGGTTTTAAATGTCAACCCATACAAAGGAGGTTATGGCGAAATATTTCGAAAATTTATGGTATTAGCCAAATTTTTGAAGAATTAAAAAATTCTTAGAAACTGAAAAGTTGAAGAATGAATGCCAAAATGAAAGTTGAGTTGGTTAGTTAAACAACTTTCAGCTTCGTTCCTTTTCGAGGAGGAAAAGATTTTAAGTAGGGGAGATTGTAACAACGCGGAAAATCAGAACCAATTTTTTTTTTTTTTTTGGCTATTTTAATGAATTTTGATTATTTAAAATGATTTATTTTAAATAATAAAGACTGAAAATTTATTTAAATTGAAGTTAGAATGAATTTTTTTAATTTAATTATAGGAATTGAAAATGGCGTGGTAGTTTGAAAATTCGATTTCAAATTTCAATTCAATGTACAGGATTCAAAATAAATCAGATTTTAGCAAAACAAGAAATATTTGAATCTGTTTGAAAATATCTTTCCAACGAATGTGAAAAATCTAGATTTCATAGTGGGAATAAAAAGTTATGTCCAATTTCAAATTTAAAATATTCACTATGGAATTTAATATAATATAATATAATAAATAGCCATTTTGCAAACAACCTCCGTTTTCGACGAAACCACTTTTGTTGGATCCGGAATGTCAAATTATCGCTAGCTTTCAAATTTCATAATTTTTGGAACCAATATGTGAGCGTAGTAAATTTAAATGTGTTTTGACAATTTAAATTTGAATTGGATAAACCAGAAAATGACCATTTTCAAATGGTCTCCAAATTCGACGAAATTAATTTTGTTAGGACAGTATCATCAAAACATAGCTAGATTTATTTATCTGGAATTTTTGGAGCCAGTATGTGGCCCCGGTAAATTTAAATATATGTTTAAATTTAATATATATTGATCTATATTTTAATTTAAAGAGAAACTAAGCGTAACAACCGAATTAGGTTACGAAACATATCCCATTGTGTTCGGAATGGGGGTATTTTGCTAGGAGCGACAGTCGTCGGATTTAATTTGGAGTTCATAGTGTGAAACGTGATAAGGAATTAATAAACAAATAAAATAATCTAAAAATATAAATATAAATACCCCCCCATTATTCCAAAACCTAATTCAGTAAATTGGAGTCGCCGCTATAAAACAGAAGGGCAGAATCCCATGAAATCTTTTCCCCAATTTGTGTTCGATCCATTCAATAAAATTCAATGGTTCTAAAGGAAAATTTGAAGAAGGATGTGAGGTCTACGTTTTCATACGGTTGTGATTAATTATCGTGAGGTGGTTTGCGAGTTTTCTGGCTACAAACTTATGTCGTTCGTCGCCGATTTCTGGGATCATCGATGATGCGAGTTGGCTGGTTTTGTGGAGGGTGGAAGGTGGCGGTCGTGGTGACATCGTGGGGGTCTTAGATCTGAGGTCGGTGCCTCGATAAGTGTGCGATGAGAAGCCCAAGTATGATGAAATGGGTTTTGTTTCGTGGTCGGATTTTCTACAGAACGAAGAGGGAAGATGAGATTAGTGTATGCGATTAATATTTAATTAATTTATTAATTATATTAAATTTATGTAATTAATATCAAAACCATTGTATCTCTTGCATCCGAAATTAGAAAATGACGAAACAATCTTCGCATGAACTGTGAAGAAAAATACTACAACATAGAACAGACCAAAACGAAAACGAAGCACATCATAATTTCAGGAAAATTCAAACTAAAAAAGAACAGAAAATTTAGAAATTAAAACTGACCTAATGGAAACGAATGTGAGATCTCTCTCACACTTAGATTATTTTACAGTAAATATATACTAGGATGCAGATGGGCTTAAAATCCCCTAACTCTATTTATTGTATGGACCAGTTGGTTGTTTGTTTGTTGTGATTGGGATTGTTATTGTTGTATATAAAAATTATTTATATAAATAAATATATAAATTATTATTAAATTAAAATAAAATAAATATTCATTTACAAAATGGAAGGTTTGTTTATGTACACTTATTTATCTGATATTGATTGGGATGATAATTTTTACACATCGCCCAACTGCACAAATAATAAACAGTATTTGTTGTTTGAAAACCCCACACGGGTATTGGGATAATATTTGACATACATTGATCCCAATAATTAGGGGTATGTCAATTGATGGGTTGACAGACTGTATAAGCGTTATTTATTTATTTTAATGCTTATACAGTATTAGAATGCACTCTGGATGTTGTATGAATTTTTAATGATGGCTTATCATTGTTGTTGCATATGTGCGGTGTCGAAATTTATAAAAATAAAATTATATGGTAATTGTTTGAGTCTGATTCCAGTTCAGAATTAATGAATATTTTAAAGTAATATTAAGTTAATATTGAAATGTGAAGCCGTGTTAAGTAGTTAAATTCCATTTTAACTTGAACAGTGTCAATTTTATTCATTTTATAATGAATATCGAAAAGTGATTTCAAAATCTGATATTTTGAAAATATTATCATTTTAATGTTATAATGATAAGGAACATTCAAATTTGATTTAAATTTGAAAATGAAATTGAAACCGATTTGAAATGAATTTATAAACGAATTCATAAGGAATAATCAAATTTGATTTAAATCTGAAAATGAAATTGAAATCGGTTTGAATTGAATTTATAAACGAATTCGTCAGGAATATTCAAATTTGATTTTAATTTGAAAATGAAATTGAAATCGTTTTGAAATGAATTTATAAAGAATATTCAATTTTGATTTGAATTTTAAAATCAAATTGAAATTGTTTTAAAACGAACTTATATAAAGAATATTCAATTTTGATTTGAATTTGAAAATAGAATTGAAATCGTTTTAAAATGAATTTAAAACAAATAGAAATCGATTTGAGTTGAAAGTTGAGTTGAAATCGATTTGAAATGAATTTAAAACGAATTGAAATTGAATTGAAATCGATTTGAAATGAATTTTAAACGAATTGAAATTGAATTGAAATCGATTTGAAATGAATTTAAAAGGAATTGAAATTTAACTGAAATCGATTTGAAATGAATTTATTAAAGAATTTATATTGGAGTATTCAATTTTGATTTTAATTTGAAAATGGAATTGAAATCGTTGTAAAATGAATTTAAAACGAATTTATAATGGAATATTTAGTTTTGATTTGAAATTGAAATGGAAGTGGAAATCATTTTTAAAACAAATTTAAAACGATTTATAAAATTCGTTTTAAACTAGATATATAATATATATATTATATATATTATAATACCTGAATAGAACGCGCTGCGCAGCGACCGCTCGCGAATTTCGACCATTAACTTCAAATTGATGTTACGGCAGATCCGATCGTCGAATTCTCCTAAAACCGGAACCGTTGGGTTCTTATCAAAAAGAGCTTTCCAATGTATACAAGAGATTTGAAATCAAACGATTGGATTTGGAGATATGCCCAAGTCAATTTCAGAAAAGGTCGCAATGGATGCAGTTCGGTGGCCGTTATTTGAAACCGGGGCGATAATAAAATTATTAAAAATATGAAAAATTATGTAAAATCATAATAAATGACTTGAAAAGATTTTAGATAAAAAATTCCAGTTTTGAAAAGATAAAAATATATTTTTATTGAAATGAACTAGTTATTAACTAGAATAATAATTTATTTATTTTTAGAAATAAATAAATTGGATTTGAAAATGGTTTTAAAATAACCAGAATTTTCCAATGAATAAATTGGAATGGATTTGGAATGGAAATAATCTTTGGAATACTTCGATATTAAATTCCGTGATTATACGGGTATTGTTGAGGGATTTGGAAGATTTATATTTATATTGTTATTCCAATACGATATCCATTGGTTTCAAAATTTGATATTGAATATAAGCCGATATATTTTCTATTCAGAGCCTTGTATTTGATATCAAATCGAAGTTTGGTTTGCCGTGGATAGTGTCTTCATTAACACTGTTCTTAAACCCAGTTGAGAAAAGAATAAATCTTTAAATTAAGATTTAGTGAAGTTTTTCCAATTAATTAATATTTAATTGGAATTGAATAAAAGAATTGAGTTTTGGGTTTATCGTGAACGGTTTTTTAAATAACACTTGTTTTTTAACCCGAATAACAGTGAAGAATATGATTTGGAATTTATAATCTTTTAATTAAGATTTATGGAATTTCCAAAGTAAAGATTTCCAATTTAATATATTAAATTGGAATTGAATGGAATTTGATTTGGTAATAATCGAAGTGAGTTTCTGTGGAGGAAGACTGTTAATATATATGGAATTTAAAAGACTTTGTTCATATTCCATTTATATTATTAGTCGGATATGGAAATTTATATCGATTATATATTGATCTGTTTCCGTGAAGATTCCATGGTTAATGGAATGGGATTTTGGGTTTATCGTGAACTGTGTTTTAAATGACATTGGTTCTTTAACCTAGGTAAAGATAGGATTACATGTCTATCATTGTATTTCGATCCTGTATTCGTTGATCTCTGCTAAATATAAATCTTTTTGGTGGCAGATAATTTATTCTCTTGCTTAACACCCTTCTCTAAGACATGCGAGCTTAGAGGTTATATATCGACCGAAATCAATGGTACGGTGTAGATTGTCGATGCGGCATGTTTGATTTTCCAAAGTTAAATAATCATTAATATTGATTTTTAGGGAGATTAAAGCTAAGAAGAGTTTTAATGAATCTTTAATTAGATTAAAAATTGAATGTGATAATTAAAATTATCAATTAAAGAAAATGATCGAGAATGGAGCATCACCAGTTTTGCTCCAAGCAATAGTTAAATCTTTAATTAGATTTGAACGTGAAATGGTAATTAATTTTTACTGATAACATCGTGGTGTTAGATATGGAGCATTACCAGTTTGCTCCATGGGATGAATAGGTTGGGATTGGGAAAATAAAAGAAATGATTACTTCGGTATGGTGCACTAATCCCGACTAGTTTGGAAAACCTTAATTTGGTTTAAATTGTGAAAAGAATATTTGAGTAAAAAAATATTCTGGAATGGAATGGGGTGTATGATGTGTTGTTATAGCAGTTGATTATAAGATACGCGAGTTATTCGGAAAGGCCGGGTTTATCCCATTCTAAACAACTGATACGACGAAAAGTCGAAGAGATTGAAGACGGCGCAAGACCGACGATCTTCACATCGAATGGTTGGATTGCTACTGTTGCTCATGATGGGAGTAGCAACCTTGAAGGGGCTACAGTGGTAGCTGGCCGGAAGTACTTGTTGATTGTACGGATATGCGAGGGCCTCTCTCCTGTATTGGACATACAAGACGAGGAATAAGGTGCCTACGGTTTCGTTCAGACCTAGAATGGACTTGTAAATGGATGGTGTGTCTAACATTGTATTCCTTTATACTATGTTCATTGATCTCGGCTAAATATATATCTATTTGGTGGCGGAGAATTTATTCTCTATCTTAACACCCTTCTCTGAGACGTACGAGCTCAGAGATTATATATCGGCAGAAATCAGTGGTACAGTATGGATTGATAGTGTGGAATGGTGAGATGTAGTGATCCAAACCTTTGTTGAAAAGCAAAGTTTGGTGGATGATGATCAAAGCACAGCTTTAATATGGCACATCTTTGTGTAGCGTTAATTCGTGAGCCTCACACACTAGTATGGTGGCAAACTGATGGTTAGATCAGTATGTTTTAGAGATAAGGATAGACATCCCACGCATTGTCATGGATTCGGTCGATCGAGGTGATACTAGTTGTGGTTGCCCCATACCAGTAGGGGTAGGGCACACCCCCCCAATTCCCAGATGGATAGAGTTAGCGATGTTTTCCAATGCTTGGACGTAAGTCACGGTAACTTGTTTCCTGGATAGTGCGGATGTGCATTACGGCGTTTTCGCATGCCTGCAACGTAAGCCATTGGGAATTTAACTACGCGATAGATCTTTCATATCAGGAGCCACCAGTATGGAAATCCAAACTTCCAATACAACATTTTTTGCGGTTTTGATTGTAGAGCCTAGTATGGCGACATGATATATGGTACCCATGTCGTCTATGATTGATACATTTATATTTGAAGTTGATTTCATCACTTATAGTAATAATAAAATATTTGTTTTGAAACGTACCAAGCAGATTTGGCTATTATAAGGTAAAACTTTATACTCCGGCTTGCGTTGCATTGTGTGATGGGACCTGAGTCTTATAATAGCTTCATTTTTCTTTATTTAGCATTGCGCTGTTTGTTTTAGGCACTGGTATTCTTGGGGGTAATCCCGTTTCGTGTTATACGGCGTGGTCCCTTGATTTACCTTATTTTAAAGTAAAGTTTTAAATAACTGTTTTAGTTCTCACACCAGTCCCATGACTGACCTGGAGTTTATTGTTTTAACCTAAACTCTAGGTGCCCAAATTTTCCACATGGGCAGCTAGTAGTTTTAGTTTTGCAGATTTATTTATACATGATCCTTGATTTATAGCTGGAGCTATATTCGGAATGCTCTGTAGCTATATATTTCATTCGGTTGGGCTAGTTATTGTATTTTCCGCTATGCATTGTATATATACATTTTATTTTAGCTGTTATGTATTAAAATCTCTGATATTTTTTTATGTAATATTTATTTATACTCTAAATATTCTTGTATTCTGATGGAATTCTTGTAAATAGGAATGAAATGTTCTTCTATTTATGTTCCGATTTGTCTTGTTCCCAAAGTAGTCCGCCTTCTTGTTCGGTTTAGGCCAGCAGGGAAGAACGGGTCGCCACATTATACTATTGCATACGTAGTGGGTTTTAAATTGGCCTGTTCAAATTATGGGTTGTTGTGGTACAGTGTGCTTTGGGCCTACCATAATTTAAAATAAATTAAAGTAAGGGTAACGTGTGGGGAAGGTTGCATGAAAATGTTTGGGGAAGAATACAGTTCAGGTGGGGAATAATTAAATGTATCGGCGAAAAGGAGGAGGGGTGTGGGCTAGATACGTAGCTAGGCTTCGGGACTTCAAGGAAAAAAAGAAAAAAATGGACAGTAGATAACAAAAAGTGAATGCAACAGCGTGGATAAATTTGAGAGGAAAGTGACGGGTTGGAACCAGAATAAAGCACTGGAAAGTTTTACTTTGAAGCACGAAACATTTCGACCAATTAATCCTAAACAGAAGGGTAATTAATTAATTTGTAATTAAAATATAATTCAGTTAAATTTAAACCGTATAACTTATAATTCGTTAATACGTGAATAGATTGGAATAAAACAAATAGATCGGAACCATAGAGGAGAACTACATTCTGGAGTTGGAATAGTGGAAGCCGGAAGCAGTTGGAGTCTTTATTTAAATAATCGTATGTTTAATTTAATTAAACCAAAACCGTTTTAACAACGAACATAACCAAGGTGAGTTAAACTCACTTAGTTGTCCCACTTATTTTTTATAAGTCGGATTTTAATGTTTGTATGTTGTGTTTGCTAATTATTGACTGATTGATGATTGTTTGTTGAATATTTTTATATATTGTTTAAATTAAACGTTTGTTTAATTTAAATGGAATCGTTATTTTAGCAATTAATTCCAATAGAGTTGACTTACCTTGTTGGTTATATAATAATATAAAGGTGTTTAATTTAATAATTGGATGCTTAAATTGTTGTTGTTAATTGACCGTTAATTATTCATGATATTATATTGCAACATTAAAAAGATGATTTTATTTGAGGTAACATATTTAGATGCACGAAAAAATAGGTTGGAGGAATCCAACTGGATGCCTCATTAATATTGATAACGTTTATCAATATAATTTGTTATGTTTGATTTGATGTGAAATTGGGTTATATTTCATGGGTTGGGTAGTTAAGTAGACATTGTCTTTTTAAGTACCGTCAACATCAAATAAAGATTTTTGGAACCGATTTACAAGTCAATTCCAAAATGTTTTCAAAACCGAATTTAACTAATCAAGGACTAACTGGAATTGATTATTATTTTTAATAATGAAAGAAATGGGATTATTTAATTAATTATATTATTAATTAATTAATTAATTTAAATAGAAGTATTGGAGAATGTAGTTTTGATGACAACAACTTTATTTCAATTATCATTGATTATAAAATATATGCTAACACTTTTTGTATAGAATATATATATATATATATATATATATATATATGTGTGTATGGGGCGGCTATTGGAACACAGAATTAAACACAAACCTGGAGACACAAAGCCTCAGCCATTAGATCTTTTTGTCTTTATGTAGAGAGGTGTAATTCATGGGGTGATCCAATGGTGGAGATTAGTTGTGTCACCAATTGTGTCTAAATTTTGTGTCCCAGTAGAATTTTCTATATATATATATATATGTAAATGCAGGAATTATATACAGGAAATATTACTAAAGACTGTACAGTTATAAAGATGACAGAGATTCAAAGATCGGAGAAATTTCAAGACTCATGAGTAATCAAGATTTCAAAATTTCAAGAGTTCAAGATTAATATAATTATAGAGTCTAGATTTTGTAAGACTCTAAATAGCACTCCAGGATCAAATTCAAAATTTGATTGTCAATTCTATCCTCAATCCTCTCTATTTTGGTTTTCATTTTTTTCCTTAATCCTCTATTTTGTTTTTCTGTTTTTCTATGTGTTTCTATTTTTATTCTTCTTTGATTTTCAAACTTAATTTTTATACTTTATATTTATACATTATATAGTTTAAAACCATATAATTTTATAAATATATTTATATAGTTTAAAAGTATATTTTCTTATGATTTTCTATCAGAGGATATTGATTTACAACATTAGAATTTTATTCAATAATTTTCAGAATTAGTTTTATATCAAAAAACTTGAAATTTTTTTGAAAATAAAAAATGTACATGAGTATGTCGAAATAGCAAAATATGTATGTCGACATATAACAACTATTTTGCTAATTTTGAAGGAAAGTGTCTTTTCACTATTTGAAATGCTTCAGAACCGTTGCAACCCTTCATACTCTATAAAAATGGTTAAAGCCGAGTTTTTTAACATATCTTCTTCTCCAACTTCATCCTTTTTCATCCTTCCATTATTTTTAATCATTTCTATGGTTTTTACACTTATACTCTGCCGAATTCACTTCTGAATTGATCAAACTTCTTCTATTTACACTCTCTGCTCTCTATTCTCTGAATCAAGAGCTATTGAAGAGTTATAGGGCTGTTTTGTAATTGCTTGGGTTGAATAAACCCTATTTATAAGTCAAAAGAGTAATCGATGTATCCTTATAGCCGTGAAATTAAGGAATAGGAGTCGGTATGCCCTTGTTGAGCCGTGAAATCAAGGGATAGGAGTCGGTGTCTCCTAGTTGAGCCGTGAAATCAAGGAGGTTGTATTTGACTATTGGAAATAGTAATAAAACTCTGCACAATCTAGCATTGTGCAGGACTGGAAATAGGAGTGATCCGAACCAGTATAAAATCCGGTGTGTTCTTTCCTTTTATGCACTATTGTTTTTTGTTTATTTTTGTTCTATGTTTCACTCTGTGTCTGTGATTGTGTTTGTGTTGTTTGATTCACCCCATAGTTCACTTTAGATTTTTGTTTTGTTTAAAAACTTACAAATACTATTTTCCCCTTCTAGTGTTTGCTTTGCCTCAACGATCCATTCCACAGTCCCTAACAATTGGTATCAGAGCAAGGTCTTTCAAAAAGTTCATAATCTGATTTTTGATAATTTGGTAAAATGGCAACCAACACTAGTAGCAATAATAGTTCTTTTATAGAGGGTCAATCCACTATTAGACCATCATTGTGTAATGGTAGTAATTATTCATATTGGGCATGTAGGATGAAAATCTATTTACAGTTTGTAGGATTAGACACATGGAATAGTACACAAAATGAATATGTTGAACCCACAACTGCATTTGCACAATGGACAAATGAACAAAAAGCTACTACATAGAGCAATTATAAAGCCATGAATATGTTTTTTTTTTTTCATTAGGTAGAAATGAGTTTAATAGAGTATCTGTATGTAAGACTGATTATGAAATCTTGAGAACTTTACAGGTTACTCAAGGAGGAACTAGTAAAGTTAAACAGACTAAGATAGGCATGCTAGTCAATCAATTTGAATTATTTAAAATGAATGAGAATGAGTCTATTTCAGATATGTATTGCAGATTTCAAGAGATAATGCATTCACTAACAACACTCGGAAAAACTTATTCCGAAGCAGATCAAGTCAGAAAATTATTAAATTCGTTAACTCAAGAATGGGATTAGAAGACTTTGGCTGTAGAAGAAGCCAATGATGTCAATGAAATGAAGATTGAAGAGTTAATTGGGAATTTAATGTCATATGAAGTTCAATTACAGAAAAGAAAAGAAAATAAGATCAACTGAAAATAAATCTATTGCACTGAAAGCCACAACAAATGATTCTGACTCAAGTAGTGAAGATGATGAAGAAACAATATTCATGACAAATCAGTTTAGAAGATTTCAAAAATATAGAAGGAAGGGTTATATCAAGCAAATTCAAAATTAAATGATGGAAGATGTTTTAACTACAACAAACCAGGGCATGTTAAGAAAATGTATCCATATCCAGACTGATCTACTCAACAAACGGACAACACCAATTCATCAAGGAAAAGAAAGAAAGCATATGCAGCAAAATTAGATGATTCAGATTCGCCATCAAGTGATGAAGAACCAAAAACTGGAAATAGAAATATATGCTTTACAACAATTTAGAGTTCAGAAGATCATGAAGAAAAGGATCAAAAAACCGGGTATGCATTAATTAAATTTTAATTTTATTTAGTTGAATGGTTGATTTGTTTGTTTGCTTTGATTTGAATTTAAAACTTTAAAATTTAATAAACTTTTTGAAATTTGAATTTTGAAATTCAAAATAATAATATAATATTAAATAACCAATAAATTAATAAAAATAAATTGTTTGTATGTTTATTAGGATTAGAAGTATTTCAGGAAATCGTTAAACCTGAAATATAAATCAATAATTTAATTCAAAGCTTGAAAATCCAAAATCATTTTGAGATAAGCCTTGTATGTCGACATACAGAAATATACATCTCGACACATCCAATAGTTTTTGAAATTTAAATTTTGAATTTCAAAAGTTTGAACTTTTAAACTTCCCTCTAATCTTTTCACCAACTCCCAAGGTCTGAAAAGGTGTCCTTTCAATCCGAAAAGTTGTGCCTATTCAATTCATATTCATCAAATTCATATCTATTTATTTTCTATATATATCCATCCTTTCTACCTTTCATTCACATCTCAAAATAACATTCTTTATATCTATCCTCCTCAAAATTATCATATCAATGGCTTCCTCAAGTTTATCTCAGAAATTGAAGATAAACAAAACCATAAAAGGTTATCTTTACAATGACAAAGAGGCCACTAAAACCTATGGTGACTATTTAGCAAATGTTAAAGTTAACATGGGTTCTTTCGCCGTCTTTAGCGACTTTCCATCTTATGATCTTGTCTCTCTCATCCAACACAATGAAATTTTGAGTCCAATTGACTCTCGTGATAACGACGAAGTATGTTATCCCAAACTCATGAAGATGTTCTCTGCAAATCTCAACCACGGATTTTATCAAGGCAACGAAAACCAAATTTGGAGTACTGTCAAGGGAACTCAAATTATTCTCGATGCCGATCTTTTAGGAGAAATTCTAAATTGTAGAAGCAAGGGCACGGATTTCTCAACTTTCGCTATCGATGAAACCGATATGGAAACCTATCATGATATCTTCGAAGATGGTATTCTAATGGATTTCAAAAATCATTTCTTTCATCCAAAAACAAGAATTGTCAAACTTCTCCTTCAACATACCATCACTCCTCGTTCCGGAAATTATAACAATCCAACTCTTAAAGCCCAAAAGGCTTTCTTTGCCATTATGGGTAATTACCTTATCAATTGGGCCGATATTGTAAGAACCCGTAACTTCCCCATGAAGGAAAGCACGAATACTTTGAGAACAACACACAAAAGGACGCAGACGGAAGAACATTTCATTGTTATTACAACAATTCCATCAGATACAAGAATATACAGAGTATAAATGAATAAATTACATTCGACACATATCAGAGATTACAATAAATTACATAGCAGCGGAAAAATATACAAAACACAACTGAAAATGATACACGGATACAGAGCTTTCCGAGCATCGTTCCAGCTGTAAATCAGGACCCTGTGAATATAAATCTGCAAAACCAAAACTACTATGTAACGACCCGCAAATCCGAGCTATCTGAGCTGACTAAATACACCACATGTCCAACCCAAATAACACAGAAATACGACTCATTATTAGAAAGAAGTTAGAGGATAAGAATTAGAAAGATAGAAATATTAGAATAGAAGAAAACGAAGATCACAAACTCACAGCGGAACGAATAAAATATATTATATAACATAAGCTTCGAAATACAAATCTGTTTTGTACATACATACATACCATCATCAGAGTACACATAACATTTGATCCAGCGGAAGTAACTCTAAATAACTAACATTGAAGCCTCCTGCTTCAAGCTCCTCCAAGTGTATCTGTAAAAGCCTGAAACACTTGACTGCCCGTACAAATTTGGGCACCCAAGAGTTTAGGGAAAACAAACAAAAATAAACTCTGGGTCAGTCATGGGACTGGTGTGAGTAAACTCCAACCACTTGTTTAACTTTCAAAAATCCTTTCAAAAGAAAAGATAATAGTAAGACCAGCCCACACATAAACATGGACGGTTTTTACCTTACTATAACCCAAAACACTTTGATATCAAATCCAGTGATATTATAATAATGTCTACATCAAGTAAATAACCAAATAGTAGAACGCTTGCATCTCACGCTCCACATATATAGTATATAATCAAAAACCGCATGGCGCTTATTGGAGATTGGATTTCCAACATGACAAGGTATGGGACCACCTTCCGATGATGTATCTCTAGAGGAAAATACACCTGGGTTCAACAAGAACGTCTTGCAACCCGGCCCACACATGACCGACCACTCATTTCGCTTGAGTGTATCGAATGTATATCACCAACGGTTGGACTCAAACCACCGTTCCCGAATGGGCAGAATCGATAGATTTAGAAACAAAAGGAATTTCTCTAGATAGGTGATTATACACCCTAATGGGTGCGACCCACATAGCCATGCTGCCTGCCCGATTTTTGTCCTTTCCCGGTTGTTGAGGCCTGAGGCTACGCATACTTACCATTCATCGATAACACAATCACTTTGAATGCCACATTGTCAGATCCGTTAATCACTAGTTAAGTTTGCACAAATATTCTGGATATTATGCTAAGGGATAAATCCGTTGCAACCATATATATTCATACAGACCAACCCATTTGATCATTGGAAATACTCTGTCAGACATTCGTCCATTTACGTTCGTTCTGGGATTGAACGACACCGAAGGCACTATTTCTATAAATAGAAAAGCCCTTGCACTTCTCTCCGTCTTCAATATATTCAGCATACTTGGTTCGCAACGCTAATGCCGATACGGAGTGGTTCTTCGGATAATAATCCAACCGGTCTCTCCATATTGACAACGATGGTCAAAAACTTCGATAGTCTGTGATTTAACTATCGAATAAAAACAAGTGTTCATCCAAACATATCAACCAAATCACTGGGCCCTTTAATTAATATTTCATTAATTAAATCTCTTCTATATTCTCTTATCAATATTTGTTAACCAAATATTTTCAATAATCATTCTTGGCTCTTATGCCATTTGGAAAACGTTTCCAAATATTAACTTCTTTTATTTCTATATATTAGAAAATATCTCTATTTGCAATTGAAACAATTTCAATCACTTATCTCTATCCCTTTTTGTTTGCAATATTCGATTTTTATATTCACTTTACTATCGAATTCAATACGTCGATACAATGATTTCAAGTTATCAAAATATCTTAAAAATATTCTAACTCCTTAAATTTCCGGAAAAATTCGCCATAACCTCCCCTGTATCGGGAGCATCGGGAAATTTCAAATAGCTTCCCGGTATCTTCTCCAATCGAAAAGAAAAAGGAAAAGCCAAGCGGCTTGCCGATACGGCGCATAAAACCCATATATGAATTAAACATGTACCTTTTTGTCGAGCACATAAATAAAAATCTTCATATACTCCATCCCATATCTGTTTAACACATGTTCACCTGTTTCCAATTCAATTCAACTCAATCCATTCGTTTGAATTAAACTTTGAATCGTTTGAATTAAACTTTGAATCGTTTGAATTCAGTTTCGCTCGATTATCCTTTAATTAGCTCTTTTTGCCTATTTCACTTCTTTGTTGAACATAACATGTTCAAATAAAATGTTTAACTTGCTCGCAACCAAATTGAATTTCAATTTCAATTTTAGTTTCCTTTTTGATTTCGGATATAAATTCTCAAATTGAATTTACTTGTTCAAAACCCCAATATTCATTCGAAATCTTTTTAACTAATTTCTATTCAATTTAGTTAATTCTATTCAATAAATCAAAATCTGGTTTCTGTTTCAAAAATCAATTCATTTACACAACTTGAATTCATATATATTCTATAACTCAAATCTGAGATTTTCTAAATAGAAATGCGGATTTTATTTGCTTAAAATCCTTTTATAAATGAAATAACCCGTTATGGTTTTTAAATAGTTCTGGCGCTGTTTTTTCTGAAAATTTGATTTTGACATATCTCAAAATCTATACGACGAAATTCATATTTTTCTCTTCATTAGAAAACTATTATCAAACCGGTCCTGACGTTTCTTGTTTCAAAGAATTCCGACTTCAATTGAGTTCTGTATACTCAATTGAAGTTCGAATCGCTATTTTACGAACTGCAGCGCTGCGGCGAGTTCGTTTTAATTATATTTATATATATAAACTTTAAACTTCTTAAAATGAATTCAATTCCATTTAGCTCTATTTGAATTCCTAATATTCAAACTCCAATTTCCTTTATTTGAATTTCTTGATTCAAATTCCAATCTCTTTGAATTCTATTTTCAAATCCCAATTTCTTTGATATTCAAATTCCGTACTTGAATTTCTATTTCAAATCTTTATTCGAACTTCATATTCAATTCTATTTGAGTTATATATTCAAATTCTATTTCGATTATATTTGAAGTTTATATTCAATTCTTCTTTGCATTCTAAATTCAAATCCATATTCAATTCTCTTGAATTCGATATTTCAAATTTCATTACAATTCTACCTTGCAATTCTATATTCAAATTCATTTATTCAAATTCTATTTGAATTGCTATATTCAGATCCCATATTTGAATTTTATTTGAAATTCAAATATTCAAACTCCATTTAAATTCTATTTGGAATTCTAATGTTTCAAATTCCACTTTCTCTTCTTTGAAATTCTCAATATTTCAAATTACATTTCTTTTATTTGAAATTCCATTTTTGAATTTCCTTTATCCCAATCCCATTTGAATTCCTTTGAATTCAAATCCTATTTCAATTCTCTTGAATTCAAATCCCATATTTAAATTCCTTTAAATTCAAGTTCTATATTTGAATCCCTTTTGAATTTCTATAGTCAAATTCTCTTTCAATTATATTTGAATTCAAATTTCATTGCAATACTATTTTTGAAATTCTATTTTCAAAGTCTATTTCAAATTCTCTTTTGAAAATTCTGTTTTGAAATCCTATTTCAAATTCTATTTGGAAATTCTATTTCAAATTCTCTATATTCAAACACCATTTGAAAGTTCTATATACAAATCCACTTTGGATTTCCTATTTGAATTCTAAATTCAAATTTCCATTTCCTTTTCTATTTGAATTCAAATTTCCATTTTCTTTTCTATTATTCAAATTCTATATTTAAATTCCCTTTTTAATCATATTTCCAAAACACTTGTATTTCTATTTTTGAATTATCAAACGATAATTCTTTTCACTCCATTTATAACTTCGTTATAAAAGAACTATTTATAAACTTCGTTTATAAAGAACTACTTGTTTTATTTTTCAAAAACAAGTTTATATTTTTATTTCCATTTAAAATTCAAATTCTATTTAAAAATAGAATTTTCCTTTTTTAAATCTCCAATATCCTTTCACGATATTTTTAAATATCATTACTTAAGCCCAGTGATAAAACACACAAAGCAACCAATTATTTATTTTTCTAACACATCATATATAACAATATATATGCAAACAAATAAACAAACAGATAATATATATTTTTGAGGAATCCTGTTGGATTCCTCCAACCTGTTTTCCTGCATCCACAGATGTTAGCACATAAATAATACCAATTCTGCTTCGTGGCAGAATATCGCGGTATAGAAGGTCATCCACTAATCATAGCGTGGGGCGTATAGGGTAATCATCCGCTATGAAACTGCGGGCATCCACTAATGAGACTGCGGGAATCCAACCAATCAATCAACCCAATATATATATATAGCCTAAATAACTAATATATATAAAGCACCCAGAAATCATTCACACAAGCAACAGACAATTATTTTTAATGAAATAAAAATAATTCTAAAGGTGAGTGAGATTTACTCACCAGGATTTGTCGAATATCCCATTTAATTTCCATTTTGTTGTGTTTATGAATCAACTCGAATGGGATTTTCTTTTTACCTACGACATGTATTTTTAATTAATGATTAAGCTATAGTTAATTAAACCAATAACTAAAATAAATAAATAAATAAATTTCTATGTATATTAAATTTCTTAAAAACATATATACCTTGCCACATTGTGAATTTCCTGATCAACTACGGAATATACCTTCGAACAGCCCCAAAATACTACCCCATTCTACTTTGACAATTTATCGAGCAACTCGTTGACAACTCCATCTTCAATTACCATAGCCGCTGCCCTCACCTTCTCAGCTTCATTGACATCACCACCATCCCTAACAAACGACCTCCGCTATACTGTCAAACTCCCAGGTCTCCACCTCCTGTTTGGTCAGAGCAATACCATCCCTCCATATAACAACAGAACCGAACCCCCCCCCCCCCCAATGTTTCACGTTCATTATCAGTATTGGCTCCCCTCCAAACCATCACCAGAAACCCCATCGCATCTGTCTGGATGTCGAGCTTCAAGAGGCCTCGCAACCCTCGAACCTCCATCCCACTGCATCAACGAGGTTTGAATCCCCACCCGACTACATCGCGAACCCCAAATTGAATCGCGGTGGCTCTAGTTACTGGCATCGGGTCACGCGTCAAGATTTAGAACACGAGAAACAAAAATCGAGTTCAAGAACATGGTTTCAATTCGAGATTTGATTTTAAATGAAAAAACGAACTTCGGGAGAGTTGAGATGGTTTTAGAATGGGAAAAAGGTTATGCGATGGACTGGTTTTATACACATGAAGAGGAGACAGTTGAGTACGAGCCATTAAATGGATGTTTTTCTTTGTATAGAAGCTGGGAAGCAGAAGTTGGTGCTCGAGAACTTAGGTCGGCGTAGGTGAAAGAAAAACATGTCGGCTGATGTTTATACTGAAAGGATCTTGATTAGATTTGTTTTTAATAAAATAACACAATTGTCTCGTGTCCCTAATTTAAAATCCTAAACCCCTTTTAACTATAACGACTGATGTCTCTAAGTCATTTTGCTATTTTGAATAGGTTAAACAATTTAATTTGAACGTAATATAAAATAATCAATATAATATAATTTAAATTCAAACAATTGAATTCTTTGATAATAAATTATTATTTGTTATCGTTTTAAATTCAAATAAAACTTCGAGTAAATCAATTTGATTCCATTTCAAATTTAATTACTTAAGATCCTCGTATTACGATAGTTATACTGATAATTCAATATAAAAATTGATTATATTATCAGCTCAATATTTAAAATAATATTAAATATTCAAAATAAATCGACCAGAAAAATCTGGGTCGTTACATTCTTTCCCCCTTAAAATAATTTCGTCCTCGAAATTGCTAAGGTAGAAAAATGGTACAAATCCATTACTTTTCAAAATTCACTTATGTTGAGACTCAACTCCTCATATTTCTATGACTTTAATTTCACCCAAAACTTTTGGTCTTCACACATTTGATTCGAATGATCTATGATCAATCCATTTATATCCAATCTATATTCCAATAACCTATTCAAATTGATTCTAATCAATTCACTCACTTGATTTATTTAACTTGTTTCAAGTTAAATTTTTAAATTCCAGAATTCAAATTCCCGGGTTTCTATTTCAAATTCTTTTGAAATCCCATAAATATATACATATATTTATTTCCATCACAGATTCAAACCAATTCGTTTTCTTTCAAACAAATTCCATCAAAACTTTCTAAGGTAGCAATCCATCACTTAGAAACTCGAAAATGAACACTGATGATGTTGAAATCACCATCAGAATTATTTCCCAGCGACTGAAGTGAGTTCAGTGCTTTATCATTTTAAAAATCAATTCAAAATGATTTTCATTCAAAAAAAACCCTTTCAAAATGAAACTATATTATTTGAAAAGTATTTTTTTCAACTTCCCAGGATTTTGAAAGTCTAAATTCTGGTTTGAATTTAATTCTAATTCATCTCATTTTAAATTTCTATACAAATTCTATTTTGGTTATAAATAACCATTCTAAATTTATAATCTCATTTGATTATGAAATCACCATCCAACACATCCATATAATAATAATTCTAGAAAATTATTCTTTCTATATCAAAATATAAATTTTGGGTAAAATTATTTCATTTACCCTCTTTAAAACAATATTATGCCGATTCTTCTGTCCAAGTGTTTACAAACTCCTATCGACGTCGTGGCGTCCCACGATTCGACCAGAATTCATAAACCACTCACAGACTAGTCAACACAATATAAAACAATTTTTATATCAACTAACAAATACGCTCTCTCGTATATATATACGCTCAACTCATTCTAGGGTGCTACTGACCCTATCTCTAATGAGCACATGCCACACAAGCCTAGGTATTCGCTCAACCTAAGCTCTGATACCACTGTAACGACCCGCAAATCCGAGCTATCTGAGCTGACTAAATACACCACACGTCCAACCCAAATAACACAGAAATACGACTCATTATTAGAAAGAAGTTAGAGGATGAGAATTAGAAAGATAGAAATATTAGAATAGAAGAAAACGAAGATCACAAACTCACAGCGGAACGAATAAAATATATTATATAACATAAGCTTCGAAATACAAATCTGTTTTGTACATACATACATACCATCATCAGAGTACACATAACATTTGATCCAGCGGAAGTAACTCTAAATAACTAACATTGAAGCCTCCTGCTTCAAGCTCCTCCAAGTGTATCTGTAAAAGCCTGAAACACTTGACTGCCCGTACAAATTTGGGCACCCAAGAGTTTAGGGAAAACAAACAAAAATAAACTCTGGGTCAGTCATGGGACTGGTGTGAGTAAACTCCAACCACTTGTTTAACTTTCAAAAATCCTTTCAAAAGAAAAGATAATAGTAAGACCAGCCCACACATAAACATGGACGGTTTTTACCTTACTATAACCCAAAACACTTTGATATCAAATCCAGTGATATTATAATAATGTCTACATCAAGTAAATAACCAAATAGTAGAACGCTTGCATCTCACGCTCCACATATATAGTATATAATCAAAAACCGCATGGCGCTTATTGGAGATTGGATTTCCAACATGACAAGGTATGGGACCACCTTCCGATGATGTATCTCTAGAGGCAAATACACCTGGGTTCAACAAGAACGTCTTGCAACCCGGCCCACACATGACCGACCACTCATTTCGCTTGAGTGTATCGAATGTATATCACCAACGGTTGGACTCAAACCACCGTTCCCGAATGGGCAGAATCGATAGATTTAGAAACAAAAGGAATTTCTCTAGATAGGTGATTATACACCCTAATGGGTGCGACCCACATAGCCATGCTGCCTGCCCGATTTTTGTCCTTTCCCGGTTGTTGAGGCCTGAGGCTACGCATACTTACCATTCATCGATAACACAATCACTTTGAATGCCACATTGTCAGATCCGTTAATCACTAGTTAAGTTTGCACAAATATTCTGGATATTATGCTAAGGGATAAATCCGTTGCAACCATATATATTCATACAGACCAACCCATTTGATCATTGGAAATACTCTGTCAGACATTCGTCCATTTACGTTCGTTCTGGGATTGAACGACACCGAAGGCACTATTTCTATAAATAGAAAAGCCCTTGCACTTCTCTCCGTCTTCAATATATTCAGCATACTTGGTTCGCAACGCTAATGCCGATACGGAGTGGTTCTTCGGATAATAATCCAACCGGTCTCTCCATATTGACAACGATGGTCAAAAACTTCGATAGTCTGTGATTTAACTATCGAATAAAAACAAGTGTTCATCCAAACATATCAACCAAATCACTGGGCCCTTTAATTAATATTTCATTAATTAAATCTCTTCTATATTCTCTTATCAATATTTGTTAACCAAATATTTTCAATAATCATTCTTGGCTCTTATGCCATTTGGAAAACGTTTCCAAATATTAACTTCTTTTATTTCTATATATTAGAAAATATCTCTATTTGCAATTGAAACAATTTCAATCACTTATCTCTATCCCTTTTTGTTTGCAATATTCGATTTTTATATTCACTTTACTATCGAATTCAATACGTCGATACAATGATTTCAAGTTATCAAAATATCTTAAAAATATTCTAACTCCTTAAATTTCCGGAAAAATTCGCCATAACCTCCCCTGTATCGGGAGCATCGGGAAATTTCAAATAGCTTCCCGGTATCTTCTCCAATCGAAAAGAAAAAGGAAAAGCCAAGCGGCTTGCCGATACGGCGCATAAAACCCATATATGAATTAAACATGTACCTTTTTGTCGAGCACATAAATAAAAATCTTCATATACTCCATCCCATATCTGTTTAACACCTGTTCACCTGTTTCCAATTCAATTCAACTCAATCCATTCGTTTGAATTAAACTTTGAATCGTTTGAATTCAGTTTCGCTCGATTATCCTTTAATTAGCTCTTTTTGCCTATTTCACTTCTTTGTTGAACATAACATGTTCAAATAAAATGTTTAACTTGCTCGCAACCAAATTGAATTTCAATTTCAATTTTAGTTTCCTTTTTGATTTCGGATATAAATTCTCAAATTGAATTTACTTGTTCAAAACCCCAATATTCATTCGAAATCTTTTTAACTAATTTCTATTCAATTTAGTTAATTCTATTCAATAAATCAAAATCTGGTTTCTGTTTCAAAAATCAATTCATTTACACAACTTGAATTCATATATATTCTATAACTCAAATCTGAGATTTTCTAAATAGAAATGCGGATTTTATTTGCTTAAAATCCTTTTATAAATGAAATAACCCGTTATGGTTTTTAAATAGTTCTGGCGCTGTTTTTTCTGAAAATTTGATTTTGACATATCTCAAAATCTATACGACGAAATTCATATTTTTCTCTTCATTAGAAAACTATTATCAAACCGGTCCTGACGTTTCTTGTTTCAAAGAATTCCGACTTCAATTGAGTTCTGTATACTCAATTGAAGTTCGAATCGCTATTTTACGAACTGCAGCGCTGCGGCGAGTTCGTTTTAATTATATTTATATATATAAACTTTAAACTTCTTAAAATGAATTCAATTCCATTTAGCTCTATTTGAATTCCTAATATTCAAACTCCAATTTCCTTTATTTGAATTTCTTGATTCAAATTCCAATCTCTTTGAATTCTATTTTCAAATCCCAATTTCTTTGATATTCAAATTCCGTACTTGAATTTCTATTTCAAATCTTTATTCGAACTTCATATTCAATTCTATTTGAGTTATATATTCAAATTCTATTTCGATTATATTTGAAGTTTATATTCAATTCTTCTTTGCATTCTAAATTCAAATCCATATTCAATTCTCTTGAATTCGATATTTCAAATTTCATTACAATTCTACCTTGCAATTCTATATTCAAATTCATTTATTCAAATTCTATTTGAATTGCTATATTCAGATCCCATATTTGAATTTTATTTGAAATTCAAATATTCAAACTCCATTTAAATTCTATTTGGAATTCTAATGTTTCAAATTCCACTTTCTCTTCTTTGAAATTCTCAATATTTCAAATTACATTTCTTTTATTTGAAATTCCATTTTTGAATTTCCTTTATCCCAATCCCATTTGAATTCCTTTGAATTCAAATCCTATTTCAATTCTCTTGAATTCAAATCCCATATTTAAATTCCTTTAAATTCAAGTTCTATATTTGAATCCCTTTTGAATTTCTATAGTCAAATTCTCTTTCAATTATATTTGAATTCAAATTTCATTGCAATACTATTTTTGAAATTCTATTTTCAAAGTCTATTTCAAATTCTCTTTTGAAAATTCTGTTTTGAAATCCTATTTCAAATTCTATTTGGAAATTCTATTTCAAATTCTCTATATTCAAACACCATTTGAAAGTTCTATATACAAATCCACTTTGGATTTCCTATTTGAATTCTAAATTCAAATTTCCATTTCCTTTTCTATTTGAATTCAAATTTCCATTTTCTTTTCTATTATTCAAATTCTATATTTAAATTCCCTTTTTAATCATATTTCCAAAACACTTGTATTTCTATTTTTGAATTATCAAACGATAATTCTTTTCACTCCATTTATAACTTCGTTATAAAAGAACTATTTATAAACTTCGTTTATAAAGAACTACTTGTTTTATTTTTCAAAAACAAGTTTATATTTTTATTTCCATTTAAAATTCAAATTCTATTTAAAAATAGAATTTTCCTTTTTTAAATCTCCAATATCCTTTCACGATATTTTTAAATATCATTACTTAAGCCCAGTGATAAAACACACAAAGCAACCAATTATTTATTTTTCTAACACATCATATATAACAATATATATGCAAACAAATAAACAAACAGATAATATATATTTTTGAGGAATCCTGTTGGATTCCTCCAACCTGTTTTCCTGCATCCACAGATGTTAGCACATAAATAATACCAATTCTGCTTCGTGGCAGAATATCGCGGTATAGAAGGTCATCCACTAATCATAGCGTGGGGCGTATAGGGTAATCATCCGCTATGAAACTGCGGGCATCCACTAATGAGACTGCGGGAATCCAACCAATCAATCAACCCAATATATATATATATAGCCTAAATAACTAATATATATAAAGCACCCAGAAATCATTCACACAAGCAACAGACAATTATTTTTAATGAAATAAAAATAATTCTAAAGGTGAGTGAGATTTACTCACCAGGATTTGTCGAATATCCCATTTAATTTCCATTTTGTTGTGTTTATGAATCAACTCGAATGGGATTTTCTTTTTACCTACGACATGTATTTTTAATTAATGATTAAGCTATAGTTAATTAAACCAATAACTAAAATAAATAAATAAATAAATTTCTATGTATATTAAATTTCTTAAAAACATATATACCTTGCCACATTGTGAATTTCCTGATCAACTACGGAATATACCTTCGAACAGCCCCAAAATACTACCCCATTCTACTTTGACAATTTATCGAGCAACTCGTTGACAACTCCATCTTCAATTACCATAGCCGCTGCCCTCACCTTCTCAGCTTCATTGACATCACCACCATCCCTAACAAACGACCTCCGCTATACTGTCAAACTCCCAGGTCTCCACCTCCTGTTTGGTCAGAGCAATACCATCCCTCCATATAACAACAGAACCGAACCCCCCCCCCAATGTTTCACGTTCATTATCAGTATTGGCTCCCCTCCAAACCATCACCAGAAACCCCATCGCATCTGTCTGGATGTCGAGCTTCAAGAGGCCTCGCAACCCTCGAACCTCCATCCCACTGCATCAACGAGGTTTGAATCCCCACCCGACTACATCGCGAACCCCAAATTGAATCGCGGTGGCTCTAGTTACTGGCATCGGGTCACGCGTCAAGATTTAGAACACGAGAAACAAAAATCGAGTTCAAGAACATGGTTTCAATTCGAGATTTGATTTTAAATGAAAAAACGAACTTCGGGAGAGTTGAGATGGTTTTAGAATGGGAAAAAGGTTATGCGATGGACTGGTTTTATACACATGAAGAGGAGACAGTTGAGTACGAGCCATTAAATGGATGTTTTTCTTTGTATAGAAGCTGGGAAGCAGAAGTTGGTGCTCGAGAACTTAGGTCGGCGTAGGTGAAAGAAAAACATGTCGGCTGATGTTTATACTGAAAGGATCTTGATTAGATTTGTTTTTAATAAAATAACACAATTGTCTCGTGTCCCTAATTTAAAATCCTAAACCCCTTTTAACTATAACGACTGATGTCTCTAAGTCATTTTGCTATTTTGAATAGGTTAAACAATTTAATTTGAACGTAATATAAAATAATCAATATAATATAATTTAAATTCAAACAATTGAATTCTTTGATAATAAATTATTATTTGTTATCGTTTTAAATTCAAATAAAACTTCGAGTAAATCAATTTGATTCCATTTCAAATTTAATTACTTAAGATCCTCGTATTACGATAGTTATACTGATAATTCAATATAAAAATTGATTATATTATCAGCTCAATATTTAAAATAATATTAAATATTCAAAATAAATCGACCAGAAAAATCTGGGTCGTTACATACTAGCTGCCCGTGTGGAAAATAGGGGCACCCAGAGTTTAGGTTAAAAACAATAAACTCCAGGTCAGTCATGGGACTGGTGTGAGAACTAAAACAGTTATTAATCTTTATTTTTGAAGTAAGGTAAATCAAGGGACCACGCCGTATAACACGGAACGGGTTTCCTCCCAAGAATACCAGTGCATAAAACAAACAGCGCAATGCTAAATAAAGGAAAAATGAAGCTGTTATAAGACCCAGGTCCCATCACACAATGCAACGCAAGCCGGAGGATAGGGTTTTTACCTTATAACAGCCAAAGCATGCTTGATACGTTTAAAACACATTATTTGATACTATTATAAGTGTATAGTGTCAAAACAATTTCAATCATAAATATCAATCATAGGCAGCATGAATGACCCATACCACTATGTCGCCATACTAGGTTCTACAAATAAAACCGCACTATCACGTATTGGAAATTGGATTTCCGTCATGAGCCGAGGCAAGGGGAAAGCTCCTCTCCGCGTTCGAGACACTCTAGCAAATGCCTCGGGACCGCACACAGCAATCCCTGGATCCTCCAAGGCCGGTCCTCTCTTACTTTTGAGGATTGGCAATTCCTGAACACACGTTTCCCGGTCCTTACAGACCTATATCCGAGGCGCCTCGTATCCAACAACCACACAGGTGAAAAGTATATAAATGTCAGGGCTGGTAGGTCACTGACACCACCCTAGCTAGAAAGAAACGTCGTGCACTCCTTGGGTCCGTATCCCGTTTTTGACTCATACCGAGGTGTGAGGCTCGCGAATCCACGTTACACACACAGCTACGCCACACAGGCCGTGCTTTGATCATCAACCACATGACTTTGCTTTTCAACAGAAGCCTTGATCAATTGCCACTTACGCGTGCCACGTTGGCAATTCACTCCATGCGACTGATGTCCATCGATATACAACCTCTGAGCTCGTACGTCTCAGAGAAGGGCGTTAAGCAAGAGAATAAATTCTCCGCCGCCAAACAGATGTATATTTAATAGAGATCAATCAACACAGAATAAAATCCAATGTCAGACACACAATCCATTTACAAGTTCGTTCTGGGTCTGAACGAAACCGGAGGCACTTTCCTCGCATATCCATCCATCTCCAAGTACGTCTGGACGATCACCAACTGTTTCCCTCATCCTGGGTGTACAGCCCAATCAAGATCATCAGTAATCACGCAAACGATGTGAAGACTTCCGGTCTTCAACCACCGTCTTCATCTTCGACATCTCGTCGAATCGGTTATTCAGAATGGGTATAAACCCGGCCTTTCTGAATAACCCACGTATATAATAAACGAATGTTACACAAACACACCAAACGCCTCATTCCAATTCAGAATATTCTTTTATTCACAAAATCACATTCTTAGGGAAATGTTCCCATTAATTTTATCCAAGATAAATTCTTCTAAATTTATCCTATAATCTTCCTTTGGATATCATTTCAAACTAGTCGGGATTAACGAACCACACCGAAGTAATTATTTATTTTATTTCCCAATCCCAACCTATATATCCCATGGAGAAAACTGGTAATACTCCACATCTAACACCACGGTGTTATCGGTAAAATTAATTACCATTTCACGTTCAAATCTAATTAAAGATTTAACTATCGCTTTGGAGCAAAACTGGTGGTACTCCACTCTCGATCACTTTTCAGATTTGATAATTTTAAATTATCAATTCACTTTTTAATCTAATTAAAGATTCATTAAAACTCCACTTAGTTTTAATCTTTTCAAAAATCGATATTCGGCCTTTAATTGGGTTAAAGAACCAATGTCATCAAAAACACGATTCACGACAAACCAAATCACATTTGATATTAAATACAAGGCTCTGAATAGAAAAAATATCGGCTTATATTCAATATCAAATTTTGAAACCAACAAATATCGTATTGGAAATAACGATATATAATATATCTTTCAAATTCCCAAAACAATATCTGTATAGTCACGAAATCCAACATCGAAATATTCCGAAGATAATTTCGATTCAACTCCACTTCCACTTCACCTATTGGGAATATTGATTATTTCTAAAATCACTTCCAAATTCAATTTATTTATTTCAACAATAAACTGATTTTAATTCTAGTTCAAACTAGTTCATTTCGATAAAAATCTATTTTTATCTTTTCAAATGTGGAATTTTTCACCCCAGTTCTTTCCAATTCACATATTATGATTTTACACAAATTATCAATATTTTTAATAATTTCATCAAGGTCCGTACAGTCGATTTCCATCATCGGCTATCGAACTGCACTTACAGCGACCTTTTTCAAATTTGATTTGGACATAATTCCAAATCCAACCGTTAGATTTCAAATTTCTAATATTCATTGGAAAGCTCTTTTCGATACAAACCCAACGGTTCCGGTTTTAGGAGAATCCGACGGTCGGATCTCCCGCAATGTCCGTTTGAAATAAATGGTCCAAATTCACGAACTGCCGCGGCGCGGCGCGTTCTATTCAGGCCATTATATATATATATAATATTTATATATTATATATTTCGTCGATTTCCTTTTAAAACGTATTTTATAAATCGTTTTAAATTCGTTTCAAAACAATTTCAACTTCATCTTCAATTTCAAATCGATTGGATTTCAATTCAACTCGGATTCATTTCCATTTTATTTAATTCGAATTCAAATTCGTTTCAATTCAATTCAATTTCAAATTCGTTTCAATTCAAATTGATTTCAATTTAATTTCGATTCGAATTCAATTAAATTTCAGTTCGTTTTCAATTCAACTTGAATTTGTTTTATATTCAATTCCATTCGAAGTCCTTTTATATTCAATTCAAATTCGTTTTCTTTTCAATTCGAATTTGCTATAATATTCATTTCAATTTGAATAAAATCGATATAAATATCGTTCACGTCAAAATGGCGCAAAACTAATCAACACGGCTTTATATTTTTCACAACTTCTTTATTCTATTCAACAAATGAATATTCATCCCATTCAACACATGAATCTATATTTCTTTCAACACACGACTAATCTCAACACATGAGTACTGTCAACACATCACTATTTTTGTTATGTAAAATATTTTATAAAACTATGGTATCTATCGTTTGATTTTCAATTAGACTTCAACCGTATAGTAGTTTAATTTTAAATGTGATAAAGATGTAATTTATTTTATTTAAAATATTTTACTCAACACATGAATAGTTTCAACACATGATCATCGTCAACACATGACTATTTTTATATTCAACACATGAATTTTCTTTTATAATATTCATTGTTTTCCCGATTGGAATGAGGCCCAATCAATCACCATATAATGTTAATTATATGGATTCCATACAACACATGTATATAGTAGCATTGAAAAATAATCAATCATCAACCAAAGTGCACTACACTGTATAAGCATCAAATATAGATATCTGACACTTATAACAGCCTGCCAATCAATCGATCGACATATTTAATCAATCAGGATGAGTGAACTTCAAATTTCATCCCAACACCCGTGTGGGGTTTCAAACAATCAAACACAGATTTTATTTGTGTAGTTGGGCGATGTGTAAAATTTATCGTCCCAATCAATGTCCTTCAAATAGGTGTACATAAACAAACCGTCCGGTTTGTAAATGAATATTTTATTTTATTCACTTCCACGTTATAAATTATATTTTTAACGATAAAATATTCTATTTCAACACATGAATTTCTATTCATTTCATTTACACAATAAAAATGATATTTTTATTTTTCTAACATATTTTAGAAAATTTCGGCGGCATAACGGCACGATACTAGAAACGGGACAAGGCCTAGCCTTATCCCCGGTCTAGTGAAGGCCCACGCCATTCACACATCAATCAAATCCATTCAATTCATCAAACAATTCAATTTAAACCCAACAAACTAACCAACTACTCAACCAAACAATTTAACAAACAAGCCATCCATGGTCTGTGGATGACGGGTGTCGGGTGCTACTAAGCACCGTCTGCATCCTAGTATATATATATAACTAGAAAAAGAGAATTTGAGTGAGAAGTTCTCACCGATAGCTATCCCAACTCCTCGACACTTCTTTTAGAGAAATCTTCGTCGTTCTGCCTCTTTTCACTTTCTTTGCCCGTATTCACTACATATGTAAAAATCGAATTTTTACTTCGCTATTCAATATACAAAAATCGAATTTTTACTTCGTTGTTCAATATATAAAAATCGAATTTTTACTATGTTGTTCAGTATATAAAAATCGAATTTTACTATGTTGTTCAGTATATAAAAATCGAGTTTTTACTATGTTGTTCAGTATATAAAAATCGAATTTCACTTCGCTATTCAACATATAAAAATCGAATTTTTACTAAGCTATTCAATATATAAAAATCGAATTTTTACTACGCTATTCAATATATAAAAATCGAATTTTTACACCGCTACTATATATAAAGATTTCGCCCTTTCCATCTCAAAAATCATTTCTTTTCTATTTTAAAAATCTTATCTTTTCTATTTTAAAAATCATATCTTTTCTATTTTAAAAATCATATCTTTTCTATTTTAAAAATCATATCTTTTCTATTTTAAACAAGAAAAAAAATGTTAACTTTACTTCGCTCCCATATAAATAAAGATCCAATTTTTATTTCGCTTACATATAAATAAAGATTCAATTTTTATTTCGCTTACATATAAATAAAGATTCAATTTTTATTTCGCTACATATAAATAAAGATTCAAATTTTATTTCGCTACATATAAATAAAGATTCAATTTTTATTTCGCTACATATAAATAAAGATTCAATTTTTATTTCGCTACTGAAAATTATTATTTTTATAAACTAAAACATTAAATAAATAGAAATCAGTAAAAACTCACCGTTTGAAGGGGAAGGAGGGTTGCTAGAGTTCGTCGGAGGGCGGAGGGGGGTGCCCCAGTCGTACGGTGGCCAAAGACTGCGGATTCCCATCTGGTTTTAGGGTTTGAAGGGCGTGGGGGTTTTGGCTAAGGCGGTGACTAAGGGGCGAGACTGGAGAGGGGGGGAGGGTTCTGCAGCTGCGGAGGAAGCTGCGCACCGGCGACATGGTTCCCAGTTGGTCGGAGGTGTGGATTGCGGTAGATTTGAGGTGAGAAAGGGGCTCGCGCACCTGCGTCGGAGAGGGAGGCGAGAGGGGGAGGGGAGCGCCGGACTCTGGTGATCGTGACGAGGGAGCGACGGGCTGACGAATAGAGGGGCCGCCATTTTTTCTCCGACTTCGAATTTGATTTGCGGGTTTTGAAAATGAACAGGGAGAATGGGAAAAAAAAGATGGGGGGGTATCTGTAAATAAATATATATATATATTTTTTTATTTAATTCTCTTAAATGTGGACTTTACACCCGAACTCCGAACGAGACCCAACGACTGTCGCCCATAGCTAATTACCCTCATTCCGAACACAATGGGATATGTATCGTAAGCTGATTCAATCGTTTCGATCAGTTTTCGTCAAAATCAGCATATAACACTATATATTGAATTTGAATGCTCATTTCAATTTACTGGGGTAACATACTAACTAGAAAAATTCCAGAAAAATATTTTCTAGCTTCGTATTGACGATACGGTCCTAACAAAACTAGTTTCGTCGAATTCTGAGACCGTTAGAAAAATGGTCATTTTCCAGTCGATTAAAATCAACTGAAACTGGTCAAATGCGTTTTCCTTTGCCACGCTCACATACTGATTCGAGAAATTATAAAATTTGGAATCTAGCAATAACTTTACATCACGGACCCAACAAAAGTGGTTTCGTCGAAATCCGAGGTCATTTGCAAAATGTCCATTTTTAAGGGCCTGAATTCCATAGCGACTATTCAGAATTTTCAACTGGACATATCTTTTGATTCCCGCTATGAAATTTCGATTTTTCGGATTCGCTGGAAAGATATTCACAATTAGATTCCATTGTTTTTGGTTTCACTAAAATCCGGATTGTTTTGCACCCGGTACATTCAATTGAAGTTTGAAATCGAATTATCGAACTACCGCGCCATTTTCAATTCTATTTATAATTATATATAATTATTTATATTCTAACGACGACGTATATAATATATACGTCGAATTCTATTCAAAATAATTTCCTCGTCGATATTATTTAAAATAACCTATTTTAAATATTCGAAATTCGCTAAAATTACCAAAATAAAAATTTTAAACTGGCTCAGAATTTCCGGGTTATTACAATCTCTCCCACTTAAAACTTTTCGTCCCCGAAAAGGAACAAAGTCGAAAGTGGTTTGATTATTCAGCTCTACGTTCGATCTGGCTTGCATTCTCCAACTTTTCAGTTTCTGAGAATTTTCCAATTCAAAAATTTGGCTAACACCCTAAATTTTCGAAAAATTTCGCCATAACCTCCCCTGCACCGGGAGCATCGGGGAATTTCAAATAGCTTCCCCGGTCCTTCTAATCTCAAAAAGAAAAAGAAAAAGCCAAGCGGCTAGCCAATAGGCTCATAAAATCATCATCACCCAAACAAAACAGTAGATTATGTAATAAACATGTACCTATTTGTCGGGCAAACAAATTTTATTCTCTGCTCTAGCCTCCTTGCTATGACCTGTTCAATGTAAGTATATGTATATGCAAGCAAATGCGACCAATTTTCAATATAATTCAATATTTGGTACAATTAGGCATAATGGTTCAAAATTATCAAACAAATAAACAAGCAACACAACCATCAATCAATTAGTGAATTAGAGTTTCAAATTCATTATTTTTGATATATATACAAAAATCTCATTTTTGATGCCAATCCACAACAATGTGTTCTAACCATATTAGTTTTGGTTCTCACACCAGTCTAATGGAAATATATAGATATCACACCTTCGTTACTCGAAAATAAATCCTGGTAACGCTGCAGCATTATCAGAATCATTCCCGGGCAACTAGAATGTGATTCTATATCTATCTAATATATTAAAACTTCGAATATACGTTCATGACGCGTATATGCAAAACCTTTATATACTAGATTGTCCATATTCAAAATAAATAAATTATCAAATACGTATAAAGAGATTTAAATTTTAAAACAAAATTGCTTTCATTTGAAAAATATACTCTTCACACTCGTTCTAGGATACTACTGATCCTATCTCTAACGAGTTATTCTAATTGGATATTGCTAATCCAATATCTGATGAATTCTTTCGTATGGTTCTAATGTGCCTTGTTCTCGAGCTCTGTAAACCAAAGCTCTGATACCACTGTAAGAACCCGTAACTTCCCCGTGAAGGAAAGCACGAATACTTTGAGAACAACACACAAAAGGACGCGGACGGAAGAACATTTCATTATTATTACAACAATTCCATCAGATACAAGAATATACAGAGTATAAATGAATAAATTACATTCGACACATATCAGAGATTACAATAAATTACATAGCAGCGGAAAAATATACAAAACACAACTGAAAATGATACACGGATACAGAGCTTTCCGAGCATCGTTCCAGCTGTAAATCAGGACCCTGTGAATATAAATCTGCAAAACCAAAACTACTAGCTGCCCGTGTGGAAAATAGGGGCACCCAGAGTTTAGGTTAAAAACAATAAACTCCAGGTCAGTCATGGGACTGGTGTGAGAACTAAAACAGTTATTAATCTTTATTTTTGAAGTAAGGTAAATCAAGGGACCACGCCGTATAACACGGAACGGGTTTCCTCCCAAGAATACCAGTGCATAAAACAAACAGCGCAATGCTAAATAAAGGAAAAATGAAGCTGTTATAAGACCCAGGTCCCATCACACAATGCAACGCAAGCCGGAGGATAGGGTTTTTACCTTATAACAGCCAAAGCATGCTTGATACGTTTAAAACACATTATTTGATACTATTATAGGTGTATAGTGTCAAAACAATTTCAATCATAAATATCAATCATAGGCGGCATGAATGACCCATACCACTATGTCGCCATACTAGGTTCTACAAATAAAACCGCACTATCACGTATTGGAAATTGGATTTCCGTCATGAGCCGAGGCAAGGGGCAAGCTCCTCTCCGCGTTCGAGACACTCTAGCAAATGCCTCGGGACCGCACACAGCAATCCCTGGATCCTCCAAGGCCGGTCCTCTCTTACTTTTGAGGATTGGCAATTCCTGAACACACGTTTCCCGGTCCTTACAGACCTATATCCGAGGCGCCTCGTATCCAACAACCACACAGGTGAAAAGTATATAAATGTCAGGGCTGGTAGGTCACTGACACCACCCTAGCTAGAAAGAAACGTCGTGCACTCCTTGGGTCTGTATCCCGTTTTTGACTCATACCGAGGTGTGAGGCTCGCGAATCCACGTTACACACAAAGCTACGCCACACAGGCCGTGCTTTGATCATCAACCACATGACTTTGCTTTTCAACAGAAGCCTTGATCAATTGCCACTTACGCGTGCCACATTGGCAATTCACTCCATGCGACTGATGTCCATCGATATACAACCTCTGAGCTCGTACGTCTCAGAGAAGGGCGTTAAGCAAGAGAATAAATTCTCCGCCGCCAAACAGATGTATATTTAATAGAAATCAATCAACACAGAATAAAATCCAATGTCAGACACACAATCCATTTACAAGTTCGTTCTGGGTCTGAACGAAACCGGAGGCACTTTCCTCGCATATCCATCCATCTCCAAGTACGTCTGGACGATCACCAACTGTTTCCCTCATCCTGGGTGTACAGCCCAATCAAGATCATCAGTAATCACCCAAACGATGTGAAGACTTCCGGTCTTCAACCACCGTCTTCATCTTCGACATCTCGTCGAATCGGTTATTCAGAATGGGTATAAACCCGGCCTTTCTGAATAACCCACGTATATAATAAACGAATGTTACACAAACACACCAAACGCCTCATTCCAATTCAGAATATTCTTTTATTCACAAAATCACATTCTTAGGGAAATGTTCCCATTAATTTTATCCAAGATAAATTCTTCTAAATTTATCCTATAATCTTCATTTGGATATCATTTCAAACTAGTCGGGATTAACGAACCACACCGAAGTAATTATTTATTTTATTTCCCAATCCCAACCTATATATCCCATGGAGAAAACTGGTAATACTCCACATCTAACACTACGGTGTTATCGGTAAAATTAATTACCATTTCACGTTCAAATCTAATTAAAGATTTAACTATCGCTTTGGAGCAAAACTGGTGGTACTCCACTCTCGATCACTTTTCAGATTTGATAATTTTAAATTATCAATTCACTTTTTAATCTAATTAAAGATTCATTAAAACTCCACTTAGTTTTAATCTTTTCAAAAATCGATATTCTGCCTTTAACTGGGTTAAAGAACCAATGTCATCAAAAACACGATTCACGACAAACCAAATCACATTTGATATTAAATACAAGGCTCTGAATAGAAAAAATATCGGCTTATATTCAATATCAAATTTTGAAACCAACAAATATCGTATTGGAAATAACGATATATAATATATCTTTCAAATTCCCAAAACAGTATCTGTATAGTCACGAAATCCAACATCGAAATATTCCGAAGATAATTACGATTCAACTCCACTTCCACTTCACCTATTGGGAATATTGATTATTTCTAAAATCTCTTCCAAATTCAATTTATTTATTTCAACAATAAATTGATTTTAATTCTAGTTCAAACTAGTTCATTTCGATAAAAATCTATTTTTATCTTTTCAAATGTGGAATTTTTCACCCCAGTTCTTTCCAATTCACATATTATGATTTTACACAAATTATCAATATTTTTAATAATTTCATCAAGGTCCGTACAGTCGACTTCCATCAACGGCTATCGAACTGCACTTACAACGACCTTTTTCAAATTTGATTTGGGCATAATTCCAAATCCAACCGTTAGATTTCAAATTTCTAATATTCATTGGAAAGCTCTTTTCGATACGAACCCAACAGTTCCGGTTTTAGGAGAATCCGACGGTCGGATCTCCCGCAATGTCCGTTTGAAATAAATGGTCGAAATTCACGAACTGCCGCGGCGCGGCGCGTTCTATTCAGGCCATTATATATATAATATATATATATATATATTATATATTTCATCGATTTCCTTTTAAAACGTATTTTATAAATCGTTTTAAATTCATTTCAAAACAATTTCAACTTCATCTTCAATTTCAAATCGATTGGATTTCAATTCAACTCGGATTCATTTCCATTTTATTTAATTCGAATTCAAATTCGTTTCAATTCAATTCAATTTCAAATTCGTTTCAATTCAAATTGATTTCAATTTAATTTCGATTCGAATTCAATTAAATTTCAGTTCGTTTTCAATTCAACTTGAATTTGTTTTATATTCAATTCCATTCGAAGTCCTTTTATATTCAATTCAAATTCGTTTTCTTTTCAATTTGAATTTGCTATAATATTCATTTCAATTTGAATAAAATCGATATAAATATCGTTCACGTCAAAATGGCGCAATACTAATCAAAACGGCTTTATATTTTTCACAACTTCTTTATTCTATTCAACAAATGAATATTCATGCCATTCAACACATGAATCTATATTTCTTTCAACACACGACTAATCTCAACACATGAGTACTGTCAACACATCACTATTTTTGTTATGTAAAATATTTTATAAAACTATGGTATCTATCGTTTGATTTTCAATTAGACTTCAACCGTAAAGTAGTTCTAATTTTAAATGTGATAAAGATGTAATTTATTTTATTTAAAATATTTTACTCAACACATGAATAGTTTCAACACATGATCATCGTCAACACATGACTATTTTTATATTCAACACATGAATTTTCTTTTATAATATTCATTGTTTTCCCGATTGGAATGAGGCCCAATCAATCACCATATAATGTTAATTATATGGATTCCATACAACACATGTATATAGTAGCATTGAAAAATAATCAATCATCAACCAAAGTGCACTACACTGTATAAGCATCAAATATAGATATCTGACACTTATAACAGCCTGTCAATCAATCGATCGACATATTTAATCAATCAGGATGAGTGAACTTCAAATTTCATCCCAACACCCGTGTGGGGTTTCAAACAATCAAACACAGATTTTATTTGTGCAGTTGGGCGATGTGTAAAATTTATCGTCCCAATCAATGTCCTTCAAATAGGTGTACATAAACAAACCGTCCGGTTTGTAAATGAATATTTTATTTTATTCACTTCCACGTTAAAAATTATATTTTTAACGATAAAATATTCTATTTCAACACATGAATTTCTATTCATTTCATTTACACAATAAAAATGATATTTTTATTTTTCTAACATATTTTAGAAAATTTCGGCGGCATAACGGCACGATACTAGAAACGGGACAAGGCCTAGCCTTATCCCCGGTCTAGTGAAGGCCCACGCCATTCACACATCAATCAAATCCATTCAATTCATCAAACAATTCAATTTAAACCCAACAAACTAACCAACTACTCAACCAAACAATTTAACAAACAAGCCATCCATGGTCTGTGGATGACGGGTGTCGGGTGCTACTAAGCACCGTCTGCATCCTAGTATATATATATAACTAGAAAAAGAGAATTTGAGTGAGAAGTTCTCACCGATAGCTATCCCAACTCCTCGACACTTCTTTTAGAGAAATCTTCGTCGTTCTGCCTCTTTTCACTTTCTTTGCCCGTATTCACTACATATGTAAAAATCGAATTTTTACTTCGCTATTCAATATACAAAAATCGAATTTTTACTTCGTTGTTCAATATATAAAAATCGAATTTTTACTATGTTGTTCAGTATATAAAAATCGAATTTTACTATGTTGTTCAGTATATAAAAATCGAATTTTACTTCGCTATTCAATATATAAAAATCAAATTTTTACTATGCTATTCAATATATAAAAATCGAATTTTTACTACGCTAATCAATATATAAAAATCGAATTTTTACATCGCTACTATATATAAAGATTTCGCCCTTTCCATCTCAAAAATCATATCTTTTCTATTTTAAAAATCATATCTTTTCTATTTTAAAAATCATATCTTTTCTATTTTAAAAATCATATCTTTTCTATTTTAAAAATCATATCTTTACTATTTTAAAAATCATATCTTTTCTATTTTAAAAATCATATCTTTTCTATTTTAAAAATCATATCTTTTCTATTTTAAACAAGAAAAAAAATGTTAACTTTACTTCGCTCCCATATAAATAAAGATCCAATTTTTATTTCGCTTACATATAAATAAAGATTCAATTTTTATTTCGCTTACATATAAATAAATATTCAATTTTTATTTCGCTACATATAAATAAAGATTCAATTTTTATTTCGCTACATATAAATAAAGATTCAATTTTTATTTCGCTACATATAAATAAAGATTCAATTTTTATTTCGCTACTGAAAATTATTATTTTTATGAACTAAAACATTAAATAAATAGAAATCAGTAAAAACTCACCGTTTGAATGGGAAGGAGGGTTGCTAGAGTTCGTCGGAGGGCGGAGGGGGGTGCGCCAGTCGTATGGTGGCCAAAGACTGCGGATTCCCATCTGGTTTTAGGGTTTGAAGGGCGTGGGGGTTTTGGCTGAGGCGGTGACTAAGGGGCGAGACTGGAGAGGGGGGGGAGGGTTCTGCAGCTGCGGAGGAAGCTGCGCACCGGCGACATGGTTCCCAGTTGGTCGGAGGTGTGGATTGCGGTAGATTTGGGGTGAGAAAGGGGCTCGCGCACCTGCGTCGGAGAGGGAGGCGAGAGGGGGAGGGGAGCGCCGGACTCCGGTGATCGTGACGAGGGAGCGACGGGCTGACGAATAGAGGGGCCGCCATTTTTTCTCCGACTTCGAATTTGATTTGCGGGTTTTGAAAATGAACAGGGAGAATGGAAAAAAAAAGAAGGGGGGGTATCTGTAAATAAATATATATATATATTTTTATTTAATTCTCTTAAATGTGGACTTTGCACCCGAACTCCGAACGAGACCCAACGACTGTCGCCCATAGCTAATTACCCTCATTCCGAACACAATGGGATATGTATCGTAAGATGATTCAATCGTTTCGATCAGTTTTCGTCAAAATCAGCATATAACTCTATATATTGAATTTGAACGCTCATTTCAATTTACTGGGGTAACATACTAACTAGAAAAATTCCAGAAAAATATTTTCTAGCTTCGTATTGACGATACGGTCCTAACAAAACTAGTTTCGTCGAATTCTGAGACCGTTAGAAAAATGGTCATTTTCCAGTCGATTAAAATCAACTGAAACTGGTCAAATGCGTTTTCCTTTGCCACGCTCACATATTGATTCGAGAAATTATAAAATTTGGAATCTAGCAATAACTTTACATCACGGACCCAACAAAAGTGGTTTCGTCGAAATCCGAGGTCATTTGCAAAATGTCCATTTTTAAGGGCCTGAATTCCATAGCGACTATTCAGAATTTTCAACTGGACATATCTTTTGATTCCCGCTATGAAATTTCGATTTTTCGGATTCGCTGGAAAGATATTCACAATTAGATTCCATTGTTTTTGGTTTCACTAAAATCCGGATTGTTTTGCACCCGCGAATTATCGAACTACCGCGCCATTTTCAATTCTATTTATAATTATATATAATTATTTATATTCTAACGACGACGTATATAATATATACGTCGAATTCTATTCAAAATAATTTCCTCGTCGATATTATTTAAAATAACCTATTTTAAATATTCGAAATTCGCTAAAATTACCAAAATAAAAATTTTAAACTGGCTCAGAATTTCCGGGTTATTACAGATATGATTCTAAATGAATTTAAGCCCATGGATGTATCTTCAAGAGAAAACACTCTCTACTATGGTGTTTATCTCACTCGCATTTTCAAATACTTTGAAGTTGATCTTCACGGAGAAGAATTTGTCCCTAGAAAAGTGTTTGATGCATCAAACATTCGTATCATGCAAATTCCTCTCACTTTCAAACCTTATGAGACATATGAGGCCAAACAAGCTCGATTGCAACAAGAACAAGACCCAATGGAAGTCGAAGAAGAAGAGACTTCTATGGAAAGCATCGAGTATCCAACCTCAAATTGTAACCTCAAAGACACGATTATTCAAAATCAAGCGAAAATCATCAAAAATCAAAAGAAGCTTAACAAGAAGCTTTCCAAAATGACCAAATTCATGGTTAAGATTGGAAGAAAACTTGGAATTTCATCTTCCTCGTCATCACCCTAAAACTAGGCAATCTAGTTTAATCTATCTTTATATATTTCCTTGTATTTGCTTTCAAATCTTGTATTTAATTGTGTCTTGTTTAGTTGGATGTATTTTCTTTCTATTAAGTAATGAATGGAGTTTTATTTCTGTTTAAATAATCTTTATGTTTCTGAAAAATCATAAATTATATTATAATATTACAAGAGTTCAAAAGAATTCAAAAATTCAAAATTTTCAAAAAACATACTATAGTATGTCGACATAATAAAACATGAATGTCGACATATAACAGAAAATTTTTCAAATCTTTCCAAATTTTAAATTAAAATAACTACTCATGTCCATTCAAAATCGAACGAATTCCAAACCCTATGTAAGTTTATTTCTCCCAGAAAATTTCATTATATCATTACTCCTTCTTCCTTAATCATTTCACATCAAATTCATGGCAAATTGTATGCATAATCTAAGTGAAAATCTAGAAGAAACTCTCAATTCATTCAAAAATATCCTCTCTATTGTTCTTTAAAATCGGCGTCATCTTGAATCAAATCAAATAAAGATGTTCGAACAACAAGAAAAGCACTTCGACGCAATGTGATGGCTAATATCTTCTCTTTTCAGAGATGAAGAAAATAATCTCGCAAAGGCTCCACCAACCAAAGAAGATGAAGATTGGGAAGTAATTAAGATGGATCCTATTCTTGGAGAAGATGGTTGGGTTGAAGTTCCAAGAAACGTTTAGTTGTTTGGTATGATTTGATTGATTTGTTTAACTACTCTATGGTGTAATTTAGACTATATTGTTTGAAACTTGTATATATTTAGAATATAAGGGTGAGTATTTTTTAAGGATAGTTACTTATGTTCTATTCAGAGTATTGTTAAATTTAAGGGGAGTATTTTTTGGGATACTACTTAGAATCTAGAATAGTATAAACTTAGGGAAAGTATCTTTTGTCTTTCTTTTTGATAATGACAAAGGGGGGAACTATAAAATATAGGCATTGTTTATAGAATTCTTACAGACAGGGGGAGTATAAGAGGATCATCATCAAACATGTAACACCCCGCCTCCGCTAGGGTCACTCGCAAAGGAATGCACTAGCTTTAGAGGGGAATTATTGGTAAACATGCACAGAAATATCACAAGACAGAACATATAAAATAGCGGAAGTAAAATCAAACTTTCATAACATGAATAAATAAGGTCTAAACCCTTTTACATCAGAGTACAACAAAACCTGTCTTGCAATAGTAAAGAAGCATAAAGACTTTTTAATAAATTATTCCCCAAGTAAAAACAGTAAAGTAGCCATAGCCAAGAGAAGTCCAAGCCATTCATGATGACCTCCAAGCAGAAGAAGTCCGAACTAAACTGCATTGTTTCCTCCCTGTAACCTGGGGGGAAACGGAAGAAAAGAGGCGAAACAAAACGGGTCAGTCAAAAAGACTGGTAAGTCCTATCTACTTCCAGCATAAAAACAGATAAAGGTGACATGACATGCACAAACTAAAAGTAAACATGGTGATGATGACAAGATAGATACTAAGCCAGGATAATAGGATGAATTACCGTACCCAGATAAACCTAGGTGTCATGGTAAATTACGATGTCAAAGTAAAACAAGGTATTACATCGTCAGGTTTCCATCAAGTATAACATTCCAAGGTATCCCTCAAGTCTAACATCCCCGAGCTCTATCTGTATATACTCTATATCTACCATACTAGTAGCTTCCCCCGTACATGTGTTAACCATGAATAACCCTTACTCAACAGTTCGTATAACGGTCCATGTTAACCTAATGTAAGTCTCTAAACTCGTATGTTTCCTTCCATGTATATGTTCAGTCCCTTGCCGTACACCGCACGGGCTTTCCCATGAGGTCCCACTTTAACGTAGTTCTATGACCCTTAAGGTCGTTTTGGACTGTCACCCTATCTTTAACTAAGGTCTTTCAACATGAATCATTGTTTGTACAACTAGGACTTACGCCACCTAGGACCGCTAGGGATTATGCTTACCTATCTCACGTTTTCGTATTTCGGTTTGGGTTCAACCACCTAGGAAGACTAGGGATTACGCTAACCCTCAACCACGCCCTTTTTCCCACGCATTCATCGTCAATCGTTTTTCCATGACTGTATGCACATGTATCACTATGTGCTACCCGAGTCCTGTCACAGGGCTAAGAAGTACAGGACACGGTCAGGAGCTTTCAATCTATCTGCCGATGCAGATGCTAAGGTCTGCTTTTCTACACGTGGCTATGGTCCCACGAGACCCCTCCCTCAACTAGCGAAAGGCAACACAAGAGAAAATCTTGTATGAGAACTACACTCCGGCCAGCCCACATCCTACGGCCTACCTCACCCATAATTAGATAGCAATTATGGTCTGTTGGGTGTTCCCTGCCTTTCCGTACGTACACGCTTGACTCAAAATGGTAGATGACCGACGAACTTGCTATCTCGGGCACCAGTATGTATTCGTCGACTCACTGCTATCCATCCCAGTCTTTAGGTCGCTCGCATAGCAACCAAGGCATACTCTTGGTTCTCCTAACGCAGACCTCAACCTCTCATGAGCCTAGTATAATGACCTGGCAGCTCACAGAGGGATACCAAGAATATCCTCATGTTCCCCGAAGCCGCTGCTTCGTTACCCCGTTCGCTGGAGCCTTTATCTAAATCAGATAGCCTGCTCCTACACGCATATTTAAACGTTGACCTAACGTATCGGGCTACTAATCAATCTAAGGAGTGGCCCAAATTTCGTTGACTAAGGATTATTACTTAGTTTCCCTTAACTAAGGTTTACCACTTAGCCTTATTTCCCTTATCCTTGTTAACTATGGTCATTTACCCAATCCTCCGAATTGGGGTTTGTCTAATGGGTTAAGTGTTACTTAAGAAGATTTATTTGACCGTATCAAGTTATCATGTTGGATTGATTAAGTGTTAGTTAACTTAATCCCGTCCATTCGTCGTATAAAAATGGTCAAGTGTCGTTAGGCAAATCAAGTTACTTAACCTACCCAACCCCGTCCTATTTTGTTGAGTATCATTAGCCCAATCAAATTACTTAACCCATTTGTCCATGTCATATTTGGTTAAGCCTCATTAATTAAATTAACTTAACCCTATTATGTGGCATTAATTATTTAATGCACCCCAACCTCTCACATTAGACTTTGTTGTGGTTACTAGTTAAGCCGGGCGGGTCCGGGTAGCTTTACACCACAACTTGGTCTAACCTCGGGTTCAAGCACAACATGACTAACTTCTCACATTGGGTCCTATTGTTTGCAACTACTAGTTAGGCCGGTCGGTTCCGGGTAGCTTTATATTGCAAACTCAACCCAACCTCGTGTTGGCCATTTTCATGTTTAGTCTAGTGTCACGTTCATATTCAAGTTTCAAGCAATTGGGTAGACCTAACTTAATAGGTAAATTCCCAATGGGTAGACCTAACTTAATAGGTAAATTCCCAAGCTTATGTTTTTATGCATACTTACATGTCAACTTCCATATTATAATTCAAGTCATGTTTTCAAGTATAAACACATGTCATTTTTAACGTTACACGTTGTCATGTTTATACCCCTTTACCCAAACCATGGTTCATGCCAAGTTTATCTCGCCTGTCATGTTTTCATATAACTTCAAGTTAATTTTTTCATGCTATAATCACGCTTGTCTATCCTCAACCCAAATCGTGTTCCAACGCAAGAATGGACGAGTCACATCGTAAAGATACTATGCTACACAATGACCCCAAACATGCATAGTATCATGAGGGTTTGGCTTAAGACATACATAGGTTCATAAAGGTTTGGCCACAAGCATGCATAACATGAAAACAAAGGGAATTGGCCATAAGTATGCATAATGTCATAAAGGATTTGGCCACAAACTTGCATGTTAACACTAGGGGTTTAGGTTCATAAACATACATAAGCCCCAAAATATAATCTTAGCCAATGTTTCACAAGTAAAAATGGTTCCTAAAGGTTCATGCTAGCATTTCATGCATAAAGATCCAAACTTGCAAGTTAAACTAGGTTATGCATAGCATGAGAGGCATGATTAAGTCACTCACATGGCCTAAAACCATAAACATGAACACAAGAGGTAAGGTAAGGTTCATATAGGTTCGCATAATCATGTTTAGCCACATTTTATCCCATGTCATTATCAAACTACCGTTTCCATCTAAAAGTAGCTAGAACTTACTTAGTTAGGCCTAGGGAAAGAAGCATGAATCATCTTGGCTAAGAAAGGTGCCTCCTTTGTTGAAGAATCGTCATGAAACCCGCATAGCAACGTTGATCTTCCTTCCATTTGGTGTAGCTAGCTTGCACTACTTGATTTGAACCCGATTTGAGTGCTTAGGCTTTAGGAAAAGGGAATGGAGGCCATGATCACTTGGCATTTGGGCAGCACTTCGTGGAGAGAGTGATTTATGAGGGTTTAGGAGGGGGCTTAGGAGTGTTTTTATAGAGATTAGGAGCGTTTTAGGCCGTAGGATTAGATCTAGGATAGATTAGGACCATCAGATCTCGGAAGCTTCCAGAATCAGCCCAAGAGCAGGACCAGGTGAGACAAACAGGTGCGCCAGGCAATTTGCGCCGGCCACCCCCTGTCGATAGGCATGTCGACAGGGCTGTCGACTTGGTCTGGGCCCAAGTCGACGGGCCTGTCGACAGCCCTGTCGACATGGCCTAGGCGGGGAAACTTCCCGCCTAGCCCCAGATCTGGTTTTCAAACCTATTTTCCGAATTTCAAATTTTCAGAAATCTTCTTTGGGCCTTTAACGGGTCATACGGTCTCCGATTCTCGAAAACTCGGACTCTATTTCGCGTATTTTTCCGAGACGAACGCAATGGTGAATCCCGTTTACCTTAATTCTAGAAGTATGAACAGAATATCTTTTATCTTCATGCTTCACTGGTTTATATGCTTTGCGTATCATCGTATACGTATGTAAATTTCTTACTTTTAAAATGTAAAAATACGGGGTATCACATCCTCCCACCCTTAAAGAATTTCGTCCCCGAAATTCAATAGTAGTAGGATTTATGTCCCCATATTAGCATCCAGAAGTGTTCAGCCAATTGTTGCAAACATGTGCACATGTGCAAAAGTGAATCACATTGTAGAAAAATATGTATGCCTAACTTGTGGTACCACCTACATGAATGCAATTTCTATAAAAAAAAAATTTTTTTTTTCAAACCATGATGCTCTCATCCTAAATATACTTGCAGTTCTATATGAATGCAAAAATTTGAAATAGTAATTTCATCCAAATTTTCCCACACCCTTATAAAATAAGAGTGAAGTTCATCCAATTTGAGCATCCAAGATCCTACCATCCATTATTAATTTAGAAAAATCTAACTTTCTAAATTTTTATGTAACGGAGAGATATCCCGTTTTGTTGTTTTCATTGTTCATCGTTATCAGACATTATCGTGCAATATTTCATAATTACATTAGACCCAACAAATTGCATAAACAAACAACGTACAAACTTTATTAAGATAGTTTTAGTACATCGTTACAACTAGACAACAAAAGGAACAGCTAAACAATACTGAAAATAAAATACTATCCTACGGATAACTGATAGAGGTCAATCCTGATGGAAATAGCTACGGATGAGCTCCTCTAAGCTATCAAGCCTCTCTTCCTGTCGTCGGTTCCCTTGACTAAGCTCTAACTGTAGGTCTTGCATCCCAGCCCCCAACTGATCATAAGAGGAACTCATATCCTGAAGCATCTGCTGCTGTGTCTGAGCCATGGCTACCTGTGACTCCAGTGTCTGCTGTTGTGACCTCATAATATCCTGGTGGCTCCTCATCAAGCGAGCCTACTGCTGTGAAACATATCTCAGCTCAGTCCTCCAGTCTGGATCCCTAGTAGCCCATGGATCCCAGGCACCTGTATCCGGAGCCCCCTGTGCCGGGCCCTGATGAGCCCAGGCTCCATCCCCAGCCTGCTCACCATCATGCTGTGGTGCCTGATGGGGGTCCTCAAAGTGTCCAAACTGATCATCCTGTGGCTCCTCCTCTTGCTCCTCCCCCTCGTCACCCTCATCCTCTTCCTCATCTAATCCCTCATGCTCCATAGGCTGTGGCTCCTCTTGCAGCTCATGCATATTTATACTCATTCTCCCTAGTGCAGCTTCAGTGATGATAACAGAGGGATGGTTAGAAAGTGTCACATAATCCTCATCATGCAAATCCACCCCGAACCAGCAAAAAACTATGGTCCATAAGTTCCCAAAACAAATATTGGAGTGCCTTGCTCCCCTAAAGATCTGGTACTGCTGTAAGACGGTTCTTGCCCAGTTTATTTGTATGCCCCCAAAAATAGCATAAGTAGCGGCCTTAACAACTACTGGGACTCTGTCAAACCCATGATTCTGCCCCGCAATATTATATTGCAATATTCTGATCACAAACCTAGCTAGGGGGCGCAAATGCGTACTATCCCATTGCCTATCCAGTCCATTAAAAAAATCCTTCCCCACACATTCAAATCATCCATCTCCAGATCATTTATATCGAGTCCCGTACCCCGGATATTCAAAATTTCCCCAAATTGGACCTCATTCATAAATATATGGGTACCCTTAACCCATGAACCATAAGTTATCAACCCATTATCATCCACATCAATTTGCAAACGAGCATCAAGAAGTCTTACCATACGCTTGTAGCCTCTCCTCTCGGCTGTGTGCGTATCCAGAATATGAATAAGACCCGCATTAACAAACAAACTTTCCACGGCGGTTCCCGCAAAATCCGCAAACCTCACCGGTCGGCCTAGAAGCAAATTCCTAGTGGAAAGCTGCATGTAGTGCTCAATTATCCCTGGTTGCTCGTCACACCATTCGACCTCTTGCGCGGTTAATTGAGGGTAAAGCTCGTAGGGATTGGGTTGATTGGCCATGGTGATTTAAACACGAATTGGAAGAGGGGAACTATAGATCCGGATGGAGAGGGTCTCTAGCTTCGATTTAAGATTAATTTTAAGAAGAACGGTGGAGAAACGAGGTGATGGGAGGTGGTGGAATTGGGGAATTTTCGGTTTTGGCTGGGAGGGAAGGAGAAGAGAATTGGGGGTTATGAGCTGAAGCTCTCGGCCTTCGGGCTTATATATTTTTTTGTCCTGCAGGCGCGTCGTATCGACAGCCCTGTCGACAGGGGGGTATGTCGACAACCCTGTTGACAGCCCTGTCGACAGGCCTGTCGACTGGCCCTCTTTTCATTTTTATTTTTATTTTCTTTACTTGCCCTGCCATTCTTCCATTATCTTACTTCCTCCTAACTCAACTCCATTTTCACGAGAACTATTCCCCCATCCTAAAGAAAACACTTTTCTAACTCAAAAACTACTTGTAACCAAAGCCAACGTGACTATCGATGGGAGAGAGAAGGGAGAAGAGGATTCAATTAATAAAACAAGGACATTGCTAATGGCTTTTTGGGGAATAACCTTCAAAACAAAGTTTTTCTTGAAAAATGCTTCTTTGTAAATGGTTTTTCAGAAAATTTTCAGAAGGTCTTTAAAAACTTTTGCCCAGTCTAGTAACCTTCTGCTCTGATACCAAATGTAACACCGCGCCTCCGCTAGGGTCACTCGCAAAGGAATGCACTAGCTTTAGAGGGGCATTATTGGTAAACATGCACAGAAATATCACAAGACAGAACATATAAAATAGCGGAAGTAAAATCAAACTTTCATAACATGAATAAATAAGGTCTAAACCCTTTTACATCAGAGTACAACAAAACCTGTCTTGCAATAGTAAAGAAGCATAAAGACATTTTAATAAATTATTCCCCAAGTAAAAACAGTAAAGTAGCCATAGCCAAGAGAAGTCCAAGCCATTCATGATGACCTCCAAGCAGAAGAAGTCCGAACTAAACTGCATTGTTTCCTCCCTGTAACCTGAGGGGGAAATGGAAGAAAAGAGGCGAAACAAAACGGGTCAATCAAAAAGACTGGAAAGTCCTATCTACTTCCAGCATAAAAACAGATAAAGGTGACATGACATGCACAAACTAAAAGTAAACATGGTGATGATGACAAGATAGATACTAAGCCAGGATAATAGGATGAATTACCGTACCCAGATAAACCTAGGTGTCATGGTAAATTACGATGTCAAAGTAAAACAAGGTATTACATCGTCAGGTTTCCATCAAGTATAACATTCCAAGGTATCCCTCAAGTCTAACATCCTCGAGCTCTATCTGTATATACTCTATATCTACCATACTAGTATCTTCCCCCGTACATGTGTTAACCATGAATAACCCTTACTCAACAGTTCGTATAACGGTCCATGTTAACCTAATGTAAGTCTCTAAACTCGTATGTTTCCTTCCATGTATATGTTCAGTCCCTTGCCGTACACCGCACGGGCTTTCCCATGAGGTCCCACTTTAACGTAGTTCTATGACCCTTAAGGTCGTTTTGAACTGTCACCCTATCTTTAACTAAGGTCTTTCAACATGAATCATTGTTTGTACAACTAGGACTTACGCCACCTAGGACCGCTAGGGATTATGCTTACCTATCTCACGTTTTCGTATTTCGGTTTGGGTTCAACCACCTAGGAATACTAGGGATTACGCTAACCCTCAACCACGCCCTTTTTCCCACGCATTCATCGTCAATCGTTTTTCCATGACTGTATGCACATGTATCACTATGTGCTACCCGAGTCCTGTCACAGGGCTAAGAAGTACAGGACTCGGTCGGGAGCTTTCAATCTATCTGCCGATGCAGATGCTAAGGTCTGCTTTTCTACACGTGGCTATGGTCCCACGAGACCCCTCCCTCAACTAGCGAAAGGCAACACAAGAGAAAATCTTGTATGAGAACTACACTCCGGCCAGCCCACATCCTACGGCCTACCTCACCCATAATTAGATAGCAATTATGGTTTGTTGGGTGTTCCCTGCCTTTCCGTACGTACACGCTTGACTCAAAATGGTAGATGACCGACGAACTTGCTATCTCGGGCACCAGTATGTATTCGTCGACTCACTGCTATCCATCCCAGTCTTTAGGTCGCTCGCATAGCAACCAAGGCATACTCTTGGTTCTCCTAACGCAGACCTCAACCTCTCATGAGCCTAGTATAATGACCTGGCAGCTCACAGAGGGATACCAAGAATATCCTCACGTTCCCCGAAGCCGCTGCTTCGTTACCCCGTTCGCTGGAGCCTTTATCTAAATCAGATAGCCTGCTCCTACACGCATATTTAAACGTTGACCTAACGTATCGGGCTACTAATCAATCTAAGGAGTGGCCCAAATTTCCTTGACTAAGGATTATTACTTAGTTTCCCTTAACTAAGGTTTACCACTTAGCCTTATTTCCCTTATCCTTGTTAACTATGGTCATTTACCCAATCCTCCGAATTGGGGTTTGTCTAATGGGTTAAGTGTTACTTAAGAAGATTTATTTGACCGTATCAAGTTATCATGTTGGATTGATTAAGTGTTAGTTAACTTAATCCCGTCCATTCGTCGTATAAAAATGGTCAAGTGTCGTTAGGCAAATCAAGTTACTTAACCTACCCAACCCCGTCCTGTTTTGTTGAGTATCATTAGCCCAACCAAATTACTTAACCCATTTGTCCATGTCATATTTGGTTAAGCCTCATTAATTAAATTAACTTAACCCTATTATGTGGCATTAATTATTTAATGCACCCCAACCTCTCACATTAGACTTTGTTGTGGTTACTAGTTAAGCCGGGCGGGTCCGGGTAGCTTTACACCACAACTTGGTCTAACCTCGGGTTCAAGCACAACATGACCAACTTCTCACATTGGGTCCTATTGTTTGCAACTACTAGTTAGGCCGGTCGGTTCCGGGTAGCTTTATATTGCAAACTCAACCCAACCTCGAGTTGGCCATTTTCATGTTTAGTCTAGTGTCACGTTCATATTCAAGTTTCAAGCAATTGGGTAGACCTAACTTAATAGGTAAATTCCCAATGGGTAGACCTAACTTAATAGGTAAATTCCCAAGCTTATGTTTTTATGCATACTTACATGTCAACTTCCATATTATAATTCAAGTCATGTTTTCAAGTATAAACACATGTCATTTTTAACGTTACACGTTGTCATGTTTATACCCCTTTACCCAAACCATGGTTCATGCCAAGTTTAGCTCGCCTGTCATGTTTTCATATAATTTCAAGTTAAGTTTTTCATGCTATAATCACGCTTGTCTATCCTCAACCCAAATCGTGTTCCAACGCAAGAATGGACGAGTCACATCGTAAAGATACTATGCTACACAATGACCCCAAACATGCATAGTATCATGAGGGTTTGGCTTAAGACATACATAGGTTCATAAAGGTTTGGCCACAAGCATGCATAACATGAAAACAAAGGGAATTGGCCATAAGTATGCATAATGTCATAAAGGATTTGGCCACAAACTTGCATGTTAACACTAGGGGTTTAGGTTCATAAACATGCATAAGCCCCAAAATATAATCTTAGCCAATGTTTCACAAGTAAAAATGGTTCTAAAGGTTCATGCTAGCATTTCATGCATAAAGATCCAAACTTGCAAGTTAAACTAGGTTATGCATAGCATGAGAGGCATGATTAAGTCACTCACATGGCCTAAAACCATAAACATGAACACAAGAGGCAAGGTAAGGTTCATATAGGTTCGCATAATCATGTTTAGCCACATTTTATCCCATGTCATTATCAAACTACCGTTTCCATCTAAAAGTAGCTAGAACTTACTTAGTTAGGCCTAGGGAAAGAAGCATGAATCATCTTGGCTAAGAAAGGTGCCTCCTTTGTTGAAGAATCATCATGAAACCCGCATAGCAACGTTGATCTTCCTTCCATTTGGTGTAGCTAGCTTGCACTACTTGATTTGAACCCGATTTGAGTGCTTAGGCTTTAGGAAAAGGGAATGGAGGCCATGATCACTTGGCATTTGGGCAGCACTTCGTGGAGAGAGTGATTTATGAGGGTTTAGGAGGGGGCTTAGGGGTGTTTTTATAGAGATTAGGAGTGTTTTAGGCCATAGGATTAGATCTAGGATAGATTAGGACCATCAGATCTCGGAAGCTTCCAGAATCAGCCTAAGAGCAGGACCAGGTGAGACAAACAGGTGTGCCAGGCAATTTGCGCCGGCCACCCCCTGTCGACAGGCATGTCGACAGGGCTGTCGACTTGGTCTGGGCCCAAGTCGACAGGCCTGTCGACAGCCCTGTCGACATGGCCTAGGCGGGGAAACTTCCCGCCTAGCCCTAGATCTGGTTTTCAAACCTATTTTCCGAATTTCAAATTTTCAGAAATCTTCTTTGGGCCTTTAACGGGTCATACGGTCTCCGATTCTCGAAAACTCGGACTCTATTTCGCGTATTTTTCCGAGACGAACGCAATGGTGAATCCCGTTTACCTTAATTCTAGAAGTATGAACAGAATATCTTTTATCTTCATGCTTCACTGGTTTATATGCTTTGCGTATCATCGTATACGTATGTAAATTTCTTACTTTTAAAATGTAAAAATACGGAGTATCACAAAACAGGTATACACAGATATGATATTTCATAAACTAAGGTTGTCATCATCAAAAAAGGGGAGATTGTTGGAGAATGGAGTTTTGATGACTACAACCTTATTTCAATTATCATTGATTACAAAATATATGCTAACACTTTTTGTATAGAATATATATATATATATATATACATGCAGGAATTATATACAGGAAATATTACTGAAGACTGTATAGTTATAAAGATAATAGAGATTCAAAGATTAGAGAAATTTCAAGACTCATGAGTAACCAAGATTTCAAGAGTTCAAGAGTTCAAGGTTAATATAATTATAGAGTCTATATTTTGTAAGACTCTAAATAACACTTTAGGTTCAAATTCAAATTCAAAATCTGATTTTCAATTCTATCCTCAATCCTCTCTATTTTAGTTTTCAATTTTTCCCTCAATATTCTCTATTTTGTTTTTCTATGTGTTTCTATTTTTTTTCTTCTTTGTTTTTCAAACTTAAATTTTATACTTTATATAGTTTAAAACCATATAATTTTATAAATATATTTATATAGTTTAAAAGTAAGTTTTCGTATGATTTTCTATCATAGGATATTGATTTACAACATTAGAATTTTATTCAAGAATTTTCAGAATTAGTTTTATATCAAAACACTTGAAAATGCTTTGAAAACTAAAGATGGACATGAGTACGTCGACATACCAAGATATGTATGTCGACATATAACGGCTATTTTTCTAAATTTGAAAGGAAGTGTCTTTTCACTATTTGAAACGCTTCGGAACCATTGCAACCCTACATACTCTATAAAAAGAAGTTAAAACCGAATTTTTTAATTTATCTTCTTCTCCAACTTCATCCTCTTTCATCCCTCCATTATTCTTAATCATTTTTATGGTTTTTACACTTATACTCTGTCGAATTCACTTCCGAATTGATCAAACTTCTTCTATCTACACTCTTTACTCTCTGAATCAAGTGCTATTGAAGAGTTATAGGGCTGTTTTGTAATTGCTTAGGTTGAATAAACCATGTTTGTAAGTCAAAGAGTAATCGGTGTATCCTTGTAGCCGTGAAATCAAGGAATAGGAGTCCGTGTGCCGTTGTTAAGCCGTGAAATCAAGAGATAGGAGTCGGTGTCTCCTTGTTGAGCCGTGAAATCAATGATGTAGTATTTAACTACTGGAAATAGTAATAAAACTCTGCACAATCTAGCGTTGTGCCAGACTGGACGTAGGAGTGATCCGAACCAGTATAAAATCCGGTGTGTTCTTTCCTTTTCCGCTTTTTTATGTTTTTTTTATTTTGCTTCTGTGTTTGAATCTGTGTCTGTGATTTGTTTGTATTGTTTTATTCGTCCCGTAGTTCACTTTGGATTTTTGTTTTGATTAAATTCTTACAAACACTATTCACATCCCCTCTAATATTTGCTTTGCTTGAACGATCCATTCCACACTCCCTAACAAGAAGGACTAATTGATATTTGAGTATCGAGTAATCCATGTTTGGGTTGACTAAGTTGATGGGTTTAACTAAAATAGGTTGCTTTTTTAGCTGTTATAAGTTAATTAAATGGAGATTGTTAATGATAGAGTAAACCAGTTTTATTTTAAAAATACTGAAATTGATTATTATTTAATAATAATAAAAAAATGAATTTAAAGTTAAATTAATGAAGTTTTGTAAAATCATAAGGACCGGTTTATTTTTGAATGAAATTTTAAGTGAATCGATATTAATAGTTAATTAAGTTAAGTTTTGAAATGGAAGTTTAAATTGAATTCTGATTGGAATTCTATTTTATTAGAGTTTATAAAATCCAAGATTAGGCGAGATTAAAGAAACCAAGTTTACTAATTAATAAATTTATAAACTTTAAATAGTTCATGAAATGAATGGAAGCTTAGGAGTATGAAATATGGAATGGAAATCGGAATAGGATTCCAAATTTAAGTGAAATGGTTAGACGAGTTGAGAAGTCCATTTAAATTGCATATTAAAGAAGAGATGAAGTTTTTATTAAGGTGAAACTAAGATAGATTTGCAATAAGTTTAGAGGATTTTAAAATATCAAAATGGGCTAATGGAATTAGAAGTGTATGGGAATTGATTATAAATGGAATTGAAAAGCGTAATAATGAACATTTTTACAACATTGTTTATTAACATACCAAAAGTGATAAAATTGGTTTATGTGCATGAGATTAATGAATAAATGGAATTGAAAATAGAATATGAATATTTCTGAGTAAATTGGGGAAATAAGACGAATGTCTAATAAATGAGATTTTAAGGCAAGGTTGCCAAAAGGAGTTATAAATGAAAATTCATATAAACTGAGCTATATGGAGAAATTTGTGGAATTGTTTTACATAAATAAAGGAATTTGTCAAACTGAGTTAAATATTGATAAATGGTTAAGGATTTTATAAATGGAATGTGACGACAAGGAATTTCGCTCGGTCCGAACCAGTCGCTAAACCGATCCAGGCCGTTCGAAACGCCCTATCGTTTGAGAACAGGACAAAACAGAACGCATACAGAAGAACATTTCATTGTATATTACAACAATGCATCAGATTACAAGAATATACAGAGTATATAAATGAATAAACATTACACAGAATTATCAGAGATTTAAATTACTTTTAAATACATAGCAGCGGAAAATAATACAATACACCACTAGAAGAGATATACGGATACAAAGCTTTCCGGATATCGTTCCAGCTGTAAACCAGGATCCTGTGAATATAAATCTGCAAAACCAAAACTACTAGCTGCCCGTGTCAAAATAAGGGCACCCAGAGTTTAGGTTAAAACAATAAACTCCAGGTCAGTCATGTGACTGGTGTGAGAACTAAAACAGTAATTAATCTTTATTTTCAAAGTTAGGTAAATCAAGGGACCACGCCGTATAACACGGAACGGGTTTCCTCCCAAGAATACCAGTGCATAAACAAACAGCGCAATGCTAAATAAAGAAAAATGAAGCTGTTATAAGACCCAGGTCCTATCACACAATGCAACGCAAGCCGGGGGATAGGGTTTTCCCTTATAACAGCCAAAGAATGCTTGATACGTTTAAACAAATCATTTGATACTATTATAAGTGCATAGTGTATAAAACCACTTCGAATCATAAGTATCAATCATAGGCGGCATGGGTACCATATATCATGTCGCCATACTAGTTTTACAATTAAAACCGCAAATGTCACGTATTTGGAAATTGGATTTCCGTCTATGAACCGAGGCAAAAGATAGTCCTCAACCGATTCGAGACAATCTAGCCCATGTCTCAGGATCAGAACGCATCAACCCTTTAGATCGTCAGGGCCGGTCCACCGATGTGGATTATTATGCCTGAACACTACGTTTCTCCGCCCTTTGGGGCGTAAGCGAGCCAACTAAATGACTCCATCGGTTCGAGAACGACCGATCAATCCGAGGCGCCTCGCAACAGCAACAACCACATAAGTCAAACTCGTCAGGGCGTGTAAAACCACTGACGCCACTTCTAACTAGAAAGAAACGCAAGTCCTCCCTGATGTCCCCTCCCGTTTTTGGTTCATACCGGGTGTGAAACTCGCGAATCAACGTTACACAAAGCTACGCCACAAAGGCCGTGCTTTGATCATCACCACAAGACTTTGCTTTTCAACAGAAGCCTCGATCAATTGCCACTTAGGCATGCCACACAGGCAATTCACTCCATGCGTTTGATATCCATCAATATATAACCCCTGAGCTCGTACGTCTCAGAGAAGGGCGTTATGCAAGAGAATAAATTCTCCGCCGCCAAACAGAGATATATTTAATAGAGATCAACCACACGGACTAAAATCCAATGTCAGACACACAGTCCATTTACAAGTCTGTTCTGGGTCTGAACGAAACCGGAGGCACCTAGTACCCCGCATATCCATCGATCTCCAAGTACGTCTGGACGATCACTAACTGTTTCCATCTTCTTGGGTGTACAGCCCAATCAAGATCATCAGTTATCCCCCACACGACGTGAAGACCTCCGGTCTTCGACCATCGTCTTCATCTTCGACTTATCGTCGTATCAGTTATTCAGAATGGGATAAACCCGGTCTTTCCGAATAACTCGCGTATATTTTAAATAAGTGTTACACAAACACAACATACGCCTCATTCCAATTCATTAGTCACTAACCGTAAATTAATCAAGAGAATAATTTCCCAAATATTAACCCCGAAGGCCGAAACCAACATCAGATCAATATCCAGAAAACCATTCTGCTTGGCCAACCGACAGTTAGTTTCTAAATTTCACATTCATAGGGAAAGGTTCCCATTAATTTTTATCAAAGATAAATTCTTGAATTTATGCTTTAATCTACTTTTGAATATCAATTCAAACTAGTCGGGATTAGCGAACCTTACCGAAGTAATCATTTGTTTTAATTTCCCAATCCCAACCTATTCATCCCATGAAGTAAAACTGGCTTTACTTCATATCTAACACCACGGTGTTATCGGTAAATTCAATTACCATTTCACGTTCAAATCTAATTAAAGATTTAACTATCGCCTGGAGCAAAACTGGTGATACTCCATTTCGATTATTTCAATCTAATTAAAGATTCATTAAAACTCCACTTAGTTTTAATCTTTAACTGGGTTAAAGAATCAGTGTCATTTAAAAACACAGTTCACGATAAACCCAAAATCACATTCATTAATTATCGGGTTAAAGAACGAGTGTTATTTAAAACACTGTTCACGATAAACCCAAAAATCAATATCAATTCAATTCCAATTAAATATTATTTAATTGGTACACTTCATTAAATCTAAATAAAAAGATTTAATCTTTTCTCAACTGGGTTCAAGAACAGTGTTAGTGAAGACACCATTCACGACAAACCCAAATCACATTTGATATTCAATATAAGGCTCTGAATAGAAAATATATCGGCCTATATTCAATATCAAATTCTACGATCAACAAATGTCGTATTGGAAATAACGATATAAATATATATCTTTCAAATTTCCATAACAACACCTGTATAATCACGAATTCCAACATCGAAATATTCCGAAGACAATTTCGATTCAACTCCACTCCAATGCAATCATTGGAAATTTTGGTTATTTTCAAAACCCTTTTCGAATTCAATTTATTTATTTAAAAATAAATAGAATTATATTTCTAGTTCAAAACTAGTTCATTTCGATAAAAATCTATTTTTATCTGTTCAAATATGGAGTTTTTCATCCCAAATCTTCACAAATCATTTCTTATGATTTTACACAAATTATTACTATTTTTAATAATTTTATCAAGGCCCGTACAGTCGATTTCCAACAACGGCCATCGAACTGCACTTACAGCGACCTTTTTCCAATTTGATTTGGACATAATTCCAAATCCAACCGTTAGATTTCTGATTTATCACATTCGTTAGAAAGCTCTTTTCGATACGAACCCAACGGTTCCGGTTTTAGGAGAATCCGACGGTCGGATCTCCCGTAATGTCCGTTTGAAATCAATGGTCGAAATTCGCGAACTGCCGCGGCGCGGCGCGTTCTATTCAGGCCATTTATATTATATATATAATATATATAATATATATTTCGTCGATTCCTATTTAAAACGAATTATATAAATAGTTTTTAAAATCGTTTCAAAAGCTATTTCAACTTTCTTTTCAATTCAAATCAAAATTGAATTCTTCTTTATAAATTCGTTTTAAAATTCATTTCTATTCAATTCAAATTTCAATTCAATTTGAATTCATTTCAATTCACTTTCGATTCCATTTGAATTCGTTTTCAATTCAATTCATTTCGAAATCGTTTTCAATTCATTTTGAATTCGTTTTCAATTCCATTCATTTCGAAATCGTTTTCAATTCATTTTGAATTCGTTTTCAATTCAATTCATTTCGAAATCGTTTTCAATTCATTTTGAATTCGTTTTCAATTCAATTCATTTCGAAATCGTTTTCAATTCATTTTGAATTCGTTTTCAATTCAATTCATTTCGAAATCGTTTTCAATTCATTTTGAATTCGTTTTCAATTCAATTAATTTCGAAATCGTTTTCAATTCATTTTGAATTCGTTTTCAATTCAATTCATTTCGAAATCGTTTTCAATTCATTTCATTTCGAAATCGTTTTCAATTCATTTTGAATTCGTTTTCAATTCAATTCATTTCGAAATCGTTTTCAATTCATTTTATTTCAAAATCGATAAAATCGATATAAATATCGTTCATGTCGAAATGGCGTCAATCTAATCAACACGGCTTCATAAATTTCTATTTTCAAATATTCTATTTCAAATATTTCCTTTTTCAAAATAGTTGTTATTATCAAAATATTTCGTTCAACACATGACCAATCTCAATGGATGAGTACTGTCAACACATGAACGTTTATTTTATATTCTTTATTTTTTCAAAATTGGAATGAGGCCCAATCAATCACCATATAAAATTAATTATATGGATTTTCATACAACACATGTATATAATCACATTGAAAAATAATCAACCATCAACCAAAGTGCACTACACTGTATAAGCATCAAATATAGATATTCAACGCTTATAACAGCCTGTCAATCAATCGATCGACATATTCAATCAATCAGGATGAGTGAACTTCATATTTCATCCTAACACCCGTGTGGGGTTTCAAACAATCAAACATAGATTTAGTTGTGCAGTTGGGCGATGTGTAAAATTTATCGTCCCAATCAATGTCATTCAAATAGGTGTACATAAACAAACCGTTCGGTTTATAAATGAATATTTTATTTTATTCACTTCACGTTAAAAATTATATTTTTAACGATAAAACATTTTATTCCAACCTATGAATTTCTATTCAATTCATTTATTCAATAAAATGATATTTTTATTTTTCTAACATATTTTAGAAAATTTCGGCGGCATAACGGCACGATACTAGAAACGGGACGAGGCCTAGCCTTATCCCCGGTCTAGTGAAGGCCCACGCCATTCACACATCAATCAAACCAATCAATTTCACCAAACAATTCAATTCAATCAAATAATCTAATTAATCTATGCAACCAAACAAACAAGTCCATGGTCTGTGGACGATTGTGTCGGGTGCTACTAAGCACCGTCTGCATCCTAGTATATATATAAAACTAGAAAAAAATAAATTGAAAGGTGAGAAATTCTCACAATTAGCTATCCTAGCTCCACGGCTCTTTATTGATAGAAATCTTCATTGCTATCGCATCTTCGTCATCTTCGTTGTCCGCTTTCACTACCTATGTAAAAATCGAATTTTTACTTCGCTATTCAATATATAAAAAATCGTATTTTTAGTTCGAAGTTCAATAAATAAAAATCATATTTTTATTTTGCTATTCAATGTATAAAAATCGAATTTTTCTTTCGAAGTTCAATAAATAAAAATCATATTTTTATTTTGCTATTCAATATATAAAAATCGAATTTTTCTTTCGAAGTTCAATAAATAAAAATCATATTTTTATTTTGCTATGTTATATAGATAAAAATTATATTTTTATTTCGAAGTTCAACATATAAAAACTATATTTTTATTTAGATAAACCTCTTCACTTTGTTTAACTAAAAATCTATACTCTCTTCTATATGAAAACTAATCTTTATATTTTAAAATACCATCTTTTTATATGTAAAAAGATAATCTTTTTATAATTGAAAATATAATCTTTAGGTTAAAAATCATATCTTTTATATATTAAAAATCATATCTTTTCTAATAATAATCAAATCAGAATTTTGTTTATATATATATATACAAATAAATAAATATATATATATATATATATAAAACAACCTATCACAAAATAAAATAAATAATAAAAAAACTTACAGTTTACTCGCAGGGGGTGCTCGCTGTCGGGGGAAGGTGCTGGCGCGGTCGGAGGTGGTGCAGTCGACTGGGATGGCGGGGGTGGGCTTACAGTGGGGGCGGCGCTAGGGTTCTGATGGAGGGGGGGCTGCGTCGTGGGGGCTTCGGGTGCTTTGGCTGCGGAGGAGGGAGAAGCGAGAGGGGGAAGGGAAGGAGGGGGATCGGAGAACAGGAGGTGGGGGCGGTGAATGACGGCGGCGCCAGGAGGGTGGTTCCCCGTTCGTCGATTTTTCCTCTTTCTTCTCTTTTTTATTTTATTTTTCTGAACGGGGAAGAGAAGGGGGGGTTATTATAAAAGTTATATTTTTTTAATTTATTTTTATTTTTAATTGCAAAAGGTTGACTTTCACAAACGACCTCTAAACGAGGTCCACCGCCTGTCGTCCATAGCGTTTTACCCCCATTCCGAACACAATGGGATATGTATCGCAGGCTGATTCGACTGTTTCGATCAGTTTCTGTTTAATTTACATTTAAATCACTATATTGAATTTTAAACGTACATTTCAAATTACCGGGGTCACATACTAACTAGAAAAATTCCAGAAAAATATTTTCTAGCTTCGTATTGACGATACGGTCCTAACAAAACTAGTTTCGTCAAATTCTGAGACCGTCGGAAAAATGGCCATTTTCCAGTCGATTAAAATCAACTGAAACTGGTCAAACGCGTTTTCCTCCGCCATGCTCACATATTGATTCGAAAAATTATGAAATTTGAAACCTAGCAATAACTTTACATCCCGGACCCAACAAAACTGGTTTCGTCGAAATCCGAGGTCATTTGCAAAATGTCCATTTTTAAGGGCCTGAATTCCATAGCGACTATTCAGAATTTTCAACTGGACATATCTTTTGATTCACGTTATGAAATCTTGATTTTTCGGATTTGTTAGAAAGATATTATCAATTAGATCCTATCATTTTTGGTTTCACTAAAATCCGGATTGTTTTGCTCCCGGTACATTCAATTGAAGTTTGAAATCGAATTATCGAACTACCGCGCCATTTTCAATTCTATTTATAATTATATATAATTATTTATATTCTAACGACGACGCGTATAATATATACGTTCGAATTCTATTCAAAATAAATTTCTCGTCGATTATAATTAAAATAATCTATTTTAAATATTCAAAATCCGCTAAAATTGCCAAAATAAAAATTTTAAACTGGCCCAGATTTTCCGGGTTGTTACAATCTCCCCCACTTAAAACTTTTCGTCCCCGAAAAGGAACAGAGTCGAAAGTGGTTTGATTATTCAGCTCTACGCTCGATCGGGCTTCCATTCTCCAACTCTTTAGTTTCTGAGAATTTTCAAAATTTCAAAAATTTGGCTAACACCTTAAATTTTCAAAAAATTTCGCCATAACCTCCCCTGCACCGGGAGCATCGGGGAATTTCAAATAGCTTCCCCGGTCCTTCAGATCTCAAAAAGAAAAAGAAAAAGCCAAGCGGCTAGCCAATAGGCTCACAAAATCATCATCACCCAAACAAAACAGGAAATTATGTAGTAAACATGTACCTATTTGTCGGGCAAACAAATTTTATTCTCTGCTCTAGCCTCCTTGCTATGACCTGTTCAAAAGATATACATGTATGCATGCAAATGCGACCAATTTTCAATACAGTTCAATATTTGCTTCAGTTAGGCTAAATGGCTAAAAATTAGCAAACAAATAAACAAACAATACAAACATCAATCAATTAGTGAATTAGAGTTTCAAATTCATAAATTTGATACATATACAAAAATCAGATTTTTGATGCCAAATCACAACAATAGGCCCTATCTAATTTTGGTTCTCACACCAGTCGATAGGAAATATATAGATGTCACACCTTCGAAACACGAATACCAATTCTGATGATGTTCGAACTATCATCAGAATCATCTTCGGGCGACTAGGGTGTGATTCTATATCTATCCAGTATATTAAAATTTCAAATACACGTGGATCAGACGTATACGCAAAATCTTTATATACTGGACTGTCCACATCAATATAAATAACTATTCAAATACGAATAAGTGATTTAAATTTTCAAAACAAAATTTGTTTTCATTTTAAAAATATACTCTTCACACTCGTTCTAGGATACTACTGATCCCACCTCTAACGAGTCATTCTCGTTGGATATTACTAATCCGATATCTGATGAATTCTTTCGTATGTTTCTAATGTGCCTTGTTCTCTGCTTTGTAAACCAAAGCTCTGATACCAACTGTGACGACAAGGAATTTCGCTCGGTCCGAACCAGTCGCTAAACCGATCCAGGCCGTTCGAAACGCCCTATCGTTTGAGAACAGGCCAAAACAGAACGCATACAGAAGAACATTTCATTGTATATTACAACAATGCATCAGATTACAAGAATATACAGAGTATATAAATGAATAAACATTACACAGAATTATCAGAGATTTAAATTACATTTAAATACATAGCAGCGGAAAATAATACAATACACCACTAGAAGAGATATACGGATACAAAGCTTTCCGGATATCGTTCCAGCTGTAAACCAGGATCCTGTGAATATAAATCTGCAAAACCAAAACTACTAGCTGCCCGTGTCAAAATAAGGGCACCCAGAGTTTAGGTTAAAACAATAAACTCCAGGTCAGTCATGTGACTGGTGTGAGAACTAAAACAGTAATTAATCTTTATTTTCAAAGTTAGGTAAATCAAGGGACCACGCCGTATAACACGGAACGGGTTTCCTCCCAAGAATACCAGTGCATAAACAAACAGCGCAATGCTAAATAAAGAAAAATGAAGCTGTTATAAGACCCAGGTCCTATCACACAATGCAACGCAAGCCGAGGGATAGGGTTTTCCCTTATAACAGCCAAAGAATGCTTGATACGTTTAAACAAATCGTTTGATACTATTATAAGTGCATAGTGTATAAAACCACTTCGAATCATAAGTATCAATCATAGGCGGCATGGGTACCATATATCATGTCGCCATACTAGTTTTACAATTAAAACCGCAAATGTCACGTATTTGGAAATTGGATTTCCGTCTATGAACCGAGGCAAAAGATATTCCTCAACCGATTCGAGACAATCTAGCCCATGTCTCAGGATCAGAACGCATCAACCCTTTAGATCGTCAGGGCCGGTCCACCGATGTGGATTATTATGCCTGAACACTACGTTTCTCCGCCCTTTGGGGCGTAAGCGAGCCAACTAAATGACTCCATCGGTTCGAGAACGACCGATCAATCCGAGGCGCCTCGCAACAGCAACAACCACATAAGTCAAACTCGTCAGGGCGTGTAAAACCACTGACGCCACTTCTAACTAGAAAGAAACGCAAGTCCTCCCTGATGTCCCCTCCCGTTTTTGGTTCATACCGGGTGTGAAACTCGCGAATCAACGTTACACAAAGCTACGCCACAAAGGCCGTGCTTTGATCATCACCACAAGACTTTGCTTTTCAACAGAAGCCTCGATCAATTGCCACTTAGGCATGCCACACAGGCAATTCACTCCATGCGTTTGATATCCATCAATATATAACCCCTGAGCTCGTACGTCTCAGAGAAGGGCGTTAAGCAAGAGAATAAATTCTCCGCCGCCAAACAGAGATATATTTAATAGAGATCAACCACACGGACTAAAATCCAATGTCAGACACACAGTCCATTTACAAGTCCGTTCTGGGTCTGAACGAAACCGGAGGCACCTAGTACCCCGCATATCCATCGATCTCCAAGTACGTCTGGACGATCACTAACTGTTTCCATCTTCTTGGGTGTACAGCCCAATCAAGATCATCAGTTATCCCCCACACGACGTGAAGACCTCCGGTCTTCGACCATCGTCTTCATCTTCGACTTATCGTCGTATCAGTTATTCAGAATGGGATAAACCCGGTCTTTCCGAATAACTCGCGTATATTTTAAATAAGTGTTACACAAACACAACATACGCCTCATTCCAATTCATTAGTCACTAACCGTAAATTAATCAAGAGAATAATTTCCCAAATATTAACCCCGAAGGCCGAAACCAACATCAGATCAATATCCAGAAAACCATTCTGCTTGGCCAACCGACAGTTAGTTTCTAAATTTCACATTCATAGGGAAAGGTTCCCATTAATTTTTATCAAAGATAAATTCTTGAATTTATGCTTTAATCTACTTTTGAATATCAATTCAAACTAGTCGGGATTAGCGAACCTTACCGAAGTAATCATTTGTTTTAATTTCCCAATCCCAACCTATTCATCCCATGAAGTAAAACTGGCTTTACTTCATATCTAACACCACGGTGTTATCGGTAAATTCAATTACCATTTCACGTTCAAATCTAATTAAAGATTTAACTATCGCCTGGAGCAAAACTGGTGATACTCCATTTCGATTATTTCAATCTAATTAAAGATTCATTAAAACTCCACTTAGTTTTAATCTTTAACTGGGTTAAAGAATCAGTGTCATTTAAAAACACAGTTCACGATAAACCCAAAATCACATTCATTAATTATCGGGTTAAAGAACGAGTGTTATTTAAAACACTGTTCACGATAAACCCAAAAATCAATATCAATTCAATTCCAATTAAATATTATTTAATTGGTACACTTCATTAAATTTAAATAAAAAGATTTAATCTTTTCTCAACTGGGTTCAAGAACAGTGTTAGTGAAGACACCATTCACGACAAACCCAAATCACATTTGATATTCAATATAAGGCTCTGAATAGAAAATATATCGGCCTATATTCAATATCAAATTCTACGATCAACAAATGTCGTATTGGAAATAACGATATAAATATATATCTTTCAAATTTCCATAACAACACCTGTATAATCACGAATTCCAACATCGAAATATTCCGAAGACAATTTCGATTCAACTCCACTCCAATGCAATCATTGGAAATTTTGGTTATTTTCAAAACCCTTTTCGAATTCAATTTATTTATTTAAAAATAAATAGAATTATATTTCTAGTTCAAAACTAGTTCATTTCGATAAAAATCTATTTTTATCTGTTCAAATATGGAGTTTTTCATCCCAAATCTTCACAAATCATTTCTTATGATTTTACACAAATTATTACTATTTTTAATAATTTTATCAAGGCCCGTACAGTCGATTTCCAACAACGGCCATCGAACTGCACTTACAGCGACCTTTTTCCAATTTTATTTGGACATAATTCCAAATCCAACCGTTAGATTTCTGATTTATCACATTCGTTAGAAAGCTCTTTTCGATACGAACCCAACGGTTCCGGTTTTAGGGGAATCCGACGGTCGGATCTCCCGTAATGTCCGTTTGAAATCAATGGTCGAAATTCGCGAACTGCCACGGCGCGGCGCGTTCTATTCAGGCCATTTATATTATATATATAATATATATAATATATATTTCGTCGATTCCTATTTAAAACGAATTATATAAATAGTTTTTAAAATCGTTTCAAAAGCTATTTCAACTTTCTTTTCAATTCAAATCAAAATTGAATTCTTCTTTATAAATTCGTTTTAAAATTCATTTCTATTCAATTCAAATTTCAATTCAATTTGAATTCATTTCAATTCACTTTCGATTCCATTTGAATTCGTTTTCAATTCAATTCATTTCGAAATCGTTTTCAATTCATTTTGAATTCGTTTTCAATTCCATTCATTTCGAAATCGTTTTCAATTCATTTTGAATTCGTTTTCAATTCAATTCATTTCGAAATCGTTTTCAATTCATTTTGAATTCGTTTTCAATTCAATTCATTTCGAAATCGTTTTCAATTCATTTTGAATTCGTTTTCAATTCAATTCATTTCGAAATCGTTTTCAATTCATTTTGAATTCGTTTTCAATTCAATTAATTTCGAAATCGTTTTCAATTCATTTTGAATTCGTTTTCAATTCAATTCATTTCGAAATCGTTTTCAATTCATTTCATTTCGAAATCGTTTTCAATTCATTTTGAATTCGTTTTCAATTCAATTCATTTCGAAATCGTTTTCAATTCATTTTATTTCAAAATCGATAAAATCGATATAAATATCGTTCATGTCGAAATGGCGTCAATCTAATCAACACGGCTTCATAAATTTCTATTTTCAAATATTCTATTTCAAATATTTCCTTTTTCAAAATAGTTGTTATTATCAAAATATTTCGTTCAACACATGACCAATCTCAATGGATGAGTACTGTCAACACATGAACGTTTATTTTATATTCTTTATTTTTTCAAAATTGGAATGAGGCCCAATCAATCACCATATAAAATTAATTATATGGATTTTCATACAACACATGTATATAATCACATTGAAAAATAATCAACCATCAACCAAAGTGCACTACACTGTATAAGCATCAAATATAGATATTCAACGCTTATAACAGCCTGTCAATCAATCGATCGACATATTCAATCAATCAGGATGAGTGAACTTCATATTTCATCCTAACACCCGTGTGGGGTTTCAAACAATCAAACATAGATTTAGTTGTGCAGTTGGGCGATGTGTAAAATTTATCGTCCCAATCAATGTCATTCAAATAGGTGTACATAAACAAACCGTTCGGTTTATAAATGAATATTTTATTTTATTCACTTCACGTTAAAAATTATATTTTTAACGATAAAACATTTTATTCCAACCTATGAATTTCTATTCAATTCATTTATTCAATAAAATGATATTTTTATTTTTCTAACATATTTTAGAAAATTTCGGCGGCATAACGGCACGATACTAGAAACGGGACGAGGCCTAGCCTTATCCCCGGTCTAGTGAAGGCCCACGCCATTCACACATCAATCAAACTAATCAATTTCACTAAACAATTCAATTCAATCAAATAATCTAATTAATCTATGCAACCAAACAAACAAGTCCATGGTCTGTGGACGATTGTGTCGGGTGCTACTAAGCACCGTCTGCATCCTAGTATATATATAAAACTAGAAAAAAATAAATTGAAAGGTGAGAAATTCTCATAATTAGCTATCCTAGCTCCACGGCTCTTTATTGATAGAAATCTTCATTGCTATCGCATCTTCGTCATCTTCGTTGTCCGCTTTCACTACCTATGTAAAAATCGAATTTTTACTTCGCTATTCAATATATAAAAAATCGTATTTTTAGTTCGAAGTTCAATAAATAAAAATCATATTTTTATTTTGCTATTCAATGTATAAAAATCGAATTTTTCTTTCGAAGTTCAATAAATAAAAATCATATTTTTATTTTGCTATTCAATATATAAAAATCGAATTTTTCTTTCGAAGTTCAATAAATAAAAATCATATTTTTATTTTTCTATGTTATATAGATAAAAATTATATTTTTATTTCGAAGTTCAACATATAAAAACTATATTTTTATTTAGATAAACCTCTTCACTTTGTTTAACTAAAAATCTATACTCTCTTCTATATGAAAACTAATCTTTATATTTTAAAATACCATCTTTTTATATGTAAAAAGATAATCTTTTTATAATTGAAAATATAATCTTTAGGTTAAAAATCATATCTTTTATATATTAAAAATCATATCTTTTCTAATAATAATCAAATCAGAATTTTGTTTATATATATATACAAATAAATATATATATATATAAAAAACAACCTATCACAAAATAAAATAAATAATAAAAAAACTTACAGTTTACTCGCAGGGGGTGCTCGCTGTCGGGGGAAGGTGCTGGCGCGGTCGGAGGTGGTGCAGTCGACTGGGATGGCGGGGGTGGGCTTACAGTAGGGGCGGCGCTAGGGTTCTGATGGAGGGGGGGCTGCGTCGTGGGGGCTTCGGGTGCTTTGGCTGCGGAGGAGGGAGAAGCGAGAGGGGGAAGGGAAGGAGGGGGATCGGAGAACAGGAGGTGGGGGCGGTGAATGACGGCGGCGCCAGGAGGGTGGTTCCCCGTTCGTCGATTTTTCCTCTTTCTTCTCTTTTTTTTTTTCTGAACGGGGAAGAGAAGGGGGGGTTATTATAAAAGTTATATTTTTTTAATTTATTTTTATTTTTAATTGCAAAAAGGTTGACTTTCACAAACGACCTCTAAACGAGGTCCACCGCCTGTCGTCCATAGCGTTTTACCCCCATTCCGAACACAATGGGATATGTATCGCAGGCTGATTCGACTGTTTCGATCAGTTTCTGTTTAATTTACATTTAAATCACTATATTGAATTTTAAACGTACATTTCAAATTACCGGGGTCACATACTAACTAGAAAAATTCCAGAAAAATATTTTCTAGCTTCGTATTGACGATACGGTCCTAACAAAACTAGTTTCGTCAAATTCTGAGACCGTCGGAAAAATGGCCATTTTCCAGTCGATTAAAATCAACTGAAACTGGTCAAACGCGTTTTCCTCCGCCATGCTCACATATTGATTCGAAAAATTATGAAATTTGAAACCTAGCAATAACTTTACATCCCGGACCCAACAAAACTGGTTTCGTCGAAATCCGAGGTCATTTGCAAAATGTCCATTTTTAAGGGCCTGAATTCCATAGCGACTATTCAGAATTTTCAACTGGACATATCTTTTGATTCACGTTATGAAATCTTGATTTTTCGGATTCGTTAGAAAGATATTATCAATTAGATCCTATCATTTTTGGTTTCACTAAAATCCGGATTGTTTTGCTCCCGGTACATTCAATTGAAGTTTGAAATCGAATTATCGAACTACCGCGCCATTTTCAATTCTATTTATAATTATATATAATTATTTATATTCTAACGACGACGCGTATAATATATACGTTCGAATTCTATTCAAAATAAATTTCTCGTCGATTATAATTAAAATAATCTATTTTAAATATTCAAAATCCGCTAAAATTGCCAAAATAAAAATTTTAAACTGGCCCAGATTTTCCGGGTTGTTACATGGAAGATTAAGGATTTTATAAATGAAATGTTTATGATTTTGTAAATGAAAGGATGAATGGTTTTTTAAATGGAATAATCTGTAATATTTTTTTACAGAGGTTGAATTGAATTATTTTAATTAATTTTATGAAATTATATCTAAATAAAAGTGGAAATGATTTGTTAGATTATAAAGCAATATAATCGTTTTTAATGGTAAAAAGGGATTAGGATGTTTTTTTTAAGAACATGGAACTTGTTGTATATTGGTTGAGTCGAGTAACTTTTGAGGTGTCAATTTGATGTTGGTGTTGGCCTTCGGGGTTGTATACTTAGAGATTTATCCACTTACCAATTTACAACGAGGAGCTAATAGAGTAGAAGTGAAATGATAATCGAATATTCTTATATTAAATAAGAAAAGTGAAATGTTTTCTAAATATTGGACAATATAGAAGTTTAATAAACGACGAGTTAATTAAAGAGGCTAAATGATACTATGTATAAAATCAATGAATTCATTTTAATTTTTTTACGAATGAGTGTTTTTTTATTTGACAGTTAAATGACCAACTATCAAATCTGGCCTATACGAATATGGGTACGAAAAGATCGGGATCGAATTTATATTCGAAAACCATTCCGACCAATAAATACGAACACATGAAAGATGCTGATCGAGATGGAGTGATTGAAGACCGTTGATCTTCATAAAATGGAAGAATCACGTAAAATCTCTGGCTGATCCCTAAAGATATAATGTGATTCTGTCGTTGTTGAAATCTTTGGGTTTCAAGGACTACTCGTTACTGATCCATGGGGTGATTCCTATATTGGATGCAGTAAGAGAGAACCTTCAGTTTATCTTGTTCCTGAATGACTTATATGGACGAATGTTTGACAGAGTATTTCCTAACAACTACGTACGTTGATTTTTACAAATATACCAAGATGGTGGCGAAGAGGGGCACTTATTTTACACCCAGAGCATATTTATGGATGTTAATTAGTGATTTGACAGATCTGATGATGTGGCATTCAAAGTGAATGGTGGCTAGATGTTCAAAAGAATTTATAACCTCAAGCCTCATCAACCGGGAAATGGTGTAAAGTCGGATAGGTAGCATGGTTATGTGGGTCGCACTAATTAGGGTATATCATTACATGATCTAGAGAAATCAAATGCCTTTGGTTATCCCTTTTATTTTTGTATGGTTTTGGCGATTGGCTAGCCCCCAACTGTGGTGATGATATATTTGGAACACTCAAGTGAAGTGAGTGGCCGTTTAGTAGGGTTACAAGATGTTCTTGTTGAACCCCAATGTATTCATCTCCAGAGGTACATTATCGAAAGGTAGTACCATACCTTAACAGGAAATTCATTCTCCAATAAGTGCCAGTGGTTTTGATTGTATACAATGTTTGTAGAGCGTGAGATGAATGTGTTCTGCTAGATTGTTGTAATAACCCGGAAAATCTGGGCCAGTTTAAAATTTTTATTTTGGCAATTATAGCGAATTTTGAATATTTAAAATGAATTATTTTAAATAATATCGACGAGAAATTTATTTTGAATATATTCAGAACGTATATATTATACGCGTCGTCGTTAGAATATAAATATTTATATATAATTATAAATAGAATTGAAAATGGCGCGGTAGTTCGATAATTCGATTTCAAACTTCAATTGAATGTACCGGGTGCAAAACAATCCGGATTTTAGTGAAACCAAAAACATTAGGATCTAAGTGATGATATCTTTCCAACGAATTCGAAAAATCAAAATTTCATAGCGGGAATCAAAAGATATGTCCAGTTGAAAATTCTGAATAGTCGCTATGGAATTCAGGCCCTTAAAAATGGGAATTTTGCAAACAACCTCGGATTTCGACGAAACCACTTTTGTTGGATCCGCAGTGTCAAATTATTGCTAGGTTTCAAATTTCATAATTTTTCGAATCAATATGTGAGCGTGGCGAAGGAGAATGCGTTTGACCAATTTCAGTTGATTTTAATCGACTGGAAATTGGCCATTTTTCAAACGGTCTCGGAATTTGACGAAACTAGTTTTGTTAGGACCGTATCGTCAATACGAAGCTAGAAAATATTTTTCGAGAATTTTTAGAGTTAGTATGTGACCCCGGTAATTTGAAATGTACGTTCAAAATTCAATATAGTGATTTAAATGTAAATTCAACGGAAACTAATCGAAACGATCAAATCAGCTTGCGGTTCATATCCCATTGTGTTCGGAATGGGGGTAAAACGCTATGGACGACAGGCGGTGGGCCTCATTTCGAGTTTGTTTGCAAAAGTTAACTTTTTGCAATTAAAAATAATAATAATAATAATAATAATAATATCTCCCCCTTTAACCCGTTCTGGCCCCCCCTATTTCATTCGATCCAAACCAGGAAAAAAAAGATTAAAACCTAATCGATCGACAGGGGGAACCGCTGCCGCCTCCATCGCGCCCCCCCCCCCCCCCCCCGGAGTTCGCCGCCGCCTAGGGCCACCGCCCTCCATCCCCTTCACCCTACGCCTGCTTCCTCCCCCTCTTGAAAACCGCGAACCCCTCCTCCTGCTGACCGCCCTCCGCCACTCCATCGCCCTGCCAGAGGACCCGACCCCCCCCCCCCCCCACCAGGCCGCGCCGCCTCATCAACCCCCCCCCCCCCCTTGCGCAGTCGAACACTGTAAGTTTTGTTTTTTTATTATTATTTATTTTCATTTATCTGTAGTTATTAAACTGAATTTTTATAATGGTTAAAAACTGGATTTTTAATTATGAATATCGAAAATAAAAATATACATGACTGTTATATATGTGTAGTTTAATAAAAATATGGCTTTTTATATATGCAATAGCGTATATATAAAGATACGATTTTTATTGTTGAGACGGCAAAATATAATCATTTTTGTATGAAATGGTTTAAAAGAAAAATGCGATTTTGAATTTATAAAGATTCGATTTTTATAAAGTAAAGTATTAAAAATATAGTCTTTACTATATAAATGATGTAAAAATATGATTTTTATATTTTTAAAGTATTAAAAATATAATCTTTACATGATAGGAATATTAAAAATATCATCTTTGTATATGTAGCAAAATAAAAATGTGATTTTTATAATGTTATTATTATATAAAGGCGAAATCTTTATTTATATAAAGGCGAAATTTTTATTTTTATAAAGGAGAAATCTTTATTTTTATAAAGGCGAAATCTATATTTTTGAAATAGAATTTTATCTATATGACATCAAAGTAAAAATTCGATTTTTATATATTGAATAGCGAAGTGAAAATTCGATTTTTAAATGTATGAAGTGATTATAAAAATATGATTTTTAAATTGAAAGTGAACAAATAAAAATGTGATTTTTATTTTAAAAGACATCAAAATATAAAAATGAGTGATTTTTATATATGTAGTGGCTACGGGCAACGAAGAGGACGAAGATGCAATAACGATGAAGATTTCTATCTATGAAGAGTCGTGATATTGGATAGCTATTGGTGAGAATTTCTCACCTTTCAATTTCTTCTTCTAATTATATATATATACTAGGATGCAGACGGTGCTTAGTAGCACCCGACACAATCGTCCACAGACCATGGACTTGTTTGTTTGATTGCAAAAATTAGTTAGATTATTTGATTGAAATTGAATTGTTTGGTGAAATGAATGAATTTGATTGATGTGTGAATGGCGTGGGCCTTCACTAGACCGGGGATAAGGCTAGGCCTCGTCCTGTTTCTAGTATCGTGCCGTTATGCCGCCGAAATTTTCTAAAATATGTTAGAAAAATAAAGCTATCATTTTTATTGAATAAATGAACTGAATAGAAATTCATATGTTGAAATAAAATATTTTATCGTTAAAAATATAATTTTTTAACGTGAATGAAAATAAAATAAAATATTCATTTACAGACCAGACGGTTTGTTTATGTACACCTATTTGAAGGACATTGATTGGGTCGATAAATTTTACACATCGCCCAACTGCACAAATAAAAATCTGTGTTTGTTGATTTGAAACCCCACACGGGTGATGGGATGAAATTTGTAGTTCACTCATCCTGATTGGTGGAATATGTCAATCGATTGTTTGACAGGCTGTTATAAGCGTTAGATATCTATATTTGATGCTTATACAGTGTAGTGCACTTTGGTTGATGGTTGATTATTTTTCAATGCTATTATATACATGTGTTGTATGAAAATCCATATAATTAACATTGTATGGTGATTGATTGGGCCTCATTCCAATTCAGAAGATAAAGAATTTTATAAAATAAAGGTTCATGTGTTGACTATACTCATCCGTTGATATTAGTCATGTGTTGAACGAAATATTTTAACAATAAAATTTATATCTTTATCTTTATAAAATAAAGGTTCATGTGTTGACTATAATCATCCGTTGATATTAGTCATGTGTTGAACGAAATATTTTAACAATAAAATTTATATCTTTATCTTTATAAAATAAAGGTTCATGTGTTGACTATACTCATCCGTTGATATTAGTCATGTGTTGAACGAAATATTTTAACAATAAAATTTATATCTTTATCTTTATAAAATAAAGGTTCATGTGTTGACTATACTCATCCGTTGATATTAGTCATGTGTTGAACGAAATATTTTTATAATAAAATTTACATCTTTATCATATATAGAATTAGAAATCAACTGGAAAATAGATGAGATGAGTGGTCTCCTGGATATTAATCTGATGTTGGTTTCGGCCTTCGGGGTTAATATTCAGGAAATCGTTCTCTCACTAAATTTCGGTTGAAGTCTGATTCAATATCAAACGATAGATACCTTAATTTTTATAAAATATATTAATAACAAAAATAGTCACACGTGGACAGTACTCATTCGTTGAGATTAGTCGCGTTTTGACAAAAATAAATATTCATTTGTTGAATAGAATATTTGAAATAGAATATTTGAAAATAGAAATATATGAAGCCTTGTTGGTTAGATTGACGTCATTTTGACGTGAACGATATTTATACCTATTTAAACGAACTGAATTCAAATTGAATAGAAAACGAACTGAATTCAAATTGAATAGAAAACGAATTGAATTCAAATTGAATAGAAAACGAATTTGATTTAAATTGATTAGAAAACGAATTTGATTTAAATTGATTAGAAAACGAATTTGATTTAAATTGATTAGAAACGAATTTGATTTAACTCGAATAGAAAACCAATTTGAATTGAATCGAATAGAAAACCCATTGAATTGAATCGAATAGAAAACGACTTAGAGATTGAATTGAATTGAAAAAGAATTCAAATTGAATTGAAAGCGAATTGAAATGAATTCAAATTGAATTCAAATTGAATTGAATAGAAATGAATTCTAAACGAATTATAAAGAAGATTTCAATTTTGATTTGAATTGAAATGGAAGTTGAAATAAACTTTGAAAGGAATTTAAAAACTATTTATAAAATTCGTTTTAAATAGAAATCGACGAAATATATATTATATATATTATATATATAATATAATGGCCTGAACAGAACGCGTCGCGCGCCGCGGCAGTTCGTGAATTTCGACCATTTATTTTAAACGGACATTACGGGAGATCCGACCGTCGGATTCTCCTAAAACCGGAACCGTTGGGTTCGTATCGTAAAGAGCTTTCTAACGAATATTAGAAATTTGAAATCTAACGGTTGGATTTGGAGATACGTCCAAATCAAATTTGAAAAAGGTCGCTGTAAGTGCAGTTCGATGGCCTTTGTTGGAAATCGACTGTACGGGCCTTGATAAAATTATTAAAAATAGTAATAATTTGTATAAAATCAGAAGAAATGATTTAGGAAAATTTGGGATGAAAAACTCCATATTTGAAAAGATAAAAATAGATTTTTATCGAAATGAACTAGTTTGAACTCAATTTAAAACCGGTTTTTATTTTTAAATAAATAAATTAGATTTAAAAAGGGGTTTTAAATATCGGAATTTCTAATATATTTGATTGGATTTGAAATGGGTTTATCGTGAACTGTGTTTTAAATAACACTAGTTCTTTAACCCGATAATAAATAGAATGTGATTTGGGTTTGTCGTGAACTGTGTTTTAAATAACACCTAGTTCTTTAACCCAGTACAAGGAGTTTTAATGAATCTGCAATTAGATTGAAATTCGAATTGATAATCTAAATTATCAAATTTAGAAATGAGCGAGAATGGAGTATCGCCAGTTTTGCTCCAAAGCGATAGTTAAATCTTTAATTAGATTTTGAACGTGAAATGGTAATTAATTTTACCGATAACACCGTGGTGTTAGATATGGAGTATTACCAGTTTTGCTTCATGGGATGAATAGGTTGGGATTGGAAAATAAAATAAATAATTACTTCGGTGTGGTTCGCTAATCTCGACTAGTTTGGAAAACCATAATCTGGTTTGAAATGACATCCAAAGGGAGATTAAAGGATAAATTTTAAAGAATTTATCTTGGATAAAATTAATGGGAACCTTTCCCTAAAAATGTGATTTTATGAATAAAAGAATATTCTGAATTGGAATGAGGCGTATGTTGAGTTTGTGTAACATTTGTTTTTAATATACGCAGGTTGTTCGGAAAGACCGGGTTTACACCCATTCTGAATAACCGATTCGACGATAAGTCGAAGATGAAGACGGTGGTTGAAGACCGGAAGTCTTCACATCGTTTGGATAATTACTGATGATTCTGATTGGGCTGTACACCCAAGAGGATGGAAATAGTTGGTGGTCGTCCAGACGTACTTGGAGATGGATGGATATGCGAGGAAAGTGCCTCCGGTTTCGTTCAGACCCAGAACGGACTTGTAAATGGATTGTGTGTCTGATATTGGATTTTATTCTGTGTTGATTGATTTGTGTTAAATATACATCTGTTTGGCGGCGGGAGAATTTATTCTTTTGCTTAACGCCCTTCTCTGAGACGTACGAGCTCAGATTTTGTATATCGATGGACATCAGTCGCATGGCATGAATTGCCTGTGTGGCATGCTAAGTTGCATGGATCAAGGCTTCTTTTGAAAAGCAAAGTCTTGTGATTGATGATCAAAGCACGGCCTACATGGCAGCTTTGTGTATAACGTGAATTCGCGAGCCTCACACCTCGGTATGAGTTAAAAACGGGATACGGACCGCTGGGAGAGCACGACGTTTCTTTCTAGCTATGGTGGTGTCAGTGACTTACCAGCCCTGACATATATATACTTTTCACCTTTGTGGTTGTTGGAATGAGGCGCCTCAATTATAGGTCTGTAAGGACCGGGAAACGTGTGTTCAGGCATAATTAATCCTCTAACGTAAGTGAGGACCGGCCCAGCCGCATCCAGGGTTGCCCAGAGTGCGTAACCCTGAGGCATTTGCTAGAGTGTCTCGAACGCGGAGAGGAGCTTGCCCCTTGCCTCGACTCATGACGGAATCCAATTTCCAATACGTGTAATTCGGCTTTAATTGTAGAACTAGTATGGCGACATAGTAGATGGTAGCTATGCTGAAATGACCCGCAAATCCGTGCTATCTGAGTTGACTAATAACACTACACGTCCAACCCAAATAACACAGAAATACGAACCATTATTAGAAAGAAATTAGAGGATGAGAAATAGAAAGAAAGAAATATTAGAATAGAAGAAAATGAAGATCACAACTCACAGCGGAACGGATAAAATATATTATATCATATACTTTTGTAATACAAAATTTCTGTATACATGTACATTCAGAATCAGATTTCAACACTTACAATACAGCGGAAGATAAACACTAGATAACTAACGCTGAAGCCTCCTGCTCCAAGCTCCTCCAATGGCATCTGTAAATGCCTGAACTACTTGACTGCCCGTACAAATTTGGGCACCCAAGAGTTTAGGGAAAACAAACAAATAAACTCTGGGTCAGTCATGGGACTGGTGTGAGTAAACTCCAACCACTTGTTTAACTTCCAAAAATCCTTTCGAAGGAAAAGATAATAGTAAGACCAGCCCACACATAAACATGAACGGTTTTTACCTTACTATAACCCAAAACACTTTGATATCAAATCAAATGATATTATAATAATGTCTACATCAAGTAAATAACCAAATAGCAGAACGCTTGCATCTCACGCTCCACATATATATTATAAAATCAAAAAACCGCATGGCGCTTATTGGAGATTGGATTTCCAACTATGACAAGGTATGGAACCACCTTCCGATGATGTATCTCTAGAGGCAAATACACATGGGTTCAACAAGAACGTCTTGCAACCCGGCCCACACATGACCGACCACTCATTTCGCTTGAGTGTATCGAATGTATATCACCAACGGTTGGACTCAAACCACCGTTTCCCGAATGGGCAGAATCGATAGATTTAGAACCAAAAGGAATTTCTCTAGATAGGTGATTATACACCCTAATGGGTGCGACCCACATAGCCATGCTGCCTGCCCGATTTTTGTCCTTTCCCGGTTGTTGAGGCCTGAGGCTACGAATACTTACCATTCATTGATGGCACAATCACTTTGAATGCCACATTGTCAGATCCGTTAATCACTAGTTGCTTTGCACAAATATTCTGGATATTATGCTAAGGGATAAATCCGTTGCAACCATATATATTCCTACAGACCAACCCATTTGATCATTGGAAATACTCTTGTAACAACCCGTAAAATGCGAGCCAGTTTGAAATTTTTATTTTGGCGATTTTAGCGAATTTTGAATATTTAAAATAGATACTGTGAAGACCCGCAACTTCCCCGTAAAGGAAAGCGTCGGATGGTTCGAGAACAAACCACAACAGAACGCATACAGAAGAACGTTTCATTGTATATTACAACAATGCATCAGATTACAAGAATATACAGAGTATAAAAGAATATTACACAGAAATATCAGAGATTTAAATTACATTTAAATACATAGCAGCGGAAAATAATACAATACACAACTAGAAGTAGATATACGGATACAAAGCTTTCCGGATATCGTTCCAGCTGTAAACCAGGATCCTGTGAATATAAATCTGCAAAACCAAAACTACTAGCTGCCCGTGTCGAAAATAAGGGCACCCAGAGTTTAGGTTAAAACAATAAACTCCAGGTCAGTCATGTGACTGGTGTGAGAACTAAAACAGTTATTAATCTTTATTTTCAAAGTTAGGTAAATCAAGGGACCACGCCGTATAACACGGAACGGGTTTCCTCCCAAGAATACCAGTGCATAAAACCAACAGCGCAATGCTAAATAAAGAAAGATGAAGCTGTTATAAGACCCAGGTCCTATCACACAATGCAACGCAAGCCGGGGGATAGGGTTTTCCCTTATAACAGCCAAAGAATGCTTGATACGTTTAAAACAAATCATTTGATACTATAATAAGTGCATAGTGTATAAAACAACTTTAAATCATAAGTATCAATCATAGGCGGCATGGGTACCATATATCATGTCGCCATATATAGGTTTACAAATAAAACCGCAAATGTCACGTATTTGGAAATTGGGTTTCCAACTATGAACCGAGGCTAGGGGCAAGATCCTCTACCGATTCGAGACTGTCTAGCCCGAGTCTCAGGAACAGCCGCAACTGCCCCCTGGATCCTCAGGGCCGGTCCACACGGAGTGGATTATAATGCCTGAACAATACGTTTCTCCGCCCTTTGGGGCGTAAATGAGCCAACTACATGACTCCATCGGTTCGAGAACGACCGATCAATCCGAGGCGCCTCGCAACAGCAACAACCACATAAGTCAAACTCGTCAGGGCGTGTAAAACCACTGACGCCACTTCTAGCTAGAAAGAAAACGCATGTCCCCCCTGACGTCCGTCTCCCGTTTTTGGTTCATACCGGGTGTGAAACACGCGAGGAAAACGTTACACAAAGCTACGCCACAAAGGCCGTGCTTTGATCATCAACCACAAGACTTTGCTTTTCAACAGAAGCCTTGATCATTTGCATCTTAGCATGCCACACAGGCAAGCCATCCTATGCAACCGATATCAGTCACACAGAATGAAATCCGATGTCAGACACACAGTCCATTTACAAGTCCGTTCTGGGTCTGAACGAAACCGGAGGCACCTAGTACCCCGCATATCCTTCGATCTCCAAGTACGTCTGGACGATCACTAACTGTTTCCATCTTCTTGGGTGTACAGCCCAATCAAGATCATCAGTTATCACCCAAACGACGTGAAGACCTCCGGTCTTCGACCATCGTCTTCATCTTCGACTTATCGTCGTATCAGTTATTCAGAATGGGATAAACCCGGTCTTTCCGAATAACTCGCGTATATTTTAAATAAGTGTTACACAAACACAACATACGCCTCATTCCAATTCATTAGTCACTAACCGTAAATTAATCAAGAGAATAATTCCCCAAATATTAACCCCGAAGGCCGAAACCAACATCAGATCAATATCCAGAAAACCATTCTGCTTGGCTAACCGCCAGTTAGTTTCTAAATTTCACATTCAAATCTAATTAAAGATTTATTAAAACTCCACTTAGTTTTAATCTGTGACTGGGTTAAAGAATCAGTGTCATTTAAAACACGGTTCGCGATAAACCCAAAGTCACATCCCATTAATTATCGGGTTAAAGAACAAGTGTTATTTAAAACACTGTTCACGATAAACCCAAAAATCAATATCCATTCAATTCCAATTAAATATTATTTAATTGGTACACTTCATTAAATCTAAATAAAAAGATTTAATCTTTTCTCAACTGGGTTCAAGAACAGTGTTAGTGAAGACACCATTCACGACAAACCCAAATCACATTCATTAATTATCGGGTTAAAGAACAAGTGTTATTTAAAACACTGTTCACGATAAACCCAAAAATCAATATCAATTCAATTCCAATTAAATATCATTTAATTGGTAAACTTCATTAAATCTAAATAAAAAGATTTAATCTTTTCTCAACTGGGTTCAAGAACAGTGTTAGTGAAGACACCATTCACGACAAACCCAAATCACATTCGATATTCAATACAAGGCTCTGAATAGAAAATATATCGGCTTATATTCAATATCGAATTCTACGACTAACAAATGTCGTATTGGAAATAACGATATAAATATATATCTTTCAAATTTCCATAACAACACCTGTATAATCCCGAATTCCAACATCGAAATATTCCGAAGACAATTTCGATTCAAATCCACTCCAATGCAATCATTGGAATTTTGGTTACCTTTAAAACCCTTTTCGAATTCAATTTATTTATTTAAAAATAAATAGAATTATAATTCTAGTTCAAAACTAGTTCATTTCGATAAAAATCTATTTTTATCTTTTCAAATATGGAGTTTTTCATCCTAAATCTTCGCAAATCATTTCTTATGATTTTACACAAATTATTGCTATTTTTAATAATTTTATCAAGGCCCGTACAGTCGATTTCCATCAATGGCCATCGAACTGCACTTACAGCGACCTTTTTCGAATTTGATTTGGACATAATTCCAAATCCAACCGTTAGATTTCAAATTTCTAATATTCGTTAGAAAGCTCTTTTCGATACGAACCCAACGGTTCCGGTTTCAGGAGAATCCGACGGTCGGATCTCCCGTAATGTCCGTTTGAAATAAATGGTCGAAATTCACGAACTGCCGCGGCGCGGCGCGTTCTATTCAGGCCATTATATTATATATATAATATATATAATATATACTTCGTCGATTACTATTCAAAACGAATTATATAAATAGTTTTAAAATCGTTTCAAAACCTATTTCAACTTCCATTTCAATTCAAAGCAAAATTGAATTCTTCTTTATAAATTCGTTTCAAAATTCATTTCTATTCAATTCAAATTTCAATTCAATTTGAATTCGTTTTCAATTCAATTCATTTCGAAATCGTTTTCAATTCAATTCATTTCGAAATCGTTTTCAATTCAATTCATTTCGAAATCGTTTTCAATTCAATTCATTTCGAAATCGTTTTCAATTCAATTCATTTCGAAATCGTTTTCAATTCAATTCATTTCGAAATCGTTTTCAATTCAATTCATTTCGAAATCGTTTTCAATTCAATTCATTTCGAAATCGTTTTCTAAAATCGATATAAATATCGTTCACGTCAAAATGGCGTCAATCTAATCAACACGGCTTCGTATATTCCTTTATTTTCAAATATTCTATTTCGAATATTTCTTTTTCAAATATTTCTTTTTCAAAGCTGGAATGAGGCCCAATCAATTACCATATAAAATTAATTATATGGATTTTCATACAACACATGTATATAACAGCATTGAAAATAATCAACCATCAACCAAAGTGCACTACACTGTATAAGCATCAAATATAGATATTCAACGCTTATAACAGCCTGTCAATCAATCGATCGACATATTTAATCAATCAGGATGAGTGAACTTCAAATTTCATCCTAACACCCGTGTGGGGTTTCAAACAATCAAACACATATTTTATTTGTGCAGTTAGGCGATGTGTAAAATTTATCGACCCAATCAACGTCATTCAAATAGGTGTACATAAACAAACCGTCTGGTTTGTAAATGAATATTTATTTATTCACATTCACGTTAAAAATTATATTTTTAACGATAACACATTTTATTTTAACATATGAATTTCTATTCAGCTCATTCTTTAAATAAAATGCTATTTTTATTTTTCTAACTTATTTTAGAAACTTTCGGCGGCATAACGGCACGATACTAGAAACGGGACAAGGCCTAGCCTTATCCCCGGTCTAGTGAAGGCCCACGCCATTCACATATCAATTTTAATCAATTTCCAATTCAACCAATCAATCAAATCCAAATCAATTAACCTAACCAACTACACAACCAAACAAACAAGTCCATGGTATGTGGACGGGTGTCGGGTGCTTCTAATAAGCACCGTCTGCATCCTAGTATATATATATATATATAACTAGAAAAGTAGAATTTGAGTGAGAAGTTCTCACCTATAGCTATCCTAGCTCCACGACACTTCATTTGCAGAAACCTTCGTCGCTACCGCATCTTCGTCCTCTTCGTTGTCCGCTTTCACTACCTATGTAAAAATCGAATTTTTACTTCGCTATTCCATATATAAAAAATCATATTTTTATTTCGAAGTTCAATATATAAAAATCCTATTTTTAGTTTGCTATTCAATATATAAAAATCGAATTTTTATTTCGAAGTTCAATATATAAAAATTCTCTTTTTCCATCGAAGTTCAATATATAAAAATTCTCTTTTTCTATCGAAGTTCAATATATAAAAATTCTCTTTTTCTATCGAAGTTCAATATATAAAAAATTCTTTTTTTTCTATCTCGAAAACAAATGCAAAATTCCCTTTTAAAAAACAAAGCTAACTTCATTTTCAAAACCAATGTATGTATTTTATTTTCTTTAAAAATCAGTTTTTATATTCTTTTAAAATCAGTTTTTATGCATTTTTTTAAAAAAAACAGTTTTTGCATCTTTTAAAAAAAACAGAAATTAGTTTTTAAATCATTTTTAAATTGGTTTTTAAATTCTTATAAATCAGTTTTTATATTCATTATAAAATCAGTTTATAAATCTATTAAAATAAAAACAGAAATAAAATAATAAAAAAATAAAAAAAAAGAAAATGGACTTACAGAGAGAGGGGGGGTGCTAATGTTCGGCGCCCGATGTCTGGAGGCAAGGAGATGGAGTTGCGGTGGCGAGGTGGTGGTCCAAGGGAGAGTGGCGGCGGCGGATCTGAAGGGGGAGGGGCAGCGCTCGATGACTTGGCGGTTTGGGGCGAGGGCTTGCGACTGGAGCGAGGAAGAGGGGATCGAAGAGGAGGGAGGGCGGCGATCTTGGAGGCGGAGGTGGGCGCGCTCCGACGAGCGGAGGTGAAGGCGACGAAAGCTGGAAGAGGGGGGCGACGGATCTGAAGTAGTCGGGGGCTTTTTTTTATATATATTTTTTTTCTGTTGACCGATTCAAAGAAGGGGGGTATAAGGGAGAAAGGTATTATATTTTTTTTTTTTTATTTATTAATTTATTTATTTTTAATTGCAAAAAGTTGACTTTCACAAACGACCTCTAAACGAGGCCCACCGCCTGTCGTCCATAGCGTTTAACCCCCATTCCGAACACAATGGGATATGTACCGTCAGCTGATTCGGCTGTTTGAATCAGTTCCTGTTAAATTTACACTTAAATCGCTATCTTGAATTTTAAACGTACATTTCAAATTACCGGGGTCACATGCTAACTCTAAAAATTCTCGAAAAATATTTTCTAGCTTCGTATTGACGATACGGTCCTAACAAAACTAGTTTCGTCGAATTCTGAGACCGTATGAAAAATGACCAATTTCCAGTCGATTAAAATCAACTGAAATGGTCAAAACACGTTTTCCTTTGCCACGCTCACATATTGATTCAGAAAATTATGAAATTTGAAACCTAGCAATAATTCGACATCACGGACCCAACAAAACTGGTTTCGTCGAAATCCGAGGTCATTTGCAAAATGTCCATTTTTAAGGGCCTGAATTCCATAGCGACTATTCAGAATTTTCAACTGGACATATCTTTTGATTCTCGATATGAAATCTCAGTTTGTTAACTTCGTTACAAAGATATAGTTATACAGATTCAAATGTTTCTTGTTTCGTTCAATTCTGACTTATATTGAATTCTGTATATTCATTTGAAATTAGAAATCGAATTTTCGAACTACCGCGCCATTTTCAATTCCTTTTATAATTATATATAATTATTATATATTCTAACGACGACGTATATAATATATACGTTCTAATTATATTCAAAATAAATTTCTCGTCGATATTATTTAAAATAATCTATTTTAAATATTCAAAATTCGCTAAAATCGCCAAAATAAAAATTTCAAACTGGCTCGCATTTTACGGGTTGTTACAATCTCCCCCACTTAAAACTTTTCGTCCCCGAAAAGGAACAAAGTCGAAAGTGGTTTGATTAATCAACATTACGTTCGATCTGGCTTCCTTTCTCCAACTCTTTAGTTTCTGAGAATTTTCAAAATTTCAAAAATTTGGCTAACACCCTAAATTTTCGAAAAATTTCGCCATAACCTCCCCTGCAATGGGAGCATCGGGGAATTTCAAATAGCTTCCCCGGTCCTTCAGATCTCAAAAAGAAAAAGAAAAAGCCAAGCGGCTAGCCAATAGGCTCACAAAATCATCATCACCCAAACAAAACAGGAAATTATGTAGTAAACATGTACCTATTTGTCGGGCAAACAAATTTTATTCTCTGCTCTAGCCTCCTTGCTATGACCTGTTCAAAGATATATATGCATATGCAAGCAAATGCGACCAAATTTCAATACAATTCAATATTTGGTTCAATTAGGCTAAATGGCTAAAAATTAGCAAACACATAAACAAACAACGCAAACCTCAATCAATTAGTGAATTAGAGTTTCAAATCCATAACTTTGATACATACACAAAAAATCATGTTTTTGATGCCAAATCACAACAATAAGCCCTATCTAATTTTGGTTCTCACACCAGCCTAATGGAAATATATAGATATCACACCTTCGTCACTCGAAAATAAATACTGGTAACGCTGCAGCATTATCAGAATCATCCTCGGGCAACTAGAATGTGATTCTATATCTACCCAATATATTAAAACTTTGAATACACGCGGATCAGACGTATACGCAAAACCTATATATACTGGATTGTCCAACTCAATATAAATAGATAATCAAATACGTATAATTGATTTAAATTTTCAAAACAAAACTTGTTTTCATTAGAAAAAAAAAATATACCCTTCACACTCGTTCTAGGATACTACTGATCCCATCTCTAACGAGTCATTCCCGTTGGATATTGCTAATCCAATATCTGATGAATTCTTTCGTATGTTTCTAATGTGTCTTGTTCTCTAGCTTTGTAAACCAAAGCTCTGATACCAACTGTGAAGACCCGCAACTTCCCCGTAAAGGAAAGCGTCGGATGGTTCGAGAACAAACCACAACAGAACGCATACAGAAGAACGTTTCATTGTATATTACAACAATGCATCAGATTACAAGAATATACAGAGTATAAAAGAATATTACACAGAAATATCAGAGATTTAAATTACATTTAAATACATAGCAGCGGAAAATAATACAATACACAACTAGAAGTAGATATACGGATACAAAGCTTTCCGGATATCGTTCCAGCTGTAAACCAGGATCCTGTGAATATAAATCTGCAAAACCAAAACTACTAGCTGCCCGTGTCGAAAATAAGGGCACCCAGAGTTTAGGTTAAAACAATAAACTCCAGGTCAGTCATGTGACTGGTGTGAGAACTAAAACAGTTATTAATCTTTATTTTCAAAGTTAGGTAAATCAAGGGACCACGCCGTATAACACGGAACGGGTTTCCTCCCAAGAATACCAGTGCATAAAACCAACAGCGCAATGCTAAATAAAGAAAGATGAAGCTGTTATAAGACCCAGGTCCTATCACACAATGCAACGCAAGCCGGGGGATAGGGTTTTCCCTTATAACAGCCAAAGAATGCTTGATACGTTTAAAACAAATCATTTGATACTATAATAAGTGCATAGTGTATAAAACAACTTTAAATCATAAGTATCAATCATAGGCGGCATGGGTACCATATATCATGTCGCCATATATAGGTTTACAAATAAAACCGCAAATGTCACGTATTTGGAAATTGGGTTTCCAACTATGAACCGAGGCTAGGGGCAAGATCCTCTACCGATTCGAGACTGTCTAGCCCGAGTCTCAGGAACAGCCGCAACTGCCCCCTGGATCCTCAGGGCCGGTCCACACGGAGTGGATTATAATGCCTGAACAATACGTTTCTCCGCCCTTTGGGGCGTAAATGAGCCAACTACATGACTCCATCGGTTCGAGAACGACCGATCAATCCGAGGCGCCTCGCAACAGCAACAACCACATAAGTCAAACTCGTCAGGGCGTGTAAAACCACTGACGCCACTTCTAGCTAGAAAGAAAACGCATGTCCCCCCTGACGTCCGTCTCCCGTTTTTGGTTCATACCGGGTGTGAAACACGCGAGGAAAACGTTACACAAAGCTACGCCACAAAGGCCGTGCTTTGATCATCAACCACAAGACTTTGCTTTTCAACAGAAGCCTTGATCATTTGCATCTTAGCATGCCACACAGGCAAGCCATCCTATGAAACCGATATCAGTCACACAGAATGAAATCCGATGTCAGACACACAGTCCATTTACAAGTCCGTTCTGGGTCTGAACGAAACCGGAGGCACCTAGTACCCCGCATATCCTTCGATCTCCAAGTACGTCTGGACGATCACTAACTGTTTCCATCTTCTTGGGTGTACAGCCCAATCAAGATCATCAGTTATCACCCAAACGACGTGAAGACCTCCGGTCTTCGACCATCGTCTTCATCTTCGACTTATCGTCGTATCAGTTATTCAGAATGGGATAAACCCGGTCTTTCCGAATAACTCGCGTATATTTTAAATAAGTGTTACACAAACACAACATACGCCTCATTCCAATTCATTAGTCACTAACCGTAAATTAATCAAGAGAATAATTCCCCAAATATTAACCCCGAAGGCCGAAACCAACATCAGATCAATATCCAGAAAACCATTCTGCTTGGCTAACCGCCAGTTAGTTTCTAAATTTCACATTCAAATCTAATTAAAGATTTATTAAAACTCCACTTAGTTTTAATCTGTGACTGGGTTAAAGAATCAGTGTCATTTAAAACACGGTTCGCGATAAACCCAAAGTCACATCCCATTAATTATCGGGTTAAAGAACAAGTGTTATTTAAAACACTGTTCACGATAAACCCAAAAATCAATATCCATTCAATTCCAATTAAATATTATTTAATTGGTACACTTCATTAAATCTAAATAAAAAGATTTAATCTTTTCTCAACTGGGTTCAAGAACAGTGTTAGTGAAGACACCATTCACGACAAACCCAAATCACATTCATTAATTATCGGGTTAAAGAACAAGTGTTATTTAAAACACTGTTCACGATAAACCCAAAAATCAATATCAATTCAATTCCAATTAAATATCATTTAATTGGTAAACTTCATTAAATCTAAATAAAAAGATTTAATCTTTTCTCAACTGGGTTCAAGAACAGTGTTAGTGAAGACACCATTCACGACAAACCCAAATCACATTCGATATTCAATACAAGGCTCTGAATAGAAAATATATCGGCTTATATTCAATATCGAATTCTACGACTAACAAATGTCGTATTGGAAATAACGATATAAATATATATCTTTCAAATTTCCATAACAACACCTGTATAATCCCGAATTCCAACATCGAAATATTCCGAAGACAATTTCGATTCAAATCCACTCCAATGCAATCATTGGAATTTTGGTTACCTTTAAAACCCTTTTCGAATTCAATTTATTTATTTAAAAATAAATAGAATTATAATTCTAGTTCAAAACTAGTTCATTTCGATAAAAATCTATTTTTATCTTTTCAAATATGGAGTTTTTCATCCTAAATCTTCGCAAATCATTTCTTATGATTTTACACAAATTATTGCTATTTTTAATAATTTTATCAAGGCCCGTACAGTCGATTTCCATCAATGGCCATCGAACTGCACTTACAGCGACCTTTTTCGAATTTGATTTGGACATAATTCCAAATCCAACCGTTAGATTTCAAATTTCTAATATTCGTTAGAAAGCTCTTTTCGATACGAACCCAACGGTTCCGGTTTCAGGAGAATCCGACGGTCGGATCTCCCGTAATGTCCGTTTGAAATAAATGGTCGAAATTCACGAACTGCCGCGGCGCGGCGCGTTCTATTCAGGCCATTATATTATATATATAATATATATAATATATACTTCGTCGATTACTATTCAAAACGAATTATATAAATAGTTTTAAAATCGTTTCAAAACCTATTTCAACTTCCATTTCAATTCAAAGCAAAATTGAATTCTTCTTTATAAATTCGTTTCAAAATTCATTTCTATTCAATTCAAATTTCAATTCAATTTGAATTCGTTTTCAATTCAATTCATTTCGAAATCGTTTTCAATTCAATTCATTTCGAAATCGTTTTCAATTCAATTCATTTCGAAATCGTTTTCAATTCAATTCATTTCGAAATCGTTTTCAATTCAATTCATTTCGAAATCGTTTTCAATTCAATTCATTTCGAAATCGTTTTCAATTCAATTCATTTCGAAATCGTTTTCAATTCAATTCATTTCGAAATCGTTTTCTAAAATCGATATAAATATCGTTCACGTCAAAATGGCGTCAATCTAATCAACACGGCTTCGTATATTCCTTTATTTTCAAATATTCTATTTCGAATATTTCTTTTTCAAATATTTCTTTTTCAAAGCTGGAATGAGGCCCAATCAATTACCATATAAAATTAATTATATGGATTTTCATACAACACATGTATATAACAGCATTGAAAATAATCAACCATCAACCAAAGTGCACTACACTGTATAAGCATCAAATATAGATATTCAACGCTTATAACAGCCTGTCAATCAATCGATCGACATATTTAATCAATCAGGATGAGTGAACTTCAAATTTCATCCTAACACCCGTGTGGGGTTTCAAACAATCAAACACATATTTTATTTGTGCAGTTAGGCGATGTGTAAAATTTATCGACCCAATCAACGTCATTCAAATAGGTGTACATAAACAAACCGTCTGGTTTGTAAATGAATATTTATTTATTCACATTCACGTTAAAAATTATATTTTTAACGATAACACATTTTATTTTAACATATGAATTTCTATTCAGCTCATTCTTTAAATAAAATGCTATTTTTATTTTTCTAACTTATTTTAGAAACTTTCGGCGGCATAACGGCACGATACTAGAAACGGGACAAGGCCTAGCCTTATCCCCGGTCTAGTGAAGGCCCACGCCATTCACATATCAATTTTAATCAATTTCCAATTCAACCAATCAATCAAATCCAAATCAATTAACCTAACCAACTACACAACCAAACAAACAAGTCCATGGTATGTGGACGGGTGTCGGGTGCTTCTAATAAGCACCGTCTGCATCCTAGTATATATATATATATATAACTAGAAAAGTAGAATTTGAGTGAGAAGTTCTCACCTATAGCTATCCTAGCTCCACGACACTTCATTTGCAGAAACCTTCGTCGCTACCGCATCTTCGTCCTCTTCGTTGTCCGCTTTCACTACCTATGTAAAAATCGAATTTTTACTTCGCTATTCCATATATAAAAAATCATATTTTTATTTCGAAGTTCAATATATAAAAATCCTATTTTTAGTTTGCTATTCAATATATAAAAATCGAATTTTTATTTCGAAGTTCAATATATAAAAATTCTCTTTTTCCATCGAAGTTCAATATATAAAAATTCTCTTTTTCTATCGAAGTTCAATATATAAAAATTCTCTTTTTCTATCGAAGTTCAATATATAAAAAATTCTCTTTTTTCTATCTCGAAAACAAATGCAAAATTCCCTTTTAAAAAACAAAGCTAACTTCATTTTCAAAACCAATGTATGTATTTTATTTTCTTTAAAAATCAGTTTTTATATTCTTTTAAAATCAGTTTTTATGCATTTTTTTAAAAAAAACAGTTTTTGCATCTTTTAAAAAAAACAGAAATTAGTTTTTAAATCATTTTTAAATTGGTTTTTAAATTCTTATAAATCAGTTTTTATATTCATTATAAAATCAGTTTATAAATCTATTAAAATAAAAACAGAAATAAAATAATAAAAAAATAAAAAAAAAGAAAATGGACTTACAGAGAGAGGGGGGGGGGGGGGTGCTAATGTTCGGCGCCCGATGTCTGGAGGCAAGGAGATGGAGTTGCGGTGGCGAGGTGGTGGTCCAAGGGAGAGTGGCGGCGGCGGATCTGAAGGGGGAGGGGCAGCGCTCGATGACTTGGCGGTTTGGGGCGAGGGCTTGCGACTGGAGCGAGGAAGAGGGGATCGAAGAGGAGGGAGGGCGGCGATCTTGGAGGCGGAGGTGGGCGCGCTCCGACGAGCGGAGGTGAAGGCGACGAAAGCTGGAAGAGGGGGGCGACGGATCTGAAGTAGTCGGGGGCTTTTTTTTATATATTTTTTTTTTCTGTTGACCGATTCAAAGAAGGGGGGTATAAGGGAGAAAGGTATTATATTTTTTTTTTTTTTTATTTATTAATTTATTTATTTTTAATTGCAAAAAGTTGACTTTCACAAACGACCTCTAAACGAGGCCCACCGCCTGTCGTCCATAGCGTTTAACCCCCATTCCGAACACAATGGGATATGTACCGTCAGCTGATTCGGCTGTTTGAATCAGTTCCTGTTAAATTTACACTTAAATCGCTATCTTGAATTTTAAACGTACATTTCAAATTACCGGGGTCACATGCTAACTCTAAAAATTCTCGAAAAATATTTTCTAGCTTCGTATTGACGATACGGTCCTAACAAAACTAGTTTCGTCGAATTCTGAGACCGTATGAAAAATGACCAATTTCCAGTCGATTAAAATCAACTGAAATGGTCAAAACACGTTTTCCTTTGCCACGCTCACATATTGATTCAGAAAATTATGAAATTTGAAACCTAGCAATAATTCGACATCACGGACCCAACAAAACTGGTTTCGTCGAAATCCGAGGTCATTTGCAAAATGTCCATTTTTAAGGGCCTGAATTCCATAGCGACTATTCAGAATTTTCAACTGGACATATCTTTTGATTCTCGATATGAAATCTCAGTTTGTTAACTTCGTTACAAAGATATAGTTATACAGATTCAAATGTTTCTTGTTTCGTTCAATTCTGACTTATATTGAATTCTGTATATTCATTTGAAATTAGAAATCGAATTTTCGAACTACCGCGCCATTTTCAATTCCTTTTATAATTATATATAATTATTATATATTCTAACGACGACGTATATAATATATACGTTCTAATTATATTCAAAATAAATTTCTCGTCGATATTATTTAAAATAATCTATTTTAAATATTCAAAATTCGCTAAAATCGCCAAAATAAAAATTTCAAACTGGCTCGCATTTTACGGGTTGTTACAACTCTGTCAGACATTCGTCCATTTATGCTCGTTCTGGGACTGAACGAAACCGAAGGCACTATTTCTATTTCTAGAAAAGCCCTTGCACTTTACTCCGTCTTCAATATAATCAGCATACTTGGTTCGCAACGCTTATGCCGATACGGAGTGGTTTTTCGGATAATAATCCAACCGGTCTCTCCATATTGACAACGATGGTCAAAACTTCGATAATCTGTGATTTAACTATCGAATAATACAAGTGTTCATCCAACATATCAAACAAATCACTGGGCTCTTTAATTAATATTTCATTAATAAAATCTCTTCTCCATTCCTTATCAATATTTGTTATCCAAATATTTTCAATAATCATCTTGCCTCTTATGCCATTTGGAAAACGTTTCCAAATATTAACTTCTTTTATTTTCTATATATTAGAAAAATCTCTATTTGCAATTGGAAACAATTCCAATCACTTATCTCTATTCCTTTTTGTTTACAACATTCGATTTTTATATTCACTTACCTATCGAATTCAATATGTCGATACAATGATTTTTAACTATCAAAATATCTTAAAAATATTCTAACTCCTTAAATTCCCGGAAAATTTCGCCATAACCTCCCCTGTATCGAGAGCATCGGGAAATTTCAAATAGCTTCCCGGTATCTTCCTCAATCAAAAAGAAAAAGGAAAAGCCAAGCGGCTTGCCGATACGGCGCATAAAACCCATATATGAATTTAAACATGTACCTTTTGTCGAGCATTACGTTTATAAACTTCATATACCTCATCCCATACCTGTCTAACACCTGTTCACCTGTTTTCAATTCAATTCCATACCATCTAATCGTTTGAATTCAGTTTCGCCCATTTATTCTTTAAATCGGCCATTTTGCCTATTTCACTTCTTTGTTTGAACATAACATGTTCAAACAAAATATTTAACTCGTTCATAACTAAATTGAATTTCAATTTCAATTCTAGTTCTCTTTCCTATTTCGAATATAAATTTTCAAATCGAATTCACTTATTTAAGGCCCAATATCAATTCAACATCTCATTTACTAATTACTATTCGAATTAGTTAATTCTATTCAATAATCAAAAATCTGATTTCTGTTTCAAAAATCATATTCATTTACACACTTGAATTCGCATATATTTTACAACTCACTCTGAAATTTTCTAAATAGACAATTCGGATTTTTTTCGCTTAAAATCCTTTTATAACCTTAAATAAACCGTTATGGTTTTAAAACGATTCTGACGCTGCTTTTCTGAAAATTTGATTTTGACATAACTCAAAATCTATACGACGAAATTCAGATTTTTCTCCTTCATTAGAAAACTATTATCAATCGGTCATAACGTTTCTTGTTTCAAAGAGATCCGACTTCAATTGCGTTCTGTATACTCGATTTAAGTTCAAATCGCTATTTTACGAACTGCAGCGCTGCGGCCAGTTCGTTTTAATTATATTTCTATATATATATATTTTTAAACCTCGCTTAAACTAAATTCACTCTATTCTAACATATTATATATCAAACCATTTTTTCCAATTCAACAAATATTTCTGATCTTCTATTTTATTTGTATTTGAAATCTATATTCAAATTCCAATTCGATTCTAATTAAAATTTCTATATTCAACTATTTGAATTCAAATTCCATTTTTAATCTATTTGAACTTCAAATACCACATTTTAATTCCTTTAAATCCAAATACCATGTTTCAAATCTCTTTGAAATCCTTTTATTCACATTTATTTTTAAAATTCTATTTGAATTCGATATTTAAACTCCCTTTGAGTATTGTTTGAATTCTTATATTTAACTCCATTTATATTCTTATATTTAAATCCTCTTTATTTAAAACCCATTATTTAAATCCCATTTGAATTTTCTTATTTTAAATCCATTTGAACTCCTTTGAATTCAAATTCCATTTCAAACTATTTGGATTTCCTATTTTGAAATCCTATTCCAATCTTACTTTGAAATTCTATTTTTCAAAGTTTATTTCAAATTCTATTTTGAAATTCCATATTCAAATCTCTATTTGAATTTACTAATTCAATTCCTTGTCAAATTCAATACTTGAATTACTATTTAAACCTCTATTCAAATTTCCTGTTTGAATTCCATTCAAATCTCTATTCAAATTTCACATTTCAATTCTTCTTTGAAATACTATATTTCAAATTCTATTCAATTCTTCTTTGAAATTCTATATTTCAAATTCTATTTTGAAATTCTACATTCAAATCTCTATTTGAATTTCTTTATTCGAATTCCTTTGAATTCAAATTTTATTTTAATTCCTTGAATTCAAATTCTATTTTTCATTCTAATTTCGTCTATTCAAATTCTATTTGAACTTCTAATATTCAGTTTCCTTTTAAAATTCAAATATTTAAACTCCTTTTAAAAATTCAAATGTTATACTCAAATTTCATTTGAGTTATATATTTAAAAATTTCATTTCACATCCTATTTCGAAATTTCATTTCAAATTCCAATTTCACACTTGTATTTCTATTTCTGAATTATCAAATGATAATTCTTTTCACTTCATTTATAACTTCGTTATAAAAGAACTATTTATAAACTTCGTTTAAAAAGAAACTACTTGTTTTATTTTTCAAAAACAAGTTTATACTTTATTTCCATTAAAAATTCAAATTCTATTTAAAAATAGAATTTTTCCCTTTTTAAATCCCAAATATCCTTCCTCGATATTTTAAATAAATTAACACTTAGCCCAGTGATATTTAAAGCAATCAAATCACCCAATTTTCAATCATTTGATTTTTAACACATCATATATGAATAATATATATGGAATCAAACAAACAACAACCAAACAGATAATATTTTTTTTTGAGGAATCCAGTTGGATTCCTCCAACCTGTTTACCTGCATCCACAGTTGTTAGCACATAAATAATACCCATTCTGCTTCGTGGCAGAATATCGCGGTATAGAAGGTCATCCACTAATCATAGCGTGGGGCGTATAGGGTAATCATCTGCTATGAAACTGCGGGCATCCGCTAATGAGACTGCGGGAATCCAACCAATCAATCAACCCAATATATATATAGCCTAAATAACTAATATATATAAAACCAGCAGAAAACATTCACACAAGCAACAAACAATTATTTTTTAACGAAATAAAAATAATTCTAAAGGTGAGTGAGATTTACTCACCTCGATTTCTATTTTCTGAATATCCAGCTTAATCCCCTACCGCGTAGCTACAAACCTACTCGTCTCGTCTCACATGAATTTACCAAGCCCCTACGATTATTTATTTAATTTAACGATCAATGATTATTGATTTAACTTTACTACTAACGATGAATAAATAAATTATCCTAAGTATTTAAAATTTCGGAAAAACGAATACCTTGCTACTTCGACCATTCGCAAAGCTAACTCAAGAAATGTTGAATCATTTCTACTGTGATCAGCCCCAAACGCAGCCAGCATTCATTATAGCATTTCAACGAACATCTCACGTTCAATCTACTCACCATCAGTTCAGACTCCCTATTGACCATCATACCTGAACCAGCGTCGACCTCTACAGAGGAAGCCGCACCCTTTTTCTACCTCGCACCCTCACAGCTCGCTCATCAGCGAATTCGAATGGCACCCCGTCGCTTCCAGACACCACAGTAAAGCCTCGCGCTCCCCTAAATCGCGAAAACCAGTGTTAATTTTCCCTCCAACCCATCGCAACTCTAGTACTGTCGATTTCGAGCTCAAGGATTCCTCATCGTTTCAAGTTGAATCGCAAACCCCCAAACTGTGATCGACTTTCACCAACGTCCCCAAATTGCCATCGCAACTTCTAACTTGCGAGCCTCTTCCACGCTGAATTGAGCAACCCTAAACCGCGATACTCCATTTCGATCAGAGGAGTAACGAGGCCGAGCTTTGGATTTTGAATCGACATATAATTTTTTTTTTCTTCTGGAAAGAAACGAACGGGAGAGTCAAATGGATTCATGATTTTGAATCAGCAAAGTAACGAAGGTGATAGGGCAAATATATAGGCGCGAGAGCAGACAAAGGTACACCGGTCATTAAAATGGTTGTCTCCTTGATCTCAAAAATGGAAGACATCGAGTATGTGAAATGAAAGCAGCAGCTCTAGCATAGTTAGATAGGTCTGCTAGAGAAGAGATAGGTCGGCTTGTTTATTCTTTTATCTTATTTTGATTTTGATTTAATATAATATGTACCAAAATATCTCAGGGTCCCTAGCTCCAACCCAAACCCTTATATTAACTTAGCGACCGACGTCTTCCAGTTATACCGCTATTCTAAACTTAACAGATGCGATTTAAATTTTAATTCAGTTGTATGAAGAAGATAACAAATTTAAATCGATAACTAATATTAAATTCAGCTGATTGAAATACAAATTGATTTCAAAACAATTCAATTCATTGATAACAAATTGTTATTGTAGTTCTAATTCAAATAGAAATTATATAAATTGATAAAATTGTTTCGAATCAGTTCTTATTTCTGATTTCAATTGTTACTATTACGATAATTAAATATATTCGATATTTAATCATATATCGATAATTAAATTGACAAATCCAATATAAAATTCATTTATATTATGAATTCAATATTTAAAACCATATTAAATATTTAAAATAAACTGTTCAAAAATCTGGGTCGTTACATATGCCGCCTATGATTTATATTTATGATTGAAATGTTTTGACACTATACACTTATTATAGTATCAAATGATTTGTTTTAAACGTATCAAGCATGCTTTGGCTGTTATAAGGGAAAACCCTATCCCCCGGCTTGCGTTGCATTGTGTGATAGGACCTGGGTCTTATAACAGCTTCATTTTTCTTTATTTTGCATTGCGCTGTTGTTTTATGCACTGGTATTCTTGGGAGGAAACCCGTTCCGTGTTATACGGCGTGGTCCCTTGAATTACTCTCTTTTAAAGTAAAGCTTTAAATAACTGTTTTAGTTCTCACACCAGTCACATCACTGACCTGGAGTTTATTGTTTTAACCTAAACTCTGGGTGCCCCTATTTTCCGCACGGGCAGCTAGTAGTTTTGGTTTTGCAGATTTATATTCACAGGATCCTGGTTTACAGCTGGAATGATATCCGGAAAGCTCTGTATCCGTATATCACCTTCAGTTGTGCTTTGTATTATTTTCCGCTGCTATGTAATTTACTGTAATCTCTGATATTTATCGAATGTAATTAATTCTTTTATACTCTGTATATTCTTGTATCCGATGGAATTGTTGTAATAGCAATGAAATGTTCTTCTGTTTGTGTTATGATTTGTCCTGTTCTCAACGTTCAGGGGTTTCGAACGGTCTAGATCGGTTTAACGACTGATTTAAATCGAGCGAAATTTCCGGCCGTCACATTTGGTATTAGAGCTTTGGTTTACAGAGCTCGAGAACAAGACACATTAGAACCATACGAAAGAATTCATCAGATATTGGATTAGCAATATCCAATTAGAATGACTCGTTAGAGATAGGATCAGTAGTATCCTAGAACAAGTGTGAAGAGTATATTTTTCAAATGAAAACAATTTTGTTTTGGGAATTTAAACCATTTTAAAACGTATTTGAATATTTATTTATTTTGAATATGGACAATCGAGTATATAAAGATTTTGCATATACGCGTCATGAACGTATATTCAAAGTTTTAATATACTGGATAGATATCGAATCATACTCTAGTGGCCCGAAGATGATTCTGATGATTGACTAGTTGTCATTAGTATTCATGTTCGAGTAACGAAGGTGTGATGTCGATATATTTCCATTAGGCTGGTGTGAGAACCAAAACTTATATAACCAGAACACATTGTTGTGAATTGGCATCAAAAACATGATTTTTGTATATATATCAAATTTTATGGATTTGAAACTCTAATCCACTAATTGATCGTGTTTGTGTTGTTTGTTTATTTGTTTGATAATTTGAACCATTTAGCCTAATTGAATCAAATATTGACTGTATTGAAAATTGGTCGCAATTGCTTGCATATACATGTACTTACATTGAACAGGTCATAGCAAGGAGGCTAGAGCAGAGAATAAAATTTGTTTGCCCGACAAATAGGTACATGTTTATTATGTAATTTACTATTTTGTTTGGGTGATGATGATTTTATGAGCCTATTGGCTAGCCGCTTGGCTTTTTCTTTTTCTTTTTGAGATTAGAAGGACCGGGGAAGCTATTTGAAATTCCCCGATGCTCCCGGTGCAGGGGAGGTTATGGCGAAATTTTTCGAAAATTTAGGGTGTTAGCCAAATTTTTGAAGAATTTGAAAATTCTCAGAAACTGAAAAGTTAGAGAATGGAAGCCAGATCGAACGTAGAGTTGAATAATCAAACCACTTTCGACTTTGTTCCTTTTCGGGGATGAAAAGTTTTAAGTGGGGGAGATTGTAATAACCCGGAAAATCTAGGCCAGTTTAAAATTTTTATTTTGGCAATTATAGCGAATTTTGAATATTTAAAATGAATTATTTTAAATAATATCGACGAGAAATTTATTTTGAATATATTCAGAACGTATATATTATACACGTCGTCGTTAGAATATAAATATTTATATATAATTATAAATAGAATTGAAAATGGCGCGGTAGTTCGATAATTCGATTTCAAACTTCAATTGAATGTACCGGGTGCAAAACAATCCGGATTTTAGTGAAACCAAAAACATTAGGATCTAAGTGATGATATCTTTCCAACGAATCCGAAAAATCAAAATTTCATAGCGGGAATCAAAAGATATGTCCAGTTGAAAATTCTGAATAGTCGCTATGGAATTCAGGCCCTTAAAAATGGGAATTTTGCAAACGACCTCGGATTTCGACGAAACCAATTTTGTTGGATCCGCAGTGTCAAATTATTGCTAGGTTTCAAATTTCATAATTTTTCGAATCAATATGTGAGCGTGGCGAAGGAGAACGCGTTTGACCAATTTCAGTTGATTTTAATCGACTGGAAATTGGCCATTTTTCAAACGGTCTCGGAATTTGACGAAACTAGTTTTGTTAGGACCGTATCGTCAATACGAAGCTAGAAAATATTTTTCGAGAATTTTTAGAGTTAGTATGTGACCCCGGTAATTTGAAATGTACGTTTAAAATTCAATATAGTGATTTAAATGTAAATTCAACGGAAACTAATCGAAACGATCAAATCAGCTTGCGGTACATATCCCATTGTGTTCGGAATGGGGGTAAAACGCTATGGACGACAGGCGATGGGCCTCGTTTCGAGTTCGTCTGCAAAAGTCAACTTTTTGCAATTAAAAATAATAATAATAATAATAATAATAATATCTCCCCCTTTAACCCGTTCTGGCCCCCCTATTTCATTCGATCCAAATCAGGAAAAAAAAAGATTAAAACCTAATCGATCGACGGGGGGAACCGCCGCCGCCTCCATCCCCCCCCCCCCCCCCCCCCCCGGCGTTCGCCGCCGCCTAGGGCCACCGCCCTCCATCCCTTTCTCCCTACGCCTGCTTCCTCCCCCTCTTGAAAACCGCGACCCCCTCCTCCTGCTGACCGCCCTCCGCCACTCCATCGCCCCGCCAGAGGACCCGACCCCCCCCCCCCCACCAGGCCGCGCCGCCTCATCAACCCCCCCCCTTGCGCAGTCGAACACTGTAAGTTTTGTTTTTTTATTATTATTTATTTTCATTTATCTGTAGTTATTAAACTGAATTTTTATAATGGTTAAAAACTGGATTTTTAATTATGAATATCGAAAATAAAAATATACATGATTTTTATATATGTGTAGTTTACTAAAAATATGGCTTTTTATATATACAGTAGCGTATATATAAAGATACGATTTTTATTGTTGAGACGGCAAAATATAATCATTTTTGTATGAAATGGTTTAAAAGAAAAATGCGATTTTGAATTTATAAAGATTCGATTTTTATAAAGTAAAGTATTAAAAATATAGTCTTTACTATATAAATGATGTAAAAATATGATTTTTATATTTTTAAAGTATTAAAAATATAATCTTTACATGATAGGAATATTAAAAATATCATCTTTGTATATGTAGCAAAATAAAAATGTGATTTTTATAATGTTATTATTATATAAAGGCGAAATCTTTATTTATATAAAGGCGAAATCTTTATTTTTATAAAGGCGAAATCTTTATTTTTATAAAGGCGAAATCTATATTTTTGAAATGGAATTTTATCTATATGACATCAAAGTAAAAATTCGATTTTTATATATTGAATAGCGAAGTGAAAATTCGATTTTTAAATGTATGAAGTGATTATAAAAATATGATTTTTAAATTGAAAGTGAACAAATAAAAATGTGATTTTTATTTTAAAAGACATCAAAATATAAAAATGAGTGATTTTTATATATGTAGTGGCTACGGGCAACGAAGATGACGAAGATGCAATAACGATGAAGATTTCTATCTATGAAGAGTCGTGATATTGGATAGCTATTGGTGAGAATTTCTCACCTTTCAATTTCTTTTTCTAATTATATATATATACTAGGATGCAGACAGTGCTTAGTAGCACCCGACACAATCGTCCACAGACCATGGACTTGTTTGTTTGATTGCAAAAATTAGTTAGATTATTTGATTGAAATTGAATTGTTTGGTGAAATGAATGAATTTGATTGATGTGTGAATGGCGTGGGCCTTCACTTGACCGGGGATAAGGCTAGGCCTCGTCCTGTTTCTAGTATCGTGTCGTTATGCCGCCGAAATTTTCTAAAATATGTTAGAAAAATAAAGCTATCATTTTTATTGAATAAATGAACTGAATAGAAATTCATATGTTGAAATAAAATATTTTATCGTTAAAAATATAATTTTTTAACGTGAATGAAAATAAAATAAAATATTCATTTACAGACCAGACGGTTTGTTTATGTACACCTATTTGAAGGACATTGATTGGGTCGATAAATTTTACACATCGCCCAACTGCACAAATAAAAATCTGTGTTTGTTGATTTGAAACCCCACACGGGTGTTGGGATGAAATTTGAAGTTCACTCATCCTGATTGGTTGAATATGTCAATCGATTGATTGACAGGCTGTTATAAGCGATAGATATCTATATTTGATGCTTATACAGTGTAGTGCACTTTGGTTGATGGTTGATTATTTTTCAATGCTATTATATACATGTGTTGTATGAAAATCCATATAATTAACATTGTATGGTGATTGATTGGGCCTCATTCCAATTCAGAAGATAAAGAATTTTATAAAATAAAGGTTCATGTGTTGACTATACTCATCCGTTGATATTAGTCATGTGTTGAACGAAATATTTTAACAATAAAATTTATATCTTTATCTTTATAAAATAAAGGTTCATGTGTTGACTATACTCATCCGTTGATATTAGTCATGTGTTGAACGAAATATTTTAACAATAAAATTTATATCTTTATCTTTATAAAATAAAGGTTCATGTGTTGACTATACTCATCCGTTGATATTAGTCATGTGTTGAACGAAATATTTTAACAATAAAATTTATATCTTTATCTTTATAAAATAAAGGTTCATGTGTTGACTATACTCATCCGTTGATATTAGTCATGTGTTGAACGAAATATTTTTATAATAAAATTTACATCTTTATCATATATAGAATTAGAAATCAACTGGAAAATAGATGAGATGAGTGGTCTCCTGGATATTAATCTGATGTTGGTTTCGGCCTTCGGGGTTAATATTCAGGAAATCGTTCTCTCACTAAATTTCGGTTGAAGTCTGATTCAATATCAAACGATAGATACCTTAATTTTTATAAAATATATTAATAACAAAAATAGTCACACGTGGACAGTACTCATTCGTTGAGATTAGTCGCGTGTTGACAAAAATAAATATTCATTTGTTGAATAGAATATTTGAAATAGAATATTTGAAATAGAATATTTGAAAATAGAAATATATGAAGCCTTGTTGGTTAGATTGACGCCATTTTGACGTGAACGATATTTATACCGATTTAAACGAACTGAATTCAAATTGAATAGAAAACGAACTGAATTCAAATTGAATAGAAAACGAATTGAATTCAAATTGAATAGAAAACGAATTTGATTTAAATTGATTAGAAAACGAATTTGATTTAAATTGATTAGAAAACGAATTTGATTTGAATTGATTAGAAAACGAATTTGATTTAACTCGAATAGAAAACCAATTTGAATTGAATCGAACAGAAAACCCATTTGAATTGAATCGAATAGAAAACGACTTAGAGATTGAATTGAATTGAAAAAGAATTCAAATTGAATTGAAAGCGAATTAAAATGAATTCAAATTGAATTGAATAGAAATGAATTCTAAAACGAATTTATAAAGAAGAATTCAATTTTGATTTGAATTGAAATGGAAGTTGAAATGAACTTTGAAAGGAATTTAAAAACTATTTATAAAATTCGTTTTAAATAGAAATCGATGAAATATATATTATATATATAATATAATGGCCTGAACAGAAAGCGCCGCGCCGCGGCAGTTCGTGAATTTCGACCATTTATTTCAAACGGACATTACGGGAGATCCGACCGTCGGATTCTCCTAAAACCAGAACCGTTGGGTTCGTATCATAAAGAGCTTTCTAACGAATATTAGAAATTTGAAATCTAACGGTTGGATTTGGAGATACGTCCAAATCAAATTTGAAAAAGGTCGCAGTAAGTGCAGTTTGATGGCCATTGTTGGAAATCGACTGTACGGGCCTTGATAAAATTATTAAAAATAGTAATAATTTGTATAAAATCAGAAGAAATGATTTAGGAAAATTTGGGATGAAAAACTCCATATTTGAAAAGATAAAAATAGATTTTTATTGAAATGAACTAGTTTGAACTCAATTTAAAACCCAGGTTTTTATTTTTAAATAAATAAATTAGATTTAAAAAGGGGTTTTAAATAATCGGAATTTCTAATATATTTGATTGTATTTGAAATGGGTTTATCGTGAACTGTGTTTTAAATAACACTAGTTCTTTAACCCGATAATAAATAGAATGTGATTTGGGTTTGTCGTGAACTGTGTTTTAAATAACACCTAGTTCTTTAACCCAGTAAAAGGAGTTTTAATGAATTTGCAATTAGATTGAAATTCGAATTGATAATCTAAATTATCAAATTTAGAAATGAGCGAGAATGGAGTATCGCCAGTTTTGCTCCAAAGCGATAGTTAAATCTTTAATTAGATTTGAACGTGAAATGGTAATTAATTTTACCGATAACACCGTGGTGTTAGATATGGAGTATTACCAGTTTTGCTTCATGGGATGAATAGGTTGGGATTGGAAAATAAAATAAATAATTACTTCGGTGTGGTTCGCTAATCTCGACTAGTTTGGAAAACCATAATCTGGTTTGAAATGACATCCAAAGGAAGATTAAAGGATAAATTTTAAAGAATTTATCTTGGATAAAATTAATGGGAACCTTTCCCTAAAAATGTGATTTTATGAATAAAAGAATATTCTGAATTGGAATGAGGCGTATGTTGAGTTTGTGTAACATTTGTTTTTAATATACGCGGGTTGTTCGAAAAGACCGGGTTTACACCCATTCTGAATAACCGATTCGACGATAAGTCGAAGATGAAGACGGTGGTTGAAGACCGGAAGTCTTCACATCGTTTGGATAATTTCTGATGATCCTGATTGGGCTGTACACCCAAGAGGATGGAAATAGTTGGTGGTCGTCCAGACGTACTTGGAGATGGATGGATATGCGAGGAAAGTGCCTCCGGTTTCGTTCAGACCCAGAACGGACTTCTAAATGGATTGTGTGTCTGACATTGGATTTTATTCTGTGTTGATTGATTTGTGTTAAATATACATCTGTTTGGCGGCGGAGAATTTATTCTTTTGCTTAACGCCCTTCTCTGAGACGTACGAGCTCAGAGGTTGTATATCGATGGACATCAGTCGCATGGCATGAATTGCCTGTGTGGCATGCTAAGTTGCATGGATCAAGGCTTCTGTTGAAAAGCAAAGTCTTGTGATTGATGATCAAAGCACGGCCTACGTGGCAGCTTTGTGTATAACGTGAATTCGCGAGCCTCACACCTCGGTATGAGTTAAAAATGGGATACGGACCGCTGGGAGAGCACGACGTTTCTTTCTAGCTATGGTGGTGTCAGTGACTTACCAGCCCTGACATATATATACTTTTCACCTTTGTGGTTGTTGGAATGAGGCGCCTCGATTATAGGTCTGTAAGGACCGGGAAACGTGTGTTCAGGCATAATTAATCCTCTAATGTAAGTGAGGACCGGCCCAGCCGCATCCAGGGTTGCCCAGAGTGCGTAACCCTGAGGCATTTGCTAGAGTGTCTCGAACGCGGAGAGGAGCTTGCCCCTTGCCTCGACTCATGACGGAATCCAATTTCCAATACATGTAATTCGGCTTTAATTGTAGAACTAGTATGGCGACATAGTAGATGGTAGCTATGCCGCCTATGATTTATATTTATGATTGAAATGTTTTGACACTATACACTTATTATAGTATCAAATGATTTGTTTTAAACGTATCAAGCATGCTTTGGCTGTTATAAGGGAAAACCCTATCCCCCGGCTTGCGTTGCATTGTATGATAGGACCTGGGTCTTATAACAGCTTCATTTTTCTTTATTTAGCATTGCGCTGTTGTTTTATGCACTGGTATTCTTGGGAGGAAACCCGTTCCGTGTTATACGGCGTGGTCCCTTGAATTACTCTCTTTTAAAGTAAAGCTTTAAATAACTGTTTTAGTTCTCACACCAGTCACATGACTGACCTGGAGTTTATTGTTTTAACCTAAACTCTGGGTGCCCCTATTTTCCGCACGGGCAGCTAGTAGTTTTGGTTTTGTAGATTTATATTCACAGGATCCTGGTTTACAGCTGGAATGATATCCGGAAAGCTCTGTATCCGTATATCACCTTCAGTTGTGCTTTGTATTATTTTCCGCTGCTATGTAATTTACTGTAATCTCTGATATTTATCGAATGTAATTTATTCTTTTATACTCTGTATATTCTTGTATCTGATGGAATTGTTGTAATAGCAATGAAATGTTCTTCTGTTTGTGTTCTGATTTGTCCTGTTCTCAACGTTCAGGGGTTTCGAACGGTCTAGATCTGTTTAACGACTGATTCAAATCGAGCGAAATTTCCGGTCGTCACAATTGTTATTTATTTGTATTTAGACATTATTAAAATATCATAAAATATATGATTTCAAAAAAAATGTTTTGGGTTATTGTAAGATAAAACCATCCGTATTTATGTGTGTATTTTGTCTTATGATTATCATTTGTTTTAAAAAGATTTTGACTTTAAAATCAAGTTGGATGACACCTAATACTTAGTGAGTTTTTTCACGATGGTTCACCAGACTGATCCTGGCGTTTGCAATGCTCCGGTCATACCGAGTTTTACATGTTCAGGTTATCGGATGCTGCGAAATTCAGAGACTAGTTGGAGAAGTCAAGACATATGATTCATATTCTATACTTTGTTGTGTATTGTATATGAGGATAGCTTGTGATAACTGTCGAGATGTATTATCTTACTCTAATGATTGTAAGTTTATTTCGAAGCTGTCAATAAAAGTTTATTTCAAAGATTTCAATAAAGTTTATTTCTGTATTACTGCAATGTGAGACTCTGATTATGTGTTGTTTCTTCTTCTCATTCTTCTATTCTTAAACTTCATTCTTTCTTATCTTACCCTCTTATTTCTTTCTATTAGCTTTTTGGGGTTTCGATACTTAAATTTGGATACGGGTTGTATTAGTGTCTAAATTCAAGTGTGGAATTTTGGGGGATGTTACACCAAACAGTCAAAAGAAGTGAACAAATCACCCAACACTGTCACGTGGAAGAGATCCGCTAAGGATGTCGAAAATGCGAGCCAAATACCATGATCGAGCTCGAAAGACACCACGAAATAGCCTTTCACGATAGCAGAGAAAGACATCATTCTTCGCTTATCTCACTATGGATGCCGAGTTCATGTGAATTTTGTCGAAAAAACTTATTCCGCGTGCTCCAAATGTGCCATCAAATAAGGTAGGGGACCAAACGGAAAAGGGAAGCCCTGAGGGACTTCCCAGACATCCCCACCTGCCACAGACTAAGCAAGTCAAGAAAGGACAAGGCGTTTCCATGGATATCAATAAGATTCCTGAAGAAGGACCAGATAACGCTAGCACAGAAACTTTCAAAGAAAAGGTGATAAGAGATTTCAGCTAGGCCAGATAACAACATATAAGCGAGATACAATAGGAATATCGATCTTCCTCAGGTTCTCATCTAATGAAAAATCGCTATGAAGCATTTTCCACATCAGGAACGAAACCTTGGGGGGATGCAGGAATCCCAAATATAACGGAAAGAAGAAGTTGGCTGGCCATGTGATCTAGCAGAGTTCCTAGCTGCCTTAAGGGTGAAAGGAGCACCATCCTACCCAAGGCAACCTCCGTGCGAATTAGAGAAGGGTTTAACAGATTGCATCACTTTCCATGTCTCACTAGTGTAAGATGGAGAACCAGAGAAGTCCAAAGGAAGAAGATGTCGATATTTGGCATGAAGGAAGGACGCCCAAAGGGAGTTACACACATGAAACTGGACCCATGGCTTACAAGCGTAAGTGGTGCATACATCATATGGGTTCCAAAGACCAAGACTACCCTCTTGCTTGGGGCAACAATTGACATCGTAAGAAACCCAATGGTGACGATTAGCGGCATCCTTTTTACCCTAGAAAAAGGATGAAGCCAAGGAACAGAAGACATGGCAGCGAAGAGATGAGCTCTAATAAAATCAAGTACGAACTTAATGAGCACAAGACGTCTAGCTTGGGATAGAAGATTAGCATTCCAATGAATAATCTTTCCATTTCCTTTATCGATAAATGGATCAAATATCACGTTGATCTTACGCCCTCGAAAAAGGACTACTCCAAGGTAAGACAAGGAGAGGGGGCAGCAGGGGCAGCAGGGAAACCCGAGGTCGAAACAATCCAAGAGAACCTTTCCGAAGCTATGGACTTGGAAGGAATGAAGCAGCTTTTCGCTGAGTTGACAAGTTGGCCAGAACACCAATGTAACAACCCGAAAAATCCAAACCATTTTAAAAATTTTATTTTAAATAATTTGGTTGGAAAATGTGGCAGAAATTAAAAAAATTCATTTTTTAAATAATATTAAAGCCAATGAAAATAGTCAATTTTCAAACGGCCTCTATTTTCGATGAAACCACTTTTGTTGGAGCCGGAATGTCAAATTATTGCTAGGTTTCAATTTTTAGAATTTTCTGAATTAATATGTGAGCGTGGCGAAAGAAACTGTGTTTTTTTCAATTCAGTCAAATTTAATTGACTGAAAAGTAGCCATTTTTCAAACGATCTCAGAATTCGATGAAATTAATTTTGTTAGGACCTTATCGTCGTAACAAAGCAAAATATTTTTTTTTGGAATTTTCTAAGTTCGTATGTAGCCCCGGTGAATTTAAATATACGACAGAATTAATTTAATAAAGGATTTAAATATTAATTTAAATAATTCAGGCCACAGACAGCCGTTTGGGCTGACGGGACCTAGCCCGTTGGATCCGGAATAGGGGCTATTGGGTAGGGTAGACCTCAGTTGGACTGAAATTGGTTTAGTTTGAAACTTATGGATTTATTTACAAAATAAACATTAAATATTATAAATAATTGTGGAAATTTATTTCTAAAACCTAATCCAAAACGTGCAGCCGCCGTCTCATTAATCCCATGGCCGAAATGCTCCCTTCTTCTTCCCCCAAAATCTCCTTCTTCTTCCCGAATTAAACCTCACTCTACATACTATATCGAAGCTCTCTTCCTCCTCTTCGATTCTATACGACTTAATCAGTCTCTAGTTACCCGAACTCCGAGAATTCCTGCCCCAAACTCGCGCCTTAGCCACCCGTCGACCTCCCCCTAGGCTCAACCGAGCTTCACCATAGCGGGCCCCCTGGTGCGCCTTTCCTTGCTCTGCACCGCAGTGAAGTTTGTTCGTGCCAACTCCTTCCAGTTTGATCGCAATTTGTTAACCTAGAACTGAAGCTTTGCAAAAACTCACGACCAACTTGTTTTGAAGGAGGAAGAAGGTTATCCCCTTTAATATTTATTATTTTAAATTAAAAATTTTATTATCCAACTTGTTTTAATCATAACAAATTCATATGAACTCAGAATAACGTGATTTCAGAGACGTTGTGTTTGTGACACCAAATACTATGCTTCAGAACTAACTAGGACTGATTCTAGACCTTTTGAATTTTTGACCTGGATTTGAATTGAGGTCAGATCTCTAAATTTTAATAATTAAATTATTTAAATAATTTTCTCGCTATTTAAATAATTGTTGTATGTTAAACCAGATCCGCGATGTTATGAACTTGTCGAACGTTTATATGCTGATTTGTGATGTTTTATTTAGATCTGCTAGTTAATCATTCTGTTAATTCAAATCTGTATGTTATGGATAGATCAGAATAGAACTTCTGTTTGAACATTTTGTTAAGTCACTTTGTTGAATCACATATAGACTAACAAAAAGGACATTACAATTTAGTTGTAAATAAGATTCTGATTATAGAAATATGAGATAGAAAAAGGGAAAATTTTATTTACATTATTTATTTTGTAAATAAAACATGTTAGGAAAAGAACAAAATATGTGGACAATTTTATTTACATTTTCTTATGTAAATAAAAAGAGTGTATTTATAGTGGACAATTTTATTTACATTTCCTTGTGTAAATAAAAAGAACAAATTTAGCGACGACTTTATTTACATTTCCTTGTGTAAATAAAAAGAACAAATTTAGCGATGACTTTATTTGCATTTCCTTGTGTTAATAAAAAGAATAAATTTAGCATTGACTTTATTTACATTTCCTTGTGTAAATAAAAAAACAAATTTAGCGATGACTTTATTTACATTTCCTTGGGTAAAGAAAAAGAAAAAATTTAGTTGATAAAATTTTATTTACATTTAGTGTAAATAAATATGTATAGAAAAAGATCACAACATGCATTTATATCTAGTGTAAACAAATATGTATATAAAAAGAGTGCATTTATTTATGTTTTGTGTAATAAATATAAAATGGAAAAAGAATGCATTTATTTACATTTTGTGTAAATATAAAAAAGAGAAAGTAGTATTTATTTGCATATAGTGTAAATAAAAAAGAAAAAGATTACATTTATTTACATGTGGTGTAAATAAACAGGATATAGAAAAGAAAATTTTATTTACCTGTAGTATGAATAAACGTGATATAGGAAAAGAAAACTTAAGTTACATTTATTCACTTTTAGGTAAATAAAACATGAGATTAAGAAAAAGAACATTTTATTTACATTTAGTGTAAATAGAAATATGACATAGAAAAAGAATTACATATTTTTGTTTGCATTTTTAGATGCAAGCAAACTATAGAAAAAGATTAACATTTTTTTTTATGTAAACAAAACATAGGAAGAAAGAATTATACTTTTTATTTTTATCTTTAGATGCGAATAAAACATAGGAAAGAATTATACTTTTTATTTGCAAATTAGTTGCAAATAAGAGACGTGAATATGAAAAGTACATTTTTATTCACTTTTTAGATGTGAATAAAAATATGAAAAGAGCACGTACATTTTTATTTGCATTTCATATGTAAATAAAAGCACCATTTTAAAAGTGAACTTTTATTTGCAAACTAGTTGCAAATGAAATAAACAACATGAATTTATAAATTACATTTTATTTGTAATTCAGTTACGAATAAAAATATGACATTGGAAAAATATATTTTATTCACATTTTTGATGTGAATAAAAACATGAAATTAAAAGGAGTATTTTATTCACATTTTGGATGTGAATAAAAACATGAAATTAAAAGGAGTATTTTATTCACATTTTAGATGTGAGTAAAAAGATGAATTTTTAAAGAGTGAATTTTATTTATAATTTAGAGATAAATAAAAACAGAGATATAAAGGTGACATTTTTATCATCATGGTAGATTCGATAAAAAGAGTCGGAATTAAAAGTAATATTTTTATCGTCATTTTAGATGCAATAAAAAGAATGGATTTTTATAGTTGAAATCACCAAATGATATATTTATATTTATATATATAAATATAAAATTAAAACGAAACACGCGCGGCAGTTCGCGTATCGGCAATCGTAAATTTAAACGATTAGACCGAAAGATCCGACCGTTGGATTTTCCTAAAACTGGAACTGTTAGGACCGCTTTGGGAAGAGCTTTCCAACAATATAAATTTCATCAAAATCCGACGGTAAGATTTCAAGATACGTATAAATCAAAATTTGGCAAAAACAGCGCCAGGGAAGCCCACTGACCCGAAGCGTCGTTTTATTACATTGGGCTATTTTTAAATAAATAAAATTAGCGATAAATCATTATAAATAAGTATTACCGATATGAAATGATTTAAATGATAATTATGCGAGTATTATTTGAAAAGACCGAGTTCAACTCATTTCAAATAATTACACGACGATTAAATCGAAAATATAGAAGACAGTGGTTGAAGACCGGCGATCTTCACATCGAATGGACGACGACTACTGATGCCTTGGACTGACTTGCTCCCAGGAAGGGGTTGAAGCAGTAGTTGTCCGGACGTATGTTTTAATTGTCCGGATAAGTAAGAACCTCTCAGGTGTCTCCGGTTTCGTTCAGACCCAGAACGGACTTGTAAATGGATGCGTGTCTGACGGGTGAATTCATTTCATGTAATTAAATCGATTTTTATTATTATATGCCTATTTGGTAGTGGAGAATTTATTCTCTGCTTAACACCCTGGTATATAGTAATAGTTATCTATCGCATGGCGTGAATTGTCAATCTGGCAAGCCAAGATGCGGATGATCAAGGCTTTTGTTGAAAAGCAGGGCTTTGTGGTTGATGATCAAAGCATAGCCTATTTAGGCATAGCTTTGAGTATAGAGTGACTTCGCGAGCCTCACACCCCGGTATGAGTCAAAAACGGGGTATGGACCGTAGGGAGTGCACATGTTTCTTTCTAGCTAGGAGTAGTGTCAGTTCTTAAACTGGCTGGCATTTTACTTATGTGGATGATGGATTGAGGTACCTCGGGTTTTATAGGTTGTTAGTGGCCATATGGAGGTTCAAGGGAACCGGGAAACGTGTGTTCAGGCATAACTAATCCACTGCCGTTAGGTGGGGACCGACCCTACCGCATCCAAGGGTTGCCCATAGGTGTGATCCTGAGGCATTTGCTAGAGTGTCTCGAATCTAAGAGGACGATCCCTAGCCTCGATTTCATGAAGGAAAACCAATTTCCAATACGACATTACGGTCTTGATTGTAAACTTATATATGGAGACATAGTAGGATGGGGTACTATGCTGTCTAGGATTGATACGTTTACATTGAAGTATTTTAATACTGCTTAAACACTAACAATAATATTAAATTACTATTTTAGACGTATTAAGCATGTTTGATCATTATAAGGAAAAACTCTATCCTCTGGTTTGCATTGCATTGTGTGACGGGACTTGAGTCTTATAATGATTTCATTTTTCAAAAGTCATTTCGTTGTTTTTGCATAAACTTTATTAAATTATGCACTGGCAATCCAATGGAGTAAGCTCGTTCCGCGTTAGCGGCATGGTCCTATGATTTTCCATATTGTTAGTTAGTATTAGAAAGATTTGTAATACCAGTCCCACGACTGACTCGATGTTTGTTTCACTTTGCAAACTCGGGTGCCCTCTTTTCCACACAGGCAGCCAAGTAACAGGATTTTAGGGAGACATTTTCTGGATTGAAGACTACTTGGAAGAAGAAGACGAAGACCTCCTTTTATCTTTATTTTATGTTTTAGAGACTTTATTACATCTTGTATTTTGATGTACGTTTGGATTTGGGACTTACTTTCTTTGATTCAGACTTTTATTTTGCTAAGTTGTATCCTGTAAACTGCGTACTTTGTGGTTCAGTTGATGTAATGTTTATGACTTTTATCTTTCCGCTGCAATAATTATGTGTTATGATATTATCTGAGATCTGTTGTTGTAAATATGTTGTATTCCAAATGATTATCCTTACTTTCGCACCACGGAAGTTTGGGGTTATCACAACCTATCATACGGATGAATGAAATTAAGTAGCCGGCAAAAGGAATGTATGTTACTGTTAGAAAAAGTAATGATATCGTCTGCAAACGATAAAGAAGAAACACGCGGACAACTAGAAGGGATGCCAAATTGGTGGATTTAGCCCGCTATAGTAAGCGAATGGATGCCACGAACGAAGCTTCAGCGGTGATCACAAAAAGGAATGGCGAGTGGGGATCTCCCTGCCGCAGTCCCTTTCCCGATTTTAAAAAAAGGCAGTTGTTCCATTGATAAGATCGAAAACAAGAAGTTTGAGATGAGCCTCCAGACAAGGTCATTCTGGGAAACTGAAGGCCCGGAGAACTCTAATCAGGAAGAACCAAGATGGATGATCTTACGCCTTTGCCATGTATAACTTGATGTAATGTCCCGTATTTTCATGTTATAATAATTAATTTATTTAATTATTTAAATAGTGATATAGAGGATTAAATGGTTGTTTAATTAAATAATAGTGAATGTTTAATTAATATAAATAATAGAATAATATATTTATTTCTGAACTAGTCAGAAATAATGAATTGATGATATGGTGTGAACTGGGCAATTTAAAATATATATAATTCAGTTTGGAATTTGATTTCGAATAACAAATATATTATTTAATCGAAGTTTGAATGTATAATTATATTATAATTAAAATCGAGCTCGAAATGGCGCGGTAGTTCGCTATTTGGCGATTTGAACTTCAACTGAATATACAGGGTCCGTTTTAAATCGGATTTCCGTGAAATAAGAAACGTTAGGAGCTGGTGAAGTATATTTTTCTAATGGAAGAGAAAAATTGGGATTTCATTGTGTAGATTTTGATTTATGTCCAAATCAAATTTTAGAAAAGTCGTTATGGAATTCCTTTGAAATTTATAAATATATATTTATATTATAAAAGGATTTTATATATAAATCGAATATCTATATAACTGGGAATATTGAAATATCCAGTTATAAATCCAATTGAAGTTGTATGATATTTTATATATTAAATTATTTTTGTTTATTTTTTTTTAAATATATTTATATATTTAAATGGGTTATTTAGAGCTTTAAAAATAGCCAGTTTTGCAAACGACCTTCGTTTTCGATGAAACTAATTTTGTTGGATCCATAATATTAAATTATTATTAGATTTCAATTTTCGTGATTTTTAGAGTTAGTATGTGGCCGCACGGATTTTTAATGTGAAAAACAACCAGTATTTCGACGGTTAAAAATACGCTGTGTGAGCAGACAGAGTCGGAATTCGACGAAACTAGTTTCGTTGTGTCCAAAATGTCAAACTGCAGTTGCATGTCCAGTTTCGTGATTTTTGGATGTCATGTGTGATTACAGGAATTTTAAAGGACAAATAAAAACAGCAGTTGATTATAATTTAATATAATAATCAATAGAAAAATGTCTAAATTTGATATAAATACACCACTAATATACCTAACCCTAATTCAATCTCATTCCACAGTCAAAGAAAATCCGTCGTTACTCCTTGTTTCTTCACAGAAAAATCCCAACTAAGAAAAATCAAAATAAAATCCTAGAAAATTCTATAAATCAGATTATAGATATATTTGAATTTGTGAATACTTCCTCTACGAACCTGTATAAGAAATTCCTTGTTCGATGCTATTTTTCCATGGGTTTCTTTTTCCACCGAGACGCTAGGGTTTGGGTTTGACGTTGATGTGGTGGAGGAGGGACCACGGTGAGGTCAGTATAGGGTTCTAGAAGGTAAGGCGGTGCCGATGGAAGATTCTGGTGAAGTGATGTGGTTATTTAGGTGGGCCATCGCCGTACGATGTACGTGAGGTACCTGGATTCGTTGCGAGCAGATGGACTTCGAGTCATTTGATTTGGGGATGTTGTGAGAGAGAATTCGAAGAGAAACTTTTTGGTATATGTAGTTTCGGTTTTCAAGAATTTGAGAAGGAGTCGTAGAAGCTTCGATTTTCAGCAATGTCTGTAAATGGAGGAGAACGAATCGCAAGTTTCAACAGGGAAGAAGGTAAAAGGATTGATGCGGTTTAAATCAAGTTGGGCTGGGGTCATTGGGTAAAGCCCAAATTTAATTAATGTCATGCTTAATCTATTTCAGTTAACTGTATAACTTGTAAAATGCATATCCAACTCATACGTTATTGGAATTCAACAAAACAAGATCCGTCAGGATCATGCGGACGGTGGCTACACCATGGAACTGACTGGAAGTGAATTGGAGCTCGTTACAATTTATAGCTAAATAAATTGTCCGTCTGAATCAAGCGATGGTTATCGTTATTAACGATGATCGTCCAATGTGAGTAAAACTATCCAACTCTACCAGTTCATATTTTTATAACGTATATTCATAACTGATAATTGATGATTGATTGTTTTGTATTGACTGTTTGGTTGAATTGCTTATGTATTGGTTGAAATTATAGATAACGATATATATATAAATCATTAATCAAATATTGATTCTGTTTAGCAGAATATTTCATATTGAAATGAAATCGATGTTAATTATATTGTTTAACATCTGTGATGCAGGGAAACTGGTTGGAGGGATCCAACTGGATTCCTCAATATTTATAATACTATTATGTTTATATATTGAAATATGTGATGTGATATATAATCTGTGTTGATTATGTGTGTTTGAATGATATCAATCATTGTTATTTGGCATTTTAGATACCGTAAGAAATACTAGGATGTAGAAAAGGGAATTTTCAAAGTGTATTTTGAAAATAAATTATTTATATAAAATCAATGGATTTTATATATAAAAGGAAAAGGATTTTGTAACACCCCGTAATTCTATTAATATCAATTATTCACAAATTAAAGAATAACTAATCTCAGACGTGAGAATTGTGGGAAACGGATTGCACCATTGTGTTCGTCTTGGAATTCTGGTTGAAATAGAGTCCGAGTTTGCGTGATTTGGACTTCGTATGAAGGAGATATGGCCATCGGAAGTTTCAGAAAATTCAAAATTCAAAATTCGAAGTCAAACAGGCCAGGCGGGAAATTTCCTGCCCAGCACCCCAGGTCGACTGGGGAGTCGACTGGGCAGTCGACACCCCCAGGACCAGGTCGACTGCGCAGTCGACTTGGGTGTCGACCTGGTCCAGTCGGCCAGGTTTTGGCAGAGCCCAATCTTGAGCTGCTGATGTGTCTTTAGGGCTGAGTTGGCTAATTTAACGGTTCAGGTTAGTTCTGAGTTGATCTGACGGTCTAAATAAATCCTAAACTCTATATATACCTAGGTAGTCTCTCACTCTAAATTCACATGAAAAATAGAATAGCCGCCATCATGCCATCGCCATGGAACTCAGTGTAGCCGCCGCCAACTAAGAAGGAAGAAAGCTAATCAAAACTCTAATTCTACTCAACTCTAAAGCAAATCAAGACTCTCTTTCTTTTCTAATTACGAGTATGATGATCTTAATAAGATTATTAGCAAACTAATTAGATTATGATGTGATATGGTTCATAAGAAAATGATGTGAATTGTCATATATGTTGTTGTAAACCTTATGCTATCATGTATGTTGTAAATCCTATGTTATGTGATGATGATATCCTATATGTTGTAAATCATGCTATGATGATATTATATATGTTGCAAGTTTCTATGCTATGTTGCGATGTTACAAAGCCATGATGTTATTATGTTGTAGTTAGCTTATGAATCATGATGTCGATTATATATATTTAGGCTATGATGATTCACATGATAAATCACATGTACCTATGCAAGTTTAGATTTATTAGTATGTATAATCTCACATATTGTATGACATCTATTTAGATCTAGAATTATGCTATGACATGTGTGAGTTCTATGTGTTAGATGCTTGTTCACACCATCATTATGTTGCATAAACCACATATGCAAGTTTATACATGAACTTGGGTTATGATCATATTATGTAAGTTGTGACATTTAACCAAACAAGTTGACACCTTTAGATCCATGACATGTGTAGTTTTATGCAAGTTTCACCCCTATTATGATTAGATCTATTTTATTTATCTATATGTTGTGATAATTTATCTTTGTGCTATGAGTTAGACTATTCGAGTCTAACGTATATTTTGCGTTGAGTAAGCGAACGTATAACGTGGGGTAGGGGTAATATTAAGGATTTAATATTGAGAAAATTGGATGCAATTGATATGATTTTGCATACCATAAGTGGATGGCCATAATTGAGTCAATTATGGACATCATTAAAATTGGAATTAATTAATGATTTGAATAGGGATATATTTAAAACTGGGGTAAAAGATTATAAGTGTTAATCAATGCTTAGGACACGAGGTTGGACTCGTTTGTGACGTAAAACTGCCCGGACCCGCCCGGCAAATCCAGTAGTCACAAATGTCAGCCCAATGTGAGAGGTCCTAGGCCCAAACTAAAGCATAACAGTTGTAAAGTCACGAGGTTAGACTCTTTTATGGTATAAGACTGCCCGGACCCACCCGGCGAATCCAACTGCCATAAATGTCAGCCTAATGTGAGAGGTCTTTATAAGGTTATGGTCTTAATGAATTAAGAAATACTTAACCAGATAAACATGTGAGGTGGGACATGGTGGTTAAGTAGGTGCCTTGGGTCGCATGAGGAATCTAGTGGGTGCCTTTAGTGGCATTTGAAATACGACTAGTAAGACTTAACCAAACACACATGTAAATGAACATGACTAAGAAGAGGGTTAAGTGGGATATACTAATGGGGACAAGCTTAGGTGGATAGCTTGTGGTAAGTAATTGGGGGCCCATTTCAACCAGTAACCCAAACGTATCTTTGTGGCCTCGACCCAAGTCGAGGACGGGACACGCATACTGGGCTTGACTATAAGAGGCCAAACGGGTTAGCGGTGGCAACGCAAGTCCAACGGGTTTCATATGCGTGTTTAGACCCGGGCTGGTAGATAAGACGTTGTTGCATCGTGTAGGTATAAGCCGTGCATCCTCAAGTTGTATCGGGTTGCCACTTTAGGGGAGTGATACACCCCACTGTGGGGCCAGCACGGGTATCTACGAGTAGGGAGCCGATCACAAGTGGGTAGTGGGGTACACGTAGCGGAGATAGGGGCAGGCGGCACCTATGTAGTCAACTAGGGGTGCACAAAGCTATTTATATAATTTCTAAGTTCAGTGAGTGGGATCAACCTTTAGGGTGACTGGTGTGGTGCAGTGTAGTAATTATTCGTTAGTAATTAGGTGTGCCTTTAACGTTATCTTTATCTGCTCTTCCTTACCCAATAGTTCATAGACATTTCCTTGTTTTCCAGCTTATGCCTTAGTCTAGTTATTTTGATAATAGTATTGTTAGAATTATCATACTCGCCAGACGTTATGTCTTACCCCCTCTATTTCTATCTTTTTTCCCCCTCCATGTCCTTAGGGTGGACCCAACTCTAGTGGAGTCTGATTGAATTGCTTATTCTCTCTTTTGGAAAGCTTGGACCGCTGAAGTAAAGTCCAGCTTGTTATCTTCTTTAATGGCTATTTATGTAATGGGATTATGTATTTTGTTTTATCAAGATGGATATTGTACTTGACTCTGATTTATGGTTTTATGATGTAACAAACATGTTTAATTTCCGCTGCAATGAAATAAAGTTTTAGATTTCCAAGTACTACTTATTATCTATCTTGTTGTAATTTTTCTGTTCTATATTCACTTAAAACCTCCATGGAAGTTAATGCATTCCCGTTGTGAGTGACATTAATGGACGTGGGGTGTTACACGTGGTATCAGAGCTTAAGGTTACCAGAACAGATAAAATTTTTAGAAAAACTATTTTTCTAAAGTATTTTTGGAAGAAGTGTTTTCAAAAACATGTCTTGATGAGTAATTTAAAGAGGAAAGTTTTTATGAAAAACATAATCCCCAATAGCCATATATCTTTATCTTTCGAATTCTCCATTTTGAATCTTTCCTTTTTCATTTCAGCATGGCTGAAGATCTTAACCTTTCGGAGGGTGTAACGATACCAGGATGGTATAGGAGGTTATTAGAGGCTAGGGCCGCTGCAGGTCCAACCAATGCTCCTCCACCACCAGTTGCACCCGCTCCTCCTCCTCCTCCCCCTACTCGCGCTGATACTTTTGCAAAGACATGCAAGGAATTTAAGGCTATGGGTGGAAAACCTTTTCAAGGGTTAGAAACGTTTGTGGAAGCTAGAGATTGGCTTAAGGAGGTGGAAGAATTGCTTGAAATCTTTGAAGTAGAAGAAGAAAGGAAAGTCAAATTAGCTGCTTGGTTAATGGAGGGAGAGGCCTCGTTTTGGTGGGAGGTCACTAATGGGGAGCGTCCTGTTGACTCTTGGGCGGATTTCAGGCGTAGGTTTGAGGCGAAGTTTCTCTCAAGGGCAGAAGAGAATCTATACATGGAAAGGTTCTTGACATTGAAGCAGGGATATCTATCAGTGAAAGAGTACGTCAACAAATTTAACCAATTGGCAAGGTTTGGCTTAGATTTGGTGAACACGCAGGAGAAGAAGGCTTTGAGGTTCGTTAATGGCTTGAATGAGCCATTGCAGGGGTTGGCTATGACCCACATCCCTATGGGGACCACCTTTGAGAATCTAGTAGACATGGCACTCATGCACGAGGAGAAAGGCGCTAATGCTAATAAGGCACCCGAGAAGAAAGGGGATCAGAAGAAACCACAACAACAAAACAAGAAGGGTGGTAAAGACAATAATGGAAAAGGAAAGAAAAGATGCTTTAACTGTGGGACACCCGGCCATCTCAACAAGGATTACAGAAAGAAAAAGAAGACTGGCTGTTTTCACTGTGGTGAAGCGGGACATCTAGTGAAGGACTGCCCAAAGAAGGAGGAGAGGGCAGAGTCTACCTCGGGAGGACAGGTGCAGGCTCTTATGGCACCAGGGCAGGCAAGGGGACACGTTTAGGCTCTCGCGGTCCCACCGCTGCAAGAACGAGGTAGAACCATTTCCGTTCAGAGCTTAGTTTTTCTGTTTGATCATCCTGTCCGTACTTTATTCGATTCGGGCGCATCGCATTCGTTTATCTCTACATCATTAGTTGAATCACTGCACTTAAACACTAGTTTAGTAGAGGATCCCTTAGTTGTTTCGAATCCAATTGGGGGCTCAGCTTATTTGTCCATGATGTGTTTGGATTTGAAAATTTCTATACTTATCGTTGAGTTTAGATGTGATGCTTATGTTTTGGGCTTCACGGGCTATGAGCTAATTTTAGGAATGGATTGGTTATCCAGAAATGGGGCCGTTTTTTATTGTGAAAGGAGAGTAGTTAGGCTCATGACTCGCCTTGGCAACACTCTCGAAATATTTTGTAATCCCATAAATTCCGTTATGCTAAGTTATCTAGAATCGCTTGACGCGTCGGTGGAAAATCTACGATCTGTTAAAGTAGTCCAAGAATATTCGGATGTGTTTGAGGAGGTGAAGGGCTTGCCTCCGAAGCAGGAGATAGATTTTCGAATATATCTTGTGGATAATTCAAAACCAGTATCTTTGCCAATACGCCACATGGCTCCTCGTGAAAGGAGGGAACTCAATAAGCAAGTGAAGGAGTTGCTTGAGAAGGGGTTCATAAGACGTAGTATATCGGAGTGGGGTGCTCCAGTAGTATTTGCCATGAAGGCGGATGGGTCCCTTAGACTTTGTGTGGATTATAGAGAACTTAATAAACTTACTAAGAAAAACAGAAACCCACTATCGAGGATTGACGAACTCTTCGATCAGTTAGTTGGCGCCTCAAAGTTTTCGCAGTTGGACTTAGCCACTGGATTCCATCAGTTGAGAGTGGCTTAGGATAGCATAGACAAAACTGCCTTTAGGACTCCGGACGGTTTCTATGAATGGCTAGTGATGCCCTTCGGTTTGACAAACGCCCCCGCATAATTTATTGATTTGATGAGTAGGGTGTTTAGGGAGTACCTTAATAAATTCGTGGTGGTATTTGTAGAAGATGTAACAACCCGAAAATCCGGGCCAGTTTAAAATTTTTATTTTGGCAATTTTAGCGAATTTTGATTATTTAAAATGAATTATTTTAAATAATATCGACGAAAAATTTATTTTGAATATAATTCGAACGTATATATTTATACGCGTCGTCGTTAGAATATAAATATTTATATATAATTATAAATAGGAATTGAAATGGCGCGGTAGTTCGATAATTCGATTTCAAACTTCAATTGAATGTGCCGGGTGCAAAACAATCCGGATTTTAGTGAAACCAAAAATAATGGAGTCTAATTGATGATATCTTTCCAACGAATCAGAAAACGAATTTGATTTCAATTGAATATATAACGAATTTGATTCGAATAGAAAACCAATTTGATTTGATTCGAATAGAAAACCAAATTGAATTGAATCGAATAGAAAACCAATTTGAATTGAATCGAATAGAAATTGAATTGAATTGAATTGAAATTGAATTGAATTGAAAGCGAATTGAAATGAATTCAAATTGAATTGAAATTTGAATTGAATAGAAATGAATTTTAGAACGAATTTATAAAGAAGAATTCAATTTTGATTTGAATTGAAATGGAAGTTGAAATTGCTTTTGAAACGAATTTAAAACTATTTTTAAAACTTCGTTTTAAATAGTAATCGACGAAATATATATTATATATATTATATATACAATATAATGGCTTGAATAGAACGCGTCGCGCCGCGGCAGTTCGTGAATTTCGACCATTTATTTCAAACGGACATTACGGGAGATCCGACCGTCGGATTCTCCTAAAACCGGAACCTTTGGGTTCGTATCGAAAAGAGCTTTCTAACGAATATTTGACATTCAAAATCTAACGGTTGGATTTGGAGATACGTCCAAATCAAATTCGAAAAAGGTCGCTGTAAGTGCAGTTCGATGGCCGTTGATGGAAATCGACTGTACGGGCCTTGATAAAATTATTAAAAATATCAATAATTTGTGTAAAATCATAAGAAATGATTTGGGAAAATTTGGGATGAAAAACTCCATATTTGAAAAGATAAAAATGGGTTTTTATGGAAATGAACTAGTTTTGAACTAAATTTAAAACCCAATTATTTTTAAATAAATGAATTAGATTTAAAAAGGGGTTTTAAATAATCGGGATTTCTAATATATTTGATTGGATTTGAAATGGGTTTGTCGTGAACTGTGTTTTAAATAACATAGTTCTTTAACCTGATAATAAATAGAATTTAATTTGGGTTTGTCGTGGACTGTGTTTTAAATAACACCTAGTTCTTTAACCCAGAAAAAGGAGTTTTAATGAATCTGTAACTAGATTGAAATGTGAATCTATAATCTAAATTATCAAATTTAGAAATGAGCGAGAATGGAGTATCGCCAGTTTTGCTCCAAAGCGATAGTTAAATCTTTAATTAGATTTGAACGTGAAATGGTAATTAATTTTACCGATAACACCATGGTGTTAGATATGGAGTATTACCAGTTTTGCTTCTTGGGATGAATAAGTTGGGATTGGGAAATAAAATAAATAATTACTTCGTTGTGGTTTGCTAATCTCGACTAGTTGGAAAAACCATAATTTGGTTTTAAATGACATCCAAAGGAAGATTACAGGATAAATTTTAAAGAATTTATCTTGGATAAAATTAATGGGAACCTTTCCCTAAGAATGTGGAATTTAGAAACTAGCTGTAGGTCGGCTAAGAAGAATGGTTTTCTGGGTATTGATCTGATGTTGGTTTCGGCCTTCGGGGTTAATGTTTGGGAAATTGTTCTCTTGCTAATTTGCGGTTAGTGACTAATGAATTGGAATGAGGCGTATGTTGTGTTTGTGTAACGTTTGTTTTTAATATACGCGGGTTGTTCGGAAAGTCCGGGTTTACACCCATTCTGAATAACCGATTCGACGATATGTCGAAGATGAAGACGGTGGTCGAAGACCGGAAGTTTTCACATCGTTTGGATTATTACTGACGATCCTGATTGGGCAGTACACCCAAGAGGATGGAATTAGTTGGTGGTCGTCCAGACGTACTTGGAGATGGATGGATATGCGAGGAAAGTGCCTCCGGTTTCGTTCAGACCCAGAACGGACTTGTAAATGGATTGTGTGTCTGACATTGGATTTTATTCTGTGTTGATTGATTTCTATTAAATATACATCTGTTTGGCGGCGGAGAATTTATTCTTTTGCTTAACGCCCTTCTCTGAGACGTACGAGCTCAGAGGTTGTATATCGATGGACATCAATCGCATGGCATGAATTGCCTGTGTGGCATGCTAAGTTGCATGGATCAAGGCTTCTGTTGAAAAGCAAAGTCTTGTGGTTGATGATCAAAGCACGTCCTATGTGGCAGCTTTGTGTATAACGTGAATTCGCGAGCCTCACACCTCAGTATGAGTTAAAAACGGGATACGGACCGCTGGGAGAGCACGATGTTTCTTTCTAGCTATGGTGGTGTCAGTGACTTACCAGCCCTGACATATATATACTTTTCACCTTTGTGGTTGTTGGAATGAGGCGCCTCGATTATAGGTCTGTAAGGACCGGGAAACGTGTGTTCAGGCATAATTAATCCTCTAATGTAAGTGAGGACCGGCCCAGCCGCATCCAGGGTTGCCCAGAGTGCGTAACCCGGAGGCATTTGCTAGATTGTCTCGAACGCGGAGAGGATCTTGCCCCTTGCCTCGACTCATGACGGAAATCCAATTTCCAATACGTGTATTGCAGTTTTAATTGTAGAACTAGTATGGCGACATGATAGATGGTACCCATGCCGTCTATGATTTATATTTATGATTGAAATTGTTTCGACACTATACACTTACTATAGTATCAAATGATTTGTTTTAAACGTACTAAGCATGTTTGGCTGTTATAAGGGAAAACCCTATCCTCCGGCTTGCGTTGCATTGTGTGATGGGACCTGGGTCTTATAACAGTTTCATTTTTCGAAAAAGCATTGCGTTGTTTATTCTATGCACTGGTATTCTTGGGAGGAAACCCGTTCCGTGTTATACGGCGTGGTCCCTTGATTTACTTAACTTTGAAAATAAAGTTTTAATAACTGTTTTAGTTCTCACACCAGTCACATGACTGACCTGGAGTTTATTGTTTTAACCTAAACTCTGGGTGCCCCTATTTTCCGCATGGGCAGCTAGTAGTTTTGGTTTTGCAGATTTATATTCACAGGATCCTGGTTTACAGCTGGAATGATATCCGGAAAGCTCTGTATCCGTATATCACCTTCAGTTGTGCTTTGTATTATTTTCCGCTGCTATGTAATTTATTGTAATCTCTGATATTTATCGAATGTAATTTATTCTTTTATACTCTGTATATTCTTGTATCTGATGCAATTGTTGTAATAGCAATGAAATGTTCTTCCGTCTGCGTTCTGTTTTGTCCTGTTCTCAACGTTCAGGGGTTTCGAACGGTCTAGATCGGTTTAACGACTGATTCGGATCGAGCGAAATTCCAGGCCGTCACAGAAGACATCTTGATCTTTTCTAAGAATGAAGAAGAGCATGCCCTATATCTTAGGGAAGTGTTGGAGAATCTACGAGCGCATAACCTTAAAGCTAAATTTACTAAGTGTCACATCGGGAGAGAGGAAGTGCGATTCTTAGGGCACGTGGTTTCCAAAAAAGGGATAGCTGTGGATCCCGCGAAGGTGGTGGCCAACCAAGATTGGAAGGTCCCTAAAAATGCTACCGAAGTAAGGAGTTTCTTGGGGTTGGCTGGCTACTATAGGAAGTTTATCAAAGACTTCGCAAAAATATCAGCTCCATTGACACGCCTGACGAAGAAGAACCTTGTAACACCCCGTAATTCTGTAACACTAGGATTCACAAATCAAGGCAGAATTAAATTTTAAATTCAAAATCAAGGGAAACGGGCTGCACCATTGTGTTCGTCTCGGAATTCTGCATGAAAACGAGTCCGAGTTTGCGAGAATCGGAGACCGTATGAAGGAGATATGACCCCCTGAAGTTTCAGGAAATTTCAGAATTGAAAACAGCTCGAAATTCGAATTCAAAATTCGAATTCAAACCCAGAAGCAGGCTGGGCGGGAAATTTCCCACCCAAGCCCAGGTCGACTAGGGATTCAACTGGGCAGTCGACCTCCCCTGACCAGGTCGACTGCGCAGTCGACTTGGGGGTCGACCTGGTGCCAGAACCCGGTTTTGAACCTGGGTTCATTCTGATATTTTTAGCCTGATTTTCTGACTAGATTCATAACCCTAATCCTATATAAACAGCCTCTAGCCTCATTCTCTCTACACCATTTCATTCTATCTTTATGCTGCCTCTGAGAAAATGTATGTATAAGTGAATAAAATAATATATAAAATAAATCAAGACGAGGAAATGCTGCTCAATACTTTCAAGAGGAGATTCAAAACAAGTTAGGATTCAAGTGAAGATTCAAACAACTTCAACGACTGTTTTTCTACGAATCTATATAATCTCTATAAGTCGGTTACTTTTTAGATTTGAACGTTTTCTCTATTCGTGACATGAAATTAAAGGAATAAAGGAATATACCAAATCTTTCTATTCGAATCAATGCTTATATCTTTGGACTAAATTCAGAACTTTTGTGATTCAATGACCAATAAGACTGTGACTATGAAACTAGGGACCTTAAAACCATATGCCTTTTTGACTATGAACAATGCCTATGAACATTGCCTATGACTGTGACTCATGACTGTGAGAATTATTTTCCTTTGACTATGAACATCGCCTATAACTGTGATTCATTAACTATGAGGATTTATTGCCTATGACTATGGATATAAGATTATTATTTATGCCAATGACACTGTAGTTACAAAACCATGTTGTACCCCAAACTGGCATTATATTGGATCTAGGTTTGACTTTGTATTTCAGTTTATTCTTAGTTATCCTTGGATCTTGATATTGGGAATTTACCTATTAAGTTAGGTCTACCTATGTTCTTGAACCTATACTATTCAACCCTTTTCATGTCGTAATATTACCAGATCTATATGCCTGTGAATTATTATCTTATGCCAGTTATTATGTCTATTCTTTCATGGCATTTTGGTTCATTCCCTTTTATCCACGAATCTAGACTTATTTATAATCTAGGTTGAATCACGATTATACAAACGATGGGAATACGTTTTGGAAAAAACATGAAATTGACTAAACTTGGAAATTGGCATAATTTGGGAACATGCATTATAGCATGACTGTTAAGATGAAAATTAGAATAACAAGTCTAGTTTTTACATGAACTAAGATTAGAATATTAAATCAGAATTGGGTGGCTAACTTAAGCATGATAAGTATATTAGCATAATTGTGAATAATTTACATACATTGGGCATAAATGGTAAATGGTCAAATGGGCCACAAAGTAGGTAGTTGGTATGCAAATTAAGTTTTGGGCATAAACGGTGAACTAGAATATGAAATCTAGTTTGGCATAAACTATAAACTAGAATATAAAATCTAGTTTTGGCATGAACTGTAAATGAGGATGTTGGATCTAAATTGCTATAAACTGTAAGATAGGAAAATCAAGATTTGGGCTTAGAATATAAGTCCATTAGTGGGCATGGCAAATGAATATGGTATAGAACAAAATTTATTTATAAAAGGGAAAATGGACTTTGAGGATAAATTGTTAACAATTTATATATATACAAAAGAAAGGTTTATTAATGACATCTCTTTTAATAATACATACACCAGAAAGTTCTAGGGTGACCGAGAGGATAGTGTCTAGGCTTGGGTTTGGAAAATACAAGTTTCCTGCTCTCCCTGGCTATCCCTAACTGATCCGACGGACGGGATGGTTACTTTCGAAACCTGATTTGAAAATTAATCAAAACCCTTTGAACTTAGAAAACACGAATATGCCTAACCCGAGGTTAGACTGAGTTGCGATGTAAACCTGCCCGAACCAACCGACACATCCAGTAATCGCAATAATATCTGTCTAATGTGAGTGGTCGTGGCTTTAATTGACTTAGTTAAAGCTAGAACAAGAATGGTAGGGTTAAGTTAATTAAGACACTTAACCAATTCGACATGATAACTAAACCGATGGGTGGGGTTAGGTTCATACAGACACTTAACACAGTTAAGCTAGAATGGGAGGGTTAAGTCCATAGGAACACTTAACCAACTTAGCACAGTTAAGCTGGAATGGGAGGGTTAAGTCCATAGAAACACTTAACCAAACTTAACACGGTAACAAGACAAGATTTGTAGGGGATAAGTAACTAAGAAAACACTTAGCCAAATTAACATGTTAAGTAGACTAGAAGGTAAGGTCAAGTAAAGTTAATACACTTAGCCAGATTAACATGTTAACTAGACTAAAGGTTGGGGTTAAGTAAAATTTAATACACTTAGACAATTTGATATGTTAGCTGGACTAGACCGTAGGGTTAAGTAAGCTTGAACACTTAACCATCAGAGTGTGATAAATGAATAGGGTTGAGTTTAAAACATGAAGGGATAATACTTAACCATTAATAACATGTTAGTTAAAACAGATGGGCAAGGTTAAGTTAAAAAGGAACACTTAACCAATACAGGATGAATGGGTAGGGTTAAGTAATAAGAAATACTTAACCAATATAACTTGGTTTGTGGTGGGGTTAAGTCAACATGAATTACTGATAACACTTAGCCAGTTTAACAAGATAAAGTGAAGAGGGTTAAGTTAGCTTGAATTGACTAATGACACTTTACCAACCCAACTTGACGAGAAAGAGACTAAGTAGAAAACCTTAGTTAAGAAAGAAACGGTTTTGGAAACTAAGTGGTTGACCTTAGTTAATCAAAATTAAGTAGTAATTCTTAGTATAACACGAGAAGGAGCGAACGTCCATCTAATTTTAAAGAAGGCTCCAACGAATTGGGTTACGAAGCCCGAGGCTTCGAGGGGACGTGAGGGTACTCTTGGTATCCCTCTGTGAGGCTGCAGATGATCCTCTTGGGCTCATAGAGGTTAAGGTCTGCGTTAGAAGAACCAAGGGTATGCCTTGGTTGCAAAATATGGCAACCTAAAGACTAGGATGGACCAGTGTGATTCGACGAGAAAACGGTAGCCCTGTGATAGCAACTCGCCGTCTACTACCATCTTCAGTCAATCGAGATACGTGAAGCGAAAAGGCGGAGAACTCTAAAAGACCATATACTTGCTATCTAGTTATGGGTGAGGATGGCCATAGGTTAGTGGGGGCATAGGGGGCCTGCGTATAGTTCTCATTTTTCAAGGTATGCCTTTCATTAGTTGAGGGAGGGGTCAAGTGGGACCATAGCCACTGGAATAAAAACAGACCTTAGCATCTGCATCGACTGATATCTGAAAAGCTCCCGACCGAGTTCTGTGTTTCTTAATTTGCCCTGCTACAGGACTCGGGCCGCACATTACAGGACATGTGCATCTAGACAAGCGATAATGATTCGCGATACATGCATGGGGAAGTTTAGGAACATATACCACTCTAGTAGTGTGTCCTAGACTAGAGGGCATCGTTCGACAGGTAGCATAATCCCTAGTTGGACCTAGGTGGCATAAACCCTGAATCCGAGAAGCGTTCAATAGATAGCGTAAACTCTAGTTCAATCTAGAAAGCACTTGATAGAAAACCCTATATTTGATCTAGGTAATAAATAATAAATGTATGCTTGAAGGCAACCAAAATTTCCGGGATTGGGATCGTGTTATCATTATTAGTTGGGACACTAGTTAGGTGGTGCAGAGATATAGAAACCAGTACGACAAGTTAATAACGAAGCGGAGAAAGTATAACCAGTTTATCTTGCCTTAGGATATCATGCGTTAATCTTATCTTATCTTGTTAGCCCTATCTTCATGGTATTATCTTGTATTCAGTTAATTCATGTCGTTCTATTTTCCTTGTTCACATGCTAGAAGTAACTGAACTTACTCAGGCTTTATGTCTGACTCTATTTTTCTTTCGTCTTCTTTTCTTCCATTCCCCCCCCCCCCCAGGGTTTAAAGGAGGGAATAGTATAGCTCAGGTTAAGTTGGACCGTCACTCTTTCCCATCTTGAAGATTTGTCGAAGTTTTGCTTGGATTCTCTTTTCAGATGCTATGGTTGGCTCTTGCTATATTGGGGAATATAAATGTTGTTTTATGCTTCTTTATTTTGTAAGACAGATGATACTCTAATATTGGAAAGCAATTGTTGTATAAACTATTTTATCAATAAAGTAAAGTTTTATTTTCCGCTGTTTTAATTTTGTCTGTCTTGTAATTTTATCTGCATCTTTTACCCTAAATGCTCCACAGAACTTAGTGCATTCCCTTTGTGAGTGACAATAACGGATGTGGGGTGTTACACGTGGTATCAGAGCTGAAGGTTACCGGATCAGATAAAAGATTTGAAAAATTATTTTCAAAACGGTTTTAAAAGAAGCATTTTCAAGAGAAAAAAAATTGTTTTAAAGGCATATTCCCCAAAGCCATACGCACTATCTTCTCTTCCTCTGTTTGAATTCGTGTCTCCTTCTTTCTTGAGTCTCTGGGGCTCCTGGCTTTCTGGGAGGTAACCTCATCGATGGGCGAAGTAGTGTCCGGCTTCCATCCATAGCCGTAGTTGTTTCACCTACGGCCAGGTTTCTTTCAAGCTTATAGGGTTTTCTGTACGATGGAAGCAGCTTTCGAGAGATTTGTCAAAATGACTACACACGGAAGAGGATGAGGAATTCATGGATGTAGATTTCGCTCACAAAGGAGGAATGAATTATAAAACCTAAGACAAGAGGAAGTATCTTTACTATGGTGTAATAGGATTAGGGCATGTAATTAAGGGCAAAGGATAAGATTTTCAGAAGGGCAAGTTCCTACTTTCGCCACCAAGCGTACCTAGGAGAAAGGTAGTAAAGTTCTGTTGGAAGAGTCTAGTTTTGCTGTTCGTACTCTTTCCTTTGGTTTTAGCGCTTCACATTTGTTCATATTTGCTTCCATAGTTGAGTCTCTGCACCTTAGTACTTGTATAGTAAAAGATCCCAACTAGTGCTCAAGTGTTTGGTTGTTTTTGCTTAGATCATCTCACGTAGATCATCCAAATTCGGAGGAGACATTCCTCGGGTTCTTGTCTGATATTGGTTTAGGCCTTTGGGGCTTGTACTTGAGGGATGTCGAGTTCGACTAGGATGGTTTGCTTGAGAGATGAATAGTTGTGGCAGGCGCTCTATATAGAGAAGGACTAACCTTAAGAGAGGTAAAAAGTACGTAGTGACCTTTTGACCCTCATAGTTATGGCATGATTGGTAAGCTAAGAGGAGAGACCTTTGATCATCCTAGTATATACACTCAGTATCATGGTTGACATTTGTTTATTTTGGGAAATGGAGGTCAAGAAACTTCTCAACCGTGAAGTTGAATTAGTTAAGGTACAGTTGAGTAAAGCTCAAGAAGACGTGATACGGGAGATTGAAGATAAGGCATACGCGCCTCATACCCTTTTTCTTAAGGGTACATCCTTGATTCCTATTTCTAGGAATTCTGTGCATACTAGTTTCTAGCTTTTAAGGTATATCCTCTAGGACGTATCATCGATCCTTAGGTAGAAACTCTTTTGGATGTGTAAACATATATTTGAAACATTTTATGGTTGATGGTTGCGAGTGGTTGCTAATGGTTGCTCGTGAATGCATATGCATACGTATTAGGCACTAGATCAGTTCGGACGCTTTCATATTGCATTTATAGATATGTATTTGTTTGATATGTTATCATATGGATGTTGCATATAGATGAATGGCTATGCACGCATGTAGTATTTACATAACTAGGGATGCTTGCATACATGATTGGATGCATGGCACAGACATAATTCGCATTAAGGAGGTCAACTGAATCAGTAGACCGCCTGATTTTGCATTAGATAAAGACATATACACACACTATGCATATGAACATGAAAGCATTAGAAATCCTTTTAAGGACAATAAATGCCTGTGATTGAATGGTTTATTAGATGGATGATGGGATGCTAGGACACATTCTTCCTTACTTAAAGATTTCGGGGACGAAATCCTTTTAAGTGGGGGAGAATGTAACACCCCGTAATTCTGTAACACTAGGATTCACAAATCAAGCCAGAATTAAATTTTAAAATCAAAATCAAGGGAAACGAGCTGAACCATTGCGTTCGTCTCGGAATTCTGCATGAAAATGAGTCCGAGTTTGCGAGAATCGGAGTACGTATGAAGGAGATATGACCCCCTGAAGTTTCAGGAAATTTCAGAATTGAAAACAGCTCGAAATTCGAATTCAAAATTCAAATTCAAACCCAGAAGCAGGCTGGGCGGGAAATTTCCCGCCCAAGCCCAGGTCGACTGGGGAGTCGACTAGGCAGTGGACCCCCCTGACCAGGTCGACTGCGCAGTCGACCTGGGGGTCGACCTGGTGCCAGAACCCGGTTTTGAACCTGGGTTCATTCTGATGTTTTTAGCCCGATTTTCTGACCAGATTCATAACCCTAATCCTATATAAACTGCCTCTACCCTCATTCTCTCTACACCATTTCATTCTATCCTTATGCTGCCTCTGATAAAATGAATATATAAGTGAATAAAATAATATATAAAATAAATCAAGACGAGGAAATGCTGCTCAAGACTTTCAAGAGGAGATTCAAAACAAGTTAGGATTCAAGTGAAGATTCAAACAACTTCAACGACTGTTTTTCTACGAATCTATATAATCTCTGTAAGTCGGTTACTTTTTAGATTTGAACGTTTTCTCTATTCGTGACATGAAATTAAAGGAATAAAGGAATATGCCAAATCTTTCTATTCGAATCGGTGCATATGTCTTTGGACTAAATTAAGAACTGTTGTGATTCGATGACCAATAAGACTGTGACTATGAAACTAGGGACCTTAAAACCATATGCCTTTTTGACTATGAACAATGCCTATGAACATTGCCTATGACTGTGACTCATGACTGTGAGAATTATTTTCCTTTGACTATGAACATCGCCTATGACTGTGATTCATTAACTGTGAGGATTTATTGCCTATGACTATGGATATAAGATTATTATTTATGCCCATGACACTGTAGTTACAAAACCATGTTGTACCCCAAACTGGCATTATATTGGATCTAGGTTTGACTTTCTATTTCAGTTTATTCTTAGTTATCCTTGGATCTTGATACTGGGAATTTACCTATTAAGTTAGGTCTACCCATGTTCTTGAACCTATACTATTCAACACTTTTCATGTCGTAATATTACCAGATCTATATGCCTGTGAATTATCATCTTATGCCAGTTATTATGTCTATTCTTTCATGGCATTTTGGTTCATTCCCTTTTATCCACGAATCTAGACTTATTTATAATCTAGGTTGAATCACGATTATACTAACGATGGGAATACGTTTTGGGGAAAACATGAAATTTACTAAACTTGGAAATTGGCATAATTTGGGAACATGCATTATAGCATGACTATTAAGATGAATATTAGAATAACAAGTCTTGTTTTGACATGAACTGGGATTAGAATATTAAATCAGAATTGGGTGGCTAAATTAAGCATGATAAGTATATTAGCATAATTGTGAATAATTTACATACATTGGGCATAAATGGTAAATGGTCAAATGGGCCACAAAGTAGGTAGTTGGTATGAAAATTAAGTTTTGGGCATAAACGGTGAACTAGAATATGAAATCTAGTTTGGAATAAACTATAAACTAGAATATAAAATCTAGTTTTGGCATGAACTGTAAATGAGGATGTTGGATCTAAATTGCTATAAACTGTAAGATAGGCAAATCAAGATTTGGGCCTAGAATATAAGTCCATTAGTGGGCGTGGCGAATGAATATGGTATAGGCCAAAATTTATTTAGAAAAGGGAAAATGGACTTTGAGGATAAATTGTTAACAATTTATATATATACAAAAGAAAGGTTTATTAATGACATCTCTTTTAATAATACATGCACCAAAAAGTTCTAGGGTGACAGAGAGGATAGCGTCTAGGCTTGGGTTTGGAAAATAAAAGTTTCCTGCTCTCCCTGGCTATCCCTAACTGATCCGACGGACGGGATGGTTACTTTCAAAACCTGATTTGAAAATTAATTAAAACCCTTTGAACTTAGAAAACACGAATATGCCTAACCCGAGGTTAGACTGAGTTGCGATGTAAACCTGCCCGGAACCAACCGGCACATCTAGTAATCGCAACAATATTTGTCTAACGTGAGTGGTCGTGGATTTAATTGACTTAGTTAAAGCTAGAACAAGAATGGTAGGGTTAAGTTAACTAAGACACTTAACCAATTCGACATGATAACTAAACCGATGGGTCGGGTTAGGTTCATACAGACACTTAACACAGTTAAGCTAGAATGGGAGGGTTAAGTCCATAGGAACACTTAACCAACTTAGCACAGTTAAGCTGGAATGGGAGGGTTAAGTCCATAGGAACACTTAACCAAACTTAACATGGTAACAAGACAAGATTTGTAGGGGATAAGTAACTAAGAAAACACTTAGCCAAATTAACAGGTTAACTAGACTAGAAGGTGGGGTTAAGTAAAGTTAATACACTTAGCCAGACTAACATGTTAACTAGACTAGATGTTGGGGTTAAGTAAAATTTAATACACTTAGCCAATTTGATATGTTAGCTGGACTAGACCGTAGGGTTAAGTAAGCTTGAACACTTAACCATCAGAGTGTGATAAATGAATAGGGTTAAGTTTAAAACATGAAGGGATAATACTTAACCATTAATAACATGTTAGTTAAAACAGATGGGCAAGGTTAAGTTAAAAAGGAACACTTAACCTATACAGGATGAATGGGTAGGGTTAAGTAATAAGAAATACTTTACCAATATAACTTGGTTTGTGGTGGGGTTAAGTCAACATGAATTACTGATAACACTTAGCCAGTTTAATAAGATAAAGTAAAGAGGGTTAAGTTAGCTTGAATTGACGAATGACACTTAACCAACCCAACTTGATGAGAAAGAGACTAAGTAGAAAACCTTAGTTAAGAAAGAAACGGTTTTGGAAACTAAGTGGTAAACCTTAGTTAATCAAAACTAAGTAGTAATTCTTAGTATAACACGAGAAGGAGCGAACGTCCATCTAATTTTAGAGAAGGCTCAAACGAATTGGGTTACGAAGCCCGAGGCTTCGAGGGGACGTGAGGGTACTCTTGGTATCCCTCTATGAGGCTGCAGATGATCCTCCTGGGCTCACAGAGGTTAAGGTCTGCGTTAGAAGAACCATGGGTATGCCTTGGTTGCAAAATATGGCAACCTAATGACTAGGATGGACCAGTGTGATTCGATGAGAAAACGGTAGCCCTGTTATAGCAACTCGCCGTCTACCTACCATCTTCAGTCAATCGATATACATGAAACGGAAAGGCGGAGAACTCCAAAAGACCATATACTTGATATCTAGTTATGGGTGAGGATGGCCATAGGTTAGTGGGGCATAGGGGGCCTGCGTATAGTTCTCATTTTTCAAGGTATGCCTTTCATTAGTTGAGGGAGGGGTCAAGTGGGACCATAGCCACTGGAATAAAAATAGACCTTAGCATTTGCATCGACAGATATCTTTAAAGCTCCCGACCAAGTTCTGTGTTTCTTGATTTGCCCTGCTATAGGACTCGGGCCGCACATTACAGGACATGTGCATCTAGACAAGCGATAACGATTCGCGATACATGCGTGGGGAAAGTTTAGGAACATATACCACTCTAGGTAGTGTGTCCTAGACTAGAGGGCATCGTTCGACAGGTAGCATAATCCCTAGTTGGACCTAGGTGGCATAAACCCTGAATCCGAGAAGTGTAAACTCTAGTTCAATCTAGAAAGCACTTGATAGAAAACCCTAGATTTGATCTAGGTAATAAATAATAAATGTATGCCTTAAGGCAACCGAAATTTCCGGGATTGGGATCGCGTTATCATTACTAGTTGGGACACTAGTTAGGTGGTGCAGAGATATAGAAACCAGTACAACAAGTTAATAACAAAGCGGAGAAAGTATAACCAGTTTATCTTGCCTTAGCATATCATGCGTTAATCTTATCTTATCTTGTTAGCCCTATCTTTAGTGTATTATCTTGAATTCAGTTAATTCATGTCGTTCTGTTTTCCTTGTTCACATGCTAGAAGTAACTGAACTTACTCAGGCTTTATGTCTGACTCTGTTTTTCTTTCGTCTTCTTTTCTTCCGTTCCCCCCCCCCAGGTTTTAAAGGAGGGAATAGTATAGCTCAGGTTAAGTTGGACCGTCACTCTTTCCCAGCTTGAAGATTTGTCGAAGTTTTGCTTGGATTCTCTTTTCAGATGCTATGGTTGGATCTTGCTACATTGGGGAATATAAATGTTGTTTTATGCTTCTTTATTTTGTAAGACAGATGATACTCTAATATTGGAAAGCAATTGTTGTACAAAATATTTTATCAATAAAGTAAAGTTTTATTTTCCGCTGTTTTAATTTTGTCTGTCTTGTAATTTTATCTGCATCTTTTACCGTAAATGCTCCACAGAACTCAGTGCATTCCCTTTGTGAGTGAGACTAACGGATGTGGGGTGTTACAAACCTAGTCTTCGCGTGGGACGTAGATTGTGATGATGCGTTCCAACGTTTAAAGAGAGCTTTGACCTCAGCTCCAGTCTTAGTGCTGCCAGACGGGAGTAAGCCATTTACTGTTTATACCGATGCTTGTGGGACAGGTCTAGTCGCAGTCTTAATGCAAAAGGGTAGGGTAATAGCCTATAGTGGAAGGCAGTTAAGGGTGCATGAGAAGAATTACCCCACGCATGACCTAGAGTTGGCTGCAATTGTTTTTGCGCTTAAGTCTTGGCGCCATTATCTTCTTGGCGAGAAATTCGAATTATTCACTGACCACAAATCTTTAAAATACTTATTCTCTCAGAAGGACTTGAATTTAAGACAGCAAAGGTGGATGGAATTCTTAGCGTCCTACGACTTCGAAATAGCATATACCCTTAGCAAGGGTAACGTGGTGGCAGATGCCTTAAGTAGGAAAAGGCTGTCCTTGAGTCCGTTGTTTGTTGAACGGCGAAACTTAGAATTCATCTCTATGTTTGATCTTAGACCTTCCGTTGACTTTGTACCCGGTTAGCTAGCATCCTTGGAGGTCAGACCTACGCTTTTGGGACGGATTAGTGAGGCATAGCGAGACGACCCACAGTTGGTTGAGTTAGTAGAAAAGCTCAAAAGAGGGGAGTCATCAAGCCATCTCCGTAGGTATACCATGGATGATAAGGGATGGTTACGTAGGGATAGTAGACTTTGTGTACCTCGAGACGAAGGTTTGAGGAAGGCTATTCTTGACGAAGCACATCATTCGAAGATGACCATTCATCCCGGTGGGGACAAGGTGTACAAAGACATGAATCGAGTTTTCTTTTGGGCCAGTATGAAGAGGGATGTGTCCGAGTATGTTGCTAGATGCTTGGTGTGCCAACAAGTAAAAGCGGAGCAAAGAAACCCGGTGGGTTGCTTCATCCATTGGAGGTTCCACTATGGAAGTGGGAAAGTGTCTCGATGGACTTTGTGGATGGATTACCAAGATCAAGGAAGGGTAATACGGGGATTTGGGTTATAGTAGACAGACTTACTAAGAGCGCCCATTTCATTCCCGTGAAGAGTAAGAGGACTGCTCCACGGTTAGCTTCTGTATACGTTCGAGAGATAGTTCGTTTGCATGGTGTTCCTTCTAACATAGTAAGCGACCGTGATCCTATCTTCACTAGCGAATTTTGGAAGAGCTTGCAAGAGGCGGTAGGGACTCAGTTATGTTTGAGCACCGCGTATCTTCCTCAGACGAACGGGCAGACTGAAAGGGTGAATCGCATTCTAGAGGATCTTTTGAGGCTATGTATCCTAGACTTTGGGGGTAAATCGGAAGAGCATCTTCCGTTGGTAGAGTTCGCATATAATAACAGCTTTCAATCTAGCATTGGCATGGCACCTTTCGAAGCTCTTTATGGACGACCTTGTCGTTCACCTACATGTTGGTGGGAATCTACGGATAAGATCTTACTTGGGCCCGATATGATTAGAGACTTCGGAAAAGAACGACTTGATTCGAAGGAGGATGAAGACGGCGCAAGATAGGCAGAAATCTTATGCAGACAAAAGGAGGACAGATCTTGAGTTTGATGTTGGGGACATGGTCTTTATCAAAGTGTCTCCATTACGGAATGTTGTTCGCTTTGGGTCCTTTGGGAAATTAGCACCAAGGTTCGTAGGGTCGTTTCCTATTAAGGAGAAGATTGGACAGATGGCGTATAGAGTGGAGTTGCCTGAGAGACTTAGTGGTGTACACGACGTATTCCATGTATCACATTTGAGGAAGTTCCTACACGAGACCGCGGAGGTGGTAGAGCCGAACTTGCTTAGAGAGGTGGAGATAGAGCATGATGCGACGATTCGACGAGCTCCCACATGCATTCTTGGGTCGAAGATCAAGAAGCTGAGAAATCGAGAGGTCAGACTAGTCAAAGTGCAATGGGGAGATGATGAGAGCAACGCTACTTGGGAGATAGAAGAGAAGATGCGTTCATTTTACCCTTTTCTTTTTGAGGGTATGTCCTTTAATTTCTCCTTTATCGCTTATCTTGCACTTATCTTACCTTTAGAGTATGTCCTCTCGCTAGTATCTTTGACCTTTAGTTAGAGAAATCCTATGGTTGAAACATGTGTTTGAAACATGTTATGTATGATGGATGCATAGTGGATGCGAGTGTTTGCTAGTGGTTGCTCGTGGATGCATATACACACACTTTAGGCACTAGATCGGCTCAGTCACTTCATATTGCGTATTGCATATATATGGATGTATTTAGTAAAATGGATGTATGAGGATTTTTTTATCATATGGATGCTGCATTAAGATGATGATTGTGCACGCATATAGAGATAATACGTAGGATTAAGGAACTTTTACATACATAATGGATATCATGATTTGCATTAAGGAGGTCAACTGAATCAGTGGACCGCCTGATTTTGCATTAGATATGGACATATACACACACTGTGCATTTAAACATGAAAGCATTAGAAGTCTATAAGGGCAATGGATGCCTGTGTTTGATGGTTGAGTAGATGGACGATTGGATGTTAGGATATACATTCTTCTTGACTTGAAGATTTCGGGGTCGAAATCCTTTAGGGAGGGGAGAATGTAACACCCCGTAATTCTGTTAATATCAACATTCACAAATTAAAGAATAACTAATCTCAGACGTGAGAATTGTGGGAAACGGGTTGCGCCATTGTGTTCGTCTCGGATTCTGGTTGAAATAGAGTTCGAGTTTGCGTGATTTGGACTTCGTATGAAGGAGATATGACCATCGGAAGTTTCAGAAAATTCAAAATTCAAAATTCGAAGTCAAACAGGCCAGGCGGGAAATTTCCCGCCTAGCACACCAGGTCGACTGGGGAGTCGACTGGGTAGTCGACACCCCCAGGACCAGGTCGACTGCGCAGTCGACTTGGGTGTCGACCTGGTCCAGTCAACCAGGTTTTGGCAGAGCCCAATCTTGAGCTGCTGATGTGTCTTTAGGGCTGAGTTGGCTAATATAACGGTTCAGGTTAGTTCTGAGTTGATCTGACGGTCTAAATAAATCCTAAACTCTATATATACCTAGGTAGTCTCTCACTCTAAATTCACATGAAAAATAGAATAGCCGCCGTCATGCCGTCGCCATGGAACTCAGTGTAGCCGCCGCCAACTAAGAAGGAAGAAAGCTAATCAAAACTCTAATTCTACTCAACTCTAAAGCAAATCAAGACTCTCTTTCTTTTATAATTGTGAGTATGATGATCTTAATAAGATTATTAGCAAACTAATTAGATTAAGATGTGATATGGATCATAAGAAAATGATGTGAATTGTCATATATGTTGTTGTAAACCTTATGCTATCATGTATGTTGTAAATCCTATGTTATGTGATGATGATATCCTATATGTTGTAAATCATGCTATGATGATATTATACATCTTGCAAGTTTCTATGCTAAGTTGCGATGTTACAAAACCATGATGTTATTATGTTGTAGTTAGCTTATGAATCATGATGTTGATTATACATATTTGGGCTATGATGATTCGCATGATAAATCACATGTACCTATGCAAGTTTAGATTTATTAGTATGTATAATCTCACATATTGTATGACATCTATTTAGATCTAGAATTATGACATCTATTTAGATCTAGAATTATGCTATGACATGTGTGAGTTCTATGTGTTAGATGCTACTTCACACCATCATTATGTTACATAAACCACATATGCAAGTTTATACAAGAACTTGGGTTATGATCATATTATGTAAGTTGTGACATTTAACCAAACAAGTTGACACCTTTTGTGACGATCCCAAAATCCGAGGGGCGGTATTTAGGATAATCATTGGAATATAACACATCAATCATCATAGCAGAGTACAGATAATAGCAAAAACAATAAATAGAATAATTTTACATGGATATGACAGCGGAATCACAACATGTAACAACATCAGAATAGCACAGCGTAGGATATAACTTAGTAAATAAAAGGGAAGTGATCAGTCATCATCGCCAGAGGCGGAATACATACATGCAGTGAGACATAATAAGGGTATCAGTCTACATCGCCGAAGGCGGTACATATACATACGATAATAAGTGCGGAAAGTAAAGCAGTCTGCATCACCAGTGGCGGAATCATAATATAAGTACAATAATGGCGGAAAATGTCAAAGTCGTCTTTGTGAAGTCAGCCTCGCCATGAGACAAAATGCACTCTATGCAACAGTGCAGAGCCAAAAACAACCTGTCACCTGTGAACTAGGCTGTCCGTGTGGAAATAAGGGCACCCGCATTTGCAAAGTGAAACAAACAACGAGTCAGTCATGGGGACTGGTATGAGGAATCTATTTAACAGTTTAAACAACAGTAATAAGCAAATCATAGGACCACGCCACTTTCGCGGAACGGGTTTACTCCAGTGATTGCTAGTGCATTTAAAACAAAGTAAATTCTTTTAAAACGACGCAATGCTTTTTAAAAAGAATGAAGCCATTATAAGACTCAGGTCCCATCATACAATGCAATGCAAGCCGAAGGATAAAGTTTTACCTTATAATGGCCAAATATGCTTGATACGTATAAAGCAAAATCAATTGATATTATTACTAGTGCAAATATGTTTCAAAAATGAATAGCATCATAAATATCAATCATAGGCGGCATAGCTAACATCTACTATGTCGCCATACTAGTTCTATAATCGAGTCCGTTATTTCGTATTGGAAATTGGATTTCCGTCATGAGTCGAGGCAAGGGGCAAGCTCCTCTCCGCTTCGAGACATTCTAGCAAATGCCACAGGACTACACACTCTGGGTAACCCTGGATCCTCCAAGGCCGGTCCTCTCTTACGTTTGAGGATTAGTTATTCCTGAACACACGTTTCCCGGTCCTTACAGACCTATAATCGAGGCGCCTCGCATTCCAACAACCACATAGGTGAAAAATAGATACAAATGTCAGGGGTGGTAAGTCACTAACACCACCATAGCTAGAAAGAAACGTCATGCACTCCTTGGGTCCTTATCCTGTTTTTGACTCATACTGAGGTGTGAGGCTCGCGAATCCACCCTACACACAATGCCAGGCCACGTAGACCATGCTTTGATCATCATCCATAAGACTTTTCTTTGCAACAGAAGCCTTGATCACAGCATCTTGGCATGCCACATAGGCAGTCCACTCCATACGATTGATTTCCATCGATATATAACCTCTGAGCTCGTACGTCTCAGAGAAGGGCGTTAAGCAAAAGAATAAATTCTCCGCCGCCAAACAGATATATATTTAACAGAGATCAATCAGTATAGAACAAAATCCAATGTCAGATACACAGTCCATTTACAAGTCCGTTCTGGGTCTGAACAAAACCGGAGGCGTCAAATTCCTTGTATATCCGTACAATCAACACATACGTTCAGACGGCTACTACTTCCGTCCCTTCACGGTAGCTACTCTGGTCAGGAACCTCAACAGCGCCCATCCAACCGATACGAAGATCGTCGGTCTTGAATCGTCTTTGCATTTTCCAATTTGAATCGCTCGATAAATTATTTGAAATGAGGGTTAGCTTGGCCTTTTCAAATAATTCACGTCATTAGAATTTAAATCGATTCTTTCCATGGTTATATTATTCGACATCCATCTTTCAGTTCTTTAGTGTTATTTTCGTGTCAAGCACATACAACCATCAAATATCAAACAATTCAAGCCCAATTGGTTTATTTGCAATCTATGTTGCTTATAATATTTTATAACGATTTTTCGCCATTTTTATTTATTTAAAAATGGCCATATTCAATTAAACGACGTTTCAGGTCGTGCCGTGGCACTGGCGCTGTTTTTCCCCTAATTTGTTTTACACATATTGGAAAATCTAACCGTTGGATTTATACAAAGTCTATATCAGTGGGAAGATATTCCTAAAGCGAACCCAACGGTTCCAGTTTCGTGAAAATCCGACGGTCGGATCTTCCACACTAGTCGTTTGAAGTTACGGTTTCAAAATTCGAACTGCAGCGTTGTTATTTGATTTAATTTAAATATATTTATATTTATATATAAATATAAATGATTCTAGCGCTGTTTTTCTTCAGATTTGAATTAAACATTCCGGACAATCCAACCGTTGGATTTTTACAGGGTCGGTGCCGTTGGGAAGATATTTCCAAGGCGAACCCAGCGGTTGCGGTTTCGGGAAAATCCAATGGTTGGATTTCTCGTACTAATCATTTCAAATTACGATTCTGAAACACGAACTGCACGGCTTCGATTCCTTTTAATTATATTCATATTTATATATATAAATATAGTTCATTCTATAATTCCAACTATAGCTCATTCTATATTTTCAACTTCGTTTTCACTTCAAATATTTCACTAACGCCTTAATATTTCGAAAAATTTCGCCATAACCTCCTTTGTACGGGGAGGGGTTTGGAAATTTATTGGGCCGTATTAGGTACTCAATAAATCCTAAAAAACATCCACAAATTTAAAGTGATATATTCTGGTGTTTACGGGGGAGCATGTATAGATAATCACTCCAGAGAATAAATTCTCGTCACCCCGTTTCCGTGTGGAAATAAATAGTCCATGTGCCGTATCTAATAACTACAGAGACGTGTTTATTGTCAACTCCAGACCCATGTGGGGTTTTTATTAATCTGGCAGTTTATCGTTATATTTTATATAGTCCATATCAGTCATCAGTTCAACCTGTAGTATATAATCATCGCCATACAAGCCTCTCGCTCGTATGTTATATCTTCCAACTCGTCACACAAGCTCCAATTGCTTATGTGGAATATGATGAAGTATGCCTATCGTCAAGGAGTATGCCATGTAGTGTAGTTCAAAATTAATTGTTACTATCCTATGGCGATGTTTATTATTTCACACAGAATAACCAGCACTCCGCATCCAATGACATTCACAGGAGTTGATATAAAAATAAAATTGCACAGCCAACTCATCAAGGCTTACCTATTTGTCGGGCACTTAAATAATTTCTTTACTCTACAGCTAATCCATTTTTCCTGTTCGACACATGTATATATATGCAGAACAAAGCCAATAATAATATTTCTAGCAAACTATTATTTATTTCGACACGTGTGTATTTTTATCAAAGCGTATACATGATAAAAGAAATATTTTTATCATCAAAAATATTTCTTCAACACGTGAATGTTTTTAACACTTCATATTCACAATAAAAATGAAGTTTTTATTGTCTATTCATTTTATTTTAAAATACGATAACATTCAACACATGAATTCCAACTCGACGAACGAATTTCAATTCAACACATGAATATTCTCTATAGTTTGTGTATATATAAAAATGTGATTTTTATCGCTAAAACTATTTGTTTAAATTCAAATAATATTCAACACATGAATTTCAACTCAACGAATGAATAGCAACTCAACACATGAATATTCGCTATAGTTTGTATATATATAAAAATGTGATTTTTATCGCTAAAGCTATTTGTTTAAATTCAAATAATATTCAACGCATGAATTTTGATTCAACGAATGAATTTCAACTCAACACATGAATATTCGCTATAGTTTGTGTATATATATATATATGTGATTTTTATCGCTAAAGCTATTTGTTTAAATTCAAATAATATTCAACACATGAATTTCAACTCAACGAATGAATTGCAACTCAACACATGAATATTTTCTATAGTTCGTATATATATATATATATGTGATTTTTATCGCTAAAGCTATTTGTTTAAATTCAAATAATATTCAACACATGAATTTCAACTCAACGAATGAATTGCAACTCAACACATGAATATTTGTTTCAACATATGTAATTTATTTCAACGAATGAAAATTATTCTAACACATGTATATTTCAGAAAATTTCGGCAGCATAACGGCAGGGTAGTTAAAACCGGGACCGTCCCTAGTACGGCTCCTCGCTCTACCTTAAAACCTCGCGGTTTTTTACAATGGGGATCATGCATCTAGTTCGCACGCAGGCGGCATATTTTATTTTCAATTCCACATTCCTATTCTAATTTGTTTCAACCACAAGAGGGTATTTTTCAACCACAAAGGTATTTTTCAACCACAATATCAACCACAAACGATTATTCGTCATACCATATAATACCACGTTAATCACAAGCAATAAATATCGTCCATGGTCTGTGGACGAGGGGAGTGTATGTGTATATATATATATATATATATATATAATTTCTATAATTCACTTGCATTTCATCACAATTCAAAGCATATATGTTTCATTCAACGCTTGTATAATTTATACATCGTTAATATAACTTATACAACACATGTACATGAGGTATACAATGCGTATATTATTTACATTTCGCTTATATAACTTATACAACGCGATTCCATTCACACAATTTAATTTAGATTCCTCACATTGGTTACTGCAGTGCTAAAAATCGTAGGAAGATCAGAAAAATCCGCTGCTTCTTCTAGATGGTAGAGAGCCTCCTTGCGGTCACGGTGTCTCCTGTTTCATCAAATTTCATTAAAGAACGAAAAAGATATTATTTTTCAAAGTTTTGCAATGCTTTATAGTGTTATTTTCATTTCAGAATGTCGAAGCAGAAAGGTTTTTAAACCCTCAAAACTAGGTTTAAATTTTAAAATCAAACCGCACCTTGTTGCTCCGATCAGGTCCTGCGACGTGGAAGAGCTACGAACCAGCTCTCTATCGGTGGTGGTGCGGTCTCCTTCGGTGGTCGGAGGAAGGCGGTGCGACGTCGGAAAGGCGGCGACTTCGTGGGGATGGTTCAGGCGATACAGGCGATGATGGAGGGCGGCGTTTGGTCGGTTGTGAAGAGGGGAGGAAGGGCTGTCGAACTGCGGTGGTGGCGTGGCCTATAGGTGGCAGTGGCGTCGGGAAAGTCGAGGGGAAGTTTCGAGCTTCCTGGATCGTCCAGAGGAAGAAAGGCGGCTAGGGTTTCGTAGTTTTTATTTTTTTATTTTTTTTAAAGAAAAAAATCCTATTGGTCGAGACTTTATAGGAGATTTTAAATAGTGTTTTTACAAACGAACTCGAAATCAAACCAAACGACTGTCGCCCCTAGCTAAATACCCCCATTCCGGACACAATGGGATATGTTTCGTTGGCCAATTCGACTGTTACAGTTAGTTATTTTTCAAATTAAAATATAAAACATTCAATATTTAATTTGAACGTACATTTCAATTTGCCAGGGCCGCAAACTGAATCGAAAAATTCCAGAAAAATAAATCTAGCTTTGTTTTGACGATACGGTCCTAACAAAACCAGTTTCGTCGAATTCTGAGCTTGTTTGAAAAACGGCCATTTTTAGGTCGACCCATTTTAACAGAAATTGACCAATCACATCTTCTTTTGCCCCGCTCACATACTAGCTTCAAAAATTATGAAATTTGAAACCTAGCAATAGTTTGACATCCCAGACCCAACAAAAGTGGTTTCGTCGAATTCCGAGGTCGTATGAAAAATATCAATTTTCAGGGGCTATATGTGCTATATAGCGACCTTTCTGAAAATTCATTCGGCCATAACTTTTGATTCCCGTTATGAAACTTCAATTTTTCAGATTCGTTAGAAAGGCATTCATAGACAGATTTAAATATTTTCAGTTTCGCTAAAATCCGTTATATTTTCCACCCGGTACAGTCAGACAAAGTTTGTATTCAAAATTTCAAACTGCAATACTATACCTAATTCTTTATTTTATTGAAATATGCTATTTCAATTATTCAAATTCTTTGGTAATAACCAATTTTAAAATTTTAAAATTGGTTCACATTTTCCGGGTTATTACAATCTCCCCCACTTAAAACTTTTCGTCCTCGAAAAGGAAATAACAGCTAAGTAGGAAATAAAATGTAAATGCAAAGTATTGTAAAGGTACCTTGCATCGGAGTTAGTCAGAGATGTCCACTCTGCATGTGGGGTAGGCTTGTTTAATGCTTTCCTCAGTCTCCCAAGTACAGTCTCTAGGATCACTACTCCACTGCACTTTGACTAAATGAATCTTTTTGCTCCTTAGCTCTCTAGTTTCTTTGCCAACTATCTTTAATGGCTCTCTTCTGAGCGCTAATTCTGGAGTTATGTCTATATCCTGTTGCGCTGCTTCTTCTACAACAAGATCTGGATCATGAACATGTTTTCTGAGTTGAGACACGTGGAACACATCATGTACAGCAGGCAACCAATCAGGTAATGAAACTCTATATGCAAGAGTTCCAATCCGTTCAAGTATAGGAAAGGGACCAATAAATCTCGGTTCCAACTTCCCAGTCTTGCCACATCTGATTACTCCCCGCATTGGAGAAACTCTTAAATAAACATAATCGCCAACGGCAAACAATAAATCCCTTCTTCTCGCATCAGCATAACTTTTCTGTTGGCTTTGTGCGGTTTTCAATCGCTTCTTAATGAAATCGACTTTATCTGATGCTTCTCGAATCATATCGGGCCCTAACACAAGTCTGTTGCCAGGTTCTACCCAACATGCGGGAGATCTGCACGGTCTACCGTATAATGCTTCAAATGGAGACATTCCCAAACTTGCTTGATAGCTATTGTTATAAGAGAATTCGGCTAAATGTAAGTGATCTTCCCACGAGCCTCCAAAATCGATAACGCAAGCTCGCAGTAAATCTTCTAGAATTCTATTCACCCGCTCAGTTTGGTCGTCTGTCTGTGGGTGATAAGCGGTGCTTAAATTTAATTTGGTTCCCAATTCTGTCTGGAATGCTTCCCAGAATTTGCTAGTAAATAGGGGGTCTCTATCACTGACTATATTGAGCAGCACTCCATGTAGTTTAACTATTTCTTTAAAGTAAATCTGTGCTAAACTTTGAGCCGTTCTGTTGGATCGGACAGGTATGAAATGGGCAGTCTTCGTGAAGCGATCTACGATTACCCATATACTGTCATTTCCTTTCCTAGTTCGAGGCAAGCCATCAATGAAGTCCATCGAAATTTGCTCCCACTTCCATCCTGGAATTTCTAATGGTTGTAATAGTCCAGCAAATTTCTGCTGATCGCTCTTAACTAGCTGACAAGTGGGGCATCTACTAACATATAATGAAATATCTCTTTTCAAGGCTCTCCACCAGAATGTGTGTTTGATATCGTTATACATTTTGCTCACTCCGGGATGGATACTTAATTTGGACTTGTGGCACTCATCAAGTATTTCTCTTCGAAGCTCTGGAAGATTCGGGATGCAAATTCTGCCCTTTAATCTAAGAACTCCTTTGTCATCGAGTCGGAAACTTATGGATTCACCTCCTTTGACTCTCTGACTAACTCTTTGAATAAATTCATCGTCTTTCTGAAGGGTCGAGATCCTATCAATTAATGAAGACATGATGACAAAACTGGTGATGATTTCATTCTTTCTGCTGAGCGCATCTGCTACAACATTGGCTTTCCCTGGAGTGTATAGAATTTCAAAATCATATGCTGCAAGGAATTCTAACCAACGCTGTTGTCTCAAGTTTAGATCTTTCTGAGTGAATAGATATTTCAATGATTGATGATCGGTAAATAGTTCGAACTTCTCGCCCAATAAATAATGCCTCCAGATTCTTAAAGCAAACACGATAGCTAATAACTCAAGATCATGAGTTGCATAGTTTCTTTCATGCGGCTTCAGCTGACGGCTGGCATAAGAGACCACTTGGCCTTTTTGCATTAATACTGCGCATAGCCCTCTAATGGAAGCGTCTATCCATACAGTCAAGTCTTGGTTGCCTTCTATAATTGTCAATACTGGAGCAGTTGTCAACTTCCGTTTCAGCTCCTGGAAAGCTTCTTCACATTCGGGAGTCCATTTGAATTTTTCATGCTTCTTTGTAAGCTTTGTCAATACACCAGATACCTTTGAAAAATCCTGAATGAATTTCCGATAGTAACTAGCCAATCCAAGGAAACTTCGAACTTCTGTGGGGGTAGTAGGTTGTTTCCAGTTCTGAATCGCTGTAATTTTGCCTGGATCGACAGCAATCCCTTCTTTTGATACGACATGGCCTAGGAACTTAACTTCATCCTGCCAGAAGACACATTTAGAAAATTTAGCTTTCAAGACATTTCTCCTTAGAATTTTCAACACTTGCTCTAAATGTTTTGTATGTTCGTCTTCCGACTTGGAGTAGATTAAAATGTCATCGATGAAGACTAGAAAAAATTTATTCAATACACCACGGAACACTCAGTTCATAAGATCGACGAAGTATGCCGGAGTGTTACACAAGCCGAATGGCATTACTAACCATTCGTAGAATAAATCAGGACCCCTGAAGGCTATCAAAGGAACACAGTCTTCGGCTATACGTAATTGGTGGAAACCTGTAGCTAGGTCCATTCTGGAGAATATTGTTGCTCCATTTAATTGATCTAACAGATCATCTATACGTGGCAAGGGATATTTGTTCTTCAGTGTCTGCTTATTGAGATCTCGGTAATCAACACAAAGTCTTAGAGTACCGTCTGATTTCGGGACAAATACCACTACTGCTCCCCAAGCTGAAAAGCTCGGTCTGATCAGACCTTTCCAAAGCAATTCTCGGGTTTGACTACCTAACTCTTCTTTTTCTTTCGGGGCCATTCTTCTAATTGGATGTACTACTGGTCGGGCGTTAGGAATTAGATCTATCCTGAATTCAATTTCTCTTTGCGGCGGTAAGTTTTCTACTTCTTTAAACACATCCGCATAGTTTTTAACGACCGGTATCTTTTCTAATGAAGGGGGAGTAACTTCTAAAGAAGACCAAAATTTTGTTCTATTAATTTCTGAGCCATGGCATGGTATACATATAGGCCCAAGCTTCGTTTTGACTTTAACGATTCGTTCGACACATCTAACTTTAGCCTTATATTTGGTTAACCATTCCAAACCGAGAATAACATCGAATTCTAATAAATTCATGACGATTAACCTGTGGGGAAACTTGTAGAAAGAATAGGAGATAGGCACTCTGCAGTACGAACTGAGACTAACAGAACCTCCTATCGGGTTTTGAACTTTAATTGGTACTTTAAACCTTCTTTGTTTCAATTTTAACTTGTGAACAATGTTACCAGAAATGAAGCTACGTGATGCACCAGTATCAAAAAGTACAGAAATAGGAATATTCTTAATGGTATGTGTACCTCCCAAGACGTCGGGTTTACCTGATCCATCGGTGGTAGCTGGCGGGGTCTCCCCGTCATACACATGAGCTACTTGTGCATTCTGCTTCAGAGGACAATTCCTGCTACTCCTGCTCGGCCTCCACGGCCTCCTCTAGCTGTTGCTGCTCGTGTAGCCATCAGAAAGAGTACTGTGTAAGCAAGAAAAGAGTCAAGCTCACAGATTTGATAATTTTCATATATGATAAAGCAGGGGAACATAAGGAAAGGTAATGATGTACTGATCAAATTATTTTGCTAATCTGCTTAGCTCATCCTAGAACATTACTAATCCTATCTCTAATGAGCTACTCGCCTTAGAACACTACTGATTCTATTCTGACGAGGTGTTTAATGTGTTAGATCCCGAAACTAAGGTTAACCAAAGCTCTGATACCAACTGTGACGATCCCAAAATCCGAGGGGCGGTATTAAGGATAATCATTGGAATATAACACATTAATCATCATAGCAGAGTACAGATAATAGCAAAAACAATAAATAGAATAATTTTACATGGATATGATAGCGGAATCACAACATGTAACAACATCAGAATAGCACAGCGTAGGATATAACATAGTAAATAAAAGGGAAGTGATCAGTCATCATCGCCAGAGGCAGAATACATACATGCAGTGAGACATAATAAGGGTATCAGTCTACATCGCCGAAGGTGGTACATATACATACGATAATAAGTGCGGAAAGTAAAGAAGTCTGCATCGCCAGTGGCGGAATCATAATATAAGTACAATAATGGCGGAAAATGTCAAAGTCGTCTTTGTGAAGTCAGCCTCGCCATGAGCCAAAATGCACTCTATGCAACAGTGCAGAGCCAAAAACAACCTGTCACCTGTGAACTAGGCTGCCCGTGTGGAAATAAGGGCACCCGCATTTGCAAAGTGAAACAAACAACGAGTCAGTCATGGGGACTGGTATGAGGAATCTATTTAACAGTTTAAACAACAGTAATAAGAAAATCATAGGACCACGCCACTTTCGCGGAACGGGTTTACTCCAGTGATTGCTAGTGCATTTAAAACAAAGTAAATTCTTTTAAAACGACGCAATGCTTTTTAAAAAGAATGAAGCCATTATAAGACTCAGGTCCCATCATACAATGCAACGCAAGCCGGAGGATAGAGTTTTACCTTATAATGGCCAAATACACTTGATACGTATAAAGCAAAATCAATTGATATTATTACTAGTGCAAATATGGTTCAAAAATGAATAGCATCATAAATATCAATCATAGGCGGCATAGCTACCATCTACTATGTCGCCATACTAGTTCTACAATCGAGTCCGTTATTTCGTATTGGAAATTGGATTTCCGTCATGAGTCGAGGCAAGTGGCAAGCTCCTCTCCGCTTCGAGACATTCTAGCAAATGCCTCAGGACTACACACTCTGGGTAACCCTGGATCCTCCAAGGCCGGTCCTCTCTTACGTTTGAGGATTAGTTATTCTTGAACACACGTTTCCCGGTCCTTACAGACCTATAATCGAGGCGCCTCGCATTCCAACAACCACATAGGTGAAAAATAGATACAAATGTCTGGGCTGGTAAGTCACTGACACCACCATAGCTAGAAAGAAACGTCATGCACTCCTTGGGTCCTTATCCCGTTTTTGACTCATACCGAGGTGTGAGGCTCGCGAATCCACGCTATACACAAAGCCAGGCCACGTAGACCGTGCTTTGATCATCATCCACAAGACTTTTCTTTGCAACAGAAGCCTTGATCACAGCATCTTGGCATGCCACATAGGCAGTCCACTCCATACGATTGATTTCCATTGATATATAACCTCTGAGCTCGTACGTCTCAGAGAAGGGCGTTAAGCAAAAGAATAAATTCTCCGCTGCCAAACAGATTTATATTTAACAGAGATCAATCAGTATAGAAAAAAATCCAATGTCAGACACACAGTCCATTTACAAGTCCGTTCTAGGTCTGAACGAAACCGGAGGCGTCAAATTCCTCGTATATCCGTACAATCAACATATACGTTCAGACGGCTACTACTTCCGTCCCTTCACGGTAGCTACTCCGGTCAGGAACCTCAGCAGCGCCCATCCAACCGATACGAAGATCGTTGGTCTTGAATCATCTTTGCATTTTCCAATTCGAATCGCTCGATAAATTATTTGAAATGAGGGTTAGCTCGGCCTTTTCAAATAATTCACGTCATTAGAATTTAAATCGATTCTTTCCATGGTTATAATATTCGACATCCATTTTTCAGTTCTTTAGTGTTATTTTCGTGTCAAGCACATACAACCATCAAATATCAAACAATCCAAGCCCAATTGGTTTATTTGCAATCTATGTTGCTTATAATATTTTATAACGATTTTTCGCCATTTTTATTTATTTAAAAATGGCCATATTCAATTAAACGATGTTTCAGGTCGTGCCGTGGCACTGGCGCTGTTTTTCCCCTAATTTATTTTACACATATCGGAAAATCTAACCGTTGGATTTCTACAAAGTCTATATCAGTGGGAAGATATTCCCAAAGCGAACCCAACGGTTCCAGTTTCGTGAAAATCCGACGATCGGATCTTCCACACTAGTCGTTTGAAGTTACGGTTTAAAATTCGAACTGCAGCGTCGTTATTCGATTTAATTTAATTATATTTATATTTATATATAAATATTATCGATTCTGGCGCTGTTTTTCTTCAGATTTGAATTAAACATTCCGGACAATCCAACCGTTGGATTTTTACAAGGTTGGTGCCGTTGGGAAGATATTTCCAAGGCGAACCCAGTGGTTTCGGGAAAATCCGATGGTCGGATTTCTCGTACTAATCGTTTCAAATTACGATTCTGAAACACGAACTGCACGGCTTCGATTCCTTTTAATTATATTCATATATATATATATAAATATAGTTCATTCTATAATTCCAACTGTAGCTCATTCTATATTTTCAACTTCGTTTTCACTTCAAATATTTCACTGACGCCTTAATATTTCAAAAAATTTCGCCATAACCTCCTTTGTACGGGGAGGGGTTTGGAAATTTATTGGGCCGTATTAGGTACCCAATAAATCCTAAAAAGCATCCACATATTTATAGTGATATATTCTGGTGTTTACGGGGGAGCATGTATAGATAATCACTCCAGAGAATAAATTCTCGTCACCCCGTTTCCGTGTGGAAATAAATAGTCCATGTGCCGTATCTAATAACTAGAGAGATGTGATTATTGTCAACTCCAGACCCGTGTGGGGTTTTTATTAATCTGGCAGTTTATCATTATATTTTATATAGTCCATCTCAGTCATCAGTTCAACCTGTAGTATATAATCATCGCCATACAAGCCTCTCGCTCGTATGGTAAATCTTCCACCTCGTCACACAAGCTCCAATTTCTTATGTGGAATATGATAAAGTATGCCTATCGTCAAGGAGTATGCCATGTAGTGTAGTTCAAAATTAATTGTTACTATCCTATGGCGATGTTTATTATTTCACACAGAATAACCAGCACTCCGCATCCAATGGCATTCACAGGAGTTGATATAAAAATAAAATTGCGCAGCCAACTCATCAAGGCTTACCTATTTGTCGCGCACGCAAATAATTTCTTTACTCTACAGCTAATCCATTTTTCCTGTTCGACACATGTATATATATGCAGAACAAAGCCAATAATAATATTTCTAGCAAACTATTATTTTTTTCGACACGTGTGTATTTTAATCAAAGCGTATACATGATAAAAGAAATATTTTTATCATCAAAAATATTTCTTCAACACGTGAATGTTTTTAACACTTCATATTCACAATAAAAATGTAGTTTTTATTGTCTATTCATTTTATTTTAAAATACGATAACATTCAACACATGAATTTCAACTCGAAGAACGAATTTCAATTCAACACATGAATATTCTCTATAGTTTGTGTATATATAAAAATGTGATTTTTATCGCTAAAACTATTTGTTTAAATTCAAATAATATTCAACACATGAATTTCAACTCAACGAATGAATTGCAACTCAACACATGAATATTCGCTATAGTTTGTATATATATAAAAATGTGATTTTTATCGCTAAAGCTATTTGTTTAAATTCAAATAATATTCAACACATGAATTTTGATTCAACGAATGAATTTCAACTCAACACATGAATATTCGCTATAGTTTGTATATATATATATAAATGTGAATCGCTAAAGCTATTTGTTTAAATTCAAATAATATTCAACACATGAATTTCAACTCAACGAATGAATTGCAACTCAACACATGAATATTTTCTATAGTTCGTATATATATATATATATATATATATATATATATATATAAATGTGATTTTTATCGCTAAAGCTATTTGTTTAAATTCAAATAATATTCAACACATGAATTTCAACTAAACGAATGAATTGCAACTCAACACATGAATATTTTCTATAGTTCGTATATATATAAAAATGTGATTTTTATCGCTAAAGCTATTTGTTTAAATTCAAATAATATTCAACACATGAATTTCAACTCAACGAATGAATTGGAACTCAACACATGAATATTTGTTTCAACATATGTAATTTATTTCAACGAATGAAAATTATTCTAACACATGTATATTTCAGAAAATTTCGGCAGCATAACGACAGGGTAGTTAAAACCGGGACCGTCCCTAGTACGGCTCCTCGCTCTACCTTAAAACCTCGCGGTTTTTGACAATGGGGATCATGCATCTAGTTCGCACGCAGGCGGCATGTTTTATTTTCAATTCCACAATCCTATTCTAATTTGTTTCAACCACAAGAGGGTATTTTTCAACCACAACGTCAACCACAAACAATTCTTCGTTGTACCATATAATACCACGTCAATCACAAGCAATAAATATCGTCCATGGTCTGTGGACGAGGGGAGTATATATATATATATATTATTTCTATAATTCACTTGCATTTCATCACAATTCAAAGCATATATGTATCATTCAATGCTTGTATAATTTATACATCGCTAATATAACTTATACAACACATGTACATGAGGTATACAATGCGTATATAATTTACATTTCTCTTATATAACTTATACAATGTGATTCCATTCACACAATTTAGTTTAGATTCCTCACTTTGGTTATTGCAGTGCTAAAAATCATAGGAAGATCAGAAAAATCTGCGGCTTCTTCTAGATGGTAGACAGCCTCCTTGCGGTCACGGTGTCTCCTGTTTCATCAAATTTCGTTAAAGAACGAAAAAGATATTATTTTTCAAAGTTTTGCAACGCTTTATAGTGTTATTTTCATTTCAGAATGTCGAAGCAGAAAAGTTTTTAAACCCTCAAAACTAGGTTTAAATTTTAAAATCAAACCGCACCTTGTTGCTCCGATCAGTTCCTGCGACGTGGAAGAGCTACGAACCAGCTCTCTATCGGTGGTGGTGCGGTCTCCTTCGGTGGTCGGAGGAAGGCGGTGCGGCATCGGAAAGGCGGCGACTTCGTGGGGATGGTTCAGGCGATGGTGGAGGGCGGCGTTTGGTCGGATGTGAAGAGGGGAAGAAGGGCTGTCGAACTGCGGTGGTGGCGCGGCCTATAGGTGGCGGTGGCGGCGGGAAAGTCAAGGGGAAGTTTCGAGCTTCCTGGATCGTCCAGAGGAAGAAAGGCGGCTAGGGTTTCATAGTTTTTTTTTAAAGAAAAAATCCTATTGGTCGAGACTTTATATGAGATTTTAAATAGTGTTTTTACAAACGAACTCGAAATCAAACCCAACGACTGTCGCCCCTAGCTAAATACCCTCATTCCGGACACAATGGGATATGTTTCGTTGGCCAAAGAGCCGAAAACTGAATCGAAAAATTCCAGAAAAATAAATCTAGCTTTGTTTTGACGATACGGTCCTAACAAAACCAGTTTCGTCGAATTCTGAGCTTGTTTGAAAAACAGCCATTTTTAGTTCGACCCATTTTAATAGAAATTGACCAATCACATCTTCTTTTGCCCCGCTCACATACTAGCTTCAAAAATTATGAAATTTGAAACCTAGCAATAGTTTGACATCCCAGACCCAACAAAAGTGGTTTCGTCGAATTCCGAGGTCGTATGAAAGTATCAATTTTCAGGGGCTATATGTGCTATATAGCGACCATTCTGAAAATTCATTCGGCCATAACTTTTGATTCCCGTTATGAAACTTCGATTTTTCAGATTCGTTAGAAAGGCATTCATAGACAGATTTAAATATTTTCAGTTTCGCTAAAATCCGTTATATTTTCCACCCGGTACAGTCAGACAAAGTTTGTATTCAAAATTTCAAACTGCAATACTATACCTAATTCTTTATTTTATTGAAATATGTTATTTCAATTATTCAAATTCTTTGGTAATAACCAATTATAAATTTTTTAAATTGGTTCACATTTTCCAGCTTATTACACCTTTAGATCCATGATATGTGTAGTTTTATGCAAGTTTCACCCCTATTATGATTAGATCTATTTTATTTGTCTATATGTTGTGATAATTTATCTTTGTGCTATGAGTTAGACTATTCGAGTCTAACGTATATTTTGCATTGAGTAAGCGAACGTATAACATGGGGTAGGTGTAATATTAAGGAATTAATATTGAGAAAATTGGATGCAATTGATATGATTTTGCATACCATAAGTGGATGGCCATAATTGAGTCAATTATGGACATCATTAAAATTGGAATTAATTAATGATTTGAATAGGGATATATTTAAAACTGGGGTAAAAGATTATAAGTGTTAATCAATGCTTAGGACACGAGGTTGGACTTGTTTGTGATGTAAAACTGCCCGGACCCGCCCGGCAAATCCAGTAGTCACAAATGTCAGCCCAATGTGAGAGGTCCTAGGCCCAAACTAAAGCATAACAGTTGTAAAGACACGAGGTTAGACTCTTTTATGGTATAAGACTGCTTGGACCCGCCCGGCGAATCCAGCTGCCATAAATGTCAGTCTAATTTGAGAGGTCTTTATAAGGTTATGGCCTTAATGAATTAAGAAATACTTAACCAGATAAACATGTGAGGTGGGACATGGGGGTTAAGTAGGTGCCTTGGGTGGAATGAGGAATCTAGTGGGTGCCTTTAGTGGGATTTGAAATACGATTAGTAAGACTTAACCAAACACACATGTAAATGAACATGACTAAGAAGAGGGTTAAGTGGGATATACTAATGGGGACAAGCTTAGATGGATAGCTTGTGGTAAGTAATTGGGGGCCCATTTCAACCAGTAACCCAAACGTATCTTTGTGGCCTCGACCCAAGTCGAGGACGGGACACGCATACTGGGCTTGACTATAAGAGGCCAAACGGGTTAGCGGTGGCAACGCAAGTCCAACGGGTTTCATATGCATGTGTGGACCCGGGCTGGTAGGTAAGACGTTGTTGCATCGTGTAGGTATAAGCCGTGCATCCTCAAGTTGTATCGGGTTGCCACTTTAGGGGAGCGATACACCCCACTATGGGGCCAGCACGGGTATCTACGAGTAGGGATCCGATCGCAAGTGGGTAGTGGGGTACACCTAGCAGAGATAGGGGCAGGCGGCACCTATGTAGTCAGCTAGGGGTGCACAAAGCTATTTATATAATTTCTAAGTTCGGTGAGTGGGATCAACCTTTAGGGTGACTGGTGTGGTGGAGTGTAGTAATTATTCGTTAGTAATTAGGTGTGCCTTTAACGTTATCTTTATCTGCTCTTCCATACCCAATAGTTCATAGACATTTCCTTGTTTTCCAGCTTATGCCTTAGTCTAGTTATTTTGATAATAGTATTGTTAGAATTATCATACTCGCCAGACTTTATGTCTGACCCCCTCTATTTCTATCTTTTCTCCCCCTCCAGGTCCTCAGGGTGGACCCAGCTCTAGTGGAGTCTGATTGAATTGCTTATTCTCTCTTTTGGAAAGCTTGGACCGCTGAAGTAAAGTCCAGCTTGTTATCTTCTTTAATGGCTATTTATGTAATGGGATTATGTATTTTGTTTTATCAAGATGGATATTGTACTTGACTCTGATTTATGGTTTTATGATGTAAAAACATGTTTAATTTCCGCTGCAATGAAATAAAGTTTTAGATTTCCAAGTACTACTTATTATCTGTCTTGTTGTAATTTTTCTGTTCTATATTCACTTAAAACCTCCATGGAAGTTAATGCATTCCCGTTGTGAGTGACATTAATGGACGTGGGGTGTTACAGATTTTATAAAAGAAAATAATTATAAAATCAACGGAGTTATAAAAGGAATATTTATTTGTTAAATAAATAGAATATAAAAGGGAAAATGTTTGTAAAACAAATAGAAAAGGAAATAGTTGTAAAACAAATAGAGAAGGAAATATTTGTAAAACAAATATAAAAGGGAAAATATTTGTAAAACAAATAGAAAATGAAATATTTGTAAGACAAATAGAAAAGAAAATATTTGAAAAACAAATATAAAAAGGAAATATTTGTAAAACAAATAGAAAGGAAAATATTTGTAAAACAAATAGAAAAGGAAATATTTGTAAAACAAATAGAAAAGGAAATATTTGTGAAACAAATAAAATCGAAAAGGAGATAGTTGGAAAATAAATATGATATTATAAAAGGAAATATTATTGAAAAATAAATAGAATTGTATAAAAAGAGAATTTTATATTTGAAAGGTTTTGGCCCGCGCTTCGCGCACGGGTATAACGTGATATGGATTTAAAGAATTTTTTTTAAATAGAATCTGTTCTAACCGAAATATTGAGAAGATTAATTTATAAATAATATTTTATAAATTAAATAAAATATTTATCATCGGATAAATAGAATATATAAGTCAGGACTTGTATAAAGAAGTAAGAATCAGTTTCAACATCGATATTTGACATTGAATATGGAAGTAGAGTTAATCAAAATGTGTTAATCAAAATGAGTTAGAGGAGTTAATCGAGTTATAGTTAATCGATTAGAATTAGAGTTAATCGGTTAGAATTAGAGTTAATCAAATTATAGTTAATCGATTATAATTAGAGTTAATCGGATTACAATTAATCGATTAGAGTTAGAGTTAAATCGAATTAGAGTTATTCAAATAGAGTTAATCGAGTTAGGTTTAGTCGAGTATTAGTCAATTGACCACAGTTAATCGAATATAGTTATTCAAAGAAAGGAGTTATCGAATATTAGTTATTCGAAAAGAGTTATTGAATATGAGTTATTCGAATGGATTATTGAATATTAGTTATTCGAAAGGATTATCGAATATAGCTTATTCGAAAGAAGATTATCGAATATAATTTGTTCGAAGAAAGGAATTAATCGAATATAGTTTATTCGAAAAGGAGTAATCGAATATAGTTTATTCGAAAGGAGTAATCGAATATAGTTTATTCGAAGAAAGGTGTTAGTCGAATATAGTTTATTCGAAAGAAGATTATCGAATATTGGTTATTCCAAAAAAGATTATCGAATATTGGTTATTCAAAGAGAGTTAATCGAATATTGGTTATTCGAAAAAAGATTTTTGAATATTGGTTATTCGAAGAGAGTTAATCAAATATTGGTTATTCGAATAAGAGTAATCGAATATTCGAAAAGAGTTATTCGAATAGGAGTTAAATCGAATATAGTTTATTCGAATAGAGTCAAAAGAGTTAATTGAATATATTTTATTCGAATAGAGTTAAAGGAGTTAATCAAAAGGAGTTAAGTGATAAGAGTTAATGAATTAAAGTTAATCGAGTTAAAGTCAATGGAGTTAGGGTTAATTGATTTGAGTTAATCGAGTTATATTTTGGAGTTAGATATTTCAGGAGTAGGGATTATAACGCTACGGTTATAATCAATGTTTTTCAATAAAGAAGTGGATTCGTAAATAGAATCCGAGAGTTACGTAAGGAAGTTTGTTAAAGATTTAAAGGGTGAACTTTGTCTATTACGAGGTTAGAAATGTTGTTCAGTTAAGGTCTGAGAGGTAGTTATACCCCAACTTGATTGGCTTTGTTTTTAACTAAGGAATGATTAAGGTTCGATAGTGAAGGTTGGTTAAGTAAATTTAGTTAATAAAGGTAATGGGTTGAGTTGGCATAGCGATGTTTTATTTAAACATCTATTTAAATCCAATAAAGGAGTTTTGGAAACATTTTCCAAATATAATTAGAGATATTCTCTAATCATAGAAAATGAAATGTTATGTAACAACCCGGAATTTTGGGCCAATTTAAAATTTTTATTTTAGTAATTTTAATGGATTTTAATATATAAAATATTTTATTTTAAGTAATAATGACTAAAGATTTCAGAATAGGCAAACTTAATGCACATGGAAGAGTTACCAGTTATAAATCACGATTTAACACAGTCACTAGTAACAGTCCAAGCTTACGTGTATGTACAGTTGTAGATTGGAATAAATATTTATTATTTACGTTACATTATATTGTCTTTATTTATCCTCTCATTTCTTCATTAATTCTTAGGAAACCCTCTCAATATATAGTAAGAAATCAATACATTCTCACGCATGTGCACTAATTTTAAATGCCTCATTATTTTAGCCACCTTTTTCTTTTATACATATCAACACGTTCGTTCATTTCTAAACTTGCATATTTTGTGTCTATTATGAATAAAAGCAAAACATGTTGTACATATGTTTGGTGCAAATTAATGCTCACATTTAATTTGAATTAATGAGTAAATTACTTGGTCACGTTTACAAAAAGAAAGCAAAATAATCTTTTCATTTGTTTAGTGGGAAGCATATAGACATATACCATTTATGGTATTATTTATAATGCATGCATGCGGTCCATGTCCAAAACCAATGCAAGCCACGTTTCTATATAATAATAATAATAATGTTGCATGCACATTTATTGTCTCACTCACGTTATTTATTTGTTTGTTTATTTATTTATTTATTTATTTTTGTTTTCTTTTATTTTATTTTGCATGCATTAGCTAGAACGTTTCATACACTTTAAATGTGGCATTAATTTCCTTTCCCCTTTTTCAATCTGACGTACCTTTTAAAATATATATATATATATATATATATATATAGGAAGAATTCAAACTTTTGTAATATTATCATTCATGACTTAATGTTTAGATCCACAATTAATGACCTTATCTCTCTTCCCTTTTATTCTCGTTCTTTTCTCTGTTTTATTCTTATTAATCCGATTGAATATGTTGCCTATAGTGTTATATTTATTGTTATAAATTTTGAAATTTAAAAGTCACCACAACTTTCTATATGTCAGCATCAGGCATATAAACCATCATGGATAATTAATAAAATATGTAATTGGAGAATGCATACATAAATGGAATAATTAAAAATCTCGCATAAATATACATAAATAAAATTTCAATGTAGACAAGCATATTAATTGCACGATTGAATTTGGGATTTAGACACATGTCTAAACCGAGAGAGAATGTAATAAAAATATGGAAACGTATAAGTCGCACGTTGTGAAATAATTGCACAGGTTAATTGCCCACTAATTAACATGGTTTTCAAATTCTGGATATATATGCATATATATATGTATGATAGGTATATATGTGTGTGTGCGCGCGTGTGTATTAATTATGCATTGACGATATGTCTTTTTGACAAAATACAATTAATGTTCGAATTCTATATTTAAAGTTTTGATTTATTAGACATTTAAAGGTTTCTATATTTTTTTATATATATAGTAAGCACATTCTAGTAATTAGTTAACATGATTTTGAATTTCCCTAACTATGTGCATATAAAGAGAAGTCTTTAGGTTCATATACCATTAATTACGCACGTTTAGAAATTAGTTAGGCATTGATTGACACATCAGCCAATCAATATATTTAAAAAAAAAAAAAAAATCTAAAATTTAAGGGCATATGTTACTCTGCCTCCCTTATGAATACACTTTCTATCCAAAACCAAATCTCACAACTCCATTCCCTATTCTCCGCCTCCATTATGTAAAACTTCTAAAAAAAAAAGTTGGAGTTCTAAGATTTATGTTTGTACAAAACAAAAATTGGAGGATGGTTATATATAGAACTGGAGATTCTTATCAAGGCCTCGGGTGGCGGTACGATGGGAGGAGGTTCAAGTTGAAGTTGGATTTCTCGGTTTCCAGATAATAGCGTGAAGAAGGAAATCTGAATTTAACGATTTTTGAAGCATTGCAATCGTAGAGACGAGTTCAACAATTCTAGACGGAAAGGAGTGATTCCAAGCTATTTGAATTTTGACTAAAATCGCGAACGACGGTGAGATATCTAATTTTTAATATTTAAAAATTTAATTATAATTGTTATGTGAATACCTGTATGTAATCTGCGATGTGGTGATTGAGATTTATTATATGTCTATATGATTGTGATGATGTATGATATCATGTTATGGCCTGTTGTTTAGATCTGTACTCCTTGTTGTATTCCCAATAGAATCCTCATCGTTATTGTTTTTGTTTTTATTTTTATTTTTTACATAAAAATAAAAACATTAAATCTTTATTTTGTTTATTCTTGTTACAAAATAAAAGCAATTTTTACTCTAATTTTGTTAACGAAAGAAACACCAATTTTTACCTTTATTTTGTAAACTAGATAAAGTGACAAATGTTACTCTTCTTTTTGTAAACATAATAAAATAACAATTTTTATTTTTATGTGGACAAAGAAAATAAAATACCTATTTATTTTATGTTTAATTTGTAAACATAATAAAGAGGATTATTTTTTGTTTTTTTTGTAAACATAAAAAAAAGGATTATTTTATGTTATCTTGTTTACATAAGAAAAAGATAAATTTTTGTTTACATAATAAAAAGACTATTTTAACATATAATTTTGTTTACAAATAAAACACAAACTTTTAACATTAATTTTGTGAATAGAATAAAAAGGACAAAGTTTTACATAAATTTTGTTAACAAAATAAAAGACAAGGTTTTTACATTAATTTTATTCACCAAATTTTTACCCTTATTTTATGAACATGATAAGGTGTAAGTTTAATCTTTATATTATAAAATGTAAGTTTTAATCTTATTTTCCTTTACAAATAAAGATGAGGCTTTTATTGTGATTCATCAAAAGTACACAAATTTATATGCTGTGTTAACTTTATTGTGACGACACAAATTTATATGTTGTGTTAACTTTATTGTGACGACACAAATTTATATGTTGTGTTAACCTTATTGTGATGACACCAATTTATATGTTGCGTTAACATTATTGTGATGACGCAAATTACATTATCGTATTAATATTGTAGTAATAACACAAATTTACATTGTGCGTTGATTTAGTTGAGATGACGCCAAACTTCACCGTCACGTTATGTAATGAATCAAAATTTACCAAATAAGCATATCATTAATATGGAGTAGAATTAGTAAATAAGTATATAAGCATATCATTCATATGAATCAAAATTGACAATATAAATTATGGCATTTATGTCAATGCAAAATTGCCGTTTTGTCATTAGAATTCGTAAATAAGTAAAAATGCCATTGTTAATTGTTAAGATTTGATTAGAAACTTAGAGTTTGTTTTGACAAATAAAATTTACTTTCATTGTCATTGGAAACTTAAAATTTGACATACAAATAAAATTCATTTTTTATTTGTCATTAGGAAACTTGGAATTTGTATGCAAATAAGATTTGCTCTTTTTTTACATTATTAGAAACCATAGAAAAATGTGAATATATCAAATACTCTTTTATGTGCCATTAAGATTCATAGGAAATTGTTTATATATATAGGTGCATTTATGTGTCATTAAAGATTCATAGAAAGTGATTACAAATAAATGACTATTTAATTGTCATTTGAATAACATAGAAAGTGATTACAAATAAATGACCATTTAATTGTCATTTTAATAACATAGAAATTTGTTTACAATAACATGACATCTTTTTTTTTACATTTTTTTATTGTGAATAAAAAGGACAAATTTTTGTTAGAAAATGTAACTTAGAATAGAAAGGGCATTCTTGTTAGAAAATATACATTAGGATAAAAATAACCCTTTTTGTCGAATTAGAATTTACAAATGGAAGTTGTCAACAAAGACAAAGTTATTATTTTTCATTCGTTGTTGAAATAGAATTGTATGCAATTTAAAGAATATTTCAATGTAAAGTTATACTTTGGGAAATATGATATTTCAGAAGTTAAATATTTTTAAAATATGAAATATTTTAAAATAACATTTTTAGGAAATAATTATAATTATAATTGTTCTTGGACACGAGGTTAGGTCACGTTTATTGCGGAAGTCTGCCCGGAACCAACCGGCATATCCAGCAGCCATAAATGTTGGGCCTAATGTGAGAGGTCCAAGTACACGAATATAAATTGGGTTTTGACTCGAGGTTAAGGCCAACTGTGGAATAAGTCTGCCCGGAACCAACCGGCATATCCAGCATCTACAAGTTGTAGGCCTAATGTGAGAAGTCTGGCCCATTATAAAACATAAATGGATAATATAACGAATTGGATTATTTAATCCATTGTGAATAAAAACATCATTTTAACCTGAATAAGTTTATTAACTTATATTATCCATTTTATAATGAATATTAAAAGAGTTAATTTCAAAATTAATATTTTGAAAATAATGTCTTAATATGAGAAATGATATTTTGATCAGAATAAATGGTTTATTTATTTTAAAATAAATAAAAGGAATTACGTAAATAAATAAGAACAAGAAATTGAAACCCTTTATTTACAAATAGTGTAAATAAGGAAGAAAATGAAGATGAAACCATTTATTTATATTTAGGTAAATAAATAACAAAAGGATAAGAATATATTTATTTACATTTAGGATAGGAAAAGAAAAGTAAAAACATTTATTTAGGTGAATAAATAAGAAAAGGAAAATGAAAACATTTATGTATATCTAGGTAAATAAATAAATGATAGGAAAGAATAATTTATTTACATTTAGGTAAATAAAACCAGAAGATAGAGAAGTACAATTTATTTACATTTAGAGTAAATAAAGCAAATGGTAGAAAAGAATAATTTATTTACATTTAGTGTAAATAAAACAGAGATAATAAAGGTGATATTTTTATCGTCATTTTATATGCGATAAAAAGAATAAATTTTTATAATTAAAATCTCCAAATGATTTATATTTATATATATATAAATATAAATTATAAACTTAATGATAACCTCGCGACAGTTCGCGTATCGACAATCGTAACTTTAAATAGTTATACCGAAAGATCCGACCATCGGATATTCCCAAAACTGGAACCGTTAGGACCGCTTTGGGAAGATCTTTCCAACGATATAAACCTCATCAAAATCTAACGGTTAGTTTTCGAGATAAGGGTAAATTAAATTTGGTTGAAAACAGCGCCAGGGTCGCCCATTGACCCGAAGCGTCGTTATATTAATTTAAGCTATTTATTTTAAATAAAAATAGAAATAGGTCGTTATTAAATACCAATAACGATATGAACTGATTTCAAGTTATATATATATATGCGAGAATCATTTGAAAAGTCCAAGTTCAATCTCATTTCAAATGATTATACGACGTCCTAAGTCGAAGATTTAAAGACGGTGATTGAAGACCGGCGATCTTCACATCGAATGGATGTGTTGCTACTGAGACCCATGAGAGGAGTAGCTACCTTAAAAGGGCTTCAGTGGTGGCCGTTCGGACGAAGTGTTGATTTGTACGGATTTGACTTTCGCTCAGACCCAGGGCATAAGTTTATAAATGGAATGTATGTCTGACGTTGTAGTCCTTTATACTACATTCGTTGATCTCTCTTAATATATATCTGTTTGGTGGTTAACACCCTTCTCTGAGACGTACGAGCTTAGAGGTTATATATTGGTAGAAATTGATGGTATAGTATGGACTGGCAATGTGGAATACTAAGATGCATTGATCAAGGCTTTTGTTGAAAAGCAGGCCTTGTGGTTGATGATCAAAGCATAGCCTATTACGGCATAGCTTTGTGTATATCGTGACTTCGCGAGCCTCACACCCCGGTATGAGTCAAAAACGGGATATGGACCGTAGGGAGTGCACACGTTTCTTTCTAGCTAGAGTGATGTCAGCGACCTACTAGCCCTGACATTTTACTTATGTGGATGATGGATTTTGAGGCGCCTCGGATTTTTATAGGCCGATAGTGGTCATACTATAGGTCCAAAGGGACCGGGAAGCGTGTGTTCAGGCATAACCAATCCACTACCCATAGGCGGGGACCGGCCCTACCGCATCCAAGGGTTCACTGCGGGGGATCCTGAGGCATTTGCTAGAGTGTCTCGAATCGGAGAGGAGCTTGCCCCTAGCCTCGACTCATGATGGAAACCCAATTCCCAATAAGCCCTTGCGGTTTTGATTGTAGAACTAGTACGGCGACATAGTATATGGTACCTATGCCGTCTAGGATTGATATTATATTTGAATGTTTTATATACATATACACACTAATAATAATATCGTTTTTACGTATCAAGCATCTTTTGACCATTATAAGGTAAAACCCTATCCTCTGGTGTGCGTTGCATTGTGTGTTGGGACCTGGCTCTTATAATGGTTTCATTTTTCTAAAAAGCATTGCGTTGTTTAACGATTTACCTTATTTTATGCACTGGCAATCCAATGGAGTAAACCCGTTCCGCGTTAGCGGCCTGGTCCTGTGATTCGCCTTATTATTAGATAAGTCTAGTTAAGATTTATCATACCAGTCCCATGACTGACCTGTAGTTTGTTTCACTGGCAAACTCGGGTGCCCATATTTTTCACACGGGCATTCGAGTAGCTTTTGCAGATTTATTTACAGGACCCTGGTCTACAGCTGAAGCGGTATTCGGGAAGCTCTGTACCCGTTTATTTCTTTTCAGTTGTACATTTGTGTTATTTTTCCGCTGCTATTTAAATGAAATTTAAACTCTGATATTGTATTTCAAATGTATATTATTTATACTCTGGAATATTCTTGTACTCTGATGTATTGTTGTAATCAGCAATAAAAATGTTCTTCAGTTTGTGTTCTGATGTGAGTTGTTCTCAAAGCAGTCCATGCTTTCCTTTACGGGGAAGTTTGGGGGCATCACAGGTGGTATCAGAGCTTTGGTTTACAGAGCTCGAGAACAAGATACATTTGAACCGAACGAAAGAATTCATCAGAGATTGGATTAGTAATATCCAATAAGAATAACTCGTTAGAGATAGGATCAGTAGTATCCTAGGATGAGTGTAAAGAGTATTATTTTCTTCAAAACAAAAGTGAAAACAAATTTAGTTTTAAAATTTTATCTTAAAATACGTATTTGAGTATATTATATTTTAATGTGGACAATCGAGTATATCAAGATTTTGAATATACGAGTAATTAATGGATATTCGATGTTTTAATATACTGGGTAGATATAGAATCACACTCTAGTCGCCCGGAGATAATTCTGGTGATATGTCGACCATCACCATATGTTCGAGTCTCGAAAGTGGGATTTCTATATATTTCCATTGACTGGTATGAGAAACAAAACTTAGTAAGGACACATTGCTGTGATTTGCACAAAAATATGATTTTTGACTATATATAAAAGTTATATACATTTGAAAAGTTAATCACCTAATTGATTGATGGTTGTGATGTTTGATTATTAGTTTAACCAATAAAATTATTGGAATGATAATTAATAAAATTATTGAAAACAATTAATAAAAAATTTAATTGAGTTAGTTAATTAAACAACTTTTAGCTACGTTCCTTTTCGAGGACGAAAAGATTTTAAATGGGGGAGACTGTAACAACCCGGAATTTTGGGCCAATTTAAAATTTTTATTTTAGTAATTTTAATGGATTTTAATATTTGAAATATTTTATTTTAAGTAATAATGAGTAAAGATTTCAGAATAGGAAAACTTAATGCACATGGAAGAGTTACCAGTTATAAATCACGATTTAACACAGTCACTAGTAACAGTCTAAGCTTACGTGTATGTACAGTTGTAGATTGGAATAAATATTTATTATTTACGTTATATTATATTGTCTTTATTTACCCTCTCATTTCTTCATTAATTCTTAGGAAACCCTCTCAATATATAGTAAGAAATCAATACATTCTCACGCATGTGCACTAATTTTAAATGCCTCAATATTCTAGCCACCTTTTTCTTTTATACATATCAACACGTTCGTTCATTTCTAAACTTGCATATTTTGTGTCTATTATGAATAAAAGCAAAACATGTTGTACATATGTTTGGTGCAAATTAATGCTCACATTTAATTTGAATTAATGAGTAAATTACTTGGTCACATTTACAAAAAGAAAGCAAAATAATCTTTTCATTTGTTTAGTGGGAAGCATATAGACATATACCATTTATGGTATTATTTAAAATGCATGCATGTGGTCCATGTCCAAAACCAATGCAAGCCACGTTTCTATATAATAATAATAAAAATGTTGCATGCACATTTATTGTCTCACTCACGTTATTTATTTGTTTGTTTATTTATTTATTTATTTATTTATTTTTGTTTTCTTTTATTTTATTTTGCATGCATTAGCTAGAACGTTTCATACACTTTAAATGTGGCATTAATTTCCTTTCCCCTTTTTCAGTCTGATGTACCTTTTAAAATATATATATATATATATATATATATATATATATATATATATAGGAAGAATTCAAACTTTTGTAATATTGTCATTCATGACTTAATGTTTAGATCCACAATTAATGACCTTATCTCTCTTCCCTTTTATTCTCGTTCTTTTCTCTGTTTTATTCTTTTTAATCCGATTGAATATGTTGCCTATATTGTTATATTTATTGTTATAAATTTTGAAATTTAAAAGTCACCACAACTTTCTATATGTCAGCATCAGGCATATAAACCATCATGGATAATTAATAAAATATGTAATTGGAGAATGCATACATAAATGGAATAATTAAAAATCTCGCATAAATATACATAAATAAAATTTCACTGTAGACAAGCATATTAATTGCACGATTGAATTTGGGATTAAGACACATGTCTAAACCGAAAGAGAATGTAATAAAAATATGGAAACGTATAAGTCGCACGTTGTGAAATAATTGCACGGGTTAATTGCCCACTAATTAACATGGTTTTCAAATTCTAGATATATATGCATATATATATATATGTATGTATGTATGATAGGTATATATGTGTGTGTGCGCGCGTGTGTGTATTAATTATGCATTGACGATATGTCTTTTTGACAAAATACAATTAATGTTCAAATTCTATATTTAAAGTTTTGATTTATTAGACATTTAAAGGTTTCTATATTTTTTTATATATATAGTAAGCACATTCTAGTAATTAATTAACATGATTTTGAATTTCCCTAACTATGTGCATATAAAGAGAAGTCTTTAGGTTCATATACCATTAATTACGCACGTTTAGAAATTAGTTAGGCATTGATTGACACATCAGCCAATCAATATATTTAAAAAAAAAATTAAAAAAAAAAAAATCTAAAATTTAAGGGCATAAGTTACTCTGCCTCCCTTATGAATACACTTTCTATCCAACACCAAATCTCACAACTCCATTCCCTATTCTCCGCCTCCATTATGTAAAACTTCTAAAAAAAAAGTTGGAGTTCTAAGATTTATGTTTGTACAAAACAAAAATTGGAGGATGGTTATATATAGAACTGGAGATTCTTATCAAGGCCTTGGGTGGCGGTACGATGGGAGGAGGTTCAAGTTGAAGTTGGATTTCTCGGTTTCCAGATAATAGCGTGAAGAAGAAAATCTGAATTTAACGATTTTTGAAGCGTTGCAATCGTAGAGACGAGTTCAACAATTCTAGACGGAAAGGAGTGATTCCGAGCTATTTGAATTTTGACTAAAATCGCGAACGATGGTGAGATATCTAATTTTTAATATTTAAAAATTTAATTATAATTGTTATGTGAATACCTGTATGTAATCTGCGATGTGGTGATTGAGATTTATTATATGTCTATATGATTGTGATGATGTATGATATCATGTTATGGCCTGTTGTTTAGATCTGTACTCCTTGTTGTATTCCCAATAGAATCCTCATCGTTATTGTTTTTATTTTTATTTTTATTTCTTACATAAAAATAAAAACATTAAATCTTTATTTTGTTTATTCTTGTTACAAAATAAAAGCAATTTTTACTCTAATTTTGTTAACGAAAGAAACACCAATTTTTACCTTTATTTTTTAAACTAGATAAAGTGACAAATGTTACTCTTCTTTTTGTAAACATAATAAAATAACAATTTTTATTTTTATGTGGACAAAGAAAATAAAATACCAATTTATTTTATGTTTAATTTGTAAACATAATAAAGAGGATTATTTTATGTTTATTTTGTAAACATAAAAAAAAAAGGATTATTTTATGTTATCTTGTTTACATAAGAAAAAGACAAATTTTTGTTTACATAATAAAAAGACTATTTTAACATATAATTTTGTTTACAAATAAAACACAAACTTTTAACATTAATTTTGTGAATAGAATAAAAAGGACAAAGTTTTACATAAATTTTGTTAACAAAATAAAAGACAAGGTTTTTACATTAATTTTGTTCACCAAATTTTTACCCTTATTTTATGAACATGATAAGGTGTAAGTTTAATCTTTATATTATAAAATGTAAGTTTTAATCTTATTTTCCTTTACAAATAAAGATGAGGCTTTTATTGTGATTCATCAAAAGTACACAAATTTATATGCTGTGTTAACTTTATTGTGACGACACAAATTTATATGTTGTGTTAACTTTATTGTGACGACACAAATTTATATGTTGTGTTAACCTTATTGTGATGACACCAATTTATATGTTGCGTTAACATTATTGTGATGACGCAAATTACATCATCGTATTAATATTGTAGTAATAACACAAATTTACATTGTGCGTTGATTTAGTTGAGATAACGCCAAACTTCACCGTCACGTTATGTAATGAATCAAAATTTACCAAATAAGCATATCATTCATATGGAGTAGAATTAGTAAATAAGTATATAAGCATATCATTCATATGAATCAAAATTGACAATATAAATTATGGCATTTATGTCAATGCAAAATTGTCGTTTTGTCATTAGAATTCGTAAATAAGTAAAAATGCCATTTTTACTTGTTAAGATTTGATTAGAAACTTAGAGTTTGTTTTGACAAATAAAATTTACTTTCATTGTCATTGGAAACTTAAAATTTGACATACAAATAAAATTCATTTTTTATTTGTCATTAGGAAACTTGGAATTTGTATACAAATAAGACTTGCTCTTTTTTTTATATTATTAGAAACCATAGAAAAATGTGAATATGTCAAATACTCTTTTATGTGCCATTAAGATTCATAGGAAATTGTTTATATATATAGGTGCATTTATGTGTCATTAAAGATTCATAGAAAGTGATTACAAATAAATGACTATTTAATTGTCATTTGAATAACATAGAAAGTGATTACAAATAAATGACCATATAATTGTCATCTGAATAACATAGAAACTTGTTTACAATAACATGACATCTTTTTTTTACATTTTGTTATTGTGAATAAAAAGGAAAAAATTTTGTTAGAAAATGTAAATTAGAATAGAAAGGGCATTCTTGTTAGAAAATATACATTAGGATAAAAATAACCCTTTTTGTCGAATTAGAATTTACAAATGGAAGTTGTCAACAAAGACAAAGTTATTATTTTTCATTCGTTGTTGAAATAGAATTGTATGCAATATAAAGAATATTTCAATGTAAAGTTATACTTTGGGAAATATGATATTTCAGAAGTTAAATATTTTTAAAATATGAAATATTCTAAAATAACATTTTTAGGAAATAATTATAATTATAATTGTTCTTGGACACGAGGTTAGGTCACGTTTATGGCGGAAGTCTGCCCGGAACCAACCGGCATATCCAACAGCCATAAATGTTGGGCCTAATGTGAGAGGTCCAAGTACACGAATACAAATTGGGTTTTGACTCGAGGTTAAGCCCAACTGTGGAATAAGTCTGCCCGGAACCAACCGGCGTATCCAGCATCCACAAGTTGTAGGCCTAATGTGAGAAGTCTGGCCCATTATAAAACATAAATGGATAATATAACGAATTGGATTATTTAATCCATTGTGAATAAAAACATCATTTTAACCTGAATAAGTTTATTAACTTATATTATCCATTTTATAATGAATATTAAAAGAGTTAATTTCAAAACTAATATTTTGAAAATAATGTTTTAATATGAGAAATGATATTTTGATAAGAATAAATGGTTTATTTATTTTAAAATAAATAAAAGGAATTACGTAAATAAATAAGAACAAGAAATTAAAACCCTTTATTTACAAATAGTGTAAATAAGGAAGAAAAAGAAGATGAAACCATTTATTTATATTTAGGTAAATAAATAACAAAAGGATAAGAATATATTTATTTACATTTAGGATAGGAAAAGAAAAGTAAAAACATTTATTTAGGTGAATAAATAAGAAAAGGAAAATGAAAACATTTATGTATATCTAGGTAAATAAATAAATGATAGGAAAGAATAATTTATTTACATTTAGGTAAATAAAACCAGAAGATAGAGAAGTACAATTTATTTACATTTAGAGTAAATAAAGCAAATGGTAGAAAAGAATAATTTATTTACATTTAGTGTAAATAAAACAGAGATAATAAAGGTGATATTTTTATCGTCATTTTATATGCGATAAAAAGAATAAATTTTTATAATTAAAATCGCCAAATGATTTATATATATATATATATAAATTATAAACTTAATGACACGCGCGCGACAGTTCGCGTATCGACAATCGTAACTTTAAATAGTTATACCGAAAGATCCGACCATCGGATTTTCCCAAAACTGGAACCGTTAGGACCGCTTTGGGTAGATCTTTCCAACGATATAAACCTCATCAAAATCCAACGGTTAGTTTTCGAGATAAGTGTAAATTAAATTTGGTTGAAAACAGCGCCAGGGTCGCCCATTGACCCGAAGCGTCGTTATATTAATTTAAGCTATTTTATTTTAAATAAAAATAGAAATAGGTCGTTATTAAATACCAATAACGATATGAACTGATTTCAAGTTATACATATATGCGAGAATCATTTGAAAAGTCCGATTTCAATCTCATTTCAAATGATTATACGACGTCCTAAGTCGAAGATTTAAAGACGGTGATTGAAGACCGGCGATCTTCACATCGAATGGATGTGTTGCTACTGAGACCCATGAGAGGAGTAGCTACCTTAAAAGGGCTTCAGTGGTGGCCGTTCGGACGAAGTGTTGATTTGTACGGATTTGACTTTCGCTCAGACCCAGGGCCTAAGTTTATAAATGGAATGTATGTCTGACATTGTAGTCCTTTATACTACATTCATTGATCTCTCTTAATATATATCTGTTTGGTGGTTAACACCCTTCTCTGAGACGTACGAGCTTAGAGGTTATATATTGGTAGAAATTAATGGTATAGTATGGACTGGCAATGTGGCATACTAAGATGCACTGATCAAGGCTTTTGTTGAAAAGCAGGCCTTGTTGTTGATGATCAAAGCATAGCCTATTACGGCATAGTTTTGTGTATATCGTGACTTCGCGAGCCTCACACCCCGGTATGAGTCAAAAACGGGATATGGACCGTAGGGAGTGCACACGTTTCTTTCTAGCTAGAGTGATGTCAGCGACCTACCAGCCCTGACATTTTACTTATGTGGATGATGGATTTTGAGGCGCCTCGGATTTTTATAGGCCGATAGTGGTCATACTATAGGTCCAAAGGGACCGGGAAGCGTGTGTTCAGGCATAACTAATCCACTACCCATAGGCGGGGACCGGCCCTACCGCATCCAAGGGTTCACTGCGGGGGATCCTGAGGCATTTGCTAGAGTGTCTCGAATCGGAGAGGAGCTTGCCCCTAGCCTCGACTCATGATGGAAACCCAATTCCCAATACGCCCTTGCGGTTTTGATTGTAGAACTAGTACGGCGACATAGTATATGGTACCTATGCCGTCTAGGATTGATATTATATTTTAATGTTTTATATACATATACACACTAATAATAATATCGTTTTTACGTATCAAGCATCTTTTGACCATTATAAGGTAAAACCCTATCCTCTGGTGTGCGTTGCAATGTGTGTTGGGACCTGGGTCTTACAATGGTTTCATTTTTCTTAAAAGCATTGCGTTGTTTAACGATTTACCTTATTTTATGCACTGGCAATCCAATGGAGTAAACCCGTTCCACGTTAGCGGCGTGGTCCTGTGATTCGCCTTATTATTACATAAGTCTAGTTAAGATTTATCATACCAGTCCCATGACTGACCTGTAGTTTGTTTCACTGGCAAACTCGGGTGCCCATATTTTTCACACGGGCAGTCGAGTAGCTTTTGCAGATTTATTTACAGGATCCTGGTCTACAACTGAAGCGGTATTCGGGAAGCTCTGTACCCATTTATTTCTTTTAAGTTGTACATTTGTGTTATTTTTCCGCTGCTATTTAAATGTAATTTAAACTCTGATATTGTATTTCAAATGTATATTGTTTATACTCTGGAATATTCTTGTACTCTGATGTATTGTTGTAATCAGCAATTAAAATGTTCTTCAGTTTGTGTTCTGATGTGAGTTGTTCTCAAAGCAGTCCATGCTTTCCTTTACGGGGAAGTTTGGGGCGTCACATGTTCGATGATAAAGAATACTGAAATGAGAGTGTTACGTGAAAAAGAGATGGAAATGTTTTCCAATGGTAATAACGTATATTTTCTAAATTTAGAAAATAATAAATGTTGAATATATGGAAGTAGGAGATGAAAAATGAACTAAAGAGATAAATGTTAAATGATGTTTGATCGGTATAATTTCCATCTGGAAATAATATCGCTGTTTGCACACGTGTTTTTCTTTGATCGTTAACTCACCGACTATCAAAGTTTTTGAAACGACCCGAAATCTCCCTTACGGGAAATCACGGATTTAGTTGAGTACAAGTCACATCGGAATGCAAACAGAAGAACATTTCATTGTTTATTACAACAACTCATCAGAATACAAGAATATACAAAGTATGAATAAATATTATACAACACAAAAATATCAGAGATTACAATACATTACATAGCAGCGGAAAAATAATAAACAACACAACTGAAAGTAATACACGGATACAGAGCTTTCCGAGAATCGTTCCAGTTGTAAACCAGGATCCTTTGAATATTAATCTACAAAACCAAAACTACTGGCTGCCCGTGCGGAAAATAGGGGCAACCAGAGTTTAGGTTAAAACAATAAACTCCAATTCAGTCATGTGACTAGTGTGAGAACTAAAAGAGTTATTAATCTTTATTTTAAAGTTAGGTAATTCAAGGGACCACGCCGTATAACACGGAACGGGTTTCCTCCCAAGAATACCAATGCAGAAAACAACAGCGCAATGCTAAATTAAGAACAATGAAGCTATTATAAGACCCAGGTCCCATCATACAATGCAACACAAGCCGGAGGATAGGTTTTTTACCTTATAATAGCCAAAGAATGCTTGATACGCTGAATTTCATGTTTTATTATTACTATAAGTGTATAGTGTCAAAACAATTTCAATCATAAGTATCAATCATAGACGGCATAAGTGCCCCATACCACTATGTCACCATATATAGGTTTACGATCAAAACCGCAAAGTCAGGTATTAGAAGTTGGATTTCCACCAGCAAACCGAGGCCAGGGATCGTCCTCAACCGATTCGAGACTGTCTAGCCCGAGCCTCAGGCTACAGCCGCAACTGCACCTAGAAGCCACAGGGTCGGTCCACCGATGTGGATTAAAATGCCTGAACACTGCGTTTCCCCGCCGTTTGGGGGCGTAAACGAGCCAACGAATGACTCCATCGGTCCCGGATCGACCGATATAACCGAGGCGCCTCGCAACAGCAACAACCACACAGGTGAAAATAATATAAATGTCAAGGCTGGTAGGTCACTGACACCACCCTAGATAGAAAGAAACGCATGCCCTCCCTGGATCCTTCTCTCGTTTCTGGTTCACAAACAGGGTGTGAGGCTCGCGAATCAACGCTACACAAAGATATGCCACACAGGCCGTGCTTTGATCATCAACCACAAGACTATGCTTATCAACAGAAGCCTTGATCATTTGCCACATAGGCATGCCACACAGGCAATTCACTCTATGCGATTGATATCCATCAATATATAACCCCTAAGCTCGTACGTATCAGAGAAGGGCGTTAAGCAAGAGAATAAATTCTCCGCCACAAAATTGATATATATTTAAAAGAAATCAATCACATAGAATAAAATCCAATGTCAGACACACAGTCCATTTACAAATCCGTTCGGGTTTGAACGAAACCAGAGGCACCTTGTACCTTGCATATCCATTGATCTTCAAGTACGTCTGGACGATCACCAACTGATTCCCTCCTTTTGGGTGTACAGCCCAATCAAGATCATCAATAATCACCCAAACGATGTGAAGACCTCCGATCTTCAACCACCGTCTTCATCCTCGACACCACGTCGAATCAGTTATTCAGAATGGGATAAACCCGGTCTTTCTGAATAACTCGCGTATATAATAAACAAGTGTTACACAAACACAACATACGTCTCATTCCAATTCATCAGTTACTAACCGTAAATTAGCAAGAGAATAATTCCCCAAACATTAACCTCGAAGGCCAAAACCAACATCAGATCAATACCCACGAAACCATTCTTCTTAGCTAACCTACAGTTAGTTTCTAAATTTCACATTCTTAGGGAAAGGTTCCCATTAATTTTATCAAAGATAAATTCTTTTAAATTTATTCTTTAATCTTCCTTTGAATACCACTTCAAACTAGTCGGGATTAGTGAACCACACCGACGTAATTATTTATTTTATTTCCCAATCCCAACCTATTCATCCCATGAAGTAAAACTGGCAATACTTCATATCTAACACCACAGTTTTATCAGTAAAGTTAATTACCATTTCACGTTCAAATCTAGTTAAAGATTTAACTATCTCTTGGAGCAAAACTGGTGATACTCCATTCTTGGTCTGTCGATCATTTCAATCTAATTAAAGATTCATTAAAACTCCACTTAGTTTTAATCTTTAACTGGGTTAAAGAACCGATGTCATTTAAAACACGGTTCACGATAAACCCCAAAATCACATCACATTTCAATCAGTCCCTAACCGTAAATTAGTAAGAGGACAGTTCCCTAAATATTAACCCCGAAGGCCGAAACTAACATCAGATCAATATCCAAGAAACCATCCAACTTAACTGATCCCCAGTTAGTTCTTAATTTTCTTAACTCCATTTGGGTTTAAGAATAGTATTATTAAAGATACCATTCACGACAACCCAAAATCCCATTTGATATTAAACACAAGGCTCTGAATAGAAAATATACCAGCTTATATTTACTATCAAATTTTGAAACCAACAAATATCGTATTGAAAATAACGATAAATATATCTTTCAAATTCCCATAACAATGTCCATATCATCACGAAATCCAACATTGAAATATTCCAAAGACAATTTCGATTCAAATCCATTCCAATTCAAATGTTGGAAATTCTGGTTACCTTTAAAACTCCTTTCAAATTCAATTTATTTGTTTCAAAATAAATTGATTTTAATTCTAGTTCTAAACTAGTTCGTTTCGATAATAATATATTTTTATCTTTTCAAGTATGGAGTTTTTCATCCTAATTCTTCCCAAATCATTTCTTATGATTTTACAAAAATTATTACTATTTTCGTTAATTTTATCAAAGCCCGTACAGTCGATTTCCATCAACGGCCATCGAACTGCACTTACAGCGACCTTTTCCAAATTTGATTTGGACATAATTCCAAATCCAACCATTAGATTTCAAAACTCTAATATTCTTTAGAAAGCTCTTTTTGATACGAACCCAACGGTTCTGGTTTTAGGAGAATCCGACGGTCGGATCTCCCGTAACGTCCATTCGAAGTCAATGGTCGAAATTCGTGAACTGCCGCAGCGCGGCGCGTTCTATTCAGGCCATTATATTATATTATAATATATATAATATATACTTCGTCAATTTCCTTTTAAAACGTATTTTATAAATCGTTTTAAATTCGTTTTCAGAATGATTTCAACTTCATATTCAATTTCGAATCAAAATTGAATATTCCATATCATCGATCTACAAATGATAATATTTTCAAAACGTTAAATTTTGAAATCACTTTCTTTTCTATATTCATTATAAAAATGAATAAAATCGGTATAAATATCGTTCACGTCAAAATGGCATCAATCTAATCAACACGACTTTATATATTTCAATAACTTCGTTATCCTATTCAACAAATGAATATTTTCTTCAACACATGAATATATATTTTAGTCAACACATGAATATATATTTTTATTCAACACATGAATTTATATTCTATTCAACACATGAATTTATATTTTCCATTCAACGCATGAATATTTATTTTTCTATTCAACACATGAATATGTATTTTCCATTGAACACATGAATATATATTTTATTCAATACATGAATTTATATTTTCTATTCAACACATGAATATTTATTTTTCTATTCAAATTGGAATGAGGCCCAATCAATTACCATATAACGTTAATTATATGGATTCCCTACAACACATGTATATAACAGCCACGATAAATCATCAACCATCATCCAGAGTCCACCACACAACTGCATAAGCATTAAATATAAATAATTAACACTTACATAGTCTGTCAACCCATCGATTGACATACAACTAAACAATCGGGATTAGTGTACGTCAAACATCATCCTAATACCCGTGTGGGGTTTCAAATCAACAAACACAGATTTTATTTGTGCAGTTGGGCGATATGTAAAATTTATCGTCCCAATCAATATCAGTCAAACGTGTGTATATAAACAAATCGTCCGATTTGTTTATAAATCTTTATTTTATATACACGTTAAATATCAGATTTTTAACTGTAAAATATTTTCCATTATAAAATATTTTATTTCGTTCCATACCCACAATCAAATTTCACAACACAGCATCCAAACAAACAAGTCATCCATGGTCTGTGGACGACAGGTGTCGGGTGCTACTATACACCGTCTGCATTCTAGTATATATTTCAAACTAGAAGTAGAAATAAAAGTGAGGAGTTCTCACCTTGGGGTTCCACTCCTCCATTATCTATTTCTGAACGGTATGGATTCCATTGATACCTTCGCTATCTTTTCCTGCTGTTCACATTAAAAATCACATTTTTACAATGGAATTTCATATATAAAAATCATATATTTTTATTTCTACTTCATATATATAAAAATCGAATTTTTATCGCTACTTCATATATATATAAATCGAATTTTTATTACTCAACATAAATAAAAATCATATTTTTATTTCGAAGTTATATATATGTCAAACATATTTTTCCTTCACCAAAGATCACATCTTTATATAGGTAAAAATCTTACCTCAAGTAAAAATCTTACCTTATGTAAAAATCTCATCTTTTATTTGTTCTTCGAACTATAAAAACCATATTTTTATTTTAACACTATATGGATAAAAATCGTATTTTTATACCGTGCTACTCTATATAAAATCTTGTCTTTCTTATTTCTAAAAATCTAGTCTTTTTGGTTCTAAAAATCTAGTCTTTTTGTTTCTAAAAATATAGTCTTTTTGTTTCTATAAATCTAGTTTTTTTGTTTGATAAAGATCTTAACTTTTATATGATAAAAATCTAAACTTATGTTTTTAATTTTAAAACTTATTTTAAACTTATGTTTCTAATTTTAAATTAGCTAAACTATCAATAAATAAATAGAAAAACTCACTGTATATTTATCTGGATGTTTTCAATGGGGAGCCGCCACTTAGGGTTCCTTCCTGCCTCGCCATTGCTGCACCGGAGGGCGATCGCCGAAGCTCACGAGAACCACCTTCGAAAGCCACCCCTCCACATGCGTTCCCGGTGAACTCGGCCTCTTCCTAGTGGCGGAAATCAAGGGCGAGCAACGCGTTCAATTTGGTGGGGCTAGGGTTCGCGGAGGCTGGGGGTTCTTGAATCGAAGGGAAGGGAGGGGTGGCGGTTTGGAGGATCGGCGGCGAGGTTCTTGGGGGCCGCGTCGACGGCAAGGCGGCGGTGGATGCTGTAAGCGCTGCGTGGTTTTTTATTTCTGATTTTCTAAACGGGAGGGAGTGAGGGAGAGAAAGGTGAAGGAGGGGGGTTTTATAATATTTTTATTTATTTAATTATTTAATTTTAAAAAACAACTTTTTATTTTGAGCTCGAAATCGAACCCACCGACTGTCGTCCATAGCTAATTACCCCCATTCCGAACACAATGGGATATGTATCGTGAGCCGATTCGAACGTTTCGGTCAATTTTCGTCAAAATCAAAATATAAATCTATATATTGATTTTGAACGCACATTTCAATTTACCGGGGCCACATACGGACTCTAAAAATTCCCAAAAAATATTTTCTAGCTTTGTATTGACGATACGGTCCTAACAAAACTAATTTCGTCAAATTTGAAGATCGTTTGAAAAATGGCCATTTTCCAGTCGATTAAAATCAACTTAAACTGGTCAAATGCGTTTTCCTTTGCCACACTCACATATTGATTCAAAAAATTACGAATTTTGGAATCTAGCCATAACTTGACATCACGGATCCAACGAAAGTTGTTTCGTCGAAAACCGAGGTAGTTTGCAAAATTTCCATTTTTAAAGGCCAAAGTTCCATAGCGACTATTCTGAAATTTCAACTGGGCATAACTTTTTATCCCCGCTATGAAATTACAATTTTTTGAATTCGTTGGAAAGATATTCTCAAATAGATTCAAATATTTTTGGTTTCGCTAAAATCCGGTTTATTTTGAATCTGGTACATTCATTTGAACTTTGAAATCGAATTTTCGAACTACCGCGCCATTTTCAATTCCTTTTAGAATTATAAATAAATATTTATATTCTAACGTCGAGCTATATAAATATATACGTTCTAATTCTCTTCAAAATAAATTTCTCGTCGTTATTATTTAAAATAATTCATTTTAAATGTCCAAAATTCGCTAAAATTTCCAAAATAAAAATTTTTAATTGGCTAAGATTTCCGGTTTATTAGTATCTCCCCCACTTAAAACTTTTCGTCCCTGAAAAGGAACGAAGCCGAAAGTTGTTTCACAAACCAACTCAACTTTCACTATTTTCATTACGGCTTAAGTTCTTCAAATTTTCTGTTTCTAAGAACCTTTCAAATTTTTCAAAAATTTGGCTAACACCCTAAATTTTCGAAAAATTTCACCATAACCTCCCCTGCACCGGGGACTTCGGGTTATTTCAAATAGCCTCCCATGGTCCTCATCAATCCAAAAAGAAAAAGAAACAACCAAGCGGCTAGCCAATCGGCTTATAAAATCATCAAAAACCCAATAAATTTGTAAACATTTACCTATTTGTCGGGCAAACAATTTCATTCCTCTTCTCTAGCCTCCTTGCTATGACCTGTTTAATGTAAGTGCATGTATATGTATGCAAATGTGACAAATTTTCAATACAATTCACTATTTGGTTCAATTTGGCTAAAAGTTCAACATTCATTTAATCAAAACAATAATCAAATAACCCAACCATCTATCAATTAGTTGATTATCTTTTCAGTCACATAACTTTGATACATAGTCTAAAAAATCACATTTTTTGTGCCAAATCACAACAACAAGCCCTATCTAATTTTGGTTCTCACACCACTCAATTGGAAATATATCGAAATCCCACTTTTGTCACTCGAACATAAACACTGATGACGACTATTCAATCATCAGAATCATCTCCGGGCGGCTAGAGCGTAATTCTATATCTACCCAGTATATTAAAACTTCAAACACACGTGGATCAGACGTATATGCAAAATCTTTATATACTGGATTGTCCAAATAAATACAAATAAATAATCAAATACGAATAATTGATTTAAATTTTAAAAACAAAAATTGTTTTCACTTTAAAAATATACTCTTCACACTCGTTCTAGGAAACTAGTGATCCCATCTCTAACGAGTCATTCTAATTGGATATTACTAATCCAATTTCTGATGAATTCTTTCGTATGGTTCTAATGTGTCTTGTTCTCGAGCTTTGTAAACCAAAGCTCTGATACCAGAATGAAACGACCCGAAATCCCCCTTATGGGAAATCACGGATTGAGTTGAGTATAACCCACATCGAAACGCAAACAGAAGAACATTTCATTGCTTATTACAATAATTCATCAGAATACAAGAATATACAGAGTATGAATAAATATTATACAACACAAAGATATCAGAGATTACAATACATTACATAGCAGTGGAAAAATACAGAAAGTAATACATGGATACAGAGCTTTTCGAGTATCGTTCCAGCTGTAAACCAGGATCCTGTGAATATAAATCTGCAAAACCAAAACTACTAGCTGCCCGTGCGGAAAATAGGGGCACCCAGAGTTTAGGTTAAAACAATAAACTCTAGGTCAGTCATGTAATTTGTGTGAGAAATAAACAGTTATTAATCTTAATTTTAAAGTTAGGTAATTCAAAGGACCACGCCGTATAACATGGAACGGGTTTCCTCCCAAGAATACCAGTGCATAAAACAACAGTGCAATGCTAAATAAAGAACAATGAAGCTATTATAAGACCCAGGTCCCATTACACAATGCAACACAAGCCAGAGGATAAGGGTTTTACCTTATAAAAGCCAAAGAATGCTTGATACACTAAATTTCATGTTTTATTATTGCTGTAAGTGTATAGTGTCAAAACAATTTCAATCATAAGTATCAATCATAGATGGCATAAGTGCCCCATACCACTATGTCGCCATATATAGGTTTACAATCAAAACCGCAAAGTCACGTATTGGAAGTTGGATTTCCATGTGAGAACCAAGGCAAGGGATCGTCCTCAACCGATTCGAGACTGTCTAGCGCGAGCCTCAGGCTACAGCCGCAACTGCACCTAGGAGCCACAGGGTCGGTCCACCGATGTGGAATAAATGCCTGAATACTGCGTTTCCCCCGCCCTTTGGGACATAAACGAGCTAACGGATGACTCCATCGGTCCCGGATCGATCGATATAACCGAGGCGCCTCGCAACAGCAACAACCACACAGGTGAAAATAATATAAATGTCAGGGCTGGTAGGTCACTGACACCACCCTAGCTAGAGAGAAACGCATGCCCTCCCTAGATCCTTCTCCCGTTTCTGGTTCATAACCGGGGTCTGAGGCTCACGAATCAACGCTACACAAAGCTATGCCACACAGGCCGTGCTTTGATCATCAACCACAAGACTTTGCTTTTCAACATAAGCCTTGATCATTTGCCACTTAGGCATGCCACACAGGCAATTCACTCTATGCGATTGATATCCATCAATATATAACCCCTGAGCTCGTACGTCTCAAAGAAGGGCGTTAAGCAAGAAAATAAATTCTCCGCCGCCAAACAGATATATATTTAATAGAAATCAATCACACAGAATAAAATCCAATGTCTGACACACAGTCCATTTACAAGTCCGTTCTGGGTCTGAACGAAACTGGAGGCACCTTGTACCTCGCATATCCATCGATCTCTAAGTACGTTTGGACGATCACCAACTGATTCCCTCCTCTTGGGTGTACAGTCCAATCAAGATCATCAGTAATCACCCAAACGATGTGAAGACCTCCGGTCTTCAACCACCATCTTCATCCTTGACACCATGTCGAATCAGTTATTCAGAATGAGATAAACCCGGTCTTTTTGAATAACTCGCGTATATAATAAACAAGTGTTACACAAACACAACATACGCCTCATTCCAATTCATTAATCACTAACCGTAAATTAGCAAGAGAATAATTCCCCAAACATTAACCCCGTAGGCCGAAACCAACATCAGATCAATACCCACGAAACCATTCTTCTTAGCTAACCTACAGTTAGTTTCTAAATTTCACATTCTTAGGGAAAGGTTCCCATTAATTTTATTAAAGATAAATTCTTTTAAATTTATTCTTTAATCTTCCTTTGAATACCACTTCAAACTAGTCGGGATTAGCGAACCAAACCAAAGTAATTATTTATTTTATTTCCCAATCCCAACCTATTCATCCCATGAAGTAAAACTGGTAATACTTCATATTTAACACCGCGTTGTTATCGGTAAAGTTAATTACCATTTCACATTCAAATCTAGTTAAAGATTTAACTATCGCTTGGAGCAAAACCAGTGATACTCCATTCTCGATCTGTCGATCATTTCAATCTAATAAAAGATTCATTAAAACTCCACTTAGTTTTAATCTTTAACTGGGTTAAAGAACCGATGTCATTTGAAACACAGATCATGATAAACCCCAAAATCACATCACATTTCAATCAGTCCCTAACCGTAAATTAGTAAGAGGGCAGTCCCTAAATATTAACCCCGAAGGCCGAAACCAACATTAGATCAATATCCAAGAAACCATCCAACTTAACTGATCCCCAGTTAGTTCTTAATTTTCTTAACTCCATTTGGGTTTAATAACAGTATTATTAAAGATACCATTCACGACAACCCAAAATCCCATTTGATATTAAACACAAGGCTCTGAATAGAAAATATATCGGCTTATATTCAATATCAAATTCTGAAACCAACAAATATCATATTGGAAATAACGATATAAATATATCTTTCAAATTCCCATAACAATATCTGTATCATCACGAAATCCAACATCGTAATATTCCAAAGAGAATTTCGATTCAAATCTATTCCAAATCAATTGTTTGAAATTCTGGTTACTTTTAAAACTCCTTTCAAATTCAATTTATTTATTTCAAAATAAATTGATTTTAATTCTAGTTCAAAACTAGTTCGTTTCGATAAAAATCTATTTTTATCTTTTCAAATATGGAGTTTTTCATCCTAATTCTTCCCAAATCATTTCTTATGGTTTTACACAAATTATTACTATTTTTGATAATTTTATCAAGGCCCGTACAGTCGATTTCCATCAACGGCCATCGAACTGCACTTACAGCGACCTTTTCCAAATTTGATTTGGACATAATTCCAAACCCTTCCGTTAGATTTCAAATCTCTAATATTATTTAGAAAGCTCTTTTTGATACGAACCCAACGTTCCGGTTTAGTAGAATCTGACGGTCGGATCTCCCGTAACGTCCATTCGAAGTCAAAGGTTGAAATTCACGAACTGCCGCAGCGCGGCGCATTCTATTCAAGCCATTATATTATATATATAATATATATAATATATACTTCGTCGATTTCCTTTTAAAACGTATTTTATAAATTGTTTTAAATTCGTTTTCAGAATGATTTCAACTTCATATTCAATTTCGAATCAAAATTGAATATTCCACATCATCGATCTACAAATGATAATATTTTTAAAATGCTAAATTTTGAAACCACTTTCTTTTCTATATTCATTATAAAAATGAATAAAATCGATATAAATATCGTTCACGTCAAAATGGCATCAATCTAATCAACACGGCTTTATATATTTCAATAACTTCGTTATCCTATTCAACAAATGAATATTTTCTTTAACACATGAATATATATTTTATTCAACACATGAATATATATTTTTATTCAACACATGAATTTATATTCTATTCAACACATGAATTTATATTTTCCATTCAACGCATGAATATTTATTTTTCTATTCAACACATGGATATATATTTTCCATTCAACACATGAATATATATTTTATTCAACACATGAATTTATATTTTCCATTTAACACATGAATATTTATTTTTCTATTCAAATTGGAATGAGGCCCAATCAATTACCATATAACGTTAATTATATGGATTCTCTACAACACATGTATATAACAGCCACGATAAATCATCAACCATCATCCAGAGTGCACCACACAACTGCACAAGCATTAAATATAAATAATGAACGCTTACACAGTCTGTCAACCCATCGATTGACATACAGCTAAACAATCGGGATTAGTGTACGTCAAATATCATCCCAATACCCGTGTGGGGTTTCAAATCAACAAACACAGATTTTATTTGTGTAGTTGGGCGATGTGTAAAATTTATCGTCCCAATCAATATCAGTCAAACGTGTGTATATAAACAAATCGTCCGATTTGTTTATAAATCTTTATTTTATATACACGTTATAAATTGTATTTTTATACCGTGCTACTCTATATGAAATCTTGTCTTTCTTATTTCTAAAAATCTAGTCTTTTTGTTTCTAAAAATCTAGTCTTTTTGTTTGATAAAGATCTTAACTTTTGTATGATAAAAATCTAGACTTATGTTTTTAATTTTAAAACTGACTTTAAACTTATGTTTTTAATTTTAAATTAGCTAAACTATCAATAAATAAATAGAAAAACTCACTGTATATTTATCTGGATGTTTTTAAAGGGGAGCCGCCACCTAGGGTTCGTCCCTGCCTCGCCATTGCTGCACCGGAGGGCGATCGCCGGAGCTCACGATAACCACCTTCGAAAGCCACCCCTCCACTTGCGATCCCGGTGAACTCGGCCTCTTCCCAGTGGAGGAAATCAAGGGTGAGCGGCGCATTCAATTTGGTAGGGCTAGGGTTCATGGAGGCTGCGGGGTTCCTGAATCGAAGGGAAGGGAGGGGTGGCGGTTTGGAGGATCGGCGGCGAGGTTCTTGGGGGGGCATCGACGGCAAGGCGGCGGTGGATGCCGTAAGGGCGGCGTGGTTTTTTTCTTTTCTTTTTTTTTTGATTTTCCGAACGGGGAGGGAGTGAGGGAGAGAAAGGTGAAGGAGGGGGTTTTATAATATTTTTATTTATTTAATTATTTAATTTTAAAAAGCAACTTTTTATTTTGAGCTCGAAATCGAACCCACCGACTGTCGTCCATAGCTAATTACCCCCATTCCGAACACAATGGGATATGTATCGTGAGCCGATTCGATCGTTTCGATCAATTTTCGTCCAAATCAAAATATAAATCTATATATTGATTTTGAACGCACATTTCAATTTGTTGGGGCCACCTACGGACTCTAAAAATTCCCGAAAAAAAATTTCTAGCTTTGTATTAACGATACGGTCCTAACAAAACTAATTTCGTCAAATTTGAAGATCGTTTGAAAAATGGTCATTTTTCAGTCGATTAAAATCAACTGAAACTGGTTAAACGCGTTTTCCTTTGCCATGCTCACATATTGATTCGAAAAATAATGAATTTTGGAATCTAGCCATAACTTGACATCACGGATCCAACGAAAGTGGTTTCGTCGAAAACCGAGGTCGTTTGCAAAATTTCCATTTTTAAGGGCTAAAATTCCATAGCGACTATTCTGAAATTTCAACTGGGCATAACATTTTATCCCCGCTATGAAATTTCAATTTTTCGGATTCGTCGGAAAGATATTCTCAAATAGATTCAAATATTTTTGGTTTCGCTAAAATCTGGTTTATTTTGAATCCAGTACATTCATTTGAACTTTGAAATCGAATTTTCGAACTACCGCGCCATTTTCAATTCCTTTTAGAATTATAAATAAATATTTATATTCTAACGTCGAGCTATATAAATATATACGTTCTAATTCTATTCAAAATAAATTTCTCATCGTTATTATTTAAAATAATTCATTTTGAATATCCAAAATTCACTAAAATTGCCAAAATAAATTTTTTAAATTGGCTCAGATTTCCGGGTTATTACAGTTTTTGACCATTTTTCCATCGTTAATACGGAGAGACTGGGATCAGATTCATTATCTGAAAACCACTCCATATGGGCGTTAGCGTTGCGATCGAATATGATGAAGATAATTGAAGACGGAGTGATGCAAGGGCTTTCCTATTTACAGAATAATAACTTTGGTTTGTCCAGTCCCAGGACAACCTGTATGGAAGAATGTCTGACAGAGTATATTTAATGGATCACGTAAGTTGATCTCTTCAAATGTATGTACATTTGGTGGCGGAGGAATTCGTTTCTCTTAGCTGTATACCCGTTGTATTTTTTGGGAAATCAATTTGTGATTTCGCGGGTATGACGATGTGACATTCAAAGTGAATAAATGTGTGATCTGTCAGAGATCAGCGTGGCCTCTAGTCTCACAACCGCGAAATGACAAAAATCGGGCAGGAAGCATGGCTAAGTGGTTGGCTGCCAATTAGGGTGTATTACCACCTATCTAGAGATATTCATTTCATTCTATAATCTATTGCCGATGATGTCCCATTCGGGAAACGGTTGCTGATCCCGATCATTGGTGATATACATTCGATACACTCAAGCGAAATGAGTGGTCGGTCATGTGTGGTCGGGTTGCAAGATGTCCTTGTTGAACCTAGTGTATTCCTCTCTAGAGGTACACTATCGGAAGGTGGTTCCATACCTTGTCATAGTTCGAAATCCATTACCCAATCTCGTGGTTTTGATTGTATACTATATATGTAGAACATGAGATGAAAGCGTTTCTGCTAGATGATTATTTACTTGTGGTTGATAGACATTATTGTAATATCAAAATAGTATTGATATAAAGTTTATCATTTCTTTCAAAAGGATTTCGAAAGTTAAATAAAATGTTTTGGATTCTCATAAGGGAAAAACCCGTTCCGTTATACGGCGTGGTCTTATGAGATATCATTTAATTGCTCAAACTGTTTTAAATTGTTTTACTCACACCAGTCCTATGACTGACCCAGAGTTTGTTTTGTTTTCCCTAAACTCTTGGGTGTCCAATTTTGTACGAGCAGTCAAGTAGTCAGGATTTTGCAGATATATTGGAGAGCTTGAAGAAGGAGGCTTCAGGATTATATAGCTATCGCTTATTCCGCTGTGTTGCAATTGTTGTACTCTGATAATGGCACTGTATATATATACTGATTTCATTTCAAAGATATGTTATCTATTATATGTTGTTCGTTCCGGTGTGAGATTCGTGTTATTATGATGTTGTATGTTCTTCTCCTTCTTCTGTTCTAAGTTTTCTATCTTATTTATCCTCACCCTCTGTTTTCTTTCTATTAGTTTTCTGGTTTCCAATTAATTTGGGTTGAACTTGTGTTATTTGGTCAGCTCAGACTAGACCGGAATTTCAGGACACTACATTTGGTATCAGAGTTGAAGGTTAAGTAATTACCTTGGCTCCATGGCATTACTCAGTAGAGATGGGGTTAGTAATACCCTAGATTGAGTTGAGTGTATATATTAGCGCGTGTTTGTTATTTGATATAAAAATTTGTTTTATATTGTGGAGATTTATTGGTTGAGTTGTTTGTGGGTTCTGGTCGATAAGTTTGATCCACTATATCGGTAAGGGTTTATAAGCACTCGGATACGATGAACCGACACTGTATATTTTGAAAAGAGGGTAAATGAAATAATTTTACCCAAAATATATTTTTGATATAAACAAAGTATTGATATTTGAAATGTTATAGTATATTGGATGTGTTGATTGTGATTATAATTAGATAAGATTACAATTGAAACGGTTATGTAAATAACCAATTAAAATTCGTAAAAGTATTACGAAGTGAATTAAATCTGAATTTAAATCAGAATTGAAATAAAAACTCTGGAAATTTGAATAAGTCTTTGTAAATGAATATGGATTGGATATAAGAGAATTTTAACATCCTGGGAGGTTTTAAATTATTTACAAACCTTGGAAGGATATTTTGAATTTATTTCAAAATGAAAATGTTTATAACAATGAGTTTTGAAAATGTTATAGTATTAAACTCACTTCGATAACTAGGAAGTAACCCTGATGTGTGTGGCCACATCATCAGTGTTCATTTTCGAGTTTCTAAGTGACGGATTACTACCAAAGATTTTGTTTTCGAATTGTTTTAAGGAAACAAGTTGTTTAGAAATTCAAAGGTTTTAAATGGTATTATGATTTCAAAATTGATTTGAAATAAACCTAGGAATTTAAATTCTGGAATTTAAATTTAACTTATGAAGTTAAATAGATTGAAATGGTAAAGGCGAATACATAAATTAGAATTTAACTTGAACTAAGTTAAATAAAAATGGATTTGATTATAGAATAATCTGGAATGGAATTGAGTTGATGGGTTAAGAGTTTGAAATTTGATATTGGACTTCGAATGAAATTTCGCTTGGATATAAGCGAATGATTGGATTTGAGAATAAATCGATTAAAGATTGATTGGAGTGCATTGGTATATGCTGAATTGTTGGTAACGAAAGGAAAAGATATAATGGTATGCCGAAAAAAGGTACAACTTTATATTTTGTATAAGCATGAGATTTATGAGCCTGTTTAGCAAGTTGCTTGGCTATTTCATTTTCTTTTGGGTTGCAGAAGGGCTAGAGAGGCGAGTTGGAGTTTGAGCTATTGACCAGTACAAAGGAGGTGCTGGCAAAAAATTTCGAAAAGTTAAGGTGTTAGAAAATATTCAGGATTTTTGAAAATTTTCGTTGGTAAGAATTAATTAATATTTCAATTGAAATTAGATTGGTTCAGTTGAAACTTAAATTAAGAAGTGAAAAATAAGTTCTAAACCAGTCAATTGAGTTAGTTTCCTACCTTAGCAATTTCGAGAACGAAATTATTTTAAGGGGGAAAGAATGTAATGTCCCGTATTTTAGCGATAATAATTAATTTATTTAATTATTTAAATAGTGATATAGAGGATTAAATGGTTTTTTAATTGAATAATAATGAATATTTAATTAATATAAATAATAGAATAATCTATTTATGTAACGACCCGGATTTTGAGCGACTTTGGTTATCGACATAAGCACGATGTCGATAACCAAAACATCGAAAAATCCTGGTAATTAGTGAAAGAAATTAGAGGGTGAGGAAAGATAAGATAGAAAATTAGAATAGAAGAAGAAGAAGAACACAACATCAGAGTAACACGAATCTCACAGCGGAACGAATAAATATATTTCATAACATAACTTTGAAATACAAACTTGGTACTTGAATATACATATCATTATCAAAGTACAGCACTTACAACACAGCGGAAATAAACTATAGCTATATGACCCTGAAGCCTCCTGCTCCAAGCTCTTCCAGTATATCTGTAAATCCCGACTACTTGACTGCCCGTACAAATTTAGGCACCCAAGAGTTTAGGGAAAACAACAAAGTAAACTCCGGGTCAGTCATGGGACTGGTATGAGTAAAACAGTTTAAAACAGTTGAACAAGTAAATGATATCTCATAAGACCACGCCGCATAATGGAACGGGTTTTTCCCTTATGAGAATCCAAAATATCTTTATATCAAAAACCTTTTGATATTATAATAATGTCTATCAACCACAGTATATATATAATCATCTAGCAGAAACGTTTCCATCTCACGTTCTACATATATAGTATACAATCAAAACCGCAAGCACGTATTGGGTAATGGATTTCCAACTATGACAAGGTATGGATCCACCTTTCGCTCGTGTAACTCTAGAGAGGAATACACTGGGTTCAACAAGAACATCTTGCAACCCGGCCACACATGACCGACCACTCATTTCGCTTGAGTGTATCGAATGTATATCACCAACAGTTGGGATCAACAACCGTTTCCCGAATGGGACAGTATCAACAATAGATTTTTAGAAGTAAATGAAACTCTAGATCAGGTGATTATACACCCTACTTCGGTGCGACCGACTTAGCCATGATGCCTGCCCGATTTCTGTCATTTACCGGATGATGAGGCTAGAAGCTACGCTTTATCATCATACTAGATTCACTTTTAATGCCACATCGTCAAATCCATCAAATCACCGATCGATTTCCTCAACCATACATTATGTGTTAGCTAAAAGAAGTTTCCTTCTCCGCTTCCACTCTTGGTACAGTTGGAGAAATCAATATACGTGATCGTCTGGAAATACTCTGTCAAACATCCGTCCATACAAGTTATCCAGGAACAGGATGAACCGAAGGCACTATTCTGTAAACAGGATAGCCCTTGCATAACTCCGTCTTCAATTTCCTTTGGCATATATGATTCGCAACGGTTATGCCAATACAGAGTGGTTCTTTGGATTTTTGAAAGGTGGAGTTTCACTTTTGTTTCTGCTGCGTATGGCGGCTGATCTTTTTGAGAGAGTATTTACCAAAGAGAAAAAAATAAGGGTTTAAAGAATGGAAATGGGTATTTATAGGATTCAGATTTGCTGTGAAGAGGTGTGGTGGCCTTTGTTTTGACCAGAAGAGGAATTAAAGGAGTAGGAATGTCCATGCTCTTTTTTTTTTTTAATTTGGTGGCATCGCAAGACCCTCACGTTTAGGTTGAGAAACTAATATTTGAGGGTACCCTGCTTTCATTCATTACGATTTGCTATCGACCGAAATAAGAATACCGTTATACTCAGCAAGGTGTTACGATCCCAAAAATATAATAATACCGGTTGATTAACTCATATTTTGAAACTTCAAAATGTTGATTTCAGGGTGCGAAATACTTCAAATAAAAAAGTCGCTTATTTAATTAATTAAAAATTACAGTAAAATTCTAAAAATTAAATTATCACTATGTCCCAAAAGAACCTTGTCTAAATTCAAACCCGATATCTAGTTATATCGAATAATCCGTTACGGTCAATAAACGATTCCATGGCGACTATTTTAAAATTTGATTTGGACATATCTCAAAATCTACACGATGAAATCCCGATTTTTCTCTTCCACTAGAAAGATATACTCCACCAGCTCCACACGTTTCTTGTTTCACAGAAATCCGATTTAAAACGAACTCTGTACATTCAGTTGAAGTTCGAATCGCCAATTTACGAACTGCAGCGCCATTTCGAGCTCGTTTATAATTATATTATAAACTATACGTTCAACTGTCGACGATTGAATATATTCGTTATTCAAATTCAAATTCCAAGCTGAATTAAATATCGCAGATGATCCGGTTCACACCATATCGCCATTTCAGCCAATTCTGATTATTTCAGAATTAAATATATTATTTAATTTATTATTTTAAATTAAATATTCACCATTATTTAATTCCATGACCATTTAATCCTCTAAACCACCATTGATATAATCAAATAAACTAATCATAATACCTCTGCCAATGCGGGTCATTACAATCTTCGAGGACGAAATTATTTTAAGTGGGGAAGAATGTAATGACCTGCATTGGCAGAGGTATTATAATTAATTTATTTAATTATATGAATGGTGAATTAAAGGATTTAATGGTCGTGGAATTAAATAACTGGGAATATTTAATTAAAATAATAAATTAAATAATATATTTAATTCAGAAATAATCAAAAATATTGGAAATCACAATATTCTGTGAAGTGTGTCGTCCCTTAGATTTAATTCAACTTAGAGTTGAATTATATTGACGAGTATTTTCAATCGACGACAGTTTGAACGTATAATTATATTATAATTAAAATCGAGCTCGAAATGGCGCTGCAGTTCGTAAATTGGCGATTCGAACTTCAACTGATTATACAGGATTCGTTTTAAGCTGGATTTCTGTGAAACAAGAAACGTGTGGAGCTGGTGGAGTATATCTTTCTAGTGGAAGAGAAAAATCGAGATTTCATCGTGAAGATTTTGAGATATGTCTAAATCAAATTTTAAAATAGTCGCTATAGAATCGTTTATTGACCGTAACGGTTTATTCGATATAACTAGAGATCGGGTTTGAATTTAGAAAAGGTTCTTTTGGGAAGTAGTGATAATTTAATTTTTAGAATTTTTTTGGAAATTTTTAATTAATTAAATAAGCAACTTTTTGTTTGAAGTATTTTGCACCCTGTAATCCACATTTCGGGGTTTCACAGAATAAGCCAACCTACCGGTATTATTATATTTTTAGGATCGTGAGACGGTGTTGATCACAACGGTATATATATTTCAGTCAGTGGCGAGATATACATGTATGGATGATCAAATATATGTTATACAAACTCAGAAATGTACAGCTAAGTGCATGTCACGGCAAAACTGAAAACACGTCCTACCTACCCCAAGTTACAAGAGCCACATACATCACCCCTTGGACCATGTTTCTCCACGTCCTTCCTCTTAGAAAATATCTAATCCCCTTTGTCTATAAATCCCCTTACTTTTCTCTAAACCCTAATTTATTCTTCAGCAAGGTCAATACCAGTCTTGATCGCCGCTTATACTCAAAACGTGAAAACCCCTTTTCAAATAAATCAAAAGGGATTCAATAAAATTCCCAAAAATCATAATATATATTTGTATGGACGTATGGGAGCATTCTCTATAGTCTGGTCTACAATTTTTGCAACTCGATCCATCCCTGAAGTTCAGAAATAAATCGCGAGACCTAGGGTTCGCTGTAGCTTGGATGTGGGGCATCGATTGGGGAAGTAAAGTTTGTAATCGGGTTTGTGGGTGGTTTTGGTTTCGGTTGTGGGAACTTGGAGGGTTTCCGCACTTTTGAAGTTCGCACCTGTCTGCTCGAACTCAGTGACAAACAGGAAGTCGGGAAATTTAGAAGGGTGCGAGTCGGGAATGGGTGGTATGAGGTGGTGATGTCTTTAACGCGAAGAAGTTTGGTGAAGTTCTTTTTCGATTTTATGAAGAGGTGATGGAGTAAAAGGGGCGTGTGAGATCCCTGAAGTAGCTCAAAGTCGCGTATGGCAGGAAGCTGACGCGCTGAAATGTTTTGAGTTGTAATGATGGAGAAAGGAAGAGACAAGGAGTTATCTGAGGGTATGGTGATTGAAAACTTTGGGGGTATGTGATTTCCTACTGTTGCGATGGAAGGGTCAGTTCGGTTGTGAAGGAGGAACACGAGCTGTTGTTTTGCTATGACCAAAAGGAGGAATTGAAGAGGGTAATTTCACTGGTAATGGATGAACTAAAACCGTGATTAGTGGATGATGTGTTTGCAGGGAAATCGTGTGTGTATGAGTAGGAGAAGGGGAGAAGTCTGGCCTTGGCACTGTGAAGATGTCGGTTTTGTCATTTACAACAGGAATTGGATTTTTGCAAAAGGAAGAGGACAGGGTTATGCTAGGGTAGTGGCAAGTCATGATGCACTGCACTTTTAGAGTGTTAGCAATGGACAACGTATGTAGTGTGTTGTTGGAGATATGTTGATGGTTGGTGGATGACAAAGCATTGTATACTGGGGATGAAAAGTGGGATCGATAATCTGACGAAACCAGATCTGATAGGACCATGTGAACAAGGCAACATTCTGGAATTGGTCTGGAATAGATCGGAGCTCATCTAGAATTTATTGCAAAATAAATTAAAGGATCAGAATCAACCACCGTAAATCGTTATTTAACGATTACAGACAATGTGAGTAAAACTCACCAACTCTGAACAGTTATATTTTTATAACGTATCCTTAGAACTATTAAAAATTGACTGTTTGATTGTGTATTGACTGTTTGATTGAACTGCTAGTCAGTTAGTAGAAATTATATATATATATATATCTGTATATATATATAAACCGTTAAATATTTATATGTTGATTCTGCTATCAGAATATTTCATATCGAAATGAAATCGATGTTAATCGTATTGTCTAACATCTGTGATGCAGGGAAACAGGTCGGAGGAATCCAACTGGATTCCTCAACATTTATTTTGCTGTTATTCATATATTTTGATATATGGTGTTATATAAAATATGCTGCTGATTTTATGTGTTGAGACGATATTCATCGTTGTTATATGGTGTGTTAAAAACCATAAGAAATACCTGAAGGTAGAAAGGAGGTTTTCAAAGTATATTTTGAAAATAATTTATTTATATAAAATCAATGGATTATATATATATATAAGGAAAGAAAGATTTTATAAAAGGAAATGAAAGTTATAAAATCAAAAAGGGGTTAAAAAGAGATATATTTGTCAAAACAAATATAAAGAGATATATTTGTCAAAAACAAATATAAAGGAAATATATTTGAAAGCAAATATAAAGGAATTATTTATTTAGGAAATAAATAAAGAGTTAAAAGGAATTATTTATTTAGGAAATAAATAAAGAGTTATAAGGAATTATTTATTTGTGAAATAAATAAAGTGTTAAAAGGAATTATTTATTTAGGAAATAAATAAAGAGTTAAAAGGAATTATTTATATAGGAAATAAATAAAGAGTTAAAAGGATTTATTTATTTAGGAAATAAATAAAGGTAAAAGAATTTATTATTTAGGGAACAAATAAAGTAAAAGGATTTTTTTTTATTTTTTAGAATAAATAGAATAAAAGAGATATTTAAATAAATAGGATTTAAATCAAAGGAATATTTATTTGGAAGATAAATAGAACTAAGTCAAAAGAATATTTAGAAAAATAAATAAAATTAAAACGGAAAATATTTATAACAGAATAGGATGTTATAAAAAGGAAATCATTTTAAGTGGAGAAACGTTATTAAAAGAACATTCGTAAAGTGAAGAACCGTTACTAAAAAGTAAATCTTTATAAATGGATAAACGTTATTAAAAAGGAGTTATCGAATACCACTTATTCGAAGTAGAAGTTATCAAATATAGCTATTTGAGATAGAGTTAGTCAAACATAGTATTCAGGGTAAGTTGTCATCTCGTACGACTGCTAGCGTAATTCGCAGGGCTGTAAATAGCCTACGGCGGTCGGATGTTTCCTGAGGGAGTCAGGCGTAACCATTGTGATCGCTGCGATCTAGAGTCAAGCGAATGAAGTTAAATCGAAGATTAGTTATTCGATAGGAGTTAAGTTCTTGAGTTAGGTTATCGAGATAAGTGAGTCGAGTTAAGTTCGTCGGGTTAAATTAATCGATGTTAGTTTCATCAAAAGGAGTATCGATGTTAGTTTCATCGAAAGGAGTATCGATGTTAGTTTCATCGAAAGGAGTATCGATGTTAGTTTCATCAAAGGGAGTTATCGATGTTAGTTTCATCGAAAGGAGTTATCGATTAGTTAAATCGAAGGAGTTATCGAATATAGTTTATTCGATGGAGTTAATCGATTAGAGTTAAATCAAAGGAGTTAATCGAATATAGTTTATTCGAATAGAGTAAATGAGTTAATCAAATATAGTTTATTCGAATAGAGTTAGAGGAGTTATCGAATATAGTTTATTCGACAGGAGTTAAGTGAATTAGTTAAGTTAAACTAAGTGAATTAGTTAAGTGAATTGGTTAAGTTAACCAAAGTGAATTAGTCGAGTTAATCAAAGTGATTAGTTCAGTTAATCGAGATAAGTAAATCAAGTTAGGTTAATCGAGTTGAATTAGTCAGTCGAGTTAATAAATTGAGTTAGTCAAACCAAGTAAAACCAGTTAGAGTTGATCGGTTAGAATTAACCGGTTAGAGTTAATCAATCAGAGTTAATCAAATAGAGTTAAGTAAAATTAGAACTGACTAGAGATTAGTAAATTGAATGGTTTTCTAAGTGTCTATCTGATGTTGGTTTCGACCTTCGGGATTTATACTTAGGGAATTGTTCTCATACTAGTTCACAGTCAGGGACTGATAGTTGGGGAAGAGTAGTGATTTGTAAATAAGCAAATGGAAAACGTTTTCCAGTGTTAATAACATATATTTTCTAAACATAGAAAATAAGGCAATGTGAATATATATATAGATATATGTTGATGATTTACCGATATAATTTCCATCTGGAAATAATATCGTTGTTTGCACACTTGTTTTTCTTTGATGGTTAAATCACAGACTATCGAAGTTTTGACCATTTTAACGTTGTTAATATGGAGAGACCGGTTGGATTATTATCCAAAGAACCACTTTGTATTGGCATAAGCGTTGTGAATCATATATGCCAAAGATAATTGAAGACGGAGTAAAATGCAAGGGCTGTTGTATAAGTCTTAGATAACAGTGACTAAGATGGATATACTGAATAGTGCCTTCGGTTTGTCCAGTCCCAGGACAACTTGTATGGACGAATGTCTGACAGAGTATATCCAATGGATCGTGTAAGTTGATCTGTTCAAACGTATTCACGTTTGGTGGCGGAGGAATTCGTTTCTTTTAGCTGTATACCCGTGTTATTTTTGGATAAGTCAATTTGTGATTTGGCGGGTATGACGATGTGACATTCTAAGTGAATGAGGATGACTTGTATGAATGAATGTCTGACAGAGTATTTCCAGAAAGGTCACGTACATTGATTTCTTCAACTATACCAAGAGTGGAAGCGGAGAAAGTGCTATTGTATACATAACTGTTATATTTCAAAGTTATGTTATCTATTATATGTTATTCGTTCCGCTGTGAGGTTCGTGTTACTCTGATGTTGTGTTCTTCTTCTTCTTCTATTCTAAGTTTCTATCTTATCTATTCTCACCCTCTAATTTCTTTCATTAATTACCGGGATTTTTCGATGTTTTGGTTATCGACATCGTGCTTATGTCGATAACCAAAGTCGCCGAAAATCCGGGTCGTTACTGTTACGGGCAGTCAAGTAGTTCAGGATTTTTCAGATATATCTAAGGGAGCTTGGAGCAGGAGGCTTCAGCGTTATCTAGTTATAGTGCTGTTCCGTTGTATTGTAAGTGTTGTACTCTGATAAGTGTATGTTATACAGTTAAGATTTTGTATTTCAAAGATATGATATATTATATTTTGTTCCGCTGCGATGTGAGATTCTGTGTTGTTATTTCTGTTCTTCTTCTATCTGTTTCTTCTTAAAAAAAATGTTCCGTATTTTCGTGATATTTGGGTTGGACGTATGATGTATATAGTCAACTCTGATGTTACGGAAATCTGGGTCATTACACTTGGCGACTATTTTAAAATTTGATTTGGACATATCTCAAAATCTACACGACGAAATCCCGATTTTTCTCTTCCACTAGAAAGATATACTCCACCAGCTCCACACATTTCTTGTTTCACAGAAATCCGATTTAAAACGAACTCTGTACATTCAGTTGAAGTTCGAATCGCCAATTTACGAACTGCAGCGCCATTTCGAGCTCGTTTATAATTATATTATAAACTATACGTTCAACTGTCGACGATTGAATATATTCGTTATTCAAATTCAAATTCCAAGCTGAATTAAATATCGCAGATGATCCGGTTCACACCATATCGCCATTTCAGCCAATTCTGATTATTTCAGAATTAAATATATTATTTAATTTATTATTTTAAATTAAATAATCACCATTATTTAATTCTATGACCATTTAATCCTCTAAACCACCATTGATATAATCAAATAAACTAATCTTAATACCTCTGCCAATGCGGGTCATTACAATCTTCCCCACTTAAAATAATTTCGTCCTCGAAATTGCTAAAAGGTAGAGGACGACCCTATCGACTGGTTAGAACACATTTTTTCACTTCTTAACTTCAGTTTCAACTGAACCAAATTTAATTTCAATTAAATTATTAATTAATTCTTACCAACGAAAATTTTCAAAAATTCTGAAAATTTTCTAACACCTTAACTCTTCGAAAAATTTCGCCAGCACCTCCTTCGTACTGGTCAATACATCAAACCACCATTCGCTTCTCTGGGCCATCACCATCCCAAAAGAAAATCAAACAGCCAAGCGGCTTGCCAATTCGGCTCATCAAAATCTCATACCCAATATATATAATAAACTGGTACCTTTTTGTCGGGCATATCGTTATATCCCTCACATCTGCTATCAATTCAGCATATACCAATGTCATGCCAGTCAACTTCAAATCAGATTTATCTCCAATACAACCATTCGCTTATATCCAAGCCAACTCCCATTTCACTCAAGTTCAATTCTTGATTTTCAATTCCTTAACTCCTCAATGCAATACCATTTCGGATTCTAATTTCACAAATCCAATCTTATTCGTTTTCAATTCAACTTCAGTTACCACTTAACTGACTTTACTTTAATTCAAATCTGCTTTCACAAAATTTTTGTTAAATTTGTTTTTAATTTAAACAATCTTTCCCCGGGAGTTTTTAAACAGTGTACTCTTTTCAAAAATCAGTTTTCCCTTTTGAACATTCAACTGAGCCCAAAATCAATATTCCATTAGTTAAATCACTTCTCTATTTCTATATCAATATTTGTTAACCAAATATTTTCAATAACTATATTGGCCTTTTATGTTATTTGGAAAACATTTCCGAATATCGCCTTCCTTTATTTTTCTAAACTTTAGAAAATACATGCTATTTATAATTGGAAAATATCCCAATTACTTATCTCTTTTCCAATCTCGTATTTTCTATACTTAGGAAATATTCTTTATTATATTTCCAAGCTTACACTTATTTGGGTTAAAACGGATGTTGTGTAAAACATCGTTACGACAACCCAAATACTATATTCAACTAACTCTTATTCAACATTGATCTTCGAGCCAGAAATCTTACTGTTCATTTGTTAATAATGCAATCAATCAAGTTGGGGTATAACTACCTCTCAGACCTTGACTGAATAACATTTATAACATCAAAACAGATATGACTACTTACTCGAAAAAATCAATACCATACAAACCAATTATTCACCTTTAAATACGTATACACCTTCTCTTTCTATTCTTACTAGATTTTATTCTAGACTTCCTTTTTGATTATACTATTCTATTTCTAAGTTCGTTTTCTTATCGACTTCTATATATTTTGATATGTTAATTTCTAACTATCAAATTATCTTAAAAATATTCTAACTCCTTAAATTCTTGGAAAAATTTGCCATAACCTCCTTTGTACTAGGAGCATCGGGAAAATCCCCAAACTACCACACAGGCCTTCTCCAATCAAAAAGAAAAAGAAAAGCCAAGCGGCTAGCCGATACGGCGCATAAAATCTCATATATAAATTAAATACATACCTTTCGTCGAGCATTATATTTATATACCTTCATACCTTTTCCATACATATCTCATGTATATTTATACATTTCTAATTCATTTCCACTTAATCCAATCGTTTTAACTTAGTTCGTTAAGTGATTTTCAAATTACTGGTTTGCCCATTTCACTTTCATATTTGAGTATACATGTTCAAATATAAGTTTAACTTGTTTATCAACTAATCGAATTCCATTTCAAATTTTATTTGAATTTCCCATATTCAAATTCCATTTCAATTCTCTTATTCAAATTCTATACTTGAATTTCATTTCAAATTTCTTATTCAAAACCCCATTTGAATTTCATTTCAAATCTCTTATTCAAATTCCATATTTGAATTTCATTATTCAAATCTATTTGAATTCTCTTTATTTCATTTTAATTCCCTTTGAATCTTCTATATTCAAATTTCAAATTCAATTCTATTTGAATCTTCTTTATTCAAATTTCCTTTCAATAAGTCTCGGTTTCAATTCCTTTTGAAATCGATATTTCTACCTTACCTTTGGAAAATAGATTTCCCTTTCAATTTCATACTTGTATTTTTTTATTTCTGAATTATTCAATGATAATTCTCTTCACTTCATTTTATAAACTTCGTTTATAAAAGAACTTTTTATAAACTTCGTTTATAAAGGAACTTCTCGTTTTATTTCTTTTAAAACGAGTTAATATTTCAAATCTATTTAAAAGTTCAAATTATATATATTCAAATTCTATTTTGAAATTCAACACCACTTGTCTTTCTTAAAACAAATTCAAAACAGTATCTTTGGTAGTAATTCGTCACTTACAACTCGAAAATGAATACTGATGATGCAGCTGTCATCATCAGAATCTATTTCCCAGCGATCGAAGTGAGTTCAATACTATAAAACCATTTCTAAACATTTCACTTTGAAATTCATTTCAAAATATAATTCACACTGCTTGTAAAACAATTTAAAATCTCCCAGGATCTTAAATTTTCCTTGTTTTTAATCCAAATCCATTTAAAAACACTTATCCAATTCTCCAGAATTTTAATTCAATTTCTGGTTTTAATTTCAGATTTAACTCATCTGATTTCACGTATTTCACTTATATGAATTCTGATTGGTTATTTACATAACCATTTAATTTATAATCTTACTCGATTATAATAACAATCAATATATCCAATATATATCTAAATATACGTTTTGTAAACTATTTTCATTTACCCTCTTTTCAAAACATACCATGACGGTTCATCGTATTCGAGTGTTTAGTAACTCCTACCGATACAGTGGATCAAACTGATCGACCAGAACTCATAAACGACTCAACCAATGAATCTCCACAATATAAAACAAATTTTTATATCAATAACAAATACGTTCACTCGTATATATACACTCAATCTCAGTCTAGGGTATTACTAACCCTATCTCTACCGAGTCACGCCACAGAGCCAAGTAATTCTTAACCTAAGCTCTGATACCAACTGTAACGACCCGGATTTTGAGCGACTTTGGTTATCGACATAAGCACGATGTCGATAACCAAAACGTCGAAAAATCCTGGTAATTAGTGAAAGAAATTAGAGGGTGAGGAAAGATAAGATAGAAAATTTGAATAGAAGAAGAAGAAGAACACAACATCAGAGTAACACGAATCTCACAGCGGAACGAATAAATATATTTCATAACATAACTTTGAAATACAAACTTGGTACTTGAATATACATATCATTATCAAAGTACAGCACTTACAACACAGCGGAAATAAACTATAGCTATATGACCCTGAAACCTCCTGCTCCAAGCTCTTCCAGTATATCTGTAAATCCCGACTACTTGACTGCCCGTACAAATTTAGGCACCCAAGAGTTTAGGGAAAACAACAAAGTAAACTCCGGGTCAGTCATGGGACTGGTATGAGTAAAACAGTTTAAAACAGTTGAACAAGTAAATGATATCTCATAAGACCACGCCGCATAACGGAACGGGTTTTTCCCTTACGAGAATCCAAAATATCTTTATATCAAAAACCTTTTGATATTATAATAATGTCTATCAACCACAGTATATATATATAATCATCTAGCAGAAACGCTTCCATCTCACGTTCTACATATATAGTATACAATCAAAACCGCAAGCACGTATTGGGTAATGGATTTCCAACTATGACAAGGTATGGATCCACCTTTCGCTCGTGTACCTCTAGAGAGGAATACACTGGGTTCAACAAGAACATCTTGCAACCCGGCCACACATGACCGACCACTCATTTCGCTTGAGTGTATCGAATGTATATCACCAACAGTTGGGATCAACAACCGTTTCCCGAATGGGACAGTATCAACAATAGATTTTTAGAAGTAAATGAAACTCTAGATCAGGTGATTATACACCCTACTTCGGTGCGACCGACTTAGCCATGCTGCCTGCCCGATTTCTGTCATTTACCGGATGATGAGGCTAGAAGCTACGCTTTATCATCATACTAGATTCACTTTTAATGCAACATCGTCAAATCCATCAAATCACCGATCGACGTCCTCAACCATACATTATGTGTTAGTTAAAAGAAGTTTCCTTCTCCGCTTCCACTCTTGGTACAGTTGGAGAAATCAATATACGTGATCGTCTGGAAATACTCTGTCAAACATCCGTCCATACAAGTCATCCAGGAACAGGATGAACCGAAGGCACTATTCTGTAAACAGGATAGCCCTTGCATAACTCCGTCTTCAATTTCCTTTGGCATATATGATTCGCAACGGTTATGCCAATACAGAGTGGTTCTTTGGATTTTTGAAAGGTGGATTTTCACTTTTGTTTCTGCTGCGTATTGCGGCTGATCTTTTTGAGAGAGTATTTACCAAAGAGAAAAAAAAATAAGGGTTTAAAGAATGGAAATGGGTATTTATAGGATTAAGATTTGCTGTGAAGAGGTGTGGTGGCCTTTGTTTTGACCAGAAGAGGAATTAAAGGAGTAGGAATGTCCATGCTCTTTTTTTTTTTAATTTGGTGGCATCGCAAGACCCTCACGTTTAGGTTGAGAAACTAATATTTGAGGGTACCCTGCTTTCATTCATTACGATTTGCTATCGACCGAAATAAGAATACCGTTATACTCAGCAAGGTGTTACGATCCCAAAAATATAATAATACCGGTTGATTAACTCATATTTTGAAACTTCAAAATGTTGATTTCAGGGTGCGAAATACTTCAAATAAAAAAGTCGCTTATTTAATTAATTAAAAGTTACAGTAAAATTCTAAAAATTAAATTATCACTATGTCCCAAAAGAACCTTGTCTAAATTCAAACCCGATATCTAGTTATATCGAATAATCCGTTACGGTCAATAAACGATTCCATGGCGACTATTTTAAAATTTGATTTGGACATATCTCAAAATCTACCCGACGAAATCCCGATTTTTCTCTTCCACTAGAAAGATATACTCCACCAGCTCCACACGTTTCTTGTTTCACAGAAATCCGATTTAAAACGAACTCTGTACATTCAGTTGAAGTTCGAATCGCCAACTTACGAACTGCAGCGCCATTTCGAGCTCGTTTATAATTATATTATAAACTATACGTTCAACTGTCGACGATTGAATATATTCGTTATTCAAATTCAAATTCCAAGCTGAATTAAATATCGCAGATGATCCGGTTCACACCATATCGCCATTTCAGCCAATTCTGATTATTTCAGAATTAAATATATTATTTAATTTATTATTTTAAATTAAATATTCACCATTATTTAATTCCATGACCATTTAATCCTCTAAACCACCATTGATATAATCAAATAAACTAATCATAATACCTCTGCCAATGCGGGTCATTACAATTTATTTCTGAAATAGTCGGAAATAGTGAATTGACGATATGGTGTGAACTGGACAATTTAAAATATATATAATTCAGTTTGCAATTTGATTTCGAATAACGAATATAATATTTAATCGAAGTTTAAACGTATAATTATATTATAATTAAAATCGAGCTCGAAATGGTGCAGCAGTTCGCTATTTGGCGATTTGAACTTTAACTGAATATACAGGGTTCGTTTTAAATCGGATTTCTGTAAAACAAGAAAAATTAGGAGCTGGTGAAGTTTATTTTTCTAACAGAAGAGAAAAATCGGGATTTCATTGTGTAGATTCTAATTTATGTCCAAATCAAATTTTAGAAAAGTCGCTATGGAATTCCTTTGAAATTTATAAATATATATTTATATTATAAAAGGATTTTATATATAAATCGAATACTGATATAACTGGGAATATTGAAATATAGAGTTATAAATCCAATTGAAGTTGTATGATATTCTAGTGTGGATATATAAAATAATATAAAATTATTTTTATTTAATTTAATTATTTTTAAATAAATTTATATATATTTAAATGGGTTATTTAGAGCTTTAGAAATAGCCAGTTTTGCAAACGACCTCCGTTTTCGATGAAACTAATTTTGTTGGATCCGTAATATCAAATTATTGTTAGATTTCAAGTTTATTGATTTTTAGAGCCAGTATGTGGCCGCACATATTTTTAATGTGAAAAACAACCAGTATTTCGATGGTTAAAAATACGCTGTGTGAGAAAACAGAGTCAGAATTCGATGAAACCAGTTTCGTTGTGTCCATAATGTCGAACTGTAGTTGCAGGTCCAGTTTCGTGATTTTTGGATGTCATGTATGATTACAGGAATTTTAAAGGACAAATAAAAACAGCATTTGATTATAATTTAATATAATACTCAACAGAAAATATCTAAATTTGCTATAAATACACCACTAATATCCCTAAACCTAATTCAATCTCATTCAACGGTCAAAGAAAATCCGTCGTCACTCCGTGAAACGACCCAAACTTCCCAGTAAAGGAAAGCCTGGATTGCTTTAAGAACGACACACATCAGAACATAAACTGAAGAACATTTTATCGCTGATTACAACAATTACATCAGAGTACAAGAATATAGCAGAGTATGAATACTTACTACAAAATAGAAATACAATAATATCAGAGTTTTAAATTACATTTAAATAGCAGCGGAAAATATTACAAATATACAACTGAAAGGAATACACGAATACAGAGCTTTCCGAATACCGTTTCAGCTGTAAGCCAGGATCCTGTAAATATATCTGCAAAAAGCTACTCGACTGCCCGTGTGGAAAATATGGGCACCCGAGTTTTCCAGTGAAACAAACTACAGGTCAGTCATGGGACTGGTATGAGAAATCTTAACTAAACTTATCTAATAATAAGGCTAATCACAGGACCACGCCGCTAACGCGGAACGGGTTTACTCCATTGGATTGCCAGTGCATAAATTAAAGTAAATCGTTAAACAACGCAATGCTTTTTGGAAAAATGAAACCATTATAAGACCCAAGTCCCATCACACAATGCAACGCAAACCGGAGGATAGGGTTTTACCTTATAATGGTCAAAAGATGCTTGATACGATAAAACGGATTTGATATTAGTGTGTATATCTTTGGGTATATATATTTCAAAAACAATTTCAATCATAATGTATTAATCATAGACGGCATAGTACCCCATCCTACTATGTCGCCATACTAGTTCTACAATCAAAACCGCAAGGTCGTATTGGAAATTGGATTTCCATCATGAGTCGAGGCTAGGGGAAAGCTCCTCTCCGATTCGAGACACTCTAGCAAATGCCTCAGGATCCCCCGCAGTGAACCCTTGGATCTTCAGGGCCTGTCCCTACCTAAGGGTAGTGGATTAATTATGCCTGAACACACGCTTCCCGGTTCCTTTGAACCTATAATATGACTACTATCGGCCTATAAAAATCAGAGGCGCCTCAAAATCCATCATCCACATAAGTAAAATGCCAGGTCGTGTCAAAGCACAGACACTACCACTAGCTAGAAAGAAACGTGTGCACTCCCTGCAGTCCATATCTCGTTTTTGACTCATACCGGGGTGTGAGGCTCGCGAAGTTACGATATACACAAAGCTATGCCGTAATAGGCTATGCTTTGATCATCCCACAAGGCCCTGCTTTTTAACAAAAGCCTTGATCAATTACATCTTGGTGTGCCACATTGACAATTCACGCCATGCGATCAATCACTATTAATATATACCAGGGTGTTAAGTAGAGAATAAATCCTCCACCACCAAACAGACATACATTAACAGAAATCGATTTAATTCACATGGAATGAAATCCAATGTCAGACACGCATCCATTTACTAGCTTATGCTCTGGGTCTGAGCGAAAACCAAATCCGAACAATCAACAATAGTCCAGACGACCACCACTGAAATCCCTTCAAGGTAGCTACTCCCATCAGGGTCTCTGTAGCAACACATCCATTTGATGTGAAGATCGTCGGTCTTCGACCACCGTATTCATCTTCGACTCTTCATCGTCGTAGAAATTATTCGGAATGGGTTAAACCCGGTCTTTCCGAATTACTCTCGTATTTTTATAATTAAAATCAAGTATTATTAAAAACACATCCAACGCCTCATTCCAATTCAGAATATTCTTTTAAATAAAATATTCACAATATTCTTAAATCTTTTCTTTAAAGATTTATTAAAACCCCAATTTGGTTTTAAACATCAAAAATCATTATTCAATGATTATTTAAATTTAAGAAATCAATCTTATTCTTAACTGGGTTAAAGAACTAATGTTATTTAAAACATAGTTCACGGTAAACCCCAAATCGTCTTCCATAAACTATGGAATCTTCACAGAAATCAAATCAATATATAATCGTTATAAATTTCTGTATCCGACCCATAATATAAATGGAATAACGGCAAAACCCTTTTAAATTCCATATGTAGTATCGGTCTTCTTTTACAGAAGCTTATCTCGGTTATTATTAATTCGAATTCCATTCAATTCCAATTTAATATATTAAATTGGAAATTTTAACTTTTTGGAAAATTCCCATTTGAATCTTAATAAAAGATTTATAAATTCCAAATCATAATCTTCACTGTCAGTTGAGTTAAATAACAAATGTCGCTTAAAAACATAGTTCACAATAAACCCAACTCACATTCATCTTATTCCAATCACTAAATAAAATTGAAAACTTTAATAATCTAAATTAAAAGTTTATTCTTTTCATACGGGGTTTTAAGAACAGTGTTATTTAAGACACTATTCGCGACAAACCCAAAATCCAATTTATTCAATTAAATCTTCAACTAAATATTAGCAAATTGGAAAACTTCATTTAATCTTAATTTAATGATTTATTCTAGTTAATAACTAGTTTATTTCAATAAAAATTTTTTTTTTAAAAATATATTCTTTTTCAAAAATATCCCTTTTATAAGACATTTTCTAAAATATTCTTTATTGGAATATGACTCCATCAACAACCATATATTGTATGAAATCAACAATCGTGATAAATAATTATCAAACACCCAAATAACAACCAGAGTGGATTTTATAACTGAGTGAGCATTAAAGTAAATAATTGACGCTCATCACAGACTGTCAATCCATCGATTGATAGACAACTAAATATTGGGATTAGTGTATGTCCAGTATCATCGCAATACCCGTGTGGGGTTTCATCCATCAACCAAATAATAAACAATTTGTGCACTTGGGCGAAGTGTGAAAATTATCGACCAAAACACATAAACAAGTCAGATGACTTGTGAATGGAAGTGTAATATTCATTTAGAAAATACTAACAATATATTTTACACATCAAACATTACAACATCACGGACATCTATTTCAATCCTTTTTATTGTGTACAAATGACAAAAAAAACTTAACTTTTATTTCATCTAGCAAAAATGTTGTTTTATTCATATGTGACATTTTCCAATCAAAATGTTAATTTCTCCACTGTAACATTTAAAATAAAAGTAAATGTTACTTTCTCTAATGTCAAATAAAGAAAAACTAATTTATCATAAGATTTTTCTAATAGAATGACAATTTCTAATGGCATTTTAAATATGGTGACATTTCTAACCAACATGATATTATAATTCTAACCTAACCTTACATAACCCAAATGATATTATAGCTCCAATGTGACATTTCATATCAAAGTGATATTATAATTCTTTACGTGAAAGAAAAAGGGTAATCTTTCTTTTATTATAATCTTTTTATTCTAAACATTCTAACACAACTATTAAATTGGGTTCAATGACATGTTTTGATAAAAATGTAATTTTTATTCCAATTAACATGTTTTGACAAATCTTATATTTTCAACCAAACCAGACTATATTAACAAAAGTGAATATTCTTCTTGTTAATCCAAATTTAACCAACGATGTCATTTTCTTTCACTAATCAAGTTTAATCAAAAATGTGATTTTCTATCCAATCCTTCTAAATATACAAAAATGTAAATTTTTGCCTAATACTTTTAAATCTACAAAAATGTATATCTTTACCTCATCCTTTATAATTACCCAAAAATGTATGATTTGGTCTTATCCTCTTTAATATAACAAAAATGAATACTTTTAATTCATTCTTTTACCTTTGACCAAAATGCATAATTTAGTCTAATCCTTTCAATGTACGAGATATGGTAATTTTGTAAAATCTAGGCAATGCAACAAAGCATGATAATTTTGCTTAATCTTTTCAATGCCATAAAATATGATAATTTTGTTTAATCCTTTCAATGCAGCAAAAACATGGTAATTTTTTGTGAAACTCTTTTAAATGGCCAAAATGATAATTTTAGTTAACTCTTCTTGATGTAAACAAAACTATATACTTTGATCTACTTCTTTTTAATGTAAACAAATGTTCATTTTTGTTTAATAATTTTTAATACCCAAAAATATTCATTTTTGTTTAATCCCTTTTAATACACAAAAATATTCATTTTTGTCTCACTAATCAAGTTTTGACCAAACAAGTTATTTTATTTCACTAATCATGTTTCGACAAAATGTTATTCTTATATAATCCTTATTGAATGACAAAAATGTTATTTTTTTTTGTCAAACTCTTTACAATGTGTCAAAATGAATGTTTTAATTCATTCCTTTTCAAAGTGATGAAAATGAATGAATTACTTCATTATTTTCAAAGTGCCAAAATGTTTGGTTTAATCTCTATAACTATATTTCTAATCAAAATGTCATTTTTATTTTGCACATTTCAAATAAAAATGTTGTTTTATTTCCAAGGTACATTTGTGAGGAAATGTTGTTTTATTCCACTGTAACATTTACTAGAAAATGTTATTTTATTTCAAGGTAACATTCATTTGAAAATGTTATTTCATTTCAAAAATCATGTTTTGACAAAAGATGTTATTTCACTTATAATACCACAATTTATAAAAATGATATTTTTATTTCTATTGTAACATTTATATAAAAATGTTATTTTATTTCACTAAACATTCTTTTGAAAAAATGCTATTTTAATTCACTAATCATTGTTGACAAAAAATGTTGATTTTATTCACTAATCATATTTGACCAAAAATGTTGATTCTTTATTTATTAATCAAATTTCTAATCAAAATATAATTTTTATTTTACATAACAAACTTCAAATAAAAATGTTGTTTTTACATTTTCATAGCAGATTTCAAATCAAAAATATCATTTTGATTTGCATAATCATATTTCAAGTAAAATGTTGTTTTAGTCAATAGTGTGATTTTCCTTCTTTTAATGTAAACAAAATAATGATTCTTGTCTAGTCCTTTTTATGTAAACAAAATAACTATTTCGTCTAACCTTTTTGAATAAACCAAAATGTTTCTTTTATCATATTTAACATTTTTAAACAAAAGTATTCTTTTTAATCCTGTTTAACATTTCTCATTGACAAAAGTGTTTAATTTGTTTAAATCAATCTAATTAACACAAAATTGTTTAACGTAATCTAATTAACACAAACCACCACAACCATCATCATCAACAAACAACAAATACAATACCATACATCCCAAAATTGAATTTAATTAACATACACACGTGGAATTTAAATAACGAAATATAATCAAATTTTAATTATTTTTAAATATAGAAATCTCACCTTTGTTTTGAAGCAGATCTATACATTACATTCAGTACAGAACAAATCATGAATAGTAACAAACAGGGATTAACTATGGATTGATGGAAATAAATTAGGATTATTTCTAATTATTTAAAGAAAAAAATAAATTTCTCATCGATGATTTAAATTCTGATTAGTTCATAACTAGAATTTGACCAAAATTTGATATGCTCAGTTTCAGTCCTGGTCAGTCTAGGCGCGTAGGTCTCGGTCTCACGATTCCAACGCTTCTGAAATCGTTCGATTTCGTTTCTGTTTGAAGAAGTTATGGTAGTTAACACATCAATTACATTAATTTGAATAATTAATTAATATAATTAAATTAATACATCACTAATCCTTCTCTTCCACTATCGTTGCTTTCTGAACGCAACAGGAACCCAAAACCTCGATTAGGACTTTCCATCGTCGTTACTCCTACTCCAGATCGGACCCGGATCGCCACACACCCCTTGAACCGCCTCGAGGCCGCCGACCTCCCTCCACAACCGCTGCCAACTCGCACGTGCCCCACTCCCCAAATTCGAACCCCAACGCGCCACCTTCCCGACGAAATTCCGACCCTATCCGAGCCCAAGGCCCCATCTCATCCGTATGGATTTGTAGAGTTCGATCTCCTCTTCGATTTGGAACCAAGTTTGTTGATTTTCGTTGTCTGGATTGGAAGAATTTAGCATTTGAAATCAAGATGATTCTGGCCATTAAAAAGAACATACGGCGGCTATACAGTGAATGGATTAGGGTTAGCGTATTGGTATGGTATTTATAAGCGTATTTTCTATTTAATTTATTTAATTAATTCAAAAATTCATGTTTACCAATACGAACACCAAATCAAACCCAACGAGTGTCACCCCTAGCTAATAACCCCTGTTCCGGACACAATGGAACATGTTTCGTAACCCAATTCGGCTGTTACGGTATGTTATTCTTTTAATTTAATTAAAAATCATTTAATTATTAAATTCAACCGTACATTTTAAATTACCGGGGCCACATACTGACTCTAAAAATTATAGAAAAATTATTTCTAGTTATGTTTTGACGATACGGTTCTAACGAGACTAATTTCGTCGAATTCTGAGACCATTTGAAAAATGGCTATTTTTAAGCTGATTAAATTTGACCGAAACTGACAAAACACGTTTTCCTTTGCCACGCTCACATATTGATCCGAAAAATTATGAAAATTGAAATTTAGCAATAATTTGACATTCCGGTTCCAACAAAAGTGGTTTTGTCGAAAACCGAGGTCATTTGAAAAATGACTATTTTCAAGGCTAATATATTTAATATTAAAAATACATTTTTAAACAAATAAATTCCGAAACTCAAAATATATAAGTCTTTACTGTTTTTCAATGCAGAAACGTCATTCCGAACTCAATGGAAGTGGTTTCGAGCCGAAATTCCATCATATGTGAAAAGTAGTCTTTCGGGCCCTATATAATATATATATATATATATATATATATATATATAAAAAAAAAAATTCTACAATGACTTTTCTTAAAATTGAATTGGCCATAACTTTTGATTTTTAAAACGAAATTTCAGTTTTTCAGATTCGTTGGAAAGATATGATTAAACAGATTTAAATATTTCTGGTTTCGTTCAATGCTGGTTTAAAATGAATCCTGTACAGTCTGTCAAAGTTCAAATTCAAAATTTCAAACTGCAGCGCTGTTTTAAACTCCTTTTATAATTAAACTAAATTTATTCATTTTAAAGCAGATTTTTAGTCGTTCTTATTTAAAGTAAATTACTTTAATTATTAAAAATTCCCTTAAAATTTCTAAAATAAAAATTTTAAATTGGCCCCAAATTCCGGGTCGTTACAATCGCCCCCTCTTAAAATCTTTTCGTCCTCGAAAAGGAATGGAGCTAAAAGTTGTTAAATTAACCAACTCAACTTTATTGGTTTACATAATGTTGTTAGTTAAATTAATTATCATTTCAACACTTTTATTAGTTAAACTAATAATCAAACATCACAACCAGCAATCCATTGGGCGATTAACTTTTCAAATATATATATATATATATATATGTATATATAACTTTTATATATAGCTAAAAATCATATTTTTAGTGCAAATCACTGCAGTGTCTCCTAACTAAGTTTTGGTTCTCATACCAGTCAATGGAAATATATAGAAATCCCACCTTCGAGACTCGAACATAAATACTGGTGATGGTCGACCTATCACCAGAATTACCTCCGGGCGACTAGAGTGTGATTCTATATCTATCCAGTATATTAAAACTTCGAATATCCGTTAATTACTCGTATATTCAAAATCCTTATATACTCAATTGTCCACATTAAAATAATAATATACTCAAATACGTATTTTTAGATAAAATTTTCAAAACTAAATTTGTTCTCATTTTTTTAAAGAAAATAATACTCTTCACATTCGTTCTAGGATACTACCGATCCTATCTCTAACGATTTATTCTCATTGGATATTACTAACCCAATCTATGATGAATTCTTTCGTTCGGTTCTAATGTGTCTTGTTCTCGAGCTCTGTAAACCTAAGCTCTGATACCAACTGAAACGACCCAAACTTCCCAGTAAAGGAAAGCCTGGATTGCTTTGAGAACAACACACATCAGAACATAAACTGAAGAACATTTTATCGCTGATTACAACAATTACATCAGAGTACAAGAATATAGCAGAGTATGAATACTTATTACAAAATAGAAATACAATAATATCAGAGTTTTAAATTACATTTAAATAGCAGCGGAAAATATTACAAATATACAACTGAAAGGAATACACGAATACAGAGCTTTCCGAATACCGTTTCAGCTGTAAGCCAGGATCCTGTAAATATATCTGCAAAAAGCTACTCGACTGCCCGTGTGGAAAATATGGGCACCCGAGTTTGCTAGTAAAACAAACTACAGGTCAGTCATGGGACTGGTATGAGAAATCTTAACTAAACTTATCTAATAATAAGGCTAATCACAGGACCACGCCGCTAACGCGGAACGGGTTTACTCCATTGGATTGCCAATGCATAAATTAAAGTAAATCGTTAAACAACGCAATGCTTTTTGGAAAAATGAAACCATTATAAGACCCAAGTCCCATCACACAATGCAACGCAAACCGGAGGATAGGGTTTTACCTTATAATGGTCAAAAGATGCTTGATACGATAAAACGGATTTGATATTAGTGTGTATATCTTTGGGTATATATATTTCAAAAACAATTTCAATCATAATGTATTAATCATAGACGGCATAGTACCCCATCCTACTTTGTTGCCATACTAGTTCTACAATCAAAACCGCATGGTCGTATTGGAAATTGGATTTCCATCATGAGTCGAGGCTAGGGGCAAGCTCCTCTCTGATTCGAGACACTCTAGCAAATGCCTCAGGATCCCCCGTAGTGAACCCTTGGATCTTCAGGGCCAGTCCCTATCTAAGGGTAGTGGATTAATTATGCCTGAACACACGCTTCCCGGTTCCTTTGAACCTATAATATGACCACTATCGGCCTATAAAAATCCGAGGCGCCTCAAAATCCATCATCCACATAAGTAAAATGCCAGGCCGTGTCAAAGCACTGATACTACCACTAGCTAGAAAGAAACGTGTGCACTCCCTGCAGTCCATATCCCGTTTTTGACTCATACCGGGGTGTGAGGCTCGCGAAGTCACGATATACACAAAGCTATGCCATAATAGGCTATACTTTGATTATCCCACAAGGCCCTGCTTTTCAACAAAAGCCTTGATCAATTGCATCTTGGCGTGCCACATTGACAATTCACGCCATGCGATCAATCACTATTAATACATACCAGGGTGTTAAGTAGAGAATAAATCCTCCACCACCAAACAGACATACATAAACAGAAATCGATTTAATTCACATGGAATGAAATCCAATGTCAGACACGCATCCATTTACTAGCTTATGCTCTGGGTCTGAGCGAAAACCAAATCCGAACAATCAACAATAGTCCGGACGGCCACCGCTGAAATCCCTTCAAGGTAGCTACTCCCATCAGGGTCTCTGTAGCAACACATCCATTCGATGTGAAGACCGTCGGTCTTCGAACACCGTCTTCATCTTCGACTCTTCATCGTCGTAGAAATTATTCAGAATGGGTTAAACCCGGTCTTTCCGAATAACTCTCGTATTTTTATAATTAAAATCAAGTATTATTAAAAACACATCCAACGCCTCATTCCAATTCAGAATATTCTTTTAAATAAAATATTCACAATATTCTTAAATCTTCTCTTTAAAGATTTATTAAAACCCCAATTTGGTTTTAAACATCAAAAATCATTATTCAATGATTATTTAAATTTAAGAAATTAATCTTATTCTTAACTGGGTTAAAGAACTAATGTTATTTAAAACATAGTTCACAGTAAACCCAAAATCGTCTTCCATAAAATATGGAATCTTCACAGAAATCAAATCAATATATAATCGTTATAAATTTCTGGATCTGACATATAATATAAATGGAATAACGGCAAAACCCTTTTAAATTCCATATGTAGTATCAGTCTTCTTTTACAGAAGCTTATCTCGGTTGTTATTAATTCGAATTCCATTCAATTCCAATTTAATATATTAAATTGGAAAATTTTACTTTTGGAAAATTCCCATTTGAATCTTAATAAAAGATTTATAAATTCCAAATCATAATCTTTACTGTCAGTTGAGTTAAAGAACAAATGTCGCTTAAAAACATAGTTCACAATAAACCCAACTCACATTCATCTTATTCCAATCACTAAATAAAATTGAAAACTTTAATAATCTAAATTAAAAGTTTATTCTTTTCATACGGGGTTTTAAGAACAGTGTTATTTAAGACACTATTCACGACAAACCCAAAATCCAATTTATTCAATTAAATCTTCAACTAAATATTAGCAAATTGGAAAACTTCATTTAATCTTAATTTAATGATTTATTCTAGTTAATAACTAGTTTATTTCAATAAAAATATATTTTTCTAAAATATATTCTTTTTCAAAAATATCCCTTTTATAAGACATTTTCTAAAATATTCTTTATTGGAATATGACTCCATCAACAACCATATATTGTATGAAATCAACAATCGTGATAAATAATTATCAAAAACCCAAATAACAACCAGAGTGGATTTTATAACTGAGTGAGCATTAAAGTAAATAATTGACGCTCATCACAGACTGTCAATCCATCGATTGACAGACAACTAAATATTGGGATTAGTGCATGTCCAGTATCATCCCAATACCCATGTGGGGTTTCATCCATCAACCAAATAATAAACTATTTGTGCACTTGGGCGAAGTGTGAAAATTATCGACCAAATCACATAAACAAGTCAGATGACTTTTGAATGGAAGTGTAATATTCATTTAGAAAATACTAACAATATATTTAACACATCAAACATTACAACATCACGGACATCTATTTCAATCCTTTTTATTGTGTATAAATGACAATAAAAATCTTAACTTTTACTTCATCTAGCAAAAATGTTGTTTTATTCATATGTGACATTTTCCAATCAAAATGTTAGTTTCTCCACTGTAACATTTAAAATAAAAATAAATGTTACTTTCTCTAATGTCAAATAAAGAAAAACTAATTTATCATAAGATTTTTCTAATAGAATGACAATTTCTAATAACATTATAAATATGGTAACATTTCTAACCAACATGATATTATAATTCTAACCTAACCTTACATAACCCAAATGATATTATAGCTCCAATGTGACATTTCATATCAAAGTGATATTATAATTCTTTAGGTGAAAGAAAAAGGGTAATCTTTCTTTTATTATAATCTTTTTATTCTAAACATTCTAACACAACTATTAAATTGGGTTCAATGACATGTTTCGATAAAAAAGTAATTTTTATTCCAATTAACATGTTTTGACAAATCTTATATTTTCAACCAAACCAGACTATATTAACAAAAGTGAATATTCTTCTTGTTAATCCAAATTTAACCAACGATGTCATTTTCTTTCACTAATCAAGTTTAATCAAAAATGTGATTTTCTATCCAATCCTTCTAAATAAACAAAAATGTAAATTTTTGTCTAATACTTTTAAATCTACAAAAATGTATATCTTTACCTCATCCTTTATAATTACCCAAAAATGTATAATTTGGTCTTATCCTCTTTAATATAACAAAAATGAATACTTTTAATTCATTCTTCTACCTTTGACCAAAATGCATAATTTAGTCTAATCCTTTCAATGTACGAGATATGGTAATTTTGTAAAATCTAGGCAATGCAAAAAAGTATGATAATTTTGCTTAATCTTTTCAATGCCATAAAATATGATAATTTTGTTTAATCCTATCAATGCAAAAAAAACATGGTAATTTTTTGTGAAACTCATTTAAATGGCCAAAATGATAATTTTGGTTAACTCTTCTCAATGTAAACAAAACTATATACTTTGATCTACTTCTTTTTAATGTAAATAAATGTTCATTTTTGTTTAATAATTTTTAATACCCAAAAATATTCATTTTTGTTTAATCCCTTTTAATACCCAAAAATATTCATTTTTGTCTCACTAATCAAGTTTTGACCAAACTAGTTATTTTATTTCACTAATCATGTTTCGACAAAATGTTATTCTTGTATAATCCTTATTAAATGACAAAAATGTGATTTTTTGTCAAACTCTTTACAATGTGTCAAAATGAATGTTTTAATTCATTCCTTTTCAAAGTGATGAAAATGAATGAATTACTTCATTATTTTCAAAGTGCCAAAATGTTTGGTTTAATCTCAATAACTATATTTCTAATCAAAATGTCATTTTTATTTTGCACATTTCAAATAAAAATGTTGTTTTATTTCCAAGGTACATTTGTGAGGAAATGTTGTTCTATTCCACTGTAACATTTATTAGAAAATGTAATTTTATTTCAAGGTGACATTCATTTGAAAATGTTATTTCATTTCAAACATCATGTTTTGACAAAAGATGTTATTTCACTTATAATACCACAATTTATAAAAATGATATTTTTATTTCTATTGTAACATTTATATAAAAATGTTATTTTATTTCACTAAATATTCTTTTGACAAAATGCTATTTTAATTCACTAATCATTCTTGACAAAAAATGTTGATTTTATTCACTAATCATATTTGACCAAAAATGTTGATTCTTTATTTATTAATCAAATTTCTAATCAAAATATCATTTTTATTTTACATAAAAAAATTCAAATAAAAATGTTGTTTTTATATTTTCATAGCAGATTTCAAATCAAAAATATCATTTTGATTTGCATAATCATATTTCAAGTAAAATGTTGTTTTAGTCAATAGTGTGATTTTCCTTCTTTTAATGTAAACAAAATAATGATTCTTGTCTAGTCCTTTTTATGTAAACAAAATAACTATTTCTTCTAACCTTTTTGAATAAACCAAAATGTTTCTTTTATCATATTTAACATTTTTAAACAAAAGTATTCTTTTTAATCCTGTTTAACATTTCTCATTGACAAAAGTGTTTAATTTGTTTAAATCAATCTAATTAACACAAAATTGTTTAACGTAATCTAATTAACACAAACCACCACAACCATCATCATCAACAAACAACAAATACAATACCATACATCACAAAATTAAATTAAATTAACATACACACGTGGAATTTAAATAACGAAATATAATCAAATTTTAATTATTTTTAAATATAGAAATCTCACCTTTGTTTTGAAGCAGATCTATACATTACATTCAGTACAGAACAAATCATGAATAGTAACAAACAGGGATTAACTATGGATTGATGGCAATAAATTAGGATTATTTCTAATTATTTAAAGAAAAAAAATTAGATTTCTCACCGATGATTTAAATTCTGATTAGTTCAGAACTAGAATTTGACCAAAATTTGATATGCTCAGTTTCAGTCCTGGTAAGTCTAGGCGCGTAGGTCTCGGTCTCACGATTCCAACACTTCTGAAATCGTTCGATTTCGTTTCTGTTTGAAGAAGTCATGGTAGTTAACACATCAATTACATTAATTTGAATAATTAATTAATATAATTAAATTAATACATCACTAATCCTTCTCTTCCACTATCGTTGCTTTCTGAACGCAACAGGAACCCAAAACCTCGATTAGGACTTTCCATCGTCGCTCCTCCTACTCCAGATCGGACCGGGATCACCACACACCCCTTGAACCGCCTCGAGGCCGCCGACCTCCCTCCACAACCGCCGCCAACTCGCACGTGCCCCGCTCCCCAAATTCGAACCCCAACGCGCCACCTTCCCGACGAAATTCCGACCCTATCCGAGCCCAAGGCCCCATCTCATCTGTATGGATTTGTAGAGTTCGATCTCCTCTTCGATTTGGCACCAAGTTTGTTGATTTTCGTTGTCTAGATTGGAAGAATTTAGCATTTGAAATCGGGATGATTCTGGCCATTAAAAAGAACATACGGTGGCTATACAGTGAATGGATTAGGGTTAGCGTATTGGTATGGTATTTATAAGCGTATTTTCCTATTTAATTTATTTAATTAATTCAAAAATTCATATTTACCAATACGAACACCAAATCAAACCCAACGAGTGTCGACTCCAGCTAATAACCCCTGTTCCGGACACAATGGAACATGTTTCGTAACCCAATTCGGCTGTTACGATATGTTTTTCTTTAAATTTAATTAAAAATCGTTTAATTATTAAATTCAAATGTACATTTTAAATTACCGGGGCCACATACTGACTCTAAAAATTATAGAAAAATTATTTCTAGTTATATTTTGACGATACGGTTCTAACGAGAATAATTTCGTCGAATTCTGAGACTGTTTGAAAAATGGATATTTTTAAGCTGATTAAATTTGACCGAAAATGACAACACACGTTTTCCTTCGCCACGCTCACATATTGATTCGAAAAATTATGAAAATTGAAACTTAGCAATAATTTGACATTCTGGTTCCAACAAAAGTGGTTTCGTCGAAAACCGAGGTCGTTTGAAAAATGACTATTTTCAAGGCCAATATATTTAATATTAAAAATACATTTTTAAACAAATAAATTCCGAAACTCAAAATATATTAGTGTTTACTGTTTTTCAATGCAGAAACGTCGTTCCGAACTCAATGGAAGTGGTTATGAGTCGAAATTCCTTCATATGTGAAAAGTAGTCTTTCGGGCCTTATATAATATATATATAAATTCTACACCGACTTTTCTAAAAATTGAATTGGCCATAACTTTTGATTTTTAAAACAGAATTTCAGTTTTTCTGATTCGTTGGAAAGATATGATTAAACAGATTTAAATATTTCTGGTTTCGTTCAATTCTGATTTAAAATGAATCCTGTACAGTCTGTCAAAGTTCAAATTCAAAATTTCAAACTGCAGCGCTGTTTTAAACTCCTTTTATAATTATACCAAATTTATTCATTTTAAAGAAAAATTTTAGTCGTTCTTATTTAAAGTAAATTACTTTAAATATTAAAAATTCCCTTGGCCCCAAATTCCGGGTCGTTACACTCTGTATCTCTTCAAAGATAAATCACAACTAAGAAAAATCAATATAAATTCATAGAAAAATCTACAAATCAGATTATAGATATATTTGAATTTCTTGTTCAATGCTATTTTTCCACGGGTTTCTTTTTCCAGCGAGACGCTAGGGTTTCGGTTTGACGTTGATGTGGTGGAGGAGGGACCACGGTGAGGTCAACATTGGGTTCCAAAAGGCAAGGCGGTGCCGATGGAAGATTTTGGTGAAGTGTGGTGGTCATTTGGGTAGGCCGACGCCGTACGAGGTACGTGAGGTACCAGGATTCGTTGCGAGCAGATGGACTTTGAGTCCTTTGATTTGGGGACATTGTGAGAGGGAATTCGAAGAGAAACATTTTGGTATATGTAGTTTTGGTTTTCAAGAATTTGAGAAGAAGCCATAGAAGCTTCGATTTTCGGCAATGTCTGTAAATGGAGGAGCACGGATCGCAAGTTTCAACAGGGAAGAAGGTATAAGGATTGATGCGGTTTAAATCAAGTTGGGCTGGGGTCATTGGGTAAAGCCCAAATCTTATTAAAGTCATGCTTAATCTATTTCAATTAACTGTATAACTTGTAAAATTCATATCTAACTCATACATTATCGGAATTCAGCAAAACAAGATCTGTCAGGATCGTGTGGATGGTGGAGACACTATGGAACTAACTGGGAGTGAATTAGAGCTCGTTACAATTTATAGCAAAATAAATTGTCCGTCTGAATCAAGCGATGGTTATCGTTATTAACGATGATCATCTAATGTGAGTAAAACTCACCAACTCTATCAGTTCATATTTTTATAACGTATATTTAGAATTGATAATTGATGATTGATTGTTGTGTATTGACTGTTTGGTTGAATTGCTTATGTATTGGTTGAAATTATAGATAATGATATATATAAATCGTTAATCAAATATTGATTCTGTTTAGCAGAATATTTCATATTGAAATGAAATCGATGTTAATTATATTGTTTAACACCAGTGATGCAGGGAAACAGGTTGGAGGGATCCAACTAGATTCCTCAATATTTATAATACTGTTGTGTTCATATATTGAAATATATGATGTGATATATAATCTGTGTTGATTATTTTTGTTTGAATGACATCAATCATTGTTATTTGGCATTCTAGATACCGTAAGAAATACTGGGATGTAGAAAAGGGAATTTTCAAGGTGTATTTTGAAAATAAATTATTTATATAAAATCAATGGATTTTATATATAAAAGGAAAAGGATTTTATAAAAGAAAATAATTATAAAATCAAAGGAGTTATAAAAGGAATATTTATTTGTTAAATAAATAGAATATAAAAGAGAAAATATTTGTAAAACAAATAGAAAAGGAAATATTTGTAAAAAAAATAGAAAAGGAAATATTTGTAAAACAAATATAAAAGGGAAAATATTTGTAAAACAAATAGAAAAGGAAATAATTGTAAAACAAATAGAAAAGGAAATATTTGTAAAACAAATATAAAAAGGAAATATTAGTAAAACAAATAGAAAGGGAAATATTTGTTAAACAAATAGAAAAGGAAATATTTGTAAAACAAATAGAAAAGGAAATATTTGTGAAACAAATAAAATAGAAAAGGAGATAGTTGGAAAATAAATATGATATTATAAAAGGAAATATTATTGGAAAATATATAGAATAGTATAAAAAGAAAATTTTATATTTGAAAGATTTAGACCTGTACTTCGCACACAGGTATAACATGATATGGATTTAACGCAAAAAATTTAAATAGAATCTGTTCTAATTGATAGACTGAGAAGATTATATTATAAATAATATTTTATAAATAAAATATTTATCATTGGATAAATAGAATATATAAGTCGGGACTTATATGAAGAAGTAAGAATCGATGTCAACATCGTTATTTGAAATTGAATATGGAAGTAGAGTTAATCAAAATGTGTTAATCAAAATGAGTTAGAGGAGTTAATCGAATTATAGTTAATCGATTAGAATTAGAGTTAATCGATTAGAATTAGAGTTAATCGAATTATAGTTAATCGATTAGAATTAGAGTTAATCGAATTATAGTTAATTGATTAGAGTTAGAGTTAAATCGAATTAGAGTTATTTAAATAGAGTTAATCGAGTCAGATTTAGTCGAGTATTAGTTAATTGAACAAAGTTAATCGAATATAGTTATTCGAAGAAAGGAGTTATCGAATATTAGTTATTCGAAAGGATTATCGAATATTAGTTATTCGAAAAGATTATTGAATATAGCTTATTTGAAAGAAGATTATCGAATATAGTTTATTTGAAGAAAGGAATTAATCGAATATAGTTTATTCGAAAAGGAGTAATCGAATATAGTTTATTCGAAAGGAGTAATCGAATATAGTTTATTCGAAGAAAGGTGTTAGTCGAATATAGTTTATTCCAAAGAAGATTATCGAATATTGGTTATTCGAAAAAAGATTATCGAATATTGGTTATTCGAAGAGAGTTAATCGAATATTGGTTGTTCGAAAAAATATTTTCGAATATTGGTTATTCGAAGAGAGTTAATCGAATATTGGTTACTCGAATAAGAGTAATCGAATATTAGTCATTTGAAAAGAGTTAGTCGAATATTAGTTATTCGAATAGGAGTTAAATCGAATATAATTTATTCAAATAAAGTTAAAAAAGTTAATCGAATATAGTTTATTCGAATAGAGTTAAAGGAGTTAATCAAAGGAGTTAAGTGATAAGAGTTAATGAATTAAAGTTAATCGAGTTAAAGTCAATGGAGTTAGGGTTAATTGATTTGAGTTAAGCGAGTTATATTTTGGAGTTAGATATTTCAGGAGTAGGGATTATAACGCTATAGTTATAATCAATGTTTTTCAATAAAGTAGCGGATTCGTAAATAGAATCCGAGAGTTACGTAAGGAAGTTTGTTAAAGATTTAAAGGGTGAACTTTGTCTATTACGAGGTTAAAAATGTTGTTTAGTTAAGGTCTGAGAGGTAGTTATACCCCAACTTGATTGACTTCTTTTAACTAAGGAACGGTTAAGGTTCAATAGTGAAGGTTGGTTAATTAAATTTAGTTAATAAAGGTAATGGGTTGAGTTGGCATAGCAATGTTTTATTTAAACATCTGTTTAAATCCAATAAAGGAGTTTTGGAAACATTTTCCAAATATAATCAGAGATATTTTCTAATCATAGAAAATAAAATGTTTGATGATAAAGAATACTGGAATGACAGTGATACGTGAAAAAGAGATGGAAATGTTTTCCAATGGTAATAACGTATATTTTCTAAATTTAGAAAATAAGAAATGTTGAATATATGGAAACAGGAGATGAAAAATGAACTAAGGAGATAAATGTTAAATGATGTTTGATCGGTATAATTTCCAGCAAGAAATAATATCATTGTTTGCACACGTGTTTTTCTTTGATAGTTAACTCACCGACTATCGAAGTTTTTGTCCATTTTTCCTTCGTCAATACGGAGAGACCGGGATCAGATTCATTATCTGAAAACCACTCCGTATGGGCGTTAGCTTTGCGATCAAATATGAGGAAGATAATTGAAGATGGAGTTATGCAAGGGCTGTCCTGTTTACAGAATAGTACCTTCGGTTTGTCCAGTCCCAGGACAACCTGTATGGAAGAATGTCTGACAGAGTATATTTAATGGATCACATAAGTTGATCTCTTGAAATATATGTACGTTTGGTGGCAGAGGAATTCATTTCTCTTAGCTGTATGCCCGTTGTATTTTTAGGGAAATCAATTTGTGATTTGGCGGGTATGACGATGTGACATTCAAAGTGAATAAATGTGTGATCTGTCAGGGATAAGCGTGGCCTCTAGCCTCACAACCGGGAAATGAAAAAAATCAGGCAGGCAACATGGCTAAGTGGTTGGCTGCCAATTAGGGTGTATTATCACCTATCTAGAGATATTCATTTCATTATATAATCTATTGTCGATGCTGTCCCATTCTGGAAACGGTTGCTGATCCGAACCGTTGGTGATATACATTCGATACACTCAAGCGAAATGAGTGGTTGGTCATGTGTGGCCGAGTTGCAAGATGTTCTTGTTGAACCCAGTGTACTCCTCTCTAGACGTACACTATCGGAAGGTGGTTCCATACCTTGTCATAGTTGGAAATCCATTACCTAATAAGTGCTTGTGGTTTTGATTGTATACTATATATGTAGAACGTGAGATGAAAGTGTTTTTGCTAGATGATTATTTAGTTTTGGTCGATATACATTATTATAATATCAAAATAGTTTTGATATAAAGTTTATCGTTTCTTTCAAAAGGATTTTGAAAGTTAGATCAAATATTTTGGATTCTTATAAGGGAAAAACCCATTCTGTTATATGACGTGGTCTTATGAGATATCGTTTAATTGCTCAAACTATTTTAAATTGTTTTGCTCACACCAGTCCTATGACTGGCCTAGAGTTTGTTTTCTTTTGTTTTCCCTAAACTCTTGGGTGCCCAATTTTGTACGGGTAGTCAAGTAGTCAGGATTTTACAGATATACTTGGAGAGCTTGGAGCAGGAGGCTTCAAGATTATATAGCTATTGTTTATTCCGCTGTGTTGTAAGTGTTGTACTCTGATAATGATACACTATATATATACTGATTTTATTTCAAAGATATGTTATCTATTATATGTTGTTCGTTCCGCTGTGAGATTCGTGTTACTCTGATGTTGTATGTTCTTCTTCTTCTTCTTCTTCTATTCTAAGTTTTCTATCTTACCTATCCTCACCCTCTGTTTTCTTTCTATTAGTTTTCTGGTTTCCAGTGTAATTTGGGTTGGACTTGTGTTATTTGGTCAGCTCAAATTGGACCGGAATTTCGGGACACTACACTTGATTACCACATTAGAGCCACTGACCTTGCCGTCAATATGAGAAATGAGCTTCTGGGTGATGAGGACATTGTCCGTTTATCAGATGCCCTCTAATAAACCCAGCCTTGGAAAAAGAGATGACACGATCATAAACTTATGATATAAAATTTATGGGTAGTCCTTTGGTTAGAATGTAATAGAAAATTATGATTTGGGATAGTCAATATTTCCAAGTATAAATTTAAAATTGAACTAAGTGTTTGGAGTTAAGAAGAATCAAGTCAAAATAACTTGATTAAATTTGCGCAGATTAAAAATAGAAATTGGTATAGCAATAATCAATAGGAGGAGTATGTAAGTCGTACTTGGATAATTTGTACGTGGTTCTATTTTCATTTAAGTTTGGAGGTGTTTCACATTGATCCAAATGTGGATTAATCACTCGACGCTTGACGACGAACATATGGTGAGTATTCTTGATACAGAACTAAAATTATTTATCATAGTATTTGGCTTTGCGAGGGGAATAATGATTTCTAATCAAGAAGCCTAATTAGAGTCATCATTAGAGACGTCGGGTGGACGATACTATTTCGAAAGGTAAGTATGTATTCGATTATTGATCGAATCAGATGTTGTGTATAGATGAACTATGTCTATATATGGGCTTATTAAATTGATAAGTAAAACTGGTTATTTAATCTGAATTTTATTTTCTAGGATGAGATGAGGATCAAATTTTGAAGACATTTTTTTAGGATGGAAGATTGTAACAACTCAAATTTTATCAATTTAATTTATGAATATTTAATCTATTTAAATATTCAATTTGTACTTTTAATCATTTAAATTCCACTCTACTGTTAGTTATGATATAAAATTTATTTTAACCATTTGAATAATGTTTTTATATCCTTTGCAAAATGTATATAATTTTTCTTATAAATACAAATATGTGTGCATGATGATATAATAAGATTTGAAGATTTATAAAGTTGTATTTTATAAAATAAAATTATATTGCTACAACAAAATTATAAGAATACAATTCTGTTACAACAAACACTCGGATTTAGGAATTTGTAGAATGAAAGTGAGTTAGGAAACAACAGAAGAAGGAGATTATATAAAAGAAGATCGAAAATATGGCTATTTTGAGGAGATGTCCGTGTGGGAAGCATCGTATGTGAACGATTCTCCTACAACATTTCGTTTAAACTGGACATTTTAGTAGGGTTCATGCTCGATGCATCTGACGTATCAGATGCAGACGTCAACATAAACCTGCCCTGCAAGAAGTAAGAACGCTGTCTTTAATTATGTTACACCTACATCCTGGTGGTTCAATTGCCATTGCAAACGGTTGAGCCCCGTGAATCGAGTTTAAATTGTGAAATCTCGAGTATTCTGTTTCTAATTCTTCCATCCTCCATTGAAGTTGCCAAAAACCCTGCTTTCATAATTTGGGAAAGTCGAAATCGCTTATTCATGTTCTATTGCTGCAACTTCTCCATAGGCGTTACCACCACTAGTAAAAGTGGGAAAATTCGGCACAAGTTTTATGTGGCCTTAGATCGAAAAATCGTTGCATTTGCCCTTTTTCAAATAGGCAACAACAGGTGGGCGTGGCATCCACGTCATTGCCTTAGCCCTCTAAGCCAACGCCTTTGCCAGTCTACAGCCACGGAAAGAAAGTGCTGCATTATAGACGTAATGCAACACTATTTGCACGTAATGCAATAATATTCAGCGTTGCTTGACCATTACTTAGAGCCTGGCTTCCAGGTCACGATAGACGGGCGACATCATCTTTCCTCATCAGCTGCCTACATGTCACTAGATAAGTCAGCTGCACACATGTCACATGCCACATCAGCTGTGGGGTCCCCTTACCATGTGGAATTAGTACTGTTTTATGTAATGCAACACCACTGTATTATGGAATGCAACACTATTATCTTGAAATACAACATCAGGAAAAAACAAATGCAACAGTAAAAGAAGGCAAATGCAATGCTTTAATTATAAATTTTGCAATATCAGTTTGTGAATTGAAGAAACACATCCAAAACCTTCATCATCACATTCAAACCATCCAAAATATTCTACATACCATACCAATTCTTCAAATATACCACAAGTGCCAACACATACGATCAAATACATAATTTAAAAGTACAATTCAAATATTCTACATACCACAAGTGACAATACATACCACCTTCAATACAACGAATGCATTCTACAAAGTAACAATGGCATGAACCAGAAACTGTATCTCTCCACGTCATTTCAGGTCCTGCAATTTGATTTTCACAAGTTATTTGAAAAATGCATGTATCATATAAATATATCATAGCAATGAACCATCTGGCCATCAATTAGCTAGATCTTTTGCATACAATTTTAACAATTGACAATTCACCATTGTTCACTCGTGCAAGCGATACCCGCTAAATAAGCACTTTTAGTATCTTTCGTCTTCTGTGCATAACATTTCCAGTTTGCATATTCTGTGATACCCTACAGTGGGTCCCTCGCATATCCTTTCAAGCTTCAGAACCATCACCGTCTCCATATCCCCTAAACCTCAAGCTTCGAAAGTTTCAAAAAAATAATCAATGGAGGACTCATCGTTGTACATCACCGCCTCTGTTCTTAAAGGACATTGAAATGTTGAATCTGTGCATCACACTCTAGAGGTAACTTTGAATCATAATGTGTAGCCTATGCGGGTTATACCCAATAATTCCTTTCTAGTATCACGCCCATCTTACAGTAAGCGTGATCATGCGCTAATGTTGAAAGTCTTCACAAAGCTTGGAGGTGCTATTTATCTTCAAGAATGGACTAATGAATAATTTGAGCCTGAACCAGCGTTAGAAGTTAAATCATGGGCTAAAGTTGATGGCTTTCCCAAATTCCTAAAGAATAATGTTCCTGCTGTTGAAGAAATAATGAAGCCAATGGAATGTGTGCTTGCAATAGATGACCGTGACTGGTCTCATATGGACAATAGATCTTTATACCTGAAAATGCAATTTTATGAAGGCATTGCCTCTATCAATACTTTTGCTGCTCGATTCAATAACAAGGTTCACCTCATTAAGGTTCAGCGTTGTACCCATGCTTATCCTAGAACAAGGCCTGAACTTCTTTTTCTAGGCAATAAGGAGGAACACATGGTTCCATGTTTGTGTAATCACGGAGTGGAAATGGATTCAGATGAAAGATTTGACGCGATGATACATGTCTTTTTCAAGGAAATAAGGAGGAACACATGGTTCCATGTTTGTGTAATCATGGAGTGGAAATGGATTCAAATGAAAGATTGACGCGATGATACATGAAGCTGCTTTGCTACCCACTTGGCAAGCTTATTTCTTGAAGACGACCATGACATACATGTTTATAACCAAACCCCATTGAATCAGATAATGATCAGTGGGTAGATTTGGAAGTTGTTCAGGAAGCTTATTTCCCTCCTCATTAGTCGCCACCTTTGCTTCCTTTACCTCCTCAGCTGGATAAGGACATGGAATATGATTGGCCAAACTACCTCACCCCTTGTCCTGATGATGCCGGTCCATACATGTTGCTGCTCACTTTATACTGGCTCTCCCACATCCGCAAAACCCTAACGAATCTGTTGGAAGTTGCACAGCCACAAAGCCCTGATCTGGTTTGAACTGATGCTATTAATGTCATTGTTTGGGTGTCTATATATGTATGTATTAAGTTATGTTTTATGTATAACTAATTTATGATACTTTTTGTTGTATTTGATGCTCGCTACCAACTGGGCTTGTCAGTTGGGTTTATTACTACGTATTATATAAATTAACCAATTGTGTTGCACCATGCTACACAACCGTTATACTAAAAAAAGGACAATCATGAGGAATGCAAAATAAACATTTCGTATAATTTCTTTGGATTAAACTTCCACAACATACATTTGTCCAAAGCGAGGCTGATACACCATTTTTGAGTTGTCTCGGTTGAATTTATTGTTTAAGCTATTTCTTTTACTTGTTAATATCTACAGAGCAGAGGAAATGCAAACAAGGCATAATATGGATGCATACCTGAATTCAATCAAAGATGTTTCTGGGAATACTAGGACCTAGACTTACGGAAAGGGCTATAATGAAGAAAACAGTAATTGTAGACTTGATTTTGAGTCATAAGAAAAAACTCAATGCAAATTATTACTATTCCAATAAGAAAACATATGAAGCACCAAAGATGACATTGCTTACCAACTGATTCGGATGCTGAAGTGAGCTCAGTTTAAAAAATTAAGCATACGTTCAATTTTAGTTACACAATGATGATCAGGATAACACATGTTTAGCATCTGAAAGCAAGGGATCCGGTGGAAGATTTTCAGTAAATAATGCTTACAACTGACTTAACTTTGACTTCATATTTGGACTTCATGATCATGCTTCCTCCCAACTGACTTTCACTGAAAAGTAATTTGCAAACCCGAATATAACTATCTAAGTACATAGTTACTTATGGCGTAGTGGCTCCTCTAATCTTGAAAAACACAAAAAACGAATAACCGCACTAAAAGCAGAGGCAGTCCTAGGATATATTGCTTTAAAACGTGTAACACCCCACACCCGCTATGGACACTCGCTAAGGGAATGCCATAACATCGGTGGAGTATTTTAAGTGAATATAGAACAGAGAAATTACAGCAAGACAGATATAAGTTATACTTGAAAATTTAAAACATCATTTCATTGCAGCGGAAAGTAAAACATGCCTGGTTACATCACAAAACCAGAATAAGAGTCTAGTACAAAATATCCATCCTGATAAATAAAAATACATAATCCCAATACATGAACTGATAGCCATAAAAAAAGGGGGTAAGTTGAGCTCTACATCTAGGGTCCAAGCTCCAAGAGAGTAATAAAAGTAGCCTGATCAAAGCCCACTCGTGCTGGGCCCACTCTGAGAACCTGAGGGTTGGAAAAAGATAAAAACAACGGGGTCAGACATAAGTCTGAGCGAGTCCTATAACTTTAACAATGCAATCATTAAAGCAATTAGGGTATGATATAACTTGGTACGGTGTGACTGGGGATAAATGACTACACTCAGTAGCCAATCAGACTTAGAAGGAACTAAGATAACGATAAAGACGCATTTACCCACCCAAGGATAATTACTACACTGCACCACACCAGTCATTCCTACTTAAAGGTTGATCCCTCCCAAGGACTTAGTAAATTTAACCAGTAGTTTCGTGTACCCCTAGCTGATAACATAGGTGCCGCCTGCCCCTATCTCCACTAGGTGTACCCACTACTCCCAAGCGATCGGCTCCCTATCGTAGATACCCATGCTGGCCCCACAATGGGGTGTATCACTCCCCATAGTGGCTACCCGATACAACAAATGGTGCACGACTTATATCTACACGATGCAACAACGTCTTACCTACCAGCCCGGGTCCACACACGCATATGAAACCCGTTGGACTCGCGTTGCCACCGCTACCCCGTTTTGGCCTCTTATAGTCAAGCCCAATATGCGTGTCCCGTCCTCGACTTGGGTCGAGCCCACAAAGATACGTTTGGGATATTGGTTGAAATGGGCCCCCACAAGCTACCCACCTAAGCTTGTCATTTCTAGTGTATACCACTTAACCCTTTAATCATGTTTTGATTACATGTTCCACTTTGGTTAAGTATTCTAATGTATTTTCTATTGCCACCCAAGGCAACCACTAGATTTCCACATGCCACCCAAGGCAGCCACTTAACCCCTCATGTCCCTCTACATGCTAATATGGTTAAGTGTTTCTTAATTAATTAATTAAGATCATGACCTCATAAAGACCTCTCACATTAGACCATCTTTTATGACTGCTGGATATGCCGGTTGGTTCCGGGCAGACTTCCGTCATCAAAAGGGTCTAACCTCGTGTCTTTACTTTAATCACGTATTTAATTTATGACTAAGACCTCTCACATTGGGCCTATCATTTGTAGCTGCTGGATTTGCCGGTCGGTTCCGGGCAGACTTCCGCTACAAAAGGGTCCAACCTCGTGTCTTAGTTGATTAATTACACCTAATTAATCACCCCCATAATTTGTATTAATTATCCCTAATTAATTACATATTTTTAAGAATATGGGTAGACCTAACTCAATAGGTAAATTCCCAATTCCATAGTATGGGTAGACCTAACTTAATAGGTAAATTCCCAACTCCATAATATGGGTAGACCTAACTTAATAGGTAAATTCCCAATTATGTCCATTCATTTTATGTTATACACATTCCTATTAACATGCATGTTAACCCCATCGTTTCCCACGTAATTCGTTCTCATGACATGTCATATAAATGGGAAGATTCACTACAAATGTAATGGGTTAAATCTTAGCACAACGTTGGCCTTTACATGGGTTTTAAAAGGTGTTAACTTGCATCATAACATTAACCCAAACTTGCATATGAACTTGCATATAGACTTGCATATGAATTTGCATATAAACTTGCATATGAACTTACATAACATGTCATATTTAGAGGCAACCTTGCATATGTTATGCATATCATAAAAAGAGACAAACTTGCATATGAACTTGCATATAAACTTACATATAAACTTGCATAACATGTCATATATAGAGGCAACCTTGCATATGTTATGCATATCATAAAAAGAGACAAACTTGCATATGAATCTTGCATATAAACTTGCATATCATGTCATATCATAAAGGCAAACTTGCATATGTTATGCATATCATAAAAAGAGACAAACTTGCAAATGAACTTGCATATAAACTTGCATATGAACTTGCATAACACATCATATCATAAAAAGAGACAAGTTTGCATATGAACTTATAACATATGACAACCACAACTTGCATAATCCACATTTACATCCATAGCCTCCTAATATCCTATCCTAATTAGTTTAGCAATTGCTTGCTAAAGGCATAGGAACTCACCAAAACCAAGATTAGCAAACTTATGAAATTGGACTAGTTGCAATATTTGAAGAAGATGATGATTAGAGGTTGATTAGCTTGCAACTTTCTTCATAAACTAGTGGAGGCTCCTCCTAAGTTTGATTTTGGCGGCATGATGGCATCAATTCTATTTTTAGCATGGATTAGGCTTGCATTAGGGTGTATTTATAGGATTAGGGTGTGTTTTAGACCATAGGATTAACCCTAGGTTAGATTAGGTCCGTCAGATTTAGGAAGTTTCCAGAACACAGCCCAGCCCTAGCCAGAAAACAAGACCTGGTGCACCCAGGCCAACTGGCCCGACACACTGTTTCGACAGGCAAGTCGACAGGCAAGTCGACAGGCAAGTCGACTTGGCTGTCGACAGGCCTGTCGACAGCCCTGTCGACATGGCTAGGGCGGGAAGTTTCCCGCCTGGCCCCGCTGGTTCCAGTTTAAAAATCTGAATTTGAATTTTAAATCTGTTTTTAACTTTGAATTTTCTGCAAACTTCATTGGGCCATAACTGGGCCATACGGACTCCGATTTACAAAATTTCGGACTCTATTCTGCGTATTTTTCCGAGACGAACGCAATGACGCAGCCCGTTTCCCCCAATTCTCACATCTGAGATTATTTATTCTGCAATTAGTGAATTTTAGCATTAACTGAAATACGGGGTGTTACATTCTCCCCTCCTTAAAGGATTTCGTCCCCGAAATCTCTAAGCTAAGGAGAATGCATATCCTACCATATAAACAACCATCTACTCAATCCATCAAACACGGGCATCCATTGTCCTTAAAACAATTTCTAATGATGTATGAGCATATGCAAAAAGTGTGTGTATATGTTCCCTATCTAATGTATGAACATATGCAAACCATGATAGTGCCATGCATCCATTATGTATGCGAGAGAACCCTATCGACACATACAATATCTACATGAGTGCACAACCATTCACCAAAATGCATCATCCATATGATAACACAATCATTATACATCCATAAATAAAGCCTCCTACACACAATTATATGCAATATGCAATATGAAGTGACTGAGCCGATCTAGTGTCTAGAGAGTGTGTATATGCATCCACGAGCAACCACTAGCAAACACTTGCATCCACATGCATCCATCAACCATAACATGTCTCAAACACATGTTTCAACCATAGGTTTACCCTATCTAAAGGTCAAAGGTACTAACGAGAGGACATACTAAAGATAAGATAAGTACTAGACAAACGATAAAGGAGAAGTTAAAAGACATACCCTCAAAAAGGAATGGGTACAATGAACGCATCTTCGCTTCCCTCTCCCAAGTAGCATTGCCCTCATCTTCTCCCCATTGTACTTTGACTAGTTGAACCTCTCGATTCCTCAATTTCCTAGTCTCTGACCCAAGGATGCGAGTAGGAGCTCGTCGAAAAGTTGCATCACGCTCTACCTCCACTTCTCTAAGCAAGATTGGCTCTACCACCTCAGCGGTCTCATGTAGGCACTTCCTCAAATGTGACACATGGAATACATCATGTACACCACTAAGTCTGTCGGGCAACTCCACTCTATATGCCATCCGTCCAATCCTTTCCTTGATAGGAAACGGCCCAACAAATCTTGGTGCTAACTTCCCAACAGATCCAAAGCGAACCACATTTCGTAACGGAGACACTTTGACAAAGACCATGTCCCCTACTTCAAATTCAAGATCCGTCCTCCTCTTGTCCGCATAAGATTTTTGCCTATCCTGCGCTGCTTTCATCCTTCTTCGAATCAAGTCAATCTTCTCAGAAGTCTCCCTAACCATATCAGGCCCAAGCAAGATCTTATCCGTAGATTCCCACCAACATGCAGGTGATCGACAAGGCCTTCCATAAAGAGCTTCGAAAGGAGCCATACCGATACTGGACTGAAAGCTGTTATTATATGCGAACTCCACCAATGGAAGATGCTCCTCCGATGTACCTCCAAAATCTAAGATACACAGCCTCAAAAGGTCCTCTAGGACACGATTCACCCTCTCAGTCTGGCCGTCCGTCTGAGGATGATATGCGGTGCTCAGAGATAATTGAATCCCCACTGCTTCTTGCAAACTTTTCCAGAACTCGCTAGTGAAGATAGGATCTCGATCACTCACTATGCTAGAGGGTACCCCATGTAATCGAACTATCTCTCGAAGATATACTGAAGCTAGCCATGGAGCAGTCCTCTTGCTCTTCACAGGTATGAAATGGGCGCTTTTAGTAAGTCTGTCTACCACAACCCAAATTCCCGTATTACCCTTTCTCGATCTGGGCAACCCGTCAATAAAATCCATCGAGACGCTATCCCACTTCCATTGCGGAACTTCCAATGGGTGAAGCAACCCACCTGGTTTCCTTTGCTCCGCTTTCACCTGTTGGCACACCAAGCATCGAGCGACATACTCGGCCACATCTTTCTTCATACCGGCCCAGAAGAAAACCCGCTTCATGTCTTGGTACATCTTGTCCCCACCGGGATGAATGGTCATCCTAGAACGGTGTGCATCATCAAGAATAGCCTTCCTCAAACCCTCGTCTTGCGGTACACAAAGTCTACCGTCTCTACGCAAGCACCCCCTATCGTCTAGGTTGTACCTACTCAAATGGCTGGACGACTCCCCCCTTATGAGCTTCTCTACCAACTCAACCAACTGTGGGTCGTCCCTCTGTGCTTCTCCAATCCGCCCCAAAAGAGTAGGTCTGACCTCCAAGGATGCTAGCAAACCGGGTATATAGTCAATGGAAGGTCTGAAATCAAACATCGAGATAAATTCCAAGCTTCGTTGTTCCACGAACAATGGACTCAAGGACAACCTTTTTCTGCTTAAGGCGTCCGCCACTACGTTACCCTTGCCAGGGGTATACGCTATCTCGAAATCATAGCATGCTAAGAACTCCATCCACCTTAGCTGTCTCAAATTCAAATCCTTCTGAGAAAACAAGTATTTCAATGATTTGTGGTCAGTGAACAATTCGAATCTCTCACCAAGAAGATAATGGCGCCAAATCTTAGGTGCAAAAACAATAGCGGCCAACACTAAATCATGGGTAGGGTAATTTTTCTCGTGTGCCCTCAACTGCCTTCCACCATAGGCTATTACCCTTCCCTCTTGCATTAAGACTGCGCCCAGCCCTGTCCCACAAGCATCGGTATAGACAACAAATGGCTTACTCCCATCTGACAACACTAAAACTGGAGCAGTGGTTAAAGCTCTCTTTAACCGTCGGAACGCATCATCACAATCTACGTCCCATGTGAAAACAAGATTCTTCTTCGTTAAGCGGGTTAATGGGGCTGATATCTTCGCGAAGTCTTTGATAAACTTCCTATAGTAACCCGCTAACCCTAAGAAACTTCTTACTTCGGTAGCATTCTTCGGAACCTTCCAATCTTGAACTGATACTACCTTCGCGGGATCCACAGCTATCCCTTCCTTGGAGACCACGTGCCCCAAGAACCGCACTTCCTTCCTCCAGAAGTGACATTTAGGGAATTTAGCCTTAAGGCTATGTGCTCGAAGAGTCTCCAACACCTCCCCAAGATGTAGGCCATGCTCTTCTTCACTCTTAGAAAATACTAAGATATCATCCACAAAGACCACCACGAACTTATTAAGGAACTCCCTGAACACCCTACTCATCAAATCAACAAAGTATGCAGGGGCGTTTGTCAACCCAAATGGCATCACCAGCCACTCATAGAAACCATCCGGAGTCCTAAAGGCAGTCTTGTCTATGCTATCCTCAGCCACCCTCAACTGATGAAACCCCGTGGCTAAGTCCAACTGAGAAAATACTGAAGCGCCAACCAACTGATCGAAAAGATCATCAATCCTCGGCAATGGGTGTCTATTTTTCTTTGTGAGCTTGTTGAGTTCTCTATAGTCTACACAAAGTCTGAGGGACCCATCCGCCTTCGTAGCAAAAACTACTGGAGCACCCCACTCCGATATACTTCGTCTTATGAATCCCTTCTCAAGCAACTCCCCTACTTGCTTATGGAGTTCCCTCCTCTCACGAGGAGCCATGTGGCGCACTAGTAAAGATACATGTTTAGCATTATCCACCAGATATATTCGGAAGTCAATCTCCCGCTTCGGAGGTAAGCCCTTCACCTCCTCAAACACATCCGAGTATTCCCGGACCACTCTAACAGATTGCAAACTCTCGACCGAAGCGTCAAGCGATTCAAGATAACTTAGCATAACAGAATCCATGGGATTACAAGAGATCTCGAGAGTGTTACCCAAGCGGGTCTTGAGCCTAACAACTCTCCTTTCACAATCAAGAACGGCACCATTACTGGATAACCAGTCCATGCCCAAAATCAAACCATAGCCCGTGAAGCCCAAAACGAAAGCATCACATCTAAACTCAATGCTAAGTATAGAATTCTTCAAACCCAAACATATCATGGACAAATAAGTGGAGCCCCCAATCGGGTTTGAAACAACCAAGGGATCATCTACTAGACTGGTGTCTAAGTGCAGTGACTCAACTAATGATGATGAGATAAACGAATGCGATGCGCCAGAATCAAACAATGTACGGACAGGATGATCAAATAGAAAAACCAGACTTTCAACGGAAATAGTTCTACCTCTTTCCTGAATCGGTGGAACCGCGAGAGCCTGTACTTGCCCCCTAGCCTGACCTGGTGCCATAAGAGCTTGCACCTGTCCTCCTGAGGTAGATCCCGTCCTTTGCCCCTTCTTAGGGCAATCCTTCACTAGATGCCCTGCTTCGCCACAGTTATAGCAGCCAGTCTTCTTCTTCTTTCGACAATCTTTGCTTATGTGGCCTGGAATCCCGCAATTGAAGCACTTCTTCTTTCCCTTTCCACTGTTGCCTTTCCCACCTTTGTTTTTCTGTTGTTGCTGAGGTCTCTTTTGATCTCCCTTCTTCTCGGGTGCCTTATTAGCATTGGGACCCTTCTCTTCTTCATGCATGAGTGCCATGTCAACTAGCTTCTCAAAGATGGCCCCCATAGGGATTTGAGTCATAGCCAACCCATGCATCGGTTCATTCAAGCCTTTCACGAACCTCAAAGCCTTCTTCTCCGGTGTATTCACCATGTCTAGGCCAAACCTTGCCAATTGATTAAACTTGTTGACATATTCCTTCACTGAGAGATTTCCTTGCTTTAGAGTCAAGAATCTTTCCATATACAAGTTTTCCTCCGCCCTTGAGAGAAACTTTGCCGCAAATCTTTGCCTAAAATCCGCCCAAGAGTCAACTGGGCGTTCTCCATTAGTGACCTCCCACCAGAATGAGGCCTCTCCCTTCATTAACCAAGCAGCTAACTTGACTTTCTTTCCTTCTTCCATCTCAAAGATATCTATCAACTCTTCCACCTCCTTAAGCCAATCCCTAGCCTCCACAAAAGTTTCTGATCCTTGAAAAGGTTTCCCTCCCATAGCTTTAAATTCGTTGCAAGTCTTAGCAAAAGTATCCGTGCGAGGAGGAGGGGGAGGGGGAAGATCGGGTGCTACGGTTGGTGGAGGAACATTTGCTGGACCCGCAGTGGTGGCCCTAGCCTCCATGAATCTCTTATACCATACTGGTATCGTCACACCCTCCGGAAAGTTAAGATCCTCAGCCATGCTGAAACGAAAAAGGAAAGATTCAAAACGGAGAATTTGAAAGATAAAGATATGGCTATTGGGGATTATGCTTTTCTTTCAAAAACTTTTCTCTTTAAAGACATGTTTTTGAAAATATCTCTTCCAAAAATATTTTTAGAAAAATAGTTTTCTAAAAATTTTATCTGTTCCGGTAACCTTTGCTCTGATACCACGTGTAACACCCCACACCCGCTACGGACACTCGCTAAGGGAATGCCATAACATCGGTGGAGTATTTTAAGTGAATATAGAACAGAGAAATTACAGCAAGACAGATATAAGTTATACTTGAAAATTTAAAACATCATTTCATTGCAGCGGAAAGTAAAACATGCCTGGTTACATCACAAAACCAGAATAAGAGTCAAGTACAAAATATCCATCCTGATAAATAAAAATACATAATCCCAATACATGAACTGATAGCCATAAAAAAAAGGGGGTAAGCTGAGCTCTACATCTAGGGTCCAAGCTCCAAGAGAGTAATAAAAGCAGCCTGATCAAAGCCCACTCGTGCTGGGCCCACTCTGAGAACCTGAGGGTTGGAAAAAGATAAAAACAACGGGGTCAGACATAAGTCTGAGCGAGTCCTATAACTTTAACAATGCAATCATTAAAGCAATTAGGGTATGATATAACTTGGTACGGTGTGACTGGGGATAAATGACTACACTCAGTAGCCAATCCGACTTAGAAGGAACTAAGATAACGATAAAGACGCATTTACCCACCCAAGGATAATTACTACACTGCACCACACCAGTCATTCCTACTTAAAGGTTGATCCCTCCCAAGGACTTAGTAAATTTAACCAGTAGTTTCGTGTACCCCTAGCTGACTACATAGGTGCCGCCTGCCCCTATCTCCACTAGGTGTACCCACTACTCCCAAGCGATCGGCTCCCTAACGTAGATACCCGTGCTGGCCCCACAATGGGGTGTATCACTCCCCATAGTGGCAACCCGATACAACAAATGGTGCACGACTTATATCTACACGATGCAACAACGCCTTACCTACCAGCCCGGGTCCACACACGCATATGAAACCCGTTGGACTCGCGTTGCCACCGCTACCCCGTTTTGGCCTCTTATAGTCAAGCCCAATATGCGTGTCCCGTCCTCGACTTGGGTCGAGCCCACAAAGATACGTTTGGGATATTGGTTGAAATGGGCCCCCACAAGCTACCCACCTAAGCTTGTCATTTCTAGTGTATACCACTTAACCCTTTAATCATGTTTTAATTACATGTTCCACTTTGGTTAAGTATTCTAATCGTATTTTCTATTGCCACCCAAGGCAACCACTAGATTTCCACATGCCACCCAAGGCACCGACTTAACCCCTCATGTCCCTCTACATGCTAATATGGTTAAGTGTTTCTTAATTAATTAATTAAGATCATGACCTCATAAAGACCTCTCACATTAGACCATCTTTTATGACTGTTGGATATGCCGGTTGGTTCCGGGCAGACTTCCGTCATCAAAAGGGTCTAACCTCGTGTCTTTACTTTAATCACGTATTTAATTTATGACTAAGACCTCTCACATTGGGCCTATCATTTGTAGCTACTGGATTTGCCGGTCGGTTCCGGGCAGACTTCCGCTACAAAAGGGTCCAACCTCGTGTCTTAGTTGATTAATTACACCTAATTAATCACCCCCATAATTTGTATTAATTATCCCTAATTAATTACATATTTTTAAGAATATGGGTAGACCTAACTCAATAGGTAAATTCCCAATTCCATAGTATGGGTAGACCTAACTTAATAGGTAAATTCCCAACTCCATAATATGGGTAGACCTAACTTAATAAGTAAATTCCCAATTATGTCCATTCATTTTATGTTATACACATTCGTATTAACATGCATATTAACCCCATCGTTTCCCACGTAATTCGTTCTCATGACATGTCATATAAATGGGAAGATTCACTACAAATGTAATGGGTTAAATCTTAGCACAACGTTGGCCTTTACATGGGTTTTAAAAGGTGTTAACTTGCATCATAACATTAACCCAAACTTGCATATGAACTTGCATATAGACTTGCATATGAACTTGCATATAAACTTGCATATGAACTTACATAACATGTCATATATAGAGGCAACCTTGCATATGTTATGCATATCATAAAAAGAGACAAACTTGCATATGAACTTGCATATAAACTTACATATGAACTTGCATAACATGTCATATATAGAGGCAACCTTGCATATGTTATGCATATCATAAAAAGAGACAAACTTGCATATGAATCTTGCATATAAACTTGCATATCATGTCATATCATAAAGGCAAACTTGCATATGTTATGCATATCATAAAAAGAGACAAACTTGCATATGAACTTGCATATAAACTTGCATATGAACTTGCATAACACATCATATCATAAAAAGAGACAAGTTTGCATATGAACTTATAACATATGACAACCACAACTTGCATAATCCACATTTACATCCATAGCCTCCTAATATCCTATCCTAATTAGTTTAGCAATTGCTTGCTAAAGGCATAGGAACTCACCAAAACCAAGATTAGCAAACTTATGAAATAGGACTAGTTGCAATATTTGAAGAAGATGATGATTAGAGGTTGATTAGCTTGCAACTTTCTTCATAAACTAGTGGAGGCTCCTCCTAAGTTTGATTTTGGCGGCATGATGGCATCAGTTCTATTTTTAGCATGGATTAGGCTTGCATTAGGGTGTATTTATAGGATTAGGGTGTGTTTTAGACCATAGGATTAACCCTAGGTTAGATTAGGTCCGTCAGATTTAGGAAGTTTCCAGAACACAGCCCAGCCCTAGCCAGAAAACAAGACCTGGTGCACCCAGGCCAACTGGCCCGACACTCTGTGTCGACAGGCAAGTCGACAGGCAAGTCGACTTGGCTGTCGACAGGCCTGTCGACAGCCCTGTCGACATGGCTAGGGCGGGAAGTTTCCCGCCTGGCCCCGCTGGTTCCAGTTTAAAAATCTGAATTTGAATTTTAAATCTGTTTTTAACTTTGAATTTTCTGCAAACTTCATTGGGCCATAACTGGGCCATACGGACTCCGATTTACAAAATTTCGGACTCTATTCTGCGTATTTTCCCTAGACGAACGCAATGACACAGCCCGTTTCCCCCAATTCTCACATCTAAGATTATTTATTCTGCAATTAGTGAATTTTAGCATTAACTGAAATACGGGGTGTTACAAAACATGACAGGTAAACCTCAAAAGAAATGGATTTACATATTCGATCCTACCTAATATTAAAATCGAAACATTGAAATTGGTAGTTTCCAAAATCAAATAGAAAATACCTGTGCGTATAGCAGATTAGATACTGGTGAACGACTTGTCCGGATTGGGAAGAGATTGGAGGGAATACATGCGATGGGGTAGGGAATCGAAGGTGAGGTAAATTTAGGTTTGAACTTTAGGGGAAAAAATCCACGCTAAAATTAGCAAAAGAATACAGTGAGGTGGTTGTCACTGATTGGATGATAGAGTAACTTTTTAGATAGCAAGCAAGGATTGGTTTGAACTGTTGGGTTAAATCATCATATACAGTTGTTTATTTGTTTATTCTGATAACTTGGATCGTCGACCTAGATTGTATTTATGTAAAGCTACGCTTTGAAGTGGCGTTGCACATCACAACATTAGAATTCCAACCACAACGGTGCATTCACGTCTAATGCAACAACATATGAATATTGTGGCAGAAGATCCAAGAAAGCATAGCTTTCACCAAACTTTTCATGCAACGTACACATATCAGTGTCGAATATGCCTAGTTTTGTAGTAGTGCACCAAAAGCACTTGTGAGCCGTCGTCGAACATTGTGTGACAACATTTGTTCTTTCTTACTCTATTTTGTGTATGTGCGTGTGTGTAAAATAATTTGTTAAATTATATGAGATTGAAGATAGGAATGATATTCATCAGTTTATGTTTGTTTTATAATCGAAAGTTATGTATTTAACTTTATGTTGCATTTCTTTTGTCAGCGTTTTGAATAAAGCCATCTATTAAGCCAAAATCAATTGTGACCTTTTTCCTAATTATTTTTTTGTTTTGCATGCTGAACGCAAACAATTAAGTGATTATTCAAATTTCAGCCATCGAGATTCAAACTTTAGAGTTCAGCAATTAGTAATCAACATTTCAAATAAACAAAGCTTTAATTGTCACTTATAACCCATGGATTTCCAAATTTATAATTCTGTATGGATTCAAATGTAGGATTAGTAAAGAATATGATATACTTATAACCCTTTAAAGGACCTACTAGAGATTTAACCATTTGCTTCAAATTAAACAATTAGTGTTACACATCTCTGTTTGTTTTATTTTTGCTTATTGTGATTTTTATTTGAATCAAATGCGGAAGGAATAACTAGTGCGAATATGTTGGTATTGTGTAGAGTGTTTATGCAAATATTGTATTGTGTTTTGTGAGTGTACATGAGATATCAGCAAGTATTTCCTAGATTGAAGTTTTATCCATGATATATTTATTTGAATTTAAAGGTTGGATATTGCATTAGATTGAGAACATGTTATGACATAAGCTACGTGATGTTGTTATGGTATATGAGATTGTGCACTATCATGTGAATTAGAGGTATATTTTGAAATTTGAACGATGTGTGTGATTATGTATAATTGTGATATGTCGTGCATTGGTTATATGGCATATCTTGTGTTCATTTCATGCACTCGTGCCACGACAATTTGCACATAAATGTACTAAATTTTCAAAAAAGAATGTAAGGTCCAACGATTCGATTGGTTGGACCATGAGAACCTTAAACGTCGAGTTATTATAGCCTGACTCATGGTTCGGTCATGATGTATGCTTTGAAGCAAGTATCGATCGATTATAACAACCCTCTACATAAATTAATTAAAAACACTATGATTATTAACAATCAAAACTTGTATTATCAAAAATCTCATAATTTCGGTACTATAGAACTCCCAGGTAGAGACTTGACTGGTAATTTGTTTTGCTACTACATACTAAGCCATTTATGTACACTACAAGAAAAATACCCTATTGCAACTAGCTATTTGCAACAGGCTTCAAATGTTAGTTGCATTAAATGATATTTAGCAACAGGCCTTTTGTTGCTGTTGTAGTATATAAGATTTAACAACAGGCTTATTCTTTCTGTTGCGAAAAGCATATTTTTCGCAATAGTGATTTCGTGTCCATTGCAAAAACATACTTTTAGCAACTGGACTTCTATTCCTATTGCAATAGAAATATTATTTGCAACTACACTATATATTTAGCAACTGTCTTTACCAGTTGCGATAACTGCAATTTTTTGCAAGTGGTAAAGCCTGTTGCGAATAACGTACTTTTGAAAATTATTTTTTCTCCAAGTAATATCCGGTTATAATATAAGAAGTATAAGCATAATAGTTTATATATATATATATATATGTGTGTATATATTTGAAAATTATATGATTAACCAATATATATATATATATATATATTTGAAAATTATATGATTAACGTTTGGTTATAGTTCCGAAATAACAAGTAATCAATAAAAATTAGTAAATAATGAGTTATATTTTAATAAGTAATTAGCACAATATTTATTAATGTATGATATTTGATAATTGTAATTTAGTTCTCATATAATTTTAAAAGTTATTATTGTTTGATTTTAAAAGTTATAATTTGGTTATGAGTTAATAAAAAATCCTATGCAATTAGTCACGCGTACATCACTACAGCAGTAATCAATTTCAAAAGTATATACTTAACCTATTATTAAATTTCAAATGTCATCCGTCCAGGAGCACTCCACTAAGTAGTAACGCGTTTAAGTTTTTAACCCTTCTGTTGCATGAAACTTTATCAATCTCCTTTCCTCGCTATCCACTTAATAACCCTAGTTTGCGATCCCACGTTTCCTCCGTCTTCAATCGATCCGCCGCCATTCGACATCTCATTCAATCGATCCATCCAGAAGCTCTCAGTTCGTGCCAACATTCAATCTCCAGTCTCAAAATCGATCCACTTCGTGTTGGCGTTCTAGTATCAGGAAAATTCAAACCCTACGTTTCCTTCGTTGTAATCGTTTGCTCGATTTCGATTAATCCCCATCCTGTTCAAATCTATGATGAAACGAGTTTAAGATTCAATTTTGTTTTACTGTAGAAGTTGTTCATAAACTAAAATCATCAGAGGATTCAGAACTAAGGCCTATATTATTAGTTCAAATATAAATGCAAACCTTTTCGGAAAATAATCGGAGACCTTTACTGTTTTCACATGTTTTTAGGGACCATATCAGCAGAGATTGGTCTTTGTGAGAATTTTATTAACCTTTTGCTAGATATAACTTGAAAGGAAAGAGTACTCTTGGGCTAATGTAGTTAAATAATGTTTATTGTTAGCATGTTATATAAGCATCTTGATTCCTGATATGGAATGGAGTTTTGCTTCCACTTAAGAGTAGTAGGAAGTTCTGTGTTCCTATTGCGTGCAATGTTCAACAAGATAATCTTTGGGAGGCATGATAGTTAGTCTATATGAGAAACTAATTTCATTGAAATGCAGGCCTGACAAAATGCAAACTGAAACATTGCTAGCTCGTCATTGTACTACTACTATATTTACTTAGACTTGTCTTCCCAGAATCAAATAAAACACTATAACCATTTTTCTTTCCGATAATACACTATTATCATAACACACTCCAATATATAACTTGATTTTATTTCATTTTTTGAGACATTTTAGTTAATAGTTGTAAATATCCTTTAATGACTACAAAATTATGTAAATTTAAAATCACATTCTAAAATTAAAAATAGCATCCGTGCATGTAAATTTGAGTTTTACGTGTATCATTCTCCATTGTTCTATCTTATGTATCTTAAAACAAATTGTTACCATCTTAATCTTTTATTTAACAAACACGTTCATCCATGTAGATAGTCCTAATTCATATGTTCTTAATTATATTTTGCAAACTTGCACAACCAACTGGATAAACTATTGCCAGATCTGTTAGAACACATGAGCTTGATACATCTTATATCACTATGACTTGAATATACTCAGTGCACATTTAACTATCAGTTTGAACCACTCTTCTGTTCACAACACATCTTTAGTTTTGCTACATTTTTTAAATATTATCACAGCCGCATCAAACATGTGTGCTTGTATCTTCAATTGCTAATGTAGGTGAGTTATATTATTCAACTATTAATTTATAAATTAAAATGAAAAAAGTGTTATATAAGAAGGGGTGAAACTATATATCTAAGCAGCGACCTCACCCAGGTAGAAATAAAAAATTAAGTATGTGATCATGGTATTAATTAATACTTATACTTTTCCAATCTTTATTTCTATCCCGCTTGAACATCAAATGGAAAACATCAAAGAGATTATGAGTGTGCATCATGTGCACAGTTTGCGTGTTTATGCACCAGAATTCAACATAAATACATAATGCGCAAGTTCTACTGGTCTCCCTAATATCAGTAGTATTCCAAGAGGCTATGACTTGGAGGGAATTTAACTAGCATAGGAGGTTTTCTATAAAGATGAGAAAAAAATTGTAGGTTGTTTGCTTACGTGCATAATCAACTAAACCAAAGTTCGATATTCTTTAGTTAGAAACCAAGAATTAGTTTTTTTATATTTAGTCGAATTAGGTTTCAAGTACAAAATATAAACATTCTAGACTGCAGGCAAAACATGGCTCGTTTTAGGGGTTGAAAGGGTTTTAGGTTTCGACTACCCCCTTATCACTCACACCATTGATCGATTTTGGGAATTTCAGGTTTTTAGGAAAGGCAAAGATATTAGAGGATCGTCAAGATGGACAAAACATGGATCTATGTACCAACGTTTAGTTAGTTTTGGTTATTAATTTCATAGTTGCAATTATTTAAGATTGATTACCAATATCTTCATGTTTTATAGAATGACAGAAGAATATAAGCAAGCTGTTTGGAATTTTGTATATGGGCATGCAGAAAGGGAGGGAAATCCGGAGAAAATTATTTGTCCTTTCTTAGAATGTCGGAATTTTAACAGGGAATCGCCAAGGAATGTCGTGTCACACTTGATTTGTTATGGATTTGACCCAACATATGATGTTTGGATCTTTCACGGGGAAGAACGTCCTTCACAAAATGAAGGTAATCAAGGTAATGAAGTGTCAGATGCATATAGAATGTACTTGGATACACAAATATGTAAAAAGGAAATGGAAGATCATGCTAATGTAAGACATGGAGAAGGGATTAATGAGATCCTGAAGAACGTTGAAATTCCTTTGTATCCCGAGTGTGCAAGCTACACAAAGCTATCAGCTACAATACTTCTTTATAAACACAAAGCTCGAAATGGTTTAACTAACACAGCATTTACGGAACTTCTTAAACTTTTGAAGGATATGTTGCCTGTAGAAAACGCGCTTCTTGATTCCACGTATGAAACAAAGAAGCTGCTTAAATCATTTGGTTTAGGTTATAAGAAAATACATGCATGTGTGAATGATTGTTGTCTATTTTGAAAAGAGCTTGCACATAGTGATTGTTTCCCTAAATGTGGTAACTCTCATTGGAAAAAAAGCAAGACAAAGACAGACAAAAAGGATGCCAGAATATCTATGAAGATTTTGATATACTTTCCAATAATACCTAGATTGAAAAGAATGTTCACGTCCTCAGAAACATCAGAGCAATTGAGATGGCATAACAACTATAAGAGTGAAGATGATAAATTACGTCATCCAATAGAATCTTCTCAGTGGGCTACAATTGATAGGATGTATCCATCTTTTGCATCTGATTCAAGAAGTTTAAGGCTTGGTCTTGCAAGTGATGGCTTTAATCCCTTTGGCAATTGGAACAGTAAATATAGTTGTTGGCCTGTGTTTCTTGTTGTGTACAACTTTCCTCCATGGCTTTGTATGCACAAAGACAATCTGATGTTATCTTTATTAATTCCTAGCCACGACAACCAGGAAATGACATCGATGTGTATCTGCAACCACTTATTGATGATCTAAAAAAATTATGGGACAAAGGGGTAAAGACTTATGATGCGTATAGTCGTAGTGAATTCAAATTAAAAGTCATTTTAATGTGGACAATGAGTGATTTTCCAGCTTATGGAAATCTAGCAGGTTGCACAGTAAAGGGTAAGAAAGCATGTCCTGTTTGTGGCGTCAATACTTGCTCGACATGGTTGCCTTTTAGTAGGAAGTGTGCTTACTTGGGTCATAGGAGATTCCTTGACCATAATCATGAGTATCGTCAACGGAAAAACTTGTTTGATGGAACTGCAGAGAATAGACAAAAGCCTCCAGTACAAACCGGTACTCAAATCTTCGATTGTATTAAAGATATTTGTAATGAATGGGGAAAAAAGCCAAAGGAGGAAAAGAAAGGGAAAGAAATTGTAACAAGCCAGAAAATCTGAACCAGTCTGAAAATTTTATTTTAAGAAATTTTGTTGAAAATGAGTCCAGATTTAAAATTTCTAATTTTAAATGATTATTAAACAATAGGAAAAAAATAATTTGAATAAAAAGTTTTACATTAAAAATACAATTTTAGTGTTGGTATTTTACAAAAAAATGGGCTTAAATTAAAAAGTTACATTGTCATTTTGTTGAAATGAAAAGATTTAAATTTTCAATGTAATAAAAGTTTGCATTTTTGTCATATAAACAAAATAAAACCATTGTTGTGTCGCCTTAATTTAGATAATTGAAATGTAATGTATCATTTCGTTTACATTAAAAAGTTTGCATTGTAATTTTTGTTTACAATAAAGAGAATGAAATGTATCATTTTTATTTACATTAAAATGTTTTAAAGAAAAAGTATTATTTTTGTTGCAAAACAAAATATTCATTTTTGTTAGAATTAGAATGACGCACAAAATATCCATTTTGTTGAATAGTAAATGACACACAGAATTATCACTTTTGTGAATTGAAATGAATTGGGCCTGAATAGGAGAAAGTGGTTTAATAGGTCTTTAATTTGATTAAGGGATGGGAACATTATATATATATATATATATATATATATATATATATATATATATATATATATATATATATATATATATATATATAAAGGGAGCTATCTAAACCTAATCCATCTCTCCTCATTTCTCATAGCCGCCACTTTCATTTTTCCATGGCCGAAACCCTTCCAACTTTCTCCTCCATTTTCCTCCTTCTCCACAAAATTTTAGACTTTTCCGTAGTTAGAACTTTTGTAGAGCAAGGAGCAAGCTTCAAATCTATACCGAAGTCAACATCAACCGCCACACAAATTTCGAGATACCCTCACTAATTCAGTCCGCCCTTTTGATGCCTAGGCCAACCAAGCCACGCTAAACCACCCCCTCCTCCTCATGCAAGTACACTTCCCCTAGCTCTCCTACCTCGCGCAATCCGATCTTAATTTCATACATCCTATCACCAGATTCTTGGATTCAAAAGTTTTGAATAGCTTTCTGAGGTTTATTGGTGAGAATTCTAAATTATTTAAGAATTGATAATTTAATTATTATTTAATTATTGTAGGTACAATTTTAATTCATTTCTGAATTCGCGATGCAATTTTATTTATAATTCCAGATCCAACACTTTAGATCTGATGTTGTAGTACTATTTTCTTCTATGCTTTAGATCTATTATTTATAGATCCATTCACGTGCTAAAAATCTCATTTTATTTGAGATTTATTTTTATGTGTTGAATCGCGCGCTAAAAAACCTCGTCTTTATTTGAGGTTCATTTTATTTGTTAAATCACGTAATGTAAATCTCATCTTTAATTGAGATTCATTATATTTGTTTGTTTGCGCAATAAAATCTCATTCTATTTGAGATTCGTATTTGTTGTTTGGAATCACGCGATAAAATCTCATCTTCTTTGAGATTCGTTTATTTTATTTGTTTAGGCGATGCAAACTTCTTTTCTATTGCAGATCTATAATTTTAGATCAAATATGGCGATGTACTTCTTCATTTCAGATTCTTATTGTCTGATTCGCTCTTGTGTTAGAATATTATTTTGTTGGAATAGAATAGTACATGAAATGTTGACACCAAAATGCTAGTTGAAATTACATGTAGAAATATGGGATTGGCACACAAATAAACATATTTGTGGCATCGTCATGTAACAATGAAAAATGAACATATTTTAGCGTTATTTTGTCACAGTTAAAAATAACATAATTTTATTATCATTCATATTAAAATAAAAAGTTGGAAATATGAAAATGCATTTTGGTTGTCACTTATATTACAATGAAAAGTTACAAACAAGAGGTTATTGTCATTTTCATGTTGAATAAACACCTCTTTATGTTATTTTGTTGTTTAATAAAAATAACATTCTTTTATGTCAATTTAATATAAAAAAAAGTAACACATTTTCATGTCATTTTCTTTTTATATGAAAGGGAACATTTTCATTTATACTGTAATAAAAAAAGTGGTATAAAAGAGATTTAATTTTTAAAGATTTAAAAAGGAAAAGATGACGGTAAGAAAAAGATTTACTTATTGTTAAAAGTTAAAAAAAAAATCAGATTTTGTACATAAAAGAAATTACATTTATTTTTAATGTAATTATGTATGTTTTTGCATTGTAAAGAAAATTACATTTTTATGTGTAATTAAAGAATATGATTTTACACTGTAAATAAAATTACATTTTTATATGTAATTAAAGAGTAAGAATTTGCATTGTAAAGGAAATTACATTTTTATATGTAATTAAAGAGTAAGAATTTACAAGTAAATGAAATTACATTTTTGTATGTAATTAAAAGATGAGAATTTAGTTTGTAAATGAAATTACATTTTTAGGTGTAATTAAAGGATGAGATTTTATATTGTAAATAAAATTACAATTTTTTATGTAATTAAAGAAGTAGAATTTACATTGTAAATTAAAAGTACATTTTTATATGTAATTAAAAATTAGGATTTTACAATGTAAATAAAATTACAATTTTATATGTAATTAAAGAAGAAGAATTTGCATTGAAAATAAAATTATATTTTTATATGTAATGAAAGAATAAGAATTTGCATAGTCAATAAAATTACATTTTTATGTGTAATTAAAGTATAAAATTTACATTGCAAATTAAAAAGCAAGATTAGACATGTAATGTTAATTACATTTTAATGTAATTAAAAAGAAGAATTTAGCATTGTAATCAAATATACATTTTTATGTAATTTATAAAAAGATAGAAATTTTCACCGTAATGATAATTACATTTTTAATGTAATAAAAAAAGAAGGATTTGACGTTGTAATGTAAATTACATTTTTGTTGTAATATTAAAAAATAGAATTTTTCACCGTATTGTTAATCACATTTTTAATGTAATTAAAAAGGGAGATTTTACCATGTAATTAAAAAGAATGAATTCAACGTTGAAATAGGATTTACATTTTTATGTAAATATAACAATAAAAAGAATGAATTCAACGTTGAAATAGAATTTACATTTTTATGTAAATATAAGAATAAAAGAATGAATTCAACGTTGAAATAGAATTTACATTTTTATGTAAATATAAGAATAAAAAGAATGAATTCAATATTGAATAGAATTTACATTGTTATGTAAATATAAGAATAAAAAGAATGAATTCAACATTGAAATAGAATATACATTTTCATGTAAATATAAGAATAAAAAGGAATGAAATGTAAAGTTGAATTAGATTTTACATTTTTATGTAAAGGAAAGAAATAAAAGGCAGGATTCATCGTTGAATTATAATTTACATTTTAATGTAAATAAAGGGATAAAAAAATAGAATAATATTTTTAAATATTGAAATCTTATCTTCATTTTTAGAAGAAAAAAAATTGAATGGGTATCGGTAGTTGTTTAGCTTGTTATTGAATCGGACAACGTTATTATGGTTAAACGTTTTATATTTATATATATATAAATAAATATAATTAAAATTAAACGAATCGAGCGCAGTAGTTTGCATTTTGAAATCGTACCTTTGAACGACTCGACCGTCGGTTTTTCCCAAAACTGAAACCATTAGGACCGTCTTGGGAAGATCTATCCAACAATATAAACTACGTTAAGATCTAATGGTTAGATTTTGAGAAATGTGAAAATCAAAATTGGTTGAAAACAGCGCCAGGGTCGGCCATTGACCCGAGGCATCGTTAAATAAAGATTTAATTATTTTAATTAATTAAAACTAGGGATTAATCGTTATAAAATAATATTAACAATAAGGAAGTATTTTCATTATATATATACGAGAATTATTTGGAAAGTCCGAGTTTAATCTCATTCCAAGTAATCAAACAGCGTTAAAAATCGAAGTTTGAAGACGGCGAATGAAGACTGTAAATCTTCCCTCGAATGGACAGCGATCAAGACCCTGAAATGACTTGCTCCCAAATCAAGGGTTGTGGTAATTGCCCAAACGTATATGTTGATTTCACAGATATGCGGGTACCTCCTTTCCGTACTGGACATACAAGATGAGGGTATCTCCAGTTTCGTTCAGACCTAGAATGAGCTTATAAATAGATTGTGTTTCCGACACTGTACTCCTTTATATTGTATTTATTGATTTTCTGCTGAATGTATGAATGATTGGTGGCGGAGTGCATTCTCTTGCTTTACACCCTTTTGTATATTTGGCAACGGATTGATAGTGTGATATGGAGTGACAGTGTGGCATACCAAGATGCAATGATCAAGGTTTCTTGTTGAAAAGAAGAACCTTGTGGTGACGATCAAAGCACAGCTTGAATAAGCATAGCTTTGTGTATTACGTAGCTTCACAAGCCTCACAACCCGGTTGAGTCTAAAACGGAGCAAGGGAACGCAGGGAGAGCTGCACGTTTCTTTCTAGCTAGAAGTGATGTTTGGGTTTTACACGGCCCGACATTTTACTTATGTGGATGATGGAATGAGGCACCTCGGATATTAGGTCCTATAGGACCAGGAAACGTGTGTTCAGGAATAACTAATCCGCGAAATCGTATATGCGGACCGGCCCTGCAGGATCCAAGGGTTCACTGCGGGGAATCCTGAGACATTAGCTAGAGTGTCTCGAATCGGTAAGGAGATCGTTCCTAGCCTTGACTCATGATGGAAAACCAAATTCCTAATACGACCCTACGGACTTGATTGTATTACTAGTATGGAGGCATAGTATGTGGTAGCTATGCTTCCTAGGATTGATACATTTACTTTGAAATGTTTTTGAAACATATATACACTAATAATAATATCAAATTCATTTTTATCGTACCAAGCATGTTTAATCATCATAAGGTAAAACTCTATCCTCTGGTTTGCATTGCACTGTGTGATGGGACTTGAGTCTTATGGTGATTCCATTTTTCTCAGAAGCATAGCGTTGTTTTACGAATTACTTATTGTTTGTTCTGTCACTTTAAATTATGCACGGCAATCCATTGGAATAAACCCGTTCCGCGTTAGCGGCATGGTCTTTGGATTTGCCTTATTACTATTAGTTAAATTAGTTAAGAATTCTCACACCAGTCCCCTGACAGACTCGTAGTTTGTTTCACTTTGCAAACTCGGGTGCGTTCTTTTCCACACGGGCAGTCGAGTAGTTTTTGCAGATATTTATCTCTTGAGCAGGATTCTGGATCGAAGTCTAAAGCTGTGTCCAGAGCATAGTTGTCTTCCGTTGCCTTAGTTATTTTATTTCCGCTGCACTGTATTGTATTTGTTGTAATTTAAATCTTCCGCTGTATTTTATTCAATGAACTCTGATATTCTGTACTCTGATGTAACATTATTATGATGTTAATAAAAGTTTGTTGTTGTTGTTCTGATGTTGTTGTATTCCCATAGTTAACGTATTCGGGTTTTGAACGGTCTTAGTCGATTTTGCGATCGATTAGGTCCGGGCAAATTCTGTGCCGTTACAGTTGGTATCAGAGCTTTGGTTAAACATAGCTTTGGAATATAGCATATTTATAATAATTCTTTTACGTAGAATCACAATATTCTATGGCGAATATTTCATGAGAATACATAACAGTCAGTCGCTTTATCACCATCTTTTTACCATCCTTCCATCTTATCATTTCTTCAAATCACCATTACAGTTGTTCTGACCCTTTCCTAGATCATACAGAACTAACTAAAAATGAGTACTGCTGCCGCTAGAGCTATAACAAGGAGGCAAAATGTTGCTGAAACTGAGGAGGCCATAGTTCAACAACCACCACCACCACCGCAGCCCTTTGACTTGGATAAGGTAGCGAAGAAGTTCAAGAATTTATGTGGAGTTCCATTCACTGGTACGGAGACTGTGACACAGGCTCAGGCATGGCTTAAGAATTGTGAGAAGATATTTAGAGCGCTAGAACTAGAAGATCAAAGGAAGATATTTGTGGCTTCGTGGATGCTCCAACGCGAAGCACGGAATTGGTGGGAAGTAGTCAATATAGGAGGAGGTGAAGAAAATATGACTTGGACCAAATTTAAAGAGCTGTTTAATGAAGAGTATATTGCAAGGCAAGAGGTGGAAAGGCTTCATGATTAGCTTTCCTGTCGCTATGAGAAGAAGACTGAAGAAAGCAGTTCTGGAGCTGCTAAGACTCATGATAAGACTAAGGTGCAATGCTACAACTGCCAGAAGTTTGTACACTATAGCAAGGAGTGCAGAAACCCAAAGAAGGCCAAAAGAGGGGACATTAGAGAATGGTATAACTGCCATATAAAGGGTCACGTCAAAAGTAACTATCCGCTATTGAGGAGTGCCCAAGTTTCCCATGTGTACGGGGGAGCAATTGCAGCACCTTCTTCCGCACCTAGTTCTTTTGAAAGAGCAGGTAAGCCTGATGTTTTAGGTGGTACTATTTCTGTCAAAAACATTCTCTGTGTTGGTTCCTACTCTTCTATTTCTCCTTTTCCTTTTTCGAGGACGAAAATTTCTTAAGTGGGGGAGATTGTAATAACCCAGAAAATCTGAACCAGTTTGAAAATTTTATTTTAAGAAATTTTGTTGAAAATGAGTCCAGATTTAAAATTTATAATTTAAACGATTATTAAACAATAGAAAAAAAATATAATTTGAATAAAAAGTTTTACATTAAAAATACAATTTTACTGTTGGTATTTTGCAAACAAAAAAGGGGCTTAAATTAAAAAGTTACATTGTCATTTTGTTGAAATGAAAAGATTTAATTTTCAATGTAATAAAAGTTTCCATTTTTGTCATATAAACAAAATAAAACCATTGTTGTGTCGCCTTAATTTACATAATTGAAATGTAATGTATCAATTCGTTTACATTAAATAGTTTGCATTGTAATTTTTGTTTACAATAAAGAGAATGAAATGCATCATTTTTATTCACATTAAAATGTTTTAAAGAAAAAGTATTACTTTTGTTGCAAAACAAAATATTCATTTTTGTTAGAATTAGAATGACGCAAAAAATATCCATTTTATTGAATAGTAAATGACATACAGAATTATCACTTTTGTGAATTGAAATGAATTGGGCCTGAATAGGAGATTAAATTATCAATTATTAAATAATTTAGAATTCTCACCAATAAACCTCAGAAAGCTATTCAAAACTTTTGAATCCAATAATCTGTAGATAGGATGTATGAAATTAAGATTGTATTGCGCGAGGTAGGAGAGCTAGGGGAAATGTACTTGCGTGACGAGGAGGGGGTGGTTTAGCACGGCATGGTGGGCCCAGGCATCAAAAGGGCGGACTGAATTAGTGAGGGTATCTCGAAATTTGTGCGGCGGTTGATGTTGACTTCGGTATAGATTTGAAGCTTGCCCCTTGCTCTACAAAAGTTCTTACTACGGAAAAGTCTAAAAGTTAGTGGAGGAGGAGGAAAATGGAGGAGAAGGTTCGAAGGGTTTAGGCCACGGAAAAATGAAAGTGGCGGCTATGAGAAATGAGGAGAGATGGATTAGGTTTAGATAGCTCCCTTTATATATATATATATATATATATATATATATAATGTTCCAATCCCTTAATCAAATTAAAGACCCATTCACAAATTTCGAGATACGCTCACTAATTCAGTCCGCCCTTTTGATGCCTGAGCCCGCCATGCCGTGCTAAAACACCCCCTCCTCCACACGCAAGTACACTTCCCCTAGCTCTCCTACCTCGCGCAATACGATCTTAATTTCATACAACCTATCTCTAGATTATTGGATTCAAAAGTTTTGAATAGCTTTCTGAGGTTTATTGGTGAGAATTCTAAATTATTTAAGAATTGATAATTTAATTATTATTTAATTCTTGTTGGTACAATTTTAATTCACTTCTGAATTCGCGATGCAATTTTATTTATAATTCCAGATCCAACACTTTAGATCTGATGTTGTAGTGCTATTTTCTTCTATGCTTTAGATCTATTATTTATATATCCATTCACGTGCTAAAAATCTCATTTGTATTTGAGATTTATTTTTATGTGTTGAATCGCGCGCTAAAAAACCTCGCCTTTTTTTAGGATCATTTTATTTGTTAAATCACGTGATGTAAATCTCATCTTTAATTGAGATTCATTCTATTTGTTTGTTTGCGCAATAAAATCTCATTCTATTTGAGATTCATATTTGTTGTTTGGAATCACGCGATAAAATCTCATCTTCTTTGAGATTCGTTTTATTTTATTTGTTTAGGCGATGCAAACTTCTTTTATATTGCAGATCTATAATTTTAGATCAAATATGGTGATGTACTTCTTCATTTCAGATTCTTATTATCTGATTCGCTCTTGTGTTAGAATATTATTTTGTTGGAATAGAATAGTACATGAAATGTTGACACCAAAATGCTAGTTGAAATTACATGTAGAAATATGGGATTAGCACACAAATAAACATATTTGTGGCATCGTCATGTAACAATGAAAAATAAACATATTTTAGCGTTATTTTGTCACTGTTAAAAATAACATATTTTTATTATCATTCATATTGAAATAAAAAGTTGGAAATATGAAATTGCATTTTAGTTGTCACTTATATTACAATGAAAAGTTTCAAACAAGAGGTTATTGTCATTTTCATATTGAATAAAAGTAACACCTCTTTATGTTATTTTGTTGTTTAATAAAAAGAACATTCTTTTATGTCAATTTAATGTCAAAAAAAAGTCAAAAAAAAGTAACACATTTTCATTTTCTTTTTATATGAAAGGGAACATTTTCATTTATACTGAATAAAAAAAAGCGGTATGAAAGAGATTTACTTTTTAAAGATTTAAAAAGGAAAAGATGACGGTAAGAAAAAGATTTACTTTTTGTTAAAAGTAAAAAAAAAATCAGATTTTGTACATAAAAGAAATTACATTTATTTTTAATGTAATTAATGTTTTTGCATTGTAAAGAAAATTACATTTTTATGTGTAATTAAAGAATAATATTTTACAGTGTTAGCCTACTTTGTGAACTAGGCAACACAAAGTCGAGATGTCAAGCGTTGAAGAACATTTCTTCTCAGAAATTATCGGGTCGGATCGGAGGGTTACTATCAAGTCGGATCGGAGGGCTACTACCAGTCGGATCGGAGGGTCACTACCAGTTCGGGACGGAACAGAGAAAAATGGACAAGGACTCAGTTTCAGCTCAGGTCGGGTCGGATCGGAAGCCCCGATCCGAACCCCTTCTGCTCGCTCCTCCGAACCGAACCCACATTCCATATCCCTTCACCCCACGATCGCTTGAATATTCGGAGCGGTTATGACCATTTCCTACCCACGATGATAACTACTTTGATGCGCTGTCAACACTGGAGTCCGTCCGAGCCCGAGAACGATGGGATGAAAGACACGTAGCTCCGACCCGGATCGAATCTGAGTGAATTTCCACCTGTAAATACCCCATCAAGAGACAATTAAAAGGATCTTTTTTGGTACTTTGAGAATTCAAACACTTTCAAGAACCGAATTCCAGCATTCCCGGATAATCCAAATCATCATTCAACATATATTCTGAGATAATTGATTGAATGTACGTGAAAAGTGAGTGAAATTGAGTGAATATCTCATTGTACTTACATCTATATCATCAAGGAAATTGATTATAAAGTGGACGTAGGCTTTTCAATGCCGAACCACTATAAATTCTGTGTCTCCATTTTACTTTTGATCTTCTTTTATTCGATTTTGGTCAATTTGGGTGTTAGAACCACTTTTTGGTCTAACATTTTGGTGCTTTCACTGAGAACCATTTGAATTCTCTGTTTTCCGGATTATCGTTCTACTTTTTGGACCGTTGAGTTCAAAGAAGTTAATCCTCAAGTTTCGACGCTTTTGAATATTTGCTGGTTGATTGTTGAAGAACTATGGCCAAAGGAAAAGGCAAGGAAGTTCAAACCAGTCGAGGGAACGGAGTTGGTGAAGATCAGCAAAACGCGGTTGTGACAAGGTCTCGGGGGCAGAGCTCAGGAGTGGATCGGACAGATACAGGAAATCCGAACCGAACTCAAGGAGAGAGCTCCGATCCGATCCGAGTAGGAGAATCTGAAGCAGTGCACTTCCATAATCCGAACCGATCCGAACAAGTTGCTCTGCTCCGATCCGAACAAGTTTCCCAGCTCCGACCCGAACAGATTGCTCAGCTCCGATCCGATCCGTCGCTAGGTGATGCTGGAACCTCTACTCGAGCTCCTCCAAATGCTCCGACTCCAGCCACCAGGATCAATGATCAGACTAAACCATTTACGCCTATTACCCAAGGAGATTTTTCGCGCCTTCTTGACATGCTTGAGAGCACTAGGGAGGCTATGAAAATCCACGAGCGCACCAATCTCATGATGCAAGAGAACATGAGAATCATGAGCAGAGAAATTAGCGAACTCCGCAGACAGAGAACCCCATCCCCGGTTCATCACACACCAACGGACCTGTCTTCTTCTTCTGAGGAAGAACGGCCCCGTGAAAGAAGGCCGCTCAAATGACCTCAGAATTTGGAGCAGCTGACGTTCGGATCTTTGGGGTCCCGCGAGGACGCTGCACGGGTACTAGGACCTAATGATCCGTGCTTAAGAGAGCCTATGTTGTTACCAATGCGGGGATCCCATGTATTACCCAGAGACCCAAACCTCACCAATCCCACTCAGGGACAAATTCTCCAGCCACTTCCTCCCGAGATCGACCGGGAACGTAGGGAACAAAGCAGAGCAGAAGCGGCTCGAAGAAGGAGGGCGTCCCCTGATCAGGAACCCAGAGGAAACCCGAACATCAGAAGGAGGGCGTCCCCTGATCAAGAGCCCAGAAGGAACCCGGATATCAGAGCTAGGGAGCCTGAACGGCCACTGATCAATGCTGACATATGGACAATGGTACGCCAGATCATGTCTGAAAGTCGGAACTACACCAATGAAGATTATGGCATTGAGCGAAGCCATACTCCCTTTACTGATGACATCCTCAACTTTCAGTTTCCCCGACGTTTTAACCTGCCGTAGATGGACAAGTACAATGGAAGAACCGATCCGGGACAACATTTGATGCGATGCGCATGGCTCATGAATGCTGCTGCTGCCCCTGACACAGTGAAGTGTAAAGCCTTCCCGATCTATTTAGAAGACGTGGCGCTGCTATGGTTTACCCGACTTCCCTCTCGGTCGATATCGTAATTTAGGGAATTAAGCGAACGTTTTATGAATCAATTCCGACTCTATGCCCGAAATTCTAAGAGTGTTATTGAATTATCAAGAATTAAGCAAGCGCCAGGAGGGCCTTTGAAGTCATATCTCGACCGTTTCAACTTAGCTGTGACAGAAGTCAGTGACCCGTACGAGCCCACCATCTTGATGGCTTTGATGGAAGGAGTCGATCCTGACTCCGAGTTTGGAGATTATCTTTCTGGGAAGCCACCTCCCACGAGAGAGTTATTCTATGAAAAGGCCGATATTCACTTAAGACAAGAGGAGGCAAGGGCAGACAGAAAGAGGAAGTCCGGAGCGGCTTCAAAAGAAGTTGTTCAGAGTAATGTCGCCGTGAAGCAGTCTGGAGAAAGTTCCGGGAAAGTTGAGGTGAATGTGGGAAACAAGAGTGGAAACGACAATAATGGGAACGGGGGCAGCAACAACAACCGTAACGCGAATGGTAACAGAAGAAATAGGAATCGAGGAAGTAATCCTAACAAAAGACCCTAGTTCCAGACTTATGAGAATTATTCCCCGCTGAACGACACTCTGGAGAACATTTATTTGGATACATACAATGTTTTGCAATACAAAAGACCGCCGCCTCGGGACTCAACGGAGAAAGAAATAGCAATTGGAAAATTTTGTCTATTTCATGGAACTCATGGGCATTCAACGAATGAATGTCGACATTTGAGAGATTTGATTGAGAAGCTGCTACGCGAAGGAAAATTAGATGAATATAAGGCTGCGCCAAGAGACAGGGGGCAAGGAGAACAGGCTCCAAACCAGAACCAATCTGCTCCCAAGCCTACAGCGCAGCAGAAAGGCAAGGGAATTGTTATTAACACCATAGTAGGTGGACCCCACCCAGCGATCCACAGTTTTAGAGCAATGGATCAATACGTTAATGCAGCTAAGCACGTAGATGTGGATGAATGTGATGATTTGGAAGATGTCGCCCCTGTGAAACAGCAGAGGACAATGTTTGATGACGTAATATTCCGTAGCAGAGATAATACCGGAATCCAGTCACCCACTGACGATCCGTTGGTCATTACCACTACCATTGGACCGGCATTGGTTCATAAGGTGTTAGTATACAATGGAAGCTCTGTTAATATTTTGTTTAAAAAGTCATTCGATCAGATGAAGCTTGAGTTTGAAGACTTGAAGCCATGCGAAGGCTGGATCCGAGGCTTCAACGGAGCGTCGACAGCTCCAACGGGGTATATAGAATTGCCCGTAACATTGGGGCAAGGGGAACGTCGAAGAGTGCGAATGCTTCAGTTTGTAGTGTTGGACGTGGATTCGCCCTACAACGCATTTTTGGGAAGGCCTGCCCTTGCAGAGTTCAGGGCTTGCATCGCCCCTTGGTGTTTATTGCTTAAGTTCCCAACTGAAGCCGGAACGAGAGTAATGAGAGGAGATCAAGTTTCCGGACAGTCTTGTTATGTTGCCGAGTTAAAGATGTTGATGAAGGGACTTAACATCGAGAGTAAAGGTGCCTCGCCTCCTCCAAAGGAGGGTTCGGCGTAGCAATTAGAGGGATCAGCCCCGAAGGAGTTTCCCAAAGGAACGCCTGAAGACTTGTATCCCAGAAAAGATGAGGAACCAGATGCTAGAAATGCGACTCCTAATGAAGCGACAGTGGACATACCCATTGACAAAGCTGATCCGACGAGAGTTTTGAAGATTGGATCCCAGTTGGATCCACATCGAGCCAAAGAACTAACTGACTTCTTGAAGGCAAACCTAGACGTGTTTGCCTGGACCCACGCCGACATGTATGGAATATCGCCATCCGTCATGAGTCATTCACTAAATATAAACCCAAAAACACCCGCCTGTGAAGCAAAAGAGACGTGTGCTGGGCCCAGAGAGGTCGGCAGCTCTAAAAGAAGAAGTGGAGAAGCTGAAAGAGAATGGATTTATTAGAGATTCGACATATCCCGACTGGATATCGAATCCTGTCTTAGTAAAGAAGCCAAACGGAAAGTGGCGGACTTGCATTGATTTTTCAGACTTGAACAAAGCTTGCCCGAAAGATAGCTTCCCACTCCCCAGAATTGACCAGCTTGTAGATTCGACAGCGGGACACGAACTTCTTTCTTTCATGGACGCATATTCTAGGTACAACCAGATTCCTATGCACGTGCCAGATCAAGAACATACGAGCTTCATTACAAATTTTGGGTTGTATTGTTATGTGGTCATGCCGTTCGGATTGAAAAACGCTGGAGTCACTTATCAACGCTTGGTGAACAGGATGTTTTATAACCAAATAGGGAAGACTATGGAAGTTTATGTGGATGATATGCTTGTCAAATCGAAACAGTCCTCCAGCCATACACAAGACTTGGCAGAAATGTTTGGTATCCTGCGAAAGTATCGGATGAAGTTGAATCCTTTGAAATGCTCATTTGGAGTGGCATCGGGAAAGTTTCTAGGCTTCGTTGTGAGCTCTCGAGGGATTGAAATCAATCCCAGCCAAATAGCAGCGATAAGAAACATTGAAGAACCGAGGAGAATCAAAGATGTCCAAAGTCTTGCAGGGAAAGTAGCCGCGTTGAGTAGATTTATCTCCAAAGCAACGGACAAATGCATCCCATTTTTTGACTTGATTAAAAGGGGAAAGAAGAACTTCGAATGGACTCCGGACTGTGTTGAGGCCTTTCGAAATTTATTGGAATTACTAGAAAAACCACTAATTTTGTCAAAGCCAGTGGATCATGAAGAGTTATTTGTTTACTTAGCGGTTTCGGATCACGCTGTTAGCACAGCCTTGGTCCGAGAAGAAGACAAAGTGCAAAGGTCGGTATATTATGTAAGCAATAAATTGGCAGCTGCAGAACGCAACTACCCCAGGATTGAGAAGCTCGCTTACAGCCTCCTAATCGCCTCCCGAAAACTTCGTCACTATTTCCAAGCTCATCCAATAACCATACACACTGACCAGCCTCTGAGGCAGGTGTTGCAGAGACCCGAAGCATCGGGGCGTTTGATCAAATGGAATATTGAATTAAGTCAGTTTGATTTAAATTTTCAGCCGTGGAGGTCGATCAGGGGGCAAGCTCTGGCTGACTTTATAGCAGAGTTCACAATCCCAGAGGAGGAAATGATCGATGACAAAGTGTTCAAGTCAGACGACGAGTTAAAATTAGATCCATGGAAGCTGTACACAGACGGAGCCAAGAATGACCGAAGGTCCGGAGCTGGAATCGTCTTAGTTACTCCTGAGGGACGGTCGTTATATTACGCTCTACGATTAGAATTTTCAGCGACTAATAACGACTCTGAATATGAAGCCCTGATTGCCGGGCTGAAACTTTCTAAAGAACTCGGAGTAAAGACATTGGACATATTCTGCGACTCCAAAATAGTTGCTTGCCAAGTGCGAAAGGAGTTTGTGGCTCGGGGACCTCGACTTATCGCCTATCTCGGGAAAGTGGAAAAGCTGTTGAGCAACCTGGAGCGGTACAACATAACGCATATCCCAAGAGCCGAAAACCAGAAGGCAGACAGGCTAGCAAAGCTAGCTAGTTCCGACAACCCGGAAGAGACCGAAATAATTCCAATTGAAACGTTGGAATCGCCAAGCTTTGAGTCGATGGAAATTGAATTCGCTTTCGAAGCAGAACCGGAGAAGGAGTCGTGGATGACCCCAATTAAGAATTTCCTTAAGAATGGGATACTCCCATCAAAGAAGAGTGAGAGACGGGCTATAGTTCGCAAGGCCACCAGATACATCCTTCAAGATGATACTCTTTATAGACAAGGATTTTCTATGCCCCTGTTACGATGTATAGCACACAACGACGTCAAACGTGTACTACGAGAAGTACACGAAGGTGAGTGTAGAGATCATACAGGAGGTCAGACCTTAGCAAAGAAGATATTGCGGTATGGATACTTCTGGCCCACAATTAATAAAGATGCAGCTGATTATTCACGACGCTGCGACAAGTGCCAGAGATTCGCCAAAATCCCCAGAGCACCACTGACTCAACTCAGATTAATGGTGAGTCATTGGCCGTTTTCCATGTGGGAAATTGACATCATCGGAGTTCTACCAATTGCTAAAGGAGGAGCGAAATATGCAATAGTCGCCGTGGACTATTTTATGAAGTGGGTGGAAGCTGAGCCCCTAACCAAAATCACGGCGAGAAAGGTGATAAGTTTTGTGGTTAGAAATATTATATGCCGATTTGGGATCCCAAGGACCATTATAACTGATAACGGAACCCAGTTCGATGGTGCCGAATTCAGAAATTTCTGCTAGAAATATAAGATAGACAAACGGTACACTGCGGTCGCTCATCTGCAGTCGAATGGGCAAGTAGAAGCAATAAACAAAGTCATAAAATCCATCCTCAAGAAATGATTAGAACGCGCAAAGGCAAAATGGGTGGATGAATTGCCCTTAGCTTTGTGGGCATATCGGACAACGTTTATGACAGCTACCGGTCATACCCCTTTCTCCCTCTCATTTGGTTCAGAAGCAGTAATTCCAGTAGAGCTTGAAGTTCCCTCCCACAGAGTGACATATTATGACCCGATGACGAATCGAGCACTCTTACTCGAGTCTCTTGATGAAATCGAAGAAAAAAGGGACAAAGCAGACTTGCGTGCGTCAAGACATCGACGTCATGTGGCACGCTATTATGACAAAAAAATTCGTCTTAGGACTTTTGAACCGGGAGATTTGGTGCTAAAGAGAGTCTTTCCATCCCTTCCTCACCTCGGTCCAAAGTGGGAAGGACCCTTTGTCATCCAACGGAAACTTGAAACAGGAACCTTCAAGTTAACGATCGTAGATGGCGAAGAGGTACCTAGGGCATGGAATGCCCAACACTTGATGCGATATTTGAATTAGAAATGTTGTACTTTTTGCTTTTTTTCTTACGAACTCTGTAAAAAGGCACGACTTGCCTTAGAAAAGTCTGTTGATATGAACAAAGAACTATAAAGTGGATGTAGGCTACGACTTAGCCGAACCACTATAAAAATATTGTGTGTCATTTACTTTCCTGCATTATTTATACCTTCAACTACTATTCCGTTACGATTATGGAATATAAGATGATTTAAAACCTGAAAGGTTGAAAACAGCCTATATGCAGGGACAAGCACAACGTCTGTTTGTGCAATAAGACATGAAAGAATGGGAAGACGACATTCTTAACTCTAACTCTCAAGAATTGAGAGAGAGTATAAAGGACGGGAAGACGACGTCCTCTGAGGCGTGAAGGTGCACACAGACAAGAGACCGCCTCAGTAAGAACTCTAACCTGAGCATAAGACAGGAGAGCATAAAAAATGCCAGAAAAAATGACAGGCATTAACGACACAGAGAATGTGACCCCGTCGGAGAATCGGGGACATTCAGACTACTTGACTAAATCTTGAATAGTTTTTCAAGATTGACTGGGGGTATATATGTACACACATATTTCCCCCCACCATAACTTCATTACACAACTATAGTAGGACATGCATTCTTACATAAGTGCAAAACTGATAACTAACAGACATTGCAGAAAACAAATTATTTTTTATTTACAAATGAACGAATTTGTACAGGAAAATAGGCAAAAAGAAGGTGCAAGGTCCACCCTTGCAGCAACAATTATGGGTCAATCAAATGCTAAAATAACGCAAGACACTCCATCATTTAGACTTCGAAGAGGGCTTAGACTTCTTAGCAGCCTTCTCTGCATCCCTCGCCTCTCTTTCGGCCTCCGTCAAGATACGCTTTGACTTCTTCTTCCCTGAAGCTGAAGTGCTAGAATCAGTTGACTTCTTCCCGGAAGGCGGAGCGCTGGAATCAAGAGAAGACTTTTTAGCAAGTTCCTCTGTAATAGATCTAGTCAAAAGCTTAACAACTAACCTTGATCCCGCATCCACTACTACGAGGGGCTTAAGGCTCTCAGGGTCTAAGTCTTCAGATTTAAGCTGCATGCGTTTATCTTGTTCAACTTTTAGTGCAGCTAAGGTAACATCATCGGCGTTTTTCGACTCCCCGACTATAGCCACCTCAGGGTCTTCCTCATGTCCCCCGTTGCCGCCATCATCCTTTAAGGCATCTATCATTTCATCATCATGAGGAGTGTCAGCCTTAGACGGTTCGGTTCCTTCTCCCGGATCTATGGGGGCAGCCTTGTCTTTTCCCTCTTTTGCTCTGTCCATAGGCTCTGCTCCAGAGGCGGTTCCCTGAGTCACATCTGTCTTTTCGGACGGTTCAATACCTACAGAGTGAGAAGCAACAGTTATCAACTCAGGAGAAAATAATGGGTTCTTCATCGATTTCTCAAGTATGTGATGAAAGGTAGAGATAGCTTTAACGAATTGAGGTGAAAATGTAGAGATACCTTCCGACGACCTCTCGGCCGGAGTGACCGCTGTCTCCGATGCCGTTTCGGGTATGGGGGATAAAAGAGATGCCCGAGGGATCCCCGGATTTTCAGGAACATATCCCTCTACTTCAGAAGTTTCAGAGGCAGTAGAGGAAGAACCAGCCTCAGGAATGTTCTTTTGCTTAGCCTTCCGCCTCTCTTTGTCCATAACAGCAGCAATGAGGCGGCGTCCTTCGGCTAGGCGTTCTGGTTCACCATCTCGTAAATATTTCTCCATCATCTTGTCCTCATCAATGGAATCAACCTTGAGCTCCTCTTTCTCCCACTCAACGATTTGACTCCATACTTGGACTAGGGTAGATGGATAATCTTCAATCCAAGAAATGTTCGGGTGGCGAATGATATGCGCAAAGAATTCAATCATTAATTCACCGAAACCATGCACCTCTCCCTCAGCCTCTGGTAGTTGTTTGCGGGCCTCTTCAGCAGACTTGATAGCACATTCGACGTTACCCTCCGCTAGGGCAGCCCTGCTCTCCGCCTTCGCTAGCTTAGAAGCCAAGTCAGCGTTTTTCTTTTCCAATTCAGCATTCTTCCTCGCTAACTCGGCCTTCTTCCGCTCAAGGTCAGCGTAAGCAAGTCGCGTTTTGGCAGCATCTGACTTGGCATCTTCGGCTTTTTTTTTCAATTCCGAACGCTCTAGGGTATGGGACTCAAGCAAATAATGGTAACGTTTTTGTAGATCTTGAAATTGTTGTTTGAAGCTAGTAGCATCCCATTGAGCAACAGCAAGCTGGGCCTGTGTATCCTCCAAGTCTTTTCCTAGATTTTTTAAGGCCTTTGCATCGTCTTCTGCTGTTTTTTGCATCGAGTCAGCATTCGTGATTAAAGTGCGGATGATTCTGGAAAGGCTGCGCGAATATTTGAACATTTCTGAATACTGTTTCTCGACCGCATCTATCTTTGCTTTGGCCTCATTTGCCCACCTTGAAGAAATAGGCTCAAGAGCAGGTAAAAAAGTCAAGTTTTCGAAGTAATGTTCAGGAAATTGCTCCTCCAGATACGCCCGCTTAACTGTAGTTTCAACATCTAGCGGGGAATGTCAGCTCAGTATCCCTGTGTGTGGAGGGCTCAATGGCCTCTTTATCCGTTCTAGGCCGTTTAGCGAGAACCTTACGCTTGCTTCGTGATTCGGTATCTTTTGGCGGACTCCTCTCCCTACTGCGCTTTTCTTAAGAAGAGGTTAAGTCTTTTGATTGCGACCTGTCCTCTTCCCGACGACCTTGGTAACCTTTATATCGCTCTGGGTCTGTCCGGACAGGAGAGCGAGAACGCGAGGTTCGCGAACAATAAGGATCATAGGGCCTTCTATCCTCCCTACTGCGATCTTCGCGACGATCATGCTCAGTATCATAGGGCGGATTAGACATGCTACGGTGGAGTTTCCTGATGTCATAATAGGATCGGGACATTGTGCCTGCACAACAAGACAAATGAAATTCAGGATCAATATTTTCACAAAGAGAAAGATGCTGTGAGTTGTGGTGCTATTGTATTAAGTGCGTCCTAAGTGGTGTTTTCCCCCCGACAAACCCGAGTCCGAAGCTAGACTAGTACGAGCGGGCTCTTTGGCCTTAGTAGGAGTGGTCTCTTCGGAAGAAGTGAAAACTAAAGGATTCTTCCCAAAATCCTCTGAAGTGTAAATAGTTTCAGGTAAGGGGAGATCCCCCAAACCCTGAAATAGTGGGTCATCGGTACTAGGGACATCTCCCTCAGAAGCATCAATCGACAGCTCTTTGGAAGACGTTGATCTTTCCGGAGAAATGGCATCCTCGGGAACAGTATACCCTTCGCGGTGCTTTTCGGCCATGTTAGCCAATTCATCATCTTGAGTAGAAGATGGAGAGGGTGAAGTCTAAAGAGGTACTGTAGGAACTCTCGAACCTTCGCCCGTTTCCGGGACTACATCCACTGGGGGAATATACACATATGGACCCGTCCCGTGACCGATGCTATGGGTAATGGACAACAATCCATGAAGATGAAGATATTCGTCCTTAAGGACTTCATCAATAGTTAAAAACTTCTGATCACCATTAAGGAGCTGGTGCATCCGATCAAAGAATGCTTGGTCCAATATTTGTTTTGGGTTATCAACTGCAAACAAAAAGAAAAACAAATTAATGCGGTGGTTTGAATGTACAGAGTCGAAATTTAGAAAACCAGTACTTTACATGATTTTGTCCACCTCCTAGCACACCCTGGTTGTTGCTTTACATAAAACCATTCCAGCCTGGAGTCCCCAGCTTTACTACTGAATGGTGCTGGAATTATTTTCCTCTTAGGGACAGACTCGAAGTAACAGAAAGAAGGGGTTTCTCGAGTCCGGTGCTTGAAGTTATAGAAGAAGTGAACGTCGTCAAAAGTGAGCTCTATGCCTAAGATCTCACGGTACGCTACATATAGGGTGTACAAGTAAGCATAGGAATTGGGATGCAGCTGCATGGGGGCAATCCGCATTTGTCTTAGAAAATCGACGACGAAAGGAGAAAATGGAGGGATAGCCCCGACCAAGCACATCAACCGAGTGATTTCCATATACCCCTCCGGAGGGTTGTGGGGACGATCAAATTTTGATGGCAACAAGGTATCCCCTTGGGGTATCCCGTACTTTAGTCGTATTCGGATAAGTCTGTCATTGTCGATCGTCGATTCAACGGAATCTTGAGGTGATTCCAGTATGATGGCAGACTCAAATTCATCAGGAGCTCGGTCATCGCCAATCCCTCCTTCCTCTTCACAACCCTGGGAAACTCCACCCTCAGAAGACACATTGTTGCTTTCGCGAGTTTCAACCTCGTAGTCTGAGCCCTCATCATCCCATTCTGGATCCGAGGAAGAAGATATGTCTTCAAGAGTAATTTTGTTGGATGTCTCTAGGACCTCTTTCTTCTCTGCAAATCTAGAGGAGCGTCTGGATGTCATGGTCACAAAACTATTGAAAAAGCAATAGCACAAGTTAGAGTAAATTAGCCTATATTCCGCCGTGCATGTGTATAAACTAAAGTGTGAGCAGTGTATGCAGAAAGTGTAAAGTTAACGTTCGAAAGTGCGACGCAAAATCTTGGCAAAGTAATAAGGTTCAAGGCAGTTCTTGATGTCCATTTATGTTCGCAGGGCACTATCCTAACTGTTCATGAAGTTGGAGATTATGTCAAGTATTGATTTGGCCAATTAGACAGACTCTTGTGTATTAAGATGGGGCTGCTTCAGATCGGTTCGTGTATAAATGATTGGATGGGATCGGAGGTAAGGCTTTGTTTTGGTCAGAAGTGGTATCTAATCAGATCGGCTCGGGATTATGTGTTCGGATCGGATCGGATGGACTTGAGTCCCAACACCCCTTCTTTTTTAATCCACATTCCGACCGGTCCGGCTAGGTAGACTTCGCCTTCCCTTTTTCACATTTAACTCCGGCCCGATCCGGCTAAGTAGACTTTGCCTTCTCTCTCACATTTAACTCCGACCCGATTCGGTACTGAAAACACCACTTCCTTCTCTTCTCCTACGTCCCCCATGCTTCTCCACCCGAACCGACCCTCTATGTTCTGTATCTTCTTCATCCTCAACCACAGTCGAACCCGATTTGATTTCCAAAACTCCATAGGGAAATGAGCATATATCCTCTCCAACCTCCCAGCGCCTCGAGGTGGTGGCGGAGCCAGTAGCGACGACGGCAAGGAAGGGGGAAACCACAGCATCGAAGCCATGACAATGAATATGCCCAATTTGCTCAAATTAACCGTAAAATCTCGATTAAAGACAGTAACAACGATAGGATTCAGAGTTTCGAGACTACCTATGTGTTTGTTTCAAGAATCAAAAAAAGAATTTCAAGACTCCTTGAAGGTTAGGGTTCATATTGAGAATTAGGAAACGAGAGTAATAGAAAAGGAAGAAGGAAGCAGACAAGTGGCATATTTATATATATAGTAGTATTGACTCCTCGTATTCCTGCCCTATCTTCCCGCTCGGACCGGATCAAGAGCCCAACAGTACAGTTGGGCCTGCTAGCCCAATACGAAACAGAAAAAGAAAAGAAGCCGTTCGGGTCGGAGCCCGAACCGAACGGAATTTCATATGTCAACTTGGCATTTGAATTAAGTTAAAATTCGAAGAGGAAGATGAAAGCACAAGGAAAATCAAAAGGAAGATTACCTGGAAGGCACTGTGCAATGACAATCAAAGCATGCTCCGTATCCAACAGAAGCATCCTTTGAGGGGGAAAAATGTTAGCCTACTTTGTGAACTAGGCAACACAAAGTCGAGATATGAAGCGTTGAAGAACATTTCTTCTCAGAAATTATCGGGTCGGATCGGAGGGTTACTATCAAGTCAAATCGGAGGGCTACTACCAGTCGGATCGGAGGGCCACTACCAGTTCGGGACGGAACAGAGCAAAATGGAAAAGGACTCAGTTTCAGCTCAGGTCGGGTCGGATCGGATGCCCCGATCCGAACCCCTTCTGCTCGCTCCTCCGAACCGAACCCACATTCCATATCCCTTCACCACACGATCGCCTGAATATTCAGAGCGGTTATGACCATTTCCTACCCACGATGACCACTACTCTGATGCGCTGTCAACACTGGAGTCCATCCGAGCCCAAGAACGATGGGATGAAAGAAACGTAGCTCCGACCCGGATCGAATCTGAGTGAATTTCCACCTATAAATACCCCATCAAGAGACAATTAAAAGGATCTTTTTTGGTACTTTGAGAATTCAAACACTTTCAAGAACCGAATTCCAGCATTCCCTGATAATCCAAATCGTCATTCAACATATATTCTGAGATAATTAATTGAATGTACATGAAAAGTGAGTGAAATTGAGTGAATATCTCATTGTACTTACATCTATATCATCAAGGAAAGTGATTATAAAGTGGACGTAGGTTTTTCAACGCCGAACCACTATAAATTCTATGTCTCCATTTTACTTTTGATCTTCTTTTGTTTCGATTTTAGTCAATTTGGGTGTTGGAACCACTTTTTGGTCTAACATACACTATAAATAAAATTACATTTTTATATGTAATTAAAGAGTAAGAATTTGCCTTGTAAAGGAAATTACAATTTTATATGTAATTAAAGAGTAAGAATTTACATGTAAATGAAATTACATTTTTATATGTAATTAAAGGATGAGAATTTACTTTGTAAATGAAATTACATTTTTAGGTGTAATTAAAGGATGAGATTTTACATTGTAAATAAAATTACAATTTTATATGTAATTAAAGAAGTAGAATTTACATTGTAAATTAAAAGTACATTTTTATATGTAATTAAAGAGTAAGATTTTACATTGTAAATAAAATTACAATTTTATATGTAATTAAAGAAGAAAACTTTGCATTAAAAATAAAATTACATTTTTATATGTAATGAAAGAATAAGAATTTTCATAGTCAATAAAATTACATTTTTACGTGTAATTAAAGTATAAAATTTACATTGCAAATTGAAAGCAAGATTAGACATGTAATGTTAATTACATTTTTAATGTAATTAAAAAGAAGAATTGAACATTATTACAAAAGTACATTTTTATGTAATTTATAAAAAGATAGAAATTTTCACTGTAATGATAATTACATTTTTAATGTAATAAAAAAGAAGGATTTGACGTTGTAATGTAAATTACATTTTTGTTGTAATATTAAAAAGATAGAATTTTTCACCGTATTGTTAATCACATTTTTAATGTAATTAAAAAGGGAGATTTTACAGTTTAATTAAAAAGAATGAATTCAACGTTGAAACAGAATTTACATTTTTATATAAATATAAGAATAAAAAGAATGAATTCAACGTTGAAATAGAATTTACATTTTTATGTAAATATAAGAATAAAAAGAATGAATTCAACGTTGAAATAGAATTTACATTTTATGTAAATATAAGAATAAAAAAATGAATTCAACATTGAAATAGAATTTACATTTTTATGTAAATATAGGAATAAAAAGAATGAATTCAACATTGAAATATAATCTACATTTTTATGTAAATATAAGAATAAAAAGGAATGAAATGTAACTTTGAATTAGCATTTACATTTTTATGTGAAAGAAATAAATAAAAGGAAGGATTCATTGTTGAATTATAATTTACATTTTAATGTAATAAAGGGATCAAAGAAATAGAATAATATTTTTAAATGTTGAAATCTTATCTTCATTTTTAGAAAAAAAATTGAATGGGTATCGGTAGTTGTTTAGCTTGTTATTGAATCAGACAACGTTATTATGGTTAAACGTTTTATATTTACATATTTATATATATATATAATTAAAATTAAACGAATCGAGCGCGGTAGTTCGCGTTTTGAAATCGTACCTTTAAACGACTATGCCAAAAGATCCGACTGTAGGATTTTCCCAAAACTGAAACCATTAGGACCGTCTTGGGAAGATCTTTCCAATGATATAAACTACGTTAAGATCCAACGGTTAGATTTTGAGAAATGTGGAAATCAAAATTGGTTGAAAACAGCGCTAGGGTCGGCCATTGACCCGAGGCGTCGTAAAAAAAAGATTTAATTATTTTTATTAATTAAAAATAGGGGTTAATCATTATACAATAATATTAAAATAAGGAAGTATTTTCATTATATATATACGAGAATTATTTGGAAAGTCCAAGTTTAATCTCATTCCAAGTAATCAAACGACGTTAAAAATCGAAGTTTGAAGACGGCGAATGAAGACCGTAAATCTTCCCTCAAATGGACAACAATCAAGACCCTGAATTGACTTGCTCCCAATTCAAGGGTCAGGGTAATTGCCCAAACGTACATGTTGATTTCACGGATATGTGGGTACCTCTTTTCCGTACTGGACATACGGGACGAGGGTATCTCCAGTTTCGCTCAGACCCAGAACGAGCTTATAAATGGAATGTGTGTCCGACATTGTACTCCTTTATATTGTATTTATTGATTTTCTGCTGAATGTATGAATAATTGGTGACGGAGAATTTATTCTCTTGCTTAACACCCTTTTGTATATTTGGCAAAGGATTGATAGTGTGATATGGAGTGACAGTGTGGCATACCAAGATGCAATGATCAAGGTTTCTTGTTGAAAAGCAGAACCTTGTGGTGACGATCGAAGCACAACTTGAATAAGCATAGCTTTGTGTATTACGTAGCTTCACGAGCCTCACAAACCGGTTGAGTCTAAAACGGAGCAAGGGAACGCAGGGAGAGCAGCACGTTTCTTTCTATCTAGAAGTGGTGTTAGGGTTTTACACGGCCCGACATTTTACTTGTGTGGATGATGGAATGAGGCGCCTCGGATATTAGGTCCTATAGGACCGAAAAACATGTTTTCAGGAATAACTAATCCACGAAATCGTATGTGCGGACCGGCCCTACAGGATCCAAGGGTTCACTACGGGGAATCCTGAGACATTAGCTAGAGTGTCTCGAATCGGTAAGGAGATCGCTCCTAGCCTTGACTCATGATGGAAAACCAAATTCCTAATACGACCCTACGAACTTGATTGTATTACTAGTATGGAGGCATAGTATATGGTAGCTATGCTTCCTAGGATTGATACATTTACTTTGAAAAGTTTATGAAACATATATACACTAATAATAATATCAAAGCTGCATTCAAAGACATTTAGCGATTGGTTTGAAAAAAAAGGTTGAAAGTGTTATAAATTTTGTTTGAGATTGATAAGTTTGAGGTAGAAGTATTTTTTATATACTATTATGTTTTTTCAGGTTAAAGATGATAGACAAACATCGAATGTTAGCGAAATAGTAAATTGGCTTTCGTATGGACCTCGCCATCAAATAATATCTTTTACCGGCTATGTTATTAACGATCGACGTTTTCATACAGAAGAGTATGAGAAGTCTACACAAAATAGTGGTGTTTCTATCGAGTCAAGTACTATTCATGAAGATGGGTCCATTGAGAAAATAATTTACTATGGGGTTCTACGTGGGATTTTATTACTAGACTATCGTCGATTTCAACTTGTCCTGTTTAAGTGTGACTGGGCAAATATTAATCATGGAGTGAAGGTTGAAGATGGATTCACATTAATCAATTTACATCAGTTCCAAAATCAATTTGCAAGTGACCCTTTCATTTTAGCTATGCAAGCTACACAAGTATTTTTTTGTAAAGAAAGCAACTCATCAAATTGGTATGTTGTATTGAAAGCACCACCTCGAGGTTTTCATGAGTTAGAAAACTATGATGAGGATGAAGGACCAACTAGTATACCTGTAGACGAGTCACAAATTGTTGATAGAGATGTAGACAATGGAGATGAAAGTTACATAAGAAGGGATTGTGAGGGCATTTTGGAATGAAATAAACATCTTTCATTGCTTTTTGTCATATAACCATTTTCAATTCTAGAAAAGTATTTCTTTTTATTATTTTCAATAATTACCATTATATATGATTTTTATATATAAGATTCAAAATTTGGGATTGAACTTACACTGATATGCGACTAGACTTAGACATGAAAATCCAATATTGCGTCACCTTTTTTGCAATGGATTAGGCACTAGTAAATAGACAAGGCATGCTATTTTGACGTGTATTATATTTAGCTGACATTTGCATGTTGTATTCTATTTAGCAGACATTTGCATGCTGTATTGTAATGACCCGGGATTTTGTCGACTTTGGTTATCACCATAAACTCAAGGATGACTAACCAAACATCGAAAAATACCGGTCATTTATGAAAGAAATTAGAGGGTGAGGATAGATAAGATAGAAACTTAGAATAGAAGAAGAAGACAACATCAGAGTAACACGAATCTCACAGCGGAATGAATAACATATAATAGATAACATATCCTTGAAATAAAATCACTATATGTATACAATAACATTATCAGAGTACAACACTTACAACACAGCAGAAATAACTATAGATGTATAATCCTGAAGCCTCCTGCTCCAAGCTCTTCCAGTATATCTGTAAATCCCGACTACTTGACTGCACCTACAAAATTGGGCACCCAAGAGTTTAGGGAAAACAACAAAATAAACTCCGGGTCAGTCATAGGACTGGTATGAGTAAAACAGTTTTAAACAGTTTGAACAAGTAAACGATATCTCATAAGACCACGCCGTATAACGAAACAGGATTTTCCCTTATGAAAATCCAAATTATCTTTATATCAAAACCTTTTGATATTATAATAATGTTTATCAGGCACAATATAATAATCATCTAGCAGAAACGCTTTCATCTCACGTTGTACATATATAGTATACAATCAAAACCGCAAGCACATATGGGGTAATGGATTTCCAACTATGACAAGGTATGGAACCACCTTTCGCTAGTGTACCTCTAGAAAGGAATACATTGGGTTCAACAAGAACATCTTCCAACCCGGCCACACATGACCGACCACTCATTTCGCTTGAGTGTATCGAATGTATATCACCAACGGTTGGGATCAGCAACCGTTTCCCGAATGGGACAGCATCAACAATAGATTTTTAGAAGTAAATGAAACTCTAGATCAGGAGATTATACACCCTACTTCGGAGCGACCGACTTAGCCATGCTGCCTGCCCGATTTCTGTCATTTACCAGTTGATGAGGCTAGAAGCTATGCTTTATCATCATACCAGATTTACTTCGAATGCCACATCATCAAATCCATCAAATCACCGATTGACGTCCTCAACAATACATTATGTGTTAGCTAAAGAAGTTTCCTTCTCTGCTTCCACTCTTGGTACGGTTGGAGAAATCAATATACGTAATCATCTGGAAATACTCTGTCAGACATCCGTCCATACAAGTCATCCAGGAACAGGATGAACCGAAGGTACTATTCAGTATATCCATCTTAGATACTGTTATCTAAGACTTATAAAATAGCCCTTGCACTTTACTCCGTCTTCAATTATCTTTGGCATATATGATTTGCAATGCTTATGCCAATACAGAGTGGTTCTTTGGATAATAATCCAGCCGGCCTCTCCATATTAACAACGTTAAAATGGTCAAAACTTCGATAGTCTGTGATTTAACTATCAAAGAAAAACACGTGTGCAAACAACGATATTATTTCCAGATGGAAATTCTATCAATCAATCATCAATCATATATCTCCTTAGTTCATTGCTTTACTTATCTCCTGTTTCCCTATATTCAACATTTCTTATTTTCTAAATTTAGAAAATATATGTTATACCATTGGAAAACATTTCCATTTCTTGTTTTCTATATCAGAAAACATTTCTGGTTCTTATTTGGAAAACATTTCCAAAACTCCTTCATTGGACTTAGACAGATGTTTTAAACAAACCATCGCGATGCCAAGTCAAACCATTACGCTTATTAACTAAATTCCTTTAACCCACCTTCGCTATCGAACCTTAACCATTCCTTAGTTAAAAATGAAGTCAATCAAGTTGGGGTAATACTACCTCTCAGACCTTAACTGAACAACGTTTCTAACCTTGAAATAGACAAAGTTCACCCCTTTAATTCTTTAACAACTTCCTTATGTAACTCTCTTTCGAATCATCTATATTCGATAATTCTTTCCTTCGAATAAGGTATATTCTATAACTCTATTCAATTTACTCTATTTGATTAACCCTTATCGATTAACTCTATTGGAATAACACTATTGGATTAACTCTATTGGATTAACTCTATTCGACTAACGCTATTGGACTAACTCTATTGATTTACTCGTTTCACTTAACTCCTTTCGAATAAACTATTTTCGATAACTCCTTTTACTCTATTCGAATAAACTATATTCGATTAACTCTATTTACTTTATATTCGAATAAACTATATTCGATTAACTCATTTGCTTTAACTCTAATCGATTAACTCCAACTGGTTTAACTCTAACTGGTTAATTCTAATTGATTAACTCCATCTGGTTAACTCTAACTGGTTTAACTCTAACTGGTTAACTCTAATTGATTAACTCCATCTGGTTAACTCTTATTCGAATAACAAATATTCGATTAACTCTATTCAACTGACTCGACTCGAATAACCCCTTTCGAATAACTAATTCGATTTACTACTTTCGAATACCATATTCGATTTAACTCCTTTCGAATAACTAATTCGATTTACTCCTTTCGAATGCCATATTCGATTTAATTCCTTTCGAATACCATATTCGATTTAACTCCTTTATTCGCTTTATAAAGATTTCCTTTTTAACAACATTTGTTCATTTTAAAGATTTACTTTTAGTAACGGTTCTCCACTTTAAAATGATTTCCTTCTTATAACAGTTTCCTTTTTATAACGTTTTCCCTTTTTTTGAATATCTCCAATTTATAAATATTCCAATTTATAAATATTTCTTATTTATAAATATTCCATTTATAAATATTTTATTTTCAATTATCACTTTGAAAATATTCCCTTATCAACATTTCGGTATGTTATGGTATTCAACATACCAAATCACAATGATCAGTATCGTCCAAACACATATAATCGACAACAGATTATATATCATATCATATATCACAATATATGAAAAACAGTAAAATAAATGTTGAGGAACCCCGTTGGGTCCCTCCAACCTGTCTCCCTACATCCACAGAAGTTATACAATATAAAATCAACATCACTTTCAGTTCCATATGATATATTATGTTAAACAGAATCAATATAGAAATTCAACTAACTGACTAGCAGTTCAATCAAACAGTCAACACATATCAATCAGCCAATATTTAACAGTTCTAAAAATACAACATGAAATTATATACTGTTCAGAGTTAGTGAGATTTACTCACATTGGACTATCATCGTTAATTAACGATAATTGTCCTTCAATTTGGTTCAGAAGGACAATTTATTTTTCCATAAATTGTAACGAGCTCGGATTCACTCCCAGTCAGTCTCATTGTGTTGCTCCTGTCCATACGATCCCAACGGATCTTGTTCCGTTGAATTCTGATAAAGTATGATTAAGATATTAATTATACAAGTTAGTATGATTATTTATATTAAATAAGACTATATATATATACTAAATCATGTGGTTCTCACCCCACATATCCTTGGCCCGTTTAAACAAAATAGCCCAAGCCGTATGTCTTCTTCCCCAAATGATAGTCGCTCCTGCGTACACGTCAAACCCCCATCGTGGCCGATCTCCTCAAGACCCACGCATCATCTCTTCACTAAATTTCAAACAAATATCACCACACCAATCCTCTTTCATACCTCTTCACACTCATACCCATATCACCAAACTCGACGCTCCCGTCGACAGCAGCTCTCCAACAACCACGGTGAAAACACCAAACCCAAATGGCATCGATCTCCTCGAAAAAACTTCAGACAACTGCTAATCGATACCAGGAACTCAAATATGGTATCCGAAAATCCATTCGAAGCCCCAACTCTCCTATTCGTCCAACCCTAGCCTACTACGTTACACCGCAACCCACTCCTGACATGATCAAACTCCACAAAGCGGGTGCGAGATTGAAGAGCTCCATTGCAGGAATCCAAAAACTGGCGCTTGGAAATTTATTGATTTATATTTGATTTTGTATTGATTTTCTAAAGATGATTTTCATGTTTGGAAGAATAAGAACAGCGGCGGATTTTCTTTTTCGTTGACCAGAAGAGAACTAGAATTAGGTTAAGGGAAGTATTGGTATTTATAGGAAGTAAAGTGGGATATTCCCAGTATATTCCAACATCGTTATTTTACATTCGTGTTTGAAAATCCCTGCGACTACATATGGTACCCAATAATCACCAAACAGGACATGTAGCTTGAGTTCGACATTACGGTCCCAACGAAACTGGTTTCATCGAATTCCGACTCCGTTTGCTCACACAGCGTATTTTTAACCGTCGAAATACTGACTGTTTTTCACTCTAAAAATCCGTACGACCACACAATGACTCTAAAAATCACGAAACTAGAAATCTAACAACTATTTGACATTGCGGATCCAACAAAATTAGTTTCGTCGAATTCCGACTTCTTTTGCAAAAGTGGCTATTTTTAAGGCTCTAAATTACCCTTTAAATATATAAATATATTTAAAAGAAATTAAATTAAATATTTATAAATAAATATTATCATATATATTCACAGTGGAATACCATACAGCTTCAGAATATCATATCAGAATTTACAACTTGATATTTCAGATTCCAGATTATCTCGATATTCAGTTTATACTGAAAATCCATTTATAACGTATACAAAGCGTCGCAAATTATAAAGGAATTCCACAGCGACTTTTCTGAAATTTGATTTGGACATAAATCAAAATCTACACGACGAAATCCCGATTTTTCTCTTTCACTAGAAAGATATACTCCACCAGCTCCACACGTTTCTTGTTTCACAGGAATCCGATTTAAAACGAACCTTGTATACTCAGTTGAAGTTCAAATCGCCAAATTGCGAACTGCAGCGCCATTTCGAGCTCGATTATAATTATATTATAATTTATACGTTCAACGATCGTTATTTAAATATATTCGTTATTCAAATTCAATTCCAAGATGAATTAAATATCACAGATGATCCGGTTCACACCAATCGTCACTTCAGCCAATTCTGATTATTCTAGAATTAAATATATTATTTAATTTATTATTTTAATTAAATATTCATCATTATTTAATTCCATGACCATTTAATTCACTATATCACTATTTATATAATTAATTAAATTAATTATAATACCTCTGCCAATGCGGGTCATTACAATCTTCCCCACTTAAAATAATTTCGTCCTCGAAATTGCTAAGGTAGAGAACGACCCTATCGACTGGTTAGAACATATTTGTTCACTTCTTAACTTCAGTTTCAACTGAACCAATTTAATTTCAATTAAATTATTAATTCATTCTTATCAACGAAAATTTTCAAAAATCCTGAAAATTTTCTAACGCCTTAATTTTTTTTTAAAATTTCACCAGCACCTCCTTTGTACTGGTCAATAGCTCAAACTCCAACTTGCCTCTCTGGGCCATCTCCAACCCAAAAGAAAATCAAACGGCCAAGCGGCTTGCCAATTCGGCTCATAAATCTTATATCCAATAGAAATATAAACTTGTACCTTTTGTCGGCATATCAACTCTATCACTTCCATATGCTATCAACTCAGCATATACCAATGTTATCCCAATCAAATTCCAATCTACTTTTATCCACAACACCACCACTCGCTTATATCCGAGCCAAATATCATTTTAACTCGAGTTTCTTCTCGATCCCAACTCTTAACTTGATTATCACATTACACTTCAAATTTGAATTTCACAATCCAATTTGTCTTGATATCATTCTAATTCACTATCAGTTACCACTTTACTGGCTTTACTTTAATTCAATTTTGCTTTCACAAATTTTTGTTAAATTTGTTTTTCAATTCAAACAGTCTTTCCCTGAGAGTTTTTAAACAGTTTACTCTTTTCAAAAAATTAAATTTTCCTTTTGAACATGTCACTGAGCCCTTAATTAATATTCCATTAGTTAAATCACTTCTCTATTTCTTTATCAATATTTGTTAACCAAATATTTTCAATAACCATATTGGCTTTTTATGTTATTTGGAAAACATTTCAGAATATCGCCTTCCTTTATTTTCTAAACTTTAGAAAATATATGCTATTTATAATTGGAAAATATTCCAATTACTTATCTCTTTTCCGATCTCGTTTATTTCTATACTTAGGAAATATTCTTTATTATATTTCCAAGCTTACACTTATTTGGGTTAAAACGGATGTTGTGTAAAACATTGTTACGACAACCCAAATACTATATTCAACTAACTCTTATTCAACATTGATCTTCATGCCTGAAATCTTATTATTTATTTGTTAATAATGAAATCAATCAAGTTGGGGTATAACAATCTCTCAGACCTTGACTGAATAACATTTATAACGTCAAAACAGATATGACTACTTACTCGAATAATCAATACCATACAACTACTTATTCACTTTTAAACACGTATACGCTTCCTCTTTCAATTCTTACTAGATTCTATTCTTAGTCTTCCTTTATGATTTTAATATTCTATTTCTAAGTTCGTTTCCTTATCGACTTCTATATATATATATATATATATATATATATATATATATATATCGATACGTTGATTTCTAACTATCAAATTATCTTAAAAATATTCTAACTCCTTAAATTTCCGGAAAAATTCTCCATAACCTCCTTTGTACCAGGAGCATCGGGAAATTTCAAATAGCCTCCTATGGCCCTCACCAATCCAAAAGAAAATGAAAATGACAAGCGGCTAGCCGATACGGCTCATAAAATCTCATATATGAATTAAATACATACCTTTTTGTCGAGCATTCTATTTAAATACCTTCATACCTTATCCATACCTATCTCATGTATATTTATACCTGCCCAATCTATTTTAACTATACCTGATCGTTTTAACTCAATTCGTTAATTAATTTGTTAATTAACTCTTTAGTCTATTTCACTTTTATATTTGAACATGACACGTTCAAATATATTTTAACTTGCTTATTAACTAATTTGAATCCAAATTTCAAATTTATGTTCTATATTCAATTTCGAAAATCCATTTACAAATCCAATTCACCTTTCAAAGTTCAACTTCAAATTCAAAACTCGATTAACTAATTCCTCTTCGACTTAGTTAATTCTATTCAATTTTTATTCAAATTTTATATCACTTCTTTTATTCAAATCTATATAGTTTAAATTCCATTTGAAATTCAACACAACTTTTCTTTCCCAAAACAAATTCAAAACAGTATCTCTGGTAGTAATTCGTCACTTACAACTCGAAAATGAATAATGATGATGCAGCTGTCATCATCGGAATCTATTTTCCAGCGATCGAAGTGAGTTCAATACTATAAAACCATTTCTGAACATTTCCACTTTGAAATCCATTTCAAAATATAATTCACACTGCTTGTAAAACAATTTAAAATCTCCTAGGATCTTAAATTTTCCTTATTTTTAATCCAGATCCATTTACAAACACTTATCCAATTCTCCAGAGTTTTAACTCAATTTCTGTTTTAAAATTTCAGATTCAACTCATCTGATTTCACGTATTTCACTTATATGAATTCTGATTGGTTATTTACATAACCATTTAATTTATACTCTTACTCGATTATAATAACAACTAATATATCCATTATATTATAATTTTGATATATATATATCTTCTCTATATCAAGATATACCTTGGGTAAACTTATTTTAATTTACCCTCTTTTCAAAACATATCGTGTCGACCCATCGTATTCGAGTGTTTATAAACTCCTATCGATACAGCGTATCAAACTGATCGACCAGAACTCATAAAATACTCAACCAATGAATCTCCAAAATATAAAACAAATTTTTATATCAAATACAAATACGTTCACTCGTATATATACACTCAACTCAATCTAGGGTATTTCTAACCCCATCTCTACTGAGTCACGCCACAGAGCCAAGGTAATTCGCTTAACTTAAGCTCTGATACCAATTGTAATGACCCGAGATTTTGTCAACTTTGGTTATTGCCTTAAACTCAATGATGACTAACCAAACATCGAAAAATACCGGTCATTTATGAAAGAAATTAGAGGGTGAGGATAAATAAGATAGAAACTTAGAATAGAAGAAGAAGACAACATCAGAGTAACACGAATCTCACAGCGGAATGAATAATATATAATAGATAACATATCCTTGAAATAAAATCAGTATATGTATATAATAACATTATCAGAGTACAACACTTACAACACAGCGGAAATAACTATAGCTATATAATCTTGAAGCCTCCTGCTCCAAGATCTTCCAGTATATCTGTAAATCCCGACTACTTGACTGCCCATACAAAATTGGGCACCCAAGAGTTTAGGGAAAACAAAAAAATAAACTCCGGGTCAGTCATGGGACTGGTATGAGTAAAACAGTTTAAAACAGTTTGAACAAGTAAACGATATCTCATAAGACCGCACCGTATAACGGAAAGGGTTTTTCCCTAACGAGAACCCAAATTATCTATATATTAAAACCTTTTGATATTATAATAATGTCTATCGGCCACAATATATTAATCATCTAGCAGAAATGCTTTCATCTCACGTTCTACATATACAGTATACAATCAAAACCGCAAGCACGTATTGGGTAATGAATTTCCAACTATGACAAGGTATGGAACCACCTTTCGCTAGTGTACCTCTAGAAAGGAATACACTGGGTTCAACAAGAACATCTTGCAACCCGGCCACGCATGACCGACAACTCATTTTGCTTGAGTGTATCGAATGTATATCACTAACGGTTGCGATCAGCAACCGTATCCCGAATGGGACAGCATCCATTTCCCGAATGGGGCAGCATCAACAATAGATTTTTAGAAGTAAATGAAACTCTAGATCAGGTGATTACACACCCTATTTCGGAGCGACCGACTTAGCCATGCTGCCTGCCCGATTTCTTTCATTTACCGGTTGATGAGGCTAGAAGCTACGCTTTATCACCACACCAGATTCACTTCGAATGCCACATCATCAAATCCATCAAATCACCGATTGTAACAACCCGTATTTTTAATAACATGTTATAATGTAAATCAAGGCAGAATTAAATTCTAACATCTGAATCAAGGGAAATGGGCTGTGCCATTACGTTCGTCTCGGAAAAATACGCGAAATAGAGTCCGAGTTTTCAAAAAACGGAGTCCATATGACCAAGTTATGGCCCAATGAAGTTTTCAGAAAATTCTAAGCCCGAAAACAGTTCAAATTCGAATTCAGATTCAAATTACAACCAAGGCAGAATGGGCGGGAATTTTCCCACCCCAGGCAGGGTCGACACCAGTGTCGACCCCCCACCCAATGGGTTGTCACCCATGTCGACCCAGGGGTCGACACCCACGTCGACCCAGGGGTCGACCCCCCCGGTCGGACCAATTTTTCAGGTGCACCATTTTGACAGGTTGGGTCTTGTTCTGGAAGTTTCTGACGGGAGTTGATGGCTCAGATTCGATTTAGGGTTAATCCTATGGTCTAAACTACCCCTAATCTCTATAAAAAGACCCCTAGACCTAGCCTAAACCCTCATTAATCATTCCTACAACTAAATGCTGCCCAAATATTCACTAATCATGGCCTCCACCTTCTTCATGAGAGCATGAGTGTCTCAAATCAATCTATATCATAAAGGATCCATCTTTCTTAAGTAAAAGAGCCATCTTTCTTTGTCTTTGGGGTTATTCCTTCTTGTTCTCAAGTCTTGAAGTGGAGTTTATCGTCTTTGGTTGCGGATTTGCTAGTGTGGCTTCGTCTCAATCTTATTTTATATTAATTCTAGTCTTCATAGCATTGTAAGCCCTATACTACTCTTAGATTCTAACTATGAAGTTAAATATGACTTGTTGCAAGTTGAGTTTGGGCCTAAGTATGATATGTGCTTTGATCCTATCATGTTATGCATAAGTTTATTCTATGCATGTTTGTAAAGCCATCACCTTGACCTTGTGGGCTAAAAGCTATAAGCTTTATGTTGAAATGTTGCATTATGCAACATGAGAACACTCATAACCTTTATGATAACTTGCATATAATGTTATATGCGAACTTCTAGCCACCATCCTATGTCATTTATGATCATGTTTCACCTATTTGCTTAAGTTGATATTATGCATGTTTTGAGGCCCATGATGTGATATGCAAGCTTATGAACATATTTATGCCTCATATGCCACCATGTTTAACTTGTGGCCAACCTTATTACCTTATGCCCTTTTGTCATGCTTTTGCCAAGTTCCCTCTTTTGATCTATGATGCGAAACGTACATGCGATGGGAATGCGATGGGTTGGGTAATATTAATGACATGAAAACATGGTTTTAAAATATGACATGAACATTGACTTGTGATTATGTTTGTAAACATAATGATGGACATGACACTTAGAAAATATGAGTGTGGCCAACTCAAGGTTGGGTTGAGTTTGTAGCATAAATCTACCCGGAACCAACCGGCTCAACTAGTGGCTACAAACAATAGGACCCAATGTGAGTAGTTGGTCATGTCGCACTTGAAACCCGAGGTTAGACTAAGTTGTGGTGTAAAGCTACCTGGACCCGCCCGGCTTAACTAGTAACCACAACAATGTCTAATGTGAGAGGTTGGGTGCATTAAATTAATTAATGCCACATGATAGGGTTAAGTCATGGACTACTTGAATACTTAACCAATTAAACACGATGGATTGGTAGGGTTAAGTCATGAACTACTTGAATACTTAACCAATTAAACACGATGGATTGGTAGGGTTAAGTCATGAACTACTTAAATATACTTAACCAATTAAACCCGATGTATTAATAGGGTTAAGTCATGAACTGCTTGAATACACTTAACCAACTCAATACATGGTTAGGATAGGGTTAACCACACTTAACCCACTTGAAACCCTAGTTACGTGGTCCTTTTCAGCAGTAACCAACTTAGAAGTATCATGGGTACCCTGGACTAGGCTAGGGTGGGGCACGATTACTGGACTGATTGTAAGAGGCCAAAAGAGACGGCTGAAGGGTGCACTGGTTGTTCAGGCGGACCATGGTCGTGCACCTTAAGTCCGGAGTTGAACATGGGCACCAGTAGGTTTAGACTGTGCATGCTTGAATTGTGTCTGTGGTTTACACCTTAGGGCTGGATACACCCTGGGGTGGACCTAGCACAGTTAACTACATTCCACGATTAAGCCGTATGACACCGATACACGACAAGTTAGGCTTATAGGGAGCCGATCGACTAGACCGAGTAGTTGGACCTCGATTCAGGTCATCTCATGATGTGGGACAGCTTTGGGCTAAGGGATCATTTCTTGATTATACTTGACATGGATTTGAATACTAGTACACACCTGGTGCAACTTAACCTTGTATATGTGATGCCACACTTGATCTATCTTGTTAACTTTTCACCATGCCAGTTATCACCCTACATCTCATCTCTGTTTTACATGCTCAGTTAACTTTATTAGTTTTTATACTAATAGTAGATAGGACTTACCAGTCTTTTTGACTGACCCGTTTTCTTTCGCCTCTTTTCTTCTGTCCCCCCCCCCCCCCCCAGGTTTACAGGGTGGGAACACTGGTACCTAGCTGGATCTTTAGCTGCTTTTCTGGATAGCTCACGTATGGTTTGAGCATGCTATGGCTTTATGCTACTTTGGGGATAGTTACTTTATATTTTTTTTTCCAGTTTTCAGTTTATGTTCTAGAATTTGTTTTATGGGAAAATAATGACCAAGTACTTTGATGTAACTTGACTATGGTTTTGAAATGCTAGTTTTATCCGCTGCTTTACTACTCTGTTTTACTTATATGTTATGTCTTGTGATATCTGCATGCATGTTTACCTCGTTTAACGCCCCTCCAAACTAGTGTCCTTGCAAGAGTGGCACTGGCGGAGGTGGGGTGTTACATTTGGTATCAGAGCATATGGTTTACAAGATTTGAGCAAAAGGTTTTTTAAAACTTACCTTTTGAAAAACTATTTTAAAAACCAATTAAGTATTTTCCAAGAAAAGTCTAGTTATTTTAAAAGGCTATTCCCCAAAAGCCATTAGCACTATCCTTCGTTTCCTCGTTCTTAATCTATCTTTTCCTTTTTCAGTATGGCCGATCTTAACCTTCCCGAGGGAGTGACCATTCCCGGATGGTTTCGGAGGTACTTGGAAGCTAGAGCCAACGATGTGGGCCCAGCAAACACCCCCACCGTAACTGAGGTCCCTCCTCCTCCTCAAAATCCACAAGCAGATTTTGCTAAGGTATGCAAAGACTTTAAGGCGATGGGTGGCAAGAATTTTATTGGGACGGAGACTTTTGTGGAGGCAAGAAATTGGTTGAAAGAAACTGAAGATCTCTTCTCCATCTTTGATGTGGAAGACCATAGAAAGGTTTTATTGGCAGCATGGCTATTAAAAGAAGAAGCTGCTTATTGGTGGGAGGTCACCAATGCTACTAGACCTATAGAGACTTGGGCCGACTTTAGGACGAGGTTTGGGCTTAAGTTTCTATCATCAGCTGAGGCGAATCTGCAATTGGAGAAGTTTATATCTTTGAAGCAAGGGGACATGACAATGAGGGAGTATGTGAATAAGTTTAATCAGCTTGCTCGATTTGGTTTGGACATGGTTAATACTCCCCAGAAGAAGGCTTTACGCTTTGCACGAGGGTTGAATGAGCCATTACAAGGTTTAGCCCTGTCTCATATACCCATGGGAGCCACTTTTGAAGGCCTAGTGGACATGGCATTGCTTCAAGGAGACGATAAAAATGGCAGGAAAGAAGTCAAGGCTAATGAGACTCAACCCAAGAAGACAGACTCCAAATGGGGAGGAAATCAGAGCAATCAGAAGAACAAGAACAACAAGGGCAACAAGGCCAAGGCAAAGGACCCAAGAAAATGCAACTTCTGTGGGATTGTGGGGCACATAGCCAAGGATTGCAGAAAGAAGAAGAGGAAGCGGGGCGAATGCTTTCATTGTGGAGAGACTGGACACTTTAGCAAGGATTGCCCCAAGAAGCAAGGACAAGGGCAAGGGCAGAATCAACGTGCAGGACCTTCTGGAGGGCAAGTGCATGCTCTCAACACTGCTCCAGTCCAGGACCGAGGTAGTATTTCTGTAGAAAGTCTTGTTTATATTTCTGACTTTCCTGTTCGCACTTTATTTGATTCTGGCGCATCGCATACCTTTATTTCATCTGACATTGTTGAAAGTTTGCACCTAAGTACTAGTCTAGTTGAGGATCCCGTCAGTGTTTCAAATCCAATTGGGGGTTCCGCCCATTTATCTATGATTTGTGTGGATTTAAAGATTTCTATCTTGACTGTAGAATTCACGTGTAATGCTTATGTTCTCGGATTCACGGGATACGGGTTGATTTTGGGCATGGATTGATTGTCCAGTTATGGAGCCATCCTCGATTGTGAGCATAGGGTGGTGAGGCTCATGACTCGCCTCGGTAATACCCTAGAAATTTCTTGTAACCCTAGAGGTCCCGTCATGTTATGTTATCTTGAATCTCTTGACTCGTCCATCGATGATCTGCAATCTGTAAGGGTGGTCCGAGACTATCCTGATGTCTTTGAAGAAGTTAAGGGGTTACCCCCTAAACGAGAGATAGATTTCCGCATTTATCCAGTCGATAATGCCAAGCCAATATCATTGCCCGTTAGGCACATGGCCCCACGTGAAAGAAGGGAGCTCAGTAAGCAAATCAAGGAGTTGCTTGAGAAGAATTTTATTAGGAGAAGCATTTCTGAATGGGGTACTCCTGTGGTATTCGCTACTAAGGCGGATGGTTCGCTTCGTCTATGTGTTGATTATCGAGAGTTGAACAAGCTGACAAAGAAGAATAGGCACCCGTTACCGAGGATTGATGATCTCTTTGACCAGCTTGTTGGTGCTTCTGTTTTCTCTCAGCTCGATCTAGCCACCGGATTCCATCAGCTTAGAGTAGCTGAGGATAGTATTGATAAGACTGCGTTTAGGACTCCAGATGGATTCTTTGAATGGCTTGTCATGCCATTCGGTTTGACTAATGCGCCCGCCTACTTTGTAGATTTGATGAGTAGGGTGTTCAGGGAGTTCCTTAACAAGTTCGTGGTTGTCTTCGTGGATGATATTCTGATCTTCTCAAAGGATGAGGAAGAACATGCCAGACATCTCAAGGAAGTGATGGATACGCTTAGAGCGCATCAGTTGAAAGCCAAGTTCTCCAAATGTCATTTTTGGAGAAGGGAAGTTCGGTTTCTTGGACATATAGTTTCTAAGCAAGGCATAGCGGTGGATCCCGCGAAAGTGGTTGTGGTTCAAGACTGGAAGACTCCTAGGAATGCAACCGAAGTAAGAAGCTTTCTCGGTCTGGCGGGCTACTATAGGAAGTTCATCAGGGACTTCGCTAAGATTTCAGCCCCTCTTACTAGGTTGACGAAGAAGAACTTAGTCTTTGCATGGGACTTAGAGTGTGAGCTTGCTTTCCAAAGGCTCAAGAGGGCCCTTACTACAGCTCCAGTTTTGGCATTACCCGATGGCGGTAAGATGTTTACTGTGTACACCGATGCATGTGGCACGGGGTTAGGTGCTGTTCTGATGCAGGAAGGAAGAGTGATATGTTATGGGGGTAGGCAACTTAAAGTTCATGAGAAGAACTATCCTACTCATGATTTGGAGTTGGCGGCGATCGTCTTTGCACTCAAATCCTGGCGCCACTATCTTCTAGGCGAAAGGTTTGAGTTGTATACTGATCACAAGTCACTCAAGTACCTCTTCTCGCAGAAAGATCTGAATCTAAGGCAGCAAAGGTAGATGGAATTCTTGGCATCTTATGACTTCGAGATAGCTTATACCCCTGGCAAGGGTAATGTTGTGGCAGATGCACTAAGCAGAAGGAGGTTGACTTTGAGTCCCTTGTTCATTGAGATGAAGAACTTAGAGTTCTTGGCAACCTTTGATTTCATATCGGTTGTTGAGTCGATGACGGGTTCTTTAGCCTCTCTTGAGCTTAGACCTATACTTCTTGATCAAATAGGGACTTCGCAGAAGGACGATCCGCAGATAGTCGAGGTCATGGACAAGTTGATTCGTGGTGAGACGTCTAGTCATCTTGCTAGATATACTATTTATGATAAGGGTTGGCTAAGGCGTGATGGAAGGCTATGCGTTCCACAAGTAGGAGACTCGGTGCATAAAGTTCTCGAAGAAGCACATCACTCAAAGATGACTATACATCCTGGAGGAGATAAGATGTATAGAGATATGAAGCGCATTTTCTTTTGGGTTGGAATGAAGAAGGATGTGGCAGAGTATGTTTCAAAGTGCATGGTGTGCCAACAAGTGAAAGCCAAGTCCAAGAAACCAGGTAGGCTATTACATCCATTGGAGGTCCCGCAATGGAAGTGGGAGAGTATTTCTATGGATTTTGTGGATGGATTGCCTAGGTCAAGGAAAGGGAACACGAGCATATGGGTCATAGTTGACAGACTTACGAAGAGTGCTCACTTCATTCCAGTAAAGAGCAAGAGGACCGCATCATGGCTAGCATCTATTTATCTTCGAGAGATAGTGCGGTTGCATGGAGTTCCTTCTAGCATAGTTAGCGATCGTGACCCAATTTTCACTAGCCAGTTCTGGAATAGTTTGCAAGAAGCGATGGGTACGCGATTGAGTCTGAGTACAGCCTATCACCCCCAGACGAATGGCCAAACCGAAAAGGTGAATAGAGTGCTAGAAGATCTTTTGAGGCTTTGTGTTCTTGACTTTGGTGGTACTTGGGAAGACCACCTTCCTCTTGTAGAGTTTGCTTATAATAATAGCTATCAAGCCAGCATAAGGATGGCACCATTTGAAGCCTTGTATGGGAGGCCGTGTAGGTCACCATCTTGTTGGTGGGAGACAACAGATAGGCTTATACTTGGGCCCGATATGATATGGGACACATCCGAGAAAGTTGAATTGGTGAGAAGACGGATGAAAGCGGCCCAAGACAAACAGAAATCCTATGTTGACAAGCGAAGGACAGATTTGGAATTCGAAGTTGGAGATATGGTTTTCGTGAAGGTTTCCCCTTTGCGTAAAGTGGTACGTTTTGGAGCAGTTGGGAAACTGGTACCAAGGTTCGTAGGACCCTTCCCTATCATAGAGAGAATTGGAAAGATGGCCTATAAGGTGGAATTGCCCGAGAAGCTAGCCGGAGTGCATAATGTCTTTCATGTCTCGCATCTCCGAAAGTGCCTACATGAGTCCGCTGAGGTGGTTGAACCAAGCATTCTTGAAGACGTGGAGGTAGAGAAAGAGGCAACCTTGAGGAGAGCTCCGATTCGTATCTTGGGAACAGAGATCAAGAAGCTAAGGAATTGGGAAGTCAAATTGATGAAGGTTCAGTGGAGTGAAGCCGATGAAGATGCAACTTGGGAAACCGAGGAGAAGATGCGTGGGCTTTATCCATTCCTTTTTGAGGGTACATTCTCAATCTCCTTTCCTAATTAGCATATCTTTCTTTTTGCTATCCATGTTTATCCTGTTTATCTTGTTATCTCGTTAACCTTGTCATGAGAACCTTAAGTAGAGACCCTTTGGATGAAACATGTATTTGAAACATGTTATGCTTGATGGTTTCAAGTGGTTGCAAGTGTTTGCAAGTGGATACTCGTGGATGCATGATACACCTTAGGCACTAAGATCGGCTCACACACTTTCATGTTGCATATGCATGAGTGTTTAGGCTTATTCATGGATGAAACTTGTTGTGCTATCACGTGGATGTTGCATATGAATGAATGTTATGTGCACTCATGTAGAGATTATAAATTATGTTAGGAATTTGCATACATATGGACTCATTTCACTAACATACTTTGCATTAAGGAGGTTTACTGAATCAGTAACCGCCTGATTTTTGCATTAGATAAGTACATATACACACACCTTTTGCATATGTTCATACAGCATTTAGAACCTTTTTAAGGACAATGGTTACTTGTGGATGATGTTTTGAGTAGATGGATGATGGATGGTAGGATACGTTCTTCCTAACTTGGAGATTTCGGGGACGAAATCCTTTAAGGAGGGGAGAATGTAACAACCCGTATTTTTAATAACATGTTATAATGTAAATCAAGGCAGAATTAAATTCTAACATCTGAATCAAGGGAAACGGGCTGTGCCATTGCGTTCGTCTCGGAAAAATACGCGAAATAGAGTCCGAGTTTTCGAAAAACGGAGTCCGTATGACCAAGTAATGGCCCAATGAAGTTTTCAGAAAATTCTAAGCCCGAAAACAGTTCAAATTCGAATTCAGATTCAAATTACAACCAAGGCAGAATGGGCGGGAATTTTCCCGCCCCAGGCAGGGTCGACACAGGGGTAGACACCAGTGTCGACCCCCCCCCCAATGGGTCGTCACCCATGTCGACCCAGGGGTCGACACCCATGTCGACCCTGGGGTCGACCCCCCCGGTCGGACCAATTTTTCAGGTGCACCATTTTGACAGGTTGGGTCTTGTTCTAGAAGTTTCTGACGGGAGATGATGGCTCAGATTCGATTTAGGGTTAATCTTATGGTCTAAACTACCCCTAATCTCTATAAAAAGGCCCCTAGACCTAGCCTAAACCCTCATTAATCATTCCTACAACTAAATGCTGCCCAAATATTCACTAATCATGGCCTCCACCTTCTTCATGAGAGCATGAGTGTCTCAAATCAATCTATGTCATAAAGGAACCATCTTTCTTATGTAAAAGAGCCATCTTTCTTTGTCTTTGGGGTTATTCCTTCTTGTTCTCAAGTCTTGAAGTGGAGTTTATCGTCTTTGGTTGCGGATTTGCTAGTGTGGCTTCGTCTCAATCTTATTTTATATTAATTCTAGTCTTCATAGCATTGTAAGCCCTATACTACTCTTAGATTCTAACTATGAAGTTAAATATGACATGTTGCAAGTTGAGTTTGGGCCTAAGTATGATATGTGCTTTGATCCTATCATGTTATGCATAAGTTTATTCTATGCATGTTTGTAAAGCCATCACCTTGACCTTGTAGGCTAAAAGCTATAAGCTTTATGTTGAAATGTTGCATTATGCAACATGAGAACCCTCATAACCTTTATGATAACTTGCATATAATGTTATATGCGAACTTCTAGCCACCATCCTATGTCATTTATGATCATGTTTCACCTATTTGCTTAAGTTGATATTATGCATGTTTTGAGGCCCATGATGTGATATGCAAGCTTATGAACATATTTATGCCTCATATGCCACCATGTTTAACTTGTGGCCAACCTTATTACCTTATGCCCTTTTGTCATGCTTTTGCCAAGTTCCCTCTTTTGATCTATGATGCGAAACGTACATGCGATGGGAATGCGTTGGGTTGGGTAATATTAATGACATGAAAACATGGTTTTAAAATATGACATGAACATTGACTTGTGATTATGTTTGTAAACATAATGATGGACATGACACTTAGAAAATATGAGTGTGGCCAACTCGAGGTTAGGTTGAGTTTGTAGCATAAATCTACCCGGAACCGACCGGCTCAACTAGTGGCTACAAACAATAGGACCCAATGTGAGTAGTTGATCATGTCGCACTTGAAACCCGAGGTTAGACTAAATTGTGGTGTAAAGCAACCCGGACCCGCCTGGCTTAACTAGTAACCACAACAAGGTCTAATGTGAGAGGTTGGGTGCATTAAATTAATTAATGCCACATGATAGGGTTAAGTCATGGACTACTTGAATACTTAACCAATTAAACACGATGGATTGGTAGGGTTAAGTCATGAACTACTTGAATACTTAACCAATTAAACACGATAGATTGGTAGGGTTAAGTCATGAACTACTTGAATATACTTAACCAATTTAACCCGATGTATTGATAGGGTTAAGTCATGAACTGCTTGAATACACTTAACCAACTCAATACATGGTTAGGATCGGGTTAAGCACACTTAACCCGCTTGAAACCCTAGTTACGTGGTCCTTTTCAGCAGTAACCAACTTGGAAGTATCATGGGTACCCTGGACTAGGCTAGGGTGGGGCACGATTACTGGACTGATTGTAAGAGGCCAAAAGAGACGGCTGAAGGGTGCACCGGTTGTTCAGGCGGACCATGGTCGTGCACATTAAGTCCGGAGTTGATCATGGGCACCAGTAGGTTTAGACTGTGCGTGCTTGAATTGTGTCTGTGGTTTACACCTTAGGGCTGGATACACCCTGGGGTGGACCTAGCACAGTTAACTACATTCCCCGATTAAGCCGTATGACACCGATACACGATGAGTTAGGCTTATAGGGAGCCGATCGACTAGACCGAGTAGTTGGACCTCGATTCAGGTCATCTCATGATGTGGGCCAGCTTTGGGCCAAGGGATCATTTCTTGATTATACTTGACATGGATTGGAATACTAATACACACCTGGTGCAACTTAACCTTGTATATGCGATGACACACTTGATTTATCTTGTTAACTTTTCACCATGCCAGTTATCACCCTACATCTCATCTCTGTTTTACATGCTCGGTTAACTTTATTAGTTTTTATACTAATAGTAGATAGGACTTACCAGTCTTTTTGACTGACCCGTTTTCTTTCGCCTCTTTTCTTCCATTCCCCCCCCCCCCAGGTTTACAGGGTGGGAACACTGGTACCTAGCTGGATCTTTAGCTGCTTTTCTGAATAGCTCACGTATGGTTTGAGCATGCTATGGCTTTATGCTATTTTGGGGATAGTTACTTTATGTTTTTTTTCCAGTTTTCAGTTTATGTTCTAGACTTTGTTTTATGGGAAAATAATGACCAAGTACTTTGATGTAACTTGACTATGGTTTTGAAATGCTAGTTTTATCCGCTGCTTTACTACTCTGTTTTACTTATATGTTCTGTCTTGTGATATCTGCATGCATGTTTACCTCGTTTAACGCCCCTCCAAAGCTATGGTCCTTGCAAGAGTGGCAATGGCGGAGGTGGGGTGTTACACCGATTGACGTCCTCAACAATACATTATGTGTTAGCTAAAGAAGTTTCCTTCTCCGCTTCCACACTTGGTACGGTTGGAGAAATCAATATACGTGATCGTCTGGAAATACTCTGTCAGACATTCGTCCATACAAGTCATCCAGGAACAGGATGAACCGAAGGTACTATTCAGTATATCCATCTTAGATACTGTTATCTAAGACTTATAAAATAGCCCTTGCACTTTACTCCGTCTTCAATTATCTTTGGCATATTTAATTCGTAACACTTATGCCAATACAGAGTGGTTCTTTGGATAATAATCCAACTGGTCTCTCCATATTAGCAATGTTAAAATGGTCAAAACTTCGATAGTCTGTGATTTAACTATCAAAGAAAAACACATGTGCAAACAATGATATTATTTCCAGATGGAAATTCTATCAATCAATCATATATCTCCTTAGTTCATTACTTTACTTATCTCCTGTTTCCCTATATTCAACATTTCTTATTTTCTAAATTTAGAAAATATATGTTATTACCATTGGAAAACATTTCCATTTCTTGTTTTCTATATCAGAAAACATTTCTGGTTCTTATTTGGTAAACATTTCCAAAACTCCTTCATTGGACTTAGACAGATGTTTTAAACAAACCATCGCGATGCCAACTCAAACCATTACGCTTATTAACTAAATTCCTTTAACCTACCTTCACTATCGAACCTTAACCATTCCTTAGTTAAAAATGAAGTCAGTCAAGTGGGGGTAATACTACCTCTCAAACCTTAACTGAACAACGTTTCTAACCTTGAAATAGACAAAGTTCACCCCTTTAATTCTTTAACAACTTCCTTACGTAACTCTCTTTCGAATCATCTCTATTCGATAATTCTTTCCTTCGAATAAGGTATATTCTATAACTCTATTCAATTTACTCTATTTGATTAACCCTTATCGATTAACTCTATTGGACTAACGCTGTTGGATTAACTCTATTGGTTAACTCTATTGGACTAACACTATTGGACTAACGCTATTGATTTACTCGTTTCACTTAACTCCTTTCGAATAAACTATTTTCGATAACTCCTTTTACTCTATTCGAATAAACTATATTCGATTAACTCTATTTACTTTATATTCGAATAAACTATATTCGATTAACTCATTTGCTTTAACTCTAATCGATTAACTCCAACTGGTTTAACTCTAACTGGTTAACTCTAATTGATTAACTCCATCTGGTTAACTCTAACTGGTTAACTTTAACTGGTTTAACTCTAACTGGTTAACTCTAATTGATTAACTCCATCTGGTTAACTCTTATTCGAATAACAAATATTTGATTAACTCTATTTAACTGACTCGACTCGACTAACCCCTTTCGAATAACTAATTCGATTTACTACTTTCGAATACCATATTCGATTTAACTCCTTTCGAATAACTAATTTGATTTACTCCTTTCGAATACCATATTTGATTTGACTCCTTTCGAATACCATATTTGATTTAACTCCTTTATTCGCTTTATAAAGATTTCCTTTTTAACAACATTTATTCATTTTAAAGATTTACTTTTAGTAATGGTTCTCCACTTTAAAATGATTTCCTTCTTATAACAATTTCCTTTTTATAACGTTTTCCCTTTTTTTGAATATCTCCAATTTATAAATATTCCAATTTATAAATATTTCTTATTTATAAATATTCCATTTATAAATATTTTATTTTCAATTATCACTTTGAAAATATTCCCTTATCAACATTTCGGTATGTTATGGTATTCAACATATCAAATCACGATGATCAGTATCGTCCAAACACATATAATCGACAACAGATTATATATCACATCATATATTACAATATATGAAAAACAGTAAAATAAATGTTGAGGAACCCCGTTGGGTCCCTCCAACCTATCTCCATATATCCACAGATGTTATACAATATAAAATCAACATCACTTTCAGTTCCATATGATATATTCTGTTAAACAGAATCAATATAGAAATTCAACTAACTGACTAGCAGTTCAATAAAACAGTCAACACACAGTCAATCAGCAAATATTTATCAGTTCTAAAAATACAATATGAAATTATAAACTGTTCAGAGTTGTGAGATTTACTCACAATGGACTATCATGTTTAATTAATGATAATTGTCGTTCGATTTGGTTCAGACGGACAATTTATTTTGCCATAAATTGTAACGAGCTCAAAATCACTCCCAGTTAGTCTCATTGTGTTGCTCCCGTCCATACGATCCCAACGGATCTTGTTCCGTTGAATTCCAATAACGTATAATTAAGATATTAATTATACAAGTTAATACGATTATTTAAATTAAATAAGACTATATATATACACTAAATCATGTGGTTCTCACCCCACACATCCTTGGCCCGTTTAAACAAAATAGCCCAACCCGTATGTCGTCTTCCCAAATGACAGTCGCTCCTGCGTACACGTCAAAACCCCATCGTGGCCGATCTCCTCAAGACCCACGCATCATCTCTTCACTAAATTTCAAACAAATATCACCACACCAATCCTCTTTCATACCTCTTCACACTCATACCCATATCACCAAACTCGACGCTCCCATCGACGGCAGCTCTCAAACAACCACGGTGAAAACACCAAACCCAAATGGCATCGATCTCCTCGAAAAAACCTCAGACAACTACTAATCGATACCACCAGGAACTCAAATATGGTATCCAAAAATCCATTCGAAGCCCCAACTCTCCTATTCGTCCAACCCTAGCCTACTACGTTACACCGCAACCCACTCCTGACATGATCGAACTCCACAAAGCGGGTGCGAGATTGAAGAGCTCCATTGTAGGAATCCAAAAACTGGCACTTGGAAATTTATTGATTTATATTTAATTTTGTATTGGTTTTCTAAAGATGATTTTCACGTTTTGAAGAATAAGAACAGCGGCGGATTTTCTTTTTCGTTGACCAGAAGAGAACTAGAATTAGGTTAAGGGAAGTATTGGTATTTATAGGAAGTAAAGTGGGATATTCCCAGTATATTCCATCATCGTTATTTTACATTCATGTTTAAAAATCCCTGCGACTACATACGGTACCCAAAAATCACCAAACTGGACATGTAGCTAGAGTTTGACATTACGGTCCTAACGAAACTGGTTTCTCGAATTCCGACTCCATTTGCTCACACAGCGTATTTTTAACTGTCGAAATACTGACTGTTTTTCACTCTAAAAATCTATACGACCACACAGTTACTCTAAAAATCACGAAACTGGAAATCTAACAACTGTTTGACATTGCGAATCCAACAAAATTAGTTTCGTCGAATTCCGACTTCGTTTTCAGAAGTGGCTATTTTTAAAGCTCTGAATTACCCTTTAAATATATAAATATATTTAAAAGAAATTAAATTAAATATTTATAAATAAATATTATCGTATATATTCAAAGTGGAATACCATACAGCTTCAGAATATCATATTAGAATTTATAGCTTGATATTTCAGATTCCAGATTATCTCGATATTCAGTTTATACTGAAAATCCATTTATAACATATATAAAGCGTCGCAAATTATAAAGGAATTCCACAGCGACTTTTCTGAAATTTGATTTGGACATAAATCAAAATCTACACGACGAAATCCCGATTTTTCTCTTCCACTAGAAAGATATACTCCACCAACTCCACACGTTTCTTGTTTCACAGGAATCCGATTTAAAACGAACCCTGTATACTCAGTTGAAGTTCAAATCGCCATATTGTGAACTGCAGCTCCATTTCGAGCTCGATTATAATTATATTATAATTTATACGTTCAACGATCGTTATTTAAATGTATTCGTTATTCAAATTCAATTCCAAGCTGAATTAAATATCACAGATGATCCGGTTCACACCATATCGTCGTTTCAGCCAATTCTGATTATTCCAGAATCAAATATATTATTTAATTTATTATTTTAGTTAAATATTCATCATTATTTAATTCCACGACCATTTAATTCACTATATCACTATTTATATAATTAAATAAATTAATCATAATACCTCTGCCAATGCGGGTCATTACATGTATTCTATTTAGTAGACATGCATGCTGGATTCTATTTTTACGTGAAAATCCAAGTACCGTCACTTAGCTGACATTTGCATGTTGTATTCTATTTAGCTTCTAATTGTTATGGCATAACACATTTTCTCCTTTTATTGTTATTTGTGGCAATATGTATACTGATATTTTTTATTGTTGTTTATTAAACCGTTTGTGTATTTCAGATAAATTCTTCCGTACTGGTAATATGCTATTTCTAACACTTTGTATACTGATTTTCCTTTTTCCTTTTTTTAGGTTGAAGATAACTGAATAAGAAGTATCAATGGGGAAAAAGGACCAAGACTTAACATAGGTAAGATATTTAGAAACATGCAAGTAATCAATTTTTATTAGGAATTCCTGTCAGATGATGTTATGTGCACTTTTTCTCTTTATCATTTATGTCTTTTATTACGTGATACAGTGTGCATACAAACAAAATTAGCTTCAACTTTTAAAATATTGACAAAAACTTACTAGATGAGGCTGCTTAGATTGCATTGTCCAAAACAAATGAAGCACAAGTTTGGAATGTTGTCATGAATGTAAAATAAATGTAAACTGGTTTGCCAAAATTAGTGATAAAACGTTGCGTGAAATTGATATTGAACCTAACATCTTTTCGGCTATGCACACCGGAAAACTTCTTTTGCTAGGTATACGTTGCGTGAAAATTAGATTGCATTGTCCAGTACCTCAAATACCAATTTCTTTTCAATATCCAAATAGTGAACATGATTTCTTATTTGAATGAGGTAACATGCATTAGTACATGTGTTCCCATGATTTTGTGCACTTTGATTAATTGTGAACAAGTTGAAGCATATACATGTATGATTGTGTAGTTTAATCTAAACCTACTGGAAGGTATAGATTATAAGTGCGTCTAATGTATCATTTTGATTAAATATATCATTCATAACATTTAAAAATAATAATAGTACTTAACGCAGTATTGATACAACACACTGACTGCAATATGCACTTATTGATTTCAAATTTCACACGATGATGATTAGATTGGTATGCGTACTGTGGATACTCAGCGGCTAGATGGGGTCAGCTTTTGCATTATTGTATTACACATATCCAAACGATTTAATTTGCAAACAGCCGTTCTGTCGGCGCCAAACATCCCATTTCTTCTTACAATGTATCGCTTTTAGATACTATTTGTCTCTACTATTTTTTTGCACACCATATTGTCATGCCTCAAATCCCTTCTAATTTAAACATCTAATTGTTTAAATAATATGATTTCTTTTCCCTGAATTAACAAAAGAGTAAAACTTTATTATTTAGATAGAATATGTGGTTGAAATCATTGAATTAAATAAGATTAATTCCTTTGTTTGTAAAAACTTATGTGGCCCATGTAGTCTAAACTCAGGGTCGGTTCAAAGATTTCAATTGCCCAAGACGAATTTTCATGAATGCGTAAACATTTAAGGGATTCCAAATTAAGAATATATGCCGAAATGACTTTGAATTGGTCGGCATCAATTTTTATGCTGAACAAGACACCTCAAAGAAGCTGAAATAATATTTGCAGCTGCTACATACATGTGTGTGTACATATATACGTATATGTATATGTATGCCTGTCTGAACACTCAAGAGCTATAGTTCTTTGTTTTTCTATATCTGGCCATGGTTTTGAACTATTGGTAGACCTTGCTTGGATTTAAAAAAAAACAGAAAAAGGCTAAACTGTTTTACATATAGTTAGGTTTACTTTGCACTAACATCTAACCTGATGTTGTGTATGTTATTGTTTGCAGTTGCTTCTAGTTTGACAATTGTATATGTTTGTAACTGTCTTTTATTTATTCATAAGCGCAAGTGATGATATATGTGCTCTTGACTGATAATTCCAATAATGTATCATCATCATCATAACATGCAGAGGTCAACTGCATATAAATAAAAGATGTTTGTGACAAATTCACATAATATACATAATCATTTTATAATTGTGAACAAGTTGAAGCATACACATAGCTTTTGATAAACTTATCCGGAACTAGCAATCTTATACTTTCCGGGAGAGCTTAGAATATATGCTACAACTTAGTATTTATATGATCCCAAAATTATAAAGTTTAAGCTTATTTATTAATTCTTTTTGTTGCATCAGCTAACCATATTCCTTTTAGCTAACCTCGTTTGTTGTATGCTAATTTCAGAGCTCACTTGCAGCACTAAGACAATCAAAAAGGCAGAGTTCAGCTGCACTTATAGCTTCGCGTGCATTCGATGATGATACAGTTAAGAACAGTGGTGTAAAAATAAAATAAAAGGGTGATGTTGAAGTTGAAGCTGCTCAGATTTTAAACACTAATGTTAGAAGATCTCCTCGCAAGCGTCCTGTTCAGCCTTGTGATGTTGAAGCTACTCAGATTTTAAACACTAGTGTTAGAAGATCTCCTCGCAAGCGTCCTGTTCAGCCTTGTGATGTTGAAGCTGCTCAGATTTTAAACACTAATGTTAGAAGATCTCCTCGCAAGCGTCCTGTTCAGCCTCAACCTGAGGAAATTCCGCATCAACCCAAGGAAATTCAGCCTTTTTCTGTTTCTCCTGGCCCTAATTCAAACCCATCTCCGAATATTACTCCAAACTCAGCTGACATGCTTACTGCCATAGACTCGGATGTTTTTAATGAAGATTGTCGACTAGAGCCGGCCAAGAAAATAGAGGAAGGACGACGATGAAGAAATTTTCCCTGATTCCTGACGAGAAGCCTGAAGTGGAATTCAATGATTTAGTCAGCCGGTAGGTGACAATTCTCGTCACTTGTCATCTTACATCGGTATATAAGTAAGGAAAATGGTTCCTATGACTATTAGCGAATGGGAAAAAGTCGAGAAGCACCTAAAGGATGATTTATGGACTTGTATACAGGTATGACCATTGTGATTCTGTTTTTATATTTTTATTTGTTTCTGTCAAGTTTTTGTATTTTATCTTAATTGATTTCTTTTTGTAGAAACTATGTTAGATAAACCATTAAATCGAAAATTCTAAACAATTATTGCTATTTTCTTAAAAATAAAAATTACATAATGTTAGCCCTTGAACCTATTTTCTTAAAAAAGAACGAAAATGAATTCGGATCTAGAAAATAAACTCAACCATACTGATCATTAATTTGACTTTTTTTTAAATAAAAATTACATAATGTTAGCCCTTGAACCTATTTCTACTTCGATTTATACAGTATCTACGCATTTGTTATCGACGGCATTAGAAGATTAAATCTAACGAGCATGCAAAGCAATTTCGTTAGTTATACATTTTTATTTTTATTTTTTTCTAAAGGCAACTATGAATACATCAAGATGTCTTTCAATAATATAGTGCTGTTTTATTGCTGTTTCTGCTGTGCAGACGAGATTCAAGGTAGATGCAGTTTACAAGGACTTGCTGTTTCAGATGATGGGAGCACGATGTAAAGAGTCAAAATCGAGATTGGTTTTTGCTATTAAATTGGCGTCTGCTTCTCCCGACTCTTCTTCTAGGTTAGCCATGCTAAAACCAGTTAACATAAAGAGTGATGAAGAGTGGAATGACTTTGTAAAGGAAAAACTATCAGAAAATTTTGAGGTAATAAGCATTATCGGTTATAAATTCAAATGTAAGTTACATTTTACTAACGAAATTGTCTTGTGTAGCAAACCAGCAATAAATTCAAAGCACTTAGAGAAAAGAACAAAACTCCACACATAATGGGTAGAAAGGGTTACACAAGGTTAGTAGAAGAAATGGTAAGAACATGCATGTTTGGGTTATGTTTACATCCATTATATATATATATATATATATTTCTTCGTTTCTTACTTTTTTTGGGTAGAAAATGGAAAGTGGAACATCGGATGTTAGCAGAGACGAGCTATGGTGCAAAGCCCACGTCAAAAAAAATTGAAAACCGTCGAATTCTATTGTGGCTAACTGCATTGTAAGAATTTATTTATATTAATATTGTAACGTTGTTACATATATGCTTCTGTTTTCTCTTTTTGTGATGAAGATGATGATTCTGGAGGTGAATAACTGATAACCATAATTAATTTTTATTAGTTGGAAATACTTTATGATCATATGAATAAGAGTGTCAAAGGATTTTCTGCGTTTCCAATAATATAGTCACTGTTATAGTGTACACATTAGTTTACTGGATTACGTGGTTATGCACATTGTATCACAGTACCAATCTCAGCTGATACATAACGTGTAGCTTCTGTAGTTATGTCTACGTAGGAAATATATGTGTAGTTTTGTTTTACCTCTGAGGTAAAACAATGTTCGCCGCTACATGAAAAGTGCAGTTGATGACAAGCTTTGTGTTGGATCTTTTTTCCTTGTTTCTGAAAAACTACAAGTTCTTTTTCTAATTTTCCGTCGCACGCAGTTAAAAATGCTTGTCAAATTCAGTCGGTTCCCCAGTAGATTCTGACCGTTTATATCTCACAAATAATTAAAAGTTATATTTTACATCATATCTAGATAGTTAGCAGTAGTACATATTTCATTTATTAGTATTGGATTTTTTTTTATTTACAAAAATCTGCAGGCTAAGGTAGAAGAGCATTGGAGTAGCACTCATAGCTCTCAGGGAATGTCATCGATAGGTGAAGATGGAGTGTCGAAGGTTTTTGGCACCGAGCATAAGGGAAGAGTGAGAGGACTAGGCTTTGGTATTGTACCATCTCGAATTGGTATTCATGTAAGCAATTCAAGAAAGGTGTCTATATTGGAAAGCCAAGTTGCTAGCTTGACAGCTAAAGAAGAAGAGTTAAACAAATTGGTCATTACAGTAAGTTACAGATAGTTAGCCCTATTTATGAATATATGACATGCTACAGTAAGTTATAGTATCTAACATTATACATTTTACAGAACACGAATGAAAAGAGGATCGATAATGCACCACATTCAGAGACTCCTCGTGCTCATACGCCACAAGTAATATATGATTTGATTTCGAAAGATATTTTGATGGTTCTATTCTAATGATGTTTGGCTTGGTTATGACGTAAGACCATCAAAACAGCCGTTTAGAGCCTTTAGTCACGTATTGTATATATTTGAACATGTTTCGAAAGACTAAAACCACCACTATTTCGATCCGTTTAGAACCTTTGATTTTTCTTAATTTTATTTTTTGAGATTTTAGAACCAACCTTTATCGTAACCACGTTTCAAGCTTGGAAAAAGAAAATAAACAATAACATTTTCGATTTTTCTCATAACGACGATCTATAAGCGATAATACGTGATAAACAGTTTTCAAAAAACTATTTATAAATTTTAAAAGATTAAAACAAAAGAAACCAATTCCTCCAACGCCAATGTTGGATTGGAAGAAATTAAGAAGCAGCCTTCAACTTATACCATAATACCTTGCAACTGGTTAGAATCCATTATATTTAAGATTCCATTTTCAGTTTACAAGATGCACATGGAGATTATGAAAATGGTCAGTGTTTTCTGTCGGAAAAGGAATCCAGTACTATAAAAGTCAAAATAACATAAGATCAAAGCTTCAATACTTAATACCCCTCCAAATTTAAGAGTTTCAATAGAAAAAAAAGCTTAAAAATAAGCACATACGGAACCCTTGCTCTACGATAATACCACTAACGCATTATACTAAATAATGAGAAGGGATATCGATAGGTTTCCACCATATTGCAAAAAAAAAAAAAAAAAAAAGGTTGTCCTTTCCATTTTTTAACCATATTGCATTATACTGAATAATTAAATCTTGGCATGGTATTATCAAAAAGTTGATGGAAATGAAAATTTCAGTAGTCCTTTCAAAATAACTATATCGACATATTTTTTGGTAGTCTTTTTTTTTACATCTTTAATTGACACTGAAGCAATTGATGCTGAAGTGTAGTAGCTCTGTAATTGATACAGAAGCATTGTTAATAATTAAAACCTAACTCAACAAATGGTTAAAGAAAAGATAAATTAATTAATTAAACTGAAGAATAATAATAATCTATTTTCATGTTAAATGAAATGTACACAGAAGGTTAAAAATAAAATAAGAATCAATAATTTCAACTTTTATACTTTTATTTTGTTGAATTATATCAAAATGTATTATATTATATAGTATTAACAATAACTCAGCGAAACTCATGGCGGACTCAGCGAAACTCATGGCGGACGCATTGAAAGGTCACGAATCAGATAGACCTCCAGATTAGAGGAAAGGGAAGGAGCCCGCAAGGTCACAAGAGAGACGCGTTAGATTTCTTCCGACACGAGGATTTTCGTCGGGACAGGGTAGGGTTTTTGAAAGAAGAAGCTCTTCGACTTCAGGTTTAGCTACTGGTCTAAGAGGTGACGGGGTTCGTTCCCACAATACTGCTACGGCAGGTCGTCCTTCTAGGGCTACCGGCATGGGGGGAGCGGATGCTCGATCCATGGCCGATAACCCACGAATCCAGGGAGCAAAGTCCAGATCTAGAGGCTTCGAACAAATCAGAAGGAACTATCAGAACGAAATGGATATGGGTGCGTCCAAATCTTGGATCCAAGCTGCTTCTGGAGGAATTGGGCAGAATCGTGATGAATATGTGGATCTAGATTTCATTGAACCCACACTAGCTGATAATAAGAGGAAAGCTTGTATTTTTGAACGCGCTGTGTTCAGATCCGTTGACAAACGGAGGAATTCCATCGTGTTCTATGTGTACGAAGCTAGACCCTACCATGTGCATTTGAAAAAGTACATCGAACGTACATGGAAGCCATCCGAAAATTTTCAATTACTGTCGAGAGAAAATGGATTTTTCATCATTTGGTTCGATAATATTTCAGATTGTGAAAATATCTTAAAAGGAGGATCGTATTTATTTGATAATAGAATAATAATTTTGAAAAAATGGAATATGGGTCTGAGATTCAAGAAAGATTTATTGACGATGATGCCGATATGGGTTAAATTGACTCATCTAGAGCTTGGATTATGGGATAAAGAAGCTCTTAGCACTATTGCAAGCGTTCTGGGAAGACCAATTAAAATGGATAGGATCGCAGTTGATGAATCAAGAGTGGCATTCACGAAGATTCTTGTAGAGATGGATTCGACTTTTGATTTTCCAAGCGAGGCCGACGTCGTTTTCCACACTGGAGAAGAATTGAAAGTTAAAATAGAATACCTTTATAAGCCTTTGTGTTGTAGCACTTGTAAAGTGTTCGGCCATTCGTCGACCAATGTTTAACCACGGTGGAAGAAATACGGGTTCCTAAGAATCAAACACAGGAAAAAATGGCAGAGCATATAACCATCGATGACAATACAGAAGCTGGTACAAATGTAACAAGTGAAATGGTAGACATTGAAATAGTTGAGGGGACTGATAATGATTTTCAAGACAATTGCATATCCAATAGGTCGACATAGAATTTACATGACATGAATAATCAAACTGCTCAAGATATAAACTCTGAAACAGACAAAGACACAAGACATAATATGAGCGGTTCAAACACAAGTGACAAAGTGGATGATTTACATCGTGAATTAGACAAGGCAAATAAATGTGTAAACGACAATGCAAATAAGACTACTATAAATGGTAAAGACACTGCTATTAATACATTACAAAACAATTTCAGGTTGGTGGAATCAATTGATAAAGCAAATCACTTGGAATCTTCCAATGTATTTGTGGCTCCACTTTTGGACAGAAGTGATGTGTCCAATGATAGGCTGCCTGGAAATAAGACTGGTGATAAAAGCTCCAACTCAGGAAGTAACCTGCATGCTGATAAAAATATTGATAATGTATAAGACAGTTCGGATGCACAGGCCGAGGGTGTCACAGAAGAATGGGCTGACATTGAAGATGGTGATTTTGCTGACTTGCTGAACAATGATGACAGAAATCCAATTGCTCCTGAAAAAGAAATGGACGTTAGTAGCAACGTCGAAGCTAATAAAAATTTCATATCAGAAGTGGACAGCATTAATAAAAACAGTAAGAAGAAAAACACTGCTAAAATAATTGCTCCTCCTAAAGTTGCGACAAGGAGCCAAAGTAAGATTAAATGAATCTTGTTGCATGGAATGTTAGGGGTTTGAACACGTCGAACAAACAGTTTGAGGTGTTCAAATTTCTTAACAAGCTCAGGCCTTCAATTTTAGGCCTACTGGAAAATAAAATGGATGGAAATACTCTGAAAAAATTTCAATTGAAGATGCATAAGAACTGGATGTTTATAAATAACAATGATTGTAAATGTAAAGGAAAAATTTTGGTGGCATGGGACTCTACTGTATGGACTGATATGGTGATACCAAGTAAATCTTACCAACATATATCCATTCAAGCTAATGACACGGGGGGTTTAAAGTATCGTGTGACTTTTATTTATGCCAGCAATTTTCTGTTCGACAGGGAGAAGTTATGGGCTGATTTAGCTAGCGAAGCGAGTCAAGTGGATACCCCGTGGTGTGTTACTGGAGATTTTAATAATATTTTATCAGCGAGTGATAAAAAAGGGGGTACTACTGTGCCTTACAGACAGGTTTCTAGTCTTCTAAATTGTACTGCCAACGTAGGACTCATGGAAATACCAATTAAGGGCTTTAAATATACATGGAGAAAGAGAGGTATAGCGACTAAAATTGATAGGTTTTTATGTAATTATCAGTTTTTGGATATGTTTCCTGAGTTAACGGCTTACGGGAAGTCAAACCCCATTAGTGATCACATTCCTATATGTGTAAATTTCAATCCGAAGAATTCAGAAAAGAGAAACATTCCCTTTAGATATGTTAATACTTGGCATGAGTTGGAAGGTTATTGGGATTGTGTTTTTTGGGCTTTGAATCAAATAGATATGCTGCAAGGGCAGGGGTCAAAACTGCACATTTTTCAGACGTTCCTGAAATGCTGCAAATTCAATTTAAAGTGGTGGAACTGTAATAACTGGGAATATAAAAATAATATTAGAAGAGTGGAGCATGAATATTGTGATACGCTGAAAGAAATTGATGAAAACCCAACAGATAATGTTATTTTTGACAAACTTGAGGCTGTTTACAGAAAATGGAGAGATCAATGTTACATGGAATATAAAAATGCTAGGCAGAAGGCTAAAATATCTTGGCTGAATGAAGGGGACTCGTGCACAAAGTTTTTTCATGCAAAAATGTCGTTAAGAAAGAATGTAAATAATTGGGCAAATATCATTCTAGCTAATGGCAAGATGTTACATGATGCGGATAGCATTGAACATGAGGCGATAAATTATTTTTCTGATATTTTTTTCACTGATAGTCTTCAAACTTCTACTTTTCCTGATATCAATTGCAAGTTTATTATAAATGATCGAGGAAGGGAGCATCTTACATCTAGCATTTCTATGGAAGAAGTTTATAAAGCCACTTTTTCTATTCCTGACGATTAAAGTCCGGGGCCTAATGGCTTTACCGCTAAATTTTTCAAGATTCACTGGGAAGAAATCAAGTGGTACTTATATGATGTTATCAAAGATGTTTCAGAACTGGGAAGCTCGCTAAAGGTATCAATCATACTTTTATTACGCTTATACCAAAAAATGAGAAACCGATGAGTATATCTGATTATAGGCCTATTTCTTGTTGCAATGTTGTCTATAAAATTATTTCTAAGGTTGTATGCAACAGGATTAAGCCGTACCTTATGCATCTAATTTCTGAAAATCAATTAGCTTTCATACCTGGCAGACATATTGCGGATAATGTTTTACTTGCCCATGAACAAATTAGATATTTCAAGAGAGAAGGTAACGACAGTATGTGTATAAAAATAAATTTACAGAAAGCATACGACATGGTTAATAGGGGTTTCGTGTGTCATATGCTGAAAATGTTGGGTTTCCCTAGACGCCTTATTAGGGTGATTAAAAACTGCATAAATACTCCTACTTTTTCTATATTGATGAAGGGCAGTCCAAAAGGGTTCGTTCGTAGTAACAGAGGGCTGAGACAAGGGGATCCCTTATCCCCTTATCTTTTCTGCGTTGTTATGGAATTTTTCTCAATTATGATGCACAAACTGATATAAAGGATTTGGTTCAGCCCATTTTTAAAAACGAACCACATGTTAACCATTTGATTTATGCCAATGATTTGATGATTTTTTCAAAAGTTAAAGTTAAAAGTGCCACTGAAATAGCAAAGATTTTAGACAATATGAAGTTCATGGCTGGTCTTAAAGTCAACTGTTTAAAATCAAAGGTTTTCTCAGCAAGTCAGCGAATAACAAGGCTAATTTAACTAGAATGCTTGATATCAAGGAAGGAAACCTGCTAATCAAATATCTGGCCGTTCCACTATCAAATAATTATTTACATTTTCCTGATTGTGGCGAGCTCTTTGATAAAATCAGAAGAAAAAAATGGACAGCTGGGATTGCGGGCTTTTGTCTATGGCTGGTCGAATTGAATTGATTAAATCGGTCATCACTCCTATGATTATGTACTGGTTACTAGTATACCAATTGTCGGCTGCGACGATTGATAAGCTAAATAAATTGTGTGCACATTTCGTTTGGGGAGGAAAGAGTCACAAAATAGCTTGGGATACTATTTGCAGTCCGAAAAGCGAAGGCGGAGTGGGATTAAGGAATTTTGATGATACTAAGACCGCTGCGACAATTAAGTTAATATGGCATTTCATGAGCAGAAACAACATGTGGAAGAAGCGGATGGAGAATAGATACTGTAAAGATAAAAGATTTTGGGTAAGGCAAATTGACAATAACAGTTCATGTACATGGAAAGCGATGCTAAGGAACAGAAGTCTAGGGCTGAAATGTATCAATCGGTGTATCTTTAACGGACACGACACTTCGCTATGGTTTGATCTGTGGTTAAACAGTGAAATTCTCGTAAACATTCTGCGGTGGGATAGTTTAGATTTGTGTGGTGGCGAAAATCTAAATGTGGATTGCCATATACAGGATGGTGTGTTCCAAACTAATCGGCTAACGGTCTCAAGAATGATTGCTGAAAAAATAAGTGAAGTGCATATAAACTCTAATTTTAATTCTAATTTTTGGAGTTGGAATAATAGAAGGAATGGTTTTTCTTTTCACTCGGCTTAGGAACTATCAAGAGAAGTGAAACCAGAGCTTGAATGGTGCAAAATTACATGACACTATATTAACAGCACAAAGATGTCGCTTTGCATGTATAAAGCTTGTTTCAACAGATTATCTACATATGACCGCTTAACGAATTGGGGATATAATGTCAATCCTTTATGCGTGCTATGTAAGGAGAATAATGAATCGAGAGATGACCTGTTTTTCTCCTGCCCATACTCGGCATACCTCTAGACGAGATGCAGATTAAAGATGAATGCTCCTCCAAATTCGAATCAACCGCTATGCCTCAATGACGAAATTGAGCACTTGAAAGCGAGATATACCGTTAACGACGTTGCGCAGGAGCTAGCCTTCGGAAGTATCGTCACCATAGTTCATCACATCTGGACAGAACGAAACGCGAGAAGTCATGGAAATGGATCATTAGATAAATTCATGTGGTGGAATCTACTAGAAATTGACATTAGATACCTGATGCGAAAATCCAAGAGGAAGAACCTGAGAAAACACTTGAAGATTTTGAACAACTGGGGGGTTGATTTTCTTGACACTGGATAAGCCGCCGCCATTTGGGGAAGCAATTTAGGGTTCGATGCTTTTAATTGAAGTGGCTTAGAAGACAACGTTTCCTTTTTTTATCACCAGCTGCCAGTTAATGTTCCCACGTGTCTTAGTGTTTTTGTTTTATGAAGTGGGTTGGGCCAGGACCTTATTGGGTTGTTTTTCCCTTATGTTTCTTTTGTTTTTATTTCTGGGGTTTGGGCAAGGAAGGTTATGCGATGTTTTCTTGCCCGTACTTTTGTACATTTTATTGATGAGTTGTCAATAAAGCACCGCACTCTTTTTTCCTGTCGTGTATTCACGCTGGATACACATACAGGTTTTTAACGAGGTGGTTTACCCAGTTTCAAAAAGAAAGAGTTATATCAAAATGTGACCAGTAGCCAAATAAATAATTGAAGGCTTTGAACAGTACTGGATTCTTTACCATGGTTAGAGCCATCCTAGTATATTATGTTCATATCATTCATATATATATATATATATATATATATATATATATATATATATACATATATGTATATATACACATATATATAACTCCAGCAGTTTTAGGGTTTAAATTATAACAAATACAAGTTGTAAATTAATCAGTAATTGTAAGCCTGGTTCCCTTGTTCCGCAGTTTTACTTAGCTTCAATGAACTCTAATTAAGCCGGTTACAACTAGATTTTACCGTTCTCAATATTTGAAAATACGTTTTTTATGAAAAATAATCAATTTTTATAATGACTAAAAAATCATATAATTTGTTATTATACTTTGTTCTTTAAAAGTACAAAAACTGACATTTTTTAACACAACTAGCATTCAGGAATTCTAATTTATGTATCTAAATTTGAATTCTTCATCACTATGAATCCAACTAGATAGTCATTACTATGTTGGTTCTGTTATGATTTTAAAATGCCTAAATTAGGGAAAAATTTCAACTTTAATGACTAAATATAAACAAAATGAATTTTAATTGAATTATTTTTAAATTTTACCCAAAGTTTCCATTGACTATAGCTAAACTGGACCTTAAGCTACTGGTATTGATTCTTTGTTGCCCTTCTTTTTACTTTATTCTTAAAAAAGCCCGTCCAGATGTAAACAAACTTTAAAGGGAAACATACGCACATCAATGAATCAACTCATAACCCCATATCATAACCGCATAAAGAACAAGACCGAATTTCCAAATTTGGGTTAGCCGCTGCTTACTCAAATTCTTCTTTTCCTTCGCTGCAATCGATGGCCCATTATCCTCAACTAACACGCACAGCTCTTCTTCTTCGATTTTTTCCTCGTTTGATTTTTCTTCCGTTATTTTTTATGTGAATCAGCGTTTTCTTATTTTTCTTGCCCTAGCCACGTGTGATGCCCTGTGCGGTGGCCCAGTTAGCACTGAGCCAGGGCCGACACTGTATGTATATATATATATATTAGGTATAACTCTAGCAGTTTTAAGGTTTAAAGTATAACAAATACAAGTTGTAAATTAATCGGTAATTGTAAGCCTGTTTCCCTTGTTCCGCAGTTTTACTTAGCTTCAATGAACTCTAATATAAGCTGGTTTCATAGCAAAACCTATTTGGTTATGATTATAACCTTGGAATGGACCTGTCAGTCATAAACTTGAAGTTTTGCTACTGATGGTTTTATACTTTTATTTTGTTGAGTTATATCAAAATGTGACCAGTAGCCAAATAAATAATTGAAGGCTTTAAACAGTACTAGATTCTTTACCAAGGTTAGTGCCATCCCAATATACTATGTTCATATCGTTCATATATATATATATATATATATATATGGTATAACTCCAGCAGTTTTAAGGTTTAAATTATAACAAATACAAGTTGTAAATTATTCAATAATTGTAAGCATGTTTCCCTTGTTCCGTAGTTTTACTTAGCTTCAGTGAACTCTAATATAGGCTGGTTTCATAGCAAAACCTATTTGGTTATGATTATAACATTGGGACGGACCTGTCAGTCATAAACTTGAAGTTTTGCTGCTGATGGATGGCTTCAAGTTCACAGTTAACGCCATAAACAAAAATAAACATTGTTAATTTCTTGGTTTCTAACATAACTGTTGATGTCTTGGCCACATGCAGTGCATTACAGCATAGTGCAGGCACTGTTACATTACAAAATGATGAAGTCAAAAGTGGGTAGGCAAAACAGTAAGGGACCAGATGTTAATTATGACAGTGATCCTATTCTTATCATTATTTTCAATACAGATTATTATTAGTTTTCTGAATAATCAAATGCTTATCATTATTTGTGTCTATTATGTGGATTCTATTCTTCCAAAGGCATGGCAGTAACTAGGATTTGGTTGTAGGAAACACAGATTTACGTATAAATGCTACTTGAATGTTTGTTTTACTATATTATTGATAAAAATGGGCTAACTATGGAGCTCAACCGGTAACTTTATATATGTCGGTAGATTTATGCAATCTATACATAAATATAAGAACCAGGAGAAAGCAAATTAGTGTACCCAAGCATCCAGCCAATTTTTTCAGCTCTGTTTCAACTCTTTTTCTGTTTCAGCCACTTTTTTCTTATATTTTTTTTGTAGTCACACCGTGCAAGTAATAATGTGCAAATTGAAGATCGTCAAAATATTAAAAGTCCCGAAAGTTTGCTTAAAAGGAAGTGCAAGTTATTGGGTTTGAGCGAGAACATAATTGCAGAAGGAATGATTGTAAGCACCGATCTGAATGCTACGGTACACTTTATGAAAATTGGGCAGGACTTCTGGAAGGTATGGGTTAATAATGTGATATCACCTTGATCTTAGTGTTCTGGGTATTAAGTGGTTTTATTAAGAAAAATCGGAATTTGTACAGTTACTCGTACAATAAGATATAAACTCGTCAAATAAATAAGTGTTCCAGTTTTATATACTTGCAAGTTAAAAGCTTTTCATGTTAATATAGCTTACAGTTTATTTATTATATTATCATTAGTTGACAGAACATAGAATTCAGCACATCACCTACTTTACAAAAAATTCAACTGCAAGTCGGAAAAAAAATCTTTACAAACATTTGAACATGTCAATATGGAGGAGCACTGAAGCATTTTTCTATTTGATGTGGCACAACTGCACTAACAAATCTGAGTGCATATATACTTCATTATCAATGGGTTAACCCTTCATTATTAGAGCAGAGATGATCCAAGACCTTCATAACTATAGTATGATTATCGATTAATATTAATTAATCGTCTGAAACGTTATAAGCAAGTATATATGCAGTAATATTATATGTTTATCCTCTACAAATTATGTGCAAGCTGTATTGTTTTTGCTGGTTAAACTATTTATGGTTTTTAGGTTTCTTTTTTGATATTTTTCTTGTATTGCTCAACTTACATTATAAATAAGATGCGAGACACATAGCAACTTTCAGAGCTGCTATCTTCCTAATCCACTTTTTTTTCAGTATGTTTGTCTTTGCTTTCACTATTTGCATTAAAATTAGAATTTTAATGTGTACAGTATTGCTTTTGGAAGGTAGGGTTAATGTAGCTGTGGATCCTGAAGCTTTTCTACTAAGGCCAAGTTCGGAGATGAACACCATCAAAGAGGCAGTTGGAACAACCGTGGCATGGCACAAAGATTTCATTTCAGTAGAGTAATATGTGCTGCTTAGCTTTTAGATGTTATGTTATGCTATATTTTGGAATTGTTGGTACGGTGTAACGGTATGCATTTATATTATGTATGGATCGCGTTTGTTACTATGCTAATTTTGGAATGTAACTTCAACTAATCTTTTGGAATGTTCTGAAGTTAGTGAATCTATTGTTTTGTCAATGCCTTTTCGAATGCACGTGTATTTATTTGTAATGTCTTATATGTACTACAGTAAATTATCGAATTTAGATATTGATGAATTAAATGTAGTATCTGCAACTGTCAGTTGCAGTTGAGTCATTAGCAACAGTAAATAGCAGTTGTACTTGAACTTATTGCAATGGTATAAAACAGCTGTGGTATCACTATCTGTTAAAAAATAAAATTACCTATTGCAACGGTTAATAACTGTTGTAATTTGACTTACTGCAACTGTAAAAAATAGTTGTGGTATCATGTTTGTTGATGCCTAATATGGACTATGCAACGGTCATTTGTTGTTACAAAAGGAGATATTGCAACAAAAAAAGTCCGTTGCAAAAAAGTATACCGCAACATCTTATTGCAACAGGCAAAAACTGTTGTAGACCTTTAGCAACTTGGGCTATACAAACGGGCGCTGGCCCGTTGCAATAGGCCTACTGCAACAGATTTTGTCTGTTGCGAAAAGTGTTTTTTGTTGTAGTGGTACATAATTAACTTATTTCAGTACTAGTGTTCCTATCACCAAGTGGTGTCACAAGGGGGATGAATTACACTAAAAGGCAAAATTTAAAATATTTATTTTGAATATAATACAAAAGGTTTGAATATAATTTTCGTTATCCCAAAAAGTTTCATTTCAACTCTCTTTTATATATAGGTAGTGGTAAGCAACCTGTCAACTCGGTTTACAATAAATCAACCACAAACAACTACAAGCTCATTTACATGGTACAATATGACACATCAAAAAAATATTTTTGTATATACATTCCTAAGTTGTGGCTGAAATCATATTTTTTAGCATAAAGATTCAAAATACAACGATGCTTACAATAAGTCAAAATACATTCATAATACTAGTAATTTCACAAGAAAGATTGATAACTAGTAAAAAAATCACTTAATAAGACACATCTTAACCAAACTTGTTGTTGCACCATGATTATCCAAATATGAAGAGAGTGTAAATCTGGGTCTTGAACTGTGCATACTTCTTGTAATTCTCATTCAACCTTTAGTTAATAAAACCTGTAGCAAAGACGAATTTCAGAATTAGTAAGTACATAGAAAATGTATGCCCTTTTCTTAGTTTTCTAAAAGTTTAAATATGTAAAAGCTTCAGGACTAACCATGTGATATAATTACTAAATACAAAACGAACCACCGAGAGTCATGATATCTATGAAATGTTGGACTGACTCACCTTGTAAAATCATGTCACCCACATTTGCAAGACATACTAATATTATTTAGAAAAATGCGTTACCTATGTTGGAACTCAAAAGTTTAAGATAATGAAAAAGGGGGAAAAATCATTTGTTCAAGCATACATAATTACTGCACTTACCGGACTAAACTCACATAGTTGCAACAGGTTCAAAGGCCAGCTTGCTCATATATGAAATTAAAGTATAAGAATCATCAAAAATTGTCAATTATAATTCATTAAGTAAAAGCATAACAAAAGATATGAATATTATTACCAGACTTTGATTCCTCCAATTTGTCTAATTCTTCTTCCTTATAGCTAATTTTAGATGCAGAAAAGTTGTTGCGTAACCAATCCTCAGTGCACAAAATTGACTGAACGATTTTATGTGTTAATGAGCTTCAAAATGACCAAGAACCTGTCCACTTGTGCTAAAGTTTATTTTGAAGCTACTGTAGATGTAAGAACTGCTGATATATTATGAGTCAATCAAGAAATTATAAGAAATCTTAAACTATTTTCTTTCTAATATTTTGAATGTCAACTTCCGCAGAATCAACCTCATTTTCTTTATTAAGATAAGATAAGATATTTATCCAATTCAAATTTAGTTACTCCACTACTATTCAAAGCTTTGAACCTTTTAAATTGAGCTCTTAAGTCAACCACATCATCCTCTCATTTTCAATATCAGTACCTACCTCATTGCATTAATTAGAGCTTCCATATTTTGTTTTACACTCACTATATAAATATTTTAAATGTTGCATTTTTAACCAACTGAACTTTTTCAGTATATGTGGAGGGGTACAAAGTTCCCAATGAAAATTCAATAAAGCTAAACTTCCAGCGTAGATCAAGAATGATAGCTACATAAGTTAACATGTTCATTTTCTTTCAACTTCCCCATTATTTATCATACTGCTCTTTCATTTTTTGGGCCATGCGCTGCAAATTAGGATCATTGCTCATTTGTAATTTTTCCAAGCTTTCAAGTTTACTTATCTCATGCAAATAACAATTACTTGTTACATAAGATGACCCCGACAAGTAATGTGACTTCGAAAAATTTGTTAAGAAACTCACATAACTTTCTAGCATTATCCCAATCACTTTTCGAAGGTACCTCTTCCACCTTTTCCAATTCACTTCTAAAAAACTGATCTTCAATGCCAAATCTTTCAAAAGCTTGTTTGTATTTTTGTGCTACATTAAGCATAAAATATGTGGAATTCCACCTGGCAGGAACATAAACATAATCCATTTTTATACTCGAGTTTTTCAAGTGAAAAGCAATTTTTGAAATCTTCAAATCTCAAAGGTGATTGTCTAACATACCTAATTGCAGCTCGTATACGTGATACTGATTCCCCAATTTCTTTCATTCTATCATTTACAACTAAATATATAATATGAGCAATGCGTCGCATATGTAAGTATTTACCATCTAAAATAGTTCCTTTCGCGTTATTAAATCTACATCTTAAATAACTAATCATAACATCATTTGAGCTTGCATTATCCACTTTAATTGTAAATACATTATTAATGCTCCAATCGATTAAGCAATTTTCCACTGCTTTACCTAAATCTTCACCCCGATGACTTGAAATTGGACAGAAATTTAAAACCTTTTTTCTCAATGCCCCGTCATCACCAATCCAATGAGCAGTTAGGCACATATAATTATTATTTTTTAATAGATTTCCATGTATCAGTAGTGAGACAAATCATTGGAGAAGAATCATTAAGAAGTGATTTCAATTTTGCTTTTTCTTTCAAATATATTTCATAACAATCTCTTTGAATAGTATACCTAGAAGGGCAACAAAACTGAGCTTCAAGTGATTTAGCTAGAAAATATTTAAATCCAACTCCTACTACTATTTTGAATGGCAGCTCATGTAATATAATAAAATAAGACAATGCCTTTCTCGTGTCACTTGCATTAAATTTCCACGCAGTTAAAGCATTTGCTCTACAATTTTCACTGATTCTAAGATTAATTCGTGTTTATGTGAGGTCTTTGTTATGTGGAAATTCCTTACATAGAACCATGCGAGTTTTCAGATTTGAATTTTTATTTGTATCAGAATAATACTTTCTAATTAGAGTATATGCAGCGAGCTTTACAGTCTCCTTCTTTGTCTTTAGATGTATTAAAATGATCCCAAATTTCATATATTTTCTTTCCCCTTTTTCTTTTCATTCTATCCTTTGAAGGATTTTGACAATTAGTTGCTGCTAAGTGCTGTGTAGATTTACCATCTCGGTCAACCTATATAATATATATTTTTAGCTGTTAGACTAAATTTGATGTTGAGTTATCAAATGTAGTTGGCAGATGTTGCTCAGATGCCATGTGATATGCAATATTTAGTTTAAAAAGTACCTGCATGGGTGCAGCAATACGATCAATAAAATAAGAAACAATTGATAATAATAAGATTTGTAGCATGTTTAAAAATTAAAGTCCATTTAATTACTATTTTTGAAAATTGAAACGATAAATAAAAGTAACAGCAATACATAACAAAAATAGAATATGAAAGGAGAAAAAAATAATCAAAAGTTGCTCCTAATTGATTAATGTGCTTGATTCTTAACAAAGATGAAGAGCATTTGGACTAACAAATTCTTTATATGGGGAAAAAAAAATAACCTGACCAACCACATTCAACTAATTGATTAACAACCTAGCATAAATGGAAACAGTGGTACTAAAATAAGGAAATGCCTTTAATTGGGTTGCTCCTTAACAAAAATTGAGAACTATTAACCAAGCAACATACAAAATATACAGTACGCACAGACATTTTTTTTATTTTTTTGTTATTGAAGTTCTTCTTAACAAATGTAAATTCTATCGGTGCATTATATTTTACAAATATGATAAGGAGTTCATAAAAAATTACATGGAAATAAATAAATTTGACAGAAACTTCAATTAACTAGGATTTCTAGAACATAAATGCATATTTTAGCTAAAATGGAAAGAGTGACAGAGAAATTGCATATAAACCTAAGGTTTGCTGCTATAATCATGATCTGTCAACCTGAATTATGACTAAACTTGTAATAACAGCATCAAACCTGCCATATTCTATCATGCAAATTAGGTATACTAATAACGTATTTTTAGCATTGCTTATATGTGGACAAAGTCACAGGATTGGATTTGAAAAACTAGCATGTCATTATCACTTACTCTAAAAACTAATTAAATCAAACATTAATACAGGTTGACAGAAATAGAAAGAGATATTAGTGATTAATTTCTTTTTCTACATCTTATTATATTTTAACACGAATACATTTGGAGTTTATTCTTTTGATCTTTCTTTCTATATTTTCTACCTAAAGTATATTTACTCTTCCACCACATGCAGTATAGCATTGATTTCCATCACATGCAGTATAGCATTGATTTCGTTCTTGCTTCAATATATTCTCCACTAACTCATATATATTTTAAGCTACCCTATTTAACATGTTTTGTTTCTCTGTATATTCACATTAAATAGCATGGTCAGCGGCAAAGAAAATGAACAAGTAAACATTGCCATCAATGAATTTCTTTTACAGATATGAGTTTATTCCTAATCAAAAATCAAGGATAACTAATAAATGGTCACCTTTCTCCATTTAACTTGATCAGATTATTAATTCAAAAACTATACTTTTACTACTCCAAACTAAAATCTAAAGCAAAATAGTATTTGCAACTGCAATTCATCCAGCAACATGAATTACAAATCTAAATTTGCAACTGCAACTCAGCCAATAACAGGAATTGTAAATCTAAATCAGTATTAAGCCAAACAAACCTAATTCCAGCTAACAAAATAAATTAAAGCACACAAGAAAATTTTATGCAATAACTAATGATTTTGCGAATTAAAAAAGAAGAGCTAGTAACATATGATAAATCAAAAACGGATGACGTAGTTTATCTGTAGAAGAAACCTTGAAAAGAAGAAGTGCTGCAATTATTTTTAGCCCAATTTGAAATTCTGATTGACACTTGAAATTTGGAAATTCTTTAAAGTTGCTCAGTTATGGTTTTTCAGATGATAATTGGGGAAATGTGTCTAACATATTAGTTTGGACTGAGAAGGAAACGAAAGAAAACAATGAATAGAGTATGGTACATAAAAAGTAAGTTCCTAGAGTGTGGACCAACGTTTAAGTAATTATTTTTCTTAAAAAATGGGTAAACAAACTTGAAATGTTTTTTTTTTTTTTTTTTTTTTTTGGAAAGGGTAGTTATAATTAGCATATTACCAACTTTGAAAATATACAAAATTTTATAACCGGTTAGTCCAATTTGGCAATACTAAAAACCAAACCGACCGATAAACCAGAAATAAATGGAAATGAAATCAAAGCCATTAGATTAACCAATCAAATAGAACCATATAAAACGAACTATACCGGTTTGGTGAGTTTATTTGGTTTGCATCAAGTAATGCTCATCCCTATGTACAAGGACACAAGTTTTTTTTTCTCTTCCACTCGAGAAACCTTTCCTTTTAACTTTCTTATATACATAGGAACATAAGCTCTTTCATCTTCCTCTCCTGCTTGGCCTAAACGCTACTAGGTTCCAAATCTTTCTTTCGTTTACTTTTTGTTTCGTTCATTTTTATTTAAGTTAAGAAAAGTTTAATTGGTTTTTTGTGACTATGATTTTATAGGTTGGATTGTTTGTATATTCAAGCATGGCATCTAATAATCAACTTGTGGTGAAAAACACAACTCCTCAAGTGAGGATCAGAACCAATATCTCTCTCCTGAGACCCATTTATATTTATGTACCTGATGACGATGAATCGGTCCCCTATGCATTCATGTTGGGTGTGCACACAATCAGAACGGCTAAAGGCAGCGATGAAGCACTTCTCTCAGGCTACTTCTCTGTTCTCTGGCTTATGAAATTTTGGAAAATCTTGGTTTCCAAGTGAAGGAGGTAATGGCTCCTTCACAAACCGATGTCAAATACAGTGAGTTTTCTTGCTATGGTCATATAGCTGAGGTTTTGAGCTTTGTACAGTTGAGTTACATTCCATTTACAAAGAACTTTCATTGTATTGAGAGATTTTGGACTGGTGTAGCTCAAGATCAGGGAATCCAGTCTCCAACTTATTTGGTTGCTCATTCGGATGTTGCTATTTTACATTCTGCTCTGAGTAATAGTGGGTTATTCACAAAACTGAGGGATCAGATTTCTCGATCACAACAGGCTTTGGTTGCAGCAGGAACACCATTTGGGGTTGTTTTATCTAGAGCGAGTGCACAGGCTCATTTTGAAGTAGCAAATTTGGGAGCGAACAATGTAGCATATCATTCATTTTGAAGTAGCAAATTTGGGAGCGAACAATGTAGCATATCATCTTTGATCAGTTGCATGAAGTAATTAATTAATGGTCAGTTTATGAAGCTATGACCATGTGTCCCACAAATTTAGATGGGTAATTAGTGGACAATGGGTAATAATATATGCGCACTTTTTAGAATGTAGATCTAGCTTGTGTGCATCTCAGTATTCAGACTGAATAGTTGTGTTTAATGTCATTGGTTTAAGCATTTTGATGTGTTACAGTTATTTAGCTTGTCACATTAATGAGAGCTATTTCATTTTTACTATCAGCCAATTCAACACGTAAATTGTTGTTGTCTGTGCAAAAATGTTTTAGATAATTAACAAAAGTGAAGATCGAACAGTGTTACAAGCATGTTCAACAAATATATCAACGCACGTTGAATCAAATACCTTTTCCTATGCGTCAAAACGAAAAAGAACAATCTGAATGCCATATTTTATCAAACATGCTATTTTTATTCTTTTTCCAAACTCTTCATCTTTGTTTTGCAGCATCCTTATTCTATTATGTGCAACACTAATTCAAATCCAACAAGATTTTGTGGATGTTCGACTCATATATATAAACATTTATCCAAAATTTGAGTTCATTCCAATTAATTTGATTGATTAATTTATTTATATATTTTGCCTTCGTTTTATATATTTTGCCTTTATTTTTATCTCAAATTAATTTGATTGATTAATTCTTCATATTATACTCCTTCAAAATATGAGATGTTACAATGACTCACTTGTTACCAATTATGTTGCGTTCTTAATTTGTTAGATTTTCACATTTTTCTATCGCACAATTCAGTTAGATGGGCTAAATGAACATATACAAAAAAAGAAACTCTGTAGTAAGAGGATACTATCATCTTGATTATTTTACCTTATATTTATGTTGTATGTCTCAAGAATATTTCACCTTATATTTATGGTCTGTGATAATTTTTAACATCTTGTGTGTTCATGAAATAATTAGGTACATGCTCTGTTAAGTACACCTGTACTTGGGATATCAAAATTTTATATTAGCATTGTGGACTTTTCTACATTGTTTTTATTTTGTTCTGCTTCTCTGTTCTTTCAAAAATAAATTGGTCAGAGATATGTTTCGATATACCAATTTCGGACGAATAATTAAGCATGTGAATGGAATAGTGCTACCGATATTAACTTATAAAATCACTCACTTTTGGTGATATTGGTAAAGGGACTTGCATGCATTTAATTTACACCATCACTTGCATGCCAATAAGTAATATATGCATGCATTGCCTCTAAAGACCTTTTGTACACGAGTATATCAACATCAAATTTTCTCCTTGCACCATTTTTTTCTCTCGAATGGAGGTTAATATGTTTGAATATATAACACCTGTTCGGTATGTTTGCCCAATATGTGCAGAGGAAAGCTTTGAATTATGGGATAACATTACTACACATGTAGTCATTTATATCGAGGAATCAAGAGCTCCAAATGATGATACAAATCAAGAGCTGTTAAGAAATCTGTACAAGATATACTACTGAAAGGTTGATCAATATGGCCGCGACAGCAAACAGTCGCTGGAATGCGATGGTTACTGCTCACAACAAAAGCAAAGCTGTTTTTGGCAATTGAACGTACAGACTGGCCCCATCACGTAAACGCGTACATATGAAGAAGCACTCTGTGATGCATGCTCTTCATTCGAACGAGCACATAACTCTGCTAAGCTTGGCTTTGACGAGATTATGGAACTGATTGAAGGGGGACTGTAATGGCAAATGTAGCATTGCTTGCTTCAGTGCGTTTTGATAATTCTAATATTGGTGAACTTCATTTGTATTCCTATCTATGGTGTGTAATTTAAGCTAGGATTGAAATTTTCTTTCAACAATATTGTGCCGAACTAAAATTATTTTCATTCCATTGGAATACAAGACATTGTTGAAAATTTCATAAGCCTTCCCGAATTGTCTTTTATTTTATTTTCTTTTTAATGGTTGACAGCATTCTTTCTTGCATAACTATACTGTTATCTTCTGGTTTGGCGTATAATCTTGTTTTAAAGTGTTGTCAAAATCTTGTTTTACATCTAGCTAATTAAGTTCTAGGTCTGTATAACTACTATAAGTTCCTTCCACAATCATTGGAGAAGACAATTGTGCCTAAACTGTTTAATGCCTAGTACCAAATTTATGTATTAATTCTGGAAGTATTTTAGTTTATGTTTGACTGGACACATGAATTGATTTAAATGTATATATTTCAATGTAAGGCAATTTCGGTTTATCCTTATAATGTTTCATATCTCACAAATGATCTATATGTTAATTAGATTCATTGTTAATTAGATTCATAAGTATCTGCATAGAATAGGTATTTTATTTTAGAATATTGGGAAAACATGCACCTTAAGCCTCTACTAAAGATGCACGAACTTAATATTAAAATATAACACGCACAAAACAGCAGAAGGTGTAAACAAATGCAGCAAAACAGAACTGCTTTATTTCTCAACTAAAGAACTGAAAATATATACACAGGCAAAAACTAAAATGAAACTTGAAGTACTAAAGAATAAAACAAGATGAGGTACATTAATTTATAGCAGCATGCTATAGACTTATTCAAATATAAAAAGATCCTAAAACTAAGCATGAAAAGAATCGGTAAACCAGCATTCCAGAAGAACAGGACGGAAACTGCATTACATGTAAAATTTCACTAAGTTTCAACACTCCCCCTTAGTATAGACTTCCTATCAGTGAGACCGAGAGCTTTTCGAAACAACTCAAACTTTGGCCTTGGTAATGCTTTAGTAAATACATCCGCAACTTGATCTGAAGTTATGATGTGCAGCAGTTTAATATCTTCATTTAACACTTTCTCTCGAACAAAATGATGATGTATTTCAATATGCTTTGATCGAGCATGAAAGATAGGATTTTCTGCAAGTCTTACTGCACTTTGATTATCACAGTAGATAGTAACTGGATAATCCTTAAAGTCAGTGATCTCCTGAAGTAACCGCTTGATTCAGATGCACTCTTGGGTGGCCATAGTTGCAGCCACATATTCAGATTCAGTACTAGAAAGAGCAACAGATCTTTGCTTTTTACTGCACCATGATATGGCAGCTGAGCCTGCATTGAAGCAATAACCAGTAGTTGAACGCCTATCATTCACATCACGTGGCCAATCCGCATCAACGAATCCACACAATGAAAAAGATATGTTTTGCTCATACTTCAAACCAATATCAACTGTGCATTCGCTTTGCTGCAACGATATGACCAACGAAGGCATATCCATGAACTGAGAAACCACACCTACACAGTAAGTTATATCAGGCCTTGTTATAGTTAAACAGAATAAACTACTAACAAGTTGACAAAATAATGTAGCATTCTCCAAAGGATCGCCTTCAAGCTTCTTCAACTTCAGATTTGATTCCATTGGAGTGTTTGCTATGTTTGCATGTTTCATTCCAAAACGTTTCAACAAACTTGTAGCATAGCTTTGTTGAGAAACAAAATATCCATCAGTTTTCTCCACTTCCAGTCCAAGAAAACAATGTACCTCTCCAAGATTTTTCATTTCAAATCGGATAGACAAATCATCACAAAGATGAACTAAATCATCATTGTCATCTCCAGTAATGATCATGTCATCCACATACAAAAGAAGCAGCATATACATTGAAGATTTCTTCTTCACAAACAGGCCAGGGTCACTATGTGAAGGAATAAAACCGCATAATGTAAGATATTGGGAAATCTTACCATCCAAGCTCGCGGAGGTTGCTTGAGACCACACGACGCCTTTTTCAGCCGACAAACATGATTTGGAAACTTTGATGATACAAAACCTTGAGGCTGTTCCATAAATATTTCACGATCCAATTCACCATAAAGAAAAGCGTTTTTTATGTCAAGTTGCCAAATGCTCCATCTTTTGCTTGCCGCCAACCCGTGACCATCTTAGCTACCAAGTTGAAAGTCTCCTCATAGTCCAAACCAAACTGTTGAGAAAAACCGCGTGCGACTAAGCGTGCTTTGTACCTAGCTATAGTACCATCAGCCTCCTTTTTCAACTTATAAACCCATTTGCAGGTGAACAACTCAACATTTGCTAGTTTTGGAACAAGCTCCCAGGTTTCATTCTTATTTAAAGCTTTAATTTCCTGATGCATTGCACCTTTCCACTCAGCAATTCTCTTTGCTTCACTATAGTGTCTTGGCTCATCTTCATAAGCATCTCCCATTTGGAAACAATTTGTCACTGTGCACTGATTCATTTGGACCATATAATCGAACAAATGAGATGGTTCTTTCCTCTGTCTATTTGATCTTCGCAATGCAACTTCATGTCGATCTTCTGCATAAGGCATGGGAACAGTTTCTGCATTACTGGATTCATCTTCATTTGAGAATGGCTCAAATGCAATTGGATTTAAAGTTAAAAACTGGGAGTCCTCACTTTTATTGTTAGCAGAGTAATAACTTGACAGCTCGTCAAAGACAACATCTCGTGAAGCTACAAACTTCATCGTTGTGGGATCCATGCACCTCCAACCTTTCCTGTATCAGTCATAACCAACAAATACACATTTTCTTGCCTTGGGATCAAGTTTAGTTCTGTTACTTTTAGGAATATGAACATAACACAAAGAACCAAACATGCGAAAATAACTTACATTTGGCTTGGATTTGTATAAAATTTCAAAAGGTGATTTTGAGCAACCTGACCAAGGTGGCAATTAGTTAATGACATGATAGGCGCACTGTAAAGCTTCTGCACATAGCTCTTTTGGAAGACCTTTTTCATGTAGCCATGAAAAGCTCATAGAAGTAAGGTGTGCCAATTTACGCTCAGCAACACCGTTTTGCTGTGGGGTATTCAGACACGTCATTTGTCTAATAATTCCATGATTATTGCAATATGAGAGAAACTCTTCAGACATGTATTCTCCACCGTTATCCGTCCGCAAGCACTTCACCTTTGATTCATGCTCTTTTTCTACTAACAGTAGAAATTTCATTAAACTTGAAAACGCATCACTTTTATGCTCAAGAAAATACACCCACGAATAGCGGGAAAAGTCGTCTACAAACAACGTTACAAAGCGAAAACCACTATAGCTAGGAGTTTTAGTTGGCCCCATTACATCTGAGTGCATCAATTGAAACTGTTCAGTAGCTCTTGTCGCTGATTTTGGAAATGGTAGACAATGCGACTTTCCATATTGACATCCGGAGCATACAATGTCTTGGTATACCTCTTTCAACGAAGAAGCACCATCAAGCAACTTCTTTGCTGATATTTCTTTCAATAATTGGTGGCCAATATGGCCTAAACGAGCATGCCAAAGAGATGCTCGATCATTTTGGCATGTTTTACCTACATAAGCTTCAGTGGCAGATAATACATACAAGGATTCTTTCCTTCTCCCACGGAAAAGAACATTACCATCATAATTTTCAATTTATCAATAATATGGACACCATTAGGACCAAATAAAACATACCTTCCTGAGTTAGTAATTTGAGAGACCGACAAAAGATTTTTCGTAAGCCCGGGAACATGAAAAACATTGCTCAATGCAATATCATTGCAGTTTATGCCACATTTTCAACTTTTATGCTGCCTTCTGTAGTGATGGGATGAGTTGTATTATCTGCGATAACAATAGCTCATTTTCCCTTATGCGGACGAACTTCAGATAGTAATGATTCATTCCCTGTGGCATGATGAGAATAACCAGAATCTACAATCCACTCCTTAGCATAGTCTATGTGAGCATCTTTACTGGACTAGAAATCAAGTTCTGCATTACTCACCTCTTCAATGACCTCAATTGAGTAGCAATGTTCCCACTTCACTTGATTCTCATTTTTTATTTCATGAACAATGTTTGTAGATTCATTTGTAAGCTTTGTTCGACACTTTTGCTTAATATGACCTGGTTTGCGACACCTGGTGCAGAAAAGCTTAACCCGGCAGTTTTTCCTAATGTGCCCTGGTTTTCCGCATCTGTGACAAGAAGTTGAAAAACGGCCTTGCACAACTTCAGCTTCTAGCTTGCTCTTGTCATCTGAAGAAGATTTTGATTGTTTTGCCTTATCCCACTTGTCTTTGACAAAAGGTACATCACTCATTTCAGCAACAGACGTATTCATCATCTGCTTAATCAGCGCCTCTTGATTTGAAAGCAAATTCTCTAATTCCACGATTGTAGGTTGGATTGCCCACCCTTGAACAGAGGAAATAAAAGGCATAAATTCATTCCTTAAACCACGAATAAGATAGCGCCGCATTTTGGTTTCCTTGGTTGGATCCGTGGAATCTAACTCTGAAATCTCAGCACACAAATTTTTAATTTTCAGGAAATAATCCGAAATGGACAATTTACCTTGAGTGGCGGAGGCAAGTTCATTTTCCAAAAATTGTAATCTTGTAGTATTTTCCTGTATGAACAACTTTTCAAGGGTATCCCACACTAGCTTTGGGGTGTTCATCCCACGGATATGATCAACGTAGTCCTTACTGATCGATGTTTGTAAGGCAAACAACGCCTTTCCGCATTTAATCTTCCACTTCCTCCGTGCATCAGAATTTTGTGGAATATCAGCTGGAATTTCAATTTCATCACCCGAAATAAGCTCCCACAGATCTTGTCCTTGTAAGAATGCTTCCATGCATAACTTCCAATAGTTATAGTTACTGCCACTCAGTTTTTCCACATTAACTGGTGATGCATTCCTATTCATTTTGGAGAAAAAATGTATGAATTTCCGAGATACTTCACTGCCTGAAAACCTCAGCTGAGCAAAGGAGCAAATACTTAGTTGTTTGACCTGGGTTGCTATGATAACATGTAATCAAATGTAGGAAAACTCAACTGCTTTATTTCTCTACTAAAGAACTGAAAATACACAGGCAAAAACTAAAATGAAATTTAAAGTACTAAAGAATAAAACAAGATGAGGTACATTAATCTATAGCAACATGCTATAGGCTTATTCAAATATAAAAAGATCCTAAAACTAAGCATAAAAAAAACTGTAAACCAGCTTTCCAGAAGAACAAGACACAAACTACATTACGTGTAAAACTACACTAAGTTTCAACAGAAGTTCAATGCAAATGAAGTAGAAAAAGATACCAATGTATAACAAGCAGACAACGATACTGTTTGCATTCAAATGCCCACATCTAATGCATTCTATTCACTTTAAAAAAAGGGACATACTGTTAACTCAACTTACTACATGACGACTTGACGACTTGGCTAAACAAACTTCGCGTCTATCAAGTTAGGAAACTCAAAGAGATAACTATGGCTTGAAAAATGAGTACATGCAACGTTGTGAAGCAATGGCCAAGCAGACTCAAACGGTTGACATCGTGGAATTGGTTAGTATGAATTTACACTTCCACTAGACAAGGGATCAATATCTATCCTTTTTCCTAGACAAGGGGTTGGTGTGTATCTGTATGGCTATGAATAATTAAGGTTTGAACAGCTATTTGGATGTAATTTTGTAGAAAAGAAAGTGTAATAATATTGAAGAGAAATTGTATTATTCAATTGATTGTAAATTTTGTACATAGCATCATACATATAGATGAATAACCAACGGGAACAAATGAAACGTGCGAGCGGGCCTTAAGAAGCCCATGTTTACACTTAAGCCCAGAAAAGAGAAAAGCAGGTTAACTAAACCCGTATACTACATATATCCTTTCTTATCTTACATAACCCGACTTTATTTTTCAATACCCTCTCTCAAATCTAGGGTTAGGGTTACGAATCTAAGATTTGCTTTGTGGAGATAAAGTCGTTGACTTTGATGTTGATTTGTCGATGGCTTGTCCTTTGGCATCATATTGAAGCAAACTTGCACTGATTCGACTTTGATTTCTTGTTGAGGAATTTAGGTTATGGGAATCATTCAAGTTGGGCTTTGATGACTGCATCTGGAGCTTTGCTCTCCGATTGACAGTGGATTTGACTGAGTATGTGTGTTGATTGGAGATTCGTGAGTATTAATCTTCTGGATCTTCAGCTCATCACGTAGCCGAGTGTAGTTCTTTGTTGACAGTGCCTTGGTGAGATATCAGCCTTCTGATGGTAAGATGGTATGAAATTAATTTGAAGCTTTCCATCCTTTACTTGTTCTCTTACGAAGTAAATATCGATCTCTATATGTTTCGTTCTGGCATGTTGAATAGGATTAGTAATAATATAGATGGAACTTTGATTGTCACACGAGATAGTTGCTTTAGCACGATTTAAAATCTTTAGCTCTTTTAATATTGATTGTAGCCAAATTATTTCTGCTATAGCACTAGCAATACTTCGGTATTCAGCTTTTGCACTTGACTTTGAAACTGTAGATTGTTTCTTTGAGCTCCATAAGATAGGATTGTGTCCAATAAAGATGCAGTACCCAATGATATTTTTTCTGTCATCTGGGTTTGTTGCCCAATCTGAATCTATGTAGCCTGTGATGTTTAGCTCCTTTCCCCTTCTGAATGTAAGGCCATAGTCAATTGTCCCCTTTAAATACCTGAGTATTCTTTGTATAGCTTTTCAATGCTCCTCTTTAGGTTCCTGTAGAAATTGTGACACTATGTTAACACTGAATGCAATATTTGGACGTGTTATAGTTGCATATTGTAATGCACCTACAACACTCCTATATTGTTTGATATTATTCATGGCTTCTCCCCTGTTTTTAGAGTAACGTTGATTTGAAATCATTGGGGTTGGTTGTGCTTTAGTTTCAGTCATATTTGTCTTGATCAGCAGCTCTGTGATGTATTTCTTTTTACACAAAGCCATTTCTGCTTTTGATTTCCTCTGTACTTATATTCCCAGAAAGTATGTGACTTCTCTAAGGTCTTCAATAGAGAACTCTTTGTTTAAGTATTGAGTTAGCTTTCTTATTTCAGCATTGTCATTATCTATCACAATGAGATCATCAACATATATTAGGACATGTATAGTGATGCCATTATTAATCTTAAAGAAGAATGAATTGTCTGATTTTGCGTATTGATAACCCAGAGTGGTCAATGCTGATCTTAGTCTTTCAAATCAAACCCTTGGGGCCTGTTTTAGGCCATATAATGCTTTTTGAAGTTTGCATACATATCCAGTTTCTTTGATTTACCCCTATCTGAATCATATAGATTTTTTCCTGTAAAACTCCATTTAAAAACGAATTATTTACATCAAGATGAATTATATTCCATTGACTATTTAATGCAATGGTAAATATCAGTCTTCTTGTTGCAAATTTGACTACTGGTGAATATCAACAAGTCTTGCGTTGTATCTACTTATTGTACCATCATAATTCTTCTTGATCCTATATGTCCATTTGCATCCAATCGAGTTTTTATTGTTTGGCTTTTTGACTAATTCTCATATTTTGTTTTTGATGAGTGCATTATACTCATCATCCATGGCAGATTTCCAGTGCTTGGATTTGATTGCTTGCTCAAAAGTACATGATTCATCATCACTGGCTATTGCAATATATATCTTTGGCTTGAATATCCCATATAAGGTAAGGTGTTGTATCTCTCCTCCTTGTTGGTTTCCTGCTTTTGTTTGGGGTTTTGATGGTGAACTCCCTCTTCTGGAACGTGCGGGGTATTGGGAATGATGAATCTATCGCTAGACTCAAGCGTATTGTTAAGAAGCATTCTATTTGGTTGGTAGCACTTCTGGAGCCAATGATGGGTCCAGAAGCGCTTACCAAGACTGTGTTGTCCCTTGGCTTTAGTGGTGCGAATGCCAACGTTTCCGACAAGATTTGGATCTTATGGTCCAAAGATCTTGTTGTTCAGCCTCTCTTCAACTCGGATCAGCTTCTTTCGATGGCTTTTTCATCCTCCTCGTTCTCCTCTTCTTTCTTGTTCTTGGTGGTTTACGCTAAGTGTGATCGTGTCGAAAGGCAGGTCCTTTGGGCCGACTATCTCTCTCTTTCCAAGTACGGGTTCTCTGCATCGGTGTTAGGTGGTGACTTCAATATAGTCGCTAGTCAAGGAGAGAAACGAGGAGGACTTGCCGTGAATCGCCTCGTGATAGAGGATTTCAACACTTTCATTATCAACTCGAGTCTTGCGGAAATGTCTTTTACCGGTTCGGCATTCACCTGGAGTAACAACCAAGAAGGTCCTAAACGTTTCCTTTCGAGGCTTGACAGGGTTTTTGCCTCGGAAGGCTGGTTTTGTCTTCCCTTCTTGTTCTTTGTCTCCCATCTTCATTGCACTTTCTCCGACCACACCCCTATGCTCTTATCCTGTTATTCCCTTTCTCTTTCTGGGTCGTCCTCCTTTAGGTTCCAAAATATTTGGAGATCTCATCACTCCTTCCACGCCCTTGTGGAAGAATCTTGGACATCTCCGCTAATCAAGCCGCCTTGTGTTGTGTTCTCTCGCAAACATAAATGTCTTAAAACCTGTCTTAAGACGTGGAATAAGCTTGTTTTCAAGAAAATATTCGATCGTGTCAAAGCTGCGGAAGAAACCCTAGTTCTTGTAGAAGCGGCTTTTGATGACGCTTCCTCTTCCGCCAATAAGGAGGCGTGGGCGATAGCTGGCTTGCCTACTCATCTGAGTTATGCATTGAGTAAGACCATTTGCGGTAAAAATCCAGGGTCAAATGGATTGTGGAAGGCGATTCGAACTCCATTTTTTTCCATTCGTCAATTCGTAAGAAGAACATGCGTCTTACCATTTCTCAGATGCTCCGCCCGGATTTAACTTTGGCATTCTCTCCTGAAGAGGTCAGAGATACTATTCTATCCCATTTCCAGTCTTTCCTTGGCTCTCCGTCGGTTAATGAATCTGATCCATCCCTCCTGGCTTTCATTCCTCATATGATCCTCCCGTCTGATAGCACAGACCTTGCCACTCCTCCTACTTCAGAAGAAATATATGCTTGCTTATTTGCTCTAAATAAGGACAGTGCTCCAGGGCATGATGGCTACAACGGGATTTTCTACAGAAGTATGTGGCCTATCATCCAGTAGGACTTCTGTCTTGCCATTCAGTCCTTCTTTTCCGGTGAAAATCTACCAATGGGGTGGACTTCTACCGACCCGATCCTTATCCCCAAGTGTGACCGCCCTTCTTCTTGTGCTGATTTTCGGCCCATCAGTTTATGTAATTTCTCGAACAAATTCATTTCTAAGGTTCTAACCTCTAGGTTAGCTCCGTTTCTTGAGCAGGTTATTTCATCATCCCAGTCTGGGTTTGTAAAAGGACGTTTAATCACCGATAATGTGCTTTTAGCTCAAGAGCTGATTTCGCAAATCAATCGGAAGGTCCGCGGGTCTAATATGGTTATTAAGCTGGATATGGCTAAGGCTTACGATCGCATGTCGTGTTTCTTCATCCTCAAGGTTCTGCGGGGGTTTGGTTTTTCTTAGCCCCTTATTGATGTTGTTTGGAGGGTAATTTCCAACTGTTGGTTCTCCATTCTCATCAACGGACCAGCCACCGGTTTTTTCCATTCCGGGAGAGGGCTTCGTCAGGGGAACCCCCTCTCCCCTACCCTTTTCGTCCTTGCCGCTGAGGCCTTTGTAAGGGGCTTGCACTCCGTTATGATTGCTGGGAAGATTCACAGGTTCGGCATTCCTAGGGGGTGCCCTATTATCTTTTCCTTATCCTTTGCTGATGACATAATCATTTTTATCAACGGTAGTCGTCAGTCTTTTCAAGGCCTTTTGGGCCTCATTCAGCAGTATGAGAGATGCTCGGGGCAACTCGTTAACTTGTCCAAAAGCTGTTTCATACCACCAAAAGATCTTATAGCTGTTAGAGCTGCTTGGATTGTGTCTTTTTCTGGCTTCAAGGAAGCTTCGCTTCCGCTTCCGTACTTGGGCATTGTTTTATATCGTGGTAGGAAGCTAAACGCCATTTTCGATCCTATCACTGACAAAGTTAGGTGGAAGATCCTTAGATGGAATGCGACCCTACTTTCTAAGGCTTGTAGGCTTATTCTCATTAAGTTTGTCCTTGACTCCATGGGATCTCATATCTTTGCTGCTATGACTCCAACGGATTCCTTTTTCCGTTCGTACCGTTCCCTTGCGTTATCTTTCTTCCGGGGATCAAAGGATAACTGTTCTCGACATCATTGGATCTCCTGGGGTGTCATCTTCCGTCCCAAGAGCGAGGGAGGCCTTGACCTCCGTAACCCTCAAGACGTTTGTGTGGCCTTTGCTTGCAAGCTTTGGGTACGGTTTGAAGCAAACAATTCCCTTTGGGGTACGTTCCTTCACGCCAAATACCGACGGCTGGCAAGTACGCATTACTCTGGTATCCCGTCTTACGCTAGTGAGACGTGGAAATGGATGCAATCCGTGAGGGCCATTTCAGATGCTCATGGGGGTGACATCCGTGAGGGCCATTTCAGATGCTCATTGGGGTGGTACTTCTTGGGACGGCAATCCTTTCACGCTCTCTACTGCCTGGAATTCTGTGCGGAATCCAACGCCAGAGCTTCCTCTTTTTTCCTTCATCTGGAATGTCCGTATTCCTCTGAAGGTTTCTCTATTTATGTGGAAAACAATGCACAATGGTTTTCCATTAGATGTGAATCTTCAAAGAATTGGTATCCCGCTCGTTTCCAGATGCAGGTGCTGCAGAGCACGTAGCACCGAAACTTCCTTTCATCTGTTGATCTCTGGGGTTTGTGCTAGGTCTGTTTGGAATTACTTCGGAAATCTGCTAGGTTGCCGTTGTAATGCAAACTTGTTTGAGGACTTCCTTAAGTTCTGGTGGTCTGGAATTTCATGTAGAAGTCTGTGTGCGAGCCTCTTTCGTATGATTCCTTATTTGATTTATTGGCACATATGGTGCTCATGGAACAAGGTAATCTTTGTCGAAGTGGCTATGGCCCCCCGACCATCATTTGGAAAATTAGGAATGATGTCTTCCTAGCTTTCAGGGGTAGTTCGTTCAGAGGTACAATTGGGTTCCTGTCTACAAGGTTGGCTATTAGCTTTGACATTACAACGCAAGCAGTCACCCTAAGACAAGATATTGGTTGAGTTTCGTTTGTACGTCTTATTGTCTTGTTGTCTTTGGAAGTCTTTATTCTCCCTCTCTCCCTCCCTTCCCCCCTCAACCCCCCCTGTTGCTGACATCGTTTGTTAGTTGTTCATGTTCTAGATTTCAGGTTGCAAGGTTAGATTTGTTTGTTGGTGTTAGCTGGACTTCTGCATCTTTAGGGACTTCAGTGGGCATTCGAGAAATTGGATGTGTTTGGAGCTTCTCTGCTCACTCTACCCTCCTTGGATGTGTTTTGAGCTTCTCTGTTCTCGTTGGTCCCCGGTTCTTTGTTTCCATGCAGGGCATCAGAGCTGTTTGGACATTTCTTTCTTCTCGGTGCTCTGTTTTTGTTTGTTTTTTGTTTTTCCCGGACAGACTAGTGTACTGTGTAGGCGAATGATTACTTCACTATCGGGTGGTGGTCTACCCGGATCTCGATTTTGAAGTAAGATGGGCGGTAGTTTATCCGGAGCTCATCTACCCTTCTCTCTACACATACATTTAGTCCTTCACCGACTAGTTCTCCTTGTTGGTTACCTGCCAGGCATGTTGGCAGTTTTTGTGGACATTTTGTTCCTTTATATATACACTCTCTTTTAAAAAAAAAATCATAGGATGACCAGTGGCTTTAGGTGTATTTGTTGCTTGTTCATCGGTAGTGCTCCCTTCTTCAGGTATGATACTTTTAGATGTTTCTATGTTATCTGCATTATTTGACTGCTTTGATTGTAGTCTTGATTGTCTTCTGTATTTTCAGGCAGTGGACTGGCGTGGCTGAGTGGCTCATAATTATCAGTATTATGCTGATTGTCAGTCATATTACTGGTATTGTGAGCATCAGCAGCCTTTTTGCTTCCAATAGAGGGCAGTGTATCGACATATATTGGAACATCAGGTACATCAATCTTATCATTATAAACTTTGGTTGTTGTTTTATTGTTAATGCTACAGTATGGAAAGATGTTCACGTTAAATATGACATGTCTACTAATGAAAATTCTACCATTTTCATCAATACATCTATAACCTTTCTGCCTCACCGCATAGCCTAGGAAAGTGCAATGTTCGGATCTGAAATTTAATTTATTTGAGATGTATGGTCTAAGATAGGTGAAGCATAAACATCCAAATGTTTTTAAACTTGAATAATCTGGTTTAACATTGTATAATCTTTCTAATGGGTTGATGTCATTCAATACTTTTGTTGGCATTTTGTTTATTAGATAAACTAAAATATTGAATGACTCTGACCTAAATATGATTGGTAAAGAAGCACGTGCTAGTAAGGTTAACCCAGATTCAACTATATGTCTATGCTTTCACTCTACTAGCCCATTTTGCTCAGAAGTCCTATGAATAATTCCCTTATCTTTGAAATAACTGTCTAGAGTTTTATATTTAGATCCTCCATCCATTTGCATAATTTTAACTTTTGTGTTAAACTGATTTTCAATCATGTTCATATATCTAATGGTAGTGTCAAGAGTGTTAGACTAGGATTTCAGAAAATATATCCAAGTGTATCTTGTGTGTGCATCAACAAATTAAATGTTTTATAACCATAATCAGTACATATTAGGACTGGTCCCTATAAATCTGATGCAATAAGATCAAATGGATTAGAGAACATAGATAGGGAGTCATTAAATAGCAACTTATGATTCTTACCCATCTGACAGTTGGTACAAATATAAGACATAGAAACATCATTGCAATTAATACTGTTTTTGTTGAATATACTTTTCATTATTTTTACACTGGGATGACCAAGTTTATAATGCCAAGTATCAAAAGTAGTTGTACTGTTACTGTTAGATTGCAACACGGAATTGTAGCATGAATTCTAATCTACAGAGCTTGCCTTTTTGTTGATTTTGAACTTGTATAAGCTATTTATAGCATCACCTTGTAGTAATTTTCACTAGTCAGTATATCTTTAACAAGACAATATTTAGGAAAGAATTCGAAATATACATTGTTTTCTTTAGCAAACTATGATACACTTATTAGGTTCTTTTTTTTATTTCTGTCACACTAAGTAAATTGTGTAAAATAATTGCCTTTTGCTTTGAATTATACTACTAGCAGTACGAGAAATATTAATACACTTACCATTTCCCATGCTTATCAACTGTTTACCTATATACTCCCTGTTTCCTTGATTAAGATCGTCGAAATTGTTTCTTATATGATTAGTAGCCCCTGAAACAGGATACCAATTGTCATCTTAAATATTGTCTTCCCTTGAGCTTTCACTTTGATTGTTGCCTTTATAATTGTATGAAGAATTCAACGCATCACTTTGGGTATGTGATATATTAGCATTTGGATTTCTTTGATTATTGTCATTCTGGTTTGGCACAAAGTTTGAGTTGTATCCGAAATAACATTTGAAGGCAGTATGTCTCAATTTTTCATAGATTTGACACTTTGGTTTATTATGTTTATTCCATCTACCCCTTCCTCTTCCTCTATTAGGGTAGCCTCCTCTTTGATTAGGGTCATTGCCTCTATAGGGTTGAACTTTTCCGTTGTTATTCACTGCAAGATTCAGTTAGCACTCAGAGTCTGGTGTATTCTTAATATCAATTTTGGCTTCATGTGAGAGGAGTATTGAGTGAACATCATCGAGGGGTGATGTTAATTTTTTTGAGGATATCACTGCAATAACAACTTCATATTCGTTGTCTAAACCATTTAACAATGACAACACATGTTCAGATTCATCAATCTTGCTTCCTGAAGCAAGAAGCGTATCATAGATATTCTTGACTTTGGCAATCTATTCTCGCGTACCTAGATCTTCTTTTCTACAATTTTGTAATTGTCTTCTATAGTACGGGGATTGGGCAGGTGATTGGGCGTTAAAGTTCTTTTCTACGGTGGCCCAAATCTCATTTGTAGTTTTGCATCCAATTACTTGAGACAAAAGACTTGGGCTAATTGAGGATAATAACCATGCACTGATCAGCCTTTCTTGTCTACTAAATTGATCGTAATCTTCATTACTGAAGATTCTGTTGTCTTTATCAATGATGAACCGAGGAGGTGTTGGAAATGTTCCATAGATATATCCATCGAGTCCATAGCCTTGAATGGCAGTTTCGACTTGAAGTTTCCATAAAAGAAAATTGTTCTCGTCGAGCTTGATAGTGATCAACTGACTTTGAGGGCTTATGATAGTTTTAATGAGTTGTTCAATGACTTGTTATGGTGGATTGACCCTTGAAGTAGTAGATTCATTTCCATCTCATATAGTGGTTTCAACTATGATGAAGGAATGAATTCAAGAAACAGGTAAAGATTGAAATTTTATAGTTTAGTTTTGAGATTTTCAAATGTATAGGACAGTCTTGAAAATCTTTTGTGATGGTAATGAATGAGGGATTTTGATAAGAACATATATATATAACTCCTTAATCGATTATAGAATGGATTCTTTCCTGTAAAAGATTTGCAATCAACAATAGATGCAACCACAAAAAGGTTAGGCATAACACAATTGTTAATTTGTGAATCTTGAATTCATATAGAGAGAGCTTTCTCTGATGAGTTCAGATATCCAAATGATATAGATTAATCTGATGGATATCCTCTTTCAAACCCACAGTGTGGCTTCAGATAGAAGATTGCCTTGATGCTGTTAAGCGAGACGGCTCTAATACCAAATTAAGGTTTGAACATATATTTGGATGTAATTTTGTAGAATAGAAAGTGTAATAATACTGCAGAGAAATTGAATTATTCGATTGATTGTAAATTCTGTATTGATTGTAAATTTTGTACATAAGCTATATATATATATATATATATATATATATATATATGCATAACCAACGGTAACAAAAGAAATGTGTAAGTGGGCCTTAAGAAACCCATGTTTACACTTAAGCCCAGAAAAGAGAAAAGCATGTTAACTAAACCCTAAATATTCTTTCTTATCTTATATAAACTGACTTTATTTTTCAATAAACTTAAACTAGTAGTTCATCTCAACTGAAAACGATTGATTAATCTAAAAAATACTAGATAACTTCACGAAACAACTTCGAAAACTCAAAGTCAACTTCAAGATGGACCACCAATGAAACTCGCTAGGCCCCACTCCATATTTTGAGAATCTTAGAGAATCCTCTTATGCGGATCGGCTCTGATCCTTAATGGTAGGCCCATTTTTCTTGAAGGGTTTACTTTGGTCTCGATACTTTGTATGGGGATTCTCAATTAGATATCTGTGTGACTTCTCCTATAAATACAGGACGCATGGAACACTCTTAAGATCTTCTTTTGTCTATAGTTTCTTATTGCACTATTATATAGGCTTTTATATTAACTGTACTTGTAATTCTACAGTACAATGGTTGATTGTTTAAAGTGTACGTAAACTAGAGTTTGCCGAACCATTACAATTATGTTTTTTTTCATACTATTTTTTATTTTAGCTCTTTACATTTTATTCACTACTTCATAATACTGGGTATTGGTGTTATTATTAACATTACTATTTAGTGTTGTCATTGAGAATACTCGCACTAGCTAATTTGGAAGCTTAAATCTTTAATTTGGAATTTGGGACATAAAACAATGGTTAGATAATTAACTAGGAGAACTCTTGCTGATAGGATTTTCCATTAGCGAAGCCAAGAGGCCTTCTCAAGAGATGTAGATAATCAAGCTACTACCTACATAGTCAAAGATGAGATGCAGATAATGATGGATGACATGCATGCTAGAATCACAACACAATAGGAGGAGCGATAAAAAATTGTTGAAAAAATAAACTTGACTTGGGCCATGAGATTGGGCTACAAATAATTTGAATAGGAAAAGTTAAAAGAGAAGCCTAGAACAAGAAATATCTTTATAGAAATATCTAGATACATGTTGATATGGAAGGAGCCAAGAATTATCCTTTTTCATGTTGTAATAAAATAATTAGAATCTAGAAGCTTTCTACTCTTTAATTATGTATAAAAAGCCTAGATATTTTGTAGGAGAGTTATAGAAAACTCTAGAGAAAAGCTCTGTGCCATAGGATTAAATACATCTCAACCATTCATTTGAGATGTGAACTAGTATAAATAAGAGGGGTATGTCTCATTTGTAACCGAGCAAAAAATTTGTAAGCAAAGTTGCAATAAAGTATCACTTCCTCTTTTGAAAACAATCTCTCATTTTCACTTGCTATCCAATTCAACATCAACTTAAGAATTTTACTAACATTGGTATCGAAGCCAGGTCATTGGTTAAAAAATATGGCGACTCCATTTCAAGTTCCATTGCTAAAGAAGGAGTACTATGATAATTGGAGTATTCGCATGAAGGCGTTGCTTGGATCAGAAGATGTGTGGGATATCATTGAAAATGGGTATGTTGAACCCACCGACATCACCACTTTATCCTAAAATCAAAGGGATAAATTGATTGATACAAGAAAGAAGGACCGAAAGTCTCTTACTCTCATTCGTCAAGGTTTGGATGAATCAATGTTTGAGAAGGTGTCAAGTGCAAAAAGTAGTAAGGAAGCACGGGAGATTTTGGAGAATGCATTCAAGGGCATTGATAAAGTGAAGAAGATAAGGCTACAAACTATGCGAGGTGAATTTGAAGATTTACATATGAAATCAACCGAATTGATTGATGATTATTTTTCATGAGTTTTATCTTTAGTAAATCAAATGAAAAGATATGGTGAAAAATTGGAAGACTCTAGAGTGGTTGAGAAAATTCTACGATCTTAAGATTCAAAATTCGATTATATAGTAGTAGCTATTGAAGAATCTAAAGATCTAGAATCCATGACCGTTGATCAACTCATGGGATCGCTTCAAGCCCATGAAGAAAAATTAAAGAAAAGGGTTAAGGAAGAGACATTAGAGCAAGCTCTTCAAACCAAACACACCTTGAGCGAGAATGAAAGAATTATAAGAGGTCATAGCCAAAGAGGAAGAGGTCGAGGCCAAAGCTATGGAAGAGGTGGTTACAAATCTTTCAATAAAGAGGAGAGAAGCCAAAACACATATGCTACAAGAGGTCGAGGAAGAGGAGGAAACATGAAACAAAATGGAAGGCCAAGGTATGATAAATCACAAATTAAATGTTATAATTGTGATAAATTTGGGCATTTTGCTTCCGAATGTAGATCTACTTTTAATAAAGTTCCTGAGAGATCTAACTTTGCTAAAGAAGAGGAAGAATATTCTACACTACTCTTGGCACAAAAAGGAGATGAAAGTGGTAATACCAACACATGGTATTTAGATAAAGGGGCAAGCAATCATATGTGTGGAAGAAGGAATATGTTCACGGAGCTTGATGAATCGGTAAGTGTGATGAATCCTAAATTCTCATTAAGGGAAAAGGAAAAATATCAATCTGCTTGAAAAATGGAAAACATGGCTTTATCTCTAATCTATATTATGTGCCTAATATGAAAAGTAGATTCTAAGCTTGGGGAAACTTTTAGAAAAAGGATATGATATTCATATGAAAAATCATAGCCTTTCCATGAAAGATGCTAAAGGAAATTTGGTTGCTAAAGTAGAGATGTCAAAAAATAGAATGTTTCCACTTCATATTTCAAATGGTATTGTGAAATGCTTAAAACCATGCTATAAAGATTCATCATGGCTTTGGCACTTAAGATTTGGACATCTTAATTTTAGGGGTTTGAAGTTGTTAAAGAATAAAAACATTGTAAAAGGCTTACCACGAATTGATAATATGAATCAACTATGTGAAGGGTGCTTATCTGGAAAACAATCAAGGAAACATTTTCCAAAAGAGTCCAACACAAGGTCTAGAGAACCATTAGAGTTGATTCACACTGATGTTTGTGGTCCAATAAAACCGTGTTCACTTGGGAAAATTAATTACTTTGCTTTATTTATTGATGATTATAGTAGAAAAACTTGGGCCTATTTCCTTAAACAAAAGTCCGATGTAATTGATGCTTTTAAGAAATTCAAAGCTTTTGTAGAAAATGAAAGTGGTTATAAGATAAAAGCTATGAGGTCCGACCGAGGTGGGGAATTTACCTCCAAAGAATTTGAGAAATTTTGTGAAGAAAATGGAATTCATCGTCCCTTAACCGTCCCGTATACTCCACAACAAAATGGGGTTGTGGAAAGGAAGAATAGATCTCTTCTCAACATGGCACGAAGCATGTTAAAGAGCAAAAATGTTCCTAAAGAGTTTTGGGCCGAAGTCATCGAATGCGCGGTATATTTAGCAAATCGCTCTCCAACTCGGAGTGTGTGGAACAAAACCCCTGAAGAGGCATGGAGTGGTAGAAAACCATGTATATCTCACTTGAAAGTTTTCGGAAGCATTGCATATGCCCATGTGCCGGACCAAAGACGCTCCAAGTTAGATGATAAAAGTGAAAAATATATTTTCATTGGCTATGACCCGCAGGCAAAATGGTATAAGTTATGTAATCCAGTAAATGGAAAAGTTGTTGTTAGTTGAGATGTGGAGTTTGATGAAGAAAATACTTGGAATTGGAGCATACTAGAAGATGATTATAATTTCCTCCCGTTTTACGAAGAAGAAGAAATCAATGATGTGCACGAAGAGCCAACTAGTCCAACACCGTCATCTCCATCATGCACTCAAGAAGAATCTCCACAAGAAGAAAGCTTAAGTGAAAGGGTCCCACATATGAGATCATTACAAGAACTATATGAGGTAACACCGCTTTCTGATGATATTACTTTATTTTGTCTTTTTGCAAATTGTGAGCCAATAGATTACGAAGAAGCAAAAGAAGACAAAAGATGGAGAAGTGCTATGGATGAAGAAATCAAAGCCATTGTGAAGAATGATACATGGGAGCTAGCTAATTTACCAACAGGACACAAAGCTATTGGAGTAAAATGGGTGTACAAAGTAAAGAAGAACACTAAAGGATAAGTTGAAAGATACAAAGCTAGATTGGTAGCCAAGGGATACAAGCAAAGATCAGGTATAGATTATGTAGAGGTATTTGTTCCCGTTTCCCACTTAGAAACTATAAGATTCCTAATCTCTTTAGCGGTCCAAAACAAATGCAAAATATATCTAATGGATGTAAAATCAGCTTTCTTAAATGGCAAATTAGAAGAACAAGTTTATGTGGAGCAACCACCTGGGTATAAAATTAAAGGACATGAAGGAAAAAATTTAAAATTGAAAAAAGCCCTTGGGGAATGTTTCGGACAATGCTAGTATGTTTGTTGTTTGATTAGGGATGGATGCTAGGCGTGCTGCTGTGAATCGAAAAATGGAAGCTTAGTAAGAGGAATACATACCAGAGTTGCCTCACGGAACCGGGAAGCGGGCTCAAGCTGCAAATTAGAAAGCCTCTTATTGATAAGAATAAATTTTTTGATGAGATGATAAAGCATGTTATGGGAGAGACAGGTTTGCCTAATTAGAACTTGGAGGATATTAATAAGAGTCCTTTCACCCTAACATTAGGCATGCTAGGAACCCATTGGAGCTTAAATTACCGATGCTATATATGTACGATGGAAAGTCAAACCTTATAGTGCATTTGATGAGGTATATCAAGCATATGAAGTGCTAGTCTGAGAAGGCTATAACCTGTGCTTTCCTATAATTTTGACGTAAGTAGTTGCACGCTGCTTTGGGTAGTTAAAAAAAGGTCATGGAATAAGCTGCTATGCGGGTTTATGCGACAATTTTGGGTCCATATTTCATAACCCAAGGGCAAATGATGTTTACAATGGTGAAACTAAGCAGAATAAGAATCCCCTAAGAGTTTTTTTATAACACCCCACACTTTCCCTGTAATACCAATATTTTATATAAATATTAAAAATAAATATCGGTAATTTATTATTTCAGAATTTAGCCATGAAACATATACCATTGTTTTCTTGGCAATTTTCTGATTCGTTTTGATATGTGACTTGCCTAAAATCGAGTCCATATGAGAAAGTTATCAACGAATAAAGGTTTAAAGGGTTGTATGCGTATGTAAGTGCACATATTTGAAATTTGAAAATTGAAATTAGATAAGTGTTATAAGTGGAATATAATAATTCACATAAGCAATATTAAGAAATAAAACGAACGTTAAATGTAACATTAAAAATAAAATTAATAGCCGCTGAAATCACGTTTAGACCCAAGTTCTGGGTCAATCCAGAGCATACATGGGTCGACCTTAGGGTCGATACACCTTTAAGGCAGGTCGACACATGGGTCGACCTACCCAGGGCCAGATCTATATTTCTGAGTGACATGTTTTTCTTGTTTAAACCACTCAGATTTTATATTATTAAATCCGAAAGACCAGAATTTCCTGTACACCTATAAATAAACGAGAATGGCCTAGCCTCCAACTCATATTTTCGGAGACGATGCCAAGGCTCAGCCATTTTATTTCTTCTCCAAATCTTTTAGAAATTAGAATATTAGCTTTTAGGATTTCTGATTCAAGATTTGAAGACAAGGATTGTAATTCTACAACATGAGTGTTTTGATTTCTGATCAACATAAGGTTAGTCCTGTGAACCTGAATTATTTATGTTTATTTTTTCCCTCTTCTTTTGGTATCAGATTTGTAAAATTCATGGTTATTTTAATACTTGATTTAGTTAGAAAGATCAGGAATCATAGGTTTAAAACAGATTCAAGGATTGGAAAGAAGTTAGATAAGTGGATATAGAACTATACCTTTTGGATAACGGTAAATTTATCATTACATTCCCCATGATTCTTAACATGCTAAATAATTGTAATGTATGGTAATTGTGTTGAATTATATTTAAAATTAGTTTATAATATTATGGTTGCAATTTGTTCAATTAATTCTCTGTTTGGATTAAGAATTACAGTAATTCCGAAATTGTGGAGTTTACAAAAAAATGCGTATGTTCTTAAGATTGTCATCTAAAGACAAACTTGATATGTTCTAAGCAAGATTATAGTGAAATTGGAAATAATGTGTATGTTCTAAGCAAGATTATAGTGAAATTGGAAATAATGTGAAAGAATAGGTATGCCTACTTATGTATGGAAAATTAATAATGATTTGGAAATGCAAATGAAAAAGGAATTAACATCAAACTCAAAAAATAAAAAGGGGAAAAACCGCAGTGGGTTGAGTTAGTTGGATTTTGGAAAAACTGGATATATTTCTATAACGAGAAAAGTACTGTAAACGTAGTTGCACGAAATGAAAGGAGAAATGGATTAGTGTGAAATAGGGATTCTTCAACCGTATTGCACACTAATCAAATATACTATACTTTCACGTCCACGATGAATTAAAAGAAATAGCTTGCAGCTACAAGCCTTGATTGATGTGCGTTATGGAAATGAATCTTTACACGTCTTTCTACTAACCATTCTAATTAGGTGTGTGTGAATTTCTTTCCTAAAATAATGAGAATATATAAGACGGTAAATAAATGAATGATACAACATTAAAAGTTTGGTTAATGTTAAGGAACTAATGGAAGATGTGATGAAAGAGAAATATAACATAATATAATTAACTATATGAATGAGAATGTAATATAATAGGTAGGCTTATCCCAGGGACAAGTGGAATTATAACATGGGCTATAATAAATGAAAGGAGAACTTATTAGTAAACCTTAGTAAAGAGAACTAAGTTAATAAGTAAATAACAATAACAAGTTGTTATAATAGTTTAATACAAGGTTATGATTAAATAAGAAAGAATAAAGCAGGTTTATTATAGGTAGGCTTATAATTGAAAGTGTTTAGTTTAGTAAACGAAATAAATAATAAGCAGAAGACCGCTTTGGCATATAGGGGTGAAAAGGAAAGTAAGCAGCCAGTTGTGAACTAATGGACCTTGTAACTTGAGATAAAAATGAACATGTGGATAATCAAGTTAATTTGCAACTTAATGATATGAAGCAAGCACATGATTAAAAGATTAGACATAGGATCTAATAACATGTTTGTGTGACGCTCTCGGACCAGTCCGTACGTCTAAAGGTGAACAACCCAATAGGGTAGATCATCGTGGTGTCTGGAGGCATGAGAGGATCACATCCATATGATTATTCTACAGGACTGAAGGGAAGCACATGGCTTCTGCGGGTCGTGTAATTCAAATAGTTCCTAAAAACTCACACCGTGGTGGTCCTCTGTGTGGTACATGCTCCGGTTGTATTCGCAGAGGTTTGATCTGTGCGGTATCACCCAATGAGTATACTTTGACTGCAACGGTAGTTTGACAGTCAGAAGGCTGTGGAGGATGGCACTGGTGATTCAACGATTTGCCTCGGAGTGTCGGGTCAGGACCAATACAGGATAGTAATCATTGGATACCTGTCATCGGCAGTTAGTGTGATGCGGAAAGACAAGAGCTAAACCTATAGACCATCGATCTTTCACTCTCAAGACGTTGGTTATGGGACACGCCAAATTGAATGATAGTTTTTTGATAGGGGCACGTCACTTAGCTCTTGATGTAGTCTTTCACTAGTTGAGGGAAGGGTCAGGGTAGGGCCATAGCTACTGTGAAAATGCAGACCATACTCTGGATACCTGTATTGTAGGCCTAATTAAGCAGACCTTTACAGATATGGAAAGCTCCCGACAGAGTTCCGTGCATTGGAGGCAGTCCTATTATGGGACTCGGTGTACAGTAGACCATACGTTCATGTGAGATTCTAAATACAAGCACTGGGTGGTGTATCATAGATAGTAGGGCATTACTCTATGTTGAGACTTGGTTCGACCGAGGGGTTTGGATATGGCGATCTGTATGTTTACATGGCATAGCGAGGATGGTTCTGTGCAATTACGTGTTGTAATGATTTGGATTTCCGTACGTCATTCGATGTAGGATGAAATTATGTACGCTTCCGTGGAATGACTATGGAGATCATACGAGGAGGGTACTATAGGGAGTACCTTGAGATGTGGGGTATAGCTACATATATACTATATTAGGTTTAATCTACTAGGGAGTAGATGGTACGACATGAGTATAGAGCCTTGAGTGTTGTTAACCCAAACAAACTAATAATTAAGAAAAATACTGAACAGTATATGTAGGGTTATTTTAGATTGTATAAGTTTTTAAGTCACTAGAACTTTGTGTTCTAACTCCCTCCTCATAACGTAGTCACAAGTTAGGTATACGGTAGAGGTTTGATAGCTTTGGATATTGGTTTGACAGTATTATTACTTCGGTAAGGCTATATTTGATTATATTATATTTTATCCATTCCACTGTGAAATGTTTACCAAGCTATGATATATTTATTATCTCTGTCCTTTTTGCAGGATACCAACAGGCTGACTCGAGCTTCGATAGATTGGGATTTAAAAAAAACGGTCTGTCGATTTTCGGGTTGTTACATTTAGGACCAGATCTTAGGCTCAGGATTCCTATATAGATAATGAGTGAACGTATTTGTATATTCTTTATTAAAAAGAATATTACATATATACCTTTATACATGGGAGAATTCGAGATATAAAAACTTGTACACTAGGGAAAAGATAATGGAAATATGAGGAAGGTGAGCCATTAGGCAGTTTGGTTAAGAAAAGTGTACAAAGTGGTTGAAAAAGGAAATAATGATAAGTCAATTCAGAAAAAATCCTTTTGGAAAATAATTGGTTTCAAGGAATTAATGGAAATAGCGATTCAGCTGAAGAGAAATGATTGGGAAGTGGAACAGACTGTCGACCGGCTCTAGGGAATATTTTTAGATTTAGAAGTAGTTAATCGCCAGTAGGAAATCGGGGAAGGAAAAGTCGAAAAAGAAAATTTAGGGTTAGGTCGACCCATGGGTTGACACACCCTGAAGGTGGGTCGATCCAGGTGTCGACACACCATAAAAGTGGGTTGACCCACCTGCAATGAAGATGGCTATATAAAAATGACGAAGCCTGAAGCTTTGTCATTTCATTTTCTTCCTCCCCAACCTGAGAGCAGCAAACCCACCCCCTTTCACCACTTTCAATGCCCACCACCACTCCAAAACTCCACCGTTTTTCACAAATTTGGTATCAAATCAAAGCTCTTGACCTCCTCTACCCAGATATATACATCTTTCTCACAGACTTGAAGAAATTTTGCCATGCCTTCGAGACCCTCTTTAGTTGCCTCCTTTTCCCAATTAAACCCCTAAGAGATTGCTTGGTGCCACAAACTTAGGCGTGTAGTGGAAGCCTATGTAGATTTTATCGAATATCGGATTTTACTTAGGAGACCCGTCAGATTTTCAGACTTTGTGGGCACCCCCTGGAGTAGCTTTTTCTTGATGCGGGTTTGCATGCTATACTTGACCAAACTATGGTAGGGCAGACTGCTTACCCAAGGTTAGTTCACCTTTTCGAAGCTAATTCAAATTATAGAGAAGAGAACGGAGAGGCAGTATTTCAGATTGAGCTGAAAGGGATATAGATTGTTTTTATTGAGAGATAGAGTTTGGGGACTAGTTTGCACAGAAGGAGGGGCAAGAGCAGTACCAGTATTTCGACCCGCTGGAAGGATATGATTATCAGGGCGTAGAGTCATAGTGGGGAGGCGCTGGGTCTTCCCAGTCATCTAAGTGGGGCTTAAGGTCAGTAGGAAAGCTATGGGATTTGAGGACAAAGGTTAGGTTTATTTCTGAGAGGCATGACCAGTTACCTAGATAGCACCGTGAGAACTTGCTTGGACAGCAAGATATAGCTTGCACACAGTTAGAACTTGCCCAGACCCAGCAACAGTCCTTACAGGAGATGTATGCAGCCTAACAACGATTCGAGCAGATGCAGTTGAAGATGCGTGATACACACTTGGAGGTTCGAGATAGCATTAAGCGGCAAGAGGAACGCCAAGGTGAGTTGCACTCTTTTCTCACAGATATCTTTGGGAAGGAATTCAGGCCTTCATTCTAAGGGTAGATTATTGTCGGTATTACTGGATGAAGGACTCTTTCTTTTTAGAACTTGACTATCTTTGTTAGCTGGACTACTGTAGTGAAAGCTTGTACTTCAAAGTTATTATCTATTGTAGAAGTGTTTTATCTTTATGTGAGAAAATTTTCTCTAATCAATGAAGTTCTTGATAAATCGCTATAAATATAATCGAATAATAAAAGAAAACAAAAAAAACAATACAAGATAGCAACAGAAACAAAATTTTCCTCGAAAAATTGTGAGAGATGAAATTCAGAAAATTAATTTATCTAAAAGTAGAAATTTTAAAAAGTTGGTTGGTAGGGTTTTGGACGCAAAAGTTGGTTGAACTACATTCTTTCTTTGTAAGGTGTGGAAAAATTATATGAAAAAGGTATTTTGGTTTTCAAAATATTGCATTCATATAGAGAATACTAGTATATTTAGGATGTATACATCATATTTTCAAAAGATTTTCAAGAAAAATTGTAATCATATAGGAGATATCGCTTATGCATTCATTACATTCATGTATTGTTATGTTGGGTTACACTTTGTTACACTTTGCATAAGTGCACATATGTTTGGAAAATTGGATATACACATCATGGTTGCAATTTATACGTGGAAGAACATCACTCCATCCTTATCAAATTTCGGGGATGAAATTTCCTAAGGAGGGAGAATGTAAAATCTCGTATTTTATATAAATATTAAACATAAATATCGATAATTTATGATTTCAGAATTTATCCCCGAAACATACACCATTGTGTTCATGTCAATTTTCTGATTCATTTTGATATGTGACTTTCCCAAAACGGAGTCTGTATGGAAAAGTTATTAACGAATAAAAGTTTAAAGGGTTGTATGCGCATATACATGCTGGAATTTGAAATTGGATAAGTGTTATAAGTGGAAGGTAATAATTCACATCAGCAATATTAATAAATAAAATGAACATTAAATGTAACGTTAAAAATAAAATTAATAGCCGTTGAGACCACGTTCAGACCCAGGCTCTGGGCCGACCCAGAGCATACACGGGTCGACACTAGGGTCAACACACCTTTAAGGAGGCCGACAAATGGGTCGATCCACCCGGAGCCAGATCTGTATTTTGGAGTGACATATTTTTCTTGTTTAAATGACTCGGATTTTATATTGTTAATCGGATAGACCAAAATTTCCTGTATACTTATAAATAAACTAGTAGGGTCTGGCCTCCAACTCATATTTTTGAGACGACGCCAAGGATCTGCCATTTTCTTTCTTCTCCGAATCATTCAAAAATTAGAATATTAGCTTTTAGGAGTTCTGATTCAAGATTTAAAAAAAAAGAATGTAAATCTATAACATAGTTCTTTAGATTTTTGTTCAACGTAAGGTAAGTCATGTGAATCAGAATTATTTATGTTTCTTTCTTTCTCTCTTCTTTTAGTATCAGATTTGTAAATCTATGGTTATTTTAATACTAGATTCAGTTAGAAAGACCACAGTATCACATATCTGAAATAGATTTAACGATTGAAAAGCAGTCATGTTAGTGGATTTAGAATTATACCTTTTGGATAAGAATATATTTACTACTAACATTCGTCATGATCTTAACATGTTAAATAATTGTAATTTATGGTAATTGCGTTGAATCCTATTTAAAATAAGTCGAGAATATTGTGGTTGTAATTTGTTCAATTACTTTTCTGTTTGGATTAAGAATTGCAGTAATTCTGAAATTGTGGAACTTACAATAAACAAAGTATGTTCTTAAGATTGTCATTTAAAGACAATTTGGATATGTTGTAAACAAGATTACAGTAAAATTGGAAATAATGGGAAAGAATAAGTATGCCTAATTATGTATTGAAAATTTACGGTGATTTGGAAATGGCAAATGAAAACTGTAATCAATATCTATCTCAAAAAATAAAAATCTAAAAACGGTAAATGAAAAGAGAACTTATTAATAACCCTTAGTTAAAAGAACTAAGTTAATAAATAAACAATAATAACAAGTTGTTATAATAGTGTAAGGCAAGGTTATGATTAAATAAGAAAGAATAAAGTAGCTTATTATTTGTATGCTTATAATAGTAAGTGTTAACTCTAATAAACGAAATAATAAGCAGAAGACCATTCAGACGGCGTATGGCTGAATAAAGAAAGTAAGCGACCAGCTGTGAGCTAATGGACCTTGTAACTTGAGATAAAAATGAACAAGTTGATAATCGAGTTAATTAGCAACCTGATGAGATGAAGCAAGCACATGATTAAAAGATTATACATAGCACCTAATAACGTTTGCGTGATGCGCTTGGACTAGTCCATACGTTTGAAGGTGAAGAACCCAATGGGGTAAATCATCGTGGTGTCTTGAGGAAAAAGAGGAGCACATCCATCTAATTATTCTACGAGATTGGAGGGAAGCACATGGCTTCTATGGGACGTGGTAGGTTACTCCGTGGTGGTCATATGTGCGATACATACTCAGGCTATATTCGCAGAGGTTTGGTCTTCGCGGTATCACCCGATGAGTATACCTTGACCGCAATGGTAGTTTGACAGTCAGAAGGCTGTGGTGGATAACATTGAGTGATTCAGTGGTTTGCCTAAGAGTGGCGGGTCAGGACCAATATAGGACAGTAATCATTGGATACCTGTCATCGGCACTCAGTGTGATGCGGAAAGACTAGAGCTAAACCTTTATACCATCTATCTTTCACTATCGAGACGTTGGTTACGGGACACGCCACATTGGATGCTAGTTTGTTTGATAGGGGCACGTCACTTAGCTCTTGATGTAGTCTTTCACTAGTTGAGGGAGGGGCTAGGGTGGGGCCTTAGCCACCGTGAAACTGCAGACCATACTCTGGATACCTATATTATAGGCCTAATGAAGCGGACCTTTACAGATATGGAAAGCTTCTGACCGAGTTCTGTGCATCGCATGCAACCCTATTACAAGACTCGGGGTAGTGTAGATAGTATGTTCGTCTGAGGATCTAGATACACACACTGAGTGGTGTATCGTAGACTGTAGGGCATTACTCTGTGTTGAGAATTGGTTCGACCAGGGAGTTTGGATACGACGATCCGTACACTTACATTGCATAGTGAGATTGTTATGTGCGATTATGTGGAGTAATTATTTGGATTTCAGTATGTCATTCGACGTTGGATGAAAGTTGTGTACGCTTCCGCGGTGTGACAGTTGAGACCGTATGACGAGGGTACTTTAGGGAGTACCTTAAGATGTGGGGTATAACTCCATATATACTATATTAGGTTTAATCTGTCCGGGAGTAGATAGATACGACGTGAGCATAGAGCCTTGAGTGTTGTTAACCAAAATAACCTAATAATTAAGAAAACATAATTGAATGGTATATGCATGGTTATTTCAGAATGTATAATTTATCAAGTCATTGGAACTTTCTGTTGAGCCCCTCCTCATAACATACTCATAGGTTAGGTTTATGGAAAAGATTTGGTAGCTTTGGATACTGGTTAGACAGTATTATTACTTCCGTAAGGCTATATTTGAATATATTATATTTTAACCATTCCGCTATGAGATATTTACCGAGCTCTAATATATTTATTATCTATGTTTTTTCTGCAGGATACCAGACAAGCGGACTCGAGCTTCAATAAATTGAGATTTTTTAAAAAAAATCATGTCTGTCAAAATTCGAGTTGCTACATTTCCGAGTCTGAATTTCAAAAAAAAAAATCAAACCTCAAACTCCTCCAAGCACGGAGAGTATAAATCTGGCACCAATAATTAATGAGCATGAACATAATCAGAGTAAAATAAAGCTAACTCATAGCGAAAACAAATAAGATAACAAATATCGATTAAGGTGACCACCTTAAGCAATATCACTACATCGGTATCGAGCATGAGAGAATGAGAACCGAAAACCAAACTTGACCACTTGCTAAGATCTGTCTTCCCTGAGATAGACCTGAGAATTACTATGAGGAGGGGTGTCAGAACAACAACTCTTCATGAGTAGAAAATTTGTAACACTGTCTATAATACACAGATGTATTCCATTTGGTCAAAACCAAAACATATTTTAATAGGACTAGTAATTCTAGCCTGACCCATTAAGAATTTACGCACGATGACTAACCACTAAACCTAAGGTAGTATCCTACACCTGACGATATCGTAATACAGAGATAGAACGTTTACGCAAAAGATGAAGCCTTTAAACCACCATTAACTAATGAAGAGGCGAGAAACTAACTTCTTGCTATCATATAAGGAGGCTAATTATTATATAGCCACTTAAGACCCATTACAAATATAAGGTAAGGGTGGATCCTTTCAATCACTTAAGACCTATTGATCACTTAATACCCTACTAGTTGGTTTAGACTGCCTTAATACATATTGTATGACACTAGAAACTAATTCCTACTAATTTAAAGCTTCTGTATTCACGCATATAATCATGCCCTACATAAGATGAGAGATAGTAAGCAATCACTTATTACCTGCAGGATAGGTAGATGGCATCTTTCCATATATGAACTTCCCTCGACGGACCGACTCATTTGTAACAACCCGCATTCTACGCAACGAAGGATCGTAGAATATTTATTTCTTTCTTACGTATGATCATGTAACTTTGGGAAACGACTATTGGGGTCATTTCCCATGTTCATGATTTTCGTCGATTTTTAAATGATGTTTTGCCCCTAGCTGATTTTGTTTCGGCCATAACCTTTGATTGGTAAGGAGTTTTGACCTGAAACCACTTCCATTGGCTTTGGATGATGGTTTACCTTTCCGTAGAGTGGTCGCATGTGAGAAACGGACTTACCGTTCAGGAGATATGGCTGAAATAAGGTTTGGAAGGTGAAAAACTACTTAACCGGGTCAAATAGGGTGATTAGTGAATGGGCCCATAACCCATTTCGGGATTAGGGTTATGGGGAGGCTGAAAAGAGTTAGGGTTTCATTCCATTTCAGTTTTCTAGCCTCCACTTACCTCTTAGAAATCCTAAAAATGGCCTCCAACTTCTAAATCACCTCCAAATCACTTTCTAATCAAAGATTAAGCTTAGAAACATCAAATCAAGGGAGATCTTCACCAAATCAAGATTAGAGCTGCTGATTTGCATTGTTATTCACGCCCAAATAGAGATTTATTTCAGATCTAAGGTTTATTTGTGGTTAAGGTGAGTGATTTGCATAGTTCCTCACTAATTATGGTTAATTAAGGGTAATTAGTGTTAATTAGCGAATTTAAACATGATAAATTTCTGGAAAAATATTTATAAATTCCTAAATGATGTTTTATACCTCTGATATGAACTTGGGTTAATTTGGTTAAGTTTTTCTAATCCTATCATTAATTATGTTTGAACATGTTTAAGGGAAAATATGGGTTTTCGCTATGTTTGATCCATTTTAACCTATCATACGGATGTTTTGGTGTTTGTGGTCACTTCTACTTGTTGCTATGACTTTGTGGTATGCCTTGTGATTGATTAGAATTGTTAGAGTGGTCGAAAACGCCGTCGAATGGCGTAAACAGCTTGCTGGACAAATTGCAGGAGAGCACCCGAACCGATCGGATCGGATAAAGGCATGAACCGAACCGCTCACACTAGGAGCTTTCGACCCGATTCGCCTTTTGTGGCATGTACCACTCCGATCCGAACCGCATGGCCACCTCCGAGCTGATGCATGGCGATTGGACTTAAAGAACCCGATCTGATCCGCTAGGAGGTGAAGACGACCGATCCGAACCGATGCACTATGAAGGGGCTCGAGGTACTCGATCTGATCCAGTGAAGAGTGTTAATTCATGAACCGTGTTGATGACTAAGAGCTGAAGCCCGAACCGAACCGATTACTAGGAGGAGATCCGAACCGATCCGATGATGACCAATAACTCGAGAAGCAAAGGTAGTCCAAATGGAAGTTAGAGCTCAGGATCCAGTTGGGAACCAATGAGTTCACTTCATGGTTGGGCTTTGCTACGGGACGTTTGCTAAGGAGTTGTCGACGTTCATAACTTCGATTCACCACTGAAAAGGGATGATGGACTACGTATCAGTGCAGTAGAGTCATCATGACTCAAGGGGCAAAATGATCGTAGTAAGACTATGAGCCAGTGCAGTGGAGCCATTGTGACTCCATGGGGCAGAGTGGACATAGTAAAGGATTAGTAAGGCTATGAGCCAGTGCGGTGGGGTGTGTATGACTCCATGGGTCAAAGTGGACATAGCGAAGGATTAGTGGCTATGGATCAGTGCAGTGAAGCGTTATGACTTCATAGGGCAGAATGATCATAGCAAAGTATTGGGTGATCGAAGTGGTGGATATCGTAGACTTTTCGCTCTGAGTGAGAGATGTGAGGATGGTTGCTATGTTTGACTGTTTGCCATCACTATGACATGCACACCCCCACCCCCGTTATCTTTACACCATTTATTCAGTGGCACCTTAGAGTGTTGTACAGTATGTAGTGCTAACTCTTTGGTTGTACGTCCAGGTTCAGGTATGGCTTAGTATACCTGTTATTGTTCTGTTTAGCTGCTTATCGCTCATACCAGACTTTTTGTCTGACCCAGAGTTTTATGTCTCTTCTTATTACTCTGGGTGCTCACACGAGCAGACTAGAGGCAGGTTAGCTGGTGATGCGCGAGTAGCGGATTCGGAGGCGAGCAGGAGGCTTCCACGTATGATATATATAGATATTCTCCCTGTGTCGTTGCTGGTCACTACTTTGGGCATTAGTAGTGTACCTTTCTTGTTTAGCTTTTTGAGACAGTTTTTAAAAGTTGTAATAATGTGGACTTTGGATCATAAGTTGTACTTTGGATTTTCCGCTGCTATGATAGTTTGTTTTCAGCTTATGTACTGTCTCACCTGTTTTATGTCAAGTATGTTGTTACTATATTTTATTCTATGTGCTTTGAGTCATTCTACAGGTTCCTTGATGATTCTTCGTCTTCTACCTTTCCTTCTGATGACCATTCCTTGCTAACTGGACATGTGTACAGCGCACTTTTGGAGTAAATGTCGGTTGGTGCGGGGCGGGCCCTCACATTTGGTTTCAGAGCTCTAGGTTGCGTAGTTAACTAAGGAAAAGACATTAGGAAGAGATAGTACATATATGAGAGTGTGTATTTGTGATTACTTTGGTTTTTAAAAGCTATATATATATGTATATAAATATACTATTAGTATAGCTAAGGATGAAGTCGCACTGCACTAACACCACTATGGAGATGGTTAATCGTTTTCTCTTTACAGATTGAACGATGAGCCGATACGCAAGAGGTGCTGGTAGAGGAGCCAATAATGGGAATGCTGCTGACATGAGGGCGATGTTTACTGACCTCATGAGAGACATGCTTAGGGATGTGCAAGGGGAAACTCCCAATGCTGGTAATGGTGGTGGTGCAATAGTGCAGGCGCATAGGGTCGATTTCGCCAAGCTATGCAAGAATTACACTAGCCTTGGTGGGAAGCCGTTCCACGGAATGGAGTCGGCTACGGATGTTCATGATTGGTTGGATAGTTGTGATCGTATCTTCGACGACTTGGGTATCGAGGATGCGATGAAGAGAAGGCTATCATCTCGTCAGCTGCAAGGGCGAGCGATGAATTGGTGGAATGCTATTAAGACAACCACTCCAGAGGATCAGGTTACTTGGGACCAGTTTAAGGCTCGCTTTAGTGGCAAGTTTATCCCAGCTGCTCAGAAGTCGGAATTGTTTAGGAAGTTCTTGGAGCTTAAGCAGAATGGTAGGGAAGTCTCGGACTATATTGTTGAGTTCGACACTTTGTCGAAGTATGGATTATCCCTTATTAATACTCCTGAGAAGAAGAATGAGAAGTTCATTACTAGTTTGGATGGATACTTGGGGGAAAGGCTTATCAACTACATCGATGAGACTTTTGAATCAATTATGGGGAAAGCTTTGAGATCAGAGAGTCTTTACCCTATGTCAAAGACTGAGGTTGTATCTGCGGAAGGGCTGAAGCCGCAAGCAGGCGGTGGGGGCAAGAATAACACTCAGAACAAGAGGAAGCAGAACCAAACTAAGGATGGCCAGAAAAAGGGCAAGAAATATGTTGAGTGCTTCAGCTGTGGTAAGAAGGGCCATTATGCCAAAGAGTGTCGGGCCAAGCCATCGGATAGGAAGTGCTACAACTATGGCCAAGTGGGACATCATAAGGATAAATGTCCACAACCTCTTAAGGAGAAGCAGATTGTGAAAGCATATGCTATCGGTGCTATTCTTTCTTCGTCGAATGCCCCAACTGCGACGGAGAAAGGAAAGAGTGTCGTCATTCAAGGTATGCTTTCTATTAATGATGTACCTTTTCGAGTTTTGTTTGATACTAGGGCTTCCCGTTCCTTCATATCTTGTGACCTGGTAGATAGGTTGGGACTAGAACCCGAGATAGTCGATAGACCGTTGGTTGTGACGAACCCGATTGGTGGTTCGACTAACCTTAGTATGATTTGCCGAAATTTGGTCTTATTGAGTCATGGGTGTATGTTTGTTTATGATTGCTTTTTTTTTTGGGCTTTACTGGGTATGGCATTATATTGGGGGTCGATTGGCTCCAAAGATACGGGGTGGTGATAGACTGTGAGGGCTTTTTGGTGACAGTTAGGGCGGATGATGGGCAGAGGGTAGTGTTTGGTAGTCTACCTAGTGATGGGGTAATGGCTAGTTTTATAAATTCCCTTGACATCCCGCATGATGAGTTGTCAGATGTGCCCGTGGTTGGCCAGTATCCGGACGTCATAGAGGAGGTGACCGGACTTCTACCATACCGAGAGATTGAGTTCCCTATTGATTTAGTGAAAGATGCCAGACCTATAGTGATGCCACTTCGTCGTATGGCACCAAGGGAGCAGCGAGCGCTCGGGGTGTAAGTAAGCGATCTTTTAAAGAAGGGCTTTATTAGAAGAAGTGTCTCCGAGTGGGGAGCACCAGTTGTGTTTGCCACTAAGGCAGATGGTTCCCTTCGGTTGTGTGTGGACTATCGCAAGTTAAATAAGGTGACAAGGAAGAATAAGTATCCTCTACCGCGGATAGATGATTTGTTTGATCAACTGGAAGGAGCAAGAGTGTTCTCCTAGTTGGACCTCGTGACAGGATTTCATCAGCTCCGAGTAGCAGCTGATAGTATAGCCAAAATGGCATTTTGGACGACGTCTGGATTTTATGTTTGGTTGGTCATGCCATTTGGGTTGACCAATGCACCAGCATACTTCGTGGATCTTATGAATAGAGTATTCAGAGATCAACTGAATAAGTTTGTTCTTGTGTTCGTAGACGACATCCTTGTTTACTCGAGGACAGAGGAGGAACACAAGGGACATTTGAGGATAGTGATGGAGGTGTTGAGAAAACACCAATTGAAAGCGAAATTTTCTAATTGTCACTTCTGGAGGAGGGAAGTGAGATTCTTGGGCCATGTTGTTTCAGAGAATGGTATTGCCGTAGACCCTGCGAAGGTGGCTACGGTATAGGATTGGTTTACGCCCGAGAATGTAACAGACGTAAGAAGCTTCTTGGGGTTAGCTGGATATTATCGTAAGTTTATCCAGGACTTCTCCAAGATAGCAGCACCGTTGACTCAGAAGAATCAAGCCTTCATCTGGGACGGAGTGTGTGAAAATGTATTCAAGAGTCTAAAAGAAAAGTTGACGCGTGCGCCAGTGTTAGTCATTCCTAAAAGGGAATGAAGAGATGACGGTATACACGGATGCTTGTGGTACTGGACTAGGTGTTGTATTGATGCAAGGAGATAGGCTTGTAGCTTATGCTAGTCGGCAACTAAAGCCGCATAAGAAAAGGTATCATACCCGTGATTTGGAACTGGCAGCGATTGTGTTCGCGTTGAAGATGTGTAGACATTATCTCTTGGGAGAGAGATTTGAGTTGTTTATCGATCATAAATCGTTAAAGTATCTCTTCTCCCAGAAGGATCTAAATCTCCGACAGCAAAGATGGTTAGAGTTCTTGGCTTCGTATGATTTTGATATCGCATATACACCTGGGAAAGGCAATGCGGTAGCCGATACCTTGAGTAGGAGACATGCCAGTTTAGGGGCTATGTTTCTTGAATGGAAGCAACTGGAGTATATCACAGGGTTTGATTTCAGACCAAAGTGCGAATTGGATCCAGAGATGTTGGCTAGTTTGACGATCAGACCCACTTTGATTGAGAGGATTGGTTCCAGTCAGAGGGACGATCCTAACCTATTGGAAATCTTCTCTAAGTTAGAGACGGGAATCGATGAGGAGATGAAGAAGTGTGGGCTTGATCGACAAGGATGGCTTCGAAAGAACGGACGACTAGTTTTACCCAACATGAATGGTTTGAGAGATGAAGTGCTTAGGGATTGTCATCACTCAAAACTGACTATACACCCCGGTGGTGATAAGATGTATCGAGACATGAAGCAGACTTACTACTGGGAAGGGGTGAAAAGAGACATTGGGAAGTTTATATCCAAGTGCATGAATTGTCAGCTAGTTAAAGCCAAGCAAAAGAAGCCTAGTGGTTTGTTGCAGCCATTAGAAATTCCCGAATGGAAATGGGAGCAAGTCTCGATGGACTTCATTGATGGTTTACCAAGGACTAAATCGGGACATGATAGCATTTGGGTAATTGTGGATCGATTGACTAAGAGTGCGAGATTTATACCGGTCAAATCGTCTAGAACGGCAGCTAAGTTAGCAGAATTGTATATGAAGTGGGTAGTTAGATTCCATGGAGTACCTAAAAGCATTGTGAGTGACCGAGACCCGTTGTTTACTAGTGGGTTTTGGAAGAGCTTGCAAGAGGCTCTAGGGTCGGAATTATATCTCAGTACCGCGTATCATCCTCAAACCGACGGTCAGACAGAGAGGCTGAATCGTATATTGGAAGATCTCTTGAGAGCTTGTATATTAGATTTTGGTGGATCATCGGATGACCATTTGCATCTAGTAGAGTTTGCATATAATAATAGCTACCAATCCAGTATCGGTATGGCTCCATATGAAGCTTTGTACGGAAGACCGTGCAACTCACCATCATGTTGGATAGAGACTAGTGAGAAGTTTGTGCTTGGACCAGATGTAGTAAGATAAACTTCAGGTAAGATTAAGATCGTTCAACAACGAATGACGGCTGCCCAGGATAGTCAGAAGAGTTATGCTGATAAGAGGAGTAGAGACTTAAAGTTCTCCGTTGGTGACTTAGTGTTTGTCAAGATTTCTCCATTGAAGAGCGTGATACGATTTGGCAGGAGAGGCAAGTTGGCACCAAGATTTGTTGGACCATTCCCTGTTCTCGAACAAGTTGGGAATTTGGCGTATAGAGTCGACTTACCAGAGAAGATGGCAGGAGTTCACAACGTATTTCATGTTTCCCAGCTAAGGAAGTTCGTGCACGACCCAGATATGACTATTTCACCTGATCAGTTAGAGGACTTTGAAGTGGAACCCGAGGCGGTTGGGAACCGCAAGCCGATTCGTATTGTTGAACACGATACGAAGAACCTTCGAAGGAAGGCGGTGAAGTTAGTCAAGGTTCAGTGGGGCGAGAACGAGAATGAATGTACTTGGGAGACAAAGGAGAGCATTAGGAAGACCTATCCAGAATTCTTTGCCTGGTAAGATTTACTTTGCGATTTAGTTATTCCGCATGCTAGGATAGGCTTGTTTTGCTTGTTTCATTGTTGTTTAATGGCTGATAGGCATGCGGGACCCTTTGTGTGTTTTGGTTAGGGAATTTCGGGGGCGAAATTTCTTGAGGGGGGGGGGGGGGGGAGAATGTAACAACCCGCATTCTACGCATCGAAGAATCGTAGAATATTTATTTCTTTCTTATACGAAGTCGTATGATCATGTAACTTTGGGAAACGACTATTGGGGTCATTTCCCATGTTCATGATTTTTGCCGATTTTTAAATGACCGTTTTGCCCCTAACTGATTTTGTTTTGGCCATAACTTTTGATTGGTAAGGAGTTTTGACCTGAAACCACATCCATTGGCTTTGGATGATGGTTTACCTTTCCTTAGAGTGGTCACATGTGAGAAACGGACTTACCGTTTGGGAGATATGGCTGAAATAAGGTTTGGAAGGTGAAAAACTACTTAACCGGGTCAAATAGGGTGATTAGTGAATGGGCCCATAAACCATTTCGGGATTAGGGTTATGGGGAGGCTGAAAAGAGTTAGGGTTTCATTCCATTTCAGTTTTCTAGCCTCCACTTACCTCTTAGAAACCCTAAAAATGGCCTCCAACTTCTAAATCACCTCCAAATCACTTTCTAATCAAAGATTAAGCTTAGCAACAACAAATCAAGGGAGATCTTCACCAAATCAAGATTAGAGCTGCTGATTTGCATTGTTATTCGCGCCAAATAGAGATTTATTTCAGATCTAAGGTTTATTTGTGGTTAAGGTGAGTGATTTGCATAGTTACTCACTAATTATGGTTAATTAAGGGTAAATAGTGTTAATTAGCGAATTTAAACATGATAAAATTCTGGAAAAATATTTATAAACTCCTAAATGATGTTTTATACCTCTGATATGAACTTAGGTTAATTTGGTTGAGTTTTGCTAATCCTATCATTAATTATGTTTGAACATGTTTAAGGGAAAATATGGGTTTTGGCTATGTTTGATCCATTTTAACCTATCATTGGATATTTTGGTGTTTGTGTTCACTTCTATTTGTTGCTATGACTTTGTGGTATGCCTTGTGATTGATTAGAATAGTTAGAGTGGTCGAAAACGCCGTCGAATGGCGTAAATAGCTTGCTGGACAAACTTCAGGAGAGCACCCGAACCGATCGGATCGGATAGAGGCATGAGCCGAACCGCTCACACTAGGAGCTTCCGACCCGATTCGCCTTTTATGGCATGTACCACTCCGATTTGAACCACATTGCCACCTCTGAACTGATGCATGGCGATTGGACTTGAAGAACCCGATCCGATCCGCTAGGAGGTGAAGACGACTGATCCGAACCGATGCACTATGAAGGAGGTCGAGGTACCCGATCCGATCTAGTGAAGAGTGTTAATTCACGAACCGTGTTGATGACTAGGAGCTGAAGCCCGAACCGAACCGATTGCTAGGAGGAGATCCGAACCGATCCGATGATGACCAATAACCCGAGATGCAAAGGTAGTCCAAATGGAAGTTAGAGCTCAGGATCCAGTTGGGAACCAATGAGTTCACTTCATGGTTGGGCTTTGCTACGGGACGTGTGCTAAGGAGTTGTCGACGTTCATAACTTCGATTCACCACTGAAAAGGGATGATGGACTACGTATCAGTGCAGTAGTGTCATCATGACTCGAGGGTCAAAGTGATCGTAGTAAGACTATGAGCCAGTGTAATGGAGCCGTTGTGACTCCACGGGGCAGAGTGGACATAGTAAAGGATTAGTAAGGCTATGAGCCAGTGCAGTGGGGTGTGTACGACTCCATGGGGAAAAGTGGACATAGCGAAGGATTAGTGGCTATGGATCAGTTCAGTGAAGCCTTTATGACTTCATAGGGCAGAGTGATCATAACAAAGTATTGGATGATCGAAGTGGTGGATATCATATACTTTATATACTGAGTGAGAGATGTGAGGATGGTTGCTATGTTTGATTGTTTGCCATCACTATGACATGCACACCCCCACCCCCGTTATCTTTAAAACATTTATTCAGTGGCACCTTAGAGTGTTGTACAGTATGTAGTGCTAACTCTTTGGTTGTACGTCCAGGTTCAGGTATGGCTTAGTATACCTGTTATTGTTATGTTTAGCTGCTTATCGCTCATACCAAACTTTTTGTTTGACCCAGAGTTTTATGTCTCTTCTTATTACTCTGGGTGCTCACACAAGCAGACTAGAGACAGGTTAGCTGGTGATGCATGAGAAGCGGATTCGGAGGCGAGTAGGAGGCTTCCACGTATGATATATATAGATATTCTCCCTATGTCATTGCTGGTCACTACTTTGGGCATTAGTAGTGTACCTTTCTTGTTTAGCTTTTTGAGACAGTTTTTAAATGTTGTAATAATGTTGGCTTTGGATCATAAGCTGTACTTTGGATTTTCCGCTGCTGTGATAGTTTGTTTTCAGCTTATGCATTGTCTCACCTGTTTTATGTCAAGTATGTTGTTACTAAATTTTGTTCTATGCGTTGTGAGACCTTCTACAGGTTCCTTGTTGATTCTTCGTCTTTTTCCTTTCCTTCTGACGACCATTCCTTGCTAACTGGACATGTGTACAACGCACTTTTGGAGTAAATGTCGGTTGGTGCGGGGCGGGCCGTCACATTTGGTATCAAAGCTCTAGGTTGCGTAGTTAACCTAGGGAAAGACACTAGGGAGAGATAGTACGTATATGAGAGTGGGTATTTGTGATTACTTTGGTTTTCAAAAGCTATATATATATATAATATTAGTATAGCTAAGGATGAAGTCGCACTGCACTAACACCACTATGGAGATGGTTAATCGTTTTCTCTTTACAGATTGAAAGATGAGCCGATACGCAAGAGGTGCTGGTGGAGGAGCCAATAATGGGAATGCTGCTGACATGAGGGCGATGTTTACTGACCTCATGAGAGACATGCTTAGGGATGTGCAAGGGGCAGCTCACAATGCTGGTAATGGTGGTGGTCCAATAGTGCAGGCGCCTAGGGTCGATTTCGCCAAGCTATGCAAGAATTACACTAGCCTTGGTGGGAAGCCGTTCCACGGAACGGAGTCGGCCACGGATGTTCAGGATTGGTTGGATAGCTGTGATCGTATCTTCGACGACTTGGGTATCGAGGATGCGATGAAGAGAAGGCTAGCGTCTCGTCAGCTGCAAGGGCGAGCGATGAATTGGTGGAATGCTATTAAGACGACCACTCCAGAGGATCAGGTTACTTGGGACCAGTTTAAGGCTCGCTTTAGCGACAAGTTTATCCCAGCTGCTCAGAAGTCGGAATTGTTTAGGAAGTTATTGGAGCTTAAGCAGAATGGTAGGGCAGTCTCGGACTATATTGCTGAGTTCGACACTTTGTCGAAGTATGGATTATCCCTTATTGATACTCCTGAGAAGAAGAATGAGAAGTTCATTACTGGTTTGGATGGATACTTGGGGGAAAGGCTTATCAACCACATCGATGAGACTTTTGAATCAATTGTGGGGAAAGCTTTGAGATCAGAGAGTCTTTACCCTAAGTCAAAGACAGAGGTTGTATCTGCGGAAGGGCTGAAGCCGCAAGCAGGCGGTGGGGGCAAGAATAACACTCATAACAAGAGGAAGCAGAACCAAACTAAGGATGGCCAGAAAAAGAGCAAGAAATATGTTGAGTGCTTTAGCTGTGGTAAGAAGGGCCATTATGCAGCGGATAGGAAGTGCTACAATTGTGGCCAAGTGGGACATCATAAGGATAAGTGTCCACAACCTCTTAAGGAGAAGCAGATTGTGAAAGCATATGCTATCGGTGTTATTCCTTCTTCGTCGAATGCCCCAACTGCGGCGGAGAAAGGAAAGAATGTCGTCATTCAAGGTATGCTTTCTATTCATGATGTACCTTTTCGAGTTTTGTTTGATACCGGGGCTTCCCGTTCCTTCATATCTAGTGACCTGGTAGATAGGTTGGGACTGGAACCCGAGATAGTCGATAGACCGTTGGTTGTGACGAACTCGATTGGTGGCTCGACTAACCTTAGTATGATTTGCCGAAATTTGGTCTTATTGAGTCATGGATGTATGTTTGTTTGTGATTGCTTTGTTTTGGGCTTTACTGGGTATGGCATTATATTGGGGGTCGATTGGCTCCGAAGATACGGGGTGGTGGTAGACTGTGAGGGCTTTTTGGTTTCAGTTAGGGCGGATGATGGGCGGAGGGTAGTGTTTGGTAGTCTATATAGTGATGGGCTAATGGCTAATTCTATAAATTCCCTCGACATCTCGCATGATGAGTTGTCAGATGTGCCCGTGGTTGGCCAGTATCCGGACGTCTTCGAGGAGGTGACCGGACTTCCACCACACCGAGAGATTGAGTTCCGTATTGATTAATGAAAGATGCCAGACCTATAGTGATGCCACTTCGTCGTATGGCACCAAGGAAGCAGCAAGAGCTCGGGGTGCAAGTAAGCAATCTTTTAAAGAAGGGGTTTATTAGAAGAAGTGTCTCCGAGTGGGGAGCACCAGTTGTGTTTGCTACTAAAGTAGATGGTTCCCTTCGGTTGTGTGTAGACTACCGCGAGTTGAATAAGGTGACAAGGAAGAATAAGTATCCTCTACCGCGGATAGATGATTTGTTTGATCAACTGGAAGGAGCAAGAGTGTTCTCCCAGTTGGACCTCGCGACAGGATTTCATCAGCTCTGAGTAGCAGCTGATAGTATAGCCAAAACGTCATTTTGGACGCCGTCTGGATTTTATGAGTGGTTGGTCATGCCATTTGGATTGACCAATGCACCAACATACTTCGTGGATCTTATGAATAAGGTATTTAGAGATTAGCCGAATAAGTTTGTTCTTGTGTTCGTAGACGACATTCTTGTTTACTCGAGGACAGAGGAGGAACACAAGGGACATTTGAGGATAGTGATGGAGGTGTTGAGAAAACACCAATTGAAAGCGAAATTTTCTAAATCTCAGTTCTGGAGGAGGGAAGTGAGATTCTTGGGCCATGTTGTTTCAGAGAATGGTATTGTCATAGACCCTGCGAAGGTGGCTACGGTACAGGATTGGTCTACGCCCGAGAATGTTACAGACGTAAGAAGCTTCTTGGGGTTAGCTGGATATTATCGTAAGTTTATCCAGGACTTCTCCAAGATAGCAGCACCGTTGACTCAGAAGAATCAAGCCTTCATCTGGGACGGAGTGTGTGAAAATGCATTCAAGAGTCTAAAAGAAAAGTTGACGCGTGCGCCAGTGTTAGTCATTCCTAAAAGGGAATGAAGAGATGACGGTATACACGGATGCTTGTGGTACTTGACTTGGTGTTGTATTGATGCAAGGAGATAGGCTTGTAGCTTATGCTAGTCGGCAACTAAAGCCGCATAAGAAAAGGTATCATACCCGTGATTTGGAACTGGCAGCGATTGTGTTCGCGTTGAAGATGTGTAGACATTATCTCTTGGGAGAGAGATTTGAGTTGTTTATCGATCATAAATCGTTAAAGTATCTCTTCTCCCAGAAGGATCTAAATCTCCGACAGCAAAGATGGTTAGAGTTCTTGGCTTCGTATGATTTTGATATCGCATATACACCTGTGAAAGGCAATGCGGTAGCCGATACCTTGAGTAGGAGACATGCCAGTTTAGGGGCTATGTTTCTTGAATGGAAGCAACTGGAGTATATCACAGGGTTTGATTTCAGACCAAAGTGCGAATTGGATCCAGAGATGTTGGCTAGTTTGACGATCAGACCCACTTTGATTGAGAGGATTGGTTCCAGTCAGAGGGACGATCCTAACCTATTGGAAATCTTCTCTAAGTTAGAGACGGGAATCGATGAGGAGATGAACAAGTGTGGGCTTGATCGACAAGGATGTCTTCGAAAGAACGGAAGACTGGTTGTACCCAACGTGAATGGTTTGAGAGATGAAATGCTTAGGGAATGTCATCACTCAAAACTGACTATACACCCCGGTGGTGATAAGATGTATCGAGACATGAAGCAGACTTACTACTGGGAAGGGGTGAAAAGAGACATTGGGAAGTTTATATCCAAGTGCATGAATTGTCAGCTAGTTAAAGCCAAGCAAAAGAAGCCTAGTGGTTTGTTGCAGCCATTAGAAATTCCTGAATGGAAATGGGAGAAAGTCTCGATGGACTTCATTGATGGTTTTCCAAGGACTAAATCGGGACATGATAGCATTTGGGTAATTGTGGATCGATTGACTAAGAGTGCAAGATTTATACCAGTCAAATCGACCAGAACGGCAGCTATGTTAGCAGAATTGTATATGAAGTGGGTAGTGATATTCCATGGAGTACCTAAAAGCATTGTGAGTGACCGAGACCCATTGTTTACTAGTGGGTTTTGGAAGAGCTTACAAGAGGCTCTAGGGTCGGAATTATATCTCAGTACCGCGTATCATCCTCAAACCGACGGTCAGACAGAGAGGGTGAATCGTATATTGGAAGATCTCTTGAGAGCTTGTATATTAGATTTTGGTGGATCATGGGACGACCATTTGCATCTAGTAGAGTTTGCATATAATAATAGCTACCAATCCAGTATCGGTATGGCTCCATATGAAGCTTTGTACGGAAGACCGTGCAACTCACCATCATGTTGGATAGAGATCGGTGAGAAGTTTGTGCTTGGACCAGATGTAGTAAGAGAAACTTCAGGTAAGATTAAGATCGTTCAACAACGAATGACGGCTGCCCAGGATAGGCAGAAGAGTTATGCTGATAAGAGGAGAAGAGACTTAAAGTTCTCCGTTGGTGACTTGGTGTTTGTCAGGATTTCTCCATTGAAGAGCGTGATACGATTTGGCAGGAGAGGCAAGTTGGCACCAAGATTTGTTGGACCATTCCCTGTTCTCGAACAAGTTGGGAATTTGGCGTATAGAGTCGACTTACCAGAGAAGATGGCGGGAGTTCACAACGTATTTCATGTTTCCCAGCTAAGGAAGTTCGTGCACGACCCAGATATGACTATTTCACCTGATCAGTTAGAGGACTTCGAAGTGGAACCCGAGGCGGTTGGGAACCGCAAGCCGATTCGTATTGTTGAACACGATACGAAGCAACTTCGAAGGAAGGCGGTGAAGTTAGTCAAGGTTCAGTGGGGCAAGAACGAGAATGACTGTACTTGGGAGACAGAGGAGAGCATTAGGAAGACCTATCCAGAATTCTTTGCCTGGTAAGATTTACTTTGCAATTTAGTTATTCCTTATGCTAGGATAGGCTTGTTTTGCATGTTTGATTGTTGTTTTATGGCTGATAGGCATGCTGGACCCTTTTTGTGTTTTGGTTAGGGAATTTCGGGGGTGAAATTTCTTAAGGCGGGGGGATGTAACAACCCGCATTCTACGCATCGAAGGATCACAGAATATTTATTTCTTTCTTATACGAAGTCGTATGATCATGTAACTTTGGGAAACGACTATTGGGGTCATTTCCCATGTTCATGGTTTTCGCCGAATTTTAAATGACCATTTTGCCCCTAGCTGATTTTGTTTCTTCCATAACCTTTGATTGGTAAGGAGTTTTGACCTGAAACAACTTCCATTGGCTTTGGATGATGGTTTACGTTCCGTAGAGTGGTCACATGTGAGAAACGGACTTTCCGTTTGAGAAATATGGCTGAAACAAGGTTTGGAAGGTGAAAAACTGCTTAACCGGGTCAAATAGCATGATTAGTGAATGGGCCCATAACCCATTTCGGGATTAGGATTATGGGGAGACTGAAAAGAGTTAGGGTTTCATTAAATTTCAGTTTTCTAGTCTCCACTTACCTCTTAAAAACCCTAAAAATGGCCTCCAACTTCTAAATCACCTCCAAATCACTTTCTAATCAAAGATTAAGCTTAGCAACATCAAATCAAGGGAGATCTTCACCAAATCAAGATTAGAGCTGCTGATTTGCATTGTTATTCACGCCCAAACAGAGATTTATTTCAGATCTATGGTTTATTTGTAGTTAAGGTGAGTGATTTGCATAGTTCCTCACTAATTATGGTTAATTAAGGGTAATTAGTGTTAATTAGAGAATTTAAACATGATAAAATTCTAGAAAAATAATTATAAATTCCTAAATGATGTTTTATACCTCTGATATGAACTTGGGTTAATTTGGTTAAGTTTTGCTAATCCTATCATTAATTATGTTTAAACATGTTTAAGGGAAAATATGGGTTTTGGCTATGTTTGATCCATTTTAACATATCATATGGATGTTTTTGTGTTTGTGGCCACTTCTATTTGTTGCTATAACTTTGTGGTATGCCTTGTGATTGATTAGAATAGTTAGAGTGGTCGAAAACGCCATCGAATGGCATAAATAGCTTGCTGGACAAACTGCAGGAGAGCACCCGAACCGATCGGATCGGATAGAGGCACGAACCGAACCGCTCACACTAGGAGCTTCCGACCCGATTCGCCTTTTGTGGCATGTACCACTCCGTTCCAAACCGCATGGCTACCTCTGAACTGATGCATGGCGATTGGACTTGAAGAACCCGATCCGATCTGCTAGGAGGTGAAGACGACCGATCTGAACCAATGCACTATGAAGGAGCTCGCGGTACCCGATCCGATCCAGTGAAGAATGTTAATTCACGAACCGTGTTGATGACTAGGAGCTGAAGCCCGAACCGAACCGATTGCTAGGTGGAGATCCGAACTGATCCGATGATGACCAATAACCCGAGATGCAAAGGTAGTCCAAATGGAAGTTAGAGCTCAGGATCCAGTTGGGAACCAATGAGTTCACTTCATGGTTGGGCTTTGCTACGGGACGTGTGCTAAGGAGTTGTCGACGTTCATAACTTCGATTCACCACTGAAAAGGGATGATGGACTACGTATCAGTGCAGTAGAGTCATCATGACTCGATGGGCAAAGTGATCGTAATAAGACTATGAGCCAGTGCAGTGGAGCCATTGTGACTCCATGGGGCGGAGTGGACATAGTAAAGGATTAGTAAGGCTATGAGCCAGTGCAGTGGGGTGTGTACGACTCCATGGGGCAAAGTGGACATAGCGAAGGATTAGTGGCTATGGATCAGTGCAGTGAAGCTGTTATGACTTCGTGGGGGCAGAGTGATCATAGCAAAGTATTGGGTGATTGAAGTGGTGGATATCGTATACTTTACTCACTGAGTGAGAGATGTGAGGATGGTTGCTATGTTTGATTGTTTGCCATCACTATGACAAGCACACCCCCACCCCCGTTATCTTTACTCCATTTATTTAGTGGCACCTTAGAGTGTTGTACAGTATGTAGTGCTAACTCTTTGTTTGCAGGTCCAGGTTGAGGTATGGCTTAGTATACCTGTTATTGTTCTGTTTAGCTGCTTATCGCTCATACCAGACTTTTTGTCTGACCCAGAGTTTTATGTCTCTTATTATTACTCTGGGTGCTCACACGAGCAGACTAGAGGCAGGTTAGCTGGTGATGCGCGAGTAGCGGATTCGGAGGCGAGCATGAGGCTTCCACTTATGATATATATAGATATTCTCCCTATGTCGTTGTTGTTTCCTACTTTGGGCATTAGTAGTGTACCTTTCTTGTTTAGCTTTTTGAGACAGTTTTTAAAAGTTGTAATAATGTTGGATTTGGATCATAAGCTGTACTTTGGATTTTCCGCTGCTATGATAGTTTGTTTTTAGCTTATGCACTGTCTCACCTGTTTTGTGTCAAGTATGTTGTTACTATATTTTGTTCTATGCGCTGTGAGACATTCTACAGGTTCCTTGTTGATTCTTCGTCTTCTTCCTTTCCTTCTGACGACCGTTCCGTGCTAACTGGACATGTGTACAGTGCACTTTTGGAGTAGATGTCGGTTGGTGAGGGGCGGGCCGTCACATCGTTACTATCTAGCAAGCCTTATTAGATAATCTCCTTAGTCTCTCAATACTTTCTGCAGGATTGGAAGTCTTTTGGTATCTCCAGAGCGGTTATTCAATACCTAATCCCAAGGCGGACCCTCAACACAATCACTAACTACCTAGAGGAAGCAGACTAACGTGGGGATTACCAAACTCTTACCCAATAGCCATTTAATACTTCTTGTTTATGGGGAGGTGAGCTATGCGATTTCTTAATTGATACCCTTTAAAGGGTGGATCTAACTACTTTAATACCTTTACCCGAAAGTAGGCTACACTTTTGAGTTATTTCCTTTTCAAGGTTTCCTCTTTTGGGACGGGAGGCGGGAACCTCACACTTGAGATAGACCTTGTTAAAGTAAATTCTTGTTACTTAATTAACTATCACTATAGGTCCAATGGTTAATGATATCTTACATCAGTTGTTCATATACCCGATTGCCGGAATGTGCAAAATTCTATCGGATAAGGCAACTGACCTTGCATCATTAACCTACTAAGTCCAATTCATATTTCAAGTTATAATCATCCTAGATTAACAAGGAATTTATAACTTTCTATCCTAGGATATTTATTTATTGATTTACTTATTGGACTAAGCATTTATTATGCTAATCAATTCTGATGCGTTTTATTATTATTAATTAGGTTACCTGCCACTATGACCATATTTCCTAAGGCATCAACTAATTATTAAATGCCATTTATGACACTAATGGTCATATTTCAATAAGGCATTTATTATACAATTCATATCAGTCTCATTTTAGTTCTAATATATCTATTGTAACTCCCACTTATTACTATATATTTGATTCCACTTATTTCTTATTTGTGTATTTATACATATATATTTATTATTTATTATATTCCCTAATTGGAGTCACAATTCCTATTCCTAGCACAATTCAAATTGTAACCATTTGGTATGCTCTACTTATTCAATTATTTCCCTCAAATCAAAGATGGTTACAATATTCCTTACTTTATTTATAACCTTATATAGAAAATCAAATCCATTTATTGCTATAACGGTCATAATACCTTTTTCCGTTTATTATGAATTATACACCCTTATACATTTCCATAAAAATGTAAACTATTCAAACACTCAAGAATATAAACAAACATTTATTATAATAATATATTTGCATTATTTACAAGATTCTGACGAATATGAATATACATATATTTTTATTCAAGTGCAGTTAATGTAGCTACTATATTTTACTTTCCTATTATTAACTATTTTTATTTTGGTCTAAACTAACGACGAAAACAAACCTTTTTATTTTTAATATTGTTTAAGATTCAAAATCATATAAAAAGGTTAATAACTACAGTTATTGTTGAATTTATCCAAAATAATCAAAAAGAGAATATAGGCATATTTCAAATCACAACAAATAAGAAATATATGTTTTTGGAACGATTGTTGTAAACTACATACAAAAATACGTTAATTTACACATCACTTCCTAATTGTTTTGCACATATTACTTACTGATTTGAAATAATGTCATTTTTATTAAAAAGAACAAAAAAGACATTTCTACAGTAACTAAGTAAAACATCAACAACATCAAGCATAAACAGGCATAATCTTTAAATCAAATATGTCAAAAACCATAAATCAACGCCAAAGCTAAGGATCTGGAATAAATCTACAATTCTGACAATGGTTTTGGGATAGGTTTATAGATCTAAGGTGTATGCAATAACCACAACAACTAAAAAAAATTATAGACAATAATATAATACGCTAAACATGCTTACAAATTTCCAATGTTCAAACCACAACCTATTATATTCAAATTTGACAAAAATAATAAACAAATATGAAAAACTTTTAGGCCTACATTTCAGTTCTATTACAAATAAACTAATTAGGTTACTACAAACAATGTATATAAACTTCCCCCTCACTGAAACTACCTAAATCGGAATATAAATGAATTTTTAGGCCTACAATTCCCAAAATCTTATAAATATATGATTATTCTAAAAAGGGGATTCTTTTAGGTTTGTAGATCTCCAAAAAAATAGGAAAGGAGGAAATCTTAATGGAAGAACCTATTTATAGCACCATCTCTTTTGCACATGAATCTGATTCTAATCTTTTCCAAACTATATTTGTTTAGTTTCGTATATGTTTAGATTTGATCTTAGAAGAGATTTGGAAGAAGAGAAAGTGAAAGAGCTTAGCCACTGCTTTTAGAATTGTGTGCAATGGAATAGGGTCTAACTCTTTACTTATATGTATTAGAAAGATCCTAGACCGTTAGACTAAACATTATAAAGATTCGTCCATTTATGAAATTTTATATAATAAAAATACCCTAAAAAATATAGCTGTCACTAGGTCTTTTTGCCTAGAGGGATCGACTCCCAGGTCGACCGGTTGGTTGACCACTCTGTGTTGATTTGTCCAATTGGGCTGGGTTATAAATGGTATAATATTTATTATATATTCTTTTGATTTATTTTCCGTCCGTTTTTGTATTTCGTCTGTAACTTTTTCATACAGACTTCGTTCGCGAAGTTCCAAACATGAAAGTTGACCAGAATTCCATCACGAACGCATCAGTGTAAGTTTCATTGTTAAATTCCATCGTTTACGAAAAGTCCATTTTCGGAGCCTAAATAAATAACTAGATTAACTATCGCCAAAATTCTGGGTTGTTACATTCTTCCCCCCCCCCCTTAATAGAAATTTTGTCCCGAAATTTTACCAGTGACTAAGTCATGGTGCTAGTGCCTAATTATCCTAAACTACACAACCAATTAGTGTTCATCCAATTTTGTAACCAAGTGCGCACTTGCACGTGTACATAACGCATTCCAACCATAGAACATTTGTGCGTAATGATTCTAAATTGGACCCTCCAATATGTATGCAATTTATTTTATAAAATCTTTTGAAAACATGATGCAAAACATCCTAAATATACTGACAGTTCTATATGACTGCACAATTTGAAAACATTTCCATCGATAACCCTCACATTTCTATGAACAAAGGTGTGAAGCAACCCATTTTGCATCTATATCCTACCATCCAATTCATTAACATATCTTAATCATTTCCTATTTATTTCATACATGCCAGGAAAATTGAAACTAAAGTGGATAAATTTAACGTTCCTTCTGCTTATAAATGTCCCACCCTATCCTATAATGGGATTTTCCCTCAATTTCCTTAAAATACTATGAAAATTTTCATCTGTAGACTGCAAAGATGGCTCAAAAGAAGTTATAAAATGTAAAACGAGTTAATTAATAGCTCGCACACATCATTGACAATGTATGGAAACAACGCTTCCATGGCTAAACAGCCTTTTCATTGTTATCGTTAACGTTTTTAACGCATCGTCATTCATAATGCACTGCTAAAACGTGCAAACAATCATCCAATAACTTTCCTTATGCTTTTCATGTGATTTAAAATTGTAAATTTTCCCTTTAAAACAAATTTCCGCTTGAAAAATTCTTTATGTAAATTTGAAATTTATTTCTGGTCTTGTTCACTTTTCGCATTGGATCTTTATAAAAACAAAATTCCGGTTACACGCACTTTACTACATTTAAACCATCTAATTTTGTACAAAACAGATGTTTAAATATACGTAAATTACCATACCCAAATCTATGTTTATACATAAATTGGATTTCCTGGGAAAGTAGGAACAGATAAAAACATGAAAATTTTAAAAGAAAAAGGGTTTGTTTGTTTCTTTTCCAAATAGCATTTGCAAAAAGCTAAAAACACATTAAATGGATACTTAAACAATCCAAATCACATGTTAGTATTGAAGGAAGTTGGTCGCGCAAAAATGCGAAACCCGAGACCACACAAGCAAAGAAAAAAATTAGCTTAAAAGGAACATGCGACAAACATTAAGTATACCTATGATGAAACAACACAAAAATACGTCCTTCGCTAAAATTTATTTACTATTAAGTTCAATACTTTCCAACTCTAAGACAACTGTTGGTTAGATAAGCAAATGGGATTCCATTGAAACTGATAAGCCCAAATGACATAAAATATATTAAACATAGAATCTCATTAATCGTTATGAAATTTAAAAGACAATATTAATAGTTACAACAAACACTACAACAACAAAGATAAAATGATGGAAAGGGAAACTCACAATATAAAATACACTATACGCAAGATATATGATATCCTATCCTATAGATTACAAGATGGTTGTGCTCAGCTGTTGGAACTTGATCCATTACCATGTCCACACCAGGAACATAGTATAAAAGAAATGCAACAAATCTCATGTGCATGTCGACACTGCTCCATGCGGACCTCTCAAAGCTCAACCTAGATATCGCGGAGGGCGGAAAGCTCTGGGCATTCCTAGCCAGGCTACTACTGGACTGGAGTGGCAGGTACTTGAGCGTGGGCTACGGGCAGCTTAATATCCATTTGGCGGAGAGTGGCACGATCGATGGCAGTTGGGGGTTTCTTGACCGATGTCTCTCAACGCAATCTGACTCCAAAGTGTTGAAAGACGTGGGTGAGAGAATGACTATACAGAAAGTGGCTCCTCGACGTAACATCAAAAGGATTAGAAAGATGAATCATAAGCACGAGCGCCCAATTGAAGGCTATGCCGCCAATAATAGCATAAGTGGCGTGACGCACAGAAGGATAGATCTGGTCCAAACTTCCCATCTTGGGAATAATGTTGTGGTGGATAATACGCACAATCAAACGGGCGATGAGTCATAGGTTACTAGTTTACCAAACACTGGAAGCTCCAACAAATATTCAGGAAAGTATCCAAGGATTGTCCATCTCGATAGCATCCAACTATGCTCCGACCGCTAAAATACCCAAGGTCTCTACCAAATCCAGGTCAGTAAGCTTAATAGGGGTGCCCTTCACCTTAGACTGGATAATGTAAGTATCTTCATTGATGTTGACTTCCATCTGAGCATCGAAGAGGCGAGTGTCATGCAGAAAGTACTCACGCTCAAAAGTGTCGAAGTGCAAGATCGATCTAAGGCCTGCGACAACGAAAAGCTCCTTCAATTGAATCTGAGCAAAATAAGCGAATTTCACTAGTCGCACTTGGTGAAACTTGTAGTTGTCCACTTCTGAGTAAGTGTAGATTTTCCTCTTGCTTCCATCTAACCATGCAACCTCCTATGGTGTCAGAGCAGGGTGTTGCACATGGATATTCGAGGTTCAAGGAGGGGCCATTAGAGGAATTGGCAAAATGGACGAACGAAATTATAGATCTGGAGTATAGAAGGGCTTAGATCTATGCTGCAATAATTTCGGTGGAAAGTAGAAGCAAAACAAAGCTAAGAATATTATATTTGGATATTGAAAAATGATGGTTTTTTAGTTTTGGTGGTTTTTACAATAGGAATAGGGGAGGAGGAGGATGGAATGATAATATATTCGTTCCAGTGAATCAGGTCAGGATCGGGACGCGCTTGGGGGTGGGCAACAGTCAACTTGGCCTATAAGAGCGGTCGACCGCCTGGTCGATCGCTAACCCTATTTTGGGCGCGGTCTGAGCCTTGGCCCAACAGTCCGGTTCAATTTTCCGAAATATTAAAATAAAATTACTATAAGGCCCTGTCGACTTCTCGACTCTACCAAAAATCTCTTAATGACGTCCACTATCCTTTGGGTCGAGAATTAGTTCCCGAACACCACTCCTTTATCTCCAAATTTTTCCGACCGTTCAATGAAAAATGAAATTTTGAATAGAAAATAACCTAAGAATCCATAAATAAATTAAAATTAATTTTCCCCTACCTAGTTGTCAAACTAATCGAGTGATTTACCAAATCAAGTACCCCATGCTAAATGTAATTTTCCTTACTCTTTTTCTTGAGAGAAAAATTTAAACGCTTTTCGAAATAAATTTATATACTTATAAACTGAGAGTCTCACAATATAGATCTATTTATTGATTTATATTACGGTTTGTATTACTAACTGGAAAAAAAATCTTCCATGTCCTGGATTATCAAAAATTTAATGCCAAAAAAATTTATTTATGTTAATTTCAATAAACCATACAAGAAGGGGAATATTAAAAATCACAAGAAATATCTAATGATAGTTATAACTTCTGAGGCGTATTCTCTACCATTCCCAACTTCCTTCTTTCCTTAAAAACGGATTGTTTATAAAAATTACATAAAACCAATAATCCAAAACATGGTTAGATTTAAAGTTCTTAAAATTATTTATTAAATAATATCTCGAAAATCATAGTTTTAATTTATGAAACCCCTTTTAATTTCAAAAATAGTTTTAAAAACTAAAATTCCTCTGAATATCAGACCAAGGATTCAAACGAATAATTCTATTAAATGATTATCTGGATTCATATGATGAAATATCCAATAATTATATCTCATAATTATACTTTCGGATTATGATGACACGTTTACGTGAATCTTCTGTTTAAGACCAAGAAAAGTTATTGACTGGAACTCGCAACGAAACCAAGACAAGAAATCGTGGCTATCTCAGTTGTAGCTAGCTTTTTGTCCACTCACCAGGTTTGAATCCACAGAATCAACTACATATCACCCTCGTGCTCTTCAAAACAAAAATCGCCAAATGCACCAAGGATAAATCGGGGTTGAAAGAATACTCATCTTTAAAATATTTCTAACTCCTAGTTGTTTTAAAACCTATAAATAGGCCCACAACTAACTCATCGTCGAAGTAGTTAAAGTTGAGTTAAAAACGACGAAAGAAAATAAAAAAAATCAATTATATCGTCTTAATAATCTTAATTAATTTATTTATTCCTCTGATTGTCTAAACCTCAGCTCTGATACCAAATGTAACACCCACACTTTTCCGAGCCCGAATTTCAAAAAAAAATAGAAACTTAAACATGTCCAAGCATGGAGAGTATAAATACGGTTCCTACATTTGATGTGCATGACCATAATCAGAGTAAAATAAAACTAACTCATAGAGAAAAAAAAATAGGATAATAAATACTAGCAAAGGAGACCACCTTAAGTCATGCCACCACATCGATAACGAGCATGAGAGAATGAGAACCGATAACCAAACTTGAATACTTTCTAAGACCTGTCTTCCCTAAGATAGACCTGAGAGTTTGTAACGACCCGGAAATTTGCAACGAAATTAAAATTTTCAATTTTCATAAAGATCAGAAATAATATGGATTTGTGCAGGAATAAAATTGAAATAATCCAAAAAGAATGAATTTTGGGTTAAAAATAGTACGTTTACAAAGGAAGTAGTAGCCAACGAACTAGGATTTCGATGGAATCAGTTTCACTAAATCGTAAATGATGAAATTATGAAATCAACCAAGTTACATCAGAAATGGCATCCGTTAGATATGTTAAATTCGCAAAAGATTCAAAATTTGAACTAAAAATGGACGATTTTGAGGATATCTTGAGAAAAGAATATCGCTAGACCGTGAGACCACCACCGTTAGATCTGGAATAGTGAATTTTAGTACTTAGGGAAGTTTAGCGTAAAACAACATCCGTATATGAAAAAAAAAGACCAAAATTTGAACTAAATTTTGACGGTAAATGGAATTTAATAATGCTAACGGCAAAACTGTAACCTGAGACCTATCCAGAAAAATTTAGAACATAGAATATTAGCTATGTACGAAGTCTGGGAAACTCCCGTATCGAATACAGAAAGTTATTAAGGAAACAAAATTAAAATAAATTATTTGAAAATCCAAATGAACTTCGATTTGGGATTTGAGCATATAGGATTGAAGTACGGTAGAAGCCGAACAATATGGTTGAAGAATTTCTGAAAATAGTTATCATTTGATACTTCGAAATGGGATCGGAAAGTCAATGAGAAAGCACACTTTTGGATAAGTATAAAAATGGATAAGGATGAATCTAAACCATTCATTTCTCTTCCCTTAGATTTGTGACATGTCACCAATCCATGGGGCTTTATAAGCTATAAAAGGACCTCCCCCCTCCACTTTAATTTCCATCATCCTTAATCCTCCTCCCTCTCCCTAATGCGCATGGCCATGGCCCCCTTTTCATAAAAATAAAAAGAAAAGGAAAGGAAAAGAGAGAAAAGAAGATAAGGAGAAGGGAATCCACTCTCTCACTACCTCCTCGACAACCCATAGGCCTAAATCCGCCACCACCTTCACCCAACAACCCCCACCTTCCATTGCCAAACCTCCCTTCAGCAAAAACATGGGTCCCAATTGAGATTCGGACCCCATTTGTCCGTTAATCCAAACCATTTCTGCCTCTGGCTGAAATCTGCGAACCCTGATAGTAAAACAATCATAACTTTCTCATACTGAAACAAAATCGCACATTCTTGGTGGCTTTCGAATCATGGGAATGAGCAGTTCAAATTAAAGAAGGATTTGGCATCTAAAAAGTTACGGAAAATTTTAGATTTGGCCAAGAAGATTTTGGATTTCATAAAAATCGGAGAAAAGTTGGATCTAGAAGCATCCGACCTTGTAACGAGAGCTAGGATATCACAAGGTGAGAAAAACTAAACTTTTAAAGGGTTTTCGTTGCATGATTTAATGATTACATGCAATGTGTTTGTTGAAATGTTTCATAGACTTTTGCCGGTGAATTCATGATTGATTTGATGGTATATGATTACTAAAAATTCTTAAATAGGTTCACGAAGTAAAAATGGCAACTTGCTAGGAATTTGGAGTGAAAACCTTTATGTTAGGTTCACAAAGTTGCACTTTGTGGAGTATTATGTAGATCCATGTTTTGATTAAATTTTGGTGGTATGTTTGAGTCATTAGCAAGTGATTTGATATGCTTAAAGGCGTTAAATCCCTAATGGTTCGACTTTATGTGAAATCATACATAAAGGTATGATCTTTAGGTGAAATTTGTGTTTATACAAAAAAAGATTAGACCTTTAATTGAAATTCAAGGAGCAGGACCTTATGTGAAGAATTTGTCATTTAATAATTGTGGTTTAAGTTGGTAAAGGTGAGATAGAACCCTCTTAAGCTCGGCCCATATATGTAATTACATATGTAGGTAAAATCCTTAAGTGAATGTTCACAAATCATAAGGAGAACCAAGACCTTTTATTTAGATTCATGAAGTTAGACTTTAATTGAATATTGCTTGGGATGAAAGCTAGGGTCATGGATATTAGAAACATATAACATGGGTTTTAGCACCATAACATGCTCATGTTAAGATGTGAATCTCTAGCTAGTAAATATGAAATTACTCTTCATGTTTGGAAGATGTTGGATGAATTTAATTTAGTTTGGATGTTTGATTTGGTTGATCAATGGTTATGAATATCGTTTGGTTATTATTTAATAAAATGGAACCCAATCATGACACCGACATCTGATCTTAAATAACTAATGAGTTTAGTTACAAATCATTAGACACATGATATCTTGTTTATGTTTATTGGATGTTTGTATATATCAAAATTCTCGGATATACAGATGTTGAATGAGTCTCATTCCATAAATTGGATTTTAAATGATTATTTAATAATAAAATAATTAGGAAGGATGAAAGTATTTTGGACGAATGAATAATATTTTAAATAATAAGCACCTATTTTGGTTGAATATGCGTAAACCACGAGTAAGTCTGTCCCGATTGTGAGATCTGGAAAGATAAACGGGGTGTTTAACAAGGTAAGGAATGTTGCAACCAGTGCGCTGAACTTACCTGGCCAATGTTTATTTATCTGGGCGAGGATCGGAATGGCTCGAAAGGAAATCCTGGATGTTCATTTAACAGTTTATTAAATGTTAAATGTAAGGAAGATATTCATTTTTGTATAATGAATCTGAAATAAGATAAGTGAAAACCGAAGTTTTCCAATTAATTAATTAAATTGGAATTAAATGGAAACCGTGTTGGTTAACAGTTGAGACAAGTCTCCATAGATGAAGACTTAGACTATTTGAGGAATTTGAAAGGCGCTAGCTAGTATTCCTCTTTTAGCGTTGGTTGGATACGAAGATTAATATCAAATGTAAGCAGATATGATTTCCGTGAAAATTTCATATTGAATGGAAGATGATTTTGGGTTCATCTTAAACAATGTTTTAAACGACATTTGTTCTTTAACCCAGTTAGAGGCAGGATTGATTTTCCTGAAGTTGAATAATCATTAAGTAATGATTTTTGAGATGAAAACTAAGTGGAATTTTAATGAATCTTTTATTAGATTGAACTGAGAATAGGAAAAATTAAATTTACCAAATTCAAGAAATGTTCGAGAATGGGGTACAACCACACTACGCCATAGATGATCTATCGCAATGAAAATACATGGTGTTGCTAGCTACAATGTTGCCATTGCTATGCTGTTTTTTGTCTATTGCAACGCATGCTTCAATGTTTTAGCATAGATATCAACATGTGTTGCAGTAGCCACATGAATAAAATTATCAATCCGCTTCAACAAGATCCAATGGTCCATGTTAGTGATCCGTGCAAATTTAATTTCCTAATTTCCCTCACCGCCTACTTAGCCCTTTGCTCCAAATTTTCATTTTGCCGCTCGAGCATATTTCGCTAAATTTTCATTTTTCCGCTCCAATATAGTTCGCTATTTTCCTTTTTTTTTCTTTTTCATTTGGATCCCTAATTTTTCTTCATGCCCAAATTATCGCGGATCCAAATTAATTCCCCTAAATTATTCGCAATAGCTACTCAGCTACTCCAGTACGCCGGTCTTTGGCAATCCATCGTCCAAATCGGTGAAATCGCGTGATTCCTTTGGCAGCCGCCAAGGCCTAGGCGATCCACTAGTGGGCAAGAGGGTATTGATGAAATCAATTCACTCGCGATGCTAAAAAATAATGCTCCGTAGTCCTCAAACCAATCCCTTTTAATTTGGAATAACGATCGGCTCAAATTTAGTCTCCGAAAGGTAAAATTGATCTTATCGATTTGGAGTTATTTATACTCAATTTGATCTATTGGGTATGCTTCTGTGTGGAGCTATTCTTCTGTTCTAGAGTTTACTTTTTGATTTTTCATGACATTTTGTCTAATTTTCTCCTTCGGATGTTGGGGACTACAAGCTTCTGCTGCTAATTCATCCTTCAGATGTCGGTGTCCAGATCCTACCTTCAAACCAGTTTATGTAGTAGTATTTGCGAAGGGCCTAAATTCACAATACTTTTTAGCACACAGAATGGTTTATATAGTAGTTGGAATTAACTCAGCATCTTACCGCAAAAATTTATAATGATATAGGAAATCATTTATATGTTCCTTAGTCTTATGGGATCGAATGAAAGTACAGAGAAATGATCTCATAGAAGCATCCTTTTCAATTTCATGCTTCGGAAAGAGAAGTCCATTTGAGCAGGTTGTAGATAATACTGAAATGAAAGATGTTAACAATAGAGATAAGCAAGTCTGTTTTACCTCATGATGAGAAGCGGCATATAGGATGGATATATTCTTATGGTTCTACCTATTATTGAATTCAATACTGCATGAGTTGGTGCTCTGCTCGTTTGTTCCTTTTTATCACTTAAACAAATTATATAATACACTTAAAAAGCACCGATGCATGTATTCTTTGCTACTGACATTTGCACTGTGCTTAGAGCAGGTTTTGTAGAGTATTTTGATATATGGACACTACGTACCTGGCAATTTGTTATTCCAGCTTTAGGCGGATATTGATAATTTTGCATCTTCTGCAATAAAATGATATCATAAGTATTTATGCCTGCATAGTTGTATTAGCATTTATATCTGTATATCTGCAAGGCACGCTATATGACATTGGCATCATTCAAGTGTGTGCGTGAGGACATGGCATATAATGAAAGTTTCTAAAATGTGAGAAGTTTATTTCATAAACGAGTTACATAGCTTTTAGCCGATATGAATCCGTTTGCTAATATCAGGTGCATGTAGATTGCCTTTTTTTGTTTTATTTCAATGTTCTTCAGATTGCTAATATTTGGTTCTTGTCAATCTTCATTCTACTCAGAACTGGCATGAAATGCAGGAATATACTTATGGAGCTGCCTGAAACAATGAAAGTAAAGGTGATTCCTTATATACTTAGTATGCTATTCTTTTGCGTTCCTCTTTTCTTCTTCTTAAGGTTGTTAGTTGATGCTAAAAGGATTAAATCTCAAGACCTGTAGATTGACAATCTACATATACACTTGTCATCTCAGATATACCAATGACCTGTGACTTCTCATATGGACACCCAATTTATAAGATATTCTTTAAAGTAGCTGAGCAAACACAAGTTGTGGTACAAAGTGATAGAGGCATCAAGTTCCACTCTAAAGTCAGGTGTTAAATGTCCATACAAATAAAAGAAAATGCACATATATTATACATGATGGTGTTCATTTATATAGTATGCACAGAGACTTCACAATGTCACTGTACATATATTTATGCTAACATCAGGTATGTACATGCGTTTCTTTTGGCTATTACATGCATTTCTTTTGGTTATTACGTACATTGAAGATTGATACATGAGATTGGATTTGATATACTAAACTGTTTCATTAATGTCTGTTGGACCTGTGGTTGCTAGATATGGTGATAAGAGCGTATACTTTGATTTGGAAGATATAGGCAACACAACTGGTCAGTGGGATTTATATGGAGGCTCCTTCACCATACAATCCACTTCATGTTCTACCCCAATTTTGATATTATTGATAGATGATATCATTTCATTTTAGTATTTGTATTTTAAAATTGCTTTTCTTTTAATTTTAGCTTTTATTGTGTAGCTATTGAACTTCTACAGTTGCTATCACTTAAAGCTCAAGATTCGCTGGAATAAGCTAAGCTCTTGGTTCGAACTCATGTCATTTCTCCTTCGAGCATTGCTCGTGTGCTTACTGAGTCATTTCTTAAGGTATGGCTAATGTATATATTTATCTGGTTGTATGTGTGAGCCTGTTTATGAGTGGATCGAGTGACAATGTAGCGAGGAATGTATGCAAATATGAATGATTGTGTAATATATGAGTGAATGTACAATGGTGGAGTCAAAAAATTTGTACTATTTGAAACGTTGAAATAAAATATTTATTTGAATAAAATATTGTGTTATAATAATATTTATTACAATATTATGAAAATTTAATTTATAGCATTTGAGGTGCAATTACTTTTAACAGCTGTAAAACAAATTTTAACAACTGCTAGAAATAGTTGTAAAAAAGGTCGACTTATTACGATTGCCAACTGTACTAGACATATTACAACTATTTTTGGCAGTTGTGAAAGGCTATTTTTTTTCTAGTGGTAACCGTGGCAACATCTGTTCCGATATTGCCATAGGGTCGCAAAGGCGTTGCCTTTGACTCTAAGGCAACGCGGGAAAAGGCAACCCCAAAAAAGTTAGCCATAGGTCATTTTTTGCCTATAGCAACACTTTTTGGCACCTACTGCATCACTTCTCTGGACAAGTAACTCATTAGAGATAGAGTTAGTAATACTCTAGAATGAGTTGTGTGTAAGTATATATATACGAGAGACGTATTTGTAATTTGGTATACAAATAGTTTTGAGTTGGATTAATGTATTGAGTGGGTTATGAATATTGTGTTGAGTCAAAGCTTCACGGATTATTTTGATTTATGACAAGAAGAAGCTTTTACATCGACAAAAAGAAGACGAGATGCCTTTATAGGTTAGAAGTTGATTATTTAGAGTCATAAATGTTAAAATCTATCCTCAAATAATCATACTTCTTTTTGGCTTTCAAAAATTACTTATAAGACCTTTTTTTATGCATATCATCAAAAACATGTCGACCTACACTTTTTTATAGGTCAACAGGTTTTCAAAATATAACGGTCGAAAAGAGGTCGACCTATAATTTTTTATAGGTCAACAGGTTTTTAAATTACAACGGCTAAAAACATGTCGACCTATAAATTTTTATAGGTCAACAGCTTTTTGAAATTTTGTGAAAAGTCATCTCCTTTCTTGAAGAGTTACATCCATTTCTTCTCAAGAATAATCACTTCTTTTAAGAGCAACTTTTCACCAACAATTACATCTCCTCGATTATTATAAATACATCGATTTTCATTCATTCAAATCAAAAAATCTTCTCTCCATTCTCTGATCTATATTGTATTATTCTTAGCATTCTAAAAGCTCTTGAAAGCATTCAATTATCTTTTGAATCTCCAAGCATATTTTATACACTTGTGATTCAAAACGATAATCCACTTCCTAATCTTTGCAAACATCATATTATATTTGAGGATAAGATTATAGGAAGGGTGTACTCAATCATTGACTAATCAGTGTTGAAGAAAGAACACATTCAAGGTCAAACTCTTGTAATCGTCTTGTGGGTAAGCTTGTAGCCCGTGAAATCAAGTGGGTAAGCTTGTGGCCCGTGAAATCAAGTGGGTAAGCTTGTAGCCCGTGAAATCAAGTGGGTAAACTTGTAGCCCGTAAATCAAGTAGTTGTGAACCTGTTCCTCCGGGTGAAGCGAGGGTGTTGTTTAGTGAAAAGCCGAAGAGGAGCTTCGGGACTGGACGTAGGACTGGAGGTCCGAACCAGTATAAAAATCCTGGTGTCGTTACTCTACTGTACTTTACTTTACTGCATTTATAATTATTTGTGATATATATATTGTTTGCGAACATTTATTCGCATAACTATTGAATAGCTTAAGTTATCACATACATTCCGCATAGCCATATTATAAATCCTGCACAAGTCGTACACGCTCGACTTTTCAATTGGTATCAGAGCAAGGTTGTTCTAGAGATCGTAACAACATCTTAGAACAAATGGCAATAAAGAAATCTAGTCAGGGATATAGAAAATGGAAGAGCAACAAAGCAGAATCAGGAGAGCAAGGAAACAAATGTCTCATGGCTAAGGTCAGATCACAATCGGTATGTTCAGATTCATTATATAAAGATCTTATGTTAGACCATGAAAAATTATTGAAACTCCATAAAATTGTTTTAGCTATGTCAAAAAAGTATAAGGAAGAAAATTCCAAATTAAAAGAAGAAAACAATCGTTTGGTAAAACAAGCCAAATGTTTTGAAGATACCTTAGAAGAGCTTGTTTCTCAAAAAGATTTCCTTCGAAAAGAAAATGAGCAACTAGAAGATAAAAACAATGTTCTTTTAAAGGAAATCGATCTTTTGCAAAATAGAAATATATCATTAGAAGATTCTTTAAATAATTCTAGTTCTTTAATTTCGTCTCTTGAAAAAGAGAATGAAGCTTTAACTGAAAAGAATTTAGAACTATCTAAAGAATGTGAGTTTTTAAAGGTGAATAATAATATTTTGCAAAATGAAATTTCTGACTCAAAAGAAAATTTTGAAAAGTTTCAATCTTCTTTAGATAATTCAGAATCTCAAATTTTAGGTCTCAAAACCCAGAATGGTACTTTAAAAAGGAAAAATTCTGAATTAAATAAGGAAATTGATGACTTAAAGAATAACAAAATTTCTTTTGAAAATGTCAATAGCGACTTTGGAAATAAATTTGATAAATGTGCAAATAAGTTCGCAAAATTTAATAAAGGTCAAAATGATTTAAATATGATTTTATCTAGATCTTGACCTTTACATGACAAAAGTGGTTAAGGATATAATAAAGCTAATCTTAGAAATAGTACTAGATATGCTTTCATGTACAATAAAAATATTACTGCTAGTACTAATGCTCATTCTAGATCCAATTATTATAGAAATTCGAATACTTCTATGACTAGAGATCTGTATAATAGATCTAGAAGTATGAAAAGGAATATCAATAGAGATTACTTAAGTATTTGGGTTCCTATAAGTTGGAAAAACAGAGAAAAATATATTGATGATTATTTTGATTCAGTAGTTAATAATGAAAATTTTATCTTTAAAGGTTCCATTAAACCCTCTTGGGTATTGTTACCTTTCATCTAACCTCTGGACCCTAATGAAGTAAGTGGGTACCAAAAGTATACATGTCATATAATTTTTGCAGGTACACCACAACAAAGAGAAGGCTATTCGGTATTTCTAAATATCTTTGAATACAAAATTCAGTTTATCAAATTGCACATGATCTCCCAAAGGTACTTTAAATTATGTCTTATATTCGATTACTGTTCTATCATGACTTTTATTCTTTTTAATCAATAACAAAGAGGGAGAAATATGCATATATAATAATAAGTGTTTTAGGAGTTTGAAAATTTAAAAGACAAACCAGAAAAACAAAAAATTTCAGCACCTGTCGACCGCCTAGTAATATGCTGTCGACCGATCAGGTTCTTTTTGTTTTTAATTTTCAACCAGAAAATTAACCTGTCGACCGCCCCTTTTCTTCTCTGTCGACCGGTCAAGGTTAAATACGTTTTTAATTTTCAAACAGAAAATTAACCTGTCGACCGGCCATTCTTTACGCTGTCGACCGGTCTAGGCAATTTAAGCCTTATAATTTCATCCAGAACTATTTCCTGTCGACCTCCACGCAATACCCTGTCGACCGGTCTCTATTATAATTTTTCTTATAGAGTCACGTCGTTTCAAATTCAAAACTCAAACACCATTTCTTATACTATTTTAAAATTATACTACTCTCGATTATTGAGGTTATTATGATATTTATTCTTTTTAATCGATTACAAAGGGGGAGAAATATTTTACATATACTATTTAGAATATATGTGCTTAATATGGTAAAAGTATATGTGTGCTAACATTTGTTAATGCAGAAATCAAAAGGTAAGATTATTTACTAACAAATGTTGCAGAAATTCAGGGGGAGCTTTATATTCAAAGGGAGAAAATCCAAGGTGTTGTCATCAATCAAAAAGGGGGAGAATGTTGAGACACGAGAATTTCGATTGATAACAACAAAATAAAGATCAATGGAAATCGTGACATGGAGCTAAGATTATGGATATGTAGATTTTTAAAGGGAGACAGAGCTTATATACAGGGGGAGCATATATACAAGGAGAGATAACTATTTTAATCCATGTTGTCATCAATCAAAAAGGGGGAGAATGTTGAGTCAAAGCTTCACGGATTATTTTGATTTATGACAAGAAGAAGCTTTTACATCGACAAAAAGAAGACAAGATGCCTTCATAGGTTAGAAGTTGATTATTTAGAGTCATAAATGTTAAAATCTATCCTCAAATAATCATACTTCTTTTTGGCTTTCAAAAATTACTTATAAGACCTTTTTTTATGCATATCATCAAAAACATGTCGACCTACACTTTTTTATAGGTCAACAGGTTTTCAAAATATAACGGTCGAAAAGAGGTCGACCTATAATTTTTTATAGGTCAACGGGTTTTTAAATTACAACGGCTAAAAACATGTCGACCTATAAATTTTTATAGGTCAACAGCTTTTTGAAATTTTGTGAAAAGTCATCTCCTTTCTTGAAGAGTTACATCCATTTCTTCTCAAGAATAATCACTTCTTTTAAGAGCAACTTTTCACCAACAATTACATCTCCTCGATTATTATAAATACATCGATTTTCATTCATTCAAATCAAAAAATCTTCTCTCCATTCTCTGATCTATGTTGTATTATTCTTAGCATTCTAAAAGCTCTCAAAAGCATTCAATTATCTTTTGAATCTCCAAGCATATTTTATACACTTGTGATTCAAAACGATAATCCACTTCCTAATCTTTGCAAACATCATATTATATTTGAGGATAAGATTATAGGAAGGGTGTACTCAATCATTGACTAATCAGTGTTGAAGAAAGAACACATTCAAGGTCAAACTCTTGTAATCGTCTTGTGGGTAAGCTTGTAGCCCGTGAAATCAAGTGGGTAAGCTTGTGGCCCGTGAAATCAAGTGGGTAAGCTTGTAGCCCGTGAAATCAAGTGGGTAAACTTGTAGCCCGTAAATCAAGTAGTTGTGAACCTGTTCCTCCGGGTGAAGCGAGGGTGTTGTTTAGTGAAAAGCCGAAGAGGAGCTTCGGGACTGGACGTAGGACTGGAGGTCCGAACCAGTATAAAAATCCTGGTGTCGTTACTCTACTTTACTTTACTGCATTTATAATTATTTGTGATATATATATTGTTTGCGAACATTTATTCGCATAACTATTGAATAGCTTAAGTTATCACATACATTCCGCATAGCCATATTATAAATCCTGCACAAGTCGTACACACTTGACTTTTCATATTGGTCGGTACAATAAGAGCTCACTGTATCGATAGGTGTTTCTAAACATTTGAACAGAGCAGTCTAACCTAGTTTTTATGAAATAATTTTATCCAAAAGTATATTTCATAAAAAGGGATATATGTTTTGATGAAAGCTATGTTTTGGAAAATTTAATCCACTAATTAATTGCTGGATGTGCTAATTAATTTAACTAATTAAGAAATTTGAATTCTCAACGATTTGGGTGGTCGAGGTGTTGGTTAAGTATACGACCATTAGTTCTGATTTCAATTTCGAGGACGAAATCGTTTTAAATGGAGGAGAATGTAACGATCCGGAAATTTGGAACCAATTTATAATTTTCAAATTTCATTAAAAATCAAAATTAATTTGGATTTGGGTAGGAATAAAATTGAAATAATCCAAAAAGAATGAATTTTGGATTAAAAATAGTAGTTTACAAAGGAAGTAGTAGCTAACGAACTCGGATTTCGATGGAATCAGTTTCACTAAATCCAAAATGATGAAATTATGTAATCAACCAAGTTACGTCAGAAATGACATCTGTTAGATATGTTAAATTTGCAAAAGATTCAAAATTTGAACTAAATACGGACGATTTTGAGGATATCTTCAGAACAGAATATCACTAGATCGCGAGACCACCTCCATTAGATCCGGAATAGTGAATTTTAGTACTCAAGGAAGTTTCACATAAAACGGCATTCGTATGTGGAAAAGAAAAAAATAAAAGGCCAAAATTTGAACTAAATTTTGGCGGTAATTGGAATTTAATAATGCTAACGGCAAAACTGGAACTTGAGACCTATCCAGAAAAATTTAGAACATATAATATTAGCTATGTATGAAGTATGGGAAAATCTCGTATCTAATATAGAAATTTATTAAGAAAACAAAATTAAAATAAATTATTTGAAAATCCAAACGAACTCCGATTTGGGATTTGAACACATATGATTGAAGTACGTTAGAAAATGGACAATATGGTTGAAGAATTTCTGAAAACCGTTATCATTTGATATTTCGAAATGGGATCGGAAAGTTGATGAGAAAGCATATTAGAAATCACACTTTTGGATAAGTATGAAAATGGATAAGGATGAATCTAAACCATTCATTTCTCTTCCCTTAGATTTGTGACATGTCACAAATCCATGTGACTTTTTAAGCTATAAAAGGACCTCCCCCCTCCACTTTAATTTCCACCATCCTTAATCCTCCTCCCATTCCCTAATGCTCATGTGCATGGCCCCCTTTTTATAAAAATAAAAAGAAAAGGAAAGGAAAAGAGAGAAAAGAAGAAAAGGAGAAGGGAATCCACTCGCTCACCACCTCCTCGATAACCCTAGGACCTAAATCCGCCATCACCTTCACCCAAAAGCCCCCACCTCCCATGGGCAGACCTTCCTTTAGCAAAAACATGGGTCCCACTTGAGATTCGGACCCCGCTCGTCCATTAATCCAACCCATTTCTGCCTCCGGCTGAAATCTGCGAACCCTGACAGTGAAACAGCCATAACTTTCTCATACGGAAACGAAATCGCGCATTGTTGGCGGTGTTGGAATCATGGGAATGAGCACTTCAACTTAGAGAAGGATTTGGCATCTATAAAGCCACGGAAAATTTCTGATTTGGCCAAGAAAATTTCGGATTTCATAAAAATCGGAGAAAAGTTGGATCTAGGAGCATCCAACCTTGTAACGAGAGCTAGGACGTCACCGGGTAAGAAAAACTAAACTTTTAAAGGGTTTTTATTGGTTGATTTATTGATTGCATGCAATATATTTGTTGAAATGTTTCTTAGAGTTTTGGTGGTGAATTCATGATTGATTTGATGGTATATGATTGCTAAAAATTCCTAAATAGTTTCATGAAGTAAAAAATGGCAACTTGCTAGGAATTTGGAGTAAAAACCTTTATGTTAGGTTCACAGAGTTGCACTTTTATGAGGTATTTGGTAGATCCATGTTTTCATTAAATTTTGGTAGTATGTTTGAGTCATTAGCAAGTGATTTGATATGCTTAAGGACGTTAAATCCCTAAAGATTCGACCTTTATGTGAAATCATATGTAAAGGTATGATGTTTAGGTGGAAATTTGTGTTTATACATGAAAAGATTAGAACTTTAATTGAAATTCAAGAAGCAGGACCTTATGTGAAGAATTTATCAGTTAATAACTGTGGTTTAAGTTAGTAAAGGTGAGATAGAACCCTCTTATGCTCGGCCCATATATGTAATTACATATGTAGGTAAAATCCTTAAGTGTATGTTCACAAATCATAAGGAAAACCAAGACCTTTTATTTAGATTCATGAAGTTAGTCCTTAATTGAATATTGCTTTGGTTGAAAGCTAGGGTTATGGATATTAGAAACTTATAACATGGATTTTAGCACCATAACATGCTTATGTTAAGATGTGAATCTCTAGTTAGTAAATATGAAATTATTATTCATGTTTGGAAGATGTTGGATGAATTTGATTTAGTTTGGATGTTTGATTTGATTGATCAATGGTTATGAATATAGTTTGGTTATTAATTAATAAAATGGAACCCAATTATGAAACCGACATCTAATCTTAAATAACTAACGAGTTTAGTTACAACTCGTTAGACACATGATATCTTGTTTATGTTTGTTGGATGTTTGTTTATACCCAAATTCTCGGATATACGGGAGTTGAATGAGTCTCATTCCATAAATTGGATTTTGAAAGATTATTTAATAATAAAATAATCAAGAAGGGTGAAAGTATTTTGGACGAATGATTAGTGTTTTAAATAATAAGCACCTATTTTGGTTGAATATGCGTGCACCACAAGTAAATCTGTCCCGATTGTGGGATCCAAAAAAACAAACGGGGTGTTTAACAAGATAAGGAATGTTGCAACCAGTGCGCTAGACTTACCTGGCCAATGTTTATTTATCTGGGCGAGGATCGAAATGGATCAAAAGGAAAGCCCGGATGTTCATTTGACAGTTTATTAAACGTTAAATATAAGGAAGATATTCATTTTTGTATAATGAATTTGAAATAAAGATAAGTGAAAACAGAAGTTTTCCAATTAATTAATTAAATTGGAATTAAATGGAAACAATGTTGGTTAACGGTTGAGATATGTCTCCATAGATGAAGACTTAGACTATTTGAGGAATTTGAAAGACGCTAGCCAATATTTATCTTTTAGTGTTGGTTGGATATGAAGATTAATATCAACTATAAGCAGATATGATTTCCGTGAAAGTTCCATATTGAATGGAAGATGATTTTGGGCTTATCGTGAACAATGTTTTAAACAACATTTGTTCTTTAACCCAGTTAGAGGTAGGATTGATTTTCCTAAAGTTAAATAATCATTAAATAATGATTTTTGAGATGAAAACTAAGTGGAGTTTTAATAAATCTTTTATTAGACTGAACTGAGAATAGGGTAATTAAATTTACCAAATTCAAGAAATGTTCGGGAATGGGGTACAACCAGTTTTACCCCATGCGATAGTTAAATCTCTAATTGTATTTAATACGTTGGATGGTAATTGAATTTACCAGTAACACCATGGGTATTAGATATGAAGTACTACCAGTTTTTCTCCATGGGATGAATAGGTTGGGACTGGGATAATGAAATGAATGATTACTTCAGTAAGGTCGTTAATCCAGACTAGTTGATAAACCTTAATTTGGTTTAGATTATGAAAAGATATTGTAAAATCCTTTGTAATGGTTTCCAAAGAAAGATTTAAACAAGAAGTTTAAATGAATTAAATCTTTGATAAGATCTGTGGGAATAATTCCCAATTTAATGAATATTTGAAATGGAATAAGGTTCAGGAAATCCTGTATACCTATTGGTTTTAAAGATGCGCTAAATATTTGGAAAGACCAGGTTTTTACCCATTTTGAATAATTATACGACATGATGCTGATGTCAAGATATCAACGACACTGGTGGAAGACGGCCTACATGAGGTTAAAGTGATGGCATAATTAATCTGACCATACTTGAAGCGATTTGGTTTGCAAGGACTTGCACTCCTAGGCGGGGACGTGGAGTCAAGTGCCTTTAGTTCCATTCCTATTCCCGAAATGGACTTGTTGATGGATTTTGTGTCTGACAGTGTATTTTGTAAAATACAGACTGATATTTACTAAACATACTTCTGTTTGGTGCTGGAGAATTTATTCTCTTGCTTAACACCCTTCTTTGAAGACGTATGATCTCAAATGTTGTATGTTGGTAAATAGCAGTTTGTGTTTTAAGAATGATAGTGTAGCATGATAAGTGGAAATAATCAAGTCTTTTGTTGAAAAGCAGGGTCTTGTGGTTGAAGACCAAAGCATGGCTTAAATGCGTTGCTTTGTGTATGACGTGACTTCACGGGCCTCACAACCCGAAATGAGCCGAAACAAGAGTATAGACCGTAGGGGTAGGGACTTAACGTTCCATCTAGCAAAAGTTAACGCCATGGTATGGAGCCCAGGCATTTACTTGTGTGGTTTGTTGGATGAGGCGCCTCAGACTAGGTCAATATACCTAGATGACAGACATTCTACACATAGATCGGGGGATGTTGTTCAGGCTGTTACTTTAATCCACGAAGTAAGGTGGACCGACCTTGCCGCTCTAAAAGAGCCAGACGGGATCTTGGAACCTAGCTGGGGGTTCCGATTCGGACTGGGAAGATCCTTAGCCCAGGCTCATTGATGGAAATCCAACTTCCAATATGAAACCCTTTACGATTTTCAGTAGTATACCTATGTAGAGAACATAGTGGGATGGGGCACTATGCAGGCTAAGATTCATAAATTTATTTGTGAAATAATTTCTCACATCCTAGTCATTATAATAATATCAAAAAAATTCATTTTAAATTATATCAAGCATATTTTGTGATTATAAGGAAAACCCCTATCCTATGGTGTGCGCTTGCATTGTATGATGGGACTTGGGGCTTATAATCATTCATTTTTCTAAAGTCATATTTTCAAAACTTGGTTTATGGTTGCTATGTTTAATTCTGGTTGCTATGGTTGTGCATGTACCCTTGGGAGGAAACCTGTTCCACCACTTGCAGCGTGGTCCCAAGATACCTTATTCAAATTAAGGCTAAATATTGTTAGACCCAAAAGTGGTTCTAACACCCAAATTGATTAAAAGCAAATAAGATGAGATAAAAATAATAATGAACACACAGGATTTATAGTGGTTCGGCGAAGAAATGCCTACGTCCACTTATCTTTCACTATATTCAATAATTCAGTTTCAAATACAATGTAAGATTCACTCAATTCCACTCACAACTCACTTTTGTTCAATCAATTGACAAAAACAAAAAATGAAAGATGATTTGGATTTTCCGGGAGTAATGGAGTTTGGATTATGGAGGTGGTTGAATTCTCAAAGTGCTGAAAAAAGATCCCTCTCTTTGTCTCCAGACGGGGTATTTATAGGTGTGAATTTTCCTGAAACTTGATCCGGGTCGGGGTCACATGTCATCCATCCCACTATCTTCGAGTTCGGATGAACTATTATGTTGACAGCGCATCAAAGAAACGAACGTTATAGGTAGGAATTAGTCATAGCCGGTCCGGTTATCCAGGCGATTTTGCAGGAGAATAACATGGATCACGGGTTCGGGTCGGAGACGCGCAAATAAGGGGTTCGGATCGGGTTACCCGATCCGAACCGGATTGGCTTGGGTGCGACTCTCCTTCTCTAATCTGCTCCGCTCCGTTCCATTGTTGTGGCAAACAGGTGGCTTTCCGATCCATTCAAGATTTAGTTGCCCTCCGATCCGATTAGATATGCCTTACCAATCCACTCAGTAGGAGCTCACCGATCCGAACAGAGGCCCCTTTCCGACCCGAACCGATGGTTTGCTCTGACCCGATCCGAACAGCTGCTGCTATCTAATCTAGATTGTAGTGTCTTCTCCAATCCGAACCGAAGTCTTCTAATTAAAAATGCCCTTCAATGTTTGGTTTCTTGACTTTGTGCTGCCTAGTTCACAAAGTAGGCTAACATTTTGCCCCCTCAAAGGATGCTTCTGTTGTATACGAAGCGTGCTTTGATGTCGTTTGAATGCTAGTCCTTGAATCAGAACAGTCAGAAAGTCACTTCTGTTCGTTTGTGAAGATGCGTTGCTTCATGAAGACATGTCTCTTATTGTTTATATATATGTCATAAAACACTTGATTCATTTTCTTCATTTTTGAGTCAAGTCCAGAAGTCCTTCTCAACATATAGTATTCTTCTTAAGTGTGTTCTTTCCTAGTTTTTCTTTTGAATCCAGTTCGAATGCTAGAGGAATGCACAGATTTCTACTCGGTTCGGATGCTAGAGGAACGTACAGATGTCTATCCGGTTCGAGTCGGACACCGAACCGAGTCGCAATACCGAACTGGGTAGATGGGTCAGAAGACGTGGGCTGGCTTGGACTTGGTCCGAACGGAGTAAAATTCGGGGAATACAAATAGTCATCTCAAGTCTTATATAAACTCACTCACTTAAGCTCTTCTATCTTTCTTTTACTCTCAGCTTTACACCAAAACTCTATTTCCTAAAAATTCCAAAAACTCTAAAACTTCTCGTTTCAATCTTCGAATAAAAACATCTAGGTATTTTGAATCTTCTGATTATTTACGTAATAACTAACTTTAGCTATAATTTGCGGTTAAGTCGAACGATTGGAGTGTGGTATTTGTTGAACTCCGACGCCTGGATCTCCTCCACCGTCTATCATCGTCGTTGATGGCGTCTTCGCCGTCTCGAGGTAGCAACGGGGGTCATTGGGATCTAGCGTTAAACATTCAAGCATATAAACGCTTAACTTTGTTTGGGTTTAGTGAAATTTGAAGACGAGAAAGGGGAGAATAGAAATTGGGTTCGGTTCGGGTAAGGAAGTGCTGAAGCAGCGGAGGTGAGGACAAGTTCATATGTTAGGATCGGGTCGGAATGAAATGCGAGGTGGAGAAAGCCATGCTGGCCCGACCAGGTCGGATTGGAGGAAGAGATAGAGACAGGAAAAGAACGTGTGGATCCTTTCGTTTGCTGAACCGCTCCGAATGCTTATTCCGATCCGGTTTTAAACTGCCAAATACGAACGTTCTCTCCGAACCAAACCATATGCAGACCCGAGCCGATCCCAGCTTTATGCACGTCCGATCCGAACCGAACCATAAGCACACCCTACCCGAACCGAACGATATACATATTCCAACTCAAAGCACTAGACTTTATCCAATCAGGGTTAATCAATGCTTGACATAATCTTCAACTTAATGAACAGTTAGGATAGTGCCTTGCGGACACAAACGAACATTAAGAACAACTTGGACTATCACTTTTTCTTCAAAGCTTCGTCTTGCATTGCTGTACTTTTATTTTACATTTCCCACATTTGCTGCACACATTTTAGTTCACACACATACACAGGGGGGCACGGGATAATTTACTCTAATCCGTGCTATTGCTTCTTCAATAGTTCTATGACAATGAGGCCCAGACGCTCTTCCCGCCTAGCTGAGAGGAAAGAAGCCCCGGAAACTTCTAACAAAATCACTCTTGAGGATATATCTTCTTCGTCTGATCCAGAATGGGATAGTGAGGGTCCTGACTACGGGGTTGGAGATCGAGAAAGCAACGAGGCGTCTTCGGAGAATGAGGCTTCTCTGGGTTTTGAGGAGGAAGGAGGGATTGGTGACAATCGGGCACCCGATGAATTTGAATCAGCCATCATATTGGAATCACCCTCGGACTCCGTTGAATCAACAATTGACAACGATCGACTTGTCCGAATTTGCCTAAAATACGGGATAATGAAAAAGGACGCTCTAGTGCCTTCACGCTCTGACCGCCCCCACAACCCTCCAGAAGGATATATGACGGTCACTCGATTGATGTGCATGGTTGGTGCCATTCCTCCATTCTCCCCATTCATCGTTGATTTCTTAAGACAAATGCGGATTGCCCCCATGCAGTTGCATCCCAATTCATATGCCTATTTGCATACCTTGTACATAGCATATCGTGAAATCCTAGGCATAGAGCTCACGTTCGATGACGTTCACTTCTTCTCTAATTTCAAGCATCGGACCCGAGAAACTCCATCCTTCTGCTACTTTGAATCAGTTCCAAAGAGGAAGATAATCTCTGCACCATTTAGCAGTAAAGCTGGAGATTCCAGACTTGAATGGTTCTACGTGAAGCAACAGCCTGGATGCGCCAGGAGATGGACAAAATCAAGTAAAGCGTTGATTTTCTAAGTCCGGACTCTATGCACTTGAATCATCACCCTGACTTGTTTTCCTTTTTATTTGCAGTCGACAATCCCAAACAGATATCAGATCAGGTGTTCTTCGATCGGATGCATCAACTTCTTAATGGCGATCAAAAATTCTTGACTATCGACGAGGTCCTTAAAGATGAATACCTTCACTTTTATGGGTTGTTGTCTGTTTTTCGTAGCATTGGACATGGGACGGTTCCATACGCGTACATTCCTCCAGTGGAGGTAGTCCCAGAAATAGGAGAAGGCTCAGGAATTCCTACAGCGCCTCTTCACACTTCACCTTCTCCATCTTCTACGCAAGATGATGAATTGGCTAATCTGGCCGAAAAGCATCGTGAGGGATACATTGCCCCCGAGGAAACTACCTCCCTAGACAAATCAAAATCCTCCCAAGAGTCGCCACTCCATGCTTCCGAAGGGGATGTTCATAACACTGATGAGCACATATTTCAGTGGTTGGGAGATCTCCCCTTACCTGAGACTATATATACTTCAGAGGATTTCAGGAAGGATCCTTTAGTCTTCACCTCTTTTGAAGAAACTACTCCCGCTAAGGCCAAAGAGCCTGCCCGCACTAGTCTAGCTTCAGACTCGGGTTGGTTGGAGGGACACACACACCACTTAGGATGCACTTTACACCATAGCATTAGCATTTATTGCACTTCTTTCTCCATGAATCCATTAATTCTAAACTTCGTTTGTTTTACCATGCAGGTACAATGTCTCGATCCTATTATGATATAAGAAAGCTTCGTCGCAGCATGTCCAATCCTCCTCAGGACGTCGAGTATGATCGCCGGGATGATCGTGGTAGGGAGGAGAGAAGACCTTATGATCCCTATCGTTCTCGACCTTCACGCTCCCGCTCACCAGTTCGACCGGAACAAGAGAAATATAAGAGCTATCAAGGTCGCAGGGAGGAGGATAGACCACCATCTAAAGATTCCACTTCCTCCCATGAAAAGCGGAGTAGAGAGAAAAATCCTCCAAGAGAAACCGGGTCTCGAAGTAAGCAAAAGGTCCCTGCTACTAAACGACCTAGGTCGGATAAAGAGACTACTGAATCCTCTTCACATAGGGGCTCCGAATTATCAATTCCCGCTCCTCCCCCACTAGATGCGGGAACTGCGGTAAAGCTGGCATATTTAGAGGAGCAATTTCCCGAGCACTACTTCGAGACTCTGACCTTTCTACCTTCCCTTGAACCTATTTCTTCTAATTGGGCAGATGAGGCCAAGGCAAAGATTGATTTGGTGGAAAAACAATATTCCGAGATGTTCAAGTATTCACGCAATCTTTCTAGAATCATCCGCACTCTAATGACAAATGCTAATTCAATGCAAAAGACCGCGGAGGAGGATGCTAAGGCCTTAAAAGCTCTAGGAAAAGATTTAGAAGATACTCAGGCTCAGTTAGCTGTCGCTCAAAAGAACGCTTCTAACTTCAAACAACAATTCGAGGACATACAGAAGCGTTATCATGACTTGCTTGAGTCTCACACTCAGGAGCGCTCTGAACTAAAAAAGCAAGCTGACGAGGCCAAGTCAGAAGCTGCTAAAACACACCTTGCTTATGCTGAGCTTGAACAGAAAAACGCCGAGTTAGCAAAAAGGAGTGTTGAATTAGAAAAGAAGAATGCTGACTTGGCTTCGAAGTTGTTGGAGGCAGAAAACAGGGCTGCTCTGGCCGAGGGCAATGTGGAGTGTGCTACTAAATCTGCGGAGGAGGCCCGCAAGCAATTATCTGAGGCGGAGGCTGAGATTCAGGGCTTCGGCGAGCTAATGATTGAATTCTTCGTGCACATTATTCGTCGTCGAAACATTTCTTGGATCGAGGACTATCCATCCACTCTGGTTCAAGTATGGAATCAAATCGTCGAGTGGGAAAAAGAAGAACTTAAGGTCGATTCCCTTGATGAAGATAAACTGATGGAGAAATACTTGAGAGATGATGAACCGGAGCGCCTAGCTGAAGGACGCCGCCTTATTGCTGAGGCCATGGAAGAAGAGAGACGGAAGTCTAAACAAAAAACCATTCTCGAAGCTGGTTCCTCTTCTTCTGCTCCTGCAACTCCCGAAGTAGAAGGGTATGATCCCGAAAATCCGGGAATTTCGCGAACATCTCTGTTATCTCCCATTCCTGAAGCAACACCAGAGGCAGTAGCCACCCCCGCAGAAAAGCCTTCGGAAGGTATCCCTATCTTTTCTCCTCAATTTGCCAAAGCTATTTCTACCTTTCGCCACGTGATTGAACAATCAATGAGAGACCCTTTGTTTTCGCCTGAATTGATAACCGTTGCTTCTCATTCTGTAGGTGTTGAATCATCTAAAAAGACAGATGTAGCTCAAGGAGCTGCTGCTGGGACAAAGCCCGCTGATAGGACCAAAGAAGGGGAAGACAAGGCTGCTTCTATAGACTCGGGAGAAGGAAATGAGCCAACTAAGGTCACCACTAGCAGCTTTAAAGGACGATGGAGGAGACGGGGGGCATGAAGAGGAACCGGAAGTTGCAATAACTGGGGAGTCGAAAAGCGCTGATGACGTTACCTTGGCTGCCATGAAGGCTGATCAAGATAAGCGCTTGCAATTAAAGGCCGAAGAACTAGACCCTGAGGTCCTCAAGCCCCTCGCAGTTGTGGATGCGGGATCAAGGTTAGTTGTTAAGCTCTCAACTAGATCTATTACCGAAGAACTTGCTAAAAAATCTTCTCTTGATTCCAGTGTCCCGCCCTCCGGGAAGAAGTCTACTGGCTCCAGTACCGCATCTTCAGGGAAAAAGAAATCAAAACGAATCCTGACTGAAGCCGAGAAGGAAGCAAAGGATGCGGAGAAAGCCGCCAAGAAATCTAAGGCTCATTCCAAACCTAAGTAGCGGATTCCCCTGTATCTTTTTAGCATCTTTGTGAACCAATAATTGCTGCTGCAAAAGCAGCGCCTGCACTTTCTTTTTTAGTTATTTCCCTGTACAAACTCATTTATTTGTAAATAAAAATAATTCACTTTTTGCAATGTTTATTTGTTAGTAGTTCCGCACTTATGTACAAATGCATGTCTGTAGTTATGAAACGAAGTTGTGGAAGGGGGAAATATGCGTATGCATACGTGTCCCCAGTCAATTTCCACAAGTTATTCAATGCTTAACCAAGCAATCTGAAAGCTCCCGATTTTTTGACGGGATAACACTTCCTGTGCTGTCAGTACCTGTCGTTTTTTCTGGCATTTCTTTTATGCTCTCCCTCTTTCTCTTGAGAGTTAGAGTTCGAGTTCAGTCATCTGTTTATTCCCCGGTCGTTCAACGGGAAAAAATTTCTTTCTCGGCGCTCAGTTGGAGACGCCTTTATACTCTCTTTCTCTCTGGAAAGTTAGAGTTAGGAGGAGAATTTCCTTTTCAGCGCTCAGTCGGAGACGCTTTTATACTCTCTCTCTTTCTCTGGAGAGTTAGAGTTAAGAAGAGAATTTCTTTTTCAGCGCTCAGACAGAGACGCTTTTATACTCTCTCTCTTTCTCTGGAGAGTTAGAGTTAAGAATGTCGTTTTCTCATTCTTTTATGTCTTATTGCACAAATAATCGTTGTGCTTCTTTTTGTGTCAAAACTGTTTTCAACCTTTTTAGGCTTTGAGTTATCCTATATTTTATAATCACAACAGAATAACTGATGAATGTAAATGCATAAAAGTAAATAACACACGATATTTTTATAGTGGTTCGGCTAAGTCGTAGCCTACATCCACTTTATAGTCCTTTATTCATATCATCATATTTTCCCAAAGCAAAGCGTGCCTTATTACAGAGTTCACAGGAAACAAAAAGTACAGCATTTCTAATCCAAATATCGCATTAAGTGTTGGGCATTCCATGCTCGAGGGACTTCTTCGCCATCTACGGTCGTTAACTTGAAGGTTCCTTTTTCAACTTTCCGTTGGATGACAAAGGGTCCTTCCCATTTTGGGCCAAGGTGAGGAAGAGATGGAAAAACTCTTTTTAGCACCAAATCTCCTGGTTCAAAAGCTCTGAGGCGAACTTTTTTGTCATAATAGCGTGCCATCTGACGCCGATGTCTTGCTGCACGCAAGTCTGCTTCGTCCCTTTTCTCTTCGATTTCATCAAGAGACTCAAGTAAGAGCGCCCGATTCGTCATTGGGTCATAATACGTCACCCTGTGGGAAGGAACTTCCAGTTCAACTGGAATTACTGCTTCTGAACCAAAGGAAAGAGAGAAAGGGGTATGACCGATGGCTGTCTTAAATGTTGTTCGATATGCCCACAAAGCTAGGGGCAATTCATCAACCCACCTTGCCTTCGCACGCTCTAATCGCTTCTTGAGGATGGATTTTATTACCTTGTTTATTGCCTCTACTTGCCCATTCGATTGCGGATAGGCAACTGCAGTATATCGTTTGTCTATCTTATACTTCTGGCAAAAATTTCTGAATTCAGTGCTATCAAACTGGGTCCCGTTGTCAGTAATAATCGTCCTTGGGATCCCGAATCGGCATATAATATTTTTGACCACAAAACTTATCACCTTTCTTGTTGTGATCTTAGTCAAGGGCTCAGCTTCCACCCACTTCGTAAAATAGTCCACGGCTACTATTGCATACTTGGCTCCTCCTTTAGCAATCGGTAAAACTCCAATGATATCAATTCCCCATGTGGCAAATGGCCAAGGACTCACCGTTGATTTAAGTTGGGTCGACGGTGCCCTGGGGATTTTGGCGAATCTCTGGCACCTATCGCAGCGTCGTGAATAATCAGCTGCATCTTTATTGATTGTAGGCCAGAAGTATCCGTATCGCAATATCTTCTTTGCTAAAGTTTGACCTCCTGTATGATCTCCACACTCACCTTCGTGTAGTTCTCTTAGTACACGCTTGATGTCGTCGTGTGCGATGCATCGTAACAGGGGCATAGAAAATCCTTGTCTATAGATAATACCATCTTGTATGACATATCTGGTAGCTTTGCGGACTACAGCTCTTTTCTCACTTTTCTTTGATGGGAGTGTCCCATTCTTAAGGAAATTCTTAATTGGAGTCATCCATGTCTCCTTCTATGGTTCTGCTTCAAAGGTAAATTCAATATCCATTGACTCAAAGCTTGGCGATTCCAACGTTTCAATTGGAATTATTTCAGTCTCCTCTGGATTATCAGAACTTGCCAGCTTTGCTAGTCTATCCGCTTTCTGGTTTTCAAGTCTGGGAATATGTGTTATGCTGTACCGATCTAAGCTATTCAATAGCTCTTTCACTTTCTTGAGGTAGGCGATAAGTCGAGGTCCTCGAGCCACGAATTCCTCTCGTACTTGACAAACAACAATCTTAGAGTCACAAAATATGTCCATCATTTTCACTCCGAGGTCTTTAGCAAGTTTCAGCCCGGCAATCAGGGCTTCATATTCAGAGTCATTGTTAGTTGCCGAAAATTCTAATCGCAGGGCGTAATATAGTGACCGTCCCTCGGGAGTGACTAAGACAATTCCAGCTCCGGACCTTCGGTCATTCTTAGCTCCATCTGTATATAATTTCCACGGATTCATCTCTAGCTCATCCTCGGACTTAACCACTCGGTCATTGATTATTTCCTCCTCTGGAATGGTGAACTCCGCAATAAAGTCTGCTAGAGCTTGCCCCCTGATTGACTTTCATGGTTGAAAGTTCAAATCAAACTGGCTTAGTTCTATGTTCCATTTGATCAACCTTCCCGATGCTTCGGGTCTTTGCAATACCTGCCTTAAGGGCTGGTCGGTTTATATGGTTATTGGATGGGCTTGGAAATAGTGGCGAAGTTTTCGGGATGCGATCAGGAGGCTGTAAGCGAGCTTCTCAATTTTTGGGTAATTGCGTTCTGCCGCTGCTAATTTCTTACTTACATAATACACCGGCCTTTGTACTTTGTCTTCTTCTCGAACCAGAGCCGTGCTGACAGCATGAGCCGAGACTGCCAAATAAACAAATAATTCTTCGTGATCTACAGGCTTTGATAAAATCGGCGGTTTCTCTAGCAGTTCTAACAGATTTTGAAAGGCCTCAACACAATCCGGAGTCCACTGGAAGTTCTTCTTCCCCCTTTTTATCAAATCAAAAAATGGAACACATTTATCTGTGGCTTTGGAGATGAATCTACTTAGCGCCGCTACTTTCCCTGCCAGACTTTGGACGTCTTTAATTCTCCTCGGTTCTTCAATGTTTCTAATCGCTGCTATCTGGCTATGGTTGATTTCAATTCCTCGGGAACTCACAATAAAGCCAAGGAACTTTCCCGATGCCACTCCAAATGAGCATTTCAGAGGATTCAATTTCATCCGGTACTTTCGCAAGATACCAAACATTTCCGCTAAGTCTTGCGTATGACTGGAAGACTGCTTTGATTTGACAAGCATATCATCCACATAAACTTCCATAGTTTTTCCTATTTGATCATAAAACATTCTATTTACCAAGCGCTGATAAGTAGCTCCAGCGTTTTTTAACCCGAATGGCATTACAACATAACAATATAGCCCCAAATTCGTAATGAAACTCGTATGCTCTTGGTCTGGTACGTGCATAGGAATTTGGTTGTATCCAGAGTATGCGTCCATGAAGGAAAGAAGTTCATGACCTGCTGTCGAATCTACAAGCTGGTCAATCCTGGGAAGCGGGAAACTATCTTTTGGGCAAGCCTTGTTTAAATCTGAAAAGTCAATGCAAGTCCGCCACTTTCCGTTTGGCTTCTTTACTAAGACGGGATTCGATATCCAATCGGGATATGTCGAATCTCGAATAAATCCATTCTGCTTCAACTTCTCTACTTCCTCTTTGAGAGCAGCCGACCTCTCTGGGCCCAGCATGCGTCTCTTTTGCTTCACAGGTGGATGCTTCGGATTTACATTCAATTTGTGACTTATAATGGATGGCGATATCCCACACATGTCAGCATGGGTCCAGGCAAACACGTCCAGGTTTGCCTTCAAGAAGTCCGTTAGTTCTTTAGCTCGACGTGGATCCAATTGAGAACCAATTTTCAAAACTTTTGTCGGATCAGCTTCATCAATGGGAATTTCCACTGTCGCTTCATTAGGAGTTGCATTCCTAGCCTCTGGCTCCTCGTCTTTTCTAGGATCCAGGTCTTCAGGTGTTCCTTTGGGCAACTCCTTTGGGGTCAATTTCTCTAATTGCTATGCCGAGTCCCCCTTTGAAGGAGATGAGGCATCCTTACTCTCAACGTCAAGTCCTTTCATCAACATTTTTAACTCGGCCACATAGCAGGCCCGTCCAGAAACCTGATCCCCTCTCATTACTCCAGTTCCGGCTTCAGTTGGGAACTTAAGTTACAGACACCAAGGGGCGATACAAACTCTAAATTCAGCGAGGGCAGGTCTTCCCAAAAATGCGTTATAAGGCGAATCTACGTCCAATACTACGAACTGAAGCATTCGCACTCTTCTACGTTCTCCTTGCCCCAGGGTCACGGGCAACTCTATGTAACCCATGGGAGCTGTCGACGCCCCGTTGAAGCCTCTAATCCATCCTTCACAAGGCTTCAAATCTTCGGGCTCAAGCTTCATCTGATCAAATGACTTCTTGAACAAGATATTAACGGAACTTCCGTTGTCTACTAATACCTTATGGACCAAAGCCGACCCAATAGTGGTAGTAATAACCAACGGATCATTGGTGGGTGATTGTATCCCAGTATTGTCTCGGCTTCGAAATACCACGTCGTCGAACATGGTCTTCTGTTGTTTTATTGGAGCGACATCTTCCAAATCATCACCTTCATTCACGTCTAGATGCTTGGCAGCATTCACATATTGATCCATTGATCTGAAACTTCGGATTGCCGGGTGAGGTCCGCCTACTATGGAGTTGATGACAATCCCTTTACCTTTCTGCTGCGCTGTGGGCTTGGGAGCAGGTAGGATTTGTTTTGGAGCCTGCTCCCCTTGCCCCCTGTCCCTCGGGGCAACCTTGTACTCATCCAACTTTCCTTCACGCAGCATCTTCTCAATCACATCCCTCAAATGCCGGCATTCATTGGTCGAATGCCCATGAGTTCCGTGAAACAAGCAAAATTTCCCTGTCGCCATTTCTTTCTCGGTCGAATCACGAGGTGGCGGTCTTTTGTACTGCAACACATTGTACGTATCCAGGTAAATATTTTCCAGGGTGTCATTCAATGGTGTATAATTCTCGTAGTTCTGGAATCGGGGTCTTTTGTTAGGGTCATTTCCCCTATTTCTGTTTCTTCTGTTACCGCTCGAATTACGGTTATTGTTGTTGTTTCCCCCGCTTCCAGCATTGCTGTTTCCACCCTTGTTTCCTACATTTACTTCAACCTTGCCAGAACTTTCTCCCGACTGCTTCACGGTGATACTACTCTGCACATTCTCCTTTGAAGCTGTCTCAGACTTTCTTTTTCGGTTCGCCCTGGCTTCCTCTCGTCTTAGATAAATATCAGCTTTTTCGTAGAATATCTCCCTCGTGGAGGGTGTTTTCCCAGAAAGGTAGTCTCCAAACTCAGATTCAGGATCGACTCCTTCCTTCAACGCCATCAGAATAGTGGGCTCATGCGGGTCACTGACCTCAGTTACAGCTTGGTTAAAACGATCAAGATATGCCCTTAAAGATTCTCCTGGTGCCTGTTTGATTCTCGATAATTCAATAACACTTTTGGACTTTCGGGCATGTAGTCGGAACTGGTTCATGAAACGCTCGCTTAGTTCCTTGTAATTAGAAATCGAACGAGGAGGAAGTCGGGTAAACCAGAACAATGCCACATCTTCTAGGTAGATTGGGAATGCTTTGCACTTCACTTCATCTGGGGCAGCAGCAGCATTCATGAGCCACGAATACCTCATCAAATGCTGTCCCGGATCAGTCCTTCCGTTATACTTGTCCATTTGCGGCAAGTTAAAGCGTCGGGGAAATTGGAAGTCGAGGATATCGTCGGTGAAGGGAGTATGGCTTCGCTCAATGCCATAGTCTTCATTTGTATAATTCCGGCTCTCGGACATAATTTGGCGAACCATTGCCTGTACATCAGCATTAGTTAGGGGCCGCTCAGGTTCCCTGGCCCTAGTACCCGAGTTCCTTCTGGGCTCTTGCTCAGGAGATGCCCTTCTTCTTCGAGCTGCCTCTGCTCGATTCCGTTCCCTGTGTTCCCGGTCGATCTCGGGAGAAGGGGACTGAAGTCTTCGCCCCCGAGTGGGGTCATTGTTTCCTAATGCTCGTGCGATATCCTCACGAGATCCCAACGATCCAAGTGTCCGCTGCTCCACGTTCTGAGGTCGTTCGAGTGGCCTTCGTTCACGGGGCCTCCCTTCCTCGGAAGATGAAGATTGATCTACTGGTGTGTGACGAACCGGTGATGGCGTTCTCTGTCGACGGAGTTCACTAATCTCCCGACTCATGAGCCTCATATTTCCCTGCATCATGAGATTAGTGCGCTCGTGAACTTTCATGGCCTCCCTTGTGCTCTCAAGCATGTCAAGCAAGCGTGAAAAATCTCCTTGAGTGATGGGCGCAGATGGATTGACCTGATCACCAACCCTGGCGGCTGGAATTGGAGCATTCGTAGGGACTCGAGTAGAGGTTCCAGCTTCACCAAGCATCGGGTCGGGTCGGAGGTAAGAGGTCGGATCGGATCGGAGCTGGGGTGCCTGGTCGGATCGGTACGCAGCAAGCAGCTCGGGTCGGTTCAGATTGGGGGAATGCACTGCTTCAGAGTCTCCTATCCGGATCGGATCGGAGCTCTCCCCCTGCTGTCGGCTCGGATTTCCTGCATTGATTCTTCCTGCTGCTGAACTCTTCCCCCGAGACCTTGTTACAACAGCATTTTGCTGATCTTCTCCAGCTCCATTTCCTCGAACAGACTGAACTTCCTTGCCTTTTCCTTTGGCCATGAGTCTTTGACAATCACTTCAACAAATGTAAAAAAGCGGAGAAACTTAAGGATTCACTTCTTTGAACTCAACGGTCCAAAAAGTAGAAAGAGATCCCGAAAAATAAAGAATTTAGATGAGGATTCTCAGTGAAAGCACCAAAATGTTAGACCCAAAAGTGGTTCTAACACCCAAATTGATTAAAAGCAAATAAGATGAGATAAAAATAATAATGAACACACAGGATTTATAGTGGTTCGGCGAAGAAATGCCTACGTCCACTTATCTTTCACTATATTCAATAATTCAGTTTCAAATACAATGTAAGATTCACTCAATTCCACTCACAACTCACTTTTGTTCAATCAATTGACAAAAACAAAAAATGAAAGATGGTTTGGATTTTCCGGGAGTAATGGAGTTTGGATTATGGAGGTGGTTGAATTCTCAAAGTGCTGAAAAAAGATCCCTCTCTTTGTCTCCAGACGGGGTATTTATAGGTGTGAATTTGCCTGAAACTTGAACCGGGTCGGGGTCACATGTCATCCATCCCACTATCTTCGGGTTCGGATGAACTATTATGTTGACAGCGCATCAAAGAAACGAACGTTATAGGTAGGAATTAGTCATAGCCGGTCCGGTTATCCAGGCGATTTTGCAGGAGAATAACATGGATCACGGGTTCGGGTCGGAGACGCGCAAATAAGGGGTTCGGATCGGGTTACCCGATCCGAACCGGATTGGCTTGGGTGCGACTCTCCTTCTCTAATCTGCTCCGCTCCGTTCCATTGTTGTGGCAAACAGGTGGCTTTCCGATCCATTCAAGATTTAGTTGCCCTCCGATCCGATTAGATATGCCTTACCAATCCACTCAGTAGGAGCTCACCGATCCGAACAGAGGCCCCTTTCCGACCCGAACCGATGGTTTGCTCTGACCCGATCCGAACAGCTGCTGCTATCTAATCTAGATTGTAGTGTCTTCTCCAATCCGAACCGAAGTCTTCTAATTAAAAATGCCCTTCAATGTTTGGTTTCTTGACTTTGTGCTGCCTAGTTCACAAAGTAGGCTAACAAATATAATACTCAAATGTATTTCATTTAGTCAAAACCAAAACATGTGTCTAATAGGGCTAGTAATTCTAGCCTAACCTATTAAAAATTTACGCATGATGAATAACTACTAAACCTAAGGAAATATACCACACCTAACGATATCGTAATACTGAGACATAATGTTTAGCATAAGCATGAAGCCTTAAAATCGCCATTAACTAATTAAGAGGTGGATAACTAACTTCTTGCTATCACATTAGGAGGTTAATTATTATATTTCCACTTAAGACCTCATTACAAATATAAGGTAAGGTTAATCCTTCCGATCACTTGATACCCAAGGATGACCTATTGATCACTTAATACCTTACTACGTGGTTTATACTACCCTAATATATATTAGATGACACTAAATACTAATTCCTACTAATTTAAAGATTTTGCATTCATGCACATAATCATGCCCCACATAAGATGAGAGATAGTAAGCAATCACTTATTACCTGTAGGACAAGTAGACGACATCTCGCCATTTATGAACTTCCCCCGGCTGACTGCCTCGTTGCTATCTAGCTATCCTTGTTAAATAATCCCCTTAGTCACTCAATACTTCCTGTAGAATAGGCATACTTTTGGGTAACTCCAGGGCGGTTATTTAATATCTAATCCCAAGGCGGACCCTCAACCCAATAACCTTACTACCTAGAGGAAGCAGACTAATGTGGAGATTATCAAACACGTACCCAATAAGCCATTTAATTATTCTTGACTATGGGGAGGTAAGCTATGTGATCGCTTAATACCCTTTAAAGGGTGGATATAAATACTTTAATACCTTTACCCCGAAGTAGACTATGCTTATGAATTATTTCCTTTTCAAGGTTTCCTATTTTGGTACGAGAGGTGGGAACATCGCACATGAGATAAACCTTCTAATAGGAAATAAACCTCGTTACACAATTAATTACCCTTCCAGGTTCCTATAGTTAATGAAATCTAACCTTAGTTTTTTATATATCTAACTATTGGAAAGTACAGACTTCTATCAGATAATGCAACTGACCTTGCAGTATTAATCTACTAAGTCCAATTCCTATTTCAAATTATAATAATCCTGGATTAACTAGGAATTTATAACTTCCTACCTGTGATATTTATTTATTGATTACTTATTGGCCTTAGCATTTACTATGTAATCAATCCTTCCTCTTTCTATTCCTTTTATTATTAATAGTTAGGTTACCTACCTCTAATGACTCTAATGACCATATTTCCTAAGGCATCAATTAACTTATTAAATTCCATTTATGACACTAACGGTCATATTTTCCTAAGGCATTTATTGTACTATTCATATCAATCCCATTTTAATTCTAATATGTCTATTGTAACTCCCACTTATTACTATATATTTAACTCCACTAATTTCTTATTTCTGTATTTATAAATATATATTTATTATTTATCAGATTCCCTAATTGGAGTCGCAATTCCTTTTCCTAGCACAAGTCAAATTGTAACCATTTGGCATGCTTATCTTATTCAATTTATTTTCCCCAAATCAAAGATGGTTACAATATTCCTTACTTTGTTTATAACCTTATTTGTAGCAAATCAAATTGATTTATTGTTGTAACGGTCATGATACCTATTTCCGTTTATTATGAATTATATTCCCTTATATGTTTCCATAAAAATAGAAATTATTCAAACACTCAACAATTTCAACAAACATTTATTATAATTATATATTTGCATTATTTACGTTAATTCAGACGAATATGAGTATACATATATTTTTGTTTAAGCTCATTTTATGTTTCTACTATATTTTATTTTACTATTATTAACTATTTATATTTCTGTCCAAATTAAGGACAAAAACAAACCTTTTATGTTTAATATTATTTAAGATTCAAAATATTATAAAAAGGATAATAACTATAATTATTGTAGAATTTATCCAAAATAATCAAAAAAAGAATATAGGCATATTTCAAATCACAAGAAATAAGAAATATATGTTTCTGGAACAATTGTTGTAAACTACATACAAGAATACGTGAATTTGCACATTCGTTCCTAATTGTTTTGTACATATTACTTGCTGATTTGAAACAATGCCCGTTTTATTAAAAAGAACTAAAAGGGAGTTTCTACAATATCCAAGTAGAAACACTACAACAAAATGACCCTATTACAATGGTGGAACACCGTTGTAATATATATTTTACAACGGTGGGCTAACCGTCGTGTATTAAGAAGTTGTAATAGACTAAAAACTTTTACAACTTTTTTGCACCGGTGCAACACTGTATATTTCACAACTTTTATACACCGTTGTATTAAACTTTATTACAACAGTTATGCACCATTATAATAATATCCACTACAATTGTTATGCACCGTTGTGATTAACATTTTGGTCTTAAAAAAAATAGACATCTTTTGCAACTTAAAAGAACAATACGGTAAGCATAGCAATACTCCATAAGAAAATCAGATATTACAGTTATTTGTAAACTAATTTATTAAAATACTCAAATATTCAGTATTACAAACAATAAGTTTTAGACAACATTTCGTGCATTACAAACAATAAGTTTCAGATATTACAGAGCTTGATGCAGTCTGAACTCAAAAGACATAGAAGCCTTGCTACATGGTCACATATGAAAATCTTCACATCTGATTTACCAGTGGTCATTATCATAACCTTTTGCTACAATTTGCAATCGTCGTCCTTGCACCCATGACTTCTCCAGAAAGGCATATTTTGATAAAATCATATAAACTTTTTAGTATAAGATTGTCAGTATTCTCTGCATATAACTTGGTTGGAATGGACGGTAATGTGCACCATAATGAAGTACAAGTAGTACACATGCATACTAATCAACAATTGCATATAAAATATTAAAATGCAACTATGTTATAATTCACAATTTGTACAGCACGAGTTTCTAACCATTTAGTATAGTCCAAAGTCATAATAGTAGGGATGCACTTCACTGTTTTACAGCATACATTATGATTTATTTATTTCTAAAAAAATCAAGCATTTTTATTTTATTTCTATTACATATATGTTGCACCCATGCCCGAAGATTCTTAACTATGATGCTTATCACATGTTCATTTTCAACAATTAGAAGATTTTGCACATATATACACTCTACTAAGCATAAACTAATGGAAATGTTTATGTACTTTCAATGTAAGATTTTTCTCTGTAGTTATCTTTCGTCTTTGTTTTCTTTTACTGCAAGGACTAAAAACAGCACGCATGTGATTAATTCTGCTTTTACTTTCAAATAAGTTGAGATAGAACTAGAATTCAAAACCATACCAATAACACTACTACAGCCACATACCAATTGCAGGTTGTCTCAAATTATAGAGACATTCGAAAAAAGTGAAGAATCATTTGATAGAGCATCTTAGCTACAACAACAAGGCTCACCGCTCATGGTTTATCCTAGAGCGTGTTCAACTTACAAGTGTACAAATACTCTTCTGTAACCACTGCAATGATGTCGATCTCCATCAAATAACAAGTGTCCAGATCAATACTACAAGTTGGAGAAATAATAAGCTACACTTTTAAAAAAATATGTGTCAAAAGGTCAATACCTGTTGCATGTGGAAGTGGTCTGAGATGATCAGATCTCGGGGCTGAGGACAAATCAAACGCCAACAAGCTTGAGGAAGTTCCAATTACGATCTGGAATGCCTGCGCTGGACTTCTAGTTGAGGCTCGCGTTCCCTACTGTCATCATACGCGCCATCATCAAGCAATCCGATCTCAGTCCAGAACCTTCATCGGCATCTCCATCAGCCTCGTTGATCAACACCAAAAGCATCGCAAGCCGGCTCAGATCTGAAGGACGAAGTGCTCACAGCTACCTCCGATTCGAAGTAGATCCACTTCGGTTCAAAGTAGATCCGCTTTGATCCAGGTCTGCATTAAATGGAAAGCAATTTAAGATTTAGAAAGGAGGTCGTCAAATATAGAAGGGGATATCGATTTTGTTTAGATTTGTCCAGATGATTTTAATTTAGGGTATAGTAAAGGACGTCAAATTGAAAAGGCAGCCCGCCTTAATTTTCACATTTCCCTCTTAAATTTTGATTTAGAACGTGAGTTTCTAACCAAAATTTTTGTTTTTCCACCTAAACCAGTTAATAATAAAATCATAGATTTATAAAGGACACGAGTTTCCACCTAAACTTATCATGTAAAAGTTACTAATTATTACTTATAAAAAACTTAACATTAATTATTAAGAAACAATTACTAATCTTTTTGGCAAAGCATAATTACTATTTATTAATTATTCTTAAATTTTAATATTAATATTATTAGTTATTAAATATTAGCAATTATTAATTTCGAATAGGCCACTATTATAAAATTATAAAAAAGAACTGCTCAAAATAAGTTTGTACAATTTTCAAATAAAACTGTTGAAATAGTTACTACCAAATCAAATATTATTTATTTATAATAGTTATTTTTTAACTTTTACTTAGTTCTACTTAGATATAATCAATTAATAATTATTAAAAGCTTATAATGTACATTACTAATTATTGATTAATAAGTAGTTAACATACATTAACTATTAAAAATAAATTACTACTTGTTAAATATTAATTATTTTATAATAGTTAATAAATATCATTGATTCCTAAGTTTATTATTAATTAGTAAATATTATAAAATATTAATATAATTTGAATATAGATATTATAAACATGAAGTTTGTAATAGGCATTTATTACAACTAGCAAAATGAAAAGTTGTTAAAAATATGTTTATTACAATGGTGCTTTTACCACCGTTGTAAAAAACATTTATTACAACGATGCTTTTACCACCGTTGTAAAATTAAAGTTGTAATATGGTGTTTTTTTTGTAGTGGCCCCAACAACATCAAACCTAAACAGCATAATCTTTAATCAAATATGTCAAAAACCATTAACCAACCCTAAAGCTAAGGATCAGGAATAAAACTACAATTCTAAAAATGGTTTTGGGACTGATTTACATATCTAAGGTGTATACAATAAGCACAATAACCTAAAAACAATTATAGGGAATAATATAACAAACTTAATAAGCCTACAAATTTTCAATATTCAAACCACAACCTATTATATTCAAATTTGAAAAATAAAATAAACTAATTTGAAAAACTTTTAGGCAAACATTTTAGATCTATTACAGATGAACTAATCAGGTTATTATAAATGATGTATATAAACTTCCTACTCATTTAAAGCTACCTAAGTCTGAATATGTATAAACCTTTTGGCTTACAATTCCCAAAATATTATATATCTAAAATTACTCCAAAAAGAGAATTCTTTTAGATTTGTAGATCTGCAGTAAAGTAGAAAAGATGGAGGAAATTTGAATGGAAGAACATTTATTCGTAGCACCATCTCTTTTCCACATGAATCTGGTTCTAATCTTTTCCAATTTATGTTTGTTTAATTTTTATATGTTTAGATTTGATTTTAGAAGAGATATGGAAGAAGAAGAAGAAAAAAGAGTAGATCCTAGCTATTATTTTGAGAATTGTGTTGAAAGGAATGAGGGTCTAACCCTTTTTTATAGGTGTTAGAAAAACCCTAGACCATTATATTTAATATTATAAATAACCGTCCATTAAAAAATATTTAATAAAAATACCCTAAAAACCTAGTCGTCATTGGGCGTTTTCGACCAGAGTGTTGACCCCTAGATCAATCGCCGAGTCGACTGCTCTGGGTCGATTTTCCGAGTGAGGCTGGGTTATAAATGGTACAATATTTATTATATAGTCTATTGATCTATTTTCTTCCTTTTTCGTATTTCGTCCATAACTTTTTCATACAGACTTCGTTCGTGAAGTTTCAAACATGAAATTTGACCATAATTCCATGATGAACGCAATAATGTAAGTTTCATGGTAAAATTCCATCATTTTTAAGAATTCTATTTTCGAAATATAATTAAATAACAAGATCAACTTTCACCAATTCTGGGTTGTTACATTCTAAACAAGGTTAAATGCAGTAGTTGTTTTGGTAGGCAAGCAGAATCACTTGATTATAATGACGGTGAAATATTTTGGAGTCGTTGGTAGCAGAAATTTGTAGGTAGCATCATATGATGATCCATAAATGGATCATGAGGAACTCTAACATAAGACCAAGAGGTACTTGTGGTAGAAGGGCACAAAAATCGAAAAGGAATAGGCGAACGTAGTGAAACACGAAGGCCGTTAGAGAAGGGACCAAGAGGTATAAAGAAAAATAAAATAAGTGGATGGTGTATATGATGGTTCAAAGAGGAAAAGAAGGGAACTGAATTTTTCTTTTTATGTGATCTAAACAATGCATTAGAAATGATTTATATAGAAACTATGGGAGACTCCCCATTTAGAAACCGGCTTGGAGGGAGCAACAGAGCTTGAAAGGAGATCTAGAAAGTATTATGCATTCCATAAGTTAATTGGGCATGCTGAAAATGATTCCAAGTCCCCCCGAGATGTAATTGAGGAGCACATCAAAGATAACAGGCTACCATAGTTTGTGAGGAATTAGATTGGATGACATAATATGAAAGACCATCATCTTCAACAAAATGAAGTGGCCATGGTTGAAGGACATAGATCACCATCTTTTGATCAGAATGGCATGAATTTAATAAATAATAAACTCCATAATAAAACAGCTATGTCATTTACACATTTACAAGAACCTCGTCAATCCTTAGACATGCTCCAAAACAATGATAGGTTGATATGCTCGAAGAGGTAGTACATGTGCTTTTCAATTTTGTTGTTGTTAAATGTTTGCAAACAAATTAAACAACTATTCAATTCATTCGGCTTTCCTAAACAACAAGTGTTGTTGTAAAGGGTGTCAAAATCTGGGGCCGAAAATTATTCTAATAATAAATCCAATCAAGTTATTCCGAAATTTTGATTGTTTGAAAATAACAACAAATAAATAGAAAGAGAGTTTTTTTAATGTCCCAGGGTTTTAACTACCATTTGTTGAACCATAAATCAATGATCACATAAATAACTAATTTAAATTAGTAGAACACGATTTAATACTTGAGAAAAAAAAATTAATTTATCTTTTAAAACTACATACATATGTATTTATATATGTATAAGGTTGTTAAGACAATATCTTTCATGTCTTGTTTGTTAAATAAGAATCTAAGTATATATGCATCTTATTTCACATCCTAATTAATTCTAATCTTATCTAAAATAAATAAATGAAGGAAATTTTATTTTTACTTCATATATATGCAAAATGTTGACAAGAATGTTAAACACTTAAGTGTTTAAACAAGATTGATGGATGTTAGTGTGTCTTCCCATCTCATGAAAGAATTGACACTTTTGTTCATGAAGCATTAATGTAAAGGAAAACTTGGCAGCTAAGATTTCATTTAAATATATGTATGTTGCCAAAAAGACGTACTGCTATGGTAGAATTGGCATTTAGAAACAATATGATTTGTTCCCATCAACATGTTAGTATACATGATATTTAGTGTAGAAATAACTTAGCAGTTAAAGAGGTGTTAAATATAAATATATAAACATATATGTTGCAAGAAGACTTATACCGAATGATGAAAAGCAAAGCATCTATCATCTAACTAGAGAGAACAACTCAGTTGTTCCCATCACCGTGAAAGTAAGAATCTGCATATGCATTTAATGTTTTGCTACATCAACCTATAATAGACTATTTACTTTGATCTATATTAGCAAATACAAATGTATGTACTTGCGCAAGCAAATTTCTGAAGCCATACTAGACACAACCTACTTTAGTAGGGTAATTTGTATAAAAACAGAAACAGGGACTGGACACTTCATTACTTCATCACTAAACATCCATGCATATTAAAGAGCTCTTTCCCCATAAAACATTTAATGCAAGCAATTAATACATTATTAGTTTAATATTTGGTAGATCCAAAATTGGCTCTAACACCCAGACTAGTAATGATTCTACTGAAATGAAATCAAAAACGAAGAAAAAACACAATTTATAGTGGTTGGGCATTAAATAGCCTACATCTACTTTCTACTCTTTGAATTGACGATTTGAATGCAAGTACAATAATAATTCTCACTCAATTTTCACTCATACAATGTATTGATTCACTCAATCTCCTCCACATTATGCTTCAAAAGCTGACAGTAATCTGAATGAGTTAATGAAATTTGGATAGCAAAGGAGTTTGAGTTCTGAAAATGCCAAAAAGATCCTTCTAAATGTCCTTTGATGGTGTATTTATAGGTGGAAAATGCTCTTGGAATGGCTTCAGTTTGGATCCACGTGGCACCCATCCCATTACTATCGGGTTCGGATGGGATATGATAGTGACAGCACACCAGGTTAGTGGCAAACATAGGTAGAACGTGCGTATAACCGCTCCGAATATTAAGGAAAACGTGGAGTGAAACTGTCGTGACTCTGGGTTCGGATCGGGGGTGCTAGCAATCAGGGGATCAGATCGGTTTTGTCCCCTCCGATCCGATTCGACCTGTATTCTTTCTTTCTTTGCTTTGTGTTGGTCTGCCCCTTTTCAAAAGAAATCCAGTCCGATCCGATTTGTAATGAGAAAACATTCTTCATTTTTTGATCTTTTAATCTTTGTGTAGCCTAGTTCACAAAGTAGGCTAACATTTTGCCCCCTCAAAGGATGCTTCTATTGAAGATGGAGCGTGCTTTGACATTATCCATGCACTAGTCTCTGAATTTGAACTGTTGAATAGTTGCTTCCATTCGCGTGTAAGAATGCATTGCTTCATAAAGTCATGTCTCTTGTTGCTTATATATATACATCATAGAATGTATGAATAATCTTTTTCATTTTAAACAGCTCTGAGAATTCTTCTTGATGTCCAGTGATTCCTCTAGGTAAGCTTTTTGTTTATTTTTCTTTTTGTTCATTTCAAGTATCGAATTAACTCTGGTAACCAAATTTGGGCTCGGTCCCGGCCCGAACAGCTTTTCTTACACTCCACTATCACTGAACGAATGGGCTAAATACCTATATGAGCCAGCACTCCGGTCCGATCGGAATGAAGTGTTGGGAATACTAAGAGCCATTTCAAATCTATATAAATTCGCTTTTCATCCCCTTCTTTCCTTCATTATCATCGTCCCCCAAGTTTTGCAAAAAGAGAAACCCTAATTTCTGAAGTATCAAAATTCCATTCAATTCTCGAAGTAATTACATAGGTAGGTTACAAAACTTTAGATAATTCCTTTTTAATTGATCTCGATTCGAATTCTTGGATGATTCGGACGACTTGAGCATGGAACTAGGCTGACCTTGACGCCGTGACCCCTCCCCCCCGCCATCGTCGTTAATGGCCTCGTCGCCATTCGAGGTAGTAACGGAGGGGGTTAGAATTCATTGTTGAACGTGCCAGCGCATGAATGCTTGGCTTTGATTTGGGTGTTTGGAACAAGACTGGGTTCGAATGTTGGTTAAGGAAGAAAGAAGATGGAGAAGAAGAAGAAGAGGGAAAGGTTTGAGATCGGTTCGGGTTAAGAGGCATAAGAGTGGATAGGTGGAAGGGGTTCATTTGACTGGGTCGAGTCGGAGGGAAATATAAAGAGAAAAACTAGCTGTGCCCAACTGGGTCGGGTCAGAGTTAGAGAAATGGTCATGGAAAGATATGGGTACTCGGACCGATCCGGACGGCTTAAAGTACCAACTTTCGAACCGAACCGATTTGCATGTAGTACATTAACTTCTGCTTTGGACCACACATGGTCCTGCCCCCGGTCCAAACCCTTTCCTCTATGGGCGTCTGATCTGATCCCAATATATATCCGAACTAAAATGGAACCATCTAACTTAATGCACGAGAAATGTTCGACTTGCTCAATCAATGTTTGCCGTGACTTACAACTTAATGAACAGTTAGGATAGTGCCTTATGAACATGAGAAAATATTTAAGACTATTCTGAACATTACTGCTTCGCCAAACCTTTGCAATATGCTCTTATGTTTACTTTGCATCTCTTGCACACATCGTACACACTTTAGTTCACACACGTGCACGGGGGGATACGGGCTATTTTACTCTAACTTATGTTATTGCTTCTTTAGTAGTTTAGCAACCATGGTAGAGAGACATTCATCTAGATTGGCAAAAAAGGGAGAAGTCACAGAAACATCTGAGAAACTCACTCTTGATGACATATCCTCTTCCTCAGACCCTGAATGGGATGATGAGGGCCCAGATTATGAAATGGAAGGGCATAGTCGTGAAGTATCTTTCGGGAGTGAAGTTTCTTTTGGTGAGGAAGAGGAAGGAAAGATAAGAGATGATCGTGCTCCCGACGAGTCTGAAACTACCACTATATTGGAGTTACCCAAAGATTCTGTTGAGTCGATGATCGATGATGATAGACTCACCCGAATATGTCTAAGGCATGGGATATTAAAAAGAGATACCTAGGTGCCTTCGAAAATAGATCGCCCCCACAATCCACCGGAAGGATTTATGGAAATTACCTGATTAATGTGACTGGTTGGGGCAATACCTCCATTTCCGACTTTTGTCTACGATTTTCTGAGACAGATGCTTATTGCCCCCATGCAATTACATCCCAACTCTTATGCTGATTTATACACCTTGTATATAGCATACAAAGAGATTTTATGTATAACCTACCCTCGATGATGTCCACTTCTTTTATAATTTCAAGCATCAGACTCAAGATACCCCCTCCTCCTCATACTTTGAATCAGTTCCAAAAAGGAAAATTATTATTGTTCCATATAGCAGCAAGGCCGGTGATTCTAAACCTGAATGGTTTTATATCAGACAACAACCGGGGTGCGCCAGGAGGTGGACCAAATCAAGTAAAGCACCGACTTTCTAGATTTCAACTTTAAATGCTCATGCCAACACATTAATTTGCTTTCTTTTTCATTCGCAGTTGATAACCCAATGCAATTGTTGTGTCAATTATACTTTGATCGTTTGCATCAGCTGCTCAATGGTGACCAAAAGTTCTTAACCATCGACAAAGTTCTTAAGGATGAGTATCTCCATCATCACGGGTTACTATCTATTACCCGTAGTATAGGTCATGGGACAGGTCCATATGTGTACATAACCCCTGTCGACATTATTCCTGAGACGGGTGAGGGCTCGAAAGGTCCAACGATACCTCTTAGGACTCCTCCTTCTCCATCCTCAACTCAGGACGATGAATTAGCCAACATAGCTTAAAAGCACAGAGAAGGGTATACAATTCCTGATGATGCCATTTTTCCTGAAAAATCAACATCCCCTAAAGAGCTGCCACTAGACACTTCTCAAGAAGATGCTCCTACTACTGACGATTCCACATTTCAGGGTTTAGGAAATCTTCCCCTACCCGAAACTATTTATACTTCAGAGGACTTTGGAATGAATCCTTTAACCTTCACTTCTTAAGAGGAGACTATTCCCGTGAATACCAAAGAGCCTACTCATGCTAGTCTGGCTTCAGGCTCGGGTTTGTTGGGGGGAACGTCACTTAGGATGCACATAACACATTACCACCGCACGTCACAGCACTTATGTCTTATGTGAACGTCGATTCTGAACTCCACTTATATTGTTGCGCAGGTACAATGTCATACCCTTACTATGATGTCGGGAAGATTCGCCGTAGCATGTCCAGACCTCCTTCTGACACCGAGCATGATCGCCGTGAGAATCGGGGCAGAGATGACAGAAGGAATCATGATTCTCATCGACCTCACACTTCACGCTCTCGTTCTCCTATTCGGTCGGATCCAAACAGATATAAGAGCCAGCAAAGTCGTCGTGTTGGAGACACATCACAATTCAAAGACCAAATTTCTCCCCAAGATAAATATAATCGAGAAAAAAGTCCACCGAAACACACTGATTTGCGAGACAATCATAAAGCTTCTGAGAAGCGATCTGAAAAAGGCGATGCAGCCATCGTCCCTGCTAAGCGGAAACATATTGAACTATCATATTGCAAATCCCACCACTTGACGCTGATTCCAAAACAAAACTGGCATATCTGGAGAAGCAGTTCCCCGATCATTACTTTGAGAATTTAACTTTCTTACCTGCACTCGAGCCTATTTCTTCAAAGTGAGTAGATGAGGCTAGGGAAAAGATCGTAGCAGTAACGAAACAGTACTCGGAGATGTACAAGTATTCACGCAATCTCTCCAGAATCATTCGGGCCTTAATTACAGACGATGATGCAATGAAGAAATTTGCAGATTCCGGTGAGAATGCTTTGAAAAATCTGGAGAAGGACATGGAAGATACAAAGGATCGACTTGCCATTGCTCAACAAGATGCCAACAACTTCAAAAAGCAATTTGAGGAACTACAAAAGCATTATCATGACCTACTGGAATCTCGTAGTCAAGAGCGTTTAGATCTGAGGAAACAAGCTGAAGATGCTAAGTCAGAAAGTGTCAAGGTGCAACTAGCTTACAGTACTCTTGAGCAAGAAAAGGCCGAGTTAGCGAGGAAGAACGCCGAGTTGGAGAAATGAAATGCTGACTTGGAGTCCAAGTTAATGGAAGCCAAGACTAGAGCTGCCTTAGCTGAGGGGAATGTGGATAGCGCTATTAAGTCTGCTGAAGAAACTCATAAATAGCTATCAGAGGCTCAAAAAGAATTGCATGGCTTTGGCGAACTGATGATTGAATTCTTTGCACACATAATCCGTCCCTGAAACATCTCTTGGATTGAAGACTATTTGACTACCTTAGCTCATGTGTGGAATCAAATCATCGAATGGGAAAAATATGAACTTAAGGTGGACTTTGTTGATGAATACAAATTCATGGAGAAGTATCTGAAAGATGATGAACTGGCACGTCTGGCCAAGGGGCGTCGCCTTATTGCTACTGCCACGGGGGAGGAGAAATGCCAGGCCAAAGAAAAGAATATCCTTGAAGTTGGTTCCTCTTCTGTTACCACCGAAGCTACTGAAGTCGAGGAATATGATCCCGAGAATCCAGGAATTCCTAGAGCGTCTCTTTTATCTCCTATGCCCGAATCAGCATCAGAGACAGTAGCCACCCTTATTGAGAAATCATCAGAAGGTATTTCCACCTTTTCACCCCAATTTTCCAAGGCAGTTTCTACCTTTCGTCACATCATTGGGCAATCGATCGAAGATCTTTGTTTTCTCCTGTGTTGATAACTATTGCTTCTCATTCTGTATGTGTTGAGCCAACCGAGAAGACTGACGAGCATCGGGAAACTGCCATTGGGGAAAAATCCATGGAAGAGACTCATGAAAGATAGGATAGGGCTACCATCGTTGAGTCCGGAGGGGGAGCTGAAGGAAAAAAGGAGGAGGCTACCAATAAGACTCCCATACCGCCTAATGCCGACACTTCTCATGATGATGAAATGATAGATGTTTTGAAAGATGACGGTGGTAATGATGGGTATGAAGAAGATCTTGATGTTGTTATAATTGGGGATTTGAAGAATGATGATGACATGACTTTGGTTGAAATGAAAGCCAAACAAGACAAGCACATGCAACTGAAAGTCGAGGAGATAGACCCCAAAAGCCTTAAGCCCCTTGCAGTGGTGGATGCTGGATCGAGATTAGTTTTAAGCTTTCAACTAGGTCAATTAGAGAGGAGCTTGCTAAAAAATCTTCTCTTGATCCTAATGCTCCGACTCCTGGGAAGAAATCTATTGACTCTGATGCCTCAATTACAGAGAAGAAGAAACCAAAGTGTCTCATGTCCGATGCCGAAAAAGAAGCTAGAAAAGCTCTTGAGGCTGCCAAGAAGCCCAAGTCTACTCCAAAGTCCAAATGACAATGCGCTTTTTTTTTGTTTTGATATTCCACTGGTCCTCTATTGTTGCAGCGAGCGCGGCCCTCGCATCTTTTGCTTTAGCTTTCCTATATAAACTCACATGTTTGTGAATAAAGTAGCTTGTTCCCTGCAATGTCTGATATTTGTAAATTTAGCATTTAAGTAAAAAAAATAAAATGAACAGCATACCATATCACATATCATATCACAGTTATACAATAAAGTCATTGTTAAGGGGAACATGAGTATATGTATGCCTCCAATCAATCATGGATGATTGATTGAGGTTTATTCAAGATTGATTAAATTCAACATCCAGTTGCCCCCCGATTCTCTGACGGGGTCATATTCCTTTTGTCATTGATGCTTACTCTTTTTAGCATCTTTATACTCTCCTGTCTCACAACCAGGTTAGAGTATTACTGAGGCGGTCTCTTATCGGGGTGCACCTTCATGCCTCAAGGGACGTCGTCATCCCGTCCTTTATACTCTTTCTCGATTCATGAGAATTAGAGTTAAGAATGTTGTCTTCCCATTCTTTGCATCTTATCATGCAAGCGGTCATTTTGTTCGTTCCTGCATATAGATTATCTTCAATTTTCCAAATACAATTCAGTGTTTTTTGTTTCATAGTCATGATAGAATAATCGTTGAAGATAGAAATAATGCAGGAAAGTAAATGACACATGATATTTTTATAGTTGTTCAGCTAATTCGTAGCCTACATCCACTTCATAATCCTTTGTTCATTTAAACAGACTTTTTAAGGCAAGTGGTGCCTTTTTTACATAGTCTATAAAAACAAAAGAAAGTAATTCATATCTAACTCAAATATCGCCGCAAATGTTGAGCATTCCAAGCTCTGGGAATTTCTTCACCATCTGCGGTCGTTAGCTTGAAGGCTCATGTGTCAAGCTTCCATTGGATGACATACGGCCCTTCCCATCTTGGACCCAGATAGGTTGAACGTGGGAAAACTCGTTTCAACATTAAGTCTCATGCTTCGAAGGTACTAATGCGAACCTTTTTGTCATAATAACGTGCTACTTGGCGTTGATGCCTCGAAGCACGCAAGTCTGCTTCGTCTCTTTTTCTTCAACCATATCAAGAGACTCTAGAAGGAGTGTTCTATTTGTCATTGGGTCATAGTATGCTACTCGATGAGAAGGGACTTCTAGTTCTATCGGGATCACTGCTTCTAACCCCAAGGAGAGTGAAAAGGGAGTATGGCTAGTGGCCATCTTAAAGGTTGTTCTGTAGGCCCACAAAGCTAGTGGCAACTCATCTACCCACTTGGCTTTGGCCTGCTCCAACCGCTTCTTGAGAATAGATTTAATGACCTTGTTTATTGCTTTAATCTGGCCGTTTGACTGCGGGTGAGCTACAGCAGCGTATCATTTATCAATCTTGTACTTTTGGCAGAAGTTTTTGAATTGGACGCTATCGAATTGTGTCCCATTATCAGTTATGATGGTCTTCGGTATCTTAAATCGACAGATAATGTTTCTGACCACAAAACTAATCACCTTCCTTACAGTGATCGTGGTTAAAGGTTCAGCTTCCACCCATTTCGTGAAATAGTCCACGGCGATGATCGTGTACTTTGCTCCCCCTTCGGCAATAGGTAACACTCCAATAATATCAATTCCCCACATGGCAAACACCCATGGGCTTACCATTGACTTAAGCTGAGTTGGAGGTGCTCTGGGGATTTTGGCAAATCTTTGACATTTGTTGCAGCGTCGTGAATAATCAGCCGCGTTTTTATTCACTTAAGGCCAAAAATATCCATACCGCAACACTTTCTTTGTTAGGGTTTGGCCCCTGGTGTGGTCCCCACACTCACCTTCGTGTACTTCTTGCAGTACACATTTGCCGTCGTCATGTGCGATACACCATAGTAGGGGTATTGAAAACCCTTAGCGATAAAGGATGTCGTCCTGTAAAACATATCTTGCAGCCTTACGTGTTACGGCTCGTCTTTCGCTTTTCTTCAATGGGAGGGTTCCACTCTTGAGAAAATTCTTGATCGGTGTCATCCATGATTCTCTCTCTGGTTCAACTTCTAAGGCTAGTTCCACCTCCATCAGTTCAAAACTCGGTGATTCCAAAACCTCTATCGGAACCATTTCATTTTCTTCGGGGGTTATCAGAACTTGCTAGTTTTTCCAACCGTTCTGCTTTCTGATTCTCCGTTCTTGGAATGTGCATTATGCTGGCCAGCAACTCCTTTGCCTTTTTGAGATAAGTAACGATTCGAGGTCCTTTAGTAACAAACTCCTCCCGTACCTGACATACAACTATCTTGGAGTCGCAGCATATATCTAGTGTCTTCACTCCTAGTTCTTTGGCGAGTTTCAGCCCGGAAATCAGGGCTGCATATTCGGAATCATTATTGGTAGCAGCAAATTATAATCGCAATGCATAGTAAATAGATCGTCCTTCAGGAGTGATTAAAACAACTCTGGCGCTGGACCTTCGATCATTTTTGGCTCCGTCCGTATATAACTTCCATGGACTAAGCTCTAATTCTCGGTCTACAGTAACCACCTTGTCACCCACCGTTTCCTCTTCGGGAATCATGAATTCGGCTATGAAGTTGGCCAATGCCTGCCCCCTTATTGATCTCCGTGGCTGAAAATTTAAATCAAATTGACTCAACTCGATGTTCCATTTAAGTAACCTCCCCGATGCTTTGGGTTTTTACAACACTTGCCTTAAAGGTTGATCGGTGTATACAACTATCGGGTGAGCCTGAAAGTAATGAAGAAGTTTGCGGGAAGCAATCAGGAGGCTATAAGAAAGTTTTTCTATCTTCGGATAATTATGTTCTGCAGCAGCTAGCTTCTTGCTCACGTAGTATACTGGCCTCTGGATTTTATCTTCTTCACGTACCAACGCTGTACTGATGGCATGAGATGATACCGCTAGGCAGACAAACAAATCATTATGTTCCACGGGTTTTGATAATATTGGAGGCTTTTCTAATAATTATAATAAATTCTGGAAAGCCTCCACACAATCAGGGGTCCACTCAAAATTTTGTTTCCCTCGTTTTATCAGATCGAAGAAAGCTACGCACTTATCTATGGATTTGGAGATAAACCTGCTCAATGCGATAACTTTTCCGGCCAGGCTTTGAACATCCTTAATCTTTCGTGGTTCTTCAATATTCCTTATTGCTGCTATTTGACTAGGATTTATCTCAATTTCTCGAGAACTCACGACAAACCCAAGGAATTTCCCAGATGCGACCCCAAACGAGCATTTGAGGGGGTTTAACCTCATCCCATACCTTCGAAGAATGTTGAACATTTCGGATAAGTCCCTTGTATGGTCGGAAGATTGCCTAGACTTCACAAGCATGTCATCCACATAATCCTCCATGGTTTTCCTGATTTGATTATAGAACATGCGATTGTCCAAACTCTGATACGTGGCTCCTGCATTCTTTAATCCAAATGGCATTACCACATAACAATATAACCCCATGCCTGTGATGAAACTTGTGTGCTTCTGATCTGGTTTGTGCATGGGAATTTGATTGTACCCCGAGTAGGCATCTATAAATGATAAAAGCTCGTGTCCGGCCATCGAGTCTACTAGTTGATCAATCTTGGGAAGAGGAAAGCTATACTTCGGACAAGCCTTGTTCAAGTCAGAGAAGTCAATACATGTACGCCACTTCCCATTAGATTTTTTGACCAGGAAAGGATTTGATATCCAATCGGGATATTTCGAATCCTTAATGAACCCATTATCCTTCAATTTCTCTACCTCTTCCTTCAAAGCTGCTGACCGCTCTGGGCCTAACATCCGTCTCTTCTGCTTGACCGGTGGGTGCTTTGGATTAATGCATAAAGAGTGGCTCATAATAGCAGGCGAAATCCCACACATGTCAGCGTGGGTCCAGGCAAATGCATCTAAATTTGCCCTTAAGAAATCAACCAACTCTTTCGCTCGAATTGGATCTAGCTGCGAGCCGATCTTTAGTACTTTTGTCAAATCTGCCTCATCAATAGGTATTTCTATTGTTGTCTCGTTGAGAGTCGCCTTTCTATCCTCGGGTTCTCTATCCTCTCTGGGATTTATATCCTCGAGCACATCCAAGGGCGACTCTCTTAGGGTTGGACCCCTTAATTGCTATGCTGAGTTTTCCTTCGAAGGGGGAGAATCGTCCTTATATTCTATATTCAACCCCTTTATTAGCATCTTCAACTCTGTCATGTAACAAGCTCATCCCGTAACTTGGTCGCCTCTCATCACCCCTATTCCTGCGTCGGTAGAGAATTTAAGCAGCATGCATCGAGGTGCAATACATGCCCTCAACTCGGTAAGGGCCGGTAGGCCTAGGAAAGCGTTATAGGGTGACTCTACATCCAAAACTACAAATGGCAGGATCCTCACTCTCTGGCGATCTCCCTGTCCTAATGTCACTGGTAATTCTACGTAGCCCATCGGAGCCGTTGACGCCCCATTGAAGCCCCGTATCCATCCTTCACAGGGCTTTAGATGTTTTGCTTCGAGTCTCATTTGTTCAAAAGCTTTCTTGAAGAGCATATTGACTGAGCTTCCATTGTCCACCAACATCTTATGGGCTAAGGCAGGGCCGATGGCCGTGGTAATTACCAGTGGGTCTTCAGTTGGTGACTGAATTCCGGTATCATCTCTACTACAGAATATGACGTTGTCTGACATCGTCTTTTGTTGTTTTACTGGAGTAATGTCTTCGAGGTTACTGCATTCTCCTACCTCAAAGTGCTTGGCGGCATTGACGTACTGATCCATTGCTTTGAAACTATGGATAGCTAGCTGGGGTCTGCCTATAATAGTATTGATAATGATCCCCTTACCTTTCTACTGAGCTGTGGGTTTAGAAGTAGGCTGGTTTTGGTCCGGGGCTTGCCCTTCTTGCCCCCTGTCCCTTGGGGCAACCTTGAACTCGTCTAACTTCCCTTCCCATAGCAATCTTTCAACTACATCTCTCAAATGACGGCATTCATTGGTGGAATGACCGTGGGTTCCATGGAACAAACAAAACTTTCCCGTTACGATCTCTTTTTCAGTGGAGTCTTTGGGTGGTGGCTTTTTGTATTGCAATATGTTGTATATGTCCAAATAAATGTTTTCCAAGGTATCATTCAATGGAGAATAGTTTTCGAAAGTTTGGAATCGAGGTCTTTTGCTGGAATTGTTCCCTCAGTTCCTACTCCTCCTATTGTCCTTTCCATTCTTATTATTATTACCTTCGTTCCGATTGCCAACGTTCACTTCGATCTTCCTTGAACTGTCACTGGATTGTTTCACAGCAACATTACTTTGGACACCTTCCCTCGAGGCCCCTTCGGACTTTCTCTTCCTATTTGCATGAGCTTCTTCTTGCCTAAAGCGAATATTAGCCTTTTTGTAGAACAATTCCCTAGCGGGGGCGGTTTCCCAGATAGATAATCCCCAAATTCTGTGACCGGGTCAACTCCTTCTATTAAAGCCATCAAAATAGTGGGTTCATGAGGGTTACTAACTTTGGTTACAACCAGGTTGAAGCGGTCCAAATATGATTTCAGAGATTCGCCCGGAGCCTGTTTAATCCTTGATAACTCTATGACGCTTTTGGATTTTCGGGCGTGAAGTCAAAACTGGTTCATAAAGCGCTCAATTAATTCTGTGAAATTTGATACTAACCGTGGAGGGAGTCGGGTGAACCACAATAATGCCACGTCTTCTAGATAAATCGGAAAGGCCTTGCATTTTATAGCATCTGGAGCTGCTGCGGCATTCATGAACCATGCATACCTCATCAGATGCTATCCTGGGTCCGTTCTCTCTGAATATCGATCCATTTATGGAAAGTTGAATCGCCGAGGGAATTGGAAGTCCAATATATCATCTGTGAAGGAGGTATGACTTCACTAAATGCCCCAGTCCTCATTAGTGTATCGTCGGCTTTCGGACATGATCTGATGCACCATTGCACACATATCGGCATTTGTTAATGTTTGCACAGGTTCTCTAGGAATGATATTCGGATTACCCCTGCGTTCCTGATTAGGGAATAACCTCCTGTTTCTAGCAGTGGCTGCTCTACATTCCTCCCTATGCTCCTGGTCGATCTCAGAAGGAAGGGGCTGGAGAAGCTGCTATTGCGTTGGATTTGCAATATTAAGATCCATGGGTAGAACATGGGATCCATGCATGGGCAACAGCATAGGCTTTCTCAAGCTCGGGTCATCATGCCCTAACACACGAGCGTCGTCTTCGCGGGATCCTAAAGATCCAAAAGTTAACTAATCAAGGTTCTGAGGTCGCTCAAGCGGCCTTCTTTCATGAGGACGTCCTCTCATATGAAGAAGATGAATAATCTTCAGCAAGGCGGCATGTTGGGGAAGGTGTCTTTTGCCTCTGGAGCTCCTTGAGTTCCCTCATGCGAAGACTATCACGCTAAGCGTGAAAAATCTCCTTGTGTGACGGGTGCAGATGGGTCAGGCTGATCATTGGTCATAGCGGCTGGAATCAGAGCATTGGTAGGAGCTCGAGTAGAAGTTCCAGCTTCACTTTGGTTCGGTTCGGATCGGAGCACGGTGGTACTGCCGGACCGGTTCGGATGGGGAGAGTGGGTGACCTCAACCTCATTAGATCGGCTCGGATCAGGGTCTTCTGTTCGGTTCAGACCTTCCTGACCGAAGCGGCCTACTCCAGAGTCTTGACCACGCGACCTCGTCATGACCATTATTTGATGATCTTCGTTAACTTCATTCTCTTGTTTACTTTGGATTTCTTTGCCTTTTCCTTTGGCCATAATCTCCAATTCTTCAGTGATTAACCAAAAGGTACTTAAAGATGTCTAAAACAGAGGATTAACTTCTTTGAACTTGAAGGTCCAAAGAGTAGAATGATAATGCCAAAAAGCGGAGAATTCGAAACTTCTCAGTGAAAGCACCAAAATGTTAGATCCAAAATTGGCTCTAACACCCAGACTAGTAATGATTCTACTGAAATGAAATCAAAAACAAAGAAAACAAACAATTTATAGTGGTTCGGCGTTAAATAGCCTATGTCCACTTTCTACTCTTTGAATTGACGATTTGAATGCAAGTACAACAATAATTCTCACTCAATTTTCACTCATAAAATGTATTGGTTCACTCTATCTCCTCCACAATATGCTTTAAAAGGTGATTGTAATCTGAATAAGTTGATGAAATTCGGATAGCAAAGAAGTTTGAGTTCTGAAAATGCCAAAAAGATCCTTCTAAATGTCCCTTGATGGTGTATTTATAGGTGCAAAATGCTCCTAGAATGGCTTCGGTTCAAATCCCTGTGGCACCCATCCCGTTATTATCAGGTTCGGATGGGATATGATAGCGACAACACACCAAGTTTGTGGAAAACATGGGTAGAACGTGGGTATAACCGCTCCGAATATTAAGGAAAATGTGGAGTGAAACTTTCTTGACTCTGGGTTCGGATCGGGGGTGCTAGCAATCAGGGGATCGGATCTGTTTTGTCCCCTCCGATCTGATTCGAACTGTATTCTTTCTTTCTTGGCTTTGTGCTGGTCTGCCCCTTTTCAAAAGAAATCCGATCCGATCCGACTTGTAATGAGAAAACATTCTTCATTTTTTGATCTTTTAATCTTTGTGTAGCCTAGTTCACGAAGTAGGCTAACAATATTATAATTTAACTATAAATAAGAGCACTCACACATATTTTGCACACACCTTTTTCGATCTTAAACAAAAGAGAAAAATTCAAACTAGAGGATCAGTTTGCCAAGCTTAGATCAAGAAAAAAAAAGTGAGTAAGCACTCACTAGTTATTTCTTTGAATCCATGCAAGTTTATTTATACATATAAATGTTGTACTAATTATAATTATATTGCAAAAATTTGACTGCTAAACCCACATTTACTTAATCAAACACTTGCGACATCCCCTGTTAATATAAACCATGCATACACTAATGAAACATGTACTTTGTTTAGCATAAAATTCTCACATTTGTGTTAAGTAGGCTTTAGTTTCTATATGAAAATATACATTTAGGATTTCATTGATATTTAAAATAAGCCATGGTTGAGTAAACTGAATATTAATGTCCAATGGAAATATATACAGCGAAAGGAAGTAAGAAAATAGTTTTTGTCGGAAATTGTAATTTTGGTTGTTGCCGACGATCCGGGAAGGTGTTAATGTTGAAATCGAGTATGGAGGAGCTAAATAGCCTCAGCAAACTAGGAAAAATATCAAATAATTTTTCAAATAAAATAATATCGAGTTTTCCATAAACATATAGTTCGAGTTTAGTTTTGCGGCGAAGTTGGGAATGTCTTGTAGTGGAGAGAGGTGATCGAGTGTTGACATAGACAGGGGAGAAATCTGGTACCATTATTATATATTTATCAAGGGGATTGTTATTGACACTCCAAGTATTGTTAAGGCGAGGATCAATTTAAAAAGAAAAAAGAATTTGTTAAGGGGAGTATCAATGCAGAGAGCATCCCCTTAACAAATAAAGTTTATTTTACCAAATTAGCCTTCTATAAAATAATCCTTTTTTAGTTGTTAATTAAAAAAATACGGTATATTAGTCGAACTACATCAGACTTTTATATCAAATTATCAATAATTTCATTTGTCGATCACTTTTTTTAAATAATTTCATTTCTCATTTGTCGATCGCTTTTTTTTTAAATAATTTCATTTCTCATATGTAAAACTATCAATAATCTCATTTGTTTCACATTATTCGTTTGCGCCATTATTTCTCTCCAAACGATCACTCTTTTATTGTTTGCAAATAATTTAGGGATTTGGTTTTTTTGCATTTGAAATTGATTGGGATTTGAGATGCTAACTGATGTTATTACAAGGGTAAAAAGGAAATATAAAAAATTAAGTATGTGACTCCCCCTAACGTTTTTGTTATGATTGGAGTGTTTTTAAAATTTGGAGTGTCAATAACAACACCCTTTATCAATACACTTGTATGATCTCCAGGTCATACATCCTTTCCTTAAAAGGATCAATCCATACATTAACAAATAGAACATCACCTGGAAGGTCAGTGTAAAGGTAGTTAATATAAATCATAGAACATGAAGCACATATACATTAATACATGTTTTCTTAAAGGGTTTTGTTCTTGATTTTTCATAGAACACTGTACGGTACAGGATAACAACAGTTTGGCTATGCTGGTAAACAGTAGCATTAAATAATATATTCAAACTTTGAAGTTTTATATTAAATAAAATAAAAAGTTCCATACTTTCCTTGTCCAACCACTAAATTGTAACAAGTAGCGTTGTCCATTTAATATGGTCCATTTGCTCATTCGAAACAGAAAATATTTGTAGTGTTCGAAATAAATTTGGGTTTTGCGATCCTGTTGATTGGAAGATGGCCGAACAGCTGGAGAGGACTCTGGTGCAATACATGCGAGCGTGGAGTAAATGAAAGTGCCGAGCTATTGGGTAAACCGTGTGTGCATGTACACACAGTTCGTGCACAGCAAAATCATAGGAAGAAGGGGGTAGCAGAACACATAGGTGGAAGAAAAAGGGTGGAACATAACATAAAGAGCAGGCGACAACAAGGATGAGCAGTTTCAAATTGAAGAAATAGAAGAAGAGAGGGTGCATGAGAAAAGGGAAGGAAGGGACGTAACAAATGGTGTGAAATGAAAAATGCAAAACAACAGGAAGTGAGGAAAAATTCTTAGGAAGGAATAAACAGTAGCAGGTCTCGGAATAATAAACAATAAGAAGGACAATTTACGTATTGAGGCTTGTTTTTACAAACAATCAGCACTAGCACGAAGACTAATATCCATTAACTAGAAATACACTACTAGTTAGACCAATCAAACATGCACTAGGTTCGCCTTGGCCGCCTGACTAGTGGTGTGGAAGTTGAAGACGAACCACTTCCGTTGCTGCTGCTAGTGCTTCGTGCACTGCCGATACGTGGTAATGTAGATGCAGGTTGAGATGGGCCAAACGCTATTTCTTCGTGCTCTGCTGGAGGAGGAGGAGAACCTGCATGAGGAGGAGGAGGACCTATAGGAGGAGGAGGTGGTGGTGTAGATGGTGGTTTCGGCCGATCTAGCTTGTTCCTGCTCAAAATCACGTCTAAAAACTTCTTTATGTTCGTGCACATTATCCTTCCTTCGTCGTCCATCTGCCTCTATTTGAGCTTTTCTGCCTCATCCCATGCATGGTTAATACCGTCAACCTGCAAATTTAAAAGAAAATTAGATACAATGAATAAATGAAACTGATTGTATTTAATAGCACACACATCAACTTACCACGTTCCTCTCTAGTGGTGCTCTAGGAACGTAAGATGCTAACGCAGAATCTACTCTAGGGTTAAGGACGTAGCATTGTGTTATGTTCCAGTACCACTTCATGCAATGCGTTGTGGATATAGGGGGCTCCCTCTCGAACTGAATATGGTTATCACGGTCGTTCAACATAGCAAGATACATCTGAAAGTCCTACGCATTGTAACCCTGGGTGTAAGGAGGTACATCATCCAATATATGCTGCCTCATGCCAAACTGCCTCATAACCCTATCGGGAAGGTGTGGAAATGACCCCGATAGTCGTCACCCAAAGTTACATGGCTATACGACTTCGCATGAGAAAGAAATAAATATTCTACGACCCTTTGATGCGTAGAATGCAGGTCGTTACATTTAGCTAGAGCAACACATTTTTATGGCTAAGGTATCATAAAAAATAGAACGTTGCAGTAGGACCAAAATATCATAGCTATCAAGACATTTTAGCTGGCAACACCTTACAAATATGTTGCATTAGGTCGTTTATGGTGAAGTTAAATCATAGCAGAATATGGGATAAAGAAGAAGAATTACTTGCAATAATCAAACAACTGAAAAGGGATAAACAATAGATGGTAAACAGGTTGCATAATAACTTGTAGAAACAAACATATAATTACTGTTATTGTAAAATTTGCATATCCAAAGTATTTTACTATTAAATCCTTCTTATAAAATTAGCTGATCTAAAAATCACGTAAAAATCAAAAAGAAATATTGTAGATCTAGAAAAAGGCCTTCTAAAAAGAAGAAGAATATCCTTTTAGATTTACAATTTGAGAGCACTTTGACTTGTTCCCCAATTTTATTTCATTTTATAGTATGATGGAGTGGAGGCTAAGAAAATAAAGAAGAACATGTATGGTAAAAAGTGAAGAGTAGCAGTCTATTTATAGGTGTGGAAGGATAATTTAGGTCTTAGGATTTTAGATTTTTAATCTCAACCTTATTAGACACCTCAGCAAAGCATCAACATAGAACACTTCATAACATAGCAGCAGTAGGCTCGACATCGACCATGCACGGTATCATGCCTAGCTCGCATTGGGTCTACCTCCCTTATACGTGGGTCGACACATGTGTCGACCCCTGGGTCGACCCAGTTAAAGGCTGGGTCGCCCATTCACCGTTGATTAATTTCTAGTTATATATATATATATATATATATATATATATATATATCAAATTCTCTAGTTTAAACTTCAAACATTAATTGATCATAACTTATTCATTTTTCATCTGATTTACGCAAACTAAAAGTTTGTTCGAATAAGAAGTTCATAACGGATGCAACGTTGGAATCCTATTTGCCTAATTTTGAACATCATTTTAATTAATATTTGTTTTATTACTACTCTTTATTTAATTATTGTTAATTAAAATTCCGGGTGTTACATTTTCCCCTCCTTAAAGGATTTCATCCTCGAAATCCCCAAGGCTGAAAGAATGTTACGAATGTTATCAACCATTATCTAAACCCATCTACCCATCCATCAACCACTAGCATCCATTGTCCTTAGAATCTCTAATTCTTGGTATAAATATATGCAAAGTTGTTGTGTATATGTTCCTAGTTAATGCGAAAATCTGGCAGTCCACTGATTTAGTTGAACTCCTTAATGCAGTTCATGTCTATGCCATGCATCCAATATGTATGCAAAAGAATCACGACGATACATATAAATTTTATGTGTGTGCAGCAGCCATTCACCAAAATGCAACATCCAAGTGATGATTTGACTATTTTTTATTTATATTTTAAAATAAATTAAAATGCACACACATCCATATGCAATATATAAGTATCCTAGCTCATCGAATCCCTAATCTAGTGCCTACTGTGTATATATGCATCCACTAGCAAACAATTGCATCCACGAGAATCCATTCAACCATAACATGTTTTTTAACTTAATTATAATCAGTTAATGACTTTTTAGATATAATAGAGAATTGAGAACGTGCAGAATCAATGGCGGTGACTTCTTTTTCTGGTTTGCGTTCAAATTTAGAAAATTCCAGCTTTCTTCCTTCAAATTTATCCCTTTCTTTAGTCGATTCAAGGAGAGAATCTCAGTGATGTTACGCTGATGCGATTCAACAATCTATTCCTAGATCTATATATGCTTCTAATTGGAATTCTTACTCGTTCAAGAGTTCTGCTAAAATGAATTATCCCAGGTTTCGAATTTGTTTAAGATGTGGTGATTCTTGTCATATTGTGAAAGACTACAGGAATGTGATTCGATGCTTTAATTGTAGTATTTTGGGGCATCGGAAGAACAGGTGTCCAAAGTTATTTAGTGGAAAATCAGTCATAGATCTTATGTGCTTAAATTGTTTGAAATTATGCCAGAAACTGATTTCTCTCTTGGATCAGTACGAATTGGATTATCCTAATCAAGAGAACGATGGGGCATATTTGTTACTTTTGTTGGGATGGCATACATAGGGTCTTGTTGATGGTTTATTATGGCGTAAGGTCGATCTTTAGGACTCATGATCTGATGTGTATCCTCCTTTACCACGTCCACTAGAAAGGAAGGAGCATGCATTCTTGTTCTATTTAAATCTCTTGAAAGTTCAGAGGATATATTCTGATTCATGTTCGAAGAACAAGAAGAAGGATTTACTGTTGTTGGACGAGATACTATTACATTTTGATGCAATTAATACTGCTGTGAATTGTGATTTTTTTTGGCCAAGTTTCAGTCCTATTCTTTGTGTGATGATGCCATTGATTTGAGGGCTGAGGGGTATTCTAAACTCTTGGCTGTTGACGTTCAGACGGAGGTGGATTGTGGCATAAAGGCTGGTATGGATTTAGAGGCTGATGAAGGGTTGGGTTTTCTTGAAGATGAGATGGAGGGTCTTATTGGGAGGTTTTGGCATTTTCTATAGTTCGATCGGATGTTGCTTGACCCATCTGTCCAGAAGTGTTTGGATTTATATGATGATTTGTGGTATAGTGTTGCTTTGGATGATCAGTCTTTGAGCAATAGTAAGGGTAACGAAGTGATGACTGGGATCGACTGGGTAGACATGCAGGGTTGTGATACTGTCAGACCTTTTGAGTGTTCTCCTATTAGAGATAAACATTTTTCATGCATGGAGGAAGGACTTAATTGGTATGCGTCTGATGATATTGGTCTGTACAACAGTTTTGGAATGCTGGAGAAGTTTGATGAAGATGAGCATTCGAGGAAGGGAATTATATGTTGTGTATCAGCTGATAAGCAGGTGGAATCTTTAAAGTCTGCTTTAATAAAGAGGGGAGGTTTTAAGGTTGATAGATGCGAAGTTAGGTTGGCAGATAGATCAAAACATGGTAGGGGTAAATCTTCTGTTAAACTGTATTTTAAGAAAAATTCAACACGTTGTGTTTTGAGGCAAGGTAAGACTTTGGCCTCGAGATCTACAAGTTTAGATATGTGAGACAGGATTGTTAATAGCATTCATAGTGTTTTTGTTGGTGAGAGGTTTGATAGTGAGATCAGTCAATTCTCTCGTAAATGTGGTGAATTAGTTATTGCTAGAGGAGGGTTGGTGGGGTATTTGGGCAAAAATGATGGAATTATTGGCGGTATTACTATTGACTATAGAAGTATGCTTGAGTGTGGAGTTTTTGATGAGCAAATAGTGTTGATAGATGGGCGTTTGTGTTTTGATATGTGCAGTTTTATGATTTTGATGGATAAGGTTGATGTTACTATATTTTGGGAAAGATAGGAGTGAGATTATTTTCCTTGTTTTTGAGGCCTTGTTTTAGCGTGCTTCAAACGAAGTGTGAATTGTCTTGTACGGTGGCAGATTCTCTTGGTCAGTCCAGTTTTTCGGTTGGAGATGTTTTGCAAGAGGATAGTAGAAGGAATTCTCCGATCAGAGGTATGTCCATTTCACCGACTAGGAGGGCGAGACGTAAGAGAGTAACTTCTAGTACTGGATTGGTCCATTGCAGTGTGAGAATCAGACCTGACTCCTCTTCTTATCATGGTATGCTCCCGAGATCGAGTGCTAGTAGTAGCAATTCGAGTTTGGGCTCAGGTATGACTCCTGTTTATGGTAGCGACTATACAACGTTTGCTTTGGGTAGCCTTTCTACCGGCCAGTTATTTCAACTTGCTAATGATACTACTTTTATTTTTACTGATGTTGAGTTAGATGCAGATTACATTAGAAGTAGGGAATTAGAGAGAGTTAATTCTTTAAGATGATGAGGATTGTCAGTTGGAACATTAGAGTTCTTAATGTGCCTAAAAAAATGTTATAAGGTTAGGAATTTTTTTAAGAGATTTCCATACTGATATTTTTTTGCTTCAGGAAACTAGAAATGAGAACCTAGATCCTAGTTTTTATATGAGGTTAGGTGGGTCTCACTTTCGCAATTGGGCTTGTCTTTCGACCGTAGGTAGCACAAGGGGTCTTATGATTGGTTGGAAGGATAATCAATTTATACTCATTCAGGAGGTTCCTAAATTATATTCTTTGCACATCATTTTAGCCTCTCTTATTGGTAATTCTGTATTGTGTATTTCTAATGTGTATGGTCCTCATAAAAAAATAGAGAGGAGAACCTTGTGGGAAGTATGTTCTGATTTTAGGAATCTTATCCCTAATAAATGGATTGTGGGGGGAGATTTCAATGGCACTAGATTTTGGGGGAGAGATCACTTCGAGAAGGTGATTTCTCTAATATGGAGGAATTCAATGATTTCATTTTTGCTAATAATTTGATTGAGATTTCTATTAATAATAGATCATTTACTTGGTCTAATGTTAGAGATAGTCCTTCATTTGGATTATTAGATAGATTTTTTATCAGTAATGATGTAGAAGATAGGTTTACTGTTTATAGAGTTAAAGGTTTTCCGTTTTTGTATTCTGATCATTGTACCATCATTCTTACTTGTGACTTGAATATTTCCATTACTAATAGTTTCAAATTTGAGAATATGTGGTTGTTAGATTCTAGTTTTATAGATTTAGTTTTTGTTTAGTGGAACTCCTTGTTTTATTTTAATAATTTGTATAGTGGTAATTCTACTAAGATTTTTGTTGCTAAGTTAGGTAAGTTAAGATTTTTCCACAAGCGCTGTAATAAATATATTTTTGGTAGTGTTAGAATTAAGAAAGACAAGATTATGTGTGAGATGTTAGATTTGGACAAGATTAGTGAGTCTGGGATTCTTAATTCGAATGAAAGGTATAAACCTTGCAACCTTAGACATGATCTTAAGTTGATTTTGGAAAAAGAAGAGATCATGTGGAAGCAAAGGGCCCAAGTTCAATGGATTAAGGAAGGAGACAATAACACAAAATTTTTCCATAGTATGGCTAATAAGAGGAGGCGTAATAATTTGATTCATTCTATTTTCGTTAATGATGTGGAATTGTTTGCTCAGGTTTATTTAAACGAGGCTTTTACTAGGTATTATAAGCAGATTTCTGGTTCTATGGTTAAGAGAAGAATCAATGTTAGTTAGAATGACATTTTTCCACCTAGTGATAAGATAAATTTAATAGATCTAGATAAGCCTTTCTCAGAGAAGGAAATCTGGAAGGATATTAATGATATTCCTAGTGACAAAGCTCCTGGTCTGGATGGTTTTTCTATTCTTTTTTATAAGCAATTTTGGGATGTGTTGAAATTTGATATTATTAACTTATTAATGATTTTTATAATGGCAATTTGCGTTTAGGTAGCTTTAACTTTTCTAATGTTATCCTTATTCATAAGAAATTAGGAACTAATTCTTTAAAGTATTTTAGGCATATTTCCTTAATCAATTGTTCTGTTAAGATTATTACTAAAGGTCTACCGAATAGGCTTAGTATCAAGATGAACGATATAATTAATTGTTCCCAAACTGCCTTTATTAAAGGCGGGAATATAGTAGGCGGAGTAGCTGCTGTTCAAGAGTATATTAATGTTTGTTGTAGAAATAATTTTTCTTGTGCTATTATAGAAATAGAATTTTAGAAGGCTTTTGATTCTGTTGTCTAGGATTTTATTTGCGAGTTATTTTTAGCTAGGGTTTTAGTGTTAGATCGATCAATTGGATCATGCTTTTGCTAAGATCTGGTTGCTCTAATATTATTGTCAATGGGGTTATTGGTAAAAAATTCAATCTAAGAGAGGTCTAAGGCAAGGTGATCCTCTGTCACCTCTTTTATTTAATCTCACTATTAATTTTTCTCTAAAATTATTAAGAGAGCTGTGAGATTAGGTGTCTTAGGTGTTATTGGTAACGAGGATTTTAATAATGAATTATTTATTCTTCAATTTGCTGATGATACATTATTATTTTCTTCTCACTTACCCAAGCATATTATTGCATTGAAGTTCATTCTTTATTGTTTTGAAATGTTATCTGGTCTCAGAATTAATTTTGATAAGAGTGCAATTATGGTTCTTAATGACTTTGACGATGTTGGGAATCAGGTTGCAGATACCTTAAACTGTTCTACTATGAAATTTCCTTTTGATTATTTCAGTTTTAAAATTAGGCCTTCGAAGCTCAAGCATGGAGATTGGTTAGTTATTATAGATAAGATTAATAATAGATTATCTAGTTGGAATAGTAGATTTCTATCAAGAGATGGTACATTAGTTCTTGTTAACTTTGTGATGTCTGCTATTCCTACTTATTGGATGGCCGTTCATCGCTTTCCTCAATGGGTAATTGAGAGAATCGACAGAATTAGGCATAATATTCTCTGGAGTGGAGATAACATTTGTAGAGGTTATAAATGTTTAGTTAACTAGGAAGTTTGTTGTAGATCCAAGAAGGATGGGGGTTTAGGGATCATTAATTTATATAATTTTAACTCTTCCCTGTTAGCCAAATAGTTATAGAGATTTAGGAGACCAGAAGTGACGGCTTCTTGGAAACAAATTGTTTCCAAATTTTATTATTCTGGGGGGTGATTTTATAGTTGGTTCTAATGTTAGTTGGACTAATAGATTATCTTATTCACGGAAATCTGTTTTGTGTTGTTTCGATTTTTTTATTTAGGTTGTAAGCTAACTGTTCAGGTAATATTACTTTTTTTTGGCATGATGCTTAGATCTCTCAGGTTCCCCTTAAAACAGAAATTAAAAAGCTTTTTGAGAATTGCTACTTTAAGAATGCTTTGATTATAGATGTTTATAGAGGCAACTTAGATCCCCTTTTGATAATATTTTAGAAGGGTTAGTGTTAAGGCTGTAGGATCTAAATTAACCGTAGAGGGGAGGGGGGTGAATAGGGTTTATTGCATTTTTTGCTGAGTAATTAAAAACTATCAAACACAGATAATAATCAGTGTAAATGCGGAAAATAAATAACACATAAATATACCCAGCTTTGGCAAAATACTGCCTACTGCTGCATTCCCCAAGGTTTCTACTAGGTATTAGTCAACAATTACAACGCTTACAACACCCGTAAACTCGCAACAATTCCTAGCCTCTTTGTCCTAACCTTATTCTCAAAACTTATCCCTAGTTTCTACTAGGAGCTACATAAAAAGGCCTCACAATCTCGCTCTACTTGCATTAATCCTACGCTCAAAACCCTGCACTGACTTCTATCCCCGAAATCAGATTTCCCCGAATTACAACCCCGTAATCCATCTCCCTGGTTTTACAGACAAACTAGAAAACTCTAATTCGATTACAACTCAAAACTAAAGACAAATAATTTTTTAAAAAAAAATCCCTATCCATTTTATTTATAAATGAATAAAGTCCTTTAGCCTTTATAATTTTGGCCGGCCACTTTTCTTCCTTGCTTCACCCTTTTCATTTATGCCCGATCTCTTATTGTCTGGAAAAAATGGCGGCTCCTAGCGTTTCCTTCTGACAAAAAATGGTGGAGGCGATTGTGATACTAAGGTTTCGATTCTCCTTAGATTTGTAGCGCCGCCCTCTCGTCATTGATGATCTTTGATTTGCAGTTGCACTCACTTTTGATCCAAGCAGTTTCAATTCTCTGGTATGATTTTTCAATTCAAATCTATGCTTTAATTTGTTTGAACTTGGGTGGATTTATTGCTAGTGATGATGGATGTAATTTACAAGATTAAAATCCGTAAATATCTATGATTTCATATTATGATTTGGTTTTGATATATACAAAAATTTTGGAGCTTGATCGGCTTTAATTTTTGTGGAATTTGAATTCTTCAAACGTTCTAGAAATTTGTGTGATAAATACTTTGAATTTAAATATATGTTGCGTGATATCTGGAAATAAAATGCTACCCTTAATTTCTGAAAGTAAAAAGATTTAGAACAAAATGACTAGGCTTGATTTCTTCTGATTCGTTGCATCTTTTGGTTTCTCTAATTGAATTGGTCTTTATGTAATCTCGTATATCTGTTTTTTTGGAAAACTTTTGATAATTTGATGATTCTGGAATTTACTCTTCACCAAAAATTTGAACTAGCATTATTTATCTACTTAAATTGATTGAACAGATACTATGCTTGACATTTACCCCTGTATATTTGTCAATGCCTTGAACTTGTGTCACTTGTCTTGTTCTGGCCACTTTAGTATTTACTGAAATACTTGTGTTTACTTCATGCTCGAACCCGAAACTTGTGCTTCCTGTGTTGTTACTGGATCAACCATTTATGAACTTGCTGTTTACCATACATCCATTGCTTGTTGTCCTACCACGCTGCTCGCGTTCCATGCTTGAGCTTTTATTTGTACAATTTGTTTGCTCCTTCTTGTACTTGTACATGCTCTTTCCATATGTATGCTGCCATTTCACGATCATGCCTTTTCCTTGAAGCACTTATTTGATAAGAACAGATACTATATTTTGATTGAGATGAATGTGGAGATGATTCTGTTCTTGCTTTTATCATTTTTGCTGAACCCATACTTTGACTACATGCGTCCTTGTTTGAGTCTTATACAATATTTGTTTTTTCATGCATAGTGTCGAGCCTGGGATTGTTATTTGGGGTACTTTGAATGTCCGTTCTGTTTAAACACTTGCTACACCATGAACTATAGGTGTTGATCCATATTTGCATTGATCTTTTTTCGTTCTGTAATGGCTAGTACTTGTCCATTGTTCTTGTACTTGGGTTCTGGCTGCCTTAAACTTGCTTGTCCCATTTTTACTGCTTTGATTTTCGTCATTTGTGTGTATCATTGCTTGTAACATATTTATTTTGTGTCAAGCTATATATTTGTTAAGTTCCATGCTGCACTGAATCGAGTTGGTCCACGTCGCTGCTCCTTAGTTGCTATACTACATTTTGATTGGCGAGGCAGTGCACGTGTGTACATGCAGCCATTCAGAATAATTTTCCTGTACTTATATATAAGACTGAATCAGAAAAATGATGAGAAACACACCAAAATTATAAGGCAAATAAAATTTAAAATAAATTTATATTTGTACATATTCACTTTTATTTGTATTGCAGTCTACAGTGTGTGTTTTCTTATATGTGACAAGTATGAAGAGACTAGACTGATTTGGAGCACGTGAAGCTTCAGTGTATCAGTGTCAATGTTTGTGAATATGTAAATGAATGAACCAGTGAATATGTATTGAGTGATGAGTGATGTAGTGAGGAACAAATGTACGTACTATATGAGAAGATTGTACTAGTATATGTAATAAACAAATCTAACTGAAACAAAATATTATTTTATTGTGTTTAAATCAATTTGTCTATCATATTCAAATTAATCAAGTTAATACAATTCCATATAAAATATTATAACTGTAAATATACAATAGTGGAGCTATAATGTTGTACTATTTCATATTTTGAAATAAAATATTTGATTGAATAAATATACTGTGAATTGTGTATAATAGTATATTATTCAGTAAATATTTATTTCTATGAAATGAAGTATAAAATGGTACAGTTACAAACACATTTAAAAAATATTATATGTTTGTTATCATCAAACAAAAATCATACGACACCTTGTTGTACCCAACAATCTCCCCCATTTGATGATGACAAACATATACAAGATTTTGAATGTGTTAAATGTGTTTGAACGTGAAATATATTACTCCCCATATTTGTTTGCTTCCCCTACAATTGAACTCCCCCTATATATGTGGAAAATATAAATAATGAAATTCAATTGACCGTTCTCCCTCTAGATATTTAATTTCCAATTTTAATACATTCTTGAATAAAATACTCATCAATCAAAATCTTGACCATTCTCCCCCTTTTGTTATCATCAAAAGAATAACAGAGATCGAAATAGTGACGAATTTAGACCATGAATATAAATTCAAATTCAGAGAGAGAATATATGTCACAAATCCAATTTAATCAAACAAAAATCATAATAATCTTTAAATCAGAAGCAAAATTTTACTTTTAGAATAAATGGATTTTTGATGGATTTTATAGAATGAGGAGAGTTCAATTGAATATTTGCATATGAATTTTAAAGATTTTAAATAAGCTCAAAATGTGTTAAGCACTTACTAACCATGCATAGCCCAAAGGTCTTTTAAATGGGGTTAGTGGTAACTTAACTTTATACTCTCTAATGAGTTCCATCCATGCACATCCCAAAGGTCTTTTAACTGATAATGAAAGCATGTAGAGATTAAGGTAATTCACCCACGCATAACCACGAGGACTTTTAAATGGGAGTGAATACCAAAGATAAATAATATATATATATATAAATTTCTTTTTCTCTTGTTTTATTTTTATTTTTATTTTTATTTCCAAGAATAATTTGAAATCTCCAAATTAAATAAAACCATGATGAATAATAGAAACAGGGTTGACATATAAGATGATCATGAAATAAGCTCTAATTCAAAGATATCATAAAATCTGTCCAATCATCATAAGAAAAATAACATCTCCTCTAGTTATGAATTATACCATAATCACAACTCATCACAATTTCATAAATCTATTAATAATTTTGATGAGACCCAAAACAGTTCAAAACAATCAACAATTTCAATTTTTGATTAAATAATTTTAAAATTGAAAATATCAATTTCATGAGGGGTTTTGAAAATATCAATGGAAGTTGAAAATCAGTTTCAAAAATCAATCAGTAGAATGTGAAATTATCTAATATTTCAAATGATGATTGCTCCTAGACAATTTTAAAAAAACTTATGTATTTAATTCAAATTGCTTATGAATTTTAATGAAATCTAGTCACTGATTTTCCAACCCATCGTTCAATCAAGACACTTAAACAAATCAAATCAATTTCCTTATCAGAGCAGCACAAAATCATTTTCAAAGCAAGAATCACAGGTGAAATTTTCAGAGAATTTTTAAACAAGCAACTGAAATAGTCAACGATCAAATTTGAAGGTAATTATTTGAAATCACTTGAAAAAAAACCAAATTTTATAATCTAAGAAATTCAGCAATCAATCACGAATGATTTCAAAATCAATATAATCAATCCAAGTAAAAAAATTTGAAATCTTCACAACTAGTCAATCATGGCTTTCAAGTAGTCTGCTGTATTGAATTCGATTTTTCAATATTTTCCAAAGTGAATAAGAAAAAACTCAAAACAGCAAAATTGTGTGAAATACATTTTCTTACAAGAACATCAAAAATTTTAAAATTCCAATTTACAGTGTTCAAGATATGCTAAAAAAATTATGGCCTTATCAACAAAAATCAGCATAAAAAATAGAAAAGGAATAAAATAAGAAATAAAATAAAAACATGAGTTTAGAGGTCATACCTGATTTACCATAATCGATGTGAACCAATGAATCTCCAACTCAAAAATCTATGGCTAAGGAACTCCAAATAATTCAATAATATAAAACAATTTGAATTTTATCTCTGCTTAGCATAGTTGTTCCTTAGCCTTCCTCGGTACCTAAATATTTAAAAGATCGAGTGGTCTAACAGAAGTTGTTTTACCACTCTTATGTTCGTTTACACATTTTGGTAACTAAAACCATTTATATAATGATCCATAATTATCCATTAGCTTACCCTTTGGAACCCAAATTCGTTATACTTATTCAAATTCATTTTGTTATTTTTTGGAATCCAAACAAGTTTAAATGAATTTTTTTAAAACGAGTTATCATTTCGTTTATGATGTAAAAACCCTTTGAAATTATTAGAATTCAAATTTTCAATTTAACCTTTTCAAAGCTATTTATAGGATTTTCAAAAATATTAAAATTTCTTTTTTCATCTTGATCGATTTTCCCAAAGCGGTTTGAAAGATTTTTAAAATCACACTTTTCAATTTGATCAAATTTATCAAAACCGAGTCCTTTCTTATTCTTAACAAAAAATTGTCTTTTAACAACATATTCAATGATTTTTTGCCTTTAGAAAATTTAGCCAATATTGGCTCAAGTCGTTGAATTTTAGATTTCAGATCGCTATTTTCTTTTATTAGATTTGAACAATGATTATAGGGATTTTCCACTTTTTAGCATTAGTTTGTTTTAAAAGCAAATTTTCGTTTTCAAGTAATTTGATTTTAGCTTTGGACTCAGAAATCTCAGATTCAAATCGTTTTTGCTTTTCTATCTCAAGTTTATCAAATTCCTTGAATTTTTCAAAATCCTTTTTCAAATTAGAATTTAATCGAGAAAAATCAGATTCTTTATTTTTCAAAACAACATTTTCATTTTCAAGGATTTTGAAATTCCTTTTTATTTCAAACAATTCATTTTGAAAAGACTCACACTTAACACACTTGAAATTTTTAACTTTCTTGATTTCAGACTCAAGCTCATTCAATACCAAATCAGTTTCAAAAGATTTCCTTTCTTAACAAATTTGGAATTTTTAATATTCTCAAAAATTTTCAACTCTTTTTGCAAAACATTGTTTTTAACGAATTAGTTCATTCTCATTTTCTTTTAAATTCAATTCATTTTCAAGCTTCTGAAAATTCTCATTGAGGTGAACTAAATTAATTTCCAAATTTGAACAGTTTTTGCAATCAAAGTTTTCAAATTTCTTAACGTTTTCAAGTTTCAATTCCAAAACATCATTTTTTGTGATCAACTCAAGATTTTCATATTTTAACTTTTTATTCTTTAATTTTAAATCATCAACAGTTTCATTTAATTTAACACAAAAACAAGCAAAATTTTTATATGACGTATTACTTAACCCATCATCTATTGAATCACCATCACTATCATTATCTGAATCGTCATCTGCAAATCCTGTCAAACATAATTTTGGGCTTAAATTTGCTTTCTGGGGTATTATTCTCCTATTGTCTTTTTGTAACAACCCTGGATTTTGGGGTCAATTTAAATTTTTTATTTTAGAAATTTTAATGGATTTTAAATATTTAAAATAGTTTATTTTAAAATAATGACTAAAAATTTATTTTAATCAAAGTTAAAATATAATAATTTAATTTAAGTATAAAAGGAGTTAGAAATAGCACGGCAGTTTCAAAATTTGAATTTGAACTTTAACTGGATGTACAGGATGCAAAATAGAACGGACTTTAGTGAAACCAAAAATATTTAAATTTGTTCAAGAATATCTTTCCAACGAATCTGAAAAATTAAAATTTCATAGCGGGAATCAAAAGTTATGTCGAGATTAAAATTTAGAAAAGTCGTTGTAGAATTTATATATATTTTATTATAATATATAGCCCTTAAAAATAGTCATTTTGCAAACGACCCCTGTTTTCGATGAAACAACTTTTGTTGGAACCAACATGTCAAATTATTGCTAAGTTTCAATTTTCATAATTTTTCGAATTAATATCTGAGCGTGGCAAGAGAAAATGTGTTTTGCCAATTTCTGTTGAATTTAGTCGACTTGAAAATAGCCATTTTTCAAACAATCTCAAAATTCGACGAAATTAATTTTGTTAGGATCGTATCGTCAAAACAAAGCCAAAAATAATTTTTCTGTATTTTTCAGAGTTAATTGGTGGCCCCGGTAAATTAAAGTGTACGTTCGAATTAATATTAAAAAGATTTATTTTAAAAATAAAAGAAACATGTTGTAAACTTCAGAATTGGACTTCGAGCCTAGCGCCAATGCATTCAGAAGACGTCAAAACCTATTCTTCGACAGTCGTTGTGCTCCGTTTGGAGATCGGACGGAAAAACCCTAATTTTGGAATTAATTAAATTAAAAACAAATGAAAATACGCTCAAAATACAGTATAAATACGGGGCCACAATACGTCTCCTTCCGCTGGCTTCAACCGCCGTAACCCATTACCTTTCGAAATTTCATGCTCCGATTTCTCCCTCCTCACTCAATTTCAGACCACCCCGTAGTTTGACTTTTTGAAGTACTCTTCCTCCTCTTCGATTCTACACCGAAATCACTCTGCCCCGTAGCCTGTAGCCGCCGCACCACCTCGCCAGACCCGCCGCCGTTCGAGCCCCGCCCCCGTCACCATGGTCGATCGCACCTCCCCCCTTTCCCGGCGAACAACCACCACTCAAACTCTCCGACGTCGCGCAAACCCCTCCGAGAATTATTGCATACATATCTTGAAAATTCAAATCAAAGATTTGAACAAAACTGAAAATAAGCTATGAAATTCAATCAGATTTTCCACTCTTTTATCTGTTGCAATTGCAGTTGTGAAAGGCAATTGATAATTTGTTCATATGAACTCCAAACTGAAAATTTTCAGATCCGAGAGAACTGTGACTTCGAATACGACTTTTAAAAAGCGATTGGGACGAATTATGAACACGTTTGAATTTCTAATACTGATCCAATCAAGATGAGATTCTATTTTAAATAATTAAATCAATTTAATTATTATTCTCTAGTTATTTAAATAAGCTGAATTTTTGTTGGACTAGATCTGCGATGTGTTAATATTCTGAATGATTGATCTATTGTTTTGTGTTATATGATGTTAGATCTGATAGTCAAAAATTTTAGATCTGTGTATGGTAGCAAATCAGAACCAATTATTTGCTTAAATATTTGGTCTTATCATGTTTGTGGTTATTCTGTGAATCATGAGAAAAATATCACCTTGTTGTATTTGGTTGGACTATTTTTTTTTTTAGTTTGATAAAATATTGTTATGTTGTTGACTACATTGAAATATAACGGTATGGTAAGGATTGGGATTTTATTAAAATAAAAAAGGAAAAGATGACGGTATGGAAAACATTTATTTTTTGTTAAAAGAAAAAAAAAAGATCAGATTTTGCATGTAAAATAAAAATTACATTTTTAAATGTAATTAAAGAATATATTTTTACATGTAAAATATAATTACATTTTTAAATGTAATTGAAGAAGAAAAATTTGCATTGAAAATAAAATTGCATTGTTATATGTAATTAGAGATTAAAGATTTACATTGTAAATAAAATTACATTTTTAAATGTAATTAAAGAATAAGTTTTTACATGTAAAATATAATTACATTTTTATATGTAATGAAAGAATAAGAATTTGCATAGTAAATAAAATTACATTTTTATGTGTAATTAAAGTATAAAAATTTACAATTCAAATTAAAAAGCAAGATTTGACATGTAATATTAATTACATTTTTAATGTAATAAAAAAGTAGAATTTGACGGTGTAATCAAAATTGCATTTTTAATGTAACTTAAAAGGTTGGATTTTACATTGCAAATTAAAACACAAAGTAAAAGATAGGAATTTTACATTATAATGTTAATTACATTTTTTTAATGTAATTAAAAGGAGATTTTTACATTGTAATCAAAATTACATTTTTAGTATAATTAAAAGACAAGATTTTTACACCGTAATATTAATTACATTTTTAATGTAATTAAAAGAAAATTTTGGTATTGTAATAAAAATTACATTTTTAATGTAATTAAAAAGTGAAGATTTTTACACCGTAAGATCAATTACATTTTTTATGAGATGAAAGAAAGAGGTTTTGGCATTGAAAAAATTATTATATTTTTAATGTAATTAAAGAATGAAATTTTGACGCTGCAAAATTAATTACATTTTTATGAAATAAGAAGATAAGCTTTGAAACGGTAGTATTAATTACATTTGTAGTTATTGAAAAGAAAAGAATTTGAAATTGAAATATTAATTACATTTTTAATGTAATTAAAAGAAAGAATTTTTAATGTAATTAGATTAAAAAGAAAATTTATATTTTTCATGTAAATAGAATTTAAAGAAGAAAATTTACATTTTCATGTAAATAGAATTTAAAGAAGAAAATTTACATTTTTCATGTAAATAGAATTTAAAGAAGAAAAATTACATTTTCATGTAAATAGAATTTGAAGAAGAAAATTTACATTTTCAAGTAAATAGAATTTAAAGAAGAAAATTTACATTTTCATGTAAATAGAATTTAAAGTAGAAAATTTACATTTTCATGTAAATGGAACTTAGGGAAAGAAATTTACATTTTAATGAATTGAATTTTCATTAAAAAGGACAACGGTATGAAATTTACATATTTATGTAAAATGATTTTCAGTAAAGATTATAACGATGAAATTTACATTTTAATTAATTGGATTTTCATTAAAAAGATAAAGATAGAAATTTACATTTTTATGTAGATAGATTAACACACAAAATTATTATTTTGTTTGTAATGAAAGATTAACAAAGTTATTATTTTTGTAGAATTGAAGTTGACATCAAAATATATTGCATTTTTTTTAGAAATTGAAATGAGACAAAAATACTCATTTTTGTTAAATTATAAATGACACACCAAAAATATTCATGTTTGTAGTAATGGATATGAAACACATAATACCTATTTTTGTTGTAATTGTAATGATGCATGAAATATACAATTTTGTGTAGTTTGAAAGATGATTGAAAAATATACCTTTTTGTATATAAGATGTGAATGCAAGTCGAAATAAAGATCAACATTCTTATGTGCCATGATATTATATTTAGATAATAATTCTTGTCGTTAGCAAAATATAGTAAAATAAAATTCATTTCACTACGTATTATAAAAATGTAAACAGGTTACAGAAATATAACGTTCTTTACTTGTTGTGTTATTCACGATAACGAAATGGACGAAGCAATTATATTTATATATAATTATATATATATATAATTATATATATATATATATAAATTAAAAGCAAACGAATCGAGCGTGGTAGTTCGCGCCTTGGAATTGTACTTTTAATTGATTATACCGAAATATCCGACTGTCGGATTTTCCCAAGACTGAAACCGTTAGGTTCGCCTTGGGAAGATCTTTCCAACGATATGAATTGTGTTAAAATCCAACAGTTAGATTTAGATAAATTTGTAAAACAAATTTGGTTGAAAACAGCGCCAAGATCGCCTATTGACATGGAGTGTTGTTAAATATAATTCAATTATTTTTATATAAATAAAAATAGAGATTAATCGTTATAAATTAATATTAACGATAAGAAATGATTTGAAATGATATATACGCGAGAATCATTTGAAAGGTCCGAGTTCGATCTCATTTCAAATGATTATTCGTCGATCTAAGTCGAAGAGTTAAAGATGGTGATTGAAGACCGACGATCTTCATGTCGAATGGATGAGTTACCATTGACGCTCATGATTGGTGTAGCTACCTTGAACGGGCTACAATGGTGGCCATCCAGACTACTTGTTGATTGTTTGGATGTGCGAGGTATAAGGTGTCTCCGGTTTCGTTCAGACCCAGAACGGACTTGAAAATGAATTGTATGTCTGACGTTGTATTCCTTTATACGGTATTCGTTGATCTCTGTTAAATATGTATATGTTTGGTGTTTAACACCCTTCTCTGAGACGTACGAGCTTAGAGGTTATACATTGGTAGGTATCAATGGTATGGTATGGATTGACAATGTGGCATGCTAATATGCATGGATCAAGGTTTTTGTTGAAAAGCAGGCCTTGTGGATGATGATCAAAGCACAGCTTGAAAAGCATAGCTTTGTGTATTACGTAGCTTCATGAGCCTCACACCCCGGTTGAGTCTAAAACGAAGCAAGGGAACGCATGGAGAGCAACACGTTTCTTTCTAGCTAGAAGTGGTGTCATGGTATGGAGCCTAGATATTTTTACTTATGTGGATGATGGAATGAGGCGCCTCGGATGTTAGGTCCTATAGGACTGGGGAACGTGTGTTCAGGAATAACTTATCCACAAATCGCAAGTGTGGACCGACCCTGCAGCTATCCAAGGGTTCTCTACGGGGAATCCTGAGACATTAGCTAGAGTATCTCGAATCGGTAAGGAGATCGTTCCTAGACTTGACTCATGATGGAAACCCAGTTCCCAATACGACCCTACGGACTTGATTGTATTACTAGTATGGAGGCATAGTATATGGTAGTTATGCTTCCTAGGATTGATACATTTACTTTGAAATGTTTTTGAAACATATATACACTAATAATAATATAAACCCGTTTTTATCGTATCAAGCATTTTTGACAATTATAAGGTAAAACTCTATCCTCCGGTTTGCGTTGCATTGTGTGATGGGACTTGAGTCTTATAATGGTTTCATTTTTCCAAAAAGCATTGTGTTGTTTAACGATTTACTTTTAATTATGCACTGGCAATCCAATGGAGTAAACCCGTTCCACGTTAGCGGCGTGGTCTTGTGATTATCCTTATTATTAGATTAGTTAAGTTAGATTTCTCATACCAGTCCCATGACTGACTCGTAGTTTGTTTCACTTTGCAAACTCGGGTGCCCTCTTTTCCACACAGGCAGTCGAGTAGCATTTTGCAGATACTTATCTCTTGAGCTGGATTCTAGATCGAAGCCTAAACCTGTGTCTGGAACATAGTTGTCTTCCGCTGCCTTAGTTATTTTATTTCCGCTGTATTGTATTTGTTGTGATTTAAATCTTCCGATGTATTGTGTTCAATGTACTCTGGTATTCTGTACTCTGATGTAACATTATTATGATGTTTATAAAAGTCTGCTGTTGTTGTTCTAATGTGTTGTATTCCTAGAGTTAATGTATTCGGGATTTGAACGGTCTTAGTCGATTTTGCGATCGATTGGGTCCTGGCGAAATCCGAGCCGTTACACTTTTCTTCCATATATCGATTCGAGAGTGTTCCATATTTCCTGTGCAGTAGAAGAATGTGAGATATGGTCAAAATTTTGATGATCAATATAAGAATATAAAATATGCATTGCATGAGCATTAATCGTAATATTTCTCTTGTCTACCATATCACACCTATTTATAATAATATCCCAACATTTAGAATTAACAGATTTTAAATAAAATTCCATACTTAGTTTCCAATTTAAAAAATCAATTCCATTGAAAATAGCTGGAATATTATTGGACTGACTCCCACTAGACTGACAACTAGAAAACTCACTGTTAGGAAAATTCATAGCTCTAGAGTTATTTAAAAAAAAAATCCTGCTCTGATACCACTTGTTATCTCCATTAACGAGGATTTTAATACCACCTCGGTGGCTAAAAAAGATACCTCAGACACTGGTTTCACCTCCTGCCTCTCGACACGGACAACCACCCACAGGCACGTAGGGGCAAGATTCAATACTTCGCCACATGATCATAGAGCGAGAACCCTCTATCATGTTGTTACCTTATACCAGCTCTGATACCACTTATAGGATCTAAATTAACCCTAGAGGGGGGAGGTGTGAAAAGGGTTTATTGCAGTTTTTGCTTAGTAATTAAATAATATCAAACACAGATAATAATCAGAGTAAATGCGGAAAATAAATAACACACAGATATACCCAGCTTCGGCAAAACCTTGCCTACTACTGCATTCCCCAAGGTTTCTACTAGGTATTAGTCAAAAATTACAACCTTACAACACCGTAAACTCGCAACAATTCCTGGCCTCTTTGTCATAACCCTACGCTCAAAACTTATCCCCAGTTTCTACTAGGAGCTACACAAAATGGCCTCACAATCTCGCTTTAGTTGCACTAATCATACGCTCAAAACCCTGCAATGACTTCTATCCCCGAAATCAGATTCCCCCGAGTTACAACCCCGTTAGTCATCTCCCTAGTTTTAGAGACAAACTAGAAAACTCTAATTCGATTACGACTTGGAACTAAAGACGAATAAAAAACAATTAAAAAAATCCCTATCCAAAACCCTAGTTTTATTTATAAATGAATAAAGACCTTTAGCCTTTATAATTTTGATCGGCCACTTTTCTTCCATGCTTCACCCTTCTTCATTTATGCCCGATCTCTTATTGTCTGAAAAAAATGGTGGCTCCTAGCGTTTCCTTCTAACAAAAAATGGAGGAGGCAATTGCGATACTAAGGTTCGATTCTCCTTAGATTTGTAGCGCCGCCCTCTCATCGTTGATGATCTTTGATTCACAGTTGCACTCACTTTTGTTCCAAGCAGTTTCGATTCTCTGGTATGATTTTTCAATTCAAATTTATGCTTTAATTTGTTTGAACTTGGATGGATTTATTGCTAGTGATGATAGGTGTAATTTATAGGATTAAAATTCGTAAATATCTCTGATTTCATATGATGATTTGTTTATGATATATACGAAAATATTGGAGCTTGATCAGCTTTGATTTTTTATGGAATTTGAATTCTTCAAATATTCTGGAAATTTGCATGATAAATACTTTGAATTTGAATATATGTTGTGTGATTTCTGGAAATAAAATTATTCCCTTAATTTCTGGAAGTAAAAAAGATTTCGAACAAAATGACTTGGCTTGATTTCTTCTGATTTGTTGCGTCTTATGGTTTCTCTGATTGGAATGAACCTGGACATATTCTTTGCCACTTTAACGAATCTTTGAATATAATCCCATGCGTGATTTCCTTTTTTTGAATTGGTCATTATGCAATCTCGTATGTCTATTTTTCTAGAAAACTTTTGATAGTTTGATGATTCTGGAATTTAATCTTCACCAAAAATTTGAACTAGCATTATTCAGCTACTTAAATTGATTGAACAGATACCGTGCTTGACATTCACCCCTGTATATTTATTCATGCCACGAACTTGTGTGACTTGTCTTGGTCTGGCCACTTTAGCATTGACTGAAATACTTATGTTTGCTTCATGCTCGAACCAAAAACTTGTGATTCCTGTGTTGTTACTGTATTGACCATTTATGAACTTGCTGTTTACCATACATCCATTGCTTGTTGTCCCACCATGCTGCTCGCGTTCCATGCTTGAGCTTTTATTTTTACAGATTGTTTTCTCCTTCATGTACTAGTACATGCTCTTTCCATATGTATGATGCCATTTCATGATCATGCCTTTTCCTTGAAGCACTTATTTGATAAGAACATATACTATATTTGATTGAGATGAATGTTGAGCTGATGTTGTTCTTTCTTTTATCATTTTTGTTGAACCCGTACTTTGACTGAATGCATCCTTGTTTGAGTCCTGTACAATGTTTGTTTTTTCATGCTTAGTGTCAAGCCTATGATTGTTATTTGGGGTACTTTGAATGTCCATCCTGTTTAAGCACTTGCTATACCATGACCTGTATATGTTGAACCATATTTGCATTGATCTTTTCTTGGGTCTATAATGGCTTGTACTTGTCCATTGTTCTTGTACTTGGGTTCTGGCTGCCTTAAACTTGCATATCCCATTTTGACTGCTTTGATCTTCACCTTTGAACAGAAACAACACTTGCCAAAAAAACTGTTTTAATCTTGAAACTGGCTTTTAAAAAATAAATTGATATGAACAGATGCTCCATATTGATTTGCATCGACTACTTGATAAAATCCTGATGTTGAAACAGTTTGCGTATGTCATTTGCATGTATCATTGCTTATAACATATTTATTTTGTGTCAATCTATTTATTTGTAAAGTTCCATGCTGCACTGAATCGAGTTGTCCACGTGGCTGCTCCTCAGTTGCTATACTGCATTTTGATTGGCGAGGCAGTGCACGCATGTATATTTATACACCTGTGTACGTGCAGCCATTCAGAATAATTTTCCTGTCTCAGACTGAATCATAAAAATGATGAGAAGCACACCGAAATTCTGAGGCAAATAAAATTTAAAATAAATTTATAATTGTACGTATTTAATTTTATTTCTATTGCAGTCTACCGTGTGTGTTTTCTTATATGTGATAGGTATGAAGAGACTGGACTGGTTTGGAGCACGTGAAGCTTCAACGTATCAGTGTCAATATCTGTGAATATGCAAATGAATGAACGAGTGAATATGTACTGAGTGATGAGTGATGTAGTGAGGAACAAATGTACGTACTATATGAGAAGATTGTACTAGTATATGTAATAAACAATTCTAACTGAAACAAAATATTATTTTATTATGTTCAAATCAATTTGTCTATCATATCAAATTAATTCAGTTAGTACAATTCCATGTAAAATATTATAAATGTGAATATACAATAGTGGAGTTATAATATTGTACTATTTCAGATTTTGAAATAAAATATTTGATTGAATAAATATACTGTGAACTGTGTATAATAGTATATTATTCAATAAATAATTATTTATATTAAATTAAATATAAAATAGTACAGTTACAAACACATTTAAATAATATTATATGTTTGTTATCATCAAACAAAAATCATACAACACATTGAAGGCAATTGGCCTTACTGCGAGCAAAGTTGGCTTTGTATCATTTGGATGATGATGATGATAGTCTTAGTTGAGGTCTAGATAAGTGTCTTGTGCACACTACAAACTCTATGTATAAATTTCTTAATTTTTATGTTGTTTCTTTGTTTTTATTTAAGTTTTTTTGGAAGTCTAATGCTCCGCCTAAAGCAAAATTTTTTATGTGGTTGATTATTCATAAGAAACTTAATACGACTGAGCTTTTAAAGGAGAAAAATAATATTTTTGGTGTTAAATGTATTTTTTGTGGTATTTTAGATGAGAATGTTGATCATTTATTTTTCTCTTGCTCTATTACCAATTATATTTTAAATATGGTTTTTAGATTTTTTTTGTTTTTAGTTGTTTTAATTGTTTTAGTAATTGTGTTTATTATTGGGATTGTTGTAGATTTGTTTTTAATTTCAGACATAGATAAGTGTTGGATTCTTGTGACGACCCTAAACCCCGTACTGACGGTGGCAAGGGTAATCCTTGGAATATAACACAGACACAGATAATAGCAGAACAGAATTAAATAAATACACCAGGTAATGAACAATAGAATATACTTGATAAAAGTAATCATCAGAGTTACACAGTATACAGGATCATACTTAGTACAAATGCAGTTCAGATATACATAAATGTCTACAACGGAAACAAAAAAAATATGTACAATAGGAGCTGAACAGCATAAAAAGAGATAAATGGTAGAATCCATCTTCAGCTCCAGCTATCCAGAAAGAACCAGCTAAACCTGAATACAAGGCCGCTCGTGTAGAAAAAGGGGCACCCGAGTTTGAAAGTGAAATAAACTACGAGTCAGTCATGGGACTAGTATGAGAAATCTACTTAACACATTTATAATATGGCTAATCCCAGGACCACGCCACTTTTGTTGAACGGGTTTACTCCATTGGATTGCCAGTGCTTTAAAACAAATTTTCCTTTTATACATCGTAAAGCTTTTTATAAAAATGAAGCCATTATAAGACTCGGTTCCCATCACACAATGCAACGCAAACCGGAGGATAGAGTTTTACCTTATAATGGCCAAAATATGCTTGATACGAATAAAACAAAAGCATTTGATATTACTACTAGTGTTTATATGTTTCAAAAACAATTTCAATCATAACTATCAATCGTAGACGGCATGGGTACCATATATCATGTCGCCATATATATATACAATCAAAACCGCATGATTTCGTATTTGGAGATTGGATTTCTATCCTGAACCAAGGCAAAAGATAGTCCTTACCGAATTCGAGACTGCCTAGCCCGAGCCTCAGGAACAGCCACAACTGCCCCTTTGAGCGACAGGGCCGGTCCACCGATGTGGATTAAAATTCCTGAACAATGCGTTTCCCCGCCCTATGGGGCGTAAACGAGCCAACGAATGGCTCCATCGGTCCCGTATCGACAGATATATCCGAGGAGCCTCGCTATCCACCAACCACATAAGTAAAATGTCAGGCCGTGTAAAAACACCGACACAACTTCTAGCTAGGAAGAAACGCATGCCCTTCCTGAGGTCCTTCTCCCGTTTCTGGTTCACACCGTGATGTGAGGCTCGCGAATTCACGTTATACACAAAGTTACGCCCCACCGGCGGTGCTTTGATCATCACCACAGGACTTTGCTTTTCAACAGAAGCCCTGATCATTTGCCACTTAGGCACGACACACTAGCAATTCATGCCATGCGACTGATGTCCATCGATATACAACCTCTGAGCTCGTGCGTTTCAGAGAAGGGCATTAAGCAAAAGAATAAATTCTCCGCCGCCAAACAGATGTATATTTAATAGAGATAAATCAACACAGAATAAAATCCAATGTCAGACACACAGTCCATTTACAAGTCCGTTCTGGGTCTGAACGAAACCAAAGGCACTATATACCTCGCAAACCCATCGACCACCACGTACATCTGGACGATCACCACTCATTATCCATATTTCGGGATGCCTCCCAATCAGGACCTCGGTTACCATCCAAACGAGGTGAAGATCTCCGGTCTTCGACCACCGTCTTCATCTTCGACTTTCAATCGTCGGTCAATTATTTGAAATGAGTATTAACTCGGCCTTTTCAAATAATTCACGCATGTTTAGAATTGCAAATCAATTTGTTTCAATGGTTAAATCATTCGACAACACCAATTTTGTTCTTTAATGTAATATTCGCACCAAACACATTCAACCATCAAATACCACATAAATCGAGCAAATTCAGTTTATTTCCATTCCATATCGTTTATGATATTTTATAACGATTTATCGCTATTTTTATTTATTTTAAAATAGCCCATTTATTCAAAACGACGCTTCGGGCCATAACGCGGTCGTGGCGCTGTTTTTCTTCAGATTTGATTTACACATATCTGAAAATCTAACCGTTGGATCCCCACAAAATTTCATCATTAGAAAGATCTTTTCAAAACGAATCCAACGGTTCCAATTTCGGGAAAATCCGACGGTCGGATCTCCCGGTACAATCGTTTGAAGTTTCAATTTCAAAATACGAACTACAGCGTCGTTATTCGATTAAATATAATTATATTTATATATATATATATAATCGATTCTGGCGCTGTTTTTCTTCAGATTTGAATTAAACATTCCAGACAATCCAACCGTTGGATTTTTACAAAGTTGGTGTCGTTGGAAAGATATTTCCAAAGCGAACCCAACGGTTGCGATTTCAGGAAAATTCGATGGTTGGATCTCCCGTACTAATCGTTTGAAATCACGATTTCAAAATACGAACTGCGGCGTCGTTTTCGATATATTTCAATTCTATTTAAATATATATATCGATTCTTCGATTTCAAAACCATATGAATTTCATACTTTTGATAAAAATGATATTTTCATCAAACTGTCTTCTATTTCAGCACTTCACTATTTTTAACAATTCATCTATATAGTAAAAACGTGATTTTTAATGTAAAACAATTTATTTCAAAACCAGATTATTTTATATAGTTTATATTGGTGATAAAAAGGTGATTTTTATATTCAAAACACGAACACCATTCAACACATGAATTTCAATCCCACGAATGAATATCGACTCAACACCTGAAAATAATTCAAAGACATGAATATTATTCAAAATTTCGGTAGCATAACGGCAGGGTAGTTAAAACCGGGACCGTCCCTAGTACGGCTCCTCGCTCTACCTTAAAACCTCGCGGTTTTTGACAATGGGGAATCATGCATCTAGTTCGCACGCAGGCGGCATGTATATTTATTTCATTTCCACAAACTAATCCTATGTGGTTTCAACTAAATATTTCTCAACCACAAACGGGTATTTTTCAACCACAATCAATCAATATCAACCACAAACAATTCCAATCAACTATTCGCTATCAATCAATTTTCACACCAATCACAATCAATAAATATCGTACATGGTTTGTGGACGAGGGGCATGTGTATATATATATATATATATATAGCAATTCACTTCTATTTCAACACATATATAATTTTTACAACGCATATATAACTTATACATCGATCGTACAACTTATACAACGCTTATGCATGAGGTGTACAACGCTTATATAACACATACATCGACTATATAATTTATACATCGTCGTTTTCCATATCGTTTATAAAATAGAAATCTCACATTGGGTTCCACTTCGCCAAAAATAGTAGAAGGCTCAGAAAAATATGCGGTCTCTTCTAGAATGTAGAAGACGTCCACACGAGTCCACTTTCTCTTGTTTCACTGAATTTCGTCAAGAAACGAAAAAGATATAATTTTTACAGTGAAATCAAAAACCGTAGCACTTAGAAGTGCTATTAAAACAGTTTAATATATAACAGCCGTACCTCAGCTGAAATGTACAAAACTAGGTTTTGATTTTTCGCGAGATCCGTGTAGTAATACGACGATCGGGCGGTGCAGCGTTGAAGAGGGGCGAGAGGCGTGCTAGGCGCTGGCGGTGCGGCGGCATTCGATGCACTGTAGCGGTGGCGGCGGCGAGGTGAAGTTCGAAACTTTCGAACTCGATTGCTCCTCCAATTCTGAACGATAAAATTCAAACTCTATATGGATTTGAAGATCTCGGGAAGATCTTCAAAAAGTATAAACTGTGGCACGAGCTAATTCCTCCTGGTTTGGTCGGAATCGGAGCTGGAATGTTTGAAGCCTCTTCCGCCTTCGATCGGGGAGAGAGAAAATTAGATTTTCCTTTTTTTATAAAAATTATGATTGGCCGGTGGGTTTTAAAGGGGTTTTCTGACATGACCACCAATCTAAACCCGACGACTGTCGTTCGTAGCGTTTTGCCCCCATTCCTAACCCAATGGGATATGTTTCATAGGCCCATTCGACTGTTTCAGTCAGTTTCCATTCAATTTAAAATATATAACATTCAATATTCGATTTGAACATACATTTCAATTTGCCTGGGCCACAAACTGATTCGCAGAAAAATAAATCTGGCTATGTTTTGACGATACGGTCCCAACAAAACTAGTTTCGTTGAATTCTGAGATCGTATGCAAAATGTCTATTTTCAGGTCGACCCATTTTAACAGAAATTGACCAATCACATTTCCTTTTGCCCCGCTCACATACTAGCTTCAAAAATTATGAAATTTGAAACATAGCAATAACTAGGGGTGTATACGGTGCGGCAACCGTTGCTACTACCGCAAACCGGCGCCATACCGTTCGTTGACGGTTAGTTATTTTGCCAACCGCAACCGTCAACCGTTGGTGGCGGTTAACCGTTAAATAATACGGTTACCATTTGATCATTACGGTATGGTTAACCGTGTAACCACTATAACATTATTACATAAATATTCTTGCACAGCATTGAAACATACAGCACACATTGAAACTCTTACATAAATATTCTTGCACAATATATAACAAAACCCAACATGAACAGTTCAGAACAGCAAGTGAAATTAATACACACATTAATAAATACTTGAAATTCATTCATAGTTCATACATATTACTATATTAGTACATGATACATGATAATTCAAAATTTATACTACATAGATTATAGAGTTTATGCTTCAACTTTTACAAATAATAATCTTACTCGCATTTCATTATATATCGCAGTAGTTGAACTTCTTCCTGTGCAGAGTTGTGGTGCAGCATCCCAGCATTTGTCTTCCCTCGACTTTCAACTGACCAAGCCGAGTCCGTAGACTTCACTCTCCGCACAGCATGAGCAGATTATATTGTAACGGAGCTCGACTCCATACGGCATTATAGAGTAGCAATTTGCACTCTGCAGTTTACATGAGCTGACTTTATAAGTCTAAATCCATGCTGCAACAAAAATCCAAAAAACTGCCAGAAACACAACTGTTAATAAAAATGCTATATGCCAGAAACAATGAATAAACTAAACATGTTGCTAAACTAAACAATAAAATGAAAATATGTTGCTCAAAGCAACCCAAGCTGTGTACTGTTACTAAACTAAACATGTTGTTAAACTAAACATGTTGTGGAGTGTAAGCTCAAAGCAACCCAAGTTGTGTACTGTTGCTAAACTAAACATGTTGTTAAACTAAACATGTTGTGGAGTGTAAGCTCAAAGCAACCCAAGCTGTGTACTGTAAGCATGAATAAACTAAACATGTTGCTAAACTAAACAATAAAATGAAAATATAAGCTCTGAGCATGCTCTGATATTAAACAAACCAAGTCGTGTACTATTCTTTTGCTATTGTACTCAACTACATAATTCAAGATAGGTCCATGACTCAATAGCAAGGATTCAACAATAAGCTGGTATTTTAGTTCAGTATTCATATTTGAATATCATTATGAGCACTAAGCATATACTTGGGATAATATCTTAACATGTAGTTCAGCTCTTAAACTAAAGATTTGACAAACTTGAATAATAAGGTTAGCATATACTTTTGTTCAGTAAACCAATAAGGAAAACAATACCTTTAACTTGAATTAACTTGAATAATAAGGTTTGACAAACTTGCATTAACCACTAAGGATTGACAGACCTCATTCAGTTTAGCAAAGTATGGGCATTAACTTGAATAATTTGATGATACTCAACAACAAAAGGAAAACAGTATGACTCAATAGCAAGGATTCAACAATAAGCTGGTATTTTTTTTCAGTATTCATATTTGAATATCATTATGAGCACTAAGCATGTATTCATATTTGAATATTTTTGTTCAGTATTAATTTTTGTTCAGTATTCAGTTTAGGAAAACAGTACCTTTAATAATGCACTAACATGCATTTGGATCGGCACCTGCAGGAGCTGCCGCTTTCAAAGTACCTAATGCAATATCAAATAAACAATGAGCATAACATCTACATAAGATAATTATCTATATGAATTAATATTTCTTACTTAATTCAAGAGCTTCAAGCTCCTTGTACAGCTGAATATCATCTTCCACTGGCTCTATGTAAAAATGAAAGTCTTCTGCTTTAACCCAATCACTTGCACAGACTAGAGCTTCCACTGTTTTTGGAGTTAGCGAAGCTCTAAACGGATCCACTATTCTTCTACCTAAGCTAAATGCGCTTTCACTTGCTACGGTGGAGCTTGGAATTGATAGTACATCTTTAGCTACTTTGGAAAGAATCGGATACCATGTCTGGTTAACATTCCACCAATTCAATATATCAAAAGATTCGCCATCCAATTTTTCACAAGGATCGGAAAAGTATTTATCAACTTCATTAGCAATATCTGCCACCTCCATAGCCTCCCTCCTTCGTTTGACCTGCAACTCAAATGGAGACAGCCCAAATAAATTGTTCTCTGAAATTATAGGGCTTTGAAAAGTCGAGGTGGTCGAGGGAGAAGAAACATTATTATCCACCCCTTTATATTCATTAAACAAAGAGAGCAAATTTCCTTTTGTTTCACTTACAATATGAGAGATGCTGATCTCATCATAACCAATGCATTCAAAACATGTTTCAATGATATCAAGCTTCCACCTAGGATTTAAAACATGAGCAATGTATATCATCTTATTGACATATTCAAAATCTCCCCAATATTTATTAAACTTCTCCCTCATAGAAACTGCCACATCTTGTAGAATTGGATTAGAATAGTCCCTAATCTGCAAGTCAATCTCCCATAATAATTCAGCCACAACTTTTAAAATAAGATATGATGTACTAGTTTTTGAAGCACTAAGCATCAACGTGGCCACATAAAACTTTTCTAAAAAGTGCACAAAGGCTTTAGCTTTCACCCAATCATCAACACATGGTGGTCCAACCCTCTTTTGTTTCCTATGTTCATTTTCATTAAAATAATTAATGAAAGGGAGATCGTCTTCCTCCATCATAGCAAATACTTTTTGATATTTTTCCGCACCATGTAACATTTTATACGTGGAATTCCACCTAGTAGATACATCCATGGGTATATTGGACATTTGATCCATTTTCAACACACGTGCATACATTCTAAACTTTTCTAACCGTGATGGAGAAGAGTGAATGTACTTAACACAATTTCGAATTGCTTCAATTGAACTAAAGAGATCTTTTAGGCCATCTTTAACAATTAAATTGATAATATGACAAGCACATCTCATATGAATATATTTCCCATTGAGAATAACCCCATTCATGTCATCTAGTCTTTTCCTTACATGTTCAATAGCTGGCTCATTTGAACTAGCATTATCCACCGTAATACACAACACATTTTCTATTCCCCAACCTCTCAAGCAAGTCTCTATGCTTTTACCTAGCTCTAAACCAACATGACTAGTGATTTTTGTGAAATTAATTACTCTTTTGTGTAGCTTCCAATCACTATCCATAAAATGAGCCATGACAACCATGTAGTTAACATTTTGTACGGATGTCCAAGTATCCGTTGTAATACTAACTCTTTGTTTCCCTATTACACTCATAATTTTAGCTTTTTCCATGTAATACATTTCCCATACAAGTGCAGCAATTTTTTGTCTGTTCGGTATTTTTAGTTTAGGGCATAATTCTAGCAACAGCTGTCTAAAACCAACTCCTTCTACCATTCTAAAAGACATTTCATCTTGAATAATAAACCGAACTAATTTTTCTTCACATCTTTTCTGGCTAAAGGAATAAGGTATTAGAGGACCACCTAAATTTGCTTGAGTAATAATGGGTTGACCTTTAAGAATGCCTTGATAAGCTGGACATTCTTTACATTTACGTTTAAGATGCTCGGCAATGGTGGTAGTCCCATAATGCATACTATCAGCGGGTAATGTTGTTTAACAGGTGTTACAAATGCCAATTCTTTTCCCATTGGCATCCTTAGACTCAGTGACATGTTCCCAAACCCAAGACTTACGCTTTCTACTAGATTTCGGTTTAGGAGTTACCTGCGGCGATGAATTATGTTCTTGAGGATGCTCGGCTATGGCTGTAGTCCTATCATGCGTACTATCAGCTAGCAGTTCCTCCACATTAGGAATAGGTGAATGTCGTTCTTGAACAATATCCATTTCTATAATAAAAATTATGAGGATATTAAGAAAATATGCAGCGTATTGAGTCTATTGACCATAATAGTTTAAGACTTAAAGTGTAATTTATATTTAAGTGCTTAAATGCAACATAAATATAATGGAACACCATGTATCCAGTTTAAATTGGCACAGCAAATTTAAAAGCAGCTTACATTGCTTTCATAATGTTTAAATTGCTTTCATATGTTTATAATTGTTCTAAATAGTATATGCAATCATTTTATAGTGATTTTGAACAATTTATGACTACTATAAACTTGTTATAAATACTACACTTAAACTACTTTACAGAACTGAAGAAGTATAAAAACTGCACTTAAACTTGTCTAGAGTATAAGTTTTGATTTCTTGCTATACAGAACTGAAGAAGTTCTTGAACCCATTATGTAAATGTAAAGCAAAAAAGAAATGACTTACTGATAAAGCATAATCAATATTTAGTACTTACTATTTACTACTTACACAAAAAGATAACCTGCATACAAGAATGAGCAAGTATAAAAAGATGAGCTGCATACAAGAACCAATTAAGTAAAAGTAAAAACGCATCCATGTCAGATTTGATATTTATGATCTATGATTCTATATGACGCCTCTTTAATCATGGAAAGCACTCAAAGCAGAAGTCATGCAATAACTAAATACAACTCATAACAAATCGAATTACTTATATGCAGTAATTGAAAAATCACTTGCTAAAAACATAATCGGATTAACAATAAGAAGGCTCAGCTGATTAATAGGAATCAATTGCTGTTTGTGAAGAGAAATTAACAAATCGGATCGAGATACATAATAACTAAGAAACATACCATTGCTTTCTGATTGTGATATTCGGATGAGAGAACCTTCGGGTGAGTTTTGAAACATAATCGGTGAGGAATTGACAAATTATTAGGGAGAATAATAGGATAATGAGAGTATCTGCTCTCAAATTCGATGTTATAGGGTATGTTTGAGTGGACAAGATTGTTTTGCTTTACACCGACGGTCTCAAATCGTAGAAAGAAAAACCCTAATTTTCCATTGACGGCTGGAAGGAAGCGGTATGGTTTACCATCGGTTTTCAGAATTAAAACCATTTCCGTATGCTGACCTTTACGGTGAGATAACCGCACCATTTTTTAATTAACGGAGGCCGTTTAATTAATTTTTCAACGGTTATGGGGTGGTAATTTAGTGCGGTTGTGCGGTCTAAATGTGAACCGATACAGCCCTAGCAATAACTTCTAATCCCGGATCGAACAAAAGTGGTTTCGTCGAATTCCGAGGTTGTTTGCAAAATGGCCAATTTCACGGGCTATTTAAATTCCATAGCGACCTTTCTGAAAATTCATTTGGCCATAACTTTTGCTTTCCGCTATGAAACTTCGATTTTTCAGATTCGTTAGAAAGGTATTCACTAATAGATTTAAATATTTTTGGTTTCACTCAAATCCGTTTTGTTTTGCACCCGGTACTGTCCGACAAAGTTTGAATTCAATTTTTGAAACTACGGCGCCTTTTCAGGCCTTGTTTATAATTACAATTAATTATATTCGTTTTCAAACGTCGATTCAAACTCAATTTTCATTGCTATTATTTAGAATATTTATTTTAATATTTAAAATACATTATTTTAGCCAATTTAAATTTTTTTAAATTGGTTCAGATTTTCTTGGTTGTTACAATCTCCCCCACTTAAAATTTTTCGTCCCCGAAAAGGAACAAAGTCGAAAGTGGTTTGATTGATCAACTCTACGTTTGATCTGGCTTCAATTCTCCAACCTTTCAGTTTCTGAGAATTTTCAAATTCTTCAAAAATTTGGCTAACACTCGGAATTTTCGAAAAATTTCGCCATAACCTCCTTTGTACGGAGAGAGGTTTGGAAATTTATTGGGCCATATTAGGTACCCAATAAATACTACTAAGCATACACATATTTATAGTGATATATTCTGGTGTTTACAGGGGAGCGTGTATAGATAATAACTCCAGAGAATAAATTCTTGTCACCCTGTCAAAGCCTGAGGGAGTGTGTAATTTAAATGATCCAGAGGATAAATCCTCGTCACCTCGTCCCGTGTGGGAAATAAATAGTCCATGTGTCGTATCTAATAATTAGAGAGACGTGGTTATAGTCAACTCTAGACCCGTGTGGTTTTTTTATTAATCTGGCAATTTTATCGTTACAATTTAAATAGTCCATTTCAGTCATCAGTTCAACCTGTAAAATATAGTCATCGCCATACAAGCCTCTCGCTCGTATGGTAAATCTTCCACCTCGTCACACAAGCTCCAAATGCTTATGTGGTATATGATGAAGTATGCCTATCTTCAGAAGTATGCCATGAAGTGTAGTTCAAAATTAATTATTACTATCCTATGGCGACGTTTATTATTTCACATAGGATAACCAGCACTCCGCATCCAATGGCATTCACAAGAGTTGATATAATACTATTTCGCATCCAACTCATTAAGGTTTACCTATTTGTCGGGCACGCAAATAAAATCTTTACTCAACAACTATCCATTTACCTGTTCAAACATATATAATGCACATGTATATAATTCTATCTATTTTCTAATCAGTTAAATGTGTGATATAGTCGAATGAATCCTACCATTCATTCTATTATTGATTAAATTGACTATCGTTTTAATAATTTAATTAATCAAATCTACTATCACACAACACAAACAACAATCAAATTGTTTTAACTTTTCAAAAATATACTAATCAATTTCTATACTCTTTTAAAATCACTCAGACTACAGAATTAAAAGTGCACATCCATGGAAAGAAAATTACAACAGAGTAGAGAACTAATTAGTAATGCAAAGTATGGTAAATGTACCTTGCACCGGAGTCAAACAGAGATATCCACTCGGCATCTAGGATAAGCTTTCCGAATGCTCTCCTTAGTTTCCCAAGTACAATTTCGCGGATCTCCACTCCATTTCACTTTGGCTAAGCGAACTTTCTTGTTCCTCAGCTCTTTGGTTTCTTTGCCAATAATCTTTAGCGGCTCTCTCCTCACAGCTAATTCTGGAGTAATTTCAATATCCTGCTGAGCTGCTTCTTCCACGATCAAGTCTGGATCATGAACGTGCTTTCGAAGTTGAGATATATGAAACACATCATGCACCCCAGGCAACCAATCAGGCTGTTTAACCCTATACGCGAGAGTTCCGATCCGTTCCAGAATAGGAAAAAGACCAATGAATTTGGGTGCCAACTTTCCAGTTTTACCGAACCGGATAACTCCTCTCATCGGCGATACTTTCAAATATACATAGTCGCCAACAGCAAAGGATATATCTCTTCTTCTCCTATCGGCATAGCTCTTTTGTCGGCTTTGAGCGGAGAATAATCGCTTCTTAATAAAGTCGACTTTGTCGGCAGCTTCTCGGATCATATCTGGCCCTAACACAAGTCTATTCCCGGGTTCGACCCAACAAGCAGGAGATCGGCACGGTCTACCATATAATGCTTCGAATGGCGACATTGTCAGGCTCGCCTGGTAGGTGTTATTATATGAGAATTCATCCAAATTCAAATGGTCTTCCCATGATCCACCGAAATCTAGAACACAAGCCCGCAATAGATCTTCTAAAATATGATTCACCCTCTCTGTCTGACCATCTGTCTGAGGATGATAAGCGGTGCTCAGGTTCAGCTTTGTTCCCAGCTCTACTTGAAATGCCTCCCAGAATTTGCTAGTAAATATTGTATCTCTATCACTGACTATACTGAGCGGCACTCCATGTAGTCTAACTATTTCCTTGAAATATAACTGCGCCAGACTCTGAGCAGTTCTGTTTGATCTGACAGGTATGAAATGGACGGTCTTCGTGAAGCAATCTACGATCACCCAAATACTGTCATTCCCTTTTCTGGTTCTGGGCAAACCATCAATGAAGTACATGGAAATATGTTCCCACTTCCAACTAGGAACATCTAGCGGTTGTAACAATCCAGACAGTTTCTGTTGGTCGCTCTTGACTAGTTGGCAAGTAGGGCATCGACTAACATATAAAGAGATGTCCCTCTTCATCGACTTCCAGCAGAAAGTGCATTTGATGTCATTATACATTTTACTTACTCCCGGATGGATACTAAGTTTTGACTTGTGGCATTCATCCAGTACTTCCTTTCGGAGCTCAGCAATGTTAGGGACACAAATTCGACCTTTCAGCCTTAGGATCCCCTCATTATCAACTTGGAAACTCGAGGGTTCGCCTCTTTGAATTATCTCCTTGATCTTCTAAATGAAGTGATCATCCTTCTGAAGAGCAGATATTTTATCTATCAATGAAGTCATGATAATAAAACTGGCGATTATTTCATTTTTCTGGCTTAACCATCGGCCACGACATTGGCTTTCCCTGGAGTGTATATAATTTCAAAATCGTATGCTGCAAGAAACTCCAGCCAACGTTGTTGCCTCAGATTCAAGTCCTTCTGGGTGAATAGATACTTTAACGACTGGTGATCTGTAAACAGTTCAAATCTCTCACCCAGAAGATAGTGTCTCCAGATTTTCAAGGCGAATACTATAGCCGATAACTCAAGATCATGAGTCACGTAGTTTCTCTCGTGTGGCTTCAACTGACGGCTAGCATAAGCAATCACTTGGCCTCTTTGCATTAACACTGCGCCAAGGCCTTCTCTAGAAGCATCAGTCCAGACTTTCAAATCCTGATTTCCATCGATGATGGTTAACACTGGAGCTGTTGTTAATCTTAACTTTAGCTCTTCAAAAGCCTCCTCACTTTCTGGAGTCCATTTGAATTTAGAGTGCTTCTTCGTAAGCTTCGTTAAGTGATCAGATATCTTCGAAAAGTTTTTAACGAACTTTCGGTAATAGCTAGCCAATCCGAGAAAACTGCGGACTTCTGTAGGAGTGCTAGGCTGCTTCCAATTCTGAATAGCTGTGATTTTACTTGGATCCACGGCAATTCCTTCTTTTGATACTACATGGCCCAGAAATTTTACTTCATCTTGCCAGAATATGCATTTGGATAGTTTGGCTTTTAGAACGTTCCTTCTCAGAATTTCTAGAACCTGTTCCAAATGCTTTTCATGTTCGGCCTTTGATTTAGAGAAGATTAGAATATTGTCAATAAAAACCAGAACAAATTTATTCAATACCTCTCTGAACACTCTATTCATCAGATCGACGAAGTAAGCTGGAGCGTTACATAAGCCGAACGGCATTACTAACCACTCATAAAATAAGTCGGGACCCCTGAATGCTATCATTGGAACACACTCTTCGGCAATTCGAAGCTGATGGAAGCCTGTAGCTAGGTCCATCCTTGAGAATACTTGTGCTCCATTCAGATGATCCAATAAATCATCAATCCGCGGCAATGGATATTTGTTCTTTATGGTCTGCTTGTTCAAATCTCGATAATCCACACATAGACGTAGAGTACCGTCAGATTTTGGGGCAAACACCACTGTTGCTCCCCAATTAGAGAAACTAGGCATGATCAGACCCTTCCATACTAGCTGTCGTGTTTGATTGTCTAATTCCTCTTTCTCTTTCAAGGGCATTCTTCGAATAGCATGAACTACCGGCCTCACATTGGGAATCAAAGCAATCTTGAAATCAATTTCCCTCTGCGGAGGTAAGCGAACAACATATTCAAACACATCTGCATATTTTTTAACGACAGGAATGTCTTTGATGAGGTCAGGAACATTCTCTGTGACTTCAGGGATATTTTCTATTTGGGCTGGAGATATATCCAAAGCTGCCCAGAAGTCCTTTCTATTTGAAGTCGGGCCTTCACACGATATGGTTATATAATTCCCCGATTGGGCCTTTGCCTTAACCACTCTCTCGGTGCATCTAACCTCTGCTTCAAATTTGGTTAGCCAATCCAATCCCAGAATAAGATCGAATTCATTAAAATTCATGACGATAGAAATAGTAGGGAACTTATAGCAGGAAAAAGAGACAGGTACTGCATAAGCCCAACTAAGATTGATGGAACCCCCAACTGGATTTTGGACAGTCAATGGCTCTTTGAGCTTCTTCAATTTTAAATCCAACTTCTTGACCGCACTCTTTGCAATAAAGCTTCGTGACGCGCCTGTATCAAACAGTACTTTAACTGGAATGTTCTTGAAATTGAGCGTGCCTTCTAAAACATCAGACCTTTCCTGAGCAGACAAAGATGTAGGCACTTCTGCCACTTCATTTACTTGTACTGCTTCAGGTTTTATGAACAGCGGGCAGTCTTGCTTTACGTGACCCACCTGATGGCAAAGATTGCATTTTCTATTTTCTTTAACCTTGTTCTTTGATTTTGATCCCTCCTTCCTCTGCATTTTTAAGGACTTACATTTCCTGGACAGATGACCTTTTTGATTGCAGTTTAGGCATATGGCGGTCGTTACTGGTTCTTTTTCGGATCTGGCCCTTTTTTGATTGACTTTGGGCTCCTTACTAACTTCAGATATTTTACTGGCCTCAGGCCAATCAGTTCCAGACTCAAATTTATTACTAGAGCTGACTTCCTCTTCGTACTGTAACATACCTTTCTTGTTGAGATCCTCGTACTGGTAAGCCATGTATATCATTTCAGAAAAGGAAAGCTTCACGCTCCTTATTACACTGTTCTGATATTTTCTTTGAAGCCTGTTGATAAATCTCAAATTCTTCCTCTTCGGATTTTGAATTAGATGAGGAGCAAACTGAGAAAGTTCGTTGAATTTCTTATGATATTCTGGGATGGTCATATCACCTTGTATCAAGTAAGAAAATTCATCACATAGTCGCTCGATCGCTTCTGGAGGAGTAAATCTTTCTAGGAAAATCACTTTGAATCTATCCCAGGTGATATCACCTTCTGGATTATCCTTGATAACCGAATCCCACCAGAACAAAGCTCCGTCTTTAAGTGCCCAGGAGGCCAGTAATCTTTTCTGGTCATCCCTCAGCTTTAATCCTTCAAAGGTTTTCTCAGCCGAACGAATCCATGCTTGTGTTTTCATAATTGATTCTTCACCCGTGAAGGGTGTTCCACCCAGATTTCTATATTTCATGAATAGAGCTTCAATATCCGGGTCAGTATTACTTCTTCTGTTTCTGGCACCGATTTTCTAGTTCTTCTGCAAATAGCAGATCAAGTGTCAGGTCAACAGAAAAGATATTTCAAAATATAGAGACAAATACTTGAATGTAAATGCGTCTATCGAGGTGTTATTTCATTCTGCTACTCATACTTGGATATTACTGATCCTATCTGTAATGAGTTACTCGTCCTAGAACAATACTAGTTCTATTTCTGACGAGTTTGTTAATATGTTATATTCCAGAACTAAGCTTAACCAAAGCTCTGATACCACGTTGTGACGACCCCAAACCCCGTACTGACGGTGGCAAGGGTAATCCTTGGAATATAACACAGACACAGATAATAGCAGAACAGAATTAAGTAAATACACCAGGTAATGAACAATAGAATATACTGGATAAAAGTAATCATCAGAGTTACACAGTATACAGGATCATACTTAGTACAAATGCAGTTCAGATATACATAAATGTCTACAGCGGAAACAAACAAAATATGTACAATAGGAGCTGAACAGCATAAAAAGAGATAAATGGTAGAATCCATCTTCAGCTCCAGCTATCCAGAAAGAACCAGCTAAACCTGAATACAAGGCTGCCCATGTAGAAAAAGGGGCACCCAAGTTTGAAAGTGAAACAAACTACGAGTCAGTCATGGGACTGGTATGAGAAATCTACTCAACACATTTATAATATGGCTAACCCCAGGACCACGCCACTTTCGTGGAACGGGTTTACTCCATTGGATTGCCAGTGCTTTAAAAAAAAATTTCCTTTTAAACATCGTAATGCTTTTTATAAAAATGAAGCCATTATAAGACTCAGTTCCCATCACACAATGCAACGCAAACCGGAGGATAGAGTTTTACCTTATAATGGCCAAAATATGCTTGATACGAATAAAACAAAAGCATTTGATATTACTACTAGTGTTTATATGTTTCAAAAACAATTTCAATCATAACTATCAATCATAGAAGGCATGGGTACCATATATCATGTCGCCATATATATATATATACAATCAAAACCGCACGATGTCGTATTTGTAGATTGGATTTCCGTCCTGAACCAAGGCAAAAGATAGTCCTTACCGAATTCGAGACTGCCTAGCCCGAGCCTCAGGAACAGCCGCAACTGCCCCTTGGAACGACAGGGTCGGTCCACCGATGTGGATTAAAATTCCTGAACAATGCGTTTCCCCGCCCTATGGGGCGTAAACGAGCCAACGAATGGCTCCATCGGTCCCGGATCGACCGATATATCCGAGGCGCCTCGCTATCCATCAACCACATAAGTAAAATGTCAGACCGTGTAAAAACACCGACACAACTTCTAGCTAGGAAAAAACGCATGCCCTCCCTGAGGTCCTTCTCCCGTTTCTGGTTCACACCGGGATGTGAGGCTCGCGAATTCACGTTATACACAAAGCTACGCCCCACCGGCGGTGCTTTAATCATCACCACAGGACTTTTCTTTTCAACAGAAGGCCTGATCATTTGCCACTTAGGCATGCCACACTAGCAATTCATGCCATGCGACTGATGTCCATCGATATACAACCTCTGAGCTCGTGCGTTTCAGAGAAGGGCGTTAAGCAAAAGAATAAATTCTCCGCCGCCAAACTGGTGTATATTTAATAGAGATCAATCAACACAGAATAAAATCCAATGTCAGACACACAGTCCATTTACAAGTCCGTTCTGGGTCTGAACGAAACCGGAGGCACTATATACCTCGCAAACCCATCGACCACCACGTACGTCTGGACGATCACCACTCATTATCCATATTTCGGGATGCCTCCCAATCAGGATCTCGGTTACCATCCAAACGAGGTGAAGATCTCCGGTCTTCGACCACCGTCTTCATCTTCGACTTTCAATCGTCGGTCAATTATTTGAAATGAGAATTAACTCGGCCTTTTCAAATAATTCATGAATGTTTAAATTTATTTCAATGGTTAAATCATTCGACAACACCAATTTTTTTCTTTAATGTAATTTTCACGCCAAACACATTCAACCACCAAATACCACATAAATCGAGCAAATTCGGTTTATTTCCATTCCGTATCGTTTATGATATTTTATAACGATTTATCGCTATTTTTATTTATTTTAAAATAGCCCATTTATTCAAAACGACGCTTCGGGCCATAACGCGGCCGTGGCGCTGTTTTTCTTCAGATTTGATTTACACATATCGGAAAATCTAACCGTTGGATCCCCACAAAATTTACATCATTAGAAAGATATTTTCAAAACGAATCAAACGGTTCCAGTTTCGAGAAAATCCGACGGTCGGATCTCCCAGTACAATCGTTTGAAGTTTCAATTTCAAAATACGAACTACAGCGTCGTTATTCGATTAAATATAATTATATATATATATATATATAAATATAATCGATTCTGGCGCTGTTTTTCTTCAGATTTGAATTAAACATTCCAGACAATCCAACCGTTGGATTTTTACAAAGTTGGTGCCGTTGGAAAGAAATTTCCAAAGCGAACCCAACGGTTGCGATTTCAGGAAAATCCGATGGTCGGATCTCCCGTACTAATCGTTTGAAATCACGATTTCAAAATACAAACTGCAGCGTCATTTTTCGATATATTTCAATTCTATTTAAATATATATATATCGATTCTTCGATTTAAAAACCATATGAATTTCATACTTTTGATAAAAATGATATTTTCATCAAACTGTCTTCTATTTCAACACTTCACTATTTTTAACAATTCATCTATATAGTAAAATTGTGATTTTTAATGTAAAACAATTTATTTCAAAACCAGATTATTTTATATAGTTTATATTGGTGATAAAAAGGTGATTTTTATATTCAAAACACGAACACTATTCAACACATGAATTTCAATCCCACGAATGAATATCGACTCAACACATGAAAATACTTCAAAGACATGAATATTATTCAAAACTTCAGTAGCATAACGGCAGGGTAGTTAAAACCGGGACTGTCCCTAGTACGGCTCCTTGCTCTATCTTAAAACCTCGCGGTTTTTGACAATGGGGAATCATGCATCTAGTTCGCACGCAGGCGGCATGTATATTTATTTCATTTCCACAAACTAATCCTATGTGGTTTCAACCAAATATTTCTCAACCACAAACGGGTATTTTTCAACCACAATCAATCAATATCAACCACAAACAATTCCAATCAACCATTCGCTATCAATCAATTTTCACACCAATCACAATCAATAAATATCGTCCATGGTTTGTGGACGAGGGGCGTATATATATATATTTATATAGCAATTCACTTCTATTTCAACACATATATAATTTTTTTTTAATTTTTTTTTTAATTTTTTTTTTTGCAAGGCTTACGGGGTTGAGTGGACCCCTACCACTTTATTAAAGAACAGGAGAAAAAGAAAAAAATACAACACACAAGATTACATTGAAACACGGCTCTTTAGTCACTAGAAGACATACACAAAGAAGAAAGGGAGACACAAAGTTACGCGAGATTAACTAAGATCCCAGGATCAAAAGTGAAGTTCAATAGCTTGATACCGTCTCTAATAAGCTTGCGAACGTGTTTCCTGAACATTTCACCATTCATTGCTTTATCACTGTCAAACACATGAATGTTTCTTTCTCTCCATACTACGTACAAAAACTTTTGGAGAACAAAGTTGAGTATTCTACCTCTCACTTTTTTCCTGCTAGTCTGATGCTTTAAAGTTCTCCATTGAATATTTGCGTCCTGACATGCATCATTCCTGCCCAAGTTCGTCATTAATTCCTCCCAAATTCAGAACAGACGAGGGCGGCTGAAATATATGTGTTCAATTGTCTCATTATCAATACTGCAGAAAGCACATATCTGATCACACGCTACTCCCCTTTGAAGTAGTTTATCTTTAGTAAACAAGGTGTTATTTAAGACTTTCCACAGCAATAGATTCTCCCTCGGTTGATTGTCCTTTGCCCAAACTCTCCTTCTCCATGTGCAGTTCGGCAAGACAGAGTTACCAGTTATGAAGTTGTAAACGTTTTTAATGCGGTAAGAACCCGCTTGATCACACCAGCTAGTCACTCTCTTGTCATCACCCTGCAATATGATTTGCCTAGCTTTAGTCCACAAGGCATTCAAGCTCGCTACGGCTGACATTGGTATCATGATAGTTCCCTCTTGCACGAAGTCTTTGATCTTGGCGTGAGCGGAAATGCCAGAGGTTATCAGTTCAAGGTGCGAGTGTGTTTTCCTTATGATCGAACCATTGTCGATCCATGGATCATCCCATAGTTGTACTTCAGAATTACTTGAAACCTCAAATTTAAAGCATGTCAGTATAGAAGATCTAAGTTTGAACAAGCATCCCCAAGTCCAACTTAAATTCTGCGGTTGAGACAAAGTCCAGAAGCTTCTACCTTTTATAACATGCCGCTTAGACCAGGTTACCCATAAACTGGCAGTGTTTTTAAGAAAAGCGTCCAAATGCTTAATGAATGCCGCTATATTCCACTGCTTTATGTTTACAATTCCAAGGCCTCCCTTTGAGACCGGCCGTTCAAGTTTGTGATAAGCTACAGGGGACAAGAATCTGCCGACAGTCTTGCCTTTCCAGAAAAATTTCATAAGCGCAGATCGTAACATTGCGACCAGTTTACTGGGCAGTATAAATGTCCTTGACCAGTAGACTTGCATCGAGAAAATGACCGATTTAACAAGCGTCAGTCTTCCAGCTTGGCTGAGAAGTCTCGTTGTCCAAACGTTTAGTCTTGCTGTGATTTTCTCGAGTAAGGGTAGGCATTGTAGCACAGTGATTTTGGATGAAGAAAGGGGGAGGCCTAGATAAGAAATAGCATCCAAACAGTTTGTTAGTCCAGTTCTTTCTTGAATGTCCTGCAATTGCATTTCAGAGATGCCTGTCGCTCGCAAGTTGGATTTATGGACATTGACTCTTAACCGTGTCAAAGCGTAGAACTCATCGAGTGTGTCAAAAATTGCTCCAACAGTCTGCATGGAAGGATTACAGAAGATGACTAGATCATCGGCGAACATAAGAGAGGAGACTCTCGGATCCCGACGCTTCGGGTGAAGTTGAAACAGCCCAGCATCAATCTTTTTGTTTAACATTCTAGATAGCATTTCCATTACTATAATGAAAATATACGCGGAGATCGGATCTCCTTGCCTTATTCCTTGTTTACTCTCAAAGTAGCCGTTCGCAGTTCCATTGATGAGGATAGAGAAGTGCGCTGTAGAAATACAAGAGTGTATCCACGCTACAAAGTGTTTTGGGAAGTTCATGTATCCAAGAATTCGCACTATCGAATCCCATTGTAGCATATCGAATGCTTTCATGATATCGAGCTTGAACATCGCTCTGGGACTTTTGTTCGCATGTGAGTAACCCTTTAAGAGTTCATGGGATAGCAATACATTATCCAAGATACTCCTGCCCAGTAGGAAGGCGGCTTGATTAGGCGAAATTAAATTTAAGAGAACCTTTTTGAGTCTTGTAGCGATAATTTTTGAAATACATTTATAGAGAGAGTTGCAACACGATATCGGTCTGAAGTCGGAGACTTTTGTAGCATTTTTCACCTTCGGAATGAGTGCAATATTAGTCGCATTGAACGACGGCAACATACTAGATTTAAGGAAAACATGTTTAACAGCGACACACACGTCCTTTCCTATGAAAGACCAGCAGGTGGAATAAAAGAATGAATTGAACCCGTCCGGACCTCCCGTTGATTTTTTCTTGAGAGAGGGCATAGCCTCGCTGATTTCATTGTCAGTGACCTCAAGACACAGCGATTTCTTTTCTAAAGAGGATATTTTAGGTAGAATATATGGGTCAATTAAGTCAATGTTTGCACAGAAGTTATCTTCATTTCCGAACAGGTTGTTGAAATGCAGAACTAAGGCTTTATGAACTTCCTCTTGATTAATATGAGTAACACCATCTTTATCAACAATTTTGACTAAATTTGCTTTGCATTGCCTGTTCTTTAGAGTTGCGTGGAAAAACGCGTTGTTGCTATCCCCTTCAGTTCTCCATTTAATTCGAGCTTTTTGCTGTATCATCGCATCCTCGTTGTGTATAACACTTAGATAAAGCTTCGTAGCTTCACTCTCAGGTATAGAATACTCTGGGTTTGTTGGATCATTCATCATGTTAGTTTGAATCAGCTTTAATCTTTCTCTCCAAATTGTGCTTTGTTTGTTACCACTGCCATACTTTTGCTTCGCCCACTCCTTAAGCTTGTTCTTCGTACTCCGAAGTTTTGCCTGCAAAATAATTTGAGGATTACCATATTGTGGTTTCTCCCAAATTCCTTTGACGTAGTCGAGGATTTCCGGATCATCAACCCAGTTATTAAAAAATTTAAAACTAGGAAAGCCTTTCATGTCTAAATCCCTCAAGTGAAGGATTAAAGGTGAGTGGTCAGATAGGATGGGAGGAGGCAAGACAGAGTGGAGGTCTGGCCAGAGATCAAGAGATTTTGCATTACAGAAGGAGTGATCAATCAGAGTGAATGTACGCGGACCATCTCTTTTTTGTATTCCAGGAAAACGGCATACCAGAGTGCTTGATGTTAATGAGTTCAGCGTGTTCAATGTTTTTTCTGAGAGGGAGAATTTCAGGGATGGAAATGGGATTGCCACCAGATCTATGAAAGATTTCATAGCTACAGTTGAAATCACCTAGGAGTAGCCAGGGGAGGGTGGATTGTCTTAGGGAAATAATGGAATTGAACAAGGTTTGCCTGGGAAGAAGGCTACTAGCCGCATATATGAAGGTACAGTAGTACGAAGTTTGATCACTAATGTTGACAGCTTGGCAGTGGATGAGTTGATCAGAGGTATGAATTGCCGTGAGGATTAAGACGTTCGGGTTATAAAGGATGAGTATACGGCCATATGGAGCTTCATTGAGATTGTGAATGTAATTCCATGAAGGATTGATGTAGTTAGCGGCACGGATGGTCAAGGTAAGGTTAAGTTTTGTTTCAACGATTGCTAGTATACTCAACTGATTCTCAGCGATCAAAATTTTGCACTAATCAAGTTTAGTGTCTCGATGACATGTTCCAGGCGCAAATTGTTTTCACCATAATTTAAACAGCAGGGGGAAGGGAAGATTTCTGTGTCATACTCCTTGTTAAGTACTGTCGCTGGGCGGAACTAGGAGTGGTAGAATTATGAACGTTCATCGATGTGTCAGGAGGGTTAGATGTGTAGTAGTCATTTGGTGGCTCTTTGAATGTTGCAGGCGGTTTGATTTTTGAGTGGACTAAGTACTCATTATGGATAGTAGAGGATGACGGTCTTGTTGCTAGGGAGATGTTTGGATCGTGAGTTGGTGAGAGTAACGTGTGGTCTTGCATGCCTGAGGCATTTAGGTTGAGGGTTGGTTAGGTAGCTGAGGAGTTAAGTTCATTGATTATGTCTGGTGCATATCTCATATTGCTCTGGTCATAGCTCTCTTCTATTTCAGTTATCACATTTTCCACTTCACCCACTTTTTGTTTACCTTCCTTTATTTCTCTCCTTCTATTCTTAACACACTCTTCCATTATTAATTCTCGAAAGAAAGAGTTGATTTCTTCTTCAGCCGCTACTTCTTCGTCCTGTAGAAGGCTCAGAAAAATATGCATCGACTATATAATTTTTACATATATAATTTTTACAACGCCTATATAACTTATACATCGATCGTACAACTTATACAACGCTTATACATGAGGTGTACAACGCTTATATAACTCATACATCGACTATATAATTTATACATCGTCGTTTTCCATATCGTTTATAAATTAGAAATCTCACATTGGGTTCCACTCCGCCAAAAATAGCAAAAGGCTCAGAAAAATATGCGGTCTCTTCTAGAATGTAGAAGACATCCACACGAGTCCACTGTCTCTTATTTCACTGAATTTCGTCAAGAAACGAAAAAGATATGATTTTTACAGTGAAATCAAAAACTGTAGCGCTTAGAAGTGCTATTAAAACAGTTTAATATATAACAACCGTACCTCAGCTGAAATGTACAAAACTAGGTTTTGATTTTTCGCGAGATCCGTGTAGTAATACGACGATCGGGTGGTGCAGCGTTGAAGAGGGGCGAGAGGCGTGCCAGGCGCTGGCGGTGCGGCGGCGTTCGATGCACTTTAGCGGTGGCGGCGACGAGGTGAAGTTCGAAACTTTCGAACTCGAATGCTCCTCCAATTCTGAATGATAAAATTCAAACCCTATATGGATTTGAAGATCTCGGGAAGATCTTCAAAAAGTTCAACTGTGGCACGAGCTAATTCCTCCTGGTTTGGTCGGAATCGGAGCTGGAAGGTTTGAAGCCTCTTCCGCCTTGGATTGGGGAGAGAGAAAATTAGATTTTTCTTTTTTTTATAAAAATTATGATTGGCCGGTGGGTTTTAAAGGGGTTTTCTAACACGACCCAATCTAAACCCAACGACTGTCATCCCTAGCGTTTTGCCCCCATTCCGAACGTAATGGGATATGTTTCGTAGGCCCTTTCGACTGTTTCAGTCAGTTTCCATTCAATCTAAAATATATAACATTCAATATTCGATTTGAACGTACATTTCAATTTGCCTGGGCCACAAACTGATTCGAAAAATTCCAGAAAAATAAATCTGGCAATGTTTTGACGATACGGTCCCAACAAAACTAGTTTCGTCGAATTCTGAGATCATATGCAAAATGTCTATTTTCAGGTCGACCCATTTTAATAGAAATTGACCAATCACATTTCCTTTTGCCCCGCTCACATACTAGCTTCAAAAATTATGAAATTTGAAACCTAGCAATAACTTCTCATCCTGGATCCAACAAAAGTGGTTTCGTCGAATTCCGAGGTCGTTTGCAAAATGGCCAATTTCACGGGCTATATAAATTCCATAGCGACCTTTCTGAAAATTCATTTGGCCATAACTTTTGCTTTTCGCTATGAAACTTCAATTTTTCAGATTCGTTAGAAAGGTATTCACTAACAGATTTAAATATTTTTGGTTTCACTCAAATCCGTTTTGTTTTGCACCTGGTACAGTCCGACAAAGTTTGAATTCAATTTTTGAAACTGCGGCGCCTTTTCAGGCCTTGTTTATAATTAGAATTAATTATATTCGTTTTCAAATGTCGATTCAAACTCAATTTTCATTGCTATTATTTAAAATATTTATTTTAAATATTTAAAATCCATTATTTTAGCCAATTTAAAATTTTTAAATTGGTTCAGATTTTCTGGGTCGTTACAATTCTTTAGTTGTTATTATTAGTTGGTTCATTTGGTTGGAGTGAAATCAAAGATTGTTTCATTCTATTTATGTTTCTATTGATAAATTAATCATTAGGATTGTTTCCTTCTGTCTGGATTGGACGTCTAACTCTTACTATAAGTTACACAGTGATTCTCGTTTTTATTTGTTATTAATTAGAATTAATAAATATTTAAATCGTAATAGAATTTGCATTTGTTATTGATTTATGCTTTTATTTGTTTCTTGCTTGTCTCCTTTTTCAATTTTATTTCTTACTCGCATATACATATGGATATGTTTATATATATTCTTATATATATACTCAAATAAATATATATGAAGGTAACTTATGGTTTGGCTAGTTCCTTTCAGGTCATAGGTAGTTGATTTTAGTTGAGGAGCTTTTTGGAAAGTTGTTTTGGATGGTTGCTGATTTTAGGGAATGCAGAATGGATCGTTAAGGCAAAGCAAACAATAGAGGGGGACTGAATAGTGTTTGTAAAAATATAAACAAAATCTAAAACTAATGTGAACTACGGGATGAATCAAACACCACAAATACAATCACAGATTCAAACACAAATGCAAAATAAACAGAAATAAAAATGCAGAAAAGGAAAGAACACGACGGATTTTATACTGGTTCGGATTGCTCCTACGTCCAGTCCCGCACAATGCTGGATTGTGCAAAGTTTTATTACAATTTCCAATAGTCAAGTACAACTTCCTTGATTTCTCGGCTACTGTAACGACCCGCATTCTACGCATCGAAGGATCGTAGAATATTTCTTTCTTTCACATACGAAGTCGTATAGTCATTTAACTCTGGGAGACGACTATTAGGGTCATTTCCCATGTTCTTGCCAATTTTTAAATGACCGTTTTGCCTGTATCTAATCTTGTTTCAGCCATAACTTTTGATTCGAAAGGAGTTTTGACATGAAACCACTTCCATTTGATCCGGATGATGGTTTACCTTTCCATAGAGTGGTCATACGTGAAAAACGGACTTACCGTTGGGAGATATGGATGAAATAAGGTTTGGAAGGCGAAAAACAGCTTAATTGGGCTTAACGGGGTGATTAGCAGCTAGGCCCATTAGGGTATTTCGGGATTAGAGCTACAAGAGGGCCGATTAGGGCTAGAGAAACCTTTTCTTTGTCATTTTCCAGCCGCCACTTACCTCTCTTCAACCCTAACAATGGCCTCCACTTTCTAAATTCATCCCAAATCACCGTTTAATCGCGTATTAGCTTAATCTACACCAAATCAAAAAAGCCTAGTGGCAAATCAGAGTTGGGGCTACTGCTAGGCATTGGAATTCGACCTATAATAGTAGCAAAGTTCAGATCTAAGATTAATTTGTGGCCAAGGTGAGTGATTAGCCTTGTTTTTACACTAATTAAGGGTAATTAGTGATAGTTAGCGAATTTATACACGATTAAATTCTGAAAAAATATTTATAAATTTCGAAATATTATTTTAGGCCTCTGTTAGAAATTTGGGTTAATTTGGTTAAGTTTTGCTAACCTTATCATTAGTTATGCTTAAATATGATTAGGGGATAACATCGGTTCTTGGGTATGTTTGATCTATATTATCATGAATATTTATTGTTTTGGTGTTTGTGGATGACTATACATGTTGCTATGACTGTTTGGAATGTTTTGTAACTATTTAGAACATTTAGAATAGTCGAAAACGCCATTGTGTGGTGTAAAAACAGTCGCTGGAAGTTGCAGGAAAAATATGCAGAAGCCAGATCGGATCGGATCGCCCCTACCCGAACCGACCCGTTCGTGAAGCACATGCCATGACCCGACCCGATCGTAGAGCACAACCCCATCATGAATCGAACCACCCTTCACGAACCGCTTGCTCCACGAGCTGGTGCAAACCCCACGAGCTGACCTGGAGCATCATGAACTGAACTATGGGCCATGAGTGGACCTAGACACCACGAACTGCAACTCGCGAACTAGAGGGAGGACTACGAACCGATCACGAAGGCCATGACCAGAGCCTGGAGTCACGATGTCACAAGCCGCGAGTCGAAGGGGGATCACGAATTGATGGCCACTAGAAGGAGTCACGAGCCGATGTCAGGAGGGCGAACCACGAATCGAAGCATGGACATGAATGGAAGCTTGGAGCTACGAACTGAAGAAACACGAACGGGAAGAGACCGAAACCCGAGATGCAAAGGTAGTTCAAATGAGAAGTTAAAACTCGAGATCCAGATGGGAACCAACGAGTTAACTTCACGATTGGACTTTGCTGCGGGACGAGTGCAAAGGGGTTATCAATATCCATAACTTTAGCTCACCACTTAGAGACGGATTAGTGTCTATGGATCAGTGCAATGGGGTCATAGTGACTCTATGGAGTAAAGTGATCATAGCGAAGGATTGGGTGATCAGGTGGTGGATATCGTACGCTGTACGCACTGAGTGAGAAATGTGAGGATGATTGCTATGTTTGATGTTTGCTATCACCATGACCCACACCCCCATTTACACTTTATGATAGTATTACCTTAGAGTACTGTACATCTTGTTGTGCTAACTCTTTGGTTGTAGGAACAAGTTCAGGTATGACTGGATTATACCTGTTACTGTTTTGTTTTGTTGCTTATCGCTCATACCAGACTTTTGTCTGACCCAGAATTTTATGTCTCTTCTTATTATTCTGGGTGCTCTTAAAAGGGCAGACTAGAGACAAGTCAGGTGATTATGCACGAGTAGCTGTACTGGAGACGAGCAGGAGGCTTCCACGTATGATATATACGTATATCTCTTTGTGTTGTTGTTGGTCACTACTTTGGGCATTAGTAGTGCACCTTTCTATTTTGCCTTAGAGACAACATTTTGAAGTTGTAATAATGATGTGGATCATAAGCTGTATTTTGAACTTCCGCTGCTATGATGATCATGGTTTAGTTTTCAGCTTATGCACTGTCTCGCCTGTTTTATGTCAAGTATGTTATTATTATATTTTATTCCATGCACTGTGAAACATTCTATAGGTTCCTTGTTAGTTCAAATCCCTTTCTTTTCTTTTCTTTGGCGACCGTCCTGTGCTACTCGGGCATTGGCACAACGCACTTTCATTGGAAATATTGGCTAGTGCGGGGCGAGCCATCACATTTGGTATCAGAGCTCTAGGTTGCGTAGTTAACCTAGGGAAAGACACTAGGGAGAGATAGTATACGTATATGAGAGAGCGTATTTGTGATATTTTGGTTTTTAAAAGCTATATATATTATTAGTATATCTAAGATGGAGTCGCACTGCACTGACACCACTATGGAGATGGTTAATCGTTTTCTCTTTACAGACTAAACAATGAGCTGGTATACGAGGAGTACAGGTTCAGGAGAAAACAGTAGGGATGTTCCTGATATAAGGACGATTTTTACTACCTTCATGCGAGAGATTCTTAGGGATGCTCGGGGAGCAGTTCCTAATGCTGCTGACGGTGGTGGTGCAGTAGTGTAGGTGCCTAGGGCCGATTTCGCCAAGCTTAACAAGGATTATACTAGTCTTGGAGGGAAGCCGTTCCATGGAACAGAGTTGGCTACGGATGTTCAAGATTGGTTGGATAGTTGTGAGAGCATCTTCGAGGACTTGGGAATCAATGATGCCATGAAGAGAAAGTTATTACCGCGTTAGCTTCAAGGACGAGCTATGAATTGGTGGAATGTTATTAAAGCAGCTACCCCTGAGGATCAAGTTACTTAGGATCAGTTCAAGGCCCGATTCAGTGATAAGTTTATCCCAGCTGCTCAGAAATCGGAATTGTTTAGGAAGTTCTTGGAGCTTAAACATAATGGTAGGGCAGTCTTAGAGTATATTGCTGAGTTCGATACTTTATCGAAGTATGGATTATCCCTTATCGACACTCCCGAGAAGAAAAATGAGAAGTTTATAACAGGCTTAGATCCATACTTGGGGGAAAGGCTTATAAACCATATCGATGAGACGTTTGAATCGATTGTGGGAAAAATTTGAGATCAGAGAGTCTATACCCTAAGTCGAAGACTGAGGTTGCATCTGCAAAGTAGCCAAAACCGCAAGCAAGCGGTGGAGGCAAGAATGGTTCTCAGAAAGAGAGAATGCAGAATCAGACCAAGGATGGCCACAAGATAAAGAATAAAAAAGATGTTGAGTGCTTTAGCTGTGGCAAGAAAGGCCATTATGCTAAAGCATGTCGAGCGAAGCCAGCGGACAGGAAGTGCTTCGACTGCGGCCAAGTGGGACATCACAAGGATAAGTGTCCGCAACCCCCTAAAGAAAAGCAGATTGTGAAAGCATATGCTATCAATGTTGTTCCTTCTTCATCGAATCCCCCAACCGCGGCGGAGAAAGGAAAGAATGTCGTCATTCAAGGTATGCTTTTGTTTATGATATTCCTGTTCGAGTATTGTTTGATACCGGAGCTTCCCATTCCTTCATATCTAGTAACCTGGTAGATAGGTTGGGATTGGATCCCAGATAGTCGATAGACCTTTAGCGGTGACGAACCCGATTGGAACAAGCCTTATCATGATTTGTCGTAATGTGGTCTTATCGAGTCATGGATGTATGTTTGTTTGTGATTGCTTTGTTTTGGGCTTTACTGAGTTTGGCATTACTTTGGGAGTCGATTGGCTCCAAAGATAAGGGGTGGTGGTAGATTGTGAGGGCTTTTTGGTGGCAGTTAGAGCGGATGATGGGCGGAGGGTAGTGTTTGGTGGTCTACCTAGTGATGGGGCAATGGCTAGTTTTCTAAATTCCCTCGACATCCCGCATGATGAGTTGTCAGATGTGCCCGTGGCTGGCTAGTATCCGGACGTCTTCGAGGAACTGATCGGACTTTCACCACATTGATAGATTGAGTTCTGTATTGATTTAGTGAAAGATGCCAGACCTATAGTGATGCCACTTCGTCGTATGGCACCAAGGGAAAAGCGAGAGCTCGGGGTGCAAGTAAGCGATCTTTTGAAGAAGGTATTTATCAGAAGAAGTGTTTCTGTGTGGGGAGCACCAGTTGTGTTTGCTACCAAGGCAGATGGTTTCCTTCGATTGTGTGTGGACTACCGCGAGTTTAATAAGGTGACGAGGAAGAATAAGTATCCTCTACCGCAGATAGATGATTTGTTTGATCAGTTGAGTGGCGTGAGAGTGTTCTCCCAGTTGGATCTCGTGACAGGTTTCCATTAGCTTAGGGTGGAAGCTGAGAGGATAGCTAAAACGACCTTTCGGACGCCTTCTGGATTCTATGAGTGGTTGGTCATGCCATTTGGGTTGACCAACGCACCAGCATATTTTGTGGATCTTATGAATAGGGTATTCAGGGATCAATTGAATAAGTTTGTTCTTGTGTTCATAGACGATATCTTGGTTTATTCGAGGACAGAGGAAGAACACAAGGAACATCTGAGGATAGTGATGGAGGTGTTGAGAAAACACCAATTGAAAGCAAAGTTTTCTAAGTGTCACTTCTGGAAGAGGGAAGTGAGATTCTTGGGCCATGTTTTTTCAAAGAATGGTATTGCCGTGGACCCTGTGAAAGTGGCTACGGTACAAGATTGGTCTACACCCAAGAATGCAATAGACATAAGAAGTTTCTTGGGGTTGGCTGGATATTATCTTAAGTTTATCCAAGACTTCTCCAAGATAGCGGCATCGTTGACTCAGTTGACCAAGAAGAATCAAGCTTTTGTTTGGGACGAAAAGTACGAGAATGCATTCAAGAGTGTAAAGGAAAAGTTGACATGTGCACCAGTGTTAGTCATTCCTAAAGGGAATGAAGAGATGGCGGTATACACAGATGCTTGTGGTACCGGACTAGGTGCTGTATTGATGCAAGGAGGTAAGGTTGTAGCTTATGCTAGTCGGCAACTGAAACTGCATGAGAAAAGATATCCTACCCATGATTTGGAAATGGCAGCGATCGTATTCGCGTTGAAGATGTGGAGACATTATCTCTTGGGAGAAAGATTCGAGTTGTTTACCGATCAGAAATTGTTAAAGTATCTTTTCTCTCAGAAGGATCTAAATCTCCGACAACAAAGATGGTTAGAATTCTTGGCTTCCTATTATTTCGATATCGCATATACACTAGGAAAGGACAATGCGGTAGCTGGTGCCTTGAGTAGGAGATATGTCAGTTTAGGGGCTATGTTTCTAGAATGGAAGCAACTGGAGTACATCGCTGGGTATGATTTTAGACTAAAGTGCGAATTGAATCCAGAAATGTTAGCAAGTTTGACGATCAGACCCACTTTGATTGAGCGGATTGGTTCCAGTCAGAGGGACGATCCTAACCTATTGGAAATCATCTCAAAGTTAGAGATAGGAATCGACGAAGAGATGAACAAGTATAGGCTTGATCGAGATGGATGTCGTAGAAAGAATGGTAGACTAGTTGTGCCCAATATCGATGGATTGAAAGATGAAGTGCTTAGAGAATGTCATCACTCAAACTGACTATACATCCCGGTGGTAACAAAATGTATCGAGACATGAAGCAGATCTACTACTGGGAATGGATGAAAGAGACGTTGGGAAGTTTATATCCAAATGCATGAATTGACAGCTAGTTAAAGCTGAGCAAAAGAAGCCTAGCGGTTTGTTGCAAACATTAGAAATTATAGAATGGAAATGGGAACAAGTCTCAATGGATTTCATTGATGGGTTACCAAGAACTAGATCGGCCCATGATAGCATTTGGGTGATTGTGGACCGATTGACTATGATCGGCAAGGTTTATACCCATCAAGTCGAATACAACGGCAGCTAAATTAGCAGAATTATATATGAAGTGGGTAGTGAGATTTCATGGAATACCCAAAGGCATTATGAGTGACCGAGATCCGTTGTTCACTAGTGGGTTTTGGAAGAGCTTACAAGAGGCGTTAGGATCAGAAATACACCTCAGTACCGCGTATCATCCTCAAACCGACGGTCAAACAGAGAGGGTGAATCGAGTATTAGAAGATCTCTTGAGAGCTTGCATATTGGATTTTGGCGGATCATGGGATAACCATTTACATCTAGTGGAGTTTGCATATAATAATAGTCATCAATCCAGTATTGGTATGGCTGCATATGAAGCTTTGTATGGAAGACCTTTCAACTCACTGTCTTGTTGGTTAGAAACCGGTGAGAAATTTGTGCTTGGACCAGATGTGATAAGAGAAATTTCAGACAAGATTAAGATCATTAACAGCAAATGAAGGCTGTCCAAGATAGGCAGAAGAGTTATGCTGATAAGAGGAGAAGAGGTTTAAAATTCTCCATTGGCGACTTGGTGTTTGTCAAGATTTCTTCGTTAAAGAGCGTGGTACGATTTGGTAGGAGAGGCAAGTTAACACTAGGATTTGTTGGTCCATTTCCAATCCCCCAATCCTCGAGCAAGTTGGGAATTTGGCATATAAAGTTCAATTACCAGAGAAGATGGCAGGAGTTCATAACGTATTTCATGTTTCCCAGTTAAGGAAATTCGTGCACGACCCCGATGCGACCGTTTCACTGATCAGTTGGATGATATCGAAGTAGAACCCGAGGCGGTTGGGAACCGCAAGCCGATTCATATTGTCGAGCATGATACGAAGAAATTTCAAAGGAAAGCGGTAGATCTAGTCAAAGTTCAGTGGGGAGAGAATGAGAATGAATGTACTTGGGAGACATAGGAGAGCATTAGGAAGACGTATCCAGAACTCTTTACCTAGTAAGATTTTAATTACAACTTAATTTTCTGCATGCTAGGATAGACTTGTTTGTTTTTTTTGTATGTTTGATTGTTGTATATGGCCGATAGGCATGCGGGATCCTTTGTTTGTTTCTTAGTTAAGGAATTTCGGGGGCGAAATTTCTTAAGGGGGGAAGAATGTAACGACCCGCATTCTATGCATCGAAGGATCATAGAATATTTATTTCTTCCACATAGGAAGTCGTATAGTCATGTAACCTTGGGAGACGACTATTAGGGTCATTTCCCATGTTCATGATGTTTTCCGATTTTTAAATGACTGTTTTGCCCCTAGCTGATCTTGTTTCGACCATAACTTTTGATAGGAAAGGAGTTTCGATCTGAAACCACTTGCATTAGATCGGTATGATGGTTTAACTTTCCGTAGAGTGGTCATACGTGAAAAACGGACTTACCGTTTGGGAGATATGGCTGAAATAAGTTTCGAAAGGAGAAAAACAGCTTAACTGGGCTTAACCGGGAGATTAGCAGCTTGGCCCGTTGGTGGATTTCGGGATTAGAGCTATATGAAGGCTGATTAGGGTTAGAGAGACCCTTTCTTTGTCATTTTCCAGCCACCACTTACCTCTCTTCAACCCTAACAATGGCCTCCACTTTCTAAATTCATCCCAAATCACCGTTAAATCCCGTATTAGCTTAATCTACACCAAATCAAGAAAGTCTAGTGGCAAATCAGAGTTGGGGCTGCTGCTAAGCATTGGAATTCGCCCTATAACAGCAGCAAAGTTCAGATATAAGATTAATTTGTGGCCAAGGTGAGTGATTAGCCTTGTTTTTACGCTAATTAAGGTTAATTAAGAGTAATTAGTGATAGTTAGTGAATTTATACATGATTAAATTCTGGAAAAATATTTATAAATTTCAAACTATTATTTTTGGCCTCTGTTAGAATTTTGGGTTAATTTAGTTAGGTTTTGCTAACCCTATCATTAGTTATGCTTAAACATGATTAGGGGAAACATGGGTTCTTGGGTATGTTTGATCTATATTATCATGATAATTTATTATTTTGTTGTTTGTGGATAACTATACATGTTTCTATGACTGTTTGGAATGTTTTGTAATTGTTTAGAACAGTTTGAATAGTCAAAAACACCGTCATGTGGCGTAAAAAAAGCCACTGGAAGTTGCAGGAAAAATATGCAGGAGCCAGACCGGATCGGATCGCCCCTACCCGAACCGACCCGTTTGTGAAGCACATGCCACGACACGACCCGATCGTAGAGCACACCCCCATCACGAATCGGACCACCATTCACGAACCGCCTATGCCACGAGCTGGTGCAACCTCCACGAGCTGACCTGGAGCATCGCGAACTGAACTATGGTCCACAAGTGGACCTAGATACCACGAACTGCCACTGCAACTCGCGAACTAGAGGGAGGACTACAGACCTATCACGAAGGCCACGAACCGGAGCCTGGAGTCACGATGTCATGAGCAACAAGTCAAAGGGGGATCACGAATCGATAGCCACTAGAAGGAGTCACGAGCCGATGTCAGGAGTGCGAACCACGAATCGAAGCATGGACATGAATGGAAGCTTGGTGCTACGAACTAAAGAAACACGAACGGGAAGAGAACAAAACCCGAGATGCAAAGGTAGATCAAATGAGAAGTTAGAACTCGGGATCCAGATGTGAACCAACGAGTTAAGTTCACGATTGGACTTTGCTGCGAGACGAATGCAAAGGGGTTATCGATATCCATAACTTTAGCTCACCACTTAGAGACGGATTAGTGGCTATGGATTAGTGCAATGGGGTCATAGTGACTCTATGGAGCAAAGTGATCGTAGCGAAGGATTGAGTGATCAGGTGGTGGATATCGAATGCTTTATGCATTGAGTGAGAGATGTGAGGATGATTGCTATGATTGATTTTTGCTATCACCATGACCCACACCTCCATTTACACTTTATGATAGTATTACCTTAGAGTATTGTACATCTTGTTGTGCTAACTCTTTAGTTGCAGGAACAGTTCAGGTATGATTGGATTATACCTGTTATTATTTGTTTTGTTGCTTATCGCTCATACCAAACTTTTGTCTGACCCAGAGTTTTATGTCTCTTCTTATTAATCTGGGTGCTCTTAAACGGGCATACTAGAGATAGGTCAGGTGATTATGCACGAGTAGCTGTACCGGAGATGAGCAAGAGACTTCCACGTATGTATATACATATATCTCCCTGATTTGTTGTTGGTCACTACTTTGGGCATTAGTAGTGCACTTTCTATTTTGCCTTAGAGACAGTATTTTGAAGTTGTAATAATGATGTGGATCACAAGCTGTATTTTGCATTTCCGCTGCTATGATGATTACGGTTTAGTTTTCAGCTTATGCACTGTCTCGCCTGTTTTATGCCAAGTATGTTATTATTATATTTCATTCCATTCACTGTGAGACATTCTACAAGTTCCTTGTTAGTTCAAATTCCTTTCTTTTCCTTTCTTTGGCGACCGTCCTGTGCTAGTCGGACATTGGCATAGCGCACTTTCATTGGAAATGTCAGCTGGTGCAAGGCGGGCTGTCACAACTACAAGGACACACCGATTCCTACTTCCCAGATTTCATGGCAACAAGGACACACTGATTTCTATTTCCTTGATTTCACGGCTACAAGGACACACCGATTCCTATTTTACTTAACGCAAACAATTACAAACAACCCTATAACTCTTCAATAGCACTTGATTCAGAGAGTAGAGAGTGTAGAGAGAAGAAGTTTGATCAAAACGGAACTGAATTCGGTAGAGTATAAGTGTAAAAACCATAAAAATGATTAAGAATAATGGTGTAGATAAATAGGATGAAGTTAGAGAAGAAGAGATGATTAAAAATTCGGTTTTAACCCCTTTTTATAGAGTATGAAAGGTTGCAATGTTTCTAGAGCGTTACAAATGATGAAAAAAAACACTTCCTTTCAAATTTAAATTTACTACAATTATATGTCGACATACCCTTTTTGTTATGTCGACATACTTATCAATTTTATGATTTTTAAAGTACATAAATCAATATTTAAATTCTGGAAAATCCTGAAACAAAGCTAGTTATTAAAAAATTAATTTTCAAGTATAAAAACATAAAAAAATAATAATTAAACATATGATTAAAAACTTAATATATATGTGATATAAAAAATGTATATAATATAATTATAAACATATATATAGGAATTTATAAAGAAATAGTAACAAACTATATATAAACAAAAGGTTATATGAAAACTTAGAGTTTAAATATTCAAATATAAACTTATTAAAACGTATTTAATAAAACTATAAAAATAATAATACTTATAAATTAGGAAATATATTTGAAATCATAAGTTTGAAATTCTTGGAAGATTAAAAATTATTTTGAGAAAAGTTTGAAAATAGTTTTGAATTTGGAAAAAGATAATTTTGAAAAACAGAATTTGAACCTGGAGTGCTATTTGTTGTCTTACATAAAATAGACTCAATTACTATATTTATCTTGAACTCTTGAAATCTTGATTGCTCATGAGTCATGAATCTACTTTGAATTCTGAATCTCTAAAAGCTCTTAAAATATATAGTCTTCAGTATTAATTCCTGTATACAAATCATGCATATGTGTGTGTATATACATATATTCTAGATAAAGAAGTTAGTATATATTTTATAATCAATGATAATTGAAATAAGGTTATGGTCATCAAACTCCATTCTCCAACAATCTCTCTCATTTTGATGATGACAACCTTATTTTATAAAATATCATACCTATTCATACCTATTGATGATGATCCTTTTAATACTCCCACTATCTATATGAATCCTATAAACTATGTCTATATTTTATAATTTCTCCCCCTTTGGCATCATCAAAATAAATTCTATACAACTCCCCCTAAATCTTGTAACTATCTAAATAATTCCTATACTAAGGTAAAGTACTCCCCCTGAATCCTAAATCTATCTATACCTTATAAAATACTCCCTCTAAATTTTTGCCTATACAATATCCTAATTCTGTATATTACTTCCTCTAAATCTATAACTCTCTCTTAATCTATAATTCTCTATAAATTTCTGTAACTCCTCCTAAATCTACGACTACACTGGTCTAATAAACTAAATAAAAGGATAATAACTTAATCAAACCAATCAATTTAAACAAGCAAATCAATCCAAACAAGCAATTCAACCAAATAAGCAATTCAAGCAAACTAGCAATTCAAACAAGTAATCTTAAACAATTAAATCAACCAAAGCATTCTTGAACCTACAACAAATCCTCAGATACTCTAAAACTCCCCCTTAATCTAATACAAGTCTAGACCTATCCTAAACTCTAATTCCCTTAAAACTATAATTAGACTTTAACCTAGACTAAGAAGTAACTCTAATATGATATCCTTAAAATTATGATATAAGCAAAGCAATCAATCAATTCAAACATAAAACCAAACATTTCTTGTCACTTCTATTTATCCTAAAACCTATAAAGTTCCTGTTGACTACGAATGCATAATTATATTTCTAACATACCTACCAACCACAAATGAAATTCAACCATGTCAAATAATTCAATCAAATCAAGCCAAACAAATCAAACAAACCAAACAAATCAGTCAAATCAATCAAGTCAATCAATTAAATCAATTCAACCAAGCCAAACAAGTCAATTAAGTTAATCAAGACAACGTAAATGTGTTATGTATTTGATTAATAATCCTAAATAAAAACTTTTCATACTATATACTTGTTATGTATGGAGTTAAAGTTAACATGTAATGCATTGTGTCGGTTAAAATGCAGTATGTCATATACAAAACTATATGAAGTGATATATTGAATGAAGTGCAACTTGTGATGTGAATGATTTTAATTTGAGATGTACTGTAATTTATAATAATGATGTATGATATGAAATAAGATGTGTAATAATAGAATGCAAAATTATTTGGTAATTATATCTATTTAGGTAAATCAAATCCAGAGTACTATCTAACTATTATGCATATACATATATACAAGGGTAATATACATTAATTTTTAGACTTAGGTTAATGATACTTATAAAAGAGATTTAAAGGTTAGTAAAGATGAAAGTTTTATGGTATTCATAATGAAATATTTGGACTAATTCTAAATGCGGAGTTAAATAATCTTAGAAGGATGCCCTTTTTAATATAGTAAAAATTGAAGATCTTTTTAAAGAGAATATACGGTTGTATCATATAAAGTAAACATGTAGTCATAATAGTATATAAATCAATCTTTTAATACAAATCAATTTTAAATTTAAACTTTTAGAAATCAAAATATATTAATTTCTTAAGGAACCATTTATATGTTAAAATTTAAAAAGAATTCTATATTTATTACAAAATTATGAAATCAGGATATAAATTAAACTATAAATCTTTAACTTCTTATATTTAAACTACATATTTAAGACATAAAACCATATATAGATATGTATATCAAAATATTAAGTTAAATATACAAGTTTTTATAAATCTTAAAAAGATCAAAATTAGTATTAAGTTACAAATAGTATTTGTGATAATATAACCCAAAATTGTTATGAAATCATAAATGATATATAAGTTAAACTATATATGTTTAAGCTATATATAAAAATAAGTAAAGTTATATTTTATAAAAATTTATTTTAACTCTTATATCATATTAACATGTTTATATAATTTTATTAATTTACGTACTTATAATATATACGAGCGTCACGACACGCGCTTCGTGCGTGGTAACGGCACACGCTTCGCGTGTTGTCGTGGCACGCGCTTCGCGCATGATAATGGCACGCGCTTCGCACGTGGATTGTTATTCCTCAAATATTGTGTAGTTTATATATGTGAGGAGATGTAGAATGCATATTTGATTATGTCGACATGGTGAATATAATACTTTGTTTTAATATTTTATTAGTATAAATATATATTCGAATACATACTAAGTACAATTAGGTAGAGAGATTTAGAATTGTGTAGGCGTATCAGGAAGCATATGGATCTAAGCATTTTGAATGTATAAATATACTGCAGGCTCACCTTTGAATGAGTAAGCTTAGATATGCGCAGCAGCAAATTTAAATGACTAAATATAGAAAAATTTAAATGAGTAAAAGTAGCATAAATACGAAGTTAAGAAAATTTGGGTTATTAATTATAATAGATTTGGTAGGCAAAGAATGGAAATGAGGGCAACAAAAAATTTCTTTTTCACATCCATCATGATTTGATTTTTTTTCTATAAAAAAAGAGTATTTGATATGCAAAAAACGATAAAAACTACAAAAATAATTCAATTTTGGGAATGTATTACAGCAGTTAAATTCAATCTTGGGGCAGAAAACTAGTTGCACTGGTGCCTATAAATTATTTGCAGCTGCACATTACACATTTTGTACAATCAGGTGGACCTTACACGTCAACATTGCATGCCAGCTTCAAGTAATACTCATCCGAAAAAGAAATATAGTCCAATGCATATTTGGTGAGTGCAAAGCATTATTGCCATTGTAGTACATATACAGCCCTACTTAATGAGCGCAGATACACGAAGCGGAAGCACTACAGTCAGGGCGAAGCATTGCAATCAGTATAGTACATATTTAAGAAAAATTAATCTCATTTTCCCCTCTGTATTGAAGGGTAAAAACCATGAAACATGGAACACAAAAAAGAACAAAAAAAGAAGAATAAACAGAGAAAACATCCAAGTTGTAAATTCCTGTACGAAAGATTGTTGTTTTATGGAAGTAAGACGGAGGCATATATAAAGGCATTTAAAAATATTGGGAAACAAATATATAAAGTTAGGTTTATCTGAAATTAGAAGCTTTCATAGAGTATGGAAGGATAAAAATAAAATAGTAAAAGATATTCCGAATCTATTCCAAACCAAAAATTTATTGTGTATTTTCGTCAGTTGAGGTGTACACCAAAAAAGTGTGACGCCAAACCTGTTCCAATTAATAGTAAAGATATTGTGTATTTTATAAACGCAAGGAAAAATGATTTGTACTAATGTTGCATTGTTATTAAATTATCACTCCAAGAAATAAAATAGTATACAATATAAATAAACTCAAATGCAGTATCAATCATTAATAAATGCAAATGTAAATAAAAAAAATCTAACTATAAACCATATATTATGATAATGCTAAAAATATACAATTGTCATACTAAAAAATGATAAAATTAATTTATTAATAAAATATTCATCTTGATTATCTTCATTGTCACCATCTATTTTCTTCCATATGCTTTACCTGTAAAGGAAAAAACCATGATTAGATAGTACAATTGAAATATGGATATTTTTTTATTTTATAAATTATATATTTGAATGCAGCTTACCAACTTAGACATGAAACTTGCATCTCAACCGTACTCACCTATTAACGGGATCTTTTGATTTCTGCGTAGTTTCATGGTGCTAGGGATCACATAGGCGTTTGCAGTCTTATATAGGTTTGGTGCAAACTATTGAAAACCAAATACTGATGCAAACCATGCAGATAAATCTGAAAAGACAAAAAAATACCAATGCAAACCAAAGTAGATAAACGCATAGAATAATATAAAATACGTGTCTTGAAATTAGAAGCTTTCCCACTGTAATCTAAAGCTGGAGATCCTGAGAGTAGTAAACAGTTTAAATGACTATAGAGGAAAATGGAAGAATGAAGAGGGCAATTGATTTTGTGAGGCGGGGAAGAAAGATACAGTGTCATATTTATAACTGAGAAAGTGTGCATATCAACAAGCTAAGACAGTGCATTTTAGGAATGCAATAAAATATATGCACTATTTACCATTAAATTAAAGTACTAAAATCTAAACTGGATTATTTTATAGATAGATGATAATTTTAATGCTATATACACTACCAATTGAGAATACATTTACATGTAAATATACACTGAAATAATCATAATTGGTAGAATTGGTATACATAAATCCTACCATAATACCGAAAATCTGTAATAACCTACAATTTAATTTAATTTGATTAAATATATTCATAACTCAATATTTGAATTGTATATTTGGATTGTGGTACCAAATATGTTAGAATTTGTATTACCAAATATGTACCATAATATAGAGTCTTATATTGTAATAATACTATATTTGGTAGAATTTGTATTACTGATTTAATTCTATCAATTATGGAACACTCCATTGATTCAATATTTGAATTAGTATTTCATACTATATTTGAATTCCAAATAGAGTACTAAAGGTTCACAGCTCAATTATGTCTACCAATTGAGAATCCATTTAATTCCTACCAATTTTGGATGTACCAATTTAAAATATCATGTATAAAATAATCCATTTATTATATACCAATTGAAAATAAATACTACCATAATTCTATCAATTAATAATAATAAATGTTTAAAATTGAACGCATTTATATGTGCTATAATTCTCGCCGCATGATTTATGTTTTAATTAAAAATTATCAGGGCGCTCAAAAGGTATGACCTGCGGGTAAAGGGAATTTTCAGTAGTTTGCGTGTACACCAAAAAAGTGTGACACCATACCTATTCCAACTATTAGTAAAGGTATAGTGCCAAATTTGCTTTCTAACCATATTAGAAATTACCATATATCCACGTTAATATTAATTTCTATATAAGGAAAATAATTTGAATTAGTAGATCTATATGCCAAATATAAATGATCTTAGTTCTAATTTTAAACACAAATATTTTATACGTGTAGTACTATCGTACATACATATAATAAAGGTTTTAAGTAAATTGTTTTGGAATGTAAAATTTTATTTTCATAATAAAAACATGAATGGATAAATTAAGTGACATTAAATGCTAGATCCTAATTTAAGTGACATTAAATGCCTAATTTATTGGATATTAGGTTAAATAATAATTTTGTATATTTAAAAGCTCACATGTAAGGGCATTATGGGAAGCTCACGGTCGGACCAAAACTTTGTGTGCCCAAGAGAATTATTAATAAAGATATATATATATATATATTTAGAAATAAGGTATAAGAAAATAAGTAGACAGATGAAGTTAATAATCAAAATTTGAATTGGCATTTTCTTATTGAAAGGATGGAGGGAAGTTTGAAAATTCAAAATTTGAATTTATTGGAACATATGTTGACATGCTCATTTATGTATGTCAACATACATGCATATTTCAAAGGATATATGGTTTTGTGGCTCTTGGTTTTAAATTATTGATTTATGTTCCACGTTTAACTGTTTCCTGAAATAATATTAATCCTAACAAACATTCAACATTTATTATTATAATATTGATATTTTGAATTCCAAAATTAAAATTTTAAATTTCAAGTTTGAATTTTAATTTTCAAATTCAAAAAAAAGCAAACAAAACATCTGTAATAACCCGGAAATCCGAACCAATTTAAAATTTTTATTTTGGCAATTTTAGTGAATTTTGGTTATTTAAAATGATTATTTTAAATAATAACGACGAGAAATTTATTTTGAATAGAATTCGAACATATATATTTATTTGAATCATCGTTAGAATATAAATAATTATTTATAATTATAAAAGGAATTGAAAATGGCGCGGTAGTTCGATAATTCGATTTCAAATTTCAAATGAATGTATAGGATTCAAAATAAACCGGATTTTAGTGAAACCAAAAATATTTGAATCTAATTGAGAATATATTTCCAATGAATCCGGAAAATTAAAATTTCATAGCGGGAATAAAAAGTTATGTCCAGTTGAAATTTCAGAATAGTCGCTATGGAATTCTGGCCCTTAAAAATGGAAATTTTGCAAACGACCTCGGTTTTCGACGAAACCAGTTTTGTTGGATCCGTGATGTCAAGTTATTGCTAGGTTTCAAATTTCGTAGTTTTTCGAATCAATATGTGAGCGTGGCAAAGGAAAACGCGTTTGACCAGTTTCAGTTGATTTTAATCGACTGGAATGAGGGTAATTAGCTATGGACGACAGGCGGTGGGTTCGATTTCGAGTTCGAAAATAAAAGTTACTTTTTGAAACTAAATAACTAAAGAAATAATAAAAAAATCCTCTCCCCTCTTTCACTATAACCAGTCAAACCCCCCTCCCCCTCCCCCCCGGTTTACTTTTTCTAAAGAAAGGAAAAAAATTAAGAAGGGGGGCCATCGCGCCGCGCGCGACCGCCACTGCCAGGCGCGGCGCCGCGCCCCAAACCCCCTCCCCGCGTCGATTCCCCCTCCTCACATGCTTCTCCTTCTTTCCCCTCTTCCCCCTCTTCTGAATCAACCCACGCAACCCAGCGCGACCTCCTCTCCCCCTTCCACACGAGAACGCGCACCCCCCCTGATGAACTCCGACGGACCCTAAACCCCCCTCCGACGCGCTGACGATCTCTCCCTCCCATCTGAAGATAAAGTCAGTGAGTTTTTTTTTGTATGTAATTCATTTTTCTTTTATTGAAAAATCGTTTTTAATACAAAGACAAAATCAAAATATGATTTTTAAAGATCGGATTTTTAGATAACAAAAGGTCGGATTTTTAATTAACAAAAGATCGGATTTTTTAGATAACAAAAGGTCGGATTTTTAATTAACAAAAGATCGGATTTTTTAGATAACAAAAGGTCGGATTTTTACATAATTAATCAAATAGAAAAGGTCGTATTTTTAATGAAGTAAAGATTTGATTTTTAGCGGTATAAAAATAGAATTTTTATCTATATAGTAGCGATATAAAAATAGAATTTTTATTCATATAGCGTAGATATAAAAATGTAATTTCTATATACATAGCAACAATATAAAAATGTGATTTTTATATATGTAGTGGTTATGGACAACGAAAATGAAAAAAGGCGAGCACGGCGAAGAATTTCTACATAAGAAGAGTCGTGGCATTTGGATTAGCTAGTCGGTGAGAACTCCTCGCCTTTAATTTATTTCTAGTTTGAAATATATACTAGGATGCAGACGGTGTTTAGTAGCACTCGACACCCGTCGTCCACAGTCCATGGATGACTTGTTTGTTTGATTGCTATATTATGAAATTTGATTGTGTCATGTGGAATGAAATAAAATATTTTATAGTGGAAAATATTTTATAGTTAAAAATATTTTTTTAACGTGAATATAAAATAAATATTTATAAACAAATCGGACGATTTGTTTATATACACTGTTTTGACTGATATTGATTGGGACGGTAAATTTTACACATCGCCCAACTGCACAAATGAAATCTGTGTTTGTTGATTTGAAACCCCACACGGGTATTGGGATGAGACTTGACGTACACTAATCCCGATTGTTTAGTTGTATGTCAATCAATGGATTGACAGACTGTGCAAGCATTAATTATTTATATTTAATGCTTATACAGTTGTGTGGTGCACTCTGGATGATGGTTGATTATTTATCATTGTTATTGTATACATGTGTTGTAGAAAAATCCATATAATTAACACTATATGGTAATTGATTGGGCCTCATTCCAGTTTTGAAATAGAATATTTGAATAGAAATATTTGAAATAGAATATTTGAATAGAAATATTTGAAATAGAATATTTGAATAGAAATATTTGAAATAGAATATTTGAAAAGAAATATTTGAAAAAGAAATATTTGAATAGAAATATTTGAAAAAGAAATATTTGAAATAGAATATTTGAAAATAGAAATATATGAAGCTGTGTTGATTAGATTTGCACCATTTTGACGCGAGCGATATTTATATCGATTTTATTCGTTTTTATAACAAATATAGAAAAGAAAGTGATCTCAAAATATAACGTTTTGAAAATATTATCATTTGTATATCGATGATGTGGAATATTCAATTTTGATTAGAAATTGAATATGAAGTTGAAATCGTTTTGAAAACAAATTTAAAACGATTTATAAAATACGTTTTAAAAGGAAATCGAAAATATATATATAATATATTTATATTATATATAATGGCCTGAATAGAATGCGCCGCGCCGCGGCAGTTCGCGAATTTCGACCAGTGACTTCTAATGGATATTATGGGAGATCTGACCATCGGATTCTCCTAAAACCAGAACCGTCGGGTTCGTATCGAAAAGGGCTTTCTAATGAATATTAGAGATTTGAAATCTAACGGTTGGATTGGGAATTATGTCCAAATCAAATTTGGAAAAGGTCGCTGTAAGTGCAGTTCGATGGCTGTTGATGGAAATCGACTGTACGGGCCTAGATAAAATTATTAAAAATAGTAATAATTTGTGTAAAATCATAAGAAATGAATTGTGAAGAATTGGGATGAATAATTCCATATTTGATAAGATAAACATAGATTTTTATCGAAATGAACTAGTTTTGAACTAGAATAATAATTTGTTTATTTTTAAAATAAATAAATTGGATTTGAAATGGTTTTGAAAATAACTAGGATTTCCAATAATTGAATTGGAATAGATCTGACTCGAAATCATCTTCGGAATAGTTCGATGTTGGATTTCGTGATTATACAGGTGTTGTTATGGAAATTTGAAAGATATATATATATATATATATATATATATCATTATTCCCAATACGATATTTGTTGGTCGTAGAATTTGATATTGAATATAAGCCGATATATTTTCTATTCAGAGCCTTGTATTTAATATCAAATGTGATTTGGGTTTATCGTGAATGGTATCTACATTAACACTGTTCTTAAGCCCAGTTGAGAAAAAGATTAAATCTTTTTATTTAGATTTAATGAAGTGTACCAATTAAATAATATTTACCTGGAATTGAATTTGAATTTATTGTTGGGTTTATCGCGAACGGTTTTTTAAATAACACTTGTTCTTTAACCCGATAATTAATGGAATGTGATTTTGGGTTGTCATGAACGATATCTTCAATAATACTGTTCTTAGACCCAAAGGAAATAAGAAAATTAGAAACTAGCTGGAGATTAGTTAAGTTGAATGGTTTCTTGGGTATTGATCTGATGTTGGTTTCGGCCTTCGGGGTTAATACTTAGGGAATTGCTCACTTGCTATTTTACGGTTAAGGGTTGATAGAATGGAATGTGATTTTGGGTTTATCGTGAACCATGTTTTAAATGACATTGATTCTTTAACCTAGTTAAGATTAAAACTAAGTGGAGTTTTAATGAATCTTTAATTAGATTGAAAAGATCAAGAATGGAGTATCACCAGTTTTGCTCCAGGCGATAGTTAAATCTTTAATTAGATTTGAACGTGAAATGGTAATTGAATCTACCGATAACACCATGGCGTTAGATATGAAGTATGACCAGTTTTACTTCATGGGACGAATAGGTTGCAATTGTGAAATAAAATAAATGATTACTTCGGTGTGGTTCGCTAATCCCGACTAGTTTGAATTGATATTCAAGGAAGATTAAAGAATAAATTTAAAAGAATTTATTTATGATAAAATTAATTGGAACCTTCCCCTAAGAATGTGAAATTTAGAAACTAACTGTAGGTTAGCTAAGTTGAATGGTTTCTTGGGTATTGATCCGATGTTGGTTTCGGCCTTGGGCTTAATATTTGGGGAAATATTCTCTTGCTAATTTACGGTTATTGACTGATGAATTGGAATGAGGCGTATGTTGTGTTTGTGTAACACTTATTTATTATATACGCGAGTTATTCAGAAAGACAGGGTTTATCCCATTCTGAATAACTGATTCGACGTGGTGTCGAAGAGGAAGACGGTGGTTGAAGACCGGAGGTCTTCACGTCATTTGGGTGATTAATAATGATCTTGATTGGGCCGTACATCCAAGAAGAGGGAATCCGTTAGTTATCGTCCAGACGTGCTTGGAGATCGATGTATATGCGAGGTACTAGGTGCCTCTGGTTTCGTTCAGACCCAGAACGAACTTGTAATTGGACTGTGTGTCTAACATTGGATTTTATTATGTGTGATTGATTTCTATTAAATATATATCTATTTGGCAGCGGATAATTTATTATCTTGCTTAACGCCCTTCTCTGAGACGTACGAGCTCAGGGGTTATATATTAATGGATATCGAACGTATGGAGTGAATTGCCTGTGTGGCATGCCTAAGTGGCAATTGATCAGGGCTTATGTTGAAAAGAAAAGTCTTGTGGTTGATGATCAAAGCACGGCCTTTGTGGCATAACTTTGTGTAACGTTGATTCGCGAGCCTCACATCCCGTTTGTGAACCAGAAACAGGAGAAGGACCTCAGGGAGGACATGTTTTTCTTTCTAGTTAGAAGTGGCGTCAGTGGTTTTACACGCCCTGACGAGTTTGATTTATGTGGTTGTTGCTGTTGCGGGGCGCCTTAGATATATCGGTGATTATGTAAAGCCGATGGAGTCATTTGTTGGCTCATTGACGCCCCAAAGGGCGGGGAAACACAATGTTCAGGCATTTTAATCCACATCGGTGGACTGGACCTGTCGCTCCAAGGGTCACTCGAGCTCTGATCCTGAGACACGGGCTAGACCGTCTCGAATCGGTAGAGGACTATCTTTTGCCTTGGTTCACAGATGGAAATCCAACTTCCAATACGTGACATGTGCGGTTTTGATTGTAGAGCCTAGTATTGGCGACATGATATATGGTACCCATGTCGTCTATGATTGATATTTATGATTATATATAAAATTAGAAACTAACCGGAAACAAGCTAAGATGGGTGGTTTCCTGGGTATTGGTCTGATGTTGGTTTCGGCCTTTAGGTACTTAGGGAATCATTCTCTTACTAATTTACGGTTGGAGTCTGATTAAGAATCAAAAGATGAAATTCAGCGTATCAAGCATTATTTGGCTATTATAAGGAAAAAAAACCTATCCTCCGGCTTGCGTTGCATTGTGTAATGGGACCAGGGTCTTATAATAGCTTCATTTTTCTTTATTTAGCATTGCGCTGTTTGTTTTATGCACTGGTATTCTTGGGAGGAAATCCATTCCGTGTTATACGGTGTGGTCCCTTGATTTACCTAACTTTAAAATAAAGATAAATAACTGTTTTATTTCTCACACCAGTCCCATGACTGACCTAGAGTTTATTGTTTTAACTGAAACTCTGGGTGCCCTTATTTTGACACGGGCAGCTAGTAGTTTTTGTTTTGCAGATTTATATTCATAGGATCCTGATTTACAGCTGGAACGATACTCAGAAAGCTCTGTATCCGTGAATTACTTCTAGTTGTGTATTGTATTATTTTCCGCTGTGATGTATTTAAAAGTAATTTAAATCTCTGATATTTTCTATGTAATATTTATTCATACTTTGTATATTCTTATATTCTGAAGGAATTGTTGTAATAAACAATGAAATGTTCTTCTGTCTGCGTTCCAATTTGTCGTGTTCTCAAAACAATCAGGGGTTTCGAACGGTCTTAGTCGGTTTAACGACTGGTTCAGATCGAGCGAAATTCCTTTTCGTTACTGTGGTATCAGAGCTTTGATATATAGAGCTCGAGAACAAGACACATTAGAACCATGCGAAAGAATTCATCAGAGATTGGATTAGTAATATCCATGAGAATGACTCGTTAGAGATGGGATCAGTAGTATCCTAGAATGATGTGAAGAGTATGTTTTTGAAATATAAAAAGAAAGACAAATTTTGTTTTGAAATTTAAATCGTATTATACGTATTTGAATAATTTATTTTAAATTGATTTGGACAATCTAGTATTTGAAGATTTTGCATATACGCCTAGCTAGCATGTATACGAAGTCCCAAATATACCGGATAGATATAGAATCACACTCTAGCCACTCGGGGATAATTCTGATGATGTCCGGACATCATCAGTATTTGTGTTCGTGTTTCGAAAGTGAGATTTCTGTATGATTCCAATTGACTGGTGTGAGAACCAAAACTAGATAGGGCTTATTGTTGTGATTTGGCATCAAAAATGTGATTTTTGACTATATATCAAAGTTATGAATTTGAAACGTTAATCAACTAATTGAATGCTGATTATGTTGTTTGATTACTATTTTGATTAATTGGATGTTGAACCTTTAGCCAAATTGAACCAAATAGTGAATTGTATTGAAAATTAGTCGCATTTGCATGCATATACATGTACTTACATTGAACAGGTCATAGCAAGGAGGCTAGAGAAGAGGAATAAAATTGTTTGCCCGACAAATACGTACATGTTTATTGTATTTCTTGGGTTTTGGATGATTTTGTGAGCCGATTGGCCAACTGCTTGGCTTTTTCTTTTTCTTTTGGATTGAAGAAGGCCATGGGAGGATATATGAAATATCCCGAAGTCTCCGGTGCAGGGGAGGTTATGGCGAAATTTTTCGAAAATTTAGGGTGTTAGCCAAATTTTTAAAAAATTTGAAAAGTTCATAGAAACTGAAAAGTTGAAGAATTTAAGCCGTAATGAAAATAACGAAAGTTGAGTTGGTTTGTAAAACAACTTTCAGCTTCGTTCCTTTTCGGGGACGAAAAGTTTTAAGTGGGGGAGATTGTAATAACCCGGAAATCCGAGCCAATTTAAAATTTTTATTTTGGCAATTTTAGTGAATTTTGATTATTTAAAATGATTATTTTAAATAATAACGACGAGAAATTTATTTTGAATAGAATTCGAATGTATATATTTATTTGAATCGTCGTTAGAATATAAATAATTATTTATAATTATAAAAGGAATTGAAAATGGCGCGGTAGTTCGATAATTCGATTTCAAATTTCAAAAGAATGTATATGATTCAAAATAAACCGGATTTTAGTGAAACCAAAAATATTTAAATCTAATTGAGAATATCTTTCCAATGAATCCGGAAAATTAAAATTTCATAGCGGGAATAAAAAGTTATGTCCAGTTGAAATTTCAGAATAGTCGATATGGAATTCTGGCCCTTAAAAATGGAAATTTTGCAAACGACCTCGGTTTTCGACGAAACCACTTTTGTTGGATCCGTGATGTCAAGTTATTGCTAGGTTTCAAAATTCGTAATTTTTCGAATCAATATGTGAGTGTGGCAATGGAATATGCGTTTGACCAGTTTTAGTTGATTTTAATCGATTGGAAAATGACCATTTTTCAAACGGTCTCAGAATTTGACGAAATTAGATTTGTTAGGACCGTATCGTCAATACGAAGCTAAAAAATATTTTTCAGGAATTTTTAGAGTTCATATGTGATCCCAGTAAATTGAAATGTTCGTTCAAATTCAATATATAAAGTTATATGTTGATTTTGATGGAAACTGATTGAAACAGTCAAATCGGCCTACGATACATATCCCATTGTGTTCGGAATGGGAAAATTAGCTATGGACAACAGGCGGTGGGTTCGATTTCGAGTTCAAAAATAAAAGTTACTTTTTGAAATTAAATAATTAAAGAAATAATAAAAAAAGAATCCTCTCCCCTCTTTCTCTATAACCGGTCAACCCCCTAGTTTACTTTTTCTAAAGAAAGAAAAAAAATGAAGAAGGGGGGCCATCGTGCCGCACGTGACAGCCACCGCCAGGCGCGGCGCGGCGCCCCAAACCCCCTTCCCGCGTCGATTCCCCCCTCCTCCACCTGCTTCTCCTTCTTTCCCCTCTTCCCCCTCTTCTGAATCGTCCCATGCAACCCAGCGCGACCCCCTCTCCCCCTTCCACACGAGAACGCGCACCCCCCCTGATGAACTCCGACGGACCCTAAACCCCCCTCCGACGCGCAGACGATCTCTCCCTCCCATCTGAAGACAAAGTCAGTGAGTTTTCTTTTTATTTTATTTTATTTTGTTTTGTATGTAATTCATTTTTCTTTTATTTAAAAATCGTTTTTAATACATAGAAATAATCAAAATATGATTTTTAAAGATCGGATTTTTAGATAACAAAAGGTCGGATTTTTAATTAACAAAAGATCGGATTTTTTAGATAACAAAAGGTCAGATTTTTAATTAACAAAAGATCGGATTTTTTAGATAACAATCGGTCGGATTTTTATATAATTAATCAAATAGAAATGGTCGGATTTTTAATGAAGTAAAGATTCGATTTTTAGCTGTATAAAAATAGAATTTTATCTATATAGTAGCGATATAAAAATAGAATTTTTATTCATATAGCGTAGATATAAAAATGTAATTTTTACATACATAGCAACAATATAAAAATGTGATTTTTATATAAGTAGTGGCTACGGACAACGAATGTGACAAAAGGCGAGCACGGTGAAGATTTTCTACATAAGAAGAGTCGTGGCGTTTGGATTAGCTAGTCGGTGAGAAATCCTCACCTTTAATTTATTTCTTGTTTGAAATATATACTAGGATGTAGACGATATTTAGTAGCACCCGACACCCGTCGTCCACAGACCATGGATGACTTGTTTGTTTGATTGCTATATTGTGAAATTTGATTGTGTGATGTGGAATGAAATAAAATATTTTATAGCGGAAAATATTTTATAGTTAAAAATATAATTTTTAACGTGGATATAAAATAAATATTTATAAACAAATTGGACGATTTGTTTATATACACTGATTTGACTGATATTGATTGGGACGGTAAATTTTACACATCGCCCAACTACACAAATAAAATCTGTGTTTGTTGATTTGAAACCCCACACGGGTATTTGGGATGAGATTTGACGTACACTAATCCCGATTGTTTAGTTGTATCTCAATCGATGGATTGACAGACTATGTAAGCGTTAATTATTTATATTTAATGCTTATACAGTTGTGTGGTGCACTCTGGATGATGGTTGATTATTTATCGTTGTTATTATATACATGTGTTGTAGAAAAATCCATATAATTAACATTATATGGTAATTGATTGGGCCTCATTCCAGTTTTGAAATAGAATATTTGAATAGAAATATTTGAATAGAAATATTTGAAATAGAATATTTGAATAGAAATATTTGAAATAGAATAATTGAATAGAAATATTTGAAATAGAATATTTGAATAGAAATATTTGAAATAGAATATTTTAATATAAATATTTGAAATAGAATATTTGAAAAGAAATATTTGAAAAAGAAATATTTGAATAGAAATATTTGAAAAAGAAATATTTAAAATAGAATATTTGAAAATAAAAATATATGAAGCCGTGTTGATTAGATTTGCGCCATTTTGATGCGAGCGATATTTATATCGATTTTATTCGTTTTTATAATGAATATAGAAAAGAAAGTGATTTCAAAATATAACGTTTTGAAAGTATTATCATTTGTATATCGATGATGTGGAATATTCAATTTTGATTAGAAATTGAATATGAATTTGAAATCGTTTTGGAAACGAATTTAAAACGATTTATAAAATACGTTTTAAAATGATATAGATGAAATATATATAATATATTTATATTATATATATATAATGGCCTGAATAGAACGCGCCGCGCCGCAGCAGTTTGCGAATATCGACCATTGATTTCGAATGGATATTACGGGAGATCCGACCGTTGGATTCTCCTAAAACTGGAACCGTTGGGTTCGTATCAAAAAGGGCTTTCTAATGAATATTAGAGATTTGAAATCTAACGGTTGGATTTGGAATTATGTCCAAATCAAATTTGGAAAAGGTCGATGTAAGGGCAGTTCGATGGCCGTTGATGGAAATCGACTGTACGGGCCTTGATAAAATTATTAAAAATAGTAATAATTTGTGTAAAATCATAAGAAATGATTTGTGAAGAATAGGGATGAAAAATTCCATATTTGAAAAGATAAAAATAGATTTTTATCGAAATGAACTAGTTTTGAACTAGAATAATAATTTGTTTATTTTTAAAATAAATAAATTGGATTTGAAATGGTTTTGAAAATAACCAGGATTTCCAATAATTGAATTGGAATGGATTTGAATCGAAATCATCTTCGGAATAGTTCGATGTTGGATTTCGTGATTATACAGATGTTGTTATGGAAATTTGAAAGATATATATATATCGTTATTCCCAATACGATATTTGTTGGTCGTAGAATTTGATATTGAATATAAGCCGATATATTTTCTATTCAGAGCCTTGTATTTAATATCAAATGTGATTTGGGTTTGTCGTGAATGGTGTCTACATTAACACTGTTCTTAAGCCCAGTTGAGAAAAAAATTAAATCTTTTTATTTAGATTTAATGAAGTGTACCAATTAAATAATATTTAACTGGAATTGAATTTGAATTGATTGTTGGGTTTATCGTGAACGGTGTTTTAAATAACACTTATTCTTTAACCCGATAATTAATGGAATGTGATTTTGGGTTGTCGTGAATGGTATCTTCAATAATATTGTTCTTAGACCCAAAGGAGTTAAGAAAATCAGAAACTAACTGGAGATTAGTTAAGTTGAATGGTTTCCTGGGTATTGATTTGATGTTGGTTTCGGCCTTCGGGGTTAATACTTAGGGAATTGCTCACTTGCTATTTTACGGTTAAGGGCTGATAGAATGGAATGTGATTTTGGGTTTATCGTGAACCATGTTTTAAATAAAATTGATTCTTTAACCCAGTTAAAGATTAAAACTAAGTGGAGTTTTAATGAATCTTTAATTCGATTGAAAAGATCGAGAATGGAGTATCACCAGTTTTGCTCCAGGCGATAGTTAAATCTTTAATTAGATTTGAACGTGAAATGGTAATTGAATTTACCGATAACACTGTGGTGTTAGATATGAAGTATGACCAGTTTTACTTCATGGGATGAATAGGTTGGGATTGGGAAATAAAATAAATGATTACTTCGGCGTGGTTCGCTAATCCCGACAAGTATGAATTGATATTCAAGGAAGATTAAAGAATAAATTTAAAAGAATTTATTATTGATAAAATTAATGGGAACCTTTCCCTAAGAATGTGAAATTTAGAAACTAACTGTAGGTTAGCTAAGTTGAATGGTTTCTTGGGTATTGATATGATGTTGGTTTCAGCCTTCTGGGTTAATATTTGGGGAATTATTCTCTTGCTAATTTACGGTTAGTGACTGATGAATTGGAATGAGGCGTATGTTGTGTTGTGTAACACTTATTTATTATATACGCGAGTTATTCAGAAAGACCAGGTTTATCCCATTCTGAATAACTGATTCGACATGGTGTCGAAGAGGAAGACAGTGGTTGAAGACCGGAGGTCTTCACGTCGTTTGGGTGATTACTGATGATCTAGATTGGGTTGTACACCCAAGAGGAGGGAATCAGTTAGTGATCGTCCAGACGTACTTGGAGATCGATGGATATGAGAGGTACTAGGTGCCTCCGGTTTCGTTTAGACCCAGAATGAACTTGTAAATGGACTGTGTGTCTGACATGGGATTTTATTCTGTGTGATTGATTTCTATTAAATATATATCTGTTTGGCGGCTAAGAATTTATTCTCTTGCTTAATGCCCTTCTCTGAGACGTACGAGCTCAGGGGTTATATATTGATGTATATCAAACGTATGGAGTGAATTGCCTGTGTGGCATGCCTAAGTGGCAATTGATCAGGGCTTCTGTTGAAAAGCAAAGTCTTGTGGTTGATGATCAAAGCACGGCCTGTGTGATATTGATTTGTGTAACGTTGATTCGTGAGCCTCACACCCCGGTTGTGAGCCAGAAACGGGAGAAGGACCTCAGGGAGGACATGCGTTTCTTTCTAGTTAGAAGTGGCGTCAGTGGTTTTACACGCCCTGATGAGTTTGACTTATGTGGTTGTTGCTGTTGTGAGGCGCCTCGGATATATCGGTGACTATGTGAAGCCGATGGAGTCATTTGTCGGCTCATTGACGCCCCAAAGGGCGGGGAAACGCATTGTTTAGGCATTTTAATCCACATCGGTGGACCGGCCCTGTCACTCCAAGGGTCACTCGAGCTCTGATCCTAAGACACGGGCTAGAGCATCTCGAATCGGTAGAGGACTATCTTTTGCCTCGGTTCACAGATGGAAATCCAACTTCCAATACGTGACATGTGCGGTTTTGATTGTAGAGCCTAGTATTGGCGACATGATATATGGTACCCATGCTGTCTATGATTGATATTTATGATTGTATATAAAATCAGAAACTAACCGGAAACGAGCTAAGATGGGTGGTTTCCTGGGTATTGGTCTGATGTTGGTTTCGGCCTTCGGGGTTAATACTTAGTGAATCGTTCTCTTACTAATTTACAGTTGGAGTCTGATTAAGAATCAAAAGATGAAATTTAGCGTATCAAGCATTCTTTGGCTATTATAAGGAAAAAACCCTATCCTTCGGCTTGCGTTGCATTGTGTGATGGGACCTGGGTCTTATAATAGCTTCATTTTTCTTTATTTAGCATTGCGCTGTTTGTTTTATGCACTGGTATTCTTGGGTGGAAACTCATTCCGTGTTATATGGCGTGGTCCCTTGATTTACCTAACTTCAAAATAAAGATAAATAACTGTTTTAGTTCTCACACCAGTCCCATGACTGACCTGGAGTTTATTTTTTTAACCGAAATCTAGATGCCCTTATTTTGACACGGGCAGCTAGTAGTTTTGGTTTTGCAGATTTATATTCACAGGATCCTGATTTACAGCTGGAACGATACTCGGAAAGCTCTGTATCCGTGTATTACTTCTACTTGTGTATTGTATTATGTTCCGCTGCGATGTATTTAAATGTAATTTAAATCTCTGATATTTTCTGTATAATATTTATTCATACTCTGTATATTCTTATATTCTGATGGAATTGTTGTAATAAACAATGAAATGTTCTTCTGTCTGCGTTCCAATTTGTCGTGTTCTCAAAACAATCAGGGGTTTCGAACGGTCTTAGTCAGTTTAGTGACTGATTCGGATCGAGCGAAATTCCTTTTCGTTACCACATCCATTCAACCAAAAAATTAAAATTAATTAAGGCATACCTGGTTTTTAGATCCATTTCGTTGATATTTTCTGAATTCTGAATCGTTGTGAAACACATATTTGAATCTCCGGTTTCTGGCTCCTTATCGCTTGATGACGAATTTGAATCATATTTGCATCTTCTAGAATTTGACGATTAGATCAATGATTTGGTAGTTAAACCAACTTGGCTTCAAAATTTTGAATTTTGAATGAACGACCATGTAATAACCTGGAATCTGAGAACCTATTTAAATTTTTTATTTTGGCAATTTTAATGAATTTTGAATATTTTAAATGATTTATTTTAAATAATAAAGACAAAAAATTTATTTTAAACGAAGTTAGAACGAATAAATTTATTTTAATTATAAAACAAGCCTGAAATGGCGTGGCTGTTTGAAAATTTGATTTCTAATTTCAAATGAATATACAGTATTCAATATAAGTCAGAAATGTACAAATCAATATCACACAGGCCGTGCTTTGATATATATATATATATATATATATATATCCCTTAAATATAGCCATTTTGCAAACGGCCTCCGTTTTCGACGAAACCACTTTTGTTGGATTCTGAATGTCAAATTATTGCCAGATTCCAAAATTTATAATTTTCGGAATTAATATGTGAGCGTGGAAAAGGAAAAACGTGTTTGTCAGTTTCAGTTTGTATTGGACTTACCAGAAATGACACTTTTCAAAACGGTCTCCAAATTCGACGAAATTAGTTTTGTTAGGACCGTATCGTCAAAACATAGCTAGATTTATTTTTTTGGATTTTTTTCAATATATATTGATTTATATTTTAATTTAAAGAAAAACTGATCATAACGGTCAAATTGGCTTACTGGACATATCCCATTGTGTTTGGAATGGCGGTATTTGGCTGGGGGCGACAGTCGTTGGGCTTGATTTGGAGTTTGTATCAATGTACATGTATTTTTGGAATTTAAAATTATATATATATATATATATATATATATATATAAATGCACAGAATAAAATCTAATGTCAGACACACATCCAGTTACTAAAACCAGAGGCACCTTATTCCTCGTCCAATATGTCCAATACGGAAGAGAGGGCCTCGCATATCCGGACAATCAACAAGTACGTCTAGACAACTACCACTGTAACTCTTTCAAGGCAGCAATTCCAATTAAAGGCATCAGTAGTCGTCCATTCGATGTGAAGATCGCCGATCTTCAACCACCGTCTTCAATATCTTCGACTTTTAACCATCGTATAATTATTAGAAACGAGATTTAACTTGGTCTTTTCAAATAATTTTCAAATATATATAATTCAAATCATTTCTTTTCATTCCATATCATTTATAATATTTTATAACGATTTATCGCTATTTTTATTTATATAAAAATAACTCCTTTTAATTAAATGACGCTTCAGGTCATTACGTGGCCCTGGCGCTGTTTTTATTAAAATTTGAATTACACATTTCTCAAAATCTAACCGTTGGATCTTAGAAAATTTTATATCGTTGGAAAAATCTTTCCAAAGTGAACCCCAACGGTTCCAGTTTTGGGAAAATCCGACGGTCATATCTCTCGGTATAATCGTTTAAAGTTACGATTCCAAATCGTGAACTACCGCGCGCGATTCGTTTTATTTTAATTTATATATATATATATATATATTTCCTTCGGCGATCTCAAATTATTTAACAAAATGATCAGTTTTCTAACATTACTAACATGTTAATAACATTGGACATAACATATTATTATTGTTCTAACCTTGCTAGCATGTTAATGTTAATGAACAAAACATATTATTATATTTCTAACCTCGCTAACATATTAATGTTAATGACAATATTTTATCGTTAACATATTTTTATTTCAAACAAATGATCATTTGTAATCCTTTCTACATGCACAATAAAAATGTAAATTTTATCGTTGACATATTTTACTTCATACAAATGATCATTTTAATCAATTCTTATATACAATAAAAATGTGAATATTTATTGTTAAACTTTTCTCATTCAAATCAATGTTCATTTTTCATATGTCTTATATACAATAAAAATGTGAATTTTTATTGTTAACTTTTCTCTTTCAAAATAATGATCATTTTTCATATTTCTTATATACAATAAAAATGTGAATTTTTATTATTAAACCTTTCTCTCACAAAACAATGATCATTTTTCATATTTCTTATATATAATAAAAATGTGAATTTTTATTGTTAAACTTATTTTTATACAAACAATGAATATTTTAAGTGAATCATACCTATAATAAAAATGTGATTTTTATTATCTAACCATTTTAATTCAAACATGAACATTTTCATATTATATATATATTGTTAGACCGAAATTTGGGCCTAACACCCAAATGTTATGTGAAAACCTCACAATCACAGATTAATGCAGAAAAAGCAGTAAAATAAGAGGAGACACACAAGATTTTTATAGTGGTTCGGCTCAACCAAGCCTACGTCCACTTTATAGTTTCTTAAATCCTAAGAAGCTATTACAATACTGTTTGCTTGCGGTTTATACAAGAAATCCTCGTGTTTACAATGAAGAAGAGGAGATTAGAGAATGAATTTATACACGAATTCCTCGTGTTAAAGTGATGAGAAATGTCCTTACTTGGTTGTAAAGGAGACTAAGTGTTGGAGTCGCCAAGCGTAGAGGAGCCTTGCAAGGTTCTGAAGCAGTCCGGTTCGGAGGTGCCACGTGGCGGGCACTAAGGTGATCTCGGAAGTAGTGGAGAAGTGGTCTTCAGATCGTGCTAGGACAGGTGGAGTTCATTCAATGAGAGTAGGAGGTAGTGGCTCCTTAAGAATAGGTCAGATCCAAAGTGTACCAGCAGTTCAATAGGGGTCGGATCGGTTCGGGTCCAATCCGAACCGAGGTGGAACCTCCGAACCGAAGGCGTGACGAGCGCTTCTGTGCAGTGTACAAGGCGGGTCGGTTCGGGTCCGAACCGAATCGAGGTGGAATTTCCGAATGGAAGACAAGATATGCACTTCTGTGCAGGGCAAGGCGGTTCGGGTTCTGATGGTCCGATCCGAACCGAAGTGAACTTGAGTCGAAGTCTGAATGTCTTTGAAGCGTGGGATCGGAACGGATCCGATCCGAGGCTTTGTCCAATGCCAAAATCCAAACTTTTAAGTTCTGCATGCGTTCACGGAAACGGGCGTAACTTTCAAACCGTAAGTCCGTTTTAGCCAAACAAAAACTCAAACTGAAGCTAATTCAGAGGGCTACAATAGTTACGGAACCTTGCTTCGTAATCGCTGTTTTCGGGCCCAGAAAATGTCATCTGGTAGGAGTTCCGGGCCTTTCTTTGTTTGTGATGCGATTTCAACCAAATCGCTGCCTGTCTTCTGATGCTTCCAATACTGGAGCGTATTGTTGATCAGAGATTTCATGTGTGACTGCTTTGACTAAAAAGTGGGTCAACATTTTGCCTCCTTGAACATATCTTGCTGAACGAAGGAAGATGTGTTCTGCACAATCCAAGAAATCCGAGGCCACGCCGGGCCTGCTTGCTGCAAGTATAATCCATACCTGCGAAGAAAAGAAAGAAAATAGGTATGTCAAAACCTGACAAAACTGATTACACTTTCGAGCATAAACCATGCTTGGGCGTTTGTTCGAGTTTAAACCATACTCGAGGGACGTTCGAATCATCCTGCCAAAACCTGACGAGGGACCTAACCTTCCGGGTACAAGCCATACCAAGAAGTTCAAACTGAGCATAAGCCATACTCGAGTTTTATTGAGTTTCCTTTGCCAAATCCTGACAAGACAATAAGCCGTTCCAGAGTATAATCCATGCTTAAAAATCCTAGTGAGTACAATCCATACTCATGTCGGGATAGAACTATACTTGCCAAAACTTGACAAGACAGTCTGTCCCTAGGCATAATCCATGACTAGGGGTCCGAGATAAGTATAAGCCATACTTCAATTGAGATTGAGAATCCTGCCACTCCCTGACAAGACACTTAAATTCGCCAAACATAATCCATGCACGGAAAGTCCTTCCTTATTCAATTCCAAGTAAAAACCAAAGCAAATCCTGATTGGTTTGTCATCGAGTCCAGAGCACGTTTTGGAGCTAAATCCTAACCCCGAACGTGTGTACTTTGATTTAGCCAAGAGGAAAACCTAAAGAAAGCAAAGAGATATATCTTAAATCATAAGAAATGCTGAAAATGCAGAGTGATCCAATCCAGATCAGTTGATGATGAGCCCACGGGAGCTCGTTCCAGGGTCGTTCCCTCTCCGGGGAGCAGGTGGTGGCAACGCGGGTGCAGGTGCTGTAGGTTGTTTCACATACTCGGGTAGCTCTCCACGTCTAACCCGTTCCTCAATCAAGTCTCGCAAGTGCCTACACTCATTTGTGTCATGACCGTCCATATCATGAAATATGCAGTGTTTTCTAGAATCGCATTCCCTTTGCGATGGCTCCCTCCTGGGAGGCTTTAGATAGGAGATATCACCGTTTGTGTTCACATAGATGTCGGTTAGTGACGAATTGAGCTCTGTGTACTTTTCATATCTAGGCCCTCTCCGGGGCTGAGTGTTGCGGTCATTCTTGACGGCAGCTTTTCCTTTGCCTTTTCCAGAATCGAACGGTTCTCCGTCTCTAAGCATGCTGACATCGAGAATTTTCTTTTCGGACATTGCGTCTTCTTCACGTAGAAATCTATCTGATTCAAGGTAGAATTCGCTGAGATTCCTTGGTGGGTCTCGGTATAAGGATTTTTTGAACTCCGAGTTGTCCAGAACGCCGGATATTACCGCCAACAATACCATAGACGGCTCAGGTCGATCAACTGATGTTGCTGCAACGTTGAACCTTTCTAGAAATGAGCGCAGAGTTTCTCTGGGCCTCTGCTTGATTGTAGTGAGTGACATGACGTTCTTGGGTCTAGCGATGTGGACTCGAAAATGTTCAATAAACCGAGCGACAAACATGTTCCAACTGTTGATCGATTCAGGTTCCAACTGCCGAATCCACATAGCAGCTATATCAGTCAAAAAGAGAGGGAAGCATTTTGCCATGACGTTTTCCGAGGCCGATTGAACTTCAATATGTCGTTTGTAGCGCATCAGATGAACGGTAGGATCCATCCTGCCGTTATAGGGCTCCAATTGTGCAAATTTGAAATCTGGAGGATTGCGGGAATTCCTAATTTCCTGAGTGAATGGGTTGTGATTGACATCATCTATGTCATTCTGATAAGTGCAGCCTCTCGAGAGGCGTTTAATGAGGTTGGCGAGCCGATCGCCTTCAAAGAGCTGTTGGAAGCTGCTAAGGTCAGAGCTGATGCCCGCATCGTTGAATACATTAGAGTGTGGAAGTGTGTGGGGGACTTGGAGAGATGTCCGGTTCGGATCGGGTGTAGCAGGGCCGAACCGAACCTGTTCTCGTGCCCCCATCCGAGGCAACTCATGTTGAAGCTGTGCAGGTCCTGATGCTTGAGTATCGAACCGAACCGGAGCTGATGTCGGCCGCGCTCGAGTTGAGTTTCCTAAGACGCCTTCATCCAAAGCGTTGAGTGGTGGAGCTGCATGCTGCGGAGGGGGAATGCCCCCGAGTTCTCTTGGAGCTTGCTCATCGGTTCGGATCGGGTCCGAACCGATCCGGTTCTCTGCTCCTGCTGGGGCTGATTCAATGTCATTTCCAGCGAGTTGTGCATAGCCGCTCGGCCTTCCTTCCATCCGAGTGAAGAATTGGTAGATCATCTCCTGTTGTTTGTAGAGGAGATCTTCTTGCCTTGCCATCTGGGTTCTCAATTCAGCGAGAACGTTGTCCATCTCTTCTCGCGTCAAGTATGCTGACGGGTTTTCATGTGAGGAAGCTTCATGGCTTGCTTCATTTCTCGTGCTTTCGCCTTCAACACGGGAAATCTTTCGCTTAGCCATCGATCCAATAGACAAATAATCCAAGCAGAAGTTGAAGCTGTCGTGTGCCCCCTACCTGGCGCGCCAAAATGTTAGACCGAAATTTGGGCCTAACACCCAAATGCTATGTGAAAAACTCACAATCACAGATTAATGCAAAAAAAGAAGTAAAATAAGAGGAGACACACGAGATTTTTATAGTGGTTCGGCTCAAGCCAAGCCTACGTCCACTTTATAGTTTCTTAAATCCTAAGAAGCTATTACAATACTGTTTGCTTGCTGTTTATACAAGAAATCCTCGTGTTTACAATGAAGAAGAGGAGATTAGAGAATGAATTTATACATGAATTCCTCGTGTTGAAGTGATGAGCAATGGCCTTGCTTGGTTGTAAAGGAGACCAAGTGTTGGAGTCTCCAAAAAGTCCTTTGAAATGGCCATATGAGGGTGTAGTTATAGACGTAGAGGAGCCTTGCAAGGTTATGAAGCGGTCCGGTTCGGAGGTGCCACATGGCAGGCACTGAGGTGATCTTGGAAGTAGTGGAGAAGTAGTCTTCAGATCGTGCTAGGACTGGTGGAGTTCATTCCATGAGAGTAGGAGGTAGTGGCTCCTTAAGAATAGGTCAGATCCGAAGTGTAGCAGCAGGTCAATAGGGGTCGGATCGGTTCGGGTCCGATCCAAACCAAGGTGGAACCTCCGAACCGAAGGCATGACGAGCGCTTCTGTGCAGTGTACAAGGTGGGTCGGTTCGGGTCCGAACCGAATCGAGGTGGAATTTCCGAACGGAAGACATGATATGCACTTCTGTGTAGAGCAAGGCGGTTCAGGTTCTGATGGTCCGATCCGAACCGAAGTGAACTGGAGTCGAAGTCTGATTGTCTTTGAAGAGTGGGGTCGGAACGGATCCGATCCGATCTGAGGCTTTGTCCAATGCCAAAATCCAAACTTTTCAGTTCTGCATGCGTTCACGGAAACGGGCGTAACTTTCAAACCGTAAGTCCGTTTTAGCCAAACGAAAGCTCAAACTGAAGCTAATTAAGAGGGCTACAAGAGTTATAGAGTTTAGCTCCGTAATCACTGTTTTCGGGCCCAGAAAAGGTCAACTGGTAGGAGTTCCGGGCCTTTCTTTGTTTGTGATGCGATTTCAACCAAATCGCTGCCTGTCTTCTGACGATGCTTCCAATACTGGAGCGTATTGTTGATCAGAGATTTCATGTGTGACTGCTTTGACTAAAAAGCGGGTCAACATTTTGCCTCCCAGAACATATCTTGCTGAACGAAGGAAGATGTGTTTTGGACAATCCAAGAAATCCGAGGCCACGCTGGGCCTGCTAGCTGCAAGTATTATCCATTCATGCGAAGAAAAGAAAGAAATTAGGTATGTCAAAACCTGAAAAAACTGATTACACTTTCGAGCATAAACCATGCTTGGGCGTTTGTTCGAGTTTAAACTATACTCGAGTGACGTTCGAATCATCCTGCCCAAACCTGACGAGGGACCTAACCTTCCGGGTACAAGCCATACCAAGAAGTTCAAACTGAGCATAAGCCATACTCGAGTTTTATTGAGTTTCCTTTGCCAAATCCTGACAAGACAATAAGCCGTTCCAGAGTATAATCCATGCTTAAAAATCCTAGTGAGTACAATCCATACTCATGTCGGGATAGAACTATACTTGCCAAAACATGACAAGACAGTCTGTCCCTAGGCATAATCCATGAATAGGGGTCCGAGATAAGTATAAGCCATACTTCAATTGAGATTGAGAATCCTGCCACCCCCTGACAAGACACTTAAATTCGCCAAACATAATCCATGCAAGGAAAGTCCTTCCTTATTCAATTCCAAGTACAAAACCAAAGCAAATCCTGATTGGTTTGTCATCGAGCCCAGAGCACGTTTTGGAGCTAAATCCTAACCCCGAACGTGTGTATTCTGATTTAGCCAATCGGAAAACCTAAAGAAAGCAAAGATACATATATTAAATCCTAAGTAATGCTGAAAATGCAGAGTGATCCAATCCAGATCAGTTGATGATGAGCCCAAGGGAGCTCGTTCCAGGGTCGTTCCCTCTCCGGGGAGCAGGTGGTGGCAACGCGGGTGCAGGTGCTGTAGGTTGTTTCACATACTCAGGTAGCTCTCCACGTCTAACCCGTTCCTCAATCAAGTCTCGCAAGTGCCTACACTCATTTGTGTCATGACCGTCCATATCATGAAATATGCAGTGTTTTCCAGAATCGTGTTCCCTTTGCGATGGCTCCCTCATGGGAGGCTTTGGATAGGAGATATCACCGTGTGTGTTCACGTAGATGTCGGTTAGTGACGAATTGAGCTCTGTGTACTTTTCATATCTAGGCCCTCTCCGGGGCTAAGTGTTGCGGTCATTCTTGACGGCAGCTTTTCCTTTGCCATTTCCAGAATCTAACGGTTCTCCGTCTCTAAGCATGTTGGCATCGATAATTTTCTTTTTGGACATTGCGTCTTCTTCACGTAGAAATCTATCTGCTTCAAGGTAGAATTCGCTGAGATTCCTTGGTGGATCTCGGTATAAGGATTTTTTGAACTCCGAGTTGTCCAGAACGCCGGATACTGCCGCCAACAATACCATAGACGGCTCAGGTCGATCAACTGATGTTGCTGCAACGTTGAACCTTTCTAGAAATGAGCGCAGAGTTTCTCTGGGCCTATTCTTGATTGTAGTGAGTGACATGACGTTCTTGGGTCTAGCGATGTGGACTCGAAATTGTTCAATAAAGCGAGCGACCAACATGTTCCAACTGCCGAATCCACATAGCAGCTATATCTGTCAAAAAGAGAGGGAAGCATTTTGCCATGACGTTTTCTGACGCCGATTGAACTTCCATATGACGTTTGTAGCGCATCAGATGAACGGTAGGATCCGTCCTGCCGTTGTAGGGCTCCAATTTTGGAAGTTTGAAATCTGGAGGATTGCGGGAATTCCTGATTTCCTGAGTGAATGGGTTGTGATTGACATCATCCATGTCATTCTGATAAGTGCGGCCTCTCGAGAGGCGTTCAATGAGGTTGGCGAGCCGATCGCCTTCAAAGAGCTGTTGCAAGCTGCTAAGGTCAGAGCTGATGCCCGCATCGTTGAATCCAGTAGAGTGTGGAAGTGTGTGGGGGACTTGGAGAGATGTCTGGTTCAGATCGGGTGTAGCAGGGCTGAACCGAACCTGTTCTCGTGCCCCCATCCGAGGCAACTCATGTTGAAGCTGCGCAGGTCCTGATGCTTGAGTATCGAACCGAACCTGAGCTGACGTCTGCCGCGCTCGAGTTGAGTTTCCTAAGAGCCTTCATCCAAAGTGTTGTGTGGTGGAGCTGCACGCTGCGGAGGGGGATTGCCCCCGAGTTCTCTCGGAGCTTGCTCATCGGTTCGGATCGGGTCCGAACCGATCCGGTTCTCTGCTCCTGCTGGGGCTGATTCAATGTCATTTCCAGCGATTTGTGCGTTGCCGCTCGGCCTTCCTTCCATCCGAGAGAAGAATTGGTCGATCATCTCCTATTGTTTGCAGAGGAGATCTTCTTGCCTTGCCATCTGGGTTCTCAATTCAGCGAGAACGCTGTCCATCTCTTCTCGCGTCAAGTATGCTGACGGGTTTTCATGTGAGGAAGCTTCATGGCTTGCTTCATTTCTCGTGCTTTCGCCTTCAACATGGGAAAGTTTTCGCTTAGCCATCGATCCAATAGAAAAATAATCCAATCAGAAGTTGAAGTTGTCGTGTGCCCCCTACCTGGCACGCCAAAATGTCAGACCGAAATTTGGGCCTAACACCCAAATGCTATGTGAAAACCTCACAATCACAGATTAATGCAGAAAAAGCAGTAAAATAAGATGAGACACACGAGATTTTTATAGTGGTTCGGCTCAAACCAAGCCTACGTCCACTTTATAGTTTCTTAAATCCTAAGAAGCTATTACCATACTGTTTGCTTGCGGTTTATACAAGAAATCCTCGTGTTTACAATGAAGAAGAGGAGATTAGAGAATGAATTTATACACGAATTCCTCGTGTTAAAGTCATGAGCAATGTCCTTGCTTGGTTGTAATGGAGACCAAGTGTTGGAGTCTCCGAAAAGTCCTTTGAAATGGCCATATGAGGGTGTATTTTTAGGCATAGAGGAGCCGCGCAAGGTTCTGAAGAGGTCCGGTTCGGAGGTGCCACGTGGCGGGCACTGAGGTGATCTCGGAAGTAGTGGAGAAGTGGTCTTCAAATCATGCTAGGACAGGTGGAGTTCATTCCATGAGAGTAGGAGGTAGTGGCTCCTTAAGAATAGGTCAGATCCGAAGTGTAGCAGCAGGTCAATAGGGGTCGGATCGGTTCGGGTCCGATCCGAACCAACCTCCGAACCGAAGGCATGACGAGCGCTTATGTGTAGTGTACAAGGCAGGTCGGTTCGGGTCCGAACCGAATCGAGGTGGAATTTCCTAACGGATGACATGATATGCACTTCTGTGTAGAGCAAGGCGGTTCAGGTTCTGATTATCCAATCCGAACCGAAGTGAACTGGAGTCGAAGTATGAGTGTCTTTGAAGCGTGAGGTCGGAACGGATCCGATCCGATCCGAGGCTTTGTCCAATGCCAAAATCCAAACTTTTCAGTTCTGCATGCGTTCACGGAAACGGGCGTAACTTTCAAACCGTAAGTCCATTTTAGCCAAACGAAAGCTCAAACTAAAGCTAATTCAAAGGGCTAAAAGGGTTATGGATTTCAACTCGGAAATCGCTGTTTTCGGGCCTAGATAAGGTCATCTGGTAGGAGTTCCGGGCCTTTCTTTGTTTGTGATGCGATTTCAACCAAATCGCTGCCTGTCTTCTGACGATGCTTCCAATACTGGAGCGTATTGTTGATCAGAGATTTCATGTGTGACTGCTTTGACTAAAAAGCGGGTCAACATTTTGCCTCCCAGAACATATCTTGCTGAACGAAGGAAGATGTGTTCTGGACAATCCAAGAAATCCGAGGCCACGCTGGGCCTGCTAGCTGCAAGTATTATCCATTCATGCGAAGAAAAGAAAGAAATTAGGTATGTCAAAACCTGAAAAAACTGATTACACTTTCGAGCATAAACCATGCTTGGGCGTTTGTTCGAGTTTAAACTATACTCGAGTGACTTCGAATCATCCTGCCAAAACCTGACAAGGGACCTAACCTTCCGGGTATAAGCCATACGATGAAGTTCAAACTGAGCATAAGCCATACTCGAGTTTTATTGAGTTTCCTTTGCCAAATCCTAACAAGACAATAAGCCGTTCCAGAGTATAATCCATGCTTAAAAATCCTAGTGAGTACAATCCATACTCATGTCGGGATAGAACTATACTTGCCAAAACATGACAAGACAGTCTGTCCCTAGGCATAATCCATGAATAGGGGTCCGAGATAAGTATAAGGCATACTTCAATTGAGATTGAGAATCCTGCCACCCCCTGACAAGACACTTAAATTCGCCAAACATAATCCATGCACGGAAAGTCCTTCCTTATTCAATTCCAAGTACAAAATCAAAGCAAATCCTGATTGGTTTGTCATCGAGTCCAGAGCACGTTTTGGAGCTAAATCCTAACCCCGAACGTGTGTATTCTGATTTAGCCAATCGGAAAACCTAAAGAAAGCAAAGAGACATATCTTAAATCCTAAGTAATGCTGAAAATGCAGAGTGATCCAATCCAGATCAGTTGATGATGAGCCCACGGGAGCTCGTTCCAAGGTCGTTCCCTCTCCGGGGAGCAGGTGGTGGCAACGCGGGTGCAGGTGCTGTAGGTTGTTTCACATACTCAGGTAGCTCTCCACGTCTAACCCGTTCCTCAATCAAGTCTCGCAAGTGCCTACACTCATTTGTGTCATGACCGTCCATATCATGAAATATGCAGTGTTTTCCAGAATCGCGTTCCCTTTGCGATGGCTCCCTCATGGGAGGCTTTGGATAGGAGATATCACCGTTTGTGTTCACGTAGATGTCGGTTAGTGACGAATTGAGCTCTGTGTACTTTTCATATCTAGGCCCTCTCCGGGGCTAAGTGTTGCGGTCATTCTTGACGGCAGCTTTTCCTTTGCCTTTTCCAGAATCTAACGGTTCTCCGTCTCTAAGCATGTTGGCATCGATAATTTTCTTTTTGGACATTGCGTCTTATTCACGTAGAAATCTATCTGATTCAAGGTAGAATTCGCTGAGATTCCTTGGTGGATCTCGGTATAAGGATTTTTTGAACTCCGAGTTGTCTAGAACGCCGGATACTGCCGCCAACAATACCATAGACGGCTCAGGTCGATCAACTGATGTTGCTGCAACGTTGAACCTTTCTAGAAATGAGCGCAGAGTTTCTCTGGGCCTCTTCTTGATTGTAGTGAGTGACATGACGTTCTTGGGTCTAGCGATGTGGACTCGAAATTGTTCAATAAAGCGAGCGACCAACATGTTCCAACTGCCGAATCCACATAGCAGCTATATCAGTCAAAAAGAGAGGGAAGCATTTTGCCATGACGTTTTCTGACGCCGATTGAACTTCCATATGTCGTTTGTAGCGCATCAGATGAACGGTAGGATCCGTACTGCCGTTGTAGGGCTCCAATTTTGGAAGTTTGAAATCTGGAGGATTGCGGGAATTCCTGATTTCCTGAGTGAATGGGTTGTGATTGACATCATCCATGTCATTCTGATAAGTGCGGCCTCTCGAGAGGCGTTCAATGAGGTTGGCGAGCCGATCGCCTTCAAAGAGCTGTTGCAAGCTGCTAAGGTCAGAGCTGATGCCCGCATCGTTGAATCCAGTAGAGTGTGGAAGTGTGTGGGGGACTTGGAGAGATGTCTGGTTCGGATCGGGTGTAGCAGGGCTGAACCGAACCTGTTCTCGTGCCCCCATCCGAGGCAACTCATGTTGAAGCTGCGCAGGTCCTGATGCTTGAGTATCGAACCGAACCTGAGCTGACGTCTGCCGCGCTCGAGTTGAGTTTCCTAAGACGCCTTCATCCAAAGCATTGTGTGGTGGAGCTGCATGCTGCGGAGGGGGATTGCCCCCGAGTTCTCTCGGAGCTTGCTCATCGGTTCGGATCGGGTCCGAACCGATCCGGTTCTCTGCTCCTGCTGGGGCTGATTCAATGTCATTTCCAGCGATTTGTGCGTTGCCGCTCGGCCTTCCTTCCATCCGAGCGAAGAATTGGTCGATCATCTCCTATTGTTTGCAGAGGAGATCTTCTTGCCTTGCCATCTGGGTTCTCAATTCAGCGAGAACGCTGTCCATCTCTTCTCGTGTCAAGTATGCTGACGGGTTTTCATGTGAGGAAGCTTCATGGCTTGCTTCATTTCTCGTGCTTTCGCCTTCAACATGGGAAATTTTTCGCTTAGCCATCGATCCAATAGAAAAATAATCCAATCAGAAGTTGAAGTTGTCGTGTGCCCCCTACTTGGCACGCCAAAATGTTAGACCGAAATTTGGGCCTAACACCCAAATGCTATGTGAAAACCTCACAATCACAGATTAATGCAGAAAAAGCAGTAAAATAAGATGAGACACACGAGATTTTTATAGTGGTTCGGCTCAAACCAAGCCTACGTCCACTTTATAGTTTCTTAAATCCTAAGAAGCTATTACCATACTGTTTGCTTGCGGTTTATACAAGAAATCCTCGTGTTTACAATGAAGAAGAGGAGATTAGAGAATGAATTTATACACGAATTCCTCGTGTTAAAGTCATGAGCAATGTCCTTGCTTGGTTGTAAAGGAGACCAAGTGTTGGAATCTCCAAAAAGTACTTTGAAATGGCCATATGAGGGTGTATTTTTAGGCGTAGAGGAGCCTTGCAAGGTTCTGAAGAGGTCCGGTTCGGAGGTGCCACGTGGCGGGCACTGAGGTGATCTCGGAAGTAGTGGTGAAGTGGTCTTCAGATCATGCTAGGACAGGTGGAGTTCATTCCATGAGAGTAGGAGGTAGTGGCTCCTTAAGAATAGGTCAGATCCGAAGTGTAGCAGCAGGTCAATAGGGGTCGGATCGGTTCGGGTCCGATCCGAACTGAGGTGGAACCTCCGAACCGAAGGAATGACGAGCGCTTATGTGTAGTGTACAAGGCAGGTCGGTTCGGGTCCGAACCGAATCGAGGTGGAATTTCCTAACGGATGACATGATATGCACTTCTGTGTAGAGCAAGGCGGTTCAGGTTCTGATTGTCCAATCCGAACCGAAGTGAACTGGAGTCGAAGTTTGAGTGTCTTTGAAGCGTGAGGTCGGAACGGATCCGATCCGATCCGAGGCTTTGTCCAATGCCAAAATCCAAACTTTTCAGTTCTGCATGCGTTCACGGAAACGGGCGTAACTTTCAAACCGTAAGTCCATTTTAGCCAAACGAAAGCTCAAACTGAAGCTAATTCAGAGGGCTAAAAGGGTTATAGAGTTCAGCTCCGAAATCGCTGTTTTCGGGCCTAGATAAGGTCATCTGGTAGGAGTTCCGGGCCTTTCTTTGTTTGTAATGCGATTTCAACCAAATCGCTGCCTGTCTTCTGACGATGCTTCCAATACTGGAGCGTATTGTTGATCAGAGATTTAATGTGTCACTGCTTTGACTAAAAAGCGGGTCAACATTTTTCCTCCCAGAATATATCTTGCTGAACGAAGGAAGATGTGTTCTGGACAATCCAAGAAATCCGAGGCCACGCCGGGCCTGCTAGTAGCAAGTATAATCCATACCTGTGAAGAAAAGAAAGAAAATAGGTATGTCAAAACCTGACAAAACTGATTACACTTTCGAGCATAAACCATGCTTGGGCGTTTGTTCGAGTTTAAACCATACTCGAGGGACGTTCGAATCATCCTGCCAAAACCTGACGAGGGACCAAACCTTCCGGGTACAAGCCATACCAAGAAGTTCAAACTGAGCATAAGCCATACTCGAGTTTTATTGAGTTTCCTTTGCCAAATCCTGACAAGACAATAAGCCGTTCCAGAGTATAATCCATGCTTAAAAATCCTAGTGATTACAATCCATACTCATGTCGGGATAGAACTATACTTGCCAAAACTTGACAAGACAGTCTGTCCCTAGGCATAATCCATGACTAGGGGTCCGAGATAAGTATAAGCCATACTTCAATTGAGATTTAGAATCCTGCCACCCCCTGACAAGACACTTAAATTCTCCAAACATAATCCATGCACGGAAAGTCCTTCCTTATTCAATTCCAAGTACAAAACCAAAGCAAATCCTGATTGGTTTGTCATCGAGTCTAGAGCACGTTTTGGAGCTAAATCCTAACCCCGAACGTGTGTATTCTTATTTAGCCAATCGAAAAACCTAAAGAAAGCAAATAGACATATCTTAAATCCTAAGAAATGCTGAAAATGCAGAGTGATCCAATCCAGATCAGTTGATGATGAGCCCACGGGAGCTCGTTCCAGGGTCGTTCCCTCTCCGGGGAGCAGGTGGTGGCAACGCGGGTGCAGGTGCTATAGGTTGTTTCACATACTCAGGTAGCTCTCCACGTCTAACCCGTTCCTCAATCAAGTCTCGCAAGTGCCTACACTCATTTGTGTCATGACCGTCCATATCATGAAATATGCAGTGTTTTCCAGAATCGCGTTCCCTTTGCGATGGCTCCCTCCTGGGAGGCTTTGGATAGGAAATATCACCGTTTGTGTTCACGTAGATGTCGGTTAGTGACGAATTGAGCTCTGTGAACTTTTCATATCTAGGCCCTCTCTGGGTCTGAGTGTTGCGGTCATTCTTGACGGCAGCTTTTCCTTTGCCTTTTCCAGAATCTAACGGTTCTCCGTCTCTAAGCATGTTGACATCGATAATTTTCTTTTCGGACATTGCGTCTTCTTCACGTAGAAATCTATCTGATTCAAGGTAGAATTCGCTGAGATTCCTTGGTGGGTCTCGGTATAAGGATTTTTTGAACTCCGAGTTGTCCAGAACGCCGGATACTGCCGCCAACAATACCATAGACGGCTCAGGTCGATCAACTGATGTTGCTGCAACGTTGAACCTTTCTAGAAATGAGCGCAGAGTTTCTCTGGGCCTCTGCTTGATTGTAGTGAGTGACATGACGTTCTTGGGTCTAGCAATGTGGACTCGAAATTGTTCAATAAAGCGAGCGACCAACATGTTCCAACGGTTGATCAATTCAGGTTCCAACTGCCGAATCCACATAGCAGCTATATCAGTCAAAAAGAGAGGGAAGCATTTTGCCATGACGTTTTCTGATGCCGATTGAACTTCCATATGTCGTTTGTAGCGCATCAGATGAACGGTAGGATCCGTCCTGTCGTTGTAGGGCTCCAATTGTGGAAGTTTGAAATCTGGAGGATTGCGGGAATTCCTGATTTCCTGAGTGAATGGGTTGTGATTGACATCATCCATGTGATTCTGATAAGTGCGGCCTCTCGAGAGGCGTTCAATGAGGTTGGCGAGCCGATCGCCTTCAAAGAGCTGTTGCAAGCTGCTAAGGTCAGAGCTGATGCCCGCATCGTTGAATCCAGTAGAGTGTGGAAGTGTGTGGGGGAATTGGAGAGATGTCCGGTTCGGATCAGGTGTAGCAGGGCCGAACCGAACCTGTTCTCGTGCCCCCATCCGAGGCAACTCATGTTGAAGCTGTGCAGGTCCTGATGCTTGAGTATCGAACCGAACCGGAGCTGATGTCGGCCGTGCTCGAGTTGAGTTTCCTGAGACGCCTTCATCCAAAGCGTTGTGTGGTGGAGCTGCATGCTGCGGAGGGGGATTGCCCCCGAGTTCTCTCGGAGCTTGCTCATCGGTTCGGATCACGTCCGAACCGATCCGGTTCTCTGCTTTTGCTGGGGCTGATTCAATGTCATTTCCAGCGAGTTGTGCGTAGCCGCTCGGCCTTCCTTCCATCCGAGCGAAGAATTGGTAGATCATCTCCTGTTGTTTGTAGAGGAGATCTTCTTGCCTTGCCATCTGGGTTCTCAATTCACCGAGAACGCTGTCCATCTCTTCTCGCGTCAAGTATGCTGACGGGTTTTCATGTGAGGAAGCTTCATGGCTTGCTTCATTTCTCGTGCTTTCGCCTTCAACACGGGAAATCTTTCGCTTAGCCATCGATCCAATAGGCAAATAATCCAAGCGGAAGTTGAAGTTGTCGTGTGCCCCCTACCTGGCGCGCCAAAATGTTAGACCGAAATTTGGGCCTAACACCCAAATGCTATGTGAAAACCTCACAATCACAGATTAATGCAGAAAAAGCAGTAAAATAAAAGGAGACACACGAGATTTTTATAGTGGTTCGGCTCAAACCAAGCCTACGTCCACTCTATAGTTTCTTAAATCCTAAGAAGCTATTACAATACTGTTTGCTTGCTGTTTATACAAGAAATCCTCGTGTTAACAATGAAGAAGAGGAGATTAGAGAATGAATTTATATACGAATTCCTCGTGTTAAAGTGACAAGCAATGTCCTTGCTTGGTTGTAAAGGAAACCAAGTGTTGGAGTCTCCAAAAAGTCCTTTGAAATGGCCATATGAGGGTGTATTTATAGGCGTAGAGGAACCTTGCAAGGTTCTGAAGCGGTCCGGTTCGGAGGTGCCACGTGGCAGGCACTGAGGTGATCTCGGAAGTAGTGGAGAAGTGGTCTTCAGATCGTGCTAGGACAGGTGGTGTTCATTCCATGAGAGCAGGAGGTAGTGGCTCCTTAAGAATAGGTCAGATCCTAAGTGTAGCAGCAGGTCAATAGGGGTCGGATCGGTTCGGGTCCGATCTGAACCGAGGTGGAACCTCCGAACCGAAGGCATGACGAGCGCTTCTGTGCAGTGTACAAGGTGGGTCTGTTCGGTTTCGAACCGAATCGAGGTAGAATTTCCGAACGGAAGACATGATATGCACTTCTGTGCAGAGAAAGGTGGTTCAGGTTCTGATGGTCCGATCCGAACCGAAGTGAACTGGAGTCGAAGTCTGAGTGTCTTTGAAGCGTGGGGTCGGAACGGATCCGTTCCGATCCGAGGCTTTGTCCAATGCCAAAATCCAAACTTTTCAGTTCTGCATGCGTTCACGGAAACGGGCGTAACTTTCTAACCATAAGTCCGTTTTAGCCAAACGAAAGCTCAAACTGAAGCTAATTCAGAGGGCTACAAGAGTTACAGAGTTCAGCTTTGTAATCACTGTTTTCGGGTCCAGAAAAGGCCATCTGTAGGAGTTCCGGGCCTTTCTTTGTTTGTGATGCGATTTCAACCAAATCGCTGCCTGTCTTCTGACGATGCTTCCAATACTGGAGCGTATTGTTGATCAGAGATTTCATGTGTGACTGCTTTGAATAAAAAGCGGGTCAACATTTTGCCTTCCAGAACATATCTTGCTGAACGAAGGAAGATGTGTTCTGGACAATCCACGAAATCCGAGGCCACGGCGGGCCTGCTAGCTGCAAGTATAATCCATACATGCGAAGAAAAGAAAGAAAATAGGTATGCCAAAACCTGACAAAACTGATTACACTTTCGAGCATAAACCATGCTTGGGCGTTTGTTCGAGTTTAAACCATACCCGAGGGACGTTCGAATCATCCTGCCAAAACCTGACGAGGGACCTAACCTTCCGGGTACAAGCCATATCAAGAAGTTCAAACTGATCATAAGCCATACTCGAGTTTTACTGAGTTTCCTTTGCCAAATCCTGACAAGACAATAAGCCGTTCCAGATTATAATCCATGCTTAAAAATCCTAGTGAGTACAATCCATACTCATGTCGGGATAGAACTATACTTGCCAAAACTTGACAAGACAGTCTGTCCCTAGGCATAATCCATGACTAGGGGTCCGAGATAAGTATAAGCCATACTTCAATTGAGATTGAGAATCCTGCCACCCCCTGACAAGACACTTAAATTCGCCAAACATAATCCATGCACGGAAAGTCCTTCCTTATTCAATTCCAAGTACAAAACCAAAGCAAATCCTGATTGGTTTGTCATCGAGTCCAGAGCACGTTTTGGAGCTAAATCCTAACCCCGAACGTGTGTACTCTGATTTAGCCAATCGTAAAACCTAAAGAAAGAAAAGATACATATCTTAAATCCTAAGAAAAGCTGAAAATGCAGGGTGAACCAATCCAGATCAGTTGATGATGAGCCCACAGGAGCTCGTTCCAAGGTCGTTCCCTCTCCGGGGAGCAGGTGGTGGCAACGCAGCTGCAGGTGCTGTAGGTTGTTTCACATACTCGGGTAGCTCTCCAGGTCTAACCCATTCCTCAATCAAGTCTTGCAAGTGCCTACACTCATTTGTGTCATGACCGTCCATATCATGAAATATGCAGTGTTTTCCAGAATCGCGTTCCCTTTGCGATGGCTCCCTCCTGGGAGGCTTTGGATAGGAGATATCACCGTTTGTGTTCACGTAGATGTCGGTTAGTGACGAATTGAGCTCTGTGTACTTTTCATATCTAGGCCCTCTCCGGGGCTGAGTGTTGCGGTCATTCTTGACAGCAACTTTTCCTTTGCCTTTTCCAGAATCGAACGGTTCTCCGTCTCTAAGCATGTTGACATCGAGAATTTTCTTTTTAGTCATTGCGTCTTCTTCACGTAGAAATCTATCTGATTCAAGGTAGAATTCGCTGAGATTCCTTGGTGGGTCTCGGTATAAGGATTTTTTGAACTCCGAGTTGTCCAGAACGTCGGATACTGCCCCAACAATACCATAGACGGCTCAGGTCGATCAACTGATGTTGCTACAACGTTGAACCTTTCTAGAAATGAGCGCAGAGTTTCTCTGGGCCTCTGCTTGATTGTAGTGAGTGACATGACGTTCTTGGGTCTAACGATGTGGACTCGAAATTATTCAATGAAGCAAGTGACCAACATGTTCCAACTGTTGATCGATTCAGGTTCCAACTGCCGAATCCACATAGCAGCTATATCAGTCAAAAAGAGAGGGAAGCATTTTGCCATGACGTTTTCCGATGTCGATTGAACTTCCATACGTCGTTTGTAGTGCATCAGATGAACGGTAGGATCCGTCCTGCCGTTGTAGGGCTCCAATTGTGGAAGTTTGAAATCTGGAGGATTGCGGGAATTCCTGATTTCCTGAGTGAATGGGTTGTGATTGACATCATCCATGTCATTCTGATAAGTGCGGCCTCTCGAGAGGCGTTCAATGAGGTTGGCAAGCCGATCGCCTTCAAAGAGCTGTTGCAAGCTGCTAAGGTCAGAGCTGATGCCCGCATCGTTGAATCGAGTAGAGTGTGGAAGTGTGTGGGGGACTTGGAGAGATGTCCGGTTCGGATCGGGTGTAGCAGGGCCGAACCGAACCTGTTCTCTTGCCCCCATCCGAGGCAACTCATGTTGAAGTTGCGTAGGTCCTGATGCTTGAGTATCGAACCGAACCGGAGCTGATGTCGGCCGCGCTCGAGTTGGGTTTCCTGAGACGCCTTCATCCAAAGTGTTGTGTGGTGGAGCTGCATGCTGCGGAGGGGGATTTCCCCCGAGTTCTCTCGAGCTTGCTCATCGGTTCGGATCGGATCTGAACCGATCCGGTTCTCTGCTCCTGCTGGGGCTGATTCAATGTCATTTCCAGAGAGTTGTGCGTAGCCGCACGGCCTTCCTTCTATCCGAGCGAAGAATTGTTCGATCATCTCCTGTTGTTTGCAGAGGAAATCTTCTTGCCTTGCAATTTGGGTTCTCAATTCAGCGAGTACGCTGTCCATCTCTTCTCGCGTCAAGTATGCTGACGGGTTTTCATGTGAGGAAGCTTCATGGCTTGCTTCATTTCTCGTGCTTTCGCCTTCAACACGGGAAATCTTTCGCTTAGCCATTGATCCAATAGACAAATAATCCAAGCAGAAGTTGAAGTTGTCGTGTGCCCCCTACCTAGCGCGCCAAAATGTTAGACCGAAATTTGGGTCTAACACCCAAATGCTATGTGAAAACCTCATAATCACAGATTAATGCAGAAAAAGTATTAAAATAAGAGGAGACACACGAGATTTTTATAGTGGTTCGGCTCAAACCAAGCCTACGTCCACTCTATTGTTTCTTAAATCCTAAGAAGCTATTACAATACTGTTTGCTTGCTGTTTATACAAGAAATCCTCGTGTTAACAATGAAGAAGAGGAGATTAGAGAATGAATTTATACACGAATTCCTCGTGTTAAAGTGATAAGCAATGTCCTTGCTTGGTTGTAAAGGAGACCAAGTGTTGGAGTCTCCAAAAAGTCCTTTGAAATGGCCATATGAGGGTGTATTTATAGGCGTAGAGGAGCCTTGCAAGGTTCTGAAGCGGTCCGGTTCGGAGGTGCTACGTGGCGGACACTGAGGTGATCTCGGAAGTAGTGGAGAAGTGGTCTTCAGATCGTGCTAGGACAGGTGGAGTTCATTCCATGAGAGTAGGAGGTAGTGGCTTCTTGAGAATAGGTCAGATCCGAAGTGTAGCAGCAGGTCAATAGGGGTCGGATCGGTTCGGGTCCGATCCGAACCGAGGTGGAACCTCCGAACCGAAGGCATGACGAGCGCTTCTGTGCAGTGTACAAGGCGGGTCGGTTCGGGTCCGAACCGAATCGAGGTGGAATTTCCGAACGGAAGACATGATATGCACTTCTGTGCAGAGCAAGGCGGTTCTGGTTCTGATGGTCCGATCTGAACCGGAGTGAACTGGAGTCGAAGTCTGAGTGTCTTTGAAGCGTGGGGTCGGAACGGATCCGATCCGATCCGAGGCTTTGTCCAATGCCAAAATCCAAACTTTTCAGTTCTGCATGCGTTCACGGAAACGGGCGTAACTTTCAAACCGTAAGTCCGTTTTAGCCAAACGAAAGCTCAAACTGAAGCTAATTCAGAGGGCAACAAGAGTTACAAAGTTTAGCTCTGTAATCGCTGTTTTCAGTCCCAGAAAAGGTAATCTGGTAGGTGTTCCGGGCCTTTCTTTGTTTGTGATGCGATTTCAACCAAATCGCTACCTGTCTTCTAACGATGATTCCAATACTGGAGCGTATTGTTGATCATAGATTTCATGTGTAACTGCTTTGACTAAAAATCGGGTCAACATTTTGCCTCCCAGAACATATCTTGCTAAACGAAGGAAGATGTGTTCTGGACAATCCAAGAAATCTGAGGCCACGCTGGGCCTGCTAGCTGCAAGTATAATCCATACCTGCGAAGAAAAGAAAGAAAATAGGTATGTCAAAACCTGACAAAACTGATTACACTTTCGAGCATAAACCGTGCTTGGGCGTTTGTTCGAGTTTAAACCATACTCGAGGGACGTTCGAATCATCCTGCCAAAACCTGACGAGGGACCTAACCTTACGGGTACAAGCCATACCAAGAAGTTCAAACTGAGCATAAGCCATACTCGAGTTTTATTGAGTTTCCTTTTCCAAATCCTAATAAGACAATAAGCCGTTCCAGTTTATAATCCATGCTTAAAAATCCAAACTCATGTCGGGATAGAACTATACTTGCCAAAACTTGACAAGACAGTCTGTCCCTAGGCAAAATCCATGACTAGGGGTCCGAGATAAGTATAAGCCATACTTCAATTGAGATTGAGAATCCTGCCTCCCCCTGACAAGACACTTAAATTCGCCAAACATAATCCATGCACGGAAAGTCCTTCCTTATTCAATTCCAAGTACAAAACCAAAGCAAATCATGATTGGTTTGTCATCGAGTCCAGAGCACGTTTTGGAGCTAAATCCTAACCCCGAACGTGTGTACTCTGATTTAGCCAATCGGAAAACCTAAAGAAAGCAAAGAGACATATCTTAAATCCTAAGAAATGCTGAAAATGCAGAGTTATCCAATCCAGATCCGTTGATGATGAGCCCACGGGAGCTCGTTTTAGGGTCGTTCCCTCTCCGGGGAGCAGGTGGTGGCAACGCGGGTGAAGGTGCTGTAGGTTGTTTTACATACTCGGGTAGCTCTCAACGTCTAACCCGTTCCTCAATCAAGTCTCGCAAGTGCCTACACTCATTTGTGTCATGATCGTCCATATCATGAAATATGCAGTGTTTTCCAGAATCGTGTTCCCTTTGCGATGGCTCCCTCCTGGGTGGCTTTGGATAGGAGATATCACCGTTTGTGTTCACGTAGATGTCGGTTAGAGACGAATTGAGCTTTGTGTACTTTTCATATCTAGGCCCTCTCCGGGGCTGAGTGTTGCGGTCATTCTTGACGCAGCTTTTCCTTTGCCTTTTCCAGAATCGAACGGTTCTCCGTCTCTAAGTATGTTGACATCGAGAATATTCTTTTCGGACATTGCGTCTTCTTCACGTAGAAATCTATTTGATTCAAGGTAGAATTCGCTGAGATTCCTTGGTGGGTCTCGGTATAAGGATTTTTTGAACTCCGAGTTGTCCAGAACGCTGGATACTGCCGCCAACAATACCATAGATGGCTCAGGTCGATTAACTGATGTTGCTGCAACGTTGAACCTTCCTAGAAATGAGCGTAGAGTTTCTCTGGGCCTCTGCTTGATTGTTGTTAGTGACATGACGTTCTTGGGTCTAGCGATGTGGACTCGAAATTGTTCAATAAAGGAAGCGACCAACATGTTCCAACTGTTGATAGATTCAGGTTCCAACTGCCGAATCCACATAGCAGCTATATCAGTCAAAAAGAGAGGGAAGCATTTTGCCATGATGTTTTCCGACGCCGATTGAACTTCCATATGTCGTTTGTAGCGCATCAGATGAACGGTAGGATCCGTCCTGCCGTTATAGGGCTCCAATTGTGGAAGTTTGAAATCTGGAGGATTGCGGGAATTCCTGATTTCCTGAGTGAATGGGTTGTAATTGACATCATCCATGTCATTCTGATAAGTGCGGCCTCTCAAGAGGCGTTCAATGAGGTTGGTGAGCCGATCGCCTTCAAAGAGCTGTTGCAAGCTGCTAAGGTCAGAGCTGATGCCCGCATCGTTGAATCCAGTAGAGTGTGGAAGTGTGTGGGGGACTTGGATCGGGTGTACCAGGGCCGAACCGAACCTGTTCTCTTGCCCCCATCCGAGGCAGCTCATGTTGAAGCTGCGCAGGTCCTGATGCTTGAGTATCAAACCGAACCAGAGCTGATGTCGGCCGCGCTCGAGTTGAGTTTCCTGAGACGCCTTCATCCAAAGCGCTGTATGGTGGAGATGCATGCTACGGAGGGGGATTGCCCCTGAGTTCTCTCGGAGCTTGCTCATCGGTTCGGATCGGGTCCGAACCGATCCAGTTCTCTGCTCCTGCTGAGGCTGATTCAATGTCATTTCCAGCGAGTTGTGCGTAGCCGCTCGGCCTTCCTTCCATCCGAGCGAAGAATTGGTCGATCATCTCCTGTTGTTTGCAGAGGAGATATTCTTGCCTTGCCATCTGGGTTCTCAATTCAGCGAGAACGCTATCCATCTCTTCTCCCGTCAAGTATGCTGACGGGTTTTCATGTGAGGAAGCTTCATGGCTTGCTTCATTTCTTGTGCTTTCGCCTTCGTCACGGGAAATCTTTCACTTAGCCATTGATCCAATAGACAAATAAATAATCCAAGCAGAAGTTGAAGTTGTCGTGTGCCCCCTACCTGGCGCGCCAAAATGTTAGACCGAAATTTGGGCCTGACATCCAAATGCTATGTGAAAACCTCACAATCACAGAATAATGCAGAAAAAGCAGTAAAATAAGAGGAGACACACGAGATTTTTATATTGGTTCGGCTCAAATCAAGCCTACGTCCACTGTATAGTTTCTTAAATCCTAAGAAGCTATTACAATACTGTTTGCTTGCAGTTTATACAAGAAATCATCGTGTTTACAATGAAGAAGGGGGGATTAGAGAATGAATTTATACACGAATTCCTCGTGTTAAAGTGATGAGCAATGTCCTTGCTTGGTTGTAAAGGAGACCAAGTGTTGGAGTCTCCAAAAATTCCTTTGAAATGGCCATATGAGTGTGTATTTATAGGCGTAGAGGAGCCTTGCAAGGTTCTGAAGCGGTCCGGTTCGGAGGTGCCACGTGGCGGGCACTGAGGTGATCTCGGAAGTAGTGGAGAAGTGGTCTTCAGATCGTGCTAGGACAGGTGGAGTTCATTCCATGAGAGTAGGACGTAGTGGCTCCTTAAGAATAGGTCAGATCCGAAGTGTAGCAGCAGGTCAATAGGGGTCGGATTGGTTCGGGTCCGATCCGAACCGAGGTGGAACCTCCGAACCGAAGGCATGACGAGAGCTTCTGTGCAGTGTACAAGGCGGGTCGGTTCGGGTCCGAACCGAATCGAGGTGGAATTTCCGAACGGAAGACATGATATGCACTTCTGTGCAGAGCAAGGTGGTTCAGGTTCTGATGGTCCGATCCGAACCGAAGTGAACTGGAGTCGAAGTCTGAGTGTCTTTGAAGCGTGGGGTCAGAATGGATCCGATCCGAGGCTTTGTCCAATTCCAAAATCCAAACTTTTCAGTTCTGCATGCGTTCACGGAAACGGGCGTAACTTTCAAATTGTAAATCCGTTTTAGCCAAACGAAATCTCAAACTAAAAGATAATTCAGAGGGCTACAAGAGTTACAGAGTTCAACACCTTAATCGCTGTTTTTGGGCCCAGAAAAGGTCATCTGGTAGGAGTTACGGGCCTTTCTTTGTTTGTGATGCGATTTCAGCCAAATAGCTGCCTGTCTTCTGACAATGCTTCCAATACTGGAGCGTATTGTTGATCAGAGATTTCATGTGTGACTGCTTTGACTAAAAAGCGGGTCAACATTTTGCCTCCCAGAACATATCTTGCTGAACGAAGGAAGATGTGTTCTGGACAATCCAAGAAATCCGAGGCCACACCGGGCCTGCTAGCTGCAAGTATAATCCATACCTGCGAAGAAAAGAAAGAAAATAGGTATGCCAAAACCTGACAAAACTGATTACACTTTCGAGCATAAACCATGCTTGGGCGTTTGTTCGTGTTTAAACCATACCCGAGGGACGTTCGAATGATCCTGCCAAAACCTGACGAGAGACCTAATCTTCCGGGTACAAGCCATACCAAGAAGTTCAAACTGAGCATAAGCCATACTCGAGTTTTATTGAGTTTCCTTTGCCAAATCCTGACAAGACAATAAGCCGCTCCAGAGTATAATCCATGCTTAAAAATCCTAGTGAGTACAATCCATACTCATGCCGGGATAGAACTATACTTGCCAAAACATGACAAGACAGTCTGTCCCTAGGCATAATCCATGACTAGGGGTCCAAGATAAGTATAAGCCATACTTCAATTGAGATTGAGAATCCTGCCACCCCCTGACAAGACACTTAAATTCGCCAAACATGATACATGCACGGAAAGTCCTTCCTTATTCAATTCCAAGTACAAAACCAAAGCAAACCCTGATTGGTTTGTCATCGAGTCCAGAGCACGTTTTGGAGCTAAATCCTAACCCCAAACGTGTGTACTCTGATTTAGCCAATCGGAAAACCTAAAGAAAGCAAAGAGACATATCTTAAATCATAAGAAATGCTGAAAATGCTGAGTGATCCAATCCAGATCAGTTGATGATGAGCCCACGGGAGCTCGTTCCAGGGTCGTTCCCACTCCGGGGAGCAGGTGGTGGCAACGCGGGCGCAGGTGCTGTAGGTTGTTTCACATACTTGGGTAGCTCTCCACGTCTAACCCGTTTCTCAATCAAGTCTCGCAAGTGCATACACTCATTTGTGTCATGACCGTCCATATCATGAAATATGCAGTGTTTTCAAGAATCGCGTTCCCTTTGCGATGGCTCCCTCCTGGGAGGCTTTGGATAGGAGATATCACCGTTTGTGTTCACGTAGATGTCGGTTAGTGACGAATTGAGCTCTGTGTACTTTTCATATATAGGCCCTCTCCGGGGCTGAGTGTTGCGGTCATTCTTGACGGCAGCTTTTCCTTTGCCTTTTCCAGAATCAAACGGTTCTCCATCTCTAAGCATGTTGACATCGAGAATTTTCTTTTTGGACATTGCATCTTCTTCACGTAGAAATCTATCTGATTCAAGGCAGAATTCACTGAGATTCCTTGGTGGGTCTCGGTATAAGGATTTTTTGAACTCTGAGTTGTCCAGAACGCCGGATACTGCCGCCAACATTACCATAGACGGCTCAGGTCGATCAACTGATGTTGCTGCAACGTTGAACCTTTCTAGAAATGAGCGCAGAGTTTCTCTGGGCCTCTTTTTGATTGTTGTGAGTGACATGACGTTCTTGAGTCTAGCGATGTGGAATCGAAATTGTTCAATAAAGCGAGCGACCAACATGTTCCAACTGTTGATCGATTCAGGTTCCAACTGCCGAATCCACATAGCAGCTATATCAGTCAAAAAGAGAGGGAAGCATTTTTCCATGACGTTTTCCGACGCCGATTGAGCTTCCATATGTTGTTTGTAGCGCATCAGATGAACGGTAGGATCCGTCCTGCCGTTGTAGGGCTCCAATTGTGGAAGTTTGAAATCTGGAGGATTGCGGGAATTCCTGATTTCCTGAGTGAATGGGTTGTGATTGACATCATCCATGTCATTCTGATAAGTGCGGCCTCTCGAGAGGCATTCAATGAGGTTGGCGAGACGATCGCCTTCAAAGAGCTGTTGCAAGCTGCTAAGGTCAGAGCTAATGCCCGCATCGTTGAATCCAGTAGAGTGTGGAAGTGTGTGGGGGACTTGGAGTGATGTCCGGTTCGGATCGGGTGTAGCCCGGCCGAACCGAGCCTGTTCTCGTGCCCCCATCCGAGGTAACTCATGTTGAAGCTGCGAAGGTCCTGATGCTTGAGTATCGAACCGAACCGGAGCTGATGTCGGCCGCGCTCGAGTTGAGTTTCCTGAGACGCCTTCATCCAAAGCGTTGTGTGGTGGAGTTGCATGCTGCGGAGGGGGATTGCCCCCGAGTTCTCTCGGAGCTTGCTCATCGGTTCGGATCGGGTCCGAACCGATCCGGTTCTCTGCCCCTGCTGGGGCTGATTCAATGTCATTTCCAGTGAGTTGTGCCTAGCCGCTCGGCCTTCCTTCTATCCGAGCGAAGAATTGGTCGATCATCTCCTGTTGTTTGCAGAGGAGATCATCTTACCTTGCCATCTGGGTTCTCAATTCAGCGAGAACGCTGTCCATCTCTTCTCGCGTCAAGTATGCTGACGGGTTTTCATGTGAGGAAGCTTCATGGCTTGCTTCATTTCTCGTGCTTTTGCCTTCAACACGTGAAATCTTTCGCTTATCCATCGATACAATAGACAAATAATCCAAGCAGAAGTTGAAGTTGTCGTGTGCCCCCTACCTGGCGCGCCAAAATGTTAGACCGAAATTTGTGCCTAACACCCAAATGCTATGTGAAAACCTCACAATCACAGATTAATGCAGAAAAAGCAGTAAAATAATAGGAGACACACGAGATTTTTATAGTGGTTCGTCTCAAACCAAGCCTATGTCCAATTTATAGTTTCTTAAATCCTAAGAAGCTTTTACAATACTGTTTGCTTGCGGTTTATACAAGAAATCCTCGTGTTTACAATGAAGAAGAGGAGATTATAGAATGAATTTATACACGAATTCCTCGTGTTAAAGTGATGAGCAATGTCCTTGCTTGGTTGTAAAGGAGACCAAGTGTTGGAGTCTCCAAAAAGTCCTTTGAAATGGCCATATGAGGGTGTATTTATAGCGTAGGGGAGCCTTGCAAGGTTCTGAAGCGGTCCGGTTCGGAGGTACCACGTGGCGGGCATTGAGGTGATCTCGGAAGTAGGGGAGAAGTGGTCTTCAGATCGTGCTAGGACAGGTGAAGTTCATTCCATCAGAGTAGGAGGTAGTGGCTCCTTAAGAATAGGTCAGATCCGAAGTGTAGCAGCAGGTCAATAGGGGTCAGATCGGTTCGGGTCCAATCCGAACCGAGGTGGAACCTACGAACCGAAGGCATGATGAGCGCTTCTGTGCAGTGTACAAGGCGGGTCGGTTCGGGTCCGAACCGAATCGAGGTGGAATTTCCGAACGGAAGACATGATATGCACTTCTGTGCAGAGCAAGGTGGTTCAGGTTCTGATGGTCCGATCCGAACCGAAGTGAATTGGAGTCGAAGTTTGAGTGTCTTTGAAGCGTGGGGTCGGAACGGATCCGATCCGATCCGAGGCTTTGTCCAATGCCAAAATCCAAACTTTTCAGTTCTACATGCGTTCACGGAAACGGGCGTAACTTTCAAACCGTAAGTCCGTTTTCGCCAAACGAAAGCTCAAACTGAAGCTAATTCAGAGGGCTACAAGAATTACAAAGTTCAACTCTGTAATCACTGTTTTCGGGCCCAGAAAAGGTCATCTGGTAGGAGTTCCGGTCCTTTCTTTGTTTGTGATGCGATTTCAACTAAATCGCTGCCTGCCTTCTGACGATGCTTCCAATACTGGAGCGTATTGTTGATCAGAGATTTCATGTGTGACTGCTTTGACTAAAAAGCGGGTCAACATTTTTCCTCCCAGAACATATCTTGCTGAACGAAGTAAGATGTGTTCTGGACAATCCAAGATTTCTGAGGCCACGCCGGGCCTGCTAGTTGCAAGTATAATCCATACCTGCGAAGAAAAGAAAGAAAATAGGTATGTCAAAACCTGACAAAACTGATTACACTTTCGAGCATAAACCATGCTTGGGCGTTTGTTCGAGTTTAAACCATACTCGAGGGACGTTCGAATCATCCTGCCAAAACCTGACGAAGGACCTAACCTTCCGGGTACAAGCCATACCAAGAAGTTCAAACTGAGCATAAGCCATACTCAAGTTTTATTGAGTTTCCTTTGCCAAATCCTGACAAGACAATAAGCCGTTCCAGAGTATAATCCATGCTTAAAAATCCTAGTGAGTACAATCCATACTCATGTCGGGATAGAACTATACTTGCTAAAACTTGACAAGACAGTCTGTCCCTAGGCATAATCCATGACTAGGTGTCCGAGATAAGTATAAGCCATACTTCAATTGAGATTGAAAATCCTGCCACCCCCTGACAAGACACTTAAATTCGCCAAACATAATCCATGCACGGAAAGTCCTTCCTTATTCAATTCCAAGTACAAAACCAAAGCAAATCCTGATTGGTTTGTCATCGAGTCCAGATCACGTTTTGGAGCTAAATCCTAACCCCGAACGTGTGTACTCTGATTTAGCCAATCGGAAAACCTAAAAAAGCAAAGAGACATATCTTAAATCCTAAGAAATGCTGAAAATGCAGAGTGATCCAATCCAGATCAGTTGATGATGAGCCTACGGGAGCTCGTTCCAGGGTCATTCCCTCTCCGGGGAGCAGGTGGTGGCAACGCGAGTGCAGGTGCTATAGGTTGTTTCACATACTCGGGTAGCTCTCCACGTCTAACCCGTTCGTCAATCAAGTCTCGCAAGTGCCTACACTCATTTGTGTCATGACCGTCCATATCATGAAATATGCAGTGTTTTCCAGAATCGCGTTCCCTTTGCGATGGCTCCCTCCTGAGAGGCTTTGGATAGGAGATATCACCGTTTGTGTTCACGTAGATGTCGGTTAGTGACGAATTGAGCTCTGTGTACTTTTCATATCTAGGCCCTCTCCGGGGCTGAGTGTTGCGGTCATTCTTGACAGCAGCTTTTCCTTTGCCTTTTCCAGAATCGAACGGTTCTCCGTCTATAAGCATGTTGACATTGAGAATTTTCTTTTCGGACATTGCGTCTTCTTCACGTAGAAATCTATCTGATTCAAGGTAGAATTCGCTGAGATTCCATGGTGGGTCTCGGTATAAGGATTTTTTGAACTCCGAGTTGTCCAGAATGCCGGATACTGCCGCCAACAATACCATATACGGCTCAGGTCGATCAACTGATGTTGCTGCAACGTTGAACCTTTCTAGAAATGAGCGCAGAGTTTCTCTGGGCCTCTGCTTGATTGTAGTGAGTGACATGACGTTCTTGGGTCTAGCGATGTGGACTCGAAATTGTTCAATAAAGCGAGCGACCAACATGTTTCAACTGTTGATCGATTCAGGTTCCAACTACCGAATCCACATAGCAGCTATATCAGTCAAAAAGAGAGGGAAGCACTTTGCCATGACGTTTTCCGACGCCGATTGAACTTCCATATGTCGTTTTTAGCGCATCAGATCAACGGTAGGATCCGTCCTGCCGTTGTAGGGCTCCAATTGTGGAAGTTTGAAATCTGGAGGATTGCGGGAATTCCTGATTTCCTGACTGAATGGGTTGTGATTGACATCATCCATGTCATTCTGATAAGTGCGGCCTCTCGAGAGGCGTTCAATGAGGTTAGCGAGTCGATCGCCTTCAAAGAGCTGTTGCAAGCTGCTAAGGTCAGAGTTGATTCCCGCATCGTTGAATCCAGTAGAGTGTGGAAGTGTGTGGGGGACTGGGAGAGATGTCCAGTTCGGATCGGGTGTAGCAGGGCCGAACCGAACTTGTTCTCGTGCCCCCATCCGAGGCAACTCATGTTGAAGCTGCGTAGGTCCTGATGCTTGAGTATCGAACCGAACCGGAGCTGATGTCGGCCGCGCTCGAGTTGAGTTTCCTGAGACGCCTTCATCCAAAGCGTTGTGTGGTGGAGCTGCATGCTGCGGAGGGGGATTGCCCTCGAGTTCTCTCGGAGCTTACTCATCGGTTTGGATCGGGTCCGAACCGATCCGGTTCTCTGCTCCTGTTGGTGCTGATTCAATGTCATTTCCAACGAGTTGTGCGTAGCCGCTCGGCCTTCCTTCCATCCGAGCGAAGAATTGGTCGATCATCTCCTGTTGTTTGCAGAGGAGATCTTCTTGCCTTGCCATATGGGTTCTCAATTCAGCGAGAACGCTGTCCATCTCTTCTCGCGTCAAGTATGCTGACGGGTTTTCATGTGAGGATGCTTCATGGCTTGCTTCATTTCTCGTGCTTTCGCCTTCAACATGGGAAATCTTTCGCTTAGCCATCGATCCAATAGACAAATAATCCAGGAAGAAGTTGAAGTTGTCGTGTGCCCCCTACCTTGCACGCCAAAATGTAAGACCGAAATTTGGGCCTAACACCCAAATGCTATGTGAAAACCTCACAATCACAGATTAATGCATAAAAAGCAGTAAAATAAGAGGAGACACACGAGATTTTTATAGTGGTTCGGCTCAAACCAAGCCTACGTCCACTTTATAGTTTCTTAAATCCTAAGAAGCTATTACAATACTGTTTGCTTGCGGTTTATACAAGAAATCCTCGTGTTTACAATGAAGAAGAGGAGATTAGAGAATGAATTTATACACGAATTCCTCGTGTTAAAGTGATGAGCAATGTCCTTGCTTGGTTGTAAAGGAGACCAAGTGTTGGAGTCTCCAAAAAGTACTTTGAAATGGCCATATGAGGGTGTATTTATAGGCGTAGAGGAACCTTGCAAGGTTCTGAAGCGGTCCGGTTCGGAGGTGCCACGTGGCGGGCACTGAGGTGATCTCGGAAGTAGTGGAGAAGTGGTCTTCAGATCGTGCTAGGACAGGTGGAGTTCATTCCATGAGAGTAGGAGGTAGTGGCTCCTTAAGAATAGGTCAGATCCGAAGTGTAGCAGCAGTTCAACAGGGGTCGGATCGGTTCGGGTCCGATCCGAACCGAGGTGGAACCTCCGAACCGAAGGCATGACGAGCGCTTCTGTGCAGTGTACCAGGCGGATCGGTTCGGGTCCGAACCGAATCGAGGTGGAATTTCCGAACGAAAGACATGATATGCACTTCTGTGCAGAGCAAGGCGGTTCAGGTTCTGATGGTCCGATCCGAACCGAAGTGAACTGGAGTCGAAGTCTGAGTGTCTTTGAAGCGTGGGGTCTGAACGGACCCGATCCGATCCGAGGCTTTGTCCAATGCCAAAATCCAAACTTTTCAGTTATGCATGCGTTCACGGAAACGGGCGTAACTTTCAAACCGTAAGTCCATTTTAGCCAAACGAAAGCTCAAACTGAAGCTAATTCAGAAGGCTACAAGAGTTACAGAGTTATACTCTGTAATCGCTGTTTTCGGGCCCAGGAAAGGTCATCTGGTAGGAGTTCCGAGCCTTTCTTTGTTTGTGATGCGATTTCAACCAAATCGCTGCCTGTCTTCTGACGATGCTTCCAATACTGGAGCGTATTGTTGATCAGAGATTTCATGTGTGACTGCTTTGAATAAAAAGCGGGTCAACATTTTGCCCCCCAGAACATATCTTGTTGAATGAAGGAAGATGTGTTCTGGACAATCCAAGAAATCCGAGGCCACGCCGGGCTTGCTAGATGCAAGTATAATCCATACCTACGAAGAAAAGAAAGAAAATAGGTATGTCAAAACTTGACAAAACTGATTACACTTTTGAGCATAAACCATGCTTGGGCGTTTTTCGAGTTTAAACCATACTCGAGGGACGTTCGAATCATCCTGCCAAAACCTGACGAGGGACCTAACCTTCCGGGTACAAGCCATACCAAGAAGTTCAAACTGAGCATAAGCCATACTCGAGTTTTATTGAGTTTCCTTTGCCAAATCCTGACAAGACAATAAGCCGTTCCAAAGTATAATCCATGCTTAAAAATCCTAGTGAGTACAATCCATACTCATGTCGGGATAGAACTATACTTGCCAAAACTTGACAAGACAGTCTGTCCCTAGGCAAAATCCATGACTAGGGGTCCGAGATAAGTATAAGCCATACTTCAATTGAGATTGAGAATCCTGCCTCCCCCTGACAAGACACTTAAATTCGCCAAACATAATCCATGCACGGAAAGTCCTTCCTTATTCAATTCCAAGTACAAAACCAAAGCAAATCATGATTGGTTTGTCATCGAGTCCAGAGCACGTTTTGGAGCTAAATCCTAACCCCGAACGTGTGTACTCTGATTTAGCCAATCGGAAAACCTAAAGAAAGCAAAGAGACATATCTTAAATCCTAAGAAATGCTGAAAATGCAGAGTTATCCAATCCAGATCCGTTGATGATGAGCCCACGGGAGCTCGTTTTAGGGTCGTTCCCTCTCCGGGGAGCAGGTGGTGGCAACGCGGATGAAGGTGCTGTAGGTTGTTTCACATACTCGGGTATCTCTCAACGTCTAACCCGTTCCTCAATCAAGTCTCGCAAGTGCCTACACTCATTTGTGTCATGATCGTCCATATCATGAAATATGCAGTGTTTTCCAGAATCGTGTTCCCTTTGCGATGGCTCCCTCCTGGGTGGCTTTGGATAGGAGATATCACCGTTTGTGTTCACGTAGATGTCGGTTAGAGACGAATTGAGCTTTGTGTACTTTTCATATCTAGGCCCTCTCCGGGGCTGAGTGTTGCGGTCATTCTTGACGCAGCTTTTCCTTTGCCTTTTCCAGAATCGAACGGTTCTCCGTCTCTAAGTATGTTGACATCGAGAATATTCTTTTCGGACATTGCGTCTTCTTCACGTAGAAATCTATTTGATTCAAGGTAGAATTCGCTGAGATTCCTTGGTGGGTCTCGGTATAAGGATTTTTTGAACTCCGAGTTGTCCAGAACGCTGGATACTGCCGCCAACAATACCATAGATGGCTCAGGTCGATTAACTGATGTTGCTGCAACGTTGAACCTTCCTAGAAATGAGCGCAGAGTTTCTCTGGGCCTCTGCTTGATTGTTGTTAGTGACATGACGTTCTTGGGTCTAGCGATGTGGACTCGAAATTGTTCAATAAAGGAAGCGACCAACATGTTCCAACTGTTGATAGATTCAGGTTCCAACTGCCGAATCCACATAGCAGCTATATCAGTCAAAAAGAGAGGGAAGCATTTTGCCATGATGTTTTCCGACGCCGATTGAACTTCCATATGTCGTTTGTAGCGCATCAGATGAACGGTAGGATCCGTCCTACCGTTATAGGGCTCCAATTGTGGAAGTTTGAAATCTGGAGGATTGCGGGAATTCCTGATTTCCTGAGTGAATGGGTTGTAATTGACATCATCCATGTCATTCTGATAAGTGCGGCCTCTCGAGAGGCGTTCAATGAGGTTGGTGAGCCGATCGCCTTCAAAGAGCTGTTGCAAGCTGCTAAGGTCAGAGCTGATGCCCGCATCGTTGAATCCAGTAGAGTGTGGAAGTGTGTGGGGGACTTGGATCGGGTGTACCAGGGCCGAACCGAACCTGTTCTCTTGCCCCCATCCGAGGCAGCTCATGTTGAAGCTGCGCAGGTCCTGATGCCTGAGTATCGAACCGAACCGGAGCTGATGTCGGCCGCGCTCGAGTTGAGTTTCCTGAGACGCCTTCATCCAAAGCGTTGTGTGGTGGAGATGCATGCTACGGAGGGGGATTGCCCCTGAGTTCTCTCGGAGCTTGCTCATCGGTTCGGATCGGGTCCGAACCGATCCAGTTCTCTGCTCCTGCTGAGGCTGATTCAATGTCATTTCCAGCTAGTTGTGCGTAGCCGCTCGGCCTTCCTTCCATCCGAGCGAAGAATTGGTCGATCATCTCCTGTTGTTTGCAGAGGAGATATTCTTGCCTTGCCATCTGGGTTCTCAATTCAGCGAGAACGCTGTCCATCTCTTCTCCCGTCAAGTATGCTGACGGGTTTTCATGTGTGGAAGCTTCATGGCTTGCTTCATTTCTTGTGCTTTCGCCTTCGTCACGGGAAATCTTTCACTTAGCCATTGATCCAATAGACAAATAAATAATCCAAGCAGAAGTTGAAGTTGTCGTGTGCCCCCTACCTGGCGCGCCAAAATGTTAGACCGAAATTTGGGCCTGACACCCAAATGCTATGTGAAAACCTCACAATCACAGAATAATGCAGAAAAAGCAGTAAAATAAGAGGAGACACACGAGATTTTTATATTGGTTCGGCTCAAATCAAGCCTACGTCCACTTTATAGTTTCTTAAATCCTAAGAAGCTATTACAATACTGTTTGCTTGCAGTTTATACAAGAAATCATCATGTTTACAATGAAGAAGGGGGGATTAGAGAATGAATTTTTACACGAATTCCTCGTGTTAAAGTGATGAGCAATGTCCTTGCTTGGTTGTAAAGGAGACCAAGTGTTGGAGTCTACAAAAAGTCCTCTGAAATGGCCATATGAGTGTGTATTTATAGGCGTAGAGGAGCCTTGCAAGGTTCTGAAGCGGTCCGGTTCGGAGGTGCCACGTGGCGGGCACTGAGGTGATCTCGGAAGTAGTGGAGAAGTGGTCTTCAGATCGTGCTAGGACAGGTGGAGTTCATTCCATGAGAGTAGGACGTAGTGGCTCCTTAAGAATAGGTCAGATCCGAAGTGTAGCAGCAGGTCAATAGGGGTCGGATTGGTTCGGGTCCGATCCGAACCGAGGTGGAACCTCCGAACCGAAGGCATGACGAGCGCTTCTGTGCAGTGTACAAGGCGGGTCGGTTCAGGTCCGAACCGAATCGAGGTGGAATTTCTGAACGGAAGACATGATATGCACTTCTGTGCAGAGCAAGGTGGTTCAGGTTCTGATGGTCCGATCCGAACCGAAGTGAACTGGAGTCGAAGTCTGAGTGTCTTTGAAGCGTGGGGTCAGAATGGATCCGATCCGATCCGAGGCTTTGTCCAATTCCAAAATCCAAACTTTTCAGTTCTGCATGCGTTCACGGAAACGGGCGTAACTTTCAAATTGTAAAACCGTTTTAGCCAAACGAAAGCTCAAACTAAAAGATAATTCAGAGGGCTACAAGAGTTACAGAGTTCAACACCGTAATCGCTGTTTTTGGGCCCAGAAAAGGTCATCTGGTAGGAGTTACGGGCCTTTCTTTGTTTGTGATGCGATTTCAGCCAAATAGCTGCCTGTCTTCTGACAATGCTTCCAATACTGGAGCGTATTGTTGATCAGAGATTTCATGTGTGACTGCTTTGACTAAAAAGCGGGTCAACATTTTGCCTCCCAGAACATATCTTGCTGAACGAAGGAAGATGTGTTCTGGACAATCCAAGAAATCCGAGGCCACACCGGGCCTGCTAGCTGCAAGTATAATCCATACCTGCGAAGAAAAGAAAGAAAACAGGTATGCCAAAACCTGACAAAACTGATTACACTTTCGAGCATAAACCATGCTTGGGCGTTTGTTCGTGTTTAAACCATACCCGAGGGACGTTCGAATGATCCTGCCAAAACCTGAAGAGAGACCTAATCTTCCGGGTACAAGCCATACCAAGAAGTTCAAACTGAGCGTAAGCCATACTCGAGTTTTATTGAGTTTCCTTTGCCAAATCCTGACAAGACAATAAGCCGCTCCAGAGTATAATCCATGCTTAAAAATCCTAGTGAATACAATCCATACTCATGCCGGGATAGAACTATACTTGCCAAAACATGACAAGACAGTCTGTCCCTAGGCATAATCCATGACTAGGGGTCCAAGATAAGTATAAGCCATACTTCAATTGAGATTGAGAATCCTGCCATCCCCTGACAAGACACTTAAATTCGCCAAACATGATACATGCACGGAAAGTCCTTTCTTATTCAATTCCAAGTACAAAACCAAAGCAAATCCTGATTGGTTTGTCATCAAGTCCAGAGCACGTTTTGGAGCTAAATCCTAACCCCAAACATGTGTACTCTGATTTAGCCAATCGGAAAACCTAAAGAAAGCAAAGAGACATATCTTAAATCATAAGAAATGCTGAAAATGCTGAGTGATCCAATACAGATCAGTTGATTATGAGCCCACGGGAGCTCGTTCCAGGGTCGTTCCCACTCCGGGGAGCAGGTGGTGGCAACGCGGGTGCAGGTGCTGTAGGTTGTTTCACATACTTGGGTAGCTCTCCACGTCTAACCCGTTTCTCAATCAAGTCTCGCAAGTGCATACACTCATTTGTGTCATGACCGTCCATATCATGAAATATGCAGTGTTTTCAAGAATCGCGTTCCCTTTGCGATGGCTCCCTCCTGGGAGGCTTTGGATAGGAGATATCACCGTTTGTGTTCACGTAGATGTTGGTTAGTGACGAATTGAGCTCTGTGTACTTTTCATATCTAGGCCCTCTCCGGGGCTGAGTGTTGCGGTCATTCTTGATGGCAGATTTTCCTTTGCCTTTTCCAGAATTGAACGGTTCTCCGTCTCTAAGCATGTTGACATCGAGAATTTTCTTTTCGGACATTGCATCTTCTTCACGTAGAAATCTATCTGATTCAAGGTAGAATTCGCTGAGATTCCTTGGTGGGTCTCGGTATAAGGATTTTTTGAACTCCGAATTGTCCAGAACGCCGGATACTGCCGCCAACAATACCATAGACGGCTCAGGTCGATCAACTGATGTTGCTGCAACGTTGAACCTTTCTAGAAATGAGCATAGAGTTTCTCTAGGCCTCTGCTTGATTGTAGTGAGTGACATGACGTTCTTGCGTCTAGCGATGTGGACTCGAAATTGTTCAATAAAGCGAGCGACCAACATGTTCCAACTTTTGATCGATTCAGGTTCCAACTGCCGAATCCACATAGCAGCTATATCAGTCAAAAAGAGAGGGAAGTATTTTGCCATGACGTTTTCCGACGCCGATTGAACTTCCATATGTCGTTTGTAGCGCATCAGATGAACGGTAGGATCCGTCCTGCCGTTGTAGGGCTCCAATTGTGGAAGTTTGAAATCTGGAGGATTGCGAGAATTCCTTATTTCCTGAGTGAATGGGTTATGATTGACATCATCCATGTCATTCTTATAAGTGTGGCCTCTCGAGAGGCGTTCAATGAGGTTGGCGAGTCGATCGCCTTCAAAGAGCTGTTGCAAGCTGCTAAGGTCAGAGCTGATGCCCGCATCAAGGAATCTAGTAGAGTGTGGAAGTGTGTAGGGGACTTGGAGAGATGTCCAGTTCGGATCGGGTGTAGCAAGGCCGAACCGAACCTGTTCTCGTGCCCCCATCCGGGGCAAATCATGTTAAAGCTGCGCAGGTCCTGATGCTTGGGTATCGAACCGAACCGGAGCTGATGTCGGCCGCGCTCGAGTTGAGTTTCCTGAGACGCCTTTATCCAAAGCGTTATGTGGTGGAGCTGCATGCTGCGGAGGGGGATTGCCCCCGAGTTCTCTCGGAGCTTGCTCATCGGTTCGGACCGGGTCCGAACCGATCCAGTTCTCTGCTCCTGCTGGGGCAGATTCAATGTCATTCCCAGCGAGTTGTGCGTAGCCGCTCGGCCTTCCTTCCATCCGAGCGAAGAATAGATCAATCATCTCCTATTGTTTGCAGAGGAGATCTTCTTGCCTTGCCATCTGGGTTCTCAATTCAACGAGAACGCTGTCCATCTCTTCTCGCGTCAAGTATGCTGACGGGTTTTCACGTGAGGAAGCTTCATGGCTTGCTTCATTTCTCGTGCTTTCGCCTTCAACACGGGAAATCTTTCGCTTAGCCATCGATCCAATAGACAAATAATCCAAGCAGAAGTTGAAGTTGTTGTGTGCCCCCTACCTGGCGCGCCAAAATGTTAGACCAAAATTTGGGCCTAACACCCAAATGCTATGTGAAAACCTCACAATCACAGATTAATGCAGAAAAAGCAGTAAAATAAGAGGAGACACACAAGATTTTTATAGTGGTTTGGCTCAAACCAAGCCTACGTCCACTTTATAGTTTCTTAAATCCTGAGAAGTTATTACAATACTGTTTGCTTGCGGTTTATACAAGAAATCCTCGTGTTTACAATGAAGAAGAGTAGATTAGAGAATGAATTTATACACGAATTCCTCGTGTTAAAGTGATGATCAATGTCCTTGCTTGGTTGTAAAGGAGACCAAGTGTTGGAGTCTCCAAAAAGTACTTTGAAATGGCCATATGAGGGTGTATTTATAGGCGTAGAGGAGCCTTGCAAGGTTCTGAAGAGGTCCGGTTCGGAGGTGCCACGTGGAGGGCACTGAGGTGATCTCGGAAGTAGTGGAGAAGTGGTCTTCAGATCGTGCTAGTACAGGTGGAGTTCATTCCATGAGAGTAGGAGGTAGTGGCTCCTTAAGAATAGGTCAGATCTGAAGTGTAGCAACAGGTCAATAGGGGTCAGATCGGTTCGGGTCCGATCCGAACCGAGGTGGAACCTCCGAACCGAAGGCATGACGAGCGCTTCTGTGCAGTGTACAAGGCGGGTCGGTTCGGGTCCGAACCGAATCGAGGTGGAATTTCCGAACGGAAGACATGATATGCACTTTTGTGCAGAGCAAGGCGGTTCAGGTTCTGATGGTCCGATCCGAACCGAAGTGAACTGGAGTCGAAGTCTGAGTGTCTTTGAAGCGTGGGGTCGGAACGGATCCGATCCGATCCGAGGCTTTGTCCAATGCCAAAATCCAAACTTTTCAGTTCTGCATGCGTTCACGGAAACGGGCGTAACTTTCAAACCGTAATTCCGTTTTAGCCAATCGAAAGCTCAAACTGAAACTAATTCAGAGGGCTACAAGAATAACAGAGTTCAGCTTCGTGATCGCTGTTTTCGGGCCCAGACAAGGTCATCTTGTAGGAGTTTCGGACCTTTCTTTGTTTGTGATGCGATTTCAACCAAATCGCTGCCTGTCTTCTGACGATGCTTCCAATACTGGAGCGTATTGTTGATCAGAGATTTCATGTGTGACTGCTTTGACTAAAAAGCGGGTCAACATTTTTCCTCCCAGAACATATCTTGCTGAACGAAGGAAGATGTGTTCTGGACAATCCAAGAAATCCAAGGCCACGCCGGGCCTACTAGCTGCAAGTATAATCCATACCGAAGAAAAGAAAGAAAATAGGTATGTCAAAACCTGACAAAACTGATTACACTTTCGAGCATAAACCATGCTTGGGCGATTGTTCGAGTTTAAACCATACTCGAGGGATGTTCGAATCATCCTGCCAAAACCTGACGAGGGACCTAACCTTCCGGGTACAAGCCATACCAAGAAGTTCAAACTGAGCATAAGCCATACTCGAGTTTTATTGTGTTTCCTTTGCCAAATCCTGACAAGTCAATAAGCCGTTTCAGAGTATAATCCATGCTCTAAAATTCTAGTGGGTACAATCAATACTCATGTCGGGATAGAACTATACTTGCCAAAACTTGACAAGACAGTCTGTCCCTAGGCATAATCCATGACTAGGGGTCCGAGATAAGTATAAGCCATACTTCAATTGAGATTGAGAATCCAGCCACCCCCTGACAAGACACTTAAATTCGCCAAACATAACCCATGCACGGAAAGTCCTTCCTTATTCAATTCCAAGTACAAAACCAAAACAAATCCTGATTGGTTTGGCATTGAGTCCAGAGCACGTTTTGGAGCTAAATCCTAACCCCGAACGTGTGTACTCTGATTTAGCCAATCGGAAAACCTAAAGAAAGCTAAGAGACATATCTTAAATCCTAAGAAATGCTGAAAATGCAGAGTGATCCAATCCAGATCAGTTGATGATGAGCCCACGGGAGCTCGCTCCAGGGTCTTTCCCTCTCCGGGGAGCAGGTGGTGGCAACGCGGGTGTAGGTGTTGTAGGTTGTTTCACATACTCGGGCAGCTCTCCACGTCTAACCCGTTCCTCAATCAAGTCTCGCAAGTGCCTACACTCATTTGTGTCATGACCGTCAGTGTTTTCCAGAATCGCGTTCCCTTTGCGATGGCTCCGTCTTGGGAGGCTTTGGATAGGAGATATCACCGTTTGTGTTCACGTAGATGTCGGTTAGTGACGAATTGAGCTCTGTGTACTTTTCATATATAGGCCCTCTCCGGGGCTGAGTGTTGCGGTCATTCTTGACGGCAGCTTTTCCTTTGCCTTTTCCAGAATCAAACGGTTCTCCATCTCTAAGCATGTTGACATCGAGAATTTTCTTTTCGGACATTGCGTCTTCTTCACGTAGAAATCTATCTGATTCAAGGTAGAATTCACTGAGATTCCTTGGTGGGTCTCGGTATAAGGATTTTTTGAACTCTGAGTTGTCCAGAACGCCGGATATTGCCGCCAACAATACCATAGACGGCTCAGGTCGATCAACTGATGTTGCTGCAACGTTGAACCTTTCTAGAAATGAGCGCAGAGTTTCTCTGGGCCTCTTTTTGATTGTTGTGAGTGACATGACGTTCTTGAGTCTAGCGATGTGGAATCGAAATTGTTCAATAAAGCGAGCAACCAACATGTTCCAACTGTTGATCGATTCAGGTTCCAACTGCCGAATCCACATAGCAGCTATATCAGTCAAAAAGAGAGGGAAGCATTTTTCCATGACGTTTTCCGACGCCGATTGAACTTCCATATGTCGTTTGTAGCGCATCAGATGAACGGTAGGATCCGTCTTGCCGTTGTAGGGCTCCAATTGTGGAAGTTTGAAATCTGGAGGATTGCGGGAATTCCTGATTTCCTGAGTGAATGGGTTGTGATTGACATCATCCATGTCATTCTGATAAGTGCGGCCTCTCGAGAGGCATTCAATGAGGTTGGCGAGACGATCGCCTTCAAAGAGCTGTTGCAAGCTGCTAAGGTCAGAGCTGATGCCCGCATCGTTGAATCCAGTAGAGTGTGGAAGTGTGTGGGGGACTTGGAGTGATGTCCGGTTCGGATCGGGTGTAGCCCGGCCGAACCGAACCTGTTCTCGTGCCCCCATCCGAGGTAACTCATGTTGAAGCTGCGAAGGTCCTGATGCTTGAGTATCGAACCGAACCGGAGCTGATGTCGGCCGCGCTCGAGTTGAGTTTCCTGAGACGCCTTCATCCAAAGCGTTGTGTGGTGGAGCTGCATGCTGCGGAGGGGGATTGCCCCCGAGTTCTCTCGGAGCTTGCTCATCGGTTCGGATCGGGTCCGAACCGATCCGGTTCTCTGCCCCTGCTGGGGCTGATTCAATGTCATTTCCAGTGAGTTGTGCGTAGCCGCTCGGCCTTCCTTCTATCCGAGCGAAGAATTGGTCGATCATCTCCTGTTGTTTGCAGAGGAGATCATCTTACCTTGCCATCTGGGTTCTCAATTCAGCGAGAACGCTGTCCATCTCTTCTCGCGTCAAGTATGCTGACGGGTTTTCATGTGAGGAAGCTTCATGGCTTGCTTCATTTCTCGTGCTTTTGCCTTCAACACGTGAAATCTTTCGCTTATCCATCGATACAATAGACAAATAATCCAAGCAGAAGTTGAAGTTGTCGTGTGCCCCCTACCTGGCGCGCCAAAATGTTAGACCGAAATTTGGGCCTAACACCCAAATGCTATGTGAAAACCTCACAATCACAGATTAATGCAGAAAAAGCAGTAAAATAATAGGAGACACACGAGATTTTTATAGTGGTTCGTCTCAAACCAAGCCTATGTCCAATTTATAGTTTCTTAAATCCTAAGAAGCTTTTACAATACTGTTTGCTTGCGGTTTATACAAGAAATCCTCGTGTTTACAATGAAGAAGAGGAGATTATAGAATGAATTTATACATGAATTCCTCGTGTTAAAGTGATGAGCAATGTCCTTGCTTGGTTGTAAAGGAGACCAAGTGTTGGAGTCTCCAAAAAGTCCTTTGAAATGGCCATATGAGGGTGTATTTATAGCGTAGGGGAGCCTTGCAAGGTTCTGAAGCGGTCCGGTTCGGAGGTACCACGTGGCGGGCATTGAGGTGATCTCGGAAGTAGGGGAGAAGTGGTCTTCAGATCGTGCTAGGACAGGTGAAGTTCATTCCATCAGAGTAGGAGGTAGTGGCTCCTTAAGAATAGGTCAGATCCGAAGTGTAGCAGCAGGTCAATAGGGGTCAGATCGGTTCGGGTCCAATCCGAACCGAGGTGGAACCTACGAACCGAAGGCATGATGAGCGCTTCTGTGCAGTGTACAAGGCGGGTCGGTTCGGGTCCGAACCGAATCGAGGTGGAATTTCCGAACGGAAGACATGATATGCACTTCTGTGCAGAGCAAGGTGGTTCAGGTTCTGATGGTCCGATCCGAACCGAAGTGAACTGGAGTCGAAGTTTGAGTGTCTTTGAAGCGTGGGGTCGGAACGGATCCGATCCGATCCGAGGCTTTGTCCAATGCCAAAATCCAAACTTTTCAGTTCTACATGCGTTCACGGAAACGGGCGTAACTTTCAAACCGTAAGTCCGTTTTCGCCAAACGAAAGCTCAAACTGAAGCTAATTCAGAGGGCTACAAGAATTACAAAGTTCAACTCTGTAATCACTGTTTTCGGGCCCAGAAAACGTCATCTGGTAGGAGTTCCGGTCCTTTCTTTGTTTGTGATGCGATTTCAACCAAATCGCTGCCTGCCTTCTGACGATGCTTCCAATACTGGAGCGTATTGTTGATCAGAGATTTCATGTGTGACTGCTTTGACTAAAAAGCGGGTCAACATTTTTCCTCCCAAAACATATCTTGCTGAACGAAGTAAGATGTGTTCTGGACAATCCAAGATTTCTGAGGCCACGCCGGGCCTGCTAGCTGCAAGTATAATCCATACCTGCGAAGAAAAGAAAGAAAATAGGTATGTCAAAACCTGACAAAACTGATTACACTTTCGAGCATAAACCATGCTTGGGCGTTTGTTTGAGTTTAAGCCATACTCGAGGGACGTTCGAATCATCCTGCCAAAACCTGACGAAGGACCTAACCTTCCGGGTACAAGCCATACCAAGAAGTTCAAACTGAGCATAAGCCATACTCGAGTTTTATTGAGTTTCCTTTGCCAAATCCTGACAAGACAATAAGCCGTTCCAGAGTATAATCCATGCTTAAAAATCCTAGTGAGTACAATACATTCTCATGTCGGGATAGAACTATACTTGCTACAACTTGACAAGACAGTCTGTCCCTAGGCATAATCCATGACTAGGTGTCCGAGATAAGTATAAGCCATACTTCAATTGAGATTGAAAATCCTGCCACCCCCTGACAAGACACTTAAATTCGCCAAACATAATCCATGCACGGAAAGTCCTTCCTTATTCAATTCCAAGTACAAAACCAAAGCAAATCCTGATTGGTTTGTCATCGAGTCCAGAACACGTTTTGGAGCTAAATCCTAACCCCGAACGTGTGTACTCTGATTTAGCCAATCGGAAAACCTAAAAAAGCAAAGAGACATATCTTAAATCCTAAGAAATGCTGAAAATGCAGAGTGATCCAATCCAGATCAGTTGATGATGAGCCTACGGGAGCTCGTTCCAGGGTCGTTCCCTCTCCGGGGAGCAGGTGGTGGCAACGCGAGTGCAGGTGCTGTAGGTTGTTTCACATACTCGGGTAGCTCTCCACGTCTAACCCGTTCGTCAATCAAGTCTCGCAAGTGCCTACACTCATTTGTGTCATGACCGTCCATATCATGAAATATGCAGTGTTTTCCAGAATCGCGTTCCCTTTGCGATGGCTCCCTCCTGGGAGGCTTTGGATAGGAGATATCACCGTTTGTGTTCACGTAGATGTCGGTTAGTGACGAATTGAGCTCTGTGTACTTTTCATATCTAGGCCCTCTCCGGGGCTGAGTGTTGCGGTCATTCTTGACAGCAGCTTTTCCTTGGCCTTTTCCAGAATCGAACGGTTCTCCGTCTATAAGCATGTTGACATTGAGAATTTTCTTTTCGGACATTGCGTCTTCTTCACGTAGAAATCTATCTGATTCAAGGTAGAATTCGCTGAGATTCCATGGTGGGTCTCGGTATAAGGATTTTTTGAACTCCGAGTTGTCCAGAATGCCGGATACTGCCGCCAACAATACCATATACGGCTCAGGTCGATCAACTGATGTTGCTGCAACGTTGAACCTTTCTAGAAATGAGCGCAGAGTTTCTATGGGCCTCTGCTTGATTGTAGTGAGTGACATGACGTTCTTGGGTCTAGCGATGTGGACTCGAAATTGTTCAATAAAGCGAGCGACCAACATGTTTCAACTGTTGATCGATTCAGGTTCCAACTACCGAATCCACATAGCAGCTATATCAGTCAAAAAGAGAGGGAAGCACTTTGCCATGACGTTTTCCGATGCCGATTGAACTTCCATATGTCGTTTTTAGCGCATCAGATCAACGGTAGGATCCGTCCTGCCGTTGTAGGGCTCCAATTGTGGAAGTTTGAAATCTGGAGGATTGCGGGAATTCCTGATTTCCTGAGTGAATGGGTTGTGATTGACATCATCCATGTCATTCTGATAAGTGCGGCCTCTCGAGAGGCGTTCAATGAGGTTAGCGAGTCGATCGCCTTCAAAGAGCTGTTGCAAGCTGCTAAGGTCAGAGTTGATTCCCGCATCGTTGAATCCAGTAGAGTGTGGAAGTGTGTGGGGGACTGGGAGAGATGTCCAGTTCGGATCGGGTGTAGCAGGGCCGAACCGAACTTGTTCTCGTGCCCCCATCCGAGGCAACTCATGTTGAAGCTGCGTAGGTCCTGATGCTTGAGTATCGAACCGAACCGGAGCTGATGTCGGCCGCGCTCGAGTTGAGTTTCCTGAGACGCCTTCATCCAAAGCGTTGTGTGGTGGAGCTGCATGCTGTGGAGGGGGATTGCCCTCGAGTTCTCTCGGAGCTTACTCATCGGTTTGGATCGGGTCCGAACCGATCCGGTTCTCTGCTCTTGCTGGTGCTGATTCAATGTCATTTCCAGCGAGTTGTGCGTAGCCGCTCGGCCTTCCTTCCATCCGAGCGAAGAATTGGTCGATCATCACCTGTTGTTTGCAGAGGAGATCTTCTTGCCTTGCCATATGGGTTCTCAATTCAGCGAGAACGCTGTCCATCTCTTCTCGCGTCAAGTATGCTGACGGGTTTTCATGTGAGGATGCTTCATGGCTTGCTTCATTTCTCGTGCTTTCGCCTTCAACACGGGAAATCTTTCGCTTAGCCATCGATCCAATAGACAAATAATCCAGGAAGAAGTTGAAGTTGTCGTGTGCCCCCTACCTTGCACGCCAAAATGTAAGACCGAAATTTGGGCCTAACACCCAAATGCTATGTGAAAACCTCACAATCACAGATTAATGCATAAAAAGTAGTAAAATAAGAGGAGACACACGAGATTTTTATAGTGGTTCGGCTCAAACCAAGCCTACGTCCACTTTATAGTTTCTTAAATCCTAAGAAGCTATTACAATACTGTTTGCTTGCGGTTTATACAAGAAATCCTCGTGTTTACAATGAAGAAGAGGAGATTAGAGAATGAATTTATACACGAATTCCTCGTGTTAAAGTGATGAGCAATATCCTTGCTTGGTTGTAAAGGAGACCAAGTGTTGGAGTCTCCAAAAAGTACTTTGAAATGGCCATATGAGGGTGTATTTATAGGCGTAGAGGAACCTTGCAAGGTTCTGAAGCGGTCCGGTTCGGAGGTGCCACGTGGCGGGCACTGAGGTGATCTCGGAAGTAGTGGAGAAGTGGTCTTCAGATCGTGCTAGGACAGGTGGAGTTCATTCCATGAGAGTAGGAGGTAGTGGCTCCTTAAGAATAGGTCAGATCCGAAGTGTAGCAGCAGGTCAACAGGGGTCGGATCGGTTCGGGTCCGATCCGAACCGAGGTGGAACCTCCGAACCGAAGGCATGACGAGCGCTTTTGTGCAGTGTACAAGGCGGAACGGTTCGGGTCCGAACCGAATCGAGGTGGAATTTCCGAACGAAAGACATGATATGCACTTCTGTGCAGAGCAAGGCGGTTCAGGTTCTGATGGTTCGATCCGAACCGAAGTGAACTGGAGTCGAAGTCTGAGTGTCTTTGAAGCGTGGGGTCGGAACGGACCCGATCCGATCCGAGGCTTTGTCCAATGCCAAAATCCAAACTTTTCAGTTATGCATGCGTTCACGGAAACGGGCGTAACTTTCAAACCGTAAGTCCATTTTAGCCAAACGAAAGCTCAAACTGAAGCTAATTCAGAAGGCTATAAGAGTTATAGAGTTGTACTTTGTAATCGCTGTTTTCGGGCCCAGGAAAGGTCATCTGGTAGGAGTTCCGAGCCTTTCTTTGTTTGTGATGCGATTTCAACCAAATCGCTGCCTGTCTTCTGACGATGCTTCCAATACTGGAGCGTATTGTTGATCAGAGATTTCATGTGTGACTGCTTTGAATAAAAAGCGGGTCAACATTTTGCCCCCCAGAACATATCTTGTTGAATGAAGGAAGATGTGTTCTGGACAATCCAAGAAATCCGAGGCCACGCCGGGCTTGCTAGATGCAAGTATAATCCATACCTACGAAGAAAAGAAAGAAAATAGGTATGTCAAAACTTGACAAAACTGATTAAACTTTTGAGCATAAACCATGCTTGGGCGTTTTTCGAGTTTAAACCATACTCGAGGGACGTTCGAATCATCCTGCCAAAACCTGACGAGGGACCTAACCTTCCGGGTACAAGCCATACCAAGAAGTTCAAACTGAGCATAAGCCATACTCGAGTTTTATTGAGTTTCCTTTGCCAAATCCTGACAAGACAATAAGCCGTTCCAAAGTATAATCCATGCTTAAAAATCCTAGTGAGTACAATCCATACTCATGTCGGGATAGAACTATACGTGCCAAAACTTGACAAGACAGTCTGTCCCTAGGCATAATCCATGACTAGGGGTCCGAGATAAGTATAAGCCATACTTCAATTGAGATTGAGAATCCTGTCACGCCCTGACAAGACACTTAAATTAGCCAAACATAATCCATGCACGGAAAGTCCTTCCTTATTCAATTCCAAGTAAAAAAACCAAAGAAAATCCTGATTGGTTTGTCATCGAGTCCAGCGCACGTTTTGGAGCTAAATCCTAACCCCGAACGTGTGTACTCTGATTTAGCCAATCGGAAAACCTAAAGGTAGCAAAGAGACATATCTTAAATCCTAAGAAATGCTGAAAATGCAGAGTGATCCAATCCAGATCAGTTGATGATGAGCCCACGGGAGCTCGTTCCAGGGTCGTTCCCTCTCCGGGGAGCAGGTGGTGGCAACGCGGGTCCAGGTGCTGTAGGTTGTTTCACATACTCGGGTAGCTCTCCACGTCTAACCCGTTCCTCAATCAAGTCTCGCAAGTGCCTACACTCATTTGTGTCATGACCGTCCATATCATGAAATATGCAGTGTTTTCCAGAATCGCGTTCCATTTGCGATGGCTCCCTCCTGGGAGGCTTTGGATAGGAGATATCACCGTTTGTGTTCACGTAGATGTCGGTTAGTGACGAATTGAGCTCTGTGTACTTTTCATATCTAGGCCCTCTCCGGGGCTAAGTGTTGCGGTCATTCTTGACGGCAGCTTTTCCTTTGCCTTTTCCAGAATCGAACGGTTCTCCATCTCTAAGCATGTTGACATCGAGAATTTTCTTTTCGGACGTTGCGTCTTCTTCACGTAGAAATCTATCTGATTCAAGGTAGAATCCGCTGAGATTCCTTGGTGGGTCTCGGTATAAGGATTTTTTGAACTCCGAGTTGTCCAGAATGCCGGATACTGCCGCCAACAATACCATAGACGACTCAGGTCGATCAACTGATGTTGCTGCAACGTTGAACCTTTCTAGAAATGAGCGCAGATTTTCTCTGGGCCTCTGCTTGATTGTAGTGAGTGACATGACGTTCTTGGGTCTAGCGATGTGGACTCGAAATTGTTCAATAAAGCGAGCGACCAACATGTTCCAACTGTTGATCGATTCAGGTTCCAACTGCCGAATCCACATAGCAGCTATATCAGTCAAAAAGAGAGGGAAGCATTTTGCCATGACGTTTTCCGACACCGATTGAATTTCCATATGTCGTTCGTAGCGCATCAGATCAACGGTAGGATCCGTCCTACCGTTGTAGGGCTCCAATTGTGGAAGTTTGAAATCTGGAGGATTGCGGGAATTCCTGATTTCCTGAGTGAATGGGTTGTGATTGACATCATCCATGTCATTCTGACAAGTGCGGCCTCTCGAGAGGCGTTCAATGAGGTTAGCGAGCCGATTGCCTTCAAAGAGATGATGCAAGCTGCTAAGGTCAGAGTTGATGCCCGCATCGTTGAATCGAGTAGAGTGTGGAAGTGTGTGGGGGGCTTGGAGAGATGTCCGGTTCGGATCGGGTGTAGCAGGGCCGAACCAAACCTGTTCTCAAGCCCCCATCCGAGGCAACTCATGTTGAAGCTGCGCAGGTCCTGATGCTTGAGTATCGAACCGAACCGGAGCTGATGTCGGCCGCACTCGAGTTGAGTTTCCTGAGACGCCTTCATCCAAAGCGTTGTGTGGTGGAGCTGCATGCTGCGGAGGGGGATTGCCCCCGAGTTCTCTTGGAGCTTGCTCATCGGTTCGGATCGGGTCCGAACCGATCCGGTTCTCTGCTCCTGCTGGGGCTGATTCAATGTCATTTCCAGCGAGTTGTGCGTAGCCGCTCGGCCTTCCTTCCATCCGAGCGAAGAATTGGTCGATCATCTCCTGTTGTTTGCAGAGGAGATCTTCTTGCCTTGCCATCTGGGTTCTCAATTCAGCGAGAACGCTATCCATCTCTTCACGCGTCAAGTATGCTGATGGGTTTTCATGTGAGGAAGCTTCATGGCTTGCTTCATTTCTCGTTCTTTCGCCTTCAACACGGGAAATCTTTCGCTTAGCCATCAATCCAATAGACAAATAATCCAAGCAGAAGTTGAAGTTGTCGTGTGCCCCCTACCTGGCGCGCCAAAATGTTAGACCGAAATTTGGGCCTAACACCCAAATGCTATGTGAAATCCTCACAATCACAGAATAATGCAGAAAAAGCAGTAAAATAAGAGGAGACACACGAGATTTTTATATTGGTTCGGCTCAAATCAAGCCTACGTCCACTTTATAGTTTCTTAAATCCTAAGAAGCTATTACAATACTATTTGCTTGCAGTTTATACAAGAAATCATCATGTTTACAATGAAGAAGGGGGGATTAGAGAATGAATTTTTACACGAATTCCTCGTGTTAAAGTGATGAGCAATGTCCTTGCTTGGTTGTAAAGGAGACCAAGTGTTGGAGTCTACAAAAAGTCCTCTGAAATGGCCATATGAGTGTGTATTTATAGGCGTAGAGGAGCCTTGCAAGGTTCTGAAGCGGTCCGGTTCGGAGGTGCCACGTGGCGGGCACTGAGGTGATCTCGGAAGTAGTGGAGAAGTGGTCTTCAGATCGTGCTAGGACAGGTGGAGTTCATTCCATGAGTGTAAGAGGTAGTGGCTCCTTAAGAATAGGTCAGATCCGAAGTGTAGCAGCAGGTCAATAGGGGTCGGATCGGTTCGGTTCCGATCCGAACCGAGGTGGAACCTCCGAACCGAAGGCATGACGAGCGCTTCTGTGCAGTGTACAAGGCGGGTCGGTTCGGCTCCGAACTGAATCGAGGTGGAATTTACGAACGAAAGACATGATATGCACTTCTGTGCAGAGCAAGGCGGTTCAGGTTCTGATGGTCTGATCCGAACCGAAGTGAACTGGAGTCGAAGTCTGAGTGTCTTTGAAGCGTGGAGTCGGAACAGATCCGATCCGATCCGAGGCTTTGTCCAATGCCAAAATCAAAACTTTTCAGTTCTTCATGCGTTCACGGAAACGGGCGTAACTTTCAAACCGTAAGTCCGTTTTATCCAAACGAAAGCTCAAACTGAAGCTAATTCAGAGGGCTACAAGAATTATAGAGTTCGGCTCCGTAATCGTTGTTTTCGGGCCTAGAAAAGGTCATCTGGTAGGAGTTCCGGGCCTTTCTTTGTTTGTGATGCGATTTCGACCAAATCGCTGCATGTCTTCTGACCATGCTTCCAATACTGGAGCGTATTGTTGATCAGAGATTTCATGTGTGACTGCTTTGACTAAAAAGTGGGTCAACATATATATATATACAATAAAAATGAAACTTTTATTGTTCAAACAATTTTATTTCAAAACATAAACATTTTACATATTCTATATATACAATAAAAATGTGATTTTTATTGTTTAACCAATTTATTTTCAAAACACGAATATTTTACACATTCTATATATACAATAAAATGTGATTTTTATTGTTTAACCAATTTATTTTCAAAACATGGATATTTTACATATTATATATATATATACAATAAAAATGTGATTTTTATAGTTTAACCAATTTATTTTCAAAACATGAATATTTTACATATTCTACAGATACAATAAAATGTGATTTTTATTGTTTAACCAATTTATTTTCAAAACATGGATATTTTACATATTATATACATACAATAAAAATGTGATTTTTATTGTTAACAAATTTTTATTTCAAATAATGATCATTTTCACATATTCTATTCATACAATAATAATGTGATTTTTATTGTTAACAAATTTTTATTTCAAATAATGATCATTTTCATATATTCTATTCATATAATAAAAATGTGATTGTTATTGTTAACAAATTTTTATTTCAAATAATGATCATTTTCATATATTCTATTCATACAATAAAAATGTGATTTTTTTATTATTAACAAATTTTTATTTCAAATAATGATCATTTTCCAACACATGAATATTTCAGAAAATTTCGGCATTATAACGGCAGGGTAACTAAAACCGGCACTGTCCCTAGTATGACTCCTCTGCTATCCTAGGCCTCGCGGCGATACATGGGTTTCATTTTCATAATACAATTTCTTTTCACAACACAATGAATTTACCACAAATACAAACAATTTTGTTGCAACCACAATCAATCACTCACAACCGCAATCAATTTCACACCACAATGCAAGTAAGTCGTCCATGGTCTGTGGATGACGGTGTCGGGAGCTACTAAGCTCCGTTTGCAACCTAATATAATTTTATTTATTTATTTTTGAATTCAAAATTCTCATATTGATTTTTATTCCTTCTAAAATTGTAGAAAGCTCCAAAAATTCTCCGGTATCTTCCAGAATGTCGTGTACGATGCCACGAGTCAGATATCTCCTATTTCATCAAACTTCGTTATCATATGATAAAGATACGATTTTTATAAATAAAAATGGATTTGCAACATTTGAAGTGTTATTAACCATTTGAATATATACAACCTTACCCTTTTCAGTTAATTCGAAACTAGGTTTGCATTTGTCTCCCGATCTGTTGCATGAGAGGAGGATCAGGATGCGTCACATCGAAGGGCTTAGAACAGGCTTCTGATCGCCATTGGTCACCACCAGTTCGATGGCAGTGGTTTGTCTCAGCGGCGGTCTGAACATCTGGCGTATGGAGGCTCAGATCTTGAGATACGATGAACGATAGGGGATGAAATTTATATGGAATCGAAGAGGATGGAAATCTTTACAAAAATCCCCAAAGGTTCACTTTATTTCGTTGAGTAATTTTGAAGAGATCGAGGGGGAAAGAAAGGAGCTGCTTCCGCCATTCGAGATTGAGGGGATCGGGTTTTCAGAAAGCAACAAGGGTTTGATTGGATAATATATATATATTACTTATTTTTAATTTTAATTCTTTTAATTCAATAAAGGCCCATTAACCCATATGAACTCCAAATCGAACCCAACTACTGTTGCCCCTAGCTAAATACCCCCATTTCGGACACAATAGAATATGTTTCGTAAGCCATTCGACTGTTCCAGTCAGTTATTCATTAAATTAAAATATAAAACATTAAATATTAAATTTTAATGTACATTTTAATTTGCCGGGGTCACATACTAATTCGAAAAATTCCCAAGAAATAAATCTAGCTATGTTTTGACGATACGGTCCTAACAAAATTAATTTCATCAATTTGGAGACCGTTTGAAAAATGGTCATTTTTTGGTCGATCCAATTTGACTGAAATTGACAAAACATGTTTTGATTTACCACGCTCACATATTAATTCCAAAAATTATGGAAATTAAAACCCACCAATAAATTGACATTTCGGATCCAACAAAAGTGGTTTCATTGAAAACGGAGGTCGTTTGCACAATGGCTATTTATAATGGCTATATATTATATTAAATTCCATAGCGACTATTTCTAGTTTTAAACTGGACATAACTTTTAATTCCCATTATGAAATCTGGATTTTTCACATTCATAGAAAGATATTGTTAAACAGATTCTAATATTTCTGGTTTTAATGAAATCCGATTTATTTTGAATCCTGTACATTCCTTTGAAGTTTGGAATTGAATTTTCAAACTACCGCGTCGTTTCAGGCTCGGTTTATAATTAAAATAAATATATACGTTCTAACTTCAATTTAAATACATTTTAAATCGTTATTATTTAAAATAAATCATTTTAGATATTCAAAATTCAATAAAATAGCTAAAATAAAAATTTTAAATTGGTTATGAATTATCACATTAATCATACTCAAGAAACAATACCTGATGTAATCTTGTGCTTGACCATAACACCCTACCATAGCCAGAAACAGAATTTGATGGATGCATCGGCTCCAGAAGACTACACACAAATTAGAGAACACAAGGAATGCAATCCATCCTGATAGCCTTCTATAGTCTTGATTGATGAACATCGCGATAATTATCCAAGGGTGTTAGAAAAAAATGTAGGACCATGCTCTTTATTCACATTCTTACCCGAGCCCGTAATGTAACAGACTTCGTGCCTAAGGGACACAAGGGGATAAATGTTTCTAACACACAGTTAAATAATATTATCGATAAGGAACAAAAAATATATTTCCAACACATAACATTTGGTTAATAGATCAGTGGTGTGACCCCATAATTAGGCTGCTAGGGTGGATGTTGGTCATTTTAATTTACTCTTGCAATAGATGGGAAGTCAGACAATGACAACCTAATATAACTTACTTACTAACTAACTACATATATCATAGAATAAAATACATACCCCTATACATGAATTTTGACTCATTGAACTATTCAAATACTCATCTTACAACGAAATATCTAAACCGACACACAGTTTAGTATATTGTTAATACAAGGCTAATCGTCGACACATTGCTTTTAGTAGATTTGTATATGACTACTATATATATTCATTACTACCTACTATCCTTGTAGAATGCATCATACACAAGCAGAAGATAGCAAATAAATAATATGTTGGTGTGTTATACCACCGTGTTTGCTAGTTTTTTTATTTTGTGCCCGTTCATCAAACTTTCCCTATAATACTCTAAATAACAAATCTAACGAATAAATGAGAAAGTATTACCGAAAGTCGCGTACCAAAACAATATCATTAAACCATTCATTTAGATTTCTCGTGTGACGATCCATTCTCCCAATCTTCAGAGGGATAGATGGCCTTTAGGATATAACACATTAATATGACATTATAACAATAAACATGCATTAAACATCAGAATGTATAATATATTACATCAGAGTTTTCATCGTAACAAATAAATCTCATCAGATCCAAATGTCAAACATGACAACGGCAATAAGAAAAGAGATAAACAAAGAAAATAATAATATGTTAACATGACGGAGTCTTAGAGTGAGTCCAAAAGAAATTCTATTTCTGCTCTTACTCCAAATCCAAACCAGCTTTCCTAGATAGCTTACGTACATATAAGGACATAGCTTCCAAAAGCAATCCAACTTAACAACCTATTTACTGGCCTACCCTTGTGGAAATAAGGGCGCCCGAGTTTGCAAGCGAAAAACAAACTATGCTTCGGCCATGGGACTGGTATGGGAAACTCTGATCAGTTATTACTAACTTTTTTTAAAGGTAAGGCATAGCACGGGACCACGCCATGTAATAAGATTGGGTTTTCTCTACATGAATACCAGTGCATAAAACTTCAAAATTCTTTTTAGAAAAATGAAGCCACTATAAGACCCAAGTCTCATCACACAATGCAACGCATATCGGAGGATAGAGTTTTAACTTACAATAGCCAAACATGCTTGTTACAAGAAAATCATTTAAATAATGGTATTATTATTAATGCCTAAGTGTGGAAATCACTTTCAAAAATAAATGTGTAAATCTTAGCTCGAATAATGCCCTATCCCATTATGTTGGCTACATAGTTTACATTTGAAAACCAAAGGTTACGTATTGGAAATTGGATTTCATCAATGAACCAAGGCAAAGGATCTTCCTTATCTGTTCAGATCATCTCTATCAAGGTGCCCAGGACTCAAACGCTTGTGATCCTTCAAAGAGGCAGAGTTGGCCCACCAATTCCCAATGAGTTCGGATTACTCCTGAACATAACGTTTCCTGGTCGTATCTGACCGTCATCCAGATCGTATTTGACCATTATCCGACGTGCCTCGATTCATCATCCACATAAGTAAACCTACCAGGGATCCATACCATGGCATCACTTTTGGCTAGAAGGAAATGTATGTCCTTACTCTACAGTCCATCATCATGTTTTTCGCTCATTTCGGGGTGTAAGGCCGTTGAGTCCATGCCCCACAAAGCTCTGCTTTTCAACAAAAACTTTGATCTATCTACTGCAACACTTCGTATGCCAAATTTTCAATTCATAACACAAAATCAATGTCTATTAATATATGATCCTATGAGTAGTACATAAGTCATAGAGGAGAGTGTTAAGATTAGAGAATAAATCCTCCACCACCAACTGATATAAACATCAATAGAAACCTACTGGTTATGTTGTAAAACACAATGTCAAGCACACATCCATTTACAAATCCGTTATGGGTTTGAACGAAACCGAAGGCACCTTATTCCTCGTCACTTTAAGGAGAGAAGCCCTTGCAAATCCGGACAATCAACAAGTACGTCTGGACTACTACCACTTTAGCTTTATAATTAGGAGCTACTCAAGGCATCAATAAGCAGTCCATTCGATGTGAAGATTTCCGGTCTTCCATCATCTCCGACTTTTAAATCATCGTGTAGTTATTCGAAATGGGTTAAACCTGCACTTTTCCAAATAGTTAGCATCAAAACAAAATCCTTTTCGAATTATTATCCCTCTAAATAAGTCTTTTTTAATTGTAAATCATTTCATAAGATTTAAATCTTATTCTCAAACATGGTTAAGCTTCCAAAATAATCTTTCAACTCCTTTTATTAATCATATAAACGTTTAGAAAAAGGTTTGTCTTCAATTTGGGAATTTAAACCCCTTATCTCAAAATGTTTCTTAAAAACTACTATAGAAGGCGTTGCAAAATAGCCCATTTCAAATCAACAGGTTTTTATCCTTCAAAACCATATACATTTGGTTCAAACCTATTCAAATCATTTATTATAATTTATAATAATTTACATCTATTTTTATATGTTTAAAAAAAGTCCATTTCAACCAATTCTAATTTCGGGTAGCTAATGGTCGTGGAGCTGTATTTTTTCAAATTTGATTTCAAATTTTCTCAAAATCTAACCATTGGTTTTTAAAACCCTATATAACATATGAAAGCTATTTTCATTAGAAACCTAACATTTCCTATTGCGGGAAAATCAAACAATCAAATCTCCTGGTACGTTAGTATGAAGTTAGGGGTCAAAATTCACGGACTACAACTACACAACGAATTCTATTCTGACCATATTTTGATTTATATTATATACTACGTAGAATTGCTTTTAAAATAGTTTATTAATTATATAAAAAATATATAATACTTTTCGGAAACTATATCTTCAATTTTCAACATCAAATTAAAATATTCTATTATCTAAATATTATAATATTATATAAATGATTAAGATAATATTATTTTTCAAACTTCATTATTTTGAACCTAAATTTTCCTCACATCCATTATAAAAATAAATAAGATAGTTTTGAAAAGAAAATCTTTTTAGAATATTTCCTAAATACCCTAGCCGAACTTCACCTTTTCCAATTACTATTCATTTTGAAATTAAAATTGAACGTGTCTTAACTTTTAAAATTTGTTTCAAAAAAATTTCTTTCCTTTACGAATATTCATCATAATGATTTAAGCTTCATGTCTATCAAAAATCAGACATCAAATTTAAACTTTTATTTTTCGGCCATTATTATGTTAATAAAATATTCATTAAAATTATTTTAATGAATGGAGACTAACCAACGAGCCAATAATCATAATTTTTGGTCATTTTAACCATGGTAATCACATACCATATTATCAGTAACCATGATAACATTCAAACACCACAATCCTGGCATAATTCATACCTGTAACACCCCACGTCCATTAATGTCACTCACAAAGGGAATGCATTAAATTCCATGGAGCATTTTAGGTGTGTATAGAACAGAAACTTAACAACAAGAGAGATATAAACAGTACTTAAAACTTTAAAACTATATTCATTGCAGCGGTAAACACATAAGTTTGATTACATCATCAAAAACCAGAGTCAAAGTACATAATATCCATCTTGACTAAATCAAAGTACATAAATTGAAAGACATAACCCCAGTATAAAATAGCCATAAATAAGAGAAGCTGAACTTTACTTCAGCGATCCAAACAATCTTCTAAAAGCAAGAGATACAGCTGTCCAAAATCAAGCTCCACTGGTGCTAGTTCCAACCTGAGCACCTGAGGGGGGGAGGAAGAAAAGAGGAGGAAACAAAGGGAGTCAGACATAAAGTCTGGCGAGTGTGATAACTTTAACAATATAATTACCAAAATAACTAGGCTAAGGCATAAGTTGGAAAATAGGGAAATGACTGTGAATAATTGGATATGATAGAGTAAACATGGAATTAAGATGAACAAAGATAACGTTAAAGGCACACCTAAACCACTATAAGATAATTACTATACTGCACCACCACTAGTCACCCTAAGGGTTGATCCCGCCTACAAGACTTAATAATGATAATGGTAGTTTCGTGCACCCCTAGCTGCCTTCATAGGTGCCGCCTGCCCCTATCTCCACTAGGTGTACCCACTACCCCCATGCGATCGGCTCCCTAACTCGTAGATACCCGTGCTGGCCCCACAATGGGGTGTATCACTCCCCAAAGTGGTAACCTGATACCGCCAATAATGCACGACTTATACCTACACGATGCAACAACGTCTTACCTACCAGCCCGGGCCCACACACGCATATGAACCCATTGGACTTGCGTTGCCACCGCTAACCCGTTTTGGACTCTTACAGTCAAGCCCAGTATGCGTGTCCCGTCCTCGACTTAGGTCGAGCCCACAAAGATACGTATGGGTAACTGGCTGAAACGGGCCCCTATTACTTGACACAAGCTATCTACCTAAGCTTGGCCCCTCTAGTACATCCCACTTAACCCTCTTCTTATTCATGTTCACTTAAATGTTTCAATTTTTGGTTAAGTATTTCTAATCGTATTTCCAATGCCACCCAAGGCACCCACTAGTTTCCACATGCCACCCAAGGCACCCACTAGTTTCTTAATTCATTAAGACCGTAACCTCATAAAGACCTCCCGTATTAGACTTGCATTTGTGGCATCTAGATTTTCCTTGCGGGTCAGAGCAATCTTACACCACAAACGAGCCTAACCTCGTGTCTTTACAATTGTTACGTATTTAATTTATGCCTAAGACCTCCCACATTAGACTGACATTTGTGGTAGCTGGATTTGCCGGGCGGGTCCGGGCAGTCTTACACCACAAAAGAGCCTAACCTCGTGTCTTAGACGATTAATTACTCCTAATTAATCATTCCCCTATTTGAATTACTTTCCCTATTCAAATTATCAATCAATTCTAAATTTAACTATGGCTATAATTGACTCAATTATGTCCATCCATTTATGGTATGCAAAATCATACCAATTTTCATCACAAATTTATTTTATGCCATTTAAGGCTTTTATGCCAATTCTTAATATTAGATCTTTTTAATATTATCCCATTACCCCCACGTTGTACGTTCGTTCGTTTAACGTAAAATATACGTTAGACTCGAATAGTCTAACTCATAGAATAAAGAGAAAACATCACAACATACATATAGATAAAACTAGATCTAAACATAGGGGTGGACTTGCATTGTGAATGAGGTTCTACATCTAAAACTTGCATAGGCCAAAGTTACAACTTGAATAAAACTACATATGTCATAGATCCAAATCTAAATGTGTAAACTTGTTTAGGTAGTTGTCACAAACTTGCATAAATCATGTATGTCATAGATCTACATCTAAAGGTGTAAACTTACATAGGCAATAACCACAAACTTGCATAACATGATTCATATTCCAAACTCATATATTTATATAAACTTGCATATGTGATTTATGCAACATAACAATGGTGTAAACTTACATCTAAACATGTAAACTAGCATGTAGAATTTAGCATACGACTCACACATGTCATAGCCTAACTTTAGATCAAATTTTCACATAAACTAGATGTCATGAAACATGTAAGGTTACATATAATTTTCCCCAACTTGCATATGATTCATGTCTAAATCAAAATCTAAACTTGCATACATACGTATGATTTATCATATGAATCAACATGACCAAACTAGCATATGAACAACATGATGATTTGATTATACATAAGCCAATCGTAGAATTACAACATAGATGGTAGCATCATAACTTTACAACATAGATGATAACATCACACCATAATATCATAGAATTTTCAACATATATGATAACATCGCAATTTTACAACAAATTATAGCATGCAGTCAATAATTTACATCATATCCATATAATCCACATTATAACTTAATCCAATTAAATTGCTAATTATATTATTAAAGAAATCGAACTCACAACTCAAAGAAGGTCTTGAGTTCTGAATTCTGGGTTCTGAAGTTGTATTAGCTTTCCTTTGAAGTAGATTCGTTGTTAGAATTGAATTGAATTTGATTAGCTTTCTTCCTCTCTAATTGGATGCAAGGTGACGGCATGGAGGCCATGAATCCAATTTTAATTTGATTTTAGGGTTTGAGTCTTCATGTCTTTTTATAGAGTTTAGGCTTAGTTTAAGCCGTACGATCAACCCAGAATTAATGCCAGCCAATCAGAGCAGATCAGAAACCCTAATGAGTCAGCACACAGTCATAAACCGGTCATCAATCAAATCTACCCACGGGGGGGTGCAGGTTGACCCCCAGGTCGAACCTATGGTCGACCTGGTCAGGGTATGTCGACCCTATGGTCGACCTGGCCCTGGAGGGAATTTTCCTGCCTAGCCCATCTGACTCTGAAATTTGAATTTTCTGAAATCTGTTTTGAATTTTCTGAAACTTCCGATGGCCATAACTTCTTCATACGAAATCCAATTCCCGCAAACTTGGACTCTATCTCAACAAGAATTCCGAGACGAACACAATGGCGCAACCCGTTTCCCTTAATTCTCACATATTAGATTAGTTATTCTTTAATTTGTGAACATTAATATTAATAGAAGTACGGGGTGTTACATTCTCCCCTCCTTAAAGGATTTCGCCCCCGAAATCTCCAAGTTAAGGAGAATGCATATCCTAACATCTAAACAACCATCTACTCAACCATCAAACACAGGCGTCCATTGTCCTTATAAAATTCCTAATGCTGTATGAACATATGCAAGAAGTGTGTGTATATGTTCTGTATCTAATGCAAAATCAGGCGGTCTACTGATTCAGTTGACCTCCTTAATGCAAACCAAGATAGTGCCATGCGTCCATTATGTATGCGAAAGAATCCTATTGATACATATTATTTCTACATATGTGCACAACCATTCACCAAAATGCGACATCCATATGATAACATAACCATTATACATCCATTAACTTAAATATGCACACACAATTAATATGCAATATGCAATATGAAGTGACTGAGCCGATCTAGTGGCTAAAATGTGTGAATATGCATCCACGAGCAACCACTAGCAACCACTTGCATACACATGCATCCATCATACATAACATGTCTCAAACACATGTTTCAACCATTGGACTACACTATCTAAAGGTCAAAGATACTAGCGAGAGGACATACTAAAGATAAGATAAGTACAAGCTAAGTGATAAAGGAGAAATTTAAAGGCATACCCTCGAAAAGAAAAGGGTACAATGAACGCATCTTCTCTTCCGTCTCCCAAGTGGCGTTGCTCTCATCATCTCCCCATTGCACTTTGACTAGCTTGACCTCTCGATTCCTCAACTTCTTAATCTCCGACCCAAGAATGCACGTAGGAGCTCGTCGAATCGCCGCATCACGCTCGATCTCCACCTCTCTAAGCAAGCTCGGCTCTGCCACTTCCGCGGTCTCATGCAAGCACTTCCTCAAATGTGATACATGGAATACATCGTGTACACCATGAAATCTCTCGGGCAACTCCACTCTATACGCTATCTGTCCAATTCTCTCCTTAATAGGAAACGACCCTACGAACCTTGGTGCTAACTTCCTAACAGACCCAAAGAGAACCACATTCTGTAATGGAGACACCTTGACAAAGACCATGTCCCCAATATTGAACTCAAGATCTGACCTCCTCTTGTCCGCATAGGATTTCTGCCTACCTTGCGCTGTCTTCATCCTCCTTCGAATCAGATCGATCTTTTCTGAAGTCTCTCTAATCATATTGGGCCAAGCAAGATCTTATCTATAGACTCCCATCAACATGTAGGCGAACGACATGGTCGTCCATAAAGAGCCTCGAACGGTGCCATGCCAATGCTACACTGAAAGCTATTATTGTATGCGAACTCCACCAACGGAAGATGTTCCTCCCATGTACCTCCGAAGTCTAAGACACACAACCTCAGTAAGTCCTCTAGAATACGATTCACCCTCTCGGTCTGGCCGTCCGTCTGAGGATGATATGCGATGCTCAAACATAACTGAGTCCCTACCGCTTCTTGCAAGCTCTTCCAAAACTTGCAAGTGAAGATAGGATCGCGGTCACTCACTATGCTAGAAGGAACACCGTGCAAACGAACTATCTCTCGAATGTATACGGAGGCTGACCATGGAGCAGTCCTCTTACTCTTTACGGGAATGAAATGGGCGCTCTTAGTAAGTCTGTCTACCATGACCCAAATCCCCGTATTACCCTTCCTTGATCTCGGTAACCCATCGAAAAAGTCCATCGAGACACTTTCCCACTTCCATTGTGGGACCTCCAATGGGTGAAGCAACCCACCGGGTTTCTTTTGCTCTGCCTTTACTTGTTGGCACACCAAGCATCAAACGACAAATTCAGCCACATCCCTCTGCATGCCAGTCCAAAAGTAAACTCGTCTCATGTATTGACCCGCATTTTTCGACGATATAATAATTAACTTATTTATTTATTTAAAAAGAGTTTAGAGGATATAATGGTCGTTAATTAAATTATAAGGAATATTTAATTAAATATAATAATTAAATAATATATATAATTCTGAAATAATCAGAATTAGCTGAATTGACAATATAATGTGAAGTGGGCAATTCAAAATATATATTTCAGGTTAGAGTTGAATTATAATGACGAATATATTTAAATAACGACAATTTGAACGTAGAATTATAATATAATTAAAATCGAGCTTGAAATGGCGCTGCAGTTCGATATTTGGCGATTTGAACTTCAACTGAATATACAGGATTCGTTTTAAATCAGATTTCTGTGAAACAAGAAACGTGTGGAGCAGGTGAAGTATATCTTTCTAGTGGAAGAGAAAAATCGGGATTTCGTCGTGTAGATTTTGATTTACGTCCAAATCAAATTTCAGAAAAGTCGCTGTGGAATTCCTTTATAATTTGCAACGCTTTATTTACGTTATAAAAGGGTTTTCGATATAAAACTGAATATCGATAAATCTAAAATCTTAAATATCAAACTGTAAATTCTGATATGATATTCCGGAGCTGTACGATATCATATGTGAAGATATACGATAATATAAATTTATTTATATTTAATTTGATTATATTTAAATATATTTATATATTTAAATGGGTCATCCAGAGCTTTAAAAATAGCCACTTTTGCAAACGAAGTCGGAATTCGACGAAACTAATTTTGTTGGATCCGTAATGTTAAATTACTGTTAGATTTCCAGTTTCGTGATTTTTAGAGTCACTTTGTGGTCGTACGGATTTTTAGAGTGAAAAACAATCAGTATTTTGATAGTTAAAAATACGCTGTGTGAGCATACAAAGTCGGAATTCGACGAAACCAGTTTCGTTGGGACCGTAATGTCGAACTCTAGCTGCATGTCCAGTTTGGTGACTTTTGGGTATCGTGTGTGATCACACGAATTTGTAGAAGTCAAAAACGAATTAACAATGGAGAATATACAGAGAATATTCCTTCTACGAAAATATCTAGATATTTATCCTACCTATAAATACACATCACTTAACACTCTAAACCTAAAATCATTCTTTGAGCCGCCACAAAGTTTTACTCAGAAAATCAAAAACACAGCACAACAAAAATCTCAAAAGAAAATCAAAGTAAAACTCAATAAAATTCCTTAAATCTCATATCTATGTTCATTGAAATCATTGTGAAGAGAGCTTTCAGCCCATACTCGTTCTACCAAGTGCGACGCATTCCGTTCAGCTCGACATTGTTGAGCGCGACCCCTAGGGTTCAATGGTTTGAGGTATAGAGGCAGCGATGTTGGTTTTAAGTATCTCGGTTGAGTTCAGGGTAGAAAACCGCTCCTTACATGCTAAATTTGTGGAAATCCGAGATCAAAGATATCGATCTGGTTACGTACGCCTTCGTGAGCTGTTCGAAAACGTTGCTTAAGGTGGCATCGAGTTGTAAATAGGTGATATAGATTGAAAGAGATTTCGATGATGTGAATTTTAGTGATTTTTAATGGAATTTAAGAAGAGAGATGAAGGAGTTCTTGTGAGGTAAAGGGGCAGTCATGGTGAAAACAAGAGCAGGTCACGATGGGATTCAGAGCAGGAAGAAGGTAATGCGCGGTCTGGGCTTTAGTGGGGGTTAGGTGGGCCGATGTTTTCTTTGGTGAGCCCATGTTATAAGAAATGGATTTAAATAGTTTAGTTTTTAGTTTAAATTTATCAAACTTGTATTTTGTATAACTTCTCCATACTGTATCAGAAATTCGAACCGTAAGTTGCGTTGGGATCGTATGGACGGACACTACACCATGGAGCTGACTGGGGGTGAATCCGAGCTCGTTACAATTTATGGCGAAATAAATTGTCTGTCGAAATCAAATAACGCAAACCATTATTTAACGGTTAACGTGCCAATGTGAGTAAACTCACCAACTCTGAACAGTTATATTTTTATAATGTATTTTTAGAACTGTTAATCATCTGTTGATTGTTGTGTGTTGGTTGACTGATTGAACTGCTATTCAGTTAGTGAAAATTATATATATATATGTAATTATATATATATATATAAACCGTTAAATATTTATATATTGATTCTGCTATCAGAATAATTTATATTGAACTGGAAGTGATGATAATCATATTGTGTAACATCTGTGGATGCTGGGAGACAGGTTGGAGGAATCCGACTGGATTCCTCAACAGTTATATTATTGTTTTTCATATATTGTTATATGATGTGATATAAAATCTGTGGGCGATTATATGTGCTTGGACGATATTGAACATCGTGATTTGATATGATTGAATACCATAACGTACTGAAATGTTGATAAGGGGATTTTCAAAGTGATATTGAAAATAGAATATTTATAAAATGGGATATTTATAAATAAGAGATATTTATAAAGTGGAATATTTGTAAATAAGAAATGTTTATAAATTGGAATATTTATAAATAGGAGATATTCAAAAAGGAAATAATTACAAACCATTTTTTTTTTGAATGGAAAGGCCTGTGTGGCGGGTTTGGGGATTTTCCCGATGCTCCTGTTACAAAGGAGGTTATAGCGAATTTTTCAGAGAAATTAAGGAGTTAGAATATTTCAAGAATAAATTTGAAAAGGGAATATTTGTAAACCATTTACAAATAGAATTGAAAAGGAAACGTTATAAAAAGGGAAAACGTTATAAAGCAGAAACCGTTATAAAGAGGAAAACGTTATAAAAAGGAAATCATTTTTAAAGTGTAGAACCGTTATTTAAAAGTAAATCTTTTCAAATGAATAAAACGTGGTTAAAAGGAGTTAGTCGAATATAGTATTCGAGAAGAGTTAATTCAGTAGAGTTAACCAGTCCAGTAGAGTTAACCAGTTCAGTAGAGTTAACCAGTCCAGTAGAGTTAACCAGTCCAGTAGAGTTAACCAGTCAGGTCTAGTTAACCAGTTGGGTCAAGTTAGTCGAGTTAACCAGTTGGGTTAAGTAAGTCGAGTTAATCAAGTCGAGTTAATCGGTTAGAGTTAACCAGGTAGAGTTAACCAGTTAAAGTTAACCAGGTAGGTTTAACCAGTTAGAGTTAATCAGTTAGAGTTAATCGATTGGAGTTAAAACGAAACTAGAGTTAATCAAATATAGTTATTTGAGACAGAATTAGTCAAACATAGTATTCAGGGTAAGTTGCCATCTCGTACGACTGCTAGCGTAATTCGCAGGGCTGTAAATAGCCTACGGCGGTCGGATGTTTCCTGAGGGAGTCAGGCGTAACCATTGTGATCGCTGCAATCTAGAGTCAAGCGAATGGAGTTAAATCGAATATTAGTTATTCGATAGGAGTTAATCAACTTGAGTTAGATTATCGAGATAAGTTAATCGAGTTAAGTTCTTGAGTTAGATTATCGAGATAAGTTAATCGAGTTAAGTTCTTGAGTTAGATTATCAAGATAAGATAATCGAGTTTAGTTCTTGAGTTAGATTATCGAGATAAGTGAGTCGAGTTAAGTTCGTCAAGTTAAGTTAATCGATGTTAGTTTCGTCGAAGGGAGTTATCGATTATAGTTTAATCGAAAGGAGTATCAATGTTAGTTTCAATCGAAAGGAGTTATCGAATATAGTTTATTCGATGGAGTTAATCGATTAGAGTTAAATCAAAGGAGTTAATCGAATATAGTTTATTCGAATATAGTAAAGGAGTTAATCGAATATAGTTTATTCGAATATAATAAAGGAGTTAATCGAATATAGTTTATTCGAATAAAGTTAGAGGAGTTAATCGAATATAGTTTATTCGAACAGAGTTAAAGGAGTTATCGAATATAGTTTATTCGACAGGAGTTAAGTGAATGGGGTTAATCAAATAGAGTTAATTGAAAAGAGTTAATCGAATATAGTTATTCGAAAGAAAGGTTAAGTAAGGAAGTTAGTAAAAGAAATATAAAGTGAACTTTGCCTATTTCAAGGTTAGAAATGTTGTTCAGTTAAGGTCTGATAGGTAGTTCTACCCCAACTTGATTGGCTTTGTTTTTAACTGAGGAATGTTTAAGGTTCGGCAGTAAAGGATGGTAAAGTGAATTTAGTAATTAAAGAAAATGGTTGAGTTGGCATAGCGATGTTTTATCTAAACATCTGTTTCATCCAAACGTAGAAGTTTGGAAATGTTTTCCAAACAAGAATCAGAAATGATTTCTAAATACAGAAAACAAGGAATGGAAATGTTTCCAGTGTTAATAACGTATATTTTCTGAATATAGAAAATAGCAAATGTTGAACATAGGGAAACAGGAGATGTAAAATGAACTAAAGAGATAAATGTTAAATGATGTTTGTTTGATATAATTTCCATCTGGAAATAATATCATTGTTTGCACACTTGTTTTCTTTGATAGTTAGATCACAGACTATCGAAGTTTTGACCATTTTTAACGTTGTTAATATGGAGAGACCGGTTGGATTATTATCCGAAGAACCACTCTGTATTGGCATAAGCGTTGCGAATCATTTATGCCAAAGATAATTGAAGACGGAGTAAAATGCAAGGGCTGTTGTATAAGTCTTAGATAACAGTGACTAAAATGGATATACTGAATAGTGCCTTCGGTTTGTCCAGTCCCAGGACAACTTTTATGGACGAAGGTCTGACAGAGTATATCCAATGAATCGCGTAAGTTGATCTTTTCAAACGTATTCACGTTTGGTGGCGGAGGAATTCATTTCTCTTAGCTGTATACCCGTGTTATTTTTGAATAAGTCAATTTGTGATTTGGCGGGTATGACGATGTGACATTCTAAGTGAATGGGGATGACTTGTGTGGATGAATGTCTGACAGAGTATTTCCAGAGAGGTCACGTACATGGATTTCTTCAACCGTACCAAGAGTGGAAGCGGAGAAGGAAACTTCTTTTAGCTGACATGTAATGTATGGTTGTAGACGTCAATTAGTGATTTTCGATGGATCTGAGAGTGTGGCATTCGAAGTGAATATGATGTGATGATAAAGCGTAGCTTCTAGCCTCATCAACCGGTAAATGACAGAAATCGGGCAGGCAACATGGCTAAGTCGGTCGCACCGAAGTAGGGTGTATAATCACCTATCTAGAGAATATTCATTTGTTTCTTAAATCTATTAATGTTGTCCCATATATATACGGGAACGGTTGCTGATCCCAACTGTTGGTGATATACATTCGATACACTCCAGCAAAATGAGTGGTCGGTCATGTGTGGCTGAGTTACAAGATGTTCTTGTTGAACTCCTGTGTATCGTTCCTAGAGTACACTAGCAGAAGGTGGTTCCATACCTTGTCATAGTTGGAAATCCATTATCCAATACGTGCTTGCGATTTTGATTGTATACTATATATGTAGAATGTGAGATGAAAGCGTTTCTGCTAGATTGATATATATTTGTACTTAGACATTATTATAATATCAGAATGATATTGCTTGTCAAAGATGTTGGATTCTCATAAGGGAAAAACCCGTTCCGTATTCACGGCGTGGTCTTATGAGATATCATATATATGCTAAACTGTGTTAAACTATTTTACTCACACCAGTCCCATGACTGACCCGGAGATTACTTTGTTGTTTTCCCTAAACTTTAGGGTGCCTAAATTTGTACGGGCAGTCAAATAGTCGGGATTTACAGATATACTTGAAGAGCTGGAGCAGGAGGCTTCTGGATCATATAGCTATAGTTTATTTCCGCTGTGTTGTGAGTGTTGTACTCTGATAAGTGTTATTGTATACATAACTGTTATTTTTCAAAGTTATGTTATCTATTATATGTTATTCGTTCCGCTGTGAGGTTCGTGTTACTCTGATGTTGTGTTCTTCTTCTTCTTCTATTCTAAGATTCTATCTTATCTATTCTCACCCTCTAATTTCTTTCATTAATTACCGGGATTTTTCGATGTTTTGGTTATCGACATCGAGCTTATGTCGATAACCAAAATCGCTCAAAATCCGGGTCGTTATAGTTGGTATCAGAGCTTAAGTTAAGAATTACCTTGGCTCTGTGGCGTGACTCGGTAGAGATAGGGTTAGTAATACCCTAGATTGAGTTTGAGTGTATATATACGAGTGCGTATTTGTATTTGATATAAAAATGGTTTTATATTGTGGGGATTCATTGGTTGAGTTGTTGATGAGTTCTGGTCGATCAGTTTGATCCACTGTATCGGTAGGAGTTTAAAAACACTCGAATACGATGGGTCGACACGATATGTTTTGAAAAGAGGGTAAATTAAAATAAGTTTACCCAAATTATATCCTGATACAGAGGGAATATATATTAGATATATTGATTGTTATTATAATCGAGCAAGATTATAAATTAAATGGTTTTGTAATTAACCAACCAGAATCCATATGAGTGAAATATATGGAATCGAAATAAATTAAATCTGAAATTTAAATCAGAATTGGAATTAAAATCCCAGAGATTGGAAAAGTGTTTGTAAATAAATCTGGATTAAGTATAAGAGAATTTTAAAATTTTGGGAGATTTTAAATTGTTACAAACATTGAAAGGATATTTTGAAATGAGTTTCAAAATGGAAATGATTTAGAAATGGTTTTAGAAGTGATATAGTATTGAACTCACTTCGATAGCTGGAAAATAATTCTGATGATGACTGCAGCATCATCAGTGTTCATTTTCAAGTTGATAAGTGACGGATTACCACCGAGGATTTTGTTTTTGAATTGTTTGAGAAAAACAAATTGTTTTGGTACTTTGAAATAAACACTTTGATTTTTGATATGATAAAGTGATTTAAAATTCCCAGGAAAAGATTGTTGAATTAAAACCAATTTGAATTAAAGGTTGGAAAAGTAATTGGAATTAAAATTGAAATCAATTAGGTGAAAATTGAAGTAAATTGGGTTAGAATGATATCAAGACAAATTGGATTGATGAGTTAAGAATTTGAAATCAAGAATTGGGCTTTGATTTGAAATGAAATTCGACTTAGGTATAAGCGAATGGTTGAATTTGTGGATAAGAATTGATTGGAGTTTGATTGAAAATACACCGGTATATGTTGGATTGATAACAGGTGAAAGTGATAGAGTTAATATACCTGACAAAAAGGTACAAGTTTATATTTGATATAAGCATGAGATTTATGAGCCGAATTGGCAAGCCGCTTGGCTGTTTGACTTTCTTTTGGGTTGGAGAAGGCCTAGAGAGGCGAGTTGTGGTTTTACCGATAGGGCTGTACAAAGGAGGGTATGGCGAAATTTTCCGGAAATTTAAAGTGTTAGAAAATTTTCAGAATTTTTGAAAATTTTAGTTAGTCGGAATGAATAAATATTTTAGTCGATATTAATTGGTTTAGTTGAAATCAGAAATAAGGGGTAAACAAATCTTAGGAATTCCAATAGATAGGGTCGTCCTCTGAATTAGCAATTTTGAGGACGAAATTATTTTAAGTGGGGAAGAATGTAATGACCCGCATTTTTCGACGATATAATAATTAATTTATTTAATTATTTAAAAAGAGTTTAGAGGATATAATGGTCGTTAATTAAATTATAAGGAATATTTAATTAAATATAATAATTAAATAATATATATAATTCTGAAATAATCAGAATTAGCTGAATTGACAATATAATGTGAAGTGGGAAATTCAAAATATATATTTTAGGTTAGAGTTGAATTATATTGACGAATATATTTAAATAACTACAATTTGAATGTAGAATTATAATATAATTAAAATCGAGCTTGAAATGGCGCTGCAGTGCGATATTTGGTGATTTGAACTTCAACTGAATATACAGGATTCGTTTTAAATCATTTTTCTGTGAAACAAGAAACGTGTGGAGCTGGTGAAGTATATCTTTCTAGTGGAAGAGAAAAATCGGGATTTCGTCGTGTAGATTTTGATTTACGTCCAAATCAAATTTCAGAAAAGTCGCTATGGAATTCCTTTATAATTTGCAACGCTTTATTTACGTTATAAAAGGGTTTTCGATATAAAACTGAATATTGATAAATCTAAAATCTTAAATATCAAACTGTAAATTCTGATATGATATTCTGGAGCTGTACGATATCATATGTGAAGATATACGATAATATAAATTTATTTATATTTAATTTAATTATATTTAAATATATTTATATATTTAAATGGGTCATCCAGAGCTTTAAAAATAGCCACTTTTGCAAACGAAGTCGGAATTCGACGAAACTAATTTTGTTGGATCCGTAATGTTAAATTATTGTTAGATTTCCAGTTTCGTGATTTTTAGAGTCACTGTGTGGTCGTACGGATTTTTAGAGTGAGTAGCAGTCAGTATTTTGATAGTTAAAAATACCTTGTGTGAGCATACAAAGTCGGAATTCGACGAAACCAGTTTCGTTGGGACCGTAATGTCAAACTCTAGCTGCATGTCCAGCTTGGTGCTTTTTGGGTATCGTGTGTGATCACACGAATTTTTAGAAGTCAAAAACGAATTAACAATGGAGAATATACCGAGAATATTCCTTCTACGAAAATATCTAGATATTTATCCTACCTATAAATACACATCAGTTAACACTCTAAACCTAAAATCATTCTTTGAGCCGCCACAAAGTTTTACTCAGAAAATCAAAAACACAGCACAACAAAAATCTCAAAAGAAAATCAAAGTGAAACTCAATAAAATTCCTTAAATCTCATATCTATGTTCATTGAAATCATTGTGAAGAGAGCTTTCAGCCCCTACTCGTTCTACCAAGTGCGACGCATTCTGTTCAGCTCGACATTGTTGAGCGCGACTCCTAGGTTCAATGGTTTGAGGTATAGAGGAAGCGATGTTGGTTTTAAGTATCTCGGTTGAGTTCAGGGTAGAAAACCGCTCCTTACATGCTAAATTTGTGGAAATCCGAGATCAAAGATATCGATCTGGTTACATACGCCTTTGTGAGCTGTTCGAACGCGTTGTTGAAGGTGGCATCGAATTGTAAATTGGTGATATAGATTGAAAGAGATTTCGATGATGTGAATTTTAGTGATTTTTAATGGAATTTAAGAAGAGAGATGAAGGAGTTCTTGTGAGGTAAAGGGGCATTCATGGTGAAAACAAGAGCAGGTCACGATGGGATTCTGAGCAGGAAGAAGGTAATGCGCGGTCTGGGCTTTTGTGGGGGTTAGGTGGGCCGATGTTTTCTTTGGTGAGCCCATGTTATAAGAAATGGATTTAAATAGTTTAGTTTTTAGTTTAAATTTATCAAACTTGTATTTTGTATAACTTCTCCATACTATATTAGAAATTCGAACCGTAAGTTGCGTTGGGATCGTATGGACGGACACTACACATGGAGCTGACTGGGAGTGAATCCGAGCTCGTTACAATTTATCGCGAAATAAATTGTCCGTCGAAATCAAATAACGCAAACCATTATTTAACGGTTAACGCGCCAATGTGAGTAAAACTCACCAACTCTGAACAGTTATATTTTTATAATGTATTTTTAGAACTGTTAATCATCTGTTGATTGTTATGTGTTGGTTGATTGATTGAACTGCTAGTCAGTTAGTGAAAATTATATATATAAGTATATGTAATTATATATATATAAACCATTAAATATTTATATATTGATTCTGCTATCAGAATAATTTATATTGAATTGGAAGTGATGATAATCATATTGTGTAACATCTGTGGATGTAGGGAGACAGGTTGGAGGAATCCGACTGGATTCCTCAATAGTTATTTTATTGTTTTTCATATATTGTTATATGATGTGATATAAAATCTTTGGGCGATTATATGTGCTTGGACAATATTGAACATCGTGATTTGATATGATTGAATACCATAACATACCGAAATGTTGAAAAGGGGATTTTCAAAGTGATATTGAAAATAGAATATTTATAAAATGGGATATTTATAAATAAGAGATATTTATAAAGTGGAATATTTATAAATAAGAAATGTTTATAAATTGTAATATTTATAAATAGGAGATATTCAAAAAGGAAATAATTACAAACCATTTTCTTTTTGAATGGAAAGGCCTGTGTGGCGGGTTTGGGGATTTTCCCGATGCTCCCGTTAAAAAGGAGGTTATGGCGAATTTTTCAGAGAATTTAAGGAGTTAGAATATTTCAAGAATAAATTTGAAAAGGGAATATTTGTAAACCATTTACAAATAGAATTGAAAAGGAAACATTATTAAAAGGGAAAACGTTATAAAGCAGAAACCGTTATAAAGAGGAAAACGTTATAAAAAGGAAATCATTTTTAAAGTGTAGAACCGTTATTTAAAAGTAAATCTTTTCAAATGAATAAAACGTTGTTAAAAGGAGTTAGTCGAATATAGTAGTCGAGAAGAGTTAATTCAGTAGAGTTAACCAGTCCAGTAGAGTTAACCAGTTCAGTAGAGTTAACCAGTCCAGTAGAGTTAACCAGTCCAGTAGAGTTAACCAATCAGGTCGAGTTAACCAGTTGGGTCAAGTAAGTCGAGTTAACCAGTTGGGTTAAGTAAGTCGAGTTAATCAAGTCGAGTTAATCGGTTAGAGTTAACCAGGTAGAGTTAACCAGTTAAAGTTAACCAGGTAGGTTTAACCAGTTAGAGTTAATCAGTTAGAGTTAATCGATTAGAGTTAAAACGAAACTATAGTTAATCAAATATAGTTATTTGAGACAGAATTAGTCAAACATAGTATTCAGGGTAAGTTGCCATCTCGTACGACTACTAGCGTAATTCACAAGGCTGTAAATAGCCTACGGCGATCGGATGTTTCCTGAGGGAGTCAGGCGTAACCATTGTGATCGCTGCGATCTAGAGTCAAGCGAATGGAGATAAATCGAATATTAGTTATTCGATACGAGTTAACCAACTTGAGTTAGATTATCGAGATAAGTTAATCGAGTTAAGTTCTTGAGTTAGATTATCGAGATAAGTTAATTGAGTTAACTTCTTGAGTTAGATTATCAAGATAAGATAACCGAGTTAATTTCCTGAGTTACATTATCGAGATAAGTGAGTCGAGTTAAGTTCGTCGAGTTAAGTTAATCGATGTTAGTTTCATCGAAGGGAGTTATCGATTATAGTTTAATCGAAAGGAGTATCAATGTTAGTTTCAATCGAAAGGAGTTATCGAATATAGTTTATTCGATGGAGTTAATCGATTAGAGTTAAATCAAAGGAGTTAATCGAATATAGTAAAGGAGTTAATCGAATATAGTTTATTCGAATATAGTAAAGGAGTTAATCGAATATAGTTTATTCGAATAGAGTTAGAGGAGATAATCGAATATAGTTTATTCGAATAGAGTTAGAGGAGTTATCGAATATAGTTTATTCGACAGGAGTTAAGTGAATTGGGTTAATCAAATAGAGTTAATTGAAAAGAGTTAATCGAATATAGTTATTCAAAAGAAAGGTTAAGTAAGGAAGTTAGTTAAAGAAATATAAAGTGAACTTTGCCTATTTCAAGGTTAGAAGTGTTGTTCAGTTAAGGTCTGTGAGGTAGTTCTACCCCAACTTGATTGGCTTCGTTTTTAACTGAGGAATGGTTAAGGTTCGGCAGTAAAGGATGGTAAAGTGAATTTAGTAATTAAAGAAAATGGTTGAGTTGGCATAGCGATGTTTTATCTAAACATCTGTTTAATCCAAACGTAGGAGTTTGGAAATGTTTTCCAAACAAGAATCATAAATGTTTTGTAAATACAGAAAACAAGGAATGGAAATGTTTCCAGTGTTAATAACGTATATTTTCTAAATATAGAAAATAGCAAATGTTGAATATAGGGAAACAGGAGATGTAAAATGAACTAAAGAGATAAATGTTAAATGATGTTTGTTTGATATAATTTCCATCTGGAAATAATATCGTTGTTTGCACACTTGTTTTCTTTGATAGTTAAATCACAGACTATCGAAGTTTTGACCATTTTTAACGTTGTTAATATGGAGAGATTGGTTGGATTATTGTCCAAAGAACCACTCTGTATTGGCATAAGCGTTGCGAATCATTTATGCCAAAGATAATTGAAGACGGAGTAAAATGCAAGGGCTGTTGTATAAGTCTTAGATAACAGTGACTAAGATGGATATACTGAATAGTGCCTTCGGTTTGTCCAGTCCTAGGACAACTTGTATGGACAAAGGTCTGACAGAGTATATCCAATGGATCGCGTAAGTTGATCTGTTCAAACGTATTCACATTTGGTGGCGGAGGAATTCGTTTCTCTTAGCTGTATACCCGTGTAATTTTTGAATAAGTCAATTTGTGATTTGGCGGGTATGACGATGTGACATTCTAAGTGAATGAGGATGACTTGTGTGGATGAATGTCTGATAGAGTATTTCCAGAGAGGTCACGTACATGGATTTCTTCAACCGTACCAAGAGTGGAAGCGGAGAAGGAAACTTCTTTTAGCTGACACGTAATGTATGGTTGTAGACGTAAATTAGTGATTTTCGATGGATCTGACAATGTGGCATTCGAAGTGAATCTGATGTGATGATAAAGCGTAGCTTCTAGCCTTATCAACCGATAAATGACAGAAATCGGGCAGGCAGCATGGCTAAGTCGGTCGCACCGAAGTAGGGTGTATAATCACCTATCTAGAGAATATTCATTTGTTTCTTAAATCTATCAATGTTGTCCCATATATATACGGGAACGGTTGCTGATCCCAACCGTTGGTGATATACATTCGATACACTCAAGCAAAATGAGTGGTCGGTCATGTGTGGCTGAGTTACAAGATGTTCTTGTTGAACTCCAGTGTATCGTTCCTAGAGTACACTAGCAGAAGGTGGTTCCATACCTTGTCATAGTTGGAAATCCATTATCCAATACGTGCTTGCGATTTTGATTGTATACTATATATGTAGAACGTGAGATGAAAGTGTTTCTGCTAGATTGATATATATTTGTACTTAGACATTATTATAATATCAGAATGATATTGCTTGTCAAAGATGTTGGATTCTCATAAGGGAAAAACCCGTTCCGTATTCACGGCGTGGTCTTATGAGATATCATATATATGTTAAACTGTGTTAAACTATTGTACTCACACCAGTCCCATGACTGACCCGGAGTTTACTTTGTTGTTTTCCCTAAACTCTTGGGTGCCTAAATTTGTACGGGCAGTCAAGTAGTCGGGATTTACAGATATACTTGAAGAGCTGGAGCAGGAGGCTTCGGGATCATATAGCTATAGTTTATTTCCGCTGTGTTGTAAGTGCTGTACTCTGATAAGTGCTATTGTATACATAACTGTTATATTTCAAAGTTATGTTATCTATTATATGTTATTCGTTCCGCTGTGAGGTTCGTGTTACTCTGATGTTGTGTTCTTCTTCTTCTTCTATTCTAAGTTTCTATCTTATCTATTCTCACCCTCTAATTTCTTTCATTAATTACCGGGATTTTTCGATGTTTTGGTTATCGACATCGAGCTTATGTCGATAACCAAAATCGCTCAAAATCCGGGTCGTTACATCTCATGTCCATATACATCTTGTCCTCACCTGGATGGATAGTCATCTTCGAACGATGTGCATCATCAAGAATGGTCTTCCTCAAATTCTCGTCCTGTGGTACACAAAGTCTACCGTCCCTACGTAACCAACCCTTATCATCTAGGTTATACCTACGGAGATGGCTCGATGACCCCCCCCCCCTTTTGAGCTTCTCTACTAACTCAACCAACTGTAGGACATCTTGCTGTGCCTCACCAATCCGTCCCAAAAGCATAGGTCTGACCTCCAAGGATTCTAGCAAACCGGGTACAAAGTCAATGGAAGGTATAAAGTCGAATGTAGAGATGAACCCTAAGCTTCGTTGCTCAACAAACAACAGACTCAAGGATAACCTCTTTCTACTTAAGGTGTCTGCCACCACATTACCCTTGCCAGGGGTATATGCTATCTCGAAATCATAGGATGCTAAGTATTCCATCCACATTTGCTGCCTTAAGTTCAAGTCTTTCTGAGAGAACAAGTATTTTAGCGATTTGTGGTCAGTGAACAATTCGAAATTTTCGCCAAAAAGATAATGGCGCCAAGACTTAAGCGCGAAAACAATAGCGGCCAACTCTAGGTCATGCGTAGGGTAATTTATCTCATGCACTCTCAACTGGCTTCCACCATAGGCTATTACCCTTCCCTCTCGCATTAAGACTGCGCCTAGTACTGTGCCACAAGCATCGGTATAAACGGTAAATGGCTTACTCCCATCTGGCAGCACTAAGACTGGGTCTGTGGTCAAAGCTCTCTTTAAACGTTGGAACGCATCATCACAATCTACGTCCTAAGTGAAAACTAGGTTCTTCTTCGTCAAGCATTTAATGGGGCTGATATTTTTGCGAAGTCTTTGATAAACTTCCTATAGTAGCCAGCCAACCCTAAGAAACTCCTTATCTTGGTAGTATTTTTAGGGACCTTCCAATCTTGGATGGCCACTATCTTCACGGGATCCACAGCTATTCCTTCTTTGGAAACCACGTGCCCTAAGAATCGCACTTCCTTCCTCCAAAAGTGACATTTAGAAAATTTAGCTTTAAGGCTATGTGCTCGAAGGGTCTCCAACACTTCCCTAAGATGTAGGGCATGCTCTTCCTCGCTTTTAGAAAAGATCAAGATGTTGTCCACAAAGACTACCACGAATTTATTAAGGTACTCCCTAAGCACCCTACTCATCAAGTCAACAAATAAGCAGGGGCGTTTGTCAAGCCGAAGGGCATCACAAGCCACTCGAAGAAGCCGTCTGGAGTCCTAAAGGCAGTCTTTTCTATGCTATCCTCAGCCACTCTCAACTGATGGAAACCAGTGGCTAAGTCCAACTATGAAAATACTGAGGCGCCAACTAACTGATCGAAGAGATCGTCAATCCTCGGCAGTGGGTGCCTATTCTACTTAGTAAGCTTATTAAGTTTTCTATAGTCCACATAAAGTCTAAAGGACCCATCTTCCTTCGTGGCAAATACTACTGGAGCACCCCACTCCGATATACTACGTCTGATGAACCCCTTCTCAAGTAATTCTTTCACCTGCTTACTGAGTTCTCTTCTCTCTCTTGGAGCCATGTAGCGCACTGGTAATGCATTTAGCTTTACATTATCTACTAGATATATTCGAAAGTCTATCTCACGTTTTGGGGGTAAACTCCTCACCTCATCAAAGACATCAACATATTCACGGACTATACGAACAGAATGTAAATCATCATCAGATGCGTCAAGGGATTCTAGGTAGCTAAGCATTATTGGACCTCTAGGGTCACAAGAAATATGAAGGGTCTTTCCACAACGAGTCAACAATCTAACCACCCTTCTTTCACAATCTAGGATGGCCCCGTATCTAGTTAGCTAATCCATACCTAGAATCAGCCGTAGTCCATGAAGCCAAGAACAAAGGCGTTGCATTCAAACTCAACGCCCAAGATAAACACTCTCAAATCCCGACAGATCATAGAAAGATGAGCTGAACCACCAATAGGATTTGAGACTACTAAGGGATCTGTAACTAGACTAGTTTCTAGGTGCAGTGTTTCAACTAATGATGTAGAAATAAATGAACGTGATGCACCAGAATCGAATAAAGTACTGACAAGATGATCAAACAGAAAAACTAAACTTTCAACGGAAATTGCTCTACCTCGTTCTTGCAGCGGTGGGACCACGAGACCCTGAACTTGCCCCCTTGCCTGCCCTGGTGCCATAAGAGTCTGCACCTGTCCTCCCAAGGTAGACCCTGCCCTATGCCCTTTCTTTGGGCATTCCTTAATTAGATGTCCCGCTTCGCCACATTTGAAACATCAAGTCTTCTTTTTCTTCCTACAATCTTTGCTTAGATGGCCTGGCGTCCCACTGTTAAAACATCTCTTCTTCCCCTTACCATTGTTGCCTTTTCCACCTTTCTTGTTTTGTTGTTGCTGTTGCGGTTTCTTTTGATCCCCTTTCTTCTCGGATGACTTATTAGTATTGGTGCCCTTCTCCTCTTCATGCATAAGCGTCATGTCAACTAGTCTCTCAAAGGTAGCCCCCATGGGGATGTGGGTCATAGCTAACCCACAAAGTGGCTCGTTCAAACCCTTAACAAATCTCAGGGCCTTCTTTTCTGGTGTATTCACCAAGTCCAAGCCAAATCTTGCCAACTGATTGAACTTGTTGATGTATTCTTTCACTGATAGATTCCCTTGCTTTAACGCCAAAAACCTTTCCATGTATTCTCTTCAGCCCGTGAGAGAAACTTCGCCTCAAACCTCTGCCTAAAATATGTCCATGTATCGATTGGACGTTCTCCATTAGTGACCTCCCACCAAAACGAGGCCTCATCCTTCATTAGCCAGGCAGCTAACTGGACCTTTCTTCCATCTTCCACTTCACAGATCCCAAACAATTCTTCCACCTCCTTTAGCCAATTATGAGCTTCAACAAATGTCTCCGTCCCGTGAAAAGGTTCTCCATCCATTGACCGAAAGTCCTTACATATCTTAGCAAAAGTATCGACGCAAGGAGGAGGAGGAGGAGGAGCATTTAATGTACCTATGGTGGCAGCCCTAGTCTCCAAATACCTCCTAAACCATCCTGGTATTGGTATCCCCTCGGGTATCTTGGGAATTCCATACATGCTGAAACGAAAAAGGAAAGATTCAATACAAAAGCACCAAAGGAAAGATATATGGCTCTTGGGGTTATGCTTTCTAAAATAAGCTTTTCTCTTGAAAATACTTTCCTTAAAACATACATTTGAAGGTATTTCTTTATAAAAGTTGTTTTTCAAAAACACTTTTCAAAATTCATATATGTTCTGGTAACCTTCAGCTCTAATACCACGTGTAACACCCTACGTCCATTAATGTGACTCACAAAGGGAATGCATTAACTTCCATGGAGCATTTTAAGTATGTATAGAACAGAAACTTAACAACAAGACAGATATAAATAGTACTTAAAACTTTAAAACTTTGTTCATTGCAGCGGTAAACACATAAGTTTGATTACATCATCAAAAACCAGAGTCAAAGTACATAATATCCATCTTGACAAAATCAAAGTACATAAATTGAAAGACATAAACCCAGTACAAAATAGCCACAAATAAGAGAAGCTAAACTTTACTTCAGCGATCCAAGCAGTCTTCTAAAAGCAAGAGACACAACTGTCCAAAATCAAGCTCCACTGGTGTTAGTTCCAACCTGAGCATCGGGGGGTGGGGGGGAGAGGAGGAAATAAAGGGGGTCAGACATAAAGTCTGGCGAGTGCGATAACTTTAATAATATAATTACCAAAATAACTAAGCTGAGGCATAAGTTGGAAAATAGGGAAATGACTATGAATAATTGGATATGACAGAGTAAACAAGGAAATAAGAAGAACAAAGATAACGTTAAAGGCGCACCTAAACCACTATAAGATAATTACTATACTGCACCACCACTAGTCACCCTAAGGGTTGATCCCACCTACAATGTAATAACCCGGAAATTCTGGGCCAGTTTAAAATTTTTACTTTGGCAATTTTGGCGAATTTTGAATATTTAAAATGGATTATTTTAAATAATATCGACGAGAAATTCATTTTGAATATAATTAGAACGTATATATTATATACGCCGTCGTTAGAATATAAATATTTATATATAATTATAAATAGAATTGAAAATGGCGCGGTAGTTCGATAATTCGATTTCAAACTTCAATTGAATGTACCGGGTGCAAAGCAATCCGGATTTTAGTGAAACTAAAAACATTAGGATCTATTTGATAATATCTTTCCAACGAATCCGACAAATCAAGATTTCATTGCGGGAATCAAAAGATATGTCCAGTTGAAAATCCTGAATAGTCGCTATGGAATTCAGGCCCTTAAAAATAGGAATTTTGCAAATGACCTCGGATTTCGACGAAACCACTTTTGTTGGATCCGCAGTGTTAAATTATTGCTAGATTCCAAATTTCATATTCTTTCGAATCAATATGTGAGCGTGGTAAAGGAAAACGCGTTTGACCAGTTTCAGTTGATTTTAATCGACTGGAAAATAGCCATTTTTCTAACAGTCTCAGAATTCGACGAAATTAGTTTTGTTAGGACCGTATCGTTAATACGAAGCTAGAAAATATTTTTATTGAATTTTTAGAGTTAGTATGTGACCCCGGTAATTTGAAATGTACGTTTAAAATTCAATATAATGATTTAAATGTAAATTCAAAGGAAACTGATTCAAGCAATCGAATCAGCTTGCGATACATATCCCATTGTGTTCGGAATGGGGGTAATTAGCTATGGACGACAGGCGGTGGGTCTCGTTTCGAGGTCGAAATAAAAAGTTGCTTTATTGAATAAATAAATAAAATAAATAATATAAATAGTTTTCAATAACCCCCCCCCCCTCTCTCATTTATTCCCACGGTCAAAAATCAGTCCACCCCCACGTTCCAATTTTTCTTTCTCCCCCCCCTTCGATCGGGCCTGGCGATCGACGCCTCCACCGGGCTGTGGCCTCGCCGCCGCGCCTCAGGCGAACAAGCCCCCTCCTTCCCCGCTTCTCCTTCCTCTTCTCCTCCTCTTCTCCTTCCCACTTTCCCCCTTTTCTTCGCTGCGCGAGCTCAAGGCAACGAAGCCGCCGATGGCCATCCTCCACCACCTCCGAAGCACCCGACCCCCCCTGCGCACTCCCTCCACCTCCAGCGTGAAGCGAGCTCCACCCCCCCCTCTAGAAAAAGAAAACACAATGAGTTTTTATTATTTAAATATTATTTAATTCTCTTCAGTTTTTTTTATATATGATAAGGAATAGAGAAAAAGAGTTTACATTTTTATAGAGTATAAGCTTTGATTTTTAAAATAGTAAAGTTTAGATTTAACAAATTTTAGGGTTTTGAATTTAGAAGAAAATTAGATTTTTGCATAGAGAAAGTTATAATTTTTTTTATAAATCAAAAGGGTTAATTTTTAATTAACTAAAGATGCGATTTTTATAATGTAAGCATCGTAGGAAAATATGATTTTTGAAAATAAAAATAAGTGATTTTGAATACATATATAATGATATAAAGATATAATTTTTACTTATATTTTTAGCATATAAAGATTAGAACTTTATTGATATGAGCAAGGATAAAAAGATATAATTTTTTTTATGGAAGGTGGCGGAATAAAAATATAATTTTTGCATGATAGGAATATTAAAAATATCATCTTTATATGTGTAGAAAAACAAAAATGAGATTTTTATAAAGATGAAATCTTTAAATTTGAAACGGCGAAGTCTATGTTTTTATAAAGGCGAAATCTTTATTTTAGAAAAGGCGAAATCTTTATACGGAAAATAGCGTGATAAAAATATAATTTTTATCTATATAACATAGTAATAAAAGAGTAGATTTTTATATATTGAATAGCGAAGTAAAAATTCGATTTTTACATAGGTAGTGGCTACGGGCAACGAAGATAACGAAGATGCGATGACGATGAAGATTTATATCAAAGAAGAGTCAAGATGATTGGATAGCTATCGGTGAGAACTTCTCACCTTTCAATTTCATTTCTATTTATATATATATACTAGGATGCAGACGGTGCTTAGTAGCACCCGACACAATCGTCCACAGACCATGGACTTGTTTGTTTGGTTGCATAGCTTAGTTATATGATTTGATTTGAATTTGGTTGTTTGGTGATTTTGATTGATGTGTGAATGGCGTGGGCCTTCACTAGACCGGGGATAAGGCTAGGCCTCGTCCCGTTTCTAGTATCGTGCCGTTATGCCGCCGAAATTTTCTAAAATAAATTAGAAAAATAAAACTATCATTTTATTTAAAGAACGAACTGAATAGATGTTCATATGTTAAAATAAAATGTTTTATCGTTAAAAATATAATTTTTAACGTGAATGTGAATAAATAAAATATTCATTTACAAACCGGACGGTTTGTTTACGTACACCTATTTGAAGGACATTGATTGGGTCGATAAATTTTACACATCGCCCAACTACACAAATAAAATCTGTGTTTGATTGTTTGAAACCCCACACGGGTGTTAGGATGAAATTTGAAGTTCACTCATCCTGATTGGTTAAATAGGTCGATCGATTGATTGACAGGCTGTTATAAGCGTTAGATATTTATATTTGATGCTTATACAGTGTAGTGCACTTTGGTTGATGGTTGATTATCTTTCAATGCTATTATATACATGTGATGTATGAAAATCCATATAATTAATTTTATATGGTGATTGATTGGGCCTCATTCCAATTTAGAAAATAAAGAAAATATAAAGTAAAGGTTCATGTGTTGACTATACTCATCCGTTGAGATTAGTCATGTGTTGAACGAATTATTTTTATAACAAAATTTACATCTTTATCAATATAAAATAAAGGTTCATGTGTTGACTATACTCATCCGTTGATATTAGTCATGTGTTGAACGAATTATTTTTATAATAAAATTTACATCTTTATCAATATAAAATAAAGGTTCATGTGTTGACTATACTCATCCGTTGATATTAGTCTTGTGTTGAACGAAATATTTTTATAATAAAATTTATATCTTTATCAATATAAAATAAGGTTGATGTGTTGACTATACTCATCCGTTGAGATTAGTCATGTGTTGAACGAATTATTTTTATAATAAAATTTACATCTTTATCAATGTAAAATAAAGGTTCATGTGTTGACTATACTCATCCGTTGAGATTAGTCATGTGTTGAACGAATTATTTTTATAATAAAATTTACATCTTTATCAATATAAAATAAAGGTTCATGTGTTGACTGTACTCATCCGTTGAGATTAGTCATGTGTTGAACGAAATATTTTTATAATAAAATTTATATCTTTATCAATATAAAATAAGGTTCATGTGTTGACCGTACTCATCCGTTGAGATTAGTCATGTGTTGAACGAAATATTTTTATAATAAAATATTTGAAAATAGAAATTGATGAAGCCGTGTTGATTAGATTTACGCCATTTTGACGTGAACGATATTTATATCGATTTTATTTATTTCGAAATGAATTGAATATATAACGATTTCGAAATGAATTGAATATATAACGATTTCGAAATGAATTGAATATATAACGATTTCGAAATGAATTGAATATATAACGATTTCGAAATGAATTGAATATATAACGATTTCGAAATGAATTGAATATATAACGATTTCGAAATGAATTGAATATATAACGATTTCGAAATGAATTGAATATATAACGATTTCGAAATGAATTGAATATATAACGATTTCGAAATGAATTGAATATATAACGATTTCGAAATGAATTGAATATATAACGATTTCGAAATGAATTGAATATATAACGATTTCGAAATGAATTGAATATATAACGATTTCGAAATGAATTGAATATATAACGATTTCGAAATGAATTGAATATATAACGATTTCGAAATGAATTGAATATATAACGATTTCGATTTGAATAGAATAGAAAACCAATTTGATTTCAATTGAATATATAATGAATTTGATTCAAATAGAAAACGAAACGAATTTGATTTGAATAGAAAATGAATTTGAATCGGATATAAAACCAATTTGAATTGAATTGAATTGAAAACGAATTGAAAGCGAATTGAAATGAATTCAAATTTAATTGAAATTTGAATCGAACGGAAATGAATTTTAAAACGAATTTATAAAGAAGAATTCAATTTTGATTTGAATTGAAATGGAAGTTGAAATTGTTTTTGAAACGAATTTAAAACTATTCATATAAATCGTTTTAAGTGGAAATCGACGGAATATATATTATATATATTTTATATATAATATAATGGCCTGAATAGAACGCGCCACGCCGCGGCAGTTCGTAAATTTCGACCATTTATTTCAAACGGACATTTCGGGAGATCCGACCGTCGGATTCTCCTAAAACCGGAACCGTTGGGTTCGTATCGAAAAGAGCTTTCTAACGAATATTAGGAATTCAAAATCTAACGGTTGGATTTGGAGATACGTCCAAATCAAATTCGAAAAAGGTCGCTATAAGTGTAGTTCGATGGCCATTGTTGGAAATCGACTGTACGGGCCTTGATAAAATTACTAAAAATAGTAATAATTTGTGTAAAATCATAAGAAATGATTTGGGAAAATTTGGGGTGAAAAACTCCATATTTGAAAAGATAAAAATGGTTTTTATCGAAATGAACTAGTTTTGAACTCAATTTAAAACCCAATCATTTTTAAATAAATGAATTAGATTTAAAAAGGGGTTTTAAATAATCGAATTTCTAATATATTTGATTAAATTTGAAATGGGTTTATCGTGAATAGTGTTTTAAATAACACTAGTTCTTTAACCCGATAACAAATAGAATGTGATTTGGGTTTGTCGTGAACTGTGTTTTAAATAACACCTAGTTCTTTAACCCAGAAAAAGGAGTTTTAACGAATCTGCAATTAGATTGAAATGTGAATTTGTAATCTAAATTATCAAATTTAGAAATGAGCGGGAATGGAGTATTACCAGTTTTGCTCCAAAGCGATAGTTAAATCTTTAATTAGATTTGAACGTGAAATGGTAATTAATTTTACCGATAACACCACGGTGTTAGATATGGAGTATTACCAGTTTTGCTTCATGGGATGAATAGGGTGGGATTGGGAAACAAAATAAATAACTACTTCGTTACGGTTCGCTAATCTCGACTAGTTGGAAAAACCATAATTTGGTTTTAAATGACATCCAAAGGAAGATACAGGATAAATTTTAAAGAATTTATCTTGGATGAAATTAATGGGAACCTTTCCCTAAGAATGTGAATTTAGTAACTAGCTGTAGGTTGGCTAAGAAGAATGGTTTCCTGGGTATTGATCTGATGTTGGTTTCGTCCTTCGGGGTTAATGTTTGGGAAATTGTTCTCTTGCTAATTTGCGGTTAGTGACTAATGAATTGGAATGAGGCGTATGTTGTGTTTGCGTAACATTTGTTTTTAATATACGCGGGTTGTTCGGAAAGTCCGGGTTTATACCCATTCTGAATAACCGATTCGACGATAAGTCGAAGATGAAGACGGTGGTCGAAGACCGGAAGTTTTCACATCGTTTGGGTAATTACTGACGATCCTGATTGGGCAGTACACCCAAGAGGATGGAAATAGTTGGTGGTCGTCCAGACGTACTTGGAGATGGATGGATATGCGAGGAAAGTGCCTCCGGTTTCGTTCAGACCCAGAACGGACTTGTAAATGGATTGTGTGTCTGACACTGGATTTTATTCTGTGTTGATTGATTTCTATTAAATATACATCTGTTTGGCGGCAGAGAATTTATTCTTTTGCTTAACGCCCTTCTATGAGACGTACGAGCTCAGAGGTTGTATATCGATGGACATCAGTCACATGGCATGAATTGCCTGTGTGACACGCTGAGATGCAATGATCAAGGCTTCTGTTGAAAAGCAAAGTCTTGTGGTTGATGATCAAAGCATGGCCTTTGTGGCGTAGCTTTGTGTATAGCATGAATTCGCGAGCCTCACACCACGGTACGAGTTAAAAACGGGATACAGACTGCAGGGAGAGCACGACGTTTCTTTCTAGCTTTGGTGGTGTCAGTGACTTACCAGCCCTGACATATATATACTTTTCACCTTTGTGGTTGTTGGATGAGGCGCCTCGATTATAGGTCTGTAAGGACCGGGAAACGTGTGTTCAGGAATAACTAATCCTCTAACGTAAGTGAGGACCGGCCCTGAAGATCCAGGGGTTACCCAGTGTGCGTAATCCTGAGGCATTTGCTAGAGTGTCTCGAACGCGGAGAGGAGCTCGCCCCTTGCCTCGACTCATGACGGAAATCCAATTTCCAATACGTGTATTGCGGCTTTAATTGTAGAACTAGTATGGCGACATAGTAGATGGTAGCTATGCCGCCTATGATTTATATTTATGATTGAAATGTTTTGACACTATACACTTATTATAGTATCAAATGATTTGTTTTAAACGTATCAAGCATGTTTGGCTGTTATAAGGGAAAACCCTATCCTCCGGCTTGCGTTGCATTGTGTGATGGGACCTGGGTCTTATAATAGCTTCATTTTTCGAAAAAGCATTGCGTTGTTTATTCTATGCACTGGTATTCTTGGGAGGAAACCCGTTCCGTGTTATACGGCGTGGTCCCTTAAATTACTATCTTTTAAAATAAAGTTTTAATAACTGTTTTAGTTCTCACACCAGTCACATGACTGACCTGGAGTTTATTGTTTTAACCTAAACTCTGGGTGCCCCTATTTTCCGCACGGGCAGCTAGTAGTTTTGGTTTTGCAGATGTATATTCACAGGATCCCGGTTTACAGCTGGAATGATATCCGGAAAGCTCTGTATCCGTATATCACCTTCAGTTGTGCTTTGTATTATTTTCCGCTGCTATGTAACTTATTGTAATCTCTGATATTTATCGAATGTATATTTATTCATTTGTACTCTGTATATTCTTGTATCTGATGGCATTGTTGTAATAGCAATAAAATGTTCTCCTGTTTGTGTTCTGATTTGTCCTGTTCTCAACGTTCAGGGGTTTCGAACGGTCTAGATCGGTTTAACGACTGATCCGGACCGAGCGAAATTCCAGGCCGTCACATTTGGTATCAGAGCTTTGGTTTACAGAGCTCGAGAACAAGACACATTAGAACCATACGAAAGAATTCATCAGATATTGGATTAGTAATATCCAATTAGAATGACTCGTTAGAGATAGGATCAGTAGTATCCTAGAACGAGTGTGAAGAGTATATTTTTCAAATGAAAACAATTTTGTTTTGAAAATTTAAACCATTTTATACGTATTTGATTATTTATTTATTTTGAATATGGACAATCGAGTATATATAGGTTTTGCATATACGCGTCATGAACGTATATTCGAAGTTTTAATATACTGGATAGATATAGAATCATACTCTAGTGGCCCGAAGATGATTCTGATGATTGACTAGTTGTCATTAGTATTCATGTTCGAGTAACAAACGTGTGATGTCGATATATTTCCATTAGGCTGGTGTGAGAACCAAAACTTATATAGTTAGAACACATTGTTGTGAATTGGCATCAAAAACATGATTTTCTGTATATATATCAATTATGAATTTGAAACTCTAATCCACTAATTGATTGATGTTTGTGTTGTTTGTTTATTTGTTGGTTAATTTTGAACCATTAGCCTAATTGAATCAAATATTGAACTGTATTGATAATTGGTCGCATTTGCTTGCATATACATATACTTATATTGAACAGGTCATAGCAAGGAGGCTAGAGCCGAAGAATAAAATTTGTTTGCCCGACAAATAGGTACATGTTTACTACATAATTTACTGTTTTGTTTGGGTGATGATGATTTTATGAGCCTATTGGCTAGCCGCTTTGCTTTTTCTTTTTCTTTTTGAGATCTGAAGGACCGGGGAAGCTATTTGAAATTCCCCGATGCTCCCATTGCAGGGGAGGTTATGGCGAAATTTTTTGAAAATTTAGGGTGTTAGCCAAATTTTTGAAATTTTGAAAATTCTCAGAAACTGAAAAGTTGGAGAATGGAAGCCAGATCGAGCGTAGAGTTGATTAATCAAACCACTTTCGACTTTGTTCCTTTTCAGGGACGAAAAGTTTTAAGTGGGAGAGATTGTAATAACCCGGAAATTCTGGGCCAGTTTAAAATTTTTATTTTGGCAATTTTGGCGAATTTTGAATATTTAAAATGGATTATTTTAAATAATATCGACGAGAAATTCATTTTGAATATAATTAGAACGTATATATTATATACGCCATCGTTAGAATATAAATATTTATATATAATTATAAATAGAATTGAAAATGGCGCGGTAGTTCGATAATTCGATTTCAAACTTCAATTGAATGTACCGGGTGCAAAGCAATCCGGATTTTAGTGAAACTAAAAACATTAGGATCTATTTGATAATATCTTTCCAACGAATCCGACAAATCAAGATTTCATAGCGGGAATCAAAAGATATGTCCAGTTGAAAATTCTGAATAGTCGCTATGGAATTCAGGCCCTTAAAAATAGGAATTTTGCAAATGATCTCGGATTTCGACGAAACCACTTTTGTTGGATCCGCAGTGTTAAATTATTGCTAGATTCCAAATTTCATATTTTTTCGAATCAATATGTGAGCGTGGTAAAGGAAAACGCGTTTGACCAGTTTTAGTTGATTTTAATCGACTGGAAAATAGCCATTTTTCTAACAGTCTCAGAATTCGACGAAATTTGTTTTGTTAGGACCGTATCGTTAATACGAAGCTAGAAAATATTTTTATTGAATTTTTAGAGTTAGTATGTGACCCCGGTAATTTGAAATGTACGTTTAAAATTCAATATAATGATTTAAATGTAAATTCAAAGGAAACTGATTCAAGCAATCGAATCAGCTTGCGATACATATCCCATTGTGTTCGGAATGGGGGTAATTAGCTATGGACGACAGGCGGTGGGTCTCGTTTCGAGGTCGAAATAAAAAGTTGCTTTATAGAATAAATAAATAAAATAAATAATATAAATAGTTTTCAATAACCCCCTCCTCTCTCATTTATTCCCACGGTCAAAAATCAGTCCACCCCCACGTTCCAATTTTTCTTTCTCCCCCCCTTCGATCGGGTCTGGCGATCGACGCCTCCACCGGGCTGTGGCCTCGCCGCCGCGCCTCAGGCGAACAAGCCCCCTCCTTCCCCGCTTCTCCTTCCTCTTCTCCTCCTCTTCTCCTTACCACTTTCCCCCTTTTCTTCGCTGCGCGAGCTCAAGGTAACGAAGCCGCCGATGGCCATCCTCCACCACCTCCGAAGCACCCGACCCCCCCTGCGCACTCCCTCCACCTCCAGCGTGAAGCGAGCTCCACCCCCCCTCTAGAAAAAGAAAACACAGTGAGTTTTTATTATTTAAATATTATTTAATTCTCTTCAGTTTTTTTTTATATATGATAAGGAATAGAGAAAAAGTGTTTACATTTTTATAGAGTATAAGCTTTGATTTTTAAAATAGTAAAGTTTAGATTTAACAAATTTTAGGGTTTTGAATTTAGAAGAAAATTAGATTTTTGCATAGAGAAAGTTATAATTTTTTTTATAAATCAAAAGGGTTAATTTTTAATTAACTAAAGATGCGATTTTTATAATGTAAGCATTGTAGGAAAATATGATTTTCGAAAATAAAAATAAGTGATTTTGAATACATATATAATGATATAAAGATATAATTTTTACTTATATTTTTAGCATATAAAGATTAGAACTTTATTGATATGAGCAAGGATAAAAAGATATAATTTTTTTTTTATGGAAGGTGGCGGAATAAAAATATAATTTTTGCATGATAGGAATATTAAAAATATCATCTTTATATGTGTAGAAAAACAAAAATGAGATTTTTATAAAGATGAAATCTTTAAATTTGAAAAGGCGAAGTCTATGTTTTTATAAAGGCGAAATCTTTATTTTAGAAAAGGCGAAATCTTTATACGGAAAATAGCGTGATAAAAATATAATTTTTATCTATATAACATAGTAATAAAAGAGTAGATTTTTATATATTGAATAGCGAAGTAAAAATTCGATTTTTACATAGGTAGTGGCTACGGGCAACGAAGATAACGAAGATGCGATGACGATGAAGATTTATATCAAAGAAGAGTCAAGATGATTGGATAGCTATCGGTGAGAACTTCTCACCTTTCAATTTCATTTCTATTTATATATATATATATACTAGGATGCAGACGGTGCTTAGTAGCACCCGACACAATCGTCCACAGACCATGGACTTGTTTGTTTGGTTGCATAGCTTAGTTATATGATTTGATTTGAATTTGGTTGTTTGGTGATTTTGATTGATGTGTGAATGGCGTGGGCCTTCACTAGACCGGGGATAAGGCTAGGCCTCGTCCCGTTTCTAGTATCGTGCCGTTATGCCGCCGAAATTTTCTAAAATAAATTAGAAAAATAAAACTATCATTTTATTTAAAGAACGAACTGAATAGATGTTCATATGTTAAAATAAAATGTTTTATCGTTAAAAATATAATTTTTAACGTGAATGTGAATAAATAATATATTCATTTACAAACCGGACGGTTTGTTTATGTACACCTATTTGAAGGACATTGATTGGGTCGATAAATTTTACACATCGCCCAACTGCACAAATAAAATCTGTGTTTGATTGTTTGAAACCCCACACGGGTGTTAGGATGAAATTTGAAGTTCACTCATCCTGATTGGTTAAATAGGTCGATCGATTGATTGACGGGCTGTTATAAGCGTTAGATATTTATATTTGATGCTTATACAGTGTAGTGCACTTTGGTTGATGGTTGATTATCTTTCAATGCTATTATATACATGTGATGTATGAAAATCCATATAATTAATTTTATATGGTGATTGATTGGGCCTCATTCCAATTTAGAAAATAAAGAACATATAAAGTAAAGGTTCATGTGTTGACTATACTCATCCGTTGAGATTAGTCATGTGTTGAACGAATTATTTTTATAATAAAATTTACATCTTTATCAATATAAAATAAAGGTTCATGTGTTGACTATACTCATCCGTTGATATTATTCATGTGTTGAACGAATTATTTTTATAATAAAATTTACATCTTTATCAATATAAAATAAAGGTTCATGTGTTGACTATACTCATCCGTTGATATTAGTCATGTGTTGAACGAAATATTTTTATAATAAAATTTATATCTTTATCAATATAAAATAAGGTTCATGTGTTGACTATACTCATCCGTTGAGATTAGTCATGTGTTGAACGAATTATTTTTATAATAAAATTTACATCTTTATCAATGTAAAATAAAGGTTCATGTGTTGACTATACTCATCCGTTGAGATTAGTCATGTGTTGAACGAATTATTTTTATAATAAAATTTACATCTTTATCAATATAAAATAAAGGTTCATGTGTTGACTGTACTCATCCGTTGAGATTAGTCATGTGTTGAACGAAATATTTTTATAATAAAATTTATATCTTTATCAATATAAAATAAGGTTCATGTGTTGACTGTACTCATCCGTTGAGATTAGTCATGTGTTGAACGAAATATTTTTATAATAAAATATTTGAAAATAGAAATTTATGAAGCCGTGTTGATTAGATTTACGCCATTTTGATGTGAACGATATTTATATCGATTTTATTTATTTCGAAATGAATTGAATATATAACGATTTCGAAATGAATTGAATATATAACGATTTCGAAATGAATTGAATATATAACGATTTCGAAATGAATTGAATATATAACGATTTCGAAATGAATTGAATATATAATTATTTCGAAATGAATTGAATATATAATTATTTCGAAATGAATTGAATATATAACGATTTCGAAATGAATTGAATATATAACGATTTCGAAATGAATTGAATATATAACGATTTCGAAATGAATTGAATATATAACGATTTCGAAATGAATTGAATATATAACGATTTCGAAATGAATTGAATATATAACGATTTCGAAATGAATTGAATATATAACGATTTCGAAATGAATTGAATATATAACGATTTTGAATTGAATAGAATAGAAAACCAATTTGATTTCAATTGAATATATAATGAATTTGATTCAAATAGAAAACGAAACGAATTTGATTTGAATAGAAAATGAATTTGAATCGGATATAAAACCAATTTGAATTGAATTGAATTGAAAACGAATTGAAAGCGAATTGAAATGAATTCAAATTTAATTGAAATTTCAATCGAACGGAAATGAATTTTAAAACGAATTTATAAAGAAGAATTCAATTTTGATTTGAATTGAAATGGAAGTTGAAATTGTTTTTGAAACGAATTTAAAACTATTCATATAATTCGTTTTAAGTGGAAATCGACGGAATATATATTATATATATTTTATATATAATATAATGGCCTGAATAGAACGCGCCACGCCGCGGCAGTTCGTAAATTTCGACCATTTATTTCAAACGGACATTTCGGGAGATCCGACCGTCGGATTCTCCTAAAACCGGAACCGTTGGGTTCGTATCGAAAAGAGCTTTCTAACGAATATTAGGAATTCAAAATCTAACGGTTGGATTTGGAGATACGTCCAAATCAAATTCGAAAAAGGTCGCTATAAGTGTAGTTCGATGGCCATTGTTGGAAATCGACTGTACGGGCCTTGATAAAATTATTAAAAATAGTAATAATTTGTGTAAAATCATAAGAAATGATTTGGGAAAATTTGGGGTGAAAAACTCCATATTTGAAAAGATAAAAATGGTTTTTATCGAAATGAACTAGTTTTGAACTCAATTTAAAACCCAATCATTTTTAAATAAATGAATTAGATTTAAAAAGGGGTTTTAAATAATCGAATTTCTAATATATTTGATTAAATTTGAAATGGGTTTATCGTGAATAGTGTTTTAAATAACACTAGTTCTTTAACCCGATAACAAATAGAATGTGATTTGGGTTTGTCGTGAACTGTGTTTTAAATAACACCTAGTTCTTTAACCCAGAAAAAGGAGTTTTAACGAATCTGCAATTAGATTGAAATGTGAATTTGTAATCTAAATTATCAAATTTAGAAATGAGCGGGAATGGAGTATTACCAGTTTTGCTCCAAAGCGATAGTTAAATCTTTAATTAGATTTGAACGTGAAATGGTAATTAATTTTACCGATAACACCACGGTGTTAGATATGGAGTATTACCAGTTTTGCTTCATGGGATGAATAGGGTGGGATTGGGAAACAAAATAAATAACTACTTCGTTACGGTTCGCTAATCTCGACTAGTTGGAAAAACCATAATTTGGTTTTAAATGACATCCAAAGGAAGATACAGGATAAATTTTAAAGAATTTATCTTGGATGAAATTAATGGGAACCTTTCCCTAAGAATGTGAATTTAGTAACTAGCTGTAGGTTGGCTAAGAAGAATGGTTTCCTGGGTATTGATCTGATGTTGGTTTCGTCCTTCGGGGTTAATGTTTGGGAAATTGTTCTCTTGCTAATTTGCGGTTAGTGACTAATGAATTGGAATGAGGCGTATGTTGTGTTTGCGTAACATTTGTTTTTAATATACGCGGGTTGTTCGGAAAGTCCGGGTTTATACCCATTCTGAATAACCGATTCGACGATAAGTCGAAGATGAAGACGGTGGTCGAAGACCGGAAGTTTTCACATCGTTTGGGTAATTACTGACGATCCTGATTGGGCAGTACACCCAAGAGGATGGAAATAGTTGGTGGTCGTCCAGACGTACTTGGAGATGGATGGATATGCGAGGAAAGTGCCTCCGGTTTCGTTCAGACCCAGAACGGACTTGTAAATGGATTGTGTGTCTGACACTGGATTTTATTCTGTGTTGATTGATTTCTATTAAATATACATCTGTTTGGCGGCAGAGAATTTATTCTTTTGCTTAACGCCCTTCTCTGAGACGTACGAGCTCAGAGGTTGTATATCGATGGACATTAGTCACATGGCATGAATTGCCTGTGTGGCACGCTGAGATGCAATGATCAAGGCTTCTGTTGAAAAGCAAAGTCTTGTGGTTGATGATCAAAGCATGGCCTTTGTGGCGTAGCTTTGTGTATAGCGTGAATTCGCAAGCCTCACACCTCGGTATGAGTTAAAAACGGGATACGGACTGCAGGGAGAGCACGACGTTTCTTTCTAGCTTTGGTGGTGTCAGTGACTTACCAGCCCTGACATATATATACTTTTCACCTTTGTGGTTGTTGGATGAGGCGCCTCGATTATAGGTCTGTAAGGACCGGGAAACGTGTGTTCAGGAATAACTAATCCTCTAACGTAAGTGAGGACCGGCCCTGAAGATCCAGGGGTTACCCAGTGTGCGTAATCCTGAGGCATTTGCTAGAGTGTCTCGAACGCGGAGAGGAGCTTGCCCCTTGCCTCGACTCATGACGGAAATCCAATTTCCAATATGTGTATTGCGGCTTTAATTGTAGAACTAGTATGGCGACATAGTAGATGGTAGCTATGCCGCCTATGATTTATATTTATGATTGAAATGTTTTGACACTATACACTTATTATAGTATCAAATGATTTGTTTTAAACGTATCAAGCATGTTTGGCTGTTATAAGGGAAAACCCTATCCTCCGGCTTGCGTTGCATTGTGTGATGGGACCTGGGTCTTATAATAGCTTCATTTTTCGAAAAAGCATTACGTTGTTTATTCTATGCACTGGTATTCTTGGGAGGAAACCCGTTCCGTGTTATACGGCGTGGTCCCTTGAATTACTATCTTTTAAAATAAAGTTTTAATAACTGTTTTAGTTCTCACACCAGTCACATGACTGACCTGGAGTTTATTGTTTTAACCTAAACTCTGGGTGCCCCTATTTTCCGCACGGGCAGCTAGTAGTTTTGGTTTTGCAGATGTATATTCACAGGATCCCGGTTTACAGCTGGAATGATATCCGGAAAGCTCTGTATCCGTATATCACCTTCAGTTGTGCTTTGTATTATTTTCCGCTGCTATGTAACTTATTGTAATCTCTGATATTTATCGAATGTATATTTATTCATTTGTACTCTGTATATTCTTGTATCTGATGGCATTGTTGTAATAGCAATAAAATGTTCTCCTGTTTGTGTTCTGATTTGTCCTGTTCTCAACGTTCAGGGGTTTCGAACGGTCTAGATCGGTTTAACGACTGATCCGGACCGAGCGAAATTCCAGGCCGTCACATACAAGACTTAATAATGATAATGGTAGTTTCGTGCACCCCTAGCTGCCTTCCTAGGTGCCGCCTGCCCCTATCTCCACTAGATGTAACCACTACCCCCATGCGATCGGCTCCTTAACTCGTAGATACCCATGCTGGCCACACAGTGGGGTGTATCACTCCCCAAAGTGGCAACCTGATACCACCAATAATGCACGGCTTATACCTACACGATGCAACAACGTCTTACCTACCAACCCGGGCCCACACACGCATATGAACCCATTGGACTTGCGTTGCCACCGCTAACCTGTTTTGGCCTCTTACAGTCAAGCCCAATAGGCGTGTCCCGTCCTCGACTTGGGTCGAGCCCACAAAGATACATATGAGCTACTGGCTGAAACGGGCCCCCATTACTTGACACAAGCTATCCACCTAAGCTTGGTCCCCTCTAGTACATCCCACTTAACCCTCTTCTTATTCATGTTCACTTACATGTTTTAATTTTTGGTTAAGTGTTTCTAATCGTATTTCCAATGCCACCCAAGGCACCCACTAGATTCCACATGCCACCCAAAGCACCCACTTAACCTCCTCATGTCCCACTACATGTTTTTCTGGTTAAGTGTTTCTTAATTCATTAAGACCGTAACCTCATAAAGACCTTCCACATTAGACTGGCATTTGTGGCAGCTGGATTTGCCGGGCGGGTCCGGGCAGTCTTACACCACAAAAGAGCCTTATCTCGTGTCTTTACAATTGTTACGTATTTAATTTATGCCTAAGACCTCCCACATTAGACTACCATTTGTGGCAGCTGGATTTGCCAGGCAGGTTCGGGCAGTCTTACACCACAAAAGAGCCTAACCTTGTGTCTTAGACGATTAATTACTCCTAATTAATCATTCCCCAATTTGAATTACTTTCCCTATTCAAATTATCAATCAATTCCAAATTTAACTATGGCCATAATTGACTCAATTATGTCCTTCCATTTATGGTATGCAAAATCATACCAATTTTCGTCACAAATTTATTTTATGCCATTTAAGGCTTTTATGCCAATTCTTAATATTAAATCTTTTTAATATTATCCCATTACCCCACGTTGTACGTTCGTTTAATGTAAAATATACGTTAGACTTGAGTAGTCTAACTCATAGAATAAAGAGAAAACATCACAACATACATATAGATAAAACTAGATCTAAACATAGGGGTGAACTTGCATGTATGAATGAGATTCTACATCTAAAACTTGCATAGGCCAAAGTCACAACTTGCATAAAACTACATATGTCATAGATCCAAATCTAAAGGTGTAAACTTGTTTAGGTAGTAGTCACAAACTTGCATAAATCATGTATGTCATAGATCTACATCTAAAGGTGTAAACTTACATAGGCAATAACCACAAACTTGCATAACATTATTCATATTCCGAACTCGAATATTTATTTAAACTTTCATATGTGATTTATGCAACATAACAATGGTGTAAACTTACATCTAAACATGTAAACTAGCGTGTAGAATTTAGCATATAACTCACACATGTCATAGCATAACTTTAGATCAAATTTTCACATAAACTAGATGTCATGAAACATGTAAGGTTACATATAATTTTCCCCAACTTGCATATGATTCATGTCTAAATCAAAATATAAACTTGCATATATACATATGATTTATCATATGAATAAACATAACCAAACTAGCATATGAACAACATGATGATTTGATTATACATAAGCTAATCATAGAATTACAACATATATGGTAGCATCATAACTTTACAACATAGATGATAACATCACAACATAACATCATAGAATTTACAACATATATGATAACATCACAATTTTACAACATAATTATAACATGCGTCAATAATTCACATCATATCCATATAATCCACATCATAACTTAATCCAATTAAATTGCTAACTATTTTATTAAAGAAATCTAACTCATAATTCAAAGAGGGTCTTGAGTTCTGAATTCCGAGTTCTGAAGTTGTATTAGCTTTCCTTTGAAGTAGATTCGTTGTTAGAGTTGAATTGAATTGAATTCGATTAGCTTTCTTCCTCTCTAATTGGTGGCGGCTATTCTAAGTTGCAAGGTGACGGCATGGAGGCCATGAATCCAATTTTAATTTGATTTTAGGGTTTGAGTCTTCATGTCTTTTTATAGAGTTTAGGATTAGTTTAAGCCGTCCGATCAACCCAGAATTAATCCCAGCCAATCAGAGCAGATCAGAAACCATAATGAGTCAGCACACTGTCATAAACATGTCATCAATCAAATCTGCCCGGGGGAGGGGCAGGTCGACCCCCAGGTCGACCCTATGGTCGACCTAGTCAGGGTAGGTCGACCCCCAGGTCGACCCTATGGTCGACCTGGCCCTGGCGGGAATTTTCCCGCTTAGCCCATCTGACTCTGAAATTTGAATTTTCTGAAATATGTTTTGAATTTTCTGAAATTTCCGATGGACATAACTTCTTCATACGAAGTCCAATGCCCGCAAACTCGGGCTCTATCTCAACCAGAATTCCGAGAGGAACACAATGGCGCAACACGTTTCCCTTAATTCTCACATCTGAGATTAGTTATTCTTTAATTTGTGAACTTTAATATTAACAGAAATACGGGGTGTTACAATATCATATAAGCCTTAAACCATTAACGCTTAAATGGTTTTGCCAATCAATAGATTAACCGCAATACACAATCATAAACAATCATATGCATTCAATAACAAATGGGGTTTATACCCATAAACAATAACAAATGTCAAGTTAATTTCCATTTCAATGACCATTTAGGTTCAAACCTATTTCAATGTCCACAAATTCAGTTTTACGTGTCATATATGCAAGTGACTATATATACTTCACTTAAAAATCGTTTCTTTTTCATATTACACATCATTAACCTATTCCAAACATTATCAAACCATATTATGAACCCATATTACCCATTATAGTCATTATATAACTCAAACGAGTCTACAAACAACATTTAATAATTAACTAATCCTTTTCCATTCAACGTTTCTTACCCCAGTTTCCACTCCTTCTAACTTTAATTTTAGGATGTTCTAGAGATTCTGAACAATTTCGGCAGCCTTTTGGCATCACTGAAAATTTATGAAAATTATTTGGACAGAGGTTCGAAGCTATTTGGATTTCCAAATTACAGGCGAATACGTGGACATTGTTTTTAGTTTTTAGAGAAAACGAAGAGGGATTTAGGGCAAACAAAACCCAGGTTTGGAGGGGTAGGGCCCACAGGGCTAGTGCACAGTCGGAGGTAGTTGAATGGGATGTCGTGTTGCGGGTTTGGGGTCAAAGAGGGGAGGGTTTGGGGTTTTAAGGGGAAATGAGGTGGTTTTAAGGTTTTTAAAGGGTGTAGGGTGCTTTAGAGGGGAAGGGGGCCCATGACAAGGGGTAAGGGAGGAGGGGATGATGGTGGTCAAGGGGCTAGGAAATGGGTTTGGGCTGAAGGGGGAGGCCGTTAAGCAAGTATGAGGTGAGTGGAGAGAATGAAAAAAGAAAAGTGGAAAAGGAAGGGAGGAGGCTTTTATATATTGGAAAATGGAAGTGATTTTGGTCATTGAGGTGTCGGCGTAGGATGGAATAGAGAAAGCACACTAAGAGGCCTTCATTGCATGGCATCTCAAAACAAACACACTTCCAAGATAATTAGTTTAAGTGTAAATGCTTAGCTTAGGGTACGTTTTGTCTATCTACACGTTTACTACTCGTGTAACCACATGCTGATTCCGTTTGCTATGAAATTTGAAATCCTACTATATTTTTCAGATACGGTTCTAATGGAACTAGTCTCATTGAATTTTGAGTTTGTTCGCTCAAAAAGTGCCAGTTTGAGCTTAAATTATCGACCGATTTACATTTAAATATCACACGGCCACTACTAACTCCGTTTGATGCGAAATTTTAATTCTTACCATAATATAACGTTCCGGATCCGGTAAAATTGGTTTCGTCAAATTTCGAGATCATTTGCAAACTGTCTATTTTTAAGCTATTAAAATAAAATTGAATTATCAAATTTTAAAATGACTACAAATTCTTATATCATTTATTTAAACTTGGAATTTAAAATTCTTAAATTGGTTCCAAAATTTCTGGTTGTTACAACCTCCCCTACTTAAAAGAATTTCGTCCTCGAAATCAATGAAAGTAAGGCTGAAATAGAAATGATATCTAAGAAATGAGTTTACCTCTCAAACGAGTTAATCCGGGATATCCACTCTGCAATTGGGATAAGACTCTCTAATACTATCCTCTGCTTCCCCTGTACAATCTCTTGGATCTTCGGTCCACTGTACATTGAGTAGTCTCACTTTCTTATTTATTAGTTCCTTTATCTCTTTGTCAACTATTTTCAAAATCTCCCTCAGAACTGCTAGACATGGTGTGATTCCCAAGTCCTTTTGTAGTGCTTCCTTAACAACCCAATCAAAAACATGTAGATACTTCCGAAGATGAGAAACATGAAAAACATTATGCACTTCGGATAACCATTCTGGTAACTGAATCCTGTAAGCTAGGGTTCCAATTCTTTCCAATATCGGGTTTCCTTTAAGCTAGGGTTCCAATTATTTCCAATATCTAGAATGAAATAATATACTTAGGTGATAATTTCCCCGTTTTCTCGAATCGGATAACTCCTCTCAATAGAGGAACTTCCAAAAACACTTGATCTCCAGTTGCAAATTCCAAATCCCTTCTTCTAAATCTGCATAACTTTTCTCTCTTCTTGTGCCTCTTTTAACGTCTTGTTAATAAAGTCAACTTTATTTGTTGCTTCATGGATTATATCTGAACCTAACACAAGTCGGTTTCCAGACTCAATCCAACACAAAGGAGATATGCAAGGTCAACCATACAATGCACCAAAAGGTGACATCTTTATACTTGCCTAAAAGTTATTGATATAAGAAAAATCCACAAGAAGTTAGTGATCTTCCCAGGACCCTCTGAAATCAAGGATATAGGCTAACAACAAATCTTCTAAAACTCGACTCACTTTTTTAGTCCGCCCATCCGTTTGGGGGTGAAAAGCAATGCTAAGGCTCAACGTTGTCCCCATTGCAGACTGAAATGCTTCCTAGAACTTACAGGTAAAGATCGAATCTCGATCACTAACTATATTGCTGGGTATTCCTTGTAGTCGGACTATTTCCTTCAATGTGAGAAAGACTATCAGCTGTTCTTGTTGATCTTACCGGAAGAAAATGGTCGCTCTTCGTTAGATGATCAACTATAACCCGATACCTTCAATACCTTTCTTCCTTCGAGGCAAACCATCGATAAAATCCATTGATATCTAATCCCACTTCCACTATAGAGCTTCCAGAGGTTGAAGTAATCCAACGACCTCCTATTGATTGCTCTTAACCTGTTGGCAAGTTGGAAACCTGCTAACATATATCGGGATATCTCTCTTCATTGACTTCCACTAAAATGTATGCTTCAAGTTTCGATACATTTTATGAACTCCTAGATGGATACTTAGCTTGGACTTATGGCACTCATCTGCTACTTCTCTTTTAAGCTCTGGGATATCCGAGACGTAAATTCGAGCTTTCAATCTCAAAACTCCTTGATCGTTAGTTTTAAAGTTCGAGACTTCACCCTCTTGAATTCTTCTACATATTTTCTAAACAAATTCATCATCTTTCTATTGGATAGAAACTTTTTCAATTAGGATGAGTGTAATAATTAAGTGAGCAATAAAAGCATGCTTCTTACTGATCGCATCTTCTATAGTGTTGGCTTTTATGGGAGTATAATGTATAAAGATCGTATGCCGCCAGAAACTTTAACAAACATTATTGCCTCATATTCAAATCTTTCTTAGTAAAAAGATACTTCAATGATTTATGATTAGTAAAGTGCTCAAAATTTTCACCCAACGGATAGTGTCTCCAAATCTTTAAGGCAAATACAACAGTAGGCAACTCCAAGTTATGAGTGGCGTATTTCTTCTCATGTGGTTTCAACTGCCTACTTGCATAATCAATCATATTTCCTTTCTGCATTAATACTGCACCAACTCCTTCTCCAGAAGCATCCGTATAGACGGTCGGATCTTGGTTACCATCAATAATTTTTAAGATGGGCTTCTTGGTTAGCTTCGTCAAAGGACTTGGTAACTTTGAAAAATTCTTTACGAACTTTCAATAATAACTAGCCAACCTAAGAAAGATTATAACTTTAGTAGGGTTTCTTGGTTGCTTCCAACTTTGTATGGCAACAATTTTACTTGGATCTATCGAGATTTCTTTCTTCGATACCACATGCCTAAGAAATTTAACTCCTTCCAGAAATGACATTTGGAAAATTTGGCCATTCAATGCATTTTTTCTCAGAATTTCAAGGACCGTTTCCAAATGCTTCGCGTGCTATTGCTCTATCTTAGAGAAGATAAGAAGGCCATCAATAAAGATTAACATAAATTTTTTTAATACCTATCAAAACACCCATTTCATCAAGTCTACAAAATAAAAAGGGGCGTTGCATAGTCTGAAGGGCATTGCTAGCCATTTACAAAACAAATCAGACCCCCTAAAACCGGTTAGAGGAGCACAATCTTCTGCAGTTCTTAACTGATGAAGTCATATAGATAGGTCCATCTATGAAAATACTCGAGCTCCATCTAAGTGATCCAACAAATCAGATGTAGGGAGAGGGTACATTTTTTGAGAGTTTGTTTGTTGAGATCACAATAGTCTATGCATGGTCTAAGGGTACCATCAAATTTTGGAGCAAATACCACTGCTGCTCCCTAACTTGAGAAACTAGGTTAATTAAAGCTTTCCACAAAATTTGTCGAGTTTGGTCGTTCAACTCTTCCTTCATCGCCATTCTCCGAATTGCACTCACAACTTGCCTGACATTCTTAACAAAATCAATTCTAAAGTCGATCTCCCTTCGTGGAGAAAGACTCTCTACTTCTTCAAACACATCCGCAAATTCTTTAACAACTGGGATGGTTTCTAGGGGAGTGACGGAAACATCTAAAGCATACAAAAATTTATCCTTATTTAGATTTGGGCCCTCTCATGGTAGTTGTATAAAATTACCAAATTTGTTTTTTATCCTAACGATTATTTGTGCGCATTTAACATCAGCTTCATATTGGGTCAACCAATTCCTCCTTATTATAATCACAAACTCAGTAAAATCCAAGAAAATCAATTTGAAGGGAAACCAATAACGAGAGTAAGGGATAAGCACATTACTGTATGATCAAAGGTTGATGGAGCTTCCTATTAGATTTCTAATGCAAATGAATTCTTCAATATAATTGAGTCCTTGATCTTTTTTCTTAGCCATCTTACTTGAAATAAAGCTACGTGATGCACCAATATCAAAACAAAACTTCAACTGGATTGTTTTTAACGGTAAGTGTACCTTTCAGAATTTCCGTACCTCTTTTACCAGCTGAGGTTGCTGGAACATCCTCTAAGTTATGGACATGAGACACTTCAGTCTACTTCAATAGAGGACAATTCAGTTTTATATGCCCAATCTTGTGGCAGTTGTAGCATTCCATGTTACCCTGGTATTTCGTTTATTTCTTTGGAAGTCTACACTCTGTTGACAAATGTCCCCTTTTGTTACAATTGTAGCATGTGGCTTTCTTTACCTAACCCTCTTTGGATTTATTTCCTTCGTTACTCGCTTTTGGTTTCTTATTTTCAAACTTCTTCTTCTTCCTAGAATTTCCTTTTTCTTTGTCTTCCAAGGAATTTTTCTTGTTTGTAGATTCATAGTGACTTGACATTTCTACCGTTTCTGCAAATGAGAGATTTACGTGAGCGGTTACCCTACTGTTACACCTCCTTTGCAGACCATAAATGAACCTTACATTCTTCTTAACCGGAACTTGAATAAATTCTGGGCCGAAGCAGGAAAGCTCTCGTTGAACTTTCTTAGATATTCCTAAATAGTCAAGTCCCCTTGTTTCAAATTGGAGAACTCATAATATAGACGGGCTATTGCTTCAGATGGGATGAATCTTTCTTCGAAGAATTCCTTAAAGCGATCCCAAGTAAAATTTGCCTCTGGATTCCCCATTGTGGTCGTTTCCCACTAGATCAAACCTTAGTCTTTCAATAACCAAGAAGCCAAATACCTTTTCTGCTTTCCATCAGCCTTAAGCCTGTGAAAATTCTTTTGCAAGAACGTTTCCAAGATTGCGCTTCTATCACTGATTCATTTCCTAAGAGTGGTAGTCCTCCCAAATTCTTATACTTCTTCGCTAAGACTTCCAAATCTAGCTGTGGTTGTGGTGGGACAACCACCTCATTGGCTGCTCCGATGGGGATTGGTTGTTCAACTGCGACATTGCCCCTCCCTCTTCCTCTACCTCTTCTGCCATTTATTTAACTATATCAGCATAGCAAGAAAAGAGTTAGGAAATAAGGAAAGATATGTTAAGGAAGTTCTAAAAGAATAGAGACACATATGAGTAGAAATGTGTTCATCAAGTGTGTATTATTCTGACTATACTCATTCTATGGTATTTCTAACCCTATATCTAATGAGTCACTCATCCTAGGATAATGTTAATCCTTTCTCTGATGGGTCCTTTAACATGTTATACCATAGAACTAAAAATAACCCTCAGCTCTGATACTACGTGTGACAACCCATTCTCCCGATCCTCGAAAGAATAGATGGCCTTTACGACATAACACATTAATTGACAGCAAAGTAAAAAAAACATGCATTAAACATCAGAATGTATAAAATATTACGTCAAAGTTTTCATCAGAATAAATACTCCCCATCCCATTATGTTGCCTACATAGTTTACATCTGAAAACACAAAGTTACATATTGGAAATTGGATTTCTTCAATGAAACAAGGCAAAGGATCTTCCTTGTCCGTTTTAATCATCTCCAGCAAGATGTCCAGGACTCACACGCTTGTGATCCTTTGAAGCGACAGGGCCGACCCACCAATTCCCAGTGAGTTCAAGTTACTCTTGAACACAACGTTCCTCGGTTGTATCTGACCTCATCCTGGTCGTATTTGACCATCATCCAAGGCACCTCGATCCATCATCAACATAAGTAAACCTGCCTAGTCTCCATATCATGGCATCACTTTTAGCTAGAAGGAAACGTATGTCCTTACTCTACGGTCCATCATCCGGTTTTCCGCTCATTTTGGGGTGTGAGGACCTAGAGTCAACGTCCCACAAAGCTTTTCTTTTCAACAAAAACTTTGATCTATGTGCCGCAATACTTTGTATGCCACATTGCCAATTCACAACATATGATCAGTGTCTGTTAATATATAATCCTTTGAGTACATAAATCTCAAAGGAAGGTGTTAAGCTAAGAGAATAAATCCTCCGCCACCAACTGATATAACATCAATAGAAAAAAATTGGTTATGTTGTAAAATACAACGTCAGATACACATCCATTTACAAGTCCGTTCTGGGTTTGAACGAAAACGAAGGCACCTTATTCCTCTTCCAATTAAGGAGAGAGACCCTTGCACATCCGAATAACCAACAAGTACGTCTGGACTACTGCCACTTTAACCTTACAATTGGTGCTACACAAGGTATCAGCAAGCAGTCCATTCGATGTGAATATTTACGGTCTTCCATCGTCTTCGATTTTTAAATCGCCGTGTAATTATTCGAAATGAGTTGAACTTGGACTTTTCAAAGTAATTAGCGTAAAAATACCATTTCGGATTATTAACCCTCGAATTAAGTCTCCTTTAATTAGAAATTATTTTATAAGACTTAAATCTTATTCTCAAACTTGGTTAAGCTGTTAAGATACTAAATCATCTTTCAAATCCTTTTTTTAATCATATAAAAGGTTCAAAAAAAAGGTTTGTATTCAATTTGGGAATTTAAATCCCTTATCTCAAAACATTTCTTAAAAACCGTTATAAAAGGCATTGTAAAACAGCCAATTTCAAATCAGCAGTTTTTATCATTCAAAACAATATACATTTTGTTGAAACTCTTTCAAATCATTTATTATAATTTATAAAAAAAATCTCTATTTTTATTTATTTAAAAATAGTCCGTTTCAGTAAATTTCGATTTCAGGTCACTAATGGTCATGGCGCTATTTTTATTCATATTTGATTTGAACTTTTATCCAAATATAACCATTAGTTTTAAAAATTCTACATATTATTTGAAATTTCTTTTCATTACGAACCCAACGGTTCCTATTTCGGGAAAATCCAACGGCCTGATTTCCCATTACGTTAGTTTGAAGTAACAGGTCGAAATTCGCGAACTACCGCTACGCGACGAGTTCTATTCTGACCATGTTCCTGATTTATATTATAAAATATATTGCAAATCCGTTCTATTTTTAAGATGATCGCAAACAACTTTTATTATAACTAATAATAAAAATCAATGGAGTACAGGTGATTGTTAGTTGACAATCAGCAATTTGGTATTTAAGGTGGACCTTCCACCATCTACGGCATTTAACTTGGGTCGTCCACATTATCTAACCTATATTATAGTACAGGAGCTAGCAAGTGTACTAGACTACTATAGAAATCCATGTAGGGAGCAGTTATATACTATGAAATCGGTAAATTACATCAATTACTTAACATTATCAAGTGCTGAAAGTCAGCATCACATACTTGATTCCTTTAGCCACACCAAAGCTAGAGGACAAGAAAACAACAAATTACTAGGGCAGGGTGTCCATGCTTCTCGAGCCACACAAAAAAGCACAACTACGAAATAATTACATCACATACTGTTGTAGGAACGGTAGAGATGTGAACAAGCATTTAAAATAGGATATTTCGAGATCCACAAACCAAACTACCATTCAGAATAGTAGTGTAATATGGAGCATTTAACATATCAGATAACTTGCGATAACCGAAAACATAAGCTTGGAAAACCAAGGACATGGCAGAGATGACCAAGCACTATACAGTGAAGCCACCCTTTGAAAACTCAGACATGCATATCTCCCACCCGTATAAGGCTAAGATCAGGGCCATATCCTCTTGTGTATAGCCAATGAATCAGAGCATATACATCAAAGAAAGAGCCAATAGAGAGAAAGCATAATGCAAATTTACATAATCTAGAGCTGGGATCCAATAACTAAAGTAGACAAATCAATCACCTCAACAAAACAAGAATTAACCAAAAATAGAAGACTACAAAACAAGAACAACCAACAAGACGAATGTACGCTGCAAACATTGAAGACCCAAAAACCAAATTGAATCATCATAGAGAAATGTCAAAACACGAATCAAAACAGCAATTAGGAGTTACTGCTCACTATGTAGACTCCACGTCAGTGCCAGTCTCCCTTCATATGCCACAACCACCAGTTGAATAACTTATGCGAGAAAGTAGTTTCCTGTAATGCTACATCGCCTATGAAGGAAGAGCTTACAGTAGTGATTACAAGAAGAAGATAGTTGAAGAGATGAGGTGAAGAAATTACGGAAAACCAGATCTCAGTTCGTTTCCGTGGAAAAGCTTAGATTTGTAATTGATAAGTTGGTACATAGTGGAGGAACCACGCATAACGAAAACAAAGGTGTGAGGAGACAAAAAATTTATGGACCGGTAAGGAGAAAAGATAAGTTTTGAAGAGGAAGTGATTAAGTGAAAAAAAATAAGAAAATGGGTGTTTTTCCTTGTCTCCTTTTACGGTTCTCTAACCACATACGAAGCTTTTTTTAAACTAAAACAGATTATTAATTAGATAAAATATATATAATAATTTTTTGAAACTATATCTTTAATTTTAAACATCAAATTCAAATATTATATTATCTAAATATTATAATATTATTATTCAAACTTCATTATTTTGAACCTAAATTTTCCTGACATCCATTATAAGAATAAATAATATAGTTTTGAAAAGAAAATCTTTTAGAACATTTCCCAAATACCCTAGTTGATCGTCACCTTTTCCAATTACTATTCATTTTAAAATAAAACTTGAACGTGTCTTAACTATTTGAAATTTGTTTCAAAACATTTTCTTTCCTTTACGAATAATCATCTAATGATTTGAACTTCACGTCCATCCAAAATCGAACATCAAAATCGAACTTTTATTTTTTGGCCATTATTATATTAATAAAATATTCATTGAAATTGTTTTAATGAATGGAGACATAACCGTTGAGCCAATAATTATAATTTTTGGTCATTTTAACCATGGTAATCACATACCATATTATCAATAACCTTGATGACATTCAATCACCACAATCGTGGCATAGTTCATACCATATAAGCCTTAAACCATTAACGCTTAAATGTTTTTGTCAATCAATAGATTAACCTCTATACACAATCATCAACAATCATATGCATTCAATAACAAATGGGGTTCATACCCATATCCAATAAAAAATATCAAGTTACTTTCCATTTCAATCACCATTTAAGGTTCAAACAAATTTTAATGTCCACAAATTCAGTTATATATGCCATATATGCAAGTGACAATATATACTTCACTTAAAAATTGTATCTTTTTCATACTACACATAATTAACCTGTCTCGAATGTTACCAAACCATATTATGAGCCCATATTACCCATCATAGTCATCATATAACTCAAACGAGTTTACAAACAATATTTAATAATTAACTAATCCTTTTCGGTTCAACTTTTCTTACCTTGGTTTCCGCTCCTCCTAACTTTAATTGTAGGATTTTCTAGAGATTCCGAATGATTTATAAATTATGGATGAATAAGTGGATGTTGTTTTAGTAGCAAACTAAGAGGGGTTAAAGGCCAACATGGCTCGGTTTTGGAGGTATAGGACCCACGAGGCTAGTGCATGGTCAAAGGGGGATGGGCGGGCTCGAGGATGGAGGTTTTGGGGTTTTAATGGGAGAGGAGGTGGTTTAAGGTTTTTTAAAGGGAGTAAGGTGCATTATAGAGGAAGGGGGACCCACAACATAGGATGGTCGCACAGGGAGGAGGGCATGATGGTAGGGGAGGGGCAGCAAGTTTGGGCTGACGGGGGAGGCGGTGGAGAAAGAAAGAGGGAACAGAAAAGAAGAGAATGATAAAAGCAATATGGAAAGGGAAGGAAGGAAGCTTGTATATATAGGCAAATGAAAGTGGTTTGGATCACTAAGGCGTTGGCGTAGGATGGAAGGGAGAAAGCACAACAAGAGGCCTTCGTTGCATGACAACTCAAAACAAACACACTTACAAGATAACTAGTTTAAGCATGAATGCTTAGCTCAGGGTACGTGTTGTCTGTCTACACGTTTACAACTCACGTGACCACATATTGATTTTGTTTGCTACAAAATGTGAAACCCTGCTATGTTTTTAGATACGGTTCCGACGGAACTAGTCTCGTCAACTTCTGATTTCATTTGCTCAAAAAAGTGCCAATTTGAGTTCAAATTATCGATCGGCTAACATTTAAATCTCGCATGGTCACATACTAACTCTGTTTGACATGAAAGTTAAAATATTACCATAATTTGATGTTTTGGATCCAACAAATTTGGTTTCATTAAATTCCAAGATTGTTTGCAAAATGTCTATTTTTAAGTTACTAAAATAACATTGAATTATCAAATTTTAAATTGACTAAAAATTCTTATATCATTTATTTAAACTTGCAATTTAAAATTTTTAGATTGGTTCCAAAATTTCAGATCGTTACATCTGATTACAAGAATATAAACATTATGAAATCATATAAAAAAAAGTCATCGCTGTATCATTAATCAAATCAATATTACTAGCGAATTTTATAGAAAAATTTAAATCAATTCTAAGTGAAATAATAATGATAATAATATAATAGAAAATCCTTTTCAAGGAATAATTTTTACTTTCAAAGTATAAAACATTCACTATATGCTTTCATAAATCCTAAAAAATCATATTAATTGATTAAAACTCGCATTCAAACATTCTAGAAATTTAACAAAAAATATTTCTTTTTCAAATAAAACATAGAATTCCTGAAGAAATTATTCAAAATAATTATAACTTACTTTTGGTAAATTTAGTAAAATTAATAGAAAAATATTTTTCCAAATGCAATAAATAAATTAAAGAAATAAATATAACCAAAACGATTAGCCTCATTTGTATATTTATCCTTATATAAATCAAGGAAGCTTCCACTCAAGATCCAATGAAGATTGGGTCCATTTAATCGTCTCTTTCTCTCCACATTTTCTCCTTATCCTTTTATGCTTCTTCTTCCCTTTCACCTCTAAATTAACCCTCTTCCCTTTGCCCCTCCATGTCTTACCTTAATCACAGATTCCATCGTTATGGCTTAGTATTCTCTACTTTCTAGTCCAGATATGGAAGCAAATTTCGTTTCATTTTCTCGTTCTTGTTGGTCTTTCCCCCTTTTCTTGACCAGATCTACACTCGCAAGCACTATCTTTAGATCCAGTGCACGGTGTTCTCCTGTGCCTACTCGGAGTCTTTCCCTCTATCTATTCGCGACTACTGTGCTTCTGCTTCCTTCCTGCACTGGTTATCATGTACCTTTTAGCTCTCGAAAATGCAGATCTCTAGTGCTCTGTCCAATTAGTGTGTGTAGGGTTGTCACTTGTACTGTTCGTTGGTTAGCAGTTAGTTTTGCTTATGGGTTGCGGTGTATCGACTTGTGCTGATTGAGTGTCAGTGTTGGATATGTATTATTCTGGCAGAATCGTTTCTTTCATATTTGGTCGTTCACACTTGCTGGATCTTGGTTCTATCCTTTGGCCAACTTGTTATAGATGAGGTTTTGAGGGACATACTTTCTTGACACTCTATTGCCTATAGTTGACTAGTGATCTGTCAGTAGCTGTAGACTATTGTTAATTGGTTGTGTTCTTGTGCTTTTGGCTGAGTTTGTTCCCAACGCCTTTTTGAGTGCAAGTAAGGGTCCATTTGATTTTGAATGGGAAGGGGCATTTGGAAGGGGCATTTGAACGGGCATTGTTGGGAACGGGGAATGTGTTCTTTTTACGAAAGGGGCATTTTGGAAAGGGCAGAGCTATTATTTTATTGTTTTTTATATATTGTTTTTAATTGTTTGTGTTTGTGTGTGTTTATTGTTGAATAGAATAGTAGAACGCATAATACAAATTGCAGAATACAAAAATTGCTGAATGCCTCTTGTAGAGTTTAAATTGCAGATTACAAAAGCCAGTACAACGCATTACAACACCATTTAAAAAAAACATCACAACTCATTCAGAAAATAAAACAACACAACTACAACACCCACATAAAAGAAAGCATCACATCTTTCCAGCCCTCAGCTGCGTAACAAAATGAATAACACAAGCCCTAGGCTGTTCAGGCTTGCCAAGCAGAGAATAAAATGGGTTGTGGCCCAATCTGTCATGTGTAGACATAATAACCAACACCTCCCAATCCTGATAGTCATCCTCCTCATGGCGTACAGACATGCATAAATCGATAAGCTCGTCTCGGTCCATGCGCGAAGGAACTGAACGAGAAGGGTCGGCACCAGACCTGACCGGCCTATGAGTCGGATGACTCGAGATCTCCACATTATCGCCACGAATGATATCGCCAAAGAGCTGAGCCTCTTGCAGATGAACTGGCGGAGCATCCAGAAATGCATACTGATATCTATCGGTACGGATGCATCCTGCAAACATGGAGTCCAACTCCCTGAATCGTGCCGGAGACCCACTCTTGAACTTGCGCATCGGTATTGGCACCGTCGCCCACCAATCATCCGTTCCTGTGACGGTATCCAATTGCTCGTCCCATCCCCCTCCACCAAACTGCAGCAGTCTGTTCCACGGAGCCCAATCTCTTTTCATGTTGTCAAACTTGTTCTTCATTTGACCAGTGTTGTAGTCCAACCCGGTCCGCCCGTTAAACGCCTGTGCAATCACCTGGTACCATCCTCCGACATTATGTGCACGGGAACTGAGATGTTCCATGCATACATCGATGAAAGTGTTCGTCATATCGTAGTTCCATTCGGCAATGGAATGAGTAGACGAAGACTGACTTGCGTCCATTCTGGAAAAGAAAAAACCGAAACCATTACGAATAAAATGTATATGGGAGTAAAGAAGCAAAAAATATGAATATAAAAGCAAAAACCTGAGAAGATCGACGAGTAGACGGTGATTGGAGCTGAAATTTTCGGATTTGGTGATGTTTTGGTGATGGAAGGGGAATGAGATGGAGGAAATATATAGGAAGAGGGAAAGGAATCGGTTGTTCTGGAAATTTCGTGGCGTCAGACGTGCGTCCGATGCGTCAGACGTGTCGGACGCGAAAGCCACCTTTTCAACCGTTCGTCTTTAAGGGCAAAAGTGTGGGACCCACCTTGGACGCGTCGGATGCGTCTGACGCAGACGCAAACATTAACTGCCCAATTAACAAATCAAACGCTACGTAAGTTATTGATGAAGGTAAATTCTACTACTTGGTTGGTTGGTTGGGTACTAGTTTTGGTGCTTCAGTTGATTTCGTGAGCATGGAACTGTGTTTTTGTAGCCTGAAAGCGAAATATATTTAGTTATGTTAAACAGTTTTTTCTCTTTATGTAACCGAATATAACATTCTAGCATTGATGTTGTAACAACCCGTATTTTCAATAACCTGTAATGATGTAAGTCGAGGCAGAATTTAATTCTAAAATCTGAATCAAGGGAAACGGGCTATGCCATTGCGTTCGTCTCGGAAAAATACGCGAAATAGAGTCCGAGTTTTCGAAAATCGGAGTCCGTATGACCCGATTAAGGCCCAACGAAGTTTTCAGAAAAATTCAAAGTAAAAACAGATTTCAAATTCAAGTTTGAATTTGAAAAATTAGGTCAGATTGGGCTAGGCGGGAAAGTTCCCGCCAGAGCACCCAAGTCGACAGCCCTGTCGACTTGGGAGTCGACTTGGTTGGACCCAAGTCGACAGCCCTGTCGACTTGGCTGTCGACTTGGTCCAGCCGGGCTGTTTAGCTTGGTGCACCATTTTGAGATTGTGTTAGGTTTTAGGGCCAGATTCGGTTTTGAGGGCTGAGATTGGAACTAGGGTTTAATCCTAAGGCTAGAACCAATTCTAATCTCTATAAATAAGCCCCTAACCTAACCCTAAATCATCATTATTCATTCAAGTAACTAAACTATGGCAAAATCATTTCTCTCATGGCCTCCACTCTCTTCATAAAATTCCTAAGTTAATTCTATGAGAGATTTTCCATGCATACAAGTGTTTTCAAGCTTGTATGAGTGTCATTAGCTTGCATTCAAGTCAAGTTTCCATATTTACATCATAAAGCAAGGGTTTTGATCATTTTGGCTTAAGGGTTTTTCTATTGAAGCTTGCATTTTGGGGTTTAATTGATTGCGTAAGGGCTTTGTCATATTTTTGTGACTTCCTAAGCATTGTAAGCCCTATTCTACTTTCATACTTAAACTCTAAAGTTAAATGTATGATATGCAAGTTCATCATGTTATGTTATGCAAGTATGCTATGTTATGATATGCAAGTTCATCATGTTATGTTATGCAAGTATGCCATGTTATGATATGCAAGTTTATCATGTTATGTTATGCAAGTATGCCATGTTATGATATGCAAATTCATCATGTTATGTTATGCAAGTATGTCATGTTATGATATGCAAGTTCATCATGATATGTTATGCAAGTTTGATATGCAAGTTCGTCATATGATATGCAAGTATGTTATGCAAGCTTGGGATGATCATTTTGTTCATGTTATCATGTTATGCAAGCTTATCTTGAGTATATGAACATAAAGCTTCAAGCTTTATGCTAAAGGTTGCATTTTGGCAACATGTAAGTTATCATATCCTTTATGATAGCTTGCATGTGAGGCTAAATGCGAACTTGTGGCCATTTCTACATGTCATTTATCACCATGTATCACCAATATGCTAAGTTTGGTTTTATGCATGCTTTTGAGGCCTAAAAATGTAATATGCAAGTATATGAACACATGTACATTTCATATGCCACCATGTTGAACTTGTGGCTTCAACACCTTTATGTCATGATTATGCCAAGTTCCCTCTTTCTATCCTTTATGCGCTATTGCGATATGTAAGCGATGGGATTGCGTTTGGGGTTGGGTAAACTTAAAAGACATAAAAACATAAGCTTGGGAATTTACCTGTTAAGTTAGGCCTACCCATTGGGAATTTACCTATTAAGTTAGGTCTACCCAATTGCTTGAAAACTTGTAATGTGTTTTGGAAACATGATGGACATGACACTTAGAAAATATAAGTGTGACCAACTCGAGGTTGGGTTGAGTTTGTAGCGTAAACCTACCCGGAACCGACCGGCTTAACTAGTTGCTACAAACAATAGGACCCAATGTGAGAAGTTGGTCATGTTGTACCTTGAACCCGAGGTTAGACCAAGTTGTGGTGTAAAGCTACCCGGAACCGACCGGCTTAACTAGTAACCACAACAAGGTCTAATGTGAGAGGTTAAGGCACATTAAATTAATTAATGCCTCGTGATTAGGGTTAAGTCATGGTCCACTTAATACTTAACCAATTTGGGCTTGGTAGATTAGTCAGGGTTAAGTCGTGAACTCATCGTTACACTTAACCAAGTTAATCCATGATTATCAAGAGGGTTAAACCGTACTTAACCCACTAGAAAAATCCTAGCAATGGGGGCCCACTCCAGCAGTAATCCCAAATTTGTATCATTAAGGCCCTAGGGACTAGGCTAGGGAGGGGGCACGATTACTGGGCTGGGGGTAAGCGACCAATAAACGACGGCAGGGTGGTACGCCGATGTAGTTCCCGACGGACTATGGTCGTGCACGTAGTCCGTATTTGGAGAAGTCAAGCATGGGTACCAGTAGATCGAGACTGTGCACTCATGTTTATGGTGTCCAGGGGTTGGCACCCTAGGGCTTGATACACCCGAAGGGTGGACCCGGCACAGTTCGACTACAATTATGTTTGGGCCGTATGGACACCAACACGTGACGAGTTAGGCTTATAGGGAGCCGATCGACCAGACCGTTTGGTTGGACCTTGTGTTAGAGTCACTTCATGTTATTAGACCTTGTGTTAGGGTCACTTCATGTTATTGGACCTTGTGTTAGGGTCACTTCATGTTATTGGGCCAAAGCATGGGCCAAGGGATCAATACTTGTTATTCAAGTCATGTTAGCTTGCTAGTATACCTGTGGTGCAAAACCCTTAAACCTGATTATGCGATGACACCTTTATCTACCTTGTTAGTTAATCATCACGCTAGTATGTTGTTATCCTTATGTTCATCCCTGTTGCTCATGCCAGTTAACTTTATCAGTTTACATTGATTGTAGTAGGGCTTACTCAGTCTTTTTGACTGACCTGTTTTCTTTCGCCTCTTTTCTTCCGTTCCCCCCCCCCCCAGGTTCTCAGGGAGGGAATAGTGGAGCTTAGCTTGGAATTCTGATCGCTTGCTTGTGGGATTTAACTCATGTATGGTCTTGACATGAAGCTAGCTATGGTTATCTCTTATTTTGGGGATAGTACTTATGTATTTCAGTTTTTCAGTAATGTTGTTTTATCCAGACTTGTGTATTTGGAAAGTTGACATTATGTTGTACCAGACTTGTTTTTGAAATAGTTTGAAATCTTCCGCTGTTTTACTTATCTTATTTACTCTGTTTACATATATACATATGTTCTTGTTCTGCCTTGACATATCATTATGCATGTTTACCTGATTCAAACGCCCCTCCAAAGCCAGAGTGCTTGCAAGAGCCACCCTGGCGGAGGTGGGGTGTTACATTTGGTATCAGAGCATATGGTTTACGAGAAGGAACAAAAAAAAGGTTTTTAGAAAACTTTTGGAAAACTATTTTCAAAACCAAGTATAAAGTATTTTCCAAAGAAAAGTCTAGTTTATTTTAAAGACTATTCCCCAAAAAGCCATTAGCAAAATTCCTTCGTTTCTTTTCTCCATTCTGAATCTGTCTTTTTCTTCGTTTTCAGTATGGCCAATAACTTTGCTATTCCGGAGGGAGTACACGTACCTGTTTGGTATAAGAGACTTTTGGAGGCTAGGACGACCGAAGCCGGCCCCGCAGATGTTCCTCCTCCTCCTCCTCCAGTAGTTAATGTTCCTCCTCCTCCTGTCGATGAGGTTCCTCTTCCTCCTCCCCCTCAGCATCCTCAAGCTGACTTCGCTAAGACTTGCAAAGATTTCAAAGCAATGGGTGGCAAGAACTTTCAAGGCACTGAGACTTTTGTAGAGGCCAGAAATTGGTTGAAAGAGACCGAGGATTTATTTGCTATCTTTGGGTTAGACGATCAGAGGAAGATCTTGTTGGCGGTTTGGCTTTTGAAGGATGAAGCCGCTTATTGGTGGGAAGTCACCAATGGTACTAGGCCTGTTGAGACTTGGTCCGATTTCAGGGCAAGATTCGTGCTTAAGTTTCTATCTTCTGCTGAGGAGAATCTGCAAATGGAGAGGTTCATAACTTTGAAGCAAGGAGATATGTCTGTCAAAGAATATGTGAACAAGTTCAATCAGTTAGCTCGTTTTGGCTTGGATATGGTGAATACTCCTCAGAAGAAGGATCTTCGTTTTGCTAGAGGATTGAATGAGCCGTTGCAGGGATTGGCTATGTCACATATTCCCCATGGGGCCACGTTTGAGAGCTTGGTTGATATGGCGTTACTTCAGGGAGATGTCAAGAAAGAGATCAAGGTGAATGATACTTAAGCCAAGAAGACTGATTCCCAGTGGAAAGGAAATCAGGGTAATCCAAGTGGTCAGAGCAGTCAAGGCAATCAGAACAAGAACAAGAACAAGAGTCAAGGCAACAAGGGGAACAACAACAAGGGCAAGAACAACAAGGAGAAGTGCCATTATTGCGGTTCAGTTGGGCATCTTATTAAGGAGTGTAAGAAGAGGAAAAGGAAGAATGGTGAATGCTTTTTCTGCGGTAAGACTGGACATTTCAGTAAGGATTGCCCGAAGAAGCAAGGGCAAGGCCAGGGTCAGACTCAGCGTGCTGGACCTTCAGGAGGGCAAGTTCATGCTCTCAATACCGCTCCAGTTCCCGATCGAGGTAGTATTTCTATTGAGAGCCTTGTATATATTTCTGATTTTCCAGTTCGTACTTTGTTTGATTCTGGTGCATCACATAGCTTTATCTCATCTGATCTTGTTGATAGTTTGCACCTTAGTACTAGCTTGGTAGATGATCCCGTCTGTGTCTCAAATCCTATTAGGGGTTCCGCCCATTTGTCTATGTTATGTGGGGATTTGAGGATCTCTATTATGAGTGTAGAGTTCTTGTGCAGTGCTTATGTTCTGGGTTTTAGGGGATACGGATTAATATTGGGCATGGATTGGCTGTCCAGATATGGAGCCATTCTTGATTGTGAGCATAGGGTTGTGAGGCTCGTGACTCGCCTCGGAAACACCCTAGAAATTTCTTGTAATCCGAGAGGTCCCGTAATGTTGTGCTATCTTGAATCACTCGACTCGTCAATGGAAACTCTTCAGTCTGTGAGAGTGGTTCGAGAGTATCCGGATGGTTTCGATGAGGTTAGGGGGTTGCCCGAGATTGATTTCCGCATTTATCTGGTGGATAATGCAAAGCCGGTTTCTTTTCCCGTTCGGCACATGGCTCCGCGTGAAAGGCGGGAGCTAAGTAAGCAAGTAAAGGAGTTGCTTGAGAAAAACTTCATTAGACGAAGTATATCTGAATGGGGAGCGCCTGTGGTATTTGCTACCAAGGCAGATGGTTCTCTCCGACTTTGTGTTGACTATCGAGAGTTGAATAAGCTGACTAAGAAGAACAGACACCCGTTACCGAGGATTGATGATCTCTTTGACCAGCTTGTCGGTGCTTCTGTTTTCTCTCAGCTTGATCTTGCTACTGGATTCCATCAGCTCAGGGTAGCTGAAGATAGTATAGACAAGACTGCGTTCAGAACTCCAGATGGATTCTTCGAATGGCTTGTCATGCCGTTCGGCTTGACTAATGCAACCGCATATTTCGTGGACTTGATGAGTAGGGTGTTCAGGGAGTTCATGAACAAGTTTGTCGTGGTCTTCGTAGATGATATTCTGATCTTCTCTAAGGATGAGGAAGAACACGCAAGGCATCTCGTGGAGGTGATGGATACGCTTAGAGCGCATCAGTTGAAGGCCAAGTTCTCCAAGTGTCACTTTTGGAGAAGGGAATTTAGATTCCTTGGGCATATAGTATCTAAGCAAGGCTTAGCGGTGGATCCCGCTAAGGTAGTTGCAGTTCAGGATTGGAAGACTCCAAGGAATGCAACCGAAGTGAGAAGTTTTCTAGGTCTTGCAGGCTTTTACCGGAAGTTCATCAAGGACTTCGCGAAGATTTCCGCTCCTCTCACTAAATTAACGAAGAAGAATTTAGTTTTTGCTTGGAGCATAGAATGCGAGCTTGCTTTTCAGAAGCTCAAGAGAGCTCTCGCATCAGCAACTGTTCTAGCTTTGCCCGATGGAGGGAAGTTATTTACAGTATACACCGATGCATGTGGCACGGGGTTAGGAGCTGTTCTGATGCAAGAAGGAAGAGTGATATGCTTTGGCGGTAGACAACTCAAAGTGCATGAGAAGAATTATCCCACTCATGACTTAGAGTTGGCAGCAATAGTATATGCACTCAAGGCTTGGCGCCATTATCTTCTGGGAGAAAGATTTGAGCTTTATACCGATCACAAGTCATTGAAGTATCTCTTTTCTCAGAAGGATCTAAATCTGAGGCAACAAAGATGGATGGAATTCTTGGCGTCCTACGATTTTGAGATAGCTTATACCCCTGGCAAGGGGGATGTGGTAGCTGATGCATTGAGTAGAAAAAGGTTGACTCTGAGTCCTCTATTCGTTGAGATGAAGAATTTAGAGTATGTGGCAACCTTTGATTTCTCTTTGGCGATTGAGTCGATGACCGGTTCTTTAGTATCTCTGGAACTCAGACCTACCCTTCTTGATCAAGTTGGGGCTTCGCAGAGAGAAGACCCTCAGATAGTTGAGATTATGGATAAGCTGGTTCGAGGAGAGGCGTCTAGTCATCTCGCTCGATATTCTATTGATGACAAGGGTTGGCTGAGGAGAGACGGAAGGTTATGTGTTCCAATGGTGGAAGATTTAGTAAGAAAAGTCCTTGAGGAAGCGCATCGCTCTAAGTTGACTATACATCCGGGCGGAGATAAGATGTATAAAGATATGAAGCGCATTTTCTTTTGGCCTGGGATGAAGAAGGATGTGGCGGAGTTTGTCTCTAGATGTATCATTTGCCAGCAAGTTAAGGCCGAGTCGAAGAAGCCCGGTGGGCTATTGCATCCTCTAGACGTTCCACTATGGAAGTGGGAGAGTATTTCCATGGATTTTATCGATGGGCTACCAAGGTCAAGGAAAGGGAATACGAGTATTTGGGTTATCGTGGATAGACTTACGAAGAGTGCTCATTTCATTCCGGTGAAGAGCAAGAGGACCGCATCTTGGCTAGCGTCTGTATATCTTCGTGAGATTGTGAGACTACATGGAGTCCCTTCTAGTATAGTCAGTGACCGTGACCCAATCTTTACAAGTCAATTCTGGAATAGCTTGCAAGAAGCTATGGGCACGAGGTTGAATCTAAGTACGGCTTATCACCCACAGACGGACGGTCAAACCGAAAGGGTGAATAGGGTACTCGAGGATCTGTTGAGGCTTTGTATTCTGGATTTTGGTGGTACTTGGGAAGACCATCTTCCTCTTGTTGAGTTTGCATATAATAACAGTTATCAGGCAAGCATAGGGATGGCACCATTCGAAGCTTTATATGGGAGGTCGTGCAAGTCGCCTACATGTTGGTGGGAGACTACAGATGAGCTTATACTTGGGCCTGATATGATCAGAGATACATCCGAGAAGATCGAGTTGATTCAGAGACGGATGAAAGCGGCCCAAGACCGACAGAAATCCTATGCTGATAAGCGAAGAACTGATTTGGAGTTTGATGTTGGGGATATGGTTTTCGTGAAGGTTTCTCCTTTGCGGAATGTGGTCCGATTTGGAGCCGTTGGGAAGTTAGCACCGAGGTTTGTTGGACCATTCCCTATTATAGAGAGGATCGGGCAGATGGCTTATAGAGTGAAGTTGCCCGAGAAGCTTGCCGGAGTACACGATGTTTTTCATGTCTCGCATCTCCGGAAGTGTTTACACGAATCAGCAGAGGTTGTTGAGCCAAGTGTTCTGAAAGATGTGGAAGTGGAGAAAGAGGCTACCTTGAGGAGAGCTCCGATTCGTATCTTGGGGACGGAGACCAAGAAGCTAAGGAATCGAGAGGTCAAGTTGGTGAAGGTTCAATGGGGTGAAGCCGAAGAAGACGCAACTTGGGAAACCGAGGAGAAGATGCGTGGGCTTTATCCATTCCTTTTTGAGGGTACACTCTCAATCTCTTTTCTTTGTTAGCATATCTTTCTCTTTGCTATCCATGTTTATCTAGTTTATCGTGTTAATCTTGTCATGAGAACCTTAGGTAGAAACCCTTTGGATGAAACATGTGTTTGAAAATGTTATGCTTGATGGTTGCAAGTGGTTGCAAGTGTTTGCAAGTGGTTACTCGTGGATGCATTATACACGTTAGGCACTAGATCGGCTCACACACTCCTCATATTGCATATGCATGAGTGTTTATGCTTATTCATGGATGAAAATTTTTGTGTTATCATATGGATGTATGTTGTGTGCACACATATAGATGTTATACATTATGTTAGGAATTGCATACATATGGATTCATTTCACTAACATAATTTGCATTGATGATATTTGCATTAGATAAGGACATATACACACACCTTTGCATATGTTCATACAACATTTAGAATCTTGTAAGGACAATGATTGCTCGTGGATGATGTTTTGAGTAGATGGATGATTGGATGGTAGGATACGTTCTTCCTAACTTGAAGATTTCGAGGACGAAATCCTTTAAGGAGGGGAGAATGTAACAACCCGTATTTTCAATAACCTGTAATGATGTAAATCGAGGCAGAATTTAATTCTAAAATCTGAATCAAGGGAAACGGGCTATGCCATTGCGTTCGTCTCGGAAAAATACGCGAAATAGTGTCCGAGTTTTCGAAAATCGGAGTCCGTATGACCCGATTAAGGCCCAACGAAGTTTTCAGAAAAATTCAAAGTAAAAACTGATTTCAAATTCAAGTTTGAATTTGAAAAATTAGGTCAGATTGGGCTAGGCGGGAAAGTTCCCGCCAGAGCACCCAAGTCGACAGCCCTGTGACTTGGGAGTCGACTTGGTTGGACCCAAGTCGACAGCCCTGTCGACTTGGCTGTCGACTTGGTCCAGCCGGGCTATTTAGCTTGGTGCACCATTTTGAGATTGTGTTAGGTTTTAGGGCCAGATTCGGTTTTGAGGGCTGAGATTGGAACTAGGGTTTAATCCTAAGGCTAGAACTAATCCTAATCTCTATAAATAAGCCCCTAACCTAACCCTAAATCATCATTATTCATTCAAGTAACTAAACTATGGCAAAATCATTTCTCTCATGGCCTCCACTCTCTTCATAAAATTCCTAAGTTAATTCTATGAGAGATTTTCCATGCATACAAGTGTGTTCAAGCTTGTATGAGTGTCATTAGCTTGCATTCAAGTCAAGTTTCCATATTTACATCATAAAGCAAGGGTTTTGATCATTTTGGCTTAAGGGTTTTTCTATTGAAGCTTGCATTTTGGGGTTTAATTGATTGCATAAGGGCTTTGTCATATTTTTGTGACTTCCTAAGCATTGTAAGCCCTATTCTACTTTCATACTTAAACTCTAAAGTTAAATGTATGATATGCAAGTTCATCATGTTATGTTATGCAAGTATGCCATGTTATGATATGCAAGTTCATCATGTTATGTTATGCAAGTATGCCATGTTATGATATGCAAGTTCATCATGTTATGTTATGCAAGTATGCCATGTTATGATATGCAAATTCATCATGTTATGTTATGCAAGTATGTCATGTTATGATATGCAAGTTCATCATGATATGTTATGCAAGTTTGATATGCAAGTTCGTCATATGATATGCAAGTATGTTATGCAAGTTTGGGATGATCATTTTGTTCATGTTATCATGTTATGCAAGCTTATCTTGAGTATATGAACATAAAGCTTCAAGCTTTATGCTAAAGGTTGCATTTTGGCAACACGTAAGTTATCATATCCCTTATGATAGCTTGCATGTGAGGCTAAATGCGAACTTGTGGCCATTTCTACATGTCATTTATCACCATGTATCACCAATATGCTAAGTTTGGTTTTATGCATGCTTTTGAGGCCTAAAAATGTAATATGCAAGTATATGAACACATGTACATTTCATATGCCACCATGTTGAACTTGTGGCTTCAACACCTTTATGTCATGATTATGCCAAGTTCCCTCTTTCTATCCTTTATGCGCTATTGCGATATGTAAGCAATGGGATTGCGTTTGGGGTTGGGTAAACTTAAAAGACATAAAAACATAAACTTGGGAATTTACCTATTAAGTTAGGTCTACCCATTGGGAATTTACCTATTAAGTTAGGTCTACCCAATTGCTTGAAAACTTGTAATGTGTTTTGGAAACATGATGGACATGACACTTAGAAAATATAAGTGTGACCAACTCGAGGTTGGGTTGAGTTTGTAGCGTAAACCTACCCGGAACCGACCGGCTTAACTAGTTGCTACAAACAATAGGACCCAATGTGAGAAGTTGGTCATGTTGTACCTTGAACCCGAGGTTAGACCAAGTTGTGGTGTAAAGCTACCCGGAACCGACCGGCTTAACTAGTAACCACAACAAGGTCTAATGTGAGAGGTTAAGGCGCATTAAATTAACTAATGCCTCGTGATTAGGGTTAAGTCATGGTCCACTTAATACTTAACCAATTTGGGCATGGTAGATTAGTCAGGGTTAAGTCGTGAACTCATCATTACACTTAACCAAGTTAATCCATGATTATCAAGAGGGTTAAACCGTACTTAACCCACTAGAAAAATCCTAGCAATGGGGGCCCACTCCAGCAGTAATCCCAAGTTTGTATCATTAAGGCCCTAGGGACTAGGCTAGGGAGGGGGCACGATTACTGGGATGGGGGTAAGCGACCAATAAACGACGGCAGGGTGGTACGCCGATGTAGTTCCGGACGGACTATGGTCGTGCACGTAGTCCGTATTTGGAGAAGTCAAGCATGGGTACCAGTAGATCGAGACTGTGCACTCATGTTTATGGTGTCCAGGGGTTGGCACCCTAGGGCTTGATACACCCGAAGGGTGGACCCGGCACAGTTCGACTACAATTATGTTTGGGCCGTATGGACACCAACACGTGACGAGTTAGGCTTATAGGGAGCCGATCGACTAGACCGTTTGGTTGGACCTTGTGTTAGGGTCACTTCATGTTATTGGACCTTGTGTTAGGGTCACTTCATGTTATTGGACCTTGTGTTAGGGTCACTTCATGTTATTGGGCCAAAGCTTGGGCCAAGGGATCAATACTTGTTATTCAAGTCATGTTAGCTTGCAAGTACACCTGTGGTGCAAAACCCTTAAACCTGATTATGCGATGACACCTTTATCTACCTTGTTAGTTAATCATCACGCTAGTATGTTGTTATCCTTATGTTCATCCCTGCTGCTCATGCCAGTTAACTTTATCAGTTTACATTGATTGTAGTAGGGCTTACTCAGTCTTTTTGACTGACCTGTTTTCTTTCGCCTCTTTTCTTCCGTTCCCCCCCCCCCAGGTTCTCAGGGAGGGAATAGTGGAGCTTAGCTTGGAATTCTGATCGCTTGCTTGTGGGATTTAGCTCATGTACGGTCTTGACATGAAGCTAGCTATGGTTATCTCTTATTTTGGGGATAGTACTTATGTATTTCAGTTTTTCAGTAATGTTGTTTTATCCAGACTTTTGTATTTGGAAAGTTGACATTATGTTGTACCAGACTTGTTTTTGAAATAGTTTGAAATCTTCCGCTGTTTTACTTATCTTATTTACTCTGTTTACATATATACATATGTTCTTGTTCTGCCTTGACATATCATTATGCATGTTTACCTGATTCAAATGCCCCTCCAAAGCCAGAGTGCTTGCAAGAGCCACCCTGGCGGAGGTGGGGTGTTACAGATGTATTATTATGTATAATCACCTTGTGTGGTGCATTATCCTGGCTTGTAATAGTTAATAGCTAGGGCTTGATTATGTCTGTAGCAGATAGGAATTTTTCTTATCTCCCATATCATATTGTTCTCGTTATTTTTTTGTAATGAAAAAAGTGTTATGGATTACTACAAAAATTGATTGACTTGCCAAAAAAATATTAAAACTCTAATATTTATTTAAATATACTATTTAGATTTAATTTATTTGTAATTAAAACTACAAATCAATGTTGGTAAATACTTCAATTTACTACATTATGTATTCTAAAATTTCAGAACAAACTATTGGAACATTCATAAATATTTAGAATAATAAAATCAAGTGCCTAAAATTAATAATTTACATCTTCAAAATAATTTACACAAATCAAATCAAACAACATTACCTTTGCATATTAACTTTTAACCAACTCAAAATCTCACAATTTTAATTTCACCCAATGTCATATATTTCAATTCAGTATTAGCAAACGATTCAAGCAATATCGCAATTTCAATCCAATCTAACAAATAATTCAACCATTCATCCTGTAACAACCCGCAAATTCTGGGCCAGTTTAAAATTTTTATTTTGGCCATTTTAGCGAATTTTGATTATTTAAAATGAATTATTTTAAATAATATCGATGAGAAATTTATTTGGAATAGAATTCGAACGTATATATTATACGCGTCGTCGTTAGAATATATAATTATATATAATTATAAATAGAATTGAAAATGGCGCGGTAGTTCGATAATTCGATTTCAAACTTCAATTGAATGTACCGGGTGCAAAATAATCCGGATTTTAGTGAAACCAAAAATGATAGGATCTAATTGATAATATATTTCTATCGAATCCGAATAATCGAGATTTCATAGCGGGAATCAAAAGATATGTCCAGTTGAAAATTCTGAATAGTCGCTATGGAATTCAGACCCTTAAAAATGGACATTTTGCAAATGACCTCGGATTTCGACGAAACCAGTTTTGTTGGATCCGCAGTGTCAAGTTATTGCTAGGTTTCAAATTTCATAATTTTTCGAATCAATATGTGAGCGTGGCAAAGGAAAACGCGTTTGACCGATTTTAGTTGATTTTAATCGACTGGAAATTGACCATTTTTCAAACGGTCTCAGAATTCGACGAAACTAGTTTTGTTAGGACCGTATCGTCAATACGAAGCTAGAAAATATTTTTCTGGAATTTTTAATGTTAGTATGTGACCCCGGTAATTTGAAATGTACGTTTAAAATTCAATATAGTGATTTAAATGTAAATTAAACGGAAACTGATTCAAACGATCGAATCAACCTGTGATACATATCCCATTGTGTTCGGAATGGGGGTGAAACGCTATGGGCGACAGGCGGTGGGCCTCGTTTAGAGGTCGTATGTAAAAGTCAACTTTTTGCGATTAAATTAATTAAAAAAAAAAAAATCCCCTTTTCCCTCTTTATACTCCAGGCCCCCCCCGATAGAAATTTATTCAGAAATCAAAAAAAAAAAAAAAAAAGAAATCGCGATCGCCCCCCCCCCCCCCCCCCCCGTTGCCTCGACCGCCGCCAGAGGCTGGCGCCGCCACCGCCGCTGTTTCCTCTCCACCCTCCCCTTCTGCTCCTCCTCCACTTGAAATCGACAACCCCGAAGCCCCCTTCAGCTCAGAATCGAAGCCGCCTGAGACCACCTCCAAGCCGCCATACGACCTCCCCGACGCCGCCAAGCTCGACAGTCATCCCCCTCCCCTTCTTCGCGAATGTAAGTATTTTATTTATTTTAATTCGGTAATGCTGTGTTTTTTTTAAGGATTAAATACTGTTTTTTTTAAGAAGATAAAACATATTTTTTAAAAGTGTTAAAACTATTTTTTTTTCAAATGATTTTAAAACTGATTTGTTTAAGATTTAAAAAAAAAAAACTGTTTTTTTTTTAGATTGAAACTGTTTTTATAAAAAGGTTTAAACTGTTTTTTTTTAGGAAGTAAAACTGATTTTTTTTATAGGATGTTAAAAACTGATTTTCGAAAGAGTTTAAAACTGATTTTATTTTAAACTTTAAATAGAAAAAGATTAGAACTTTAGAAATAAAATAAAGATCCTATTTTTAAAAGAGTTAAAAATGTGATTTTTATATATTGAACAAAGAGTTAAAAATGTGATTTTTATATATTGAACTTCGAGTTAAAAATGTGATTTTTATATATTGAACTTCGAGTTAAAAATGTGATTTTTATATATTGAACTTCGAGTTAAAAATGTGATTTTTATATATTGAACTTCGAGTTAAAAATGTGATTTTTATATATTGAACTTCGAGTTAAAAATGTGATTTTTATATATTGAACTTCGAGTTAAAAATGTGATTTTTATATATTGAACTTCGAGTTAAAAATGTGATTTTTATATATTGAACTTCGAGTTAAAAATGTGATTTTTATATATTGAACTTCGAGTTAAAAATGTGATTTTTATATATTGAACTTCGAGTTAAAAATGTGATTTTTATATATTGAACTTCGAGTTAAAAATGTGATTTTTATATATTGAACTTCGATAGAAAAATAGAATTTTTATATATTGAACTTCGATAGAAAAATAGAATTTTTATATATTGAACTTCGATAGAAAAATAGAATTTTTATATATTGAACATCGAAGTAAAAATTCGATTTTTATATATTGAATAGCGAAGTAAAAATGTGATTTTTACGTATGTAGTGAAAGCAGCAACGAAGGTGACAAAAAGGCGAAACGACGAAGACTTCTGCAAAAGAAGTGCCGTGGAGCTAGGATAGCTATCGGTGAGAACTTCTCACCTTTCAATTTAATTATTCTAGATATATATATTCTAGGATGCAGACGGTGCTTAGTAGCACCCGACACAATCGTCCACAGACCATGGACTTGTTTGTTTGGCTGTTTGGAGATTGATTGCAATATTGGTTTGAATGTGGTTTGTGGTGTGAAAAATCGAATCGATAAATTGGTTAGGATTAGACGTGCGCCGTTATAAGGCGAAGGAGTAAGGCTAGGTTAGACTCTTACTCCAAATTTTGTGGTTTGCATAACGAAAGTGATTTGATTGATGTGTGAATGGCGTGGGCCTTCACTAGACCGGGGATAAGGCTAGGCCTCGTCCCGTTTCTAGTATCGTGCCGTTATGCCGCCGAAATTTTCTAAAATATGTTAGAAAAATATCATTTTGTTTAAAGAATGAACTGAATAGAAATTCATATGTTGAAATAAAATGTTTTATCGTTAAAAATATAATTTTTAACGTGAATATGAAAATAGTGAAGTGAATAAATAAATATTCATTTACAAACCAGACGGTTTGTTTATGTACACCTATTTGAAGGACATTGATTGGGACGATAAATTTTACACATCGCCCAACAGCACAAATAAAATATGTGTTTGATTGTTTGAAACCCCACACGGGTGTTAGGATGGGAATATGCAGTTCACTCATCCTGATTGATTAAATATGTCGATCGATTGATTGACAGGCTGTTATAAGCGTTAGATATCTATATTTGATGCTTATACAGTGTAGCGCACTTTGGTTGATGGTTGATTATTTTTCCATGCTATTATATACATGTGTTGTATGAAAATCCATATAATTAATTTTATATGGTGATTGATTGGGCCTCATTCCAATTTGAAAAATAAAGAATATTATAAAATAAAAGTTCATGTGTTGACAATACTCATTCATTGAGATTGGTCATGTGTTGAACGAAATATTTTAGTAATAAAATTTACATCTTTATCAATATAAAATAAAAGTTCATGTGTTGACAGTACTCATTCATTGAGATTGGTCATGTGTTGAACGAAATATTTTGATAATAACAACTATTTTGAAAAAGAAATATTTGAAATAGAATATTTGAAAAATAGAAATTTATGAAGCCGTGTTGATTAGATTGACGCCATTTTGATGTGGATCGATATTTATATCGATTTGAAAACGATTTCGAAATGAATTGAATTGAAAACGAATTCAAAATGAATTGAATTGAAAACGAATTCAAAATGAATTGAAAACGATTTCGAAATGAATTGAATTGAAAACGAATTCAAAATGAATTGAAAACGATTTCGAAATGAATTGAATTGAAAACGAATTCAAAATGAATTGAAAACGATTTCGAAATGAATTGAATTGAAAACGAATTCAAAACGAATTGAAAACGATTTCGAAATGAATTGAATTGAAATGAATTCAAATTGAATTGAATTTCGAATTGAAATGAATTCAAATTGAATTGAAATTCGAATTGAATAGAAATGAATTTTAAAACGAATTTATAAAGAAGAATTCAATTTTGCTTTGAATTGAAATAGAAGTTGAAATAGAATTTGAAACGAATTTAAAACTATTTATATAATTCGTTTTAAATAGAAATCGACGAAATATATATTATATATATTATATATATAATATAATGGCCTGAATAGAACGCGCCGCGCCGCGGCAGTTCGCGAATTTCGACCATTGATTTCAAACGGACATTACGGGAGATCCGACCGTCGGATTCTCCTAAAACCGGAACCGTTGGGTTCGTATCGAAAAGAGCTTTCTAACGAATATTAGAAATTTGAAATCTAACGGTTGGATTTGGAGTTACGTCCAAATCAAATTTGAAAAGGGTCGCTGTAAGTGCAGTTCGATGACCGTTGATGGAAATCGACTGTACAGGCCTCGATAAAATTATTAAAAATAGTAATAATTTGTGTAAAATCATAAGAAATGATTTAGAAAGATTTGGGATGAAAAACTCCATATTTGAAAGGATAAAAATAGATTTTTATCGAAATGAACTAGTTTTGAACTAGAATTATAATTCTATTTATTTTTAAATAAATAAATTGAATTTAAAAAGGGTTTTAAAAATAACCAAAATTTCCAATGATTGCATTGGAGTGGATTTGAATCGAAATTGTCTTCGGAATATTTCGATGTTGGAATTCGTGATTATACAGATGTTGTTATGGAAATTTGAAAGATATATATTTATATCGTTATTTCCAATACGACATTTGTTAATCGTAGAATTTGATATTGAATATAAGCCGGGATATTTTCTATTCAGAGCCTTGTATTTAATATCAAATGTGATTTGGGTTTGTCGTGAATGGTGTCTTCACTAACACTGTTCTTGAACCCAGTTGAGAAAAGATTAAATCTTTTTATTTAGATTTAATGAAGTGTACCAATTAAATGATATTTAATTGGAATTGAATCGATATTGATTTTTGGGTTTATCGTGAACAGTGTTTTAAATAACACTCGTTCTTTAACCCGATCATTAATGAAATGTGATTTTGGGTTGTCGTGAACGGTATCTTCAATAATACAGTTCTTAGACCTAAAGGAGTTAAGAAAATCAGAAACTAACTGGAGATTAGTTAAGTCGAATAGTTTCCGAGGTATTGATCTGATGTTGGTTTCGGCCTTCGGGATTCATACTTAGGGAATTGCTCACTTGCTAATTTACAATTAGGGACTGATTGAAATGTGATGTGATTTTGGGTTTATCGTGAACCGTGTTTTAAACGACACTGATTCTTTAACCCAGTCACAGATTAAAACTAAGTGGAGTTTTAATGAATCTTTAATTAGATTGAAATAATCGAAATGGAGTATCACCAGTTTTGCTCCAGGCGATAGTTAAATCTTTAATTAGATTTGAACGTGAAGTGGTAATTGAATTTACCGATAACACCGTGGTGTTAGATATGAAGTATAACCAGTTTTACTTCATGGGATGAATAGGTTGGGATTGGGAAATTAAAACAAATGATTACTTCGGTAAGGTTCGCTAATCCCGACTAGTTTGAATTGATATTCAAAAGTAGATTAAAGAATAAATTCAAGGAATTTATCTTTGATAAAATTAATGGGAACATTTCCCTGAATGTGAAATTTAGAAACTAACTGTCGGTTAGCCAAGCAGAAGGGTTTTCTGGATATTGATCTGATGTTGGTTTCGGCCTTCGGGGTTAATATTTGGGGAATTATTCTCTTGATTAATTTACGGTTAGTGACTAATGAATTGGAATGAGGCGTATGTTGTGTTTGTGTAACACTTTTATAATATATACGCGAGTTATTCGGAAAGACCGGGTTTATCCCATTCTGAATAACTGATACGACGATAAGTCGAAGATGAAGACGATGGTCGAAGACCGGAGGTCTTCACGTCGTTTGGGTGATAACTGATGATCTTGATTGGGCTGTACACCCAAGAAGATGGAAACAGTTGGTGATCGTCCAGACGTACTTGGAGATCGATGGATATACGGGGTACTAGGTGCCTCCGGTTTCGTTCAGACCCAGAACGGACTTGTAAATGGACTGTGTGTCTGACATTGGATTTTAGTCTGTGTGATTGATTTCTATTAAATATATATCTGTTTGGCGGCGGAGAATTTATTCTCTTGCTTAACGCCCTTCTCTGAGACGTACGAGCTCAGGGGTTATATATTGATGGATATCAAACGCATGGAGTGAATTGCCTGTGTGGCATGCCTAAGTGGCAATTGATCGAGGCTTCTGTTGAAAAGCAAAGTCTTGTGGTGATGATCAAAGCACGGCCTCTGTGGCGTAGCTTTGTGTAACGTTTACCTCGCGTGTTTCACACCCGGTATGAACCAAAAACGGGAGACGGACCTCAGGGAGGGCATGCGTTTCTTTCTAGTTAGAAGTGGCGTCAGTGGTTTTACACGCCCTGACGAGTTTGACTTATGTGGTTGTTGCTGTTGCGAGGCGCCTCGGATTGATCGGTCGTTCTCGAACCGATGGAGTCATTTAGTTGGCTCGTTTACGCCCCATAGGGCGGGGGAACGCATGTTCAGGGTTTAAGTTTAATCCACATCGGTGGACCGGCCCTGTCGCTCCAAGGGTCGATGCGCTCTGACCCTGTGGCTCGGGCTAGAGAGTCACGAATCGGTTGAGGACTATCTTTTGCCTCGGTTCATAGATGGAAATCCAATTTCCAAATACGTGACATTTGCGGTTTTATTTGTAAACCTATATATGGCGACATGATATATGGTACCCATGCCGCCTATGATTGATACTTATGATTTGAAGTTGTTTTATACACTATGCACTTATAATAGTATCAAATGATTTGTTTTAAAACGTATCAAGCATTCTTTGGCTGTTATAAGGGAAAACCCTATCCCCCGGCTTGCGTTGCATTGTGTGATAGGACCTGGGTCTTATAACAGCTTCATTTTTCTTTATTTAGCATTGCGCTGTTTGTTTTATGCACTGGTATTCTTGGGAGGAAACCCGTTCCGCGTTAGCGGCGTGGTCCCTTGTTTTACCTAACTTTGAAATAAAGATTAATAACTGTTTTAGTTCTCACACCAGTCACATGACTGACCTGGAGTTTATTGTTTTAACCTAAACTCTGGGTGCCCCTATTTTGACACGGGCAGCTAGTAGTTTCGGTTTTGCAGATTTATATTCACAGGATCCTGGTTTACAGCTGGAATGATATCCGGAAAGCTTTGTATCCGTATATCTCTTCTAGTTGTGTATTGTATTATTTTCCGCTGCTATGTATTTAAATGTAATTTAAATCTCTGATATTTCTGTGTAATATTCATTTATACTCTGTATATTCTTGTAATCTGATGCATTGTTGTAATACACAGTGAAATGTTCTTCTGTATGCGTTCTGTTTTGTCCTGTTCTCAAACGATAGGGCGTTTCGAACGGCCTGGATCGGTTTAGCGACTGGTTCGGACCGAGCGAAATTCCTTGCCGTCACAGTTGGTATCAGAGCTTTGGTTTACAAAGCTCAGAGAACAAGACACATTAGAACCATACGAAAGAATTCATCAGATATTGGATTAGTAATATCCAACGAGGATGACTCGTTAGAGATGGGATCAGTAGTATCCTAGAACGAGTGTGAAGAGTATATTTTTCAAATGAAAACAAATTTTGTTTTGAAAATCTAAATCAATCATTCGTATTTGACTATCTATTTATATTGATTAGGACAGTCCAATATATAAAGATTTTGCGTATGCGCCTAGCTAGCGTCTATTCGAAGTTTTAATATACTGGATAGATATAGAATCACACTCTAGTCGCCCGGAGATGATTCAGATGATGAGGCCTCATCATCAGTGTTTATATTCGAGTGACGAAAGTGAGATTTCTATATATTTCCTATTGACTGGTGTGAGAACCAAAAATTAGATAGGGCCTATTGTTGTGATTTGGCATCAAAAACCTGATTTTTGTATATGTATCAAAATTATGAATTTGAAACTCTAATTCACTAATTGATTGATGTTTGTGTAGTTTGTTTATTTGTTTGCTAATTTTTGAACCATTTAGCCTAATTGAACCAAATATTGAGCTGTATTGAAAATTAGTCGCATTTGCTTGCATATGCATATAAATCTTTGAACAGGTCATAGCAAGGAGGCTAGAGCAGAGAATAAAATTTGTTTGCCCGACAAATAGGTACATGTTTACTACATAATTTCCTGTTTTGTTTGGGTGATGATGATTTTGTGAGCCTATTGGCTAGCCGCTTGGCTTTTTCTTTTTCTTTTTGAGATCTAAAGGACCGGGGAAGCTATTTGAAATTCCCCGATGCTCCCATTGCAGGGGAGGTTATGGCGAAATTTTTCGAAAATTTAGGGTGTTAGCCAAATTTTTGAAATTTTGAAAATTCTCAGAAACTGAAAAGTTAGAGAATGGAAGCCTGATCGAGCGTAGAGTTGATTAATCAAACCACTTTCGACTTTGTTCCTTTTCGGGGACGAAAAATTTTAAGTGGGGGAGATTGTAACAACCCGCAAATTCTGGGCCAGTTTAAAATTTTTATTTTGGCCATTTTAGCGAATTTTGATTATTTAAAATGAATTATTTTAAATAATATCGACGAGAAATTTATTTGGATCGAACGTATATATTATACGCGTCGTCGTTAGAATATATAATTATATATAATTATAAATAGAATTGAAAATGGCGCGGTAGTTCGATAATTCGATTTCAAACTTCAATTGAATGTACCGGGTGCAAAATAATCCGGATTTTAGTGAAACCAAAAATGATAGGATCTAATTGATAATATATTTCTATCGAATCCGAATAATCGAGATTTCATAGCGGGAATCAAAAGATATGTCCAGTTGAAAATTCTGAATAGTCGCTATGGAATTCAGACCCTTAAAAATGGACATTTTGCAAATGACCTCGGATTTCGACGAAACCAGTTTTGTTGGATCCGCAGTGTCAAGTTATTGCTAGGTTTCAAATTTCATAATTTTTCGAATCAATATGTGAGCGTGGCAAAGGAAAACGCGTTTGACCGATTTCAGTTGATTTTAATCGACTGGAAATTGACCATTTTTCAAACGGTCTCAGAATTCGACGAAACTAGTTTTGTTAGGACCGTATCGTCAATACGAAGCTAGAAAATATTTTTCTGGAATTTTTAATGTTAGTATGTGACCCCGGTAATTTGAAATGTACGTTTAAAATTCAATATAGTGATTTAAATGTAAATTAAACGGAAACTGATTCAAACGATCGAATCAACCTGTGATACATATCCCATTGTGTTCGGAATGGGGGTGAAACGCAATGGGCGACAGGCGGTGGGCCTCGTTTAGAGGTCGTATGTAAAAGTCAACTTTTTGCGATTAAATTAATTGAAAAAAAAAAAATCCCCTTTTCCCTCTTTATACTCCAGGCCCCCCCCCCGATAGAAATTTATTCAGAAATCAAAAAAAAAAAAAAAAAAAAAAGAAGAAGAAGAAGAAAAAGAAATCGCGATCGCCCCCCCCCCGTTGCCTCGACCGCCGCCAGAGGCTGGCGCCGCCACCGCCGCTGTTTCCTCTCCACCCTCCCCTTCTGCTCCTCCTCCACTTGAAATCGACAACCCCGAAGCCCCCTTCAGCTCAGAATCGAAGCCGCCTGAGACCACCTCCAAGCCGCCATACGACCTCCCCGACGCCGCCAAGCTCGACAGTCATCCCCCTCCCCTTCTTCGCGAATGTAAGTATTTTATTTATTTTAATTCGGTAATGCTGTGTTTTTTTAAGGATTAAATACTGTTTTTTTTAAGAAGATAAAACATATTTTTTAAAAGTGTTAAAACTATTTTTTTTCAAATGATTTTAAAACTGATTTGTTTAAGATTTAAAAAAAAAAAAAAACTGTTTTTTTTTTAGATTGAAACTGTTTTTATAAAAAGGTTTAAACTGTTTTTTTTTAGGAAGTAAAACTGATTTTTTTTATAGGATGTTAAAAACTGATTTTCGAAAGAGTTTAAAACTGATTTTATTTTAAACTTTAAATAGAAAAAGATTAGAACTTTAGAAATAAAATAAAGATCCTATTTTTAAAAGAGTTAAAAATGTGATTTTTATATATTGAACAAAGAGTTAAAAATGTGATTTTTATATATTGAACTTCGAGTTAAAAATGTGATTTTTATATATTGAACTTCGAGTTAAAAATGTGATTTTTATATATTGAACTTCGAGTTAAAAATGTGATTTTTATATATTGAACTTCGAGTTAAAAATGTGATTTTTATATATTGAACTTTGAGTTAAAAATGTGATTTTTATATATTGAACTTCGAGTTAAAAATGTGATTTTTATATATTGAACTTCGAGTTAAAAATGTGATTTTTATATATTGAACTTCGAGTTAAAAATGTGATTTTTATATATTGAACTTCGAGTTAAAAATGTGATTTTTATATATTGAACTTCGAGTTAAAAATGTGATTTTTATATATTGAACTTCGATAGAAAAATAGAATTTTTATATATTGAACTTCGATAGAAAAATAGAATTTTTATATATTGAACTTCGATAGAAAAATAGAATTTTTATATATTGAACATCGAAGTAAAAATTCGATTTTTATATATTGAATAGCGAAGTAAAAATGTGATTTTTACGTATGTAGTGAAAGCAGCAACGAAGGTGACAAAAAGGCGAAACGACGAAGACTTCTGCAAAAGAAGTGCCGTGGAGCTAGGATAGCTATCGGTGAGAACTTCTCACCTTTCAATTTAATTATTCTAGATATATATATTCTAGGATGCAGACGGTGCTTAGTAGCACCCGACACAATCGTCCACAGACCATGGACTTGTTTGTTTGGCTGTTTGGAGATTGATTGCAATATTGGTTTGTGGTGTGAAAAATCGAATCGATAAATTGGTTAGGATTAGACGTGCGCCGTTATAAGGCGAAGGAGTAAGGCTAGGTTAGACTCTTACTCCAAATTTTGTGGTTTGCATAACGAAAGTGATTTGATTGATGTGTGAATGGCGTGGGCCTTCACTAGACCGGGGATAAGGCTAGGCCTCGTCCCGTTTCTAGTATCGTGCCGTTATGCCGCCGAAATTTTCTAAAATATGTTAGAAAAATATCATTTTATTTAAAGAATGAACTGAATAGAAATTCATATGTTGAAATAAAATGTTTTATCGTTAAAAATATAATTTTTAACGTGAATATGAAAATAGTGAAGTGAATAAATAAATATTCATTTACAAACCAGACGGTTTGTTTATGTACACCTATTTGAAGGACATTGATTGGGACGATAAATTTTACACATCGCCCAACAGCACAAATAAAATATGTGTTTGATTGTTTGAAACCCCACACGGGTGTTAGGATGGGAATATGCAGTTCACTCATCCTGATTGATTAAATATGTCGATCGATTGATTGACAGGCTGTTATAAGCGTTAGATATCTATATTTGATGCTTATACAGTGTAGCGCACTTTGGTTGATGGTTGATTATTTTTCCATGCTATTATATACATGTGTTGTATGAAAATCCATATAATTAATTTTATATGGTGATTGATTGGGCCTCATTCCAATTTGAAAAATAAAGAATATTATAAAATAAAAGTTCATGTGTTGACAGTACTCATTCATTGAGATTGGTCATGTGTTGAACGAAATATTTTGATAATAACAACTATTTTGAAAAAGAAATATTTGAAATAGAATATTTGAAAAATAGAAATTTATGAAGCCGTGTTGATTAGATTGACGCCATTTTGATGTGGATCGATATTGATATCGATTTGAAAACGATTTCGAAATGAATTGAATTGAAAACGAATTCAAAATGAATTGAATTGAAAACGAATTCAAAATGAATTGAAAACGATTTCGAAATGAATTGAATTGAAAACGAATTCAAAATGAATTGAAAACGATTTCGAAATGAATTGAATTGAAAACGAATTCAAAATGAATTGAAAACGATTTCGAAATGAATTGAATTGAAAACGAATTCAAAACGAATTGAAAACGATTTCGAAATGAATTGAATTGAAATGAATTCAAATTGAATTGAAATTCGAATTGAAATGAATTCAAATTGAATTGAAATTCGAATTGAATAGAAATGAATTTTAAAACGAATTTATAAAGAAGAATTCAATTTTGCTTTGAATTGAAATAGAAGTTGAAATAGAATTTGAAACGAATTTAAAACTATTTATATAATTCGTTTTAAATAGAAATCGACGAAATATATATTATATATATAATATAATGGCCTGAATAGAACGCGCCGCGCCGCGGCAGTTCGCGAATTTCGACCATTGATTTCAAACGGACATTACGGGAGATCCGACCGTCGGATTCTCCTAAAACCGGAACCGTTGGGTTCGTATCGAAAAGAGCTTTCTAACGAATATTAGAAATTTGAAATCTAACGGTTGGATTTGGAGTTACGTCCAAATCAAATTTGAAAAGGGTCGCTGTAAGTGCAGTTCGATGACCGTTGATGGAAATCGACTGTACAGGCCTCGATAAAATTATTAAAAATAGTAATAATTTGTGTAAAATCATAAGAAATGATTTAGAAAGATTTGGGATGAAAAACTCCATATTTGAAAGGATAAAAATAGATTTTTATCGAAATGAACTAGTTTTGAACTAGAATTATAATTCTATTTATTTTTAAATAAATAAATTGAATTTAAAAAGGGTTTTAAAAATAACCAAAATTTCCAATGATTGCATTGGAGTGGATTTGAATCGAAATTGTCTTCGGGAATATTTCGATGTTGGAATTCGTGATTATACAGATGTTGTTATGGAAATTTGAAAGATATATATTTATACCGTTATTTCCAATACGACATTTGTTAATCGTAGAATTTGATATTGAATATAAGCCGGGATATTTTCTATTCAAAGCCTTGTATTTAATATCAAATGTGATTTGGGTTTGTCGTGAATGGTGTCTTCACTAACACTGTTCTTGAACCCAGTTGAGAAAAGATTAAATCTTTTTATTTAGATTTAATGAAGTGTACCAATTAAATGATATTTAATTGGAATTGAATCGATATTGATTTTTGGGTTTATCGTGAACAGTGTTTTAAATAACACTCGTTCTTTAACCCGATCATTAATGAAATGTGATTTTGGGTTGTCGTGAACGGTATCTTCAATAATACAGTTCTTAGACCTAAAGGAGTTAAGAAAATCAGAAACTAACTGGAGATTAGTTAAGTCGAATAGTTTCCGAGGTATTGATCTGATGTTGGTTTCGGCCTTCGGGATTCATACTTAGGGAATTGCTCACTTGCTAATTTACAATTAGGGACTGATTGAAATGTGATGTGATTTTGGGTTTATCGTGAACCGTGTTTTAAACGACACTGATTCTTTAACCCAGTCACAGATTAAAACTAAGTGGAGTTTTAATGAATCTTTAATTAGATTGAAATAATCGAAATGGAGTATCACCAGTTTTGCTCCAGGCGATAGTTAAATCTTTAATTAGATTTGAACGTGAAGTGGTAATTGAATTTACCGATAACACCGTGGTGTTAGATATGAAGTATAACCAGTTTTACTTCATGGGATGAATAGGTTGGGATTGGGAAATTAAAACAAATGATTACTTCGGTAAGGTTCGCTAATCCCGACTAGTTTGAATTGATATTCAAAAGTAGATTAAAGAATAAATTCAAGGAATTTATCTTTGATAAAATTAATGGGAACATTTCCCTGAATGTGAAATTTAGAAACTAATTGTCGGTTAGCCAAGCAGAAGGGTTTTCTGGATATTGATCTGATGTTGGTTTCGGCCTTCGGGGTTAATATTTGGGGAATTATTCTCTTGACTAATTTACGGTTAGTGACTAATGAATTGGAATGAGGCGTATGTTGTGTTTGTGTAACACTTTTATAATATATACGCGAGTTATTCGGAAAGACCGGGTTTATCCCATTCTGAATAACTGATACGACGATAAGTCGAAGATGAAGACGATGGTCGAAGACCGGAGGTCTTCACGTCGTTTGGGTGATAACTGATGATCTTGATTGGGCTGTACACCCAAGAAGATGAAAACAGTTGGTGATCGTCCAGACGTACTTGGAGATCGATGGATATACGGGGTACTAGGTGCCTCCGGTTTCGTTCAGACCCAGAACGGACTTGTAAATGGACTGTGTGTCTGACATTGGATTTTAGTCTGTGTGATTGATTTCTATTAAATATATATCTGTTTGGCGGCGGAGAATTTATTCTCTTGCTTAACGCCCTTCTCTGAGACGTACGAGCTCAGGGGTTATATATTGATGGATACCAAACGCATGGAGTGAATTGCCTGTGTGGCATGCCTAAGTGGCAATTGATCGAGGCTTCTGTTGAAAAGCAAAGTCTTGTGGTGATGATCAAAGCACGGCCTCTGTGGCGTAGCTTTGTGCAACGTTTACCTCGCGTGTTTCACACCCGGTATGAACCAAAAACGGGAGACGGACCTCAGGGAGGGCATGCGTTTCTTTCTAGTTAGAAGTGGCGTCAGTGGTTTTACACGCCCTGACGAGTTTGACTTATGTGGTTGTTGCTGTTGCGAGGCGCCTCGGATTGATCGGTCGTTCTCGAACCGATGGAGTCATTTAGTTGGCTCGTTTACGCCCCATAGGGCGGGGGAACGCATGTTCAGGGTTTAAGTTTAATCCACATCGGTGGACCGGCCCTGTCGCTCCAAGGGTCGATGCGCTCTGACCCTGTGGCTCGGGCTAGAGAGTCACGAATCGGTTGAGGACTATCTTTTGCCTCGGTTCATAGATGGAAATCCAATTTCCAAATACGTGACATTTGCGGTTTTATTTGTAAACCTATATATGGCGACATGATATATGGTACCCATGCCGCCTATGATTGATACTTATGATTTGAAGTTGTTTTATACACTATGCACTTATAATAGTATCAAATGATTTGTTTTAAAACGTATCAAGCATTCTTTGGCTGTTATAAGGGAAAACCCTATCCCCCGGCTTGCGTTGCATTGTGTGATAGGACCTGGGTCTTATAACAGCTTCATTTTTCTTTATTTAGCATTGCGCTGTTTGTTTTATGCACTGGTATTCTTGGGAGGAAACCCGTTCCGCGTTAGCGGCGTGGTCCCTTGTTTTACCTAACTTTGAAATAAAGATTAATAACTGTTTTAGTTCTCACACCAGTCACATGACTGACCTGGAGTTTATTGTTTTAACCTAAACTCTGGGTGCCCCTATTTTGACACGGGCAGCTAGTAGTTTCGGTTTTGCAGATTTATATTCACAGGATCCTGGTTTACAGCTGGAATGATATCCGGAAAGCTTTGTATCCGTATATCTCTTCTAGTTGTGTATTGTATTATTTTCCGCTGCTATGTATTTAAATGTAATTTAAATCTCTGATATTTCTGTGTAATATTCATTTATACTCTGTATATTCTTGTAATCTGATGCATTGTTGTAATACACAGTGAAATGTTCTTCTGTATGCGTTCTGTTTTGTCCTGTTCTCAAACGATAGGGCGTTTCGAACGGCCTGGATCGGTTTAGCGACTGGTTCGGACCGAGCGAAATTCCTTGCCGTCACACATCCAATATCACGTATTTCAATATAGTACTAGCTATCGATTAATATACTCAAACAATAAGCAATTGTCATAATCAATTCATTCAAACAATTTTGTACATGAACATAATGATGATGTATACGTAAAATATGAGTGTCATTATGCATCAAATAGTAATAGATGTTGATTTGCGAGTAGGAACACTCACTAGAAATTCTAATCGAGGATGCAAACAACTAACTTACTACCCTTTGTCCAATACAATGCTTCTCTAAGATTGAAAGCTCCAAGAATTCATATCAATTGACCTACCTTTCTCATTGTTACCTTGTCTGCATGTTTCCCTTTTCATTAGGCTCCAATTCTCTATTCATGCGAGCCACATGCGACTTCCATCCTATCAGCCTTAGGAGTGAAATCTCCTCCTTAGAAGGGTCGATGGGGGTCTTGATCTGTTTCCATGGGGTTTTGAGGTTGAGAGGAAGAAAAAAAAGAATTGCATCAAACACTGGGGGAAATTGCAAAATGAAGGGAAGGAGTTGATGACGTGGAAGAAGTCAGTTAGGGTAAGAAATAAGGGGTTGTCTTCAATGATTTAAATGGAGAAAACTGGATTGGATGCAAGAATATAGCATGAAACAAGATTTTGGAAATTTTTTTGATGATTTGTCTAGGGAGATAGGTTTGAGAACACTTGCAAATTCCTAATGTATTGATCGGAAAAGCTTTACAATGGTAGGAAAATGGTTGGTGAGCTGGATTCAACAAGGAATGGTGGCGAACTACTCTGCTTTAACAAGGGTTTGGAAACATAATTTATTCAAGGACAAAGTTATAATTGGCACAAGAATGCACATCAATGATATATTGATAAAATGGCAATATAGAGGTAAAAAAACAATGTAATTGACAGGCATAAAGATCAAAGTGAACTAGAATTGCAATCAATAAAGTTGAACTTAGAAATTCGTGAACTAATAACTTAGGATTTTACTAATCTAACTTACAGGTTAACGAATTGTAATACAAGAAATAAATAATGCTGAAATTTGAGCAAGAATCAAACTAAAATCGATTAGACTAAGAACTGGAATGTAAACTAAAATGTAAATGCACTGGAAAATGAACTAGAAATGAAAAGATCAGTTGATAACAAATGAAATGCTTTTGCTCAGAAATTTGATCACACCCATAACTAGGCAATATACTAACTATATAAACAATTAACACAACTATGCAATCCCTTCAATAGGCCAAACAAAACAAAATCCAATTTTCAGGCTCGGCAAACCACTTAGCAAGCCAACGGTATAAAATGATCGACTCAGACCCAAATTCAACTATGAAACTAAATTTCAACAGTGTGCACGTGCACACATGAACATTGATACACTCCTGCCTTTGTCTCCTCAGACCATGATATCCTCAACCAACAATTCTGACAGCTCCCTCTCTCCTTCTAGTTCCCTCTCTGATAAACTTAGGGTCATCTCTAGTAAACTTTGGATGGGATCACATTTTTTAGCCTGCTTCTTATCTGCTGGCTGCTTGGTGAACCATGCAATCATGGCATGGTTGTTACAAACCCCACTTCGCTTCAAGAACTGTAACAACCCGAATTTTAATAACGTGTTAAGACAAGAATCGAGGCAGAATTAAATTTTAAAATAAGAATCAAGCGAAACGGGTTGCGCCGTTGCGTTCGTCTCGGAATTCTGGTTGGAAACAAGTCCGAAATTTCGTAAATCGGAGTCCGGATGACCGAGATATGGCCTCTAGGAGTTTCACGAAAAATCAGAAAACGAAAACAAATTTTTGAATTTCGAATTTAGACCCAAACAGACTGGGCGGGAAAATTTCCCGCCCAGCCCCAGGTCGACTGGGGAGTCGACCCCCCAGGGACCAGGTCGACTGCCCAGTCGACCTGGGTGTCGACCTGGGTGTCGACTTCCATGGTCGGACCAGGTCGGCCTGGGTGCACCTACAGGGTCTTGTGGTCTGGTTTGTTGGCCTGTGGCGATTTTTGATGGCTCAGATCTGTTCTAAGGTTGATCCTATGGCCTAAACTTGTTCCTACTCCTATAAAAACAACCTAATACCTAGCCTAATTCACTACAATTCACTCTAACAACAAAGTGCTGCCCAAATATTTCTTGATCATGGCCTCCTTCTCCAACTTCAAAGGCTTGAGCATTCAAACTAGATCCATGTCAAAGGAGCAAGCTTTCTACATCAAATAAAGGGACTAGAGCATCATTCCTACACCGTTCTACGACAAATGCTTGCTCATAATTCTCTAGCCATGCTTTGTAAGTTCTAGCTACTTTTAGATCTAAACGGTAGTTCTAATGTTGACATAAATTAAAATGAGATGAAACCTAAGTATGTTAGTCTATGTGAATCTAGTCTTGCCTCTCTTTTGAATCTATGACTTTGGGCTATTTCTTAGTGATTAAATCATGCCACTCATGTTGTTTTGACCTAGTTTGTCATGCAAGATTGAATCTTTACTTGTGGAATGTTGGCATGAACCCTTAAAAAAATTGGACTTGTGGAACATTCATATGAACTTGACTTGGGGGCTTATGCATGTAAAAGTACCTAAACCCCTCATGACCATTTACATGCCTATGATGATGCTATCATACATGTTTGAGGAAAATCCCTTTATGCTATCATACATATTTGAGGCCAATCCCTTTATGCTATTATACATGTTTGAGGAAAATTCCTTTATGCTATCATACATATTTGAGGCCAATCCCTTTATGCTATTATACATGTTTGAGGCAAATCCCTTTATGCTATCATACATATTTGAAGCCAATCCCTTTATGCTATCATACATATTTGAGGCCAATCCCTTTATGCTATCATACATATTTGAGGCCAATATGTTGTCATATGATTCCTACTATGTTGACTCGCTTTCACTTGCGTTGGGAATACGCCTTGGGTAGTTTAGGCAAATGTGAGATGGGCTATGAAATTTAACATGAATTAAGTAATGGGACAATGGGCATAAGTGTAAAACGTGGACTTTGTCCTAGCCTAAATTTGACATGAACATGATAAGTAGGAAAACATGAAAGTGGCCAACTCGAGGATGGGTTGAGTTTGTAGCATAAATCTGTCCGGAACCGCCCGACAAATCCAGTAGCTACAGACAATAAGACCCAATGTGAGAAGTTGGTCATATCGCGCTTAAAACCCGAGGTTAGACTAGGTTGTGGTGTAAAGCTGCCCGGACCCGCCCGGCGTAACCAGTAACCACAACAAAGTCTAATGTGAGAGGTTGGGGTGCATTAATTTACTTAATGCCACATGATAAGGTTAAGTTAGTTTGACTAATGGCACTTAACCGATATGACATGAATGGATAGGTTAAGTAAGACCGGACTTTATTTCTTAAAGACACTTAACCATATAACATGATTAGCGGATGGGTTAGTTTAACCTAAATGGGTTGATAACACCCGACTGGGATAACGCGATGCGTGGTAGAGTTAAGTAAACCCACAAGAATGATACTTAACCATTATAAATACGACTAGTGGATGGGGTTAAGTTAACCAACACTTAACCAATCCGACTCGGTAATTTGATGGGGTTAAGTTAACTTACACTTAACCAATTCGACTTGATGATTTGATAGGGTTAAGTCACGAACCTCTTAAATATACTTAACCAATCCGACTCGATAATTTAATGGGGTTAAGTTAACCTACACTTAACCAATTTTACTCGGTAATTTGAAGAGGTTATAACAACCTATACTTAAATAATCTGACACGGTAAATTTGATAGGGTTAAGTTAACCTATACTTAACCAATCTGACACGATAATCTAGGGTTAATTCATGAACGTCTTGATATACTTAACCAACTTGATACATGGTTTGTAGGGCTAAGCCTTGAACTTAAATACTTAGCCAATTTTGACATGATTCGTAGGCGGGGTAAGTCATGAATTCGAATGACAACACTTAACCCATTAGACAAAACCCTAGTTCAGGGGACTAAGTGGAAAATCGTAGTTAATAAGGATAACGGGAAGGGAAGCTAAGTGATAAACCTTAGATAAGGATAACTAAGTAATAATTCTTAGTCAAGAGAATTGGACCAGTTCACAAATAGATGAGTAACCTGATACGGTAGGTCATCGTTTAAAACGAACACACGAGGAGGAGCGAATGTTTATCCGACTTAGATAAAGGCTCCAACGAACTGGGTGACGAAGTGGTAGCTTCAGGGGACGTGAGGGTACTCTTGGTATCCCTCTGTGAGGTTGCAGATGATCCTCCTAGGCTCACAGAGGTGAAGGTCTACGGTAGAAGAACCAAGGGTATGCCTTGGTTGCTTTGCGAGCAACCTAAAGACTGGGGTGGATTAGCGTGGAGTCGGCGATACCTGGTTTAGCCCTGTGATAGCACGTCGTCGACTACCTACCATCTTTAGTCAATCGTGTACGTATGCGGAAAGGCAGAGAACTCACAACAGACCATATACTTGCTATCTAGTTATGGGTGATGTGGGCCAATAGGAAAGTGGGGCATAGATGGCCGGAGTATAGTTCTCGTGCATGATATTCTTGGATTGCCTTTTAGTAGTTGAGAGAGGGGTCACGTGGGACCATAACCACCGGTATAAAAACAGACCTTGATATCTCCATCGGCAGATAATCTAAATCTCCCGACCGAGTCCTGTATTTCTTGATTAGCCCTGGCACGGGACTCGGATGTCACATTGAGATACATGTGCATCTAGACATGGAAAAACGATTCATGATACATACGTGGGAAAAAGGGCGTGGTTGACGGGTAGCGTAATCCCTAGCGGTCCTAGGTGGCTAAAACCCAAAACCGAGTTACGAAAACGTTTAATAAGTAGCGTAATGCCTAGAGGTCCTAGGTGGCTTAAACCCAAACCGAGTTACGAAAACGTTTAGTAGGTAGCGTAATCCCTAGTGGTCCTAGTTGGCATAAATCCTAGCTGAACATTCGAGAATTCATGGTAAGAAAATACAGCTAGATCAAGGGTGACAGTCCAAAACGATTTCAAGGATAATGGAACTACGTTGAAGTAGTATAGAACAACGTGAGGAAGCCCGTAGGATTTATGGCAAAGGACTAAACATATACATGGAAAGAAACATACGAGTTGGGAAAACGTACATTAGGTTGACATGGACCATTTCATGACATTGGATAAGGGACATTTTGTAGCTAACACATGACTCGGGTTGGGATACTAGTACGGAAGGTGCAGGGAAAATATACTTGATAGAACCTTGGGGTGTATTACTCGATAGAACCTTGGGATGTTATACTCGATAGAACCTTGGGATGTTATACTAGATTCATAGTGACCGTAGTTTATCTTGATATAGTAGTTCATATTGATACCTCAGTTTAGCTTGCCTATCTTGTCATCATCCTTATGTTTACTTTCAGTTTATGCATGTCATGTTACCTTTACCTGTTTTTATACTGGAAGTAGATAGGACTTACCACTCTTTATGACTGACCCCATTTCGTTCGCCTCTTTGTCTTCCGTTCCCCCCCCCCCAGGTTTTCAGGGAGGAAATACTGTTATTTAGCTCGGACTTCTTCTGCTTCAAGGTCATCATGTATGGCTTGGATTTTTCTTGGCTATGTCTGCTTTACCATTTAATTTGGGAAATATTTTATGACTGTGGTTTTATGCTTCTTTAACTATTGCAAGACAGGTTTCCAATGTAATGGGTTTTAAAGGCATTTTGATGTAAAAAGGCTTTAGACCTTATAATTTTGTGAGGTAATGAAATTTGGTTTTTCTTCTGTTGTTTTATATGTTCTGTCTTGTAATATTTCTGTGCATGTTTACCTAGACAACGCCCCTCCAAAGCTAGTGCATTCTCTTGTGAGTGACCCTGGCGGAGGTGGGGTGTTACATTTGGTATCAGAGCAGAAGGTTACCAGACTGGGCAAAAGTTTTTAAAACCTTCTGAAAACTATTTGAAAATCGTTTACAAAGAAGCATTTTTCAAGGAAAGTTTTATTTTTAAAGGCTATTCCCCAAAGGCCATTAGCATTATCCTTTGTTTCCTTGATTGAATCTCTTTTCCTTTCTTTCCTCCACCTGTAGTCACAGTGGTTTGAACTGCGACTAACCCGTTTCTAACTATGTCAGTGTTTTCGGTACGATGGAGGTAGTTCTCGAGAGACCAGTTACCGCGTTATAAGAAAAGTAGTAAGAACAAGGATAAAGGATACAAGCTTAAGGACAAGCAACTTGTTGGTATGGCTTAATCCACGAAGGAGGAAAAGGGTGAATGATAAAACCCATGAAAAGAGAGAGTATCTCTAGTAGGATAAAAAGGGAAAGATAGTCAAGTATTATGAGACGAGGACAAGATCATCGAGAGGGCAATTGTACGCTCTCACTGTTAGCGTACCTAAGAAGGATGGTAACGTTTCTGTGAAAGGTTTAGCTTTTCTTCTCTATCATCCCGTCAGGACTTTGCTTTGATCACCGCATCATTTAAGTCTACTTCGATAGTTGAGTCTCTGCACCTTCGTACTAGCATAGTAGAGGATCCCATTTTTGTATCAAATCTTGTTGAGAAATCGGTCCAGTTATTCATGAATTGTTTGGATTTGAGGACTCCTATGACTTTTGGGAATAATGCTTATGCTTTTAAGCTATGGGTTGAATTCTAGGAATGGAGTGGTTATCCAGTAAGGGTGCCATTCTCAGTTCTGAAAGGAGGGTAGTTAGGCTCTTGACTTGCCCCGGTAATACCCACGAAGTATCGTGTAACCTTTAGGGTTCTGTCATGATTGGTTACCTAGAATCTCTTGATGCATTTGTTGGTAATCCGTTTGAGTAGAGTTCGCCACTAAGGCGGATGGTTCATTTCGCTTGTGCAAGAGTTATGGAAATCACTCTAGTAAGTACATTTGGTAACATGGTTGGCATCTGTTTGTTTTCAAGAGATAAGTTCTTCTGCGTGGAATGTCGTAGAGCGAGTAAACGAGATCCATGATTCACAAGTGAATTTTGGAGAGCTTACATGAAACCATGAGTGCATGGAGATGGTTGAGCCAAGTATACTAGAGGGCGAATAAGTAAAAGTGGAACGAGAGGCGACAATGAAGTGAGTTCCAGCTCATATTTGGAAATAGGAGTTAAGAGGGCACGAAAACATGAAGTTAAAGATGGTCAAAGCACAATGGAATTAAGCTCAAGGAAATGCGACTTAGAAGATTGAAGATAAGATACGCACATCATATCTCTTTTTAAGAGTATATTCTTGATCCCTGTTTTCCTGTAGAGCTTACCCGCATGCTATCTTTTATGCATATCCTCTCGGTCCTATTCTCGATCTTATTTCTGTTGCAAACTCCATAGGGGGTATGACTCATCGGTTAATAATACATGTCAGGGTTTGAAGGTGTCCGTTAGGTTGACCAAACCTTTTGGGCTTTATAGGATATGGGTTGGGTTTAGAAAGGGATTTCTTGTAATCCAAAAGGAGTTTATCTTGCTTATCTTCTTGGTCCTAACTTGAGGACCTTAGGTAGAACCCTGTGGATGTAAACATGTATTTGAAAACATGTTATGATTGATATGGTTGCAAGTGGTTGCTCGTGGATGCGCGAATACACACTAGGCACTAGATCGGCTCAGTCACATTTCATATTTCATATGTATACGTGTTTATACTTGTTTATGGATGAATTTAATGCGTTATCATGTGAATATTGCATATGGATGAATGGTTGTGCACACATATAGTGTTTATGTGACTAGGACTATTTGCATACATGTGGATTCATGGCACTAAACATATTTTGCATTTAGAAGATCAATCAGGGCTGATCATTTGCATTAGATAAGGAACATATACACACACTTTATGCATATGTTCATACAACATTAGAAATCTCTTAAGGACAATGTTTTCTTGTGGATGATGTTTTGAGTAGATGGATGATGGATGGTAGGATACGTTCTTCCTAACTTAGAGATTTCGGGGATGAAATCCTTAAAGGAGGGGAGAATGTAACAGCCCGAATTTTAATAACGTGTTAAGACAAGAATCGAGGGAGAATTAAATTTTAAAATAAGAATCAAGCGAAACGGGTTGCGCCGTTGCGTTCGTCTCGGAATTATGGTTGGAAACGAGTCCAAAATTTCGTAAATCGGAGTACGTATGACTGAGATATGGCCTCTAGGAGTATCACGAAAAATCAAAAAACGAAAACAGATTTTTTAATTTCAAATTTAGCCCCAAACAGACTGGGCGGGAAAGTTTCCCGCCCAGCCCCAGGTCGACTGGGGAGTCGACCCCCCAGGGACCAGGTCGACTGCCCAGTCGACCTGGGGGTCGACCTGGGTGTCGACTTCCCTGGTCGGACCAGGTCGGCCTGGGTGCACCTGCACGGTCTTGTGGTCTGGTTTGTTGGCCTGTGACGATTTTTGATGGCTAAGATCTGTTCTAGGGTTGATCCTATGGCCTAAACTTGTTCCTACTCCTATAAAAACACCCTAAGACCTAGCCTAATTCACTACAATTCACTCTAACGACAAAGTGCTGCCCAAATATTTCTTGATCATGGCCTCCATCTCCAACTTCAAAGGCTTGAGCATTCAAACTAGATCCATGTCAAAGGAGCAAGCTTTCTACATCAAATCAAGGGAGTAGAGCATCATTCCTACACCGTTCTACGACAAATGCTTGCTCATAATTCTCTTGCCACGCTATGTAAGTTATAGCTACTTTTAGATCTAAACGGTAGTTCTAATGTTGACATGGAATAAAATGAGATGAAACCTAAGTATGTTAGTCTATGTGAATCTAGTCTTGCCTTTCTTTTGAATCTATGACTTTGGGATATTTCTTAGTGATTAAATCATGCCACTCATGTTGTGTTTGACCAAGTTTATCATGCAAGATTGAATCTTTACTTGTGGAATGTTGGCATGAACCCTTAAAATAATTTGACTTGTGGAACATTCATATGAACTTGACTTGGGGGCTTATGCATGTAAAAGTACCTAAACCCCTCATGACCATTTACATGCCTATGATGATGTTATCATACATGTTTGAGGAAAATCCCTTTATGCTATCATACATATTTGAGGCCAATCCCTTTATGCTATTATACATGTTTAAGGAAAATCCCTTTATGCTATCATACATATTTGAGGCCAATCCCTTTATGCTATTATACATGTTTGAGACAAATCCCTTTATGCTATCATACATATTTGAGGTCAATCCATTTATGCTATCATACATATTTGAGGCCAATCCCTTTATGCTATCATACATATTTGAGGCCAATATGTTGTCATATAATTCCTACTATGTTGACTCGCTTTCACTTGCATTGGGAATACGCCTTGGGTAGTTTAGGCAAACGTGAGATGGGCTATGAAATTTAACATGAATTAAGTAATGGGACAATGGGCATAAGTGTAAAACGTGGACTTTGTCGTAGCCTAAATTTGACATGAACATGATAAGTAGGAAAACATGAAAGTGGCCAACTCGAGGATGGGTTGAGTTTGTAGCATAAATCTGCCCGGAACCGCCCGGCAAATCCAGTAGTTACAGACAATAAGACCAAATGTGAGAAGTTGGTCATATCGCGCTCAAAACCCGAGGTTAGACTAGGTTGTGGTGTAAAGCTGCCCGGACCCGCCCGGCGTAACCAGTAACCACAACAAAGTCTAATGTGAGAGGTTGGGGTGCATTAATTTACTTAATGCCACATGATAAGGCTAAGTTAGTTTGACTAATGGCACTTAACCGATATGACATGAATGGGTAGGTTAAGTAAGACCGGACTTGATTTCTTAAAGACACTTAACCATATAACATGATTATCGAATGGGTTAGTTTAACCTAAATGGGTTGATAACACCCGACTGGGATAACGCGATGCGTGGTAGAGTTAAGTAAACCCACAAGAATGATACTTAACCATTATAAATACGAATAGTGGATGGGGTTAAGTTAACCTACACTTAACCAATCCGACTCGATAATTTGATGGGGTTAAGTTAACTTACACTTAACAAATCCGACTTGATGATTAGATAGGGTTAAGTCACAAACCTCTTAAATATTCTTAACCAATCCGACTCGATAATTTAATGGGGTTAAGTTAACCTACACTTAACCATTTTTACTTGGTAATTTGATGAGGTTAATACAACCTATACTTAACCAATCTGACACGGTAAATTTGATAGGGTTAAGTTAACCTATACTTAACCAATCTGACATGATAATCTAGGGTTAAGTCATGAACGTCTTGATATACTTAACCAACTTGATACATGGTTTGTAGGGCTAAGCCTTGAACTTAAATACTTAACAAATTTTGACATGATTCGTAGGCGGGGTAAGTCATGAATTCGACTGACAACACTTAACCCATTAGACAAAACCCTAGTTCAGGGGACTAAGTGGAAAATCGTAGTTAATAAGGATAACAGGAAGGGAAGCTAAGTGATAAACCTTAGTTAAGGATAACTAATAATAATTCTTAGTCAAGAGAATTGGACCAGTTCACAAATAGATGAGTAACCTGATACAGTAGGTCATCGTTTAAAACGAACACACGAGGAGGAGCGAATGTTTATCTGACTTAGATAAAGGCTCCAGCGAACTGGGTGACGAAGCGGTAGCTTCAGGGGACGTGAGGGTACTCTTGGTATCCCTCTGTGAGGTTACAGATGATCCTCCTGGGCTCACAGAGGTTAAGGTCTGCGGTAGAAGAACCAAGGGTATGCCTTGGTTACTGTGCGAGCAACATAAAGACTGGGGTGGATTAGCGTGGAGTCGGCGATACCTGGTTTAGCCCTGTGATAGCACGTCGTCGACTACCTACCATCTTTAGTCGATCGTGTATGTATGCGGAAAGGCAGAGAACTCCCAACAGACCATATACTTGCTATCTAGTTATGGGTGAGGTGGGCCAATAGGAAAGTGGGGCATAGATGGCCGGAGTATAGTTCTCGTGCATGAATTTCTTGGATTGCCTTTCAATAGTTGAGGGAGGGGTCACGTGGGATCATAACCACCGGTATAAAAACAGACTTGATATCTGCATCGGCAGATAACCTAAATCTCCCGACCGAGTCCTGTATTTCTTGATTAGCCCTGGCACGGGACTCGGATGGCACATTGAGATACATGTGCATCTAGACATGGAAAAACGATTCACGATAAATACGTGGGAAAAAGGGCGTGGTTGACGGGTAGCGTAATCCCTAGCGGTCCTAGGTGGCTAAAACCCAAAACCGAGTTACGAAAACGTTTAGTAAGTAGCGTAATCCCTTGCGGTCCTAGGTGGCTTAAACCCAAACCGAGTTACGAAAACGTTTAGTAGGTAGCGTAATCCCTAGTGGTCCTAGGTGGCAATAATCCTAGTCGAACATTCGAGAATTCATGGTAAGAAAATACAGCTAGATCAAGGGTGACAGTCCAAAACGATTTCAAGGATAATGGAACTACGTTGAAGTAGTATAGAACTATGTGAGGAAGCCCGTAGGATTTACGGCAAAGGACTAAACATATACATGGAAAGAAACATACGAGTTGGGAAAACCTACATTAGGTTGACATGGACCATTTCATGACATTGGGTAAGGGACATTTTGTAGCTAACACATGACACGGGTTGGGATACTAGTACGGAAGGTGCAGGGCAAATATACTTGATAGAACCTTGGGGTGTATTACTCGATAGAACCTTGGGATGTTATACTCGATAGAACCTTGGGATGTTATACTGGATTCATAGTGACCGTAGTTTATCTTGATACAGTAGTTCATCCTGATACCTCAGTTTAGCTTGTTTATCTTGTCATCATCCTTATGTTTAATTTCAGTTTATGCATGTCATGTTACCTTTACCTGTTTTTATGCTGGAAGTAGATAGGACTTACCAGTCTTTATGACTGACCCCGTTTCTTTCGCCTCTTTGTCATCTGTCCCCCCCCCAAGGTTTTCAGGGAGGAAATACTGTTATTTAGCTCGGACTTCTTCTGCTTCAAGGTCATCATGTATGGCTTGGATTTTTCTTGGCTATGTCTGCTTTACCGTTTTATTTGGGGAATATTTTATGACTGTGGTTTTATGCTTCTTTAACTATTGCAAGACAAGTTTCCAATGTAATGGCTTTTAATGGCATTTTGATGTAAAAAGGCTTTAGACCTTATAATTTTTTGAGGTAATGAAATTTGTTTTTTCTTCCGCTGTTTTATATGTTCTTTCTTGTAATATTTCTGTGCATGTTTACCTAGACAACGCCCCTCCAAAGCTAGTGCATTCTCTTGTGAGTGACCCTGGCGGAGGTGGGGTGTTACAAGAAAGGACCTCTCCCTAAAGTTTAAAGTAGGGAAATGTCTTATAAATGGCTGGTAAACTTCCTATATAGCCTCTTCCTTAGGTTTGTCCTTCAATTTCACCAATATTTGCACAATAGCCTCATTGTTTCTAGGGATCATTCTTCTGTCAAGAACCTTCTCGAGTTGTTCCACAATTTCTTCAACAAAGCTAGGGGAATCATGTTGGATTATTACACTATCTCCAAACTTCATTTTGAGTTGAGAAACATGAAATATTGGATGGATTTTTTTCATTATTAGGCAACTGTAATATGTAGGCAACCTCTCGTAAACATTCAACCACCTAATAGGGTCCATAAAACTTTGGTGATAACTTGTGAGATTTTTTTACATCTGTCGGTAATTTGTTTATACAACTACAACTTCAAATACACTAAATCTCCAATATTAAAATTGCACTCAGTCCTCCTTCATTCTACAAGTTTCTTTATTCTATCCTGAGCTGATTTCAAGCTATCCTTCAAGAATTGCATCATGATGTCCCTTGTAAACAACTCTTCAACTTGCTCTACCTTAAAAGTGTGGGATATATAGGATAATAAGTGTTAGGATCCCTCCTTAATTATAGAGTTTCTAGAAAATTCTAGACCTTTAAAGAGAAATTTAGAATTTTCTAGAATGTTCTGGAAAACTCTAGAGAAGTTTAGAACTCTCTAGAAGCTTGTTGAAGAGTGTGGAACCCTCTGAAATATTCAGGAGATGTGTGGAACCTTTTGGAACCTTACGACAGAGTATGGAAGGATGCATAAGGGAACGGAAGAGTGTAGATATTCCTAGAGAGTATGGAGCAATCTAGAAAATCAATCTCCGCCCTTGGATGCAAGTAATCTCCACCATTCATTATGGAGGTTGAGTAGTATAAATAGGAGAAGGAGCCTTTATTACTATCCAAGAATCAAAGAGGGAAACCACTTCTTAAAGTGAGAAAAATACTTGAGATTTAGAGAGAGCCTCTTTGAGAGAAAAGAGAGATAGCTTGGGAAGTCTTTATCCTCAAGCTTGAGTGAACCACCGAGTGTGAGTTACTTTTGTGATTATAATTGTAATCCTACTATTCGTTGGTATAGTGGAAGAATCTCCATATTGGAGAATTATAAACTCTTGTACTTCCCTTGCTACTTTTAATCTTAAAGTGCCTATCCTGGACCTGCATCAGTTTGGTATCAAGGCGAGATTCCCATTTTTTGGTTGGATCGCCAAAGCTAGATCACCATTACTTGGTTGGATCGCTGGAAACCATTCGATTTTATCATTATCACCACCGTACATCTTCCATCGTTCATTCCATCTCCGTCTCCACCACCGCCACCAATTCCAGATCGTCGCCATTACCTATCCGAGATCGCCGGAGTTAGTTAGATCGCTAGATCTAATTCAGTCGCAATCTCCATTCAATACATCGCCAGATCTAAACCATCATCCATCACCAGATTGCCGTCATTCAATAGATCGTCAGATCTAAACCATCCCCTCAACAGATCGCCATGCCATCTTGTTAGATTGGCAGATCTAGTTGGATCGACATCCTCATTAGGACCGTCAACACCGTTGGACTGTCATCCACCTTTGGACCGACATCCTCGGATCGTTGTTATCCAATCTCAGATCGAACCAACCCACCAGTTAAAACCCTTGTAGCCATTTAACCCGCCATCATCCAAGTTTGGGTTGCCCGAACTATTTTGGGACATTCAGAAGTTTGGACCGCTCCATTGATTGTGGACCATGAAAGTTGTTTGAGAAGCTTGCTTAATTGTGAATTTTGTTGAAATCGGCCATGCCTCCAAGACATGCTAATCGTCGTCAACCAGTAGAAGAAACGTATCAGAGAGAAGAAGCCGAAGAAATAGAGAAGAGAATTAATGATAAATTTGATGAAGGAATTGGAAGATTAGAGAAGCTTATGTTGGATAAGAATCAAACAAGAAGAAGAGTATCGCCCGATTCAAATCAGGGTGGACATTGAACTTTGCCATCAAACTCAGAGAAAAGAAGATCACCACCATTGGATTAAGATAGAAGGTGTCGTAATGATTTGTCTTGAGAACCATTTCGTAAAAATGAAAGACATGAAGATTTTCATGAACGACATGGTCATACACCAGGCCTTGAAGATAAAGGAAGTAGTAGTCATTCTCGTTATCAAGGCCACGTTCGAGATCTATATCATCGACTGAAAAATAATCATAATTGGGAATCACGGATAAAGACAAAAATTCCAGAATTCAAAGGTGGAATGTCAGCAGAAGAATTCCTAGATTGGTTTTCGAATGTAGAGGAAATTCTAGAGTTCAAGAATGTGCCTGAGAATAGAAGAGTTCAGTTAGTTGCTACTCGTTTGAGAGGAAGAGCTATTGTTTGGTGGCAACAAACTAAGCTAACTCATGAAAGAATGGGAAAGCTAAAAGTTGTCACATGGAAGAAGATGAGAAAGATTTTGAGAGCTACATTCTTTCCTCACAATTATCAGTCTCTTATGTATTAACGTTTGCAGAACTTGAGACAAGGGACGAGGTCCGTGAGTGATTACATTGATGAATTCTATCAATTAATTACAAGGAATGATATCATGGAAAAAGAGGAACGGTTGACTGCAAGATATGTTGGAGGATTAAGAACACAAATTTATAACGTGGTTTCATCTGATGTCTGTTGCTAAAGCTCTCCAGAAGTAAGGAAGACGAGAGGGAGGAGTGTTCACGAATTCCAATATTCAGAACAAGAGTGTTAGTAACAGTGCTAATGTCTCCAATACAGTTCCTAAACCTGTTGCCAATGAAGCTGCAAAGAAGAAAGTCAATTTAATAATCAATTACTTTAATCATCAAGTGGTGGGCCATAAGAGCAATGAATGTCCTAAGTTAAAGAAGAGAACAATGATAGCTAAAGATGTAGAAGCTAATATAGACTATTCTCTACCACCTAAATTTGGCGATGATGTTGAAGATGATGTAGAAGTAGTGTCAGGAGACAAAGGGAGTAGTTTACTAATGAGGATATCATGTTTAACTCTGAAGCACGTAGATGTTTCTAGTTGGTTGCGAAGCAATATTTTCCAGTCTACATGTACTATTCTGGGAAAAGCTTGTCGATTCATCATTAATGCTGGAAGATGTGAGAATATGATTTTTGAAGAATCTGTTAAGAAGTTAGGGTCGAAGACTGAGAAACATCCTAGACAAGCTTGCTTGATTAAAGAAAGGAGGAGAAGTCACTGTAGAAAGAAGAGCATTTGTTTCTTTTTCCATTGGGTTGAAGTACAACGATGATATTTGGTGTGATGCGGTTAATATAGACGTATGTCATTTGCTCGTGAGTAGACCATGGTAATATGATCGATCAGTTCAGCACGATGGTCGAACCAACAACTATAGTTTTATGTTTGAAGGTACTAAAATCACTTTGGTTCCTAAGAAGCATTAGCAAAGTGACATCAAAGTAGAGAAGAAGGTGAATTCGATTAGTCTTTTTTCTTTGAAGGAATTTGTTGAAGAAGTAGAAGAGAGTCGTGAAGTCTTTATGCTGATTGGGTTTGAATCACATGGAGAGCCTGAAATTTCTACTGAAGCTAAGCCTGTGCTGAAAGAGTTTGAAGATGTATTTCCTGATGAATTACCAATGGAATTACCTCCACTCAAGGACATACAACATCAGATTGATTTGGTGCCAGTGTAGTGTTACCACATAGGCCACATTATCGAATGAGTCCAAAAGGGCATGAAGAGCTGAGAAGACAGGTGGAAGAGCTACTTGAGCAAGGGAGAGTGTGAAAAAGCCTCAGTCCTTATGACGTACCTCCTTTATTAGTTCCAAAGAAAGATGGTTCATGGAGAATGTGTACGGATAGTAGAGCTCTCAACAAGATCACTGTTAGATAGAGATTTCTTATGGCAAGACTTGATGATCTATTAGATCAAATCAGTGGGTCTGTTATCTTTTCGAAGATTGATTTGAAAATTGGTCAACATCAGATTCGAATTAGAACAAGAAATGAATCGAAGACCGCATTCAAGACTCATGAGGGGTTGTATGAATGGTTCGTTATGCCGTTCGGTCTGTCGAATGCACCAAGTACTTTCATGAGGGTGATGAATCAAATTTTCAGACCATACATTAGAAAGTTTGTTGTGCTGTATTTTGATAATATTATGATCTATTGTGCTAGCACGAAGGAGCATATACAACACTTGAAAGCAGTGTTAATGATCCTTCGTTAAGAACAATTCTATGCTACAATGAAGAAGTGCGTGTCCATGATGCAAAGTGTTCTGTTCTTAGGGTACATTTTTTCCAAGGAAGGAACACAGGTAGATCAAACTAAAGTCATTGCAATCCGATATTGGCGTCAGCCTAAGACCATGACAGAAGTTAGAAGCTTCCATGTATTGGCATCATTCTATTGAAGGTTCATACCACACTTTAGTAGTGTGATGGCTCCTGTTACTGATTGCACGAAAGGAGAGAAGTTCATATGGATGAAAGAAGCTCAATTTTCTTTTGAAAAGATCAAAGAACTTTTGACGACAACACCAGTCCTCATGTTACGAGATTTTCAATTGCTATTTGAGTTACATACAGATGCATTAAAAGTTAGGATTAAAGGAGCATTGAGTCAGAAGGGTCGTCCTATTGCATATTTTAGTGAAAAACTATCTGGAGCAAAGATGAGATACAATACATATGATGTGGAATTTTACGCTATTGTGCAAGCCTTGAAACATTGGAGACATTACTTGTTTCACAAGGAGTTTGTCCTATATACTGACCACGAAGCATTGAAACATTTACAAGGACAAGTTAAGATTACTGCTAGGCATGTGTCATGGATTGCATACTTGCAACAATTTACATTTGTTGTAAAGCATAAATCTGGAGTAACTAATCGCGTAGCTGATGCTTTGAGTCGAAGGAATCATTTGCAAACAACAATGCGAGTTGAAATAACTGGTTTTGATGTACTTCCAGAATTGCTAACGACAAATTCATATTTCTCGCAGGTCCTAGACAAAGTCAAGGAAGGGAATATGAAAGATTATGTGTTAATCAATGGTTTTCTATTCAAAGGAAATCAATTGTGTATTCCAGATTGCGGTTTAAGGATGAAAATTGTCAGGGAATTGCATGAGGAAGGACACGTGGGCCATGATCTTACTTTGAAGTTGATTTCTGACTCTTACTTTGGCCATGTATGAGGAAAGAGGTCGAGAAGTTTGTGCAGAGTTGCCATGTTTGCTAGATATCTAAGGGAACTGCCACTAAGCAGGATTATACATGTCGTTGTCTGTGCCCACTAAGTCATGGGTGGATATTAGTATGGATTTTGTCTTTGGATTGCCGAGGACACAGTGAGGCAATGATTCTAGCTATGTGGTAGTAGATCTTTTTTCAAAAATGGTTCATTTTATTGCTTGCAAGAAGACGACAGATGCTATGAATGTTGCTCAGTTATTCTTTAAAGAAATCTATCGTCTTCATGGGTTACCTGAATCTGTTGTCTCAGACAGAGATACCCGCTTTCTAAGTCATTTCTAGATCTGTTTGTGGAAGATGGTTGAGACGAAACTGAAGTTTAACAGTGCTTATCATCCACAAACAGATGGATAGACAAAAGTAGTGAACAGATCTTTGGGAAAAAAATTTAGATGTGATGTGAAGATAATTTGAAAAGTTAGGATACGAAGTTGTGTCAAGCTGAGTTTGCACACATTCACGCTATTAATTGAAGTACGGGGTTCAGTTCATTTCAAATTGTCTATTCAATTGTGCCAAGAGGATCATTAAACTTGTCTATGGTTCCACCGTAGAAAGAGATTGTTAAACGGGATGGTGATTTTGTCAATGAGTTACAAGAATTCCACAAAGTTGTGCAAGGTCGATTGCTTAAGACGAATAAGAAGTATAAACAAGTTATAGATTTGAAGCGACAAAGTGTTAACTTCGAAGAGGGAGAATTTATTTATGCAGTGTTGACGAAAGATCGTTTTCCAGTTGGAACGTACAATAAGTTGAAAGCCAGGAAGATTGGTCCTGTAGAAACCATGAAGAAGATCAACGAAAATGCTTATCAGTTGAGATTACCAGATGACATCCATACGTCTGATGTTTTCAACGTCAAGCATTTAATTCCATATTATGAAGATAAGCATATCGAAGAAGAGGAAAGTGTGAATTCGAGGTCGAATTCTTGTCAACCTGGGGAGGATTGTAACACCCCGTAAATCAGTTAATACTAATATTCACAAATGAAAGAATAATTAATTTCAAATATAAGAATATTGGGAAACGGGCTGCGCCATTGTGTTCGTCTTGGAAAAATACGCGAAATAGAGTCCGAAATTTTGTAATTTGGAGTTCGTATGACCGAGATATGGCCTCGAGAAGTTTCACGAAAAATTCAAATTTTAAAACAGATTTCAAAAACGCAGAAATGGAGGCAGGCGGGAAAACTCCCGCCCAGACCAGGTCGACCTGGGGGTTGACTTGGGTGTCGACCTGGGGGGGGGGGGGCAGGTCGACACTAGAGTCGACCTGGGAGTCGACCTCCCTGGTCGAGCCCAGGTGACCTGGGTGCATCTGGTTGGGTTTTCGGGCTGTGTTTTGAGGGCTGGTCGAAATCGAATGGCTCTAATCTATTCTAGGGTTAATCTAATGGCTTAAATGCATCCTAACATCTATAAATAAGTGGGTAGACTCTAACCCTAAATCACTTGAAAAATTGGAGAGCTACCGACATGCCGTTGCCATGGAGTTCAGCGTAGCCGTCACAAACTAAAGAAGAAGAAGGCCTAATCTACAAACTAAATCTACTCAAATCAAATCAAATCAAAAGCTCTCTCTCTTTCTATTTCTCTTCTTTAAAATAGTGAGTATGATGAATCTCACAATATTATTATAAAATAATTTGATTAAGTTATGAATGGATCACAAGAAAGTGATATGAATTGTTATGTATTTGTGAATTATGTTGTGGATCTCTTGTTATGCTATTATGTTATCATATATATGTTGTTATGTTGTACTGATTATGTTGTAAATAATCCTATGCTATGTCATATGTGATTAGTCATGCTATGCTATGTTATAAACCATGTTATGCCATGTTGTAAATCATGTTATGCTATGTTGTAAATCATATCATGCTATGTTGCAAATTATGATATGCTATGTTGTAAATCTTATATATGTTGTAGATCTCATATTATCACATATGTTGAAATACTTATGTTATATGATAATGATGTCATGTTAAGTTGTGTTGAATCATACAAGTTGTAAAATCATGATGTTATTATTTATGCGAATTGGATCATGTTTAAAGTTTATGTTTTTTTATAATAGATCTTGATTATGGGAATTTGCCTATTGAGTTAGGTGTACCCATATACATGAATCTACAAATTAATTGGATCTTGAATATGGGAATTTGCCTATTAAGTTAGGTGTACCCATATACATGAATCTATGATTAAATGAATTTTGATTTTGGGAATTTGCCTATTGAGTTAGGTGTACCCATATAAAACCATATTGTTAATGATGTTGATTCACACATGTCCTATACAAGTTTATGAAAATTGATCAAAGTCATATTATGTGAATTATGAATAAGTTGACACCCTTAGATCCATGACATGTATAACCTTATGCAAGTTGTAATTTTGGATATATGCAAGTTTCACCCCTTGTTATGATTTATTTAGTCACATACATATGTTGTTGTTGTGAATATTTTCTTTTATGCTATGAGTTAGACTAATCGGGTCTAGCATACATTTTGCAAATAAACGTTCAAACGTGGGGTAGGGGTAATATTAGGAAATTAATAAATTGGGGTGCAATTGATATGATTTTGCATGCCTTAAATGGATGTCCATAATTGAGTCAATTATGGACATTGCTAAATTTGGAATTAATTAATAATTCAAATAGGGAATTATTAAAATTGGGGAAAGTGGATTATTAATAATAATCAATGTTTAGGACACGAGGTTGGACCCGTTTGTGACGTAAACCTGCCCGGACCCGCCCGGCAAATCCAGTAGTCACAAATGTCGGCCCAATGTGAGAGGTCCTAGGCCCAAACTAAAGCATAACAGTTGTAAAGACACGAGGTTAGACTCTTTTATGGTGTAAGACTGCCCGGACCCGTCCGGCAAATCCAGCTGCCATAAATGTCAGTCTAATGTGAGAGGTCTTTATGAGGTTATGGCCTTAATGAATTAAGGAATACTTAACCAGATAATCATGTAAGGTGGAACATGGGGGTTAAGTAGGTGCCTTGGGTGGCATTAGGAATCTAGTGGTTGCCTTTAGAGGCATTTGAAATACGATTAGACTTAACCAAATACACATGTAAATGAACATGACTAAGTGGGTTAAGTGGATGGACTAATGGGACAAGCTTAGGTGGAATGCTTGTGGGAAATAATGGGGGCCCATTTCAACCAGTATCCCAAAACGTATCTTTGTGGGCTCGACCCAAGTCGAGGACGGGACACGCATACTGGGTCTGACTATAAGAGGCCAAAACAGGGAGCGGTGGCAACGCAAGTCCAACGGGTTTCATATGCGTGTGTGGACCCGGGCTGGTAGGTAAGACGTTGTTGCATCGTGTAGGTATAAGCCGTGCATCTCCGTTACATCGGGTTGCCACTTTAGGGGAATGATACACCCCACTGTGGGGTCAGCACGGGTATCTACGAGTAGGGAGCCGATCGAAAAATAGAAAGTGGGGTACACCTAGTGGAGATAGGGGCAGGCGGCACCTATGTAGTCAGCTAGGAGTACGTAAAGCCATTAAGAAAGTTTCTAAGTGAAGCTAAGTGGGATCAATCTTTAGGGTGACTGGTGTGGTGCAGTATAGTGTTTATCCTTTAGTATTTAGGAGCGCCTATAACGTTGCCTTTAGCGATTGTCTATGTCCTTAATCTGCTCTTCATAGACATTTCCTTGTTTTCCAGCTCATGCCTTAGTCCAGTTATTTTGATAGTAGTATTGTAGAATTATCATACTCGCCAGACTTTATGTTTGACCCCCTCTTTTCCATCTTTTTCTCCCTTCAGGTCCTCAGGTTGGGCCAAGTTCTAGTGGAGTCTAATTGGATCGCTAATCTCTTGGAAAGCTTGGACTGCAGAAGTAAAGTCCAGCTTGTTATCTTTCTTTTTAATAGCTATTTATTGTAATGGGATTATGTATTTTGTTTTTGTGGAGATGGATGTTGTACTTGGTTATAATCTATGGTTTTATGATGTAACAGACATATTTAATTTCCGCTGCAATAAAATAAAGTTTTAGATTTCCAAGTGCTATTTATTATCTGTCTTGTTGTAATTTCTCTGTTCTATATTCACTTATGACCTCCATGGAAGTTAATGCATTCCCTTTGTGAGTGACATTAATGGACGTGGGGTGTTACACGTGGTATCAGAGCATAAGGTTACCAGAACAGATAAAATTTTTAGAAAAATATTTTTCTAAAGTATTTTTGGAAGAAGTGCTTTCAAAAACATGTTATTTAAAGAGAGTTTTTGTGAAAAACATAATCCCAAATAGCCATATCCTTATCTTTATCTTTCGAATTCTCCATTTTGAATCTTTCCTTTTTCGTTTCAGCATGGCTGAAGATCTTAATCTCCCAGAAGGTGTGACGGTTCCAGGGTGGTTTAGGAGATATTTGGAGGCTAGGGCCACCACTGCAGGCCCAGCAGATACTCGTCCACCCCAAGTTGCACCCATTCCTCCTCCTCCTCCTCGTGTTGACACTTTTGCAAAGACGTGCAAGGAATTTAAGGCTATGGGAGGAAAAACTTTTCAAGGGACTGAGACGTTTGCGGAGGCCAGAGACTGGCTTAAGGAGACTGAGGAATTGTTGGATATTTTTGAAGTGGAAGATGGGAGGAAAGTCCGTTTAGCTGCTTGGTTAATGAAGGGAGAGGCCTCGTTTTGGTGGGAGGTCACTAACGGGGAACGTCCAGTTGATTCATGGGCGGATTTCAGACGAATGTTTGAGGCAAAGTATCTTTCAAGGGCAGAGGAGAATTTAAATATGGAAAAATTCCTAACATTAAAGCAAGGGAGCTTATCAGTGAAGGAATATGTCAATAAATTTAATCAGTTAGCAAGGTTTGGCTTGGAGTTGGTGAACACGCCAGAGAAGAAAGCTTTGAGGTTCGTTAGAGGCTTGAATGAACCATTGCAAGGGTTGGCTATGACCCACATCCCTATGGGAGCCACCTTTGAAAGACTAGTAGAAATGGCACTTATGCATGATGATAAGGCAGTTGAAAAGAAAGGGGATCAGAAGAAACCCAACAGCAAAATAAGAAGGGTGGTAAAAGCAATAATGGCAAAGGGAAGAAGAGATGCTTCAATTGTGGGACACCTGGCCATCTCAGCAAAGATTGTAGAAAGAAAAAGAAGACTGGTTGTTTTCATTGTGGAGATGCGGGACATTTGGTGAAGGACTGCCCAAAGAAGGGGCAGAGTGCAGGGTCTACCTCGGGAGGACAGGTGCAGGCTCTTATGGCACAAGGGGGCAAGTTCAGGCTATTGCGGCCCCACCGCTGCAAGAAAGAGGTAGAACAATTTCTGTTGAAAGCTTAGTTTTTCTGTTTGATCATCCTGTCCGTACCTTATTCGATTCTGGCGCATCTCATTCGTTTATCTCTGCATCATTAGTTGAATTACTGCACTTGAACACCAGTTTAGTAGAGGATCCCTTGGTTGTTTCAAATCCAATTGGGGGTTCGGCTCATTTGACCATGATATGTTTGGATTTGAAAATCTCTATACTTAGCGTTGAATTTAGATGTGATGCTTATGTATTGGGCTTCACGGGCTATGGGATAATTTTAGGAATGGATTGGTTATCTAGAAATGGGGCCATTCTTGATTGTAAAAGGAGAGTAGTTAGGCTTGTGACTCGCCTTGGTAATGCTCTCGACATCTTTTGTAATCCCATAGATTCCGTTATGCTAAGTTATCTTGAATCACTTGACGCGTCTGTAGAGAATCTGCGATCGGTAGAGGTGGTCCGGGAATATCCGGATGTGTTTGAGGAGGTGAAGGGATTACCTCCAAAGCGGGAGATAGACTTTCGAATTTATCTTGTAGATAATGCTAAACCCGTATCTTTGCCAGTGCGCCACATGGCTCCTCGTGAAAGGAGGGAACTCAATAAGCAAGTGAAGGAGTTGCTTGAGAAGGGGTTCATAAGACGTAGTATATCGGAGTGGGGTGCTCCAGCAGTATTTGCCACAAAGGTGGATGGGTCCCTTAGACTTTGTGTGGACTATAGAGAACTAAACAAGCTTACTAAAAAGAACCGACACCCACTGCCGAGGATTGACGATCTCTTTGATCAGTTAGTTGGCGCCTCAGTGTTTTCGCAGTTGGACTTAGCCACTGGCTTTCATCAACTGAGAGTGGCTGAGGATAGTATAGATAAGACCGCTTTTAGGACTCCTGACGGATTTTATGAATGGCTAGTGATGCCCTTTGGTTTGACAAACGCCCCCGCATATTTTGTTGATTTGATGAGTAGGGTGTTTAGGGAGTACCTTAACAAATTCGTGGTAGTCTTTGTGGATGACATCTTAGTCTTTTCTAAGAACAAAGAAGAGCATGCCCTACATCTTAGGGAAGTGTTGAAAACCCTTCGAGCGCATAACCTTAAGGCAAAATTTTCTAAGTGTCACTTCTGGAGGAAAGAAGTACGGTTCTTAGGGCACGTGGTTTCCAAGGAAGGGATAGCAGTGGATCCCGCAAAGGTGGTGGCCATCCAAGATTGGAAGGTCCCTAAAAATGCAACCGAAGAAAGAAGTTTCTTGGGGTTGGCTGGCTATTATAGGAAGTTTATCAAAGACTTCGCAAAAATATCAGCCCCATTAACACGGTTAACGAAGAAGAACCTGGTTTTTACGTGGGACGAAGATTGTGATGATGCGTTCCAACGTTTAAAGAGAGCCTTAACTTCAGCCCCAGTCTTAGTGCTCCCAGATGGGAATAAGCTGTTTACCATCTATACTGATGCTTGTGGGACGGGACTTGGCGCGGTCCTCATGCAAGAGGGAAGAGTAATAGCCTATGGTGGAAGGCAGTTGAGGGTTCATGAAAAGAATTACCCTACGCATGACCTTGAGTTAGCCGCAATTGTTTTCGCGCTTAAGTCTTGGCGTCACTATCTTCTTGGTGAGAAATTCGAACTGTTCACTGACCACAAATCAATAAAATACTTATTCTCTCAAAAGGATTTGAATTTAAGGCAGCAACGGTGGATGGAATTCTTAGCATCCTACGATTTTGAAATAGCATATACCCCTGGCAAGGGTAACGTGGTAGCAGACGCCTTAAGTAGGAAAAGGTTGTCCTTGAGTCCTTTGTTTGTTGAACGACGAAGCTTAGAATTCATCTCCATGTTTTACTTTAGACCCTCCGTTGACCTAGTACCTGGTTTGTTAGCATCCTTGGAGGTTAGACCTACACTTCTAGGACGAGTTGGTGAGGCACAGCAAGACGACCCACAGTTGGTTGAGATAGTAGAAAAGCTCAAAGGAGGGGAGTCGTCTAGCCATCTTCGTAGGTATACCCTAGACGATAAGGGTTGGTTACGAAGGGATAATAGACTTTGTGTACCACAAGACGGAGACTTAAGGAAGGCCATTCTTGATGATGCTCATCGCTCAAAGATGACCATTCATCCCGGCGGAGACAAGATGTACAAAGATATGAAGCGGGTTTTCTTTTGGGCCGGTATGAAAAAGGATGTGGCCGAGTACGTCGCTAGATGCTTGGTGTGCCAACGAGTAAAAGCGGAACAAAAGAAACCCGGTGGGTTGCTTCACCCATTGGAAGTTCCACTATGGAAATGGGAAAGCGTCTCAATGGATTTTGTGGATGGATTACCAAGATCAAGGAAGGGTAATACGGGGATTTGGGTTATAGTAGATAGACTTACTAAGAGCGCCCATTTTATTCCCGTGAAAAGTAAGAGGACTGCTCCGTGGTTGGCTTCTGTATACATTAAAGAGATAGTTCGTTTGCACGGTATTCCTTCTAGTATAGTAAGCGACCGTGATCCCATCTTCACTAGCGAATTTTGGAAGAGTTTACAAGAGGCGGTAGGGACTCAGCTATGTTTGAGCACCGCATATCATCCTCAGACGGACGGCCAGACCGAGAGGGTGAATCGTATTATAGAGGATCTTTTAAGGCTTTGTATCCTAGACTTTGGGGGTACATGGGAAGAGCACCTTCCGTTGGCAGAATTCGCATATAATAATAGCTTTCAGTCTAGTATTGGCATGGCACCTTTCGAAGCTCTTTATGGAAGGCCTTGCCGTTCGCCTACATGTTGGTGGGAATCTACCGATAAAATCCTACTTGGGCCCGATATGGTTAGGGAAACCTCAGAGAAGATTGATTTGATTCGAAGGAGGATGAAAGCAGCAAAAGATATGCAGAAATCGTATGCTGATAAGAGGAGGACAGATCTTGAGTTTGACATTGGGGACATGGTTTTTATCAAAGTATCTCCGTTACGGAATGTTGTTCGCTTTGGGTCCGTTGGGAAATTAGCACCAAGGTTTGTAGGGTCGTTTCCTATAAAAGACAGGATTGGGAAGATGGCGTATAGGGTGGAGTTGCCTGAGAAACTTAGTGGAGTACACGAAGTATTCCATGTATCACATTTGAGGAAGTGTTTGCACAAGACCGCGGAGGTGGTAGAGCCGAGCTTGCTTAAAGAGGTGGAAATAGAGCGTGATGCAACAATTAGACGAGCTCCTACATGCATTCTTGGGTCGGAGATCAAAAAGTTGAGGAACCGAGAGGTCAGACTAGTTAAAGTGCAATGGGGAGATGATGAGAGCAACGCTACTTGGGAGACAGAAGAGAAGATGCGTTCGTTGTACCCTTTTCTTTTTGAGGGTATGTCTTTTAATTTCCCCATTATCGCTTAGCTTAGCTTATCTTATCCTCTCGTTAGTACCTTTGACCTTTAGTTAGGATAAATCCTATGGTTGAAACATGTGTTTGAGACATGTTATGTATGATGGATGCAAAATGGACGCAAGTGTTTGCTAGTGGTTGCTCGTGGATGCACATATACACACACTTTAGGCACTAGATCGGCTCAGTCACTACATATTGCATATTGCATAAATGAATGTATTTAGTATAATGGTTGTATCATCATATGGATGCTGCATTTGGTTGAATGGATGTGCACGCATATAGGAGTAGTATGTAAGCAATTAGGATCTTTTGCATACATAATGGATGCATGGCACAATCATGAATTGCATTAAGGAGGTCAACTGAATCAGTGGACCGCCTGATTTTGCATTAGATACGGACATATACACACACTATGCATTTAAACATAAAAGCATTAGAAGTCTATAAGGACAGTGGATGCCAGTGTTTGATGATTGAGTGGATGGTTGATTGGATGTTAGGTTAAACATTCCTCTTGACTTGAAGATTTCAGGGTCGAAATCCTTTAAGGAGGGGAGAATGTAACACCCCGTAAATCAGTTAATACTAATATTCACAAATGAAAGAATAATTAATTTCAAATATAAGAATATTGGGAAACGGGCTGCGCCATTGTGTTCTTCTCGGAAAAATACGCGAAATAGAGTCCGAAATTTTGTAAATCGGAGTTCGTATGACCGAGATATGGCCTCGAGAAGTTTCACGAAAAATTCAAATTTTAAAACAGATTTCAAAAACGCAGAAATGGAGGCAGGCGGGAAAACTCCTGCCCAGACCAGGTCGACCTGGGGATCGACTTGGGAGTTGACCTGGGGGGGCCAGGTCGACACTAGAGTCGACCTGGGAGTCGACCTCCCTGGTCGAGCCCAGGTGACCTGGGTGCATCTGGTTGGGTTTTCGGGCTGTGTTTTGAGGGCTGGTCGAAATCTAATGGCTCTAATCTATTCTAGGGTTAATCTAATGGCTTAAATGCATCCTAACATCTATAAATAGGTGGGTAGACTCTAACCCTAAATCACTTGAAAAATTGGAGAGCTACCGACATGCCGTTGCCATGGAGTTCAGCGTAGCCGTCACAAACTAAAGAAGAAGAAGGCCTAATCTACAAACTAAATCTACTCAAATCAAATCAAAAGCTCTCTCTCTCTTTCTATTTCTCTTCTTTAAAATAGTGAGTATGATGAATCTCACAATATTATTATAAAATAATTTGATTAAGTTATGAATGGATCACAAGAAAGTGATATGAATTGTTATGTATTTGTGAATTATGTTGTGGATCTCTTGTTATGCTATTATGTTATCATATATATGTTGTTATGTTGTAGTGATTATGTTGTAAATAATCCTATGCTATGTCATATGTGATTAGTCATGCTATGCTATGTTATAAACCATGTTATGCCATGTTGTAAATCATGCTATGCTATGTTGTAAATCATATCATGCTATGTTGCAAATTATGATATGCTATGTTGTAAATCTTATATATGTTGTAGATCTCATATTATCACATATGTTGAAATACTTATGTTATATGATAATGATGTCATGTTAAGTTGTGTTGAATCATACAAGTTGTAAAATCATGATGTTATTATTTATGCGAATTGGATCATGTTTAAAGTTTATGTTTTTTTATAATAGATCTTGATTATGGGAATTTGCCTATTGAGTTAGGTGTACCCATATACATGAATCTACAAATTAATTGGATCTTGAATATGGGAATTTGCCTATTAAGTTAGGTGTACCCATATACATGAATCTATGATTAAATGAATTTTGATTTTGGGAATTTGCCTATTGAGTTAGGTGTACCCATATAAAACCATATTGTTAATGATGTTGATTCACACATGTCCTATACAAGTTTATGAAAATTGATCAAAGTCATATTATGTGAATTATGAATAAGTTGACACCCTTAGATCCATGACATGTATAACCTTATGCAAGTTGTAATTTTGGATATATGCAAGTTTCACCCCTTGTTATGATTTATTTAGTCACATACATATGTTGTTGTTGTGAATATTTTCTTTTATGCTATGAGTTAGACTAATCGGGTCTAGCATACATTTTGCAAATAAACGTTCAAACGTGGGGTAGCGGTAATATTAGGAAATTAATAAATTGGGGTGCAATTGATATGATTTTGCATGCCTTAAATGGATGTCCATAATTGAGTCAATTATGGACATTGCTAAATTTGGAATTAATTAATAATTCAAATAGGGAATTATTAAAATTGGGGAAAGTGGATTATTAATAATAATCAATGTTTAGGACACGAGGTTGGACCCGTTTGTGACGTAAACCTGCCCGGACCCGCCCGGCAAATCCAGTAGTCACAAATGTCGGCCCAATGTGAGAGGTCCTAGGCCCAAACTAAAGCATAACAGTTGTATAGACACGAGGTTAGACTCTTTTATGGTGTAAGACTGCCCGGACCCGCCCGGCAAATCCAGCTGCCATAAATGTCAGTCTAATGTGAGAGGTCTTTATGAGGTTATGGCCTTAATGAATTAAGGAATACTTAACCAGATAATCATGTAAGGTGGAACATGGGGGTTAAGTAGGTGCCTTGGTTCTCATTAGGAATCTAGTGGTTGCCTTTAGAGGCATTTGAAATACAATTAGACTTAACCAAATACACATGTAAATGAACATGACTAAGTGGGTTAAGTGGATGGACTAATGGGACAAGCTTAGGTGGAATGCTTGTGGGAAATAATGGGGGCCCATTTCAACCAGTATCCCAAAACGTATCTTTGTGGGCTCGACCCAAGTCGAGGACGGGACACGCATACTGGGTCTGACTATAAGAGGCCAAAACAGGGAGCGGTGGCAACGCAAGTCCAACGGGTTTCATATGCGTGTGTGGACCCGGGCTGGTAGGTAAGACGTTGTTGCATCGTGTAGGTATAAGCCGTGCATCTCCGTTACATCGGGTTGCCACTTTAGGGGAATGATACACCCCACTGTGGGGCCAGCACGGGTATCTACGAGTAGGGAGCCGATCGAAAAATAGAAAGTGGGGTACACCTAGTGGATATAGGGGCAGGCGGCACCTATGTAGTCAGCTAGGAGTACGTAAAGCCATTAAGAAAGTTTCTAAGTGAAGCTAAGTGGGATCAATCTTTAGGGTGACTGGTGTGGTGCAGTATAGTGTTTATCCTTTAGTATTTAGGAGCGCCTATAACGTTGCCTTTAGCGATTGTCTATGCCCTTAATCTGCTCTTCATAGACATTTCCTTGTTTTCCAGCTCATGCCTTAGTCCAGTTATTTTGATAGTAGTATTGTAGAATTATCATACTCGCCAGACTTTATGTCTGACCCTCTCTTTTCCATCTTTTTCTCCCTTCAGGTCCTCAGGTTGGGCCAAGTTCTAGTGGAGTCTAATTGGATCGCTTATCTCTTGGAAAGCTTGGACTGCAGAAGTAAAGTCCAGCTTGTTATCTTTCTTTTTAATAGCTATTTATTGTAATGGGATTATGTATTTTGTTTTTGTGGAGACGGATGTTGTACTTGGTTATAATCTATGGTTTTATGATGTAACAGACATATTTAATTTCCGCTGCAATAAAATAAAGTTTTAGATTTCCAAGTGCTATTTATTATCTGTCTTGTTGTAATTTCTCTGTTCTATATTCACTTATGACCTCCATGGAAGTTAATGCATTCCCTTTGTGAGTGACATTAATGGACGTGGGGTGTTACAAGGATAATGCAGCGCATCATGGAAGATGCTTATATGCGAGCTACAGGTCGTCCAACGAACTAAAGACCTCGTTCAGTGACCTAGAGCTTGGAAGTGGGAAGAACAGGTCGTCAAACAACCTAAAACAAGGAGAAGGGATTTTCGGTTCATTCAACGCCCTAAAGAAGCCGTCGAGCAAGCTAAAGCTTGAAGAGAGGGAGTTTCGATCATTCCACGACCTAACTATGATGTTCTGCGAGCTAGAAGACCAGGAAGAGAGGAATAGTGACCTAAAGAAGAAGTGAGGACTTAAGAAAGTATTGATGGGTCGTTCGCTTTTGGATCATTCCGCTTGAGTTGGATCGCACCTTGCATGTTGGGTCGTATTGATGTTTTGTAGTTTAGGTCGCTCCGCCTACTAAAACTGTGTTTTGGGTCATTTGCGTTTGTTGGGTCATGTTTGTACATTTGCGTTTGTTGGGTCATCCACCTATCTTTTGGGTCGTTTGTCGGCCGTGTTGTTTGGGTCGTTCTGTCTATAGCCTAGGTCATTCTGTGTCTTTAGGGTGTGTGTGATTGTATGGTGCCTATAAATAGGAGCTTGGTATGAGTTGTAAAGGTTTTTGACTTTTTGAATAAATTCCTTGTGTGAGCTTTGTACCACCATTAAAATTGGTAGTTGAGTGTGATCTCTTTTCTCCATTTTCGGATATTTGAGTGCGCTCGAATCAATGAATTTGAAGCTGATTCACAGTATCACTTTCGAGTGATCAATGTTCGAAGAATCGTAGATTGACAACACAATATCTTGCGAGATCAACGTGTTGAAAATAGCGAGATTTTGGCATCGAAAGATCAACGGTGTTGAGCATTTACCTAGTCCTTGATCTTGTTTACACGAATCCATCCATTCATGTGGAGTTTTGATCCTGGAGTTGCGTCAGATGTCTTTATCCTCAAGCTTGAGTGAGCCACCGAGTGTGAGTTGCTTTTGTAATCTTATTCTTGTAATCCTACTATTCTTTGTATAGTGGAAGAATCTTCATATTGGAGAATTATAAACTCTTGTACTTCCATTGCTACTTTTAATCTTAAAGTGCCTGTCTTAACTTCACGAAGCGGGAAAAACTGATATTTCCCCAACAGTTGTATCAGAGCCAGGTTCATCCGTAGTCGTAATCAAGCTCGTATAAGTTCAAGATGGAGGATAGTGTCGCTCACAATGGATACATGTTCAAGCTCACAACCAACAACTACTCCTATTGGAAGCCGATGATGGAGGACCACTTGTATTGTTAGGATTTGCATGAGCCCATCGTCTACAAAGATAAGGTGGAAGGAAAGAGTGATGCTCAGTGGGAACTATTGAACTGAAAGTTCGTTGCTATGATCCGTAAGTACATTGGCAAAACTCTCTCGAGCATTTTTCTACTTATACAAATGCTTATGAATTATGGACAAAGCTCGAGTCCATGATTCAGAAGAAAACGCCTTGCAACAAGGTCAATTTAGTTCGAAGATTGGTGAAATTGGAGTATAAAGATGGTCATAGTATGATTGAGCACTTGAATAACTTCAAGGGGCTCGTAAATCAACTAACAAAAATTGATATGAAGATTGATGATGAGTTACAAGACTATCGACTCCTTAGTTCCTTACCAGAAAGTTGGGACACACTTGTAGTTACACTTAGTAACTCAGCTCCAGAAGGAAAGTTAACCATGGATACCGTCAGTGACAACCTTCTTGGTGAAGAAGCAAGGAGAATGGATCGAGATGAGTATATCCATCCCGAAGCTAATGTTTTTGAGAATCAGGCTAGGAATGAAACTCGTGGACGTAGTAAGAGCCGAAATCCACAACAATCTCGAGGTAGATCCAAGTCACGCTCGAAGATTCATACTATTATTGTGAAAGGATGGGTCACAAGAAAATGGAATGTCGAAGCTTCAAAAGAGACCAAAAGGCCGGTAATGATAAGACTAACGATGTGTGCTTTAAAAAATATTGGAGTGTGCTGAAGGATGATGTGCTAAATCTATTCAAAGAATTTTATGATGGTTCGCTGAGGCTTGAGAAATTAAGCTACGCCAATGTAGTGTTAATCCCGAAAAAGGAAGGCAATGTGTCAGCAGCGGACTTCAGACCAATTAGTCTCCTAAACAGTACATTCAAGCTAATTACCAAAGTGTTAGCAAACAGGTTGAAGAGCAAAATGGAGGATCTGATTGACAAATCCCAAACAGCATTTATTCAAGGAAGATACATTCTTGATGGAGCAGTATTAGCATCCGAGATCATATCTTATTGTGATAAGTTTAATGTCCCATGTGCAATTATCAAGCTGGACTTTGCCAAAGCATTTGACACAGTGGATTGGAGATTTATGCTCGAGGTCCTAGAAGCAAGAGGATTCAGAAGTAGATGGATAAGCTGGATTGCCATGATTCTTACATCTAGCAAGTCTAACATCTGTGTCAATGGAGTGGCGGGAAGCACAATTCATTCGAAAAGAGGACTGCGACAAGGTGATCTGTTATCTCCTCTCTTGTTCGATCTGGCAGCGGATGTTTTTTCTCAAATCCTGAAGTTCAGTTGTGCAAGCGGTATCATTAAAAGCTTTGGTAGCGAACAGGTGGTGGGCGGTATTAATTCTTTACACTATGCTGATGACACTATCATTTTTAGTAAACCTGATTGTGAATTTATTGCAACTATTAAATTTTTGTTGTATGCTTTTGAGAGCTTATCAGGGTTAAAAATTAACTTCCACAAGAGTAGTGTGTACACCCTTGGGTGTAACGCGGATTGGACAAACAAATGTGCAGAAATGCTCAATTGCAAAGCGGAGAATTTTCCATTGAATTATTTGGGCATGTGCATCAGACCAAAGAGGTTAATGAAGAAGGACTGGCGTCATCTTACTGAAAAGGTGGAAGTGATACTGGCTAGATGGAAGGGACACACTCTCTCTCGGGCTGGGCGTTTAATATTGGTGAACTCTGTGCTTTCTTCCCTTCCTCTTTACTGGCTATCCTACTTTCGATGTCCAAAATGGGTGATAGACAAAATAGATAATATCAGAAGGAATTTCTTCTGGACGGGAGACAAAGAAACTAAGAAATTAAGTTGCCTAGTCTCTTGGGAACAAGTTTGTAAGTCGAGAGAACAAGGAGGGCTTGGGGTGTTAAATCTAAAAGAAATGAATGCTGCCCTCTTATGTAAATGGCTTTGGGTTATGTTGAGTGATAAACACGTCCTCTGGAAGGAATGGATAATAAACACTTATTATGATGGGAGTTTCGATTGGAATACTGATGCTTCTCATTGTTCAATATTCTGGCAAGGAGTTATGAAACTTGCTCACTGTATCAAAATGGGTTTGACGGTGAAAGTGAAGAATGGTTTCAAGGTATCGTTTTGGTATGATTGCTGGATCCTTCCTATTCCTCTAAAAGATTAGTATGCCAATCTCTTTGAAATTTCAAGAAATAAACTTGCTACTGTTGGTGACCTGTATGACGCGAATGCCCCTGATTTTAAATGGAATCTATCTTTCTGCCGATTTGTCACAGGAAATGCTCTTGTTCAGCTATGCCACCTATTCAAACTTTTAGATAAAGTTCACTTAAGTGAAGGTGATGATGAATTCGTGTGGAGACTGGAAGGAGAAAAGAGCGTCTTTCGTGTCCGAGGAGTATACAAAATGATAAATTTCGCTGGCAGAAGGTGGCTGGGATTTGAAATTATGTGGAGTTTCAAGAAAGTACCACTGAAAGTTAAAATACATATGTGGATCTTAATGCATGGACGATTAAATACTGCATGTAGCTTGCGTAGGAAAGGTGTTGATGTGGCTGAAGGCTGTGTCTTCTGTGAAGAAAGGGAGGAAGACTACGTGCATCTTTTTTGCAGCTGCGACTTTGCTTTTTATGTATGGACGAAATGCTTGGTTTTTTTGGAGTTGGATCTGGATTGGCGAGACTTCATCGCAGATCAACTACACTTCTGGCAGAATACTTTTCCTATGCTCGATAACACACCCTCTCGACATATTTTTGCTTTGTTAAATTTTGCTTTTACCTGGATTTTGTGGCATGAGCGTAACTCTAGAAAGTTCAAATGTATGATGAGGTCGCCAAATAAAACTATATTTACCATTCTTAAATATGTTTTCACATGGACAGGAGACATCAGGGAAATACGCTTTGTGGATACTATAGCTGCACGTGTCCATGAGCGTGCATGCAGGAGACGCATTGGAGGCTGGTGAACCATGCTTGATATGGCTGGATCTTTTATGTAGCTTCTTTTATGTTCAGGTTGTATGGCTGTATGATAAAGCCTTTATACTATCTTATCTTTTTGGGGAGTAATATGGCTGTAGCGTTTATTTTGTTGGCTGCCATGTATATATGATGTAAATACACGATGTATGCACGATGTATGTATGATGTATGTATGATGTACTAGTTAGTATGATGATATATATATTATATGAAGGCGTGAATCAGTTGATTCACTACCTTTTGCTTCAAAAAAATGATAAGACTAACGAAGAAGCAAGAAGAAAAGTGTACTACTGCCATGGTATTAAAGGAAGATCTGTTATATCTCATTGCTGAAAGTAACATTCTAAACATTGCTTGTGATGAGAGTTCTTGGATTATTGATTTTGGTGCTTCCTTCCATGTACTCCACATGAAAATTGCTTCTCATCCTACCAAAGAGATGACTTTGGAACAGTGCAAATGGGAAAACAAGATAGAAACAAGATTGTTGGAATAGGAAACATCACTCTGATGACAAGCACCGGGTGCAAGCTTGTTTTGAAAGATGTGAGGCATGTCCTGACCATGCGCCTCAGTCTTATCTCCGCTGGAAAGCTAGATGATGATGGTCTGATGAATTACTTTGCTGAAGGGAAGTGGAAGCTCACCAAAGGAAGTTTGACAATGGCTCGAGGAAATAAGGTAGGATCATTATATGTAATGCAAGCTAAGCTATGCAAAGGAGAAGTAAACATCACTACTGATGATATGGACACATGGCGTAAACGACTTGGGCACATTAGTGAGAAAGGTCTTCACATACTTGCTCAGAAACAACAACTCCCTAACGTTAAAGGTAAACAATTTCATCCTTGTGCTCATTGTTTAGCTGGAAAACAACACATAGTTTCTTTCCAAAGATCTTCTCCGGCCAAAGAAGAAAGAACATTCTAGACCTCGTGCACACTGATGTATGTTCGATGTCTTGGAGATCCATTGGTGGTTCTCTATATTTTGTCACCTCCATTGATGATCATTCAAGGAAAGTATGGTTGCACCTATTAAAATCAAAAGATCAAGTGCTTGATGCCTTCAAAGAATTCCATGCTCTAGTGGAGCATGAGACTGGAGGAATATTAAGTGTGTACGATCAGATAGCGGAGGTGAGTACAGAGGTCCTTATGAAGTCTATTGTAAGAAATATGGCATTAGGCTAGAAGACTCCACCCAAGACACCACAATTGAATGTGCTAGCTGGGAGAATGAACCGAACCATTCAAGAAAGAGTTCGTTGTGTGCTCTCTCATGCTAAGTTACCCAAATCATTTTGGGGAGAAGCTATAATGGCCGTGACCGACATTGTCAACCTCACATCATCAGTTCCTTTGGATGGGTCCATTTCGGAGGAAGTTTGGACGGGCAAGAGGGCTTCATATTATCATCTCAAGGTGTTTGGGTGTAGGGCATTTGTTCACATCCCCAATGATGAGAGAGCTAAGCTTGATGCAAAGACAAAGGATATATCTGTCTTCGTTCACCAAAGGATAAATTTGGGTATCGGTTGTGGGATCCAATTAACAAGAAGGTTTGTCGCAGCAGAGACGTTGTATTCTTCAAAGACCAAACAATTGAAGATATCAAGAATTCAGGGAGGCCAAGATTGAGAAGCTATAAGAACACTGAACCTATTCTGGTTCGACATGAGGATAATAACACATAAGAAAGTAGTGATGTTGAAGATCATGAAATTCATGACGAACCAATTTAGGAAGAACCTCAATCTACCACTCAAATCGCACCAGAGCCAAGACGATCCTCAAGGGACAGAAGACCATTCACCCGATACAATACAGAGGAGTACGTTATGCTCACTAATGAGGGTGAGCCTCAAAGCTATAAAGAAGCAATGAGTGATTGTCATAAAGAGGAGTGGAGAATGGCTATGAAAGAAGAAATGCAATCCTTGCATGAGAATAACACATATGAGCTAGTGGAGCTACCAAAAGGGAGAAGAGATTTGAAGAATAAGTGGGTGTATAGAATTAATACCGAAGAGAACTGTTCAAAGCCTCACTACAAAGTGCGGTTAGTCGTCAAAGGATTCAGACAAGAAAAAGGTACTGACTTTGAAGAGATATTCTCTCCCGTAGTAAAGATGTCATCAATCCGAGTTGTCCTTGACCTAACAGCTGTAAAAGATTTGGAGATTGAACAAATCGATGTCAAGACGACATTTTTACATGGTGACCTAGAGGAAGATATCTACATGGAACAACCTAAGGGATTAAAAGTTCCAGGAAAAGAAGATCTAGTGTGCCGCCTTGCAAAGAGTCTATATGGACTTAAGTAGACACCAAGCAATGGTACAAGAAGTTCGACGCATTCAAGGCAAAACATGATTTAAAAAATACTGAAAGGGATCATTGTGTCTTCATAAAGAGGTATGTAAGTGGTGACTTTCTATTACTTATGCTCTATGTTGATGATATGGTAATCACTGGACAAGATCGCATAAAGATAACTGCTTTAAAGAAAGATCTAAGCAAGAGCTTTGCCATGAAAGATCTGAGGCCGGCTAAATAAATCCTCGGGATGAGAATAACTCATGATAGATCAAAAAGGCTATTGTGTCTATCCCAAGAGAGATATATCGAGAAAGTGTTGGAAAGGTTCAACATGCACAAATCAAAGCCGGTTAATACTCCACTAGCTGGGCACTTCAAGCAAAGTTCGAAGCATAGTCTGACAAGTGAAAAAACATGGAGGAAATGAAGCGGAAGCCATACTCATCTGTAGTAGGTAGTCTCATGTACACAATGATATGCACAAGACCAGATATCGCTTATGCAGTTGGTGTTGTCAGTCGCTTATTGGCTAACCAGGGGAATGAGCATTGGGTTGCAGTCAAATGGATCCTCCGATATCTATGTGGAACTTCTAAAAGATGTTTATGCTTCAGAAAAGGAAAAGCTGTGTTAGAAGGATATACTTATGAGGACTTGGCTGGTGACATTGATTCAAGAAGATCGACATCAAGATACTTAACCACATTTGCAATGGGAGCTATTTCATGGTAATCAAAGCTGCAAAAGTGTATTGCATTATCCACTATAGAGGCAGAGTATATCGCAGCTACTGAAGCTTGCAAGGAGATGTTTTGGGTGAAGAACTTGTTGCATGAATTGAGAGTGGATCAAAAAAAGTATGTCTTGAAGTGTGACAATATAATTGCAATTTAATTGGCAAAGAATTCAACATTTCATTCCAGCATAAAGCACATTGATACAAGATATCATTGGATCCGAGGAGTCCTTGAGGAAAAACAAATACATCTTGACAAGATTCACATAGATGAGAATTGGTCTGACATAATGACCAAGGTAATACCAATAAAGAAATTTGAAGATTGTTGTCAAGGTGTCGGTTTACTACTACCCCCCAATTAAGTCGGGATGGGGAGATTTGTTGGGATCTCTTCTTAATTGGAGAGATTCTATAAAATTCTAGACCTTTCTAGAGAAATTTAAAATTTTTTAGAATGTTTCGGAGCACTCTAGAGAAGTGTATAACTCTCTAGAAGCTTGTGGAAGAGTATGGAACCCTCTGGAATATTCTGGAGATGTGTGGACCTTTTGGAACCTTACGGAAGAGTATGGAAGGATGCATAAGGGAATGAAAGAGTGTAGAGATTCCTAGAGAGTATGGAGCATTCTAGAGAATTAATCTCCACCCTTGGATGCAAGTATTCTCCACCATTCATTATGGAGGTTGAGTAGTATAAATAGGAGAAGGAGCCTTTATTACTATCCAGGAATCAAAGAGGAAAACCACTTCTTAAAGTGAGAAAAATACTTGAGAGTTAGAGAGAGCCTCTTTGAGAGAAAAGAGAGATAGCTTGGGAAGTTTTTATCCTCAAGCTTGAGTGAACCACCGAGTGTAAGTTACTTTTGTGATTATAATTGTAATCCTACTACTCGTTGGTATAGTGGAAGAATCTCCATATTGGAGAATTATAAACTCTTGTACTTCCATTGCTACTTTTAATCTTAAAGTGCCTATCTTAACTTCACGAAGCGGGAAAGACCGAGATTTCCCCAACAACAAGGTAAGAGGGTCAATGCCATAAACAACTTTATAGGGTGTTGTGTTGGTGGTGACTTTCCACGTGGTATTGTACCAGTACTCAGCTAAGAATAAACATCTTGCTCATTCATTAGGCTTGTGACAAACATAACATATAAGATAAAATTCCAAAATTTTGTTTACTACTTCGGTTTGGCCATCACTTTGAGAATGGTAGGCTGTGTTATACATGGGGGAGCTACCTTACAACTTAAATGATTCTTGCTAGAAATTACTCATGAAAATGGAATATCCATCACTCACAATGGTTTTGGGTAAGCCATGTAGTTTAGAAACTCCTTGGAAAAACATTAATGCCACCTCCTTGGATGTATAGGGATGACTGAGTAGGGGAAAATGTGCAAATTTTCTCAACCTATTTATTACAACATACATCACAGTGATTTTTTGTTTTTGTTTTTGGGTAGGTAAGTTGTAAAATCCATAGATAAATCAGTCCATATCCTCTTAGGTATGAGAAGTGGTGGCAAGATACAGTACATTCTCATGCCTATTTCTTTGGCAATCATCACATGACTTCACATATTACTCAACATGTTTCTTCATCCTTTCCTAATAAAATACTTGCTTTAATATTTTCATGGTTGCTTTCACTCTTGAATGGCCACCTAAGGGGGTTGAATGATATTCACTACTGAGGGTTTGGATTAGAGGATGGAGATGACGGTTAATTAGGATCTTTCCCTTGTGATGTATCAAACTTTCAATTGCTTTGTATTTTTCAGGTAGCTCATTTCTCCTCACTATCTAGAGTTATTGCTGATACCAAACAAACTCAACTAGGATTTGTTTCATCTCATCTAACCAGTGTGTTTGTACTACAGTCACTTCTCCTAATTTCCATATCTATTTGTTATCATCAACCCTTCTTAACAAAGAGCCAGCTACTACATTTTCTTTACTGCTCTTGTATTGCACTACATAAACAAAACCACGCAACTTTGTCATGTACTTATTATATCTCTGTTGATAACTTCTAAGTGAGGAGTTGCCTGATAATCTAGTGGTCAGTTTTATTACAAATCTTCTTCCTATTGAATACTACCTTATCTCTTAGTAGCCAACATGCATCACATTCCAAACAAAGGGAGGGTAAATTTAGAGAGAGCTAGGATAGGTGGGTTGGCGAGACATTGTTTCAATTTCTCAAAAGGTAAGTTGGATGCATCACTCCAAACAAAGGCAGCTTTTTCAGTAGGTTAGTTAAGGGTTTTGCAATTCCTCCGTACCCTCATGTGAATCTCCTATAATAGCCAGTGAGATCCAAAAAGCCTTTCAATGCCTTCAAATTCTTAGGGATTAGCTACTCTTTAATTGCTTCAACCTTGTTAGGATCTTCTGCTACCCCTTCATTGGAAATTATATGGCCTAAATAGTGTATGGTAGGTTTGGAAAATTGGTGTTTGAAGAGTTTAATTTTTAGGTGGCTTTGGTTTTTACACTTGAAGGTAATCCTAAGTTAATCTAAGTGTTCATTCGAGGACTGGCTGTATACCAAGATATCATTAAAAAACACCACGATGAACTTCCTCAAATATGGTTTGAAAACTTCATTCATAAGGGATTGAAAAAGTTGAAGGATCATTCGGCAAGCCAAAAGGCATCACCACAAACTCATAACGCCCCTCATGAGTCTTGAAAGCGGCCTTGAAAATATCTGCTCATGCATCCTTATCTGGTGATAGCCTGACTTCAGATCCAATTTAGAAAAGAATTTGGAGCCATGCAATTCATCAAATAGGTCTTCAATTAGGCGTATGCGAAATTTATCTTTAACTGTTTGAGCATTTAAACTTCTATAATTTATACACATCCTCCATGTGTATCTTTCTTCCGATCCATCACAACTGAGGATTAATAGGGACTATTGCCTTGTTTAATGATGCCACCTTCTAATATTTCCCTTACAATTTTCTCTAACTCATTTTTTATGTGGAAGGAATGCCTATAGAGTTTTAAACAAACAGGCTTGGAGTGGGTAGCAAGGCTTTTTCTAGTCATGTACTCTTGGAGGAGGTAGGGTACGGTTTGGGTCAGTGATGGAAGGGAAGTCCTTTAGGGTTTCAGTGATTTCCTAAGGGATGGTACGTGGGGTTATTTCAGTCTGGTTGAGGAATATGACAGCATGCAAGCACAACATCATGGTTAACTGACTTTGGTTACATTCTTTGATCATTGTATTCCTTCCAACAAACTTCATCTCCTCCTACTTTACTCCTTGCCATGTGTATACCTTATTATTGTATTGAAAACTGACTTGTATCTGCTCAAAACTGAGTGTAAGTTCACCTAAATCCATCATCCATTGAGCCCTTAACTAAACATGGCATCCTTCTAGTGGGAAAAACAACAAATCCACTGACATGATATACCCATGACATTTGAGCAAAACATCCTTACAAACTCCAGGTGCTGAAAGTTTCTCACAATTAGCTACTGTCACTTCAAATGCTTTGTGTCATCTACCTGATAGTTTCTCACCATTAGCCACTGTGAGTAGACCAGGAGTCTATTAAAATTTACACAATCTTCCCATGAATATTTCATTTTACTTTAATGGTGGGGTGGGCAGGGATTCCATAGAGGGCTTGCAGGGTAATGGGGAGAGTTTCTTGAACCGAATGATCCAGTTCATCAGTTTCCAAGTTGTTCACTGACACCATTTTCTCATCTTATTCACCATACACCTGAGGGTTTTTACACTTGCGACCACGTGTCCACTTCTCATTGCAACCATAGAAAATGCCTCACCTTTTTCTCTCAATCAATTAACTAGGGATTATCCCCTTATTTTTAGTGCCAAGCTTTCTAAGGGAGTAGGTTTTTCTTTGGATTCTTTGGTAAGGTTTTTAGAATGGTTAGATTTGTTAAGTTTTTGGATGTTGATGGCTTTGGTATTGGAATTTTGATTTAGCAAACTCTTGGTATTTCTTTTGGTCAACGTGTATTTTTCTTCAAACATTTTAGCTAAAGAAACTACTTCTCTAAAATCATGAGATATTGATGTCAACACATCAAATCAAATGTCATCTTTCATCTACCAATGAATCTATCCAGCATAAACTAAGGAGGTAAGGTCTCAAGAGCTTCCTTCAACTTTTTAAATTTTCTTAGATATGCTTGCATAGTGTTGATTTTCTTAAGCTTTAATAGGGTTTCATATGGCCTCTCTATCTCCTTAGGGTTGAATCTAACAAGAATCACTTCTTTAAACACTTGCTATGCTCCAATATGCTCCACCATACCAGCGTACCAAAAGTACCACTGTAATGCCTCCCTTTAAAAGAAAAGAAGCAAATATCAACACATATGCCTTTATCAGTTATGTAAAGCCTGAAGTATTGTTCCACTTTCCTCAATCAATTAGCCACTTCTTCTTCACCAGAGAAGGAAGGGAAGTCTAGTTTCATGATGGGAAACTGATTGTGGGGTGGGGTTTTGATAGGATTGATTAGGGTAGGGTGGATACTGATGAGGTTGCTGAAAAATTTCGTGGTTCTTGAAGGTGTTAAGCTAGGTTATTACTTCTGGGAACATGTCGTAATAGTGGAGGTGGTGCTGCATTTCTTAAAGCAGGGTTATATTGTTGATTAAGAGGGGGTGGAGGTGGTGACTTGTGAATAGGAGGTGTTGGTGGTAGGTTTAGTTGTGGATGCATGGTTTAACCATCGAATCTTTGATTGAGGCATTCGAACAAGTTACTGATTCCTTCGAATCTCCGATCCAAATCTCGATTTATATTCTTTATAATAATTCTATCCTTTCATTGGTTTCCTCCTATTTTCCACCATAGCTAGAGTTTTTTCCTTATATCAACACTTCAGGGAGAATGAGGTGAATCACCTGAATCCTAATAGCCATAGGTGGAATTAGCCCCTGAAGCTCTCTCTGATACAAATTTGGAAGGGTCGATGGGGATTTGATCGGTTGCCATGGGGTTTTGAGGTTGAGAGGAAGAAAAAATGGATTTCATCGAGCACTTGGAAATTGAAAAATAAAGGGAAGGAGATGATGATGTGGAAGGAGGTAGTTAGGTAGGAAATAAGGAACCATCCCCACGGTTTAAATGGAGAAATAAGATTAGATGAAATAATATAGTATGAAACAAGATTTTGGGAAAGTGTTTGATGATTTGTCAGGGGGAGATAGGACAAAGAACACTTGCAATTTCTTAGTGTGTTGACCGGGAAAGCTTTGCAATTGCATAGAAATGTTTAATAAGGTGGATTCAACGAGGAATGGAAGCGAACTACTTTGGTTTAACAAGGGTTTGGCAACAGAATTTGGTCAAGAACAAGATTACAGTTTGCACAAGAATGCACAATAATGATAATGTTAAAATGGCAAAACAGAGGTAACAAGACAATATAATTGACAAGCATAAAGATCAAAGTGAGCTTGTAACACCCCACACCCGCTAAGATCACTCACTATGGGAATGCCTTAACTTCGGTGGAGTATTTTAAGTGAATATAGAACAGAAAAATTACAACAAGACAGATATAAGTAATACTTGAAATTTAAAACATCATTTCATTGCAGCAGAAGGTAAACATGTTTGGTTACATATCAAAAACCAACAAGAGACAAGTACAAAATATCCATCTCGTTAAAAACATAAGTACATAATCCCACTACATACTAATAGCCATAATAGAAAAGATAAGCTGGGCTTTACATCAACGGTCCAAGCTCCAAAAGATAGATAAACCAATCTGATCAAAGCCCACTAGTGCTAGGCCCACTCTGAGAACCTGAGGGTTGGGAAAAAGATAAAAACAACGGGGTCAGACATAAGTCTGAGCGAGTCCTATAACTTTAACAATACAATCATTAAAGTAATTAGGGTATGATATAAACTTGGTACGGTAATGACTGGGGATTAACGACTACACTCAGCAGCCAACTAAGATAACGGTAAAGACGCATCTACCCACCCAAGGATAATTACTAACTGCACCACACCAGTCATTCCTAACTTAAAGGTTGATCCCACCCAAGGACTTAGAGAATTTAACTAGTAGTTTCGTGTAACCCTAGCTGACCACATAGGTGTCGTCTGCCCCTATCTCCACTAGGTGTACCCACTACTCCCCAAGCGATCGGCTCCCTAACGTAGATACCCGCTGGCCCCACAGTGGGGTGTATCACTCCCCAAAGTGGCAACCCGATACAACCAATGGTGCACGGCTTATACCTACACGATGCAACAACGTCTTACCTACCAGCCCGGGTCCACACACACATATGAATCCCGTTGGACTTGCGTTGCCACCGCTAACCCGTTTTGGCCTCTTATAGTCAAGCCCAGTACGCGTGTCCCGTCCTCGACATGGGTCGAGCCCAATAAGATATATATGAGTTACTGGTTGAAATGGGCCCCCACAAGCTACCCACCTAAGCTTGTCCCTTTTCTAGTGCATCCCACTTAACCCTTTAATCATGTTTAATTACATGTTTCCACTTGGTTAAGTATTGTAATCGTATTTTCTATTGCCACCCAAGGCAACCTACTAGATTTCCACATGCCACCCAAGGCACTTATTTGATTTCCACATGCCACCCAAGGCACCCACTTAACCCCTCATGCCCCACTACATGCTTATCTGGTTAAGTGTTTCTTAATTGATTAAGACCGTAACCTTTGCAAAGACCTCTCACATTAGACTATCTTTTATGGCAGCTGGATTTGCCGGTCGGGTCCGGGCAGCCTTACGCCATAACCGAGTCTAACCTCGTGTCTTTACACTTGTCACGTATTTAGTTTATGCCTAAGACCTCTCACATTGGGCCAATCATTTGTAGCCGCTGGATTTGCCGGTCGGGTCCGGGCAGTCTTATGTTACAAAAGGGTCCAACCTCGTGTCTTAGTCGATTAATTACACCTAATTAATCACCCCCATATTTTGAATTAATTTTCCCTAATTAATTCCAATTTAATGATGTACATAATTGACTCAATTATGTCCATCCACTCATGGTATGCAACATCATACCAATTTCACCACAATTTTGTTAACATGAATATTAACCCCATCGTTCCCCACGTAATACGCTAACATGACATACTTAAAAGGGAAGATTCATCACAAATACAATGGGTTCAACTTAGCATAACATTAGCATCACATGGGTTTTAAAGGTGTCAACTTGCATACATGACCATAGCATCAAACCCAACTAGCATAAATAATCAACCCAAACTTGCATGAATCACATATGTCATAAAGAGGGTAATTTGCATAAGTTACTTATGTCATACAAAGGGGTAAACTTGCATATGTATGTATGACATCCAAAGGGGTTAACTTGCATATGTACGCATATCATACAAAGGTGTAAACTTGCACATGTTACTTGCATATAATCAAACACCAAACTTGCATAACATGTCATATATGAACTTGCATATAATCAAACACCAAACTTGCATAACATGTCATATATGAACTTGCATAACATGGTGTCATATTGGATCAATGTTTATCATAGTGATTTGCATAACTAGCATCATGAACACATAGCATGAATTACACCCAACTTGCATAGCTAGCTTCATGGGCACATAGCATCAAACTCGCATAACTTGCATCATGAACATATAGCATACAACTTGCATAACTAGCATCATGAACATATAGCATAAAACTTGCATAACTAGCATCATGAACACATAGCATATGATAACATAACTTGCATTGATCCACATACATAACCATAACCTCGTTATATCCTATCATAATTAGTTTAGCAATTGCTTGCTAAAGGCATAGAAACTCACAACTTGTTGATTAGCACTCCTATGAAGAAGATTTAGTTGCTAGAGTTGATTAGAAGTTGATTTGAGAAGCTATCTTCCTCTTTAATTTGATGGAGGCTCCTTCAAGTTGCATTTTGACGGCATGATGACGTTGTATCCAATTTTAGTATGAATTAGGGTAGTCTTATGGTGTATTTATAGATTAGTTAAGTGTTTTAGGCCATTTGATTAACCCTAAAACAGATTAGAGCCGTCAGATCTCGTCACTAGCCACCAAAACACAGCCCAAATCCTAAATCAGTGCACCCAGGCCAATCTAGCCGAGCAAGCCAGGTTGCACCCTGGGTCGACGGGGGTGTCGAAACTACTATCGACACACCCCCATGTGTGTCGACTCCCAAGTCGACACGGGGGTCGACCTGGTGCAGGCGGGAATTTTCCCGCCTAGCCCCATTTCTGCATTTGAAATCTGTTTTTCGAAATTTGAATTTTCTGAAAACTTCGTTGGGCCTTAAGTGGGTCATACGGACTCCGATTTTCGAAAACTCGGACTCTATTTCGCGTATTTTTCCGAGACGAACGCAATGGCATAGCCCGTTTCCCCTGATTCAGATCTTAAAGTTTAATTCTGCCCTAATTTATATTATAACAAGTTATTCAACATACGGGGTGTTACATTCTCCCCTACTTAAAGGATTTCGTCCCCGAAATCTCTAAGTTAAGAAGAACGTATCCTACCAACCAAACAACCATCTACTAAACCATCAAACACTGGCATCCATTGTCCTTAAAGTTTCTAATGCTGTATGAACATATGCAAAAAGTGTGTGTATATGTTCCCTATCTAATGCAAAATCAGGCGGTCTACTGATTCAGTTGACCTCCTTAATGCAAACCATGATAGTGCCATGCATCCAATATGTATGCGAAAGAACCCTATCGACACATACTATTTCTACATGAGTGCACAATCATACACCAAAATGCATCATCCATATGATAACGCAACCATTATACATCCATTAATATAGCTACCTACACACAATTATATGCAATATGCACTATGAAGTGACTGAGCCGATCTAGTGTCTAAAGTGTGTGTATATGCATCCACGAGCAACCACTAGCAAACACTTGCATCCACACGCATCCATCAATCATAACATGTCTCAAACACATGTTTCAACCATAGGTTTACCCTATTTACAGGTCAAAGGTACTAATGAGAGGACATACTAAAGATAAGATAAGTACTAGACAAACGATAAAGGAGAGGTTAAAAGACATACCCTCAAAAAGAAATGGGTATAGTGAACGCATCTTCGCTTCTGTCTCCCAAGTAGCGTTGCTTTCATCATCTCCCCATTGCACTTTGACTAGTTGAACCTCTCTGTTTCTCAACCTCCTAATCTCCGACCCAAGGATGCGAGTAGGAGCTCGTCGAATCGTCGCATCACGCTCTACCTCCACTTCTCTAAGCAAGCTCGGCTCTACCACCTCTGCGGTCTCATGTAGGCACTTCCTAAAATGTGACACATGGAATACATCATGTACTCCACTAAGTCTCTCGGGCAACTCTACTCTATATGCCATCTGTCCAATCCTTTTCTTAATAGGAAACGGTCCTACAAACCTTGGTGCTAACTTCCCAATGGACCCAAAGCGAACAACATTCCGTAATGGAGATACTTTGACAAAGACCATGTCCCCAACATTAAACTCAAGATCCGTTCTCCTCTTATCTGCGTAGGATTTCTGTCTGTCCTGCGCCCCTTTCATCCTTCTTCTAATCAAATCAATCTTTTCCGAAGTCTCTCTAACCATATCAGGCCCAAGCAAGATCTTATCCGTAGATTCCCACCAACATGTAGGTGACCGACAAGGCCTTCCATAAAGAGCTTCAAAAGGAGCCATACCAATACTAGACTGAAAGCTGTTATTATACGCGAACTCCACCAATGGAAGATGCTCTTCCCATGTACCTCCAAAATCCAAGATACATAACCTCAAAAGGTCTTCTAGAATACGGTTCACCCTCTCGGTTTGGCTGTCCGTCTGAGGATGATATGCGGTGCTCAAACACAACTGAGTCCCTGCCACCTCTTGCAAACTCTTCCAAAACTCGCTAGTGAAGATAGGATCTCGATCGCTCACTATGCTAGAAGGTACACCATGCTACCGAACTATCTCTCGAAGGTAAACTGAAGCTAGCCATGGAGCAGTTCTCTTACTCTTCACGGGTATAAAATGGGCGCTCTTAGTAAGTCTGTCTACCACAACCCAAATTCCCGTATTACCCTTCCTCGATCTCGGTAACCCATCGACAAAATCCATCGAGACGCTATCCCACTTCCATTGCGGAACTTCCAATGGGTGAAGCAACCCACCGGGTTTCTTTTGCTCCGCTTTCACTTGTTGGCACACCAAGCATCTAGCGACATACTCGGCCACATCCTTCTTCATACCGGCCCAAAAGAAAACTCGCTTCATGTCTTGGTACATCTTGTCCCCACCGGGATGAATGGTCATTTTCGAACGATGTGCTTCATCAAGTATAGCCTTCCTCAAACACCCATCTTGCGGTACACAAAGTCTACCGTCTCTACGCAACCACCCCTTATCATCTAGGGTGTACCTACTCAAATGGCTGGACGACTCCCCCCTTATGAGCCTCTCTACCAACTCAACCAACTGTGGGTTGTCCCGCTGTGCCTCGCCAACCCGTCCCAAAAGAGTAGGTCTGACCTCTAAGGATGCTAGCAAACCGGGTACAAAGTCAACGAAAGGTCTAAAATCAAACATCGAGATAAATTCCAAGCTTCGTCGTTCAACGAACAATGGACTCAAAGACAACCTTTTTCTGCTTAAGGCGTCTGCCACCACGTTACCCTTACCAGGGGTATACGCTATCTCGAAATCATAGGATGCTAAGAACTCCATCCACCTTTGTTGCCTTAAGTTCAAATCCTTCTAAGAAAACAAGTACTTCAATGATTTGTGGTCAGTGAACAATTCGAACCTCTCACCAAGAAGATAATGGCGCCAAGACTTAAGCGCAAAAACAATAGCGGCCAACTCTAGATCATGGGTAGGGTAATTTTTCTCATGCTTTCTCAACTGCCTTCCCCCATAGGCTATTACCCTTCCCTCTTGCATTAAGATTGCGCCTAGTCCTGTCCCACAAGCATCGGTATAAGCAACAAATGGCTTACTCCCATCTGGTAACACTAAGACTGGAGCTGTGGTTAAAGCTCTCTTTAACCGTTGGAACGCATCATCACAATCTACGTCCCATGTGAAGACTAGGTTCTTCTTTGTCAAGCGAGTTAATGGGGCTGATATCTTCGCGAAGTCCTTGATAAACTTCCTATAGTAGCCAGCCAGCCCCAAGAAACTCCTCACCTCGATAGCATTCTTCGGAACCTTCCAATCTTGGATGGACACTACCTTTGCGGGATCCACAGCTATCCCTTCCTTAGAGACCACGTGCCCTAAGAACCGCACTTCCTTCCTCCAGAAGTGGCATTTAGAGAATTTAGCCTTAAGGCTATGCGCTCGAAGAGTCTCCAACACTTCCCTAAGATGTAGGGCATGCTCTTCTTCACTCTTAGAAAAGACTAAGATGTCATCCACAAAGACCACCACGAACTTATTAAGGTACTCCCTGAACACCCTACTCATCAAATCAACAAAGTATGCAGGGGCGTTCGTCAAACCAAAGGGCATCACAAGCCACTCATAAAAACCATCAGGAGTCCTAAAGGCAGTCTTGTCTATGCTATCCTCAGCCACTCTCAACTGATGAAACCCCGTGGCTAAGTCCAACTGTGAAAACACTGAGGCGCCAACCAACTGATCAAAAAGATCGTCAATCCTCGGCAATGGGTGTCTATTCTTCTTTGTGAGCTTGTTGAGTTCTCTATAGTCTACACAAAGTCTGAGGGACCCATCCGCCTTCGTGGCAAAAACTACTGGAGCACCCCACTCCGATATACTTCGTCTTATGAACCCCTTCTCAAGCAACTCCCCTACTTGTTTATGGAGTTCCCTCCTCTCACGAGGAGCCATGTGGCGCACTGGCAAAGATACTGGTTTAGCATTGTCTACCAGATATATTCGGAAGTCAATTTCCCGCTTCAGAGGTAAGCCCTTCACCTCCTCAAACACATCCGAGTATTCCCGGACCACTCTAACAGATCGCAAACTCTCGACCGAAGCGTCAAGCGATTCAAGATAACTTAGCATAACAGAATCCATGGGATTACAAGAGATCTCGAGAGCGTTACCTAAGCAAGTCATGAGCCTAACAACTCTCCTTTCACAATCAAGAACGGCACCATTACTGGATAACCAGTCCATGCCCAAAATCAACCCCTAGCCCGTGAAGACCAAAACAAAAGCATCACATCTAAACTCAACGCTAAGTATAGAAATCCTCAAACCCAAACATATCATGGACAAATAAGTGGATCCCCCAATTGGGTTTGAAACAACCAAGGGATCATCTACTAGACTGGTGTCTAAGTGCAGTGAATCAACTAATGATGATGAGATAAACGAATGCGATGCGCCAGAGTCGAATAAAGTACGGACAGGATGATCAAACAGAAAAACCAGACTTTCAACGGAAATAGTTCTACCTCTTTCCTGAATCGGTGGAACCGCGAGAGCCTGAACTTGCCCCCTTGCCTGACCTGGTGCCATAAGAGCTTGCACCTGTCCTCCTGAGGTAGATCCCGTCCTTTGCCCCTTCTTAGGGCAGTCCTTCACCAGATGCCTTGCTTCGCCACAGTGGAAGCAGCCAGTCTTCTTCTTCTTCCGACAGTCTTTGCTTAGGTGGCCTGGTGTCCCACAATTGAAGCACTTCTTCTTTCCCTTGCCACCGTTGCCTTTCCCACCCTTGTTTTGCTGTTGCTGTTGAGGTCTCTTCTGATCTCCTTTCTTTTCGGGTGCCTTATTAGCATTGGGACCCTTCTCTTCCTCATGCATGAGTGCCATGTCTACTAGCTTCTCAAAGGTGGCCCCGATAGGGATGTGAGTCATAGCCAATCCATGCATCGGTTCATTCAAGCCCTTAACGAACCTCAAAGCCTTCTTCTCCAGTGTATTCACCATGTCTATGCCAAACCTTGCCAACTGATTAAACTTGTTGACATATTCCTTCACTGATATGTTTCCTTGCTTTAGAGTCAAGAACCTTTCCATATACAGGTTTTCTTCCACCCTTGAGAGAAACTTTGCCACAAACCTTTGTCTGAAATCCGCCTAAGAATCAACAGGGCGCTCTCCATTAGTGACCTCCCACCAGAACGAGGCCTCTCCCTTCATTAACCAAGCAGCTAACTTGACTTTCTTTTCTTCTTCCATATCAAAGATGTCTATCAACTCTTCCACCTCCTTAAGCCAATCCCTAGCTTCCACAAAAGTTTCTGATCCTTGAAAAGGTTTCCCTCCCATAGCCTTAAATTCCTTGCAAGTCTTAGCAAAAGTATCCGCTCGAGGAGGAGGAGGAGGAGGAAGATCGGGTGCTACTGTTGGTGGAGGAACATTTGCTGGACCCGCAGTGGCGGGCCTAGCCTCCATCAACCTCCTATACCATACTGGTATCGCTACACCCTCCGGAAAGTTAAGATCTTCAGCCATGCTGAAACGAAAGAGCAAAGATTCAAAATGGAGAATTCGAAAGATAAAGATATGGCTATTGGGGATTATGCTTTTCTTTCAAAAACGTTTCTCTTAAAAGACATGTTTTTGAAAATACTCCTTCAAAAATGTTCTTAGAAAAATAGTTTTTTCTAAAAGTTTTATGTGTTCTGGTAACCTTCAGCTCTGATACCACGTGTAACACCCCACACCCGCTAAGATCACTCACTATGGGAATGCCTTAACTTCGGTGGAGTATTTTAAGTGAATATAGAACAGAAAAATTACAACAAGACAGATATAAGTAATACTTGAAATTTAAAACATCATTTCATTGCAGCAGAAGGTAAACATGTTTGGTTACATATCAAAAACCAACAAGAGTCAAGTACAAAATATTCATCTCGTTAAAAACATAAGTACATAATCCCACTACATACTAATAGCCATAATAGAAAAGATAGCTGGGCTTTACATCAACGGTCAAAGCTCCAAAAGATAGATAAAGCAATCTGATCAAAGCCCACTAGTGCTAGGCCCACTCTAAGAACCTGAGGGTTGGGAAAAAGATAAAAACAACGGGGTCAGACATAAGTCTGAGCGAGTCCTATAACTTTAACAATACAATCATTAAAGTAATTAGGGTATGATATAAACTTGGTACGGTAATGACTGGGGATTAACTACTACACTCAGCAGCCAACTAAGATAACGGTAAAGACGCATCTACCCACCCAAGGATAATTACTAACTGCACCGCACCAGTCATTCCTAACTTAAAGGTTGATCCCACCCAAGGACTTAGAGAATTAACTAGTAGTTTCGTGTACCCCTAGCTGACCACATAGGTGCCGTCTGCCCCTATCTCCACTAGGTGTACCCACTACTCCCCAAGCGATCGGCTCCCTAACGTAGATACCCGTGCTGGCCCCACAGTGGGGTGTATCACTCCCCAAAGTGGCAACCCGATACAGCCAACGGTGCACGGCTTATACCTACACGATGCGACAACCTCTTACCTACCAGCCCGGGTCCACACACGCATATGAAACCCGTTGGACTTGCGTTGCCACCGCTAACCCGTTTTGGCCTCTTATAGTCAAGCCCAGTACGCGTGTCCCGTCCTCGACATGGGTCGAGCCCAATAAGATACATATGGGTTACTGGTTGAAATGGGCCCCCACAAGATATGAGACGACCCGATTTCCCGTTCTCACGGAAACAAGGTTATCTTTTGGAATATAACATAGAAACAGATAATAGCAGAACATAATTAAATAAATACACCAGATAATGAACAACAAAATATACTGGATAAAAGTAATCATCAGAGTTACACAGTATACAGGATCTTACTTAGTACAAATACAGTTCAGCTATACATAAATGTCTACAGCGGAAATAAACAAAATATGTACAATAGGAGCTGAACAGCATAAAAGGAAATAAATGATAGAATCCATCTTCAGCTCCAGCTATCCAGAAAGAACCAGCTAAACCTGAATACAAGGCTGCCCGTGTGGAAAAAGGGGCACCCGAGTTTGAGAGTGAAACAAACTACGAGTCAGTCATGGGACTGGTATGAGAAATCCACTCAACACATATATAATTGGCTAATCACAGGACCACGCCACTTTCGTGGAACGGGTTTACTCCATTGGATTGCCATTGCTTTAAAACAAATCTTTCTTTTAAACATCGCTATGCTTTTTATAAAAATGAAGCCATTATAAGACTCAGTTCCCATCACACAATGCAACGCAAACCGGAGGATAGAGTTTTACCTTATAATGGCCAAAATATGATTGATACGAATAAAACAAAAGCATTTGGTATTATGACTAGTGTTTATATGTTTTTGAAAAAAAACAATTTCAAATCATAACTATCAATCATAGACGGCATGGGTACCATATATCATGTCGCCATATATATATACAATCAAAACCGCACGATGTCGTATTTGGAAATTGGATTTCCATCATGAACCAAGGCAAAAGATAGTCCTTACCGAATTCGAGACTGCCTAGCCCGAGTCTCAGGCAAGCGCGCAGGCAAGCCTTGGATCGTCAGGGCCGGTCCACACGGAGTGGATTAAAATGCCTGAGCACTACGTTTCGCCGCCCTTTGGGGCGTAAGTGAGCCAACGAATGACTCCATCGGACCCGGATCGTCCGATCTAACCGAGGCGCCTCGCAACAGCAACAACCACATAAGTCAAACTCGTCAGGGCGTGTAAAACCACTGACGCCACTTTTAGCTAGGAGGAAACGTAGGCCCTCCCTGAGGTCCTTTCTCCCGTTTCTGGTTCATACCGGGGTGTGAGGCTCGCGAATTCACGTTATACACAAAGCTACGCCACACAGGCGGTGCTTTGATCATCACTACAAGACTTTGCTTTTCAACAGAAGCCCTGATCACTGCATCTTAGCATGCCACACAGGCAATTCATGCCATGCGACTGATGTCCATCGATATACAACCCCTGAGCTCGTGCGTCTCAGAGAAGGGCGTTAAGCAAAAGAATAAATTCTCCGCCGCCAAACAGATGTATATTTAACAGAAATCAATCAACACAGAATAAAATCCAATGTCAGACACACGGTCCATTTACAAGTCCGTTCTGGGTCTGAACGAAACCGGAGGCACTAAATACCTCGCAAACCCTTCGATCACCACGTACGTCTAGACGATCACCACTCATTATCCATATTTCGGGATGCCTCCCAATCAGGACCTCGGTTACCATCCAAACGAGGTGAAGATCTCCGGTCTTCGACCATCGTCTTCATCTTCGACTTTCAATCGTCGGTCAATTATTCGAAATGAGAATTAACTCGGCCTTTTCAAATAATTCACGTATATTTAGAATTTCAAATCAATTTATTTCAATGGTTAAATTATTCGACAACACCAATATTGTTCTTTAATGTAATTTTCACACCAAACACATTCAACCATCAAATACAACCTAAATCAAGCAAATTCAGTTTATTTCCATTCCATATCGCTTATGATATTTTATAACTATTTATCGCTATTTTTATTTATTTTAAAATATCCATTTTATTCAAAACGACGCTTCGGGCCATAAGGCGGCCGTGGCACTGTTTTTCTTCAGATTTGTTTTACACATATATGAAAATCTAACCGTTGGATCATCAAAAAATTTACAACCTTAGAAAGGTCTTTTCAAAACGAACCCAATGGTTCCAGTTTCGGGAAAATCCGACGGTCGGATCTCCCGGTACAATCGTTTGAAATTTCGATTTCAAAATACGAACTGCAGCGTCGTTATTCGATTAAATATAATTATATTTATATATATAAATAAATATAATCGCTTCTGGCGCTGTTTTTCTTCAGATTTGAATTAAACATTCCAGACAATCCAACCGTTGGATTTTTACAAGGTTGGTGCCGTTGGAAAGATTATTCCAAGGCGAACCCGACGGTTGAGGTTTCGGGAAAATCCAATGGTCGGATTTCCCGTACTAGTCGTTTGAAATCACGGTTTCAAAATACGAACTGCACGGCCTTGTTTCGTTTTAATTTTATTTATATATTTATATATTTATATAAATATAGTTCATTCAACAATTTCAATATCGTTTTCACTTCAAATATTTTTCTAACGCCTTAAATTTTGGAAAAATTTCGCCATAACCTCCCCTGCACCGGGAGCATCGGGAAATTGCAAATAGCGTTCCCGGTCCTTCTAATCTCAAAAAGAAAAAGAAAAAGCCAAGCGGCTAGCCAACAGGCTCAAAATCATCACCCAAACAAATCAGTAAATGTGTACCTATTTGTCGGGCACAAAATTTTATTTCTCTTCTCTAGCCCCTTTGCTATAACCTGTTCAATGAATATGCATGTACATATATATATACAGTTCATATCATTTTTCATTTTCTATTCAACTTCATATTTGATTTCTATTTGGTTTAAAAACACCATTCATTCTAATGTTACATAAATAGGTGCAAATCATTTCATTAGCTAATTAATGAATATTTCAACTCATATATGTTTATTTTGAACAAGTGGCTATTTTTAACACTTCACATTTCAACGATTTATGCATACAATAAAAATGCGATTTTTATTGTAAAACAATTCATTTCAAAACACTACTTTTCTATATAGTTCATATAGTCGATAAAAGGTGATTTTTATTATCAAACAATTTATTTCAAAATATGAATACCATTCAACACATGAATTTCTAAACAACGAATGAATATCAATTCAACACATGAATGTTTTCTATAGTTTCTATATATAGATAAAAATGTGATTTTTATTATCGAACAATTTATTTCAAAATATGAATACCATTCAACACATGAATTGCTAAACAACGAATGAATATCAATTCAACACATGAATTTCTAAACAACGAATGAATATCAATTCAACACATGAATGTTTTCTATGGTTTCTATATATAGATAAAAATGTGATTTTTTATTATCGAACAATTTATTTCAAAATATGAATACCATTCAACACATGAATTGCTAAACAACGAATGAATATCAATTCAACACATGAATGTTTTCTATGGTTTTTATATATAGATAAAAATGTGATTTTTATTATCGAACAATTTATTTCAAAATATGAATACCATTCAACACATGAATTTCTAATCAACGGATGAATATCAATTCAACACATGAAGGTTTTCTATTCAATGAATAAATATAGTTTAAGCAAATGAAAATAATTCAAACACACGAATATCATTCAAAATTTCGGCAGCATAACGGCAGGGTAGTTACACCGGCACCGTCCCTAGTACGGCTCCTCGCTCTACCTTAAAACCTCGCGGTTTTTGACAATGGGGATCATGCATCTAGTTCGCACGCAGGCGGCATGTATATATTTATTTCATTTCCACAAACTAATCCTATGTGGTTTCAACCAAATATTTCACAACCACAAACGGGTATGTTTCAACCGCAATCAACCAATATCAATCACAAACAATCCCAAACAATCAATCAATTTTCACAACAATTTCAACCAATAAATATCGTCCATGGTTTGTGGACGAGGGGCGTATATATATATATATATATTATAGATATTTATATATAGCTATTCACTTTATTTCACACATATATATATATTTTTAAATCAGAAATCTCACCAATAGCTATCCAACTTCTCGACACTTCCTTAGAGAAATCTTCGCCTTTTTGTCGCTTCGTCCGTATTCTCTACATATGTAAAAATCGAATTTTTACTATGCTATTCAATATATAAAAATATGATTTTTCTTTTTTAAAGTTCAGTTTTTATTTCCTTTTTAAAAATCAGGTTTTTATTTCCTTTTAGAATTCAGTTTTAAAATTCTTTTAAAAAAAATCTGTTTTTACTTTCTTTATAAAAATCATTTTTATCCTAAAAAGAAAATCAGTTTTGAACTAATTAAAATTCAGTTTTGAAATCATAACTAAAATCAGTTCTTACTTTATTTCAAAATCAGTTTTTACTTTTAATTAAAATCAGTTTTAACTTTATTTAAAAATCAGTTTTAACTTTATTTAAAAATCAGTTTAAAATTCTTTAGAAAAATCTGCTTTAAAACTTTTTTTCTAAAATAAACAGTTTTAAAATCCTTAAAAATAAAATAATAAAACAACAAAAACTTACGGGGGGGGGGGGGGGGGTTTCTGTAGTTCGTCGGAGGGGAGGCTTCGAGGTGGCGGCTCGGGTCTCGAACGGTGGTGGCAGGCGGTCGTCAGACGGGGAGGGGGCTGCTCGAATCACTCGCGATGGCTGCTGGAGGACGGGGTCTTCGATCGATGCAGGGGGAGGCGAGGTCTTCGGGGTTCGAACGCGATGGAGGGGGCACAGGCGGAGGCGGGGCTTGGAGGAGGAACAGGCGGTGGCGATTTGACTTAGGTTTCCCTTTCTTTTTTTTTTATTTCGTTTCTGTATAATGAAACGGGGGGGGGGGGGGGGCAAGCAGAAGAAAAAGGGGGGAAAGAATATATTTTATATTTTTTTTATTTAATTATTTAATTATTCAAAAAGGTTGACTTTTACATACGACCTCGAAACGAGGCCCACTGCCTGTCGTCCATAGCGTTTTACCCCCATTCCGAACACAATGGGATATGTATCGCAAGCTGATTTGATCGTTACAATCAGTTTCCTTTTGAATTTAAAGTGTACTTCTTTATAAATTCAATTTAAACGCACATTTCAATTTAGTGGGGCCACATACGAACTCGAAAAATTCCAGAAAAATATTTTCTAGCTTCGTATTGACGATACGGTCCTAACAAAACTAGTTTCGTCGAATTCTGAGACCGTTTGAAAAATGGCCAATTTCCAGTCGATTAAAATTAACAGAAACTGGTCAAACGCGTTTTCCTTTGCCACGCTCACATATTGATTCGAAAAATTATGAAATTTGAAACCTAACAATAACTTGACACTACGGATCTAACAAAAGTGGTTTCGTCGAAATCCGAGGTCATTTGCAAAATGTCCATTTTTAAGGGCCTGAATTCCATAGCGACTATTCAGAATTTTCAACTGGACATATCTTTTGATTCCCGCTATCAAATTTCGATTCGTCAGATTCGTTAGAAAGATATTCACTAACAGATTTAAATATTTTTGGTTTCACTAAAATCCGGATTGTTTTGCACCCGATATATTCAATTGAAGTTTGAAATCGAATTATCGAACTACCGCGCCATTTTCAATTCTATATATAATTATAATTAATTATATTCGTTTTCAAATGTCGATTCAAACTCCGTTTTCATCGCCTTTATTTAAAATATTTATTTTAAATATTTAAAATCCATTATTTTAGCCAATTTAAAATTTTTAAATTGGTTCAGATTTTCTGGGTCGTTACAATCTCCCCCACTTAAAACTTTTCGTCCCCGAAAAGGAATAAAGTCGAAAGTGGTTTGATAAATCCATAATCATCCAACACAACAACCAATCCAATTGTTTTTAACCTTATTTAACTTTTCAAATATATATCTTTTATATATTCAAAAATTATATTTCTAAAACCAGACTATATATATAATCACAAATACGTTATTTAAAAACATATTACCCTCGACTCGTTCTGGGGCACTTCTGACCCCATCTCTAACGAGTTGTTCTGATTCTGCTTTACTTATACTAGGATATTACTGATCCTATCTGTATAGAGTTACCCGTCCTAGAACACTACTGGTTCCATTTCTGACGAGTTCGTTCAAATGTTATATTCCAGAACTAAGCTTAACCAAAGCTCTGATACCACGTTGAGACGACCCGATTTCCCGTTCTCACGGAAACAAGGTTATCTTTTGGAATATAACACAGAAACAGATAATAGCAGAACAGAATTAAATAAATACACCAGATAGTGAACAACAAAATATACTGGATAAAAGTAATCATCAGAGTTACACAGTATACAGGATCTTACTTAGTACAAATACAGTTCAGCTATACATAAATGTCTACAGCGGAAATAAACAAAATATGTACAATAGGAGCTGAACAGCATAAAAGGAAATAAATGATAGAATCCATCTTCAGCTCCAGCTATCCAGAAAGAACCAGCTAAACCTGAATATAAGGCTGCCCGTGTGGAAAAAGGGGCACCCGAGTTTGAGAGTGAAACAAACTACGAGTCAGTCATGGGACTGGTATGAGAAATCCACTCAACACATATATAATTGGCTAATCACAGGTTCACGCCACTTTCGTGGAACGGGTTTACTCCATTGGATTGCCAGTGCTTTAAAACAAATCTTTCTTTTAAACATCGCTATGCTTTTTATAAAAATGAAGCCATTATAAGACTCAGTTCCCATCACACAATGCAACGCAAACCGGAGGATAGAGTTTTACCTTATAATGGCCAAAATATGATTGATACGAATAAAACAAAAGCATTTGGTATTATGACTAGTGTTTATATGTTTTTGAAAAAAACAATTTCAAATCATAACTATCAATCATAGACGGCATGGGTACCATATATCATGTCGCAATATATATATACAATCAAAACCGCACGATGTCGTATTTGGAAATTGGATTTCCATCATGAACCAAGGCAAAAGATAGTCCTTACCGAATTCGAGACTGCCTAGCCCGAGTCTCAGGCAAGCGCGCAGGCAAGCCTTGGATCGTCAGGGCCGGTCCACACGGAGTGGATTAAAATGCCTGAGCACTACGTTTCGCCGCCCTTTGGGGCGTAAGCGAGCCAACGAATGACTCCATCGGACCCGGATCGTCCGATCTAACCGAGGCGCCTCGCAACAGCAACAACCACATAAGTCAAACTCGTCAGGGCGTGTAAAACCACTGATGCCACTTTTAGCTAGGAGGAAACGTAGGCCCTCCCTGAGGTCCTTTCTCCCGTTTCTGGTTCATACCGAGGTGTGAGGCTCGCGAATTCACGTTATACACAAAGCTACGCCACACAGGCGGTGCTTTGATCATCACTACAAGACTTTGCTTTTCAACAGAAGCCCTGATCACTGCATCTTAGCATGCCACACAGGCAATTCATGCCATGCGACTGATGTCCATCGATATACAACCCCTGAGCTCGTGCGTCTCAGAGAAGGGCGTTAAGCAAAAGAATAAATTCTCCGCCGCCAAACATATGTATATTTAACAGAAATCAATCAACACAGAATAAAATCCAATGTCAGACACACGGTCCATTTACAAGTCCGTTCTGGGTCTGAACGAAACCGGAGGCACTAAATACCTCGCAAACCCTTCGATCACCACGTACGTCTAGACGATCACCACTCATTATCCATATTTCGGGATGCCTCCCAATCAGGACCTCGGTTACCATCCAAACGAGGTGAAGATCTCCGGTCTTCGACCATCGTCTTCATCTTCGACTTTCAATCGTCGGTCAATTATTCGAAATGAGAATTAACTCGGCCTTTTCAAATAATTCACGTATATTTAGAATTTCAAATCAATTTATTTCAATGGTTAAATTATTCGACAACACCAATATTGTTCTTTAATGTAATTTTCACACCAAACACATTCAACCATCAAATACAACCTAAATCAAGCAAATTCAGTTTATTTCCATTCCATATCGCTTATGATATTTTATAACTATTTATCGCTATTTTTATTTATTTTAAAATAGCCATTTTATTCAAAACGACGCTTCGGGCCATAAGGCGGCCGTGGCGCTGTTTTTCTTCAGATTTGTTTTACACATATCTGAAAATCTAACCGTTGGATCATCAAAAAATTTACAACCTTAGAAAGGTCTTTTCAAAACGAACCCAATGGTTCCAGTTTCGGGAAAATCCGACGGTCGGATCTCCCGGTACAATCGTTTGAAATTTCGATTTCAAAATACGAACTGCAGCGTCGTTATTCGATTAAATATAATTATATTTATATATATAAATAAATATAATCGCTTCTGGCGCTGTTTTTCTTTAGATTTGAATTAAACATTCCAGACAATCCAACCGTTGGATTTTTACAAGGTTGGTGCCGTTGGAAAGATTATTCCAAGGCGAACCCGACGGTTGAGGTTTCGGGAAAATCCAATGGTCGGATTTCCCGTACTAGTCGTTTGAAATCACGGTTTCAAAATACGAACTGCACGGCCTCGTTTCGTTTTAATTTTATTTATATTTATATATTTATATAAATATAGTTCATTCAACAATTTCAATATCGTTTTCACTTCAAATATTTTTCTAACGCCTTAAATTTTGGAAAAATTTCGCCATAACCTCCCCTGCACCGGGAGCATCGGGAAATTGCAAATAGCGTTCCCGGTCCTTCTAATCTCAAAAAGAAAAAGAAAAAGCCAAGCGGCTAGCCAACAGGCTCAAAATCATCACCCAAACAAATCAGTAAATGTGTACCTATTTGTCGGGCACAAAATTTTATTTCTCTTCTCTAGCCCCTTTGCTATAACCTGTTCAATGAATATGCATGTACATATATATACAGTTCATATCATTTTTCATTTTCTATTCAACTTCATATTTGATTTCTATTTGGTTTAAAAACACCATTCATTCTAATGTTACATAAATAGGTGCAAATCATTTCATTAGCTAATTAATGAATATTTCAACTCATATATGTTTATTTTGAACAAGTGGCTATTTTTAACACTTCACATTTCAACGATTTATGCATACAATAAAAATGCGATTTTTATTGTAAAACAATTCATTTCAAAACACTACTTTTCTATATAGTTCATATAGTAGATAAAAGGTGATTTTTATTATCAAACAATTTATTTCAAAATATGAATACCATTCAACACATGAATTTCTAAACAACGAATGAATATCAATTCAACACATGAATGTTTTCTATAGTTTCTATATATAGATAAAAATGTGATTTTTTATTATCGAACAATTTATTTCAAAATATGAATACCATTCAACACATGAATTGCTAAACAACGAATGAATATCAATTCAACACATGAATGTTTTCTATGGTTTTTATATATAGATAAAAATGTGATTTTTATTATCGAACAATTTATTTCAAAATATGAATACCATTCAACACATGAATTTCTAATCAACGGATGAATATCAATTCAACACATGAAGGTTTTCTATTCAATGAATAAATATAGTTTAAGCAAATGAAAATAATTCAAACACACGAATATCATTCAAAATTTCGGCAGCATAACGGCAGGGTAGTTACACCGGCACCGTCCCTAGTACGGCTCCTCGCTCTACCTTAAAACCTCGCTGTTTTTGACAATGGGGATCATGCATCTAGTTCGCACGCAGGCGGCATGTATATATTTATTTCATTTCCACAAACTAATCCTATGTGGTTTCAACCAAATATTTCACAACCACAAACGGGTATGTTTCAACCGCAATCAACCAATATCAATCACAAACAATCCCAAACAATCAATCAATTTTCACAACAATTTCAACCAATAAATATCGTCCATGGTTTGTGGACGAGGGGCGTATATATATATATATATATTATAGATATTTATATATAGCTATTCACTTTATTTCACACACATATATATATTTTTAAATCAGAAATCTCACCAATAGCTATCCAACTTCTCGACACTTCCTTAGAGAAATCTTCGCCTTTTTGTCGCTTCGTCCGTATTCTCTACAAATGTAAAAATCGAATTTTTACTATGCTATTCAATATATAAAAATATGATTTTTCTTTTTTAAAGTTCAGCTTTTATTTCCTTTTTAAAAATCAGGTTTTTATTTCCTTTTAAAATTCAGTTTTAAAATTCTTTTAAAAAAAATCTGTTTTTACTTTCTTTATAAAAATCATTTTTATCCTAAAAAGAAAATCAGTTTTGAACTAATTTAAATTCAGTTTTGAAATCATAACTAAAATCAGTTCTTACTTTATTTCAAAATCAGTTTTTACTTTTAATTAAAATCAGTTTTAACTTTATTTAAAAATCAGTTTTAACTTTATTTAAAAATCAGTTTTAACTTTATTTAAAAATCAGTTTAAAATTCTTTAGAAAAATCTGCTTTAAAACTTTTTTTTCTAAAATAAACAGTTTTAAAATCCTTAAAAATAAAATAATAAAACAACAAAAACTTACGGGGGGGGGTTTATGTAGTTCGTCGGAGGGGAGGCTTCGAGGTGGCGGCTCGGGTCTCGAACGGTGGTGGCAGGCGGTCGTCAGACGGGGAGGGGGCTGCTCGAATCACTCGCGATGGCTGCTGGAGGACGGGGTCTTCGATCGATGCAGGGGGAGGCGAGGTCTTCGGGGTTCGAACGCGATGGAGGGGGCACAGGCGGAGGCGGGGCTTAGAGGAGGAACAGGCGGTGGCGATTTGACTTAGGTTTCCCTTCTTTTTTTTTTCGTTTCTGTATAATGAAACGGGGGGGGGGGGAAGCAGAAGAAAAAGGGGGGAAAGAATATATTTTTTTTTTTTTTTTAATTTAATTATTTAATTATTCAAAAAGGTTGACTTTCACATACGACCTCGAAACGAGGCCCACTGCCTGTCGTCCATAGCGTTTTACCCTCATTCCGAACACAATGGGTTATGTATCGCAAGCTGATTTGATCGTTACAATCAGTTTCCTTTTGAATTTAAAGTGTACTTCTTTATAAATTCAATTTAAACGCACATTTCAATTTAGTGGGGCCACATACGAACTCGAAAAATTCCAGAAAAATATTTTCTAGCTTCGTATTGACGATACGGTCCTAACAAAACTAGTTTCGTCGAATTCTGAGGCCGTTTGAAAAATGGCCAATTTCCAGTCGATTAAAATCAACAGAAACTGGTCAAACGCGTTTTCCTTTGCCACGCTCACATATTGATTCGAAAAATTATGAAATTTGAAACCTAACAATAACTTGACACTACGGATCTAACAAAAGTGGTTTCATCGAAATCCGAGGTCATTTGCAAAATGTCCATTTTTAAGGGCCTGAATTCCATAGCGACTATTCAGAATTTTCAACTGGACATATCTTTTGATTCCCGCTATCAAATTTCGATTCGTCGGATTCGTTAGAAAGATATTCACTAACAGATTTAAATATTTTTGGTTTCACTAAAATCCGGATTGTTTTGCACCCGGTATATTCAATTGAAGTTTGAAATCGAATTATCGAACTACCGCGCCATTTTCAATTCTATATATAATTATAATTAATTATATTCGTTTTCAAATGTCGATTCAAACTCCGTTTTCATCGCCTTTATTTAAAATATTTATTTTAAATATTTAAAATCCATTATTTTAGCCAATTTAAAAATTTTAAATTGGTTCAGATTTTCTGGGTCGTTACAAGATACCCACCTAAGCTTGTCCCTTTTCTAGTGCATCCCACTTAACCCTTTAATCATGTTTAATTACATGTTTCCACTTGGTTAAGTATTCTAATCGTATTTTCTATTGCCACCCAAGGCAACCCACTAGATTTCCACATGCCACCCAAGGCACTTATTTGATTTCCACATGCCACCCAAGGCACCCACTTAACCCCTCATGCCCCACTACATGCTTATCTGGTTAAGTGTTTCTTAATTGATTAAGACCGTAACCTTTGCAAAGACCTCTCACACTAGACTATCTTTTATGGCAGCTGGATTTGCAGGTCGGGTCCGGGCAGCCTTACGCCATAACCGAGTCTAACCTCGTGTCTTTACACTTGTCACGTATTTAGTTTATGCCTAAGACCTCTCACATTGGGCCAATCATTTGTAGCCGCTGGATTTTCCGGTCGGGTCCGGGCAGTCTTATGCTACAAAAGGGTCCAACCTCGTGTCTTAGTCGATTAATTACACCTAATTAATCACCCCCATATTTTGAATTAATTTTCCCTAATTAATTCCAATTTAATGATGTACATAACTGACTCAATTATGTCCATCCACTCATGGTATGCAACATCATACCAATTTCACCACAATTTTGTTAACATGAATATTAACCCCATCGTTCCCCACGTAATACGCTAACATGACATACTTAAAAGGGAAGATTCATCACAAATACAATGGGTTCAACTTAGCATAACATTAGCATCACATGGGTTTTAAAGGTGTCAACTTGCATACATGACCATAGCATCAAACCCAACTAGCATAAATAATCAACCCAAACTTGCATGAATCACATATGTCATAAAGAGGGTAACTTGCATAAGTTACTTATGTCATACAAAGGGGTAAACTTGCATATGTATGTATGACATCCAAAGGGGTTAACTTGCATATGTATGCATATCATACAAAGGTGTAAACTTGCACATGTTACTTTCATATAATCAAACACCAAACTTGCATAACATGTCATATATGAACTTGCATATAATCAAACACCAAACTTGCATAACATGTCATATATGAACTTGCATATAATCAAACACCAAACTTGCATAACATGTCATATATGAACTTGCATAACATGGTGTCATATTGGATCAATGTTTATCATAGTGATTTGCATAACTAGCATCATGAACACATAGCATAAATTACACCCAACTTGCATAGCTAGATTCATGGGCACATAGCATCAAACTTGCATAACTTGCATCATGAACATATAGCATACAACTTGCATAACTAGCATCATGAACATATAGCATAAAACTTGCATAACTTGCATCATGAACACATAGCATATGATAACATAACTTGCATTGATCCGCATACATAACCATAACCTCATTATATCCTATCATAATTAGTTTAGCAATTGCTTGCTAAAGGCATAGAAACTCACAACTTGTTGATTAGCACTCCTATGAAGAAGATTTAGTTGCTAGAGTTGATTAGAAGTTGATTTGAGAAGCTATCTTCCTCTTTAATTTGATGGAGGCTCCTTCAAGTTGCATTTTGACGGCATGATGACGTTGTATCCAATTTTAGTATGAATTAGGGTAGTCTTAGGGTGTATTTATAGATTAGATAAGTGTTTTAGGCCATTAGATTAACCCTAAAACAGATTAGAGCATCAGATCTCGTCACTAGCCACCAAAACACAGCCCAAATCCCAAATCAGTGCACCCAGGCCAATCTGGCCGAGCAAGCCAGGTTGCACCCTATGTCGACAGGGGTGTCGACACTACTGTCGACACACCCCCATGTGTGTCGACTCCCCAGTCGACACGGGGGTCGACCTGGTGCAGGCGGGAATTTTCCCGCCTAGCCCCATTTCTGCATTTGAAATCTGTTTTTCGAAATTTGAATTTTCTGAAAACTTCATTGGGCCTTAACTGGGTCATACGGACTCCGATTTTTGAAAACTCGGACTCTATTTCGCGTATTTTTCCGAGACGAACACAATGGCATAGCCCGTTTCCCCTGATTCAGATCTTAAAGTTTAATTCTGCCCTGATTTATATTATAACAAGTTATTCAACATACGGGGTGTTACAGAGCTGGAATTGCAATCAATAAAACATAGCATAGAAATTAAAGAATTAATAACTAAGGATTCTACTAATCTAATTTGCATGAATTAAGTGAAATGTAATACTAGAAATAAGGAAATAATGCTAAAACTTAAGCAAGAATCAAACTAAAATCGATTACACTAAGAACTAAAATGTAAATTGTAATGTAAAGGCACTTGAAAATGATCTGGAGATGAAAAGATAAGTTGCTGACAAATGAAATGCTTTTTCTCAGGAATTTGATCACACCCAAAACTAGGCAACGTACTGCCTGTATACATACAATTGACACAGCTATGTAAGCCCTCCAATAGGACAAAAAACACAAAATACAATTCAGTTTTCAGGCCCAAGAAACAACTTAACATGCGAACAATATGCAGTGATTAACTCAGACCCGAATTCAACTTTGAAACTAAGTTTCAACAGTATGCACATGCACACATGCACGCTGATACACATCTCGCTCTCTCTCTCTCTCTCTCCTCAGGCCATGATATCCTTAACCAACACTTTTGACATCACCCTTTCTCCTTCCAGCTGCCTCTCCGATAAACCAAGGGTTGTCTCTGGTGAACTTTGGTTGGGTCACCTTTTTGAGCTTGCTTCCTATCTGCTGCCTTCTTTGTTAACCATGCAATCATGGCATGGTTGTTACACTCCTCTCACACGTTGGAATCATCTAGTAGCCCTTTCCATTTTTGTTTACAAATTGTGACTCTCTTTTTTCAATTCTTGTTTCTAGAGAGAGAATTAGGGTTAGATTAGATTGATAAAGACAATTCTAATCTGATATTTTTGAAAAGGCCCTAAAACGAGAAGTGTGGGAAAATCTCTGAAGTACGAAGAGTTGGATATGGGTTTGGGCTGAACTGATCTGTACCCGTCTCAATATAACTCAATCCTAGCTAATTGCTATTGTATTCAAATTTGAGTTTCTATCTTTGAATAACCAGTCTACTATAAATTGATTCACAACGAATTCCATAAATCACAATCATTTAATTGGTAACTTATTCCATTTGGAATTCGCCTATTTTATTTTTAATTCAATGTTTGATTAAAATTAAAATAAAATTATTTTTCAACTATTTCATTTATATATATATATATAATAAAATTATTTGATATCACAAATAATTCATTCTAATTTAATTCTATTGTTCAATTAATATATCACTACAAATCAAATTTGAACTCATTTATTTTAATTTTATATGTGTATAATTACAGTGTCGAAAATAGGGTTGTTACAGACTTCTCTCCTTTAATAAAATTGCATCCTTGTAATTCTTATAAAGAAAAGTAAACACCTCATACCCTTTCTTTAATGTATTCGACATACCAGCCATTTATCATTTCTATATATGAATTATACATTCTAGTCATTTTATCATATAAAAAGAATTTTTAATTAATTACTTTTAACATTTTTTTACATAGAGTATAATTTTATGAAAAAGTTTCTAACTTTCAACATTTTTAAAAAATTCGGCAAAGTCTTCTTGTACGAAGAGCGTTCTAAAAAAATTAAATACAATATAATTACAAAATATATATCTCTAAAGAGGCATCTCAACAAAAGACATTCTGGAACATGGGGAACAAAACAATAACGCCAATAAATATCAATATTTCTATGATCTGGGTATTTAATCTAAAAAAGTACCTTTTTATTAGCAATTGAGATTATTATTTAGTGTGCAAGAGCATGTAACTTCAACAAATAGTTCAGTATTCTTCATATGTAGCTGAAATTATCTCACTTTACATATTAGCTTTACATTAACAAATATAAAATATATTCTATCACTTAGTCCTAGTAAGTTCAAGTCTTATCGCATTCCGATAACTTTTCCACATAAAATACAGAGTTAAATGATAATGTATAAAAATGAATTGTTACGTAATGTAACACGTGGACCTAACATATAACACGCTGTTCACACACAAAAAAGTAGGACATCACATTTTAAGCATTGATGGCACACATAAGTTTATACACATGTAAAACACGAGACAACCACCTACAAACTTTGTTAGAGCACACCAATATACACATACTCGCACAAACACATGAACATACACATTGCACACAAGAGCAACACACCCAAACACACCATATACATAAATGCATAAAAGTTTATATGTATCCATTAGAAATTAACACATTTATTTAAGTGCATATAGGAACACACACTTGCATAATCTATACACATACAAATACACAACATAGAAACCCTAATATAAAAAAACTAATGCACACCACAAGGCCATGCACATAATTATATAAATTTATATGCTTAAGCATACATCAGATCACATATCCATGGACCAAACATAAACATGATTGTGTACACACGCATTCACACATTACATATTTAAAACATGACACCCTTACATAGCTCTAACTTATACGAATACACATGCATTTGTATACATATTGTCTTAGGAAAACACAACATTTCCGTAGTACTAATGAACACAAGCACATTTAATACACATACATAGTTAACACATGTAGGCGTGCATAACAATACAACTTACAGGATTACAGACTCTCTTACACAGATATATGTACATATGAACTGACATTTATGCACGGGTGCATACAAACTTAGAAAAACACATACGTAAGGACTGCAAGCATCAAGTAGCCTGCGCACAACCATCTCACTACAAGAAAATGGTTTTGAAAGAATTTGAAAACCGCTATAAAATGATATAACAATATTGTTCGGAATGCTTTATAACTACATGCGGCTGTAGGTTTGAAATTTATAGCAGCTAGGACTAGACGCTTTAAAATTTTAATTGTGCCGTGTTTTATTTGTGTTGTTATTAGTTTATCTAAAACATTTTTTTGTTTTTATATTAAAATTAGACACTGTTTATTATTCGCTTTGAAATGTGTGTTCATTTATGCTTGATCTTTCAATAGCCAAGAAACGTTGTTATTTCTTTTATCACAGTTTTATTACAGACTATCAAAAATTTTAACTATGATTTTCATCAGTAGTTACCAAACGATGTTATTAATTTTTCATAGCAATTTATTTATGTAGTAGAGAAGCATAAGTTTTTTAAAGAACGGACAACACATTCTAAATATTATCGTTTCAACTTATTGATTTTACAACACTAGTATCATGCTGAACCATTTTTATATTTGCATACATGTCATTAATTTAAACTGCATTTTATTATATTTCAACTGGATAGCATACATAACATCTACAACTCAAACAAAAAATTATCATATAAAATCATAACTGCAAGTCATTTACATTAATTAAGTTGAACACAATCCATACACAATGTTTATATATATATATATAAACAAAGATTATATTTATAAATCACCTTTGTACAACATTAGATAAAGCTACAGTATTAGTTTGCCCCAAATATTAGACAAAATGTGCAACTAGAAAGTAAGATTTTGTAATTGCCAAGCCCTTCAAAATGATATGCCTTCTTCACTCCTGGATTTGCAATGCTTGGAAGATCTAGGATGATTAGCCAGTATAGTAATGAATACATCACCTGTAAATATAATCAGACAACATCAGCAATAGATGTAAAAACAAAATTTATGATAGAACACAGCGACTTCCATAATCATGTTCATAGAGGGAATATATTCACCATACATGACCATACATATAAACACAATATTCCCCTACATAAACACAACACACACCAAATATTCAAACACACTCAACACACATATTAACACACATATACTACTCATGCACATACAGAGGGTTTGGGCCCATGTAATTACTCGCATATACCCTCTTAGCACCAACACATTCATATACACAAGTGCCTAAAACACCCAGGTTCATATAAATTCACACAACACTACTCACCTATCTTCACTTAGTCAACAAACCAACCCATCAACCACTATGACACCTACACACACCAGCCACTCAAAAGACATGATCACACACACAAGTAAACACAAAGAAACCTGAGCATACCCACACACACTCCACATAATGTACTCACAGGTGGTAGTGGTAGCAACCTTTGCTGCTGCTACTTGCAGTAGTTTTTATTAAATGAACTAATAGCTTGGAAAATAGGCATGGTACAAAGTGTATTGTACTTGTTTAAATGTGCATCTTAGGTCATTATTCCTCATAGGCTAAAGATCTATACATATTTTGTATTAACTTAGATACATATTTATACGTATACTTGTACTGACATATTCTCACTTTATAAAACCCAAAACCACATGTTCTCTTATATACAAAATAATGGAATAACAATTGTTAGAAAAAGAAATGATAGTGCCCAAACCTAAGGGAATCGCGCATTCCAAAACATTACACCACTAAATGGCAGTAATCCCGAAGCCTGGCTCATGATGGCCTATAGATGTCCTGAGAATGCTACATCATTCCATGCAATTTAGTTAATAGCAAGATGTATACACAAAGAAGATGGTTCGAACCGACAAAGATACAACCTAACAATTAATTATGGATTCAATAATATAAATCTTAATCTTTGCTAATTTCCAGTAATATTCGTTTATTTAATTATTGTTTTCAATAAAAATTCTTAAATTTTACTTTTGTTCCAAGAAATAAAAATGTACTTGGCAACCAACACAAACTTCTTTCAAAATGCCTCTGTAACGACCTGCCTTTTCATTCCATTTAAGCCAGTAATAAAACCAACTCAAATCCTTCAAAACATCAGACTGTTTTAGCTGTTGAATTTGATAAAATAAAATCACAAGTCATACATAGCAGAATAACTCGTAGCGGAATAAATAACTAAGTAGTTCATAAACCCATTAATGATAAAATCTCAAAATCAAAATACACAATATTAGAGTAGAAATAAATACATTGCAAATCTTAGATACATAAATGCCTAGCACATGAGAAATTAATGAAAATGGAATAACTGAATCACCATGATAGCAAAAACAGATAGATAATAAGCTAAATCTCCAGTAAATATCCATCTCTCTATAGGTGAATCACCAAAGCTGAACTCCTCAGTCTGACTCGAGCATAAAGTCAAAAACAAAACACTCTAACATTCTCAATAGTAAATCAACTCAAGTGAAATGCTCAAAAGAAATACACAAGTAACTTAAAGAATATTTAGGATTCCATTCTATATGGATTTGGTAAACTAGATATTATATAATACAATACACTATTATAATAATGTCTATGGTTAAATATAATATTGAAAACGGAGTAAGAGGGATTATATTTTAAACCTTATATCATTTATAATGCCATAGTATATACAATACCGTAAACCACCATAAAATAGTGGCATAAGAGCGCACTCCATAGGTGCGACAAAAATCAAAATCGTAGGGGGCTCGATCAGGATAATATGACAAGGCACACAAGGCAATATCCAAGCTATGATTCTGAAAAGACGAGTAGGATCAAGTAATATGGAAATACGTGTAGTATACGTATATGCGATTTTTTTTAATAATGTGACATATAATTTTTGATATATGTAAGTAAATATTTAATGATATAAATACATAGAAATGATATCACAAATAAGAAATATAAAAGCAGTAAATTAAGTAAAGAACACCAAGAATTTTTATACTGGTTCGGAGCATTGTCCTACATCCAGTCCCAGACTCTTTCTGGATTTAACTAATCAACACCCTCACTTAACTTGGGGGAACAGGTATTACAATACTTGAGCAGCAGAACAAGGACCTGAGCGACAGAATAGGATTTTACCTCAGCAGCTGAAGAAGCGTAACAAGACTTCAACAAATACAGTTGGTTGTTTGACTGTATATGTATTCTTGATAACACAGATAAATCAAAATTTGAGTACACCCTTCCTATAATCTTCTTCTTTTATATATATTTGAAGCAAGTGAACAATAAAGAAGGAACATGATTTATAATCACTGAAATTAGAATATTTGAGAGCACAAGTGAATATAAAATAAATATAGTTTGGAATTAAAGGATGATTAATTCTAGAAAGTTTGGTGAATAAAACGAGTTATTCTGAAGTATATTTATAGTGAATAAATGGCTTCAATTATTTGTGAAAATGGTTTATCAAATGATATAGTCATAACTCTTGGATTAAAGAGTTGTAACTATTTAAAATGTCGCAACCCCTCAGGTCAGCTGACTGAATTTATAATTCAGCTGGCTGAACAGTGGCTAGAATTTAAAAATATGTGTGCATATGCATTCATTCATGATATTCAGCCGTTTGAATTGAAAATTCAACCAGTTGAATATTCAAATTCAAAAGTTTGAGTATTCAGCGATCAACTAGCTGAATTTTCAATTCGGCTGATTGATGCACATGACTTATGCTCATGTATTTCACCCTTTTGAAATATAAAATCATTATAAATATATATGTACTATAGGAGAGATTTTAGATAAAAACTAACTAAATACAGATTCGAATACATTACAAATATACCAATATGTCTTCTTGTCGAATCTTCATGTACTTAGGCTATATTCTTCTCCTTTTTCTGTAAAAGTAGTAAATAATATCGTCAATACATAGTTGTCATAATAAAAACTAGTCAAAAAATGGAGATTCTAATAATCTCCCCCTTTTGATGATGGCAACCATATACAACTTAAGGTATATATATACATATATATACATATATATATATATATACACATATATATATGTATGTATATGAAGTAATGAAAAAATAAAATTTAAATTTTACCTATGCTCCCCCTGTATATAAGCTATATATATATATATATATATATATATATATTTCTCCCCTTTTATCATCGAAAAAAAAGAAGAACGTCTTATAGGAAACAAAGTAATTACTACTACAAAAGCGGGCATATTCGACACTAGTTTTATGTGGTCCTAGATCGAAAAAGCGTTGCCTTAAACCGTTTTTCCAAATAGGTAACACCAGAGGGGCGTGGCATCTGCGGCTGTTGTCGTAGTTCTCTAAGGCAACACTTTTGCCCATCTACTACCACGAAAAGAAAGTATAACATTATAAATGTATTGCAACAGTACTTGCAAGTAATGCAATAATATACAGCGTTGCCTTAAGAATAAGTCAGAGCCTGGCTTCCAAGTCATTATAGTGGGGCCCACATGAGCTTTTCACATCAATTGCGAACGTGTCACATGCCACTCAGCTCTCCACGTCAGCCGTCCATGTGTCACATGCCACGTCAGCAATACACATGGAACCACGTCAGCAATACACATGGAACCACGTCAGTTGCGGGTCCTTCATATCATACCGTAGTGGAATTAATAATATTGTACTAAATGCAACCCCACTGCACTATGTAATGCAACACCATTATCTTATAATACAACATCAGAAAAAAAATCAAAAGCAATAGTAAAGAAGGCAAATGCTATATTGGAAGAAGGCAAATACAACCCTGTAATTACAAATTTTGCAGTAAATACAATCCAAAACATTGTACCACATTCAAACATACCAAAATATTCATACAATAATTCCACCCAAAACTTTCATCACCACATTTAAACCATCCAATTCTACATACCAAACCACAAGTGTCATCACCAACACATACCACAAATGTCATCACCAACACATACAATCAAGTACATAATTTAAAAGTACAATTCGAATATACCACAGGTGCTAACACATACCATCCAAAAACTTCATTCAGTTGCAGGGGTTGCAAGAGTATAAATGTCATCTTCATCACTTGTTGTGGTGACACAAAAGTCTCTGATATCTAAATTGATATCGGGATTATATTTACCTTGCTTTTTCAACACCCATGACACGTTCTCTTTCACTTTTCTGTTCACCTTGCTTCCAAATCAGCCTCAAACTCTTGCCTTATTTTTTTGGTTAGCTCTTTGCACATATCTGTTTGTAGAACTAGGAGTTGTTGGAGACTTTTTAGACATTTTACCTTGCCTTTCCATAAGCCAGTTCTCGGTTTTGTCTTCGAAGTTCTTTTTGCTCTAGTTCATACTCGCGCAAATCTTCATAGTGCCTTTCCTACATCTCTAAGTAGAAATCAATAGGAGTTTCAAGTGATGATGGGTTTGACAGTCCTAGATCACCCATGCACAAGGTATCTTCATAGTCATATAATGTAGGAAGAGAAATATACGTTGTTTTACTACAAATGGAAATAGACATTTAAACATTTAAATTGGATTTCCTTTTTCTTTTATCCGCTAATTTTTTTTCACCTTTCACAATTTTACATTTAAACATATTAAGTCAGTGTTAATTTATTTACCCATACATCAATGGTTTGACAAACATAAAAATACAAAACATGCACGATTTCAACATAGGAAAACATATAGATACAACACTTAAAATATAAAACAACCCGAAACATTCAGAGAAAAAAACCCAAACATATAAACATTCAAAAAAATGAGCAGAAAAACCATACTTTAAGGCAATCGGTATACCCAAATCACACAGAGACTTTGAATGTAGACCAAAATAAGTTAGAGATGAAACCACCTAAATAAAACCCAAATGATGAAGCCCTTTCTTCATGTAATTGTCCTAAATGATCCAAATCGGAGCTGTAAAGTTTGTAAAGTAGGAGCAATCGAAGGTATATAGTTTGTAATTGGAGGTACAGTAGCAATCAGAGGTGTTTTAGAGGTGTTTGTGGATGGATCTCGCGGAGAGAGAAGAATAGAGAGGGAGAAATTTGTTTTTGGGGGGAAGTATTTTGTGAAGGGGGAAAAGTCGCACCAAAAAAGCGAGGATCGGTTTGAACTGTTGGATAAATCATCATCTACGGTTATTTGTTTATTCTGATAACGCCAACCATTGACCTGAATTGTATTTATTAAAGCTACGCTTTGAACAATTATTGCACGTCACAACACTATAATTCCAGCCGCAAAAGTGCATTCATGTGTAATGCAACATCATATGAATATTGTTGCAGAAGATCAAAGAAGCATAGCTTTATCCACTGTAACAACAAGGAATTTCGCTCGATCTGAATCGATCACTAAACCAATCAAGACCGTTCGAAACCCCTGATTGTTTTGAGAACACGACAAATTGGAACGCAAACAGAAGAACGTCTCATTGTTAATTACAACAATTTCATCAGAATACAAGAATATACAGAGTATGAATGAATAAAATACATCAGAAAAATATCAGAGATTACAATACATTACTACAGCTGAAAAATAATACAATACTCAACTGAAAGAGATATACTGATACAGAGCTTTCCGGATATCATTCCAACTGTAAACCAGGTTCCTGTGAATATAAATCTGCAAAACCAAAACTACTAGTTGTCCATGTGGAAAATAGGGGCACCCAGAGTTTAGGTTGAAACAATAAACTCCAGGTCAGTCATGTGACTGGTGTGAGAACTAAAACAGTTATTCTTTTGATTTTAAAGTTAGGTAAATCAAGGGACCAGGCCGTATAACACGGAACGGTTATCCTCCCAAGAATACCAGTGCATAAAACAACAACGCAACGCTAAATAAAGAACAATGAAGCTATTATAAGACCCAGGTCCCATCACATAATGCAACACAAGCCGGAGGATAGGGTTTTACCTTATAACAGCCAAAGAATGCTTGATACGCTAAATTTCTTCTTTTATTATTACTATAAGCGTATAGTGTCAAAACAATTTCAATCATAAATATCAATCATAGACGGCATAAGTGCCCCATACCACTATGTCACCATACTAGGCTCTACAATCAAAACCGCAAATGTCACGTATTGGAAGTTGGATTTCCATTTGTGAACCAAGGCAAGGGATCGTCCTTACCGAATTCGAGACGCTCTAGCCCGTGTCTCAGGAACAGAACGCATCGTCCCTTGGATCTTCAGGGCCGGTCCACCGATGTGGATAAAAATGCCTGAACACTGTGTTTCCCCGCCCTATGGGGCGTCAATGAGCCAAATGACTCCATCGGACCCGGATCGCCCGATCTAACCGAGGTGCCTCGCAATCCATTATCCACATAAGTAAAATGTTCGGGCGTGTAAAACCCAAAACACCACTCCTAGCTAGAAGGAAACGCATGACCTCCCTGAGGTCCTTCTCCCGTTTCTGGCTCACACCGGGGTGTGAGCCTCGCGAATTAATTTTACACAAAGCTATGCCACACAGGCGGTGCTTTGATCATCAACCACAAGACTTTGCTTTTTCAACAGAAGCTTTATCATTGGCATTTTAGCATGCCACAAAGGCAAACCACTCCATGCAACCGATATCCATCGATCACATAGAATGATATCCAATGTCAGACACACAGTCCATTTACAAGTCCATTCTGGGTCTGAACGAAACCAGAGGCACCTTGTACTCGCATATCCATCGATCTCCAAGTACGTCTGGACGATCACCAACTGATTCCCTCCTCTTGGGTGTACAGCCCAATCAAGATCATCAGTAATTATCCAAACGATGTGAAGACCTTCGGTCTTCGACCACCGTCTTTATCCTCGACACATCGTTGAATCAGTTATTCAGAATGGGATAAACCCGGTCTTTCTGAATAACTCGCGTATATAATGAACAAGTGTTACACAAACACAACATACACCTCATTCCAATTTAGAATATTCTTTTATTCAAATATTCTTATACTTTTGGAAAGGTTCCCATTAATTTTATAAAAGATAAATTCTTTAAATTTATTCCTTAATCTTCCTTTGAAATATCAATTCAAAACAAATTATGGTTTACCCAAACTAGTCGGGATTAACGAACCTTACCGAAGTAATCATTTGTTTTAAATTCCCAATCCTAACCTATTCATCCCATGAAGTAAAACTGGTAATACTTCATATCTAACACCACGGTGTTATCGGTAAATTCAATTACCATTTCACATTCAAATCTAATTAAAGATTTAACTATCGCATGGAGCAAAACTGGTGATACTCCATTCTCGATCATTTCAATCTAATTAAAGATTCATTAAAACTCCACTTGGTTTTAATCTTCCAAAAAATCAATGTTAATGATTATTTAACTTGGGAAATCATATCCTGTCTTTAACTGGGTTAAAGAACCAACGTCATTTAAAACACGGTTCACTATAAACCTAAAATCACATTCCATTAGCAATGGAATCTTCATGGAAAACAAATTGATATAGATGATCGATATAAACTTCCGTATCCGACTAATAATATAAATGGAATAACGGCAAAGCCTTTTAAATTCCAGATATATTAGTTGTGTTCCTCCACAGAAATTCACTTCGATTATTACCAAATCGAATTCCATTCCATTACAATTTATTTTATTGAATTGGAAAACTTTGCTTCGGAAAATCTCCTTTAAATCTTAACAAAAGATTTATAAATTCCAAATCACATTTCACTGTAAATCGGGTTAAAGAACGATTGTCGTTGTAACGACCCGTATTCTACGCATCATATGATCGTAGGATATTTATTTCTTTCACATACGAAGTCGTATGGTCATGTAACTTTGGGAGACGACTATTGGGGTCATTTCCCATGTTCATGATTTTTCTCGATTTTTAAATGACCTTTTTACCCCTAGTTGGCACTGTTTTGGCCATAACTTTTGACTGGAAAGGAATTTTGACTTGAAACCACTTCCATTGGCTTCGGATGACGGTTTCTCTTTCCGTAGAGTGGTCACATTAGTCAAACGGACTTACCGTTTGGGAGATATGGCTGAAACAAGTTTCAGACGGTGAAAAACAGCTTAATTGGGCTTAACCGGGTGATTAGCAGCTAGGCCCAAGGGGAATTTCGGGTTTAGGGGTATATAGGTGCTGATTAGGGTTAGAAAACATTTCTTTAGACATTTTCCAGCCGCCACTTTCATTTCCCTTAACCTAGCCATGGCCTCCACTCTCTAAATCTCTCTAAATCACCCAAAATCACTTCCTAATCAAGGATTAAGGCTTAGCGGCATCAAATCAAGGGGGATTAGCACAAGGACTGAGGTAGGGCTGCTGTTATATATTGGAATTCATGCAAATCAGAGGTTCACTTCAGATTTGGAAGTTTTATTGTGGCAAAGGTGAGTGATTTGCATAGTTTTTGCACTAATTACGGTGATTAAGGGTAATTAGTGAAGATTAGCGAATTTATACGTAAATAAATTCTGGAAAAATTCTTAAAATTCTAAAATAATGTTTTAAGGCTCTGTTAGAGATTTGGGTTAATTTCGATGTGTTTTGCTAATCGTATGCTTAAACATGATTAAGAGGGATTATAGGAAAATGTGAGGTTTTGGCCACTTTTGATCCATTTTGATTCATTCAAATTGTTGGTTGTTGCTTGTGGTTGCTGTTATATGTTGCTATAACCCTTTGGTATGCTTTGTGATTGATTCCAATAGTTAGATTGGTCGAAAACGCCGTCGAGAGGCGTATAAACAGTTGCTGGAAAGTTGCAGAAAACTGCAGGGTATCTGACCGGATCGGATTGGATAAGGGAGACCTGAACCGATGTAGGGATTCCGACCCGATCGCTGAAAGATGATGAGCACGAATCGATGGAGGCTATACTACCCGAACCCCCTCCACGAGATGATGACCAAAGGAGATCTTGAATCGTAGCACCACGCCACGATCCGACCCGCTTGCACGATCCGAATCCCTCGTGACCAGACAGTGCGACCCGAACCAGTGATGGCGATACGACTTGGAGACTCCGACCCGAACCGAGCACCACGAGACGACCCGAACTGGAGTTATGCACTGGAGGAGGCTGCCACGACCTGAGGATCACGATCCGATGGAGATGGGGAACTTGAACCGACCCGACCTGGGGAAGCCCAAAACGACCGATCCGAACCAGGAAGGCTTCTCCGATCCGACCCGAGCGTGAAGGATGACCCGAACCGATCCGAGGTTGATGGCTACGAGCTGGTGACTGCGAATCGAACCAGGAAGTTACGAACAGAATGAAGACCGATCCGGAGGGTGATGACTGAGAACCCGAGATGCAAAGGAAGTCCAAATGAGAAGTTAGAGCTCAGGATTCAGATGGGAATCAACGAGTTCGCTTCATGGTTGGGCTTTGCTGCGGGACGCGTGCCAAGGAGTTATCGACGTCCATAACTTTGGACCACTATGGTAGGAGGTACGAAGGCGGATTCAGGGCCATTATGGCACCGGTAGAACCAAGGGCTACGACCAATGAAGTGGATCATTGAAATGTTTGGTCATGACCCCAAGTGTTTGGCTTGGTCACAGCAGGGTTTCTACAAGTCGGGATTCGTCGTTACCTCGGTTTGTCTAGTGTTCCAAAGTGGTAGATGTCGTACACTTTACGCACTGAGTGAGAGATGTGAGGATGGTTGCTATGGATGATTTGCTTGCTATCATTGTGACATGCACACCCCACCCCCCGTATTCTTACACCATTTATTATGGCACCTTGGAGTATTGTACGGTATGTGGTACTGACTCTTTGGTTGCAGGTCCAGGTTCAGGTATGGTTTAGTATACCTGTTATTACTCTGTTTAGATGCTCATCGCTCAAACCAGGCTTTATGTCTGACCCAGAGTTTTATGTCTCCTCTTATTACTCTGGGTGCTCACACGAGCAGACTAGAGACAGGTTAGCTGGTGATGCACGGGTAGAGGATCCGGAGACGAGCAGGAGGCTTCCACGTAAGATATATAGTATTCTCCCTGTGTTGTTGAAGATCACTGCTTGGGCATTGTTGGTGTATCTTCTACTTCAACTTTCTTTTGTTTAGAGACAGTAAATTTGGAAAATTGTAATAAGCTGTATTTGGATTTCCGCTGCTTTGATGATTGATGTTGATTTTAGTTATCAGCTTATGCACTGTCTCGCCTGTTTTGTGTCAAGTATGTTATTATTATATTTTATTCCATGCGCTGTGAGACATTCTACAGGTTTCTTGATTAGTTCATTCTCTTCTTTCTTTTCTTCTGACGACCGTTCTGTGCTAGCCGGGCATGTGTACAGCGCACTTTCGGAGGGAATGCAGGCTGGTGCGGGACGGGCCGTCACACTTGGTATCAGAGCTCTAGGTTGCGTAGTTAACCTAGGGAAGCTATCAGGGAGAGATAATACACGTATACGAGAGAGCGTATTTGTGATTACTTTGGTTTTTAAAAGCTATGTATATATATACTATTAGTAGTATAAGGATGAAGTCGTACTGCACTAGCACCACTATGGAGTCGTTAATCATTTCCTTTTTCAGATTGACGATGAGCCGATATACTAGAGGTGCTGGTAGGGGAGCCAATAATGGGAGTGCTGCTGACATGAGGACGATGTTTACTGACCTCATGAGAGAGATGCTTACAGATGTACAGAGGGTAGCTCCCAATGGTGGAAATGGTGGTGGTCCAATGGTGCAGGCGCCGAGGGTCGACTTCGCCAAGTTGAATAAGAATTATACTAGCCTTGGTGGGAAGCCGTTCCACGGAACGGAGTCGGCTACGGATGTTCAGGATTGGTTGGATAGTTGTGGACGTATCTTCGAGGATTTGGGTATCGAGGATGCGATGAAGAGAAAGCCAGCGTCCCGTTAGCTGCAAGGGCGGGCAATGAATTGGTGGAATGCTATAAAGGCAGCTACTCCCGAAGACCAGATTACTTGGGAGCAGTTTAAGGCTCGCTTTAGAGAGAAGTTCATTCCAGCTTCTCAGAAGTCAATGTTGTTTAAGAAATTTTTGGAGCTCAAGCAGAATGGCAGGGCTGTCTCGGAGTATATTGCTGAATTTGACACCTTGTCAAAATATGGGTTATCTCTTATAGATACTGCCGAGAAAAAGAATGAGAAATTCATAACTGGATTGGATCAGTACTTGGGGGAAAAACTTATTAACCACATCGATGAGACGTTTGAATCGATTGTAGGGAAAGCGTTAAGGTCAGAAAGTCTCTACCCTAAGTCGAAGACTGAGGTTGCATCCGCAGATGAGCCGAAGCCACAAGCTAGTGGTGGAGGCAAAGGTGGTTCCCAGAATAAGAGAAAGCAGAATCAGGCTAAGGACGGCCAGAAGAAAAAGAATAAGCAAGATGTGGAGTGCTTCAGCTGTGGTAAGAAGGGCCATTATGCTAGTAATTGTCGGGCCAAGCCGGCGGATAGGAAGTGCTTCAACTGTGGCCAAATGGGACATCACAAGGACAAGTGTCCACAGCCCCCTAAAGAAAAGCAAATGGTAAAAGCATACGCTCTTAATGCTATTCCTTCTTCGTCGAATGCCCCAACTGCGGCGGAGAAGGGAAAGAGTGTCGTCATTCAAGGTATGCTTTCTGTTTATGATGTTCCTGTTAGAGTTTTGTTTGATACCGGAGCTTCCAGTTCTTTCATATCTAGTGACCTGGTAGATAGGTTGGGATTGGAGCCCGAGATTGTCGATAGACCTTTAGTAGTGACGAACCCGATTGGTGGTTCGACTAGCCTTAGCATGATTTTTCGTAATGTGGTCTTATCGAGTCATGGATGCATGTTTGTTTGTGATTGCTTTGTTTTGGGCTTTACTGGGTTTGGCATTATTTTGGGAGTAGATTGGCTCCAAAGATACGGGGTGGTGGTAGACTGTGAGGGCTTGTTGGTGACAGCTAGAGCGGATGATGGGCGGAGGATAGTGTTTGGTGGTCTACCCAGTAAGGGGGTATTGGCTAGTTTTCTAAACTCCCTCGACATTCCGCATAGTGAGTTGTCAGGTTTGCCCGTGGTTGGCCAGTATCCGGATGTTTTCGAAGAAGTGACCGGACTTCCACCACACCGAGAGATCGAGTTTCGTATTGATTTGGTAAAAGATGCCAGACCTATAGTGATGCCACTTCGTCGTATGGCACCAAGGGAGCAGCGAGAGCTCGAGGTGCAAGTCAGCGATCTTTTGAGGAAGGGATTTATCAGAAGGAGTGTTTCTGAATGGGGAGCGCCAGTTGTGTTTGCTACCAAGGCGGATGGTTCCCTTCGTTTGTGTGTAGACTACCGCGAGTTGAATAAAGTGACGAGGAAGAACAAGTATCCTCTACCGCGGATAGATGATTTGTTTGATCAGTTGAGTGGCGCGAGAGTATTTTCTCAGTTGGATCTCGCAACAGGTTTTCATCAGCTTAGAGTGGAAGCTGAGAGTATAGCTAAAACGGCATTTCGGACGCCGTCTGGATTTTATGAGTGGTTGGTTATGCCATTTGGGCTGACTAATGCCCCAGCATATTTTGTGGATCTTATGAATAGGGTATTCAGGGATCAGTTGAATAAGTTTGTCCTTGTGTTCGTTGATGATATTTTGGTCTATTCGAGGACAGAGGAAGAACACAAGGAACATTTGAGAGTAGCGATGGAGGTGTTGAGAAAACACCAATTGAAAGCAAAGTTTTCTAAGTGTCACTTCTGGAAAGGGGAAGTGAGGTTCTTGGGCCATGTTGTATCAGAGAATGGTATTGCCGTGGACTCGGCGAAGGTGGCTACGGTACAGGATTGGCCTACGCCCAAGAATGCAACAGATGTAAGGAGTTTCTTGGGGTTAGCTGGATATTATCGTAAGTTTATCCAAGGTTTCTCCAGGATAGCAGCACCATTGACCCAGTTGACCAAGAAGAATCAAGCTTTTGTCTGGGATGAAAGGTGCGAGAATGCATTCAAGAGTCTAAAGGACAAGTTGACAAGCGCACCAGTGTTAGTCATTCCTAAGGGGGATGAAGAGATGACGGTATACACGGATGCCTGTGGTACCGGACTGGGTGCTGTATTGATGCAAGGCGGTAGGGTTGTAGCTTACGCAAGTCGGCAATTGAAACCGCACGAGAGAAGATACCCTACCCATGATTTAGAGTTGGCAGCAATCGTGTTCGCGTTAAAGATGTGGAGACACTATCTCTTGGGAGAAAGGTTTGAGCTGTTTACATATCATAAGTCGTTAAAGTATATCTTCTCTCAGAAAGATCTGAATCTCCGTCAGCAGAGATGGTTAGAGTTCTTAGCTTCCTACGATTTTGACATCGCATACACACCAGGAAAGGGCAATGCGGTGGCTGATGCATTGAGCAGAAGACATGCCAGCTTAGGGGCTATGTTCCTTGAATGGAAGCAACTGGAGTTTATCGCGGGGTTTGATTTCAGACCAAAGTGCGAATTGGACCCAGAAATGTTAGCAAGTTTGACGATCAGACCCACTTTGATTGAACGGATCGGCTCTAGTCAGAGGGACGATCCTAACCTATTGGAAATCATCTCCAAGTTAGAGATGGGTATCGATGAGGAGATGAACAAGTATGGGCTTGATCGAGATGGATGGCTTAGAAAGAATGAAAAGCTTGTTGTACCCAATGTCAATGGATTGAGAGATGAAGTGCTTAGAGAATGTCATCACTCAAAGCTAACTATACACCCCGGTGGTAATAAGATGTATCGAGATATGAAACAGACTTACTACTGGGAAGGAATGAAACGAGACATTGGGAAGTTTATATCCAAGTGCATGAATTGCCAGCTAGTTAAAGCCGAGCAAAGGAAGCCTAGTGGGTTGTTACAGCCCTTAGAAATTCCCGAATGGAAATGGGAGCAAGTCTCGATGGACTTCATCGATGGTTTACCAAGGACTAGATCGGGATATGACAGCATTTGGGTAATTGTAGATCGACTGACTAAAAGTGCAAGGTTTATACCAGTCAAATCGACTAGAACGGCAGCTAAGTTAGCAGAACTGTATATGAGGTGGATAGTGAGATTTCATGGAGTACCTAAAAGCATTGTGAGCGACCGAGACCCGTTGTTCACTAGTGGGTTTTGGAAGAGCTTACAAGAGGCTCTAGGGTCAGAGTTGCATCTCAGTACCGCATATCATCCTCAGACCGACGGTCAGACAGAGAGGGTGAATCGTATTTTGGAAGACCTCTTGAGAGCATGTATATTGGATTTTGGTGGGTCATGGGACAACCATTTGCATCTAGTAGAGTTTGCATATAATAATAGCTACCAATCCAGTATCGGTATGGCTCCGTTTGAAGCTTTGTACGGAAGGCCGTGTAACTCACCATCATGTTGGATAGAGACTGGCGAGAAGTTTATGCTTGGACCAGATGTGGTGAGGGAAACTTCAGATAAGATCAAGATCATTCAACAACGAATGAAGGCTGCCCAAGATAGGCAGAAGAGTTATGCTGATAAGAGGAGAAGAGACTTAAAATTCTCCGTTGTCGACTTGGTGTTTGTCAAGATTTCTCCGTTGAAGAGCGTAATACGATTTGGCAGGAGAGGCAAGTTGGCACCAAGGTTTGTTGGCCCATTCCCTGTTCTTGAACTAGTCGGGAATTTGGCATATAGAATTGACTTACCAGAGAAGATGGCGGGAGTTCATAACGTATTTCATGTTTCCCAACTAAGGAAGTTCGTTCACGACTCAGATATGACTATTTCGCCTGATCAGTTAGGGGACTTCGAAATAGAACCCAAGACGGTTGGGAACCGTAAGCCGGCCCGTATTGTCGAGCAAGACATGAAGCAACTTCGAAGAAAGGCGGTGAAGCTAGTCAAGGTTCAGTGGGGCGAGGACGAGAATGACTGTACGTGGGAAACAGAGGAGGACATAAGGAAGAAGTATCCAGAACTCTTTGTCTGGTAAGATTTTGACTTCGATTTAGTTTTCCGCATACTAGGATAGGCTTGTTCGCTTGTTTTGCATATTTGATTATTGAGTATGGTTGTTAGGCATGAGGGATTCCTTGTATGTTATGGGTTAAGGAATTTCGGGGACGAAATTTCTTAAGGGGGGAAGAGTGTAACGACCCGTATTCTACGCATCATAGGATCGTAGGATATTTATTTCTTTCACATACGAAGTCGTATGGTCATGTAACTTTGGGAGACGACTATTGGGGTCATTTCCCATGTTCATGATTTTTCTCGATTTTTAAATGACCTTTTTACCCCTAGTTGGCACTGTTTTGGCCATAACTTTTGACTGGAAAAGAATTTTGACCTGAAACCACTTCCATTGGCTTCGGATGACGGTTTCTCTTTCCGTAGAGTGGTCACATTAGCCAAACGGACTTACCGTTTGGGAGATATGGCTGAAACAAGTTTCAGACGGTGAAAAACAGCTTAATTGGGCTTAACCGGGTGATTAGCAGCTAGGCCCAAGGGGAATTTCGGGTTTAGGGGTATATAGGTGCTGATTAGGGTTAGAAAACATTTCTTTAGACATTTTCCAGCCGCCACTTTCATTTCCCTTAACCTAGCCATGGCCTCCACTCTCTAAATCTCTCTAAATCACCCAAAATCACTTCCTAATCAAGGATTAAGGCTTAGAGGCATCAAATAAAGGGGGATTAGCACAAGGACTGAGGTAGGGCTGCTGTTATATATTGGAATTCGTGCAAATCAGAGGTTCACTTCAGATTTGGAAGTTTTATTGTGGCAAAGGTGAGTGATTTGCATAGTTTTTGCACTAATTACGGTGATTAAGGGTAATTAGTGAAGATTAGCGAATTTATACGTAAATAAATTCTGGAAAAATTCTTAAAATTCTCAAATAATGTTTTAAGGCTCTGTTAGAGATTTGGGTTAATTTCGATGTGTTTTGCTAATCGTATGCTTAAACATGATTAAGAGGGATTATAGGAAAATGTGAGGTTTTGGCCACTTTTGATCCATTTTGATTCATTCAAATTGTTGGTTGTTGCTTGTGGTTGCTGTTATATGTTGCTATAACCATTTGGTATGCTTTGTGATTGATTCCAATAGTTAGATTGGTCGAAAACGCCGTTGAGAGGCGTATAAACAGTTGCTGGAAAGTTGCAGAAAACTGCAAGGTATCTGACCGGATCGGATTGGATAAGGGAGACCCGAACCGAACCGATGTAGGGATTCCGACCCGATCCGCTGAAAGATGATGAGCACGAATCGATGGAGGCTATACTACCCGAACCCCCTCCACGAGATGATGACTAAAGGAGATCTTGAATCGTAGCACCACGCCACGATCCGACCCGCTTGCACGATCCGAATCCCTCGTGACCAGACAGTGCGACCCGAACCAGTGATGGCGATACGACTTGGAGACTCCGACCCGAACCGAGCACCACGAGACGACCCGAACTGGAGTTATTCACTGGAGGAGGCTGCCACGACCTGAGGATCACGATCCGATGGAGATGGGGAACTTGAACCGACCCGACCTGGGGAAGCCCAAAACGACCGATCCGAACCAGGAAGGCTTCTCCGATCCGACCCGAGCGTGAAGGATGACCCGAACCGATCCGAGGTTGATGGCTACGAGCTGGTGACTGCAAATCGAACCAGGAAGTTACGAACAGAATGAAGACCGATCCGGAGGGTGATGACTGAGAACCCGAGATGCAAAGGAAGTCCAAATGAGAAGTTAGAGCTCAGGATTCAGATGGGAATCAACGAGTTCGCTTCATGGCTGGGCTTTGCTGCGGGACGCGTGCCAAGGAATTATCGACGTCCATAACTTTGGACCACTATGGTAGGAGGTACGAAGGCGGATTCAGGGCCATTATGGCACCGGTAGAACCAAGGGCTACGACTAATGAAGTCGGTCATTGAAATGTTTGGTCATGACCCCAAGTGTTTGGCTTGGTCACAGTAGGGTTTCTACAAGTCGGGATTCGTCGTTACCTCGGTTTGTCTAGTGTTCCAAAGTGGTAGATGTCGTACACTTTACGCACTGAGTGAGAGATGTGAGGATGGTTGCTATGGATGATTTGCTTGCTATCATTGTGACATGCACACCCCACCCCCCGTATTCTTACACCATTTATTATGGCACCTTGGAGTATTGTACGGTATGTGGTACTGACTCTTTGGTTGCAGGTCCAGGTTCAGGTATGGTTTAGTATACCTGTTATTACTCTGTTTAGATGCTCATCGCTCATACCAGGCTTTATGTCTGACCCAGAGTTTTATGTCTCCTCTTATTACTCTGGGTGCTCACACGAGCAGACTAGAGACAGGTTAGTTGGTGATGCACGGGTAGACAATCCGGAGACGAGCAGGAGGCTTCCACGTAAGATATATAGTATTCTCCCTGTGTTGTTGAAGATCACTGCTTGGGCATTGTTGGTGTATCTTCTACTTCAGCTTTCTTTTGTTTAGAGACAGTAAATTTGGAAAATTGTAATAAGCTGTATTTGGATTTCCGCTGCTTTGATGATTGATGTTGATTTTAGTTATCAGCTTATGCACTGTCTCGCCTGTTTTGTGTCAAGTATGTTATTATTATATTTTATTCCATGCGCTGTGAGACATTCTACAGGTTTCTTGATTAGTTCATTCTCTTCTTTCTTTTCTTCTGACGACCGTTCTGTGCTAGCCGGGCATGTGTACAGCGCACTTTCGGAGGGAATGCAGGCTGGTGCGGGACGGGCCGTCACAGTCGTTAAAACACAGTTCACAATAATCCCAATTCACATTCCATTAATTATCGGGTTAAAGAACAAGTGTTATCTAAAACACCGTTCACGATAAACCCAAAAATCAATTCCAATTAAATATCATTTAATTGGTATACTTCATTAAATCTAAATAAAAAGATTTAATCTTTTTCTTAACTGGGTATAAGAACAGTGTTAATGAAGACACCATTCACGACAAACCCAAATCCCATTTGATATTAAATACAAGGCTCTGAATAGAAAATATATTGGTTTTATATTCAATATCAAATTCTACGACCAACAAATATCGTATTGGAAATAACGATATAAATATATCTTTCAAATTTCCATCACAATATATGTATAATCACGAAATCCAACATCGAAATATTCCAAAGATAATTTCAATTCAAATCCATTCCAATTCAATTATTGGAAATTCTGGTTACTTTTAAAACCCTTTCAAATCCAATCTAGTTCAAAACTAGTTCATTTCGATAAAAATCTATTTTTATCTTTTCAAATATGGAATTTTTCATCCCAATTCTTTCCAAATCATTTCTTATATCTTACGCAAATTATTGCTATTTTTTTATAATTTTATCAAGGCACATACAGTCGATTTCCATCAACGGCCATCGAACTGCACTTACAACGACCTTTTCCAAATTCGATTTAGACATGATTCCAAATCCAACCGTTAGATTTCAAATCTCTAATATTCTTTAGAAAGCTCTTTTCGATATGAACCCAACAGTTCTAGTTTTAGGAGAATCCGACCGTCGGATCTCCCGTAATGTCCATTCGAAGTCAATGGTCGAAATTCGCGAACTGCAGCAGCGCGACGCGTTCTATTCAGGCCATTATATATATATATAATATTATATATATTTTGTCCATTTCGTTTTAAAACGTATTTTATAAATTGTTTTATTTTATAAATCGTTTTAAATTCGTTTCAAAACGATTTCAACTTCATATTCGATCTCAGATCAAAACTGAATATTCCATATCATCGTTATATAAATGATAATATTTTCATAATATTATATTTTGAAATCAATTCCTTTTCGATATTCATTATAAAAATGAATAAAATTGATATAGATATCGTTCGCGTCAAAATGGCACATATCTAATCAACACGGCTTTATATATTTCAATAACTTCGTTATTCTATTCAACAAATGAATATTTTCTTCAACGCATGAATTTTCTTTTATTCAACGCATGAATATATATTTTATTCAACACATGAATTTTCTTTTATTCAACACATGACTGTATTTTATTCAATACATGAATTTTCTTTTATTCATCACATGAATATATTTTATTCAACACTCGAATTTTTTTTCTTATTCAACACATGAATATATTTTATTTTCCAACTTGGAATGAGGCCCAATCAATTACCATATAATATTAATTATATGGATTCCATAAAACACATGTATATAATAGCAACGATAAATAATCAACCATCATCCAAAGTGCACCACACAACTGCATAAGCATTAAATATAAATAATTAACGCTTATACAGTCTGTCAACCAATCGATCGACATACAGCTAAATAATTGGGATTAGTGTACGCCAAATATCATCCCAACACCCCTGTGGGGTTTCAAATCAACAAACACATATTTTTATTTGTGCAGTTGGGCGATGTGTAAAATTTATCGTCCCAATCAATATCAGTCAAATGGGTGTACATAAACAAATTGTCCGATTTGTTTATAAATAATTATTTTATATACACGTTAAAAATTATATTTTTAACTATAAAATATTTATTCATTCCACACCACACAATAAAATTTCACAACACATCAATCAAACAAACAAGTCATCCATGGTCTGTGGACGACGGATGACGGGTGCTGCTAAGCCCCGTCTGCACCCTAGTATATATTTCAAACTAGAAGTTAAAATAAAAGTGAGGAGTTCTCACCTTTGGGATCTACTCCGCCAGTTCTACTTCTGAATTTCTGAACCGTTTGGTTTTGTTTGAAATTCCACTGTAGTCCTTACCACGCTGTTCATAATAAAAATTATATTTTTATTTCAAATCCGTATGTGTAAAAATACATTCTTAACACAATGTTTACATTGTAAAAATCATATTTTTATATCGTTATACATATCATAAAAATTGAATTTTTATTATATTGCTACATATATGAAGATCACATTCTCATATCGTTATTCATCTAATAAAAATCGAATTTTTGTAATGATATCTAGATAATAAAAATCACATTTTTATCTTGTCATTGTCTATATAAAAATCACATTTTTATATATAAAAATCATATTTTGATTATGCTATTCATATAAATAAAAATTATATTTTCATTTCAAATCTACATATATAAAAATCGTACTTTTATATTGCTAATCATATAATAAAAATCGTATTTTTATAATTTGGTTTCACATATAAAAATCATATTTTGATTTAACCTATTTCATGATAAGAATCATAGCTTTCTACAAAATAAAAATCTTAGCTTTATAAAAAATAAAAATCTAACCTTTATATAAAATAAAAATCTTATCTCTAAAAAAATATTATATATATCAAAATCATATGTTTTTTTAACTAAGTTTAATAGCACTAAAAAGATAATCTAAACCAAACACACCTTTCTCCTTTTGCAAAAATCGTTCTCTTGGGTGAAAAGGGCCCCACCGCCGCTGTTGGTAGTCGGAGGAGGGCAGCAGAGCAGCTGCAGGTGGTGGAGGGCTCGACTAGGCGGTCTGGTGGTCAGAGGCACGGTTTCCAGCGGGTTTTAAATCGATTTAGGGTTTGTGGGGGAGTTCGAAGGGGTGGAAGAGAGAGTGGAGGAGGACGGGGAAGGGCAGAGGTCTCGCCGGTGGTGGGGGAAGTCCTTGGCGGCGGCGGCGCATCGGTTGAAAGGGGGCGACGGGGAGCGGTGCGATTCTTTTTTTTTTGATCTGTTCTGAAGTGAACGATGTGGGGAGGAATAAAGGAGATAAAGGAGTTGATTTTTTTAATTTAATTATATTTAATTAATTTAATCTACCAAAAAGTTATCTTCCCTTTCGAACTCCAATCGAAGCCCAACGACTATCGTCCCTAGCTAATTACCCCCATTCTTAACACAATGGGATATGTATCGTAAGCTGATTCGATCGTTACAATCAGTTTTCATCAAAATCAAAATATAAATCTATATATTGAATTTGAACGCACATTTCAATTTATCGGGGCCACATACGGACTCTAAAAATTCCTGAAAAATATTTTCTAGCTTTGTATTGACGATACGGTCCTAACAAAACTATTTTCGTCAAATTCTGAGACCGTTTGAAAAATGGCTACTTTCTGGTCGATCGAAATTGACTAAAACTGTTAGAACACGTTTTACTTCACCACGCTCACATATTGATTCAGAAAATTACGAATTTTGGAATCTAGCAATAACTTGACATCACGGATCCAACAAAAGTGGTTTCGTCAAAAACGAAGGTCGTTTATAAAATTTCCATTTTAAGGGCCAAAAATCTCATAGCGACTATTCTGAATTTTCAACTGGGCATAACTTTTTCTTCCCGCTATGAAATTTCAATTTTTCGGATTCGTTTGAAAAATAATTTCAAATGGATTCTAATATTTTTGGTTTCGCCAAAATCCGATTCATTTTGAATCCTGTACATTCATTTGAACATTGAAATCGAAATTTCAAACTACCGTGCCATTTTCAATTCCTTTTATGATTAAAAATAAATATTTATATTCTAACGTCGATCTATATAAATATATACGTTCTAATTCTATTAAAAACAAATTTCTCACTGTTATTATTTAAAATAATTCATTTTAAATACACAAAATTCACTAAAATTGCCAAAATAAAAATTTCAAATTGGCTTAGATTTCCGGGTTGTTATAGTCTCCCTCACTTAAAACTGTTCGTCCACAAAAAGGAACGAAGCTGAAAGTTGTTTTACAAACCAACTCTACTTTCATTATTTTCATTATGGCTTAAGTTCTTCAACTTTTCTGTTTCTAAGAACTTTTCAAATTCTTCAAAAATTTGGCTAACACCCTAAATTTTCGAAAAATTTCGCCATAACCTTCCATGTACGGGAGCACCGGGAAAATCCCGAAATTGCCGTACAGGCCTCTCCAATCCAAAAAGAAAACGAAACAGCCAATCGGCTCATAAAGTCATCCAAAACCCAAGAAATTAGTAAACATGTACCTATTTATCGGGCAAACAATTTTATTCCTCTTCTCTAGCCTACTTGCTATGACCTATTCAATGTAAATACATGTATATGCATGCAAATGCGACTATTTTTCAATACGACTCACTATTTGGTTCAATTTGGCTAAATGGTTCAAATTTTAATTAATCAACCAAAAATCAAACAACACAATCAGCAATCAATTAGTTGATTAACGTTTCAAATTCATAATTTTGATACATAGTCCAAAAATCAGATTTTTGATACCAAATCACAATAATTGACCCTATCTAGTTTTGGTTCTCACACCAGTCAATTGGAATTATATAGAAATCCTACTTTCATCACTCGAACATGAATGGTGATGACGACTAGTCAATCATCAGAATCATCTCCGAGCGACTAGAGTGTGATACTATATCTATCCAATATATTAAAGCTTCAAATACACGCGGATCATACATATATACAAAGTCTTTATATATTGGATTGTCCGAACCAATATAAAAATAATATTCAAAAATGAATAATTGATTTAAATTTTCAAAAAAAAATTTGTTTTCAATTTTCATTTTGAAAATTTTTCACTCTTCCTACTCATTCTAGGAAACTACTGATCCTATCTCTAACGAGCCATTCTCATTGGATATTACTAATCCAATCTCTGATGAATTCGTTCATTTGGTTCTAACGTGTCTTGTTCTCCGAGCTCTGTAAACCAAAGCTCTAATACCAAATGTAATAACAAGGAATTTCGCTCGATCCGAATCGATCGCTAAACCGATCAAGACCGTTCGAAACCCCTGATTGTTTTGAGAACACGACAAATTGGAATGCAAATAGAAGAACGTCTCATTGTTAATTACAACAATTTCATCAGAATACAAGAATATACATAATATGAATGAATAAAATACATTAGAAAAATATCAGAGGTTACAATACATTACTGCAGCGGAAAAATAATACAATACCCAATTGAAAGAGATATACGGATACAGAGCTTTCCGGATATCATTCCAGCTGTAAACAAGGTTCCTGTGAATATAAATCTGCAAAACCAAAACTACTAGCTGCCCGTGTAGAAAATAGGGGCACCCAGAGTTTAGGTTAAAACAATAAACTCCAGGTCAGTCATGTGACTGGTGTGAGAACTAAAACACTTATTCTTTTGATTTTAAAGTTAGGTAAATCAAGGGACCATGCTGTATAACACGGAACGGGTTTCCTCCCAAGAATACCAGTGCATAAACAACAGCGCAATGCTAAATAAAGAAAAATGAAGCTATTATAAGACCCAGGTACCATCACACAATGCAACACAAGACAAACGATAGGGTTTTACCTTATAATAGCCAAAGAATGCTTGATACGCTAAACTTCATCTTTTATTACTACTATAAGTGTATAGTGTCAAAACAATTTCAATCATAAGTATCAATCATAGACGGCATAAGTGCCCCATACCACTATGTCGCCTTACGAGGCTCTACAATCAAAACTGCAAATGTCATGTATTGGAAGTTGGATTTCCATCTGTGAACCAAGGCAAGGGATCGTCCTTACCGAATTCGAGACGTTCTAGCCCGTGTCTCAGGAACAGAACGCATCGTCCCTTGGATTGTCAGGGTCGGTCTACCGGTGTGGATTAAAATGCCAGAACACTGCGTTTCCCCGCCCTATGGGGCGTCAATGAGCCAAATGACTCCATCAGACCCGGATCGTCCGATCTAACCGAGGCGCCTCGCAATCCATCACCCACATAAGTAAAACGTCCAGGCGTGTAAAACCCAAAACACCACTCCTAGCTAGAAGGAAACGCATGCCCTCCCTGAGGTCCTTCTCTCGTTTCTTGTTCACACCAAGGTGTGAGGCTCGCGAATTAACGCTACACAAAGCTATGCCACACAGGCGGTGCTTTGATCATCAACCACAAGACTTTGTTTTTCAACAGAAGCCTTGATCATTTGCATCTTAGCATGCCACACAGGCAAGCCACTCCATGCAAACGATATCCATCGATCACACAGACTGATATCCAATGTCAGACACACAGTCCATTTATAAGTCCGTTTCTGGGTCTGAACGAAACCGGAGGCACCTTGTACCTCGCATATCCATCGATCTCCAAGTACGTCTGGACGATCACCAACTGATTCCCTCCTCTTGGGTGTACAGCCAAATCAAGATCATCAGTAATTATCCAAACGATGTGAAGACCTCCGGTCTTCGACCACCGACTTCATTCTCGACACATCGTCGAATCAGTTATTCAGAATGGGATAAACCCGGTCTTTTTGCATAACTCGCGTATATAATAAACAAGTGTTACACAAACACAACATACGCCTCATTCCAATTCAGAATATTCTTTTATTCAAATATTCTTATACTTTAGGAAAGGAACCCATTAATTTTATCAAAGATAAATACTTTAAATTTATTCTTTAATCTTCCTTTGAAATATCAATTCAAACCAAATGATGGTTTACCCAAACTAGTCGGGATTAACGAACCTTACCGAAGTAATCATTTGTTTTAATTTCCCAATCCCAACCTATTCATCCCATGAAGTAAAACTAGTAATACTTCATATCTAACACCACGGTGTTATCGGTAAATTCAATTAACATTTCACATTAAAATCTAATTAAAGATTTAACTATCGCCTGGAGCAAAACTGGTGATACTCCATTCTCGATCATTTCAATCTAATTAAAGATTCATTAAAACTCCACTTGGTTTTAATCCTCCCAAAAATCAATACTAATGATTATTTAACTTGGGAAATCATATCCTGTCTTTAACTGGGTTAAAGAACCAATGTCATTTAAAACACGGTTCACTATAAACCCAAAATCACATTCCATTAGCAAGGGAATCTTCATGGAAAACAAATCGATATATACAATCGATATAAATTTCCATATCAGACTAATAATATAAATGGAATAACGACAAAGCCTTTGAAATTCCAGATATATTAGTTGTCTTCCTCCACAGAAATTCACTTCGATTATTACCAAATAGAATTCCATTCCATTCCAATTTATTTTATTGAACTAGAAAACTTTACTTTGGAAAATCTCCTTTAAATCTTAACAAAAGATTTATAAATTCCAAATCACATTTCACTGTAAATCAGGTTAAAGAACGTATGTCCTTAAAACACAGTTCACGATAAACCCAATTCACAGTCCATTAATTATCGGGTTAAAGAACAAGTGTTATCTAAAACACCATTCACGATAAACCAAAAAATCAATTCCAATTCCAATTAAATATCATTTGATTGGTATACTTCATTAAATCTAAATAAAAAGATTTAATCTTTTTCTCGACTGGATTTAAGAACAGTGTTAATGAAGACACCATTCACGACAAACCCAAATCCCATTTGATATTAAATACAAGGCTCTGAATAGAAAATATATCGGCTTATATTCAATGTCAAATTCTACGACCAACAAATATAGTATTGGAAATAACGATATAAATATATCTTTTAAATTTCCGTAACAATATCTGTATAATCACGAAATCCAACTTCGAAATATTCCAAAGACAATTTCGATTCAAATCCATTCCAATTCAATTATTGGATATTCTGTTTACTTTTAAAACCCTTTCAAATCCAATTTATTTATTTCATAAATAAATGGATTATAATTCTAGTTCAAAACTAGTTCATTTCGATAAAAATCTATTTTTACCTTTTCAAATATGGAATTTTTCATCCTAATTCTTACCAAATCATTTCTTATGATTTTACACAAATTATTGCTATTTTTAATAATTTTATCAAGGCCCATACAGTTGATTTCCATCAACGACCATCGAACTGCACTTACAGCGACCTTTTCCAAATTTGATTTGGACATAATTCCAAATCCAACCGTTAGATTTCAAATCTCTAACATTCGTTAGCGAGCTCTTTCCTATATGAACCCAATGGTTCCGGTTTTAGGAGAATCCGACGGTCGGATCTCCCGTAATGTCCATTCAAAGTCAATGGTCGAAATTCGCAAACTGACGCAACGCGGCGTGTTCTATTCATGCCATTGTATATAATATATATATTATATATATTTCGTCGATTTCCTTTAAAACGTATTTTATAAATCGTTTTAAATTCGTTTCAAAACGATTTCAACTTCGTATTCAATCTCAGATCAAAATTGAATATTCCATATCATCGATATATAATTGATAGTATTTTCAAAATATTATATTTTGAAATCAATTCCTTTTTTATATTCATTATAAAAATGAATAAAATCGATATAGATATCGTTCACATCAAAATGGCACATATCTAATCAACACGGCATAATATATTTCAATAACTTCGTTATTCTATTCAAAAAATGAATATTTTCTTTGACACATGAATTTTCTTTTATTCAACACATGAATATATATTTTATTCAACACATGAATATATTTTATTCAACACATGAATTTTCTTTTATTCAACACATGAATATTTTTTATTCAACACATGAATTTTCTTTTATTCAACACATGAATATATTTTATTTTCCAACTTGGAATGAGGCCCAATCAATTACCATATAATGTTAATTATGTGGATTCCATACAACACATGTATATAATAGCAACGATAAATAATCAACCATCATCCAGAGTGCACCAAACAACTGCATAAGCATTAAACATAAATAATTAACGCTTATACAGTCTGTCAACCAATCGATCGACATACAGCTAAATAATTGGGATTAGTGTACACCAAATATCTTCCCAACACCCGTGTGGGGTTTCAAATCAACAAACACAGATTTTTATTTGTGTAGTTGGGCGATGTGTAAAATTTATCATCCCAATCAATATCAATCAAATGGGTGTACATAAACAAATTGTCCGATTTGTTTATAAATATTTATTTTATATACACGTTAAAAATTATATTTTTAACTCTAAAATATTTATTCATTCCACATCACACAATAAAATTTCACAACACATCAATCAAATAAACAAGTCATCCATGGTCTGTGGACGACGGGTGTCGGGTGCTGCTAAGCACCATCTGCATCCTAGTATATATTTCAAACTAGAAGTTAGAATAAAAGTGAGGAGTTCTCACCTTTGGGATCCACTCCGCCAGTTTTAATTCTGAATTTCTGAACCGTTTGGTTTTGTTTGAAATTCCAATGCAGTCCTTACCACGTTGGACATAATAAAAATTATATTTTTATTTCAAATCCATGTGTAAAAATCACATTCTTAACACAATATTTACATTGTAAAAATCTTATTTTTATATTGTTATACATATCATAAAAATCGAATTTTTATTATATTGCTACATATATAAAGATCACATTTTCATATCATTATTCATCTAATAAAAATTGAATTTTTATAACGATGTCTAGATAATAAAAATCACATTTTTATCTTGTCACTGTCTATATAAAAATCATATTTTTATATATAAAAATCATATTTTGATTACGCTATTCATATAAATAAAAAATATATTTTCATTTCAAATCTACATATATAAAAATCGTATTTTTATTTTGCTAATCATATAATAAAAATCATATTTTTATAATTCGGTTTCACATATAAAAATCATATTTTGATTTAACCTACTTCATGATAAGAATCATAGCTTTTTACAAAATAAAAATCTTAGCTTTATATAAAATAAAAATCTAACCTTTATATAAAATAAAAATCTTATATCTAAAAAAATATTATATATATATATCAAAATCAGATTTTTTTTTACTAAGTTAAATAGCATTAAAAAGATAATCTAAACCAAACACACTTTTCTCCTTTTGCAAAAATCGAACTCTTAGATGAAGAGGGCCCCACCGCCGCTGTTGGTAGTCGGAGGAGGGCAGCGGAGCTGTTGCAGGTGGGGGTGGGCTCGACTAGGCAGTCTGGTGGTCGGAGGCATGGTTTTTGGTGGGTTTTAAATCGATTTAGGGTTTGTGGGGGAGTTCGAAGGGGCGGAAGAGAGAGTGGAGGAGGAGGGGGAAGGGCAGAGGTCTCGCCAGTGGTGGGGGAAGACCTTGGTGGCGGCGGCGCATCGATGAAAAAGGGGACGACGGGGAGCGGTGCAATTCTTTTTTTATTTCGATCTGTTCTGAAGTGAACAACGTGGGGAGGAATAAAGGAGATAAAGGAGTTGACTTTTTTAATTTAATTATATATTTAATTAATTTAATCTACCAAAAAGTTATCTTCCCTTTCGAACTCCAATTGAGGCCCAATGACTGTCGTCCCTAGCTAACTACCCCCATTATGAACACAATGGGATATGTATCATAAGCTGATTTGATCGTTACAATTAGTTTTCATCAAAATCAAAATATAAATCTATATATTGAATTTGAACACGCATTTCAATTTACCGGGGCCACATACGGACTCTAAAAATTCCTAAAAAATATTTTCTAGCTTTGTATTGACGATACGGTCCTAACAAAACTAGTTTCGTCAAATTCTGAGACCGTTTGAAAAATGGCTACTTTCTGGTCGATCGAAATTGAGTGAAATTGTTAGGACACGTTTTACTTCGCCACCCTCACATATTGATTCAGAAATTTACGTATTTTGGAATCTAGCAATAACTTGACATCACGGATCCAACAAAAGTGGTTTCTTCGAAAACGAAGGTCATTTGCAAAATTTCCATTTTTAAGGGCCAAAAATCCCATAACGACTATTCTGAATTTTCAACTAGGCATAACTTTTTATTCCCGCTATGAAATTTCAATTTTTCGCATTCATTGGAAAGATATTTTCAAATAGATTCTAATATTTTTGGTTTCACCAAAATCCGATTTATGTTGAATCTTGTACATTCATTTGAACTTTGAAATCGAAATTTCAAACTACCGCGCCATTTTCAATTCCTTTTATAATTAAAAATAAATATTTATATTCTAACGTCGATCTATATAAATATATACGTTCTAATTCTATTCAAAATAAATTTCTCGTTATTATTATTTAAAATAATTCATTTTAAATATACAAAATTCACTAAAATTACCAAAATAAAATTTTAAATTGGCTTAGATTTCTGGGTTGTTACATCCACACTTTTCATGCAAAACACACACACATAAGTGTCGAATATGCCCACTTTTGTAGTAGTGTAATATATAGTTCATAAAATAAACGAATTAGAAACGAGAGTGTATATGAATTATTTTCGTAATATACTATGCATACTTGATTTTATAAGAATATTATATCCATTATGCATATAGGATCATAGTATATTAGACAAGAATAGAAACATGTGATGAATTTAGAACATCATATGATCATAAGTGTAGTAATCTTTGCAGCAATATTATATGATCCGGATATATGATAACCAAACAAACATAACATATATTACATCATAATATTATCATGAGTTGATATGAAACATCATCACAAGTTAACCCAAATTAATTTCACCAACATCATAAATAAGTTTCAAAATAAAACATTAACATACCCAACGTAGAACTAAGAGTGTTTAAAGCCAAAATATTATTTACACAAACTAAAACAAATTAAACTCAAACGTTCATTCTTCCCCACCATTATCATCATTGTCTTCATCGTCATCGTTTTCTTCCTTAGTGGACCATTCGAAGATAGTAGGTTCATAAACCTTAGAATAAGATGTATCGATGCAATCAATTTTATTCCAATTTTTTTATAGCAATCCCTTCATTGGGTTGAAGCAACTCTCCATTTTATCTTCCAAGTTTTTAATTTATTTTTAGAGTTTTAATTGATTGTTTGAAATAGTGATGATGGTTTTTTTGGATTTTCTTCTGGACTAATGATTTGAATTGTATCTTCATCATCCATAGTAACAGAATACGAGGACCTTTTGGAGGTTGTAGGCTTGGTCGGTTGTGCAACTTTATTTGTAATATTTATTTTCCATTGTTGAATTTAGATTATATTGAGAGTTTATGGCCTTGCGGGGATACGCACCAAGGCAAAGGTCTTTGCTCCAATCTCTTTAATCGAAGATGTCGTGGTTTCTACAAGCTTAACTTCTGAGTCAAGAAGGATTCAGATAATATAGACACCATAATGGATTGTCTTATATATTCTTTAATAAGTTTAATCGATAAACTCATCCATTATAATCTTAGCCCAATTCACTTGAACATTGTTGTAGATGGCATATAAAGTTAAAAATCTCTCTTATATACTTCTTCATAGCTACCGGTGCGTGGTTGTAAGGATCAGATCAAGGTACGGTGTAAAATGCGAGCTTGGGCTCGTAAAGCACTTGATTTTAATTTCAACATATCAACTAAGTTATCGGATAGGAATTGATGTGAAACTTCATCCCTTTCATCTGTATCAACATCGATATCATCTATATTAGTTCCTTCAAATGCACAATGTAGTATACGCCATAGGCGAGCAGTAGGGATAAACATAGAAATTCTGCAAACTTTTGATCAAATTACATTATTTTTATCCACGAAGTTTTCAAATCCAGATTCATGTTCGCTAGAAACAACTTAATAAGGAGATGATCTAATATCTAATTATTAGCATCAAAATCCATTAGAGATTCAAAATGAGTAGACTTTGCTATTTGCTGAATCTGATACTCAGTGAATTTAGAAAAGTTGATGAACGATCCTAGATAGAATTTTGAATCTTTCGTAGCTTTGAAACATTGAATAGCAACATCATTGTGTAGCCATTGCATGATCTGATCGTCAGAAGGACCTGTTTCTTCGAGTTTCTATCATCGAGGAGGAATGGTTTTATGTCGAAACCGAGTTTGTAGGATTTTGAGCTAATTTTCTCTTTTAGGTTTAGAGTTATGAAGGATATAAGAGTGATATACTTTTAAGTTTTAATGGGTTTTGGGTTTGTAAACCCTAAAAATAAATTTAAATGGATTCAGCTAGCTGTTTTAAAAATTCAATCAGCTGAACTAAGGTAAATTCCAAATAGAGAGCATATAGTATTTTCAGCTGGCTATTTTGATGAATCCAATCAGCTGAATTTTGGGCTCAACATTTTTGTATATCAGGACTATTCAGTCGACTGAATTTGATTTTTTATTTCTTAGTTGTGAACCTTTTTTTATTCTGAGTTTATGATTTAAAAAACTTATCGTTTTAGGTTTGTTTTAGAACAAGAAATTATATATATATAATTATTAACAATTTATATAATTGTATGTTTAATCCATATTTGATTTGTAATTTATATTATATTTTTATTTTAAATATAGGTGTAACGAACCGCAAATCCGTACCAATTTGAGCTGATAAATATCCTACACATTCAACTCAAAATGCACGGAAATACGAATCTTTAATAGAAAGAAATGAGAGGATGAGATAGAAAAGATAGAACTAATAGAATAGAAGAAGAAGAAGAAGAACACAACTGAGTAGAATAAGAGTAAACACGAATCTCACAACGGAACGAATAAAATATAATATATAACATAACTTTGAAATACAAGTCTGTTTGTGTATACATACCATATCAGAGTATAACTCATATACATCACAGCGGAAATAATCCCTAAATAAATAAAGGTGAAGCCTCCTGCTTTGAGCTCCTCCAAGCGAATCTACAAAATCCTGAAACAATTTGACTGCCCGTACAAATTTGGGCACCCAAGAGTTTAGGGAAACAAACAAAATAAACTCTGGGTCAGTCATGGGACTGGTGTGAGTAAATTCCAACCATACGGTTTAACTTTGAAAATCCTTTTGAAACAAAAGGATAATAGTAAGACCAACCCACACCTAAACATGGACGGCTTTTACCTTACTATAACCCAAAATATTTTTGATATCAAAATCCAGTGATATTATGATAATGTCTAATCAAATAAATAACCAAATAGTAGAACCTTGCATCTCACGCTCTACATATATAGTATAAAATCAAAAACCGCAGGGCGCTTATTGGAGATTGGATTCCAACTATGACAAGGTATGGGACTACCTTCCGATGATGTATCTCTAGAGGCGAATACACCTGGGTTCAACAAGAACGTCTTGCAACCCGGCCCACACATGACCGACCACTCATTTCGCTTGAGTGTATCGAATGTATATCACCAACGGTTGGACTCAAACCACCGTTCCCGAATGGGCAGAATCGATAGATTTAGAAACAAAAGGAATTTCTCTAGATAGGTGATTATACACCCTAATGGGAGCGACCCACATAGCCATGCTGCCTGCCCGATTTTTGTCATTTCCCGGCTGTGAAGCTTGAGGCTACGTCTACCTTTTAGAACATCTGGCCACCATACACTTTGAATGCCAAATCGTCAAACCCGTCAAATCACTAGTTGATCTTCCCAAAAATATTACGGGTATAAAAGCTAAGAGAAACGAGTTTCTCCGCCACCAGACGTAATATCTTGACAAGATCGTCTTATGTGACCGTTGGGAATACTTTATCAGACATTCGTCGATACAAGTTGTCCTGGGACTGGACAAACAGAAAACACCATTCTAAAACAGGGCGACCCTTGCATTCTACTCCGTCTTCAATTGGTTTCAGCGTAATCTAATTCGCAGCGTTTTATGCCCATACGGAGTGGTTTCAGATAATATATCCAATCGGTCTCTCCGTATTGACAACGATGGTCAAAACACTTCGATAGTCGGTTATTTAACTATCGAAGTAAAAACAACATCCATTCAAACATCACACATCGCTGGCCCTTTCTACTATTTTCCCGTTTCCTATATCTTCCTAGATATTTTCTCAAAGCTCGTTAAGTCCTTCACGCTCTGGAAAACATTTCCAAATATTATAAAACCTTATTTTTTCATATTCTTGAAACCATATGTCATTTACGTTCGAAAACATTTCTCGCTTTTACACACTTCTTATTTTCTGTATATGCATTATTTATATTGGAAAATATTTCCAATTCCCAATATAACTATTTAATTCTACAATGATTGCTTTTCAAACATAATTCACTTTAAACCGCGAATGTTATCTCTCATAGAAACTGATCCCATTAAATCAAACCAACTTGGTTTTAACAATAAATATCACTATCGATTATATACATACAATTCGACAAAGCCAAATCCAACTGTATCACTTCTTCGGAAAAACATAATTATTTCCTTATCACTTGGCTAAGTGAGTTTCAAACCTCTCTAGGGAATTGTGCTATATCTCATAATCACGCTTAAGCTTGGTCAACAGCGCTAATTTATCGCTATAGTTCAAAACTTGTCAGACGCTGTAATATTCTTCTTTATAGCTAATCTCAACATAATAGTCACGCTTAAGCCTAGTCAACAGCGCTATTTTATCGCTATAGTTTACAGATTTGCAATACGCTACAATATTCCACTTTATAACTAATCCCGTCACCTCGTTCCGTTACAAAAATCTTGACATCTCTTTCTGTTACAAAAATCTTGACATCTCTTTCTGTTACAGAAATCTTGAATCTATTTCCATTACAAAAATATTGGCATCACTTTCCGTTACAAAAATATTGATATCTCTTTCCGTTACAAAAATATTGACATCTTTTAAATATGATTTTATGACGCCATATCCTTATTTGAAAACTCGGTTGTTTAAATTTATTTACATTGGCCATTAACTCTTCACCCCATCTTCCTTAAACATTTCTCTTTAAACTTCTCTTATCAAAAATCGATCACGTTCTTCGTCTTTTTAGCAATTTACTTCTCATTCGTATTATTATACCCAATTCAATAAAACATCTCAATATAAACTTAATACTAGTTTATAATAGAATTTCTATTATAATTTAAACTTTGCATTAATTATAAAGATATAATTTTTTAAAATTAACATCGTTGATTTGTCTGACGGTCAACCAACTTCTTAACAAAATGGGTTTATGGTTGACTGTCGCTGATATCTTTTATTTACCAAATCAACATAACGTTGAATGTCCATTCAACACGGTTCAAACAGTGCACAAACAATACAATTAAATATTTAGGAATCCGGTTGAGTTCCTCCAACCGATTTCCGCATCCACAGATATTAGTCAAATCAGTATCAACCAATGATGTGTACATATGCAACGATATATGTTTATTTCAACCAATTTAACTGTAATTTACCTAATCAAACATCACACAACATTCAACCACTATTTAAAATATGATTAAAATATTTTAAATAAAACAGAGTTAGTGAATTTACTCACCTTTGCGCGTTAACCGTTAAATAACGATTTGCGTCAGTTGATGAAATCAGATGTTTAATTCCTGGTCATTCTTTAACCCGTGTCTTCATCTCCTAGTCTTCCTGTTTCCTGAAGAAATTCCTGTCGCACCTTTCCTTTTTATTTCTCTGACTATGTCACCTTTGCCTGACATCCGCCGCTAGCGCCCTCTTTTGTTACTGCGTTCTCCGATCCGTAGCAACACACCAGCAACCGACGGACAGAACTGACACCGCATCTCCTCATGTTGGCACCGCCACCATAGTTGACCGGCTTAGCCATACTCCATCTCATCGCGGTGCCAACTACCATTCATCAATTAACATTTTTATTTATTTATTTTGATCCTTCTTTCCTATTACCCTCCTTCAAACTCACATTGGCAGAATAAATCCACCACACATGTGGCTTACTGCCTGGATCTCTAAATCAATGTCCCAACCCTCAACTAGTTGACTTCCAGTTGCTTCCAACGCATGTATTATATTTTCATTTCCGTGCTCACTGTTACTCCACCCCAACCACGTGCTACTCGCACGTCCTCCCATAACCGCAACTTAAAGGAACATAGCTTCCTTCTTCCTTTTTATTAAATATCGTGATCTGCTCCTCATTTTCTCCATTAGCCTCACGCCAGAAAGAACCCGCCTCACCCTGTACAAACCCAGATCCGCCAAAATACTTCCTTCTCCTTCAGTTATAGTGCTGCTCCAGTATTTCGAACATGAGCTTCATATATGATTTTATACGGCCGTGTCACTCCTTCACTTTTTTTTCTCTTTCTGTATGCGCATGCAGGTCTTCATTTTCATGATATCTGCTCCTCTTTTTGGCTCCTCACTTCACGGCACATCACACCACTGAACCCAGCGAGACACCCGACCAGAACAGAGGAGTCTACGGTAGCAGTGGCACTTCGATACATACATATATATTATAGTATTTTCTTTAGTGGAGATTTCATTTTGTAAAAATTTAGAGAAGCCATTAATATAGACTGTTATGTTCCTTGAGACAAATGAACAACAACTCGTGTATTTATATTGGCAAACTCCTTGGCACGTAAGTAATAGAATATAGGATGGCTTACTGTCGAGTTTAGGCATTAGGTATGCAGTCTCTCTTTTCTTAGAGTTGGGATATGCAGTTGTCATAGGCTTTATTCGCATTTTTCATTAGATATGACACGGCCCTGAAATGCTTTGCACAGCATGACTTACAAAGGCATGTGCAAGTGAAATGAAATATTTGTATGGCCTATGTTAGGCTTTGGTAATGTTAGTGCTTCAGATTTCCACGTGCATTCTTTATGTTTTACAAGGAGGACATGCGATTGTATATCCATAGGCCTGCTCAAAGATGGACAATATAGTTTGGGTTAGGTGACTTTGTATGCTATAGCCGTGTAGGGTGCCTGCAAGCATGAGCTGTTATGTCCAAAATAGGGTAGTACGAATTTGATATTTCATGTTGTTTTTTTTTTTTCTCTTTTCTTTGATGTGTTCGAATTCGATAGTGTGGATCAGCTATGATATCAAGCTAGGTGGTCCACATGTATTTTGATTTACATTCCCTGTGGTAGCCTATGTTATTAGGGAGAGGCTGTTGGATTTTGATGTGATATTACATTGCTGTGATATTTATATGTACCTTGTATAATATATTTTGATTTGCCTTCACAGTAGATTTTCATTTCGCAATGCATGTGCCTGTCTGCAGGGATCTAAGACAAGAGTGATCCTTTCCTTAGGCATTAAGCAACTGCCTTGGTAGATTAGATTCAATATTTCTTCTATAGGTTAGGGGTAGGTTATGGTCTGCCTTATGTGCAGCAGGGACGTATGGCCATGAAAGGATTGACGTTGATATGTTGATGGTAGGCATTATTTTATATTTTTGGTCAGAACATTGGTATGGTATTGCCTCGGTAGCCATGACGTCCATTTAATTTGATGAAGATAAACTAAGGGATCGGTATGAGTTTCATTTAATGTCCATAGATATTTGTTAAGTATTTGTGGTGACGATAGTGTAAAATTTCGTTCATTTACTGACCGCTACGGACAGTGATAAAAATACCGTCATGTCCAGTGAGGTTCCACGATCCCAAAAATATAATAATATCGGTAGTTTAACTTATATTGTTAAACCCCGAAATACTGATACTGGGTGCAAAATACTCCAAATAAAAAGTTGCACATTTAATTAATTAAAATTTACAGTAAAATTCTAGAAATTAAATTATCACTATGTCTCAAAAGAACCTTATCCAAATTCGAAACCGATATCTAGTTATACCAAATAAACCGTTACGGTCGATAAGCGATTCTACAGCGACTATTTGAATATTTGATTTGGACATATCTAGCAATCTATACGACGAAATTTCCATTTTTCACTTCCGCTAACGAAATATAATCAAACAGATTCCAACGGTTCTTATTTTGAAAAAAATCCGACTAATAACGGGTTCGGTATACTCAGTTGAAGTTCAGAACGCTAAATTACGAACTGCAGCGTCGTTATGAGCTCGTTTATATTTAATATATATTTTTATACGTTCAACTTCGTTTTAATTAATATATAAATCAACTTATATTATGAATTCAATATTTAAACTGATTAAAATATTAAAATATAAACCGATAAAAATGCGGGATGTTACATTCCTTCCCCCTTAAAATAATTTCGTCCTCGAAATTGTTAAGATGGGGAAAATGCTACAATCTCTGTTGCAAACAGGTTAAAATCTTTTTGGTTTACTTCAAAATTTCAGTTTTCAACTAAACTGATCAAAATATTAATTCCCTTCTTTGTAACGAAAATTTTCAAAATTCTGAAAATTTTCCAACATTTTAATTTTCAGAGAATTTCGTCAAACCCTCCGCTGCACGGTTCATTCGGTACTACTACAACACGCCACTCTGGCCTTCTCCCTTTATTGGGCATCCAACTTTCTCGCTTCCATTTGCAATCCGTTCAGCATACCCAAATGCATCTCCAACCGATCTCCAGTCAGTTTATTCTCAATCAATAATCCCAGCACAAATTTCTTATTCAAACTCTAGTTCAATTCCAATTTCAAATAATCAAATTTCCCAACCAAGTTGGTTCCATTCCCAATCTCAATTCACAACTCAACTACTTTGCCAAGTCAAATCCTTATTCCAGTACGATTTCCACTTATTTGGTTTCAATTCAACTCAAATTTTATTTGACTTATTTAAATTCGCTGTTTATTTACTTCATAAGTAAATTTTAAATTTCAAAATTCAAATTCCTAGGGTTTTCATTTCAAATTAGTTTGAAATAATATACATATATATATTCATAACATAGCAATTCAGAACATTTGAATTTTTAACAACTCGTTTTCTCAAAACAACTCAAAACAAAATCTTTGGTAGTAATCCGTCACTTAGAACCTCGAAAATGAACACCGATGATGTCCGGATCATCATCGGAATTATTTTCCAGAAATCGAAGTGAGTTCAATACTATATTACTTTCAAAACTCGTTTGTAAATACTTCCTTTCAAATATCTTTCAGAATGCTTGAAAAACAATCTCAAATCTCCCCAGGATTTTAAATTTCTATATATTTAACCCTTTTCCAAGTTTCCAGGGTTTATTTCAATTCTGGATTTAAATTTGGATTTAGTCCATTAAATTTCACAAATTACATTATACAAGTTCTGATGGGTTATTTACGTACCCGTCTTAATTATAATCTTATTTGATTATAATCACAACGAATATATCCAATATATTAAATAATTCCAATAATATATTTTCTTTATATCAAAATATATTTTTGGTAAAATCATTTCATTTACCCAGCTTTCAAAACAATACCATGTCGAATTACTCTGTTCAAGAGTTTAGAAACACCTATCAATAAAGTTTGCAATCCAATATCGATTAGAATATATAAACCACTCGACAAACCAATCAACACAATATAAAATGGTTTTTATATAAATTTACAAATACGCGCTCATATATATACACTAAAACTCAATCTAGAGTATTACTAACTCCATCTCTATTGAGTCACGCCACAGAGCCAAGGTAATCACTTAACCTTCACCTCTGATACCAACTGTAACGACCCGCAAATCCGTACCAATTTGAGCTGATAAATATCCTACACATTCAACTCAAAATGCACGGAAATACGAATCTTTAATAGAAAGAAATGAGAGGATGAGATAGAAAAGATAGAACTAATAGAATAGAAGAAGAAGAAGAAGAACACAACTGAGTAGAATCAGAGTAAACACGAATCTCACAACGGAACGAATAAAATATAATATATAACATAACTTTGAAATACAAGTCTGTTTGTGTATACATACCATATCAGAGTATAACTCATATACATCACAGCGGAAATAATCCCTAAATAAATAAAGGTGAAGCCTCCTGCTTTGAGCTCCTCCAAGCGAATCTGCAAAATCCTGAAACAATTTGACTGCCCGTACAAATTTGGGCACCCAAGAGTTTAGGGAAACAAACAAAATAAACTTTGGGTCAGTCATGGGACTGGTGTGAGTAAATTCCAACCATACGGTTTAACTTTGAAAATCCTTTTGAAACAAAAGGATAATAGTAAGACCAACCCACACCTAAACATGGACGGTTTTTACCTTACTATAACCCAAAATATTTTTGATATCAAAATCCAGTGATATTATGATAATGTCTAATCAAATAAATAACCAAATAGTAGAACGCTTGCATCTCACGCTCTACATATATAGTATAAAATCAAAAACCGCAGGGCGCTTATTGGAGATTGGATTCCAACTATGACAAGGTATGGGACTACCTTCCGATGATGTATCTCTAGAGGCGAATACACCTGGGTTCAACAAGAACGTCTTGCAACCCGGCCCACACATGACCGACCACTCATTTCGCTTGAGTGTATCGAATGTATATCACCAACGGTTGGACTCAAACCACCGTTCCTGAATGGGCAGAATCGATAGATTTAGAAACAAAAGGAATTTCTCTAGATAGGTGATTATACACCCTAATGGGAGCGACCCACATAGCCATGCTGCCTGCCCGATTTTTGTCATTTCCCGGCTGTGAAGCTTGAGGCTACGTCTACCTTTTAGAACATCTGGCCACCATACACTTTGAATGCCACATCGTCAAACCCGTCAAATCACTAGTTGATCTTCCCAAAAATATTACGGGTATAAAAGCTAAGAGAAACGAGTTTCTCCGCCACCAGACGTAATATCTTGACAAGATCGTCTTATGTGACCGTTGGGAATACTTTGTCAGACATTCGTCGATACAAGTTGTCCTGGGACTGGACAAACAGAAAACATCATTCTAAAACAGGGCGACCCTTGCATTCTACTCCGTCTTCAATTGGTTTCAGCGTAATCTAATTCGCAGCGTTTTATGCCCATACGGAGTGGTTTCAGATAATATATCCAATCGGTCTCTCCGTATTGACAACGATGGTCAAAACACTTCGATAGTCGGTTATTTAACTATCGAAGTAAAAACAACATCCATTCAAACATCACACATCGCTGGCCCTTTCTAATATTTTCCCGTTTCCTATATCTTCCTAGATATTTTCTCAAAGCTCGTTAAGTCCTTCACGCTCTGGAAAACATTTCCAAATATTATAAAACCTTATTTTTTCATATTCTTGAAACCATATGTCATTTACGTTCGAAAACATTTCTCGCTTTTACACACTTCTTATTTTCTGTATATGCATTATTTATATTGGAAAATATTTCCAATTCCCAATATAACTATTTAATTCTACAATGATTGCTTTTCAAACATAATTCACTTTAAACCGTGAATGTTATCTCTCATAGAAACTGATCCCATTAAATCAAACCAACTTGGTTTTAACAATAAATATCACTATCGATTATATACATACAATTCGACAAAGCCAAATCCAACTGTATCACTTCTTCGGAAAAACACAATTATTTCCTTATCACTTGGCTAAGTGAGTTTCAAACCTCTCTAGGGAATTATGCTATATCTCATAATCACGCTTAAGCTTGGTCAACAGCGCTAATTTATCGCTATAGTTCAAAACTTGTCAGACGCTGTAATATTCTTCTTTATAGCTAATCTCAACATAATAGTCACGCTTAAGCCTAGTCAACAGCGCTATTTTATCGCTATAGTTTACAGATTTGCAATACGCTACAATATTCCACTTTATAACTAATCCCGTCACCTCGTTCCGTTACAAAAATCTTGACATCTCTTTCTGTTACAAAAATCTTGACATCTCTTTCTGTTACAGAAATCTTGAATCTATTTCCGTTACAAAAATATTGGCATCACTTTCCGTTACAAAAATATTGATATCTCTTTCCATTACAAAAATATTGACATCTTTTAAATATGATTTTATGACGCCATATCCTTATTTGAAAACTCGGTTGTTTAAATTTATTTACATTGGCCATTAACTCTTCACCCCATCTTCCTTAAACATTTCTCTTTAAACTTCTCTTATCAAAAATCGATCACATTCTTCGTCTTTTTAGCAATTTACTTCTCATACGTATTATTATACCCAATTCAATAAAACATCTCAATATAAACTTAATACTAGTTTATAATAGAATTTCTATTATAATTTAAACTTTGCATTAATTATAAAGATATAATTTTTTAAAATTAACATCGTTGATTTGTCTGACGGTCAACCAACTTCTTAACAAAATGGGTTTATGGTTGACTGTCGCTGATATCTTTTATTTACCAAATCAACATAACGTTGAATGTCCATTCAACACGGTTCAAACAGTGCACAAACAATACAATTAAATATTTAGGAATCCCGTTGAGTTCCTCCAACCGATTTCCGCATCCACAGATATTAGTCAAATCAGTATCAACCAATGATGTGTACATATGCAACGATATATGTTTATTTCAACCAATTTAACTGTAATTTACCTAATCAAACATCACACAACATTCAACCACTATTTAAAATATGATTAAAATATTTTAAATAAAACAGAGTTAGTGAATTTACTCACCTTTGCGCGTTAACCGTTAAATAACGATTTGCGTCAGTTGATGAAATCAGATGTTTAATTCCTGGTCATTCTTTAACCCGTGTCTTCATCTCCTAGTCTTCCTGTTTCCTGAAGAAATTCCTGTCGCACCTTTCCTTTTTCTTTCTCTGACTATGTCACCTTTGCCTGACATCCGCCGCTAGCGCCCTCTTTTGTTACTGCGTTCTCCGATCCGTAGCAACACACCAGCAACCGACGGACAGAACTGACACCGCATCTCCTCATGTTGGCACCGCCACCATAGTTGACCGGCTTAGCCATACTCCATCTCATCGCGGTGCCAACTACCATTCATCAAATAACATTTTTATTTATTTATTTTGATCCTTCTTTCCTATTACCCTCCTTCAAACTCACATTGGCAGAATAAATCCACCATACATGCGGCTTACTGCCTGGATCTCTAAATCAATGTCCCAACCCTCAACTAGTTGACTTCCAGTTGCTTCCAACGCATGTATTATATTTTCATTTTCGTGCTCACTGTTACTCCACCCCAACCACGTGCTACTCGCACGTCCTCCCATACCCGCAACTTAAAGGAACATAGCTTCCTTCTTCCTTTTTATTAAATATCGTGATCTGCTCCTCATTTTCTCCATTAGCCTCACGCCAGAAAGAACCCGCCTCACCCTGTACAAACCCAGATCCGCCAAAATACTTCCTTCTCCTTCAGTTATAGTGCTGCTCCAGTATTTCGAACATGAGCTTCAGATATGATTTTATACGGCCGTGTCACTCCTTCACGTTTTGTTTCTCTTTCTGTATGCGCATGCAGGTCTTCATTTTCATGATATCTGCTTCTCTTTTTGGCTCCTCACTTCACGGCACATCACACCACTGAACCCAGCGAGACACCCGACCAGAACAGAGGAGTCTACGGTAGCAGTGGCACTTCGATACATACATATATATTATAGGATTTTCTTTAGTGGAGATTTCATTTTGTAAAAATTTAGAGAAGCCATTAATATAGACTGTTATGTTCCTTGAGACAAATGAACAACAACTCGTGTATTTATATTGGCAAACTCCTTGGCACGTAAGTAATAGAATATAGGATGGCTTACTGTCGTGTTTAGGCATTAGGTATGCAGTCTCTCTTTTCTTAGAGTTGGGATATGCAGTTATCATAGGCTTTATTCGCAGTTTTCATTAGATATGACACGGCCCTGAAATGCTTTGCACAGCATGACTTACAAAGGCATGTGCAAGTGAAATGAAATATTTGTATGGCCTATGTTAGGCTTTGGTAATGTTAGTGCTTCAGATTTCCACGTGCATTCTTTATGTTTTACAAGGAGGACATGCGATTGTATATCCATAGGCCTGCTCAAAGATGGACAATATAGTTTGGGTTAGGTGACTTTGTATGCTATAGCCGTGTAGGGTGCCTGCAAGCATGAGCTGCTATGTCCAAAATAGGGTAGTACGAATTTGATATTTCTTGTTGTTGGTTTTTTTTTCTCTTTTCTTTGATGTGTTCGAATTCGATAGTGTGGATCAGCTATGATATCAAGCTAGGTGGTCCACATGTATTTTGATTTACATTCCCTGTGGTAGCCTATGTTATTAGGGAGAGGCTGTCGGATTTTGATGTGATATTACATTGCTGTGATATTTATATGTACCTTGTATAATATATTTTGATTTGCCTTCACAGTAGATTTTCATTTCGCAATGCATGTGCCAGTCTACAGGGATCTAAGACAAGAGTGATCCTTTCCTTAGGCATTAAGCAACTGCCTTGGTAGATTAGATTCAATATTTCTTCTATAGGTTAGGGGTAGGTTATGGTCTGCCTTATGTGCAGCAGGGACGTATGGCCATGAAAGGATTGACGTTGATATGTTGATGGTAGGCATTATTTTATATTTTTGGTCAGAACATTGGTATGGTATTGCCTCGGTAGCCATGAAGTCCATTTAATTTGATGAAGATAATCTAAGGGATCGGTATGAGTTTCATTTAATGTCCATAGATATTTGTTAAGTATTTGTGGTGACGATAGTGTAAAATTTCGTTCATTTACTGACCGCTACGGACAATGATAAAAATACCGTCATGTCCAATGAGGTTCCACGATCCCAAAAATATAATAATATCGGTAGTTTAACTTATATTGTGAAACCCCGAAATACTGATACAGGGTGCAAAATACTCCAAATAAAAAGTTGCACATTTAATTAATTAAAAATTACAGTAAAATTCTAGAAATTAAATTATCACTATGTCTCAAAAGAACCTTATCCAAATTCGAAACCGATATCTAGTTATACCAAATAAACCGTTACGGTCGATAAGCGATTCTACAACGACTATTTGAATATTTGATTTGGACATATCTAGCAATCTATACGACGAAATTTCCATTTTTCACTTCCGCTAACGAAATATAATCATACAGATTCCAACGGTTCTTACTTTGAAAAAAATCCGACTAATAACGGGTTCGGTATACTCAGTTGAAGTTCAGAACGCTAAATTACGAACTGCAGCGTCGTTATGAGCTCGTTTATATTTAATATATATTTTTATACGTTCAACTTCGTTTTAATTAATATATAAATCAACTTATATTATGAATTCAATATTTAAACTGATTAAAATATTAAAATATAAAAAGATAAAAATGCGGGATGTTACAATAGGACTCATATTTTTTATTCAAATCTTAATAATACTTATTGACGATAGATATTTTGTAGACAAGGAAAAAATAAAATGAATAAAGAAAAATTATGGGAATTTATATAGAAATTGTGGAAGAAGATTTTTTAGAATTTTTTTCTTCTTAGTCTCTTTGTTTACTGCAAAATTTGTATCCCAAGAATTTGGATTATAACGGAGGTCGTTGCAGACTTGGATATAGTGGATTAGAAAAGGATGAAGGATCGTGAATATCCTTCTTGATGGTTTTGTAGACTCTTAAAGCTATTTGTTCTAAAAAGTTAATCTTCTCGTTGTAACCTTTTGTTCAAAATATAATTCACGTTGAAGATTGAGTCGTTGCCATTGAAAGTGAAGGTTATCATCAATCTTCTCTTTTGTTAATGGTGAGATGGCTATTGCTCATTTAGATTTCTTATTTTCAGGTGTATAACCGGTATGATATAACGACCATTTATAATCCTAATCTTGTTTTGGAGTTGGAATTTTAATTGGAGATGACGATGGTGACAACTTGGATGAATTCGAGTGTAAAGACATTATGGGTTTCTTGTAATTGAGTTTGTATAAAACATTGATATTATACAATGTTTTTAAAAACTTAAACGTTTGAGCTTAATTTTTAGCTAGAATATCCTAAATTCCGTGGTTCTGCAAAAAAGAGAAAGTTTGAACCATCTATATTATATAAATAGAATTTTAACATTAGTGGTTAAAAATTGATGATTCAAGTTTTTTTTAACATTAGTATACTATTATATTCTGAATACATAAGAAACAACTAATAGCCAAATGGAAAGGATATGTGACTAGTATTCGAGTCCTGTTGATGCAATAATGAAACTTTTTGAACGATACCAAATGAAAATTTTTATTTTAAGCAAAATTCTAGAATTCTTTTATAAATCTTTAAATGATACTACACCTAGTTCTCCCTTAAATTTTATAAACACTTTTTTGAGTAAATGTTTTGTAAAAATATCTACTATTTGATTTTCAGATGATACAAATTCTAAATTTATTACTTCTTTTTCTATATTATAATGTAAAAAATGATGATGAATATTTATATATTTGGTTCAAGGGTGATTAACTGGATTTTTAGATGAATTTATCGCACTAGTATTATCAAAATAAATAGTTCATTTTGATAAATTTATAATAAAATCTTTAATTGTTTGCTGCATGTATATAACTTTAGCATAAGCCAAAGCTGCTGATATATATTCAGCTTTACACATAGACAGTTAAACACAATTTCGTTTCTTGCTAGACCAAGAGACTAGTGATTTGCCAATAATGTGACACGTACCACTTGTACTTTTTCGATCCGTCCACGATCCTCCAAAATCAGCTTCATTGAAGCATACTAATTCAAAAGAACAATCTTTCAGGTATAAAAGTATGAAGTCTTTGGTGGTGCTTAGATAATGTAATATACATTTTACTGCTTGTAAGTGTGATTCCTTTTGATTAGCTCGAAATCGTGCACATAAACAAACAATCATCATTATATGAGGTCTAGTTGTTGTTAAATTAAATAAGGATCCTATCATACTACGATATAACTTTTGGTTAACACTTTTACCATTTTCATCTCATCGAGATGTGTTGTTGTACTCATAGGAGTTGGTTTAGCAGAATCATTTTCCATTCCAATATGTTTTATTAGGTTATTACAATATTTTTCTTGAATAATAAAGATACTATTAGATAACTGTTTAATTTGTAGACTAAGAAAAATAAGATAATTCTCCTATATAGGACATTTCATATTCCTTTTTCATATTCCATGATTCAAATCCATTGGCTTTGCATATAGATTATCATTCGTGTATCCCAAGAACTATGTTTAAGCCATTAAAAAGCGGAGGTGGTGCAATGGATTGACCTTCTGTATATTTAGTGTAAATTTAGGAGTAGATATCAAATAAGCTTTTTCTGATTATAAGATAACCTTCTTTGATACCAAATGAAAAGAGTAATAGTATCGAGTAATATGGAAATACGTGTAGTATATGTGTGTGTAGAATTATTGGTAAGGTCATATATTATTTTTGATATATGCTAGTAAGTATTTAATGAGATAAATACTTAGAAATGATATCACAAATAAGCAATATAAAAGCAGTAAATAAAGTAAAGAATAGCATGAATTTTCATACTAGTTCAAAGCACCATCCTAAGTCAAGTCCCAGACTCCTTCTTGAGTTTAACTAATCAACACCCTCACTTAACTTGGAGAAACAGGTATTACAACACCTGTGCAGCAGAACAGGGAACTAAGTTGTAGAGCAAAATTTCGCCTCAGGAGCCAAAGAGGACTTCTTGTTTAAGCAGCAGAATAGGATTTCAATAAATACAAAAGGTTGTTTGATTGTATATGTGCTCTTGATAACATGGATAAGCCACAGTTTGAGTACACCCTTCTTCTAAACTTCCCCTTCATATATATATTTGAAAGAAAGTGAAGAATAAAGAAGGAAAGTGATTTACAATCACTGAAAGTATAATATTTGAAAGCACAAGTGAATATATAATAGAAATAGTTCAGAATCAAAGAATAATTAATTCATGAAATTTCGACGATTAAAACAAGTGATTTTGAAGTATACTTCTAGTAAATAAAAGGTTTCAATTATTCGTGAATTTTTTTAATCAAAATATATAGTCATAACTCTTGGATTAAAGAGTTATGACTCTTTAAAATGTCCCAACCCTTCAGATCAGTTGGCTGAATTTATAATTTAGTTAGCTGAAAAATAGCTAGAATTTAACAATATGTGTGCATGTGCATCAATCATGATATTTAGTTGCCTGATTTGAAAATTCAGCTAGCTGAATATTCAAACTCAAAAGTTTGAGTATTCAGCAATCAACCAGCTGAATTTTCAGTTCAACCAGCTGAAGCACAGGACTTATGCTCATGTGTTTCAGCCTTTTGAAATATAAAATCGTTATATATATGTGTATACACACACACACACACATACACACTCTAGGAGAGATTTTAACAATAAAAACTAACTACATATATACTTGAATACATTACGAATATACCAGTATATCTTCTTATCGCATCTACATGTATTTAGGCTATATTCTTCTCCTTTATCCTGTAAAAGATGTTAGCAAATAATATTGTCGATATATGGTTATCGCAATAAAAAAACTAGTCCAAAAATGGAGGTTCTAACAGATTCTATCAATTGCACGCCCAGACCGATGGTAAGTGGTAACACATAGCCGCAACTACTGCCTACCTCAAACAACGCTCCAGTAATCAAAGGGACCTAATCAAATCACAAAGTAATAGATATGGTATCGAAGAAGTGTGTCTGATAAGAGGTGCTACCTCTATTAATCATGGTATAGCTCACGTTTTAGTCATTTTAATTATGACCCGAAGATCAAGGCTATCCATCCTAGTTCTCTTACTTCATTCGAATATGATCGCCAAACCAACCTATTTCATTCTAGATTCTCCACAACATGCATAATTGTTATAGTGGTATCAATGCTAGCTAAGAGTATGCCAATACCAACTCCGGTCTCTTTAACAACTAAACGCTTTTTTCACACCATAGTCGTTTATATTTGAAATCATATTTAAAATATCATAAATCAAATAATAACAATATAGTGTTTTATATTTAAACACTTAAGTCCAAATACTTCAATGTCATAAATCGTACATCAAATCATTTCACTACTTGATTAAGTTCAAAATTTCAGACTTCATATTCACATAATGGTTTATTTGCAAATTACATTTTGCTTTCACATTTCTATATCTCATATGTCATTATTTCAAAAATAATTATATTAACATTCTAGATTCGATAGCTTGGACTGGAAACAACTTTTATATAAAATTGTAAATATAATATAAAATAGTCGTAATTAAAGTAATTATATTTGTTCAAAATAGTTTGATTTAAAAATAAATAAATAATATATAATAGTTAATTTTAAGAAATATGTTACAATTAATTTATTTATAGATGCATATTACTTAAGTTAAAAATAGTTACATTAAAATACTTATAAAATAATAGTTGACTTTAAATAATATAATTTAAATATAAGATAATACAAATTCCATATAATTCAAAATAGTCCTGTCCAAACCATTGTTTCGCATTTCCAAAGTTCAATTTGTTTAAATTTAGGTTTTCAAATTTTCAATTCAATTAATTTAATTAATTGATCAAGATATTCTTAAATTTAATTTAATTCAAAATAGTATTCAAGTTGGATTATTCGATTTTATTATTAAGATTCACATTACCTTTAAATCACATCTTAATAATTCCATATCAATTAGATCTATGTTTTCAATTTAATTGATTATAAATATTTTAACTTTGGTTGTATTTAGATTCAAAACATTTACTTAATATGTTGTTTGAGTTATCTCCTTATGTGGAGTTTATTGTAATTTCCTTGGCAACAATTAATGTCTAGTTTTCCTTTGGTTCTTCCATGAAAACCTATAAAGTGATAGTACACCATGCGTGGTGTCAGTGGAGTAGGTGGTCCACTCTAAAAAGCGCGTTTTTGGACGGTCCACACTAAAAACCGTGTGTGGTAGGTAGACAATTTGTCTACCTCCTATAATATTTATATTTATTATTTGTTATAATAAAAAATATTAGGGATCACTATAAAAACTGGTCGACTTGGCAAAAAAAGCAACTACTTAATAAATTATTATCTAATCAATTTTTTAAATATCAAAATCATAACAATTCATAAAACACATTCATTATTTTCCAAATCACATCTTAAAATCAGTTTATCTTAACTTCATAAACTTCTATATTAAAAGACATATTTATTTACTTATATAATAATTTAAATTATTTGAATTCTAAATAATATTATAATCTAGATTCTTAAATTTATACTTTAAAAACATATGTTAACTTATAAATTAAATTTTGTATAACATATAATCTAAATTTAAAGCTTTATTAAATTATCAAAATATAAGTTTAAATAGAGTTCTAAATTTGGATTCTAAAATACTTTTACTAAATCATAATATTTTTGTAAATTTAGAAAATATTTTCAAAATAGACCAACGGTGTTCCTATATGATCCTCTACCTAGGCCAAGCGATACATGCATGTATATATATATCATTTCAATCCATTTAATATTCAATTTACGGTTATTTATCATTTCTATGTACATCGCAATAAATCAGTTTAAATTCCTAAATCTATACAGTAGTTCGAGTATATATTATTTCAAACCATAGCAAGAGCAAAATAAATATAACACTATAGATATTACACATGCATCATAATATATCACAACAATCAAACATTATATGCAAATAATTCGCGTCATATATATATATATATGTATGTATGTATGTATATGTCAAAAGTGTGTATGTCACATGTGCCCAAATTTATAACAAACAAATCAGGTTTGTAGAGAAATCCTAACATTTCATATGTCATTTCAACATGTGTCAATTTATTAAATGAAAATGTTAACCGTGAGTGGGGTTTCTCACCTTGCATAAAAAATAAAAGGAAGACGATGTAGGCTTAGATTAACACTAATATGGAAGCTAGCATGACACAAGCAAGCGCGATCGAATCAAACTACTGACTTGAATCAAAATTCCTCAGCGACAAATCAACACAAGCTCTACGCACAAAATCAATACTTTTCTTATTTTATAATATAGACATATATCTGCATGAAGAAATATATTTATATATATATTATATAATATTTCACACAAATATTTCTCCAATTAACGGTTATTAGGATTGAACAATAGATTTCACACATCTCATTCTTATACACTACCACTTCACCACAACATTTCATAATTCTAAACAAAAATACATACACAAACATACACAGAATAACTCATACGACACCTACACAGATACACAATAGGGTAGGGGGACTTTGGCTGAGGAAGATGGATTTAGATATTTACCAAAATTTACAAAAACTAAACAATTTTTTAAATCAATTTGAAATTTAATTTCGAACAAGCTAACCTAAGAATTTGGAAATTTCATAAACTGAAAAGTTGATGCAAATTCTTTTCTCTTCAATTCTAGAAAAAATGAAAAACTATTTTTCAGCAAAAATTGAAAATAATACGACCAAAATAATGATAGATAAATTTTCGAATAAAAAATTTGGGCCAGAAAATGTGTCCGGATGATTCATGATTTCAGCATAGAATATTTTGGAATACGAAAAAGTTGTCAACATGAAAATTGCAGCTATTTCAATTTTACCAAAACTAAAAGGAGAAAAATTGAATTTGGATTTTCTAACAAGAAGTTAAGGCCTCTGCAACATAGGTCAAATATGGAAAAAAAAAGGTAAAAAGTCTTTGGTTTCAAAGGGAAAAGTGGTGATGGTTAAGGTGGGAACCGCTTGCTAGAGGCAGAGGAAGGTAGGCCAGATTAAATGTGGAGGTCATAGTGGCGATGGAAGAGGAGGAGGACAAGGGGAGAAAGGCAACCATAGAGAAAACAATGGTGGTTAGAAATTCTAGATCTAGGTTTGAAATATTGAAATTTAAAAATTGAAATTAGAATAAAGAGAAGAGAAATTTGAATATAAATTAAATTATGAAAATAATTTTTTTCCTTGATACAATTTGAGATGAGAAAGAATTTATATAGAGAAAAATATGTTGAGGAAAAAAAGTAGAGGAGGAGGAAGAAGAAATTCAGTGAATAGAAATGAGGAGTGCAAAGGGAAAAGTTCCATATTTTAATTTTCTCAAAGTCTACTCAAATTAAAAAACATAACTTGATTATAATGTGGTGAGATGGGAAATATTTCCCAAGAAACCAAAGGAAGACTAGTAATAATTCAGAAAAGATGAAGAGAAGTATGTGATTTTTATATGTTCGTGAAAATGAGTGTTACAAAATATTAAATGATAACTTAATAAAAGATGTCCCCACAAATTCAATTCATCCACTTAAAATTCAGTACTAGAAAATACTAGTAAGAATGTAAAGGTGGATATCAATAACGTACATATTTAATATATATATATATATATGTATGTATGTATGTATGTATGTATGTATGTATGTATGACAAATGCCATCCGTTTTGCGTGTTTATACAGTTACAAACATGAATTCTGGAAAATGAGATTGAATATAATGAAACGAATTCATAAAAATAATATAAATTCAAAATTTAAAGCTTTTAAATTTTTAGCTTGAATTATTTTTTTTTAGCAAATTTCACCACAACTGACGGTTTCGAAAAAAAAATGTTTAATAGGTTTGGCAAATTAGTATGTTTAGTAATTAAGAGACGTTGTAAAAATTTAAGTTCTATGAATTTATTTAAATTCAAATAACACAAATAAGTTAGTTCAACAATTAGATTCTTATTTGATAGTTGTTTAGATTCACTGTTCAAATGCTATTTATTTTTGTTCATATATAAAGTCAAATTCACCTATTACATTATAACTAAAAATAAATTGGAATCTAAAAATTAATTTTTTAATTCCAATCAAATCATTAATTAAAAATCTATTTAAAATTCAGGTTGTTACAATCACCTTATGCAAACCTATTCGTCCTTGAAAAAAATGAGACAAGGAAAATAGAAATAAAGAAAATATATATACAAAATGAAGTTATACATGTTTATTAACTTACTTAAATCAAAGTATTGGAATATACTTAAATCAAAAATTTAGATATTTTCAAACATTTCAAATTTATTTTAAGTATCCACTCGACTTTACAACTAGCGCTATATATATATCACTTTGGAAGCCTGAAAATAAATAATGGTGATGCTGCAACAATTCTCCTAATCATTTTCAAGCGACTATAATGTGAATCTATATTCTATTTAGTACATATAGGATTTAACACATTTGTTGATCAGACGTATACCCAAATTAGTAAAGACTAATTTTAATGTCAAGTACATACTCGGAACATTTCCTATTTTCTATAATAAAATATATATATATATAATTTCCATATATAAATATATTTCAAATCATTTTATTATTACAAAATTTCAAATAGGAGAAAATTACATATCGCCCTTACTTACTTATTTTATTATATTTTTCACTCATAACATGTATTCAAATATAGCCAACTTATAATTACAAGAGAGATGATATAAAATTTCTCAATTATATATCCTTTATGGTTCTTAACTTATATTAATATTTCAATTAAGTTACCACTTCTAATTCATACATTAAATCGTCTTATATCTTGTACATAAATTCCATATTTTTCCAAGTTCATAATTTATTTTATATGCTTAAATATGAAATTTAAGTGAACACTAATCATTATCATGTCTGAGGGTTAGGACTTGCTTAATATTATACTTACAAATATTAGTCTACCGAATGAGTTTGTTATGTGTGTGTGTGTACACACTTCTAATTATCGTTCTTTTAAAAGTTTCATATTATACAAAATAAACCTTTATAAACCAATTAGTATTCTAATTTCTGCTCATTCAAAATCAAATCTATATTTCATGCCTATTTTAGTTAACTTTATCAATTTCAAAATATTTTGCAAACTTTTATGCATAAAGGGAATTTTGTTGTTATCTCCAAAGCAATTCATAAAATCAGTGGATGTCCTAAAATTATTGTTTACAAATCATCACCTTAAAATTCTCATTTGTGTGTATATATACACTTAGTATAGTATCATTCAGTTTCAAAATATATAATTCGTTACAACATTTTGAAATATCCATCTACGATAAGTTAAAAATTATCCTTCTTCATATGCAAATTAGTATTACTATTATTTCTACTTTAATATTTCTGTAACATCCCATATTTTTAGTGGTCAGATATTTAAATTATTTTAGTATTTTAAATATTATATTTTGAATATTAATGGATCTTAATATCGAATTCTGTTAACACCAAATTTCATACCAATCAAATATGAAGAAGTGGAAGCTTTAAGACCGAAAGGGTAAAGGAATATCGGACAGCGAAAACCATGTTTGCGGAGAAAAGAGTGAATCTAAAGAGTTACCGGAAGTGAAGTCCGAGAGCTACAGCAAAGCCACAGGGAAAAAGGGAAAAGCCGAAAATAGATTCCGGCAGCAAAGAAGAATCAGAACAAAACAATATCGGTCCAAAACCGACGGCTGAAGGTAGAAAGTAATATTGAAGAGTCCGAAAGGTCATGACAGAGGAAAGCTTAAGATCGATATGAAAAAAGAAGATATTGGCAAGATAATGCCAATGCTAAAAGGAGAACAGAGTAGCAACTCCGAAAGCATTACATCTGATACCGGAAGCTAATGACGAGAGGATTACTGAAAGCATGCAATCTGAAACATAAACAGGAGAAGGAAAGAGCTTGTCGATACCTGCTTGGTACCAACACCAACATCAAGAAGCATCTTCTACATCACCAAAAGGTATTTCGAAAGCCTACCTTTATAATTAAAGACGAATACATATGCTAAAAGCCAAAATTGGCACACTCCACCACTATTAAAGATTCCATAATACATTGCTTAAGCCGAAAGGAATGGAGGCGGACCGAGACCAGAGGTCCCGAAACCGAAAGATACCAAGACCATGCTCAAATTCCGAAACCAAACTAACAGAAGGTGTGGCATCGGAACCACTTTGAAGAAGTCCAAGATTGATATTCCGAAGGCAAAGGAGCATCCATGGAGACATATGATAGGAAGAAAGGCGACCGAAACCTTTTTGCTGCAACTGAAGTTCACAAGAGCAGCTGAACCTTGATTCTACATCCAAAAAGGGCTTCTGCTGAGTCCACAACAGTAGGGGACCTAGTGTGTCTATAAATAAGACCCCAGGGGTCTCATTTTTGGGGGATTCTCATTTTCCTCAGATGGAATTCTAATTCCTCAATCTTTTATCGTTTCTGGAGAGCAAACCCTAGATTGTAAATCAATTTGGGGATTTCTTATGTAACCTCCTCTATGAATAAAATCATGAAAGCCCTTAAAGTGGACATAGGTTCAAGTTGAACCGAACCACTATAAATTGTGTGTTCTTACTTTTTCTGCATACAATATTGTTCTTCAACATATTTCTGTGTGTATGCTACTATGCTATTCAATTATCATAATACCCTTCCATAAGCCGGTAGGTTCTTAGCAACTTAACGCTCTCCTCACGATATAAGCCTTTCTACACCAACTTCTCCCTAAGTCTTAAGTCATCGAGTACCCCTCCGTTAGCTTCCTACCCTGTAGTAAGCCTAGGCGATCCTTCGGCCAGCCATTTAGCTTCCTCACTTATGTTGTGCTTAGGAAACCCATATCCCAAGGTATCTGTTGGTCCTTGGGTTGCAGAAGCGTGATACTCACCCACTGATGGAAGAGTAACTAATCTTCGGATTTAGGACCTTGATATCTAGGAAACGGTGAATTAACTCAAGCTAGTAGGAACTGAATAATCCCATTTTCCCCTTAGGTCCATTTTCATAGACCTATATTTGGTGTTGATGAAAAATATCGTTAACATTTTGGCACTAAGAAGGAGGGCCTGAACCTCCGTTACCTTTTCCTACCTTTAACCTTTTGGACAGTGTTGCCACATTTCTAACTGTGGTTTTCCATCCTGGTTTGGACTAAGCTTTGAAGAAGCAATATTACAGAAAGAGCCTTAACAAGGAGCTTCTGAATACCAAGGTACTCTGAAAATCAATTAAAGGATGATTCAATTGGGGAAAAGTGGTAAAGAGGGATCCAACACATCGTCCAATCCAGAAAACAACATCAAAATTGCCAAAATAGAAATTGGAGGATCTTCAACTTTAATAAAAGATGAGTTGGAAATATTACACTTGGCTATGCAATTGATGCCACTAGGATATTTATTGAAGCAAACTTGGTCCGAAGGTCCTCTGAAGCAGAAACCTATGAAGAGGAATCAAGGATGATAGCACCTTAGGTGCTTTATAATCAAACCGAGTCTTCATCAAATCTACATAACAGGCCAATTTCACGGAGAAACAACCAAGCACCAAAGGAGGCAATTAGTTTAGAAGAAAACAAAAGCTTAACATGGACAGAAGATAGAACATTGCAAGGAATTTCCTTCTCCAAAGAGATAATGATGGCGACGGTCCCTTCTGAAATAAAAGAAAACAAAATCGCATATGAAGGGACTACAAACCCTGAGAAATACCTATCCCTTTTTGAGAATTATATGGATACATATAACGCTTTTCGTGCCAAATCTTCATGGAAGAGCTCTTAAATGGTGCAAACATTATCATGGCCCTCCCATCATATCTTGGAAGCAATTGTCCACCGCATTTAGCACACAATTCCATATGCAAAATGATTCAGGAAATATCATTTATGGTTTGGCTAGAATCAAGAAAGGACCAAAGGAGTCCCTTAATTGCTATCTAAAGAGGTTTCACAATAATCCACTCAAAGTGAAAGGGGCAACGGATAGAGAGAAGCTAAGAGCTATACGATCAGGATTGCTCGTACCATCCCCCTTTTGAAAGGAGCTTATCTTAAATGAGTGCGGAAGCTTGGATGATTTGTATTCCAGAGCCGATAAATTCGTTCTTATGGAAGAAATACTTAACGCAAGGAAAAGCTTGACGTAAGAACAGAAGGAAGAAGGGCTTGGTTCCAATCCTCTTGCAGAAGGTTCTACAAAATTGAACAAAAGAAAAAATATTTCTCCTATCGCAAGATAGAAGGACACAAAACCAGACATTGTTGGAGTTTGATAAAGAAAAGAAAGCTCATCTGAGAAATTCAAAGTAAAATCAGTGGGAAAGATGGTTAGAGACAACGCAACATGGGAATGGGAACTTAACAATAAGCTTCTTATCTCAAAAGATTACTTTTATTATTCAGTTAGCTTTATCATTTTACTTATAATCAAACAAATATTAATGTAAGTTTGAGTGTTATTACAAGTAAAAACCAAACTGTGTTTAGGCTCATGCATATAACAAAAGCTCAATTGGAGCACTTTTTGTTTATGTCTCATCCCATGAAAGGGAATAAAAGGTCAAATGGAAGCACTTAAAGAAATGCAATACAAGAACAAATACACAACAAAGCTATCAATCAAAGACAAGCTTCAGTGCAAGCTGTTCATACAAATATGCAGCAATGGAATGATTAAATGCTCATCATAGCTTGGATCAATAAGATTCTTCTAAATCTTATCTCCCCTATTTCAGAATTTTATGAGTTTATCAAACATGTTATACTGACATACTTCAACGCTTTTATGAAAGGTGTGGAACTTACCCTCGATAAATGATATCAACAAAGCTACCGGAAGGGGAAGCTACATCAATAATGTTCCAAAGAGAGAAGAAACAACAAACACAACCTCACAGATGAGGAGCGAGAAATAAAGCTTCCAGTGGAAGAAGCAACAACAAACATAGCCTCCCAGAATAGGAGCGTCGAACAAAGCTTCCAAGAAGAGAAGCCACTGGGACTATCAGGAATTTCGCTCGATCCGAATCAGTCGCTAAACCGACCAAGACCGTTCGAAACCCCTGATTGTTTTGAGAACACGACAAATAGGAGCGCAAACAGAAGAACATTTCATTGTTAATTACAACAATTCCATCAGAATATAAGAATATACAGAGTATAAACAAATAATATACATCAGAAAATATCAGAGATTTAAATACATTACTACAGCAGAAAAATAATACAATACACAACGAGAAGTAATACACGGATACAGAGCTTTTCGAGTATCGTTCCAGCTGTAAATCAGGATCCTGTGAATATTAATCTGCAAAACCAAAACTACTAGTCGCCCGTGTCAAAATAAGGGCACCCAGAGTTTAGGTTAAAACAATAAACTCCAGGTCAGTCACGTGACTGGTGTGAGAACTAAAACAGTTATTAATCTTTATTTTCAAGTTAGGTAAATCAAGGGACCACGTCATATAACACGGAACGGGTTCCCTCCCAAGAATACCAGTGCATAAAACAAACAACGCAATGCTAAATAAAGAAAAATGAAGCTATTATAAGACGCAGGTCCCATCACACAATGCAATGCAAGCCGTAGGATAGGGTTTTACCTTATAATAGTCAAGGAATGCTTGATACGTTTAAAAACACATTATTTGATACTATTATAAGTACATAGTGTATAAAACAATTTCAATCATAAGTATCAATCATAGACGGCATGGGTACCATATATCATGTCGCCATATATAGGTATACAATCATAACCGCAAAGTCACGTATTGGAAGTTGGGTTTGCATCTGTGAACCAAGGTAAAAGATAGTCCTCTACCGATTTCGAGACAATCTAGCCTATGTCTCAGGATCAGAGCTTGAGTGACCCTTAGAGCGATAGGGCCGGTCCACCGATGTGGACTAAAATGCCTGAACACTGCGTTTCCCCGCCCTTTGGGGCGTAAATGAGCCAACAAATGACTCCATCGGTCCCGGATCGACCGATATAACCAAGGCGCCTCGCAACAGCAACAACCACACAGGTGAAAATAATATAAATGTCAGGGGTGGTAGGTCACTCACACCACCCTAGTAAGAAAGAAACGCATGTCCTCCCTGAGGTCCTCTCCCGTTTCTGGTCCACAACTGGGATGTGAGGCTCGCGAATGCACGCTACACAAAGCTATGCCACACAGACCGTGCTTTGATCATCAACCACAAGACTTTGCTTTTCAACAGAAGCCTTGATCAATTGCCACTTAGGCATGCCACACAGGCAATTCACTCCATGTGATTGATATCCATCAACATATAACCCCTGAGCTCGTACGTCTCAGAGAACGGCGTTAAGCAAGAGAATAAATGCTCTGCCGTCAAACAGATATATATTTAATAGAAATCAATCACACAGAATAAAATCCAATGTCAGACACACAGTCCATTTACAAGTTCGTTCTGGGTCTGAATAAAACCGGAGGCACCTTGTACCTCACATATCCATCGATCCCCAATTACGTCTGGACGGTCACCAACTGATTCCCTCCTCTTGGGTGTACAGCCCAATCAAGATCATCAGTAATCACCCAAACGATGTGAAGACCTCCGGTCTTCAACCACCATCTTCCTCTTCGACACCACGTCGAATCAGTTATTCAGTATGGGATAAACCCGGTCTTTCTGATTAACTCGTGTAGACAATAAACAAGTGTTACACAAACACAACATACGCCTCATTCCAATTCATCAGTAACTAACTGTAAATTAGCAAGAGAATAATTCCCCAAAACATTAACCCCGAAGGCCGAAACCAACATCAGATCAATACCCAGGAAACCATTCTTCTTAGCTAACCTACAGTTAGTTTCTAAATTACACATTCTTGGGGAAAGGTTCCCATTAATTTTATCAAAGATAAATTCTTTTAAATTTATTCTTTAATCTTACTTTGAATATCACTTCAAACTAGTCGGGATTAGCGAACCACACCGAAGTAATCATTTATTAAATTTCCCAGTCCCAACCTATTCATCCCATGAAGTAAAACTGGTATTACTTCATATCTAACACCACGGAGTTATCGGTAAATTCAATTACCATTTCACGTTTAAATCTAATTAAAGACTTAACTATCGTCTGGAGTAAAACTGGTGGAACTCCATTCTCGATCATTTCTTGATTTTGATAATTTTAATTGTCAAATTCACTTTTCATTTCCATCATCCTTTAACCGTAAATTAGCAAGTGAACAATTCCCTAAGTAATAACCCCGAAGGCCGAAACCAACATCAGATCAATACTCAGGAAACCATTTAACTTAACTAATCTCTAGTAAGTTTCTGATTTTCTTAACTCCGTTGGGTCTAAGAACAGTATTATTAAATATACCATTCACGACAACCCAAATCACATTCCATTAATTATCGGGTTAAAGAACAAATGTTATTTAAAACACCGTTCACGATAAACCCAAAAGTCAATTTCAATTCAATTCTAGTTAAATATTATTTTATTGGTATACTTCATTAAATCCAAATAAAACGATTTAATCTTTTTCTCAACTGGGTTTAAGGACAGTGTTAATGAAGACACCATTCATGACAAACCCAAATCACATTTGATATTAAATACAAGGCTTTGAATAGAAAATATATCGGCTTATATTCAATATCAAATTCTACGACCAACAAATATCGTATTGGAAATAACGAAATAAATATATCTTTCAAATTCCCATAACAATATCTGTATCATCACAAAATCCAACATCAAAATATCCTAAAGACAATTTCGATTCAAATCCATTCCAATTCAATTATTGGAAATTCTAGTTACTTTTAAAACCATTTCAAATCCACTTTATTTATTTTAAAAATAAATAGAATTATAATTCTAGTTCAAAACTAGTTCATTTTGATAAAAATCTATTTCTATCTTTTCAAATATGGGATTTTTCATCCCAATTCTTCACAAATAATTTCTTATGATTTTACACAAATTATTACTATTTTTAATAATTTTATCAAGGCCCGTACAGTCGATTTCCATCAACGGCCATCGAACTGCACTTACAATGACCTTTTCCAAATTTGATTTGGACATAATTCCAAATTCAACCGTTAGATTTCTAATTTCTAATATTTGTTAGAAAGATCTTTTCGATACGAACCCAACGGTTCTGGTTTTAGGAGAATCCGATGGTCGGATCTCCCGTAACATCCATTCGAAGTCAATGGTCGAAATTCACGAACTGCCGCGGCGCGGCGCGTTCTATTCAGGCCATTATATATATAATATATATATATTATATATATATCGTCGATTTCCTTTCAAAACGTATTTTATAAATCGTTTTAAATTCGTTTTCGATACGATTTCAGCTTCATATTCAATTTCGAATCAAAATTGAATATTCCACATCATCGATAAACAAATGATAATATTTTCAAAACGTTATATTTTGAAATCACTTTCTTTTCTATGTTCATTATAAAAATGAATAAAATCGATATAAATATCGTTCACGTCAAAATGGTGTCAATCTAGTCAACACGGCTTTTATATATTTCAATAACTTCGTTATTCTATTCAACGAATGAATATTTTCTTCAACACATGAATATATATTTTTATTCAACACATGAATTTATATTTTCTATTCAACACATGAATATATATTTTCTATTCAACACATGAATATATATTTTCTATTCAACACATGAATTTATATTTCTTATTTTCCAAATTGGAATGAGGCCCAATCAATTACCATATAATTATAATTATATGGATTTTCTACAATACATATATATAATAGCAACGGTAAGTAATCAACCATCATCCAGAGTGCACCACACAACTGCACAAGCATTAAATATAAATAATTAACGCTTACACAGTCTGTCAATCCATCGATTGACATACAACTAAACAATCGGGATTAGTGTACGTCAAATCTCATCCCAATACCCGTGTGGGGTTTCAAATCAACAAACACAGATTTTATTTGTGCAGTTGGGCGATGTGTAAAATTTATCGTCCCAATCAATATCATTCAAATGTGTGTATATAAACAAATCGTTCGATTTGTTTATAAATCTTCATTTTATATACACGTTAAAAAATTAGATTTTTAACTATAAAATATTTATTCCAATATAAAATATTTTATTTCATTTCACATCACACAATCAAATTTCACAACACAGAAATCAAACAAACAAGTCATCCATGGTCTGTGGACGACAGCTGTCTGGTGCTGCTAAGCACCGTCTGCATCCTAGTATATATTTTTTAACTAGAAAATAAAATTTAAAGTGAGAAGTTCTCACCAAGAGCTAAACCAAACGCCACAACTCTTCATATGTAGAACATCTCGTCGTGCTCGCCTTTTGTCACTTTCGTCGTCCATATTCACTACATATATAAAAATCATATTTTTATATTCTCTAGTATATAAAAATTCTATTTTTAATCCGCTACTCATATAAAAATCGAATTTTTATTTCCCTATAACATATACAAAAATCGTATTTTTATATTCTCTACTATATAAAAATCATATTTTTATAATCTCTACATCACGATAGAAATAAAGTTCATATTTTTATTCCACTTCTCATATAATAAAAATTATATTTTTACCCCTTTACTCGAACAAAAATTATATTTTTCTTCTTCGCCACTTCATATACAAAAATTCTATTTTTATATAATCTAACGTCAAAATAAAGATCATATCTTTATCAATGTTCTATATATATAAAAATTATATTTTTATAACTTCGCTTTCAACATAAAAATCACACCTTTATTTCACCATATGCGTAATAAAAATCAGATTTTTATTTCGTTACATATATAAAAAAAACATATTTTTATCCTCTACACTATATAAAAATTATATTTTTATTCTATAAAAATCTTATTCTTTCTCTAATTAGAAGTCTCTCCTTTTTATTTTTAAAACAACCTCTATTTATAATTTTAAAACAACTCCTATTTATTTTTAAAACATCGCTAACCTCATATAAAAACCACATTTTTTTAATCGATGAGATTACATAGAAAAATCTAAACTTTCTTGACACAAAAATATAATTTTGCTTAAATAGAAAAATCTAATCTTGCTTAACACACTAATATAATCAAAACTAAAATAAACATAAAATACAGAAATGTATTTAAAAATTAAAACTTACAGTTATATATCGAAGAAGGGGGGTTTCTTGCGAATCGAAGTGAAGAGTAGGGCAAGGGGTGGCAGTTGTTCTCGTTTGGGCTTGGTCTTCTCGTTTGGAAGAGTGGAGGAGGGAGGAGTAACGGCATTGGAGGGGGAAGGAGATAGCTAGAGGGGGGTTGTGCGCAGGGGGGCGCGAGGTGGTGGTTGGCCTTCAAGGTCGTGGCGGGAGGCTAAAGCGATGGCTTCAGGGAGGGTTTGGTTGCGGATTTGGAGAGAGAAAGGGGAAGAGAAGGAGAAGAGGGGGTCGGAGAGAGGTGGCGCCTGGATGGGGAGGTGGCGGCACGACGGACGGAGCTCAGGCGGTGAAGCGACGTTGGGGTGGAGCGGCAGTTAGGGCTACAGCGGTTTGGAGTTTTGATTTTATTTTGAAACCGATTTTTAACTGAGAGGAAGGAAGGAGTGAAGGATATAAATATAATAATTTAATTATTTAATTAATTTATTCTCTATAAGGTTGACTTTTCTTTCGAATCCCAAATCGAGCTCAACGACTGTTGCCCATAGCTAAATACCCCCATTCCGAACACAATGGGATATGTTTCGTGAGCCAATTCGGCCGTTACGATCAGTTTCTGCTAAATTTACAATATAAATATATATATATTCAATTCGAACGCACATTTCAAATTACAAGACCACATACAGTCTATAAAAATTCCCGAAAAAATATTTCTTGCTTCGTATTGATGATACGGTCCTAACAAAACTAGTCTCGTCAAATTTTGAGGCCTTTTGAAAAATGGTCATCTTCTAGTCGATCAAAATTGACAAAAACTGTTAAAACACGTTTAACTTCGCCATGCTCACATATCTATTCAGAAAATTATGAAGTTTGGAACCTAGCAATAATTTGACATCCCGGATCCAACAAAAGTGGTTTCGTCAAAAACCGAGGTCGTTTGCAAAATTTCCATTTTTAAGGGCCAGAATTCCATAGCGACTTTTCTGAATTTTCAACTGGGCATAACTTTTGATTCCCGCTATGAAATTTCAATTTTTCGGATTCGTTGGTAAGATATTCTCAAATAGATTCTAATATTTTTGGTTTCGCCAAAATCCGGTTTATTTTGCACCCGGTGCATTCATTTGAAATTTGAAATCGAATTATCGAACTACCGCGCCATTTTCAATTCGTTTTATAATTAAAATAAAATATTTATATTCGAACGATGATCTATATAAATATATACGTTCGAATTCTATTCAAATTAAATTTATGGTCATCATTATTTAAAATAATTCATTTTAAATATTCAAAATTCACTAAATTTTCCAAAATAAAAATTTTAAATTGGCTCGGATTTCCGGGTTATTACAATCTCCCCCACTTAAAACTTTTCGTCCTCGAAAAGGAACGAGGCCGAAAGTTGTTTAACTAATCAACTCAACTTTCATTATTTTCTTTACGGCTTAAGTTCTTCAACTTTCAATCTCTAAGAACTTTTCAAATTTTTCAAAAAATTGGCTAACACCCTAAATTTTCGAAAAATTTCGCCATAACCTCCCCTGCACCGGGGACTTGGGGATATTTCAAATAGCCTCCCATGGCCCTTATCAATCCAAAAAGAAAAAGAAACAGCCAAGCGGCTAGCCAATCGGCTCATAAAATCATCCAAACCCAATTAATTAGTAAACATATACCTATTTGTCGGGCAAACAATTTTATTCTTCTACTCTAGCCTCCTTGCTATGACATGTTCAATGTAAGTACATGTATATGCATGCAATTTCAAACAATTTTCAATTCAGTCCAACATTTGATAAAATTTGGCCAAAGGTTCAACATTTAATTAATTCAAACAACACAACCATCAATCAATTAGTTGATTATCTTTTTAATCACATAACTTTGATACATATCTAAAAAATCAGATTTTTTTGATGCCAAATCACAACAATAGGCCCTATCTAGCTTTGGTTCTCACACCAGTCTAATGGAAATATATAGATATCTCACTTTTGAAGATTGAACATAAATGCTGATGATGTTTCAAACCACCATCAGAACATCTCCGGGCTACTAGAGTGCGATTCTATATTTATCCAGTATATTTGGGACTTCGTATGCAGGCTAGCTAGGCGTATATGCAAAATCTTCATATACTAGATTGTCCAAATCAATTTAAAATAAATTATTCAAATACGTATAATACGATTTAAACTTCAAAACAAAATTTGTTTTTCTTTTTATATTTCAAAAATATACTCTTCACACTCGTTCTAGGATACTACTGATCCCATCTCTAACGAGTCATTCTCACGGATATTACTAATCCAATTTCTGATGAATTTTTTCATTTGGTTCTAATGTGTCTTGTTCTCTGAGCTCTGTAAACCAAAGCTCTGATACCTGGTGTGACGATCGGAAATTTCGCTCGATCCGAACGCTAAACCGACCAAGACCGTTAGAAACCCCTGATTGTTTTGAGAACATGACAAATTGGAACGCAAACAGAAGAATATTTCATTCTTACTTACAACAGCTCCATCAGAATACAAGAATATACAGAGTATAAACAAATAATGTACATCAGAAAATATCAGAGATTTAAATACATTACTGTAGCGGAAAAATAATACAATACACAACTAGAAGTAATACACGGATATAGAGCTTTCCTAGTGTTGTTCTAGCTGTAAATCAGGATCCTGTGAATATAAATCTGCAAAACCAAAACTACTTGCTGCCCGTGTCAAATTAAGGGCACCCAGAGTTTAGGTTAAAACAATAAACTCCAGGTCAGTAATGTAACTAGTGTGAGAACTAAAACAGTTATTAATCTTTATTTTCAAGTTAGGTAAATAAAGGGACCACACCGTATAACATGGAACGGGTTTCCTCCCAGGAATACCAGTGCATAAAACAAAAAGCGCAATGCTAAATAAAGAAAAATGAAGCTATTATAAGACCCAGGTCCCATCACACAATGCAACGCAAGCCGGAGGATAGGGTTTTACCTTATAATAGCCAAAGAATGCTTGATACGTTTAAAAATACATTATTTGATACTATTATAAGTGCACAGTGTATAAAACAATTTCAATCATAAGTATCAATCATAGACGGCATGGGTACCATATATCATGTCGCCATATATAGGTATACAATCAAAACCACAAAGTCATGTATTGGAAGTTGGGTTTCCATCTGTGAACCGAGGCAAAAGATAGTCCTCTACCGATTTCGAGACAATCTATCCCATGTCTTAGGATCAGAGCTCGAGTGACCCTTGGAACGACAGGGCCGGTCCACCGAAATGGATTAAAATGCCTGAACACTGCGTTTCCCCGCCCTTTGGGGCGTAAATGAGCCAACGAATGACTCCATCGGTCCCAGATCGACCGATATAACCGAGGCGCCTCGCAACAGCAACAACCACACAGGTGAAAATAATATAAATGTCAGGGCTGGGAAGTCACTGACACCACCCTAGCTAGAAAGAAACGCATGTCCTCCCTGAGGTCCTCTCCCGTTTCTGGTCCACAACCGGGGTGTGAGGCCCGCGAATCCACGCTACACAAGGCTATGCCACACAGGCCGTGCTTTGATCATCAACCACAAGACTTTTCTTTTCAACAGAAGCCTTGATCAATTTCCACTTTGGCATGCCACACAGGCAATTCACTCCATGTGATTGATATCCAACAATATATAGCCCTTGAGCTCGTACGTCTCAGAGAAGGCCGTTAAGCAAGAGAATAAATTCTCTGCTACCAAACAAATATATATTTAATAGAAATCAATCACATAGAATAAAATCCAATGTCAGACACACAGTCCATTTAAAAGTTCATTCTGGGTCTGAACGAAACCGAAGGCACCTTGTACCTCGCATGTGACGGCAAGGAATTTCGCTCGATCCGAATCAGTCGTTAAACCGATCTAGACAGTTCGAACCCCTGATCGTTGAGAACAGGACAAATCAGAACGCAGACGGAAGAATATTTCATTGTTATTACAACAATTCCATCAGATACAAGGATATACAGAGTATAATTGAATAAATTACATTCGATAAATATCAGAGATTACAATAAATTACATAGCAGAGGAAAATAATACAAAGCACAACTGAAGGTGATATACGGATACAGAGCTTTCCGGATATCATTCCAGCTGCAAACCAGGATCCTGTGAATATAAATCTGCAAAACCAAAACTACTAGCTGCCCGTGCGGAAAATAGGGGCACCCAGAGTTTAGGTTAAAACAATAAACTCCAGATCAGTCATGTGACTGGTGTGAGAACTAAAACAGTTATTTATATTGGTTTTAAAGTTAGGTAAATCAAGGGACCACGCCGTATAACACGGAACGGGTTTCCTCCCAAGAATACCAGTGCATAGAAAAAACAGCGCAATGCTAAATAAAGAAAAATGAAGCTGTTATAAGACCCAGGTCCCATCACACAGTGCAACGCAAGCCGGAGGATAGGGTTTTCCCTTATAACAGCCAAAGCATGCTTGATACGTTTTAAAACACATTATTTGATACTATTATAGGTGTATAGTGTCAAAACAATTTCAATCATAAATATCAATCATAGGCGGCATAGCTACCATCTACTATGTCGCCATACTAGTTCTACAATTAAAACCGAAATATCTCGTATTGGAAATTGGATTTCCGTCATGAGTTGAGGCAAGGGGAAAGCTCCTCTCCGCTTTCGAGACACTCTAGCTAATGCCTCAGAACTACACACTCTGGGTAACCCTGGGATCCTCCAAGACCGGTCCTCACTTACGTTAGAGGATTAATTATTCCTGAACACACAATTCCCGGCCCTATAGGACCTATAATTGAGGCGCCTCACATCCAAACCACAAAGGTGAAAAGTATATAAATGTCAGGGCTGGTAGGTCACTGACACCACCCATTGCCAGAAAGAAACGTCGTGCACTCCTTGGGTCCTCATCCCGTTTTTGACTCATACCGAGGTGTGAGGCTCGCGAATCCACGCTATACACAAAGCTGCCACGTAGGCCGTGCTTTGATCATCAACCACAAGACTTTGCTTTTAAACAGAGGCCTTGATCATTGCATCTCAGCGTGCCACACAGGCAATTCATGCCATGCGATTGATATCTATCGACATATAACCTCTAAGCTCGTACGTCTCAGAGAAGGACGTTAAGCAAGAGAATAAATTCTCCGCCGCCAAACAGATATATATTTAATAGAAATCAATCAACACAGAATAAAATCCAATGTCAGACACACAATCCATTTACAAGTTCGTTCGGGGTCTGAACGAAACCGGAGGCACTTTCCTCGCATATCTATCCATCTCCAAGTACGTCTGGACGACAACCAACTGATTCCCTCATCTTGGGTGTACAGCCCAATCAAGATCATCAGTAATCACCCAAACGATGTGAAGACTTCCGGTCTTCGACCACCGTCTTCATCTTCGACATATCGTCGAATCGGTTATTCAGAATGGGTATAAACCCGGACTTTCCGAACAACCCGCATATATTAAAAACAAATGTTACACAAACACAACATACGCCTCATTCCAATTCAGAATATTCTTTTGTTCACAAAATCACATTTTTAGGGAAAGGTTCCCATTAATTTTATCCAAGATAAATTCTTTAAAATTTATCCTTTAATCTTCCTTTGGATGTCATTTCAAACCAAATTATGGTTTTTCAAACTAGTCGAGATTAGCGAACCATACCGAAGTAATTATTTATTTTATTTCCCAATCCCAACCTATTCATCCCATGAAGCAAAACTGGTAATACTCCATATCTAACACCATGGTGTTATCGGTAAAATTAATTACCATTTCACGTTCAAATCTAATTAAAGATTTAACTATCGCTTTGGAGCAAAACTGGTGATACTCCATTCTCGCTCACTTTCTAAATTTGATAATTTAGATTACAAATTCACATTTCAATCTAATTGCAGATTCATTAAAACTCCTTTTACTGGGTTAAAGAACTAGTGTTATTTAAAACACAGTTCACGATAAACCCAAATCACATCCTATTTATTAGCGGGTTAAAGAACTGGTGTTATTTAAAACACAGTTCACGATAAACCCATGAATCAATTCTATTTAAACCCATTTCAAATCCAATTTATTTATTTAAAAATAAATGGATTTTAATTTTAGTTCAAAACTAGTTCATTTTGATAAAAATCTATTTTTATCTTTTCAAATATGGAGTTTTACATCCCAATTTCTCCCAAATCATTTCTTATGATTTTACACAAATTATTGATATTTTTAATAATTTTATCAAGGCCCGTACAGTCGATTTCCATCAACGACCATCGAACTGCACTTACAGCGACCTTTTTCGAATTTGATTTGGATATAACTCCAAATCCAACCGTTAGATTTCAAATTTCTAATATTCGTTAGAAAGTTCTTTTCGATACGAACCCAACGGTTCCGGTTTTAGAAGAATCAGACGGTCGGATCTCCCGTAATGTCCGTTTGAAATAAATGGTCGAAATTCACGAACTGCCGCGACGCGGCGCGTTCTATTCAGGCCATTATATTATATATATAATATATATAATATATATTTCGTCGATTTCTATTTAAAACGAATTTTACAAATCGTTTTAAATTCGTTTCAAAAACAATTTCAACTTCCATCTCAATTCAAATCAAAATCGAATCTTTCCTTATAAATTCGTTTTAAAATTCATTTCTATTCAATTCAAATTTCAATTCAATTTGAATTCATTTTAATTCGTTTTAAATTCAATTCGAATTCGTTTTCAATTCGATTCAATTCAAAGTGGTTTTCTATTCGATTCAATTCAAATTGGTTTTCTATTCGATTCAATTCAAATTCGTTTTCTATTCAAATCAAATTCATTTTCTATTCAAATCAAATTCATTTTATATTCAAATCAAATTCATTTTCTATTCAAATCAAATTCATTTCCTATTCAAATCAAATTCATTATATATTCAATTGAAATCAAATTCGTTTTATATTCAATTGAAATCAAATCCGTTATATATTCAATTCGAATTCAATTCGTTTTCAATTCAATTCATTTCGAAATCGTTTTATATTCAACTCATTTCGAAATCGTTATATATTCAATTCAAATTTGTTTTAAATTCAACAACCGAATATAATCGATATAAATATCGTTCACGTCAAAATAGCGCATCACTAATCAACACGGCTTTATATTATTTCTTTCAATACACGACTCTATATCTTTGTCAACACACGACTAATCTCAGCGAATGAGTACTGTCCACGTTTGACTATTTTTGTTATTTAATATATTTTATGAAAATTAAGGTATCTATCGTTTGATTTAAAATTAGACTCCAACCGTAAACTAGTAAGAGAACAATTCCCTGAATATTAACCCCGAAGGCCGAAACAACATCAGATCAATATCCAGGAGACCACTCATCTCATCTATTTTCCAGTTGATTTCTAATTCTATATATGATAAAGATGTAAATTTTATTATTAAAATATTTCGTTCAACACATGACTAATCTCAACGGATGAGTACTGTCAACACATGAACCTTTATTTTATAATATTCTTTATTTTTCAAATTGGAATGAGGCCCAATCAATCACCATATAATGTTAATTATATGGATTTTCATACATCACACGTATATAATAGCATTGAAAAATAATCAACCATCAACCAAAGTGCACTACACTGTATAAGCATCAAATATAGATATCTAACGCTTATAACAGCCTGTCAATCAATCGATCGACATATTTAATCAATCAGGATGAGTGAACTTCAAATTTCATCCCAACACCCGTGTAGGGTTTCAAACAATCAAACATAGATTTTATTTGTGCAGTTGGGCAATGTGTAAAATTTATCGTCCCAATCAATGTCAGTCAAATCAGTGTACATAAACAAACCGTCCGGTTTGTAAACGAATATTTTATTTTATTCACTTCCACGTTAAAAATTATATTTTTAATGATAAAATATTTTATTTTAACACATGAATTTCTATTCAGTTCATTTACACAATAAAGATGATATTTTTATTTTTCTAACATATTTTAGAAAATTTCGGCGGCATAACGGCGCGATACTAGAAACGGGACAAGGCCTAGCCTTATCCCCGGTCTAGTGAAGGCCCACGCCATTCACACATCAATCAAATCCATTCCATTTCACCAAACAATTCAATTCAAGCCAAATAATCTAATCAACTACACAACCAAACAATTAAACAAACAAGCCATCCATGGTCTGTGGATGACGGGTGTCGGGTGCTACTAAACACCGTCTGCATCCTAGTATATATATAACTAGAAAAAGAAATTGAAAGGTGAAAAATTCTCACCGATAGCTATTCCAATTTCACGACACTCCAAATGTAGAAGTCTTCGTCATTTTCGCCTTTTGTCGCTTTCGCTGCCCGTAGCCACTACATATATAAAAATCGGATTTTTACTTCGCTATTCAATATATAAAAATCGAATTTTTTCTTCGCTATTCAATATATAAAAATCAATTTTTTACTTCGTTATTCAATATATAAAAATCGAATTTTTACTTCGTTATTAAATATATAAAAATCGAATTTTTACTTCGCTATTCAATATATAAAAATCGAATTTTTTCTTCGCTATTCAATATATAAAAATCGAATTTTTATAATCACGCTATATGGATAAAAATTCTATTTGTATACTGCTACTATATAGATAAAATTTCTATTTTTCTATTATAAAGATTTCGCCTTTTCTACTTTAAAAATTTCGCCTTTTCAAATATATAGATTTCGCCTTTTCTAATATGTAGATTTCGCCTTTTCAAATATATAGATTTCGCCTTTTCAAATATATAGATTTTAAAAATCACATTTTTATTTTGCTACACATATAAAGATGCTATTTTTAATATTCCTATCATGTAAAAATTATATTTTTACTTCTCTACATAAACAAAAATCATATTTTTACATCTTCTATATAGTAAAGATTATATTTTTAATACTTTAAAAATATAAAAATCATATTTTTATTTCTTTAAAAATATAATTATTGTATTTTGATTCTTCTTATAACCTAAAAATTATATTTATATTTTATGCCTAAACATAAAAATCATTTCTTTTGTAAATTAAAAATCTACATACTACAAATCAGTTTTTAAACTGATTAACCTAAGCTAAAAATTTAAAATGAATTAAAACAAAAATAAACAAATAAATGAAATAAAAAAAACTTACAGTGAATGTTTGGGGGGGGGGCTGTCGCGTTCGTCAGTGGATGAGGATGGGGGTGTATCGGCGCGAGGTAGGAAGGAGGGGTAGCTACGGTGCTCGATTTGGTTGCAGGGGGGGTCGATTGCGTCGTGCGGCGCCTTGGGGGGGGAGGGGGGTTGTTGCGGTGGTCGGCGCCGATGGGGGGGGACTCCCTCTCGATCGGTTGTCTTTTTTTCTTCTATCATGAACGAGAATGAGGGAAAGGGGGGCAGCAGTTTATAAGGGAAGGAGAGTGGATATATATTTTTAATTTATTTAATTATTTTATTTTGCAAAGAGTTGACTTTTACATACGACCTCGAAACGAGGCCCACCGCCTGTCGTCCATAGCTAATTACCCCCCTTCCGAACACAATGGGATATGTATCGTAGGCTGATTCGATCGTTTCGATCAGTTTTCGTCAAAATCAACATATATCTCTATATATTGAATTTGAACGCGCATTTCAATTTACCGGGGTCACATACTAACTCGAAAAGTTCCAGAAAAATATTTTCAAGCTTCGTATTGACGCTACGGTCCTAAGAAAACTAGTTTCGTCGAATTCTGAGACCGTTTGAAAAATGGTCATTTTCCAGTCGATTAAAATCAACTGAAACTGGTCAAACGCGTTTTCCTTTGCCACGCTCACATATTGATTCGAAAAATTATGAAATTTGGAATCTAACAATCATTTGATATCACGGACCCAACAAAAGTGGTTTCGTCGAAATCCGAGGTCGTTTGCAAAATTTCCATTTTTAAGGGCCTGAATTCCATAGCGACTATTCAGAATTTTCAACTGGACATATCTTTTGATTCCCGCAATGAAATCTCGGTTTTTCCGATTCGTTGGAAAGATGTCATCAATTAGATCCTATTACTTTTGGTTTCACTAAAATCCGGATTGTTTTGCACCCGGTACGTTCATTTGAAGTTTGAAATCGAATTATCGAACTACCGCGCCATTTTCAATTCTATCTATAATTATATATAAATATTTATATTCTAACGACGACGCGTACTATATATACGTTCGAATTATATTCAAAATAAATTTCTGGTCGTTTTTATTTAAAATAATCTATTTTAAATGTTCAAAATTCGCTAAAATTGCCAAAATAAAAATTTTAAACTGGTTCAGAATTTCCGGGTTATTACAATCTCCCCCACTTAAAACTTTTCGTCCCCGAAAAGGAACAAAGTCGAAAGGGGTTTGGTTAATCAGCTCTACGTTCGATCAGGCTTTCATTCTCCAACTTTTCAGTTTCTGAGAATTTTCAAATTTTCAAAAATTTGGCTAACACCCTAAATTTTCGAAAAATTTCGCCATAACCTCCCCTGCACCGGGAGCCATGGGAAAATCCCGAAATTGCCATATATGCCTTCTGATCTCAAAAAGAAAGAGAAAAAGCCAAGCGGCTAGCCAATCGGCTCATAAAATTATCATCACCCAAACAAAACAGTAAATTATAGCAAATATGTACCTATTTGTCAGGCAAACAAATTTTATTCTCTGCTGTAGCCTCCTTGCTATGACCTGTTCAATGTGAGTACTTGTATATGCATGCAAATGCGACCAATTTTCGATACAGTCCAATATTTGGTTCAATTAGGCATAATGGTTCAAAATTATCAAACAAATAAACAAACAACACAAACATCAATCAATTAGTGAATTAACATTTCAAATTGATAACTTTGATACATATACAGAAAATCGTGTTTTTGATGCCAATTCACAACAATAAATTCTAGCTATATAAGTTTTGGTTCTCACACCAGTCTAATGGAAATATATAGATATCACACCTTCAAAACACGAAAATAAATACTGGTGATGGCGCGCCATCATCAGAATCATGTCCGGGCGACTAGAATGTGATTCTATATCTATCTAATATATTAAAACTTCGAATATACGTTCATGACGCGTATATGCAAAATCTTTATATATTGGATTGTCAAAATTCAAAATAAATAAATATTCAAATACGTATAAAATGGTTTAAATTTTCAAAACAAAATTGTTTTCATTTGAAAAGTATACTCTTCACACTCGTTCTAGGATACTACTGATCCTATCTTTAACGAGTCATTCTAATTGGATATTACTAATCCAATATCTGATGAATTATTTCGTATGGTTCTAATGTGTCTTGTTCTCGAGCTCTATAAACCAAAGCTCTGATACCAAATGTGACGGCAAGGAATTTCGCTCGATCCGAATCAGTCGTTAAACCGATCTAGACAGTTCGAACCCCTGATCGTTGAGAACAGGACAAATCAGAACGCAGACGGAAGAATATTTCATTGTTATTACAACAATTCCATCAGATACAAGGATATACAGAGTATAATTGAATAAATTACATTCGATAAATATCAGAGATTACAATAAATTACATAGCAGAGGAAAATAATACAAAGCACAACTGAAGGTGATATACGGATACAGAGCTTTCCGGATATCATTCCAGCTGCAAACCAGGATCCTGTGAATATAAATCTGCAAAACCAAAACTACTAGCTGCCCGTGCGGAAAATAGGGGCACCCAGAGTTTAGGTTAAAACAATAAACTCCAGATCAGTCATGTGACTGGTGTGAGAACTAAAACAGTTATTTATATTGGTTTTAAAGTTAGGTAAATCAAGGGACCACGCCGTATAACACGGAACGGGTTTCCTCCCAAGAATACCAGTGCATAGAAAAAACAGCGCAATGCTAAATAAAGAAAAATGAAGCTGTTATAAGACCCAGGTCCCATCACACAGTGCAACGCAAGCCGGAGGATAGGGTTTTCCCTTATAACAGCCAAAGCATGCTTGATACGTTTTAAAACACATTATTTGATACTATTATAGGTGTATAGTGTCAAAACAATTTCAATCATAAATATCAATCATAGGCGGCATAGCTACCATCTACTATGTCGCCATACTAGTTCTACAATTAAAACCGAAATATCTCGTATTGGAAATTGGATTTCCGTCATGAGTCGAGGCAAGGGGAAAGCTCCTCTCCGCTTTCGAGACACTCTAGCAAATGCCTCAGGACTACACACTCTGGGTAACCCTGGGATCCTCCAAGACCGGTCCTCACTTACGTTAGAGGATTAATTATTCCTGAACACACGTTTCCCGGCCCTATAGGACCTATAATCGAGGCGCCTCGCATCCAAACCACAAAGGTGAAAAGTATATAAATGTCAGGGCTGGTAGGTCACTGACACCACCCATTGCCAGAAAGAAACGTCGTGCACTCCTTGGGTCCTCATCCCGTTTTTGACTCATACCGAGGTGTGAGGCTCGCGAATCCACGCTATACACAAAGCTGCCACGTAGGCCGTGCTTTGATCATCAACCACAAGACTTTGCTTTTAAACAGAGGCCTTGATCATTGCATCTCAGCGTGCCACACAGGCAATTCATGCCATGCGATTGATATCTATCGACATATAACCTCTAAGCTCGTACGTCTCAGAGAAGGGCGTTAAGCAAGAGAATAAATTCTCCGCCGCCAAACAGATATATATTTAATAGAAATCAATCAACACAGAATAAAATCCAATGTCAGACACACAATCCATTTACAAGTTCGTTCGGGGTCTGAACGAAACCGGAGGCACTTTCCTCGCATATCTATCCATCTCCAAGTACGTCTGGACGACAACCAACTGATTCCCTCATCTTGGGTGTACAGCCCAATCAGGATCATCAGTAATCACCCAAACGATGTGAAGACTTCCGGTCTTCGACCACCGTCTTCATCTTCGACATATCGTCGAATCGGTTATTCAGAATGGGTATAAACCCGGACTTTCCGAACAACCCGCATATATTAAAAACAAATGTTACACAAACACAACATACGCCTCATTCCAATTCAGAATATTCTTTTATTCACAAAATCACATTTTTAGGTAAAGGTTCCCATTAATTTTATCCAAGATAAATTCTTTAAAATTTATCCTTTAATCTTCCTTTGGATGTCATTTCAAACCAAATTATGGTTTTTCAAACTAGTCGAGATTAGCGAACCATACCGAAGTAATTATTTATTTTATTTCCCAATCCCAACCTATTCATCCCATGAAGCAAAACTGGTAATACTCCATATCTAACACCATGGTGTTATCGGTAAAATTAATTACCATTTCACGTTCAAATCTAATTAAAGATTTAACTATCGCTTTGGAGCAAAACTGGTGATACTCCATTCTCGCTCACTTTCTAAATTTGATAATTTAGATTACAAATTCACATTTCAATCTAATTGCAGATTCATTAAAACTCCTTTTACTGGGTTAAAGAACTAGTGTTATTTAAAACACAGTTCACGATAAACCCAAATCACATCCTATTTATTAGCGGGTTAAAGAACTGGTGTTATTTAAAACACAGTTCACGATAAACCCATGAATCAATTCTATTTAAACCCATTTCAAATCCAATTTATTTATTTAAAAATAAATGGATTTTAATTTTAGTTCAAAACTAGTTCATTTTGATATAAAACTATTTTTATCTTTCCAAATATGGAGTTTTACATCCCAATTTCTCCCAAATCATTTCTTATGATTTTACACAAATTATTGATATTTTTAATAATTTTATCAAGGCCCGTACAGTCGATTTCCATCAACGACCATCGAACTGCACTTACAGCGACATTTTTCGAATTTGATTTGGACATAACTCCAAATACAACCGTTAGATTTCAAATTTATAATATTCGTTAGAAAGCTCTTTTCGATACGAACCCAACGGTTCCGGTTTTAGGAGAATCCGACGGTCGGATCTCCCGTAATGTCCGTTTGAAATAAATGGTCGAAATTCACGAACTGCCGCGGCGCGGCGCGTTCTATTCAGGCCATTATATTATATATATAATATATATATAATATATTTCGTCGATTTCTATTTAAATCGAATTTTATAAATCGTTTTAAATTCGTTTCAAAAACAATTTCAACTTCCATCTCAATTCAAATCAAAATTGAATCTTTCCATATAAATTCGTTTTAAAATTCATTTCTATTCAATTCAAATTTCAATTCAATTTGAATTCATTTTAATTCATTTTAAATTCAATTCGAATTCGTTTTCAATTCGATTCAATTCAAAGTGGTTTTCTGTTCGATTCAATTCAAATTGGTTTTCTATTCGATTCAATTCAAATTCGTTTTCTATTCAAATCAAATTCATTTTCTATTCAAATCAAATTCATTTTATATTCAAATCAAATTCATTTTCTATTCAAATCAAATTCATTTCCTATTCAAATCAAATTCATTATATATTCAATTGAAATCAAATTCGTTTTATATTCAATTGAAATCAAATCCGTTATATATTCAATTCGAATTCAATTCGTTTTCAATTCAATTCATTTCGAAATCGTTTTATATTCAACTCATTTCGAAATCGTTTTATATTCAATTCAAATTTGTTTTAAATTCAAAAACCGAATATAATCGATATAAATATCGTTCACGTCAAAATAGCGCATCACTAATCAACACGGCTTTATATTCAACAAATGGATCTATATTTCTTTCAATACACGACTCTATATCTTTGTCAACACACGACTAATCTCAGCGAATGAGTACTGTCCACGTGTGACTATTTTTGTTATTTAATATATTTTATGAAAATTAAGGTATCTATCATTTGATTTAAAATTAGACTCCAACCGTAAACTAGTAAGAGAACGATTCCCTGAATATTAACCCCGAAGGCCGAAACCAACATCAGATCAATATCCAGGAGACCACTCATCTCATCTATTTTCCATTTGATTTCTAATTCTATATATGATAAAGATGTAAATTTTATTATTAAAATATTTCGTTCAACACATGACTAATCTCAACGGATGAGTACTGTCAACACATGAACCTTTATTTTATAATATTCTTTATTTTTCAAATTGGAATGAGGCCCAATCAATCACCATATAATGTTAATTATATGGATTTTCATACATCACACGTATATAATAGCATTGAAAAATAATCAACCATCAACCAAAGTGCACTACACTGTATAAGCATCAAATATAGATATCTAACGCTTATAACAGCCTGTCAATCAATCGATCGACATATTTAATCAATCAGGATGAGTGAACTTCAAAATTCATCCCAACACCCGTGTGGGGTTTCAAACAATCAAACACAGATTTTATTTGTGCAGTTGGGCGATGTGTAAAATTTATCATCCCAATCAATGTCAGTCAAATCAGTGTACATAAACAAACCGTCCGGTTTGTAAATGAATATTTTATTTTATTCACTTCCACGTTAAAAATTATATTTTTAATGATAAAATATTTTATTTTAACACATGAATTTCTATTCAGTTCATTTACACAATAAATATGATATTTTTATTTTTCTAACATATTTCAGAAAATTTCGGCGGCATAACGGCGCGATACTAGAAACGGGACAAGGCCTAGCCTTATCCCCGGTCTAGTGAAGGCCCACGCCATTCACACATCAATCAAATCCAGTCCATTTCACCAAACAATTCAATTCAAGCCAAATAATCTAATCAACTACACAACCAAACAATTAAACAAACAAGCCATCCATAGTCTGTGGATGACGGGTGTCAGGTGCTACTAAACACCGTCTGCATCCTAGTATATATATAACTAGAAAAAGAAATTGAAAGGTGAGAAGTTCTCACCGATAGCTATTCCAACTTCACGACACTCCAAATGTAGAAGTCTTCGTCATTTTCACCTTTTGTCGCTTTCGCTGCCCGTAGCCACTACATATATAAAAATCGGATTTTTACTTCGCTATTCAATATATAAAAATCGAATTTTTTCTTCGCTATTCAATATATAAAAATCGAATTTTTACTTCGTTATTCAATATATAAAAATCGAATTTTTACTTCGTTATTCAATATATAAAAATCGAATTTTTACTTCGCTATTCAATACATAAAAATCGAATTTTTTCTTTGCTATTCAATATATAAAAATCGAATTTTTATAATCACGCTATATGGATAAAAATTCTACTTGTATACTACTACTATATAGATAAAATTTCTATTTTTCTATTATAAAGATTTCGCCTTTTCTACTTTAAAAATTTCGCCTTTTCAAATATATAGATTTCGCCTTTTCTAATATATAGATTTCGCCTTGTCAAATATATAGATTTCGCCTTTTCAAATATATAGATTTTAAAAATCACATTTTTATTTTGCTACACATATAAAGATGCTATTTTTAATATTCCTATCATGTAAAAATTATATTTTTACTTCTCTACATAAACAAAAATCATATTTTTACATCTTCTATATAGTAAAGATTACATTTTTAATACTTTAAAAATATAAAAATCATATTTTTATTTCTTTAAAAATATAATTATTGTATTTTGATTCTTCTTATAACCTAAGAATTATATTTATATTTTATGCCTAAACATGAAAATCATTTCTTTTGTAAATTAAAAATCTACATACTACAAATCAGTTTTTATACTGATTAACCTAAGCTAAACATTTAAAATGAATTAAAACAAAAATAAACAAATAAATGAAATAAAAAAAACTTACAGTGAATGTTTGGGGGGGGAGCTGTCGCGTTCGTCAGTGGATGAGGAGGGGGGTGTATCGGCGCGAGGTAGGAAGGGGGTAGCTGCGGTGCTCGATTTGGTTGCAGGGGGGGTCGATTGCGTCGCGCGACGCCTTGGTGGGGGGTTGCTGCGGTGGTCGGCGCCGATGGGGGGGGGGGGTCTCCCACTCGATCGGTTGTCTTTTTTTTTGTTTTTCTTTTCTTTATTTCAGTCATGAACGAGAATGAGGGAAGGGGGGCAGCAGTTTATAAGGGAAGGAGAGAGGATATATATTTTTAATTTATTTAATTATTTTATTTTGCAAAGAGTTGACTTTTACATACGACCTCGAAACGAGGCCCACCGCCTATCGTCCATAGCTAATTACCCCCCTTCCGAACACAATGGGATATGTATCGTAGGCTGATTCGATCGTTTCGATCAGTTTTCGTCAAAATCAACATATATATCTATATATTGAATTTGAACGCGCATTTCAATTTACCGAGGTCACATACTAACTCGAAAAATTCCGGAAAAATATTTTCTAGCTTCGTATTGATGCTACGGTCCTAACAAAACTAGTTTCGTCGAATTCTGAGACCGTTTGAAAATTGGCCATTTTCCAGTCGATTAAAATCAACTGAAACTGGTCAAACGCGTTTTCCTTTGCCACGCTCACATATTGATTCGAAAAATTATGAAATTTGGAATCTAACAATAATATGACATCACGGACCCAACAAAAGTGGTTTCGCCGAAATCCGAGGTCGTTTGCAAAATTTCCATTTTTAAGGGCCTGAATTCCATAGCGACTATTCAAAATTTTCAACTGGACATATCTTTTGATTCCCGCTATGAAATCTCGGTTTTTCCAATTCGTTGGAATCCTATTATTTTTGGTTTCACTAAAATCCGGATTGTTTTGCACCCGGTACGTTCATTTGAAGTTTGAAATCGAATTATCGAACTACCGCGCCATTTTCAATTCTATTTATAATTATATATAAATATTTATATTCTAACGACGACGCGTACTATATATACGTTCGAATTATATTCAAAATAAATTTCTGGTCGTTTATATTTAAAATAATCTATTTTAAGTGTTCAAAATTCGCTAAAATTGCCAAAATAAAAATTTTGAACTGGTTCAGAATTTCCGGGTTACTACATCGCATATCCATCGATCTCCAAGTACGTCTGGACACTCACCAACTGATTCCCTCCTCTTGGGTGTACAACCCAATCAAGATCATCAGTAATCACCCAAACGACGTGAAGACCTCTGGTCTTCAATCACCGTCTTCCTCTTCGACACCACGTCGAATCAGTTATTCAGAATGGGATAAACCCGGTATTTCTGAATAACTCGCGTAGATAATAAACAATTGTTACACAAACACAACATACGCCTCATTCCAATTCATCAGTCACTAACCGTAAATTAGCAAGAGAACAATTCCCCAAAACATTAACCCCGAAGGCCGAAACCAACATCAGATCAATACCCAGGAAACCATTCTTCTTAGCTAACCTACAGTTAGTTTCTAAATTTCACATTCTTGGGGAAAGGTTCCCATTAATTTTATCAAAGATGAAGTCTTTTAAATTTATTCTTTAATCTTCCTTTGAATATAACTTCAAACTAGTCGGGATTAGCGAACCACACCGAAGTAATCATTTATTAAATTTCCCAATCCCAACCTATTCATCCCATGAAGTAAAACTGGTAATACTTCATATCTAACACCACGGTGTTATCGGTAAATTCAATTACCATTTCACGTTCAAATCTAATTAAAGATTTAACTATCGTCTGGAGTAAAACTGGTGGTACTCCATTCTCGATCATTTCTTGAATTTGATAATTTTAATTATCAAATTCACTTTTCATTTCTATCAGCCTTTTACCGTAAATTAGCAAGTGAACAATTCCCTAAGTAATAACCCCGAAGGCCGAAACCAACATCAGATCAATACCCAGGAAACCATTTAACTTAACTAATCTCCAGTTAGTTTCTGATTTTCTTAACTCCGTCAGGTCTAAGAACAGTATTATTAAAGATACCATTCACGACAACCCAAATCACATTCCATTAATTATCGGGTTAAAGAACAAATGTTATTTAAAACACCGTTCACGATAAACCCAAAAGTCAATTTCAATTCAATTCCAATTAAATATTATTTAATTGGTATACTTCATTAAATCCAAATAAAAAGGTTTAATCGTTTTCTCAACTGGGTTTAAGGACAGTGTTAATGAAGACACCATTCACGACAAAACCAAATCACATTTGATATTAAATACAAGGCTCTGAATAGAAAATATATTGGCTTATATTCAATATCAAATTCTATGACCAACAAATATCATATTGGAAATAACGATATAAATATATCTCTCAAATTCCCATAACAATATCTGTATCATCACGAAATCCAACATCGAAATATCCCAAAGACAATTTCGATTCAAATCCATTCCAATTCAATTATTGGAAATTCTGGTTACTTTTAAAACCATTTCAAATCCACTTTATTTATTTTAAAAATAAATAGAATTATAATTCTAGTTCAAAACTAGTTCATTTTGATAAAAATTTATTTCTATCCTTTCAAATATGGGATTTTTCATCCCAATTCTTCACACATCATTTCTTACGATTCTACACAAATTATTACTATTTTTAATAATTTTATCAAGGCCCGTACAATCGATTTCCATCAACGGCCATCGAACTGCACTTACATCGACCTTTTCTAAATTTGATTTGGACATAATTCCAACCGTTAGATTTCTAATTTCTAATATTCTTTAGAAATCTCTTTTCGATACGAACCCAATGGTTCTGGTTTTATGAGAATCCGATGGTCGGATCTCCCGTAATATCCATTCGAAGTCAATGGCCGAAATTCGCGAACTACCGCGGCGCGGTGCGTTCTATTCAGGCCATTCTATATATATAATATACATATTATATATATTTCGTCGATTTCCTTTCAAAACGTATTTTATAAATCGTTTTAAATTCGTTTTCGAAACGATTTCAACTTCATATTCAATTTCGAATCAAAATTGAATATTCCACATCATCGATATACAAATGATAATATTTTCAAAACGTTAAATTTTGAAATCACTTTCTTTTCTATATTCATTATAAAAATGAATAAAATCGATATAAATAACATTCACGTCAAAATGGTGTCAATCTAGTCAATACGGTTTTTATATATTTTAATAACTTCGTTATTCTGTTCAACAAATGAATATTTTCTTCAACACATGAATATATATTTTTATTCAACACATGAATTTATATTTTCTATTCAACACATGAATGTATATTTTCTATTCAACACATGAATATATATTTTCTATTCAATACATGAATTTACATTTCTTATTTTCCAAACTGGAATGAGGTCCAATCAATTACTATATAATGTTAATTTTATGGATTTTCTACAACACATGTATACAATAGCAACGGTAAATAATCAACCATCATCCAGAGTGCACCACACAACTGCACAAGCATTAAATATAAATAATTAATGCCTACACAGTCTGTCAATCCATCGATTGACATACAACTAAACAATCAGGATTAGTGTACGTCAAATCTCATCCCAATACCCGTGTGGGGTTTCAAATCAACAAACACAGATTTTATTTGTGCAATTGGGCGATGTGTAAAATTTATCATCCCAATCAATATCATTCAAATGTGTGTATATAAACAAATCGTTCGATTTGTTTATAAATCTTCATTTTATATACACTTTAAAAATTATATTTTTAACTATAAAATATTTATTCCACTATAAAATATTTTATTTCATTTCGCATCACACAATCAAATTTCACAACGCAGCAATCAACCAAACAAGTCATCCATGGTCTGTGGACAACGGGTATCGGGTGCAGCTAAGCACCGTCTGCATCCTAGTATATATTATTAACTAGAAAAGAAAATTTAAAGTGAGAAGTTCTCACCAAGAGATAAACCAAACGCCATGACTCCTCATATGTAGAACATCTCGCCGTGCTCGCCTTTTGTCACTTTCGTCGTCCGTATTCATTACATATATAAAAATCACATTTTTTTATTCTCTAGTATATAAAAATTCTATTTTTAATCCGCTACTCATATAAAAATCGAATTTTTATTTCACTATAACATATACAAAAATCATAATTTTATATTCTCTACTATATAAAAATCATATTTTTATAATCTCTACTTCACGATAAAAATAAAGTTCATATTTTTATTCCACTTCTCATATAATAAAAATTATATTTTTATCTCTTTACTTGAACAAAATTATATTTTTCTTCTTTGCCACTTCATATACAAAAATTCTTTTTTTTATAATCTAACTTCAAAATAAAGATCATATCTTTATCAACGTTCTATATATATAAAAATTATATTTTTATAACTTCGCTTTTAACATAAAAATCACACCTTTATTTCACTATATGCGTAATAAAAATTAGATTTTTATTTCATTACATATATAAAAAATCATATTGTTATCCTCTACACTATATAAAAATTATATTTTTATTCTATAAAAATCTTATTCTTTCTCTAATTAGAAATCTCTCCTTTTTATTTTTAAAACAACCTTTATTTATAATTTTAAAACAACTCCTATTTATATTTAAAAAATCGCTAACTTCATATAAAAACCACATTTTTTTAATCGATGAGATTACATAGAAAAATCTAAACTTTCTTGACACAAAAATATAATTTTGCTTAAATAGAAAAATCTAGTCTTGCTTAATACACTAATATAATCAAAACTAAAATAAACATAAAATACAGAAATGTGTATAAAAATTAAAACTTACAGTTATATATGGAAGAGGGGGAGGGTTTCTTGTGAATATAAGTGAAAAGGAGGGCAAGGGGTGGCGGTTGTTCTCGTTTGGGCTTGGTCTTCTCGTTTGGAAGAGTGGAGGAGGGAGGGGTAATGACGTCGGGGGGGGGGGGGGAGGAGATGGCTGGAGGGGGGTTGCGTGCAGGGGGCACGAGGTGGTGGTTGGCCTTCAGGGGCATGGCGGGAGGCTGAAGCGGTGGCTTCAGGGAGGGTTTGGTTGCGGATTTGGAGAGAGAAAGGGGAAGAGAAGGAGAAGAGGGGGTCGGGGAGAGGTGGCGCTTGGATGGGGAGGTGGCGGCGCGACGGACGGAGCTCAGGCAGTGAAGCGACATTGGGGTGGAGCGACGGTTAGGGCTACAGCGGTTTGGAGTTTTGATTTTATTTTGAAACCGATTTTTAACTGAGAGGGAGGAAGAAGTGAAGGATATAAATATAATAATTTAATTATTTAATTAATTTATTCTCTATAAGGTTGACTTTTCTTTCGAATCCCAAATCGAGCCCAACGACTGTCGCCCATAGCTAAATACCCCCATTTCGAACACAATGAGATATGTTTCGTAAGCCAATTCGGCCGTTACGATCAGTTTCTACTAAATTTACAATATAAATCTATATATATTCAATTCGAACGCACATTTCAAATTACCAGGACCACATACAGTCTCTAAAAATTCCCGAAAAAATATTTCTAGCTTCATATTGATGATACGGTCCTAACAAAACTAGTTTCGTGAAATTCTGAGGCCGTTTGAAAAATGGTCATATTCTGGTCGATCAAAATTGACTAAAACTGTTAAAACATGTTTAACTTCGCCACGCTCACATATCGATTCAGAAAATTATGAATTTTGGAACCTAGCAATAATTTGACATCCCGGATCCAAAAAAAGCAGTTTCGTCGCAAACCGAGGTCATTTGCAAAATTTCCATTTTTAAGGGCTAGAATTCCATGGCGACTATTCTGAATTTTCAACTGGGCATAACTTTTGATTCCCGCTATGAAATTTCAATTTTTCGGATTTTTTGGAAAGATATTCTCAAATAGATTCTAATATTTTTGGTTTTGCCAAAATCCGGTTTATTTTGCATCTGGTGCATTCATTTGAAATTTGAAATCGAATTATCGAACTACCGCGCCATTTTCAATTCCTTTTACAATTAAAATAAAATATTTATATTCTAACGACAATCTATATAAATATATTCGTTCGAATTCTATTCAAATTAAATTTCTCGTCGTCATTATTTAAAAAAATTCATTTTAAATATTCAAAATTCACTAAAATAGCCAAAATAAAAAATTAAAATTGGCTCGGATTTCCGGGTTATTACAGCCACAAAGTTACATCTCCACCTAGTGGAATCGCCTCCTAAATGGGGATAACAAACAAAGTTACATCTCCACCTAGTGGAGTCGCCTTCTTAGCGGGGCTAACAAACAAAGTTACATCTCCACCTAGTGGATTCGCCTCCTAAGTATGGCTAACAAACAAAGTTACATCTCCACCTTGTGGAGTTGCCTCCTAAGTAAGGCTAACACCCGCTACAAATTATAATACCCCTAAGTAGGACTATTAATTCCCACATCTTCCCATATAAAGGGATCAATGTCACTCTCTTAGAGAGCATTCATTCATTTTCATATCCTATGGGTTAGGAATAAGACTAGATATTAGATACCCAATAGCTAGAAAGACGAGAGGAGCATACGTCAAACGACTAATTAACTCAGGACATGGTTAATTTGTTCGAAAGAGGTACTCTACATATGTGCTCGAGAAGTTAGTATATTTATGACTCTTTCACTTGTGTGGTTCCTCTGAGTTAACATCCGAGGAACCTAGAATAATTTATGGTTGCTTGACCACATTGAATAATGTTTGGATAGATTAACACTGTGCACTTACATAATCCTTTGATAATTGTGATGCTTTCATTAGATGGCTTTTGAGTAGACTTTCAATGTTTGCTTTATACTCCTATTAAGACATTCCACTTATGGCACTTTCTAGTAACTGCCAATTGGTGCATGGTTTCTACATGATTTCCAAATTATACTTACCCGAGTGTGAGTCTTGGGGTTTTCATATGATTTATGATTCCCAACTTACCCGAGTGTGAGTCTTAGGGTTTCCATACAATTTCTGGTTTATATTTATCTGAGCATGAGTCTTGGGTTATCTAGTCACCTATTAACCCAAGTATGAGTCTTGGGATTTCTATTTATTTTCAGATATGATATCTGACTTACTAGTTACCCAAGTGGGAGTCTTAGGGTTTACATATGATTTCTGATTTGTATTTACCCAAGTATGAGTCTTGGGGATTTCTGTATGATTTCTAGTTTAAGTTTACCCAAGTATGAGTCATGGGAATTTATGTATGATTTCTGGTTTAAGTTTACCCAAGTGTGAGTCTTAGAGTTTCTCTATGATTTCTAATTTTTGCTTACCTAAGTATGAGTCTTGGGGCTTCTCTACAATTTCTAGTTTTTGCTTACCCAAATGTGAGTCTTAGGGTTTCTCTATGATTTCTAATTTTTTCATACCCATGTGTGAGTTATGGGGTTCCTCTATTATTTCTAATTTTTGCTCACTCAAGTGTGAGTCTTGGGATTTCCCTATGATTTCTGGTTTCAACTTACCTGAGTATGAGTCTCAGGGTTTCCACTAATTGCAGATGGGAATTTCTGGTATCTGATTTTCTATTGATAGCTCATTTTCCTATCACATTTAGGTTTTTGAATTCATGTTGCATAAACTCACATTTAAGCCTTAAACTTTCATTCTTTGGTATTTCCCTATTTTCATAAAAGATATTAATTTCTTTCTACCATATTCACATACGAGTTCGAATATATAGACATTGTTTCCAGATAAAAGTTCTTGGCGCATAACACAAGCAGGTACTATAGACCTCCCATCGGAAGCCTCCTAACAAGGATTATGATCTCACAGCACTTCGTGTAGGAAGTTTTATAAACTCATATCACGTTTACCCCTAATATTTGCTACCATTAACTATGGTCAAGATTGTGTTAAACACCTCGCATGTTGTACAGGAATCGCAAGAGTTAGTCCTAAAGAACAAAAGATTCTTCATACTAAGGGGGGCTAACTGTTAACACCAAATTTCGTACCAATCAAATATGAAGAAGCAGAAGCTTTAAGGACGAAAGGGTAAAGGAATCTCGGATAGCGAAAACCAGGTTTGCGGAGAAAAGAGTGAATCTAAAGAGTTACCGAACGCAAAGTCCGAGAACCAACAGCAAAGCCACATGGCAAAAAGGAAAAGTCGAAAGAAAATTCCGGAAGCTAAGAAGAATCAGAACACAACAATATCGGTCCAAAACCGACAGTTGAAGGTAGAAAGTAATATTGAAGAGTCCGAAAGGTCATGACAGAGGAAAGCTCAAGATCGATATGGAAAAAGAACATACTGGCAAGATAATGCCAACACTAAATGAAACGACCCGAACTCCCCCGGTCTCCGAAGAGAAGGGAAAGAGCGGATTGTTTTGAGAGCACGACAAAATAGAACGCAGACGGAAGAACATTTCATTGTATATTACAAAAATGCATCAGATTATAAGAATATACAGAGTATAAATGAATATTACACAGAAATATCAGAGATTTAAATTACATTTAAATACATAGCAGCGGAAAATAATACAACACACAACTAGAAGAGATATACGGATACAAAGCTTTCCGGATATCGTTCCAGCTGTAAACCGGGATCCTGTGAATATAAATCTGCAAAACCAAAACTATTAGCTGCCCGTGTCAAAATAAGGGCACCCAGAGTTTAGGTTAAAACAATAAACTCCTGGTCAGTCATGGGACTGGTGTGAGAACTAAAACAGTTATTAATCTTTATTTTAAAGTTAGGAAAATCAAGGGACCACGCCGCTAACGCGGAACGGGTTTCCTCCCAAGAACACCAGTGCATAAAACAACAGCGCAATGCTAAATAAAGAAAAATGAAGCTGTTATAAGACCCAGGTCCTATCACACAATGCAAAGCAAGCCGGGGGATAGGGTTTTCCCTTATAACAGCCAAAGAATGCTTGATACGTTTAAAACAAATCATTTGATACTATAATAAGTGCATAGTTTTAAAACAATTTCAATCATAAATATCAATCATAGACGACATGAGTACCATATATCATGTCGCCATACTAGGCTCTACAAATAAAACCGCAAATGTCACGTATTTGGAAATTGGATTTCCATCTATGAACCGAGGCAAAAGATAGTCCTCTACCGATTTGAGACGCTCTAGCCCGCCCCTCAGGACCCAGACTCAGGTGGGCCCTTGGATCGTCAGTGCCGGTCCACCGATGTGGATTAAAATGCCTGAACACTGCGTTTCCCCACCCTTTGGGGCGTAAATGAGCCAACGAATGACTCCATCGGACCCGGATCGTCCGATCAAACCGAGGCGCCTCGCAACAGCAACAACCACACAGGTGAAAAGTATATAAATGTCAGGGCTGGTAGGTCACTGACACCACCCTAGCTAGAAAGAAACGCATGTCCTCACTGAGGTCCTTCTCCCGTTTTTGGTTCACAACCGGGGTGTGAGGCTCGCGAATTCACGTTACACAAAGCTATGCCACACAGGCGGTGCTTTGATCATCAACCACAAGACTTTGCTTTTCAACAGAAGCCTTGATCATTTGCATCTTAGCATGCTACACAGGCAATTCACTCTATGCGTTTGATATCCATCAGTATATAACCCCTGAGCTCGTACGTCTCAGAGAAGGGCGTTAAGCAAGAGAATAAATTCTCCGCCGCCAAACAGATATATATTTAATAGAAATCAATCACACTGACTAAAATCCAATGTCAGACACACAGTCCATTTACAAGTCCGTTCTGGGTCTGAACGAAACCGGAGGCACCTAGTACCCCGCATATCCATCGATCTCCAAGTACGTCTGGACGATCTCCAACTGTTTCCATCTTCTTGGGTGTACATCCCAATCAAGATCGTCAGTAATCACCCAAACGACGTGAAGACCTCCGGTCTTCGACCACCGTCTTCATCTTCGACTTATCGTCGTATCAGTTATTCAGAATGGGATAAACCCGGTCTTTCCGAATAACTCGCGTATATTCTAAACAAGTGTTACACAAACACAACATACGCCTCATTCCAATTCATTAGTCACTAACCGTAAATTAATCAACAGAATAATTCCCCAAATATTAACCCCGAAGGCCGAAACCAACATCAGATCAATATCCAGAAAACCATTCTGCTTAGCTAACGACAGTTAGTTTCTAAATTTCACATTCATAGGGAAAGGTTCCCATTAATTTTATCAAAGATAAATCATTAAAATTTATTCTTTAATCTATTTTTGAATATCAATTCAAACTAGTCGGGATTAGCGAACCTTACCGAAGTAATCATTTGTTTTAATTTCCTAATCCCAACCATTTCATCCCATGAAGTAAAACGGGTCTTACTTCATATCTAACACCACGGTGTTATCGGTAAATTTAATTATCATTTCACGTTTAAATCTAATTAAAGATTTAACTATCGCCTGGAGCAAAACTGGTGATACTCCATTCTCGATCATTTCAATCTAATTAAAGATTCATTAAAACTCCACTTAGTTTTAATCTGTGACTGGGTTAAAGAATCAGTGTCATTTAAAACACGGTTCACGATAAACCCAAAATCACATCACATTTCAATCAGTCCCTAACTGTAAATTAGCAAGTGAGCAATTCCCTAAGTATTTACCCCGAAGGCCGAAACCAACATCAAATCAATACCTCTGAAACCATTCAACTTAACTAACCTCCAGTTAGTTTCTGATTTTCGTAACTCCTTGGGGTCTAAGAAAAGTATTATTGAAGATACCGTTCACAACAACCCAAAATCATGTTCCATTAATTATCGGGTTAAAGAACAAGTGTTATTTAAAATACTGTTCACGATAAACCCAAAAATCAATATCAATTCAATTCCAATCAAATATCATTTAATTGGTACACTTCATTAAATCTAAATAAAAAGATTTAATCTTTTCTCAACTGGGTTCAAGAACAGTGTTAATGAAGACACCATTCACGACAAACCCAAATCACATTTGATATTAAACACAAGGCTCTGAATAGAAAATATATCGGCTTATATTCAATATCAAATTCTACGACCAACAGATATCGTATTGGAAATAACGATATATAAATAACTTTCAAATTTCCATAACAACATCTGTATAATCACGAAATCCAACATCGAAATATTCCGAAGACAGTTTTGATTCAAACCCATTCCAATGCAATCATTGGAAATTCTGGTTATTTTCAAAACCATTTCAAATTCAATTTATTTATTTAAAAATAAATAGAATTATAATTCTAGTTCAAAACTAGTTCATTTCTATAAAAATCTATTTTTATCTTTTCAAATATGGAGTTTTTCATCCCAATTCTTTCTAAATCATTTCTTATGATTCTACACAAATTATTACTATTTTTAATAATTTTATCAAGGCCCGTACAGTCGATTTCCATCAACGGCCATCGAACTGCACTTACAGCGACCTTTTCCAATTTTGATTTGGACATAATTCCAAATCCAACCGTTAGATTTCTAATTTCTAATATTCGTTAGAAAGCTCTTTTCGATACGAACCCAACGGTTCCGGTTTTAGGAGAATCGGACGGTCGGATCTCCCGTAATATCCGTTCAAAGTCAATGGTCGAAATTCGCGAACTGCCGCGGCGCGGCGCGTTCTATTCAGGCCAATATATTATATATATATAATATATACTTCGTCGATTTCAATTCAAAACGTGCTTTATAAATCGTTTTAAATTCGTTTTCAAAACGGTTTCAACTTCATATTCAATTTCAAATCAAAATTGAATATTCCAATATAAATTCATTTTAAATTCATTTCAAATTGATTTCAATTCAAATTGATTTCTAATTCAATTTCAGTTCGTTTTCAATTCAATTTCAATTCGAATTCATTCATATTCAATTTAATTCGAATTCATTTATATTCAATTTAATTTGAATTTCAATTCTTTTCAAAATATCAGATTTTGAAATCACTTTCGATATTCATTATAAAATGAATAAAATCGATATAAATATCGTTCACGTCAAAATGGCGTCAATCTAATCAACACGGCTTCATATATTTCTATTTCAAATATTTCTATTTCAAAACTTTCTTTTTCAAAACTGGAATGAGGCCCAAACAATTACCATATAATGTTAATTATATGGATTTTCTACAACACATGTATACGATAACAACGATGAATAATCAACCATCATCCAAAGTGCATTCTACACTGTATAAGCATCAAATATGAATATTCAACGCATATAACAGTTTGTCAATCAAACGACTGACATATAACTAACTATTGGGACTAGTGTATGTCATATATCATACCAATACCCGTGTGGGGTTTCAAACAATCAAACATAGATTTTATTTGTGCAGTTGGGCGATGTGTAAAATTTATCGTCCCAATCAATATCAATCAAATCAGTGTATATAAACAAATCTCCGATTTGTTTATAAATATTTATTTCATTTCATATATACGTTAAAAATTCTATTTTTAACTATAAAATATTTTCCACTATAAAATATTTTATTTCAACTATATAAATATTTTATTTCATTTCACATCACACAATCAACTACACATCAAAATCAAACAAACAAGCATACAAGCCGTCCATGGTCTGTGGACGACGGGTGTCGGGTGCTACTAAACACCATTTGCATCCTAGTATATATATATAACTAGAAAATTAAATCAAAGAGTGAGAAATTCTCACCGGATTGCTAATCCAATGCCACGACTCTTCTTATGTAGAAATCTTCGCCGTTCTTGCCTCTTGTCTCTTTCTTTGCCCGTATTCTCTACATATGTAAAAATCACATTTTTACTTCGCTATTCGATATATAAAAATCGAATTTTTACTTCGCTATTCAATATATAAAAATCGAATTTTTACTTCGCTATTCAATATATAAAAATCAAATTTTTTACTTTGCTATTAAATATCTAAAAATCGAATTTTTACTTAGCTATTCAATATATAAAAATCGAATTTTTACTTTGCTATTCAATATATAAAAATCAAATTTTTACTTTGCTATTCAATATCTAAAAATCGAATTTTTACTTTGCTATTCAATATATAAAAATCGAATTTTTACTTTGCTATTCAATATATAAAAATCGAATTTTTACTTTGCTATTCAATATCTAAAAATCGAATTTTTACTTTGCTATTCAATATATAAAAATCGAATTTTTACTTTGCTATTCAATATATAAAAATCGAATTTTTACTTCTTGCTAGAAATAAAAATCACTTCTTTTCTAGTTTAAAAATCAATTCTTTCTTTCAAGTTAAAAATCCAATCTTTACACTTTATAAAAATTCGATCTTGCTACATCAAAAATCATATTTTTATATTTCTCTTCGCTTAATAAAGATTATATTTTTATTACTCTCCATGAATAAAAATCAAATTTTTACTATGCCACTAGTATAAAAATTATATTTTTAACCTTTCTATATTATAAAAATTATATTTTTACTATCTACATTAGATAAAAATCATATCTTTTTATCTTCCATAAATTAAAAATCGAATTTTTATTCTTTCTAAAATATAAAAATCCTATTTTTATCCTCTACATCACATGAAAAATATATTCTTAACTTCTTTATATAATATAAAAATTTCGCCTTTATTTTCAAAGCTAATCATACCTGAAAAAAAATCAGTTTTTATAACTAAGTAAATAAATAATTAAAATCATAAAAACATACCTTTAATCGTGGGTGAATGGGGGATCGGTGGCGAAGCAGGTGGTCTGGGTGGCGCGGCAGTCTTCCTCGGAGGGAGGAGAGAGAAACGAGGCGGGGTGTATTGCGCGGGGCGGAGAGGCAACAGGGGGGGGGGAGGGGAGGGGAGGTTTGCGCGGCGCCGGAAGGCAGCAGGGGGGTTTGTGCGGCGCCGCCGGTGCCGGGGGGGGGGGGGGGGCGGGGGGCGGCGAACTGGTCGAAGAAAGGGGGGTGTCGCGATTCTAGTTGTAGGTTTTTTTTTCTTTCGATTTCTGATTTATGAAGAACGGGGGGGGGGGGGGGGGCAGAATTAAAAAGGAGAGGAGAGAGGAAGAGGCTTTATTTTATTATATTTATTATTTTAATTTCAAAAAGTTGACTTTTACATACGACCTCTAAACGAGGCCCACCGCCTGTCATCCATAGCGTTTCACCCCCATTCCGAACACAATGAGATATGTATCGTACGCAGATTCGAACATTTCGATCCGTTTCTGTTAAAATCAACATATAACTCTATATATTGAATTTGAACGAGCATTTCAATTTATCGGGGTCACACACTAACTCTGTAAATTGCAGAAAAATATTTTCTAGCTTCGTATTAACGATACGGTCCTAACAAAACTAGTTTCGTCGAATTCTGAGACCGTTTGAAAAATGGCCATTTTCCAGTCGATTAAAATCAACTAAAGCTGGTCAAACGCGTTTTCCTTTGCCACGCTCACATAATGATTCAAAAAATTATGAAATTTGGAATCTAGCAATAACTTGACATCACGGATCCAACAAAAGTGGTTTCATCGAAATCCAAGGTCGTTTGCAAAATTTCCATTTTTATGGGCCTGAATTCCATAGCGACTATTCAGCATTTTCAACTGGACATATCTTTTGATTCCCGCTATGAAATTTTGATTTTTTGGATTCATTGGAAAGATATTCACAATTAGATCCTAATGTTTTTGGTTTCACTAAAATTCGGATTGTTTTGCACCCGGTACATTCAATTGAAGTTTGAAATCGAATTATCGAACTACCGCGCCATTTTCAATTCTATTTTATAATTATATATAATTATTTATATTCTAACGACGACGTATATAATATATATGTCGAATTCTATTCAAAATAAATTTCTCATCGATATTACTAAAAATAATTCATTTTAAATAATCAAAATTCGCTAAAATTGCCAAAATAAAAATTTTAAACTGGTCCAGATTTCCGGGTTATTACAATCTCCCCCACTTAAAACTTTTCGTCCCCGAAAAGGAACAAAGACGAAAGTGGTTTGATCAATCAACTCTACTTTCGATCTGGCTTCCATTCTCCAACTTTTCAGTTTCTGAGAATTTTCAAATTTTCAAAAATTTGGCTAACACCCTAAATTGTCGAAAAATTTCGCCATAACCTCCCCTGCACCGGGAGCCACGGGAAAATCCCGAAATTGCCATATAGGCCTTCTGATCTCAAAAAGAAAAAGAAAAAGCCAAGCGGCTAGCCAATAGGCTCATAAAATCATCATCACCCAAATAAAACAGTAAATTATGATAAACATGTACCTATTTGTCGGGCAAACAAATTTTATTCTTCTGCTCTAGCCTCTTTGCTATGACCTGTTCAATGTAAGTACATGTATATGCAAGCAAATGCGGCTAATTTTCAATACAATTCAATATTTGATACAATTAGGCGTAATGGTTCAAAATTATCAAACAAATAAACAAACAACACAAACATCAATCCATTAGTTGATTAGCTTTTGAAATTCATAACTTTGATACATAGTCAAAAATCAGATTTTTGATGCCAAATCACAACAATAGGCCCTATCTAATTTCGGTTCTCACACCAGTCAATAGGAAATATATAGAAATCTCACTTTCGAAACTCGAAAATAAATACTGGCAATGGTGCCCCATCACCAGAATTATCCCCGGGCAACTAGAGTATGATTCTATAACTATCCAGTATATTAAAACTTCGAATACACGTTTGCAAGACATATATACAAAATCTTTATATATTGGATTGTCCAAATCAATATATAATAAATGATGAAATACGAATAAGTGATTTAAATTTTCAAAACAAAACTTGGTTTCAATTTTAAAAATATACTCCTCACACTCGTTCTAGGATACTACTGATCCCATATCTAACGAGTCATTCCCATTGGATTTTACTAATCCAGTATCTGATGAATTCTTTCGTGTGATTCTAATGTGTCTTGTTCTCTGAGCTTTGTAAACCAAAGCTCTGATACCACGCTGAAACGACCCGAACTCCACCGGTCTCCGAAGAGAAGGGAAAGAGCGGATTGTTTTGAGAGCACGACAAAATAGAACGCAGACGGAAGAACATTTCATTGTATATTACAACAATGCATCAGATTACAAGAATATACAGAGTATAAATGAATATTACACAGAAATATCAGAGATTTAAATTACATTTAAATACATAGCAGCGGAAAATAATACAACACACAACTAGAAGAGATATACGGATACAAAGCTTTCCGGATATCGTTCCAGCTGTAAACCAGGATCCTGTGAATATAAATCTGCAAAACCAAAACTACTAGTTGCCCGTGTTAAAATAGGGTCACCCAGAGTTTAGGTAAAAAAAAAACTCCAGGTCAGTCATGGGACTGGTGTGAGAACTAAAACAGTTATTAATCTTTATTTTAAAGTTAGGTAAATCAAGGGACCACGCCGCTAACGCGGAACGGGTTTCCTCCCAAGAACACCAGTGCATAAAACAACAGCGCAATGCTAAATAAAGAAAAATGAAGCTGCTATAAGACCCAGGTCCTATCACACAATGCAACGCAAGCCGGGGGATAGGGTTTTCCCTTATAACAGCCAAAGAATGCTTGATACGTTTAAAACAAATCATTTGATACTATAATAAGTGTATAGTTTTAAAACAATTTCAATCATAAATATCAATCATAGACGGCATGGGTACCATATATCATGTCGTCATACTAGGCTCTACAAATAAAACCGCAAATGTCACGTATTTGGAAATTGGATTTCCATCTATGAACCGAGGCAAAAGATAGTCCTCTACCGATTCGAGACGCTCTAGCCCGTCCCTCAGGACCCAGACTCAGGTGGGTCCTTGGATCGTCAGGGCCGGTCCACCGATGTGGATTAAAATGCCTGAACACTGCGTTTCCCCGCCCTTTGGGGCGTAAATGAGCCAACGAATGACTCCATCGGACCCGGATCGTCCGATCAAACCAAGGCTCCTCGCAACCGCAACAACCACACAGGTGAAAAGTATATAAATGTCAGGGCTGGTAGGTCACTGACACCACCCTAGCTAGAAAGAAACGCATGTCCTCCCTGAGGTCCTTCTCCCGTTTTTGGTTCACAACCGGGGTGTGAGGCTCGCGAATTCACGTTACACAAAGCTATGCCACACAGGCGGTGCTTTGATCATCAACCACAAGACTTTGCTTTTCAACAGAAGCCTTGATCATTTGCATCTTAGCATGCCACACATGCAGTTCACTCTATGCGTTTGATATCCATCAGTATATAACCCCTGAGCTCGTACGTCTTAGAGAAGGGCGTTAAATAAGAGAATAAATTCTCCGCCGCCAAACAGATATATATTTAATAGAAATCAATCACACAGACTAAAATCCAATGTCAAACACACAGTCCATTTACAAGTCCGTTCTGGGTCTGAATGAAACCGGAGGCACCTAGTACCCCGCATATCCATCGATCTCCAAGTACGTCTGGACGATCTCCAACTGTTTCCATCTTCTTGGGTGTACATCCCAATCAAGATTGTCAGTAATCACCCAAACGACGTGAAGACCTCCGGTCTTCGACCACCGTCTTCATCTTCGACTTATCGTCGTATCAGTTATTCAGAATGGGATAAACCCGGTCTTTCTGAATATCTCGCGTATATTCTAAACTAGTGTTACACAAACACAACATACGCCTCATTCCAATTCATCAGTCACTAACCGTAAATTAATCAATAGAACAATTCCCCAAATATTAACCCCGAAGGCCGAAACCAACATCAGATCAATATCCAGAAAACCATTCTACTTAGCTAACCGACAGTTAGTTTCTAAATTTCACATTCATAGGGAAAGGTTCCCATTAATTTTATCAAAGATAAATCATTAAAATTTATTCTTTAATCTATTTTTGAATATCAATTCAAACTAGTCGGGATTAGCGAACCTTACCGAAGTAATCATTTGTTTTAATTTCCCAATCCCAACCTATTCATTCCATGAAGTAAAACGGGTCTTAGTTCATATCTAACACCACGGTGTTATCGGTAAATTTAATTATCATTTCACGTTTAAATCTAATTAAAGATTTAACTATCGCCTGGAGCAAACCTGGTGATACTCCATTCTCGATCATTTCAATCTAATTAAAGATTCATTAAAACTCCACTTAGTTTTAATCTGTGACTGGGTTAAAGAATCAGTGTCATTTAAAACACGGTTCACGATAAACCCAAAATCACATCACATTTCAATCAGTCCCTAACTGTAAATTAGCAAGTGAGCAATTCCCTAAGTATTTACCCCGAAGGCCGAAACCAACATCAGATCAATACCGCTGAAACCATTCAACTTAACTAACCTCCAGTTAGTTTCTGATTTTCTTAACTTCTTGGGGTCTAAGAACAGTATTATTGAAGATACCGTTCACAACAACCCAAAATCACGTTCCATTAATTATCGGGTTAAAGAACAAGTGTTATTTAAAATACTGTTCACGATAAACCCAAAAATCAATATCAATTCAATTCCAATCAAATATCATTTAATTGGTACACTTCATTAAATCTAAATAAAAAGATTTAATCTTTTCTCAACTGGGTTCAAGAACAGTGTTAATGAAGACACCATTCACGACAAACCCAAATCACATTTGATATTAAACACAAGGCTCTGAATAGAAAATATATCGGCTTATATTCAATATCAAATTCTACGACCAACAGATATCGTATTGGAAATAACGATATATAAATATCTTTCAAATTTCCATAACAACATCTGTATAATCACGAAATCCAACATTGAAATATTCCGAAGACAATTTCGATTCAAACCATTCCAATGCAATCATTGGAAATTCTGGTTATTTTCAAAACCATTTCAAATTCAATTTATTTATTTAAAAATAAATAGAATTATAATTCTAGTTCAAAACTAGTTCATTTCGATAAAAATCTATTTTTATCTTTTCAAATATGGAGTTTTTCATCCCAATTCTTTCTAAATCATTTCTTATGATTTTACACAAATTATTACTATTTTTAATAATTTTATCAAGGCCCGTACAGTCGATTTCCATCAACGGCCATCGAACTGCACTTACAGCGACCTTTTCCAATTTTGATTTGGACATAATTCCAAATCCAACCGTTAGATTTCTAATTTCTAATATTCGTTAGAAAGCTCTTTTCGATACGAACCCAACGGTTCCAGTTTTAGGAGAATCGGACGGTCGGATCTCCCGTAATATCCGTTCAAAGTCAATGGTCGAAATTCGCGAACTACCGCGGCGCGGCGCGTTCTATTCAGGCCAATATATTATATATATATATAATATATACTTCGTTGATTTCAATTCAAAACGTGCTTTATAAATCGTTTTAAATTCGTTTTCAAAACGGTTTCAACTTCATATTCAATTTCAAATCAAAATTGAATATTCCAATATAAATTCATTTTAAATTCATTTCAAATTGATTTCAATTCAAATTGATTTCTAATTCAATTTCAGTTCGTTTTCAATTCAATTTCAATTCGAATTCATTCATATTCAATTTAATTCGAATTCATTTATATTCAATTTAATTTGAATTTCAATTCTTTTCAAAATATCAGATTTTGAAATCACTTTCGATATTCATTATAAAATGAATAAAATCGATATAAATATCGTTCACGTCAAAATGGCGTCAATCTAATCAACACGGCTTCATATATTTCTATTTCAAATATTTCTATTTCAAAACTTTCTTTTTCAAAACTGGAATGAGGCCCAAACAATTACCATATAATGTTAATTATATGGATTTTCTACAACACATGTATACGATAACAACGATGAATAATCAACCATCATCCAAAGTGCATTCTACACTGTATAAGCATCAGATATGAATATTCAACGCATATAACAGTTTGTCAATCAAACGACTGACATATAACTAACTATTGGGACTAGTGTATGTCATATATCATCCCAATACCCGTGTGGGGTTTCAAACAATCAAACACAGATTTTATTTGTGCAGTTGGGCGATGTGTAAAATTTATCGTCCCAATCAATATCAATCAAATCAGTGTATATAAACAAATCTCCGATTTGTTTATAAATATTTATTTCATTTCATATATACGTTAAAAATTCTATTTTTAACTATAAAATATTTTCCACTATAAAATATTTTATTTCAACTATATAAATATTTTATTTCATTTCACATCACACAATCAACTACACATCAAAATCAAACAAACAAGCATACAAGCCGTCCATGGTCTGTGGACGACGGGTGTCGGGTGCTACTAAACACCGTCTGCATCCTAGTATATATATATATAACTAGAAAATTAAATCAAAGAGTGAGAAATTCTCACCGGATTGCTAATCCAATGCCACGACTCTTCTTATGTAGAAATCTTCGCCGTTCTTGCCTCTTGTCTCTTTCTTTGCCCGTATTCTCTACATATGTAAAAATCACATTTTTACTTCGCTATTCGATATATAAAAATCGAATTTTTACTTCGCTATTCAATATATAAAAATCGAATTTTTACTTCGCTATTCAATATATAAAAATCAAATTTTTTACTTTGCTATTAAATATCTAAAAATCGAATTTTTACTTAGCTATTCAATATATAAAAATCGAATTTTTACTTTGCTATTCAATATATAAAAATCGAATTTTTACTTTGCTATTCAATATCTAAAAATCGAATTTTTACTTTGCTATTCAATATATAAAAATCGAATTTTTACTTTGCTATTCAATATATAAAAATCGAATTTTTACTTTGCTATTCAATATCTAAAAATCGAATTTTTACTTTGCTATTCAATATATAAAAATCGAATTTTTACTTTGCTATTCAATATATAAAAATCGAATTTTTACTTCTTGCTAGAAATAAAAATCACTTCTTTTCTAGTTTAAAAATCAATTCTTTCTTTCAAGTTAAAAATCCAATCTTTACACTTTATAAAAATTCGATCTTGCTACATCAAAAATCATATTTTTATATTTCTCTTCGCTTAATAAAGATTATATTTTTATTACTCTCCATGAATAAAAATCATATTTTTACTATGCCACTAGTATAAAAATTATATTTTTAACCTTTCTATATTATAAAAATTATAATTTTACTATCTACATTAGATAAAAATCATATCTTTATATCTTCCATAAATTAAAAATCGGATTTTTATTCTTTCTAAAATATAAAAATCCTATTTTTATCCTCTACATCACATGAAAAATATATTCTTAACTTCTTTCTATAATATAAAAATTTCGCCTTTATTTTCAAAGCTAATCATACCTGAAAAAAATCAGTTTTTATAACTAAGTAAATATATAATTAAAATCATAAAAACATACCTTTAATCGTGGGTGAATGGGGGATCGGAGGCGAAGCAGGTGGTCTGCGTGGCGCGGCAGTCTTCCTCGGAGGGAGGTGAGAGAAACGAGGGGGGTGTATCGCGCGGCGCGGAGAGGCAGCGGGGGGGGGGGGGGGGGGGTTGCGCGGCGCCGAGATGCAGCAGGGGGGTTTGCGCGGCGCCGAGAGGCAGCAGGGGGGTTTGCGCGGCGCCGCCGGCGCCTGTGGGGCGCGGCGAACTGGTCGAAGAAAGGGGTGTGTCGCGATTCTAGCTGTAGGTTTTTTTTCTTTTCTTTTGATTTCTGATTTATGAAGAACGGGGGGGGGGGGGGGCAGAAGTTAAAAAGGAGAGGAGAGAGGAAGAGGTTTTATTTTATTATATTTATTATTTTAATTTCAAAAAGTTGACTTTTACATACGACCTCTAAACGAGGCCTCTCCGCCTGTCGTCCATAGCGTTTCACCCCCATTCCGAACATAATGGGATATGTATCGTACGCTGATTCGAACGTTTCGATCCGTTTCCGTTAAAATCAACATATAACTTTATATATTGAATTTGAACTCGCATTTCAATTTACTGGGGTCACACACTAACTCTATAAATTGCAGAAAAATATTTTCTAGCTTCGTATTGATGATACGGTCCTAACAAAACTAGTTTCGTCGAATTCTGAGATCGTTTGAAAAATGGCCATTTTCCAGTCGATTAAAATCAACTGAAGATGGTCAAACGCGTTTTCCTTTGTCACGCTCACATATTGATTCGAAAAATTATGAAATTTGGAATCTAGAAATAAATTGACATCATGGATCCAACAAAAGTGGTTTCGTCGAAATCCGAGGTCGTTTGCAAAATTTCCATTTTTAACGGCCTGAATTCCATAGCGACTATTCAACATTTTCAACTGGACATATCTTTTGATTTCCGCTATGAAATTTTGATTTTTTGGATTCGTTGGAAAGATATTCACAATTAGATCCTAATGTTTTTAGTTTCACTAAAATCCGGATTGTTTTGCACCCGGTACATTCAATTGAAGTTTGAAATCAAATTATCGAACTACCGCGCCATTTTCAATTCTATTTTATAATTATATATAATTATTTATATTCTAACTACGACGTATATAATATATACGTCAAATTCTATTCAAAATAAATTTCTCGTCGATATTATTTAAAATAATTCATTTTAAATAATCAAAATTCGCTAAAATTGCCAAAATAAAAATTTTAAACTGGCCCAGATTTCCGGGTTATTACACTAAAAGGGGCACAATTTAGCAACTCTGGAAGCATTACACCTGATACTAGAAGCTAATGATGAGAGGATTACCAAAAGCATGTAATTTGAAATGTAAGCAGGAGGAGGAAAGAGCCTGTCGATACATACTTGGTACCAACACCAACATCAAGAAGCATCTTCGGCATGACCAAAAGGTATTTCAAAAGCCTACCTTTATAACTAAAGATGAATACATATGCTAGAAACCAAAATCATCACCCTCTACCAATATTAAAGATTCCATAATCCATTGCTTAAGCCAAAAGGAATGGTGGCGGACCGAGACCAGAGGTTCCGAAACCGAAAGCTACCAAGACCAAGCTCAAATTCTAAGTCCAAACAACCAAAAGGAATGGCATCAGAACCACTCCGGAGAAGTCCAAGATTGATATTTCGAAGGCAAAGAAGCATCCATGGAGATATCCGATAGGAAGAAAGGCGGTTGAAACGTTTTTGCTGGAACCGAAGTTCAGAAGAGCGGCCGAGACCTTGTTTCTGCATCCAAAAAGGGCTTCTACTGAGTCCACAATAGAAGGGGGCCCAATATGCCTATAAATAAGACCCCAGGGGTCTTATTTTGGGGCGATTCTCATTCCTCATTCTTTTTCTCATTTCTGGAGAGCTAACCCTAGATTGTAAGTCAATTTGGGGATTTCTTATGTAACCTCCTCTATGAATAAAATCATCAAAGCCCTTAAAGTGGACATAGGTTCAAGTCGAACTGAACCACTAAAATTGTGTGTTCTTACTTTTTCTGCATACTATATTGTTCTTCAATATATTTCTGTGTGTATACCGCTATGCTATTGGATTATCAGAATATCCTTCCATAAGCCGTTAGGTTCTTGGCAACCTAACACTCTCCTCATGATATAAGCCTTTTTGCACCAACCTCTCCCTAAGTCTTAAGTCACCGAATACCCCTCCGCAAGATTCCTACCCTGTAGCAAGCCTGGGCGATCCTTCGGTCAACCGTTTAGCTTTCTCACTTATGTTGTGCTTTGGAAACCCTTATCCTAAGGTAACTGTTGGTCTTCGGGTTGTAGAAGCGTGATGCTCACCTCTTGCGGGAAGAGTAAATAATCTTCGGACCTAAGACCTTGATATCTAGGAAACAGTGAATTAACTCAAGCTAATAGGAGCTGAATAATCCTATTTTTCCCTTAGGTCTATTTCCATAGACATTTCTCCGGTGTTGATGAAAAATATAGTTAACAAATTCATTATTAAAAACGAAATTTGAACATTAAATTTATATTTAATTTAAAATGAGCTCATAACATCACGGTAGTTTGTAATATTGAGTTTTGATATTTAATTGAATATACGGGATCCGATATAAGTTGGAATTCTGTGAAACAGAAACCGTCTGAATCTAGTTGGTTATTATTTTCTAACGAAAGAGAAAAAACGAGATTTCATATTATAAATTGTTAGTTATTTCCAAATCAAATTTTCAAATAGTCGCTATAGAAATCATTAATAAACTTAACGTTTGTTTAATATATTTAATAAGGGTTTTTATATGATTTGGATACCGTTTGTTAACTCAAAATTGATGATGTTGAGTTATAAATCCATATTGTTTATATGTGAAGCTGGATGATAATTTTATTTGGATATTTACGATAATAATAATTTAGTATTATTTAATTAAATTATTTTGGAATTTATATATGTAAATATATTATTAATATTATATAAGCCTTAAGAAAGGCCATTTTGCAAGCGGCCTCGGTTTTCGATGAAATTAGTTTCATTAGAACCGTAGCGTTAAATTATTGCAGGATTTCAATTTTCATCTCAATCGGATTTACCGGTCGATCGTGAGGGTAGTAAATGCTTAGATTTTAATATAATCGTTTTGTCGATTTAATTTAGAAATTAAGAATAATTGATTCTGAAATGTGCTTCGTTTTCAATGAAATTAAATTTATTAAATCCTTTATGATTTATTATTTTAGTATTTCAATTTTCAAGTTAATTGGATTTATTTTGTGATCATACACAATTTAAATGTGTGTCGATTCACATTATTGATTTTTAAAGGAATTTTCATAGATGACTTCAGAATTCAACGAAACCTTTTTCATCATGTCCGGCATAATGTTTTATGCTAGGTTATACATTTTCATCTCATTCGGAAGTTGTTTGTAATGGTTTTTGCTTGTTACTTCGTAATGAAGTTTAATAGTTAATATTTTATTCCTAGGTTCCTATATAAAGCCACGATAAACCCTAATTTTCTTGTTTACTTTTAGCTGCGTGGTCAACAACTTATACTGCTGCTCTTACCCTTTTGAATTGTTGGCATCCTTCAAACCGAAAAATGATTCGATCTCCTTATAGGGTTTGAATTTCGTGATGGTGGCAAAGGGAGATAGGTTCGCCTATGTAGGGTCTACGACTGGACGGAGTCGCGAAGAGTACGGTTGCTCATAGAAGCTGGAAATGAGCTGGGGATGGTGATCGATTGAATGGGTTTAGCCGACGATTGGGGGTGCCTGGGTTGTTGAGTTTTGGGACGTTAATCATACACGTGGAGACGCAGGTTTAGGGTTTCTGATGGGTGATCGATGGACTGACGTGATGCGGTGGTGTGAAAATAATTGGCAGCATGGGATGTTATTCAAGCGTGGAAAGGAGAGAAACACGAGAGCAGGAAGGAGATAGTCGGGTCATTCATTCCTTTTGTTTGACTAATTATGTTAAGCAACATATTGTCAACTAAGTTATAATAATTAAATTACTTAATTTTTTTATTAAATGATAAACTAATTGTAATGTTAAATCCTCATAGGTTTAGATGGGGAGCAGAAATTGTCGGCCTCCATTTTATTAATTTGAAGTTAACCGGTCTGTTAGGCCTAATCAAAGTAATTAATTTTGGTTAAGGCATTAATTAGAGAATTTAATTATATAAACTTTAAATATCAATAATGTTAATCAGATTTTTGGTCCGGTTCCCAGGAGAGCACCAGACACGCTCAACTCAATGTACCTCGTGAAGCTGAGGCCGAAAGGGGACGCTCGGGAGTGAAGGAAATAAGGTCAAGAAGGGACTACACCGCTTGTAACCTCACGACATCCAGAAGACATCCGTGAACCAAGGCCTCGGGCCCAGAAGGAGCTGCGAGCCTCAACCACCCGGTCTCGGGATCTTCGCGCCTCTCAAAAGAACTTTGCACCAAGCATGACGCGAAATTCGCACCCAGCTGGGTGCAAAATTTCGCACCAGTGCCTGGGTTTGAAATTTCAAACCCAGCGGGTGCGAAATTTCGAGCAAGCGGGTGCGAAATTTCGCACCCATGCCTGGGTTCGAAATTCCGAGCCCAGCGGGTGCGAAATCTCCCACCTAAGCATGGGTTTGAAATTTCGAACCCAGCGGCTGCGAAATTTCGAACCCTGGCCGGGTTCGAAATTTCGAGGCACGCAGATGATGGGTTCGAAATTCTACTAGTGGTCCCCTATTTATACCTACTCCTACCTACCCCCACTCCTATAAACAACCCATGGCCTCACTTCAAAGGGGTTGGATTTTCTTCACTTGAAACCTTTCTAGAGCTTCATGAGCCTCATTAATTGCATCTCCTATTTGAGGAAGAAGGAGAATTAAATATTCTTTTTCCCAAATACCTAGCATATGGCAATTAGAAAAGTGAATGTAATGAGCATGGCTCTACCTTGTAATTCTTAAGTGATTAATAAAAGTTCAACACCCTTCAAAGTGGATGTAGGCCTTATCCACGGCCGAACCACTATAAATTCTCGTGTCATTTACCTGTTACTCTTACTTAGTCTTGCGACCATATTAACTATTCCTAGTAACAGGAATCTTTGATGCTTATGACATTTTTTGGCGTCAACATTTTCTACTTTCACTAAGAAACTTTGAATTCAAGATTTGCGTCTTTCTTCCACATTATCATCTCGACTTCGACGAGCTTAAGATTCCTTGCTCAACCTGCTGTCGAGTCCGCTTACGATGGTAAAGAAGTCAAAGAACGCAATGGTTGGCTCTTCAGCTGCAACCGAGGCCGGTACCTCCCAACAACCTCAACCAGTAGATGTCCCGGCCACTAATGAAACCGTCCCTCCTGTTGTGGACCCCGAAGCTCCCGTTACCAAACTCAAATTCACGTGCTTAGTGAAAGATATGAGAACACCGTGGTCGAGCTCAACCAAGCATTAAGGGATAACATCGGCCTTATGCGACAACTTGAAGAAAGTCAACGCGTGGTCGCCTGACTTCAATTAAATCGGAACAATGCTCGACCCCGACCCACTGCATCAGAAACTTCCTCTTCCAAGTTAAGGGGCCCACACGAAATGAGGAGGTTCACCCTCATCACCAATGTCGCCGCTCATACCAATGCCCTCGATAACGGTAACGGTCATGGAAACGGGAATGGGAACGGTGACCAAACTACAGTCACATACAGCGAGGGAGCACAGTACCGAGATCGCTCTCGCTTGATTATCAATGATGGACCCAATCCTACAAACCAACCTCTTCCTCGACGCAACCCAATGATCGCGGATCAGGGTGAAGGGCCCGCTATTCCAACGGCCCGCGCTCCTTTAGAACAGGATCCGCATCACCATGCTCCACCTCACCGGCCGCACATAGACCCAATCATAGATGTCGAGCACATGGAGGAAGACAATCCGGACATCCATCATAGATGACGACCTCGCAACAGGACTCCGGAACCACATCAAAACCTATGGATCCGATGGAGGATCCACAACCGACCTATCTCCCCGACATGATACGAAGGGTCATGAGGGAAATGCAAGGAGGCACATATGATGCATGGGAAGCTCACATTAGGCGTAACCCCTTCACAAAAAGAGTAAATGAAGTCGAGTGGCCAAGGCGCTTTAGCATGCCACAAATGCAACTCTACAATGGTACCACTAATCCTTGTGCCTTCTTGAATTGATATGAATGGCAAATGGAGTCAAGTAGGGGTAATTACCCAGCCAAGTGCAAATGCTTCCCAGTCTTCCTATTCGGCACCGCTTTACTTTGGTTCTCTTTCCTTCCACTTGATTCCATTAACAACTTCGAACAATTAGAAACGGATTTACTTAAGCAATTCAGGGTGCATATCCCAACTTCGAAGAATGCCCTCACTTTGTCTAACCTGTACCAGGGCCCCGCTGAATCACTCAAAAGCTACCTTTCCTGGTTTAATATAGCTCTCGCCGACGTCAAGGATCCAGATCCTTGCATCGTACTCTTTCAGCTAGCGAAGGGTTTCCTCCCTACTTCAGAGTTTAGGGCTTGGATCGATCGAAAGCAGACAAAGAGCCTCGATGCCTTCTATGAGAAGGCAGATCAATACTTGTGCCAAGAAGAAGCAAGACGGAATCGGCTTTCCGCCACTAGTTGTCCCAATGATCCCCAAGCGGATACCGCCAACAACCACTTCAGAGGTATGCGAAGTAGGGATCCCTTGGACCAAAACAGAGGGCAGGTCCCCAAAGGCAAGAACCAAACAATGGCAGGCCGGATGGACGGAACAACGGGAAAGCCCCAGCGAAATTGAGAAATCCCGGCCCTCGCCAAGATTTCGAGACCTACACCCTATTAAAAGAAGACATAGAGACAATCTACTTGGAAACATGTAACACCTTGCCATACAAGAAGCCATGCGTCAGAGAATCAACTGACCGCGAGAAGAACACCGGGAGGTACCGTCGATACCACGACGTGTACGGGCACGAGACTAATGAATGCCATCGACTTAGGGATGCAACCGAGAAACTTATTCATGAAAAGCGGCTCGAGCAATATGTCCAAGAGCCCTTCCCCCAGAAGCAAGCTCGCAGCCTCCAGCGCCAGCTCTACAAGCAGCCGCCAAGGGGGCTCCAGGACCGTCTAACCCAAGGTGAGGAATCATGATCAACACCATATGTGGCGAACCTTACCCCACACATAAAAGCTTTTGAAAAATGGAGGAATATGTGGGTTCCATAAAGTATGCTACTTACGAAGCCTGCTCCGCCCTCCCTGAGTCCATCCCATTCAAGCTACAAAAAACCATGCGGGATGACATCGTCTTTTGAGAAAGAGAATCGACAGGAGTGGAAATCCCAACTCGGTCAACATCATCTTTAAGGCCGCCTACGACCCGATGAAATTAGAAACAAATGACTTGAAGCCATGTCATGCCGCAATTCACGGCTTCAATGGGGCCTCTAGTTCCCCCATAGGGATGATCGACCTACTGTATAACTGGGTGAGGGGGACCAAAGCCAAGTCCAAATTCTCACTTTCATAGTCGTAGACATCGACTCCCCCTACAATGCTTTCCTAGGGCGCCCCTTTCTCACCGAATTCCGAGTTTACATGGCACCATGGTCCGTCCTAATGAAATTGCCGACGAAAAATGGGATCAGAACCGTTAAGGGAGACCAAGTTAGTGCAGGGAATGTTACGCAATAAAATGGAAGAACGCGTGCAATAAGGACAAGGGAAAAGCCATGCCCACGCCTTCTTGCACCAAGAACGTCTCAGCATAGCAACCAGCGGCGTCTTGTCCCTGTCTCAGGCGCCACTCCCGTCTTTCCAATGACCTCGACCCACGAAAGGACAAAGAGCCCAAATACGAGAGGGCTACTCCAGTCGAATCCACAGTGGACGTTCCCATCAACCTCGACGACCCAACAAGGGTGTTGAAGGTAGGGTTACAACTCCACCCAGCAATTGAAGAAGATCTCATATGCTTTCTGAAAGCCAATTTAGATGTGTTTGCATGGACTCACTCTGACATGAAGGGCATCGACCCCGCAATTGCTTGCCATTCCCTTTGCTTAGATCCCAGAATGCCTCCAGTCAAATAGAAGTGCCACTTCTTGGGGCCCGAGATGTCCAAAGCGCTCGAAGAAGAGGTAGATCGTCTGATCAACAATAACTTCATCCGCGGAGCTGACTATACCGAATGGGTTTCTAATCCAGTTCCGGTTAAAAAACCAACGGTAAATGGAGGACATGCATCGACTTCTCCGATCTGAACAAGGCATGTCCCAAGGATAGCTTTCCACTCCTGAAGATCGATCAGTTAGTCTACTCAACCGCCAGATACCAGCTACTATCTTTCATGAATGCCTACTCAGGCTACAACCAGATCCCGATGGGCTTCCGTGACCAAGATCATACCTCATTCATAACCGACCTCGGGATCTACTACTACCGGGTTATACCCTTCGGCCTCAAAAATGTCGGTGCCACTTATCAATGAATGGTTAATCGACTCTTTAAAATCAGATTGGAAAGTCCATGGAGGTGTACGTGGACGATATGCTGGTAAAATCTAAAATATCAAGTGTTCACGTCCGCGACCTCTCCGAAATGTTCGATGTCCTCCGCTAGTACGACATGAAACTCAACCCCCTAAAATGCTTCTTCGGGGTTACTTTGGGGAAATTCTTGGGTTTCATTGTCAATTCTCAGGGTATTGAAGCCAATCCAGAAAAAATCCAAGCTAGTCGGGACATCTGAGTCTCTAAGATCATCAGGGATGTCCAAAGTCTGAACGAGAAGGTTGCCGCTTTAAGTCGGTTCATCTCTAGGGTCATAGACAAATGCATCCCCTTCTTCGATTTACTCCGAAAAGGGAAACACAACTTCGAGTGGACCCCCGAATGCGTCTCCGCATTCGAGGAACTTTTGGATCACTTAGAGCGACCACCTATCCTTTTTAAGCCTATAGACTATAAGGACTTATGTATGTACACGGCTGTTTCTTCATAGGCATTCAGCTCGGCACTAATACGCCTCGAAGATTGAGCTCAACGGCCCGTCTACTGTATCAGCAAGTGATTGATGGGGCCATAGAAGAATCACCCGAAGCTAGAAAAGCTGGCACTCTGCTTATTGATTTCTTCTAGAAAGCTCCGACCGTCGCATCCCATAAAAGCTTTCACTGACCAGCCACTGTGTCCGATCCTACAGCGACCCGAGGTGCTAGGGCGATTACTAAAGTGGAGCATAGAGTTAAGCCAGTTCGAGATAACCTTCATTCCTGACGAGCCATTCTCGTCCAAGCACTCGTAGATTTCATCGTGGAGTTCACTGCCCCCGAGGAGGATCCCACTGAGAACGCTGGGACCCCCGACGCCCAGTGGAAATTGTTTGTAAATGGGTCCTCTAACAGAAAGTGCTCCGGGGCCAGAGTCATGCTCATCACCCCTGAAAAACGTCTGATGTATTATGCATTGAGGCTAAATTTCCCTGCTACTAACAACGAAGCGAAGTACGAGGCCTTAATCGTCGGGATTAGAATCGTGTTCGTACTCAAGCTAGAGACCATCCACATCTTCTCCCATTCACAACTTATCGTCCAACAAGTACTGGGAGAGTATCAAGCGAAAGAGGGACGGCTTGCCCAGTACCTGGCCTGGGTTTAGGGGCTACTCGTCTACCTCGAGCATTTCATTATCACCCATATCCCACGCAAGCAAAATGAAAAAGTGGATTCCCTCGCTAGAATGGCAAGCACCGAAGATCCGCAGCTTAAATGGTTCTCCTCGGTCGAAGTCCTCAACTCTCCAAGCATCAAGCAAGGCCAAGACGAGACGATCATGAGCACTGAACCCGAGCCCGAGTCCTGGATGACACCAATCAGAAATTATCTAAAGCACGAGATCCTATAAAAGCACTACAAGGAAAGGCGCGCGCTCACTTTCCTGTCAGCCTATTACCTTCTTATGGATGGGGTACTCTACCACAGAGGCTTTTCTATTACCCTGCTCCGTGCGTAGCTTACGACGATGCCCTCTAAGTGCTAATCAGTGTGCATGAAGGCGAATGTGGCGATCACACTAGGGGCAGACCCTGGCCAGTATGATTCCCAGACATGGTTATTACTGGCTCATGCTTGATCAAGACGCTGCTGACTACGCTCGCAAGTGCAATAAGTGCCAGCGCTTCTCTAAGATTCAAGAGCCCCGCCTACCAAACTGTCTCAAATGGTCAGCCCACGGTCGATCGCCATGTAGGGAATCGACATCATCGGAACACTTCCAGTGGCTAGAGGGGGGCAGAATACGCCATCGTCGCTGTGGAATACTTCACCAAGTAGGCAGAAGATGAAGCTCTCGACACCATTACCACGAAGAAGATGATCAACTTTGTTGTCCGCAACATCATTACCCGCTATGGAGTACCTCAAGCTATCATCTCCGATAACGGCACTCAATTCGAGAGCTCCGAGTTTAAAGCCTTCTGTCAACGCCATGGCATCGATAAAAGATTCTTAGCGGTGGTTCATCCTGAAGCCAATGGGCAAGTCGAGGCGGTTAACAAGGTCATCAAATCCATCATCAAGAAACATCTAGAAAAGGCTGGGGGCATGTGGGCAGACGAACTTCTTGTAGCTCTATGGGCTTACCGCACCGCCCACAAGACAACAACCGGTCATACTACTTTCGCCCTCGCATACGGATCTGAAGCCATCATTCCCATTGAGCTCAAGCTTCAAACCCATCGAGTCATGTACTTCGATCCAAAGACAAACCAAGATTTATTTCTAGGATCACTCGACTTGCTGGAAGAAAAAAGGAACGAGGCCGATATCAAAGCTGTCGCCCACCGACAGCGAGTATGTAACACCCCATGTCCATTAATGTCACTCACAAAGGGAATGCATCAATGTCCATGAAACATTATTGTTGTATAAACAGATAAATTACAAGAATAAATAAATAAAACAACACAGCGGAAGATAAAACTTATTTCATAACATCATAACTCAAAACAAGCTTACATAAGTAGTTTCCAAAACCATTACAACAGGATCAATAATCTTTTCCAAAAACTTCAAAGTACATAAAGAAGCAAATGTTCAAATAATATAAATGCATAAATCCCCACTGGGCATATGTGAAGCCATAAAGATGAGAGAGTCCAAAGCGATACATCTATTCTTTTCAAGCAACTGAAAGAAATCAGCACTAAGCTGTAGTATTCCCTCCTTGCAAACCTGGGAGGGAGAAAGAAAAGATGCGAAAACAAAGGGGGTCAGACATAAAGTCTAGCGAGTCTAGTAATTTTAACAAATAATAGGTAAGGTAAATGATCAAGACATAAATAGGCATCATGATATGGCTGTAACATAGATAAGGTAGATAAAAAGGATGGACAAGATGATTTCGTTCCTAAGTACTAAGACAATCCTACACCTTGGCTAAGCGAATAACCCTTCATGTACTAACCCCGAAGACCGAAGTCAACATCAGACTAGCACCCAAAGCACTATCCAACACAACCAACATGTATTTCGTTACACCGCACTTTTGCTAAGTTACACCACATTACTTAATTACACCGCACATTTACTAGTCTATTTTACTCAAGGTTGATCCCTTCCCACTTACTGTACCCACATGACAAACTTGGTAGTTACTTGTACCTAGATGTTATCGTAGGTGTCGGCTTGCTCCTACCACCGCTAAGGTACCCTTACTCTACCCATTCGATCGGCTCCCTAAACCCCATAGGCACTCGTGCTAGCTCACTCCCCAAAGTGGCAACCCCGATACCAACATGAAATGCACGACCATACCTACACGATGCAACAACGTCTTACCAACCAGCCCGGACCTATGCATGCACATGAACCCGTTGGACTTGCGTTGCCACCGCTATTCACGTTTTGACCTCTTATATTCAAGCCCAGTAAGAGTGTCCCAACACCGGCCTAGTACTGGGCCCAATTAGATACTCAAACAGATTACTGGTTGAAACGGGTCCCCATCCGACACAAGCCTCCCACCTATGCTTGGCACCCCACCAGGTTTTTCCCCCACTTAACTATTTTAATTTAAATGTCCATGTCTTACACATGCTATGGTTAAGTCCATACTTACATGTTATAATTTACATGCCTTGTCTTATTCCGGTTAAGTCCATATTTACATGTCATAATTTACATGTCACCCCACTTAACCCTCTAACCATACCCATGTCTTATTATGGTTAGCACTCCTTAATTCATTCCTAATGACGAATGGTGCATGACCTCTCACAGTAGACCGAATACTTTGTGGCCGCTGGATTTGCCGGGCGGTTTCGGGCTGTCTTACGCCACAAACCGGTTCTAACCTTGTGTCACCCATCATTACGCCTACAATTCATGCCTTTGACCTCTACCATTAGACGTCCAATTGTGGCAGCTGGATTTGCCGGGCGGTTCCGGGCAGTCTTACAACACAATTGCGCCTAACCTCATGTCAAAGGTTTATTAATAATCGTATTTCACCCAAACCCCAATTTTCATGTTATGTGTTTCCAATTCAACATATAATCATGTTTACACTTTTTGCCTATTCCAACTTGTCATTAATTATACTAATTACATATTAATTAGCCTCAATTACAAATTTCCAATTATAGGCAATTTCATCAATTCCATGCAATTTATACCCAAATATGCCAATTTCACATATTATCCAATTATCCAATAATATCCAATTTTCAAAATTTTCCCATATTCCGAATATTCCCCATCGTTCCCACGTATTCACATCGCGCAGATTTTTAATATAGGCTCAAAGGTAGCCTAGATCCACAAATAAAAGGAATAGGGGTAAGAAGAGAGAATCAATTCATAGAAAATTGGAATAAAACATCATCATGAAATAAAGAGGCATATAGACTAGCATAGAGGCTTAATAAAAGATTCAACATGAATAAACTAATAGAAGGTATGAAATTTACATAGAAACATAAGCATATGATGACATGGATTAAAAGGTGAAAACTTGGATGAGATTTAAATTACTTACATACATATTGTAACACCCCTATTACTGTTAACAATAAAGTAAATAATTAAATAATAACTAATCTCAGATTTGAGAATTAAGGGAAACGGGTTGAGCCATTGTGTTCATCTCGGAATTCTGGTTGAGATAGAGTCTGAGTTTGCATGAATTGGACTTCGTATGAAGAAGTTATGGCCATCGGAAGTTTCACTAAAATTTAAATAGATTTTAAAAATTTGAATTTCAGAGTCAAATTGGGCTAGGAAGGAAATTTCTCGCCAGGGCCAGGTCGACTAGGGGGTCGACCTACCCACCCAGGTTGACCAAGGGGTCGACTTGGGGGTCGACCTACCCCCCCCCCCCCTCGGGTAGATTTGTTTGATGACCTTTTAATGACTATATGCTAAGTCATTAGGGTTTCTGATCTGGTCTGAATGGATGGGGTTTATTCTAGGTTAATTGGACGGCCTAAATTAATCCTAAACTCCATAAAAACACATGTAGACTCAAACCCTAAAATCAAATAAAAATTAGAATCATGGCCTCCATGCCGTCACCTTGCAACCTAGAATAGCTGCCACCAATTTGAGAGGAAGAAAAGCTAATCAAATTCAATTCTAATCTAAACTGCAACAAATTGTCTTCTTCAAAGGAAAGCTAAATCAATTTCAGAACTCAGATTTCAGAACTCAAGACCTTCTTTGAGTTACGAGTTCGATTTCTTCAACATGATAATTAACAATTTGATTGGATTGAGCTATAGTTTGGATTATATGGTTATGTTGTGAATCATTGACCATATGTTATTATCTATGTTGTAAATTCTATGATGTTATCATCTACGTTGCAAATTCTATGATGTTATTATCTATGTTGTAAAGCTGTGATGCTATCATCTATGTTGTAAATCTATGATTCATAATGATGTTTAATATGCTAGTTTGGTTATGTTGTTGGAACTAATTCATATGTTAAATCATATGTATGTATGTATGCAAGTCTAGATGTTAATTTAGATCTGGATCATATGCAAGTTAATGAAAATTATATACAACCTTACATGTTTCATGACAACTATTTTATGTGTAAATTGGATCTAAAGTTAGGCTATGACATGTATGAGTTATATGCTAGTATACAAAATTCTATATGCTAGTTTACATGTATAGATGTAAGTTTACACCATCGTTTATGTTGCATAAATCACATATGCAAGTATATATATATATAAGTTTGGAGTATGAATCATGTAATGTAAGTTTGTGGTTATTGCCTATGCAAGTTTACACCTTATGATTTGATCTATGATATATATGGTTTATGCAAGTTTGTGACTATTACTTAAACAAGTTTACACCTTTAGATTTAGATCTATGACATATGTAGTTTTATGCAAGTTTGTGACTTTGGCCTATTCAAGTTTTTAGATGAAGAACCTCATTCACACATGCAAGTTCACCCCTTATGTTTAGAACTAGTTTTATCTATATGTATATTGTGATGTTTTCTCTTTATTCCATAATTAGACTATTTGAGTCTAACGTATATTTTACGTTAAACGAACGAACGTACAATGTGGGGCAATGGGATAATATTAAAGATTTAATATTGAGAATTGGCATAAATGCCTTAAATGGCATAAAATAAATTTATGATGTTAATTGGTATAATTTTGCATACCATAAATAGATGGACATAATTGAGTCAATTATGGACATGGTTAAATTTGGAATTGATTGATAATTTGAATAGGGAAATTAATTCAAATTAGGGGATAATTAATTTTGTGTAATTATTCTCTTAAGACACGAGGTTAGGCTCTTTTGTGGTGTAAGACTGCCCGGACCCGCCCGGCAAATCCAGCTGCCACAAATGCCAGTCTAATGTAGGAGGTCTTAGGCATAAATTAAATGCGTAACGGTTGTAAAGACATGAGGTTAGGCTCGTTTGTGGTGTAAGACTGCCCGGACCCACCCGACAAATCCAGCTGCCACAAATGCCAGTCTAATGTGCAAGGTCTTTACAAGGTTACGGTGTTAATGAATTAAGAAACACTTAACCAGATGAACATGTGGTGGGACATGGGGGTTAAATGGGTACCTTGGGTGGCTTGTGAAATACGATTAAAAACACAAAATAAGACATGTAAGTGGACATGAATAAGAAGAGGGTTAAGTGGGATGTACTAGAGGGGACCAAGCTTAGGTGGATAGCTTTTGTCAAGTAATGGGGACCCGTTTCAACCAGTAACCCATAAGTATCTTTGTGGGCTCGACCCAAGTCGAGGACGGGACACGCATACTGGGCTTGATTGCAAGAGGCTAAAACGGGTTAGCGGTGCCAACGCAAGTCCAACGGGTTCACGTACGTGTGTGGGCCCGGGCTAGTAGGTAAGACGTTGTTGCATCGTGTAGGTATAAGCCGTGCATTGTTGGTGGTATCGGGTTGCCACTTTGGTGAGTGATACACCCCACTGTGGGGCCAGCATGAGTATCTACGAGTTAGGGAGCTGATCACATGGGGGTAGTGGGTACACCTAGTGGAGGTAGTGGCAGGTGGCACCTATGAAGGCAACTAGAGGTACACGAAACTACCATTATCATTATTAAAGTCTTGTAGGCGGGATCAACCCTTAGGGTGACTAGTGGTGGTGCAGTATAGTAATTATCTTATAGTGGTTTAGGTGCGCCTTTAACGTTATCTTTGTTTTTCTTATTTCCTTTTGTTTGCTCTACCATACCTAATTGTTCACAATCATTTCCTTATTTTCCAATTTATGCCTTAGCCTAGTTATTTTGGTAATTATATTGTAAAAGTTATCGCACTCACCAGACTTTATGTCTGACCCCCTTTGTTTCCACCTCTTTTCTTCCTTCCCCCACCCCAGGTGCTCAGGGTGGAAGTAGCACCAGTGGAGCTTGATTTTGGACAGCTGTATCTCTTGCTTGTAGTAGTTGCTTGGATCGCTGAAGTAAAAGTTCAGCCTATCTTATTTATGGCTATTTTGTGTTGGGGTTATGTCCTTCAATTTATGTACTTTGATTTAGTCAAGATGGATATTATGTACTTTGACTCTGGTTTTTGACGTTGTAATCAAACCTTTGTGTTTACCGCTGCAACGAATAAAATTTTAAATTTTTAAGTACTGTTTATATATGTCTTGTTGTTAAGTTTCTGTTCTATACACACTTAAAATGCTACATAGAAGTTAATGCATTCCCTTTGTGAGTGACATTAATGGACGTGGGGTGTTACACGTGGTATCAGAGCTGAAGGTTACTAGAACTTATATGAATTTTGAAAAACTGTTTTTCAAAAACACTATTATAAAGAAGTACCTTCAAATGTATGTTTTAAGGAAAGTATTTTCAAGAGAAAATCTTGTTTTAGAAAGCATAACCCCAAGAGCCATATATCTTTCTTTCGGTTCTTTTGTATTGAATCTTTCCTTTTTCGTTTCAGCATGTCTGGAATTCCCGAGATACCCGAGGGGATACCAATACCAGGATGGTTTAGGAGGTATTTGGAGACTAGGGCCACCATCGCAGGTCCAGCAAATCCTCCTCCTCCTCCTCTCCATCCTCTTCCTCGTGTCGATACTTTTGCAAAGATAAGTAAGGACTTTCGGGCAATGGGTGGAAAACCTTTTCACGGGGCAGAGACATTTGTCGAAGCTCGAAATTGGCTAAAGGAGATGGAAGAATTGTTTGGGATCTTTGAAGTGGAAGATGGAAGAAAGGTCCAGTTAGCTGCCTGGCTAATGAAGGATGAGGCCTCGTTTTGGTGGGAGGTCACTAATGGAGAGCGTCCAGTTGATACATGGCCAAACTTCAAGCGTAGGTTTTAGGCAAAGGTTTTCTCACGAGCTGAAGAGAATCTATATGTGACGGCAAGGAATTTCGCTCGGTCCGAACCAGTCGCTAAACCGACCCAGACCGTTCGAAACGCCCTATCGTTTTGAGAACACGACAAAACAGAACGCATACAGAAGAACATTTCATTGTATATTACGACAATGCATCAGATTACAAGAATATACAGAGTAGGAATAAATATTACACAGAAATATCAGAGATTTAAATTACATTTAAATACAACGCAGCGGAAAATAATACAATACACAACTAGAATGAGATATACGGATACAAAGCTTTCCGGATATCGTTCCAGCTGTAAACCAGGATCCTGTGAATATAAATCTGCAAAAACCAAAACTACTAGCTGCCCGTGTCAAAATAAGGGCACCCAGAGTTTAGGTTAAAACAATAAACTCCAGGTCAGTCATGGGACTGGTGTGAGAACTAAAACAGTTATTAATCTTTATTTCAAAGTTAGGTAAAACAAGGGACCACGCCGCTAACGCGGAACGGGTTTCCTCCCAAGAATACCAGTGCATAAAACAAACAGCGCAATGCTAAATAAAGAAAAATGAAGCTGTTATAAGACCCAGGTCCTATCACACAATGCAACGCAAGCCGGGGGATAGGGTTTTCCCTTATAACAGCCAAAGAATGCTTGATACGTTTTAAAACAAATCATTTGATACTATTATAAGTGCATAGTGTATAAAACAACTTCAAATCATAAGTATCAATCATAGGCGGCATGGGTACCATATATCATGTCGCCATATATAGGTTTACAAATAAAACCGCAAATGTCACGTATTTGGAAATTGGATTTCCGTCTATGAACCGAGGCAAAAGATAGTCCTCAACCGATTCGAGACGCTCTAGCCCGCCCCTCAGGCAAGTACTCAGTCAAGCCTTTGGATCCTCAGGGCCGGTCCACACGGAGTGGATTAAAATGCCTTAACATGCGTTCCCCCGCCCTATGGGGCGTAAACGAGCCAACTAAATGACTCCATCGGTTCGAGAACGACCGATCAATCCGAGGCGCCTCGCAACAGCAACAACCACATAAGTCAAACTCGTCAGGGCGTGTAAAACCACTGACGCCACTTCTAGCTAGAAAGAAACGCATGCCCTCCCTGACGTCCTCTCCCGTTTTTGGTTCATACCGGGTGTGAAACACGCGAAGCAAACGTTACACAAAGCTACGCAACAAAGGCCGTGCTTTGATCATCACCACAAGACTTTGCTTTTCAACAGAAGCCTCGATCAATTGCCACTTAGGCATGCCACACAGGCAATTCACTCCATGCGTTTGATATCCATCAATATATAACCCCTGAGCTCGTACGTCTCAGAGAAGGGCGTTAAGCAAGAGAATAAATTCTCCGCCGCCAAACAGATATATATTTAATAGAAATCAATCACACGGACTAAAATCCAATGTCAGACACACAGTCCATTTACAAGTCCGTTCTGGGTCTGAACGAAACCGGAGGCACCTAGTACCCCGCATATCCATCGATCTCCAAGTACGTCTGGACGATCACTAACTGTTTCCATCTTCTTGGGTGTACAGCCCAATCAAGATCATCAGTAATTACCCAAACGACGTGAAGACCTCCGGTCTTCGACCATCGTCTTCATCTTCGACTTATCGTCGTATCAGTTATTCAGAATGGGATAAACCCGGTCTTTCCGAATAACTCGCGTATATTTTAAATAAGTGTTACACAAACAAAACATACGCCTCATTCCAATTCATTAGTCACTAACCATAAATTAATCAAGAGAATAATTCCCCAAATATTAACCCCGAAGGCCGAAACCAACATCAGATCAATATCCAGAAAACCATTCTGCTTAGCTAACCGACAGTTAGTTTCTAAATTTCACATTCATAGGGAAAGGTTCCCATTAATTTTATCAAAGATAAATTCTTGAATTTATACTTTAATCTACTTTTGAATATCAATTCAAACCAGTCGGGATTAACGAAACTTACCGAAGTAATCATTTGTTTTAATTTCCCAATCCCAACCTATTTATCCCATGAAGTAAAACTGGTTATACTTCATATCTAACACCACAGTGTTATCGGTAAATTCAATTACCATTTCACGTTCAAATCTAATTAAAGATTTAACTATCGCCTGGAGCAAAACTGGTGATACTCCATTTTCGATCATTTCAATCTAATTAAAGATTCATTAAAACTCCACTTAGTTTTAATCTGTGATTGGGTTAAAGAATCAGTGTCATTTAAAACACGGTTCACGATAAACCCAAAATCACATCACATTTCAATCAGTCCCTAATTGTAAATTAGCAAGTGAGCAGTTCCCTAAGTATGAATCCCGAAGGCCGAAACCAACATCAGATCAATACCTCGGAAACTATTCAACTTAACTAATCTCCAGTTAGTTTTTGATTTTCTTAACTCCTTTAGGTCTAAGAACTGTATTATTGAAGATACCGTTCACGACAACCCAAAATCACATTTCATCAATGATTGGGTTAAAGAACGAGTGTTATTTAAAACACTGTCCACGATAAACCCAAAAATCAATATCGATTCAATTCCAATTAAATATTATTTAATTGGTACACTTCATTAAATCTAAATAAAAAGATTTAATCTTTTCTCAACTGGGTTCAAGAACAGTGTTAGTGAAGACACCATTCACGACAAACCCAAATCACATTTGATGTTAAATACAAGGCTCTGAATAGAAAATATCCCGGCTTATATTCAATATCAAATTCTATGATTAACAAATGTCGTATTGGAAATAACGATATAAATATATATCTTTCAAATTTCCATAACAACATCTGTATAATCACGAATTCCAACATCGAAATATTCCGAAGACAATTTCGATTCAAATCCACTCCAATGCAATCATTGGAAATTTTGGTTATTTTTAAAACCCTTTTCAAATTCAATTTATTTATTTAAAAATAAATAGAATTATAATTCTAGTTCAAAACTAGTTCATTTCGATAAAAATCTATTTTTATCTTTTCAAATATGGAGTTTTTCATCCCAAATCTTCACAAATCATTTCTTATGATTTTACACAAATTATTACTATTTTTAATAATTTTATCAAGGCCCGTACAATCGATTTCCAACAATGGCCATCGAACTGCACTTACAGCGACCTTTTTCGAATTTGATTTGGACGTATCTCCAAATCCAACCGTTAGATTTCCAATTTTTAACATTCATTAGAAAGCTCTTTTCGATACGAACCCAACGGTTCCGGTTTTAGGAGAATCCGACGGTCGGATCTCCCGCAATGTCCGTTTGAAATAAATGGTCGAAATTCACGAACTACCGCGGCGAGGCGCGTTCTATTCAGGCCATTATATTATATATATAATATATATAATATATATTTCGTCGATTTCTATTTAAAACGAATTATATAAATAGATTTAAATTCGTTTCAAAAGCAATTTCAACTTCCATTTCAACTCAAATCAAAATTGAATTCTTCTTTATAAATTCGTTTTAAAATTCATTTCTATTCAATTCAAATTTCAATTCAATTTGAATTCATTTCAATTCAATTCATTTCGAAATCGTTTTCAATTCAATTCATTTCGAAATCGTTTTCAATTCAATTCATTTCAAAATCGTTTTCAATTCAATTCATTTCGAAATCGTTTTCAATTCAATTCATTTCGAAATCGTTTTCAATTCAATTCATTTTGAAATCGTTTTCAATTCAATTCATTTCGAAATCGTTTTCAATTCAATTCATTTCGAAATCGTTTTCAATTCAATTCATTTCGAAATCGTTTTCAATTCAATTCATTTCGAAATCGTTTTCAATTCAATTCATTTCGAAATCGTTTTCAATTCAATTCATTTCGAAATCGTTTTCAATTCAATTCATTTCGAAATCGTTTTCAATTCAATTCATTTCGAAATCGTTTTCAATTCAATTCATTTCGAAATCGTTTTCAATTAAATTCATTTCGAAATCGTTTAAAATCGATATAAATATCGTTCACGTCAAAATGGCGTCAATCTAATCAACACGGCTTCATAAATTTCTATTTTCAAATATTCTATTTCAAATATTTCTTTTTCAAAATAGTTGTTATTATCAAAATATTTCGTTCAACACTTGACCAATCTCAAAGGATGAGTACTGTCAACACATGAACTTTTATTTTATATTAATAAAGATGTAAATTTTATTATCAAAATATTTCGTTCAACACATGACCAATCTCAAAGGATGAGTATTGTCAACACATGAACTTTTATTTTATAATATTCTTTATTTTTCAAATTGGAATGAGGCCCAATCAATCACCATATAAAATTAATTATATGGATTTTCATACAACACATGTATATAATAGCATTGAAAAATAATCAACCATCAACCAAAGTGCACTACACTGTATAAGCATCAAATATAGGTATTCAACGCTTATAACAGCCTGTCAATCAATCGATTGACATATTTAATCAATCAGGATGAGTGAACTTAAAATTTCATCCCAACACCCGTGTGGGGTTTCAAACAATCACACAAATATTTTATTTGTGCAGTCGGGCGATGTGTAAAATTTATCGTCCCAATCAATGTCCTTCAAATAGGTGTACATAAACAAACCGTCCGGTTTGTAAATGAATATTTTATTTTACTCACTTTCACTATATTCGTATTCACGTTAAAAATTATATTTTTAACGATAAAACATTTTATTCCAACATATGAATTTCTATTATTCATTTACACAATAAAATGATATTTTTATTTTCTAACATATTTTAGAAAATTTCGGCGGCATAACGGCACGATACTAGAAACGGGACGAGGCCTAGCCTTATCCCCGGTCTAGTGAAGGCCCACGCCATTCACACATCAATCAAAATCACCAAACAACCAAATTCAAATCAAATCATATAACTGATCTATGCAACCAAAAAAACAAGTCCATGGTCTGTGGACGATTGTGTCGGGTGCTACTAAGCACCGTCTGCATCCTAGTATATATATAAAATTAGAAAAGAAATTGAAAGGTGAGAAATTCTCACCGATAGCTATCCAACCATCTCGACTCTTCTTTTGCAGAAGATCTTGTCGTTCTTGCCTTTTTGTTGCTTCCGTTGTCCGCTTTCACTACATATGTAAAAATCGAATTTTTACTTCGCTATTCGATACATAAAAATCACATTTTTATTTCGATGTTCAATATATAAAAATCGAATTTTTACTTCGCTATTCAATATATAAAAATCACATTTTTAATTTCAAAAGCAATGAATATTTTCAATTTCAAAAGCAATGAATATTTTCAATTCCAAAAGCAATGAATATTTTCAATTTCAAAAGCAATGAATATTTTCAATTTCAAAAGCAATGAATATTTTCAATTTCAAAAGCAATGAATATTTTCAATTTCAAAAGCAATGAATATTTTCTTTCAAAAGCAATGAATATTTTCAATTTCAAAAGCAATGAATATTTTCTTTCAAAAGCAATGAATATTTTCTTTCAAAAGCAATGAATATTTTCTTTCAAAAGCAATGAATATTTTCAATTTCAAAAGCAATGAATATTTTCTTTCCTTTATCAAAATCCTATCATTGTTTTTATATTTTCAAATCCTCTCTTTATATTTTTCAAAACATTATGATATACATTTTCAAAACAAATGAAATACATTTTCAAAACAAATGATATACATTTTCAAAACAAATGAAATACATTTTCAAAACAAATGATATACATTTTCAAAACAAATGAAATACATTTTCAAAACAAATGAAATACATTTTCAAAACAAATGATATACATTTTCAAAACAAATTTTTATAAAGCTTTTTATAAATTAAAACAGATTTTCTTCTAGGTTATTCAAAACAAAACAAAAAACAAAAATATTAAGAAATGCTCACTGGTTTTTTTTTTCATCACTTCTGGACCATCAAAAATCCCATCTGCACCCTATACGCTTCCTCCAGGCTTCGGCCATTTGAATGAACCCACCGCCACTAGCTAGGGCTCGCCCATACCCACACCACCGTCGACCTGGGACCCATCGGAGTGTCCCCCTCCGACCACCTAAGCGTGTGCCACCCTCCCCTCTGACGGCATGGAACTCGAATGCCCTAGGGGCGCTGAAACCTCATGCGAACTGGTGAACTTCGTGGCCCCTTTTCTCTCAAATTTCCACACGAGAACCGATCAAGTGGTTACGTATTCGAAGAGGGCAAAAATCTCTGTTGAATTTGTTTTGAAACCATGTAAAAATTCAAATTATAATCGGAGGATTTGAGGGGAAAAGAATCGGCCAAGGAGCGCCTTTGATTTTGAACGACGGCGCCTACAAGTGGGCTTAGGGTTTCCAACTTTTAGGGTTAAATATTTATTTTTAATATTATTTAATTTGAAAAATGCTTGTTCATCGATGGGAACTCCAAATCGAACATCGCGACTATCGCCCCTAGCGTAATACCTCTATTCCAAACACAATAGGATATGCTTCGTAGGTTGATTCGATCTTTACAATCAGTTTCCGTTGAATTTACATTTAAATCACTATATTGAATTTTAAACGTACATTTCAAATTACCGGGGTCGCATACTAACTCTATAAATTGCAGAAAAATATTTTCTAGCTTCGTATTGACGATACGGTCTTAACAAAACTAGTTTCGTCGAATTCTGAGACCGTATGAAAGATGGCCAATTTCCAGTCGATTAAAATCAACTGAAACTGGTCAAACGCGTTTTCCTTTGCCACGCTCACATATCGATTCGAAAAATTATGAAATTTGGAATCTAGCAATAACTTAACATCACGGACCCAACAAAACTGGTTTCGTCGAAATCCGAGGTCGTTTGCAAAATTGCTATTTTTAAGGGCCTTATATATATAAAAATATATATAAATTCCACAGCGACTATTTCTAATTTTAAACTGGACATATCTTATCATTTCTAAAATGAAATCTCAGTTTGTTAACTTCGTTACAAAGATATAGTTATACAGATTCAAATATTTCTTGTTTCGTTCAATTCTGACTTATATTGAATTCTGTATATCCATTTGAAATTAGAAATCGAATTTTCGAACTACCGCGCCATTTTCAATTCCTTTTATAATTATATATAATTATTATATATGCTGACGACGACGTATATAATATATACGTTCAAATTATATTCAAATTAAATTTCTCGTCGATATTATTTAAAATAATCTATTTTAAATATTCAAAATTCGCTAAAATCGCCAAAATAAAAATTTCAAACTGGCTCGCATTTTACGGGTTGTTACAATCTCCCCCACTTAAAACTTTTCGTCCTCGAAAAGGAACAAAGTCGAAAGTGGTTTGATTAATCAACTCTACGTTCGATCTGGCTTCCATTCTCCAACCTTTCAGTTTCTGAGAATTTTCAAAATTTCAAAAATTTGGCTAACACCCTAAATTTTCGAAAAATTTCGCCATAACCTCCCCTGCACCGGGAGCATCGGGGAATTTCAAATAGCTTCCCCGGTCCTTCAGATCTCAAAAAGAAAAAGAAAAAGCCAAGCGGCTAGCCAATAGGCTCACAAAATCATCATCACCCAAACGAAACAGGAAATTATGTAATAAACATGTACCTATTTGTCGGGCAAACAAATTTTATTCTCTGGCTCTAGCCTCCTTGCTATGACCTGTTCAAGGATATACATGTATATGCAAGCAGATGCGACCAATTTTCAATACAGTTCAATATTCGATCAAATTAGGCATAATGGTTCAAAATTATCAAACAACTAAACAAACAACACAAACATCAATCAATTAGTGAATTAGAGTTTCAAATTCATAATTTTGATACATATACAAAAATCAGGTTTTTGATACCAATTCACAACAATGTGTTCTAGCTATATATATAAGTTTTGGTTCTCACACCAGTCTAATGGAAATATATAGATATCACACCTTCGTTACTCGAACATGAATACTAATGACGACTAGTCAGTCATCAGAATCATCTTCGGGCCACTAGAGTATGATTCTATATCTATCCAGTATATTAAAACTTCGAATACACGCGGATCAGACGTATACGCAAAATCTATATATACTGGATTGTCCACATCAATATAAATAGATAATCAAATACGAATAATTGATTTAAATTTTCAAAACAAAAATTTGTTTTCACTTTCAAAAATATACTCTTCACACTCGTTCTAGGATACTACTGATCCCATCTCTAATGAGTCATTCTAATTGGATATTACTAACCCAATATCTGATGAATTCTTTCTTATGGTTCTAATGTGTCTTGTTCTCTAGCTTTGTAAACCAAAGCTCTGATACCAACTGTGACGGCAAGGAATTTCGCTCGGTCCGAACCAGTCGCTAAACCGACCCAGACCGTTCGAAACGCCCTATCGTTTTGAGAACACGACAAAACAGAACGCATACAGAAGAACATTTCATTGTATATTACGACAATGCATCAGATTACAAGAATATACAGAGTAGGAATAAATATTACACAGAAATATCAGAGATTTAAATTACATTTAAATACAACGCAGCGGAAAATAATACAATACACAACTAGAATGAGATATACGGATACAAAGCTTTCCGGATATCGTTCCAGCTGTAAACCAGGATCCTGTGAATATAAATCTGCAAAAACCAAAACTACTAGCTGCCCGTGTCAAAATAAGGGCACCCAGAGTTTAGGTTAAAACAATAAACTCCAGGTCAGTCATGGGACTGGTGTGAGAACTAAAACAGTTATTAATCTTTATTTCAAAGTTAGGTAAAACAAGGGACCACGCCGCTAACGCGGAACGGGTTTCCTCCCAAGAATACCGGTGCATAAAACAAACAGCGCAATGCTAAATAAAGAAAAATGAAGCTGTTATAAGACCCAGGTCCTATCACACAATGCAACGCAAGCCGGGGGATAGGGTTTTCCCTTATAACAGCCAAAGAATGCTTGATACGTTTTAAAACAAATCATTTGATACTATTATAAGTGCATAGTGTATAAAACAACTTCAAATCATAAGTATCAATCATAGGCGGCATGGGTACCATATATCATGTCGCCATATATAGGTTTACAAATAAAACCGCAAATGTCACGTATTTGGAAATTGGATTTCCGTCTATGAACCGAGGCAAAAGATAGTCCTCAACCGATTCGAGACGCTCTAGCCCGCCCCTCAGGCAAGTACTCAGTCAAGCCTTTGGATCCTCAGGGCCGGTCCACACGGAGTGGATTAAAATGCCTGAACATGCGTTCCCCCGCCCTATGGGGCGTAAACGAGCGAACTAAATGACTCCATCGGTTCGAGAACGACCGATCAATCCGAGGCGCCTCGCAACAGCAACAACCACATAAGTCAAACTCGTCAGGGCGTTTAAAACCACTGACGCCACTTCTAGCTAGAAAGAAACGCATGCCCTCCCTGACATCCTCTCCCGTTTTTGGTTCATACCGGGTGTGAAACACGCGAAGCAAACGTTACACAAAGCTACGCCACAAAGGCCGTGCTTTGATCATCACCACAAGACTTTGCTTTTCAACAGAAGCCTCGATCAATTGCCACTTAGGCATGCCACACAGGCAATTCACTCCATGCGTTTAATATCCATCAATATATAACCCCTGAGCTCGTACGTCTCAGAGAAGGGCGTTAAGCAAGAGAATAAATTCTCCGCCGCCAAACAGATATATATTTAATAGAAATCAATCACACGGACTAAAATCCAATGTCAGACACACAGTCCATTTACAAGTCCGTTCTGGGTCTGAACGAAACCGGAGGCACCTAGTACCCCGCATATCCATCGATCTCCAAGTACGTCTGGATGATCACTAACTGTTTCCATCTTCTTGGGTGTACAGCCCAATCAAGATCATCAGTAATTACCCAAACGACGTGAAGACCTCCGGTCTTCGACCATCGTCTTCATCTTCGACTTATCGTCGTATCAGTTACTCAGAATGGGATAAACCCGGTCTTTCCGAATAACTCGCGTATATTTTAAATAAGTGTTACACAAACAAAACATACGCCTCATTCCAATTCATTAGTCACTAACCATAAATTAATCAAGAGAATAATTCCCCAAATATTAACCCCGAAGGCCGAAACCAACATCAGATCAATATCCAGAAAACCATTCTGCTTAGCTAACCGACAGTTAGTTTCTAAATTTCACATTCATAGGGAAAGGTTCCCATTAATTTTATCAAAGATAAATTCTTGAATTTATACTTTAATCTACTTTTGAATATCAATTCAAACCAGTCGGGATTAACGAAACTTACCGAAGTAATCATTTGTTTTAATTTCCCAATCCCAACCTATTTATCCCATGAAGTAAAACTGGTTATACTTCATATCTAACACCACAGTGTTATCGGTAAATTCAATTACCATTTCACGTTCAAATCTAATTAAAGATTTAACTATCGCCTGGAGCAAAACTGGTGATACTCCATTTTCGATCATTTCAATCTAATTAAAGATTCATTAAAACTCCACTTAGTTTTAATCTGTGATAAGGTTAAAGAATCAGTGTCATTTAAAACACGGTTCACGATAAACCCAAAATCACATCACATTTCAATCAGTCCCTAATTGTAAATTAGCAAGTGAGCAATTCCCTAAGTATGAATCCCGAAGGCCGAAACCAACATCAGATCAATACCTCGGAAACTATTCAACTTAACTAATCTCCAGTTAGTTTCTGATTTTCTTAACTCCTTTAGGTCTAAGAACTGTATTATTGAAGATACCGTTCACGACAACCCAAAATCACATTTCATCAATGATCGGGTTAAAGAACGAGTGTTATTTAAAACACTGTCCACGATAAACCCAAAAATCAATATCGATTCAATTCCAATTAAATATTATTTAATTGGTACACTTCATTAAATCTAAATAAAAAGATTTAATCTTTTCTCAACTGGGTTCAAGAACAGTGTTAGTGAAGACACCATTCACGACAAACCCAAATCACATTTGATGTTAAATACAAGGCTCTGAATAGAAAATATCCCGGCTTATATTCAATATCAAATTCTATGATTAACAAATGTCGTATTGGAAATAACGATATAAATATATATCTTTCAAATTTCCATAACAACATCTGTATAATCACGAATTCCAACATCGAAATATTCCGAAGACAATTTCGATTCAAATCCACTCCAATGCAATCATTGGAAATTTTGGTTATTTTTAAAACCCTTTTCAAATTCAATTTATTTATTTAAAAATAAATAGAATTATAATTCTAGTTCAAAACTAGTTCATTTCGATAAAAATCTATTTTTATCTTTTCAAATATGGAGTTTTTCATCCCAAATCTTCACAAATCATTTCTTATGATTTTACACAAATTATTACTATTTTTAATAATTTTATCAAGGCCCGTACAGTCGATTTCCAACAATGGCCATCGAACTGCACTTACAGCGACCTTTTTCGAATTTGATTTGGACGTATCTCCAAATCCAACCGTTAGATTTCCAATTTTTAACATTCATTAGAAAGCTCTTTTCGATACGAACCCAACGGTTCCGGTTTTAGGAGAATCCGACGGTCGGATCTCCCGCAATGTCCGTTTGAAATAAATGGTCGAAATTCACGAACTACCGCGGCGCGGCGCGTTCTATTCAGGCCATTATATTATATATATAATATATATAATATATATTTCGTCGATTTCTATTTAAAACGAATTATATAAATAGATTTAAATTCGTTTCAAAAGCAATTTCAACTTCCATTTCAACTCAAATCAAAATTGAATTCTTCTTTATAAATTCGTTTTAAAATTCATTTCTATTCAATTCAAATTTCAATTCAATTTGAATTCATTTCAATTCAATTCATTTCGAAATCGTTTTCAATTCAATTCATTTCGAAATCGTTTTCAATTCAATTCATTTCGAAATCGTTTTCAATTCAATTCATTTCGAAATCGTTTTCAATTCAATTCATTTCGAAATCGTTTTCAATTCAATTCATTTCGAAATCGTTTTCAATTCAATTCATTTCGAAATCGTTTTCAATTCAATTCATTTCGAAATCGTTTTCAATTCAATTCATTTCGAAATCGTTTAAAATCGATATAAATATCGTTCACGTCAAAATGGCGTCAATCTAATCAACACGGCTTCATAAATTTCTATTTTCAAATATTCTATTTCAAATATTTCTTTTTCAAAATAGTTGTTATTATCAAAATATTTCGTTCAACACTTGACCAATCTCAAAGGATGAGTACTGTCAACACATGAACTTTTATTTTATATTAATAAAGATGTAAATTTTATTATCAAAATATTTCGTTCAACACATGACCAATCTCAAAGGATGAGTATTGTCAACACATGAACTTTTATTTTATAATATTCTTTATTTTTCAAATTGGAATGAGGCCCAATCAATCACCATATAAAATTAATTATATGGATTTTCATACAACACATGTATATAATAGCATTGAAAAATAATCAACCATCAACCAAAGTGCACTACACTGTATAAGCATCAAATATAGGTATTCAACGCTTATAACAGCCTGTCAATCAATCGATTGACATATTTAATCAATCAGGATGAGTGAACTTCAAATTTCATCCCAACACCTGTGTGGGGTTTCAAACAATCACACAAATATTTTATTTGTGCAGTCGGGCGATGTGTAAAATTTATCGTCCCAATCAATGTCCTTCAAATAGGTGTACATAAACAAACCGTCCGGTTTGTAAATGAATATTTTATTTTACTCACTTTCACTATATTCATATTCACGTTAAAAATTATAAAACATTTTATTCCAACATATGAATTTCTATTATTCATTTACACAATAAAATGATATTTTTATTTTCTAACATATTTTAGAAAATTTCGGCGGCATAACGGCACGATACTAGAAACGGGACGAGGCCTAGCCTTATCCCCGGTCTAGTGAAGGCCCACGCCATTCACACATCAATCAAAATCACCAAACAACCAAATTCAAATCAAATCATATAACTAATCTATGCAACCAAACAAACAAGTCCATGGTCTGTGGACGATTGTGTCGGGTGCTACTAAGCACCGTCTGCATCCTAGTATATATATAAAATTAGAAAAGAAATTGAAAGGTGAGAAATTCTCACCGATAGCTATCCAACCATTTCGACTCTTCTTTTGCAGAAGATCTTGTCGTTCTTGCCTTTTTGTTGCTTCCGTTGTCTGCTTTCACTACATATGTAAAAATCGATTTTTTACTTCGCTATTCGATACATAAAAATCACATTTTTATTTCGATGTTCAATATATAAAAATCGAATTTTTACTTCGCTATTCAATATATAAAAATCACATTTTTAATTTCAAAAGCAATGAATATTTTCAATTTCAAAAGCAATGAATATTTTCAATTTCAAAAGCAATGAATATTTTCAATTTCAAAAGCAATGAATATTTTCAATTTCAAAAGCAATGAATATTTTCAATTTCAAAAGCAATGAATATTTTCAATTTCAAAAGCAATGAATATTTTCTTTCAAAAGCAATGAATATTTTCAATTTCAAAAGCAATGAATATTTTCTTTCAAAAGCAATGAATATTTTCTTTCAAAAGCAATGAATATTTTCTTTCAAAAGCAATGAATATTTTCAATTTCAAAAGCAATGAATATTTTCAATTTCAAAAGCAATGAATATTTTCTTTCCTTTATCAAAATCCTATCATTGTTTTTATATTTTCAAATCCTCTCTTTATATTTTTCAAAACATTATGATATACATTTTCAAAACAAATGAAATACATTTTCAAAACAAATGATATACATTTTCAAAACAAATGAAATACATTTTCAAAACAAATGATATACATTTTCAAAACAAATGAAATACATTTTCAAAACAAATGAAATACATTTTCAAAACAAATGATATACATTTTCAAAACAAATTTTTATAAAGCTTTTTATAAATTAAAACAGATTTTCTTCTAGGTTATTCAAAACAAAACAAAAAACAAAAACAAAAATATTAAGAAACGCTCACTGGTTTTTTTTTCATCACTTCTGGACCATCAAAAATCCCATCTGCACCCTATACGCTTCCTCCAGGCTTCGGCCATTTGAATGAACCCACCGCCACTAGCTAGGGCTCGCCCATACCCACACCACCGTCGACCTGGGACCCATCGGAGTGTCCCCCTCCGACCACCTAAGCGTGTGCCACCCTCCCCTCTGACGGCATGGAACTCGAATGCCCTAGGGGCGCTGAAACCTCATGCGAACTGGTGAACTTCGTGGCCCCTTTTCTCTCAAATTTCCACACGAGAACCGATCAAGTGGTTACGTATTCGAAGAGGGCAAAAATCTCTGTTGAATTTGTTTTGAAACCATGTAAAAATTCAAATTATAATCGGAGGATTTGAGGGGAAAAGAATCGACCAAGGAGCGCCTTTGATTTTGAACGACGGCGCCTACAAGTGGGCTTAGGGTTTCCAACTTTTAGGGTTAAATATTTATTTTTAATATTATTTAATTTGAAAAATGCTTGTTCATCGATGGGAACTCCAAATCGAACCTCGCGACTATCGCCCCTAGCGTAATACCTCTATTCCAAACACAATGGGATATGTTTCGTAGGTTGATTCGATCTTTACAATCAGTTTCCGTTGAATTTACATTTAAATCACTATATTGAATTTTAAACGTACATTTCAAATTACCGGGGTCGCATACTAACTCTATAAATTGCAGAAAAATATTTTCTAGCTTCGTATTGACGATACGGTCTTAACAAAACTAGTTTCGTCGAATTCTGAGACCGTATGAAAGATGGCCAATTTCCAGTCGATTAAAATCAACTGAAACTGGTCAAACGCGTTTTCCTTTGCCACGCTCACATATCGATTCGAAAAATTATGAAATTTGGAATCTAGCAATAACTTAACATCACGGACCCAACAAAACTGGTTTCGTCGAAATCCGAGGTCGTTTGCAAAATTGCTATTTTTAAGGGCCTTATATATATAAATATATATAAATTCCACAGCGACTATTTCTAATTTTAAACTGGACATATCTTATCATTTCTAAAATGAAATCTCAGTTTGTTAACTTCATTACAAATATATAGTTATACAGATTCAAATATTTCTTGTTTCGTTCAATTCTGACTCATATTGAATTCTGTATATCCATTTGAAATTAGAAATCGAATTTTCGAACTACCGCGCCATTTTCAATTCCTTTTATAATTATATATAATTATTATATATGCTAACGACGACGTATATATTATATACGTTCAAATTATATTCAAATTAAATTTCTCGTCGATATTATTTAAAATAATCTATTTTAAATATTCAAAATTCGCTAAAATCGCCAAAATAAAAATTTCAAACTGGCTCGCATTTTACGGGTTGTTACACTATACATGGAAAGGTTTTTGGCGTTGAAGCTAGGGAATCTAACAGTGAAAGAATACATCAACAAGTTCAATCAGTTGGCGAGATTTGGCTTGGACTTGGTGAATACACCAGAAAAGAAGGCCCTGAGATTTGTTAAGGGTTTGAATGAGCCGCTTCATGGATTAGCTATGACCCACATCCCTATGAGGGCTACCTTTGAGAGACTAGTTGACATGGCGGTTATGCATGAAGAGGAGAAGGGCGCCAATCCTGATAGGCACCCGAGAAGAAAGGGGATCAAAAGAAACCGCAACAGCAACAACAGAACAAGAAAGGTGGTAAAGGCAACAATGGTAAGGGAAAGAAAAGATGCTTTAACTGTGGGACACCAGGCCATCTAAGCAAAGATTGTAGGAAGAAAAAGAAGACTAGCTGTTTCCACTGTGGCGAAGCGGGACATCTGATTAAGGACTGCCCAAGGAAAGAGCAGAGGGCAGGGTCTACCTCGGGAGGACAGGTGCAGGCTCTTATGGCACCAGGGCAGGCAAGGGGGCAAGTTCAGGCTCTCATAGTCCCACCGCTGCAAGAACGAGGTAGAACGATTTCCATTGAAAGTTTAGTTTTTCTGTTTGATCATCATGTCCGTACTTTATTTGATTCTGGCGCATCACATTCGTTTATCTCTACATCGTTAGTTAAAACACTACACCTAAATACTAGTTTAGTTACTGATCCCTTAGTAGTCTCAAATCCTATTGGTGGTTTGGCTCATCTTTCTATGATCTGTCGGGATTTGAGAGTGTCTATCTTGGGCGTTGGGTTTGAATGCAACGCCTTTGTTCTTGGCTTCATGGGCTACGACTTGATTCTAGGTATGGATTGGCTAACTAGAAACGGGGCCATCCTAGATTGTGAAAGAAGGGTTGTTTGATTGTTGACTCGTTGTGGAAAGACCCTTGATATTTCTTTTGACCCTAGAGGTCCAGTAATGCTTAGATACCTAGAATCCATTGACGCATCCAATGATGATTTACATTCTGTTCGTATAGTCCGTGAATATGTTGATGTCTTCGATGAGGTGAGGGGTTTACCCCCAAAATGTGAGATAGACTTTCGAATATATATAGTAGATAATGCAAAGCCAGTTGCATTGCCAATGCGCCACATGGCTTTAAGAGAGAGAAGAGAACTCGGTAAGCAAGTGAAAGAATTGCTTGAGATAAGACGTAGTATATCGGAGTGGGGTGCTCCATTAGTATTTTCCACGAAGGCAGATGGGTCCCTTAGACTTTGTGTGGACTATAGGGAACTTAATAAGCTTACTAAGAAGAATAGGCACCCACTGCCGAGGATTGACGATCTCTTCGATCAGTTAGTTGGAGCCTCAGTGTTTTCGCAGTTGGACTTAGCCACGGATTTCCATCAGTTGAGAGTGGCCGAGGATAGCATAGACAAGACTGCCTTTAGGACTCCGGATGGCTTCTTCGAGTGGCTTGTGATGCCCTACGGTTTAACAAACGCCCTTGCATACTTTGTTGACTTGACGAGTAGGGTGTTTAGGGAGTACCTTAATAAATTCGTGGTAGTCTTTGTGGATGACATCTTGATCTTTTCTAAGAGCGAGGAAGAGCATGCCCTACATCTTAGGGAAGTGTTGGAGACCCTTCGAGCGCATAGCCTTAAAGCTAAATTTCCTAAATGTCAGTTTTGGAGGAAGGAAGTGCGATTCTTAGGGCATGTGGTTTCCAAAGAAGGGATAGCTGTGGACCCCGCGAATGTAGTGGCTATCCAAGATTGGAAGGTCCCTAAAAATGCTACCGAGGTGAGGAGTTTCTTAGGGTTGGCGGGCTACTATAGGAATTTTATCAAAGACTTCGCAAAAATATCAGCCCCATTAACACGCTTGACGAAGAAGAACCTAGTTTTCACATGGGACATAGATTGTGATGATGCGTTCCAACGTTTAAAGAGAGCTTTGACCACAGCCCCAGTCTTAGTGTTGCCATATGGGAGTAAGCCATTTACCGTTTATACCGATGCTTGTGGGATAGGACTAGGCGCAGTCTTAATGCAAGAGGGAAGGGTAATAGCCTATGGAGGAAGGCAGTTGAGAGTGCATGAGAGAAATTACCCTACACATGACCTAGAGTTGGCCGCTATTTTTTTCGCGCTTAAGTCTTGGCGCCATTATCTTCTTGGCGAGAAATTCGAATTGTTCACTGGCCACAAATCGCTAAAATACTTGTTCTCTCAGAAGGACTTGAACTTAAGGCAGCAAAGGTGGATGGAATTCTTAGCGTCCTACGATTTCGAGATAGCATATACCCCTAGCAAGGGTAATGTGGTGGCAGTCGCCTTAAGTAGGAAAAGGTTGTCCTTGAGTCAGTTGTTTGTTGAGCGGCGAAGCTTAGAGTTCATCTCTACGTTTGACTTTAGACCTTCCATTGACTTTGTACCCGGTTTGCTAGCATCTTTAGAGGTCAGACCTACGCTTTTGGGATGGATTGGTGAGGCACAACAAGATGGCCCACAGTTGGTTGAGTTAGTAGAAAAGCTCAAAAGGGGGAATCATCGAGCCATCTCAATAGGTATACCCTAGATGATAAGGGTTGTTTACGCAGGGACGATAGACTTTGTGTACCACGGGACGAGAATTTGTGGAAGACCATTCTTGATGATGCACATCGTTCGAACATGACCATCCATCCCGGCGGGGACGAGATGTACACGGACATGAGACGAGTTTACTTTTGGGCCGGTATGAAGAGGGATGTGGCTGAGTTTGTCGCTAGATCTTGTTGTGCTAACAAGTAAAAGCAGAGCAAAAGAAGCCCGTTGGGTTGCTTCACCCATTGGAGGTCCCACAATGGAAGTGGGAAAGGGTCTCGATGGACTTTGTTGATGGGTTACCGAGATCGAGGAAGGGTAATACAGGGATTTGGGTCATGGTTGACAGACTTACTAAGAGCGCCCATTTCATTCCCGTGAAGAGTAAGAGGACTGCTCAATTGTTAGCCTCCGTATACATTCGAGAGAGAGTTAGTTTGCACGGTGTTCCTTCTAGCATAGTGAGCGACCGCGATCCAATTTTTACTAGCGAGTTTTGGAAGAGCTTGCAAGAGGCGGTTGGGACTCATTTATGTTTGAGCACCGCATATCATCCTCAGACGGACGGCCAGACCGAGAGGGTGAATCGTATTCTAGAGGACCTATTGAGGCTGTGTGTCTTAGACTTCGGAGGTACATGGGAGGAACATCTTCCTTTAGTGGAGTTTGCATATAATAATAGCTTTCAATCTAGCATTGGCATGGCACCGTTCGAGGCTCTTTATGGACGGCCGTGTCGTTCGCCTACATGTTGGTGGGAATCTACAGATAAGATCTTGCTTGGGCCCGATATGATTATAAAGACTTCGGAAAAGATCGATTTGATTCGAAGGAGGATGAAGACGGCACAAGATAGGCAGAAATCTTATGCGGACAAGAGGAGGACAGATCTTGAATTTGATATTGGGGACATGGTCTTTGTCAAGGTGTCTCCATTACAGAATGTTGTTCACTTTGGGTCCATTGGGAAGTTAGCATCAAGGTTCGTAGGGCGGTTTCCTATTAAGGAGAGGATTGGACAGATGGCATATAGAGTGGAGTTGCCCGAGAGACTTAGTGGTGTACACGATGTATTCCATGTATCACATTTGAGGAAGTGCATGAGACCGCGGAAGTGGTAGAGCCGAGCTTGCTTAGAGAGGTGGAGATAGAGCGTGATGCGACGATTCGACGAACTCCTATGTGCATTCTTGGGTCGGAGATTAAGAAGTTGAGGAATCGAGGGGTCAAGCTAGTCAAAGTGCAATGGGGAGATGATGAGAGCAACGCTACTTGGGAGACGGAAGAGAAGAATCATTCATTGTACCCTTTTCTTTTCGAGGGTATGCCTTTTAATTTCTCCTTTATCGCTTAGCTTGTACTTGTTTTATTTTTAGTATGTCCCCTCGCTAGTATCTTTGACCTTTAGATAGGGTAGTCCTATGGTTGAAACATGTGTTTGAGACATGTTATTTATGATGGATTCATGTGGATGCAAGTGTTTGCTAGTGGTTGCTCGTGGATGCATATACACACACTTTAGGCACTAGATCGGCTCAGTCACTTCATATTGCATATTGTATATAAATGTGTGTGCATATTTAAGTTAATGGATGTATAATAGTAGTGTTATCATATGGATGCTGCATTTTGGTGAATGGTTGTGCACACATGTAGAAATAATATGTATCGATAGGATTCTTTTGCATACATAATGGACGCATGGCACTATCATGGTTTGCATTGAGGAGGTCAACTGAATCAGTAGACCGACTGATTTTGCATTAGATAAAGAAAATATATGCACACTTCTTGCATATTTCATACAACATTAGAAATTTTATAAGGACAATCGATGCCTGTGTTTGATGGTTGAGTAGATGGTTGATTGGATGTTAGGATATGCATTCTCCTTAACTTGAAAATTTTGGGGGCGAAATACTTTAAGGAGGGGAGAATGTAACACCCGTATTTCTTTTAGCACTAAAGTAACTAATTAAAAAATAACTAATCTCAGATGTGAGAAATAACGGAAACTGGTTGCGCCATTGTGTTCGTCTCGGAATTCTGGTTGAGATAGAGTCCGAGTTTGCGTGAATTGGACTTCGTATGAATAAGTTATGGCCATCGGAAGTTTCACTAAAATTTAAACAGATTTCAAAATTTTGAATTTCAGAGTCAAATTGGGCTAGGCGGAAAATTTCCCGCTAGGGCCAGGTCGACCAGGGGGTCGACCTACCCTCCCCTCCTCCCCGGGCAGATTTGTTTGATGATGTTTTAATGACTGTATGCTGAGTTATTAGGGTTTCTGATCTGGTCTGAATGACTGGGGTTAATTCTGGGTTGATTGGACGACCTAAATTAATCCTAAACTCTATAAAAACACATGTAGACTCAAACCCTAAAATCAAATAAAAATTAGAATCATGGCCTCCATGTCGTCACCTTGCAACCTAGAATAGCCGCCACCAATTTGAGAGGAAGGAAAGCTAATCAAATTCAATTCTAATCTAAACCGCAACAAATTGTCTTCTTCAAAGTACAACTAAATCAATTTCATAACTCAAGACCTTCTTTGAGTTGTGAGTTCGATTTCTATAACATGATAATTAACAATTTAATTGGATTGAGCTATAATTTGGATTATATGGTTATGTTGTGAATCATTGACCGTATGTTATTATCTGTGTTGTAAATTCTATAATGTTATCATCTATGTTGCAAATTCTATGATGTTATTATCTATGTTGTAGAGTTGTGATGCTATCATCTATGTTGTAAATCTATGATTCATAATGATATTTTATATGCTAGTTTGGTTATGTTGTTGGAACTAATTCATATGTTAAATCATATGTATGTATGTATGCAAGTCTAGATGTTAATTTAGATCTGGATCATATGCAAGTTAATGAAAATTATATGCAACCTTACATGTTTCATGACATCTATTTTATGTGTAAATTGGATCTAAAGTTAGGCTATGACATGTGTGAGTTATATGCTAGTATACAAAATTCTATATGCTAGTTTACATGTTTAGATGTAAGTTTACACCATCGTTTATGTTGCATAAATCACATATGCAAGTATATATATATATATGTGTGTGTGTGTGTGTGTGTGTGTTTGGAGTATGAATCATGTAATGTAAGTTTGTGGTTATTGCCTATGCAAGTTTACACCTTATGATTAGATCTATGACATACATGGTTTATGCAAGTTTGTGACAATTACTTAAACAAGTTTACACCTTTAGATTTAGATCTATGACATATGTAGTTTTATGCAAGTTTATGACTTTGGCCTATGAAAGTTTTTAGATGAAGAACCTCATTCACACATGCAAGTTCACCCCTTATGTTTAGATCTAATTTTATCTATATGTATGTTGTGATGTTTTCTCTTTATTCCATAAGTTAGACTATTCGAGTCTAACGTATATTTTTCGTTAAACGAACGAACGTACAATGTGGGGGCAATGGGATAATATTAAAAGATTTTATATTGAGAATTGGCAAAATGCCTTAAAAAAAATTATGATGTTAATTGGTATAATTTTGCATACCATAAATAGATGGACATATTGAGTCAATTATGGACATTGTTAAATTTGGAATTGATTGATAATTTGAATAGGGAAATTAATTCAAATTGGGGAATAATTAATTTTGTGTAATTAATCGCCTAAGACATGAGGTTAGGCTCTTTTGTGGTGTAAGACTGCCCAGACCCGCCCGGCAAATCCAGCTGCCACAAATGCCAGTCTAATGTGGGAGGTCTTAGCATAAATTAAATGCGTAACGATTGTAAAGACACGAGGTTAGGCTCGTTTGGGTTGTAAGAATGCCCGGACCCGCTCGGCAAATCCAGTTGCCATAAATGCCAGTCTAATGTGGGAGGTCTTTACAATGTTACGGTGTTAATGAATTAAGAAACACTTAACCAGATAAACATGTGGTGGGACATGGGGGTTAAGTCGGTGCCTTGGGTGGCTTGTGAAATATGATTAGAAACACTTAACCAAATATAAGACATGTAAGTGGACATGAATAGGAAGAGGGTTAAGTGGGATGTACTAGAGGGACAAAGCTTAGGTGGATAGCTTGTGTCAAGTAATGGGGGCCCGTTTCAACCAGTAACCCATAAGTATCTTTGTGGGCTCGACCCAAGTCGAGGATGTGACACGCATACTGGGCTTGACTGCAAGAGGCCAAAACGGGTTAGCGGTGGCAATGCAAGTCCAACGGGTTCATGTGCGTGTGTGGCCCCGGGCTGGTAGGTAAGACGTTGTTGCATCGTGAAGGTATAAGCCGTGCATTGTTGGTGGTATCAGATTGCCACTTTGGGGAGTGATACACCCCACTGTGGAGCCAGCATGGGTATCTACGAGTTAGGGAGCCAATTGCATGGGGGTAGTGGGTACACCTAGTGGAGATAGGGGCAGGCAGCACCTATGAAGGCAACTAGGGGTACACGAAACTACCATTATCATTATTAAAGTCTTGTAGGCGGGATCAACCTTTAGGGCGACTAGTGGTGGTGCAGTATAGTAATTATCTTATAGTGGTTTAGGTGCGCCTTTAACATTATCTTTGTTCATCTTATTTCCTTTTGTTTTCTCTACCATACCTAATTGTTCACAATCATTCCTTATTTTCCAGCTTATGCCTTAGCCTAGCTATTTTGGTAAATATATTGTTAAAGTTATCGCACTCGCCAGACTTTATGTCTGACCCCTTTGTTTCCACCTCTTTTCTTCCTCCCCCCCAGGTGCTCAGGGTGGAACTAGCACCAGTGGAGCTTGATTTTGGACAGCTGTATCTCTTGCTTGTAGAAGTTGCTTGGATCGCTGAAGTAAAAGTTCAGCCTATCTTATTTATGGCTATTTTGTGTTGGGGCTATGTCCTTCAATTTATGTACTCTGATTTAGTCAAAATGGATATTATGTACTTTGACTCTGGTTTTTGATGTTGTAATAAAAACCTATGTGTTTACCGCTGTAATGAATAAAATTTTAAGAACTGTTTATATCAGTCTAGTTGTTAAGTTTCCATTCTATACACACTTAAAACGCTCCATAGAAGTTAATGCATTCCCTTTGTGAGTGACATTAATGGACATGGGGTGTTACACATATGGATCCTCTTTACAACTTCATCATGTTACTTTTAATCCCATTATATTGTGAAAATCACCATACTCACCTTTTGTGGTTAAAGAATAGAATTATGCACTGAAATTGTTGTAGAAACGTTGCGGTATTGTTGATTGATCTTCTTTAATTGTTGTTGATGCTCTAAACTTTGATTTGAATTGTGTACGAACACTTGAGATTTGATTAGAGGCGGCGGCTCGGGTTTAGGAGAGAGTTAGACAGCATAATGGTGTCTTAGAAATTATTTATGAATTAGGGTTAGGTCTAAGGGTGTATATATAGGTGTAGGAAGTTATTTAGGCCTTAGGATTAACCCTAAAACTGATCTGGACCATCAAAAATCGTCCCAGGCCCAAAAATCGCACCACGCAGCAAAACTGGCCGAACCAGGTTCGAATTCTCGGGTCTGGAAAACCTAGGGAGGTCGCCCCCCAGGTCGACTACCTGGTTGAACTACCCGATCAGGTCGACCCCCTGGTCGACCTGGTCCTGGGAGGGAATTTTCCCGCCCAGCCCGGGTACCTGAAATTTTCGAATTTGAATTTTTATTTTCTGGTTGGGTTTAACTTTAATTAATTCTGCTTAATTACTCAAACTTCCGAGGCCCATAACTTCCTCATACGAAGTCCGATTTACGCAAACTCAGACTCTATCTCAAGCAGAATTCCGAGACTATCGTAATGGCGCAAGCCATTTCCCTTTACTGCTCTTTTAAAAATTTAGTGTTCTTCAATTTAGTTAATTCAATCATTCGAATTTCGGGGTGTTACATTCTCCTCTACTTAAAGGATTTCGTCCTCGAAATCTCTAAGTCAAGAGGAATGTATCCTACCATCCAATCATCCATCTACTCAACCATCAACCATTAGCAACCATTGTCCTTGAAAAAATATTCTAATGCTTTTCATGTACACATGCATAGTGTGTGTATATGTTTGTATACTAATGCAAAATCAGGCGGTTCACGGATTCAGTCGACCTCCTTAATGCAAATAATGATAGTGTCATGTATCCATTATGTATGCAAAGAACCTTATACATATCATAGTGTGTGTACATTCAATTTACTAAATACATCCATTTATATCAAAAATGCAATATGAAAGTGACTGAGCCGATCTAGTGCCTAAAGTGTGTGTATATGCATCCACGAGCAACCACTAGCAAACACTTGCATCCACATGCATCCACCATACATAACATGTTTCAAACATATGTTTCAACCATAGGACTAACCTATCTAAAGGTCAAAAATACTAGCGAGAGGACATACTAAAGATGGAACAAGTAAAAGCTAAGCGATAAAGGAGAGATTAAAAGACATACCCTTGAAAAGAAAAGGGTACAATGAACGCATCTTCTCTTCCGTCTCCCAAGTAGCGTTGCTCTCATCATCTCCCCATTGCACTTTGACTAGCTTGACCACTCAATTCCTCGACTTCTTAATCTCCGACCCAAGAATGCATGTAGGAGCACGTCGAATCGTTGCATCACGCTCTATCTCCACCTCTCTAAGCAAGCTTGGCTCTACCACTTCCACAGTCTCATGCAAGCACTTCCGCAAATGTGATACATGGAATACGTCGTGTACACCACTAAATCTCTCGGGCAACTCCACTCTATACTCCATCTGTCCAATCCTCTCCTTAATAGGAAACGGCCCTACGAACCTTGGTTCTAACTTCCCAACGGACCCAAAGCAAACAACATTCCGTAATGGAGACACCTTGATAAAGACCATGTCCCCAATATCAAATTCAAGATCTATCCTCCTCTTGTCTGCATACAATTTCTGCTTGTCTTGCTCAGTCTTCATCCTCCTTCGAATCAAATCGGTCTTTTCTGAAGTCTCTCTAACCATATCGGGCCCAAGTAAGATCTTATCCGTAGATCCCCATCAACATGTAGGTGAACGACAAGGCCTTCCATAAGGAGCCTCGAAAGGTGCCATGCCAATGCTAGACTGAAAACTATTATTATACGCGAACTCCACCAAAGGAAGATGCTCCTCCCATGTACCTCCGAAGTCTAAAACACATAGCCTCGAAAGGTCCTCTAGAATACGATTCACCCTCTCGGTCTGGCCGTCCATCTGAGGATGATATGCGGTGCTCAAACATAACTGAGTCCCTACCGCCTCTTGCAAGCTCTTCCAAAACTCGCTAGTAAAGATAGGATCGCGATCGGTCACTATGCTAGAAGGAACACCGTGCAAACGAACTATCTCTCGAATGTATACAGAGGCTAACCATGGAGCAGTCCTCTTACTCTTCACGGGAATGAAATGGGCGCTCTTAATAAGTCTGTCTACCACGACCCAAATCCCCATATTACCCTTCCTCGATCTCGGTAACCCATCAAAAAAGTCCATCGAGACATTCTCCCACTTCCATTGCGGGACCTCCAATGGGTGAAGCAACCCACCGGGCTTCTTTTTCTCTGCTTTTACTTGTTGTCACACCAAGCATCTAGCGACAAACTCGGCCACATCCTTCTTCGTACCGGCCCAAAAGTAAACTCATCTCAAGTCCATGTACATCTTGTCCCCGCCGGGATGAATGGTCATCTTCGAACGATGTGCATCATCAAGAATGGTCTTCCTCAAGTTCTCGTCTCGTGGTACACAAAGTCTACCATTCCTACGTAAACAACCCTTATCATCTAGGGTATACCTACTGAGATGGCTCGATGACTCCCCCCTTATGAGCTTCTCTACCAACTCAACCAATTGTGGGTCATTTCGCTGTGCCTCACCAATCCGTCCCAAAAGCATAGGTCCGTCCACTAAGGATGCTAGCAAGTCGGGTACAAAGTCAATGGAAGGTCTAAAGTCAAACGTAGAGATGAACTCTAAGCTTTGTCGCTCAACAAACAATGGACTCATGGACAACCTTTTCCTACTTAAAGCGTATGCCACCACGGTACCCTTGCCAGGGGTATATGCTATCTCGAAATCGTAGGACGCTAAGAATTCAATCCACCTTTGCTGCCTTAAGTTCAAGTCCTTCTGAGAGAAAAAGTATTTTAGCGATTTGCGGTCTGTGAACAATTCAAAATTATCGCCAAGAAGATAATGGCGCCAAGACTTAAGCGCGAAAACAATAGCGGCCAACTCTAGGTCATGTGTAGGGTAATTTCTCTCATGCACTCTCAACTGCCTTCCTCCATAGGATATTACCCTCCCTTCTTGCATTAAGACTGCGCTTAGTCCTGTCCCACAAGCATCGATATAAACGGTAAATGGCTTACTCCCATCTGGAAACACTAAGACTGGGACTGTGGTCAAAACTCTCATTAAACGTTGGAACGCATCATCACAATCTATGTCCCACGTGAAAACTAGGTTCTTCTTCGTCAAGCGTGTCAATGGGGCTGATATCTTTGCGAAGTCCTTGATAAACTTCCTATAGTAGCCTGCCAACCCCAAGAGACTCCTCATCTCAGTAGCATTTTTAGGGATCTTCCAATCTTGGATGGCCACCACCTTCGCGGGATCCACAGCTATCCCTTCTTTGGAAACCACGTGCCCTAAGAATCGCACTTCCTTTCTCCAAAAGTGACATTTAGAAAATTTAGCTTTAAGGTTATGTTCTCGAAGGGTCTCCAACACTTCCCTAAGATGTAGGGCATGCTCTTCATCGCTCTTAGAAAAGATCAAGATGTCATCCACAAAGACCACCACGAATTTATTAAGGTGCTCCCAAAACACCCTACTCATCAAGTCAACAAAGTATGCGGGGGCGTTTGTCAAACCGAAGGGCATTACAAGCCACTCATAGAAACCGTCTGAAGTCCTAAAGGCAGTCTTGTCTATGCTATTCTCAGCCACTCTCAACTGATGGAAACCAGTGGCTAAGTCCAACTGCGAACACACTGAGGCGCCAACTAACTGATCGAAGAGATCGTCAATCCTCGGCAGTGGGTGCCTATTCTTCTTAGTAAGCTTATTAAGATCTCTATAGTCCACACAAAGTCTAAGGGACCTATCTGCCTTTGTGGCAAATACTACTGGAGCACCGCACTCCGATGTACTACGTCTTATGAATCCCTTCTCAAGCAACTCCCCTACTTGCCTTTTGAGCTCCCTCCTCTCACGAGGAGCCATGTGGCGTACTGGCAGAGATACTTGTTTTGCATTGTATACACGATAAATACGAAAGTCTATCTCATGTTTTGGGGGTAGACCCCTCACCTCATCGAAGACATCAACATATTCACGGACTATACGAACAGAATGTTAATCATCATTGGATGCGTCAAGTGACTCAAGATAACTAAGCATCACCGATCCTCTAGGGTCACAAGAAATATCAAGGGTCTTTCCACTACGAGTCAACAATTTTACTACCCTTTGTTCACAATCTAGGATGGCACCATATCTGGCTAGCCAATCCATCCCTAGAATCAACCCATAGCCCATGAAACCAAGCACAAAAGCATTACATTCAAAACCATCGCCTAAGATAGACAATCTCAAATCCCTACAAACCATGGATAAATGAGCCGACCCACCAATAGGATTTGAGACTACAACGCGATCCACAACGAGACTAGTATTTAAGTGCAGTGTTTCAACTAATGATGTAGAGATAAACGAATGTGATGCACCAGAATTGAATAAAGTACGGACAGGATGATCAAACAAGAAAATCAAACTTTCAACAGAAATTTTTTACCTTCTTCCTATCCCGGAGCCATCAGAGCGTGAACCTACCCTCCCGAAGTAGAACCTGCCCTCTGCCCTTGCTTCTTGGGACAGTCCTTCACAGCATGACCTGCATCACCACAATGATAACAAGCGAACTTCATCTTCTTCCTACAGTCTTTCTTCAAATGGCCGAGTATCCCACAGTTGTGAAACTTCCTCTTTTCTTTACCACCTTTCTTTTGTTGTTGGGCTTTCTTTGGATCCTCCTTCTTATCTTGCGGCCTAAAAGTACTTACACCCTTCTCTTCTTCATGCATGTATGCCAAATCAACAAGCTTTTCATACGTAGCCCCCATTAGAATATGGGACATAGCCAAACTGTGAAGCGGTTCATTTAGGCCCTTTGCAAACCTCAAGGCCTTCTTGTGAGGCGCATTCACCAACTCTAGCCCAAATCTCGCCAACTTATTAAATTCGGTATCATACTCCTTCACGGTCAAGTTTTTCTACTTCAATGTCAAGAACCTCTCCATGTACATACTCTCCTCAGCTTGAGAAAGGAATTTCAACTCAAACCTTCCCCTAAAATCTTCCCACGTCTCCACAGCACACTCTCCATTAGTAACCTCCCACCAAAACGAAGCCTCGCCCTTCATCAACCAAGCAGCCAATTAGACCTTCTTACAATCGTTCAAAGCAAAAATGCCAAATAGATCCTCCACTTCTTTCAACCAATTTCTAGCTTCAACGAACGTTTCAGACCCACTAAAAGGTTTTCCACCCATCGAACGAAAGTCTTTACATATCTTGGAGAAAGCATCTCTACACGGAGGAATGACTGGAGCTGGGGGAGGAGGGGGAGGAACGTCGGCCGGACCTGCGGCAGTGATCCTAGCCTCGAGATATTGATGAAACCAACCAGGTACATGAACACCCTCTGGTATCTCAGATGCTACAGACATGCTGAAAAGAAAAAGAAAGAGTTTCAAAACAAGGGATGCGAAAGAGAGATGTATGGCTTGCGGGGGTTATGCTCTTTAAAATAAACTTTCCTTGACAATAGCTTCTTTAAAACAAGTCTTTGAAAATACTTTCTAGGAAAATAATACTTTGAAAACACTTTTCAAAACTTTTTATCTGTTCTTTTAACCATAGCTCTGATACCACATGTAACACCCCATGTCCATTAATGTCACTCACAAAGGGAATGCGTCAATGTCCGTGAAGTGTTATTTTTGAATAGAACAGATAAATTACAAGAATAAACAAATAAAACAACACAGCGGAAAATAAAACTTATTTCATAGCATCATATCTTAAAACAAGCTTACATAAGTAGTTTCCAAAATCATTACAACAGGATCAATAGTCTTTTCCAAAAACTTCAAAGTACATAAAGAAGCAAATACTCGAATAACATAAATGCATAAATCCCGACTGGGCATAAGCAATGCCATAAAGATGAGAGAGTCCAAAGCGATACATCTACTCTTTTCAAGCAACTGAAAGAAATCGGCACTAAGTTGTAGTATTCCCTCCTTGCAAACCTAAGGGGGGAAGAAAGAAAAGAGGTGAAAACAAAGGGGATCAGACATAAAGTCTGGCGAGTCCAGTAATTTTAACAAATAATAGGTAAGGTAAATGATAAAGACATAAATAGGCATCATGATATGACTGTAACATAGATAAGGTAGATAAAAAGGATGGACAAGATGATTTCGTTCCTAAGTACTAAGACAATCCTACACCTTGGCTAAGCGAACAACCCTTCAAGTACTAACCCCGAAGACCGAAGTCAACATCAGACTAGCACCCAAAGCACTATCCAACTCAACCAACATGTATTTCGTTACACCGCACTTTTGCTAAGTTACACCACATTACTTAATTACACCGCACAATTACTAGTCTATTTTACTCAAGGTTGATCCCTTCCCACTTACTGTACCCACATGACAAACTTGGTAGTTACTTGTACCTAGCTGCTATCGTAGGTGCCGGCTTGCTCCTACCACCGCTAAGGTACCCTTACTTTACCCATTCGATAGGCTCCCTAAAACCCGTAGGCACCCATGCTGGCCCCACAATGGGGTGTATCACTCCCCAAAGTGGCAACCCCGATACCAACATGAAATGCACGGCCATACGTACACGATGCAACAACGTCTTACCTACCAGCCCGGACCCATGCACGCACATGAACCCGTTGGACTTGCTTTCCACCGCTATTCACGTTTTGACCTATTATATTCAAGCCCAGTAAGCGTGTCCTAACCCCGGCCTAGTACCTGGCCCAATTAGATACTCAAACGGGTTACTAGTTGAAACAGGTCCCCATCCGACACAAGCCTCCCACCTATGCTTGGCCCCCCACTAGGTTTTTCCCCCACTTAACCATTTTAATTTAAATGTCCATGTCTTACACATGCTATGGTTAAGTCCATACTTACATGTCATAATTTACATGCCTTATCTTATTCCGGTTAAGTCCATATTTACATGTCATAATTTACATGTCACCCCACTTCACCATCTAACCATACCCATGTCTTATTATGGTTAGTATTCCTTAATTCATTCCTTATGACGAACGGTGCATGACCTCTCACATTAGACTGAACACCTATGCTTGGCCCCCCACTAGGTTTTTCCCCCACTTAACCATTTTAATTTGAATGTCCATGTCTTACACATGCTATGGTTAAGTCCATACATACATGTCATAATTTACATGCCTTATCTTATTTCGGTTAAGTCCATATTTACATGTCATAATTTACATGTCACCCCTCTTAACCCTCTAACCATACCCATGTCTTATTATGGTTAGTATTCCATAATTCATTCCTTATGATGAATGGTGCATGACCTCTCACATTAGACGGAACACGTTGTGGCCGCTGGATTTACCGGGCGGTTCCAAGCAGTCTTACGCCACAAACCGGGTCTAACGTCGTGTCACCCATCATTACACCAACAATTCATGCCTTTGACCTCTCACATTAGATGTCCAATTGTGGCAGCTGGATTTGTCGGGCGGTTCCTGGCAGTCTTACACCACAATTGCGCCTAACCTCGTGTCAAAGGTTTATTAATAATCGTATTTCACCCAAACCCCAATTTTCATGTCATGTGTTTCTAGTTCAACATATAGTCATGTTTACACTTTTTGCCTATTCCAACTTGTCATTAATTATAATAATTACATATTAATTAGCCTCAATTACAAATTTCCAATTATAGGCAATTTCATCAATTCCATGCAATTCATACCCAAATATGCCAATTTCACATATTATCCAATTATCTAATAATATCCAATAATATCCAATTTTCCCATATTCCCAATATTCACCATCGTTCCCACGTATTCACATTCGCACATATTTTTAATATAGGCTCGAAGGTAGCCTAGATCCACAAATAAAAGGAATAGGGGTAAGAAGAGAGAATCAATTCATAGAAAATTGGAATAAAACATCATCATGAAATAAAGAGGCATACAGACTGGCATAGAGGCATAATAAATGATTCAACATGAATAAACTGATAGAAGGTATGAACTTTACATAGAAACATAGGCATATGATGACATGGATCAAAAGGTGAAAACTTGGATGAGATTTAAATTACATACATACATATGAATCCTCTTTACAACTTCATCATGTTACTTTTAATCCCATCATATTGTGAAAATCACCGTACTCACCTATCGTGGTTAAAGAATAGAATTATGCACTGAAATTGGTGTAGAAACGTTGCGATGTTGTTGATTGATCTTCTTTAATTGTTGTTGAAGCTCTAAACTTTGATTTGAATTGTGTATGAACACTTGAGATCTGATTAGAGGCGGCAGCTAGGGTTTAGGAAAGAGTTTGACAGCATAATGATGTCTTAGAAATTATTTATGAATTAGGGTTAGGTCTTATGGTGTATATATAGGTGTAGGAAGTTATTTAGGCCTTAGGATTAACCTTAAAACTGATCTGGACCATCAAAAATCATCCCAGGCCCAAAAATCGCACCACGCAGCAAAACTGGCTGAACCAGGTTCAAATTCTCGGGTCTGGAAAACCTAGGGAGGTCGACCCCCTGGTCGACCTACCCGATCAGGTCGACCCCCAGGTCGACCCCTTGGTCGACCTAGGTCCTGGGCGGGAATTTTCCTGCCCAGCCTGGGTACCTGATATTTTCGAATTTGAATTTGAATTTTCTGGCTGGGTTTAACTTTAATTAATTCTTCTTAATTACTCAAACTTTCGAGGCCCATAACTTCCTCATACGAAGTCCGATTTACGCAAACTCGGACTCTTTCTCAAGAAGAATTCCGAGATGATCGCAATGGCGCAACCCATTTCCCTTCATTCCTCTTTTAAAAATTTAGCGTTCTTAAATTTAGTTAATTCAATCATTCAAAATTCGGGGTGTTACAGAGTAGCCCGATACTTAAATTCCAGGGTCCGCCACAGGGACCTCAACATCGGCGACCTCATTCTAAAGCAGGTTTTTCCCTACCAACAGGCCTCGTGCCTCTCTGGGAAGTCCCATAATCCATACATCGAAAGCTCAACGACGGAACTTTCAAACTTGCCACCATCGATGGAGCTGAACTCCAGGGGGCATGGAACAGCGAACATCTCCGCCGCTACTTTACATAACTCAGTTTACGGTTGTTTATGCTTTTCAAACAATGTTCTGTTTTTTCAAAGATTCAAGGCATTGTAAAGGCTATTACTACCAAAGTTATTAGTAGAAATGATGTCCAGTTCCTATCTCCTTGTTGTTTACTTCTCAAGTAATATGTCTTTTTAGTTCCAAAAACCAGCTCGATTCATGCCTACGACCGCCGCATCGGCACCCCGAGCACAGGAGCCAACGTGGCCATTTCGATTTTTAGGCAACATTGAGTCTGAGACACATGGCTATGCCCTACATCCCAAGCACGGGAGTCGACAATGCTACTCGAATCACCGGCCCGTGGTGCAACCGAGTAAAAACAACCCCTAACTCGAACATCGGTCTAGTGTCGAGGCCGAGGATAAATCGTTCTGCGTCCTAGTCCAGGCGACTTGGCGCCACTCAGCGACCGACTAAGATTGATACAAACCTCTCTTCGCCGGCTGCGGGTGCCGGACGAATCTTGGCACAGCACCAAGACCGACCTTAAATCGTTTATTCCCCTTAGCTCCCAAGGCTTGGGGGCAGCCCATAGCCATGATCAGACCTTATGAGTTGATGATTGGGGCTGAAAACTACGCCGGCGAATAAACAACGTCTGGCGGCTTGCTTCAACCCGATGAACGACGTGAGAGCCACCCACCTGGCGTACCGCCCAATGCGATGCCCTTCGCCTTCTCTATACTTGGATTTAACCCTGGGCCACCCAAAACAGCAGGCGCACAGCCTGGTTTCGCAAACTACGGGTTTCTTGAGCTGAGGGAAACTTACTGAAACCAGCGCTCTACTTCACCTCTCTGGAATAATTGGGTGTGCATGAGAACCACACCGTGTCTTGAAAAACAAAAAGTGTGGGCCGTACTCGCGTAAACTATCGGCCTACACTACCAAAATAACGGTAACTCTTACTAAGTTTGCTAACGCTAATCATGTTTCTTCCTCTTGTTCTTGTGTTTGTTCTTTTTTCCAGATTCGGCGCTTGACGTTTCTTCCCTCGCACCAGCACCAGACCTCCTCCTACTCAACCAACTCCTGCTTGACCAACCCTTCGGAGGAGTGAGTGATTCATGAGTGACAGGAAGGCGACGAACCCCAGCACCATCACCGCTGGAGATCTCCGTGACGTCAGTGGTAACAGCAAGCGACGTAGGCACGGGGGCACTCCCAGCAGCAGAACTAACCATGGTCTCGCTCCTCTTTAGGATCTCTTTTCCTTCCCGCTCAGCCTTCTCTTTGGCCTCTCTAGCGGCCTGTCGCTCGGCAAGCTTCCGAGACTTGTGCGGTATGATGTCAGTAGCCTTGGTTTTCACGAGGGTCCCTATGTCCCTTTTCGTTGGCACATCGGCATCCACTGGACCTCTGGCCAGGGCACTCTATCCGTTGACCACCTCTCCTTCCTCGTTGAGAATGTCCACCATGCTAGGAGTTACTCTTATGTCAGAAATGGTGTCAAGTTGGTCGCTGCCCTCTCCAGCCTATGTCCCTATGAGGCCTGGCCCAGTTTCAATCACTTGGGGATCACAGGGGCAGGGTCCGCAGTCATCGTAGACTGAGGAGGAACTGCATAGCAAAGATACAACCTTTTTAGTCCATAAATTCGGTAATCACTTCATTCTCAGGGATGCAGGGTAAAAGGAGTTTACCTACGGTCAAGGGTGGCGTAGGAATGATAGGAAGGGTGCTTGTGGCGATAGGTAAGGTAAGACTGGTATTCCCAAGTGCCTGGAAGTCGGGATTGTACTCGGTAGCGGTTTGGGCCGAAGCCTCAGGACCACTCACCATAGCAGACCCGAGATCTAGGGGCTGATAGGAGCTCCCCCCGCAAATGTTTCTGTCACCACCACACTATCAGTCGGCATGAACTTCTCCTTAGCGAGCCTTGCTAACCTCTCATTCTTAGCATTCTCTTGCAACAGCCTCCTTCCTTCCTCCATCTTTTCACGTTCACCACTGTGCAGAAGAACATTTGTAAGCTGGCGCTCATCTAAATTGCTTACGTCCACTTGATGCAAGAAGGCCTCGTAAGGGATTAACCTCTCCCAAGTTCTAGCAAGCTCGTGGGGATAGTCTTCGACCCACTAAATCCCTCGGAATCTCAAAGCCTTGACGTACATATTATGGATACTCTCCTCGAAGGAGGACCCAACGCGAAACTCAGCGTCGTTCAGCTGTCCCCTCAGTAGCTCTATCTCCCTTAAATATTCAGCCTTTATACCCTCTGATTCACTCAACATATACCTATTGCTAGCTTCGGCATCCTCCTTCTCCTTTCTTATCACCTCGAGATGCCTCTTCAACTCAGTGACTTCGGCATTCTCTGCCCGCAACCTCTCATTTTCCTCCCTCAATGCAGCATTGTTATTTTGGAGTTCGGTGACCCTCGCATTGTCTTTTTCCAAAACATCACACACTCGCTTTAGATCGACTATGTCCTTATTTAGAGCCGTGGTCTCGGTAGTTAGATCAACCACGGTGGCTTTATAATTCGAGATGGTTTGCCCCGACTCCCTATTTAGTGCATCATAAGCCTGCGTCATCTCAACTGCAATGACAGAGCTAACGTTAAAGGGTCTGACAATGCATAAAAGAGAACTTACGATGCGGGGAAAGGGTGTACCTATCTTCTTATTCAAAGCTTCGACGATGGAATTTTCGGCAGCAAGTTGCAGGTTCTTCTTTCTGATTAGCTCCGAAATCCAAAAGGAATACTTGTTGAACTCATTGGTTTGATGGTATGAAGCTTTCACATGCATCTACATCTCCTCTGGCTGTCTGTCGGGAGCAAAATGGAGGTCGGGGACAAACTTCAACTCATCGAAGTAGTGCCGGGGAAAATGATGTTTCAGAAATGCCATTAGCTCCTCTTTATATAGCCCTTGAACTGGGGTTCTGTCAAGTATGGCACCTCTATCTCGATCTCTCCCCAGCCTCTGCTGGCCAAGAGGTGCTTCCTTTTTCCTAGCAAGATGAATCGGAGCCAGAGGAGCGAACGACGGGGGAGCTATCGAAGGCAAAGACCGAGAGCCACCTATGTTAAGCCAAGTATCCCCGATGGATACGCGATTAGGAGGAGGAGGTGTCGGAGATCGCCTAGATCGATCCCGGTCATCGTGACCGCTGCCTTGTTCTAATGGAGGTGGAGCATTGTACAAGCTGACGGATCTTCAGAATCTCTCGAAAGAAGAAATCTAGGGTGGTTGGCGATCCCCACTCCCATAACTTCGTCCGCCACGTCCTCCTACCATGACAATTGCTAATGGAACAAGACAAAGCTAGTCAAGTAACTCACATAGGCAAACATCTATGCTATGCAATGTTATGGATGTATGCCCTAAGTGTTCTCTCAACAGACCAGATTGTTGTCCGATCGAGGGAGTTAACCCCTCAGCAGCACAGGAAAGTTCTTCCAGGCTCGTCGTATTCGGCCATAGGGTCACTACTAAAGCGAGTTCCTTTAAGCCATCAAACTAGACCGCGGGCTCAAGCGAGGTAGTGGCCCCTGAGTGAGTCGAAGGAGACTGCGGTCTCGCTAACACTCCTTCCCCCTCCCCTGTCATGGGTAGAACGGGAGTACTCGGCAACCCCTCATCTACAGCAATCTCCTCTTAACCATGTACATCGCCTTCGTGCACATCTCCTTGAGGCGGAGCAGTCCTTTGCAATTCTCCTCCCGCTGGGGGCAGTTTCCTCTTCCCCCAATAGGGGTAGAGCCTGCCGCAACTCCCTCCTTTGGCACACTAATAGCAACAGCTGGCCTGATCACAGCCCGGTTGTCCGACAGCAACCCAGCGCAGCGGAGGCGATCCTGAATTGTCACGGTACTGGTATCGCAGAGATTCTCTGGTATCGCCCGCAAACCATTAAGGCATTGTCGATATTCATCCCCCGTGGGCTCCTTTGGATTTCCTATCATATCCCATTTAAAAACATGAATAAAGGAAGGAATCCTAAAATTACGGCAAGGAACCGAGTTAGAGAAACACTTACTTCCCTCAATCCACTTTCTGGCAAATCTGAGAGGGCAGCAAATGAAGAACCACTCGCACTTAAACACAAAGAGCCTGGGCCACGTCCCGACAAAGAATTTTGTAGCAGCTGTCGCTTCCAAAGACCATTGAGAGGGAGAGGCCTCACCCGTTTTCCTTAAGTGGAAGAAGTATCGAATATCTTCCCTAGTGGGCTCCCTGTTCAAAAACTCTCGGAAGAGAACATAAATACCCAGAAGAGAAGCGTAAGCATTAGGGTGTAGGTGTGATGGCGCGAGATGGAAATAGAACAGCATATCCCAAATGAAGTCGTTAGTCGGGGGCATACACCTAGGAAGGCAAGCTTGTCGGTTCCAGGCAGTAAGACCCTCGGGCGGTACATGGGCTCTGTCATCTCTCCCGGGGGCATGGGCTTCATCTACCATTATGTTAAATCGTGCCTCCATTTTCCTGACCGCTGTAGCATCCATACACGACTACACTAAATCGGTAGGATTCTCCAAAATCACCGCATCAAGCAACATGTTCAGAGCCACAGGAGGTGTGGGCGCGTCCTCGCCCATGATATCTACATTCTCGGCCTCTTCGGTCACGACTAGAGAATATTGCCGCTCAGGTTGCTCCCCGTGCTCAAACGTTTTGGGCGAGCTGAAGGAGTCGATCCTTCGGTGGTCTCAAGATCGCTGCCACACGAGCTACCTCCATGGGTAGGGTCGGATGTGTGTAATGCGGGCTGGGAAGCCTCGGATTCCATAGTCTTTCTGGTCCTTGATTTGGTGTACATCTGTAGCTATACTTTAACGCATCAGTATTAGAACGGGCGGTATAGTGACCTGTACCCCTCGTGTTGGTGACAACTAATATGTATGCAAAAATAAGCTACATAAAGAAAGTCCAGAACAATTTGAAACAGTCCAAGTCCCAGTCCGGTTGTATGCTCTATCCTATGTGAACAGTCCTAAAACCCCACTCGCGCAGTTAACAACATATGCATCAACATTAAGTTTGCAAATCCAGAGACGAGTATTCGGAAGTCAAAGTTCGTCGTCGTGACAAATTGGAAACCCGACACGTAAAAGGCTATGTCCCGAACCATGTCGGGCTCGAAATTTTAAGCTCAACGTTCAAAATTTCGAACCCATAAGGGTTCGAAATTATGAAACAACCTGGATTCGAAAACTCAAGCCCTTCCGGGTTCGAAATTTCGAAAACAGACGGGGGATCGGGAATTCGAACCCATGGGGTTCAAAAATTCGAACCCATTGAGGTTCGAAAATTCAAACCCATGGGTGGTTAGAGGCGTCGAACCTGGCTGGGTTCGAAAAATCGAACACATGAGGTCCCGCGGTCTCCGCCGTAGCCCTTCGACATCCTTCCCTTCTCACCTCCTCGAGTCAAGGCCTCACCTAGTTCAGTTCGAAATTTTTGTGTTCAAAGTTATCGGGTTTGAAGCTTTCAGCAATGCCGGCTAGAGAAAGAAAAATTAGAAGGATAAAAGTGAAAGGGGGCCTAATTATAAAAGAAAAAACATGTCTCTTCACATTCCAGTACGGGTTCAAAATTTCGAATCTCATGGGTTTGAATTTCTGAACCCCTCGGCTTGAAATTTCGAACCTCATGGGCTCGAAATTTCGAACCCTCAGGGGATCGAATTTCCGAACCCCTGGGCTCAAAATTTCGAACCTCATGGGCTTGAAATTTCGAACCCCCAAGGGGAACGAATTTCTTAACCCCTGGTTTCGAAATTTTAATCCCCCAGGGCTCGAAATTCCGAAGCTACTGGCGTTCCAATCTAGACAAAAATAAATAAATAAATAAAATGATGGTGATGATGGTCATACCCCAGGATCGGAAGTGCCATGACACATTCACTTGGCTACGTGCTCCGCGCGTGTGCATGCCGACTCCCGTGCACCACAGGGACTACGATCTACGGACACTTAACGATTTGAGAACGGTGCACCCTCCGAACGACGGCTCGTCTATGCCGTCAGGGAGATCAAGCCCCACAACTAACATTTATGTGTCTTTTGAATTACAGGAAAAATTAACAGCTTTGCCACTAACTCAACCAACACAATGCACATCATGTCAAAGAGTAGACGTACTTTGGGGGTATATGTTAACCGTCTCTTTGGTCCGGTTCCCAAAAGAGCATCAGACACGCTCAACTCAACGTACCTCGTGAAGCAGAGGCCAAAAGGGGACGCTCAGGAGTGAAGGAAACAAGGTCAAGAAGGGACTACACCGCTTGTTACTTCACGACATCCAGAAGACATCCGCAAACCAAGGCCTCGGTCCTCGAAGGAGCTGCGAGCCTCAGCCACCCGGTCCCGGGATCTTCGCGCCCCTCAGAAGAAATTCGCATCGAGCATGACACGAAATTCGCACCCAGCTGGGTGCGAAATTTTGCACCAGTGCCTGGGTTCGAAATTTCGAACCAATGCCTGGGTTCGAAATTTCGAACCCAGTGAGTGCTAAATTTCTAACCCACTGGGTGCGTAATTTCACACCCATGCTTGAGTTCGGAATTTCGAGCCCAACGGGTGAGAAATCTCGAACCCATGCTTGGTCTCGAAATTTCAAACCCAGCGGGTTCGAAATTCCGAGCCCAACGGGTGTGAAATCTCGCACCCAAGAATGGGTTCGAAATTTCAAACCCAGCGGGTACGAAATTTCAAAACCAGCGGTTGTGAACTTTCGAACCCCTCCCCGGGTTCGAAATTTCGAGGCGTGCAGATGGTGGGTTCGAAATTCTGCTAGTGGTCCCCTATTTCTACCTATTCCTATCTAATCCTACCTACCCTCACTTCTATAAATAGCCCATGGCCTCACACTTCAAAGGGGTTGGATTTTCTTCACTTGAGACCTTCCTAGAGCTTCGTTAGCCTCATTAATGACATCTCCTATTTGAGGAAGAAGGAGAATTAAATATTCCTTTTCCCAAATACCTAGCATATGGCAATTATAAAAGTAAATGTAATGAGCATGGCTCTACCTTGTAATTCTTAAGTGATTAATAAAAGTTCAACATCCTTCCAAAGTGGACGTAGGACTAATCCATGGCCGAACCACTATAAATATTTGTGTCATTTACCGCTTTTTCTTACTTAGTCTTGCGACCAAATTGACTACTCCTAGTAATAGGAATCTTTGGTGTTTACGACATTTTTTGCTGTCAACAAATAACAATTGCATATTTTAACAGAATCGAACATGTCATATACCGTTGGAATCGTGTTGACGAGTACTACGTCATGGAACAGTTCTAGACAGAAATAGAGACAACACAGATTTACAGTTAAATTAAACGGCTGTTTAATTTAACTGTAATCAAACCGTTTCAATCAAACAAAAACTAAGGTAAGGTGAGTAAAACTCGCTTAGTTCTTCCCACTTGCATTTTATATAACTCGAGTTTTATCATTGTGTGCTATGGTTGCTAATGGTTGACTGTTTGTTAAATATATATTCATATATTGATTGAACCGATGAAATTAAACGTTGTTTAATTTCAGTGAAACACCAAATCGTTATGCTAACAATTGGAAACAATTGAGGTAACTCATCTTGTTGGTCATGTTAATGATATAAACGTGTTTAATTTAATTGTTTTAATTGTTTTGTAAAATAAATTGTTTGATATTAAATATTTGTTATTTACCATTATAGAAATTAGTAGTTTAAAATTTAATAATTCTTATTCAGTAATATTACTTGAGACAACATATTTGGATGTAGGGAATAACAGGTTAGAGGGATGCAACTGGATTCCTCACTATAGTTGTTAAATTTTATTATATTACAATATATGTTGTATAATATGAAATTGTGATGCAGGGATTGACAGGTCAGAGGAATCCAATAGGATTCCTCGATAATATTGATAATGTTGATCAATATGATTTGTTGTGTTCATTTGGATGTGAAATTGGTTTACATTTCATGGTTTGGTACTTCAGCAAATATTTACCTCTTAATGCCAATGATAAAATAAAGGATTTTTGAATTCGATATTAAATCAATTGTGAATGTTTTCAAAGTTATATATATTTGAAATATGATGTTCATTTTCAAAATAAATGTCAAAGATTTATTTATGTTTTTAAAACTATTTACATTATAAATTATTGAGAATTCCAAGATATTAATAAATAAATGGTTATGAAGTATAAACTAGATTGGAATATTAAAATGACTGCGAAGAAAGGGCTATGGGAATAAATGCGATTGTTAAAGATTTTAAACTGTTGAAATGGACTAATGGAAGTGAAATTATACGAGAATTGATTTAAATGAGTTGAAAAGTGGCTTTTTGTTACTAATGAACGTTTTTTTATGAACATTGTTTATAAATATACGAAATGTGATAAAAATGGTTTTCGTGAATGGGATTAGCAAAATGAAATTGAAAGTAGAATATGAGTACTGGTATATAAATTGGAATTCAGATGAATACCCAACAAATGAGATTTCAAGGCAAGATTGCCAAAAGGAATTATAAATGGAAATATGTATAAACTGAGTTAATGTGGGAGAGTTCAATCAATATTTGGAATTAGAAAGTTATTTATAAATGACTGGTTAAGCTGTTTATAAATGAATGGTTAAGCTTTTATAAATGAATGGTTAAGCTATTTTTAAACGAATGGTTAAATGATTTTGTAAATGAAAGATGCAGGGTTTTTGGAAGAGAATCTGTAATATTTATTTATATAGTTAAGTTGAACTATTTAATTAATTTTATGAAATGGTATTTTAAATAAAATGGGAAATATCAGTGAGATTATAAAGGAGTATAATCGTTCTAAAAATGGTAAAGGGGATTATGATGTGTTTTCCAAGAAAATGGAACTTCTTGTACGTTGGTTGAGTTGAGTAGCTTTCAAGGTGTCAATCTGATTTTGGTTTCGGCCTTCAGGGTTGATACTGAGAGATTTATTCACTTACCAATTTACAATGAGGGTCTAATGGAGTAAAAGTGTAATGGTAATTGAATATTCTTGTATTAATAAGAAAAAGGAAATGTTTTCCAAATTTGAATTTTTACTATTTAATCAACGACTGGCTAATTAAAGAGGCTAAATGATGTTGGATACTAAATTAGTAAATTTATTTTTATGGACGAATGGTTGTTTATTTGATAGTTAAATAACCTACTATCAAATCTATTCTATACGATTGTTGGTACCGAAAAATCAGGATCGAATTTATATTCGAAAACCATTCCGAACTAGAAAATACGAGTAATCGAAGATGTTGAAAATGGAGCAATTGAAAAACGTGGATCTTCATAAGTGGAAGGGATACTTGATAAATTTCTTGGCTTGCAACCAAAGGTTTTTGATGGTAATTCAATCATGGTTGAAATTTTCGGATTACAAGGATTACTCGCTACTGATCCATAGGGTGATACCTAGGATGTAGTAGAAGTGTGTCTTAGGTTCATCCAGTCCAGGGATCACTTGTATGGATGGATGTATGACAGAGTATTTTCAAAGGGATCACGTATGTTGATTTCTTCAAATGTACCATAGTTGGTGGTGGAGAATAGCCATTCTCTTAGCTTAACAACTAGGGTATTTTTGTGAACATCAATCAGTGATTTTCTGGTGGATTGAGGATGTGGCATTCAACGTGAATGGTGGCCAAATGTTCTGAAAAGATAATTATAACCTCAAGCCTTATAACCGAGAAATGAAAAAAATGGGGAATGCTGCAAAGCTAAGTGGGTCTCTCCCAATTAGGGTGTATAGTCATCATCTCGAGAAAATTCATTATTTGTTCTTCCTTTCGCTTCTGTATCTCCCAGGAATGGTTATGTTGGTACCAACCATAGGTGACAATATATTCGGAACATTCAAGCAAAATGAATGGTTGGTCATGTGTATTCGAGATGCAAGATGTTCTTGTTGAACTCCAGTGTATCCCCTCTAGAGTACACTGATCTGAAGGTGGTTCCATACCTTGTCATAATCGGATCCAATCTCCAATAAGAGCCCACGATTTTGATTGTATACTATGTATGTAGTGCGTGAGATGCAAGCGTTCTGCTAGATTGCTATTTACGTGATTTAGACACTATTATAATATCATAAGAGTATTGATTTTAAAAATACTTTAGGTTATCGTAAGGTAAAAAATCGTCCGTGTTTATGTGTGGATTGGTCTTACGATTATCCTTTTCTTTCAAAAAAAATGTTTTGATTTAAAAATCAAGTTGTGTGATACCTATAAACTTAGTGAGTTTTCTCAAGCTTGTTCACCAAACTGATCCTGGCATTTGCAATGCTCAGGTCAGACCGGGTTTTACAGGTCCAGGTTATCATATGCTATGAAGAGACCAGGCGGATGAGTTCAGACATATGATATTATATAATACTTTTCCACTGTCTATTGTATATAAGGACAGGTTATTATAACTGTCCAGGTGTGTTGATGTACTCTGATGACTGTAATTATTTTTCATGCTCTCAATAAAGATTTATTCTATATCATATTTTAGTCCGCTGTGATGTGAGACTCTATGTTATGTTGGTTCTTTTTCTTCTTCTATTCTAATATTTTTATCTTTCTTATCTCACCCTCTAAATTCTTTCTAATAACTATTCGGTGTTTTCGATACTCGAGATTTTGCAAGTAAAACGGGTTTACGTATTATTGTCGGAATTCGGGTGTCGAATTCCTACTATGTCATTACAATTTCAAACTTATTAGACATGAAATAGACTTAACAAATTTCAAACATTATGTTTCAAGTTCTAACTTATCTATATCAGTGTAGATTCACTTAGTATATAATCTTAAGTTTTTAACATATAATACATTTCAAAATGCTTACTTCACTATTAAATAACCTAAGTGATTATAATCTTATTTATTAACACATTCACATTTTCAAATTAATTCAATCAGTGTAAAGATAAGTATGAAATACGAGCTAGAAACTGAACTAATGAAAGAACCTAAGCAATGGAAATTTACGAGGATGGAGACCCTGATCAACATAAATTAGAGAATATGAAGGATTTCTGAAGCTATCAATGATAAATTTCCGAAGATAAATTTTAGAACAAAGATCGAGATTTAGATTCAAAAAATATTAATCAAAGAGAAATTTAACCAAGGAGAGGAATTTGAAAGAAGGAAAAACTTAGAAAATGTTAAATTTTAAAACAGATTTTAGTATCAAAATCTTTTTAAACTCATTTAAAACAGTTTTAAAAAATATTTATACTTTTCAAAATACGCTTTCTCAAGAAAGATTCCACCACTGGTTTAGCTCATTCTACATTATCGCTACCCTATCCCAAATGAGTTTTAAACCCCACAAGTTAAGGGTTCTTGAATAAACTAAAGCTCTAACAGCACTTGTAATGACCCGCCTTTTCGTACCATTCAAGTGGATATTAAAACTCACTCAAATCATTTGAAATGGTTATTGTTTTAACTATGGGTATATAGACAGATCGCAATTGTAAAATAGCAGAATAACTCGCAGTGGAATAAATAACATAGTAGTTCATGAAGCTACTAATCACAAAGTCTCAAAGTCAAAATACAAAATATCATAGTAGTAAATTAATACATTAGGAATCTTAGATACACAAATGCTTAGCATAAGCATATGATGGAAACGAAATAACTGAATCATCAAGATAGCAACAACATATTGTTAATAAGCTGAATCTCCAACAGATCTCTAGCACTCAGAAGATTAAACCCCAAAGCTGTACACCTCAGTCTAACTCCAGCATAAAGTTAAAAACTAAACACTCGATTCAGGATTAGCATTCTCAATCTCAAATCAACTCAAATGAAATGCTCAAATAAAATGCACAAGTAACTTAAAGAATGTTTGGGATTACATTCTTTGAGAATCTGTTAAACAAGATATTATGTAATACAATACAATGTTATAAATATGTCTATGGTTAAATATAACATTTAAAATAGCTTAAGCGGGATTACATTTTTACCTTTACATCATTTATAATTGCGCAATCTATATAGTACCATAAACCCACCATAAACTAGCGGCATCAGAGGGCACTCCATAGGTATGAAAAAAATCAAAATTGTAGGGTGCTTGATCAAGATAATATGACAAGGTACACGAGGCAATATTATGGGTAGGATTTGAAACACCCCACGTCCGTTAATGTCACTCATTAAGGGAATGCATTAAGTTTCATGAAGTGCTATAGGTAAGCAGACACAGAATAATTACAAGACAGAGATAAATAAGGCAACAGCAGAAAATTTAAACTTTTATTTCAAACACAAGTCATAACTTCGTGGTCCACAATTTCATAAGTCACAAAAACCATTACAATAAAAATACTTTTGTCTTGCACCATCAGAGTACATTAGTAAATAAAAAGCATCATTTCCCCAATAAAAAGAGTTAAGCCATAGTAGAGTCAAGAACTTGAGCCATACTTCAAAAGTAGCTCCTAGCAAGATGATATCTGATTCCTGATTAAGTCTGATTATTTCCTCCCTGAGAACCTAGGGGGAAACGGAAGAAAGAGGGAGAAACAATTGGGTCGGACATAAAGTCTGGCGAGTCTAGTTACTTTTAGCCAGTAGATAATTAAAAGCAACATGATAGGCATGTAAAGTGGATATGAGAGAAATCATTACATAAATGGCTGGTGTGATAAGGTAAGCAAGTTAAGGGATATGGACCTTACTAATGATAACTCTGCATTATTACTAGTATAACTGAAATGAAATGATCCCTTCCACCATAAGTTGGTAGGCTTAGGTCATACGTCCAACTATACCCTAACCAGTACCCTAATCGATTGGCTCCCTACCATGTAGATATCCCATGCTGGCCCCACAGTAGGAGGAATCACTTTCTAAAGTGGCAACCCATGGTGTGCACAACTATATCTACTGGTGTCGCGGTCGTCTTAGCCCCCTCTGTCCGGCCCATGAGCGCACATGTCCCCGGTCGGTTTGCGCCGCCCACACCATCCGCCTTGTTTAGATCACTTACAATCAATCAGTAAGCGTGCCCTTTCTCCGCCTAGTACGGAGATCTTTACTTGATACCACTTTTGGTTACTAACTGAAATGGGTCCCTCTCAATATGATACAAGCTCTCCCCCTTGTCTTGTATCCCCACTAGGTTTTTCTACCAACTATGTATACCCTTAGGTATGTTTAATTATGTAGCCCTATACTAGTTATGTTTACCCTAAAGGGTGTCATTAATTACATAACTTTCTTACATCATCTACCAGTTATGTATACCACTTAGGTGCCTTTAATTACATAATCATGTTACACTATCTACTGGTTATGTATACCACTGTATACGTGTCTTTAATTACTTAACCTTATTGTGTTAAGTATGTAGACCTATATATATATATATATATATATATATATATATATTACCCATCCCCTCTAACTTACTTAACCTCCCACTACCCATCCAATTTTTACTTAACCCTAACTTACGCCCATAGTCATATTAAATTAGGTTAAGTAGTCCATTTCTTTACCATGTCCAATTATGGTTATAATGGGATAGACCTCCCACATTAGGCCTAGAACATGTGGAAGCTGGATATGTCGGTCGGGTCCGGGCAGTCTTATTCCACAGTTGGGCCTAACCTTGTGTCTTGGCCCGAATCGTATTTTCATACTTAGATCTTCCATTTAGGTTCAACATTAGTGGCTGCTGGATATGTCGGTCGGTTCCGGGTAGACTTCCACCACTAATGTAACCTAACCTCATGTCATAAGTACAATTTATGGTTCCTAATTGAAAATTACTAAACATTACAAATTAATCCAAATCTACCTATGTCATTATAGGTAACTATTTCTATGTTTTTTCCATTTGATTTACATGTCTCATTTCCTATTAAACGTTACATAAATCATGCCAATTTTAATTCCCTGTTTTCTCTCTAACGTATTCGTACATATTTTGGCGGCATTTGGGCTATAAAGTAGCTTAGCTATAATAATTAAAAGGGAATATGACGAGGGTGATAGTTTCAACATGTTGTGACATAAACATGATCATAAACTGGCATAGCAATAAAGTGAATGGACATGTGATTAACATCATAACTAAGTAGGCATAATTAATAACTTGTGGCAATTACTATGATGTTTAAGCAAGCATAATGATATCTAGATCTAACAATTAGGTGTCCAATTACCTAGATCTAGCATGGCCATGGAAACATGTTTAGATCAAAAGGTAGATTCACATGTCAAGTTTACAACATATATCAATGTATCACAATATGAAAAGTGAAAAGTGATTAGCATAAAATTCTAGATCCAAGTGATGTCACAATTATCTAAATTAATAGACGTACTTCCATCATAACATGGTTACAAGTCAAGATCCATATAAACATCATAATTGAATCACCACAGTTATATTAGATCTAGGAAATTAGATCTTGTCATGACATAGGATTAAGTTTCATATCAACACAAAATCATACTTTATAACATATCCTATTCATTGTCTATCAAAGCATACTTTTATTTATCTAAACCTAAAAATAATCTAGAAACTCACAGCGTTGGGTTTAGAGAATTGAGACAGAATAGATCTGAATTCTGAATTTGATTAGCTAAACCGTTGATGTAGAATTTGATCTTCTAATTTGACTTGATGGAGAAGAAAGGCTAGTTTTAATTTAGATTAGAGCAACATGGAGGCGCCATGGATGATAACAATGAGAGTAGGGTTAGGTTTAGATGTTTATTTATAGACGTATTAGGTGAATTAGGACCTTTAGATTAGGAACCATCTGAACCATCCAGACCAAAAAACACGTCATCTAGCCAATCCTAGAAAGAAACGTCATCATGGAACTCTCCAGAATTCTGCAGATCTAGCTCGGCCTGGGCGTACTTCCCAAGTGCACCAGTGCAATTTTGTTCTGGCGCACTTCACAAGTGCGCCAGTTATTCTGGCGCATTTCCTTATTGTTCTGCCCAACTTCTATCGTCCATAACTCCTTCATACGAATCTGTTTTACGCAAACTCAGACTCTATGTCAAGCAGAATTCTGAGACAAACGCAATAGCGTAACCCATTTCACTTAATTCTTCTTTTAAGAATTAATTATTCATTAATTATCCCTTATGTCATGTTTCAGAATTATGGGTTGTTACGTCCCCTCCCCCCCTCCCCCCGCCCTACGTAAAGGATTTCGTCCTCGAAATCTCGAAGCTGAAAGGAATTTATGTCCTACCATTCATCATCCATCAATCATGGGCGTCCATTATCCTTAAAAGACTTCTAATGCTTTCATGAACATATGCAAAGTGTGTGTATATGTCCCAACGCTAATGCAAAAGATCAGGCGGTCTACTGATTCAGTTGACCTTCTTAATGCGATGTATATTAGTGCCATGAATCCAATATGTACACAAATAAACCTATTGTATCATATAAGTTCTGTATGTGTGTGCACCCATTCATCCAAATGCGATATCCATATGCCAGTTCATCCATTTTTTTCATAAAAGAAAAGAAAATGCACACACATTTATATGCAATATGAGCGTGATTGAGCCGATCTTAGTGCCTAATGTGTGTGTATGCGTCCACAGGCAACCAAAAGCAAACACTTGCATCCACTTGCATCCTTCAAACATAACATGTTTCAAACACATGTTTACATCCATAGGATTCCTATCTAAAGGTCGAGAATACCATGGATAAGACATACTCTATAGACAGAAACAAGTACTGATAAGATTTAAGATTTAGGAAAAAGGAGTAAGAACATACCCTCGAAAAGAAAAGGGTACGAAGCACGAATCTTATCTTCAGGTTCCCAGGTAGCATCTTCTGGGTTATCTCCCTATTGAACCTTTAGCAACTTGATTTCCTTATTTCGCAGCTTCTTGATCTATGACCCAAGAATATGGGTGAGGACCCATCTGACTGTCGCCCCCCGTTCCACTTTGACTTCTTCCTACATGCTCGGCTCAACAACTTCCACGGAGTCATGTAGGCACTTCCGTAGATGAGTGACATGGAAAATGTCATGAACACCAGATAAATTTTCTGGGAGCTTTACACTGTAGTTCATTTGGCCAATCCTCTCGGTTATGGGAAATGGTCCCACAAACCTAGGTGCCAACTTCCCCACTGATCCGAAGCAAACCACATTCCTCAAAGGTGATACTTTGATAAAAACTAGGTCTCCTACTTTGAATTCGATGTCAGTCCTTCTCTTGTCTGCATAGGATTTCTACCTATCTTGAGCTGTCTTCATCCGTCGTCGAATAAGGTCAATCTTTTCGAACGTTTCCCTAAACACATCTGGTCTAAGCAATAATCTTTCTGTAGATTCCCACCAACAAGTTGGCGATCTACAGGGTCGTCCGTACAATGCTTCAAAAGGTGTCATACCGATACTAGCCTGATAGCTGTTATTATAGGCAAACTCTACTAAAGGAAGATGCTCTTCCCAAGTCCCTCCGAAGTCGAGGATACACAACCTTAAAAGATCTTCTAGAGTTCTATTCACTCTCTCTGTCTGCCCATCAATTTGAGAATGATAAGCGGTGCTCAAACACAACTGTATACCTAATGCTTCTTGCAAGCTCCTCCAAAATTCGCAGGTAAAGATGGGGTCACGATCGCTCACGATGCTGGAAGGAACTCCATGGAGACGAACTATCTCACGAACATAAATTGATGCCAACCATGGTGCCGTCCTTTTACTTTTAACTGGAATAAAGTGAGTACTCTTGGTGAGTCTGTCCACTATCACCCAAATACTGGTATCATCTTTATTCGATCTAGGCAAACCATCTACGAAATACATAGAGATGCTCTCCCATTTCCACTGCGGAACCTCCAACGGATGAAGTAATCCACCGAGCTTCTTTTTCTCAGCTTTGACTTTCTGGCAAACCGAACATTGAGAAACAAATTCGGCTACATCCCTCTTCCTCTCAGCCTAAATGAAAACCCTCTTCATGTCTCCGTACATCTTGTCACCGCTGGATGTATGATCATCTTAGAATGGTGGGCTTCTTCTAGGACTGTCTTTATCAAGCTTCCAGTTTGAGGAACATAAAGCCTTCCATCTCGTCGCAACCACCCTTTTTCATCTATGGCATATCTGCTGAGGTGACTAGAAGTCTGCCCTCTTCTGAGCTTATCCATAATGTCTAGAGTATGTGGGTCACTTTGTTGCGAAGCTCCTATCTGGTCCATAAGAGTCGGTCGTATCTCCAAGAATGCAAACAAATTAGGAAAAACTTCGATGGAGGGTCTAAAATCAAAAGTTGATATGAACTCCAAGTTCTTTCTTTCCACAAACAGAGGACTCAGGGCTACCCTCTGCCTACTTAGTGCGTCTGCCACCACATTACCCTTGCCGGGGGTAGAAGCAATCTCAAAATCATATGAGGCTAAGAACTCCATCCATCGTTGATGCCTTAGGTTTAGATCCTTCTGGGAGAATAGATACTTGAGAGATTTATGATCAGTGTATAACTCGAACTTCTCTCCAAGTAAGTAATGACGCCACGTATTTAACGCGAATACTATGGCCGCTAGCTCTAGATCATGCATGGGGAAGTTCTTCTCATGAACTCTCAACTGTCTACCCCATAATATATTACTTTTCTTTCTTGCATCAGAACCGCACCAAGCCCTATAACAAATGCATCAGTGTAAACAGTAAACACTTTACACCCATCGGGTAAGGTCAAGACTGGGGCTGTTGTCAGAGCCCTATTCAGTCGTTGGAAAGAAATGTCACAGTCTATATCCCATGAGAATGCCAAATTCTTCTTCGTCAGCCTGGTGAGTGGGGCTGATATCTTTGCGAAGTCCTAAATGAACTTCATATAGTAACCTACCAACCTAAGAAAGCTTCTCACATTGGTTGCATTTTTAGGAACCTGCCAATCTTGCACTGCTACCACCTTCGCGGGATCTACAGCTATCCCTTCTTTGGAGACCACATGCCCTAAGAATCTCACCTCTTTTCTCCAAAAATGGCATTTGGAGAACTTTGCTTTAAGCTGATGGTTACGGAGAATCTTCAAAACTTCTCCTAAATGATGGGCATGCTCTTCTTCACTCTTGGAGAAGACCAAAATATCATCAACAAAGACTACGACGAATTTGTTTAGGAACTCCCGAAACACCCTACTCATCAAGTCAACAAAATAGGCGAGTGCATTTGTCAACCCAAAAGGAATAACTAGCCATTCAAAGAAACCTCTGGAGTTCTGAAAGCAGTCTTATCTATGCTGTCCTCAGCCACCCTCAGCTAATGGAACCCCGTAGCCAAGTCCAACTGAGAAAATACCGAGGCATCGACAAGATGGTCAAATAAATCATCAATCCTCGGAAGCGAGTGCTTATTCTTCTTAGTAAGCTTATTTAACTCTTTATAGTCAACACACAAACGAAGCGAACCATCCGCTTTAGTTGCGAATATTACTAGAGCACCCCACTCAGATATTTTATGTCTGATAAACCCTTTTTCAAGTAGCTCCCCTACTTGCTTACTCAGCTCCTTCCTTTCTCTTGGAGCCATATGGCACACTGGTAATGAAACTGGCTTTGCATTGTCCACCAGATATATGCGGAAGTCGATCTCACGTCTTGGAGGTAAACCCCATACCTCATCAAAAACATTGGGATAATCTAGAACCACTAGAACAGTTTGCAAATCATCTATGGATGCATCTAGAGACTGTAGGAAGCTAAGCATAACAGACCCTTGAGAGTCACAAGAAACTTCGAGGGTCTTTCCATAACGAGTCAGGAGTCTAACAGCCCTCTTCTAACAATCCAGAATGGCCCCATACGTGGTTAGCCAATCCATTCCTAGAATCAACCCATAGCCCATAGCCCATAAACCCGAGCACATACGCGTCGCATTCAAATTTGACGCCCAACACAGATATTTTCAAACTCCAACAAATCATAGGCAAATGAGTCGAACCACCACTGGGGTTTGAAACAACTACGGGACCTACTAACATACTAGTAATTAAATGCAGAGATTCAACCACAGAGCTAGATATAAATGAGTGTGAAGCACCAGAATTAAAAAGTGTTCTAACTGGAAGGGCACTCCTTAGAGAAGTGTCTGACCTCTCCGCAATTAAAGCAACTAGCCTTCCTTCTCTTGCAATATTTGATCAGGTGGCCGTCCTTTCCACAATTGTGACATTTTCTCTTATCCTTTCCTTTAACATCTTTTCCCCCTTTCTTCTATTGTTGTTGTTGTTGTTGCTGTTGCTGCCCCTTCTTGGGCCATACCTTCTTATTCTGCGATGTCCCCTCAGCTTTCACTTCCTTCTTTTCTCCCTTGTCCTCTTCATGCATTAGGGCCATGTCAATAAGCTTCTCAAATGTGCCCCCCATTGGAATATGGGAAATTGCTAGCCCATGCAGAGGCTCATTCGTCACTTTAGCAAACCGCAAAGCCCTTTTGTGCGGTGTATCCACCAACTCTAAACCGAGCCTTATCAGCTGGTTGAACTTGTTCACATATTCCTTCACCGTCAAATTTCCTTGTTTAAGAGCTGAGAAGCTCTCCATCTGTATGCTTTGCTCTGCTTAGGAAAGAAATTTTATTTCGAACCTCTGCCTAAAGTCATCCCAAGTCTCTACCGGACATCCAGCTAAGGTGACTTCCCACCAAAACGAGGCTTCGTCCTTTAACAGCCAAGCAGCTAACTGAATCTTTCTTCGGTCCTCCACTTCAAAGATTACGAATAAGTCCTCATTCTCCTTAAGCCAATTCCGAACTTCCACGAATGTCTCATTCCCATGCAATGGCTTCCCTCCCATAGCATGGAAGTTCTTGCAGATCTTGGCGAAGTTATCTGCTTTTGAAGGGGGAGGAGGAATGACTGGTGATGCTAGGGGAGGAACGTCCCTTTGGCCTTCGGTCAGCGTCGTGGCATCCAAATACCTATGGAACCATCCGGGTATACCGACTCCATCTGGGATATTAGGGATGTTTTGTTCCCCAGACATCCTGAAAAAGGGAAAAGGAAGAAATTTAGATAGAGAACTGAAGGATACTACATATGGATCTTTGGGGAATGTTTTTCAAAATAGACTTTTCTGTTTGAAAATGGTTTCTTTAAAACCTTTTTGAAAAAAAAAAATCAAAAACTTTTATCTAATCTGGTAACCTTCAGCTTTGATACCAAGTGAAACATCCCACATCCGTTAATGTCACTCACTAAGGAAATGCATTAAGTTTCGTGAAGCACTATAGGTAAACAGACACAGAATAATTACAAGACAAAGATAAATAAGGCAGCAGCAGAAAATTTAAACTTTTATTTCAAACATAAGTCATAACTTCGTGGTCCACAATTTCATAAGTCACAAAAACCATTATAATAAAAATACTTCTGCCTTGCACCATCAAAGTACATAAGTAAATAAAAAGCATCATTTCTCAAATAAAATGAGTTAAGCCATAGTAGAGTCAGGAACTTGACCCATACTTCAGAAGTAGCTCCTAGAAAGATGATATCTGATTCCTGATTAAGTATGATTATTTCCTCCCTGAGAACCTTAGGGGGAATGGAAGAAAGAAGGAGAAACAACAAGATCAGACATAAAGTCGGGCGAGTCTAGTTACTTTTAGTCAGTAGATAATTAAAAGCAACATGATAGGCATACAAAGTAGTTACAAGAGAAATCACTACATAAATGGTACGTGTGACAAGGTAAGCAAGTTAATGTATATGTGCCTTACTAATGATAACTCTGCATTATTACAAGTATAACTGAAATGAAATGATCCCTTCCACTATAAGCTGGTAGGATTAGGTCATACGTCCAAGTATAACCGAACCACTACCCTAATCGATTGGCTCCCTACCTTGTAGATATCCTGTGCTAGCCCCACAGAAGGATTTATCACTTCCTAAAGTGGCAACCCATGGTGTGCACAACTATATCTACTGGTGTCACAGTCGTCTTAGCTCCCTTTGCTCGGCCCATGCACGCACATGTCCCTGGTCGGTTTGCACCGCCCACACCATCCGCCTCGTTTGGATTTCTTATAATCAATCAGTAAGTGTGCCCCTTCTCTGCCTAGTACAGAGGTCTTTACTTGATACCACTTCGGATTACTGACTGAAATGGGTCCCTCTCAATATAATGCAAGCTCTCCCCCTTGTCTTGTATCCCCACTAGGTTTTTCCACTGACTATGTATACCCTTATGTGTCTTTAATTAAATAGCCCTATACTAGTTATGCTTACCCTAAAGGGTGTCTTTAATTACATAACTTTCTTACATCATCTACCGATTATATATACCACTTAGGTGTCTTTAATTACATAACCCTGTTACACTATCTACTGGTTATGTATACCACTAGGTGTCTTTAATTACATAACCTTAATGGGTTAAGTATGTGGCCTATATATATATATATATATATATATATATATATATATATATATATATTACCCATCCCCTCTAACTTACTTAACCCCCCCACTACCCATCCAATTTTTACTTAATCCTAACTTAAGTCCATAGTCATATTAAATTAGGTTAAGTAGTCCATTTCTTTACCATGTCCAATTATGGTTATAATGGACTAAACCTCCCACATTAGGCCTAGAACATGTGGATATTGGATATGTCAGTCGGGTCTGTGTAGTCTTATTCCACAATTGGGACTAACCTCGTGTCTTAGCCCGATTCGTATTTGCGTACTTAGATCCCCCACATTAGGTTCAACATTAGTGGTTGCTGGATGTGCCGGTAGGGTCCGGGCAGACTTCCGCCACTAATGTAACCTAACCTCGTATCATAAGTACAATTAATGATTCCTAATTGAAAATTACTAAACATTACAAATTAATCCAAATCTACCTATGCCATTATAGGTAACTATTTCTATGTTTTCCCCATTTGATTTACATGTCCCATTTCCTATTAAACATTACATAAATCATGCCAATTTAATTCCCTTTTTCCCTGTTTTCTCTCTAAGGTATTCGTACGTATTTTGGCGGCATCTAGGCTATAAAGTAGCCTAGCTATAATAACTAAAGGGAAATATGACGAGGGTGATAGTTTCAACATGTTGTGACATGAACATGATCATAAACTGGCATAGTAACAAAGTGAATGGACATGTGATTAACATCATAACTAAGTAGGCATAATTAATAACTTGTTGCAATTACTATGATGTTTAAGCAAGCATAATGAGATCTAGATCTAACATTAGGTGTCCAATTACCTAGATCTAGCATAGTCATGGCAACATGTTTAGATCAAAAGGTAGATTCACATGTCAAGTTTACAACATATATCAATGTATCACAATATGACAATTGAAAGGTGATTAACATAAAAGTCTACATCTAAGTGATGTCACAATTATCTAAACTAATAGATGTACTTCCATCATAACATGGTTACAAGTCAAGATCCATATAAACATCATAATCGAATCACCACAGTTATATTAGATCTAGGAAATTAGATCTTGTCATGACACAGGAAAAAGTTTCATATCAACACAAAATCATTCTTTATAACATATCCTATTCATTGTCTATCAAAGCATACTTTTATTTATCTAAACCTAAAAATAATCTAGAAACTCATAGCGTTAGATTTAGAGAATTGAGAGAGAATAGTTCTGAATTCTAAATTCTGAATTTGATTAGCTAAACCGTTGATGTAGAATTTGATCTTCTAATTTGACTTGATGGAGAAGAAAGGCTAGTTTTAATTTAGATTAGATCAGCATGGAGGCACTATGGGTGATAACAATGAGATTAGGGTTAGGTTTAGATGTTTATTTATAGACGTATTAGGTGAATTAGGCCCTTTAGATTAGATTAGGAACCATCTGAACCATCCAGACTAGAAAAACACGTCATCCAGCCAATCCCAGAAAGACACGTCATCATGGAACTCTCCAGAATTTTGCAAATCTGGCTCGGCCTGGGCGCACTTCCCAGGTGTACCAGTGCAATTTTGTTCTTGGGCACTTCACAAGTGCGCCAGTTATTTTGGCCCATTTCCTGATTTTTCTGCCCAACTTCTATCGTCCATAACTCCTTCATACGGTATTCGTTTTACCCAAACTCAGACTCTATCTCAAGTATAATTCCGAGATGAACGCAATGGCGTAACCCATTTCAATTAATTCTTCTTTTAAGAATTAATTATTCTTTAATTATCCCTTATGTCATGTTTTAAAATTACGGGTTGTTACAGGATTCTACTAGTTGCACTCCCGGACTGATGATAAGTTGTAACGTATAGCCGCAACTACTACCCAGCTCAAACAACACTCTCATAATCAAAGGACCCCAGTCAGATCACATGGTAATAAATATTATATCGAAGAAGTGTGTCCGATTAGAGGTATTGTCTCTATTAATAATGGTATAGCTCCTGTAAGTCATTTTAATTATGACCCGAAGGTCAAGGCTATCCATCATCGTTCTTTTACTTTATTCCAGTAGCGTTCGCTAAACCAATCTTCTTTATTCTGGATCTCCACCCCGTGCATAGTTGTCAAGGTGGTATCAGTATTGGTAGAGAGAATGACAATACCGACTCCGATCTCTTTAACAATCAAACGCTTATATCACACGATGATGATTTATATTCAAAACTACATTTAAAGTATCATAAATCAAATAATAACAATATAAAATTTCATATTTAATCACTTAAGTCCAAATATTTCAATGTCATAAATCATACATCAAATCAATTCATTATCTGATTAATTTCAAAATTTTAGATTTCATATTTTTATATCTCAAATCTCATTATTTCAAAAATCTTTATATCAATATTTTGGATTCAATAGCTTGGACTAAAAACAACTTTTATTTAAAATTGTTAATATAATATGAAATAGTTGTAATTAAAATAATTATACTTGTATAAAATAGTTTGATTTTAAAACAGATATATTATATACAACAGTTAATTTTAAGAAAAATGTTATAATTAAAATAGTTATAGAACGTATATTAATTAAGTTAAAAATAGTTACAATAGTCACAACAAAAGAAGGCATCAATGGGAACTAGGTCTTTCTTTTTCACCCCCTCCCCTCCCCATGTTTCTCTTTCCGTTTTGTAACAACCCGCATTCTACGTATCTAGGATCGTACAATATTTATTTCTTTTTCGTATGAAGTCGTATGGTCGTGTAACTTTGGGAGACAACTATTGGGGTCATTTCCCATGTTCATGATTTTTGCCAATTTTTAAATGACCATTTTGACCCTAGCCGATATTGTTTTGGCCATAACTTTTGATTGGAAAGGAATTTTGACCTGAAACCACTTCCATTAGATTCGTTTGATGGTTTATCTTTCCGTAGAGTGGTCACATTAGCCAAATGGACTCACCATTTGGGAGATATGGCTGAAACAAGTTTCAGATAGTGAAAAACAGCTTTTATTGTAACGGACTCCTTAAGCTCTAGCAATGGCCTCCATCTTCTAAAACACTCCAAAACACCTTTTTGTCATCTTTAATCACATATTAGCCTAATCTACATCAAATCAAGGCGAATTAGCATAAGGATTGGGATAGAGCTGCTAGAACACGTAGAGATTGGATCCAAATCAGAGATTATTTCAGATCTATAGTTTACTTTGTGGCAAAGGTGAGTGATTAGCTTGCTTTTTCACTAATTATGGCTAGTTATGGTAATTAGCGAAAATTAGCGAAATTATGGCTCAGAAAAATCTAGAAAAATTTCTAAAATTCTATAACATCATTTTGTGACTTTGATATGAATTTGGGTTAATTTCGACTAATTTTGCTAATCCCAGAATTTAGGGGATTAAGGGGTGATTAGTGATAATTAGCGAATTTGTGCATGATTAAAATCTGGAAAAATATTCTAAAATTCTGAAATATTGTTTTAGACCTCTGTTAGAAAATTTGGTTAATTTGGTTAAGTTTTGCTAATCCTATCATTAATTATGCTTGAACATGCTTAAGGGAAAATATGGGGTTTTGGCTATGTTTGATCCATTTTAACCTATCATATTGATGTTTTGGTGTTTGAGGTCACATTTACTTGTTTTTATGACTGTATGGTATGCTTTGTGATTGATTAGAATAGATAGAACGGTCGAAAACGTCGTCGAATGGCGTAAAATGCTCGTTGGAAAAGTTGCAGAAAAACAGTGCAGGTTTTCGGATCGGATCGGAGGAATGAGCTCGGATCGGATAGAGGACTGGGCAAGGGATCACCGAACCGAACCAAGGCTTGTCACAAGAGGAAAGTGTGGCAAAAAGGAAGGCCAAAATGGTTGAACTGGGATCGGATCGAGCTAGAGAATGGGGGATCGGATCGGAGCGGACGGGAATAGGAATGGGGATCGGATCGGGCCAGAAGATCAAGCAAGGGACGGAAGGAAGACAGTTGGCGAACTGACCCAATGCGGCATGGAGGACCCGAACCGACCCGATGTGACATGGAGGACCTGTACCTAACCGACGTACTGCTAAGGGACTTGGATACCCCCGACCCGAACCGAAGCACTTGGAGGATACCGATCTGAGCCGACAGAGATGAAGGATAGAGAACCGAACCGACCCAGTGATGACCAATAACCCGAGATGCAAAGGTAGTCCAAATGGAAGTTAGAGCTCGGGATCCAGTTGGGAACCAACGAGTCAACTTCATGAGTTGGTCTTTGCTGCGGGACATGTGCAAAGGGGTTGTCGTTGTTCATAACTTTGGTTCACCATGAGAGACAGATAGTGGGATTGTAGTGATAGTTGTACGGGATTGGATTCCGTCATGGCCCAATGGATAGGTGACCAAGGTAGTGGATATCGTATGCTTTATGCACTGAGTAAGATATGTGAGGATGGTTGCTATGTTTGATTTGTTTTCCATAATTATGACATGCACAACACCACCCCCGTATTCTTTACACCATCTGTTTAGTGGCACATTAGAGTATTATACAGTATGTAGTGCTAACTCTTTGGTTGCAGGTCCAGGTTCAGGTATGATTGGATTATACCTGTTATTGTTATGTTTTGTTGCTTATCACTCATACCAGACTTTTTGTCTGACCCAGAGTTTTATGTCTCTTCTTATTACTCTAGGTGCTCACACGAGTAGACTAGAGACAGGTTAGCTGGTGATGCACGAGTAGCAGATTCGGAGGCGAGCAGGAGGCTTCCACGTATGATATACATAGATATTCTGCCTGTGTCGTTGCTGGTCACTACTTTGGGCATTAGTAGTGTACCTTACTTGTTTAGCTTTTGAGACAGTTTCTAAAAGTTGTAATAATGTTAGCTTTGGATCATAAGCTGTACTTTGGATTTTCCGCTGCTATGATAGTTTGTTTTCAGCTTATGCATTGTCTCACCTGTTTTATGTCAAGTATGTTGTTATTATATTTTGTTCTATGCGCTATGATACATTCTACATGTTTCTTTGTTAGTTCATTCTCTTCTTTCCTTTCTTTGGCGACTGTTCCGTGCTAGTCGGGCATGTGTACAGCGCACTTTTGGAGGAAATCCCGGCTGGTGCGGGGCGGGCTGTCACATTTGGTATCAGAGCCAGGTTGCGTAGTTAACCTAGGGAAAGACACTAGGGAGAGATAGTATGTATATGAGAGTGCGTATTTGTGATTACTTTGGTTTTCAAAAGGTATATATATACTATTAGTATAGCTAAGGATGAAGTTGCACTGCACTAGCACCACTATGGAGATGGTTAATCGTTTTCTCTTTACAGATTGAACGAGGAGCCGATACGTAAGGGGTACCGGTAGAGTAGCCAATAATGGGAATGCTCCTGACATGAGGACGATGTTCACTGACCTCAAGAAAGAGATGCTTAGAGATGTTCAGAGGGCAGCTTCCAATGCTGGTAATGGTGGTGGTCCAGTAGTGCAGGCGCCTAGGGCCGATTTCGCTAAGCTGAATAAGGATTATACTAGTCTTGGTGGGAAGTCGTTCCACGGAACGGAGTCGGCCACGAATGTTCAGGATTGGTTGGATAGATGTGATCATATCTTCGACGACTTAGGTATCGAGGATGCGATGAAGAGAAGGCTAGCGTCTCGTCAGCTGCAAGGACGAGCGATGAATTGGTGGAACGCTATTAAGACAGCCACTCCAGAAGATCAGGTTACTTGGGATCAGTTTAAGGCTCGCTTTAGCGACAAGTTTATCCCAGCTGCTCAGAAGTCGGAATTGTTTAGGAAGTTCTTGGAGCTTAAATAGAATGGTAGGGAAGTCTCGGACTATGATGCTGAGTTCGACACCTTGTCGAAGTATGGGTTATCCCTTATCGATACTCCTGAGAAGAAGAATGAGAAGTTCATTACTGGTTTGGACGGATACTTGGGGGAAAAGTTTATTAACCACATCGATGAGACGTCTGAATCGATTGTGGGGAAAGCATTGAGGTCATAGAGTCTTTACCCTAAGCCAAAGACTGAGGTTGCTATTGCATCTGCAGGGGAGCCAAAGCCGCAAGCAGGCAAGTGGAGGCAAGAATAATTCCCAGAATAAGAGGAAACAAGACCAAACCGTGGATGGTCAGAAAAAGAGAAATAAGAACGATGGCGAATGCTTTAGTTGTGGCAAGAAGGGCCACTATGCCAGAGATTGTCATGAAAAGCCTGGGGAAAGGAAATTCTTTAACTGCGGCCAGGCGGGACATCACAAGGATGATTGTCCACAACCTCCTAGGGAGAAGCAGGTGAAAGCGTGTGCTATCAACACTGTTCCTTCTTCGTCGAATGACCCAACTGCGGCGCAGAAGGAAAAAGGTGTCGTTATTCGAGGTATGCTTTCTATTTAAGATGTTTTGATCGGGTTTTGTTTGACAAAACTTGGGTTAGTCGATAGACCTTTAGTAGTGATGAACCCGATTGGTGGTTCGACTAGCCTCAGTATGATTTGTCGTAACGTGGTTATATCGAGTTGTGGATGTATGTTTGTTTGTAATTACTTTGTTTTGGGCTTTACTGGGTTTAGCATTATTTTGGGGAGTCGATCTACTCTAAAGGAATAGGGTGGTATTAGGTACCAACCTAGTAATGGCGATAGTAACTGGAGTCAGGGAAGCCGAGAGGTTATCGTTGTAATAAGTTCTAGTTGTCTCTGGGAGGCAAATGAGTGCTCCATTTCTTAGTTGTTTTGCTAGTATCACTTCACGTGGATTGTCCGAATTCGGAGGAGATGTTCCTTAGGTGCTTGTCTGATATTGGTTTAGGCCTTTGGGGCTTGTGCTTGGGGAATGTCGAGTTCGATTAGGATGGTTTGCGTAAGAGAAAAATAGTTGTTGTGATTTTTCATTGGATGATATCTTGGTTTACTCGAGGAGTAATGGGAAGCTGTGACAGGATAAGACTATTCAGTGGTATGGACTACCCGAGTTAGACTCAATAGGATTATGAGATGACTCGAGTGGGACTCGAGAAAGATGCAAAGTAATGGGTGTTCGTTGATCTTGGAGATTCAACGAATAGGGAGATGACTCACGTTGGACTAGGGTCTGTAGGTAATAGATACTCAAGACTGGGTCTGAGTATATGGGTAATACATTGACTCGAGTTGGACTCGAGAAGGCTGCAAGGAATTGGATTGGCTCGAGTTAGACTCGAGAGGGCAGTAAGATAATGGATAGACTTGGTTGGGACTCGAGTGTTTCAGGCGGACTAAAAGCAGGGTTATCTGGGGACGCCCACTTACCTTAGATGTAACACCCCACCTCCGCTAGGGTCACTCACAAAGGGAATGCACTAGGTTTGGTGAAACATTATCGAGGTAAACATGCACAGAAATATTACAAGATAGAACATATATAAAACAGCGGAAGTAAAACAAATTTCATTACCTTATAAAATAAGGTCTAAAGCCTTTTACATCAGAATACATCAAAACCTGTCTTGCAATAGTAAAGAAGCATAAAACCTTTTCATAAATTATTCCCCAAAATAAAGCGGTGAAGCAGCCATAGCCAAGAGAAGACCAAGCTATACATGATGACCTTCACGCATAAGAGGTCCGAACTAAACAACATCATTTCCTCCCTGAAAACCTGAGGGGGGGGGGGGGGGAAACGGAAGACAAAGAGGCGAAACAAAACGGGGTCAGTCATAAAGACTGGTAAGTCCTATCTACTTCCAGTATAAAAACAGGTAAAGGTAACATGACATGCATAAACTGAAAGTAAACATAAGAATGACGACAAGATAGATAAGCTAAACCAAGATAACTGGATGAACTACTGTAGCAAGATAAACTAAGGTATCATGATAAACTACGGTGTCAAGATAAATCAAGGTATCACATCGTCAGGTTTCTATCAAGTATACAATCCCAAGGTATCTATCATGTATAACATCCCACGGTATTTATCATGTATATTTGCTCTGCACCTCTCGTACTAGTATCCCAACCTGCGTCATGTGTTAACTATGAATGTGCCTTGCCCAATGTCATGTAATAGTCCATGTCAACCTAATATATAGCATATGTAGGTTTTTCCCAACTCGTATGTTTCTTTCCATGTATAAGTTCAGTCCTTTGCCGTAGGCCGTACGGGCTTTCCCATGTAAATCTATACCACCTCAACGTAGTACCATTTTATCCTTGAAGTTGTTTTGGACTGCTACCCTTGATCTGGTTATGTTTTCTTACCATGAACTATCGCGTGTTCACTTAGGATTTATGCCACCTAGGACCACTAGGGATTATGCTACCTAATGAACGTTTCCGTGTCTCGGTTTGGGTTCAAGCCATCTAGGGCCACTAGGGATTATGCCACCCGTCAACCACGCCCTTTATCCCACGTATGTATCGTGAATCGTTTTCCATGTCTAGACGCACAAGTATCTCAATGTGCCATCCGAGTTCCGTGCCAGGGCAAATCAAGAAATACGGAACTCGGTCGGGAGCTTTAAGTCATCTACCGATGCAGATATCAAGGTCTGTTTTTGTATCCGTGGCTATGGTCCCACGTGACCCCTCCCTCAACTACTGAAAGGCAATCCAAGAAAAATCATGTATGAGAACTACATCCCGGCCCCACTATGCCCCACTTACCTATTGGCCAACCTCACCCATAACTCGATAGCAAGTATATGGTCTGTTGGAAGTTCTCTGCCTTTCCGTACATACACGATTGACTAAAGATGGTAGGTAGTCGACGACGCGCTATCCAGGGCAAAAACAAGAATCGTCGACTCCACGCTAATCCATCCCAGTCTTTAGGTCGCTCGCATAGCAACCAAGGCATACTCTTGGTTCTTCTACCGCAGACCTTAACCTCTTGTGAGCCCAGGTGGACCATCTGCAACCTCACAGAAGGATACCAAGAGTATCCTCACGTCCCCCAAAGCTACCGCTTCGTCACCCAGTTCGTTGGAGCTTTATCTAAGTCAAATAATTCGCTCCTCCACGTGTGTTCAAGCGATGACCTACCGTATCGGGTTACTCATCTATCTGTGAACTGGTCCAATTTCTTGACTAAGAATTATTACTTAGTTATCCTTAACTAAGGTTTACCACTTAGCTTCTCTTCCCGCTACCCTTGTTAACAACGATTTTCAACCTAGTCCCCTGAGTTAGGGTTTTGTCTAATGGGTTAAGTGTTGTCATTCAAGTTCATGACTTAACCCGCCTACGAATCATGTCAAGATTTGGCTAAGTATTCAAGTCCAAGACCTAGCCCTACAAGTTGGTTAAGTATACCAAGAAGCTCATGACTTAACCCTATTCAATCATCAAGTCAAATTGGTTAAGTATTTGTTTATCTTAACCCTATCAGATTATCGTGTTAGATTGGTTAAGCATAGATTATCTTAACCTCATCAGATTATCGAGTCGGATTGGTTAAGTATAGGTTAACTTAACCCCATCCACTAATCGTATTAGAATGGTTAAGTATATTTAAACGGTCTTATGACTTAAACCTATCAAGTTCTCATATTAGATTGGTTAAGTATGGTTGCTTAACCTCATCAAATCATCATGTATAATTGATTAAGTATAAGTTACTTAACCTCATTGAATTACCAAGTTTAGATCGGTTAAGTGTTTAACTTAACCCCATCGAATTACCGTGTTTAGATTGGTTAAGTGTAAGTTACTTAACCCCATCTAATTATTGTGTTTATATTAGTTAAGTCTAAGTTACTTAACCCCATCTAATAACCAAGTCGGATTAGTTAAGTGTAAATTACTTAACCCCATCCCCTAATTGTCTTATATGGTTAAGTGTCATTAAGAAATCAAGTCCGGTTCCACTTAACCTACCCATTCGTGTCATATCGGTTAAGTGTCATTAGTCAAAATTACTTAACCTTTTCATGTGGCATTAATTAGATTAATGCACCCCAACCTCTCACATTAGACTTTGTTGTGGTTACTAGTTAAGCCGGGCGGGTCCGGGTAGCTTTACACCACAACCTAGTCTAAACTCGGGTTTTAAGTGCTATATGACCAACTACTCACATTGGGTCCTATTGTTTGTAGCCACTAGTTAAGCCGGGCGGGTCCGGGTAGATTTATGCTACAAACTCAACCCAACCTCGAGTTGGCCACTTTCATGTTTGGTCTAGTGTCATATTACACTTACAACCCATACGTGTCTAGTTTCAAGTCCCATGTTTACCCCACATGTCATGTCCACATTTAGGTGTATCATGAGTGCCATATTTTCATGAAATCCCATGTCAAATTATCATGTCATAATCACGCACGTCTAACCTACCCCAAATCGTGTTTCCAATCCAAGTAAAAGCGAGTCAACATAGTAAGGATACTATGCTACATATTGGCCTCAAAACATGCACGATGTCAAAAAGGTATTGGCCACAAACATGCATGGTATCATAAGGGGTTTGGCCTCAAAATATGCATAGCATCATAAGCGGTTTTTGGCCTCAAACATGCATAATGTCACAACGGGATTAGCCACAAACATGCATGATATCATAAGGGGGTTTGGGTTCATTTACATGCATAAGCCCCAAGTCATATTCATGTGCATATTTCACAAGTCAAAGTGGTTTCAAGTATTCATGCCAACATTCCGCAAGTAAAGGTTCAATCTTTCATGATGGACTAAGTTAAATATAACATAAGTGGCATGATTTAGTCACTAAGCATAGCCAAAAGTCATAGGTTCAAGCAAAAGAGGCATGACAAGGTTCATATAGGCTAGCATACTTGGTTTAATCTCGTTTTATTCCATGCCATCATTAAAACTACCGTTTAGATCTAGAAGTAGCTAGAACTTACATAGCGTGGCAAGAGGGCTAGGAGCATGAATCGTCTTGACAAAGAAAGGTGGCTCCTTTGTTGAAAAATCGTCATGAAATTTGCGTAGCAACATTGATCTACCCTCGGTTTGATGTAGAAAGCTTGCACCTTTTGATTTGAACCCGATTTGAATGCATAAGCCCATGGAGTTGGAGATGGAGGTCATGATCAAGATAGATTTTGGCAGCACTTAGTTGCTAGAATGATTTTTAGTGATTTAGGTTAGGTCCTAGGGTGTTTTTATAGAGATTAGGAGTAGTTTAGGCCATAGGATAAACCCTAAGATAGATCTGAGCCCTCAAAATCCGTCACAGGCCCATAAAACCGAGACAAGACAGCAGCAGGTGCACCCAGGACCAAGTGGTCGGACCACCCAGGTCGACACCCGTGTCGACAGGGCAGTCGACCTGCCCCTGGGCGTGTCGACTCCCTAGTCGACACCCCAATCGACCTGGGGCTTGGGCGGGAATTTTCCCGCCCAGTTCGTTTGGCTCCGGATTTGAATTTCGAACTGTTTCTGAACTTGAATTTTTCTGAAAACTTTGACGAGCCATAACTGGGTCATACGGACTCCGATTTTCGAAAACTCGGACTCTATTTCGCGTATTTTTCCGAGACGGACGCAATGGCACAACCCGTTTCTCCTGATTCAGATTTTATAATTGAATTCTGCCTTGATTCTTGTCTTAGCATGTTGTAAAAATCCGGGTTGTTACATTCTCCCCAACTTAAAGGATTTCATCCCCGAAATCTCCAAGTTAGGAAGAACGTATCCTACCATCCATCATCCATCTACTCAAAACATCATCCACAGGAAACCATGGTCCTTAAAAGACTCCTAATGCTTTATGAACACATGCAGAAAGTGTGTGTATATGTTCCTTAGCTAATGCTAATGATCAGGCCTGAATGATCTTTCTAATGCAAAATATGTTTAGTCCCATGAGTCCAACATGTATGCAAATAGTCCTAGTCATATAAACACTACATGCGTGCACAAACATTCATTCATATGCAACATCCGCATGACAACACATTAACTTTCAAACAAGTATAAATACTCGTGCATATGCAATGCAAAATGTGAGTGCGTCGATCTAGTATCTAACGTGTATTCGCGCATCCACGAGCAACCACTGGCAACCATTTGCAACCACATCAATCATAACATGTTTCAAATACATGTTTACATCCATAGAGTTCTGCCTAAGGTTCCCAAGATAGGATCGAGAAGATAAACAAGACAAACTCCTTATGGGGTTTGCAACAGAAACATGACCTAGAGGATATCCACCAAGCGATAGCATGCAAGCAAGCACTACAGGAGTACCAGGGATCAACGATATACTCTTAAAAAGAGACATGATGCGCGTGTCTAAGCTGCATTTCCATGAGCTTAATTCCATTGTGCCTTGACCGCCTTTGACTTCATGATTTCGTAGCTCCTTGATTCCTATTTCCAACGTATGAGTCGGAACTCATTTCGCTGTCGCCTCTCGTTCCTTTTTCACTTATTCTTTTCTAAAATACTTGGCTCAACCATAACTGCGTACTCATGGTTTCATGCAAGCTTTCCAACAATTCACTAGCGATCTTGGATCTTGTTTACCTACTAAGAGGTATTCCACGCAGATGAGCTTTCCCTTGAAAACAACCGATGCCAGCCATGTTGCCCAGTGTACTTACTAGGGTGATTCCTACAGCCCATGCTTAAGCAGAATGAACCATCCGCCTTATTGGCGAACATTACTCGATCGGATCAGAGATTTCCGATAAACTCATCAAGAGATTCTAGGTAACTGACCATGACAGAACTCATAAGGTTACACGAGACTTCGAGGGTATTACCAAGGCAAGTTAAGAGTTTAACTACCCTCCTTTCAAAACCGAGAATGGCATCCCTTACTGGATAACCACTTCATCCCTAGAATCCATCCATAGCTCAACAATAGAAGCATTGCTTCTAATCTCAACACTTGGAATTTACACTCTCAATTCCAAAAAAGTCATGAATAAATGGACCGACTCTCCAACCAGATTTTGGGACAAAAGTGGGATCTTCTACCATGCTAGTACTAAGGTACAGAGACTTAACTATCGAAGCATACTTAAATGATGCGATTATCAAAACAAAGTCTGGACGGGATGATAGAAAAGAAAGGCTAAACCTTTAACAGAAACGATACCATCCCTCTTAGGTATGCTAGGAGTGAGAGCATACAATTGTCCTCTCGCTGATCTTGTCCTTGCCTTCCTTCGTGGACTAATCCATACCAACAAGTTTCTTATCCTTACGTCCGTGTCCTTTATCCTTGCTCTTATTACCCTTCCTTGTAACACGGTAACAGGCCTCTCGGGAACCACCTCCATCTCACGGAAAACACTTCGTAGCTAGACAAGGATTAGTCGCAGTTAAAACTACTGTGACTACAGATGGAGGAAAGAAAGGAAAAGAGATTCAATCAAGGAAACAAAGGATAGTGCTAATGGCTTTTGGGGAATAGCCTTTAAAAACATTTCTTGAAAAATGCTTCTTTGTAAACGGTTTCTCAAATAGTTTTCAGAAGGTTTTAAAAACTTTTGCCCAGTCTGGTAACCTTCTGCTCTGATACCAAATGTTACACCCCACCTCCGCTAGGGTCACTCACAAAGGGAATGCACTAGGTTTGGTGAAGCATTATCGAGGTAAACATGCACAGAAATATTACAAGACAGAACATATATAAAACAGCGGAAGTAAAACAAATTTCATTACCTTATAAAATAAGGTCTAAAGCCTTTTACATCAGAATACATCAAAACCTGTCTTGCAATAGTAAAGAAGCATAAAACCTTTTCATAAATTATTCCCCAAAATAAAGCGGTGAAGCAGCCATAGCCAAGAGAAGACCAAGCTATACATGATGACCTTCAAGCATAAGAGGTCCGAACTAAACAACATCATTTCCTCCCTGAAAACCTGGGGGGGAAATGGAAGACAAAGAGGCGAAACAAAACGGCGTCAGTCATAAAGACTGGTAAGTCCTATCTACTTCCAGTATAAAAACAGGTAAAGGTAACATGACATGCATAAACTGAAAGTAAACATAAGAATGACGACAAGATAGATAAGCTAAACCAAGATAATTGGATGAACTACTGTAGCAAGATAAACTAAGGTATCATGATAAACTACGGTGTCAAGATAAATCAAGGTATCACATCGTCAAGTTTCTATCAAGTATACAATCCCAAGGTATCTATCACGTATAACATCCCACGGTATTTATCATGTATATTTTCTCTGCACCTCTCGTACTAGTATCCCAACCCGCGTCATGTGTTAACTATGAACGTCCCTTGCCCAATGTCATGTAATAGTCCATGTCAACCTAATATATAGCATATGTAGGTTTTTCCCAACTCGTATGTTTCTTTCCATGTATAAGTTCAGTCCTTTGCCGTAGGTCGTACGGGCTTTCCCATGTAAATCTATACCACCTCAACGTAGTACCATTTTATCCTTGAAGTTGTTTTGGACTGCTACCCTTGATCAGGTTATGTTTTCTGACCATGAACTATCGCGTGTTCACTTAGGATTTGTGCCACCTAGGACCACTAGGGATTATGCTACCTAATGAACGTTTCCGTGTCTCGGTTTGGGTTCAAGCCACCTAGGGCCACTAGGGATTATGCCACCCGTCAACCACGCCCTTTATCCCACGTATGTATCGTGAATCGTTTTCCATGTCTAGACGCACAAGTATCTCAATGTGCCATCCGAGTTCCGTGCCAGGGCAAATCAAGAAATACGGAACTCGGTCGGGAGCTTTAAGTCATCTGCCAATGCAGATATCAAGGTCTGTTTTTGTATCCGTGGCTATGGTCCCACGTGACCCCTCCCTCAACTACTGAAAGGCAATCCAAGAAAAATCATGTATGAGAACTACATCCCGGCCCAACTATGCCCCACTTACCTATTGTCCAACCTCACCCATAACTCGATAGCAAGTATATGGTATGTTGGGAGTTCTCTGCCTTTCCGTACGTACACGATTGACTAAAGATGGTAGGTAGTCGACGACGCGCTATCCAGGTCAAAAACAAGAATCGTCGACTCCACGCTAATCCATCCCAGTCTTTAGGTCGCTCGCATAGCAACCAAGGCATACTCTTGGTTCTTCTACCGCAGACCTTAACCTCTTGTGAGCCCAGGCGGATCATCTGCAACCTCACAGAGGGATACCAAGAGTATCCTCACGTCCCCCGAAGCTACCGCTTCGTCACCCAGTTCGTTGGAGCCTTTATCTAAGTCAGATAATTCGCTCCTCCACGTATGTTCAAGCGATGACCTACCGTATCGGTTTACTCATCTATCTGTGAACTGGTCCAATTTCCTTGACTAAGAATTATTACTTAGTTATCCTTAACTAAGGTTTACCACTTATCTTCTCTTCCCGCTACCCTTGTTAACTACGATTTTCAATCTAGTCCCCTGAGCTAGGGTTTTGTCTAATGGGTTAAGTGTTGTCATTCAAGTTCATGACTTAACCCGCCTACGAATCATGTCAAGATTTGGCTAAATATTCAAGTCCAAGACCTAGCCCTACAAGTTGGTTAAGTATACCAAGAAGCTCATGACTTAACCCTATTCAATCATCAAGTCAAATTGGTTAAGTATTTGTTTATCTTAACCCTATCAGATTATCGTGTTAGATTGGTTAAGCATAGATTATCTTAACCTCATCAGATTATCGAGTCGGATTGGTTAAGTATAGGTTAACTTAACCCCATCCACTAATCGTATTAGAATGGTTAAGTATATTTAAACGGTCTTATGACTTAACCCTATCAAGTTCTCATATTAGATTGGTTAAGTATGGTAGCTTAACCTCATCAAATCATCATGTATAATTGATTAAGTATAAGTTACTTAACCTCATTGAATTACCAAGTTTAGATCGGTTAAGTGTTTAACTTAACCCCATCGAATTACCGTGTTTAGATTGGTTAAGTGTAAGTTACTTAACCCCATCTAATTACCGTGTTTAGATTAGTTAAGTCTAAGTTACTTAACCCATCTAATTACCAAGTCGGATTAGTTAAGTGTAAATTACTTAACCCCATCCCCTAATTGTCTTATATGGTTAAGTGTCATTAAGAAATCAAGTCCGGTTCCACTTAACCTACCCATTCGTGTCATATCGGTTAAGTGTCATTAGCCAAAATTACTTAACCTTTTCATGTGGCATTAATTAGATTAATGCACCCCAACCTCTCACATTAGACTTTGTTGTGGTTACTAGTTAAGCCGGGCGGGTCCGGGTAGCTTTACACCACAACCTAGTCTAACCTCGGGTTTTAAGTGCTATATGACCAACTACTCACATTGGGTCCTATTGTTTGTAGCCACTAGTTAAGTCGGGCGGGTCCGGGTAGATTTATGCTACAAACTCAACCCAACCTCGAGTTGGCCACTTTCATGTTTGGTCTAGTGTCATATTACACTTACAACCCATACGTGTCTAGTTTCAAGTCCCATGTTTACCCTACATGTCATGTCCACATTTAGGTGTATCATGAGTGCCATATTTTCATGAAATCCCATGTCAAATTATCATGTCATAATCAGCACGTCTAACCTACCCCAAATCGTGTTTCCAATCCAAGTAAAAGCGAGTCAACATAGTAAGGATACTATGCTACATATTGGCCTCAAAACATGCACGATGTCAAAAAGGTATTGGCCACAAACATGCATGGTATCATAAGGGGTTTGGCCTCAAAATATGCATAGCATCATAAGGGTTTTTTGGCCTCAAACATGCATAATGTCACAACGGGATTAGCCACAAACATGCATGATATCATAAGGGGGTTTGGGTTCATTTACATGCATAAGCCACAAGTCATATTCATGTGCATATTTCACAAGTCAAAGTGGTTTCAAGTATTCATGCCAACATTCCGCAAGTAAAGGTTCAATCTTTCATGATGGACTAAGTTAAACATAACATAAGTGGCATGATTTAGTCACTAAGCATAGCCAAAAGTCATAGGTTCAAGCAAAAGAGGCATGACAAGGTTCATATAGGCTAGCATACTTGGTTTAATCTCGTTTTATTCCATGCCATCATTAAAACTACCGTTTAGATCTAGAAGTAGCTAGAACTTACATAGCGTGGCAAGAGGGCTAGGAGCATGAATCGTCTTGACGAAGAAAGGTGGCTCCTTTGTTGAAAAATCGTCATGAAATTTGCGTAGCAACATTGATCTACCCTCGATTTGATGTAGAAAGCTTGCACCTTTTGATTTGAACCCGATTTGAATGCATAAGCCCTTGGAGTTGGAGATGGAGGTCATGATCAAGATAGATTTTGGCAGCACTTAGTTGCTAGAATGATTTTTAGTGATTTAGGTTAGGTCCTAGGGTGTTTTTATAGAGATTAGGAGTAGTTTAGGCCATAGGATAAACCCTAGGATAGATCTGAGCCCTCAAAATCCGTCACAGGCCCATAAAACCGAGCCAAGACAGCAGCAGGTACACCCAGGCCCAAGTGGTCGGACCACCCAGGTCGACACCCGTGTCGACTGGGCAGTCGACCTGCCCCCTGGGCGTGTCGACTCCCCAGTCGACACCCCAGTCGACCTGGGGCTTGGGCGGGAATTTTCCCGCCCAGATCGTTTGGCTCCACATTTGAATTTCGAACTGTTTTCGAACTTGAATTTTTCTGAAAACTTTGATGGGCCATAACTGGGTCATACGGACTCCGATTTTCGAAAACTCGGACTCTATTTCGCGTATTTTTCCGAGACGAACGCAATGGCGCAACCCGTTTCTCCTGATTCAGATTTTATAATTAAATTCTGCCTTGATTCTTGTCTTAGCATGTTGTAAAAATCCGGGTTGTTACATTGGATCGCTTGGATGTGATCTAGTTATCCTTGGAGGATAAACGTACGTTGGACGTACAGTAGTCCGTTTGGAGGCAGAGTTTCCATTAATTATTGATGTTGGTTGGACCAAACATATAGGTATTGACGTATCCATGGCTTTAGCAGGTGATAGATAGGATTTGTTTGATGGATGCTATGGTTGTTGTGTTTGTTCTTACCTTTCTTCTCTTGAGTATCACCTATAGGATCCTGTTGAATGGAAATAGGGTAAGTTCGTTGATCATGGTGATATGACGAGTGCAAGATACTTTACATTAGACTTGAAGTATGTTGGGCATTGTGGAGCATCCGTTGTCTTGGAGATTCAACGGCTATAGGAGTTTCCGTTGGACTTAGACTCATAGGTAGAGTACCTAGATTCATTGGATGAGTCTAGTTCACCTTTGGAAGGTAAATGTACATTGGACGTACAGTACGGATATAGGTAGAGTACCTAGATTCATTGGATGAGTCTAGTTCACCTTTGGAAGGTGAATGTACGTTGGACGTGCAGTATGAATATGGGTAGGGTACCTGGGCTCATTGGATGAATCTAGTTCACCTTTAGAAGGTGAATGTACGTTAGACGTACAGTGCAGATGTTGGTATAGTGCCTAGGGTCATTGGATGGGTCTAGTCTGCCACTAGGAAGTGAATGTACGTTGGACGTGCCATACGAATGTAAGAAGGACTCAAGTTGGACTTGAAAGGACATTTGGAATGTAGTTGAAAATTTGGCATATAGGTTTGGATTACCTAAGAAAATGACAGTATAGACGAATGTCATAGTATCGGACTGGGTGCGATAGCTGATGCATTGAGTAAGAGACGTGCCAGTTTAGAGGCTATTTTTCTGGAATGGAAGCAACTAGAGTATATCACGGGATATGACTTCAGACCTAAGTGTGAATTGGATTCAGAAACGCTAATAAGCTTGACGATTGGATCAATCTTGATTAAGTGGATCGGTTCCAGTTAGAGGGACGATCCCAACCTATTAGAAGTTACCTCTAGGGTAGAGATGGGAATCGATGGCGAGAGAATGACTGTACTTGGGAAGTAGAGAATGACATAAGAAAGTCGTATCCAAAGCTCTTTGCCTGGTAAGATTTTAGCGGCGATGATTCTTCCTTTGTTAGTAAACCGCATGTTAGGGCAGAATGGTTCTGTTTGTTTTGCATGTTTGATTGTTGTATATGGTTGGTAGGCATGCGGGATCCTTTGTATGTTTTGGGTTAAGGAATTTCGGGGACGAAATTTCTTAAGGGGGGAGAATGTAACAACCCGCATTCTACGTATCTAGGATCGTAGAATATTTATTTATTTTTCGTATGAAGTCGTATGGTCGTGTAACATTGGGAGACAACTATTGGGGTCATTTCCCGTGTTCATGATTTTTGCCAATTTTTAAATGACCATTTTGCCCCTAGCCGATATTGTTTTAGCCATAACTTTTGATTGGAAAGGAATTTTGACCTGAAACCACTTCCATTAGATTCGTTTGATGATTTACCTTTCCGTAGAGTGGTCACATTAGCCAAACGGACTCACCATTTGGGAGATATGGCTGAAACAAGTTTCAGATAGTGAAAAACAGCTTAATTGGGCTTAACCGGGTGATTATCAGCTAGGCCCAAAGGGGAATTTCGGGATTAGGGTTATGAGAGGGCTGAAAGGGTTAGGAAAATCATTTCATTTCATTTTTCTCAGCCACCATAAACCTTCCTTAAGCTCTAGCAATGGCCTACATCTTCTAAAACACTCCAAAACACCTTTTTGTCATCTCTAATCACATATTAGCCTAATCTACATCAAATCAAGGCGGATTAGCATAAGGTTTGGGATAGAGCTGCTGGAACACGTAGAGATTGGACCCAAATCAGAGATTATTTCAGATTTATAGTTTACTTTGTGGCAAAGGTGAGTGATTAGCTTGCTTTTTCACTAATTATGGCTAGTTTTGGTAATTAGCGAAAATTAGCGAAATTATGGCTCAGAAAAATCTAGAAAATTTTCTAAATTCTAAAACATCATTTTGTGACTCTGATATGAATTTGGGTTAATTTCGACTAACTTTGCTAATCCCGGAATTTAGGGGATTAAGGGGTGATTAGTGATAATTAGCGAATTTGTGCATGATTAAAATTTGGAAAAATATTCTAAAATTCTGAAATATTGTTTTAGACCTCTGTTAGAAAATTTGGTTAATTTGGTTAAGTTTTGCTAATCCTATCATTAGTTATGCTTGAACATGCTTAAGGGAAAATATGGGGTTTTGGCTATGTTTGATCCATTTTAACCTATCATATTGATGTTTTGGTGTTTGAGGATACTTTTACTTGTTGCTATGATTGTATGGTATGCTTTGTGATTGATTAGAATAGATAGGATGGTCGAAAACGTCGTCTAATGGCGTAAAATGCTCGCTGGAAAAGTTGTAGAAAAACAGTGCAGGTTTTCGGATCGGATCGGAGGAATGGGCTCGGATCGGATAGAGGACTGGGCAAGGGATCACTGAACCGAATCGAGGCTTGGCACAAGAGGAAAGTGTGGCAAAAAGGAAGGCCAAAATGGTTGAACTGGGATCGGTCGAGCTGGAGAAGGGGGGATCGGATCGGAGCGGATGGGAATAGGAATGGGGATCGGACCAGAAGATCAAGCAAGGGACGGAAGGAAGACAGTTGGCGAACCGACCCGATGCGACATGGAGGACCCGAACCGACCCGATGTGACATGGAGGACCCGGACCGAACCGACGTAGTGCTAAGGGACTTGGAGACCCCTGACCCGAACCGAAGCACTTGAAGGATACCGATCCGAGCCGACAGAGAAGAAGGACAGAGAATCGAACCGATCCAGTGATGACCAATAACTTGAGATGCAAAGGTAGTCCAAATGGAAGTTAGAGCTCAGGATCCAGTTGGGAACCAACGAGTCGACTTCATGAGTTGGGCTTTGCTGCGGGACATGTGCAAAGGGATTGTCGGTATTCATAACTTTGGTTCACCACTGAGAGGCGGATAGTGGGCTTATAGTGATAGTTGTACGGGATTGGATTTCGTCATAGCCCAATGGATAGGTGACCTAGGTAGTGGATATCGTACGCTTTACGCATTGAGTAAGAGATGTGAGGATGGTTGCTATGTTTGATTTGTTTGCCATCATTATGACATGCACAACCTCACCCCCGTATTCTTTACACCATCTGTTTAGTGGCACCTTAGAGTATTGTACAGTATGTAGTACTAACTCTTTGGTTGCAGGTCCAGGTTCAGGTATGATTGGATTATACCTGTTATTGTTCTGTTTTGTTGCTTATCGCTCATACCAGACTTTTTGTCTGACCCGGAGTTTTATGTCTCTTCTTATTACTCTGGGTGCTCACACGAGCAGACTAGAGACAAGTTAGCTGGTGATGCGCGAGTATCAGATTCGGAGGCGAGCAGGAGGCTTCCACGTATGATATACATAAATATTCTCCTTGTGTCGTTGTCGGTCACTACTTTGGGCATTAGTAGTGTACCTTACTTGTTTAGCTTTTGAGACAGTTTTTAAAAGTTGTAATAATGTTGGCTTTGGATCATAAGTTGTACTTTGGATTTTCCGCTGCTATGATAGTTTGTTTTCAGCTTATGCACTGTCTCACATGTTTTATGTCAAGTATGTTATTATATTTTGTTCTATGCGCTGTGAGACATTCTACAGGTTTCTTTGTTAGTTCATTCTCTTCTTTCCTTTCTTTGGCGACCGTTCCGTGCTAGTCGGGCATGTGTACAACGCACTTTCGAAGGAATGCCAGCTGGTGCGGGGCGGGCTGTCACACCTTTTATCATTGGCCCCTCTTCTCTCTTTTCTGTTCGTCCCTTCTAACCCCTACCAAGCTTTTCCTACTGCTGGCGCCTACCCTATCTTGCATATTCACTTCATATATTTCTGTTCTAGTATTTTAGATTAGTCTTTTTTGTATTTTGGCATTTACAACTGAGAGTTTGTCACTTATTTCGCCTGGTACAGATCCTACGTTCTCTTTCTTGAATCCAAGGTTTGTTGTTCACCGGCTCTTTCCCTAATGAATTCACGCCCAAGCCATTGTGTCTTCCCTTCTTCGACTTATGGTCCCTACCTAACTCCAACAACATTCATCGACTATCTCAGGTACAGTTATATGGTGCGAGTTATCTCGATAAACTGGTGTTTGTTTCTTTGGGTAGCATTCCCTTATTTGATTTTGGTTTGGAACTGGCTTTTCGATTTGTCTTACATCTGATTGTGGTTGATCTGGTGATTATTTCTTCCTATTTTATGGTCTGTTGTTCTATTGTTGTTGCTTTTTGTTGTGGAACCAAGTTATTCTCCTATGTTATTGTGTTTTGTGGTTATATTCTCTATTTTACCTTGTTGTGTTCCATATTAGCTCCATTGTTGTACTCACCTTGGTGATTGCATTGCAACAGGGGTCAGTCTTGTGGTAACGGTCTTTGGCTATTGGGTTAGTGGAGATTACCACTGCAAAAAGCTTAGGTTACTATTCTCCATGCTAATTTACGGCTTTTGTCAGTAAGTGAGGATATTGTATTACTCATAGGTATTCAGTCTTGCCTTTAGGTGTCGTATCTGATTGCTTGGTATACCATTTGGGATTGCATTGTGCAACCATCTGACTCTACTACTTAGTAAATGTGTTTTGTTATTTATCACATGTGTGGTGTTTAAGTGAATATGCTTGTAATCTTGTTTTCTTCTCACCCTACGTGGTGATGTTTTTTAATAGTACATAGTCAGTCAGTCTAACTACTGTTGTAAAATATATGTTACTTTGTTGTAGTGAAAAGTGGATGGTCCATTTTAAAAACCGGTTGGTCTTTCAAAAAAAATCAGTACATTAAAATAGTTATAAAATAATGGTTACCTTTAAATGGTATAATTTAAATTAGTTTAATATAGGATAATACAAATTCCAAATAGTCCAGTATCAAACTACTCATCCACATTTCAAAAATTCAACTTCTTTAAATTTAGATTTTCAAATTTTTAATTCAATCAATTCAAAACTTTAATCAAGGTATTCTCAAAAGTTCATTTTATTTCAAAATAATGTCCAAGTTGGATTATCCGATTTTATTCTTAAGATTCACACTACCATTAAATCTCATCTTAATATTTCTATATTAATTAAATCTATGTTTTCAATTTAATTGACTATAAATATGTTAACTTCAGTTGTATTTAGATTCAAAACATCCACTTAATAAATTATCGTCTAGTCAATTTATTAAATTTCATAATAGTAACAATTCATAAAACCCATTCATTATTTTCCAAATCACATCTTAAAATCAGTTTGTCTTAACTTGATAAATTTCACTTTAATTAAGTCATTTATACAATTAAGTTATCACTGAATTTCTAATTTTGCCTTAAACCTTTGTGTACTTATATTTTATCATTTCAATCTGCAACCTAATAAATTTAATTTAAATCGCTAATCTATACGATGGCTCGGGTATATATCATTTCAACCCATAATGAGAACAAAAAAATATAACACTACATATATAACACATGTACCATAATATGTAGCAACAATCAAATATCATTTGCGAATAATTCATGTTATATAAGTCAAAGTGTGCATGTCACGTGTGCAAAATTTATAACAAACAAATATGGTTTCCTAGAGCAATACTAACATTTCATATGTCATTTCAATATGTGCCAATTTACTAAATGAAAATCTTAATCGTGAGTGAGGATTCTCACCTTGCATGGTAAATAAAAGGAAGACGATGTTGGCTGATACAAACACCAATATGGAAGCTAGCAGGACACAATCAAGCATAGTTTATCAAGCGAAGCAAACTGCTATCTTGAATCAAAATTCGTCCACGATAAATAAACCCCGACTCTAGGTACAAAGCCAACACTTTTTTTTGGCATAGCCGACCGGTTTTTATAATGTTCCATAACACTTATTATTACAACAAATAATAATTACAATAGTTACAAGATTGTAGCAGATTGCCAGACTACTATTTCAGTTTTTAAAGTGGACCGTCCACTGCTTACGACTTTTATCGTGGGTCATCCACAGAATCTATTCAAGAATACGATACATGATCTTACCAATTTACAAGACTATTAAACAGAATACATTTCCACGTAGGGAGTGAATTACATTCTACATAAGGTAGATAAGTGTTATTCCAAGTAATTCAGAACCAGCAAAGCAAAAGCAAGACAAACAGCAATTACTATTCGAGTAATTACAATTCAGTATAGTATACAATAGTATATGACAGGAGAAGAAGAAGGTAGGCAGTACCGTTTGATTACAGTCCGCCTGCTTGCAGTATGTCCGAGTCCAGTAGTGAAAACTGTTCCCTTAAAGCAATATTGCTCTCCCACTGACGCAGAGGAGATGATCAGCAATTTGCCTCCCAAGGTTAAACAGACCTTGCTCTGCGATGTTGCATTACAACCGCGGAGCGACGATGAATGCAAGATAGGTATTTATTTGCAGAATAAATCAGTGGAGGATGGACAAGAAGAGGATGAAAAATTCGTGCTTTGTTTAGATATTTGCAAGCCTTTATATAGGCAGCGAAGAGGCATCATTTAGGAACAGGCGCGCCTGTTTGAATTGCCACGGCTGTGACTGTTGGAAAGGTTGCGATATGACAGTTTAGCTGCGCGGCAAGCCCATCAGCATTCGAACGAAGGCCCGGTCTGTCACGAGACCCCAAAAGCCCCAAGGCCCAAAGCCCTATCTTTGACCCTTAATATTAATCATGAAGTATGTGTTCATGCCTACATAGCCTCTTTCTTCCATCTCCTCTTTCTTTTGTAATAACATCTCAAGCTTCAGTATAAGTAGTGGCAAATGTGTTCATTTTTCCCGACGTGGGACTAAATGAATTTTGCCAAACCTACTCATTCATTTCCAACAATAAGTACATACATTTACAATAGGCTTAGAAAAATAAAACATAGTACACTAGGTACAACTTATAGCACTGTGGAAAAAGAGAGTTGACATGTATGGCAACATACTGCTCCATGTTTAGAGAAGTGTCATATGAGAACAACCTAGTCTGGTTACAGGCAAGCCTGTGTAGTTCCATCTAATGGCCAGTAAGACGAAAGACCATCAATAATACATAACAACAACCACATGAAAACTTGATAATGAACGGAAATACTTAAAATCACCATCGAACGAACAGCTAAGGTCAGAGCAGAATGCTTCTCCCCTTCTCGTGTATAGCCATACTTGACAGTGATGATCCATATAAGCAACATCCAAAACCAAGGATCATGTTATTAACTGATAGTGAACTGAGCCCCAAAATACCAAGGAAAACAAACAAACACCTCAAAAGCACTACAAAACCCAATAGAACATAGACTAATACCATGAACTACTAACAAGACGAGTGTAGATTCACATTGAATACCCAAAAAGAAAAATGCACAATTACAGACTTATGGTCGAGACGCGTAACCATAGTACCTCTTTGGGAGTTAGAGCTCACCAACAAGGTCCACATTAATGTTAGAACTCCATCCTATATAGTGCCATCAGTTGAAGTAGCCTAGAATGTGGGTTTCCTGAAATGGCCACATAGTACAGGAGGGGGTGGAATCGGTAAGGTTACGTTGAGATGAGTGAAGCTGAGATGAGTCCGAAGATAGTGGTGGTAACGAAACTCAGAAACAATCCCATATCATAGCATAGATCTGGAGAAGAAAAGAAATTTAGGGGTGGAGAACGCCATAACTAAAAAAGCTAATTTCATATGAAAACCAGTCAGATCTGAAGTTAAAATCGAGCTCGAGGAATTCATGCAGACGAAAGCAGACAAGGGAGAGAGAGGTGGGGTAAACCGACTGAAGTTTAGAGAGGAGAAGTGAGATGAAAAATAGAAGCGAAAGGGAAAAGAATTGTTTGTCGCCATTAGCAAAGACCTCGAGCTTGTGACATGATTAGTTTTCACCAATTGAATCATGAAAACCAACACTTTTTCTTATTTCATAATATGTATGTATATATATATATATATATATATGCATGAAGCAAAAAAATATCATATAAAATATTTCACACAAAATATTTCTCCAAACAACATAAAATTTCTTCTTATAAGATTTCGAAATTTGAAAAAGTTTTCAACATAAAAGTAGTAGCCATTTAAATTTTACACAATCTGATAAAAAGGATTTTGAATTTTGTGTTTCTAACAGGAAGATATGGTCTCGACAACACAGATCAAAATCTAAAGAGAAAAATATAAAATAAAGAAAATCTTTGGTTTCAAAGAGGAAAGTGGTCAAGGCTAGGGTTTTAGGTAGGTCCGCTTGCTAGAGGTGGAGGAAGATAGGCCAGGTGTAGTCAGGTCGGTTGTGGAGGTTCTAGGTGGCTGTGGGAGAGAGGGGAGGCCATGGGGAGAAAGGCAGCCATGGAGGGAAACAATGGTTGCTAGAAAGTCTAGATTTAGGTTTTAAAGATTGAAATTTAAAATTTTTAATGAGAATAAACAGGAGAGAGATTTGAATATAAACTAAATTACAAAAAATATTTTTTTTCCCCATGATTTGAGATGAGAATATATTTACATAAAGGAAAATATGTTGAGGAAGAAGAAGAAACTCAGCAAATAAGAAATGAGGGGCACAGAGAGAAAAGATCCATATTTTAATTTTCTCAAAGTCTATTAAAATTTCAAAACGTAAATTGACTACAATGCGGTGAGGTGGAAAACCTTTCTCAAGAAATGAAAGGAAGACTATATTAAATAATTCAAAGAAGAGGAAGAGAAGTACGTTATTTTTATGTGTTCGTAAAAAAAGGAGTTACAGAATATTAAATGCCAACTTAATAAAAGGTGCCCCACAAATTCAATACACCCATTTCAAATTCAATACCAGCAAAATAATAGTAAGAATGCAAAGGAAGATATAGACGAGGTACATATATAATACGAACAAACATATATATGATAAACGACGCCCGCTTTGTGTGTTTTTACGGTTAAACAACTAATTCTGGGCAAATTAAATCGAACTTAAGGAAACGTAGAACGTTGTGCACTCAGAGTTCAATATAGACTCATAAGAAATATATAAATTTAAAATTTGAAGCTTTTAAATTTTCAGCTTGAGTAATTTTTTTACTAAATTTGACTAGAACAAACTTTTCAGAAAGTATTATATTTAATAGATTTCGAAAATTAAAATAATTAGTAATTCAGATACGTTATTAAAATTTAAGTTTTATGAATTCACTTAAATTCAAATAACACAATTAAGTTAGTTCAACAATTAAATTTCCATTGCTACTCGCTTATAAACAAGCTTACAACATATCATAGCACCACCTTTCAGACCAGCAACCACTCAAGCTAGTGCTCCGCCGCATCTCCTAAAACCACCTCACCAATCACCTTCTATTCCACTTCCTTCACCACAAAACAAAGCTAAACTCTCTGCAACTACAAACAGCCTACAAAATGAAACTTCCACTCCAACTTCCAATCTATAAACTAGAAGTTTGTCCGTTAAAAACCCTCAAATTATCAAAAAAATCAATTAACAATATGAATGGTGGACTCTTAATATTTATACAGAATTTATTTAATAAATTCTACGACGTGGAACTTGTCTCAACACGTCCCCGCACGTATGACTTATCCCGAACCTTACACATGGATCTTATTGGGTGACATGAACAAGTATGGCAGTTATGTGCACATGACTCTGATATCATGATAAGAATAAGAATTTCTTAGGCTCTACCTTACTTTTATTAATTAGCAAACCACCTACCACCTCTACCTTCCTCGAGCAATTAAATTATCACACCTTACAGCTTTCCCGGACCACCCAGGGGCGGATGGACTCACAGCCCAGCTAGGGCCAATGCCCTAGCTGAAAGGTCCAGAATGAATTAAAAAAAAACAAGATTTTCGCATTTGTCCCATGCTGAATTTTGAGTTGAGCCCTAGCTGGACTTCATGCTCGTGAACATTTCATGGCCATTTCCTCTTTCTGCCTGTTGTAGTATCTTATGTGCCCTGTCTCTTGCTTTCTTTTTTCACATTCACATGCATCATTGATTCACAAAATGTCGTTGTTTCTCAATCTCAGTTTTATACTCAATTTTAACCAAATTTCAGATTAAAATACTAACTCAATCAAGAGATTTCCTTCGAATCAACAAAATGGAAACCTGTTTCAGTTTTAGTAGCATTGAGGCCTTTAAGGTAAGCAATTTATTTACTGCCGATTCCAAATCATTGCTAAAAATTGTGTTCCAAATCACATTAATCATGTTTCCAGTATTAAATACTTGAAATGAAACTAAAATTTGACAAGTTGTTTGTTAATTTGTAGAAGTTAAAGTTATGTCAGAGAATTCAGAGACTGAGTGAAAGAGAGAAAAGATGAAGAACTATTTTAGCACAATTCAAAGTATGTTATTTTTTAATCCTAGCACCAATAATTATTTTTATATTTATATATCAATTTATTTGGGCATTCCTTCTTTATTGATTTTCAATGTTGAATTGTTTAACCAACAATTTGGTAACTTAAACAAGCATGCTCATATTACATGTTATGTTTCAAAAAACCCAGGTTCGGTTCTTATGCAACACAATGATGTTGTAGAGTCTTCCTCTAAAAAAGCTCTTATGGAGGTTGAAATACATTTTTCGAACCTTCCTTCTGATTCTGGAGAAAAGATCCTCATTTCTGAATATAGGAAATGTCAAGAAGAGATTCGAAGAGCATACTTATTAAAGGGACCTTGTCAACCTTTTAACCAATGTTTTCCAAGGAATACAAAAGCAAATGATAACAGACGATTTAATCCAAACTGGTTTAGTCAATATATGGAATGGCTAGAATATAGTGTCAAAGAAAATGCTGCATATTGTTTGTATTGTTATTTGTTCAAGCCAAATCATGGTGATCAAGGTGGAGGTGGTTGCTTTGTAACAAAAGGTGACAAGCGTGGAAAAATAAATATCTATTGGACGCACATGTTGGGAATCATGGAAGTTTGCATAATCAATCTTGCCACAAATGTGAGGCCCTTATGAATGCAGAACAACATGTTAGTACAATGTTTGATGGCTTCTCTGAGCTACAAGTTAGAGAATACAACATCCGATTAAAAGCATCTCTTTACTATGTTAAATTCCTGCAGCAACAAGGACTAGCATTTCGGGGGCATGATGAGTCTATTATATAATGTAAATGAATTTTGTGAAAAGCACAATTTAGAAGTTTTGTATATGAATAGAAACTTCATTAATCCAGGACGCTCAAGAAGAAATCAATTTGAAGTTACAAACTTGCAACATTTCCAAGCAGGCTTGTACTATACCGTTCTTGATATGCAATTATCAGAACTAAATAATTGATTTACAGGTCTACCATCGAATTATTACGTTGCATAGCATGTTTGGACCCTAGAGATTCTTTCTCATCTTTTAAATAAGATTCTTTGTTGAAGCTTACTCATTTCTATCCGACTGAATTTACAGATTCCCAAATTTCAATGCTAGATGGTCAGCTTGAGACTTATATAATTGATATGCGTATGGATGCAAGATTTTCAAATTTAAATTATATTGGATGTCTTTCCAAAAAAAATTGGTAGAGTTAAAGAAATCTGAAATATTTCAATTGGTATATTTACTTTTGCAGCTCGCTTTGACTTTGCCTATTACACAACAACAGTTAAAAGAGCTTTCTCTGCTATGGAAATTGTCATAAACCTACTTAGAAACTCTATGGGAGAACAATGGCTAAGTGACAATCTAGTTTCGTACATCGAAAAAGATATATCTAAATCAGTTGAAGATGATATTATTATACAACGCTTTCAAGCAATGAAAAATCGACGCTTACAAATAAAATGACTAAAGTGGTATTTTGGTGATAAGTGCTTGCTTTTGGTGATAATTGTACGTTTTTAGTGTACCTTTTGTAGTAGCTTGTATACCAATTATAAATATATGAAAGATTATTTTTAAAATCTTGTTCTTAGTTAAATCTTGTTATTAGTTAAATATATGAATTACATAGCAACCATGGGGAAGAGGCATGGAATACACTTGCCAGCCAAATCAGCTAGTACGTAAATGTAGTAAGTGCATACAATATATTCTTAGTTTTTTCCATGAAGATTTTAGTCAGTACTATTTATCTTTTGAATTTTGATATGATGAATTATAGGGATTTAAGCAACATTGGAAAAAGCTGTTGGTTGAAGTTGCTGAATTACTTAAGGCCATTAAAGTAGCTTTTTATCATGGATTTACATTCTAGATGGGGAAATAGGTAAGAACTTGTGCATATAATGAACCTCTGTTCATGGATATATGAATCATTCATGTGGCTATAACTTGCTTTGTGTGGCTTGCTTAGGTGTTGTACACACTTTCTGTTTTTTTTAACTTGTTAAAAATAATTTGCCAGTACAAAAAACAAAGCATTTTTATATGGGTCTACATTAGCATTTTTAATCCAGGAAACTTTTTGAAAAATTAAAATTGCCGCCCTAGCTGAGTGATTATGCTAGCTCCGCCACTGGGACCACCAACCGAAACACAAACAATCACTTGCCAACAAATTGTAGAAAATATGAAGAAAGAGGGAACGTGCTCTGTATATGTACATGCATGCTCAACTATAACGTCATTTTCTAATGTTTTAAATAAACATTTAAGGAAATATCAGGGATTTATAAATTATAGTTCATTTGAGCAGTAGTTTTAGATGCCTTTTATAGTTCTTTTAGTCAGTTTTATGGATGCTCTCAGCTCTTATACCTTTTTATAGGACACTGACCTGAATCACCTGATACCAATTCAAAGTGACTAAATGCCAATAGGCATATTTTGGTCAAATTTAGTTGTTTCTTTAAAATGGTCTCTCTTGAACTAAGAAATTCAAAAATTAAAACATGTACAAAAGAAAATACCACTACAACAAATTATGATATTTGTTTCTACATAGCACAAACTATAATAATTAATTAAGATGTATTAGTGCTTCTAAAGCTTAAATCTTCTGCAATTTGGTGGCAGATCAAATTTCCTTACATTAATAGTGATTTTCTTCTTTCTAACAATATACTAGTCTGCTTGGGGAAAAGCCCATTGTACCCAAGAAGTATAACCTGAAATTTTAAAAGAAAGTTTGATGTTCTTCTTTCTTATTTCTTACCATGAATTCATAGCAATGAACTATATATCACATATAGGTAGAGATCTATAACATATTTTTCAGTTTTTTAAAAGAACTGAAATCGGTTACATGCAAATTCGTAGGCTTGTAGCCATATAGAACATATTGTATTCATGTATTATTTTATTTGCAGATCCTAAAGTAAAAGGAGTCCCCAAATATTGGGTATCTATAAATGTTGACTAATTTGGCTAACGTTTAACTTAGTAAAATGAAATGGTTGAATCTTTCTTTTTTGCATTTCAAGGACAAAGGTTGTGATTTTTTGATGAAAGCTAGTGGAAGATATCATTGCAAAGCAGTGGATCAATATTGTGTTGCTTTTAAATGACTAGCGGTCCAAATTAACATGTAGAAGTGCAAATTAGTGGAAACTTACTTGTAAATAGTAAAAAAAATTACTTAGAAGTTATGAAACTTAGTTAGAAGTTGAGCCCACTTAACATTCGCAGTAGGCCATGCATGCCACCATCAAACCAATAGCATCTAATAAGTATTCCATAAATGATGTAGGTCTCCGCAGAGGTGCATTCAAGACTTTTAAAATATCCACCCAAACTCTTATTGCATTTGATCCCAGTTGAATAGAATGAACTAAAGCATTAGGATCAATTGGAGACAGTGTCTTCACCTACTATTTTTATTATGTCCTCCGCATCAAATAGCTTGCATTTGTATTCAATGAAAAATTAGAAATCTACCGTATAACAAAGAAAATGAAATACATTATCAAAAGTTCTTGAAGGGAGATATTACCAATGCAAGCATATTACTGCAAGAGATGTAGGAACAGTGGTCACAAGAGTAGGTGTTGTAATGTTTTCAAAAACCAATTTTAATTCTGGACATGCTATTTTTTATAGAGGACTTCTCCAATACATGTTATACCTACTATTGGTCACCACAAAAAGGCGTTTTCATTTTTAGATTATCCACCCAAACTATGACAGTTTCCACTACAAAAATTCTATTACTTAGAGATAGGAAATTAAAAAGTGAACATTTTCAGTCACTAACTAAATACTGATCACATATTATAAAAATCAGTTTGTACTTTCATGAATTTCTAACTGATATTCAGTTATATATCAGTTTTAAAAAGAAAAATTATTTCTATGTCACGTGTCGGTCTTAAGTTCAATCCTAAACTAATGTCCACATAATTACAACCATTCAGCCTTTTACCCCACTTTAAAATCTAACGGCTATATTTACTGATCCGTGTGATAATGTTTAAGAGCATCTCCAATCCCAAGCTAATGTAATGTCTTTTGAAAGTTACGTTTAAACAGTAGTTTTACATTTTGAAGCCTGCGTGTCCAAAAAATAATATACATGAACAAAAGTGTGTCCAATGCAAATGTGTAGGAAAGTTGAAACTGGCTTAGGTGGTAAAACTAATTTATAAAAAATGGCTGTAAAGGAACTAAAAATAGGGCATGTTGCTGAAAAGAGGATGGTCATGCAGTAGTGGTCTGAAAAGTAAGTCAGTAATTTCGGTGTTATTATTTCATCAATCCCTTTGTCTTTATCATATTTTTCAGAAATCACGGACAAAGTAGGTACGAGCGGAATTATGTAAGTGCTAATTACATCATTCATTGATTTGTGTAAACATAAGCTTGTACAATTAATATATGACTTGCGCAAGCACAACAATTTAAGTTTCTGTTTTCATGTTTTTTTTTTTGGTACTGCCTGTAGGTATACATAGCTTTGAATTAGAATGGAATTGTTGAGATTTGTGATACGCAAATCACAAAATTGTAGGCAATAAATTTTCTATGTGGATCCATTTTTGGTGGAGATATTTGTTGCTATTTTGTGGGATATTGGAAAATGAACGCAAGGATTATTTGGTGCTTATCCAAATAGATATATTTGAGATATATGAGGATAATTTGGGTGACAAGTTACTCTATAAAAGGCCTACATGATATCTTCATTATGTGGCGGAAAAATATGCCATTGTTCTTCATTATCTTTCTCCTCAAATTGTTTAGCCATTAGATATTCTCTACCTATTTCCCAATAAGGTTATTGATTCAAGTTGTGTTTGTTTAACGATAGTTGAGATCGGTTGTAAACAATATTTTGGTGAATCAATAAAGAGGGTGGTTGGGTGGAATATCGTGTGTTCATATTTCCGATATTTTTTTGTGTTGTTGTTTGTTATTCAATCACATTCATCTTCAAGTGATTAGGTGAAAAAGATTCATTTTGTTTTTGGGTGTTTTGTCAAAACTACCGCTGCGCACAAAACCCCAACAGTTGGTATCGGAGCCAGGTTACCGCATAGCTTGGAGTGTTTGTTGGATTGAAAAAATTTTGATTTTTTGTTTGAAAAAAATTGATTTTTTGATGTCGAAGATGGCTATTTTGAATGGGAGGTATTGGGGTATATGGAAGCCGAAGATGGAGGACGTCTATATCTCAATGATTTGCATGATCCCATTGATGGAAATGGGGAGAAGCCCTCGAATATGGATGAGGGAACGTGGAAGAAAATGGACAAAAAGGCAATTGCGTTGATTCGCTAATATTTGGATGATTCTGTGTTCCACCATGTGGCTAGTTGTGAATCCGCAAAGGCGTTGTGGGACAAATTAGTATCGCTGTATGAGTCAAAGAGTGCTACAAGCAAGGCTTTTCTGGTTCGAAAGTTGGTGCAACTTCGATTGGATGAGGAGAAGTCTGTTGCAGAGCATTTGAACGAGTTTCAAGATGTCATCAATCAATTGTCAAACATGAAGGTCAATTTTGATGATGAGTTGCAGGCTCTTTTGTTGATGAGTTCTCTTTCGGAAAGCTGAGAGACTTTGGTTGTTTCATTGAGTAATTCCAATGCTAATGGAACTATATCTTTGGAAACGGTTCGAAGCAGTCTTTTGAATGAGGAGCTAAGGAGAAAAGGGTCGGAGTTGAAATCGGCTCAAACTGAGGTGATGGTAGCAAGGGACTCAAGTAAAGATACAAGGAAGAAGAAATGTGCTATTTTTGTCATTATTGTGCTAAGAAAGGCCACAAGCGCAATGATTTCTATTCATATATACGAGATATGAAGAAGAAGAAGGCGCAAGGTGATAATAATAGTGATGTGGCACAAGCAGGCCTTGTTGAAGGTACTGAAAGCGATTCTTCATGTGATGTCCTATTTAGTGTTGTGGAGCCTTGGAAGATGGATTCAGGAGCCAGTTTTCACATATGTCGATATGTGAAAAGTTTTTCTTCGTATGAGAAGAGTGTTGGCATGATAAAGACGGCCAATGGAGTAGAGCTACCAATTTGTGGAGTTGGAGCTGTTAGGTTTCGGATGCATGATGGAGTGGAGAGAGAAGTTGCCGGTGTGAGGCACATACCCACTTGTTCGCATAACCTCATATATCTCGGTCAGTTAGATCACCGCGGTTGCACTTATGAGACTCGAGGTGGAGTTTTGAGAGTGAAGAAGGGTGGTCGTGTGATGATGCAAGGAGTTTTGGAGGAGGGGAACCTATATAGTTTGGTCGGCTCAGTGGTCAACAGTGGAAGGCGGGTGACGGTTGAAGAACCTAGTCCACATCAAGGTGGAGAGGTTAATATGGTCACTGCTGATGGTCCTAAGGTGGAGGATCATGGTATCGACAAGGGTCTAGATGTTGATGATGCTCGAGGGATCCCGGAGATGAAGAGATCATGTCAAGCGGAAGACGGATGTCGAGTTGTGAAATCCACAAAGACAAGATGAAGGTCTTTGTGGTATTACAAACGCTTTTGAAAATCGCTATTGGCGTGGTCCACGATGAGGGAGGTGCACCATTAGTGGGCGATGGTGGAGGTTTGTAATTATGTTAATTGAGAAAAGAAGGTTGAAAGTGAGAGCTAAGTTGGCTAGTGTTGAGTGGAGGAGATGTTGTGATTTGGTATCAAGGTGGAGTGTTGAGATTTGTGATACACAAATCACAAAATTGTAAGCAACAAATTTTCTATGTGGATCCATTTTTGGTGGAGATATTTGTTGCTACTTTTGTGGGATATTTGAAAATGAAGGCAAGGATTATTTGATGCTTATCCAAATAGACATATTTGAGATATATGAGGATAATTTGGGTGACAAGTTACTCTATAAAAGGCCTACATGATATCTTCATTATGTGTTGGAAAAATTTGTCATTGTTCTTCATTATCTTTCTCCTCAAATTGTTTATTTCTCAATAAGGTTATTGATTCAAGTTGTGTTTGTTTAACGATAGTTGAGATCGGTTGTAAACAATATTTTGGTGAATCAATAAAGAGGGTGGTTGGGTGGAATATCGTGTGTTCATATTTCCGATATTTTTTTGTGTTGTTGTTTGTTATTCAATCACATTCATCTTCAAGTGATTGGGTGAAAAAGATTCAATATTTTTTGGGTGTTTTGTCAAAACTTCCGCTGCGCACAAAACCCCAACAGGAATCACAAGGAAATCGTGATTTATCTACTACTCGGCAATGCAACAATGGGAATGAACATAATAGAGTTGCTGACTTCCCTTTAAGCAGCACTTTTACTAAATCTTCCAATGTAGAAACCTTTATCTGTCATCCAAATCAATATTTATATTCAAGTCAATTTAATTTGTCTCAAATTCCCTTTCAACCTGCTATTAATTTTAACCCTGTAAATGAACCACAAACTCCCAAATTTCAAGAGTTTTATGGACCCAGTCCATTGGTAGGAAGCCAGCTATTCTGAATCAGTATGTAGCACTAATAAAGAGGCATTCACTATTTCAAAGAAATCAAAAAAGGATAGAAATATATCAAAAGGTTCAAGGAAATCATCGTATGTTGCATCGGGAAGCGACAATTGTTATTGGTCGATACAAGAAGACATAGCTCTAACGAAGTCATATCTTTATGTTAGCATTGATTCGATTATTGGAAAGGATCAAAGTTCACCTAAATTATGGGATCACATTTTGAAGTTGTGGCGAGAACACATGGGGACGTACAACAAAAAAAAGGAAGTAATAGTTTATCATGTCGCTAGAACACTATACAAATGGCGATCAACACGTTTCATGCACTATACAGATCTTTAGAGAGAGAGCTCCTAGAAGTGGAACTAATATTAAAGACATGGTAAGAGCTAAAAAGTTGAACTGAACCTTTTTTTTATGTTATCCTACTTTGTAATGTCTGCTTCCTCTTTGCTTAACATAGAAAAAGGAAGCGTTGAATATGTATAGAGTGTTGGAAGATGGCACGTCGTTCAAGTTTGAACATTGTTGGGAGATAATTAACATGTTCATCAAGTACATCTGGTGCACAACCATACGCAAGTATCCGAATTGTAGCTATCATCTTTTGTAAAGGACTCAATCCATAATTACCAACTGCATCAATTTTCTGTGTGAAATAGCTGTCAAACTCACCAATTTCATACAAGATATGGTTGAAGAGGTTAATATCCATTCGAAAGCATCGACGAAATTGACCAGGTGTATATTTGGAATTTTTACCTTTAAAGTAGTCATTAACAATAAGATCGTGCTGAGATTTTCTATCACATCGAATGTAGCGTCTACCGAAAGTTGATCCACCATGTTGTCTTTTTGTAAGAGTCATAGCCGATGAAAGTATAAGTGGAACATAAATAGAATTCCAAGTCATTAAACTATCACTTTCATCATCTACATCTATGTTTCAGCTGAGGCAAGATGATTCATCCTCCGAGCTATCCAATCCATATTTCGAACCTGTTGAAGACATAGTGGTATATGGACACCTGAAAATCTCAATTAATTACAATATCATTTGGCTAGTTAAAATATAATTAAACATTATACACAATTTCTATGTTTATGATATTTTACACTTATCACAATGATTCAGCTCATTCCACTACAGTAAACTATTTTCCATCTTATTGAGTACAACTCCAAATGGGGTATTCTAATCAATTTATGATTGAAAATCCAGTTATGGAATTTAATATTAAAAAGGCTACAAGATGGCTGAAAACACTTCAAATGGGTTTTGCTCATTCGTTCATATGAACATATCAAACAACTCCCTTGCAACAATTATTTTATTAATTAAACTGTTCCACTGCCACTAGTTCATACCATTGTTCCAATGCCACTAGTTCATTCACCATTCATCAGCATAAGTTGCAACTATAAGCGGAATATAAAAATTATAATTTGGTTGTGGAAACAATAGCAGCATAGTCCAAATAATGAATGATGGAAAAACAAAATTCGTTAAACATAAATTGAAAAGGCAATAGCAGCATAGCTCAAATAATGAATTAATAGTACCTGAATTAATTAGCATCAATTTGTTAAAATATGGAGAAAGTGACTGAGATTTGAGAATGAATCCAATACGATGATCATATGTTCCTTCAAAATTGAAAAGCACTATGCCCTAGACGATTTTCATGGCAGATCTGTGAAGAATGATGAAGTAACAGAAAGGAGAAAATAAGTAAACAGTTGAGATTTGTGACGTGTATTCATTCAAAATGTGAAAGACGAAGTCCGAAACTGGACATTCTATTTCACAATTTCCAATTTTTTTTGTCCATGGCATAGTCCACAACCAGATCAAAACTGGATTGGAGAAACAAAATATAACTCACGTTGTCCACTGCTGATGTGTATTCCATTTTACACTGCTATTACAACCGCATTGAAGATGCTCTTATCCACCACTTCTTTTCACTGTATTTATTTCCTCCTTCTGGCTCAAGAATCCATATGTATGATCCCTCCACTTTACTAAAATATATCCTAGAAGAAGGAAGTACTGAACCATGTTGGTTAGTAGAAAGATGCATGTTATCCATAAAAGCCAAGTCATAACATTAATCCTCATCGTTCCAACCATCCACTACATAAATCCACTTATTCTAGCAACACTACCAGGAACATTCAATATGGTTAAGGATGCTAGCGACGACTTAAAAAAGCGTTTGTCCCTAGCCATCGCCAACCGTCACCAAAATCAATATACCCCGCGAGCCTACAGGGAAAAATTCATTTTGATTTTACTCCCGCAAATTTTACCCGGTAGCAGGAAAAAAAATCAAACCCTACCATCGATTGCCACCGCCGCACCCGTCGCCTCCTCCCTGCCGATGCCATATGACGCCGCACGCCTCCCTCCTTCTCCAACCATCTCTTCTTCTACCCTCTCTTCCACAAGTATAATTTATATCCTAATTTTAGTTGTTAATTAATTAATAGTTATTTAAATGTATATGTTATGTGATTAGATTATGATTGTGGAATTATTGTTGATTTAGGAATGATTGGAGACCCTAAAATGTGGATTTAGGAATGATTGGTATATACGTTGTTGGATATGGGTTTTGTAATTGTTGGATATGGGATTGGTATGTACGTTGTTGGATATAGTTATTTAAAAGCTATAGTTCTGAATTTGTTGTATATGGGTTTGGTAATCCTATTAAAGGAGTTGTTGGATGAAATTGTTGCTAATGGTGCAAGCCAAGTTAAGGAGAGGGGTAATGCATAGACATTATTCCGGTGCTACAAAATGGCTTCGTTGTAATGGCAATTTTTTTTAAAATAATTTGATAATGCATAGGAATTTTTAGAAAGATAAGTTTTAAAGTTGATTGGTATATATACGTTGTTGGATATGGGTTTTGTAATTGTTGGAAATGAAATTGTTGTAAGGTTGCAAGGCCTAGGTTATAAGAGGAGCAGTGCTCAGACATTGTGCCAATGCTACAACACCCTGCCATTGTAATGCCGAAATTTTCTGAAATGAACTATATAAAATAGTTGTTACATTGAATAAATTCTTTGAACTATAAAAATATCATTATTATTATATGTATGAACCACTAAAAATATTAATGCGTTGAATAAATTCTTTGAACAATAAAAACATCATTTTTATTGTATGTATGAACCATTAATAATATTAATGCGTTGAATAAATTCTTTGAACAATAAAAGCATCATTTTTGTTGTATGTATGAACCACTAAAAATATTCATGTGTTGAATAAATTCTTTGAACAACAAAAATAACATTTTATTGTATGTATGAACCACTTTATCTTCATGCGTTGAATAAATTGTTTGTATGTATAAACCACTAAAAATATTCATGCATTGGATAAATTCTTTGAACAATAAAAACATCATTTTTATTGTATGTATGAACCGTTAAAAATATTCATGTGTTGAGTAAATTGATTGAACAATAAAAATAACATTTTTATTGTATGTATAAACCACTAAAAATAATCATGCGTTGAATAAATTGTTTGAACAATAAAAATAACATTGTTATTGTATGTATGAACCACTAAAAATATTCATATCAATTTGGTAATGGTAAATTTTTTTAAAACAATTTGGTAATGCATATGAATTTTCAGAAAGATAAGTTTTAAAGTTTATCGTCTAGTTAAGAAATCTCAAATGAAATACTGTCGAGATATAACAGTGTGGTGCGTAAAAGCTTTAGTCCCAAAAGGCTTTATACTAATATATGTATGCGTTATCGAAATCACTGACATATATTTTTGAATCAGGAAAAATGTTTGATTATTACATTGACCGTAGTTGGATGTATGAAGTTAGAATTGGAATGAAAGGCTCAGTGAAAGAACATTTCTATAATGGTGTAAATGAATTTGTTAGATTTGCAGTATCTAATAATCGAAATTACGAGGAGCTTCATTATCCGTGTAGTAAGTGTAAACTGATGAGGTTTCATAAACCAGACGTCGTTAAAGTACATTTGTATAAATCAGGTTTTATGCCAAAATATTATTTATGGGATCGTCATGGAGAACTTATTGCGCTATAGTGAATCCTGTGGCATCGGAGATGGAATTAATTCTAACGAATCCAATAGAAGATATGGTGGAAGATGCAGCACGGTCAATGTTCCCTACCGGTCAGGTTGGTGACGTGACGTCAATATTGAAGAAGAACCAAACGCGGACGCCAAAAAAATATATGATTTGTTGGCTTCAGCTAAGCGGCCATTGTAGAATGGTTGTGAAAGTCGAACCGAATTATTGGTAACCGCTGAGTACATCACCATGAAATCAAAATTTAAACTTACAGAAGTTGCATATACAGTGGTTGTACAAGCTGCAAAAAGACATATGCCACCCGATAATCTGATGTGCGATAGTCATTACAAAGTGAAAACACTAATGTTGGCTTTTGGTTTGCCGTACCAAAAAATTAATACTTGTGCTAAAGGATGCATGTTGTATTGGAAATATGATATTAATCATAGAAACTGTAAAAAAATTGGCGGGGAAAGGTATAAACCAAGAAAAAAGAAAGGTAAGGAAGTTCCATATACGAGAATGCATTATTTACCAATCATCCCTAGACTACAACGGTTATATGCATCCTCGGTCACTACATGTCATATGCGATGGCATAGTGTGCGAACAACAAGAAGATGGAACTTTGGCACATCCATCGGATGGAGAGGCATGGAAACATTTTGATAGGACGTATCCTACATTTTCCGCAGAGAGCCGTAATGTCAGATTTGGTTTATGTACAGATGGGTTTTCACCATTTTCTCAGTTTGGTAGTAAATATTCATCTTGGCCTATTATCGTTACTCCTTATAATTTACCTCCGTGGATGTATATGAAAACTTCATATATGTTTCTCACAGTTGTCGTTCCTGGTCCTAATGATCCAAAACAAGGCATCGATGTTAATCTACAACCATTAATAGAAGAGTTGAAAAACTATGGGATGAAGGAGTTGAAACATTCGACATTTCAAAAAAAAAGAATTTTATTCTGTTCGCTTCTTTATTATGGACGATTAGTGATTTTCCTGCATATGTGATGCTTTCGGGTTGGAGTGCGGTCGGTCGTCTATCTTGTCCTTTATGCATGGAAGAAACATAAGCCCTTTTCTTACGATATGGAAGGAAGCATTCCTGGTTTGATTGTCACCGTTGTTTTCTGCGTACAGATCATACTTTTAGAAGAGAAAAAAAACTTTAAAGTTAATAGCGGAATGACTGTGCAAGCACCGAAAATTTGGACAAGTGAAGAAATATATGATATTGTAAAGGATTATCCAAAGATCCATGAGACTGGAGAACAGACAGAAATTCCAGGTAAATCTGACATTCATAATTGGTGTAAACAAAGCATATTTTGGGATCTAATTTACTGGAAAGATCTCAAACTTCGATATAATATCGACATTATGCACAATAAAAAAAATGTATTTGATAACGTGTTTAATATTGTTTTGAATGTCAAAGGAAATACAAAGGATGGTATATGTTCGGGACGTGACATAGAAGAATATTGTAAACGTCCAGAACTTCATATGGAGCCCAATGACAATTAAAAACCCAAAGCGTGCTCTGAACTAGACAACAAATAAATAAAACTTGTACTGAAATGGGTTGAGGGACTGAAATGTCCGGATGGGATTTCTTTTAATCTTCGTAGATGTCTTGACTATAAAAACAATAAATTGTATGGGATGAAAATTCATGATTGTCATATCATGATGGAATATTTATTACCAGTGGTGTTCAAATAATTATTGCCTGTAAAAGTGTGGGGTGTTTTAACAGAGTTAAGTTTATTCTATAAATAGCTTTGCTCGGCAACGTTAAAAATTGATCGTCTCCGTAAACTTGAAGTAGAAATTCCGATATTAATTTTCAAATTGGAGAAAATCTTCCCTCCAGGATTTTTTAATGTAATGGAACATTTACCTATTCATCTTCCATCCGAAGCAATTCTTCGAGGTCCAGTGCAATATGGATGGATGTATCCTTTTGAAAGGTGAAATTTATGCTTACAATTCAAAGTGACATTAGTGCATATAAATTGAATTAATTTTATTTTATGTATTTGAATCATCTGAAGAAAAAAGTAAGACAAAAAGCACGAGTTGAAGATTCGATTTAATTTGCAAATCTTTTCTTGAAGAATAAGCTTCGTTCTTTTTTTCTCATTACTTCAGTAATCATGTGAACCTATCATTTGTAAGTGGTCCTTGTAATGATGAAACCGTGGAACCTAATTTTTGTCTGACAGCGTTATCTGTTTTGAGACAACATGGATGGTCTTATGGAAAATGTGTAGAAATATGGTTAGATGATAGAGATCACCATGTCGCATACACATATGTTTTTCTAAATTGTTTTGAAGTTACACCATTTTTTAGGTACTAAATTTTTAACTTTATTATAGTTATGTGTACATAAATTGTTAGCTAGTAATAAAATCATTTATATTTGCATTATTTACGAATCAGAAAATCCAAATGGCGATCTCAGTAAAGATTTTGCTAAATGGATCTCAAAGTATGTTTATGATCTAATAAATTGCGTCAATGATGAGGGTTTGCAACATCTTGCGCTTGGACCAGAAAGAAATATTAAGAATTATCCAATATTCTTCGTCAATCGATTTAAATTCAACATCAAAGACCATTGTACTGACAGATTAACATATAATAGTGGTGTATTTGTCAAAGGTAGTGATGACCCCGAAGAACATATAAAGGACTTTTATGGCGTCTTGACATAGATTTTAGAGTTGACATAGTATGAACAACCCATTGAAAAAGTTTTTCTATTCAACTGCAACTGGTTCACCATTGTTCCTGGTACTGGAATCAACATGCATAAAGATTATAAGCTTATAGAAATAAAGCACACATCACATTACTATAAGTATGATCATTTTGTATTGGCAAAGAAAGCATTACAAGTTTACTTTGCTCCGTATCAGTCCTCAAAAAGAAGTAAAGCAGATTGGTCTGCTGTAATTAAAATAAACGCAAGATTTACATTTGAAGGAATTGCTATTCCAGATGATGCAGCGTATCAAATGGATGCAAATCAAAACGATGAAATAATAATTGCTAATGATGTTAATTTAGGGTCTTTGAACGATGAATCAAATGAATTAATAGAAGCATTTAAGAGTACAGAGGACAACGATATAGAGTATGAGACCGAGACTAAATCAGAAAATGAAGAAGAATAATATTATTTGTATCATTAGTTATTTACATACGATGTACAATGATATGTTTTATATGATGTGCTATGTTGTGAGCTATGATGTACAATGATATGTTTTATATGATGTGCTATGTTGTGAACTTATATGATGTGCTACGGTTAACTATTATTTGGTTCTTCTTCTTTTATGTAAATGGGTCTTGTAGTTACATTTGATAGTATATGTCGTATGAGTTTATTTGATAATATATGTTGTAAATGGTTCTTCTTCTTTTATGTGACAGATATTCCTCCTAGACGCCGACCTACCCACAGTTCGGAGGCAGGTGCGAGCGGTACAACACCGGATACACGTCCGGTGGTAGAGCTCGTACCCAAGACCATAGGGTAACTTTTTAATTTCTTAAATGTTTAGTATTCAAAACTTATTAAATGCTAATATCGTACTTTCTGCAGGGGGTTTGATATTATTTCTGCAGAACTTGTTTTATCTGTGTCTAGAAATGCATATATCGCCAAGTGGACAGAGGCATGGGCCCATTGGGGCGATATTCCTGTGCATATTAGGAATGCCATTCTTGTGGAGGTTCTTGTAAGTATAAATATATTTCTCATTTACAAAATTATATAAAATATGTAATACGATTAGTTTTTTAATTTATAGGTTGTTGTACGGGTTAGGGACGAAGATATGGATGTTTTCCTCATCGCATGGAATCAAAAGATGAGGAAAAATTAATCAGGCAACGTATACAAGGCAAAAAAAGCGGGAAAGAGGCCTTCATGGATGAGCGAGGAGGTCTACGGCGATTTCCAACAACTGTGGGCTATCGAAAAAGCGAAGGTAAATTAATTAAGCTTATTTTTAATTTCTATTTTGTATATCAATCAATTAATCGTATAATTAAATATACAGGAGCTTTCAAAGCGAAACAGGACAAACAGACTCAAGAATCCTGCTTTGCATCGAGGTGGGTCTAAGTCTTTCTCACAGCACCGTCGCGAACTGGTACGAATGATAAATCACATTTATAGATAGTTCTAGAAAAAAAATTAATCGTATTGATAAATTCTAAATATATATTGTATCATTTCAGATGTCATCTCTCCATCGGCAGCCTACACTTGCTGAGGTGTTGACACAGACTCATGCTGTCGAACGGACCAATGAGGAGGGTAACACCTCATATACATGGATGGACAATAAAGCCCGTGGAATGATGTTTAGCATTTGTAATAATTTGTATTTCACATTGTTATTTAGAAATTGTATATTTAATGCATTCCATAATTGTTCGCTATCGCAGGAGAAATACAACGCGAAGTTAAATGCTCGAGCGGTGCAGTTAGTTCAAGAGCCGGATGTGGAGGAGTGCAATCGTATTTGGAACACCATCATCGACCCGCCTCTCAGGGGTAGACGCTACGGTTTTGGAAACATAGAGGTAAAGCGTTTTATTAAAGAATTTAAACATATCCAAGTGCTATTAAAAGTTTAAAGTGTTGACATATTTAAACATAACGAATTTATAATACATTTATCAAGTCATGCTTAAAATATAATAATTACAGATAGTAGAGACTCAGGCCTCCTATACGAGACATCAGGATAAGGAGGAGATTGCCATGCTTCGACAGTAGGTGGCAGATTTACAGGATTTTGAGAAGAACAGTCTTGTGACCATGCTGGATGAGAGGATTGCTGCATATCTCTAGGAGCATGGGCATATGCCGCCGAGTGAGCCTGCTACCGAGGAGGAGGAGGACCAGGAGGAGGAGGAGGAGGACGACGAGGAGGATAAGTAAGTACTTGTCGTCTACTTTGATTTTGGACTTGCTTTATATATATGAACTAGTTGTATTTTGGACGTGATGTAGTCTTTCTGGACGTGATGTAGACGTGATGTTGTTTTTTGGAGACGATGGCATGGTTTGTTTATATTATGTGGACGTGATGTTGGTTTTTGGACTGTTGTATTGTTTCTATTTATCGTTTACTAGCTATTTAGTCGTGTATGCGACGTTTAATATCATATATGTTGGTTTATGTGGTGAATTGGGTATATATGAGGTGATGGATTGTGAAAGTGATAGAATATGAGTTGTGAATTGGTTAGATTTGAGTTGGTGTGGATTGAAGGGCTCATGGCTGCTCGAAAACAGAAAAATGCACCAGTTTAGCGACGGCTGGCGACGGCTAGTCAGGGATTATTTATCCAGTTTAGTGACGGCTGTTTACTGCTTATTAACCCAGTTTAGTGACGGCTAGTGATGGTCAATGATGTTTATTTGGTATGGCTTAGCGACGGTTGGCGACGGCTTGTTACAGTTTAAATGCTTACCATTGGTGACGGCTTGTCACGACTATTAAAAGTCAGAAGGTTTGTCCATGTGGCAAGTCTACCATCGCTATATAGGAGACCACAACCATCACTAAGGCCGGCGCTATTTGCTTAGCGTCCGGTTACATAGCGACGGCTATTTGTGACGGTTGGCGGTGGCATTTTGTCATCGCTATACTGATAGTTTCTTGTTTTGCAACTGTATTGAAATAATAGTGAGTTGCAGTTTTAGGGCTTGCTTCTACTGGATTGAAATCGGTACCACCGTTGAAATAATTAGGTTGTGCTCAAGTGGTTGTAGACGGGAAGAAGTGGTCATAGTATAAACTATTAAATGATGGGAAGAGCTCAATATTGATAGGAGGACAGAGGTGGTTAAAAGGAGATTAGTTGAGACGATCATTCAGTAGCAGCGAGATGATGATAGGGTGGTTGGTTGGAAGGATTAGAGTGAAAGCTATTTGTAGAACCATGATTTGGAGTGGTCAATTTGTTCAGCAGGTTGTGTAGATAATTTCGGTTGAAAGGGTGGTGGTAGTGAAGTTGTGTGTGCGCCATCAACATAAATATTTTTGTGCAGGTAGGAGTGGCGTTATTGGGTTTTTTGAAATTACATTCATTTTTAAAAGGGTTTGGAGATGATAAATATGCAAGTAGAATCGATATGCTGGCAAAAACCAACCTAATCTCAAATCCAAATCATAAATGAGTTAGTAGTAGGGTTCAAGCACTTGAGTTTAGAATTGCCACATCCTACTTAAGCAACACATTTGCTTAAGCAGTATTTAAGAAATATTTACTAATTAGTTGAATCTGGACATGGATAGCAAGACCAAAATAAGTCATCAGATGGAGAGTTTATAAGGCAATATGGGCAATAGAAAGAGAAAGAAGAACTATGATTAGTTAACAGTTCTCTACAGTTTTAATGATATTAACGTGCATACAATATACACATTGATTACGTATTGAGAAACAATGACTGAGCCACGTACTTGGTCGCTTTCTTGAAGACGAATCGGCGATCTGGTCGGTGGTGCAAAACCAGTTCGTCCTCCCGCCGCCGCCTCTAGGATAAAACAGCCTCTGAAAAACAATAACTGATTTGCTTGCACAACAATCCAATGCAGGTTTGCACTTTCTAAAATAAAGTACTGCTCGAAAATTCTGGAAGAAGATTTTAAAGGCGGAGGTAAGAAAAAAGGTATTTTTGTTATGTATTTTCGTCTGCTTCTGAAGCAAATATATATAGAAGGGAGTTAGGGCTGACGATTTTACTGAGTAATGAGGAAAAATCAGATCTGCTGAAATAACGGGTCAAGAGATTACCGTTTCATGTAAAAAGTTGGCTCAGAAATATTAACCATAAAAAACAGTTTGAAAAAGGCAAGGTTTTGTAACAACCCGGAAATCCGAACCAATTTAAAAAAATTATGTTGGCGATTTTAATGAATTTTGGATATTTAAAATGATTTATTTTAAATAATAACAACGAGAAATTTATATTGAATAGAATTAGAACGTATATATTCATTTGAATCGACGTTAGAATATAAATATTTATTTTAAATTAAAAAAGGAATTGAAAATGGCGCGGAGTTCGAAAATTCGATTTCAAATTTCAAATGAATGTACAGGATTCAAAATAAACCGGATTTTGGTGAAACCAAAAATATTAGAATCTATTTGAAAATATCTTTCCAACGAATCCGAAAAATTGAAATTTCACAGTGGGAATAAAAAGTTATGTCCAGTTGAAAATTCAAGATAGTCGCTATGGAATTTTGGCCCTTAAAAATGGAAATTTTGCAAACAACCTCCGTTTTTGACGAAACCACTTGTTGGATCCAGGATGTCAAGTTATTGCTAGATTCCAAAATTCATAATTTTTGAAATCAATATGTGAGCGTGGCGAAGTAAAACGTGTTTTGGCAGTTTCAATCAATTTTGATCGACCAGAAAATGGTCATTTTTCAAACAGTCTCAGAATTTGACGAAATTAATTTTGTTAGGACCGTATCATCAAAACATGACCAGATTTATTTTTCTGGAATTTTTAGAGTCCGTATGTGACCCCAGTATATTGAAATGTATGTTTAAAATTCAATATAATGATTTAAATGTTAATTTAAATGGAAACTGATCGAAACAACCGAATCAGCTTACGAAACATATCCCATTGCGTTCGGAATGAGGGTAATTAGCTAGGGGTGACAATTGTTGGGTTCCATTTGGAGTTCGGTATAAAAATTAACTTTTTGAAATAAAAATAAATAAAATATATATTATTATATAATGGAGTCAAAGCCCCCTTTCTCTTCCTCAGAACAGTCAAACTCGAATTGAAATGAAAAAAACGAACGACAGATCTCGTTCGCCGCCGCCTCCAGGCGGAGCACCGCCACACCCCAGGCCGCCAGCCTCCCCCGCTCCCCTCGCCTCCTCCTTCTCCCTTCTCCCTCCTCCGCCTCCCCCGTCGTCCTCCTCCGCCACCGTTTGACCCCAAACCCTCCACAACCCCAAATCCGCCACCTACAGTCCCTCCACCGCCACCTTAAGCCCTTGCCGCCCCACCCGAGCACCACCAACCGCCAGCGAACCCCACACACCTCCTCCAGCCACCCTCCCCGCGTTCAAACCCTCCGAAACACCAAAAACATCGCCTCCTCCACCTCCCAGGGCCCACTGCCGTCACTGCAGCGCCTCCTCCACCTCCCAGGGCCCACTGCCGTCACTGCAGCGCCGCCACCATTGCTTGCGCCTTACCGGACCCCAGCACAACCCCACCATGAGTTTTTTATGTTGATTTTTATTCACGTAGTGAGTTAAAAAAAGGATTTTTACTTATATAGGATAGGATTTTTATATGGAGAAAGCGGAGATTTTTAAATAACATAAAGATTAGATTTTTTATTCATGTAAAGTATGGAATTTTAATAGTAGAAAGATATTATTTTTGTTCATAGAAAGTTATGATTTTTTTTTAAACATAAAGATTAGATTTTTAAAACATAAAGATTTGATCTTTAGAAGCATAAAAAAAAGCGATTTTTATTACATGAACAACATATAAAAGATGAGATTTTTATATCGAGGAAGATGAGATTTTTATATTGGTAAAGATTTGATTTTTTAAAAGGAAAAGATTAGATTTTTATAATAGAAAAGAAGTGGAAATATAATTTATAGTGAATATAAAGGTTTGATCTTTATAATGAGGTAGAAATGTTAAAAACATGATTTTTAACATATACCGCATGTAACAGATCTCGTTGGAAACGCGACGAAGAATTTCTACATATGAAGAGTCGCGACGTTTGGTTTATCTTCTAGGTGAGAACTTCTCACTTTGATTTTATTTTCTAGTTAAAATATATATTAGGATGCAGACGGTGCTTCCGACACCCGTCGTCCACAAACTATGGACGGCTTGTATACTTGTTTGTTTGTGTGGTAAAAATTGATTGTGTGATGTGGAATGGAATAAAATATTTTGTAGTTAAAAATGTAATGTTTAATGTGTGTGTGAATAAAATAAATATTTATAAACAAATCGGACGATTTGTTTATGTACACATATTTGGCCGATATTAACTGGGACGATAAATTTTACACATCGCCCAACTGCACAAATAAAATTCGTTATTTGTTGATTGAAACCCCACACGGGTATTGGATGATATATGACATACATTAGTCCCAATAATTAGCTGTATGTCGATCGATTGATTGACAGGCTGTATGATCGTTGAATATTTATTTTAATGCTTATCGGTTGTAGAATGCACTCTGAATATGCTGTTTGAATTTTTAATGATTGTTTATCATCATTGTTGTATACATGTATTGGATAAAATCCATATAACTGAAATTATATGGTAATTGACTGAGTCTGATTCCAGTTCAGAATTAACGAATAATTTAAAATGATATTCAGTGAATATTGGAATGTGAAGCCGTGTTAAGTAGTTAAACGCCATTTTAACACGAACGGGAATTTGGTCGATTTTATTCATTTTATAATGAATATCGAAAAGTGAATTCAAAATGAAATGAAAATGAATTGGAATTGAAATTAATTTGAAACTGATTTAAAGTGAATTCAAAATGAATTGAAATTGAAATTGAATTGAAATCAATTTGAAATGAATTTAAAATGAATTTATAATGAAAAAATCAATTTTGATTTGGAATTGAATATGAAGTTAAAACTGTTTTGAAAAGAAATTTAAAACGATTTATAAAATATGTTTTAAAGGAAAATCGATGAAATATATTATATATATAATATAATGGCCTGAATAGAATGCGCAGCGCTGCTGTAGTTCGCGAATTTCGACCGTTGACTTCGAACGGACATTACGGGAGATCCGCTCGTCGGATTCTCCTAAAACCAGAACCGTTGGGATCGTATCGAAAAGAGCTTTCTAACGAATATGAGGATTTTAAAATCTAACGGTTGGATTTGGAATTATGTCCAAATCAGATTTGAAAAAGGTCGATGTAAGTGCAGTTCAATGGCCGTTTATGGAAATCGACTGTACGGGCCTTGATAAAATTATTAAAAATATCAATAATTTGTGTAAAATCAAAATAAATGATTTGGAAAGAATTGGGATGAAAAATTCCATATTCGAAAATATAAAAATATATTTTTATCGAAATGAACTAGTTTTGAAATAGAATAATAAATCCAATATTTTTAAAATAAATAAATTGGATTTGAAATGGTTTTAAAAATAACCAGGATTTCCAATACATGAATTGGAATGGATTTGAATCGAAATTATCTTCAGAATATTTCGATATTGGATTTCGTGATTATACGGATATTGTGGAGGAATTTGGAAGATATATATATCGTTATTCCAATACAATATTTGTTGGTTTTAGAATTTGATATTGAATATAAGTCGATATATTTTCTATTCAGAGCCTTGAATTCAATATCAAATTAGATTTTGGATTTGTCGTGAATGGTATCTTTAATAATACTGTTCTTGAACAGAATGTAGTTAAGAAAATTAGAAACTGACTGGAGGTTAGTTAAGTTGAATGGTTTCCTGGGTATTGATCTGATGTTGGTTTCGGCCTTCAGGGTTAATACTAAGGGAATTGTTCTCTTACTAATTTACGGTTAGAGACTGATTGGATTTTGGGTTTGTTGTGAATTGTGTTTTCAACGACATTCGTTCTTTAACCCGAATTACAATGAAATGAGATTTGGAATTTATAAATCTTTTTATTAAGATTTAACGGGAATTTTCCAAATTAAAGTTTTCCAATTTAATATATTTAATTGGAATTGAATTGAAATTGGTCTTTGGGTTTATCGTGAATGGTGTTTTAAATAACACTGGTTCTTTTACCCGATTAACAATGGAGTTAAGAGAATCAGAAACTAACTGGAGATTAGTTAAGTTGAATGGTTTCTTGGGTATTGATCTGATGTTGGTTTCGGCCTTCGGGGTTAATATTTAGGTGATTGTTCACTTGCTAATTTACGGTTAGAGGCTGATGGAATGGAAAATGATTTGGGTTTATCGTGAACTTTGTTTTAAATGACATTAGTTCTTTAACCCAGTTAAAGACAGAATACGATTTGAATTGAAATCCGAAGGAAGATTAAAGAATAAATTTTAAAGAATTTATCTTTGATAAAATTAATGGGAACCTTTCCCGAAGTATGTGAATATTTGAATAAAAGAATATTCAGAATTGGAATAAGGCGTAAATTGTGTTTTTATAACACTTGTTTAATATATACGCGAGTTATTCGGAAAGGCCGGGTTTATTCCCATTCTGAATAACTGATTCGACGATATATCGACGATGAAGACGGTGGTTGAAGACCGGAGATCTTCACATCATTTGGATGATTACTGATGTCATGATTGGGCTGTACACCCAAGCCGAGGTAATAAGTGGTGACCGTCCAGGCATATTTGGAGATCGACGGAAATGCAAGGACCTCGCCCCTGTATTGGACATATGGGGTAGGAATAAGGTGCCTACGGTTTCATTCAGACCCAGAACGGACTTATCAATGGATTGTGTGTTTGATATTGGATTTTATTCTATGCTGATTAATTTCTATTAAATATATATATCTGTTTGGCAGCAGAGAATTTATTCTCTTGCTTAACGCCCTTCTCTGAGACGTACGAGCTCAGAGGTTATATATCGATAGATATTAGTCGCATGGCATGAATTGCTTGTGTGGCATGTTGAGATGCAGTGATCAAGACTTTTGTTGAAAAGTAGAGTCTTGTGGTTGATGATCAAAGCACGGCTTTAATACAGCGTAGCTTTGTATATGGCGTTAATTCGCGAGTCTCACACCTCGGTATGAGTCAAAACCGAGATCGTGACTGCAGGGAGTGCACGATGTTTCTTTCTAGCTATGGGTGGTGTCAGCATTTTACTCGCCCTGACATCATTGCTATTTTACCTATGTGGTTGTTGGATTGTGAGGCGCCTCGGATATAGGTCCGATAGGACCGGGAAACGTGTGTTCAAAAATAACTAATCCTCAAACGTAATGGAGGACCGGCCTTGAAGATCCAAGGGTTACCCAGAGTGTGTAGTCCTGAGACATTTGCTAGAGTGTCTCAAAGCGGTGAGGAGCCAACCCTGGCCTCGACTCATGACGGAAATCCAATTTCCAATACGTGACATTTCGGTTTTGATTGTAGAGCCTAGTATTGGCGACATGATAGATGGTTCCCATGCCGCCTATGATTGATACATTTATATTTGAAGTTGTTTTCATACACTTTACAGTATAATAGTATCAAAATAATTTGTTTTAAACGTACCAAGCATGTTTGGCTATTATAAGGGAAAACCCTATCCTCCGGCTTGCGTTGCATTGTGTGATGGGACCTGGGTCTAATAATAGCTTCATTTTTTCAAAAAGCATTGCGTTGTTAATCTATGCACTTGTATTCTCGGGAGGAAACCCGTTCCGTGTTATACGGCGTGGTCCCTTGAATTATTCTCTTTCAAAGTAAAGTTTTAAATAACTGTTTTAGTTCTCACACCAGTCACATGACTGACCTGGAGTTTATTGTTTTAACCTAAACTCTGGGTGCCCCTATTTTCCACACGGGCAGCTAGTAGTTTTGGTTTTGCATATTTATATTCACAGGATCCTGGTTTACAGCTGGAATATATACGGAAAGCTCTGTATCCGTTTATCCCTTTCAGTTGTATATTGTATTATTTTTCTGCTGCTATGTAATGTATTGTAATCTCTGATATTTCTCTGATGTATACTATTTGTGCATACTCTTTATATTCTTGTATTCTGATGGAATTGTTGTAATAAGCATCGAAATGTTCTTCTGTTTGTGTTTAGATTCGTCTTGTCCTCAACTCAATCCGTGCTTTCCTTCACGGGGAAGCTCGGGTCGTGTCATTTTGGTATAAGAGCTTTGGTTTACAGAGCTCGAGAACAAGACACATTAGAACCATACGAAAGAATTCATCAGAGATTGGGTTAGTAATATCCAATGAGAATGACTTGTTAGAGATGGGATCAGTAGTATCCTAGAACGAGTGTGAAGAGTATATTTTTAAAATGAAAACCAACTTTATTTTGAAAATTTAAACCATTTCATACGTATTTGAATATTTATTTGTATTGAATTTGGACAATCCAATATATAAAGATTTTGCAAATACGCCTTGCAAACGTGTATCCGAAGTTTTAATATACTGGATAGATATAGAATCACACTCTAGTCGCCCGGACATGGTTCTGATGATAGCGATCGCATCATCAGCATTTATGTTCGAGTTTCGAAAGTGGGATATCTATATGATTCCAATTGACTGGTGTGAGAACCAAAACTAGATAGGGTTACTTGTTATGAATTGGCATCAAAAACATGATTTTCTATATATATATATATATATATATATATATATATATATAAATTATGAATTTGAAACGTTAATCCACTAATTGATTGTTGATTGTGTTGTGTGATTATTTATCTAAACCATTATGTGAACGAAAGGTAAAATTAAACCAAATTGTACCAAATATTGAACTGTATTGAAAATTTATCGCATTTGCATACATGTACATACATGATTATTGAACAGGTCATAGCAAGGATGCTAGAGCAAAGGAATAAAATTGTTTTCCCAACATATAGGTACATGTTTATTGTATTTCTTGGGGTTTTTTATGATTTTGTGAGCCGATTGGCTAGCCGCTTGGTTGTTTCTTTTTCTTTTTAGATTAGAGTGGCTTGTATGGCGATTTTGGGATTTTCCCAGTGCTCCCGTGCAAGGGAGGTTATGGAGAAATTTTTCGAAAATTTAAGGTGTTAGCCAAATTTTTGAGAATTTGAAAAGTTCTTAGAAACTGAAAAGTTAAAGTACTTAAGCCATAATGAAAGTTGAGTTGGTTTGTAAAACAACTTTCAGCTCCGTCCCTTTTCGAGGACGAAAAGATTTTAAGTTGGGCAGATTGTAACAACCCGGAAATCCGAACCAATTTAAAATTTTAAATTTGGCAATTTTAATGAATTTTGGACATTTAATATGATTAATTTAGATAATAATGACAAGAAATTTATATTGAATAAAATTAGAACATATATATTCATTTGAATCGACATTAGAATATAAATATTTATTTTAAATTACAAAAGGAACTGAAAATGGCGCGGTAGTTTGAAAATTCGATTTCAAATTTCAAATGAATGTACTGGATTCAAAATGAACCAGATTTTGGCAAAACCAAAAATATTAGAATCTATTTGAAAATATCTTTCCAACGAATCCGAAAAATTGAAATTTCATAGCGGGAACAAAAAGTTATGTCCAGTTGAAAATTCAGGATAGTCGCTATGGAATTTTGGCCCTTAAAAATGGTAATTTTGCAAACGACCTCCGTTTTCGACGAAACCACTTTCGTTGGATCCGGGATGTCAAGTTATTACTAGATTCCAAAATTCATAATTTTTGAAATCAATCTGTGAGCGTGGCGAAGTAAAACGTGTTTTGGCAGTTTCAGTCAATTTCGATCGACCAGAAAATGACAATTTTTCAAATAATCTCAGAATTTGACGAAATTAATTTTGTTAGGACCATATCATCAAAACATAGCCAGATTTGTTTTTCTGGAACTTTTAGAGTCCGTATGTGACCCTAGTAAATTGAAATGTACGTTTAAAATTCAATATAATGATTTAAATGTTAATTTAAATGGAAACTAATCGAAACAGTCGAATCAGCTTACGAAACATATCCCATTGTGTTCGGAATGGAGGTAATTAGCTAGGAGCAACAGTTGTTGGGTTCGATTTGGAGTTCGGGATAAAAATTAACTTTTTGAAATATAAGTAAATAAAATATATATTATTATATAATGGAGTCAAAGCCCCCTTTCCCTTCCTCAGAACAGTCAAACTCGAATTGAAATGAAAAATATAAAAAAAAAAACGAACGACGGATCTCGTTCGCTGCCACCTCCAGGCGGAGCACCGCCATACCCCAGGCCGCCGGCCTCCCCCGCTCCCCTCGCCTCCTTCTCCCTCCTCCGCTTCCCCCATCGTCGTCCTCAGCCACCGTTTGACCCCAAACCCACCACCACCCCAAATCCGCCACCCAAAGTCCCTCCACTGCCACCTGAAGCCCTTGCCGCCCATCCCGAGCACCACCAACCGCCAGCGAATCCCACACGCCTCCTCCAGCCACCCTCCCCACATTCAAACCCTACGAAACCCCAAAAACAGCGCCTCCTCCACCTCCCAGGGCCCACTACCGTCACTACAGCGATGCCACCATCGCTTGCGCCTCACCGGACCCTAGCACAACCCCACCGTGAGTTTTTATGTTGATTTTTATTCATGTAGTGAGTTAAAAATAGGATTTTTTACTTATATAAGATAGGGTTTTTATATAGAGAAAGCGGAGATTTTTAAATAACATAAAGATTAGATTTTTATTCATGTAAAGTATGGATTTTTAGTAGTAGAAAGATATTATTTTCGTTCATAGAAAGTTATGATTTATTTTAACATAAAGATTAGATTTTTAAAACATAAAGATTTGATATTTAGAAGTATAAAAAAAGCGATTTTTATTACATGAATAACATATAAAAGATGAGATTTTCTATTGAGGAAGATGAGATTTTTATATTGAAAAAGATGAGATTTTTATATCGATAAAGATTTGATTTTTTAAAAGGAAAAGGTTAGATTTTTATAATAGAAAAGAAGTGGAAATATAATTTACGGTGAATATAAAGGTTTGATCTTTATAATGAGGTAGCGATGTTAAAAACATGATTTTTAACATATACCACGTGAAACGGATCTCGTTGGAAACGCAACAAAGAATTTCTACATATGAAGAGCCGCGACGTTTGGTTTATCTTCCAGGTGAGAACTTCTCACTTTGATTTTATTTTCTAGTTAAAATATATATTATGATGCAGACGGTGCTTAGCAACACCCGTCGTCCATAGACCATGGACGGGTTGTATGCTTGTTTGTTTATGTAGTAAAATTTGATTGTGTGATATGGAATGGAATAAAATATTTTATAGTTAAAAATATTTTATAGTTAAAAATGTAATGTTTAATGTGTATGTGAATAAAATAAATATTTATAAACAAATCGGACAATTTGTTTATGTACACATATTTGGCTGATATTAATTGGGACGATAAATTTTACACATCGCCCAACTACACAAATAAAATTCGTTATTTGTTGATTGAAACCTCACACGGGTATTGGGATGATATATGACATACATTAGTCCCAATAATTAGCTGTATGTCGATCGATTGATTGACAAGCTGTATGAGCGTTGAATATTTATTTTAATGCTTATACGGTTGTAGAATGCACTCTGGATGCTGTTTGAATTTTTAATGATTGTTTATCATCATTGTTGTATACATGTATTGGATAAAATCCATATAACTGAAATTATATGGTAATTGACTGAGTCTGATTCCAGTTCAGAATTAACGAATATTTTAAAATGATATTCAGTGAATATTGGAATGTGAAGCCGTGTTAAGTAGTTAAACGCCATTTTAACACGAACGGGAATTTGGTCGATTTTATTCATTTTATAATGAATATCGAAAAGTGAATTCAAAATGAAACGAAAATGAATTGGAATTGAATTGAAATCGATTTAAAGTGAATTCAAAATGAATTGATATTGAAATTGAATTGAAATCAATTTGAAATGAATTTAAAACGAATTTATAATGGAAAATTCAATTTTGATTCAGAATTGAATATGAAGTTGAAACTGCTTTGAAAACAAATTTAAAACGATTTATAAAATACGTTTTAAAGGGAAATCAATGAAATATATATTATATATAATATATATAATATAATGGCCTGAATAGAACGCGCCGCGCTGCGGCAGTTCGCGAATTTCGACCACTGACTTCGAATGGACATTACGGGAGATCCGACCGTCGGATTCTCCTAAAACTGGAACCATTGGATTTGTATCGAAAAGAGATTTCTAACGAATAAGAGGATTTTGAAATCTAATAGTTGGATTTGGAATTATGTCCAAATCAAATTTGGAAAAGGTCGTTGTAAGTGCAGTTCGATGGCCGTTTATGGAAATCGACTGTACGGGCCTTGATAAAATTATTAAAAATATCAATAATTTGTGTAAAATCAAAATAAATGATTTGGAAAGAATTAGGATGAAAAATTCCATATTTAAAAAGATAAAAATATATTTATATCGAAATGAACTAGTTTGAAATAGAATAATAAATCCAATATTTTTAAAATAAATAAATTGGATTTGAAATGGTTTTAAAAATAACTAGGATTTCCAATACATGAATTGGAATGGATTTGAATCGAAATTATATTCATAATATTTTGATATTGGATTTCGTGATTATATGGATATTGTGGAGGAATTTGGAAGATATATATATATATATCGTTATTCCAATGCGATATTTGTTGGTTTCAGAATTTGATATTGAATATAAGCCGATATATTTTCTATTCAGAGCCTTGTATTTGATATCAAATTGGGTTTTGGGTTGTTCGTGAATGGTATCTTTAATAATACTGTTCTTGAACCGATGTAGTTAAGAAAATTAGAAACTGACAGGAGGTTAGTTAAGTTGAATGGTTTCCTGGGTATTGATCTAATGTTGGTTTCGGCCTTCGAGGTTAATACTTAGGGAATTGTTCTCTTAATTTACGGTTAGAGACTGATTGGAATTTGGGTATGTTGTGAACTGTGTTTTCCACAACATTCGTTCTTTAACCCGAATTACAGTGAAATGAGATTTGGAATTTATAAATGTTTTTATTAAGATTTAACAGGAATTTTCCAAAGTAAAGTTTTCCAACTTAATATATTTAATTGGAATTGAATTGAAATTGGTCTTTGGGTTTATCGTGAACGGTGTTTTAAATAACACTGGTTCTTTAACCCGATTAACAATGGAGTAAAGAGAATAAGAAACTAACTGGAGATTAGTTAAGTTGAATGGTTTCCTGGGTATTGACCTGATGTTGGTTTCGACCTTCAGGGTTAATACTTAGGGGATTGTTCACTTGCTAATTTACGGTTAGAGGCTGATGGAATGGAATATGATTTGGGTTTATCGTGAACTGTGTTTTAAATGACATTAGTTCTTTAACCCAGTTAAAGACATAATACAGTTTGAATTGAAATCCAAAGGAAGATTAAAGAATAAATTTTAAAGAATTTATCTTTGATAAAATTAATGGGAACCTTTCCCAAAGTATGTGAATATTTGAATAAAAGAATATTCAGAATTGGAATAAGGCGTATGTTGTGTTTTTATAACACTTGTTTAATATATACGCGAGTTATTCGGAAAGGCCGGGTTTATACCCATTCTGAATAACTGATTAAACGATATGTCGACGATGAAGACGGTGGTTGAAGACCGGAGGTCTTCACATCGTTTGGATGATTACTGATGTCTTGATTGGGCCATACACCCAAGCCGAGCTAATAAGTGGTGATCGTCCAGGCGTACTTGGAGATCGACAGAAAAGCTTGGACCTCTCCCCTGTATTGGACAAATGGGGGAGGAATAAGGTGCCTCCGGTTTAGTTCAGATCCAGAATGGACTTATCAATGGATTGTGTGTCTGACATTGGATTGTATTCAGTGCTGATTGATTTCTATTAAATATATATCTGTTTAGCGGCAGAGAATTTATTCTCTTGCTTAATTCCCTTCTCTGAGACGTACGAGCTTAGAGATTATATATCGATAGATATCAGTGGCATGGCATGAACCGCCTATGTGGCATGCTGAGATGCAGTGATCAAGGCTTTTGTTGAAAAGCAGAGTCTTGTAGTTAATGATCAAAGCACGGATTTAATATAGTGTAGCTTTATGTATGGCGTTAATTCACGAGCCTCACACCTCGGTTTGAGTCAAAAACGGGATCGTGGCTGCAGGGAGTGCACGACATTTCTTTCTAGCTATGGGTGGTGTCAACGTTTTATTCGCCCTGACATCGTTGTTATTTTACCTATGTGGCTGTTGGATTGTGAGGCGCCTCGGATATAGGTCCGATAGGACCGGGTAACGTGTGTTCAGGAATAACCAATCCTCAAATGTAACGGAGGACTGGCCCTGAAGATCCAAGGGTTACCCGGAGTGTGTAGTCCTGAGACATTTGCTAGAGTGTGTTGAAGCGGTGAGGAGCCATCCCTGGCCTCGACTCATGACGGAAATCCAATTTCCAATACATGACATTTCGGTTTTTATTGGAGAGCCTAGTATTGGCGACATGACAGATGGTACCCATGCCGCCTATGATTGATACATTTATATTTGAAGTTGTTTTCATACACTTTACAGTATAATAGTATCAAAATAATTTGTTTTAAACGTACCAAGCATGTTTGACTATTATAAGGGAAAACCCTATCCTCCGGCTTGCGTTGCATTGTGTGATGGGACCTGGGTCTTATAATAGCTTCATTTTTCCAAAAAGCATTGCATTGTTATTCTATGCACTTGTATTCTCGGGAGGAAACCCGTTCCGTGTTATACGGCGTAGTCCCTTGAATTACTCTCTTTCAAAGTAAAGTTTTAAATAACTGTTTTAGTTCTCACACCAGTCACATGACCGACCTGGAGTTTATTGTTTAACCTAAACTCTGGGTGCCCCTATTTTCCACACGGGCAGCTAGTAGTTTTGATATTGCAGTTTTATATTCACAGGATCCTGGTTTACATCTGGAATGATATTCGGAAAGCTCTGTATTTGTTTATCCCTTTCAGTTGTGTATTGTATTATTTTTCCGCTGCTATGTAATGTATTGTAATCTCTGATATTTCTCTGATGTATAATATTTATTCATACTCTGTATATTCTTGTATTCTGATGGAATTGTTGTAATAAGCAATGAAATGTTCTTCTGTTTGTGTTCTGATTCGTCTTGTCCTCAAGTACATCTGTTCTTTCCTTCATGGGGAAATTCGGGTCGTGTCATTTTGGTATCAAAGCTTTGGTTTACAGAGCTCGAGAACAAGACACATTAGAACCATATGAAAGAATTCATCAGAGATTGGGTTAGTAATATCCAATGAGAATGAACTGTTAGAGACGGGATCAGTAGCATCCTAGAACGAGTGTGAACAGTATATTTTTAAAATGAAAACCAACTTTATTTTGAAAATTTAAACCATTTCATATGTATTTGAATATTTATTTGCATTGAATTTGGACAGTCCAATATATAAAGATTTTGCATATACGCCTTGCAAACGTGTATCCGAAGTTTTAATATACTGGATAGATATAGAATCACACTCTAGTCGCCCGTACATGGTTCTGATGATAGCGATCTCATCATCAGCATTTATGTTCGAGTTTCGAAAGTGGGATATCTATATGATTCCAATTGACTGGTGTGAGAACCAAAACTAGATAGGGTTACTTGTTGTGAATTGGAATAAAAAACATGATTTTATGTATATATATCAAAATTATGAATTTGAAATGTTAATCCACTAACTGATTATTGATTGTGATGTGTGATTATTTATTTAAACCATTATGTGAACGAAAGGTAAAATTTAGCCAAATTGTACCAAATATTGAACTGCATTGAAAATTTATCGTATTTGCATATATGTACATACATGATTATTGAATAGGTCATAGCAAGGAGGCTAGAGTAGAGGAATAAAATTGTTTGCCCGACAAATAGGTACAGGTTTATTGTATTTCTTGGGATTTTTGATGAATTTATGAGCCGATTGGCTGTTTTTTTTTTCTTTTTGGATTAGAGAGGCCTGTAAGGCGATTTCGGGATTTTCCCGATGCTCCCGTGTAAGGGAGGTTATGATGAAACTTTTCGAAAATTTAGGGTGTTAGCCAAATTTTTGAAAATTTGAAAAGTTCTTAGAAACTGAAAAGTTGAAGAACTTAAGCCATAATGAAAGTTGAGTTGGTTTGTAAAACAACTTTCAGCTCCGTCCCTTTTTGAGGGCGAAAAGATTTTAATTGGGGGAGATTGCAACAACCCGGAAATTCGAACCAATTTAAAATTTTTATTTTGGCAATTTTAATGAATTTTGGATATATAAATGATTTATTTTAAATAATAACGATGAGAAATTTATATTAAATAGAACTAAAATGACCCCAAACCCTCCACAACCCCAAATCCGCTACCCACAGTCCCTCCACTGCCACCTGAAGCCCTTGCCGCCCCTCCCGAGCACCACCAACCACCAGCGAACCCCACACGCCTCCTCCAGCCACCCTCCCTGCGTTCAAACCCTCCGAAACCCCAAAAACAGCGCCTCCTCCACCCCCTAGGGCCCACTGCCGTTACTGCAGCGTCGCCACCGTCGCTTGCGCCTCACCGGACCCCAGCACAACCCCACCGTGAGTTTTTATGTTGATTTTTATTCACGTAGTGAGTTAAAAACAGGATTTTTACTTATATAGGATAGGATTTTTATATAGAGAAAGCGGAGATTTTTAAATAACATAAAGATTAGTTTTTTTATTCATGTAAAGTATGGATTTTTAATAGTAGAAAGATATTATTTTTGTTCATAGAAAGTTATGATTTTTTTTAAACATAAAGATTAGATTTTTAAAATATAAAGATTTGATCTTTAGAAGTATAAAAAAAGTGATTTTTATTACATGAACAACATATAAAAGATGAAATTTTTATATTGAGGAAGATGAGATTTTTATACTGATATAGATTTGATTTTTTTTAAAAGGAAAAGGTTAGATTTTTATAATAGAAAAGAAGTGGAAATATAATTTACAGTATATATAAAGGTTTGATCTTTATAATGAGGTAGTGATGTTAAAAACATGATTTTTAATATATACCGCGTGAAACAGATCTCGTCGGAAATGCGACGAAGAATTTCTACATATGAAGAGTCGCGGCGTTTGGTTTAGCTTCTAGGTGAGAACTTCTCATTTTGATTTTATTTTATAGTTAAAATATATATTAGTATGCAGACGGTGCTTAGCAGCACCCGAGACCCATCGTCCACAGACCATGGACGGCTTGTTTGCTTGTTTGTTTGTGTGGCAAAAATTGATTGTGTGATGTGAAATTGAATAAAATATTTTATAGTTAAAAATGTAATGTTTAATGTGTATGTGAATAAAATAAATATGTATAAAAAATCAGACGATTTGTTTATGTACACATATTTAGCTGATATTGACTGGGACAATAAATTTTACACATCGCCCAACTGCACAAATAAAATTTGTTATTTGTTGATTGAAACCCCTCACGGGTATTGGGATGATATATGACATACACTAGTCCCAATAATTAGCTGTATGTCGATCGATTGATTGACAGGCTATATGAGCGCTGAATATTTATTTTAATGCTTATACGGTTGTAGAATGCACTTTGGATACTGTTTGAATTTTTAATGATTATTTGTCATCATTGTTGTATACATGTATTGGATAAAATCCATATAACTGAAATTATATGGTAATTGACTGAGTCTGATTCTAGTTCAGAATTAACGAATATTTTAAAATGATATTCAGTGAATATTGGAATGTGAAGTCGCGTTAAGTAGTTAAACGCCATTTTAACACGAACGGGAATTTGGTCGATTTTATTCATTTTATAATGAATATCAAAAAGTGAATTCAAAATGAAATGAAAATGAATTGGAATTGAAATTGAATTGAAATCGATTTAAAGTGAATTCAAAATGAATTAAAATTGAATTGAAATCAATTTGAAATGAATTTAAAACGAATTATAATGGAAAAATCAATTTTGATTTGGAATTGAATATGAAGTTGAAACTATTTTGAAAATAAATTTAAAACGATTTATAAAATATGTTTTAAAGGAAAATCGACGAAATATATATTATATATATAATATAATGGCCCGAATAGAACGCGCCGCACTTCGGCAGTTCGCGAATTTCGACCGTTGACTTCGAACGGACATTACGGGAGATCTGACCGTCAAATTCTCCTAAAACCAGAACCGTTAGGTTCTTATCGAAAAGAGCTTTTTAACGAATATGAGGATTTTGAAATCTAACGATTGGATTTGGAATTATGTCTAAATCAGATTTGGAAAAGGTCGCTGTAAGTGTAGTTCGATGGCCGTTTATGGAAATCAACTGTAAGTACCTTGATAAAATTATTACAAATATCAATAGGTTGCGTAAAATCAAAATAAATAATTTGGAATGAATTGGGATGAAAAATTCCATATTTGAAAAGATAAAAATATATTTTTATCGAAATGAACTATTTTTAAATAGAATAATAAATCTAATATTTTTAAAATAAATAAATTGGATTTGAAATGGTTTTAAAAATAACCAGGATTTCCAATACATGAATTGGAATGGATTTGAATCGAAATTATCTTCGGAATATTTTGATATTGGATTTCGTGATTATACAGATATTGTGGAGGAATTTGGAAGATATATATATCGTTATTCCAATACAATATATGTTGGTTTCAGAATTTGATATTGATTATAAGCCGATATATTTTCTATTCAGAGCCTTGTATTTAATATCAAATTGGATTTTGGGTTTGTTGTGAATGGTATCTTTAATAATACTATTCTTGAACCGAATGTAGTTAAGAAAATTAGAAACTGACTGGAGGTTAGTTAAGTTAAATGGTGTAATAACCCGGAAAATACGGGCCAATTTAAAATTTTTAAATTGGTGATTTCAAAGGAATTTGAACAATTGAAATAGAATATTTCAATAAAATAGTGAATTAGAAATAGTGAGTCAGTTCGAAAATTTGAATTCAAACTTTGACTGACTGTGCAGGGTGGAGAATACAACGGATTTTAGTGAACTAAAAATATTTAAATCTGTTTATCAATACCTTTCTAACGAATCTAAAAAATCGAAATTTCATAACGGAAATCAAAAGTTATGGCCGAATGAATTTTCAGAATGGTCGCTATGTAGAATATATAGCCCTGGAAAATTGATATTTTGCAAACGACCTCGGAATTCGACGAAACCACTTTTGTTGGGTCCGGGATGTCAAACTATTGCTAGGTTTCAAATTTCATAATTGTTGAAGCTAGTATGTGAGCGTGGCAAAAGAAAATGTGTTTGGTCAATTTCTGTTAAATTGGATCGACCAGAAAATGGCCATTTTTCAAACGATCTCAAAATTCGACGAAACTAGTTTTTTTGGGGCCGTAGCATCAAAAAATAGCTAGATTTATTTTTCTGGAATTTTTCGAATTAGTTTGTGGCCCTGGCAAATTGAAATGTACGTTCAAAGTTAAAAATTAAATGTTTAATACTTTAATTTGAAAAATAACTGACTGTAACAGTCGAATTGGCCAACGAAACCTATCCCATTGTGTCCGGGATGGGGGTATTTAGCTAGGGGCGACAGTCGTTGGGTTTGAAAAGGAGTTCGTTTGAGAAAACACTATTTAAAAATTTAATAAAACCATCGACCAATCATATTTCTCCGTTCATAAATAAAAAATAAACATCAGAAAACCCCCGACCCCCCCCCCCCCCGGACATCGACGACGGAACGCTTCCTCTCCTTCCTTGGCGATTTCCGATCGCCACAGCCCGAATCAGCCCCTCCTCCAGTTCAACTTTTTGTAGTTCTCCTTCCCCTCTTCAAATCCATGTAAGGAGCTCCCCCTATCGTTGCTTCTACGTCGAGATATCTCCCTCCAAAGTCCCGACTTTCCAGCCGCCGCCACGAGTTCTGGGCCCCACCGAGTCGCCTCCAACCGCCACGCGCCTGTAGCCCTCTCCTCCCTCTTCCACGTCCAACCCGCCGATCATCCCCTCGTGCCTTGGTTCTCGCGAAAACCGCAAACCTATTTTTGAACCATCGTGAAAGGTGAGTTCTTTTTTATGTTTGCACTTTGAAAAATCATACCTTTTTGGTGTGTTGACGAAATTCGATGAAACAGGAAACATCGGGACCGCAAGGAAGCTCTCTACCTTGTAACACCCCAAATTTCGGTTAATGTTAAAATTCACTAATTACAGAATAAATAATCTCAGGTGTGAGAATTGGGGGAAACGGGCTGCGTCATTGCGTTCATCTCAGAAAAATACGCGAAATAGAGTCCGAGTTTTCGAGAATCGGAGTCCGTATGGCCCAGTTATGGCCCAATGAAGTTTGCAGAAAATTCAAAGTTTAAAACAGATTTAAAATTCAGGTTCAAATTTCAAAAATTGGGCCATTGGGCGCAGGCAGGGAAAATTCCCGCCTGACTACCCAAGTCGACAGGCCTGTCGACTGGGCAGTCGACTTGGCTAGACCAAGTCGACAGCCCTGTCGACTTGGGTGTCGACAGGGGGTGCTCGGCTAGTATGGCCTGGTGCACCATTTTAGTGTTTGGGCTGTGTTTTGGGGCTGGTTTCTGGAAGCTTCCGAGATCTGATGGTCCTAACCTAATCTAGGGTTAATCTAAGGGCCTAAAACACTTGCCTAATCCTATAAATAAGACCCTAAGCTAGCCCTAAATGATCATAATCCTATCTCCTAACTAAACTATGCCAAAATTTTCTATGATCATGGCCTCCACTCAAATGGCTAGCCTCCATCCTATTTCTAAACCATTTCTATGAAGGCTTTCATGTGCATACAAGCATATTTGGGTTGTATGAGTGATCATTAGGTTTCATTCATCATCAAATTGCAAGCTTTATGTTCAAGGCTAGAGTTTTTGGGTGGTTTTTGGCAAGGGTTTGCTTATGGGAGTTTAGTGGTGAGTTTCTATAGACCTAATAATCAATTGTTAAATTGATTATGATAGGATATGATAAGATATGGCTATGTTTGTGGATAAATGTGCTTATGCAAGTTTAGTATAGTGTATGTTGTGTGTTTTGCAAGTTTAATGCTATGTTTTATGATGCTCACTATGCAAAACACTATGTTGAACATTTATGCATATGTAACATGTTATGCAAACTATATGTGAGAGTATATGCAAGTTATATGTAACATGATATGAAAGTTATGTATTTGGTTTTATGCATGCTAAGTATTTGGTTTTATGCATGCTAAGTATTTGGTTTTATGCATGCTAAGTGTTTGGTTTTATGCATGCTAAGTGTTTGGTTTTATGCAAGTTATGATGCAAGTTCATATACAAGTTATGATGCAAGTTCATATGCAAGTTCGCCTCTATGTATGACATAAGTACATGTGCAAGTTCATCCCTTTTAGACCTATGACATGTATGCAAGTTGACACCTTTTATAATAGGTCTATGACATGAACATTTAAGCAAGTTACCATCTTCATGACATATGTGATTCATGCAAGTTTGGGGTTGGTTATTTATGCAAGTTGGGTTTATGGTCATATATACAAGTTGACACCTTTCAAACCCATGATAATGCTAATGATATGTTAAGTTGAACCCATTGTGTGTATGATGAATCTTCTCTTTTGAAGTATGTCATGTTAACGTGTTTACGTGGGGACGATGGGGTAAAAATTTATGAACACATAAAATTGTGTAAAGTTGGTATGATTAAACATACCGTAAAATGGATGGACATGATTGGGAATTTACCTATTAAGTTAGGTCTACCCATATTATGGAATTGGGAATTTACCTATTGAGTTAGGTCTACCCATATTCTTAAATATTTGTAATTAATTAGGGATAATTAATACAAATTATGGGGGTGATTAATTAGGTGTAATTAATCTACTAAGACACGAGGTTGGACCCTTTTGTAGCATAAGACTGCCCGGAACCGACCGGCAAATCCAGCGGCTACAAATGATTGGCCCAATGTGAGAGGTCTTAGACATAAACTAAATACGTGACAAGTGTAAAGACACGAGGTTAGACTTTGTTATGGTGTAAGGCTGCCCGGAACCAACCGGCATATCCAGCTGCCATAAAAGACAGTCTAATGTGAGAGGTCTTTACAAAGGTTACGATCTTAATTAATTAAGAAACCCTTAACCAAATTAGCATGTAGAGGGGCATGAGGGGTTAAGTGGGTGCCTTGGGTAGCATGTAGTAACTAGTGGGGGTGCCTCGGGTGGCATGAGGAAACTAGTAGGTTGCCTTGGGTGGCAATAGAAAATACGATTAGAATACTTAACCAAAGTGGAACATGTAATTAAACATGATTAAAGGGTTAAGTAAGTGCCTTGGGTGGCATGTGGGAATTAAGTAAGTGCCTTGGGTGGCATGTGGGAATCAAGTAAGTGCCTTGGGTGGCATGCGGAAAACTTGTGGGGGCCTTAAGTGGCAATTAAAATATAATTAAATGACAAGCTTAAGTAGTGGCTTGTGGGGGCCTTAAGTGGCAATTAAAATATAATTAAATGACAAGCTTGAGTAGTAGCTTGTGGGGGGGGGGCCTTAAGTGGCAATTAAAATATAATTAAATGACAAGCTTGAGTAGTAGCTTGTGGGGGGCCTTAAGTGGCAATTAAAATATAATTAAATGACAAGCTTAAGTAGTGGCTTGTGGGGGCCTTAAGTGGCAATTGAAATATAATTAAATGACAAGCTTAAGTAGTAGCTTGTGGGGGCCTTAAGTGGCAATTGAAATATGATTAGATGACTTAACCAAACCTTAACATGTAAGTGGGCATGATTATAAAAGGGGTTAAGTGGGACGCACTAGATAAAATGGCAAGCTTAAGTAGTAGCTTGTGGGGGCCCATTTCAACCAATATCCCAAACGTATCTTTGTGGGCTCGACCCAAGTCGAGGACGGGACACGCATATTGGGCTTGACTATAAGAGGCCAAAACGGGGTGGCGGTGGCAACGCGAGTCCAACGGGTTTCATATGCGTGTGTGGACCCGGGCTGGTAGGTAAGACGTTGTTGCATCGTGTAGGTATAAGCCGTGCACCATTGATTATCGGGTTGCCACTTTGGGGAGTGATACACCCCACTGTGGGGCCAGCACGGGTATCTACGGTAGGGAGCCGATCGCTTGGGGGTAGGGGGTACACCTAGTGGAGATGGGGGCAGACGGCACCTATGTAGTCAGCTAGGGGTACAAGAAACTACTGGGTAAAATTACTAAGTACACTTAGTGGGATCAACCTTTAAGTAGGAATTACCCTTGGGTGGGTAGAACTGGTGTGGTGCAGTGTAGGAATTACCCTTGGGTGGGTAGATCTGGGATGGTGCAATCTAGTAATTATCCTTGGGTGGATAAGTGCGTCTTTTCGGATATCTTAGTACATCATGTGTTTAGTTGGCCACTTAGTGTAGTCATTATCCCCAGAGGTACCGTACCTTGTTTATATCATACCCTAATTACTTTAATGATTGTATTGTTAGGGTTATAGGACTCACTCAGACTTATGTCTGACCCCGTTGTTTCTTCATCTTTTTCCCAACCCTCAGGTTTTCAGAGTGGGCCTAGCACTAGTGGGCTTTGATCAGACTGCTTATCTATCTTTTGGAGCTTGGACCGTGGATGTAAAGCTCAGTTTATCTTTTCTATTATGGCTATTAGGTTATGTAGTGGGATTATGTACTTTTGTTTTTATCAGGATGGATATTATGTACTTGACTCTTATTTATGGTTTTGATGTAACCAAACATGTTTTACTTTCCGCTGGAATGAAATGATGTTTTAAACTCTCAAGTATTACTTATATCTGTCTTGTTGTAATTTTTCTGTTCTATATTCACTTAAAATACTCCACCAATGTTATGGCATTCCCTTAGTGAGTGACCGTAGCGGGCGTGGGGTGTTACACGTGGTATCAGAGCTTAAGGTTACCAGAACAGATAAAATTTTTTAGAAAAACTATTTTCTAAGGATATTTTTGAAAGGAGTATTTTCAAAAACATGTCTTTTAAGAGAAAAGTTTTTGAAAGAAAAGCATAATCCCCAATAGCCATATCTATATCTTTCGAATTCTCCGTTTTGAATCTCTTCCTCTCACGTTTTGAGTTTCCCCTCCGTGTATAGATGATCTTTCTAAGATAGATAAGAATGGAAAACCACTTCAAGGGACTTAGACATTAGTCGGATTAGAAGTTGGTTCAAGAAGGAGGAGGACTTGTAGGTACCTATTGGATAGACGATGGGAGGAAGGCTCAAATAGTTGTTTGGTTAATGAAGGAGGAAGCCTCATTGGTGGGAGGTTACGAGTGGAGAATGGGAAGAAGAGGGCTAGTAGTTATCCTTTTGGAGGAATAGGACATCTTATTAAGATTGTCCAAAGAGGCAAGGGTAAGGTACGGAATCTCCTGGAGGGTTGTTGTATTCCCTCACGGCTAGTGTACCAGATGGGGATAGGACCGTCTAGGTTGGGATTTGGATTTCTTTATCCTCCGCTTCGAACTTTATTTGATTCTGACGCATCGAGTTCGTTTATCTCACCATTGTTAGTTGAGTCACTGCACTTAGACACCAGTTAGTAGATGATCCCTTAGTTGTTTCAAACCCAATTGGGCTCCATGATGTGTTTGGGTTTGAAAGTTGCTATACTTAGCGTTGAGTTTAGATGTGATGCTTTCTGGGCTTCACGGGCTATGGGTTAGTTTTGGGCATGAACTGGTTATCCAGTAGGGATGCCGTTTTTGATTTTGAAGGGATAGTTGTTAGGTTTATGACCCGCTTGGGTAACACTCTCGAGATCTCTTGTAATCCCATGGAATCTGTTATGCTAAGTTATCGCTTGACACGTCGGTCAAGAGTTTGCGATCTGTTAGAGTGGTCCAGGAATGCTCGGATGTGTTTGAGGAGGTGAAGGGCTTACCTCCGGAGCGGGAGGTTGACTTCCGAATATATCTGGTAGACAATGCCAAACCAGTATCTTGGCCAGTGTGCCACATGGCTCCTCGTGAGATGAGGGAACTCCATAAGCAAGTAGGCGATTTGCTTGAGAAGGGGTTCATAAGACGAAGTATATCGGAGTGGGGTGCTCCAGTAGTTTTTGCCACGAAGGCAGATGGGTCCCTCAGACTTTGTGTAGGCTAAGGAGAACTAAATAAACTCACAAAGAAGAATAGACACCCATTGCCGAGGATTGATGATCTCTTGGATCAGTTAGTTGGCGTCTCAGTATTTTCGCAGTTGGACTTAGCCACGGGGTTTCGTTAGTTGAGAGTGGCTGAGGATAGTATAGAGAAGACTGCCTTTAGGACTCCGGATGGGTTTTTTTTATGAGTGGTTGGTGATGCTATTTGGTTTGACGAACGCCCCCATACTTTATTGACTTGATGAGAAGGGTGTTCAGGGAGTACCTAAATAAGTTCGTGATGGTCTTTGTAAATGACATCTTAGTCTTTCCTAGGAGCGAAATAAGTTTTCGTATGTGCTCAATAGGTTGAGCAAAGCCAATTATGGGATAAACGGTGGTTTTGGAGCGAGACTGGCGAGGGCATCCAGAGTTGGACAAGGGCTTAATTATTTAGCCGTTTTTACTAGTATCATCTCACGTAGGTCGTCTGAATTCGAAGGAGGTATCCCTTAGGTGTTTGTCTGATATTGGTTTAGGCCTTTGGGGCTTGCACTTGGGGGATGTCAAGTTCGACTGGGATGGTCTGCGTGAGAGATGGACAGTTGTGATGATTTTGGATGGGGGTAATATCCTGGTTTTCTCTAGAAGTGGAGAAAAGCATGCCCTATATCTTAGGGAAGTGTTGTAGACTCTTCGAGCGCATAGTCTTAGGGCAGCAAAAGTGGATGGGATTCTTAGCATCCTATGAGTTTGAGATAGCGTATACCCATGGCAAGGGTAACGTGGTGGGGGACGCCTTAAGTAGAAAAGGTTGTCCTTGAGTTCATTGTTCGTTGAACGACGGAGCTTGGAATTTATTTCGATGTTTGACTTTAGGCCTTCCGTTGACCTTGTACCCGGTTTGATAGCCTCCTTGGAGGTTAGGCCTACTCTTTTGGGCCAGATTGGCGGAGCGCAGTGAGTCGACCCACGGTTGGTTTAGTAGAGAGACTCATGAGGAGGGGGAGTCGTCCAGCCATTTGAGTAGGTACACCCTAGATGGTAAGGGGTGGTTGCGTAGAGACGGTAGACTTTGTGTACCGCAAGGCGAGGGTTTGAGGAAGACTGTACTTGATGATGCACATCGGTCGAAGATGACCATTCATCCCGGTGGGGACAAGATGTACCAAGACATGAAGCGAGTTTTCTTTTTGACCGATATGAAGAAAGATGTGGCCGAGTATGTCGCTAGATGCTTGGTGTGCTAACAAGTGAAAGCGGAGCAGAAGAAACCCGGTGGGTTGCTTCACCCATTGGAGGTCCTGCTATGGAAGTGGGATAGTGTCTCGATGGATTACCGAGATTGAGGAAGGGTAATACGGGAATTTGGGTTGTGGTAGATAGACTTACTAAGAGTGCCCATTTCATACCCGTGAAGAGCAAGAGGAATGTTCCAAGTCTAGCTTCAGTTTATATTCGAGAGATAGTTCGGTTGCATAGGGAACATGACGTATTCCATGTGTCACATTTGAGGAAGTGCCTACATGAGACCGCAGAGGCGGTAGAGCCGAGCTTGCTTAAAAAAGTAAAGGTAGAGCGTGATGTGATTATTCGACGAGCTCCTACCCGCATCCTTGGGTCAGCGGTTAGGAAGTTGAGAAACAGAGAGGTTCGACTAGTCAAAGTGAAAAGGGGAGAAGGTGAGAGCAATGCTACTTAGGAGACAGAAGCGAAGATGCGTTCATTATACCCATTCCTTTTTAAGGGTATGTCCTTTAAACGTCTCCTTTATCGTTTGTCTAGTGCTTATCTTATCTTTAGTATGTCCTCCCATTAGTACCTTTGATCTTTAGATAGGATAATTCTATGGTTGAAACATGTGTTTGAGACATGTTATGTTTGATGGATGCAAGTGGATGCAAGTGGTTGCTAGTGGTTGCTCGTGGATGCATATACACACACTCTAGACACTAGATCGGCTCAATCACTTCATATTGCATATTGCATATAATTGTGTGTAGGTAGCTATATTTATGGATGTATAATGATTGTGTTATCATATGGATGATGCATTTTGGTGAATGATTGTGCACTCATGTAGATCTTGTATGTGTCGAGAGGGTTCCCTTGCATACATAATGGATGCATGGCACTATCATGGTTTGCATATGTTCATACATTAGATAGGGAACAAATACACACACTTTTTGCATATGCTCATACATCATTAGAAATTGTTTTAAGGACAATGGATGCCCGTGTTTGATGGATTGAGTAGATGGTTGTCTGAATGGTAGGATATGCATTCTCCTTAGCTTAGAGATTTCAGGGACGAAATCCTTAATGGAGGGGAGAATGTAACACCCCGAATTTCGGTTAATGTTAAAATTCACTAATTATAGAATAAATAATCTCAGGTGTGAGAATTGGGGGAAACGGGCTGCGTCATTGCGTTCGTCTCGGAAAAATACGCGAAATAGAGTCCGAGTTTTCGAGAATCGGAGTCCGTATGGCCCAGTTATGGCCCAATGAAGTTTGCAGAAAATTCAAAGTTTAAAACAGATTTAAAATTCAGGTTCAAATTTCAAAAATTGGGCCATTGGGCATAGGCGGGGAAAATTCCCGCCTGACTACCCAAGTCGACAGGCCTGTCGACTGGGCAGTCGACTTGGCTAGACCAAGTCGACAGCCCTGTCGACTTGGGTGTCGACAGGGGGTGCTCGGCTAGTATGGCCTGGTGCACCATTTTAGTGTTTGGGCTGTGTATTGGGGCTGGTTTCTGGAAGCTTCCGAGATCTGATGGTCCTAACCTAATCTAGGGTTAATCTAAGGGCCTAAAACACTTGCCTAATCCCATAAATAAGACCCTAAGCAAGCCCTAAATGATCATAATCCTATCTCCTAACTAAACTATGCCAAAATTTTCTATGATCATTACCTCCACTCAAATGGCTAGCCTCCATCCTATTTCTAAACCATTTCTATGAAGGCTTTCATGTGCATACAAGCATCTTTGGGTTGTATGAGTGATCATTAGCTTGCATTCATCATCAAGTTGCAAGCTTTATGTTCAAGGCTAGAGTTTTTGGGTGGTTTTTGGCAAGGGTTTGCTTATGGGAGTTTAGTGGTGAGTTTCTATAGACCTAATAATCAATTGTTAAATTGATTATGATAGGATATGATAAGATATGGCTATGTTTGTGGATAAATGTGCTTATGCAAGTTTAGTATAGTGTATGTTGTGTGTTTTGCAAGTTTTATGCTATATGCAAGTTTAATGATATGTTTTATGACGCTCACTATGCAAAACACTATGTTGAACATTTATGCATATGTAACATGTTATGCAAACTATATGTGAGAGTATATGCAAGTTATATGTAACATGATATGAAAGTTATGTATTTGGTTTTATGCATGCTAAGTATTTGGTTTTATGCATGCTAAGTATTTGGTTTTATGCATGCTAAGTGTTTGGTTTTATGCATGCTAAGTGTTTGGTTTTATGCAAGTTATGATGCAAGTTCATATACAAGTTATGATGCAAGTTCATATGCAAGTTCGCCTCTATGTATGACATAAGTACATGTGCAAGTTCATCCCTTTTAGACCTATGACATGTATGCAAGTTGACACCTTTTATGATAGGTCTATGACATGAACATTTAAGCAAGTTACCATCTTCATGACATATGTGATTCATGCAAGTTTGGGGTTGGTTATTTATGCAAGTTGGGTTTATGGTGATATATACAAGTTGACACCTTTCAAACCCATGATAATGCTAATGATATGTTAAGTTGAACCCATTGTGTGTATGATGAATCTTCTCTTTTGAAGTATGTCATGTTAACGTGTTTACGTGGGGACGATGGGGTAAAAATTAATGAACACATAAAATTGTGTAAAGTGGGTATGATTAAACATACCGTAAAATGGATGGACATGATTGGGAATTTACCTATTAAGTTAGGTCTACCCATATTATGGAATTGGGAATTTACCTATTGAGTTAGGTCTACCCATATTCTTAAATATTTGTAATTAATTAGGGATAATTAATACAAATTATGGGGGTGATTAATTGGGTGTAATTAATCTACTAAGACACGAGGTTGGACCCTTTTGTAGCATAAGACTGCCCGGAACCGACCGGCAAATCCAGCGGCTACAAATGATTGGCCCAATGTGAGAGGTCTTAGACATAAACTAAATACGTGACAAGTGTAAAGACACGAGGTTAGACTCTGTTATGGTGTAAGGCTGCCGAGAACCAACCGGCATATCCAGCTGCCATAAAAGACAGTCTAATGTGAGAGGTCTTTACAAAGGTTACGATCTTAATTAATTAAGAAACCCTTAACCAAATTAGCATGTAGAGGGGCATGAGGGGTTAAGTGGGTGCCTTGGGTGGCATGTAGTAACTAGTGGGGGTGCCTCGGGTGGCATGAGGAAACTAGTGGGTTGCCTTGGGTGGCAATAGAAAATACGATTAGAATACTTAACCAAAGTGGAACATGTAATTAAACATGATTAAAGGGTTAAGTAAGTGCCTTGGGTGGCATGTGGGAATTAAGTAAGTGCCTTGGGTGGCATGTGGGAATCAAGTAAGTGCCTTGGGTGGCATGCGGAAAACTTGTGGGGGCCTTAAGTGGTAATTAAAATATAATTAAATGACAAGCTTAAGTAGTGGCTTGTGGGGGCCTTAAGTGGCAATTAAAATATAATTAAATGACAAGCTTGAGTAGTAGCTTGTGGGGGGGGGCCTTAAGTGGCAATTAAAATATAATTAAATGACAAGCTTGAGTAGTAGCTTGTGGGGGGCCTTAAGTGGCAATTAAAATATAATTAAATGACAAGCTTAAGTAGTGGCTTGTGGGGGCCTTAAGTGGCAATTGAAATATAATTAAATGACAAGCTTAAGTAGTAGCTTGTGGGGGCCTTAAGTGGCAATTGAAATATGATTAGATGACTTAACCAAACCTTAACATGTAAGTGGGCATGATTATAAAAGGGGTTAAGTGGGACGCACTAGATAAAATGGCAAGCTTAAGTAGTAGCTTGTGGGGGCCCATTTCAACCAATATCCCAAACGTATCTTTGTGGGCTCGACCCAAGTCGAGGATGGGACACGCATATTGGGCTTGACTATAAGAGGCCAAAATGGGGTGGCGGTGGCAACGCGAGTCCAACGGGTTTCATATGCGTGTGTGGACCCGGGCTGGTAGGTAAGACGTTGTTGCATCGTGTAGGTATAAGCCGTGCACCATTGATTATCGGGTTGCCACTTTGGGGAGTGATACACCCCACTGTGAGGCCAGCACGGGTATCTACGGTAGGGAGCCGATCGCTTGGGGGTAGGGGGTACACCTAGTGGAGATAGGGGCAGACGGCACCTATGTAGTCAGCTAGGGGTACAAGAAACTACTGGGTAAAATTACTAAGTACACTTAGTGGGATCAACCTTTAAGTAGGAATTACCCTTGGGTGGGTAGAACTGGTGTGGTGTAGTGTAGGAATTACCCTTGGGTGGGTAGATCTGGGATGGTGCAATCTAGTAATTATCCTTGGGTGGATAAGTGCGTCTTTTCGGATATCTTAGTACATCCTGTGTTTAGTTGGCTACTTAGTGTAGTCATTATCCCCAGAGGTACCGTACCTTGTTTATATCATACCCTAATTACTTTAATGATTGTATTGTTAGGGTTATAGGACTCACTCAGACTTATGTCTGACCCCGTTGTTTCTTCATCTTTTTCCCAACCCTAAGGTTTTTAGAGTGGGCCTAGCACTAGTGGGCTTTGATCAGACTGCTTATCTATCTTTTGGAGCTTGGACCGTGGATGTAAAGCTCAGTTTATCTTTTCTATTATGGCTATTAGGTTATGTAGTGGGATTATGTAATTTTGTTTTTATCAGGATGGATATTATGTACTTGACTCTTATTTATGGTTTTGATGTAACCAAACATGTTTTACTTTCCGCTGGAATGAAATGATGTTTTAAACTCTCAAGTATTACTTATATCTGTCTTGTTGTAATTTTTCTGTTCTATATTCACTTAAAATACTCCACCAATGTTTGGTATTCCCTTAGTGAGTGACCGTAGCGGGCGTGGGGTGTTACATACCTCATAGAAGAAGCCGCGGATTTTTCTAAGTCATCTACGATTTTTAGCACTCCGCAAACCAATGTGAGAAATATAAATTAAAAGAATTTGAATGGAAAATGTCATGTATAAATTATATAAGCGAAATATAAATTACACACGTGTTGTATACCTCATGTACATGCGTAGTGTAAGCTATATAAGCGAAGTATGAATTATACTTGCAAAGAATAATTGATATATGTGTTGAAATGCAAGTGAAATATAGCAATTATATTAAATATATATATATATGTATATATATATATATGTATATGTATATACTCCCATCGACCACAAACCATGGACGATATTTATTGTTGTGAATTGGTGTGAAATATTGGATGAAAAATACGAATGGTTGAATAATTGTTTGTGGCTGATATTGTTTGGTTGTGGTTGAAAAATACCCATTGGTGATTGAAATGAATTGGAAATATTTGTGGAAATAAAAATAAAACATGCCGCCTGCGTGCGAATTAGATGCATGAATCCGCATTGTCAAAAACCGCGAGGTTTTAAGGTAGAACGAGGAGCCGTACTAGGGACGGTGCCGGTTTTAACTACCCTGTCGTTATGCTGCCGAAATTTTGAATAATCTTTATGTGTTAGAATAATTTTCATATGTTGAAATTATTTTCATGCGTTGAAATTAAAGTCATATGTTGAAACTATATCCATGTGTGGAAATGTTCATGTGTTGAAAAGTGTTGTGTGAAAATTAAATTCATTCGTGAATGAATGAAGTGTTTAAACAATAAAAATCACATTTTTATAATATATATGAAGTATGAAAAATATTCGCCTTATATAAATAGTTTCAACAATAAAAATTCCATCTTTCTAATATGAACAACATAAATAAAATATCCATGTATGGAAATGCTCATGTGTTGAGAAGTGTGTGTAGTGGAAAAGTTCATGTGTTGAATAAAGATCGAACAATAAAAATTACATTTTTATTGAAACTATGAAGTGTTGAAAACATCCATTTGTCGAATGAATATTTTAAATGATAAAAATATCATTTTTATCATATATGTGATATGCTAGAGATATGCGGACGTTGAAATAAATATTTGTGAAGAAATATTATTTTTAACATGCATAGGAACTAAATAAAATAGTCATGTGTTGAAATCTATTTTAGTTCGCCAAAATTATCATCTTTGAAATGTGAAGTGTTAAAAATAGCCACTTGTTCAAATAAATGTGCATGAGTTGAAATATACATTAATTAGCTAATGATAAGATTTTGGCCTATGCATGCAACATTAGAATGAATGGTGTTTTTAAACCAAAGTAAATCAAATATGAAGTTGAATGGAAAATGATAAGTGATAAAAATTGTATATATGTACATGCATATTTATTGAACAGGTTACAGCAAAAGGGGCTAGAGAAGAGGAATAAAATTTTGTGCCCGACAAATAGGTACACATTTACTGTTTTGTTTGGGTAATGATTTTATGAGCCTGTTGGCTAGCCGCTTGGCTTTTTCTTTTTCTTTTTGACATGAGATGCCCGTGTGGCTATTTGGGAATTTTCCCAGCCCCTCCCGTACAAAGGAGGTATGGCGAAATTTTCCAAAATTTAAAGGCGTTAGTGAAATAATTGAAGTGAAAATGATATAGGAATTTTTGAATGAACTATATTTATATAAATATATAAATATAAATAAAATTAAAACGAAACGTGGCCGTGCAGTTCGTGTTTTGAAACCGTGATTTCAAACGACTAGTGCGGGAAATCCGACCATTGGATTTTCTCGAAATCGTAACCTTGGGTTCGTCTTGGAAATATCTTTCCAACGGCACCAACTTTGTGAAGATTCGACGGTTGGATTTTCTGGAATGTTTGATTCAAATTTGAAGAAAAACAGCGCCAGAAACGATTATATTTATATATATATATAAATATAATTAAATTAAATCGAATAACGACGCTGCAGTTTGTAAATTGAAATCGTAACTTCAAATGGCTAGTGTGGAAGATCCGACCGTCGGATTTTCCCAAAACTGAAACCGTTGGATTCGTTTTGAAATGATCTTTCTAAGGATATAAAATTTGTGAAGATCCAACGGTTAGATTTTCAGATATGTGTAAAATAAATTTAGTGAAAAGCAGTGCCAGTGCATCGACACGACCTGTAATGTCGTTTAATTAAATATGGTCGTTTTAAAATAAATAAAAATGGAGATATATCGTTGTAAAATACTATAGACGATATAGAGTGGAAATAAACCAATTTCGTTGTGTTTGCTTGATATGTGATGGTTGAATGTATTTGACATGAAAACTATAACTAAAGAACTGAAATGTGAATGTTGAATAGTCCAACCATGTGATTAATTGATTTGAAAATCTAAATATACGTGGGTTATTTGAAAAGGCCGAGTTCATCTCATTTCAAATAATCGATCGACGTCGAGAAGTCGAAGAGTCGAAGATGGTTGAAGACCGACGATCTTCACATTAGATGGATGGGCGCTACTGATGCTCGTGATTGGAGTAGCTACCATGAAGGAACTGAAGTAGTAGCCGTCCAAACATACTGTTGATTGTACGGATATGCGAGGAATTGGTGCCTCCGTTTTCGTTCAGACCCGGAACGGACTTGTAAATGGACTGTGTGTCTGACATTGGATTTTGTTCTATGTTGATTGATCTCTGTTAAATATATATCTGTTTGGCGGCGGAGAATTTATTCTCTTGCTTAACACCCTTCTCTGAGATGTACGAGCTCAGAAGTTATGTATTGATAGAAATCAGTCACACGGAGTGGATTGCCTGTGTGGCACGCCTAAGTGGCATATGATCAAGGCTTCTGTTGCAAAGCAAAGTCTTGTGGTTGATGATCAAAGCATGGTCTGTGTGACGTAGCTTTGTGTATAACGTGAACTCGCGAGCCCCACACCCCGGTATGAGTCAAAAACGGGAGAAGGACCCAAGGAGTGCACGACGTTTCTTTCTAGCTATAGTGGTGTCAGTGACCTCCCAGCCCTGACATTTATATCTACTTTTCACCTGTGTGGTTGTTGGAATGCAAGGCGCCTCGATTATAGGTCTGTAAGGACTGGGAAACGTGCTTTCAGGAATTGCCAATCCTCAAAAGTAAGAGAGGACCGGCCTTGGAGGATCCAGGGGATTGCTGTGTGCGGTCCCGAGGCATTCGCTAGAGTGTCTCGAATCGGAGAGGAGCTTGCCCCTTGCCTCGACTCATGAAGGAATCCAATTTCCAATACGAAATATGTGGACGTGATTGTATTACTAGTACGGAGACATAGTGGTATAGGTCATTTATGCCGCCTATGATTGATATTTATGATTGAAATCGCTTTTGAAACATATATGCACTAGTAATAATATCAAACACTTTTGGTTAATTCGTATGAAGCATTTTTGGCCATTATAAGGTAAAACCTCTATCGTCCGGCTTGCGTTGCGTTGTGTGATGGGACCTGAGTCTTATAATGGCTTCATTTTATAAAAAGCATTGCGATGATTTAATCATTTACTTTATTTCATGCACTAGCACTCATTGGAGTAAACCCGTTCCGCGAAAGTGGCGTGGTCCTTTGATCTGCCTTATTATTGTTGTTAAGAAGTTAAGTAGATTTCTCATACCAGTCCCATGACTGACTCGTAGTTTGTTTCACCTTGCAAACTCGGGTGCCCTCATTTTCACACGGGCAGCCTAGTTACAGGTTTCTAACGCACTTTTGCCTCATGGCGAGCCTTGACTACACCGTGCTGACTTGGATTTTCTCCGCCATTATTGTATCTATATTATGATTCCGCCATTGCCAATGTAGACTGATATTTATTTTGTGTACTCTTTATGTATGATTCCACCTCAGGCAATGGTGACTGATTATGTATCATTATGCACTAAGTTGTATCCTGTACTGTGCTTCTCTGATGTGATGATATCAATATGATTCCGCTGTCATATGTGTGTAAATTATACTATTTTCTGTTTATGCTATAATCTGTGATCTGCTAATGATGATTAATGCGTTATATTCCAATGATTATCCTTAACACCGTGTCACGGGGTTTTGGGATCGTCACAAATGATTTCCTGGGTATTGATCTGATGTTGGTTTCGGCCTTCGAGGTTAATACTTAAGGAATTGTTCTCTTACTAATTTACGGTTAAAGACTGATTGGATTTTGGGTTTGTTGTGAAATGTGTTTTCAACGACATTCGTTCTTTAACCCGAATTACAGTGAAATAAGATTTGGAATTTATAAATCTTTTTATTAAGATTTAACAGGAATTTTCCAAAGTAAAGTTTTCCAATTTAATATATTTAATTGGAATTGAATTGAAATTGGTCTTTGGTTTATCGTGAACGGTGTTTTAAATAACACTGGTTCTTTAACCCGATTAACAATGGAGTTAAGAGAATCAGAAATTAACTGGAGATTAGTTAAGTTGAATGGTTTCCTGGGTATTGATCTGATGTTGGCTTCGGCCTTCGGGTTTAATACTTAGGGGATATTTCAATTGCTAATTTACGATTAGAGGCTGATAGAATGGAATATGATTTGGGTTTATCGTGAACTGTGTTTTAAATGACATTAGTTCTTTAACCCAGTTAAAGATAGAATAGGTTTGAATTGAAATCCAAAGGAAGATCAAAGAATAAATTTTAAAAAATTTATCTTTGATAAAATTAACGGGAACCTTTCCCAAAATATGTGAAAATTTGAATAAAAGAATATTAAGAATTGGAATAAGGCGTATGTTGTGTTTTTATAACACTTGTTTAATATATACGCGAGTTATTCGGAAAGACCGAGTTTATACCCATTCTGAATAACTGATTCGACGATATATCGACGTTGAAAACGGTTGTTGAAGACCGGAGGTCTCAACATCGTTTGGATGACTACTGATGTCTTGATTGGGCCGTACACCCAAGCCAAGGTAATAAGTGGTGATCGTCTATGCGTACTTGGAGATCGACGGAAATGCGAGGACCTCTCCCTTGTATTGGACATATGGAGGAGGAATAAGGTGCCTCCGGTTTCGTTCAGACCCAGAACAGACTTATCAATGGATTGTGTGTCTGACATTGGATTTTATTCTGTGCTGATTGATTTCTATTAAATATATGTCTGTTTGGCGGCGGAGAATTTATTCTCTTGCTTAAAGCCTTCTCTGAGACGTACGAGCTCAGAGGTTATATATCGATAGATATTAGTCGCATGGCATGAATTGCCTGTGTGGCATGCTGAGATGCAGTGATCAAGGCTTTTGTTGGAAAGCAGAGTCTTGTGGTTGATGATCAAAGCACGGCTTTAATACAGCGTAGCTTTGTGTATGGCGTTAATTCGCGAGCCTCACACCTCGGTATGAGTCAAAAACGGGATCGTGACTGCCAGGAGTGCACGACGTTTCTTTCTAGCTATGGGTGATGTCAGCGTTTTACTCGCCCTGACATCGTTGTTATTTTACCTATGTGGTTTTTGGATTGCGAGGCACCTCGGATATAGGTCCGATAGGACCGAGAAACGTGTGTTCAGGAATAACCGATCCTCAAACGTAACGAAGGACCGGCGCTGAAGATCCAAGGGTTACCCAGAGTGTGTAGTCCTAATACGTTTGCTAGAGTGTCTCGAAGCGGTGAGGGGCCATCCCTGGCCTCAACTCATGACGGAAATCCAATTTCCAATACGTGACATTTCGGTTTTGATTGTAGAGCCTAGTATTGGCGACATGATAGATGGTATCCATGCGGCCTATGAATGATACATTTATATTTGAAGTTGTTTTCATACACTTTACACTATAATAGTATCAAAATAATTTGTTTTAAATGTACCAAGCATGTTCGACTGTTATAAGGGAAAACCCTATCCTCCGGCTTGCGTTGCATTATGTGAAGGGACATGGGTCTTATAATAGCTTCATTTTTCCAAAAACATTGCGTTATTTATTCTATGCACTTGTATTCTCGGGAGCAAACCCGTTCCGTGTTATACGGCGTGGTCCCTTGAATTACTCTCTTTCAAAGTAAAGTTTGAAATAACTGTTTTAGTTCTCACACTAGTCACATGACTGACCTGGAGTTTATTGTTTTAACCTAAACTCTGGGTGCCCCTATTTTCCAAACGGGCACCTAGTAGTTTTGTTTTTGCAGATTTATATTCACAGGATCCTGGTTTACAGCTGGAATGATATTCGGAAAGCTCTGTATCCGTTTATCCCTTTCAGTTGTATATTGAATTATTTTTCCGCTCATATGTAATGTATTGTAATATCTAATATTTCGCTGATGTATAATATTTATTCATACTCTGTATAGTCTTGTATTCTGATGGAATTGTTGTAAAAAGTTCTTCTATTTGTGTTCTTATTCGTCTTGTCCTCAACTCAATCCGTGCTTTCCTTCACGGGGAAGTTCGGGTTGTGTCAGGTTTTCTGGTCCAAAAATATAAGTGTCTACACCACAAAGCCAAAGCCCAAATCCGAGCCCGAACTGGGTCGAGTCGGTCTGTCGCGTGCGCATGTATGGTGGTCATGATGCATGGTCTCCCCCCTCACAACAAAGCATGTGTTGGGAGCCCCAAGGCCCCAACTTGACTTCCCAGAAACAAGTATAAATACATGCTTCTTTCATATAGTCCCATGATGTGGGACTATTCACATATAGGAGTCATTCATACACTTATTCAACATTTTTAATAATTCACCTAATGTTTATAAAAATATTTCCAACAATACCCCACTTGAGTTTTTAAAAATATTGTCGAGCAGTTTCTAAAAAAAACCTAAGATTGTGCATAAACAAAGGTGTCATCCGACTTGAACCTTTGCATAGTGGACAAGATTCAGTTTTTACTAGAGTGACACATAGTCTTGAACTCTATTCCTGACATCAAACCACATACAACCTTTTCTATAGTGCAATCAAATAAGCCCATGCATTTATGGCCATGCACGTCTACCCTAGTTTAGTGAATGCTCTAGAAGTTTTGCCCAAAACTCCATAGGAAACGGCTACATTTCCACATTCACAAAGGTGAGTCTACAAAGAGCACTCCTGAAGGTAGGTACAGTAACACCCCGTATTTCTGTAAACATTAAAGTAACGAATTAAAGAATAATTAATTAAAAATGTGAGAATTAAGGGAAACGGGTTACGCCATTGCATTCTTCTCGGAATTCTACTTGAGATAGAGTCCGAGTTGCGTAAATAGGACTCTGTATGAAGGAGTTATGACCTTCAGAAGATTCAAGAATTTAAATAAACGGCTCAGATTAAGGTTCAGAAAATTCAAATTTCGAAATCAGAAGCAGAAGCGGGCTGGGCGGGAATTTTCCCTCCCAAGGCCAGGTCGACCAGGAGGTCGACCTCCCCCCATACAGGTCGACCAGGGGGTCGACCTCCCCCTTAGGCCAGATCTGAAACCTGACGTGTTTCTTTGTGTGACGATTTGCTGTGTCATTAGGGCTTGTGTGGCAAGTTCTGGTTGGTTCTCTTAGGTTTGAATGGCTTTGATTGGCCCTAGGTTTTCTATATAAGCAACATAAATTTAAACCCTAAGCCAAACAAAAATATTCCTAAGACCATCATGCTGTCAATACTCAACCTAAAGTAGCCTCCATTCTCCTTCAACTAGTAAGTAAGTTAGGAATTACAAATCTAATCTAATTCAACTAAGAGAATTCAATGTCTACAACAAAGGAGAGCTATTCAATTTCAGAATACAGATCCCAGAACACAAGACTAGTCTCCTTTTTGTTAGTCCAGTTATCATTTTGACCTAAACGATATTAGAATCGTGACTAAAATAAATGGATGTAGAACAACGCCTAATGTAAATTTATGCCTATCCTTTTTGCTAAAACTGAATTGATTAAGACTATGACTCTTATCATGTTAAGTTTGTGATCATTTTGTATGTAATTTGATGACAAATGTTAAATGCTTGGCAATGAATCCATATGTTGTATAAATTGGCAATGACATATATGTTGTGTAATTTAGCGATGACATATTATGTTGTATACTTTGGCGATGACATATCATGTTGAATAAATTGGCGATGACATGTTATGTTGTATAATTTGGCGATGGCATATCATGTTGTGTAATTTGGCGATGACATTGTATGATTTAGTAATGATACCTATATGTTGTATGTCAATTGGGAATTTTGCTATGTTTATGCAAGTTCAACCATGTTCACATATATGACGAGAACTACATGCTAATTTGCAAGTTCACAACTACATGCCTAATTTTAAGTTTATGTAATTCTATGTAAAACCCCTATTTCACGATTCATGTTGAGTAGATCTAAATTTGCAAGTTCATAATTAAATGTATATTGTTCTACGCCAAATTCATATGACACATGTGTAGTTAGATCCATATTTTTTTTATGATGTTGGAATATTACATGTTTGTAATGACCCGCATTTTCCATGGGTATAATTAATTTATTTAATTGTTTAAAATAGTGATTTAGGGAATTAAATCGTCGTTAATTAAATTATAGTGAATATTTAATTAAATTAAATAATATATTTAATTCAGAAATAATCAAAAATATTGGAAATCACAATATTCTGTGAACGGGGTCGTCCCTAAGATTTAATTCAGCTTAGAGTTGAATTATTTTGACGAATATATTCAATCGACGACAGTTGAACGTATAGTTTATAATATATTTATAAACGAGCTCGAAATGGCGCTGCAGTTCGCTATTTGGCAATTTGAACTTCAACTGAATATACAGGATTCGTTTTAAGCCGGATTTCTGTGAAACAAGAAACGTGTGGAGCTGGTGGACTATATCTTTCTAGTGGAAGAGAAAAATCGGGATTTCGTCGTGTGGATTTTGATTTATGTCCAAATCAAATTTTAAAATAGTCGCTATAGAATCGTTTATCGACCGTAACAGTTTATTCGATATAAGTAGATACCGGTTTCGAATTTAGACTAGATTCTATTGAGACGTAGTGATAATTTAATTTTTAAAATTTTACTGTAATTTTTAATTAATTAAATAAGCAACTTTTTATTTGGAGTATTTTGCACCCTTAATCAACGATTTTGGGGTTTCACAATATGAGTTAATCTACCGGTATTATTATATTTTTGGGACCGTGACACACTGTACGTCACAATGGTATTTTTGTTTTTGTCTATAGCAATCCGTAAGCAAACAGAATTTTATGTAATGAATACCGATATTTTTCTCGATTGGTTTAAAAGCATGTATAATTTCAGTCTGCGGTATGCGAGTCGTGAACGAACTCAACTTGTATACTGTTTGGTCAGCAACTCAACATCTCTTCGTGAAGGCTATTTTTGGTGTTTGGATTCTTGGTCTATCATACGGCTTGGTCTATCACGTGTAGGACTGTTTACCACGAACTAAGATATTTCCGCTTATATTATATATATATACCATTACTTTACTGTTAAGAAATCACCCTATATAATACCCTTAGGGATTTAAACCTAGCTAGAAACTCATTTTCTCGGCCAAATTTGTAGCCGCCGGTTTCATTCTCTCAAACAAGGAAAACGTGGAGATTGGTCCTCCACAAAACCCAAAAGAAATTCGAAATAAAAAATCAAAGTTAAATCTAAATCGAGATACAGATATATTCTAAAAGCTTATGCGTCCTCCTCGTTTCTATGTCATTTTACTGGGATTCGGCTAACTTTGTTTTCTCTGGGAGTAACAGTATGGATTTGCGTTGGTTAGGGCTCATGTTGGTGTGCGATTCAAGCTTTAATATAGTTTGTTTTAAGTTCGAACTTCATAGGGGTCGCTCGGTTTTCTGTGGTGGCGTCGAGCTCGCCTGGACATCAATGGAAATGGGGGGACTCGAGTTCGAGCTGATTGGGGTCCGGTGATGTAAGTCGAGGCTGATGGCGGTTCAAAGGATTGAGAAATCTTGGTTTTCAAACAGTATGGAAGTCAACGAAATCGAAGGAGATGAGTGTAAATTTCCGAATCCATTTATGGGAAGTGTTATTTCAGTACGTTTTTTTCTTGATTATAATTCCAGTATTGTTGTGGGAAGGTATTCGTAGGGTGATGTCCGGATGTTATGCATAGAGTGATGAAGATTGTGGTGGTCTTGGTTAATGTGGTTTTGGTGAAACAAGATGAAGGGTGTGTTTGAGCGGATGATTTTTGTATGTAGATGGATGGATGGGGAGCATTTGAAAATGGTGTGCTTTTGTATAACCTGAAATATGAAGAGGGAGTCCAGGAAAAGGGAAATGGATGAAACAAGGACTGATGGAACGGTATCGAAAATACTATATGCCTGGGAAGTTTGGAAAGATTCAGAACTCGTGAGAATTTCAGAGAAAATATAACGCCTCATCCGAATCAACAACCGTTATTCGTTATTTAACGATAACTGTCCAATGTGAGTAAAACTCACCAACTCTGAACAGTTTATATTTTCATGTTGTATTTTTAGAACTGTTAGATATTGACTGATTGACTGTGTGTTGAGCGTTTGATTGAACTGCTAGTCAGTTAGTTGAATTTTATATTGATTCTGTTTATCACAATATATCATATGGAACTGCAAGTGATGTAAATTTTATTGTGTAACATCTGTGGATGCAGGAGAACAGGTTGGAGGAATCCGACTGGATTCATCAACAGTTATTTTATTGTTTTTCATATATTTTGATATATGATGTGAATTATAACCTGTGGTTGATTGTGTGAGTATGGACGATATTGAACATCGTGATTTGATATGATTGGATACGATAACATACCGGAATGTAGATAATGGAATTTTCAAAGTGATTTGAAAATAGCATATTTATAAAATGGGATATTTATAAATAAGAGATAATTATAAAGTGGAATATTTATAAATAAGAAATGTTTATAAATTGGGATATTTATAAATAGGAGATATTTGAAAGAAAATAAATTCAAAACATTTCTTTTTGAATGGAAAGGCCTGTGTGGCGAGTTTGGGGATTTTCCCGATGCTCCCGATACAAAGGAGGTTATGGCGAATTTTCCCGGGAATTTAAGGAGTTAGAATATTTCAAGAATAAATTTGAAAAGGAAATATTTGTAAACCATTTACAAATAGAATTGAAAAGAAAACGTTATAAAAGGGAAATCATTTTTTAAGTGTAGAACCGTTATTTAAAAGTAAATCTTTTCAAATGAATAAAACGTTGTTAAAAAGGAAATCTTTATAAAGTAAATCGAATATGGTATTCGAGGTTAGTTAATCGAATATGGTATTCGAAGTTAGTTAATCGAATATAGGTATTCGAAAGGAGAAATCGAATATGGTATTCGAAGTTAGTTAATCGAATATGGTATTCGAAGTTAGTTAATCGAATATGGTATTCGAAGTTAGTTAATCGAATATGGTATTCGAAAGTTAGTTAATCGAATATGTTATTCGAAAGGGGTTAGTCAAGTCGAGTTAGTCAAATAGAGTTAATCAGTTAGAGTTAATCAGTTAGAGTTAACCAGTTGGAGTTAATTAGTTAGAGTTAATCGATTAGAGTTAAAACGAACTAGAGTTAATCAAATATAGTTATTTGAGACAGAGTTAGTCAAACATAGTATTCAGGATAAGTTGCCATCTTGTACGACTGCTAGCGTAATTCGCAGGGCTGTAAATAGCCTACGGTGGTCGGATGTTTCCTGAGGGAATCAGGCGTAACCATTGTGATCGCTGCGATCTAGAGTCAAGCGAATGGAGTTAAATCGAATATTAGTTATTCGATATGAGTAATCAAGTTATGATAATCAAGTTAAGATAATCGAGTTAAGTTAGCAAGTTAAGTTATCAAGTCAAGATGATTGAGTCAAATGATTAAGTTAAGATAATCGAGTTAAGATAATCGAGTTAAGTTAGCAAGTTAAGTTATCAAGTCAAGATGATCGAGTTAAGTAAATAAGTTCAGTTCGTCGAGTTAAATTAATCGATGTTAGTTTCATCGAAAAGAATTAATCGATGTTAGTTCCATCGAAAGGAGTTATCGATGTTAGTTTCATCGAAAGGAGATATTGATGTTAGTTTCATCGAAAGGAGATATTGATGTTAGTTTCATCAAAGGAGTTATCGATGTTCGTTTCATCGAAAGGAGTTATCGATGTTAGTTTCATCGAAAGGAGATATTGATGTTAGTTTCATCGAAAGGAGTTATCAATGTTAGTTTCATCGAAAGGAGATATTGATGTTAGTTTCATCGAAAGGAGATATTGATGTTAGTTTCATCGAAAGGAGTTATCGATGTTAGTTTCATCGAAAGGAGATATTGATGTTAGTTTCATTGAAAGGAGATATTGATGTTAGTTTCATCGAAATGAGTTATCGATGTTAGTTTCATCGAAAGGAGTTATCGATTTTAGTTTAATCGAAGTGAGATTTTTAAATATGAGATATTTGAAAAGAAAGAGTTATCGAATATTAGTTATTCGAAGAGAGATTATCGAATATCGTTTATTCGAGAAGGAGTTAGTCGAATATAGGTTATTCGAAGAAGAGTTAATCAAATAGAGATTTCTCGAAGAGAGTTAATCGGCAAATTCGATTATATCGAATTCGGGAAAGTACTTATACTTTCCAGTGTTTAAATAGAGATTTATTTATATTTAAATAAATAAGTGTTAGGTTAATTATTCACTAATAAGAATAGAAGTTATAATTAAAGTTAGATAATTCGAAAGGAGGGATTTTAACGTTACCGTTATAACCAAAGCCGCTCAAAATCCGGGTCGTTACAGTTGGTATCAGAGCTTAAGTTAAGAATTACTTGGCTCTGTGGCGTGACTCGGTAGAGATTGGGTTAGTAACACCCTAGATTGAGTTTGAGTGTATATATATGAGTGCGTATTTGTATTTGGTATAAAAATGGTTTTATATTGTGGGGATTCATTGGCTGAGTTGTTTATGAGTTCTGGTCGATCAGTTTGATCCACTGTATCGGTAGGAGTAAATAAATACTTGAATACGATGGACCGACACAGTATGGATATGTGATGTATTATCATATATAGGTTGTGATTATAATCAAATGAGATTATAAAGTGAAATGGTTATATATAACCAATCAGAAGCATATAAGTAAAGTATATGAAATGAGATAAATTAAATATGAATTTAAATCAGATTTGGAATTAAAATAAGGAAATTTTAAGTTCCTGGGAGATTTTGAAATGTTTTCAAAATGGAAGTATATAGTAATGGTAATTGAAAATGATATAGTATTGAAATCACTTGAGTCGCTGGGAAATAATTCCGATGATGACTGCGCAGTATCATCGGTGTGATTTTCGAGTTTCTAAGAGGTGGATTACTACCAAAGATTTTGATTTGAATTGTTTTAAGAAAACAAGTTGTTTAGAAATTCAAAGGTTTTGAATTGGTATTATGATTTCAAATTTGATTTGAAATTTACCCAGGAATTTAAGTTCTAAAAATTAAAATTTAACTAATGAAGTTAAATAAAATGAGATGGTAAAAACAAATTGAAATTTAACTTGAGCATAGTTAAATAGAATTGAATTGGATTAGAGAATAATCTGTTATGGAATTGGGTTGATAAGTCAATAATTTGGAATTTGATATTGGGGTTCAAATGAAAGTCGATTTGGATTTGAGGATATGAACTGATTGGAATTTGATTGAGATAACACTGGTACATGCTGAGTTGATAGCATATGGAAGTGGTAGAGTTGATATGCCCAACAAAGAGGTACAAGTTTATATTTTATATGAGTTTGGAATTTTTGAGCTGAATTGGCAAGCCGTTTGGCATTTTGATTTTCTTTTGGGTTGAAGAAGGCCCAGAGAGGCGAGTTGGAGTTTGAGCTAGTGACCAGTACAAAGGAGGTGCTGGTGAAATTTTCCGAAAATTTAAAGTGTTAGAAAATTTTCAGAATTTTTGAAAATTTTAGTTAGTCGGAATGAATAAATATTTTAGTCGATATTAATTGGTTCAGTTGAAATCAGAAATAAGGGGTAAACAAATCTTAGGAATTCCAATAGATAGGGTCGTCCTCTAACTTAGCAATTTCGAGGACGAAATTATTTTAAGTGGGGAAGAATGTAATGACCCGCATTTTCCATGGGTATAATTAATTTATTTAATTGTTTAAAATAGTGATTTAGGGAATTAAATCGTCGTTAATTAAATTATAGTGAATATTTAATTAAATTAAATAATATATTTAATTCAGAAATAATCAAAAATATTGGAAATCACAATATTCTGTGAACGGGGTCGTCCCTAAGATTTAATTCAGCTTAGAGTTGAATTATATTGACGAATATATTCAATCGACGACAGTTGAACGTATAGTTTATAATATATTTATAAACGAGCTCGAAATGGCGCTGCAGTTCGCTATTTGGCGATTTGAACTTCAACTGAATATACAGGATTCGTTTTAAGTCGGATTTCTGTGAAACAAGAAACATGTGGAGCTGGTGGACTATATCTTTCTAGTGGAAGAGAAAAATCGGGATTTCGTCGTGTGGATTTTGATTTATGTCCAAATCAAATTTTAAAATAGTCGCTATAGAATCGTTTATCGACCGTAACGGTTTATTCGATATAAGTAGATACCGGTTTCGAATTTAGACTAGATTCTATTGAGACGTAGTGATAATTTAATTTTTAGAATTTTACTGTAATTTTTAATTAATTAAATAAGCAGCTTTTTATTTTGAGTATTTTGCACCCTTAATCAGCGATTTTGGGGTTTCACAATATGAGTTAATCTACCGGTATTATTATATTTTTGGGACCGTGACACACTGTACGTCACAATGGTATTTTTGTTTTTGTCTATAGCAGTCTGTAAGCAAACAGAATTTTATGTAATGAATACCGATATTTTTCTCAATTGGTTTAAAAGCATGCATAATTTCAGTCTGCGATATGCGAGTCGTGAACGAACTCAACTTGTATACTGTTTGGTCAGCAACTCAACATCTCTTCGTGAAGGCTATTTTTGGTGTTTGGATACTTATTCTATCATACGGCTTGGTCTATCACGTGTAGGACTGTTTACCACGAACTAAGATATTTCCGCTTATATTATATATATACCATTACTTTACTGTTAAGAAATCACCCTATATAATACCCTTAGGGATTTAAACCTAGCTAGAAACTCATTTTCTCGGCCAAATTTGTAGCCGCCGGTTTCATTCTCTCAAACAAGGAAAACGTGGAGATTGGTCCTCCACAAAACCCAAAAGAAATTCGAAATAAAAAATCAAAGTTAAATCTAAATCGAGATACAGATATATTCTAAAAGCTTATGGCGTCCTCCTCGTTTCTATGTCATTTTACTGGGATTCGGCTACCTTTGTTTTCGCTGGGAGTAACAGTATGGATTTGCGTTGGTTAGGGCTCATGTTGGTGAGCGATTCAAGCTTTAATATAGTTTATTTTAAGTTCGAACTTCATAGGGGTCGCTCGGTTTTCTGTGGTGGCGTCGAGCTCGCCTGGACATCAATGGAAATGGGGGGACTCGAGTTCGAGCTGATTGGGGTCCAGTGATGTAAGTCGAGGCTGATGGCGGTTCAAAGGATTGAGAAATCTTGGTTTTCAAACATTATGGAAGTCAACGAAATCGAAGGAGATGAGTGTAAATTTCCGAATCCATTTATGGGAAGTGTTATTTCAGTACGTTTTTTTCTTGATTGTAATTCCAGTATTGTTGTGGGAAGGTATTCGTAGGGTGATGTCCGGATGTTATGCATAGAGTGATGAAGGTTGTGGTGGTCTTGGTTAATGTGGTTTTGGTGAAACAAGATGAAGGGTGTGTTTGAGCGGATGATTTTTGCATGTAGATGGATAGATGGTGAGCATTTGAAAATGGTGTGCTTTTGTATAACCTGAAATATGAAGAGGGAGTCCAGGAAAAGGGAAATGGATGAAACAAGGACCGATGGAACGGTATCGAAAATACTATATGCCTGGGAAGTTTGGAAAGATTCAGAACTCGTGAGGATTTCAGAGAAAATATAACGCCTGATCCGAATCAACAACCGTTATTCGTTATTTAACGATAACTGTCCAATGTGAGTAAAACTCACCAACTCTGAACAGTTTATATTTTCATGTTGTATTTTTAGAACTGTTAGATATTGACTGATTGACTGTGTGTTGACCGTTTGATTGAACTGCTAGTCAGTTAGTTGAATTTTTATATTGATTCTGCTTATCAGAATATATCATATGAAACTGCAAGTGATGTAAATTTTATTGTGTAACATCTGTGGATGCAGGAGAACAGGTTGGAGGAATCCGACTGGATTCCTCAACAGTTATTTTATTGTTTTTCATATATTTTGATATATGATGTGAATTATAACCTGTTGTTGATTGTGTGAGTATGGACGATATTGAACATCGTGATTTGATATGATTGGATACGATAACATACCGGAATGTAGATAAGGGAATTTTCAAAGTGATTTGAAAATAGCATATTTATAAAATGGGATATTTATAAATAAGAGATATTTATAAAGTGGAATATTTATAAATAAGAAATGTTTATAAATTGGGATATTTATAAATAGGAGATATTTGAAAAGAAAATAAATTCAAAACATTTCTTTTTGAATGGAAAGGCCTGTGGGGCGAGTTTGGGGATTTTCCCGATGCTCCCGATACAAAGGAGGTTATGGCGAATTTTCCCGGGAATTTAAGGAGTTAGAATATTTCAAGAATAAATTTGAAAAGGAAATATTTGTAAACCATTTACAAATAGAATTGAAAAGAAAACGTTATAAAAGGGAAATCATTTTTTAAGTGTAGAACCGTTATTTAAAAGTAAATCTTTTCAAATGAATAAAACGTTGTTAAAAAGGAAATCTTTATAAAGTAAATTGAATATGGTATTCGAGGTTAGTTAATCGAATATGGTATTCGAAGTTAGTTAATCGAATATAGGTATTCGAAAGGAGAAATCGAATATGGTATTCGAAGTTAGTTAATCGAATATGGTATTCGAAGTTAGTTAATGAATATGGTATTCGAAGTTAGTTAATCGAATATGGTATTCGAAAGTTAGTTAATCGAATATGTTATTCGAAAGGGGTTAGTCAAGTCGAGTTAGTCAAATAGAGTTAATCAGTTAGAGTTAATCAGTTAGAGTTAACCAGTTGGAGTTAATTAGTTAGAGTTAATCGATTAGATTTAAAATGAACTAGAGTTAATCAAATATAGTTATTTCAGACAGAGTTAGTCAAACATAGTATTCAGGATAAGTTGCCATCTTGTACGAATGCTAGCGTAATTCGCAGGGCTGTAAATAGCCTACGGTGGTCGGATGTTTCCTGAGGGAATCACGCGTAACCATTGTGATCGTTGCGATCTATAGTCAAGCGAATGGAGTTAAATCGAATATTAGTTATTCGATATGAGTAATCAAGTTAAGATAATCAAGTTAAGATAATCGAGTTAAGTTAGCAAGTTAAGTTATCAAGTCAAGATGATTGAGTCAAGTGATTAAGTTAAGATAATCGAGTTAAGATAATCGAGTTAAGTTAGCAAGTTAAGTTATCAAGTCAAGATGATCGAGTTAAGTAAATAAGTTCAGTTCGTCGAGTTAAATTAATCGATGTTAGTTTCATCGAAAAGAATTAATCGATGTTAGTTTCATCGAAAGGAGTTATCGATGTTAGTTTCATCGAAAGGAGATATTGATGTTAGTTTCATCGAAAGGAGTTATCGATGTTAGTTTCATCGAAAGGAGATATTGATGTTAGTTTCATCGAAAGGAGATATCGATGTTAGTTTCATTGAAAGGAGTTATCAATGTTAGTTTCATCGAAAGGAGATATTGATGTTAGTTTCATCGAAAGGAGATATTGATGTTAGTTTCATCGAAAGGAGTTATCGATGTTAGTTTCATCGAAAGGAGATATTGATGTTAGTTTCATCGAAAGGAGATATTGATGTTAGTTTCATCGAAATGAGTTATCGATGTTAGTTTCATCGAAAGGAGTTATCGATTTTAGTTTAATCGAAGTGAGATTTTTAAATATGAGATATTTGAAAAGAAAGAGTTATCGAATATTAGTTATTCGAAGAGAGATTATCGAATATCGTTTATTCGAGAAGGAGTTAGTCGAATATAGGTTATTCGAAGAAGAGTTAATCAAATAGAGATTTCTCGAAGAGAGTTAATCGGCAAATTCGATTATATCGAATTCGGGAAAGTACTTATACTTTCCAGTGTTTAAATAGAGATTTATTTATATTTAAATAAATAAGTGTTAGGTTAATTATTCACTAATAAGAATAGAAGTTATAATTAAAGTTAGATAATTCGAAAGGAGGGATTTTAACGTTACCGTTATAACCAAAGCCGCTCAAAATCCGGGTCGTTACAATGTTCCACTTTTTCCCCTTTTGTGTATGAGTTAGGCTATGTATCGAGCCTAACATTTTATGTGATTTATGCGAACGTCTAACAGAGGTAACATTGGGAAAGAACATGAAATTACATGTAATTGGCATATTGGATTCATAATCAATGTAAATGGTTTATGGCATAAAGTGGTATAAATTTTTATACCTAAAATTATGAACTTGATTTAAAGGGAAAGTGGGGCTTGACTTGAATGACAATAATTTACATATAAATATAAAGAGGTAAATATGTAAATTTAGAAAAGACGAATATGCCTAACCCGAGGTTAGATTGAGTTACGGTGTAAGACTGCCCGGAACCGCCTGGCACATCCTACAACCGTAACAATATATATCTAATGTGAGAGGTTAGTGCATTGAGCCCAAAAGAACCCGATGTTAGACTGAGTTGCAGTGTAAAACTGCCCGGACCCGACCGACACATCTAGTGGCCGCAACAATACCTGTCTAATGTGAGTGGTTGGTGCTTTAATGAATGAATTAAAGATAAGTCAGGAATGGTAGGGTTAAGTTAATTAAGGCAACACTTAACCAATACAACATGTTAACTAAACTGATGGGTGGGATTAGGTTAACTTGGACACTTAACCAATTTAACATGTTGATTAGGAAACCCTAATAACGGGGACCCATTTCAGCAGTAACCCACATAGATGTATTATGGTACCCTGAACTAGGCAGGGTGGGGCATGATTATTGGGCTGATTCTAAGCAGTCAAAACAACGGTGGTTGGTGTGTTAGTGTAGGTTACGACGGAGTACGGGCATGCACATACTCCGGAGTGGAAAAAGCAGGCACTGGGCATCAGTAGTTATACACTGTGCATCTTGAATCGTGTCAGGTTGCCACCATAGGATTTGATACACCCCATGGTGGTACCAGCACAGGTATCTACAATCGAGTGGGGCCGTATGACAGAAGTAGTAAATGCGTGCGAGTAGGAGCCGATTGATAAAAAGGGATCACTGGGTTTGAACTCATGATGATGGTTGAAATATCTTGTAGGTGCAGAGAATATGGATATGAGTGCGATAGTATGATTTGTTTATCTTGCCTTATCCTATGTTACCTTATTTCTTTGTTATTGTCTTGCGTCCAGTTTATTCATGTCATGTTTCTCTTACCAGTTTACATGCTGAATAATCACTGGACTTACCAGACTTATGTCTGACCTATTTTTCTTTCTCTCACTTTTCTTCCGTTCTCCCCCCTCCCCTCAGGTAGCCAGGGAGGGAATAGCTCAGCTTAATTTGCACCATTCATCTTTCCATGTTTAATGACTCAGTGATGTATAACTTGGAACCTCTTATCTTTGGCTATGGCTTTGGACACACTACTACTTGGGGATTTATGCAATTTTATTGTGTTTTATGCTGCTTTATGTTATAATCAAGATAGAAATTTTGATGTAATGATTTAGAAGTTGTTTTGAGATAAATTGCTGCAATGTTTTTTTATGAACCACGTATGAAATAAATTTAGTTTTTCCACTACTTATATATTTCTGTCTTGTAAATTATCTGTGTCTTTTACCTATAATGCTCCACCAAAGTTAAGGCATTCGCTTTGTGAGTGACCTTAATGAAGGTGGGGTGTTTCACTTGGTATCAGAGCAAAGGTTTACCAGATCAGATAAAAAATTTGAAAACTGTTTTTCAAAAAGAAGTTGAAAGAAGCTAATTTCAAGAAAAAGTGTTGTTTTATTTTAAAAAGGCATAATCCCCCAAAGCCATATGCACTATCTTTCTATCCTTTGTTTTGAATCTTTCCTTTTTCATTTCAGCATGTCTGGGGATCTTAACCTTCCAGGGGGCGTGCCGGTACCTGGCTGGTTCAGAAGGTACCTAGAGGCCAAGGCTAATGTCACAGGCCCAGCAGATGTTCCTCCTCCCCCAGCTGCAGCAGTTCCTCCTCCTCCTCCGCATGCAAATGCTTTCTCAAAAATATGTAGGGTCTTTTGAGCCATGGGTGGAAAGAACTTCAATGGAAATTAATCCCTCGTGGAAGCAAGAAACTGGCTCAAAGAAACTGAGGATTTGTTTGTTATCTTTGAAGTGGACGATAGGCAGAAGATACAGTTGGTCGTGTAGTTGCTTAAAGACGAAGCCTTTTATTGGTGGGAAGTTACTAACGCTGAAAGACCAGTTGAAACTTGGATGGATTTCAGAATGAGGTTTGAAATGAAATTCCTGTCACAAGCTGAACGAAGCCAACAAATGGAGAAGTTCTTAGCTCTCAAACAAGGGAGTATGTCGGCCAAGGAATACGTTAACCAATTCAACCAGCTGGCTAGGTTCGGATTGGAGTTAGTGAACACTCCACATAAGAAGGCTCTCCGTTTTGTTAACGGATTGAATGAGCCACTGCACAGCGTAGCTATGTCCCATATACCTATGGGTGCAACTTATGAGAGACTGGTGGACATGGCATTGTTACAAGAAGAAGATAGGGTTGGCAAGAAAGAGACAAAGGTGGAAGTACCTCAAGATAAGAAAGTGGAAGGATCACAGAGGAAGAAGACAAATTCTAAGAAGGGCGGGAAGAACAACAAACCCCGTGACAAGAGGAAGTGTAATTTTTGTTGCATTCCTGGACATCTGGTTAAGGACTGCAGAAAAAAGAAGAGGAAGATGGGTGGCTGTTTCCATTACGGCGAGACAGGACACATGGCTAAGGACTGCCCAAGAAAGCAAGGGCAAGGGCAGAGAGCTGGATCTACTTCTGGAGGGCAAGTTCACGCTCTCATGGCACCTCCGCAAGCACAAGGTAGAAATATTACTGTTGAGAGTTTAGTTTATCTTTTTGATCATCCTGTTCATACACTCTTTGATTCTGGCGCATCGCACTCTTTTTTATTTACTGCGTTAGTTGAATCTCTGCACCTAGACACCAGTTTAGTAGAGGATCCCTTGGTTGTTTCAAATCCAATTGGGGGCTCAACTTATTTGTCAATGATTTTTTGGATTTGGAAATTTCTATACTAAGTGTTGGGTTTAGAAGTAATGCCTATATTTTGGGCTTCACGGGCTATGGGTTGATTCTAGGCATGGATTGGCTATCCAGTAATGGTGCTATCCTCGATTGTGAAAAGAGAGTGGTTAGATTTTGGCTCACCTCGGTAACACTCTCGAAATATCTTTTAATTCCATGAACCCTGTTATACTTAGTTATCTAGAATCTCCTTATGCGGCTGTTGAGAACTTGCAGTCTGTTAGAGTAGTCTGTGAATACTCGGATGTGTTTGAAGAGGTGAAGGGCTTACCTCCGAAGCGGGAGATAGAATTCCGCATATACCTCGTTGATAATGCAAAACCCGTTGCTTTACCCATTAGACACATGGCTCCAAGGGAGAGGAAAGAAATCAGCAAGCAAGTTAAAGATTTGCTTGTGAAGGGGTTTATAAGGCGGAGTATTTCTGAATGGGGTGCTCCAGTAGTGTTCGCAACTAAAGCGGACGGTTCGCTTCGCCTATGCATGGATTATAGGGAGCTAAATAAGCTGACCAAGAAGAATAGGCACCCACTTCCAAGAATAGATGACTTGTTCGATCAGCTTGTAGGTGCAACGGTTTTCTCCCAACAAGATCTAGCTATCGGGTTTCATCAACTAAGAGTGGATGAAGACAGTATTGATAAGACCACATTTAGAACCCCAGATGGTTTCTTCTAGTGGCTTGTCATGCCTTTCAGCTTGACAAACGCACCCGCTTATTTCGTTGACTTAATGAGCAGGGTGTTCAGGGAGTTCCTTAATAAGTTGTGGTGGTCTTCGTAGATGACATTTTGATTTTCTCAAAGAGTGAGGAAGAGCATGCTTAGCATTTAAAAGAAGTCATGGATACTCCTCGATCACATCAGTTGAAAGCCAAATTCTCCAAATGCCACTTCTGGAGAGAGGAAGTACGGTTTCTTGGACATGTGGTGTCCAAGAAAGGGTTAGCTGTGGACCCCGCAAAAGTAGTTGCAGTGCAAGATTGGAAGGTTCCACCGAATGTGACCGAAGTCCGAAGCTTCCTCGGGTTAGCGGGCTTTTACCAAAAGTTCATCAAAGACTTTGTGAAAATCTTAGCTCCGCTTACGAGGTTGACGAATAAGAACCTAACTTTCAATTGGGATTTGGATTGTGATGTTGTTGTCCGACGATTGAAGAGGGGTCTAACAACAGCACAGTTCTAACATTGCCAGATGGGAGCAAGATGTTTACCGTATACACGGATGCATGTGGTACAGGACTAGGTGCTATCTTGATGCAAGAAGGGAAGGTAGTAGCTTATGGAGGCAGACAGTTGAAAGTACATGAGAAAAACTACCCAACCCACGATCTAGAGTTGGCAGCCATCGTCTTTGCACTTAAGTCTTGGCACCATTATCCCCTAGGTGAGAAGTTTGAATTGTATACTGGCCAAAATCGTTGAAGTACCTTTTCTCGCAGAAAGATCTTAACTTGAGGCAACAAAGGTGGATGGAGTTCTTGGCATCCTACGATTTCGAGATTTCCTTTACCCCTGGCAAGGGCAATGTAGTACCAGACGCCTTAAGTAGAAAGAAGCCGACCTTAAGCCCTCTCTTTATAGAAAGGTTGAGCTTGGAATACATAGCCAACTTTGACTTTAAACCCTCCATCGATCATGTGACTGGTTTGTTAGCATTGCTAGAAGTGCGGCCTACTCTTTTGGACTTAGTAGGAACCGCGCAACGTGAAGACCCTCAGCTAGTTGATGTGATGGATAAGTTAATTAGGGGTGAGACTTCTAGTCACCTCAATAGATACTCCATCGATTATAAGGGTTGGTTGAGGCGGGATGGAAGGCTATGCGTCCCACAAGCAAGGGATTTGGTGAAGAAGGTTCTCGAAGAGGCACACCATTCCAAGTTGATCATACACCCAGGTGGAGACAAGATGTATAAAGACGTAAAAAGGGTTTTCTTTTAGAATGGCATGAAGAGGGATGTAGCCGAATTCGTCTCTAAGTGCTTAGTATGCCAACAAGTCAAGGTGGAGCAAAAGTAGCCTGGTGGCTTGCTTCATCCTCTAGAGGTCCCACAGTGGAAATGGGATAGCATTTCAATGGACTGCCTAGGCCAAGAAGGGGCAATACTAGTATTTGTGTAATAGTGGACATGCTCACAAAAAGCGCTCACTTTATACCAGTTAAAAGTAGAAGGACTGCCTCATCTTTAGTATCCATTTATCTTAAAGAGATAGTTCGACTCCATAGGATACCCTCCAGCATTGTGAGTGACCGAGATCCTATTTTTACGAGCAAGTTTTGGAAGAGCTTGCAAGAGGCTGTAGGCACACTGCTATGCTTAAGCACGACCTATCACCCCCAAATCGATGGTCATACGGAAAGGGTGAAGAGAGTATTAGAGGACCTCTTGAGATTATGCATTCTTGACTTTGGAGGAACATGGGAAGATAATCTTCCATTGGTGGAGTTTGCCTACAACAATAACTACCAAGCCACCATAGGCATGGCACCCTTCGAAGCTTTATATGGAAGACCATGCCGATCACCAACTTGTTGGTGGGAGTCTACAGACAAGCTCATACTTGGACCAGATATGATTAGAGAAACTTCAGAGAAAGTGGAATTGACACAAAGATAAATGAAGACTGCCCAAGACAGACAGAAGTCCTACGTAGATAAAAGAAGGACCGACTTTGAGTTTGAGGTTGGAGACAGGGTTTTCCTTAAAGTATCTCCTTTAAGGAACGTCGTTTGTTTAGGATCCACAGGAAAGTTGGCACCAAGATTTGTTGGGCCGTTTCCTATCATTGAAAGGATTGGAAAGATGGATTACAGTGTAGAGCTGCCCAAAAGATTGGCTGGAGTTCATAATGTCTTTCATGTTTCTCACCTACGGAAGTGCTTACATGAGTCTGCGGAAGTGGTGGAACCAAGCATATTAGAGGAAGTAGAAGTAGAACAAGAGGCGGCTGTGAGAAGAGTTCCAACTCGTATCTTGGGTACAAAAGTCAAAAAGCTACGCAACCGTGAAGTCAGACTTGTTAAAGTTCAATGGAGTGACACTGAGGAAGACGCGACTTGGGAGACTGAGGCCAAGATACGCGCAGCCTACCCTTTTCTTTTTTAGGGTATATCTTTGTTCTCTTTTTTTTTTCCTCAAGTTTATTCATGCTCATATCTATCTTTTTTTAGTATTTCCTTAGCATTATTCTCGATCCTTAGGTAGAAACCAATGGATGTAAACATGTATTTGAAACATGTTATGACTGATGTTTGCAACTGGTTGCAAGTGATTGCTAGTGGTTGCTCGTGGATGCATATACACACGCATTAGGTGTTAGATCGGCTCGGTCACTTTCATATTGCATATGCATATATGTACTTGTATACGATTGAAACATGATGTGTTATCATGTGGATGTTGCATTTGTATGAATGATTGTTCACTCATGTAGAAAGTATGATTAGGGATGATTGCATACACCATGGACTCATGGCACCGACATGACTTGCATTAAGGAGGTCAACTGAATCAGTAGACCGCCTGATTTTGCATTAGATAAGGACATGTACACACACTATGCATATGATCATGAAGCATTAGAAGTATTTTTAAGGACAATGGACGCCTGTGTTTGATGGTTGAGTAGATGGACGATTCGATGGTAGGATATACGTTCTTCTTGACTCGAAGATTTCGGGGATGAAATCCTTTAAGGAGGGGAGAATGTAACACCCCGTATTTTCTGTAAACATTAAAGTAACGAATTAAAGAATAATTAATTACAAATGTGAGAATTAAGGGAAACGTGTTATGCCATTGCGTTCGTCTCGGAATTCTTCTTGAGTTAGAGTCCGATATTGCATAAATCAGACTCCGTATGAAGGATTTATGACCTTCAGAAGATTCAAGAATTTAAATAAATGGCCCAGATTAAAGTTCAGAAAAATCAAATTTTGAAATCAGAAGCAGAAGCGGGCTAGGCGGGAATTTTCCCGTCCAAGGCCAGGTCGATCAGGAGCTCGACCAAGGGGTTGACCTCCCCCCATACAGGTTGACCAGGGGGTCGACCTGGGGGTCGACCTCCCCCTCGGGCCAGATCTGAAACCTGACGTGTTTCTTTGTGTGATGATTTGCTGTTTCATTAGGGCTTGTGTGGCAAGTTCTGGTTGGTTCTCTTAGATTTGAATGACTTTGATTGGCCCTAGGTTGATCTGACAGCTCATATTAAATCAAACTTCTATATAAGTAACGTAAATCTAAACCCTAAGCCACACAAAAATATTCCTAAGACCATCATGTTGTCAATACTCAACCTAGAGTAGCCGCCATTTTCCTTCAACTAGAAAGCAAGTTAGGAATTACAAATCAAGTCTAATTCAACTAAGAGAATTCAACGTCTACAACAAAGGAGATCTATTCAATTTCAGAATACAGATCCCAGAACACAAGACTAGTTTCCTTTTTTGTAAGTCCAGTTATCATTTAGACCTAAATGATATTAGAATCGTGACTAAAATAAATGGATGTAGAACAACGCCTAATGTAAATTTATGCCTATCCTTTTTGTTAAAACTGAATTGATTAAGACTATGACTCTTATCATGTTAAGTTTGTGATCATATTGTATGTAATTTGATGATAAATGTTAAATGCTTGGCAATGAATCCATATTTTGTATAATTTGGCAATGACATGTTTGTTGTGTAATTTAGCGATGATATATTATGTTGTATACTTTGGCGATGACATATCATGTTGAATAAATTGGCGATGACATAGTATGTTGTATAATTTGGCAATGGCATATCATGTTGTGTAATTTGGCGATGACATACCATGTTGTATAATCTGGCGATGACATTTCATGTTGTATGATTTGGTAATGACACCTATATGTTGTATGTCAATTTGGGAATTTTGCTATGTTTATGCAAGTTCAACCATGTTTACATATATGACTAGAACTACATGCTAATTTGCAAGTTCACAACTACATGCCTAATTTTAAGTTTATATAGTTCTATGTAAAACACCTATTTCACGATTCATGTTGAGTAGATTTAAATTTGCAAGTCCATAATTAAATGTATATTGTTCTATGCCAAATTCATATGACACATGTGTAGTTAGATCCATATTTTTTTATGATGTTGGAGTATTACAAGTTCCACTTTTTCCCCTTTTGTGTATGAGTTAGACTATGTATCGAGCCTAACATTTTATGTGATTTATGCGAACGTGTAACGGGGGTAACGTTGGGAAAGAACATGAAATTACATGTAATTGGCATATTTGATTCATAATCAATGTAAATGGTTTATGGCATAAAGTGGTATAAATTTTTATACTAAAATTATGAACTTGATTTAAAGGGAAAGTGGGGCTTGACTTGAATGACAATAATTTACATATAAATATAAAGAGGTAAATATGTAAATTTAGAAAAGACGAATATGCCTAACTCGAGGTTAGATTGAGTTATGGTGTAAGACTGCCCGGAACCGCCCGGTACATCCAGCAACCGTAACAATATATATCTAATGTGAGAGATTAATGCATTGAGCCCAAAGGAACCCAAGGTTAGACTGAGTTGCGGTGTAAAACTGCCCGGACCCGACCGACACATCCAGTGACCACAACAATACCTATCTAGTGTGAATGGTTGGTGCTTTAATGAATGAATTAAAGCTAAGTCAGGAATGGTAGGGTTAATTTAATTAAGGCAACACTTAACCAATACCAACATGTTAACTAGACTGATGGGTGGGGTTAGGTTAACTTGGGCACTTAACCAATTTAACATGTTGATTAGGAAAACCTAGTAACGGGGACCCATTTCAGCAGTAACCCACAATGATGTATCATGGTACCCTGAACTAGGCAGGGTGGGGCACGATTACTGGGCTGATTATAAACGGTCAAAACAACGGTGGTTGGTGCATCAGTGTAGGTTCTGACGGAGTACGGGTGTGCACGTACTCCGGAGTGGATAAAGCAAGCACTGGGCATCAGTAGTTATACACTGTGTCTTGAATCATGTCGGGTTGCCACCATAGTATATTATACACCCTATGGTTGGACCAGCATAAGTATCTACAATCGAGCGGGGCCGTATGACACAAGTAATAAATGCGTGTGAGTAGGAGTCGATCGATAAAAAGGGATAACTGGGCTTGAACTTATGATGATGGTTGAAATATCTAGTAGGTGCAGAGAATATGGATATGAGTGTGATATTATGATTTGTTTATTTTTCCTTATCCTATGTTACCTTATTTCTTTGTTATTGTCCTTCGTCCAGTTTATTCATGTCATGGTTCTCTTACCAGTTTACATGCTGAATAATCACTGGACTTACCAGATTTATGTCTGACCCATTTTTCATTCGCTCTCTTATCTTCCATTTCCCCTCCCCCCTCCCCCTCAGGTAGCCAGGGAGGGAATAACTCATCTTAATTTGGATCGTTCATCTTTCCATGCTTGAAGACTCTATGATGTATAGCTTGGAACCTATTATCATTGGCTATGGCTTTGGACACATTACTACATGGGGATTTATGCAGTTTTATTGTGTTTTATGCTTCTTTATGTTATAATCAAGAAAGAGATTTTGATGTAATGATTTGGAAGTTGTTTTGAGACAATTTGCTGTAATGTTTTGTTATGAACCACGTATGAAATAAATTTAGTTTTTCCGCTGCTTATATATGTCTGTCTTATAAATTATCTGTGTCTTTTACCTACAATGCTCCACCAAAGTTAAGGCATTCCCTTTGTGGGTGACCTTCACGGAGGTGGGGTGTTTCAGGTACTCCACTCCAAATAGAGTATAGATCTCATTAAGAGTTTCTATTAACTCATCCTCTAATCACTTTAGGAATACATGCTTCTTGGTTTATTAAATAGCATGTTCAATTCCTATCATTACACAACTTGTTTTTACCCATTGAACCTAGTTCTTGGAATCTCCAGTCATTTAGTTTGGGTTACCATTGTGCGTGACTCAACAATCTAAGGGCAATAGTCTCATTCTTTTAGAAGAATTAAGGACTTTCTCTCTTGACAGTTCTTTCGTCAAAGGATCTGCCAAATTTCCATTACTACGTACGTAATCAACTCTAACGGTACCTGTGGAAAGTAGTTCTCTAACAGTGTTGTGCTTACGATGTATTTGTCGTCTCTTACCGTTATAATAATGGTTCTGAACTTTTTCAATGGCTGTGGTACTATTGCAATGTATCAACACAGCTGGTATCGGTTTTTCCCATAAGGGAATCTCAACTAGCAGATTCTCAAATACTCTGCTTCTTCACTAGCTGTGGCTAGTGCTATCATCTCAGAATCCATAGTAGATTGAGCCAAAATAGTTTGTTTCTTGGATTTCCAAGAAACAGCTCCTCCAGCGATGCTAAATATAAAGCCACTGGTCGCTTTAGAAACATCAGATAAGGTATTCCAATTTGCTTCAAAATATCCTTCAAGTACAGTTGTAACCTTTTATAATGTAATCCAGGGTTCATAGTTCGTTTAAGGTATCTCATGACCCTTTCAATAGCATGCCAATGCTCTATACTAGGTCTACTGGTAAACCTGCATAGTAATCGCACGACATAGGCAATGTCGGGTCTAGTACAATCAGTGGTATACCGAAGGCTGCCAATGATGCTCGCATAATCAGACTGTTTTACACCTTCACTAGTGTTCTTAAACAACTTTACACTTGGATCATATGGTGTACATACAGGTTTACAGTCAAAGAAATTGTATTTCTTCAGTATCTTCTCAATGTAATGAGTTTGATCCAAAGGAAGTCCCTTTTCTGACCTAGAATTTTAATACCAAGGATTACACTCGCCTCACCTATATATTTCATATCAAATTTGGGAGTTAATAAGGATTTTAATGAGTTTATGGCATGAATGTTTAACCCAAAGATGAGAAGGTCATCTACATAAAGACATATAATAGTGCAAATGTCATTCTCAGATTTGTAATAAATGCATTTGTCACTTTCATTAACTTTAAAACCATTTGAAATGATTAAGTTATCAAATTTTTCATGCCATTGTTTAGGTGCTTGTTTTAAACCGTATAGTGATTTAACTAATTCGCCTACTTTATGTTTGTTGACCCGCCTTTTGGCAAGGCTGTCAACCCATGGACCCATCATAGGATCGTTCAGGGCTCGAGCATGGGCTTGGACAAGCCCAGACATTCATGGCTCGAAGCTCCTTGGCTCAAGGGCTCTTGGATCGAAATATATCATCTCAAAATACCTAGACTAGATGATCTTGAGATCACCTTACACTACTGCAATGACTTGGTCATGAGATCTATTTAATAGCCTACTTACTTGATCCAACTACCTATTTTAAAGCCTATAAACTTGGATCAAGCTATACTTATGATGCCACATATTGGAGGGGACATCTCCACGTAATCATGACTCAGCTCCCTCATCAACTATTCACACGGATCAACCGACACATGGCAACTCGAATTGTTGAAGCCTACCGCCTATAAATACACCATGTTACATAACAAAGAGGACTTTTGGCTGAGATTTGAGCCTGACCTTACAGCTCACGCATGCCCTCCGCAATTCAATCGTGGCTGCCAACCACTTTCACCTCAAAAATACTTGCTATATTCATCAAAAAATACTATGTAATGGAGATCATGACGATCTCATTTATTATATCTCCGACTTTATGATATTATTATAAGAATATAAAGTGGATGTAGGCTCGGTAACGGCGAACCACTATAAAAACGCTGTTGTCTTGCTTTTTCTTGCTTTTTCTGATATTTCTTCATATATCATGCTCAAATCTGACTTTTGGTTGTTGATGACCACTTTTTGGTGTCAACAGTTTGGTGCTTTCACTGAGAAATGAATTCTCAACGTCTTAAGGGTTTTGCTCAACTTTTGGATCACCAAGTCCAAGACAAAATCCTAGTTTCAGTCATCTTCAATAACCATGGTTTCCAATACTTATGTACATGCTTTGGAAAGCAGAAGCAGCAACATCTGCATAAAAAAACGATTTTTTCCAGTTCTGGGTTCGACCCCAGTCGGGTTGACCCTTCCTGGGTCGACATCGACCCGACCAGAGGACCAGCCAGTAGGAATTTCACTTTGGAAAGCTCGCAGTATGTAGCTTGGCCCGGAGTAGGTCGTAGGTGGGAGTGAGATTGGTTCAAACACCCATCGTTATAATGGTGTTCAAGCCCAGATCAACCGACTCTTATGAAACTCTCCAGGTCGACCAACTCTTATAAATATACCAACCCGGATTACTAGCCATTACTGAAGCCCTGCACGTCGAGACGAGACAGGGTCATTTTTAGAAAAAATGCATTTTTTTATCGTCTCAAAGAAGGCTCGATCTTCCGAAAATGAATGAATCGGGCGATGCCCACATTTTGGACCTAACTGGCTAGATAGATCGATGCCGGGACTGTGGGGCCCTGGACCCCACTAGCGCTGCGTCCAGACCTGCTTCACGGCTCGCCTTCGGCTCGGAGCACGGCTTGCCTTCGGCACGGCATATATTTTGACCAATAATAATTGAAAAGACTTATCATCCAAGATTCAGTGGATAGTCCGAGAATATCAACAGCAAGATGGAAACGACCAGGATTCTTACAAGAGACATCACCCTCATTTACTGAGGTTATTCAATCCTAACGACTGCTTCAGTCTTACCAGAAGATCGGCGAGTTAAAAGTTTGAAACACTTAAGCCTGGATGTTTATTGATTGTCTATATATCGGCTCTCATTCCCTGATGTGGAATAAAAGACATAACCGTGGATGGACGAGGCATTTCTACATTCCTAGCCTCCGTATCTCACTTCCTGGCATAGAAAAGACAAAGCTTCTATAAGCATGGATCCATTGTTCTCCTATTGATCACCGCCTTAGCATTAAGATGAGATGCCTCCATTAGCGGTTCTGATCTAACTACCTGACATTTATTCCTTGCCCTTGACGTGGGGGCAAGAAGGCGATTCAAAGGAAAAACACCCTCATCATTCACCCACAAAGGATGTATGTTTGCCTTTATTATCCAATACCCCGATCAAGGTCTGATCGTTCTTGGCATTGCCGCACCATGAGGATTTGAAAAGACTTCCTTCATCAACTAAAGCTTCAGTGGTCATCACATGTCAGAGATGGGACAAGTCAGATTGGATTGGCAAAGGATACGCGATACCATTCTCAATTTGAATAATACTCATTCCCTTAACAGGATTATTTTTTACCCATATCTTTTACCTTTACATGCTTTATGAGTTATTTATGTGACTAATAACTCTTATGAATTTATGTGTGAATGATATAGGTACCTAGAGTCTGGTACTAATCTTACTTCCAATACATACATGCATGCAGAACTACAGAGCATTGCCATAACGAGCCTGACTGATGCGCTTGTTTACAGAACTATATCATCCGTCCGAAGAAAGTTACATAGCTCAAGATGGATCTGACATGACCACCCACTACTCGGCTCATGTGTGGCATGACTCAAGACAATTATGCATTGACTTTTGCATTTCAAAGTCTGAATCTGACTCAGAATGGATGCGGTTCAACCATCCATATGGCCAAATCCTATGCTTGATGCCGTTGGATTACGTGGATCCAAATAGAGGAGGCAACATCGCCCATCAACATACTAACTTTTGAATCATGCATTTTGCCTTTACCTGCTCCTTGAGTAATTGACATGACTAACTCATGCAAATTCGTATATGAATGATGCAGGTACCTGAGGTTTGGTACCAATCACCCTTTCTATAGTTTGATCAGAGGAACGTAAAGTTTGGTGAACGTGATTCAAATATTCACCCGCTTACTCTTGGCCCGACGCCAACAATCTGACATAAATGAAGTTCGATCATCCATTCACTGACTTTTTTGCCCTTGACATAGGAGGCAAGAAAATAAACGCATATGAGTTTGATGTGTGTTATTTTTACATGGGAATACTAATGAGGCCTCTTCATCCTCTAGCCTTTGATTCACTAGGAAAGACATAGAGATGTATTCAGGCGTGACATAATAATCCAGAAGATCGATGACTCCATCCCTTAATCCGACAGGAAGAGCGTAACGATAACCGGGACACGATCCCATAATAACTTTTGCCTTCGACGTGGGGACAAAATAGAAATGTTAAGACAAAGATGAGTATGACTCGACCGCTCTCTAATGATGTCTTTAACTCTTTGCCATGATTCCGACGGGAGGAGTCTAAACTCAACAGGGACATGAACCAACCATTCCTGATGGCGACCTTTGCTCTTGACGTAGGAGCAAAGGGACGATGCCAAGGAAAACGTGACCCGACTGTTTGCCCGACTAACTCTAATCCTCAAAGCTTGGATAGGAGTAAAAAATCTAGGACGAGTGTGATGGGCGCGCCAAGATTTAAGACCACTTGATTGACAACTCTAACCCTGATTGATGAAGGGAGAGTATAAAGGACGAGCCACGACGTCCATAACTCTAACTCTCACGACTTTAGAGAGAGTATAAACATATTGGGTTAGTGTGAATGGTGCACCATGACTTAAGACCACTAAACCCGGAACTCTAACTCTCACAAATTGGGAGAGAGTATAAAAGATGATGCTGCGACGTCCACACAATCTCCATTGCCCTCCGACCGAGGATAGGAGTATAAAAGATTTACGGACCGGATGTCCGGATGACTTAACCTTATTCCCACCGATGCTGGGGGCATGAGCATAAACTTTTGAATTAACTTTAAACACATCATAAATGCAATGCGTGTTTCAAAGGTAAATGGAGGCCACAGACATTATACCTCCAAACTACAACACTCAGTACCTTGACACTTTGATATTTAATAATTCTATGCTAGATGGATTAGCACTCAACATGTTGTCATTTCGAGCTGCAATTTCTTGTGACTTAAAGATCAACTTAGTAGCTTGCAAGACAAAGCGAACTATTCTTTTTCGAATTACAAGTTCATGTACGGATACCAAACACAAACGCGAGGGCCACACTTACATACACCAACAAAGGGTCATGTTCGAAGGGATGACTTCGAATCCTAATTCTAAACTTCCCACACAACTCAATGCAACGACTGAAAGGAGGCATTGAGAGTGGGAGGTTCATTAACACATCACATGACCTAAGGCAATGACCAAAAGAGGGCCTTAAGAGTGATATCTAAAATCGACACGCATACCCATATGTGACTGACCATAGCTCAAGTGCAATGATGAGTTTCACGTTGCAAGTACAATGAATAGAAAATGCAATAGTTCGAGAACTTGGACGACACAATCACTTAAGCTTTAACAGCCATACCTTTTTATGCATGCATGTCTAAATTTGAAATGGGTGTGGTTTGGCCACCTGTCTTTTGCCATTACCCCTGGACTGGGGGCATAACTATTAAAAGTATCTACAACCGCCATAACTTATTTGCATGTACATAACTTATGCTTTGATCTTGACAGGCCGCAAGTGGACCATGAAAGGGGTGCAGAGTGACCATCCATTGACTGATCCCAACCTACTTCCCAATTGAAAGGGGAAGAATGAGAGCATTCGAAGTGACTACAGTCTGACCTCTTGCAGCCCAACTTCGATCCTCAGAGCTTGGATGGGAGAGCAGAAACCAGTATGAGTTGAATACCAACAAATCATTTTGCATCCAACTCTAACTCACGACATGATGAGGAAGTAAGAATAATGAGAATACATGGATTTGAAGTCCGCTACTCAGTCAACCCCTCAATGACTAGGAACGAAGAGTGCAAGCCATGAAAAGCATGAATCTTCTACTCGACTACTCTATGCACATTTTCAACTTCTTAAAGTTTCGTAGGATCCCGAACTACAACAAAAAATGATGACCTCAATGGAACCGAGCATGAAGAACAAGCTCAACAAGAGTATGCTGACTATTTTGGACTATGCTGAAACATGTATAAAGGTACGTCGACTAACTCCCTAATGATGTTCCTTGGCTTGTATTTTTTTATGAGCTGACTCAAGTCTGCAACTAATCAGATAAGAGTAACTAAGTTCATTGACGCTCGATGAAATGATCCTCACTTTCCGACTAAAGTGAAGGAAGAATGCCTAAACAAGTGTAATTCGACTGCTCATATGTTCAACTCTAGCTCTCACTGACTCGAGAGAGAGTATAAAACGACTTGGGTTGGCTAAGACTACAAAACCTGCAACTCTAACCCGAAACAACGACAGAGAGTATAAAGGTTTAGGGGATGGATGTCCGACTGACTTAGCTCGACCCCCACTGACGCTGGGGGCATGAGCACTGGCTTCATTTATAACCCATCGACGATATGGGCATGAGCATCAGCTTACTGACTTTGAACACGTCCTTGACTAGATACGTGATACAAAGGATATATAGCAAACCTTCCGACTATGACAAGGCTTGGGTTACTCACTCAAGTGAGACAACTTATGAGTTCGATAGGACTTGCCTTACTCATTCAAGGGAGATGGCTTATGAGCTAAACATGACTTGGAAGACTCAAATCGTAAGTACATTAAATAGAGAGCAAGACTCACTTTTCTACTGCCTTATGATTTTGACAATCATACTAGACATCGACTCACATGATTTCAACAACATCTCTTACTAACTCGTACATGATCATTGGACCATAAAAGTGAACCGGAGTGATCGTGGTTTTCTGGCTTTATATTGGTAAGATACTACGCGATCATGGATTCCTAGCCTACTATTCCAATGACACAGGAAGTAAAAACCCATATGCGATGTCAAGTTCACATGCCATTTCTGATTTTCTACACTATCTCATGACTTGGATAACCAAACCACGCACTGATTTGTCTGTGACTAATGGTCTGACTTGACCTTATACTTGAACATGGTCTCGACTTGCATAAGAAGATGACACCATTTGGCGAAGATTCTTTATGAACGACCTTGTGTAGAAGCCAGTGGCCCAGCTTGACTTGTGATGATTTCATTCGACCTCTTGACTCGACGAGGCATAAGTGATTACCTGTTCATCTCAACTACTCCAGCTTCGAACTTTGGCTCGATAGGTACCACAGATGGCGGTGTAATGCATGACATGCTATTTGGACAACGAAAAGAAAAAAGAATTCAAGCTTCAGGACTACTCCCAAAGACATGACAATACGACATTGCTTTCCCAAAGATGAATGACATTCCAAAGAGATACAGTTCGGCTTATTCAAAGTACATCCTATCTGCCACACGATGTACTTTGGGGGGCAAAGTGTTGACCCGCCTTTTGGCAAGGCCGCCAACCCATGGACCCATCACAGGATCGCTCAGGGCTCGAGCATGGGCTTGGACAAGCCCAGACATTCATGGCTCGAAGCTCCTTAGCTCAAGGGCTCTTGGATCGAAATATTTCAGCTCGAAATACCTAGGCTAGATGGTCTTAAGATCAGCTTACACAACTGCAGTGACTTGGTCATGAGATCTATTTAATAGCCCACTTACTTGGTCCAACTACCTATTCTAAAGCCTATAAACTTGGATCAAGCTATACTTATGCTGCCACATATTGGAGGGGACCTCTCCAAGTAATCAAGACTCGGCTCCATCATCTGCTATTCACATGGATCAACCGACACATGGCAACTTGAATTGTTGAAGCCTACTGCCTATAAATACACCATGCTACATAACTAAGAAGAGGACTTTTGGCAGAGATCTGAGCCTGGCTTTGTAGCTCATGCATGCCCTCCACAACTCAATCGTGGCTGCCAACAAATACTTGCTATATTCATCAAAAAAGACTATGTAATGGAGATCATGACGATCTCATTTATTATATCTCCGACTTTATGATATTATTATGAGATTATAAAGTGGACCTAGGCTCGTTAATGCCAAACCACTATAAAAACATTGTTGTCTTGCTTTTTCTCGCCTTTTTTGGTATTTCTTCATATAACATGCTCAAATCAAACTTTTGGTTGTTGATGACCACTTTTTGGCGTCAACAATGTTCTTGACCATGTACTACAAATCCTTTAGGCTGGTCCACAAAAATTTCTTCGTCTAATTCACCATTTAAAAAAGAGGTTTTAACATCCATTTGGTGTATTAGTAAATTATGAATGGAAGTACGTGAGATTAATACCCGAATGGATGTTATTCTAGTTACAGGTGAAAAAGTGTCGAAGAAATCTATATTTTCTTTTTTGTTTAAAACCTTAAGCTACTAGTCGTGCTTTATATTTATCAATAGTGCCATCAGTTTTTAATTTCTTTTTAGGTACCCATTTACAGCCTATAGATTTACAACCAGGAGGTAAATCTACCAAATGCCAAGTCTTATTGGTTTCCAAAGAATCCATCACATCATTTATAGCCTCTTGCCAAAAATCGGCATCTAAAGAAGATAAGGCCTCTTGGAGGTTTAAGGGATCCTCCTCTATAGTAAAAGCACAAAAATCTGAACCAAAATCTTTACGGCTTTTGCTCTTTTGCTTCTTCTAGGTTTAGCTACAGAACTTCTATTAAGTTCTGTTCTAATAGGCATACATGATGTGCCCCACTATTCCTTAATTTAAAAGGAAATTTCGTTTCATAAAAATCGACAACATTTGATTCAATTATATTATGTGTATTTAGGTCATAAAATCTGTATGCTTTGCTATTAGTAACATAGCCTATAAATACACTTTCATATGCTCTACTTGCCAATTTTATTCTCTTAGGGTCTGGAATGCGAACATATGCTAAACAACCCCAAGCTCTAAAATATGAGACGTTGGGTTTATAATTCTTTAAAATTTCATAAGGTGAAATTTTGTTCTTAGTTTTGGGGACCCTATTCAGAACATAGCATACAATCAATAAAATATCCCCCCACCAATGTTTTGCTGCACCAGAATTTAATAGGACGGCAACTACTAATTCGGTAAAGGTCCTATTTTTTATTTTTGCTTTACCGTTCATTTCAGGAGAGTAGGGTGCAGTTCTCTCATGTACAACACCATGTTGTTTAGAATTGAAGTAGATTCATATTCTGATCCTCTATCACTATGAAGTCTCTTAATTTTCCTATTTGCTTGATTCTCAATTTCAGTTTTGAAAAACATGTCAAATGTATCACTTTTATTTTTCATAAGATATACATAGGCGAAATCAGAACAGTCATCAACAAAAGTGATAAAATAACGATGTCCATGTTTAGTCAAAGTACCATCAAGCTCACATATATCCAAATGAATCAAGTCTAAGGGTTCAGAAACTCTATCAACGGATATATAAGGTTTCTTTGTGATTTTAGCTTGTGTACAGAATTCACATTTATCAAGTTTAGATTCCGATATTTTAGGAATCATATTTAGGGTGTTCATGTTACAAATTATTCGTTTATTAACATGACATAATCTAGAGTGCCAAATATTGAAATCACACAACATATAAGCAGAAGTAGTCACTTTATTAGATTCAACATTTAATTTAAACATTCCCTCACTAGCATAAACCTTTCTCGCAAAAGTTCCCTTATAAGTTAGGGTATACAAATCAGTCCCAATAGCTTGAGTAAAGCCTCCCTTATTAAGAAGAAAGCCAGAAACCAGATTCTTCCTCATCTCTGGAGTATGCATACCATCTTTCAGAAGCGCATTCTTTCCAGAGTTACATTTGATTTTCACATTTCCAACCCATGCAACTTTAGTGGTGTGAGAATTGCCCAACAACACTTTCTGATCATCAGCAGCCGTGTATGTGGTGAACATATCACGATCAAAGCAGACACGGAAAGAAGCACCAGTGTCTACCGACCAACAAGGTGAATCTCAGTAATCATAGATGTAAGAGGCTCCTCAGTCTGGTTCGCTTGCGGTGCAGAGTTTGATCTGTTCCGACACTTCCGTGCCATATGACGCGGTTTTCCACAGTTGTAACATAAAAACAACTATCTGGAATCATTCTTTTGGGATGGTTTTTGTTGGCCTTTTGGGTTTCCTTGCGGATTCCCATTCTATTTATTGCGCCAGTTCTGATTCTTGAAGGACTTCTGATTTGATTTTAGAACAGCGGGTTTATTCTTTTTAGTGCTGTTGTTTGAGAAAACCAGCACTTCCTCTTTCTGGTCTTGTTTGCGTGCCTCCTCCTCACTACGGAGGCGAGTGATCAAGCTGTCTAAGGAAAATTCCTTAGTCTTATGCCACAAGACATTCTTAAAATCTTTCCAACCTGGGGGCAATTTGTCAATAATGACAGCAACTTGAAACTGTTCATCCAATGGCATACCTTCGGAGATGTACTCATGAGCTATTTTCTGGAGCTTATGAGACTGCATCTCCACTTCCCTGTCGTCTGTCATCTGGTATTTAATATAGCGGCTCACAACTTACTTCTTTGCCTCTACCTCCTCTGTGTTGTATTTCTTCTTAAGTGCTTCCCAGATCTCCTTTGTTGTCTTGTCCTCTGAGTTGTAGTAGTCATACTGATCATCGCTGAGGCCTTTGAAAATGAAATTTCTGCACAGATAGTCCTGCTCAATCCAATCTATTGTTGTTTTGATTTATCAGTCCATGAAGCCATCTGTGCTTCATCAGTTCCATCAGGTTTGTCTAGCAACTGCGGTTTGTCGGTGGTCAAAGCAGTAACCATCTTTCTCATCGTCAGATAGAACTCCATCTTCTGACGCCCTCGTTTGAAGTATAAGCCTTCGAATCGGAATGGGGCAGCAGTCACCAGTGGGATGTGGAAGGCAGAGGGAGGAGCAGCATCATCTAGGTTTGATGTCATAGCCATTATTTCAATTTTGTCTTCAAATTGTTGAGAAACAATGGCTGAGTCACGTACTTGGTCGATTTCTTGAAGATGATTCAGCGATCTGGTCGGTAGTGCAAAATTCATTAGTACTCTCGCCGCTGTCTCTTGGATAGAACAGCCTCTAAAAAGCAATAACTGATTTGCTTGCTCAACAAATCAGGGAAGATTTGCACTTTCTAAAATAAAGTACTGCTCAAAAATTCTGGAAGAAGATTTTAATGGCGGAGGTAAGAAAAATGGTGTTTTTTAATGAATTTTTATCCACTGCTGAAGCTAATATATATAGATGGGAGTTAGGGCTAACGATTTTACTAAGTAGTGGAAGAAAAATCAGATCTGCTAAAATAACGGGTCAAGAGTTTACCGTTTCATGTAAAAAGTCAGCTCAAAAATATTTACCATAAAAATTGGTTTGAAAAAAGGCAAGGTTTTCTGGTCCAAAAATATAAGTGTCTACACCACAAAGCCAAAGCCCAAATCCAAGCTCGAACCGAACCGGACCGGGCCGGTCGAGTCAGTCGGTCGCATGCACGTGTGTGGTGGTCATGATGCATGGTCTCCCACCTCACAACAAAGCATGTATTAGGTGCCCTAAGGCCCCAACATGACTTCTTTGAAACAAATATAAATACTTGCTTCTTTCATATAGTACCATGATGTGGGACTATTCACATATAGGATCCATTCATACACTTATTTAACATTTTTAATAATTCACCTAATGTTTATAGAAACATTTCCAACAATCCCCTACTTGAATTTTTAAAAATATTGTCGAGCAGTTTCTGGAAAAAAACATAAGATTGTGCATAAGCAAAGGTGTAATCCGACTTGAACCTTTGCATAGTGGATAAGATTCAGTTTTTACTAGAGTGACACGACGTCTCGAACTCTATTCCTAACATCAAACCACACACAACCATTTCTATAGTGCAATCAAATAGGCCCGTGCATTTATGGCCATGCACGTCTATCCCAGTTTAGTGAATGCTAATGCTCAAGAAGTTTTGCACAAAACTCCATAGGAAACGACCACATTTCCACATTCACAAAGGTGAGTCTATCAAGAGCACTCCTGAAGGTAAGTACTCCACTTCAAATAGAGTATAGATCTCATTAAGGTTTTCTATTAAATCAACCTCTAAACACTTCAGGAATACATGCTTCTTGGTTTATTAAATAGCATGTTCAACTCCTATCACTACACAACTTGTTTTTACCCATTGAACCTAGTTCTTGGGATCTTCAGCCTTTTAGTTCGGGTTACCATTGTCCGTGACTCAACAATCTAAGGGTAATAGTTCCATTCTTTTAGAAGAATTAAGGACATTCTCTCTTGACAGTCCTTTCATCAAAGGATCTGCCAAATTTTCATCACTACATACGTAATCTACTCTAACGGTACCTGTGGAAAGTAGTTCCCTAATAGTGTTGTGCTTATGACGTATTTCTCGTCTCTTACCGTTATAATAATGGTTATGAATTTTTGCAATAGCCGCGGTACTATCACAATGTATCAACACAGCTGGTATCGGTTTTTCCCATAAGGGAATCTCAACTAGCATATTTCTCAAATACTTTGCTTCTTCACTAGCTGTGGCTAGTGCTATCATCTCAGACTCCATAGTAGACTGAGCTAAAATTGTCTGTTTCTTGGATTTCCAAGAAACAGCTCCTCCAGCGATGCTAAATATATAATCGCTAGTCGCTTTAGAGTCATCAGATAAGGTATTCCAATCTGCATTAGAATATCCTTCAAGTACAACTGATATACTTTCATAATGTAATCCAAGGTTCATAGTTCGTTTAAGGTATCTCATGACCCTTTCAATAGCATGCCAATGCTCTATACTAGGTCTACTGGTAAACATGCACAATAATCCCACGACATAGGCAATGTCGGGTCTAGTACAATCAGTGGGATACCGAAAGCTGCCAATGATGCTCGCATAATCAGACTGTTTTACACCTTCACCAGTGTTCTTAAACAACTTTACACTTGGATCATATGGTGTACGTGCAGGTTTACAGTCCAAGTAATTGTATTTCTTCAGTATATTCTCAATGTAATGTGATTGATCCAAAGAAAGTCCCTTTTCTGACTAGTAATTTTAATACCAAGGATTACACTCACCTCACTTAGATCTTTCATATCAAAATTCGCACTTAATAAGGATTTGACTGAGTTTATGGCATGAATGTTTGACACAAAGATGAGAAGGTCATCTACATAAAGGCATATAATAGTGCAAATATCATTCTCAGATTTGTAATAAATGCATTTGTCACTTTCATCACTTTTAAACTATTAGAAATGATTAAGTTATCAAATTTTTCATGCCATTGTTTAGGTGCTTATTTTAAAACATATAATGATTTATCTAATTTGCATACTTTATGTTCTTGACCATGTAATACAAATCCTTCAGGCTGGTCCATATAAATTTCTTCGTCTAATTCACCATTTAAAAAAGCTGTTTTAACATCCATTTGGTGTATTAGTAAATTATGAGTGGAAGTAAGTGAGATTAATACCCGAATGGATGTTATTCTAGTTACAGGTGAAAAAGTGTCGAAGAAATCTACATTTTCTTTTTGTTTAAAACCTTTAACTACTTGTCGTGCTTTATATTTATCAATAGTGCCATCAGGTTTTATTTTCTTTTTAAGCACCCATTTACAGCCTACAGATTTACAACCAGGAGGTAAATCTACCAAATGCCAAGTCTTATTGGATTCCAAAGAATCCATCTCATAATTTATAGCCTCTTGCCAAAAATCGGCATCTAAATAACATAAGGCCTCTTGGAGGTCTAAGGGATCCTCCTCTATAGTAAAAGCACAACAATATGAACCAAAATCTTTTATGATTCTTGCTCTTTTGCTTCTTTTAGGTTTAGCTTCAGAACTTTAATTAAGTTATGTTCAAATAGGCATACTTGATGTGACCCCACTATTCCTTAATTTAAAAGGAAATTTTGTTTCATAAAAATCGGCATCATTTGGTTCAATTATATTATGTGTATTTAGGTCATAAAATCTACATGCTTTGCTATTAGTAGCATAGCCTAGAAATGCACATTCATATGCTCTACTTGCCAATTTTATTCTCTTAGGGTATGGAATGCGAACATATGCTAAAAAACCCCAAGTTCTAAAATATGAGACATTGGGTTTATAATTCTTTAAAATTTCGTAAGGTGAAATTTTATTCTTAGTTTTGGGGATTCTATTCAGAACATGGCATACAGTCAATAAAATATCCCCCCACCAATGTTTTGCTGCACCAGAATTTAATAGGATGGCAACTACTAATTCGGTAAAGGTCCTATATTTTCTTTCAGCTTTACCATTCATTTCAGGAGAATAGGGTGCAGTTCTCCCATGTATAATACCATGTTGTTTATCGAAGTCCAGAATTGATGTAGATTCATATTATGTTCCTCTATCACTACGAAGTCTCTTAATTTTCCTATTTTCTTGATTCTCAATTTCAGTTTTGAATGTTTTAAACATGTCACATGCATCACTTTTATTTTTCATAAGATATACATAGGTGAAATCAGAACAGTCATCAATAAAAGTGATAAAATAACGATGTCCATGTCTAGTCAAAATGCCATCAAGCTCACATATATCCGAATGAAACAAGTCTAAGGGTTCGGAAATTCTATCAACAGATTTATGAGGTTTCTTTGTGATTTTAGCTTGTGTACAGAATTCACATTTATCATGTTCAGATTCTGACATTTTAGGAATCATATCTAGGGTGCTCATGTTATGAATTATTCGTTTATTAACATGACATAATCTAGAGTGCCAAATATTAAAATCACAAAACATATAAGTAGAAGTAGTCACTTTATTAGATTCAACATTTAATTTAAACATTCCCTCACAAGCATAGTCCTTTCCCACAAAAGTTCCCTTATAAGTTAGGGCATACAAATCAGCCCCAATAACTTGAGTAAAGCCTGCCTTATTAAGGAGAAAGCCAGAAACCAGATTCTTCCTCATCTCTGGAGTATGCATAACATCTTTCAGAATCACAGTCTTTCCAGAGGTAAACTTGATTTCCACATTTCCAACCACTGCAACTTTAGTGGTGTGAGAATCTCCCAACAACACTTTCTGATCATCAGCTGCCATGTATGTAGTGAACATATCACGGTCATAGCAGATATGGCAAGAAGCACTAGTATCTACCCACCAACCCTTTGATCTACCAACAAGGTGAATATCAGTAATCATAGACGTAAGAGGCTCCTCTGTCAGGTTCGCCTACGGTGCAGAGCTTGACCTGTTTCGACATTTTCATGCCATATGACCTGCTTTTCCACAGATGCAACATAGAAACAACTGTCCAGAATCATTCTTTTGGACTGGTTTTTGTTGTCCTATTGGGTTCCCTTGAGGATTCCCATTCTGTTTTTTGTGCCAGTTCTGATTCTTAAAGGACTTCTAATTTGGTTTCAGAACTGCGGGTTAATTCTTTTTAGTGATGTTGTTTGAGACAACCAGCACTTCCACTTTCTGGTCTTGTTTGTGTGACTCATCCTCAATACGGAGGCGAGTGATCAAGCTCTCCAAGGAAAATTCCTTAGTCTTATGTCGTAGGACATTCTTAAAATCTTTCCAACCTGGGGGCAATTTGTCAATAATGACAACAATTTGAAACTGTTCATTAAATGTCATACCTTCAGAGATGATCTCATGAGCTATTTTCTGGAGCTCATGAGACTGCATCTCTACTGACATGTCGTCTGTCATCTGGTATTTGAGATAGCGGCTCACAATATACTTCTTTGCCCCTGCCTTCTTTGTATTGTATTTCTTCTTAAGTGCTTCCTAGATATGCTTTGTTGTCTTGACCTCTGAGTTGTAGTAGTCGTACAGATCATCGCTGTGGCTGTTGAGAATGAAATTTCTACACAGATAGTCCTGCTCAATCCAGTTCTGTTGCTGTTTTGATTTATCAGTCCAGGAAGCCATCTGTGCTTCATCAGTTCCGTCAGGTTTGTTTGGCAATTGCAGTATGTTGGTAGTCAAAGAAGTAACCACCTTTCTCATCATCGGATAGAACTCCATCTTCTGATGCCATCGTTTGAAGTGTAAGCCTTCGAATCGAAATGGGACAGTAGTCACCAGTGGGATCTGGAAGGCAGAGGGAGGAGCAGCATCATCTAGATTTGATGTCATAGCCATTGTTTCAAATTCGTCTTCAAATTGTTGAGAAGCAATGGCTGAGTCATGTACTTTGTCGCTTTCTTGAAGACGAGACGGTGATCTGGTCGGTGGTGCAAAAACCAGTACGTACTCTCGTCGATGTCTCTAGGATAAAACAGCCTCTGAAAAACAATAACTGATTTGCTTGCACAACGAATTAGTGCAGATTTGCACTTTCTAAAATAAACTACTGCTCAAAAATTCTAGAAGAAGATTTTAATGGCGGAGGTAAGAAAAATGGTATTTTTGTTATGTATTTTTGTCCACTACTGAAGCTAATATATATAAACGGGAGTTAGGGCTAACGATTTTACTGAGTAGTGGGAGAAAAATCAGATCTACTGAAATAACGGGTCAAGAGTTTACCGTTTCATGTAAAATGTCGGCTCAGAAATATTTACCATAAAAAACGGTTTGAAAAAGGCAAGGTTTTCTGGTCCAAAAATATAAGTATCTACACCACAAAGCCAAAGCCCAAACCCGAGCTCAAACCGAACCAAACCGGACCAGGCCGGGTCGAGTCGGTTCGGTCGTCACGCGCGCATGTGTTGGTCATGATGCATGGTCTCCCTGCTTACAATAAAGCATGTATTGGGAGCCCCAACATAACTTCTTAGAAACAAGTATATATACTTGCTTCTTTCTTATAGTCCCGTGATGTGGGACTATTCGCATATAGGAGCCATTCATACACTTATTCAACATTTTTAATAATTCACCTAATGTTTATAAAAACATTTCCAACAACCCTCCACTTGAATTTTTAAAAATATTGTCGAGCAGTTTCTAAAAAAACATAAGATTGTGCATAAATAAAAGTGTCATCCGACTTGAACCTTTGCATAGTGGATCAGATTCAGTTTTTACTAGAGTGACACGAAGTCTAGAACTCCATTCTTGACATCAAACCACACACAACCTTTTCTAAAGTGCAATCAAATAAGCCTGTGCATTCATGGCCATGCACGTCTATCCTAGTTTAGTTAACGCTCTAGAAGTTTTGCCCAAAACTCCATAGGAAATGGCCACATTTCCACATTCACAAAGGTGAGTCTATCAAGAGCACTCCTGAAGGTAGGTACTCCACTCCAAATAGAGTATAGATCTCATTTAGAGTTTCTATTAACTCATTCTCTAATCACTTCAGGAATACATGCTTCTTGGTTTATTAAATAGCATGTTCAACTCCTATCACTACACAACTTGTTTTTACCCATTGAACCTTGTTCTTGGGATCTCCAGTCACATAGGTCGGGTTACCATTGTGCGTGACTCAACAATCTAAGGACAATTGTTCAATTCTTTTAGAAGAATTAAGGACTTTCTCTCTTGACAGTCCTTTCATCAAAGGATTTACCAAAATTTCATCACTAGGTACGTAATCCACTCTAATGGTACCTGTGCAAAGTAGTTCTCTAACAGTGTTGTGCTTACGACAAATTTGTCGTCTCTTACCCTTATAATAATGGTTCTGAACTTTTGCAATAGCCGCGGTACTATCGCAATGTATCAACACAACTGGTATCGGTTTTTCCCATAAGGGAATCACAGCTAGCAGATTTCTCAAATACTCTGCTTCTTCACTAGCAGTGGCTAATGCTATCATCACAGACTCCATAGTATACTGAGACAAAATGGTCTGTTTAGATTTCCAAGAAGCAGCTCCTCCAGTGATGCTACATATATAATCACTGGTCGGTTTAAGGTCATTAGATAAGGTATTCCAATCCGCATTAGAATATCCTTCAAGTACAGCTGAAAACCTTTCATAATGTAATCCAAGGTTCATAGGTCGTTTAAGGTATCTCTTGACCCTTTCAATAGCATGCCAGTGCTCTATACTAGGTCTACTGGTAAACATGCACAATAATCTCACGGCATAGGCAATGTCGGGTCTAGTACAATCAGTGGCATACCAAAGGCTGCAAATGATGCTCGCATAATCAGACTGTTTTACACCTTCACCAGTGTTCTTAAACAACTTTACACTTGGATCATATGGTGTACGTGCAGGTTTACAGTCCAAGTAATTGTATTTCTTCAGTATCTTCTCAATGTAATGAGATTGATCCGAAGAAAGTCCCTTTTTTGACTAGTAATTTTAATACCAAGGATTACACTCACCTCACTTAGATCTTTCATATCAAAATTGGCACTTAATAAGGATTTGACTGAGTTTATGGCATGAATGTTTGACCCAAAGATGAGAAGGTCATCTACATAAAGGCATATAATAGTGCAAATATCATTCTCAGATTTGTAATAAATGCATTTGTCACTTTCATCAACATTTAAACTATTTGAAATGATTAAGTTATCAAATTTTTCATGCCATTGTTTTGGTGCTTGTTTTAAAACATATAATGATTTATCTAATTTGCATACTTTATGTTCTTGACCATGTACTACAAATCCTTCGGCCTGGTCCATATAAATTTCTTCGTCTAATTCACCATTTAAAAAAGCGGTTTTAACATCCATTTGGTGTATTAGTAAATTATGAGTGGAAGTAAGTGAGATTAATACCCGAATGGATGTTATTCTAGTTACAGGTGAAAAAGTGTCGAAGAAATCCACATTTTCTTTTTCTTTAAAACCTTTAGCTACTAGTCGTGCTTTATATTTATCAATAGGGCCATCAGGTTTTATTTTCTTTTTAAGCACCCATTTACAGCCTACAGATTTACAACCAGGAGGTAAACCTACAAAATGCGAAGTCTTATTGGATTCCAAAGAATCCATCTCATCATTTATAGCCTCTTGCCAAAAATCGGCATCTAAAGAAGATAAGGCCTCTTGGAGGTTTAAGGGATCCTCCTCTATGATAAAAGCACAAAAATCCGAACCAAAATCTTTTATGATTCTTGCTCTTTAACTTTTTCTATGTTCAGCTTCAGAACTTTTATTAAGTTCTGTTCTAATAGGCTTACTCGATGTTCCCCTACTATTCCTTAATTTAAAAGAAAATTTCATTTCATAAAAATTGGCATCATTTGATTCAATTGTATTATGTGTATTTAGGTCATAAAATCTATATGCTTTTCTATTAGTAGCATAGCCTATAAATACACATTCATATGCTCTACTTGCCAATTTTATTCTCTTAGGGTCTGGAATGCGAACATAGGCTAAACAATCCCAAGTTCAAAAATTTGAGACATTGGGTTTATAATTCTTTAAAATTTCATAAGGTGAAATTTTATTCTTAGTTTTGGGGATCCTATTCAGAACATAGCATACGGTCAATAAAATATCCCCCACCAATGTTTTGCTGCACCAGAATTCAATAGGATGGCAACTACTATTTAGGTAAAGGTCCTTTTTTTTCTTTCAGCTTTACCATTCATTTCAGGAGAGTAGGGTGTAGTTCTCACATGTACAATTCCATGTAGTTTATATAAGCCCACAATTGAAGTAGATTCATATTCTGTTCCTCTATCACTACGAAGTCTCTTAATTTTCCTATTTGCTTGATTCTCAATTTCAGTTTTGAATGTTTTAAACATTTCAAATGCATCACTTTTATTTTTCGTAAGATATACATAGGTGAAATCAGAACATTCATCAATAAAAGTGATAAAATAATGAGGTCCATGTCTAGTCAAAGTGCCATCAAGCTCACATATATCTGAATGGATCAAGTCTAAGGGTTCAGAAACTCTATCAACAGATTTTTGAGGTTTCGTTGTGAATTTAGCTTATGTACAGAAATCACATTTATCACATTCAGATTTCGACATTTTAGTAATCATATCTAGGGTGCTCATGTTATGAATTATTCATTTATTAACATGATGTAATGTTGAGTGTCAAATATTAAAATCACACAATATATAAGCAGAAGTAGTCACTTTATTAGATTCAACGTTTAATTTAAACATTCCCTCAAAGCATAACCCTTTCACACAAAAGTTCCCTTATAAGTTAGGGTATACGAATTTGCCCTAATAACTTGAGTAAAGCCTGCCTTATTAAGGAGAAAGCCAGAAACCAGATTCTTCCTCATCTCTGGAGTATGCATAACATCTTCCAGAGTCACAGTCTTTCCATAGGTAAACTTGATTTCCACATTTCCAATCCCTGCAACTTTAGTGGTGTGAGAATCTCCCAACAGCACTTTCTGATCATCAGCAGCCGTGTATGTGGTGAACATATCACGATCATAGAATACATGGCAAGAAGCACCAGTGTCTACCCACCAACCCTCTTGTAACGACCCGGATTTTGAGCGACTTTGGTTATCGACATAAGCTCGATGTCGATAACCAAAACGTCGAAAAATCCTGGTAATTAGTGAAAGAAATTAGACGGTGAGGAAAGATAAGATAGAAAATTAGAATAGAAGAAGAAGGACACAACATCAGAGTAACACGAATCTCACAGCGGAACGAATAACATATAATATGTAACATAACTTTGAAATACAACTTGGTACTTGAATATACATATCATTATCAAAGTACAGCACTTACAACACAGCGGAAATAAACTATAGCTATATGATCCTGAAGCCTCCTGCTCCAAGCTCTTCCAGTATATCTGTAAATCCCGACTACTTGACTGCCCGTACAAATTTAGGCACCCAAGAGTTTAGGGAAAACAACAAAGTAAACTCCGGGTCAGTCATGGGACTGGTGTGAGTAAAACAGTTAAAAACAGTTGAACAAGTAAACGATATCTCATAAGACCACGCCGCATAACGGAACGGGTTTTTCCCTTATGAGAATCCAAAATATCTTTATATCAAAAACCTTTTGATATTATAATAATGTCTATCAACCACAGTATATATATATAATCATCTAGCAGAAACGCTTTCATCTCACGTTCTACATATATAGTATACAATCAAAACCGCAAACACGTATTGGGTAATGGATTTCCAACTATGACAAGGTATGGGACCACCTATCGCTCGTGTACCTCTAGAGAGGAATACACTGGGTTCAACAAGAACATCTTGCAACCCGGCCACACATGACCGACCACTCATTTCGCTTGAGTGTATCGAATGTATATCACCAACAGTTGGGATCAGCAACCGTTTCCCGAATGGGACAGCATCAACAATAGATTTTTAGAAATGAATGAAACTCTAGATCAGGTGATTATACACCCTACTTCGGTGCGACCGACTTAGCCATGCTGCCTGCCCGATTTCTGTCATTTACCGGATGATGAGGCTAGAAGCTACGCTTTATCATCACACCAGATTCACTTTGAATGCCACATCGTCAAATCCATCAAATCACCGATTGACGTCCTCAACCATACATTATGTGTTAGCTAAAAGAAGTTTCCTTCTCCGCCTCCACTCTTGGTACGGTTGGAGAAATCAATATACGTGATTGTCTGGAAATACTTTGTCAGACATTCATCCATACAAGTCACCCAGGAACAGGATGAACCGAAGGCACTATTCTGTAAACAGGATAGCCCTTGCATAACTCCGTCTTCAATTTATTTTGGCATATATGATTCGCAACGCTTATGCCAATACTGAGTGGTTCTTTGGATAATAATCCAACCGGTCTCTCCATATTAACAACGTTAAAATGGTCAAAACTTCGATAGTCTGTGATTTAACTATCGAATAAAAACAGGTGTGCAAACAACGATATTATTTCCAGATGGAAATTATATCGATCAAACATCATTCAACATTTATCCCTTTATTTCATTAATTTACTTATCTCCTGTTTCCCTATATTCAATATTCCTTTTTCCCTAAATTTGGAAAATATACGTTATTAATAATGGAAAACATTTCCATTTCTTGTTTTCTTTATTAGAAAACATTTCTGGTTTCTTCTTTGGAAAACATTTCCAAAGCTTCTTCATTGGACTTAGACAGATGTTTAAACAAACCATCGCGATGCCAATTCAAACCATTCCTTTACTACCGAACCTTAACTATTCCTTAGTTAAAAACGAAGCCAATCAAGTTGGGGTAGAACTACCTCTCAGACCTTAACTGAACAACATTTCTAACTTTGAAATAGGCAAAGTTCACTTTATAACTCCTTTTACTATCTTCCTTACTTAACCCTCCTTCGAATAGCTATATTCGATTGACTCTTTCACTTAACTCTATTCGATTAACCCTTACCAATTAACTCTATTGGACTAACACTATTGGTTTAACTCTATTTGACTAACGCTATTGATTTACTCATTTCACTTAACTCCTTTCGAATAAACTATATTCGATAACTCCTTTTTCTTTCTTATTCGAATAACTATATTCGATTAACTCATTTGCTTTAACTCTAATCGATTAAACTAACATCGATTAGCTCCTTTGTTTTAACTCTAATCGATTAACTAACATCGATTAGCTCCTTTTTACTTTGACTCTAATCGATTAAACTAACATCGATTAGCTCCTTTGCTTTTACTCTAATCGATTAAACTAACATCGATTAACTCTTTTGACTTTCTTCGAATAAACTATATTTGATTAACTCCTTTGACTTTCTTCGAATAAACTATATTCGACTTTCTTCGAATAAACTATATTCGATTAACTCCTTTGACTTTCTTCGAATAAACTATATTCGACTTTCTTCGAATAAACTATATTCGATTAACTCCTTTGACTTTCTTCGAATAAACTATATTCGACTTTCTTCGAATAAACTATATTCGATTAACTCCTTTGACTTTCTTCGAATAAACTATATTCGACTTTCTTCGAATAAACTATATTCGATTAACTCCTTTTTTCCTTTATTCTCAAATCGATTAACTAACATTGATTAACTTCTTTTAACTTTATCTCTAATCGATTAACTAACATCGATTAGCTCCTTTTACTTTAGATCTAATCGATTAAACTACAATCGATTAGCTCCCTTTACTTCTTTTCGAATAAACTATTCATTTATAAAGATTTTCTTTTAGTAACGGTTCTTCACTTTGCAAATGATTTACTTTTATCCTAACTTATCCTTTGATTTTATAAATATTTCTTTTATAAAGATCCCTTTCCTTTTCTATATAAAATCCATCGATTTTATATAAATAATTCATTTTCAAAATACACTTTGAAAATATTCCTTTATCAACATTCGATATGTTATGGTATTCAACATATCAAATCACGATGATCAGTATCGTCCAACACATATAATCGACAACATATTATATATCACATCATATATCACAATATATGAAAAACAGTAAAATAAATGTTGAGGAATCCAGTCGGATTCCACCAACCTGTTTCCCTGCATCACAGATGTTAAACAATATAGATAACATCACTTTCAGTTCCATATGATATATTCTGTTAAACAGAATCAAATATAGAAAATTTAACTAACTGACTAGCAGTTCAATCAAACAGTCAACATACAGTAAATCAACCAATATCTAACAGTTCTAAAAATACAACATGAATTTATAAACTGTTCAGAGTTAGTGAGATTTACTCACATTGGCAGTTCATCGTTAAAGAACGATAAACTGTTTGTTTGATTTGAATCAAACAATTAAATTCGCCATAAATTCATACGAGCCCTAATCCACTTCTAGTCAGTTCCAGTGTATAGTCACCATCCATACGATCCCAACGGATCCGACCGATCGTGATTCTGATATCGTATGATATAGATATGACATTCATAAGTTGATACACTTTTAAATATATATAAAACTAAATTAATTCCTCCATTGGGCCTTACCCTTCAAAGCCGGCCCAATCAAAATTTAAGTGCCCAGACCCGTTTACATTTGCTTCTCCCCCAAATCCAAAATACACCGAACTCCCTCCAGTACATCAATGGCCATCACGCACGATCTTTACCCCCCAACAACTCCTTCATCCTTTCATTAAAAGCTAAACCAAAATCACTGATGGACTTCTCATCATATTCTCTACAACTCCATAGCACTTACACCCCTCTCGCCCCCAACCAGAAACGTGCGATATCAGCCGCTACAGGGAGCTCGCGACCCCCCCAAATCCACCGAACACCACAAGAAACCCCCAACGAGGTGCTAAATCCTTTACCAAATCCAAATATCGACTCCATTCGAACTCAAGATCCCTAAATTCGAAGAGAACCTCAGCCCTAACATCACTGCTTCATTTTCAAACATCCCAGACCTGAATCGCACATGCCCAAACCAGTATAGAGATGAAGAGTTTCACATGCCGAATCCAAACATATAATTGTTTTGATTTATAGAAATTTTGTTTAGCTTTATTTTGATTTTTCCCTTTGTTATGAGTTTGCTGTGTTTAGCATTCTTTTGTGGCGGCCTGAGATTGATTTTATAATGGTGGTGGGTATGTTACGTGGTTGTAAACAGGATGATGTGGCTATGTTTTGACCTCAAAAATGAGTTTTAGATATTTCTTTTTATTATTCTATATTCGTTTCAGTCTTCTGAAAATTCATGTGATCACACACGATGTTCAAAAATTACGGAAATGGTCATGTAGCTACAACTCAACATTACGGTCCCAACGAAACGGGTTTCGTCGAATTCCGACTTCGTTTGCTCACACAGCGTATTTTTACCCGTCGAAATGCTGACTGTTTTTCACTCTAAAAATCCGTATGGCCACACAGTGACTCTAAAAATCACGAAACTGGAAATCTAACAACTATCTGACATTGCGGATCCAACAAAATTAGTTTCGTCGAATTCCGACTTCGTTTGCAAAAGTGGCTATTTTTAACGCTCTAAATAGCCTATTTAAATATATAAATATATTTAAATATAATTAAATTAAATATTATCGTCTATATTCACAGTGGCATACCACACAGCTCTAGAATATTCCTGTATGTATTTACAACTCGATATTCACTTCTGGTTCAACCCGATATTTGATTTATATTGAAATTCCTTTTAAAAATATAAATAATCCCTTTATAAATTATAAAGGAATTCCACAGCGACTTTTCTAAAATTTGATTTGGACATACATCAAAATCTACATGACGAAATCCTGATTTTTCTCTTCCACTAGAAAGATATACTCAACCAGCTCCTAACGTTTCTTGTTTCACAGAAATCCGATTTAAAACGAATCATGTACATTCAGTTGAAGTTCGAGTCACCAATTTACGAACTGCAGCGCCATTTCGAGCTCGTTTATAATTATATTATAAACTATACGTTCAATTGTCGACGATTGAATATATTCGTTATTCAAATTCAATTCCAAGCTGAATTAAATATCACAGATGATTCAGTTCACACCATATCGTCATTTCAGCCAATTCTGATTATTTCAGACTTAAATATATCATTTAATTTATTAATTTAATTAAATATTCATCATTATTTAATTCAAAGATCATTATATTCACTAATCACCATTAATATAATTAAATAAATTAATCATAATACCCCTGCCAATGCGGGTCATTACAATCTTCCCCACTTAAAATAATTTCGTCCTCGAAATTGCTAAAAGGTAGAGGACGACCCTATTGACTGGTTAGAACATATTTGTTCACTTCTTAACTTCAGTTTTAACTGAACCAAATTAATTTCAATTAAATTATTAATCAATTCTTATCAACGAAAATTTTCAAAAATCCTGAAAATTTTCTAACACCTTAACCTTTTTGAAAAATTTCGCCAGCACTTCCTTTGTACTGGTCAATCGGTCAAACTCCCACTCGCCTCTCTGGGCCATCTCCAACCCAAAAGAAAATCAAACAGCCATGCGGCTTGCCAATTCGGCTCATAAATCTTATATCCAATAGAAATATAAACTTGTACCTTTTGTCGGCATATCATTATATTCTTTCCACATGTTATCAATTCAGCGGATACAAGGGTCACCTCAATCAAATTCCAATCTGCATTTATCCACAACATAACATTTCGCTCATATCCGAGCCAAATATCTTTTTAACTCGAGTTTCTTCTCGATTCCCAACTCTTAACTTGATTATCACATTACACTTCAAATTTGAATCTCACAATCCAATTTGTCTTGATATCATTCTGATTCAACCTCAGTTACCACTTTACTGGCTTTACTTTAACTCAAATTTGCTTTTACAAATTCCTATTTCATTTGGTTTTAATTCAACAGTCTTTCCCTAGGAGTTTTCAAACAGTTTACTCTTTTCAAAAATCAAAATTTCCTTTTTGAAATTAACTGAGCATATAATCAATATTCCATTAGTTAAATCACTTCTCTATTTCTTTATCAATATTTGTTAACAAAATATTTTCAATAACCATATTGGCCCTTTTACGTTATTGGGAAAACATTTCTGAATATCGCCTTCCTTTATTTTCTAACCTTAAAAAAAAAAATATGCTATTTATAATTGGAAAATATTCCAATTACTTATCTCTTTTACGATCTCGTTTATTTTTCTATACTTAGGAAATATTTTTATTATTATTATATTTCCAAGCTTACACTTATTTGGGTTAAAACGGATGTTGTGTAAAACATCGTTACGACAATCCAAATACTATATTCAACTAACTCTTTTTCAACATTGATCTTCGAGCCTGAAATCTTACTATTTATTTGTTAATAATGGAATCAATCAAGTTGGGGTATAACTACCTCTCAGACCTTGACTGAATAACATTTATAACGTCAAAACAGATATGACTACTTACTCGAATAATCAATACCATACAACTACTTCTTCACTTTTAAACACATATATACTTCCTCTTTCTATCCTAACTAGATTTTATTCTAGACTTCCTTTTTGATTTTACTATCCTACTTCTAAGTTCGTTTCCTTATCGATTTCTATATATATCGATACGTTGATTTCTAATTATCAAATTATCTTAAAAATATTCTAACTCCTTAAATTCCCGGAAAAATTCGCCATAACCTCCTTTGTACTGGGAGCATCGGGAAAATCCCCAAACTGCCACACAGGCCTTCTCCAATCAAAAAGAAAAAGAAAAGCCAAGCGGCTAGCCGATACGGCGCATAAAATCTCATATGGAAATTAAATATGTACCTTTTTGTCGAGCATTCTATTTATATACCTTCATACCTTATCCATACCTACCTCATGTATATCCATACATTTCTAATTCATTTCAATTTAATCCAATCATTTTAACTTAGTTCGTTAAGTGATTTTCAAATTACTGGTTTGCCCATTTCACCTTTTTTATTTGAATATACATGTTCAAATATAGGTTTAACTTGTTTGTCAACTAATTGATTTCCATTTCAATTTTATTTGAATTTCCTATATTCAAATTCCATTTCGATTCTCTTATTCAAATTCCATATTTGAATTTCATTTCAACTCACTTATTAAAATTCCATTCGATTTCTCTTATTCAAATTCCATTCGATTTCTCATATGTCAAATTCTATTCGATTTCTCCTATGTCAAATTCTATTTGATTTCTATATTCGAATTTCCTCTATTCAAATTCTATACCACTTCCATTGAATTTCATATATTCAAACTCCCTTTGAATTTCTATATTCAATTCCTATTTCAATTCCATTGAATTTCACATATTCAAACTCCCTTTGAATTTCTATATTCAATTTCTATTTCACTTTCGGTATTCAAATCCTATATTTTCAAACTCTATTGAATTATATATTCCAATTCCCATTTCAACTCTATTTGAAATCTATATTCGAATTCCTATTTCAAATTCTATTTTGAAATTCTATTTTCAAATTCCATTTCAATCCATTTGAATTCTATATTCAATTTTTTTTTTCATTATTTAAATCTTCTTTATTCAAATCTCATTTGAATTTCTATATTCAAATCCCCTTGGAATTTTCTATGTTCAAATTCCCTTTAAATTTTCTATGTTCAATTCTATGTTTGAACTTCCTTTATTCAAATTCCTATAAATAAGTCTTGATTTCAATTCCCTTTGAAATCGATATTTCTACCTTTGGAAGATAGATTTCCCTTTCAATTCCACACTTGTATTTTATTTCTGAATTATCCAATGAAAATTCTTTTCACTTCATTTATAAACTTCGTTTATAAAAGAACTATTTATAAACTTCGTTTATAAGGGAACTTCTCGTTTTATTTCCTTTAAAACAAGTTAATATTTCAAATCTATTTCAAAATTCAAATTCTATATATTCAAATTCTATTTTGAAATTCAACACCACTTGTCTTTCTCAAAACAAATTCAAAACAGTATCTCTGGTAGTAATTCGTCACTTACAACTCGAAAATGAATACTGATGATGCAGCTGTCATCATCAGAATCTATTTTCCAGCGATCGAAGTGAGTTCAATACTATAAAACCATTTCTAAACATTTCCACTTTGAAATTCATTTCAAAATATAAATCACACTGCTTGTAAAACAATTTAAAATCTCCCAGGATCTTAAATTTTCCTTATTTTTAATCCCAATCCATTTACAAACACTTATCCAATTCTCCAGAGTCTTAATTCAATTCCTGGTTTAAATTTCAGATTCAACTCATCTGATTTCACGTATTTCACTTACATGAATTCTGATTGGTTATTTACATAACCATTTAATTTATAATCTTACTCGATTATAATAACAACCAATATATCCAATATATTAAAAATATACGTTGGGTAAACTATTTCGTTTACCCTCTTTCAAAACATACCATGACGGTTCATCGTATTCAAGTGTTTACAAAATCCCTACCGATACAGTGGATCAAACTGATCGACCAAAACTCATAAACTACTCAACCAATAAATCTCCACAATATAAAACAAATTTTTATATCAATAACAAATACGTTCACTCGTATATATACACTCAATCTCAGTCTAGGGTATTACTAACCCTATCTCTACCGAGTCACGCCACAGAGCCAAGTAATTCTTAACTTAAGCTCTGATACCAACTGTAACGACCCGGATTTTGAGCGACTTTGGTTATCGACATAAGCTCGATGTCGATAACCAAAACGTCGAAAAATCCTGGTAATTAGTGAAAGAAATTAGACGGTGAGGAAAGATAAGATAGAAAATTAGAATAGAAGAAGAAGGACACAACATCAGAGTAACACGAATCTCACAGCGGAACGAATAACATATAATATGTAACATAACTTTGAAATACAACTTGGTACTTGAATATACATATCATTATCAAAGTACAGCACTTACAACACAGCGGAAATAAACTATAGCTATATGATCCTGAAGCCTCCTGCTCCAAGCTCTTCCAGTATATCTGTAAATCCCGACTACTTGACTGCCCGTACAAATTTAGGCACCCAAGAGTTTAGGGAAAACAACAAAGTAAACTCCGGGTCAGTCATGGGACTGGTGTGAGTAAAACAGTTAAAAACAGTTGAACAAGTAAACGATATCTCATAAGACCACGCCGCATAACGGAACGGGTTTTTCCCTTATGAGAATCCAAAATATCTTTATATCAAAAACCTTTTGATATTATAATAATGTCTATCAACCACAGTATATATATATAATCATCTAGCAGAAACGCTTTCATCTCACGTTCTACATATATAGTATACAATCAAAACCGCAAACACGTATTGGGTAATGGATTTCCAACTATGACAAGGTATGGGACCACCTATCGCTCGTGTACCTCTAGAGAGGAATACACTGGGTTCAACAAGAACATCTTGCAACCCGGCCACACATGACCGACCACTCATTTCGCTTGAGTGTATCGAATGTATATCACCAACAGTTGGGATCAGCAACCGTTTCCCGAATGGGACAGCATCAACAATAGATTTTTAGAAATGAATGAAACTCTAGATCAGGTGATTATACACCCTACTTCGGTGCGACCGACTTAGCCATGCTGCCTGCCCGATTTCTGTCATTTACCGGATGATGAGGCTAGAAGCTACGCTTTATCATCACACCAGATTCACTTTGAATGCCACATCGTCAAATCCATCAAATCACCGATTGACGTCCTCAACCATACATTATGTGTTAGCTAAAAGAAGTTTCCTTCTCCGCCTCCACTCTTGGTACGGTTGGAGAAATCAATATACGTGATTGTCTGGAAATACTTTGTCAGACATTCATCCATACAAGTCACCCAGGAACAGGATGAACCGAAGGCACTATTCTGTAAACAGGATAGCCCTTGCATAACTCCGTCTTCAATTTATTTTGGCATATATGATTCGCAACGCTTATGCCAATACTGAGTGGTTCTTTGGATAATAATCCAACCGGTCTCTCCATATTAACAACGTTAAAATGGTCAAAACTTCGATAGTCTGTGATTTAACTATCGAATAAAAACAGGTGTGCAAACAACGATATTATTTCCAGATGGAAATTATATCGATCAAACATCATTCAACATTTATCCCTTTATTTCATTAATTTACTTATCTCCTGTTTCCCTATATTCAATATTCCTTTTTCCCTAAATTTGGAAAATATACGTTATTAATAATGGAAAACATTTCCATTTCTTGTTTTCTTTATTAGAAAACATTTCTGGTTTCTTCTTTGGAAAACATTTCCAAAGCTTCTTCATTGGACTTAGACAGATGTTTAAACAAACCATCGCGATGCCAATTCAAACCATTCCTTTACTACCGAACCTTAACTATTCCTTAGTTAAAAACGAAGCCAATCAAGTTGGGGTAGAACTACCTCTCAGACCTTAACTGAACAACATTTCTAACTTTGAAATAGGCAAAGTTCACTTTATAACTCCTTTTACTATCTTCCTTACTTAACCCTCCTTCGAATAGCTATATTCGATTGACTCTTTCACTTAACTCTATTCGATTAACCCTTACCAATTAACTCTATTGGACTAACACTATTGGTTTAACTCTATTTGACTAACGCTATTGATTTACTCATTTCACTTAACTCCTTTCGAATAAACTATATTCGATAACTCCTTTTTCTTTCTTATTCGAATAACTATATTCGATTAACTCATTTGCTTTAACTCTAATCGATTAAACTAACATCGATTAGCTCCTTTGTTTTAACTCTAATCGATTAACTAACATCGATTAGCTCCTTTTTACTTTGACTCTAATCGATTAAACTAACATCGATTAGCTCCTTTGCTTTTACTCTAATCGATTAAACTAACATCGATTAACTCTTTTGACTTTCTTCGAATAAACTATATTCGATTAACTCCTTTGACTTTCTTCGAATAAACTATATTCGACTTTCTTCGAATAAACTATATTCGATTAACTCCTTTGACTTTCTTCGAATAAACTATATTCGACTTTCTTCGAATAAACTATATTCGATTAACTCCTTTGACTTTCTTCGAATAAACTATATTCGACTTTCTTCGAATAAACTATATTCGATTAACTCCTTTGACTTTCTTCGAATAAACTATATTCGACTTTCTTCGAATAAACTATATTCGATTAACTCCTTTTTTCCTTTATTCTCAAATCGATTAACTAACATTGATTAACTTCTTTTAACTTTATATCTAATCGATTAACTAACATCGATTAGCTCCTTTTACTTTAGATCTAATCGATTAAACTACAATCGATTAGCTCCCTTTACTTCTTTTCGAATAAACTATTCATTTAGAAAGATTTTCTTTTAGTAACGGTTCTTCACTTTGCAAATGATTTACTTTTATCCTAACTTATCCTTTGATTTTATAAATATTTCTTTTATAAAGATCCCTTTCCTTTTCTATATAAAATCCATCGATTTTATATAAATAATTCATTTTCAAAATACACTTTGAAAATATTCCTTTATCAGCATTCGATATGTTATGGTATTCAACATATCAAATCACGATGATCAGTATCGTCCAACACATATAATCGACAACATATTATATATCACATCATATATCACAATATATGAAAAACAGTAAAATAAATGTTGAGGAATCCAGTCGGATTCCACCAACCTGTTTCCCTGCATCACAGATGTTAAACAATATAGATAACATCACTTTCAGTTCCATATGATATATTCTGTTAAATAGAATCAAATATAGAAAATTTAGCTAACTGACTAGCAGTTCAATCAAACAGTCAACATACAGTAAATCAACCAATATCTAACAGTTCTAAAAATACAACATGAATTTATAAACTGTTCAGAGTTAGTGAGATTACTCACATTGGCAGTTCATCGTTAAAGAACGATAAACTGTTTGTTTGATTTGAATCAAACAATTAAATTCGCCATAAATTCATACGAGCCCCAATCCACTTCTAGTCAGTTCCAGTGTATAGTCACCATCCATACGATCCCAACGGATCCGACCGATCGTGATTCTGATATCGTATGATATAGATATGACATTCATAAGTTGATACACTTTTAAATATATATAAAACTAAATTAATTCCTCCATTGGGCCTTACCCTTCAAAGCCGGCCCAATCAAAATTTAAGTGCCCAGACCCGTTTACATTTGCTTCTCCCCCAAATCCAAAATACACCGAACTCCCTCCAGTACATCAATGGCCATCACGCACGATCTTTACCCCCCAACAACTCCTTCATCCTTTCATTAAAAGCTAAACCAAAATCACTGATGGACTTCTCATCATATTCTCTACAACTCCATAGCACTTACACCCCTCTCGCCCCCAACCAGAAACGTGCGATATCAGCCGCTACAGGGAGCTCGCGACCCCCCCCCCCCCAAATCCACCGAACACCACAAGAAACCCCCAACGAGGTGCTAAATCCTTTACCAAATCCAAATATCGACTCCATTCGAACTCAAGATCCCTAAATTCGAAGAGAACCTCAGCCCTAACATCACTGCTTCATTTTCAAACATCCCAGACCTGAATCGCACATGCCCAAACCAGTATAGAGATGAAGAGTTTCACATGCCGAATCCAAACATATAATTGTTTTGATTTATAGAAATTTTGTTTAGCTTTATTTTGATTTTTCCCTTTGTTATGAGTTTGCTGTGTTTAGCATTCTTTTGTGGCGGCCTGAGATTGATTTTATAATGGTGGTGGGTATGTTACGTGGTTGTAAACAGGATGATGTGGCTATGTTTTGACCTCAAAAATGAGTTTTAGATATTTCTTTTTATTATTCTATATTCGTTTCAGTCTTCTGAAAATTCATGTGATCACACACGATGTTCAAAAATTACGGAAATGGTCATGTAGCTACAACTCAACATTACGGTCCCAACGAAACGGGTTTCGTCGAATTCCGACTTCGTTTGCTCACACAGCGTATTTTTACCCGTCGAAATGCTGACTGTTTTTCACTCTAAAAATCCGTATGGCCACACAGTGACTCTAAAAATCACGAAACTGGAAATCTAACAACTATCTGACATTGCGGATCCAACAAAATTAGTTTCGTCGAATTCCGACTTCGTTTGCAAAAGTGGCTATTTTTAACGCTCTAAATAGCCTATTTAAATATATAAATATATTTAAATATAATTAAATTAAATATTATCGTCTATATTCACAGTGGCATACCACACAGCTCTAGAATATTCCTGTATGTATTTACAACTCGATATTCACTTCTGGTTCAACCCGATATTTGATTTATATTGAAATTCCTTTTAAAAATATAAATAATCCCTTTATAAATTATAAAGGAATTCCACAGCGACTTTTCTAAAATTTGATTTGGACATACATCAAAATCTACATGACGAAATCCTGATTTTTCTCTTCCACTAGAAAGATATACTCAACCAGCTCCTAACGTTTCTTGTTTCACAGAAATCCGATTTAAAACGAATCATGTACATTCAGTTGAAGTTCGAGTCACCAATTTACGAACTGCAGCGCCATTTCGAGCTCGTTTATAATTATATTATAAACTATACGTTCAATTGTCGACGATTGAATATATTCGTTATTCAAATTCAATTCCAAGCTGAATTAAATATCACAGATGATTCAGTTCACACCATATCGTCATTTCAGCCAATTCTGATTATTTCAGACTTAAATATATCATTTAATTTATTAATTTAATTAAATATTCATCATTATTTAATTCAAAGATCATTATATTCACTAATCACCATTAATATAATTAAATAAATTAATCATAATACCCCTGCCAATGCGGGTCATTACACCTCTGATCCGTCAACAAGGTGAATCTCAGTAATCATAGCCGTAAGAGGCTCCTCAGTCAGGCTCGCCTGTAGTGCAGAGGTTGACCTATTCCGACACTTTCTTGCCATATGACCTGGTTTTCCACAGTCGTAACATAGAAACAACTGTCCAGAATCATTCTTTAGGGATTGTTTTTGCTGTCCTTTTGGATTTCCTTGCGGATTCATGTTCTGTTTGTTGCGTCTGTTTTGATTTTTAAAGGACTTCTGATTTGGTTTTAGAACTTCTGATTTATTCTTTTTTGTGTTGTTGTTTGAGACAACCAGCACTTCCTATTTCTGGTCTTGTTTGCATGCCTCCTCCTCAATATGGAGGCGAGTGATCAAGCTCTCCAAGGAAAATTTCTTAATCTTATGCCGCAAGACATTCTTAAAATCTTTCCAACCTGGGGGCAATTTGTCAATAATGACAGCAACTTGAAACTTTCATGCCATGTCATACCTTCGGAGATGATCTCATGAGCTATTTTTTGGAGCTCATGAGACTGCATCCCTACTAACCTATCGTATGTCATCTGGTATTTGAGATAGAGCTCGCAGTATACTTCTTTGCCCCTGACTCCTCTATATTGTATTCTTATTAAGTGCTTCCAAGATCTCCTTTGCTGTCTTGTCCTCCGAGTTATAGTAGTCGTACAGATCATCGCTGAGGCCGTTGAGATTGAAATTTCTACACAGATAGTCCTGCTCAATCCAATTATGTTGTCGTTTTGATTTATCAGTCCAAGAAGCCATTTTGCTTCATCAGTTCCATCAGGTTTGTCTGGCAGCTGTGGTTTATCGGTGGTCAAAGCAGTGACCACCTTTCTCATCGTCAGATAGAACTCCATCTTCTGATGCCATCGTTTGCGGTGTAAGCCTTCGAATCGGAATGGGGCAGCAGTCACCAATGGGATCTGGAAGGCAGAGCGAGGAGCAGCATCATCTAGGTTTGATGTCATAGCCATTGTTTCAAAATTCTTCTTCAAATTGTTGAGAAACAATGGTTGAGTCACGTACTTGGTAGCTTTCTTGAAGAAGATTCGGCGATCTGGTCGGTGGTGCAAAACCAGTTCGTGCTCTCGCCGCCGCCTCTAGGATAAAACAACCTTTGAAAAACAATAATTGATTTGCTTACACAACAAATCAGTGTAGATTTTCACTTTCTAAAATAAAGTACTGCTCGAAAAATCTGGAAGAAGATTTTAATGGCGGAGGTAAGAAAAATTGTATTTTTGTTATGTATTTTCGTCCACTGCTGAAGCAAATATATATAGACGGGAGTTAGGGCTGACGATTTTACTGAGTAGTGGGAGAAAAATCGGATCTGCTGAAATAACGGGTCAAGAGTTTACCGTTTCATGTAAAAAGTAGGCATAGAAATATTTATCATAAAAAATGGTTTGAAAAAGGCAAGGTTTTCTGGTCCTAAAATATAAGTGTCTACACCACAAAGCCAAAGCCCAAACCAGAGCCCGAACCGGACCGGGCTGGGTCGAGTCGAGTCGGTTGGTCGCACACGTGTGTGTGTTGGTCATGATGCATGGTCTCCCTCCTCACAACAAAGCATGTATTTGGATCCCCAAGGCCCCAACATGACTTCTTAGAAACAAGTACAAATACTTTCTTCTTTTATATAGTCCCATGATGTGAGACTATTCACATATGGGAGCCATTCATACACTTATTCAGCATTTTTAATTATTCACCTAATGTTTATAAAAACATTTCCAACAATCCCCACTTGAATTTTTAAAAATATTGTCGACCAGTTTCTAAAAAGAACATAAGATTGTGCATGAACAAAGGTGTCATCCGACTTGAACCTTTGCATAGTGGATATAATTCAGTTTTTACTAGAGTGACACGTAGTCTTGGACTCTAATCCTGACATCAAACCACACACAACCTTTTCAATAGTGCAATCAAATAAGCCCATGCATTTATGGCCATGCACGTATATCCCAGTTTAGTGAACTCTTTAGAAGTTTCGCCCAAAACTCCATAGGAAACGACCACATTTCCACATTCACAAGGGTAAGTCTATCAAAAGCACTCCTGAAGGTTGGTACTCCACTCCAAATAGAGTGTAGATCTCATTAAGAGTTTCAATTAACTCATCTTCTAATCACTTCAGGAATACAAGCTTCTTGGTTTAATAAATAGCATGTTCAACTCCTATCACTACACAACTTGTTTTTACCTATTGAACCTAGTTCTTGGGATCTCCAGTCATTTAGGTCGGATTACCATTGTGCATGACTCAACAATATAAGGACAATAGTCCCATTCTTTTAGAGGAATTAAGGACTTTATCTCTTGACAGTCCTTTCGTCAAAGGATCTGCCAAATTTTCATCACTGTGTACGTAATCCACTCTAACGATACCTGTGGAAAGTAGTTCTCTAACAGTGTTGTGCTTACGACGTATTTGTCGTCTCTTACCATTATAATAACGGTTCTGAACTTTTGTAATAGCTATGATAATATCGCAATGTATCAACACAGCTGGTATCAATTTTTCCCATAAGGGAATCTTAGCTAGCAGATTTCACAAATACTCTGATTCTTCACTAGCTATGCTAGTGCTATCATCTCAGACTCCATAGTAGATTGAGCCAAAATAGTCTATTTCTTGGATTTCCAAGAAACAACTCCTCCAGCGATGTTAAATATATAGCCACTGGTCGCTTTAGAATCATCAGATAAGGTATTCCAATCTGCATCAGAATATCCTTTAAGTACAACTGAAAACCTTTCATAATGTAATCCAAGGTTCATAGTTCGTTTAAGGTATCCCGTAACCCTTTTTATAGCATGCCAGTGATCTATACTAGGTCTATTGGTAAACCTGCACAATAATCCCATGACATAGGCAATGTCAGGTCTAGTACAATCAGTGGCATACCGAAGGCTGCCAATGATGCTCGCATAATTTGAATGTTTTACACCTTCACCAGCGTTCTTAAACAACTTTACACTTGGATCATATGGTGTACATACAGGTTTACAGTCAAAGTAATTGTATTTCTTTAGTATCTTCTCAATGTAATGAGATTGATCCAAAGAAAGTCCCTTTTTCTGACCTAATAATTTTAATACCAAGGATTACGCTCTCCTCACCTAGATCTTTCATATTAAAATTGGCACTTAATAAGGATTTGACTGAGTTTATGGCATGAATGTTTGACCCAAGATGACATGATCAACTACATAAAGGCATATAATAGTGCAAATGTCATTCTCAGATTTGTAATAAATGCATTTGTCACTTTCATTAATTTTAAAACCATTTTAAATAATTAAGTTATCAAACTTTTCCATGCTATTGTTTAGGTGCTTGTTTTAAACCATATAATGATTTATCTAATTTGCAAACTTTATGTTCTTGACCATTTACTACAAATCCTTCAGGTTGGTCCATATAAATTTCTTCGTCTAATTCACCATTTAAAAAAGCGGTCTTAACATCCATTTGGTGTTTTAGTAAATTATGAATGGAAGCAAGTGAGATTAATACCCGAATGGATGTTATTCTAGTTACAGGTGAAAAAGTGTCGAAGAAATCTATATTTTATTTTTGTTTAAAACCTTTCGCTACTAGTCGTGCTTTATATTTATCAATAGTGCCATCAGGTTTTAATTTCTTTTAAAGCACCCATTTACAGCCTATAGATTTACAACCAGGAGGTAAATCTACCAAATGCCAAGTCTTATTGGATTCCAAAGAATCCATCTCATCATTTATAGTCTCTTGCCAAAAATCGGCATCTAAAGAAGATAAGGCCTCTTGGAGGTTTAAGGGATCCTCCTCTATAGTAAAAGCACAAAAATCCGAACCAAAATCTTTTACGGTTCTTGCTCTTTTACTTCTTCTAGGTTAATCTTCAGAACTTTTATTAAGTTCTGTTCTAATAGGCATACTTGATGTGCCCACACTATTCCTTAATTTAAAAGGAAATTTCATTTCATAAAAATCGGCATCATTTGATTCAATTATATTATGTGTATTTAGCTCATAAAATATGTATCCATTGCTATTTGTAGCATAGCCTATAAATACACATTCATATGCTCTACTTGCCAATTTTATTCTCTTAGTGTATGGAATGCGAACGTTTGCTAAACAACCCCTAGTTCGAAATATGAGACATTGGGTTTATAATTCTTTAAAATTTCATAAGGTGAAATTTTATTCTCAGTTTTTGGGATCCTATTCAGAACATAGCATACAGTCAATAAAATAACCCCCCTCCAATGTTTGCTGCACCAGAATTTAATAGGATGGCAACTGCTAATTCGGTAAATGTCCTATTTTTTCTTTTAGCTTTACCCGTTCATTTCAGGAGAGTACGGTGCAGTTCTCTCATGTACAATACCATGTAGTTTATAGAGTCCAGAATTGAAGTAGATTCATATCCTGTTCCTCTATCACTACAAAGTCTTTTAATTTTCCTATTTGTTTGATTCTCAATTTTAGTTTTGAATGTTTTAAACATGCCAAATGTATCACTTTTATTTTTCATAAGATATACATAGGTGAAATCAGAACAGTCATCAATAAAAGTGATAAAATAACGATGTCCATGTCTAGTCAAAGTGCCATCAAGCTCACATATATCTGAATGAATCAAGTCTAAGGGTTCGGAAATTCTATCAACAGATTTATGAGGTTTCTTTGTGATTTTGGCTTGTGTACAGAATTCATATTTATCATGTTCAGATTCTGACATTTTAAGAATCATATCTAGGGTGCTCATGTTATGAATTATTCGTTTATTGATATGACATAATCTAGAGTGCCAAATATTAAAATCATACAACATATAAGCAGAAGTAGTCACTTTATTAGATTCAACATTTAATTTAAACATTCATGCACAAGCATAACCCTTTCCGACAAAAGTTCCCTTATAAGTTAGGGTATGCAAATCAGCCGCAATAACTTGAGTAAAGTCTGCCTTATTAAGAAGAAAGCCAGAAACCATATTCTTCCTCATCTCTGTAGTATGCATAACATCTTTCAGAATCACAGTCTTTCTAGAGGTAAACTTGATTTCCACATTTCCAACCCCTGCAACTTTAGTGGTGTGAGAATCTCCCAACAACACTTTCTGATCATTAGCAGCCGTGTATGTGGTGAACATATCACGATCATCGCAAACATGGCGAGAAGCACCAAAGTCTACCCACTAACCCTCTGGTCCACCAACAAGGTGAATCCCAGTAATCTTAGCCATAAGAGGCTCCTTAGTCAGGTTCGTCTGTGGTGCAAAACTTGACCTGTTCCGACACTTTCGTGCCATATGACTTGTTTTCCACGGTTGTAACATAAAAACAACTGTCCAGAATCATTCTTTTATGTTGGTTTTTGCTGTCCTTTTGGTTTTCTTTGCGGATTCCTGTTCTGTTTGTTGCGCCAGTTCTGATTCTTAAAAGATTTCTGATTTGGTTTCAAAATTGCGGGTTTATTTTTTTAGTGCTGTTGTTTGAGACAACCAACACTTCCTCTTTCTGGTCTTGTTTGCGTGCCTCCTCCTCAATACGGAGGCGAGTGATCAAACTCTCTAAGAAAAATTCCTTAGTCTTATGCCACAAGATATTCTTAAAATCTTTCCAACCTGGGGGCAATTTGTCAATAATGACAGCAACTTGAAACTGTTCATCCAATGGCATACCTTTGGAGATGATCTCATGAGCTATTTTCTAGAGCTCAGGAGACTGCATCTCCACTGACCTATCGTCTGTCATCTGGTATTTAAGATAGCGGCTCACAACATACTTCTTTGCCTCTACCTCCTCTGTGTTGTATTTCTTCTTAAGTGCTTTCCAGATCTCCTTTGTTGTCTTGTCCTCCGAGTTGTAGTAGTTGTACAGATCATCGCTGAGGCCGTTGAGAATGAAATTTCTGCACAGATAGTCATGCTCAATTCAGTTCTGTTGCTTTTTTGATTTATCAGTCCATGAACCCATCTGTGCTTCATCAGTTCCATTAGGTTTGTCCGGCAACTGGGGTTTGTCGGTGGTCAAAATAGTAACCACCTTTCTCATCGTCAGGTAGAACTCTATCTTCTGACGCCATCGTTTGAAGTGTAAGCCTTCGAATCGGAATGGGGCAGCAGTCACCAGTGAGATCTGGAAGGCAGAGGGAGGAGCAGCATCATCTAGGTTTGATGTCGTAGCCATTGTTTCAAATTCGTCTTCAAATTATTGAGAAACAATGGTTGAGTCACGTACTTGGTCGCTTTCTTGAAGATGATTCGGCGATCTGGTCGATGGTGCAAAACCAGTTCGTACTCTCGTCGCCGCTTCAAGAATAAAACAGCATCTGAAAAACAATAACTGATTTGCTTGCACAACAAATCAGTCAGATTTGCAATTTCTAAAATAAAGTACTGCTCGAAAATTCTGGAAGAAGATTTTAATGGCGGAGGTAAGAAAAACTGTATTTTTGTTATGTATTTTCGTTCATTGCTGAAGCAAATATATATAGACGGGAGTTAGGGCTAACGATTTTACTGAGTAGTGGGAGAAAAATCGGATCTGCTGAAATAACGGGTCAAGAGTTTACCGTTTCATGTAAAAAGTAGGCATAGAAATATTTATCATAAAAAATGGTTTGAAAAAGGCAAGGTTTTCTGGTTCAAAAATATAAGTGTCTACACCACAAAGCCAAAGCCCAAACCCGAGCCCGAACCAGGTCGAGTCGGTCGTTCGCGCACGCATGTGTGATGGTCATGATGCATGGTCTCCCTCCTCACAACAAAGCATGTATTCGGAGCCCCAAGGCCCCAACATGACTTCTTAGAAACAAGTATGAATACTTGTTTCTTTCATACAGTCCTATGATGTGGAACTATTCACATATAGGAACCATTCTTACACTTATTCAACATTTTTAATAATTCACCTAATGTTTATAAAAACATTTCCAACATTATGTACTACGCTGATAATATCTTTGTAACTAATGCTGAATAATAATATATATAGTTTTGCTATATGAAATATATTGCATATTAGTTATGTTGTTCATATACGGTTCTATTACATATATTTATTATAAATTGTTGTAATTGTGGTGAGACACGATCACTAAACATATTCAGTTTCATGGCATGAGAAAGCAAATAGATGTAGAAATCAAAACAATGAATAAACTTAAATTCAAATTAGTTATTTTTGAATTTTTCACTTTTTGAGACTGATTAAAAACTGTGTTTCAGCCTTTAGAACTCGGCCACTAATAATGTTTATAACTGAAATTTCAATATTTGAATTTAAAGACTGATAAATAAAGACAGATTTTTTGGTCATTACCCAATCTTTACATCTGTTTTTAAGACTGAATTGTCTAATTAAATACTGAAATTTTCAGTCCCTACAGCAGTTATTTTAGTAGTGTTCTGGTTCAGAAGAAATACCATTGGTGATCTTATTTGAATCACTCGAGTACACTCGTCCTTCGACAACTAATTCTTTGCTTCCACCCCATTGTATAACTTACATTTGTTTTATGTGCTCTATCAAAGAAAAAAAATCGGTTATTTAAAAAATAATCTAATGCATGTTAGGAAGGATTTTGAGCATGCTAATGTGTAACATAACAATTTTATACTCCATGTAGTGAACGTGCTGGTACTAAATGGAGTCGTAGGAAAGAGAAACTATTGGGTGTACATAAATCTATAGGGAGATTATCTAGTTCCTATGTTGCATATGTTGGTACTAAAGTTGGTGTACATGATGTGTGCAAGTAAACAGATTCAAGCGTGCATGATACTTCTAATCCCAAGGCAATACTTATTGCTAATGGTCTAATCGAAAGGGATATGGTAATGGTTTAAACGACAATGTGATATGATATACCGTACATGCTGCTAGTAATTTGACTGGCTGTTCATGTGCCCAAATGGAACCCCTGTGTTTCTTGTGTATGCTCTTTGCCCGAACATGGTAATTGCAGAAGAATATAAATCATGTGTACACAAATATGATAGAACAATATTAAAAATCTATTACTGCAACCATAGATGAATGCAAATCATATGTTCATAAATTTGACACCATAATATTGAAAATTCATCACCCTAACATTCTGGTTGAGAGACCAGATAATGCATGCAAGGCAGCATTTAATTAGCAAGTGTGAAAATAATAGAATACAGGCAGTGGCGGAGCCACGTTCAGCATGGGGAGGGCACGTGCCCCTCCCAGGATTTTGATTATTTTTTTTCAAACTTTTGCAATCTTGTATTGGTATTGCAGCAAGCACAAGCAGCCACGTTAGTAAAAGTATCTGTATTTCATTGTCCAAACATTTGCAAGCAATAGTAGCAAAGACATTTGAATCTGCTGGATGAATTGTAGGCGGAAAAATCTGCAGAAACAAAGCGAAGAAGTTGGAGCCAAAATGGTTGAACAGCGTGTAAAATCTTCAAGTGTTTCCCCTTTACTACAAGCAAACGTTAACATCCACAAAAGTCTCCATTAGCTAGTATATTTAATTTTAGACCAGGTTTTTTGAACCTTCAGACATCTTCTAACAAAGCAAACATAGTAGTTGATCCTCCATCTGCTTCATTCCTGAAAGTGATAAGCTAAAGACAGTTTCTTGCCCAGTGAAGATTTCCTCTCCCAACTCCTCGAACACATCCATATGCACATTTGTTTTGCCCGTCTACGTATAAAATCCCTCCTGCTTTGGTTGCGGTTGGTGATGAAGTGCTCTAAAAAATTTATTTGTGCCCTCTCCAACAAAAAATCCTGGCTATGCCACTGAATACAGGACCAGACAGATATTGAAAGGCAGAACAGAACATCAATTAGTTAGTACTTCCTTAGAATGCAGTTCACAAATGCTACCTATGGAGGAATAATGATCATTCTTTTGGTTAAGATAAATGCCGATAATAGCCAAATTCTGGAAGTACTGGGCTCAAAGTTATCATCCTTTAAAATAAGCAAGGCATATTTGCTAATCATATTATGTAATGATCTGCATTTAGAACAACATCCGTTTCACTTTACCAAATTGAATTTGTTGGCGAAGAGCAAACAGTTTATTAAAAATAAGTTAGTAGCTGAGCAGGGTTGGGATTTAAAATGCATAGCATGTTCTAGCAACAACTCCAAGAATAAAAACAAAAAAACTATTAACACAAGCCCAAATCATCAAATTTCTATGCAATGCTAAACACTCTGATTCATCAATTTGTGCCATCTTTTCAGCATTTGGTAACAAAACATATCATAGTCAAGATGCTACTGACTGTAAACTGCTTGCTGCTAATAATTCAGAAAATGCAGGAGTGAATGTATGTGCAAGGGATAAAATCACTCTCGGAATGGAAAATAAAGTTGTTACTCGAAAGCAATGTATGCTTAAAAGGTATATATAACATGTTTTTCAGAAAGAAAGGATGACGAGTTCCAATTGACAAAACATACTTTTAAGCACTTGTACATATGATTTTTTTTAAAAAAAAAATTATAGATAGATAGCCTGATTTATTATCGCAGCTTTAGGATATCAAAATACGAATTGAAAGCTCCATGTACATAGTTGAAAATATGTATAAACTTTTGAAAGTTTCAGCTTTGGAAATGTATCAATTATAATGAATACATGGTACCACATTTTCTTTTTTGGACTTATCTCCCGTGCGGATAACAACTTGATGTGCTGACTGTAACACCCCACACCCGCTACGGTCACTCTCTAAGGGAATGCCATAACATCGGCGGAGTATTTTTAGTGAATATAGAACAGAGAAATTACAGCAAGACAAATATAAGTAATACTTGAAAATTTAAAACAACATTTCATTGCAGCGGAAAGTAAAACATGTCTGGTTACATCACAAAACCATAATAAGAGTTAAGTACAAATATCCATTCTGCTAAATCAAAATACATAATCCCAATACATGAACTGATAGCCATAAAAGAAAAGGGTAAGCTGAGCTCTACATCTAGGGTCCAAGCTCCAAGAGAGTAATAAAAGCAGCCTGATCAAAGCCCACTTGTACTGGGCCCACTCTGAGAACCTGAGGGTTGGGAAAAAGATAAAAACAACGGGGTCAGACATAAGTCTGAGCGAGTCCTATAACTTTAACAATACAATCATTAAAGTAACCAGAGAAGACATAATCTTGATATACGGTAATGTCTGGGGATGAATGGCTACACTAAGCAGCTTGGTAGACTTAGGATAAACTAAGATAACCGTAAAGACGCATCTACCCACCCAAGGATAATTACTACACTGCACCACACCAGTCATTCCTACTTAAAGGTTGATCCCTCACAAGGACTTAGAAAATTTACCCAGTAGTTTCGTGTACCCCTAGCTGACTACATAGGTGCCGTCTGTCCCTATCTCCACTAGGTGTACCCACTACTCCCAAGTGATCGGCTCCCTACCGTAGATACCCGTGTCGGCCCCATAGTGGGGTGTATCACTCACCAAAGTGGCAACCCGATACAATCAACGGTGCACGGCTTATACCTACACGATGCAACAACGTCTTACCTACCAGCCCGGGTCCACACACGCATATGAAACCCGTTGGACTTGCGTTGCCACCGCTAACCCGTTTTGGCCTCTTATAGTCAAGCCCAGTACGCGTGTCCCGTCCTCGACATGGGTCGAGCCCAATAAGATACATATGGGTTACTGGTTGAAATGGGCCCCCACATGCTACCCACCTAAGCTTGTCCCTTTTTCTAGTGCATCCCACTTAACCCTTTAATCATGTTTAATTACATGTTTCCACTTGGTTAAGTATTCTAATCGTATTTTCTATTGCCACCCAAGGCAACCCACTAGATTTCCACATGCCACCCAAGGCACCCACTTAACCCCTCATGTCCCTCTACATGCTAATATGTTAAGTGTTTCTTAATTAATTAATTTAGATCATGACCTCATAAAGATCTCTCACATTAGACCGTCTTTTATGACTGCTGGATATGCCGGTTGGTTCCGGGCAGACTTCTGTCATCAAAAGGGTCTAACCTCGTGTCTTTACTTTAATCACGTATTTAATTTATGACTAAGACCTCTCACATTAGGCCAATCATTTGTAGCTGCTGGATTTGCCGGTTGGTTCCGGGCAGACTTCCGCTATAAAAGGGTCCAACCTCGTGTCTTAGTTGATTAATTACACCTAATTAATCATCCCCATAATTTGTATTAATTATCCCTAATTAATTACACATTTTTAAGAATATGGGTAGACCTAACTCAATATGTAAATTCCCAATTCCATAGTATGGGTAGACCTAACTTAATAGGTAAATTCCCAACTCCATAATATGGGTAGACCTAACTTAATAGGTAAATTCCCAATTATGTCCATTCCTTTTATGTTATACTCATTTTTATTAACATGCATATTAACCCCATCGTTTCCCACGTAATTCGTTTTCATAACATGTCATATAAATGGGAAGATTCACTATAAATGTAATAGGTTCAATCTTAGCACAATGTTGGCTTTTACATGGGTTTAAAAGGTGTCAACTTGCATCATGATAGTAAACCCAACTAGCATCATTAAATAACCCAACTTGCATGAATACACATATGTCATATAAAGGTAACTTGCATAAGTGTTCATAGGTTACACAAAGGGTGAACTTGCATATGTGACTTGCATCATAAATAGGGTAAACATGCATATAGCATACAAAGGTATCATCTTGCATATGTATGCATCTTATTTAAAGAGGGTAAACTTGCATGTCATAATGTATGCATAAAACCAACCACTTAGCATGCATGAAATCAAGTACTTAGCATGCATAAAACCAAACACTTAGCATGCATAAAACCAAATACTTAGCATGCATAAAATCAAATACTTAGCATGCATAAAATCAAATACTTAGCATGCATAAAATCAAATACTTAGCATGCATAAAACCCAATACTTAGCATGCATAAAATAAAATACTTAGCATGCATAAAATCAAATACTTAGCATGCATAAAATCCACCACTTAACTTGCATAAACCCACATACTTAACTTGCATAAATATAGGGTTAACATTAAACATAGATTAGCAAACTAACATCATATCATATGACTTAAAACCCACTAATCCGCATACAAAACCGCATGATCTCATCATATCTCATCTACTTAATTTAGCAATTGGTTATTAAGGTGATAGAAACTCACCAAAACCACGATTAGAAAACTTATGAAGTAGAACTAGTTGCTATATTTAAGATGGTGATGATTAGAGGTTGATTAGCTTGCAACTTTCTTCATAAATTAGTGGAGGCTCCTCCTAAGTTTGATTTTGGCGGCATGATGGTATCAATTCTATTTTTAGTATGGATTAGGATTGCATTAGGGTGTATTTATAGGATTAGGGTGTGTTTTAGACCATAGGATTAACCCTAGGCTAGATTAGGTCCGTCAGATTTAGGAAGTTTCTAGAGATTAGCCCAAAACACAGCCAAACCCTAAAATGGTGCACCAGGTTAAACCTGCCGAGCACCCCCTGTCGACACCCAAGTCGACAGGGCTGTCGACCTGGTCCTACCCAGTCGACTGCCCAGTCGACAGGGCTGTCGACTCGGGTAGCTAGGCGGGAGTTTTTTCCCTCCAGCGCCCAATAGCCCCAAATTTTGAATTTTAAACCTGAATTTTAAATCTGTTTTGAACTTTCAATTTTCTGCAAACTTCATTGGGCCATAACTGGGCTATACGGACTCCGATTTACAAAATTTCGGACTCTATTCTGCGTATTTTTCCGAGATGAACAAAATGACGCAGCCCGTTTCCCCCAATTCTCACATTTGAGATTATTTATTTTGCAATTAGTGAAATTTTAGCATTAACTGAAATACGGGGTGTTACATTCTCCCCTCCTTAAAGGATTTCGCCCCCGAAATCTCTAAGATAAGGAGAATTCATATCCTACCATCCAAACAACCATCTACTCAATCCATCAAACACGGGCATCCATTGTCCTTAAAACAATTTCTAACGATGTATGAGCATATGCAAAAAGTGTGTGTATATGTTCCCTATCTAATGTATGAACGTATGCAAACCATGATAGTGCCATGCATCCATTATGTATGCGAGAGAACCCTATCGACACATACAACATCTACATGAGTGCACAATCATTCACCAAAATGCATCATCCATATGATAACACAACCATTATACATCCATAAATATAGCTATCTACACACAATTATATGCAATATGCAATATGAAGTGACTGAGCCGATCTAGTGCCTAGAGTGTGTGTATATGCATCCACGAGCAACCACTAGCAAACACTTGCATCCACTTGCATCCATCAACCATAACATGTCTCAAACACATGTTTCAACCATAGGTTTACCCTATCTAAAGGTCGAAAGTACTAACGAGAGGACATACCAAAGATAAGATAAGTACTAGACAACGATAGAGGAGAAATTAAAAGACATACCCTCAAAAAGAAATGGGTACAATGAACGCATCTTTGCTTCCGTCTCCCAAGTTGCGTTGCTCTCATCTTCTCCCCATTGCACTTTGACTAGTTGAACCTCTCTGTTTCTCAACTTCGTAGTCTCTGACCCAAGGATGCGAGTAGGAGCTCGTCGAATTGTTGCATCACGCTCTACTTCCACTTCTCTAAGCAAGCTCGGCTCTACAACCTCTGCGGTCTCATGTAAGCACTTCCTCAAGTGTGACACATGGAATACATCATGTACCCCACTAAGTCTGTCGGGCAACTCCACTCTATATGCCATTCGTCCAATCGTTTCCTTAATAGGAAACGGCCCTACGAACCTTGGTGCTAACTTCCCAACAGATCCAAAGTGAACCACATTTCGTAACAGAGACACTTTGACAAAGACCATGTCCCCAACATCAAACTCAAGGTCCATCCTCCTCTTGTCCGCATAAGATTTTTGCCTATCCTGCGCTGCTTTCATCCTCCTTCGAATCAAGTCAATCTTCTCAGAAGTCTCCCTAACCATATCAGGCCCAAGCAAGATCTTATCCGTAGATTCCCACCAACATGTAGGTGATCGACAAGGCCTTCCATAAAGAGCTTCGAAAGGAGCCATACCAATACTGGACTGAAAGTTGTTATTATATGCGAACTCCACCAATGGAAGATGCTCTTCCCATGTACCTCCAAAATCTAAGATACAAAGCCTCAAAAGGTCTTCTAGGACACGATTCACCCTCTCAGTCTGGCCGTCCGTCTGAGGGTGATATGCGGTGCTTAGACATAATTGAGTCCCCACTGCTTCTTGCAAACTTCTCCAGAACTCGCTAGTGAAGATAGGATCTCGATCACTCACTATGCTAGAGGGTACCCCATGCAATCGAACTATCTCTCGAAGATATACTGAAGCTAGCCATGGAGCAGTCCTCTTGCTCTTTACAGGTATGAAATGGGCGCTTTTAGTAAGTCTGTCTACCATAACCCAAATCCCCGTATTACCCTTTCTCGATCTGGGTAACCCGTCAATAAAATCCATCGAGACGCTATCCCACTTCCATTGCGGAACTTCCAATGGGTGAAGCAACCCACCTGGTTTCTTTTGCTCCGCTTTCACCTGTTGGCAGACCAAGCATCGAGCGACATATTCGGCCACATCTTTCTTCATACCGGCCCAGAAGAAAACCCGCTTCATATCTTGGTACATCTTGTCCCCACCGGGATGAATGGTCATCCTAGAACGGTGTGCATCATCAAGAATAGCCTTCCTCTAACCCTCGTCTTGCGGTACACAAAGTCTACCGTCTCTACGCAAGCACCCCCTATCGTCTAGGGTGTACCTACTTAAATGGCTGGACGACTCCCCCCTTATGAGCTTCTCTACCATCTCAACCAACTGTGGGTCGTCCCTCTGTGCTTCTCCAATCCGCCCCAAAAGAGTAGGTCTGACCTCCAAGGATGCTAGCAAACCGGGTATATAGTCAATGGAAGGTCTGAAATCGAACATCGAGATAAATTCCAAGCTTCGTTGTTCCACGAACAATGGACTCAAGGACAACCTTTTTCTGCTCAAGGCATCCGCCACCACGTTACCCTTGCCAAGGGTATACGCTATCTCGAAATCATAGGATGCTAAGAACTCCATCCACCTTTGTTGTCTCAAATTCAAGTCCTTCTGAGAAAACAAGTACTTCAATGATTTGTGGTCAGTGAACAATTCGAATCTCTCACCAAGAAGATAATGGCGCCAAATCTTAAGCGCAAAAACAATAGCGGCCAACTCTAAATCATGGGTAGGGTAATTTTTCTCATGCACTCTCAACTGCCTTCCACCATAGGCTATTACCCTTCCCTCTTGCATTAAGACTGCGCCCAGTCCTGTCCCACAAGCATCGGTATAGACAACAAATGGCTTGCTCCCATCTGGCAACACTAAGACTGGAGCAGTGGTTAAACCTCTCTTTAACCGTCGGAACGCATCATCACAATCTACGTCCCATATGAAAACAAGATTCTTCTTCGTAAGGCGGGTTAAAAGGGTTGATATCTTTGCGAAGTCTTTGATAAACTTCCTATAGTAACCCGCCAACCCCAAGAAACTTCTTACTTCGGTAGCATTTCTAGGAACCTTCCAATCTTGAATTGATACTACCTTCGCGGGATCCACAGCTATCCCTTCCTTGGAGACCACGTGCCCCAAGAACCGCACTTCCTTCCTCCAGAAGTGACATTTAGAGAATTTCGCCTTAAGGCTATGTGCTCGAAGAGTCTCCAACACCTCCCCAAGATGTAGGGCATGCTCTTCTTCACTTTTAGAAAATACTAAGATATCATCCACAAAGACCACCACGAATTTATTAAGGAACTCCCTGAACACCCTACTCATCAAATCAACAAAGTATGCAGGGGCGTTCGTCAACCCAAATGGCATCACCAGCCACTCATAGAAACCATCCGGAGTCCTAAAGGCAGTCTTGTCTATGCTATCCTCAACCACCCTCAACTGATGAAACCCCGTGGCTAAGTCCAACTGAGAAAATACTGAAGCGCCAACCAACTGATCGAAAAGATCATCAATCCTCGGTAATGGGTGTCTATTCTTCTTTGTGAGCTTGTTGAGTTCTCTATAGTCTACACAAAGTCTGAGGGACCCATCCGCCTTCGTAGCAAAAACTACTGGAGCACCCCACTCCGATATACTTCGTCTTATGAACCCCTTCTCAAGCAACTCCCCTACTTGCTTATGGAATTCCCTCCTCTCACGAGGAGCCATGTGGCGCACTGGTAAAGATACAGGTTTAGCATTATCCACCAGATATATTCGGAAGTCAATCTCCCGCTTCGGAGGTAAGCCCTTCACCTCCTCAAACACATCCGAGTATTCCCGGACCACTCTAACAGATTGCAAACTCTCGACCGAAGCGTCAAGCGATTCAAGATAACTTAGCATAACAGAATCCATGGGATTACAAGAGATCTCGAGAGTGTTACCCAAGCGGGTCATGAGCCTAACAACTCTCCTTTCGCAATCAAGAACAGCACCATTACTGGATAATCAGTCCATGCCCAAAATCAACCCATAGCCCGTGAAGCCCAACACAAAAGCATCACATCTAAACTCAATGCTAAGTATAGAAATCTTCAAATCCAAACATATCATGGACAAATAAGTGGAGCCCCCAATTGGGTTTGAAACAACCAAGGGATCATCTACCAGACTGGTGTCTAAGTGCAGTGACTCAACTAATGATGATGAGATAAACGAATGTTATGCGCCAGAATCAAACAATGTTCGGACTGGATGATCAAATAGAAAAACCAGACTTTCAACGGAAATAGTTCTACCTCTTTCCTGAATTGGTGGAACCGCGAGAGCCTGTACTTGCCCCCTAGCCTGACCCGGTGCCATAAGAGCTTGCACCTGTCCTCCTGAGGTAGACCCCGTCCTTTGCCCCTTCTTAGGACAGTCTTTCACTAGATGTCCTGCTTCGCCACAGTGGAAGCAGCCAGTCTTCTTCTTCTTGCGACAATCCTTGCTTAGGTGGCCAGGTGTCCCACAATTGAAACACTTCTTCTTCTTGCCCTTGCCACCGTTGCCTTTCCCACCTTTGTTTTGCTGTTGTTGCTGAGGTCTCTTTTGATCTCCCTTCTTCTCGGGTGCCTTATTAGCATTGGGACCCTTCTCTTCTTCATGCATGAGTGCCATGTCAACTAGCTTCTCGAAGGTGGCCCCCATAGGGATATGAGTCATAGCCAACCCATGCATCGGTTCATTCAAGCCTTTCACGAACCTCAAAGCCTTCTTCTCCGGTGTATTCACCATGTCTAGGCCAAACCTTGCCAATTGATTAAACTTGTTGACATATTCCTTCACTGAGAGATTTCCTTGCTTTAGAGTCAAGAATCTTTCCATATACAAGTTTTCTTCCGCCCTTGAGAGAAACTTTGCCACAAATCTTTGCCTAAAATCCGCCCAAGAGTCAACGGGGCGTTCTCCATTAGTGACCTCCCACCAGAATGAGGCCTCTCCCTTCATTAACCAAGCAGCTAACTTGACTTTCTTTCCTTCTTCCATCTCAAAGATATCTATCAACTCTTCCACCTCCTTAAGCCAGTCTCTAGCCTCCACAAAAGTTTCAGATCCTTGAAAAGGTTTCCCTCCCATAGCTTTAAATTCCTTGCAAGTCTTAGCAAAAGTATCTGTGCGAGGAGGAGGGGGAGGGGGAAGATCGGGTGCTACGGTTGGTGGAGGAACATTTGCTGGACCCGCAGTGGTGGCCCTAGCCTCCATCAATCTCCTATACCATACTGGTACCATTACACCCTCCGGAAAGTTAAGATCCTCAGCCATGCTGAAACGAAAAAGGAAAGATTCAAAATGGGGAATTCGAAAGATAAAGATATGGCTATTGGGGATTATGCTTTTCTTTCAAAAAAATTTCTCTTTAAAGACATGTTTTTGAAAATATCTCTTCCAAAAATGTTTTTAGAAAAATAGTTTTCTAAAAATTTTATCTGTTCCGGTAACCTTTGCTCTGATACCACGTGTAACACCCCACACCCGCTACGGTCACTCTCTAAGGGAATGCCATAACATCGGCGGAGTATTTTTAGTGAATATAGAACAGAGAAATTACAGCAAGACAGATATAAGTAATACTTGAAATTTAAAACAACATTTCATTGCAGCGGAAAGTAAAACATGTCTGGTTACATCACAAAACCATAATAAGAGTTAAGTACAAATATCCATTCTGCTAAATCAAAATACATAATCCCAATACATGAACTGATAGCCATAAAAGAAAAGGGTAAGCTGAGCTCTACATCTAGGGTCCAAGCTCCAAGAGAGTAATAAAAGCAGCCTGATCAAAGCCCACTCGTACTGGGCCCACTCTGAGAACCTGAGGGTTGGGAAAAAGATAAAAACAACGGGGTCAGACATAAGTCTGAGCGAGTCCTATAACTTTAACAATACAATCATTAAAGTAACCAGAGAAGACATAATCTTGATATACGGTAATGTCTGGGGATGAATGGCTACACTAAGCAGCTTGGTGGACTTAGGATAAACTAAGATAACCGTAAAGACGCATCTACCCACCCAAGGATAATTACTACACTGCACCACACCAGTCATTCCTACTTAAAGGTTGATCCCTCACAAGGACTTAGAAAATTTACCCAGTAGTTTCGTGTACCCCTAGCTGACTACATAGGTGTCGTCTGCCCCTATCTCCACTAGGTGTACCCACTACTCCCAAGTGATCGGCTCCCTACCGTAGATACCCGTGCCGGCCCCACAGTGGGGTGTATCACTCCCCAAAGTGGCAAACCGATACAATCAACGGTGCACGGCTTATACCTACACGATGCAACAACGTCTTACCTACCAGCCCGGGTCCACACAAGCATATGAAACCCGTTGGACTTGCGTTGCCACCGCTAACCCGTTTTGGCCTCTTATAGTCAAGCCCAGTACGCGTGTCCCGTCCTCGACATGGGTCGAGCCCAATAAGATACATATGGGTTACTGGTTGAAATGGGCCCCCACAAGCTACCCACCTAAGCTTGTCCCTTTTTCTAGTGCATCCCACTTAACCCTTTAATCATGTTTAATTACATGTTTCCACTTGGTTAAGTATTCTAATCGTATTTTCTATTGCCACCCAAGGCAACCCACTAGATTTCCAAATGCCACCCAAGGCACCCACTTAACCCCTCATGTCCCTCTACATGCTAATATGGTTAAGTGTTTCTTAATTAATTAATTAAGATCATGACCTCATAAAGACCTCTCACATTAGACCGTCTTTTATGACTGCTGGATATGCCGGTTGGTTCCGGGCAGACTTCTGTCATCAAAAGGGTCTAACCTCGTGTCTTTACTTTAATCACGTATTTAATTTATGACTAAGACCTCTCACATTGGGCCAATCATTTGTAGCTGCTGGATTTGCCGGTTGGTTCCGGGCAGACTTCCGCTACAAAAGGGTCCAATCTCGTGTCTTAGTTGATTAATTACACCTAATTAATCATCCCCATAATTTGTATTAATTATCCCTAATTAATTACACATTTTTAAGAATATGGGTAGACCTAACTCAATAGGTAAATTCCCAATTCCATAGTATGGGTAGACCTAACTTAATAGGTAAATTCCCAACTCCATAATATGGGTAGACCTAACTTAATAGGTAAATTCCCAATTATGTCCATTCCTTTTATGTTATACTCATTTTTATTAACATGCATATTAACCCCATCGTTTCCCACGTAATTCGTTTTCATAACATGTCATATAAATGGGAAGATTCACTATAAATGTAATGGGTGCAATCTTAGCACAACGTTGGCTTTTACATGGGTTTAAAAGGTGTCAACTTGCTTCATGATAGTAAACCCAACTAGCATCATTAAATAACCCAACTTGCATGAATACACATATGTCATATAAAGGTAACTTGCATAAGTGTTCATAGGTTACACAAAGGGTGAACTTGCATATGTGACTTGCATCATAAATAGGTTAAACATGCATATAGCATACAAAGGTATCATCTTGCATATGTATGCATCTTATTTAAAGAGGGTAAACTTGCATGTCATAATGTATGCATAAAACCAACCACTTAGCATGCATGAAATCAAGTACTTAGCATGCATAAAACCAAACACTTAGCATGCATAAAACCAAATACTTAGCATGCATAAAATCAGATACTTAGCATGCATAAAATCAAATACTTAGCATGCATAAAACCCAATACTTAGCATGCATAAAATCAAATACTTAGCATGCATAAAATCAAATACTTAGCATGCATAAAACCCAATACTTAGCATGCATAAAATCAAATACTTAGCATGCATAAAATCAAATACTTAGCATGCATAAAATCAAATACTTAGCATGCATAAAATCCACCACTTAACTTGCATAAACCCACATACTTAACTTGCATAAATATAGGGTTAACATTAAACATAGATTAGCAAACTAACATCATATCATATGACTTAAAACCCACTAATCCGCATACAAAACCGCATGATCTCATCATATCTCATCTACTTAATTTAGCAATTGGTTATTAAAGTGATAGAAACTCACCAAAACCAAGATTAGCAAACTTATGAAGTAGAACTAGTTGCTATATTTGAAGATGGTGATGATTAGAGGTTGATTAGCTTGCAACTTTCTTCATAAATTAGTGGAGGCTCCTCCTAAGTTTGATTTTGGCGGCATGATGGTATCAATTCTATTTTTAGTATGGATTAGGCTTGCATTAGGGTGTATTTATAGGATTAGGGTGTGTTTTAGACCATAGGATTAACCCTAGGCTAGATTAGGTCCGTCAGATTTAGGAAGTTTCTAGAGATTAGCCCAAAACACAGCCAAACCCTAAAATGGTGCACCAGGTTAAACCTGCCGAGCACCCCCTGTCGACACCCAAGTCGACAGGGTTGTCGACCTGGTCCTACCCAGTCGACTGCCCAGTCGACAGGGCTGTCGACTCGGGTAGCTAGGCGGGAGTTTTTTCCCTCTAGCGCCCAATGGCCCCAAATTTTGAATTTTAAACCTGAATTTTAAATCTGTTTTGAACTTTTAATTTTCTGCAAACTTCATTGGGCCATAACTGGGCCATACGGACTCCGATTTACAAAATTTCGGACTCTATTCTGCGTATTTTTCCGAGATGAACAAAATGACGCAGCCCGTTTCCCCTAATTCTCACATTTGAGATTATTTATTCTGCAATTAGTGAAATTTTAGCATTAACTGAAATACGGGGTGTTACACTGACCATACTAGCTATCATCTTATTCTTAGTATCTCCTATATACACCAAGCCAGGTAAGGCCTCCACAAAAAAGCATCAAACTTTCTAGGATGGACTATCAAATTTTTCTTGGCATTTGAACCTAAAGGTACTCCATTAAAAAGTCTGTCGGATCAGTCTACACAATTTTACCTTCGATGACAACCTCATCATCATTCCCAAGCCAATGCAATAAACTACAATTGCCACTTATTTGATTAAGCTTACACTACAATTAATGAAAACTAAATTACTTATTTAGATATTTATATTTTGTATGATGCTGCAATCTTAATATAGTCTATTTTTACCATTTGATATATGCTCTCATCTTGACAACTTTCTTTACCTTACCAAATCAACAATATTGGAAAAATATAATTATCAACATTTTAGACCGCAAATATCACAACCGGTTATTTGTACCAATCTAGTAAGCCAATAAATTATCAACCCATACAACAAGTTATTGATGTAATTACACTTAAATCACAAAAAATCCTAATTAAGCTATTTTTCCAATTATATTAACTGTTTGTAACGCCCCACCTCCGCCAATGCCACTCTTGCAAGGACATTAGCTTTGGAGGGGCGTTAAACATGGTAAACATGCATGCAGATATCACAAGACAGAACATATAAGTAAAACAGAGTAGTAAAGCAGCGGATAAAACTTAGCATTTCAAAACCATAGTCATGTTACAACAAAGTACTTGGTCATTATTTTCCAACAACAAAGTCTAAATAAAAGCATAACTGAAAAACTGAAATACATAAAGTACTATCCCCAAAATGAAGTGATAAACCATAGATAGGCCAATGTCCAAAACCGTACATGAGCAAATCCAGTAAGCAAGCTGTAAAGATCCAAGCTAAGCTCCAATGTTCCCACCCTGAGAACCTAGGGGGGGAAACGGAAGAAAAGAGGTGAAAGAAAACAGGTCAGTCAAAAAGACTGGTAAGCCCTACTACTATCTGTCTATGAACTAGTAAAGTTAACTGGCATGAGAAGCTGAGATGAACATGAGGATAAAAACATACTGGCATGATGATTAACTAACAAGATAGATAAATGTGTCATCGCATAATCAAGGTTAAGTTTTGCACCACGGGTGTACTAGCATTCTAACATGTCAAGTAAAAACAAGAATTGATCCCTTGGCCCAAGCTTGGCCCATCATCATGAGGTGACCTAAATTAAGGTCCAACTACACGGTCTAGTCGATCGGCTCCCTATAAGCCTAACTCGTCAAGTGTCGGTGTCATGCGGCTTAATCATGTAATGTAGTTGACTGTGCAAGGTTCACTCTAGGGTGTATCAGGCCCTATGGTGTAACCCTCTGACACCATACCATGATGCACAGTCCAAACCTACCGTAGCCCGTGTTCAACTCCGGACTTGATGTGCACGACCATGGTCCGCCTGAACATCCGGGGCATCATTCGGCCGTCTCTTTTGGTCTCTTACAATCAGCCCAGTAATCGTGCCCCACCCTAGCCTAGTCCTAGGGTCTTATGATACTACCAAGAAGGTTACTGCTGAAAAGGACCACGCAACTAGGGTTTCTTAATGGGTTAAATGTGGTTAACCCGATCCACACGTGGATTAAATCGGTTAAGGGTACCCAAGGCTCCCGACTTAACCTCGATTAATCCATCAAGCCCAAATTGGTTAAGTATTAAGTGGACCATGACTTAACCCTAATCAGGAGGCATTAATTAACTTAATGCGCTTTAACCTCTCACATTAGACTTTGTTGTGGTTACTAGTTAAGCCGGGCGGGTCCGGGTAGCTTTACACCACAACTAGGTCTAACCTCGGGTTCGAGCACAACATGACCAACTTCTCACATTGGGTCCTATTGTTTGTAGCCACTAGTTAAGCCGGACGGGTCCGGGTAGATTTATGCTACAAACTCAACCCAACCTCGAGTTGGCCACACTCATATTTTCTAAGTGTCATGTCCATTATGTTTCCAAAACATAATCACAAGTTAACATATCACGTCATGTTACAAAAATCATGTTCATGTCATTATGTTACCCAACCCCAACGTAATCCCATCGTTTACATAATCGCAACAACGCATAAAGGATAAAATAGGGAACTTGGCATAACCATGACATAAAGGTGTTGAAGCCACAAGTTTAACATGGTGGCATATGAAATGTGCATATGTTCATATACTTGCATATTGCATTATTAGGCTTCAAAAGCATGCATAAAACCAAACTTAGCATATGAGTGATACATGGTGATAAATAACATGTAGAAGTTGCTAGAAGTTCGCTTTTGGCCTCACATGCAAGTTATCATAAGGGGTATGATAACTTCCATGTTTCCAAAATGCGACCTTTCATATAAAGCTTGAAGCTTTAGGCCCACAAACTCAAGTTTAACTTGCATAGCATGATAACATGATCAACCCAAACTTGCATAACATGATAACATGATCAACCCAAACTTGCATAAAATGATAACATGATCAACCCAAACTTGCATAACATGGCAACATGTGTCATACATAACTTGCATAATGATCAACGAAACTTGCATATCATAATGATCAACCAAACTTGCATATCATAATGATCAACCAAACTTGCATATCATTCATTTAACTTTAGAGTTCAAAGAAAGAAAGTAGAAAAGGGCTTACAATGCTATGAAGACACAAATAAATATTTATTATAAAGATTGAGACGAAGCTCTTATGCAAGCACCAAAAACCCAAATATGCAAGCTCCAAATGAAAACCCTTGAGCCAATTCAATAAAAACCCTTGCTTTGAAATAGAAATGTTGCAACTTGACTTGAATGCAAGCTAAGAACACTCATACAAGTTTGAAAACACTTGTATGAACTCAAAATCTCTCATAGAAATTAACTTAGAAATTTTAGCATGGGAGTGGAGGCCATGAGAGGAACAAATTTGGCATAGTTTAGTTGTAGGATTGAATAATGGTGATTTAGGCAAGGTTTAGGGGTCTTTTTATAGAGTTTTAGGATAGTATTAGCCATAGGATTAACCCTAGATTCAATCCAAGCCATCAAAGCATGTCTTGGGGAAGAAGTCAAGTGTAGGAACCATCTAGGGCCTTTAGATTAAAGCTGAACCATGAGAACCATTCAAATGAAAAATCTGCATTTGAGCGAATCGGCCCATGGGTTGACAGCCAAACACTCTGGATTAACGCCTAGTCGACCCAGCGGGCTCAGGTCGACCTCAAAAATCGGCCGGTTCGGTTATTCCCCTCTCCCAATTCGCTGTTTTGAACATTTTTGCATATTTATTTATTTAATTTTCAATTATATATATATATATATATCAATATATATATATATATTTCTCTGTGCAACCCATTTCACTTAATTAAGTATACTTTAATTTGTGAATTTTTCGTGAAACTTCGCGAGGCCATATCTTGGTCATACGGACTCCGATTTTCGAAAACTCGGACTCTATTTTGCGTATTTTTCCGAGACGAACGCAATGGCAAAGCCCGTTTCCCTTGATTCAGATTTTACAGTTTAATTCTGCCTCCATTTATGTTATAACATGTTATTCAAAAAACGGGTTGTTACATTCTCCCCTCCTTAAAGGATTTCGTCCCCGAAATCTCCTAGGAAGAACGTATCCTACCATCCATCATCCATCTACTCAAAACATCATCCACGAGCAATCATTGTCCTTAAAAGGTTCTAAATGTTGTATGATCATATGCAAAGGTGTGTGTATATGTACTTATCTAATGCGAAAATCAGGAGGTTACTGATTCAGTAAACCCCCTTAATGCAAAATATGTTAGTGAAATGAGTCCATATGTATGCAAATTCCTAACATAATTTATAATCTCTACATGAGTGCACATAACATTCATCCATATGCAACATCCATGTGATAGCATAACAAGTTTTCATCCATGAATAAGCATAAACACTCATGCATATGCGGTATGAAAGTGTGTGAGCCGATCTTAGTGCCTAACGTGTATTATGCATCCACGAGTATCCACTTGCAAACACTTGCAACCACTTGCAAACATCAAACATAACATGTTTCAAATACATGTTTCAACCAGGGGTTTCTACCTAAGGTTCTCATGAAAAGATTTAAGAAACAAGATAAACTAGATAAGCATGGATAGCAAAGGGAAGATATACCAATCTAGGAAAAGAGATTGAAAATGTATCCTCCAAGAGAAATGGATAAAGCACACGCCTCTTCTCCTTGGTTTCCCAAGTTGTGTCTCCCTCTGTTTCACTCCATTGCGCCTTAACAAGCTTAACTTCTTTGCTTCTTAGCTTCTTTGTCTTCATTTCCATGATACGAATCGGAGCTCGTCTCAGGGTTGCTTCATCCTCTACCTCCATGTCTTCAAGAATACTTGGTTCAACCACTTTGGCGGGTCTGTGCAAACACTTCCGGAGATGCGAGACATGAAAGACATTATGCACTCCGGCTGGCTTCTCGGCAATTCCACCTTATAAGTCATCTTCCCGACTCTTTCTATAGTAGGAAGGGTCCTACGATCCTTGGTGTCAGCGAACCATATTTCGCAAAGGAGAAATCTTCACAAAGACCATATCTCCAATTTTAAATTCCAAGTCTGTCCTTCGCTTGTCTGCATAGGATTTCTGTCTGTCTTGGGCCGTTCTTATCCGTCTTCGAATCAATTCAACCCTCTCGGATGTGTCCCTTATCATGTCGGGCTCAATTATAAGCTTATCCGTCGTCTTCCCACCAACATGTTGGTGGCTTACACGGCCTCCCATATGAAGCTTCAAATGGTGCCATCCCTATGCTGGCTTGATAGCTATTATTATAAGCAAACTCTACAAGAGGAAGGTGGTCTTCCCAAGTACCACCGAAGTCGAGAACACAAAATCTCAAAAGATCTTCTAGCACTCTATTCACCCTTTCGGTTTGGCCATCCGTCTGGGGGTGATAGGCTGTACTCAAATTCAATCACGTACCCATTGCTTCTTGCAAACTGTTCCAGAACTGGCTAGTGAAAATTGGGTCACGATCGCTAACTATGCTAGAAGGAACTCCATGCAGCCGCACTATCTTTTGAAGATAAACAGATGCTAGCCGTGATACGGTCCTCTTGCTTTTCACCGGAATAAAATGGGCTCTCTTTGTAAATCTATCAATTATTACCCATATCCCATAAAGCCCCAAATAGTTTGGTGGCAAACTTCTTCACCCCAACCATATATCACAAATAGGCTAGCCATACTCCTTAGGGGGTTTGTAACAGAACTAAGATTGAGGATAGGACTGAGAGGATATACTTAAAAGGTAGCATGCGAGTAAGCTCTACGGAATAATAGGGATCAAGGATATACTCTTAGAAAGAGATTAAATGCGCGTATCTAGATTCAATCTTCTAAGCCGCATTTTCTTGTGCTTAATCCCATCGTGCCCTGACCGTCTTTTATCTTCGCAATTCCGTAGTTCTTAATTCTTGTTCCCAAAATATGAGTTAGAACTCATTTCACCGTTGCTTCTCGTTCCACTTCCACTTATTCTTTGCCTAAAATACTTGGCTTAAACATAACTGCGTGCTCATGGTTCATGCAATCTTTCCCAGATTCGTTAGTGAATCTTGGATCTCATTTACATACTATACGGTATCCCACGCAGAAAACTATCTCTTGAAAACAGTGCCAATCCACGTTGCCAAACTGGAGCTGAGGTAAGGGCTCTCTTGAGCCTTTGAAAAGCAAGCTCACACTCCAAGTCCCATGCACAGACTAAGTTCTTCTTCGTCAACTTAGTAAGAGGGGCTGAAATCTTAGCGAAGTCCCTGATGAACTTCCTATAGTAGCCCGCCAAACCGAGAAAGCTTCTTACTTCGGTTGCACTCCTAGGAGTCTTCCACAACCACTTTCGCGGGATCCACCACTATGCCTTGCTTAGAAACTATATGTCCAAGAAACCGAACTTCCCTTCTCCAGAAATGACATTTGGAGAACTTGGCTTTCAACTGATGCGCTCTAAGCGTATTCATCACTTCCTTGAGATGCCTAGCATGCTTTTCCTCATCCTTTGAGAAGATCAGAATATCATCCACGAAGACAACAACAAACTTGTTAAGGAACTCCCTGAACACCCTACTCATCAAATCTACGAAGTAGGAGGGTGCATTAGTCAAACCGAATGGCATGACAAGCCATTCAAAGAATCCATCTGGAGTCCTAAACGCAGTTTTATCAATGCTATCCTCAGCCACTCTAAGCTGATGGAATCCGGTGGCTAGATCGAGCTGAGAGAAAACAGAAGCACCTACAAGCTGGTCAAAGAGATCATCAATTCTCGGTAACGGGTGCCTATTCTTCTTTATCAGCTTGTTCAACTCTCGATAATTAACACATAGACGAAGCGAACCATCCGCCTTAGTAGCGAATACCACCGGAGCACCCCATTCAGAAATGCTTCGCCTAATAAAATTCTTCTCAAGCAACTCCTTGATTTGCTTACTGAGCTCCCTTCTTTCATGAGGGGCCATGTGCCTAACGGGAAATGATACTGGCTTGGCATTATCAACTAGATAAATGCAGAAATCTATCTCTCGTTTAGGGGGTAACCCCTTAACTTCTTCAAAGACATCGGGATAGTCTCGGACCACCCTTACAGATTGCAGATCATCGATGGACGAGTCGAGAGATTCAAGATAACATAACATGACGGGACCTCTAGGGTTGCAAGAAATTTCTAGGGTGTTACCGAGGCGAGTCATGAGCCTCTCCACCCTATGCTCACAATCGAGGATGGCTCCATAACTGGACAACCAATCCATGCCCAAGACCAACCCATATCCCGTGACCCCGAGAACATAAGCACTACACGTGAATTCTACGGCCAAGATAGAAATTTTCAAATCCACACAAATCATAGACAGATGGGCGGAACCCCCAATTGGATTTGAAACACAAACAGGATCCTCAACTAAGCTAGTACTTAGGTGCAAACTTTCAACAATATCAGAAGAGATAAAACTATGCGATGCGCCAGAATCAAATAAGGTGCGAACAGGAAAATCAGAAATGTAAACATGAATTTCTATAAAAACTCTACCTCGATCAAAAGCTGGAAGAGCGAGGAGAGCCTGTAATTGCCCTCCAGAGGGTCCTACTTGCTGAGTTTGTCCTTGCCCTTGTCCATGCTTCTTGGGACAATCCTTGCTAAGATGTCCAGATTCTCCGCAATGAAAACACTTGCCTAACTTCCTCTTCTTCTTCCTTCAATCCTTGGCTATGTGCCCAGTGATCCTACAGAAGTTGCACTTTCTTGTCTTTCTTGCCTTGTTGTTGTTCTTATCTCTTTTCTCGGTATCTTCCTTCTTGCCTTGGGACTCATTTTCCTTGACCTCCTTCTTGCCACTCTTATCTTGCTCTTGAAGTAGGGCCATATTCACCAAACCCTCGAAGGTCGCCCCCAGGGGTATATGAGATATGGCCAAACCGCGCATTGGCTCATTAAATCCTAGAGCAAAGCGTAAGGCCTTCTTCTGAGGGGTGTTAACCCATTCTAGACCGAACTGAGCAAGTTGATTAAACTTATCCACGTATTCTCTAACGGTCATGTCCCCTTGCTTTAGTGATAGGAACCTCTCAAGCTGAAGGTTCTCTTCTGCTGATGATAAAAACCTTAGTCCAAACCTTCCCCTAAAGTCATCCCAAGTCTCAATGGGTCTAGTAGTGGTGGTGACTACCCACCAATAAGCAGCTTCCCCTTTCAATAGCCATACCGCCAACAAAACTTTGCTACGATCTTCCACATCAAAGATAGCAAAGAGGTCTTCAGTTTCCTTTAACCAGTTTCTTACCTCCACGGGAGTCTCCGTTCCAAAAAAATTCTTGCAACCCATCGCCTTAAAGTCTTTGCAAAGCTTTGCGAAATCCTCTTATGTATGCTGAGGGGGAGGAGGAGGAGGAGGAACCTCAGCTACGGGAGGGGGAGAAATGTTAGTGACGGGGAAAGGAGGAGGAATGTTCGCGGGGCCGGCTTCATTCGCCCTTGCCTCCATAAATCTTCGGACCTAGACAGGTACTTGTACGCCTTCCGGGATGTTAAAGCGATCGGCCATGCTAAAACGAAGAAAAAGATAGATTCAGAACGAGGAAACGAAGGATAGTGCTATGGCTTTTGGGGAATAGCCTTTTTAAAATAACTAGACTTTTCTTTGGAAAATACTTAATTGGTTTTGAAAATAGTTTTTCAAAAGGTAAGTTTCAAAAACACTTTTTCTCAAATCTTGTAAACCTTATGCTTTGATACCAAATGTAACACCCCACCTCCGCCAATGCCACTCTTGTAAGGACATTAGCTTTGGAGGGGCGTTAAACAAGGTAAACATGCATGCAGATATCACAAGACAGAACATATAAGTAAAACAGAGTAGTAAAGCAGCGGATAAAACTTAGCATTTCAAAACCATAGTCATGTTACAGCAAAGTACTTGGTCATTATTTTCCAACAACAAAGTCTAGATAAAAGCATAAACTGAAAAACTGAAATACATAAAGTACTATCCCCAAAATGAAGTGATAAACCATAGCTAGCCCAATGTCCAAAACCGTACATGAGCAAATCCAGTAAGCAAGCTGTAAAGATCCAAGCTAAGCTGCAATGTTCCCACCCTAAGAACCTGGGGGGGGGGACGGAAGAAAAGAGGCGAAAGAAAACAGGTCAGTCAAAAAGACTGGTAAGCCCTACTACTATCTGTCTATGAACTAGTAAAGTTAACTGGCATGAGAAGCTGAGATGAACATGAGGATAACAACATACTGGCATAATGATTAACTAACAAGATAGATAAAGGTGTCATCGCATAATCAAGGTTAAGTTTTGCACCACGGGTGTACTAGCATTCTAACATGTCAAGTAAAAACAAGAATTGATCCCTTGGCCCAAGCTTGGCCCATCATCATGAGGTGACCTAAATTAAGGTCCAACTACACGGTCTAGTCGATCGGCTCCCTATAAGCCTAACTCGTCAAGTGTCGGTGTCATGCGGCTAAATCATGTAATGTAGTTGACTGTGCAAGGTCCACTCTAGGGTGTATTAGGCCCTATGGTGTAACCCTCTGACACCATACCATGATGCACAGTCCAAACCTACCGTAGCCCGTGTTCAACTCCGGACTTGATGTGCACGACCATGGTCCGTCTGAACATCCAGGGCATCATTCAGCCGTCTCTTTTGGTCTCATACAATCAGCCCAGTAATCGTGCCCCACCCTAGCCTAGTCCTAGGGTCTTATGATACTACCAAGAAGGTTACTGCTGAAAAGGACCACGCAACTAGGGTTTCTTAACGGGTTAAATGTGGTTAACCCGATCCACACGTGGACTAAATCGGTTAAGGGTACCCAAGGCTCCCGACTTAACCTCGATTAATCCATCAAGCCCAAATTGGTTAAGTATTAAGTGGACTATGACTTAACCCTAATCAGGAGGCATTAATTAACTTAATGCGCTTTAACCTCTCACATTAGACTTTGTTGTGGTTACTAGTTAAGCCGGGCGGGTCCGGGTAGCTTTACACCACAACTAGGTCTAACCTCGGGTTCGAGCACAACATGACCAACTTCTCACATTGGGTCCTATTGTTTGTAGCCACTAATTAAGCCGGGCGGGTACGGGTAGATTTATGCTACAAACTCAACCCAACCTCGAGTTGGCCACACTCATATTTTCTAAGTGTCATGTCCATTATGTTTCCAAAACATAATTACAAGTTAACATATCACGTCATGTTACAAAAATCATGTTCATGTCATTATGTTACCCAACCCCAACGTAATCCCATCGTTTACATAATCGCAATAACACATAAAGGATAAAATAGGGAACTTGGCATAACCATGACATAAAGGTGTTGAAGCCACAAGTTTAACATGGTGGCATATGAAATGTGCATATGTTCATATACTTGCATATTGCATTATTAGGCTTCAAAAGCATGCATAAAACCAAACTTAGCATATGAGTGATACATGGTGATAAATAACATGTAGAAGTTGCTAGAAGTTCGCTTTTGGCCTCACATGCAAGTTATCATAAGGGGTATGATAACTTCCATGTTGCCAAAATGTGACCTTTCATATAAAGCTTGAAGCTTTAGGCCCACAAACTCAAGTTTAACTTGCATAGCATGATAACATGATCAACCCAAACTTGCATAACATGATCAACCCAAACTTGCATAACATGATCAACCCAAACTTACATAACATGGCAACATGTGTCATACATAACTTGCATAATGATCAACCAAACTTGCATATCATAATGATCAACCAAACTTGCATATCATTCATTTAACTTTAGAGTTCAAAGAAAGAAAGTAGAAAAGGGCTTACAATGCTATGAAGACACAAATAAATATTTATTATAAAGATTGAGACAAAGCCCTTATGCAAGCACCAAAAACCCAAATATGCAAGCTCCAAATGAAAATCCTTGAGCCAATTCAATAAAAACCCTTGCTTTGAAATAGAAATGTTGCAACTTGACTTGAATGCAAGCTAAGAACACTCATACAAGTTTGAAAACACTTGTATGAGCTCAAAATCTCTCATAGAAATTAACTTAGAAATTTTAGCATGGGAGTGGAGGCCATGAGAGGAACAAATTTGGCATAGTTTAGTTGTAGGATTGAATAATGGTGATTTAGGCTAGGTTTAGGGGTCTTTTTATAGAATTTTAGGATAGTATTAGCCATAGGATTAACCCTAGATTCAATCCAAGCCATCAAAGCATGTCTTGGGGAAGAAGTCAAGTGTAGGAACCATCTAGGGCCTTTAGATTAAAGCTGAACCATGAGAACCATTCAAATGCAAAATCTGCATTTGAGCGAATCGGCCCATGGGTTGACAGCCAAACACCCTGGATTAACCCCTAGTCGACCCAGCGAGCTTGGGTCGACCTCAAAAATCGGCCGGTTCGGTTATTCCCCTCTCCCAATTCACTGTTTTGAACATTTTTGCATATTTATTTATTTAATTTTCAATTATATATATATATATCAATATATATATATTTCTCTGCGCAACCCATTTCACTTAATTAAGTATACTTTAATTTCTGAATTTTTCGTGAAACTTCGCGAGGCCATATCTTGGTCATACGGACTCCGATTTTCGAAAACTCGGACTCTATTTTGCGTATTTTTCCGAGACGAACGCAATGGCACAGCTCGTTTCCCTTGATTCAGATTTTACAGTTTAATTCTGCCTCCATTTATGTTATAACATGTTATTCAAAAATACGGGTTGTTACAGTTTAATTGAGAATAGCATGCTTGTGTGTATACAACTAACGAATTTTTTTATGTATGAAAAGACAATCAAAATAAAAGGGATAAGTAACAGAATTTAACTACAACCCCAAAAAGGAATGGATTATTTGTAAACTATTAATGTGACGACCTGCCATTTCAGACTATTTAAGTCAGTAATAAAACCAACTCAAATCGTTTGAAGCAATAGATTGTTATTGTTATGAGGTTAAATATAAATCATCACAGAATCATAGACAGATCATAAACACAGAAAAGAAGAATATCTCATAGCAGAATAAACATAATACAATAGTAGTTCATGAAGCTACTAAATACAAAATCTCAAAAATTATGCATAATACTAGAGTTACATGATCAGATACAATGGAAGTCTAAATACAATGAATTCTAATACAACTGACTGGAGTGTAAACAACCGAAACTAGTGGATAGAGATGAGTTCTTCAATAAGCCTCTAGCTTGGAAAGGTGGAATCTCAGTACTGTAGTACTTGGTATGACCTAAGCATAAAGTTAAACAAATCACTCGAGGACTCACATTCGTATTTACGTGAATCAACTCAACTGAAATGTTCAATTAAAATGCATCAGCAACTTAAATGATGTTTGGGACCACCATCATTTATGGATCTATTAAACTACTTACATACAGTATAATATGATATTGTAATAATGTCTACGGTAAGTATACTATTGAAAATAGTGTAAGTGGGATTACCATTATTTCCCTTACACCGTTTATAATACCGTGGTCTATACAGATACTGTAAAGTCCACCATAAACTAGTGGCTATCAACAGGCAATCCATAGGAATGGTACAAATCAAAATCGTAGTGGGAGCGATCAGGATAATATGACAAGGCATATGAGGCAATACGTAGGGTAGGAATCTACCAGCTGGATGCCCGGACTGGTGTTAACGCATAGCCGCAACTACTACCCACCTCGAACAAAACTCTCAGAATCATTGATGCGCATCAAATCAAATCGAGGGACTGTAATAATAATAGAAGAAGTTTTGCTGACAGGGGTAGCTAACCCACTTTGTAACACCCCATAAAGTATACCATAAATAGACATAGATGATTAAATTAAATATAAGTAGTAGAAAATTAATAAAATACTAATGGGATGAAAAGAGAATTTTGTATAATTAGGAATTTGGTCATGAAATTATTACTATTGCATTTGTTGTGAGAGTCTAAACCATTTACATATTTTATTTGCTGAAAACGGGGTCCGTATAAAGAATTTATAAATAAAACAAGTTATACATATATTATTTACATACAAGGTTTGAAATTAATTGAATGAATAAATATATGGAATATAAATATATATTAATTATCCTAAAAGAATATTCCATGAGAATTTGAATTTTGTGTATGTGTACATATAGAAGTGGACAAGAATAATCAACTTAAGAAAGGTAATCAATCAATCAAATCAACATTTATTAAAACTGGTAAACGGTCAGGAGAATAAGTCTCCTGGGCGTGTGCGACCTAGGGTGTTCGACCTCTTCCATACCGGGGGGGAGGGGGGTCGACCACCCTTCTAGGGGGAGGTTGACCGCCTTGGTTGAATGATGGTACTGAGGGATTGTGTTTTTTAGGGTTTTTATATAAATTGCATACTTGGATTGCCTGGATTTAATCTAATAGATCCTACGGTCTTTATTAACACTTGCAACTATATATACCACCTTCTTTGCCTCTCCCTAACCATATTCTTCATTTCATTCTTATGCCTCCATTATGTCCTTCTGCTGTTGCTAATTCCGGATCTAAGGTTGGATTATTTTCCGTTTGATTTCCTAACCTCAATTTTATCCTCTCTATTATCAGATTTATATAGGTTTGAGAATTCTAAATTGAGTTTGTGTATATATATAAGATTCTGATTCATGTGATTCTTATATATATATTAATAGAAGGACTAGAGCACGAATGCGAATGCTAGATCAAAATCTAATTCACACTACAACAAAAAAGGCTTTTTATAGCGTTTGAAAAACACTATTATTTACTTCTATAAAATTTCAGAGAATGCAATGTAATGACATACTATGTTAAACCTGCAGTTTTAAATGGCAGTTACACAAACGCTATGTAAAATTAAGTTTTTATAGCGTTTAGGTATGTTAGACCTTTATTTCTAGAAACGTGTGATATGAAATCATTTGTTCTATAAATAGGTAATATAAAAAATGTAGGGGTACGAATATCAATTTCTATAACGACGTTGTCAAAGAAAACTTCATCGATGCTTTGAAAAGCTAATTAAAAGTAGTGATGTGAAAGGAAGCCATTGGCGAAAGGTACATGTACAAGTGTGTTAAATGCTAGAACAACTAAAGAGATTTCCCCCATCACACCAAAAGGATGAAATTGAATAGACGTCCAAATTGAGTCTATTAAATGGCAACTCTGCTCCATCCTATGATCATTGCAGACTTACGAGCATGTGCTACACTCATTTTTACCACATGTAAAAACAGAAAGGACAAAAAAGGAAAGGTTGTACATGACCGAGGCCATACCTAAGGGGGAAGGGATCCCTTAATACGGTGCCACATGTAAAACCGGAAAGGAAAGGTTGTACATGATCGAAGCCATACCTAAGGAGGAAGAGATCCCTTAATACGGTGATGGTCCCAATAACCAAAACAAAATGATAAGCTCGGCACCAAGACTTGGACCATGGGAAAGCTAAACTCGAAGCAAGCAGAGAACGGACTTTCTTAAACATCCATATTATGCCTACACTGATAAACGCCATAAACTCCTTAGGCAAGACTATATAGAATCAAGAGCTCCCAGTATAAGCTGCATTCAGGGCCCTTTGGTGCACGCGTAAACAAATAGCTGCATTCATAAATAAGTGTTACACCCCGTAATTTTAAAAGTCACTAAAATGATAAACTAAAGAATACTTAATTAAATATTTGGAATTAAGTAAAACGGATTGCTCTGTTGCGTTCGTCACGGAATTTTGCTTAAGATAGACTCCAAGTTTGTGAGATACGGACATCGTATAAAGAAGTTATTAAGCCTACAAGTTTGTATACGCATAAAAGAATTATATATATATATATAAACAAATCAAAATTTTCAAAAAAAATTCAAAACAGCAAATGGGAAGGGCCAACAATGGAATTGACCCATTCTAGGGGTCGACCCGAGACATACTTTCCTTCATAATTTCCTTGTTCATCCTAGACATACTTTCCTTCATAATTTTCTTACTCATCTATGAGATGTACTCCTCGTTATTGCATTACTCCACGTGGCGAACGCCAGTCACATTACCAGGTGTCTGTTTTGGCAGATAACCCGGGTTAACTAGTTGGGGTCCTGATCCTTCAATCCGTGGAGGTGCCCCTCTGTTGGTGCTCACTATTTTTTGAGAGGACAATCTCACATGTTGCGTTTGTTCTTACAAATTAGCATTAGCATTTTCAACATCTGCATTAGGATCTTGATCATCACCCGAAACTGACATTCTATCCAGATCATCGTAATTGTCAACTTGGTAACCATGATTATTTCCTATATTCAAATTTCTAGGAAGTGTACCCTCATTTCTTCCTGTGCTAGTTCGAGATACGTTAATAACATTCATCCTCTAGGATGTTCTTAGATTTCTCCTTCTTCGATCAGAAGCAGATGAGTGTGCATCCCCTTCCAAATCGCTTTCACCATATGATTCCCTAAATTTGTCCATACACCAAGCAAAAAAGCATCTATTTTTCCATAAAAACTATATTTGTGGCTCCGAGACATTGGTTAATGCCTTCAACTACGGTGTCAAGCTCCATCTGGGTCACCGCTTTTCCCGGAGTTTAAGCTACTTCAGGTTATTGGCCACGGGGAAACTTGGGTGTCATCAGGTACATTCCTAGAAGCTGCCACTGCCCTTGATTTGCTCTTACTTATCTTTTTCCTTGGAGGGGCCACGAATTCAACCAAACTTCGAGTTATCGATGCAATTTTTTCCCTATATCTACCTTACGCATCTTGATGATCTATAGTAGAAGTCCAGATCAAGGCCTTGAAATCAAGTTCTCAGTGAAAGCACCAAATGTTAACTCCAAAAATAGCAATAACCCCTGGTGTATTGCGAAAGCACCACCCCACGATCGGGAAAACGGAACACATCAGATAAAATAAAATGAGAAGGAAACAAACAAAAAGTAAAAGAGAGAGACATAATTTTATAGTGGTTCGACTTGAGATCAAGCCTATGTACATTGTGAATATTTTTATTATTATCCTTGCCAAGCCAAGTCAGTGAATTACAGATAATTACAATGTTCTCCGTAGTAGAGAATTACGAGGAATCATAAGGACTGGTGATTATTAGAGTAGATTTCAGCAATCAATCTAGATGACCTAAGATTGCTATCTCTGGAGATGATGCATTACAATTTAAAATGGCAATGGTTCCTGGAGATGAAGAATGGTCGAGGATTCACTTTGGAAGCGCTTCAATAGGATAATAATTTGAATCCCTTTTCATGTTGGAGCATAGGGGGTATTTATAAGTGTTGCTGATGGACTTGGGCCAAAACCCTATGCAGAAAGACTTGAAACTATGCTCAAAATCTCCTTATAAAGTCGTGACTCAAAATACTCTATCCGCATGGATTGGTACCCGTCCATGGATGATGGACCGGTACCGATCCATGAAGATAGGGTATTTTGTACCTTTGTTCTTAGAAATGACTTCTCCATGTTATCTTTGATCCTCAGGTAGAATATGGCTTTGATTAGACTTAATTTGATAATGTATCGAGCTTTGGTTCTTTTTCGTCTTTTCTTTCCCTTTCGATCCATCGAGTATTCATATCTAGAATGATCGTGCTAGTTTCGAACTTTGTCACTGGGCTTCTTCATGGACAGGAATCACATCGGCACAAGACTCATACCTAAATATCCAAACACCATGGATCAATACAGGTCCATGGAAGATGGACCGCTACCGATCCATGGGGTTAGCTTATTTGGGGCCCAAACTTTTTGTACTCCCTATATATCTTTTGTCTCTGGGTCCTTGTTCGGCTCTTTTTAGAAATTAGAAAAGCGCAAATTTATTATAAACCGCAAGCGCATAGATTGTGTAGTATGCAGGTCGAACACAGGGAGAAATTTTAAATTTTATTATATATGTAATTTTGTGGGTGAGTTAGACAATATTTGGAGATGAGATTTGAAATAATGTTATTGAATTTACTATAAATTCGAATCTAATCGGATCAATACTACATTCAACAACTAAAACAAAGAGAACAAATTACTAGAAAATGATAACAACAAACAGAAATAGCAACAGAAAAATAAAATTAGGATTGCCATTGAATCTATCAAATGGCTAATCACTAACATGCAATAATAAAAAAAATAACAATTTTTGTTCTACCAAAACTAATTGAGTAGACAACACAAATTGTTGTGAAAGAGAAGAAGGACAATAAACTAGAATGAAGAAAAACTTTATTAAGGATAAGAAAAGAATACAAAAAATGGAACAACTATTTACAATGGGTACAACGTATATTTATAAGTGAGATTGACCAACCCTAATCAAATCTATGAATATATGGGCCTCTTTACCCAAGAGTTATTATCATATCTCATGTCTTTTCTTGACTAAGTTTGTTTGGAAATAATCTTGAGGGTATCTGAGCATTTCATGGTAAATATCTTCCATATCTTCCATGTGGCTAATTGATTGGAGATAAGATTGCATATGATTAATTCTTCCAAACATGGGCACATATTAGACTCTAAAAGTAGCATAACATAAAATCTTCAAAATTGATCTTCTTCTTGTGCTATGTCTTGGCTTTTAGTAGTGCATGAGGATTGATGAACAACCCGTGAAAACACATGAAAATACCGAAATTAATATTTATTTATTTACAATAAGGATAAGATATTAGCGTAAAAATAAACACTTTTAAATGTTAATCAGTCCTACATGCAAATTTTCATATTATTCAGGGGTTGAATGATCATGTTTCTTATTTAGATTCTACGCATATTTCCTTTGGGTTTATAACTGGGTTAACAGAAAGGACTTGAGAAGACAACCTTTAAACAACCTGAAACAACGAACGAGAGTTTGGCACATAACAACTATGATGAAGTTTAACATATTGCAATATACCAAAGTGACATTAACACCACTAACTAATTCTATTTGGCAGAGGCTACTTCTAAGCTTCAGCAACATGCATACAACTACAACTTGCTTCAGCCACATTATATATAACAGCAGAAGATAGAGATCGGCCAAGTTCCACACACTATTACTTGCAATAACCAGTGCACATGACTTAAGGATAGAAATCTATTAAGATATTCCATAGTAAGGCAATACCTTTAAGGCTAACTCTATTTGGACCCAGTAATTTACTGAGCTTACCTAGCAAATTTTAAAAAACAGTGTGAACCCAGCGTTTTGCTAAGTTCACTCATGTATCATTAAAAAAAGACAATTTTTTCTTCCCTCGTAGGGGATCTACGAGATTCTTCCGCTTACCACGTATAGCCCTTACGAGATGCCTTTAAGTCACCTTGTAGGGCTCCTACGAGGTGAACTAAAGAATCACGTAGGGCCCTTATGAAGTGCCCTAAAAGCACCTCGTAGGGGACCTACGAGGTAAGCCGAATATAAATAAATATTGTAAAGTAAGGGCAGTTTGGGCATGTAGTTTTCTGCGTGAACTCAACAAATTACTAGGTGTAGCCTACCTTTAAAACCCCACCAGGGTTGCAATTTAAGCACCCACCCAGCAAACAGAACAACCCGCAAAAATGAACCCCTCCACTACAAAGTAATTGTCGAGTGGAAGTAAAGAATTATAGGCTTGGCACGGCAGAATACCATCACATCCCAATGCCACAAAAAAGAGCTGGTTGCGATCAACAATCCAAGACATACCAGAAGCACTCCACATTCCAAACTAAAACACTAAAATCAGCCACATCACAAGATGAAACACCAAAATCGTACACCACCAGAGGACAACCAGACTATCCAACCAATTAAACATTAGAAAAAAACAAAAGGCCACATCTATTTCCACCCCACTTATTGCTTTTCCCACCCCATCATTTAAACAAAATGCATCACACCACTCTTTTTACCTTTCCTGCCCCGATATAATCTAGAATTGCCCTTTATTCTACCCTTTCAATAATAGTAACTTAACATTACTAATAAAATTAAAAGTTAATGAAGTCGTAATTCATAATTATTATTTTCATCAACCGTGCAGTATAAAAAAGTTATATTTCAATTTAATTCAAAAAGCAAATAACTATAAATATTTTTTAAAAAGGGAAAATTTAAAATAAAATATTATCCTTTTCTTAAAAAAATATTGTCTTCTTCAAATCATTTGTCGTTTCGTTCTCATGATATTTTACCATAAATAAAGTGTATAATAAAATGAAAACAATGAATATGTTAAGTACAATAACATATAAGAGTAAATTTGTCACTTTACTTTTTTATTATTTAATGGAATGGGTAAGGCAAAAGCTGGGGTGTTAAATTGGCCAAAAAAAAATAGCCATTAATAAAACCCAACAAACCTGCCTCCTCCCAAAACCAATGTCAAGACAAAAAAAAAACTCACCCAACATGTCGAGAGAACTCATACCAGAGCCAACCCATTCACAAGTGGCCAGCTGAAAGGAGATTGGATCTGAGTTAATTCAAACAAAGGGAAAAGGGAAGTTATAGTGCAAGGAAACACCAGTTAGCAATTTTAGAATCAGCATGGTAAACCTAACATGGAAGAAGAAGGCAGCGTGTCAACGTTGGACAATGCGCACTCAAACATGAGCAACTGAAGGTAGAAAAACGTTGAAACCGAAGACATTAAGGGGTATGAATTGACATTGACTACAAAAAGAAAAATGCGGAGATAACGTGAAGAACGAGAGTACTAAAGCAGGTAGTAAGATGAATCAGAAGTAAGGAGTTAGAGCATCTCAAGCAGTCAATTGAAAATCACGAGGAGGAAAGGGAAAATGGGAAGGATCCCTGTCGTTCCAGCAATAAACGATAATTTATTTAGTGTGCTGCTATTCAAACCCCAATTTCCTCTTCTGGCCACCACACAAAATTTAATAAACTTGATTATATTTTTTACACTTCTGGCCACCACATCATTTTTCTTCATTCGGCCATAATCAACCGAATTAACAATATGAATTTGGCAGGAAGCAACCATACGGCTACTACCAACCGAAATATGATTGTAAATTCGGCAGGAAGAAACCGAAGCTTTCGTTCCGTAGTGGGGTGCCTGTTCATATTAATATTTTTAACGTACGGTAGCTGAAAGAAGAAAATGATATTCTTTATGGTGGCCTTTAGTTTTGGTGGCCAGAAGAGGATATTGGGGTGTGAATAGCAGCACACTTTATTTTTATTTAAACAAAAGCTAAATGCGAAGAATGGTCATTGGAAAACCGTTTAGGGTCACTAAATGGTATTCAAAACACCATTTTTTGTTCTAGAAAAAAAAAATACTTTTTTCTCATACGAGGTTCTGGAAACCATTTGGTAAATGAACGGTTTTCTGAACACTGCTTACGAATCCCGCTCAACAAAAATGGGAAGCATCACCTATTTCATTTTTTTCTCATTCTTAGATCTGCTCTGCTGTAGCGCGAGAAGTCAAATAAAAATGGCGATTGTTCCCATTTTAAGCTCTCTCCTTGTTGTTGGAGATGCTCTTATAGGGGATGATTTCGAGGCGAAAAGGGAGGATTTAGAAGGACGAAGTGTAATAGATCAGAAGGAGAAGAAGTGTATAGTGGACCTATCCCCATTAGTAATATACATTTCGACTTAAAACTTGTTTTGTTAATATTTTTTATTACTTTTGTCATATATAATAGTTGAATGAATAATTAAAACCACAAAGCATCAACTTATATCAAATAAAAACAAGTACCAGTTTTGCAAATATATAGGTATCTGTTTTGATACGAATAACAACCAAAATAATATATAAAGAAAGTAAGCGTCTACTCCAAACCAACAACTACTAGGTATCAATTCTGCATTATTATTTTTCGCTTTTGTCGTACATGATAGTCAAATAGGTAATTAAAATTATAGAGCATCAACTTTAATCAAACAAAGACTAGGTACCAATTTTTCAGTATGTGTGTCTATGTGCGCGTGTGTGTATGTATGTATCATTTACAAAATAAAAAATCATGAATTCTAACCAAACGACTAGGTAACAATTTTTCACTAATTCGATATCACTTTTGCCATACATGTCAATAAACTAAATAATTAAATTTTCAAAGTCATCTATTTATATCAAACATAAAATATGTATCATTTTTTCTTATATATATAATCAGGTTAGTATAAATAACAGTCAAAATAACCAAACATGAATTCCAACCAAACGTCGACTAGGTATTTGACTTTGTTATTATTTTTGTTTGTAGCTCAATGGTTATGTAAAGAAAGAAATTTATGTAATTGGTTAGTGGAGGTTTATCTGGTTGTGCACGCTGTGAAGATTGAACTTTATTCCTTTGTAGAACACTATGGTTTGGACGTGGATTTGCATGAATTGCAAAAAGATTGGGCATCACTCATAGTCAAAATAGGTAGTGAAACTAATCAAATAAACCACTTTGTAACTATTACTAATTGTTGAAAATTAATTTTTTGATTTTGTCTAAATAAGTAGGTTGTTCAATGAAAAGTGAAAAATGTGACCTAACCATGTTTTTCGAATTTTCAGCTTTTTTTATCGAACAATAGGTTGGAAAAGTTGTTAACTTTTGTTCATGCGTTTAATAACATTTAACGATTTATTAATTTAGTAAAACATTTTACTTTAATTTAAAAATGAATATAATAATATTATATATTAATTACTAAATATAAAGATATTATTTAAACGTAAGATTGGGGGTCGCATGGCTTAAGAAGAGTGACATGTGTCTTAAGTAATTAATGTGCCAAAGGGAAATGAATGTAATTTCTCTTTTCCTTTCCAATATACACGCACACACACACACACATACACACACACACACACACACACACATATATATATATATATATACACACACACACACTCTCTCCTTTCCTCTCTTATCTTATTTTCATTTTGCAATTTTTTCGTAACTTTTGCATTCCTATCTTCTTCTTCTTATAAGATTTAAAAATAAAATATTTGTCTTTTCAAACTTAAAAAATCCTTATTTAAATATTTAAAAGAAGAAAAATCAAAACCTGAAGATTTTCAATTCAAACATGCCGAAGGGGTGATTTTTATTCCTTATTTACTAGTTGTATCAAAAGAAAAAACGTTGTGAGATCAGTGATATATGTTTAAATGAATGTCAAATAGTTTTTTGATTGTTTGATTTTAAAATAATACCCATGTTTGCAAAATTATTTAAAATCATAATATGATTGATATTTACTTGAAATGAAGGACATGCATAGTGGGAACACAATATCTAAAATATTCTAAATGATGTGTAACTTAGTGGTAACTTGTTTGTGATTTTAAAATGATACTCATGATCTAAATCATTTTATGCTGGTAATTGGCTTTGAAATAGAAATAATTTACCATAATTACACACAAGTATGAACCTACAAATATGACATTAAAGTTAATTTCTTCTTTTCTGTAACAACCTGGCTTTTCTAGTTATTTGAATTCGAATAGTTAAATTGGTATAAATATTTTATTGGGAAATATTAATGGATTTAATATCGAATTCATTTATTAAACAACGATTTAACGTTTTAATTTATATTTAAAACGGACTCGTAAAGATGCGGTAGTTCGTAATATTGGGTTTTGAACTTCAATTGAATATACAGAATTTGTTTTAAGTCGGAATTCTGTGCAACACAAGAAAAGTTGGGATCATACTGATTATTTTCCAATGGAAGAGAAAAATCGAGATTTCAGCTTATATATTGTGAAATATGTCCAAATCAAAATATAAAATAGTCGCTACGGGAATCATTTATAAACGATAACATTTATTTAATAATTTACAAAAGGATTTCTTTATAAATTTGAACATCATTTAACTCGGAAAGGTTAATGTTGAGTTATAAATTCATATTGGTTCAGTTTAAAGTGATATATTATTTTATTCGGATAAATATACCAATAATAATAATATCTTTACTAGTAATCAGAATAGGTTTGGTGTCATACTTTTTTGGTGTACACCTGAACTAACGAAAATGCCCTTTACTTAATTTGTATCATACATTTAACTCACATGTAGATAAGTATTTAAACGTTATTAATTATAATTCGCGTACATCAATTATAATTGTAACGTACATTAATTATCATTAATTTTTTGACCGTTTCTCTTTTTGTATGTATACATTTTTAATATCATTCATTTCTATAATTAAATTCTGATGCATATATCAATTCCGCAAATTTGTTTCTACTTAATTATATTTTCAAATTTGAAATCCAAATGTTTATATGTTTACTTATTTTTTGCTTTATGTAGGTTTTTTTAAAATTTTATTTCCTACTTTACTTCATATAATACGTATACACCATTTTTTTTAATCACTTTATTTAGAAGTAGTCAATCCCTTGAAATTCACGTACGTTAATTATCATTAATTCTTTGACCATTTCTCTTCTTATATGTATATATATTTAATATCAGTTATTTCTATAGTTAATTTCTGTTACATATATCAATTCTGAAAATTTATTTCTAATATCATTTATATGTTTACATATTTTCTGCTTTATATAGATTTTTTTTAATCTTTATTTCCTACTTGACTATAAAATACGTGTACGCCATTTTTTTAATTGCTTTATTTAGAAGCAGTCAATCCCTTGAAATTCATATACTTTAATTATCATTAATTCTTTGACCATTTCTCTTCTTATATGTAAATATTTTTAATATCATTTATTTCTATAATTAATTTCTGATACATATATCAATTCCGCAAATTTGTTTCTACTTAATCATATTTTCATATTTGAAATCCAAATATTTATATGTTTACATATTTTCTACTTTATGTGGCTTTTTTTATTTTATTTCCTACTTTACTTTATATAATATGTACATTCCATTTTTAATCACTTTATTTAGAACAGTCAATCCCTTGAAATTTGCGTATGTTAATTATAATTGTAATGTACATTAATTGTTATTAATTCTTTAACCATTTCTCTTTTTATGTTTATATATTTTAATCACTTTATCTAAAAACAATCAACCCCTTGAAATCCGCGTACATCAATTATAATTGTAACATATATTAGTTATCATTAATTATTTGACCACTTCTCTTCCTATATACTATATATATATATATATGTGTGTGTGTGTGTGTGTGTATTAATATCATTCATTTCTATAATTAATTTCTCATACGTATACCGTGCCCCAAATACCCTCAAACATCTTCCTCCGATCTATAAATAGGATGCCATGTTGTATCCCTTTCACATAAATCAAGTTCTTCTCCACTTCGACCTTTCCAGGCATATTTACTAGCTTATACAATTTCATATCTAAACCATCTCTACCACATCTATAAATTATAAGTTTATTCTTTACTCTTTACAAAGTTGTTTTTTAAGCATATCTTTACTCTCTGCAAAGTTGATCTATAACATCCATGTGACCATGGTCACGCACGAAGCGCGTGCCATCACCAAGTGCGAAGCGCATGCCATCACCACGCGCGAAGAGCGTGCCTATACGCTTGTAATAAATAGGTTACTTTCCAGCCAAGTAAATAATTACTAAGAATTTAACTAGCCTACCCCATCAGTGCAAAACGTTCCATTATATGTATATACTAATTAGTGGCACATGTTGCGCACACGAACGGTTATAACTTTAAATATGTGAATATATATGTATAGATAGTCTTCTTTTATTTAACTTTATGTTAAATTTGTGGATTTGTAGAAAAAACTAAAATACTACGTGGTACATGATCATGAAATATATAGAATAACTATGCTCGGTCCCAGATGTTGGAATAGTGTCTACATTGATTACAATTTTTAATAGTGCACACATGAATTTAGAGTTAGCAGATCATATATTCATATGTTACATCCAATAAAACCAGACATACTCTCCCAGGATACGCTGTGTTAAACAAACATAAAATGAGCACCACAGCTGGTAAAGTATAGCCTAATCTATATGTATGTACACGCTGGCCTAAGAAGAACAACATTCCCCTACGACTAAATACAAATCTATATTTTAGACAAGGTTGCTTATAAAAATTTATAACCCAGTCCTCTACAAAGGGAGAAAGCACATGCAGATCATAAGCAAAAGAGTCCCTCTTTTTTTGAGTTCCATCACAATTAAGACATGCACCCTTCGTTATTTCCAATCACATACAGTTATGCCAAATTAGACATAACAACTATATCTTTCTTTTCCTAATCCTATTCTTCATGCCTAACCTGTCTGTTCTTTCTTTTCGTACAGAAAATCATAATGCTTCATCATCAAAATGAAAACTCAAGATGTCCTTATCCGACAAACCCCTGATGGAAGGGATGCAACACTACAGCTATTACCTAAACCTTGCAGCAGTGTATCTTTAAATTCTTATAGCTACCTACTTGTACTGTGGAGCATGCCTATTCCTTGCCTCTTAAGTTTTCAGCTACTTTCCTCTGTAATTCACAGAACTCGTATATACATATTAAGAAAACTGCAAACCTAACTTGTCCTACATCTACGGTATCGCGCGCCCCAAAACTTGAAGTCGTGAGGACCACATCGTCTCCATTATAAATACTGGCATTTAATTTCACCTCTTCACATTTTTTCAGTAAGCAAAATTTTGGGTTCGATACTTCAAAATGTCTTCCTTTCTAGTGAGCGCACTTCGTGTATATATAAACAAGCACTGGAAGTCGCGCAGAGGATGTAAGATGTGGCGGCGTCTGGTATGGGATGAACATGGTGGTTTTCAGTTGCGTCTTTGGGGTTGAGGGAGGTGCCAAATGAGAAGCTGTTTCTGACGTGGGCTGTCCTCAGCAAGGCAGATCTGATGGCAAAGTCAGTTTGCGCCCAGGTGGATGAGGACGGTGAAGTTCAACGTTGAGGAAAGGCTATTGTGTGGGTATCCCAAGTGCTGTTGCAAGAAGATCATGTTAGGATTTTATTATACTTTATCAATATCCAATTGTGAAACCCTAGATCCAAATATGTAACCATATTGATTTAATTGAGAACAAATTAGAAAATAAATAGCTTGATTAGCGGAAGCGTACCTGAATCTGTATTTAATCAGTGCAATACCTGAATCCGTAGTCGGTTGTTAAACGAGAAGATGAATTAGGTTTGGTCTTCCAAATTGACACAAACCCTAGATCTGAAATCAGCTCTCCGTAGAAGAGGTTAGAGAGTTGCTAAGGCTTGTGTAATTCGGGGACCATAACCCTTTATTTATAGAGTTGGCATTTTGTAATTCGGCCCTTCAACAAATTATAAAATGCCCCGGTATCTACACATTAGGCCCATGATAACTTAAACTTTAAGCCTATTAATTCTAATAAAAAATTAGATCACTTTAATAAGGCTTTACACCAAAATAGCATAACACATTTTATTTTACATATGTGACCCAATTGTCGAAATATTCCAACAATCTCCCCCTGGGCCACATATGAAATAACCTTAAAATGTGTTTAACTTTATGAGCTCCAAAATTTGCTATTTATAACATACGGTGTATCTGAAACAATCTCGTCCATTAATTGGGTTGACAAAGGATCAAAGCGGCATTCGTTACATTTATCGTAACTAAACCCATCAATGGTCACATATATCAATACAATCAAACGACATAGATCAATCATGGATGTGTAGCATGGAAATTACATGAAATGTGATCTATACATGTCTATTTCCAACTGGTCCTTCTTTAGTGAGATCAAATGTTTAATATTTAAACAACCTGAGTGCAAAGAAAAATTCATTACTTTATTTCTGATCAGAAAAAAGAACTTGATATGCATATATCTGTAACTGAAGTATAGAGCAATGAGTCATATGACAATACCAAATACAAACTCCCCCTGAACCAAAATATCCTTACATAAAAGTTACACCAACTGAGCTACATGCTCATGAAAGACCTTAGGTGATAACCTTTTGGCAAGCGGATCCGCCATAATGGAGTTTGTCTAAGTGTGCTCTATGAATTACAATACATTTTGCACTCTTCCTTTATTGGAAAATAATATATTCTTTACTGTCACAATATTACTTGGTCTTTCAATTCTTTATCTATAACTGGAGTATTGTGACAAAATTTCATTATTATTTTCCATATTTGGATGTCTTATAATTAACCAAAGATGATATTTTCAAAATGGCGAAAACTATAAGTGCCTAAATGACACTTTTCCCTTATATAGTTTCACCCATAAAATATATTATCATTGCTAGAAGTGGATCTTTTACAGTAATGACATCCAAAATATCCGGATCATAATTCTTTATGATCTCCACCCGATCCGATCTTTTGTCTATGAGCATATAATCTTTTATTTTGTCTTTTAAAGATATATCATATATATCATAACCATTTTGGCTACTAAATCATTGATCCACTTTTAATATCAGTAAAGTATCTGCCAAATAATACACGCATATCCATATGTGTATATACATTAGTATGCATTAGAATTCACACTGCAAATGCATGAGAAATCTTTTGCATTTCTTTAATTTCAAGGATAGTAGCATTTATCTGTTTGGTAAAAGAAAAACAACTGAATCGCAGTTTACATACCAAATCTTTTAAGCATTTATCTTCCTAATTCTTTTGTAATAATCCAAATATCACTCCATGAACAATAATGGTGTATTTGAATCCCAAATACAAAAGACTAATCCATAAATGAGTTTCTTAAATGGTTTCACCAACGTCTCCATTGAGAAACATAACTTTAATCTTCATCAGATAATGCTCAAAATTACAAAATGTAGTAAGCTCCAAAGCGATCGATTCTAAAGAATCGTTTACTAAGTCCAAAATGAAACATTCTTTAAAGAAAATAAAATTTCCTTTTAATAATTGTGATTTCAATAAAAGTGCCTTATAAAATTCAATATTACCCACTTGATCCCTTTTGGCCTTGAATAGTTATTCATAACCAATGATCTTATTACTTAAGTTAGAGGGAGATTTCAAACTTTATTATCCATATAGATTTATGCTATATGTTCATTTCTTAAATCCACATTTTAAATTAGTGCCTTACATGGATTGATGTAAGTCCATAGCGCATCATCTTTATCAATCCATTATTTATCTTTATGAAGAAATACTACATAATAATCTGAAATAGCATTTCTTCTCATTTAGGTGGATTTCCTTAGTGATCTTGCATCTTTGAGGTTGTTGAGTTTGTTTTCTTGAAGCAGTTTCCTTAGCTTAAAGAAAAATTATCTTCAACATCGTCTTATTATGGTTCTTAATTTACTTCTTCTTAATAAAAGAAAACAAATCTCAAACTTTAAGCGAAGAAGCAACCGCAGTTGAATCAAAGATAATGATTCTCTTTAAAGACAATGGTATTACTTTATTTCTCCCCCCAAACTCAACATCCTCAAAAAACTATTGCATTTCCCGCTTTAAAACTTTTCCTTAGTGTGGGTTCATAAAAATTATAAACTTTAAATCGCTTAGAATATCAATAAAGTATTTTCTATCTTTATGATATCTCAATCTATAACTCCTTAGTAAACTGAAACAAATAATTATATTAATCACCAAAACAAGATTTGAGATATCATTACAAGCTATTTAGCATAAGTAGCCATAACTTATATATCAGACATTAAGAGCTTCAATAACATAAAAATTTGAATTTATTCATAAATCAACACTATTATTACTTGATGAATATGTTCATATTAGAAATACAAAACCGAAATCTGTCTAAATGACAGCATAAAAAGTATCAAATAAATTCAAGCAGTTTGACTTAAATCTCAATAATAACTTTATATGTCTGTATATCCCAATAAAGAAATAACTATAAATATATCCTTATGTTATTTCTTTTCTTTGAGATCCTTAGCGACTTCTTAATCGTTACATACATTTATTTACAATGTATATCAAATGAGTACTTTTCAATCATAAAAACTTCAATCTCTATTTTAATTACCAAAGCGCTAAATTAGCCCAATAAGATAACATATTATTCTTAAAATAATTTTAATCTTTAAATGAATATACTGAAGATAGCACCAAAAATAACAATAACTTGAGCGTCTTTAGCTTTTGAAGCAGTATCTTTTTCGTATAGTACTCATTTATATTTCTTTTACTTTGACTTTATGTAATCAAGCACCACAAAGAGTGCTTGATTTCTCTTATTGTTTTCACAAAAAACTATTTCCATTCTCAGTAGATAACTTATATAAAGTTAGTTATCGTTACCTATAGCAAATCCTTGAAAACTTCTGAAGTATTTACTTAATGATCATTTAACTCTTGCCTTTGAATTCTATCACCTTTCAATATTCTTCATAACATTATAAGAATATTTAACCATAGTAGGGTTGGCTGTAACCCTCTTAGTTACAAGAGTTAAATCTATAAAGTCAAGAACAAATAACATGCTCTCATACAAATCCTTATATTTATCCCAAAACAAGATGGAAATATTCTTTAAATTGACAGATAATTCAGAACAAAAATAAAATGAAGATTGATCGTATATGCTCATAGCCAAATATCAACCATAGTAAATTCAAATAATTGGTAAGTCTCTTTTCAAGATACCTAGTACACATTAATATCAAGTCTTTGGACAGTAATACTAACTGTAAGTGGTACTCTTGTTGTAATGATCAAACACTGACAATAAATTCAAGTCAAATAACAACCTTCCTTTGGGCCGATTAATTATTCACTCGAAAAACCTTATAATTGTCACGTATTTATCATCACACATGTGTAAGTGATTCGGCCAAACATTAGCCTTCCTTTGGGCCGACTGATATTCGCATGAATAACTACACACAAATATTAAACATTTTCATGAACCACCAAAATATAGAGGTCACTTTGGTGACATATTATTTTAAAGTTAATTCACTACTAATGTAAAATATTTACAGCTGTAAAGAGACGCCAAAATTATATTTGAATTTATCCTTAATATATATACAATATATTTTGGGTGCTATAAAACACTCTCAATGCTTTAGGTCTATATGACATCTAAAAAACTCAAAATTATAATAATAGCATAACGAGTTTTAGTCATAGTTGTCATAATCTTTTGCTTTATGTATGTGATTATATTCGTGATATTCCCGAAATAAATACGACAATATAAAACATCATTAATAAATCACATAATAAATATCACATGTGAACGCCACAATTAAGTGACATATAAATGACAATGTAAATGTCATACTAGATAACTTGAATCAACGAAGTAGCTACTATATGCATGTCTGAACCGTAATGCAACTACATAAAATGTTATCATGTCACTTTACTTTATATTTGATTTACACATGCATTGTCAATGTGTTCGAAGATCATAATATTACTTCACTGTCGTGTAACATGAAGTACCAAATAGACTTATGTAAACCAAAATGTTCAAGTCAATCGTCAAAATATTCTGAAACTAACGATGGCAGTTTACTATAATTCTGGAGAGTTCATAGCCAAATCATGTGAAGAAGATACCCTTATACGGAAGTATGCTAACGCATTCAAACTCAGTGAGATCGTTAGATCTTTGAATCGGTATTGATCTGCATTATTTAGATTAACGCGTCTCTAAAAGCCTGAAGCATAGGTCAAAATTTTGATAACCATGTCAGACTCACTTTCACATTACTAATATTGCCAAAACACATATTTATGAATCTAGCGAAATTGATTCATCTAGTATACCGAAACATCATGAAATCATATATACTAAGCGAAATCTGAAGATCTGTCTAGAATTATATTATTGTAAATAATGACTTTTGCATAAAACTTTAATGCATGAATCCAAGCATAAATATTTAAATCATGACTTGCATTAAAACAGGATCACCATTTCAGTTTCGAAGTGGCAGGCAATATATATCTACCAATTTAAATTACTGCAATACATCGAAATCTTAAATTTCTATATTCAGAATGTAAGATACTAAGGGAACAAATTCAAAATTTGCAGTCAAAATGCTAATTCAATTTAAATATGTCAGGTTTGAATGACATTCATTTAGGCATCAGATTCAATACAACATGCCCACGTGGATGTCACATTAAAAAATAAATAAAAATAAACTAGACGTATGCATGTTTTCACATGTGGCCTCATTAGATTTAGTATATGGACAAATTATTTAACCTGGCAGCAACCATTTAAAGTTGTACAAGCTAATATAATTTACTAAACACTTTATTTATGATGTGACAATGATCGTAGTATCCATTACAAACCGGTAATAATCGCCTGAACTAAGAGACTTGGCCAGCAATACTTGTCATATCTCAAGTATTAATTCTGGCGAAAAAATAGGTGCATAAAAAAAATTTGAAGACGGTTTGCGCAATCTAAATCATAAAGAAAAAAACTGGACATCACGAACGCTTCTATGGATCCGAGAAGAAAAATAAAGGCAACAACTTTATTAATTCAAATTTAGAACGAAAATTTTCTCAATAAAATCAAATATGGAAGGCTCCGATACCACTTGTTAGGATTTTATTATACTTTATCAATATCCAATTGTGAAACCCTAGATCCAAATATGTAACCATATTGATTTAATTGAGAACAAATTAGAAAATAAATAGCTTGATTAGCGGAAGCGTACCTGAATCTGTATTTAATCAGTGCAATACCTGAATCCGTAGTCGGTTGTTAAACGAGAAGATGAATTAGGTTTGGTCTTCCAAATTGACACAAACCCTAGATCTGAAATCAGCTCTCCGTAGAAGAGGTTAGAGAGTTGCTAAGGCTTGTGTAATTCGGGGACCATAACCCTTTATTTATAGAGTTGGCATTTTGTAATTCGGCCCTTCAACAAATTATAAAATGCCCCGGTATCTACACATTAGGCCCATGATAACTTAAACTTTAAGCCTATTAATTCTAATAAAAAATTAGATCACTTTAATAAGGCTTTACACCAAAATAGCATAACACATTTTATTTTACATATGTGACCCAATTGTCGAAATATTCCAACAGATCAAGCTGGAGATTAGAAAGGATGGTGGTATGGGCTGTTGTGTGTTGGACGACAAACCAGTATATGGTGGCGGAAAGGAGCAGATGGGGAGAGGCGCATATGGTGGTACAAACTTGAGGGAAGTTCGGTTATGGGGACCGGGGACGTGCATGCTACAGGCATCGGTGAGAGATGCAAGGAAGAGGAGCAGTGTTTGTCCAAATGAAGAAAATAAGAAGTATAGCAGATGGAAGAATTTTGGGGAAGTGGGGGAAATAAATGTAGTATAGACGAAATGAATATTTGGATGGGGTTTGGTAGTTTCATGTGGTTGGACATGCACGGTCATACCCGGCCCAAGGGGGAGTCGGGAGAGACCGCCGACTGGGGCAACAGGCCGGAAGGGGCAGCAAGAGGAGGTTGCAACAAGGAAGAAGAAGAAGAAGAAGAAAGATTATTGATTTTTAAAGTGATTGCAATATTCTAGTGCTAGGAAGTGGTGGTTGCTTGGTAAAGCTTCTGCTTGTTAACTAAAGGTTGTGGAGTTCAATACCTGGCTCCTTCAATCCTTGCTATGGAACAAAAAAAATTTCAAAATTTTTTTTTGCTGCTTATCACCTGACTGGGGCAGCTAAAATGCTTGGGCCGGCCCTGTGCACGGTGATAGAAAGGTTTCAGGAAAGAAGAAACAAATGGGAAGAACAAACGTCGAGGGGGAGAAGGACTACACTGTTGCCACTAGGGGTGGATTCGGTTCGGTATCGGGACTTTGTATTCAAAACTATTACCGTACCGACTTATACGATAATTAGAAAAATCATACCATTACCAGCCAAAAAATTCGGTTGCCAATAGCTCGATTTATGGTAGGTAATGGTTGGTAGAGGTCAGTAATATATTTTTGCACTTTACTAGTATAAGATCCTCTTGTTTACAATATTTCACGTTAAAATATTCAATATTAAAACTGATTTTTTATTTATTATATTATTATTTATCCATCTTATTTTACGTAGCCAAACGTGTAAGAAAACATTATTGATGAACTAAAATATCATATAAATTATATTGTTTCTAAGATATATGGTAAAAATTGTAATTCAATTTTGTATCGTAATATTATTTTCCTCGGTATTTTATTAAATAATTACGTATTAGATGTTTGATGTTATGTAATAAACATATATGATGAAATATAAGAATATACATATGTATTGTTTAAGATGTGTGGCAGGTATGGTAATTACCATTGTTAATGTTCATTTACCATAACCATACCGCATATTTTCATGTGATTTGGCAAACCGTACCAATCAAATTGGTTACTGATTTTTCAGTACCACTTTCGTTGGTAGTGGTTGGTAATGGTTGGTAAGTGGTAATATGGTAACAATGTCCAGCCCTAGTTGCAACTGGGTGAAAGGACAATGGTACGAGTCTCATATGTTGGAGCTGGGCTGAATTTTTATAAGTAAGGCCTGAAAATTTTAATGAAAGTTTAGTTTAATTAGTATTTTGGCATTACGTTATATATATGATTCGCAGTATAGATAGGAAAGAAAATATACACTGCAAATACTATGTTCCATTAGTACGTAGGTAGGTAGTGTGCGTTGAACAAACTTAGGTAAATTAAAATATTTATAATTAATTAATTATATTTATTTAAAACCGTGTTAAATTATATGGTTAATAACTTCGTAATTCGTTAGCAGAATTTAACAAATCAAGAAGCGTCGGGGGCCGTACCGACGAACGCTACAATATGGAGCTGGAACGGACGAAGAAGAAAACAACTGTTATTAAAAAGAGTTCCTTCAACAACAAATTGGACTAAGTTAAGTTAAACTAACTCAGTTCTCCTACTTATATAATATAAGTCGGGTTTAAATTATTTATGTGCTTCGTTTGCTATTGGTTAAATGAATTGATGGTTGTTGGCATGTATGCTGATATAACTGATTCAAATTAAACGGTTGTTTAATTTAATCAAACCAAATCATTATTTTTAACGATTATTTCCAATGGAGGTAACTTACCTTGATTGGTTACGTTTATCAAACGTATTAAATTTAATTGGGTGCTTGAACTGTTGTTATTTATTAACTATTCTCAGTTGAATTGATTATTCATGTTATTTTATATTATCACTATATGAATTGTTTACTAAGTATGACTGGATGGTTAATTGTTGAATTCAAATTCAAAAATTATTTTGATATTAACCAATGGGAATTATTGGTTTGGAAATTGGCAGTTGACGACCAAAATATACATTGTTTTATAAAAGGTTGATTTACCGTCAGGTAAATCGATAAATCGATAGGAAAGAAGTTATGAAATTTAGTTTATAACTGAATATAGATTTTTAAATATATTATTTTAGATGAAGTTATAAAAAGAAAATAAATCTACCACATATATATATTAATTGTTTTAACCACTAATCACCATTTTTGTACCAAAATCTACCGTGCGCGAAGCACATGTCTCACCATAATTATTAAGTGATTATTAACGATTTTATTAAGCTAATTCAAGTGACTAGAATTAACGGAACAACTAAAATGGGTTTATAATGATATTGATTTAATAGAAATCAAAGTGAATAGAATTAACGGAACAATTTGAATTTCCTATTGCATTCCAGTTGCCTGGATCTGCATCTAATGACTTGCTTTGATTTCAGGGTCTCTAAGAAAGAACAAAACAAGAAAATCAGACACTTAACAATGGCGGTTGTCTCTCTTTCCTCTTCTTGTCATTTTTACGATTTTTCTGATAATCGTCCATCCAATTCTTCTTCGGACGATTCTAGGAGGATTTATCTGCGTTTGTATGCGGATGTAACTTGTCAATTTACTCCATTATCTGCTCCTGTGACTAATTGGAGTTCTTCCCCGAAGAAGAGGCTTTTTAATGGGATCCATTCCAAGAATAGATATTGCTTCAGATGTGGGGATTCTCGGCATATTGTGAAAGACTGTAGGAATGTATTTTGTTGTTTTCAATGTTGTGGTCTTGGTCATTGGAGGGATCGATGTCCAGTATTGTTTAGAGGCAAATTGGTTCTCGACTTAATGCGCTTCAACTATTCGATCTTTTATCAGAAGTTGGTTTCTTTATTGAAATTATTCGAATTGGATTTTCCTAGACAAGAAAATGATGGGGCTTATATGATGCTACTGTTGGATTGGCATACGGAGGGATTGGTAGATGGGTTGTTATGGAAAGAGAGATTTCTTGATGACTCAAGAAGTGGTGTATTTCCTCCATTACTACGCATGTTGGACAGAAAGGGACACGCTTTCCTTTTTTGCCTTAATCTTTTGAAATTATAGCGGTTTTTTGCAGATTCGTGTTCGAATAATAAGGGTAAAGCTTTGAGACTGTTGAATGAGATTCTATCACACTTTGATGTTATCAATAATGCTGTGAATGTTGATCACTGTGTTGTTGATTCTCAGTTAATGCCGATTAGTGATGTCGTCAGTGTTTTGAAGGACAAAGTCATTTCTTGTCCTATGGAATCTCAGAAGAAGGTGATGGATAACTGTGTGGATGATGGGGGTACTGATATAGAAGAAGGGCTGCATTTCTGGGTTGATGATTTGGTGGGTTTTGATGGGTGGTCTTGGGATGTTAAGCAGTTTGACTCCATGATATTGGATCCTACAGTACAGGAATGTATGGGCTTCAGTTGGTAGGAGTTTTGATGCTGATTTTGTTACTGAGAACAAGTGTAATAGGAAGGGCAAGGAAATGATGACGACCTAGATTGGATAGACATGCAGTGTGGTGTTTCTATCAGCCGTTATAAGGGTCCTCCTCATGGAGCTAACCTGTTCACTTGTGTTAAAGATGGTGTTAAATGGTATGTGGCCGAAGGTATTGATTTGTTTAACAGTTTTGGGTTGTTGGAGGAGATAGACGGGAAGGTGGTTTTACAGGAGTGTGGTTGTTGAAATACTCCAGAAGTCAAGGCGGCAGATTCTCATATAGCTTCATTCTCGAAGTCTAGGTTGAAAAGTTCGCAGGTTCAACTGTTGGCCATTCTATAGAAGCACAGCTTTCGAAGTATGAGATGAATAAAGGTGGGAAGTATGTCAGAACTTTTGGTAGGCACTCGACTATTGATTAGAGTTTTTTAAATGTGGAATGTTCAAATGTTTTTACTAGCTGTGTCGTTTGTCCTGCTAATTCTTTGGTTTTGAGTGATGTCCCTTATTTCTCGCTAAGTGATAAACAGAGGAATGGATAATGTTGTCCCTTATTAGGTAGCGACAAGAACACCTATGTTTCTTTGGGTTGTGATGATGAGGCTTCAGTTAGGTATATTTTGGTGGACAGCAAGATCATTGGTGAGGATGATTATGGTAGTGGTTATGGTGGTTTTACGAAGGAGTCTGATAGTGTTGAATCCTTGTTGATGCTAGCTTCAGTGAACAGGCATTCTTATGATGTAGAGGGCGGTTTTAAGTTTATGTTTGATGCGTCGAGATGCTCTTTGGTTATGGGCGAGACATATGTGAGGTTATTGTCCCTTTGTTTGAAGCCCTGTTATGGTGTGTTTCAAGTGAGGGGTGATGTATATGTTTCATTAATTGTCGCACCTGATTGGTCTAGTAGTTCGGATAGTGTTGGTTCGCTGGAGACTAGTGGAGGGCCTTCTTTGGTCAGTTTAGTGTCCCCTTCTATGTCTAGGAGGGGGAGACGTAGGAGAGCTATTCCCAGTACTGGATTGGTTCGTCGCAGTGCGAGGATTAGATCTCATTCTTCATCTTTTCATGGTAGGTTCTCTAGCTCGAGTGCTAGTAGTAGCAATTCGGGTTTATGCTCAGGTATGGTTCCTGTGTATGGTAGTGATTATTCTCCTTTTGCCTTGGGTAGCCTTTCGACTAGTCATTTATTTCAACTTGCTGATGATTCTGCTTTTATCTTTTCTGATATTTAGTTAGATTCGGATTACATTAGGTGTAGGGAATTAGAGAGAGTTACCTCTATGCGATGTTGAGGATTGTTAGCTGGAATATTATGGGTCTAAATGATCCTAAAAAGTGTGCTAAAATTAGGACCTTTCTTAAATATTTTCATATAGATATTGACTAAAATTAAGAACCCTGATATTAGTTTTTATGTGAGGTTAGGTGGGTCTCTTTTTCGTAATTGGGCTTGTCTTCCAGCCATGGGTAGTGCCGGGGGACTTTTGATTGGTTGGAAAGATAATCATTTTAGACTTGTTCAAGAGTTTCTGAAGTTATATTCTTTGCACATCATTTTAGATTCTCTTATAGATAATTCTTTTTTGGGCATTTCTAATGTGTATGGTCCTCATACCAGAATTGATAGGAGAATTTTGTGGGTTGAATGTACCGATTTTAGGAATCTTGTCCCCAATTTATGGATTGTGGGGGGAGATTTCAATGTCACTGGGTTTTTAAGAGAGATCGCCTCGAGAGGGGGATTTCTCTGCTATGGAGGAATTCAATGATTTCATTTTAAATAATAATTTGATAGAGATTCCTCTCTATAATAGATCGTTCACATGGTCTAATGTTAGAGATAGCCCTTCTTTTGCTTAGTTGGATAGATTTTTTATTACTGCTGAGGTGGATGATAGATTTTCTATTTGTAGAGTTAAGGGTTTACCTTTTCTTTATTCGGATCATTGTCCTATCATCCTTTCGCGCGATTCAAATATTTCTATTGGCAGTAGTTTCAAGTTTGAAAAGGTGTGGCTTTTGGATTCTATTTTTATTAATCTTGTTTCTATTAAGTGGAATTCTATATTTTATTTTAATAATTTGAATAGAGACAATTCTGCGAAGATTTTTGTTGTGAAGCTTGGTAAGTTAAGATTTTTTCTCAAGCGATGGAATAAGTACATTTTTGGTAGTGTTAGAATTAGGAAAGATAAGGTTTTGTGTGAGATGTTAAATTTTGATAAGGTTAGTGAGTCCAGGATTCTTAATCCCATTGAGAGGGATAGACAGTTCTTCCTTAGAAATGATCTTAAGATGATTTTGGAAAAAGAAGAGATCATGTGGAAGCAAAGGTCCCGAGTTCAATGGATTAAGGAGGGGGATAATAATACGAGGTTTCTTCATAGTGTGGCTAATAAGAGGAGGCGTGACAATTTGATCCATTCTATTTTTATTAATGATGTGGAATTGACCGCTCATAGGGATTTAAATGAAGCTTTTACTAGGTATTATAAGTAGATCTTTGGATCTAGGATTAAGAGAAGGATTAATGCTAGATGGAATGACATATATCTATCTGATACTAAGGCGGAGTTAGTAGATTTAGATAAGCCTTTCTCTGAGCAGGAGATTTGGAAGGCTATCTGTGATATGCCTAGTGACAAAGCTCCTGGGCCTGATGGTTTTTCTGTTCTTTTTTATAAACAGTTTTGGGAGGTCTTGAAATTTGATTTTATTAATTTATTTAATGACTTTTTTAGTGGAGATTTGCGGTTAGGTAGTTTTAATCTTGCTAATGTTATCCTTATTCACAAGAGAAAGGGTGATAATTCTCTTAAGGATTTTAGGCCCATTTCCTTAATTAATGTTTCTATCAAGATTATTTCTAAAGTTCTTGCGAATAGGCTTAGTTTTAAGATGAACGTTCTTATTGATTGTTCCCAAACTGCATTTATTAAAGGCAAAAACATTGCGGATGGAGTGACAGCCGTTCAGGAGTATATTAATGTCTGTTGTAAAAATAATTTCTCTTCTGCTATCTTGAAGCTAGACTTTGAGAAGGTGTTTGATTCAATTGATTGGGATTTTCTTTGTGAATTATGCCTTGCTAGGGGTTTTAGTGTCAGATGGGTTAATTGGATCATGCTCTTACTTAGGTCTGGTTGCTCCAATATTTTTGTTATTGGGGTTGTGGGTAAGAAGATCCAATCTAAAGAGGTCTTAGACAAGGTGACCCCGTATCTCCTTTTCTGTTTAATTTAGCACCGATGTTTTCACTAGAATTATTAAGAGAGCTGGAAGATTAGGTATCTTAGGTAGTGTTGGTAATGAGGAATTTTATAATGAATTATCTATTCTCCAATTTGCAGATGATACATTATTATTTTCTTCCCACTTGCCTAAGCATATTATTGCTCTTAAGTTTATTCTTTACTGTTTTGAGATGCTATCTGGTCTCAGAATCAATTTTGGTAAGAGTGCTCTTATGGTCCTCAATGATTTTGATAATGTTGATTCTATGGTTACTAGTACTTTGAACTGTTCTGTCATGAAATTTCCTTTTGAATATTTAGGTTTTAAAATTAGGCCTTCGAAGCTTAAGAAGGATGATTGATTAGTTATTATTGATAAGATCAATAATAGATTGTCAAGTTGGAATAACAGATTTCTGTCTGGAGCAGGTAGATTAGTACTTGTTAATTCGGTGTTATCTTCCGTTCCTATATATTGGATGGTCGTTCATTAATTTCCTCAATGGGTTATTGAGAAAATTGACAGAATCAGGCGTAATTTTCTTTGGAGTGGTGTTACTATTTGCAGAGGCTATAAATGTTTAGTTAACTGGGAGGTGTGTTGTAAGCCCAAGAAAGATGGAGGCCTGGGGATCATTAATTTAGATCATTTCAATTCTTCCTTGTTAGCCAAATGGTTATGGAGATTTAGGTTTCCTGATGTGTCGGCTTCTTGGAAGATTATTGTTTCCAAATTTTATTATTCTGGAGGTGAGTTTATTGTTGGATCTAGTGCTAGTTGGTTTAATAGAGTATCTTATTTTTGGAAGTCTGTTTTGAATTGTTTAGTTTTTTTTCAATTTAGGTGGTAAGGTGATTGTTCATTTGGGAAACCGTACTTTCTTTTGGCATGAGGCTTGGATTTCTCATGTGCCTCTTAAAATTGAATTTAGTGAGCTTTTTAATAATAGCAGTTTTAAGAATGCTTTGATCATAGATGTTTATAGAGGTGATTTAGATCCTCCGTGGGAGTTTTCCATTGATAATATTTTAGAAGGGAGTATGTTAAGGCAATTAGCCTACTTAAAGCTAAGTTAGCTTTGTATCATTTGCATGAGAATGGAGATTCTATTAGTTTGGGTTTGGATAAGAGTTCAATTTACTCTGTTAATTCTATGTATAATTTTATTAATTTTTCTGGTGTTTCGTTGCGCCCTTTTAAGTTTCTTTGGAAAACTAATTCTCCTCCTAAAGCTAAGTTTCTTATGTGGTTGATTATTCATAAGAAGCTTAATATGGTTGAGCTTTTAAAGAAGAAGAATATTATTTTGGATGTTAAATGTTTTTTTGTAGTCTTTTGGATGAAGATGTTGATCATTTATTTTTCTCTTGCAATATTTCTAATTTTATTTTTAATATGGTTTTAAGGATTTTTGTTTTTGGTGGGTTTAATTCTTTTAGTAACTGTGTAGATTATTGGGATTGTAGTAGATTTGATTATAATTCTAGGCAAAGATATGTGTTGGATTCTTTAGTTACTATAATTAGTTGGTATATTTGGTTGGAGAGGAATCAGAGATTTTTTTTCATTCTATTTCAGTTTCTGCTGATAATTTAATCATTAGGATAGTCAATTTCTGTCTCGATTGGATGTCTAACTCGCACTATAAGTTTTTTGGTGATTCGCGTTTGGGAGCTTTTTGATTAAGGTTAGATTTAATTTGAGTTTATTTTATTAGAATCAATAGATATTTTAGTTGTAATAGCTCTTGTCTTTGTTTATAGTTTCTATTTCTTAGTGTTGCTTGTTTGTCTCTTTTTCTTGTTTATCTCTTCTGCACATATATGTATGGGTATATATCTGTATATATATATATTAGATATATATTTATATATATACACACACACATATATTCTCATATATATATATGTGATGTTTACTAATTGTTTGTCTAGTTTCTTTAAGATTATAGGTTATGGTTTTAGCTGGGGAGCTTAGTGGATAGCTGTCAAGATTGGGGGTTGTTATTTGCTCTGGATCTATTTTGGGGTTCGGTGTTGGAGAGTTTTTGGGGTGTTCTGTTACCCTTTTTGTTGTATTTTGCTTGGAGTGACTAGCTTTTGTATTAGAGTGGGTATACTTTAATATCGGGTGGTGGCTTTGCCGGAATTCAATATTGAAATATGATGGGCGGTGGTTTATCTGGAGCTCATTTACCTACTTTCCTTTACATTCTTATTGTCGTATTTTGTATTTCTTTTGTCTCCTTTTGGATCTGTAGTCGGATATTGTTCCCTTTTGTTTTATATTATATATGTGTGCTCTCTTCTTTTTAGAAGACCACACATTTTTGTTTTTCAAAAAAAAAAAATATTAACGGAAAGATCAATAACGATTGATTAATGAGTTAATCATGTTTAGAGTTGAACAAGAAAACGACGTTAACTGAAATTGTTTATTAAATTAGTTCACTAATTTAAAAATACTAGTTAATGGTTAAGTAACCCAATTTTATTTTTATAAATGTTGAAACTTGATTATTAGTTATTTAAGTGATAACCTGGGAATGTAAAATCTAGTAATAGGAGTTTGTGAAGTTTAAAAGCACTTTTATAGTTTAATGAGTATTCAAGCGATTTAAGATGTATAACAATATAAGTTATGTTTAAATCGGAGTTTTAATTTAATTCTTATTGAATTATATCTAATTGGATTTTATTAAATCAAGTTAAGTGGAGTTATAAAAACCCAAGTTTGTTGAATGTATTATTGAAACGAGTTATTAAAAATGGTCTTAAATGGAAATAAAAGTCCAAGATAAGGAATTAACAAATCGGAATCTGTGACGATCCCAAAATCCGTGTGACGGTATTAAGGATAATCACTGGAATATAACACATCAATTATCATAGCAGAGTACAGATAATAGTAAAAACAATAAATAGAATAATTTTACATGGATATGACAGCGGAATCACAACATGTAACAACATCAGAATAACACAACGTATGATATAACTTAGTAAATAAAAGAGAAATGATCAGTCACCATCGCCAGAGGCGGAATATATACATGCAGTGAGACATAATAAGGGTATCAGTCTACATCGCCGAAGGCGGTACATATATATACGATAATAAGTACTGAAAGTAAAGCAGTCTGCATCGCCTGTGGCGGAATCATAATATAAGTACAATAATGGCGGAAAATGTCAAAGTCATCTCTGTGAAGTCAGCCTCGCCATGAGCCAAAACGCACTCTATGCAACAGTGCAGAGCCAAAAACAACCTATCACCTGTGAACTAGGCTGCCCGTGTGAAAATAAGGGCACCCGCGTTTGCAAAGTGAAACAAACAACGAGTCAGTCATGGGGACTGGTATGAGAAATCTATTTAACAGTTTAAACAACAGTAATAAGCAAATCATAGGACCACGCCACTTTCACAGAACGGGTTTACTCCAGTGATTGCTAGTTCATTTAAAACAAAGTAAATTCTTTAAAACAACGCAATGCTTTTAAAAAGAATGAAGCCATTATAAGACTCAAGTCCCATCATACAATGCAACGCAAGCCGGAGGATAGAGTTTTACCTTATAATGGCCAAATATGCTTGATACGTGTAAATCAAAATCATTTGGTATTATTACTAGTGCATATATGTTTCAAAAATGAATAGCATCATAAATATCAATCATAGGCGACATGAGCGTCCCATTCCACTATGTCGCCATATATAAGTTACAATCGAATCTGTTATCTCGTATTGGAAATTGGATTTCCGTCATGAGTCGAGGCAAGGGGCAAGCTCCTCTCCGCTTCGAGACATTCTAGCAAATGCCTCAGGACTACACACTCTGGGTAACCCCTGGATTCGGCTGGGCCGGTCCTCTCTTACGTTTGAGGATTAATTATTCCTGAACACACGTTTCCCCGGTCTTTACAGACCTATAATCGAGGTGCCTCGCATTCCAACAACCACATAGGTGAAAAATAGATATAAATGTCAGGGCTGGTAAGTCACTGACACCACCATAGCTAGAAAGAAACGTCGTGCTCTCCCAGCGGTCCGTATCCCGTTTTTAACTCATGCCGAGGTGTGAGGCTCGCGAATCCACGCTATACACAAAGCCAGGACACGTAGATCGTGCTTTGATCATCATCCAGAAGACTTTGCTTTGCAACAAAAGCCTTGATCACAGCATCTTGGCATGCCACATAGGCAATCCACTCCATACGACTGATTTCTATCGATATATAACCTCTGGGCTCGTACGTCTCAGAGAAGGGCGTTAAGCAAAAGAATAAATTCTCCGCCGCCAAACAGATATATATTTAACAGAGATCAATCAGTATAGAACAAAATCCAATGTCAGACACACAGTCCATTTACAAGTCCGTTATGGGTCTGAACGAAACCGGAGGCGTCAAATTCCTCGTATATCCGTCCAATCAACACATACGTTCAGACGGCTACTACTTCCGTTCCTTCACGGTAGCTACTCCAGTCAGGAACCTCAGCAGTGCCCATCCAACCGATACGAAGATCGTCGGTCTTGAATCGTCTTTGTATTTTCCAATTCGAATCGCTCGCTAAATTATTTGAAATGAGGGTTAGCTCGGCCTTTTCAAATAATTCACGTAATTAGAATTTAAATCAATTCTTTCCATGGTTATATTATTCGACATCCATATTTCAGTTCTTTAGTGTTATTTTCGTGTCAAACACATACAACCATCAAATATCAAACAAATCAAGCCAAATTGGTTTATTTCCAATCTATGATGCTTATAATATTTTATAACGATTTTTCGCCATTTTTATTTATTTTAAAATGGCCATATTTAATTAAACGACGTTTCAGGTCGTGCCGTGGCACTGGCGCTATTTTTCCCCTAATTTGTTTTACACATATCAGAAAATCTAACCGTTGGATTTCTACAAAGTCTATATCAGTGGGAAGATATTCCCAAAGAGGACCTAACGGTTCCATTTTCGTGAAAATCCGACGGTTGGATCTTCCACACTAGTCGTTTGAAGTTACGGTTTCAAAATTCGAACTGCAGCGTCGTTATTCGATTTAATTTAATTATATTTATATTTATATATAAATATAAACGATTCTGGCGCTGTTTTTCTTCATATTTGAATTAAACATTCCAGACAATCCAACCGTTGGATTTTTACAAGGTTGGTGCCGTTGGAAAGATATTTCCAAGGTGAACCCAGCGGTTGCGGTTTCGGGAAAATCCGATGGTCGGATTCCTCGTACTAATCGTTTCAAATTACGATTCCGAAACACGAACTGCACGGCTTCGATTCCTTTTAATTATATTTATATTTATATATATAAATATAGTTCATTCTATAATTTCAAATATAGTTCATTCATTAATTTCAACTTCGTTTTCACTTCAAATATTTCACTAACGCCTTAATATTTCGAAAAATTTCGCCATAACCTCCTTTGTACGGGAAGGGGTTTGGAAATTTATTGGGCCGTGTTAGGTACCCAATAAATCCTATAAAGCATCCACATATTTATAGTGATATATTCTGGTGTTTACGGGGGAGCGTGTATAGATAATAACTCCAGAGAATAAATTCTCGTCACCCCGCTCCGTGTGGAAATAAATAGTCCATGTGCCGTATCTAATAACTAGAGAGACGTGATTATTGTCAACTCCAGACCCGTGTGGGGTTTTTATAATCTGGCAATTTATCGTTATATTTCATATAGTCCATATCAGTCATCAGTTCAACCTGTAGTGTATAATCATCGCCATACAAGCCTCTCGCTCGTATGGTAAATCTTCCACCTCGTCGCACAAGCTCCAATTGCTTATGTGGAATATGATGAAGTATGCCTATCGTCAAGAAGTATGCCATGTAGCGTAGTTCAAAATTAATTGTTACTATCCTATGGCGATGTTTATTATTTCACACAGAATAACCAGCACTCCGCATCCAATGGCATTCACAGGAGTTGATATAAAAATAAAATTGCGTAGCCAACTCATCAAGGCTTACCTATTTGTCGGGCACGCAAATAATTTCTTTACTCTACAGCTAATCCATTTTCCCTGTTTAACACATGTATATATATGCAGAACACAGCTAATAATAATATTTCTAGCAAACTATTATTTATTTCGACACGTGTGTATTTTTATCAAAGCGTATACATGATAGAAGAAATATTTTTATCATCAAAAATATTTATTCAACACGTGAATGTTTTTAACACTTCATATTCACAACAACGATGTAGTTTTTATTGTCTATTCATTTTATTTTAAAATACGATAACATTCAACACATGAATTTCAATTCAACTAATGAATTTCAATTCAACACATGAATATTCTCTACAGTTTGTATTTATATAAAAATGTGATTTTTATCGCTAAAGCTATTTGTTTAAATTCAAATAATATTCAACACATGAATTTCGATTCAACGAATGAATTTCAACTCAACACATGAATATTCTCTATAGTTTGTATATATATAAAAATGTGATTTTTATCGCTAAAGCTATTTGTTTTAAATTCAAATAATATTCAACACATGAATTTCAACTCAACGAATGAATTTCAATTCAACACATGAATATTCTATATAGTTTGTATATATATAAAAATGTGATTTTTATCGCTAAAGCTATTTGTTTAAATTCAAATAATATTCAACACATGAATTTCAACTCAACGAATGAATTTCAATTCAACACATGAATATTTGTTTCAACATATGTAATTTATTTCAACGAATGAAAATTATTCTAACACATGAATATTTCAGAAAATTTCGGCAGCATAACGGCAGGGTAGTTAAAACCGGGATCGTCCCTAGTACGACTCCTCGCTCTACCTTAAAACCTCGCGGTTTTTGACAATGAGGATCATGCATCTAGTTCGCACGCAGGCGGCATGTTTTATTTTCAATTCCACAATCCTATTCTAATTTGTTTCAACCACAAGAGTGTATTTTTCAACCACAAAGGTATTTTTCAACCAAAATATCAACCACAAACAATTATTTCCAACCATTCGTCATACCATATAATATCACGTCAATCACAAGCAATAATTATCGTCCATGGTCTGTGGACGAGGGGAGTGTATATATATATATATATATATATATATTATTTCTATAATTCACTTGCATTTCATCACAATTCAAAGCATATATGTTTCATTCAACGCTTGTATAATTTATACATCGCTAATATAACTTATACAACACATGTACATGAGGTATACAATGCGTATATAATTTACACTTCGCATATATAATTTATACAACACGATTCCATTCACACAATTTAGTTTAGATTCCTCACATTGGGTTTTGTAGTGCTAAAAATCGTAGGAAGATCAGAAAAATCCGCGGCTTCTGCTAGATGGTAGAGAGCCTCCCTACGGTCCCGATGTTTCCTGTTTCATCGAATTTCGTTAACACACTAAAAAGATATGATTTTTCAACGTTTTGCAACACTTAAAAGTGTTATTTTCATTTCAGAAATTCGAAGCAGAAGGGTTTTCAAACCTTCAAAACTATATTTTGATTTTAAATCCAAACCGCACCTCGTTGCTCCGATCAGACCCTACGACGTTGAAGGGCTACGAACCAGCTTCTGATCGATGGTGGTGGCGGCAGACTCGGCGGCTCCAGCGAGGCACGGCGGCGCTTCAAAGGGGTGAACTTCCTGGAGGAAATTCGACGTGAATCGGTGATGGTTTCTGGCGAGGCTTGTTTTGATTTGAAGAGGGGAGGAAGGCGGTCGGAATTGTCAACTGGAGGCGGCGGCGATATTGGATGTGGCGGCGGCGATATCGATGGGAAGGTTTCGACGATTTCCGTCGTTCGATTTAGGGTTGATCGGGTTTTTCTGATGTGAGAGAGAAAATAGAGATATTTTCTATTATATTATATTTTTAAATTCCTTTATTACCCCTTCTGGCCAACGTACACCAATTTCAACCCAACGACTGTCGCCCCTGGCTAAATACCCCCATTCCGGACACAATGGGATATGTTTCGTTGGCCAATTCGACTGTTACAGTCAGTTATTTTTTCAAATTAAAGTATAAAACATTTTATATTCAATTTGAACGTACATTTCAATTTGCCAGGGCCACAAACTGAATCGAAAAATTCCAGAAAAATAAATCTAGCTTTGTTTTGACGATACGGTCCCAACAAAACCAGTTTCGTCGAATTCTGAGCTCATATGCAAAATGTCCATTTTTAGGTCCACCCATTTTAACAGAAATTGACCAATCACATTTTCTTTTGCCCCGCTCACATACTAGCTTCAAAAATTATGAAATTTGAAACCTAGCAATAATTTGACATCCCGGACCCAACAAAATTGGTTTCGTCGAATTCCGAGGTCGTATGCAAAATATCTATTTTCAAGGGCTATATATGCTATATAGCGACCTTTCTGAAAATTCATTCGGCCATAACTTTTGATTCCCGTTATGAAACTTCGATTTTTCAGATTCGTTAGAAAGGTATTCATAAACAGATTTAAATATTTTCAGTTTTGCTAAAATCCGTTATATTTTCCACCCGGTATAGTTAGACAAAGTTTGTATTCAAATTTTCAAACTGCCATACTAGTCCCAATTCATTATTTTATTGAAATATGCTATTTCAATTATTCAAATTCTTTGGTAATTACCAATTTTAAAATTTTTAAATTGGTTCACATTTTCCGGGTTATTACAATCTCCCCCACTTAAAACTTTTCGTCCTCGAAAAGGAAATAAGAGCAAAGTAGGAAACAAAATGTAAATGCAAAGTATTATAAAGGTACCTTGCACCGGAGTTAGTCAGAGATGTCTACTCTGCATTTGGGGTAGGCTTGTTTAATGCTTTCCTCCGTCTCCCAAGTACAGTCTCTAGGATCACTACTCCACTGCACCTTGACTAAATGAATCTTTTTGCTCCTTAGCTCTTTAGTTTCTTTGCCAACAATCTTTAATGGCTCTCTTCTGAGCGCTAATTCTGGAGTTATTTCTATATCCTGTTGTGCTGCTTCTTCTACAACAAGATCCGGATCATGTACATGTTTCCTGAGTTGAGACACGTGGAACACATCATGTACACCAGGCAACCAATCAGGTAATGAAACCCTATATGCAAGAGTTCCAATCCGTTCAAGTATAGGAAAGGGACCAATAAATCTCGGTGCCAACTTCCCAGTTTTTCCAAATCTGATTACTCCCCGCATTGGAGAAACTCTTAAATAAACATAATCGCCAACGGCAAATGATAAGTCTCTTCTTCTCGCATCAGCATAACTTTTCTGTCGGCTCTGTGCGGTTTTCAATCGCTTCTTAATGAAATCGACTTTATCTGATGCTTCACGAATCATATCCGGCCCTAACACAAGTCTGTTGCCAGGTTCTACCCAACATGCGGGAGATCTGCACGGTTTACCGTATCATGCTTCAAATGGAGACATTCCCAAACTTGCTTGATAGCTATTGTTATAAGAGAATTCGGCTAAATGTAAGTGATCTTCCCATGAGCCTCCAAAATCAATAACGCAAGCCCGCAGTAAATCTTCTAGAATTCTATTCACCCGCTCAGTTTGGCCGTCTGTCTGAGGGTGATAAGCGGTGCTTAGATTCAATTTGGATCCCAATTCTGTCTGGAATGCTTCCCAGAATTTGCTAGTAAATAGGGGATCTCTGTCACTGACTATATTAAGCGGCACTCCATGTAGTTTAACTATTTCTTTGAAGTAAATTTGTGCTAAACTTTGAGTCGTTCTGTTGGATCAGACAGGTATGAAATGGGCAGTCTTCATGAAGCGATCTACGATTACCTATAAACTGTCGTTTCCTTTCTTAGTTCGAGGCAAGCCATCAATGAAGTCCATCGAAATTTGCTCCCACTTCCATCCTAGAATTTCTAAAGGTTGTAATAGTCCAGCTAATTTTTGCTGATCGCTCTTAACTAGCTGACAAGTGGAGCATCTGCCAACATATAGTGAAATATCTCTTTTCAAAGCCCTCCACCAGAATGTGCGTTTGATATCGTTATACATTTTGCTCATACCGGGATGGATACTGAGTTTAGACTTGTGACATTCATCAAGTACTTACCTTCTGAGCTCAGGAATTTCTGGCACACAAATTCGCCCTCGTAACCTTAGGACCCCTTGGCTATCAAGGCTAAAATCTGAGGGTTTTCCTTCTCGGATCCGCTGGCTAATCCTTTTAATAAATTCGTCGTCTTTCTGTAGAATAGTAATCTTATCTTCTAAGGAAGAAGTAATGGTAAAACTGGCGATGATTTCATTCTTTCTGCTAAGCGCATCTGCTACAACATTGGCTTTCCCTGGAGTGTATAGAATCTCAAAATCGTATGCTGCAAGGAATTCTAACCAACGCTGTTGTCTCAAGTTTAGATCTTTCTGAGTGAATAGATATTTCAAGGATTGATGGTCAGTAAATAGTTCGAACTTCTCGCCCAATAAATAATGCCTCCAGATTCTTAAAGCAAACACGATAGCTAATAACTCAAGATCATGAGTTGCATAGTTTCTTTCATGCGGCTTCAGCTGATGGCTGGCATAAGCGACCACTTGGCCTTTTTGCATTAATACTGTGCCTAGCCCTCTAATAGAAGCGTCTATCCATATAGTCAAGTCTTGGTTGCCTTCTATAATTGTCAATACTGGAGCAGTTGTCAACTTCAGTTTCAGCTCCTGGAAAGCTTCTTCACATTCGGGAGTCCATTTGAACTTCTCATGCTTCTTTGTAAGCTTTGTCAATACACCAGATATCTTTGAAAAATCCTGAACGAATTTCCGATAGTAACTAGCCAATCCAAGGAAACTTCGAACTTCTGTAGGGGTAGTAGGTTGTTTCCAGTTCTGAATCGCTGTAATTTTGCTTGGATCTACAGCAATCCCTTCCTTTGATACGACATGGCCTAGGAACTTAACTTCATCCTACCGGAAGACACACTTAGAAAATTTAGCTTTCAAGACATTTTTCCTCAGAATTTTCAACACTTGTTCTAAATGCCTTGCATGCTCGCCTTCCGACTTTGAGTAGATTAAAATGTCATCGATGAAGACTAGAACAAATTTATTCAATACACCATGGAACACTCTATTCATAAGATCGACGAAGTATGCCGGAGCGTTACACAAGCCGAACGACATTATTAACCATTCGTAGAATAAATCGGGACCCCTGAAGGCTGTCAAAGGAACACAGTCTTCGGCTATACGTAATTGATGGAAACCTGTAGCTAGGTCCATTCTGGAGAATACTGTCGCCCCATTTAATTGATCTAACAGATCATCTATACGAGGCAAGGGATATTAGTTCTTCAGTGTCTACTTATTGAGATCTCGGTAATCAACACAAAGTCTTAGAGTACCGTCTGATTTCGGGACAAATACTACTGCTGCTCCCCAAGCTGAAAAGCTCGGTCTGATCAGACCTTTCCAAAGCAATTCCCGAGTCTGACTACCTAACTCTTCTTTTTCTTTCGGGGCCATCCTTCTAATTGGATGTACTACTGGTCAAGCGTTAGGAATTAGATCTATTCTGAATTCAATTTCTCTTTGCGGCGGTAAGTTTTCTACTTCTTCAAACACATCCGCATAGTTTTTAACGACCGGTATCTTTTCTAATGAAGTGGGAGTAACTTCTAAAGAAGACCAAAATTCTGTTCTATTAATTTCTGAACCGTGGCATGGTATATATATAGGTCCAAGCTTCGTTTTAACTTTCACGATTCTTTCGGCACACCTAACTTCAGCCTTATATTTTGTTAACCATTCTAAACCGAGAATAACATCAAATTCAGATAAATCCGTCACGATTAAGTGGATGGGAAACTTGTAACGCGAATAAGAGATAGGCACTCTGCAGTACGAACTGAGACTAACAGAACCTCCTATCGGGTTTTGAACTTTAATTGGTTCTTTAAGCTCTCTTTGTTTCAATTTTAACTTGTGAACAATGTTACCAGAAATGAAGCTACGTGATGCACCAGTATAAAAAAGTATAGAAACAGGAATATTTTTAATAGTAAGAGTACCTCCCAAGACGTCGAGTTTACCTGATCCATCGGTGGTAGCTGGCGGGGTCTCCCCGTCATACACATGAGCCACTTGTGCATTCTGCTTCAGAGGACAGTTCCTGCTATAGTGCCCTTTCTTATGGGAGTTGTAGCATTCGGCTGAGCTGTGGTCTGAATTTGCCTTTGGTTTCCTCGGGGCTTTGCACACATTAGAGAAATGTCCTGGCTTCCCGCAGTTGTAGCAATTCCATTTCGGTATCTTTCCAGGTTTCTGAGTAGCGGCCGCTGTAATGCTAGACTCTGGCTGATCTGTTGAAGCTTTGCGCTTATTTCCAGCTTGGCTTTTGGCGCGGTCTTGGTGGAGTGTCTTTCATCCATATCTTCATAATTGCAAGCCATTTCTACTAATTCTGAGAGTGAGAGTTTGATGTTGCTCATGGCTCTGTCATGGTACTTGCGCCTTAGCCCAAATATAAACCTCTTGTTCTTAGCTTTGTTAGTCATAATAAGCTCTGGAGCATAGCGCGACAACTGAGTAAATTTATTGAGGTAATCCTGGATATAGAGATCTCCCTGCTGGAGATTAGCAAACTGCTCTCGCATCCTCTCTAAGGCCTGCTCAGGTACAAACTTCTCGTTGAACATGGTCTTGAATTGCTCCCAGGTCCTGACAGTACCTGCTGCATCTTCTGAGGTGATGGCATCCCACCACAACTCTGCTTCCTCCTGTAAGAGCCAAATACCTAGTCGTGCTTTGTTGTTGGTCCCCAATCCCATGCCTTCAAAGATCTTTTCACAGGTCTTCAACCAAGCTATAGCCTCTGTTACTGTACTAAGGCCAGAAAAGGGTTTTCCCCCCAGGTTCCTATACCTCTTCGCTACTCTGTCTAACTCAAATTCCTGGGGTGCTGGTGGCTGAATAATAGGGCCCTCCTCTACTACGGGGATATTCCCCCGTCCTCCTGCTACTCCTGCTCGGCCTCCACGGCCTCCTCTAGCTGCTGCTGCTCATGCAGCCATCAGAGAGAGTACTGTATAAGCAAGAAAAGAGTCAACCTCACAGATTTGATAATTTTCATATATGATAAAGCAGGGGAACATAAGGAAAGGTAATGATGTACTGATCAAATTGTTTTGCTAATCTGCTTAGCTCATTCTAGGACATTACTAATCCTATCTCTAATGAGCTACTCGCCTTAGAACACTATTGATTCTATTCTGACGAGGTGTTTAATGTGTTAGATCCCGGAACTAAGGTTAACCAAAGCTCTGATACCAACTGTGACGATCTCAAAATCCGTGTGACGGTATTAAGGATAATCATTGGAATATAACACATCAATTATCATAGCAGAGTACAGATAATAGCAAAAACAATAAATAGAATAATTTTACATGGATATGACAGCGGAATCACAACATGTAACAACATCAGAATAACACAACGTAGGATATAACTTAGTAAATAAAAGAGAAATGATCAGTCACCATCGCCAGAGGCGGAATATATACATGCAGTGAGACATAATAAGGGTATCAGTCTACATCGCCGAAGGCGGTACATATATATACGATAATAAGTACTGAAAGTAAAGCAGTCTGCATCGCCTATGGCGGAATCATAATATAAGTACAATAATGGCGGAAAATGTCAAAGTCATCTCTGTGAAGTCAGCCTCGCCATGAGCCAAAATGCACTCTATGCAACAGTGCAGAGCCAAAAACAACCTGTTACCTGTGAACTAGGCTGCCCGTGTGAAAATAAGGGCACCCGCGTTTGCAAAGTGAAACAAACAACGAGTCAGTCATGGGGACTGGTATGAGAAATCTATTTAACAGTTTAAACAACAGTAATAAGCAAACATAGGACCACGCCACTTTCACGGAACGGGTTTACTCCAGTGATTGCTAGTGCATTTAAAACAAAGTAAATTCTTTAAAACAACGCAATGCTTTTAAAAAGAATGAAGCCATTATAAGACTCAAGTCCCATCATACAATGCAACGCAAGCCGGAGGATAGAGTTTTACCTTATAATGGCCAAATATGCTTGATACGTGTAAAGCAAAATCATTTGGTATTATTACTAGTGCATATATGTTTCAAAAATGAATAGCATCATAAATATCAATCATAGGCGACATGAGCGTCCCATGCCACTATATCGCCATATATAAGTTACAATCGAATCCGTTATCTCATATTGGAAATTGGATTTCCGTCATGAGTCAAGGCAAGGGGCAAGATCCTCTCCGCTTCGAGACATTCTAGCAAATGCCTCAGGACTACACACTCTGGGTAACCCCTGGATTCGGCTGGGCCGGTCCTCTCTTACGTTTGAGGATTAATTATTCCTGAACACACGTTTCCCCGGTCCTTACAGACCTATAATCGAGGCACCTCGCATTACAACAACCACATAGGTGAAAAATAGATATAAATGTCAGGGCTGGTAAGTCACTGACACCACTATAGCTAGAAAGAAACGTCGTGCTCTCCCAGCGGTCCGTATCCCGTTTTTAACTCATACCGAGGTGTGAGGCTCACGTATCCACGCTATACACAAAGCCAGGCCACGTAGACCGTGCTTTGATCATCATCCAGAAGACTTTGCTTTGCAACAAAAGCCTTGATCACAGCATCTTGGCATGCCACATAGGCAATCCACTCCATACGACTGATTTCTATCGATATATAACCTCTGGGCTCGTACGTCTCAGAGAAGGGCGTTAAGCAAAAGAATAAATTCTCCGCCGCCAAACAGATATATATTTAACAGAGATCAATCAGTATAGAACAAAATCCAATGTCAGACACACAGTCCATTTACAAGTCCGTTCTGGGTCTGAACGAAACCGGAGGCGTCAAATTCCTCGTATATCCGTCCAATCAACACATACGTTTAGACGGCTACTACTTCCGTTCCTTCACGGTAGCTACTCCAGTCAGGAACCTCAGCAGCGCCCATCCAACCGATACGAAGATCGTCGGTCTTGAATCGTCTTTGTATTTTCCAATTCGAATCGCTCGCTAAATTATTTGAAATGAGGGTTAGCTCGGCCTTTTCAAATAATTCACGTAATTAGAATTTAAATCAATTCTTTCCATGGTTATATTATTCGACATCCATATTTCAGTTCTTTAGTGTTATTTTCGTGTCAAACACATACAACCATCAAATATCAAACAAATCAAGCCAAATTGGTTTATTTCCAATCTATGATGCTTATAATATTTTATAATGATTTTTCGCCATTTTTATTTATTTAAAAATGGCCATATTTAATTAAACGACGTTTCAGGTCGTGCCGTGGCACTGGCGCTGTTTTTCCTCTAATTTGTTTTACACATATCGGAAAATCTAACCGTTGGATTTCTACAAAGTCTATATCAGTGGGAAGATATTCCCAAAGCGGACCCAACGGTTCCAGTTTCGTGAAAATCCAACGGTCGGATCTTCCACACTAGTCGTTTGAAGTTACGGTTTCAAAATTCGAACTGCAGCGTCGTTATTCGATTTAATTTAATTATATTTATATTTATATATAAATATAAACGATTCTGGCGCTGTTTTTCTTCATATTTGAATTAAACATTCCAGACAATCCAACCGTTGGATTTTTACAAGGTTGGTGCCGTTGGAAAGATATTTCCAAGGCGAACCCAGCGGTTTCGGGAAAATCCGATGGTCGGATTCCTCGCACTAATCATTTCAAATTACGATTCCGAAACACGAACTGCACGGCTTCGATTCCTTTTAATTATATTTATATTTATATATATAAATATAGTTCATTCTATAATTTCAAATATAGTTCATTCATTAATTTCAACTTCGTTTTCACTTCAAATATTTCACTAACGCCTTAATATTTCGAAAAATTTCGCCATAACCTCCTTTATACGGGAAGGGGTTTGGAAATTTATTGGGCCGTGTTAGGTACCCAATAAATCCTATAAAGCATCCACATATTTATAGTGATATATACTGGTGTTTACGGGGGAGCGTGTATAGATAATAACTCCAGAGAATAAATTCTCATCACCCCGCTCCGTGTGGAAATAAATAGTCCATGTGCCGTATCTAATAACTAGAGAGACGTGATTATTGTCAACTCCAGACCCGTGTGGGGTTTTTATTAATCTGGCAATTTATCGTTATATTTCATATAGTCCATATCAGTCATCAGTTCAACCTGTAGTGTATAATCATCGCCATACAAGCCTCTATCTCGTATGGTAAATCTTCCACCTCGTCACACAAGCTCCAATTGCTTATGTGGAATATGATGAAGTATGCCTATCGTCAAGAAGTATGCCATGTAGCGTAGTTCAAAATTAATTGTTACTATCCTATGGCGATGTTTATTATTTCACACAGAATAACCAACACTCCGCATCCAATGGCATTCACAGGAGTTGATATAAAAATAAAATTGCGCAGCCAACTCATCAAGGCTTACCTATTTGTCGGGCACGCAAATAATTTCTTTACTCTATAGCTAATCCATTTTCCCTGTTTAACACATGTATATATATGCAAAACACAGCTAATAATAATATTTCTAGCAAACTATTATTTATTTCGACATGTGTGTATTTTTATCAAAGCGTATACATAATAAAAGAAATATTTTTATCATCAAAAATATTTATTCAACACGTGAATGTTTTTAACACTTCATATTCACAATAAAGATGTAGTTTTTATTGTTTATTCATTTTATTTTAAAATACGATAACATTCAACACATGAATTTCAATTCAACTAATGAATTTCAATTCAACACATGAATATTCTCTATAGTTTGTATATATATAAAAATGTGATTTTTATCGCTAAAGCTATTTGTTTAAATTCAAATAATATTCAACACATGAATTTCGATTCAACGAATGAATTTCAACTCAACACATGAATATTCTCTATAGTTTGTATATATATAAAAATGTGATTTTTATCGCTAAAGCTATTTGTTTAAATTCAAATAATATTCAACACATGAATTTCAACTCAACGAATGAATTTCAATTCAACACATGAATATTCTATATAGTTTGTATATATATAAAAATGTGATTTTTATCGCTAAAGCTATTTGTTTAAATTCAAATAATATTCAACACATGAATTTCAACTCAACGAATGAATTTCAATTCAACACATGAATATTTGTTTCAACATATGTAATTTATTTCAACGAATGAAAATTATTCTAACACATGAATATTTCAGAAAATTTCGGCAGCATAACGGTAGGGTAGTTAAAACCGGGACCGTCCCTAGTACGGCTCCTCGCTCTACCTTAAAACCTCGTGGTTTTTGACAATGGGGATCATGCATCTAGTTCGCACGCAGGCGGCATGTTTTATTTTCAATTCCACAATCCTATTCTAATTTGTTTCAACCACAAGAGGGTATTTTTCAACCACAAAGGTATTTTTCAACCACAAAGGTATTTTTCAACCACAATATCAACCACAAACAATTATTTCCAACCATTCGTCATACCATATAATATCACGTCAATCACAAGCAATAATTATCGTCCATGGTCTGTGGACGAGGGGAGTATATATATATATATTATTTCTATAATTCACTTGCATTTCATCATAATTCAAAGCATATATGTTTCATTCAACGCTTGTATAATTTATACATCTCTAATATAACTTATACAACACATGTACATGAGGTATATAATGCGTATATAATTTACACTTTGCTTATATAATTTATACAACATGATTCCATTCACACAATTTAGTTTAGATTCCTCACATTGGGTTTTGTAGTGCTAAAAATCGTAGGAGGATCAGAAAAATCCGTGGCTTCTGCTAGATGGTAGAGAGCCTCCCGTGGTCCCGATGTTTCCTGTTTCATCGAATTTCGTTAACACACTAAAAATATATGATTTTTCAAAGTTTTGCAACACTTAAAAGTGTTATTTTCATTTCAGAAATTCGAAGCAGAAGGGTTTTCAAACCTTCAAAACTAGGTTTTGATTTTAAATCCAAACTGCACCTCGTTGCTCCGATCAGACCCTACGACGTTGAATTGCTACGAACCAGCTTCTGATCGATGGTGGTGGCGGCAGACTCGGCGGCTCCAGCGAGGCACGGCGGCGCTTCAAAGGGGTGAACTTCCTGGAGGAAATTCGACGCGAATCGGTGATGGTTTCTGGCGAGGCTTGTTTTGATTTGAAGAGGGGAGGAAGGCGGTCGGAATTGTCAACTGGAGGCGGTGGCGATATTGGCTGTGGCGGCGGCGATATCGATGGGAAGGTTTCGACGATTTCCGTCGTTCGATTTAGGGTTGATCGGGTTTTTCTGATGTGAGAGAGAAAATAGAGATATTTTCTATTATATTATATTTTTAAATTTCTTTATTACCCCTTCTGGCCAACGTACACCAATTTCAACCCAACGACTAACGCCCCTAGCTAAATACCCCCATTCCGGACACAATGGGATATGTTTCGTTGGCCAATTCGACTGCTACAGTCAGTTATTTTTTCAAATTAAAGTATAAAACATTATATATTCAATTTGAACGTACATTTCAATTTGCCAGGGCCACAAACTGAATCAAAAAATTCCAGAAAAATAAATCTAGCTTTGTTTTGACGATACGGTCCTAACAAAAACAGTTTCGTCGAATTCTGAGCTCATATGCAAAATGTCCATTTTTAGGTCCACCCATTTTAACAGAAATTGACCAATCACATTTTCTTTTGCCCCGCTCACATACTAGCTTCAAAAATTATGAAATTTGAAACCTAGCAATAATTTGACATCTCGGACCCAACAAAAGTTGTTTCGTCGAATTCCGAGGTCGTATGCAAAATATCTATTTTCAAGGGCTATATATGCTATATAGCGACCTTTCTGAAAATTCATTCGGCCATAACTTTTGATTCCCGTTATGAAACTTTGATTTTTCAGATTCGTTCGAAAGGTATTCATAAACAGATTTAAATATTTTCAGTCTTGCTAAAATCCGTTATATTTTCCACCCGGTATAGTCAGACAAAGTTTGTATTCAAATTTTCAAACTGCCATACTAGTCCCAATTCATTATTTTATTGAAATATGCTATTTCAATTATTCAAATTCTTTGGTAATAACCAATTTTAAAAATTTTAAATTGGTTCACATTTTCCGGGTTATTACAGAATCTAACCGGAGATCGGTCGAGATAAATGATTTTCTGAGTATTGATCTGATGTTGGTTTCGGCCTTCTAGGTTAATATTTAGGGAATTGTTTTCTTAGCTGATTTACAGTTAGGAACTAATGAAGGCATGAAATGGTATTTCACATGGAAACCCGAACTTGAATAAGGTAGTCAGGTGAATTAAGTATAAAGATACGATCGGAACTTGCTATATAAATTATGAGATAAGGTTTGATCAAAGATAACTGAAACGGGTTTTTGGGATAAACATATCAGAAGTTATAAAAGATTCTATTTTGGAATGAAGGCTTGTATGATGTTTTAAAGGAGTTTAAAGATTCTGATTTAACATACGGGTATTAAAATGGCCAAGTGATGCTACATGATAAATCAATGGACTTGTTCTATTTTTATGGTTGTTTTTTTTATAGTTAAATAACCGACTATCAAAATCTGGCCCAACGGTATTGGTACGGTAAGACCAGGATCGAATTTAGATTTGAAAACCATTCCGACCAATAAATACGAATACGTTGAATGTACTGATCGAGATGAAGCAATTGAAGACCGTAGATCTTCATAAAACGGAAGAGTTACTTACAATCTATGGCTGATCCCCAGAGATATACTGTTATTCTGTCATGATTGAAATCTACGTATTGCAAGGACTACCCACTACTGATCTATAAGGTGATTTCCAGGATATGGTAGGAGGGTGCCTTCGGTTCATCCTGTTCCTGGATGACTTGTATGAATGATATGGGATTTAAGTGAATGGTGGTCAGATGTTTCAAAAGTCAATTATAACCTCAAGCCTCATCAACCGGGAAATGACAAAAATCGGGCAGGTAGCATGGCTATGTGGGTCGCTCCCTTTAGGTTGTATTGTTACCATCTAGAGAATATTAATGCTTCTTCTTCTTTCGTTTCTGTATCTTCGAAAAACGGTTATGTGGGCCCAACCATTGGTGACAATATATTCGATACACTCAAGAGAAATGAGTGGTCGGTCATGTGTGGGCCGGTCGCAAAATGTTCTTGTTGAACCCAGTGTATTCCTCTCTAGAGATACACTATTGGCAGGTGGTTCCATACCTGGTCATAGTTGGAATCCAATCTCTAATAAGCGCCCGCAGTTTCGTTTGTATACTATATATGTGGAGCGCGAGATGCAAGCGTTCTGTTAGATTATTTTTATTTGTATTTAGACACTATCATAATATCAGAATAAGCTATTGATTTCAAAATGTTTTGGGTTATCGTAAGGTAAAAACCGTCTTTATGTGTGGATTTGGTCTTACGATTATCCTTCCTTTCAAAGGGATTTTAACTTTAAAATCAAGTTGGATGATATTACAAACTTAGCAAGTTTTTTTCTCACTCTGGTTCACCAGACTGACCCGGTGTTTAAAATGCTCGGGTTAGACTGGGTTGTACAGGATCAAGTTATCAGATGTTGTGATGTCCAAAGACAATCTGAAGGAGTTCAAACGTATGATGTTATACCGTTATTATTCTGTTGTGCATTATATATATGAGGACAGGCTGTTATAACTGTCCAGATGTATTGATGTACTCTGATATTGTAAGTTTTATTTCAAGCCCTCAATAAAAGTTATTTCTATATTATATTTTGTTCTGCTGCGATGTGAGACTTTGATTTTGTGTTGGTTCTTCTTCTTATTCTTCTATTCTAACTTTCTTTCTTTTTATCTCGCCTTCTGAATTCTTTCTTATAGCTTTCTAGGGTTTTCGGTACTTGAGTTTGGGCATATGATGTATTAGTGTCATGATTCAAGTGTCGAATTTGCCCGGGTCGCTACAGTTGGCATCAGAGCAATTGTTTAGGAATAACCTTGGCTCTATGGTATAACTCAATAGAGTTGGGGTTAGTAATGCACTAGATCGAGACTGAGTGTATATATATGAGAGCGTATTTGTAAATTTTATATATAACTGTTTTGTATTGTATTGTTTGATCGGTTCAAGTTGAACTGACAGTTGGTACAATATTATTTTGTAAAGAGGGTAAATGAAATAATTTTGCCCAAATTATATTTTTGTGTATAAAGGAAATAATTTCATCAAATTATTGATTTGTTGATTGATTTGAATGGGATTTCCAATAGGATAGCTAAGTTGAATAATCTGAATTTAACCAGAATAATTAGTAAATAAAAATTTAAATATATGAATTTAAATTAATCAGAAATTTAAACATAAGATAAGTTAAAGAAAATATAAAGAGTTGGTTATATTGATTGAGGATTGGTTGTTTATTTGATGATATATTGGTTGAATGATAAAATTTATCAACAGAAACAAATTGAAATTAAGAAATAAATTACAAAATAAATTTATTTGAATAAAATCACTAATGAAATAAAACTAAATAATTTAAACTGGTATCTGTTACTTGCATTGTATAGCGAGATGATTAGTGCAGGTTAGAAGAAAAGAAAGAACAGTTAGTGTTTTGCCTGGTGATTAGAGATTGATTGCCCAACAAATAGGTAAACCTTAATTATATTGTTTGGTGATTGATTTTATACCCCTGAATTGGGTAGCCGCTTGGCTTTGTTTTGTTTTAATCGATGTAAGGCCCAGAGTGGCGTTTGTGGTTGTTTAGTTCGAACCGTACAGAGGAGGTGCTGGCGAAAATTTTTAAGACCTGTATATTTTTTACAACATTTTTAAATGTATTATTTTGTAAATAAATTGGATTCAGAGCATTTTTCTTAACTTGGCAATTTCGGGGACGAAATTCTTTTACGGGAGGAAGAATGTAACGACCTGGGTTTTCCAGTTATTTGATTTCGAATATTTAAATTAGTTTAAATATTTTATTGGGAAATATTTATGAATTAAATATCGAATTCATTTATTAAATGACGAATTAATGTTTTAATTTATATTTATATTTAAAACGAACTCGTAACGACGCGACAATTCGTAGTATTGGGTTTCGAACTTCAATTGAATATACAGAATCCATTTTAAGTTGGAATTCTGTAAAACAAGAAATGTTGGGATCATGCTGATTATAATTTTCCAATGGAAGAGAAAAATCGAGATATCAGCTTATATATTGTGAATATGTCCAAATCAAAATTTAAAATAGTCAATATGGGAATTGTTTACAAACGATAACGTTTATTTAATAATTTACAAATGGATTTCTTTATAAATTTGAACATTATTTAACTCGGAAAGGTTAATGTTGAGTTATAAATTCATATTGGTTCAGTTTAAAGTGATATATTATTTTATTTGGATAAATATACCAATAATAATAATAATATAATAAACAGGTTACTTTCCAGCCAAGAAAATAATTACTAAGAATGTAACTACCTTACCCCATCAGTGCAAAACGTACCACTATATGTATATACTAATAAGTGGCACGTGTTGCGCACAAGAACAGTTATAACTATAAGTGTGATAATAGTATATGTACAGATAGTCTTCTTTTATTTAACTTTGTGTTAAACTTGCGGATTTGTAGAAAAAACTAAAATACTACGTGGTACATGATCATGAAACATATCGAATAACTATGCTCGGTCCTAGATGTTGGAATGGTGTCTAAATTGATTACAATTTTTAATAGCACACACATGAATTTAGAGTTAGCAGATCATATATTCATACGTTACATCCAGTAGAACCAGACATGCTCTCCTAGGATACGCTGTTTTAAACAAATATAAAATGAGCACCACAGCTGGTAAAGTATGGCTTAATCTATATGTATGTACACGCTGGCCTAAAAAGAACAACAATCCCCTGCTACTAAATACAAATCTATATTTTAGACAAGGTCGCTTATAAATTTTTTTAACCCAGTCCTCTGCAAAGGGAGAAAGCACATGCAGATCGTGAGAAACAGAGTCCCTCTTTTTTTTAAGTTCCATCACAATTAAGACATGCACCCTTCTTTATTTCCAATCACATACAGCTATGCAAAATTAGACACAGTAGTTATCATCTTTCTTTTCCTATCCTATTCTTCATGACTAACCTGTCTGTTCTTTCTTTTCACCTAATATCACAATGCTTCATCATCAAAATGAAAACTCAAGATGTCCTTATCCGATAAACCCCTGATGGAAGGGATGCAACACTACATTTATTACCTACACCTTGCAACAGCGTATCTTTAAATTCTCACAGCTACCTACTTGCACTGTGGAGCATGCCTATTCCTTGCCTCCTAAGTTTTCAGCCACTTTCCTCTGTAATTCACGGAACTCACATATACATATTAAGAATATTGCAAAACTAACTTGTCCTACATATACGGTACCGTGCGCCCCAAACTTGAAGCCGTGAGGACTACGTCGTCTCCATTATAAATACTGGCATTTAATTTCACCTCTTCACATTTTTCTAGTAAGCAAAATTTTGGTTCGATACTTCAAAATGTCTTCCTTTCCAGTGAGTGCACTTCGTGTATATATAAACAAGCACTGGAAGTCGTGCAGAGGATGTAAGATGTGGTCGCGTCTAGAACGGGATGAACGTAGTGGTTTTCAATTGCGCCTTCAGGGTTGAGGGAGGTGCCAAATGAGAAGCTATTTCTGACGTGAGGTGTCCTCAGCAAGGCAGATCTAATGGCAAAGTCAGTTGGCGCCCAGGTGGATGAGGACAGTGAAGTTCAATGTTGAGGAAAGGCCAGTGCGTAGGTATCCTAAGTTGCAGACAGTTGTTGCAAGAAGTTCAAGCTGGAGATGAGAAAGGACGGTGGTATGGGCTGTTGTGTGTTGGACGACGGATCAGTATATGGTGGCGGAAAGGAGCAGAAGGGGAGAGGTGCATGTGGTGGTACAAACTTGAGTGAAGTTCGGTTATGGGGACCGGGGATGTGCAGGCTACAGGCGTCGGTGGGAGATGCAAGGAAGAGGAGCAGTGTTTGTCCAAATGAAGAAAATAAGAAGTATAGTAGATGGAAAATATTTGGGGAAGTGAGGGAAACAAATGTAGTACAAACGAAATGAATATTTGGATGGGGTTTGGTAATGTCATGTGGTTGGACATGCACGGTGATAGGAAGGTTTCAGGAAAGAAGAAACGAATGGGAAGAACAGATGTGGAGGGGGAGAAGGACTACGCTGCTGCTAATGGGTGAAAGGACAATGATGCGGGTCTCATATGTTGGAGCTGGGCTGAATTTTTATAAGTAAGGCCCAAATTTTTTAATGAAAGTTTAGTTTAATTAGTATTTTGGCATTACGTTATATATATGATCTGTAGTATAGATAGGAAAGAAAATATACACTGCAAATAATATGTTCCGTTAGTACATAAGTAGGTAGTGTGCATTGAACAAACTTAGGTAAATTAAAATATTTAGAATTAATTACTTATATTTATTTAAAATCATGTTAAATTATATGGTTAATAACTTCGTGATTTGTTAGCAGAATTTAACAAATCAAGAAGCGTCGGGGGCTGTACCGACGAACGCTACAATATGGAGCCGGAATGGACGAAGAAGAAAACAACTGTTATTAAACAGAATTGTTTCAACAACAAATTGGGTCAAGGTGAGTTAAACTCACTCAGTTCTCCTACTTATATTTATATAAGTTAGGTTTAAATTATTTATGTGCTTCGTTTGCTATTGGTTGAATGATTTGATGGTTGTTTGCATCTACACTGATATAACTGATTCAAATTAATCGGTTCTTTAATTTAATCAAACCCAATCGTTATTTTTAGCGATTATTTCCAATGGAGGTAACTTACCTTGATTGGTTACGTTTATTTTAATATAAGCGTATTAAATTTAATTGGGTGCTTGAACTGTTGTTATTTATTAATTGTTCTCAGTTGAATTGATTATTCATGTTATTTTATATTATCACTATATGAATTGTTTACTAAGTATGATTGGATGGTTAATTGCTGAATCTAAATTCAATAGTTATTTTGATATTAACCAATGGGAATTATTGGTTTGGAAATTGGCAGTTGATGGCCTAAATATACATTGTTTTATAAAAGGTTGATTTACCGTCAGGTAAATCGATAGTAGGGCTGTAAATTTTGTCCGAATGTACGACGTACGTTTGTGTCCGTGATCGGAAAACGTTCGTCTGAGTCCGTCCAGTTTTCATTTAGGACACGAGTTAGGACAACAAAAATTGTACGAGAAAAAACCATGTCCAGTCCGATTTCGTCCGAATTACTTCTAATTCAGCGTATAGTTGAGAGAAAATATAGAAAAATGTACAAAATGTGATATAAATAGCCACGTCCGACTGAGTTCGATCGTGTCCGTGTCCGAAAAACATATGTCCGTGTCTGACCGATTTTATTTAGGACACGAATTAGGACAAAGAAATTTGTCCGAGAAAAAATTTGATTCGGTCCGTGTTCGGTCCGAGTTCGGTCCGACTATTTTAGGACAGAAACTAAACACACCTCCGTCCGGTCCGACCGATTTACACCCCTAATCGATAGGAATGAAAAAATGAAATTTAGTTTATAACTGAATATAGATTTTTAAATATATTATTATAAATGAAGTTATAAAAAGAAAATAACCAACCACACACACACACACACACACACACACACACATATATATATATTAATTGTTTTAACTACTAATCACCATTTTTATACCAAAATCTACCGTGCACGAAGCACGCGCTTCACCATAATTATTAAGGGATTATTAACGATTTTGTTAAGCTAATTCAAGTGACCAGAATTAACGGAACAATTAGAATGGGTTTATATTGATATTGATTTAATAAAAATCAAAGTGAATATAATTATTTAGATTAACTAATTAATTAAATTTAATGGAACGATCAATAACGATTGATTAGTGAGTTAATCATGTTTAGAGTTGAACAAGTTAACGACGTTAACTGAAATTGTTTATTAAATTAGTTCATTAATTTAAAAAGAGTAGTTAATGGTTAAGTAACCCAATTTTATTTTTATAAATGTTGAAACTTGATTATTAGTTATTTAAGTGATAATCTGGGGATGTAAAATCTAGTAATAGGAGTTTGTGAAGTTTAAAAGCACTGCTATAGTTTAATGAGTATTTAAGAGATTTAAGATGTATAACAATATAAGTTATGTTTAAATCGGAGTTTTAATTTAATTCTTATTGAATTATATTTAATTGGATTTTATTAAATTCAAGTTAAGTGGAGTTATAAAAACCCAAGTTTGTTGAATATATTATTGAAACGAGTTATTAAAAATGGTTTTAAATGGAAATAAAAGTCCAAGATATGAAATTAACGAATTGGAATCTAACTGGAGATCCGTCGAGATAAATGATTTTCTGACTATTGATCTGATGTTGGTTTCGGCCATCGAGGTTGATATTTAAGGAATTATTTTCTTAGCTAATTTATAGTTAGGAACTAATGAAGGTATGAAATGGTATTTTAAATAGAAACCCAAACTTGAATAAGGTAGTTAGGCGAATTAAGTATAAAGATAAGATCAGAACCTGGTATATAAATTATGAGATAAGGTTTGATCAAAGATGGGTTTTTGGGATAAACTTATCGGAAGTTATAAAAGATTCTATTTTGGAATGAAGGCTTATATATAATGTTTTAAAAGAGTTTAAAGATTCTAATTTAACGAATGGGTATTAAAATGGCCAAGTGATGATGTGTGATAAATCAATGGACCTGTTTTATTTTTATGGTTGTTTATTTTGATAGTTAAATAACCAACTATCAAAATCTGGCCCAACGGTATTGGTACGGAAAGACCGGGATCAAATTTAGATTCGAAAACCATTCCGACCAATAAATACGAACATGTTGAATGTGCTGATCGAGATGGAGCAATTGAAGACTGTAGATCTTCATAAAACAAAAGAGTTACTTACAATCTCTGACTGATCCTCAAAGTATATTGTGATTCTATCGTGGTTGAAATCTACGTATTGCAAGGACTACTCACTACTGATCTATAGGGTGATTCCTAGGATATGGTAGGAAGGTGCCTTCGGTTCATTCTGTTCCTGGATGACTTGTATGGATGATGTGGAATTTAAGTGAATGGTTGCCAGATGTTCCAAAAGTCGATTATAACCTCAAGTCTCATCAACCGGGAAATAACAAAAATCGGGCAGACAACATGGCTATATGGTTCGCTCCCATTAGGGTGTATTGTCACTATCTAGAGAATATTCATATTTGTTCTTCTTTCGTTTCTGTATCTTCGGATAACGGTTATGTGGGCACATCCATTGGTGACAATATATTCGATACACTCAAGAGAAATGAGTGGTCGGTTATGTGTGGGTCGGATTGCAAGATGTTCTTGTTGAACCCTGTGTATTCCTCTCCAGAGATACACTATCAGCAGGTGGTTCCATACCTGGTCATAGTCAGAATCCAATCTCCAATAAGCGCCCGCGGTTTTGTTTGTATACTATATATGTGGAGCGTGAGATGCAAGCGTTCCGCTAGATTCTTTTTATTTGTATTTAGACACTATCATAATATCAGAATAAGCTATTGATTTTAAAATGTTTTGGGTTATCATAAGGTAAAAACCGTCTGTATTCATGTGTAGATTTGGTCTTACGATTATACTTTCTTTCAAAGGGATTTTAACTTTAAAATCAAGTTGGATGATATTACAAACTTAACGAATTTTTTTCTCACTCTGGTTCACCAGACTGACCCGGTGTTTGAAATGCTTGGGTTAGACCGGATTGTATAGAATCAGGTTACCAGATGTTGTGAAGTCCAAAGACAAGCTGAAGGAGTTCAAACGTATGATGTTATACCTTTATTATTCCGCTGTATGTTATATATATAAGGACAGGCTATTATAACTGCCCATATGTATTTATGTACTCTGATATTGTAAGTATTATTTTTAGCTCTCAATAAAAGTTATTTCTATATTATATTTTGTTCTGCTGCAATGTGAGGCTTTGATTTTGTGTTGGTTCTTATTCATACTCTTCTATTCTGACTTTCTTTCTTATCTCACCTTCTGAATTCTTTCTTATAGCCTTTTGGGGTTTTAGGTACTTGAGTTTGGCCACATGATGTATTAGTGTCATGATTCAAGTTTTGAATTTTCCCGGGTCGCTACATTTTCTTACATTGCTCTTTGTCTATACAAGAAAACAACTCCGTCTTCTTTTCTAAAAAAAAAATCAGTGACACTTAAACCGTCGATATTTAGCCAGTGAGACCAAATAGAAAAATGTTAGATTTAGTCCATAGTTACTTTAGAAATTAGCAGTTCGTCGATCTATCAAGTACAATGGTAGATTTGATTTACTACAATGAATGGTCGTACATTAGTTGTTTTTCGACGAGCATGCAATGGTGATTGAAGGGTAGGACTGTGTTTGTATTGTTAAGATATGATTTTTTGTGGCATCCGTGTGTTTTGAATGGTCGATGATGACTGTGACGATGAGATGAATGGCATCCAACCATTCGATAATTTTACGTGATTTATCGGGTTTTAAATGGTGTGGTTGGTGCTAGAAGATTTATCTTGTGACTTCATGGAGCCGAGGGTAGTGGAGGGGGTGATTCCGGCAATCTTTGGTGGCCGAAGAAGTTTGAATTAGAGTTTAATGTTTTTTTTTTTTTTTTTTGGACTTGGATTTTCGATCGATGGTGAGGGCGACACCGGGATTAACTAGGATTTTGGAAGGAGGTATAGTCCTAGCTTATGGTTAGCTTGTAGGAGGCTAAAGAGTGCGTCGTTGTTTGATTTTTATAATGATCTAGGTTGTATTTCTCGTGTGAAGTTCTCGGTTTAGGGGATGCATTTAGCATTAGTATATCTACACAACGAAAGTCTGTCAACACCGAAACGATCGTTAACGAAAACTACTAACGAAAACCACTTTGGGTGTGTTTGTGGCGAGCATGAACGTTGTATTGAGTTAGGTATTGAAGGATGTATTGAGTGGTATATTAATTAATCATGATACATTTGTGGATGCGGTACAAGTTTGCAGCCAAGAACAGTGTATTGAACGAGGTATTGAGCGGTGAATTTAATGCATGTTTTTTAATTTAACTACAATATGAGTTTGATATTTGCAAATAATAAAATCACAAATAACTAAATTTTAAATTACACATTGAGTATCATAGATATTCAAATATATCAAATAAAATAAAATAACTGCGGAACAAGACTAAATAATAACTCATACATTCCATTATCTCCTCATCGGCTAGTGTCTTCACCATATCCAAATAAAGGGTCGTGGTGTGAAATTTCCAGAATATCCCACCTCTGAATTAAAACAACAAAAGATTGAAGAATAAAAGGTTACATCGTGCCGTACTCGCGAACCGATCAGTCAAAACAAACGTCTGCCCAAACACATGTCTGCTTGAGCTGTCACGCTCGATATGTCTACTAGGAACGGGTAGGGATACAACCTCGCTGGTCATCTACTTGCCTTTACAAACCTATATTGGTGGTATATCATACACGCGGGTCTTCTTTTGTATACAACATCCGAATAGCTGATCCAACTCTCTGAACTTCTTCGGCGGGTTACTCCTGAATTTTCGAACAACATTACCGATCCATCATTTATCGGTGACATCAAGCAGATCATGCTCTACTTTCTATAGTTAGCCTTCAATCGTTAGCAGTCTGTTCCAGTTGGTCCGAAAGGCTTCACGTTGTCTAATTTTTTCTTTTATTGAGTATGAGTTTTGTCGAGATCAAATCGTGCTTTAAAGTCCACACCTATAGCCATGTAAAAATTGGCAACGGAGAGTGCTCTTCCATGCAAATGGTCCAAGCAAACATCAATAACGCTGCTCACGTTCATCAGTCCATAACACTGAAAAACGCATATTTGAAAATTTCCAAACAAATTCGAAGAAAAAATAAATGTTGTAAAAACATGAAAAAGAACATAGAATACGAGAGAAAAATATCTAAATGTCAATTATTATCGAGAAAAATCGGGGAGATGGAAGAGGTAGTTGGGTTTTATGATGAATGCAAAGTTGAAGGGTAAGGTAATTTTACAAGAGAAATTGGTAGAAGCGAGCCGACCGTCTAGACTAAACAGCATGACGCAACAACATCACGCGTCCAACTTCAACGGCCCGTTTCCATTCGATTACCTTTGAACGGTCAAATTTCTCTTCTATTACCATGGTACGTTTGACACGTTCCCTATGCTAGGCGTGGTAGAAAATAAATGACTATAGGTGTGGACTTTAAATGCAAACATTGAATCCGACTGTCACTTCTAAAACAGGTGCTAATTTATTTTGCTCTTCATCCTAGTAGCCCTTTTTATGTTCATTTAGTATCAGTCCTCGTATCACCAAGCGATCTCAAAAGAAAATGGCAAGATTTGAATGTTTCATCCGAATATCATGCAGAAAGTTCGGCCATAAAATTTTCTTCACCCCAAAAAGCTTTTATTTCATCTCTCTAGTATATATTGACATGCTCTTTTTTGTTTCACCACCTCGAGTCTGCCTGAACACTACCAGGTTCCAAATCTTTCTTCCATTTTTGGGCTGTTTTTTTTTTTCTATCAACGTATATTTACCTGCTTTCCTTTATGTTTATATCATGGAAAAAAAAAAAAAAAAAAATTTGTATATAGCCAAGCCAATCTAATGAGTCTACGCTGATGAACCATGCCTATATAGAGAAAATTATTGTACCGTAAATTGTGAACCACCATGAATATTTTTTGTTGATCACTATGTTTTTATTGCAACTCCTTTTATTCTGCGAATTTAACCATAGAAGTACCACAAAAATCACACTCGAGTGGTACTCTGACTTATGTAGAGCATCTGCATGCTCAAGAAGAGAAAAGAAAAATAAATTATCCAAAATTAGACGATAAAGTAGAAATAGCACAAATCCTCTGCATTGAGTCTAAATGTCTCTTTTTTTTTCGACTATGATATCTACAGGTGGGGTTCTTTATATATTCAAGCATGGCATCCAACAAACAACTTGTGGTGGACAACACTACTTACCAAGTGAGGATCAGAAGCAATATTTCTCTCCTGAAACCGATTCATGTTTATGTACCTGATGACAATGAATCAGTCCCATATGCATTTATGCTGGGTATGCACACAATCAGAACGGCTAAGGGCAGCGATAAAGCACTTCTCTCAGGCTACTTCTCTGTTCTCTGTGTCGTTTTACCTGACCTGACCAAAGTTGCTAATGAAATTTTGGAAAACCTTGGTTTTCAGGTGAAGGAAGTAATGGTTCCTTCACAAGCCGATGTAAAATACAGTGAATTCACTTGTTATGATCATAGAGTGGAGGTTTTGAGCTTTGCACAGTTAACTTACATTCCATTTACAAAAAAAATTAACAGAACTGAGGAATTCTGGAAGGGCGTAGCTCGAGATGCAGAAACCCCATCCCAAATTTATTTGGTTCCTCAATCGGATGTGGCGATCTTATATTCAGCTTTGACTTATAGTGGGTTATTGGAAAAAAATGTGTGCTGAGGTTTATCAATCACAACGAGCATTAGCTGCAACAGGAACACCGTTTGGGACCGTTTTTTGGAAAGCAAGTGCACGGGTTCAGTCTGATATGGCACATTTGATAACCTTTAATGAGGATATCATCACTTATCAGTTATGATTGCATGAAATAATCAATGGTCAAGATGGGTAATCAACAGACAATGGGTAATATGTGTGCACTTAAGAATGTGGTTTGTTAGCTTGCTGAGTCTCAATGTTCTATTGAAAATACTCTTTTTAAGTGTCATTGCTTTAAGCATTTTGATATATTACAGCTACTTAGCTTGTTACATTAGAACTATATCAATTTTATTGTCAGTTGATTCAACACATGTGTATGTGTGCAAAAATGTTTTAAATAATTATTAAACTGAAGATTGTATCCTTTGAAAGTAACTACATGGTTGCAGTAATGTTCAACAAATACTCATATGCAGCCATGCCAATTACCAAGCGTGCATGCACTTCATACAAGACTGTATTAATGTTGCTTATATATATGTTCCAATATATCAACACACATTTAATCAGATATCTTTTGCTATCAATCAAAACATAAAAGAACAATCTGAATGCGACATTTTATCAAACAGGCCATTCTTATTATTTGTTCCAACTCTTTATCTTAAATTTATTTCCTTTTATATAGTGGCTTTACTTTCATCTCATAGATCAATTTGAGTGGTTGATTAATTAATTTTCTTGATTATTTTACCTTATATCTACGGTATTAGTCTAAAGCATTTTCACCTTATGCTAAATGATTTGTGATAATTCATAACATCTTGTGTGATAATGAAATAAGTAGGTATATGCTCTCAAGTCTCGAGTACACTGTACTTGGGATATCCAAATTTTATATCAGCATTGCTAAATTTTTTCTAACACTTATTTTATTCTGCTTCTGCATTTTCAAAAATAAACTGATCAGAGTAAAAAAGCTTGTTTCAGCATATAATGAACGCCAAAGTATATGTTTTCATCACTTTTATGTTATTCGAGTCTTACCCTAATAGACCAAATCAACTGAAGATTGTTCTCTTTTGCCATATTGTCACTGCTATATATCCCTTTTACCTTTTATTTATTTATTTATTTATTTATTTATTTATTTATTTTATTTTTGTGAATTTATTGGGGGGGGAGCCGACAGGAGTCGTAAAACCCTCTAGTTCACCTAGTTTGGTCCGCGAGCACGACATAAGTAGTTGATTTTAGCATATACACATGTTAAGCTCTTGGCATGTTTTTTGAATTTCGAACCCGCGCCGCTGTTACAACGAAGTAAGTCCTTAACCATTTGGCTAATGCTGGATTTTGTGCAATACTATTTTTGTTGTATTGTAAAAATCATTCTCATTTCACCAATAAAGTATCAGTTCAATCTTTCGCCTATGATAATACATTGTTGTGCCTCACACCTAAATACTTCTAAATTCAACATGCTGTCAGAGCCACTAGCCTAACAGCTTATTTTTCTAAGTGTTTTTTGTGTTTTGCTCATCATAAAGTTTCATTATATTAGCATGCTCATCAGACAAAGGTATCATCTTTTGAGAACTAAATTTGACAGCAAACAGTGCAATGCCTCCGCCTAAACTCTTGAAGTCAAGCTGCATCAAAACTTTCACTATCAAATTCTGTGTTGCAGTGTTGAATCAAGTGAAAAATCAAATCAAGAATTCAAGAATACTCAAAAATCAGATAAGTGCCTCGCTAGAACGCATTCTGCATCAAGAAATCAAAGAGTTTTTCTGCATCATTAATACTTATTGGCTGCGGCATACCATTTCTTTTAAATCTTGCCCTTCCTTCTGCTTTTTACTTATTTTCTGCAACTATTGCTTTCTTATTCGTATTTCTTTCATCTTCTTGAATCAGAGCAATCATGAATGATGAAATCACTTCAGTTGCCTCCGATAATGACACCAACAACCCCGATGTAACCAATGCATCTGTCTAGCAACTGGTGAAGACCGTTGTAAGTCCACAAAGGCAATTGATAACAGTGCACTTGGAGGAGGATAATTACCTCCTATGTAAACTGCAGGTAGAAACAACTTTGTCCATTTCTGTGTTGTCTCAGTAGCATATTTTATATTATTATTATCTCCTCACTTTTTGGTTGTAGAGACATGTCTGGTTAAACTTGAACTATCTAATATCATATTTTTCTTGTATAGCTGTCGATAGTTATTTATTGATCACACTGGACTGTTAACCGACTCAATGTTTTATGTCCCCTTTTATTAACGTGGAATGCTCATCAATGATATTGTTGAGTAGAATGAGTAGCAGGTAGCAGTTTGGTGACAATGCAGCAGTGCAATGAAGAGTTGGAGGCTTATATATTACTATCTTACTATCTCAATATACTTGGATGACTTTCGTTGTTGACTATGATACACTTTGATGAGTAATGTAGTAAGGTTTAATGGATTCAGATTCAAATATTTAGATGTGTTGTGCATGATTTTATGAGATTTTATAGAAATGAGATTTTCTGCTTTATCATGTTTTACTACTATATCATGTTGTATAATTTATTATTATTTATCATTCATGCACTGACATCTACAATTTGTTATCTATCTGATTACCTTGAGCGGTCAAATTCAAATGCGAGTTTGTTGACACCACAATTTGTAGTGTCACCGAACACTATCCACCGATTGGTGGAATTCAAAGGGTCTCATATGAGGTCATTCTCTATCCACCAATCGGTGGATACAGTCACGTTGACACGACAAATTGTGGTGTCAACAAACTCCTTCACCTCAAATTCCTCTTCTGTTACGTCTGACACATTCTTTAACGCAATAGAGGCTGCCAACAGCACTTTTGAAATCCCAGCACTACAAACTTCCAAAAACAGGGCCTTTAAATGCGAACATTGAGAATCTGAGTGTCATTTCGCAAACAGTGCTAATTTATTTTGCTACTTCATCCTAGCCCTTTTTATGTTCATTTACTTATTTCGGTGTCAGTGTTCATATCACGAAGCGATGTCAAAAGAAAATCGGTATAATCGAAATGACAAGATTTAAATGTTTAATCGGAATACTATGCAGAAATTCTGACCATATATTTCTTCACCCAAAAAGCTTTCATTTCATCTCTATATAGACATGCTTTCTTGTTATCCACTTCAAGTCTGCCTAAACACTACCAGGTTCCAAGTTGCTCTTCCAATTTCCTGGCTTTTATTTCTTTTCTATCTACGTATATATATCTACCTGCTTTCCTTTATATTTATGTCATGAAATAATAACAATGATGATAATTTTGCATATAGCCAATTTAATGAGGCTACGCTGATGTACCATGCTTATTTAGAGAGAGTTGTAGTGTAAACTGTGAACCACAATGCATATTTTTGTTGATCACTGTTTTTATTGGCGACTCCATTATTGATTCTGCAAATCCAAAGATAGAAGTATATGTAGAGCATCGGTATGCTGAAGAAAAGAGAAGAAAAATAACATTAAAACATATATTATTAACACTAAAAATCATCTATCTTGAGTCTAAATGTTTTTTTTTTTTTCCGACTATATATGATTCTATAGGTGGTATTCTTTATAAATTCAAGCATGGCATCTGACAAACAACTTGTGGTGAGCAACACAACTTCTCAAGTGAGGATCAGAACCAATATTTCTCTACTGAAACCCATTGAAATTTACGTACCTGATGAAAATGAATCAGTTCCATATGCATTCATGCTGGGTATGCACAAAATCAGAACCGCAAAAGGCAGCGATGAAGCACTTCTCTCAGGCTACTTCTCTGCTCTCTGTGCTGTTTTACCTGACCTGACCAAAGTTGCTCATGAAATTTTGGAAAATCTTGGTTTTCTGGTGAAGGAAATAATGGTTCATTCACAAACCGATGTCAAATACAGCGAATTCACTTGCTATGATCATAGAGTTGAGGTTTTGAGCTTCACACAGTTAACTTACATTCCATTTACAAAAAAAATTAACAGAATTGTGGAATTCTGGATGGGCTTGGCCCGAGATGTGGAAATCCCGTCTCAAATTTATTTGGTTCCTCCATCGGATGTGGCAATTTTGTATTCAGCTTTGACTTATAGTGGATTATTGGAAAAAATGCGTGCTGAGGTTCGTCAATCACAACGAGCTTTAGCTGCAACAGGTACACCTTTTGGGACTGTTTTTTCGAAAGCAAGTGCACGGGTTGAATCTGATATACGTTCGATGTACTTTTCTGGGGATATCATCGCTTATCAGTTATGATGGCATGAAATAATCAATGGTCAACATGGGTAATCAATGGACAGTGGGTAATATGTGTGCACTTAAGAAGGTGGTTTGTTAGCTTTGTTGAATCTTAATATTCTATTGAAACTGCTCCTTTCTAAATGTTATTGGTTAAGTATTTTAATATATTACACCTACTTAGCTTGTTAACTATTTCAATTTTACTGTCAGTTGATTCAACACATAAGTTATGTGTGCAAAAATGTTTTAAAATAATTATCAGAAATGGAGATTGTATCCTTCGAAAGAAACTACAAGGTTGCAAGAATGTTCAACAAATACTCATATGCAGCCATGCCAAATTGCCAATTACCAAGCTTACACACATTTAATCAAATATCTTTTGCTATATCAATCAAAAAGGAAAGGAACAATCTGAATGGGACATTTTATCAAACAGGCTATTCTTATTGTTTCTTCCAACTCTTTATCTTAAATTTATTTCCTTTCTTATAGCGGCTTTACTTTCATCTCATAGGTTAATTTGAGTGATTGATTAATTAATTTTTCGTATTGTGCTCCTCCAAAATATGAGATGTTTCAATGACTCGCCTGTCACCGACTGTGTTTGAGTTCTCTATTTGTTGGATTTTCTCTATTGCAAAATTCAGTAAGATGAGCTAAATGAACATATACCAAGAAAAACTTTGTAATAAGAAGATACTATCTTCTTGATTATTTTACCTTATATCCATGGTAATAGTCTTAAGCATATTTCACCTTATGCTAATGATTTGTGATGATTCATTAACATCTTGTGTGTTAATGAAATAAGTAGGTGTATGCTCTCATGTACGCCGAACTTGGGATATCCAAATTTTATATTAGCATTGCGATTTTTTTTTTTTAAACGCTTATTTTATTCTGCTTCTGTATTTTCAAAAATAAACTGATCAAAGTAAAAAAGCTTGTTTCAGCATATAATGAAACGTGGTCCGCCGAAGTATATGTTTTCATCACTTTTATGTTATCCGGGTCTTACCAGATAAACTAAATCAAATGAATATAACTGGTGGCCCAACAGCCCAATCCCACTTTATTCTCTTTTGCCATATTATTCTTACCGCTATATATATACGTATAAATTCCTTCTTATTTTAATTTGAAAGGGAGAGGGGGGGGGGGGGGGGTGTTTAGAGTCGTAAAATCCTCCCTAATGCACCTAGCCTAATCCGCGAGCACAGCATAAATGACTGATGTTAGCATATGCACGTAGTAAGTTTTTAGCATGCCTTTTGAATTTCGATCATGCGTCGTTGTTACAACGACGCAAGTCCTTAACCGCTAGGCTAATGCTGGATTTTGTATAATATTATTTTGGACAAAATTTCGAACTGCGCTAGTTTTTGAAACTATTTCGCGTTTAAAGTTTATATTCAAACTTATTACCAGACAAGGCTAGTTTCTGCCCAGTCAGCAGCCACGTCAGCGCATTTTGTAACTGTCTGAATTTGGAGCAACTCAAACTTGCGTTTTTTTTGTTTCAGTTGGGCGCAACTTAAAGTTGCGCCCATGTAATAAGAAAAAAGGAAGGGAGCTGTATAGTAAAATCTGCAAGTTATATGGGCACAACTCAAAGATGCGCCTATTAAAAAAACTGAAAAAGAAAAAAGAAAAAGCGCAACTATGAGTTGCTCCAAATTCTAACAGTTACAAAATGTGCTGATGTGGCTGCTGACTGGGCAGAAACTAGCCTCGTTTGGTAATAAGTTTGAAAATAAGCCAAATAGTTTCAAAAACTAGCCCATTTCGAAAATTTATCCTTTTATTTTTGTTGTATTGTAAAAATCATTCTCGTTTCATTAATAAAGTTTCAGTTCAATCTTTCTTCTATGATAATACATTGTTGTGCATCACACACCAAAACACTTCTAAAATTCAACATGGTATCAGAGCCATTAGCCTAATAGCATATTCTTTTAAGTGTTTTTTGTGTCTTGCTCATCAAAAAGTTTCACTATATTAGCATGCTCATCAAAGAAAGATATCATTGTTTGAGAATTGAATTTGACAACAAACAGTGCAATGCCCCGCCTAAACTCTTGAATTCAGGCTGCATCAACACTTTCACTATCAATTTTTCTCTTGCAGTGTTGAATCAAGTGAAAAATCATATCAAAAATTCAAGAATACTCAAAAAGCAGATAAGTGCCTCGCGAGAAAGCATTTCTGCATCAAGAAATCAAAGAGTTTTTCTGCATCATTAATACTTATTGGCTACGACATACCATTTCTTCTAATTCTTGCTCTTCGTTCTGTTTTTTTACTTATCTTCTGCAACTGTTGCTTTCTTATTCGTATTTCTTTCATCTTCTTGAATCAAAGCAATCATGAATGATGAAATCACTTCAGTTGCCTCTGATAATGACGCCAACAACCCCAATGTAACCAATGCATCTGTCCAGCAACTGGTGAAGACCGTTGTAAGTCCACAAAACCTATTGATAACATTGCACTTGAAGGAAGATAATTACCTCCTATGTAAATCGCACGTAGAAACAACCATAAAAAGTTATGAATCGGAGGATTTCATATTTGGCACATCATCCATTCCCCCAAAATTCACAACCGATAAAGGCAACAAGACTGTCAACAATCAAGAGTATGTCACATACAACAGGTAAGATAGTTTAATCAGTTCTTTGCTACTTTCCTCAAATAGTGCCAATTTGTTGCCTCAAGTAATAGGATGTAAAACATTCAATGAGATATGGTTAACTACTAAGAAATTAAGCTTCAACGATCAGTCATCAACAAAGGTTCAATACTACAAAAAACAACTACAAAATGTTAGAATGGACATGTCAGTAAGAGATTATCTTGCTAAAGTAAAGAACATCTGTGATAGACTTGCTTCCACTAGGAACTACATTCAAGAATCAGGATAAGTTTTAATATTACTAAATAGTTTAACTGATGAATATGAAGCCATACTTTCTATTATTTCATCTCAAAGAAACAATCCACCTCTTGTTGAAATACATTTTGTACAACTATCTCATGAAGCCAAAATTAGAAACAAAAGAATTCAAAAACCAAATTAGTCAGTCAATCTATCTACTGGCTATAAAGGCAAAAAGCAAAATAGCAATAAAAGGGATCAACCTTTTCAGAGAGGTGGAAATACATCAAAAGGAAGAGAAAGAGGCAGATTCAACAATAACAATAAGCCTAAGTGCCAGATTTGTGAAAAAATTGATCACACTGCCTTAAAGTATTATCTCATGTTTAACTCCAGTTATGGACAAAAACAAAATCAGAAAAATAACAGTCCTAACAACACAACAGACAATGACAAGAGTATCAATTAAAATGATGCAACAACAACTGATTACACTCAAGATGATGTGGTACCATGATTTTGAAGCAACATATCATCTAATCAGTAATCTTGAGAATTAAAACCTTGGCAGCAGGTGTTGAATTTGTTGATTCAAATATTTTTTGAAGAGGAATGTAAATAATTAATTGATTTGATTGATTGGTTGATTTTATCATAGAAGGAAAGAAATAAAAGATTATATTTTGGAGATATTTTGAAGGAACAATTTGGATATTTGTGTAGGTCTTCTATTCTCCTATATATGCCCCTTCTTGGTTAGATAAAAAACAAAAGGAATCATGTGAGATATTTGGAGAGATTGTGTGCCTCCAGAGATTGCGCCTTGAAGAGGAAGATGTAGGAATTAGGGCTGAAAGAAGTTATTCCTATTTACTGTTGATAGACGCAGTTTGTGCCTCTAGGTTGATTCAAGGGTTTGTCGTCGTTCTTCATTGTTCTTCTTTTCCAACAATATTTGCAGTCATCTATATATTCTTTACCTTTCTCAATAAGGTTACTGATTCAATTGTATTTTATTTATTTTTTGTTTTGATCCATTGAGCGTAAATAAAATTTGTTTTTGGTGAATCAATAAAAAGGGTGGTGGGGTATTTGTGTATTGTTACTATTTCCGATCTATTATGTTGTTATTTTGAATCAAATTCATCTTCAAGTGATTGGGTGAAAAAGATCATTTTTTTTTGTTTTTGCCTTTTCCGCTGCGTACAAAACCCCAACATATCGGTATCAGAGCAATTTTTGCAATTTTCACCCAATAAATTGGTATCAGAGATCAGATCATCGCATAACTTGAAGTGATTTTGATTGTAGAAGTCAGAGATGATGTTGCTTTCGTGGATGGCTATTTTTGATGGAAGAAACTGGGGGATTTGGAAGACTAAGTGGTGGATGTCCTATACGTCAATTTTCTTTATGATTTGATTGATAGAGATGAGAAGAAGCCTTCTGATATGAATGAGGGAAGATGGAAGATGACTAAGAAAAAGGCGATTGTTTTGGGTTCACCAATGCCTTAATGTTTCGGTCCATGTTTTAGACAGGAGTCTTCACGTTGATGATGTTCGAGGGATCCCGAGTGGTCAGGGAAGGAGCTCAGGTCAAGTGACATACGGGTGTCGACTTGAAAAAATCCACAACATTAACATCTTTGTGGTGTTATATTTGCTTTTGAGACCGTTAGTTTTGCATGGTCCACCTTAAGTGGAAGATGCATCTTTTTTAGGTAGTGAGTTGTATTTATAATGGTTTTAATTGAGAAGGTATGGTCGTAGCCTGTTCAAATCGACTGGGTGTGATTGTAGCTCGGAAATTAGTTAAGTCTCACTGTACTCCAAAAACAGGCGGGGTATACCTCATGGCCTTGAAATCGAGGGTTGTAAATTTGGAAATGAGAAAGAGCTAGGTATGACTTGTTTTGTGATTGTTGGAATATGTGATATCTGAATCAAGAGGGAGTTTTAAATTTGTTGATTCAAATATTTTTTTGAAGAGGAATGTAATCAATTAATTAATTTGATTGATTTGATCGATTGGTTTTATTATATAAGGAAAGAAACAAAAGATTATATTCTAGAGATATTTTGCAAGGGCAATTTGGATATTTTCCTAGGTCTTCTATTCTTCTATATATGCAACCTTCTTGATTAGATCAAAAACAAACAAGAAACCATGTGAGATATCTGGAGAGATTGTCTGCCTCCAGGGGTTGCGCCCTGGAAAGGGAGATGTGGGAATTAGGGCTGAGAGAAGCTATTCCTATTTACTGCTGATTGACACAGTTGGTGCCTCCAGGTTGATTGAAGAGTTTGTCGTCATTCTTCCTTGCTCTTCTTCTCCAACAATATTTGCGGTCATCTAGATATTCTTTTCCTTTCTCAATAAGGTTATTGATTCAATTGTATTTTTTTATTTTCAGTTTTGATCCATTGAATGTAAGCAAATTTTTTTTTGGTGAATCGATAAAGAGGGTGATTGAGTGGAATATTTGTGTGTTGCTATTATTTACGATCTATTGTGTTGTTATTTTCAATCAAATTCGTCTTCAAGTGATTGTGTGAAAAAGATCATTTTTTGGTGTTTCCTCTTTTCCGCTGTGCACAAAACCCCAACAACGGGGAGTATAAAGGTAATCAATCTATGTGCATGGGGGAAGGTAAGCATATTCAAATTATTCATATTGGAAATGCATGCATTAAGGGTAAAAAGTAGTTATATTTTCATAATATGCTATGTTAATCAAAAATAAAAAAGAATTTGATTGGTGTATCTTAGTTTGTTAATGACAATAATGTCTTTTTTGAATTTTACCCTAAGTACTAACTAGTTAGAGATATATTTACTAAAGATATTATTTTGTAAGGTGATATCACAAAGGGCCTATACAAGTTTAAATTTGTTAGATGTCACAAGGCTATAAAGAAAAAGAAATTCTACAATTTGACTATAGTGCATAATGTGGACAGCAATGCAACTATTTTTGATCTATGGTATTGTAAACTTGGACATACAAGCATCAAAGTCATGAAACAAGTGTTGATTGAGAATAAAATAAATTTCAAGCCTATTTTTGACTACTGCCAGTTAGGTAAGAGTCACAAATTGCCCTTTATTGATTCATCAAATGCATATACTAAATCACTACAACTTATTGCTATTGACTTATGTGGTCCAATGCTAATTTATTCTAATTTTGGTTTCAAATATTGCTTGTCTATTGTTGATGCTTATACTAGATTTACTTGGATCTATTTTCTAAAGGTAAAGTCTGACACACACACACACACACAATGCATGTATTAACTTTATCACCATGATTTAAAAACAAATCAGCAAACAAGTAAATATAGTTCAATCTGATGGTGGAAGTTAGTTTAAAACACTAACTAATATTTTAAGTACAAGGGTATAGTGCACATAACCACTTATCCTTATACATCTCAACATAATGGCTTAGTAAAAAGGAAAAAAAATAGGCACATAGTTGATTCTAGTTTACCCTACTTGCTAATGCACACTTACCCCTAGAATTTAGGCTAGAGGCCTTCAATGCTATTGTTTATTTAATTAATAGACAACCAACAAAAGTTTTAAAGGGTGTTACTCCACAAGAAAAGTTGCATGGTATTAAATCAGATTATTATAACTTAAAAGTATTTGGTTTCCTATGTTATCCATACTTAAGACTATACAATAACAATACGTTAAAATTCAGATCAAGACCATGTACTTTTTTGGGCTACACCACTAATCAAAAAGGGCATAAGTGCTTAGATGATGCAAGTAAAATATACACAAGTAGACACATTGTGTTCAATGAGAAATTTTTTACATTCAAATCAAAAGAAATAAGCATAACCAACAAAGTGTACATTCCTAAAAATTCCATACCAAACACACCAAGATATACTGACATATGGCAACATTTAGAGAATGAGGAGGTTGCCGATTCTCGAGACTCTTTACCTCCCAACAATGAAGACCGTAAGTCATCTTAACCTCTCACCCATGTCATTAACTCAGCTGCTCAAACAGAAAGTCAGAGTCAACATAATGTTGAAGAAGACTCAAATACTCAACCTACTGATCAAGTCAACACATCAAACATAAATGATCAAAACAACTCACCTCCACACAATGCACATATATCTGTACATCTTATGACCACTAGAGCTAAATGTAATATTTTTAAACCAAAGGATGGATGAGGAGTACAATGCCCTCAATAAAAACGACACATGGGAATTACTTCCTGCACCCACTAACAAAAACTTAGTAGGATGCGAATGGACTTATAGACTAAAATAAATCCTGATGGTAAAATAAAAAAGTACAAGTATAGACTTGTAGCAAAAGGCTTTACATAAGAGTATGAATTTGATTTTAATCAGACATTTTCACATGTTGTAAAGACCATTACAATTAGACTTGTACTTGTTATTGCACCGAGCAAAAACAGGCATATCAAACACCTGGATGTCAATAATGTCTTTTTAAATGGCATCTTAAAAGAATAAATCTATATGAAACAACCACAAGGGTACTGTCAAAATTCTAACTATGTATGCGGACTGAAAAAGGCCGTTATGGACTTAAACAAAACCCTAGAGTCTTGTTTGATTGACTAAAAGTAGCTTTAATCAAGGTAGGCTATCAATCTACTAAGTCAAGCAACTCTGTATTTATAAGATAAATAAATGATCAACTATATACGTAATTATATATGTTGATGATCTAATTATCATAAGGAATAGTACTTCTGACATAGGTTATTTGAGTGACTACTTAAATCATCAGTTTTCTATTAGAAATCTAGGTGATCTAACATACTTTTTAGGTATTGAAGTCAGGAGAAAAACAAGTACAAAATGTTTTTATGTCAAAAGAAGTATATCCCTGATCTTCTAATCAAAACAAAGATGGATCGTGCTAATCCTCAACCCACTCCTATAATTAATAATCAACATTTCTCTAAATACAAGGGAGAATCAATATTTAATGTCAAGCAATATAGGAGTGTTATAAATGCATTACGATATGCAACTATAACATGTACGGATATTACATTCGGTGTTGATAAGGTTTCTCAATTTATGCAAAGTCCCATGAGTGAGCATTGGAAAGCTGTGAAAAGGATTATGAGATATCTTACAGGTACCATCAGTTATGGATTAACATTAAGTCAAGCAAGCAGCTAAACATTACTGGATATGTCGATTCTGACTGGGCCTCTGACCCAAATGACAGAAGATCAGTTTCAGGATACTGTATCTACATTAGGAGAAATTTAATCCCTTAGTGTTCAAAAAAGCAATGTACTGTGTCAATATCAAGCATTGAAGCAGAGTATAGAAGCATAGCACATGCAACAGCAGAGATCAAATGGATTTAATCTCTGCTAAGTGAACTCAAACTAAAGTCTGACACTAAACCAACATTATAGTGTGATAACAGAAGTGTTGTTTACATATCAGAGGACCCAGTGCAACATGCCAGAACTAAACATATTGAAATTGATCTTTACTTTGTTTAAGAGTTGTTTCTGAAAGGAAAACTGCAAGTAGATCACATACCAGCCACTTATCAACACACTGATGTGTTAAATAAATCCATTTCAGTAACAAACTTTACCGGATTCAGATCCAAACTAAACATCAACGAGCTGAAGGATCCAGACATCAACAATAAATCCAACAAAAAAGCACCATCCTTTGTCTCATCCAAAGTCAAAAGCTTCAATTAAGCCTAATCGCTCATGTCTTGGCTGATGAAGAAACCAAAGACAATTTCATCATCTTCATCTTTAATTCCCTTCTCGGCCCTTAGATCTGGTTTCATCTCCTTTCTTCCATGTTTATATTGCTCTCATTTACTCTCGTATTCGATTAGATTTGCCAAAGAAATCAAATCTAGGGTTTCTCTAACCCTAGATTTGAGAGGGGGTAAAAGAGCAGGTTTTAACATGTAATGGAAAGCTATCTGCCAAATTATATGTTTTCATCACTTTTATGTTATACAAGTCTTACTTGAACAAACCAAATCAACTGAAATAACTGGCGACACAAAAGCCTAATCTCACTTTAATTTTCTTTCATTGTATTTCTACTACTATATATACATATAGCTGTTTGTACATTATTATTGTTGTTGTATTGTAAAAATCATTCCTAATTCAACAATAAAGTTTCAGTTCAATCTTTCCCCTCTAATAATACAATGTTGTGCATCACACACAAAAACACCAACACAAAGTACTTCTTCAATATACAGATATTGAATGAATATTTGAGCATGTGAATGGATTATATATCGAATAGACTTAAAAAGTACTAATATGATTAAACTTATAAAATAATTAACTTTTGTTGATCATGGTAAAGGGATTCACATGCGTTTAATTAACACCATCAATTGCATGCCACTAAGTTGAGTTTATACATACATTTTTTTTTTGAAAATTGGATCACTTTATTTCTACTAAAAAAGAAAGTACAGCAAAACAGGTTAGCATACTAACTTTTACAATAAAAAACAGAAAATAAAAGGGGAATACAAGTAACTGTAAACCAAAGCCACAAAAATATAACCAATAAGTGGCCATCATCACGCTTAAGTGCAAACTCTGCACAACCTCAAGCCAACTACCCTTCATATATGTAGAGCCATCTTCATGCAGAATTAATACCATTTCAAATCACCAATCCTTGTTTCTAAGCAACTCGTCCATCCAAGACTAACATGAGTCCTTACAGATATATAGACAACCTCAAAAATAGGCCATTGCTAATGAAATTCCAAATATATTCAATTCCAATCACAAGGTCTGGTTGATGATTCACAGACTCCTATGAATCTATCCTGGTGGTAGAATTATCAGTTTGATATTTGGATTTCATAACAGTATTCATTATCTCCATATAACTGTAAACCGAAAACAGGCTTTGGATGAAAAGTTATAAAACATGAAATAGGAAGAAACCTAGTTGCTCATGAACTTGCAACCCATAAACCTTCTAGCAAATCAGATCAAGGATCAATCACAGTCCTCCAAACTCAAATGGGTTCACATGAGGTGGAGAAACGTGAAAACTCTTGATTAAATTGAAGATACTAAAACCACCTTAGAATCATTCATTACCAAATACACATTGTTCCTCAATGTAGATATACTAATAATCACAGAAAGGATTTTGGGACTATCATGAACAAACAGAGGACATGAAGAAGACAAACTGCTTCATTACTAACGTTGACAAGATCTTATTGAACTAAAACTGAAAATTTAACTTCAGAGAAGGCATGTGGTAAACAGTAGGTGTCTAAATCTACTTAGCTAAATCAAATAGGAGATCAAATACTCATAAACCATTACCCAAGACCAACCAAAAGATCAATTTCTGTAATCAAACCAATCCATAGCAAATCCCAAATCTAACGCTATCTTCTAAAATCAGTAAAACACATATACCAAAATCACGAAGAAGTTGATAACAGGAAGGTCAGGTTGAACTCCTCATTTCAAAAAGCTTCACACTAGATCTGAAATTACTGCAGTTAGCCCAATTATGCATAGATCTGTAACTAGGAGAATGATATGCGTATGTTTGGAAGCCAGATCTATCTTCGGTTGTAGCAGATCTGGGATTCCATGGAGATTAGGGTTAGAAAAACGTGAATTAAAAATTTCAAATCTGAATTTAGTTTTGGAAAACTGATGAGAAGCAAATGTATTATCAATGAAAAGGATCATTGAAGGTTGCTGGAAAAATGTGATTTGTAATAAATCAGATGAAGTAAGGTAAAGAAAAGTATGAATTTATACATACATACACACACATACACACACACACACACACACATATATATATATATATATATATATATAGACACACACACACACACACACACACACACATATATATATATATATATATATATATATATATATATGCATTGATCAACCTCTAAAGACCTTATGTACATTAACATCAAATTTCTTCTGGCACTATTTTTTCTTTAAAACAAGAGATTAGTATGTTTGAAACACTTGTCTGGTATGTTTGCACAATTGTGAGGAGGAAAGCTTTGAATTCTAGGATATTATTACTAGACATGTAGTCATTTGTATCGAGGAACCAAGAGCTTCAAATAATGTTTCCAATCAATAGCTATTAAGAAAGGTGTACGGTACTTAAGGGCAGATCAATGTGGCTGCCATAGCAAACAATCATTGGGAAGCTATGGTTGCTGCTCAAACAAAAAATAATGATGTTTTTGGCAATCGTACAAACTAGCCCCGTCATGTAAATACTTATATAAGGAATATTGAAGAAGCACTCTTTGATGCATGCTCTTCATTTGAACAAGCACATAACACTACTAAGCTCGCCTTTGATGAGATAATGGAACTGATTTAAGGGGGACTATAATTGCAAATGTAGTATTAGTTGCTTCAGTGCATTTTAATCATTCTGTTATTGATGAATTTCGTCTGTACTCCTATCTTTTGCATGTAATTTAAGCTAGTATTGAAAAATTGTCTTGTACAATTTACAAGAAATTGTTGAAATTTTTATAAACCTTCATGAAATTGTTATTTTTTCTGTTTTTATGATTGACTATGATGATACATTCTTTCTTTTATATTTATTTTGTTATCTTCATGTTCGCATTATAATCTTGCTTTATAACGTTATCAAAATTTTGTTTTATATCTTGCTAATTATGTTCTAGGTCTGTATAATTAAAATTTCCATACACAATCATTGGAGAAGTCAATTGTGCTTAAATACCTTAACTGCTTAATGATTATAGGAAATTAATGTATTATTATTTTAGAAAGCATTTTAGTTTATGTTTGACTGTACACATGAACAAATGTGTATATTTCAATGTAAAGCGATTTCAACATATCTCACAAATTATTGGTGCATTAGTCACATTCTTTTGCATTAGCATATAATAAGTATTTTATACCTTATAATATTGGGAAAGCATTTTCCTTGAACCGGTACTAAAGTGGCATGAAATCAATATTGAACAAATAAAAATTATTTTTTATTTGTTCAATATTGATTTCATGCCACTTTAGTACCGGTTCCGATCAAAAATGGCGACATCCAGTACCAAAAAATTCTCTAATTTCAGATCAAAAATCGCCAATATTTCCGATTCCGATCATAGATCGTCAGTGCCTCCAGATTTACGATCTCAAGGTCGACATGCAACCTTTGAGAGGTCTTTATTTCAAGGTAAATCTTTTAGTTCAGATCTAAAATCTTCTATAGATTTTCCAGATCTTAATTCCAGGGAATTAGGGCATGAAAATCCGATCGTTCATAAACAGTCCAGAGCGTGGATTGATATTGTTAAGGAAAATAACTTTCATCAGTCTTCGATTCAGCTAAAATTTTATGAGCCCTCTGTTAAGGATGACATGAAAATCGCTGTTATAAACGAAGATTTAACCAATGCAGCGAGAGATAGATGGAATAACTCTATAGCTTTCTACGTCTTTGGGAGTAGGCCATATTATCATTTTCTAAGAGACTACGTAGACAGAACTTGGAATCTGAAGGGTAAATTTCAATTATTTTCTAGAGAAAATGGTTTTTACATTGTTAAATGTGAGAGTGGAGAGGATTGTGATAAGATCTTAACTGGTGGACCGTATTACTATAACAAGAGATTAATAGTTATGAAGAAAATGGTTCCAGGATTGAAACTAAATAAAGAATTTTTACATGCATTACCTGTTTGGATTCAATTTCCTAATCTAGATCTGGATTTCTGGACTATTGAGGGTATTAGCAGAATTGCTTCGTTAATAGGGCTGCCTTTAAAACTAGACAATTCAACAGAAAATGTAGCTCGAATATCATATGCTAGAGTTCTTGTTGAGGTTAATATTGATTGTCAATTCCCTGAGTACATTCCTGTTCAATGTTTTAATGGAGATATTGTATGGAAAAAAGTAGTTTATGAATGGGTGCCTGCTGTTTGTTCTGAGTGTAGAGTTTTTGGACATACAGATGATGTTTGTAAATCAGTGAAAGTTTGGACTCCTAAACTAAACTCTAATGCATTGAATGAGATGGAGATAGATGACCCTGATCTCAATCAGAAAATGAGCAACTCTGATAGTTATGGAAAGAAAAATGCTCAAGATATCAGCTCTTCAACATTAAGGGTAAATGTGGATAAGGTTGCTCCTCAGGATAATGAAGGTAATAATCAGAAGATTGCTGGTGAGATTCATGAGAAAAGCAATGATGGTTTTGAGATAGAAGTCCAGAAAGGTGATGTAATTACAGACACTTTTCCAACAGTGAATTTAGAGGACAAAGAGTGTAGGAAAGATAAATGTGAGCAGTCAGATAAGTTTGTTAAAGTTTTAGGTAATAATGAAGAGAAAAATGAGACTGCAAGAATGAAACATATTGGATATAATAGAGAGATTCAAAATATAGAGGAAGATTTAACTAAAGATTGTTGCATGTATGAATCAGACAGTTCATACAGTTCTTATAGTTCAACTAGTAGTTTCAAAAAGAGGAGAACTAAATATTATCCCAATAATTTCAAAAAGGACTATAAGATTGCAAGTGATGAGCCGCTGGTGGAGGAAAACCCTGAGTGGTCTAAACTTGTACATGAAATGCAAAATCGAGCCAGAACCAGGAAAGCAAAAGGAGGAAAGAACCCAGGTGGAGTGACCTATGAAGGAGTTATTAAGGAATAGTGTAGCCTGGGTTCAATCAATTTTCTTGTTAAATTGGTTTGATGCTTCTGGAGGCTGGCTTTTCTAATTTAAGTATGTGTTGCCTTGGTTGGAGATGCTGCTTGAATGTATTGAAACGTGGTGTTGCTGTATATGGTGAGGAATCTTCTGGTTACTGGTTATGGTGGTTCTTTTCTCTGCTAATTCTTTGTTCAGCTTGGTGCTTGCAGTTTCAGTTTTAGTGAATATCTGTCTTTTTGGGAACTTTCTGTCTAGTGCTGATCTTGCTTGAGTAGTTGTTGCTGTTGGTCTAAGGTAGCTGGTGGTCTTGTACTTCTTGGGGTTTTGCTGTGTGGGTTGTTCTGGGTCTTTTGTGTGTTGTTTTTTGTTCAAGCTGGTTATGTATTTTGTATAGTATTCGTTTAAGTGTGAGTTGTAGTATTGTATTCCAGCTCGAACTTTATATGTATCTTCTCTTTGTAATATAAGTACCCTTTTCTTCAAAAAAAATAAAAAAAAATAAAAATTATTTTATAAAAGTTAAGCTTCAAACCATATCCATGGCCCATATATCCTCATATTAATTGGAGCAGTCAAAGGCCTTGTACGTCCTTATTCAAGATATTGTCAAAAAGAAACTTAGAGAAAGTGCCAACTTCAATCAGGTTCTAGACACCCAAAGACATTAATGGCTTCCACAAATTACATCAACCCTCTTTTCTCTCAAGATAATTTACATAATACAAATAAATTTGAAGCGTTACAGCATGATCAGACATGCTCTTCTCCTCATTATGTCTCTCCTCCACCTCTAGCCATGATCCTTCCCCCGTTCTTAAATACAATCCGCTTAACATAGATGAAGAAGGATTCACTGTAGTTAAAAACAAGAAGAGAAACACCACTATTTCTTCTTAGAAAACATCAACCCAAGACAATCATAATTCTGCAGGTTTTTTCAATCAAGAAATAGGAAAGAACCAACGCAGAAACCAAAGTCAAGCCTGAACTTAAATCAAAATTCAAATTCAAATCGGATCAATGGATTTACACGTGCAAAATGGGTCAAAAACTATCATTGATGCAAGAACAAACCAATATCAACTCATAATTCTAGGAAAAATTATAGAGAAATCTCAACTTGGGTTGATATGGTTAAATCATGGGGTATCAGTTCAGAACTTGATCTAGAGTATGTTGCTATTATCTCCATTAATGGGAAGAAGATCATTTCCATAAAAGAGGCTATAGGTAAACGAACAACAATCAAATGGGATCAGTATATAATAGCTTATGTTTTCAACACACGTCCAACATATCATCATTTCAAGACTTACATCTCAAGAATGCGGAACCCCTCAGGTGCTTCTGAAATTTTTGCTTGAAATAATGGTTTATTTATGATTAGATTTTCTAATAAGAAGATTGTGAAAAAGTCTTAAAGGGAGGTTCATATTTAATTAACATAAAACTCATTATCTTGAAACAATGGATCAACTCAATTGAATTTCATAAAGATTTTCACTCAACAATGCCTTTTTGGATTATACTCCCTGATCTAAATCACAAATTATGGGATAGGGAGGTATTTAGTGATGTAGCCAGTATAGTGGGAAAGCCACTAAAGTTAGATAAATTTACTGCTAAAGAAACTAGATTAAGCTTTGCAAGAATTCTGGTCGAAATTAATGCTGACTCAGACCTCCGCAGTGAAGCAACTATTTTTATGTATGATGGGGAAATTATTTCACAGTTAATTGAATATGAATGGATTCCACAGAGGTGAAAATTCCGTAAATATGCTTTGGGCATGAAATTGAAATTTGTGAAGTAATCAAAAGGTAGTAGAGAAACAATATACAACTAGAAACTGAAAAAAAAATGATGAAGAAAATGGCGGTCTTATATATCCTGCTCATAGTAATAAAGATACTTCAAAGGAAAAAGATCAAACAAATATTGAAAACATATATGAAGAAGAAGGAATTTGAAGATCAATTGATGGCTCATCAAGAAAATCAAGAATCGTATCAATCCAATTCCCTGAATTGGATCTGCCTTTAAATATTGATAAAGAATCCCTCAAAATAGAAATTGAGAAAGCAATCTCATTGGAAATTAACAAAGCAAATGCCGGTAAAGATATGATAATAGAAGGCATTAATAAAATAGAAGAAGAGGAATCTATTTCTCGAAGAAAATCACCAAAATTTGCAAAAGTTATGGATGAAGAGGACATCCTATCTGTAGCAACAAAAATCATTTCCAATTATCCTTCAATTAAAAGGTCATCAAAGCTCATATTCAAAAGAAAAAATAGCAAAATAAAGAATTTGATTTAGATTAACCCCAACACCAATGAATCAGCATGCAACAAAATAAATGCTTCCACTGGAATAGATGATTTCAAAAGTAAATACATTATAGAAAATCCAAAGTGGAAAGCTCAAATCAGTGTAAAAGACAAGGCTTCATACAAGAAATATGGGAAAAAGTAGGAAAAAGAAGCTAAATTTAGAGGCACTATGTGATTTATATCCTTTGTAGTATCCTTTGTCATATAATGATGATTATTTTTTGGAATGTTATGGGGTTGAATTCCGCTGAAAGCCAGATAGATTTATTGAATTTAATTTACATTTATAAGCCTAACATTATTGGCTTACTTGAGCATAAATTAAATGATAATAATTCACTACCCTTCATAATAAATTGATGTCTAAGTGGAAATTAGTTGACAATGTTGATCCGCGATATTTTCGATTCATGACAACATGGAAATAAAGATCAAAGTGAAGAGCTAAGTTCATATATATATATATATTAATAATATTTTGGGGAAAAACTCAGATCTGGGATGGAAAGAGGTCAGGAAGAAAAAGCAAAGCTTCGCCCAGGCGTTGGCAGGTGATCGCGCCCCTACTTCAATTGGAAGCGGAGCTGGTAGTGAGAAAAATCTTCACTTTAAGGCAGGTGTAAGGAACTGGAATGATGTTTTGGCAAGGAACACAAGAATAGAAGGAGAGGTGCAAAGGTTGAGGCACTGAAGGACGAAGAAGGAGACTATGCAGATATGGACGATGAGATTTACTCTGAAGCAGTCAATATGTGGACAAACTCGATTTACATTTATCTGATAGGTAAAAGGCCTTATTATGTTCATTTAAATGCATATATCAGAAGAGAATGGAAAACAATGGGGAGTTGGAATGTATTTGCCAGAGAAAATGGTTTTTATTTGATCAATTTTGCTAATGCTGAAGACTGCACGAATGTACTTGAGAATGGACCATGGTTCATGGACACCAAGCTAATTTTCCCAAAAACATGGGAACCAAATCTCAAACTGGAGCGTAACATACTTGAAACGCATCCTGTTTGGATTCGATTGCGTAATCTAGATCTATTATGAAATGCGAGAGGTATTAGCAAAATTGCTAGCCTCGTGGGCAACCCGTTAACCATGGATGAATGCACTAAACGTATTTCAAGACTATCATATGCCAGAGTACTAGTTGAAATCAGAGTAGGCAGCACCATCAAAAAACAAATACGGGAAAAAGACAAGCAAGGGAATGTATACATCCAAAACGTGGAATACGGGAATTTACCTCCCATTTGTAGCACATGTAAGTGCTTTGGGCATACTGATAGTCAATGCACCACCACTTTGCAGCAAGTGTGACAAAGAAAACCTTCAGAAGATATGACAGTGGAGCATAACAAAACATCAAGCGATACTTCGCTTGATTCTACACTAGCTACAAGTGCAGTTTATATATAGATATCTACAAACACATCCACTACATTAACTAGTTGTGATGAAGGCCAGTCCCCTACATCCCAGCCTGATGAGGAGGTGCAGCTGACGGTGGAGAAGTCACAGGAGGTGCAGCAGCTGGAGGAGGCACATGAGGTGTTAGATCAGGAAGAAATCCCTGACATTTTGTCCAATCCACAGGACCGGGTTCCTGAAACATTAGCAGATTTAAAGGGGTTAAATGTTAATCTTAGTAACCCAGAAGATGAAGGAAGCACTGCTAACAAAGGTAGTCTCACAAAACACAATGAAAACTATGATGAACAGTTCAAAATAGTGGGCAAGAAGGGTAAGAACTTGTGTACGCAAGTAGTTTCTCCTAAGAACTTTAGGGGCAATGCTCTCAAGTCTAAATGTCCATAATAAGTTGGAATGTTAGAGGTCTAAATAACGATACCCGAGATTTAGACCTCTATAATCTCAGAAGGACACGTGTTCCTTTTATTATGGGTATACTTGAAAGTAAAATGAATGATGACAATGTTAGTTATTTTAAAGAGCAATTGGGTAGTGAATGAGCACTCATGAATAATAATGACACTAGTTCAAATGGAAGAATTATACTTGCTTGGATCAAGTCGATTTGGAACATGAGTTTAGAGGATAAAGACGAACAACAGATTACTGCTAAAGCGGTTAATGTAGGAGGATTAAGCATGTACATTACTGAAGTCTATGCCAGTAATCTTGCGAGTCAAAGAGTCTCCCTTTGGGAGAGGATCATCAAACTATTTAAAGACATAATAGAGCCTTAGCTAATTATGGGTGATTTCATTGTAATCCTTCACGCTGAAGAGAAACAAAGGGATATTACCTTGAGAGTAATGTAGTTATCTGAATTTAACAACTGCTTAGTGCAACAGGGCTAATTGAACCAATCCTTGGAGGCTTGAAATTCATATGGAAGAGTGGAGAAGTTAGGAAAATTAAGTGTAAACTAGATAGAGCACTAATCAATGTTCAATGCATGGACAAATTTGCGGACATTAAAGTAAATATCCTGCCAAATTCAACCAGTGACCATTTCCCACTGCATATACAGCTTAAGGAAACAGACAAGAATAGGAAAGCTGTTTCGATACTCGAATGAGTGGCACTTGATTGAAGGGTATCACACTGCAGTTAACATAGCAGATTTAGTGCAGTTTGGGGAAAGTCATCTATATCAATTAGTGAAATTCCTTAAACGGGCCAAGGATAGACTTAAGAACTGGAATAAAATAAGGCCCAAGGCCCGGATAACCTCATAAATCGGGAAAGAATTAATGAGGAGCTTCTGAAGAAAATTGATGATGGGGATAACTCTGATGACACATGGAATCAATACTACTCCGCCTAAACTAAACTGAAAAACCTTTTGCACATGAAAGCCATTGAACTCAAGCAGAAAGCTAAGGAGAAATAGTTAACAGAAGGGGATGAATGTACGAAATTCTTTTACACTAAGATGTCAGTCAGGAAAAACACCCATTACAATATGCAAATGTATGATCAGAGTGGCAGTAATTGCATTGTTATGAACAAATTTGAAGAGGATGCTATCACATATTTTCAAGCACTGTACAATGGTAACACAGAGGAAGACAACTTACCACACATTGTTGCTAGGAGATTGGTGAATGCCCGAGGCAGAAGACTGTTGCTGAACACTGTTAGTGAAAGTGAAGTTTGGGACGCGGTAAGATCCATCCACATTGATTCGTCTTCGGGTCCCGATTGGACTTGGTTCTGAGTTCTTCATGGTCCATTAGGACGACCTGAAAGGTAAAATTACTTTAGCCATTCAAGAAACTTTCATTCCAGGGTTGTTTTTAAAAGAAATAAATCACACTTTCATTTGTCTTATTCCAAAATGTGATAAACCTACTAGTATTGCAGACTATATACCTATAGCATGCTGTTGTATATAACGGTGTTGTATACACAATTATATGATTTTTGTTTGATGATAACAACCAAATATATATTAATATAAATGTGTTTGTTATTGTACTGCTATATAACTTCACAGACATGAATATAATATTTATATTTATATGCGACTGTACAGACATTCATATATTCATACAGTATTGTATTTAAATATAATATTATATTTAAAACATTCAAAAAGTACATTTATTTTAACTCCACTATTTATTCACTTCACATATTTGTACTTATAAATAAACAGAATAGAATAGACAAGTCTGTTTGACAACAATGAAATAATATTTTATTTCAAACAGATTTTGTTTATTTCAAATAATCAGTACAATCACTTTTTCATATACATTAGCTCCCCACTATATCACTCAACACTCAGTACTTCTTCACTTATACATACATTTTTCACTTTCAAATACAGACAAACACCAACACTGTTCTTGTCTTCATATTCAATCTTCTGGCTTCGCAGCATCTTCACTGTCAGTCCAGTTACCAGTCTTCATACCTGTCATGTACAGAAACACTCACACAGTAATCTTGAAAAGAAATAATTTCATACTCTAGCAAATATTTTTTTATTTTAAAAATTTTATTTGCCTCAGTTTTCTGGTGTGTTTCTCATCATTTTTCATGACTTGATCTGATATATTTCTGGTACCCACTGATGAGCCTCGACATAACCATACTGGTTTGCTGATCAGAACCAGCATTAAACTCAGCTGATTTTGACCAGCCCCAACACAGTACAGTCAGTCTGTTGATGTGTATCACAGTTGCACATATATACACAATTGCCAAATTTGACACAAGACAGGTCAAAATCACAAAGAGAGAAGAAAATCAAAATGTGTATCAGCAAAAAAAAAAAAAAAATCAAACAACAAAATGGTCAAGGCGACAAAGTGCCAAATGCAACAAGGCAAAAATCAGAACAACATTTTATTTTCAAAGTGATAATGGATAGTGCAGAGCATAACATATGATCAGGCAAGTTCATGGCGATACTAGCAGCAAATTCAGGAAAGGGTGAAACAGGTCAATGTGTTCACAAGAACAATAAAATTCATTCAGCCATAAGCAAATGATCATAGATCAAACCAGATTTAAAGTGGCATGTATCAATCAGTATACACATGAATTCAAACAAAAAAATGGTGCAAATTCAAGTGACACAGGAACAAATGTAATGCTGCATGTGTACACTGTTTTTCAAAGGAATGTATGCATGCACTTGTTCAAGTTCAAAAATTCACACAGAGCTAAAGTCAATAATAATGGTTTAGCTAGCATTGTGAAAGTGCAACAAGATGTCAGCAATGCATGGTGATCAAGTCCATGTTCGACGCCAAATGCACACAACATACCAGAATGGGAAACAAGCAGAAAAATGGTGCAACATGAATTAAGTTTGTACAACAGTATATTGTGAGCATAATCAGCAGTTTTACAATGGCACAAAACAAATCAGATCAGCCCAAATATAGGTGAACAAGCATGTATATGTCTGGACTGGAAAATATCATGCAAATGATTGATTGAGCAGCAACAAAGGTGGTGCATGAGTCAACAAGGGAGTGAGCAACTCAAAGCATTTACACACAAATACATTGTGCAGCACAACTTAATGGCACAAGGACAAAAACCCATCAAAACATTGGTGATACAAGTTCATGACATAACTCAGCAAAGCTCAAAGTGGTTAAGCCATAATAGTTCAAGTGTGTAATTGGTGTACACAGCAAGCAGTTGAGCTCAAAGTGAGTGAGCATCATGATCAGCATGGTGAAATTAGCAAAGTGTTCATGTTCAAGACAGATTTCAATATAGCAGTTTGAAAACATGGTTCATGGCATAATGGTTTCTAAATTGAATTCTGGTCCCATTTAGTCAAGCATATTTTAAGGAAAATCCTTCTTATTTTGGATCCAATCATTTTTGGCAAGCAATACAATCATGCATGGGTAGCTACGGTTTTGGCAATAATGTTCTTTCTTTTTCAAATGAATGGGACCAAAAAATCAAAAAATATTTTTTTCCCTAGAAATCAGTTTCCTGTTTTGGCAATCATCCAATTCTAATTCGAACTTACAAATGTTGTTATGTTAGGAAACAATTTTTTTTTTCTATTTTATGTTTCCAGAAATACTCAAAATCACAGAGGAATACAAGTTTAATTCACGCAGAGATGTAATTCAGGAAACAAATGAATTTTTATTCAGGTTTGTTTCCAGAAATGATCGACTTGAAATCAAGGTCAGAAACTACCAAGGCAACAAATAATATCCAGAATTTGGCAAGGAATGAAGCCATTTATTTCAAGTTAAATTCAATCAGAGAGCCGTCTAGTCTATTTTCAATCGAGGCAACATTTAAGCCGAGCAAATCCATTTCAATCAAGGAAATCAAAAAGGGGAAACACGCAATCAACCAGATCGAAGCCACATGTTGAAATCAGAGAATCATTTTTAGGGTTTCTAATTAACCCTATATATACTACCATTACATCATAGGCTAGACATAGAAAATCGAAACCAAGCAATTCAAATCAAATTAAAAAGAATCAGAATACTCACATTTTTTCCTTTTAGGTTTTCGATCAACAGAAAATCCAAATCGATCGAGCAAGAAGGAGCGAACACAAAGCATCAACGAGAATCCGAACATCAGAGAACCATGACCTCAATCCTTCAGCAATCAAATCGATTTGGGAATTTTTGGGAAAACCTTAGGGAGCCGCCATTTTAATTTCCATAGAGCAAAGTGAACGGGACAAATGAAGTGAAGGGTGAAACAATTACAAAGTGGTCGGCCATGTTTTAACCAATGGGATGACCCTTTATTTTTAATCTCCTTTTGTTTTATTTTGTGTAAGGTTTTCTTTTAATTGTTTTTCATTTTATTGTTTTTCAATTTGAGTTGTACATCTTCTGAATAGTTTTCTAGGTCTGTAAAATCTAGTGAAATCAGCCAGGGTGTTGACTGACAGTTGATAGAGTCTGTAAAATCTGGGTTACTGATTACGGGGTCGTAACTAGGGGAAATCTGATTGAGGGGATATCGGTTAGTCTACGGTTTTGAGCGTAGGGTTAGAATAGGAGCAGGGTTTGCGAGTGTACATGGTCTTGTATGCGGGAACTGTTCTATCACCTAGTAGAAACCTTAGAAATGCAGCAGTAGGCAGGGTTTTGCAGAAGCTGGGTATATCTGTGTGTGATTTATTTTCTGCATTTCTGTTTCTGCTATATTCTGTAATCTGTTTATTATTATATATCTCGTTAGAATTTTAATTTAGTTAAAAACTATCATAAACCCTATTCACCCCCCTCTAGGGTTAATCTAGATCCAACAAGTGGTATCAGAGCTTGGTTTTCTTTAACCCTAGAATCATGGATCCTAGTTGTCAGTCTTTTGAGAATCAGTCCAGTCGTATTCCAACTATTTTTGATGGAACAGATTTTTCAAACTGGAAATCCAAAATGGAATTTTATTTAAAATCTGTTAATATTAAATGTTGGGATGTTGTTATCAATGGGTTTAATAGTGTAGATATTACTTTCAATGCTCGTGCTATGAAAATCATATTTGATTATCTTAATACTGAACAGTTTAATCTTATCTGTCATTGTTTATCTGCACAGGAAATCTGGGATACTCTCAATACGAAGTTTGGAAGATCTGACAACCACAACTCAAAACCCGATAAAGTCAACTCAGATTCGGAGTTCTGCTTAACAGGGTTTACAAATGAAAATTCAGATGGATCAGTGGATGGAGATTCAACACACGATGAGACAGGAAATTTCTCATATGAAGATTTAGTTTATTTTTGTGTTGATCTAAATAAGTCTGTTGATAAACTCCAATCTAAAAACAAAATTTTAAAATCTAAGAATTCTGAGTTGACCAGCAAAATTGATGATTTGGAATCACAACTTGAATACGTTAAAAATTCTTCAAATTCTGTTAGCAAAAATTGTTTGAAATTGAAAACCAATCTTGTTCATCTCAATAAAAATATTCAAAAGTTTGAGAATGAAATTCTGATCTTAAATGAGAACAAGACTGAGTTATCAAATTTGAATAACCTTCTGCAAAAGGAATTTGAAAATTTTAAAACAGATATAAATTCCAAATTTGAAATTGCTGAAAAGGAGAACTTGTTGAAATCAAATTTGATTTTAGAAGAACTTGAAAATGAGACTGAAAAATCCAAGAAATTTGAGTCTGAAAAACAAAAACGACTTGAATCTGAAATCATGGAATCTCAAGCCAGAATTAAAATTCTTAAAGATGAAAATTTGGTTTTAAAATATGATTCTGAAGGATGTAAGATCACTAAAAATCATTGTTTAGATTTACTGAAAGAGAATCATGATTTTAAAACTAAAAACCAACAGCTTGAGTCAACTTTGACTAAATTTTCTAACGGTGAAAAATCACTGAATATGCTGTTGAAAAATCAACTTTCATCCAGTAATAAAAGTGGTCTTGGCTTTGAGAAAAATAATGTTTTTGAAGAACAGAATTCAAATGATTTTAAAAATCCTTTAAACTGCTTTGGAAAGAATCGATATGAAAATTCAAACTCTGATAATCACAAAGGATTTTTAAATCATAAACGTGATGTGAATTTGTTTTATAATAATCCAGTTAAACAATTTTGGATCCCAAAAAGAAATAAAACAAACTTCATGAAATTCAACCAGATTTGGGTTCCAAAGGGTACGAAGATAGATTCGAATGGATTATTATACAAACAGCTTTGGGTACCAAAACATACGAATATAACTGTGAGTGGTTTTACTACTTTTGTTAGACCACTCGATCCCTTCATCTGCTAGGTACCTGAGGTGGCTGAGGAGCTACTGTGCAGAAAGAGAAACTGAATTCAATCTTGGAATCATTCACAGTTCCTTAGCCAAGTCTAATGAGTTAGAGATTCTGGTTTAAATTGCTTTCAGGTATGATCTCTAAACTCACCTTTATATATTCTCTCTGTTTTTATTTCCCGTGTTTATTCCTTCCTCTACCCCTTCTATTTTTCTTCGTTTTTTTAATTTATCACTACCATATTTTTTTTGTTTCTTTATGGGCTTCTTTAACTTCAAATTATAGAACTTTTTTTCTGGAAATTTGCTTTAATTAAATAGAACTCTGATGGTCTAATTATTTCCAGATCTTGAATTTAATCTTGTAAATATCTGCAATTATTTTGAATTTTTTTTTGAATTCATAACAGTGTTGATGCATTAATATCATATCTTGAACACTGTCATTTCGAATTCTAAAATTTCGAAGATCTGAATAATTAATGAAATTTCACACACTTATTCTGTTTTGAGTTCCTTCCAATTCATTTTAAAAACGCTTAAAATATTATACTCATTACAGTACACTGCTTCTTATCATTCGTGATAATTTCATTGATTTTCGGATTGGCTTGAATCACAGTGATACATCTTGAATTTCACCTTTATTCATGATTATTATGGTCGAAGTTTGTTTGTTTGAAATCATCTGAAATTCTTGATATTATGAATCTCACACACCTCTTAAATTTAAAAATATCAATCTTGTGTGATGGATTCATTATATCTCAAAACTCGACATTGATTCAAGTGATTTCAAATAAATTTTCTGGATCGTGAATATCCTTCAAATTAGATGTAAATGATCTGAATATTCTTTATACTTGTCAAAAATATTTGTAAAAATTCTTTTGAAAATATGGTCATAAATATCACTTTTATTTCATGATTATTTGATTTGAATATATGTTTGTTTAAAATCATTTGAAATTATTGATTTACTGAATCTCACACATAATTTTGAGTCTGAAATATAATTTGGTGTGATTGATTCATTAAATCCTGATATTTTCACATTTCTTCAAGTGATTTAAAATAAACTGAATTATATAATCTTGGATCATGGAATATATTTTAGTGACCATTAGAAACATCTTCTGACAAGTCTGCTGTGATATTGTTTTCTGTGCTGCTCTGATACAGTCTTTGAAACATGTTTTCAAATAACTGCCTGTTTTGTGACTGCTGCTCTGATAGATGAAATTATTGGGCCTAATTTGTTATCTTGTCTGCTTGGGCCTTTTGATCGATTTTCAATTTGTCCATGAATTCCTTGTTTATCTCCAGTGTGATTATAATCCTCATTAATAGGGACATCAAGTGGTATCAGAAGTGCTGAATTTTTATGTATATATATTTTTTCTTATCCCTCTTGCTTTGTATAGCTCTTCATATTCCTTTTGTAATTGATTTTCAGTTTTAAACTTATTTATTGATTATTCATTCAGAAATTGAAATCAATATCCAAAATTGAACTGTATTTATAATTCATCAAAATAATTATCAGTTTTTGAAATTGTGATGAATTGTGACTGCAATATATTTCACAACAAGAGGAGATTTTATTTATATTTTCATGATGGTTGAACATTTATTATAATATCTTTGAATTGGTCATTATTTCACGATCATCTCCTTTATCTATCATCTTTCTTCCATCCATGATAGTTCTATATTAATGTGGAGGTTTGATATTTTTTTTAAAAGATAATCTTGAATAAACAGTGAAAATATTTGTGATGGAATTGTGGCTATGTTATTGTTATTATTCAGAATTAGTGATAATTGAAAATTTTCAATAATCCCAGTATAGTCGAGCATATTTCATAATATAATTAATTTAGAAATTTATTTCACAGACCATTTCTGTACCTACCGCATTTCTATCATCCATATTTAGGTTTTATATTCTGACGAGTTTTTCATTTTGAAACTGAAAATGATAAATATATAATAAATATATAAGTGTGTCTCTAACCTCATTTAAAAATCTAAGCTCTGGTCATGCATGGTTAAGAGATAACTTATAATTTAAGCTGCGACTGACCTCATTTAAAAATCCAAGCTCTGGTTATGCGTGGTCAGTGTGCTCTTAAACAAAATAAAAAGAAAAAGGAAATAATGTGCTGAAAATTGAAATTAAATCTGAAATTCTCCTTGGTGTTTAAAAACCAGCCTATCAATTCATCTTCTAATCTGTGAAATGTGTTAATATCTTATGACGTATTATGATTTGTTGATTGATAGCTATTAGGATTTGAGATTATACGATTTTGTCGCTTAAATTGAACTATTAATTATAGTCCAAATCCGTCACTGTTTTTATGCTTCAACTTATAAATCTTTTTGAAAGTTAATTGAAATTCATTTTTATATAACTCTCCTCATTTATATAAATTTCATCGTAAATCCGTCATTCTCTGCAATGTGAAATATGCCACTAGTTCTCAGTTTATTATGATTTTTGTTTGATTGATTGAGATTTATGATGACCGTTCTTCCTCTTATGCTGAAATTATATTTTTAATCATTTTTCATCTATATTTTAAAATTCTGTATCCTTTTGATGATAACAAAATGGGGAGAATGGGTTGAGATTTTGATTTATGAGTGAATATTTTATTTTTGATTTTGAAAATTCATTATTTATTCATTCGTTTCACTCATGCACAGTTATATGGGGAGTTTCTGTTGTAGGGGGAGCTTTCAAATAGGGGGAGTTCAGTTCTTCACTCCCAAACACATTTATTATATTCAAAATCTTCATATTTGTTTGTCATCATCAAAAGGGGCAGATTGTTGTATATAACGGTGTTGTATACACAATTATATGATTTTTGTTTGATGTTAACAACCAAATATATATTAATATAAATGTGTTTGTTATTGTACTGCTATATAACTTCACAGACATGAATATAATATTTATATTTATATGCGACTGTACAGACATTCATATATTCATACAGTATTGTATTTAAATATAATATTATATTTAAAACATTCAAACAGTACATCTATTTTAACTCCACTATTTAATCACGTCACATATTTGTACTTATAAATAAACAGAATTGAATAGACAAGTCTGTTTGACAACAATGAAATAATATTTTATTTCAAACAGATTTTGTTTATTTAAAATAATCAGTACAATCACTTTTTCATATACATTAGCTCCCCACTATATAACTCAACACTCAGTACTTCTTCACTTATACGTACATTTTTCACTTTCAAATACAGACACACACCAACACTGTTCTTGTCTTCATCTTCAATCTTCTGTCTTCGCAGCATCTTCACTGTCAGTCCAGTCACCAGTCTTCATACCTGTCATGTACAGAAACACACACATAGTAATCTTGAACAGAAATAATTTCATACGCTAGCAAATATATTTTTATTTTAAAAATTTTATTTGCCTTAGTTTTCTTGTGTGTTTCTCATCATTTTTCATGACTTGATCTGATATATTTCTGGTACCCACTGATGAGCCTCGACATAACCATACTGGTTTGCTGATCAGAACCAGCATTAAACTCGGCTGATTCTGACCAGCCCCAACACAGTATAGTCCGTCTGCTGATGTGTATCACAGTTGCACATATATACACAATTGCCAAATTTGACACATGACAGGTCAAAATCACAAAGAGAGATGAAAATCAAAATGTGCATCAGCAAAAAAAAATAAAAAAATCAAACAGCAAAATGGTCGAGGCAACAAAGTGCCAAATGCAACAAGGCAAAAATCAGAACAACATTTTTTTTTCAAAGTGATAATGGACAGTGCAGAGCATAACATATGATCAGGCAAGTTCATGGTGATACTAGCAGCAAATTAAGGAAAGGGTGAAACAGGTCAATGTGTTCACAAGAACAATAAAATTCATTCAGCCATAAGCAAATGATCATAGATCAAACCAGATTTAAAGTGGCATGTATCAATCAGTATACACATGAATTCAAACACAAAAATGGTGCAAATTCAAGTGACGCAGTAACAAATGTAATGCTGCATGTGTACACTGTTTTTCAAAGGAATGTATGCATGCACATGTTCAAGTTCAAAAATTCACACAGAGCTAAAGTCAACAATAATGGTTCAGCTAGCATTGTGATAGTGCAACAAGATGTCAGCAATGCATGGTGATCAAGTCCATGTTCGACGCCAAATGCACACGACATACCAGAATGAGAAACAAGAAGAAAAATGGTGCAACATGAATTAAGTTTGTACAGCAGTATATTGTGAGCATAATCAACAGTTTTACAATGGCACAAAACAAATCAGATCAGCCAAAATATAGGTGAACAAGCATGTATATGTCTGGACTGGAAAATATCATGCAAATGATTGGTCGAGCAGCAACAAAGGTGGTGCATGAGTGAACAAGGGAGTGAGCAACTCAAAGCATTTACACACAAATACATTGTGCAACACAACTTAATGGCATAAGGACAAAAACCCATCAAAACAGTGGTGATACAAGTTCATGACATAACTCAGCAAAGCTCAAAGTGGTTAAGCCATAATAGTTCAAGTGTGTAATTGGTGTACACAGCAAGCAGTTGAGCTCAAAGTGAGTGAGCATCATGATCAACATGGTGAAATTAGCAAAGTGTTCATGTTCAAGACAGATTTCAATATAGCAGTTTGAAAACATGGTTCATGGCATAATGTTTTCTAAATTGAATTCTGGTCCCATTTAGTCAAGCATATTTTAAGGAAAATCCTTCTTATTTTGGATCCAATCATTTTTGGCAAGCAATACAATCATGCATGGGTAGCTATGGTTTTGGCAATAATGTTCTTTCTTTTTCAAATGAATGGGACCAGAAAATCAAAGAATATTTTTTTCCCCAGAAATCAGTTTCCTGTTTTGGCAATCATCCAATTCTAATTCGAACTTACAAATGTTGTTATGTCAGGAAACATTTTTTTTCTTCTATTTTATGTTTCCAGAAATACTCAAAATCACAGAGGAATACAAGTTTAATTCACGTAGAGATGTAATTCAGGAAACAAATGAATTTTCATTCAGGTTTGTTTCCAGAAATGATCGACTTGAAATCAAGGTCAGAAACTACCAAGGCAACAAATAATATCCAGAATTTGGCAAGGAATGAAGCCATTTGTTTCAAGTTAAATTCAATCAGAGAGCCGTCTAGTCTATTTTCAATCGAGGCAACATTTAAGCCGAGCAAATCCATTTCAATCAAGGAAATCAAAAAGGGGAAACACGTAATCAACCAGATCGAAGCCACATGTTGAAATCAGAGAATCATTTTTAGGGTTTCTAATTAACCCTATATATACTACCATTACATCATAGGCTAGACATAGAAAATCGAAACCAAGCAATTCAACTCAAATAAAAAAGAATCAGAATACTCACGTTTTTTACTTTTAGGGTTTCGATCAATAGAAAATCCAAATCGATCGAGCAAGAAGGAGCGAACACAAAGCATCAATGAGAATCCGAACATCAGAGAACCACGACCTCAATCCTTCAGTAATCAAATCGATTTGGGAATTTTTGGGAAAACCCTAGGGAGCTGCCATTTTAATTTCCATAGAGCAAAGTGAACGAGACAAATGAAGTGAAGGGTGAAACAATTACAAAGTGGCCGGCCATGTTTTAACTAATGGGATGGCCCTTTATTTTTAATCTCCTTTTGTTTTATTTTGTGTAGGGTTTTCTTTTAATTGTTTTTCATTTTATTGTTTTTCAATTTGAGTTGTACATCTTCTGAACAGTTTTCTAGGTCTGTAAAATCTAGTGAATTCAGCCAGGGTGTTGACTGACAGTTGGCAGAGTCTGTAAAATCTGGGTTACTGATTACGGGGTCGTAACTAGGGGAAATCTGATTGAGGGGATATCGGTCAGTCTACGGTTTTGAGCGTAGGGTAAGAATAGGAGCAGGGTTTGCGAGTGTACATGGTCTTGTATGCGGGAACTGTTCTATCACCTAGAAGAAACCTTAGAAATGCAGCTGTAGGCAGGGTTTTGCCGAAGCTGGGTATATCTGTGTGTGATTTATTTTCTGCATTTCTGTTTCTGCTATATTCAGTAATCTGTTTATTATTATATATGTCGTTAGAATTTTAATTCAGTTAAAAACTGTGATAAACCCTATTCACCCCCCCTCTAGGGTAAATCTAGATCCAACACATGCTGCAATGTAATACATAAGATCATTAGCAAGGTGTTATGCAATAGACTAAAAATGATCCTCCCAGATTTAATTGTTGAATTCCAGAGTGCATTTACTAAAGGTCGAAGCATATAAAAAAACTCTCTCCTAGCACATGAGCTTATCAGAAACTTCAACAAACAAGGTGTTGATCGTATGCGTGTGAAAGTGGACTTACATAAAGCATATGACAAGATAAAAAGATATTTTATTCTACACATGCTAAGTTGTATGGAATTTCCAGAAGCAAATAGTGAAACTTAATGGTGAATGCCTAAACACTCCAAATTTCTCTATCTTAATCAATGGTGTTCCTAAAGGATTTATTAGCAGTAATAGGGGGATTAGACAAGGGGATCCCGTATCCCCATACTTGTTTGCGGTGGCTATGGAATTTTTCACCTTGTAGATGGAGAATGCCACTCATAATCATTTAATTCAGACAATACACAATTTCCAGCCAAGAATAAGCCATCTATTATATGCAGATGACTTACTCATATGTATCAAAGAAAACAGTGGTTCAACTAGAAAAATCAAGGAGATATTTGGCGAGTTGGAGAAATATTGTGGTCTAAAAGTTAACAAAATGAAAACCAAATGCTACTTCAATAAAATATGCACTCATAAGACTAGTGTTCTGGAAGTGCTACAAGTATAGGAGGGTGAACTACCAGTGAAATACTTATGTTTGCCACTTTCATCGAATAAAATAACAGACAGAGAATGCACTAGTCTCATTACATGCATAAAGGACAGGTTGTATGGATGGAGTTCAAGACTTTTAACCTTTGCAGGCTGTATGGAACTTGTGCACACAATTATACATGCCATGGTTAACTTCTGGTTACAGACTTTTCAATTACCAGATGCCTCAAAAGAGAAAATTGAGAAAGTTTGCGCAGATTTTATATGGAGAGGTGGTCTACACAAAGTAAAATTTGAAGACTTATGCAAGCCCAAAGAGGAAGAGGTGTGGGGTTAAGAAGCATTAAGGTCATGAGAGAAGCCTTTACTCTCAAACAAGCATGAAAAATTATAAACAATAAGGGACTATGGGCTAGACGGATGAATGAGGGATACAAGAGAGACAGTTTCTAGACTATGGGAGAGGATAACAACGCATCCTCTACATGGAAGGCTATTCTTCATGTAAGAGATGTGTTAGCTAAATATTGTAAAAGAGAAATTGCCATAGGCAATAAAACAAACTTGTGGAAAGACCCACGGGTCGAAGGAAAATCATTCATTGACATGTTGGGATGGGATGCATTCTCAGTATATGGGTGTCCAAACAGCAAGGTTAGTGCCATTATTGAGAATAACAATTGGAACCTGAATATTTCTTTCAATCAAAAACAAAGAAGAACTATTACAGACACATATATTCATACTGATCGTCAGTACGACACTTGGACCTGGACAGAGAGTAATTTCAGTATTAAACAAGCTTGGGAGGACATTAGACCCAAATACCCTATCAAATCATGGAGTAAATATTTTTGGTGTAAACGTAATGTGCCTAAAATGGCCATGTGCACTTACAAAGCAATTTTGGGAGATTAACAACCAAAGATTGTCTTTTTAAATGGGGAATAATTGAAGAAGACACATGCATGCTGTGTAAAGCTGAAGTGGAAACTCAAAATCATATCTTTTTCGAATGTCCTTTTTCAAAGAGATTATGGGAGAACTACTGTAAATTTATAAACTACAACAATACAAATTCTCAGATCCACGAAATTGTAGCTCACCTTGAGGTCGTAAGACAGAGCATAAGTAAGATATTCGAAGTGTACGACGTCGCTCTTATAATTGCTGTTTGGAGGATTTGGAAGGAGAGGAACAACAAAGTGTTTCAGAAGCAAGAGAAGCTAGTAGAGCTGATTAGTAAAATTGCAATCCAAAACATGAAGCTTACGATGAGGAGAAAGAGCAAGGGACTCACCAATAGAAGGGGGCCTGAAGCAGACGGAAGGCGAGACGAGGATCTGTGGCCGCCATCGGCTCGGCTCCAAGGAATAGACATGAGCTTTTTCGCTTTCTAGCTGCCATGATATGTGAACGAAGAAGAAGATAAGAGGACGAGAGAGTTCAGATATGAAAATGTGTTTACTTTTTGAGATTATTCTCGCCTTTGTAATATAAAGTGAAGATATGTCGATTGTGAACCGATATGTAACGTGGCCTGGGGCCAACATTCTCTTTAGGGCTTCTATGCCTTTAATAATATCTAAACCCATTTACAATATATATATATATATATATGAATATACGAATAGAAGTGGCCAATACTGGACTGGTTTTACTAACCAGTCGACTGGTCAGTAAACCAAAGCCCAGTAATGGCTAGTTTCTATTCATATATATATATTTATATATATATATACACACACACACCATTTTATATAATCAACCAGCTGAATGGTGAAATGCCGACCAGTTGACTGATTTCGAAACAATAACTTTTTACATGAAGAGTCACCTCCTTTTATGAATAGACTTATATTCATTCCTAAATAGAAATGACCATATCTCTTCGAAATAATTATTCGTGAAAGGTTTTTGCTCTTCTACTATTATATAAACACAATTATCTTCAATCGCAAATCAGCGATTCTCATATATTCTATTCTAATTTCTAATTTACATCTTTATACTTTCTGCATTCTAAAAGCTCTCTAAAATTCAAGTTACTTGTTGAATCGTTGAAATTATTTCATATCTCTAGATTCAATAAGCAACATACTTCATTCAATCTTCACTTACATATCAAATACTTGAGGATAAGATTATAGAAAGGGTGTACTTAAGAGCTGGCTATTCAGTGTTGATACGAGAACACATTTAGAAGTCAAAACTCTTTTGTAATTTGTGAAGTCTTGTGTGGTTGCTCAAGCAGGGACATCCTTGTTAGTGCTTGGGTGTATTGTGACTTATTCCTTCGGGTTAATAGAGGGCATTGTTAGTGAATTTCGAAGAGGAGCTTCGGGACTGGACGTAGGATGGGAAGTCCGAACCAGTATAAAATTCTTGTTGTCATTACTTACTGCTTTTATTTATTTGAGATATTCTATCTAGCTTAGTTTTACCTCCATAACTATTGTATTAATCAAAGTTAGTATATCCTAGTTATTTCCGCTTAAATCCATATACAAAGATCCTTAAAGTCATGCACAAATTTTTATTTGGTATCAGAGCCTAGTGTTCTAGAGATCGTAACAACATCCTAGAATAAATGGCAATAAAGATATCTTGTCAAGAGATTAGAAAATGGAAGAGCAACAAAGAAGAATCAAGAGAGCAAGGAAGCAAGTGTCTCATGGCTAAAGTCAAATCACAATCGGTGTATGTAGATTCGTTATATAAAGTTCTTTTGTTAGACCATGAAAAAATTGTTAAAAGAGTTTAAAAGTTTAGGTAAAATTGGTGCAGTTATTTTAGCCAAGTATAAAGATTGTGAGCAAGAAAATTCCAAACTAAAAGAGGTAAACAATTTTTTAGTTAAACAAGTCAAATGTTTCAAAAATTCCTTAGAAGAGCTTAGTTTTCAAAAAGATTTCCTTTAAAAAGAAAATGAGAGACCAGAAGATAAAAACAATGTACTTTTAAAGGAATTTAATAGTCTCCAAAATTAAAATACATCATTAAAAGATTCTTTAAATAATCCTAGTTCTTTAATTTTTGTCTCTTGAAAAAGAGAATAAGGCTTTAACAGAAAAGAATTTAAAATTATCTAAAGAATGTGAGATTTTAAAAGTTAAAAATATTACTTTGCAAAAAGCAATTTATGAATCAAAAGAAATTGTTGAAAAATTACAATCGTCTTTAGACAATTCAGAATCTCAAATTAATCGTCTTAAAAATGAGAACAGTACTTTAAAAAGGAAGAATTGTGAATTAAATAAGGATACTGATAACAAAGTTGTGACGACCACCCACAACCCTCGCACTATACAAGAGGAATAATGTGCTTAAAGGTGTGCACAACAGCTATGGACGATCATCAGAGTAGGTGAACACATCAGAGCCTTTCATAGAACTCACAACGCAAGGATAAAATATAATAGAACATATACAACAGGTAATAGTAGTGTAGCATCATGTAGAAAACTTTTCAAACTTTCCCAACGTCCTGAAAGATTATCCCAACATCATAGGAAATATCAAGTATGTACTTAAGGCCTCACTACAGCACTCATAGAGCAACTCAAACAGTGGAAAAAGAAATACTAGATTGTAGTAAAAGTAATACGCCAGCCTCCTGGTCGTCCTCGCACAACAGCATCGTCCTCACTAATCATCTGTCACCTGCTACTTAGTATGCCCATCCACAACCGAATGAACAACCCCAAGGTAATAAGAGGGAATATAAAACCTTGAGTCAGACAATAGCCTTAGTGAGAGATAAAACAACTAACTAACTTAAACAATAAAGTATATGAGAATGGATAGATAAACATACCAATCTACCCACAACACTAAAGAAGAACTCAACCTTATCTTCCCCAAATCAGATAGTGATAGCCTTTACAACAACAAGTCAACTGTTCATTCATGGAAACTAGAAAATCCATTCAATCATGAAAAGTATTCATAACATCCAGATTATATATATATATATATATATAAATGTCTCACGTAAATCATCCTAATCGAATTCAACATCTCTCAAGGAAAAGTCCCAGAGGCCTAAACCAATATTAGACAAGCATTCAAGGGACATCTCCTTCGACGTTGGACAACTTACATGAGATGGTACAAACAGACAACCAATCATCCATGACTGACTCTGATTATCACCACCAATCTTTCTTTAAAACCATCGTTACTCATATGACGACCAACCTTGCCATATGTCAAGGGCTAATGGTAACCCCAGTTCTAACATAATCTCCTATGTCGAACCTTGACAACCAGGCCTTTCTACAAGACCCTGGCTACTCGACCAACAACCTTTTGGCCTTTTAGGTGCCCCTATTGTATCCCTGCTTTGAGCCTGCTAGAACTTACGACAATGATAATCTCTCGGCCTTTCATCTCTAGTCATCCAACCCGATGACTTTTCATAGCTTAAGCAATCTTCTCGAGCAACCATTATCCACCAACTCACGACCTTTGAGTTGTCACTTCATTCGTTGTTCAACACCGATCAACTAACACATTTCAACACTTCGAACCTTCCTACTTGAATTTACTTCGAAGTCACACCATCACCTAGCCAAATTACATCACTGCGCTGCGGCTAGGGTTCAGAAATAACCCTGGTACGACCGACCCTCCCCTGGTGCGACCGACCCATTTATGTACGTCCGACCCCCTTGGCCATGCTCAACCGACCCATCACCTGGATGCACGACCAACCATAACCATCTGTGCACGATCGACCCAACCATACCAAGCTCGCTCGATCCAACCACTTCTGGCTTGCTCGACCCAACCACTTCTGGCTCGCTCGACCCAACCACTTCTGGCTCGCTCGACCCAACCACTTCTGGCTCACTCGACCTAACCACTTCAGACTCGCTCGACCCGACCACTTCTGGCTCGCCCGCCTGACCCTGTTCTGTCTTGCTTCCCAATAAATCCACCAAGGTGCGCGACCGACCCCTCCTACGTGCGACCCAAAACCTGCACTTCACAATTTCCACTCCGATTTCCGCCAAAGCTTCGCCAAACGATAGATTTGACAAAACCAACTTGTCCAATCCATCAAATATGATCAACAACACGGTATGAATCCGCTAACAATATGAAAACAATAGTTTTCTCCAAATCATGCAAATCACACCAAAAATCATAATGAATGGTCATAAGAACAAAACTATAGATCTAACTTGCATAGTCATATGAAATAACATAGACTAAATGATTTAAACTTACTAAATGAGATCATAAGGTGATTCATGTCAAAAGGGACTTAATATGGCAAGATCTATGGAAAAACACTTAAATATGACGAAAAACATGATCAAACACTCATACACCTCATTCAATCCATGTGAGAGATGCAAACCACTCACTGATTTGCGAAAAAAAGCTAAATTGATGAAATAAGAATCCGGACAGCAAGCACGTCGCACCAAATCCCTTGATCCGATGAATCCTTTCTCCAATTGATGTAGATCTAGCATTTAATGGTGTAGATCTATGATTTCCCTCCTTATATTTTGTTTTTTAATGGTGGAAAGGTGTTAGAGGAAGAAGGAGCTCAAGGCCACCTAATGAGATAATGGGGAAGTAAACTATTTCCCAAGCCTCTCACCCTCTATTTATAGTTTCCACCAGCCTACTACTTGGGCCTTCACAAATCGGCCCAGTGTGGCTCAAAATCCTGAACAGCCAACTGAAAAACCTTAAAATAGCGATTCCTCCCAAACCGCTAATCCAAATCTTTAATGTAACCACTCTACGAAAAGGCATTCATCAGTTCCTTTCCAATGGCACAGGTATCACCCTCTGATTCGACCTGAGTCAAAAGTTATGCCCTATACATGATTGACAGGGGCAAAATGGTCATAAATAAAATCAGTAAAAATTATGGACATGTCTCACATCCCCATAAGAACCATATTAAAAGATGAGAATGATCCAACCCTTAGGGAATAAAATAAAAATATTTTACGATCTTCCGATACGTAAAATGCGGGCTGTTACAAAAGTTTCTTTCGAAAATATCAATTGCGACTGTGGATTCAAATTTGATTTTTTTTACAAATAAGTTCACAAAATTTAATAAAGGTCAAAATGATTTGAATATGATCTTATTTAGATCTCGACCTTTACATGACAAAAGTGGTTTAGGATACAATAAAACCTATTCATATCCAAGATCCAATCATTATAGAAATTTGAATACTTCTATGACTACAGATCTTCATTATAAATCTAGAAGTACGAAAAGAAATATCAATAAAAATTATTTAAGTATTTGGGTTCCTATAAATTGGAAACCAGAGAAAAATATATCGATGATTATTTTGATTTAGTAGTTAATAATGAAAATTTTGTCTTTAAAGGTTCCATTAAACCCTCTTGGGTATGGTTACGTTCCATCTAACCCCTGGACCCAAACGAAATAATTGGGTACCAACGTATATACATCATATTTTTTGCAGGTACACCACCACAACGAGAAGGCTATTTTGGTATCTTTATCGGACGGATAATAAATAGTCTCGTATGCTCTTTGAAAATTATCTATGCTTGTTTTCTCTTATTTGTGCTTGATTACTACTTTATCGTGTTACATATTCTTTTTAATCGATGACAAAGGGGGAAAATTATGGAATATATATGCATTATACACTAACATTTTGGTACGAGGAAAATGGTAAGTATTTTACATATGCACTAACAAAATGTTGCAGAGAAGCTTTATATTTAGGAGGAGATAAATATATATATACAAGCATACATTCCGAGGGAGTAATTCAATATTTCAGTAGAATGCAAGATGTTGTCATCAATCAAAAAAGGGGAGAATGTTGATCCGCAATATATTCGATTAATGACAACATGGAAATAAAGATCAAAGTGAAGAGCTAAGTTCATATACATATAAGTATCTAGTTATGTTAGAAATATGTTAAAATCTGTCCTCATAGTACAACACAGATGCACAGATTTACACACACACACATATATATATATATATATATATATATTAACCGACTTTTTGGTCCGGCTCCCAAAAGTACACAAGACACGCTCGACTCAACGCATCGCATGGAACTAAAGCTGAAAGGGACGCTTAGAAGCGAAGGAAACATGATGGAGAGGGATCGCACCAACAGAGACCTTGCGGCACCCCAAACACCTATTAATGCAGCCCTCGCGCGCCTCATGAAGTGAACATTATACCCCCGGGAGGTGCGAATTTCGTACACCCTGGGGTGCGAAATTCGCATCCAACAGGGTGCGAAATAAGCACCCAGCAGGGTTGCGAATTTCGCACCCCAGGAGCCATGAATTTCACACCTCCGTGGGGCGCGAATTTTGCACCCACGAGGTGCGGAATTTTGCACCCACGAGATGCGGAATTTCGCATCCCAGGCCCAGGTGCGAATTTTCAGCATGCGCAGGCTCCCGGTGCGAAATTCTGGCATGTGCAGACTTCAGGTGCGAATTTCTGAGTGTGGTCCCCTATTTCTACATACTCCCACCTACTCCTACCTGCTCCCTTTCCTATAAATACCTCATGGCTTTACACTTGAAAGGGGTTAGAATTTGAGACCTTGGGTCCTCTAGAGAGCTCCATTAATGGCATATTCCATTTGAGGAAGAAGAAGGGCAAAAGTGTCCTTTTCTTAATATATTAAATATATGATAATTATGACATCATATATGAGAACGTTGACATAATCTAGCATAAAGATGAATGTAATGAAATGTAATGAGATGTCATGAGAGGGTCTCAACCTTGTAACTTTTTGTAATCAATAATATTCCAACAACGCTTCAAAGTGGACGTAGGCCCCTCAAGAGGCCGAACCACTATAAATCTCTTGTGCTATTTACCACTTTCCGCTCTTGTCTATGCAACCAAATTAATTATTCCTAGTAATTGGAATCTTTGGTGTTTACGACATTTTTTGCCGTCAACATTTGGTGCTTTCATTGAGAACAACTCAGATTTTGCGCCTTTGTCGCAGGTTGTCATCTAGAACCCCGACGAGCTTGAGGTTCCTTGCTAATCTTGCCGTCGAGTCCGCTCACGATGGTAAAGCGACCAAAGAGCGCAATGGTCGGCTCTTCAGCAGCAGCCGAGGCCGGTACGTCCCAACAACCACAACCGGCGAACATCCCGACCACTAATCAAACCGTCCCTCCTATTGTCGACCCCGAAGTTCCCGCAACACAAACTCAAATCTATGCTCTTAATGAAAAATATGAGAACACAGCGGTCGAGCTTAATCAAGCATTAGGGAATAAAATTGACCTTATGCGACAACTTCAAGAAAGTCAGCGCATCGTCGCTCGACTTCAATTAACTTGGAACAACGCTCGTCCCTGACCAACTATCTTTGAAACTTCCTCTTCCGAGTCGAGGAGCCCACATCAAAGGAGGAGATGTAGCCTCATCAACAACGTCGCCGCCCGCACCAATGCCCTCGACAACGGTAATGGCAATGGATACGCCAACGGGAACGGGAACGACGACCGAACTACCATCACATATAGCGAGGGGCACAGTAACGAGACCGCTCTCGCTTGATCATCAATGACGGACCAGGTCCTACTAATCAACGTCTTCCTCGACACAACCCGACGGTCGCTAATCAGGATGATCGGCCCGCTATTCCAACGGCCCGCGTTCCTCCAGAACAGGAACCGCATCACCCTGCTCCACCTCATCGTCCACACCAGGACCCAATCATAGATGTCGAGGACATGGAGGAAGACGATCTGGACGTCCATCATAGAAGACGCCCTCGCAACAGAACTCCGGAACCTCGCCAAAACACATGGGTCCTAATGGCGGACCCCCATCCAACTTACCTTCCCGACATGGTTCGAAGGATAATGAGGGAAATGCGAGGAAATGTGCACGATTCATGGGAAGTGCATATTAGGCGTAACCCCTTCACAAGAAGGGTAAACGAAGCTAAATGGTCGCGACGCTTCAACATGCTGCAAATGTCGCTCTACGACGGCATCACTGACCCTTGTGCCTTCCTAAATCGATATGAATGGCAAATGGACTCAAGCCGGGGCAATGATCCGGTCAAATGCAAGTGTTTCCCAGTCTTCTTATCAGGAACTGCTTTGTTATAGTTCTATCGCCTCCCGCTTGATTCCGTTAACAACTTCGGCCAGTTAGCAACGCAGTTGGTCAAGCAATTCGGAATGCATGTACCAACTCCAAAGAATGCCCTCGCACTTTCCAACTTATACCAAGGGCCCGCTGAGTCGCTCAAAAGCTAGTTCTTCAGGTTCAACGTTGCCCTCGCCAAGGTCGAGGATCTGGACCCTCGCACTGTGCTCTTTCAGCTAGCCAAAGGTGTCCTCCCAACTTTCGAATTCGGGGCGTTGATCGATCGGAAGCAGCCAAAAATCCTCGAAGCCTTCTATGAAAGGCGGATTAGTACTTATGCCAAGAAGAGGCAAGACGCAACCGACTCTCATCCACCAGTCACCCCAATGGCTCTCAAGAAGAAGCTACGCATAACAACCTCAGAAGAAAACAAGTAGGAGAGCCCTTTGATCAGAATAAGGGGGCAGATCCCAATAGGCAAGGTGGCCAGAACAACGACCAGGCCCCGATCGAGCAAAAAAAGCCCGACCCTTACCTAGCCTTTTAGACATACACCCCGCTAAACGAGGATCTAGAAATAATTTACTTGGAGACATGCAACACTTTGCCATATAAGAAGTCGCGCACTAGGGAGTCAACCGACCTCGAGAAAAATACTGGGAGGTACTTCCGATACCATGACGTGTACGACTACAACACCAATGAATGTTGCCAGCTCAGGGATGCAATTCAGAAGCTTATCCACGAAAGCGACTTGAGAAATATGTCCAAGAACCTTTTCCTCCCACAGCAAATCCAAAGCCTCAGGTACCAGCACCTCAAGCAGCTGCCAAGGCAGCTCTAGGTTCATCTAACCCAATACGTGGGACCGTAATCAACACCATATGTAGCGGACCTTATCCCACACATGACAGCTTTCGGAAAATGCAAGAGTATGTTAGTTTAATAAAGCATGCTACTTATGAAACTTGCTTCGCACCCCACGAATCCGTCCCGATCAAGCTCCAAAAGACCATGCAGGATGACATCGTTTTCCGCGAAAGAGATTCCACTGGGGTGGAAATCCCCACCACCGATCCACTAGGTATCACGGCTCAGACGGTGCCGCTTCTGCCCGAAAGGTATTAATCGATTCCGGAAGCTCAGTCAACATCATTTTCAAAGCTGCTTACGACCGGATGAGGTTAGAAATAAATGCCTTAAAGACATGCCGCACCACGATCCACGACTTCAATGGGGCTTTTAGTTCCCCAGTGGGAATGATCGATCTACCTGTGGAGCTAGGCGAGGGGGATCGGAGCCGGGTCTAAATCCTCACTTTCGTGCTTATAGACATTGATTCCCCTCTACAGCGCTTTCCTTGGACGTTATTTTCTCATAGCGTTTCGGGTCTTCATGTCGCCATAGTCTCTCCTAATGAAATTTCAGACAGAAAATAGGATTAGAACAGTCAGAGGCGACCAAGTAAGCGCTAGATAGTTTTATGCAATAGAATGGAAGAATGCGCGCAACAAGGACAAGGGAGAAGCAGTGCCCAAGCCTTCTTGTGCCAAGACTATTTCAGCATCGCAATCAGCGACGTCTGGGCCTTGGCTCAGGCGCCACTGCCGTCTTTCCGAAGACCTCGACCCACGGAAGGACGAAGAGCCATAATACGAGAGGGCAACCCCAGACGAATCTAAAGTAGATATTCCCGTTAATCCCGATGATCCATCAAGAGTGCTAAAGATAGGATCACAACTCCATCCCGCAATCAAAGAAGATCTTGTGGATATCTTAAAGGCTAACCTAGATGTGTTTGCATGGACTCATTCCGATATGAAAGGCATCGACCTTGCGATCGCTTGCCATTGTCTAAGTATCGATCCTACAACAATTCCAGTCAAGCAGAAGCGCCACTTCTTGGGACCCGAGAGGTCCAAAGCACTTGAGGAAGAGGTAGATCGTCTACTCAACAACAATTTCATTCGCGAAGCCGATTACCCCGAATGGCTCTCCAACCCAACCTGGTCAAGAAGGCCAACGGTAAATGGCGAATGCGTGTCGACGTCTCCGATTTAAACAAGGCGTGTCCCAAAGACAACTTTCCTCTCTCGAAGATCGACCGACTTGTTGATTCCACCTCCGAATATCACCTGCTATCTTTTATGGACGCCTATTCAGGATACAATTAGATCCCAATGAACCTTCGCGACCAAGATCATACCTCCTTCATAACAGACCTCGGACTTTACTGTTATCGTGTCATGCCCTTTGGCCTCAAGAATGCCGGTGCTACTTATCAGTGAATGGTTAATCGACTCTTTAAAAACCAAATTGGAAAGTCCATGGAGGTGTATGTGGATGAAATGTTGGTGAAATCTAAAGTACCAAGCGGTCACGTCCACAACCTCTCTGAAATGTTCGGTATCCTCCGCCGGTACGACATGAAACTCAACCCCTTGAAATGCTCCTTCGGAGTTGCTTCAGGAAAATTCTTGGGTTTCATAGTCAACTCCCGGGGAATCGAAGTTAATCCTGAAAAAATCCAAGCTATTCGGGACATCCAAATCCCCAAGAACATCAAGGATGTCCAAAGTTTAAATGGAAAGGTCGCTGCTTTAAGTCAGTTCATATCCAAGGCCACCGACAAATGCAATCCTTTCTTCGATTTACTTCGAAAAGGGAAACACAATTTCGAGTGGACCCCAGAATGCATTTCCGTAATCAAAGAACTTCTGGATCACTTGGAGCGACCACCTATCCTATCTAAGCCCGTAGTCCATAAGGACTTATACATTTATTTGGCTGTTTCTACGAAGGCAATCAGCTCGACATTAATCAGCCTCGAGGACCGCATCTAACGGCCCATCTACTACATAAGCAAACGATTGACAGGGGTAGAGAAGAATTACTCGAAGCAGGAAAATCTAGCATTCTGCTTTCTCATGTCCTTTCGGAAAATTCGACCATACTTCCAGTCTCATCCTATAAAGGTTTTCATCGATCAGCCACTACGACTAGTCCTGCAGCGACCCGAAGCATCGAGATGGCTATTGAAGTGGAGTATGGAGCTAAGCCAATTTGAGATAACGTTCATTCCCCGTCGAGCCATCCTCGGCCAAGATCTCGTTGACTTCATAGTAGAGTTCACTGCCCACGAGGAGAATCTGTCAGAAAACATAGAAGCTCCCGGTATTCAATGGATATTGTTCGTGGATGGGTCCTCCAACAACAGATGCTCTGGGGCCGGAATCGTATTCATCACCCCCGAGGAACGCCTGATATGCTACTTGCTAAAACTGAATTTCCCTACTACCATCAACGATGCAGAATATTAGGCCTTGATTGCCGGACTCAAAATCGTGATCAAGCTCAAACTGAAGATATTCCAAATCTTCTCCGACTCATAACTCATAGTGCGTCAAGTACAAGGGGAATAACAAGCTAAGGGGGAACAACTCACCCTGTACTTAACCAAGGTTTAGGAATTACTCACTTACCTCGATCACTTTGTCATCACTCACATACCCTGAGAGTAGAATGAAAAACAGATTTGCTATCCAAACTGGCAAGCTCCGAGGATCCGCAACTCTTGGGATTTGCCCCCGCCGAAGTGCTCAACTCCCCTAGTATCAAGAAGATTCAGACCAAAGCGGCCATGAATGCCAAACCCGAACCTGAATCTTGGATGACACTAATCAAAAATTACCTACAGCACGGGACCCCTTTCGAGGAGCTACAAGGAAAGGAGAGCGATCACCCGCCAATCGGCTCGTTATCTTCTTACAGATGGGATTCTCTACCGTAGAGGTTTCTCCGTCCCATTTCTCAGATGTGTAACCCATCATGATGCCATCAAAGTCTTAACCAATGTACATGAAGGGGAGTGTGGCGACCATACTGAAGGGAAAACCCTAGCCAGAAAAATACTTAGACATGGTTATTATTGGCCTCGATCTAGACGCCGCAGACTATGCTCGCAAGTGCGATAAGTACCAACATTTCTCAAAGATCCCGAGAGCCCCGCCTACAGAGTTAACACAAATGATCAGCCCATGGCCATTCTCCATGTGGGGAATCGACATCATTGGAACTCTTCCAATGGCCAGAGGCAGGGCACGATACACCGTCGTCGCAGTTGATTATTTTACCAAATGGGCAGAGACCGAGGCTCTCGCCACAATCACCACCAAAAAGATGATCAACTTCGTTGTACGCAACATCATTACTCGATATGGGGTCCCTCAAGCTATCATCTCTAATAACGACACTCAATTTGAGAGCGCCGAATTCAAAGCCTTCTGCCAGCGACACGGCATCGAAAATAGATTCTCGGTAGTGGCTCATCCTCAAGCCAATGGGCAGGTCGAAGCGATCAACAAAGTTATTAAGTCTGTCATCAAGAAGCACCTAGAGAAGGCTAGGGGCATATGGGCAGACGAACTTCCACTAACCCTATGGGCATACCCAACCACCCATAAGACAATAACCAGACATACTCCCTTCAGCCTTGCCTACGGATCAGAAGCCGTCATTCCCATTGAGCTCAAGATTCCATCTCATCAAGTCACCTATTTCGATCCAAGGACAAACCAAGATTTACTTTTAGGATCACTTGACTTATTGGAAGAGAAAAGGGACGAAGCTGATCTCCGAGCCGCTGCCCAACGACAACGAGTCGCCCGATACTTTAATTCTAGGGTCCGCCATAAGGACCTCAACATCGGCGACCTCGTCTTAAAACGGGTCTTCCCTCCACCAACAAACCTCGCTCCTCATTGGGAAGGTTCGTACTCCATAAGATGGAAGCTCAGCAATGGATCTTTAAAACTCATAATCGTGAATGGAGCTGAACTCCCAAGGGCATGGAACAGTGAACACCTCCGCCGCTACTTTACATAACTTAGTACACAGTTATTTAGCTTTCCAACAATGTTTTGTTTTCTAACAATTCAATGCATTGTAAAGGCTATTACTGCCAAAATTATTAGTGGAAATGTGTTCAACTTCCCATCTCCTCCTGCTTATGTTTACTCCGCGCAAGACATGTTTGACTAATCCTAGCAACTAGCTTATGTTCAAACAGTTGGTTGTCGTATCGGCCTCCAAGCATGGAGTCGGTACCACCGTCCGAGTCTCGAGTTGCTACGACCGACACCCCAAGCACGGGAGCCGGCAATGCTACTCGAGTGGCCGGCCCGTGGCGCGACCGAGTATAAATAACTACGAACTCGAATCTCAGCCCCGTGTTGAGACCGAGGATAAATCATTCCGCACCCAAGTCCCAAGCGACTTGAGGCCACCCAATAGCCAGGCAAGAGTGACATAAATCCCTCCCTCCGCTACGGGTACCGGTCGAATCTTAGCGCAGCACCGAGACCGACCCTTAAATTGTTTCTTCCCCAAAGCTCTCAAGGTTATGGGGTAGCCCATGGCCACGATCGGACCCTACGGGCTGATGATCCAGGCTTCTCTTTTCAGGCGAATAAACAACGCCTGCGGCTTGCCTCAACTCGATGAACAACGGGAGAGCCACACACCAGGCGGATCGCAAAACGCGATGCCCTATGCCTTCGCTACACTTGGGACTAACTCGGGTAACCAAACACAACAGATGCTCAACCTGGCTTCGTAAACTACGGGATTCCTGGGCTACGGAAAACTTACTAGAAGCCTACGCTCAATCACACCACTCTGGAATAATTAACCTAGAGCGCAGTACACAATCGCTTTTTTGTTGCGTGTAACGATAAGTATTCTTATGCAAGTACGGGACGTCGGAAAACATAAGATGAACATCCAAACACTTTACACAAATTGCGATCTTTACTAATTCATATTTCATTTCTACACACACATTAAAAATAGACTACGTGTCTAACATCTTTCTTTTCTAATGACAGGGTGTACATGAAAACCACACCATGTCTTGAAAAACCAAAAGCAAGGGCCGTACTCGCGTAAACTATCGGCATAAACTACCAAAATGAACGCTAACTTCTACTTAAGTTGCTAACACTAATCGTGTCTTTTCTTCTTTTACTCATGCTTGTGCTTTTTTGCAGATTCAATGCTCGACAGTTCATCCTTTGCACCGGGCCTCTTCTTACCAGACCCGCTCCTTCCATCTCGGCCCTTCCGAGAAGTGGTCGATTCATGAGAAGGCGAGAGACGCTTCTCGACCACACCCTTACCGCTAGAGATCTCGGTGATGCCAACAAGGGTGGTATGCGGGGTAGGCACGGGGCACTCCCAGCAGCGAGGCCTACCACAATGTCACTCTTCTCCGGGACCGCCTTGCCCGTCACTCAGCAAGCTTCTGAGACCTATGTGGCGTAACATCACCAGCCTTGGTTTTCTCAAGGGACTCAGTAGCCCTCTACTGTGCTTACTCACCCTCCCTTTTCTTCTGGGCCTCATTATCAACCCTCTTCTTCTCGGCTTCCTCATCGGCCTTCCTCTTCGCAACCGTTTCAGTGGCTCTCGCCTCAACGTCCTGCCTGGTCTTCATTAGGACCTCATTCCGGGCAGCCTCATCATGCTTCCGCTTCTCCTCCACCTCTTCACGCTTAGCCGCCATCTTAGCTTGTTGCACCTCCTCTCCGTCAACCTCCTCTCCGTCCTCCATGAGGCTCTCATACATGCTGGGGGTTATCCTTATATCCGACTAGGTATCTAGCTGATCGTCACCTTCTCCAAATTGCACTGCCACAGAGCCTAGCCCAGATTTAGTTATTTGTGGGACCACGGGGGTAGGTCCCGATGTCATGGTCAGTCCAGATAGGGATGTACATTGAAACACAACCTTTTAGTCCGCAAATTCGTTAATTACGTCATACTCGGGGATGCATGGCAAAAGAAATTTACCTATGGTCAGGGATGGTGTATAAATGACGAGATGGGTACTTGTGGTGGTAGGTAAAGTGAATCCGGTCTCTCCTAGCCCCAGGTGCTCAGGGTCATACTCAATCGAAGCCCGAATTGATGCTGCGGGATCACTTACCATACCGGATTCAGGAGCCAATGGTCGATAGGAGCTTGCTTCCGCAAATGTCTCCGCTACCACAACGCTCTTAGTCATGGCAGCCTTCCCTTTCTCAGCAGTGAGCCTCTCCAACCTCTTTCTCTCTCTCTTTGCATCGTCAAGCAACACTCTTACCCTCCTCCAGCTTCTCGCGCTCCTCGACCATCAGGAGATCAATCCCCGAGTTGTCGTTCATCTAAAGTCCCCACATCCACTTGGCACTGATAGGCTTCATACAGAGCTAACCTCTCCCAAGTTTGAGCTAGTTTCCAGGGATAATCATCAACCCACGAGAGTCCATGGAATCTTAGAACTTTAACATGCATGTTTCAGATATCTTCCTTCACAAACGATAGCACTCGGAACTCTGTATCCTCCAGCTCCTCTCTCACATGTGGTGCTCTCAGTCCATCCATTGTGCCTAAAACGTCCCGATTACTGGCTTCCGCGTCCTCCTTGGCCTTTTTCATCTCCTCAAGTTGTCTCCTCAGGCTGTCATTCTTCGCTCTCAAAGCATTGTTGTTATTTTGGAGTTCGAAGACTCTTGCGTTCTCCCTTTTCAACTCGATACATGCTTTATCCACCTCAGCCTTGTCCCTCTTAAGGTCCATGTTTTCGGTGGTCAAATTAGCTACAGTTTCCATGAAAGAAGAGCGGGAATAATCAGTTTCTCGTTTGAGTTTCTCATACGCCCTCTTCATCTCACCTGCAATAGTGAAACCCGCAGGTAATTACTTAAGGACACAGGAATAGGCAATAGTGCGCACATAACAACAATAGCAAACTTACCTATTTCGGTGTTCAAGTAGTTGCCGACGGTGATCCATTCAGCGTCAATGACCGACCTCTGGTTGATGAGCTCCAGGTTTTTCTTCCTGATCAATTCTGAGAGTTGGCGGGAGTACCTTAGAAGTTGGTCAGCCTGGCAGTATTCGTCCCTCACACGCATCCAGACGTTCCTGGATTCCCTGATAGAGGACCGATGGAGATCGGGGACGAACTTTATCTCATCAAAATAATGTTGGGGAAAGTTTTGCCTCAGTAATCCTTACTTTTCGTCCAAGGAAAGCTATTGCCCCTCGGGTTCTGCAAGATCTTACCTCCCAACTACAATAGCCATCTCCGGCCTTGGTTGGCCGAGTGGCTGCTCCCTCCCTTTGGCAGTTGGAGCCAGAGCCAAGGGCGTTGTATGTAATGGAACAGTCAAAAACAGACGTCGGGAGCCCCCTAAGTTTAGGCGAGAGTCCCCCTCGGATACCCGAATCATAGGAGGAGGAGGGGGAGTCGGGGATCGTCGAGATCGATCCCCACCTCGGTGCTCACTACTGCGACCAGGCGGGGGCGGAGTATCATACAAGCTCGTCCCTCTTTTAAAGCCCTCAAAGAAAGGATTCCTAGGGCGTTGGCGACCTCCATGACCATAGCCTCGTCCTCTATGCCCTCTTGCCGTATCACCTGTCAAAGAAATGAAGCAAAGTCAGTTAAGTCGCATGCTCAGATAAGCCACTACGCTGTGCAGTGTTAATGAGTGTATGCTCTAAGTGTTCTCTCAACAAACCAGATTATGGTCCACTTGAAGGAGTTAACCCCTCCGCAGCAAGAGCTAATTCGTCCATGGTAGTCGTAGTCATCCGCAGGGATACTTCTAGTTCAAGTTTATTCAAGCCATCAAACTGGCGCTCATCCTCAAGTGGGGTGGCGGCTCCAAGAGAAGTCGCTGGAGACAATGGCCTGATCGACTCTCCCTCCCCCATTTCTCCTGCCGGGGGCGAGACGGGAACATCCAATGGGCCCTCATCTCTCCAGCTACGGCCTCCTCACCGCGAACCCCATCTCTACCGATGTCTGCTTGGAACTTAATAACCTTCTTCGGCTTGGCTCCGGCAGAGGGCATCTTTCTTTTCTGACCAGGGGTCATAGGGCTTTTCGCCACTACCTTTTTTGGCACACTGCTCGCCACTACGGGCTTAATTACAGCCCAATAGTCAGAAAGCAACCCCGCACGGTGAAGGCGCTCTTGGCTTGTCACAGTTTCAGTTTTGTGGGACACCTTGGGAATCACTTACAGGGCGTTAAGACGTTGCCTGTACTCTTCGCTGGTGGGCGCCTCGGGATTCCCTGCTGTAATAAAAAAAGAAGGATAATAAGATAAGGGCTCCAAGAACTTTATAATAAGAAGCGAAGTTCGAGAGTACTTACTCCCTTCAATCCACCTCCTTGCAAATCCAGGGGGGCAGCGCACAAAGAACCAGTCTTGTTTGAACACCGATGGCCTGGGCCACATCCCGATGCAGAATTTGGTGGTGGCTGTCGCTTCCAGGAACCATTGGGAAGGCGATATGCTAGGTGTTCTCCTCGGACTAAAGAAATACCAAATGTCCTCTTCGGTAGGCTCTAAGTGTAAATATTCTCGGTAAAAAACGTAAATGCCTAAGAGCGAAGAATTAGCATTTGGATGCAATTGCGAAGGTGCAAGACAGAAATAGAACAGCATGTCCAGAATAAAATCTTTGGCTGGGGGCACGCACCCCGCGAAACAAGCTTGCCTATTCCAGGCAGTTAGACCCTCGGGCTGTGCGTGAGCCCTTTCATCTTCTCCCGGCGCATGAATGTCACCTACCGGTATATTGAACCGCTGCGCCATTTTCCTAACTGTAGTAGCACCATGCGCGACGGTACCGAGTCCGTTGGATTTTCCAAGATAACGACATCGGGTAACATATCCGGGGTTACTGGGCCTGCTGGGGCATCTTCATTAATAATATCCACATTCTCAACCTCTTCATGTATGACCGGAGAATGTAGTCTCTCAATTTGTTCCCCGTGATCAGATACTTCAAAGGAACTGGCCGATTAAGAAGGAACGGATCCTTCGGTAGTCTCAAACTCGCTGCCACTCGAGCAACCTCTCTTGGTAGAATCAGATGAATGTGACGATGATGGGGAAGCCTCAGCTTCGAGGATTTTTCAAGTCTTTGATCTTGTTTGCATGGCTAGCTATACTTTAACACACTACTATTAGACATCGCATTGGAATAACATGTATCCCTCGTGTTGGTTAAAGCTAACAAGTTCGTGCTGTGTCATGCAAAATTAAGATGTACAAAGGAAAATAAAACAGTTAAGTCACAGTTCGAATATATGATCTGTCCTATGTGGAAAGGTCATAATGTGTACAATACCACAACACTTAAGCAATGTAGAGGATCAGAAGACCGAAGGCTTGAACCATGGTATGGTTCGAAAGTTCGAACCCCTAGGGGTTCGGAAAGCTCGAACCTCCCAGGGTTCGAATTCTCGAACCCCTAGGGGCTCGAATGCTCGTACCCACCAGGGGTTCAAATGGTCGAACCCCCCCGGGGTTCGAAATATCGAACGCGCTAAAGTTCGAACAACCGAACCACAGCAGGGTTCGACATATCGAGACCCCAAGGGTTTAGATGTTCGAACCCCTCAGGGTTCGAAGGGTCGAACCCCAGCAGGGCTCGAGTACTCGAACCTCGGCGAGGTTCGAACATCGAGCCACTACAGGCTCGAGCATCCGGACCTCCTCCGAGTTCGAGGCTCCCCTCCGTGCTCGCTTCCCAGCGCCTCCCTCTTCTTTGCGCATGCCTCCAAAAATCTTGAAACCCACCTAATTGCCGCATTCGTATTTCGAAGTTCTAGGGAATCGAAGCTGTTTAATGGCGGTCAAGGCAAGAAAATAAATGGAAGGGAAAAAGTGTAGGGGGGTCTATTTATAATAAAAAGGAAAAGTCCCTTGGCATTCCGGAAGAATTCGTGCCAGCGGGTTCGAAATTTCGAATCTGCGAGCTTCGAAATTTCGAACCTCTAGGATTCGATATTTCGAACCTCCAGGTCAAGAAATTTCGTGTCTCGGCAGGTCAAAATTTCGAACCCCTATGGTTCAAAATTTCGCACCCAAAAAAAAGAGGGAGAGAGAGAGAAGGAAAATCCGAACCCCTAGGTTCGAAAATTCACGCCGGGTGCTCATGTACATGTATTCCGTGCACATACTGGCCCCGCAAACATGCGATGGCAACGCACTACGAATACTTAACAACGTGAGCACGGTGCCACACTAGCAATGGCTCGCTCGCAATCCTACAGCAAATGAGCCTGTCAATTAACATGTGTTTTCCTTTAACTTACAGGATAAACCAGCAACTCAGTTACTACTTTAACCAATCCAAAGCACATCATGTCGGCACGAGATGTACTTTGGAGGGCAAATGCTAACCGGCTTTTTAGTCCGGTTCCCAAAGTACAGAAGACATGCTTGACTCAACGCATCGCGTGGAACTAAAGCCGAAAGGGACGCTAGGGAGTGAAGGAAACGGGATGGAGAGGGATCGCGCAAGTAGAGACCTTGCAACACCCCAAACACCCATTCATGCAGCCCTCGTGCACCTCATGAAGCGAGATTCGTACCCCCGGGAGGTGCGAATTTCGCACCCCCTGTGTGTGCGAAATTCGCATCCAACAGGGTGCGAAATACGCACCCAGTAGGGCGCGAATTTCGCACCCTAGGAGCCGTGAATTTCACACCTCCGTGGGGCACGAATTTCGCACCCACGAGTTGTAAATTTTTGCACCCACGAGGTGCGAAATTTCGCACCCATGAGGTGCGAAATTTCGCATCCCAGGCCTAGGTGCGAATTTTCGGCATGCGCAGGCTCCGGCTGCGAAATTGTGGCATGTGCAGACTCCACGTGCGAATTTCAAAGTGTGGTCCCGTATTTCTACCTATTCCCACCAACTCCTACCTACTCCCTTTCCTATAAATACCCCATGACTTCACACTTGAAAGAGGTTGGAATTTGAGACCTTGGGACCTCTAGAGTAATGGCATCTTCCATTTAAGGAAGAAGAAGGGCAAAATTGTCCTTTTCTTAATATATTAAATATATGAGAAATATGACATTATATATGAGGATGATGACATCATCTAGCACAAAGATGAATGTAATGAAATGTAATGAGAAGTCATGAGAGGGACTCAACCTTGTAACTTTTTGTGATCAATAGTATTCCAACAACGCTTCAAAGTGGACGTAGGCCCCGCACGAGGCCGAACCACTATAAATCTCTTGTGTTATTTTCTGCTTTTCGCTCTTGTCTATGCGACCAAATTAATTATTCCTAGTAATTTGAATCTTTGATGTTTACGACATTTTTTGCCGTCAACAATATATATAATTATATGAATAAAAGTGGTCAATACTGGACTGGTTTTACTAACCATGCGACTGGTGAAAACCAGACCAGTTAACTTGTTAGTAAACCAAAGCCCAGTAACAGCTAGTTTCTATTCATATTTAAATATATATATCCGATTTTATATAATCAACCAGTTGACTGGTGAAATACAGACCAGTTAACTGATTTCGAAACAACAAATTTTTACATGAAGACTCAACCCCTTTCATGAATAGATTTCTATTCATTCCTGAGTAGAAACGAACATATCTCTTCGATATAATTATTCATGAAAGGTTGCTTCTCTTCTACTATTATATAAGCACCATTATCTGTTGTATATGACGTAGTTGTATACACAATTATATGATTTTTGTTTGATGATAACAACCAAATAAATATTATTTTAAATGTGTTTGTTACTGTACTGTTCTATATATACATCACAAACAGGAATATAATATTTATATTTAAATAAAATACGACTGTACAAACATTCATACAGTATTTTATTTAAATTAAATATTATATTTCAAACATTCAAACAGTACAACTATTTGTAACTCCACTATTTATTCAATTCACAGGAATTTGTACTTGTATATAAACTGAATACGATAGACAAATTAGTTTAAATACAATAAAATATTATTTTATTTCAACCAAATCTGTTTATTACATATAATCAGTACAATTCTCTCACAGCTCCTCACTACAGTTCATTCATCACTTATCCAATCACTCTTATACATTGACACTATCACTCAGTTGACATTTCAAATACAGACACACAATAACACTGTTCTTGTCTTCATCTTCAGTCTTCTGTCTTCACAGCTTTCAGTCAGTCCTGTCTTCATACCTGTCACAAACAGAAGAACACACACAGTGGACTGCTGCAAAAATAAAATTCAATATAAACAAATAAAAATTTATTTTAAAAATTTTATTTGCCTCATAATTATGGTGTGTTTCTCGTCATTTTTCTAGACTTGGTTTGATATGAACGGACAGAAAAACTTGTCTGATGGTTGCATGTACACACGTGTATAAATATACACGTGTGCACTGCCTCGCCAATCAGCGAGCAACTGAGGAGTAGCCACGTGGACCATCTCGACTCAATGCACACATGAAAACAACTCAATATAAAGTCAACAATAATCAATGTGGTCGAGCACAAGTAAACATGGCATGGTCGAGCCAAAAGTGCGAACAAACATACAAAGCCAAAGTGGTCGAGCCAAGTTCAAACACAAATGGTGGTTCAAGGCAGCAAACATGTGCAAGCCTATGGTCAAAGTCATGTGATCAAGATGGAGTAATCGAGTATGTTTAAACATGGCCAAAGCAATTTTATAAAGCAACATAATCATGGTTGAGTACAAAGTGAAATAGAAATTAAAAACAACACATGGTGCAACTCAAAAGTGCTCAACAATTCAAATCAAACAAATATGGTCAAAATGCTTTCAGCAAAACAATGGTGTAATCATATATGGGTGAGCAAACATAAACTGTAATGGTAGCAAGTTGATGTGGCAAATTCAATATGGTCACATTCATGAATGGTGATCAAGTCCAAACACAACTAGTCGAGACAGAAAACTGGCAAAGCAGACTCAAGCAACGCAGAGTATTTGAGCTCAAGACAGTGGACAATGTTTTAGTCTGGCAGAATATGGAGAAGTACATGCAAGTTTTTATTAATGTATGGGTGAAAACAGTGTGCATTTTAGTTGCAATGAATTTTTTTTTCAAGCAATATGCTCAAACCAGAAGTCAAATGCAATATAGTACAAATCAAGATAGTGAGCAACAAGATGGAAACATTCAGCAGTACTAGTAGTGTGGTCGAGGCAGGACAAAGCAACAGGGTTTTTAGACAACATATAAATAGGGCAGGAATGCACAAGTTTATGAAAGCATAGAAAATCAGCAAGAAAATGTTCATCAACATAAAACATCATGTGCAAGTAGAGGTTGTAACAAAGTATATGGTACAACAACAAAAATGGAGTGGTGCACATAATTATGGACAAGTACAATAACACAGTTGTATAGGAGCGGCAGTTATAATGGGATGTACAAGCTTGCAACAACTCAAAGCTAAATAGACAGCATCAATGTCTTAATAGGGTATCTCCAGAAAATCAAACTAAGCATGGTGACGAAATACACTAATGAATCTCTTAGTACAAGTTTATGGGTCATAGCAGTTTATAGCCGGAACATGACATCAAACAAACAAGGCAAGAGTTGGATGGTAACACTAGTCAAGGCAGATGTTTCAGGATGCTCAGGAGCAAAGTGCATGAAGCAATAACAAGGATGGAGAAATCAGTGCAACAATAAAATAGCAATGTGCATGAACTAGTAACAAGAATGGAGTCAGTGCAATAATGAAATAGAAAAGTGCATGAAGTAGTAACAAGGATGGAGAAATCAGTACAACAATGACTTGGCAAAGTGTGTAGTAGCTGTTAAATTTTAAGGCACAAATTTGTCGAGACAAATAAATGAAGTATCAGAATCTAAAGGGATGATCAAGCATTATATATGTTCTTATCAGTTCAAAAAATCACGCAAGATTGAAAATCTCAAAGTTCACGAATTCAAAGCCGAAGTTTTCAAAAGCCAAAAAAAAAAAAAAATTCACGCAGCAATCGTAGACCAAATCTATTAACGAAATCAGATATTTTTATGGATCCTAAGTCCTATAAATACACCAATCATCACAGGCTTTCAATCATCCAAGTTCGAACAAGCTAAAAGAAAAAATTCGAATTAAATTCATGCCAGTAAAAAGGGGATTACTTGGATCCAAATCAACTCTCATCAACGTTCGATCACAGAAAAGGATAGCCACTGAATAACTCAAAATCATCATACGAGAAAGCGACGGCCTCAAATTGAAGAGAATCGAAACCCTAATCGCCACTTTAATCTTCAGAAGGAAACCCTAGATTGAAAAACCAACGCCGCCATTTTTTTAAAGCAAAGGAGATCGGGTCAAAGAAAGAAAAAGGGGATAGAGCAAATAGAAGATGGCCGACCAATATTACTTAAGGGGTTATAGGAATTTATTTAACTAGGGTTTATATTATAAGGGTTTTAAATTGTTTTTATTCATTTTTAAATTTCCAATTTGTAATCGAGTATAGTTTACTAGTTTGTCTCTAAAACTAGGGAGATGAATTACGGGATTTGTAATTCGGGGAAATCTAGTTTCGGGGATAGAAACCAGTGCAGGGTTTTGAGCGTAGGGTTAAGAGCAGTTGGGAGCGAGAGTCGCGAGTTTATAGGGGATTGTAAGCATAGAGATTGTTTTAATTCCTAGTAGAAACCTTGAGGAATGCAGCAGTAGGCATGGTTTTGCCGAAGCTGGGTATATCTGTGTGTTATTTATTTTCCGCATTTATTCTGATTATTATCTGTGCTGTTATTATTTAATTAATCAGCAAAAATCTGTAATTAACCCTATTCACTCCCCCCCCTCAAGGGTTAATTTAGATCATACAGGTGGTATCAAAGAAGGTATTTTTTATTTTTAAATAACTCTAGAGTCATGGATTTCCCTAACGGTGAGTTTTCTAGTTGTCAATCTAGTGAGAATTTTTCCAATATAACCCCAACTATTTTTAATGGAACGGATTTTTTAAATTGGAAATTAAAAATGGAATTTTATTTAAAATATGTTAATACTAGATGTTGGGATATTATTAAAAATGGGTCTGATAAGGTAGATAAGGATGATATTATAATTAACTCTCGTGCAACTCACATTTTATATTCTTATATTAACGATGATCAGTATAACCATATCTCTCGTTGTTTAACTACACAGGAAATCTGGAAAACCGTCGATGCGTTGTATGGAAGAAAAGACAACAATAGCTCAAAACCCTTGATTACCAACTCAGTTTCAGAAATATGCTTGACGGGATTTACAGAAGATGGATCAGATGATGACAGTGATGAAGACTCAACAGATGACGACCACGGCAAATTTCCTTTTGAAAAGTTAATTTTTTGTTTGTGATAAATTAACTAAAACTGTTGAGAATCTCAAACTGAAAAATAAAAATTTAAAATCTGAAAATGTTGAATTGAGCAATAAAAATCATGATTTGGAATTAAAACTTGAAAACGTTAAAAAGATTGAAAACACGAATTGCAAAAAATGTTTAGATTTGGAAAATGATTTAGTTCATCTTAATGAAAAATTTCAAAAGCTTGAAAACGGAATTGTGTTTCTAAAAATAAACGAGATTGAACTAAAAACAAAAAATGATTTTTTGCAAAAAGAGTTGGATAAGTTTAAGAAGGCTAAAAATTCCAAATATGAAATTTTAGAGAAAGAGAGTTTATTGAAAACTGAATCGATTTTGAATGAGCTTGAAATTGAAACCGAGAAAATAAAAAATCTCAAGTGCAATAATTGTACGACTTTTCAAAAAGAATTATTTGAAATAAAAGAAATTTTCAAAGCCCTTGAAAAAGAAAATGTGATTTTGAAAAATAACGAATTTGAAATTACTCGTATAAATCATGATTTTGAAAAAGAAATTGAAAAATTCAAGGATTTTGAAAAACTTGAAATTGAAAAGCGTTAACAATTTGAAAGAGAGATTTTTGAGTCTAATGCAAAAATTAAAATGCTTGAAAACGAAAATATGGTTTTGAAACAAAATGATTCTGAAAAGAGAAAAATCGCTATAAATCGTTGTTCTAATATAATAAAAGAAAATAGCGATCTTAAATCTAAAACTCAACGACTTGAGTCAATATTAACTAAATTTTCGAAAGGAGAAAAATCATTAAATATGTTGTTAGAAAACCAATTTTTTGTTAAGAATAAGAAAGGACTCGGTTTTGATAAATTTGATCAAATTGAAAAGTGTGATTTTAAAAATCCATCAAATCTCTCTGGGAAAATTGATCAAGTTGAAAAACGAAATTCTAATGATTTTAAAAATCCCTTAAACGGCTTTGAAAAAGGTCGATTTGAAATTTCAAACTCTAATAATTTCATTGGGTTTTTAAATCATAAACGATATGAAAACTCATTTAGAAACAGTTCAATTAAACAAATTTGGATTCCAAAAAATAACAAAATGAATATGAATAAGTTTAAACGAATTTGGGCTCCAAAGGGTACGTTAGTGGATAATAATGGATTGTTATATAAACGGGTTTGGGTACCAAAACGTGTAAACGAAGATAAGAGTGGTAAAACAGTTTTTGTTAGACCACTCGATCCTATAAACATTTAGGTACCAGGGATAGGCTAAGGAACAATTGTGTTTAAAAGATAAAAATTCAAATTGTTCCATTGTATTGAATTGCTTGAAGTTCCTTAGCCATAGATTCAGAGTTGGAGATTCATTGGATCACATCGATTATGGTAAGTCAGGTATGATCTCTAAACTCGTATTTTTATTTTTATTCCTTTTCAGTTTATTTTCCTTTTTTAGTATTTATTTCTTTTATTTTCTTTATTTTTTTACTTGGCTGATTTTGAAATCATTTATTATTGATTGTTGAATTTCCTAAATTATAAAAAATTTAATTTTTTTAAAGTAATCTCAAATAATTATCTTAGATTTGATCGTTGAATATTTCTTTTGTTTGTCTAAAAATTCTCTGAGAATGTCACTTGTGATTCTTGCTTTAAAAATAATCTTGTGCTGCTCTAATACGGAAATTAATTTAATTCGTGTGAATATCTTGGTGACTGGACGATGAGTTGAAAAATCAGTGATTAAATATCTTTAATTTCCATAGACAATTTGAATTAAATATACAAGTGTTTCTAAAATTGTCTAAGAGTAATCAGTGTTAAAAATATTAGAAAATTCCATATCCTACTGATTGATTTTTGAAACTAACTGTAATGTCCCGGATTTTTGAACGTCAATTATTAATATTTAAATCAGTTTAAATATTAATTTGGTGATATAAATGGATTATATATCGAATTTATTTATCAGAAATTGGAGTTCGAATTTATATATTTATAAATTAATAAAAACCGAGCTCAAAACGACGTTGTAGTTCGTAATTTACGATTTAAACTTTAATTGGTTATACCGGATCCGATATAAATCGGATTTCTGTGAAATAAGAACCGGTTGAATCGATTAGATGATAATTTTCTAATGAAGCAGAAAAATCAAGATTCCATCGTATAAATGTTAAGTTATGTCCAATTCAAATTCTCAGAAAAACACTATGAAATCGTTTATAAAGCATAATGATAATTTAATATAATTAAATATCGGCTTCGAATTTGGACAAGACCTTTGAGGCGTAGGGATAATTTAATTTTTAGAATTTTACTGTAATTTTTATTTCGCAAAATAAACTACTTTTTATTTGGAGTATTTTACACCCTATATTAGTATTTTGAGGTTTCAGAATATAAGTTGATCTACTGATATTATTATATTTTTGGGATCGTGGTGCGTTGGTCGATATAATGGTATTTTTATTTTTGTCTATAACAGTCCGTGAGTGAATGAAATTCTGTGTAGCAGGGTACGTTAAACTTTGAATACAAAATAAATATATAACGTACACCCTATGGATTAAATAAAACACAAGCCCTACAATGTCATTCAAGTTTTCACGTCCATGGGATGGCTTCATTTAATTAAGGTATGGTTTCATTTAATTAAAGTATGGCGTCCCATACCTTTCCATTTAAGTAAGAAAAATCTTATGTCTTAAGTTACAGCTAGGTAGGAAAACATCTTATCCAAATTAATGCATACACCATACGCAATACTGTGCTTCTCGTCCATACCCTACCCTAAGAGCATCTCCAACAGTGTTACGGGTCGTAACGTTACGGCCCGTAACATTACGGGAGATATCTTTGATATGTCCCAGGAGGCGCGAGCTGATTTTATCGGCTCGCAGCCTGCGAGCTGATTTTATCAGCTCGCGAGCTGATAAAATCAGCTCGCGATCTTCCGAGCCCATCTATGGCTCGGGAAGTTTGTGGGGGGGGGGGGGGGGGGGGTTGTGTGGAATGTGTGTTCATTTGATTAAATATTTAGTTCTTATTTTTATCTACTTATTAATTTTTATTAGTAGATTATATACGAAAGATTATAGTTTAGAAGATTATATACGAAAGATTATATTTTAAATATATAGAACGTGAAATTTTTATATAGGAAAGATTACAATGATTCAACTAGGGGGTTTTCGCATAACAATAACCTTACAGATACAACCGACCGTTACAGATACAACCGACCATTACAGATACAACCGACCGTTACAGATACAACACCGAATAATAGTACATGCCTACTACATCATCGCAAACATTAAAAGTACACATTCAATTTCAAGGGAGTCGCATTGCGTTCAGTCGCAACTCTTGAACAAGATTTTCGAGACGCATAATCTCTCGTTCGAGTTGGTTTGCATATACTATTCCCCGTGGGCACAACGGCTCGTCAATCCATTCCGTGTAGCTGCATCCATTTGGATAGAATCGACATTGCTGCATGCGCCGACCTATATTGTCGCCTTCTGCACGAACCATAACTTCGACCACATGACCGCAGTAGCAAAGTACAGGATAAGATTCACCTTCATGTTCATGTGGTGGTACTCGGTAGAACTCTACTTGTTGTTGTGGTTGAGCGAGAGTCTGTTCGTTTGCTAGTTGAACATGTGGCACTTGAACTTGTTGTAGATGTTGGAGGTTCCCCTGTTCATGTGATGGTTCATCATGGGGTGTAATTTGGATTAGAAACTCGAATTCGTCTTCGAGCGCTTGAAGTCTCATCTGTTCGTACGCTTGTTCATCAGAGTCAGTTTCGGATGGCCAAGAAGGCATTTTCGAGTGAGTAAGTAGTAGAATGAGAACGAAGTTGTTTGAGTGAGGTATTATGTGAGTAAATTGCATTGAGATATATAGGCAAGGAGTGTACAAATCAATAACAAAAATCATGATGGTACCGGTCACTGTTTCGCCTGACGTAATACTGTAGGGAATCTCTTTTTCTTACTGTCTTGATGTGAACAGACACTGTTGTTGGGCAGAGTCTCGATGTTACAGCTCGAGTAATGATGACAGTGCTTTATCAATATTCACCTACACTTATTTAAACATTTCATTCCCCGTCTCTCAACCATGACCATTATTTGTGCTTTCTAAATCAACCAAGGCAGTAAGGTGAGAAACCACTTATTATTTTTTCTACTGGTTCAAGTACTTTTTTAAATCGGACTAACTTTTTTTTTATTCCGTGTAGCTTTAATGGCCGATGGGGAGATTAGTGATGAACTTATAGAAAAAATGTTTGATGAGTTTGAACGGAACAACCAGGAGGAGAAAGTGCGTGGATTCGTTCCAAATACACAAGTAGATGAAGTTAGTAAATCCGAAACACAACCAAGAAAACACACAGCTAGGCAAAGGGTTAACCAACCTCGACGCAATCCAAGTAAAGCAAGCTCCAGTGCTGCTACAACCGAATTCTCTTCTACGGACTTACTTATACTCGTGAAATCCTATATCGAATGTGATAAAAGAGATTTGCAACTGAAGAAAAATGGAGGAGGACTTACCCATGAAGAATTTTGGTCCATGATAACAAGATTACATAACAACCACCGTTCATGCACTACTACACGAACGTCTGCCGAAATTCTTATGGCTCATCGGCGGTTCGTTAAAAATTGTGAACGATACCAGATGATTATACAGGTAGTTGAAGATGAAAACGTATTTAAAACGAATAGGGCAACTTATGATTCTCGTTACCTTGTAGATTACGGCACTGATTTTGTTGGTCATGAGGCGTTTGAACTACGTTGTAGTTGGCTAACCCGATGATCTTTCGTTTACTTTGTGTTGTATCTTTCGTTTATTAGATAATCCTTTGTAAAAAGGATGAATTTCTTATAATTGTTTACGCAATAACAAAATATATAAAGCAAACATTTCATTATAAAAAAAGCGGTTGCTACAGAAGGAAATACAACGTTAATACAACAACATAATACGAGCAACTACTAATACGAGCATCTACTAATACGAGCATCTACTAATACGTTACTACATCAACTGTGGAAACCTTGACGTTATAATACGACGTTTCATCCCCATCCAAAATTCCTTTTCCAAATCAGACATTCCATCCAGATCTTTGTCCATGATAGCGTTCTCTTCTTGTTCTTTCTTATACGCATCTTGCTGTTTCTTATACGCACCGTGCTCTTTCTTATACGCTAAGTCCTCCGAAAGAATTTGAAGTTTCTTCTCTTCCAGATCAGCAATCCTTTTCAAAACTTCTGTTCTATCCCTAGCTTCTACAAGCCTTTTTTCCGCTCTACGACTGTGTTCTTCGTGTCGGGCGTTCACTTTTGATTCAAGCTCAACCGTTGTTTTGCCCCTTCTTTTCGCCGCTTTGCATCCCTCAGGTCTAAAATCTTCGTCATTCGTAGCATTGAACTCATCAAGTAGGTTTTCCCCTACACATTGAGAAATATTGCCACCTGAGCCGCTAGGACTAGAAGAATAACCCGATTTTGAACTTTTTTTCTTGGCCTTGCTAGCACTTTGAACATCGCGGAGACTCTTGGCAAGTTCTGAGTTCCACTTTGGTTGACTAGTAAGCAGATCATAACAATGCATAAACTGGTAATAGTGTGCCCTTTTCGTTCCATTTTCTCTAGGAAAAAACTTCTTGAACTCCTCATTCGCTAGTCGTTTCTACTTACCAAAATAAAATGTATCAATTAAAATGCTAACCCATAAATAAAGTACGTACAAATACATACATACCAGATTATGTTCTCCTCCCATGCCGCTTGGATTCGCTATCTTTAGTTTGTACACTTGTGACTCATAATATTGGGTTTGGCGGCTTATTTTCCCAAAACGTCCCTGGATCGCCGATAACGTCCTTTGGCATCCCGGATGCCTCTCAACGAAGGATTTTTCCACTTTTTTCCAAAACGCAGCGCCTGTTTGGTCGTTCCCCGTTGCAGAATCTTGTGTGAAATGACAATATATGTTGCATAGAGAAATGTCTTCTTCGTCAGTCCACAGAGTGGTTCCTTGCCTGCTCGATGGAGTTTCAAATATATTGCTCGTGTTGCCTTGTGAGAACTGAGTTCCATCTATCGTCGGATGCGAAAATTCTCCGAATGGGGAAGACATTATATAGCAAGACTTGGTGTGGAGTAGAGAGATGTAGAAAGAAGATATGAATATGTTGTGATGAAGAAAGAATGCGATGGAATGCTTTTATAACTGAAAATATGGCCGTTAGAAAAGTTTTCACCGTTTTATGGCTGTTGGTAATCAAAATCGAGGCGGAAATGGCCGTTGGAAGCCATTGGATTGAGATAGCCGTTGGGGAATTGGGGAGGGAGATGGCGAGCCGATTTTATCAGCTCACCATGTTGCGAGCTGATTTTATCAGCGCGAGCTGATAAAATCGGCTCGCCACATGGCGAGCTGATAAAATCAGCTCGCCGGACTCATTCCGGATCCTGAATCGAAGCTGTAATATTCCGCTGAATATTACACGAGAGGATAACTGTTGGGTGCAAAAACAACCCGTATTACGCCCCGTAACATGAATATTGCCCTTTGTTGGAGATGCTCTAATATAGACGTCCTTTTCTGAGTCCTTATCCATGCGTTCTCTGACTTCGCCCATACCTTGGTATTCTTCTCCAACTCTATAATTTAGGGCCACCTTCACTTCATTTCCCCCTTAAAAACACAGCAAATATAATGAAGCCATTGTTCCTCTTTCCAAAATATAAACACAGTAAGAACTGGGAGAAGTTTAAAGTGAGTGGTTCATGCCAGTAAAGTTGCTGTAGAAGAAGTGATGTAGCGAGACTCTTGTTCAGTAAAGAAGGTTGAAAACGGGTTTGCCTGGGAGTGTGCATGGTTGCAAGGATACGGCTTTGACTGGAAGATGGCCATCAGAGGAAAACAGTCGAAGAAAGGTTAACGATGCCTAACCTTGATTAGCGCGGCCTAATCAGCTGTTAATATCATGGTCAGGGGATCGACAAGAAATAACGGTAATAAGCTTAGTTTTATAAATAATTGATTAGATTTTAAAACAATCGTTTAAACTTATAATTTTCACGAATGTTCACAGTATTGAGCAAAACGGGACTCGTTGAAATCGTAGCCGGAAATATCACGCTGACGAGTTAATTGAAAATTTGGAAAGAATAGGGATTTCATTTTAAACGTCTGTTTAAAAAAAAATGAAATGATCTGAATCTACTGAACCGTCGAATCAGTCATCGAAACAAAGATGAGTTCATTCTCATACTTTTCTGAAATTCTCTACAGTGTTAAATTCATATAAAATATAACCCATCGTTGATAATAATAATTGGATGGCTGCATGCCTTGGTTAATTGGTTGTTTTAATGATTGTCGACAAATTATATTTGTCTCATTGGCTGATTTTGATTTAAATAATTATTTAATATTATTATCTATAATGCATGAACGAACATGTTGGAGGGATCCAACCGGATTCCTCGAATACACTGTACGTTGTTTATATTGTTTAAATATAGAACCGTTTACCCCAATAATGATATTGATTGAATATTTAACCTAGAATTGACATTCACGTTTAGGTGATGTTTTTAAAATAAATAAACAGTATTGATTTAGAAGTTGGCAGCAACGATCTGAGACCCTGTTTTTAAAACGTTAATTCGCCGATGGGCGTACTGATATAACTAAGGCTATAGAAATTATTTTCTTAACCAAGGCGAAGATTAAATATTAAAAGTTAAGGGTTATGAAAATAAATTACTGGATATTGCGTATGATGTTTTAAGTAAAGTTTTATTTAGATTAATTATATTAATATTAGAGGAATGATTGGTCAAAATCAGTTAAATAAGCAATAATTTTAAGTTAACTAATCAGAATTGGTAATTAGATTAATCGATCTTCGATTAATCTAAATGGAAACGGTTTAATAGATATTTGGTTTAACTTAATGATTTAAAATCTTTTTATTTTAACGAGGTTTAAAAATGATTATTAAAAGTAATAATCATTAATATTGATAGGCTATTGTTCAAGGGATTAGTTAATCTGTTTTAATTCACTGATGAAGTAAACTATTTTAATGATGGAACCAATTAGTAATATAAATAATAATCAAAGGAATTTACTAACTAAATGGAAGAAGGAATAAAGATTTGAAATGGAATTAAATGGTATTATGAAATAGAAGTATTATATCAGGTATATACAACAGGTTGTGAAGCGAATTAAGTATAATTGAGGAAATCATAACGAGATTTTTAAATATCAGGATATGGAATGGTTTAGAAGTATAACGAAGTTTAAACTCAGATGATTATTTAAAAATAAGTTTTACTTAACGAATAGGATTAAGTAAACGGTTATAAGATGGAAGGAAATTTGGAATGTAAGTAAGTGGTGTGTAATTTAACTCAAGTTAAAATAAATTTAATTATACTTTTGAATTGAGGATATAGAGTTTTCCAAGTATAAGAAAGGGAATAGAATGAGTGAATAATAATGTTTGAAGTAAAAGAAACAAAAGGAAGTCGGGTGAGTACGGGTTCCAGCGTAGCGAGAAATATGAGATGTGAAATAAGAATATAACAATCGTTTTTAAGAAACGATGAATTGAATTAAATAAATGGTTCTAAAAGATCCGAGCTGCCAATATACTTGACCGTACTGTTTTGACATTGATAGTTAAAACACCAAACTATCAGTGAAATATACTTGGACTTTTTGACGTGTTGTTTCAAAGAGACCGGGGTGGGAACTGGTCCCAAAACCACTTCGATTCAACGTTACGTACGAAGCTAACTGGCAGAGAATAAAGACGGAGCATTGAAGACCCGTAGAATTTCATAAGCGGAAGAACTACCTATAATCTCTGGGTAGCTCCCAACAAAAAGCGATACACTATGATTCTGTCATAGTTGGAATCTAGGGGATTGCAAGGACTTCTCGCTATTGATCCTGGGGGTGATTCCTATACAAGGTGCGGTAGGAGAGTGACTTCGGTTCATCCTGTTCCTGGATGACTTGTATGGACGAATGTCTGGGAGAATATCTCCAACGATCACGGCCGTTGATTTTTATGAATATACCAAGCTGGTGGGGAGAAGGCAACTTCTCATTATTTTACACTCGGTGTGTAGTCGTATAATCAATATGTGATTTACGGATTTGACGATGTGGCATTCAAAGTGAATGATGGTGTGCTGTTCTAGAAGATAAACGTGGCCTCTAGCCTCGCAACCGGGAAAGACAGAACTTGGGCAGGGCAGCATGGCTAGTTGGGTCATTCCCAAGCAGGGTATATCTGTCATCGATCTAGAGAAAATTCATTATTGTTCTTCTTTTCGTTTCTGTATCTTCGGATGACGGTTGAATGGCCGACAACCGTGGTGACAATATATTCGATACACTCAAGCTAAATGAGTGGTCGGTCATGTGAGGCCGGGTTGCAAGACGTTCTTGTTGAACCCCAGTGTATACCCTCTAGAGTACACTGATCGGAAGGTGCTCCCATACCTTGTCAGTTAGAATGCAATCTCCAATAAGCGCTCGCGGTTTTTGATTATAAAATAAATATGAAGAGCGTGAGATGCAAGCGTTTTGCTACTTGGTTATTTATTTGTGATCGATAGACATTATTATAATATCACTGGATTTTGATATATCAAAACTGTTTGGGTTATCCTTTTCTTCAAAAAGGATTTCTAAAATAAAGTAACTGTTTATTGTGAATTTACCACTGAAAGTATTCCAGACTGATCTGGGTGAAATTTGTTTTAAATCAAATGTGCTCGGGTCAGACCGAGTATATTTACAGGTTCGGTTCCGCTTGGAGTTCAAGAGCTGAAAGCAGGAGGCTTCACCGCTAGTTATCTAGAGTTTATTTCCGCTGTGTCTGATATATGATGTACTCTGATGATTGGTATGTACATATACAGTTTCTCTTTGTATAAAGAATTTTGGTATATTATACTTTACTCTTTCCGCTGTGAGATTCTGATGTTCTTCTTACTCTTCTATTCTATTAGTTCTATCTTATCTTTCTCATCCTCTAACTTCTTTATCTTAACATTCTGCTTTTTTATATATTTTGGGTTGACCGTGGTAGTAAAAAGACAACTTAAATTGGTACGGAAAAGTGGAATGTTACACTAACTTTCAATTTGCACTGATATTTTCAACAAACCCTCTTGAAATTGATATTTTCAATTTTAAAATTATTTATTCAAAAATTGAAATTATTGATTGATTTGAACAATTTTGTGACTCATCAAAATTATTAATAGATTTATGAATTTGTGATGAGCTGTGACTGTGGTATAATTCATAGCTAGAGGAGATGTTATTTTAAATCTCATGATGATTGGACAGATTTTATAATATCTATGAATTAGAGCTTATTTCACGACCATCTTCTATATCTACCACATTTCTGTCATTTATCATGGTTTTATTTAATTCGGGGAGTTCTAATTATTCTTGGAATTAAAAATAAAATAAAAATAACTAAATAAATAATTTACCCTTAGTATTCACTCCCATTTAAAAGTCCTTGCGGTTATGCGTGGGTGAATTACCTTAATTTCTATGTGCTTCCATTCTCACTTAAAAGACCTTTGGGCTGTGCATGAATAGAACTCATTAGAGATGATAAAGTTAAGTTACTACTAACCCCATTTGCAAGACCTTTGGACTATGCGTGGTTAGGAAGTGCTTAACACATTTTTGAGCATATTTAAAATCTTTAAAATTCATATTCAAATATTCAATTTTTATTGAACTCTCCTCATTCTATAAAATCCATCGTAAATCCATTCATCCTGAAAGTGAAATTTGCTTCTGATTTAAAGATTATTATGATTTTTGTTTGATTAAATGGGGTTTGCGATATATATTCTCTCTCTAAATTTGAATTTATATTTATGGTCTAAATTCGTCATTATTTCGATCTGTATTATCCTTTTGATGATAACAAAAGGGGGAGAATGGTCAAGATTTTGATTGATGAGTATCTAATTCAAAAATATTTTAAGATTGGAAATTAAATATCTAAAGGGAGAAACATCAATTGGATTTCGTCATTCATATTTTTCACATATACAGGGGGAGTTCAGTTGTAGGGGAGCTAATAAATAGGGGGAGCTAATAAATAGGGGGAGTTCAATATTCACTGTCAAACACATTTATTGTGCTCAAATTTTTTTATTTGTTTGTCATCATCAAAAGGGGGAGATTGTTGTATATGACGTAGTTGTATACACAATTATATGATTTTTGTTTGATGATAACAACCAAATAAATATTATTTTAAATGTGTTTGTTACTGTACTGTTCTATATATACATCACAAACAGGAATATAATATTTATATTTAAATAGAATACGACTATACAGACATTCATATATTCATACAGTATTTTATTTAAATTAAATACTATATTTCAAACCTTCAAATTCTACAACTATTTGTAACTCCACTATTTATTCAATTCACAGGAATTTGTACTTGTATATATACTGAATACGATAGACAAATTTGTTTAAACACAATAAAATATTATTTTATTACAACCAAATCTGTTTATTACATATAATCAGTACAATTCTCTCACAGCTCCTCACTACAGTTCATTCATCACTTAGCCAATCACTTTTAAACACTGACACTATCTGTGACAACCCCAAACCCCCGTTCCACGGTGGCAAGGGTAATCTTTGGAATATAACACACAAACAAATAACAACATAACATAAATAAATAAATACACCAGATAATGTAAAACATAATACACTGGATAAACATAATCATCAGAGTTACACAATATACAGGATCATACTTAGTACTAAATACAGTTCATCTTTACATAAAATGTCTACAGTGGAATCAAAACATAATATGTACAACAGGAGCTGAACAACATAAAAAGAAAGAAGTGATAGAATCCATCTTCAGCTCCATAGCTATCCAGAAAGAGCCTGCTAAAACCTGAAGACAAGGCTACCCGTGTAGAAAATAGGGCACCCGAGTTTGCAAGTGAAACAAACTACGAGTCAGTCATGGGACTGGCATGAGAAGTCTACTAAACTTATCTTACAATAGGGCTAATCATAATACCACGTCGCTAACACGGAATGGGTTTACTCCATTGTATTGCCAGTGCTCAAAACAAGAAATCATTTAAACATAGCAATGCTTTTTACAAAAATGAAGCCATTATAAGACTCAGTTCCCATCACACAATGCAACACAAACCAGAGGATAGAGTTTTACCTTATAATGGCTAAAATATGCTTGATACGAATAAAACAAAAGCATTTGATATTATTATTAGTGTTTATATGTTTCAAAAAAAACCAATTTCAATCATAAGTATCAATCATAGACGTCATGGGTACCATATATCATGTTGCCAAATATAGGTTTACAATCAAAACTGCACGATGCCGTATTTGGAAATTGGATTTCCGTCATGAACCAAGGCAAGGGATCGTCCTTACTGCTTCGAGACAATCTAGTCCATGTCTCAGGCAAGCGCGCAGACAAGCCTTGGATCGTTAGGGCCGGTCCACACGGAGTGGATTAAAATGCCTGAACACTGCGTTTCCCCGCTCTATGGGGCGTAAACTGGTTATATACTGACCAAACCATCGACCCTGTAGCGACCAATATAACCGAGGCGCCTTGTTATCCATCATCCACATAAGTAAAATGCCCAGGCGTGCAAAACCCAAAACACCACTCCTAGCTAGAAGGAAACGCATGTCCTCCCTGAAGTCCTCTCTAGTTTCTGGCTCATACCGGGGTGTGAGGCCCACGAATCAACGCTAAACACAAAGCTAGCTATTTAAAGCCATGCTTTGATCATCAACCACAAAGCTCTGCTTTTCAACAAAAGCTTTGATCACAACATCTCTGCATGTCACGTCGTCAATCTACAACGTCAGACACACATCCATTTACAAGTCCGTTCTGAGTCTAAACGAAACCGGAGGCACCTTATTCCTCTCCCGTATGTCCAATACAGGAGAGAGGCCCTCGCACATCCGAACGATCAACAAGTACGTCCGGACAACCACCACTGTAACCCCTTCAGGACATCAACTCCCATCAAAGGCATCAGTAGCCATCATTCGATGTGAAGATCCTCGGTCTTGCACCGTCTCCATATCCTCGACTTCTAACCGTCGACCAATTATTTGAAATGAGAATTAACTCGGCCTTTTCAAATAATTCACGTATATTTAGAATTTAAAATCAATTCATTTCAATGGTTAAATTATCTGACATCCATATTTCAGTTCATTAATGTAATTTTCACGTCAAACACATTCAACCATCAAATATCCTATAAACCGAGTAAATTTAGTTTATTTCCATTCCATATCGTTTATAATATTTTATAATGATTTATCACTATTTTTATTTATTTAAATGTAGCCAATTTGTTCAAACGGCGCTTCAGACCATAACGCGGCCATGGCGCTGTTTTCATTCAGATTTGAATCTAACATTTCACAAAATCTAACCGTTGGATCTTAACAAATTGGTGTCGTTGGAAAGATATTTCCAAAGCGGACCCAACGGTTTCGGTTTTGGGAAAATCCGATGGTCATATCTCCCGCAATAATCGTTTAAAATCACGGTTTCAAAATACGAACTACAACTTCGTTATTCGATTTATTTTAATTATATATATATATATATAATCCATTCTTCGATTTCCACACCATTTCATTTCATATATGTGATAAAAATAATATTTTTATCCAACAAATATCTATTTCAACACATGACTATTTTTAATACTTCATATATATATATATATATGATTTATTTAAAACATGTAAATTTTTTGTGATTCCTATATATAATAAAAATGTGCTTTTTATTGTTAAAACAATTTATTTCAAACTTGAATATTTTATATACTTCGCATACATGATAAAAATGTGATTTTTATTGTTCAACCATTTTATTCGTCATATAAATATTTTTCCAACACATGAATATATTTCAGTACATGAATATAAATCAAACACAAGAATATTTCAGAAAATTTCGGCAGCATAACGATAGGGGGTTTAAAACCGGCACCGTCCTGAGTACGGTTCTCGTACTACCTTATGCCTCGCAGCGTTCCCTAAGGGGCTTATCCTTATAATCCAAATATTTCAATCATTTTCATATCACAATGAATATTTCCACAAACAATTCCAATTTTGTTTCAACCACAAACAATCATTATCAACCATTCGCATTTATCAACCAAATTCCAAACAATCACAACCAATAAATATCGTCCATGGTCTATGGACGAGGGGAGTATATATATATATATACTTATATAAATTTATTTCTAATTCATTTCAATATCATTTCAATTCCATTCAACACACATATGATTTTTACAATGTATATATAACTTATACATCGCACATACAACTTATACAACGCTTATGCAGGAGGTGTACAATGCTTATATAACTTATGTATCGATTGTATAATTTATACATCGCCATTCCATATTGTTTATAATTTAGAAATATCACATTGGGTTCCACTCCTTCAAAAATTGTAGGAAGATCCAAAAATTCTCCGATCTCTTCTAGAATGTAGAAGACGTCCACACGAGTCCAATGTCTCTTATTTCACTGGATTTCGACAACATAGCAAAATGATATGATTTTTATCGTGAAATCAAAATCCGCAGCGCTTTCAAAGTGTTATTTCCTTTTCAAAATAAAACAGCCGTTATCTTCCAACGAGGTTCAAAACTAGGTTTTTGATTTTCGTGTAAACCGTTAAACGAGAGGTCGATCAGCTTGTGCAGCGTTGTAGAGCTTGGAGTCGTGCTACTGCGCATGGTGGAGGTGCCCAGTTCGATCCACCAGGGAGGGCACGGCGGAGGCTGAAAGTGGTGAAGTTTGGGGCGTCGATTCTCCTTGTACACGTGACGAGAGGAGGAGTGGTTGGTACTGATTTGAAGAGGGAGGCGAGCTCTACAAAAAAGTTCAATTGGAGCTAGGGTTTTAACTGAATGGATTCACCATAAAAGAGGAGAGAAGGTGGTAGAGGGTTTTCGTCATCGAGATCTGGAGTAGGGAGAGAGAAAGTTGTTTTCTTTATTTTTTTAATTTATGAATGAACTTTTCTGATTGGTCCATATTTATATAAGTTCAAAAATATCTGCTTTTCTAAACGAACTCCAGTTCAAACCCAAGGACTGTCACCCCTAGCTAAAAACCCCCATTTCGAACATAATGGAATATGTTTCGTAGGCCCATTTGACTGTTTCGACCAGTTATTCTTAAATTAAAATATAAAACATTCAAATATGGATTTTAACGTACATTTCAATTTGCCGGGGCCACATACTGATCCCAAAATTTTCAGTAAAATAGATCTAGCTATGTTTGGATGATACGGTCCCAACAAAACTGATTTCGTCGAATTTGGAGACCGTTTGAAAAATGTTCATTTTCTGGTCGATTCAAATTGACTGAAATTTACCAAACACATTTTCCTTTGCAACGCTCACATATTAACTCCAAAAATTCTGGAATTTGTAATCTAGCAATAATTCGACATCCCGGATCCAACAAAAGTGGTTTCGTCGAAAACGGAGGTCGTTTGCAAAATGTCTATTTTCAAGGGCTATATGAACTCCATAGCGACCTTTCTGAAAAATTCATTTGGCCAACTTTTGATTCCCGCTATGAAATCCCGGTTTTTCAGATTCGTTAGAAAGATATTCATAAACAAACTTAAATATTTTTGGTTTAACTAAAATCCGATTTATTTTGAATCCTATACAGTCAGTCAAAGTTCGAATTCAAATTTTCAAACTACCGCGCCATTTCAGGCCTTGTTTTATAATTAAAATAAATATATTCGCTATGACTTCGATCCAAATAGATTTTTGATCGTCATTATTTAAAATAATTTATTTTAAATATTCAAAATCTACTAAAATAGCCAAATTAAAAAATTTAAATTGGTTCTGATTTTCCGGGTTGTTACAATCTCCCCCACTTAAAATCTTTTCATCCCCGAAAAGGAACGAAGCTGAAAGTTGTCTAACTAACCAACTGAACTTTCATCCTGGCTTCCTTTCTTCAACTTTTCAGTTTCTAAGAATTTCCTAATCCTTCAAAAATTTGGCTAACACCCTAAATTTTCGAATTTTTTTGCTATAACCTCCTTTGTATGGGGAGGGGTTGGAAATTTATTGGGCCGTATTAGGTACCCAATAAATCCTAAAAAGCATACATGTATTTATAGTGATATATTCCGGTGTCCACAGGGGAGTGTGTATAGATCATAACTCCAGAGAATAAATTCTCATCACCCTATAAATGGTTTTTGTGCCTTAATGACTAGAGAGACGTGTTATTGTCATCCCAAAACCCGTGTGGGGTTTTTATTAATTTGGCAATTTTACCATTACATTTTATATAGTCCATATCATTCTTCGGTTTAACCTATAATATAGTCATCGCCATGCAGGCCTCTCGCTCGTACGATAAATCTTCAACCTCGTCACACAAGCTCCAAATGCTTATGTGCTATATGATGAAGTATGTTATCTTCATGTAGTATGCCATGTAGTGTAGTACAAAATTAATTGTTACTATCCTATGGCGACGTTTATTATTTCGCACAGAACAACCAGCATCCCGCATCCAATGGCATTCACAGGAGTTGATATAATAATAAAAGTGCGCATCCAACTCATTAAGGTTTACCTATTTGTCGGGCACGCAAATAAATTCTTTACTCAACAGAAAATCCATTTACATGTTCACACATATATAATGTACATGCATGTATTTAAATCAATTTCAAATCAGTTTAATATTTGATTCACTTTGCATAAATTTAACCTTCATTCTCTTATTGATTAAATTAATTATCATTCCAATAATTTGATTAATCAAATTCTTAATCACGTAACACAAACAACAATCAATTTATTGATTAACTTTTCAAAAATATACTAATTAATTCATATACTCTTTTAAAATGATTCAGACTATATAATTAAAAAATTTACATCCATCGAAAGGGAACAACAACCAAGTAGAAAACAATACGGAAACGTAAAATATGGTAAATGCACCTTGCACCAGAGTTGATCAGAGATATCCACCCTGCAATTGGGATAGGCTTTCTTAGTGCTTTCCTCAGTTTCCCAAGTACAGTCTCGCGGATCTCCACTCCATTGCACTTTGACTAAGCAAACCTTCTTGTTCCTCAGCTCTTTAGTTTCTTTGCCAATAATCTTGGTCGGCTTTCTCCTCACAGCCAATTCTGGAGTAATTTCCAAATCTTGTTGCACGGCTTCTTCCACGACCAAGTCTGGATCATGCACATGCTTTCGAAGTTTAGATACGTGAAACACATCATGTACTCCAGGCAACCAGTCAGGAAATTGAAATCTATAAGCGAGAGTTCCAATTTTTTCGAGCACAGGAAATGGACCAATAAATCTAGGCGCCAACTTCCCTGTTTTACCAAATCGGACTACTCCTCTCATCGGAGAAACCCTCAGATACACATAGTCACCAACAGAAAAAGACAAATCTCTTCTTCTTGAATCTGCGTAGCTCTTCTATCAGCTTTGAGCGACTAGTAATCATTTCTTAATGAAATCAACTTTATCCGCAGCTTCGCGAATCATATCTGGTCCCAATACAAGTCTATTGCCAGATTCCACCCAACAAGCAGGAAATCTGCACAGTCTACCGTACAATGCTTCGAATGGTGACATTTTCAGGATCGCTTGGTAGTTGTTGTTGTATGAGAACTCAGCCAAATGCAAGTGGTCTTCCCATGATCCGCCAAAATCAATAACACAAGCCCGCAATAAATCTTCTAGAATACGGTTCACCCTCTCAGTTTGACCATTTGTTTGAGGATGATATACGGTGCTCAAGTTCAGTTTTGTTCCCAATTCTGCTTGGAATGCTTCCCAGAATTTACTAGTTAAAATGGGTCACGATCGCTAACGATACTCATGGGAAATCCATGCTATTTAACAATTTCTTTAAAATAAATTTGCGCCAGACTCTTAGCGGTCCTATTTGATATGACAGGTATGAAATGGGCGGTCTTCGTGAAACGATCTACGATCACCGAAATACTGTCGTTTCCTCTCTGGGTTCTGGGCAAACCATCTATGAAATCCATAGAAATCTGTTCCCACTTCCGACCTGGAATTTCCAACGGTGGTAACAATCCGGCGAGTTTCTATTGATCGCTGTTGACTTATTGACAAGTAGAACACCGGCTAACATATAAAGAGATGTCTCTTTTCATTGATCTCCACCAGAAAGTGTGTTTGATATCATTATACATTTTGCTCACTCCTGGATGGATACTCAGTTTGGTTTTTGACATTCGTCCAATACTTCTCTCCGGAGCTCAGATATGTTTGGAACACAAATTCGGCCCTTTAACCTCAGAATCCCATCGTTATCAATTTGAAAACTCGAGGCCTTGCCTTTCTGAATTCTCTCTTTTATCTTCTGAATGAAGTGATCATCCTTCTGAAGAGTAGATATATTATCAAACAATGAAGGCGTGATTATAAGATTGACAATGATTACATTCTTTTTGCTGAGCACATCAACCACAACATTGGCTTTCCCCGGAGTATATAAAATATCAAGATCATATGCCGCGAGAAATTCTAACCAACGCTGCTGTCTCATATTCAGATCTTTCTTGGTGAACAAATACTTCAATGATTGATGGTCGTTATATAATTCAAATTTCTCACCCAATAGATAGTGCCTCCGTATTTTCATAGCAAACACGTTGGCTAACAATTCAAGGCCGTGAGTTGCATAATTCTTCTCATGTGGCTTCAACTGACGGCTCGCATAAGTGACTACTTGGCCTCTTTGCATTAATACTGCACCAAGACCTTCTTTAGAAGCATCTGTCCAGACTTTCAAGTCTTGATTGCCATCGATAATTGTTAGCACTGGAGCAGTCGTCAATCTTAACTTCAGCTTTTGGAAAGCTGCCTCACATTCTAGAGTCCAATTGAACCTTGAATGTTTTTTAGTAAGCTTCGTTAAGGAACTAGATATCTTTGAAAAATCTTTAACGAACTTCCGATAATAACTAGCCAATCTAAGAAAACTTCGGACTTCTGTGGGCGTAGTTGGCTGCTTCCAATCTTGAATAGCTATGATCTTACTGGGATCTACAGAAATTCCTTCTTTTGATACGACGTGACCAAAGAATTTTACCTCTTCTTGCCCGAATATACATTTGGGAAATTTGGCTTTCAAAACATTCTTTCTGAGAATTTCCAACAATTGTTCCAAATGTTTTTCATGCTCGCTCTCGGACTTAGAGAAGATTAGAATATCATCAATGAAGATCAGTACAAATTTATTCAATACTTCTCTGAATACCCAGTTCATTAGATCGACAAAATAAGCTGGAGCGTTACATAAGCCGAACGACATTACTAACCACTCATAGAATAAATCTGGACCTCTGAATGCTGTTAAAGGAACACATTCTTCAGCAATACGAAGCTGATGGAAACCTATGGCTAGGTCCATTCATGAAAATGCTTGCGCGCCATTCAATCGATCTAATAAATCATCAATTCGCAGCAAAGGATATTTATTCTTTAATGTCTGCTTATTCAAGTAACGATAATCCACACATAGTCTGAGAGTACCGTCTGACTTTGGGACAGACACCACTGCTGCTCCCCAATCAGAGAAACTAGGCCTAATAAAACCCTTCCATATAAGCTGTCGAGTCTGATTGTCTAATTCTTCTTTTTCTTCAAGGTCATTCTTCGAATAGCGTGAATTACTGGCCTTGCATTTAGAATTAAAGCAATCTTGAAATCTATTTCTTTACGCGGAGGTAAGCTAACAACTTCTTCGAACACATCCGCATAGTTCTTGACAACAGGGATATTTTCTATAACGACAGGAACATTCTCTATAACGACAGGAACAGGTTCTAATTGAGCAGGAGAAACATCCAAAGCTGACCAAAAGTCTTTTCTATCAGAATTCAGACCTTCGCATGGTATGGTTATATAGTCCTCGAACTTTGTCTTTGCCTTAACAACTCTTTCTGCGCATTTGACCTCAGCTTCATATTTGATTAACTAATCCAATCCTAGAATAAGATCGAATTTTGTGAAATTCATGACGATCAAGATGGTAGGGAACCGATAATGGGAAAAAGAGACGGGCACCCCACAAATCCAACTAAGATCGAGGGAACCCCCAACCGGATTATGGACAGTCATGGGTGCTTTGAGCCTTTTCAGTTTCAAATCCAATTTCTTAACTGCATTACTTGCAATAAAGCTTCGCGACGTGCCTGTATCAAACAGTACTTTATCTGGAATATCTTTAACAGTAAGCGTGCCTTCCAAAACATCTGGCCTCGCTTGACTAGTTGAGGGTGCAGGAACCATTGCCACTTCATTTACATGTACCTCTTTGGTCGCTTTCAACAGCTGGCAGTCTCGCTTTATTTGACCAGCCTGATGGCAAATATTGCACTCTCTGGTCTCTTGAAACTTTTTATTAGACTTTGACCCAACATTTCTGTCTTTCTTCAAGGATTTGCAATTCCCTTGAAAATTCCCTAGCTTCTTGCAGTTACTGGACATGGCAGTCGTTACTGGTTCTTTCTCAGATTTAACCTTTTTTTCTATTGAATCAAGGCCTCTTATTGAGCTCAGACTTCGTACCTGCCTCAGGCTATGTACTTGTCTCCGGGCTATCAGTTTCAAATTTCCTTTAGTTGCTAGAACTACATTCCTCTTCATCGCCCAAAAGACCTTGCTTATCTAGACCTTCATACTGATAAGCCATGTATATCATTTCAGAAAAAGGTTGTTGCACATGTGCAGTTACACTACTTTGGTACTTTCTTTAAAGCCCGTTAATAAACCTCAGATTCTTCATCTTAGGATTTTGAATTAGATGCGGGGCAAAACGAGAAAGTTCATTAAATTTCTTATGATATTCTGGAATGGTCATATCTCCTTGTATCAGATAATAGAATTCATCACTTAACCGCTCAGTTGCTTCTGGAGGAATAAATCATTCATTGAAAACTTCTATTTCCGACGAGTTCGTTAATATGTTATATTCCAGAACTAAGCTTAACCAAAGCTCTGATACCACGTTGTGACTACCCCAAACCCCCATTCCACAGTGGCAAGGGTAATCTTTGGAATATAACACATAAACAGATAACAACAGAATGGAAATAAATAAATACACCAGATAATGTACAACAGAATACACTGGATAAACATAATCATTAGAGTTACACAGTATACAGGATCATACTTAGTACAAAATACAGTTCAGCTTTACATAAAATGTCTACAGCGGAATCAAAACATAATATGTACAACAAGAGCTGAACAACATAAAAAGAAAGAAGTGATAGAATCCATCTCCAGCTCCATAGCTATCCAGAAAGAGCCTGCTAAAACCTGAAGACAAGGCTGCCCTTGTAGAAAATAGTGCACCCGAGTTTGCAAGTGAAACAAACTACGAGTCAGTCATGAGACTGGTATGAGAAATCTACTAAACTTATCTTACAATAGGGCCAATCACAGGACCACGCCGCTAACGCGGAACGGGTTTACTCCATTGGATTTCCAGTGCTTAAAACCAGAAATCATTTAAACATCGCAATGCTTTTTACAATAATGAAGCCATTATAAGACCCAGTTCCCATCACACAATACAAAGCAAACCGAAGGATAGATTTTTACCTTATAATGGCCAAAATATGCTTGATACGAACAAAACAAAAGCATTTGATATTATTAGTGTTTATATGTTTCAAAAAAAATTATTTCAATAATAAGTATCAATCATAGATGGCATGGGTACCATATATCATGTCGCCAAATATAGGTTTACAATCAAAACCGCACGATGTCGTATTTGTAAATTGGATTTCCATCATGAACCAAGGCAAGGGATCGTCCTTACCGCTTCGATACAATCTAGCTCATGTCTCAGGCAAGCGCGCAGGCAAGCCTTGGATCGTCAGGGCCGGTCCACACGGAGTGTCTTAAAATGCCTGAACACTGCGTTTCCCCGCACTATGGGGCATAAACTGGTCATACACCGACCAAACCATCGGCCCTGTAGCAACCGATATAACCGAGGCGCCTCGCTATCCATCATCAACATAAGTAAAATGTCCGGGCGTGTAAATCCCAAAAAACCACTCCTAGCTAGAAGGAAACGCATGTCCTCCCTGAAGTCCTCTCCCGTTTCTGGCTCATACCGGGGTGTGAGGCCGGCGAATCAACGCTAAACACAAAGCTAGCTATTTAAAGCCATGCTTTGATCATCAACCACAACGATCTGCTTTTCAACAAAAGCTTTGATCACAACATCTATGCATGTCACGTCGTCAATCTACAACGTCAGACACACATCCATTTACAAGACCGTTCTGGGTCTAAACGAAACCGGAGGCACCTTATTCCTCTCCCGTATGTCTAATACAGGAGAGAGGCCCTCGCACATCCGAACGATCAACAAGTACATCCGGACGACAACCACTGTAACACCTTTAGGGCAACAACTCCCATCAAAGGCATCAGTAGCCATCATTCGATGTGAAGATCCTCGGTCTTGCACCGTCTCCATATCTTCGACTTCTAACCATCGACCAATTATTTGAAATGAGAATTAACTCGGCCTTTTCAAATAATTCACGTATATTTAGAATTTCAAACCAATTCATTTCAATGGTTAAATTATCTGACATCCATAATTCAGTTCATTAATGTAATTTTCACGTCAAACACATTCAACAATCAAATATCCTATAAACCAAGTAAATTCAGTTTATTTCTATTCCATATCGTTTATAATATTTTATAACGATTTGTCGCTATTTTTATAGCCAATTTATTCAAACGACGCTTCAGGCCATAATGCGGCCATGGCGCTGTTTTCATTCAGATTTGAATTTAACATTTCACAAAATCTAACTGTTGGATCTTTACAAATTTGGTGTCGTTGGAAAGATATTTCCAAAGCGGACCCAACGGTTTTGGTTTCGAGAAAATCCAAAGGTCGGATCTCCCGCAATAATCGTTTAAAATCACGGTTTCAAAATACGAACTACAGCTTCGTTATTCGATTTATTTTAATTATATATATATATATATAGATAGATATAATCCGTTCTTCGATTTCCACACCATTTCATTTCATATATGTGATAAAAATAATATTTTATCCAACAAATATCTATTTCAACACATGACTATTTTTAATACTTCATATATATATATGTGATTTTTATTGTTAAAACGATTTATTTAAAACATGTATATTTTTAGCGATTCCTATATATAATAAAAATGTGCTTTTTATTGTTAAAACAATTTCAAACTTGAATATTTTATATACTTCACATACATGATAAAAATGTAATTTTTACTGTTCAACCATTTTATTCGTCATATAAATGTTTTTCCAACACATGAATATATTTCAATACATGAATATAAATCAAACACAGGAATATTTCAGAAAATTTCGGCAGCATAACGGCAAGGGGTTTAAAACCGGCACCGTCTCGAGTACGGCTCCTCGCACTACCTTACGCCTCGCAACGTTCCCTAAGGGGCTTATCCTTATAATCTAAATATTTCGATCATTTTCATATCACAATGAATATTTCCGCAAACAATTCCAATTTTGTTTCAACCACAAACAATCATTATCAACCATTCGCATTTATCAACCAAATTTCACGTCAACCAAAATCCAAACAATCACAATCAATATATATCGTCCATAGTCTATGGACGAGGGGAGTACGTATATATAGATAAATGTATATAAATATATTTATATTTCATTTCAATTCCATTCACCGCACATATGATTTTTACAACGTATATATAACTTATACATCGCACATACAACTTATACAACGCTTATACAGGAGGTGTACAACGCTTATATAACTTATATATCGATCGTATAATTTATACATCACCATTCCATATCGTTTATAATTTAGAAATCTCACATTGGGTTCCACTCCTTCAAAAATGTAGGAAGCTCCAAAAATTCTCCGATCTCTTCTAAAATGTAGAAGACTCCACACGAGTCCAATGTCTCTTGTTTCATTAGATTTCGACAACATAGCAAAAAGATATGATTTTTATCGTGAAGTCAAAATCCGTAGCGCTTTTAAAGTGTTATTTCCTTTTCAAAATAAAACATCCGTTACCTGCTAACGAGGTTCAAAACTAGATTTTTGATTTTCGTGTAAACCGTTGAATGAGAGGTCGATCAGGTTGTGCTGCGTCGTAGAGCTTGGAGTCGCGCTCCTGCAAGTGGTGGAGGCACCCAATTTGATCAACCAGGGAGGGCACGACGGCGGCTGAAAATGGTGAAGTTTGGGGCGTCGATTCTCTTGTACACGCGACGAGAGGAGGAGAGTGGTTGGTACTGATTTGAAGAGGGAGGCGAGCTCTACAAAAAGTTCAACTGGAGCTAGGGTTTTTACTGCATGGATTCTCCAGATAAGAGGAGAGAATGTGGTAGAGGGTTTCCGTTGTCGAGATCTGGAACGGGGAGAGAGAAAGTAATTTTCTTTATTTTTTTAATTTATGAATGAATTTTTCTGATTGGTCTATGTTTATATAAGTTCAAAAATATCTGTTTTTCCGAACGAACTCCAATTCAAACCCAACGACTGTCGCTCCTAGCTAAATACCCCTATTCCGAACACAATGGAATATGTTTCGTAGGCCCATTCGACTGTTTCAGCCAGTTATTCTTCAAATCAAAATATAAAACATTCAAATATGGATTTGAACGTACATTTCAATTTGTCGGGGCCACATAACGATCCCAAAAATTCCAGAAAAATAGATCTAGCTATGTTTGGACGATACAATCCCAACAAAACTGATTTCGTCGAATTTGGAGACCGTTTGAAAAATGGCCATTTTCGGGTCGATCCAAATTGACTGAAATTTACCAAACATATTTTCCTTTGCCACTCTCACATGTTAACTCCATAATTTGACATCCCGGATCCAACGAAAGTGGTTTCGTCAAAAACGAAGGTCGTTTGCAAAATGTCTATTTTCAAGGGCTAAATGAACTCCATAGCGACCTTTCTGAAAATTCATTTGGCCATAACTTTTGATTCCCGCTATGAAATCTCGATTTTTTAGATTCGTTAGAAAGATATTCATAAATGGATTTTAATATTTTTGGTTTCACTAAAATCCGATTTATTTTGAATCCTGTACAGTCAATCAAAGTTCGAATTCAAATTTTCAAACTACCGCGCCATTTCAAGTCCTGTTTTATAGTTAAAATAAATATATTAGCTATGACTTCGATCCAAATAGATTTTTGGTCGTCATTATTTAAAATAATTTATTTTAAATATTCAAAATCTACTAAAATAGCCAAATTAAAATTTTTTAAATTGGTTCTGATTTTCCGGGTTGTTACATTATCACTCAGTTGACTTTTCAAATACAGACACTCGATAACACTGTTTTTGTCTTCATCTTCAATCTTCACAGTTTTCTGTCAGTCCTGTCTTCATACCTGTCACAAACACAAGAACACGCACAGTAGACTGCAACAAAAATAAAATTCAATGCAAAAAAATAAAATTTTGTTTTTAAATTTTATTTGCCTCAGAATTACAGTGTGTTTCTCATCATTTTTCTATACTTGGTCTGATATGCAAGGATAGAAAAACTTGTCTAATGGCTGCATGTACACACATGTATAAATATACACGTGTGCACTGCCTCGCCAATCAGCGAGCAACTTAGGAGTAGCCACATGGACCATCTCGACTCAGTGCATACATGAAAACAACTCAATATAAAGTCAACAATAATCAATGTGGTCGAGCACAAGTAAACATGGAATGGTCGATCCAAAAGTGCAAACAAACATACAAAGCCAAAGTGGTCGAGCCAAGTTCAAACACAAATGGTGTTGCAAGGCAGCAAACATGTGCAAGCCTACGGTCAAATTCATGTGATCAAGATGGAGTAGTCGAGTATGTTTAAACATGGCCAAAGAAATTTTATAAAGCAGCATAATCATGGTTGAGTACAAAGTGAAAATACAAATAAAAAACAACACATGGTGCAACTCAAAAGTGCTCAGCAATTCTAATCAAACAAATATGGTCAAAATGCTTTCAGCAAAACAATGGTGTAATCATATATGGGTGAGCAAACATAAACTGTAATGGTAACAAGGTGATGTGGTAAATTCAATATGGTCACATTCATGAATGGTAATCAAGTCCAAACACAACTAGTCGAGACAGAAAACTGGTAAAGCAGACTCAAGCAATGCAGAGTATTTGAGCTCAAGAGAGTGGACAAAGTTTTAGTCTGGCAGAATATGGAGAAGCACATGCAAGTTTTTATTAATGTATGGGTGAAAACAGTGTGCATTTCAGTTGCAATGAATATTTTTTTTTCAAGCAATATGCTCAAACCAGAAGTCAAGTGCAATATAGTACAAATCAAGGCAGTGAGCAACAAGATGGAAACATTCAGCAATACTAGTAGTGTGGTCGAGGCAGGACAAAGATAAGGGTTTTTAGACAACATATAAATGGGGCAGGAATACATAAGTTTATGAAAGCATAGAAAATCAGCAAGAAAATGTTCATCAATATAAAATAGCATGTGCAAGTAAAGATTGTAACAAAGTATATGGTACAACAACAAAACTGGAGTGGTGCACATAACTATGGACAAATACAATAACACAGTTGTATAGGAGCGGCAGTTATAATGGGATGTACAAGCTTGCAGCAACTCAAAGCTAAATAGACAACATCAATGTCTTAATAGGGTATCTCCAGAAAATCAAACTAATTCAAAGCCGAAGTTTTCAAAAGCCTTAAAAAAAATTCACGAATTCAAAGCTGAAGTTTGAAAATTTCAAAGTTCACGAATTCAAAGCCGAAGTTTTCAAAAGCCCCAAAAAAAAATTCACGCAATAATCGTAGACCAAATCTATTTACAAAATCAGAGATTTTATGGATCCTAAGTCCTATAAATACACCAATCATCACAGGCTTTAAATCATCCAAGTTCGAACAAGCTAAAAGAAAAAATTCGAATTAAATTCATACCAGTAAAAAGGAGGTTACTTGGATCCAAATCAACTCTCATAAACGTTCGATCACAGAAGAGGATAGCCACTGAATAACTCGAGATCATCACATGAGAAAGCGATGACCTCAAATTGAAGAGAATCGAAACCCTAATCGCCACTTTAATCTTCAGAAGGAAACCCTAGATTGAAAAACCAATGTCGCCATTATTTTAAAACAAAGGAGATCGGGTCAAAGAAAGAAAAAGGGGGTAGAGCAAATAGAAGATGGCCGACCAATATTACTTAAGGGGTTAGAGGAATTTATTTAACTAGGGTTTATATTATAAGGGTTATAAATTGTTTTTATTCGTTTTTAAATTTCCAATTTGTAATCGAGTATAGTTTTCTAGTTTTCTCTAAAATTAGGGAGATAAATTACGGGATTTGTAATTCAGGGAAATCTAGTTTCGGGGATAGAAACTAGTGCAGGGTTTTGAGCGTAGGGTTAAGAACAGTTGGAGCGTGTGTTGCGAGTTTATAGGGGAATGTAAGCATAGAGATTGTTTTAACTCCTAGTAGAAACCTTGGGGAATGCAGCAGTAGGCAGGGTTTTGCCGAAGCTGGGTATATCTGTGTGTTATTTATTTTCCGCATTTATGCTGATTATTATCTATGCAGTTATCATTTAATTACTTAGCAAAAATCTGCAATTAACCCTATTCACCCCCCCTCTAGGGTTAATTTAGATCCTACATTATCTTCCATTCCAAATCACCGATTCTCGGATATTCTATTCTAATTTACATATTTATACTCTCCGCATTCTAAAAACTCTAAAATTCAAGTTACTTGTTGGATCATTGAAATTATTTCGTATCCCTTGATTCAATAAGTAACACACTTCCTTCAATCTTCCCATACATATCAAATACTTGAGGATAAGATTATAGGAAGGGTGTACTTAACTGTTGGCTATTCAGTGTTGATACAAGAATACATTCACAAGTCAAAACTCTTTTGTAATTTGTGAAATCCTGTGTGGGTGCTCAGGTGGTGACATCCTTGTTGGTGCTCGAATGTATTGTGACCTATTCCTCTGGGTTAAAAGAGGGCGTTGTTAGTGAATTCCAAAGAGGAGCTTGGGGACTGGACGTAGGACGGGAAGACCGAACCAGTATAAAATTCCTAGTGTCTTTACTTATTGCTTTTATTTATTTGAGATATTCTATCTAGCTTAGTTTTACCTGCATAACTACTGTGTTAATCTAAGTTAGTATATCCTAGTTATTTCCGCTTAAGTCCATATACAAAGATCCTTAAAGTCATACAAGACTTTTCAGACAACAATAGTATGGGTGGAAATGACAGAGTGATTGTGGCATGGGATCCTAATATTTGAGAATTAGATAAATATTTCATTGACTATCAATATATACACTATAATTTTAAAAACAAAGGTGGCCTTCATATAAATATCACTTTTGTATACGCATATAACAGTGAGATTGATGGGAAATGTTTATGGAATCAATTAGATCTCTTAAATAATAAAATAATCAATTCTTAGGTTATTCTAATTGATCTCAACATTGTTATGCATTTGACTAAAAAAGAGGGGGAGGGTGATTCCTTTTAAAAAATTGGAATTATTTTCTAGTTTTTTTTTTACTAAAAACACGATTAATTGAACCATTTATTTCTAGTAAATTCATTTGGAAATATGGAGAGTTTAAAAACGTTCATTGTAAATTGGACAAAAATTTTTGTAATAAAAACTTTGTTAAAAATTTCCCCAGCTTTAGGTCTTCAATTTTAGCTCAAGGCACTAATTATCATACCCTCTACTTATAGCCTTAACTTCTAATCATAATGATAAAGTTAATTTTCCTTTTATTTCAAGAATGGGTGGAAATATGACTCAAAATAAAAAATATTATTGGCAATAGTTTTAGTATTAGTTATTCTAGATTTGCCGGATTTAAATTAAAAAAAAACTTTTTGCAAACACGAAAAAGAACATAAAAATTTAGAACAAGAATAAGAAGAAAAATAAAATTAATATTCTTAGATATGAATGTTTGAGGTTGCAAGCCAATTTAGATTGTGATGGCTCAAACTGCCTGAATGCTAATAATTTCTTTAATATTCAAAAAGATTTAATCAAAGAGTTACATGCTGATGCTATGAATTTAAGACAAAAAGCCAACGTGGGCTGGATTACTAGTGGTGATACACCTATAAGTTTTTCTATGCCAAAATGTCTTGCAGATATAGGAAAAATTCTAGATCTGAAAGGTAAGGTTATAAATTACTTTGATAAAATTAAAGATGAAGCCATCACCTATTTTACTTATCAGTACAGTTCCAATGATAATGCAGACAATTTCCATTTTATTGCTATAGAATCTGTTTTGCTTCCAAGTATAGTGAAATTTTGTTAGCCTGGATATATTTAGATTTAATTAAGAAAAATGTATTTAATGCTAAAGATGGTAAAAGCCCTGGCCCAGATGGGTTTGGGGCTAAATTTTAACAAGTTGTTAAGATATTAAAACATCACTATGTAATGTTGTTAATGAATTTTTCTATCTAAATAAATTCTTAAAAGCATGAATCATACTTTTATCACTTTAGTCCCTAAGTGAAATCCCTAATTGTTTAGGGAATTACAGACCTATAGCCTGTTGTAATTTTATTTACAAAATTATTGCTAACTTTCTTAGTAGTAGGATAAAGATTTTCTTAAAGTACCTTATTTCTGAAAATCGATCTGCCTTATTCCTGACGGACTTACTACTGTAAATACTTTATTAGCACATGAGTTGCTTAGGATTTCAACCATAATGAGAAGAATATAATGTGTGTTAGGTCGATCTTCAAAAAGACTTTGATATAACTAATAGACTCTTCATCGTTCATATGATGAAGTAATTTGGTTAATGGTCATTTTTGTAACCTAGTTAAGGAGTGCATATGTAATATATCATATTCCATTCTTATCAGTGGTTTCCCTTGTGGATTTGTACATCGTAACAGAGGAATTAGGTAGGGGGATCCACTTCCTCCTTACTTGTTCATTATAGCTATGAAATGCTTTACATTACATATGGCATGGAGCTTCTTAATAAAAATATCAAGCCTATTAATAATAATACTCCATGCATCTCCCATTTATCATATATTGAAGATGTTCTTACTTTTTTAAATGCTGATTTAAAAAATGCTGAGGTCATTAAGAACATTTTTGATAATTTGAAATTTTTTGCTGGGCTTCAGGTTGGTAGCAAATCAAAAGTTTATTTTAGTAAATATTGCAGTAATAAAGAGGAAATTTTAAACTTGCTAAAATTTCAGGATGGTGTCCTCCCTGCTAAATATCTGCTCTTACCATTGAGTACAAATAAAATAAAGGATACTGATTGTTTCAAGCTTCATTATATTATTCATAGCAAAATAAATCATTGGTCTAGTAAGTTACTATCTATAACAAGTAGATTAGAAATTACTCACACAGTCGTCACAACAGTTATCCTATATTAGATATAGTCTCGTAACATCCCCACTAAGGCTATGCATAAAATAGAAAAAACTTGTGCTAATTTATTTGAAATGGAAAAAGTTGATTAGAGTACTATTACCAAATCAAAAGAAACAGGGGGCTTAGGACTTAGAAACTATAAGGATTTAAGCAATGCACGTAATTTAAAACTTTTTTGGAAATTCATAGAGGGTAAATCTCTTTAAGCTAGATGGATGAAAGATAATTACACAAGAAAGTTTTTTTTTGGAATATTCCTATTGAGACACATTATTCATTTACTTGGTAAAATATTCTAAGGAATAGGGAAATGTGCTCCAAATTAATAGTGAGAAAATTTAAAGATGGCAAAAATACTAATCTATGGTTCGAGCCATGGCTATTTGGTAACTCTCCTTTTAATTTATTAGGATGGAACGATCTTTATCTTTTAGGGGGATCAGACCTCAAAGTTGAATATATAATTCAAATTCTTCTTGGGAAACTAATTATATATATAGTTCATACGAACTTTACAGCTAATAGCAGGGATCCGGTAGTCTCTTGAATTCCTATGCATTATTTCTGTTATGTAAGCCCGCTTAGCTCAGAGGTTAGAGCATCGCATTTGTAATGCGATGGTCATCGGTTCGAGTCCGATAGCCGGCTTTTTTCTCTATTGATTTTTCCATAATTGAAAATCTCTCCATTTCTACAAACGTTGAGTCACTAATCTATTATTTTGTGGTAATTCTAAAAAAAAGTTGATTAGATCCAATTAGATTTATAGGATGGGAAGTTGGTCAGATCTAGTATGAATCGTACATGGACGATTGTTGGACTCGGCGGCTCTCTTAGGGTTCCATCATCTGGGATCCCTGGGGAAGAGGTACAAGTTGGCCCTTGCGAATAGCTTGATGCACTATCTCCCTTCAACCCTTTGCTTTGAGCGAAATGTGGCAAAAGGAAGGAAAATCCATGGACCAACCCCATCGTCCCTACCTTATAAATCATCCAGCTGCTCGGATTTTTTTTACCTTTATCAATAAAATTGTTATTGATAGAAGCATTACTGTGGACAGCTGGGAATGGAGGCTTAATGTCAATAATAAATTCTCATTTATAAATACATGGAATTACATAAAAGGGAACGAGAGTGAAGTAGACTGGCATAATGTAATATGGAATAAAGCTAATTGCCTTAAAATGCGCCACTGCTCTTATTTTGTAGTTATAAACGGACTCCCTACTTGAGGTAGATGTGTAAAGTGCTATAATACAGGGAGTAATATTTGTTTATTCAATAAATCAGAGGTTGAAAATATTGATCATCTTTTATTTGGGTGCTTATATTCTTTATATATATGGAACATTGGAAAAAACAAGCTGAATATAAATCAAAGCATTCAAATGCAAAATTTAAGGGAACGTATCATGCAAATCCAAAAAAACATTCAAAGGCAATAAAACTTCTTTTAACTTACAATATGCTAACCACTATTATTTACTTTATTTGGAAAGAAAGGAACAAAAGACTTCACAATGGAAATGAATCAAGATGCATTCAAACTTGGAAAGCAATTGAAACAGAATTCAATATTCTTTTTGTAAATCCAACAAAAGCATCAAGAATATATCTCAATCTCATTTTTAAAACTAATGTGATTTAGATGTTATGAGGAAAGGGTGGAGAATGACCTTCTTAGCAATAAAAATTCTAATGGAATTTTTTGTGGTAGAGATAACCAATATCTTTTTAAAGACAAAGTTATCAATAATAGGAGAATCTCATACTACTCCAAGTATTCTTCATCTGACTTCCTGAAATGGGAAAAGTGCAATATATATCAAGACAGAAATCAAACCTATAAAGGGAGTAATACTTATATGTTCAATTTGAATAGTTCCAGTATAGAATAAACTATAAATGAAACTCATGCTTTACTTGAAAATTGCAGGGAGAAATCTAACATCTCCAATAGTGATCCAAATAGAGCTATGCTGAAGGGAAAAGGCATCCTCCAATAGCACCCAACCGACTCCCTTTTTGGGTATTCAAAGTAAAAAATAATGGCCTGTAAGGGAAGTAACAAGGAAAAATTCTCAATTTTTTCCTAACAATAATTTTTTTCCAAACAATATGATAATTAAAGAGGATATTTTTTACCTGTATATGAAGGATATTGTAGTAGATCCTCAACAATGATCCAAGCGAGCTGATTAAAAGTAATTTAAAGACTACTCATCAATTCAATTTTTCTAATCAAAGTACAAATGATGATATTTACTTTAACATGTTAGATAATCAACTACACAACTTATCGGAATGCAAAGGGGAGAGTTCAGATACGAAGGAACAGGCTCCAGAATTAATAACTCTTGCTCCTGACTGACAAATTGAAAGATAAAACCTTAGATCTACATCTTCTAAGTACCCGAAAGCAAAACAAAGATATTTCGAAGCCCGATTTAGATCTTCCTCCTCATTTGATACTCTATGAGGGACTTTGATTAAAGCTTACGCCAAAAACAAAGTTTATGGGAAGAACAATGGGAACATCAAGCACAAAAATGATATGGAAGTTAGAAAACCAGCATGAGATAATGATTTTTTAAAGAAATCGTTCCCTAGCTTTTGAAAAGTTTAGTAGCCATGCCTTAATTTAATTTGTTAGGGTTTTGTTATGTATGTTTGTTCGGTTGCAGCTTGTTTTGTTTTTTTATTCGGTTGTAATATTACCCCTTCAGGTATCGGGCCTTGGGCCATGTATTATTTACTACTTTCAAAAATAAAACTCAATTTTGAAATATGACATGCTTCAGACGATAAAAGGTTTTATACAAATAAATGAAAAGAAGAAACCTATAAATAACAAATGAGCATCAATATTTTAGCATTCAAACACCTACATTTTTTTTCATTTTATTCACCTTAAAAAATGTACATGCTGGGAACAATCTAAACATTTTAGGGACTTAACGATCTCTAATAAAATTATTTACCTTGAAACCCCGCACTTAGTTCTAAAAAATTTCACCTCCTGCTAATGATACCTTTGCATAATTTGTTACTAGGATATAAAAATTACTAATTTTGAAATTCCACATCGAATTTACAAAAATTACCATTTGAATGTGCGTATGTTTCTGTGAGGGGTAGTGGTTAGGTGGTGTTTGTTTGTTAATTCATTCAAGTAACCAATAAAATTAGTTGATTCCAAGCACTTCAATAATAATTGTTTTTCATGAGTTCAAAATTAAATCTTTTTCGGGTTACATGAAAAACAGGTCTATCTCTTTATATACGTGAAATAGAATAAATTTGAAATTAAAATTTATATGTCAAGAATAGGTAGAGAGAAGCAACAAATATGACATGCGCTAAAATTGAAGGATGTTATGTAAGATCACTTTACGCTTTGGTGTGTCCATGTATTACACTTCAGTATTATGATATATGTATAAGGTTATAATTATTATTAGATTATAAGACCATAAAACTAAACATATATAGGTGATGGTAGAACAAGATGCACCAACACCAACCACTCCAACACAAAAAAAAAAGAATTTATTTCGGTGGATCTTGATTTATTAATTATTGGAAAAAAATTCTAGGTAGTTCGAAATATGAGAATAGTATTTAGTTCTCTTGTAACAACCCGGATTTTCAGAACCAATTTAAAATTTTTATTTCAGCTATTTTTAATGGATTTTGAATATTTAAAATGATTTATTTTAAATAATAATAATTTAAAATTTATTTTAAATTGAAGTTAGAACGATTAAATTTATTTTAATTATAAAACGAACTCGAAATGGCATGGTAGTTTGAAAATTCGATTTTAAATTTTAAATGAATGTACATAATTCAAAATAAATCGGATTTCAGTAAAACAAGAAATACTTGAATATGTTAATTATATATTTGTAAAGAATGTGAAAAATTGAGATTTCATAATATAAATTGAAAGTTATGCCTAGTTTAAAATTCAAAATAGTCGCTATGGAATTTATATATATTTTAAATAATATATAGCCCTTAAAAATAGCCATTTTTCAAACATCCTCTGTTTTCGACAAAACCACTTTTGTTGGATCCAGAATGTCAAATTATCGTTATATTCCAATCTTCATAATTTTTGGAACTAATATGTGAGCGTGGTGAATTTAAACGCGTTTGGTTTTTAGTTTGAATTTAATCGACCAGAAAATGACCATTTTTCAAACGGTCTCCAAATTGGATGAAATTAGTTTAGTTACGACCGTATCATCAAAACATAACTAGATTTATTTTTCTGGAATTTTTGGAGTCAGTATGTGGCCCCGGTAAATTAAAATGTACGTTGAAATCAATTTTGAACGTTATATTAATTTATATTTTAATTTTTATTTTAATTTTGATGAAAACTGATAGAAATGGTCGAATTGGCTTACGGGATATATCCCATTGTGTCCGAAATGGGGGTATTTGGCTAGCGGTGACAGTCGTTGGGGTTCGATTTGGAGTTTGAATGTAAAACTAACTTTTTGGAATTAATGAAATAATTAAATAAAATATATAAAAGGGTATAACCCTAATTTTTTGCTTAGAAAAAAAATCGCTCCCCTTTGCTTCAAAATCCCGTCACCTCTCAGCCTAGGCCGCCGCCACCTTTGATCGACCATCGCCCCAATCGCCTCCCTCCCCCCGGTTGGCTCCTCCTCCTCCTTCCACCAGCGAACCCCCAAGCCTTCCTCCGCCCAAATCAAGCCGCCGCCACACCCCTGGGTCCACCACTGGCCAGCCGCGACCTCCCTATACCACCAACAACCCGACGCCCATGTAACACCGCGTATTTTCTATAAACATTAAAGTAATGAATTATAGAATAATGGATTACAAATGTGAGAATTAAAGGAAACGGGTTACGCCATTACGTTCATCTCAGATTTCTTCTTGAGATAGAGTCTGAGTTTGCATAAACTGGACTCTGTATGAAAGAGTTATGACCTTCAGAAGATTCAAGAATTTAAATAAATAGCTCAGATTAAAGTTCAGAAAATTCAAATTTCGAAATCAGAAGCAGAAGCGGGCTGGGCGGGAATTTTCCCGCCCAAGGCCAGGTCGACCAGGGGGTCGACCTCCCGCCCATACAGGTCGACCAGGGGTCGACCTCCCCATGGGGTCAGATCTGAAAACCTGACGTGTTTCTTTGTGTGATGAGTTGCTGTGTCATTAGGGCTTGTGTGGCAAGTTCTGGTTGGTTCTCTTAGGTTTGAATTGCTTTGATTGACCCTAGGTTTATCTGATAGCTCCTATTAAATCAAACTTATATTTAAGCAACCTAAATCTAAACCCTAAGCGACACAAAAATATTCCTAAGACCGTCATGCTGTCAGTACTCAACCTAGAGTAGCCGCCATTCTCCTTCAACTAGAAAGCAAGTTAGGAATTACAAATCAAATCTAATTCAACTAAGAATATTCAACGTCTACAACAAAAGAGAGCTATTTAATTTCAGAATACAGATCCCAGAACATAAGACTAGTCTCCTTTTTGTAAGCTCAGTTATCATTTAGACCTAAATGATATTAGAATCGTGACTAAATAACTGGATGTAGAACAATGCCTACTGTAAATTTATGCCTATCCTTTTTGTTAAAACTGAATTGATTAAGGCTATGACTCTTATCATGTTAAGTTTGTGATCATGTTGTATGTAATTTGATGATAAATTTTAAATGCTTGGCAGTGAATACATATGTTATATAATTTGGCAATGGCATATATGTTGTGTAATTTAACGATGACATATCATGTTGTATAATTTGGCGATGACATATCATGTTGAATAAAGTGGCGATAACATATTATGTTGTATAATTTGGCAATGTCATATCATGTTGTGTAAATTGGCGATGACATACCATGTTGTATAATTTGGCGATGACATTTCATGTTGTATGATTTGGTAATGCCACCTATATGTTATATGTCAATTTGGGAATTTCGCTATGTTTATGCAAGTTCAACCATGTTCACATATATGACTAGAACTACATGCTAATTTGCAAGTTCACAACCGCATGCCTAATTTTAAGTTTATGTAGTTCTATGTAAAACCCCTATTTCACGATTCATGTTGAGTAGAACTAAATTCGCAAGTTCATAATTAAATGTATATTGTTCTATGCCAAATTCATATGACATATGTGTAGTTAGATCCATATTTTTATGATGTTGGAATTATTACATATTCCTCTTTTTTTCCCCTTTTGTGCATAAGTTAGGCTATCTATCGAGCCTAACATTTTATGTGATTTATGCAAACGTTTAACGGGGGTAATGTTGGGGAAAAAACATGAAATTACATATAATTGGCATATTTGGCTCATAAATATGTAAATGTTTTATGGCATAAAGTGGTATAATTTTTTATACCTAAAATTATGAACTTGATTTAAAAGGGAAAGTGGGTCTTGACTTGAATGACAATAATTTACATATAAATATAAAGAGGTAAATATGTAAATTTAGAAAAGACGAATATGCCTAACCCGAGGTTAGATTGAGTTACGGTGTAAGACTGCCCGAAACCGCCCGGCACATCCAACAACCATAACAATATATATCTCATGTGAGAGGTTAGTGCATCGATCCCAAAAGAACCCGAGGTTAGACTGAGCTGTGGTGTAAAACTGCCCGGACCCGACCGGCAAATCCAGTGACCGCAACAATACCTGTCTAATGTGAGTGGTTGGTGCTTTAATGAATGAATTAAAGCTAAGTCAGGGATGGTAGGGTTAAGTTAATTAAGGCAACACTTAACCAATATAATATGTTAACTAAACTGATGGGTGGGATTAAGTTAACTTGAACACTTAACCAATTTCACATGTTGATTAGGAAACCCTAGTAATGGGGACCCATTTCAGCAGTAACCCACATAGATGTATCATGGTACCCTGAACTAGGCAGGGTGGGGCACAATTACTGGGCTGATTATAAGCGGTCAAAACAATGGCGGTTGGTGCGTTAGTGTAGGTTCCGACGGAGTACGGGCGTGCACATACTCCGGAGTGGAAAAAGCAGGCACTGGGCATCAGTAGTTATACACTGTGCATCTTGAATCGTGTCAGGTTGCCACTGTAGGATTTGGTACACCCCATGGAGGGACCAGCATAGGTATCTACAATCGAGCAGGGCCGTATGACACAAGTTTTAAATGCGTGCGAGTAGGAGCCGATCGATAAAAAGGGATCACTGGGTTTGAACTCATGATGATGATTGAAATATCTAGTAGGTGCAGAGAATATGATTTTGAGTGCGATAGTATGATTAGTTTATCTTGCCTTGTTTGTCTTGCCTTATCCTATGTTACCTTATTTCTTTGTTATTGTCCTGCATCCAGCTTATTCAAGTCATGGTTCTCTTACCAGTTTACATGCTGAATAATTACTGGACTTACCAGACTTATGTCTGATCCATTTTCTTTCGCTCTCTTTTCTTCCGTTCCCCCCCTCAGGTAACCAGGAAGGGAATAACTTAGCTTAATTTGGACCATTCATCTTTCCAAGCTTGAAGACTCTGTGATGTACAGCTTGGAACCTCTTATCTTTGGCTATGGCTTTGGACACACTACTACTTGGGGATTTATGCAGTTTTATTTTGTTTTATGCTTCTTTATGTTATAATCATGACAAAGATTTTGATGTAATGATTTGGAAGTTGTTTTGAGACAGTTTGCTAAAATGTTTTTGTTATGAACCACGTATGAAATGAAGTTAGTTTTTCCGCTGCTTATATATGTCTGTTTTGTAAATTATCTGTGTCTTTTACCTATAATGCTCGACCAAAGTTCAGGCATTCCCTTTGTGAGTAGCCTTAACGGAGGTGGGGCGTTTCACGTGGTATCAGAGCAAAGGTTTACCAGATCAGATTAAAAAAAAAATTGAAAACTGTTTTTCAAAAAGAAGTTTAAAGAAGCAATTTTCAAGAAAAAGTGTTTTATTTTAAAAAAGGCATAATCCCCCAAAAGCTATATGCACTATCTTTTTATCCTTTGTTTTGAATCATTCCTTTTTCGTTTCAGCATGTCTGGGGACATTAACCTTCCAGAGGGCGTGCCTGTACCTAGTTGGTTCAGAAGGTACCTAGAGGCTAGGGCTAATGTCGCAGGCCCAACAGACGTTCCTCCTCCCCAGCTGCAGCGGTTCCTCCTCCTCCTCCGCGTGCAGATGCTTTCTAAAAATATGTAGGGACTTTCGAGCCATGGGTGGAAAGAACTTCAATGGAAATGAATCCTTCGTGGAAGCAAGAAACTGGCTCAAAGGAACTGAGGATTTGTTTGTTATCTTCGAAGTGGATGATAGGCAGAAGATACAGTTGGCCGTATGGTTGCTTAAAGACGAAGCCTCCTATTGGTGGGAAGTTACTAATGCTGAAAGACCAGTTGAAACTTGGATGGTTTTCAGAATGAGGTTTGAAATGAAATTCCTCTCACAAGCTGAACGAAGCCTACAGATGGAGAAGTTCTTAGCTCTCAAACAGGGAAGTGTGTTGTTCAAGGAATACGTTAACCAATTCAACTAGCTGGCTAGGTTCGGATTGGAGTTAGTGAACACTCCACATAAGAAGGCTCTCTGTTTTGTTAAAGCATTGAATGAGCCACTGCACAACGTAGCTATGTCCCATATACCTATGGGTGCAACTTATGAGAGACTGGTGGACATGGCGCTGTTACAAGAGGAAGGTAAGGTTGGCAAGAAAGAGACAAAGGTGGAAGTACCTCAAGATAAGAAAGTGGAAGGATCACAGAGCAAGAAGACAGATTCCAAGAAGGGAAAGAAGAACAACAAACCCTGTGACAAGAGGAAATGTAATTTTTGTGGCATTCCTGGACATTTGGTTAAGGACTGCAGAAAGAAGAAGAGGAAGATGGGTGGTTGTTTCCATTGCGGTGAGACGGGACACATGGCTAAGGACTACCCAAGAAAGCAAGGGTAAGGGTAGAGAGATGGATCTACTTCTGGAGGGCAGGTTCACGCTCTCACGGCACCTCCGCAAGAACAAGGTAGAAATGTTTCCGTTGAGAGTTTAGTTTATCTTTTTGATCATCCTGTTCATACACTCTTTGATTCTGGCGCATCGCACTCTTCTATATCTATTGCTTTAGTTGAATCTCTGTACCTAGACACCAGTTTAGTAGAGGATCCCTTGGTTGTCTCAAATCCAATTGGGGGCTCAACTATTTGTCAATTATTTGTTTGGATTTGGAAATTTCTATACTAAGTGTTGGGTTTAGATGTAATGCCTATGTTCTGGGCTTCACGGGCTACGGGTTGATTCTAGGCATGGATTGTCTATCCAGTAATGGTGCCATCCTCGAATGTGAAAAGAGAGTGGTCAGACTCGTGACTCGCCTCGGTAACACTCTTGAAATTTCTTGTAATCCCATGAACTCTGTTATGATTAGCTATCTAGAATCTCTTGATGCGTTTGTTGAGAATTTGCAGTCTGTTAGAGTAGTCCATGAATACTCGGATGTCTTTGAAGAGGTGAAGGGGTTACCTCCGAAGCGAGAGATAGACTTCAGCATATACCTCGTTGATAATGTAAAACCCGTTGCTTTACTCGTCAGACACATGGCTCCAAGGGAGAGGAAAGAACTAAGCAAAAAAGTAAAAGAGTTGCTTGAGAAGGGGTTTATAAGGTGGAGTATTTCTGAATGGGGTGCTCTAGTAGTATTCGCAACCAAAGCGGACGGTTCACTTCGCCTATGCATTGACTATCGGGAGCTAAACAAGCTAACCAAGAAGAATGGGCACCCAATTCCAAGAATAAACAACTTGTTCGATCAACTTGTAGATGCATCTGTTTTCTCCCAACTAGATCTAGCTACCGGGTTTCATCAGCTAAGAGTGGCTGAAGACAGTATTTATAAGACCACGTTCAGAACCCCAGATGGTTTCTTCGAGTGGATTATTATGCCTTTCGGCTTGACAAACGCACCCGCTTATTTCGTTGACTTAATAAGCAGGGTGTTCAGGGAGTTCCTTAATAAGTTTGTGGTGGTCTTCGTAGATGACATTTTGATTTTCTCAAAGAGTGAGGAAGAGCATGCTCAGCATTTAAAAGAAGTCATGGATACTCTTCAATCACATCGGTTGAAAGCCAAATTCTCCAAATTCCACTTCTAGAGAGAGGAAGTAAGATTTCTTGGACATGTGGTATCGAAGGAAGGGTTAGCTGTGGACCCCACAAAAGTAGTTGCGGTGCAAGATTGGAAGGTTCCACGGAATGCGACCAAAGTCCGAAGCTTCCTCGGGCTAGCGGGCTTTACCGAAAATTCATCAAAGACTGCAAAAATCTCAGCTCCGCTTACAAGGTTGACGAAGAAGAACCTAACTTTCAATTGGGATTTGGATTGCGATGTTGCTTTCCAACGATTGAAAAGGGCTCTAATAACAGCCCTAGTTCTGACATTGCTGGATGGGAGCAAGATGTTTACCGTATACACGGATGCATGTGGTACAGGACTAGGTGATGTCTTGATGCAAGAAGGGAAGGTAGTAGCTTATGGTGGCAGACATTTGAAAGTACATGAGATAAAGTACCCAACCTACGATCTAGAGTTGGCTGCCATCGTCTTTGCGCTTAAGTCTCGGCGCCATTATCTCCTAGGTGAGAAGTTTGAATTGTAAACTGACCATAAATCGTTGAAGTACCTTTTCTCACGGAAAGATCTTAACTTGAGGCAACAAAGGTGGACGGAGTTCTTGGCATCCGACGATTTCGAGATTTCCTATACCCCTGGCAAGGGCAATGTAGTAGCAGACGCCTTGAGTAGAAAGAAGCTGACCTTAAGCCCTCTCTTTGTAGAAAGGAAGAGCTTGGAATACATAGCCAACTTTGACTTTAGACTCTCCATCGACCATGTGACTGGTTTGTTAGCATCACTAGAGGTGCGACCTACTCTTTTGGACTCAATAGGAACAGCGCAACGTGAAGACCCTCAGCTAGTTGATGTGATGGATAAGCTAATTAGGGGTGAGACTTTTAGTCACCTCAATAGATACTCCATCGATGATAAGGGTTGGTTGAGGCGTGATGCAAGGCTATGCGTCCCACAAGCAAGGGATTTGGTGAAGAAGGTTCCCGAAGAGGCACACCATTCCAAGTTGACCATACATAGGTGGAGACAAGATGTATAAAGACGTAAAAAGGGTTTTCTTTGTGAATGGCATGAAAAGGGATGTAGCTGAATTCGTCTCTAAGTGCTTAATATGCCATCAGGTGAAGGCAGAGCAAAAGAAGCCTGGTGGTTTGCTTCATCCTCTAGAGGTCCCACAGTGGAAATGGGATAGCATTTCAATGGACTTTATAAATGGGCTGCCTAGGTCAAGAAGGGGCAATACCAGTATTTGGGTAATAGTGGACAGGCTCACAAAAAGCGCTCACTTTATACCCGTTAAAAGTAGGAGGACTGCCTCATCTTTAGCATACATTTATCTTAAAAGATATAGTTCAACTCCATGGGATACCCTCCAGCATTGTGAGTGACCGAGATCCTATATTTACGAGCGAGTTTTGGAAGAGCTTGCAAGAGGCTATAGGCATACAGCTATGCTTAAGCACGACCTATCATTCCCAAACCGATGGTCAGACGGAAAGGGTGAACATAGTATTAAAAGACCTCTTGAGATTATGCATTCTTGACTTCGGAGGAACATGGGAGGATCATCTTCCTTTGGTGGAGTTTGCCTACAACAACAGCTACCAAGCCACCATAGGCATGGCACCCTTCGAAGCTTTATATGAAAGACCATGCCGATCATCGACTTGTTGGTAGGATTCTACAGACAAGCTCATACTTGGACCAGATATGATTAGAGAAACTTTAGAAAAAGTGGACTTGATATGAAGAAGAATGAAGACTACCCAAGATAGATAGAAGTCCTACGTAGATAAAAGAAGGACCGACCTTGAGTTTGAGGTTGGAGACAGGGTTTTCCTTGAAGTATCTCCTTTGAGGAACGTCGTTCGCTTCGGATCCGCAGGAAAGTTGGCACCAAGATTTGTTGGGCTGTTTCCTATCGTTGAAAGGATTGGAAAGATGGCTTGCAGAGTAGAGCTACCCGAAAGATTGGCTGGAGTTCATAATGTCTTTCACGTTTCTCACCTACGGAAGTGCTTACATGAGTCTGCGGAAGTGGTGGAACCAAGCATGTTAGAGGAAGTAGAAGTAGAACGAAAGGCGAGAGAAGAGTTCCAACTCGTATCTTGGGTACAGAAGTCAAAAAGCTACGCAACCGCAAAGTCAAACTTGTTAAAGTTCAATGGAGTGACGCTGAGGAAGACGCGACTTAGGAGACTGAGGCCAAGATACATGCAGCCTACCCTTTCCTTTTTTAGGGTACATCTTTGATCTCTTTTTCCTTAAGTTTGTTCATGCTCGTCTCTATCTTTTTAGTATATTCTCGATCCTTAGGTAAAAACCAATGGATGTAAACATGTATTTGAAACATGTTATGATTGATGGTTGCAAGTTGTTGCAAGTAATTGCTAGTGGTGGCTCATGGATGCATATACACACACATTAGGTGTTAAATCAGCTCAGTCACTTTCATATTGCATATGCAAATATGTACTTGTATATGATTTAAACTTGATGTGTTATCATGTGGATGTTGCATTTGTATGAATGATTGTGCACTCATATAGAAAGTATGATTAGGGATGATTGCATACATAATGGACTCATGGCACCGACATGACTTGCGTTAAGGAGGTCAACTGAATCAGTAGACCCCCTGATTTTGCATTAGATAAGGACATGTACACACACTATGCATATGATCATGAAGCATTAGAAGTCTTTTTAAGGACAATGGACGCCTTTAGTTAATGGATGAGTAGATGGACGATTGGATGGTATGATATACGTTCTCCTTGACTCGAAGATTTCGGGGACGAAATCCTTTAAGGAGGGGAGAATGTAACACCTCGTATTTTCTATAAATTTAAAAGTAATGAATTAAAGAATAATTGATTACTAATGTGAAAATTAAGGGAAATGGGTTATGCCATTACGTTTGTCTTGGAATTCTGCTTGAGATAGAGTCCGAGTTTGCGTAAATCGGACTCCGTATGAAGGAGTTATGACCTTTAGTAGATTCAAGAATTTAAATAAATAGCTCAGATTAAAGTTCAGAAAATTCAAATTTCGAAATCAGAAGCAGAAGCGGGCTGGGCGGGAATTTTCCCGCCCAAGGCCAGGTTGACCAGGAGGTCGACCAGGGGGTCGACCTCCCCCCATACAGGTCGACCAGGGGGTCGACCTCCCCCTCGGGTCAGATCTGAAAACCTGACGTGTTTCTTTATGTGACGAGTTGCTGTGTCATTAGGGCTTGTGTGACAAGTTCTGGTTGGGTCTGTTAGGTTTGAATGGATTTGATTGATGCTTGGTTGATCTGACGGCTCCTATTAAATCAAACTTCTATATAAGCAACCTAAATCTAAACCCTAAGCCACACAAAAATATTCCTAAGACCGTCATGCTGTTAGTACTCAACCTAGAGTAGTCACCATTCTCCTTCAACTAGAAAGCAAGTTAGGAATTAAAAATCAAATCTAATTCAACTAAGAGAATTCAACGTCTACAACAAAGGAGAGCTATTTAATTTTAGAATACAGATCCCAGAAGACGAGACTAGTCTCCTTTTTGTAAGTCCGGTTATCATTTAGACTTAAATGTTATTAGAGTCGTGACAAAATAACTGGATGTAGAACAACGCCTAATGTAAATTTATGCCTATCCTTTTTGTTAAAACTGAATTGATTAAGACTATGACTCTTACCGTGTTAAGTTTGTGATCATGTTGTATGTAATTTGATGATAAATGTTAAATGCTTGGCAATGAATCCATATGTTATATAATTTGGCAATGACATATATGTTGTGTAATTTAGCGATGAAATATCATGTTGTATACTTTGGTGATGACATATCATGTTGAATAAAGTGGCGATGACATATTATGTTGCATAATTTGGCAATGGCATATCATGTTGTGTAAATTGGCGATGACATACCATGTTGTATGATTTGGCGATGACATTTCATGTTGTATGATTTGGTAATGACATCTATATGTTATATGTCAATTTGGGAATTTTGCTATGTTTATGCAAGTTCAACCATGTTCACATATATTACTAGAACTACATGTTAATTTGCAAGTTCACAACCGCATGCCTAAGTTTAAGTTTATGTAGTTCTATGTAAAACCCCTATTTTACGATTCATGTTGAATAGATCTAAATTCGCAAGTTCATAATTAAATGTATATTGTTCTATGCCAAATTCATATGACACATATGTAGTTAGATCCATATTTTTATGATGTTAGAATTATTACATGTTCCTATTTTTTCCCCTTTTTGTGTATAAGTTAGGCTATGTATCGAGCTTAACATTTTATGTGATTTATGCGAACGTTTAACGGGGGCAACGTTGGAGAAAAACATGAAATTACATATAATTGGCATATTTGGTTCATAAACATGTAAATGTTTTATGGCATAAAGTGGTATAAATTTTTGTACCTAAAATTATGAACTTGATTTAAAAGGAAAAGTGGGGCTTGACTTGAATAACAATAATTTACATATAAATATATAGAGGTAAATATGTAAATTTAGAAAAGACAAATAAGCCTAACCCAAGGTTAGATTGAGTTATGGTGTAAGACTGCCCGAAACCGCCCGTTACATCCAGCAACCGTAACAATATATATCTCATGTGAGAGGTTAGTGCATCGAGCCCAAAAGAACCCGAGGTTAGACTGAGTTGCGACGTAAAACTGCCCGGACCCGACCGACACATCTGGTGACCGCAACAATACCTGTCTAATGTGAGTGGTTGGTGCTTTAATGAATGAATTAAAGCTAAGTCAGGAATGGTAGGGTTAAGTTAATTAAGGCAACACTTAACCAATACAACATGTTAACTAAACTGATGGGTGGGGTTAGGTTAATTTGAACACTTAACCAATTTAACATGTTGATTAGGAAACCATAGTAACGGGGACCCATTTCAGCAGTAACCCACATAGATGTATGATGGTACCCTGAACTAGGCAGGGTGGAGCACAATTACTCGGCTGATTATAAGCGGTCAAAACAACGACGGTTGGTGCGTCAGTGTAGGTTCCGACGAAGTACGGGCATGCACGTACTCCGAAGTGGAAAAAGAAGGCACTGGGCATCAGTAGTTATACACTGTGCATCTTAAATCATGTCGGGTTGCCACCAGAGGATTTGATGCACGCCATTGTGGGACCAGCACAAGTATCTACAATCGAGCAAGGCCGTATGACACAAGTAGTAAATGCGTGCAAGTAGAAGCCGATCGATAAAAAGGGATCACTGGTTTTGAACTCATGATGATGGTTGAAATATTTAGTAGGTGCAGAGAATATGGATTTGAGTGCGATAGTATGATTAGTTTATCTTGTCTTGTTTATCTTGCCTTATCCTATGTTACCTTATTACTTTGTTATTGTCCTGCGTCCAGCTTATTCCAGTCATGGTTCTCTTACCAGTTTACATGCTGAATAATCACTGGACTTACCAGACTTATGTCTGACCCATTTTCTTTCGCTCTCTTTTCTTCCGTTCCCCCCCTCAAGTAACCAGGGAGGGAATAACTTAGCTTAATTTGGATCATTCATCTTTCCAAGCTTGAAGACTCTGTGGTGTACAACTTGGAACCTCTTATCTTTGGCTATGGCTTTGGACACACTACTACTTGGGGATTTATGCAGTTTTATTTTGTTTTATGCTTCTTTATGTTATAATCAAGACAGAGATTTTGATGTAATGATTTGGAAGTTGTTTGAGATAGTTTGCTGAAATGTTTTTGTTATGAACCACGTATGAAATAAAGTTAGTTTTTCCGCTGCTTATATAGTTTGTCATGTAAATTATCTGTGTCTTTTACCTATAATGCTCCACCAAAGTTAAGGCATTCCCTTTGTGAGTGACCTTAACGGAGGTAGGGTGTTTCAGCCCCCCTCTGGCCAACCACCTCTTGCCGTGGGTCCCCCATTATCCCAAAATCCAATTTTTATTAGTTTATGTATTTACAATTAAGACCCGGAGCTTCCACAGCCTATAACTTCCAAGCCGAGCCCCTATGACCAAAACCCCACAATACCAAAATGGAAGAGCCAATTTCCTCTTCGATTTGAGTATATGGAAGTCAGATTTTGGATTGCGGAGTTGTTCGGAAAACTCATCCAAAGTCTGCTGTCCAAATACCGTCTTTTCGCGATTTCTGGCAAAATGGACCAATTTCGAAAGAAAGGCCACTAAGCAAAAGTTGTCCGGAATGGCTCGTTTAAGCTAGGTAAAAAGACCGTGTGAAGATTGGAGCTCATCTGCAAGTTCTGAAACCAGAACAGCGAACCAGAACGTTAGAAAAGCATGACGGAGTGGATCCCAAAGTGAGAACTTCTCACTCTAATTATTTTACGGTTAAATATATACTAGGATGCAGACGAGGCTTAAAAGCCCTCGACACTATTTATTGTATAAATCATGATTGTTTGTTTGGGTTGTGTTGTGGAAATTTAGTTGTGTTGAAAATTAATTGTATTGTGGTGTATTGAATGTGATTGACTATTGTTTATGGCGCGAGCCAGTATCAGGAGAGGGGTAATGCTAGACATTACTCCGGTTCTAATATCGCGCCTTTATAATGCCGAAATTTTCTAAATTAAATATTCATTCATTAAAAATATAATTTTTAACGTATATATAAACGACATAAAATTCCTTTGAAATGAAAATAAATACTCATTTACAAATCGGACGATTTGTTTATGTATATACTCATTTAATTGACATCAATTGGGATGATAAATTTTACACATCGCCCAACTGCACAAATAATATTCAGTATTTGTTGGTTGAAACCCCACACGGGTATTGGGATGATATTTGACATACACTAATCCCAATTGTTTAGTTGTATGTCAATCGATTGGTTGATGGACTGTTGTAAGCATTAATTATTTATATCTAATGCTTATGCAATTGTGTAATGCACTCTGGATGATTGGTTATCATTGTTGTTGTATACATGTGTTGCATGATATCCATATAAATAAATTATATGGTAATTGATTGGGTCTGATTTCAATTCAGAATGAACAAATATTTTAAAATAAGAAAATATTTTACAATAACGAATATTTAAAATAATATTCAGTAATGGATTAAAATGTGAATTTGATGTCCGATTTTGGATGGACACGAAAATATTGAAATATATGAAGCCGTGTTGATTAGATTTGCGCCACTTTAACAATATTTATATCGATTTTATTCATTTTAATAATGAATATCAAAAAGGAAATTATTTCAAAATCTGATATTTTGAAAATATTACAGTGATAAGGAGTATTCAATTTTGATTTAAAATTGATATGGAAGTGGGAATCGTTTTTAAAATGAATTTATAAAATATGTTTTGAACAAAATATATTATATATATACATTATATATACATATATTATATATATTATATATATATTAATGGCTTGAATAGAATGCGCCTCGCCATGATTGTTTGCGAATTTCGACCATTGACTTCGAATTGACATTACGGGAGATCCGACCGTCGGATTCTCCTAAAACCAGAACCGTTGGGTTTGTATCGAAAAGATCTTTCCAACGAATATAAGAGATTTGAAATCTAACGGCTAGATTTGGAATTATGTCTAAATCATATTTGGAAAAGATCGTTGTAAATGCAGTTCGATGACCGTTTGTGGAAATCGACTTAAAAGGCCTTAATAAAATTATTAAAAATATTAATAATTTGTGTATGATTTGGAAAGAATTTGGATGTAAAATTCCACGTTTGTTAAGATAAAAATATATTTTTATCAAAATGAACTAGTTATTAACTAGAAAGATAATCCAACGTTTTTAAATAAATAAATTGGATTTGTGAATGGTTTTAATCTAACCAGAATTTTCTAGTGTATGAATTGGAATGGATTTGAATAGAAATAATCCCCGGAATATTTCGATATTGGATTCTGTGATTATATGGATATTGTGGAGGAATTTGGTAGATAGATATATATCATTATTCCCCATACGATATGAGTTGGTTTCATAATTTGATATTGAATATAAGCCGATATAATTTCTGTTCAGTGCCTTATATTTAATATTAAATTGGATTTTGGATTTTTTGTGACTGGTATCTTTAGTAACACTGTTCTTAAACCTTGTGTGGTAAGAGTAAATCTTTTAATTAAGATTATTACAGTTTCCAGTTATATTTAGTAATTGGAATAAAATGGAATGTGAATTGGGTTTATTGTGAAATATGTTTTTAACGACATTCGTTCTTTAACCCGATTAACAAAGAAATGTGATTTGGAATATATAAATCTTTTATCAAGATTTAATGGAAAATTTCCAAAGTAAAATTTTCCAATTTAATATATTAAATTGGAATTGAATGGAATTCGATTTGGTAATAATCGAGATGTGCTTCTGTGGAGGAAGACTGTTACTACATATGGAATTTAAAAGGCTTTGCTGTTATTCCATTTATATTATTAGTCGGATACGGAAATTGATATCGATTATATATTGATCTATTTTTCGTGAAGATTCCATAATTAATGGAATGCGATTCTGGGTTTATCGTGAACTTTGTTTTAAATAACATTAGTTCTTTAACCCAGTTAAAGAAAGGATCACATGCCTAACATTGTAATTCGAACTATACTGCTGATCTCTGCTAAATATGCATTTGTTTGGTGGCGGAGAATTTATTCTCTTACTTAACACCCTTGTCTGAGACTTATGAGCTTAAAGGTTATATATTGGCAGAAATCAATGGTACGGTGTAGATTGTCGATGCGGCATGTTTGATTTCCCAAAGTTAAATGATCATTAATAGTGAATTTTAGTAAGATTAAAACTAGGTGGAGTTTTAATGAATCTTTGATTAGATTGAAATGAAAATGTGATAATTTAAATTATCAAACTTGGGAAATGATTAAGAATGGAGTACCACCAGTTTTACTCTAGGCGATAGTTAAATCTTTAATTAGATTTAAACATGAAATGGTAATTAAATTTACCGATAGCACCGTGGGTGTTAGATATTGAGTACTACTAGTTTTGCTCCATGGATGAATAGGTTGGGATCGGGATTAATAAATAAATGATTACTTCGGTAAGGCTCGATAATCCCGACTAGTTGATAAACCTTAATTTGGTTTTGAATTGATATCCAAAGGAAGATTAAAGAATAAATTTAAAGAATTAATCTTTGATAAAATTAATGGGAACCTTTCCCTAATGATGTGAATATTTGAATAAAAGAATATTTTGAATTGGAATGAGGCGTATGATGTGTTTTTATAGCACTTGATCATTGATTATAAAATACGCGGGTTATTCGGAAAGACCGGGTTTATCCCATTCTAAATAATTAATACGACGACTATAAGTCGATGATGAAGACGGTGGTTAAAGATCGAAGATCTTTACATCGTTTGGATGATTACTGATGTCTTGATTGGGCTATACACCCAAGACAAGGTAATAAGTGGTGATCGTCCAGACGTACTTGGAGATCGACCGGATATGTGAGGACCTCTCTCCTGTATTGGAAATATGAGACGAATAAGTTGCCTCCGGTTTCGTTTAGACCCATAACGGACTTGTAAATGGATGTGTGTCTGACATTGGATTTTGTTCTATATTGATTGATTTCTATTAAATATATATCTGTTTGGTGGCGGAGAATTTATTCTCTTGCTTAACACCCTTCTCTGAGACGTACGAGCTTAGAGGTTATATACTGATAGACATCAGTTGGATGGCGTGAATTGTCAGTGTCGCGTGATGAGATGCAAATGTTCAAGGCTTTTGTTGAAAAGCAGAGTCTTGTGGTTGATGATCAAAGCACGACTTTAAATAGCATAGCTTTGTGTATAGCGTTAATTTGCAAGCCTCACACCTCGGTATGAGTCAAAAATGGGATCATGACTGCAGGGAGTGCATGACATTTCTTTCTACCTATGTGTGGTGTCATGGTATGGAGCCCAAACATTTATATTTTTACCTATGTGGATGATGGATAGCGAGGCGCCTCAGATATATCGGTCACTACGGGGCCGATGGATAGGTCTGATAGGACCAGGAAACGTGTGTTCAGGAATAATTAATCCAAAGTATGTGTGGACCGGCCTTGAAGATCCAAGGGTTGCCCCACGGTGTGTAATCCTGAGGCATTTGCTAGAGTGTCTCGAATCGGTGAGGAGCCATCCCTGCCCTCGACTCATAGATGGAATCCAATTTCCAATATGTGACTTTTCGGTTTTAGTTGTAAAACTAGTATGGCGACATAGTAGGATGGGGTACTATGCCGTCTATGGTTGATACATTTATATTTGAAGTTGTTTGATACACTATGCACTTATAGTAATATCAAAATGATTTGTTTTAAAATGTACCAAGCATGTTTGGCTATTATAAGGAAAAACTCTATCCTTCGGCTTGCGTTGCATTGTGTGATGGGACCTGAGTCTTATAATAGCTTCATTTTTCCAAAAGGCATTGCACTGTTTGTTTTATGCACTGGTATTCTTGGGAGTAAACCCGTTCTATGTTATACGGCATGGTCCCTTGATTTACTTTATTTCTAAAGTAAAGTTTTAAATAACTATTTTAGTTCTCACACCAGTCCCATGACTGACCTGGAGTTTATTATTTTAACCTAAACTCTGGGTGCCCATATTTTCCACACGGGCAACTAGTAGTTTTGGGTTTTGCAGATCTCTATTTTACAAGATCCTGGATTTACAGCTGGATCTATATTCGGAAAGCTTTGTATCCTTATATTTCTTTCGGCTGTGTTATGTATTATTTTTCCGCTGCTATGTAATGTAATTTAAACCTCTGATATTTTTCTGATGTATATTATTTAATCATACTCTGTTATATTCTTGTAATCTAATGTAATTGCTGTAATAGCAATGACATGTTCTATTGTTTGTTTTCTAATTTGTCGTGTACTCAACTCAATCTGGGCTTTCCCTTGCGGGTGAGTTTGGGTCGTTTCATCTTTATTAATGAGTATTCAACATGGTGGAGTACTATAAAGAATTTCTATAAAATATATGTGGTTCTCGAAAGACATAATGATCTATTTGAACATCCAATGTTTTCCCTTGTGTTAAGATAGAAGACCATGCTGACGACTGCACGTGTGCATCGATTGACCAACCCAAACCGAAATGATTTGTGTAAAGCTATTTATTTTTTATGTGTAATTTAAACCGGTTATAATTCATTATTTTCAGATTAAATTTTTCCTTATGACCTAATCTCCATTATTTTCTCAAAACTATCTTTATATAGACAGTTTTTTTTGATACAACTCAACTTCGAAATTACATTCTCAGATCTATCTCTATATAAACAAATCTTTTGATATAGAAATAAATATAATTTTGAAATTGAATTCTCTTCATTCTTGTTCTACTTTCTTAAAAATTCATGCAATATTATTTCGTTTTTGGATGTTATTCAATCAGCAGCTTTTATGCAGGAAACTATTGATATTACAGGGTTGTTTTATCCTAAAAACTACGCTGCATATTTTAGCTTGCTTTGCATGATTGCAACATATCAAAAAAACGTTTTAAAGAAAGAAACTTAGCGAACTAGGCCTCAAAGACAACATCAAATTCAGATTGAGGTATAACAAATTTAAGGCAATACGGCTTGGATTAATGATGAATCTGCTAGCTACAACACGCGCAAACCATTAGGATTTAAGGGGGTTTATTTCAAACGATAAAGGTAAAAAATGCAAAAAAAAAAAATCTTACTATTAAGACATGATGCATGTTATCATGACAATAAACCCAACTCACCAAGACATGCAATTGACGATCAGAAAAAGGCCTTTCAGGACAAGCTGAACCATAGTTATCTCTACAAAAACTTGTGCTAAATGGATTGAGTGATGATCCGTATGATTACTACAAATCTGATAAATCGACAAAGGATATTTGTGATGCATCACAAAAGAAGTACGATATCGAGGAAACTGAAGTAGAAAAGTATGTCCCTCAACTGTTATTTAAAGTTTTAGGCGATAGGCAATAAATCTATGAAGGCACAATCATATGAGCTTTACAAAATTATGCATGAAATTATCTCCAAAGATACGACTTTGAATGAACAATTTCAAGTCATTGTGCTAATTCATAAATTGATCCCGAAATTTTTTAAAAAATTCTTAAGCATAAGACTATGGAGCTTGCCTTATATAGTTTCGAAAGTCGTCTTCGTATTGAAGAGAAGGCTAGAAAACATGACTAGCAAGAAAAGGTGTTTGATGTCCTTAGCAATATACAAGAAATCAACCATCGCGGGTGTGAACCATATGTCAAGAATTTCAAAAATTAAAATCACAAACTAAATCAGAACATCTACAGTCAACCTTAGAACAAGCAACAAAATATGTAACACCTTAAATTTTTACAGTAATTAATTAATATGGATTTAATTAATAAAATTAGAAAACAACAAAAAATAGGCATTTTGAAAATGTTAAATTTTGGCCACGATACATATACCATTATTCTGATGGCATTTTTGTGATTATTTTTCATATATAATGTTTTCCGATCGGTGTTTAAACGTGGAAATTATCATTGCTTGAAATTTTATCTTGGAAATAATTATGTTGTAAACTTGATAATTCAATTAACTAAGATGGAGTGTTAGCATTTAAATTAAAGGTTTAATGATATTTATAAAATGAGTGACAACTGATGAGATCAATTAAGAGAGGGAATTTAATCTCTCAAATCACTTAAGAACGTAATGTAACCCACAAGCAATAAGAAAGGAAAGTTTGCAATGCTATCAATAAATGAGTTTAATTAACCAATGTAATCGATTAGGAAAAGAACTAAATTGTAACATATTCAATCAATTATGAGAATAAACTAAAGAAGGATATTTTTAATTTAATATAATTAAAATACATTACAAAATAATGAAATCCACATGAATGGAAAGAAAGAAATAAAAAGAAGAAAAATAACATGAGGGGTCGACCGCCGTCATGATCGACCATGACCGATCAACTTCCCCAACTAACGATTGACTGTTGGAGAACGAAATGTTGATGATGTTTTGAAGATAACAACCTTGTTTCAATCATTATAATTATTGATTACAATATATATATACACACACACACGTATACACAAGATTTATATGCAGGTAATAGATATTGAAGACCGTACACTTAAGAGATTCAAGAATTCAAAGGAGAATCAAGACTCATGAGTACCAAGATATCAAGAGTTCATGAATCCGAGACTATCAGGGTAACAAAGTCTACATATTATGTAAAACTCTAATTAGCACTCAAAATCAGTTTTCAAATTATCTATTTTCAGATTGATTTTAAACTATTTTCAAATTGATTTCGAACTCTTCTCAAAATGACTTTTAATCATCTAAGGATTTAAAGCTTATAATTTCAAATATATATTTCCTAATTTATAAGTTTCTTATTTTTATAGTTTTATGTATTAAATCATTTATATAGATTTTATATACCGAGTTTATATATGATAATAATTTCAAACATCCTTATTTAACTTTAAGTTTTCATAAACCTTTTATGTTTATATAGTATATATATATTTAAAATTCTTACATATATAAATGTGTTTATAATTATATTATATTGTTTTCATATCACTTATATATGTAGTTTCTAATCATATGTTCAAATCATTTTTTTATGTTTATACTTGAAAAATAATATTTTAACAAATAGTTTTATTTCAGAAATTTCCAGAATAAATATATTAGTTTAAATACTTTAAAAAACATTTAAAAATAAAATATAAAGGGGGTTTGTCGACATACACCTTTATGTATATCGAAATATAATTTTAATATTTTTTAGATTTTAAAAGTTGTGTCTTTTCATTTTTGAAACGTTTCATAAACGGTTACACCCTTTGGAACATTATAAAAAGGCCTTTTAAATTCGATTTTTTTAATAACTTATCATCATCTTTTTCCACCCTTAACATACCAACATTATTATTCTCAAAATTCCAAGTTTATACACTTATGCTCTGCCGGTTTCAAGCAAAATTATTTAATTCTTCTTCTATTTTCACTCTCTGTCAAATACTCTATGTTTGGAAGTGCTACTCAAGAGTTCTAGGGAAACTATAATAAGAAAGAGTGTGGAAAGGTGTGGGTGTGTTCCTTGTAGCTCTGAAATCAAGGAAAGGCAGGGATGTGTTCCTTGTAGCCTTTGAAATCAAGGAAGGGAGGGGTGTTAACCATGTTGCCCGTGAAATCAAGGGTGTTGTAATTTGTAACGAACCAGAAATGTCGAGTAATAAAATATAAAATTTATTAAAGACTTGATGTTTTAAGCAAATATTTATAATTTTAACTTGGATTTGAACTTGAGATCTTAATTTTTCATTGTAAGCGTAGATTTGAAATCTAGTGAATACCTGAAATTGTGTGCTGTTTTGAATTCAATAAGATGCATTTAACATTTGTTCTTTGAAATTAACACAAATCAATAAATTATAAAATATTAAATTTGGAATTAGCATATGTTACATGAGAATAATCTAAACAATTTTGTAACAAAAACGTCTAAGCTCGTGGTTCAGTTTAGAATAATTCATGCGAACAATATACGTAGCGATAACTGACATATTAGTTGATGATAAAAATTTAAAAGTTGAATTAAATTATGAAATTAATATTTGAGATACGTCCAACAAGAAATAACACTGAAATAAATTTCATAATATATTACGCAAATTTGTTTTGATTTGTACTAATTTAGTGAACAATTTATAAGTTGTCAAGAAATAAAACATTGTCAGAATATAGGCGAATTCAAACTAAAAATATTAGACGATGTCCTAAAAAGAATGGTATTTTTCGTTTTATAAAATCCCGGCATTTGATGTCTCAAATCTTTAATTTCGAGTTAAAAACGCATATAACAGACTACATAGTGAATTGCATATCCGTCCATTCTTGATTATGTTTAAAATTAACATATGTGAAATGGTTAATCTGTGGAGTGAAAAAATATTGATAATAATAATTAATTTAAATTGAATAGTGGACCAGCCAACCCATCTGCAAAATTTACTGTATGAGAACAAACACTTGTCCATTCTTCTCTGTTGACTCCTCCACGTATTGTGATAGCAGAAGGCTGACTACACGTGTTCAATGCTTCCTGCTTTCTTCCCTTTTCTTTTTATTTTTATCACTCGTTCATAATTCATAAGGGAAAACAATCTGATCTCTACACTTCTCCCTAAAAATATGGCCACAAATCTAAAATCTTCTTGTGCAGAGAATCCAGTGTCACGTTTAGAAAGGACAAAGAAACAATAACACGCGTCTTTACCTTTCTATTTCATCTCCACGCGTTCTTACTTCTCTGTTCCTCTCTTTGGTTCATCACCTATTCGTTCCTTCCCCCTCATTCAAATCCCATCAAAGAAAAAAAAACAGAAGAAAAATAAAATTAAAAGTAAAATAAATGGGGTGTATGCCCTTACTTCTTCAAATTTCAATTCACCGTTATCTTCTATTTCAAAATTAAAAATGGTCTTCCGCCTTCAATCAAAATTGCGCCTCCAACCATCGCGTGGGCCGCTCCCATCAACATGGCCTTGTCACCGGGCGCCCTTTTCCACTGAAGTCAATCCATAAGCTCAATCGCGAACGCCACCAATTTCCCCCCTTTTTCGTTCTTCGAGCGACGGTATCCTTCGTCACCACCACCTGTTAACACACCTCCACCTGGCGTCGATCACGAGCTGCCACCTCCGGACCAGCATCTTCCCCAACTCTAACCATCTCGAAACCCGTCCCCCTCTCCTTGTTAAAACATGGAACCCGTAAAAAATAAGAAGAAGAGAAGGGTCGGCCCCACTTCCTGTCAGTTCACCAGCGGCTGACCTCGAGTCTTCTCGTTCTGTGCACCATCCAGCGACACCAACTGATCTCTGGTCTGCTACGAGGTTCCGTTCAGAAAATGTGCATCTTTGTTGTTCGAGGAAATAACTAAGAGGCTATTCTGGGTTGGTGCATGCAGGAAATGCAAGCGGGATACATTTGGGGGTTGGGTCTTGTCTTTGGTTTCGTGTGTAGTAAGCAACTTGCCAGTTTCTACTGCATAACGTTAGGTATATTTCCTTGTTTACTATTATAAAGAGAAATATATATTTCTGTGCTCAGCTGGGCTTAAAAGTGAAATTTATCACCATTGTTAGGGTTCGTTGTTAAGTGGGTTGCGCATCAATTCTGTGTCAGTTTCATAAGTCATCTTCTTCGCTTCGAAAGGCGAGTTTCCCTCACTCATAGACTAACTTATTGTAACAACCCGGAAAATCTGAACCAATCTAAAAATTTTAAATTGGCTATTTTGGTGAATTTTAAATATTTAAAATAAATTATTTCAAATAATAACGATGAAAAGTAGGTTTGAACCGACGTTTGAAAATAAATATAATTAATTTTAATTGTAAACAAGGCCTGAAATGGCACGGTAGTTTCAAAATTTGAATTCGAACTTTGACTAACTGTACCGGGTGCAAAATGAAACGGATTTTAGTGAAACCAAAAATATTTAAATCTGTCGGTGAATATCTTTCTAACGAATCTGAAAAATCGAAGTTTCATAGCGGGAAGCAAAAGTTATGGCTAAATGAATTTTCAGAAAGGTCGCTATAGAGTTTATATGGCCCGTGAAAATAGCCATTTTGCAAATGACCTCAGAATTCGACGAAACCACTTTTATTAGATCTAGGATATCAAATTATTGCTAGGTTTCAAATTTCATAACTTTTGAAGCTAGTATGTGAGCGTGGCAAAGGAAAATGTGTTTGGTCGATTTCTATTAAATTGGATCGACCATAAAAGGGCCATTTTTCAAATGATCTTAGAATTCGACGAAACTAGTTTTGTTGGGACCGTATCGTCAAAACATAGCTAGATTTATTTTTCTGGGATTTTTAGAATCAGTATGTGGCCCCGGCAAATTGAAATGTACGTTCAAATTAAATATTGAATGTTTTATATTTTAATTTGAAGGAAAACTGACTGAAACAGTCGAATGGGCCTATGAAGCATATCCCATTGAGTTCGGAATGGGGGTATTTAGCTAGTGACGACAGTCGTTGGGCTTGGATTGGAGTTTGTTTGGAGAAAACCCTTATTTCTAAAATTATAAATCACGGGCCAATCAAATAATTCCTTTCATAAATTAAAAATATAAAAAAAATCTGAAAAAACCCTCGCCCCTCTTGTCTCAACGGCAGAAAGCTGTTCAAAGCTTCCCGATCATTTTCCGGCCGCCACGATCGTCGATAGCCCCTGGCCCTGTTGAACTTTTTGTAGATCCCCTCCTCCTCTTCAAATCCGTATAAGCCGCTCCCCCCCTCGTCGACCCTGCTTCGAGAATCGTGCCCCCGAAGACGTCGACTTCATGCCACCGCTAGGAGCGCCTCCGACCACCGAGTTCGACGAGGCCACCCTCGTTCTACGCGTCCTTCGACGCTCTTCGACGTCGCGCCTGCTGATCGTCGCCTCGAGCCACGGATTGGAAGTTACAGCGAGACCTAGTTTTGAACAAATTAGAAAGGTATCGACTTTAATAATATTAAAACTGTTTTATAGCACTTTAAAGCGCTATGGTTTGTGATTTCACTATAAAAATCATATCTTTTTCGTTTGTTTAAAAATTCAGTGAAACAAGAGATAGTGGACTCGTGTGGACGTCTTCTACATTCTAGAAGAGACCGCAAATTTTTCTAAGCCTTCTGCTATTTTTGGTGGAGTGGAACCCAATATGAGATTTATGAATTATAAACGATATGGAAATGACGATGTACAAATTATATATTCGAAGTATGAGTGATATAAGCATTGTACACCTCATGTATAAGCGTTGTATAAGTTGTATGTTCGATGTATAAGTTATATATGCGTTGTAAAAATTATATATGTGTTGAAATAGAAGTGAAATATACTTATACAAATATATATATATATATATATATATATACGCCCCTCGTCCACAAACCATGGATGATATTTATTGGTTGTGATTGGTGTGAAAATTGGTTGATAGCGAATGGTTGATTAGAATCGTTTGTGGTTGAAATTGATTGATTGTGGTTGAAAAATACCCGTTTGTGGTTGAGAATTATTTGGTTGAAACCACGTAGGATTAGTTTGTGGAAAAGAAAAAAAATGAACATGCCGCCTGCATGCGAACTAGATGCATGAAATCCCCATTGTCAAAAGCTTCGAGGCTTTAAGGTAGAGCGAGGAGCCGTACTAGGGACGACCCCGGTTTTAACTACCCTGCCGTTATGCTGCCGAAATTTTCAATAATATTCATGTGTTGGAATTATTTTCATTTGTTGAAACTATATTCGTTTATTGAATAGAAATTCATGTGTTGAATAGAAATTCATGTGTTGAACGACATTCATGTTTTAAAATAAATTGTTTTAAAATAAAAATCATATTTTTATCATCTATATGAACTATATAAAATAGTCGTGTTTTGAAAGAAATTGTTTTATAATAAAAATCATATTTTTATCATCTATATGAACTATATAACATAGTTGTGTTTTGAAAGAATTTTTTTATAATAAAAATCATATTTTTATCATCTATATTAACTATGTAATATAGTCGTGTTTTGAAATAAATTGTTTTACAATAAAAATCACATTTTTATTATATACTCGAATTGTTAAAAATAGTGAAGTGTCGAAATCAATGTCTGTTGGATAAAAATATCATTTTTATCAAATGTATGAAAAGAATATGGTTTTGAAATCAAAGAATAGATTATATTTATATATATGTATAAATACAATTAAAATAAATCGAATAACGAAGCTGTAGTTCGTGTTTTTAAACCGTGATTTCAAACAATTAGTGCGGGAGATCCGACCATCAGATTTTCCCGAAACCGAAACCGTTGGGTTCGCCTTGGAAATATCTTTCCAACGACACCCACTTTGTGAAGATCCAACGGTTGGATTGTCTGGAATGTTTAATTCAAATCTGAAGAAAAGCAGTGCCATAATCGATTATGTATATATATATATATAATTAAATTAAATCGAATAACGACGCTGCAGTTCGTATTTTGAATCGAAACTTCAAACAAGTGTACCGGGAGATCCGACCGTCGGATTTTCCCAAAACTGAAACCGTTGGATTCGTTTTGAAAAGATCTTTCTAATGATATAAAATGTGTGAATATCCTACGGTTAGATTTTCAGACATGTGCAAATCAAATCTGAAGAAAAACAGCGCCACAGCCGCGTTATGTCCTAAAGCATCGTTTGAAGGAAATTGGCTATTTTTAAAATAAATGAAAATAGCGTGAAATCATTATAAAGTATTATAAACGATATGGAATGGAAAATAAGCTGAATTTACCCTGTTTATTGAATATTTGATGGTTGAATGTGTTTGGCGTGAAAATTACAATTAATAACAGAATTATTGATGTCGAATAATTTAACCATTGAAGTGAATTGATTTAAATTCTAAATATACGTGAATTATTTGAAAAGGCCAAGTTAAATCTCATTTCAAATAATTGATCAGCGATAAGAAGTCAATGATGAGGAAGGTGGTTGAAGACCGAAGATCTTCACCTCGGTTGGATGGTAACTGATGTCCTTATTGGGAGGCATCCCGAAATATGGATAATGAGTGGTGATCGTCCAGACATACATGGAGATTGATGGATATGCGAGGTATATAGTGCCTTCGGTTTCGTTTAGACCCAGAATGAACTTGTAAATGGACTGTGTGTTTGACATTGGATTTTGTTCTGTGCTGATTGATCTCTATTAAATATATATCTGTTTGGTGGCGGAGAATTTATTCTCTTGCTTAACGCCCTTCTCTGAGACGTACGAGCTCAGAGGTTATATATCGATAGAAATCAGTCGCATGGAGTGAGCTGCCTATGTGGCACGCCTAAGTGGCAAACGATCAAGGCTTCTGTTGAAAAGCAAAGTCTTATAGTGGATGATCAAAGCACAGCCTGTGTGGCATAGCTTTGTGTATAACGTGAATTCGCGAGCCTCACACCCCGATATGAACCAGAAATGGGAGAGGACATCATGGAGGGCATGCGTTTCCTTCTAGCTAGAGGTGGTGTTAGTGCTTAAACTGGCTGACATTTATATTATTTTCACCTGTGTGGTTGTTGCTGTTGCGAGGCGCCTCGGATATATCGGTGACTATGTGAAGCCGATGGAGTCATTCGTTGGCTCATTTACGCCCCAAAGGGTGGGGAAACGCAGTGTTCAGGCATTTTAATCCACATCGGTGGACCGGCCCTGACGATCCAAAGGCTTGACTAAGTACTTGCCCGAGGGGCGGGCTAGAGCGTCTCGAATTCGGTGAGGATGATCCCTTGCCTTGGTTCATGACGGAAATCCAATTTCCAAATACGTGACTTTGCGGTTTTGATTGTATACCTATATATGGGGACATGGTACATGGTACCCATGCCATCTATGATTGATATTTATGATTGTATATAAAATTAGAAACTAACTGCAAACGAGCTAAGATGGGTGGTTTCCTCGTATTGGTCTGATGTTGGTTTCGGCCTTTAGGGTTAATACTTAGGGAATCGTTCTCTTACTAATTTATAGTTGGAGTCTGATTAAGAATTAAATGATAAAATTTACATTTTAAGTGATTTTACTTTACACATATTAAGCATATCTTGGTCGATATAAGGTAAAACTCTATCCTCCGGTTTGCGTTGCATTGTGTGATGGGACTTGAGTCTTATATTGGCTTCATTTTTATAAAAAGCATTGCGATGTTTAAAAGATTTACTTGTTTTGAGCACTGGCAATCCAATGGAGTAAACCCGTTTCGCGAAAGTGGCGTAGTCCTGTGATTAGCCATATTATAAACGTGTTAAGTAGATTTCTCATACCAGTCCCATAACCGACTCGTAGTTTGTTTCACTTGCAAATTCAGGTGCCCCTCTTTCTACATGTGCAGCCTTGTATTCAGGTTTTAGCAGGCTCTTTCTGGATAGCTGGAGCTGAAGATGGATTCTATCATTTATCTTTTTTTATGTTGTTAAACTCCTATTGTTCCGCTGTAGACATTTATGTATAGATGAACTGTATTGTACTAAGTATGATCCTGTATACTGTGTAACTCTGATGATTATGTTTATCCAGTGTATTATTTGTACATTATCTGGTGTATTTATTTAATTTTGTTCTCCTGTTATCTGTTTATGTGTTATATTCCAAAGATTACCCTTCACACCATCAGTACGGGGTTTTGGGGTCGTCACAACATGGTATCAGAGCTTTGGTTAAGCTTAGTTCTGGAATATAACATATTAACGAACTCGTCAGAAATAGAACTAGTAGTGTTCTAGGACGAGTAACTCATTACAGATAGGATCAGTAATATCCTAGTATGAGTATACCAGAATGAAATACACCTCGATAGATGCATTCACATTCAAGTATATGTCTCTATGCTTTAAAATTGCCTTTTTCTGTTGACCTGACACTTGATCTGCTATTTGCAGAAGTACTAAAAAAATGAGTGACAGAAATAGAAGAAGGAATACAGAACCAGATATTGAGGCTCTATTAATTCAGTATCTAAATATGGGTGGAGTACCGTTCTCGGGCAATGAACCTATTCTTCAAACTCAAGCCTGGATACGCTCTGCTAAGAAAATTTTTGAGGGTTCAAAGCTGAGAGATGACCAGAAAAGACTACTGGCATCTTGGGCACTCAAAGACGAAGCCTTGTTCTGGTGGGATTCGATTATTAAGGATAATTCAAAAGGTGATATCACTTACGATAGATTCAAAGAGGTTTTCAGTGAGAGATTTATTCCTCCAGAAGCAACTGAGCGGTTATGTGATGAATTCACTTATCTGATACAAGGAGATATGACCATTCCAGAACATCATAAGAAATTCAACGAACTTTCTCATTTTTCCCCACATCTAATTCAATATCCGAAGAGAAAGAATCCAAGATTTATTAATGGGCTTCAAAGAAAGTACCAAAGTAAAGTAATGGGGCATGTGAAGCTTCCTTTTTCAGAAATGATATACATGGCTTACCAGTATGAGGATCTCGACAGGAAAGGTATGTTACGCTACGAAGAGGAAGTCAGTACTGGTAACAAAGAGGAATCTGAGACTGATAATCCTGAGGCCAGTATGATGCCTGAGGTCAGTAAGAAGCCCCGAGCCAAGAGGAAAAGGGTTAAATCTGAAAAAGAACCAGTAATGACTGCCACATGCTCAAGCTGCAATAGGCAAGGACATTTGGCGATAAGTTATAAATCTTGGAACAAACGAAGGAAGGATGAATTTAAACCCAAGAAATCTTATGGTGAAAGGAAATGCCATAAGTGCCACCAAGCAGGTCATGTTGCAAGGGAGTGCCAACTATCAAAGAAATCTGAAGCGGTACATGTAAATGTAGTGGCAGAAACTTCAGTACCCACAGCTAGCCAGGGAAGGTCTGATGTTTTGGAAGGCACGCTTACTATCAAAAACATTCCAGTTAAAGTACTGTTTGATACAGGCGCGTCGCGAAGCTTTATTGTAAATAATGCAGTTAAGAAGCTGGGTTTGAAATTGAAAAAGCTCAAAGAACCCATCACGATCCATAATCCGATTGGGGGTTCCTTGGATCTCAGTTGGATTTGTGTGGTGCCTGTCTCTTTTTCTTGTTATAAGTTCCCTATCATCTCGATCGTCATGAATTTTACTGAATTCGATCTTATTTTGGGATTGGATTGGTTAACCAAATATGAAGCAGAGGTTAAATGCGCCGAGAGAGTGGTCAGGGCAAAGATTAAATCAGGGAATTATATCACCATACCATGCGAAGGTCCAAATTCAAATAGAAAAGACTTTTGGTCAGCTCTTGATGTTTCTCTTGCTCAAACAGAAAATATCCCTGTAGTCTCAGAGAATATTCCGGACCTCATAAAAGATATTCCTGTCGTCAAGAATTATGCAGATGTGTTCGAAGAAGTTGTTAGCTTACCTCCGAAGAGAGAAATTGATTTCAGGATCGCTTTAATTCCGAATGCAAGGCCAGTAGTGCACGCTATTCGGAGAATGACTCTAAAGGAGAAAGAAGAATTAGATAATCAAACTCGACAGCTTGTATTGAAGGGTCTAATCAGGCCTAGTTTCTCTGATTGGGGAGTAGCAGTGGTGTTTGTCCCAAAGTCTGACGGTACTCCTCGACTATGTGTAGATTATCGTGATTTGAATAAACAGACATTAAAGAATAAATATCCATTGCTGTGAATCGATGATTTATTGGATCGTCTGAATGGAGCACAAGTATTTTCAAGGATGGACCTAGCTACAGGTTTCCATTAGCTTCGTATTGCCGAAGAGTGTGTTCCTATGACAGCATTCAGAGGTCCTGATTTGTTCTATGAGTGGTTAGTAATGCCGTTCGTCTTATGTAACACTCCAGCATACTTCGTCGATTTAATGAATAGAGTGTTCAGAGGAGTCTTGAATAAGTTTGTTATGTTTTTTATTGACGATATTCTAATCTTCTCTAAGTCAAAAGCCGAACATGAAAAACATTTGGAACAAGTTCTAGAAATTTTGAGAAAGAATGTATTGAAAGCTAAATTTTCCAAATGTATATTCTGGCAAGATGAAGTAAAGTTTCTTGGCCACGTCGTATCAAAAGAGGGAATTGCGGTGGATCCACGTAAAATCACAACTATTCAAAATTGGAAATAACCTAGTACTCCCACAGAAGTTCGAAGTTTTCGTGGATTAGCTAGTTATTATTGGAAGTTCGTTAAAGATTTTTTGAAGATATCTAATCACTTAACGAAGCTTACAAAGAAGCACGAAAAATTAAAGTGGACTCCAGAATGTGAGGAGGCTTTTCAAAAGTTGAAATTAAGATTAACAACTGCTCCAGTGTTAACCATTATCGATGGCAACCAAGACTTGAAAGTCTGGACATATGCCTCTAGGGAAGGTCTTGGTGCAGTATTAATGCAAAGCGGCCAGGTTGTTGCTTATGCTAGCCGTCAACTGAAGCCACATGAAAAGAATTACATTACTCATGATCTTGAGTTATTAGCTATCGTATTTACTTTGAAAATCTGGAGGCATTATCTTTTGGGTGAGAAATTCGAACTGTATACAGACCATCAGTCATTGAAGTATTTGTTCACTCAGAAAGACTTGAATCTGAGACAACAAAGTTGGCTAGAATTTCTTGCAGCATACGATTTTGAGATTCTGTGCACTCCAGGGAAAGCCAATGTTGTGGTAGATGCGCTAAGTAGAAAGAATGTAATAATCGCCAATTTTATTATTACAACTTCATTGATTGATAAAATATCTGCTCTTCAGAAGGATGATCACTTCATTCAGAAGATCAGAGAGATAATTCAGAAAGGCGAGTCCTCGAGTTTTCAGGTTGATAATGATGGGATTCTAAGGCTAAAAGGTCGAATTTGTGTTCCTAACATTTCTGAGCTCCGAAAGGAAGTACTGGATGAATGCCACAAGTCAAAACTTAGTATCCATCCAGGAGTGAGCAAAATGTATAATGACATCAAACACACTTTTTGGTGGAGGTCGATGAAGAGAGATATTTCTTTATATGTTAGCAGATGCTCTACTTGCCAACTAGTCAAAAGCGACCAACAGAAACTTGCCGGATTGTTGCAACCGCTGGACATTCCAGGTTGGAAGTGGGAACATATTTCCATGGACTTCATAGATGGTTTGCCCAGAACCAAGAAAGGAAATGACAGTATTTGGGTGATCGTAGATCGCTTCATGAAGACCGCCCATTTCATACCTGTCAGATCCAATAGAACTGCTCAAAGTCTAGCACAGATTTATTTCAAGGAAATTGTCAGGCTACATGGAGTGCCGATCAGTATAGTTAGTGATAGAGATCCAATATTTACTAGCAAATTCTGGGAGGCATTTCAAGTAGGACTAGGGACAAAACTAAATTTGAGCACCTCCTATCATCCTCAAACAGATGGTCAAACTGAGAGGGTGAATCGTATTCTAGAAGATTTGTTGCGGGCTTGTGTCCATGATTTTGGTGGATCATGGGATGACCATTTGCATTTGGCTGAGTTTTCATACAACAACAGCTACCAACCGAGCCTAACAATGTCACCATTCGAAGCATTGTATGGTAGACCGTGCCGATCTCCTGCTTGTTGGGTAGAACCTGGTAATAGGCTTGTATTGGGACCAGATATGATTTGCGAAGCCGCGGATAAAGTCGATTTTATTAAGAAACGATTGCTAGCAGCTCAGGGCCGACAGAAGAGCTATGCTGATTCGAGAAGAAGAGATTTGGCTTTTCTGTTGGTGACTATGTGTATCTAAGGGTTTCTCCGATGAGAGGAGTAATTCGATTTGGCAAAACTGGGAAGTTGGCGCCCAGATTTATTGGTCCATTCCCTATACTTGAGCGGATTGGAACCCTCGCTTATAGAATTCAATTGCCAGATTGGTTGCCTGGAGTACATAATGTGTTTCACGTATCTCAACTTCGAAAGAATGTTCATGATCCAGACTTGATCGTGGAAGAAGCAGCACAATGGGATATAGAAATTACTCCAGAATTGGTTGTTAGAAGAGAGCCGCAAAAGATTATTGGCAAAGAAACCAAAGAACTGAGGAACAAGAAGGTTCACTTAGTCAAAGTGCAATGGAGTGGAGATCCACGAGATTGTACTTGGGAAACTGAGGAGAGTATTATGAAAGCCTATCCTAAGTGCAGGGTGGATATCTCTGATTGACTCTAGTGCAAGGTATATTTACCATATTTTGAAAATTTCCATTATGTTCTCTACTCTGTCATTGTTTTCTTTTCATGGATGCATAACTTTTAATTATATAGCCTGAATGATTTCAAAAGAGTATGTGAATTAATTAGTATATTTTTGAAAGTTAACAAAAAAATTGATTGCTGGTTGTGTTGTTTGATTTTTGGTTGTTTAATTAGAGTTTTGAACCATTTAGCCAAATTGAACAAATATTGAACTGAATTAAAAACAGATAGAAATACATACATGTGCCTTATATATGTGTGAACAGGTTATGGATGAACAGCTAAGCAAAGGAATAAAATTGTTTGCCCGACAAATAGGTACACGTTTATTGTATTTCTTGGGATTTGATGATTTTATGAGCCGATTGGCTTTTCCTTTTTCTTTTGGATTGGTGAGGGCCATGGGAGGCTATTCGAAATATCCCGAAGTCCCCCGTACAAAGGAGGTTATGGCGAAATTTTTCGAAAATTTAGGGTGTTAGCCAAATTTTTGAAGAATTTGAAAAATCTTAGAAACTGAAAAGTTGAAGAATGGAAGCCAGATTGAAAGTTGAGTTAGTAAATTAAACCACTTTTGACTGTGTTCCTTTTCGGGGGCGAAAAGTTTTAAGTGGGGGAGATTGTAACAACCCGGAAAATCTGAACCAGTTTGAAAATTTTAAATTGGCTATTTTGGTGAATTTTGAATATTAAAAATAAATTATTTTAAATAATAACGACGAAAAGTAGGTTTGAATCGACGTTTGAAAATAAATATAATTAATTTTAATTATAAACAAGGCCTGAAATGGTGCGGTAGTTTCAAATTTTGAATTTGAACTTTGACCGACTGTACCGGGTGCAAAATGAAACGGATATTAGTGAAACCAAGAATATTTAAATCTGTTAGTGAATATCTTTCTAACGAATCTGAAAAATTGAAGTTTCATAGCGGGAAGCAAAAGTTATGGCTAAATGAATTTTCAGAAAGGTCGCTATAGAGTTTATATAGCCCGTGAGAATAGCCAATTTGCAAACGACCTCAGAATTCGACGAAACCACTTTTGTTGGATCCGGGATGTCAAATTATTACTAGGTTTCAAATTTCATAATTTTTGATGCTAGTATGTGAGCGTGGCAAAGGAAAATGTGTTTGGTCGATTTCTATTAAATTCGATCAACCAGAAAGGGGCCATTTTTCAAACGATCACAGAATTCGACGAAACTAGTTTTGTTGGGACCGTATCATCAAAACATAGCTAGATTTATTTTTCTGGGATTTTTAGAATCAGTATATGGCCCCGGCAAATTGAAATGTACGTTCAAATTAAATATTGAATGTTTTATATTTTAATTTGAAGGAAAACTGACTGAAACAGTCGAATGGGCCTACGAAACATATCCCATTGAGTTCGGAATGAGGGTATTTAGCTAGGGACGACAGTCGTTGGGCTTGGATTGGAGATCGTTTGGAGAAAACCCTTAATTATGAAATTATAAATCACAGGCCAATCAAATAATTCCTTTCATAATTTAAAAATATAAAAAAAATCTAAAAAACCCTCGCCCCTCTCGACTCAACGGCGGAAAGCTGTTCAAAGCTTCCCGATCATTTTCCGGCCGCCACGATCGTCGATAGCCCCTGGCCCTGTTGAACTTTTTGTAGATCCCCTCCTCCTCTTTAAATCCGTATAAGCCGCTTCCCCCCTCGTCGACCCTGCTTCGAGAATCGTGCCCCCGAAGACGTCGACTTCATGCCGCCGCAAGGAGCGCCTCCGACCACCGAGTTCGACGAGGCCACCCTCGTTATGCGCGTCCTTCGACGCTCTTCGACGTCGCGCCTGCTGATCGTCGCCTCGAGCCACGGATTGGAAGTTACAGCGAGACCTAGTTTTGAACAAATAAGAAAGGCATCGGCTTTAATACTATTAAAACTGTTTTATAGCACTTTAAAGCGCTACGGTTTGTGATTTCACTGTGAAAACCATATCTTTTTCGTTTGTTGACGAAATTCAGTGAAACAAGAGACAGTGGACTCGTGTGGACGTCTTCTACATTCTAGAAGAGATCGCATATTTTTCTGAGCCTTCTGCTATTTTTGGTGGAGTGGAACCCAATGTGAGATTTCTGAATTATAAACGATATGGAAATGACGATGTATAAATTATATATTCGAAGTATGAGTTATATAAGCGTTGTACACCTCATCTATAAGCGTTGTATAAGTTGTATGTTCGATGTATAAGTTATATATGTGTTGTAAAAATTATATATGTGTTGAAATAGAAGTGAAATATACTTATATATATATATATGCCCCTCGTCCACAAACCATGGACGATATTTATTGGTTGTGATTGGTGTTAAAATTGGTTGATAGCGAATGGTTGATTAGAATCGTTTAAGGTTCAAATTGGTTGATTGTGGTTGAAAAATACCCATTTGTGGTTGAGAATTATTTGGTTGAAACCACGTAGGATTAGTTTGTGGAAAAGAAAAAAAAATGAACATGCCGCCTACGTGCGAAATAGATGCATGAAATACCCATTGTCAAAAGCTGCGAGGCTTTAAGGTAGAGCGAGGAGCCGTACTGGGGACAGCCCCAGTTTTAACTACCCTGCCGTTATGCTGCCGAAATTTTCAATAATATTCATGTGTTAGAATTATTTTCATGTGTTGAAACTATATTCATGTGTTGAATAGAAATTCATGTGTTGAACGACATTCATGTTTTGAAATAAATTGTTTTATAATAAAAATCATATTTTTATCATCTATATGAACTATATAAAATAGTCGTGTTTTGAAAGAAATTGTTTTATAATAAAAATCATATTTTTATCATCTATATGAACTATATAAAATAATCGTGTTTTGAAAGAAATTGTTCTATAATAAAAATCATATTTTTATCATCTATATGAACTATATTAAATAGTCGTGTTTTGAAATAAATTGGTTTACAATAAAAATCACATTATTATTATATACATGAATTGTTAAAAATAGTGAAGTGTCGAAATCAATGTCTGTTGGATAAAAATATCATTTTTATCAAATGTATGAAAAGAATATGGTTTTAAAATCAAAGAATAGATTATATTTATCTATGTGTATAAATACAATTAAAATAAATCGAATAACGAAGCTACAGTTCGTGTTTTGAAACCGTTATTTCAAACGATTTTTGCGAGAGATCCGACCGTCGAATTTTCCCGAAACCGTAATCGTTGGGTTCGCCTTGGAAATATCTTTCCAACGACACCCACTTTGTGAAGATCCAACGGGTGGATTGTCTGGAATGTTTAATTCAAATTTGGAGAAAAACAGTGCCAGAATCGATTATATTTATATATATATATATATATATATATATATATATATATATATATAATTAAATTAAATCGAATAACGACGCTGCAGTTCGTATTTTGAAATCGAAACTTCAAACGAGTGTATTGGGAGATCCGACCGTCGGATTTTCCCAAAACTGAAACCGTTGGATTCGTTTTGAAAAGATCTTTCTAATGATATAAAATTTGTGAAGATCCAACGGTTAGATTTTCAGACATGTGTAAACCAAATTTGAAGAAAAACAGCGCCACGGTCGCTTTATGGCCAGAAGCGTCATTTGAAGGAAATTGGCTATTTTTAAAATAAATAAAAATAGTGAGAAATCGTTATAAAGTATTATAAACGATATGGAATAGAAAATAAGCTGAATTTACCCGGTTTATTGAATATTTGACGGTTGAATGTGTTTGGCGTGAAAATTACAATTAATAACAGAATTATTGATGTCGAATAATTTAACCATTGAAGTGAATTGATTTAAATTCTAAATATACATGAATTATTAGAAAAGGCCGAGTTAAATCTCATTTCAAATAATTAATGGGCGATAAGAAGTCGATAATGAGGAATGTGGTTGAAGACCGGAGATCTTCACCTCGGTTGGATGGTAACTGATGTCTTTATTGGGAGGCATCCCGAAATATGGATAATGAGTGGTGATCGTCTAGACGTACGTGGAGATCGATGGATATGCGAGGTATATTGTGCCTCCGGTTTCGTTCAGACCCAGAATGAACTTGTAAATGGACTGTGTGTCTGATATTGGATTTTGTTCTATGCTGATTGATCTCTATTAAATTAATATCTGTTTGGCGGCGGAGAATTTATTCTCTTGTTTAACGCCCTTCTCTGAGACGTAGGAGCTCAGAGGTTATATATCGATAGAAATCAGTCGCATGGAGTGAGCTGCCTGTGTGGCACGCCTAAGTGGCAAATGATCAAGGCTTCTGTTGAAAAGCAAAGTCTTGTAGTGGATGATCAAAGCATAGCCTGTGTAGCATAGCTTTTTGTATAACGTGAATTCGCGAGCCTCACACCTCGGTATGAACCAGAAACGGGAGAGGACATCAACGAGGGCATGCGTTTCCTTCTAGCTAGAGGTGGTGTCAGTACTTAAACTGGCTGACATTTATATTATTTTCACCTGTGTGGTTATTGCTGTTGCGAGGCGCCTCGGACATATCGGTGACTATGTGAAGCCGATGGAGTCATTCGTTGGCTCATTTACGCCCCAAAGGGCGGGGAAACGCAGTGTTCAGGAATTTTAATCCACATCGGTGGACCGACCCTGACGATCCAAAGGCTTGACTGAGTACTTGCCTGAGGGGCGGGCTAGAGCGTCTCGACTTCGTTGAGGACGATCCCTTGCCTCGGTTCATGACGGAAATCCAATTTCCAAATACATGACTTTGCGGTTTTGATTGTATACCTATATATGGCGACATGATATATGGTACCCATGCCGTCTACGATTGATATTTATGATTGTATATAAAATTAAAAACTAACTGTAAACGAGCTAAGATGGGTGGTTTCCTGGTATTGGTCTGATGTTTTTTTCGGCCTTCGGGGTTAATACTTAGGGAATCGTTCTCTTACTAATTTACAGTTGGAGTCTGATTAAGAATTAAATGATAAAATTTACATTTTAAGTGATTTTACTTTACATGTATTAAGCATATCTTGGTCGATATAAGGTAAAATTCTATCCTCTGGTTTGCGTTGCATTGTGTGATGGGACTTGAGTCTTATATCGGCTTCATTTTTACTAAAACCATTGTGATGTTTAAAAGATTTACTTGTTTTGAGCCTTGGCAATCCAATGGAGTAAACCCGTTCCGCGAAAGTGGCGTGGTCCTGTGATTAGCCATATTATAAACGTGTTAAGTAGATTTCTCATAACAGTCCCATGACTGACTCGTAGTTTGTTTCACTTACAAACTCGGGTGCCCCTCTTTCTACATGGGCAGCCTTGTATTCAGATTTTAGCAGGCTCTTTCTAGATAGCTGGAGCTGAAGATGGATTCTATCATTTATCTCTTTTTATGCTGTTCAGCTCCTATTGTACATATTATGTTTGTTTTCCGCTATAGACATTTATGTATAGCTGAATTGTATTTGTACTAAGTATGATCCTGTATACTGTGTAACTCTGATGATTATGTTTATCCAGTGTATTATTTGTACATTATCTGGTGTATTTATTTATTTCTGTTCTACTGTTATCTGTTTATGTGTTATATTCCAAAGATTACCCCTGACACCGTCAGTACGGGGTTTTGGGGTCGTCACACTTATGATTAAGTGAATTAAATATTTGAGATGTTGAATGAAATTTTAGGTTGGTCTAGAAATATTTGTTATGTGATTGTGAACATGTGACACGCACATTATCCCCGTATATGACACATTTGGATGCGATGTTTGATAAGCTATGTTTTGCTCACCTTGCAAGTTCCCATAGATTTAGGAAAAAAATCACCATGGGTTGAAATGATATGCACTCGAATGAATTATATAGATTTAAAAATAAATTCGAATCGATTTGGGATGCCGGTTGAAATGATACATACCCAGGATTCGAATTTTCCTTTAAGATGGATTGAAATGATACATATTCGTATCACTTGACCATATGATAGAAAATTATATACGGACGTCGTGGTCAATAAAGGTCTATTTTAAAATGGTTACGAGTATGTATCACTTTTATTAATAGATTTTTGAAATGAAATTTTGAATATAGGAAATTGTTTGAAATTTATTTTCTCAAACCAAGTCTTAATCTTGTTTTAAAATATGGTGTTAAATTTAAATATTAGAACTAATGTTTGTTTAAAACTAGATTTTAAATACATTTGATTCTTGTGATATACGGATTTGCATTAGCAAAAATACTCGAATTCATAAAATATTTTAGTTAAAGATTTGGTTTAAAGGTTTTACCACATTTCGATCTATATAAAGATTTAAACCAAATTTATAAATCAATGTGCAAAGAAATAAATGTAATGTAAATATTGCATAAATAAACGTTTGAAAGGATTATTTCCTTGAAATAACATAGTTTGGTGAAGTTAAGCAATATTTTGTTTTAATAAAGACGGTTGAAATATTTTGTAAAGATTTATATTTAAAGTGGTGGTTTGGGGTAAATAAGATTTTATAAAATCAATTTTTGATTACATTATTTTTACAATAGATAATTAAAAGTGTTTTCTTAAGAATGAATTTGTTTCGAGGTTTACCAAACCTTGCTTCAATATAATAAGATTCGATAAATTTTACAAATCTTATTTAAGAAGATGAAGTAAATGTTAAAAATGAAAATCTTTGGATTAGATCTAAGTGAATGGAAAGAATGTGTCAATTAAAGAAGCTCAGCTTTAGATTTGAATTAAAAAAAAGAGCAAGACTGGAATTTTTCTAAATGGTGATATAAATGACGACATAATGATTAATCGTCGAAGCTATTTTGAAAGTCTACATTATGAGTAAACTCAGAAGTGTGGTTAAATCTATCTTGGAATAATGATTTGGAAATATTTTCATTATGAGAGGAATTGGAATTCGAGGGAGTTAATTTGAAATTTGGATTACAGAATTATAGATCGGATTGGATCATGCCATTTTAAAATAAACTATATTTTCGCATAAGTAAATTTCCTTATTTTTTAGTTTTACAAACTATTTTCTAAGACCATTTTGCTATATAAATTTTATGACTATTTTACAACTGTTATTTAAGCAATGTATATAATATATTCTGAACCTTAACGTCTCTAAGCATATTTTATAAATTCAGCATAAGACTAATGACCATTTTGGCAATCAAATATTTTTATACTATTTCTCAAATATTTGCATAATTGTATCTATATACATTATTTTCAAATTAAATTTATATATTATTTCTCGAATATAACTAGTCCAAGTGTATTTTATAAATTCAAATAAAATCTATGTCCAATCCGAACCAGTGAATCTAAACTGATTGAAATAAAGGATTTCAAGTATTAATGATATTTTTTGAAGTTGAAATCTTAAAAATCGAATGGTTTGACAAGGGGTAATAATGAATATTGGATTTTAAATCTAAACTAAACCAATGAAGAATTATTTGAGAAATTGATTTCAAAATACTTGAAATAAATCGATTTACGATACATTTCAAAACCTAATGACCACGACGAAAAAAATGTAAACATTTGGTTGTTAAAGAGACTGGAGATTCCAGAACGAAGTCGGATGATATGGAGGCAATGCGATTACTGAATTTGAAGAAAGAGAACGATGATGGATTAGCCTTGACCTTCAGGTCATAATTAAAATGATTAAAACAGGAGCCATACCTGGGTTAATTGAGGTCACACCTCTGATCGGACACGCTTCTTCGATACCATCTCTATTATTGTTGTGATTGATTTGGGTGCACCCTTGGATTATGGGAGTGTCGTTCTAGGTGCGAGGTAGTTGCTACTATGCATTATCACCGGTCTGGGGGCAACAATCCGGTTGATTTCTACCGTGGGTATTCCTTGTGTGCCTCTTGTCATATAATCCTGATCGAGCCCCCTACAATTTTGATTTGGCGTTGTTTTCTATGGAGTGCCCACTGATAACACTAGTACGGTTAATTTACGGTACTATATAGACTACAAGGCGTACAAACGATGTAAGGGTAATCATGGTAATCCCACTTACGCTATTTTGATATATTATTCTACTGAATAGTCACTATTATAATAGCATATTATACTATATGTATTAGTTTCACGGTTTCATAAGGGATGTGAATCCCAAACATCCTTTAAGTTGCTAATGCATTCCATTTAAACAAGTCACTTGAGTTAATTCACTTATATGAGAATATTTGTCCTGACTTGGGTATTTTGTTGTTTTATTCCATGCAAAATGCTCGGGTTAGACCGAGTATTTCTGCTTGGATATATATCTGTTAAAGCTTGAGATTCGTTGGAGATCCAGCCATCCATCTACTATGTCATATGTTGTTGTGCCCATCTCTGCTTATTACTGAATATTAGTATGATTCTATATTCATTCTTCTGATGCATCTATATTTATTTCTATACTCCAATATCATGCAAATTTAAAAGATTTTGTAGTGATGTATAAATTTTACTTTCTCTGTGAGATATTCTGTGTTTTGTGTCTGTGATTCTGTGATGATTTGTATTTCAACTACATAAGCAATAACAATCTATCGTTTTGAACGATTCAATTTGGTTAAATTTCCGACTTGGAGCGGTCAAAAAACAAATCGTTACAATTGGTATCAAGGCTTTGGTTTATACAAAGCTTAGCTTTTGTGGTTGAAACACTCATTAGAGATGGAGTAGAAATACCCTAGAATGAGTGAAATCGTCTTAGAATTATTCACGAGAAAGCATATCTTGAAAATTAAAAGTACTTCAAATGATTTTTAAAGGATTTTTAAAAGGATATATATATATATATATATATGGAAATAATTTGAAAATTTTGCCCTGTTTTAAAAATATCCTTGTTTAAGTTTCACTCCTCAGAACTCGTCCCTTTTATTTGAATACTTTTCTTTGGGTGGATCTTCCAAATCTGAGTCTCGATCTTGTTCCCTATCTTTCAAAGTCCTAGCCTTCTCTAAATTGTTATCTTGAAATCTCTGGTCAATTGTATCCAACCATTCATTCAACCTCTACCTCAAATTCCGAACTAAACTTGAACTTAGCCAAGAACTTAAACGTAACTTGGGTATAAATAAATAGTATGATGAAAGAAAAACATGTACTTGCATGTTTGTAAGATCTTGTTTTATCCCGTCTTAGAAAGTTAGAATTTTTCGCTTTCTAGATCCTAAATCTCATTCAATTTATTTAATTTTCTCCAGTCCTTGATAAATACTATTGATTTGATTAGGGCATATCGTTTACCTCATACAATTCTAAATTAGCTCGAATCGAATAAAATTAAGGAATAAGTATTCGAAATAAAACTTGAATGAATAATTGAGTGCTAAAACACTTGGTTGTATTGAATAAAGTAACTGAATTGAAATTTTCAATGGTGATGGGCTACATTATAAAAATTTATAACACCATATTAAGAAAATTTTAGTAATGTATAAAGTTATATTGAAGTGATTATATACAAGTATGACTTGTAAATTAAAATTGGAAAATAAAATGACTTGATCGATTTCCAAAATGATAAGTATAATACTTTGGAATTTTAAATTCTATTAACGTGAATATAATGTGGTGTTTAAATAAATTAAATGGAGTATCTTTGGAAGAAGTTCGTTTGATATGAATAGTGGCTTGTAATTCGTAAGGTAAGAAAAAACTAAAATGATGATTTGCAAAACAAAATGTGTTTGAAACATGATTTGCTATTGAATTTTTAGATGGTATATACATATATATATAAACAAACGCTTGTAATCAAATATGAAAAATTAAAATAAGTAGGGAAGATATACAACCTCCCACTTGAACTCTTCAATGAGATATGTTTTAAAATATAATATTTCGACATATACTTAGAAAATTGTATATATAAATTTGAATATACTTTAATTTTAAAGAGAAGAGTTTTGAATATTTGGTTGATGTCAAAATTGGACTATCGAGTACGTAAAGGGTTTTTGGACATTCGTCTGGCTAATGTATGTACTAAATTCTTTGTGTACTAGATAAGTATAGACACCGTAGTCAGTTGAAAATGAATCTGGTGGTTGTTGCAATATCACCGGTGTTTATTTCCAAGTTCCGAAAGTGAAGAAGATGTATAATGCTAGTTGAGACGTCAAATTTATATTTAAACCTTATTTTGTAAATATGTAAAGAAGAATGAAATTTTTGATTTTGAGAAAAGAACTGAATAATTAGAAAGTTGATTTTGAACCAATGAAATAAAATGCTAACTGGATAAGTTTTTATAGAACTTTTCCTTATATAAATATAAATATGAACTAGCGTTGTGTGAAAATTTTATATATACATAGCTTTTTAAATTTAAGGGAATTATGAGTCTAAAACATTAAGGAAAATTTGATTTCGCTAAGAAGTTGTATGTATCATTCTATTTTTAGATTAGTATACATTTAAAATCGGAATGAAAGTTCCGAGTGAGGGGGAGGAGAGAGGACTATTTTTCCCCGCTTGAAACTTTATAAAATGAACGGAATGTGAATTCATCGTAGCTTGACAAAACTGTCGCTTACAGTGAAATGGATTTTGTGCATATAAACCTAACTTGAAGAGAAAGTTTAATAGGATGGAACCGATATGAAAATCAAGTGTGAGAAAAATATGTAGCACTAAAATTTAACGTTTGTTATTATCAAATGCCACAAATAAGAATTTAAAGTGAAGAAAAAAGGGGAGAAGAATAGAAAAACTGACATAAGTGAATCAAATATGAATGAGAGTAATTTAATGAATTGTCAAAAAGCAAGGTTATAGTGGGGAACTAACAAATTGTTTTATATAAGCAAACAAATGTGAGTGAAAAATACAAAAGCAAGAAGCTTAGATGACGAAACTAAATGCAAAAAGGATACGGCACTTGTACCTTTGATTTGAGGATTATATATATATTTGTTGATATCAAGAGAAATAAATGACAGGGAATAATTGGAAAGGGGGAAAACGACAAAAAGGAAATAGAAATGGAATGCAAAGAGGAAATTTTCTTGAATACAAATATAATGTATGAATATGTACAGTAGTTGAGATGTGAAAGAAAAATTCAAACTAAATATAGCTTGAACATTATGTAACCTGGACGGAACTTGCGTAAAACATTAATGTCGGACTGTGGAGGATTGTTTGAAAACCGAATTATATTTTGTTACATGCATTATCACTTGTTCTTATTCACTTTCAAATGAAACCAATGATTTAGAAGTAAACAAATTTAATGTAAGCAAGATATAAATCTATTACAAAGAAGAAGAAGAAAAATTAAAACGAACATGAACATGATTTTGTATGTCAAAATGAATGATATGTTAATATAAATTAGACATATTTTTGGTTCCATTCGCATTTTTGTCAAAATGATATTTTAGTTATGACACATATTGCATATTGTTGTAAGTTTTGTTATAAATATGTATATGTTTGATTCTGACTATATTTTTGAGTGCCTTAGTAGGTTGCGGTGGCGCGCTTTGCCTATGGAGCTCGTTTTTGCGCCAAAATGCTAATAAAATAAGCAAATCCGCTTTAAACACTAAATAAGGTACGTATCTCGGTTTACATATCGCATTTGGGTTGTTTATAAGTTGTTTCCCCTAAATTGGGATGCCTCGTCGTGTGGATGAGATGTATATGGATATATATTGTATTCCGGGCAAGCCGTACAAAGGAGGTGCTGCCCAAATTTTCCGTAAATTCCGGGTATTAGAAAAAAAAAATTAAGTTTTAAAAATCAATAAATTATTTTTCTTTCTAACAAATTTTGAACTAAGTGATGGTCTTTGCAAGGGTATATATGTAGACTTGAATTTATATAATGTTTCCTTTTTGAGGACGAAAAGCGCTGAATGAGGGAGAATGTAACGAACCGGAAATTTTGAGTACTAGAATATAAAATTTATTAAAGACTTGACGTTTTAAGCAAATATTTATAATTTTAACTTGGATTTGAAACTTGTGATCTTAATTTTTCATTGTAAGCGTTGATTTTAATTCTAGTGAATACCTGAACTTATGTGTTGTTTTGAAAGCAATAAGATGCATTTAACATTCTTTCTATGAAATAAACACAAATCAATAAAATAAAAAAGATTAAATTTGGGATCTGCAGATGTTATATGAGAATAATCTAAACAATTTTGTAACAAAAACGTCTAATCTCGTAGTACGGTTTAGAACAATTCATGCGAACAATATACATAGCAATAACCGATGTATTGGTTGACGTTAAAAATTTAAAAGTTGAATTAAATTATGAAATTTAATATTTGAGATATGTCCAACAAAATATAACGGAGAAATAAATTTCATAATATATTACGCGAATTTGTTTTGATTCACGCTAATTTAGTGAACATTTTATAAGTTGTCAAGAAATAGAATGATATAAGAATTTAGGCGAATTCAAACTAAAAATATTAGACGATGTCCTAAGAAGAATGGTATTTTTCGTTTTATGAAATCCGGGCGTTCGATGCCTCAAATCTTTAATTTCTAGTTAATAACGCATATAACAGACAACATTGTGAATTGCATATTCGTTCGTTCTTGATTATGTTTAAAATTAACACATGTGATACAGTTCATCCGTGGAATGGCAAAATATTGATAATAATAATTAATTTAAATTGTATAGTGGATCAGTCAACCCATCTGCAAAATTTACTGTATGCGAACAAACACTTGTCCATTCTTCTATGTGGACTCCTCCACGTTTTTTGATAGCAGAAGGGTGACTACACGTGTTCATTGCTTCCTGCATTCTTCGCTTTTTTTTTCTTTTTATCGCTCGTTCACAATTCAGAAGGGATAAAAGGGGCATATGCCCTTACTTCTTCAAATTTTAATTCATCGTTCTCTTCTATTTCAAAATTAAAAATGGCATTCCGCCTTCAATCAAAATCGCGCCTCCAACCATCGCGTGGGCCGCTGCCGCCGACATGGCCTCGTCACCGGGCGCCCGTTGCCACCGTAGTCAATCCGCAAGCTCAACCGCGAACGCCACCAATTTTACCCCTTTTTCGTTCTTCAAGAGATAGTGCCCTTCGTCACCTCCACTGTTAACACTCCTCCACCTAACGTCGATCGTGAGCCGCCACCTCCAAACCAGTGTCTTCCCCATCTCTGACCATCTAGAAACTCATCTCCCTCTCCTCGTTAAAACATGGAATCCGTAACAAAAAAAGAAGAAAAGGGTCGGCCCCATTTCTTGTCAGTTCACCAATGGCTGACCTCGAGTCTTATCATTTTGTGCACCATCTAGCGGCACCAGCTGCTCTCCGGTCTGCTGCGAGGTTTCTTTCAGAAAACATGCACCTCAGATGCTCAAGGAAATTCCTGAGAGGCTATTCTAGGTTGGTGCAAGCAGGCATGTTTGGGGGTTGGGTCTTGTCTTTGGTTCCGTGTATGGTAAGCAACTTGCCAGTTCCTACTGTATAACATTAGGTATATTTCCTTATTTACTGTTATAAAAAGAAATATATATTTCTGTGCTCGTATGGGTTTAAAAGTGAAATTTATCACCGTTGTTAGGGTTCTTAGTTAGGTGGGTTGCGCATCAATTCTATGTCAGTTTCATAAGTCATCTTCTTCGCCTCGAAAGGTGAGTTTCCCTCACTCATAGACTAACATATGATTAAGTGAATTAAATATTTGAGATGTTGAATGAAATGTTAGGTTGGTCTAGAAATATTTGTTATGTGATTGTGCACATGTGATACGCACATTATCCCCGTATATGACGCATTTGGATGCGATGTATGATATGTTATGTTTTACTCACCTTGCAAGTTCCCATATATTTAGGATAAAAATCACCATGGGTTGAAATGATATATACCCAAATGAATTATATAGATTTGAAAATAAATTATATCGATTTGGGATACGGGTTGAAATGATACATATCCAGGATACGAATTTTCCTTGAAGACGGATTGAAATGATACACATCTGTATCACTTGACCATAGGATAGAAAATTCTATACAGACGCTGTGGTCAATAAAGATCTATTTTAAAAAGGTTATGAGTACATATCCATTTTATAAATAGATTTTGAAATGAAATTTTGAATAAAGGAAATTGTTGGAAAAAAAATTCTCAAACCAAGTCTTAATCTTGTTTTAAAATGTGGTGTTAAATTTAAATATTAGAACAAATATTTGTTTAAAACAAGATTTTTAATATATTTAGTTCTTGTAATATACGGATTTGTGTTAGATAAAATACTTGAACTCATAAAATATTTTAGTTAAAGATTTGGTTTAAAGGTTTTACCATATCTCAATCTATATAAAGATTTAAACCAAGTTTATAAATCAATGTGCAAAGAACTAAATGTAATGTAAATATTGCATAAAGAAATGTTTGAAAGGATTATTTCCTTGAAATAACTTAGTTTGGTGAAGATAAGCAATATTTTGTTTTAATAAAGACGGTTGAAATATTTTGTAAAGATTTATATTTAAAGTGGTGGTTTGGGGTAAATTAGATTTTATAAAATCGATTTTTGATTAGATTTTTTTACAGTAAATAATTAAAAGTGTTTTCTTAACAATGAATTTGTTTATGAGGTTTACCAAATCTTACTTCAATATAATAAGATTTGATAAATTTTATGAATCTTATTTAAGAAAATGAAGTGAATGTTAAAAATGAAAACCATTGGATTAAATCCAAGTGAATGGAAAAAATGTGTCAATTAAAGAAGCTCGACTTGAGATTTGAATAAAAAGAAAGAGCAAGACTGGAATTTTTCTAAATGGTGATTTAAATGATGAAAAAATGATTAATCGTCGAAGCAGTTTTGAAAGTCTACATTATCAGTAAACTCGAAAGTGTGGTTAAATCTAACTTGGAATACTAATTTGGAAATATTTTCATTTTGAGACGAACTGGAATTCGAGGAAGTTGATTTGAAATTTGGAATACGGATTTTTGGATCGGATTGGATCATGCCATTTTAAAACAAACTATTTTCTTAAGCCATTTGGCTATATAAATTTTACGACTATTTTACAACTGTTATTTAAGCAATGCATATAATATATTCTAAACCTTAACTTCTCTAGGCATATTTTATAAATTCAGTATATGACTTATGACAATCAAATATTTTCATAATTGTACCTATATTTGTCAAATTTAATATATATATGTTATTTCTCGAATTTAATTATTTCGAGTGTATTTTATAAATTCAAATAAAATCTATGTCCAAATCGAACTAGTGAATCTGAAATGACTGAAATAAAGGATTTCAAGTGGTATTGATATTTTGTGAAGTTGAAATTTTGAAAATCGAATGGTCTGACAAGGTATAATTATGAATATTGGATTTGAAATCTAAATTAAACCAATGAGGAATTATTTGAGAAATCGGTTTCAAAAGCAATACTCGAAACATGATTTCAAAATCTAATGACCACGATGGAAAAAAATGTAAACATTTGGTTGTTAAAGAGACTGGAGTCGGTAGATGTCATACTCTCTGCTAATGCTGACACCACTTTAACAACTGTGCACGTGGTGGAGATTCCAGAATGAAGTAGGATGATATGAAGGTGATTACTGGATTTGAAGAGAGAGAATGCTAATGGATTAGCCTTGACCTTTGGGTCATAATTAAAATGACTAAAACAGGAGTCATACCCGGGTTAATTTAGGTCGCACCTCTGATCGGACATGCTTCTTCGATACGATCTCTATTACTGTTGTGATTGATTTGGGTGCACCCTTTGAATATGTGAGTCTCGTTCGAGGTGGGCGGTAGTTGCTACTATATGTTACCATCGGCTCGGGAGCCGCAATCCGGTAGAATCCAACCGTGGATATTTCTCGTGTGCCTTATCATATTATCCTGATAGATCCCCTACGATTTTGATTTGGCACTGTTTTCTATGGAATGCCCTCTGATAACACCAGTATGGTGAATTTACGGTACTGTATAGACTACAAGGCTTATGAACGGTGTAAGGGTAATCATGGTAATCCCTCTTACGCTATTTTGATATATTTATTTTATTGAATATACACTATTATAATAGCATATTATACTATATGTATTAGTTTCATGGATACTTAAGGGATGTGAATCCCAAACATCCTTTAAGTTATTGATGCATTCCATTTAAACATGTCACTTGAGTTAATTCACTTATATGAGAATGTTAGTCCTGACTTGGGTATTTTGTTTGTTTTATTCCTTGCAAAATGCTTGGGTCAGACCGAGTATTAAAGCTTGGAGATATATCTGTTAGAGCTTGAGATTCGTTGGAGATCCAGCCGTCCATCTACTATGTCATATGCTATTGTACCCGTCTCTGCTTATTACCGAATATTAGTATGATTCTATAATATTCTTCCGCTGTATCTATGTTTATTTCTATACTCTAATATCATGTAAATTTTAAAGTTATTGTAATATTGTATAAAGTTTACTTCCGCTGTGAGATATTTTTTGTTATGTGTTTGTGATTTTATGATGATTTGTATTTCGATTACATAAGCAATAACAATCTGTCGTTTTGAACGATTCGAGTTGGTTAAATTTCCAACTTGGAGCGGTTAAAATGCCACGTCATTACATAATTGGATATTGAAATTAATAAAACTCTACACAATCCAGCGTTGTACAAGACTAGATGTAGGAGAAATACGAACCAGTATAAAATCCGGTGTGTTCTCTCCTTTTCTGCACTTTACTCTTGTTTATATTTGCATCTGCAATCATTTCTGTTATAATATCCATTCTGTGATTCATATAGTAGTTTGATTAGTCGATAATTGGTTAAGATGTCTATAAATTCTTTAAAACACTATTCACTCCCTATAGTGTTTCCTTTGCCATAAGATCCTTGATCCTCAAGCCTAGCATTGACTACCAACTGATGGAGTGATGAGCAATTTTAGGCTCTTTGTCGCCCAAATCCTATTGGATATAATCTAATAGTTCGCACTAAATTGAATCTCTATAAATAAATGCGTAGGGCTTCAATTTCAATTCATTATATTTTTTCAATGAGCACGAAAGCTCTATTATCGTTCTTTCTACTCCAAAACTTCTCAGCACAAAATTTTAGATCTCGGATGCATGAATTCATATTGGAAGAGAATAGAAAAGAAGAATGAAAGAGGAGTAGGAATTAGTTTAGATCAGAAAGCTACATCAAAAAGGTAAATATCTAGAACCAGTTTTAGTTCATTAATTTGAATCCAAAAATCCATTTTTCTAAATCCAATCTAATAGATCTATGAAAATATCATTTGTAAATCCAAATAGGGGTCTTAAAGGGGAAAACATAAATAATAGATCAGGTCCGTATTGAACTTAGGGATTTGGAGTAGTTAAATTATGTATTTTTATACAATGATAGAATATATAGCTATAAATCTATTCCACTTTTGAATGGGTAAAGAACTACAATTTTATTTGGTAAATTCTATAAATAGAAAATATGGAAGTTTCCTATGAAAAATAAACGTAAGTTATTTAAATTATTTGAAATGAATGAGGAGGATATTATTATTTAAACATAAGACATGAAATAAGTTTTATTTCATCATTTGGATTTTAGTTAATGTTTCAATTTGTCAAAATGGATGTTTAAGCAAATAGATTTCCATATTTTATTTAGGTTAAATCTTCGTAAATTATTGTGCTTGGAATCATACGAAATAATTTATGGTTTTCCTAAAAGAAAGAGATGTACAAAATATGGGTAGCTATTGTATTTTATACTATCTATTTCTACAACTAAAAATGGAATTCCTTATAATTACTAACATTGCAAAAAGTTCATGTTTTGAAAGAAATATGGAAATTGGCTTTTCTATAATTAAAGGTAAATTAAATTCTAATTTATTTAAATATGTCTGGTTCCAAAAATGGAATAGTAAAAAAAGAATAAACTAAGAAGGTTAATGAGATTAGGAATAGATGTAAAAGTAAAAGCGAAAACATAGGCAAAATGAAAAAATGGAATAAAAAGAAGAAAATAGAACTAAAAAAGTAAAACACAATATGGGAAACCAATAAATGTGAAATGGTGAGTGAAATTGGCTAAAATGCAAAATAAATGCATAATTGTGGGAATATATATATTAATGGTCCAAATAAAAGGGCAAGAACCAGAAAAGAGAAGGTTAAAGAAAATAATAAATATACATAGATGTAGAAATTTTATGTATAGCCTTTTGTGTCTATTTAAAATGAATTTGGGTAAATCTATAACGTAGACATAGGTAATCCTTTATAGATATTATGGCTGAAACTCAGTAGGCACTAAAAAGTCTTGTAGGCATTTGGGTAGTCCATCAGTGAGAACTATGTGTGATATGGTAAACTGGTTATGGTCCATCCTAACGACGGTATGATAAACATTATCGAAACGTGAAATAAAAGGTTAAGGACGAGACTATGAGAAGTCTGTTGATGATGGTTACATATGCATATATGTACATATGTATGTATTTATGTATATGTATGTATGTATGTATGTATGTAGATGACTAGTGGTAAAGGTGGTCACATGTAGCAGAATACCCAAGAAAGATCCATGATAAAGCATGGGAGGTCCATCAGCGGTTAAGTCTGCTTTAGGTTATCAAGGGGGTGTTGAAGAATGGAGTTTTGATGACAATAACCTTATTTCAATTATCATTTATTATAAAATATATACTAATACATTTTGAATATATATATATATATATATATATATATATATATATATATATGTATGTATGTGTGTGTGTGTGTGCTGGAATTATATACAGGAAATATTACTGAAGACTGTATAGTTATAAAGATGATAGAGAATCAAAGATCAAGATATTTCAAGACTCATGAGTAATCAAGATTTCAAGAGTTCAAGAGATCAAGATCAATATAGTTATAGAGTCTAGATTTTGTAAGACTCTAAATAGCACTTCAGGTTCAAAATTCAAATTTTCAAATTCTGATTTTCAATTCTATCCTCAGTCCTCTCTATTTTGTTTTTCTATTTATCCTCAATCCTCTCTATTTTGTTTTTCTATTTGTTTCTATTTTTATTCTTCTTTGTTTTCAAAACTTAAATTTTTTATATACTTTATATTTATACTTTATATAGTTTAAAACCTTATATTTATATAGTTTAAAAATATGTTTTCATATGATTTTCTATCATATAATATTAATTTACAACACTATAATTTTACTCAAAAATTTTTAGAATTAGTTTTGTATCAAAACACTTGAAAAATGCTTTGAAAATCAAAAATACACATGAGTATGTCAACATAGCAAAAAGTGTGTCGACATATAACTGCTATTTTTTCTAATTTTGAAGGGAAGTGTCTTTTCACTATTTGAAACACTTCAGAACCGTTTCAACCCTTCATACTCTATAAAAAGAGGTTAAAACCAAATTTTTTAACATATCTTCTTCCCTAACTTCATTCTCTTTCACTCCATCATTATTCTTATTCATTTTTATGATTCTTACACTTATACTCTGCCAAATTCAATTCTATTTCGATTAAACTTCTTCTCTCTACACTCTCTACTCTCTGAATCAAGTGCTATTGAAGAGTTATAGGGCTGTTTTGTAATTTTTTGGGTTGAATAAACCTTGTTTGTGACTCAAAGAGGAATCGGTGTATCCTTGTAGCCATGAAATCAAGGAATAGGAGTCGGTGTGTCCTTGTTGAGTCGAGAAATCAAGGAATATGAGTAGGTGTCTCCTTGTTGAGCCGAGAAATCAAGGAGGTGTATTTGACTTTTGGAAATAGTAATAAAACTCTGCACAATCCAGCGTTGTGCGGGACTGGATGTAGGAGTGATCCGAACCAGTATGAAATCCGGTGTGTTCTTTCCTTTTCGGCATTTTTATTTCTGTTTATTTTGCATTTGTGTTTGAATCTGTGTCTGTGATTATGTTTGTTTTGTTTGATTCATTCCATAATTCTCTTTAGTTTTAAATTTTGTTTAAATTCCTACAAACACTATCCCCCCCTCTAGTGTTTGCTTTGCATGAACGATCCATTTCGCAGTCCCTAACAATTGGTATCAGAGCAAGGTTTTTCAAAAAGTTCATAATCTGATTTTTGAAAATGTTAAATGGAAAATTTTGAATACTAGTTTTAATTCATGTATTGCACCGAGCATTAGATGAGTCTGCATTCAATTTTATTGAAAAATCAAGTTACTATGATTTGATTTTTGAAATTTGAAATGTTTTAAATTTTGAATTTTTTTGATCTATGGATGTGTTACAAAACTATCTTGATATTATTGGTTAAAATTGCAGTTAATTACTTTAAAAGTCACTTGATTATTTGAAGAGTCATTTATTTTTTGAAAAGTCATTCGATTTTTTGAAAAGTCGTGTTATTTTGCAGGAAAAGATGTGCTATATGACTTTTCAAAATTCAAAAGTTGAAAAGATATGTAAAGTGGCTGTTGGTGATTCAAATTCCAAAATAGTGGCTATTGAAAGTTCAAATTATGAAAAGGTGGCTATTGGAAATTCAAATTCTGAATTGGTGTGTTACATGGATGTTGAAAATTCAAATTCTGAAGGACAATTAAAGAAGAGTAATGACGATTGGTGAAAAGATATCAAGAGGAAGAAATGGAAATACACAATGTAAATCAACAAGAAATGGGTACCAGCGAACTAAAAAAGTTTTGATTCTCATATACAAGTAGATCAAAACTATACTTCCCATCATTTTCTTTGGAATGCCACTGGTTTCATGTAAATCCATCAAGAATTGATCAAGTAATAATCAAATGGAGTTTTGGTGAATAAAGAGAGAAATAAACCAAAAATGTCGACAAAGATCTTCAAATTGCATCCACGGGTTAGGCTATTTTGTCCCAAATCCTTTTCCATATTGTAGTTCTCGTTCTCGTGGTGGTTTTGATGGGTAGACCATCAAATTCCAATAAAAATTGAGTGAGATATGGCGATTCGAAGTTGACTGCCCAAAACAGAAAAACTGTTACAGGATTTTCTATTTCCTTCTTATTGTTTCGACCTGCTGCCCCCCAATACCATCCAAATTCATCCTCAAACTGTTACTAGATCGTAGTCTTTGGATTCCTCCTCGATTTGCCGCTGATTTCATCCAATTCTGTCAAGTAATGAAGAAGTTATGCCTCCTGAAAGTTTGATTGAAAATAAAAAACAAGCAAAAGAAGAAGAAGAAGAGAAGTGGTTATGAAGAGACATGGCTTTTGGGCCTTTATATAGTAGTTGAAGTGCCCATTCATTCAAAATTCAAATTCAAATTTTGGCGCAAAGTTGGTTGAACTACTAAATCTTTAATATCTTTCTCATATTATGTTCAAATCCAGCAAGTGAGTACACTATCCTGATTAGAAAAACGAGCCCGTCGCAATAAAGTAGATCTCATCATCAAATTCCAGAAGATCGGTTCAGAATTTAGAGAATATTGAAGAAATGGACATAAAACCAGGTACGCCTTAATTAATTTTTGGTTAAATGGATGTTTTGCTTGCTTTGCTTTGTTTTAAATTTAAAATTTAAACTTTAAAATTCAAATTTGAAATTTAAAATTCAAATTTAAAATTTGAAATTTAAAATTCAAATTTGAAATTTGAAATTCAAAAATAATTATAATAATAAAATAAATTTTGGATGTTTTTTAGGAATAATATTATTTTAGGAAATAGTTAAACCTGAAATATAAATCGATATTTTAAAACAAGAGTCACAAAACCATATTCTCTTTGAAATAATACATATATGTCAAGATACATATATCTATATGTTAACATTTCGGCCTATAGAACGAAATTCAATTTTTTTATATCAAATATTTAAACTTTCAAACTCCCTCCATCTTTTTCAACTAGAAAATGCCAGTTAAAATTCTAGTTATTAAATTTATCTGTATACTTATTTTCTTATATCTCGTTTCAAAATATATAATTTAATAAAATTATATAAACATGTTAATATGATATATAGCTTTTTGATATTGTTATAGAATATAAATTTATTCATCTTTTATATAGTTTAAACATGCATAGTTTAACTTATATATTATTCTTATGATTTCATAACAATTTTGGGTTACATTATCATAAATACTGTAATAACCCGGAAAATACGAGCCAATTTAAAATTTTTAAATTGGTGATTTCAAAGGAATTTGAACAATTGAAATAGAATACTTCAATAAAATAGTGAATGAGAAATAGTGAGTCAGTTTGAGAATTTGAATTCAAACTTTGACTGACTGTGCAGGGTGGAGAATATAACGGATTTTAGCGAAACCTAAAATATTTAAATCTGTTAGTCAATACCTTTCTAACGAATCTGAAAAATCGAAGTTCCATAATGGGAATCAAAAGTTATGGCCGAATGAATTTTCAGAATGGTCGCTATATAGAATATATAGCCCTGGAAAATTGGTATTTTGCAAACGACCTCGGAATTCGACGAAACCACTTTTGTTGGGTCCGGGATGTCAAACTATTGCTAGGTTTCAAATTTCATAATTTTTGAAGCTAGTATGTGAGCGTGGCAAAAGAAAATGTGTTTGGTCAATTTCTGTTAAATTGGATCGACCAGAAAATGGCCATTTTTAAAACGATCTCAGAATTCGACGAAACTAGTTTTGTTGGGACCGTATCGTCAAAACATAGCTAGATTTATTTTTCGGGAATTTTTCGAATCAGTTTGTGGCCCTGGCAAATTGAAATGTACGTTCAAAGTTAAAATTAAATGTTTTATACTTTAATTTGAAAAATAACTGACTGTAACAGTCGAATTGGCCAACGAAACATATCCCAATGTGTCCGGGATGGGGGTATTTAGCTAGGGGCGACAGTCGTTGGGCTTGAAAAGGAGTTCGTTGGTGAAAACCCTAATTTTCTGAAATATATATTCCGGCGAATCAGAAAATTCCATTCATTATTTAAAAAATAAAAAAAATAAAAAACCCCCGTAACCCTCGACTTCAACGGCGAAACCCGTTCGTCGCTCACCTCCTCGATTGTCGCCGCCTCCGCCACTTCCAGGCGCCGCCTCCACCACCGTTCGCTTCGTCTCCGCCTCCTCTTCAAATCCGACCCACCCACGACCGCCATCGACGACTCCTCCTCCAGAATCGAGCCCAGGAAGTCCATCGCTTCCCATCGCCGCCGCCGCTCCGATCTGCCACCGAGCGCCACCAAACCACCACCGACAGGACCGCCACTCGAAGCTATTCCACGTCAGCACCCCCGATCGTCCCCACGTGCCACGGATTTCGCGAAAACCTCAAACCTAGTTTCGAACCATCGTGAAAGGTGAGTCCTTTTTGATGTCTGCACTTTGAAAAATCATATCTTTTTGGTGTGTTGACGAAATTCGATGAAACAGGAAACATCAGGACCACAAGGAAGCTCTCTACCACATAGAAGAAGCCGCGGATTTTTCTGAGTCATCTACGATTTTTAGCACTCTGCGAACCAATGTGAGAAATCTAAGTCAATTAAATTTGAATGGAAAATGTCGTGTATAAATTATATAAGCGAAATATAAATTACACACGTGTTGTATACCTCATGTACATGCGTGGTGTAAGCTATGTGAGCGAAGTATGAATTATACATGCATAGAACAATTGATATATGTGTTGAAATGCAAGTGAAATATAGCAATTATAATATATATATATATATATATACACTCCCCTCGTCCACAAACCATGGACGATATTTATTGTTGTGAATTGGTGTGAAATATAGGATGAAAAATACGAATGGTTGAATAATTGTTTGTGGTTGATATTGTTTGGTTGTGGTTGAAAAATACCCATTGGTGATTGAAATGAATTGGAAATATTTGTGGAAATAAAAATAAAACATGCCGCCTGCGTGCGAATTAGATGCATGAATCCCCATTGTCAAAAATCGCGAGGTTTTAAGGTAGAGCGAGGAGCCGTACTAGGGACGGTGCCGGTTTTAACTACCCTGCCGTTATGCTACCGAAATTTTGAATAATCTTTATGTGTTAGAATAATTTTCATATGTTGAAATTATTTTCATGCGTTGAAATTAAAGCCATATGTTGAAACTATATCCATGTGTGGAAATGTTCATGTGTTGAAAAGTGAGGTGTGAAAATTAGATTCATGTGTGAATGAATGAAGGCTTTAAACAATAAAAATCATATTTTTATAGAATATATGAATTACGAAAAATATTCGCCTTATATATAAATAGTTTCAACAATAAAAAAAATTCCATCTTTCTAATATGAACAATATAAATAAAATATCCATGTGTGGAAATGCTCATGTGTTGAGAAGTGTGTGTTGTGGAAAAGTTCATGTGTTGAATAAAAAGATCGAACAATAAAAATTACATTTTTATTGAAACTATGAAGTGTTGAAAACATCCATTTGTCAAATAAATATTTTAAATGATAAAAATATCATTTTTATCATATATGTGATATGCTAAAGATATGCGGACGTTGAAATAAATATTTGTGAAGAAATATTATTTTTAATATGCATAGGAACTAAATAAAATATTCATGTGTTGAAATCTATTTTAGTTCGCCAAAATTATCATCTTTGAAATGTGAAGTGTTAAAAATAGCCACTTGTTCAAATAAATGTGCATGAGTTGAAATATACATTAATTAGCTAATGATATGATTTTAGCCTATGCATGCAACATTAGAATGAATGGTGTTTTCAAACCAAAGTAAATCAAATATGAAGTTGAATGGAAAATGATAAGTGATAAAAATTGTATATATGTACATGCATATTTATTGAACAGGTTATAGCAAAGGGGCTAGAGAAGAGGAATAAAATTTTGTGCCCGACAAATAGGTACACATTTACTGTTTTGTTTGGGTGATGATTTTATGAGCCTGTTGGCTAGCCGCTTGGCTTTTTCTTTTTCTTTTTGATATGAGACGCCCATGTGGCTATTTGGGAATTTTCCCATCCCCTCCCGTACAAAGGAGGTTATGGCGAAATTTTCCAAAATTTAAAGGCGTTAGTGAAATAATTGAAGTGAAAACGATATAGGAATTTTTGAAGGAACTATATTTATATAAATATATAAATATAAATAAAATTAAAACGAAACGTGGCCGTGCAGTTCGTGTTTTGAAACCGTGATTTCAAACGACTAGTGCGGGAAATCCGACCATTGGATTTTCCCGAAACCGCAACCGTTGGGTTCGCCTTGGAAATATCTTTCCAACGGCACCAACTTTGTGAAGATCCGACGGTTGGACTGTCTGGAATGTTTAATTCAAATTTGAAGAAAAACAGCGCCAGAAACAATTATATTTATATATATATAAATATAATTAAATAAAATCGAAATATATGCGGGTTATTTGAAATAATCGATCGACGTTGAGAAGTCGAAGAGTCGAAGACGGTAGAAGACCGACGATCTTCACATTGGATGGATGGGCGCTACTGATGCTCGTGATTGGAGTAGCTACCATGAAGGAACTGAAGTAGTAGCCGTCTAAACATACTGTTGATTGTACGGATATGCGAGGAATTGGTGCCTCCGGTTTCGTTCAGACACAGAACGGACTTGTAAATGGACTGTGTGTCTGACATTGGATTTTGTTCTGTATTGATTGATCTCTGTTAAATATATATCTGTTTGGTGGAGGAGAATTTATTCTCTTGCTTAACGCCCTTCTCTGAGACGTACGAGCTCAGAGGTTATGTATTGATAGAAATCAGTCGCATGGAGTGGATTGCCTGTTTGGCACGCCTAAGTGGCATATGATCAAGACTTCTGTTGCAAAGCAAAGTCTTGTGGTTGATGATCAAAGCATGGTCTGTGTGACGTAGCTTTGTGTATGACGTGAATTCGCGAGCCTCACACCCCGGTATGAGTCAAAAACGGGAGACGGACCGCTGGGAGAGCATGACGTTTCTTTCTAGCTATGGTGGTGTCAGTGACCTACCAGCCCTGACATTATATATACTTTTCACCTGTGTGGTTGTTGGAATGCGAGGCGCCTCGATTATAGGTCTGTAAGGACCGGGAAACGTGTGTTCAGGAATAACTAATCCTCAAAAGTAAGAGAGAACCGGCCTAGCCGATTCCAAGGATCATAGTGGGGTCCTGGAACATTTGCTAGAGTGTCTCGAACGGAGAGGAGCTTGCCCCTTGCCTCGACTCATGAAGGAATCCAATTTCCAATACGAAATATGCGGACGTGATTGTATTACTAGTATGGCGACATAGTGGTATGGGTCATTTATGCCGCCTATGATTGATATTTATGATTGAAATCGCTTTTGAAATATATATGCACTAGTAATAATAACAAACACTTTTGTTTAATTCGTATGAAGCATTTTTGGCCATTATAAGGTAAAAACTCTATCATCCGGCTTGCGTTGCATTGTGTGATGGGACCTGAGTCTTATAATGGCTTCATTTTTCAAAAAGCATTGCGATGATTTAATCATTTACTTTATTTCATGCACTAGCACTCATTGGAGTAAACCCGTTCCGCGAAAGTGGCGTGGTCCTTTGATTTGCCTTGTTATTGTTGTTAATAAGTTAAGTAGATTTCTCATACCAGTCCCATGACTGACTCGTAGTTTGTTTCACCTTGCAAACTCGGGTGCCCTCATTTCCACACGGGCAGCCTAGTTACAGGTTTCTGACGCACCTTTTGGCTCATGGCGAGGCTTGACTACACCGTGCTGACTTGGATTTTCTCCGCCATTATTGTATCTATATTATGATTCCTCCATTGGCGATGTAGACTGATATTTTTTTGTGTATTCTTTATGTATGATTCCGCCTCAGGCGATGGTGACTGATTTTGTATCATTATGCACTAAGTTGTATCCTGTACTGTGCTTCTCGGATGTGATGATATCTATATGATTCCGCTGTCATATGTGTGTAAATTATTCTATTTTCTGTTTATGCTATTATCTGTGATCTGCTAAAGATGATTAATGTGTTATATTCCAATGATTATCCTTAACACCGTGTTACTGGGTTTTGGGATCGTCACAGCTGGTATCAGAGCTTTGGTTAACCTTAGTTCTGGAGTCTAACACATTAAACACTTCGTCAAAATAGAATCAGTAGTATTCTAAGGCGAGTCGCTCATTAGAGATAGGACTAGTAAAGTCCTAGAATGAGCCGAGCAGAATAGCAAAAACAATTTGATCAGTCCATCATTATCTTTCCGTAAATTTTCTGCTTAATCATGCAATAAACTATCATTTCTGTTAGCTGACTCTTTTCTTGCTTATACAGAACTTGAGAAATGGCAACCAGAGCAGCCGCCGCAAGAGAAGGCCGTGCCGGCCGATGACGGGGAGAAGCCCCAGTTTAAGAAGGACCTTTGATACAACCTCCGGCAGCTCAATACTTCGAGCTAGACTGTGTAGCTAAGAGATACAAAAACTTAGGAGGCAAGACCTTCTCGGGAACTGGCACAGTAATAGAGGCCCTTGCATGGCTCAAAACATGCGAGAAAATTCTAGAAGGCCTAAGGCTTGGAGACCAAGATAAATCTATTATGGGCGCCTGGCTTATGCAGGAACAAGCTGAACTATGGTGGGAATCTCTCACCGCTGGGAATAGAGAAGCTGGAAGAACATGGGATGGATTCAAAGAACTCTTCAAGGATAAATATGTCCCAGAACAAGCACTAGAACGAATGCACGATGACTTCGCCAACCTCCAGTAGGGGGTTCTTTCCGTGCAAGATTATCTGAATAAATTTACATTGTTGTCGCCCTATGCTCCGGAGCTCGTCGCCACTGCAAAGTCCAAAAATAAGAGGTTTATCGTTGGGCTAAGGCGACAATATCATGATAGAGCCATGGCCCATGTCAAGCTGGAATTCAACGAACTGTTGGAAATGACATGCAACTACGAAGACCTTGACCATAGGCATTTGGAGCAGGATCGCGCTAGAAGCCAAGCCGGAAACAAATGCAAGACTGCTGCGAATCAAGATGAGTCAAGCCAAGCAGCATCTTCAAAACCTCAGACTGGTAAGCCGCCGAGAGGAAGTTGCTATAACTGTGGCAAAGTGGGGCACTACTCTAATGTGTGCACAGCCCCGAAGGGCAGAAGACAAATTCACAAGGTTCAAGCCAGGGTTCACAGAATCCTCGCTCCTGCTTTAATTGCCGCAAGACAGATCATCTAGTCAAACACTGTCCTTTGCTGAAGAAGGCCACAGTGGCTCACGTGTATAACGGGTCGAGCCCGCCAGCTGCTTCCGATGGAGCAAGTAAACCCGATGTTTTGGGAGGTACCCTTACCATTAAAAATATTCCTGTTTCTGTATCGTTTGACATGGGTACGTCGCGTAGTTTTATTGCTAGTAACACAATGCACAAATTAAAGTTAAAACAGAGAAAGCTTAAAGAATCGGTGGAAGTTCATAACCCGATAGGGGGTCCTATTACCCTCAGTTTGTGTTGTAAGGTGCCTACTTCTTTCTCCCGATACCAGTTTCCTTTCAATTTAATTGTTATGGATTTTCCCGAATTCGATATCATTCTCGGGCTGGATTGGTTAACGAAATATGAAGCCGAAGTGAAGTGTGCAGAAAGAATTGTTAAAATTCGAACGAAGCTTGGACATATATTTATACCCTGTCATGGTTCGAATCCGAATAGAGAAGAATTTTGGTCGACATTAGAACTTATCCCCACTTCCTTGGAAAAGATTCCGATTGTTAGAAACTATGCGGATGTGTTTGAAGAAGTTGAAAACTTACCTCCGCAAAGAGAAATAGAATTCCGGATCGATCTAATTCCCAATGACAGACCAGTGGTACATCCAATTCGCAGAATGACTCCGAAGGAAAAAGAAGAATTAGGCGATCAAACTCGTCAACTGTTATGGAAGGGTCTAATCAGACCTAGTTTTTCTAATTGGGGTGCAGATGTTGTGTTTGTCCCAAAGTCAGACAGTACTCTTCGATTATGCGTTGATTATCGAGACCTCAACAAACAGATGCTCAAAAACAAGTATCCATTACCCCGCATCGATGATTTGCTAGACCAATTGAATGGGGCGAAAGTATTTTCCCGAATGGACATAGCTACAGGTTTTCACCAATTGAGAATAGCAGAAGAGTGTGTTCCTTCGACAGCTTTCAGAGGTCCAGACATATTTTATGAATGGTTAGTAATGCTGTTTGGCCTATGCAATGCTCCAGCATACTTTGTCGATCTAATGAATAGAGTGTTCAGCGGAGTTCTAAATAAATTTGTCCTCGTATTCATCGATGATATTTTAATCTACTCCAAATCAAAACCCGAGCATGAAAAACACTTAGAACAAGTATTGGAGATTCTAAGAAAGAACGTCTTCAAAGCCAAATTCTCTAAATGTGTCTTCTGGCAAGAGGAAGTGAAGTTTCTTGGCCATGTCGTGTCAGAGAAAGGAATTTCTGTTGACCCAAGCAAAATAACAGCAATTCAAGACTGGAAACAACCCACTACTCCCACAGAGGTTAGAAGTTTTATGGGGTTGGCTAGTTATTATCGAAAGTCCGTTAAGGATTTTTCGAAGATATCCGGTCCGTTAACGAAGCTCACGAAGAAACATGAGAAGTTTAAGTGGACTTCCGACTGTGAAGAAGCTTTCCAGGAATTGAAATCGAAACTGACCACTGCTCCAGTGTTAACCATTATTGATGGCAATTAGGATTTAACGGTTTGAACAGATGCTTCTATTAGAGGTCTTGGTGCAGTGTTAATGCAAAGAGGCCAAGTAGTCGCTTATGCAAGCCGCCAACTGAAACCGCATGAGAAGAATTATGCGACTCATGATCTTGAGTTGCTAGCTATCGTTTTTGCTTTGAAAATCAGGAGGCATTATTTATTGGGCGAGAAATTTATACTGTATACAGATCATCACTCATTGAAGTATTTATACACCCAGAAAGATCTGAATTTGAGACAGCAACGTTGGCTAGAATTTCTTGCAACATATGATCTTGATATCCTGTATACGCCGGGGAAAGCTAACGTTGTAGCGGATGCGCTTAGTAGAAAAACCGCAATCATTGCCAATCTTATAATTACGCCAGGATTGATTGATAAAATATGTGTTCTTCAGAAAAGTGACAATTTTGTGAAAGAGATGATAAGAAGGATTCAAAGGGAGAAGGCTCCAATTTCCAAGTGGATAGTGAGGGAGTTCTGAGGCTGAATAGAAGAATATGTGTTCCCGACATTCCTGAGCTCAAAAGAGAAGTGCTAAATAAATGCCATAAATCCAAATTTTGCATCCATCCTGGGGTGAGTAAAATGTACAACGATATCAAACGCACTTTCTGGTGGAAGGCAATGAAAAGGGATATTTCTTTGTATGTGAGCAGATGCCCTACTTGTCAATTGGTCAAGAGTGACCAAAAGAAGCTAGCTGGATTGTTGCAACTGTTGGAAGTCCTAGGTTGGAAATAGGAACAAATTTCCATGGATTTCATAGATGGCTTGCCGCGAACCAGGAAAGGTAATGATAGCATTTGGGTAATCGTAGATCGCTTCACGAAGACTGCCCATTTTATACCTGTCAGATCCAATAGAACCGCTCAAAGTCTAGCACAGATATATTTCAAAGAAATCATTAAGCTGCATGGAATTCCCATCAGCATAGTCAGTGATAGAGACCCGATATTTGCTAGCAAATTCTGGGAGGCTTTCCAGATAGAACTGGGAACGAAACTGAATATGAGCACCGCTTATCACCCTCAAACAGATGGTCAGACTGAGCGGGTGAATAGAATTCTAGAAGATTTATTGCGGGCTTGTATAATTGATTTTGGTGGGTCATGGGAAGATCACTTGCATTTGGCAGAATTCTCATATAACAATAGCTATCAAGCAAGTTTGAGGATGTCGCCATTTGAAGCATTATATGGCAAACCGTGCAGATCTCCAGCATGTTGGGTAGAACCTGGCAACAGACTTGTGTTAGGACCCGATATGATTAGAGAAGCATCTGATAAAGTCGACTTCATCAAAAAGCGATTAAGAACCGCGCAAAGCCGACAGAAAAGTTATGCAGATTCTAGAAGGAGAGATTTGACATTTGCTGTTGGTGATCATGTTTATTTGAAAGTTTCTCCGATGAGAGGAGTAATCAGATTTGGCAAAACTGGGAAGTTGGCACCGAGATTTATTGGTCCCTTTCCTATACTCGAACGAATTGGAACTCTTGCTTATAGGGTTCAATTACCAGATTGGTTGCCTGGAGTGCACGATGTATTTCACGTATCTCAACTTAAAAGACATGTGCATGATCCGGATCTTGTTGTAGAAGAAGCAGCGCAACACGATATAGACATAACTCCAGAATTCGCACTCAAAAGAGAGCCATTAAAGATTGTTGGCAAAGAAACTAGAGAACTAAGAAGCAAAAAGGTTCATTTAGTTAAAGTGCAGTGGAGCAGTGATCCTAGAGACTGTACTTGGGAGACTGAGGAAAGCATTAAGCAAGCTTACCCCAAATGCAGAGTGGATATCTCTGACTAACTCCGGTGCAAGGTACCTTTACAATACTTTGCATTTACATTTTGTTTCCTACTTTACTGTTGTTTCCTTTTTGCGGACGAAAAGTTTTAAGTGGGGGAGATTGTAATAACCCGGAAAATACGAGCCAATTTAAAATTTTTAAATTGGTGATTTCAAAGGAATTTGAATAATTGAAATAGAATATTTCAATAAAATAGTGAATTAGAAATAGGGAGTCAGTTTGAGAATTTGTATTCAAACTTTGACTGACTGTGCAGGGTGGAGAATATAACGGATTTTAGCGAAACCAAAAATATTTAAATCTGTTGGTCAATACCTTTCTAACGAATCTGAAAAATCGAAGTTTCATAATGGGAATCAAAAGTTATGGCCGAATGAATTTTCAGAATGGTCGCTATATAGAATATATAGCCCTGGAAAATTGGTATTTTACAAACGACCTCGGAATTCAACGAAACCACTTTTGTTGGGTCCGGGATGTCAAACTATTGCTAGGTTTCAAATTTCATAATTTGTGAAGCTAGTATGTGAGCGTGGCAAATGAAAATGAGTTTGGTCAATTTCTGTTAAATTGGATCGACCAGAAAATGGCAATTTTTCAAACGATCTCAGAATTCGACGAAACTAGTTTTGTTGGGACCGTATCGTCAAAACATAGCTAGATTTATTTTTCTGGAATTTTTCGAATCAGTTTGTGGCCCTGGCAAATTGAAATGTACGTTCAAAGTTAAAATTAAATGTTTTATACTTTAATTTGAAAAATAACTGACTGTAACAGTCGAATTGGCCAACGAAACATATCCCGTTGTGTCCGGGATGGGGGTATTTAGCTACGGGCGACAGTCGTTGGGCTTGAAAAGGAGTTCGTTGGTGAAAACCCTAATTTTCTGAAATATATATATTCCGGTGAATCAGAAAATTCCATTCATTATTTAAAAAAAAAAACCCGTAACCCTCGATTTCAACGGCGAAACCCGTTCGCCGCTTCCCTCCTCGATTGTCGCCGCCTCCGCCACTTCCAGGCGCCGCCGCCTCCACCGTTGGCTTCGTCTCCGCTTCTTCTTCAAATCTAACCCACCCACGACCGCCATCGACGCCTCCTCCGCCAAAATCGAGCCTAGGAAGTCCATCGCTTCCCATCGCCGCCGCCGCTCCGATCTGCCACCGAGCGCCACCAAACCACCACCGACAGGACCGCCACTCGAAGCTCTTCCACGTCAGCACCCCCGATCGTCCCCACGTGCCACGAATTTCGCGAAAACCTCAAACCTAGTTTCGAACCATCGTGAAAGGTGAGTCCTTTTTGATGTCTGCACTTTGAAAAATCATATCTTTTTGGTGTGTTGACGAAATTCGATGAAACAGTAAACATCGGGACCGCAAGGAAGCTCTCTACCACATAGAAGAAGCCGCGGATTTTTATGAGTCATCTACGATTTTTAGCACTCCGCAAACCAATGTGAGAAATCTAAATCAATTAAATTTGAATGGAAAATGTCGTGTATAAATTATATAAGCGAAATATAAATTACACACGTGTTGTACACCTCATGTACATGCGTGGTGTAAGCTATGTGAGCGAAGTATGAATTATACATGCATAGAATAATTGATATATGTGTTGAAATGCAAGTGAAATATAGCAACTATAATATATATATATATATATATATATGTATATATATACTCCCCTCGTCCACAAACCATGGACGATATTTATTGTTGTGAATTGGTGTGAAATATTGGATGAAAAATACGAATGGTTGAATAATTGTTTGTGGTTGATATTGTTTGGTTGTGGTTGAAAAATACCCATTGGTGATTGAAATGAATTGGAAATATTTGTGGAAATAAAAATAAAACATGCCGCCTGCGTGCGAATTAGATGCATGAATCCCCATTGTCAAAAACCGCGAGGTTTTAAGGTAGAGCGAGGAGCCATACTAGGGATGGTGCCGGTTTTAACTACCCTGCCGTTATGCTGCCGAAATTTTGAATAATCTTTATGTGTTAGAATAATTTTCATATGTTGAAATTATTTTCATGCGTTGAAATTAAAGCCATATGTTGAAACTATATCCATGTGTGGAAATGTTCATGTGTTGAAAAGTGATGTGTGAAAATTAGATTCATGTGTGAATGAATGAAGGTTTTAAACAATAAAAATCACATTTTTATAAAATATATGAAGTATGAAAAATATTCGCCTTATATATAAATAGTTTCAATAATAAAAAAATTCCATCTTTCTAATATGAACAATATAAATAAAATATCCATGTGTTGAAATGCTCATGTGTTGAGAAGTGTGTGTTGTGGAAAAGTTCATGTGTTGAATAAAAAGATCGAACAATAAAAATTACAATTTTATTGAAACTATGAAGTGTTGAAAACATCCATTTGTCGAATAAATATTTTAAATGATAAAAATATTATTTTTTATCATATATGTGATATGCTAAAGATATGCGGACGTTAAAATAAATATTTGTGAAGAAATATTATTTTTAACGTGCAAAGGAACTAAATAAAATAGTCATGTGTTGAAATCTATTTTAGTTCGCCAAAATTATCATCTTTGAAATGTGAAGTGTTAAAAATAGCCACTTGTTCAAATAAATATGCATGAGTTGAAATATACATTAATTAGCTAATGATATGATTTTAGCCTATGCATGCAACATTAGAATGAATGGTGTTTTCAAACCAAAGTAAATCAAATATGAAGTTGAATGGAAAATGATAAGTAATAAAAATTGTATATATGTACATGCATATTTATTGAACAGGTTATAGCAAAGGGGCTAGAGAAGAGGAATAAAATTTTGTGCCCGACAAATAGGTACACATTTACTGTTTTGTTTGGGTGATGATTTTATGAGCCTGTTGGCTAGCCGCTTGGCTTTTTCTTTTTCTTTTTGACATGAGACACCCGTGTGGCTTTTTGGGAATTTTCCCAGCCCCTCCCGTACAAAGGAGGTTATGGCGAAATTTTCCAAAATTTAAAGGCGTTAGTGAAATAATTGAAGTGAAAACGATATAGGAATTTTTGAATGAACTATATTTATATAAATATATAAATATAAATAAAATTAAAACGAAACGTGGCCGTGCAGTTCGTGTTTTGAAACCGTGATTTCAAACGACTAGTGCGGGAAATCCGACCATTGGATTTTCCCGAAACCGCAACCGTTGGGTTCGCCTTGGAAATATCTTTCCAACGACACCAACTTTGTGAAGATCCGACGGTTGGATTGTCTGGAATGTTTAATTCAAATCTGAAGAAAAACAGCGCCAGAAACGATTATATTTATATATATATATAAATATAATTAAATAAAATCGAATAACGACGCTGCAGTTCGTAAATTGTAATCGTAACTTCAAATGACTAGTGTGGAGAATCCGAATGTCGGATTTTCCCGAAACTGAAACCATTGGATTCGTTTTGAAATGACATTCCTAATGATATAAAATTTGTGAAGATCCAACGGTAAGATTTTCAGATATGTGTAAAACAAAATTAGTGAAAAACAGCGCCAGTGCATCAACACGACCTGAAACGTCGTTTAATTAAATTCGGCCGTTTTAAATTAAATAAAAATGGCGATATATCGTTATAAAATACTATAGACGATATAGAGCGGAAATAAAGCAATTTCATTGTGTTTGCTTGATATGTGATGGTTGAATGTGTTTAACATGAGAATTATAACTAAAGAACTGAAATGTGAATGTTGAATAGTCCAACCTTGTGAATAATTGATTTGAAAATCTAAATATACGTGGGTTATTTGAAAAGGCCGAGTCCATCTCATTTCAAATAATTGCTCGACGTTGAGAAGTCGAAGACGGTAGAAGACCGATGATCTTCACATTGGATGGATGGGCGCTACTGATGCTCGTGATTGGAGTAGCTACCATGAAGGAACTGAAGTAGTAGCCGTCCAAACATACTGTTGATTGTACGGATATGCGAGGAATTGGTGCCTCCGGTTTCGTTCAGACCCAGAACGGACTTGTAAATGGACTGTGTGTCTGACATTGGATTTTGTTCTGTATTGATTGATCTCTGTTAAATATATATCTGTTTGGCGGCGGAGAATTTATTCTCTTGCTTAACGCCCTTCTCTGAGACGTACGAGCTCATAGGTTATGTATTGATAGAAATCAGTCGCATGGAGTGGATTGCCTATGTGGCACGCCTAAGTGGCATATGATCAAGGCTTCTGTTGCAAAGCAAAGTCTTGTGGTTGATGATCAAAGCATGGTCTGTGTGACGTAGCTTTGTGTATGACGTGAATTCGCGAGCCTCACACCCCGGTATGAGTCAAAAACGGGAGACGGACCGCTCGGAGAGCACGACGTTTCTTTCTAGCTATGGTGGTGTCAGTGACCTACCAGCCCTGACATTATATATACTTTTCACCTGTGTGGTTGTTGGAATGTGAGGCGCCTTGATTATAGGTCTGTAAGGACCGGGAAACGTGTGTTCAGGAATAACTAATCCTCAAAAGTAAGAGAGGAGCGGCCCAGCCGATTCCAAGGATCATAGTGGTGTCCTGGGACATTTGCTAGAGTGTCTCGAACGGAGAGAAGCTTGCCCCTTGCCTTGACTCATGAAGGAATCCAATTTCCAATACGAAATATGCAGACGTGATTGTATTACTAGTATGGCGACATAGTGGTATGGGTCATTTATGCCGCCTATGATTGATATTTATGATTGAAATCGCTTTTGAAATATATATGCACTAGTAATAATAACAAACACTTTTGTTTAATTCGTATGAAGCATTTTTGGCCATTATAAGGTAAAAACTCCATCCTCCGGCTTGCGTTGCATTGTGTGATGGGACCTGAGTCTTATAGTGGCTTCATTTTCCAAAAAGCATTGCGATGATTACTTTATTTCATGCACTAGCACTCATTGGAGTAAACCCGTTCCGTGAAAGTGGCGTGGTCCTTTGATTTGCCTTGTTATTGTTGTTAATAAGTTAAGTAGATTTCTCATACCAGACCCATGACTGACTCGTAGTTTGTTTCACCTTGCAAACTTGGGTGCCCTCATTTCCACACGGGCAGCCTAGTTACAGGTTTCTGACGCACCTTTTGGCTCATGGCGAGGCTTGACTACACCGTGCTGACTTGGATTTTCTTCGCCATTATTGTATCTATATTATGATTCCGCCATTGGCGATGTAGACTGATATTTGTTTTGTGTACTCTTTATGTATGATTCCGCCTCAGGCGATGGTGACTGATTATGTATCATTATGCACTAAGTTGTATCCTGTACTATGCTTCTCGGATGTGATGATATCTATATGATTCCGCTGTCATATGTGCGTAAATTATTGTATTTTCTGTTTATGCTATTATCTGTGATCTGCTAAAGATGATTAATGTGTTATATTCCAATGATTATCCTTAACACCGTGTTACGGGGTTTTGGGATCGTCACAAATACTATTTGTAATTTAATACTTATTTTGACTTCCTATTAAGATTTATCAAAACTTGTATATTTAACTTAATATAAAGAAATATAAACACATTTTTTAAGTAGTTTAAATATAAGAAGTTTTATAAATTACTTTATAATATTTTCTTCTAAAGTATAAATGGTTTTTTTTAGCAAATAAATATGTTTGGATTTCTAAAAATTTGAATTTAAAATTAATTTGTATCAAGAAGAATATTGTATATCTCATAATAAAGTTCTTTTTAAATGAGTTTATTTATACTTATGAATATATGTTTATATAACTTACTTTATATTATACAAATTTTATATTCTCTTTAGAAAGATCTTCAATTTTTACAATATTTACCCTACTAATAATATATAACTTCATGATTTTTCTGAATATTTTACTACTTACCATGAATATTATTTTTAATTAAACTCTTATCTTTATTATTCTCTTAATCAAAGTCATTAATATAATTAATATAAGTCTAGAAATTAACATTACCTTTGTTTGATTCAAATAATTAATAATAGTTAAATAGTACTTTGAATACATGTTACCTAAATAGATATAATTAGCAAATCATTCTGCATACTATCATTACACATCTTATTTCATGTCATACATCATTATTAGAGTACATCTCAAATTAAAATCATTCAAATCCAAGTTACATTTCATTCAATATATCACTTCATATAATTTTGCATATAACATACTAAATTATAATCAATATACTAACCTTAAATTTACACATAACAAGTATATAATATGAAAAGTTTTTATCTAGGATTATTAATCAAATACATAACATATTTACTTTGTCTTGATTAACTTAGTTGACTTTTTTGGGTTGGTTGAATTGATTGAATTTGCTTACTTGATTAAATTTATTGATTGATTGAATTGAATTAATTTACTTATATCATAATATTATGGATATCTTATCGAAGTTATTTCTAAGTCTAGATTAAGCTCTTATTATATTTTTAAGGGAATTAGAGTACAGGCTAGGCCATTGGTTTGTGATGACCCCTAACAATTGGAGGTTTAGTTTTGTATTAGATTAAGGGGGAGTTTTATAGATTCTAGGTTTAATTAACACATATAATTTAATTTGACTGATTTGGTTGAGTGCTTACATTGATTGCTTGAATTAATTGCTTGAATTTCTTGTTTGGATTAATTGTTTGAATTGATTATATTGCCTTGTTTATTATTCTTCTATTAGACTAGTATAGTCATAATTTTTGGGGGATTTATAATCTTTTAGGCTTAGAATCATAGAGTTAGAGGGAGATATAAGGATATCATAGAATCTGGGATAGTTATATAGAATATGTATAGATAGATATAGGATTTAGGGGGAGTATTTTACGATTATAGATTTAGGACTCATGGGGATTACTTTACTTTAGTATAGGAATTATTTGGATAGTTATAGGATTTAGGGGGAGTAGTTTTAGGATTTCTTTTTGATAATGCCGAAGGGGGAGAAATTATAAAATATAGGCATAGTTTATAGGATTCTTACAGACAAGGGGATTGTTAGGAGGAACATCATCAAACAAGTATATACAGGTATGATATTTTATAAACTAAGGCTGTCATCATCAAAAGGGGGAGATTGTTGGAAAATGGAGTTTTGATGACAACAACCTTATTTCAATTATCATTGATTATAAAATATATACTAACACTTTTTGTATAGAATATATATATGCAGGAATTATATACAGGAAATATTACTTAAGACTGTATAGTTATAAAGATGATAGAGATTTAAATATTAGAGAAATTTCAAGACTCATGAGTAATCAAGATTTCAAGAGTTCAAGATCAATGTAGTTATAGAGTCTAGATTTTGTAAGACTCTAAATCGCACTCCAGGTCCAAAATTCTAATTCTAATTTTCAAATTCTGATTTTCAAATCTATCCTCAATCCTCTCTATTTTTTTTCTATTTATCCTCAAACCTCTCTATTTTGTTTTTCTATTTGTTTCTATTTTTATTCTTTTTTGTTTTCAAAACTTAATTTTTTTATATACTTTATATTTATACTTTATATAGTTTAAAACCTTATAATTTTATAAATATATTTATATAGTTTAAAAATATGTTATCATATGATTTTCTATCATATATATTAATTTACAACACTAAAATTTTACTCAAGAATTTCCAGAATTAGTTTTATATCAAAACACTTGAAAAATGCTTTGAAAATAAAAAATACACATGAGTATGTCGGCATAGAAAAAAGTGTATGTCGACATATAATTGCTATTTTTCTAATTTTAATGAAAGTGTCTTTTCACTATTTGAAACGCTTCAGAACAGTTGCAACCCTTCATACTCTATAAAAAGAGGTTAAAACCGAATTTTTTTAACATATCTTCTTCCCTGACTTCATTCTCTAACACACCATCATTATTCTTAATCATTTTTACGATTCTTACACTTATACGCTACCGAACTCAATTCTATTTTAATCAAACTTCTTCTCTCTATTCTCTGAATCGAGTGCTATTGAAGAGTTATAGGGCTGTTTTGTAATTATTTGGGTTGAATAAACCTTGTTTGTGAGTCAAAGAGGAATCACTGTATCCTTGTAGCCGTGAAATCAAGGAATAGGAGTCGGTGTCTCCTTGTTGAGGCGAGAAATCAAGGAGGGTGTATTTGATTATTGGAAATAGTAATAAAACTCTACACAATCCAGCGTTGTGCAAGACTTGATGTAGAAGTGATCCGAACCAGTATAAAATCCGGTTTGTTCTTTCCTTTTCTGCATTTTTATTTCTGTTTATTTTGCATTTGTTTTTGAATTTGTGTCTATGATTGTGCTTGTGTTGTTTGATTCATTCAATATTTCTCTTTAGTTTTAAGTTTTGTTTAAATTCCTACAAACACTATTCACCCCCCTCTAGTGTTTGCTTTGCCTGAATGATCCATTTCGCGGTCCCTAACAGGGGTATTGTCTTTATAACACTAGGCAACTTAAGTAAACGAGGGTTAGGTAAATAAATAATGCAACTGATTTGCATACGAGTATAAACCAATAAGGGTAGTTATTTCATATTTATTTGGTCATCGTTGATCCTAGCGGCCAAGCCAGAGAATATGGTTTACATCTTAAGTAAATAAGCATTGTAAACCCTGAATTTTTAACAACATTAAAGAGAATAAATTAAATATTAATTAATTTAATGTTCAGAATTAAAGGAAACTAACTGCACCATTGCTTCCGTCTCGAAATTCTGGTCAAGATAGATGTTTGGTTTGCGTAAAATGGACACCATATGAAGAAGTTAGGAAGGTTTTAAGTTTGCATACGAACACAAATATTTTATATATATGCATGAGTCAGAGGTGAGTCAGAGATGAGTTAGAATCCTATCGAGAGGAGTCAAATTCGAAAAATTTCTCTGAGTGGCAAAATTCCCGCTCTAGGGGTTGACCCCCCTAGAGGGGTGTTGACCTAGGGTCAACCCACCCACAGGGGTGTTGACACCCCTAGGGCTGAGCTGGCACTCAGTTTCAGGGGGTCTGGCAGCTATATATACGTGTCATATTTCTCATATTCTCTTCATTGGGAGCCATGGAGGCTATATGCTGCTGGAGTGTGAACTGAACCGTTTCTACAACAACATATTGTACAAATCCAATTCAGAAATTCTAGATCCGTTCTTCCTAAATTCTCTAAACCTAACGCTTTGAGTTTCTAGATTACTTTTAGGTTTAGATAAGCAAAAGTATACTTTGAAAGACTATGAATTGGATATGTTGTAAAATATGATTCTGTGTTAATGTGAAATTCTATACTATGTCATGACAGATCTATTTTCCTAGATCTAATAAAATTGTGTTGATTCGATTATGATGCTTATGTGGATCTTGACTTGTAACCATGTTATGGTGGATGTACATCTATTAATTTGGATAATTATGACATCACTTGGATCTAGATCTTTATGTTAATTACCTTTCACTTGTCATATTGTGATCCATTGAGATATGTTGTAAAATTGATATGTGAACCCAGCTTTAGATCTAGACATTTTATTATGTCAACCCAACTATGCTAGATCTAAGTAATTGGACACTTAATGTTTAATCTAGATCTCATTATGCTTACTTGAACATCATAGTGATTGCCGCAAGTTACCAGTTTGATGTCCACTTTATTATGATGTTAATCACATGTGCATTCACTTTGTTATGTTAGTTTATGTTCGTATTTATGCCAAGACATTTTGAAACTATCACCCTTGTCATACTCCCTTTTTACTATTATAGCTAGGCTCCTTTATAGCCTAGATGTCGTCAAAATACATACGAATACGTTAGAGAGGAAACGGGGAAAAAGGGATTACAATTGGCATGAATTATATAATGTTATATGAAATGGGACATGTAATTCAAATGGGGAAAACATAGAAATAGTTACCTATAATGACATAGGTAGATTTGGATTAAATTGGAATGTTTAATAATTTACAATTAGGAATTGTAAATTGTACTTATGACATGGGGTTAGGTTACATTAGTGGTGGAAGTCTGCCCGGATCCGAACGGCATATCCAGCAGCCACTAATGTTGAACCTAATGTGGGAGGTCTATGTACGCAAATACGAATTGGGATAAGACACGAGGTTAGGCCAACAGTGGAATAAGACTGCCCGACCCGACTGGCATATCCAACATCCACACGTTATAGGACTAATGTGGGAGGTCTAGCCCATTATAACCATAATTGGACTTGGTAATGAAATAAACTACTTAATCTAATTTAATATGACTATGGACTTAAGTTAGGGTTAAGTAAAATTAGATGGGTAGTGGTGGGTTAAGTAAATTTGAGGGTGTGGGTAATATGTATATATAGGCCCACGAACTTAACCCAATAAGGTTATGTAATTAAAAACACATAGTGGTATACATAACCAGTAAATAATTTAAGTTTATGTAATTAAAGACACCTAGTGGTATACATAACCTATAGATAATGTAATAAAGTTATGTAATTAAATACACCCCTAAGGGTAAGCATAACTAGTATAGGGCTATGTAATTAAAGACACCTAAGGGTATACATAGTCCGTGGAAAACCTAGGGGGGATACAAGACAAGGGGAGAGCTTGTATCCTACTGTGTGGGACCCATTTCAGTTAGTGACACGGAGTTGGTATCAAGTAAAGACCTTCATACTAGGCGGATAAGGGGCACGCTTATTGATTGATTATAAGAGATCCAAACGAGACGGATGGTGTGGGCGGCGCAAACCGACCGGGGACATGTGCTTGCATGGGCCGGGCAGATGGGGCTAAGACGACCGTGACACCAGTAGATATGGTTGTGCACACCATGGGTTGCCACTTTAGGAAGTGATACCGCCCACCGTGGGGCCATCACAGGATATCTACAGTGTAGGGAGCCGATCGATTAGGGTAGGGGCTAGGGTATACTTGGACGTATGACCTAAGCCTACCAACTTATAGTGGAAGGGATCATCTCATTTTAATTATACTAGTAATAGTGCAGAGTAATCATTAGTGAGGCACGTACACCTTAACTTGCTTACCTTTACACACTTGCCATTTATGTAGTGATCTCTCTTATCCACTTTATATGCCTATAATGTTTCTTTTATTTATTTATTGGCTAAAAGTAACTGGACTAGCCAGACTTAATGTCTGACCCTGTTGTTTCTCCTTCTTTCTTCCGTTTCCCCCCAGGTTCTCAGGGAGGAAACACTCAGACTTAATCAGGAATCAGATATCATCTTTCTAGGAGGTACTTCTGAAGTATGGCTCAAGTTCTTGTCTCTACTATGGCTTGACTCTTTTTATTTGGGGAATGATGCTTTTTATTTACTTATGTACTCTGATGGTGCAAGACAGAAGTTATTTTATTGTAATAGTTTTTGAGACTTATGAAATTGTGGACCACGGTATTATTACTTATGTTTGAATTAAAAGTTTAAATTTTCCGTTGCTGCCTTATTTATATCTGTCTTGTAATTATTCTGTGTCTGTTTACCTATAGCACTTCACGAAACTTAATGCATTCCCTTAGTGAGTGACATTAACGGACGTGGGGTGTCACACTTGGTATCAGAGCTGAAGGTTACCAGATTAGTTAAAAGTTTTTGAAAATTATTTTCAGAAAGGTTTTGAAAGGAAAGAATTTTCAAAATGAAAAGTCTATTTTGAAAAACATTCCCCAAAAAGCCATATGTAGTATCCTTTGGTCCTTTATCTAAATTTCTTCCTTTTCCCTTTTTCATCTTGTCTGGGGAACAAAACATCACTAATGTCCCAGAGGGCGTCATAATACCCGGATGGTTCTGAAGGTATTTGGAGGCCACGGGGATGGCCGAAGGCCAAAGAGGCGTTCCTCCCCCAGTTGCACCAGTCATTCCTCCTCCTCCCCTACCAAAAGCTGACAACTTTTCCAAAATCTTCAAAGACTTCCGGGCTATGGGAGGAAGGCCATTCCATGGGGAACGAGACATTCATAGAAGCTAGGAATTGTCTTAAGGAGACAAAGGACTTATTCGCAATCTTTGAAGTGGAGGACTGAAGGAAAATTCAATTAGCTACTTGGCTGTTAAAGGACGAAGCCTTATTTTGGTGGCAAGTCACCCAAGTTAAATGTCCGATAGAAACTTGGGAAGAATTTAGACAGAGATTCGAAATGAAATTTCTTTCCCAAGTGGACAGACGCATACAGATGGAGAGGTTCTTAACACTCAAACAAGGAAATTTGACAGTGAAGGAGTATGTGAACAAGTTCAACCAGCTGCCAAGGTTCGTGCTAGAGTTAGTAGACACACCGCACAAAAGGGCTTTACGGTTTGCTAAGGGGCTGAATGAGCCTTTGCATGGTTTAGCTATGTCCCATCTTCCAATGGGGGCCACATTTGAAAAGCTTGTTGATATGGCCTTAATGCATGAGGAGGACAAAGGAGAAAAGAAGGAAGCAAAATCTAAGGGGACATCACAGAATAAGAAGATGTGGCCCAAGAAAGGGCAGCAACAACAGAAGAAAGGAAGGAAATACGATAAAGGCAAGGATAAGACAAAATGTCACAATAGTGGAAAGGAGGGGCACCTAATCAAAGATTGTAAGAGAAGGAAGGCCAATTTCTTTAATTACTGGGAGAGGTCGGACACTTCTCTAAAGAATGCCCGAAGAAACAGGGATCGAGAGACAAGGTCAAAGAGAAGGGACTTATGGAGGGCAGGTGCATGCTCTCGCGATCAGTGCTCCTGAAAGAGGTAGAAAAATTTCCACAGAAAGTTTAGTTTCTCTTTCAAACCATCCAGTTAGAACACTTTTTGATTCTAGTGCTTCACACTCATTTATATCTAGTTCTGTGGTTGAATCTCTGCACTTAATTCTAGTATGGTAGTAGATCCCGTAGTTGTTTCAAACCCCATTGGTGGTTCGGCTCGTTTATCGATGATTTGTCGGGGTTTGAAAAATATATGTATTAGGAGTTGAATTTGAATGTGAAGCGTATGTGCTCAAGTTTATGGGCTATGGGTTGATTTTAGGAATGGATTGGCTTACCACATATGGGGCCATTCTGGATTGTGAAAGGAGGCTTGTTAGACTCCCGACTTGTCATGGGAAGACCCTCGAGGTTTCTTGTGACCCCAAGGGTCTGTTATGCTTAGCTTCCTGGAGTCTCTAGATGCATCCATAGATGATTTGCAATCTGTTCCAGTGGTTCGAGACTATTCAGATGTTTTTGATGAGGTGCGGGGTTTATCTCCATGGCGCGAAATTGACTTCCACATATATCTGGTGGACAATGCAAAGCCAGTTGCATTACCAGTACGCCACATGGCTCCAAGGGAAAGGAGGGAGCTGAGTAAGCAAGTTGGGGAGCTACTTGAAAAAGGGTTTATTAGACGAAGCATATCTGAGTAGGGTACTCTAGTAGTATTCGTAACTAAAGCGGATTGTTCGCTTTGTTTGTGTGTTGACTATAGAGAGTTAAATAAGCTCACCTAGAAGAATAGGTACCTTCTTCCGAGGATTGATGATCTATTTGATCAGCTTGTTGGTGCCTTTGTATTTTCTCAGTTGGACTTGGTTATGGGGTTCCATCAGTGGAGGGTGGCTGAAGACAACATAGATAAGACTGCTATTATAACTCCAGACGGTTTCTTTGAATGGCTAGTTATGCCGTTTGGGTTGACAAATGCACCCGCCTATTTTGTTGATTTGATGGGTAGGGTGTTTCGGGAGTTCCTAAACAAATTCGTCATAGTCTTTGTTGATGATATTTTGATCTTCTCCAAGAGTGAAGAAGAGCACGCCCAACATTTAGGAGAAGTTTTGAAAACTCTATGTGACCATCAGCTAAAAGAAAAGTTCTCCAAATGCCATTTTTGGAGAAAGGAGGTGATATTCTTAGGGCATGTAGTCTCTAAAGAAGGGATAGCTGTAGATCCCATGAAGGTGGTTGCAGTACAAGATTGGCAGATTCCTAAAAATGCAACCGAGGTGAGAAGCTTTCTTGGTTTGGCAGGTTATTATAGGAAGTTCATTAAGGACTTTGCGAAGATATCAGCCCCTCACACCAGGCTAACAAAAAAGAATTTGGCATTTTCATGGGACATAGACTGTGATGTTGCTTTCCAACGACTAAAAAGGGCTCTAACAACAGCCCTAGTCTTGACCTTGCCCGATGGAAGTAAACTTTTTACTGTTTACACGATGCGTGCGGTATAAGGCTTGGTGCGGTTCTGATGCAAGAAGGGAAAGCAATATGTTAAGGGGGTAGACAGTTGAGAGTTCATGAGAAGAATTACCCCTCCCATGATCTAGAGCTAGCTGCCATAGTATTCGCATTAAAGACATGGCGTCATTATTTACTTGGAGAAAAGTTCGAGTTATACACTGATCATAAATCTCTCAAGTATCTATTCTCATAGAAGTATCTAAACTTAAGGAAACAACGGTGGATAGAGTTCTTAGCTTCCTATGATTTTGAGATTGCTTATACCCCCGGCAAGGGTAATGTGGTGGTAGACGCACTAAGTAGGCAGAGGGTGGCTCAGAGTCCTCTGTTTGTGGAAAGAAAGAACTTGGAGTACATATCAGCTTTTGATTTTAGACCCTCCATCGAGGTTTTGCTTGATTTATTTGCATCCTTAGAGATATGACCGACTCTTGTGGATCAGATAGGAGCTTCATAACAAGGTGTCGCACAGATTCTAGACATCATGGATAAGCTCAAAAGAGGGGAGACTTCTAGTCACCTCAGTAGGTATGCCAAAGATGAAAATGGGTGGTTGTGACGAGATGGAAGGATTTGTGTTCCTCAAACTGGAAGCTTGATAAAGGTAGTCCTAGAAGAAGCCCACCATTCTAAGATGACCATTCATTCAGGAGGTGATAAGATGTGTAGGGATATGAAGAGGGTTTTCTTTTGGGCTAGGATGAAGAAGGATGTGGCCGAATTTGTTTCTCAATGTTTGGTTTGCCAGCAAGTCAAAGCTGAGCAAAAGAAGCCCGGTGGATTGCTTCATCCGTTAGAGGTTCCGCAGTGGAAATGGGAGAGCGTCTCTACAGATTTCATAGATGGTTTGCCTAGACCAAAGAAAGGTAATACCAGTATTTGGGTTATTGTGGACAGACCCACTAAGTGCGCTCATTTTATTCCAGTTAAAAGTAAGAGGACGGCATCATGGTTGGCAACAATTTATGTTCATGAGATAGTTTGTCTCCACGGAGTTCCAGCGTCGTGAGCGATCATGACCCCATCTTTACCAACGAATTTTGGAGGAGCTTGCAAGAATCATTAGGTACACAGTTGTGTTTGAGCAGCACCGCTTATCATCCTCAGACCGATGGCCAAACAGAGAGGGTGAACAGAATTCTAGAAGATCTTTTAAGGCTGTGTATCCTTGACTTCGGAGGGACTTGGGAAGAGCATCTTCCTTTGGTAGAGTTTTCCTATAATAACAGCTCTCAGCCTAGCATCGGTATGGCACCCTTCGAAGCATTGTATGAACGACCATGTAGATCACAAACTTATTGGTGGGAATCTACAGAAAGATTACTACTTGGACCAGATATGGTCAGGAAAACGTTCGAAAAGATTGACCTTATTCGATGGCGGATGAAGACTACTCAAGATAGGCAGAAGTCCTATGACGACAAGAGAAGGACTGACATCGAATTCGAAGTGGGGGACTTAGTTTTTATCAAAGTATCACCTCTGAGGAATGTGGTTCGCTTCGGGTCAGTAGGGAGGTTGACACCTAGGTTTGTGGGACCATTTCCCATAACCGAGAGGATTGGCCAAATGGCCTACAGAGTAAAGCTCCCAGAAAATATATCTGGTGTTCATGACGTTTTCCATGTCTCTCATCTGCGAAAGTGCCTGCATGACACCGCGGAAGTTGTTGAGCCGAGCATATTAGAAGAAGTTGAAGTGGAACGGTAGGCAACAGTCAGACGAGTCCTTACCCGTATTCTTGGGTCAGAGGTTAAGAAGGTGCGCAATAAAGAAATCAAGTTGCTAAAGGTTCAATGGGGAGATAACCCAGAAGATGCAACTTGGGAGACCGAAGACAAGGTTCGTGCTTCGTACCCTTTTCTTTCCGAGGGTATGTTCTTAACCCCTTTTCTATGTTTTATCAGTACTTATTTCTATCAATAGAATATATCTTATCCATCATATTTTCGACCTTTAGATAGGAATCCTATGGATGCAAACATGTGTTTGAAACATGTTATGTTTGATGGACGCAAGTGGATGCAAGTGTTTGCAAGTGGTTGCCTGTGAACACATATACGCACACACTAGGCACTAAGATCGGCTCAATCACTTTCATATTGCATATGGATGTGTGTGCATTTTCTTTTCTTTTATGGATGGAAATGGATGAACTGGCATATGGATGTCGCATTTGGATGAATGGGTGTGCACACATATTGAACTTATATGATACAATAGGTTTATTTACATACATATTGGATTTATGGCACTAACATACATTGCACTAAGGAGGTCTACTGAATCGGTAGACCGCCTGGTCTTCACATTAGTGTTGGGACATATACACACAACTTTGCATATGTTCATATAAGCATTAGAAATCTTTAAGGACAATGGATGCCAGTGATTGGTAGATGAGTAGATGGATGAAGGACGGTAGGATATGCACTCTTCTCAACTTAGGGATTTCGGGGACGAAATCCTTTGAGTAGGGGAGAATGTAGCACCCCGAATTTTTAACGACATTAAAGAGAATAAATTAAATAATAATTAATTTAATGTTCGGAATAAGAGGAAATGGACTGCACCATTGCGTCCGTCTCGAAATTATGGTCAAGATAGAAGTTTGGTTTACGTAAAACGGACACCGTATGAAGAAGTTATGAAGGTTTTAAGTTTGTATACGCACAGAAATATTTTATATATACGCATGAGTCAGAGGTGCGTCAGAGATGAGTAAGAATCCTATCTAGAGGATTCAAATTCAAAAAATTCCTCTAAGCGGAAAAATTCCTTCTCTAGGGGGTCGACCCCCCTAGAGGGGTGTCGACCTAGGGGACGACCCCTTGAAGGGGTATCGACCTAGGGGTCGACCCACCCACAAGGGTGTCGACACCCTTAGGGCTGAGGTGGCACTCGGTTTCAAGGGGTCTGACAGCTATATATACGTGTCATATTTCTCATATTCTCTTTATTGGGAGCCATGGAGGCCATACGCTGTTGGAGTAACTGAACCGTTTCTACAACAACATATTCTACAAATCCAATTCAGAAAATTCTAGATCTGTTCTTCCTAAATTCTCTAAACCTAACGCTGTGAGTTTCTAGATTACTTTTAGGTTTAGATAGATAAAAGTATACTTTGAAAGACTATGAATTGTATATGTTGTAAAATATGGTTTTGTATTAATGTGAATTTCTATACTATGTCATGACAGATCTATTTTCCTAGATCTAATAAAATTGTGTTGATTCGATTATGATGCTTATGTGGATCTTGACTTGTAACCATGTTATGGTGGATGTGCATCTATTAATTTGGATAATTGCGATATCACTTGGATCTAGATCTTTATGTTGATTACCTTTCACCTGTCATATTGTGATCCATTGAGATATGTTGTAAAATTGATATGTGAACCCACCTTTAGATCTAAACATTTTATTATGTCACCCCAACTATGCTAGATCTAAGTAATTGGACACCTAATGTTTAATCTAGATCTTATTATGCTTACTTGAACATCATAGTGATTGCCACAAGTTACCGGTTTGATGTCCACTTTATTATGATGTTAATCACATGTCCATTCACTTTGTTATGTTAGTTTATGTTCATATTTATGCTAAAACATATTGAAAGTATCACCCTTGTCATACTCCCTTTTCATTATTATATCTAGGCTACTTTATAGCTTAGATGCCTTCAAAATACATACGAATACGTTAGAGAGGAAACGGGGAAAAAGGGATTATAATTGGCATGAATTATGTAATGTTATATGAAATGAGACATGCAATTCAAATAGGGAAAACATAGAAATAGTTACCTATAATGACATAGGTTGATTTGGATTAAACTGGAATGTTTAGTAATTTACAATTAGAAATTGTAAATTGTACTTATGACACGAGGTTAGGTTACATTAGTAATGGAAGTCTGCCCGGACCCGACCGGCATATCCAGCAACACTAATGTTGAACTTAATGTGGGAGGTCTAAGTATGCAAATACGAATCGGGCTAAGACACGAGGTTAGGCCCAACTGTGGAATAAGACTGCCCGGACCCGACCGGCATATCCAGCATCCACACGTTGTAGGCCTAATGTGGAAGGTCTAGCCAATATAACCATAATTGGACTTGGTAATGAAATAGACTACTTAACCCAATTTAATTTGATTATGGAGTTAAGTTAGGGTTAAGTAAAATTGGATGGGTAGTGGTGGGTTAAGTAAATTAGAGGGGATGGGTAATATGTATATATAGGCCGACGAACTTAACCCAATAAGGTTATGTAATTAAAGACACCAAGTGGTATACATAACCAGTAGATAATGTAATAGGGTTATGTAATTAAAGACACCTAGTGGTATACATAACCTATAGATAATGTAATAAAGCTATGTAATTAAAGACACCCTTTAGGGTAAGCACAACTAGTATATGGCTATGTAATTAAAGACACATAAGGGTATACATAGTCAGTGGAAAACCTAGTGGGGGATACAAGACAAGGGGGAGAGCTTGTATCATATTGTGTGGGACCCATTTCAGTCAGCAACCCAAACTTGGTATCAAGTAAAGACCTCCGTACTAGGCGGAGGAGGGGCTCGCTTACGGATTGATTGTAAGAGATCCAAACGAGACGATTGGTGTGGGCGGCACAAACCGACTGAGGACATGTGCGTGCATGGGTCGGGCAGAGGGGGCTAATATAACCGTGACACCAGTAGATATGGTTGTGCACACCATGGGTTGCCACTTTAGGAAGTGATACCTCCTACCGTGGGGCCAGCACAGGATATCTACAGTGTAGGGAGCCGATCGATTAGTGTAGGGGCTAGGGTATACTTGGACGTATGACCTAAGCCTACCAACTTATAGTGGTAGGGATCATCTCATTTCAATTATACAATAGTGCAGAGTAATCATTAGTCAGGCAAGTACACCTTAACTTGCTTACCTTGTCACACCTGCCATTTATGTAGTGATCTCTCTTATCCACTTTATATGCCCATCATGATGCTTTTATTTATCTACTGGCTAAAATTAACTAGACTCGCCAGACTTAATGTTTGACCTTGTTGTTTCTCCTTCTTTCTTCCATTACCACCCTCCAGGTTCTCGGGGAGGAAACATTCAGACTTAATCAGGAATCAGATATCATCTTGCTAGGAGCTACTTCTGAAGTATGGCTCAAGTTCTTGTCTCTACTATAGCTTAACTCTTTTTATTTGGGGAATGATGCTTTTTATTTACTTATGTACTCTGATGGTGCAAGACAGAAGTTATTTTTATTGTAATGGTTTTTGAGACTTATGAAATTGTGGACCATGGTATTATGACTTATGTTTGAAATAAAAGTTTAAATTTTCCACTACTGCCTTATTTTATATTTGTCTTGTAATTATTCTTTGTCTGTTTACCTATAGCAATTCACGAAACTTAATGCATTCCCTTAGTGAGTGACATTAACGGACGTGGGGTGTCACAAGCTTGCTATCGAGCCATTCAGGTAGGTTGTGCAACATTATAGTTATTTGTTTAAATTGGGTTTTAGGTAAGGGCAAGTTAACCCATATAGAAATTCCACTAAAATGTGATAGTGGGCAAAGATTGTTCTATGAAAATAGAAAACAAACAAAATAGAAAACCCCGGCTGAACTCCATGTAGCATAGTCAATTGGATGGTCTAGTAGCGAAATCCAGAACATCTTGATACATGCATTGGGCGTTCAATTGTCGATGTAGATTACACATGCTCATGATGTACAACGACACATCTATGATGTAGGAATTGGGCGGGCTATCTATGATATCGACAATATATGCTCAAAATATACGATGTCGATTTCATGATACAACGTGATGGTTGATCCCAGCGGGATGCTTATGAAATATTCTAGGGACGACATCTAGATTTGAGGGTGGACCAAGGGATATATATACATTCTATTATACATTAGAGGTAAATCTACTATGAAGTGGATGGATCCGATACGTACGCAGTCAGTGTGACACCCTACATCCCTTAACGTTAATCATAAGAGGATGCTTTAAGTTTTGTGAAGGAATATGTATAAAGTAACAAAACATATACTCATATTCACAAGATAGAAATGTAAAACACAGCGGAAACTTTTAAAAACATTTATTATTAAATTGAGCAAATCTAGTCATAGCATTGATTACAATTCGAAATACCATAGAATCATCTTCATAAAACAACAAATTGTCTCACAGAAAAATATCCGAGTATAATAGTAAAACCACAAAAGTCATCTCCCTCATAAGTTATTACAATAGTCAAAAAGCAAATACTGAAGAATTACATGAAGCTAGAAATAGTCTGAATCCAAGCTGAGTTAAAAGATCAAAAGTCACTACTGTGTTCCTCTACCCAAAGAACCCGGGGAAGGGGGGAAAGGAAGAGAGAGAGAGAACAAACTAGATCAGACAAAAGTCTAGTGAGTTCTAGTAATTTCTAGCATAAGCATAAGATAAGGAAGTATCTAGACAGATGAATAGTAAAGGACATGAAAGTATAGTAAAGTAGAAAACATGATATAAGGTAGACTTCTCGTTCATATCCGAAATTGCTGCACCAACTACCAAAAATCATAATTAGGCTTTACCTAATTTCTACCTATCGATCGGCTTCTTTACCCAAATGTGAATAACCTGTGCCAACTATGGAATTCGGGGTTCTCAATCCCGAACCCATCAACTAAAAAGACACAACATTTATCACAAGCGTTACAACGTCTTATTTTACCCCTCGGAACAATGCACAATCATGGATCCACCGGAACTCGCCCTGCCCACCTCGTTTGAACCTCTTACTATCCAGTTCAGTAAAGCATGCCCTGGCCTCTACCTAGTGCAAGACTCCGTGATAACAAAGGGACCGATTGATATGGGTTCCCACAAAAAAATGCACTTAACACAAGTCACCTCCAGACTTGGTCCTTAATTTTTAACTAGGATTTTTGCAAGCCCCTATATCCCATTGAAATGGACCCTTAACTTATTAATCATACAATTTTAACTTAACATGTTTACATTAACTAATAAGCCCAATGTAACCATGTGTTATATTCCTAGGTTGTAATTAACATATCTAATTAAATGTAATATTTTTATACAACACTTTACCATGTCACTTATTGTCCAATTAAGTCCAATATATCACTGTTTACATGTTACGTAATGTCCAATTAAGTGTATTTTATTCCAATTCACATGTTTTATAATTATATATTACTTAATGTCTAATTAATTATAACTTATTCTAATTCATAAGTTTGAATGTTCTTCCATTAGAATTTATCCAAATTTATAGTCCATAATCTGAATGTAATGTTCACCAATTCTCAATAATCTCAAAATCCCCCTTTTGACATTCTTTCAATATTATTCCCATTTTACACAATTTAAACGGTAAAGGCCTAGGCTTTCGTTGGCCTAGGCTCAGCGCAAAAACAAATAAAAATGAGATATTGGTCTAGGCTACTCATAAGGCCTAGACTCAGAAATGAAAATAAATAAACAAATAGGGCATTACGTGACTGTAAATAAAATTATAATAAAGAAGGGGATAAAGAAGAAGGATTGCTTATGCATAAATAACAACTAAAAAAATAAACAATATACAACAAATAAATTGAACAGTAACTTATAAAAGACAAACTTATAAACACTGTAAATGTAGAACTTGCAGATCTAATCTATTTTACTGTCTTAATTCTTCTTATATAAATTTTTGATCTAAAATCATATAAACTCATAGAGAAATATTGCAAATCCAGAAAAAGGCCTTAGAAGAAGAAGAAGAGTAATCCTTTCAGATCTATAATTCGATAGCAATCTGACTTGTTCCCCAATTTTATTTCATTTTAGAACATAATGGAGTGGAGGCTAATAAATGAAGAAGAAGAGGTATGAGGGAAAAGTGAGGAGCAATAGTCTATTTATAGGTGTGGAAAGATAATTTAGGCCTTAGGATTTTAGGTTTTTAATCTCAACCTTAGAAGACACATCAACTACACATCAGTAAAGAAGACTCCAGAAAATACCAGCAACAGGCTTGACATCGGCCAGGTACGAAATTGTGCCTAGCTCAAATTGGGTCGACCTGCCTTATATGTGGGTCGACACACGTGTCGACCCCTGGGACGACACAAGGGTTGACCCAGATATGGGATGGGTTGCCCATTACACCATTCATTAAGTTCTGGTTATTTATTAAATTTCTGTTTTAAATTTCAAACTTTAACAGATTATAACTTATTCATTTTTCGCCCGTTTAATGCAAACTAAAAGACTATCTGAATCAAAATTTCATAACGGACGAAACAATGAAATCCTTTTTGTCCAACTCTAAATATTAATTTAATTAATATTTTTTTATTTCTCTTCTTTGTTGTTTATCAAAATTCCGGGTGTTACATTCTTCTCTGCGTAAAGGATTTCATCCCTGAAATCTCCAAGGTTAGAATAGTGTTATGAATAATATCAACCATTATCTACACCTATCTACCCAACCATCAACCACTGACATCCATTGTCCTTAGAACTTCTAATGCTTAGTATGAACATACGCAAAGGTGTTGTGTATATGTACCTATGGAAATGCAAAGATCAAGCAGTCCGGTGATTCAATTGATCTCCTTAATGCAATTCATGTCTGTTTCATGCATCCAATATGTATGCAAAAGAATACTAATGATACATATAAAATTTCATATGTGTGCAACAACCATTCATTAAAATGCAACATCCAAGTGATAATTCAACTATTTTTCATCCATATTTATAATAAATTAAAATGCGCACACATCCATATGCAATATTTAAGTGTCCGAGTTCAACCGATCCTTAATCTAGTGCATAGTGTGTGTATATGCGTCCACCGCATCCACTAGCAAACACTTGCATCCATGTGAAAAACCATCCAATCATAACATGTTCTATTAATATGTTTTAAACCATTCCCTACCATCCATAGGCTTCTACCGAAGAATTATGATTCAAACAATAGGAAAATAGATTCAAATTCAAAGCTTAGAAGAATTAAGAGCATACTCTCAAAGAGGAACAGAAAAGAAGCGTGAATCCTATCTTCAGGTTCCCAAGTCGCGTCGTCGCTATCTTTTCCCCACTGTATCTTAACTAGCTTGATCTTCTTATTTTGTTGCTTCTTAACTTCAAATCCTAGTATCGGAGTAGGAATTATTCTGACTGATGTCTCCCTCTCTGTCTCTATTCCTCTAGGGTACTCGGGTCAATTACTACCGTAGAATCATGTAGACATTTCCTCAAGTGTGAAATATAGAACACATCATGAACTCCTTCCATTATCTCTAGTAGTTTACCTCTGTAGGACATATGACCTATCCTCTCTACTATGGGGAACGACTTTACAAACCTCGGCTCCAACTTCCCTACCGAGTCGAACAGACAATGTTCCTCAGAGGTGACACCTTTTAACGTCGAACTCTAGCTCTGTCCTCCTCCGATCTGCATACGACTTTTTCCTATCCTGGACTATGTTCATTCGCCTCTGAATCAAGTATATCTTCTTTGAGGTCTCTCAAACTATCTCAGGTCCTAATAGACGTCTATCTGCAGACTCCCACCAACATGTAGGTGATTTGCAGGGTCGTTCGTAAAGTGCGTCGAAGGGAGCTATACCAATACTCGTCTGATAGTTGTTATTGTATGCGAACTCTACCAATGGAAGATGCTCCTCCTAAGTCCCTCTGAAGTCTAGGATACACAGCCTCAAAAAATGTTTGATAGCCCTATTAACCCTTACTGTCTATCAACCCGTCTGAAGGTGATAAGAGGTACTAAGTCGTAGTTGTATCCCTAATTCCTCCTGTAGGCTCTTCCAAAACTCATTCGGAAAGATGGGGTCTTGGTCACGAACAATACTAGAGGGTACTCCATGAAGTCGGACGATCTCTCTATGATATACAAGTGCTAACCAAGCCGTCGTTCTCTTTCTCTTGACTGGGATAAAGTGAGCGCTCTTAGTCAACCTTTCAACTATAACCCAAATACTGTTAATGCCCATCCTTGATCTAGGAAACCAATCGACAAAATCCATAGAGACGCTTTCCCATTTCCACTGCGGTATGTCTAGAGGCTGAAGCAATCCACCAGGTTTCCTTTGCTCATCCTTCACTCATTGGCAAGTCATAAGTCAGGCTACATACTCGGCCACATCCTTCTTCATCCCAATCCAAAGAAAAACCCTCATCATGTCCCAGTACATCTTATCACCACCCAGATGGATAGTCACCTGAGAGTGATGAGCCTTCTCTAAGACCGATCTCAATAAATCATCTACTGTAGGAACACACAGTCCCCCATCTCGACCTAGCCACACTCTCTCATCCATATAAAACCTAACAAAGTAACTAGAGGTCTATCCTCCACTGAGTCGATCCATGATGTCCACTAACTGCTGATCCTCGCGCTAACTAGATCCAATGTGGTTATACACTCATTAATCAAAAATAGAAAAAATAGGCTTACTCGTCGGTTTATTAAAGCCAAGGTTAAAACATTGCTTATTATAGCATTTTAATTTGATTCAATTATCCAGCATCTTCAAATGATTTATATATATTAAAAATAATCTCCAAATTACTTCATTAATTATTCAAAAACATTCATTAAATATTTGGAGATGATTAATTAAGTTTAGACTTCAATTTTAATCATTATTGAAAAGCATTGCAAAAAATGTCAATAACCTTATTTTGGTAAAATGACTTTTCAACCATGGTAGGATTCATATAATCAACTTAAATTACTTTTAAAACAATTTAAATTATTTAAAATATTTATTCCATATTTTTCTAATATTAAAAACTTCACTTTTGAAAATATCTTTTTTGAATTTTGAGCTGCAAAACCATGTTTTTTTCAAAACTTATTTTAATCATATTTCAAAATCTACGCAAGGTAATCTCGATTTTTTCAATTCGTTAGAAAGCTATGGTTATAAGGATTCAGAAAAATCTTACTTCAACGAATTTAAGTTCATATTTTTTCGTATACAAAAGATTCACTTTTTAAGTAGTGAAATCGCGAGTTACTGTTTCATGACACACTAAAATTGCTTCAAAATTCGTATTGCTTCCAAACTTCATATAAACAATAAAAAGTGTTTGTAATTCATATCAAAAACCTTTGAAACCATTTTTGAGAGGTTTAATCATACTATTTTCTCCATTTCATTTAATAAAAGGAAAATGACTTCCTTTGTGCTTATCGACATATATTTAACGGGACTTGGTAAACATTCATACAATCAAACATATAATTATCCAAACTTTTTAAACATCCATCATGGAATTCATAAGAAACATTTGACATACATATAGAAATCATTTCAACTTCATAGAACAATCATTAACTTGTGTACAATTAGAATTGTTTAAGGTTTAGTTTCTCACCTTTGATTGGATCTACGTGCTACCGAAACTTGCTAAAACACTCCCTGGATTATCTTGACACATTCCTACTTCACATTTGCTACCCTGAATGGCTTAGATATCTACAAAGTTGACCATACAATGCTTCGTACGATGTCATGCCGATGTTTGTTTGGTAACCATTATTGTAAGAGAATTCTACCAAGTGAAGGTAATTCTCCCACGATCCTTCGAAACCCATGATAAAAGTTATTAAAAGTTCCTTTTAAATTTGGTTCACACTGAAACGACCCAAACTCGCCCTTATGGGAAAGCCCGGATTGAGTTGAGAACACAACAAATCAGAACACAAACAATAGACCATTTCATTGCTTTTTACAATAATTACATCAGAGTACAAGAATATATCAGAGTATAAATAAATATTACACATTGGAAATACAATATCAGAGATTAAAATAATTTACACAGCAGCGGAAAATAATACATATCACAACTGGAAGAGATACATGGATACAAAACTTTCTGAATATAGCACCAGTTGTAAATCAAGATCCTGTAAAATAGGTATCTACAAAACTAAAACTACTAGCTGCTCGTGTGGAAAATATGGGCACCCAGAGTTTAGGTTAAAACAATAAACTCCAGGTCAGTCATGGGACTGGTGTGAGAACTAAAACAGTTATTTAAAACTTTACTTTAGAAATAAAGTAAATCAAGGGACCACGACGTATAACATGGAACGGGTTTTCTCCCATGAATACCAATGCATAAAACAGTTTATAAACAGCGCAATGTTTTTCGAAAAATGAAGATATTATAAGACTCAGGTCCCATCACACAAAGCAACGCAAGTCAAAGGATAGAGTTTTCCCTTATAATAGCGAAATATGCTTGGTACATTTAAAATAAATCATTTTGATATTACTATAAGTGTATAGTGTCAAAATCAACTTCAAATATAAATGTATCATTCATAGACGGCATGGGTACCATATATCATGTCGCCATACTAGGCTCTACAATTAAAACCGAAATGTCACGTATTGGAAATTGAATTTCTATCATGAGTCGAGGCAAGGGAAGTACTCCTCACTAGCTTCGAGACACTCTAGCAAATGCCTTAAGGTTCCCCACAATGAACCCTTGGATCCTCCAAGGTTGGTCCTCCCTTACGTTTGAGGATTAGTTATTCCTGAAAACACGTCTCTCGGTCCTATAGGACCTATCCATCGGCCACGTAGTGACTAATATATCCAAGGCGCCTCACTATCCATCATCCACATATGTAAAAATAAATAATTGTCTGGGCTCCATACCATGACACCACCCACAGCTAGAAGGAAACGTGGTGCACTCCATGGGTCCTTTATCCCGTTTTTGACTCATACGGAGTGTGAGGCTCGCGAATTAATGTTATACACAAAGCTATGCTATTTAAAGTCGTGTTTTGATCATCAACCACAAGACTCTTCTTTTCAACAGAAGCCTTGATCATTTACATCTCAGCATGCCACACTGGCAATTCACGCCATGCTACTGATGTTTATCGATATATAACCTCTAAGCTCGTACGTCTTAGAGAAGGGTGTTAAGCAAGAGAATAAATTCTCTGCCACCAAACAGAGATATATTTAATAGAAATCAATCAACACAGAATAAAATCTAATGTCAAGCACACATCCATTTACTAGTTCGTTCTGGGTCTAAACGAAACTGGAGGCACATTATTCCTCATCCTGTATGTCCAATATAGGAGAGAGGTCCTCGCATATCCGGTCGACCTCCAAGTATGTCTGGACAATCACCACTTATTACCTTGTCTTGGGTGTACATCCCAATCAAGAAATCAGTAATCATCCAAACGATATGAAGATCTCCGGTCTTCAACCACCGTCTTCATCGTCGAATTATCGTCGAATCAGTTATTCAGAATGGGTATTAACCCAGCCTTCCTAAATAATTCATGTATCTTATAATCAAGTGCTATAAAAACACAACATATGCCTCATTCCAATCTAGAATATTCTTTTATTCAAATATTCACATCATTAGGGAAAGGTTCCCATTAATTTATCAAAGATAAATTATTTAAATTTATTCTTTAATCTTCCTTTGGATATCAATTCAAACCAAATTAAGGTTTATCCAAACTAGTCGGGATTAGCACACCTTACCGAAGTAATTATTTGTTTTATTTCCCAATCCCAACCTATTTATCCTATGGAGCAAAATTGGTAATAGTCCATGTCTAACACCATGTTGTTTTCGGTAAAATTAATAACCATTTCACGTTCAAATCTAATTAAAGATTTAACTATCGCCTGGAGTAAAACTAGCAGTATTCCATTCTCGATCATTTCCCAAATTTGATAATTTTAAATTATCACATTCTCATTTCAATCTAATTAAAGATTCATTAAAACTTCACTTAGTTTTAATCTTCCAACAATCATTACTTATGATTATTTAACTTTGGAAACAAAAACATGTTGCATCGACAATCTACACCGTACCATTGATTTCTGCCAATATATAACCTCTAAGATCGTACATCTTAGAGAAGGGTGTTAAGCAAAAGAATAAATTCTCCACCACCAAATAGATATATATTTAGACATCAACAATACAGTTTGAAATACAATGATCGACATGTAATCATGTCTTTAACTGGATTAAAGAACCAATGTCATTTAAAACACAGTTCACGATAAACCCAAAATCATATTCCATTAATTATGGAATCTTCATGAAAAATAGATCAATATATATAATTGATATCAATTTCCGTATCTGACTAATAATATAAATGGAATAACGACAAAACCTTTTATACATATTAATAGTCATCCTTCACAGAAGCTCACTTCGATTATTACCAAATCGAATTACATTCAATTCCAATTTAATATATTAAATTGGAAAACTTTACTTTGGAAAATTCCATTAAATCTTACAAAAAGATTTATATATTCCAAATCACATTTCACTGTTAGTTGGGTTAAATAACGAATGTCATTAAAAAAACACTATTCACAGTAAACCCAATTCACATTCCATTTTATTCCAATTACTAAATATAATTGGAAACTCTAATAATCTTAATTAAAAGATTTATTCTTTTCACACGGGGTTTAAGAATAGAGTTATTTAAGACACCATTCATGACCACCCAAAATCCAATTCGATATTAAATATAAGGCTCTAAACAGAAATTATATCGGCTTATATTCAATGTCAAATTCTGAAATCAACACATATCGTATGGGGAATAACGATATATATCTATCTTCCAAGTTCCTCCACAATATCCGTATAGTCACGGAATCCAATATCAAAATCTCCCGAAGATGATTTCTATTCAAATCCATTCCAATTTATAAATTGAAAATTTCTGGTTATATTAAAACCCTTTCCCTATCCAATTTATTTATTTAAAACCATTAGATTATTTTTCCTAGTTAATAACTAGTTCATTTTGATAAAATATATTTTTATCTTTTCAATCATGGAATTTTTCATCCTAATTCTTTCCAAATCATTTATTATGATTTTTCACAAATTATTAATATTTTTAAAATTTTTATTAAGGCCCTTTTCAGTCGATTTCCATAAACGATCATCGAACTGCATTTACAACGGCCTTTTCCAAATTTGATTTGGACATAATTCCAAATCCAACCATTAGATTTCAAATCTCTTATATTTGTTGGAAAGCCCTTTTCGATACAAACCCAACGGTTCCAGTTTGAGGAGAATCCAAAGGTCGAATCTCCCTTAATGTCAATTTGAAGTCAATGGTCGAAGTTTGCAAATGGTCGCGGCGTGACACGTTCTATTCAGACCATTAAATATATATAACATATATATTATATATATTTCGTCAATTTCCATTTAAAACTGACACGAGCCGAACTTCCTCGTAAAGGAAAGCTCGGAATGAGTTGAGAACATGACAAATCAGAACACAAACAGAAGAACATTTCATTGCTTATTACAACAATTTACATCAGTGTACAAGAATATATAGAGTATGAATGAATATTTTACATCAAAAAAAATCAAAGATTTAAAATACATTACATAGCAGCGGAAAATAATACAAAACACAACTGAAAGAGATAAACGGATATAGAGCTTTCCGAATATCGTTCCAGGTGTAAACCAGGATCCCATGAATATAAATCTGCAAAACCAAAACTACTAGCTACCCGTGTGGAAAATAGGGGCACCCAGAGTTTAGGTTAAAATAGTAAACTCCAGGTTAGTCATGTGATTGGTGTGAGAACTAAAACAGTTATTTAAAACTTTACTTCAAAATGGAGTAAATCAAGGGACCATGCCGTATAACACGTAACGGGTTTCCTCCCAAGAATACAAGTGCGTAAAACAAACAGCGCAATGCTTTTTGGAAAAATGAAGCTATAATAAGACTCAGGTCCCATCACACAATGCAACGCAAGTTGGAGGATAGAGTTTTATCTTATAATAGCCAAACATGCTTGGTACGTTTAAATCATTTTGATACTATTATAGTGTAAAGTGTATGAAAATAACTTCAAATATAAATGTATCAATCATAAATGGCATAGTATCCCATGCTACTATGTCACCAACACTAGGCTCTACAATCAAAACCGAAATGTCACGTATTCGAAATTGGATTTCTGTCATGAATCTAGGCAAGGGATGTACTCCTTTCCGCTTCGAGACACTCTAGCAAATGTCTCAGGACTGCACATTCTGGGAAACCCCTAGAACCTCCAAGGCCGGTCTACACTTACTTAGTGGATTAGTATTCCTGAACACACGTTTCCCAGTCCTATCGGACCTATCCATCGGCTCCGTAGAGACCGATATAACCGAGGCGCCTCGCATTCCAACAACCACAAAGGTAAAAACAATATAAATGTCTGGGCTTGCAAAACCCCGACACCACCCATAGCCAGAATGAAACGTCATGTTCTCCTTGGGTCCCTTATCCCATTTTTAATTCATACCGAGATGTGAGGCTCGCGAATTAACGCTATACACAAAGCTATGCCATTTAAGGTTGTGCTTAGATCATCAACCACAAGACTCTGCTTTTCAACAGAAGCCTTTATCATTTGCCACTCAGGCATGCCACACAGGCAATTCACGCCATGCGACTGATGTCTATCGATATATAACCTCTGAGCTCGTACGTCTCAGAGAAGGGCGTTAAGCAAGAGAATAAATTCTCCGCCGCCAAACGGATATATATTTGATCTACACAGAATAAAATCCAATGTCAGACATACATCCATTTACAAGTTCGTTTGGGTCTGAACGAAACCGGAGGCACCTTATTTCCTGTATCATATTTCCTGTCTGGATGATCACCACTTATTACCTTGTCTTGGGTGTATAGCCCGATCAAGACATCGGTAATCATCCAAACGATGTGAAGACCTACGGTCTTCAACCACTGTCTTCATCGTCGACTTATCGTCGAATCAGTTATTCAAAATGGGTATAAACCCGGCCTTTCCTATCAACTTGCGTATATAATAAACAAGTGATATGAAAACACAACATATGCCTCATTCCAATTCAGACTATTCTTTTATTCAAATATTCACATTCTTAGGGATATGTTCCCATTAATTTTATCAAAGAAAAATTATTTTAAATTTATTCTTTAATCTTCCTTTGGATATCATTCAAACCATATTAAGGTTTTCCAAACTAGTTGGGATTAACGCACCTTATCGAAGTATTCATTTATTTAATTTCCCAATCCCAACCTATTCATCCCATGGAGAAAAACTAGTATTACTCCATAACTAACACCACTGTGTTATCGGTAAAATTAACTACCATTTTCCGTTCAAATCTAATTAAAGATTTAACTATCGCTAGGAGCGAAACTGGCGATATTCCATTCTCGATCATTTCCCAAATTTGATAATTTAAATTATCAATTCCCATTTCAATCTAATTAAAGATTCATTAAAACTCCACTTAGTTTTAATCTTCTCAAAAATCAATATTAATGATTATTTAATTTTGGAAACACAAACATCCCGCATCGACAATCTACACCGTACTATTGATTTATGCCGATATATAACTTCTAAGCTCGTACGTCTCAGAGAAGGATTTTAAGCAAGAGAATAAATTCTCCGCCACCAAACTTATATATATTTAGCAGAGATAACCAATACAGTTTGAAATACAATGTTAGACCTGTAATCCTGTCTTTAACTAGGTTAAAAAACTAATATCATTTAAAACACAATTCACGATAAGCCCAAATCCTCTTCCACAAAAATGGAATCTTCACGGGAAACAGATCAATATATAGTCGATATCAGTTTCCATATCCGACTAATAATATAAATGGAAAAACAACAAAGCCTTTTAAATTCCATATATATTAACAGTCTTCCTCCATAGAAGCTCATTTCAATTATTATCAAATCGAATTCCATTCAATTCCAATTCAATATATTAAATTGGAAAACTTTACGTTGGGAAATTCCCGTTAAATCTTAATAAAAAGATTTATAAGTTCCAAATCACATTTCACTGTAAATCGGGTTAAAGAACGTCGTTAAAAACACAGTTCACAACAAACACAATTCACAATCCATTTTCAATTCCAATTAAATGTTAATTAATTGGTAATTCTTCTTTAAATCTTATTTAAAAGAGTTATTCTTTTCACACTAGGTTTAAGAAAGTGTTAATAAAGACACCATTCACGACCAACCCAAAATCCAATTCAATATTAAATACAAGGCTCTAAATAGAATTTATATCGGCTTATATTCAATATCAAATTCTGAAATAAACAAATATCATATTGGGTATAACGATATATATATCTTCCAAATTCCTCCACAATATCCGTATAATCACATAATCCAATATCGAAATATTCCGAAGATAATTTCAATTCAAATCCATTCCAATTCATATATTGGAAATTCTGGTTATTTTTAAAACCATTTCAAATCCAATTTATTTATTTAAAAATATTGGATTATAATTCTAGTTCATAACTAGTTCATTTCGATAAAAATATATTTTTATCTTTTCAAATATGGAATTTTTCAACCCAATTATTTCCAATTCATTTATTATGATTTTACACAAATTATTGATATTTTTAATAATTTTATCAAGGCCCGTATACTGTCGATTTCCATAAATGGTCATCGAACTGCACTTACAACGACCTTTTCCAAATTTGATTTGGAAATAATTCCAAATCCAACCGTTAGATTTCAAATCTTTGGTATTCGTTGGAAAGCTCTTTTCGATACGAACCCAACGGTTCCTTCTTTAGGGGAATCCGACAGTCGGATCTCCCATAATGTCCATTCGAGATCAATGGTCAAAATTCGCGAACTGCTGCGACGCGTTCTATTTAGGCCATTAAATATATATAATATATATTATACATATTTCGTCAATTTCCATTTAAAACATATTTTATAAGTCGTTTTAAATTCGTTTTCAAAATTGTTTCAACTTCATATTCAATTTCAAATCAAAATTGAATATTCCATATCATTAATATATAAATGATAATATTTTCAAAACATTAGATTTTGAAATCACTTCCTTTTCGATATTCATTATAAAAATGAATAAAACTGATATAAATATCGTTTACGTCTAAATGGCATTAATCTAATCAACACGGCTTCATATATTTTAATATTTTCGTGTCCATCCCAAATCGGACATCAAAATCATATTTTGATCCATTACTGAATATTATTTTAAAATGTTAGTTATTTTAAAATATTCATTATTCGTCATTTTAAAATCTTCGTTATTTTAAAATATCCATTCCTTCCGAATTGGAATCAGACACAGTCAATTACCATATAATTTTATTTATATGGATTTCATACACACATGTACATAATAATAATCAAACACAGTCAACCATCATCCAGAGTGCATTACATAATTGCATAAGCGTTAAATATGAATAATTAACGCTCACAACAGTCTGTCAAACCATCGATTGACATACAACTAAATATTGGGATTAGTGTATGTCCAATTTCATCCCAATACCTGTGTGGGGTTTTCAAACAACTAACACTGATTATTGTTCGTGCAGTTGGGCGATGTGTAAAATATATCGTTCCAATCCATATCAGTCAAATGTGCGTACATAAACAAATCGTCCGATTTGTAAATGAATATTTATTTTATTCATATACACGTTAAAAATTATATTTTTAACGATAAAATATCCTATTCAACACATGAATCTTTTATTTTATATTTCACATCACGATCACAATCAATTTCCACAACACAATTCAATCAAACTAGTCGTCCATGGTCTGTGGACGACGGTGTCGGGTGCTACTAAGCCCCGTCTGCATCCTAGTATGTATTTTAACTTGAAAATAAAATTTAAAGTGAGACATTCTCACCTTTGGGATCCACTCCTCCATTCCTTATTTCTGAACGGTTCGGATTTGGATTTGATTCCCGTCGGTTCCATCATAATCTGTTTCACACAATTTTTATATTAAAAATCACATTTTTATTTCAATGCTACATATATAAAAATCATATTTTTATAACGATGTTAATAGTATAAAAATCATAATTTTACATTCGCTACTTCATTATAAAAATCAAATTTTATTTCAATATTCAAATAAGCAAAAAAGAATTTTTATTTCAAATCCATGTAGATAAAAATCATATTTTTACTCTTTGTTTTCATAAATAAAAATCGCATCTTTATTTCAAAAATCATTAATATAAAAATCAAATCTTTATTTCACTACTTCATAAATAAAAATCATATTTTTATATCGTACTTATATGTATATAAAAATCACAACTTTAATCAAATAAAAATCCTACTTTAATAAAATAAAAATACTAACTTAATAAAATAAAAATAGGTAAAGATAAAATAAAATAAAATAAACAAATAAAAAGCTTACAGTGGAATTTGGAGAGGGGGAGGGGGTCTGCTGCGCTCGCGGTGGTGGCAGGGGGAGTAGGCGGAGGTGTGGCGCGACTGACAGAGGGAGGCGAGTGCTGGTGGTCAAGGTGGTCGGCTAGGGTTTGCTGTGGTGGCTGCGTCGGGCTTCAGGGGGTTTGGGGAAGGGCAGATTGGAGAAGAAGGGGGAGGAGAAGGGTGCATCAGTGGAGGAGGGGGTGGGCGCGCCAGCTCCGGCGGCGGCGGTGGTCCCCTGGCGGCGCGACGACGAGGCTCGGGTACGACGCCCTTTTTTTCCCTGAATCGGGGTTTGACCTTCGTGGAAAGGAAAAGGGCTTGGGCCCTTATATATCATATATATTTATTTAAATTTAATTTCCAGAAGTAACTTTTTAATTCGAACTCCAAATCAAACCCACCAACTGTCGCCTCTAGCTAATTACCCTCATTATGAACATAATGGGATATGTTTCGTAACCCAATTCGGCTGTTACGATCAGTTTCCACTAAATTTAAAATATAAATCATTATAATTTAAGTTCAAACGCACATTTTATTTTACCGGAGCCACATACAAACTCCAAAAATTCCAGAAAAATAAATCTGTCTATGTTTTGACGATATGGTCGTAACAAAACTAATTTCATCGAATTTGGAGGCCGTTTGAAAAATGGCCATTTTCCAGTCGATTAAATTCAAACTAAAAGTGCCAAACACGTTTCAATTCACCACGCTCACATATTGACTCCAAAAATTATGAATGTTGGAATCTAGCAATAATTTGACATTCCGGATTCAACAAGTGTGGTCTCGTCGAAAATAGAGGTCGTTTGCAAAATCGTTATTTTAAGGGATATATTTCCATAGCGACTATTCTGAATTTTCAACCGGACATAACTTTTTATTCCCGCTATGAAATTTGGATTTTTCAAATTCGTTGGAAAGATATTTTCAAACAGATTCAAATATTTTTGGTTTCACTAAAATCTGGTTTATTTTGAATCCTGTACATTCATTTGTAATTTGAAATCAAATTTTCAAACTATCGCACCATTTCCAATTCCTTTTATAATTAAAATAAATATTTATACTCTAACTTCGATTCAAATAATATACGTTCTAATTCTATTCAAAATAAATTTCTAGTTGTTATTATTTAAAATAAATCATTTTAAATATTTAAAATAAATCATTTTAAATATTTAAAATTCATTAAAATTGCCAAAATAAAAATTTTAAATTGGTTCTGGTTTTCCGGGTTGTTACAATCTCCCTCACTTAAAATCTGTTCGCCCTCGAAAAGGAACGGAGCTGAAAGTTGTTTAACTAACCAACTCAACTTTCAGTTTGGCTTTCATTCTTTAACTTTTCAGTTTCTAAGAATTTTTCTTCAAAAATTTGGCTAACACCCTAAATTTTTGAAAAATTTCGCCATAACCTCCTTTGTATGGGGAGACATTTAAAACCGCAACTCACCACGCAAGGCCCTCGCCAATTCAAAAGAAAAAGAGAATGCCAAGTGGCCATCCTTAGGCTTATAAACCTTTTAAAAGAAAAAGAAAATTGTTAAGCGACCAGCCTTAGACTCATAAACCTTTTAAAATAAAAAAAATTTTGCCAAGCGGCCAGCCTTAGGCTCGTAAACCTTTTAAAAGAAAAAAGAAAAATAGTAAACAGGTACCTATTCGTCAGGCATTAAATTTTATTTCTCTTCTTAGCAGTTTATCCATAACCTGTTCAACAATGTGCATATATGAATGTATGCATTTTTAAACAATTTCCAACTCAGTACAATATTTGATTCAATTTGGCTTAATGGTTAAAAATTTTAATTAATCAAACAACATAACCAACAATCAATTAGTTATTATCTTTTCAGATTCATAATTTTTTATATATATATATATATAAAAATCCATTTTTGAAGCCAAACCACAACAAATAAATCCTATCTAATTTTGGTTCTAGCACCAGTCATTTGGAAATATATAGATATCAGACTTTTGAAACTCGAACATAAATTCTGATGATGATACTCGAGTAATCATCAGAATCATCTCGGGCAACTAGAGTGTGATTCTATATCTATCTAGTATATTAAAACTTCGAATATACGTTTGTAAGGTGTATATGCAAATTCTTTGTATATTGGATTGTCCAAATTCAATACAAATAAAAATATTCAAATACGTATAATAAAATTTATATTTTCGAAATAAGATTTTTGTTTTCATTTTTATTTTAAAAACACTCTTCGGACCCATTCTAGGATACTACCGATCCCATCTCTAATGAGTCATTCTCATTGGATATTACAAATCCAATCCCTGATGAATTCATTCGTTTGGTTCTAATATGCCTTGTTCTCGAGGTCTGTAAAACCAAAGCTCCGATACCAAACTGACACGACCCGAACTTCCTCGTAAAGGAAAGCCCTGATTGAGTTGAGAACACGACAAATCAGAACATAAACAGAAGAACAGTTCATTGCTTATTACAACAATTTACATCATAGTACAAGAATATACAGAGTATGAATAAATATTATACATCAGAAAAATATCAGAGATTTAAAATACATTACATACAGCGGAAAATAATACAAAACATAACTGAAAAAGATAAACGGATACAGAGCTTTTCGAATATCATTCTAGCTGTAAATTAGGATCCTGTGAATATAAATCTGCAAAACCAAAACTGCTAGCTACCCGTGTGGAAAATAGGGGCACCCAGAGTTTAGGTTAAAACAATAAACTCCAGGTCAGTCATCTGACTGGTGTGAGAACTAATACATTTATTTAAAACTTTACTTCAAAATGGAGTAAATCAAGGGACCACGCCTGTAATGTCCCGTATTTTCTGACCATTTATTTGAAATACTTTATTTATTTAAAATATTGATTTAAATTTAAATAATGGGATTTGACCATTTAAATTGAATATTTAAATTATATTAATAATATAATAATATTTTAAATTCATAATATTTGGGAAAATGTGGAATTCGCTGTATAATGTGATCGGGCAAGTTTAAAATGATTTAATATGGTTTGTATTGAAATTATCGTGGTGATTTCATTTATAAAACGACGTTATAACGTTTAAATTATAATTTAATTATAAAATGAGCTGCAGCGGCGTAGTAGTTCGTAAATTGGCGTTTTGAACTTTAAACGGCTGTACAGGGCCCAAAATAAGTCGGATTTTCTCGAAAAAAGAAACGTCGGAATCTATTGGATAATATTTTTTCTAATGAAAGAGAAAAATCGAGTTTTCATGTTGTAAATTTTATTTTATGTCCAAATCAAATTTTGAAATAGTCGTTTTGGAATTCCTTTATAAATTATAACGTTTATTTATATTAAATAAAGGGTTTTTAAATTTATATAATATCGATTTGGCTTCAAACTCAACCAGGGATATTTTATCTTGATAATGTATGATATTCTGGTCGTGTTTGGCCAATGGCAATATTTTATATATATATATTATATTGAGGTATTTCAAAATTGGTTTATTTTGTTTGAATTGGCCAGTTATAAAAGGGACATTTTTCAAACGACCTCAGTTTTCGATGAAACAATTTTTATTGGGACCGCAACAATAAATTATTGCTAGATTTCAAGTGGTGCGTCAATCGGGGTTAATTTGTGAGCGTAGCAAAATAAAATACAAATAAAAACGATCATTTGGACGTGAACGAGCGCCATTCGAGCAAACGAATTCGGAATTCGATGGAATAAGTTTCATTAGGATCGTATTGTCAAATTATACTATGTCGTCCATTCGCATCTCGAATGTAGTTTGTATGTGAGCACAGGAACGAATAAACGACGTTCGAAAACGCGATAGGTACGAAATAAAAATCGTTAGTCAACATTGCTCGTCACATCGACTTAAATTATATTATTTTCACCAATATAAACAACTAAAAATCAGAATTCTCCATCCACCATTAATTTTCTCCCACAAATTTTGCAAAAAAGTCCTCCAACACAAATCAATTTATATCTTACAATTTGTCGAGAATTTGCATAGGGGTTCTGAAGAAAACTTGTAGATCGGGTCGATATCTACCTGCTGTAAAAAGTTGGGGAGGTTTCATTGAGTGTGGTGGCCGGAATCGGCTGAATAGTGGAGAATTCCAGTTTCGTTCTTGGCCCAAATACGAGGAATTAACCCAATTTTAAAGGCCGAGACCTTGGGGGAATGGAAGAGGGGAGTCCAAGCTTCGATTTGGTAGTGGTCTAGAGTTCTCTAGTTGTCTGTAGTGGCCGGTAGAAGGAGTTGAACGGAAGCTTAAATTTTGGGTTCGGTTTTCCACAATGGCGGACGGATTTCACAAAATTCCAGCGTTGTTGACCTTTTTTGGTGATGGGAGTTGAAGTGAAGTCGATGAGGAGGTTCCAACGGTCAGAATGGTGGCGGTCATGGAGGTTCCGGTGGTCTGTAGACGGAGTTAAGTGGTGTTGAACATTGATGAGGGGCTTTCGGTTGTGGAGGTGGTTCTGGGCCTACTGACGACGATGGGAGGAGAGGCCGATGGGAGGTTGAGCGTCGGAGGATGGCACATCTGGTGGGGTCGTCGCCATGGCGTCCGGTGATCAGGAGGGACGACGGTGGTGATTTGAAGAGGAAGGTGATGTTCGGTTTTCATGAGAACAGGAGGTATCAAGTTGGAGAAAGGATTAAAAGATGAAAAGGCGTTTTTCTCTAACTCATGATGACGTGGCGAGGGTAGTTATTGAGGTAATGATTAGTTAATTATTTAATTAATTTATTAATTAATAGTTAGTTAAATTAGAAGTCGATTTATATATGAAACTTTGAATTAACATAACTTTTACGTACTTTAACGAAATTTGACGAAATTGGATCCGTTCGGATCGCAGGGACGAGACCTATCCGATGGCAATGACTAGGAGTTGATCTGACGCAGTTGAAAATTCAGCTAATTTTTGAAAGCTCAACTGAAATTAAAAGCAACAAACGCGTCAACCACCAACCGAAATAAACCGGTGAGTTAATTCTCACACCTTCTGGAGTCCTGTGATGTGGTAAATCCATAGAAAAATATAATTCACCATTTACAGTATAAATTGGTTGATTGGATGCGATGGATGCAAATTGATTGTTATTGTTTGATTGGTTGCAGTTATTTATTTATTTAATTCGTATATTTTTATCCAACTGTTATCTGTGATGCAGAGGAGGACAGGTTGGAGGGATCCGACCAGATTCCTTAAATAAACTGTATTTTTGTTTGCTGTGCATATATATGAATTGTCCAACCTGACTGACACCAAAACCTGTTTAAATGTGACGGTTGAATAGATCTTCATCATTGTTGTGATTGAAGTAAATTGACAGTGTTGATCTGGTCATTGGCAGGAAATGGCCTGAAATATGTTGTTGTAAGTGTCGTCTACCATCAGGTGGGTCGACGTTGTTTCAAAGTTATAAATTTATTTATAACTGAATTAAAGTTTTTAAATTATTTTGTATGAGGTTTCAAATTGGAAATTTACAAATAAATATATTAAACCAAGTTATAAAGGAAATTAGTTAACTGGTTTAGATCAGTTTGAAAAGCAGAAACCAAGAATTTCATACAGTTGGGTAAAAGAAAATAATTGTTTTTTTAAAACAATTAAATGGGGTTTTTAAATTTATGAAGTTATTTAATAAATTTTAAAAGGGTAAATGACAATTAATGCAGTTAAAGGTTAACTGAGATGTACGATTAGTAAATTCAACTGTATTAAATTGAAGGTGGTAATTGGATTAAGTTGGTTTGAAATTTCTGAAGTATTTGTTAAATGTCACAACCAAAAGGTTAAATGTTAGCTAAGTGTCGATCAACCATATTTGATAAGTGATTATCGAGTTGGTTGGTGTTAATATAGTTATTTAATAAGCTTTTAAAAAAAGATAATTATACTATTCTAAATTAATAGCCAAGTTAACTATTTTTATAGTTAATATTCAAAGTTAATTATTGTTCTAATTAATAAGGATTAAAATGATGGGTTTTAATTGGAGTTCATTGAAGTGATTAGATGGCGTTAAGGTTGGGTCAAAAGGTGGTTGGCAGATTTTAGTTATAAACCCAAGGTAAGGTTTTGTTTTAAGGATACTCGAGTAAATGGAAGCGAATTATTAAATGTGGGTTTTTATTTAAATCCAAAGGTTATAAGAGGAAAAGGGTTTTAAAGTTTAAAGGTGTATTGTTAATAAAGACTTAATTAAAGGAATTAAGTAAAAGGATTTTGAGCGAAGATTCCAAATATAAGGAACGGTTTTATAAACCCCGATTTGAAATCAGAGGAAAAATGAGATTTTGATGGTTAAACTAATATTATTCTCAGGTAAGAACGGGTCGATCAAGGTCTGAGAGGTAACTAAAATACCCCAACTTGGTTGGCTTCACTATTATCGAGGAATGGTATTAGTTTGGAACGAGTGAAGGTGCTGAAATTGATTTTTATCTTATACGAGGAATATCGAACTCTAATGCAAGGGTTTTGGGAAATAAATATTATGGCAATATTAGTTTCAAAGAAATAAGAATATTGATTTCAAATTATATTGAATATTTGTTATTCAATTAGAGTTGATCGAATATAGTATTTGAGGTAGAGTTAGTCAAACATGGTTATTCAGGAAGAGTTGCCATTGCGTACGACTGCTACCATAATTCGCAGGGCTGCAGAATGCCTATGGCGGTCGGATGTTTCCTGAGGGAATCACGCGTAACCATTGTGATCGCTGCTATCTAGAGTCAAGCGAATGGAGTAAGTCGAATATTAGTTAATCGATAGGAGCAATCAAGTGAAGTTAGTTCAGTTGAGTTAAATAAGTCGAGCTAGTCAAGTTAGAGTTAATCGATCAAAGTAAATCAGTCAGAGTTAATCAGAGGAAATTTGGTTTATATCATTAAGTATATACATATATGGATATCGTGAGTTGCCCGAATATAAGGATATAGGGGAAAGGGTTTTGAAGCAATATATCGATATTGCCAATGGACATGGAAAGCTGGGTAGGGATATATATATATATATATATATATATATATATATATATATATATATACGTACTCAAAATCATATAAACAGTTCTGTTATAATAAAATAAGGTTAAATAAAATGTTTTGAATGCATTGGAAGATTTAAAGGTTTATTAACTATTGGGTTAAATATATTTTAAAGAAGTCAAGTTAGGTGAAGTGCTGAATCAGCAAACTCGTGTTATTGACACATTTGTTATTTGATAGTTAAATCACCGACTATCAAACCTGACCAATACGATTGTTGGTACGGAAAGACCGGGATCGAATTTATATTCGAAAACCATTCCGTCAAACAAATACGTGAAGACGTCGATTGAAGATGGAGCAAGTGAAGACCGTGAATCTTCATAAGCGGAAGGACTACCTGTCGAATTTCTCTGGCTTGCAACCAGAGTTATTTGATTTGTCATTCTTTCGTGGTTGAATCCACAGATTTGCAAGGACTGCTCGAAACTGATCCATGGGGTGATTCCTATATGATATGCAGTAGGAGGGTGCCTTCGGTTCATCCTGTTCCTGGATGACTTGTATGGACGAGTGTCTGACAGAGTATTTCCAAAGGACCATGTACATTGATTTGTTCAAACGTATCCTAGTTGGTTAGCTCCTAGCTAGAGTATTTTTGTGGACATCAATTAGTGATATCTAGAGGATCTGACGATGTGGCATTCAAAGTGAATGGTGGCCAGATGTTATAAAGAAATTCTAGCCTCAAACCTCATCAACTGGGAAATGACAAAAATCGAGCAGGCAGCATGGCTATGTGGGTCGCTCCCATTAGGGTGTATGATCACCTATCTAGAGAAATTCCATTTGCTTCTTTAATCTATATTTGATGCTGTCCCTTTTCGGGAGGCGGTTGCTGATCCGAACCATCGGTGATATACATTCGATACACTCAAGCGAAATGGGTGGTCGTTCATGTGTGGGCCAGGTTGCAGTACGTTCTTGTTGAACCCAGTGTATTCTCCTCTAGTGATACACGATCGGAAGGTGGTCCCATACCTTGTCAAGGTTGGAATCCAATATCCAATAAGTGCCCGCGGTTTTTGATTGTATACTATATATGTGGAGCGTAAGATGCAAGCGTCCCACTAGATTGTTATTTACTTGTATTTAGACATTATGATAATATCAGAATAAGTTATGATTTCAAAAACGTTTTGGGTTATAGTAAGGTAAAAATCGTCCGTGTTATGTGTAGGCTGGTCTTACTATTATCCTTTGATTTCATAAAGGATTTTCCAAAGTTAAACAAGTGTGAGTTCTGTGAATTTATCACTGAAAGTATTCCAGACTGACTCGGTGTAATTTTCTTTTCCTCAAATGTGTTCGGGTCAGACCGAGTATGTTTCCAGGTTAGGTTCGCTCGAAGTTTCAGGAGCTGGAAGCAGGCGGCTTCACCAAGTTATTATTCCGCTGTGACTGATATATGCTGTACTCTGATGGTTGGTATGTATATACAGTTCTTTGTATAAAATGATTTGTTATATTATATTTTATTCGTTCCGCTGTGAGATTCTGATATGTATTCTTCTTCTTTCTTCTATTCCAATATTTCTTTCTTTCTTTTCTCACCCTCTAAATTCTTTCTTTGACAATCCAGTGTTTTCGATGCTTGAATAGTCGGCATGATGATTTTATGTCGATTCTCGGGGTCGAAAATCCTTGGGTCGTTACAGTGGTATCAGAGCTATTGGTTTAGTGATAACCTTGGCTCTGTCGTGTGACTCAATAGAGATGGGGTTAGCAATACCCTAGATTGAGTTTGGATATGAATATATGAGAGAGCGTACTTGTAATTTGATATAAAATTATTTTTGCCCAATTTATTTTGTTAAACAATAGAAGTATGGATTTTCACAAATTATTATACTATGGGCAAATTATTGGATTTGTTGATATTGATTGTGTGGTATGTTTGGATGGTGTGCTCGATCTCAGGGATATAAACCTGAACCTGAATCGACTTGGTTAAAACCAATATGAAATAGATAATTCGAAAAAATCAACCCAGATAAATAAATTTGAATGGAAAATTAAAGAAATAAATGAAGTGATTATAAATAATTATAATCTCATGTGGATTGAATTGTGTGTGAATAATTGGTTGATATATATGACATGGATGTTTTGAACATAATTGACATTGGTTTTGGGAACTAATGAATTGGTTTGAGTTAAGAACAGGTGCGGACGAGCATGTTCAGCTTTAAATCAGTTCAAAGGAGAAATTCTGGAGTTAATCGAATCCAGAGCTGCACAATAATTAAGCAAGCTCAAATATAAATTATCGCTTATCGCATAATAACGCTCGAAAAAGGGTACGCCTACGAAAATATGATTTGGTTTTATTTGGGTTTTGAGTTTGGATTTTTATTTTTCCGACCATGAGAGTCGATGTATATTTATTTCTTGAACCTGCGATATTGCAGATGTCCTCCGTACAGGGGAGACTCTGACAAAATTTTAGGTGTTAGATTTTTTTTGAAGATTTTTGGGAAATTCTTTTATTTGAAATAAGTTGATTTTAAAACCGATTAGATTTGTTTTGGAAATAAAATCGAGTTTTAAATTTTATTATTTTTGTAAGATAATGGTTTGTAACGTTCTTTCTACCTTAGCAATTTCGAGGACGAAATTATTTTAAGAGGGAAGGAATGTAATGTCCCGTATTTTCTGACCATTTATTTGAAATACTTTATTTATTTAAAATATCGATTTAAATTTAAATAATGGGATTTGACCATTTTAAATTGAATATTTAAATTATATTAATAATATAATAATATTTTTAATTCAGAATATTTGGGAAAATGTGGAATTCGCTGTATAATGTGATTGGGCAACTTTAAAATGATTTAATATGGTTTGTATTGAAATTATCGTGGCAATTTCATTTATAAAACGACGTTATAACGTTTAAATTATAATTTAATTATAAAACGAGCTGCAGCGGCGCGGTAGTTCGTAAATTGGCGTTTTGCACTTTAAACGGTTGTACAGGGCCCAAAATAAGTCGGATTTTCTCGAAACAATAAACGTCGGAATCTGTTGGATAATATTTTTCTAATGAAAGAGAAATATCGAGTTTTCGTGTTGTAGATTTTAATTTATGTCCAAATCAAATTTTGAAATAGTCGCTGTGGAATTCCTTTATAAATTATAACGTATATTTATATTAAATAAAGGGTTTTTAAATTTATATAATATCGATTTGGCTTCAAACTCAACCCAGGATATTTTATCTTGATAATGTATGATATTTTGGTCGTGTATGGCCAAAGGCAATATTTTATATATATTACATTGAGGTATTTCAATACTGGTTTATTTTATTTGAATTGGCCAGTTATAAAAGGGACATTTTTCAAACGACCTCAGTTTTCGACGAAACAAATTTTATTGGGACCGCAACAGTAAATTATTACTAGATTTCAAGTGGCGCATCAATCGGGGTTAATTTGTGAGCGTGGCAAAATAAAATACAAATAAAAACGATCGTTTGGACGTGAACGAGCGCCATTCGAGCAAACGAATTCGGAATTTGACGAAACAAGTTTCATTAGGACTGTATCGTCAAATCATACTATGTCGTCCATTTGCATCTCGAATGGGGTTTGTACATGAGCATATGAACGAATAAACGACATTTGAAAACGCGATAGGTACGAAATAAAAATCGTTAGTCAACATCGCTCGTCACATCGACTTAAATTATATTATTTTCACCTATATAAACCACTAAAAATCAGAATTCTCCATCCACCATTAATTTTCTCCCACAAATTTTGCAATAAAGTCCTCCAACACAAATCAATTTATATCTTACAATTTGTCGAGAATTTGCATAGGGGTTCTGAAGTAAACTTGTAGATCGGGTCGATATCTACCCGCTGTAAAAAGTTGGGGAGGTTTCGTTGAGTGTGGTGGCCAGAATCGGCTGAATAGTGGAGAATTCCAGTTTCGTTCTTGGCCCAAATTCCAAGAATTTACCCAATTTTAAAGGCCGAGACCTTGGGGGAAAGGAAGAGGGGAGTTCAGGCTTCGATTTGGTGGTGGTCTCGAGTTCTCTAGTTGTCTGTGGTGGCCGGTGGAAGGAGTTGAACGGAAGCTTTAATTTTGGGTTCGGTTTTCCACAATGGCGGACAGATTTCACAAAATTCCGGCGTTGTTGACCTTTTCTGGTGATGGGTGTTGAAGTGAAGTCGAAGAGGAGGTTCCAACGGTCAGAATGGTGGCGGTCGTGGAGGTTCCGGTGGTCTGTAGACGGAGTTAAGTGGTGTTGAACGTTGATGAGGGGCTTTCGGTTGTGGAGGTGGTTCTGGGACTACTGACGACGATGGGAGGTTGAGCGTCGGAGGGTGGCGCATCTGGTGGGGTCGGAGCCCTGGCGTCCGGTGATCAGGAGGGACGACGGTGGCGATTTGAAGAGGAAGGTGATGTTCGGTTTTCATGAGAACAGGAGTTATCGGGTTAGAGAAAGGATTAAAAGACGAAAACGTGTTTTTCTCTAACTCATGATGACGTGGCGAGGATAGTTATTGAGGTAATGATTAGTTATTTATTTAATTAATTTATTAATTAATAGTTAGTTAAATTAGAAATCGATTTATATATGGAACTTTGAATTAACATAACTTTTACGTACGTTAACAAAATCTGACGAAACTGGATCCGTTGGGATCGCAGGGATGAGACCTATCCGACGGCACTGACTAGGAGTTGATCTGACGCAGTTGAAAATTCAGCTAATTTTTGAATGCTCGATTGAATTTAGAAGCAACAAACGCATCAACCGCCAACAGAAATAAACCGGTGAGTTAATTCTCACACCTTCTGGAGTCCTGTGATGTGGTAAATCCATAGAAAAATATAATTCACCATTTACAGTATAAATTGGTTGATTGGATGCGATGGATGCAAATTGATTGTTATTGTTTGATTGGTTGCAGTTATTTATTTATTTAATTCGTATATTTTTATCCAACTGTTATCTGTGATGCAGAGGAGGACATGTTGGAGGGATCCGACCGGATTCCTAAAATAAATTGTATTTTTGTTTGTTGTGCATATATATGAATTGTTCAACATAACTGACACCAAAACCTGTTTAAATGTGATGGTTGAATAGATCTTCATCATTGTTGTGGTTGAAGTAAATTGACAGTGTTGATCTGGTCATTGGCAGGAAATGGCCTGAAATATGTTGATGTAAGTGCGTCTACCGTCAGGTGGGTCGACGTTGTTTCAAAGTTATAAATTTATTTACAACTGAATTAAAGTTTTTAAATTATTTTGTATGAGGTTTCAATTGTAAATTTACAAATAAATATATTAAGCCAAGTTATAAAGGAAATTAGTTAACATGTTTAGATCAGTTTGAAAAGCAGAAACCAAGAATTTCATACAGTTTGGTAAAAGAAAATAATTGTTTTTTTAAAACAATTAAATGGGGTTTGTTAATTTATGAAGTTATTTAATAAATTTTAAAAGGGGAAATGACAATTAATGCAGTTAAAGGTTAACTGGGATGTACGATCAGTAAATTCAACTGTTTTAAATTGAAGGTGGTAATTGGATTAAGTTGGTTTGAAATTTCTGAAGTATTTGTTAAATGTCACAACCAAAAGGTTAAATGTTAGCTAAGTGTCGATCAACTATATTTGATAAGTGATTATCGAGTTGGTTGGTGTTAATATAATTATTTAGTAAGCTTTTTAAAAAAAGATAATTATACTATTCTAAATTGATAGCCAAGTTAACTGTTTTTATAATTAATATTCAAAGTTAATTATTGTTTTAATTAATAAGGATTAAAATGATGGGTTTTAATTGGAGTTCATTGAAGTGATTATATGGCGTTAAGGTTCGGTCAAAAGGTGGTAGGCAGATTTTAGTTATGACCCAAGGTAAGGTTTTGTTTTAAGGATACTTGAGTAAATGGAAGCGAATTATTAAATGTGGGTTTTTATTTAAATCCAAAGGTTTTAAGCGGAAAAGGGTTTTAACGTTAAAAGGTGTATTGTTAATAAACACTTACTTAATTATAGGAATTAAGTAAAAGGATTTTGAGCGAAGATTTCAAATATAAGGAACAGTTTTATAAAACCCGATTTGAAATTGGAGGGAAAATGAGATTTTGATGGTTAAACTAATATTATTCTAAGGTAAGAACAGGTCGATCAAGGTCTGAGAGGTAATTAAAATACCCCAACTTGGTTGGCTTCACTATTATCGAGGAATGGTATTAGTTTGGAACAAGTGAAGGTGCTAAAATTGATTTTTATCATATACGAGGAATATCGAACTCTAATGCAAGGGTTTTGGGAAATAAATATTATGACAATATTAGTTTCAAAGAAATAAGAATATTGATTTCAAATTATATTGAATATTTGTTATTCAATTAGAGTTGATCGAATATAGTATTTGAGGTAGAGTTAGTCAAACATAGTTATTCAGGAAGAGTTGCCATTGCGTACGATTGCTAGCGTAATTCGCAAGGCTGTAGATAGCCTACGGTGGTCGGATGTTTCCTGAGGGAATCAGGCGTAACCATTGTGATCGCTGCGATCTAGATTCAAGTGAATGGAGTAAGTCGAATATTAGTTAATCGATAGGCGCAATCAAGTCAAGTTAGTCCAGTTGAGTTAAATAAGTCGAGTTAGTCAAGTTTGAGTTAATCGATCAAAGTAAATCAGTCAGAGATAATCAGAGGAAATTTGGTTTATATCATTAAGTATATACATATATGGATATCGTGAGTTTCCCGAATATAAGGATATAGGGGAAAGGGTTTTGAAGCAATATATCGATATTGCCAATGGACATGGAAAGCTGGGTAGGGAGATATATATATATATATATATATATATATGTATGTATATACGTACTCAAAATCATATAAACAGTTCTGTTATAATAAAATAAGGTTAAATCAAACGTTTTGAATGCATTGGAAGATTTAAAGGTTTATTTACTATTGGGTTAAATATATTTTAAAGTCAAGTTAGGTCAAGTCCCGAATTAGCAAACTCGTGTTATTGACACATTTGTTATTTGATAGTTAAATCACCGACTATCAAACCTGACCAATATGATTGTTGGTACAGAAAGACCGAGATCGAATTTATATTCGAAAACCATTCCGTCTAACAAATACGTGAAGACGTCGATTGAAGATGGAGCAAGTGGAGACCGTGGATCTTGATAAGCGGAAGGACTACTTGTCGAATTTCTCTGGCTTGCAACAAGAGTAATTTGATTTGTGATTCTGTCGTGGTTGAATCCACGGATTTGCAAGGACTGCTAGCTACTGATCCATGGGGTGATTCCTAATGAGATGCAGTAGGAGGGTGCCTTCGGTTCATCCTGTTCCTGGATGACTTGTATGGACGAGTGTCTGACAGAGTATTTCCAAAGGACCATGTACGTTGATTTCTTCAAACGTATCCTAGTTGGTTAGCTCCTAGCTAGAGTATTTTTGTGGACATCAATTAGTGATATCCAGAGGATCTGATGTTGTGGCATTCAAAGTGAATGGTGGCCAGATGTTATAAAGAAATTCTAGCCTCAAGCCTCATCAACCGAGAAATGACAAAAATCGGACAGGCAGCATGGCTATGTGGATCGCTCCCATTAGGGTGTATGATCACCTATCTAGAGAAATTCCATTTTCTTCTTTAATCTATATTCGATGTTGTCCCTTTTCGGGAGGCGGTTGCTGATCCCAACCGTCGGTGATATACATTCGATACACTCAAGCGAAATGGGTGGTCGGTCATGTGTGGCCGGGTTGCAAGACGTTCTTGTTGAACCCAGTATATTCGCCTCTAGAGATACACGATCGGAAGGTGGTCCCATACCTTGTCAAGGTTGGAATCCAATATCCAATAAGCGCCTGTGGCTTTTGATTGTATACTATATATGTGGAGCGTGAGATGCAAGCGTCCCACTAGATTGTTATTTACTTGTATTTAGACATTATGATAATATCAGAATAAGTTATGATTCCAAAAATGTTTTGGGTTATAGTAAGGTAAAAACCGTCCGTGTTTATGTGTGTGCTGGTCTTACTATTATCCTTTGATTTCATAAAGGATTTTCCAAAGTTAAACAAGTGTGAGTTCTGTGAATTTATCATTGAAAGTATTCCAGACTGACCCGGTGTAATTTGCTTTTCCACAAATGTGCTCGGGTCAGACCGAGTATGTTTCTAGGTTAGGTTCGCTCGGAGTTTCTGGAGCTGGAAGCAGACGGCTTCACCACTAGTTATATAAAGTTATTATTCCGCTGTGACTGATGTATGCTGTAATCTGATGGTTGGTATGTATATACAGTTCTTTGTATAAAAAGATTTGTTATATTATATTTTATTCGTTCCGCTGTAAGATTCTGATATGTGTTCTTCTTCTTTCTTCTATTCCAATATTTCGTTCTTTCTTTTCTCACCCTCTAAATTCTTTCTATTGACAATCCAGTGTTTTCGATGCTTGAATAGTCGGCATGATGATTTTATGTCGATTCTCGGGGTCGAAAATCCTTGGGTCGTTACTACGCCGTATAACACGGAATGGGTTTTCTCCCAAGAATATGGTGCGTAAAACAACAGCGCAATGCTTTTTGGAAAAACGAAGCTGTTATAAGACTCAGGTCCCATCACATAATGCAACGCAAGCCGGAGGATAGAGTTTTACCTTATAACAGCCAAACATGCTTGGTACGTTTAAAACAAATCATTTTGATACTATTATAGTGTAAAGTGTATGAAAACAACTTCAAATATAAATGTATCAATCATAGACGGCATAGTATCCCATGCTACTATGTCGCCAATACTAGGCTCTACAATCAAAACCGAAATGTCACGTATTGGAAATTGGATTTCCGTCATGAGTCTAGGAAAGGAGTGTACTCCTTTCCGCTTCGAGACATTCCAGCAAATGTCTCGGGACTGCACACTCTGGCAACCCCAGGATCCTCTAAGGCCGGTCCACACTTTCGTTAGTGGATTAGTATTCCTGAACACACGTTTCCCAGTCCTATTGGACCTATCCATCGGCTCCGTAGATACCGATATAACCGAGGCGCCTCGCATTCCAACAACCACAAAGGTAAAAATAATATAAATGTCTGGGCTTGCAAAACCCCGACACCACCCATAACTAGAAACAAACGTCATGTTCTCCTTGGGTCCCTTATCCGGTTTTTAACTCCATACCAAGGTGTGAGGCTCACGAATTAACGCTATACACAAAGCTATGTCATTAAAGGACGTTCTTTGATCATCAACCACAAGACTCTGCTTTTCAACAGAAGCCTTGATCATTTGCCACTGAGGCATGCCACACAGGCAATTTATGCCATGTGATTGATGTCTATCGATATATAACCTCTGAGCTCGTACGTCTCAGAGAAGGGCGTTAAGCAAGAGAATAAATTCTCCACCGCCAAACAGATGCATATTTAATAGAGATCAATCTACCCAGAATAAAATCCAATGTCAGACATACATCCATTTACAAGTTCGTTCTGGGTCTGAACGAAACTGGAGGCACCTTATTCCTCGTCCCGTATGTCCAATATAGGAGAGAGGTCCTCGCATATCCGGTCGATCTCCAAGTACGTCTGGACGATCACCACTTATTACCTTGTCTTGGGTGTACAACCCAATCAAGACATCATTAATCATCCAAACGATGTGATGACCTCCGGTCTTCAACCACCGTCTTCATCGTCGACTTATCGTCGAATCAATTATTCAGAATGGGTATAAACCCGGCCTTTCCGAATAACTCGCGCATATAATAAACAAGTGCTATAAAAACACAACATACGCCTCATTCCAATTTAGAAATATTCACATTCTTAGGGATATGTTCCCATTAATTTTATCAAAGATAAATTCTTTTAAATTTATTCTATAATCTTCCTTTGGATATCATTCAAACCATATTAAGATTTTCAGAACTAGTCGGGATTAATGCACCTTACCGAAGTAATCATTTACTTAATTTCCCAATCCCAACCTATTTATCCCATGGAGCAAAACTGGTATTACTCCATATCTAACACCACGATGTTACCGGTAAAATTAATAACCATTTTCCATTCACATCTAATTATAGATTTAACTATCGCTAGGAGAAAAACTGGCGATACTCCATTCTCGATCATTTCCCAAATTTTATAATTTAAATTGTCAATTCCCATTTCAATCAAACTAAAGATTCATTAAAACTCCACTTAGTTTTAATCTTCTCAAAAATCAATATTGATGATTATTTAACTTTGGAAACACAAACATGCCGTATCGACAATCTACACCGTGCTATTAATTTCTGCCAATACATAACCTCTAAGCTCGTACGTCTCAAAGAAGGGTGTTATGCAAGAGAATAAATTCTCCGCCACCAAACAGATATATATATATATTTAGCAAAGATCAACCATACAGTTCAAAATACAATGTTAGACATGTAATCCTATCTTTAACTGTGTTAAAGAACTAATGTCATTTAAAACACAGTTCACGATAAGCCCAAATCCTCTTCCATAAAAATGGAAACTTCATGGAAAATAGATCAGTATATAATCGATATCAATTTCCGTATCCAACAAATCATATAAATGGAAAAATGACAAAGCCTTTTAAATTCCATATATATTAACAGTCTCCCTCCACAAAAGCTCATTTCGATTATTATCAAATCGAATTCCATTCAATTCCAATTTAATATAATAAATTGGAAAACTTTACCTTGGAAAATTCCCATTAAATCTTAACAAAAAGATTTATAAATTCCAAATCACATTTCACTGTAAATCGGATAAAAGAACGAATGTCGTTAAAAACACAGTTCACAATAAACCCAATTCACATTCCATTTTCAATTCCAATTAAATGTTAATTAATTGGTAACTCTTCTTTAAATCTTAGTTAAAAGATTTATTCTTTTCACACTGGGTTTAAGAACGGTGTTAATAAAGACACCATTCACGACCAACTCAAAATCCAATTCAATATTAAATACAAGGCTCTGAATAGAATTTATATCATCTTATATTCAATATCAAATTCTGAAATAAACAAATATCGTATTGGGAATAACGATATATATCTTCCAAATTCCTCAACAATATCCGTTTAATCACGGAATCCAATATCAAAATATGCCAAAGATAATTTCAATTCAAATCCATTCCAATTCGTATGTTGGAAATTCTGGTTATTTTTAAAACCATTTCAAGTCCAATTTATTTATTTAAAAATATTGGATTATAATTCTAGTTCATAACAAGTTCATTTCGATAAAAATATATTTTTAGATTTTCAAATATGGAATTTTTCATCCCATTCCTTTCCAAATCATTTATTATGATTTTACACAAATTACTGATATTTTTAATAATTTTATCAAGGCCCGTACAGTCGATTTCCATAAACGGTCATCGAACTGCACTTACAGCGACCTTTTCCAAATTTGATTTGGACATAATTCCAAATTCAACTGTTAGATTTCAAATATTTTATATTCGTTGGAAAGCTCTTTTCGATACGAACCCAACGGTTCCGGTTTAAGGAGAATCCGATGGTCAGATCTCCCGTAATGTCCATTCGAAGTCAATGGTCGAAATTCGCGAACTGCCGCGGCGCAGCGCGTTCTATTCAGGCCATTAAATATATAATATAATATATATATATATATATTTCATCGGTTTATATCTTAAACGTATTTTATAAATCATTTTAAATTCGTTTTCAAAATGGTTTCAACTTCATATTCAATTTCAAATCAAAATTGAATATTCCATATCATTAATATATAAATGATAATATTTTCTAAACAATAGATTTTGAAATCTCTTCCTTATCGATATTCATTATAAAAATGAATAAAATCGATATAAATATCGTTCGTGTCTAAATGGCGTTAATCTAATCAACACGGCTTCATATATTTAAATATTTTCGTGTCCATCCCAAATCGGACATCAAAATCATATTTTGATCCATTACTGAATATTATTTTAAAATGTTAGTTATTTTAAATTATTCATTATTCGACATTTTAAAATATTCGTTCCTTCCAAATTGGAATCAGACACAGTCAATAACCATATAAATTTATTTGTATGGATTTCATACACACATGTACATAACAATAATCAAACACAATCAACCATCATCCAGAGTGCATTACACAACTGCATAAGCGTTAAATATGAATAATTAACGCTCACAGCAGTCTGTCAACCCATCGATTGACATACAACTAAATATTGGGATTAGCATATGTCCAATTTCATCCCAATAACCATGTGGGGTTTTCAAACAACTAACACTGATTATTATTTGTGCAGTTGGGCGATGTGCAAAATATATCGTCCCAATCCATATCAGTCAAATGTGTGTACATAAATAAATCGTCCGATTTGTAAATGAATATTTATTTTATTCATATACACGTTAAAAATTATTTTTTAATGGTAAAATATCCTATTCAACACATGAATCTTTCATTTTATATTTCACATCACGATCACAATCAATTTCCACAACACAATTCAATCAACCTAGTCGTCCATGGTCTGTGGACGACGGTGTCGGGTGCTACTAAGCACCTTCTGCGTCCTAGTATATATTTTAACTAGAAAATAAAATTTAAAGTGAGAAGTTTTCACCTTTGGGATCCACTCCTCCATTCCTTATTTCTGAATGGTTCGGATTTGGATTTGATTCCCGTCGGTTCCATCACAATCTGTTTCACACGATTTTTATATTAAAAATCACATTTTTATTTCAACGCTACATATATAAAAATCATATTTTTATAACGATGTTAACAGTATAAAAATCATATTTTTACATTCACTACTTCATTATAAAAATCAAATTTTATTTCGATATTCAAATAATAAAAATCGATTTTTTATTTCAAATCCATATATATATAAAAATCATATTTTTATTCTTTGTTTTCGTAAATAAAAATCGCATCTTTATTTCTAAAATCATTAATATAAAAATCAAATCTTTATTTCACTACTTCATATATAAAAATCACATTTTTATATCGTTGTTATATGTATATAATAATCACAACTTTAATCAAATAAAAATTGTAAAGACCCGAAAATTCCCACCCTTTTGAATCGACCATAAACCATACAGGTCTGAACCAAAAGTTGGAAATCTTCGAATACTTTAACTTTGGGAATACAACACATTTAAACAAATAACATAAGACTTTTATTACATCATAATAATGCAACATCAGAGTACAGAATATCAGGGTACAACGAATATAATATAGCAGAAAATAAATTACAATAAATGTAATACAGTGCAGTGGAACAAATAAACTGGTACATCGGAAGTCTATCAATGCTCTGGACACAGCTCTATGCTTCGATCCAGAATCCTGCTCAATATATCTGCAAAATAAGCTACTCGAATGCCCGTGTGGAAAAGAGGGCACCCGAGTTTGCAAAGTGAAACAAACTATAGGTCAGTCATGGGACTGGTTTGAGAAATCTTTACTTAACTTAACTAGTAATAAGGCTAATCACAGGACCACGCCGCTAACGCGGAACGGGTATATTCCATTGGATTGCCAGTGCATGAAATAAAGTAAATCTTTAAAACAACGCAATGCTTTTTAGAAAAATGAAACCATTATAAGACTCAGGTCCCATCACACAATGCAACGCAAGACGGAGGATAGAGTTTTACCTTATAATGGTCAAAAATGCTTGATACGATAAAAACGGATTTGATATGATTATTAGTGTATATATGTTTTAAAAACCTTTCAATCATAATGTATTAATCATAGACGGCATAGCTACCATATACTATGTCGCCATACTAGTTCTACAATCAAAACCGCATGATGTTGTATTGTAAATTGGGTTTCCATCGAGAGTCAAGGCTAGGAACGATCTCCTTACCGATTCGAGACAATCTAGCAATGTCTCAGGATTCCCCACAGTGAACCCTTGGATCCTGCATGGCCGGTCCACATATAATGCTAGTGGATTAGTTATGCCTGAACACATGCTCCCCGATCCTATTAGACCTATAAATTGGCCATTGGCGACCAATAAAAAAAAATCCGAGACGCCTCAAAATCCATCAACCACATAAGTAAAATGTCGGGCCGTGTTAAACCCAAACACCACTTCTAGCTAGAAAGAAACGTGTGCACTCCCTGTGTTCCCTTGCTCCGTTTTTGACTCTACTGGGGTGTGAGGCTCGCGAGGTAGAGAAATACACAAAGCTATGCCTAGATAGGCTATGCTTTGATCATCATCCACAAGGCTCTTCTTTTCAACAAAAGCCTTGATCAATTGCATCTTGACATGCCACATTGACAGTCCATACCATGCGATCGATAACTACCAGTATATAACCTCTGAGCTCGTGCGTCTCAGAGAATGGTGTTAAGCAAGAGAATAAATATTCGCCACCAAGAAATATATTAATAGATATCAATTTAATTACACGACATGAAATTCAATGTCAAACACACATCCATTTACAAGTCCGTTCTGGGTCTGAACAAAATCGGAGTCACCTAGGTGCTCGTGTATCCGGACGATCAACAAGTACGTCCGGACAAACTACCACTATTAACCCTTTACTAGGAGCGACCCAATGCCAGGCATCAGTAGTCGTCCATTCGATGTGAAGATAGCCGGTCTTCATCCACCGTCTTCAATGTCTTCGACTTTTAATCGTCGTAGTAATTATTCAGAATGGGTTAAACCCGGTCTTTCCAATAACTCACGTATTTTTATAATTAAAAAAATCAAGTGTTATAAGGACACATTCAACGACTCTTTCCAATTCAGAATATTCTTTAAATAAAATATTCATATTATTAGGGAAAGGTTCCCATTAATTTTATCAAAGATAAATCTTTCAAATTCATTCTTAAATCTTATTTTCAAAGATTTATTAAATTCCAGTTCAGTTTAATATCCAAAATCATTACTTTACGATTATTCCAATTTAAGAAATACATCTTATTTTTAACTGGGTTAAAGAATCAATGTCATTCAAAACATTGTTCATGATAAACCCAAAAATCATTTCCCAATAAATAAATATAAATTGAGATATCAATAATCTTAGTTGAAAGATTTATTCTTTATTTAAAAGAAATTCTTTGTTTTAAAAATATTCTTTATATAAAAGATATTCTGAATCGGAAAGCGACTCAATCATTTACCATATAACTTTGTTTATATAGATTTCATGCATCGTATGTAAATGACAACAATTGATAAATAATCATCAAACCATTCATTCAACATCCAAAGTGAAGTTCACAACTGTGCGAGCATTAAAATGAAATAATAACGCTCACCGTAGTCTGTCAATCTATCGATTGACATACAAATAAATATTGGGACTAGTGTATATCAATTATCATCCCAATACCTGTGTGGGGTTTTCAGCCAACAACAATACATATAAATAAATAATTGGTTAATGAATTTAACCAGTTTTAATACTACCAACATGTTGATGATAATGAACAAAAACATGATATTATATTCCTAGCGTCGAATAAAAATATATTTTACTCGTATAATTTCCTTATACTTTGCTAATGTCTAATAAACTATAATTTATTTATACGGCATTATTGCTAATGCCAAATAAAAGATAATTTCTCCTATACTTAATTTGGATGTTATTATCCTTAACTTTAACACATAAAAGACATAATCCCATTTGTATACGTATTCAATGTATAACCCAACACATAAAAATGTTTATTATAAAGTGCATACAAATTCTAATGTATGCATTAACATATAGAAATGTCACTTTAACTTACCTATACATTCTAATGTATGTTTTGATCAAGAATACGATTCTTATATTTGAATATAAATTCTAATGTAAGTTTGCAAATAAGAATGATTTTTTATATTTGCATATAAATTCTATGGTGTGTTATGCAAATAAAAATGGTTATTATATTTGCATATATATTCTATTGTATGTTATGCAAATAAAAATGGTTATTATATTTGCATATAAATTCCATCTCAACAAAATGTATAAGAAGTTCCATTTTGCAGACAATTCTATTTTATCAAAATGGATATTTCTATGGTAACACAAACCTATTTAACAAAAATGTTATTTGTGTTTAACTCTTTCATTTAACAAAATTGTAATTTTTGTCTTAATTAAAATCTAATTAACAAAAGGTAATTTTTGTATCAACCATTATATTTTTAACAAAAGTAAATATTTTTGATAGAAATAATTATTTTGGTTCAACTAAGCTATTTGTCCAAAAATGGGTATTTTGATTCAACTAGTCTACCTTGACAAAAGTATATATATTGACAAAAATATATGGTTTGCTTTAACTAATCTATTTTGTCAAAAATGAATATTTTGACAAAATGTATATTTTGACTTAACTGCTCTATTTCAACAAAACAACAAACATGATGACTTTGTTTTGTTGACAAATCTAATTCAACAAAACAAATATAAGTGATGAGTTCGTTTTGTCGACAAAATGATAATGTTTTGTTTTAGCCATTATAGTTTGACAAAAGTGACCAATTAGTTTTAACTATGACAATTTTGACAAAAGCGACAAAATGGATTTAACTTTAGTAGTTTGACAAAAGCGACAAAATGTATTTCAACTATTGTAAATTGATAATGGTGAATGTTTTTACTTCATTCCTTTTAAGTAACACAAATATGAATATTTTGTCTCATTCCTCTAAAATGACAAAAGTGAATACATTTGTCTTAACCTTTTAAAATGACAAAATTAAATAATTTTGTCTCATTCTATTTAAATGATAAAAATGTATCTTTTTGTATTGCAACAAAAGGACAAATAAACCTTATCTATCTACTTACCCTTTTTATTGAAGCTAAGATGACACTATTTTTTTTTTAAATTCTAATCTTTTTATTATAACCTATGATGAAAATAAAAACATTTTATTTAATTTAACAAAATTACAACAAAGATGAATTCATTTTATCATAATCTTTTTATTTACTCTAGTTTAAAAGTAAAAATGATATTTTTAATCGTATTCTTTTATTTATTTCTAAAATGTAATAAAAGTGTAACTTCTTAAACTATGCTTTTTATTTGCATCTAAAATGCAAATAAAAAGGTAACATTTTAATTTATGATTTATTTACATCAAATAATGCAAATAAAAATACAACTTTTAACTTCATGTTTTATTTGCATCAAAGAATGCAAATAAAATGCAACTTCTAATTCAAGGTTTATTTGCATCTAAATTTGCAAATAAAATGCAACTTCTAATTCACTATTTTATTTACATCAAGGAATGCAAATAAATATGCAATTTCTAATTCAATATTATATTTTCATCAAGGAATGCAAATAAATATGCAACTTCTAATTCAATATTTTATTTGCATCAAGGGATGCAAATAAATATGCAACTTTTAATTTCTTAGTTTATTTGCATCAAAGAATGCAAATAAAAATTAAACTTTTAATTCCATGGTTTACATGTTTTGACAAAAATGACTATTTTTATTTCGTATAAAATGACAACAAAAATGTTACTTTCAACTTCCCTATTTTATTGCATAAAATTTTTAAATAAAATGCATCTTTAAAATCTATTCTTTTAATTACAATATATTTCTTTTATATCAATTCTTTTCATTATAACTAACTTGACAATAAAAATGTTATTTAAAAAATATTCTTCCTAATGAAAAACATATTACATAAAAAGGTAATCTTTTAATCCTACTCTTTTTAATGAAAGCATTTTATATAAAAAGTAATCTTTTGAATTTCAGTCTTTTAATTAGAACAAATTTTCCATAAAAATGTAATCTTTAATGTTTGATCTTTTATTGAAACTAACTACATTAAAAATATAGTCTTTTACATCTACCCTTTTTACTATGGCAAATTTACAATAAAAATATAATCTTTTATTTCGCTGATATGTTTGCCCAAAATGTTATTTTATTTCACTTTACATGTTTTGACAAAAATTGACATTTTTATATGATCCTTTTTAATGTAATAATCTTAACAAAATGAAACATTTAATTCAATGTAATAATCTTACAAAGATGATATTTTTAAATTAAATGACCTTAACGACATTATGTACCAAAAATGACATTTTATTCTATTCAAACATTTTAAACAAAAATGTTATTTTATTCCAATTAAACATTTCATACAAAAATGTTGTTTTATTTTACTCAAACATTTCATACAAAAATGTTATATTCTTTTCTAATCAAACATTTCATAGAAAAGTAAAGAGGTGACTTGTATGGTTAATCTAATTCTAATGTTCATGTATCCAATAAGGATTATATATTTTTTTATAATAAAAGCCAATCAGTATTCATGTACCTAAATAAAAGTCATAGATCCGAAATAAAGAAGATAGATCTAAATAAAGAAGAATGATTTCATGTTCATGGATTAGAATAGAAGGTGGACTCTATTATTAATTAAATCAATATAGATCTAAAATAAAAATACGATTTTTATTTCAGATCTAAATCTAAACAACACATACATCACAATCAACACGATCCACAAGCAACAAATACAAAATCAAACAACGCAGATCTGAATTTAATTATCATACAAGCATGCATTTTAAATAACGGGAGATAAATAATTGTAACTATTTATAAATAAAGAAATCTCACCGAGCTTTTAATTTAGAATAATTTAGATTGGATTTTTTCTCAAATTAGGATCTGCTCAGTTTCAGTTCTGGTTTATTTCGTTGTGTAGATCTGGTCAACACGAGTCCAACGCTTCGAAAATCATTTAATTCTGATAAAAATTGAACAAGTTATCATATTTTAAAGTTTAATCACGTTAATTTAATTAACTAAAATAATTAATCACTTTATTTGTAACAAACCGTATTTTTGAATAACATGTTATAACATAAATCAAGGCAGAATTAAACTGTAAAATCTGAATCAAGGGAAACGGGCTATGCCATTGCGTTCGTCTCAGAAAAATACGCGAAATAGAGTCCGAGATTTCGAAAAAACGGAGTCTGTATGACCAAGTTATGGCCCAATGAAGTTTTCAGAAGATTCCAAGCCCAAAAACAGTTCAAATTCGAATTCAGATTTAAATTTCAACCAAGGCAGAATGGGCGGGAATTTTCCCGCCCCAGGCAGGGTCGACACCTGTGTCGACCCCCCCCCATGGGTCGACACCCATGTCGACCCAGGGGTAGACCCCCCTGGTCGAACCAGTTTTTTTGGTGCACCGTTTTGACAGGTTAGGTCTTGCTCTGGAAGTTTTTGACGGGATTTGACGGACCTGATGTGTTTTAGGGTTAATCCTATGGTCTAAATTAACCTAATCACCTATAAAAAGACCCCTAGACCTAGCCTAAACACTCATTAATCATTCCTACAACTAAATGCTGTCCAAATATTCACCAATCATGGCCTCCACCTTCTTCATGAAAGCATAAGTGTCTCAAATCAATCTATGTCATAAAAGAGCCATCTTTCTTAAGTAAAAGAGCCTCCTTTCTTTGTCTTTGGGGTTATTACTTCTTGTTTCAAGGCGATTAAGTGGAGCTTACTATTTTCTTTGCGGATTTTGCTTGTGGCTTCGTCTCAATCTTTTATATATATTGATCTAGATCGCATAACCGCTCATTGTAAGCCCTATACTACTCTTAGATTCTAACTATAAAGTTAAATGTGATATGTTGCAAGTTGAGTTTGGGCCTAAGTATGATATACGCTTTGATCTTATCATGTTATGCATGAATATGTTCTATGCATGTTTGTAAACCTATGATCTTATCACCTTGACCTTGTGGGCTAAAAGCTATAAGCTTTATGTTCAAATGTTGCATTATATAACATGAGAACTCTTATAACCTTTATGATAACTTGCATATAATGCTATATGCGAACTTTTAGCCATCATCCTATGTCATTCATAATCATGTTTCACCTATTTGCTTAAGTGGATATTATGCATGTTTTGAGGCCTATGATGTAATATGCAAGCTTATGAACCTATTTATGCCTCATATGCCACCATGTTTAACTTGTGGCCAACCTTATTACCTTATGCCCCTTTTTATCATGCTTTTACCAAGTTTCCTCTTTGATCTATGTTATGTTATGCGAAACGTACATGCGATGGGAATGCGTTGGGTTTGGGTAATATTAATGACATGAAAACATGGTTTTAAAATATGACATGAACATTGACTTGTAATTGTGTTTGTAAACATAATGGTGGACATGACACTTAGAAAATATGAGTGTGGCCAACTCGAGGTTGGGTTGAGTTTGTAGCATAAATCTAACCAGAACCGACCGGCTTAACTAGTGGCTACAAGCAATAGGATCCAATGTGAGTAGTTGGTCATGTCGCACTTGAAACCCGAGGTTAGACCAAGTTGTGGTGTAAAGCTACCCGGACCCGCCCGGCTTAACTAGTAACCACAACAAAGTCTAATGTGAGAGGTTGGGTGCATTAAAAGTAATTAATGCCACATGATAGGGTTAAGTCATGGACCACTTGAGTACTTAACCAATTAAACATGATGGGTTGACGCGGTTAAGTCATGAACCTTGGGTACACTTAACCAACTTGATACTTGATTGGGTAGGGTTAACCACATTTAACCCGCTAGAAACCCTAGTTACGTGGTTCTTTTCACCAGTAACCCTCTTGATTGTATCATGATACCCTAGGGACTAGGCTAGGGTGGGGCACGATTACTGGGTTGACATGTAAGCGACCAAAACGACAGCTGAGTAGGTGCGCCGGTGTAGGTTCAGGCGGACCATGGTCGTGCAAATGTTCCGGAGTTGAAAAAGCAGACACGGGCACCCGTAGGTTTAGACTGTGCATGCTTGATCTGTGTCCGTGGTTGGCACCCTAGGGCTTGATACACCCTAGGGTGGACCTAGCACAGTTTGACTACACTTCGTGATTGGGCCGTATGACACCGACACTTGACGAGTTAGGCTTATAGGGAGCCGATCGACTAGACCGAGTAGTTGGACCTCGATTTAGGTCATTTCATGATGTGGGCCAGCTCTGGGCCAAGGGATCATTTCTTATACTTGACATGGATTGGAATACTAGTACACCCCCAGTGCAATTTAATCTTGTATATGCGATGCCACACTTGATCTATCTTGTTAACTTTTCACCATGCCAGTTATCACCCTACATCTCATCTCTGTTTTACATGTTCAGTTAACTTTATTAGTTTTTATACTAATAGTAGATAGGACTTACCAGTCTTTTGACTGACCCGTTTTCTTTTGCCTCTTTTCTTCCTTTCCCCCCCCTAGGTTTGCAGGGTGGGAACACTGTTACCTAGCTGGATCTTTAGCCGCTTTTCTGGATAGCTCACGTATGGTTTGAGCATGCTATGGCCTTATGCTACTTTGGGGATAGTTACTTTATGTTTCTTTTTCAGTTTTCAGTTTATGTACTGGACTTTGTTTTATGGGAAAATAATGACCAAATACTTTGATGTAACTTGACTATGGTTTTGAAATGCTAGTTTTATCCGCTGCTTTATTTACTCTGTTTTTACTTACATGTTCTGTCTTGTGATATCTGCATGCATGTTTACCTTGTTTAACGCCCCTCCAAAGTTAGTGCCCTTGCAAGAGTGGCACTGGCGGAGGTGGGGTGTTACATTTGGTATCAGAGCATAAGGTTTACAAGATTTGAGCAAAAGGTTTTTTTTAAAAAAAACTTACCTTTTGAAAACTATTTTTCAGAACCAATTAAGTATTTTCCAAGAAAAGTCTAGTTATTCTAAAAAAAAAGCTATTCCCCAAAAGCCATTAGCACTATCCTTCGTTTCCTTGTTCTAAATCTATCTTGTCCTTTTTCAGTATGGTCGATCTTAACCTTCCCGAGGGAGTGACCATTCCCGGATGGTTCCGGAGGTACTTGGAAGCTAGGGCCAACAATGTGGGCCTAGCAACCACCCCCACCGTAACTGAGGTTCCTCCTCCTCCTCCTCAGAATCCGCAAGCAGATTTCGCTAAGATTTGCAAAGACTTTAAGGCGATGGGTGGCAAGAATTTCATTGGGACGGAGACTTTTGTGGAAGCACGAAATTGGTTGAAAGAAACTAAGGATCTCTTCGCTATCTTTGATGTGGAAGATCATAGAAAGGTTTTATTGGCAGCATGGTTATTAAAAGAAGAGGCTGCTTATTGGTGGGAGGTCACCAATGCTACTAGACCTATAGAGACTTGGGCCGACTTTAGGACAAGATTTGGGCTTAAGTTTCTATCATCAGCTGAGGCGAATCTGCAATTGGAGAAGTTTATATCTTTGAAGCAAGGGGACATGACAGTGAGGGAGTATGTGAATCAGTTTAACCAGCTCGCTCGATTCGGTTTGGACATGGTTAATACCCCCCAGAAGAAGGCTTTACGCTTCGCACGAGGGTTGAATGAGCCATTACAAGGTTTAGCCCTATCTCATATACCCATGGGGGCCACTTTTGAAGGCCTAGTGGACATGGCATTGCTTCAAGGAGACGATAAGAATGGCAAGAAGGAAGTCAAGGCTAATGAGACTCAAGCCAAGAAGACAGACTCCAAGTGGGGAGGGAATCAGAGCAATCAGAACAACAAGAACGACAAAGGCAACAAGGCCAAGGCAAAGGACCCAAGAAAATGCAACTTCTGTGGGATTGTTGGGCACAAAGCCAAAGATTGCAGAAAGAAGAAGTGGAAGCGGGGCGAATGTTTTCATTGTGGAGAGACTGGACACTTTAGCAAAGATTGCCCCAAGAAGCAAGGACAAGGGCAAGGGCAGAATCAGCGTGCAGGACCTTCTGGAGGGCATATGCATGCTCTCAACGCTGCTCCAGTTCAGGACCGAGGTAGTATTTCTGTAGAAAGTCTTGTTTATATTTCTGATTATCCTATTTGAACCTTATTTGATTCTGGCGCATCACATAGTTTTATTTCTTCTGACATTGTTGAAAGTTTGCACCTAAGTACTAGTCTAGTTGAGGATCCCGTTTGTGTTTCAAATCCAATTGGGGGTTCCGCCCATCTATCTATGATTTGTGTGGATTTGAAGATTTCTATCTTGACCGTAGAATTCACGTGTAATGCTTATGTTCTCGGGTTCACGGGATACGGGTTGATCTTGGGCATGGATTAATTGTCCAATTATGGAGCCATTCTCGATTGTGAACATAGGGTGGTGAGGCTCATGACCCGCCTTGGTAATACCCTAGAAATTTCTTGTAACCCTAGAGGTCCCGTCATGTTATGTTATCTTGAATCTCTTGACTCGTCCATCGATGATCTGCAATCTGTAAGGGTGGTCCGAGACTATCCTGATGTCTTTGAAGAAGTTAAGGGGTTACCCCCTAAACGAGAGATATATTTCCGCATTTATCTAGTCGATAATGCCAAGCCAGTATCATTGCCCGTTAGGCACATGGCCCCACGAGAAAGAAGAGAGCTCAGTAAGAAAATCAAGGAGCTGCTTGAGAAGAATTTTATTAGGCGAAGCATTTCTGAATGGGGTGCTCCGGTGGTATTCGCTACTAAGGCGGATGGTTCGCTTCGTCTATGTGTTGATTATCGGGAGTTGAACAAGCTGACAAAGAAGAATAGGCACCCGTTACCGAGGATAGATGATCTCTTTGACCAGCTTGTAGGTGCTTCTGTTTTCTCTCAACTCGATCTAGCCACCGGATTCCATCAGCTTAGAGTGGCAGAGGATAGTATCGATAAGACTGCGTTTAGGACTCCAGATGGATTCTTTGAATGGCTTGCCATGCCATTCGGTTTGACTAATGCACCCGCCTACTTCGTAGATTTGATGAGTAGGGTGTTCAGGGAGTTCCTTAACAAGTTCGTGGTTGTCTTCGTGGATGATATTCTGATCTTCTCAAAGGATGAGGAAGAACATGCCAGACATCTCAAGGAAGTGATGGATACGCTTAGAGCGCATCAGTTGAAAGCCAAGTTCTCCAAATGTCATTTTTGGAGAAGGGAAGTTCAGTTTCTTGGACATATAGTTTCTAAGAAAGGCATAGCGGTGGATCCCGCGAAAGTGGTTGTGGTTCAAGACTGGAAGACTCCTAGGAATGCAACTGAAGTAAGAAGCTTTCTCGGTCTGGCGGGCTACTATAGGAAGTTCATCAGGGACTTCGCTAAGATTTCGGCCCCTCTTACTAAGTTGACGAAGAAGAACTTAGTCTTTGTATGGAATTTGGAGTGTGAGCTTGCTTTTCAAAGCCTCAAGAGAGCCCTTACCACAGCTCCAGTTTTGGCATTACCCGATGGCAGTAAGATGTTTACCGTGTACACCGATGCTTGTGGTACGGGGTTAGGTGTTGTTCTAATGCAAGAGGGAAGAGTGATATGTTATGGGGGTAGGCAACTTAAAATTCACGAGAAGAACTATCCCACTCATGATTTGGAGTTGGCGGCGATCGTCTTTGCACTCAAATCCTGGCGCCACTATCTTCTAGGTGAAAGGTTTGAGTTGTATACCGACCACAAGTCACTCAAATACCTCTTCTCGCAGAAAGATCTGAATCTAAGGCAGCAAAGGTGGATGGAATTCTTGGCATCTTATGACTTCGAGAAAGCTTACACCCCTGGCAAGGGTAATGTTGTGGCAGATGCACTAAGCAGAAGGAGGTTGACTTTGAGCCCCTTGTTCATTGAGATGAAGAACTTAGAGTTCTTGGCAACCTTTGATTTCACGACGACTGTTGGGTCAATGACGGGTTCATTAGCATCCCTTGAGCTTAGACCCACACTTCTTGATCAAGTTGGGGCTTCGCAGAAGGAAGATCCACAGATAGTCGAAGTTATGGACAAATTGATTCGTGGTGAGAAGTCTAGTCACCTTGCTAGATATACTATTGATGACAAGGGTGGGCTAAGGCGTGATGGAAGGCTATGCGTTCCACAAGTAGGAGACTTGGTGCATAAAGTTCTCGAAGAAGCACATCACTCGAAGATGACTATACATCCGGGAGGAGATAAGATGTATAGAGATATGAAGCGCATTTTCTTTTGGGCTGGAATGAAGAAAGATGTGGCAGAATATGTTTCAAAGTGCATGGTGTGCCAACAAGTGAAAGCCGAGTCAAAGAAACCAGGTGGGCTATTACATCCATTGGAGGTCCCGCAATGGAAGTGGGAGAGTATTTCTATGGATTTTGTGGATGGATTGCCTAGGTCAAGAAAAGGGAACACGAGCATATGGGTCATAGTTGACAGACTTACGAAGAGTGCTCATTTCATTCCTGTAAAGACAAGAGGACCGCATCATGGCTAGCATCTATTTATCTTCGAGAGGTAGTGCGATTGCATGGAGTTCCTTCTAGCATAGCTAGCGATCGTGACCCAATTTTCACTAGCCAGTTCTGGAATAGTTTGCAAGAAGCAATGGGTACGCGATTGAATCTGAGTACAGCCTATCACCCCCAGACAGATGGCCAAACCGAAAGGGTGAATAGAGTGCTAGAAGATCTTTTGAGGCTTTGCGTTCTTGACTTTGGTGGTACTTGGGAAGACCACCTTCCTCTTGTAGAGTTTGCTTATAATAATAGCTATCAAGCCAGCATAGGGATGGCACCATTTAAAGCTTTGTATGGGAGGCCGTGTAGGTCACCATCTTGTTGGTGGGAGACAACAAATAGGCTTATACTTGGGCCCGATATGATACGGGACACATCCGAGAAAGTTGAATTGGTGAGAAGACGGATGAAAGCGGCCCAAGATAGGCAGAAATCCTATGCTGACAAGCGAAGGGCAGATTTGGAATTCGAAGTAGGGGACAGGGTTTTCGTGAAGGTTTCTCCTTTGCGTAATGTGGTACGTTTTGGAGCAATTGGGAAGCTGGCACCAAGGTTCGTAGGACCTTTCCCTATCGTAGAGAGAATTGGAAAGATGGCCTATAAGGTGGAATTGCCCGAGAAGCTAGCCGGAGTACATAATGTCTTTCATGTCTCGCATCTCCGAAAGTGCCTACATGAGTCCGCTAAGGTGGTTAAACCCAGCATTCTGGAAGACATTGAGGTAGAGAAAGAGGCAACCTTAAGAAGAGCTCCGATTCGTATTTTGGGAACAGAGATCAAGAAGTTAAGGAATCGAGAAGTCAAATTGGTGAAAGTTCAGTGGAGTGAAGCCGATGAAGATGCAACTTGGGAAACCAAGGAGAAGATGCGTGGGCTTTATCCATTCCTTTTTGAGGGTACATTCTCAATTTCCTTTCCTAAGTAGCATATCTTTCTTTTTGCTATCCGTATTTATCCTGTTTATCTTGTTATCTCGTTAATCGTGTCATGAGAACCTTAGGTAGAAACCCTTTGGATGAAACATGTATTTGAAACATGTTATGCTTGATGGTTGCAAGTGGTTGCAAGTGTTTGCAAGTGGATACTCGTGGATGCATGATACACATTAGGCACTAAGATCGGCTCACACACTTTCATGTTGCATATGCATGAGTGTTTTTGCTTATTCATGGATAAAACTTGTTATACTATCACGTGGATGTTGCATATGAATGAATGTTATGTGCACTCATGTAGAGATTATAAATTATGTTAGGAATTTGCATACATATGGACTCATTTCACTAACATACTTTGCATTAAGGAGGTTTACTGAATCAGTAACCACCTGATTTTTGCATTAAATAAGTACATATACACACACCTTTTGCATATGATCATACAACATTTAGAATCCTTTAAGGACAATGATTGCAAGTGGATGATGTTTTGAGTAGATGGATGATGGATGGTAGGATACGTTCTTCCTAACTTGGAGATTTCGGGGACGAAATCCTTTAAGGAGGGGAGAATGTAACAACCCGTATTTTTGAATAACATGTTATAACATAAATCAAGGCAGAATTAAACTGTAAAATCTGAATCAAGGGAAACGGGAAATGCCATTGCGTTCGTCTCAGAAAAATATGCGAAATAGAGTCCGAGTTTTCGAAAAACGGAGTCTGTATGACCAAGTTATGGCCCAATGAAGTTTTCAGAAGATTCCAAGCCCAAAAACAGTTCAAATTCGAATTCAGATTTAAATTTCAACCAAGGCAGAATGGGCGGGAATTTTCCCGCCCCAGGCAGGGTCGACACAGGGGTCGACACCTGTGTCGACCCCCCCATGGGTCGACACCCATGTTGACCCATGGGTCGACACCCATGTCGACCCAGGGGTCGACCCCCCTGGTCGGACCAGTTTTTTTGGTGCACCGTTTTGACATGTTAGGTCTTGCTCTGGAAGTTTCTGACGGGATTTGACAGACCTGATGTGTTTTAGGGTTAATCCTATGGTCTAAATTAACCTAATCACCTATAAAAAGACCCCTAGACCTAGCCTAAACACTCATTAATCATTCCTACAACTAAATGCTATCCAAATATTCACCAATCATGGCCTACACCTTCTTCATGAAAGCATAAGTGTCTCAAATCAATCTATGTCATAAAAGAGCCATCTTTCTTAAGTAAAAGAGCCTCCTTTCTTTGTCTTTGGGGTTATTACTTCTTGTTTCAAGGCATTTAAGTGGAGCTTATTATTTTCTTTGCGGATTTTGCTTGTGGCTTCGTCTCAATCTTTATATATATTGATCTAGATCGCATAACCGCTCATTGTAAGCCCTATACTACTCTTAGATTCTAACTATAAAGTTAAATGTGATATGTTGCAAGTTGATTTTGGGCCTAAGTATGATATACGCTTTGATCTTATCATGTTATGCATGAATATGTTCTATGCATGTTTGTAAACCTATGATCTTATCACCTTGACCTTGTGGGCTAAAAGCTATAAGCTTTATGTTGAAATGTTGCATTATATAACATGAGAACTCTTATAACCTTTATGATAACTTGCATATAATGCTATATGCGAACTTTTAGCCATCATCCTATGTCATTCATAATCATGTTTCACCTATTTGCTTAAGTGGATATTATGCATGTTTTGAGGCCTATGATGTAATATGCAAGCTTATGAACCTATTTATGCCTCATATGCCACCATGTTTAACTTGTGGCCAACCTTATTACCTTATGCCCCTTTTATCATGCTTTTGCCAAGTTCCCTCTTTGATCTATGTTATGTTATGCGAAACGTACATGCGATGGGAATGCGTTGGGTTTGGGTAATATTAATGACATGAAAACATGGTTTTAAAATATGACATGAACATTGACTTGTAATTGTGTTTGTAAACATAATGGTGGACATGACACTTAGAAAATATGAGTGTGGCCAACTCGAGGTTGGGTTGAGTTTGTAGCATAAATCTACCCGGAACCGACCGGCTTAACTAGTGTCTACAAGCAATAGGATCCAATGTGAGTAGTTGGTCATGTCGCACTTGAAACCCGAGGTTAGACCAAGTTGTGGTGTAAAGCTACCCGGACCCGCCCGGCTTAACTAGTAACCACAACAAAGTCTAATGTGAGAGGTTGGGTGCATTAAAAGTAATTAATGCCACATGATAGGGTTAAGTCATGGACCACTTGAGTACTTAACCAATTAAACATGATGGGTTGACGCGGTTAAGTCATGAACCTTGGGTACACTTAACCAACTTGATACTTGATTGGGTAGGGTTAACCACATTTAACCTGCTAGAAACCCTAGTTACGTGGTCCTTTTCACCAGTAACCCTCTTGATTGTATCATGATACCCTAGGGACTAGGCTAGGGTGGGGCACGATTACTGGGTTGACATGTAAGCGACCAAAACGATGGCTGAGTAGGTGCGCCGGTGTAGGTTCAGGCGGACCATGGTCGTGCACATGGTCCGGAGTTGAAAAAGCAGACACGGGCACCCGTAGGTTTAGACTGTGCATGCTTGATCTGTGTCCGTGGTTGGCACCCTAGGGCTTAATACACCCTAGGGTGGACCTAGCACAGTTTGACTACACTTCGTGATTGGGCCGTATGACACCGACACTTGACGGGTTAGGCTTATAGGGAGCCGATCGACTAGACCGAGTAGTTGGACCTTGATTTAGGTCATTTCATGATGTGGGCCAGCTCTGGGCCAAGGGATCATTTCTTATACTTGACATGGATTGGAATACTAGTACACCCCCGGTGCAACTTAATCTTGTATATGCGATGCCACACTTGATCTATCTTGTTAACTTTTCACCATGCCAGTTATCACCCTACATCTCATCTCTGTTTTACATGTTCAGTTAACTTTATTAGTTTTTATACTAATAGTAGATAGGACTTACCAGTCTTTTGACTGACCCGTTTTCTTTTGCCTCTTTTCTTCCGTCCCCCCCCCCCCAGGTTTGCAGGGTGGGAACACTGTTACCTAGCTGGATCTTTAGCCGCTTTTCTGGATAGCTCACGTATGGTTTGAGCATGCTATGGCCTTATGCTACTTTGGGGATAGTTACTTTATGTTTCTTTTTCAGTTTTCAGTTTATGTACTAGACTTTGTTTTATGGGAAAATAATGACCAAATACTTTGATGTAACTTGACTATGGTTTTGAAATGCTAGTTTTATCCACTGCTTTATTTACTCTGTTTTTACTTACATGTTCTGTCTTGTGATATCTGCATGCATGTTTACCTTGTTTAACGCCCCTCCAAAGTTAGTGCCCTTGCAAGAGTGGCACTGGCGGAGGTGGGGAGTTACATTATTAGGCTAAGACCCTTCTTCCACTTTGAATTGAACTGGACCGAATACGAACCCATCGTCGATCAACTACCTCCCTGTGCGTACGCCGTACGAGGCCCTAACCCACAATCAGACTACTCCACAACGAAACCCATCTCATCGCCTTCCAACACCCTAATTGCGGTCGAGCTCGGCCCTGTCCTCGTGCCGGAATCGAGCCCGAAGCGCCGCGACTTCCTATCCAAATTCAGCCGCCTCGATGATCAAATCCCGATCTCAACCGTACCATTTTAAAGAGGATGGATTCCTCTTCAATATTTGTTTGAATTCACGTTTTAATTTCGTATAGTTTGTGAGTAAATAAGGGATTTGTTTGGGAAGATATCGGCCATAGAAAACGTTTGTGGCGGCTACTATATAATTAGAGTTAGGGTTTGGTATTTCTGGCCGTATATACTAGGTATTTATAATAGTATTTAATTTATTAATTCAAGGAAAAAGCCCGTTATTTCTTTTCAGAACCAATTTCAGCCCAACGAAAGTTGTTCCTAGGAAAATACCCACGTTCCGGACGCAATGGGCTAGGTCCCATCAACCTATTTGATCATCTCTAGCTTGTTTTATTTAATTTAATATTTAAGTCATTTATTTAATTAATTCAATCTTACATTTAAATTCACCGGGGCCACATACGACCTCTAAAGATTCCAGAGAAATTATTTCTAGCTATGTTTTGAAAATACGGTTCTAATAAGACTAATTTCATCGAATTCTGAGACCGTTTGAAAAATGGCCATTTTCTGATTAATCAGATTTGATTGAAATTGACAAACACGTTTTCTTTTGCCATGCTCACATATTAATTCTAAAAATTATGAAAATTGAAACCTAGCAATAATTTGACATCCCGGTTCCAACAAAAGTGGTTTCATCGAAAACGGAGGTCGTTTGAAAAATGGCTATTTTTAATATTAAAAAATATATATGAATTCTACAACGACTATTCTGAAATTTAAACTGGACATAACTTTTGATTCCCGCTATAAAATTTCAATTTTTCAGATTCGTTGGAAAGATATTTTTAAATAGATTCTAATATTTTTGGTTTCACTAAAATTCGTTAAATTTTTGAATTCGGTACATTCGGTCAAAGTTCAAGTTTGACTTTTCAAACTATCGTGCTATTTCTAACTCTATTTATAATTAGGATAAAATTATTCATTCTAACTTCGATTTAAATAAATTTTCAGTCGTTATTATTTAAAATAAATTATTTTAACTATTAAAATTTCGTTAAAATTTAAAATTTCTAAACTAAAAATTTTAAATTGGTTCAGAATTTGCGGATTGTTACAATCACCCCCACTTAAAATCTTTTCGTCCTCGAAAAGGAACGGAGTCAAAAGTTGTTTAATTAACCAACTCAACTTTTAATTCTTATCAATTTAGTTCAATATTAGATTTGATTTAGTTAAATTTATCATTCTTTTATATATTGGTTAAATTAATTATCATTCCAATATTTTTATTAATTAAACTAATTATCAAACATCACAACCAGCAATCAATTAGGTGATTGACTTTTATATATAGTCAAAAATCATATTTTTAGTGCAAATCACAACAATAAACCCTATCTAGTTTTGGTTCTCACACCAGTCAATGGAAATATATAGATATACCACTTTCGAAATTCGAACATAAATTCTGATGATGTTTCGAACCACCATCAGAACATCTCCAGGCGACTAAAGTGTGATTCTATATCTATTTAGTATATTTGAGGCTTCGAATACACGCTAGCTAGGCGTATATTCAAAATCTTTATGTACTCGATTGTCCAATATAAAATAAAATAATATATTCAATTATGTAAAATGAGATTTTAAATTTTTCAAAACTAAATTTATTTTTATTTTTATTATAAAAAATAGTAATCTTCACACTCATTCTAGGATACTACTGATCCCATCTCTAACGAGTTATACTTATTGGATATTACTAATCTAATCTCTGATGGGTCTTTTGTTCAGTTCTAACGAGTTGTACCCCAAAGATTTGAGCTAACCAGTGCTCTGATACCAAATGTAAAGACCCGAAAATTCCCACCCTTTTGAATCGACCATAAACCATACCGGTCTGAACCAAAAGTTGGAAATCTTCCAATACTTTAACTTTGGGAATACAACACATTTGAACAAATAACAGAAGACTTTTATTACATCATAATAATGCAACATCATAGTACAGAATATCAGGGTACAACAAATATAATACAGTAGAAAATAAATTACAATAAATGTAATACAGTGCAGCGGAACAAATAAACTGATACAGCGGAAGTCTATCAATGCTCTAGACACAGGTCTAAGCTTCGATCCAGAATCCTCCTCAATATATTTGCAAAATAAGCTACTCGACTGCCCGTGTGGAAAAGAGGGCACCCGAGTTTGCAAAGTGAAACAAACTACGGGTCAGTCATGGGACTGGAGTGAGAAATCTTTACTTAACTTAACTAGTAATAAGGCTAATCATAGGACCACGCCGCTAACGCGGAACGGGTTTATTCCATTGGATTTCCAGTGGATGAAAGTTGTTCCTAGGAAAATACCCACGTTCCGAATGCAATGGGCTAGGTCCCGTCAGCCCGCTTGATTATCTCCAACTTGTTTTATTTAATTTAATATTTAAATCATTTATTTAATTAATTCAATCTTACATTTAAATCCACTAGGGCCACATACGACCTCTAAAAATTCCAAAGAAATTATTTCTAGCTATGTTTTGACAATACGGTTCTAACAAGACTAATTCGTCAAATTCTGAGACAGTTTGAAAAATGGTCATTTTCTGGTCGATCAGATTTGACTGAAATTGACAAAAACACATTTTCTTTTGCCATGCTCACATATTAATTCTAAAAATTATGAAAATTAAAACCTAGCAATAATTTGACATCCCGGTTCCAACAAAAGTGGTTTCGTCGAAAACGGAGGTCATTTGAAAAATGGCTATTTTTAATATTAAAAAATATATATAAATTCTACAGCAACTATTCTGAAATTTAAACTGGACATAACTTTTGATTCCCGCTATGAAATTTCAATTTTTCAGATTCGCTATTTTTAAATAGATTCTAATATTTTTGGTTTCACTAAAATCCGTTAAATTTTTGAATCCGGTACATTCGGTCAAAGTCCAAGTTTGACTTTTCAAACTACCGTGCTATTTCTAACTCTGTTTATAATTAGAATAAAATTATTCATTCTAACTTCGATTTAAATAAATTTTCAGTCGTTATTATTTAAAATAAATTATTTTAACTATTAAAATTCCGTTAAAATTTCTAAAATAAAAATTTTAAATTGGTTCAGAATTTGCAGGTTGCTACAAAAATCCTACTTTAATAATATAAAAATCCTAACTTTAATAAAATAAAAGTAGGTAAAGATAAAATAAAATAAAATAAACAAATAAAAAGCTTACAGTGGAATTTGGAGAGGGGGAGGGGGTCTGCTGCGCTCGCAGCGGTGGCAGGGGGAGTAGGTGGGGCGCGACTGACAGAGGTAGGCGGGTGTAGGTGGTCCAGGCGGTGTGCTAGGTTTTTTGTGGTGGCTGCGTCGGGCTTAAGGGGGTTTGGGGGGCGGATTGGAGAAGAAGGAGGAGGAGAAGGGTGCATCGGTGGAGGAGGGGGTGGGCGCGCCAGCTCAGGCGGCGGCGGCCCCTTGGCGGCGGGGCTAGGGCACGATGCCCTTTTCTTTTCTTTTTTCTGAATCGGGGTTTGACCTTCGCGGAAGGGAAAAGGGCTTAGGCCCTTATATATTAATATATATTTATTTAAATTTAATTTCCAAAAGTAACTTTTTAATTCGAACTCCAAATCAAACCCACCGACTGTCACCTCTAGCTAATTACCCCCATTCTGAACACAATGGGATATGTTTCGTAACCCAATTCGGCTGTTACGATCAGTTTCCACTAAGTTTAAAATATAAATCGTTATAATTTAAGTTCAAACGCACATTTTATTTTACCGGAGCCATATACAGACTCCAAAAATTCTAGAAAAATAAATATGTCTATGTTTTGAGGATACAGTCCTAACAAAACTAATTTCGTCGAATTTGGAGACCGTTTGAAAAACGGTCATTTTCCAGTCGATTAAATTCAAACTGAAAGTGCCAAACACGTTTAAATTCACCACGCTCACATATTGATTCCAAAAATTATGAAAATTGGAATCTAGCAATAATTTGACATTCCAGATTCAACAAAAGTAATCTCGTCGAAAACGGAGGTCGTTTGCAAAATCACTATTTTTAAGGGTTATATTTCCATAGCGACTATTCTGAATTTTCAACTGGACATAACTTTTTATTCCCGCTATGAAATTTGAATTTTTCAGATTCGTTGGAAAGATATTTTCAAATAGATTCAAATATTTCTAGTTTCATTAAAATCCGGTTTATTTTGAACCCTATACATTCATTTGCAATTTGAAATCGAATTTTCAAACTACCGCGCCATTTCCAATTCCTTTTATAATTAAAATAAATATTTATATTCTAACTTCGATTCAAATAAATATATACATTCTAATTTTATTCAAATTAAATTTCTAGTCGTTATTATTTAAAATAAATCATTTTAAATATTCAAAAGTCATTAAAATTGCCAAAATAAAAATTTAAAATTGGTTCTGATTTTCCGGGTTGTTAAAAAAACACACTTTATAAATCGTTTATAAATTCATTTTAAAATAATTCCAACTTTCATTTCAATTTAAATCAAAATTGAATACTCCTTAACATTATAATATTTAAATAATAATATTTTCAAAATATCTGATTTTGAAATCTTTTCCTTTTTGATATTCATTATAAAAATGAATAAAATCGATATAAATATTGTTTGTGTTAAAATGGCGCAAATCTAATCAACACGGCTTCACACATTTCAATATCTTCGCGTCCATCCCAAATCGGACATCAAAATTATATTTTAATCCTTTACTGAACATTATTTTAAAATATTCATTATTCGTTATTTTAAAATATTCGTTCTTTCTAAATTGGAATCATACACAGTTAATTACCATATAATGTTATTTATATGGATTTCATACACATATGTACACAACAATAATTATACATAGTCAACCATCATCCAGAGTGCATTGCACAACTGCATAAGCATTAAATATAAACAATTAATGCTTACAACAGTCTGTCAACCAATCGATTGACATACAGCTAAACAATTGGGATTAGTGTACATCAAATATCATCCCAATATCCGTGCAGGGTTTCAACCAACAAATACTGAATATTATTTGTGCAGTTAGGCGATGTGTAAAATTTATCGTCCTAATCAATATCAGTTAAATGGGTGTACGTAAACAAATCGTTCGTTATGTAAATGAATATTAATTTCATTTCAGGAGAATTTTATGTCGTTCACATATACGTTAAAAATTATATTTTTAACGATAAAATATTTATTTCAACACGTGAATATTTTTAATAGTTCATACATTCAATAAAAATAATATTTATATTATTCAAACTTTTTATTCAACACATGAATATTTTACACAGTTCATATAAACCTTAAAAATTATATTTTTAATGAACAAATATTTATTTCAGAAAATTTTGGCATTATAACGGCGCGATATTAGAACCGGAGTAATGTATAGCATTACCTCTCTCCGGATACTGGCTCGCGCCATACAATATATTCAATCCAATCAACCAATCCACAATACAATCAATAACCATAATACAATCAAATTTCCACAATACAACCCAAACAAACAATCATGGATCGTACAATAAATAGTGTCGGGGACTACTAAGCCCCGTTTGCAACCTAGAACATTTTTAACTGTAAAATAATTAGAGTGAGAAGGAGTTCTCACCATCGGTTTCCACTCCGACATCTCCATCGCGTAATATTCTTCACCATGATTCCCGCGCAATCTGTTTCACGCAATTTATATTAAAAATCACATTTTTAACAATGCTATTTCTATTATAAAAATCCCATATTTAATTCTATGATATTATATATAAAAATCTTATTTTTAAATCAATTCTATTTAGATAAAAACCCACATTTTTATAAATTCTATCTCATTATAAAAATCACATTTTTATTAATTGTGTTTACAAATAAAAGCCACATCTTTATAAACTATTATATAAATTAAAAACCGTATTTTTATTTTAAAGCTATATATATATATAAACTATATTTTTATTTTAAAGCAATATATATAAAAACCATATTTTTATTTTAAAGCTATATATATATATATAAACCATATTTTTATTTTAAAGCTATATATATAAAAACCATATTTTTATTTTAAGGTTATATATAAAAACCATATTTTTATTTTGAGGTTATATATATATATATGTATATATATAATCAGATCTAAAAAAACAAAGTTATTTTCTATAAAAAATTAATTACATTTTACATATTAAATTAATTAAACTAATCGAATAAAAAACAAAAAAATAAATAAAAACTCACTGTTAATTGATTTATGCCTGGAACCAAAATCGAGCCGCCCTCATTCTCTAGGGCTTCAGCTTGCGCCCTCCGCTGATGACCGGAATGAGATCCGATGGTGCCACGAAGAGCGTTGCCGGGAGAGCCACCAATGCCTGTGTTAGTGGCGAACTCGATGGTGGAGAGTCGCCTGAAACTGCGCTCGAACTGGACGAGTTTGAGCTCGAAATTCCAGCGCCTCGTCAACTGAAAATAGATCACCGCCATTTAATGTGGAAATCTCGATGTGCTCGTCGATTTTGCATTTATAATCTTTTGCTAACTCTTTGTGGATTTGAAGAAAAAAGGGGAGGATTGAATAGAAGAAAACCGTCGTTGATTTCCTAGAGGCAGGTTTTTTAGTTTGACCGTGGAGTGAGAAAGTGTAGGGTTGTTGACCTTTCGACCATATATATATTTATATATATATATATATATAATTTAATTGCAAAAAAATTTGTTTATTAATCCGAACTCCAAATCGAACCCAGCGACTATCGCCTCTAGCTAAATACCCCCATTTCGGACACAATGGGATATGTTTCGTAAGCCAGTTCGGTTGTTTCAGTCAGTTTTTCTTTAAATTAAAATATAAATCAATATATTGAATTTTTAACGTACATTTAAATTTACCAGGGCCACATACTGACTCCAAAAATTACAGAAAAATTATATCTAGCTTTGTTTTGACGATACGGTCCTAACAAAACTAATTTCGTTAAATTTGAAGACTATTTGAAAAATGGCCATTTTCTGGTCGATCAATTCAAACTGAAACTGACCAAACACGTTTAAATTTACCACGCTCACATATTAATTCCAAAAATTAGAATGTAGCAATGATTTGACATTCTGGATCCAACAAAATTAGTTTCATTGAAAATGGCGGTCGTTTGAAAAATGGCAATTTTTTAGGGCCATATATAATTTAAAAATATATTAAATTCCATAGCGATTATTTTAAATTTTAAACTAGACATAACTTTTAATTTATATTATGAAATCTTAGTTTTTTACATTCGTTAGAAAGATATAATTAAACAGATTCAAATATTTCTGGTTTCACTGAAATCCGATTTATTTTGAATCCTCTACATTCATTTGAAATTTGAAATTGAATTTTCAAACTACCCCGCCATTTCAGGCTCGTTTTATAATTAAAATAAATTTATATGTTCTAACTTCGATTAAAATAATTTTTTAGTCGTTATTATTTAAAATAAATCATTTTAAATTCTTAAAATCAATTAAAATAGCTATAATAAAAAATTTAAATTGGTTCTGAAAATCCGGGTTGTTACAATCTCCCACACTTAAAATCTTTTCGTCCTCGAAAAGGAACGGAGCTAAAAGTTGTTTAACTAACCAATTCAACTTTCATTCTTTAACTTTTCAGTTTATTAGAATTTTCTAATTTTTCAAAAATTTGGCTAACACCCTAAATTTTCGAAAAAATTCGCCATAACCTCCTTTGTACGGGGAGACCTTTAAAACCTCAACTTGCCTCACAGGGCCCCCACCAATCCAAAAGAAAAATAAAAAGCCAATAGGATCATAGAATCATCAAAACCCCAGAAATATAGTAAACATGTACCTATTTGTCAAGCATACAATTTTGTTCCTCTTCTTAGCTTCCATGTTATGACCTGTTCACACATATATACATGTACATATATGCAACTGCAATGAATTTCCAAATCATTTCAATATTAATTCAATTTGGATAAATTTACCATTCATTCACATATTGTTTACATTAATTATCATTCCAATATTTTTATTTGTTAAACTAATAATCAAACATCACAACCAGCAATCAGTTAGCTGATTAGCCTTTCAAATATATATAATTTTTATATACTTAAATCATATTTTTAGTGCCAAATAACAACAATAAATTCTAACTATGCTTTGCTTCTCACACCAGTCAATTGGAAATATATAGATTTCCCACTTTCGAAACTCGAACATAAATACTGATAATGCGGCCGCATTACCAGAATTATCTCTGGGCGACTAAAGTGTGATTCTATATCTATCCAGTATATTTGAGACTTCGACGTTAATTTTGCGTATATTCAAAATCTTCATATAATCGATTGTCCAAAATAAATTTAAAATAATATATTCAAATATGTGTGATAAAATATAATTTTTCAAAACTAAATTTGTTTTCACTAAATTATACTCTTCTAACTCATTCTAGGATACTACTGATCCTATGTCTAACGAGTCGTTCTTATTGGATATTACTAATCCAATCTTTGATGAATTCTTTTGTTCGGTTCTAATATGTCTTGTTCTCGAGCTCTGTAAATGAAAGCTCTGATACCACGTCTGAAACAACCCAATCTCGCCCTTACTGGAAAGCCCGGATTGAGTTGAGAACACAACAAATCATAACACAAACAATAGATTATTTCATTGCTTATTACAACAATTACATCAGAGTACAAGAATATATCAGAGTATGAATAAATATTACACATTGGAAATACAATATCAGGGATTAAAATAATTCACATAGCAGCGGAAAAATAATACATAACACAACTGGAAGAGATACACGGATACAAAGCTTTCCGAATATAGCTCCAGCTGTAAACCAGGATCCTGTAAAATAGATATATGCAAAACCAAAACTACAAGCTGCCCGTGTGGAAAATATGGGCACTCAGAGTTTAGGTTAAAAAAAATAAACTCCAGGTCATTCATGGGACTAGTGTGAGAACTAAAACAGTTATTTAAAACTTTACTTTAGAAATAAAGTAAATCAAGGGACCACGCCATATAACACGGAACGGGTTTTCTCCTAAGAACACCAGTGCATAAAACAGTTTATAAACAACACAATGCTTTTCGAAAAATGAAGCTATCATAAGACTCAGGTCCCATAACATAATGCAACGCAAGTCGAAGGATAGAGTTTTCCCTTATAATAGCCAAATATGCTTGGTACATTTAAAAAAAATCATTTTGATATTACTATAAGTGTATAGTGTCAAAATCAACTTCAAATATAAATGTATCAATCATTGACGGCATGGGTACCATATATTATGTCGCCATACTAGGCTCTACAATTAAAACCGAAATGTCACGTATTGGAAATTGGATTTCCGTCATGAGTCGAGGCAATGGATTTACTCATCACTGGCTTTAAGACACTCTACCAAATTCCTCTGGGTTCCCCGCAGTGAACCCTTGGATCCTCCAAGGTCGGTCCTCCTTTATGTTTGAGGATTAGTTATTCCTGAACACATGTTTCCAGGTCCAATAGGACCTATCCATCGGCCCCGTAGTGACCAATATATCCTAGGTGCCTCGCTATACATCATCCATATAGGTAAAAATAAATAAATGTCTGGGCTCCATATCATGACACCACTCTTATCTAGAAGGAAACGTCGTGCACTCCTTGGGTCCCTTATCCCGTTTTTGACTCATATCGGGGTGTGAGGCTCACGAATTAACGCTATACACAAATCTATGCTATTTAAAGCCGTGCTTTGATCATCGACCACAAGACTCTGCTTCAATAGAAGCCTTGATCATTTGCATCTCAGCATGCCACACTGACAATTCAAGTCATGCGACTGATGTCTATCAATACATAACCTCTAAGCTCGTACATCTCAGAGAATGGTGTTAAGCAAGAGAATAATTCTCCGCCACCAAACAAATATATATTTAATAGAAATAAATCAACATAGAATAAAATCCAATGTCAGACACACATCCATTTACTAGTTCGTTCTGGGTCTGAACGAAACCGAAGGCACCTTATTCGTCCCATATGTCCAATATAGGAGAGTGGTCCTCACATATCTGGTCGATCTCCAAGTGCATCTGGACGATCACCACTTATTATCTTGTCTTGGGTGTATAGCCCAATCAAGACATCAGTAATCATCCAAACGATGTGAAGTTCTCCGGTCTTCAACCACCGTCTTCATTGTCGACTTATCGTCGAATCAATTATTCAGAATGGGTATAAACCCGGCCTTTCCGAATAATTCACGTATCTTATAATCAAGTGCTATAAAAACACAATATACGCCTCATTCCAATCTAGAATATTCTTTTATTCAAATATTCACATCATTAGGGAAAGGTTCCCACTAAATTTATCAAAGATAAATTCTTTAAATTTATTCTTTAATCTTCCTTTGGATATCAATTCAAACCAAATTAAGGTTTATCCAAACTAGTCCGGATTAGCGCACCTTACCGAAGTAATTATTTGTTTCATTTCCCAATCTCAACCTATTCATCCTATGGAGAAAAACTTGTAATACTCCATATCTAACACCACAGTGTTATCGGTAAAATAAATTACCATTTCACGTTCAAATCTAATTAAAGATTTAACTATTGGCTGGAGTAAAACTAGTAGTATTCCATTCTCGATCATTTCCCATATTTGATAATTTTAAATTATCACATTTTCATTTAAATCTAATTAAAGATTCATTAAAACTTCACTTAGTTTTAATCTTCTAACAATCATTATTAATGATTATTTAACTTTGTAAACACAAACATGTCGCATCGACAATCTACACCACACCATTGATTTCTGCCGATATATAACCTCTAAGCTCGTACGTCTCAAAGAAGAATGTTAAGCAAGAGAATAAATTCTCCTCCACCAAAGTGATATATATTTAGCAGAGATCAACAATACAGTTTGAATTACAATGATCGACATGTAATCTTGTCTTTAACTGGGTTAAAGAACCAATGTCATTTAAAACACAGTTCACGATAAACCCAAAATCATATTCCATTAATTATGGAATCTTCATGGAAAACAGATCAATATATATAATCGATATGAATTTCCATATCCGACTAATAATATAAATGGAATAACGACAAAGCCTTTTAAATTCCATATATATTAATAGTCTTCCTCCACAGAAGCTCACTTCAATTATTACCAAATCGAATTCCATTCAATTCCAATTTAATATATTAAATTGGAAAACTTTACTTTGGAAAATTTCCATTAAATCTTACTAAAAGATTTATATATTCAAAATCACATTTCACTGTTAATCGGGTTAAAGAACGAATGCCATTAAAAAAACACATTTCACAATAAACCCAATTTACATTCCATTTTATTCCAATTACTAAATATAATTAGAAACTCTAATAATCTTAATTAAAAGATTTATTCTTTTCACACGAGGTTTAAGAACAGTGTTATTTAAGACACCATTCACGAAAAACCCAAAATCCAATTCAATATTAAATATAAGGCTCTAAAAAGAAATTATATCGGTTTATATTCAATATCAAATTCTGAAACCAACACATATCGTATGGGGAATAACGATATATATCTATCTTCCAAATTCCTCCACAACATCCATATAGCCATGAAATCCAATATCGAATTCTCTCGAAGACAATTTATATTCAAATCCATTCCAATTTATAGATCGGAAATTTCTGGTTATATTAAAACCCTTTCCCTATCCAATTTATTTATTTAAAACCACTGGATTATTTTTCCTAGTTAATAATTAGTTCATTTTGATAAAAATATATTTTTATCTTTGCAAACATGGAACTTTTCATCCCAATTCTTTCCAATTCATTTATTATGATTTTTCACAACTTATTAATATTTTTAATAATTTTATTACGGCCCTTTTCAGTCGATTTCCATAAACGATCATCGAACTACATTTATAGCGACCTTTTCCAAATTTTATTTGGACATAATTCTAAATCCAACCATTATATTTCTAATATCTTATATTCGTTGGAAAGCTCTTTACGATATGAACCTAACGGTTTTGATTTTAGGAGATGTAACAACCCGAAAATCTGGGCCAGTTTAAAATTTTAATTTTGGCAATTTTAGCGAATTTTGAACATTTAAAATGAATTATTTTAAATAATATCGACGAGAAATTTAGTTTGAATGGAATTCGAACGTATATATTTATATTCGTCGTCGTTAGAATATATATAATTTATTTATATATAAAAGGAATTGAAAATGGCGCGGTAGGTCGATAATTCGATTTCAAAATTCAAATGAATGTAACGGGTGCAAAATAAACCGGATTTTTGTGAAACCAAAAATAATGGAATCTAATTGTGACTATCTTTCCAACGAATCCGAAAAATCGAAATTTCATAGCGGGAATCAAGAGATATGTCCAGTTGAAAATTCTGAATAGTCGCTATGGAATTCAGGCCCTTAAAAATGGGAATTTTTGTAAACGACCTCGGATTTCGACGAAACCACTTTTGTTGGGTCTGTGATATCAAATTATTGCTAGGTTTCAAATTTCATAAATTTTCGAATCAATATGTGAGCGTGGCAAAGGAAAACGCGTTTGACCAGTTTCAGTTGATTTTAATCGACTGGAAATTGGCCATTTTACAAACGGTCTCGGAATTTGACGAAACTAGTTTTGTTAGGACCGTATCGTCAATACGAAGCTAGAAAATATTTTTCTAGAATTTTTAGAGTTCGTATGTGACCACAGTGAATTGAAATGCGCTTTTAATTTCAATATATAGAGATATATGTTGATTTTAACGGAAACTGATCGAAACAATCGAATTGGTTTATGGGACATATCCCATTGTGTTCGGAATGGGGGTACTTAGCTATGGGCGACAGTCGGTGGGCCTCGTTTCGAGTTCGAAATAGAAAGTTACTTTTTGAAGTGAAATAAATAATTAAATAATTAAAATAAACTCCCCCCTTTTTTCTCCTTACCCCCAGACCCCCCCCCCCTCGGATTCAATTTTTAAACCAGAAATGAAAAAAAACCTAATCCAACCGACCGTCGCCCCCCCTCCTCGTCGACGGCCGCCCCTCTTCTTCCCCCCTCCACCTCAGATCGGTCCACCCCCCCCCCCTCTTCATTTCTGCCTCGCGATACCCCCCCCCCCCCCCGCCTCGCGATACCCCCTCCTCTGCCTCGCGCCGACACCCCCCCTTTCCTCGCGATATCCCCCCTCCTCTGCCTCTCGCCGACACCCCCCCCCCCCTCTCATCTGACGTGTGCGCAAGTCCTCCTCGCCCTCTTCTGCTAACTGTAAGTATTTTATTTTATCAATTTAAAACATTGTTTTTTTATTTGATAAATTCAGTTTTAATAACGAAGGAAATTAGTTTATTACTTATAAAAGCTAGGATTTTATTTACAAAAGAATTATAATTTTTAAAGTGAAAAGATTATATTTTTCATTCATAAAAAGATATGATTTTTGTTCGCTTAAAAATATATGGTTTGTCATATGAAGTTGCGTTGTACAAATCAAATTTTTATAGTGTAGATTTGAAAAGGAAGTAAGTATAACTTTGCAGAAAAAGTTTTGATTTCAGAAGAAAGGTCGGATTTTTATTTTTAACAAAGGCGAGACGAAGGAAAAGATCATATATGAAAGGTGAAATTTTTATAAAGTAAAAATTCGATTTTTATGTATTGAATAGTGAAGTAAAAATTTGATTTTTATATATTGAATAGCGAAGTAAAAATTCGATTTTTATATATTGAATAGCGAAGTAAAAATTCGATTTTTATATATTGAATAGCGAAGTAAAAATTCGATTTTTATATATTGAATAGCGAAGTAAAAATTCGATTTTTATATATTGAATAGCGAAGTAAAAATTCGATTTTTATATATTGAATAGCGAAGTAAAAATTCGATTTTTATATATTGAATAGCAAAGTAAAAATTCGATTTTTATATATTGAATAGCGAAGTAAAAATTCGATTTTTATATATTGAATAGCGAAGTAAAAATTCGATTTTTATATATTGAATAGCAAAGGTGAAAATTCGATTTTTATATACTGAATAGCAAAGTGAAAATTCGATTTTTATATATTGAATAGCAAAGTAAAAATTCGATTTTCATATATTGAATAGCAAAGTAAAAATTCGATTTTTATATATTGAATAGCAAAGTAAAAATTCGATTTTAATATATTGAATAACAAAGTAAAAATTCGATTTTTACATATGTAGAGAATACGGGCGAAGAAAGTGACAATAGGAAGAACGACGAAGATTTCTACCCAAGAAGAGTCGTGATGTTGGATTAGCAATTCTGTGAGAACTCCTCACTCAAAATTTAATTTTTCTAGTTATAAATATATACTAGGGTGCTGAAGGTGTTTAGTAGCACCCGACACCCGTCATCCACAGACCATGGACGGCTTGTATGCTTGTTTGTTTGATTTTGATGTGCAGTTGATTGTGTGATATGATGTGAAATGAAATAAAATATTTATATAGTTGAAAATATTTTATAGTTAAAAATAGAATTTTTAACGTATGTATGAAGTGAAATAAAAATAAACAAATCGGACGATTTGTTTGTATACAAACATTTGACTGATATTGATTGGGACGATAAATTTTACACATCGCCCAACTGCACAAATAAAATCTATGTTTGATTGTTTGAAACCCCACACAGGTATTGAGATGATATTTGACGTACACTAATCCCAATTGTTTAGTTGTATGTCGATCGATTGATTGACAGACTGTTATAAGCGTTGAATATTTATATTTGATGCTTATACAGTGTAGAATGCACTTTGGATGATGGTTGATTATTCATCGTTGTTATTGTATACATGTGTTGTAGAAAATCCATATAATTAACATTATATGGTAATTGATTGGGCCTCATTCCAGTTTTAAAATAGAAATATTTGAAAAAGAAATATTTGAAAAAGAAATATTTGAAATAGAATATTTGAAAATAGGAATATATGAAGCCGTATTGATTAGATTGACGCCATTTTGACGTGAACGATATTTATATCGATTTTATTCATTTTATAATGAATATCGAAAGTGATTTCAAAATCTGATTTTTCGAAAAGAATTAAAATTCGAATTGAAATTGAATATAAATGAATTCGAATTAAAATTGAATAGAAATGAATTCGAATTGAAATTGAATCGAATTGAAATTTAATATAAATGAATTCGAATTGAAATTGAATTGAATTGAAAACGAACTGAAAGTGAATTCAAAATCGATTTGAATTGAAATCGATTTGAAATGAATTTAAAACGAATTTATATTGGAATATTCAATTTTGATTTGAAATTGAATATAAAGTTGAAACCGTTTTGAAAATGAATTTAAAACGATTTATAAAATTCGTTTCAAAAGGAAATCGATGAAGTATATATTATATATATTATATATATAATATAATGGCCTGAATAGAACGCGCCGCGCCGAGGCAGTTCGCGAATTTCGACCATTGACTTCGAATGGATATTACGGGAGATCTGACCGTCGGATTCTCCTAAAAGCGGAACCGTTGAGTTCGTATCGAAAAGAGCTTTCTAACGATTATTAGAAATTAGAAATCAAACGGTTGGATTTGGAATTATGTCCAAATAAAATTTGAAAAAGGTCGCTGTAAGTGCAGTTCGATGGCCGTTGATGGAAATCGACTGTACGGGCCTTGATAAAATTATTAAAAATAGTAATAATTTATGTAAAACCATAAGAAATGATTTGGGAAAAATTGGGATGAAAAACTCTATATTTGAAAAGATAAAAATAGATTTTTATCGAAATGAACTAGTTTTGAACTAGAATTATAATTCTATTTATTTTTAAATAAATAAATCGAATTTGAAATGGTTTTGAAAATAACCAGAATTTCCAATGATTGCATTGGAATGGATTTGAATCGAAATTGTCTTCGGAATATTTCGATGTTGGATTTCGTGATTATACAGATGTTGTTATGGAAATTTGAAAGATATAGATATATATATCGCTATTTCCAATACGATATTTGTTAGTCGTAGAATTTGATATTGAATATAAGTCGGTATATTTTCTATTCAGAGCCTGGTGTTTAATATCAAATATGATTTGGTTTTGTCGTGAATGGTGTCTTCATTAACACTGTTGTTGAACCCAGTTGAGAAAAGATTAAATCTTTTTATTTAGATTTAATGAAGTGTACCAATTAAATAATATTTAATTGGAAATGAATTGATATTGATTTTTGGGTTTATCGTGAACAGTGTTTCAAATAACACTTGTTCTTTAACCCGATAATTAATGGAATGGGATTTTGGGTTGTCGTGAACGGTATCTTCAATAATACTGTTCTTAGACCTAAAGGAGTTAAGAAAATCAGAAACTAACTGGAGATTAGTTAAGTTGAATGGTTTCAGATGTATTGATCTGATGTTTGTTTCGGCCTTCGGGGTTAATACTTAGGGAATTGCTCACTTGCTAATTTACGGTTAGGGACTGATTGAAAAGTAATGTGATTTTGGGTTTATCGTGAACCGTGTTTTAAATGACACTGATTCTTCAACCCAGTTAAAGATTAAAACTAAGTGGAGTTTTAATGAATCTTTAATTTGATTGAAATGATCGAGAATGGAGTATCACCAGTTTTACTCCAGGCGATAGTTGAATCTTTAATTAGATTTAAACGTGAAATGGTAATTAGATTTACCGATAACACCGTGGTGTTAGATATGAAGTATAACCAGTTTTGCTTCATGGGATGAATAGGTTGGGATTGGGAAATTAAAACAAATGATTACTTCGGTAAGGTTCGTTAATCCCGACTAGTTGAATCGAAATTCGAAAGTAGATTAAAGAATAAATTTTAATGATTTATCTTTGATAAAATTAATGGGAACCTTTCCCTATGAATGTGAAATTTAGAAACTAAATGTCGGTTAGCTAAGCAGAACGGTTTTCTGGATATTGATCTGATGTTGGTTTCGGCCTTCGGGGTTAATATTTGGGGAATTATTCTCTTGTTAATTTACGGTTAGTGAATGATGAATTGGAATGAGGCGTATGTTGTGTTTGTGTAACACTTGTTTATTATATACGCGAGTTATTCGGAAAGACCTGGTTTATCCCATTCTGAATAACTGATACGACGATAAGTCGAAGATGAAGACGGTGGTCGAAGACCGGAGGTCTTCACGTCGTTTGGGTGATTACTGATGATCTTGATTGGGATGTACACCCAAGAAGATGGAAATAGTTGGTGATCGTCCAGACGTACATGGAGATCGATGGATATGTGGGGTACACTACACCAAAACAGTGGATTCCCAACAAGTATAGGTGTTACAAATAATTTCCGTAACACTTTTATGTGTCACTAACAGCCTGTGAGGAATTTCCTGTAACACTTATAAGTGTTACAAGCAGAGTAACTGCTAACACTTATTAGTGTTACAAGCAGATTAACTGCTAACACTTATAAGTGTTACAAGAAGACCAACTGCTAACACTTATAAGTGTTACAAACAGAGTAACTGCTAACACTTACCAGTGTTACAAACATATCTATTGCTAACACTTATAAATGTTGGAACTATAATATATGGTAACACTTATAAGAGTTACATACATATTCATTGCTAACACTTATAAATGTTGGAACTATAAGAGATGGTAACACTTATAAGAGTTACAAACATATTCATTGCTAACACTTATAAATGTTGGAACCATAAGATATGGTAACACTTATAAATGTCAGTATCATAATCCTACTAACTCTTATAAATGTTGGCATACATAAATTGCTAACACTTATATGCATCACAGTACGAAATTAAGTTCTTCTCTTTTTTTTACACAATTAATGTTAAAACTCTCAAAACAAATGAATATAACATATCTTTGTGATTTTTATATCACATATATAATTCAACATATCAATTCAATGTAAGATTAAGTACACTTCCATATCTCAAATTCAACAATGTCACATTTTCATAATACTCAAATTTGAGCTACATGCTTCCGATTTCAAAATACCATAATATCATGTCCAAACTGTAAAATATAAATGCACTCGTCACATTCCAAAAACTTTAGAGATAAAATCATTGTCAAGGTCACTTGTGTTTACTTTCTTTATGTTTTATCCCTCCTCCACGAGTTCCTGGAAAATATAAATGCACTCATTTTTAGAAGAAGAAAAAAATGACAAGTTGCAATGTAGCATTTTTCACTAAGGTGATACATGCATCAACAATCAAAAACCAATCATTACAACGGCATATTCACCAATCAAGTAAATAGCTTAAAGATCACACATAAATAGATATGCTTTTGCTGAGTACAAATATAAATAGGAAAACATACATCACACATAAATAGATATGCTTTTGCTGAGTACAAACATAAATAGGAAAACATACGGCTTATGAATTTGAAATAACTTGATATCTTTCTATCATAAAAAGATAACAAAGCCAGCTTATGAATCAGTGAGTAATAAATTAACTATAAGCAAATTGCATAAATGACTATATAATATTTCATCTTTTGTAAATTCGATAAAAATGTATTAAAAATGTGAATACTACTTATAAACTATAATAAATTGAATGGCATGATAGAAGAACTGAAGTTTCCATTAGGATACCTCTTTCAGTATAATCACCAACATAATGGTAATACATCATCCACTAAATAGATGTAACATTGTTGGCTGAATTCTCAATTAAGACGAATAGTTTCAGCCCAAACATCAAAGAAAATACGATAAAATACTATCAACTAACAATATCTGAAATTGGACACTTAATTACAAAACGCAAGAAAGTTACCTGCTAAATTAAAGCTGAGGTGAAGAGCTCTTTCTGTTGTTCTTAGGACTGTCATATCAATCAAAGAAGATATTTGAACACTAAAAGTAATGTAATCGAATGATATAGTAATTAACTGATCAAATGGAATAATAAAAAGACTTAATAAGTAAAAATAATCTAAGATCTATTTCACAGTCTCTGTTATTTTAATTTTCCACCGACAGTGTAGAATGTGTTCTTGAAATGAATTATCCTTTGGGGTCAGATATTCGTAGTTACATAGACTATATGTTGTAATGGGCAATAAAAGGAATAACAGGGCCATTTTTGTGTATATATAGAATCAACATTCTACAAAATAATTACACAGCTGCATCGTTGTCAGTAATGAACTTAACATATGGAAAAATCGACAGCGGAAAAGCTTAATAACACAATAAAAAATTAAGCTTAAAATTAAGTCAAAATAATTGAAAAAATTAAAATAAAATATATGCACATTTTATATTAATTACTTATGCAGTCCCAAATAAGTTCTTCTTTTCTTTGAGGTGTTGACTAAAGATAATACATACACTTGAGGTGAAATTGCTTCTACTGAGGCATTTCGGAAATAGCTACATTGCATGTATATATGTATACTTGATCTTGACTAAAAAAACAGAAGTGTAAACTGTACAAACTTAAGGGAGCATGTGGAAATGTGTGTGTCCATTTAGAATTTTTAAAACGATATACAGCATGGCTCGAAGCAGGATCAATGTAGTTTGCGAACTCAGTTCGAATTGAGTTCGGAAACTCAGTTTGGAACTGAGTTTACAAACTCAGTTTTGAACTGAGTTTCCAAACCCAGTTTATAAACTCAGTTCAAAACTGAGTTTGCGAACTCAGTTCGTACTGAGTTTCAGAACCCAGTTCGAACTGAGTTCGCGAACCCAGTTCGAACTGAGTTCGCAAACCCAGTTCGGAACTAAGTTTGCGAACTCAGTTCCAGACTGAGTTTGCAAACTCAGTTCGAAACTAAGTTTGTTGCAAACTCAGTTTCGAACTGAGTTTGCATACTCATTTCGAGTTTGAACTCAGTTCGAAACTGAGTTCGCAAACTCAGTCTCGGGCTGAGTTCACAAACTCAGTCTCGGGCTGAGTTCGCAAACTCAGTTTTTTATTCACATGCACAATTTGAAATAGCAACCAGTACACTTCGGGCATTCGGCCACTTTACACAATCCAGTTCGCATTCTCAAATCAGTAATCCTACATTTCTATGGTTAGATAAAATGTGTATCTCTAAGCATAAACCCTATTATGAATGTCAATACCTTTTAATTCTTCACAGCTAAGCCTTTACAAATTTGTCTAATATATGCATTGCAGTAAAAGGAAAAAAAAGTTATTCAAATAGATGAAATTTTACAGTAAACTGCCTGCAAATTCCACGACTTTAGGTTTTATGCAATGAGAAATTAAAAAAATAATATATGTATGCTTATAATAAGTAATCAACAGTAAATCATATTTGGTAAATAGAAATATGTATTTTACTGTGTAATCCTTTAAAAATTCAAAATTATTACCAGCCTAGCCCCTTTGACATACTACATAGATATGAATAACGTATAGATAGTACCCATATGAATAACAAGATTTAAAGTGCAATCCTACAAACTGCTTTATGTGAAGTAAATTATAAAACATATAGACAGTACTAATAGGACAAACCAAAATCAAATATATAAATGTGCCATATTTCAATTTTACTGGAACAGATACTTAACAGGTCTTACTACAATATGTATACCTGCTACCATAATTTCAATCTATGTGCAGATTCTCTATTAGTCTGCTTTCGCCTCTGCCTTTTCAGTTCGCTTTCATCCTAATTTAAAAATGAATATCACTTTTCAGTTTTTCAACAAATACAAGTATCTTATCTCGAAAATTTGCAAACTGATTTGATGATAAGGAGATTAGAAGTATATTCTCTATGTGCAAGTTACATGAGTTGAGTATGCATGTAACCATCATATACATGCGATCATATACGTCACAGTGATGATGAAGAAAAATTATGGCATGAATTAGCTACATTTAATTTTCAATATGGAATAAATTTATGAGTAAAAACAATACAAAAATTAATTCTTTCAAGTTGAAAAGGACAGAGTTATAAGTGGATTCATGTACCTGACATATGTTCCACATACAAAATATTCATACAGGAATCAACAGCTGCATATTAAGAACAAAGATATAATTGACATTTGCTATTGGTATAAGAAAACTAAACATGGTTGAATGGTATGGTTTTAGTGAAAACATATGGTCAGGGTCAATCATCTCAACATGCATGCTTAGGACCTTAAGTACTACATCTATTGTCAACTTTTTTGTTACGCATATGGCACTTAGTACCAAGAATAATTTAACTTACAAAACAGGATACATCTACTTGTTTTTGAACATGCATATTTAGAGAATGGGGATATACTGAATGGTTATTAAATATTATATACACTTAGATATCCAAACAAATCATCCCGATACCACAAAAGTAAGGTAAAACTGAAAAGGAGGAAAAGAAACTTTTATTGTCAATTCAGTAAAATTTGAGGAAGTGTTAACTAATATTTGAGCAGTTAAATCCCTGTAGCTTGAGAAGGTTGTCCTCTAATTAAGGAATAAGATGGTGTTTTGCAACTTGATGAGAATATAACACATTAAGTATTTCAAATGACAGAGATAAATAAGTTGACCTGCGGATATTGTCCAATTTGAGGAGTCCTGTGGTGTTATGAAAAAGAGGAATTAGACAAACATGAACCAAGAAACAGATTACGGATAAGTGATGAGTCCCTGAAAAAGTTAAGTCTAACCTTTTAGCTTCAGACAACACAAGGTTCTTCACAAAAGCTTTTGGAAAGCTTTCAAATCTTTTATGAAGCATTTCAAGAGATCGTATCTACAAAGGATGCATAAAGACTATCAAAATAACTAATTAACAAGAATCTACATGAACGTACTTTATTGTTCAATTAAATGTAGCCTAAGACAGTTCTAAATAACGTAGTTGATGTTGCAGTTCAGATCTGGTTACCTCACCCAAGGACTGCGAGCACCCATCAATCCACCAATATGGGCAGACATAAGTGCATACTATATTTGAATATCCATGATATAGATCTACATAGCATACATGAATAAACAACAAAGAAATGAAAATGGACAACATAGTAACAAATGATAGTTAAATTGAATACAGTAGTAGAAAGTAAACTCACAGTAAAAACAGGAGTCCATAGACTGAGTAGAGTCAAAGCATTATGATTTTCTATTAAATTGAACAGCAAAACATATAACATACGGTAATAGCAAAACATATAACATTCGATAAAAGATGAAGACTAATTGGGAAAGTGAAATCGATTTTTTTACCTAATATCATGATTCCTAGAAGCCATGTTTCCTTGAAACCGTAATTCACACAAAGACGAAACCGATTGCCCCTAATTTGCGAAGCCAAGTCTCTGAAGCCCCAATTCGAAGCCGATTGCCCCTAATTTGAGAGTACTGATTTGAGAAGTCCATTTTTATGTTTAATTGCTTATGAAGCGGCCGTCTTTGGAATAAGTGTTGAGGGAGAGAGATATTAGGTTATGGGTGAGAACTTACCATTTTTCCCTCAAGTTGACTAGGCATATAACACAAATAAGTGTTGGCACATTTTTGGTGACACATTTTTACTATAGCAACACATATTAGTGTCACTAGTCTACAACACATATAAGTGTTGGCAGTTGAAAAAAATAAGAGTTGCCAAATGGCCATATGGTGTAGTGGTACTAGGTGCCTCCGGTTTCGTTCAGACCCAGAACGGACTTGTAATGGACTGTGTCTCTGACATTGGATTTTAGTCTGTGTGATTGATCTCTATTAAATATATATCTGTTTGGCGGCAGAGAATTTATTCTCTTGCTTAACGCCCTTCTCTGAGACGTACGAGCTCAGGGGTTATATACTGATGGATATCAAACGCATGGAGTGAATTGCCTGTGTGGCATGCTAAGATGCAAATGATCAAGGCTTCTGTTGAAAAGCAAAGTCTTGTGGTTGATGATCGAAGCACGGCCTTTGTGGCGTAGCTTTGTGTAACGTTTACTTCGCGAGTTTCGCACCCCGGTTGTGAACCAAAAACGGGAGAAGGATCTCAGGGAGGGCATGCGTTTCTGTCTAGCTAGGGTGGTGTCAGTGACCTACCAGCCCTGACATTTATGTACTTTTCACCTGTGTGGTTGTTGCTGTTGCGAGGCGCCTCGGTTAGATCGGACGATCCGAGTCCGATGGAGCCATTCGTTGGCTCATTTACGCCCCAAAGGGCGGGGAAACGCAGTGTTCAGGCATCTTAATCCACATCGGTGGACCGACCCTGTCGCTCCAAGGGCCCACCTGAGTCTGGGTCCTGAGGCTCGGGCTAGAGAGTCTCGAATCGGTTGAGGACTATCTTTTGCCTCGGTTCATAGATGGAAATCCAATTTCCAAATACGTGACATTTGCGGTTTTATTTGTAGAACCTAGTATGGTGACATAGTGGGATGGGGCGCTTATGCCGTCTATGATTGATACTTATGATTTGAAGTTGTTTTATACACTATGCACTTATAATAGTATCAAATGATTTGTTTTAAATGTATCAAGCATTCTTGGCTATTATAAGGTAAAAACCCTATCCTCCGGCTTGCGTTGCATTGTGTGATGGGAACTGGGTCTTATAATAGCTTCATTTTTCTTTATTTAGCATTGCGCTGTTTGTTTTATGCACTGGTATTCTTGGGAGGAAACCCGTTCCGTGTTATACGGCGTGGTCCCTTGACTTGCCTAACTTTAAAATAAAGATTAATAACTGTTTTAGTTCTCACACCAGTCTCATGACTGACCTGGAGTTTATTGTTTTAACCTAAACTCTGGGTGCCCTTATTTTCGACACGGGCAGCTAGTAGTTTTGGTTTTGCAGATTTATATTCATAGGATCCTGGTTTACAGCTGGAACGATATCCGGAAAGCTTTGTATCCGTATATCTCATTCTAGTTGTGTATTGTATTATTTTCCGCTGCTATGTAATGTATTGTAATCTCTGATATTTTTCTATGTAAAATTTATTCATATTATACTCTGTATATTCTTGTATTCTGATGAATTTGTTGTAATTAACAATGAAATGTTCTTCCGTTTGCGTTCTATTTTGTCGTGTTCTCAAAACAATTCGTTCTTCCTCATCTCTTCGGAGACCGGGGAAGTTCGGGTCGTTTCATCGTGGTATCAGAGCTTTGGTTTACAAAGCTCAGAGAACAAGGCACCTTAGAACCATACGGAAGAATTCATTAGATATTGGATTAGTAAAATCCAATGGGAATGACTCGTTAGAGATGGGATCAGTAGTATCCTAGAACGAGTGTGAAGGGTATATTTTTAAAATGAAAACCAATTTTGTTTTGAAAATTTAAATCAGCTATTCGTATTTGATTATTATTCTATATTGATCGGGACAATCCGATATATAAAGATTTTGCATATATGTCTTGAAAACGTGTATTCGAAGTTTTAATATAATGGATAGTTATAGAATCATACTCTAGTTGCCCGGGGATAATTCTGGTGATGGGGCACCGTCGCCAGTATTTATTTTCGAGTTTCGAAAGTGAGATTTCTCTAAATTTCCAATTTGACTGGTGTGAGAACCGAAACTAGATAGGGCTTATTGTTGAGATTTGGCATCAAAAACATGATTTTTGCATATATATCAAGTTATGAATTTCAAAAACTAATCAACTAATTGATTGATGTTTGTGTTGTTTGTTTATTTGTTTGACAATTTTGAACCATTATGCCTAATTGAATCAAATATTGAATTGTATTGAAAATTGGTCGTATTTGCTTGCATATATATGTACTTACATTGAACAGGTCATAGCAAGGAGGCTAGAGCAGAGGATAAAATTTGTTTGCCCGACAAATAGGTATATGTTTACTACATAATTTACTGTTTTGTTTGGGTGATGATGATTTTATGAGCCTATTGGCTAGCCGCTTGGCTTTTTCTTTTTCTTTTTGAGATCAGAAGGCCTGTATGGCAATTTCGGGATTTTCCCGTGGCTCCCGGTGCAGGGGAGGTTATGGCGAAATTTTTCGAAAATTTAGGGTGTTAGCCAAATTTTGGAAGAATTTGAAAATTCTCAAAAACTGAAAAGTTGGAGAATGAAAGCCAGATCGAACGTAGAGTTGATTAATCAAACCACTTTCGACTTTGTTCCTTTTTGGGGACGAAAAGTTTCAAGTGGGGGAGATTGTAACAACCCGAAAATCTGGGCCAGTTTAAAAATTTTATTTTGGCAATTTTAGCGAATTTTGAACATTTAAAATGAATTATTTTAAATAATATCGACGAGAAATTTAGTTTGAATGGAATTCGAACGTATATATTTATATTCATCGTCGTTAGAATATATATAATTTATTTATTTATAAAAGGAATTGAAAATGGCGTGGTAGTTCGATAATTCGATTTCAAAATTCAAATGAATGTACCGGGTGCAAAATATACCGGATTTTTGTGAAACCAAAAATAATGGAATCTAATTGTGACTATCTTTCCAACGAATCCGAAAAATCGAAATTTCATAGCGGGAATCAAAAGATATGTCCAGTTAAAAATTCTGAATAGTCGCTGTTAGCCCACTTTGTGAACTGGGCAACACAAAGTCAAGATATGAAATATTGAAGAACTTGAAAAACTCTGAAGCGGGTCGGATCGGTGCAGGATAGCGGTTCGGATCTGATAAAGTTTTCTGTTCGGATCGGTGCAGGATAGCGGTTCGGATCTGATAAAGTTTTCTGTTCGAATCGGTGCAGGATAGCGGTTCGGATCTGATAAAATTTTCTGTTCGGATCGGTGAACTATTGCTGAGGAAATTAGAAAGGCACAGCTGTTCGGATCGGAGGGCTATATAATCTCAATTGGATCGGAAAGCCACTTGGTTGCTACGGAGATAGATCGGAGCGGAGCAGAATAAAGAGGAGAGAGCGTTGTTTCCAAGCCAATCCGGGTCGGATCGGATATCCCGATCTGAACCCCTTGTACATGTCCCTCCGACCCGAACCCATTTTCCACATCACTCCCCTGCATGAGCGCCTGGATATCCGGATCGGCTATGACCAGTTCCTACCCTCAACGTCCACTACTCTGATGCGTTGTCAACACAGTAATCTATCCGAACCCGAGGCTAATGGGATGGATGACACGTGGCTCCGATCCGGATCGGGTTTTGAGCGAATTCTCACCTATAAATACCCCGTCTGGAGACAAAGAAAAGGATCTTTTTTCTGGCACTTGGAGAGTTCAACCACCTTCATAACCCGAATTCCAGCAATCCCGGAGAATCCAAATCTTCTTTCATTATTTGTTTTCTATAATTGAGTGATTATAAGTGAGTTGTGAGAGGAATCAAGTGAATATTTCATTGTACTTGCAATTAAATCAGTAAATATAGTGAGAGACAAGTGGACGTAGGCATTTCTTCGCCGAACCACTATAAATCCTGTGTGTTCATTTTTATTTTTATCTTATTTCATTTGCTTTTAATCAATTTGGGTGTTAGAACCACTTTTTGGTCTAACATTTTGGTGCTTTCACTGAGAAACTCATCTGAATTCTTTGTTTTCCGGGATTACCATTCTAAAACACCAAGGGGCGATACAAACTCTGAATTCAGCAAGGGCAGGCCTCCCCAAAAATGCATTATAAGGCGAATCTACGTCCAATACTACGAACTGAAGCATCGGGAAGGTTGATCAAGTGGAATATAGAATTAAGTCAGTTTGATTTGAATTTTCAACCACGAAAGTCGATCAGGGGGCAAGCACTAGCATACTTTATTGCGGAGTTCACCATCCCAGAGGAGGAAGTAATCGATGACAAAGTGGTTAGGTCCGAGGATGAGTTAAAGATAGATCCGTGGAAACTATACACAGATGGAGCCAAGAACGACCGAAGGTCCGGAGCTGGAATCGTCTTAGTCACTTCTGAAGGACGGTCGTTATATTATGCTCTACGATTAGAATTTTCGGCTACTAACAATGACTCTGAATATGAAGCCCTGATTGCCGGGCTGAAGCTTGCTAAAGACCTTGGAATAAAAACATTGGACATATACTGTGACTCTAAAATCGTTGTTTGCCAAGTACGAGAGGAATTTGTGGCTCGGGGACCTCATCGCCTACCTCAGGAAAGTGAGAGAGCTATTGAGTAGCTTGGAGAGGTACGATATAACACACATCCCAAGAGCCAAAAACCAGAAGGCGGATAGGCTGGCAAAGCTGGCTAGTTCCGACAATCCAGAAGAGACTGAAATAACTCCAATTGAAACGTTGGAATCGCCAAGCTTTGAGTCGATGGAAGTTGAGTTCGCTTTCGAAGCAGAACCGGAGAAGGAGTCGTGGATGACTCCAATTAAGAATTTCCTTAAGAATGGGACACTCCCATCAAAGAAGAGTGAGAAAAGGGCTGTAGTTCGCAAGGCTACCAGATATGTAATACAAGATGATATTCTTTATAGGCAGGGATTTTCCATGCCCCTGTTACGATGTATTGCACACGACGACATCAAACGTGTACTAAGAGAAGTGCACGAAGGTGAGTGTGGAGATCATACAGGAGGTCAGACTTTAGCAAAAAAGATATTGCGATATGGATACTTCTGGCCCACAGTTAATAAAGATGCAGCTGATTATTCACGACGCTGCGATAAGTGCCAGAGATTCGCCAAAATCCCCAGAGCACCGTCGACCCAACTTAAATCAATGGTGAGTCCTTGGCCATTTGCCACGTGGGGAATTGATATTATTGGAGTTCTACCGATTGCTAAAGGAGGAGCGAAATATGCAACAGTGGCCGTGGACTATTTTACGAAGTGGGTGGAAGCTGAGCCCTTGACCAAGATCACGGCAAGAAAGGTGATAAGTTTCGTGGTCAGAAATATTATATGCCGATTCGGGATCCCAAGAACGATTATAACTGACAATGGAACCCAATTCGATAGCACTAAATTCAGAAATTTCTGCCAGAAGTATAAGATTGACAAGCGATATACTGCAGTTGCCTATCCGCAGTCGAACGGGCAAGTAGAGGCAATAAACAAAGTAATAAAATCCATCCTCAAGAAACGGTTAGAGCGTGCAAAGGCAAAATGGGTTGACGAATTGCCCCTAGCTTTGTGGGCATATCGAACAACATTTAAGACGGCCACCGGTCATACCCCTTTCTCTCTCTCCTTTGGCTCAGAAGCAGTAATTCCAGTTGAACTGGAAGTTCCTTCCCATAGGGTGACATATTATGACCCGATGATGAATCGGGCGCTCTTACTTGAGTCTCTTGATGAAGTCGAAGAAAAAAGGGACGAAGCAGATTTGCGTGCGGCAAGACATCGACGTCAGATGGCACGCTATTACGACAAAAAAGTTCGCCTCAGGACTTTTGAACCAGGAGATTTGGTGCTAAAGAGAGTTTTTCCATCCCTTCCTCACCTCGGTCCAAAATGGGAAGGACCCTTTTTCATCCAACGGAAACTTGAAAAAGGAACCTTCAAGTTAACGACCGTAGATGGCGAAGAAGTCCCTCGAGCATGGAATGCCCAACACTTAATGCGATATTTGGATTAGAAATGCTGTACTCTTTGTTATTTTTCTTATGAACTCTGTAATAAGGCACGACTTGCCTTGGGAAAATCTGATGATATGAATAAAGGACTATAAAGTGGATGTAGGCTACGACTTAGCCGAACCACTATAAAAATATCGTGTGTTATTTACTTTTATGCATTACATATATACATTCATCGATTATTCTGTTGTGATTATAGAATACAGGATGACTCAAAACCTGAAAAGGTTGAAGACAGTTTAGACATAAGAAGAAGCACAACGACTATTTGTGCGACAAGACATAAAAGAATGAGAAAACGACATTCTTAACTCTAACTCTCCAGAGAGAGAGAGAGTATAAAAGCGTCTCCGACTGAGCGCTGAAAAAGAAATTCTTCCCCTAACTCTAACTCTCCAGAGAGAGAGAGTATAAAAGCGTCTCCGACTGAGCGCTGAGAAAGAAATCTTTCCCCGCTGAAAGATCGGGGAATGAATAGATTACTGAGCTCGAACTCTAACTCTCAAGAGAAAAGAGAGAGAGTATAAAAGAAATGCCAGAGAAATGACAGGTGCTGACGACACAGGAAGTGCTATCCCGTCAGAAAATCGGGAGCATTCAGATTGCTTGATTAAGCATTAGATAATTTGGGGGAATTGACTGGGGGCATATATGTATACACATATTTCCTCCCTCCGTAACTTCATTTCATAATTATAGTAAGACATGCATTTTTACATAAGTGCAGAACTACTGACAAACAGACATTGCAGAAAATGAGTTATTTTTTTATTTACAAATGAATGAATTTGTACAGGAAAATAGCTAAAAAAGAAAGCGCAGGAGCCGCACTTGTAGCAGCAATTGTTGGTTCATTAAATGCTAAAACAATACAAGGCAATCCACTATTTAGATTTCGAGTGAGCCTTGGACTTCTTGGCGGCTTTCTCCGCATCCTTTGCTTCTTTCTCAGCCTCTGTCAAGATTCGTTTTGATTTCTTTTTTCCTGAAGATGCGGTGCTGGAGCCAGTAGACTTCTTCCCGGAGGGCGGAGCGCTGGAATCAAGAGAAGATTTTTTAGCGAGTTCCTCTGTAATAGATCTAGTTGAGAGCTTAACAACTAACCTTGATCCCGCATCCACAACTGCGAGGGGCTTGAGGGCTTCAGGGTCTAGTTCTTCAGCTTTTAATTGCAAGCGTTTGTCTTGATCAGCTTTCATTGCAGCCAAGGTAACATCATCAGCATTTTTTGACTCCCCGACTATTGCAACTTCTGGTTCCTCTTCATGCCCCCCGTCACCGCCATCGTCCTTTAAAGCTGCTATCATTTCTTCATCATGGGGAGTGACGACCTTAGTTGGCTCACTTCCTTCTCCCAAGTCTATAGGAGCAGCCTTATCCTCCCCTCTTTTGGCCTTTTCTGCGGGCTTTGCCCCGGCGGTGGCTCCCTGAGTCACATCTGTCTTTTCGGATGGCTCAACACCTACAGAATGAGAAGCAACAGTTATCAACTCAGGCGAAAACAATGGGTTTTTCATCGATTGCTCAATCACATGGCGAAAGGTAGAAATAGCCTTGACAAATTGAGGAGAAAAGGTAGGGATACCTTCCGAAGACTTCTCGGTAGGGGTGACTACTACCTCTGATGCTGTTTCAGGAATAGGGGATAGCAGAGTTGTTCGGGGAATTCCCGGATTTTCAGGATCATACCCCTCTACTTCAGAAGTCGCAGGGGCAGAGGAAGAGGAACCAGCTTTGAGAACATTCTTCTATTTTGACTTACGTCTCTCTTCTTCCATGGCCTCAGCAATGAGGCGGCGCCCTTCGGCTAGGCGCTCCGGTTCATCATCTCTCAAGTATTTCTCCATTAGCTTATCTTCATCGATGGAATCGACCTTAAGTTCCTCTTTTTCCCACTCGACGATCTGATTCCATACTTGAACCAGAGTGGATGGATAATCCTCGATCCAAGAAATGTTTCGGCGACGGATGATATGTGCGAAGAATTCAATCATTAATTCGCCGAAACCCTGAATATCAGCCTCCGCCTCAGATAATTGTTTGCGGGCTTCCTCCGTAGATTTGATAGCACACTCCACATTGCCCTCAGCCAGGGCAGCTCTGTTCTCTGCCTCCAATAGCTTTGAAGCCAAGTCAGCATTCTTCTTTTCTAGTTCAGCACTCCTCTTTGCTAACTCGGCATTTTTCCGTTCAAGCTCAGCGTAAGCAAGGCGTGTCTTAGCAGCTTCTGACTTAGCCTCATCAGCTTGCTTTTTTAATTCAGAACGCTCTTGAGTGTGAGATTCAAGCAAGTCATGATAACGTTTTTGCATGTCCTCAAATTGTTGCTTGAAGTTAGAAGCGTCCCTTTGAGCGACAGCTAGCTGAGTTTGAGTGTCTTCCAAATCTTTTCCTAGAGCTTTTAAAGCCTTGGCATCCTCCTCCGCGGTCTTTTGCATTGAATCAGTATTCGTGATTAGAGTGCGGATGATTCTAGAAAGATTGCGTGAATATTTGAACATCTCAGTATACTGTTTTTCCACCGCATCTATCTTTGCTTTGGCCTCATCTGCCCACTTAGAAGAAATAGGTTCGAGGGCAGGTAAAAAAGTCAAAGTTTCGAAGTAGTGTTCGGGAAATTGCTCCTTCAAATATGCCCGCTTTATTGCAGTTTCCGCATCTAGTGAGGGAGGAGTGGGGATTGTCAATTCGGTGTCCCTTTGTGAGGAGGATTCGGTAGTTTCTTTATCTGTCCTAGGTCGTTTAGTGGCAGGGACCTTGTGCTTACTTCGAGACCCGGTTTCTTTTGAGGGACTTTTCTCTCTACTGCGCTTTTCATGGAAAGAAGTGGAGTCTTTAGATTGTGGTCTGTCCTCTTCCCTACGGCTTTGATAACCTTTGTATTTCTCTTGTTCCGGCCGAACTGGTGAACGAGAACGTGAGGGTCGAGAATGATAGGGATCGTAAGGCCTTCTCTCCTCCCTACCACGATCATCCCGGCGATCATACTCGATATCCTGAGGAGGATTGGACATGCTGCGGCGAAGCTTCCTGATATCATAGTAGGATTGAGACATCGTACCTGCGTAATAAGACAAACGAAATTTAGAATTAATGGATTCACGGAGAAAGAGGTGCAATGAATGCTAATGCTGTTGTATAAAGTGTGTCCTAAGTGGTGTGTTTCCCCCCAACCAACCCGAGTCTGAAGCTAGACTGGTACGGGCAGGCTCTTTGGCCTTAGCAGGAGTGGTCTCTTCAGAAGAGGTGAAGACTAAAGGATCCTTCCTAAAATCCTCTGAAGTGTATATAGTTTCAGGTAAGGGGAGATCCCCCAAACCCTGAAATATTTGGTCATCAGTACTAGGGACATCCCCCTCGGAAGCATTAAGTGGCGACTCTTGGGAGGATGTTGACTTTTCCAGAGAAGTAGCCTCCTCGGGGGCAGTATATCCTTCACGATGCCTTTCGGCCAGGTTAGCCAATTCGTCATCTTGTGTAGAAGATGGAGAAGGTGAAGTTTGAAGAGGCACTGTAGGAATTCCCGAGCCTTCTCCTGTCTCTAGGACTACCTCCACTGGAGGAATGTATACGTAGGGGGCCGTCCCATGACCGATGCTACGAAAAACGGATAACAGCCCATGGAAGTGAAGATATTCGTCCTTAAGGACTTCATCGATGGTCAAGAATTTTTGATCGCCATTAAGAAGTTGGTGCATCCGGTCAAAGAACACCTGATCTGATATCTGTTTGGGATTGTCGACTGCAAACAAAAAAGGAAAACAAGTTAAGGTGATGATTCAAGTGTATAGAGCCCGGATTTAGAAAATCAGTGCTTTACTTGATTTTGTCCACCTCCTGGCGCATCCAGGCTGTCGCTTCATGTAGAACCATTCTAGTCTGGAATCTCCAGCTTTACTGCTGAATGGTGCTGAGATTATCTTCATTTTTGGAACTGACTCAAAGTAGCAGAAAGATGGAGTCTCTCGAGTCCGATGCTTGAAATTATAGAAGAAGTGAACGTCATCGAACGTGAGCTCTATGCCTAAGATTTCACGATATGCTATGTACAAAGTGTGCAAGTAGGCATACGAATTGGGATGCAGTTGCATGGGGGCAATCCGCATTTGTCTTAAGAAGTCAACGATGAAGGGAGAGAATGGAGGAATAGCTCCGACCATGCACATCAATCGAGTGACCGCCATATATCCTTCTGGAGGGTTGTGGGGACAGTCAGAGCTTGAAGGCACTAGAGTGTCCCTTTTCATTATCCCGTACTTTAAGAAAATTCGGATAAGTCGATCGTTGTCGATTGTTGATTCAACGGAATCTGGAGGTGATTCCAATATAACGGCCGATTCAAATTCATCGGGGGCTCGATCGTCACCAATCCCTCCTTCCTCCTCAAAACCCAGAGAAACTTCATTTTCTGAAGACACCTCGTTGCTTTCCCGATTTCCAACCCCGTAGTCTGGACCCTCATTGTCCCAATCTGGATCTGACGGAGAAGATATGTCCTCGAGAGTGATTTTGTTAGAGGTTTCCGGGGCTTCTTTCCTCTCAGCTAGTCTGGAAGAGCGTCTGGGTCTCATGGTCATAGAACTATTGAAGAAGCAATCGAACAAATTAGAGTAAATTAGCCCGTACCCCCCTGTGCATGTGCGTGAACTAAAATGTGTGCAGTGAATGTGAGAAATGCAAAGTAAAGATGCAACAATGTAAGGCGAAACTTTGAAGAGAAAGTGATGGTCAGAGTAGTTCTTAATGTTCATTTATGTCCGCAAGGCACTATCCTAACTGTTCACGAAGTTGGAAATAATATCTAGCATTGTTTTAAATAGTTGGACAAAATTTTGTGCTTTAGATTGAGTGGTTCTCGGTTCGGTTCGGGCAGGCATCATAGGATCGGACTGAAGAAAAGTTGTGCACTGGATGAAAGGTTATGTTCAACCGGATCGGCTCGGAGACATGTAATAGGAACAGATCAGATGAGTTTGAATACCGACGCCCCCTATTTATCTGCTTTCACCCTCCGATCCGATCCGATAGGCTATCCCTTGTTTTCCATTTCCACTCTTCCGACCCGAACCGGAAAGATAAAACTTTGCTCTCTTCCTCTATCTTCCATGTTTCCTCGCCCGAACCGATTTCTCATGTCTTTCATCTTCTTCTTCTTCCTCAATCACCTCCGAACCCAATCCCATATCAACAGCTCCAATTAGGAGCAAGCGTACGCCTTCTTCAACCTATCAACGCCTCGAGGTGGTAGCAGAGAGATCAGCGACGGCGGTAGAGGAGGGGATGGCCGTGTCATTGAGATTGAACCGTAAATATGCTCAAATCATTCATATTAAACCGCAAATTACAACTGAAATCAGTTAAAGAGAAGCTTAATTGAAGTTATGACCTACCGATACAATTGATTTAAGGATGCGAAAAGGAGTTTTGATTTTCTTTTTGGGAAGTTAGGGTTTTCGTTTTTCCTTTGGAGTAATTCCTGGAAGAAAAGCGAAAAAAAAAGAAGGAGATGGGGGCAGAGGATTTATATAGGAGGGAGGTGGCTACTCGTATTCCCCTCCTATTTTTCCGCTCGGTCCGGAGTACGAGCCCAACAGTCCACACCTTCTGGCCCATTGACGCAGTACAAAGCAAAACAGGAAGAAGAGGCACCCAGGTCGCACTCCGAACCGAAGTAGGATTCACGTGTTGACTTGGCATCTGAATCAAATAGAATTCAAATGAAAAATAAAAGAAGAGTATACCTGAAAGAAACACTGTATGTCGAGAAGAACTTCTGGATTTGACTCAAAAACAAAGAAAGTTGTTCGCAAATTCTACGACCTATATATAAGCAACAAAAGACATGATTTTCTGAAGCAATGCATCTCTACAAACGAACAGAAGTGACTTTCTGACTATTCAGATTCAAGAACCAATATTCGGGCAACATCAAAGCATGCTTCGTTTTCAATAGAAGCATCCTTTGAGGGGGCAAAATGTTAGCCCACTTTGTGAACTGGGCAACACAAAGTCAAGATATGAAATATTGAAGAACTTGAAAAACTCTGAAGCGGGTCGGATCGGTGCAGGATAGCGGTTCGGATCTGATAAAGTTTTCTGTTCGGATCGGTGCAGGATAGCGGTTCGGATCTGATAAAGTTTTCCGTTCGGATCGGTGCAGGATAGCGGTTCGGATCTGATAAAGTTTTCTGTTCGGATCGGTGAACTATTGCTGAGGAAATTAGAAAGGCACAGCTGTTCGGATCGGAGGGCTATATAATCTCAATTGGATCGGAAAGCCACTTGGTTGCTACGGAGATAGATCGGAGCGGAGCGGAGCAGAATAAAGAGGAGAGAGCGTTGTTTCCAAGCCAATCCGGGTCGGATCGGATATCCCGATCCGAACCCCTTGTACATGTCCCTCCGACCCGAACCCATTTTCCACATCACTCCCCTGCATGAGCGCCTGGATATCCGGATCGGCTATGACCAGTTCCTACCCTCAACGTCCACTACTCTGATGCGTTGTCAACACAGTAATCTATCCGAACCCGAGGCTAATGGGATGGATGACACGTGGCTCCGATCCGGATCGGGTTTTGAGCGAATTCTCACATATAAATACCCCGTCTGGAGACAAAGAAAAGGATCTTTTTTCTGGCACTTGGAGAGTTCAACCACCTTCATAACCCGAATTCCAGCAATCCCGGAGAATCCAAATCTTCTTTCATTATTTGTTTTCTATAATTGAGTGATTATAAGTGAGTTGTGAGAGGAATCAAGTGAATATTTCATTGTACTTGCAATTAAATCAGTAAATATAGTGAGAGACAAGTGGACGTAGGCATTTCTTCGCCGAACCACTATAAATCCTGTGTGCTCATTTTTACTTTTATCTTATTTCATTTGCTTTTAATCAATTTGGGTGTTAGAACCACTTTTTGGTCTAACAGTCGCTATGGAATTCAGGCCCTTAAAAATGGGAATTTTTGCAAACGACCTCGGGTTTCGACGAAACCACTTTTGTTGGGTCCGTGATGTCAAATTATTGCTAGGTTTCAAATTTCATAATTTTTCGAATCAATATGTGAGCGTGGCAAAGGAAAACGCATTTGACCAGTTTCAGTTGATTTTAATCGACTGGAAATTGGCCATTTTTCAAACGGTCTCGGAATTTGACGAAACTAGTTTTGTTAGGACCGTATCGTCAATACAAAGCTAGAAAATATTTTTCTAGAATTTTTAGAGTTCGTATGTGACCCAGTGAATTGAAATGCGTGTTTAAATTCAATATATAGAGATATATGTTGATTTTAACGGAAACTGATCGAAACAATCAAATTGGCTTACGGGACATATCCCATTGTGTTCGGAATGGGGGTAATTAGCTATGGGCGACAGTCGGTGGGCCTCGTTTCGAGTTCGAAATAGAAAGTTACTTTTTGAAATGAAATAAATAATTAAATAATTAAAATAAACTCCCCCCTTTTTTTCTCCTTACCCCCAAACCCCCCCCCCCCCCGATTCAATTTTTAAATCAGAAATGAAAAAAAAAACTAATCCAACCGACCGTCGCCCCCCCCCCCCTCGTTGACGGCCGCCCTTCTTCTTCCCCCCTCCACCACTGATCGGCTGACCCCCCCCCCTCTCTTCATCTCTGCCTCGCGATACCGCCCCCCCCCCTCGCGATACCCCCCTCCTCTGCCTCGCGCCGACACCCCCCCCCCTTTCCTCGCGATACCCTCCCTCCTCTGCCTCGCGCCGACACACCCCACCCCCCCTAATCTGACGTGCGCGCAAGTCCTCCTCCCCCTCTTCTGCTAACTTTAAGTATTTTATTTTATCAATTTAAAACATTGTTTTTTTATTTGATAAATTCAGTTTTAATAACGAATGAAATCAGTTTATTTCTTATAAAAGCTAGGATTTTATTTACAAAAGAATTATAATTTTTAAAGTGAAAAGATTATATTTTTCATTCATAAAAAGATATGATTTTTGTTCGCTTAAAAATATATGGTTTGTCATATGAAGTTGCGTTGTACAAATCAAATTTTTATAGTGTAGATTTGAAAAGGAAGTAAGTATAACTTTGCAGAAAAAGTTTTGATTTTTAGAAGAAAGGTCGGATTTTTATTTTTAACAAAGGCGAGACTAAGGAAAAGATCATATATGAAAGGTGAAATTTTTATAAAGTAAAAATTCGATTTTTATATATTGAATAGCGAAGTAAAAATTCGATTTTTATATATTGAATAGCGAAGTAAAAATTCGATTTTTATATATTGAATAGCGAAGTAAAAATTCGATTTTTATATATTGAATAGCGAAGTAAAAATTCGATTTTTATATATTGAATAGCGAAGTAAAAAATTCGATTTTTATATATTGAATAGCGAAGTAAAAATTCGATTTTTATATATTGAATAGCGAAGTAAAAATTCGATTTTTATATATTGAATAGCGAAGTAAAAATTCGATTTTTATATATTGAATAGCGAAGTAAAAATTCGATTTCTATATATTGAATAGCGAAGTAAAAATTCGATTTTTATATATTGAATAGCGAAGTAAAAATTCGATTTTTATACATTGAATAGCGAAGTAAAAATTCGATTTTTATATATTGAATAGCAAAGTGAAAAATTCGATTTTTATATATCGAATAGCAAAGTGAAAAATCGATTTTTATATATTGAATAGAAAAGTAAAAAATTCGATTTTTATATATTGAATAGCAAAGTAAAAATTCGATTTTTATATATTGAATAGCAAAGTAAAAATTCGATTTTTATATATTGAATAACAAAGTAAAAATTCGATTTTTACATATGTAGAGAATACGGGCGAAGAAAGTGACAAGAGGAAGAACAGCGAAGATTTCTACCCAAGAAGAGTCGTGATGTTGGATTAGCAATTCTGTGAGAACTCCTCACTCTAAATTTAATTTTTCTAGTTATAAATATATACTAGGATGCAGACGGTGTTTAGTAGCACCCGACACCCGTCGTCCACAGACCATGGACGGCTTGTATGCTTGTTTGTTTGATTTTGATGTGCAGTTGATTGTGTGATATGATGTGAAATGAAATAAAATATTTATATAGTTGAAAATATTTTATAGTTAAAAATAGAATTTTTAACGTATGTATGAAGTGAAATAAAAATAAACAAATCGGACGATTTGTTTGTATACACACATTTGACTGATATTGATTGGGACGATAAATTTTACACATCGCCCAACTGCACAAATAAAATCTGTGTTTGATTGTTTGAAACCCCACATGGGTATTGGGACGATATTTGACGTACACTAATCCCGATTGTTTAGTTGTATGTCGATCGATTGATTGACAGACTGTTATAAGCGTTGAATATTTATATTTGATGCTTATACAGTGTAGAATGCACTTTGGATGATGGTTGATTATTCATCGTTGTTATTGTATACATGTGTTGTAGAAAATCCATATAATTAACATTATATGGTAATTGATTGGGCCTCATTCCAGTTTTAAAATAGAAATATTTGAAAAATAAATATTTGAAATAGAATATTTGAAAATAGGAATATATGAAGCAGTATTGATTAGATTGACACCATTTTGACGTGAACGATATTTATATCGATTTTATTCATTTTATGTGACGACCTGGAATTTCGTTCGATCTGAATCAGTCGTTAAACTGATCTAGACCGGTCGAAACCCCTGATCGTTTTGAGAACAGGACAAATCAGAACGCAGACTAAATAACATTTCATTGCTATTAAAACAATACCATCAGATACAAGAATATACAGAGTATAAATGAATAAGTTACATTCGATAAATATCAGAGATTACAATAAATTACAAAACAGCGGAAAATAATATAAAACACAACTGAAAGTAATGCACGGATACAGAGCTTTCTGAGCATCGTTCCAGTTGTAAATTAGGATCCTGTGAATATAAATCTGCAAAACCAAAACTACTAGCTGCCCGTGCGGAAAATAGGGGCACCCAGAGTTTAGGTTAAAACAATAAACTCTAGGTTAGTCATGTGACTGGTATGAGAACTAAAACAGTTATTTAAAACTTTACTTTAAAAGAGAGTAATTCAAGGGACCACGCCGTATAACACGGAACGGGTTTCCTCCCAAGAGTACCAGTGCATATCAATAAACAACGCAATGCTTTTTCGAAAAATGAAGCAATTATCAGACCCAGGTCCTATCACACAATGCAATGCAAGCCGGAGGATAGGGTTTTACCTTATAACAGCCAAACATGCTTGGTACGTTTAAAACAAATCATTTGGTACTATAATAAGTGTATAGTGTCAAAACATTTTCAATCATAAATATAAATCATAGACGGCATAAGTGCCCCATACCACTATGTCGCCATACTAGGCTCTACAAATAAAACCGAAATACACGTATTGGAAATTGGATATTCCGTCATGAGTCGAGGCAAGGGGCAAGCTCCTCTCCGCTTCGAGACACTCTAGCAAATGCTCAGGACTACGCACTCTGGGCAGCCACTGGATCGGTTGGGCCGGTCCTCACTTACGTTAGAGGATTAGTTATGCCTGAACACACGTTTCCCGGTCCTTACAGACCTATAATCGAGGTGCCTCATTCCAACAACCACAAAGGTGAAAAGTATATAAATGTCAGGGCTGGTAAGTCACTGACACCACCAAAGCTAGAAAGAAACGTCGTGTTCTCCCAATGGTCCGTATCCCGTTTTTGACTCATACCGAGGTGTGAGGCTCGTGAATTCACGTTATACACAAAGCTGCCACGTAGGCCATGCTTTGATCATCAACCACAAGACTTTGCTTTTCAACAGAAGCCTTGATCCACGCAACTCAATGTGCCACACGGGCAATTCATGCTATGCGATTGATATCTATCGATATATAACCTCTAAGCTCATACGTCTCAGAGAAGGGCGTTAAGCAAGAGAATAAATTCTCCGCCGCCAACAGATATATATTTAACAGAAATCTATCAACATAGAATAAAATCCAATGTCAGACACACAATCCATTTACAAGTTCGTTCTGGGTCTGAACGAAACCGGAGGCACTTTCCTCGCATATCCATCCATCTCCAACTACGTCTGGACGACCACCAACTATTTCCATCCTCTTGGGTGTACAGCCCAATCAGGATCGTCAGTAATTATCCAAACGATGTGAAGACTTCCGGTCTTCAACCACCGTCTTCATCTTCGACTTATCGTCGAATCGGTTATTCAGAATGGGCAAAAACCCGGTCTTTCTGAACAACCCGCGTATATTAAAAACAAATGTTACACAAACACAACTTACGCCTCATTCCAATTCATTAGTCACTAACCGCAAATTAGCAAGATAACAATTTCCTAAATATTAACCCCGAAGGCCGAAACCAACATCAGATCAATATCCAGGAAACCATTCTTCTTAACTAACCTTCAGCTAGTTTCTAAATTCCACATTCTTAGGGAAAGGTTCCCATTAATTTTATCTAAGATAAATTCTTTAAAATTTATCCTTTAATCTTCCTTTGGATGTCGTTTCAAACCAAATTATGGTTTTCTAAACTAGTCGAGATTAGCGAACCATACCGAAGTAATTATTTATTTTATTTCCCAATCCCAACCTATTCATCCCATGAAGAAAAACTGGTAATACTCCATATCTAACACCACAGTGTTGTCGGTAAAATTAATTACCATTTCACGTTCAAATCTGATTAAAGATTTAACTATCGCTTTGGAGCAAAACTGGTGATACTCCATCCTCACTCACTTTCTAAATTTGATAATTTAAATTATCAATTCACATTTCAATTTAATTGCAGATTCATTAAAACTCCTTTTACTGGGTTAAAGAACTAGTGATATTTAAAACACAGTTCACGACAAACCCAAATCACATTCTATTGATTATCGGGTTAAAGAACTAGTGTTATTTAAAACACAGTTCACGATAAACCTATGAATCAATTCTATTTAAACCCATTTCAAATCCAATTTATTTATTTAAAAATAAATGGGTTTTAATTTCAGTTCAAAATTAGTTCATTTCGATAAAAATCTATTTTTATCTTTTCAAATATGGAGTTTTTCATCCCAATTTTTCCCAAATCATTTCTTATGATTTTACACAAATTATTACTATTTTTAATAATTTTATCCAGGCCCGTACAGTCGATTTCCATCAACGGCCATCGAACTGCACTTACAGCGACCTTTTTCGAATTTGATTTGGACACAACTCCAAATCCAACCGTTAGATTTCAAATTTCTAATATTCGTTAGAAAGCTCTTTTCGATACGAACCCAACGGTTCCGGTTTTAGGAAAATCCGACGGTCGGATCTCCCGTAATGTCCGTTTGAAATAAATGATCGAAATTCACGAACTGCCGCGGCGCGGTGCGTTCTATTCAGGCCATTATATTATATATATAATATATATAATATATATTTCGTCGATTTCTATTTAAAACGAATTTTTTAAATCGTTTTAAATTCGTTCCAAAAACAATTTCAACTTCCATTTCAATTCAAATCAAAATTGAATTTTTTTTCTTATAAATTCGTTTTAAAATTCATTTCTATTCAATTCAAATTTCAATTCAATTTGAATTCATTTTCAATTCAATTCGAATTCGTTTTCAATTCAATTCGAATTGGTTTCCTATTCGATTCAATTCAAATTCGTTATCTATTCAATTCAATTCAAATTCGTTATCTATTCAATTCAATTCAAATTCAATTCCTTTTCTAATTAAATCAAATTCGTTTCGAATTTAATCGATATAAATATCGTTCGCGTCAAAATGGCGCATCTCTAATCAACACGGCTTTATATTCAACAAATGGATCTATATTTCTTTCACTACACGACTCTATATCTTTGTCAACACACGACTAATCTCAATGAATGAGTACCGTCCACGTGTGACTATTTTTGTTATTTAATGTATTTTATAAAAATTATGGTATCTATCGTTTGATTTAAAATCAGACTCCAACCGTAAACTAGTAAGAGAACGATTCCCTGAATATTAACCCCGAAGGCCGAAACCAACATCAGATCAATATCCAGGAGACCACTCATCTTATCTATTTTCCAGTTAGTTTCTAATTTCAAATATGATAAAGATGTAAATTTTATTGTTAAAATATTTCGTTCAACACATGACTAATCTCAACGGATGAGTACGGTCAACACATGAACCTTTATGTTATAGAGATAAAGATATAAATTTTATTGTTAAAATATTTCGTTCAACACATGACTAATCTCAACGGATGAGTACGGTCAACACATGAACCTTTATATTATAATATTCTTTATTTTCTAAATTGGAATGAGGCCCAATCAATTACCATATAGCGTTAACTATATGGATTCCATACAACACATGTATATAATAGCAATGATAAATAATCAACCACTATCCAAAGTGCACCACACTGTATAAGCATCAAATATAAATATCTAACGCTTATAACAGCCTGTCGATCCATAGATCGACATACAACTAATTATTGGGATTAGTGTATGTCGTATTTCATCCCAATACCCGTGTGGGGTTTCAAACAATCAAACACAGATTTTATTTGTGCAGTTGGGCGATGTGTAAAATTTATCGTCCCAATCAATGTCCTTCAAATAGGTGTACATAAACAAACCGTCCGGTTTGTAAATGAATATTTATTTATTCACATTCACGTTAAAAATTATATTTTTAACGATAAAATATTTTATTTTAACACGTGAATTTTTATTCAGTTCATTTACAAAATAAAAATGATGTTTTTATTTTTCTAACTTATTTTAGAAAATTTCGGCGGCATAACGGCACGATACTAGAAACGGGACAAGGCTTAGCCTTATCCCCGGTCTAGTGAAGGCCCACGCCATTCACACATCAATCAAATCCATTCCATTTCACCAAACATTTCAATTCAAACCAAATAAACTAACCAACTACACAACCAAACAATTTAACAAACAAGCCATCCATGGTCTGTGGATGACGGGTGTCGGGTGCTACTAAACACCGTCTGCATCCTAGTATATATATATAACTAGAAAAAGAAATTAAAGAGTGAGAAATTCTCACCAATAGCTATCCTAACTCCACGGAACTTCAAATGTAGAAGTCTTCGTCATTCTCGCCTTTTGTCGCTTTCGTTGCTCGTAGCCACTACATATATAAAAATCAAATTTTTACTTTGCTATTCAATATATAAAAATCGAATTTTTACTTCACTATTCAATATAGAAAAATCTAATGTTTACTTTGCTATTCAATATATAAAAATCGAATTTTTATTTTGCTATTCAATATATAAAAATTGAATTTTTACTTTGCTATTCAATATATAAAAATTGAATTTTTACTTCGCTATTCAATATATAAAAATTGAATTTTTACTTTGCTATTCAATATATAAAAATTGAATTTTTACTATAGATAAAAATCATATCTTTCTTCGAATAAAAATCTCACCTTCATGAATATAAAAGTTCAACTTTTATATTATTGAAAATCATTTCTTTTTGCTATGAAAAATCGCCTCTTTACAATGATAAGAATATCGTCTTTAAAATGGTAAAAATATCCGATCTTTCCATAGTTAAAAATCAAACTTTTCGAAGTCAAAAATCAAATTCCTTCATAGTTTAAAAATCAAATCTTTTATAGTTTAAAAATCAAATCTTTTATAGTTTAAAAATCAAATCTTTTTTAGTTTAAAGATCTAATCTTTTCTATTTTAAAAATCTCCGCCTTTTTACTTAGTTAAAAATCAATTTTAAAATCAAATAAATTTCAGTTTTCAAATCAAATAAAATCAGTTTTAAAATCAAATAGAACGATAACTGAAAATCGAAAAATAAATAAAATAAAATAAAAAAACTTACAGTAAAATTTTCTAGGGTTTCAGGGCCTCGAAGGGTGTGTGTGGGGCGTCGGTCTTCAGGTGGGAGGCGGGGAGGTGGTCGAGGGGGTGCGGGACGGGGGTGTCGGTTGCGGTGGTCTTCAGCAGCAGGGCGGTGGCGGTTTTGGGGGCTCCGGGCTTTGGTGGCGACGCGAGGCGGGGGGGCTGTCTGAGGCGGCGGCGCGATTGCTGGTGGGGGGGCCTCGCGCGGCGGTCGGCGCCGCAGGGGGGGTCTCCCTCTCGATCGCTTCTCTTTTTTTAAAAAAAAAAAATCGATTAGTAACGGGGGGGCCAATCTGAAGAAGATAAAGGGGAGAGGGTTATTTTTTATTTATTTATTTAATTATTTTATTACGAAAAAGTTGACTTTTACATACGAACTCGAAACGAGGCCCATCGCCTGTCGTCCACAGCTAATTACCCCCATTCCGAACACAATAGGATATGTATCATAGGCTGATTCGATCGTTTCGATCAGTTTTCGTCAAAATCGACATATAACTCTATATATTGATTTTAAACGCGCATTTCAATTTACTGGGGTCGCATACTAACTTGAAAAATTCCAGAAAAATATTTTCTAACTTCGTATTGACGATATGGTCCTAACAAAACTAGTTTCGTCGAATTCTGAGACCGTTAGAAAAATGGCCAATTTCCAATCGATTAAAATCAACTGAAAATGGTCAAACGCGTTTTCCTTTGCCACGCTCACATATTGATTCGAAAAATTATGAAATTTGGAATCTAGCAATAACTTAACATCACGGACCCAACAAAAGTGGTTTCGTCGAAATCCGAGGTCGTTTGCAAAATTCCCATTTTTAAGGGCCTGAATTCCATAGCGACTATTCAGAATTTTCAACTGGACATATCTTTTGATTCCCGCTATGAAATTTCGATTTTTCGGATTCGTTGGAAAGATATTCCCAATTAGATCCCATTATTTTTGGTTTCACTAAAATCCGGTTTGTTTTGCGCCTGAAACATTCAATTGAAGTTTGAAATCGAATTATCGAACTACCGCGCCATTTTCAATTCTATTTATAATTATAAATAATTATTTATATTGTAACGACGACGTATATAATATATACGTTCGTATTATATTCAAAATAAATTTCTCGATGATATTATTTAAAATAATTCATTTTAAATATTCGAAACTCGCTAAAATTGCCAAAATAAAAATTTTAAACTGGCTCGCATTTCCGGGTTGTTACAATCTCCCCCACTTAAAACTTTTCGTCCCCGAAAAGGAACAAAGTCGAAAGTGGTTTGATTAATCAACTCTACGTTTGATCTGTCTTCTATTCTCCATCTTTTCAGTTTCTGAGAATTTTCAAATTCTTCAAAAATTTGGCTAACACCCTAAATTTTCGAAAAATTTCGCCATAACCTCCCCTACACCAGGAGCCACGGGAAAATCCCGAAATTGCCATATAGGCCTTCTGATCTCAAAAAGAAAAAGAAAAAGCCTAGCGGCTAGCCAATAGGCTCATAAAATCATCATCACCCAAACAAAACAGTAAATTATTGTAAATATGTACCTATTTGTCGGGCAAACAAATTTTATTCTCTGCTCTAGCCTCCTTGCTATGACCTGTTCAATGTGAGTATATGTATATGCAAGCAAATGCGACTAATTTTCGATACAATTCAATATTTGGTTCAATTAGGCTAAAGGGTTCAAAATTATCAAACAAATAAACAAACAACACAAACATCAATCAATTAGTGGATTAAAGTTTCAAATTCATAATTTTGATATATATACAAAAATCATGTTTTTGATGCCAATTCACAACAATAAACCTATCTATATTAGTTTTGGTTCTCACACCAGTCTAATGGAAATATATAGATATTACACCTTCGAAACGCGAACATAAATATTGGTGATGGAGCTCCATCATCAAAATCATCTCCGAGCGACTAGAGTGTGATTCTATATCTATCTAATATATTAAAACTTCGAATATACGTTCATGACGCGTATATGCAAAACCTTTATATATTTTATTGTCCAAATCAATATAAATAAATTATTCAAATACGTATAAAACGATTTAAATTTCAAAACAAAATTGTTTTCATTTGAAAAATATACCCTTCACACTCGTTCTAGGATACTACTGATCCTATCTCTAACGAGTCATTCTACTTGGATATTACTAATCCAATATCTGATGAATTCTTTCATTCGGTTCTAATGTGTCTTGTTCTCGAGCTCTGTAAACCAAAGCTCTGATACTAAATGTGACAGCCTGGAATTTTGCTCGATCCGAATCAGTCGTTAAACCGATCTAGACCGGTCGAAACCCCTGATCGTTTTGAGAACAGGACAAATCAGAACGCAGACTGAAGAACATTTCATTGCTATTACAACAATGCCATCAGATACAAGAATATACAGAGTATAAATGAAAAAATTAAATTCGATAAATATCAGAGATTATAATAAATTACAAAGCAGCGGAGAATAATATAAAACACAACTGAAAGTAATGCACGGATACAGAGCTTTCCGAGCATCGTTCCAGCTGTAAATCAGGATCCTGTGAATATAAATCTGCAAAACCAAAACTACTAGCTGCCCATGCGGAAAATAGGGGCACCCAGAGTTTAGGTTAAAACAATAAACTCCAGGTCAGTCATGTGACTGGTGTGAGAACTAAAACAGTTATTTAAAACTTTACTTTAAAAGAGAGTAATTCAAGGGACCACGCCGTATAACACGGAACGGGTTTCCTCCCAAGAATACCGGTGCACATCAATAAACAACGCAATGCTTTTTCGAAAAATGAAGCTATTATAAGACCCAGGTCCCATCACACAATGCAACGCAAGCCGGAGGATAGGGTTTTACCTTATAACAGCCAAACATGCTTGGTACGTTTAAAACAAATCATTTGATACTATAATAAGTGTATAGTGTCAAAACGTTTTCAATCATAAATATAAATCATAGACGGCATAAGTGCCCCATACCACTATGTCGCCATACTAGGCTCTACAAATAAAACCGAAATACACGTATTGGAAATTGGATTCCCGTCATGAGTCGAGGCAAGGGGCAAGCTCCTCTCCGCTTCGAGACACTCTAGCAAATGCTCATGACTACGCACTCTGGGCAGCCACTGGATCGGTTAGGCCGGTCCTCACTTACGTTAGAGGATTAGTTATGCCTGAACACACGTTTCCCGGTCCTTACAGACCTATAATCGAGGCGCCTCATTCCAACAACCACAAAGGTGAAAAGTATATAAATGTCAGGGCTGGTAAGTCACTGACACCACCAAAGCTAGAAAGAAACGTCGTGTTCTCCCAACGGTCTGTATCCCGTTTTTGACTCATACCGAGGTGTGAGGCTCACGAATTCACGTTATACACAAAGCTGCCACGTAGGCCATGCTTTGATCATCAACCACAAGACTTTGCTTTTCAACAGAAGCCTTGATCCACGCAACTCAGTGTGCCACACGGGCAATTCATGCTATGCGATTGATATCTATCGATATATAACCTCTAAGCTCGTACGTCTCAGAGAAGGGCGTTAAGCAAGAGAATAAATTCTTCGCCGCCAACAGATATATATTTAACAGAAATCAATCAACACAGAATAAAATCCAATGTCAGACACACAATCCATTTACAAGTTCGTTCTGGGTCTGAACGAAACCGGAGGCACTTTCCTCGCATATCCATCCATCTCCAACTACGTCTGGACGACCACCAACTATTTCCATCCTCTTGGGTGTACAGCCCAATCAGGATCGTCAGTAATTATCCAAACGATGTGAAGACTTTTGGTCTTCAACCACCGTCTTCATCTTCGACTTATCGTCGAATCGGTTACTCAGAATGGGCAAAAACCCGGTCTTTCCGAACAACCCGCGTATATTAAAAACAAATGTTACACAAACACAACATATGCCTCATTCCAATTCATTAGTCACTAACCGCAAATTAGCAAGAGAACAATTTCCCAAATATTAACCCCGAAGGCCGAAACCAACATCAGATCAATATCCAGGAAACCATTCTTCTTAACTAACCTTCAGCTAGTTTCTAAATTCCACATTCTTAGGGAAAGGTTCCCATTAATTTTATCCAAGATAAATTCTTTAAAATTTATCCTTTAATCTTCCTTTGGATGTCGTTTCAAACCAAATTATGGTTTTCTAAACTAGTCGAGATTAGCGAACCATACCGAAGTAATTATTTATTTTCTTTCCCAATCCCAACCTATTAATCCCATGAAGAAAAACTGGTAATACTCCATATCTAACACCACAGTGTTGTCGGTAAAATTAATTACCATTTCACGTTCAAATCTGATTAAAGATTTAACTATCGCTTTGAAGCAAAACTGGTGATACTCCATCCTCGCTCAATTTCTAAATTTGATAATTTAAATTATCAATTCACATTTCAATTTAATTGCAGATTCATTAAAACTCCTTTTACTGGGTTAAAAACTAGTGTTATTTAAAACACAGTTCACGACAAACCCAAATCACATTCTATTGATTATCGGGTTACAGAACTAGTGTTATTTAAAACACAGTTCACGATAAACCCATGAATCAATTCAAGTTAAACCCATTTCAAATCCAATTTATTTATTTAAAAATAAATGGGTTTTAATTTCAGTTCAAAATTAGTTCATTTCGATAAAAATCTATTTTTATCTTTTCAAATATGGAGTTTTTCATCCCAATTTTTCCCAAATCATTTCTTATGATTTTACACTAATTATTACTATTTTTAATAATTTTATCCAGGCCCGTACAGTCGATTTCCATCAACGGCCATCGAACTGCACTTACAGCGACCTTTTTCGAATTTGATTTGGACATAACTCCAAATCCAACCGTTAGATTTCAAATTTCTAATATTCGTTAGAAAGCTCTTTTCGATACGAACCCAACGGTTCCGGTTTTAGGAGAATCCGACGGTCGGATCTCCCGTAATGTCCGTTTGAAATAAATGGTCGAAATTCACGAACTGCCACGGCGCGGCGCGTTCTATTCAAGCCATTATATTATATATATAATATATATAATATATATTTCGTCGATTTCTATTTAAAACGAATTTTATAAATCGTTTTAAATTCGTTTCAAAAACAATTTCAACTTCCATTTCAATTCAAATCAAAATTGAATTTTTTTCTTATAAATATGTTTTAAAATTCATTTCTATTCAATTCAAATTTCAATTCAATTTGAATTCATTTTCAATTCAATTCGAATTCGTTTTCAATTCAATTCGAATTGGTTTCCTATTCGATTCAATTCAAATTCGTTATCTATTCAATTCAATTCAAATTCGTTATCTATTCAATTCAATTCAAATTCAATTCCTTTTCTAATTAAATCAAATTCGTTTCGAATTTAATCGATATAAATATCGTTCGCGTCAAAATGGCGCATGTCTAATCAACATGGCTTTATATTCAACAAATGGATCTATATTTCTTTCACTACACGACTCTATATCTTTGTCAACACACGACTAATCTCAACGAATGAGTACCGTCCACGTGTGACTATTTTTTTATTTAATGTATTTTATAAAAATTATGGTATCTATCGTTTGATTTAAAATCAGACTCCAACCGTAAACTAGTAAGAGAACGATTCCCTGAATATTAACTTCGAAGGCCGAAACCAACATCAGATCAATATCCAGGAGACCACTCATCTTATCTATTTTCCAGTTAGTTTCTAATTTCAAATATGATAAAGATGTAAATTTTATTGATAAAATATTTCGTTCAACACATGACTAATCTCAACGGATGAGTACGGTCAACACATGAACCTTTATGTTATAGTGATAAAGATATAAATTTTATTGTTAAAATATTTCGTTCAACACATGACTAATCTCAACGGATGAGTACGGTCAACACATGAACCTTTATATTATAATATTCTTTATTTTCTAAATTGGAATGAGGCCCAATCAATTACCATATAGCGTTAACTATATGGATTCCATACAACACATGTATATAATAGCAACGATAAATAATCAACCATCATCCAAAGTGCACCACACTGTATAAGCATCAAATATAAATATCTAACGCTTATAACAGCCTGTCGATCCATCGATCGACATACAACTAATTATTGGGATTAGTGTATGTCGTATTTCATCCCAATACCCGTGTGGGGTTTCAAACAATCAAACACAGATTTTATTTGTGCAGTTGGGCGATGTGTAAAATTTATCGTCCCAATCATTGTCCTTCAAGTAGGTGTACATAAACAAACCGTCCGGTTTGCAAATGAATATTTATTTATTCACATTCACGTTAAAAAATATATTTTTAACGATAAAATATTTTATTTTAACACATGAATTTTTATTCAGTTCATTTACAAAATAAAAATGATGTTTTTAGTTTTCTAACTTATTTTAGAAAATTTCGACGGCATGACGGCACGATACTAGAAATGGGACAAGGCCTAGCCTTATCCCCGGTCTAGTGAAGGCCCACGCCATTCACACATCAATCAAATCCATTCCATTTCACCAAACAATTCAATTCAAACCAAATAAACTAACCAACTACACAACCAAACAATTTAAGAAACAAGCCATCCATGGTCTATGGATGACGGGTGCCGGGTGCTACTAAACACCGTCTGCATCCTAGTATATATATATATATATATATAACTAGAAAAAGAAATTAAAGAGTGAGAAATTCTCACCAATATATATCCTAACTCCACGGCACTTCAAATGTAGAAGTCTTCGTCATTCTCGCCTTTTGTCGCTTTCGTTGCTCGTAGCCACTACATATATAAATATCGAATTTTTACTTTGCTATTCAATATATAAAAATCGAATTTTTACTTCGCTATTCAATATAGAAAAATCTAATTTTTACTTTGCTATTCAATATATAAAAATCAAATTTTTATTTTGCTATTCAATATATAAAAATTGAATTTTTACTTTGCTATTCAATATATAAAAATTGAATTTTTACTTCGCTATTCAATATATAAAAATTGAATTTTTACTTTGCTATTCAATATATAAAAATTGAATTTTTACTATAGATAAAAATCATATCTTTCTTTGAATAAAAATCTCACCTTCATGAATATAAAAATTCAACTTTTATATTATTGAAAATCATTTCTTTTTGCTATGAAAAATCGCCTCTTTACAATGATAAAAATATCGTCTTTAAAATGGTAAAAATATCCGATCTTTCCATAGTTAAAAATCAAACTTTTCAAAGTCAAAAATCAAATTCCTTCATAGTTTAAAAACCAAATCTTTTATAGTTTAAAAAACAAATCTTTTATAGTTTAAAAATCAAATATTTTATAGTTTGAAGATCTAATCTTTTCTATTTTAAAAATCTCCGCCTTTTTACTTAGTTAAAAATCAATTTTAAAATCAAATAAATTTCAGTTTTCAAATCAAATAAAATCATTTTTAAAATCAAATAGAACGATAACTGAAAATTGAAAAATAAAATAAAATAAAATAAAATAACTTACAGTAAAATTTTCTAGGGTTTCAGGGCATCGAAGGGGGTGTGTGGGGCGTCGATCTTCAGGTGGGAGGCGGGGAGGTGGTCGAGGGGGTGCGGGAGGGGGGGTGTCGGTTGCGGTGGTCTTCAGCAGCAGGGTGGTGGCGGTTTTGGGGGCTCCGGGCTTTGGTGGCGACGCGAGGCAGGGGGGCTGTCTGAGGCGGCAGCGCGATTGCTGAGGGGGGGCGCCTCGCGCGGTGGTCCGCGCCGCTGGGGGGGGGGGGGTCTCCCTCTCGATCGCTTCTCTTATTTTTTTTTGTTTTGAAAAATCGATTAGTAACGGGGGGCCAATCTGAAGAAGATAAAGGGGAGAGGGTTATTTTTTATTTATTTAATTATTTTATTATGAAAAAGTTGACTTTTACATACGAACTCGAAACGAGGCCCACCGCCTGTCGTCCATAGCTAATTACCCCCATTCTGAACACAATGGGATATGTATCGTAGGCTGATTCGATCGTTTCGATCAGTTTTCGTCAAAATCGACATATAACTCTATATATTGATTTTAAACGCGCATTTCAATTTACTAGGGTCGCATACTAACTTGAAAAATTCCAGAAAAATATTTTCTAACTTTGTATTGACGATACGGTCCTAACAAAACTAGTTTCGTCGAATTCTGAGACCGTTAGAAAAATGGCCAATTTCCAGTCTATTAAAATCAACTGAAAATGGTCAAACGCGTTTTTCTTTTCCACGCTCACATATTGATTCGAAAAATTATGAAATTTGGAATCTAGCAATGACTTAACATCACGGACCCAACAAAAGTGGTTTCGTCGAAATCTGAGGTCGTTTGCAAAATTCTCATTTTTAAGGGCCTGAATTCCATAGCGACTATTCAGAATTTTCAACTGGACATATCTTTTGATTCCCGCTATGAAATTTTGATTTTTCGGATTCGTTGGAAAGATATTCCCAATTAGATCCCATTAGTTTTGGTTTCACTAAAATCCGGTTTGTTTTGCACCCGGAACATTCAATTGAAGTTTGAAATCGAATTATCGAACTACCGCGCCATTTTCAATTCTATTTATAATTATAAATAATTATTTATATTCTAGCGACGACGTATATAATATATACGTTCGTATTATATTCAAAATAAATTTCTCAACGATATTATTTAAAATAATTCATTTTAAATATTCGAAACTCGCTAAAATTGCCAAAATAAAAATTTTAAACTGGCTCGCATTTCCGGGTTGTTACATTTTATAATGAATATCGAAAGTGATTTCAAAATCTGATTTTTTGAAAAGAATTGAAATTCGAATTGAATATAAATGAATTCGAATTAAAATTGAATAGAAATGAATTCGAATTAAAATTGAATCGAATTGAAATTTAATATAAATGAATTCGAATTGAAATTGAATTGAATTGAAAATGAACTGAAAGTGAATTCAAAATCGATTTGAATTGAAATCAATTTGAAATGAATTTAAAACGAATTTATATTGGAATATTCAATTTTGATTTGAAATTGAATATAAAGTTGAAACCATTTTGAAAATGAATTTAAAACGATTTATAAAATTCGTTTCGAAAGGAAATCGACGAAGTATATATTATATATATAATATAATGGCCTGAATAGAACGCGCCGCGCCGCGGCAGTTCGCGAATTTCGACCATTGACTTCGAACGGATATTACGGGAGATCCGACCGTCGGATTCTCCTAAAACCGGAACCGTTGAGTTCGTATCGAAAAGAGCTTTCTAACGATTATTAGAAATTAGAAATCTAACAGTTGGATTTGGAATTATGTCCAAATCAAATTCTAAAAAGGTCGCTGTAAGTGCAGTTCGATGGCCGTTGATGGAAATCGACTGTACGGGCCTTGATAAAATTATTAAAAATAGTAATAATTTATGTAAAACCATAAGAAATGATTTGGGAAAAATTGGGATGAAAAACTCCATATTTGAAAAGATAAAAATAGATTTTTATCGAAATGAACTAGTTTTGAACTAGAATTATAATTCTATTTATTTTTAAATAAATAAATCGAATTTGAAATGGTTTTGAAAATAACCAGAATTTCCAATGATTGCATTGGAATGGATTTCAATCGAAATTGTCTTCGGAATATTACGATGTTGGATTTCGTGATTATACAGATGTTGTTATGGAAATTTGAAAGATATAGATATATATATCGTTATTTCCAATACGATATTTGTTAGTCGTAGAATTTGATATTGAATATAAGCCGGTATATTTTCTATTTAGAGCCTGGTGTTTAATATCAAATATGATTTGGGTTTGTAGTGAATGGTGTCTTCATTAACACTGTTCTTGAACCCAGTTGAGAAAAGATTAAATCTTTTTATTTAGATTTAATGAAGTGTACCAATTAAATAATATTTAATTGGAATTGAATTGATATTGATTTTTGGGTTTATCGTGAACAGTGTTTTGAATAACACTTGTTCTTTAACCCGATAATTAATGGAATGGGATTTTGGGTTGTCGTGAACGGTATCTTCAATAATACTGCTCTTAGACCTAAAGGAGTTAAGAAAATCAGAAACTAATTGGAGATTAGTTAAGTTGAATGGTTTCAGAGGTATTGATCTGATGTTGGTTTCGGCCTTCGGGGTTAATACTTAGGGAATTGCTCACTTGCTAATTTACGGTTAGGGACTGATTGAAATGTAATGTGATTTTGGGTTTATCGTGAACCGTGTTTTAAATGACACTGATTCTTCAACCCAGTTAAAGATTAAAACTAAGTGGAGTTTTAATGAATCTTTAATTAGATTGAAATGATCGAGAATGGAGTATCACCAGTTTTGCTCCAGGCGATAGTTAAATCTTTAATTAGATTTAAACGTGAAATGGTAATTAAATTTACCGATAACACCGTGGTGTTAGATATGAAGTATATCCAGTTTTACTTCATGGGAAGAATAGGTTGGGATTGGGAAATTAAAACAAATGATTACTTCGGTAAGGTTCGTTAATCCCGACTAGTTGAATCGAAATTCGAAAGTAGATTAAAGAATAAATCTTAATGATTTATCTTTGATAAAATTAATAGGAACCTTTCTCTATGAATGTGAAATTTAGAAACTAACTGTCGGTTAGCTAAGCAGAACGGTTTTCTGGATATTGATCTGATTTTGGTTTCGGCCTTCGGGGTTAATATTTGGGGAATTATTCTCTTGTTAATTTACGGTTAGTGACTGATGAATTGGAATGAGGCGTATGTTGTGTTTGTGTAACACTTGTTTATTATATACGCGAGTTATTCGGAAAGACCGGGTTTATCCCATTCTGAATAACTGATACGACGATAAGTCGAAGATGAAGACGGTGGTCGAGGACCGGAGGTCTTCACGCTGTTTGGGTGATTACTGATGATCTTGATTGGGATGTACACCCAAGAAGATGGAAACAGTTGGTGATCGTCCAGACGTACATGGAGATCGATGGATATGCAGGGTACTAGGTGCCTCCGGTTTCGTTCAGACCCAGAACGGACTCAGAACGGACTTGTAATGGACTGCGTGTCTGACATTGGATTTTAGTCTGTGTGATTGATCTCTATTAAATATATATCTGTTTGGCGGCAAAGAATTTATTCTCTTGCTTAACGCCCTTCTCTGAGACGTACGAGCTCAGGGGTTATATACTGATGGATATCAAACGCATGGAGTGAATTGCCTGTGTGGCATGCTAAGATGCAAATGATCAAGGCTTCTGTTGAAAAGCAAAGTCTTGTGGTTGATGATCGAAGCACGGCCTTTGTGGCGTAGCTTTGTGTAACGTTTACTTCGCGAGTTTCGCACCCCGGTTGTGAACCAAAAACGGGAGAAGGACCTCAGGGAGGGCATGCGTTTCTTTCTAGCTAGGGTGGTGTCAGTGACCTACCAGCCCTGACATTATATACTTTTCACCTGTGTGGTTGTTGCTGTTGCGAGGCGCCTCGGTTAGATCGGACGATCCGGGTCCGATGGAGCCATTCGTTGGCTCATTTACGCCCCAAAGGGCGGAGAAACGCAGTGTTCAGGCATTTTAATCCACATCGGTGGACCAGCCCTGTTGCTCCAAGGGCCTACCTGAGTCTGGGTCCTGAGGCTCGGGCTAGAGAGTCTCGAATCGGTTGAGGACTATCTTTTGCCTCGGTTCATAGATGGAAATCCAATTTCCAAATATGTGACATTTGCGGTTTTATTTGTAGAACCTAGTATGGCGACATAGTGGGATGGGGTGCTTATGCCGTCTATGATTGATACTTATGATTTGAAGTTGTTTTATACACTATGCACTTATAATAGTATCAAATGATTTGTTTTAAACGTATCAAGCATTCTTGGCTATTATAAGGTAAAAACCCTATCCTCCGGCTTGCATTGCATTGTGTGATGGGAACTGGGTCTTATAATAGCTTCATTTTTCTTTATTTAGCATTGCGCTATTTGTTTTATGCACTGGTTTTCTTGGGAGGAAACCCGTTCCGTGTTATACGGCGTGGTCCCTTGACTTGCCTAACTTTAAAATAAAGATTAATAACTGTTTTAGTTCTCACACCAGTCCCATGACTGACCTGGAGTTTATTGTTTTGACCTAAACTCTGGGTGCCCTTATTTTCGACACAGGCAGCTAGTAGTTTTGGTTTTGCAGATTTATATTCACAGGATCCTGGTTTACAGCTGGAACGATATCCGGAAAGCTTTGTATCCGTATATCTCATTCTAGTTGTGTATTGTATTATTTTCCGCTGCTATGTAATGTATTGTAATCTCTGATATTTTTCTATGTAATATTTATTCATATTATACTCTGTATATTCTTGTATTCTGATGAATTTGTTGTAATTAACAACGAAATGTTCTTCCGTTTGCGTTCTATTTTGTCGTGTTCTCAAAACAATTCGTTCTTCCTCATCTCTTCGGAGACCGGGGAAGTTCGGGTCGTTTCAGGAGAATCCGACGGTCGGATCTCCCATAATGTCAATTTGAAGTCAATGGTCGATGTTCGCGAACGGTTGTCGCGCGACGCGTTCTATTCAGGCCATTAAATATATATAATATATATTATATATATTTCGTTGATTTCCATTTAAAACGTACTTTATAAATTCGTTTTAAAATGATTCCCACTTTCATTTCAATTTTAAATCAAAATCGAATACTCCTTATCATTATAATATTTAAATGATAATATTTTCAAAATATCTGATTTTGAAATCTTTTCCTTTTTTATATTCATTATAGAAATGAATAAAATCGATATAAATATCGTTAAAATGGCGCAAATCTAACCAACAAGGCTTCACACATTTCAATATCTTCGTGTCCATCCCAAATCGGACATCAAAATTATATTTTAATATTTTACTGAATATTATTTTAAAATATTCCTTCTTTTAAAATATTAATTATTCGTTATTTTAAAATATTCCTTCTTTCTGAATTGGAATTAGACACAGTCAATTACCATATAAAGTTATTTATATGAATTTCATACGCACATGTACACAACAAAAATTGTACACAATCAACCATCATCCAGAGTGCATTACACAACTGCATAAGCATTAAATATAAATAATTAATGCTTACAACAGTCTGTTAACCAATCGATTGACATACAGCTAAACATTTAGGATTAGTGTACGTCAAATATCATCCCAATACCCGTGTGGGGTTTCAACCAACAAATACTGAATATTATTCGTCCAGTTAGGCGATGTGTAAAATTTATCGTCCCAATCAATATCAGTTAAATGGGTGTACATTAAAAAATCGTCAGATTTGTAAATGAATATTTATTTTCATTTCAGGAGAATTTTATGTCGTTCACATATACATTAAAAATTATACTTTTAACGATAAAATATTTATTTCAATATGTGAATATTTTTTCATACATTCAATAAAATGATACTTTTATTATTCAAAATTTTTATTCAACAGTTCATATATACATTAAAAATTATATTTTTAATGAATAAATATTTATTTCAGAAAATTTCGGCATTATAACGGCAAGATATTAAAACTGGAGTAATGTCTAGCATTACACCTCTCCTGATACTAGCTCGCGCCATACAACTGCAACCTAGAATATTTTTAACTGTAAAATAATTGGAGTGAGAAGAAGTTCTCACCATCGGTTTCCACTCCGCCATCTCCATCGCGTAGTATTCTTCACCGTGATTCCTACGCAATTCGTTTCAAACAGTTTATATTAAAAATCACATTTTTAACAATGCTATTTCTATTATAAAAATCCCATTTTTAACTCTATGATATTATATATAAAAATCACATTTTAAAATCAAATCTATTTATATAAAAACTCACATTTTTATAAATTCTATCTCATTATAAAAATCACATTTTTATAAATCGTGTTCACAAATAAAAGTCACATTTTTATAAAATGTTATATAAATTAAAAATCATATTTTTTATTTTAAAGCTATATATATAAAAACAATATTTTTATTTTGAAGCTATATATATATAAACCATATTTTTATTTTAAAGCTATATATATATATAAACTATATTTTTTTTAAAAGCTATGTATATAAAAACCATATTTTTATTTTAAGGTTATATATATCAGATTTAAAAAAAACAATGTTATTTTCTATAAAAATTTAATTACATTTTACTTATTAAATTAATTAAACCAATTACACAAAAAATAAAAAAACTAATAAAAACTCACTGTTAATTGATTTCTGCCTTGAACCCAAATCGAGCCGCCCTCATTCTCTAGGGCTTCAGCCCGCGCCTTCCGCTATGACCGGAACGAGATCCAATGGTGCCACGAAGAGCGTTGCCGAGAGAGCCACCAATGCATGCGTCAGTGGCGAATTCGGTGGTGGAGAGTTGCCTGAAACGGCGCTCGAACTGGATGAGTTTAAGCTCCAAAATCTAACGCCTCGTCAATTGAAAATCGATCACCGCCATTTAGTGTGGAGATCTCGATGTGCTCAATGATTTTGCATTTATAATCTTTTGCTAATTCTTTGTGGATTTGAAAAAAAAGGGTGGATTGAATCGAAGAAAACCTCCATTGATTTCCTAGAGGTGAGTTTTTTTAGTTTCACCGTGGAGTGAGAAAGTGTAGGGTTGTTGACCTTTTGACCATAAATATTTATTTATTTAATTAATTTAATTCCAAAAATCTTTGTTTATTAACCCGATCTCCAAATCGAACCCAATGACTGTCGCCCCTAGCTAAATACCCTCATTCTGGACACAATGAGATATGTTTCATAAGCCAGTTTGGCTGTTTCAGTCAGTTTTTCTTTAAATTAAAATGTAAATTAATATACCGAATTTTTAACGTACATTTTAATTTTTTGGGGCCACATACTGACTCCAAAAATTACAGAAAAATTATATCTAGCTTTGTTTTGATGATATGGTCCTAACAAAACTAATTTCGATAAATTTGGAGTTCGTTTGAAAAATGGCCATTTTCTGGTCGATCCAATTTAAATTGAAACTGACCAAACATGTTTAAATTTACAACGCTCACATATTAATTTCAAAAATTATAAAAATTGGAATATAGCAATAATTTGACATTCTGGATCCAACAAAAGAGGTTTCCTCAAAAATGGAGGTCGTTTGCAAAATGGCTATTTTTCAGGCCATATATAATTTAAAAATATATTAAATTCCATAATGACTATTTTAAATTTTAAACTGGAAATAACTTTCAATTTATATTATGAAATCTCAGTTTTCACATTCGTTAGAAAGATATAATTAAACAAATTCAAATATTTCTATTTTCACGGAAATCCGATTTATTTTGAATCCTATGCATTCATGTGAAATTTGAAATTTGAAATCGAATTTTCAAACTACCAATTTTCAAACTACCGTGCGATTTCAGGCTCATTTTATAATTAAAATAAATTTATATGTTCTAACTTCGATTAAAATAAATTTTTATTCGTTATTATTTAAAATAAATCTTTTTAAATCCTCAAAATTCATTAAAATAGCGAAAATAAAAATTTTAAAATGGTTCTGAAAATCCGGGTTGTTACACACCCTCTCCATTTGCCCATCCATTTGAGGATGATACACTGTGTTAATATTTAATTTTACCCCCAAGGTTGTCAACAATGCATGTAATAACCCGGATTTTTAGTATCAGAATATTTAATTTATTTAAATATGAATGTGATTGAATTAGAAGATGAATAACTTGAATTCAGAATATATATGTTATTTAATATAACTAAATCGTGAAATAGTAATTACAATAAGTTAATGACCCTTTAATCACTTATTAACTTGATAACATTATATCTAGCTCGTACGAAGTCCAATCGACGAATCGTCAATTGCGTTGGGATCGTGTTGAAGTATACGCATTGGAAGTGGATTGGAATCATTCCGAGGAGTTTGGGATTTTATCTAATTTCAAATAGCCATTTGAAATTAGATAAAATAGCGTAAAATCGGCGTTTGAATGGATGGTGAGTTAAACTCATGCTCATTGTTATACTATTGCACCGTATAATATAACTGACTGTTATTTACATATTTATATGTACAGTTGATTGATTGGATGATTTATTGATTTATTGGTGGTTAGCAATATGATTGTTACTGTATTTATATTCATATGACGTTATATGAATTGATTATGCACTAAACCTGACTGTGGACCCCACTGATTATATAACGTTGTAATATGTGAAATTATCATGAAGTAAATATATTATTTTATATAGTATATTGAGTTTGTCTATTTCCTACAATTTGGTGTGTTTGGCATAGCTGGATTGAATTGGGAAATTATACGAAAAGGAACAGGAATTGGGAAACAGAAAGAAATGGTTCTGGAATAAAACAGTCTTATACATTCTTTTATTTTAAAACCAATTTTAGCTATTTTATTATATATACCTTTTTATCTCTTTTATTTTAAACCTATTTTTAACTTAATTAATTTATCCTTTTATTTAAAATCTATTTTCAAGTTAATTTACTGTATATATATTTTGAAATGAAATAAGCCTGTTTTATAAGATTTAAAGATATTGGATTATAACATGCCCGTTATAATCAATGTTCTAGACATCACTAGTATTTTAGCTTATGGAATATTTATCGATATTTACATCTTTAAAGGAATATTTTAAAGATGCGGATAAATATAGAAATGGTTTTGGGTTTGTCGTGATGATGTGTTATTTACCATCGTCTTTAACCCGCTCGGATTATATCATCGAAGTTCGTATAACTGAATCTTTAAACGAGCGTTTAAAGATGATTATAATAAGGAATTGTTTTGGGTTTGCTGTAAAGAGTATTTTAGTAACACTTGTTTTTAAACCCCTAAAATATAGTTAAACTAAAATATATTGTATAACGAGTTTGAATATACTTAGATCTTTAAATGATTGATTTTAGAGATAGAAACAAGTATAGGGTTCTTTCAAGATAAAGGTAAGGAATAAGGCGTTTAACTTATAAAAGGGAAGAGGTTCTTTATTAAACAATGGTTTTAACCTCTTTGATTATGTTTTAAGAAATCATAGAAATGAATTGTGGTTAATTTATACCGAAGGGATAAGTATATGAATAGGTTTTGAAATATTAAAGTTAAAAAGGAACTCTTGGAATTGAATTGTGATTATACTTATACCGAACGAATAAGTATATTAATACCTTTTTAAGTGCTAAGACTAAAAAGAGATAAATAATCAATAGAATATATACATATACACCTTTTATACGTATGAGTTGAATATATACACTAGTATATAAAGGAATATTAATTGAGTATTAGTTATTGATTAATAAAATGAAGTCTTATTGGATGAATGAAATCTTATTTGACAAATGAAGTTTTATTAGTTACAAGAAGTTTTTACTAATAAAGGAGTTTTAATTAATGAAATGTTAATTAAATGGGAAAGGGATTAGAAGACGTTTATATGAGTTAACCATTCTTCAACTATTTTCATGCTTCATGATCTTGATAGCGCCTTGAATGTTTATTCGTTTGTTATGAAAATTAAGTGGGGCTATTTTCCATATACAATCGTCAAGTGTGTGAATTATAGTCAGTTTCGACTATAGAACTTGACCTTAAATTTAGTGACTGGTTTTGAGGAGACCGGGATTGGTAAGTGTTCCACTTATCGAAAAGCACTCCAAAATTAGTATATGGGTTCTATGTTTTGGAAGTGGCTAGGAAGTGAAGTCTGTATGGGGATTCGAGATCTGTTGAGATACTCGAACACATATAGCGATTCTAAAATTTATAAAGGAATATATGTGTGATTTCAAAATCTAGTGAAGTATTGGAATCCATTGTGATTGCAAGATTTGTGAAGGAATCTATGTGTGATTCCAGGATCCATTTAGCTGCAGGATTTCATCTGGGAATCCTTGTTCTGTTCGAGTGATGAAGACTCGTGTGAAGATGTCGAATGAAACCTCGACATCGTATATGGCGAAAGGCAGAGTAGGCTGCGTGATCTGGAGCTTTGCTAACCCATGGAAGGATATGTTGACTCCATATCCAGACTATGCTTATAGATGTTGCGCGCGGGGAGTTGGATATATTTGGTTCCACGTGGTGCACACCAGTGTTTTCATGCGTGGGCCATTCATGTTTACCTCATGGTATATTTTATCTAAAGATATACGACGCTCGGAAGGTAGTTTCTGGTCCTTGTGGATGGAGTTTGGATCCGGCTTGATTCAGAGAGATCTCCATGGAAAATCCAATATGCGAACATGCCTTATCGGTTTTGTTTGTACACTTAATAGTTGTCGAATGTAGCCAATGTAACCATTCCTTCTATGTGATTTATTTATATTCTACGCCCTAGACATTATCTAATATATAATTATACTTCTCCTAATAAATGGTTGGATTTATTGAGGGGATAACCGTTACGGACATGCGTACGGCCTCAGAATGTATAGATATGTGTTACTTAAATGTTGAGTTATCTCACGCGGTTGCCAGCCTGACGTAACAACCCAGAAAATCAGAACCAATTAAAATTTTTATTTTGGAAATTTTAATGAATTTTGAATATTTAAAATGATTTATTTTAAGTAATAACGACTAGAAATATATTTTGAATAGAATTAGAACGTATAAATTTATTTAAATCGAAGTTAGAATATAAATATTTATTTTAATTATAAAAGGAATTGAAATTGGCGCGGTAGTTTGAAAATTCGATTTCAAACTTCAATTGAATGTACAGGATTCAAAATAAACCGGATTTTAGTGAAACCAAAAATATTTGAATCTATTCGAAAATTTCTTTCCAACGAATCTGAAAAATCCATATTTCATAGCGGGAATAAAAAGTTATGTCCAGTTGAAAATTCAGAATGATCGCTATGGAAATATAGCCCTTAAAAATAGCCATTTTGCAAATGACCTCCGTTTTCGATGAAACCACTTTTCTTGGATCTGGAATGTCAAATTATTGCTGGATTCAAATTTTCATAATTTTTGGAATCATATGTGAGCATGGCGAATTTAAACATGTTTGGTCATTTAATTCGACTTTAATCAACTGGAAAATGTCCGTTTTTCAAACGGTCTCCAAATTTGATGAAATTAGTTTTGTTAGGACCATATTGTCAATATAAAGCTAGATATAATTTTTCTGGAATTTTCGGAGTTCGTATGTGGCCCCAGTAAATTAAAATGTTCATTTGAATTTAAAATATAATTATTTATATTTTAAATTTAGCGGAAACTGATTGTAACAGTCGAATTGGCTTATAGGTCATATCCCATTGTGTTCGAAATGGGGGCATTTAGCTAGGGGCGATAGTCGTTGGGTTCGATTTGAAGTTTGTAGCATTAAACTAGTATTTAATTGATTTAAATAATAAAATATTATTAAAATATATTATATATTTATAAATTTTCCTAAAAACCTAGCCTCATAACGCCGCCGCCGCCTTTCATCGGCTGGAAGGCCAAAATCGCTCCCTCCTTCTCATCGACTTTACTCTCCATCCACGCAATTGTTTGACGGTCTTCCAAAGCCATTTTGAAGAGGAGCTCAGGTTCTACCGATCCTACGGTGGAAGTGGTGTCTATGTTCGTCATTGGGAAGAAATCAACGGGGGAAGTGGCAGTGTTCAAGTCAAAATTGGGGAGCCTAGGGAGTTTCGACTCCGGCCACGTTGTGGGAGGAGGAAGCTCGTGCGAACGGGCAATTGAGGGGGAGGGGTCGATCAACCTTTGGTTGTCGGAACTGGCGATGGCGTCGGTCTTTCATTTTGAAGAGGGATGCGGTTTTGTACAGGTGGTGGGGGAAGAAGGATAATTAGAGGGGTAATTAAGGGTAGAAATTAATTAATTAATTGAATTTTTGTAATGCAATGTTTAAAAATCAATAACTTCGTCGTACGAGGTCCAAATCGCACGAAACTGGATCCATTGCGATCTTGGGGACGAGAGCTTCACAACGAGCCTGACCGGGTTCAATTTGGAGCACACTAGAATTTTAGACAAACTCAGACCCGAACGGTGGTGAAATTCAGAAATAAAAGAGCCAATGTGAGAACTTCTCACTAAAATTACTTCTGTACAGCTATTTATTTTATAACTGCATATATGAACTACTCCCCGTCGTCCACAAACCATGGATGACTTATTTGATTGTATTCTATGTGAAAATTGACTATGATGTGAAATGAACTGTATAAAATATTCGTGTGTTGAATAAAATATTTGAACAATAAAAATATTATTTTTATTGTATAAATGAACTGTATAAAATACTCATATGTTGAGTAAAATATTATCTCGTTAAAAATATAATTTTTAACGAGTAAATGAAATGAAAATAAATATTCATTTACAAACCGAACGATATGTTTATGTACACCCATTTGACTGATTTTGATTGAGACGATATATTTTATACATCGCCCAACTGCACAAACAATATTCAGTGTTTGTTGATTGAAACCCCACATGGGTATTGGGATGATATTTGGCGTACACTAATCCCATTTGTTTAGTAGTATGTCAATCGATTGGTTGACAGGCTGTATAAGCATTAATTATTTATATTTAAATGCTTATCCAGTTGTAAATTACACTTTGGATGATGGTTGATTGTTTATCATGGTTGTTATATACATGTATTGTATGAAATCCATATAAATAAAATTATATGGTAATTGACTATGTCTGATTCCAGTTCAGAAAGAACGAATATTATAAAATAACAAATATTTTAAAATAATGAATATTTTAAAATAATATTCGGAAAAGAATCAAAATATGATTTTGATGTTCGATTTGGGATGGACACGAATATAATTAAATATATAAAGCCGTGCTGATTAGATTAACGCCATTTTGACGCGAACAATATTTATATCGATTTTATTCATTTTTATAATGAATATCAAAAAGGAAATGATTTCAAAATCTGATATTTTGAAAATATTATCATTTATATAATATAATGATAAGGAAAATTAAATTTTGATTTAAAATTAAATTTTGATTTAAAATTGAAACATGAAGTTATAATCGTTTTAAAACGAATTTATAAAATACGTTTTAAATGGAAATCGATGAAATATGTATAATATATATATTAAATGGCCCGAATAGAACACGCTGCGCAGCGACCGTTCGTGAATTTCGACCATTGACTTCGAATTGATGTTACTGGAGATCCGACCATCGGATTTTCCTAAAACTAGAACAGTTGGGTTTGTATCAAAAAGAGATTTCCAACGAATATTAGAGATTTGAAATCTAACGGTTGGATTTGGAATTATGTCCAAATCAAATTTGGAAAAGGTCGCTGTAAGTGGAGTTTGATGACCGTTTATGGAAATCAACTGTACGGGCCTTGATAAAATTATTAAAAATATTAATAATTTTTGTAAAATCATAATAAATGATTTGGAAAGAATTGGGATGAAAAATTCCATATTTGAAAAGATAAAAATATATTTTTATCGAAATGGACTAGTTATGAACTAGAATTATAATCCAATATTTTTAAATAAATAAACTGGATTTGAAATGGTTTTTAAAAATAACCAAAATTTCCAATATTTGAATTGGAATGGATTTGAATCGAATTATCTATGGAATATTTCGATATTGGATTCCGTGATTATACGGACATTGTGGAGGAATTTCGAAGATATATATATATATATATTGTTATTCCCAATACGATATTTGTTGGTTTCAGAATTTGATATTGAATATAAGCCGATATATTTTCTATTCAGAGCCTTGTATTTAATATCAAATTGGATTTTAGGTTTGTCGTGAATGGTGTCTTCATTAGCACTGTTCTTAAACCCAGTTGAGAAAAGATATAAATCTTTTTATTAAGATTTAATGAAGCTTATCGATTAATTAACATTTAATTGGAATTAAATTGAAATTGGTTTTTGGGTTTATCGTGGACGGTGTTTTAAATAACACTTGTTCTTTAACCCGATTAACAATGGAATGAGATTTTGGGTTTGTCGTGGATGGTATCTTTAGTAAAACTGTTCTTAAACCCAATGAAGTTAAGGAAATTAGAAACTAACTGGAGATTATCTAAGTTGAATGGTTTCCTGGGTATTGATCTGATGTTGGTTTCGGCCTTCAGGGTTAATACTTAAGGAGTTGTTCTCTTACTAATTTACGGTTAGAGACTGATGGGATGGGGTCTTCAGTAACACTGTTCTTAAACCCCATGTGACAAGAATAAATCTTTTAATTAAGATGCAGAGAAGAATTACCAATTAATTAACATTTAATTGAATTTGAAATGGAATGTGAATTAGGTTTATTGTGAACTTTGTTTTTAACGGCATTCGTTCTTTAACCCGATTTACAATGAAATGTGATATGGAATTTATAAATCTTTTTTGGTTAAAATTTAAAGGAGATTTTCCAAAGTAAAGTTTTCCAATTTAGTACAATAAATTGGAATGGAATGGAATTCGATTGGATAATAATCGAAGTGAGCTTCCATGGAGGAAGACTGTTAATATATATATGGAATTTAAAAGGCTTTGCCATTATTCCAGTTATATTATCGGTTGGATATGGAAGTTTATATCGATTATATATATATTGATCTATTTTCCGTGAAGATACCATAATTAATGGAATGTGATTGGGGTTTATCGTGGACTGAATTTTAAATGACGTTTGTTCTTTAACCCAGTTAAAGATAAGATTAATTTCTTAACTTTGAAAAATCATTAAGTAATGATTTTTGAGATTAAAACTAAATTAGAGTTTTAATGAATCTTTAATTAGATTTGAATGCGAAATGGTAATTCATTTTACCGATAACACCATGGTGTTAGAAATGAAGTATTACCAGTTTTGCATCATGGGATGAATAGGTTGGGATTGGGAAATTAAACAAATGATTACTTCGGTAAGGTGCGTTAATCCCGACTAGATTGGATAAACCTTAATTTGGTTTGAATTGATATCCAAAGGAAGATTAAAGAATAATTTTAAAAATTTATCTTTGATAAAATTAATGGGAACCTTTCCCAAAGTATAAGAATATTAGAATAAAGGAATATTTTGGATTGGATGAGGCGTATGTTATGTTTTTATAGCACTTATTTATAATATACGCGAGTTATTCGGAAAAACCGGGTTTATCCCATTCTGAATAATTGAATCGGCGATGAGTCGATGATGAAGACGGTGGTTGAAGATCGGAGGTCTTCACATCGCTTGAATGATTACTGATGTCTTGATTGGGTTGTACACCCAAGACAAGGTAATAAGTGGCGATCGTCTAGACGTACTTGGAGATCGTCCGTATATGTGAGGACCTCTCGCCTGCATTGGAAATATGGGACGAGGAATAAGGTGCCTTCGGTTTTGTACAGACCCAGAACGAACTTGTAAATGGATTGTGTGTCTGACATTGGATTTCATTCTGTGTGATTGATAGACATCAGTTGCATAGCGTGAATTGCCTGTGTGGCATGCTGAGATGCAAATGATCAAGGCTTCTGTTGAAAAGCAGAGTCTTGTGGTTAATGATCAAAGCACGACTTCAATATAGCATATCTTTGTGTATAGCGTTAATTCGTGAACCTCACACCCCAATGTGAATCAGAAACGGGAGAAGGATTCTGGGAGGACATGTGTTTCCTTCTAGCTAGGAGTGGTGTCGGGGTTTTGCAAGCCCTGACATTTTACTTATGTGGATGATGGATAGAGAGGCGCCTCGGTTATATCGGTCATTGTGGTGTCGATGGATGGTTTGGTCGATATATGACCAGTTTACGCCCCATAGGGCAGGGAAACGTATTATTCAGGCATTTTAATCCACTTCGTTTGGACCGACCCTGTGGCTTCTAGGTGCAGTTGTGGCTATTCCTGAGGCTCGGGCTAGACAGTCTCGAAGCGGTAAGGACGATCCCTTGCCTTGGTTCACAGATGGAAATCCAACTTCCAATATGACATGGTGCGGTTTTAATTGTAGAACTAGTATGACGACATAGTGGGATGGGGCACTATGCCGTCTATGATTGATACATTTATATTTGAAGTTGATTTCTTCACTTACAGAAATAATAAAAGATAAATTTCTCGTACCAAGCATATTTGGCTATTATAAGGTAAAACTCTATCCTTCGACTTGCATTACATTGTGTGATGGGATCTGAGTCTTATAATAGCTTCATTGTTCTTTATTTAGCATTGCGCTGTTTGTTTTATGCACTGGTATTCTTGGGGTTAAACCTGTTCCGTGTTATACGGCGTGGTCCCTTGATTTATCTAAATTTAAATCAAGCTCATAATTGTTTTTAGTTCTCACACCAGTCACATGACTGACTTGGAGTTTATTGTTTTAACCTAAACTCTGGGTGCCCCTATTTTCCACACGGGCAGCTAGTAGTTTTGGTTTTGCAGATTTATATTCACAGGATCCTGGTTTACAGCTGGAATGATATTCGGAAAGCTCCGTATCCGTATATTCTTTTCAGTTGTGTTTTGTATTATTTTCCGCTACATTGCTATTTGTAAATCTTTGATATTTATCAAATGTATATTATTTATTCATACTTTGTATATTCTTGTACTCTGATGTAAATTGTTGTAATAAGCAATGAAATGTTCTTCTGTTTGCGTTCTGATTTGTCGTGTTCTCAAACAATCTGTTCTTTCTCTTCTCTTCGGAGACCAGGGAAGTTCGGGTCGTTTCAGTTGGTATCGGAGCTTTGGTTTACAGAGCTCGAGAACAAGGCCTATTAGAACCAAATGAAAGAATTCATCAGAGATTGGATTAGTAATTTCCAATAGGAATGACTCGTTAGAGATAGGATTAGTAGTATCCTATAATGAGTCCGAAGGGTGTTATTTTTAAAATAAAAATGAGAACAAACTTTGTTCCTAAGATTTAAACTTTATAATACGTATTTGAATATTTATTTTATATTAAATTTGGACAATCCAACATATAGAGATTTTAATATACGTCTGATCCACGTGTATTTGAAGCTCAAATATACTGGATGGATATAGAATCACACTCTAGTCACCCGGAGATGGTTCTGATGATCGCTATAGCATCATCAACATTTATGTTCGAGTTTCGAAAGTGGGATTTCTATATATATTTCCAACTGACTGGTGTTAGAACCAAAACTAGATAGGGTCTATTATTATGACTTGCATCAAAAATGGATTTTTACATATATATATATAAATTATGAATTTGAAATGTTAATCAACAAATTGATTGCTGGTTGTATTGTTTGATTATTGGTTTGATTAATTAAAATTTGAAACCATTAAGCCAAATTGAATCAAATGTTGAACCGACTTGAAAATTGTTTGAGATTGCATGCATATACATGTATATACATTGAACAGGTCATAGCAGGGAAGCTAAGCAGAGGAATAAAATTGTATGCCCGAAAAATAGGTACATGTTTACTAATTTTTTGGGTTTGGATAGTTTTATGAGCCGATTAGCCAGCCGCTTGGCTTTTTCTTTTTCTTTTTGAGATGAGAGAGCCTAAGTGGCGGTTTGGAGATTTTCTGGATGCTCCCCGTACAAAGGAGGCTATGGCGAAATTTTTTGAAAATTTAGGGTGTTAGCCAAATTTTTGAAAAATTAGAAATTCTTAGAAACTGAAAAGTTTAAAAATGAAAGCCAGAATGAAAGTTGAGCTGATTAGTTAAACAACTTTCAGCTTCGTTCCTTTTTTAGGATGAAAAGATTTTAAGTGGGGGAGATTGTAACAACCCGGAAAATCAGAACCAATTTAAAATTTTTATTTTGGCAATTTTAATGAATTTTGAATATTTAAAATGATTTATTTTAAATAATAACGACTAGAAATATATTTTGAATAGAATTAAAACGTATAAATTTATTTAAGTCGAAGTTAGAATATCGAAGTTAGAATATAAATATTTATCTTAATTATAAAAGGAATTGAAACTGGTGCGGTAGTTTGAAAATTCGATTTCAAACTTCAATTGAATGTACAGGATTCAAAATAAGCCGAATTTTAGTGAAATCAAAAATATTTTAATCTGCTCGAAAATATCTTTCCAACGAATCTGAAAAATCCAGATTTCATAGCGGGAATAAAAAGTTATGTCCAGTTGAAAATTCAGAATAGTCGCCATGGAAATATAGACCTTAAGAATAGCCATTTTGCAAACGACCTCCGTTTTTGACGAATCCACTTTTGTTGGATCTTGAATGTCAAATTATTGCTGGATTCCAATTTTCATAATTTTTGGAATCAATATGTGAGCGTGGCGAATTTAAACGTGTTTGGTCATTTCAGTTTGAATTTAATCGACTGGAAAATGATCGTTTTTCAAACGGTCTCCAAATTTGACGAAATTAGTTTTGTTAGGACCGTACCGTCAATACAAAGCTAGATATAATTTTTCTGGAATTTTCGGAGTCCGTATGTGGCCCCGGTAAATTAAAATGTTCGTTTGAATTTAAAATATAATGATTTATATTTTAAATTTAGCGGAAACTGATCGTAACAGTTGAATTGGCATACAGGGCATATCCCATTATGTCCGGAATGGGGGCATTTAGCTAGGGGTGACAGTCGTTCGGTTCGATTTGGAGTTTGTAGCATTAAACTAGTAATTAATTGAATTAAATAATAAAACATTATTAAAATATAATATATATATATATATATATATATATTCCTAAAACCCTAGTCTCATAACGTTGCCGCGCCTTTCATCGGTTGGAAGGCCAAAATCGCTCCCTCCTTCTCGTTGACTTTACTCTCCATCCACGAAATTGTTTGAGGGTCTTCCAAAGCCATTTTGAAGAGGAGCTCGGGTTCTACCGAACCAACAGTGGAAGTGGTGTCTATGTTCGTCGTTAGGAAGAAATCAACGGGGGAAGTGGCAGCGTTCGAGTCGAAATTGGGGAGCCTGGGGAGTTTCGTCTTCGGCCAAGTGGTGGGAGGAGGAAGCTCGTGCGAACGGGCATCGAGGGGGAGGGGCCGATCAACCTGCGGTGGCCGGAACTGGCGACGGTGTCGTTCTTTCATTTTGAAGAGGGGTGCGGTTTTGTACAGGCGGCGGGGAAGAAAGATAATGTAACGACCCGAGGAAAAGGTCAACACTTGAGTCTTCGACAACAATACATAAACCCGTATCACTTGCCAAAAACCCAAGTATCGAACCCCCAGATTGTCATGAGAAAGAATTTAGAGGGTGGGAATAGAAAGAAAGAATATTAGGATAGAAGAAAGAAGAAGAACACATCATCAGAATCTCACAGCGGAACGAATAAAAGATAATATCAAATCTCTTTATACAAAAACTGTATATACATACCAATCATCAGAGTACAGCGTATATCAGAGACAGCGGAATAATAACTTTGTATAACTAGCGATGAAGCCGCCTGCTTCTAGCTCCTGAAACTCCAAGCGAAACCCAACCTGGAACATACTCGGTCTGACCCGAGCACATTTGATTTAAAACAAAATACACCGGGTCAGTCTGGAATACTATCAGTGATAAATTCACAGCATACACACAACTTGTTTAACTTTGGAAAATCCTTTCTGAAATCAAAGGAAATAGTAAGACCATCCCACACATAAATACGGACGGTTTTTACCTTACTGTAACCCAAAAACATTTTTGAAACCATACTTTGTTCTGATATTATCGTAGTGTCTAAATACAAGTAAATAACAATCTAGAGGAACGCTTGCATCTCACGCTCCCCATATATAGTATACTATCGAAAACCACGGGCGCTTATTGGATATTGGATTCCAACTATGACAAGGTATGGGACCACCTTCCGCACGTGTATCTCTAGAGGCAAATACACTGGGTTCAACAAGAACGTCTTGCAACCCGGCCCTCACATGATCGACCACTCATTTCGCTTGAGTGTACGAATGTATATCACCGGCGGTTGGGATCAGCAACCGTCTGTCCGAAAAGTGACAGCATCGATCATAGATTAAGAAGCAAATGGAATTTCTCTAGATAGGTGATCATACATCCTAATGGGAGAGACCCACATAGCCATGCTGCCTGCCCGATTTTTGTCATTTTCCGGTTGATGAGGCTTGAGGCTATAATTCCTTTTCAAACATCTGGCCACCATTCACTTTGAATGCCACATCGTCAGATCCGCCAGATCACACTTGATTGACGTCCACCAAAAATACTCTAGTTATTTGGCTAGAGAATAACCATTTCTCCGCCATCAACTATGGTACGTTTGGAGAAATCAACGCATGTAATTCCTTTGGAAATACTCTATCAGACATCCGTCCATACAAGTCATCCAGGAACAGGATGAGCCGAAGGTACTCTCCTACTGCATCTCATATATGAATCACCCCATGGATCAGTAGCGAGCAGCTCTTGCAACCCATGGATTCCAACCACGACAGAATCACAAATCAAAATAACTCCGGTTGCAAGCCAGAGGAATTTGACAAGTATTTCTTCCGCTTATGAAGATCCACGGTCTTCACTTGCTCCGTCTTCAATTGACGTCTTCACGTATTGGTTGGTCGGAATGGTTTTCGAATATAATTCGATCTCGATCTTTCCGTACCAACAACCGTATTGGTCTGGTTTGATAGTCGGTGATTTAACTATCAAATAATAGATGTGTGAGTAACATGAGTTTGTTGATTCAGCACTTGACACAACTCGACCTCTTTTAAAATATATTTAACCAAATTCCCTTTTGACTAACTTTGACTGATTTACTTTGATCGATTAACTCTAACTTGACTAATTCAACTTATTTAACTCAACTGGACTAACTTGACTTGATTACTCCTATCGATTAACTAATATTGACTTAACTCCATTTGCTTTACTCTAGATTGCAGCGATCACAATGGTTACGCCTGATTCCCTCAGGAAACATCCGACCGCCATAGGCTATCTGCAGCCCTACGAATTACGCTAGCAGTCGTACGCAATGGAAACTTTTCCTGAATAGTTATGTTTGACTAACTCTACCTTAAATACTATATTTCCTTCAATTCTTATTGAATAACAAATGTGTAGTACAATTTGAAATCACTTATTCTTATTTCCTTGGAACCATTATTGCAATATTATTTAATTTCCAAAACCTTGCATTAGAGTTCGATATACCTCGTATAGGGTAAAACAATTTCAACAACTTCACTCATCCAAACTAATAATGTTCCTCGATAATAGTGAAGCCAACCAAGTTGGGGTATTTTAGTTACCTCTCAGACCTTGATCAACCCGTTCTTATCTCAGAATAACATCAGTTTGTCACTTAACTATTAACATCTCAATTTTCCCCTTTTGGTTTCAAACCTGGTTTTATAAACCTTTTCTTACTTTGAAATCTTTGTTCGATAATCTCTTTACTCAATTCCCTTAATTAAGTAAGTCTTAATTTACAGCACACCTCTCAACTTTACAACCCTTACACCATCTAATCACTTCAGTGAATTCCAATTAAAAACTCATTGCTTAAATCCTTTTTAATTAAAACAATATTTAACTTCAAATATTAACTACGTAAAAATATAGTTAACTTGGTTATTTATCAAAAATATGATAATGGTTACTCTTAAAAGCTGAATAAACAATACTTTTCTTTATAAATTCTTAACCAATCAAATACTTATTCTGAGGTATAGTTAATCGAAGATTAACTAAAATTTAACTCTAAACAATTCAGAAATCCCTTATTTAAAGTTAATCAAAGATTAACTAATTATTTAGCACCACTCGCCAAATTTGACGAACATTCAGAACCTAATTAATCCCATTATCGTCATCAGTTAAAAACTGTTGGTTTTGTCGACCTAACATCTCAGTTAACCATTAACTGAATCCTCTTGTCATTTCCCTCTTTTTTTGAATTTATCAAATAACTTAATTAGTTTAAAAAAACCATATTTAATTGTTTAAAACAATTATTTCACCTTCCCAACCCATAGGTAAATCTTCGGTTTCCTTTGTTTAAAAACTGGTAAAATCCATTTAAATAATCACTTTAAACTCGATTAAACATATATATTTATAAATTTCTATTTAATTCCATATATACTTTAATTTGAACTTAAATTCGGTTATCAAATAATTCTAACTTTAAAACTACGTCAATTTCCCGAACAGTCAACTGACGTTAGCCACAACACATTTTTAGACATTCACCGTCAATTATCAAATCAACACGGTCAGCTGATTTTTAACACATCACGGGTGAATATTATTCAACCATACAAACAAGTTTTGGTGTCAGTCAGGGTGAACAACTCATATATAAGCACAACAAAGAAATATACGGTTTTATTTGAGGAATCCGGTCGGATCCCTCCAACCTGTCCTTCTCTGCATCACATATATCAATTGATAAAAATATACGAATTAAATAATTGATGGATTATAAATAACTGCAATCAATCAACTATAGCAACCAATTTGCATCCATCGCATCCAATAAACCAATTTAGACTGTTAACTATAAAATATATTTTACTGTGAATGTACCACATCACAGGATTCCAGAAGGTGTGAGAATTAACTCACCTTTGTTTGATTCCGTCGTTAAATCAGCTCGGTTTCAGTTAAATTAAATAACGTTCAATTTAACTGAAAATTCCTGCTGCTGTCTGCCCTGCTCAGTTCCTATCCATCGCGTAGTACCCATCTTCACGGTCCCGACGTTTTTCGTTTCGTCGAATTCTGACCACGCACGTACATGATATTAATATTCTAAGTTATAAAACATTTTAAATTAAATTAACTTTAATTTAAAAACATTTGGGCCATACCTTTCGTTGCTCCGCCGTCCCCAGAGACCGAAGAGCGAATGCAGCGGCTATGTATTTTACTCATTTCTGTTTTGATTTTATGTTTTGATTCTCTATAGTTTCGAATTGGGTTTACTTTGTTCATGGTTGGTTCTGGGAAAAATTGTGATGCGCGACCCCTATTTATACTAGAATTGATCACTGTGATTTCGAATCATAGGGTTTTTAGGCTTAGTTGTTCCTATATTTTAGGCGTTTACTTTTGCTGTGAGATCAAAACTGTCGGTGATTGAAATTGGGTTTGTGTGCGTGATGGTACAGATTGTGTGAGATTTGCGGTTTGATTTTTCCAAGTGCGACCCTGCTTATATATATACCACCGAACTGTTTATGATGGACTTGTCTTGCTTGTGGTGTTCAATAGTGAAGGCCATGAATTTTTGATGGATTTTTGATCAGAGATTTTCTATTCTACCCTTAGATATAGTGCAGAATTTTTCTTGGATATATAAACACATGTCCAAGCTGTCTTGCATAGGTTTTTAGCTGTAACTATAACTGTTAGCTATGCATTGTCTTGTTTATATTGTACTGCCTGAGTACAACCATCATATTCGATTTCAGATTTTTTTTCTTGTTTGAAATCTTGGTTCAGTTTTATAGATTGAGGCCTATACTTAGCTGTAGCTATTCCCTAGTTGATTTGAGTCATGCTATGTACCTATAGCAGAACAACTTTTATTTACTGAATACATGTCATTGGTTTCGATTTTAAAATTTTATAGTATAAATTTTATAGCTGTTCCTATTTTCTGATTTGTACTTCAACATTGGGAATTCCGCTTCATATATAGATTCTTAGCTGTTCATAGCTGTGTACCCTATTGTTTTCTTGAGTTGTTGAATCAATGTCTTGGATCTGTTATTTCCCTGCTGATTCACTGTTTTTTTTTCTTCAACTGGAAATATATTTACCTATTAGCTACTCATAGCTGTTTTCTCTACTCTTCAAGATAGATTTTCTGGTGACAATAGTGGTGCTTAGCTGTGTTCATCCCTATAGATTATGTTCAGGCTATGATATTGTTTAGTCAGTTCAGAGATTTGCACTCCACAGCTTTCTTTGGTTTTTCATGTATTATATTATGATATTGTCCGTATAAACATTTGTTTATTTGGTTATGTAAGAAAGTCTGGGTTTGATGTAGAATACACATATATATATATATATATATATATATATATTCAAATATTAGTTTCCTTTGTCTATTTGATTATTGTCCTTATGAAAATTTGAGTTGTATTCTTTCTTACAAATAATACATGCTTGTTTGTGAACGAATTCGAATTGAATTATTTTGCCCATTTCATTATGCTTTAATATGAGATTGAAATCCTGGTTTTAAGGGTAAGTGAAGGGTTAAGTTGAGTTTTATAATACCAATACAAGATAGATTAAATTTCAAAATAGTTGGATAAATAAAAATAAATTGATATTGTCGAATATATTCAAACGTAATATCATATGACTTCAAATAAAACTAAAAAGGATTCCAAATTCGACATTCAGAAACTCGGGTTAAACGACACTCGAATATATATATATATATAAATATATAAATATTTTATTTAATAAACGTTATCGTTTATTAACAATTTCTATAGCGACTATTTCAAATTTTGATTTGGCCATAAAATAAAATCTATAACACGAAAACCCGATTTTTCTCTTCTATATGAAAAATATAATCAAATCGATTCCAACGTGTCTGGTTTCACAGAATTTCGACTTAAAACGAATTCTGTATACTCAGTTTAAGTTCAGAACGAAATTTACGAACTACCGCGCCGTTTCTAGTTCGTTTATAATATAATTATAAATTAAACGTTCAGATTTCATTTTTAATAACGAATATATTTATATAATTCAATATAAACAATATTTGAACTACTTTCACTCGTTCACCTTATACTGCAAATTTAACATTTTCCCAATATCCCGAAAATAAATTATTATTATATTATTGACATAATTTAAATATTCAATTTAAAATGATCAAATCCCATTATATAAATTCAAATAAATATTTTAAATAAATAAAATAATTCAAATAAATGGTCAGAAAATACGGGACATTACAGATAATTAGAGGGGTAATTAAGGGTAAGGATTAACTAATTAATTAATTCAATTTTTGTAATGCAATGATTAAAAATCAATAACTTCGTCGTACGAGGTCCAAATCGCACGAAACTGGATCCGTTGCGATCGTGGGGATGAGAGCTTCACAACAAGACTGACCGGGTTAATTTGGAGCACGTTAAAATTTTAGACAAATTCAGACCCGAACGGTGGTGAAATTCAGAAATAAAAAGCCAATGTGAGAACTTCTCACTAAAATTACTTCTGTATAGCTATTTATTTTATAACTGCATATATGAACTGCTCCCGTCGTCCACAGACCATGGACGACTTGTTTGATTGTATTCTGTGTGAAAATTGATTGTGATCTGAAATGAGCTATATAAAATATTCATGTGTTGAGTAAAATATTTGAACAATAAAAATATCATTTTTATTGTATAAATGAACTGTATAAAATACTCATATGTTGAGTAAAATATTATCTCGTTAAAAATATAATTTTTAACGAGTAAATGAAATGAAAATAAATATTCATTTACAAATCGGACGATTTGTTTATGTACATCCATTTGACTGATATTGATTGGGATGGTATATTTTACACATCGCCCAACTGCACAAACAATATTCAGTGTTTGTTGATTGAAACCCCACACGGGATTGGGATGTTATTTGACGTACACTAATCCCAATTGTTTAGTGGTATGTCAATCGATTGGCTGACAAGTTGTATAAGCGTTAATTATTTATATTTAAATGCTTATCCAGTTGTAAATTACACTCTGGATGATGGTTGATTGTTTATCATGGTTGTTATATACATGTGTTGTATGAAATCCATATAAATAAAATTATATGGTTGACTGTGTCTGATTCCTGTTCAGAAAGAATGAATATTTTAAAATAACGAATATTTTAAAATAATATTCAGAAAAGAATCAAAATATGATTTTGATGTCCGATTTGGGATGGACACGAATATATTTAAATATATAAAGCCATGTTGATTAGACTAACGCCATTTTGACGTGAATGATATTTATATAGATTTTATTCATTTTTATAATGAATATCGAAAAGGAAATGATTTCAAAATTTGAAAATATTATCATTTATATATTATAATGATAAGGAAAATTCAATTTTGATTTAAAATTGAAACATGAAGTTAAAATCGTTTTAAAATGAATTTATAAAATACGTTTTAAATGGAAATCGATGGAATATGTATAATATATATTATATATATTAAATGGCATGAATAGAACGCGACGTGCCGCGACCGTTCACGAATTTCGACCATTGACTTCGAATTGATGTTACGAGAGATCCGACCGTCGGATTCTCCTAAAACTGGAACCATTGGGTTCGTATCGAAAAGAGCTTTCCAACGTATGTTATAGATTTGAAATCTAACGGTTTGATTTGGAATTATGTCCAAATCAAATTTGGAAAAGGTCGCTGTAAGTGCAGTTCGATGACCGTTTATGGAATCGACTGTACGGGCCTTGATAAAATTATTAAAAATATTGATAATTTGTGTAAAATCATAATAAATGATTTGGAAAGAATTAGGATGAAAAATTCCATATTTGAAAAGATAAAAATATATTTTTATCGAAATGAACTAGTTATGAACTAGAATTATAATCCAATATTTTTAAATAAATATATTGGATTTGAAATGGTTTTTAAAAATAACCAGAATTTCCAATATATGAATTGGAATGGATTTGAATCGAAATTATCTTTGGAATATTTCGATATTCCATTCCGTGTTTATACGGACATTGTGGAGGAATTTGGAAGATATATATATCGTTATTCCCAATACGATATTTGTTTATTTCAGAATTGGATATTGAATATAAGCCGATATATTTTCTATTTAGTGCCTTGTATTTAATATCAAATTGGATTTTGGGTTTGTCGTGAACGGTGTCTTCATTAACACTGTTCTTAAACCCAGTTGAGAAAAGATATAAATCTTTTTATTAAGATTTAATTAAGTTTATCAATTAATTAATATTTAGTTGGAATTAAACTGAAATTGGTTTTTGGGTTTATCGTGGATGGTGTTTTAAATAACACTTGTTCTTTAACCCGATTAGCAATGGAATGAGATTTTGGGTTTGTCGTGAATGGTATCTTTAGTAATACTGTAGATTAGCTAATTCGAATGGTTTCTTGGGTATTGATCTGATGTTGGTTTCGGCCTTCGGGATTAATACTTAGGGAATTGTTCTCTTACTAATTTACGGTTAGAGACTGATGGGATGGGGTCTTCAGTAACACTGTTCTTAAACCCCGTGTGAAAAGAATAAATCTTTTAATTAAGATGTAGAGAAGAATTACCAATTAACTAACATTTAATTGGATTTGAAATGGAATGTGAATTGGGTTTATTGTGAACTGTGTTTTTAAGGACATTCGTTCTTTAGCCCGATTTACAGTGAAATGTGATTTGGAATTTATAAATCTTTTTCGATTAAGATTTAAAGGACATTTTCCAAAGCAAAGTTTTCCAATTTAATACAATAAATTGGAATGGAATGGAATTCGATTGGATAATAATCGAAGTGAGCTTCTATGGAGGAAGACTGTTAATATATACGGAATTTAAAAGGCTTTGTCGTTATTCTAGTTATATTATCGGTTGGATATGGAAGTTTATATCGATTATATATATTGATCTATTTTCCGTGAAGATACCTTAATTAATGGAATGTGATTGGGGTTTATCGTGGACTGAATTTTAAATGACGTTGGTTCTTTAACCCAATTAAAGATAAGATTAATTTCTTAACTTTGAAAAATCATTAAGTAATGATTTTTGAGATTAAAACTAAATTAGAGTTTTAATGAATCTTTAATTAGATTTGAACGCGAAATGGTAATTCATTTTACCGATAACACCATGGTGTTAGATATGAAGTATTACCAGTTTTGCTTCATGGGATGAATAGGTTGGGATTGGGAAATTAAACAAATGATTACTTCGGTAAGGTGCATTAATCCCGACTAGTTTGGATAAACCTTAATTTGGTTTGAATTGATATCCAAAGGAAGATTAAAGAATAATTTTAAAAATTTATTTTTGATAAAATTAATGGGAACCTTTCCCAAAGTATAAGAATATTAGAATAAATGAATATTTTGGATTGGAATAAAGTGTATGCTGTGTTTTTATAGCACTTGTTTATAATATACGCGAGTTATTCGGAAAGACCGGGTTTATCCCATTCTGAATAACTGAATCAGCGATGAGTCGACAATGAAGACGGTGGTTGAAGATCGGAGGTCTTCACATCGTTTGGATGATTACTGATGTCTTGATTGGGCTGTACACCCAAGACGAGGTAATAAGTGGCGACCGTCCAGACGTACTTGGAGATCAACCAGATATGCGAGGACCTCTCTCATGTATTGGACATATGGGACGAGGAACAAGGCGCCTCCAGTTTCGTTCATTCCCAGAATGAACTTGTAAATGGGACGTGTGTCTGACATTGGATTTCATTCTGTGTGATTGATAGACATCCGTTGCATAGCGTGAATTGCCTGTGTGGCATGCTGAGATGCAAATGATCAAGGCTTCTGTTGAAAAGCAGAGTCTTGTGGTTGATGATCAAAGCACGGCTTTAATATAGCATAGCTTTGTGTATAGCGTTAATTCGCGAACCTCACACCCCGGTGTGAACCTGAAACGGGAGAAGGATCCAGGGAGGACATGTGTTTCCTTCTAGCTAAGAGTGGTGTCAGGGTTCTACAAGCCCTGACGTTTTACTTATGTGGATGATGGATGGCGAGGCGCCTTGGTTATATCGGTCACTGCGGTGCCGATGGATGGTTTGGTCGATATATGACCAGTTTACGCCCTATAGGGCAGGGAAATGTATTGTTCAGGCATTTTAATCCACTTCGTGTGGTCCGGTTCTGTGGCTCCTAGGTGCAGTTGCGACTGTTCCTGAGGCTCAGGCTAGACAATCTCAAAGCGGTAAGGACGATCCCTTGCCATGGTTCGTAGATGGAAATCCAACTTCCAATACGACATGTGTGGTTTTAGTTGTAGAACTAGTATGGCGACATAGTGCGATGGGGCACTATGTCGTCTATGATTGATACATTTATATTTGAAGTTGATTTCTTCACTTATAGTAATAATAAAAGATAAATTTCTCGTACCAAGCATATTTGGCTATTATAAGGTAAAACTCCATCCTCCGGCTTGCATTGCATTGTGTAATGGGACCTGAGTCTTATAATAGCTTCATTATTCTTTATTTAGCATTGTGTTGTTTGTTTTATGCACTGGTATTCTTGCGGTTAAACCCATTCCATGTTATATGCCGTGGTCCCTTGATTTATTTAACTTTAAAACCAAGCTAATAACTGTTTTTAGTTCTCACACCAGTCACATGACTGACCTGGAGTTTATTGTTTTAACCTAAACTCTGGGTGCCCCTATTTTCCACACGGGCAGCTAGTAGTTTTGGTTTTGCAGATTTATATTCACAGGTTCCTGGTTTACAGCTAGAATGATATTCGGAAAGCTCTATATCCGTATATTCTTTTTAGTTGTGTTTTGTATTATTTTCCGCTGCATTGTAATTTGTAAATCTCTGATATTTATCAAATGTATATTATTTATTTATGCTTTGTATTTCTTGTACTCTGATGTAAATTGTTGTAATAAGCAATGAAATGTTCTTCTGTTTGCATTCTAATTTGTCGTGTTATCAGACAATCTGTTCTTTCTCTTCTCTTCGGAGACTGGGGAAGTTCGGGTCGTTTCACCTGATCCGGGTGTTATTTTGCGATAATGCTTAGGTTAACCAAGTATATATGCAGATCGGATTTGGATTGCTTTGGAGGTTCAGTAGAGGAGTTGGTGACGAGACGTATACTCGTATTCTTTTATTTATTATGTTGTGTATATTATTGTATGTATCGGCAATTGTAAGGACAGGTTGTTATAACTGTTCAAGCTAATTCATTATGTACTATGTTGATGTATGTATATTTTAAAGTTTTTCCGCTTTTTGTAAAAGAGCACTGTTGTTATTATAGATTATTCGTTCAGTCGTGAGATTCTGTTTTGTATCTTCTTTCTTCTATTCTTCTATCTCCTTTCTTTTCCCTAACTATCAAACTTTATGGTACTTGATTTGAGATACATGAATACAGAGGATGTATTAGTATTGATTTTCGAGAGACGAAAAGTTGGTCGTTACATTTGGTATCAGATCTTAGGTTTAGCGAACACCTAGGCTTGTATGGGGTTATAGCTCAGTAGAGATAGGGTTAGTAACACCCTAGATTGAGTTTAGAGAGTATATATATTATAGATATGTGTGAGTACTTGTTAGTGAATACAAAAGATTGGCTTGATTTGTAAGTCTGAATTCTGGATATGAACCAATTGACTGCTCATCGTTTTGATAAAGATTCTGAAACATTCAAACAAGTCATTCGATTCAATATTATTTTCGAATTTGATAACTGAAATATGTTACCAAGCATTTATATTTTATGTATATATAAAGAAAGTTTTCATAACTAAACTCGTTATATGGATGAGTTGTTTATTAGGGAATGATGATATTAAATTTCTATCATTCGTTGGTTGATTGGTCATGCTCACTTAGGAGCGTTGACTATTATTGGCTGATTTGTAGTTATGGCTCACCAGTTTATGGGTATTGCTACTGTGTTTGGATAAGAATAATCTTATCCATTTACTTATATGGGATGGGTAGATTTATAATTGGGGAACATTGGAAACGAACTCCTTATGAATTCGGTTTCTTGATTTGACTGTAAGGTGTTCGAATATGATGTTGGGTAAGTATTCAAGTTGAATGTGAATTGTTTAAAATGAATTTAAACAAGGAATATGCAATGTAACTTACAAATAAGATTCATAAATATAAAATGGATTCTTATTGAAAACCAAATGATTTGGAATTCCGGTAAGTTTTAAATGGATTTTCAAAGCTTGAAATATATATATTGAGGTTGGTTTGAAAGTGTGTAAGGGTTTTAAATGATTTTCAAAGATTAGAAAAGCATTGATCTTAGTCGAGTCGCTGGAAAATAATGTTGATGACGACTGCAGTAGCATCATGATCCATTTTCGGGTTTCTAAGTAAGAACTTGCTACCATGGATAATAGTTTTGATTTGAATAGATTTCTGTTTTGAATCCAAGGTTTTGAAGTATAAAACCCGAAATTCAATTCTGAAGTTTTCAATTAAGTTATATATGGATGCATATAGTTTATATGTTGGAGTTATATGATTTTGCATCTCAGTGATAATATGTTTGGTAGATATCATCTGTTAATGGAATGGGAAGTTCGACGATTTTGGAAAGTCGATATTACAATTTTGAATTTGAATGTTTAACTTGCATATGTTGAAACATAAGGAAACAAGTTTATAATTTATAAAATTAATGATGGTTAAACAAATTAATTAAATTTAATTAAAACGAGGTTGTCGCATTGCGGTAGTTCGTGATTTTCTGAACTGAAGTTTAAATGATTGTATATGATTCAATATAAGTCAGAATTCTTTGAAACAAGAATCATCCAAATCTATTGGATTATAGTTTTTGTAATAGAAGGGAAAATTTTAGATTTCATCTTGTAGATTTTGAATTATAGCTAAATTAAATTTCCAAAAAAATCACGGTTTGGCTAGTTCGCGATTTAGAACTAAATATTAAGGAATTAAATGGTTTAGAATGTTAAATTTGAGAAATATTAAGTTTAAACTGGTTTGGACTTATTAAACTTGTTGAGGTAAGTAAAATGATCAGGTTATTTGTTTATACACTTAGCTAGTATTAGAATATGTTGAAGTTTAAAATAATGTACTAAATGGATTATAAACGTATATGAAATTGATTATGTTTATAGTAAGAATTTTAGTAAGGAAGGAACTATTAAAATATAATCGTATTGATTATAGGAATGGTTCAAAAGTTAAGTGTTGGAAAATAAAAAGTCTAGTTTGTATCACTTTGACTTAAGTTACATAATGGTTAATAACTTGAAGAAAAATTTATGAACTGAATCAGAAAAGATATTAGTATGAAAATAATATACTAATTATGAGAATAAAGTCGAATAAAAGAAATTGGAGTGCTTATAAACCATTTGAATGAGTACGTAAGATTTACGTAGGTAATTTTATTCGCTTTACAGTTTGATCCAGATTCGAGTGCGTGATTTTGTGGTAGCTTATACCAATCAGGATTGGTATCTTTCGCTCGATTCTCGGCGACGAGGTTAGAACGGGATTTTTGATGTGATTCTGAAATTCTCTATCGTAGTATATCATTATGTAAGGAGAATGGAGGGTTCTAATCAAGAAACCAGATCTGATTTCACACTAGAGTGATTAAGTGAACGATACTAGTTCGAAAACGAAATTATGTGATAGAGCGAGCGATCGAATTTGTTATTTCGTACGAATGGCTTATGTATATTGTATGGGCTTTAACAAAAATGATTTATGCTATGTTTGACTTGTTGAGAATTTGGGAATTGGATCTTTGATTTGTTTGAGGTAGCATGAATGATTGGTTAAGTGTTAACCTAAGGCTGTTGAGCATAAGGTGGTGCTTGACTGGTTGTTTATCATCCTCGTGTGATGATGGGGTTTTAGAACTTGAATTAACCTTAAGTTATGATTGTTAATGATATGATATTGTTATATGATTGTTGCTTATGGATTTGCACCATTATTATCAGTTGCATCATATTGGTTATTGCATATGATTGGTATGTTGTTTATCATATGTTGGAGTTATCATGTTTATTGTCTATTTTGTTTAACTCTATTTTGGGTTATTTAAGTATATACAGGTTCATGGAAGCAAATGGTGCTAGTCGCTTTTGATTTCATAAGTAGAGATTTTTTTTGCCCGATAAATAGGTAGATATTTATTTTAATAATTGGATTTTGATGGATTTTATGATCCGGATATGGACAGTCGCTTGGCTTTTGTTTCATTTTTGGATTGAGTGGGGCCCTGCGTGGCAGTTGAGATTTTTCGGATCGAGCTGTACAAAGGAGGTGCTAGCAAAAAATTTCGTAATTTTCGGGCGTTAGAGAAATTTAACAAGATTTTGGAAATAAATTTTTGAAGTAAAATTAGTGGGTTTATTGATATTCGACTTAACTTGTGATTTCGGGACGAAATCCTTTTAAGGGGGGAAGAATGTAATAACCCGGATTTTTAGTATCAGAATATTTAATTTATTTAAATATGAATGTGATTGAATTAGAATTTGAATAACTTGAATTCAGAATATACGTGTTATTTAATATAACTAAATCGTGAAATAGTAATTAAAATAAGTTAATGACGCTTTAATCTCTTATTAACTTGATAACGTTATATCTAGCTCATACGAAGTCCAATCGACGAACTGTCAGTTGCGTTGGGATCGTGTTGAAGAATACTACGTGTTGGAGTCATTTCGAGGAGTTTTATCTAATTTCAAATAACCATTTGAAATTAGATAAAATTTTTGAAATTAGATAAAATAGCGTAAAATCATTGTTTGAATGGATGGTGAGTTTAACTCACGCTCATTGTTATACTATTGCACCGTGTAATATTATTGACTGTTATTTACATATTTATATGTACAGTTGATTGATTGGATGGTTTATTGCTTTATCAGTGGTTAGCAATATGATTATTACTGTATTTATATTCATATTACGTTATATGAATTGATTGTGCATTAAACCTGACTATAGGCCCCACTGATTATATAACGTTGTTATATGTGAAATTGTCATGATGTAAATATATTAATTTATATAATATATTGAGTTTATCAATTTCATACAATTTGGTGTGTTTGGCATAACTGGACTGGACTGGGAAATTACACGAATAGGAACGGGAATTGGGAAACTGAAAGAAAAGGTTCTGGAATAAAACAGTCTTATAAATTATTTTATTCTAAAACCAATTTTAGCTATTTTATTATATATACTTTTTTATCTCTTTTATTTTAAACCTATTTTTAACTTAATTATTTTATCCTTTTATTTTAAATATTATTTCAAGTTAATTCACTGTATATATATTTTAAAATGAAATAAGCCTACTATATAAGATTTAGAGGTATTGTATTATAACACGCCCATTATAATCAATGTTCTAGAAATCACTAGTATTTTACCTAATGGAATATTTATCGATATTTACATCTTTAAGGACTATTTTAAAGATGCGGATAAATACAGAAATGGTTTTGGTTTGTCGTGACGATGTGTTATTTATGTTCGTCTTTAACCCACTCGGATTATATCATCGAAGTTCGCATAATTGAATCTTTAAATGAGCGTTTAAAGATGATTATAAAAAGGAATTGTTTCGGGTTTACTGTAAACAATGTTTTAGCAACACTTTTTTTTAAACCCCTGAAATATAGTTAAGCTGAAATATATAGTATAACCAGTTTGAATGTACTTACATCTTTAAATGATTGATTTTATAGGTAGAAACAAGTATAGGGTTCTTTCAAGATAAAGATAAGGAATAAGGCGTTTTACTTATAAAACAGAAGAGGTTCTTTATTAAACAATGGTTTTAACCTCTTTGATTATATTTTAAGAAATCATAGAAATGAACTGTGGTTACATTTATAACGAAGGGATAAGTATATGAATAGGATTTGAAATGTTGATGTTAAAAAGGAACTCTTGGAATTGAATTGTGATTGTACTTATACCGAACGGATAAGTATATTAATACCTTTTAAGTATTAAGACTAAAAAGAGATAGAGAATCAGTAGAATACATACATATGCACCTTTTATATGTATGAGTTGAATATATACACTAGTATATAAAGGAATATTAATCAAGTATTAGCTATTGATTAATAAAATAAAGTCTTATTGGGTGAATGAAATTTTATTTGGCAAATGAAGTTTTATTAGTTAAAAGAAGTTCTTACTAATGAAGGAGTTTTAATTAATGAAGTGTTAATTAAATGGGAAAGGGATTAGGAGATGTTTATATGAGTTAACCTTGCTTCAATTGTTTATCATGCTTCGTGATCTTGATAGTACCTTGAATGTTTATTCGTTTGTTATGGAAATTAAGCAAGGCTATTTTCCATATACAATCGTCTAGTGTGTGAATTATAGCCGGGTTCGACTATAGAACTTGACCTTAAGTTTAGCGACTGGTTTTGAGGAGACCGGGATTGGTAAGTGTTCTACTTATTGAAAACCACTTCAAAATTAGTATACGGGTTCAATGTTTTGAAAGTAGCTAGGAAGTGAAGTCTTTATGGGGATTCGAGATCTGTTGAGATGCTCGAACACATATAGCGATTCTAAGATCAATAAAGGAATCTATATGTGATTCCAAGATCTAGTGATGTATTGGAATCCATGTGTGATTCCAGGATCTATGAAGGAATCTTTGTGTGATTCCAAGATTTATTGAGCTGTAGGATTCCATTTGGGAATTCTTGTTCTGTTCGAGTGATAAAGACTCGTGTGAAGATGCCAAACGAAACCTTGACATCGGATATGGCTACAAACAGAGTAGGTTGCATGATCTGGGACTTTGCTAGCCCACGGCAGGATATATTGACTCCGCATCTAGACTATGCTTATAGATGTTGCGCACGGGGATTTGGATATATTTGGTTCCACATGGTGCACATCGATGTTTTCATGCATGGGCCAGTCATGTTTACCTTATGGTATATTTTATCTAGAGATATACGACACTCGGAAGGTGGTTTCTGATCCTTGTGCATGGATTTCTGATCCAGCTTGATTCAGAGAGATCTCCACGGAAAATCCAATATGCGAACGTGCCTTATTGGTTTTGTTTGTACACTTAATAGTTGTCGAATGTAGCCAATGTAACCATTCCTTCTATGTGATTTATTTATATTCTACACCCTAGACATTATCTAATATATAATTATACTTCTCCTAATAAATGGTTGGATGTTATTGAGGGGATAATCATTACGGACATGTGTACGGCCTCATATCGTATTGATATGTGTTACTTAAATGTTGAGTTATCTCGCGCGGTTGCTAGCCTGATCCGAGTGTTACTTTACGATAATGCTCGGGTCATACCGAGTATATTTGTATATCGGATTTGGATTGCTTTGGAGGTTCAGAAGAGGAGTTGATGACAAGACGTATACTCATTTTTTTCGCTGTGTATGTTATTGTATGTACTAGCATTGTAAGGACAGGTTGTTATAACTACTCAACCTGATTCATTGTGTACTCTGTTGATGTATGTATATTTTAAAGTTTTTCTGCTTTTTGTAAAAGAACAATGATGTTATTATAGATTATTCGTTCCACTGTGATATTCTGTTATGTATCTTCTTTCTTCTATTCTTCTATCTCCTTTCTTTTCCCTAACTATCAGATTTTATGATACTTGATTTGAGATACATGAATACAGAGGATGTATTAGTATTGATTTTCGAGAGACGAAAAGTCGGGCCGTTACAATGCATCCCAAAACTTCTGATGAAGATAGTATCTCGATTGCTAACGATATTATTGGTAATTCGATGCAATCTCACTATCTCCCGCATATATATTTCTGCCAAACTGGCAGTGGTTTTAGTTGATTTCACTGGGGCAATGTGCAGTTTTGATTAATTTATCGACTATAACCTAGATTCTTTCATTTCCTTTCCTTGATTGAGGTAAACCATCGATATCTAATCTCATTTATATGTCGTAACTTCAAGTGTTTGGTATAATACATCAAGCTTATGTTGATCTCTCTTGACTTGCTGACAATTCACGCATCTGCTAACATGGATAGAGATATCCTACTTCATGCTCCTCCACCAAAAGGTCTTCTTTACATCCCGATACATCATACTAACCCTAGGATGGATATTTAGCTTTAACTGATGGCATTTGGCTAACACCACCTAATGTAAGTTATCCACATTAGGAACACAAATCCTCTCTCATTAGTCTCAACGCCATGATCAATAACTCCAAGTTCTTCTTTACATCACTTGTGGTTTGTGAATCGCTCGAACTTTTCACCTAGTAAATAATGTCGCCACATTTTTAGTGCAAATACCATGATTAATAACTCCAAGTAGTGTGTCGCATAATTCCTCTCATATGTCTTTAGTTGTCTACTTACATATGCAACGGCCTTTCCATGTTACATGAGTACTACTCCCACTCTTTCGCAGCATCCATATATATAGTTATCCAATCGCTTTCATTAATGATAGTTAGAACTGAAACCGTGGTTAACATTTTCTTTAATTCTAGAAAGGATTTCTCGCACTTCAGTGTCCATTCAAACTTCGTGTCTTTTGTGGTTAATTTGGTTAGATGTTTAAGCAATCTTAGAGGATTCTTGAATAAATCTTCGATAATAACTGGCCTATTAGGGAACTGGGTGTCTATAACCCAGTACTAATGGATCTTAAGGCTACTCAAACACTAGAGAGACAAACTATATCTATTTAAATTCAAATAAAAATAAATAAGTAATAAAATAAAATGTAGTAAAGTAAATAGCACCAGGATTTTTACACTAGTTTAGATTAATTAATCCTACATCCAGTCCTGCACTTCACGTGCAGAATTTCACTATAATCGCTTGATTTTCACGGGTGGCAAGAACACTTTTACAATATTGATTTATGGGCTACAAGATACACCTTCTCCTTATCAATGCAACGAACAATGGCAAATAGTCATATCTTCAATACATATTCTTACAGATTTGGTACAATGATCCTATAGACCTCCAATTACAATATATCTTTGAATTCCTTGAGGAAATAGGATTAAATCGGAGAGAGAATGATATGAATTCAAGTACAACTCTCTGATATTGTATGGCTTGCAAATCAATGAAGAATAAGAGTGAAAGAGAGTGAATTTGCAAGAATAACATGAGAGTATTCAAAGGATTTAGTGAGAATAAATGGAGAAGAAGGAGTAGAAGAAAATGTGAAATTATTGTATAAAAATTTGTCACCAGAGGCCTCTAAATAGTGTATGAAAGGATATGTCTTTTGGTGAAATTGTGGAGGGAAACAACTACCCAATTTGAATTTGAAAAATCTAAAAAAGCCGTTATATGTTGACATACAAAGATGCGTATGTCGACATACCTATGTTGTAAATATGCACAGCAACACTTATAAGTATCGTAAATTTTCTGCACTTCAAATTTCCTTATGTTTGTGGATTTTGGTGATCCGGTTGAGTTCAATGGTTGATTATCTTCAATTATAATTGTCATGGGATCTTTAACAAGATATTCTAAGGTTCAACCAGTTTCTTATCACTTCAAACACCTATGTTCTTTAGCATTCTTCTCTAATAGGCTTTGGTCTTCTTTAGTCTTCAATTATTCTGATTATCCTTATTCAATATTTATTCTTTTGTACTCTTGTTTAAATATCTTCATAATATATCTATTATAACTACACATTTCAAAGATATGTTAGTAGTGATGTTTATATGGTTGTTGTCATCAAAATCAATACCTAGGGTATCTAGGTTATTAACAATCTCTCCCTTTTGATGATGACAACAATATAAATATTTAAGAGATAAAATATAATACTTTTTATTTGACTCCCCATAACTCTGTGCAATCCCCCTATCATTTTGTCTAGTATATTTTTACCTTTTCTCCCCCTTTGTCTTCAACAAAAAGGTAAAAAAGAATTGTTTAATTAACTTCTAGACAATATGTATGCATATAAATAAAACAAAAGTGGGAAAATCAAAACATGAAATAAACTGCATAATCAGATGAGTTTTAGAGTTACCGACATTGTTGATGCCTATAAAATATCCAATTGATATTTATCTGCTTCGAGCATCGACTATTTGGTACCTAAAAAATTATAAAATATGCACACTGGTACGCTTTTTATTTCGGGGTCCATGGGGTTAAGTTTTGGGATGCCAAACGCATAAAGAGTTTGAATGCCCTTTCAAAATATAATCATTAGATAAATGAACCTTATTAATAAAATTATCAATATATTTTTCTTTTCTAGTATTATCCAATGTTTTTGGAACCCATAAATTAATGAACCTATTTGGAGAATTTAACTTTAATTTCCAAGGTTTTGGTTTGAACTTGGTGGCTTTAACAAATTTAGTACATTGAGTGCTATTTTTCTTTGATTTAGCCTTAGGGGTGTAGCCAAGTCCATGCTTATTCCTATTGGGTTTAGATGGAGATAATAATTTCTCAAGATTATCCTTCCCTTTGTTAAATTTATCAATATCAGTTTTCATTTTATTAAAATCCTTACTATGTTTAAGAATAACATTGTCTACAGATGTTATTTTCTTATTCAGATTAGTGATCTGTGACATCATTGAAAGATTTTCTGATTTTAAGGACTCATTTTCACTTTTTAGTTTTTTAAAACATCCAAGTGTTAAATCCTTCCCATTTTTATGACCATTAAATCTTCCAATTTCATCTTCTAGACATTGTTTTTCTTTACTCAACTTTTCATTAAATATTTTTAATCTATCTATTTCAGCCAAACTACTATCGTACTCTTTCTTAAGTATTTCATATCACTTATGGATATCATTTAAAACATTAGTAATTTCTTTATCAAAATTCCATATCTGGTCATCCATTTCCATGAAGCATACAATGGCATTTTTTGTTTCTGAATCACTATCGCTCGATGATGAATCATCGCATGTTGCATTGAATGCCTGTTTCCTCTCTTTATTGAAAGTATTTGAAATGTGCTTTGGTTTTCTCAAGTTGGGACAATTTCTTTTCAAATGACCGGGTTTATCACATTTGAAACATCTAACAACATTCCCATTTCTGGAATTATTGTTGTTAGTTTTTCGAAGTTTCTTCGTTATCCAGTACTTCAAGATTTTCTTGATAATAAACTCGATATCATCACCAATAATATCATCATTTGGCTCATTTATCAATCATTGCTTTGAGTGCCAGTGATTTCTTCTCATTTCCCTGATTCTCTTTTCTAACCTATAACTTCGCATCATAGGACATTAGACTACTAATTAATTCTTCTATTGACATAGTACAAATATCATTAGCTTCTTCAATTACCAGAGTCTTCTAATCTCATTCACTAGGAAGTGAATCTAAGATCTTTCTGACTTGTTCTTCTTCAGTAATTTTCTTTTCTAACGATATTAAGATATGTACAATATCTTCAAATCTAGAATACATATCAGAAATAGATTCATTTGGTTTCATTTGAAAAAGTTGAAACTGGTGGGTCAACATGAATATCTTTGTCTGTTTTACTTTATTGTTGCCTTCATGTGAGACTTTTAGTATTCTCTAAATTTCATATGAAAAACTACATATAAAAACTCGATTAAATTCATTTCTATCTAAAGAGAAAAATAAAACGTTTATGGCCTTAGAATTATTAAGTGCTTGTGTCTTTTGATCTAATGTCCATTTTGAATATTCATTTCGAGGCTCTATGTATTATACTTGGGTAATGTTCCAAATATCTAAACCATTAGACTGCAAATAAAATTTCATCCTACAAGCCCAGTAAGTATTATTACAGTCATCAAATAGAGGAGGTATAGTGGTAGATTTCCCTTCTATAAAAGAACTAATAATGGTGTTACTAGTGTCACTAGCCATTATAATTTTCAAAAATCAGATTATGAACTTTTTGAAAGACCAGGCTCTGATACTAATTGTTAGGGAACTGGGTGTCTATATCCCAGTATTAATGGATCTTAAGGCTACACAGACATTCGAGAGATAGACTATACCTATTCAAATTCATATCAAAAGAAATAAGTAATAAAATAAAATGCAGTAAAGTAAATAACACCAGGATTTTTATACTAGTTAGGATTAACCAATCTACACCAGGATTTTTATACTGGTTCGGATTAACCAATCCTACATTCAGTCCTGCACTTCACCGTGCATAATTTTACTATAATCGCTTGCTTTCCATGGGTGGTAAGAACACCATTACAATCTTGATTTCACGGGCTACAAGATACATCATCTCCTTATCAACAGCAACAAACAATGGAAAATAGTCATAACTTCAATACAGATTCTTGCAGATTTGGTACAATGATCCTATAGACCTCCAATGGCAATATACCTTTGAATTCCTTAACGAAATAGGATTAAATCAGAGAGAGAATGATGTGAATTCAAGTAAAACTCTCAGATATTGTGTGGCTTGAAAATTAATGAAGAATAGGAGTGAAAGAGAGTGAATTTGCAAGAATAACAGGAGAGGAATCAAAGGATTTTTGTAGAGAATAAATGGAGAAGGAGTAGAAGAAAATGTGAAATTATTGTATAAAAATTTGTCACCAGAGGCCTTTATATACTGTATGAAAGGATATGGAGTTTGGTGAAAGGGTGGAGGGAAATTACTACAAGGGCAAATTAATTGAAAATTTTAATCACAAGGGCAAGAGACTAAAAATATATTCCAAAGGACAAAACATAGTCCAAATTTATTTCAAAAGACAAAACAAAGGGCATTTTCTATATATATATATATATATATATATATATGTGCAGATTTTAGGTATCATTTTTGTATGTCTGCAGGTATCAGTTTGTTCTCTACAGCTAATAAGTAGCTGTAACACCCCCAAACTTTTGTTAACATTAAAGAAGATAAATTAAAGAATAAATAATTTAATATTAAGAATTAAGGGAAACTAGTTGCTTCATTACATCCGTCTTGAAATTCTGGTCAGGATAGACACCTAGTTTGTGTAAAACGGATAACATATAAAGAAGTTACGGACGATAGAAAGTTGAAAATCAGAACCAGATATAACTGGTGCACTTGCCAAGTGCGCCAAGGCAATTTTGCACTGGCGCACCTGTAAAGTGCACCCAGAATAGTTTCAGGGTATTCGGGCCTTTTTTGAGTGAGTGACGACCCATGACCTGACCCAACTCCATTAGGGCTGAGGTGGCATCTGAACTTTGTAACCCAGCAGCTATAAATATATCTCATATCCTTTGTTTTCTTCACAAAGAAACAATGGTGGTCGGACTCTGCTGGATTCTGAACTTAACTAGGGTCTCTCATCTTCTTCTAAAGCATATCAAATTTTGAGATCCGACCATAGACTCAGCACCTTTTCTATCATCTTAGCAATCCAATCACAGTGAGTTCTAGTTGCTTTTAGGTTTAGATAAATAATAGTGAATTATAAAAGACTATGATTTGGATTCGTTTCAAACCTTGAATCTATGTTATTGTTAGATCTTATGATATATCATGATAGATCTACTTCTTTGGATCCAATTCAATTGTTCTACTACGTTATTATTATGGATCTTGGGTTATAACTTTTATGGTATGCTATGATGCGAATGTATGTAGATCTATTCTATGTGATCTAAAATTATCACCTTAGATCTATCCTATGTGATCTAAAATTTTGACCTTATGATTCATGTCAGATCTATTCTAAGTGATCTAAAATTGTCACCTAATGATTCATGTTAAATCTATTCTATGTGATATAAAATTGTCACGTTATGGTTCATGTTAGATCTATTCTATATTGTCGAAAACTGTCACCTTATGATTTGTGTTAGATCTATTCTATGTGATCTAAAATTATCACCTTATGATTCATGTTAGATCTATTCTATGTGATCTAAAATTGTCACCTTATGATTCATATTAGATCTATTCTATGTGATCTTTAATTGTCACCTTATGATTCATGTTAGATCTATTCTATGTGATCTAAAATTGTCACCTTATGATTCATGTTAGATCTATTCTATGTGATCTAAATTGTCACTGCATGTTATCATGTTAGATATAAACCGATTGGACATCTAAATTGCTAATTTAGATATTGTGACATCATAGTTCATCAGTTTTATGTCCACCTTGTTATGATGACAATTTCATGTCCAAGCTAGTATGTATGTTCACCTTATTATCATACCAGTTTATGTTTATGCCAAGATGATCATTTCAGTTATGTTCCCAATACTTTCCCTATTATCGTTTATTACTAGGCTATTGTCTAGCCTAGGCATGTTGCCAATTTTGTGAGGGTGCTAGTTAAGGAATGGGGGAAAAAGGGTTAAAAATAGCATAATTTGAATATGAACATTTATGGACATGTAATTCAAATTATTAGGTAAAATAGGTATTGACACCTATAAAAGGAAAGGATTACTTAATTGATTAATTAATTAAAAATGAAATGTCTAGTAATTACAATTAGGAATCGTAATCTTACTTATGACACGAGGTTAGGTTGCATTAGTGGTAGAAGTATGCCCGGACCCGACCATTATATCCAGCAACCACTAATGTTAAACCTAATGTGGGTGGTCTAAGTACGTAAATACAAATCGGGCTATGACACGAGGTTAGGCCCAACTGTGGAATAAGTTTGCCCAGACCCGACCGGCGTAACCAACATCCACATGTTATAGGCCTAATGTGGGATGTCTGGCCATTATGAAACCATAAATGGACATGGTAAAAAATTGGACTACTTAACCTAAGTTAATCCATAGGAATTGTATGAACTTAAATCTAAGCTGGGGTTTAAGTAAATATGGTTGAGGGGTGGGTTAAGTAAATCTGAAGAAAGGATAGGTAATATTCACATATAGGCCCACAAACTCAACCCGTTAAGGTTATGTAATTAAAGACACCTAGTGGTATACATAATCGCTGGATATAATTAGGTTATGTAATTAAAGACACCTAGTGGTATACATAATCGGTGGAAATAATAAAGTTATGTAATTAAAGACAACTTTTAGGGTAAACATATCTTGTAGAAGTGATAGGGTTATGTAATTAAAGACACCTATAGGTAAGCATAACCGGTTGGAAGATTAGGGTTTATGTATTAAGGACACCTGTAGGTAAGCATAACCGATAGACATAAACAAGGCTATGTAATTAAAGACACCTAGTGGTATGCATAGTCAGTGAAAACCTAGTGGGTGATACAAGACAAAGGGGAGATCTTGTATCATATTGTGTGGGACCCATTTCAGTCAGTAACCCGGAGTAGGTATCAAATAAAGTACTCCGTACTAGGCGGAGCACGCTTACGGACTGATTTTAAGAGATCCAAACGTAGAGGACGGTGTAGGCGACGCAAACCGACCGGGCCATGTGCATGCATGTGTCGGACAGAAAGGGATAAGACGACCGTGACACCTGTAGATATGGTTGTGCACATTGTTACGACGAGGGGTTGCCACTTTAGGACGTGATACCTCCAACTGTAGGGCCAGCACAAGGTATCTACGAGGGTTAGGGAGCCGATCGATCAAGGTAGTAGTTATGATACATTTGGATGTATACCTAAGTCTACCACCTTATAGTTGAAGGGATTATCCCTTTCAAGATATACTAGCAACAGTGCAGATTAATCATTAGAAGCATATACACCTTATCCTGTCTAGCTTGTCACACCTGCCATTTATGTAGTGATCTCTCTCTTATCCACTTTATATGCCTATCATGTTACTTTTATTTATCTACTGGCTAAAAGTAACTAGACTCGCCAGACTTTATGTCTGACCCTTTTGTTTCTCCTTCTTTCTTCCATCCCCCCCTTCCCCCCGGCCAGGTTCTTAGGGAGGAAACACCCAGGCTTAGTCAGGATTTAGATATCACCTTGTTAGGAGCTACTTCTGAAGTATGCTCAAGTTCTTGTCTCTACTATGGCTTAACTCTTTCAATTAGGGAATTATGTTTTTATATTATGTACTCTGATGATGCAAGATAGAAGTTATTTTATTGTAATAGTTTTTGTGACTTATGGTATTATGGACCATGGTATTTTAATTTATGTTGAAATAAAAATTTAAATTTCCGCTGCTATCTTATTTATATCTGTGTTGTAATTATTCTGTGTCTGATTACCTATAACGCTTCACGGAACTTAATGCATTCCCTTTTTGAGTGACATTAACGGACGTGGGGTGTCACACTTAGTATCAGAGCTGAAGGTTACCAGATTAGATAAAAGTTTTGAAAATTATTTTCAAAAAGAAAAGTCTGTTTTGATAAACATTCCCCAAAAAGCCATATGTATTATCCTTTGGTCCTTTATCTAAATTTCTTCCTTTTCCCTTTTTTAGCATGTCTGGGGAACAAAACATTCCTAATATCCCGGAGGGCGTCACAATACCTGGATGGTTCCATAGGTATTTGGATGCTACGGCGTCGGCCGAAGGCCAAAGAGACGTTCCTCCTCCAGCTGCACCAGTCATTCCTCCTCCTTTCCCCCTCCAAAAGAAGATAACTTCGCCAAGATCTGCAAGGACTTTTGTGCTATGGGAGGAAAGCCATTCCATGGAAATGATACATTCGTGGAAGCTCGGAATTGGCTTAAGGAGACTTAGGAGTTATTCGTAATCTTCGAAGTGGAGGACCGAAGAAAGATCCAGTTAGCTGCTTAGCTATTGAAGGACGAAGCCTCCTTTTGGTGGGAAGTCACCCAAGTTGAACATCCAGTGGAAACTTGGGAAGATTTTAGACAGAGGTTTGAAATGAAATTTCTTTCCCAAGTTGAAGGCAGCATGCAGATGGAGAGATTCTTAGTACTCAAACAAGTAAACTTGACGGTGAAAGAATATGTGAATAAATTCAACCAGCTAGCAAGGTTCGGGTTAGAGTTGGTGGACACGCCGCACAAAAAGGCTTTGCTGTTTGCTAAAGGGCTGAATGAACACCTTCATGGGTTAACCATGTCCTATATTCCAATGGGGGCCACCTTTGAAAACTTGTCGATATGGCCCTGATGCATGAGGAGGATAAGGGAGAAAAGAAGGAGGTAAAGGATGAGAGGACATCGCAAAATAGGAAAGGGTGGCCCAAAAGTGGCAGCAGCAACAAAAACAACATCAGAAGAAAGGAGGGAAAAATGATAAAGGCAAGGATAAGAGAAAATGTCAACATTATGGGAAGGAAGGTCATCTGGTTAATGACTGTAAGCGAAGGAAGAATTCTTGCTTCCACTGTGGAGAGGCCGGACACTTTGCTAAAGAGTGCCCGAAGAAAGGGGGATTGTAACACCCCGTAGTTTCATAATATTAAAATTGACAAATTAAAGAAAACTTAATTTTTATAAGAAGAATTAAGGGAAACGGGTTGCGTCATTGCGTTCGTCTCGGAATTCTGCTTGAGATAGAGTTCGAGTTTGCGTAAAACGGATACAGTATGAAGAAGTTATGGTTCACTACAAGAAAAACAGTATTTAGCAGCGACAGAATCGCTGCTAATCCGTCGCTATATCGGCTTTAGCGACGAATTTCCTGCATAACACGATGGTCGGTAAAAACCGTAATGATAATTGTTTCAGATTTAGCGACGGAATATAGCATGAGTTTTCCGATAGTTTTCCGTCATTTTACTATTTATATAATAAAAATATAATTTTATTTATTAATTTAATTTTAATTTATTTACTGACATTTTATCGATGGAAAAGTATTTTTTTTGAAATTATTATTTATAATTATCCATCGGTAAACCCTTGCAAGATAGCAATGGATTTGCGACAAATAATTTTTATTTAAAAAACTTTTACCGGCAATCTGTCGCTATTCCCTTCTGATATATATATATATATATATATATATATATATAAGCTTGCATACACAAACGTAATTAATATTAAAAAACATCACATGCAAGCTTTTTTGATTTTATGAACTTGAAATACACAACTGTAATGTTAACAAAAGTTTGGGGTGTTACAGCCACTTATTAGCTGCAGAGAACAAACTGATACCTGCAGACATACAAAACTGATACCTAAAATCTGCAAATATATATATATATATATATATATATAGAAAATGCCCTTTGTTTTGTCTTTTGAAATAAATTTGGACTATGTTTTGTCCTTTGGAATATATTTTTAGTCTCTTGCCCTTGTGATTAAAATTTTCAATTAATTTGTCCTTGTGGTTAAAATCCCCAATCCACAAATATAAGGAAATTTAAAGGCCTCTGGTGACAAATTTTTATATAAAGTAAGGTAAAATAATGTAAAATACATGTTACAATTTCTAACGTTGGTTTTTAAAAGTATTTACATGGGGATATAATTAGATAAACTGTTCTAATGTAAAATGCATATAAAATACACAGTTTACCCAATAATACTCATCTCTTAAAGTAACCAACCCACTCTTTTAACCTTCATAAATCAGCATAATCGCAGCGATTGATTTCCAAATCTCCTCTACTTGTGTCCATTTTATTCGGTATCCAGTTCACACTCAGCTTCATCATATGCGTCGATTCTCCGGATCTGAGGCTGCGCTAAAATTCGATTGTCACGGCGGCTCCAGCTCCGGTGAAGTAACCGATCCTCGTGTAGTAGCTAAGGTACTCTCCTTAGGAAAGTTTTGGGCGACAGAATATTCTTGGAAGAGAGACTCTGTGTAGCGACCCGAAAAATATTTTTTAGCTTCGTATTGACCATACGGTCCTAACAAAACTAGTTTCATCGAATTCTGAGACCGTTGGAAAAATGGCCAATTTCCAGTCGATTAAAATCAACTGAAACTGGTCAAATGCGTTTCCCTTTGCCACGCTCACATATTGATTCGAAAAATTATGAAATTTGGAATCTAGCAATAATTTGACATCACGGATCCAACAAAAGTGGTTTCGTCGAAATCCGAGGTCGTTTGCAAAATTCCCATTTTTAAGGGTCTGAATTCCATCGCGACTATTCAGAATTTTCAACTGGACATATCTTTTGATTCCCGCTATGAAATTTTGATTTTTCGAATTCGTTGGAAAGATATTCACAAATAGATCCCAATGATTTTGGTTTCGTTAAAATCCGGATTGTTTTGCACCCGGTACATTCAATTGAAGTTTGAAATCGAATTATCGAACTACCGCTCCATTTTCAATTCTATTTATAATTATATAGAATTATTTATATTCTAACGACGGCGTATATAATATATACGTTCGAATTATATTCAAAATAAATTTCTCGTCAATATTATTTAAAATAATTCATTTTAAATATTCAAAATTCGCTAAAATTGCCAAAATAAAAATTTTAAACTGGCCCAGATTTTCGGGTTATTACACTCTGGGAAGTGGGAAAATCGTATTCTAGCGATGATTCAATTCGATTCTAAGGACATGATTTAGTTATTGGATATTTAGGGTTTTGGAATGGGGACAGAACAAAGATGAGCAACAGGGCTATCTTAGAGAAGGGAAGGAAAGGCTGGTGTGAATCGGTGATTTTGTTTTTCACTGTTTAGAGATTTAGATGTCATATTCGGGAAGGCATAGTGTTTGGGAATTATAAAATTTTGCGGTTTAGAGTGGAGGGAAGGCGAAAATATTTGCCCGCCATAGGTAGGATTCCGAAATTTGAAGTACCTTAGATTACTAAGTATAGGTTGCGTCATTAAATCTAACCAACGAAATGGTCTATTCAGCTGGTTGAAAGAAATTGATTCGTTGACATAGTAAACATCAACCCGTTGGGCTCGCCCTTTTATAAATAATTTAATAAGCTTAATTAGTTTTTTCTTATGGGATTCAATAATTAACAAGTTATACAAATGAGGTCCGTTTAAGATGTGATTTTGTGCGTTGTGATCATATCAAATTGCTCTACGTTATACAATATTGTACAAAATCTGTTAGCGATGATTGGTTGAAATGAACAGACATCTCTTGATCAAAACCATCATATTCATTTGTTATTTGAATTCGAATTAAAACAGTAAAAGAGATTATAGTCAATTTTCATATATTTCAATTTTCATGCATTCATCTTTGTATTTTAAAGCAGTCAATGTTAATGTATTTCAGTTTTGTATTGTTATTTCATTTTATTTAATTGAATGTTATAGTTAGTACTTAGTAACATATATGATTAATATAATATTATTTATGATTAATTTTAAATAAAATTTAATAATCAATATTAATTTTAAGAAAGTATTGTAGTTATTAATTATTAATTATTAATTGTCGAAAATCGGTAACAAACATTTATTACAACAAGCATTTTATAATCATTGTAAAATTGACATTGGTTAAAAGGAGCATCTTATGGCCGTTGTAAAACTAGCACCTATTACAAGGGGCATTGCCAGTTGTAAAATTGGCACATATTACAACGGGCATTTTATGACCATTGTAAAACAGACATCTATTACAACAGGCACTCTGCGAACATTGTAAAATTGACATTTATTACAATGGGTGTAACGAAATGGCGATTTTCGACTTCGAAAATCAACACAAAACTGCCATGTTGACAATTCGAACATCGGAAATACCCGATCGTTAATAGAAAGAAGTTAGAGGGTGAGAATAGATAAGATAGAAAATTAGAATAGAAGAAGATCACTATAGAATAGAATCAGAGTAATATGAATCTCACGGAGGAATGAATAAAATATAATACATAACATAACTGTGCAATAAAACATTATAATAACATTATCAGAGTACAACACTTACACACAGCGGAAATAACAATAGCTATATAATCCTGAAGCCTCCTTCTTCAAGCTCCTCCAAGCATATCTGTAAAGAACTGAACTACTTGACTGCCCGTACAAATTTGGGCACCCAAGAGTTTAGGGGGAAAACAAAACAAAATAAACTCTAGGTCAGTCATGGGACTGGTGTGAGTAAACTCAAATCATTTGGTTTAACTTTTCAAAATCCATTTCAAAAGAAAAGGTAATCGTAAGACCGATCCACACATAAACACGGACGGTTTTTACCTTACGATGACCCAAAACATTTTTGAAAATCAATACTCTCTGATATTATAATAATGTCTAATCACAAGTAATTAACAATCTAGCAGAATGCTTGCATCTCACGTTCCACATATATAGTATACAAACAAAACCGTGGGCGCTTATTGGAGATTGGATTCCAACTAAGACAAGGTATGGGACCACCTGCCGATAGTGTATGTCTAGAGACGAATACAATGGGTTCAACAAGAACGTCTTGCAACCCGTCCCACACATGACCGACCACTCATTTCGCTTGAGTGTATCGAATGTATATCACCAACGGTTGGGAGCTACCGTATCGTTTCCCGAAAAGGGACAACATCGATAACAGATAAAAGAATGAAATGGACTTTCTCTAGATAGGTGATATACAACCTAACGGGAGCGACCCACTTAGCCATGCTACCTGCCCGATTTCTGTTATTTCCCGATTGATGAGGCTTGAGGTAATTACGTATCTTTTGAAACACTTGACCCCCATTCACTTTGAATGCCACATCGTCATACCCGTCAAATCACAAATTTATTTCCTTAAAAATACCACGTTTATAAAGCTAAGAGAAACGAATTCCTCCGCCACCAAACGTAAGTACGTTTGAAGAGATCAACTTACGCGATCCATTAGATATACTCTGTCAGACATTCGTCCATTCACGTTGTCCTGGGACTGGACAACCCGAAGGCACTATTCTATAAACAGAATAGCCCTTACACAACCCCGTCTTCATTATCTCCATCATATTTGATCGCAACGCTAACGTCCATACAGAGTGGTTTTCAGATAATGAATCTGATCCTGGTCTCTCCATAATGACGACGATAAAATGGTCAAAACTTCGATAATCGGTGATTTAACTATCAAAGAAAAACAGGTGTGCATCCAACGATATTATTTCCAGATGGAAATTCTATCGATCAATCATCAATCCACATTTATCTCTTTCTATAAAATTATCTTTAATTTATCCATTTCCTCATTTCTATATACTCAACATTTCTTATTTTCTAAATTTAGGAAATATACATCATCAATCATTGGAAAACATTTCCATCTCTGTTTCACGTATAACTGTCATTCCAGTATTCTTTCTATTTAACATTTCATTTTCTATGATTAGAAAATATCTCTGATTATATTTGGAAAATATTTCCAAAATTTATTCATTAGATTTAAACAGATGTTTAAATAAAACATTACTAAGACAATTTAAAACATTACACTCATTAACAAAATTCACTTAATCAATCTTCACTATCGAACCTTACCCATCCCTTAGTTAAAAACGAAGTCAATCAAGTTGGGGTATAATTACCTCTCAGACCTTAACTGAACAACATTTCTAACCTCAAAATAGACAAAGTTCACCTTTTAAACCTTTAACACTTCCTTACGTAACATGGATTCTATTTAAGAATCCCCTTCTTTATTTTAAAACATTGATTTAACTATAGCGTTATAATTCCTTTCTTCTTAAATATCCAATCTCAAAATGTAACTTTTATTCCTTAATTTAACTAAATAACTAAACCACTAATTTATTAATAATACGTAAACCTTGATTAAAAACAGCAAGTAAATATTACTTTCCCGAATTTCGATATAATCGAATTCAATGTATAATTCTCTTTTCGAATAATCTCTATTCGATAACTCCTTTTCGAATAAACTATATTTGATAACTCTTTCTTCGAATTACTACATTCGATAATCTCTCTTCGAATGATTTACATTCGATTAACTCTCTACGAATGATTTACATTCGATAAATCTCCTTTAATTTTATTCGAATAAATATTTCAAATAACTCCTTTGGATTAACTCATCTTGATTAACTCATTTTGACCAACTCAACTCGATTAACTCAAATTGGTTAACCTACTTGATTAACTCAACTTAATTAACTCCTATTGAATAACTAATATTCGATTTATTTATATTCGAATAACTATGTCTGTTTTAACTTTATTTCGAATGGCTAGTATTCGATTTAACACCATTCGCTTGACTCTAGACCGCAACGATCACAATGGTTACGCCTGATTCCCTCAGGAAAACATCCGACCGCCGTAGGCTATCTGCAGCCTTGCGAATTACGCTAACAGTTGTACGAATGGCAACACATCCTAAATAACTATGTTTGACTAACTCTATCTCAAATAGCTACATTGGGTCAACTCTAATTGAATAATTAATATTCAATAAATTCTAATTCGATTAACTCTTCGTCCATATCCAGTTTCAAATATCGATATTGAAATCGGCTTTTACTTCTCTATATAAGTCCTGACTTATATACCCTATTTATACAATGATAAATATTTCATTTAATTTATAAAATATTATTTATAAATTTATCTTCTTACTTTATTTGTTAAAACAGATTCTATTTAAAATCTTTGCTTTAAATTCATAGCATTGTTATACCCGTGTGCGAAGCACGGGTTTAAATCTTTCAGATGTAAAATTCTTCTTTTATACAATTCTAGTCACCTTTCAAATATTCCTTTTTATAATCTATTTATTTACAGAATAAATCCCTTTTTGACGATTCTATTTATTCTATAAAATATTTTCTATTTATAAAATCTATTTATTTTATACGTAATTCCTTTTATAATCTAAATATTCCCTTTTTATTTATTTTACACATATTTCCCCTTTCGATTCTATTCATTTTCAAATAAATATCCCTTTTTAATTTTATTTGTAAATAGCTTACAAATATTTCTTTTTCAATTCTATCTATTCAATTAAAAAATAAATATTCTTTTAATCTATTTATTTTCTAAATAAATATTTTCTTTTTATAAAATCTTTTGATTTTATAAATATTTCTTTTTCAATATAACATTGAAATTTTCTTTTTAACATTCCAGTATTCTTTATGGTATTTAACCTACCATATAACAATGATCAGTATCATTCAACCATACAAAATCAACAACAGATTTCATATCACATCATATAACACAATATATGAAAAACAGTAAAATAAATGTTGAGGAACCCAGTTGATCCCTTCGACCTGTTTTCCTTGCATCCACAGATGTTAAACTATAAAATTAACATCAATTTCATCTTACTATGAAATATTCTGCTAAATAGAATCAATATTTGATTAACGATTTATATCTATATCTTTATCTATATTTTCAATCAACTGACTAGCAGTTCAACCAAACAGCCAACACACGGCAAACAACCATTATTTATCAGTTATAAAAATACGTTGTAAAAATATAACTGAGAAGAGTTAGTGAGTTTTACTCACATTGGTCGGTTATCGTTAAATAACGATAATTGGTCGTTGATTCGATTCAGGCGTTTAATTTCACCATAAATCCAAACGAGCTTCAATTCACTCCCGGCCAACTCCATTGGGTAGCCTTCGTCCATACGATCCCAACGCGACTGACCGTTCGAAATTCTGAGTTCGTATGAGATAAATATCATGTTAACAAGTTCTTAATAATATTTAAATTATTAAAACTATTATTAAAGTCTAACTGGGCTCACTATTTAAATCAGGCCCATACCAACTTGCAAATACTAGGCCTGCTCGTTTTCAGCTCTTTTTCCTCTCAGGAAATACTTCCGCACGCTGCTCCTTATTTGTTTTGCCATTGTCGGTTACTTTGGCCTCCAATCGCACCTCCATTCCCCCACGGATTTCGACGAGACCATAACCAACATCCTTCTCGATTCCTCCTCTATCTCCCTATACACCAAACATTCCATTCGACGGCCCTTAGCCGAAACCGACCCCCATCCTTCCTCCGCTGCACAGTGCAGCCACCGAACTTTATCATCACTGAATCACCCCAAATTTACATACATGATGCTAAATCCTCCCTTCAATCCAAACGTATGCTCCATTTCGTGAATTAACACCCAAATTATGAGATTTCCCCAACCCTAATTCGTGGTTCCAGAAATCCACTACCTCAGGCAGACGTCGAACCCAGTGAACTTCACATAGAATCGAAGAGGATAACGATGCAAACTCGAATACATATATATTAGGATTCATAAATTTTCGTGTGAATTCTTTTTTATTTTTGAAGGTTTGTTTTCCACGTTTGGAAGAAAACTAGAGGCGAAAAAAAACGATTGACTTCTGAATTAGGTTTTAGGATGTTAAGACGTTATGTAGGATAGTTTTATTATTATTTCTATTCGAATATTTTATTTATTTTTAAGCAAATGCTGATTGTATTCGTCCTCTAAAATTCCTGTGATCACACATGATATTCAAAAATCATGAAAATGGTCATGTAGCTATAGTTTGACATTACGGTCCCAACGAAACTGGTTTCGTCGAATTTCGACTTTGTTTGCTCACACGGCGTATTTTTAACCGTTAGAATATCGACTGTTTTTCACTTTAAAATCGCCCACGGCCACCTACTGACTTCAAAAATCAAGAAAACTGAAATCTAGAAATAATTTGATGTGGCGGATCCAACAAAATTAGTTTCGTTGAATTCTGAGGTCGTTTGCAAAACTGGTTATTTTTAAAGCTCTAAATAACCCCTTTAAATATATAAATATATTTAAAACATTTAAATTTAATATTTAAAATAAATATTATCGTATATATCCACACTAGAATATCATACAGCTACACCGGGATTTATAACTCGATATTTCAAATCCAGTGTTACATCGACATTCGATTTATATTTAAAAATCCATTTTAAAATATAAATAAATCGATATAAATTATAAAGGAATTCCATAGCGATTTTTCTAAAATTTGATTTGAACATAACTAAAAATCTACACGACGAAATCTCGATTTTTCTCTTCCATCAGAAAAATATACTTCACCAGCTCCTAACGTTTCTTATTTCATAGAAATCCGATTTAAAACGAATCCTGTACATTTAGTTGAAGTTCAAATCGCCAAATAGCGAACTGCCGCTCCATTTCGAGCTCGATTTTAATTATATTATAATTATACGTTCAACTGCCATGTATATAATATATTCGTTATTCTATTTCAATTCTAAACTGAATTAAATATCACAGTTGATCCAATTCACACATTTTTGTGAATTCCACTATTTCTACCTATTTCAGAAATTAAATATATTATTATATTATTTATTTTAATTAAATATTCAATATTATTTAATTCTGGTCATTTTAAATAACCAAACCATTATTTAAATAATTAAATAAATTATTTATATACCGTAAAAATACAGGTCGTTACATTTTCCCCCCCCTTAAAATAATTTCGTCCTCGAAATTGCTAAGGTAGAAAACAAACCCTACTAAATGATTAAAAATTATTTGTTTAATTCTTAATGTCGGTTTCAACTGAACCAATTTAATTTGAATTAAAATATTGATTAATTCTTATCAACGATAATTTTCTAAAATCCTGAAAATTTTCTAACACCCGAAATTTTCGAAAAATTTCGCCAGCACCTCCTTTGTACTGGTCAATAGTTCAAACCCCATCTCGCCTCTCTAGACCTTTTCCAATCCAAAAGAAAATCAAACAGCCTAGCGGCTTTCCAAATCGGCTCATAAATAAACAAATCCATAAAAATAAACGTGTACCTTTTTGTCGGGCATATCATTAAATCCTTTTATTCTGCTGCCAATTGAGCATATACCAAAGTCATCCCAATCAATCTCTGATCAATTTATCCTCAACACAGCTATTCGCTTAAACAAGCCAATTTACCATTTCAAACTCAAGTTTCATTCTTGATTTCAAACCCCTAACTCATCAATCCAATACCATTTCAGATTCCTATCTCACAATTCAAAATTTGATTCCACTTGATATATCATATTCCAATTCAATTCCCAGTTATTTGATTTCAATTCAATTTATATTTTCTTTCACAATTTCATTAATTTTTTTTTAATCCATGCTATCTCTTCTGGGAGTTTTAAATAGTTTAGTTTTTCTAAAATAAATTATTCCCTTTTGGGATTCAAAACAACTTCCTTTTCCCAAAACAATTCAAAAAAAACAAAATCTTTGGTAGTAATCCGTCACTTACAACTCGAAAATGAACACTGATGATGTGGCCCGCATTATCAGAGTTATTTCCCAGCTATCGAAGTGAGTTCAATACTATATCACTTATCAAAACCATATATAAACATTTCCACTTTGAAATGTATTTCAAAATACCATTCCCAAAGCTTGTAAAACAATTTAAAATCTCCCAGGATCTTAAAATTTTCTTATACTTAACACAAATCCACTTACAAACACTTCTCCCATTTTTCAGAATTTTAATTCCAACTCTAATTTAATTCAGATTTAATTAATTTGCTTTTAAATTATACGAACTCAAATTGGTTATTTATATAACCATTTCAATTATAATCAACCAACACATCCAATATACTATAATAATTCGAATATTAATATTTTGTTTATACCGAAATATAAGTTGGGTAAAAATATTTCATTTACCCTTTTTCAAAACAAATTGTGCGGTTTATCGTACTTGAGTGTTTAGAAACTCCTACCGATACAGTGGATCAAACTGATCGACCAGAATTCACAAACAACTCGACCAATAAATCTCCACAATATAAAACAATTTTTATAAAATCTACAAATACGTTCACTCGTATATATACACTCAACTCAATCTAGGGTATTACTAACCCTATCTCTACTGAGTCACGCCACAGAGCCAAGATAATCACTTAACCTTCAACTCTGATAACACTGTAACGAACAGGCGATTTTCGACTTCGAAAATCAACACAAAACTGCCATGTTGACTATTCGAACTCGGAAATACCTCATCGTTAATAGAAAGAAGTTAGATGGTGAGAATAGATAAGATAGAAAATTAGAATAGAAGAAGAAAAAGATCACTACAAAACAGAATCAGAGTAATATGAATCTCATAGCGGAACGAATAAAATATAATACATAACATAACTGTGCAATAAAACAGTATAATAACATTATCAGAGTACAACACTTACACACAACGGAAATAACAATAGCTATATAATTCTGAAGCCTCCTGCTTCAAGCTCCTCCAAGCATATCTGTAAAGACCTGAACTACTTGACTGCCCATATAAATTTAGGCACCCAAGAGTTTAGGGGGAAAACAAAACAAAATAAACTCTGGGTCAGTCATGGGACTGGTGTGAGTAAACTCAAATCATTTGGTTTAACTTTTCAAAATCCTTTTCAAAAGAAAAGGTAATCGTAAGACCGATCCACACATAAACACGGACGGTTTTTACCTTACGATAACCCAAAACATTTTTGAAAATCAATACTTCTCTGATATTATAATAATGTCTAATCACAAGTAATTAACAATCTAGCAGAACGCTTGCATCTCACGTTCCACATATATAGTATACAAACAAAACAGCGCTCGCTTATTGGAGATTGGATTCCAACTAAGATAAGGTATGGGACCACCTACCGATAGTGTATCTCTAGAGACGAATACACTGGGTTCAACAAGAACGTCTTACAACCCGGCCCACACATGACCGACCACTCATTTTGCTTGAGTGTATCGAATGTATATCACCAACGGTTGGGAGCTATCCTACCAAGGGACAGCATCGATAACAGATAAAATAATGAAATGGACTTTCTCTAGATAGGTGATATACACCCTAATGGGAGCTACCCATTTAGCCATGTTGCCTGCCCGATTTCTGTCATTTCCCGGTTGATGAGGCTTAAGGTCATTACATATCTTTTGAAACACTTGACCCCCATTCACTTTGAATGCCACATCGTCATACCCGTCAAATCACAAATTTATTTACGTAAAAATACCACTAGTATAAAGCTAAGAGAAATGAATTACTCCGCCACCAAACGTAAGTACGTTTGAAGAGATCAACTTACGCGATCCGTTAGATATACTCTGTCAGACATTCGTCCATTCACGTTGTCTTGGGACTGGACAACCCGAAGGCACTATTCTGTAAACAGAATAGACCTTGCACAACTTCGTCTTCATTATCTCCATCATATTTGATCGCAACGCTAACGTCCATACAGAGTGGTTTTCAGATAATGAATCTGATCCCGGTCTCTCCATAATGACGACGATAAAATGGTCAAACTTCGATGGTCGGTGATTTAACTATCAAAGAAAAATAGGTGTGCATCCAACGATATTATTTCCAGATGGAAATTCTATTGATCAATCATCAATCCACATTTATCTCTTTCTATAAAATTATCTTTAATTTATCCATTTCCTCATTTCTATATACTCAACATTTCTTATTTTCTAAATTTAGGAAATATGCATCATCAATCATTGGAAAACATTTACATCTCTGTTTCACAAATCACTGTCATTCCAGTATTCTTTCTCATTAACATTTCATTTTCTATGATTAGAAAATATCTCTGATTATATTTGGAAAATGTTTCCAAAATTCATTCATTTGATTTAAACAAATGTTTAAATAAAACATTACTAAGCCAATTTAAACCATTACACTCATTAACTAAATTCACTTAATCAATCTTCACTATCGAACCTTACCTATCCCTTAGTTAAAAACGTAGTCAATCAAGTTAGGGTATAATTACCTCTCAGACCTTAACTGAACAACATTTCTAACCTCGAAATAGAAAAATTTCACCTTTTAAACCTTTAACACTTCCTTATGTAACTCGGATTCTATTTATGAATCCCCTTCTTTATTTTAAAACATTGATTTAACTATAGCGTTACAATTCCTTTCTTCTTAAATATCCAATCACAAAATGTAACTTTTATTCCTTAATTTAACTAAATCACTAATTTATTAATAATAAGCAAACCTTGATTAAAAACGGCAAGTAAATATTACTTTCCCGAATTTCGATATAATCGAATTCAATGTATAATTCTCTTTTTGAATAATCTCTATTCAATAACTCCTTTTCGAATAAACTATATTTAATAACTCTTTCTTCGAATTACTACATTCGATAATCTCTCTTCGAATGATTTACATTCGATTAACACTCTACGAATGATTTACATTCGATTAATCTCATTTAATTTTTTTCGAATAAATATTTCAAATAACTCCTTTGGATTAACTCATCTTGAATAACTCATTTTGACCAACTCGACTCGATTAACTCAAATTGGTTAACCTACTTGATTAACTCAACTTATTAAACTCAACTTATTTAACTTAACTTAATTAACCCCTATTGAATAACTAATATTCGATTTATTTATATTCAAATAACTATGTATGTTTTAACTTTATTTCGAATGGATAGTATTCGATTTAACACCATTCACTTGACTCTAGATCGCAACGATCACAATGGTTACGCCTGATTCCCTCAGGAAAACATCCGACCGCCGTAGGCTATTTGCAGCCTTGCGAATTACGCTAGCAGTCGTATGAAATGGCAACACATCCTAAATAACTATGTTTGACTAACTCTATCTCAAATAGCTACATTCGATCAACTCTAATTGAATAATTAATATTCAATAAATTCTAATTCGATTAACTCTTCGTCCATATCCAGTTTTAAATATCGATATTGAAATCGGCTTTTACTTCTCTATATAAGTCCTGACTTATATACCCTATTTATACAATGATAAATATTTCATTTAATTTATAAAATATTATTTATAAATTTATCTTCTTACTTTATCTGTTAAAACATATTCTATTTAAAATCTTTGCTTTAAATTCATAGCATTGTTATACCCGTGTGCGAAGCACGGGTTTAAATCTTTCAGATGTAAAATTCTTCTTTTATACAATTCTAGTCACCTTTCAAATATTCCTTTTTATAATCTATTTATTTACAAAATAAATCCCTTTTTGACGATTCTATTTATTCTATAAAATATTTTCTATTTATAAAATCTATTTATTTTATACGTAATTCCTTTTATAATCTAACTATTCCCTTTCTATTTATTTTACACATATTTCCCGTTTCTATTCTATTCATTTTCAAATAAATATCCCTTTTTAATTTTATTTGTAAATAGCTTACAAATATTTCTTTTTCAATTCTATTTATTCAATTAACAAATAAATATTCTTTTAATCTATTTATTTTCTAAATAAATATTTTCTTCTTATAAAATCTTTTGATTTTATAAATATTTCTTTTTCAATATAACATTGAAAATTTCTTTTTAACATTCCAGTATTCTTTATGGTATTTAACCTACCATATAACAATGATCAGTATCATTCAACCATACAAAATCAACAACAGATTTCATATCACATCATATAACACAATATATGAAAACAGTAAAATAAATGTTGAGGAACCCAGTTGAGTCCCTCCGACCTGTTTTCCCTGTATCCACAGATGTTAAACAATAAAATTAACATCAATTTCATCTTACTATGAAATATTATGCTAAACAGAATCAATATTTTATTAACGATTTATATCTATATCTTTATCTATATTTTCAATTAATTGACTAGAAGCTCAACCAAACAGCCAACACACAACAAACAACCATTATTTATCAGTTATAAAAATACGTTATAAAAATATAACTGAGAAGAGTTAGTGAGTTTTACTCACATTGGTCGGTTATCGTTAAATAACGATAATTGGTCGTTGATTTGATTCAGGCGTTTAATTTCACCATAAATCCAAACGAGCTTCAATTCACTCCCAGTCAACTCCATTGGGTAGCCTTCGTCCATATGATCCCAACATGACTGACCTTTCGAAATTCTGAGTTCGTATGAGATAAATATCATGTTAACAAGTTCTTAATAGTATTTAAATTATTAAAACTATTATTAAAGTCTAACTGGGCTCACTATTTAAATCAGGCCCATACCAACTTGCAAATACTAGGCCTGCTCGTTTTTAGCTCTTCTTCCTCTAAGGAAACACTTCTGCACACTGCTCCTTATTTGTTTTGCCATTGTCGTTTACTTTGGCCTCCAATCGCACCTCCATTCCTCCACGGATTTCGACGAGACCATCACCAACATCCATCTCGATTCCTCCTCTATCTCCCTATACACCAAACATCCCATTCGACAGCTTTTAGCCGAAACCGACCCCCATCCTTCCTCCGCTGCACAGTGCAGCCACCGAACTTTCTCATCACCGAATCATCCCAAATTTACATACATGATGCTAAATCCTCCCTTCAATCCAAACGTATGCTCCATTTCGTGAATTAACACCCAAATTATGAGATTTCCTCAACCCTAATTCGCAGTTCCAGAAATCCACTACCTCAGGCAGACGTCGAGCCCAGTGAACTTCACATAGAATCAAAGAGGATAACGATGCAAACTCGAATATATATATATATATTAGGATTCATATATTTTCATGTGAATTCTTTTTGATTTTTGAAGGTTTGTTTTCCACGTTTGGAAGAAAACTGGAGGCGAAAAAAACGATTGACTTCTAAATTAGGTTTTAGGATGTTAAGACATTATATAGGATAGTTTTATTATTTTTTTATTCGAATATTTTATTTATTTTTAAGCAAACGCTGATTGTATTCGTCTTCTAAAATTCCTGTGATCACACACGATATTCAAAAATCGCGAAAATGGTCGTGTAGCTACAGTTCGACATTACGGTCCCAACGAAACTGGTTTCGTCGAATTTCGACTCCGTTTGCTCACACAGCATATTTTTAACCGTCAGAATATCGATTGTTTTTCACTTTAAAATCGCCCACGGCCACCTATTGACTTCAAAAATCACGAAAACTGAAATCTAGAAATAATTTGATGTTGCGGATCCAACAAAATTAGTTTCGCTGAATTCTGAGGCTGTTTGCAAAACTGGTTATTTTTAAAGCTCTAAATAACCCCTTTAAATATATAAATATATTTAAAAACATTTAAATTTAATATTTAAAAATAAATATTATCGTATATATCCACACTAGAATATCATACAGCTACATCGGGATTTATAACTCGATATTTCAAATCCAGTGTTACATCGATATTCGATTTATATTTAAAAATCCATTTTAAAATATAAATTAATCGATATAAATTATAAAGGAATTCCATAGCGATTTTTCTAAAATTTGATTTGAACATAAGTAAAAATCTACACGACGAAATCTCAATTTTTCTCTTCCACCAGAAAAATATACTTCACCAGCTCCTAACGTTTCTTGTTTCACAGAAAGCCGATTTAAAACGAATTCTGTACATTCAGTTGAAGTTCAAATCGCCAAATACCAAACTGCCGCTCCATTTCGAGCTCGATTTTAATTATATTATAACTATACGTTCAACTGTCGTTTATATAATATATTTGTTATTCTAATTCAATTCTAAACTGAATTAAATATTACAGTTGATCCAATTCACACATTTTTGTGAATTCCACTATTTCAGAAATTAAATATATTATTATATTATTTATTTTAATTAAATATTCAATATTATTTAATTCTGGTCATTTTAAATAACCAAACCATTATTTAAATAATTAAATAAATTATTTATATACCGTAAAAATACGGGTCGATACAACGGGCCTAAAACGATCGTTGTAATAGCATTTTTTTACAACATGCAGTCCATGCCCGTTGTAAAAAGGGCATTGTGACGTCTATTACAACGGTCTCAAAATGACCATTGTAATAGCATTCTATTACAACGGGCAGCCATTGCCCGTTGTAAAAAGAGCATTGTAATAGGGTAGATTTGTTGTAGTGAATATGAAACATAAATATGTTTAATAGTTAAATATTAAATGCTACTTTTATTAATACTTATTACATATTATTTTATTATCAATTATTATTAAACATTATTATTATTATTTAAATATTAATATTTAATTACTAAATATTATAGTTAAAATTAGAATATATTTAATTGTACTTTATCTTAGTCACAATTTATATAAAATTTTAAAATTAGAATATAAAATATTATACAATTTAAATTAAACTATTAAATGAACTTTTTCAATATTTTAAAATTTTGGTTATTTCAGGTCAAACAAAAATTGGTTTTATAAACTTTATAATTTATTTCAAATTTATTCAATATGATAAATTTTTAAATTTTTCGAAATATAAAATATAATTATCAATTAAATTATAAAATATAAGTACCAACTATGATTATCAATTGTAACTATTAAATACAATTATATAAAATTAATTATTGAATATTAGATACTATTTCATAAGTATTAAATTTTATTATTAATTATTAAATAATTATTATAACAAACTGCTATTTTCATCTCTTGCAAATCTGTTGGAATTCTACTGCAAAATAGCTTCGACAAATATTCGTCGGCATTCCACCGGTATTTGCAGCGGAAAATAGCGGTAGAAATTTTCTATCGGTAATTTGACGCAATTTGCAACGGATTAGTGAGGGATGACAGAAGACGACGGTAATAAATAAAAGAAAAACGTTTGAAAATACAAAAAACCATCCCATGCAAATCACATGGAAATCCGTCGCAAATTAGCGACGGCAATTTCTGCTTCTAAATTTTTGACGCTAAATCAGTGTTTTCTTGTAGTGATTAGAAGATTTCGGTTTAAACCAGAATTAAAATAATAATTAAAATCAAATTCAAAATTCAAATCAGCATGAAGCCGGATGGGCGGGAATTATCCCGCTCTAGGGTGTCGACCCCCCCTGGGAGTCGACATAGGTGTCGACCCCCTATAGGGGTGTCGACATGACGACCCCCCTGTAGGGGTCGACCCCATCAGCCAGATCTGGGAAGTGACGAATTTTGGAGAATTAGGTCTTATGTGGCATTCTCTAATTGGCTGGGTGATGTGTTTTCTGGTTTGGATGGTTTAGATGGATCCTAACCTAATCTAAAGGCCCTAATTCACCTAATACACCTATATAAACATACCTAGACCTAACCCTAATTTCATTAAACAAATCCATGGTGCCTCCATGCTGCTAAAAACTAAATTATCCTAGCCTCCACCAAAGCAAATCAAATTCAAGTTGGAAGATAAGAATCAAATCCTACATCAACGGTTTAGCTAATCAACTTCAGAAATCAGAATTATTCTCTATCCTTAATCCTATCGGTGTAATTCTATGTCACTTTGACAAGATAATTTAATTAAGAGTGACTATGATGAGTCGTAAATTGAATTTAATGTGTATGCTTGTAACGAATCTTATCAAGTTTGCAAATTGTCACCTTTTTGATTCATATCCATAAACCTGTCATATGCCTTTCTGATATATTTTATCATTACATTCCTGTTTATGTTCATATGCATGTTCTTATGTTTATGCCAGTTTTGATGTCATGATTCTCTTCCCTCCTCCTTTTCCTTTTTTTTCTTATGAGATTAGGCTAACTTCAAGCCTAACATATTACGTGAGATTTGCGTACGAATAATGTTTGAACGATTGGGAAAAGTTTGGAAAAATTGAAATAATATGTATTTTGTAATTGGGCATAAATTGATGATGACTATGGATTGGGCATAATTGCACATAACTTTAAGTATGAGATTTGGCATAAGTGGGTTTGGTAAAATTTGGTGTAACTTGTATACATAGGATTATAGGTATAAAATTGGATTAGAATTTGTCACATAAATTTGGATTGGAATTTATGGGTAATTAGGAATCACTATAATCCATAATTTGAGTATGAACCGAAGAAAGTGATAATGAACGCCTAAGACACGAGGTTAGATTTGAATTGCGGTATAAGACTGCCCAGAACCGCCCGGCACATCCTGCAACCGCAATTTGGTAAGTGAAAGGTCAAAGGCATAAAATTAGATGCTTAATAGTGCAAAGACACGAGGTTAGATTTGGATTGCGGTATAAGACTGCCTAGAACCGCCCGGCATATCCAGCAACCGCAAGTCGGCAATCTAATGTGGGAGGTCTTGCAAGATTATGGTTATAGTGAATTAATAAACACTTAACCAAGATAAGACATGTAGTAAGACATGGGAACAGAAAAAAGGGTTAAGTGGGTGACATGGATAGCATGTGAAACACAATTAAAAACACTTAACCAAGATAAGACATGTGGGAAGACATAGGAACAGAAAAAGGGTTAAGTGGGTGACATAGGAAGCATGTATTGTATGGGTAGCATGTATAACATAAATAATAAGCACTTAACCAAGGTAAGACATGTGGTAAGGCATAAAGGGTTAAGTGGGTAACATGGGTAGCATGTGAAACATAATAAAAGCACTTAACCAAGATGAGACATGTGATTAGATAAAGAGGGGTTAAGTGGGAATTCCTAGTGGGGACCAAGCTTAGGAGGGAAGCTTGTGTCAAATGGGTGGACCCTTTTCAACCAATAACCCATTTTTTATCTATGTGACTCGAACTAGGTCGAGGACGGGACACGCATACTGGGTTGATTGTAAGAGGTCAATGAAGAGATAGTGATGGCCGTGCAAGTCCAATGGAGTCATGTGCGTGCGTGGGTCCGGGCTGGTAGGTAAGATGTTTTTGCATCGTGTAGGTATAAGCCGTGCATTCTAGTGGTATCCGGTTGCCACTTTAGGGAGTGTTACAACCTACTGTGGGACCAGCACGGGTATCTACGAGTTAGGGAGCCGATCGAATGGGGAAGGTGGTGGGTACAACTAGTGGAGATAGGAGCAGGCGGCACCTATGACAGTAGCTAGGAGTACACAAAACTAACATTATTATTATTATTATTATTATTATTATTATTATTATTATTATTATTATTATTATTATTATGTTTAGTAAGGGGGTACAACTAGTGGAGATAGGAGCAGGTGGCACCTATGACAATAGGTAGGAGTACACGAAAATACCATCATCATCATCATTATTATTTTTATGATTAGTGGGGAGGGTACATCTAGTGGTGGTGGGAGCAAGTGGGACACCTACGAGAGTAGCTAGGAGTACATAATCGAACAAGGAGGAAAGCGGGTACTCTAGTGGTGATAGGTGCACAAAGGTTACCTATGATGGAAGTTAGAAGTACACGAAACTATCATCATTCTATTTAGCCAAGAGGGATCATCTTTTAGTATGAAACTAGTATCAGTGTGGTGCAGAGAATATCTTATTGTGGTTAGAAGCGCAATCAATATTACATCATGTCCGACTTGGTACCTTATCGTATCTTCTTATGTTACAGTCATCTCTTATATCTAGTTTATGTTTTTATCATGTTGCTTTACTAATTATATTGTTAAAGTCACTGGACTCGCCATACTTTATGTCTGACCCTTTTTGTTTTGCCTCTTTTCTTTCCTTTCCCCCCAAGTTCCCAGGGTGGGCACATTGAAGCTTGATTTGGACTTTCCTGCTTGAAGTGATGAAAGCAATGCTTAGCTTTGTTTCTCTTTCATATGGCATTTTGGATTGGGGATTATGATTTTAAAAATTATGTACTCTGATGACTTTTGTACAAGACTGATATTATGTACTTAGCTTTGATGCAATGGGTTTAAAGATGTAACCAAACTTATTTCTGTTTCCACTGAAATAAAGTTATAATTTTTTCAAGTACTATTATATGTATTTTTCTTGTAATATTCTGTTCTGTTTACTTACAACGCTCCACGAGACTTAATGCATTCCCTTTGTGAGTGACATTAACGGACGTGGGGTGTTACACGTGGTATCAGAGTTGAAGGTTACTGAATCAGATAAAAGATTTTGAAAACTAGTTTTAAAATGGTTTTAAAAGAAATATTTTCAAAAGAAAAGTTTGTTTGAAAGACATATACCCCAAAGCCATATGTACTATCTTTTGATTTTTCTGTTTGAATCCTTATTTCCTTCTTTTCCGAGTCCCCGGGGCTCCTGGCTTTTTAGGAGGTAACCTCATCGTGGCATGGTTCTGTAGGCATGATGAGACGACGACGTCTGTCGAAGGGAAAAGAAGTGCCTAACCTCCATCTGTAGCCATAGTAATTTCACCTGCGACTAATCTTCTTTCAAGCTTCGTAGGGTTTTCCGTGCGAGGGTGGCAGCCTTTGAGAGATTTGTCACATGTTACACAAGGATGGTAAAAATGGGAATGAGGGAGTTTAGGCTAAGCAGCACAACCCAAGGATGAGAAACTTGTTGATATGGCTTTAATCCACGAAGAAGGTAAAGGTGAAAAAAAAGTGGAAGAATCACATAACAAGAAAGTAGAACCTAAGAAGGGTGGAAAGAATAATAAACCCCGTGACAAGAGGAAGTGTTTTATTGTGGTATAACGGGACATGTAATTAAGGACTGTAGGAAGAAGAAGAAGCATGGCTGTTTTCATTACGGCGAGGCAGGACATCTGATTAAAGACTGCCCAAGGAGGAAAGGACAAGGGCAAGGGCAAAGGACAGAGCCTACTTCTGGAGGGTAGGTTCATGCTCTCATGGCACCAGGACGGGAGAGAGGTAGAAACATTTCTGTCGAAAGTTTGATTTTTCTTTTTGATCATCCTGTTCGAACTTTGTTTGATTCTGGCGCTTCACATTCATTTATATCTGCTTCGTTAGTTGAAACACGGCACCTAAATACTAGTTTAGTTATGGATCCCATAGTTGTCTCAAATCCTATTGGGTTACGACTCATCTTTCTATGTTATGTCGGGATTTGAGAATATATGTGTATGGCATTGAGTTCGAATGCAATGCTTATGTGCTTGGTTCAACGGGCTATGGGTTGATTCTAGGAATGGATTGGCTAACCAAGTATGGTGTCATTCTCGACTGTGAAAAGAGGGTAGTTAGACTGTTGACTAGTTTGGATAATACTCTCGATATCTCATGTGATCCTAAAGGTTCAGTTATGCTTAGCTACCTAGAATCTCTTGACATGTCTATTGATGATTTGCAATCTGTTCGAGTAGTCCGTGAGTATGCAGATGTCTTTGAGGAGGTTAGGGGCTTACCTCCAAAACGCGAGATAGATTTTTGTATATATTTGGCGGACAATGCAAAGCCAGTTGCATTGCCTATGCGCCACATGGCTCCCAGAGAAAGGAGGGAGCTTAGTAAACAAGTGAAAGAGTGGCTTGAGAAAGGGTTCATAAGAAGAAGTATCTCGGAGCGGGGTGCTCCTGTTGTTTTTGCTACAAAGGCTGATGGTTTGCTTAGACTGTGCGTGGACTATAGGGAGCTGAATAAGCTCACGAAGAAGAACAGATTCCCATTACCGAGGATAGACGATTTGTTCGATCAGTTGGTTGGTGCTTTGGTTTTCTCGCAGTTGGACTTAGCTACAGGATTTCATCTGTTGAGGGTAGCTGAGGATAGTATAGACAAGACTGCTTTTAGGACTCCCGACGGTTTCTTCGAATGGCTCGTCATGCCTTTTGGTTTGATGAATGCACACGCATATTTCGAAGACTTGATGAGTAGGGTGTTTAGGGAGTTTCCAAACAAGTTCGTGGTAGTCTTTGTGGATGATATCTTGATATTCTGTAGAAGCGAGGAAGAGCATGCCCTACATATTAGGGAAGTCTTAGAGACCCTTCGAGCACGTCAACTCAAAGCTAAGTTCTCCAAATGTCATTTTTAGAGAAAGGAAGTGAGGTTCTTAGGGCACGTGGTCTCTAAGGAAGGATAGCTGTGGATCCCGCGAAGGTAGTAGCAATCCAAGATTGGAAGGTTCCTAAGAATGCAACAGAAATAAGAAGTTTTCTTGGTTTAGTGAGCTATTATAGGAAGTTCATTAAGGACTTTGCTAAGATATCAGCCCCACTTACATAGTTAACGAAAAAGAATTTGACCTTTTCTTGGGAGGTTGACTGTGACGATGTTTTCCAACGTTTGAAGAGGGCATTGACGATAGCTCCAGTTTTAGTTTTGCCTGATGGGAGTAAACCGTTCACAGTGTATACCAATGCTTGCAGGATAGGGCTTGGCGCAGTTTTGATGCAAGAGGGAAGGGTGATATGCTATGGGGGAAGGCAATTAAAGGCCCATGAAAAAGAATTACCCTACCCACGACTTAGAGTTAGCTGCCATAGTTTTTGCGCTTAAGTCTTCGCGCCATTACTTGCTTGGTGAGAGGTTTGAGTTGTATACAGACCATAATTCACTAAAATACTTGTTCTCTCAAAAGGATCTAAATTTAAGGCAACAGTGATGGATGGAATTCTTAGCATCCTATGAATTTGAGATAGCATATACACGTGACAAGGGTAACGTTGTAGCTAACGCCTTGAGTAGAAAGAAGTTTGCTTTGAGTCCTTTATTTGTCGAGCGGCAGAGTTTAGAGTATATCTCTACCTTTGACTTTAGACCCTCTATTGATTATGTACCCGGTTTGTTGGCATCATTAGAGGTGCGACCTACGCTTTTGGGACAAATAGGTGGGGCACAGCGAGATGACCCACAGTTGATAGAGATAATAGGCAAGATCATAGGAGGGGAGTCTTCGAGCCATCTTAGTAGGTATACTATCAATGACAAAGGTTGGTTGCGTAGGGATGGGAGACTTTGCGTACCTTGAGACGAGAGTTTGAGAAAGACCATCTGTGAAGAAGCACATCGTTCTAAGCTGACCATACATCCTGGTGGAGACAAGATGTATAGGGACATGAAGCGAGTTTTCTTTTGGGCCCGAATGAAGAAGGATGTAGTAGAGTTCATTTCTAGATGCTTAGTGTGCCAGCAAGTCAAGGCTGAGCAAAGGAAGCCAGGTGGTTTACTTCACCCTTTAGAGGTTCCACAGTGGAAATGGGAAAGTGTTTCCATGGATTTCGTTGACGGGTTACCGAGGTCAAGGAATGGTAATACGGGGATTTGGGTAGTAGTAGATAGACTTACCAAGAGCACCCATTTCATTCCCGTTAAGAGTAAAAGAACATCGACATGGTTAGCATCTGTTTATCTCCGAGAGATAGTTTGTCTACACGGCATACCTTCTAGTATTGTGAGCGACCGAGATCCCATTTTTACCAGTGAGTTTTGGAAGAGTTTGCAAGAGGCGGTAGGAACACAATTGTGTTTGAGCACCGCTTATCACCCTCAGACGGACGACCAAACAGAAAGAGTGAATTGGATTCTAGAAGATCTTTTGAGATTATGCATCTTGGACTTTGGAGGGACATGGGAGGAACATCTTCCATTAGTAGAGTTCGCCTACAACAACAGCTATCAGACTAGTATTGGCATGGCACCTTTTGAGGCTCCATATGAACGACCTTGCCCATCACCGACTTGTTGGTGGGAATCTACGGATAAAATTTTGCTTGGGCCCGAGATGATTAGGGAAACTTCAGAGAAGATAGACTTGATTCGAAGACGAATGAAGACGGTGCAGGACCGGCAAAAGTCATACGCTGATAAGAGACCGACCGATCTTGAGTTCAGTATAGGAGACATGGTCTTTATTAAAGTGTCACCGTTGAGGAATGTAGTTCGTTTTGGGTTTGTAGGGAAATTGGCACCAAGGTTCATAGGGCCATTCCTCATTACAGAGCGAATTGGACAGATGGCCTACAGAGTGAAGTTGCCTGAAAAGCTTAGTGGTGTTCATGACGTATTTCATGTGTCGCATTTGCGGAAATGTTTACATGATACCGTGGAAGTAGTAGATCCGAGCATGCTTAGAGAAGTGGAAGTGGAGGGAGATGCCACGATTAGACAAGCTCCTACATTCATCCTTGGATCGGAGATCAGGAAATTACGCAACGAGCGGTCAAGTTGGTTAAAGTCTAGTGGGAAGGTGATCAAGGAGACGTGACTTGGGAGACTGAAGACAAGATATGTGCATCGTACCCTCTCCTTTTTGAAGGTATGTTCTTAACTTCTCCTTTTTCTATCACTTTATTTATACAGGTTCTATAGCTTAGTGTATCCTCTCGGTTATATCTTCGACCGTTAGGTAGAAAATCCTATGGTTGTAAACATGTGTTTGAGACATGTTATGTTTGGTGGATGCAAGCGGATGTAAGTGTTTGCTAGTGGTTGCTTGTGGATGCATTTACACACACATTAGGCACTAGATCGTCTCAATCACTTTCATATTGCATATGAATGAGTGTGCATATTTAAGTTAATGGATGTATATTGAATGTGTTATCATATGGATGTTGCATTTGAAATGAATGGTTGTGCACTCATATAGAAATGATATGTATCATTAGGATTCTTTTGCATACATAATGGACACATAGCTATGGATTAGATAAGGAACATATACACACACTTTTGCATATGTTCATATAACATTAGAAATCTTTTAAGGACAATGGATGTTGGTGGATGATGGATGAGTAGATGGATGATTGGATGGTATGATACATTTTTCTTAACTTGGAAATTTCGGGGACGAAATCCTTTAAGGAGGGGAGAATGTAACACCCTGTAATTTTATAATATTAAAATTGACAAATTAAAGAATACTTAATTTTTATAAGAAGAATTAAGGGAAACGGGTTGCGCCATTGCGTTCGTCTCGGAATTCTGCTTGAGATAGAGTCCGAGTTTGCGTAATGGATACAGTATGAAGAAGTTATGGAGCATAGAAGATTTCAGTACAAACCAGAATTAAAATAATAATTAAAATCAAATTCGAAATTCAAATCAGCAAGAAGCGGGATGGGCGGGAATTATCCCGCTCTAGGGTGTCGACCACCCTAGGGAGTCGACACAAGTGTCGACCCCCCTATAGGGGTGTCGACATAGGTGTCGACCCCCTGTAGGGGTCGACTCCATCCGCCAGATCTGGACAGTGACGAATTTTGGAGAATTAGGGCATATGTGGTGTTCTCTGGTTTGCTGGGTGATGTGGTTTTCTGGTTTGGATGGTTTAGATGGATCCTAACCTAATCTAAAGGCCCTAGTTCACCTAATACACCTACATAAACACAACTAGACCTAACCCTAATTTCATTAAACAAATCCATAGCGCCTCCATGCTGCTAAAAACTAAATTAACCTAGCCTCCACCAAAGAAAATAAAATTCAGGTTGGAAGATAAGAATCAAAGCCTACATCCACGGTTTAGCTAATCAACTTTAGAAATCAGAATTCAGAATTATTCTTTATCCTTAATCCTATCGCTGTGAGTCTATGTCACTTTCACAAGATAATTAATTAAAAGTGATTGTGATGAGTTGTAAATTGGATTTAATGTGTATCCCTGTAATGAACCTTATCAAGTTTGCAAATTGTGACCTTTTTGATTCATATCCATGAACCTGTCATATGCCTTTCTAATCTATTTTATCATTACATGCCTGTTTATGTACATATGCATGTTCTTATGTTTATGCCAGTTTTGATGTCATGATTCTCTTCCCTCCTCCTTTTCCTTTTTATGAGATTAGGCTAACTTCGAGCCTAACATATTATGTGAGATTTGCGTACGAATAACATTTGAACGATTGGGAAAAGTTTGGGAAAATTGAAATAATATGTAATTTGTAATTGGGCATAAATTGATGATGACTATGGATTGGGCATAATTATACATAACTTGTAAGTATGAGATTTGACATAAGTGGGTTTGGGTATAATTTGGTGTAACTTGTATACATTGGATTATAGGTATAAAATTGGATTAGAATTTGTCACATAAATTTGGATTGGAATTTATGGGTAATTGGGAATCACTATAATCCATAATTTGAGTATGAACTGAAGAAAGTGATAATGAATGCCTAAGGCACGAGGTTAGATTCGAATTGCGGTATAAGACTGTCCGGAATTGCCCGGCACATCCAACAACCGCAATTTGGTAATCTAATGTGAGAGGTCAAAGGTACAAAATTAGATGCGTAATAGTGCAAAGACACGAAGTTAGATTCGGATTGCGGTATAAGACTGCCCGGAACCGCCTGACATATCCAGCAACCGCAAGACGGCAATCTAATGTGGGAGATCTTGCAAGATTACGTTTATAATGAATAAATAAACACTTAACCAAGATAAGACATGTAGTAAGACATGGGAATAGAAAAAGGGGTTAAGTGGGTGACATGGATAGCATTGGAAACACAATTAAAAACACTTAACCAGGATAAGACATGTGGGAAGACATGGGAACAGAAAAAGGGTTAAGTGGGTGACATGGGAAGCATGTATGGCATGGGTAGCATGTATAACATAAATAATAAGCACTTAACTAAGGTAAGACATGTGGTAAGGCATAAAGGGTTAAGTGGGTAACATGGGTAGCATGTGAAACATAATAAAAGCACTTAACCAAGATGAGACATGTGATTAGATAAAGAGGGGTTAAGTGGGAATTCCTAGTGGGGACCAAGCTTAGGAGGGAAGCTTGTGTCAAATGGGTGGACCCTTTTCAACCAGTAACCCATTTAGTATCTATGTGAGCTCGAACTAGGTCGAGGACGGGACACGCTTACTGGGTTGATTATAAGAGGTCAACAAAGAGATAGCGATGGCAGTGCAAGTCTAACAGAGTCATGTGCGTGCGTGGGTCCGGACTGGTAGGTAAGACGTTGTTGCATCGTGTAGGTATAAGCTATGCATTCTAGTGGAATGGGGTTGCCACTTTAGGGAGTGATACACCCTACTGTGGGACCAGCATGGGTATGTACGAGTTAGGGAGCCGATCGAATAGGGAAGGTAGTGGGTACAACTAGTGGAGATAGGAGCAGGCGGCACCTATGATAACGGCTAGGTGTACAAAAAAATACCATTATTATTATTGCTATTATTATTATTATGTTTAGTAAGGGGGTACAACTAGTGGAGGTAGGAGCAGGCGGCACCTATGACAGCAGCTAGGACTACACGAAACTACCATCATCATCATCATTATTATGATTAGTGGGGAGGGTACAACTAGTGGTGGTGGGAGCAAGTGGGACACCTACGAGAGCAGCTAGGAGTACATAATCGAACAAGGAGGATATTGGGTACACCTAGTGGTGATAGGTTCACAAAGATTACCTATGATGGCAGCTAGAAGTACACGAAACTATCATTATTTTATTTAGCCAAGAGGGATCATCTTTTAGTATGAAACTAGTATCGCTGCGGTGTAGAGAATATCTTATAGTGGTCAGAAGCGCAGTCAATATTACATCGTTTCCGTCTTGTTACCTTATCATATTTGCTTATGTTACAGTCATCTCTTATATCCAGTTTATGCTCTTATTATGTTGCTTTACTAATTATATTGTTAAAGTCACTGGACTTGCCAGACTTTACGTCTGACCCTTTATGTTTTGCCTCTTTTCTTTCCTTCCCCCCCCCCCCTCCCCCAGGTTCTCAGGGTGGGCACGTTGAAGCTTGATTCGGACTTTCCTGCTTGAAGTGCTGAAAGAAATGCTTAGCTTTATTTCTCTTTCATATGGCATTTTGGATTGGGGATTATGATTTTAAAAATTATGTACTCTGATGACTTTTGTACAAGACTAATATTATGTACCTGGCTTTGATGCAATGGGTTTAAAGATGTAACCAAACTTATTTCTGTTTCCGCTGAAATAAAGTTATAAATTTTTCAAGTTCTATTTTATGTATCTGTCTTGTAATATTCTATTCTGTTTACTTACAACGCTCCACGAAACTTAATGCATTCCCTTTGTGAGTGACATTAACGGAAGTAAGGTGTTATAGGGATCACAGGGGCAAGGTCAGGCAGGAAACTCTGGAGGGCAGGTGCATGCTCTCGTGACCAATGCTCCTGATAGAGGTAGAAAAATTTCTGTGGAAGGTATAATTTCTCTTTCAAACCATCCTATTAGAACACTTTTTGATTCTGGTGCCTCACATTCATTTATATCAAGTTCTGCAGTTGAATCTCTGCACTTAATTACTAGTATGGTAGTAGATCCCGTAGTTGTTTCAAACCTAATTGGTGGTTCGGCTCATTTATCTATGATTTTTTAGGGTTTGAAAATATCGGTGTTAGGCGTCGAGTTTGAATGTGATGCGTATGTGCTCGGGTTTATGGGCTATGGGTTGATTCTAGGAATGGATTGGCTTACCACTTATGGTGCCATTCTGGATTGTGAGAAGAAGGTTGTTAGGCTTCTGACTTGTCATGGGAGAACCCTCGAGATTTCGTGTGACCCATAAGGGACGGTTATGCTTAGTTTCCTAGAGTATCTTGATGCATCTATCGACGATCTGCAATCTGTTCCAGTAGTCCGAGATTTTTCCAATGTTTTTGATGAGGTTCAGGGTTTACCTCGAAGGTGCGAGATCGACTTTTGTATATATCTAGTGGACAATGCAAAGCTAGTTGCATTACCAGTGCACCACATAGCTCCAAGGGAAAGGAGGGAGCTGAGTACGCAAGTAGGGGAGCTACTTGAGAAAGGGTTTATCAGACGAAGCATATCTGAATGGGGTGCTCCAGTAGTATTCTCAACTAAGGCGGATGGTTCGCTTTGTTTGTGTGTTGATTACGGGGAGCTGAATAAACTCACTAAGAAGAATAGGCACTCGCTTCCGAGGATTGATGATTTATTTGATTAGCTTGTTGGCGCCTCAGTATTTTCCCAGTTAGACTTGGCCACGGGGTTCCGTCAGTTGAGGATGGCTGAGGACAACATATATAAGACTGCCTTTAGGACTTCGGACGGTTTCTTTGAATGGCTAGTTATGTCTTTTGGGCTGACGAACGCACCTGCCTATTTTGTCGATCTGATGAGTAGTGTAATGATCCCGAATTTTGAACCAATTTGAAATTGGAATTTTTAATACTTAATTTAAATTTTCTGAACATAAAATAAGTTTGAGAACATTTAATAATTTTGATAGGTTAAACAATAGGTTTTATTTGAATTATAACATTTATAAGTGGAAATAAATTATTAATAAGTTTGGATTTACTGATATTATTTGTCGTTCGATTGGATTTTTCAAAAGATAACATAAATTAATATCATTAGTATTATGCGTTGCTTTTTGTTTTCATAACGTTTAAGGTAAATGCTACCAAAAACACATTCCTTCTCCTTTTTACAAGTGTTAAGACACTTGTAATTTTGCACGCAACATTCCATGCATAAAATACACATGTCCTATGATGTGTCACATGTGTACTCCATGCATAAAATACACATAATCATAGGACATGTGTATTTTATGCATGGAATGTTGCATGCAAAATAACAAGTATCTTAACACTTGTAAAAAGGAGGAGGAATGTGTTTTTGGTAGCATTTACCTTAAACGTTGTGAAAACAAAGAGCAACGCATAATACTAATGCTATTAATTTATGTTATCTTTTGACAAATCCGATCGAACGACAAATAATATCAGTAAATCCAAACTTATTAATAAATTATTTCCATTTATAAATGTTATAATTCAAATAAAACCTATTGTTTAACCTATCAAATTTATTAAATGTTCTCAAACTTATTTTATGTTCAGAAAATTTAAATCAAGCACTAAAAATTCCAATTTCAAATTGGTTCAAAATTCTGGATCATTACAAGTAGGGTGTTTCGGGAGTTCCTAAATAAGTTTGTGGTAGTCTTTGTCGATGATATTTTGGTCTTCTCCAAAAGCGAAGAAGATCATGCCCAGCATTTGAGAGAAGTTTTGAAAACTCTCTACGACCATCAGCTTAAAGCAAAATTCTCCAAATGCCATTTTTGGAGAAAAGAGGTGAGATTCTTAGGGCATGTGGTCTCCAAAGAAGGGATAGCGATAGATCCTGCGAAGGTGGTTGCAGTGCAAGATTGGCAGGTTCCTAAAAATGCAACCGAGGTGAGAAGCTTTCTTGGGTTAGCAGGTTACTATAGGAAATTCATTAAGGACTTCACAAAGATATCAGCCCAACTCACCAGGCTGACGAAGAAGAACTTGGCATTCTCATGGGATATAGACTATGACTTGCATTCCAACGACTGAAGAGGGCTCTGACAACAGCCCCAGTCTTGACCTTGCCTGACGGGAATAAGGTGTTTACTGTTTACACTGATGCGTGTGGTACAGGGCTCGGTGCGGTTCTAATGCAAGAAGGGAAAGTAGTGAGTTATGGGGGTAGACAACTGAGAGTTCATGAAAAGAACTACCCCACCCATGATCTAGAGCTAGCTATCATAGTGTTTGTATTAAAGATGTATCGTCATTATTTGCTTGGAAAGGAGTTCGAGTTAAACACCCATCATAAATCTCTCAAGTATTTGTTCTCGCAGAAGGATCCCAACTTAAAGAAACAACGGTGGATGGAGTTTCTAGCTGCTTATGATTTTGAGATTTCTTATACCCCTGGCAGGGGTAATGTGGTGGAAGACGCATTAAGTAGGTAGAGGGTGGCCCTGAGTCCTCTGTTTGTGGAAAGGTAGAACTTGGAGTTCATATCAACTTTTGATTTTAGACCCTCCATCGAGATTTTTCCTGATTTGTTTGCATCCTTGGAGATACGATCGACTCTTATAGACCAGATAGTAGCTTCGCAACAAGGTGACCCACAGATTCTAGACATCATGGATAAGCTCAAAAGAGGTGAGACTTCTATTCACCTCAACAGATATGCCATAGATGAAAAGGGGTGGTGCGACGAGATGGAAGGCTTTGTGTTCCGCAAACTGGAAGTTTGATAAAGGCAATCCTAGAAGAAGCCCACCATTCTAAGATGACCATTCATCCAAGCGGCGATAAGATGTACAGGGACATAAAGAGGGTTTTCTTTTGGGCTGGGATGAAAAAAGATGTGGCCAAATTTGTTTCCCAATGTTTAGTTTGCCAGCAAGTCAAAGCTGAGAAAAAGAAACCCGGTGGTTTACTTCATCCTTTGGAGGTTCCTCAGTGGAAATGGGAGAGCATCTCTATGGATTTCATAGATGGTTTGCCTAGATCGAAGAAAGGTAACACCAGTATCTAGGTGGTGGTAGATAGACTCACTAAGAGTGCTCACTTTATTCCAGTTAAGAGTAAGAGGACGGTATCATGGTTAACAGCAATTTATGTTTGAGAGATAGTTCGTCTTCATGGAGTTCCTTCCAGCATCGTGAGCGATCGTGACCCCATCTTTACCAGCGAATTTTGGTGGAGCTTGCAAGAAGCATTAGGTACAAAGTTGCGTTTGAGCACGGCTTACAATCCTCAGACCGATGGGCAAACAGAGAGGGTGAACAGAATTCTAGAAGATCTTTTAAGGTTGTATATCCTAGACTTCGGAGGGACTTGGGAAGAGCATCTCCCTTTAGTAGAATTTGCCTATAAGAACAGCTATCAGGCCAGCATCGGCATCGCACCCTTTGAAGCATTGTACGGACGATCCTGTAGATCACCAACTTGTTGGTGGGAATCTACAAAAAGACTATTACTTGGACCGGATATGGTTAGAGAAACATCCGAAAAGATTGACTTTATTCGACGAAGGATGAAGACAACTTAAGATATGCAGAAATCCTATGCAGACAATAGAAGGACTGACCTCGAATTTAAATTAGGAGACTTGGTTTTAATCAAAGTGTCACCTCTGAGGAATGTGGTTCGCTTCGGATCGGTAGGGAAGTTGGCACCTAGGTTTGTGGGACCATTTCCCATAACCGACAGGATTGGCCAAGTGGCCTATAGAGCCTGAAAATCTATCTAGTGTTCATGATGTTTTCCATGTTTCTCATATGCGGAAGTGCTTGCATGACACTGCGGAAGTTGTTGAGCCGAGTATATTGGAAGAGTTAGAAGTGGAACCGGAGGCGACAGTCAGGCGAGTTCCTTCCCTTATTCTGGGATAAGAAGTTAAGAAGCTACGCAATAAAGAGATCAAGTTGCTAAAGGTTCAACGGGGAGATAACCCAAAGGATGCGACTTGGGAGACCGAAGGCAAGATTCGTGCTTCATACCCTTTTCCCTTCGAGGGTATATTCTTAACTCCTTTTTCCAATAGCTTTATCAGTACTTGTTTCGATCATTTGAGTATATCTTATCTATAGTATTTTTCGACCTTTAGATAGGAATCCTATGGATGTAAACATGTGTTTGAGACATGTTATGATTGATGGATGCAAGTGGATGCAAGTGTTTGCTAGTGGTTGCCTGTGGACGCATACACACACACATTAGGCACTAAGATCGGCTCAATCACTCTCATACTGCATATGGATGTGTGTGCATTTTGTTTTCTTTTATGGATGGAAATGGATGAACTGGCATATGGATGTTGCATTTGGATGAATGAGTGTGCACACATATAGAGCTTATATGTTATAATACGCTTATTTGCATACATATTGGATTCATGACACTAACATACATCGCATTAAGGAGGTCAACTGAATCAGTAGACCGCCTAATCTTTGCAATAGTGCTGGGACATACACACATACTTTTGCATATATTCATGAAAGCAGTAGAAACCCTTAAGGACAATGGATGCCAGTGATTGATGGATGAGTAGATGGATGATGGATGATAGGATATAATTCTTCTCAACTTGGAGATTTTGGGGACGAAATCCTTTAAGTAGGGGGGAATGTAACGCCTCAAAATTTTATTAACATTAAAGAAGATAAATTAAAGAATAAATAATTTAATATTAAAAATTAAGGGAAACTGATTACGTCATTACGTCCGTCTCGAAATTCTGGTCAGGATAGACACCTAGTTTGCGTAAAATGGATAACATATGAAGAAGTTACGGACGATAGAAAGTTGAAAATCAGAACCAGATATAACTGGTGCACTTGCCAAGTGCGGCAAGACAATTTTGCACTGGCGCACCTGTAAAGTGAACCCAGAACAGTTTCTGGGTATTTGGGCCTTTTTCGAGTGAGTGACGACCCGTGACCTGACCCAATTCCATTAGGGCTGAGGTGACATCCGAATTCTATAACCCAACAGCTATAAATATATCTCATATCCTTTGTTTTCTTCACAAAGAAACAATGGTGGCCAGACTCTGCTGGATTCTAAACTAAACTAGGGTCTCTCATCTTCTACTAAAGCATGTCAAATTATGAGATCCAAGCATAGACTCAGCGCCTTTTCTATCATCTTAGCAATCCAATCACATTGAGTTCTATTTGCTTTTAGGTTTAGATAAATAATAGTGAATTATGAAAGACTGTGATTTGGATACGTTGCAAACTTTGAATATATGTTATTGTTAGATCTTATGATATATCATGATAGATATATTTCTTTGGTTCCAATTCAATTGTTCTACTATGTTATTATTATGGATCTTGGGTTGTAACTTTTATGATATGCTATGATGCGAATGTATGTAGATCTATTCTATGTGATCTAAATTATCACCTTAGATCTATCCTATGTGATCTAAAATTGTCACCTTATTATTCATGTTAGATCTATTCTATGTGGTCTAAAATTGTCACCTTATGATTCATGTTAGATCTATTCTATGTGATCTTTAATTGTCACCTTATGATTCATGTTAGATTTATTCTATGTGATCTAAAATTGTCACCTTATGATTCATGTTAGATCTATTCTATGTGATCTAAAATTGTCACCTTATAATTCATGTTAGATTTGTTTTATGTGATCTAAAATTGTTACCTTATGATTCATGTTAGATCTATTTTATGTGATCTAAATTACAACCTTATGATTCATGTTAGATCTATTTTATGTGATCTAAATTGTCACCTTATGATTCATGTTAGATCTATTTTATGTGATCTAAATTGTCACCTTATGTTATCATGTTAGATCTAAACCGATTGGACATCTAAATTGCTAATTTAGATGTTGTGATATCATAGTTCATCAGTTTTATGTCCACCTTGTTATGATGACAATTTCGTGTCCAAGCTAGTATGTATGTTCACCTTATTATCATACTAGTTTATGTTTATGTCAAGATGATCATTTTAGTTATGTTCCCATTATTTTCCCTATTATCGTTTATGACTAGGCTATTGTCTAGCCCAGGCATGTTGCCAATTTAGTGAGGGCGCTAGTTAAGGAACGGGGGAAAAAGGGTTAAAAGTGGCATAATTTGAATATGAACATTTATGGACATGTAATTCAAATTATTGGGTAAAATAGGTATTGACACCTATAAAAGGAAAGGATTAATTAATTGATTAATTAATTAAAAATGGAATGTCTAGTAATTACAATTAGGAATTGTAATTGTACTTATGACACGAGGTTAGGTTGCATTAGTGGTGGAAGTCTGCCCGGACCCGACCGACATATCCAGCAGCCACTAATGGTAAACCTAATGTGGGAGGTCTAAGTACGTAAATACGAATCGGGCTATGACACGAGGTGAGGCCCAACTGTGGAATAAGTCTTCCCGGACCCGACCGGCATATCCAGTATCCACATGTTGTAGGCCTAATTTGGGAGGTCTGGCCCATTATGAAACCATAAATGGACATGGTAAAGAATTGGACTACTTAACGTAAGTTAATCCATAGGGACTGTATGAACTTAAATTTAAGCTGGGGGTTAAGTAAATATGGTTGAGGGGTGGGTTAAGTAAATCTGAAGAGGGGATAGGTAATATTCACATATAGGCCCACAAACTCAACCCGTTAAGGTTATGTAATTAAAGACACCTAGTGGTATACATAATCGCTGGAAATAATTAGGTTATGTAATTAAAGACACCTAGTGGTATACATAATTGGTGGAAATAATAAAGTTATGTAATTAAAGACACCTTTTAGAGTAAACATAACTTGTAGAAGTGATAGGATTATGTAATTAAAGACACCTATAGGTAAGCATAAACGATTGGAAGATTAAGGGTTATGTATTAAAGACATCTGTAGGTAAGCATAACCAGTAGACATAAACAAGGCTATGTAATTAAAGACACCTAGTGGTATACATAGTCAGTGAAAACCTAGTGGGGGATACAAGACAAAGTGGAGAGCATGTATCATATTTTCAGGGACCCATTTTAGTCAGTAACCTGGAGTAGGTATCAAATAAAGTACTCCGTACTAGGCGGAGAAGGGGCACGCTTACCGACTGATTGTAAGATATCCAAACGTGGAGCACGGTGTAGGCGGCGCAAACCGAACGGGCCATGTGGGTGCATGAGTCGGGCAGAAGGGGATAAGATGACCGTGACACCTGTAGATATGGTTGTGCACATTGTTACGATGAGGGGTTGCCACTTTAGGAAGTGATACCTCCTACCGTGGGGCCAGCACAAGGTATCGACGAGGGTAAGGGAGCCAATCGATCAGGGTAGTAGTTAGGATACATTTGGACGTATACCTAACTGTACGACCTTATAGTTGAAGGGATCATCTCTTTCAGGATATACTAGTAACAGTGCAGAGTAATCATTAGAAGCATATACACCTTATCCTGTCTACCTTGTCACACCTGCCATTTATGTAGCGATCTCTCTCTTATCCACTTTATATGCCAATCATGTTACGTTTATTTATTTATTGGTTAAAAGTAACTAGGCTCACCAGACTTTATGTCTGACCCTTTTGTTTCTCCTTCTTTCTTCCGTTTCTCCCCTCCCCCGCTAGGTTCTCAGGGAGGAAACACCCAGGCTTAGTCAGGATTCAGATATCACCTTGCTAGGAGCTACTTCTGAAGTATGGCTCAAGTTCTTATCTCTACTATGGCTTAACTCTTTCAGTTGGGGAATTATGTTTTTATATTATGTACTCTGATGATGTAAGACATAAGTTATTTTATTGTAATGGTTTTTGTGACTTATGGTATTGTGGACAACGGTATTTTAATTTATGTCTGATTACTTATAACACTTCACGGAACTTAATGCATTCCCTTAGTGAGTGACATTAACAGACGTGGAGTGTCACTGAAGCAGTTTTATGTGTCTGAAGGTATCATTTTTTAGCCTACAACTAGAAGATAAGTGAGGTGTTGGTCGATATAGGTGCAAAAAAACCTCAAATGTATCTACAATCTCATCACACTACCAAACAGTTTAGCTCCTCTCTTCTGACAACATTTCCATCCTCCACTGTCATTCTCTATAAAAAAATGTTACATGTAAAACTGATACCTACAAGTATACAAAACTGCTACCTATAAGCTGTAGGATAAAAACTGATACCTTCAGACACACAAAACTGCTACTTATTAGTTGTAGAGAGCAAACTGATACTTACAGACATACAAAATTGATAACTAAAATCTACACAAAAAAAAATCATGTTTTTTATTTATTTATTTTTTAAAAAATTGTCCTTTTGAATAAATTTGGGCTATGTTTTGTACTTTTGAATAAATTTTTAGTCTCTTCTCCTTATGGTTAAAATTTTCAAATAATTTGTCCTTCACAATATTTTCCTGTGGAATTTTGTGATTCGGTTGAGGTCAATGGTTGATTATCTTCAAGTATAATTGCCATGGGATCTTAACAAGACATTCTAAGGTTCAACCAACTCCTCATCACTTCAAACACCTATGTTCTTCAGCATTCTTCTCTAATAGGCTTTGGTCTTCTTTAGTCTTCAATTATTCTGGTTCCTTCTTCTATAATTATTCTTTTGTACTCTTATTTAAATATCCATAATATATCTAATGTAACTACACAAATCAAAGATATGTTAGTAGTAATGTTTATATGGTTATTGTCATCAAAATCAATACCTAGGGTACCTAGGATATTAACAGCCAATCCCAAGAAATTTCAAATCTATTTCGGAATTCTTGGTTGTTTCCAATCCATTTCGAGTATAACCTCAAACCCATAAAAATTTAGGATGATTAGAATTTACCAAAAACTTTGAGTGGTATGGGTTATGGGTACATCTTTAAAGACGACGCCTAAAATGTTTTTATGCTCAATTAGGTTGGTTATTTGTATTGATGTTTCTAACAACATGGTGGTGTGTTTTAACTTGTTAATTAATTCTTTCAGGATGAAACTATGAGGAGCCCCGGTATCAAATAATTCTCTAATTTAAGTTCATTTATGTAGATTTACCTATTAAAACTCTCTTCCCTTTCACATCCGTCGAGGTAGAAGGTTCATCCTTAATCGCAAAGACCCGGACCAGCTATACTTTCTTTTATAATAGGCAATCCCTAGATAGGTGTCCGTTCTGGTGGTAGTTGTAGCATGTATTCCTTGGAATTTAGGGTTTTAAACAAGACATAGAGAAATGTCCACTCTGTTCACAGTTTGTAACATATGACCTCCATTGTTGGACCTTCCCTAGTCTGGTTATGCATCGGCTTCCTCCCAGGTTGGCTGAACTTTCGCTTCTTTATGTTGTTACGGCAGTTAGGAGTTGTTGTTGGATTCTTCTTATCGATGGTTTCATAACGAAATCCCATGTCCACCAAGTTGACAAAAGTTCCCTTCACATGAGCAGTCATTTTCTTGTGAGATTCCTCCTTTATACCTAGTATAAACCTTTCATTTTTCTTTAATGTCATGTTAATCAATTCTGGCCCATATCGTGACAACTCAATGAACTTATTTGAATATTTCTCTATTGTCATCCCTTCCTGCTTCAAATCCATAAAACTTCGATATAGTCAGGATTTCCGTTCCTCCGACATATATTTTTCTCATAGCACCTCCATGAATCGATTCCATGTCATACCATCCTCTGGCTCATTTCGGATAATAGTTTCCACTAAGCCAAGGCTCCCTCTTGTAGTTGCCACAAGGCCAGGAATCTTTTCTGCCTATCCTCAATCTCAAGTCCTTTGAAAATATTTTCGCACGAGCGTAACCAAGCCCATACTTCCATAAAGGACAGTTCCCTTGAAAGGCTTACCTCCTAAGATGGTAAAATTCTTGCACAAAGTGGCAAAATTAGCTTGATATCACACTAGAATCATTACTTCCTCTACTGTGACAGCGGTATTTTGACCATTGGTCGTGTTGCTTCCACCGGCTTTAAACCCTCTTCTTCCATTCATTCTTACTATATTCATTCTTAATATATGTTCACATAGTAAGAAAAAACACCTTAGAATAGAGAGGATTTTATCTTTTAGAGTGTGCGCAACATATTACTTAAAACTAGGATACTAAGTGCTCTCTCAGACTAAACTCATTCTAGGGATTACTAACTCTATCTCTAATGAATCTACACCATTGAGTTTCAGGTGTTAGCTTAATCTAAATTCCGATGCTAAATGAAATGATCCAGCTCCTCGGCCTAAGAAATTGACATTAATACATCCTTGATATTCACGTGCCCTAAATCTGATGATGGAGAGTCAGATAGTTTAGGAAAAAAAGAAAGTAAAATGCATATTGTATTTAAACTTCAATAATTTTACATAAGGAAATACATGTAAGTAGTATGATACATACTAATTCAATGAGAATGGTTATACACCTCATTCCTACAAGTGTTTGAAAACATAAATGCAGTGAAATGATAACTAAATATAATGATAGTGCCCAAAAGTTTTGTGTTCCGATGACCTCTAAAATGGTTCAAGGTTCATGCTCCAAAAAGATGCTATCCATCTGAATCTCTAGGCTGTCCGAAAAAAATAGTGGCACCCAAATTTTAAGGGAAAAACATTTTGGGTCGGTCATGGGACTGGTATAAGAAACTTAAATTCGTCATTTGGAAACAAAGGGTATCCCATAAGACCACGATCACATGTAAACATAGCACGAGTTTTTACCTTATGGTAACCAAATCTTCATACGTCAAAATTATCTATTATTATTTTTAATGGCTCACAGGATAAAACCCATCAAAATAAAATATTAAAATAGCGAAATTGTTACCATTGTTAAATTTCATACCTTAAAGGGGCTTTATAATAAAATTTGCAAGCTCTTAGGGAAATGGATTCTATATGATGGAAAGGTAAGAGACTACCTTTCTGTGTGTTACACCTCTGGAGGGATTTACCGAGAACCACTCTCCCCCGCCTAACTGGTAAGGTCGAAACGGTTACACAAACCTTTACTCTAGGTAGTGCATTACCCGAATACGTTATCACCCCGGTCATAACCGACTTGTCTCCTCGAGGAGCCTCTTTGCATATACCACTTACTCGACGTATAATGAGTAACCTAGAAGAGTGATAAACATCTCCCTATGGGCACTACCGAAAATAACCTCAATGCGTGCCCTGTTTCTACCAACATCGGTTGTTAAGGTTTAAAGGCCTACGATTACCTTTTTTCAAGCATGTTCTTTTCTTCGAATGCATGTTGCCAAGTCCAACACACATCACTAATTTCCACTAATGTACAACCTCTGAGCTCTTATGTATCGAAGAAAGGTGTTAAGCTAAGAGAAGTTTCCTTCTTCGCCACTAAACAGATGTACATTCATGGAGATCAATATACATATATTACAGATGCAACGTCAGACATTCATCCATACAAGTCGTCCTGGATCTGGATAAACCAATTGAAGATCTAAATGCAGAATCAGTGTCGTTTGTAATATGGGAAAAATCCCTCGAAGGTCAATGACAGCAACCCTTCATTTATTCTCCATAATTCTTCAACCTTAAACCTTCAACCATTATTACTTCGAAACGTTTAACCGATCTAAAGTGGTTTTTAGATAGGAATCACCCAAATAGGACCTTGGTCTCCTCGATTCGATCATCGCAAAAATAATGCTTAATAGTTTTGGGTATTGAGCATTCTTCATTTCTTAATTCATTACTTGATAGAAACAACTTTTAGGATGTGTAAGTTAAAATACTCTTCGGAGATATATAAAAAAATCACTAAACCTCATTCATTAAGTCACTTGGATGGTAAGTCCGATGTAGTTTAAGAAGTCACACTTATCTTACTCAATACCAATTTTCGTGTTCAAAACCAACTATCCATCAAATAATGGTGTGAACACCTTTTAAATTCTTACAGAAAGTAAGGATTCCCTACTTGGAATTTGATACAACAATGTCATCTCCAAGAAATACGATTTATTTATCTTCAGAAATTTAGTCTTTTATACTTAACTCGTTTTTGACATTTCAACCTTATATACCCCTCGCCCAGGAAAGAGCCAGACAAGATAGGAACTAATTGAACATGAACATATCCTTAGTTAAATACCCATATATAGAATTCAGAAATAGAAAAAATCAAGCTTTCTCATCGGCTTATTAGAGCCAAGATTAAATCATTGTTTATTATAGCTTTTTGATTTGATCCAATTATCTAACATCTTCAAATGATTTATAGATCCTCAAAATAATCTCCAATTAATTCATTAGTCATTAAAAAAACATTCAATAAATATTTGGAGAGGATTCATTAAACTTAAACTTCAGTTTCAATCGTTATTGAAAATTGTTGCAAAAGCGTTGCAAAAGGGTCATTAAGCTTATTTTGGTAAAACAACTTTTCGATCATGGAAGAATTCATGTAATCAACTTAAATTAATTTTAATACATTTTAAAAGATTTATATGATTTATTATTTTTAAGATTTATTCCATAATTTTCTAGAATTTAAAATTTCACTTTCAGAAATCTCTTTTTTTGGATTTAGAACTACAAAACCGTGATGTTTTTCAAAATTTGTTTTAGTCATATTTCAACATCTACTCAACGTAATCTTGATTTTTATTTTATTTTTATACAGCTATGGTTTTAAGGATTCGAAAAAATATTACTACAAAGAATTTGGATTCATGTTTTCCATATATAAAAGAATCATTTTTAAGTAGTGAAATCGCAAATTACCATTTCACTGCATAATTGGTTCAAAATTCATATTCTTTTCAAACTTCATGTAAACACTTAAGAGCGTTTATAATTCATTTACAAAACATTTAAAACCATTTTTGAGAGTTTAATCATATTGTTTTCTCCATTTCATTCAATAAAAGGAAAGTGATTTCCTTTATGCCTATCGATGTGTATTTAACATGACTCGTTAAACAACCATACAATCAAACGTATAATCATCCAAACTTGTCAAACATTAATCATGACATTCATAAGCAACATTTAACAAACATAGTAATCATTTCAACTTCATATAACAATCACTAACTTGTGTACAGTTAGAGTTGTTTAAGGTTTAGTTTCTCACCTTTGATTGGATTTACGTGTTACCAAAACTTGCTAAAACTTTCCCTAAACTATCCCGACACGTTCCTACTTCACTTTTGCTACCCCGAATGGCTTCGAGCTCCTCCCTTTTCCTTTTTTCTCACATCCTAAGTAGGGATGGGGTGGGTTTTGGATCTCCAAGCTTCGTCGAGTAGTGGTGACCTTTGAATGAAGATAAGAAGTGATTTGGTGATAGTTTCGACGTCTTAGGCTACTTAGATGAGTGGAGGATGATTTCCCATTCTTTTTACTATTTATTTCTTAGGATGTAGAAGCCATTAGAGAGCTTATGGAGGAGGGAAAAGAGAATAAATTGTTGGAAAAATGAAGTGAAATAGGTAGGTATTTATAGGAAAACCTTAAGAATAATATAATAAGTGAAAATTGTAATAATAAAAAAAACCTCCTTACTCCTACCCTTAAACTCGACCAAAGGCCCGAAACCCCTTGGGTTATCACAACAACATGTAAGGGTAGTGTGGTGTAAATGTAATGAAGTGTGTAAGAGTAATGAGTGTTTAGGGCGTGGTATTATTTAAATAAAAGTAACTCTTTTGTCCTTATTTACTTACTTTTTCCTAATCCCTTCTTAACTTAATTAATCTTATTATAAATTGATTATGGTTATGTTATCATATACAAATATGTTTGTATCGTTGTTTACATCTTTGCACAACTTTTATGCGTTAAACCATTGAGAAGTCGAAATTTGCTTATCAGTCATAATTTGCGGTTTGAGTTAAACTACTATCCTAGGTAAATCAAATTTGAGAATGATTTTCTTCCATCTTATAAATAAATAAAATCTTGTTAAAACTCTTATTAAATCATCTTAATAACTATTTTTTGGAAAATTTGAAAGAAATCAGCATTTTCCTTAGCTTAAATCCTTGAATCGGGGGATTAAATTTCTTGGTTGTTTCATAACCCGGGTTTTGGATACCAAGATACACAGGTTTTAACAAGATTTTGTAATCCAAGTAATAAAATATGAGTTCTAGAGGAGAACTCATATGGCCATTTAAGTTATATAAACAAGGAGTTTGGGAATTTGTGAATAAATGTGTAAAATGTTAATAGATCTAATTTAAAGGTTGAGATAAGAAAGTAAATTCAACATGTGATTGATGAATACATTTAATATGTAGTAAATGAAATTGGAAATATTATAAAATGTGTAATTTTAGTAAATGCAATAATATTTGAATATTACTACTGAATAACAATTTTAGTTGTAAATGTGAACATTAAAAATATGAAATATTGGTTATGAGCCAATATTTAAATGTATCATATTTTTATATATGATTTGTTAAGTTGTGGAGATTAAGACTATAAATGTTTGACAATTTTGTTGTTGAAATATGAAGTTCTAAAGTATTTGAAAATATGAAATGAAAAGTTGAATTAAAGACTATGTTTGAAATTGATTAAATAAGTTTATTGAATGGTTGCGTAATATTTTGTTGGGTTGAGAATGTAAAAAAGTATAAATAATAAGTGATAGTGAATTTTGGTAATAAAGACTATAAGTGCTGTAATAGGTTGTTATCATTTCCACACGCACACACATTCACACACACACTCAAATATATATACACGTATATGTATATTTTATATTTATTTATATATGTTGATATTGCTTCCCCACATATAAACACTCGTGTGTGTGTGTATATATATGTGTGTGTGTGTGTGTGTGTGTGCGCGCGCGCGCGCGTGTGTGTATGGGTGTTGTTTGCTGACTCTTGTTTTAGTCTTTATTCAGGTTACAGGTTTGGTAGATTATGGATAAGGAGCGTTTTGAGACCAGTTATAGAGTTATACTTTCACTATGCTGTATTGCTTTTTTATTTGTCATGGAGGGACCATTGTTATATTAAGGAGTAGATATACTTCATAATTGGGTGGTGGTCATACCAGAACTCAATTTTGAAGTATCATGGACGTTGGCTATGGCAGAGCTCATCCTTCTACTTCTTAGTCTAATGGTTTTGTTCAAAGTTGTCTATATACATCTTATTACCTGCCAGGTTTGTTGGTAGCTTTTGTATACTCTATTGTTTCATATATATATATACATATACATATACATATACATATACATATACATATATATATCTGTGTGTGTGTGTGCGCGCGCTCTCTCTCTCCTCTTGATAGAGGATCACACATTTTTTCTTTCAAAAAACCGTGTTTGTAAACTCAATTAAAATTTAAAGGTTTAAATATTGATTGTAAATCTATATTTGAATGTTAGAAATATTTTGGAATAGTTAGTAAATTCATTTTGTTAAAAAATGTGAAGGTGGGCAAATTTTATTGTTGGAAATATATGTTTTTAAGAAAATGTAAATTATGAAATAAATATGTATTTATAACTAGAAATTTATGTTAAGCAAGTGTGAATAATTTTTAAATTGTTATTAGAAAATTCTGTAGAATTAGAAACAAAAGTATCTATATAATTTGGTGTTAAATTGGTTAAGTGTACAAATATGTGTTAGTTTAACATACTTGGAATTTGTGACACTTAGTAACCAAATTAAGTTAGCAACACTTGCTTTAATGGGTTAATGGATGGGTTCAAATTCAAACCCAAGCCCATAAGAGTTTTCCGGAATCTAGTAAGGAAAGAGAAAACAAAAGGTAGTTCATTCTTCTTTCCTACTCCTCTTTTACCTTCTTTAGGAAAAACATCTATATCTTGAGAAATAAAAATTCCTCCTCCAATTTTGCCAAATCCAAGCCATTTTCATATTGAAACCAAAAGAGAGGTTGTTGATCTTCAGCCTACTGCATATCAAACTCCAAAATAGAGATCAAATGAATTAATTTTTTAAATCAGAGAGCGAAATTTATGGGGAAGACTCAGGTGCTTTGCTTGTTAGTATACCTCCTTTCTGCAAGTTATGATTGCTCAAAACTCTCCCCTTGCTATCAAATTCGAGTTAATTTCTTAGAGCCCAATCAAGGTGAGTTTATACACTCACACTTTCTGGTTTAAACAATCACATTTGTTTATTTTGTGATTATGTTGGTAAACGTTGAAGTTACAGTAACCTATTTAAGATATTTATATCTTTGTGCAAAACAAATCCAAGTCCAACTTTGTGATGCCACATGTCTCTGCTATGTTATTGGATTTGTGTCAAATTTGTTTTATGTATGGTGTTAGTGTAATGTCCTTGCATGCCAATTTTCAAGCCATACCGACCTTTGTAGCATGTCCGAACAGTTGCTAGAAGTTACAAACAGGCAAGAATCAGTGTCTAGGGTGATTTCATCCCCAAGTTGACTCAACATAAGAAAGGATTGATCCTATGGTGGACCTAGGCATTCCTAGGTCGACCTCTGGGCAACAAATATGTTGCCTAGGTTATTCCTTGCTTTTGAGCTAGAAATTTTGAGCTGGTGAAAATAGTACTCCAATCCAACTTTTGGTCACTGTATATCCTTTAGTTTTTGTCTGATTTGCATGATTCTTTTTCCATCAAAAAGTTTAATTATTGATCTCCATGCAAATTTCATACCTTTCTGAAGTCATTAAACTATTCAAATTAGGTCTGACCCCAAGAAGATTCCAGACTTGGGTAGAATTCAACATGGCCTAAGTTCATGTTTAAGACTTCATATCTTTTCCATTTCATGTCGGAATTCAGTGATTCTTTTTTTAATTGATAGATATATTGTACTAGTTTGTGCAAATCAATTTTCAAACCATTATGAGATAGTTTGGTCATTCAAAACTTATCTGAAAGCTGGAACCAGCGCTGATTTCTAGGTACATTTTCATGGCTTTAGTGCTTGTTTTAGGTAACTTTTCTTAAGTATTGTTATGCCACTTTTGATCTAGTTTTAATCCATGACTTTTGAGATTCATTTTGGATTACTTCACCAATGAAGAAGCCAAAATTATCACTACTCTAGAGTTTGAATTTGGTGAATTTCCGGATAAATTTTCCTGTGTTGTTTCATGAGTTTTATGAGATTTCTGTGTATACGAGCATGTGTTTTATAAACCATTTTAAAAGAGGATTTATATATAAATAAATATTGTTTTAAGAAAATATTTTCTATATTATAAACATTTTTTTGATCAATATATATATATATATATATCTTATTATATAACGAGGTTTTTCCAAATAAGCGATTTCCAAATATTTTCCGAAATCGTTTATAAAACATGATTTATAAAGTATATTTTCTTATATATATAAAACCATATGTTGTTGCATACTTGGGGAAAACGAGAACCTGATTTAGAAAATATAATAAATCACTGGTATAGGATACACAGAGTAATTATATCGGTTAATTCCAGACTCATCAATTGAAGTTACTGTTGTTTTTCAATGTGAAGTAGACTGACTTGTAGTAAATCGAATAACAAAATGTGCAGTATGGGACATATTGTTTTTTCTTTTCGAATTATTGTTTGGGAGTTTGTGACACATTCTATTGTGTTGTTGCCAGTACATGGGCTGGGGGTCCTATATACATATATAAAGCTGGTGGGCTAATTATGGACTAGTGGGTCTCCTACGTATAGTACTTGACAGGCTGGTGGGCCACTTATTGGACTGGTGGGTCCTATATACATAGTTATTGGGTGATTATTCAAACTATTGGGTCCTATTATTTTCATTGTTGTTTTCTAGATTTCTTTGTACTAGTTTCTAGAATTTGGATGATTTTGAATGTTTTTCTCCATTGTTCATGATATTTGTTTCTTTATATAGTCTGAGTGCTATTATGTTATTTATATTATGGTGATTTCATTCATGTAGATTCGAACTCTTAAATGGGTTCTAAATGATGCGTAGTGATGATTTTCTACATGTTTATGTGTCATAAAACCATACACCTTTTGCCTAGCTTGAGAGCTTGGTAACTTATGGTCAATGTAAATCCTTGTGCCTTATGTGGTTAATCAAATCTTGCTCACCTAATCTACGACATTGAGTATTCGTGTCGTAACTTCTCTCTTTTGAGATAACGAATATATATTGTTGTGTCATTACCTATCTCATTCTTTTATTTATCGATCTAGTTTAGCATTTCATGAACAGTTAGTTGATTTGAGCTTATATAATTCTTTTTGTGTAAAAAGGAATCCTTATCTGTATGTTGCATATTTCACTTATCATATGATAACATATATGTTTAAACTAATCCGACCCATGTATTTGTACTTGGGTCAAACCGAGTTGTTTCAGATATACCTGTACATTCGAGTTTGCTCTACTTTTACTTTGGTTTTAACTTTTTGGTGTTATCACTTGAGTTGTGTAGTAGAGAGTCTGTGTTATATGTTGTATTTGAGATCTTATGTGTTTGTATATGACTGATTAAACTATTCATGTTTATACATGTATATTGTTATAATTCCACTATCTGTAAATATATGTAATCTGTTACGTGGTCTGTTGCATGTGTTTATATTTATACTCTGTTGTGAATACGATCCTTAGACCCCGTAATTTTATATTAGACATGAACTGAGTACGTCGATCAATTTGAGGTAAGAAAGTAAAATTTATATACCCATCAATGTATTTGATATTCTTATAATACAAGATTACGGATAGTTGCCCTTAACTAACCTTATTTTACGCTCTAATAGTCAATATTATTCAATTGGTCTTTATTAGGATGAGAGTCGGGGTGGGGCATTACACCAATCGTCATCTTTTTCAGTGTTCGGGAGGGGAAACCCAAGTTGTTACGCTGTTGGAACTATCGCTGGAGGACAGTGTATAAATGTGTGCTTAGACACACGAATACATATTAGTTCCTCCATGAACTCTTAAAATATATTATACTCATGATCTTATAAAATTTTCTTTAATTAGTTTCAAATATATCGATATTACATCTATCTTCAAATCATAAGGGACCCAACTCATAAGTCTGTCATGCCTAAAATAAATGTGAGCATGTCGTTGTTTCGGTTTATTTGACGATGAAGATTGTTAAATCAAATAAAACCAGTAAAATTGTAAACCAAAGCAAAACCAACAAAATTAAGTTTGGTTGGTTATTAGATTTAATCAAACTAAAAATGATTCACATTTGTGTTTTAAATATACATATTTATGACTAGAATATTCTTATTTAGTGTTCTTACATTTGCTAGTTGTAATTTTAACACATATATAATAAATAAAATTTATTTAGTTGGCAAGTACCATTATTTAAGTAAAAAATAATTTATGAGTTGATTTGATCTGTCAAACGGACGTTTTCAAATCTGGATGGTGGCATATCCGTATTCGCATCTGAAATAATTTTCAGATATAGGATATCCGTATACGCGGATACATACAGATATCAGATAATTATCTGATTCGTCGGCGATCGACAAATCAAAGAACATAAATGAAAATTTTAAATTTTGCATGAAAAATTTTCAATCTAGAATTTTTCAGTCTAGTTAATTATTAAAGTGCTAAAAATAAATAAATATGATGACAATAAATAGTTTTAGTAATTAATATGTATTTAGTGCATCTAATATAAACTTACAATTTAATATAACAATAAATAGAAATCTTCTACTTTATTAAAATACGCCTAGTTTGAACTATAACCTTGAAAATAAATGAACGAACAATTTTCAGATGCGAGTATGTCTGTGTTTGCATTCGTTTTCTTATATATCCTATATTTATCCGCTTTTCCTACATGGATGCGTATAGAAATCAAATTTTTTGAATATTCATCGACAACCCTAAGCTGATTATAAATCCATTTTTGTTTGTTACAGATGCGAGTATGTCTGTGCTCGCATTCTTTTTCTTATATATCCTATATTTATTCGCTTTTCCTACATGGATGCGTATAGAAATCAAAATTTTTGAATATTCATTGACAACCCTAAGTTGATTATAAATCATTTTTTTATTTTTGTTACAGATGCGAGTATGTCTGTGTCTGCATTTGTTTTCTTATATATCTTATATTTCTTCACTTTTACTACATGGATGCGCATAGAAATCAAATTTTTGAATATTCATTGACAACCCTAAGTTAATTATAATATTTTTTTTTTTTTTTTTGTTCAAAATCGAATCAAATCGGCTATCTGAATTGGTTTGGATGTTTTATATGTCTTAAAATAAGGACAGTCTATCTGAACAAAAAACGATAACACAAAATTAGATCATCATATTTCAGGCATTAAATATTTCCATGAATTTCACGTTCCATGTATGTATGAACAAATCCAAACAGTTCTCAATCTATATGCGTACATTTAATTTTGGGATAGCTTTCAACTGCATTTCTCCGATTACAGCGCGACTCCCTGTCTCCTTCCTCAACAACCTCATCTCGACCTGGGCACCCAAAGTTGCTAAGGGTTTTGCTGTTACGGCCGTCGGAGACGATAGGCTTCCTCGATTTGCTCATGAGTAAGGTAATACCATTCAGTATCGACTTGATTCTCGTGAATTTACTAAACGCAACATTCTTAAATTCCCTCTTACATATTCCCCCAATTGGGGGTAACAAATTACTTACAATGGACAATCTGGTGATGTTCTTAATCTGGTACTTGTTGCCAAATTATTTGCTAACTAAAACAGCTTCTTGTTGAAGCTACCAGGCATTACCATCCAAATGCATTGATTATCACTTATAAAATAAGTGTGTTGCCAAAGACATCTAATTTTATTCTTTCTGATACCATTGCTAAAAAATACTGTAAAATATCAGACCATACTCCCCTCAGTACCAAACTTTTTAAGGGGCTATCAAATACGTTATTTTCATTATTTTTTTCCAAATGGCGAAGAATCTAGCAACACCATTTTCCTCAACGATCGACCATTAAATAACAGTAGTTCGGTGATTGATGGCCGTGAAAAACGGTGTTGATCGGCGGTTGTTCGCCATGCAGAACTATTTTACACGGTGGTTGATTGTCGTATGTGTCGGGGAAATCTCGGTCTTTCCCGCTTCGTGAAGTTAAGATAGACACTTTAAGATTAAAAGTAGCAACGGAAGCATAAGGGTTTATGATTCTCCAATATGGAGATTCTTCCACTATACATCAGAATAGTAGGATTACAAGAATATGATTACACAAGTAACTCACACTCGATGGCTCACCAAGCTTGAGGATAAAGACTTCCCAAGCTATCTCTCTTTTCTCTCAAAGAGGCTCTCTCTAATTCTCTAGTTTTCCTCACTCTAAGGAGTGACTTCTCTCTTGATTCTTGGATAATAATGAAGGCTCCTTCTCCTATTTATACTACTCAATCTTAATGATGAATGGTGGAGATTACTTGCATCCAAGGATGGAGATTGATTCTCTAGAATGCTCCATACTCTCTAGGAATATCTACACTCTTCCACCCCTTATGCATCCTTCCATACTCTTCTGTAAGGTTTCAGAAGGTACCATACATCTCCAGAATATTACAGAGGTTTCCACACTTTTCCACAAGCTTCTAGAGGGCTCTACACTTCTCTAGAGTTCTCCGGTCATACTCTTTCGTAAAGTTCCGGAAGGTTCCACACATCTCCAAAATATTACAGAGGGTTCCACACTCTTCCACAAGCTTCTAGAGGATTCTACATTTCTCTAGAGTTTTCCGGTCGTACTCTTCCGTAGGGTTCCGGAAGGTTCCACACATCTTCAGAATATTCCAGAGGGTTCCACACTCTTCTACAAGCTTCTAGAGGGTTCTGCACTTCTTTAGAGTTCTCCGATCATACTCTTCTGTAGAGTTCCGGAAGGTTCCCCTCCGATCATACTCTTCTGTAAAGTTCCGGAAGGTTCCACACATCTCCAGAATATTCCAGAGGGTTCCACACTCTTCCACAAGCTTCTAGTGGGTTCTACACTTCTCTAGAGTTCTCCAAAGCATTCTAGATTTTTCTAGAAAGATCTAGAATTTTCTAGAAACTCTTAAATTAAGGAGGAATCCCTACAGTATGAATTGTCTTTGGTATTATGAAGTACATAAAATTTATAGTGCTTATTATTTATATCTACGATATTAGGAAGAGGAAATATGAGTGCCCTTGGCAACACAGAAATAAGTATGTTGCTATCTGCTATTGACACCTAATATTATACTTTCGGCTACCAAAAAATCTTAATAGATATCATTTTTTTTAGATGTTACTTAACATCAATATCTTTTTCTTCTTTCGGACCTAAATGGTCATCCCGTTTTTAATTTTGGTCGGTCAATCATTGCTATATAACGACAAACAGTCATGCAACTTTGATTTTCGGCGATATCATGTTTCGTTTTTATTTTGTTTAGAAAATATTGGAATTGTGGATTCAAATAAGCATATTCTATATATATATATATATGGGCAGGTTCAATGGCACCCTAAATAGTGAGCACCCCTTTAGCCTACCACTTTTTCACCACACATTTCCTCCCTCTCTCCTTCCACTCATTCTCTCACCTCCCACTCACTTTTCATTCACTTTTTTTAATATAAATGGGTGGCTGAAATTGGGGTGCAAGTGGGAGGCTTAAATTCAAGGGGCTCCCTGATCCTATCTCATATATATATATATATATATATATATATATATATATATATATATATATATATATATATATATATATATATATATATATATGGGCGTTCGAAATTCAGAATGATATTCTAAGAGCTTACCATGTGCATACGCTAAGATCATCCACTTATGTGGTGCTCGCGGACCGGGCTAGGTGCACTAGGGAGGGTTTTACTGCTCCGGTCGGTTTCCCACCATAACGAACTGTGTTTAATCATTTTCTTTAAATGATTCGATTTAAAATGGAATTTAAATTGTAACATTTTAATATTTTTTGTAAACAATACTAATAGTTACATGTATTTCTATGCATACTTTATCCTTTAGGCAGTTGATCTAATCACACACAACATGATACCGAACATAGTTATTAACGGTGCACAGTGCATAAAGGCGCAATGTCTCCCTGCAGCCTTGGCTTACGGCGCGGCAAATGACGAATACCCATTTAATTTATTGTGCATATTTTGAATTTTCTCTATCTCTCTATATATATACACACACACACACATATACACACACACATACATATACATATATATAGGTCAATTTTAAAAAATCTGCAAAAATTATTTTTATTTTACTAAAATATGTAATTAAAAAAAAATCGATATTTCACAAGAACAAAAAAACACCATCAAATACAATATCATAAGTACAAAATTGCAAGCATAGTAGCCTTCAAACGCTGAGAATCAAAAACAAAAGTACATATAACTGTTAAAATAGAATTTGAATTTGATTGAATAATCATATTTTCTAAATCAGTATTTGCATCATTAAATTTATAAACTTTAACATCTTTATTGTCTATCTCATATTGATTGACAATTTACTCTATGCGATCATAATAAGAACATATAGTTCGTAGTTCATAGTAGATTAATTTGAAAAGAAAAAAACATCCATTCGAGATTATTTGTTCAGTGTAACTGCAAGTAGAACAAATAGTTCGAAGTTCATCAAAGATTATTTGGAAAATGCGATCATTCGAAATTATTTGTTCGATGCGAGTGTGTTAATTAGACTCATTGGGTTGGATCTGGAGCTGACTCGTCATGTTTCGATTCTAGCCATTTAGGATTTTGTCCAATCAACTTTTGTACTTCAAAATCTCGACCCAACGCGAGGTTCGATTTAAACTGAGTCGATTCATAACCAACTTTGTAATAACACAAAAAATACATTTTTTTTCTCTAATCCTTTGGGTTGTATCGATTTTCATTTTATTTTTCATTAAATTGACTGGATTAGAGATACATCGGGTCCAAGTCGAGTTCATATCGGTTTTATTCGAATTTATGGATCTTGGTTCTAATTGCCTATCGTAGTTCAGCGTGACAATAATATAAGTAGATAATTTGAAATTTGTTGGAGGTTAGTTTAAAGTGTAATCATGCAATTGTATAAAGAATATATAATACATTCGACTAGAGTTGGGTATTAATTCTAAAGTGAATTTTTTTTATAAATGAGTAGAAAGCAGTAAAATAATGAAAAGGCGCGCCAAAAGCGCCATCTGCGCTATCGTCTCGCCTTTTCATGAGCGCCGCATCATACGGTAAAAAGAGTCAAATGACGCGCTTTACGTAGAAACCCTCATTTGTTGTGGGTATTGGTGATAAGAACTCTGTTAGCGAGTGTGAATGGTAACAAAACCCTGACGAATGCTGGCTTAAGTGATTGGAACACCTCCCTCCATTGTCGATGATGATGATTTTTCTAGCAAGGGTATCGGTGAAACTCGCTTCTGTAGTCGGCAATTGTTCTTGGTAGGACGTGAGTGTTATGATCTAAGCTCTTGTAAAGCTAGGTGAAAAGGAACAGAAAAAAGTTGAAAAAATAAAATGGCAAAATGGTGTAATCATAGGATATGAAAGAAAGAACAAAATGTGTATGATTTTAGAAGTTTCAATGGGTGTGAAAATCTCGGGATGCGGATAGATGGACCTAAAATAAATGCTTTCTTGATTCTTGAAATGATTCACACAATAAGCACGTAGGGTTTGTTGGCGTAAACTAAAATTCATTAATTACTCTAGTGTCTATTAAAATAAAAGGTCATTAAGTGTCATATCCATTAGACGAAATGTCATATCCATTAGACGAAGTATCATGTCTATTGGTGAAGTGTTATGTCCTTTAAGTCTAAGAGTCATGTCATTAAATGATGCGTCTATTAGTGAAATAGTATGTAAACCACTATATATAAGTGGTCATTTTGTTGTAGTGAAAAAAGAAGAAGTGAATGTAAGGAAAAAAGCAAGAAATAAAAAATAGTTCTTCCTCCTACAAATTATTGTCTCCTTCCTCCAACAAATTTGTATCATAGCTTCTCTACTCTATCAAACTAGTATCAAATCTTCTTCAAAAAACTAACAAATTGGTATCAAAGCCAAAAGCCAAAAAATATATATATATATATATATATAACAATTGGTATCAGAGCCTGGTTGGAAATATGGCATTTCAATTTCTTTTTCCGTTTGTTCTCACAAAAGAAAACTATGAAGCATGGAGTAATAAAAAAAAAGAATTGATCTCTAAAGAATTATGGGAGATCGTTGAAAATGGCTTTGAGGATCCAGAAGATACTAAAGATTTAACGGAGAAAGAAAGAAAATTAATCACAATATTGATTTGGAATGATCTGCAAGCTCGTATTGTGATGACTGCAGATATCGATGATGAACCATATGATCAAATTATTGGAGAAAATTGCGCAAAAGATGCGTGGAATTTATTAAAGGAGATTTATGGTAAGAATGTGGAGGAGAACATACAAGAAAAATTGAAAGAGGCTGTTTCTGAAGTCAAAGCTGAAAGTAGCGTAACTGAGCCTGCAAACGTGCCTAATGGCAACGAAGCCAAAGTACACATTGAAGAGGTTAAGTCAACCGATGATGTGAAAGATAATGCAAACAATATGAAATACGGGGATGTTGCATACAAGCCTAAAGAAGAAAAAGATGATGAATCACTGCCCAAGGTTGACGATGCTGCAAAAGAAACTACCAAAAATGATGTCAAAGACACGGTTAGTAGCATTGCGGATATGAGAAAAGAATCTGAAATAGTGGTTTCAAAAGAGGCAAACTCTCTTCAGAGCAATACACCCGTAGTTGAGCATAACAAGAACAAAAGGATGGTGTTAAAGCACAAAAATGTTGCAGCTAAACCAAAAAAGAAGAAGGTCATTGTGACTGAAGTTGTTGCGGGTGGATCAGTCGACATCAAAGAAGCAAATGGTGCTGCAATCCATGAGGTCATGGAGTCATATGAGGTTGAAATTAATGGGAATGTATTTCAAGTAAAAAGTGTGAGAAACTTGAATGGACATAGCATTGGGCCTTATCAAATTTACGCTGGAAAATCAGTGCCCATTGTTGAAGGTGGTGAGCAGACGAAGTTTTTTGCTATTGAGATTTTTACCTCAACTGAAAAAGGATTTATAAGAGAAGACTTTGAGTATAGTAGTTACATGAAAAACTTCGATGTTGGGCACGTACCATTTAGATTACCTAGAGCAAAGCAACTGCTGGGAACAATCAACAAATGTCTAGTCATATTATTCTTATTTTTGCCAAAACATGTGAGATATAAAGGAATCAAAGTCATGACATGTTCTCAAAAGCTTGGAAGATCCGGAAAGGAACACAAACGGGATCGTATTCAACATATGTCGCCGCATTGGATGTTCTAAGGAATTTTGGTTTAGGGGATGTATTGTTGGCGTAAACCAAAATTCATTAATTACTCTAGTGTCTATTAAAATAAAGGTCATTAAGTGTCATATCTATTAATGAAGTGTCATATCCATTAGACGAAGTGTCATGTCTATTGGTGAAGTGTTATGTTCTTTAAGTCTAAAAGTCATGTCATTAAATGATGTGTCTATTAGTGAAATGGTATGTAAACCACTATATATAAGTGGTCATTTTGCTGTAGTGAAAAAAAAAAAAAAAAAGTGAATGTAAGGAAAAAAGCAAGAAATAAAAAATAGTTCTTCCTCCTACAAATTATTCTCCTTCCTCCAACAAATTTATATCATAGCTTCTCTACTCCATCAAACTAACATCAAAGCTTCTTAAAAAAACCAACAAATTGGTATCAAAGCCAAAAAGAAAAAAAGAAAAAAAAGAAAAAAAAAAAAAAAAAAAACTAACAGGGTTAACAAAGTGGCCCCAATTTAACAATTTATTATTATCTTATATATGCACAAATTGACATCTATGGCATATTAGTAGAGTTCAACAGAATTTGGCACTGTTCATGATTATATCTCTGGCAATTCTTGTACATTTTAGTCCCCCGTCCATTCACAATAATCAGCTTGGCTATTTGAAAACAAATGAATACGTGCTATTACAGCCCTATTTGTTCCCGATTGACTTCAAAAATCAGGAACAAGCCGGTTATTTTTATAATATCACCCATTGCAGCAGCTTCATTACCATGGATAGAGTTTCTATGTTAGTAATTTACAATTCCATTTGCAACTAACCGCCATGGACCATAAATTTTTGTTGGTTTTACTGATAAATAAAAATTGCATACTGTTACCATTACGGCATTACGAAAATGCTGGCTGGTACAGCAGAGGTTGTTAAAACTGATGAACTGTTATTAATGATAAACTGTGGTTTGTCCAAAAAAAATGGTCTATTGAAAAGAAAAGAATGTACAAACTATCTCAGGTGGGTTTCAGTGTCGTCACTTTTGTCCAATTTGAGTTAGGTTTGATTCCAAATTATTCTTGGACTGATAAAGAAACGAGATCGGAATAAAATTTTAAGTTGGATAACAAGATGATAGGCCGAAAATTTTCACTGGGAGCTGCATCAGCATATAATTGAGCAGAGAATCCCATGCAAGTATGGTTTATTTTCCCACATTTATTTTTCCTACAACTGGGCCTGCTCTATAAGCAACTGCTAGAAAACCAGTGGTATAGCAAGCAAAATAAATAAAACAAAAGTAAAAAAACTTTACTGGAGATGATACAAGGCATGTTTGATGTTTCCAACAGCATTCATTTTGAATGAATAGCGGAAAATGGTAATAAAAAACGTACTGTAGTTATTTGCATAGTATAGTTCAAAATTGGCAACCATAAAAGACATTCTATTCTATCAAGATCTACTTTTTTGGTACTAATACGCTGTTGCATATTTATGATCTTTTTTATTGGTTAGTTAAGGTCTCGAATAAGCCAATTACAAAATTATGTTGGCTAGCACTAGCCAGTGGCCGTATGTATAATTAATAATTTGCATGGAGTGTTGGGAACGTCATTTGATTTTTGCAGTTGATTTGTTGAAATATTTTGAATACCAACTGGGAAAAATGAAAAAGGAAAAAGAATACCTTATCTTTCAGCAAATCATAACTTATATTTAAATGGAATAGAATTATTGATTAATAAGTATATGTGCGACCTGTCACCCTAGGTGAACAATATGAAGTCTGGCCTGTAGTTTAAGTTAATATAATGTACTCAGGCACATATATTTGCAAACTTGATTTTACTATTGGCGCTATAGTGAGTCAGATGATAAAACATTAGTAAAATTAATAGAATAGATTACCAAGCTAGTTATTTTTGTGTTAATACAGTAAGTATATACGTATAGCTGTATGTAGTTGCAAAAAAAAAAAAAAAAAAAAAAAAAAAAAAAAAAAACGGTTGACAGATAATGCAAGGCTATTGACAACTGGATTTTTGATGTTGTTGGATTCCATCCTTGCATCTTATTGACATATCAGTGCTTTTAGCTATCATTCCTGGGGCTAAATCTAATATGATGACGTGTACTTCCATACATCCATCAGCGTAAGAATCTTCCAAAAAAATAAAACAGAAACGTTAACATGGTATGTACTCATTTTTAATGAAAAAAAAAAAAAAAAAAATGTAACAAAGTGAAAACAAAACCTTCTTCCTCCGCATCCAGTCTCTCTCTGACAGTGGAAGCACAACGCAGTGGCAGGCGAACCTAATTCATAAATGGCAGTGAAGTCCTTTGTTATAAAGTTCTGGCGCCAGCCTGGTGCATATATGGTTTGCTGCATTTTTTGTTTGAACACCAAAAATACTATTCTATGAATCCCTACAGCTGTTTTTGGACTCTCATATCCGACTATTTCATTTCCTGCATCATCAAAATTCACCTTATTACATTGTTTGTTTGATTATACTCAATTATTGGTTGTTCTTAAACTATTGAAAATTTTACTCACCATAGCTTGCATCAGCTGCACCAGGGATGTCTGTCACCAACCTTAAATACATCCAACATGATAAGTCCACAAATATTTGAGTGCCATGTTTTATTACGAGTAAAGTTTAATTGTAATAAACAGAAACTCACCACAGCAAATACTCTTTCTGAGTTGGATTGGTTGGTGTTGGTGCATCTGGGTCTACCACTACCTATATATATATATATATATATATATATATATATATATATATATATATATATATATATATATATATAGTTTTACAGTCATAATCTAATGAAAATTATAAACTTATACATACCTAATGCGTAAATTAGCTAGGTTGATGTTTGATTACCGATACATTTCAGTTTATCATAATAATATTAGTGTAATACATGGACATACCAAAGTGTAAAGTGATCTTGCATCACATCCTTCAATCTTAACGTGTGGCATATTTGTCGCTTCTCTCTGCTTAAGCTGGGCACCTGTACTAACTTCTCTGTCACCATATGCTACTCTTATCGTAGCTGAGTTCTCTATTGGATGTATAATATCTTCAATGACTTGTCCTAATATCGGCATTTCGTTTCAAATATATAAACTTCTGTTTTTTGTATATAGAAAAATGAACTTGCTTTTTTATTTATATAGGCGATCAATAACATAAAGAAGGCTCGACTTTGTACATGTGCATGGAACCTATTAATTTTTAATGATTACTTATATGAACCTCCCCCTATTCAAGCCTGCGCATGCACACTATTGTGTTGATGATAATGTACTGAGGATATGATACTTGAACCTGGTTATCAATTTTAGACTACCCCAAATGATAGCGTGCCCAGATAGATTATTCTATATCAAACTTTTGAGAGAATAAATTGTTCAATTGCAAATGTTTTTTCAACTAATACTGCTATCAATGAACTTTGGTAAGGACTTGCGCCATGATAACAGTGGCATGGGTTCGAAACCCGAAATGACATGCTTAGAGCTTACCATGTGCATACGTCAAGATCAACCACGTATGTGGTGCTCGTAGACCGGGCTAGGTGCATTATACTGGGTTTTACGACTCCGGTCAGTTTCCCTCCTAAACAAATTCAAAAAAAAAAAAAAAAAAAAACAATAAAAAAAAAAAACCTGTGCAATGTACTTTCAGAAAAATTAAATTCCAAATTCCAATTTTGACATGAGGTGGATAAGGAGATATTGTGGAAAGAGAATTGTTTGTTGTGTCATGGCACTATCAAATCACCAATGTGCTTTGATTTTTCCTGTCTATAACATCCATGTGTCTTATTCCTAACTTCTACTTTCACTTTTAATTAAAAATATTGCTCAAGTTGCATGTGCCTTATTGTGCATCGTTTGTGCGGAATATAGTTCCACTAGCACCATTGAAATCTTGAGTAGATTAATTTTAGTTTGAACATGCATGATAGAAGCTCAAAAACACACAAATAATTAACTAACATCTGCGCAGGTGATTACTTTTCCTATTATAACTTATTAGTCAAATAATCCAAACGTTGCTTGAATGGCAAGGTGATTAGCATGATCAGCATTGTTATGTCATATGTGCCTGTTCGAGCGAGCAACGTGTATCCGCAGCTGCATCTTAAATGTTCCATCTGTATATGTTTACAAGTGCAGGTAGGTTCATAAGATGTCCGAAAGCAACAAGGTTTTGGAAGTGAGCTTCGAGCAATTTTTCCCATCGGGCCTTGGCTAATATGGCTATGTTGATCGATCTTTCGGCATTGTACAGCAAGCTTAAAATCTCATGCTTTAAGGATTCTTTGTGGATCAGTTTCTTTGATGCAACCGATGAAGTGTTTGATAACACGATCCCAAAGTTCAGAGCTTGATTGGTAACAAATTGGGCAAAAGATGCCATTGGCACGACGTGAACATTGGAAGCAACATTTTTTAGAAACTTTTAGAGATTTATTTATTTGTGCAGAGGCTTCTGTATTAAATTCATGCATAAGTAAGCATTCAGGGATTGTATATATGTACATTTTTAATGTTTATGTAAAAGATGTGGGTATTGGAATGGCAAAAATATTGATACTCATTTGTTAATCATGTGTTTCTTTTTCTCATCTCGACCGCAGTGAAACCGTTTGCTGTTGTCTGAATATGTTGTATGTTATATTTTAACATTGCGAACATGTTTCTTTCTGCTGTACGCCTCTACCAATACTTCAGTGTGTAAAATACTAACTTTATGTGGATGCATATGAAAGTGATTAACACATAAATAATTTTTGATGAAAATGTGAAGATTTGGTTCGTTGAAATATATACATCACTTGATGTTTACAGCCAAACATGAAATAAAAGTCCCTTGGTAAGAATACATGAATTTCCAATTAGGCATCAAACAGTTGGCATCCAGGTAAAATGGTCTTCTCCAGTGACTAAGACTTCAGAGAAACTAATAATAAACAGACAAACATAGAAATTGAGTACATACCCCATTTTACACTTCCGGTCATCTTTCTAAATTTAATATAAATGATTATTTTTTATATTCTTTTGACTATGAAATATATTGTTTCTTCACTCATTTGTTCATTATCGTACTTCTCCTTAAAAAACACGTACTTCTCTATAATTTCAAATCTTAAACCCTGACAAAAGCAGATATTCTTTTGTGTCTAACAGAAATGGAAGATGAAGATAAAAATAAAAGTTAGATTTGCTTGATTTTTATTGTTTTCTATTATTTTATAGATCATGTTGCTAGGTTTTTTCTTTTTTTAATGATTAGGGTTTTCCATTTTGTTGTAAGATATTTTTTCCGTTTCTTGGAAATCTCAAGCTTAGAGGACAATAAATTTAATGACGTTGTAATAGAGAATGACAATGTAAGTTTTGATTTGTATGGTTTTTTTCCGTATAACTTACGTATCTTGTTTTACAAGTTGATATGTTAACCTTTTTTTGTCGTTTGATAAATGGAGTATTTGAATGATGATAAATTGGACAACATACGCATATTGTTTCGGATGATAAACATGATGGTTGTGATAATATGATGCAAGATGTTCGATTAAATGACTCAAAAGACATAAATGTTGAGTTGACAAACCATTTCACAACCGACGAAGTAATTACTCATTTATAAAAATAAAAATTGCTAATGTGTTTATGAAAATGGATCATGCTAATTTTTTCTTGAACTATTTGACTTTAGGTATTTGATTCGCAGAGTACATAGATTCGATGATGTAAAATAATGGGAAAAAAAGTTGAATATCGTTATTGTGATTCTAAAGTCGGATAAATTAGGATCTAGAAGAAAACCTAGGTTGCAATTGGGTGTAGAAGAGCTGGATTTTATCGTAGTCATCAATCAAAGTCAAAACAGATGGAAAAAAAAACCCAGACCTAGCGCCAATAGAAAATGCAATTACCCTTTCAGATTGAAGGGCGTGCATGTAAATGAAGATAAATGGAAAATTTGTGTTATCACGGAGTGCACAATCACGAAGTTGCTTATTCTTTCGAAGGACATCTGTATGCGACACGGTTGATTGACACAGAGAAGAAATGTGACGACCCCATTCCCGATATGACGGTGGCAAGGGTAATCTTTGGAATATTCCACATAAACAGATAATAACAGAACATAAATAAATAAATACACCAGATAATGTACAATAGAATACACTGGATAAATATCATCATCAGAGTTACACAGTATATAGGATCATACTTAGTACAAAGTACAGTTCGGCTATACATAAATGCCTACTGCGGAAAAGAAAACATAATATGTACAACAGGAGCTGAACAGCATAAAAAGAGATAAATGATAGAATCCATCTTCAGCTCCAGCTATCCAGAAAGAGCCTGCTAAAACCTGAATACAAGGCTGCCCGTGTAGAAAAAGGGGCACCCGAGTTTGCAAGTGAAACAAACTACGAGTCAGTCATGGGACTGGTATGAGAAATCTACTCAACACATTATTAAATATGTCAAATCACAGGGCCACGCCACTTTCGCGAAACGGGTTTACTCCATTGGATTGTCAGTGCTTTAAAACAAATAATTCTTTTAAACATCGCAATGCGTTTTATAAAAATGAAGCCATTATAAGACTCAATTCCCATCACACAATGCAACACACACCAGAGGATAGAGTTTTACCTTATAATGACCAAAATATGCTTGATACGAGCAAAATAAATCACTTGATATTATTGCTAGTGTATATATGTTTCAAAAACAATTTCAAACATAACTATCAATCATAGACGGCATGGGTACCATATATCATGTCGCCATATGTATATATATACAATCAAAACCGCACGATGTTGTATTTGGAAATTGGATTTCCGTCATGAACCGAGGCAAAAGATAGTCCTCACCGAATTCGAGACAATCTAGCCCATGTCTCAGGATCAGAACGCATCGACCCTTTGGAACCACAGGGTCGGTACACTGATGTGGATTAAAATGCCTGAACACTGCGTTTCCCCGCCCTTTGGGGCGTAAATGAGCCCAATGACTCCATCAGCCCCGGATCGACCGATATATCCGAGGCGCCTCGCAACAGCAACAACCACACAGGTGAAAAGTATATAAATGTCAGGGCTGGTAGGTCACTGACACCACCCTAGCTAGAAAGAAACGCATGTCCTCCCTGGATCCTTCTCCCGTTTCTGGTCCATCCCGAGGTGTGAGGCTCGCGAATTCACGTTATACACAAAGCTATGCCACACAGGCTGTGCTTTGATCATCAACCACAAGACCTTGCTTTTCAATAGAAGCCTTGATCATTTATCACTTAGGCGTGCCACACAGGCAATTCACTCCGGGCGACTGATTTCTATCGATATATAACCTCTGGGCTCGTACGTCTCAGAGAAGGACGTTAAACAAGAGAATAAATTCTCCGCCGCCAAACAGATATATATATATATAATAGAGATCAATCAACACAGAACATAATCCAATGTCAGACACACAGTCCATTTACACGTTCGTTCTGGGTCTGAACGAAACCGGAGGCACTCAATACCTCGCGTCTCCGTACAATCATCAAGTACGTCCGGGTGGCTACTACTTCAACCCCGTCAAGGTAGCTACTCCTATCATGAGCATCAGTAGCACCCCTCCATTCGACGTGAAGATCATCGGTCTTGCACCGTCTTCATATCTTCGACTTTCACTCGTCGATCAATTATTTGAAATGAGAATTAACTCGGCCTTTTCAAATAATTCACGTATATCTCGAATTTCAAATCAATTCATTTCAATGGTTAAATTATTCGACAACACCGATTCTGTTCTTTAATGTAATTTTCACACCAAACACATTCAACCATCAAATATCAAATAAATCGAGCAAATTCAGTTTATTCCCATTCCATATCGTTTATAATATTTTATCATGATTTATCGCTATTTTTATTTATTTAAAAATAGCCAATTCATTCAAACAATGCATCAGGCCATAACGCGGCCGTGGCGCTGTTTTTCTCCAGATTTGATTTACACATATCTGAAAATCTAACCGTTGGATCTTCACAAAATTTATATCATTAAAAAGATCCTTTCAAAACGAATCCAACGGTTTCAGTTTTGGGAAAATCCGACGGTCGGATCTTCTGTACTAATCGTTTGAAGTTATGATTTCAAAATACGAACTGCAGCGTCGTTATTCGATTTAATTTAATTATATATATATATATATATAAATATAATCGATTCTGGCGCTGTTTTTTTTTCAGATTTGAATTAAACATTCCAGACAATCCAACCATCGGATCTTCACAAAGTTGGTGCCGTTGGAAAGATATTTCCAAGGCGAACCCAACGGTTGCGGTTTCGGGAAAATCCAATGATCGAATTTCCCGCACTAGTCGTTTGAAATCACAGTTTCAAAACACGAACTGCACGGCCACGTTTCATTTTAATTTAATTTATATTTATATACATATATAAATATAATTCATTCGACGATTTCAATATCGTTTTCACTTCAATTATTTCACTAACGCCTTTAAATTTTTGGAAAATTTCGCCATAACCTCCTTTGTACGGGAGGGGCTGGGAAAATTCTCAAATAGCCACACGGGCGTCTCAAGTCAAAAAGAAAAAGAAAAAGCCAAGCGGCTAGCCAACAGGCTCATAAAATCATCACCCAAACAAAACAGTAAATGTGTACATATTTGTCGGGCACAAAATTTTATTCCTCTTCTCTAGCCCCTTTGCTATAACCTGTTCAATAAATATGCATGTACATATATACAATTTTTATCACTTATCATTTTCCATTCAACTTCATATTTGATTTACTTTGGTTTAAAAACACCATTCATTCTAATGTTGCATGCATAGGCTAAAATCATATCATTAGCTAATTAACGTTTATTTCAACTCATGCATATTTATTTGAACAAGTGTCTATTTTTAACACTTCACATTTCAAAGATGATAATTTTGGCGAACTAAAATACATTTCAACACATGACTATTTTATTTAGTTCCTATGCATGTTAAAAATAATATTTCATTCACAAATATTTATTTCAACGTCCGCATATCTTTAGCATATCACATATATGATAAAAATGATATTTTTATCATTTAAAATATTTATTCGAAAAATGGATGTTTTCAACACTTCATAGTTTCAATAAAAATGTAATTTTATTGTTCGATCTTTTTATTCAACACATGAACTTTTCCACTACACACACTTCTCAACACATGAGCATTTCCACACATGGATATTTTATTTATGTTGTTCATATAAGAAAGATGGAATTTTTATTGTTAAAACTATTTATATATAAGGCGAATATTTTTCATACTTCATATATATTATAAAAAGGTGATTTTTATTGTTCAAACACTTCATTCTTTCACAAATGAATTTAATTTTCACACATCACTTTTCAACACTTGAACATTTCCACACATGGATATAGTTTCAGCATATGGCTTTAATTTCAACGCATGAAGATAATTTCAACATATGAAAATAATTCTAACACATAAAGATTATTCAAAATTTCGGCAGCATAACGGCAGGGTAGTTAAAACCGGCACCGTCCCTAGTACGGCTCCTCGCTCTACCTTAAAACCTCGCGGTTTTTGACAATGGGGATTCATGCATCTAATTCGCACGCAGGCGGCATGTTTTATTTTTATTTCCACAAATATTTCTGATTCATTTCAATCACCAATGGGTATTTTTCAACCACAACCAAACGATATTAACCACAAACAATTATTCAACCATTCGTATTTTTCATCCAATATTTCACACCAATTCACAACAATAAATATCGTCCATGGTTTGTGGACGAGGGGAGTGTGTATATATATATATATATATATATATATATATATTATTGCTACATTTCACTTGCATTTCAACACATATATCAATTATTCTATGCATGTATAATTCATACTTCGCTTATATAGCTTACACTACGCATGTACATGAGGTATACAACACGTGTGTAATTTATATTTCGCTAATATAATTTATACACGACATTTTCCATTCAAATTTTATTAATTTAGACTTCTCACATTGGTTTGCGGAGTGCTAAAAATCGTAGATGACTCAGAAAAATCTGCGGCTTCTTCTATGTGGTAGAGAGCTTCCTTGCGGTCCCGATGTTTCCTGTTTCATCGAATTTCGTCAACACACCAAAAAGATATGATTTTTCAAAGTGCAGATGTAATAAAAGACGCACCTTTCACGATGGTTCAAAACTAGGTTTTGATCTTTCGATCAAACCGTTGCGCGATAGGAGAATCAGCTCACACAGCGTCGAAGAGCTTCGAAAGACCTTCGCGCGCGTGGTGGTGAGGTGCAGTTCGGTGCACTCTGGCGGCGGCGGCGCTCCAAAGGGGCGATCTTCCCGAGCTCGCAACTCGAGAAATACTGCACGATAAATGCCAAACTTCACATGGATTTGAAGAGGATGTTAGAGCTTCAACATGGATCCAACCTCACTTGATTTCGTTGAGAAATAAAAGAGAAATTGAAGAGAGAAGATTGGAGCTCCTTTCCGTCTCGCGCGCCTGATGATCGGGGAGAGAGAAAAGCATCTGGGCCAATGAGGGATTTTCTTTTAATTTATAAATTTTTAAAATTTCAAAAATACCCCTTTCACACACGAACTCCAATCCAAACCCAACGACTGTCGCCCCTAGCTAAATACCCCCATTCCGAACACAATGGGATATGTTTCGTTGGCCAATTCGACTGTTACAGTCAGTTATTCTTCAAATTAAAGTATAAAACATTTAATTTTAACTTTGAACGCACATTTCAATTTGCCAGGGCCACAAACTGATTCGAAAAATTCCAGAAAAATAGATCTAGCTATGTTTTGACGCTACGGTCCCAACAAAACTAGTTTCGTTGAATTCTGAGATCGTTTGAAAAATGTCAATTTTCCAGGGCTATATATTCTATATAGCGACCTTTCTAAAAATTCATTCTGCCATAACTTTTGATTTCCGTTATGAAACTTCGATTTTTCAGATTCGTTAGAAAGGTATTGACTAACAGATTTAAATATTTTTGGTTTCACTAAAATCCGTTATATTTTCCACCCTGCACAGTCAGTCAAAGTTTGAATTCAAATTATCAAACTGACTCACTATTTCTAATTCACTATTTTATTGAAATATTCTACTTCAATTGTTCAAATTCCTTTGAAATGACCAATTTAAAAAAATTTAAATTGGCCCGTATTTTCCGGGTTATTACAATCTCCCCCACTTAAAAATTTCGTCCTCGAAAAGGAAACAACAGTAAAATAGGAAACAAAATGTAAATGCAAAGTATTGTAAAAAGTACCTTGCACCGGAGTTAGTCAGAGATATCCACTCTGCATTTGGGGTAAGCTTTCTGAATGCTCTCCTCTGTTTCCCAAGTACAATCTCGTTGATCCCCACTCCATTGCACTTTAACTAAATGAACCTTTTTGCTTCTTAGTTCTCTAGTTTCTTTGCCAACAATCTTTAATGGCTCTCTTCTGACTGCTAATTCTGGAGTTATGTCTATATCCTGTTGCGCTGCTTCTTCTACAACAAGATCCGGATCATGCACATGTCTTCTAAGTTGAGATACGTGAAATACATCATGCACTCCAGGCAACCAATTAGGCAATTGAACTTTATATGCGAGAGTTCCAATCCGTTCAAGAATAGGAAACGGACCAATGAATTTCGGCGCCAGTTTCCCTGTTTTACCAAACCGGATAACTCCTCTCATCGGAGATACTTTCAAATTTACATAGTCGCCAACGGCAAATGATATATCCCTTCTTCGCTTATCCGCATAGCTTTTCTGTCGGCTTTGAGCGGCGAGTAATCGTTTCTTAACAAAGTCGACTTTATCTGCAGCATCGCGAATCATATCTGGCCCCAATACAAGTCTATTACCGGGTTCGACCCAACAAGCAGGGGATCGACACGGTCTACCATACAATGGTTCGAATGGTGACATTGTCAGGCTCGCTTGGTAACTGTTGTTATATGAGAACTTAGCCAAATGTCAATGGTCTTCCCACGATCCGCCAAAATCAAGAATACAAGCCCACAATAAATCTTCAAGAATACGATTCACCCTCTCAGTCTGACCATCTGTCTGAGGATGATATGCAGTGCTCAAGTTCAGTTTCGTTCCCAATTCTGCTTGGAATGCTTCCGAGAATTTACTGGCAAAAATCGGGTCACGATCACTAACGATGCTCATGGGGACTCCGTGCAGTCTAACAATTTCCTTGAAATATACCTGTGCCAGACTCTGAGCAGTCCTATTCGATTTGACAGGTATGAAATGGGCGGTCTTCGTGAATCGATCCACGATCACCCAAATACTGTCATTTCCTTTTCTGGTTCTGGGCAAACCATCTATGAGTTCCATAGAAATTTGTTCCCACTTACCACCGGGAATTTCCAAAGGTTGCAACAATCCAGCGAGCTTTGCTGATCGCTTTTGATTTGCTGACAAGTAGTACACCGGTTAACATATAAGGAGATGTCTCGTTTCATAGATCTCCACCAGAAAGTGCGTTTGATATCATTATACATCTTTCTCACCCCCGGATGGATACTAAGCTTGGCTTTGTGACATTCATCCAATACTTCTCTTCGAAGTTCTGCAATGTTTGGCACACAGATTCGGTCTTTCAACCTTAGGATTCCCTCGTCATCTATTTGAAAACTCAAGGTCTCGGCTTTCTGTATTCTTTCTTTGATTCTTTGAATGAAGTGATCGTCCTTCTGAAGAGCAGATATTTTATCAATCAGTGACGTCGTAATGATAAAACTGGCGATTATTACATTCTTTCTACTCAGCGACTCAGCCACAACATTGGCTTTCCCTGGAGTGTACAAAATCTCAAAATCGTACGCCGCAAGAAATTATAGCCAACGCTGTTGTCTTAGATTCAAGTCCTTCTGGGTGAACAGATACTTCAATGACTGATGGTCAGTATACAGTTCGAATTTCTCACCCAAAAGATAGTGCCTCCAGATTTTCAAAGCAAAGATGATGGCTAACAACTCAAGATCATGAGTCACATAATTCTTCTCATGCGGTTTCAGCTGACGGCTAGCATAAGCAATCACTTGACCTCTTTGCATTAACACCGCGCCAAGGCCTTCTCTAGATGCGTCAGTCCAGACTTTCAAGTCCTCATTGCCATCTATTATTGTTAACACTGGAGCGGTCGTCAGTTTTAATTTCAGCTCCTGGAAAGCTTCCTCACATACCAAAGTCCAATTGAATCTCGAATGTTTCTTAGTTAATTTCGTTAAGGAACTGGATGTCTTCTCAAAATCCTTAATGAATTTCCGATAATAACTGGCCAACCCGAGAAAACTTCTGACTTCTATGGGTGTACGAGGCTGTTTCCAATTCTGAATAGCATTGATTTTACTGGGATCCACTGAAATTCCTTCTTTTGACACGATGTGGCCAAGAAATTTGACTTCTTCTTGCCAGAATATACATTTGGAAAACTTTGCTTTTAAAACATTCCTTCTCAGAATTTCTAGCACTTGTTCCAAATGTTTTTCGTGCTCGCTTTCTGACTTAGAGAAGACCAGGATATCATCAATGAAAACTAGAACAAATTTATTCAATACTCCTCTGAATACTTTGTTCATTAGATCGACGAAATAGGCCGGAGCATTACATAAGCCGAACGGCATTACTAACCACTCGTAGAATAAGTCCGGACCTCTGAATGCTGTCAAAGGAAAACACTCTTCAGCAATACGAAGTTGATGGAAACCTGTAGCTAGGTCCATTCGTGAAAAAACTTGTGCTCCATTCAATCGGTCCAATAAATCATCAATCCGCGGCAATGGATATTTGTTTTTCAATGTCTGCTTATTCAAGTCGCGATAATCTACACACAGTCTGAGAGTACCGTCGGACTTCGGAACAAATACCACTGCTGCTCCCCAATCAGAAAAACTAGGCCTGATTAGACCTTTCCATACTAGCTGTCTAGTTTGATTGTCTAACTCTTCTTTCTCCTTCAAGGTCATCCTTCGAATTGCGTGAACCACTGGCCTTGCATTCGGAACTAGAGAGATTTTAAAATCAATTTCCCTTTGCGGCGGTAAGCTAACAACTTCTTCGAACACATCCGCATAGTTCTTGACAACTGGAATATTTGCAATGTCGACGGGGATATCCTCTGTAACAACAGGAACAGGTTCTATTAGAGCAGGCGGGATATCTAATGCTGCCCAGAAGTCCTTTCTATCAGAATTCGGGCCTGCACAGGGAATTACAATATTGGCGAGCTTCGTTTTAACCTTGACAACCCTTTCTACACATTTAACCTCAGCTTCGTATTTGGTTAACCAATCCAATCCTAAAATAAGATCGAATTCGGTAAAATCCATGACGATCGAGATACAAGGAAACCGATAATGAGAAAAGGAAACAGGTACCCCACAAATCCAACTAAGATTGAGGGAACCCCCAACCGGATTCTGGACAGAGATGGGTTCTTTGAGCCTTTTCAATTTCAAATCTAATTTCTTAACCGCATCCTTTGCAGTAAAGCTTCTCGACGCGCCTGTGTCAAACAGTACTTTAACGGGAATATTCCTGACAGTAAGCGTGCCTTCTAAAACATCTGACTTTCCCTGACTAGACGAGGATGCATGAACTTCTGCCACTTTATTTACTTGTACTATTTCTGATTCCTTTGATAACTGGAAGTCCTTTGCAAGATGCCCCGCCTGATGGCATTGACTGCATTTTCTATTTTCCTGAAACTTGTTCTTGGGTTTTGACCCAACATTTCTTTCTTTCTTCGAGGATTTGCAATTCCCTTGAAAATGGCCTGGCTTCTTGCAGTTATTGCATATTGCAGTCGTTACTAGTCCTTTCTCAGACTTAGCCTTTGCCCTATTGAATCTAGGCTTCTTTCTGGCCCCAGACGTCGTACTGGCCTCAGGCTGTGCACTTGTCTCTGGGCTATCAGCTCTAGATTTCCTTTTACTGCTAGTGATGACTTCCTCTTCGTCGACAAAAAGGCCTTGCCTATCAAGATCTTCATATTGATAAGCCATGTATATCATTTCAGAAAAAGGAAGCTTCACATGGCCCATCACACTATTCTGGTATTTCCTCTGAAGACCATTAATAAATCTCAGATTCTTCCTCTTTGGATCGCGTATTAGATGAGGGGCGAAGTGAGAAAGTTCATTGAATTTCTTATGATATTCTGGGATATTCATATCTCCTTGTATCAAATAGTAGAATTCATCACATAACCGCTCAGTTACTTCTGGAGGAATAATTTTTTTATTGAAAAGTCGTTTGAACATATCCCAGGTGATATCACCTTCTGGATGATCTTTAATGATTGTTTCCCACCAGATTAAAGCTTCTTCTTTGAGTGCCTAAGATGCCACTAATCTTTTCTGGTCATCTCTCAGCTGGAAACTTTCAAAAATTCTTTCAGAAGAACTCATCCAAGCCTGAGTTTGAATAATAGATTCATTGCCTGTGAAAGGTACTCCTCTCAGATTTCGATATCTTTTAAATAGAGCTTCTATATCTGATCCTAGCTGAGGGAGTTCAACTGGCTCATTAATTCGTTGAACCATAGGATTATTTCTTCTACTTCTGCCACTCATTTTCAATGTCTGCAAATAGCAGACCAAGTGTTAGGCCAACAGAAAAAGTGATTTTGAAACATAGAGACATATACTCGTACGTAAATGTGTCTATCGAAGTGTATTTCATTCTATTATACTCATACTAGGATATTACTGATCCTATCTGTAATGAGTTACTCGTTCTAGAACACTACTGGTTCTATTTCTGACGAGTTCGTTCATATGTTATATTCCAGGCTTAACCAAAGCTCTGACACCACATTTGTGACGACCCCATTACCGATATGACAGTGGCAAGGGTAATCTTTGGAATATTCCACATAAACAGATAATAACAGAACAGAAATAAATAAATACACCAGATAATGTACAATAGAATACACTGGATAAATATCATCATCAGAGTTACACAGTATATAGGATCATACTTAGTACAAAGTATAGTTCGGCTATACATAAATGCCTACTGCGGAAAAGAAAACATAATATGTACAACAGGAGCTGAACAACATAAAAAGAGATAAATGATAGAATCCATCTTTATCTCCAGCTATCCAGAAAGAGCCTGCTAAAACCTGAATACAAGGCTGCCCGTGTAGAAAAAGGGGCACCCGAGTTTGCAAGTGAAACAAACTACGAGTCAGTCATGGGACTGGTATGAGAAATCTACTCAACACATTATTAAATATGGCAAATCACAGGGCCACGCCACTTTCGCGGAACGGGTTTACTCCATTGGATTGCCAGTGCTTTAAAACAAATAATTCTTTTAAACATCGTAATGCTTTTTATAAAAATGAAGCCATTATAAGACTCAATTCCCATCACACAATGCAACACACAGCAGAGGATAGAGTTTTACCTTATAATGGCCAAAATATGCTTGGTACGAGCAAAATAAATCACTTGATATTATTGCTAGTGTATATACGTTTCAAAAACAATTTCAATCATAACTATCAATCATAGACGGCATGGGTACCATAATTCATGTCGCCATATGTATATATACAATCAAAACCGCACGATGTCATATTTGGAAATTGGATTTCCGTCATGAACCGAGGCAAAAGATAGTCCTCACCGAATTCGAGACAATCTAGCCCATGTCTCAGGATCAGAACGCATCGACCCTTTGGAACCACAGGGTCAGTCCACCGATGTGGATTAAAATTCCTGAACACTGCGTTTCCCCGCTCTTTGGGGCGTAAATGAGCCCAATGACTCCATCGGTCTCGGATCGACCGATATATCCGAGGCGCCTCGCAATAGCAACAACCACACAGGTGAAAAGTATATAAATGTCAGGGCTGGTAGGTCACTGACACCACCCTAGCTAGAAAGAAACGCATGTCCTCCCTGGATCCTTCTCCCGTTTCTGGTCCATCCCGGGGTGTGAGGCTCGCGAATTCACGTTATAAACAAAGCTATGCCACACAGGCTGTGCTTTGATCATCAACCACAAGACCTTGCTTTTCAACAGAAGCCTTGATCATTTATCACTTAGGCGTGCCACACAGGCAATTCACTCCGGGCGACTGATTTCTATCGATATATAACCTCTGGGCTCGTACGTCTCAGAGAAGGAGTTAAACAAGAGAATAAATTCTCCACCGCCAAACAGATATATATATATAATAGAGATCAATCAACACAGAACAAAATCCAATGTCAGACACATAGTCCATTTACACGTTCGTTCTGGGTCTGAACGAAACCGGAGGCACTCAATACCTCGCGTCTCCGTACAATCATCAAGTACGTCCGGGTGGCTACTACTTCAACCCCGTCAAGGTAGCTACTCCTATCATGAGCATCAGTAGCACCACTCCATTCGACGTGAAGATCATCGGTCTTGCACCGTCTTCATATCTTCGACTTTCACTCGTCGATCAATTATTTGAAATGAGAATTAACTCGGCCTTTTCAAATAATTCACATATATCTCGAATTTCAAATCAATTCATTTCAATGGTTAAATTATTCGACAACACCGATTCTGTTCTTTAATGTAATTTTCACACCAAACTCATTCAACCATCAAATATCAAATAAATCGAGCAAATTCAGTTTATTTCCATTCCATATCGTTTATAATATTTTATCATGATTTATCGATATTTTTATTTATTTAAAAATAGCCAATTCATTCAAACAATGCTTCAGGCCATAACGCGGCCGTGGCGCTGTTTTTCTCCAGATTTGATTTATACATATCTGAAAATCTAACTGTTGGATCTTCACAAAATTTATATCATTAAAAAGATCCTTTCAAGACAAATCCAACGGTTCCAGTTTTGGGAAAATCCGACGGTCGGATCTTCCGTACTAATCGTTTGAAGTTATGAGTTCAAAATACGAACTGCAGTGTCGTTATTCGATTTAATTTAATTATATATATATATATAATCGATTCTGGCGCTGTTTTTTTTCTTCAGATTTGAATTAAACATTCCAGACAATCCAACCATCGGATCTTCACAAAGTTAGTGCTGTTGGAATGATATTTCCAAGGCGAACCCAACGGTTGCGGTTTCTGGAAAATCCAATGGTCGGATTTCCCGCACTAGTCGTTTGAAATCACGGTTTCAAAACACGAACTGCACGGCCACGTTTCGTTTTAATTTCATTTATATTTATATACATATATAAATATAATTCATTCGACGATTTCAATATCGTTTTCACTTCAATTATTTCACTAATGCCTTTAAATTTTTGGAAAATTTCGCCATAACCTCCTTTGTATGGGAGGGGCTGGGAAAATTCCCAAATAGCCACACGGGCGTCTCAAGTCAAAAAGAAAAAGAAAAAGCCAAGCGGCTAGCCAACAGGCTCATAAAATCATCACCCAAACAAAACAGTAAATGTGTACCTATTTGTCGGGCACAAAATTTTATTCCTCTTCACTAGCCCCTTTTCTATAACCTGTTCAATAAATATGCATGTACATATATACAATTTTTATCACTTATCATTTTCCATTCAACTTCATATTTGATTTACTTTGGTTTAAAAACACCATTCATTCTAATGTTGCATGCATAGGCTAAAATCATATCATTAGCTAATTAACGTTTATTTCAACTCATGCATATTTATTTGAACAAGTGGCTATTTTTAACACTTCACATTTCAAAGATGATAATTTTGGCGAACTAAAATACATTTCAACACATGACTATTTTATTTAGTTCCTATGCATGTTAAAAATAATATTTCATTAACAAATATTTATTTCAACGTCCGCATATCTTTAGCATATCACATATATGATAAAAATGATATTTTTATCATTTAAAATATTTATTCGGCAAATGGATGTTTTCAACACTTCATAGTTTCAATAAAAATGTAATTTTTATTGTTCGATCTTTTTATTCAACACATGAACTTTTCCACTACACACACTTCTCAACACATGAGCATTTCCACACATGGATATTTTATTTATGTTGTTCATATAAGAAAGATGGAATTTTTATTGTTGAAACTATTTATATATAAGGCGAATATTTTTCATACTTCATATATATTATAAAAAGGTGATTTTTATTGTTCAAACACTTCATTCTTTCACAAATGAATTTAATTTTCACACATCACTTTTCAACACATAAACATTTCCACACATGGATATAGTTTCAGCATATGGCTTTAATTTCAACGCATGAAGATAATTTCAACATATGAAAAAAATTCTAACACATAAAGATTATTCAAAATTTCGGCAGCATAACGACAGGGTAGTTAAAACCGGCACCGTCCCTAGTACGGCTCCTCACTCTACCTTAAAACCTCGCGGTTTTTGACAATGGGGATTCATGCATCTAATTCGCATGCAGGCGACATGTTTTATTTTTATTTCCACAAATATTTCCGATTCATTTCAATCACCAATGGGTATTTTTCAACCACAACCAAACAATATTAACCACAAACAATTATTCAACCATTCGTATTTTTCATCCGATATTTCACACCAATTCACAACAATAAATATCGTCCATGGTTTGTGGACGAGGGGAGTATATATATATATATATATATATATATATATATATTATTATTGCTATATTTCACTTGCATTTCAACACATATATCAATTATTCTATGCATGTATAATTCATACTTCGCTTATATAGCTTACACCACGCATGTACATGAGGTATACAACACGTGTGTAATTTATATTTCGCTAATATAATTTATACACGACATTTTCCATTCAAATTTTATTAATTTAGATTTCTCACATTGGTTTGCGGAGTGCTAAAAATCGTAGATGACTCAGAAAAATCCGTGGCTTCATCTATGTGGTAGAGAGCTTCCTTGCGGTTCCGATGTTTCCTGTTTCATCGAATTTCGTCAACACACCAAAAAGATATGATTTTTCAAAGTGCAGATGTAATAAAAGACGCACCTTTCACGATGGTTCAAAACTAGGTTTTGATCTTTCGATCAAACCGTTGCGCGATAGGAGAATCAGCTCACACAGCGTCGAAAAGCTTTGAAAGACCTTCGCGCGCGTGGTGGTGAGGTGCAGTTCGGTGCACTCTGGCGGCGGCGCTCCAAAGGGGCGATCTTCCCGAGCTCGCAACTCGAGAAATACTGCACGATAAATGCCAAACTTCACATGGATTTGAAGAGGACGGTTAGAGCTTCAAAATGGATCCAACCTCACTTGATTTCGTTGAGAAATGAAAGAGAAATTGAAGAGAGAAGATTGGAGCTCCTTTCTGTCTCGCGCGCCTGATGATCGGGGAGAGAGAAAAGCATCTAGGCCAATGAGGGATTTTCTTTTAATTTATAAATTTTTAAAATTTCAAAAATACCCCTTTCACACACGAACTCCAATCACCCAACGACTGTCGCCCCTAGCTAAATACCCTCATTCCGAACACAATGGGATATGTTTCGTTGGCCAATTCGACTATTATAGTCAATTATTCTTCAAATTAAAGTATAAAACATTTAATTTTAACTTTGAACGCACATTTCAGTTTGCCAGGGCCACTAACTGATTCGAAAAATTCCAGAAAAATTGATCTAGCTATGTTTTGACGCTACGGTCCCAACAAAACTAGTTTCGTCGAATTCTGAGATCGTTTGAAAAATGTCAATTTTCCAGGGCTATATATTCTATATAGCGACCTTTCTGAAAATTCATTCTGCCATAACTTTTGATTTCCGTTATGAAACTTCGATTTTTCAGATTCGTTAGAAAGGTATTGACTAACAGATTTAAATATTTTTGGTTTCACTAAAATCCGTTATATTTTCCACCCTGCACAGTCAGTCAAAGTTCGAATTCAAATTTTCAAACTGACTCACTATTTCTAATTCACTATTTTATTGAAATATTCTACTTCAATTGTTCAAATTCCTTTGAAATGACCAATTTAAACATTTTAAATTGGCCTGTATTTTCCGGGTTATTACAAGAAATCTTAGAAGACATGAGTATTGCTTGCGTTCCTTCAAGAGAGGTGTTAGTAACCATTAAGAAGTCCTTTTAGGAAAGTACATCAGCTTTGAAAACCATCTATAACGCCAAATATAAAATGCAATTGTCACCTATGGAATATAGATCCGTCATGCAGCATTTAATGAAATTGCTTACAGACAAGCATTATGTGTATTTTGAAAGGTCCGATATGGAAACTGATCATTTGATAGATATAATGTGGTCTCATCCGAATCGTCTGTATTGTGTAAGTGTTTTCCATCAATTCTTTTACTTTATTGTACATATAAAAGGAACCGATATAGTATGCCTTTGCTAGAAATGGTTGATATGACTTCTACAGGCCGAACATTCAGTATTGCACATGCATTTTAGCACATGAGAGAGAGGATAATTATGAATGGGTGCTAACCAAGTTAAAACATTTTTATATGCCTGATAAACTATCCGAGGTAATACTAACCGATAGAGAGTGCGTGTTGATAAATGGAATAAAGAAATTTTTTCCACAGTCAACGTTAATGATGTGTTTGTGGTACATGGAAAATAATGTCATTACGAATTGCAAACCAGAGTTTAAAACTAATGATGTTCGAGATGGTTTTACAAAGTTGGAAGAAGGTGGTTCATGCACCAACCGAAAATGACTTTTGGATATATTACAATGATTTTCAAAAAGATTGAATAGATTATCCCTAAAGCTTGACGTATATTCGTAAAAATTATTTTGAATACAAGGAGTATTTTGCATATGCATTGTAACACCCCACCTCCGCTAGGGTCACTCACAAAGGGAATGCACTAGCTTTGGTGGAGCATTATCTAGGTAAACATACATAGAAATATTACAAGACAGAACATATTAAACAGCGGAAGAAGAACCAAATTTCATTGCTTTAAAATCTAGAAAGGTCTAAAGCCTTTTACATCAAAATGTTATTAAATCCATTACATCAAAATCTGTCTTGCAATAGTAAAGAAGCATAAAACCATAGTCATAAATCATTCCCCAATAAAGCAGCAAAGCAAGCCATAGCCAAGAGAAATCCAAGCAGTACATGAAAGAGACTTGGAGCTTGGTAAGATCCGAACTAAACTGTATTCCTACCCTGCGAACCTGGGGGGGGGGGGGGACGAAAGAAAAAGAGGCGAAACAAACTGGGTCAGTCATAAAGACTGAGTAAGTCCTAGTGGCTTTCAGCATAAAAACAGGTGAAGATAATATGGCATGAATAAACTGAAAGTAAACATAAACATGATGACAAGGTAAGCTACAGGCACGATGAATCAAGTATAACATACCATGCTTCCTATCAAGAGTATCAAGGTTCCTACCAAGTATCACATTGCAAGGTTTCTACTAAGTATAACATCGCCAGATTTCTAAGCTTCACCATTCCACTATTTTCTTTGATTTCCTATATTCTCTGCACCAATTGTACTAGTATCCCAACCCGTATCATCCTTTCCATGTATATGTACAGTCCCTTACCGTATATCGTACGGGTTTCATCACGTATTTCTGTACTACTTCAACGTAGTGCCACCATTCTTGAAATCGTTTGGACCGCCACCCTTGTTCTGGCTAGGTTTCCATGAGCTATCGTGTGTTCAACTAGGATTTATGCCACCTAGGACCACTAGGGATTATGCTACCTATTGAACGTTTTCTAGATTTGATTAGGGTTTATGCCACCTAGGACCACTAGGGATTACGCTACCTAACGAATTCCATGTAACGATCTATTGATCGATCGGCTCCCTACAAGTCCTAGCTCGTTCATGTGTCTGTGTCATACGACCCAATCACGAAATGTAGTCACCTGTGCTAGGTCCACCATAGGGTGTATCAAGCCCTAGGGTGCCAACCACTGACACGAATCAAGCACGCACAGTGTAAACCTACTGGTGCCCAATGCCTGCTTTTTCAACTCCGGACCACGTGCACGACCATAGCCCGCCTGAACCTACACTGGCGCACCAACACAGCCGTCGTTCTGGTCGCTTACAATTAGCCCAGTAATCGTGCCCCACCCTGCCTAGTTCCAGGGTACCGCGATACATCTAGTGGGTTACTGCTGAAAAGGACCGCGTAACTAGGGTTTCCGTCCAGTAGGTTAAGTGTTGTCATTTAAATTCGAGACTTAACCCCATCAGTCTAGCATGTCAAGTTGGTTAAGTGTTGTCATTCAAGTTCGTAACTTAACCCGCCTACGTGTCATGTCAAATTGGCTAAGTGTTATCGTTCAAGTTCATGACTTAGCCCTACGAATCGTGTGTCAAGTTGGTTAAGTATATTCAAGCGGTTCATGACTTAACCCTGTCAAATCATCGTGTCAAATTGGTTAAGTATATTCAAGTGGTTCATGACTTAACCCTATTAAATCATCGTGTCAAATTGGTTAAGTATATTCAAGCGGTTCATGACTTAACATTATCAAACCATCGTGTCAAATTGGTTAAGTATATTCAAGCGGTTCATGACTTAACCTTATCAAATCATCATGTCAAATTGGTTAAGTATATTCAAGCGGTTAATGACTTAACCCTATCAAATCGTCATGTCAAATTGGTTAAGTATATTCTAGCGGTTCATGACTTAACCTTATCAAATCATCGTGTCAAATTGGTTAAGTATATTCAAGCGGTTCATGACTTAACCCTATCAAATCATCGTGTCAAATTGGTTAAGTATATTCAAGTGGTTCATGACTTAACCCTATTATGTGGCATTAATTCATTAATGCACCCCAACCTCTCACATCAGACCTGTTGTTGTGGTCACTGGATATGCCGGGCGGTTCAGGGCAGAATTACACCACAACTCAGTCTGACCTCGGGTTTCCAAGTGCGATATGACTAACTACCCACATTGGATTTTATTGTTTGTAGTAACTGGATTTGTCGGGCGGTTCTGGGCAGAATTACACTGCAAACTCAACCCAACCTCGAGTTGGCCATTTACAAGTTCATTCTAAGTGTCATGACCATGTTCAAGTTTCATGTCAAGTTCGTGTCAAGTTTTCAAGGCAAATTTCATGTCAAGTCGATGTCAAGTTCGTGTCCATATCCAGGTTCAAGTTATAACAGCGTTCATGTTTCAAGTTTTGCCTTTTATCAGGTTCATAATTCATGTTCATAACCAATTCATGTTTTTCCTATTCTACCCAAATCGTATTCCCATCACACGTAAACGTGAATCGATCCATACTACAAATAAATCCAAACCTCAGAATAAAGGGAATAACATCAAAACTATGATAGGAAAAAGGGACGAGCATAAAGAGATAAGAGGGGTTACAAGACTAGCATTACATAACTTGAGATAATTGGTTACAACATCACTGGCATAAAGGATCTCAAATCTAGCAAGATAAGGCGATAGTCATGGTAAACGCTGACACAAAAGAATAGGCATGCGAAAGCAAGCCAAATACAAGAATAATGGATCCAATGGTTTCGGTGTACATAATAGCGAATAAACTAAGCAAGTCACACCCTCGGTATGAGATCCAACAAACTGCAAATTCGTTATACAACATGGGTTTCAATAGTCCCAGGTAATTAACCCCAATAGTCATAGTCATGGTCATAGGTAGAAATCTCATAATTAAGAACCCTAAGCAATTAATCACAATTGTCATGGTTAATTATCCAAAATAATTCTAGGCAATAGTCATAGGCAATTAGCAGTAATAGTTTCAAAGTCATGGTTATAGATAATGGCCTTATGTTCATAATAATTCTCATAGTCAAGAGTCATAGGTGATTAGCCACAATTGTCCTCGTCATAGTCATAGGCATAGTCTTATGTTCACAGTCATAGGCATAGGCACAGTCTTATGTTCATCGTCATAGTCATATGCATAGGCAAAATCTTATGTCCACAGTCATAGGCATAGTCATAGTCTTAGGTCATTAACAATAGTCTCAACGTCTTAGACAATATTCCCAATAGTCAAGATCCAAGAATTTATGTTACAATCTAGCGTTTGAATAATAAACTAGGTCCAACAACATGAATGGGCATGATTCAGTCGATAAGAAATACCCCAAAATCATAGATTCAAGAAGAGACAAGAACAGATCCAAATAGATAATCAAGCTTAGGTCCAATTTCATTTTATTCCATGTCCATATCAAATTTAACAAGTTTCAATCTCAAAGTAACTAGAACTTACAGAGCGCAGATCGAGAATTAGAGTGCAGAGATTTGATTCTAGAAACGGTTGTTGCAGTTGTTGAATCTCTATTTGTTTAGTCTTGTTCTAGTTGAAAACCCCCAATTTGCAATTCCTAGATGTTGTCTTGACGAAGAAGAAGTAGCCATTCTCTGTTTAATTTAATTATTTCAGAAGCAGCATAAGGACAGAATGAAATGGTGTGGAGAGAATGAGGCTAGGGGGCTGTTTAAATAGGATTAGGCGGACGAATCTGGACAGAAAACGAGGTCAAATACATTAGAATGCATCAGGTTCAGGAAGTGGGCTCGGGAGGCAGGTCGACCCCCAGGTCGACACTATGGTCGACCTGGTCCCGGGGAGGTCGACACTATAGTCGACCCCCAGGTCGACCTGGTCCATGGGCGGGAATTTTCCCGCCCAGCCTGGTCTGCGGTTTGAATTCAAATTTCAAATTCGAATTTCGAGCTGTTTTTGATTCTGAAAATTCCTGAAACTTCGGAGGGTCATATCTCCCTCATACGGACTCCGATTTTCGAAAACTCGGACTCTATTTCATGTAAAATTTCGAGACGAACGCAATGGCGTAATCAATTTCCCCTGATTCTGATTTTAAAATTTAGTTCTGTCTTGATTTCTAGTTTCAGCATGTTATAAAAATACGGGTGTTACATTCTCCTCTCCTTAAAGGATTTCGTCCCCGAAATCTTCAAGTTAAGAAGAATGTGTCCTACCATCCAATCATCCATCTACTCAATCATCAATCACAGGCATCCGTTGTCCTTAAGAGACTTCAAATGCTGTATGAACATATGTAGAAAGTGTGTGTATATGTTCCTTATCTAATGCAAATGATTAGGCCTGATTGATTTTCTTAATGCAAAATATGTTTAGTGCCATGAGTCCAACATGTATGCAAATAGCCCTAATCACATAAACACTATATGTGTGCTCAAACATCCATCCATATGCAACATTCACATGATAACACATTCAATTTCATCCATAAACAAGTATAAACACTCATGCATATGCAATATGGAAATGTGTCTGAGCCGATCTAGTGCCTAATGTGTGTTAGGCAACCACGAGCAACCACTTGCGACCACTTGCAACCACTTGCAACCATCAATCATAACATGTCTCAAACACATGTTTCACCCAATTGTTCCTACCTAAAGATATAGCCGAATGATAGAAGCAAGTAAAAACTTTGTGCTCATTAGGCAATGTCAAAGCTGGAAATCTACGTCACATATATACTGAATAGGAGAAGAACTCCCTAAGCAACATCCCATATCCTATAAAACCCAAAAAGTTTAGTCAACCCAACGGACACCCTCAAGCCCCAACATGTATTACTAACAGATAAGTCATACTCCCTATGGGGTTTGCAACAGAAATAGGATTGAGAATAGGACCAAGAGGTTATACTCAAAAGATAGCATACAAGTAAGCTCTACAGGAAAAGAGGGATCAAGAATATACTCTTAAAAAGAGATATGATGCGCGTGTCTAGTCTTCAATCTTCTAAGTCGCATTTCCTTGAGCTTAACTCCATTGTGCTTGGACCGTCTTTAGTTCACGATTTCGCAGCTTCTTAATTCCTATTTCCAAAATATGAGTTGGAACTCATTTCACTGTCGCCTCTCGTTCCACTTTCACTTATTCTTTTTCTAGTATACTCGGCTTAAACATAACTGCATACTCATGGTTTTATGCATGCCCTCCAAAATTCACTAGTGAATCCTGGATCTCGTTTACTCACTATAGGTTATTCCACGCAGAAGAATTATCTCTTGCAAATAAACAGATGTCAGCCATGTTGCCAAATGTACTTACTAAGGTGATTTCCTATAACTCATGCCTAAGTGAAATGAACCATCCACCTTAGTGCCGAACACTACTCGAGATCAACAAATATATCAAGAGATTCTAGGTAACTAAGCTTGGCAGAATCCTCAAGGTTACACTTGACTTCGAGGGTATTACCATGGCAAGTCAAGAGTCTAACTACCCTCTTTTCATACTCAAGAATGGCACCAGTACTGGATAACCATTCCATCCCTAGAATCGACCCGTAGCCTAAAAACATAAGCATTACTTAGCATAGACATTCTCAAATCCAAACAAGTCATGAATAAATGAGCTGATTCCCCAACAGGATTTGAGAGGAAAAAAATGGGATCCTCTACTATGCTAATACTAAGGTGCAGAGACTCAACTATCGGAGCAGAAATAAAAAGGATGCAATGTACCATAATCAAAAAGGGTACGGACAGGATAGAAAGATAAATTAGGCTTTCCTACAGAAACATTTCTACCTTCTTGTTCTGAGCCTCATTCGCCTTAACCACCTTTATCCCCTCTTATTTAACGTGCTAATAGGTCTCTTGAGAACTACCTCCATCACACAGCAACCCTTCAAAGCTTGAAATAAGGTTAGTCGCAGATGGAACTAATGTGACTACAGATGGAGGAAAGAAAGGAAAAGGGATTCAAACAAGGAAACAAAGGATAATGCTAATGGCCTTTGGGGAATAGCCTTTAAAAATAAAACTTTTCTTGAAAAATGCTTCTTTGTAAATGGTTTTGAAAATGATTTCAAAAGGTTTTAAAAACTTTTTCCCAGTCTGGTAACCTTCTGCTCTGATACCAAATGTAACACCCCACCTCCGCTAGGGTTACTCACAAAGGGAATGCGCTAGCTTTGGTGGAGCATTATCTAGGTAAACATACACAAAAATATTACAAGACAAAACATATTAAACAACAGAAGAAGAACCAAATTTCATTGCTTTAAAATCTAGAAAGGTCTAAAGCCTTTTACATCAAAATGTTATTAAATCCATTACATCAAAATCTGTCTTGCAATAGTAAAGAAGCATAAAACCATAGTCATAAATCATTCCCCAATAAAGCAGCAAAGCAAGCCATAGCCAAGAGAAATCCAAGCAGTACACGAAAGAGCCTAGGAGCTTGGTAAGATCCGAACTAAGCTGTATTCCTACCCTACGAACCTGGTGGGGGGGGGACGAAAGAAAAAGAGGCGAAACAAACTAGGTCAGTCATAAAGACTGAGTAAGTCCTAGTGGCTTTCAGCATAAAAAAAAGGTGAAGATAATATGGCATGAATAAACTGAAAGTAAACATAAGCATAACGACAAGGTAAGCTACAGGCACGATGAATCAAGTATAACATCCCATGATTCCTATCAAGAGTATCAAGGTTCCTACTAAGTATCAATTGCAAGGTTTCTACTAAGTATAACATCGCCAGATTTCTAAGCTTCACCATTCCAGTATTTTCTTTGATTTCCTATATTCTCTGCACCAACTGTACTAGTATCCCAACTCGTATCATCCTTTCCATGTATATGTATAGTCCATTGTCGTATATCGTACGGGTTTCATCACGTATTTCTATACTACTTCAACGCAGCGCCACCATTCTTGAAATCGTTTGGACCGCCACCCTTGTTCTGGCTAGGTTTCCTTATCATGAGCTATCGCGTGTTCAACTAGGATTTATGCCACCTAGGACCACTAGGGATTATGCTACCTATTGAACGTTTTCTAGATTTGATTAGGGTTTATGCCACCTAGGACCACTAGGGATTACGCTACCTAACGAATTCCACGTAATGATCTATTAATCGATCGGCTCCCTACAAGTCCTAGCTCGTTCGTGTGTTTGTATCATACGGCCCAATCACGAAATGTAGCCACCTGTGCTAGGTCCACTATAGGGTGTATCAAGCCCTAGGGTGCCGACCACTGACACGAATCAAGCACACACGGTGTAAACCTACTGGTGCCCAATGCCTGCTTTTTCAACTCCGGACCACGTGCACGACCATAGCCCGCCTGAACCTACACTGGCGCACCAATACAGCCGTCGTTCTGGTCGCTTACAATCAGCCCAGTAATCGTGCCCCACCCTGCCTAGTTCCAGGGTACCGTGATACATCTAGTGGGTTACTGCTGAAAAGGACCGCGTAACTAGGGTTTCCATCCAGTAGGTTAAGTGTTGTCATTTAAATTCGAGACTTAACCCCATCAGTCTAGCATGTCAAGTTGGTTAAGTGTTGTCATTCAAGTTCGTGACTTAACCCGCCTACGTGTCATGCCAAATTGGCTAAGTGTTGTCGTTCAAGTTCATGACTTAGCCCTACGAATCGTGTGTCAAGTTGGTTAAGTATATTCAAGCGGTTCATGACTTAACCCTATCAAATCATCGTGTCAAATTGGTTAAGTATATTCAAATGATTCATGACTTAGCCTTATCAAATCATCATGTCAAATTGGTTAAGTATATTCGAGCGGTTCATGACTTAACCTATCAAATCATCGTGTCAAATTGGTTAAGTATATTCAAGCGGTTCATGACTTAACCTTATCAAATCATCGTGTCAAATTGGTTAAGTATATTCAAGCGGTTCATGACTTAACCCTATCAAATCATCGTGTCAAATTGGTTAAGTATATTCAAGCGGTTCAAGACTTAACCCTATTACGTGGCATTAATTCATTAATGCACCCCAACCTCTCACATCAGACCTGTTGTTGTGGTCACTGGATATGCCGGGTGGTTCCGGGCAGAATTACACCACAACTCAGTCTAACCTCGGGTTTTCAAGTGCGATATGACCAACTACCCACATTGGATCCTATTGTTTGCAGTAACTGGATTTGTCGGGCGGTTCCGGGCCGAATTACACTACAAACTCAACCCAACCTCGAGTTGGCCATTTTCAAGTTCATTCTAAGTGTCATGACCATGTTCAAGTTTCATGTCATGTTCGTGTCAAGTTTTCAAGGCAAGTTTCATGTCAAGTCGATGTCAAGTTCGTGTCCATATCCAGGTTCAAGTTATAACAACGTTCATGTTTCAAGTTTTGCCTTTTATCAGGTTCATAATTCATGTTCATAACCAATTCATGTTTTTCCTATTCTACCCAAATCGTATTCCCATCGCAGGTAAACATGAATCGATCCATACTACAAATAAATCCAAACCTCAGAATAAAGGGAATAACATCAAAACTATGATAGGCAAAAGGGACGAGCATAAAGAGATAAGAGGGGTTACAAGACTGGCATTACATAACTTGAGATAATTGGTTACAACATCACTGGCATAAAGGATTTCAAATCTAGCAAGATAAGGCGATAGTCATGGTAAACGCTGACTTAAAAGAATAGGCATGCGAAAGCAAGCCAAATACAAGAATAATGGATCCAATGGTTTCGGTGTACATAATAGCGAATAAACTAAGCAAGTCACACCCTCGGTATGAGATCCAACAAACTGCAAATTCAGTATACAACATGGGTTTCAATAGTCCCAGGTAATTAACCCCAATAGTCATAGTCATGGTCATAGGTAGAAATCTTATAATTAAGAACCCTAAGCGATTAATCACAATAGTCATGGTTAATTATCCAAAATAGTTCTAGGCAATAGTCATAGGCAATTAACAGAAATAGTTTCAAAGTCATGGTCATAGATAATGGCCTTATGTTCATAATAATTCTCAAAGTCAAGAGTCATAGGTGATTAGCCACAATTGTCCTCGTCACAGTCATAGGCATAGTCTTATGTTCACAGTCATAGGCATAGGCATAGTCTTATGTTCATCATCATAGTCTTAGGCATAGGCAAAATCTTATGTCCACAGTCATAGGCATAGTCATAGTCTTATGTCATTAACAATAGTCTCAACGTCTTAGACAATATTCCCAATAGTCAAGATCCAAGAATTTATGTTACAATCTAGCGTTTGAATAATAAACTAGGTCCAACAACATGAATGGGCATGATTCAGTCGATAAGAAATACCCCAAAATCATAGATTCAAGAAGAGACAAGAACAGATCCAAATAGATAATCAAGCTTAGGTCCAATTTCATTTTATTCCATGTCCATATCAAATTTAACAAGTTTCAATCTCAAAGTAACTAGAACTTACAGAGCGCGGATCGAGAATTAGAGTGCGGAGATTTGATTCTAGAAACGGTTGTTGCAGTTGTTGAATCTCTATTTGTTTAGTCTTGTTCTAGTTGAAAACCCCCAATTTGCAATTCCTAGATGTTGTCTTGACGAAGAAGAAGTAGCCATTCTCTCTTTAATTTAATAATTTCAGAAGCAGCATAAGGACAGAATGAAATGGTTTGGAGAGAATGAGGCTAGGGGGCTGTTTAAAAAGGATTAGGCAAACGAATCTGGACAGAAAACGAGGTCAAATACATTAGAATGCATCAGGTTCAGGAAGTGGGCTCGGGAGGCAGGTCGACCCCCAGGTCGACACTATGGTCGACCTGGTCCATGGGAGGTCGACACTATAGTCGACCCCCAGGCCGACCTGGCCCATGGGCGGGAATTTTCCCGCCCAGCCTGTTCTGCAGTTTGAATTCAAATTTCGAATTTGAATTTCGAGCTATTTTTGATTCTGAAAATTCCTGAAACTTCGGAGGGTCATATCTCCCTCATACGGACTCCGATTTTCGAAAACTCAGACTCTATTTCATGTAAAATTTCGAGACGAACGCAATGGCGTAACCCGTTTCCTCTGATTCTGATTTTAAAATTTAGTTCTGCCTTGATTTCTAGTTTCAGCATGTTATAAAAATACGGGTTGTTACATGCATGGACAAATAAAATTAAGTGAATATTAGGCACATATCCCTATTTTCAAAGTTAATTAGGCTCACATCCCTCATGTTTTTCAAAATGTAAACTTGGTCCTTGTTTTCAAAAATTACATGTTTTACGTGTTTTTGCTAGAATTTTGTGCGCTAATTCATTAAAAAATTCTAAAATCAGGAAATATTCCCAGAAGACAACGGAAAAAAAAACCTTGCATACATGTGTGCAAATATTCACAATAGTTGCACACATGTATGCAAGCATTCACAAAGCAGTTTACATTGAAAATCTTCAGGAATTCTTGCATACATGTGTGCAACTATTTTAAAATATTTGCACACATGTATGTAAATATTGCATGAATGTTTCATATTAAAAATATGCATCCGTATTGTTGTACATATGTGTGCAAGTATTCTAAAATACATGCATGCATGTATGCAAATAAATATGAACTGATTTGCATGAATGTGAATTTTTGCACACTTGTATGCAAGGTTTCTGTAATACTTACGCGCCTATATGTAAGAAAACCAACGCAGATGCAAGGCTAAAATACTTGCATACATGAATGCAAGAATTTTAAAATATGTGCATAATATTATGCAATTAACTGTAGTAACGTTGTTTTTCCATAATTTTGGTTTTTGACGTGTTTTTTGATGGTTTTACGATTTGAAATCTTTTATGTGTACATGTGCTATTAAATACGAATTTACGTGATTTTTTTAGTGAATTTTCAAAAAATAGAGATGTAATTTATAATAAATTTTGGATCATATGTGAGCCTAATTTGAAACTTAATATGGATATGTGCCAAACGCACCCTAAAGTTAAACATCGTGATAATAGGACACAATTAGAGCCGATCTTCACATGCTCAATTGAAAAAACATCTTGGTATGTCAAGAGCAACATTTGTTGTAGTATGGTCGAAAATGGATAATATGTTGTCTACAACATTTGGAATAAGCCACCTTTGAACTATGTTTGGGGGCCGTACGGACTGCATATCAAATTCTGTTGTTCAAACATTTACGGGGTAAGACATCTTTTTTTGCATTGGTTTTGATTGTGAAAGAAATGGGAAAAATAAGTTGTGTTTGCTTTGGATACTTCCTCTTGTGATCATTTGAACCGACTAGTATATGGTCTTCCACGTGCACAGAAATATATCATTATCACATTGATTGTCTTCCAATCCCGATTAAACTAGTAGATGGACATTGGAGACAATTAAAATACATTTCACAAGTTGAAAAGTCACACGAGTTTGTCCATACACCTGAGTTTGCTTATATTAAGAAACTTTGTGATTCGAGCAAGGGTGACGAGAGAAATGGGTTACTGTTGAAGCTAAGAAATATTGGATTGTCGGTCATGACATCTACTTTGGAACAGAAAGTAGAGAAGCGCAATGGTAGACCTGTAGGCAGTAAGTACAAATTGAATAGCAAACAATCCAAACATAAAAAATCGACAAAAAGGACTCCCTCCGCATTGGAGAATGCGAAAACTAGTAACGAAATTCTTTCTCAAGTTATCGTGAACCAGAAATTGCCTCCCAAACGAAAAAAACATGATGTGGATTTTGATAAGAGTGATGAAAATTCAACAAATAGCGCTTTCAAGTATTTAGCTTATCCATCAACTCTCCTACACAGATATATTGTTAACGTTGAAGATGTTTAGGAGATGGAAACTGTGGTTTTCGTTGAGTAGCTGAACAAGTAGAGGAATTAAATTCTGATTGGAGAGAAGTAAGAAAATCAATATTATTAGAGTTGACGAAAAATTGGGATTTATATGTAAGACATTTCATGTAACGATCCCAGGTTTTGGAAATAAAATTTGAATTTAATATAATTTTAAATAAATATTTGGAAGGTTGAAATAAATTTTTGAATAAAATTTTAAGGCGATAATATTATATTAAAATGACTGAAGATAATTTTTACTGCGAAATTTAGTTAAAACAACGTTTGTTTAGGAAAAACGTTTCGTCGCTAGGCGAATTATTAAAACGAGTTGTAATTTAGTTGTTAAAACGATTAGAATTTGAAATTAAATTATAATTAAATATTCGTTTCAAATTTTTGTTTAGTTTCTGTTCGCTAGCCTTAAAATATTTTATAGAATTTTACTGTAATTTTTATTTTGGCAAATATGCATATATTTTTCTAACGTATTTTATGTAATTGTGGTCCCTTTTAACACTTTACAGAACTAATCAATCAGTTTACTTTATTACTGTTTTGGGATCGTGGTACGTTGTTGTACACGATTATTTTCGTTGTGCTTATTCGCTATCTACAATCATAAAATAAAATATAAGAAAATGAAAAAAAAACGCAAGCAAAAATGGCATAGTATAGCTAGCTGAGTAGGGCAACACATGTTTGATGGCACATATGTAACAAGCCTGAATTTTGGGGTAAATTTAAAATTTTATTTTAACTAATTTTAATGGGTTTTGATATTTAAAATAATTTATTTTAAATAATAATAATTAAAAATTTATTTAAATCGAAGTTAGGATGAATAATTTAATTTTAATTATAAAAAGGAGTTAGAAATAGCGCGGTAGTTTGATAAGTCAAACTTGAAATTTGACTGACCGTAAAGGATGCAAAATTTAACGGATTTTAGTGAAACCAAAAATATTAGAATCTCTTTTAAAATATCTTTCCAACGAATCCGAAGAATCGAAATTTTATAGTGGGAATCAAAAGTTATGCCCAGTTTAAATTTTAGAATAGTCGCTATAGGATTTATATATATTTTTTAATATTAAAAATAGCCATTTTTCAGGCTATCTCTGTTTTCGACGAAACCACTTTTGTTGGATTCGGAATGTCAAATTATTGCTAAGTTTAAATTTTCATAATTTTTAGAATTAATATGTGAGCGTGGCAAAGGAAAACGTGTTTTGTCAGTTTAAGTCAAATTTAATCGGCTTGAAAATGGCCATTTTTCAAACAGTCTCGGAATTCGACGAAATTAGTTTTGTTAGGACCGTATCATCAAAACATTGCTAAAAATAATTTTTCTGTAATTTTTAGAGTTAGTAGGTGGCCTCGGTAATTTAAAATGTACGTTCGAATTAAATATATATTGAATTATATTTTAAAATAAAGAAAACAGACTGAAGACGATCAAACGGGCTGACGGGACCTAGTCCATTGCGTCCGGAACAGGGGAATTTGGCTGGGGGAAACTCGTGTTGGGATGGATTTGGAGTTCGCTTTTTGTTTGAATTAAATAATTTAATAAATATAAAAATACACTAAGTATACTATATAAATACGGTCTGGAATATGCTCAAATACTAAACCCTTCTTCATCGTTATACAGCCACCACCCCTTCCTGTTCATGGCCGAAATTGTACAAGCTTTCCCCCATTAAATTCATACGATCCACTCAATGAAATCCTCTCAGCCTTTGGAAGATTTTGTAGCTCTTCCTTCTCTCTTCCGATCGATACAGACAACATCCTCTGAACTTGAACAATCGGCAAGCACCAGCACCCCGAAGACAGGCCGTTCGCGACCGGATCGCCCCCCCTCTTCCTTAGCCAAGCTCGACGGGGTGGGACTCCCTTTGTGCGCCCTTCGAAACCTCATAGCGTGGTGGTGACCGATCAGCACCTAAGTGGTGGTGCAGCTCGAAAGATGGAACCCTAGAATTGAGCATAGACCAAGAACGCACGACCTCTGTTCCTGGAAGAAGAAGATGGAGTAATTCTACTCTATATTATTTAAGTTATTAATTTAAAATTAATATTTACCTAAAATAATTCGTAACTATTTCATACAATATCAGAATCAAACGAAACTGAAAGCATTGGACTCGTATTGATCAGATCTACGCGGTGGGACGGACTAGAACAGATTTCGAAGTAATTAGAATTTTAGATCCGCTTCAAAGCAAGGTGAGAAATCTGATTTAATAATTAAATTAAATTTTAATTATTCTTTTTCTTTCTCTTTTAAGAATCATTGTATGTATGTTAATTAAATCCAGATCTGTGATGTATGATATAGTATTTGTTGCTTATTGATTATGATAATGGTGAAGTATGCATTTGGTTAGATTTAAGATATCATTTATGTTAGAAACACATCTTTGTGAATAACAATATCATTTATGATTAGAAAAATTGTGAATATATAAAATATTTTTTTATGTTATTAGAAAACATAGAAAAATTGTGAATATATAAAGTATCCTTTTTATGTTGTTAGTATACATAGAAAGATGTCCTTTTGTTTGTCATGGGAGTATATAGGAAAAAAGTATAGGAATAAAAATAACATTTTTGTCAAAATATGATTATAGAAATAAAAATCACATTTTTGTGGAAGAATGATTATAGAAATAAAAATCACATTTTGGTGAAAACATGATTGTTGCAAATAAAATAACATTTTTAAATAGAAGTTTGTTATGTAAATAAAAACAACCTTTTTATTACAAATGTGTTTTGCAAATAAAAATAACATTTTTGTGAAAATAGGATTTTTCATTTTTGTCACTTTATAGAAATGAATTGGAAATGTATATTTTTATATATTAAAAGAGAATGAATTGGAAATGTATATTTTAGACATTAAAAAGAGTTTAAACAAAATACATTTTTGTTCATTAAGAAGAAAGATTACATTTTGATCATTAAAAAGAATTAAAGAGAAAAATTAGCATTTTGTTTACTTTAAAGGAATGAAGACAAAAATGACATTTTTGTTTCCATTGAAAGATTAGACAAAAGTAACATTTTTATTAAATCGGGCAAAACCCGATTTAAGATGTTAGCACTAGAAAAGATCATTTTTATTATATGAAATGTTAGCATAGAAAAGTAACATTTTTTTATCTTATAAATTGTTGCATAAGGAATAAAAGTTCACTTTTGTCAAAAATGTTGCATTTAAAAAAAATTAACATTTTTATTGTAAAATGTTGCATTTCGAAGAATTTGCACTGTTAATAAGATTACATTTTTAATGTAATTAATAAGTAGAATTTGACGGTGTAACTAAAATAACATTTTTAATGTAACTTAAAAGGGTAGAATTTTACATTGCAAATTAAAGGAAAAAAAAGCAAGATTTGTCATGTAATATTAATTACATTTTTAATGTAACTAAAAAGGTAGAAATTTTACATTGCAAACTAAAAGACAAAATTTGACGTGAAATGTTACTTACATTTATATGTAATTAAAAGAATGGATTTTCCATGAAATCATAAGAATAGAATTAAAAGAATAAAGAATGAAGTGCAACATTGAAATGTAATTTACATTTCTATGTAAATAAAAGAATAAATAAATAAATTTTACATTTTTAATGTAAAACGAAAAATTACATTTTTAATGTAAATAAGATTAGAAAAAGAAAAGTTTACATTTTTAATGTGAATAAGGTAAAGAAGGAAAATTTACATTTTTAATGTGGATAAGGTTTAAAGTAAGAAAATTTACATTTTCATGTAAAAGAATTAGAGAGAAAATTGACATTTCCATGTAAAGAGTATTTAAAGAAGAAAATTTCATTTTCATGTAATTAAGGTTTAAAGTAAGAAAATTTCATTTTTATGTAATGAAAATATTAGATTTTGACATTGCAAATTTATTTAATGTAATGTAGATTATATTAAAAAGAAAAGTTTACATTTTTAATGTGAATGAAAATAATGGAATTAAAAAAATATTTTTATCGTTATTTTAGATGCGATAAAAAGAGTAGAAATGAAATGTATATTTTTATCGTCATTTTAAATGCGATAAAAGAATAGAATAAATATTATATATTTTTATTTTCATTTTAGAGACGGTAAAAAGAAGTTACATTTTTCAATATAAATAAAAGAAAAATAGTAAGTTACATTTTTATATGTAATTAGAGAAATATAGAAATTTACATTTTCCAATGTAAATAGAAAATGAAATAAAAGTTTACATTTCTCAATGTAAATAAAATAGGAATAGAAAGTTACATTTTTCAATGTAAATAAAAGGTTTAGAAATTTATATTTTAATGAATGGATTTTCATTAGAAAGAATAATGAAACGAAATATACATCTTGTGTAATTTGAAAGATAAAAGAAAATATACATTGTTATGTTTAAGATGTGTACGTAAATTAAAATTAAAATAAGCATTATTATGTGTCATGTTATACCTCGATATTATATGCACAAATAGGGATATTCGATGTTAACAAAATATAATGAAATGAAATGGATGACGGAATTATATATAAGTATATATATGTAAATTGTAATTAAACGAATCGAGAGCGGTAGTTCGTGATTCGACAATTGTAACTTTGAATAGTTATACCGAAATATCCGACCGTCGGATTTTCCCAAAACTGAAACCGTTAGGTTCGCCTTGGGAAGACCTTTCCAACGATATGAATTGTGTTAAATTCCAATGGTTAGATTTAGAGAAACTTGTAAAACAAATTTGGGTGAAAACAACACCAAGGTCGCCTATTGACATGAATTGTTGTTAAATAAAATTCAATTATTTTTATATAAATAAAAATTGAGATTAATCGTTATAAATTAATATTAACGATAAGAAATAATTTTAAATTATATATATATACGAGGATCATTTAAAAAGTCCGAGTTCAGTCTCATTTCAAATGATTATTTGTCGATCTAAGTTGAAGAGTTGAAGACGGTGATTGAAGACCAGCGATCTTCACGTCGAATGGATGAGTTACCATTGACGCCCATGGTTGGAGTAGCTACCTTGAAGGGGCTACAATGGAGACCGTCCAGACTACTTGTTGATTGTTCGGATATGCGAGGAATAAGGTGCCTCCGGTTTCGGTCAGACCCAGAACGGACTTGAAAATGGATTGTATGTCTGACGTTGTATTCCTTTATACGGTATTCATTGATCTCTGCTAAATATATATCTGTTTGGTGTTTAACACCCTTCTCTAAGACGTACGAGCTTAGAGATTATATATTGGTAGGAATCAATGATATAGTACGGATTGACAATGTGGCATGCTAAGATGCAAATGATCAAGGCTTTTGTTGAAAAGCAAACTTTGCGGTTGTTGATCAAAGCACAGCTTGAATAAGCATAGCTTTGTGTATTATGTAGCTTCACGAGCCTCACAACCCGGTTGAGTCTAAAACAGGAGAAGGGAAAGCAGGGAGAGCAGCACGTTTCTTTCTAGCTAGAAGTGGTGTTTGGGTTTTACACGGCCCGACATTTTACTTATGTGGATGATGGAATGAGGCACCTCGGATATTAGGTCCTATAGGACCGAGAAACGTGTGTTCAAGAATAACTAATCCGCAAAATCGTATGTGCGGACTGGCCCTGCAGGATCCAAGGGTTCACTGCGTGGAATCCTGAGACATTAGCTAGAGTGTTTCGAATCGGTAAGGAGCTCCTCCCTAGCCTTGACTCATGATGGAAACCCAATTTCAAACACGACACCATGCGGTTTTGATTGTAGAACTAGTATGGCGACATAGTAGGATGGGGTACTATGCCGTCTATGATTGATACATTATGATTGAAATGTTTTTGAAACATATATACACTAACAATAATATCAAATCCGTTTTATCGTACCAAGCATGTTTAATCATCATAAGATAAAACTCTATCCTCTGGTTTGCATTGCATTGTGTGATGGGACTTGCGTCTTATGATGATTCCATTTTTCTAAAAAGCATTGCGTGGTTTAACGATTTACTTTAATTTATGCACCGGCAAGCCATTGGAATAAAATCCGTTCCACGTTAGAGGCATGGTCCTTGGATTTGCCTTATTACTATTAGTTAAATTAGTTAAGAATTCTCACACCTGTCCCATGACTAACCCGTTGTTTGTTTCCACCTTTGCAAACTCGGGTGCCCTCTTTTCCACACGGGCACTCGAGTAGTTTGTCTACAGGTCCTTATCTCGAGCAGGATTCTGGATTGAAGCTTAAATCTGTGTCCAGAGCATAGTCGTCTTCCGCTATCTTAGTTATTTTATTTCCGCTGCACTGTATTGTATTATAATTTGTTGTAATTTATCTTCCGTTGTATTATAAATCGATATACTCTGATATTATGTACTCTGATGTAACATTATTATGATGTTTATAAAAGTCTGCTGTTATTGTTCTAATGTGTTGTATTCCCAGAGTTGACGTATTTGGGTTTTGAACGGTCTTGGTCGATCTAACGATCGATCGGGTCGGGCGAAACCCGGGCCGTTACAGTTGGTATCAGAGCTCTGGTTAGATCAAATCTTTGGGGTACAACTCGTTAGAACTGAACAAAAGACTCATCAGAGATTGGATTTGTAATATCCAATAAGCATACTCATTAGAGATAGGATCAATAGTATCCTAGAATGAGAAAACTCATTAGAGATGGGGTTAATAATGCCCTAGAATGAGTTGAGAGTGCCTAGTTTATAATTAACGTATTTTTGATTATATATAATCCGATCTTTAGAAAATATGATTTTTGAATATATAAAGTAATATATTTTAAAAGTTAATCAGCAAATAAAATTATTTAATATAGGATTATTAAACAACTTTTAGCTTCGTTCCTTTTCTAGGATGAAAAGTTTTTAAGTGGGGGAGACTGTAACAACCCTGAATTTTGGGGTAAATTTAAAAATTTATTTTTACTAATTTTAATGGGTTTTGATATTTAAAACAATTATTTTAAATAATAATGATTAAAAATTTATTTAAATCGAAGTTAGGATGAATAATTTAATTTTAATTATAAAAAGGAGTTAGAAATAGCGCGGTAGTTTGATAAGTCAAACTTGAACTTTTACTGACCGTACAGGATGCTAAATTCAACGGATTTTAGTGAAACCAAAATATTAGAATCTGTTTTAAAATATCTTTCCAACGAATCCGAAGAATCGAAATTTTATAGCTGGAATCAAAAGTTATGCCCAGTTTAAATTTCAGAATAGTCGCTGTAGGATTTATACATATATTTTAATATTAAAAATAGCCATTTTTCAGATGACCTCTGTTTTCAACGAAACTACTTTTGTTGGATTTAGAACGTCAAATTATTGCTAAGTTTAAATTTTCAGAATTTTTAGAATTAATATGTGAGCGTGGCAAAGGAAAACGTTTTTTGTCAGTTTCAGTCAAATTTAATCGACTTGAAAATGGCCATTTTTCAAACAGTCTCGGAATTCGAAGAAATTAGTTTTTTTAGGACCGTATCGTCAAAACATTTCTAAAAATAAATTTTCTGTAATTTTTAGAGTTAGTAGGTGGCCTCGGTAATTTAAAAAGTACGTTCAAATTAAATATATATTGAATTATATTTTAAAATAAAGAAAACAGACCGAAGACGATCAAACGGGCTGACGGGACCTAGTCCATTGCGTCCGGAACAGGGGTTTTTGGCTGGGGGCAACTCGTGCTGGGCTGGATTTGGAGTTCGCTTTTTGTTTGAACTAAATAATTTAATAAATATAAAAATACACTAAGTATACTATATAAATACGGTCTGGAATACGCTCAAATACCAAACCCTTCTTCATCGTTATACAGCCTCCACCCCTTCATGTTCATGGCCGAAATTGCACAAATTCCCCCCCCATTAAATTCATACGATCCACTCAATGAAATCCTCTCAGCCTTTGGAAGATTTTGTAGCTCTTCCTTCTCTTTTCCGATCGATACGGACAACACCCTCAGAACTTGAACAATCGGCAAGCACCAGCACCTCGAAGACAGGCCGTTTGCGACCGGAATGCCCCCCTCTTCCTCAGCCGAGCTCGACGGGGTGGGACCCCCTTTGTGCGCCCTTCGAAGCCTCATAGCGTGGTGGTGTCTGATCATCACCTAAGTGGTGGTGTAGCTCGAAAGATGGAACCCTAGAATTGAGCATAGACCAAGAACGCACGGCCTCTGTTCCTGGAAGAAGAAGATGGAGTAATTCTACTCTATATTATTTAAGTTATTAATTTAAAATTAATATTTACCTAAAATAATTCGTAACTATTTCATACAATATCAGAATCAAACGAAACTAAAAGCATTGGACTCGTATTGATCAGATCTACGCGGTGGGACGGACTAGAACAGATTTCGAAGTAATTAGAATTTTAGATCCGCTTCAAAGCAAGGTAAGAAATCTGATTAAATAATTAAATTAAATTTTAATTATTCTTTTTCTTTCTCTTTTAAGAATCATTGTATGTATGTTAATTAAATTCAGATCTACGATGTATGATACTGTAGTTGTTGCTTATTGATTACGATAATGGTGATGTATGAATTTGGTTAGATTTAAGATATCATTTATGTTAGAAACACATCTTTGTGAATAACAATATCATTTATGATTAGAAAAATTGTGAATATATAAAATATATTTTTATGTTATTAGAAAACATAAAAAATTGTGAATATATAAAGTATCCTTTTTATGTTGTTAGTACACATAGAAAGATGTCCTTTTGTTTGTCATGGGAGTATATAGGAAAAAAGTATAGAAATAAAAATAACATTTTTGTCAAAATATGATTATAGAAATAAAAATCACATTTTTATGGAAGAATGATTATAGAAATAAAAATCACATTTTGGTGAAAACATGATTATTGCAAATAAAAATAACATTTTTAAATAGAAGTTTGTTATGTAAATAAAAACAACCTTTTTATTAGAAACGTGTTTTGCAAATAAAAATAACATTTTTGTGAAAATAGGATTTTTCATTTTTGTCACTTTATAGAAATGAATTGGAAATGTATATTTTTATATATTAAAAGAGAATGAATTGGAAATGTATATTTTAGACATTAAAAAGAGTTTAAACAAAATACATTTTTGTTCATTAAGAAGAAAGATTACATTTTGATCATTAAAAAGAATTAAAGAGAAAAATTAGCATTTTGTTTACTTTAAAGGAATGAAGACAAAAATGAGATTTTTGTTTCCATTGAAAGTTTAGACAAAAGTAACATTTTATTAAATCGGGCAAAACCCAATTTAAGATGTTAGCACTAGAAAAGATCATTTTTATTATATGAAATGTTAGCATAGAAAAGTAACATTTTTTTATCTTATAAATTGTTGCATACGGAATAAAGGTTCACTTTGTTAAAAATGTTGCATTTGAAAAAAAATTAAAATTTTATGTAAAATGTTGCATTTAGAAGAATTTGCACTGTTAATAAAATTACATTTTTAATGTAATCAAAAAGTAGAATTTGACGGTGTAATTATAATAACATTTTTAATGTAACTTAAAAGGGTAGAATTTTACATTGCAAATTAGAGGGAAAAAAAGCAAGATTTGTCATGTAATATTAATTACATTTTTAATGTAACTAAAAAGGTAGAAATTCTACGTTGCAAACTAAAAGACAAAATTTGACGTGTAATGTTACTTACATTTATATGTAATTTAAAGAATGGATTTTCCATGAAATCATAAGAATAGAATTAAAAGAATAAAGAATGAAGTGCAACAAATGTAATTTACATTTCTATGTAAATAAAAGAATAAAGAAATAAAAGTTACATTTTTAATGTAGAATGAAAAGTTACATTTTTAATGTAAATAAGATTAGAAAAAGAAAAGTTTACAATTTTAATGTGAATAAGGTAAAGAAGGAAAATTTACATTTTTAATGTTGATAAGGTTTAAAGTAAGAAAATTTGCATTTTCACGTAAAAGAATTAGAGAGAAAATTGACATTTTCATGTAAAGAGTATTTAAAGAAGAAAATTTCATTTTCATGTAATTAAGGTTTAAAGTAAGAAAATTTCATTTTTATGTAAGTAAGAAAATTTCATTTTTTATGTAATGAAAAGATTAGATTTTGACATTGCAAATTTATTTAATGTAATGTAGATTATATTAAAAAGAAAAGTTTACATTTTTAATGTGAATGAAAATAATGGGAATAAAAAAATATTTTTATCGTCATTTTAGATGCGATAAAAAGAGTAGAAATGAAATGTATATTTTTATCGTCATTTTAGATGCGATAAAAGAATAGAACAAATATTATATACTTTTATCGTCATTTTAGAGACGGTAAAAAGAAGTTACATTTTTCAATGTAAATAAAAGAAAAATAGTAAGTTACATTTTTATATGTAATTAGCGAAATATAGGAATTTGCATTTTCCAATGTAAATAGAAAATGAAATAAAAGTTTACATTTCTCAATGTAAATAAAATAGGAATAGAAAGTTACATTTTTCAATGTAAATAAAAGGATTAGAAATTTATATTTTAACGAATGGATTTTCATTAGAAAGAATAATGAAACCAAATATACATCTTGTGTAATTTGAAAGATAAAAGAAAATATACATTGTTATGTTTAGGATGTGTATCTAAATAAAAATAAAAATAAGCATTATTGTGTGTCATGTTATACCTCGATATTATATGCACAAATAGGGATATTCGATGTTAACAAACTATAGCGAAATGAAATGGATGACGGAATTCTATATAAGTATATATATATGTAAATCGTAATTAAACGAATCGAGAGTGGTAGTGTAATAACCCGGAAAATCTGGGCCAGTTTAAAATTTTTATTTTGGCAATTTTAGCGAATTTTGAATATTTAAAATAGATTATTTTAAATAATATCGACGAGAAATTTATTTTGAATATAATTAGAACGTATATATTTATATGCGTCGTCGTTAGAATATAAATAATTATATATAATTATAAATAGAATTGAAAATGGCGCGGTAGTTCGATAATTCGATTTCAAACTTCAATTGAATGTACCGGGTGCAAAACAATCCGGTTTTTGTGAAACCAAAAACATTAGGATCTAATTGGGAATATCTTTCCAACGAATCCGACAAATCGAAATTTCATAGCGGGAATCAAAAGATATGTCCAGTTGAAAATTCTGAATAGTCGCTATGGAATTCAGGCCCTTAAAAATGGAAATTTTGCAAACGACCTCGAATTTCGACAAAGCCACTTTTGTTGGATCCGCAGTGTCAAGTTATTGCTAGATTCCAAATTTCATAATTTTTCGAATCAATATGTGAGCGTGGCAAAGGAAAACGCGTTTGACCAGTGTCAGTTGATTTTAATCGACTGGAAATTGGCCATTTTTCCAATGGTCTCAGAATTCGACGAAACTAGTTTTGTTAGGATCGTATCGTCAATACGAAGCTAGAAAATATTTTTCTGGAATTTTTCTAGTTAGTACGTGACCCCAGTAAATTGAAATGCGCGTTCAAATTCAATATATAGAGTTATATGTTGATTTTAACGGAAACCGATCGAATCAGCCTACGATACATATCCCATTTTGTTCGGAATGGGGGTAATTAGCTATGGACGACAGGCGGTTGGCCATGTTTCGAGGTCGAATGGAAAAGTTACTTTTTGAAAATTAATTAATTAAATAAATTAAAAATAAAAATATCTCCCCCTTTAAACAACCAGACCCCCCCTCGTTCAACTAATTTCAAAGCAGAAAAAGAAAAAAAAACAAAAAAAGGGGGAAATGCTGAAACCCCGTCGACGCCTCACCAGAGCCGCCGCTTCCCCGTCGAGCCCCCCCTGACGCCGGCCTCTCCTCCGTTCGTCTCCTCCAGTCGCGAGAGTCCCCCCTTCTCCGATTTGAAGACCCCGAGCCCAGATCGAGCCTCTGAGCAACGTGGCCCGCCACGCCACTGGAAGCCACTGCCGCCCCTGAGACCGCCGTCCACCTGCAGCGCCCCACCACCTCGGCGCCGCCGTCTCCACTCCAACCACTCCGCCATCGACCAGTTCTTCCTTCTCCGCCTCCTCCTTTGTGTTCCTCTCCGATCGAAACCCTAAAAATCAATGTAAGTTTCCTTGTTTTAAAATTCCTTGATATTAATAAGATTTTAAAGCGTATAGGAATATATGATTTTGTGATTATAAAAAAAAGAAAATTAGATTTTTAAGATAGAAAGAAAATTAATTTAGATTTTTAAATATATGAAGTGATTTTCAAAATATGATTTTTATATTTTTAAAGTATTAAAAATATAGTCTTTACCATATAGAAGATGTAAAAATATGATTTTTGTTTATGTAGAGAAGTAAAAATATAATTTTTACATGATAGGAATATTAGAAATACCATCTTTTTATGTGTAGAAAAATAAAAATGTGATTTTTATAATAATATATTTGAAAAGGCGAAATCTTTATATTTGAAAAGGCGAAATCTTTATATTTGAAAAGGCGAAATCTCTATATAGAGAATAGCGAGGTAAAAATAGAATTTTTGTCTATATAGCAGCGGTGTAAAAATGGAATTTTTATCCATATAGCGAGGTAGTAAAAATTTGATTTTTATATATTGAATAGTATAATAAAAATTTGATTTTTATATATTGAATAGTATAATAAAAATTTGATTTTTATATATTGAATAGCATAGTAAAAATTCGATTTTTATATATTGAATAGGGAAGTAAAAATTCGATTTTTAGATATGTAGTGGCTATAGCAACGAAGATGACGAAAATGCGATAACGATGAAGATTTCTATCAAAGAAGAGTCAAGATGATTGGATAGCTATCGGTGAGAACTTCTCACTCTTCAATTTCTTTTTCTAGCTATATATATATACTAGGATGTAGACGGTGTTTAGTAGCACCCGACACCCGTCATCCACAGACCATGGATGGCTTGTTTGTTAAATTGTTTGGTTGAGTAGTTAGCTAGAATATTTGAAATGAATTGAATATAAAACGATTTCGAAATGAATTGAATATAAAACGATTTCGAAATGAATTGAATATAAAACGATTTCGAAATGAATTGAATATAAAACGATTTCGAAATGAATTGAATATAAACCGATTTCGAAATGAATTGAATATAAAACGATTTCGAAATGAATTGAATATAAAACGATTTCGAAATGAATTGAATATATAACCAATTTGATTTGAATTGAATAGAAAACCAATTTAAATTGAATTGAATAGAAAACCAATTTAAATTGAATCGAATAGAAAACCAATTTAAATTGAATCGAATATAAAACGATTTCGAAATGAATTGAATATATAACGAATTTGATTTCAATTGAATATATAACGAATTTGATTTCAATTGAATATATAATGAAATTTGAATTGAATTGAATAGAAAATGAATTGAATTTAAATTGAATTGAAAACGGAATGAATTCGAATCGGATTAAAATCGATTTGAATTGAAATCAAATAGAAATGAAAGTAAAAAGGATTTATAATAGGAAATTCAACTTTGATTTGAATTTGAAATAAAGGTTGAAATTGTTTTTGAAACGAATTTAAAACTATATATATAATTCTTTTTAAATAGGAATCGACGAAATATATATTATATATATTATATATATAATATAATGGCCTGAAAAGAATGCGCCGCGCCGCGGTAGTTCGTGAATTTCGACCATTTATTTCAAACAGACATTACGGGAGATACGACCGTCGGATTCTCCTAAAACCGGAACCGTTGGGTTCGTATCGAAAAGAGCTTTCTAACTAATATTAGAAATTTGAAATCTAACGGTTGGATTTGGAGATACGTCCAAATCAAATTCTAAAAAGATCGCTATAGGTGCAGTTCGATGGCCGTTGTTGGAAATCGACTGTACAGGCCTTGATAAAATTATTAAAAATAGTAATAATTTGTGTAAAATCATAAGAAATGATTTGGGAAAATTGGGACGAAAATCTCCACATTTGAAAAGATAAAAATAGATTTCTATCGAAATGTACTAGTCTTGAACTAAAATTAAACCCGTTTATTTTTAAATAAATAAATTGGATTTGAAATGGGTTTTAAATAAAATTGATTTATGGGTTTATAGTGAACAGTGTTTTAAATAACATTTGTTCTTTAACCCGATGATAAATAGAATGTGATTTGAGTTTGTCGTGAATTGTGTTTTAAATGACATTAGTTCTTTAACCCAATAAAAGGAGTTTTAATGAATCTACAGTTAGATTGAAATGTGGATTGATAATCTAAATTATCAAATTTAGAAAATGAGCGAGAATGGAGTATTACCAGTTTTGCTCCAAAGCGATAGTTAAATCTTTAATTAGATTTGAACGTGAAATGGTAATTAATTTCACCGATAACACTGTGGTGTTAGATATGGAGTATTACCAGTTTTGCTTCATGGGATGAATAGGTTGGGATTGGGAAATAAAATAAATAATTACTTCAATATGGTTCGCTAATCTCGACTAGTTTGGAAAACCATAATTTGGTTTGAAACGACATCCAAAGGAAGATTAAAGGATAAATTTGAAAGAATTTATCTTTGATATAATTAATGGGAACCTTTCCCTAAAAATGTGATTTTATGAATAAAAGAATATTCTGAATTGGAATGAGGCGTATGTTGAGTTTGTGTAACATTTGTTTTTAATATACGCGGGTTGTTCGGAAGGGCCGGGTTTATACCCATTCTGAATAACCGATTCGACGATAAGTCGAAGATGAAGACGGTGGTTGAAGACCGGAAGTCTTCACATCGTTTGGATAATTACTGACGATCCTGATTGGGCTGTACACCCAAGAGGATGGAAATAGTTGGTGGTCGTCCAGACGTACTTGGAGACCGATGGATATGCGAGGGAAGTGCCTCCGGTTTCGTTCAGACCCAGAACGAACTTGTAAATGGATTGTGTGTCTAACATTGGATTTTATTCTGTGTTGATTGATTTCTGTTAAATATATATCTGCTTGGCGGCGGAGAATTTATTCTCTTGCTTTACGCCCTTCTCTGAGACGTACGAGCTTAGAGGTTATATATCGATAGATATCAATCGCATGGCATGAATTGCCTGTGTGGCATGCTGAGTTGCATGGATCAAGGCTTCTGTTGAAAAGCAAAGTCTTGTGGTTGATGATCAAAGCACGGCCTTTGTGGCGTAGCTTTGTGTATAACGTGAATTCGCGAGCCTCACACCTCGGTATGAGTCAAAAACGGGATACGGACTGCAGGGAGAGCACGACGTTTCTTTCTAGCTTTGGTGGTGTCAGTGACTTACCAGCCCTGACATTTATATACTTTTCACCTATGTGGTTGTTGGATGAGGCGCCTCGATTATAGGTCTGTAAGGACCGGGAAACGTGTGTTCAGGAATAACTAATCTTCTAACTTAAGTGAGGACCGGCCCTGAAGATTCAGGGGTTGCCCAGAGTGCGTAGCCCTGGGACATTTGCTAGAGTGTCTTGAAAGCGGAGAGAAGCTTGCCCCTTGCCTCGACTCATGACGGAAATCCAATTTCCAATACGTGTATTTCGGCTTTATTTGTAGAGCCTAGTATGGCGACATAGTGGTATGGGGCACTTATGTCGTCTATGATTTATATTTATGATAGAAATTGTTTTGACACGATACACTTATTATAGTATCAAATGATTTGTTTTAAACGTACCAAGCATGTTTGGCTGTTATAAGGTAAAACCCTATCCTCCGGCTTGCGTTGCATTGTGTGATGGGACCTGGGTCTTATAATAGCTTCATTTTTCGAAAAAGCATTGCGTTGTTTATTCTATGCACTGGTATTCTTGGGAGGAAACCCGTTCCGTGTTATACGGCGTGGTCCCTTGAATTACTCTCTTTTAAAGTAAATCTTTAAATAACTGTTTTAGTTCTCACACCAGTCACATGACTGACCTGGAGTTTATTGTTTTAACCTAAACTCTGGGTGCCCCTATTTTCCGCACGGGCAGCTAGTAGTTTTGGTTTTGCAGATTTATATTCACAAGATCCTGGTTTACAGCTGGAATGATATCCGGAAAGCTCTGTATCCGTATATCACCTTCAGTTGTGCTTTGTACTATTTTCCGCTGCTATGTAATTTAATGTAATCTCTGATATTTATCTAATGTAATTTATTCAATTTTACTCTGTATATTCTTGTATCTGATGGAATTGTTGTAATAACAATGAAATGTTCTTTAGTTTGCATTCTGTTTTGTCCTGTTCTCAAACGATCAGGGGTTTCGAACGGTCTTGATCGGTTTAACGACTGATTCGGATCGAGCGAAATTCCTGGCTGTCACATTTGGTATCAGAGCTTTGGTTTACAGAGCTCGAGAACAAGACACATTAGAACCATACGAAAGAATTCATCAGATATTGGGTTAGTAATATCCAATTAGAATGACTCGTTAGAGATAGGATCAGTAGTATCCTAGAACGAGTGTGAAGAGTATATCTTCCAAATGAAAACAATTTTGTTTTGAAAATTTAAATCGTTTTATACGTATTTGATTATTTATTTATTTTGAATTTGGACAATCGAGTATATATAGATTTCGCGTATACGCGTCATGAACGTATATTCGAAGTTTTAATATACTGGATAGATATAGAGTCACATTCTAGTCGCCCGGAGATGGTACTGATAATTGTCATGACATCATCAGTATTTATGTTCGTGTTTCAAAGGTGTGATATCTATATATTTCCATTAGACTGGTGTGAGAACCAAAACTTATATAGCTAGAACACATTGTTGTGAATTGGCATCAAAACATGATTTTCTGTATATGTATCAAAATTATGAATTTGAAACTCTAATTCACTAATTGATTGATGTTTGTGTTGTTTGTTTAATTGTTTGATAATTTTGAACCTTTATGCCTAATTATATCAAATGTTGAATTATATTGAAATTAGACGCATTTGCTTGCATATACATATACATATACTTACATTGAACAGGTCATAGCAAGGAGGCTAGAGCCGAAGAATAAAATTTGTTTGCCCATCAAATAGGTACATGTTTACTACATAATTTACTGTTTTGTTTGGGTGATGATGATTTTATGAGCCTATTGGCTAGCCGCTTGGCCTTTTCTTTTTCTTTTTGAGATCAGAAGGCCTGTATGGCAATTTCGGGATTTTCCCGTAGCTCCCGGTGTAGGGGAGGTTATGGCGAAATTTTTCGAAAATTTAGGGTGTTAGCCAAATTTTTGAAAATTTGGAAATTCTCAGAAACTGAAAAGTTGGAGAATGGAAGCCAGATCGAACGTAGAGTTGATTGATCAAACCACTTTCGACTTTGTTCCTTTTCGGGGACGAAAAGTTTTAAGTGGGGGAGATTGTAATAACCCGGAAAATCTGGGCCAGTTTAAAAATTTTATTTTGGCAATTTTAGCGAATTTTGAATATTTAAAATAGATTATTTTAAATAATATCGACGAGAAATTTATTTTGAATATAATTAGAACGTATATATTTATATGCGTCGTCGTTAGAATATAAATAATTATATATAATTATAAATAGAATTGAAAATGGCGCGGTAGTTCGATAATTCGATTTCAAACTTCAATTGAATGTACCGGGTGCAAAACAATCCGGATTTTAGTGAAACCAAAAACATTAGAATCTAATTGGGAATATCTTTCCAATGAATCCGACAAATCGAAATTTCATAGCGGGAATCAAAAGATATGTCCAGTTGAAAATTCTGATTAGTCGCTATGGAATTCAGGCCCTTAAAAATGGAAATTTTGCAAATGACCTCGGATTTCGATGAAGCCACTTTTGTTGGATCCGCAGTGTCAAGTTATTGCTAGATTCCAAATTTCATAATTTTTCGAATCAATATGTGAGCGTGGCAAAGGAAAACGCGTTTGACCAGTTTCAGTTGATTTTAACCGACTGGAAATTGGCCATTTTTCCAACGGTCTCAGAATTCGACGAAACTAGTTTTGTTAGGACCGTATCGTCAATACGAAGCTAGAAAATATTTTTCTGGAATTTTTCTAGTTAGTATGTGACCCCAGTAAATTGAAATGCGCGTTCAAATTCAATATATAGAGTTATATGTTGATTTTAACGGAAACTGATCGAATCAGCCTACGATACATATCCCATTTTGTTCGGAATGGGGGTAATTAGCTATAGACGACAGGCGTTGGGCCTTGTTTCGAGGTCGAATGGAAAAGTTACTCTTTGAAAATAAATTAATTAACTAAATTAAAAATAAAAATATCTCCCCCTTTAAACAACCAGACCCCCCCTCGTTCAACTAATTTCAAAGCAGAAAAAGAAAAAAAAAAGAAAAAAAGGGGGAAACGCTGAAACCCCGTCGACGCCTCACCAGAGCCGCCGCTTCCCCGTCGAGCCCCCCTAACGCCGGCCTATCCTCCGTTCGTCTCCTCCAGTCGCGAGAGTCCCCCCTTTCTCCGATTTGAAGACCCCGAGCCTAGATCGAGCCTCTGAGCAACGTGGCCCGCCACGCCACTGGAAGCCACTGCCCCCCCCCGAGACCGCCGTCCACCTGCAGCGCCCCACCACTTCGGCGCCGCCATCTCCACTCCAACCACTCCGCCATCGACCAGTTCTTCCTTCTCCGCCTCCTCCTTTGTGTTCCTCTCCGATCGAAACCCTAAAAATCAATGTAAGTTTCCTTGTTTTAAAATTCCTTGATATTAATAAGATTTTAAAGCGTATAGGAATATATGATTTTGTGATTATAAAAAAAAGAAAATTAGATTTTTAAGATAGAAAGAAAATTAATTTAGATTTTTAAATATATGAAGTGATTTTCAAAATATGTTTTTTATATTTTTAAAGTATTAAAAATATAGTCTTTACCATATAGAAGATGTAAAAATATGATTTTTGTTTATGTAGAGAAGTAAAAATATAATTTTTACATGATAGGAATATTAGAAATACCATCTTTTTATGTATAGAAAAATAAAAATGTAATTTTTATAATGATATATTTGAAAAGGCGAAATCTTTATATTTGAAAAGGCGAAATCTTTATATTTGAAAAGGCGAAATCTCTATATAGAGAATAGCGAGGTAAAAATAGAATTTTTATCTATATAGCAGTGGTGTGAAAATGGAATTTTTATCCATATAGCGAGGTAGTAAAAATTTGATTTTTATATATTGAATAGTATAATAAAAATTTGATTTTTATATATTGAATAGTATAATAAAAATTTGACTTTTATATATTGAATAGTATAATAAAAATTTGATTTTTATATATTGAATAGCATAGTAAAAATTCGATTTTTATATATTAAATAGGAAAGTAAAAATTCGATTTTTACATATGTAGTGGCTACAGCAACGAAGATGACGAAAATGCGATAACGATGAAGATTTCTATCAAAGAAGAGTCAAGATGATTGGATAGCTATCGGTGAGAACTTCTCACTCTTCAATTTCTTTTTCTAGCTATATATATACTAGGATGTATACGGTGTTTAGTAGCACCCGACACCCATCATCCACAGACCATGGATGACTTGTTTGTTAAATTGTTTGGTTGAGTAGTTAGCTAGAATATTTGAAATGAATTGAATATAAAACGATTTCGAAATGAATTGAATATAAAACGATTTCGAAATGAATTGAATATAAAACGATTTCGAAATGAATTGAATATAAAACGATTTCGAAATGAATTGAATATAAAACGATTTCGAAATGAATTGAATATAAAACGATTTCGAAATGATTTGAATATATAACCAATTTGATTTGAATTGAATAGAAAACCAATTTAAATTGAATTGAATAGAAAACCAATTTAAATTGAATCGAATAGAAAACCTATTTAAATTGAATCGAATATAAAACGATTTCGAAATGAATTGAATATATAACAAATTTGATTTCAGTTGAATATATAACGAATTTGATTTCAATTGAATATATAATGAAATTTGAATTGAATTGAATAGAAAATGAATTGAATTTAAATTGAATTGAAAACGGAATTAATTCGAATCGGATTAAAATCGATTTGAATTGAAATCAAATAGAAATGAAAGTAAAAAGGATTTATAATAGGAAATTCAACTTTGATTTGAATTTGAAATAAAGGTTGAAATTGTTTTTGAAACGAATTTAAAACTATATATATATAATTCGTTTTAAATAGGAATCGACGAAATATATATTATATATTATATATATAATATAATGGCCTGAATAGAATGCGCCGCGCCGCGGCAGTTCGTGAATTTCGACCATTTATTTCAAACAGACATTACGGGAGATCGGACCGTCGGATTCTCCTAAAACCGGAACCGTTGGGTTCGTATCGAAAAGAGCTTTCTAACGAATATTAGAAATTTGAAATCTAACGGTTGTATTTGGAGATACGTCCAAATCAAATTCGAAAAAGGTCGCTATAGGTGCAGTTCGATGGCCGTTGTTGGAAATCGACTGTACAGGCCTTGATAAAATTATTAAAAATAGTAATAATTTGTGTAAAATCATAAGAAATGATTTGGGAAAATTGGGATGAAAATCTCCACATTTGAAAAGATAAAAATAGATTTTTATCGAAATGTACTAGTCTTGAACTAAAATTAAACCCGTTTATTTTTAAATAAATAAATTGGATTTGAAATGGGTTTTAAATAAAATTGATTTATGGGTTTATAGTGAACAGTGTTTTAAATAACATTTGTTCTTTAACCCGATGATAAATAGAATGTGATTTGAGTTTGTCGTGAACTGTGTTTTAAATGACATTAGTTCTTTAACCCAATAAAAGGAGTTTTAATGAATCTACAGTTAGATTGAAATGTGGATTGATAATCTAAATTATCAAATTCAGAAAATGAGCGAGAATGGAGTATTACCAGTTTTGCTCCAAAGTGATAGTTAAATCTTTAATTAGATTTGAACGTGAAATGGTAATTAATTTCACCGATAACACCGTGGTGTTAGATATGGAGTATTACCAGTTTTGCTTCATGGGATGAATAGGTTGGGATTGGGAAATAAAATAAATAATTACTTCAATATGGTTCGCTAATCTCGACTAGTTTGGAAAACCATAATTTGGTTTGAAACGACATCCAAAGGAAGATTAAAGGATAAATTTGAAAGAATTTATCTTTGATAAAATTAATGGGAACCTTTCCCTAAAAATGTGATTTTATGAATAAAAGAATATTCTGAATTGGAATGAGGCGTATGTTGAGTTTGTGTAACATTTGTTTTTAATATACGCGGGTTGTTCGGAAAGGCCGGGTTTATACCCATTCTGAATAACCGATTCGACGATAAGTCGAAGATGAAGACGGTGGTTGAAGACCGGAAGTCTTCACATCGTTTGGATAATTACTGACGATCCTGATTGGGCTGTACACCCAAGAGGATGGAAATAGTTGGTGGTCGTCCAGACGTACTTGGAGACCGATGGATATGCGAGGGAAGTGCCTCCGGTTTCGTTCAGACCCAGAACGAACTTGTAAATGGATTGTGTGACTGACATTGGATTTTATTCTGTGTTGATTGATTTCTGTTAAATATATATCTGCTTGGCGGCGGAGAATTTATTCTCTTGCTTTACGCCCTTCTCTGAGACGTACGAGCTTAGAGGTTATATATCGATAGATATCAATCGCATGGCATGAATTGCCTGTGTGGCATGCTGAGTTGAATGGATCAAGGCTTCTGTTGAAAAGCAAAGTCTTGTGGTTGATGATCAAAGCACGGCCTTTGTGGCGTAGCTTTGTGTATAACGTGAATTCGCGAGCCTCACACCTCGGTATGAGTCAAAAACAGGATACAGACTACAGGGAGAGCACGACGTTTCTTTCTAGCTTTGGTGGTGTCAGTGACTTACCAGCCCTGACATTTATATACTTTTCACCTATGTGGTTGTTGGATGAGGCACCTCGATTATAGGTCTGTAAGGAACGGGAAACGTGTGTTCAGGAATAACTAATCCTCTAACGTAAGTGAGGACCGGCCCTGAAGATCCAGGGGTTGCCCAGAGTGCGTAGCCCTGGGACATTTGCTAGAGTGTCTCGAAAGCGGAGAGGAGCTTGCCCCTTGCCTCGACTCATGACGGAAATCCAATTTCCAATACGTGTATTTCGGCTTTATTTGTAGAGCCTAGTATGGCGACATAGTGGTATGGGGCACTTATGCCGTCTATGATTTATATTTATGATTGAAATTGTTTTGACACTATACACTTATTATAGTATCAAATGATTTGTTTTAAACGTACCAAGCATGTTTGGCTGTTATAAGGTAAAACCCTATCCTCCGGCTTGCGTTGCATTGTGTGATGGGACCTGGGTCTTATAATAGCTTCATTTTTCGAAAAAGCATTGCGTTGTTTATTCTATGCACTCGTATTCTTGGGAGGAAACCCGTTCCGTGTTATACGGCGTGGTCCCTTGAATTACTCTCTTTTAAAGTAAAGCTTTAAATAACTGTTTTAGTTCTCACACCAGTCACATGACTGACCTGGAGTTTATTGTTTTAACCTAAACTCTGGGTGCCCCTATTTTCCGCACGGGCAGCTAGTAGTTTTGGTTTTGCAGATTTATATTCACAGGATCCTGGTTTACAGCTGGAATGATATCCGGAAAGCTCTGTATCCGTATATCACCTTCAGTTGTGCTTTGTACTATTTTCCGCTGCTATGTAATTTAATGTAATCTCTGATATTTATCTAATGTAATTTATTCAATTTTACTCTGTATATTCTTGTATCTGATGGAATTGTTGTAATAACAATGAAATGTTCGTTTGCGTTCTGTTTTGTCCTGTTCTCAAACGATCAGGGGTTTGGAACGGTCTTGATCGGTTTAACGACTGATTCGGATCGAGCGAAATTCCAGGCCGTCACAGGTAGTTCGCGATTCGACAATCGTAACTTTAAATAGTTATACCGAAATATCCGACCGTCGGATTTTCCCAAAACTGAAACCTTTAGGTTCGCCTTGGGAAGACCTTTCCAACGATATGAATTGTGTTAAATTCCAACTGTTAGATTTAGAGAAACTCGTAAAAAAAATTTGGGTGAAAACAGCGCCAGGGTCGCCTATTGACATGAAGTGTTGTTAAATAAAATTCAATTATTTTTATATAAATAAAAATAGAGATTAATCGTTATAAATTAATTTTAACGATAAGAAATAATTTTAAATTATATATATACGAGGATCATTTGAAAAGTCTGAGTTCAATCTCATTTCAAATGATTATTCGTCGATCTAAGTCGAAGAGTTGAAGACGGTGATTGAAGACCGACGATCTTCACGTCGAATGGATGAGTTACCACTGACGCCCATGATTGGAGTAGCTACCTTGAAGGGGCTACAATGGTGGCCGTCCAGACTACTTGTTGATTGTTCGGATATGCGAGGAATAAGGAGCCTCCGGTTTCGTTCAGACCCAGAATGAACTTGAAAATGGATTGTATGTCTGACGTTATATTCCTTTATACGGCATTTGTTGATCTCTGCTAAATATATATCTTTTTGGCATTTAACACCCTTCTCTAAAACGTACAAGCTTAGAGGTTATATATTGGTAGGAATCAATGGTATGGTATGGATTGACAATGTGGCATGCTAAGATGCAAATGATCAAGGCTTTTGTTGAAAAGCTGGCCTTGTGGTTGATGATCAAAGCACAGCTTGTATAAGCATAGCTTTGTGTATTACGTAGCTTCATGAGCCTCACAACCCAATTGAGTCTAAAACGGGAGAAGGGAACGCAGGGAGAGCAGCATGTTTCTTTCTAGCTAGAAGTGGTGTTTGGATTTTACACGACCCGGCATTTTACTTATGTGGATGATGGAATGAGGCGCCTCGGATATTAGGTCCTATATGACCGGGAAACGTGTGTTCAGGAATAACTAATCCGCAAAATCATATGTGCGGACTGGCCCTGCAGGATCTAAGGGTTCACTACGAGGAATCCTGAGACATTAGCTAGAGTACCTCGAATCGGTAAGGAGCTCCTCCCTAGCCTTGACTCATGATGGAAACTCAATTTCCAATACGACACCTTGCGGTTTTGATTATAGAACTAGTATGGCGACATAGTAGGATGGGGTACTATGCCGTCTATGATTGATACATTATGATTGAAATGTTTTTGAAAGATATATGCACTAACAATAATATCAAATCCGTTTTATCGTACCAAGCATGTTTAATGATCATAAGATAAAACTCTATCCTCTGGTTTGCGTTGCATTGTGTGATGGGACTTGAGTCTTATGATGATTCCATTTTTCTAAAAAGCATTGCGTGGTTTAACGATTTACTTTAATTTATGCATCGGTAATCCATTGGAATAAAACCCGTTCCGCATTAGCGGCGTGGTCCTTGGATTTGCCTTATTACTATTAGTTAAATTAGATAAGAATTCTCACACCAGTCCCATGACTGACTCGTTGTTTTTTTCCACCTTTGCAAACTCGGGTGCCCTCTATTCCACATGGGCACTCGAGTAGTTTGTCTACAGGTCCTTATCTCGAGCAGGATTGTAACAACCCATATTTTCAACAACCTGTAATAATGAAAATCGAGGCAGAATTTAATTTAAAAATCTGAATCAAGGGAAACGGGCTATGCCATTGCGTTCGTCTCGGAAAAATACGCGAAATAGAGTCCGAGTTTTCGAAAATCGGAGTCCGTATGACCCAGTTAAGGCCCATTGAAGTTTTCAGAAAATTCCTAAGTAAAAACAGGTTTAAATTTCGAATTAAAAAACAAGGGTTAGGGCAAACTGGCGCAGGCGGGAAAATTCCCGCCAGGACCCGCATGTCGACAGGCCTGTCGACAGGGTCCCTATGGTGTCGACAGCCCTGTCGACAGGGGGTAGCCAGGCAATGTTGCCTGGCGCACCATTTTGATTTGGGCTGGGTCTTGTGGCTTGGTTCTAGAGAATTCCGAAATCTGACGGGCCAAAACTAACCTAGGGTTAATCCTAGGGCTAAAAACACTCTAATCTTCTATAAATAAGCCCCTAATCCTACCCTAAAACCCTATTATTCATTCTAGCAACCAAACTATGTCAAATTGATTTCTCAAATGGCCTCCACTTAAAAACCCTAGCCTCCAACCTCTTCATGAATCATCCCTATGAAGATTTTGATGTTCATACAAGCATTTCTAAGTTGTATGAATGATCATTAGCTTGCATACATCATCAAGTTGCAAGTTTTATTTGCTAAGCTAGAGTTTTTGGGATTTTTGTTTCTTATTGGAGCTTTGTTTTGGGTTTTATGCTTGCATAAAGGGCTTCTCAATCTTTATTAGTAGATTTGTGTCTTCATAATATTTGTAAGCCCTCTTACCTTCATTTTAGAAACTCTAAAGTTAATATGTGATGCAAGTTGGGATTTATGTATGTTTATTGAGTTATGCATGTTTATGCAAGTTTGCTAAGCCATGATTTGCAAGTTTATTGAGTTATGCATGTTTATGCAAGTTTTGCATGTTTATGCAAGTTCACTATGCTATGATTTGCAAGTTTGATAAGTTATGCATGTTTTTGCAAGTTCACTATGCCATGATTTGCAAGTTTATTGAGTTATGCATGTTTATGCAAGTTCACTATGCCATGATTTGCAAGTTTATTGGGTTATGCATGTTTATGCAAGTTTGCTAAGCCATGATTTGCAAGTTTATTGAGTTATGCATGTTTATGCAAGTTTACTAAGCCATGATTTGCAAGTTTATTGAGTTATGCATGTGTATGCAAGTTTACTAAGCCATGATTTGCAAGTTTATTGAGTTATGCATGTTTATGCAAGTTTTGCATGTTTATGCAAGTTTTGCATGTTTATGCAAGTTCACTATGCTATGATTTGCAAGTTTGATAAGTTATGCATGTTTTTGCAAGTTCACTATGCCATGATTTGCAAGTTTATTGAGTTATGCATGTTTATGCAAGTTCACTATGCCATGATTTGCAAGTTTATTGGGTTATGCATGTTTATGCAAGTTCACTATGACATGATTTGCAAGTTTGATAAGTTATGCATGCTTATGCAAGTTCACTATACCATGTTATGCATGTTTAATAAGTTAAGCATGTTTATGCGAGTTCCTTATGCCATGTTAGGCAAGTTTAATATGTTATGCATGTTTATGGTAATATGCAAGTTCACTATGCTAAGTTATGCAAGTCTAACGTGTTATGCATGTTTGTTGTGATATGCAAGTTCATCATGTATGTTATGCCAAGATCCCTCTTCCTATCCTTTATGCGTTATTACGAATATGTAAGCGATAGAATGACGTTGGGGGGTTTGGGTAAACTTAAAATACATGAAAATATAAGATTGGGAATTTACCTATTAAGTTAGGTCTACCCCTTGGGAATTTACCTATTAAGTTAGGTCTACCCAAGCATTTGTTGACTTGTAATTATGTTTTGAAATAAAGTGGACATGACACTTAGAAAACATAAGTGTGGCCAATTCGAGGTTGGGTTGAGTTTGTAGCGTAATTCTACCCGGAACCTACCGGCTTAACTAGTGGCTACAAACAATAGGACCCAATCTGAGAAGTTGGTCATATGGTGCCAAAACCCGAGGTTAGACTAAGTTGTGGTGTAAACCTACCAGGACCCGCCCGGCCTAACTAGTAACCACAACAAGGTCTAATGTGAGAGGTTAAGGTGCATTAAATTAATTAATGCCTCATGATTAGGGTTAAGTCAGGGTCCACTAATACTTAACCAATTTGGGGATACGAGGGATTAGATGGGGTTAAGAAGTGAACTGTTGGTTACACTTAACTAATTTAACCCATGGTTAGTGAGGGGTTAAACCACACTTAACCCTCTTAGAAAACCCTAGCAACGTGGTCTGTTCTAACAGTAATCCCAGTTTGGTATCATTCACAACCCTAGAAGCTAGGCTAGGGCGGGGCACGATTACTGGACGGATGTAAGCGACCAAAAGGCGATGGCTGAGTGGTACAGCGGTGCGGGTCCAGGCGGGCTACGGACGTGCACGTAGTCCGGTGTTGGACAAACTCGAGGCACGGGTACCAGTAGGTTAGGGTTGTGCATTATTGCTTAAGTGTCTGGGGTTGACACCCGAGGGCTTGATACACCCAAAGGTGGACCCAGCACAGTCTAACTACAACCATATGTGGGCCATATGGACACCAACACTTGACGTGTTAGGTTTATAGGGAGCCGATCGACTAGACCGTTGGGCTGGACCTTATATTAAGGTCACTTCATGTTATTGGGTTAAAAGCTTGGGCCAAGGGATCAATACCTGTTATGTTGGGTTGCTAGTACACCGTGGTGCAAAAACTTAACCTTGTTTTATGCGATGACACCTCTATCTATCTTGTAGTTAATTTGCCATGCCAGTATGTTGTTATCTATGATCATCTCAGTTTCCATCATGATGTTAACTTTATTAGTTTATAGACTGATCGTAGCAGGGCTTACTCAGTCTTTTTGACTGACCTGTTTTCTTTTGCCTCTTTTCTTCCGTTCCCCCCCAGGTTCTCAGGGAGGGAATACAGGAGCCTAGCTTGGATCTTAGCTGCTTTCTTGGATAGCTCATGTATGCTTTGGACTTGAGCTCGCTATGGTTTCTTCCACTTTGGGGATAGCTACTTTTATGTTTTCCTTTTCAGTTTCAGATGATGTTATTTTATGTACTAGACTTGTTTACTTGGGAAATTGACATTATGATGTAGCAGACTTGTTTTTGAAATGGTTTAAAATTCTTCCGCTGTTTTATCTATCTACTTACTCTGTTTATTTACATATATATATGTCATGTCCTGCCTTGCTATATCATTATGCATGTTTACCTTGTTTTAAAACGCCCCACCAAAGTCAGAGTTGCTTGCAAGAGCCACCCTGGTGGAGGTGGGGTGTTACATTTGGTATCAGAGCCTATGGTTTACGTGAAGGGATAAAAAGGTTTTTAAAACTTTTGAAAAGAAAAACTATTTTCAAAACCAAGTATTAAGTATTTTCCAAAGAAGAGTCTAGTTATTTTTAAAAGGCTATTCCCCAAAAGCCATTAGCACTATCCTTTGACTCCTCGTTTGAAAACTCTTTTCATTTCGTTTCCAGCATGTCTGATAATCTCATCTTGCCCGAAGGGGTAACAATACCCGATTGGTTTCGTCGGTACTTGGAAGTCACAGCATCGGTCCCGGGTGTCTCTAATGTTGTCTTTCCAGTCAAGGCCGCTGTTCCTCTTCCTCCTCCTCCCGTAGCTGATGTTCCTCTTCTCCCTCAGCCTCCACAAGCGGATTTTGCGGAAACTTGTAAGAACTTTAAGATGATGGGTGGCAAGAATTTTAGTGGAACAGAGACTTTTGTAGAGGCAAGGAATTGGTTGAAAGAGACCGAAGATCTTTTAGCCACCTTTGATATAGGTGACCGCAGGAAGGTTTTATTGGCAGTATGGTTGCTAAAGGAAGAAGCTGCACGTTGGTGGGTAGTCACCACCGCTACTAGGCCAATTGAGACTTGGGATGACTTTAGAGGAAGGTTTGGACTAAGGTTCTTATCACTAAAGCAAGGGGACATGACTATTAGGGAATACATAGATAAGTTTAATCAACTGGCTCGGGTCGATTTAGACTTGGTTAATACAGCTCAGAAGAAGGCCCTACACTTTGCTCTAGGATTAAACGAGCCATTACATGGTTTGGCCATATCTCATATACCCTTGGGGGCGACTTTCGAGAATTTGGCCCTACTTCAAGAAGAAGATAACAATGACAAGAAAGAGGTCAAGGCGAGTGAGTCTCAAGGCAAGAGAGTAAATTCCGGGAAACGGGGCAAGAATAACAACAACCGCAAGGACAAGCCAAGAGGGAATAGGAAATGCAACTTCTGTGGTGAAGTTGGACATATAGCCAGGGAATGTAGGAAGAAAGAGAAGAGAAAGCGGGGCGAATGCTTTCATTGTGGTGAGTTTGGACATCTCAGCAAGGATTGCCCGAGGAAACAAGGGCAAGGTCAGACTCAGTGTGCAGGACTATCTGGAGGGCGAGTTCATCCCCTCAACACCGTTCTTCCAGCTCATGATAGAGGTAGTGTTTCTGTTGAAAGTCTTGTTTACTTTTTCTGATTTTCCCTGTTCGTACTTTGTTTGATTCTGGCACATCGCATAGTTTTATTTCATCTGATCTAGTTGAAAGTTTGCACCTAAGTACTAGTCTAGTTGATGATCCCGTATGTGTTTCAAATCCAATTGGGGGGTTCTGCCCGTTTGTCTGTGGTCTGAGTGGATTTGAAAATTTCTATCTTGAGTATAGAATTCTCGTGGAATGTTTATATTCTCGGTTTCCGGGGATATGGGTTGGTTTTGGGCATGGAATGGTTGTCCTGTTTTGGAGCCATTCTGGGTTTTTGTATATAGGGTTGTGAGGCTCATGACTCGCCTCGGTAATACCCTAGAAATTTCTAGCAACCCTATGGGTCCCGTCATGTTATGTTATCTTGAATCCCTCAACTCGTCTATCGATAGTTTGCAATCTGTGAGGGTGGTCCGAGAATATCCTGATATCTTGGGGGAAGTGAAGGGGTTACCCTTAGACGTGGGATAGATTTCCGCATTATCTGGTTGGTAATACCAAGCCAGTTTCGTGGCCGGTTAGGCACATGACCTCACGAGATGAGAGTTAAGAAAGTAAGTCAAGGAGTTGCTTGAGAAGAACTTCCTGAGACTAGGCATTTTCGAGTAGGGTGCTCCAGTAGTGTTCGTTACTAATGTGGACAGTTTGCTTCGCTTACATGTTGATTATCGTGAAAAGAATAGACAAACGTTACCAAGGATCGATGATTTGTTTGATCAGCTTGTAGGAGCATCTATTTTCTTTTGATCTAGCTACCGGATTCCATCAGCTTAGGATGGCTGAGGATGGAATTGACAAGACTGCGTTTAGGACTCTAGATGGATTTTTAGAATGGCTAGTCATGCTATTTGGTTTGACTAATGCACCCGCATATTACGTGAACTTGATGGGTAGGGTGTTTAGGGAGTCCTTGAACAAGTTTGTCATGATCGTCATAGACGATATTTTGATCTCCTTAAAAGAACGAGGAAGAGCATGCTATACATCCCCAGGAGGAGATGGATACGCTTAGAGCCACCAGTTGAAGGTCAAGTTCTCCAAATGTCACTTTGGAGGAAAGAAGTTGGATTTCTTGGGCACATAGTTCCTAAGTAAGGCTTAGCGGTGGATTCCGCTAAAGTGGTTGCGGTTTAAGACCGAAAAACTCTGAGGAGGGCAATTGAAGTAAGAAGCTTTCTCCGTTTGGCTAGTTAAGTTAGCATTCCCTGAGCTTAGACTTACTCTTCTGGATCAAGAAGGGGGTTTCACTGGAAGAAGACCCGTAGTTAGTCAAGAACATGGACCAGATGATTCGAGGCGAGATCTTAAGTCACCTCGCTAGATATATTATAGATAACAAGGGATGACTAAGGCACGATGAGAGATTATGTGTTCCTCGAGTGAAAGACTTGGTAAAGAAGGTTCTTAAAGATGCGCATCACTCGAGGAGGTGGCCGAGTTGGTCTCAGGATGCATGATGTGCCACCAGGTTAAGGCCAAGTCATAGAAGCCCAGCGGGCCATTACCTCCATTGGAGGTTCCGCAAGGGAAGTGTGAAAACATCTCGATTGATTATGTGGATGGACTACCTAGATCAAAGAAAGGGAATACGGGTAGGTGGGTCATAATAGGTAGACTCACGAAGAGTGCTCATTTTAGTCCGGTGAAGAGCGAGAGGACTGCATCATGGTTAGCAACGGTTTATCCTCAAGAAGTTGGCCAGTTTTGAAATAGCCTACAGGAAGCCATGGGTAGGCAACTGAATCTAGGTATGGCCTATCACTCATAGGCGGATGGTTCATTTCGATTAAGCATGAGTTATAGAAAATCACGTTTATAAGGGCAATTGGCAACGTGGATTGGTACTTTCAAGAAAAGTTCTGCCGCGTGGAATACTTTATAGTAAGTAGACGATATCCAGGATTCACTAGTGAATTTTGGAGAGCTTGCATGAAATCATGAGGTTATAGTATGTTTAAGCCAAGTATACAGAAGGAAGAATAAGTGGAAAAGACAGACGAGAGGCGATAATGAAATAAGTTCCAACTCGAATTTGGGAGATAGGAGTTAGGAAGCCAAGGAATCATGAAGTGAAAGATAGTCAAAGCACAGTGGAGTTAAGCTCAAGGAAACGTGACTAAGAAGAGTGAAGACTAGATACGCGCATCATATCTCTTTTTAAGAGTGCATCCTTGATCCTTGTTTTCCTGTGGAGCTTGCTTGCAAGTTATCTTTGGTATATATCCTCTCGGTCCCATTCTCGATCTTATTTCTGTAGTAAACTCCATAAGGGGGTTAAGACTCATCGGTTAGTACTATATGTCAAAGTTTGAATGGATTTCTTGTAATCCAAAAAGGAGTTTATCTAGTTTATCGTGTCTATCTTGTCATGAGAACCTTAGGTAGAAACCCTTTGGATGAAACATGTATTTGAAACCTGTTATGCTTGATGTTTGCAAGTGGTTGCAAGTGTTTGCAAGTGGTTACTCGTGGATGCATTATACACATTAGGCACTAGATCGGCTCACACACTCTTCATGTTGCATATGCATGAGTGTTTATGCTTATTCATGATTGAAACTTGTTGTGCCACCACATGGATGTTGCATATGGATGAATGTTATGTGCACTCATATAGATACTATGAATTTAGGAATTTGCATACATATGGATTCATTTCACTGACATACATATGCATTAAGGAGGTTTACTGTATCAGTAACCGCCTGATTTACATACATATACATTAAGGAGGTTTACTGTATCAGTAACCGCCTGATTTACATACATATGCATTAAGGAGGTTTACTGTATCAGTAACCGCCTGATTTTTGCATTAGGTAAGTACATATACACACACTTTTGCATATGTTCATACCACATTTAGAATCCTTTAAGGACAATGATTGCTCGTGGATGATGTTTTGAGTAGATGGATGTTGGATGGTAGGATACGTTCTTCCTAACTTGAAGATTTCGGGGACGAAATCCTTTAAGGAGGGGAGAATGTAACAACCCGTATTTTCAACAACCTGTAATAATGAAAATCGAGGCAGAATTTAATTTAAAAATCTGAATCAAGGGAAACGGGCTATGCCATTGCGTTCGTCTCGGAAAAATACGCGAAATAGAGTCCGAGTTTTCGAAAATCGGAGTCCGTATGACCCAGTTAAGGCCCATTGAAGTTTTCAGAAAATTCCTAAGTAAAAACAGGTTTAAATTTCGAATTAAAAAACAAGGGTTAGGGCAAACTGGCGCAGGCGGGAAAATTCCCGCCAGGACCCGCATGTCGACAGGCCTGTCGACAGGGTCCCTATGGTGTCGACAGCCCTGTCGACAGCCCTGTCGACAGGGGGTAGCCAGGCAATGTTGCCTGGCGCACCATTTTGATTTGGGCTGGGTCTTGTGGCTTGGTTCTAGAGAATTCCGAAATCTGACGGGCCAAAACTAACCTAGGGTTAATCCTAGGGCTAAAAACACTCTAATCTTCTATAAATAAGCCCCTAATCCTACCCTAAAACCCTATTATTCATTCTAGCAACCAAACTATGTCAAATTGATTTCTCAAATGGCCTCCACTTAAAAACCCTAGCCTCCAACCTCTTCATGAATCATCCCTATGAAGATTTTGATGTTCATACAAGCATTTCTAAGTTGTATGAATGATCATTAGCTTGCATACATCATCAAGTTGCAAGTTTTATTTGCTAAGCTAGAGTTTTTGGGATTTTTGTTTCTTATTGGAGCTTTGTTTTGGGTTTTATGTTTGCATAAAGGGCTTCTCAATCTTTATTAGTAGATTTGTGTCTTCATAATATTTGTAAGCCCTCTTACCTTCATTTTAGAAACTCTAAAGTTAATATGTGATGCAAGTTGGGATTTATGTATGTTTATTGAGTTATGCATGTTTATGCAAGTTTGCTAAGCCATGATTTGCAAGTTTATTGAGTTATGCATGTTTATGCAAGTTTTGCATGTTTATGCAAGTTCACTATGCTATGATTTGCAAGTTTGATAAGTTATGCATGTTTTTGCAAGTTCACTATGCCATGATTTGCAAGTTTATTGAGTTATGCATGTTTATGCAAGTTCACTATGCCATGATTTGCAAGTTTATTGGGTTATGCATGTTTATGCAAGTTTGCTAAGCCATGATTTGCAAGTTTATTGAGTTATGCATGTTTATGCAAGTTTACTAAGCCATGATTTGCAAGTTTATTGAGTTATGCATGTGTATGCAAGTTTACTAAGCCATGATTTGCAAGTTTATTGAGTTATGCATGTTTATGCAAGTTTTGCATGTTTATGCAAGTTCACTATGCTATGATTTGCAAGTTTGATAAGTTATGCATGTTTTTGCAAGTTCACTATGCCATGATTTGCAAGTTTATTGAGTTATGCATGTTTATGCAAGTTCACTATGCCATGATTTGCAAGTTTATTGGGTTATGCATGTTTATGCAAGTTCACTATGACATGATTTGCAAGTTTGATAAGTTATGCATGCTTATGCAAGTTCACTATACCATGTTATGCATGTTTAATAAGTTAAGCATGTTTATGCGAGTTCCCTATGCCATGTTAGGCAAGTTTAATATGTTATGCATGTTTATGGTAATATGCAAGTTCACTATGCTAAGTTATGCAAGTCTAACGTGTTATGCATGTTTGTTGTGATATGCAAGTTCATCATGTATGTTATGCCAAGATCCCTCTTCCTATCCTTTATGCGTTATTACGAATATGTAAGCGATAGAATGACGTTGGGGGGTTTGGGTAAACTTAAAATACATGAAAATATCAGATTGGGAATTTACCTATTAAGTTAGGTCTACCCCTTGGGAATTTACCTATTAAGTTAGGTCTACCCAAGCATTTGTTGACTTGTAATTATGTTTTGAAATAAAGTGGACATGACACTTAGAAAACATAAGTGTGGCCAATTCGAGGTTGGGTTGAGTTTGTAGCGTAATTCTACCCGGAACCTACCGGCTTAACTAGTGGCTACAAACAATAGGACCCAATCTGAGAAGTTGGTCATATGGTGCCAAAACCCGAGGTTAGACTAAGTTGTGGTGTAAACCTACCCGGACCCGCCCGGCCTAACTAGTAACCACAACAAGGTCTAATGTGAGAGGTTAAGGTGCATTAAATTAATTAATGCCTCATGATTAGGGTTAAGTCAGGGTCCACTAATACTTAACCAATTTGGGGATACGAGGGATTAGATGGGGTTAAGAAGTGAACTGTTGGTTACACTTAACTAATTTAACCCATGGTTAGTGAGGGGTTAAACCACACTTAACCCTCTTAGAAAACCCTAGCAACGTGGTCTGTTCTAACAGTAATCCCAGTTTGGTATCATTCACAACCCTAGAAGCTAGGCTAGGGCGGGGCACGATTACTGGACGGATGTAAGCGACCAAAAGGCGATGGCTGAGTGGTACAGCGGTGCGGGTCCAGGCGGGCTACGGACGTGCACGTAGTCCGGTGTTGGACAAACTCGAGGCATGGGTACCAGTAGGTTAGGGCTGTGCATTATTGCTTAAGTGTCTGGGGTTGACACCCGAGGGCTTGATACACCCAAAGGTGGACCCAGCACAGTCTAACTACAACCATATGTGGGCCATATGGACACCAACACTTGACGTGTTAGGTTTATAGGGAGCCGATCGACTAGACCGTTGGGCTGGACCTTATATTAAGGTCACTTCATGTTATTGGGTTAAAATCTTGGGCCAAGGGATCAATACCTGTTATGTTGGGTTGCTAGTACACCGTGGTGCAAAAACTTAACCTTGTTTTATGCGATGACACCTCTATCTATCTTGTAGTTAATTTGCCATGCCAGTATGTTGTTATCTATGATCATCTCAGTTTCCATCATGATGTTAACTTTATTAGTTTATAGACTGATCGTAGCAGGGCTTACTCAGTCTTTTTGACTGACCTGTTTTCTTTCGCCTCTTTTCTTCCGTTCCCCCCCCCAGGTTCTCAGGGAGGGAATACAGGAGCCTAGCTTGGATCTTAGCTGCTTTCTTGGATAGCTCATGTATGCTTTGGAATTGAGCTCGCTATGGTTTCTTCCACTTTGGGGATAGCTACTTTTATGTTTTCCTTTTCAGTTTCAGATGATGTTATTTTATGTACTAGACTTGTTTACTTGGGAAATTGACATTATGATGTAGCAGACTTGTTTTTGAAATGGTTTAAAATTCTTCCGCTGTTTTATCTATCTACTTACTCTGTTTATTTACATATATATATGTCATGTCCTGCCTTGCTATATCATTATGCATGTTTACCTTGTTTTAAAACGCCCCACCAAAGTCAGAGTTGCTTGCAAGAGCCACCCTGGTGGAGGTGGGGTGTTACAAGGATTCTGGATTGAAGCTTAAAGCTGTGTCCAGAGCATAGTCGTCTTACGCTGCCTTAGTTATTTTATTTCCACTGCACTGTATTGTATTATAATTTGTTGTAATTTATCTTCCGTTGTATTATAAATCGATGTACTCTGATATTCTGTACTCTAATGTAACATTATTATGATGTTTATAAAAGTCTTGTAATGTCCCGCATTTTTATCGGTTTATATTTGAATACTTAAATCAGTTTAAATATTGAATTCGTGACGTAAGTGGATTTATATATTAATTAAAAATGAAGATGAACGCATAAAAATATATATTAAATATAATTGAGCTCATAACGACGCTGCAGTTTAACGTTCTGAATTTCAACCGAGTGTTCAAGGCTTGTTTTAAATCGGATTTCTGCGAAACAAGAAACGTTGGAATTTGTTGAACTGTATTTTTCTAATGGAGGTAAAAAATCGAATTTCTGAATTATATATTGCAAGATATATCCAAATCAAATATTCAAATAGTCGTTGTAGAATCGTTTATCGACCGTAACGGTTTATTCGATATAACTAGATATCGGTTTCGAATTTAGACAAGGTTCTTTTGAGATGTAGTTATAATTTAATTTTTAGAATTTTACTGTAATTTTTAATTAATTTAATATGCAACTTTTTATTTGGAGTATTTTGCACCCTTAATCAACATTTCGGGGTTTCACAGAATAAGTTAACCTACCGATATTATTATATTTTTGAGACTGTGGTACATTGCTCGTTACGATGATATATTTACATCAGTCGATAACAGTACGAAAGTGAGCGGATTTTATATAAATGGATACGCTGAACTAAAACGTATATATATATATATCCGTGTTGTTTGCTCCTTTTGTACAGGCCTATATTTTTCGCTGTAGTTGTGTTGTCAAATCCAGCTGACCTAGTAAAACACCCAACCATGCATGCCCATCGTAAACTCTAATCCAACAGCAAGTTATATTTCGAAATATCAATACTTCTATCTTATTTAAATCCCTCTGTGTATCTTGAACGTGAGCCTACCCCTTACTGTTATCACCCTACTATACAAACCTTACGTAACTTGATGGAAATGAATGCGGGTCAATCTACGATTTATCAAATCTTTCAAAATCAAAACAGCTATTAATGAAAAGAAAACAATAGTACAGACCTACCACACTACAGCATATGTATGTGCGAACCAAGAGAAGCTCATGGCAGCTACCCTAAAATAAATATCACGCCGTGAATTTTCAAATCAGTCTTATACTTTTCAGCTATCCTATAAAACAACCAAGACGCAGGCTATATATTGTTTTACTGAAGCTGAAAGAACTTGTCGAGAAGAACTGCAAAGCTATTTATCTACTTACCATCGCACAGTCTATAACAGGGATGCAGACCATAGCTGCCATAAAAGCTTCATGCCAACGAAAGCAGCGTATCATCTCATCAAAATCAATATCATTCATGAATTTTCAAATCAACGTATTGCTGTCATCTACCTTAAGTGCCATAGCCAACCCAACTAGAACACTGTACATTCCTTGGCAGCCAAGGACTTGCACCGTATAAATACAGCTTCCCCTTTGCTTGAGAACTCAACTTCAAAGCCGTCGTTGTATATTCTTTTCGTTTTTTTCCACAAACAAATACACAACTACTTTTCTTCTCTTCTGAAAATTATCTGGAACATGAAAAGAAAAACTTATTTAAACTCAAATGCAAAACATTTTCCTCTCAGCTTACGGGTCAGACCTCTTTTCCGAGATTGCTAGTGCAGGAGGCAATATGCTGTTTGAAACAGCTTGGAATGCTTGAGCTGCTCGAAGTCGCATGGTGAAGGAAGCTGGCGCACTGAGACTTTTTGGAATGGCTTGCGGGAAGGAGTGTATGACACCGGGTACAGTAGAGGAGGAAGATTTTTAATAGTATTACTCTTTTTCGGAAATAGTGATGTTTATAAATTACTGGAAACAAACAACAAAGTTTCGAAATGGAGAAGCACTGGAGCAGGCGCGTTATTAAATTAAAAGGAGGTGCATGCATAAGAAGAGTGGAAAAGGGTGAAGGGAAGTTGTGAGAAGAGGAAATTATACACATGAGTTGAAAGCAAAAAGGAAGTGGCTTGGCAGTTCTTGAATGGCAAAGTAACGAACATGAGGGGGAGCAGCGTGATATTGTTGAGAGAGGCAGAATGTTGCATGGATCTGGGGAGAAACCGGTTGGGGCAGGCTACGGTTGTATACAAGGGTTGCGTGTGTAAAAGTGGGGTCAGGGAACAACTGGGCGTGTGCAAGTGTTCGTTTATCTTTATATAGCTATGCACAAGTGGATGCAGGCATGTTTCCATGCATAGAAATGAGTTAAGAAGAAGACAGCAGGTAACTGCATGTCGTGTTTTGGCAAGTGAGCAGTATGTTGGAAGGACTTATGCATTCTGATGGTGTGCTGTGGGGTTGAACGAGTGTTGATGTGATAAAATTGGTATTGGGTTTCGCAAGAGTAATGAAAGGCAGGATGGGCTCTGTTGTTCGGTGAATAATGGGAAGAAATGTTCTCGGTTATGGCATGGGAATTCTCCATGTATTCACGGCTTACATGGTGAAAGGAGATTGGCATGAGTGTATTGGCAGAAGTTAGCGAGTCCGAGAAAAAAGGGAAGTGTAGAATCGCAACTGCAATTAGACAATAGTGGAAATAAAGTGGTGTCACTGTAGCGTGCTGATATGAAGGGAAGAAAGAAAGAATTTTGCAACTAGCGAAAAGGGAAGAGAATACGGGTTCTGGGTTCCCAAATGGTAAAGGGAATAAAATAAAATATAATGCTTGCATTTGGAAATACCAAGAGGAAAAAGAAAAGAAACGAGTAATAAGGAGATGGGCCGATCTTCATAACGAACTGCGAACGATCTGATTTATTGGAACCGTACAAAGGCAAACTGTGTTATGAAGATGATTCGCAACCATTGGGTGATCCTTTCAAATTGTGGGCAGTAGTAAACGCCTGGTTCAGATCAACTGATGCAAATCGTTATTTAACGGTTAATGCGCAAAGGTGAGTAAACTCACTAACTCTGATCTATTTTAAATATTAATGGTTGAATGTTGTGTGATGGTTGATTAGGTAAATTACAGTTAAATTGGTTGAAATAAATATATATCGTTGCATATGTACACATCATTGGTTGGATACTGATTTGACTAACATCTGTTGATGCAGAAACCGGTTGGAGGAATTCAACCAGATTCCTAAATATTTATATGTACTTTTTGTGCACTGTTTGAACAGTGTTGAATGGAAATTCAACGTTATGTTGATTTAATCAATAAATGATATCGATTAAGAAAATAGCGACAGTCGACCATAAACCCATTTTGTTAAGAAATTGATTAGCTGTAAGGCGAATCGACGAAGTTAATTATAAAAATTATATTTTTTATAATTAAAGAGAAGATTTAAATTTATAATAGAAGTCTATTATAAACCAGTATTTTATAGTTCGTTTTATAAAGTAAATAAAAACGATTATTGACATGTAAATAAGTTTATAAAGCAGAAGTTATCCAACGAGTAAATATTTGGATAATTATTTTAAGACAAACAATTTAGAAATATTATTAGATTAATTATATTAATCTAATGATAAGAAGTAATTAAGATCAGTTAACGGATTTACTGATAGAATGAAGTTGATTAAATCAACTGCTTATTTGGAAAATGATTATTAGATTGATTGGTTTTCAATTAATCTAATGATAATAACTCAGAAATAAATTAATTTAAATTAACATGATTTTTGTAACGAAAAGAGATGTCAAGATTTTTGTAATGGAAAGAGTTGTCAAGATTTTTGTAACGGAAAGAGTTGTCAAGATTTTTGTAACGGAGAAAGATGTCAAGATTTTTGTAACGGAAAGAGGTGTCGGGATTAGTTATAAAGTGGAATATGGCAGCGTATTGCTAGTCTAAGAACTATAGCGATAAAATAACGCTGTTGACTAGGCTTAAGCGTGACTATTATGTCGAGATTAGTTATAAAGGAGAATATTATAGCGTATGATAAGTTTTTGAACTATAACAATAAATTAGCGTTGTTGACCAAGCTTAAGCGTGATTATTAGATATAGCACTATTCCCTAGAGAGGTTTGAAATTCACTTAGCCAAGTGATAAGGAAATAATTATGTCTCTCCGATGAAGTGATATAGTTGGATTTGGCTTTGTCGAATTGTATGTATATAATCGATAATGATATTTATTGTTAAAACCAAGATAATTTGATTTATTGGGATCAGTTTCTATGAGAGATAACATTCACGGTTTAAGGTGAATTATGTTTGAAAAGCAATCATTGTAGAATTAAATGGTTATATTGGGAATTGGAAATATTTTCCAATATAAATGATGCATATACAGAAAATAAGAAGTGTGTAAAAGCGAGAAATGTTTTCGAACGTTAATGACATATGGTTTCAAGAATATGGAAAAATAAGGGTTTATAATATTTGGAAATGTTTTCCAGAGCGTGAAGGGCTTAACGAGCTTTGAGAAAATATCTAGGAAGATATAGGAAACGGGAAAATATTAGAAAGGGCCAGCGATGTGTGATGATTGAACGAATGTTTGTTTTTACTTCGATAGTTAAATAACCTTCTATCGAAGTGTTTTGACCATCGTTGTCAATGCGGAGAGACCGGTTGGATATATTATCCGAAACCACTCCGTATAGGCATAAGCGCCGCGAATTTGATTATGCTGAAGACAATTGAAGACAGAGTGAAATACAAGGGTCGTCCTATTTCAGAATGGTGTTTTCTGTTTGTCTAGTCCCAGGACAACTTGTATGGACGAATGTCTGATTGAGTATTCCTAACGGTCACATAAGATGATCTTTTCAAGGTATTACGTCTGGTGGCGGAGAAATTCGTTTCTCTTAGCTTTTATACCCGTAATATCTTTGAGAAGATTAACTAGTGATTTGACGGGTTTGACGATGTGGCATTCAAAGTGTATGGTGGCCAGATGTTCTAAAAGATAGACGTAGCCTCAAGCTTCACAACCGGGAAATGACAAAAATCGGGCAGGCAGCATGGCTATGTGGGTCGCTCCCATTAGGGTGTATAATCACCTATATAGAGAAAATCCTTTTACTTCTTTAATCTATATCGATGCTGTCCCTTTTCGGGAAACGGTGGTTTGAGTCCAACCGTTGGTGATATACATTCGATACACTCAAGCGAAATGAGTGGTCGGACATGTGTGGGCCGGGTTGCAAGACGTTCTTGTTGAACCCAGTGTATTCGTCTCTAGAGGTACACTATCGGCAGGTGGTCCCATAACTTGTCATAGTTGGAATCCAATCTCCAATAAGCGACCTACAGTTTTTGATTTTATACTGTGTATGTAGAGCGTGAGATGCAAGCGTTCTACTATTTGGTTATTTACTTGATTAGACATTATTATAATATCACTGGATTTTGATATCAAGATATTTTGGGTTATAGTAAGGTAAAAACCGTCCATGTTTATGTGTGGGTTGGTCTTACTATTATCCTTTTGTTTCAAAAGGATTTTCAAAGTTAAACCGTATGGTTGGAATTTACTCACACCAGTCCCATGACTGTAACAGCCCGCATTTTACGTATCGGAAGATCGTAAAATATTTTTATTTTATTCCCTGAGGGTTAGATCATTCTCATCTTTTGGTATGTTGCTTATGGGGATGTGTGACATGTCCATAATTTTTAACGATTTTGTTTGTGACCATTTTGCCCCTGTCAGTCTTGTACAGGGCATAACTTTTGACTCAGGTCGAATCAAAGGGTGAGACCTATGCCATTGGAAAGGAATTGATGATTCTCTTTCCGTAGAGTGGTTACATGAAAGATTTGGTTCAGCGGTTTGGGAGAAATCGTTGTTTTAAGGTTTTTCAGTTGGCTGTTCAGGTTTTGGAAGGCTAATGGGCTGATTTGGAGAAGGCCCATTAAGGGGTTGGTGGAGGCTATAAATAGAGGGTAAGGGATATGGGGAAAGGTTGGATTTTCCATTCTCTTATGGGGAGGATTTGATCTCCTTCTTCCTCTAACACCTTTCCACCATTAAAATTCCAAATCCAAGGAGGGAAATCGAAGATCTATACCATTCAAGGCTAGATCAACATCGTTTCAAGGGCGAATTCATCGGATTGAAGGGTTTGATTCGAAGTGTTCGCTGTCCGGATTGCTTTTTCATCGCTTTTGCTTTGTTTTGGGTAATCAGTGAGTGATTTACATCTCTCATTCGGATTCATGAAAGTATGTGAGTTATAGGATGTTAATTTCATCATTTCCATGTTATTTTCTTTAGATCTACACCATGCTAAGTCCATTTTACATATGAATCACCTTAGGATCTGATCTAGATAATTTAAATGGTTAATTTCATGATTTCTCTCAAGTTTATGCAAATTAGATCCGTTTTTATGCTCATATGTTCACTTATCATGTTTTGGGAAATTTATGTGTTTTTATGGAAATTGTTAGATTGATGATATTGTTGGTTGCATAACATGTTTGTGGTTGCGTTTGAATGAATCAGATAAGCCGGTTTCGACGAATTCGTCGTTTGGCGAAGTTTTGGTCGAAATCAAAGTCGAAATGGAGCTGTGCAGGAATCGGGTCGGTCTAGAGGGGTCAGTCCTAGACTGGTCGGTCAAGACGTGGCTTGGGGAGCAAGACAGGTTTTGGGTCGGTTTTCTTCCTGGTCGGTCGGTCTTAGGTGAGAAAGGCTGGTCGGTCTTGGAGCTGGTCGGTCTTGGAGCTGATCGGTCGATCCATACTGGTCAGGTCGATCAAATCTAGAGTTCTGATTTGGAGCAGACGGGTCGGTCATGTTCCAGGAAGGGGTGATCAGGTCGGGTCGGTTTTAGAGGGTTGGTTCGGTCAGATGGTGGCAAACCTGGTCGGTCGGGTCAGCCGATTGGTGGTAGGGTCGAATCCTAAAGCCAGAAGGGAACCGGGTCGGTGGGTCGGTTTTAGCTGGGTCGGTTGGGCTAAGCTTTTGGGTCGATCTTAGTGGCTCGATCGTAAGGAAGGGTCGGTTTTGGTTCTTCCCAGGAAGGTTCGGTTTTGGGTCTTCCCAGGAAGGGTCGGTTTTGGGTCTTCCCAGGAAGGGTCGGTTTTGGGTCTTCCCAGGAGGGGTCGGTTTTGGGGTCCTCCCAGAGGGCTCGGTGATGGTGTAGCTTCGAGGTGGTTCAAGTAGGAAGGCTCGAAGTGATGAATGTGTTCGGTGACAACTCAAAGGTCGTGAGTTGATGGATAATGGCTGCTCGAGAAGGTTGCTTGAGCTATGAAACATCGTCAAGGTTGGACGACTAGAGATGCGAAGGCCGAGAGGTCATCGTTGTCATAAGTTCTAGCAGGCTCAAAGCAGGGGTACGATGGGGGCACCCATAAGACTAGAAGGTTGCTGGTCGAGTACCCTGAGTCTTGGGGAAAGGCCTAGTGTCAAGGTTGGACATTGTCAAGGTTGGACATATGGGGTTCATGCTAGAACTGGGGTTACCATTAGCCCTTGACATATGGCAAGGTTGGCCGTCATACGATTAACGATGGTTTCAAAGCAGGATTGGCGGTGATAGCCAGAGTCTGTCATGTATGCTGGATGTTTTGCATGAGATATATAATCTTGATCCCATGATTGCTATTGTTGATTGTTTCTGTTTGCTATAAACAAATGGTTGTTCTAGTTTCTATGGACTAATGGTTGAAATGCTTGGTGTAAAGGCTATCACTGTCCGATGTGGGGAAGATAAGGTTGAGTTCTTCTCTGGTGATGTGGGTAGATAAGTTGTTCATTTACCCATTCTCATATACTTTCTTGTTGAAGTTTGTTAGTTGTTTTATCGCTCACTAAGACTATTGTCTGACTCAAGGTTTTATGTCTCCTCTTATTACCTTGGGTTGTTCATCCGGTTGTGGATGGGCAGACTGAGTAGCAGGTTACAGGTAATGGAGATTAGTGAGACGAGGAAGCTGAGCGAAGACGAGCAGGAGGTTGGCGTACCAGTTTTATTACTATCTAGTATTTCTGTTTCCGCTGTTTGAGTAGATTGAGAGTTATAGTGAGGCATTATGTACAAACTTTGATATCAGTTGGATAATCTTTCTGGATGTTGAGAAAGTTTCAAAAGTTTGTTATATGATACCTCATTGCTATTACCTGTTGTATATGTTCTATTATATTTTATCCTTGCGCTGTGAGCTCTACAACAGGTTACGATGTGTTTACCTACTCTGAAGATCGTCCATAGCAGCCTGGTACACCTTTCAGCGCATTTTCCACTTGTTTAGTGCGGGGGTTATGGGCGGTCGTCACATTTGGTATCAGAGCTCTGGTCAACGATTTTGGCCAAAGTTCAAAGACGTAATTACGTAGGAGAGACGTATTTGTAGATTTCTGTTGGATGTTTACTATATGTATATTAAGATATATAGTAGTAGCAGTTGTATCTCTTTAGTAGTTTTCTTGGAAGTGGCTAATTATTCTAGATTGCGGATTTAGAATGAGTAGACGACCATCAAGACGCGCTGCTAGGAGAGCTAATATTGGAGGGGGAAATGGTGACGAACCAGATTACCCGGCCATGTTTGAAGCCATGGCAGAAGCAATTATGCGAAGGGTACCCGCTCCAGTGGCGGCTACGGTAGATGTAGGTGTGCGAGTTCCTAGAGTAGATTTTGCAAAGATGTGCAAGGACTTTACATCTCTAGGAGGCAAACCATTCAAGGGAACTGAACTAGCTGAAGAGGTTCAGAGGTGGATGGATTCATGTGTTCGAATCTTTGGAGACTTGGGTATTGAGGATGCAATGAAGAGAAAGCTTGCATCAAGGCAGCTGCAGAGGAAAAGGGAAAAGGTGTCGTGGTGCAAGGTACTTTTTCCGTTAATGGTGTTTCAGTTCGAGTTTTGTTTGATACTGGAGCATCACATTCATTCATCTGCAATGAGCTTGTATGTCGCTTGGGTTTGGAACCCGAGATTTGTGATAGACCATTGATCGTGACTAATCCAGTTGGGGGTTCGTCCAGTTTGTGCATGATTTGCCGTGGTCTAGTGTTATCGAGTCATGGTTGCTCTTTTATGTGTGATTGCTTTGTTCTTAACTTCGCTGGGTATGGGATCATCTTGGGCATGGATTGGCTCAAGAGATATGCGACAATGGTGAATTGCGAGAAGCTAGAGGTGAGGGTCGGGGATGTGGAAGGGCGAAAGGTGTTGATTAGATGTAAGCGCGAAGACGGGGTCTTCGTGAGTTATCTATATTCGCTTGGGATTCCACAGGAAGACCTGTCATCAGTGCTGATCGCTAATGAGTATGTAGATGTCTTTGACGAGGTCAAAGGGTTGCCGCCGCATCGTGAGATCGAGTTTAGGATCGATTTGGTCGAAGGTGCTAGACCAATTGTTATGCCCCTTAGGCGGATGGCGCCTAGGGAACAACGAGAGTTAGAGGTGCAAGTTCGTGACCTTTTGGGAAAAGGATTCATTCGGAGGAGTGTTTCTGAGTGGGGTGCACCAGTCGTGTTTGCAACTAAGGCAGATGGCTCGTTAAGATTGTGTGTGGACTATCGTGAGCTAAACAAGGTGACTAAGAAGAACAAGTATCCGTTGCCAAGGATTGATGACTTGTTCGATCAGCTTCATGAAGCCAAAGTGTTTTCTCAGATGGATTTGGCAACGGGATTTCACCAGTTGAGAGTGGCTAAGGATAATGTGCCAAAGACTGCTTTTAGGACACCGTCCGGGTTTTTCGAGTGGTTGGTGATGCCATTCGGGTTGACTAACGCGCCAGCGTATTTTGTGGATCTTATGAATAGAGTGTTCAGAGATCAGTTGAGTAAGTTCGTGCTGGTATTCGTGGATGATATACTGGTTTACTCCAGAAATGTGGAAGAACATAAGACACACTTGAGAGTTGTGTTAGAGATCTTGCGAAAGCATCAGCTTAAGGCCAAGTTCTCAAAGTGTCACTTCTGGAAGGATGAAGTGAGGTTCTTAGGTCATGTTGTTTCTAGAAAAGGTATAGCGGTTGACCCCGCTAAAGTTGCAGCAATCCAAGATTGGGATAGACCTAAGAATGCGACGGGTGTTCGAAGTTTCCTTGGGTTGGCTGGTTATTACCGAAGGTTTATCAAGGATTTCTCCAAGATAGCTGCACCATAGCTGCACCATTAACATGAATGACGAAGAAGAATCAAGTATTCGCATGGGATGTGAAGTGTGAACAAGCGTTCGGTATTTTGAAGGAGAGATTGACGAGTGCACCTGTGTTGACCATTCCAAGTGGGAATAAAGAGATGGTGGTGTATACTGATGCATGTGGTACTGGACTTGGAGCAGTGCTAATGCAAAAGGATAAGGTAGTGGCTTACGCAAGTCGACAGCTAAAGCCGCATGAGAGAAAATATCCAACTCATGATTTGGAGTTGGCAGCGATTGTGTTTGCTCTGAAGATGTGGAGACATTACCTGTAGGGGGTACGATTCGAGTTGTTTACGGATCATAAGTCGTTGAAGTATCTTTTCTCCCAAAAGGATTTGAATCTTCGGCAGCAACGATGGTTAGAGTTTCTGGCATCGTATGATTTTGGTATAGCCTATACTCCTGGCAAAGGCAATGCAGTTGCAGATGCATTGAGTCGAAGACACGCAAGTTTGGGAGCGATGTTTTCAGAATGGAAGAGCCTCGAGTACTTGACAGGGTTCGATTTCAGGCCAAGGTGCGAGTTGGAACCTGAAATGTTGGCAAGCTTGTCGATAAGGCCTACTCTTATCGAAAGGATTGGCGAGGGCCAAAAGAAAGATGCGAAGCTTGTCGAGTTCATTCAGAAACTGGAACCAGAGGATAAAGAGTTCGAGGTCGATCGAGAAGGTTGGCTTCGAAAGCAAGGACGATTAGTTGTTCCTTATATCGACGGACTGAGGGATGAGGTTCTGAGAGAATGTCATCACTCGAAGCTAACGATTCATCCCGGTGGTAATAAAATGTATCAGGACATGAAGCGAACCTACTATTGGGAAGGGATGAAAAGAGATATTGGAAAATTCATTTCCAAGTGTATGAACTGTCAGTTGGTGAAAGCTGAACAGAAGAAGCTGAGTGGTTTACTTCAGCCATTAGAGGTTCCTACATGGAAGTGGGAGCAGATATCGAAGGATTTTATCCATGGACTACCTAGAACTAGGACAGGGAATGAAGGGATTTGGGTCATTGTGGATCGTTTGACCAAAAGTGCAAGGTTCATTCCTATCAAGACGACTAGGACAACATCAAAATTGGCTGAGCTTTATGTGAAATGGATAGTTCGATTCCATGGTGTCCCAAAGAGTATAGTAAGTGACCGGGATCCATTGTTCACGAGTGGATTTTGGAAAAGTTTGCAAGAAGCTTTGGGAACCGAATTGTGCTTTAAGTACGGCATATCATCCCTAAACTGATGGTCAGACCGAGAGAGTCAACCGAGTTTTAGAAGATCTCCTGAGGGCTTGTGTGTTAGACTTCGGAGGATCATGGGAGGACCATCTACATCTAGTTGAGTTTACATATAATAATAGCTACCAGTCGAGTATTGGGATGGCACCATACGAGGCGTTGTATGGAAGGCCATGCAATTCTCCAGCTTGTTGGTTAGAAACTGGAGATAAGTTGGTACTTGGGCCTGAAATGATTAGAGAAACCTCGGATTGTATCAAGATTGCTCGACAACGAATGAAGGCGGCCCAAGATCGTCAGAAAAGTTACGCCGATAAGCGTCGTAAGGATTTGGAATTCGACGTAGGAGATATGGTTTTCGTGAAGATTTCACCGTTGAAGCATGTGGTTCGATTCGGAAGTAAAGGGAAGTTGGCTCCTAGGTTTGTTGGACCATTTCCGATAGTTGAACGAATAGGAAAGCTCGCATATAGGTTGGAGTTACCCGAGAAGATGTCGAGTGTGCATAATGTTTTCCATGTGTCGTTTCTACGGAAGTTGGTGCACGACTCGAATGTGGTGGTATCTCCAGAACAGTATGAAGATTTAGAAGTCGAGACCGCAGTTGCGAAACCTCATAGGCCACTTCGTGTTGTGGGGAATGACACGAAACAGCTTAGGAGGAAGACGGTTAAGCTAGTCAAGGTACAATGGAGTGAAGATGGCGACGATTGTAGATGGGAGACGGAACAGAGCATGAGGGCGACTCATCCAGAAATTTTCATCGGTAGAACCCTTAGATTGTATCGTCGTTATATCGTTGTATCTTGTTGTTGTTTGATAGAATTCCGCGTGCTAGGAAGGCTATGGATGCATGGCTTGATGGTTGCTAGTTTGGATGATAGGATTGGCTTCTCATGGATGATAGGCATGCAGAATTGTTGTGGTTGCTCGTGGTTGCTTGGAATTTCGGGGGCGAAATTCTTAAGGGGGGGGGGAGGAGAATGTAACAGCCCGCATTTTACGTATCGGAAGATCGTAAAATATTTTTATTTTATTCCCTGAGGGTTGGATCATTCTCATCTTTTGGTATGTTGCTTATGGGGATGTGTTACATGTCCATAATTTTTACCGATTTTGTTTGTACCATTTTGCCCCTGTCAGTCTTGTACAGGGCATAACTTTTGACTCAGGTCGAATTAGAGGGTGAGACCTGTACCATTGGAAAGGAATGGATGATTCTCTTTCCGTAGAGTGGTTACATGAAAGATTTGGTTCAGCGGATTTGGGAGAAATCGCTGTTTTAAGGTTTTTTAGTTGACTGTTCAGGTTTTGGAAGGCTAATAGGCTGATTTGGAGAAAGCCCATTAAGGGGTTGGTGGAGGCTATAAATAGAGGGTAAGGGATATGGGGAAAGGTTGGATTTTCCATTCTCTTATGGGGAGGATTTGATCTCCTTCTTCCTCTAACACCTTTCCACCATTAAAATTCCAAATCCAAGGAGGGAAATTGAAGATCTATACCATTCAAGGCTAGATCAACATCGTTTCAAGGGCGAATTCATCGAATCGAAGGGTTTGATTCGAAGTGTTCGCTGTCCGGATTGCTTTTTCATCGCTTTTGCTTTGTTTTGGATAATTGGTGAGTGATTATATCTCTCATTCGGATTCATGAAAGTATGTGAGTTATAGGATGTTAATTTCATCATTTCCATGTTATTTTCTTTAGATCTACACCATGCTAAGTCCATTTTACATATGAATCACCTTAGGATCTGATCTAGATAATTTAAATGTTTAATTTCATGATTTCTCTCAAGTTTATGCAAATTAGATCCGTTTTTATGTTCATATGTTCACTTATCATGTTTTGGGAAATTTATGTGTTTTGATGGAAATTGTTAGATTTATGATATTGTTGGTTGCACAACATGTTTGTGGTTGCGTTTGAATGAATCGGATAAGCCGGTTTCGACGGATTCGTCGTTTGGCGAAGTTTTGGTCGAAATCAAAGTCGAAATGGAGCTGTGCAGGAATCGGGTCGGTCTAGAGGGGTCGGTCCTAGACTGGTCGGTCAAGACATGGCTTGGGGAGCAAGACAGGTTTTGGGTCGGTTTTCTTCCTGGTCGGTTGGTCTCAGGTGAGAAAGGCTGGTCGGTCTGATCGGTCGGTCCATACTGGTCAGGTCGAGCAAATATGGAGTTCTGATTTGGAGTAGGCGGGTCGGTCATGTTCCAGGAAGGGGTGATCAGGTCGGGTCGGTTTTAGAGGGTTGGTTCGGTCAGATGGTGGCAAACCTGGTCGGTCGGGTCAGCCGATTGGTGGTAGGGTCGAATCCTGAAGCCAGAAGGGAACCGGGTCGGTGGGTCGGTTTTAGCTGGGTCGGTTGGGCTAAGCTTTTGGGTCGATCTTAGTGGCTCGATTGCAACGAAGGGTCGGTTTTGGGTCTTCCCAGGAAGGTTCGGTTTTGGGTCTTCCCAGGAAGGGTCGGTTTTGGGTCTTCCCAGGAGGGGTCGGTTTTGGGGTCCTCCCAGAGGGCTCGGTGATGGTGTAGCTTCGAGGTGGTTCAAGTAGGAAGGCTCGAAGTGATGAATGTGTTCGGTGACAACTCAAAGGTCGTGAGTTGATGGATAATGGATGCTCGAGAAGGTTGCTTGAGCTATGAAACATCGTCAAGGTTGGACGACTAGAGATGCGAAGGCCGAGAGGTCATCGTTGTCATAAGTTCTAGCAGGCTCAAAGCAGGGGTACGATGGGGGCACCCAAAAGACTAAAAGGTTGCTGGTCGAGTACCCTGGGTCTTGGGGAAAGGCCTAGTGTCAAGGTTGGACATTGTCAAGGTTGGACATATGGAGTTCATGCTAGAACTGGGGTTACCATTAGCCCTTGACATATGACAAGGTTGGCCGTCATACGATTAAAGATGGTTTCAAAGCATGATTGGCGGTGATAGCCAGAGTCTGTCATGTATGCTGGATGTTTTGCATGAGATATATAATCTTGATCCCATGATTGCTATTATTGATTGTTTCTGTTGCTATGAACAAATGGTTGTTCTAGTTTCTATGGACTAATAGTTGAAATGCTTGGTGTAAAGGCTATCACTGTCCGATGTGGGGAAGATAAGGTTAAGTTCTTCTCTGGTGATGTGGGTAGATAAGTTGTTCATTTACCCATTCTCATATACTTTCTTGTTGAAGTTTGTTAGCTGTTTTATCGCTCACTAAGACTATTGTCTAACTCAAGGTTTTATGTCTCCTCTTATTACCTTGGGCTGTTCATCCGGTTGTGGATGGGCAGACTGAGTAGCAGGTTACAGGTAATGGAGCTTAGTGAGACGAGGAAGCTGAGCGAAGACGAGCAGGAGGCTGGCGTACCAGTTTTATTACTATCTAGTATTTCTGTTTCAGCTGTTTGAGTTGCTTGAGAGTTATAGTGAGGCCTTATGTACAAACTTTGATATCAGTTGGATAATCTTTCTGGATGTTGAGAAAGTTTCAAAAGTTTGTTATATGATACCTCATTGCTATTACCTGTTGTATATGTTCTATTATATTTTATCCTTGCGCTGTGAGCTCTACAACAGGTTACGATGTGTTTACCTACTCCGATGATCGTCCATAGCAGCCTGGTACACCTTTCAGCGCATTTTCCACTTGTTTAGTGCGGGGGTTATGGGCGGTCGTCACAATGACTGACCCAGAGTTTATTTTGTTTGTTTTCTCTAATCTCTTGGGTGCCCAAATTTGTACGGGCAGTCAAGTGTTTCAGGATTTTACAGATACACTTGGAGGATCTAAAGGCAGAAGGTTTCACCGTTAGTATTTAGAGATTATTTCCGTTGTGATATGATGTATTGTACTCTGATAATGGTATGTCTATACAATACAGTTTGTATTTCAAAGTTATGTTATATAATACATTTTATTCGTTCCGCTGTGAGATTCTTGTTTACTCTGATTCTGCTCAGTTGTGTTCTTCTTCTTATGTTCTCTTAGTTCTATCTTATCTTTCTCATCCTCTTATTTCTTTCTATTAATGATCTGAATTTTCGTGCACTTTGAGTTGAATGTGTAGGATATTTATCAGCTCAAATTGGCACGGATTTTCGGGTCGTTACAGTTGGTATCAGAGCTGAAGGTTAACTGATTACCTTGGCTCTGTGGCGTAACTCAATAGAGATAGAGTTAGTAATACTTTAGATTGAGTTTGAGTGTAATATATGAGCGTGTATTTGTAAATTGGTATAAAAACTGTTTTATATTGTGTTGATTGGTTTATCGAGTGGTTTATGAATTCTGGTCGATACTGGATTGCAAACAATATCGATAGGTGTTTCTAAACTCTTGAACAGAGTAATTCGACACAGTATGTTTTGAAAGAGAAGGTAAGTGAAATAATCTTACCAAAATATATTTTGATGTAAAAAGAAGTATATATCTTGAGTTTATATTGGATGTGTTGATCATTATTATGATCGAATAAGATTATAATTGAGTTGGTTATATAAATAACCAATCGAAATATTATATAAGTATGATATGCAAAATCAAATGAATAAAATCTGAGTTCAAAACGAAAATTGGAATTAAATTCTGAAAACTTGGAAATAAAATGTGGACTAAATTTATGGAAATTTAAAATCCTGGGGAAATTTGAAAATGTTTTCCAAAAAGATATTTTGAAGTGATTTTCAAATGAAATGTTTGAAAGTAAGTGTTTTGAAAGTGATATAGTATTGAACTCACTTTGGTTGCTGGGAAATAAATTCCGATGATGAAGTCGGCCATTATCGGTGTTCATTTTCGAGTCTCTAAGTGACGGATTACTACCTAAGATTTTGTTTTAAAATAAGTTGTTTGGAAATTCAAATGTTTTGAATTGCTATGTTATGAATATATATATGATTTCAAACTGGTTTGAAATAAAAACCCCAGGAATTTGAATTCTGAAATTTAAAATTTACTTATGAAGTAAATAAATAGAGAATTTAAATAAGTCAAATAAAAGTGGAGTTGAATTGAAGCCAAGTAAGTGGAAATCGTACTAGAATAAGGATTTTACTTGGCAAAGTTGTGAATTAAGATTTGGAATGGAACCGAACCTGGGGGTGAAATTTGATTATTGAGTAAAAATTTGAAATTTGAAATTGAAGTTTGAAATGGAGTTGGCTTTTATATAAGAGAATTATTGATATAAGGATAAAAGATTCAACGCAAGGATTGAGTTATGGGGATGTGAAGTATTAAATTTCAACCAAGCAGGTTTTGAGGAATTAGAGTTAAAGCATCTCCACTTCTTAGCAATTTCGAGGACGAAATTATTTTAAGGGGGAAGGAATGTAATGTCCCGCATTTTTATCGGTTTATATTTGAATACTTAAATCAGTTTAAATATTGAATTCGTGATGTAAGTGGATTTATATATTAATTAAAAACGAAGATGAACGCATAAAAATATATATTAAATATAATTGAGCTCATAACGACGCTGCAGTTTAACGTTCTGAATTTCAACTGAGTGTACAGGGCTCGTTTTAAATCGGATTTCTGCGAAACAAGAAATGTTGGAATTTGTTGAACTGTATTTTTCTAATGGAGGTGAAAAATCGAATTTCTGAATTATATATTGCAAGATATATCCAAATCAAATATTCAAATAGTCGCTGTAGAATCGTTTATCGACCGTAATGGTTTATTCGATATAACTAGATATCAGTTTCGAATTTAGACAAGGTTCTTTTGAGACGTAGTTATAATTTAATTTTTAGAATTTTACTGTAATTTTTAATTAATTTAATACGCAACTTTTTATTTGAAGTATTTTGCACCCTTAATCAGCATTTCGGGGTTTCACAGAATAAGTTAACCTACCGATATTATTATATTTTTGAGACCGTGGTACATTGATCGTTACGATGATATATTTACATCAGTCGATAACAGTCCGAAAGTGAGCGGATTTTATATAAATGGATACGATGAACTAAAACGTATATATATATATCCGTGTTGTTTGCTCCTTTTGTACAGGCCTATATTTTTCGCTGTAGTTGTGTTGTCAAATCCAGCTGACCTAGTAAAACACCCAACCATGCATGCCCATCGTAAACTCTAATCCAACAGCAAGTTATATTTCGAAATATCAATACTTCTATCTTATTTAAATCCCTCTGTGTATCTTGAACGTGAGCCTACCCCTTACTGTTATCACCCTACTATACAAACCTTACGTAACTTGATGGAAATGAATGCGGGTCAATCTACGATTTATCAAATCTTTCAAAATCAAAACAGCTATTAATGAAAAGAAAACAATAGTACAGACCTACCACACTACAGCATATGTATGTGCGAACCAAGAGAAGCTCATGGCAGCTACCCTAAAATAAATATCACGCCATGAATTTTCAAATCCGTCTTATACTTTTCAGCTATCCTATAAAACAACCAAGACGCAGGCTATATATTGTTTTACTGAAGCTGAAAGAACTTGTCGAGAAGAACTGCAAAGCTATTTATCTACTTACCATCGCACAGTCTATAACAGGGATGCAGACCATAGCTGCCATAAAAGCTTCATGCCAACGAAAGCAGCGTATCATCTCATCAAAATCAATATCATTCATGAATTTTCAAATCAACGTATTACTGTCATCTACCCTAAGTGCCATAGCCAATCCAGCTAGAACACTGTACATTCCTTGGCAGCCAAGGACTTGCACCGTATAAATACAACTTCCCCCTTGCTTGAGAACTCAACTTCAAAGCCGTCGTTGTATATTCTTTTCGTTTTTTTCCACAAACAAATACACAACTTCTTTTCTTCTCTTCTGAAAATTATCTGGAACATGAAAAGAAAAACTTATTTAAACTCAAATGCAAAACATTTTCCTCTCAGCATACGGTCAGACCTCTTTTCCGAGAGTGCTAGGTGAGGAGGCAATATGCTGTTTGAAACAGCTTGGAATGTTGGAGCTGCTCGAAGTCGCATGGTGAAGGAAGCTGGCGCACTGATACTTTTTGGAATGGCTTGCGGGAAGGAGTGTATGACGCCGGGTACAGTAGAGGAGGAAGATTTTTAATAGTATTACTCTTTTTCGGAAATAGTGATGTTTATAAATTACTGGAAAAAACAACAAAGTTTCGAAATGGAGAAGCACTGGAGCAGGCACGTTATTAAATTAAGAGGAGGTGCATGCATAAGATGAGTGGAAAAGGGTGAAGGGAAGTTGTGAGCAGAGGAAATTATACACATGAGTTGTAAGCAAAAAGGAAGTGGCTTGGCAGTTCTTGAATGGCACAGTAACGGACATGAGGGGGAGCAGCGTGATATTGTTGAGAGAGGATGAACGTTGCATGGATCTGGGGAGAAACCGGTTGGGGCAGGCTACGGTTGTATACAAGGGTTGCGTGTGTAAAAGTGGGGTCAGGGAACAACTGGGCGTGTGCAAGTGTTCGTATATCTTTATATAGCTATGCACAAGTGGATGCAGGCATGTTTCCATGCGAAGAAATGAGTTAATAAGAAGACAGCAGGTAACTGCATGTCGTGTTTTGGCAAGTGAGCAGTATGTTGGAAGGACTTATGCGTTCTGATGGTGTGCTGTGGGGTTGAACGAGTGTTGATGTGATAAAATTGGTATTGGGTTTCGCAAGAGTAATGAAAGGCAGGGTGGGCTCTGTTGTTCGGTGAATAATGGGAAGAAGTGTTCTCGGTTATGGCATGGGAATACTCCATGTATTCACGGCTTACATGGTGAAAGGAGATTGACATGAGTGTATTGGAAGAAGTTAGCGAGTTCGAGAAAAAAGGTAAGTGTATAATCGCAACTGCAATTAGACAATAGTGGAAATAACGTGGTGTCACTGTAGCGTGCTGATATGAAGGGAAGAAAGAAAGAATTTTGCAACCAGCGAAAAGGGAAGAGAATACAGGTTCTGGGTTCCCAAATGGTAAAGGGAATAAAATAAAATATAATGCTTGCATTTGGAAATACCAGGAGGAAAAAGAAAAGAAACGAGTAATAAGGAAATGAGCCGATCTTCAAAACGAACTGCGAACGATCTGATTTATTGGAACCGTACAAAGGCAGACTGTGTTATGAAGATAATTCGCAGCCATTGGGTGATCCTTTCAAATTGTGGGCAGAAGTAAACGCCTGGTTCAGATCAACTGATGCAAATTGTTATTTAACGGTTAACGCGCAAAGGTGAGTAAACTCACTAACTCTGATCTATTTTAAAATATTAATGGTTGAATGTTGTGTGATGGTTGATTAGGTAAATTACAGTTAAATTGGTTGAAATAAATATATATCGTTGCATATGTACACATCATTAGTTGGATACTGATTTAACTAACATCTGTGGATGCGGAAACCGGTTAGAGGAATTCAACCGGATTCCTAAATTTTTATATGTATTGTTTGTGCATTGTTTGAACCGTATTGAATGGAAATTCAACGTTATGTTGATTTAATCAATAAATGATATTGATTAAGAAAATAGCGACAGTCGACCATAAACCCATTTTGTTAAGAAATTGATTGGCTGTAAGGCAAATCAACGAAGTTAATTATAAAAATTATATTCTTTATAATTAAAGAGAAGATTTAAATTCATAATAGAAGTCTATTATAAACCAGTATTTTAGAGTTCGTTTTATAAAGTAAATAAAAACGATTATTGACATGTAAATAAGTTTATAAAGCAGAAGTTATCCAACGAGTAAATATTTGGATAATTATTTTAAGACAAACAATTTAGAAATATTATTAGATTAATTATATTAATCTAATGATAAGAAGTAATTAAGATCAGTTAACGGATTTACTGATAGAATGAAGTTGATTAAATCAACTGCTTATTTGGAAAATGATTATTAGATTGATTGGTTTTCAATTAATCTAATGATAATAACTTAGAAATAAACTAATCTAAATTAACATGATTTTTGTAACGGAAAGAGATGTCATGTTTTTTTGTAACGGAAAGAGTTGTCAAAATTTTTGTAACGGAAAGAGTTGTCAAGATTTTTGTAACGGAGAAAGATGTCAAGATTTTTGTAGCGGAAAGAGGTGTCGGGATTAGTTATAAAGTGGAATATGGCAGCGTATTGCAAGTCTTAGAACTATAGCGATAAAATAACGCTGTTGACTAGGCTTAAGCAAGACTATTATGTCGAGATTAGTTATAAAGGAGAATATTACAGCGTATGACAAGTTTCTGAACTATAACAATAAATTAGCGCTGTTGACCAAGCTTAAGCATGATTATTAGATATAGCACTATTCCCTAAAGAGGTTTGAAACTCACTTAGCCAAGTGATAAGGAAATAATTATGTCTCTCCGAAGAAGTGATATAGTTGGATTTGGCTTTGTCGAATTGTATGTATATAATCGATAATGATATTTATTGTTAAAACCAAGATAATTTGATTTATTGGGATCAGTTTCTATGAGAGATAACATTCGCGGTTTAAGGTGAATTATGTTTGAAAAGCAATCATTGTAGAATTAAATGGTTATATTGGGAATTGGAAATATTTTCCAATATAAATAATGCATATACAGAAAATAAGAAGTGTGTAAAAGCGAGAAATGTTTTCGAACGTTAATGACATATTGTTTCAAGAATATGGAAAAATAAGGGTTTATAATATTTGGAAATGTTTTCCAGAGCGTGAAGGTCTTAACGGGCTTTGAGAAAATATCTAGGAAGATATAGGAAACGGGAATATATTAGAAAGGGCCAGCGATGTGTGATGTTTGAACGGATGTTTGTTTTTACATCGATAGTTAAATAACCGACTATCGAAGTGTTTTGACCATCGTTGTCAATGCGGAGAGACCGGTTGGATATATTATCCGAAACCACTCCGTATAGGCATAAGCGCTGCGAATTTGATTATGCTGAAGACAATTGAAGACGGAGTGAAATACTAGGGTCGTCCTGTTTAAGAATGGTGTTTTCTGTTTGTCCAGTCCCAGGACAACTTATATGGACAAATGTATGACTGAGTATTCCTAACGGTCACATAAGATGATCTTTTCAAGGTATTACGTCTGGTGGCGGAGAAATTCGTTTCTCTTAGCTTTTATACCCATAATATCTTTGATTTGACAGGTTTGACGATGTGGCATTCAAAGTGTATGGTGGCCAGATGTTCTAAAAGATAGACGTAGCCTCAAGTTTCACAACCGGGAAATGACAAAAATTGGGCAGGCAGCATGGCTATGTGGGTCGCTCCCATTAGGGTGTATAATCACCTATCTAGAGAAAATCCTTTTACTTCTTTAATCTATATCGATGCTGTCCCTTTTCGGGAAACGGTGGTTTGAGTCCAACCGTTGGTGATATACATTCGATACACTCAAGCGAACTGAGTGGTCGGTCATGTGTGGGCCGGGTTGCAAGACGTTCTTGTTGAACCCAGTGTATTCGTCTCTAGAGGTACATTATCGGCAGGTGGTCCTGAGACGACCCCAAACCCCGTACTGATGGTGGCAAGGGTAATCCGTGGAATATAACACATAAACAAACAAAAGCAGAACAGAAATAAATAAATACACCAGATAATGAACAATAGAATATACTGGATAAGAGTAATCATCAGAGTTACACAGTATACAGGATCATACTTAGTACAAGTACAGTTCAACTATACATATATGTCTACAGCGGAAAACAAACATAATGTACAATAGGAGCTGAATAGCATAAAAAGAGACAAATGATAGAATCCATCTTCAGCTCCAGCTATCCAGAAAGAACCAGCTAAACCTGAATACAAGGCTGCCCGTGTAGAAAAAGGGGCACCCGAGTTTGAAAGTGAAACAAACTACGAGTCAGTCATGGGACTGGTATGAGAAATCTACTCAACACATTTATAATATGGCTAATCACAGGACCACGCCACTTTCGTGGAACGGGTTTACTCCATTGGATTGCCAGTTCTTTAAAAACAAATCTTTATTTTAAAAACATCGCAATGCTTTTTATAAAAATGAAGCCATTATAAGACTCAGTTCCCATCACACAATGCAACGCAAACCGGAGGATAGAGTATTTACCTTATAACGGCCAAAATATGCTTGATACGAATAAAATAAAGGCATTTGATATTATTGCTAGTGTTTATATGTTTCAAAAACAATTTCAAATCATAACTATCAATCATAGACGACATGAGCGTCCCATGCCACTATGTTGCCAAATATGGATATACAATCAAAATCGCACAGTCACGTATTTGGGAATTGGATTTCCGTCATGAACCAAGGCAAAAGATAGTCCTTACCGAATTCGAGACTGCCTAGCCCGAGTCTTAGGATCAGAACGCATCGACCCTTGGATCGTCAGGGCTGGTCCACACGGAGTGGATTAAAATGCCTGAACACTATGTTTCCCCGTCCTTTAGGGCGTAAGCGAGCCAACGAATGACTCCATCGGACCCGGATTGTCCGATCTAACCGAGGCGCCTCGCAACAGTAACAACCACATAAGTCAAACTCGTCAGGGCGTGTAAAACCACTGACGCCACTTCTAGCTAGGAGGAAACACAGGCCTTCCCTGAGGTCCTTCTCCCGTTTCTGGTTCATACCGGGGTGTGAGGCTCGCGATTTCACGTTGTACACAAAGCTACGCCACACAGGCGGTGCTTTGATCATCACCACAAGACTTCGCTTTTCAATAGAAGCCCTGATCACTGCATCTTAGCATGCCACACAGGCAATTAACACCGTGCAACTGATGGCTATCAATCACACAGAATAAATCCCAATGTCAGACACACTGTCCATTTGCAAGTCCGTTCTAGGTCTGAACGAAGCCGGAGGCACTATATACCTCGCAAACCCATCGATCACCATGTACGTCTGGACGATCACCACTCATTATCCATATTTCGGGATGCCTCCCAATCAGGACCTCGGTTACCATCCAAACGAGGTGAAGATCTCCAGTCTTCGACCACCGTCTTTATCTTCGATTTCTTATCGTTGATTCAGTTATTCAGAATGGGATAAGCCCGGTCTTTCTGAGCAACTCGCGTATATAATAAACAAGTGCAACACTAACATATACACGCATCATTTCAATTCACTAGTCATTAACCGTCAATCAGTAAGAGAACGATTTCCCAAATATTAACCCCGAAGGCCGAAACCAACATCAGATCAACACCCAGGAAACCATTCTACTTAGCCAACCTTCAGTTAATTTCTAAATCACATCCATATCGTTTATAATATTTTATAACGATTTGTCGCCATTTTTATTTATTTTAAAATAGCCATTTTATTCAAAACGGTGCTTCGGGCCATAACGCGACCGTGGCGCTGTTTTTCTTCAGATTTGATTTACACATATCTGAAAATCTAACCATTGGATCTTCACAAAATTTACATCATTAGAAAGATCTTTTCGAAACGAATCCAACGGTTTCAGTTTCGGGAAATTCCGACGGTCGGATCTCCCGGTATAATCGTTTGAAGTTCCGATTTCAAAATACGAACTGCAGCGTCGTTATTCGATTAAATATAATTATATATATATATATATATATATATAATCGATTCTGGCGCTGTTTTTCTTCATATTTGAATTAAACATTCCAGACAATCCAACCGTTGGATTTTTACAAAGTTGGTGCTGTTGGAAAGATTTTTCCAAAGCGAACCTAACGGTTGCGATTTCAGGAAAATCCGATGGCCGGATCTCCCGGTATAATCGTTTGAAATAAAGGTTTCAAAATACGAACTACAGCGTCGTTATTCGATATATTTTAATTCTATTTATATATATATATCGATTCTTCGATTTCAAAGCTATATTTTTTTCATACATTTGATAAAAATGATATTTTTATCTAACTGTCTTCTATTTCAACACTTCACTATATTTGACAATTCATGTATATAATAAACATGTGATTTTTATTGTAAAACAATTTATTTCAAAACACTATTATTTTATATAGTTCATATAGGTAATAAAAATAGGATTTTTATTATAAAACAATTTGTTTCAAAAGGAGATTATTTTATATAGTTCATATATATGATAAAAATGTGATTTTTATTATAAAACAATTTATTTCAAAAATATGAATACCATTCAACACATGAATTTCAATTCAATGAATGAATATCGATTCAACACATGAAGGTTTTCTATTTTTTATATATATAGAAAAAAATGTGATTTTTATATTTAAACACGAACACCATTCAACACATGAATTTCAATTCAACGAATGAATATCGATTCAACACATGAAGGTTTTCTATAGTTTATATATATAGATAAAAATGTGATTTTTATATTTAAAACACGAACACCATTCAACACATGAATTTCTAATCAACGAATGAATATCGATTCAACACATGAAGGTTTTCTATAGTTTATATATATAGATAAAATTGTGATTTTTATATTTAAAACGCGAATACCATTCAACACATGAATTTCTAATCAACGAGTGAATATCGATTCAACACATGAAGGTTTTCTATTCAACGAATAAATATAGTTTCAGCAAATGAAAATAATTCAAACACATTAAAATTATTCAAAATTTCGGCAGCATAACGGCAGGGTAGTTAAAACCGGGACCGTCCCTAGTACGACTCCTCGCTCTACCTTAAAACCTCGCGATTTTTGACAATTGGGATCATGCATCTAGTTCGCACGTAGGCGGCATGTATATATTTATTTCATTTCCACAAACTAATCCTATGTGGTTTCAACCAAATATTTCTCAACCACAAATGGGTATTTTTCAACCACAATCAATCAATATCAATCACAAACAATTCCAATCAACCATTCGCTATCAATCAATTTTCACACCAATCACAACCAATAAATATCGTCCATGGTTTGTGGACGAGGGGCGTATATATATATATATATATATATATATAGCAATTCACTTCTATTTCAACACATATATAATTTTTACAACGCATATATAACTTATACATCGAACGTACAACTTATACAACGCTTATACAAGAGGTGTACAACGCTTATATAACTCATACATCGACTATATAATTTATACATCGTCGTTTTCCATATCGTTTATAAATTAGAAATCTCACATTGGGTTCCACTCCACCAAAAATAGCAGAAGGCTCAGAAAAATATGCGGTCTCTTCTAGAAGGTAGAAGACGTCCACACGAGTTCACTGTCTCTTGTTTCACTGAATTTCGTCAAGAAACGAAAAAGATATGATTTTTCAAAGTTTGCAACGGTTTAAAGGTGTTAAAACAGTTGAAAATAAAACAAGTCGTACCTCAGCTGAAAGGTTCAAAACTAGGTTTGCAATTTTCGATCAAACCGTGAATCGATAGGAGGATCGGCCGATGCAGCGACGAAGAGGGGGGAGACGCGCGTCTGGGCGCGGTGGTGGGGGCCCACTCTGTGGCGCCAGGCGGTCGGGGCGGCGAGTTGAAGTCGACGACTTTAGGGAGGTGGTTATCTCTCCACAGGCCACGAAAAATTCCAAACTTTATATAGATTTGAAGATCTCGAGAAGATCTTCAAAAAGTTCAACTGTGGCACGAGCTAATTTGGCGTGGATTGATCGAAAAATGAGGGGGAAGGATTCGAGCGGTTTCCGCCTTCGATCGGGGAGAGGGAAACGAAGATTTTTTTTTTTTAAAAAAAATATGATTGGCCAGTGGGTTTTAAAGGGGTTTTCTGATGCGACCACCAATCTTGTTGCTGTAAGTGCAAATGTTACACAAACACAACATACGCCTCATTCCAATTCATCAGTCACTAACCGTAAATCAACAAGAGAACAATTTCCCAAATATTAACCCCGAAGGCCGAAACCAACATCAGATCAATATCCAGGAGACCACTCATCTTATCTAACCTACGGCTAGTTTCTAAATTTCATAATCTAAGGGAAAGGTTCCCATTAATTTTATCAAAGATAAATCCTTTTAAATTTACTCTTTAACCTTCTTTTGAATATCAATTCACACTAGTCAGGATTAACGAACCATACCGAAGTAATCATTTGTTTTAATTTCCCAATCCCAACCTATTCATCCCATGAAGTAAAACTAGTAATACTTCATATCTAACACAACAGTGTTATCGGTAAATTCAATTACCATTTCACGTTCAAATCTAATTAAAGATTTAACTATCGCCTGGAGCAAAACTGGTGATACTCCATTCTGAATAACCGATTCGACGATAAGTCGAAGATGATGACGGCGGTCGAAGACCGGAAGTCTTCACATCGTTTATGTGATTACTGATGATCTTGATTGGGTTGTACACCCAAGAAGAGGGAATCTGCTGGTGGTCGTCCAGACGTACTTGGAGATCGATGGATATACGGGGTACTAGGTGCCTCCGGTTTCGTTCAGACCAAGAACGAACTTGTAAATGGACTGTGTGTCTGACATTGGATTTTAGTCTGTGTGGTTGATTTCTATTAAATATATATCTGTTTGGCGGCAGAGAATTTATTCTCTTGCTTAACGCCCTTCTCTAAGACGTACGAGCTCAGGGGTTATATACTGATGGATATCAAATGCATAGAGTGAATTGCCTGTGTGTCATGCATAAGTGGAAAATGATCAAGGCTTCTGTTGAAAAGCAAAGTCTTGTGGTTGATGATCGAAGCACGGCCTTTGTGGTGTAGCTTTGTGTAACGTTTGATTCACGAGCTTCACACCCGGTATGAACCAAAAACGGGAGAGGACCTCAGGGAGGACATGCGTTTCTTTCTAGTTAGAAGTGGCGTCAGTGGTTTTACACGCCCTGACGAGTTTGACTTATGTGGTTGTTGCTGTTGCGAGGCGCCTCGGTTAGATCGGATGATCCGGGTCCGATGGAGCCATTCGTTGGCTCATTTACGCCCCATAGGGCGGGGAAACGCAGTGTTCAGGCATTTTAATCCACATCGGTGGACCGACCCTGTCGCTCCAAGGGCCCACCTGAGTCTAGGTCCTGAGGCTCAGGCTAGAGACTCTCGAATCGGTTGAGTTGCCTCGGTTCATAGATGGAAATCCAAATTCCAAATACGTGACATTTGCGGTTTTAATTGTAGAACTAGTATGGCGACATGATATATGGTACCCATGCCGCCTATGATTGATACTTATGATTTGAAGATTGTTTTATACACTATACACTGATAATAGTATCAAATGATTTGTTTTAAAACGTATCAAGCATTCTTTGGCTGTTATAAGGGAAAACCCTATCCCCCAGCTTGCGTTGCATTGTGTGATAGGACCTGGGTCTTATAACAGCTTCATTTTTCTCTATTTAGCATTGCGCTGTTTGTTTTATGCACTGGTATTCTTGGGAGGAAACCTGTTCTGTGTTATACGGCGTGGTCCCTTGATTCACCTAACTTTAAAATAAAGATTATTAACTGTTTTAGTTCTCACACCAGTCCCATGACTGACCTGGAGTTTATTGTTTTAACCTAAACTCTGGGTTCCCTTATTTTGACACGGGCAGCTAGTAGTTTTGGTTTTGCAGATTTATATTCACAAGATCCTGGTTTACAGCTGGAATGATATCCGGAAAGCTTTGTATCCGTATGTCTCTTCTAGTTGTGTATTGTATTATTTTCCGCTGCTATGTATTTAAATCTCTGATATTTCTGTGTAATATTTATTCATACTCTGTATATTCTTGTATTCTGATGGAATTATTGTAATATACAATGAAATGTTCTTCCGTCTGCGTTCTAGTTTGTCGTGTTCTCAAAACAATCAGGCGTTTCGAACGGTCTGGGTTGGTTTAGCGACTGATTCAGATCGAGCGAGATTCCATGTTGTCACAGTGTGTAACGATAACGAATTTTGTCCGGACCTGATCGATCGCTAAATCGACCAAGACCATTCGAAACCCGTATACGCTAACTCTGGGTATACAACACATCAGAACAAATAACAGAAGACTTCTATAAACATCATAATAATGTTACATCAGAGTACAGAATATCAGAGTATATCGAAAATAATACACAGCAGAAGATAAATTTACATAAATGTAATACAATGCACAGCGGAAATATAAACTACACAGCAGAAGACAGTAAATGTCTGGACACAGCTTAAAGCTTCAATCCAGAATCCTGCTCAATACATCTGCAAAATAAAACTACTCGACTGCCCGTGTGGAAAATAGGGGCACCCGATTCGCAAGGGAAAAGCAAACTACAGGTCAGTCATGGGACTGGTGTGAGAAACTCTAACAGTTATAATTAACTTATTTAATAATATGGTATATCACGGGACCACGCCGCTAACGCGGAACGGGTTTACCCCCATGAATACCAGTGTATAAACAACAATCAATATAGATATATGGATCTACTATGCATCAATCAACATGCAATATCCCAATCTACCCACTTAGATTAATCACTACACTTAGATTTTCTAAATCCAATTCAATTTACAGAAATGATTCCTTTGGATTTTATTCCCGATTTCTTATTTCAAATCATTTGAAATACATATCTAACTTTCTATATCAAAGTAGATTTCACTTCGGGGTCTCAAATCAAATCGTCTGGAAATATGAATTCCAAAACATAACAATTCATACAAACAAGTATGCAACCAAATATCGTCCTCCCCATCGACAAGGCAAAGGGTACGCACCTTGCAACTCGATATATAAATGTGCACCTACCCCCACATAGGAGTAGGCTACACCGACGATGCACCTCCCACACATGGAGAGCATACACCGCCCTCTCACCCATACTTTTAGTCTCAAGGTTACCCGAATCTTTAGCCACATACTAAATCATTTCATATCCCGAAGTAGGGAAAATCATTTCACAACATAATAATCACAAGTACTTTCAAAATATAGTACTTCACATCAGTAATTCACGCATATGATCAGTCACTATTAATCACATAACCTTTGAGCTCGTACGTCTCAAAGAAGGGTGTTAAGCAAGAGAATAAATTCTCCGCCACCAAACAGATACATCATCAATAACAACTAATCGAATATGCGATGAACCACAATGTAACATATAATACATTTCTAAATCACTTTAGAAATCATCGGGTTTTGGGCCTCAAAATAAAACATTTTTATAAAACATTCCCTGTCCAAAATCGGGAATACATTTCTTTTCACTTAAGAAAAATATCATTTTACAATCATTCATTAAATTTGAAATGAACACAACATCGCTAAACACCTTATCGTCAAATCGTGAAGTGTTTCACAAGGCGTTAGCACACAGATATTTTCAACCCAACCCAATGCTAAATGTAAAAGCATATTTTGCTCATAAACTGGTCGAGCACAATCCAAACAATCAATCAATCAAATTTGACATTAAATATAAGGTTTTGAATAGAGATAGTATCGACTTATATTCAACATCAAATCCTGAAACCAACAGATATCATATCGGGAATAACGATATCGATATCTTCCAAATTCCCATCACAATATCTGTATAATCACGGAATCCAATATCGAAAATATCCAAAGATAATTTCAATTTAAATCTAATCCAATTTATTTATTTATAACCATTGGATTATTTTTCTAGTTAATAACTAGTTCATTTCGATAAAAATATATTTTTATCTTTTCAAATATGGAGTTTTTCATCCCAATTCTTCACAAATCATTTCTTATGATTTTACACAAATTATCGATATTTTTAATAATTTTATCAAGGCCCATACAATCGGTTTCCATCAACGGTCATCGAACTGCACTTACAGCGACCTTTTCCAAATTTGATTTGGACATAATTCCAAATCCAATCGTTAAATTTCAAATCTCTAATATTCGTTAGAAAGCTCTTTTCGATACGAACCCAACGGTTCCAGTTTCAGGAAAATCCGACGGTCCGATCTCCCGTAATGTCCATTCGAAGTTAATGGTCGAAATTCGGGAACTGCCGCAGCGCGGCGCGTTCTATTCAGGCCATTATATTATATATATAATATATATTTCATCGATTTCTATTTAAAATGAATTTTATAAATCGTTTTAAATTCCTTTTCAAATCGATTTCAACTTCTTATTTCAAATTCAAATCAAAATTGAATTTTTCCTTATAAATTCGTTTTAAATTCATTTCAATTTGATTTCAATTCGTTTCAATTCGAATTCAATTCTATTTCAATTCTATTTCATTTCAGTTTCAATTTGATTCAATTCATTTCGAATTCATTTTCTATTCAGTTCAATTCGAATTCATTTCCTATTCAATTCAATTCGAATTCATTTTCTATTCAATTCAATTCGAATTCATTTTCTATTCAATTCAATTCGGATTCATTTTCTATTCAATTCAATTCGAATTCATTTTCTATTTTATATCAAAATCGAATATTTCATATACATGACAATTTTATACAGTGTATATATATATGTTAAAAATTATATTTTTAACAATCAAACCATTTTCACATTTCATATATATATATATATGTACATATATCATTTTCATTTCTTATATACATGTTATTTCACTTCGCTATATATATAAATTTCACTTCTATAAATATATATATATATATATATTTCACTTCTCTATATATATGAATTTCACTTCTCTATATATATGAATTTCACTTCGCTATATATATATATATGTATATATATTTCACTTCTATATATATATGAATTTCACTTCGCTATATATATATATATTTCACTTCTCTATATATATGAATTTCACGTCGCTATATATATATATATTTCACTTCTATATATATAATTTCACTTTTCTATATATATAATATTTTCACTGATCATTTCATATATATAATATATCATTTTCATTTCATATATACATCGTTATTTTCACCTTCAATATATACGATATTTACACTTTTCAATATATACGATATTTTCACCTTTCATATATACGATATTTTCACTTTTCATATATACGATATTTTCACTTTTCATATATACGATATTTTCATTTTCAATATATACGATATTTTCATTTTCAATATATATATTTCATACACTTCTAATATATATAATATTTTTTCACATCAATTTTGACACAGAATACAACCAAACAAACAAGTCGTCCATGGTCTGTGGACGACGGGGAACAGTTCATATATGCAGTTATGAAATAAATAACTGAACAGAAAATTTAAAGTGAGAGAATTCTCACATTGATTGGTTTTAATTTCTGAATTCCTGTTCGCATTCAAATTTACTTGAAATTCTAAAGTGCTCCATTTCCGTTCTGGTTTGTTCCATGGGGTAGATATCTTCACCACGATCCCAACGGATCTGAAATCGCTGAAATTCGATCTCGTATGAAGGAGATATCGCATTTTACATGTTAATTACAATTCGAGGTAATTAATTATTAAATAAAAAAAATTAACCCACCCTAATTACATCTCCACGTCTTCATCTTCCAGGCGATTCCCAGGCCTCGCTGAAACCCTTGAACCCAACCACGCACGAGAAAAATCCGCCACTGCTCGCTCTACATCGCGCCGCACAGTCATCGGAGGTCGGCCCTCGGAAGAACACGTCGCCCCCTACCTACGCCTGGCCACCACTACGAGCTCGAGGGCTCCACTCCCTCTAGAAACCACCATGAACGAAGGTTCTTTGAGCACGAAAATCTAGAAATCCGCAACCTAAGATCCGATCACAGCCGTTGATTCTAAAGAGCTCTGAGGCCTCTTCGATTTACCTTTGGGAATTTTGAATTTCATTGAATGATTTAGGAGGTCGGAGGAGGCGAATATGGGATGATATCGTCCGCTGAAGGAAGAGAACGGCGGCTGAGTTGGTTACGGGCCCTAGGGTTTAGTTTATATAGAAAATTATATTATATTATATTATTTAATATTATTTTTAATTCAAAAGCACTTGTTAATTGGTACCAACTCCAAATCAAACCCAACGACTGTCGCCCCTAGCTAAACACCCCCATTTCGAACACAATGGGATATGTTTCGTAAGCCAATTCGACTGTTTCAGTCAGTTTTCATTTAAATAAAAATATAATTCTTTATATTTTTAATTTGAACATACATTTTAATTTACCGGGGTCACATACTGACTCTAAAAATTCTACAAAAATTATTTCTAGCTTTGTATTGACGATACGGTCCTAACAAAACAAATTTCGTCGAATTCTGAGACCGTTTGAAAAATGACCATTTTCTAGTCGATCAAATTTAACTGTAATTGACCAAAACACGTTTTCCTTTGCCACGCTCACATACTAGCTTCAAAATTACGAAATTTGAAACCTAGCAATAATTTGACATCACGGATCCAACAAAAGTGGTTTCGTCGAAATCCGAGGTCGTTTGCAAAATGGCTATTTTTAAGGGCCTGAATTCCATAGCGACTATTCAGAATTTTAAACTGGACGTATCTTTTGATTCCCGCTATGAAATTTTGATTTCTCGGATTCGTTGGAAAGATATTCTCGATTAGATTCAAATATTTTTAGTTTCACTAAAATCCGGTTTATTTTGAATCCTGTACATCCATTTGAAGTTTGAAATCGAATTATCGAACTACCGCGCCATTTTCAATTCCTTTTATAAATATAAATAAATATTTATATTCTATCGTTGATTCAAACGAATATATACGTTCGAATTATATTCAAAATAAATTTCTCGTCGATATTATTTAAAATAATTCATTTTAAATAATCAAAATTCGCTAAAATTGCCAAAATAAAAATTTTAAACTGGCCCAGAATTCTGGGTTATTACAATCTCCCCCACTTAAAACTTTTCGTCCCCAAAAAGGAACAAAGCCGAAAGTGGTTTGATTAATCAGCTCTACGTTCGATCTGGCTTCCATTCTCCAACTTTTCAGTTTCTGAGAATTTTCAAATTTTCAAAAATTTGGCTAACATCCTAAATTTTCAAAAAAATTCGCCATAACCTCCCCTGCACCGGGAGCACGGGAAAATCCCGAAATTGCCATACAGGCCTTCTGATCTCAAAAAAGAAAAAGAAAAAGCCAAGCGGCTAGCCAATCGACTCATAAAATCATCATCACCCAAACAAAACAGTAAATTGTGATAAATATGTACCTATTTGTCGGGCAAACAAATTTTATTCTCTGCTCTAGCCTCCTTGCTATGACCTGTTCAATGTAAGTATATGTATATGCAAGCAAATGTGACCAATTTTCAATATAATTCAATATTTGATACAATTAGGCGTAATGGTTCAAAATTATCAATTCAATATTCTGATTAGTTGAACTAATAGTCACACAACACAATCAGCAATCAATTTGTTGATTAAATTTTCAAATATATAATTTTATAATCAAAAATCAAATTTTCAAAGACCGGATTATATATATAATCACAAATACGTTATATATAATCATATTACTCTCAACTCATTCTGAGGCGTTTCTAACCCCATCTCTCAAACGAGTTACTCATTCTAGAATACTACTGATTCTATCTCTAATGAGAATTCTTCTATAGGATATTACTAATCCTACCTCTGATGATTCTTTTGTTCAGTTCTAACGAGTTGTACCCCAAAGATTTGAGTTAACCAAAGCTCTGATACCACGTGTAACGATAACGAATTTTTCCCGGACCTGATCGATCGCTAAATCGACCAAGACCGTTCGAAACCCGTATACGCTAACTCTGGGTATACAGCACATCAGAACAAATAATAGAAGACTTATATAAACATCATAACAATGTTACATCAGAGTACAGAATATCAGAGTATATCGAAAATAATACACAGCGGAAGATAAATTTACATAAATGTAATACAATGCACAGCGGAAATATAAACTACACAGCGGAAGACTTTAAATGTCTGTACACAGCTTAAAGCTTCAATCCAGAATCCTGATCAATACATCTGCAAAATAAAACTACTCGACTGCCCGTGTGGAAAATAGGGGCACCCGAGTTCGCAAGGGAAAAGCAAACTACAGGTCAGTCTTGGGACTGGTGTGAGAAACTCTAACAGTTATAATTAACTTGTTTAATATTATGGTATATCACGGGACCACGCCGCTAATGCGGAACGGGTTTACCCCCATGAATACCAGTGTATAAACAACATTCAATATAGATATATGGATCTACTATGCATCAATCAACATGCAATATCCCAATCTACCCACTTAGATTAATCACTACACTTAGATTTTCTAAATCCAATTAAATTTACAGAAATTATTCCTTTGGATTTTATTCCCGATTTCTTATTTCAAATCATTTGAAATACATATCTAACTTTCTATATCAAAGTAATTTTCACTTCGGGATCTCAAATCAAATCGTCTGGAAATATGAATTCCAAAACATAACAATGCATACAAACAAGTATGCAACCAAATATCGTGCTCCCCATCGACAAGGCAAAGGGTACGCACCTCGAAACTCGATATATAAATGTGCACCTACCCCACATAGGAGTAGGCTACACCGAAGATGCACCTCCCACACATGGAGAGCATACACCGCCCTCTCACCCATACTTTTAATCTTAGGGTTACCCGAATCTTTAGCCACATACTAAATCATTTCATATCCCGAAGTAGGGAAAATCATTTCACAACATAATAATCACAGGTACTTTCAAAATATAGTACTTCACATCAGTAATTCACACATATGATCAGTCACTATTAATCACATAACCTTTGAGCTCGTACGTCTCAAAGAAGGGTGTTAAGCAAGAGAATAAATTCTCCGCCGCCAAACAGATACATCATCAATAGCAACTAATCGAATATGCGATGAACCACAATGTAACATATAATACATTTCTAAATCACTTTAGAAACCATAGGGTTTTGGGCCTCGAAATCCTTTCTGTTTTATAAAACATTTTTATAAAACATTCCCTGTCCAAAATCGGGAATACATTTCTTTTCACTTAAGAAAAATATCATTTCACAATCATTCATTAAATTTGAAATGAACACAACATCGCTAAACACCTTATCGTCAAATCGTGAAGTGTTTCACAAGGCGTTAGCACACAGATATTTTCAACCCAACCCAATGCTAAATGTAAAAGCATATTTTGCTCATAAACTGGACGAGCACAATCCAAACAATCAATCAATCAAATTTGACATTAAATATAAGGTTTTGAATAGAGATAGTATCGACTTATATTCAACATCAAATCCTGAAACCAACAGATATCATATCGGGAATAACGATATCGATATCTTCCAAATTCCCATCACAATATCTGTATAATCACGGAATCCAATATCGAAAATATCCAAAGATAATTTCAATTTAAATCTAATCCAATTTATTTATTTATAACCATTGTATTATTTTTCTAGTTAATAACTAGTTCATTTCGATAAAATATATTTTTATCTTTTCAAATATGGAGTTTTTCATCACAATTCTTCACAAATCATTTCTTATGATTTTACACAAATTATCGATATTTTTAATAATTTTATCAAGGCCCATACAGTCGATTTCCATCAACGGTCATCGAACTGCACTTACAACGACCTTTTCCAAAATTGATTTGGACATAATTCCAAATCCAACTGTTAAATTTCAAATCTCTAATATTCGTTAGAAAGCTCTTTTCGATACGAACACAACGGTTCCGGTTTCAGGAAAATCCGACGGTCCGATCTCCCGTAATGTCCATTCGAAGTTAATGGTCGAAATTCGCGAACTGTCGCAGCGCGGCGCGTTCTATTCAGGCCATTATATTATATATATAGTATATATAATATATATTTCATCGATTTCTTATTAAAATGAATTTTATAAATCGTTTTAAATTCCTTTTCAAATCGATTTCAACTTCTTATTTCAAATTCAAATCAAAATTGAATTTTTCATTATAAATTCGTTTTAAATTTCATTTTAATTTGATTTCAATTCGTTTCAATTCGAATTCAATTCTATTTCATTTCAATTTCAATTCGATTCAATTCATTTTGAATTCATTTTCTATTCAGTTCAATTCGAATTCATTTCCTATTCAATTCAATTCGAATTCATTTTCTATTCAATTCAATTCGAATTCATTTTCTATTCAATACAATTCGGATTCATTTTCTATTCAATTCAATTCGAATTCATTCTCTATTTTATATCAAAATCGAATATTTCATATACATGACAATTTTATACAGTGTATATATATATGTTAAAAATTATATTTTTAACAATCAAACCATTTTCACATTTCATATATATATATATATATGTACATATATCATTTTCATTTCATATGTACATGTTATTTCACTTCGCTATATATATAAATTTCACTTCAATATATATATATATATGTATATATATATATTTCACTTCTCTATATATATGAATTTCACTTCTCTATATATATGAATTTCACTTCGCTATATATATATATATATATATTTCACTTCTCTATATATATGAATTTCACGTCGCTATATATATATATTTCACTTATATATATATAATTTCACTTTTCTATATATATAATATTTTCACTGATCATTTCATATATATAATATATCATTTTCATTTCATATATACATCGTTATTTTCACTTTCAATATATACGATATTTTAACTTTTCAATATATACGATATTTTCACCTTTCATATATACGATATTTTCACTTTTCATATATACGATATTTTCACTTTTCATATATACGATATTTTCATTTTCAATATATACGATATTTTCATTTTCAATATATATATATTTCATACACTTCTAATTTATATAATATTTTTTCACATCAATTTTCACACAGAATACAACCAAACAAACAAGTCGTCCATGGTCTGTGGACGACGGGGAACAGTTCATATATGCAGTTATGAAATAAATAACTGAACAGAAAATTTAAAGTGAGAGAATTCTCACATTGACTGGTTTTAATTTATGAATTCCTGTTCGCGTTCAAATTTCCTTGAAATTCTAAAGTGCTCCATTTCCGTTCTGGTTTGTTCCATTGGGTAGATATCTTCACCATGATCCCAACGGATCTGAAATCGCTGAAATCCGATCTCGTATGAAGGAGATATCGCATTTTACATGTTAATTACAATTCGAGGTAATTAATTATTAAATAAAAAAATTAACCCACCCTAATTACATCTCCACGTCTTCATCTTCCAGGCGATTCCCAGGCCTCGCTGAAACCCTTGAAACCATCAACGCACGAGAAAAATTCGCTACTGCTCGCTCTACATCGTGCCGCACAGTCATCGGAGGTCGGCCCTCCGAAGAACACGCCGCCCCCTACCTACGCCTGGCCACCACTGCAAGCTCGAGGGCCCCACTCCCTCTAGAAACCGTCTTGAACGAAGGTGCTTTGAGCACGAAAATCTAGAAATCTGCAACCTCAGATCTGATCACAACCGTTGATTCTAAAGAGCTCTGAGGCCTCTTCGATTTCCCTTTGGGAATTTTGAATTTCATTGAATGATTTAGGAGATCGGAGGAGGCGAAAATGGGACAATATCGTCCGCTGAAGGAAGAGAACGGCGGCTGAGTTGGTTACGGGCCCTAGGGTTTAGTTTATATAGAAAATTATATTATATTATATTATTTAATATTATTTTTAATTCAAAAGCACTTGTTAATTGGTACCAACTCCAAATCAAACCCAACGACTATTGCCCCTATCTAAACACCCCCATTTCGAACACAATGGGATATGTTTACGTAAGCCAATTTGACTGTTTCAGTCAGTTTTCATTTAAATCAAAATATAATTCTTTATATTTTTAGCTTGAACATACATTTTAATTTACCGGGGTCACATACTGACTCTAAAAATTTTACAAAAATTATTTCTAGCTTCGTATTGACGATACGGTCCTAACAAAACAAATTTCATCGAATTCTGAGACCGTTTGAAAAATGGTCATTTTCTGGTTGATCAAATTTAACTGTAATTGACCAAAACACGTTTTCCTTTGCCACGCTCACATACTAGCTTCAAAAATTACGAAATTTGAAACCTAGCAATAATTTGACATCACGGATCCAACAAAAGTGGTTTCATCGAAATCCGAGGTCTTTTGCAAAATGGCTATTTTTAAGGGCCTGAATTCCATAGCGACTATTCAGAATTTTCAACTGGACGTATCTTTTGATTCTCGCTATGAAATTTTGATTTCTCGGATTCGTTGGAAAGATATTCTCGATTAGATTCAAATATTTTTGGTTTCACTAAAATCCGGTTTATTTTGAATCCTGTACATCCATTTGAAGTTTGAAATCTAATTATCGAACTACCGCGCCATTTTCAATTCCTTTTATAAATATAAATAAATATTTATATTCTATCGGTGATTCAAATGAATATATACGTTCGAATTATATTCAAAATAAATTTCTCGTCGATATTATTTAAAATAATTCATTTTAAATAATCAAAATTCGCTAAAATTGCCAAAATAAAAATTTTAAACTGGCCCAGATTTCCGGGTTATTACAGGTCCCATACCTTGTCATAGTTGGAATCCAATCTCCAATAAGCGCCCTACGGTTTTTGATTTTATACTATATATGTAGAGCGTGAGATGCAAGCGTTCTACTATTTGGTTATTTACTTGATTAGACATTATTATAATATCACTGGATTTTGATATCAAGATATTTTGGGTTATAGTAAAGTAAAAACCATCCATGTTTTTGTGTGGGTTGGTCTTACTATTATCCTTTTTTTTCAAAAGGATTTTGAAAGTTAAACCGTATGGTTGGAATTTACTCACACCAGTCCCATGACTGACCCAGAGTTTATTTTGTTTGTTTTCCCTAAACCCAAGTCGGTGCCCAAATTTGTATGGGCAGTCAAGTGTTTCAGGATTTTACAGATACACTTGGAGGAGCTAAAGGCAGAAGGTTTCACCGTTAGTATTTAGAGATTATTTCCGTTGTGATATGATGTATTGTACTCTGATAATGGTATGTCTATACAATACAGTTTGTATTTCAAAGTTATGTTATATAATACATTTTATTCGTTCCGCTGTGAGATTCGTGTTTACTCTGATTCTACTCAGTTGTGTTCTTCTTCTATTCTCTTAGTTATTTCTTATCTTTCTCATCCTCTTATTTCTTTCTATTAATGATCTGAATTTTCGTGCACTTTGAGTTGAATGTGTAGGAAATTTATCAGCTCAAATTGGCACGGATTTTCGGGTCGTTACAAGTCTGCTGTTATTGTTCTATTTTGTTGTATTCCCAGAGTTAATGTATTCGGGTTTTGAACGGTCTTGGTCGATCTAACGATCGATCGGGTCGGGCGAAATCCAGGGCCATTACAACATGCCAAAATTCAAAACACACGGAACATGGGACTAAAATAAACATGTATAAATAAAGTTATATCTTTTCCCCGCATGTAAAGAAATTAAAGCATCGAGAGGATACTTGTCCATTTAGTTTACGCGTGCCTCTCCTTTCATCTTCCCACTATTTTAAATTTCTGTAAAAAGACTCCTTCTCCCCAACTTTCAAGCTCCAACTATTCATCAAAAAAAAACAAGCGAACTAAACTCTCGCCTGTACGTATACCGCTACCCTTCGCATGCAAAGACCAAACTCCCCTTTCATGATTTACATTCCACCACACCAAACACCACTCCTTCCATATTTTCAGCCAAAATTAAACTAATTTTTTTGCCCTTAATTTGCACCGCCGCTATCACTGTTACCTCCTCCAACATGAAGCTCGCATGAACTCGGACTCATCTTTCTTCTCACGAAAGTACTCATCTCCTCTCCCCATACTGCTCTTCATGTGCCATCCCATTTGAGCCTCAGCTCCATCCTCCCAGTCCGCCATTTACATGGGAAAAAAATTACAAAACGTGAATATTGCATGGATTCAGTCCAGCTCTGACTGTGCGTATACATGTGTGATGCGCATGTATTGGTTATAGAGAAAAAAGGAGACCTTTGTTCTTTCTTTCTTTTTTAAATAAAGAAAGGGACGAAGAGAATCTAGGAGAAGAAGGAAAAGAGGGTGAACGTAAGAAGCGTAGGAGTCTGGAAACGAAGACAGAAGTATAACCTTACCATTTGGAAAGCAATTCTGGTGAGAACACTGGAATTTAATTTATTACTTAATATGATTTAAATTTATGATATACGTAGTTAATGGATGTGGTAATGAATGGTAATTGGTTGCATGAATGGTTAATCACTGGTTATGGAACAATATTAATGGACAATATTGCCATTTGAATATGTATGCGACGTTGTAATGGTTACCAATAAATACATATCGAAATGCATTAGTGTTATAACGCGAGTTTGAAAATTGTTGTTGTGCGCATGTAAGATATGGACAACTAAATTGATAATTATGGCATGCGATATTGTATTTAATGTGATGATCGTGAACGAGTATGGTTGTCGATATAAACCATATATTGATATGTGTTAGTGTACAATGCATATTGAGTAGTTATCGGTCATATGGTTGCATGGATGGTTGTAAATGTGTTAGTATATTCGAGTGTCATGTTGATTTTCGTGGAATTGCAGTAAATAGTTTAGTTAATTTCCATTGATTAAAGAAGATTTGATATTAGTTGACTGGGTTAAAGAATACTTATGATGATATTGTACAAATTTTAAAAAATTATTGATTAAATAATATTTTGATATCTTAAAATGTTACTATTTTATCTATGTTGAAATGTTTAATATTATTTTATAAATCAAATAGTAATTTGAGTGATACTTTACCTAATTATTAAATTTATGAGAATGATATCATATAATGTAAATCAAATATCATTTTGCAAGTTAAATATTAAGTTAAGGATGATCTTTTAGTGAATTAATTATTATCTTATAAATTAAGTACGGTGTATAATATAAATTTGAAACGTAAATTATAATACAAATCAAAATTTGATGTAGCATTATAACTTATTTTGGAAGTTGCCTTGAATTTGTATTATTTGATTTTGAATATAATCGAAATTTTAAATAACAATGTACTTAAGATTTTGCTTCGATACAACTTGAATTTAAATTATTTGGATTTGAGACCTAAGTCAAGTTATAAAATAGTTTGAAATAATATTCTAAAATTGTTTGAAAGGATTTTTAAACTTGCATTATTTCGTTATGAAATTGGATATAAGTTTGGAGAAATATTTATAATAATATATTATAAGTTGCATTGAAGAATAAATTGAATTTGAAGTTTAAGTAAAGAATGAAACTTAAGTATACGGGTTAACAAGTAGGTTTGTTCGGTTACTAGTTCTAGAATAGTAAACGGCGTGTGTAACTAAGGCAAGGGATGCAGCAACTAGGGCGCTGAACTTACCTAGCCAACGTTTACTTATCTAATTTAGTAAAAGAGCAAACTGGAAGTGAATCTCGAATATTGTGAAATGGTAACTATAATAAATAATTTTCCAATTTAAAATTTGGTTAAATTGGATGAAAGTGATCTTTAGATATTTAATATAAGTTCGGTAGATGATGGCTAATAATATTTAAGGAATTAAACGGTGGAAATATCGTAATTCTGCTTATAGTATCAGTTTAATATGGAAACATATATTTGATATAAGAAGCTTCGACTTCTAACCAATTGTACATCTAATATAAATCGTTTTGATTTAACTTGGAAGATACGATGATAACTTTGTTTTACCCGAATAAGGCTTAGGTCAATTATGGAAGTTAGCACCAAACTAAGTGAACGGAAGTAAATAGATGAATGTATTTGGAATTGATCAGATTAACTCAAGATTTTCAGAACCAATGCTCTTCGAATATAAATATACATTTAAGTCATCGACGTGGAAAGGAAACAATCCTAGTTAAAGTATTTTGCATATTTATAATAGGTTTCAACTATTTAATACATGGTATGTTAAGTTCAAAAATATTTAAATAAACTTATTTGATTTAAAAATATGTATATGTTTAAAAATATTCTATTTGTATACTTCTTCAGAGTTTAATATACACTAAGTAATTATTTTAACCCTTTCTATTTTAAAGTTAATTTATATTTATATATAAAATTAGTTTATAACGAATGTATTATTTCAATCATTTTATTAGTTAAATTGGGAATTGTTTCAGTCCTGAATCCTTTGATTCGAATATAATGAATCCATGTTCAACGAATTTGAATTAAAGAATTATTGTTAGTCGTGATCCTTGATTTATAAGTGATGGTTCAGAAGTAAAGAGTTAAGAGAAAACTATTCGAATTTATATCAACGATCATTTTAAATTTAGCAAGACTTAAGTTGTGAATATATATTTATAATTTAAAGAACTAAATTTGAAATGTGTATTCCATATGAAGCGCCGGTTATTTGGAAGGACTGGGATCGGAATTTACTTTCCGAAAACCATTCCAAATAATTGTACGACGAAATAAATAAAGACGTATAAATGGCAACTAAAGACCATGGTTTTTCACATCGAACGGGCTGCCTGCTGATTTGTTTCTTTACTGAATAGCTACAGTTGAGAGATGACCTTACTACCGGAGTGGTAGAAAGTCCGCACGTATTTGGAGAACTTTCGGAATGCAAGGGCCTTTGCGCTCAAACTTGAGTCATGAAACAAGGCGCCTTCGGTTTCGTTTGAACCCGGAATGAACTCATATGGATGTGTGTCTGACGCTGTATCATATAGTGTATTAAATGATTATTACCGAACATATTTCTTTTTGGTGATGGGAATTTATTCCCTTGAGTAAAAGTCATTTAGTCAGTGATTATCAGTTGTAAATTATGAAATGACAATGTGGCATGCGAAGTGCTGCAGTTTATGAAATGATTCAAACATGGTTTAGTTTAAGAGCGTAGCTTTGTGGTACTAAACCTCGCGAACCTCACAACCTGAAATGATGGGAAACGGGTGGTTAGGTTGTATATAATACTTAATCTTTGTTGAAACTTGAAAGCTTCGGCGGTGGAACCACCTGTGAAACCTGAGGAAATAAAGTATATACGATGTCCGATGTCTGGATGAAAACTAGGATATATACTTCACACTATGTATTCGAGGTCCGTGCCTGGATGTTAACAGGGAGATACTTAGCTTCGTGTGCTCGATTGATCTTTCATGCTAGGAACCATCTTGTTGGAAACCCAATAACCAATATGAGCCTTTCGCTTTGTTTGTAAACTATATATGTAAGCATAGTTACTATGCTAGCTAATATTTGTAAATTTATTTACAAAATGTTTCGAAGTGTTATTAATAGTAATAATACACATCGTCGACATATATCATTGATTTGGCTATATAAGGCTAAAACTCGTCCATGTGTGCGCTAGCATTTGCATTTTGTTTGGCATGTTTGGGGCGAGCCTTGTAATAGTCTCATTTTTCTAAACTCACGTATGACTTATGCACTAGTAATCATAGGAGTAAACCCGTTCCGTATCATACGGCATGGTCCTGTAATTTACCTTAATAAAGTAAAATGTTTTATGTTCTCACATCAGTCCCATGACTGACCTGAAGTTTATTGTTCCTTCCTAAACTCTGGGTGCCCACAAATTTTCACACAGGCAGCTAGTGGTTTAGTTTTACAGTTACAGATCCTTGGAGCAACATTCGTAGCACTTTTTGGATTAGAGCGTCGAGCTAGAGTTGGAGTTCTTCCCCTATATTGTATTGTTTTCTCCCGCTGTAGTTTTCTTTTCTACTGTGCATTTTATTGTAATTATGATAATGTAAACTCTATTGTAATCAAATATTAAACAATAAAAGTTTATTTTATTCTGTTCTAATGTGTACTACCCAGCGAATCTGATTTTCAAACATCTGGAGTTGGTTTGAACATCGACTCGAGGCAGTTGAAAATTGGTCGTCACATGTGGTATCAGAGCTAAGGATGAACCCAACTCAAGGGGTATATTCATTAGTATCAGAATAATGGAGAGTGACTCGTTAGAGATAAGGTAATTAATGCCCTAGAATGAGTTTAAGAAGTATTTTGTATGTGAGGAAGGTTTTTAAAATTTAAAACAAACCAAAAAGGCTATACTTTAAATATAAAGAAAATACTTCGGAAATGGTTAAATTGGATAACTTGATTATGGATCTTAAGAATAAGACAAATAATCAAAAGAATAGTTGAATAGTCTAGAAAGGAATAAATAAAGATTAAAGAATTTGGTAGGATGGATTACACTAGATCCTGAAGAATTTAGTGAAAGATATAATGATATTATGGATGATTTTGAAACTAGTTGGGCGTATTTTGGAAATATAGATTATTTTGAAATTTAATAAACCATGTTAAGAAGTGTAATGGTTTTAATATAATTTATGATAAGAGTTTTGAGTAATTTATTTGACTTCAAGATTGGAGTATCAAGTATGTATGGATTTTGAATATACGCCTAGCTAACGTATATACGAAATCCAATATATACTAGATAGATATAGAATCACATTCTAGACACTGGAGGATAGTTCTGTTGATGATCCGGACATCATCAATAATTATTTTCAAGTTTCGAAAATGGGATGACTGTATGATTCCAATTGAAACATCGAGAAATACTTGAAACCGTTTACATAAGTGTTTTAAATTGTTTGGATGAATTCAAATAAGAGTTGATAAGGTAATATGAATTGGAATAAATAAGCGGAATTTAAATAAATTATGTTTTCATTATTTGTAGAATATAAACTGAATTTGCAAATGAATTATGATGAGTTGGGAATATTTATGAATCTAGAAAATTCGATAGACTTAAATTAAGAAGAATTTAATTGAGTTAGAATTTATCGACAATTTTGGACAGTCGATGGGTTTCGATAAATAATAGAGTTGAAATGATTTGAAAAACGATAGGGTTGGTAATCACTCAAGATGAGTTAAGAAAAGGAATATGTGAGAATGAGTTTGGAAAACAAAATGAATTAATAAACATGATTATATGAAATATGGTAATTTGGGAAAAGGGTGTAAGTTTGGAATTTGGAAGTAGAACAAAACTAGGAATTTGAAATGGAAAAAGGTGAAATTAAATAGCTTAAAATATTTTAGATTTGAATGGCCTTAAACTAATAAATCTTGAATATGTTAGGTAAATAATAAATACTTGAATACCTGATAAACAAATGGTGTAATTTGATTATAAAATATTTAAAATATATTTGAAATATAATTGTTTAAATATAAATAGGCTGGATAAATTTTGTGAATGTATAAAGGGTGAAGAACTAATGTGTATGAGTCCAGAATGAATTTATGGATGCTTAAGTTAATCGAAATTTTGGTACAATATTTCTATGGGTTTATTTTCTCATTAATTTAATTTGTTAAATGAAATATTAAAAATTTAAACCCTAATTCAAATTTTAAAAGGATTTTGGGTAAAATTATGAAGAAATAATACTAATTAGAGTAAGTGTGACAACCGAATTTGGATACCCTTTGAGCCGACCAAATACATCCCAAGTCAAACTCAAAGAACACAAAAACTCAGACGTCGAAGAAAGAAATTAGACGAAGAGAAAATATAAGATAGAAAAGTTAGAATAGAAGAAAAAGAAGAACATACACAAAATCAGAGTAAACACGAATCTCACAACGGAATGAATAAAATATAATAGGTATATAATCTTTTTTTAAATACAAACTAGAATTGAACTTACATACATCGTCAGAACACAATCATATATACAATACAGCGGGAATAAACTCTATATATCTATCGTTGAATTCTCCTACTCAAAGATCCTCTAGTAAATCTGAAAAATCCTGAGCTACTTGACTGCCCGTACAAATTTAGGCACCCAAGAGTTTAGGGAAAACATAGAAACATAAACTCTGGGTCAGTCATGGGACTGGTGTGAGTCACGATTTTAAAACGGTTTGAAGGTAGCTCACAAGACCACGCCGTAGAACACAGAATGGGTTTTTCCCTTATGAGACTCCACAACACTTGATTTAGCTTTTAAAACATTTCGAAAGAAAAGATAATCGTAAGATCGATCCACACATAAACACGGATGGTTTTTACCTTACGATAACCCAAAACACCTTTATATCAAAACTCTTTTGATATTATAACAGTGTCTAATATAAATAAATAACAATCTAGCAAGACGCGTGCATCTCACGTTCTGCATATATAGTATACAATCAAAACCGTTGGTGCTTATTGGATAATGGATTTCCAACTATGACAAGGTATGGAACCGCCTTCTGATAGTGTATCTCAAGAGAGGAATTCATTGGGTTCAACAAAAACATCTTGCAACCCGGCCACACATGACCGACCACTCATTTCTCTTGAGTGTATCGAATATATTATCACCTTACGGTTGGTACCAACATAACCGTTCTCGGGAAATACAAAAGCGAAAGAAGAAACAAATTGAATGTTCTTTAGATGATGACAATACACCCTATTGGGAGCAACCCATTTGGCTATGTTGCCTGCCCGATTTTTGTCATTTCCCGGTTGTGAGGCATAAGGTCAAAACTTACCTTTAGATATATCACGTCTTCATCCACTTTGAATGCCACATCGTCAACCCATCAAATCACAAATTGATTTCCCAAAAACCATAGGTATAAAGCTAAGAGAAACGAATTTCTCCGCCACCAAACATAGTTTTGAAGAGATCAACTTACGTGATCCGTTAGGCATACTCTGTCAGACATTCGTCCATACAAGTTGTCCAGGGACTGGACAAACCGCAGACACTATTCTGTAATTCTATCTTAGGCAATTTCTACCTAGGATTAATAAAACAGTCCTTGCCAAAACTCCATCTTCAATGGTCTTCAATTTGACTTCAAATTAATCAGCACCTAGGTCGAAACAAAGTGTTACTTGGATTTCATTGAGAAAACCAATCTTGATCTCTTTGAATCGATGAACATGATAATATTTTAGGGCCAAGCGATCAAGTCATCATATTCAAACAAATTCCAGTATTAATAATTTCAGCACTTATCTACACAATTCTAGAATTCAACGGTAGTGTGATATTATCTAAATAAACATGTAATGAATAAATTTAAAATGAACGAGTCTATTGGGTCATCCACAACATTATAATCAACAACTATCACACAGATCCATCACAATTCAATAATTCAAATAATCATCATTCATAAATTAGTTGATCTTGGAAATTGATATATCCAAATCATATCTATCTAAGATTAAATTCAGTTTAAGAATCCCATTTATTTTTATTGACTTTAACGGTATTGTTATAATCATAATTCAATATATACGACTTAAAAATATAAGGAATATTTCATTTCATTAGATAAGTAAATAATTCAATATATAATTATATCAAATATTATTTAAAAATATAAGTAAAAGATACTTTCCAGTAATGGCCCGAATTTCCATACTTTGAGTTGACTAATTACACCCACGTCCAACCCAAATTGCACAGAAATACAAATCATTATTAGAAAGAAGTTAGAGGATGAGAAATAGAAAGAAAGAAATATTAGAATAGAAGAGAAATGAAGATCACAAACTCACAGCGGAACGACTAAAATATATTAAATAACATAACTGTTGAAATACAAATCAGTAACTGTATATACATACCATCATCAGAGCACGATAGTTATTCCTAGAACAGTTATAAACACATGTTTCCAGATACAATATGGAACACAGTGGAAAATATGATAGTCTATAGCTAACTGGTAAAGCCTTCTGCTTCAAGCTCCTCCAAGTGAATCTGTAAAACCCCGACTACTTGACTGCCCATACAAATATGGGCACCCAAGAGTTTAGGGAAAACAAACAAAATAAACTCTGGGTTAGTCATGGGACTGGTGTGAGTAAACTCCAACCATTGGTTTAACTTTTAAAAATCCATTCGAAAGAAAAGATAATCGTAAGACCGATCCACACATAAACATGGATGGTTTTTACCTTACGATAACCCAAAACATTATTGTTATCAAATCCGGTGATATTATAATAGAGTCTACAACAAGTAAATAGAATCTAGCGGAACGCTTGCATCTCACGCTCCATATATAATATAAAATCAAAAATCGCAGGGAGCTTATTGGAGAATGGATTTCCAACATGACAAGGTATGGAACCACCTTCCGATAGTGTACCTCTAGAGGGGAATACACTGGGTTCAATAAGAACTTCTTGCAACCCGGCCCACACATGACTGACTACTCATTTTGCTTGAGTGTATCTAATCTATATCACCAACGGTTGGGATCAGCAACCGTTTCCCAAAAGGGACAGCATCGATAGATTAAAGAAGCAATTGGAATTTTGCTAGATAGGTGATTATACATCCTAATGGGAGCGACCCACATAGCCATGTTGCATGCCCGATTTTTGTCAATTCCCGATTGTGAGGCTTGAGGTTTGAATTATCTTCCAGAACATCTGGCCACCATTCACTTTGAATTCCACATCGTCAGATCCATCGGAAATCAGAAATTGATTCCCACAAAAATACTCAAAATGTTAGGCTAAAGAAGTTTCCCTTCTTTGCCACCAACTTCGTACGTTTGAAGGAATCAACGTACGTAATCCCTTTGGAAATACTCTATCAAACACTCGTCCTTACAAGTTATCCTGGGTCTGGACAAATCGAAGGCACCACTCTATTAATCCATCTTGGGCAATTTCTACCTAGGATTAGCAGAACAGCCCTTGCACTTTACTCCGTCTTCATAATCTCTTCAACATAAGTTGATTCGTAATGCTTATGCCAATACGGAGTGGTTTTCAGATATTAAATTTGATCCCGGTCTCTCCATATTGACAACGGAGGTATAAAATAAATCAAAACTTTGATAGTTGGTGATTTAACTATCAAAGAAACATCCATACAATCAACGGTCTTATTTCCAATTGAAAATTTGTAACAACCCGAAAATCTGGGGCAGTTTAAAATTTTTATTTTGGCAATTTTAGCGAATTTTGATTATTTAAAATGAATTATTTTAAATAATATCGACGAGAAATTTATTTTGAATGGAATTCGAACATATATAGTATATAGTTCGTCGTTAGAATATAAATATTTATTTATATTTATAAATAGAATTGAAAATGGCGCGGTAGTTCGGTAATTCGATTTCAAACTTCAATTGAATGTACCGGGTGCAAAACAATCCGGATTTTAACGAAACCAAAAATAATAGGATCTATTTGTGACTATCTTTCCAACGAATCCGAAAAATTGAAATTTCATAGCGGGAATCAAAAGATATGTCCAGTTGAAAATTCTGAATAGTCGCTATAGAATTCAGGCCCTTAAAAATGGAAATTTTGCAAACGACCTCGGATTTCGACGAAACCACTTTTGTTGGGTCCGTGATGTAAAGTTATTGCTAGATTCCAATTTTCATAATTTTTCGATTCAATATGTGAGCGTGGCAAAGGAAAACGCGTTTGACCGGTTTCAGTTGATTTTAATCGACTGGAAATTGGCCATTTTTCAAACGGTCTCAGAATCCGATGAAACTAGTTTTGTTAGGACCGTATCGTCAATACGAAGCTAGAAAATATTTTTCGGGAATTTTCCTAGTTAATATGTGACCCCGGTAAATTGAAATGCGCGTTCAAATTCAATATATAGAGTTATATGTTGATTTTAACAGAAACTGATCGAAACGGTCGAATCAGCTTACGATACATATCCCATTGTGCTCAGAATGGGGGTAATACGCTAGGGACGACAGTCGGTGGGCTTGATTTCGAGTTTGTGTTAAAAAGTTACCTTTTTGTAATTAAAATAATAAAATATATTTCAATAATTAAGTCAACTCCTCTATCTCTCTCTTACCTCCCTTATCGTTCATTACAGAAATAAAAAAACAAGAAAAAGGGGATTCCCAAATCGGACCCATCGCTAGCGCCTCCACCTACGCTCGTCGTCCGTCGCCTTGCTCCCACCGCCGCCCTCCATCGGCGCCTCTTCCTCCGTCGACTCCACCTCGCTCGCATCAAACCCCCTCTCGATCGACGAAGAAGCCCTATCTCGCCCCTCCGTTTGACAGTCGCCGCAACACCCCCTCCGACCACCTGTAGCGCAACCACTCCGACGTCCAAACTCCTCCCCCTTCGCAGCAAAATGAAACCTCCCTCCCCGACGTGAAGACCGAGGCCAACACCCCCTCAAAAGCCCCAACCTCCGATGAACGGCCACCGCAAACCCCTCCTCTCAGCAAACCCCCAGCGAAAGGTGATTTTAAATTTTCCTTTTTAAAATTCAGTTTTTATATAGTTAAAATTCAGTTTTTATATAGTTAAAATTCAGTTTTTATATAGTTAAAGTTCAGTTTTTATATAGTTAAAGTTTGAATTTTTATATAGTTAAAGTTTGAATTTTTATATAGTTAAAGATTAGATTTTTGTATTTGAAAAGGCGAAATCTTTATATTTGAAAAGGCGAAATCTTTATATTTAAAAAGGCAAAATCTTTATGTAGAGAATAGCGAAGTAAAAATTCGATTTTTATATATTGAATAGCGAAGTAAAAATTCGATTTTTATATATTGAATAGCGAAGTAAAAATTCGATTTTTATATATTGAATAGCGAAGTAAAAATTCGATTTTTATATATTGAATAGCGAAGTAAAAATTCGATTTTTATATATGTAGTGGCTACGGGCGAAGAAAGTGATAAGAGACGAGAACAGTGAAGATTTCCTGCATTAGAAGTGTCGTGGAGTTAGGATAGCTATCGGTGAGAACTTCTCACTCTTCAAATTAATTTTTCTGGTTATAAATATATACTAGGATGCAGACGGTGTATATTAGCACCCGACACCCGTCATCCACAGACCATGGATGGCTTGTTTGTTTAATTGTTTGGTTGTGTAGTTGGTTAAATTGTTTGGTTTGAATTGAATTTTTTGGTGAAATGAAATTGATTTGATTGATGTGTGAATGGCGTGGGCCTTTACTAGACCGGGGATAAGGCTAGGCCTTGTCCCGTTTCTAGTATCGTGCCGTTATGCCGCCGAAATTTTCTAAAAATAAAGATAACATTTTATTTAATAAATGAACCGAATAGAATATTCATAGGTTGAATAAAATAGTTTGATCGTTAAAAATATAATTTTTAACGTGAATGAGAATAAATAAATATTCATTTACAAACCGGACGGTTTGTTTATGTACACCTATTTGAAGGACATTGATTGGGACGATAAATTTTACACATCGCCCAACTGCACAAATAAAAATCTGTGTTTGATTGCTTGAAACCCCACACGGGTATTGGGATGATATATGACATACACTAATCCCAATAGTTAGTTGTATGTCGATCGATTGATTGACATACTGTTATAAGCGTTGAATATTTATATTTGATGCTTATACAGTGTAGAATGCACTTTGGATGATGGTTGATTATTCATCGTTGTTGATATACATGTGTTGTAGAAAATCCATATAATTAACATTATATGGTAATTAATTGAGCCTCATTCCAGTTTCGAAAAAGAAATATTTGAAATAGAATTGAAATAGAATTGAAATAGAATTGAAATCGTTTTGAAATGAATTCGAATGAATTGAAATAGAATTGAAATAGAATTGAAATAGAATTGAAATCGTTTTGAAATGAATTCGAATGAATTGAAATGAATTGAAATAGAATTGAAATAGAATTGAAATCGTTTTGAAATGAATTCGAATGAATTGAAATAGAATTGAAATTGAATTGAAATAGAATTGAAATAGAATTGAAATTGTTTTGAAATGAATTCGAATGAATTGAAATAGAATTGAAATAGAATTGAAATCATTTTGAAATGAATTCGAATAGAATTGAAATAGAATTGAAATCGTTTTGAAATGAATTCGAATAGAATTGAAATAGAATTGAAATCGTTTTGAAATGAATTCGAATAGAAGTTGAATAGAAATAAATTTGAAATGAAATTGAATTAATTTGAGATTCAAATGGAATTGAAAACGAATTTAAAACAATTTATAAATTTTGTTTTGAATTGAAATCGATGAAGTATATATTATATATATTATATATATTATATAATGGCCTGAATAGAACGCGCCGCGCAGCGGCAGTTCGCCAATTTCAACCATTGACTTCGAACGGATATTGCGGGAGATCCGACCGTCGGATTCTCCTAAAACCGGAACCGTTGGGTTCGTATCGAAAAGGGCTTTCTAACGAATATTAGAAATCTAACGGTTGGATTTGGAATTATGTCCAAATCAAATTTGGAAAAGGTCGCTGTAAGTGCAGTTCGATGGCCATTGATGGAAATCGACTGTACGGGCCTTGATAAAATTATTAAAAATAGTAATAATTTGTGTAAAATCATAAGAAATGATTTGGGAAGAATTGGGATGAAAAACTCCATATCTGAAAAGATAAAAATAGATTTTTATCGAAATGAACTAGTTGTGAACTAGAATTATAATTCTATTTTTTTTTAAATAAATAAATTGAATTTGAAAGGGTTTTAAAAATAACCAAAATTTCCAATGATTGCATTGGAGTGGATTTGAATCGAAATTGTCTTCGGAATATTTCGATGTTGGAACTCGTGATTATACGGATGTTGTTATGGAAATTTGAAAGATATATATTTATATCGTTATTTCCAATACGACATTTGTTAATCGTAGAATTTGATATTGAATATAAGCCGATATATTTTCTATTCAGAGCCTTGTATTGAATATCAAATGTGATTTGGGTTTGTCGTGAATGGTGTCTTCACTAACACTGTTCTTGAACCCAGTTGAGAAAAGATTAAATCTTTTTATTTAGATTTAATGAAGTGTACCAATTAAATAATATTTAATTGGAATTGAATTTATATTGATTTTTGGGTTTATCGTGGACAGTGTTTTAAATAACACTCGTTCTTTAACCCGATAATTAATGGAATGTGATTTTGGGTTTATCGTGAACTGTGTTTTAAATGACACTGATTCTTTAACCCAGTTAAAGATTAAAACTAAGTGGAGTTTTAATGAATCTTTAATTAGATTGAAATAATCGAAAATGGAGTATCACCAGTTTTACTCCAGGCGATAGTTAAATCTTCAATTAGATTTGAACGTGAAATGGTAATTGAATTTACCGATAACACTGTGGTGTTAGATATGAAGTATTACCAGTTTTCCTTCATGGGATGAATAGTTTGGGATTGGGAAATTAAAACAAATGATTACTTCGGTAAGGTTCGTTAATCCCGACTAGGTGAATCAAAATTCAAAAGAAGATTAAAGAATAAATTCAAGGAATTTATCTTTGATAAAAGTAATGGGAACCTTTCCCTATGAATGTGAAATTTAGAAACTAACTGTCGGTTAGCTAAGCAGAATGGTTTTCTGGATATTGATCTGATGTAGGTTTCGGCCTTCGGGGTTAATATTTGGGGAATTATTCTCTTGATTAATTTACGGTTAGTGACTGGTGAATTGGAATGAGGCGTATGTTGTGTTTGTGTAACACTTATTTAAAATATACGCGAGTTATTCGGGAAGACCGGGTTTATCCCATTCTGAATAACTGATACGACGATAAGTCGAAGATGAAGACGATGGTCGAAGACCGGAGGTCTTCACGTCGTTTGGGTGATTACTGATGATCTTGATTGGGTTGTACACCCAAGAAGATGGAAACAGTTGGTGATCGTCCAGACGTACTTGGAGATCGATGGATATGCGGGGTACTAGGTGCCTCCGGTTTCGTTCAGACCCAGAACGGACTTGTAAATAGACTGTGTGTCTGACATTGGATTTTTGTCCGTGTGATTGATCTCTATTAAATATATATCTGTTTGGCGGCGGAGAATATATTCTTTTGCTTAACGCCCTTCTCTGAGACGTACGAGCTCAGGGGTTATATACTGATGGATATCAAACGCATGGAGTGAATTGCCTGTGTGGCATGCCTAAGTGGCAATTGATCGAGGCTTCTGTTGAAAAGCAAAGTCTTGTGGTGATGATCAAAGCACAGCCTGTGTGGCACAGCTTTGTGTAACATGAATTCGGGAGCCTCGCACCCCGGTTGTGAACCAAAAACGGGAGAGGACATCAAGGAGGGCATGCGTTTCTTTCTAGCTAGGGTGGTGTCAGTGACCTACCAGCCCTGACATTTATATAGTTTTCACCTGTGTGGTTGTTGCTGTTGCGAGGCGCCTCGGTTTGATCGGACGATCCGGGTCCGATGGAGTCATTCGTTGGCTCATCTACGCCCCAAAGGGCGGGGAAACGCAGTGTTCAGGAATTTTAATCCACATCGGTGGACCGGCCCTGACGATCCAAAGGCTTGACTGAGTACTTGCCTGAGGGGCGGGCTAGAGCGTCTCGAATCGGTTGAGGACAATCTTTTGCCTCGGTTCATAGATGGAAATCCAATTTCCAAATACGTGACTTTGCGGTTTTATTTGTAAACCTATATATGGCGACATAGTGGCATGGGACGCTCATGCCGCCTATGATTGATATTTATGATTTGAAGTTGTTTTATACACTATGCACTTATTATAGTATCAAATGATTTGTTTTAAACGTATCAAGCATCCTTTGGCTGTTATAAGGGAAAACCCTATCCCCCGGCTTGCGTTGCATTGTGTGATAGGACCTGGGTCTTATAACAGCTTCATTTTTCTTTATTTAGCATTGCGCTATTTGTTTTATGCACTGGTATTCTTGGGAGGAAACCCGTTCCGTGTTATACGGCGTGGTCCCTTGATTTACCTAGCTTTAAAAATAAAGATTAACAACTGTTTTAGTTCTCACACCAGTCACATGACTGACCTGGAGTTTATTGTTTTAACCTAAACTCTGGGTGCCCCTATTTTTGACACGGGCAGCTAGTAGTTTTGGTTTTGCAGATTTATATTCACAGGATCCTGGTTTACAGCCGGAACGATATCCGGAAAGCTTTGTATCCGTATATCTACTTCTAGTTGTGTATTGTATTATTTTCCGCTGCGATGTATTTGAATGTAATTTAAATCTCTGATATTTCTGTGTAATATTCATTTATACTCTGTATATTCTTGTATTATGATGCATTGTTGTAATATACAATGAAATGTTCTTCCGTCTGCGTTCTGATTTTGTCGTGTTCTCAAACGATAGGGCGTTTCGAGCGGTCTGGGTCGGTTTAGCGACTGGTTCGGACCGAGCGAAATTCCTTTTCGTCACATTTGGTATCAGAGCTTTGGTTTACAAAGCTCAGAGAACAAGGCACCTTAGAACCATACGAAAGAATTCATCAGATATTGGATTAGTAATATCCAACGAGAATGACTCGTTAGAGATAGGATCAGTAGTATCCTATGACGAGTGTGAAGAGTATATTTTTAAAAATGAAACGAATTTTGTTTTGAAAATTTAAAATCAATTATTCGTATTTGATTATTTATTTCATATTGATTAGGACAATCCAATATATAAAGATTTTGCGTATGCGCCTAGCTAGCATGTATTCGAAGTTTTGATATATTGGATAGATATAGAGTTACACTCTAGTCACCCGGGGGTGATTCTGATGATTGATATATCATCATCAGAATTTATATTCGAGTGACGAACGTGTAATATCTATATATTTCTTATTGACTGGTGTGAGAACCAAAAAAATTAGATAGGGCCTATTGTTGTGATTTGGCATCAAAAACATGATTTTTGTATATGTATCAAAATTATGAATTTGAAACTCTAATTCACTAATTGATTGATGTTTGTGTTGTTGGTTTATTTGTTTGCTAATTTTTAGCCAATTAGCCTAATTGAATCACATATTGAATTATATTGAAAATTGGTCGCATTTGCTTGCATATACATATGCTTACATTGAACAGGTCATAGCAAGGAGGTTAGAGCAGAGAATAAAATTTGTTTGCCCGACAAATAGGTACATGTTTACCATAATTTACTGTTTTGTTTGGGTGATGATGATTTTATGAGCCTATTGGCTAGCCGCTTGGCTTTTTCTTTTTCTTTTTGAGATCAGAAGGCCTGTATGGCAATTTCGGGATTTTCCCGTGGCTCCCGGTGCAGGGGAGGTTATGGCGAAATTTTTCGAAAATTTAGGGTGTTAGCCAAATTTTTGAAGAATTTGAAAATTCTCAGAAACTGAAAAGTTGGAGAATGGAAGCCAGGTCGAACGTGGAGTTAATTAATCAAACCACTTTCGACTTTGTTCCTTTTCGGGGACGAAAAGTTTTAAGTAGGGGAGATTGTAACAACCTGAAAATCTGGGCCAGTTTAAAATTTTTATTTTGGCAATTTTAGCGAATTTTGATTATTTAAAATGAATTATTTTAAATAATATCGACAAGAAATTTATTTTGAATGGAATTCGAACATATATATTATATAGTTCTTCGTTAGAATATAAATATTTATTTATATTTATAAATAGAATTGAAAATGGCGCGGTAGTTCGGTAATTCGATTAAAAACTTCAATTGAATGTACCGGGTGCAAAACAATCCGGATTTTAACGAAACCAAAAATAATAGGGTCTATTTGTGACTATCTTTCCAACGAATCCGAAAAATCGAAATTTCATAGCAGGAATCAAAAGATATGTCCAGTAGAAAATTCTGAATAGTCGCTATAGAATTCAGGCCCTTAAAAATTGAAATTTTGCAAACGACCTCGGATTTCGATGAAACCACTTTTGTTGGGTCTGTGATGTAAAGTTATTGTTAGATTCCAATTTTCATAATTTTTCGATTCAATATTTGAGCGTGGCAAAGGAAAACGCGTTTGACCAGTTTCAGTTGATTTTAATCGACTGGAAATTGGCCATTTTTCAAACGGTCTCAGAATCCGACGAAACTAGTTTTTTAGGACCGTATCGTCAATACGAAGCTAGAAAATATTTTTCGGGAATTTTCCTTGTTAATATGTGGCCCCGGTAAATTGAAATGCGCGTTCAAATTCAATATATAGAGTTATATGTTGATTTTAACATAAACTGATCGAAATGGTCGAATCAGCTTACGATACATATCTCATTGTGTTCGGAATGGGGGTAATACGCTAGGGACGACAGTCGGTGGGCTTGATTTCAATTTTGTGTTAAAAAGTTACCTTTTTGTAATTAAAATAATAAAATATATTTCAATAATTAAGTCAACTCCTCTATCTCTCTCTTACCTCCCTTATCGTTTATTACAGAAATAAAAAAAAACAAAAAAAGGGGATTCCCAAATCGGACCTATCGCTGGCGCCTCCACCAACGCTCGCCGCCCGTCGCCTTGCTCCCACCGCCGCCCTCCATCGGCGCCTCTTCCTCCGTCGACTCCACCTCGCTCGCATCAAACCCCCTCTCGATCGACGAAGAAGCCCTACCTCGCCCCTCCGTTTGACAGTCGCCGCAACACCCCCTCCGACCACCTGTAGCGCAACCACTCCGACGTCCAAACTCCTCCCCCTTCGCAGCAAAATGAAACCTCCCTCCCCGACGTGAAGACCGAGGCCAGCACCCCCTCAAAAGCGCCAACCTCCGATGAACGGCCACCGCAAACCCCTCCTCTCAGCAAACCCCCAACGAAAGGTGATTTTAAATTTTCCTTTTTAAAATTCAGTTTTTATATAGTTAAAATTTAGTTTTTATATAGTTAAAATTCAGTTTTTATATAGTTAAAGTTTGAATTTTTATATAGTTAAAGTTTGAATTTTTATATAGTTAAAGATTAGATTTTTGTATTTGAAAAGGCGAAATCTTTATATTTGAAAACGCGAAATCTTTATATTTAAAAAGGCAAAATCTTTATGTAGAGAATAGCGAAGTAAAAATTCGATTTTTATATATTGAATAGCGAAGTAAAAATTCGATTTTTATATTGAATAGCGAAGTAAAAATTCGATTTTTATATATTGAATAGCGAAGTAAAAATTCGATTTTTATATATTGAATAGCGAAGTAAAAATTCGATTTTTATATATTGAATAGCGAAGTAAAAATTCGATTTTTATATATGTAGTGGCTATGGGCGAAGAAAGTGATAAGAGACGAGAACAGTGAAGATTTCCTGCATTAGAAGTGCCGTGGAGTTAGGATAGCTATCGGTGAGAACTTCTCACTCTTCAAATTAATTTTTCTGGTTATAAATATATACTAGGATGCAGACGGTGTTTAGTAGCACCCGACACCCGTCATCCACAGACCATGGATGGTTTGTTTGTTTAATTGTTTGGTTGTGTAGTTGGTTAAATTGTTTGGTTTGAATTGAATTTTTTGGTGAAATGAAATTGATTTGATTGATGTGTGAATGGCGTGGGCCTTTACTAGACCGGGGATAAGGCTAGGCCTTGTCCCGTTTCTAGTATCGTGCCGTTATGCCGCCGAAATTTTCTAAAAATAAAGATAACATTTTATTTAATAAATGAACCGAATAGAATATTCATAGGTTGAATAAAATAGTTTGATCGTTAAAAATATAATTTTTAACGTGAATGAGAATAAATAAATATTCATTTACAAACCGGACGGTTTGTTTATGTACACCTATTTGAAGGACATTGATTGGGACGATAAATTTTACACATCGCCCAACTGCACAAATAAAAATCTGTGTTTGATTGCTTGAAACCCCACACGGGTATTGGGATGATATATGACATACACTAATCCCAATAGATAGTTATATGTCGATCGATTGATTGACAGACTGTTATAAGCGTTGAATATTTATATTTGATGCTTATACAGTGTAGAATGCACTTTGGATGATGGTTGATTATTCATCGTTGTTGATATACATGTGTTGTAGAAAATCCATATAATTAACATTATATGGTAATTAATTGAGCCTCATTCCAGTTTCGAAAAAGAAATATTTGAAATAGAATTGAAATAGAATTGAAATCGTTTTGAAATGAATTCGAATGAATTGAAATAGAATTGAAATAGAATTGAAATCGTTTTGAAATGAATTCGAATGAATTGAAATAGAATTGAAATAGAATTGAAATAGAATTGAAATCGTTTTGAAATGAATTCGAATGAATTGAAATAGAATTGAAATTGAATTGAAATAGAATTGAAATAGAATTGAAATAGTATTGAAATCGTTTTGAAATGAATTCGAATGAATTGAAATAGAATTGAAATAGAATTGATATAGAATTGAAATAGAATTGAAATCGTTTTGAAATGAATTCGAATAGAATTGAAATAGAATTGAAATAGAATTGAAATCGTTTTGAAATGAATTCGAATAGAATTGAAATAGAATTGAAATCGTTTTGAAATGAATTCGAATAGAATTGAAATAGAATTGAAATAGAATTGAAATCGTTTTGAAATGTATTTGAATAGAAGTTGAATAGAAATAAATTTGAAATGAAATTTAATTAATTTGAGATTCAAATGGAATTGAAAACGAACTTAAAACGATTTATAAATTTTGTTTTGAATTGAAATCGATGAAGTATATATTATATATATTATATATATAATATAATGGCCTGAATAGAACGCGCCGCGCCGCGGCAGTTCGCGAATTTCGACCATTGACTTCGAACGGATATTGCGGGAGATCCGACCGTCGGATTCTACTAAAACCGGAACCGTTGGGTTCGTATCGAAAAGAGCTTTCTAACGAATATTAGAAATTAGAAATCTAACGGTTGGATTTGGAATTATGTCCAAATCAAATTTGGAAAAGGTCGCTATAAGTGCAGTTCGATGGCCATTGATGGAAATCGACTGTACGGGCCTTGATAAAATTATTAAAAATAGTAATAATTTGTGTAAAATCATAAGAAATGATTTGGGAAGAATTGGGATGAAAAACTCCATATCTGAAAAGATAAAAATAGATTTTTATCGAAATGAACTAGTTGTGAACTAGAATTATAATTCTATTTATTTTTTTTAAATAAATAAATTGAATTTGAAAGGGTTTTAAAAATAACCAGAATTTCCAATGATTGCATTGGAGTGGATTTGAATCGAAATTGTCTTCGAAATATTTCGATGTTGGAACTCGTGATTATACGGATGTTGTTATGGAAATTTGAAAGATATATATTTATATCGTTATTTCCAATACGACATTTGTTAATCGTAGAATTTGATATTGAATATAAGCCGATATATTTTCTATTCAGAGCCTTGTATTGAATATCAAATGTGATTTGGGTTTGTCGTGAATGGTGTCTTCACTAACACTGTTCTTGAACCCAGTTGAGAAAAGATTAAATCTTTTTATTTAGATTTAATGAAGTGTACCAATTAAATAATATTTAATTGGAATTGAATTTATATTGATTTTTGGGTTTATCGTGGACAGTGTTTTAAATAACACTCGTTCTTTAACCCGATAATTAATGAAATGTGATTTTGGGTTTATCGTGAACTGTGTTTTAAATGACACTGATTCTTTAACCCAGTTAAAGATTAAAACTAAGTGGAGTTTTAATGAATCTTTAATTAGATTGAAATAATCGAAAATGGAGTATCACCAGTTTTACTCCAGGCGATAGTTAAATCTTCAATTAGATTTGAACGTGAAATGGTAATTGAATTTACCGATAACACCGTGGTGTTAGATATAAAGTATTACTAGTTTTACTTCATGGGATGAATAGGTTGGGATTGGGAAATTAAAACAAATGATTACTTCGGTAAGGTTCGTTAATCCCAACTAGGTGAATCAAAATTCAAAAGAAGATTAAAGAATAAATTCAAGGAATTTATCTTTGATAAAAGTAATGGGAACCTTTCCCTATGAATGTGAAATTTAGAAACTAACTGTCGGTTAGCTAAGCAGAATGGTTTTCTGGATATTGATCTGATGTCGGTTTCGGCCTTCGGGGTTAATATTTGGGGAATTATTCTCTTGATTAATTTACGGTTAGTGACTGATGAATTGGAATGAGGCGTATGTTGTGTTTGTGTAACACTTATTTAAAATATACGCGAGTTATTCGGGAAGACCGGGTTTATCCCATTCTGAATAACTGATACGACGATAAGTCGAAGATGAAGACGATGGTCGAAGACCGGAGGTCTTCACGTCGTTTGGGTGATTACTGATGATCTTGATTGGGTTGTACACCCAAGAAGATGGAAACAGTTGGTGATCGTCCAGACGTACTTGGAGATCGATGGATATGCGGGGTACTAGGTGCCTCCGGTTTCGTTCAGACCCAGAACGGACTTGTAAATGGACTGTGTGTCTGACATTGGAATTTAGTCCGTGTGATTGATCTCTATTAAATATATATCTGTTTGGCGGCGGAGAATTTATTCTTTTGCTTAACACCCTTCTCTGAGACGTACGAGCTCAGGGGTTATATACTGATGGATATCAAATGCATGGAGTGAATTGCCTGTGTGGCATGCCTAAGTGGCAATTGATCGAGGCTTCTGTTGAAAAGCAAAGTCTTGTGGTGATGATCAAAGCACAGCCTGTGTGGCACAACTTTGTGTAACGTGAATTCGGGAGCCTCGCACCCCGGTTGTGAACCAAAAACGGGAGAGGACATCAGGGAGGGTATGCGTTTCTTTCTAGCTAGGGTGGTGTCAGTGACCTACCAGCCCTGACATTTATATACTTTTCACCTGTGTGGTTGTTGCTGTTGCGAGGCACCTCGGTTTGATCGGACGATCCGGGTCCGATGGAGTCATTCGTTGGCTCATCTACGCCCCAAAGGGCGGGGAAACGCAGTGTTCAGGAATTTTAATCCACATCGGTGGACCGGCCCTGACGATCCAAAGGCTTGACTGAGTACTTGCCTGAGGGGCGGGCTAGAGCGTCTCGAATCGGTTGAGGACTATCTTTTGCCTCGGTTCATAGATGGAAATCCAATTTCCAAATACGTGACTTTGCGGTTTTATTTGTAAACCTATATATGGCGACATAGTGGCATGGGACGCTCATGCCGCCTATGATTGATATTTATGATTTGAAGTTGTTTTATACACTATGCACTTATTATAGTATCAAATGATTTGTTTTAAACGTATCAAGCATCCTTTGGCTGTTATAAGGGAAAACCCTATCCCCCGGCTTGCGTTGCATTGTGTGATAGGACCTGGGTCTTATAACAGCTTCATTTTTCTTTATTTAGCATTGCGCTGTTTGTTTTATGCACTGGTATTCTTGGGAGGAAACCCGTTCCGTGTTATACGGCGTGGTCCCTTGATTTACCTAGCTTTAAAAATAAAGATTAACAACTGTTTTAGTTCTCACACCAGTCACATGACTGACCTGGAGTTTATTGTTTTAACCTAAACTCTGGGTGCCCCTATTTTTGACACGGGCAGCTAGTAGTTTTGGTTTTGCAGATTTATATTCACAGGATCCTGGTTTACAGCTGGAACGATATCCGGAAAGCTTTGTATCCGTATATCTACTTCTAGTTGTGTATTGTATTATTTTCCGCTGCGATGTATTTGAATGTAATTTAAATCTCTGATATTTCTGTGTAATATTCATTTATACTCTGTATATTCTTGTATTCTGATGCATTGTTGTAATATACAATGAAATGTTCTTCCGTCTGCGTTCTGATTTTGTCGTGTTCTCAAACGATAGGGCGTTTCGAGCGGTCTGGGTTGGTTTAGCGACTGATTCGGACCGAGCGAAATTCCTTTTCGTCACAAAATCGTACCGATCAAGCATCAAACAACACTGGGCCCCTTTTTTATATTAATTGCTTATTATATTATTGTTTCCAATTCCCATTTCCCATCTTTTGTATCTTTTCAAAGCTCTATTTTTCTCTCTTGATTGCTGGAAAACATTTCCAATATCCTAATTTATTTATTCGAGAAAATATTTCTTATTCCAGTTAGAAAACATTTCAAAATCCTTTAAATTAACGCGATGCTACAAAACATCGTTATTATAGCTCAAACCAGTGGTCACTTATTAACTAACCATCTTGCTAACCCATCTTCACTATCGAACCTTAACCATTCCTCCATCAATCATGAAGTCAATCAAGTTGGGGTATAATTACCTCTCAGACCTTAATTGAACTACATTCTCAACTTTGAAATAGTCAAAGCTCACAACTTCAAACAAAACATTACTTACGCGACTTTCGGATTCAATCTAAGAACACACTTCTTTTACGAAAAAACACTGATTATAACCGTAGCGTTATAATCGCTATTTTCAAATATTTGATTTATAAAACATTATTTTTAACAACAGCGTTACAATCGCTGTCTAGAACTATAGAACAATTACTATAACAATAGCGTTAAGATCGCTGTTTAGATTTACAAACCAATTATTGTAACAATAGCGTTATAATCGCTGTTTAGATTTACAAAACATTTATTTTAATGACAGCGTTAAATTGTTGTTTGAATAAAGTATCGTGTGCGATGCACACGCTTTCGTTGTTCATTTTTAAAAGATAGTCAAAATGTCCGGATTTACACAATGCAGACATATATCCTTCTGTTTGTCGAAACCCATAAGACAAAGGGTATATAAGGATAAAAATCCGCTTTCCACTTTCCTTAGAACAAGACCTTTTTATTGGATTTTATTTCAAAAAATCTATTTTATCAATGTTTAACACAAACTATCTTATGTGTTTTCCTTTGCTTTTAAAATCTTTATTTCAATTTCAGTGCTTTGCTTAATTCAATTAAAGTCATCACATTGGTTTTTAAAACTTCATTTAAACCTTGTTTGGATTAATCACTTATACTAATCCATTTACCATCCTTTCACCATTTAGCCTAGGTTTCATTCTAAAACCATTAACACATTTTAGTCTATTATTAACCTATTACCCATCTGCCTTAAAAATTTCATTCCCTTGAATTTTCATTTCATAATTAAAATTTAACAAAAAGTCTTGTTTAAATCTTTGCATTTACCAACAAATCACATTTATAAATCTCATTTAAAACTTGGATTACAAATCCCTTTATGAAACTCTTATCACCTCCTTGATCTACTATAATGCCACTAAATCATTTCTTAATTGAATCTCCAATTAAAATCATTGTTTTAATTTTTATTAATTAAAATAACAATTAACCTTATTATTAACTATATTAAAATAGTTGACTTTGCTATTAACTAAAAATAGTATAATTGTCGCTTTTAAAAGCTTATCAAATAATAATTAACTTTATTAACACTAACCGATCCGATAATTACTTTAATTATAGTTAATCAAAGATTAACTAATATTTAACACCCTTCATTAAATTCAAATTAATTTCCAATATTGGTTTCAAAAACCGATATTCACTTAGCATATAAATTCATATTTGAATTTATATTTCAATTTATCCAATGATAAATAATTCACTTAATTTATATTTTCAATTACAAACAACTACTTGTTTTCTCCGTTAACATGTTTTTAATTTCAACTCTATTCGAAATTACATTTCTATTTTTGGGAATAAATTTTATTTTTAAAACTCAACTTTTATTTTCTATATTCAAAAATATTTATGGTATTTAAATACCGAATTCTAGGGCCAGTGATATTTAACACAACAAGATCAATTATCGTTAATATATTGTAATAACCCGGAAATCCGAGCCAATTAAAAATTTTTATTTTGGCAATTTTAGCGAATTTTGATTATTTAAAATGAATTATTTTAAATAATGACGATGAGAAATTTATTTTGAATAGAATTAGAATGTATTTATTTATTTGAATCGTCATTAGAATATAAATATTTTATTTTAATTTTGTAACGAGCCCAAAATGGCGCGGTAGTTTGAAAATTCAATTTCAAATTTCAAATTTCAAATTTCAAATGAATGTACAGGATTCAAAATAAACCGGATTTTAGCGAAACCAAAAATATTCGAATCTAATTGAGAATATCTTTCCAACGAATCCGAAAAATTGAAATTTCATAGCGGGGATAAAAAGTTACGCCCAGTTGAAAATTCAGAATAGTCGCTATGGAATTCTGGCCCTTAAAAATAGAAATTTTGCAAACGACATCGGTTTTTGACGAAACCACTTTTGTTGGATCCGAGGTGTCTAATTATTGCTAGATTCCAAAATTCGTAATTTTTCGAATCAATATGTGAGCGTGGCGAAGGAAAATGCATTTGACCAGTTTCAGTTGATTTTAATCGACTGGAAAATGGCCATTTTTAAAACGGTCTCAGAATTTGACGAAATTAGTTTTGTTAGGACCGTATCATCAATACGAAGCTAGAAAATATTTTTCGGGAATTTTTAAAGACTGTATGTGGCCCCGGTAGATTGAAATGTGTGTTCAAAATCAATATATAGATTTATATTTTGATTTTGATGGAAACTTATCGAAACGATCGAATCAGCCTACGATACATATCCCATTGTGTTCGGAGTGGGGGTAATTAGCTATGGGCGACAGGCGGTGGGTTTCGTTTCGAGTTCGTGGTTAAAAGTTACTTTTTGGTGGAAAATATAATAATACAATTTACAACCTCCTTCCTTCTCCATAACCAAAGTCAACCCCCCTTTATCATATACGATCGATTTCAAAAAAAAAAAAAAAAACCCAAAACCCACGATCGATCTCGTCGCCCCCTCCCCCCCGTGTTCAGCTCGCGTCGCCGCTGGGTGGCCTGCGCCACCGCCACCGCGGTGAACGCTAGCGGGACCTCCTCTTGCCGTCGCCGCCAAGGTACCCCCCTTCTTTCTCCGATTAGAAGCCCTCTCCTCCACCTAAATCCGCCGCTCCGGCCTCCTCAGTCCCCCCACTGCCTGCTGCGCCCACCCTCAGCCACCATCTCTGGCTGAGCGTCCTCCTCCATTTGAAAAGGTGATTTTTACTCTATTTTATTTATTTCGTTTAAATAGATTTTAGTGATTAAATAAATCCAGTTTTATAGATATCATGACATTGATAAACATATATGATTTTTATTTATATATTTAAAGTATAAAGAAATGATTTTTATATAGTTAATCAAATAGAAAAGAAATGATTTTTATATAATTAATCAAATAGAAAAATTCGGATTTTTATGTAGTTAATCAAATAGAAAAGGTCGGATTTTTATATAGTTAATCGAATAGAAAAGATCGGATTTTTATATAGTGAGAAGAATAAAAATAGAATTTTTATCTGTATAGTAGCGATGTAAAAATAGAATTTTTATCCATGTAGTGGCGGTATAAAAATGTGATTTTTATCCATATAATAGCGGTATAAAAATGTGATTTTTATATACATAGCAATAATATAAAAATGTGAATTTTATATATGTAATGGCTACGGACAATGAAATTGATGAAAGGCGAGCATGACAAAGATTTCTACATATGAAGAGTTGCGGCATTTGGTTTAGCTATTGGTGAGAACTCCTCACTTTTATTTTAACTTCTAGTTGACATATATACTAGGATGCAGACGGTGCTTAGTAGCACCCGACACCTGTCATCCACAGACCATGGATGACTTGTTTGTTTGATTGCTGTGTTGTGAAATTTGATTGTGTGATAGGAAATAAAATATCTTATAGTGGAAAAAATTTTATAGTTAAAAATATAATTTTTAACGTGTATATAAAATAAATATTTATAAACAAATCAACGATTTGTTTATATACACTGATTTGACTGATATTGATTAGGACGATAAATTTTACACATCGCTCAACTGCACCAATAAAAATCTATGTTTGTTGATTTGAAACCCCACACGGGTATTGGGATGATATTTGACGTACACTAATCCTGATTGTTTAGTTGTATGTCAATCGATGGGTTGACAGACTGTGTAAGCGTTAATTATTTATATGTAATGCTTATGCAGTTGTGTGGTGCACTCTGGATGATGGTTGATTATTTATCGTTGCTATTATATACATGTGTTGTATGGAAATCCATATAATAAACGTTATATGGTAATTGATTGGGCCTCATTCCAATATAGAAATTAAATTCATGTGTTGAATTGAAAATAAATTCATGTGTTGAATTGAAAATAAATATTCATGTGTTGAATAGAATAAATATTCATGTGTTGAATAAAAGCCGTGTTGATTAGATTGAATAGAATAAATATTCATGTGTTGAATAAAACCCAGTTGAGAAAAAGATTAAATCTTTTTATTTAGATTTAATGAAGTGTACAAATTAAATTGTATTTAATTTGAATTGATTTTTGGGTTTATCGTGAATGGTGTTTTAAATAACACTTGTTCTTTAACCCGATAATTAATGTAATGTGATTTTGGGTTTATATTGAACCATGTTTTAAATGACATTGGTTCTTCAACCCAGTTAAAGACAGGATGTGTTTTTTCAAGTTAAATAATCATTGATAGTGATTATTGGGAAGATTAAAACTAAGTGGAGTTTTAATGAATCTTTAATTAGATTGAAATGATCGGGAATGGAGTATCACCAGTTTTGCTCCCGGAGATAGTTAAACCTTTAATTAGATTTGAACGTGAAATGGTAATTGAATTTACCGATAACACCGTGGTGTTAGATATGAAGTATTACCAATTTTACTTCATGGGATGAATAGGTTGGGATTGGGAAATAAAATAAATGATTACTTCGGTGTGGTTCGCTAATCCCGACTAGTTTGAATTGATATTCAAAAGAAGATTAAAGAATAAATTTAAAGAATTTACCTTTGATAAAATTAATGGGAACCTCTCCCAAAGTATAAGAATATTTGAATAAAAGAATACTCTGAATTGGAATGAGGCGTATGTTGTGTTTGTGTAACACTTGTTTATTATATACGTGAGTTATTCAGAAAGACCGGGTTTATCCCATTCTGAATAACTGATTCGACGTTGTGTCGAGGATGAAGACAGTGGTCGAAGATCGGAGGTCTTCACGTCATTTGGGTGATTACTGATGATCTTGATTGCGCTGTACACCCAACAGGAGGGAATCGGTTGGTGATCGTGCAGACGTACTTGTTGATCGATGGATATGCGAGGTACAAGGTGCCTCCGGTTTCGTTCAGACCCAGAACGAACTTGTAAATGGACTATGTGTCTGACATTGGATTTTATTCTGTGTGATTGATTTTTATTAAATATATATCTGTTTGGCGGCGGAGAATTTATTCTCTTGCTTAATGCCCTTCTCTGAGACGTACGAGCTCAGGGGTTATATATTGATGGATATCAAACGCATGGAGTGAATTGCCTGTGTGGCACGCCTAAGTGGCAAATGATCAAGGCTTTTGTTGAAAAGAAAAGTCTTGTGGTTGATGATCAAAGCACCTCCTGTGTGGCATAGCCTTGTGTAACGTGAATTCGTAAGCCTCACACCTTGGTTGTGAACCAGAAACGTGAGAAGACATCAGGGAGGGCATGCGTTTCCTTCTAGCTAGGGTGGTGTCAGTGCTTAAACCAGCTGATATTTATATTATTTTCACCTGTGTGGTTGTTGCTGTTGCGAGGCTCCTCGGTTATATCGATCGATCCGGGACCGATGGAGTCATTCATTGGCTCATTTACGCCCCAAAGGGTGGGGAAACGTAGTGTTCAGGCATAATAATCCACATTGGTGGACCGGCCCTGACGATCCAAGGGTCGATGCGTTCTGTCCTTGAGACATGGGCTAGATTGTCTCGAATTCGGTGGAGGACGATCCCTTGCCTCGGTTCACAGATGGAAATCCAGCTTCCAATACGTGACTTTGTGGTTTTGATTGTAGAGCCTAGTATGGCGACATAGTGGGATGGGGCACTTATGCCGTCTATGATTGATACTTATGATTGAAATTGTTTTATACACTATGCACTTATAATAGTATCAAATGATTTGTTTTTAGCGTATCACGCATTCTTTGGCTATTATAAAGTAAAAATCCTATCCTCCGGCTTGCATTGCATTGTTTGATGGGACCTGGGTCTTATAATAGCTTCATTTTCTTTATTTTGCATTGCGCTGTTGTTTTATGCACTGGTGTTCTTGGGAGGAAACCCGTTCCATGTTATACGGCGTGGTCCCTTGATTTTCCTAACTTTAAAATAAAGATTAATAACTGTTTTAGTTCTCACACCAGTCACATGACTGACCTGGAGTTTATTGTTTCAACCTAAACTCTGGGTGCCCTTATTTTGACATGGGCAGCTAGTAGTTTTGGTTTTGCAGATTTATATTCACAGGAACCTGGTTTACAGCTGGGATGATATCCGGAAAGCTTTGTATCCGTATATCTCTTCTAGTTGTGTTTTGTATTATTTTTCCGCTGCTATGTAATGTATTTTAAATATCTGATATATTCTGTGTAATATTTATTCGTACTCTGTATATTCTTGTATTCTGATGGAATTGTTGTAAATAACAATGAAACATTCTTCTGTCTGCGTTCCTTTGTGTGTTGTTCTCAAATTATCCGCTCTTTCCTTACCGGGGAAGTTCGGGTCGCTTCAGTGGTATCAGAGCTTTGGTTTACAGAGCTCGGAGAACAAGGCACATTAGAACCAAACGAAAGAATTCATCAGATATTGGATTAGTAATATCCAATGGGAATGACTCGTTAGAGATGGGATCAGTAGTTTCCTAGAACGAGTGTGAAGAGTATATTTTTAAAATGAAAACAAGTTTTGTTTTGAAATTTAAATCGTTTTATATGTATTTGAATATCTATTTTTAAATTAATTTGGACAATCCAATATATAAAGATTTTATATATACGCCTTGCAAACGTGTATTCGAAGTTTTAACGTACTGGATAGTTATAGAATCACACTCTAGTTGCTCGGGGATAATTCTGGTGACGGGGCACCATCGCCAGTATTTATTTTCGAGTTTCGAAAGTGAGATTTCTTTATATTTCCAATTGACTGGTGTGAGAACCAAAATTAGATAGGGCTTATTGTTGTGATTTGGCATCAAAAATCTGATTTTTGGATATGTATTAAAGTTATGTGATTGAAAATATAATCAACTAATTGATTGCTGATTATTGTTTGATTAATTAAATGTTGAACCTTTAGCTAAATTGAATCAAATAGTGAGTTGTATTGAAAATTTGTCGCATTTGCACACATATACATGTACTTACATTGAACAGGTCATAGCAAGGAGGCTAGAGCAGAAGAATAAAATTGTTTGCCTGACAATAGGTACATGTTTATTGTATTTCTTTGGTTTTGGATGATTTTATGAGCCGATTGGCTTTTTATTTTTCTTTTGGATTGAAGAAGGCCATGTGAGGCTATATGAAATATCCCGAAGTCCCCGGTGCAGCGGAGGTTATGGCGAATTTTTTCTTAAATTAAGGGTGTTAGCCAAATTTTTAAAAATTTGAAAAGTTCTTAGAAACTGAAAAGTTGAAGAACTTAAGCCGTAATGGAAATAATGAAAGTTGAGTTGGTCTGTGAAACAACTTCTGGCTTCGTTCCTTTTCAGGGACGAAAAGTTTTAAGTGGGGGAGATTGTAATAACCCGAAAATCCGAGCCAATTTAAAATTTTTATTTTGGCAATTTTAGCGAATTTTGATTATTTAAAATGAATCATTTTAAATAATGATGACGAGAAATTTATTTTGAATAGACTTAGAATGTATATATTTATTTGAATCATCGTTAGAATATAAATATTTTATTTTAATTTTATAACGAGCCTGAAATTGCGCGGTAGTTTGAAAATTCGATTTCAAATTTGTACAGGATTCAAAATAAACCGGATTTTAGCGAAACCATAAATATTTGAATCCATTCAATATCTTTCCAACGAATCTGAAAAATTGAAATTTAATGACGGGGATAAAAAGTTACGCCCAGTTGAAAATTCAGAATAGTCGCTGTGGAATTCTGGCCCTTAAAAATAGAAATTTTGCAAACAACCTCAGTTTTCGACGAAACCACTTTTGTTGGATCTGGGGTGCGTAATTATTGCTAGATTCCAAAATTCGTAATTTTTGAATCAATATGTGAGCATGGCGAAGGAAAATGCGTTTGACCAGTGTCAGTTGATTTTAATCGACTAGAAAATGGCCATTTTTCTAATGGTCTCAGAATTTGACGAAATTAGTTTTATTAGGAACGTATCATCAATACGAAGCTAGAAAATATTTTTTGGGAATTTTTAGAGACTGCATGTGGCCCCAGTAAATTGAAATGTGCGTTCAAAATCAATATATAGATTTATATTTTGATTTTGATGGAAACTGGTTGAAATGATTGAATCAGCCTACGATACATACCCCATTGTGTTCGGAATGGGGGTAATTAGCTATGGGCGACAGGTGGTGGGTTTCGTTTCGAGTTCGAGGTAAAAAGTTACTTTTTGGTGGAAAATAAAATAATAAAATAAAATAATTTACATCCCCCTTCCTTCTCCATAACCGAAGTCATCCTCCCTTTATCATATATGATCGATTTCAAAAAAAAACCCCAAAGCCCACGCTCCCGTCGCCCCCCTCGTGTTCAGCTCACGCCGCCGCTGGGTGGCCTGCGCCACCGCCACGGCGGTGAACGCTAGTGGGACCTCCCCCTGCCGTCGCCGCCAAGGTACCCCCTTCTTTCTCCGATTAGAAGCCCTCTCCTCCACCTAAATCCGCCGCTCTGGCCTCCTCGGTCCCCCCACCGCCTGCCGCGCCCACCCTCAGCCACCATCTCTGGCCGAGCGCCCTCCTCCATTTGAAAAGGTGATTTTAACTCTATTTTATTTTATTTATTTCATTTAAATAGATTTTAGTGATTAAATAAAATCAGTTTTATAGATATCATGACATCGATAAACATATATGATTTTTATTTATATATTTAGAGTATAAAGAAATGATTTTTATATAGTTAATCAAATAGAAAAGAAATGATTTTTATATAGTTAATCAAATAGAAAAGGTCGGATTTTTGTATAGTTAATCAAATAGAAAAGGTCGGATTTTCATATAGTTAACCGAATAGAAAAGGTCGGATTTTTATACAGTGAGAAGAATAAAAATAGAATTTTTATCTATATAGTACCGATGTAAAAATAGAATTTTTATCCATATAGTGGCGGTATAAAAATGTGATTTTTATCCATATAGTAGCGGTATAAAAATGTGATTTTTATATACATAGCAATAATATAAAAATGTGATTTTTATATATGTAGTGGCTACGGACAATGAAATTGATGAAAGGCGAGCACGACGAAGATTTCTACATATGAAGAGTTACGGCGTTTGGTTTAGCTATTGGTGAGAACTCCTCACTTTTATTTTAATTTCCAGTTGACATATATACTAGGATGCAGAGGGTGCTTAGCAGCACCCGACACCCATCGTCCACAGACCATGGATGACTTGTTTGTTTGATTGTTGTGTTGTGAAATTTGATTTTGTGATAGGAAATAAAATATCTTATAGTGGAAAATATTTTATAGTTAAAAATATAATTTTTAACGTGTATATAAAATAAATATTTATAAACAAATCGACGATTTGTTTATATACACTGATTTGACTGATATTGATTGGGACAATAAATTTTACATATCGCCCAACTGCACCAATAATAAACTGTGTTTATTGATTTGAAACCCCATATGGGTATTGGGATGATATTTGACGTAAACTAATCTCGATTGTTTAGTTGTATGTCAATCGATGGGTTGACAGACTGTGTAAGCGTTAATTATTTATATTTAATGCTTATGCAGTTGTGTGGTGCACTCTGGATGATGGTTGATTATTTATCGTTGCTATTATGTACATGTGTTGTATGGAAATCCATATAATAAACGTTATATGGTAATTGATTGGGCCTCATTCCAATATAGAAAATAAATTCATGTGTTGAATTGAAAATAAATTCATGTGTTGAATTGAAAATAAATATTCATGTGTTGAATAGAATAAATATTCATGAATAGAAGCCGTGTTGATTAGATTGACGCCATTTTGACGTGAACGATATTTATACCGATTTTATTCATTTTTGTAATGAATATAGAAAAGAAAGTGATTTCAAAATTTAACGTTTTGAAAATATTATCATTTGTATATCGATGATGTGGAATATTCAATTTTGATTAGAAATTGAATATGAAGTTGAAATCGTTTTGAAAACAAATTTAAAACGATTTATAAAATACGTTTTGAAAGGAAATCGATGAAATATATATAAATATATGTATTATATATATAATGGCCTGAATAGAACGCGCCGCGTCGCGGCAATTCACGAATTTCGACCATGGACTTCGAGTGGACATTACGGGAGATCCGACCGTCGGATTCTCCTAAAACCAAAACCGTTGGGTTCGTATCGGAAAGACCTTTCTAACGAATATTAGAGATTTGAAATCTAACGGTTGGATTTGGAATTATGTCCAAATCAAATTTGGAAAAGGTCGTTGTAAGTGCAGTTCAATGGCCGTTGATGGAAATCGACTGTACAAGCCTTGATAAAATTATTAAAAATATCAATAATTAGTGTAAAATCAGAAGAAATGATTTGTGAAGAATTGGGATGAAAAATTCCATATTTGAAAAGATAAAAATAGATTTTTATCGAAATGAACTAGTTTTGAACTAGGATTATAATCCCGTTTATTTTTCCAATAAATAAATTGGATTTGAAATGGTTTTGAAAATAACCAGAATTTCAAATAATTGAATTGGAATAGATTTGAATCAAAATGGTCTTTGGAATATTTCGATGTTGGATTTCATGATTATACAGATATTGTTATGGAAATTTGAAAGATATATTTATATCGTTATTTCCAATATGATATTTGTTGGTCATAGAATTTGATATTGAATATAAGCTGATATGTTCTCTATTCAGAGCCTTATATTTAATAACAAATGGGATTTGGGTTTGTCGTGAATGGTGTCTTCATTAACACTGTTCTTAGACCCAGTTGAGAAAAAGATTAAATCTTTTTATTTAGATTTAATGAAGTGTACCAATTAAATGGTATTTAATTGGAATTGAATTTGAATTGATTTTTGGGTTTATCGTGAATGGTGTTTTAAATAACACTTGTTCTTTAACCCGATAATTAATGTAATGTGATTTAGGGTTTATAGTGAACCATGTTTTAAATGACATTGGTTCTTTAACTCGGTTAAAGACAGGATGTGTTTTTCCAAGTTAAATAATCATTGATAGTGATTATTGGGAAGATTAAAACTAAGTGGAGTTTTAATGAATCTTTAATTAGATTGAAATGATCGGGAATGGAGTATCACCAGTTTTTCTCCAGGCGATAGTTAAATCTTAAATTAGATTTGAACGTGAAATGGTAATTGAATTGACCGATTACATCGTGGTGTTAGATATGAAGTATTACCAGTTTTACTTCATGGGATGGATAGGTTGGGATTGGGAAATAAAATAAATGATTACTTCGATGTGTTTCGCTAATCCCGACTAGTTTGAATTGATATTCAAAAGAAGATTAAAGAATAATTTGAAAGAATTTATCTTTGATAAAATTAATGGGATGCTCTCCCAAAGTATAAGAATATTTGAACAAAAGAATATTCTGAATTGGAATGAGACGTATGTTGTGTTTTTGTAACACTTGTTTATTATATACGCGAGTTATTTAGAAAGACCTGGTTTATCCCATTCTGAACAACTGATTCGACGTGGTGTCGAGGATGAAGACGGTGGTCAAAGACCGGAGGTCTTCATGTCGTTTGGGTGATTACTGATGATCTTGATTGGGCTGTACACCCAAGAGGAGGGAATCAGTTGGTGATCGTCTAGACGTACTTGGAGATTGATGGATATGCGAGGTACAAGGTGCCTCCGGTTTCATTCAGACCCAGAACGAACTTGTAAATGGACTGTGTGTCTGACATTGGATTTTATTCTGTGTGATTGATTTTTATTAAATATATATCTGTTTGGCGGCAGAGAATTTATTCTCTTGCTTAACGCCCTTCTCTGAGACGTACGAGCTCAGGGGTTATACATTGATGGATATCAAACACATGGAGTGAATTGCCAGTGTGGCATGCCTAAGTGGCAAATGATCAAGGCTTTTATTGAAAAGCAAAGTCTTGTGGTTGATGATCAAAGCACCGCCTGTGTGGCATAGCCTTGTGTAACGTGATTTCGCGAGCCTCACACCCCGGTTGTGAACCAGAAACGGGAGAGGACATCAGGGAGGGCATGAGTTTCCTTCTAGCTAGGGTGGTGTCAGTGCTTAAACTGGCTTACATTTATATTATTTTCACTTGTGTGGTTGTTGCCGTTGCGAGGCGCCTCGGTTATATCGGTCGATCCGGGACCGATGGAGTCATTCGTTGGCTCATTTACGCCCCAAAGGGCGGGGAAACGTAATGTTCAGGCATAATAATCCACATTGGTGGACCGGCCCTGACGATCCAAGATTCGATGCGTTCTGTCCCTGAGACATGGGCTAGATTGTCTCGAATTCGGTGGAGGACGATCCTTTGCCTCGGTTCACAGATGGAAATCCAGCTTCCAATACGTGACTTTGCGGTTTTGATTGTAGAGCCTAGTATGGCGACATAGTGGGATGGGGCACTTATGCCGTATATGATTGATACTTATGATTGAAATTGTTTTATACACTATGCACTTATAATAGTATCAAATGATTTGTTTTTAGCGTATCAAGCATTCTCTGGCTATTATTAGGTAAAAACCCTATCCTCCGGCTTGCGTTGCATTGTGTGATGGGACCTGGGTCTTATAATAGCTTCATTTTTCTTTATATAGCATTACGCTGTTGTTTTATGCACTGGTGTTCTTGGGAGGAAACCCGTTCCGTGTTATACGGCGTGGTCCCTTGATTTACCTAACTTTAAAATAAAGATTAATAACTGTTTTAGTTCTCACACCAGTCACATGACTGACCTGGAGTTTATTGTTTCAACCTGAACTCTGGGTGCCCTTATTTTGACACGGGCAGCTAGTAGTTTTGGTTTTGAAGATTTATATTCACATGAACATGGTTTACAGCTGGGATTATATCCGGAAAGCTCTGTATCTGTATATCTCTTCTAGTTGTGTTTTGTATTATTTTTCCGCTGCTATGTAATGTATTTTAAATCTCTGATATATTCTGTGTAATATTTATTCGTACTCTGTATACTCTTGTATTCTAATGGAATTGTTGAAAATAACAATGAAACGTTCTTCTGTCTGTGTTCTTTTCTGTGTTGTTCTCAAAGTACCCGCTCTTTCCTTACCGGGGAAATTCGGGTCGCTTCATATATCACAGCATATGTCATAATCAATGCAAACATGATAATATAAATGTTGAGGAATCCAATTGGATCCCTCCGACCAGTTTCCCTGCATCCACAGATGTTAATCAACATCAATAATATTATTTCACATCAATATGAAATATCGGAAGTAATAATCGATCAACGATGTAATTATATAAACCATTTCAGCTAATCATGTTAACCATGCAACCAAACAACCATCACACAATATAAAATAAATTTAAAACTCGATTATATAAAAATATAAAGGAGTAAGAGTTAGTGAGTTTACTCACATTGTTTTGCAGTTGATGGTTCCGCTTCTGTTTCCGTTTAAAATCAAATAAACGTTTGATTTTTTTTCATGAATTTCCTGTAGTTCTATTCTCCACGAATCAGTTCCTTATAGTAGCTATCATCGATACGATTCCAATGTGACCACTTTCATCTAATTTTATTAAACTTATGAACAATTTACAATTATAAACATTCATGTTTGATTAAATAATTATTACCGTAATGACTAATTAATTTCTTAATTATTTTATAAATAAGAATTAAGGTTGATAGGAATTCATTCTTTGTTTACCATATTGTTGCCCTTCTTCATTCCAACAGCACAGCTATTCTTCCTTTTATCCCAATTTCCACTTTCCTGAAGACAACCAACCCACCACGTTTATCATCACTAATTATCCATTAACTCTCAGATTAGATTAACCATAGTCATCCATAAACACGCTATTAAGCAATGTTAGCTTTCTTCTTCCCTCGTATTTTAAACCCACAAAGTAGCATTTCATGGCCATAGCTTTCCATCAAGTCTCCTTCCCACGTTAATTCCTATTATCAGGAAATCAACACCCAAATGTTTAAATCCCTTAGCACAACAAAAGACTTCACCATCCCCTCAACTTCTTTACCATTCCATGGAAAGCAACTTTAATTTCCTTTAATTAATTCTTTAATCATCTATTAGTCACGCCTTAATTCCTCCATCGTTCGAATTTTGCATTCCAGGAAAACAAAAACCCCAAATCACGATATTTACTTTACTGGTCCACATGGTTTTGACTGCTGCTACAGCTATACCCGCCACCGGACTTCACCATACCCATGCCATCCTGACCGGCGACGATCTGCCTACCTTTTCCGATACCCCTAGGTTGACCTCGCGCCCCACAACCTCAACCAAAAGCCCAATTTGTTTCTCGAGAATACACAGAGAAACCACTCCTCTATTCTTCTCCGGTTCATGAAAAACCTTGACGCCATCACCGTTGAACTCTCCTGTTGCCATGCGCCTTCAACCTTACCTCGCCAAACCATTTTCGGGTTTCACAGATCACCATCGCACAAAAATCCGGGGCTACAGGGTTGAAGCTTCTTTGATGCTGAGCTCAACCAAATTTATTTCGATATTTTATGAACCTTCACTGATTTGATTTTGATTTTGAAAGCGGTTCCTTTTCTTTTTGATTTTAACAGAACGATGAAATAGAAAGGCCAAAAATGAAATAGAAAGGGGATTTAGGGATTCCTAAGAGCCGACATGTTTATATAAGTGAATATATAATATTTCATTTCCTATGATTTTTTGTTTGTGTTTCTTCACAGGTTTGATATTCTCCTCACGTTGGTTTTGTTCTTCAGAAGGAGAAAGATGAATTGCCGGTATTTAAAAGAAGAGGAGGTTTGGAGAGCGTGGCAGTTGGAAAGTTTGGCACCCACGGTAAGTAATAGGTGTAGCAGTAGGGTAATAGGCTTGTAATTTTTCTTCCTTTGTCGGCACGTTTTCATACATTCATTAAATTTTGATATAGACTTATCTCTGAGCATAAATACTACATGTTACTATTAATTTATTAATAGATCAGATCCTACGTTTTTATGTTGAAGTATGTCTACTACTGAAATGTGTATTCGTCAAATTTTGTTAATAATGTGCGTTAGAAGTGGGATGTACCATGTATATTCATGTTGATAATCCCATTGCCTCATGGTTATGGATGAGCTATTTATTTCTTCCACTTAAAAGGCTTTAAACTCTCTCTCTCTTGCTAAATTCTTGGTATGTAAACTTCTGAAATTTGTCAAATCTTTGGATAGCAATGTCTGATGAAGGTTGTTCATATAGAACGTTTATAGTTTGGAAAAACTAATATAATACATCTGATGAGATGGCGAAGTTATTTCATATTTTTATTTGAAGTTTGTGTGATACCGAACATGACAAATTTGGTTTATTTACATACCATTACGGACAAGGATAACAATATCGTTATGTCGAGCAATGTGCTACGATTCTAGAAATATAATAAAATTGACAAATTGCTTATTTTGTGAAGTCCCAATATTGCTGCTACTACGTTAAACAAAATAGTTGTTTATTTTTCAATTCAATAATAATCTATTTCGAATTTCATAAAAATTAATTTTGTTATTATCCGATATTGTTTGGAAATTAAATTGAATCAATTTCAAAATAAACAAATAAAATATATATCCAATTCGAAGATATACATATAGCTTCAAAATAATCTAATTTGAATTTTAAACGCGATATTTCTATTTTTAAGTTAAAGCGATATTCAATATATTTTAAAACCCATTTATAATTCCAATACAACATTTTAACAATTTATATGTTCAAAATAAGGCGGCTAAAAATCCGGGTCGTTACATTTCCTAAAAACGACTTCATCGATTACCAAATCAATATCTCTTCTTGATTTATCTCCATCCCATTATTTCTTTCCTGAATTTCAGAATAATCCATTATTATTGGTCAACCAATTTTCTCTTACTAATATTTCCATATAACCCTTCTTATCTGCAAAACATTTTCTCCTTACATTGGTCACTTGGGACTGTGCATATCCATTCAGACTCATTTATCACATCAAATTTTATTTTATTTTATTGAATCAACATCACCACAGAAATTCTGTCAATTTGGTTACTATATAAACTCATATTTCCATAGATTTCAATATTTAACTTATTTGGCGTTAGTTCGACCTAACCTGATCTAATTTAAATTAACATTTCACTGTTTATTTCAAACCAACTGAGTTCATTACAACACAATGTTACTGACAGCTAGTCACTATTCATTAATCTGGACATGTGGTTGAATGCAGCTTGATTAATACGACTTGGACCAATTATCTGGATTTTAAAAAATGGTGAATTCATATTTTATTTATTTAAATTAATTCAAGATGAAATAAATTTAACAATATTTTTATTTAAAAAAAACCATTTTATTTTATTTTTGACAAAGTAAAACTTCGGTCACCGTCTGATCATCTACATCCGCTCCTCTTGGATAGCGTCAACCATATTAACATTTCTTCCTTTTATTTCCTTTTGATGGATATACATACATACATATATATATATATACTATTTCGTTGCTTCCTTTTTCTTTTATTATTTCAGTATTTATTTTTTTCTTTATATTTCTTCTTTTACTTTTATTATTAACACTTCTTCCTTTTTTTTATTATTTCTTTACTTCCTTTTTCTTATTATTTCAGTACTATTTCTTTACTTCCTTTTTCTTTTATTATTAACATTTCTTTTTATCTATATATTTATTTATAATGAATATACTTCCTTTTTCTTTTATTATTAACACTTATATATATATATTTATAACGAATATAAGTTTTCACATGTTTTTCACGTAAATGGAGGAAGCGCGAGATCCATTCCCGCCCAAATCGAATTCTTCTTCAATTTAAAATTGTAGCAATCTTCAATCCAAATCTGGTATCAATACATCTGAAGCTACAGAGAATCCTAATCAAGTGAAAGATCCGAAGCCTTTAAAATATGTGAAACCTTCAACAAATCTCATAATCATTTCGGAGGAGATTTTTAATGAATCTAAAGAGGTACGGCATAATACTATAGCATTGCATCCGAATGAATTCAGATTGTCTGTTGTGAAATTAAAGGACTGTATTCGTAAAGTGTGGAGGCCTAAAGGTAATTTTGTAGTCTATATTGTAGCTGGTTTCCATTTCACTGTATAGTTTGAGGATGTAATGGATTTTTATTCGGTTATGAAATAATCTACACACTCATACTTTGGCAATCTATTAATAATTGATAAGTGGTATCCTGGATATGTCTTTGATAATTTTGTAATAGACAAAGTATAGATCTGGATTAAGCTTTGTAATCTGGGTTAAGCTTTGTAATCTGGATATAGGGTTATGGTCAAATTCAGCTTTGTCTATGATTGCTAGTTACGTAGGAGAACCTATCAATATTGATGATAACATGGTAAATTAAAAAATCACAAGGTATGTTAGAATGCTTATAGCTATAAGTGTGGAAGATGAGTTGCATGATAAAACTCCTGTTCAACTTCACAATGGGATTAAGAAGGATATTAGGGTTGAATATGAATTTATTCCTCCTCGATCTGGTATACGCAAAGTTTTTGGTCATTTAAATCAATTTCATGATCTAGATAAAGAGCCAGCATGGTTAAATAAGGATAAAGAGAAGTCTAATCCCTATGATGATAATAATGTTTCTAACATGCAAAATGAAGCTTCTACTTCAGGAAATACTCATGAGAAAGGGAATTTGGAGTTTTTAGACGTTGATTTGCCACAGGGTATTCTACCTGACGATCTTAATCATATTACTGAACTTGAATGAACCTCCAAATGAAGAAGACAAGCAGGATGTATCAGATGGGGTCAGCAAAAATGAAGAATATATGGCACATCCGAAAGGTTAAAATCAAGTTTCCTCAACCACTACAGCTCCTCCTAAAAGAAGTACAAGGAGCTCTGTCATTGTTAAATGTTCATGAGTTGGAATGTCAGAGGGATGAATTTTCCTCTTTGGTTGCGAGAAATTCTATCCCTTCTAACAAAATTCAAACCAACAATTATTGGTTTGGTTGATAGTAAACTGAGTTTAGAAAATTTAAGTTATTTTAGAAAGCTTCTTTCTAATAATTGGGGTTATATTCCTAGTCAGCATGAAATTTTCTCTGGTCAAATTCTTCTAATCTGGAATACAGATAGTTGGGTTATGTTTATTGTTTCTTCATCCAAACAGCATGTAACTGTTCAAGCTACAAATACAGGGGAATGCATGTCTATATAACTATTGTCTATGCTAGTAATAGTTTTCTTGAGAGACAGGTTTTGTGGCAGCTTATTATTCAGGAGGCAAAGGTCTTAAGTGGTGAATGAATTTTAATTGGTGATTTCGACAATGCTACTTCTCCACATGATAAGAAAGAAGGTTTGCCCATACCATTTCGACAATTAAGAGATTTTTATAATTTTTATCTCAATATGGTTTAATAGAAGTTAAGGCTGTTGGTTTTAATTATACTTGGAGGAGGAGAGGCATTACCAATCATATTGATAAAATTTTGTTAATCATTATTGCCTGCAAAAATACAATGACATGAAAGCTTTGTCCTTAACTCAGATTTCTAGTGATCATAATCTAATATTAATTGATTTAATTCCTACTTCTAAATCCAAAGGTCTTCCTTTTAGATATTGCAATGACTGGTGTTTCAAGGAAGGTTATATGGAGTGTATTGAAAAGGGTTTAAATGAAACTGTATGGGGATTTGCTAGCTACAGATTTTTGCAGAAACTTAAAGCTTCCAAAAAGGAGTTGAAATTATGGAATACAATTAGAGTTAAAGATGATGCAATTTTGAGAGAAGCTGAAAATAAATTCAATATATGTGAGACAACAGCTGATTAAGAACCTGAGAACATGGAGCTTTGTGAGAACATGCTTGAGGCTAAACATCAGTTGATGATTCAAAAACAGATTAAGTTCTAGAATTATAAGCAAAAAGCAAAGGTTTCTTGGCTTCAAGAGGGAGACGCCAACTCTATGTTTTTTCACTCTAAAATGTCTTTCGTAAACACTGCAATAATTTGAAAGCTTTAATAAATGATGAAGGTGAATTGATATAGAATCTGAGGAGATTTCTAATGAAGATGTTAACTATTTTAGAGAAATGTTCAATGGCTCTACTAGCTGTGAATTCCCTTTCTTCCCATCTTCATACACTATTAATCAACAAGGGCAATATCATCTACTAAGAGCTTTTTCTATGGACGAATTGAAGATGGAAGTTTTCTCAATACATGAAGATACTAGCCCAGGTCCAGATGGGTTTAATTCGAATTTTTTTAAGCTACATTAGGAGGAAATAAAAGATGAATTGCTAGCTGCTTCACAAGACATATTCAATTCTGCCAATTAATCTTTCTAAAGGTGTCAATCATACTTTCATTACTCTAATTCCTAAATTAGAAAGGCCATCAGAAATTTTCCATTATCGTCCTATAACTTTTTGCAATTTACATTATATGATTTTCAGTAAGTTATTATGCAATACATTGAAATGGTGTTTACCCCACCTCATATCCCATAATCAGTGTGCTTATATTCCATCTAGAAATATTGGTGACAATATCCTGTTAGTTCATGAATTAATCAGAGAATTTAAAAATCTGGTTGCAAGAAGTTTTGTGTGAAAGTGGATATGCATAAAGCTTATGATAAACTTAATCGCAAGTTCATTTGTCATATTATTAAATGGGATTTCCAACACACTGCATAAATGTAGTTTATGCATGCATCTACTCTCCTACATATTCTGTCATGATTCAAGGAGTACCAAATGGGTTTATTTCTTCGAATAGGGGAATAAGACAGGGTGATCCTTTGTCACCATACTTATTCACTATTGCAATGGAGTTTTTTTTTCTTTCTATAGGAATGAGGTGTTGTCATAGAAAGCTTTTATACCAGTGCATGGTTTTTCTCTAACTATTACTCATTTATTATATGCGGATGACTTGATGGTATTTGGAAGATGCTCTATTTCTTGTGTTGTTGCTTTGAAGTTTGTGTTTGGCAAGCTAAAGCAGTCCAGTGGTTTATCGGTGAGCTTGAATAAAACTAAGGTTTATTTTAGTTCGGAAGCTACTGATATAAATGTGATAGTGGATATTTTGGGGTTTAATGTGGGTAATCTACCAATCAAATATTTAGGGGCACCTCTTTCTTCAAACTATATTCATTATCAGGACTGTCAAGATTTGTTACATAGAAAACAAAATAAATTACAGTCATGGGATGCTAAGTTTTTAAGCTTTGCTGGGAGAGCTGAACTTATTCAATCGGTTATCAATCCAACTGTTTTGTTTTGGTTATCTGCTTATCAACTACGTAAACATACCATTGATAAATTAAATACAATATGTGCTGATTTCTCTGGGGTAATTCAAAACAAAATGTGACATGGGAAAAGTTGTGTTCTCCAAAGCATGAAGGAGGTATTGGCTTAAAATCATTTAAGGATTTGAAGAAAGCTTCCAATTTAAAGTTGATGTGGAAATTCTTAGTAGATGATTCACCTTGGAGTAGATGGATGGCTTCAAAATATTCAAGGATAAGGAATTTTGGAGTATGAGTGTAGATAATAATTCATCTTGCACTTGGAAGAATATTTTGAGTTTAAGATCAAATGGCAAACAATATTTTAATAAAGTAATTTCATCTGGTTCAAACACTTCTTTGTGGTTCGAACCTTGGATTAATGGGAAATGTCTTGTTGATTTTTTGGGGGTGTCCAGATTTCAAGCTCTAAGTGATTATAATGAGAAGGTAGCTTCTATTATAAGAGAGGGGAGGATATGTAGTATTTTGCATCCAGCAACCAGGGAATTGCAGCAACAGATTGATAGTATTGAGATAAATAATAATGTCCAGTGTGATTTTTATGAATGGATTGATGGAGGGTCGTTTTCTTTCCACAAAGCATGGGACAAGGCAAGGGAGAGGTCCTCAGTTATGCAATGGGATAAAGTTGTTTCGCATCCCAAGAATTCAAAGAGAATGCCTTTCATTGCATAATTGGCTATGATGAACAAATTGAATACAGAAGACAGGTTGAGTAGATATGGTATTGTTGGTGAGAATGTATGTGTGCTTTGCAATTATGAAGAGGAAAATATAAGACATCTGTTTTTTAATTGCTCTTATACTAGTTTCATGTGAAATTCTTTGAAATTTAAGCTTGGCTTAAACATGAATGTGATATCTTCTTTGGAGGAGGAGGCTAATCTGCTGTCACAAGTGTTCAAGAAGAAAGATTAGCTAAAAGACATAGCTTATGCTTCATTTACAACTGTCGTGTATCAAATTTGGATGGAACGCAATGCTCGGATTTTCAGTAATTTTGCTATATCCAGGGAGCTCAGATTGCAATGTATAGAGAACGAGATATGTTTTCTAATAAGAGACAATGGTAGCAAATCAGAGAACTCAGTAGGGAATATGGCTTTTATGAGAAGATAGGGAATAGAGCTGCATGATACTGGTTGATGATTTCACTAAAGTTTCTAGTTTTGAGTGTATGTAGGGAGTGTGGTTGTTTGTTATAATTTGTTGTGATGTTTTTTTGTTATTCCAGCGAACTAATAGTTGCTTTGTTGTATCTTCGTTTATATGCACTCTTTTTCCTTGTTGCCGCACCCATGTTGGGGGGAAGTGAACCAATTTTCAAATATATATATATATATATATATATATATATATGCCTATTCGGACATACCTTTCCCAGCCTAAACTCTCTCTCTCTCTCTTTTCTCATATTCTTTAACTTCCCATTTTTGTTTTATCCCAATAATTCCTAACGCGAGCCCGGGTTCAGAACTCCCCCTTCCCTTCTTTTCTCTTTTCTAGTTCTTATATATGTATTTACTCAAGCCCATCAGTGAAATACGTTTTCCCCAGTCCCTAAACATTTTATCCCCTTCTTTATTTCGCCTGCCATTCTTTACTTTCTGCTTCCCATTCTTCTCTGTTAATTTCCTTCCCTTATCTTCTTTCGAACCATTACACAAATCGACCCCATCCCTTTACCCCTTTTTTTCCTTTTCTATTTATTTTTGCGTGTACGTGTTCACCTTGCCTGCCCATTCATCTCGCCACATCCATACCTCTTTCCAATACCCAAGTGTTTTAATAGTTAATGTTGTTAGGTTAGTTATAATTTTCTGGTGCTCTCATACCACACATCTAAAAATAGTGACATTAGCTCTTAATACAACAAGTAAGGTGGGCCTGTGCTAATTCAATATTATAGCTTCTAAGGGCAAATAAAAAATTAAGGTTTTATTACGTGACCAGCTCGTGAGTCATAGAAGGATAAACATGGTGGAAAATTAGCTTTCAGTTTGTGCTTGATTGCATCACAAAGATGGGTTAGGCATGTTTCAACTTGCACTACTAGTTAACGTAATTAACTGCAATGACTTGGCTACTCTTCCTGGTACAGGTGCAATAACGAGTGAAGCACAGCCACCTAAATATCTGCTAAGAATGAAAAGTTAATTATTACGAGGAGCATATAAAAGCAGCAAGACAAACATTTCGATTAGTCCTATTGTACCATTAGTCATGTCTGTAACCATTTACGTTTTCCTTCCCATTTTTCTTATTCTTTGTACCTGTTCCTTTCTGCTTTAACAAACAGCCTCGTCACCACACACATTTTCTCTCCGATCCAACCCTCTTTTCTAATGCGCCAGTCGAACAGTCTCGATCAAACATCTCAGCCCGATACTTCTTCTCCAGTTTGTTTGGCTACTACCACTTTTCTTTTCATGTTATGTTGGATAGTCAGTGCACAAGGCACTCGTGCACAAGCACAACCATACCGCTGATCATCACGCTGCCATTGCCATCGCCACACATCACTCATTTCCCCCATAACTCACTCCTATCTTCACATTCTTCCAAACAACCCAGTCACGATCAAGGTGTTCAACTTGAGGTACCCAGAAACCACTCATCTATTAATCTGCCTTTTTTCTCAAAGGATACGAGAATTTCCAAGCCCAACATTTTAGTAGGGTATGGTGCTATTATTACCAAAATATGACTGAATACTTTATTTACTATATACCTTGTAACATTATAAAATATAAAACTCATTCAAGTGATTATATTTGTATATACTATATACAACAGTTCAATCTGCCTTTTGTCCTGTAATATGTTTATTTAGTTTTAACTTTGCATAAATACTTGATGCCCCAAAGTTGATATACATCTAATTAGATTCATATTTTCATTCTACTGGCTGCAATTGTAGAATCTACAATATTCGAATTCCTCATTTTTATTTGAAATTCTAGATTTCCATTTTTTTTCATTTTGGTTTCCGGTTTTATATGCAAGGCAAATGCCATACATTCAAACAACATGTATATATAAAACAGTTAGAAATAAATAGGTTGTTTACTCACTGTACTCAAATATTTGCAGCAGAACTTATAATACATGTCACTAACAATTAGATATGGGTATGTACCAAGCATATAACAATCAATGGTAATCAAAACAGAGAAGGTTTAAATTTATTTTACTTACATTCCATCCTCTATTTTCTCCGTTTGTGTTCATTGGTCTTCAAACTGCGTTTCTACTGCCACTTTTATTCTAGCTTTCGGATTCGAATGCATATATGCATGTATGTAGCTAGTGCTTGTATTTATAGGTGTAAAGAAATGATTTAATAATGGCAGCATTTACTTGGTGTATGGGGAATAAAATACATAGGTGGTGGACTATCATAGCTAGGCTTGATTGAAGGATATAATAACAGTTGCTATTGGTTGAAAAGAAAAGATTATAGCTGTGTATTGTAATGGACGTTTCTAACAGTGATTGAAAAGAAGAAACTCTGTCCCATAGCTGAGTATATGGGGTGATAAAAAGGAACGTGGCTATGCTATTTATAACGGTTCTATCCTATTTTGTAATAGCCTGCATTTTACGTATCAATATCGTAAAATATTTTTATTTTATTCCCTAAGGGTTGGATCATTCTCATCTTTTAATATGTTGTTTATGGGAATATGGGACACGCCATAATTTTTACCGATTTTGTTTGTGACCATTTTGCCTCTGTCACTCTTATAAGGACAAAACTTTTGATTCAGGTCGAATCAGAGGGTGAGACGTGTTCCATTAGAAAGGAATTGATGATTGACTTTCCTTAGAGTGGTTAATAAAGGATTTGGCTTAGCGGTTTGGGAGGAATTGTTGTTTTAAGGGTTTTTAGTTAACTGTTCAGGTTTGGAGAGCCACAATGGGCAGATTTGGGAAGGCCTTTTAGTTGGATGGTGGAATGGTATAAATAGGGGGTGGGAGGTATGAGAAATGTTTTAGTTTCTCTATTCTATCATTATGTGGCCTATATTCCTCCTTCCTCTAACACCTTTCCATCACTTAAAATCAAAATCTAAGGATGGAAATCATAGATCTACACCATTGAAGGCTAGATCTACATCAATTAAAGCAAGAGTTCATTGGATCAAGATGTTTGGGGGGGAAGTGCTTACTGTCCGGATTCATATTTCATCAATTTTAGCTTGTTTTGGAGAATCAGTGAGTGATTTGCATCTCTCACATGGATTCAATGAAATACATGAGTGTTTGATCATGTTTTTCATGGATTTCAAATGTTTTTTCATAGATCTATGCATTGGTAAGTTCATTTTCATCTAAATCACTCTATGGTCCTATTTAGTGAATTTAAATCCATGATACTATGTTATTTTTATGCAGTTCCATATGATTATGCATGTTAAATCCATAGTTTTGTTCATATTTACATTTATGGTGAATGTGGTGGATTTCATATAATTATTGATGAGATTTCCAAATTGTTGATGTTATTGGTTTCATAACATGCTTGTGGTGGTACTGGATGAATCAGATGAGTTGGTTTCATTGAATTGGTCATTTGGCGAAGTTTTGGTCGAAATTGGAGTTGCGTTGGTGAAGCACGGGTTTTGGGTCGCACAGGGTAGATCGCTCGCACCTTGGTATATATTTCTTGGGAAACAAGATAGTAAGCTAGCTCGAGTGATCAAGGGAGTCGATCGGTCGAGCGAGCGGGGTGTAGGGCAATCGGATGAGGAAGCCTGGAGGAAAAAGGGTTCGGTCGTGCGTTCTTGGATTGTTAGTTCGATCGAGCGAGCCTACGGGAGAGGGTCGGTCGCACCTAGTATGAAGTGGGTCGATCAACTGTTGAAGGGTCGATGGTCTTGTGTGTGGAACTGTTGCGTCGGTCCTAGTGAGGTGGGTCTGTCACTCTTGAGAAGAAGGGACAGTTGGCTACTGATGGGTCAGTCGGTTATATGGATATAGGAGGGTCGGTCGCTCCTGGGGTAATGGAGTTGGTCGGTCTTTCGGGGAATGGCCTGATCGTGCGTAATGACTAGGGTCTGACTTGGTTGTTAAAATTGAGCCTTTTATTGATGTTCGGTTCAATCGTGTGATGACTACGATGCATATCTAGACGGGAGTGTTCGAAATGATGTGGTAAATCATTGATTGGAGTAAAGCAATGACTAGCAGATAACTCAAAGAAGCTGGTTATGGATAATGGTTACTCGAGTGGGACTTAGGTTACAAAAATAGTCACCAGTGATGACGACTAAAGATGCGAAGGCCGAGAGATTATCGTTATCGTAAGTTCTAGCAGACTCAAAGCAGAGGTACATTGGGTAGCCGTGAATGGCCTCGTACCTTGGGCAGTCGTGAAGGGTCTAGTTGTCGAGATTTGAGAAGACAAACATACGAGTCATGATGGGATATGGAGTTGCTGCTAGAACTGGGGTTACCATTATCCCTTGACATATGGCAGTCATGATGGGCCGTCATACGATCAATGATTGTTTCAAAGTAGGATTAGCGGTGATAGCTAGAGTTAGTCATGGACGTTTGATTGTTTGTTGTTCTGTTTGTACCGTCTCATGTAGATTGTCCAACGTCGAAGAAGATGTCCCTTGGGTGCTTGTCTGATATTGGTTTATGCCTATAGGGTTTGTACTTGAGGAATGTTGAATTCGATTAGGATGGCTTACATGAGATATATAATTTGGATGTCATGAGCGCTTTACCATGATTGAATTGGTATTCTGCTTTCCATGAATGAATGGTTGAATTGTTTGATGTAAAGGCTATCACTGTCAGATGTGGGGAAGACGGGTGTAAGTCCTTCTCTAGTGTTGGGTAGTTGTTGGTAAATCTACCTGTCCTCACATACTTTACTGATGAAGTTTGTTAGCTGTTTTATCGCTCATTAAGACTGCTGTCGGATTCAAGGTTTTATGTTTCACTCTTATTACCTTGGACCGTTCATCCGGATGTGGATGGGCAGACTAAGTAGTAGGTTACATGTAATAGAGCTTAGTAAGGTGAGGATGCAGAGCAATGACGACCAGGAGGCTTGCGTACCAGTTTTATTACTGTCTAGTATTTCTATTTCCGTTGTTATTTTGATGTTATTCTTTGAGGGATGTAATGAGGACTCTTGTACATAAATATTGACATGATTCTAAGGTGTACGAATATTCGAGCTGTCATGATGGCAGGATTTAGTTTATGTGCAATTGTCTTTCACTACTAGTACCTGTTGTATATGTTTATATTATACTTTCTCCTTGTGTTGTGAGATCTACAACAGGTTTCGATGATGTTTACCTACTCTGATGATCGTCCATAGCTGCCCAACACGCCTTCCAGTGCATTATTCCTCTTGTTTAGTGCAGGGGTTATGGGCGGTCGTCACATTTGGTATCAGAGCGAGGTTGACGATTTTAGCCAAAGTTCGAAGACGTATTTACGTATGAGAGACGTACTTGTAGATTTCAGTTGGATGATTACTATATATACTAGTGTATATAGTAGTAATGGTTGTTTTCCTTTAGCAGTTTTCTTAAAAGTGAGTAATTATTCTAAATTGCAGATTTAGAATGAGTAGACGAACATCGAGACATGCAGCTAGGGAAGTTGGCACTGGAGGGGGGAAATGGCAGTGAACCAAATTACCTGGCCATGTTCGAATCCACGGCAGAAGCATTTATGCGAAGGGTACCCACTCCAATGGCTGTAATAGTAGATGTAGGTGTGCGAGTTCCTAGAGTAGTGGATTTTGCAAAGTTGTGCAAGGATTATACATCTCTAGGAGGAAAACCATTAAAAGGAACTAAGCCGGATGAAGAGGTTCAGAGGTGGATGGATTCTTGTGTCCGTATCTTTGGAGAGTTGGATATTGAGGATACAATAAAGAGAAAACTTGCATCAAGGCAGCTGCAAGTCAGGGCCATGGAGTGGTGAAATTCTGGTACACTTGAGACTCCAGAAGAGGAGATTTCATGGGAGAAATTCCAATCTAAGTTTGAAGCAATGATTATCTCCGCGGCTCAGAAGTCCGTTCTCTTCAAGAAGTTCGTAGAGTTGAAGCAGAGTGGCAGATCGGTTCTTGAATATATTTCTGATTTCAAAGCTTTGTCTAGATATGCTCATTCATACATTGATACACCATATCAGAAGAACAAGAAGTTTGTCTTGGGTTTGGATGCTTACATAGGAAAGCCGCTGGTGGATCATCTTGATGATTCATTTGAGAATCTCGTGGAAAAGGTTGTTCGTCACGAGAGCTTGTTTCCTAAAGAAGTAAATGTTGTCGCTGCAACCAAGGTAGCTCAGAAACGACAACAAGGTGGTAATAATAAGAAAAGGAAGCAGAAACAACAGAAAGGGAAGAATGACCAAAAGAAACCCAAGAGCGAGTCGGTTTACTTTAACTGTCAGCAGAAAGGTCATTTTGCTAATGAGTGCAAAAGTCCGAAAGTTGAGAGGAAATGTTACACATGTGGCAAGTCTGGTCATCTCAAGAAGGACTGTCCAGAATCAGCTAAAGGAAAGCAGGTTGTGAAGGCATACGCTTTGGAAGCCATGCCATCTTCTTCAAGGGCTCTACTACTGAGGAAAAGGGAAAGCGTGTTGTGGTGCAAGGTACTCTTTCTGTTGATGGTGTTTCAGTTCTACAGGGGCATCACATTCATTCATTTGTAATGAGCTTGTTTGTCGCTTGGGTTTGGAACCCGAGATTTGTGATAGATCATTGATAGTGACTAATCCATTTGGGGTTTCGTCCAGTTTGTGCATGATATGTCATGGTATAGTGTTGTCGAGTCATGGTTTCTCATTCGTGTGTGATTGCTTTGTTCTTAACTTCACTGGATTTGGGATCATCTTAGGAATGGATTGGCTCAAGAATATGCGACAAGGGTGAATTGCGAAAAGCTAAAGGTGAGGGTCGTGGATGTGTAAGGGAAAAAGGTGTTGATTAGATGTAAGGACGAAGACAGTGTCTTCGTGAGTTATCTATATTCGCTTAGGATTCCACAGGAAGACCTGTCATCAGTGTTGGTCACAAATGAATATGTAGATGTATTTGACAAGGTCAAAGTGTTGCCGACGCATCGTCAGATTGAGTTTAGGATCGATTTGGTCGAGGGTGCTAGACCAATCGTTATGCCTCTTAGGCGGATGGTACCTAGGGAACATCGAGAGTTAGAGGTGAAAGTTCGTGACCTTTTGGGAAAAGGATTCATTCGGAGAAGCGTTTCCAAATGGGGTGCAACAGTGGTGTTTGCAACCAAAGCGGATGGCTCGTTAAGATTGTGTGTGGACTATCGTGAGCTGAATAAGGTGACAAGGAAGAATAAGTATCCATTGCCAAGGATAGATGAATTATTCGATCAGTTTCATGGAGCCAAAGTGTTTTCTCAGATGGATTTGGCAATGGGATTTCACCAGCCGAGGGTGGCAAAGGACAGTGTGCCAAAGACTGCTTTTAGGACACCATCCGGTTTCTTCGAATGGTTGGTGATGCCATTCAGGTTGACTAATGCGCCAGTATATTTTGTGAGTTTTATGAATAGGGTATTCAGGGAATAGTTGAATAAGTCGTACTTGTCTTCGTGGATGACATTTTGGTCTACTCACGGAATGAGGAAGAGCATAAGACGCACTTGAGAATCATGTTGGAAATCTTAAGAAAACATCAGGTGAGAGCCAAGTTTTCAAAGTGTCACTTCTGGAAGAGTGAAGTGAGGTTCTTAGGCCATGTAGTTTCTGGTAATGGAATATCAGTTGACCCCGCTAAAGTGGCAGCCCAGAATGCGATGGATGTGAGAAGTTCCCTTGGGTTAGCTGGTTATTACCAAAGATTTATCAAAGATTTCTCCAAGATAGTTGCACCATTGACAGGATTGACGAAGAAGAACCAAGTGTTCACATGGGATGTAAAATGTGAGCAAGCTTTTGGAATCCTGAAGGAGAGAATGACGAGTGCTCCTGTGTTGACCATTCCAAATGGGAATAAAAGAGATGGTGGTATACACCGATGCATGTGGTACTGGGCTTGGAGCAGTGCTAGTGCAAAAGGATAAGATTCTGGCTTACACAAGTCGACAGCTGAAGCCGCACGAGAAGAATTACCCAACTCATGATTTGGAGTTGGCGGCGATTGTGTTTGCTCTGATGTGGAGACATTACCTATTGCGAGTACGATTCGAGTTATTCATGGATCATAAATCATTGAAGTTTCTTTTCTCCCAAAAGGATCTAAATCTTCGACAGCAATGATGGTTAGAGTTTCTAGCATCGTATGATTTTGGTATAGCTTATACTCCTGGACAGGACAACGCGGTTACAGATGCGTTGAGTGAAGACATGCGAGTTTGGGAGCGATGTTTTCAGAATGAAAAATCCTCGAGTATTTGGCAAGGTTTGATTTCAGGCTAAATGTGAGTGGGAACTTGAAATTTTGGCAAGCTTGTCGATAAAACCTACTCTTATCAAAAGGATTGGAAAGAGCCAAAAGAGCGATGTAAAGATTGTCGAGTTTATCCAGAAGATGAAACCAGAGAATAAAGAGTTCTAGGTCGATCGAAAAGGTTGGCTTCAAAAGCAAGGACGATTGGTTGTTCCTGATATTGATGGATTGAGAGATATGGTTTTGAAGGAATGTCATCATTCGAAGTTGACGATTCATCCCGGCGGTAATATGATGTATCAGGACATGAAGCGAATCTACTACTGGGAAGGGATGAAGCGAGATATTGGAAAATTCGTTTCCAAGTGCACGAACTGTCAGTTGGTGAAAGCTGAACAGAAGAAGCCGAGTGGTTTGCTTCAGCCATTGGAAGTCCCTACGTGGAAGTGGGAGCAAGTATCGATGGACTACCTAGAACTAGGGCAGGAAACAAAGGGATTTAGGTCATTGTGGATCGCTTGATCGAAAGTGCGAGGTTTAGTCATGTCAAGTCGATTAGGACGACATCGAAATTGACTGAAATATATGTGGAATGGATAGTTCGATTCCATGGTATCCCGAAGAGCATAGTGAGTGACCGAGATCCATTATTTACAAGTGGATTTCGGAAGAGTTTGCAAGAAGCTTTGGGAAACGAGTTGTGCTTAAGTACGGCTTATCATCCCCAAGTGGATGGTCAAACCAAGAGGGTTAACCGAGTTTTGGAAGATATCCCGAGGGCTTGTGTGTTATACTTTGGAGGATCATGGGAAGACCATCTACATTTAGTGGAGTTTTCTTATAATAATAGCTACCAGTCGAGCATTGGGATGGCACCATTTAACGGCATTGTATGAGAGACCACGCAATTCTCTAGCATGTTGGTTATAAAATGGAGATAAGTTGGTACTTGGGCCAGAGATGATTAGAGAAACCTCGGATTGTATCGAGGTCGTTTGGCAACGAATGAAGGCAGCCCAAGATTGCCAAAAGAGTTATGCTGATAAGCGTCGAAAGGATTTTGAAATCGATGTTGGAGACACGGTTTTTTTGAAGATTTCGCCATTTAAGCATGCAGTTCGATTCGGAAATAAGGTAAAGTTAGCTCCTAGATTCGTTGGACCATTTCCGATAGTCGAGCGAATTGGAAAGCTCGCATATAGATTGGAGTTACCCGAGAAGATATCGAGCATGCATAATGTGTTCCATGTGTCGTTTCTACAGAATTTCGTGCACGATTCGAATGTAGTGGTATGTCCAGAGCAGTATGAATATTTAGAGGTCGAGATCGTAGTTACGAGACCTCGTAAGCCACTCCATGTTATGGGGAATGACACGAAATAGCTTAGGAGGAAGACAGTTATGCTAGTCAAGGTACAATGGAGTGAAGATAGCGACGATTGTACGTGGGAGAAGGAAGAGAACATGAAAGCGACTCATCTAGAACTCTTCGTCGATAGGACCCTTTGATATCGTATCATCGTTGTATCTTGTTGTTATTTGATAGAATTCCGCGTGCTAGGATAAGGCTATGGATGCATGGCTTGATGATTGCTAGTTTAGATGATAGAAGTGGCTTCTCATGGATGATAGACATGTTGAATTGTTCTAGTTACTTGTGCTTACTTGGAATTTCGGAGGCAAAATTCTTAAGGGGGGAGGGGGGGGGGGGGATGTAACAGCCCGTATTTTACGTATCGGAAGATCATAAAATATTTTTATTTTATTCTCTAAGGGTTGGATCATTCTCATCATTTAATATGTTGTTTATGGGAATGTGAGACATGTCCATTATTTTTTCGATTTTGTTTCTGACCATTTTTCCCTTATCAGTCTTTTACCGGACATAACTTTTAACTCAGGTCGAATCAGAGGGTAAGACCTATGTCATTGGAAAGTTTTTGATGATTGCCTTTCCGTAGAGTGGTTACATTAAGGGTTTGGCTCAGCGGTTTGGGAGGAATCGCTATTTTAAGGTTTTTTAGTTGCTTTTCAGGTTTGGAGAGCTACAATAGACTGATTTGGGAAGGCCCATTAGTGGGCTAGTGGAATGGTATAAATAGGGGGTGGGAGGTATGAGAAATTTTTTAGTCTCTCTATTCTCTTATTAGGTGGCCTATGTTCGTCCTTCCTCTAACACCTTTCCGCCATTAAAAATCAACATCTAAGAAGGGGAATCATAGATCTACACCACTGGAGGCTAGATCTACATCAATTAAAGAAAGAGTCCATCACATCAAGAGGTTTGGTGTGAAGTGCTTGTTGTCCGGATTAATATTTCATCAATTTTAGCTTATTTTGAAGAATCGGTGAGTGATTTGCATCTCTCACATGGATTCAATGAAGTGTATGATCATATTTTTAATGGATTTCAAGTGTTTTTTCATAGATCTATGCATTGGTAGGTTCGCTTTCATATAAATCACTCTATAATCCTATTTAGTGAATTTAAATCCATGATTATATGTTATTTCTATGCTATTCCATATGACTATGCAAGTTAGATCCATAATTTTGTTCATATTTACATTTATGGTGAATTTGGCAAATTTCATATAATTATTGATGAGATTACCAAATTGTTGATGTTATTGGTATCATAACATGCTTGTGGTGGTATTGGATGAATCAGATGAGTTGGTTTCATCGAATTGGTCATTTGGCGAAGTTTTGGTCGAAATTGGAGTTGCATTGGTGAAGTGCATGTTTTGGGTCACCCAAGGTAGGTTGGTCGCACCTTGGTATAGATTTCTTGGGAAATAAGACAGAAAACAGGCTCGAGCAAGCCAGGGAGTCGATCGGTTGAGCGAGACAGGTGTAAGGCAAGCGGAAGAGCAAGCCTGGAGGAAAGAGGGTTCAGTCGCGCCTTCCTAGATGGTTAGTTCGGTCGATCGAGCCTATGGAAGTGGGTCGGTCGCTCCTAATATGAAGTGGGTCGGTCAACTGTTGAAGGGTCGGTTAGTTCTATGAGTGGGGCTATTAGGTCGGTCCTAGCGAGGTGGGGTGGTCGCTCTTGAGAAGAAAAGATGGTTGGCTACTGATGGTTCGGTCGATTATATGGAAATAGGAGGGTCGGTCGCTCCTGGGGTAATGGGGTAGGTCGGTCTTCTGGAGAATGGCCTGGTCGTTCGTAATGACTAGGGTCTGATTTGGTTGTTAAAGTTGAGCCCTTTATTGATTGTTGTTCGGTTCAATGGTGTGATGGCTTCAATGCATGTCTAGACAGGAGTGTTTAAAGTGATGTGGTAAATTTGTTGATCGATGTAAAGTAACAAATGGAAGACAACTCAAAGATGTTGGGTTGTGGATAACAGTTACTCAAGTAGGACTTGGGTTATGAGAAGAGTCGCCAGTGATGAAGACTAGAGATGCAAAGGCTGAGAGATTATCGTTATCGTAAGTTCTAGCAGACTCAAAGTAGAGGTACATTGGGTAGTCGTGAAGGGCCTCGTACCTTGGGCAGTCGTGAAGGGCCTAGATGTCGAGATTTGAGAAGACATACATATGAGTCATGATGGCGTATGGAATAGTTGCTAGAACTAGGGTTACCATTATCCCTTGACATATGGCAGTCATGATGGGCCGTCATACGATCAACGATAGTTTCAAAGCATGATTGACGGTGATAGCTAGAGTCAGTCATAGACGTTTGATTGTTTGTCATTCTGTTTGGACGTCTCAGGTAGATTGTCCAATGTCGAAAGAGATGTCCCTTGGGTGCTTGTAAGAAATTGGTTTAGGCATCTGCGACTTGTACTTGGGGAATGTTGAATTCAATTAGGATGGTTTACATGAGATATATATAATTTGGACGTCATGAGTACTTTACCACAATTGAATAGGTGTTCTGGTTTCCATGGATGAATGGTTGAATTGTTTGATGTAAAGGCTATCAATGTCAGATGTGGGGAAGACGAGCGAAAGTCCTTTTCTAGTATTGGGTAGTGGTTGGTAAATCTACCTATTCCCATACACATTATCGATGAAGTTTGTTGGCCGTTTTAACACTCACTAAGACTGTTGTCTGACTTAAGATTTTATATTTTCCTTTTATTACCTTGGGTTGTTCATCCGGATGTCGATGTGTAAACTAAGTAGCAGGTTACGGGTAATAGAGCTTAGTGAGGCGAGTATGCAGAGTGATGACGAGCATGCGTACCAGTTTTATTAATATCTAGTATTTCTATTTCCGCTGTTATTTTGATGTTATTCTATGAGGGATGTAGTGAGGACTCTTGTACAGAAATATTTACATGATTCTAAGGTGTATGAATATTCGACTAGTCATGATGGCAGGACTTAGTTTCTGTGCAATTGTTTCACTACTAATACTTGTTGTATATGTTTCTATTATACTTTCTCCTTGTGCCGTGAGATCAACGATAGGTTTCGATGATGTTTACCTACTCTTTTGATCATCCATAGCTGCCTGGCACACTTTCCAGTGCATTATTCCTCTTGTTTGTGCAGGGGTTGTGGGCAGTCATCACATATTTCTTATAACTGTGAAATGCAGCCTTATACAAAGTACAAAATATAGGTATAGCCATGTGTAAATGGGAAAATAAAAGGTAATAGCTGTTGTTCTTGCTGGTTGAAAAGATACAAATATAGTGTATAACTGAGTTAAATGTGCAGTTGATTGAAAAGTGAAAGCTATGTATTGTAGTTGTTACCCTTCATTTGATTGGAATTCGTAGCAGGCCAGTGCTTGAAAGCACATAAATATGAAACCCTTTACCAGTTTTAGATTGTCTATACGTATGTATCTATGAGCTAAAGAATGTATTTGCACCCAGACTTGGCCCCTAAGTATGAAATGCCTATGCACATATATGTGTACAAGTCATGAGAAAAAAGACGCAAAAAGTTTACTTTGATTCTAAGGCAAAAATCTAAGTTATTAAACACTTTAATTTTATCCCACCTAATCAATTTAAATGTCATGTCTTCCTATACATCGAGGTGAAGTAATTTAAATTTTAATATAAATATACCTATTTGTTTATCCTATGTGAACTTATTAAAGAAAATCTGAATGCAAATAAGGTGTTTAAAACAATATTTACCATATATATAAATGGAACCGAATAAATATATATACATAGGATTTTAAAATTTATAATTTGCTAAAATATTTCAAATCAAATGTTAACTATATCTTCACAAGATTTAAAACAAGTATAAAAATGTAATCGATATAACAAAACATTAATTTCTTATTTTATATACATATATACAATGTATGGTCAAGAACTTTTAAACCATTAACATATATATAACTGGAAAATTCCCTCCATATAAATTATTTGAAATTTATTATTTAGAACTAATTATTATAATAATCCAAAATGAATGGTATTACAAACTCAGTCAAAACCTGGGACGTTACAATCTACCCCCGTTAAAAGAATTTCATCCCGAAATTAAAGTAACGAGGATATTCCAGTTATATACCAAGTCATAGACTTAAAACAAAACACATACACGGGTCCTCCCCTCATAATTACAACAAACATAGCATCTCAAACACATAGGTTATCTACCAAAACATTTCATAGCAATCAATACAATCATTCATCGGTCCCTTACTGGAAATTAGCAAAAAAATAATCCCTACATATTAACCCCGAAGACCGAAATCAACATTAGATCAATACTTAGAAAACCATTTAATTCAACCAATCTCCAGTTAGGTCTCAATTTCTTAACTTCATACCTTAATTCCTTATCAACCCACACTACCTAATTTCTATTTTAAGAAAATATTCCTGATTATATTCAGAAAATAATTCCAAACTTATTTACTTTATTAATTTGAATCAAACTCATTCAAACATATTTATCTGCTCCAAATTCTCCTTTTAAACTCAATTCCAATATAACTTACCAGTTTAACCTCAGTCAAGCTCTAATCCATTTAACCTATTCCAGTTAATTATTTTTTCAAACCCCCGAATCCAAACTCCTAGTTTTTATTCCAAATTCAAATTTTTGAATTTTTCCCAAATCATTTTTTTACTCAAACAATTCCCAGTTTGTCTCATTCGTATACTCTATTCCTATATAAACTCAATTTAGTTATATTTATAACCATTTCAATTTCTAAAGTCTTTATTTGATTATAACAACAGTCGACAATTCCATATAAAATAATAATTTCAGAAAATTACTCTTTATATATCAAAATATAATTTTGAGTAAGATTATTTCATTTACCCAGCTTTAAAACAATATTATGTGTCGAATTATTCTGTTCAAGTGTTTAGAAACACCTATCGATACAGTTGATCAGATCGATCGACCAGAATTCATAAACCGCTCGACAAACCAATTAACACAATATAAAATAGTTTTTATATCAATTAACAAATACACGCTCAAATATATCCACTTAAACTCAATCTAAGGTAATACTAAACCCATCTCTATCAGGTTAGGCCACAGAGCCAAGGTTATCATTTAATCTTCACCTCTGATACCAAGTGTGATGGCCCGAATTTCGGTACCCATTTAACCAACCAAATACATCCCGAGTCAAAATCAAAGAACACAAAAACTCAGTCGTCGAAGAAAGAAATTAGAGGATGAGAAAAGATAAGATACAAAAGTTAGAATAGAAGAAAAAGAAGAACATACATAAAATTAGAGTAAGCACGAATCTCATAACGAAATGAATAAAAAATAATAAACATATAATCTCTTTTTAAATACAAACTGGAATTGAACTTACGTACATCGTCAGAGTACAATCATATATACAATAAACCAGAAATAAACTTTTTATATCTATCGTTGAAGCCTCCTACTCCAAGCTCCTCCAATAAATCTGAAAAATCCTGAACTACTTGACTACCCATACAAATTTGGGCACCCAAGAGTTCAAAGAAAACATAGAAAAATAAACTTTGGGTCATTCATGGGACTAGTGTGAGTAACGATTTTAAAACAGTTTGAAAGATAGGTCATAAGACAACGTCGTATAACACGGAACGAGTATTTCCCTTATGAGATTCCACAATACTTGATTTAACTTTCAAAACGTTTCAAAATAAAAGATAATCGTAAGACCGATCCACACATAAACACGGATGGTTTTTACCTTACGATAACCCTAAACACCTTTATATTAAAAAAATTCTGATATTATAAAAGTGTCTAAAACAAATAAATAACAATCTAGCAGAATGCTTGCATCTCACGTTCTACATATATAGTATATAATCAAAACCGCGGGTGCTTATTGGTAATGGATTTCCAACTATGACAAGGTATGGAACTACCTTCCGATATTGTATCTTGTGACGACCCGAATTCCCGTTCAGACGGAAACAGGGCTATCTTTGGAATATAACACAGAAACAGAAAATAGCAGAACAGAATTAAATAAATACACCAGATAATGAACAATAAAATATACTGGATAAAGTAATCATCAGAGTTACACAGTATACAGGATCTTACTTAGTACAAATACAGTTCAGCTATACATAAATGTCTACAGCGGAAATAAACAAAATATGTACAATAGGAGCTGAACAGCATAAAAAGAAATAAATGATAGAATCCATCTTCAGCTCCAGCTATCCAGAAAGAACCAGCTAAACCTGAATACAAGGCTGCCCGTGTAGAAAAAGGGGCACCCGAGTTTGAAAGTGAAACTTCGAGTCAGTCATGGGACTGGTATGAGAAATCTACTCAACTCATATATATAATTTGGCTAATCACAGGACCACGCCACTTTCGTGGAACGGGTTTACTCCATTGGATTACCAGTGCTTTAAAAACAAACCTTTCTTTTAAACATCGCTATGCTTTTTATAAAAATGAAGCCGTTATAAGACTCAGTTCCCATCACACAATGCAACGCAACCCGGAGGATAGAGTTTTTACCTTATAACGGCCAAATATGCTTGATACGAATAAAACAAAGGCATTTGATATTATTGCTAGTGTTTATATGTTTTGAAAACAATTTCAAATCATAACTATCAATCATAGACGACATTAATGCCCCATACCACTATGTCGCCATATATAGGTATACAATCAAAACCGCACGATGTCGTATTTGGAAATTGGATTTCCGTCATGAACCAAGGCAAAAGATAGTCCTTACCGAATTCGAGACAATCTAGCCCATGTCTCAGGCAAGCGCGCAGGCAAGCCTTGGAGCGACAGGGCCGGTCCACCGATGTGGATTATTATGCCTGAACAATACGTCTCCCCGCCCTTTGGGGCGTAAATGAGCCAATGAATGACTCCATCGGACCCGGATCGTCCGATCAAACCGAGGCGCCTCGCAACAGCAACAACCACATAGGTGAAAAGTATATAAATGTCAGGGCTGGTAGGTCACTGACACCACCCTAGCTAGAAAGAAACGCATGCCCTCCCTGAGGTCCTTCTCCCGTTTTAGGTTCATACCGGGGTGTGAGGCTCGCGAATTCACGTTATACACAAAGCTACGCCACACAAGCGGTGCTTTGATCATCACCACAAGACTTTGCTTTTCAACAGAAGCCCTGATCACTGCATCTTAGCATGCCACACCCGCAATTCACGGCATGCGATTGATGTCCATCGATATACAACCTCTGAGCTCGTACGTCTCAGAGAAGGGCGTTAAGCAAAAGAATAAATTCTCCACCGCCAAACAGATGTATATTTAACAGAGATCAATCAACACAGAATAAAATCCAATATCGGACACACAATCCATTTACAAGTCCGTTCTGGGTCTGAACGAAACCGGAGGCACTAAATACCTCGCAAACCCATCGATCACCACGTACGTCTGGACGATCACCACTCATTATCCATATTTCGGGATGCCTCCCAATCAGGACCTTGGTTACCATCCAAACGAGGTGAAGATCTCCGGTCTTCGACCATCGTCTTCATCTTCGACTTTCAATCGTCGGTCAATTATTTGAAATGAGAATTAACTCGGCCTTCTCAAATAATTCACGTATATTTAGAATTTCAAATCAATTTATTTCAATGGTTAAATTATTCGACAACACCAATTGTGTTCTTTTAATGTAATTTTCACACCAAACACATTCAACCATCAAAAGCCACATAAATCGAACAAATTCAGTTTATTTCTATTCCATATCGCTTATGATATTTTATAACTATTTATCGCTATTTTTATTTATTTTAAAATAGCCATTTTATTCAAAACGACGCTTCGGGCCATAAGGCGGCCGTGGCGCTGTTTTTCTTCAGATTTGATTTACACCTATCTGAAAATCTAACCGTTGGATCTTCACAAAATTTACATCATTAGAAAGGTCTTTTCAAAACGAATCCAACGGTTCCAGTTTCGGGAAAATCCGACGGTCGGATCTCCCGGTACAATCGTTTGAATTTTCGATTTCAAATTACGAATTGCAGCGTCGTTATTCGATTAAATATATAATTATATTTATATATATATAAATATAATCGCTTCTGGCGCTGTTTTTCTTCAGATTTGAATTAAACATTCCAGACAATCCAACCGTTGGATTTTTGCAAGGTTGGTGCCGTTGGGAAGATCTTTCCAAGGCGAACCCGACGGTTGAGGTTTCGGGAAAATCCAATGGTCGGATTTCCCGTACTAGTTGTTTGAAATCATGGTTTCAAAATACGAACTGCACGGCTTCGTTTCGTTTTAATTTTATTTATATTTATATATTTATATAAATATAGTTTATTCAATGATTTCCATATCGTTTTCACTTCAAATATTTTTCTAACACCTTAAAATTTTGGAAAATTTCGCCATAACCTCCCCTGCACCGGGAGCATCGGGAAATCGCAAATAGCGTTCCCGGTCCTTCTAACCTCAAAAAGAAAAAGAAAAAGCCAAGCGGCTAGCCAACAGGCTCATAAAATCATCACCCAAACAAAACAGTAAATGTGTACCTATTTGTCGGGCACAAAATTTTATTCCTCTTCTCTAGCCCCTTTGCTATAACCTGTTCAATGAATATGCATGTACATATATATACAGTTCTTATCATTTATCATTTTCTATTCAACTTCATATTTGATTTTCATTGGGTTTTAAAAACACCATTCATTCTAATGTTACATAAATAGGTGCAAATCATTTCATTAGTTAATTAATGAATATTTCAACTCATATATGTTTATTTTGAACAAGTGGCTATTTTTAACACTTCAACTCAACGATTTATGCATACAATAAAAATGTGATTTTTATTGTAAAACAATTCATTTCAAAACACTATTTTTCTATATAGTTCATATAGGTGATAAAAATAGGATTTTTATCATAAAACAATTTCTTTTAAAACGAGATTATTTTACACAGTTCATATGGTCGATAAAAGGTGATTTTTATTATCAAACAATTTATTTCAAAATATGAATACCATTCAACACATGAATTTCTAATCAACGAATGAATATCAATTCAACACATGAATGTTTTCTATAGTTTCTATATATAGATAAAAGGTGATTTTTACTATCAAACAATTTATTTCAAAATATGAATACCATTCAACACATGAATTTCTAATCAACGAATGAATATCAATTCAACACATGAATGTTTTCTATAGTTTCTATATATAGATAAAAATGTGATTTTTACTATCAAACAATTTATTTCAAAATATGAATACCATTCAACACATGAATTTCTAATCAACGAATGAATATCAATTCAACACATGAATGTTTTCTATAGTTTCTATATATAGATAAAAATGTGATTTTTACTATCAAACAATTTATTTCAAAATATGAATACCATTCAACACATGAATTTCTAATCAACGAATGAATATCAATTCAACACATGAATGTTTTCTATAGTTTCTATATATAGATAAAAATGTGATTTTTATTATCAAATAATTTATTTCAAAATATGAATACCATTCAACACATGAATTTCTAATCAACGAATGAATATCAATTCAACACATGAATGTTTTCTATTCAATGAATAAATATAGTTTAAGCATATGAAAATAATTCAAACACACGAATATTATTTAAAATTTCGGCAGCATAACGGCAGGGTAGTTAAATCCGGGACCGTCCCTAGTACGGCTCCTCGCTCTACCTTAAAACCTCGCGGTTTTTGACAATGGGGTTCATGCATCTAGTTCGCACGCAGGCGGCATGTATATATTTATTTCATTTCCACAAAACTAATCCTATGTGGTTTCAACCAAGTATTTCTCAACCACAAACAGGTATTTTTCAACCAATATCAATCACAAACAATCCCAAACAACCATTCGCTATCAATCAATTTTCACAACAATAACAACCAATAAATATCGTCCATGGTTTGTGGACGAGGGGCGTATATATATATATATTTATATATAGCAATTCACTTTAATTTCAACACATATATATATATATATAGAAAAAGAAATTGAAGAGTGAGAAATTCTCACCAATAGTTATCCAATACTACGACTCTTCCTTAATAGAAATCTTCGCCAATCTCGCCTTTTGTCGCTTCGTTGCCCGTATTCTCTACATATGTAAAAATCGAATTTTTACTATGTTATTCAATATATAAAAACTGCATTTCAAAAATATACATTCCGCCTTTTCAAAAATAAAGATTATATTTTTAATATTCCTATGATGTAAAAATTATATTTTTATTGCTTTAAAAATATAAATTTTCATATCTTACTTCTTTTACCTAATAAAAATTCCGTCTTTTCTATTTTAAAAATATGATCTTTTCCATTCTAAAAATCTGATCTTTTCTATTTTAAAGTTCAAACCTTTTCTATTTTAAAGCTCAAACCTTTTTCTTTTTAAAATTCGAATCTTTTTTCTTTTTAAAGTTCTAATCTTTTTTCTTTTTTAAAATTCGAATCTTTTTTTCTTTTTAAAATTCGAATCTTTTTTCTTTTTAAAGTTTAAATTAAAAATCCAATTTATAACCTGCTCAAAATCAGTTTTTAAACTTCTTAAAAATCAGTTTCATACCTTTATAAAATCAGTTTTTAAACTTCTTAAAATCAGTTTTATACCTTTATAAAATCAGTTTTATACCTTTATAAAATCAGTTTTTAAACCATTTTAAAAATCTGTTTTTAAATCCTTTATAAAATCAGTTTTAAACCATTTTAAAAATCTGTTTTTAAATCCTTTATAAAATCAGTTTTAAACCATTTTAAAAATCTGTTTTATACCTTTATAAAATCAGTTTTACAGAATAAAAATAAAAATAAAATAACTTAAAGTACTCACCGTGATCTGCGAAGGGGGGGGGAGCTCGCTTCCAGGGGGGCGGCGGCTTCAGCGTCTCGAACTGGGGGGGGGCTCTCGAATCGCTCGCGATGGCTTCTGGAGGCTCGGGTCTTCGATCGATGGAGGGGGGACAGGCGGAGGCGGGGGTCTCTTCGACGAGGCGATGGCGCCTTCTGGTGGCTGAGCGGCGGGTCGAGGTCGCTTCTCTTTTTTTTTTTTTTGAAACTGAATCGGGAAGAAATGAACGGGGGGGCCAGTTTGACTTAGTTAAAGGGGGAGAGAAAAGAATTTTAATTTATTAAATTATTTAATTTGCCAAAAAGTTGACTTTTACATATTACCTCTAAACGAGGCCCACCGCCTGTCGTCCATAGCGTTTTACCCCCATTCCGAACACAATGGGATATGTATCGCAAGCTGATTTGATCCTTACAATCAGTTTCCGTTGAATTTAAAGTGTACTTCTTTATATATTCAATTTAAACGCACATTTCAATTTAGTGGGGCCACATACGAACTCGAAAAATTCCAGAAAAATATTTTCTAGCTTCGTATTGACGATACGGTCCTAACAAAACTAGTTTCGTCGAATTCTGAGACCGTTTGAAAAATGGCCAATTTCCAGTCGATTAAAATCAACAGAAACTGGTCAAACGCGTTTTCCTTTGCCACGCTCACATATTGATTCGAAAAATTATGAAATTTGGAATCTAGCAATAACTTTACATCACGGACCCAACAAAAGTGGTTTCGTCGAAATCCGAGTTCGTTTGCAAAATGTCCATTTTTAAGGGCCTGAATTCCATAGCGACTATTCAGAATTTTCAACTGGACATATCTTATGATTCCCGCTATGAAATTTCGATTGGTCAGATTCGTTAGAAAGACATCATCAATTAGATCCTAATGTTTTTGGTTTCACTAAAATTCGGATTGTTTTGCACCCGGTATATTCAATTGAAGTTTGAAATCGAATTATCGAACTACCGCGCTATTTTCAATTCTATATATAATTATAATTAATTATATTCGTTTTCAAATGTCGATTCAAACTCAGTTTTCATCTCCATTATTTAAAATATTTATTTTAAATATTTAAAATCCATTATTTTAGCCAATATAAAAATTTTAAAATTGGTTCAGATTTTCTGGGTCGTTACAATCTCCCCCACTTAAAACTTTTCGTCCCCGAAAAGGAATAAAGTCGAAAGTGGTTTGATAAATCTACGATCACACAACACAACAACCAATCCAATTGTTTTTAACCTTCAAAAATATACTAATCTTTTTTTTATACTCCTTTTCAAAATCATTCAGCCTATAGAATTTAAAAGTGTACATCCATGAAAAGAAAATTACAACAGATTAGAGAATTAAATGGTAATGCAAAGTAGGGTAAATGTACCTTGCACCAAAGTCAATCAGAGATATCTACTCGGCATCTAGGATAAGCTTTCTGAATGCTCTCCTCAGTTTCCCAAGTACAATCTCGTGGATCTCCACTCCATTGCACTTTGACTAAGTGAACCTTCTTGCTTCTCAGCTCTTTGGTTTCTTTGCCGATAATCTTTAGCGGCTCGCGCCTCACAGCTAATTCTGGAGTAATTTCAATGTCCTGCTGAGCTGCTTCTTCCACGATCAAGTCTGGATCATGAACGTGCTTTCGAAGTTGAGATATATGAAATACATCATGCACTCCAGGCAACCAGTCAGGCAGTTTGACCCTATAAGCGAGAGTTCCGATCCGTTCCAGAATAGGAAACAGACCAATGAATTTGGGCGCTAACTTTCTAGTTTTACCGAACCGGATTACTCCTCTCATCGGCGATACTTTCAAATATACATAGTCGCCAACTTCAAATGATATATCTCTTCTTCTTCTATCGGCATAGCTTTTTTTGTCGGCTTTGAGCGGCGAGTAATCGCTTCTTAATAAAATCGACTTTGTCGGCAGCTTCTCGAATCATATCGGGACCCAACACAAGTCTATTTCCAGGTTCGACCCAACAAGCAGGAGATCGGCACGGTCTACCATATAATGCTTCGAATGGCGACATTGTCAGACTCGCCTGGTAGCTGTTGTTATAAGAGAATTCAGCCAAATGCAGATGGTCTTCCCATGATCCACCGAAATCTAGAACACAAGCCCGCAATAGATCTTCCAAAATGCGATTCACCCTCTCAGTCTGACCGTCTGTCTGAGGATGATAAGCGGTGCTCAAGTTCAACTTCGTTCCTAGCTCGACTTGAAATGCTTCCCAGAATTTACTAGTGAATATTGTATCTCTATCACTGACTATACTGAGCGGCACTCCATGTAACCTAACTATTTCCCTGAAGTATATCTGCGCCAGACTCTGAGCGGTTCTATTTGATTTGACAGGTATAAAATGGGCGGTCTTCGTGAAGCGATCTACGATCACCCAAATACTGTCATTTCCTTTTCTGGTTCTGGGCAGACCATCGATGAAATCCATAGAAATATGTTCCCACTTCCAGCCAGGAACTTCTAGCGGTTGTAATAATCCAACCAGTTTCTGTTGGTCACTCTTGACTAGCTGGCAAGTAGGGCATCGGCTAACATATATTGAAACGTCTCTCTTCATAGCCTTCCACCAGAATGTTCTTTTGAGATCGTTATACATTTTGGCCACGCCAGGATGGATACTCAGCTTGGACTTGTGACACTCGTCTAACACTTCCCTTTTTAGCTCAGGAATGTCAGGAACACAAATCCTTCCTTTCAATCTCAAGGTCTCGTCGTTATCTATTTGAAAACACGAGGGTTCGCCTTTCTGAATCCTTTTGATCATATCTTTTATAAAGTTATCCTCCTTCTGAAGAATAGATATTTTGTCAATCAAGGAAGTCGTGATAATAAAGCTGGCAATCATTACATTCTTTCGGCTCAGAGCATCGGCCACGACGTTGGCTTTCCCGGGAGTATATATAATTTCAAAGTCATATGCTGCAAGAAACTCCAGCTAACGCTGCTGCCTCAAATTTAAGTCCTTCTGAGTGAACAGATACTTTAACGACTGGTGATCTGTAAACAGTTCAAATCTCTCGCCCAGAAGATAGTGTCTCCAGATTTTCAAAGAGAATATGATAGCCAATAACTCAAGATCATGAGTTACGTAGTTTTTCTCGTGCGGTTTCAGTTGACGGCCAGCATAAGCAATCACTTGGCCCCTTTGCATCAACACTGCACCAAGGCCTTCTCTAGAAGCATCAGTCCAGACTTTTAAATCTTGGTTGCCATCGATGATGGTTAACACTGGAGCTGTCGTTAATCTCAACTTCAGCTCTTCGAAAGCCTCCTCACTCTCTTGAGTCCATTTGAATTTAGAATGCTCCTTTGTAAGCTTCGTTAAGTGACCAGATATCTTCGAAAAGTCTTTAACGAACTTTCGGTAATAGCTAGCCAATCCGAGAAAACTGCGGACTTCAGTGGGAGTACTGGGCTGTTTCCAATTCTGAATAGCTGTGATTTTGCTTGGATCCACAGCGATTCCATCTTTCGATACGACATGGCCCAGAAATTTCACTTCATCTTGCCAGAATATACATTTGGAAAACTTGGCTTTTAATACATTCCGTCTGAGAATTTCTAACACTTGTTCCAGATGCTTTTCATGTTCGGCCTTTGATTTAGAGAAGATTAGAATATCATCAATAAAAACCAGAACAAATTTATTCAATACCCCTCTGAACACTCTGTTCATCAGATCGACGAAGTAAGCTGGAGCGTTACATAAGCCGAACGGCATTACTAACCACTCGTAGAATAAGTCGGGGCCTCTGAACGCTGTCATTGGAACACACTCTTCGGCAATTCGAAGTTGATGGAAACCTGTAGCTAGGTCCATTCGTGAAAATACTTGTGCTCCATTTAATCGATCCAACAAATCATCTATTCGTGGCAATGGATACTTGTTCTTTATGGTCTGCTTGTTCAGATCACGATAATCCACACATAGTCGTAGAGTACCATCAGATTTTGGGACAAATACCACTGCTGCACCCCAATCAGAGAAACTAGGTCTTATCAGTCCTTTCCATACTAACTGTCGTGTTTGATTGTCTAATTCCTCCTTCTCTTTCAAGGACATTCTTCGAATAGCGTGAACTACCGGCCTTGCATTTGGAATCAAAGCAATCTTGAAATCTATTTCTCTCTGCGGAGGTAAGCGAACAACTTCTTCGAACACGTCCGCATAGTTCTTGACGACAGGAATATCTTTGATGAGGTCAGGAATATTCTCTGTGATTTCTGGGATATCTTCTATTTGGGCTGGAGAAACATCCAAAGCTGCCCAGAAGTCTTTTCTATTTGAAGTTTGGCCTTCACATGGTATGGTTATATAATTTCCCAATTGTGCTTTTGCCTTTACAACTCTCTCGGCGCATTTAACTTCCGCTTCATATTTGGTTAGCCAATCCAATCCCAGAATAAGATCGAATTCATTAAAATTCATGACGATAGAGATTATAGGGAATTTATAGCAAGAAAAAGAGACAGGTACTGCACAAATCCAACTGAGATTGATGGAACCTCCCACTGGATTTTGGACAGTCATTGGCTCTTTGAGCTTCTTCAAATTCAAATCCAGTTTCTTGACTGCACTCTTTGCAATAAAGCTACTTGACGCGCCTGTGTCAAACAGTTCTTTTACTAGAATGTTTTTGACATTGAGCGTGCCTTCTAAAACATCAGATCTTTCCTGAACAGACGAGGATACAGGTACTTCAGCCACTTCATTTACCCGAGCCTCTTTGGTCTTTCTTAACAGCCAGCAATCTCGCTTTATATGACCGGCCTGATGACAAAGATTGCACTCTCGAGTCACAGGAGACTTGTTCTTGGATTTAGATTCACTCCCCCTTCGCTTTTTCGAGGGTTTGCAATTCCCCTGGAAATGCCCTGGCTTATGGCAGTTGTTGCATATGGCAGTCGTTGCTGGTTCTTTTTCGGATCTGGCCCTTTTTCGATTTACTTCGGGCTCCTTACCGACTTCAGACATTGTACTGGCCTCTGGACGATCAGTTTCAGACTCAATTTTATTACTAGAGCTGACTTCTTCTTCGTCGCATAACATACCTTTCTTATCTAGATCTTCATATGGATAAGCCATATAAATCATTTCTGAAAAAGGAAGCTTCACATGCCCCAATACTTTATTCTGGTATTTCCTTTGAAGTCCGTGAATAAATCTCATATTTTTCCTCTTCGGATTTTGAATTAGATGAGGGGCAAAGTGAGAAAGTTCATTGAATTTCTTATGATATTCGGGAATGGTCATGTCACCTTGTATTAGATAAGAAAATTCATCGCATAATCGCTCAGTTGCTTCGGGAGGAGTAAATCTTTCTAAGAAAATCACTTTGAATCTGTCCCAGGTGATATTACCTTCTGGATTATCCTTAATAACTGAATCCCACCAGAACAAAGCTTCATCTTTAAATGCCCAGGAGGCCAGTAATCTTTTCTGGTCATCTCTAAGCTTTAATGCTTCGAAGATTTTCTCAGCCGAACGAATCCAAGCTTGTGTCTTCATAATAGATTCTTCACCAGAGAACGGTATTCCACCCATATTTCGATATTTGATTAATAGGGCCTCAATATCCGGTTCTGCATTCCTTCTGTTTCTGACACTCATTTTTCTAGTACTTCTGCAAATGGCAGATCAAGTGTCAGGTCACAGAAAAGGTATTTTTAAAATATAGAAACACATACTTCAAATGTAAATGTGTCTATCAAGGTGTAATTTCATTCTGCTTTACTCATACTAGGATATTACTGATCCTATCTGTATAGAGTTACCCATCCTAGAACACTACTGGTTCTATTTCTGACGAGTTCGTTCAAATGTTATATTCCAGAACTAAGCTTAACCAAAGCTCTGATACCACGATGTGACGACCCGAATTCCCGTTCAGACATTAACAGGGCTATCTTTGGAATATAACACAGAAACAGAAAATAGCAGAACAGAATTAAATAAATACACCAGATAATGAACAATAAAATATACTGGATAAAGTAATCATCAGAGTTACACAGTATACAGGATCTTACTTAGTACAAATACAGTTCAGCTATACATAAATGTCTACAGCGGAAATAAACAAAATATGTACAATAGGAGCTGAACAGCATAAAAAGAAATAAATGATAGAATCCATCTTCAGCTCCAGCTATCCAGAAAGAACCAGCTAAACCTGAATACAAGGCTGCCCGTGTAGAAAAAGGGGCACCCGAGTTTGAAAGTGAAACAAACTACGAGTCAGTCATGGGACTGGTATGAGAAATCTACTCAACTCATATATATAATTTGGCTAATCACAGGACCACGCCACTTTCGTGGAATGGGTTTACTCCATTGGATTGCCAGTGCTTTAAAAACAAACCTTTCTTTTAAACATCGCTATGCTTTTTATAAAAATGAAGCCGTTATAAGACTCAGTTCCCATCACACAATGCAACGCAACCCGGAGGATAGAGTTTTTACCTTATAACGGCCAAATATGCTTGATACGAATAAAACAAAGGCATTTGATATTATTGCTAGTGTTTATATGTTTTGAAAACAATTTCAAATCATAACTATCAATCATAGACGGCATTAATGCCCCATACCACTATGTCGCCATATATAGGTATACAATCAAAACCGCACGATGTCGTATTTGGAAATTGGATTTCCGTCATGAACCAAGGCAAAAGATAGTCCTTACCGAATTCGAGACAATCTAGCCCATGTCTCAGGCAAGCGCGCAGGCAAGCCTTGGAGCGACAGGGCCGGTCCACCGATGTGGATTATTATGCCTGAACAATACGTCTCCCCGCCCTTTGGGGCGTAAATGAGCCAATGAATGACTCCATCGGACCCGGATCGTCCGATCAAACCGAGGCGCCTCGCAACAGCAACAACCACATAGGTGAAAAGTATATAAATGTCAGGGCTGGTAGGTCACTGACACCACCCTAGCTAGAAAGAAACGCATGCCCTCCCTGAGGTCCTTCTCCCGTTTTAGGTTCATACCGGGGTGTGAGGCTCGCGAATTCACGTTATACACAAAGCTACGCCACACAAGCGGTGCTTTGATCATCACCACAAGACTTTGCTTTTCAACAGAAGCCCTGATCACTGCATCTTAGCATGCCACACCGGCAATTCACGCCATGCGATTGATGTCCATCGATATACAACCTCTGAGCTCGTACGTCTCAGAGAAGGGCGTTAAGCAAAAGAATAAATTCTCCGCCGCCAAACAGATGTATATTTAACAGAGATCAATCAACACAGAATAAAATCCAATGTCGGACACACAGTCCATTTACAAATCCGTTCTGGGTCTGAACGAAACCGGAGGCACTAAATACCTCGCAAACCCATCGATCACCACGTACGTCTGGACGATCACCACTCATTATCCATATTTCGGGATGCCTCCCAATCAGGACCTCGGTTACCATCCAAACGAGGTGAAGATCTCCGGTCTTCGACCATCGTCTTCATCTTCGACTTTCAATCGTCGGTCAATTATTTGAAATGAGAATTAACTCGGCCTTCTCAAATAATTCACGTATATTTAGAATTTCAAATCAATTTATTTCAATGGTTAAATTATTCGACAACACCAATTGTGTTCTTTTAATGTAATTTTCACACCAAACACATTCAACCATCAAAAGCCACATAAATCGAACAAATTCAGTTTATTTCTATTCCATATCGCTTATGATATTTTATAACTATTTATCGCTATTTTTGTTTATTTTAAAATAGCCATTTTATTCAAAACGACGCTTCGGGCCATAAGGCGGCCGTGGCGCTGTTTTTCTTCAGATTTGATTTACACCTATCTGAAAATCTAACCGTTGGATCTTCACAAAATTTACATCATTAGAAAGGTCTTTTCAAAACGAATCCAACGGTTCCAGTTTCGGGAAAATCCGACGGTCGGATCTCCCGGTACAATCGTTTGAATTTTCGATTTCAAATTACGAACTGCAGCGTCGTTATTCGATTAAATATATAATTATATTTATATATATATAAATATAATCGCTTCTGGCGCTGTTTTTCTTCAGATTTGAATTAAACATTCCAGACAATCCAACCGTTGGATTTTTGCAAGGTTGGTGCCGTTGGGAAGATCTTTCCAAGGCGAACCCGACGGTTGAGGTTTCGGGAAAATCCAATGGTCGGATTTCCCGTACTAGTTGTTTGAAATCATGGTTTCAAAATACGAACTGCACGGCTTCGTTTCGTTTTAATTTTATTTATATTTATATATTTATATAAATATAGTTTATTCAATGATTTCCATATCGTTTTCACTTCAAATATTTTTCTAACACCTTAAAATTTTGGAAAATTTCGCCATAACCTCCCCTGCACCGGGAGCATCGGGAAATCGCAAATAGCGTTCCCGGTCCTTCTAACCTCAAAAAGAAAAAGAAAAAGCCAAGCGGCTAGCCAACAGGCTCATAAAATCATCACCCAAACAAAACAGTAAATGTGTACCTATTTGTCGGGCACAAAATTTTATTCCTCTTCTCTAGCCCCTTTGCTATAACCTGTTCAATGAATATGCATGTACATATATATACAGTTCTTATCATTTATCATTTTCTATTCAACTTCATATTTGATTTTCATTGGGTTTTAAAAACACCATTCATTCTAATGTTACATAAATAGGTGCAAATCATTTCATTAGTTAATTAATGAATATTTCAACTCATATATGTTTATTTTGAACAAGTGGCTATTTTTAACACTTTAACTCAACGATTTATGCATACAATAAAAATGTGATTTTTATTGTAAAACAATTCATTTCAAAATACTATTTTTCTATATAGTTCATATAGGTGATAAAAATAGGATTTTTATCATAAAACAATTTCTTTTAAAACGAGATTATTTTACACAGTTCATATGGTCGATAAAAGGTGATTTTTATTATCAAACAATTTATTTCAAAATATGAATACCATTCAACACATGAATTTCTAATCAACGAATGAATATCAATTCAACACATGAATGTTTTCTATAGTTTCTATATATAGATAAAAGGTGATTTTTACTATCAAACAATTTATTTCAAAATATGAATACCATTCAACACATGAATTTCTAATCAACGAATGAATATCAATTCAACACATGAATGTTTTCTATAGTTTCTATATATAGATAAAAATGTGATTTTTACTATCAAACAATTTATTTCAAAATATGAATACCATTCAACACATGAATTTCTAATCAACGAATGAATATCAATTCAACACATGAATGTTTTCTATAGTTTCTATATATAGATAAAAATGTGATTTTTACTATCAAACAATTTATTTCAAAATATGAATACCATTCAACACATGAATTTCTAATCAACGAATGAATATCAATTCAACACATGAATGTTTTCTATAGTTTCTATATATAGATAAAAATGTGATTTTTATTATCAAATAATTTATTTCAAAATATGAATACCATTCAACACATGAATTTCTAATCAACGAATGAATATCAATTCAACACATGAATGTTTTCTATTCAATGAATAAATATAGTTTAAGCATATGAAAATAATTCAAACACACGAATATTATTCAAAATTTCGGCAGCATAACGGCAGGGTAGTTAAATCCGGGACCGTCCCTAGTACGGCTCCTCGCTCTACCTTAAAACCTCGCGGTTTTTGACAATGGGGTTCATGCATCTAGTTCGCACGCAGGCGGCATGTATATATTTATTTCATTTCCACAAAACTAATCCTATGTGGTTTCAACCAAGTATTTCTCAACCACAAACGGGTATTTTTCAACCAATATCAATCACAAACAATCCCAAACAACCATTCGCTATCAATCAATTTTCACAACAATAACAACCAATAAATATCGTCCATGGTTTGTGGACGAGGGGCGTATATATATATATATATTTATATATAGCAATTCACTTTAATTTCAACACATATATATATATAGAAAAAGAAATTGAAGAGTGAGAAATTCTCACCAATAGTTATCCAATACTACGACTCTTCCTTAATAGAAATCTTCGCCAATCTCGCCTTTTGTCGCTTCGTTGCCCGTATTCTCTACATATGTAAAAATCGAATTTTTACTATGTTATTCAATATATAAAAACTGCATTTCAAAAATATACATTCCGCCTTTTCAAAAATAAAGATTATATTTTTAATATTCCTATGATGTAAAAATTATATTTTTATTGCTTTAAAAATATAAATTTTCATATCTTACTTCTTTTACCTAATAAAAATTCCGTCTTTTCTATTTTAAAAATATGATCTTTTCCATTCTAAAAATCTGATCTTTTCTATTTTAAAGTTCAAACCTTTTCTATTTTAAAGCTCAAACCTTTTTCTTTTTAAAATTCGAATCTTTTTTCTTTTTAAAGTTCTAATCTTTTTTCTTTTTTAAAATTCGAATCTTTTTTTCTTTTTAAAATTCGAATCTTTTTTCTTTTTAAAGTTTAAATTAAAAATCCAATTTATAACCTGCTCAAAATCAGTTTTTAAACTTCTTAAAAATCAGTTTCATACCTTTATAAAATCAGTTTTTAAACTTCTTAAAATCAGTTTTATACCTTTATAAAATCAGTTTTATACCTTTATAAAATCAGTTTTTAAACCATTTTAAAAATCTGTTTTTAAATCCTTTATAAAATCAGTTTTAAACCATTTTAAAAATCTGTTTTTAAATCCTTTATAAAATCAGTTTTAAACCATTTTAAAAATCTGTTTTATACCTTTATAAAATCAGTTTTACAGAATAAAAATAAAAATAAAATAACTTAAAGTACTCACCGTGATCTGCGAAGGGGGGGGGGGAGCTCGCTTCCAGGGGGGCGGCGGCTTCAGCGTCTCGAACTGGGGGGGCTCTCGAATCGCTCGCGATGGCTTCTGGAGGCTCGGGTCTTCGATCGATGGAGGGGGGACAGGCGGAGGCGGGGGTCTCTTCGACGAGGCGATGGCGCCTTCTGGTGGCTGAGCGGCGGGTCGAGGTCGCTTCTCTTTTTATTTATTTATTTGAAACTGAATCGGGAAGAAATGAACGGGGGGGGCCAGTTTGACTTAGTTAAAGGGGGAGAGAAAAGAATTTTAATTTATTAAATTATTTAATTTGCCAAAAAGTTGACTTTTACATATTACCTCTAAACGAGGCCCACCGCCTGTCGTCCATAGCGTTTTACCCCCATTCCGAACACAATGGGATATGTATCGCAAGCTAATTTGATCCTTACAATCAGTTTCCGTTGAATTTAAAGTGTACTTCTTTATATATTCAATTTAAACGCACATTTCAATTTAGTGGGGCCACATACGAACTCGAAAAATTCCAGAAAAATATTTTCTAGCTTTGTATTGACGATACGGTCCTAACAAAACTAGTTTCGTCGAATTCTGAGACCGTTTGAAAAATGGCCAATTTCCAGTCGATTAAAATCAACTGAAACTGGTCAAACGCGTTTTCCTTTGCCACGCTCACATATTGATTCGAAAAATTATGAAATTTGGAATCTAGCAATAACTTTACATCACGGACCCAACAAAAGTGGTTTCGTCGAAATCCGAGTTCGTTTGCAAAATGTCCATTTTTAAGGGCCTGAATTCCATAGCGACTATTCAGAATTTTCAACTGGACATATCTTTTGATTCCCGCTATGAAATTTCGATTGGTCGGATTCGTTAGAAAGACATCATCAATTAGATCCTAATGTTTTTGGTTTCACTAAAATCCGGATTGTTTTGCACCCGGTATATTCAATTGAAGTTTGAAATCGAATTATCGAACTACCGCGCTATTTTCAATTCTATATATAATTATAATTAATTATATTCGTTTTCAAATGTCGATTCAAACTCAGTTTTCATCTCCATTATTTAAAATATTTATTTTAAATATTTAAAATCCATTATTTTAGCCAATATAAAAATTTTAAATTGGTTCAGATTTTCTGGGTCGTTACATATCTCTAGAGAGAAATGCACTGGGTTTAACAAGAACATCTTGCAAACCGGCCACACATGACCGACCACTCATTTCTCTTGAGTGTATCGAATATATTGTCACATTACGGTTGGTACTAACATAACCGTTCCCGGGAGATACAGAAGCGAAAGAAGTAACAAATTGAATAATCTCTAGATGGTGATAATACACCCTAATGGGAGTGACCCACTTAGCCATGCTGCCTGCCCGCTTTTTGTCATTTCACGGTTGTGAGGCTTGAGGTCAAAACTTACCTTTAGATATATCATGTCTTCATCCACTTGAAATGTCACATCGTCAAACCTGTCAAAACACAAATTGATTTCCCCAAAACCATGGGCATAAAGCTAAGAGAAACAAATTTCTCCACCACCGAACATAGTTTTGAAGAGATCAACTTATGTGATCTGTTAGGCATACTCTGTTAGACATTCATCCATAATAGTTGTCCTGGGACTGGAAAAACTGAAGGCACTATTCTGTAAATCCATCTTAGGCAATTTCTACCAAGGATTAACAGAACATCCCTTGCCAAAACTCAATGGTCTTCAATTTGACTTCGAATTAATCAATTCCTTGGTCGAAACAAAGTGGTATTTAGATTTCATTGAGAAAACCAATCTCTGTCTCCTTGGATCGATGAATGTGAAAATCTTTTAGGGCCAATCGATCAAATTATCATATTCAAACAAATTTCAATATTTATAATTTCAGGACTTATCTACACAATTCCAGATTTCAACAGTAGTTTGATATTATCTAAATAAACATGTAATGAATAAATTTAAAATGAACAAGTCTATTGGGTCATCCATAGCATTATAATCAACGACTATCACATAGATCCATCACAATTAAATAAATCAAATAATCATCATTCATAAATTAGTTGATCTTGAAAATTGATATCTCCAGATCATATCTATCTAAGATTAAATTCAGTTTAAGAATCTCATTTATTTTTATTGATTTTAACGGTATTGTTATAATTCATACTTCAATATATACGACTTAAAAGTATAAGTATTATTTCATTTCACTAGATGAGTAAATAATTCAATATATAATTATATCAAATATTATTTAAAACTGAAAGTAAAATATACTTTCCTAAAAACGAATTCGTCGATTACCAAATTAGTATCTCTTGCTGATTTATCTACATCCCATTTATTTATTTCTTGAACTTCAGAATAATCCATTGTTATTGGTTAATCAATTTTCTCTTACTAATATTTCCCTATAACCCTTCTTATCTGGAGAACAATTGCTCCTTACATTGGTCACTTGGGACTGTGCATATCCTTTCCCTCTGGACTCATTTATCACATCAAATTTGATTTTATTGAATCAATATTACCACAAAGTCAAATTATGTCAACCTGGTTACTATATAAACTCATATTTCCATAGATTTCAATATTTAACTTATTTGGCGTTAGTTCGACTTTTCAATCATTTCTTGATTTATATATATATATATATATATATATGTATATATATCTACCTAAGTCAATATAATTTAAATTAACATTTCACTGTTTATTTCAAACCAACTGAGTTCATTACAACACAATCTTACTAACGATCAGTCATTATTCATTAATCAGGATATGTGGTTGATTACAGCTTGACAAATACGACTTAGACCAATTATCTGGATTGTAGAAAATAGTGAATTCATATTTTATTTATTTTAATTAATTCAAAAAGAAAACCCATTTTATTTTATTTTTGACAAAGTACAACTTCGATCATCGTCTGATCATCTATATCTACTCCTCTTGGATAGCGCCAACCATATTAACACTTCTTCCTTTTATTTCCTTTTGATGGATATATATATATATATATATATATATATATATATTTACTACTTCTTTACTTCCTTTTTCTTTTATTATTTCATTACTAAATCCTTTTTATATTCCTTTCGGTGAAGAGGCATTTCAAATTCAGTGGAATAAGTGGAGTGGACGGGCCGGATCTGGGCCATGAAGTGTGTTTGAAACCCGCACGGTTTTATATTTCTGTTTTTATTTTTGGTTTTATTTCATTTGTTGTAATCATATAGTGAATACTGTTTTTCTGCTTGTAAACCAAATTTATAAGTACTCTTTTTCCCCGTAAGGCACCCATTTAGGTTAGGGGGATTGGGGGTTTTAACGAGGCTTGTAAAGGAGGTTTTTATTGGTTTATAGAAATAAAGAGAACCAATTTTCAAAATAAAATTATATATATATATATTAGCCCATTCGGTGAATACCTTTCCCAGCCCAAACTCTTTCTCACTCTCTCTTTTGTTATATTCTTTAACTTCCCATTTTTTTTGGGCCCAATAATTCCCAACGCGTGCCCATGTTCACAAGTCCCCCTTCCCTTCTTTTCTCTTTTCTATTTCTTATATATGTATTTACTCAAGCCCATCAGCGAAGTTTTCCCCAGTCCCCAAACATTTTCTCCCCTTCTTTGTTTCGCCTTCCATTCTTTACTTTCTGCTTTCCATTCTACTCTGTTTAATTTCCTTCCCTTATCTTCTTTCGAACCACTACACAGATCGGCCCCATCCCTTCACTCTTTTTTTCCTTTTCTATTTACTTTTGCGTGTACATGTTCACCTTGCCTGCCCATTCATCTCGCCACGTCCATACTTCTTCCTAGTACCCAAGTGTTTTAATAGTTAATGTTGTTAGGTTTATAATTTTCTGGTGCTCTCACACCACACATCTAAAATAGTGACATTAACTCTTAATACAAAAGTAAGGTGGGCCTGTGCTGATTCCATATTATGGATTCTAAGGGAAAATAATAGATTAAGGTTTTATTACGTGACCAGCTCGTGAGTCATAGAAGGATAAACATGGTGGGAAATTAGCTTTTAGTTTGTGCTTGATTGCATCACAAAGATGGGTTGGCATGTTATAACTTGCACTGCTAATTAATGTAATTAACTTCAATGACTTGGTTGCTCTTCCTGGTATAGATGCAGTAACAACTGAAGCATGACCACCTAAATATCTACTAAGAATGAAAAGTTAATTGCTACGAGGAGCAAATAAAAGAAGCAAGGCAAACATTTCAATTAGTCCTGTCTGTAACCAGTGTATGTCTTCCTTCCCATTCTTCTTCTGCATACCCATTCCTTTCTACTTCAACAAACTGCCTCATCGACAACACACATTTTCTCTCCGATCCAACCCTCCTTTTCGCCTAAGTTGAACAGTCTCGATCAAACATCTCATCCCGATCCTTCTTCTCCAGTTTGTTTGGTTACTGCCACTTTTCTATTCATGTTATGTCAGATAGTCAGTGCACAAGGCACTCGTGCACATGCACAACCAAACCGTTGATCATCACGCTACCATGCCCACCACCATGCATCACTCACTTCCCCCTTAACTCACTCCTATCTTCACGTTCTTCTCCAAACAACCCAGTCACGATCTGGGTATTTAACTTGAGGTACCCAGAAACCACTCATCTATCAATCTGCCTTGTTTCTAAAAGGATAAAGGATTTACGAACCCAACATTTTAGTAGGATATGGTGCTATTATTACCAAAATATGATTGAATACTGTATTTGCTATATACCTTGTAACATTATAAATTGTAAAACTCACTCAAATGATTATATTTGTATATATTATATACATTAGTTCAAATTGCCTTTTGTCCTTTAGTATGATTATTTAGTTTTAACTTTGTATGAATACTTAATGCCCCAAAGTTGATATAAATCTAATTAGAGTCATATTTTCATTCTACTTGCTGCAAATGTAGAATCTACAATATTTGAATTCCTCGTTCTTATTCAAAATTCTATATTTCCATTTTTTTCATTTTGGTTTCCGATTTAATATGCAAGGCAAATGCCATACATTCAGACAACATGTATATATAAAATAGTTAGAAATAAATGGGCTGTTTACTCACTGTACTCAAATATTTGTAGCAAAAGTTATAATACATGTCACTAACAATTAGATATGGGTATGTACCAAGCATATAACAATCAATGGTAATCAAAACAGAGAAGGTTTAAATTTAGTTTACTCACACTCCATCCTCTGTTTTCTCCGTTTGCGTTCGTTGGTCTTCAAACTGCTTTTCTACTGCCAATTTTATTCTAGCTTTTGGGTTCAAATGCATATATGCATGTATGCAGCTAGTGCTTGTATTTATAGGTGTAAAGAAATGATTTAATAATGGCAGCATTTACTTGGTGTATGGGAAATAAAATACATAGGTGATGGACTGTCATAGCTAGGCTTGATTGAAAGATATTATAACTGTTGCTATTGATTGAAAAGAAAAGATTATAGCTGTATATTGTAATGGATGCTTCTAACATTGATGGAAAAGAAGAAGCTCTATCCCATAGATGAGTACGTGGGTCGATAAAATGGAACGTGGCTATGCAGTTTATAACGGTTCTATCCTATTTCTTATAACAATGAAATTCTGCCTTATATGAATTACAAAATATAGGTATAGCCATGTGTAAATGGTAAATATAGGGTAATAGCTGTTGTTCTTGCTAGATGAAAAGATACAATTACAGCGTATAGATGAGCAAAATGTGCAGTTGATTGAAAAGCAAAAGCTATGTATTGTAGTTGTTGCCCTTCATTTGATTGGAATTCATAGTAGGCTAGTGCTTGAAAGCACATGAACATGCAACCCTTGTACCAGTTTCAGGCTATCTATACCTATGTATCTATGAGCAAAACAATGTATTTGCACCCAGACTTGGCCCCTAAGTATGAAATGCATATGCACCTATATGTGTACAAGTCATGAGAAAAAATACACAAAATGTTTACTTTGATTCTAAGGCAAAAATCTAAGTTATTATAAACTTTTATTTCATCCCACCTAATCAATTTAAATATCATATCTTCCTATACTTCAAGGTGAAGTAATTTAAATTTTAATATAAATATTCCTAGTTATTTATTCTATATGAACTTATTAAAACAAATTTGAATGCAAATAAGGTGTTTAAAACAATATTAACCATATATATAAATAAAACCAAATAAATATGGATCCAAAATTGGGTCTAACACCCAAATAGTTCTAATTTGGGGGAGATTAATATTAGAAAAATGCAAGAAAAACAGAAAAGACACAAGGTTTATAGTGGTTCGACGTTAATGAGCCTACGACCACTTTATATCAATGATTATACTTAAGATTCGAGTGCAACCAATGATTTATCTCTCAACCGCACTTTTACAATATTGATTCACTCAGTAAATTCAAGATAACTCTAAGTAGAAATAATGGAGATTTGATCAGAGCTCCAAATTGCCAAAAAGATCCTGAAAAATCCCAAGTCTGGGGCTATTTATAGGTGATATATGTAGACGGATCGTGGTAATACGTGTCACAAATCCCGATGATCTCGGACGGGTTCGTAGCCTGATGGAGAAATGGTCAAAATGACAGTTATGGATGGGTGACATAAGATCCTTCATCTTTGGGTCATGGATGACTTGGTCGTGGCCTTCATCTCTCAGCTTCCGGGATCGGATCGTGGTAATGACTCAGGTGTGGATGGATTGGATGCGGTAAGGAGCTGCGATCGGGGGGTGTAGGAGCGTCACGATCCGAGGAAGATTGGAAGACAACGATCAAATCTTTAATGGTTTTGACATGTGTAGATCCATATTATCTTTATACATGAACCATGGTGGCTTGGTCCAAAAGCTAGCCAACATTTTGCCCCCTCGATGTATGTTTTATTAGGGATGGAACATGCTTCGAAATTTCTGAGCTATCTTTTCACGAAGCGATGAGGATCAGTGGTCGTGTCTGTCTGAAATGTCGTATTGTTTAGGAAGTTGCATTCCTTGACTGGTATAAATATTGGTTTGTATCATCAGTCATTTCTTTTTTCATCGAGTGATTTTCATCTTTTGAATTCCTGGATATATTGCTATCAAATCGCGAAGTAAGTCTCAAAACTCCCTATAAGAAGTAGCATTTAATAACTTTCGTATTTCTACAAATATGGAACTCTATCATTTCCGATCCATTAGTCACGCTAGTGCTTGGATCGTCACTTCAAGTCTCGTACTATGGTGGACTATCCCACAACTTCAATTAGAGTCATCCAATAGGCTTCGGACCGTGGTCTAGAGGGCCCATGCACGACCCCTAGTGGGCTTTCCGCCTGCTCGTGGCCCATGATGGCCTGGCGAACCATCTAGGATAAGGAAGGGAATATCAAGGGTCTTCTCCCTTGCTACATAAGCGGGATTACTCCCCTTCTTTCCCTTTTCACTTCCTCTTTTAGACATCAGTACATCACGGCCCTGATGTGCTTCCCTCAGATTCAAATGGGGAAAAATCCGACCCTGATTACGAGATGGATACCGATATAGAGTCAACGACTTCTGATTACACATCCCTTGAAGATGAGGATGATCAAGCTCCTGATGAGATTCCGGGTGTTAAGGAAATAGAGAAGCTCACCGGTTCTCTACCTTCCAAGTTAGACGATATTAAACTTAAGAAGATACGCTTAAGACACGGAATTCCCCCTACACCATATCAGACAATTTGGCACACACGGATGCGGGCGTAAAATTCGGCTAATAGCCGTATCAAATTTGATAATGCTCAGGTTCGTATCAAACAACAATTTGAGATCCGCACCACCACAAGTACCCCAAATCTGACTGTCCATCGCGAATGCTCCGGATCGGCTAATATGATTCGATTGTTGGCCGTTAAAAATTCGTGCTTTTTTTGTGTAAAACTTTTGCCCAAAAAAGCACACCCATCCCTCCAATTTTTTAATCCTTTCAGGTTATCTCCCTCCCTTTTTTTTATTTCCCTCGTCTAATATTGTATCCCGTGCCCTTTTTCCATTTCTGAAAATTGCTTCCAAAAAATTTTAGAAATTCGATAGTTGTCTACTCATATCTGCTTCTTTGTCATTGCCTGCAAATCGTGCGTCTCTATTGCTGGTAAAATTTTGGTTTGATTTAGTTTCTTGTAATGAATATTTTTTGCGCTATTGTTTCAATTCATGCTCAACATGTTGTAGGCCAGAGAGCTATTTATTGGTTTTTACCTAAGGGCGGTTATAAAGCAAGGTTGAACGTTGGAGAAAGCTAGGTTTTTTCAAGTTGGTCATAGTACACCATGGTTATTGCACATGTTATTTGATCTATTTCCTTGTATTAAATTAGCTAGTCATGATACTGAATATGTAAAATATAAACCTTGAATTTTGTTTGTTGAATTGCTGTTGGAAATGTTTCATTTCCCAACAACTGCCATACCCATTCCAGTAAAAAAACTAGTTTTAGGTTAACCAGTAAAAAAAAAACCAACTTGCCAATGAAAAAATCCAGTGATTGATGCAATTTGTCAGTTGTAACAATTTTTGAATTTATAGGCTGGCAACATGCCATTCGGTATAGACAAAAAGTGGATAAATGAATCTAATCAAAGATCTCCATACTATATTGATGGGGGTGAAAAAGATTATTTGTTTTGTTGAAGAAAACGGTGGTAAGAACGGGGTGTATTTATGCCCTTGCAATCGGTGCCAAAATATGAAGACGTTCAAATTAGATGAAATTCATTTTCATTTGCTTAGATGGGGCTTTATCAAATCATACGGCGTGTGGTATTTTCATGGGGAAAAAAGGGTGGAGATGGGAAAACAACAACCAATTAGTAATTCCACAAGTACTGACGAGGCTAAACTTATTGTGATGGAAGATCTAGTCAATGATGCAAATAGATTTCATGATTTTCAACCTGTAAATCCGTTGTTTGATCATGCTAATGTTGGAGAGCAGCGTACGGGTGATGGCAATTGGCAGGCCAATGAAAGTAAGAAGTATACACCACTTTATGTAAGCGCAAAAGGGTCACTGTATCCTTCATGTCCAAAAGGGATAATGAAGCTGTATGCCATTGTGAAACTGAATAGCTTGAAGACCCAATACAGCTTCTCAGATAATTATGTGACTGCACTACTCGAACTAATGAAGGAGTTACTCCCCAAAGGTAACAACTGCCGACAAAATACCCCGATGTGAAGAAGTTCATTAAGAAAGTTGGGATGAATTACACAACTTATGACGCATGCATCAATGATTGCATGTTGTACTGGAAAGATGATGCGAATAGAATTTCTTGTACAAATTGCAAAGAACCAAGAAATAGGGCATCTTTTAACGACGAGAGAAAAGGAACCAAAGTAGCACTAAAGACATTAAGACATTTTCCATTAATTTCTAGATTGAAGAGATTGTATACTGTACCATGGATAGCAGATGCAATTGAAAAGTCCGAGTGTGTACGACTTGTGCAGGATCTATAATATGGCTATGCGGAATGTATGTGATAACTTAAGCTATTCAATAGTTATGCGAATAAATATTCGCAAACAATATATATATCACAAATAATTATAAATGCAGTAAAGTAAAGTAGAGTAGAGTAACGACACCAGGATTTTTATACTGGTTCGGACCTCCAGTCCTACGTCCAGTCCCGAAGCTCCTCTTCGGCTTTTCACTAAACAACACCCTCTCTTCACCTGGAGGAATAGGTTCACAACACTACTTGATTTACGGGCTACAAGTTTACCCACTTGATTTCACGGGCTACAAGCTTACCCACTTGATTTCATGGGCTACAAGCTTACCCACACAGGACAATTACAAGAGTTTGACTTCTGATTGTGTTCTTCTTTCAACACTGATTTGTCAACGATTGAGTACACCCTTCCTATAATATTATCCTCAAGTATATGAATTGAATGCGAAGATTTGAAGGAAGTTAGTTGCTTGTTGAATCAAAATATGAGAAATATTATCAAGGATTCAATAAGTAACTTGAATTTGGGAGCTTTTTAGAATGCAAGAGTATTTAGAAAGTAAGATCAGAAATTACAGCAAGAATCGGTGATTTGAAAGTATGATTTCAAGTTTATTTATAATGTAGAATAGTTTCATTCCTTCATGAAGAGTTTCTATAAAGAGTTGTGCCCATTTCTCTTGAAATTGAATAGAAATCTCTTCACAAAAAGAAGCATCCTTTCAGAAAAATTACAGCAAGAAAAAAGGTCAACAGGTCGAAATTAACAAGTAGACAGGAATTTGAAAAAAATAGCCGTTATGCACAAAAGACAACAGGACCGGTCGACAGGTCCTTTTCGGCGGTCGACCGTTTTCTGGCTGTGGACCGGAGATCCTCGGTCCACAGTCTATATCACTCTGCACTCTTTCCCGGTCGAAGCCTGGACCGTTTGGGCTTTTTCTGTGACTTTTCAATTCCTCAAATATACAGATTTCAACCCCAGCTAATTTCAATTTCTAAATTGTTTTGTGCATTCGTGTTATACTTTGAGGATAGATTTTAACATAAATCTAACACGACTCCATACCTACATATATATAATCTTAGCTCCATGTCATGATTTCCATTGATCTTCACTATGATCTTCATTGATTTCCACTTTGATAAATATGAATTCAGCTCGTCAATGATCTCTATTTCTATGTTGTCATTAATCAAAATATGCTATGAAACCTTTGATTCAACATTCTCCCCCTTTTTGATTGATGACAACATAGCTTGATATTACAATCTCCATTGCTATCTCCCCCTGTATATGTGCTCCCTTTAGGAGATATGGAATAACCTTCTCTTTGTTGTGGTGTACCTGCAAAAAAATATATAACATATATAGTTTTGGTACCCACTTGCTTTGTTTGGGTCCATGAGTTAGATGGAAGGTAACCATACCCAAGAGGGTTTAATGGAACCTTTAAAGATAAAATTTTCATTATTAACTACTGAATCAAAATAATCATCAATATATTTTTCTCTGTTTTTCCAACTTATAGGAACTCAAATACTTATGCAATCTCTACTGATATTCCTTTTTGTACTTCTAGATTTATTATAAAATTTTCTAGTCATAGAAGTATTCGAATTTCCATAATAATTGGGTCTTGGATGTGTATTAGTACTAGCAGTGATATTCTTATTGTACATTAAAGCATATCTAGTAGTATTTCAAAGACTAGTATTAGTAAATTTATTTCCAAAGTTGCTATTGACATTTTTCTTTTGAGATTTCACAACCGATTTTGGTTTGAAAGATAAACTAAGATTTTTCTTAGCTTTGTTCTTTTGCACTATTTTCTTCTTTCCATAACCAAGATGCTTCTTAATTTCTTGGTTTTTATATCCCAAACATTGCTTATTTGAAGTAGATTGTGAATTCTCAGTGATCTTTGTCAAATTTTCTCGACCTTTGTTAAAGTTAGAAACATTTTGAGTAATATTTTCTAACTTATTTTGTAAACTAACTTTTGCTAGGTCCATAATTTTGATCGTTGCTTTAAGCTCATGATTTTCAGTAGTGAGAGTATCATTTTTCTCTTTTTGAGTTTTAATTTCTTGACTCAAAAGATATAATTGAGAATTAGTATTAGATGATGATTCTTGAAGTTTTTCAAGTTCTTCTTCTAGTATTTTCTTCTCGTCTTTTAACATATCTCGTTCAAACTCTGCTCTACTCAAATCATTTTTGGCTTCTTTTAATTTTCGTTTCATGTTTTTAAATCTAACTATCAATTCAGCATTAATATAAAGTACTTCATCAAATGTAGGAATTTGTACCTCATCGTCTGCTGCCATGAAACATTTGTTTCCTTGCTCTCTTGATTCTGCTTTGTTCCTCTTCCATTTTCTAATACCTTGACTAGATTTCTTTATCGCCATTTGTTCTAAGATGTTGTACGATCTATAGAACACCAGGCTCTGATACCAATTGAAAAGTCCGAGTGTGTACGACTTGTGCAGGATCTATAATATGGCTATGCGGAATGTATGTGATAACTTAAGCTATTCAATAGTTATGCGAGTAAATATTCGCAAACAATATATATATCACAAATAATTATAAATGCAGTAAAATAAAGTAGAGTAACGACACCAGGATTTTTATACTGGTTCGGACCTCCAGTCCTACGTCCAGTCCCGAAGCTCCTCTTCGGCTTTTCACTAAACAACACCCTCTCTTCACCCGGAGGAACAGGTTCACAACACTACTTGATTTACGGGCTACAAGTTTACCCACTTGATTTCACGGGCTACAAGCTTACCCACTTGATTTCACGGGCTACAAGCTTACCCACAAAGGACAATTACAAGAGTTTGACTTCTGATTGTGTTCTTCTTTCAACACTGATTTGTCAACGATTGAGTACATCCTTCCTATAATCTTATCCTCAAGTATATGAATTGAATGCGAAGATTTGAAGGAAGTTAGTTGCTTGTTGAATCAAAATATGAGAAATATTATCAAGGATTCAATAAGTAACTTGAATTTGGGAGCTTTTTAGAATGCAAGAGTATTTAGAAAGTAAGATCAGAAATTACAGCAAGAATCGGTGATTTGAAAGTATGATTTCAAGTCTATTTATAGTGTAGAATAGTTGCATTCCTTCATGAAGAGTTTCTATAAAGAGTTGTGTCCATTTCTCTTGAAATTGAATAGAAATCTCTTCACAAAAAGAAGCATCCTTTCAGAAAAATTACAGCAAGAAAAAAGGTTGACAGGTCGAAATTAACAGGTAGACAGGAATTTGAAAAAAATAGCCGTTATGCACAAAAGACAACAGGACCGGTCGACAGGTCCTTTTGGGCGGTCGACCGTTTTCTGGCTGTGGACCAGAGGACCTCGGTCCACAGTCTATTTCACTCTGCACTCTTTCCTGGTCGAAGCCTGGACCGTTTGGGCTTTTTCTGTGACTTTTCAATTCCTCAAATATACAGATTTCAGCCCCAGCTAATTTCAATTTCTAATTTGTTTTGTGCATTCGTGTTATACTTTGAGGATAGATTTTAACATAAATCTAACACGACTCCATACCTACATATATATAATCTTAGCTCCATGTCATGATTTCCATTGATCTTCACTATGATCTTCATTGATTTCCACTTTGATAAATATGAATTCAGCTCGTCAATGATCTCTATTTCTATGTTGTCATTAATCAAAATATGCTATGAAACCTTTGACTCAACAGCAATGACCTGGCATGGTCATGCCAAGTCTGATCCAAACGTAATGCGTCATCTATGTGACACTTCTCAGAGAATCGTGGATTCCTTTGACAAAACATTTGTAGTCGATCCACGAAATGTCACACTTGGAATAGCAATAGATGGTTTCTATCCGAATGCTTCTCTTACATACCCTTACAGTTGTTGGCCGATAATTGTAGTACCGTATAATCTTCCTCCGTCTATGTGCATGAAACGGGAGTTTTCAATGTTAACACTATTGATTTCTAGGCCAAAACAACCGGGGAAGGATATTGATGTTTATTCAGAGCCATTGGTAGACAAGTTAAAGCAGTTATGGGAAGGAGTTGTTACATATGATTCATCAAGTAAATCCGAGTTTACAATGAGAGCTAGGGTGTTGTGGGCAATCCATGATCACCCTGCTTTTGGGACTTTATCGGGATGTACAACTCACGGTTACTTTTCATGTCCCGTTTGTGGGGAAAACACTTGTTCTTATCATCTTCCTGAAAGTAAGAAGATGTGTTTTATGGGACATCGAATGTATCTTCCTAACCGACATAAGTTTCGATACAACAAGACAAATTTCAACATTGAACAAGAACTTAGTCATCCTAAAAGGCCATTGAATGGTTTTGAAGTTGAAAAGAGTGTAGCGAATGTCAAAATGAAAATCGATAAACACAAAGAAGAAGTTGGTCGAAAAAGGAAAAAGTCGGCCGTTGAAGAAGGTGACAATGTTTCTGCTTGGTATAGGAGGTCTTTCTTTTTTGATTTACCATATTGGAAAGCAAATATGATTCGACATAATATTGATGTTATGCATACGGAGAAGAACGTCGCAGAGCATCTCATCAGCACCATTATGGGTCATAAAGAGAAGTCAAAAGATGGCATCAATGCACGCAAGGATATGAAAACCATGGGTGTAAAACAAAAGTTATGGGTGAGGGTAGATCCCGAAACCAAAAAAATAATCATACCAAAGGCAAATTTCACCTTGAGCAAAGAAGATAAGATAAAATTTTGCCCCATATTGAAAAATTTGAAAGTACCTAACAAATTCTCCTTTAACTTCCGCAACAACGTGTGCATCAATCCTCTCGGACTTAGAAATATGAAGTCACATGATTACCACGTCATAATACAACATCTGCTTCCGGTATTGCTTCAATATACTTATACACAACATAAGGATCTACGAAATGCTATTCATCGTATTATCTATTCTTTAACATTTTGTGCTCGAAGGTTATCAATAGGGAACACCTTATAAAAGCAAAGGCTATGTTGGTGGAAGCAATGTGTGTTTTTGAAAAACATTTTCCACCTGCATTTTATGATATCAGTATCCATGTTTTGGTTCATTTAGCCGATCAAGCATTGGTTGGTGGCCCTATCAGATAGAGGTGGATGTACCCTTTTGAATGGTAAATTACTAATTTCAGTTATGTACATTATTATTCGGTATAAATAGCTATCGTGAGCAAGTTATAATTGATCACAATCATAGGTTAATGAAAACATATAACGGGTATGTGCGCAACAAAAGATACATTGAAGGGTGTATTGTAGAAGGATATATCATACAAGAAGCTAGCCTTTATTGCATGGAATATATCCCAAATGTAGGTTATGGCAACCATAAACATACCCGCGAAGAATTTTTAGATGAGGATGATGAGTTTGCTAGTGAGATACCTTTGGATAATGGTAAAGATATAAGTTTAACCCAAATGCAATTCGAACAAGTGTGTAGATGGGTCCTAAGTAAGTATGATGGATTGGATCCATGAAAGAAGTAAGTTCATGATGTAGGTTTCGAATTTCCATTTTTTAATTTTATTTATATATTCATTTCAATATGCATTATCTATGTATAGAAGGTACAACTCCTATGTGAAAAGCACTAAATTTTAACCATGAGGAAGAGGTACAACTGTCGAAGTCGTTAAACCTTTTACTATATGGTTACGTAATGAGGTATTACATCATCTACAGTATTTCATGTTTTTATAAGTTTGCAATACACCATCGTGAACATGCTTGATTTTTCTTCTTATGTTTTATGTAGTTGTTGAATTGCTGCGATGTAGACCCAACTCTTTGGCGGCTAATACACGGGTCGAATTTCACGGCGCTTAGTTATACAAAGTACCAAGTGAATGGGTTTTTATTTTCCACGAAAATGTACGAAGACCATATGGTAACACAGGATAGCGGTATACGCATGAGAGCAATTACAAAATTTAGAGCGAGTGGCAAAGATAAAAATGATAAGGAAGCAAAAACAACGTATTATCGAGTCATTTAGCAGATACTTGAGTTGGATTACATTGATTTCAAACAAACAGTTTTTTATTGCGATTGGGTAAAAGTTGAAGATAAGATCAATGGTTGCAAAATAGATCCTGCTTCAAACCTGATCATGGTTAATTTAGTAAAATTAAAGAACAGGGACAACGTGAATGATGAGCCATTTATTATTGCATCAGAAGCGAGCCAAGTGTTCTACTCAAAAGATTTAGAAAATTACAACTGGTCTGTGGTTTTGCATACACCAAAACGGTTGACTACAAATGTGGATGACATTGAGTCTCTTACCGTCTATCTATCAACTTTTGAAGACAATGAAAAACTAGAAGATCTAACCAAACTCATGTGTTAACCTGTGAATTGTCGAATGCTTTTTTTTACCAGGGAATCATATGTATTTGGAATGTCATGACTTACACTTTCTGATCGCAATCCATTATGCTTTTATTATTTCTTTTAACTATTTCATATTCATGGTGTATGCATGAGTGAAATTGTAATAGAGAACACGATCAGTAACAAATGTGAATAATATTCTTATTCATGGTGTTTGTCATGATTCTTAATGTTGCTTCTATTTCGCAGGAAAATACGTCGCAAGATCCAACATCATCACATGCATCGTGTTCGAAAGATCAACAAGTTGAACAAAACCTACTTGGTATTCCAGTCTCAGAAAACGCTCCAAACATCGCTACTACGCTTGGTAAACAAGTACGATCTTATGTGCCGATCTCTTACACAGGTTGGGATAAAGTAGCCAAAACATATAAGGACGACGTTTGGTACCAGTTGGTGGTAAATTTGTGAAAAATTTCATGTAAATGTTACATTTTATTTTTACAGTCTCTGACTCTTAATTTTTGCAGAAAATGTATACGCTTGAGCCGCTTTCAAAGGAAATGTTTTCAAAAAGAATGGCCGAGGCTTTTAGGAGACACAAGAAAAACTTGAGAGCAACTTATTATGACATTTTTGACAATGACGAAGAACGGATGAAACATTGTCCACCTTCAATTGCTCAAGATGATTGGAACGAGTTCATAAAGAATGAAGCAACGCCTAAAGCAAGCGGAAGAAGGACGGCAGGCAAAAAAAAATAGATCCAGTCTAAGTTATGCCCACCATGCAGGACGTAAAAGTCACGCTAGAGTAGAACACGAATTGGTAAATTATTTGATCATTTTCTTTCAATAGTAGTAAAAAAACACAATTAAGGGAGACGATATACATGAACTGGAATATATTGTAGATCATTGCAAGTCCATCTGCAAATATCAACCGTCGTCATGTATGGGATAAGACACACAGAAAAAAAGATGGTAGCATATCGGATGCCACGTCTGCGTACTTCGTAAGTTTTTACTTGTATTATGGTTATTACAGTTAAAATCGAGCAGTCTATTGTTGGACTTTCATTTCAGGCTTTCAGGCTTTCCACAATTGTGATTAATTAGTTTCTCATGACATTTTCTTCATTACGTGTTTTTATTATTATGGTGCTATGTCTGGATTGAATTTATTCAGTTAGGAGTAACATATTATGGTTACAAGCTGTTACAAGTAAATGTTGGTGTAAACACATTTAATTTTTATCCCAGGATCAAATTGCCAAATTGAAGTAAAAGATCACCGATAGTGATGAAGAAAAATTGCCTGTAGATGAAGATATCTTATCACAAGTGTTGGGTAAAGATGGTAGGAGCCGCGCTGTTGGGAGCATCATACCAAAGATGCATGTTAAGGCTTGTGCCATTGCACAGAAACGATTCAAACATGGTCGTGAAGACAATGATGAGTTGAAAATGTGGGTGGGAAGCTTGGAGGGTATGATGACTGATATGAAGGGTACAGTGGGAAATTTGTCTGGAAAAATGGAGGTTCTAATCAACATGGTAGGAACTTTGACTGATCAAGGAACTCAGGCACCGTTAACTACGTCGGATGGAGGACGCAGCAGTACACACATCAGTGCATCAAAGGGTGTTCCTTCTCCGATCCAGGATACGACCAATGCAGTGAAAAATCAACGATGTGAAATTCTAAACTCTGATCTAGACATAATAGCAACAGGTATGTTTTATTAATAAAATCAAAGGGTGTTGCATATTTTATTACACTCTGATCTAAAGTGAGTGCTTAAAGTCTAATGGATACATACTCTAGTTTTCCTGTTTTAATAAAATTAAGCATATTTTATTAATACCATCCTTTGAAATTCTTGACTTTATTGCAACAGGTATTGTCTGTCGAGATCCTACGTCATCCAGATGCCATGGGATTCCTATACCACCTACATATGAAAAAGTGGTTTTGGACAGTATACTGCTACCAGATGAGAAAACCTCCAAACTGAATCATCAATTTGCAGAGTCCTTTGATGAAGTCGGAGTGGGTGGGTTGGTGTGTCATGTGAAGTCCCTGATTCACTATCTTTAGACGTTGGACCAAGTATATATAATTTTACACTTGACTCTTAGTTTACTTATGAAATAAGAATTCCATGACACCTTTGTTGGCATTAGTTTCATGAACTCTGTTCGATGGCATACACATGAGACACGATATGCACACATGAATATTATTTGTTAATGTTTCTGTAAATTGATTGATCCGCTGATAATTCATGTGTGTACATCTAGCTTATGCTTATCAACGTAAGCTTTGAAACATATAAATTTTGTACATTCAATATTAGCATCTGCTGATCATTTCTTTAATTTACAGCAACGTTGACCACAACACGATTAGCACGCTCAATCTTCCCGTTCCGATCCTGCAGTTTTATCACATTTTTTCCTTTGATTAAATTTGCTACTTTTAATAACTAGCTCAGTTATATCAGATTTTGTAATTAGATGAAACATCTGTGACGGTTTCCGTTTAATAATTTTACGACACTCTATAAATTATGTTATGAAAATTCTTGTTATGCTTTGTGTATAATTTGTGCTATATATGCTTTGTATAAATTGTGATATGGTCTGCGTTATGGAAAATATGTGTTGTAGTTTCTGTTTATACATATATATAATATGTATATGCATATATATATATATACGTATATATAATAAGATACGGTTTAAGACCGTTTCTACCTGACATTATAGATACGGTCTAAAATCGTTTCTAAAATATATCAAAGCATCGTCCATCGGAAATTAGCTACGGTTTACATTCGTATCTAGCTGCCCTTTAGATACGGTAGCGAGCCATTTCTATTTTACCTTTTGATACGGCTACGTGGGCGTGTCAAATTTTAAGTTAGACACGGGCTATAGTCTTATCTAATAATTAGACACGCCACTTTTTGATACGGCTTTTTACCGTGCCCAAGAGCTTTAGATACGGCTAAAAACACAGCCTAATCAGCAGATATGGTGTAGTGTCCCTGGGACGATGTGAAAACTCTAGAAAGTAGAGATAGACCTCATTCTTCCCCAGAGGGGTACATGACTGTTAGTCGACTCATGTGCTGGGTAGGAGCTATTCCTCCCTTCCCTCCACTTGTTGTCGATCTCTTAAGACAATTACACATTGCCCCTATGCAACTCCATCTGAATGCCTATGCAGCTCTGTATACTCTGTATATTGCTTATTCGGAGATTCTACTGACCGAACTTACCCTTAAAGATCTGAAATTCTATTACCATTTCAAGCATCGTTCCACAGGGGCTCCCAATTTTTCTTTCTTCGAATCAGTTGCCAACAGAAAAGTTGTGACGATGGTTATAGTAATATAGGGGATATCAAATCTGACTGGTTCTATATAAAACATCAAGCTGGATGTGCGAGGAAGTGGCTACAAGCAAGTATGTTTTCAACTTTCCCGTGTTTACTTCGAATGCATTTCAATGCTAATGAATCATTTTGTTCCATACAGATCACAACTTTAAGATAACGGAAGGATCGATATATGAAGATCGAATGTCCCGCCTTCTCAAAAGTAACTTAGATTTCTTAAGGATTAAGAAATGTATTACCGATGAGAACCTTCACAAACACCGTCTTTTAGATATAAGATTCGGACTTGGAGCAGGTGGCAAACCATACAAGTATATGCCTCCGACTGAGGGAGAAGGAACTTCTCAAGCCGTAGAGACAACCAACCTTCACAAGAGTCCTTCGCTGATGACCAATCAGGATGATGAAGATTTGAACGTATACAAAGGAAACGAGGGGCAAACTGACGAGCCAAAGGAGGTCCCGACCTCTGAGGGGCAGACTCCCTTAAAAACTTCATCACCGGTTGAGTCTGTCGCTCAGGATGAGTTAACGAAGGAACAGATACTCGGGGAATTGAATAAGATTCCTTTACCAGATGACATCTATACTCAGGAAGAGTTCGGAGGGGAACCAATTTTTCCTATCTCTGAGGAGATGAATGCTCCAGTTGGAGAAAAAGGAGCCACACAACCGAGTCTAACTCTGGGCCCTGGTCTGTTAAAGGGTGATTTCACGGGATGCACAAATCACATGCACTATTTATCATAACACTCTTATACCACTGACATTCATAGTTTTAACATGCACCTGTTTCTTTTGCAGGGGAGATGTCTCGTAAACGGTCTTATTCTTATCGTTCCCTTCGTGATGGCACACCAAACCTCCTTCCAAATCCCGAGCATATTCATAGTGATAGTCGGGGAAGAGATAGTCATCGGCCTCGGGATTCTCATCAATCTTATTCTACACAATCTCGATCTCCATCAAAGCAAGGTTCTGGAAAGCCTCACAGTCATCCATCGCTAACAGCTGGGGGTAAGCAACTTCCTAGAGATTTGACATCTCTGAAAAGTACGCCTTCTCATATCCAGTCTTCTAAAAAAACACCACGATCCAGAGGGCAAAAACAAAGATGAGGGCAAGATCTTGGAGAAGAGAAAGACATCTCATGTTTCCTCTAGTGAGCACGACTTGGATACCACGCTACACATAATATTGCTCCCAATTCTAAAATTCAGGCCAGGCTGGAGCGCTTGCGAAAGAAATTCCCTGATATTTTATTTGAGAGGATGATGTTGGTCCTAGATCTTGAACCGGTTCCCGAGGATTGGGACACAGAGGTGATAGGGTACGTATGCCATGTGGCTAAACAATACGGGGTAATGAAGAAGCATGCTGCCACACTTTCTACTGCCATCCGCCACCTGGTGATGGAAGCAGCCAGAACCAGAGTGAAGATTGATAATGATGCTAGGGCTAGGAGCAAAGTGGAAAAAGAACTAGAGGATGCACAGGCCCAACTTGCTTTAGCTCGGCGCGAATTACAGATCTGAGCTAGAAAGTGCTAAGGAGCGTTTTCGCAGTGAGCTTGATTCAAACAGCCAAGAACGAGTGGCTCTGAGGAAGGAAGTGGAAGATCTTAGGGCAATTAACAATGAACTGAAAACAGCACAAGAATGCTTTGCTGCTGAGAAAGCTGTCTGGGAGAAAGAGAGGGCGAGCTTAAAAGACGACCTCACTCTTGGAAAAAAAGTTAAAGGAGTTTTAAATGATCAACTTGTCCAAGCTGAGGAGCGTGCAGCTCTCATTGAAAATAACGCCAATAATGCTCTTGAATCGGGCCACTGCTGCTGCTGATAAGCTCGCTGAAAAAGAAAAAGAGATAGCTGGTTTCAAGGAACCATTGTTCGACTTCTTTGGTCAAGTCATCAAGACTCGAGATATCTCTTGGATTCCGGACTATCATGTTATTCTGGCCAATGTATGGGATGCAATTGTCGAAGGCGAGAAGCGCCGATTGATGGTCGATGAGATTGATGAAAACCAACTGATGTAGACCTTTCTCAGAGGTGAAGAACCTGAGGCTTTGGAGAAAGGCAGACGCCTAATCCATGAAGAGATCGAGAGGGAGAAGATTAAGCTCAAGAGCAAGGATAATGCTGACGAAGGCTCGAGCTTGCTGGTGGAGCCCAAAACCTCTGAAGTTGAGCAATATAACCCTGATGATCCACTGATTCCCTTAACTCCAACCCCTCCAGTTGTCGGAGCCACCATTACAAATTTGGGCAATGAGTCGGCTGAAGGTATCTCCATATTCTCTCCACAGTTCATAAAAGCAGTCATTGCTTGTCGTCGTCTCACGGGACCGACAACCGATATGGCCACATCTTCTCCTGATTCACTAACATTTGCTTCTCATGGTGTAGGTATCAAACCGGTCAACAAAGAAGCAGACGAGAAGGCAGTGGCAGAGAAAGTTGATGTCCCCTCGAGCACTGATGTTGAAGTTTCTGAGATTCCAAAACAAACCGAGGGTACAACAAGTGAGAAGGTCACCGTAGTACCCGCGGAATCCGGCACCGGCGCTCCTGCGGACGTTGAGGTTATTGCGGCTTTGCAAGACATAGATGAGGCCATAGGAAGAGGAAGTTGTCAGCACAGATGAGGCCAAGGATGATGATAGTAAAACCTTGGCTGATATGCAGGCTTGGAAAGAAAAACAGTTGGTTCTTAAGAAGGGGAAACATAACCCTGTATACGTGCCCCTATCTCTGAAGTCGACCCCAAAACTGGGTTGGTTATAAGATTCTCTTCCAAATCAATAACTACTCAGCTTGGCTCCCAACCTTCTAGTTCTCCCCCGAAGTCTCTTGTTGATAAGAGAAAGAGGAAGAAGAGTGACCGCTCTGATGCTGGAAAAGAGGAGTTGGAGAAACAGAAGGAGGAAAAGATGTCAAAGTCATCTCCCAAGCGTAAATAGAATGCACTAATTGGCTCACATTTTTGCTTTTAGGCTTTCCACTGGCCAAAAAATGTATTTGTGAGAGTGGCCCTTATTTTTGTTTAGCTTCTTGTTCTTGTAAACATGCTTTTAGTGAATAAAAATCTATTTCTTTTACACCATTGTGTACCTGCAAGTTTACCATGTTTGCATAGTTTATTATCTTGAATCACAAAAATTTAAAAATAATCGTAACTGAAACAATCGTAACTAAATACTGAATTCATGAATGATAATCATTGAAAAGTTCGTGTACTAAGTAAACGTGTAGTGTTCACGAATGCAAAGTGTCGTATGCACATGCCCCTAATCAATCACTAATATGGTGCCTGGCAAGGGCGTATTAAGGATTGATTAGAATAATATATGTGCTGCCCCCCATTCCCGAAAATGAGGGGTTCGGGCCCCCTTTTTCATTCTTGTCCCTACTCGTGTGGTGGGATGGGAGCCCTTGAGTGGCATATGTCACTGTGCCTTTATGCTCTCCCGATCCTTCGGCGGGGTAAGATTTCTTGTGGTGCTAAGTCTCTAGCACCTTTATACTCTCCTGATCGTTTAGCGGGTTAGAGTTGGAGTGGCGCTAAGTCTCTAGCACCTTTATACTCTCCCGATCCTTCAGCGGGTTAGAGTTCGAGTGGCGCTAAGTCTCTAGCACCTTTATACTCGCCCGATCCTTCAGCGGGTTAGAGTTCGAGCTCGATTCTTGGTCTGCTCACAATCCTTTAACGGGGCAGAAGTTCTGGGGGTGCTAAGTGTCTAGCGCCTTTATACTCTCCCGATCCTTCAGCGGGTTAAAGTGTTATCAAGGCAGTTTTATCGCAGTGCACCTGGATGCCTTGGGGACGTTATTTTTGCGTCCTTCATACTCTCTCTCTAATCTCGAGAGTTAAAGTGCAAGCAGTAGTTGCCGCACCTTTTGGAACTTTAGTTACCGTTAGTCTTCCGATCTGACAGATGGCATTTTGAATTATGTATATTGTGATTGCTGCCTAGCTTAAAACAAATCTAAAAATGGTAATGATCTATCTTAATTAAAATAAAGGAGCAAACAAGAAACAGTGCAGAAAAGGTAAATGACACGCGATATTTTTATAGTGGTTCGGTCGAATCATGACCTACATCCACTTTATAATCTTTTGTTCAAGTAACCAGACTATTCTAGGAAAATCGAGCCTTCTTACATGGTCCTAAAAACAAAAGAGTAAAACTGACAATTTCATGTCAGATAAGGCCGCAAATGCTGGGCATTCCACACTCTGGGGATTTCATCTACATCCACGGTTTCTAGCTTGAAGGTTCCATTATCAAGCCTTCGTCAAATGGAGTACGATCCTTCCCATTTCGGGCCCATATCTACTTGGGGTGGAAAGATGCGCTTTAGAACCAAGTCTCCGAGTTCAAAGGTTCGAGCTCGGACTTTCTTGTTGTAATACCGAGCAACTTGTTGCTTGTGCCTTAAGGCACGTAGATCGGCTTCATCCTTCTTTTCTTCAACCATGTCTAAAGACTCAAGGAGTAGCTCATTGTTGGTCATCGGATCAAATAAGTGGTTCGATGAGATGGTACTTCCAACTCGACCGGAATGACCGCTTCAGCTCCAAAAGCAAGGGAAAACGGGGTGTGACTCGTCGCCGACTTGTACGTTGTCCTTTAGGCCCATAGTTCCAAGGGTAATTCATCAACCCACACGGCTTTGGCCCTCTTCAATCTTTTCTTTATAATGGATTTAATCACCTTGTTTGCCGCTTCGACTTGTCCGTTCGATTGCGGATGTGCCACAGAGGTGTATCTTTTCTCGATATGATACTTCTGACAGAAATCTCGAAACTCGGTACTATCGAATTGGGTCCCATTATCGGTTATGACGACTTTTGGAATCCGAAACCGACATATAATGTTCTTGACAACAAAATTGATCACTTGCTTGGTTGTGATCGTGGTCAAAGGCTCTACTTCTACCCATTTAGTGAAATAATCCATGGCCATAATAGCGAACTTTGCTCCGCCCTTTGCTATGGGAAGGCTCCCAATAATGTCAATCCCCCACATAGCAAAAGGCCACAGGCTTGTCATTGTCTTCAACTGGCTAGGTGGCGCCCTAGGTATCTTGGAGAATTTCTGACAAGCGTCACAATGTCGTGCATACTTTGCTGCATCCTTATTTATTATAGGCCAGAAATAGCCATACCGCAATATCTTCTTCGCCATCGTTTGCCCTCTAGTGTGATTGCCACATTAGCCTTCGTATACCTCTTTCAGCACACGCTTGATGTCATCATGGGCGATACACCGGAGGAGGGGCATCGAGAAACCTTGTCTTTATAGGACATTGCCTTGCAACGCGTATCGGGAAGCTTTTCGTATAACTGCACGCCTCTCACTTTTCTTCGTTGGTAGCGTTCCATTTATCAAAAACTCCTTTAGAGGAGTCATCGATGACTCCCTCTCAAGTTCGATCTCTAGTACCAGATCAACTTCCATCTGATCTATGCTAGGAGACTGTAGTACTTCAATTGGGACCAGCTCTGTATCCTGAGGATTATCTAAACTAGCCATTTTTGCTAACTTGTCTGCCTTTTGATTCTACGTTCGGGGAATATGAGATATGCTGTAGTGGTCAAAACCATCCAGCAACTTCTTCACTTTTTCCAAGTATGATATCAGCCTTGGACTCTTGGCCTGAAACTTTCCAATGACCTAGTTTACGACTATCTTGGAATCGCAAAAGATGTCTAGCTTTGTGATATCCAATTCCTTTGCGAGTTCCAGCCCGACAATTAGGGCTTCGTACTCCGAGTTGTTATTAGTGGCGTGGAACCCCAGTCTAAGTGCGTAATATATTAACCGTTTCTCTAGAGTTTCGAGAACCACTCCGGCACCAGATCGTCTGTCAGTTTTAACCCCATTGGTGTATAGTTTCCAGGCATTAAGATCGAGGAGTAGCCCTGGCGGATCATCCTCTTCGGTTACTACATCATCTTCTAGGATGGTGAACTCTTCTATAAAATCTGCAAGTGCCTACCCTCTTATCGACCTTTGGGGTTGGAATTTCAGGTTGAATTGACTCAGCTTGATGTCCCATTTGAGTAACCTTCCTGGTTCTTCCGGCCTTTGCATAACTTGCTTTAGTGGGTGATCGGTGTACACAATAATGGAATGAGCCTGGAAGTAGTGGCGAAGTTTTCTAGACGCAATTAGTAAGCTATATGCAAGCTTTTCTATTTTTGGATAATTCCATTCTACGGCCGCCAATTTCTTGCTCACATAGTACACCGGTCTTTGTATCTTATCCTCTTCTCTTACCAAAGCTGAACTGATTGCGTGAGATGACACTGCCAAGTACACAAATAAATCCTTGTGATCTACAAGCTTAGATAGTATCGGGAGTCTTTCCAGATGGTTCAACAGATTCTGGAATGCTTCTATACAATCGGGAGTCCATTTAAAGTTGCGCTTGCCTCGCTTTATCAGCTCGAAAAACGGGATGCATTTATCTGTAGCTTTGGAGATGAACCTACTCAGCGCCGCCACCTTTCCAGCGAGGCTTTGGACATCCTTAATCTGCTTTGGTTCTTGGATATTCCAGATTGCTGTAATTTGATCTGGATTGATTTCGATTCCACGTGAGCTGACGATGAATCCTAGGAATTTTCCAGATGCCACCCCAAATGAACATCAAAGTATTCAGTTTCATCCCATTCCGGAGAATCCCAAACATCTCTGCCAAATCAGTAGTATGGTCGGATGATTGTTTGGACTTTACCAACATGTCGTCAATGTATACTTCCATTATTTTCCCAATTTGGTTGTAGAACATTCTATTCACCAATTACTGATATGTAGCACCGGCATTCTTAGAGCCGAAATGCATCACCACATAGCAGTATAATCTCAAATCTGTAATGAAGCTGGTATGCTCTTGGTCTGGGACGTGCATGGGGATTTGATTGTACCCTGAGTATGCATCCATAAAAGAAAGAAGTTCATGCCCCGCGGTTGAATCTACCAACTGATCGATTCGAGGTAACGGAAAGTTGTCCTTTGGGCAGGCTTTGTTTAGATCCGAGAAGTCGATGCATGTACACCACTTTCCATTGGCCTTTTTTTTATACCAAAACTGGGTTTGAAATCCAGTTAGGTTATGTTGAATCTTTAATAAATCCATTACTCCTCAGCTTTTCGACTTCTTCCTTCAAGGAGGAAGACCTCTCTGGGCCAAGCATTCGCCTTTTCTGTTTGACAGGAGGATGTTTCGGGTTGATTCTTAACGAATGACTCATAATCGAGGGAGATATTCCACACATGTCCGCATGGGTCCAGGCGAATACATCCAAGTTAGATTTCAGGAAATTTGTTAATGAACACAATCCAATTGGGATCCAATCTTCAGGACCTTCTCTGGGTCACTATCATCGATTGGTACATCCACAGTCGCTTCATTGGGAGTCGCCATTCTGCTCCCAGGCTCTTCATCCTCTCTGGGATCTATGTCCTCGGGCAACTCTCTGGGCGACCCTCCCGGAGGTATTTTCTTTAGTTTCTATGACGATTCCTCCCTCGGAGGGGAAGAACCACCTTTTGTTTCTACGTCTTTCCCTTTGCGGAGCAATTTTAAATCTGCAATGTAGCATGCTCGTGCAACAACTTGATCTCCTTTGACTATGCCTATGCCGGCATCCGTCGGGAACTTCAACAACAGGCACCACGGTGCAATGTAGGCCCTAAATTTGGCTAGGGCCGGCCGGCCCAAAAAGGCATTGAAGGGCGACTCAATGTCCAGGACTACAAAGGGAATAATTCTCACTCTCTGGCATTCTCCTTCCCTAAGGGTTACTGACAATTCCACGTATCCCATTGGAGCAGTCGAGGCCCATTAAATCCACGTATCCAACCCTCACACGGTTTTAAATCTTTCGGCTCGAGTTTCATTTGGTCGAATGTTTTCTTGAACAGAATGTTGACCGAACTCCCATTATCTACTAAAACTTTATGAACTATAGCTGGATCGATGGTGATGGTGATCACTAATGGGTCTTCAGTTGGGGAGTGAACCCCAATACTCTCTCGCCCACGAAATATGACGTCATCAGACATTGTCTTTTGTTGCTTAACCGGCGTGTTGTCCTCGGGGTTGCTACATTCCCCCACTTCAAAATGTTGTTTAGCTGCATTCACGTACTGATCCATAGCTCTGAAACTGTGCCCTGCCAGATGAAGCCCACCAACTATGGTATTGATAATGATATTTTTTTCCTTTTTGCTGAGCCGTTGGTTTGGCACCAGGTTGACTTTGGTTCGGGGCTTGTACGGCTTGTCCCCTGTCCCTAGGAGTCACCGTATATTCATCAAGCTTTCCTTCTCGGAGCAGTTTTTCTATCACATCTCTTAAATGACGACATTCGTTTGTAGAATGACCATGAACCTGATGAAAAAGAAAGGATTTCCCAGTTTTACGCTCTTTTTCCGTAGAATCTCTTGGAGGAGGCCTTTTGTATTGGAGGACGTTATATGTATCCAGGAAGATGTTTTCCAACATATCATTTATCGGTGTGAAGCTCTCAAATGGTCTGGGTCGGGATCTTCTCTGAGAGTCATTTCCTCGATTTCTTTTTCGATTATTGTTATTACTATTCCCCGATTGGCGACCATTGCCTTGATTCTTGTTCCCGACATTAACTTTAACTTTTCCTGAGCTATCTTCTGTTTGATTAATGGCCACATAACTTGGGATATCCCCCTTATCAGCAGCCTTCCTCTTTCGATTGGCGTGAATTTCCTCTCGACGCATGCGGATGTTGGCCTTTTCATAAAATTTCTCTCTGTTTAACGGTGGTTTACCGACCAGGTATCTTTCAAACTCAGTATCCTTATCCACTCCGTCAATCAGAGCAATTAAAACAGTTTGTACATGGGGATCTCTAACCTCTGTGACCGCTAAATTGAAGCGATCTAAATAGGGCCTCAAAGATTCATCCGAACGTTGCTTAATGAGGGACAACTCAATGACATTCTTAGATCTCTGGGTATGTAATCGAAACTGATTTACAAACTGTTCACTTAATTCCCTGAAACTGGAGATCGATCGCGCTGGCAAACGCATTAACGCCGTATCCTCCAGGAATATCGGGAACGCCTTACACTTCACGGCATCGGAAGCGGCGGCTGCATTCGTGTACCATGAATATCTCATTAGGTGCTGAACTGGATCAGCCTTTTCCCGTATAACGGTTCATGGATGGCATGGTAAATTTCCTCGGGAATCGAACCTCTAAAATATCATCTGTAAAAGGCAAATGACTACGGCCTATACCCTAATCTTAGGTTCTTTGTCAACGAATTTCCACCATTATTTGCCTGATCATGGCTTCGACATCCGCATGGGTTAAAGTGGATTCGGGATCAGCACTTCTTGCTCGGCGAGCCCCTCCATCAATTCTTTGACGTGCTGCTGCAAGGTCTTGGTCCTGGACAGAACTCCCTTGCGCCTATTGCCGCGATTAGTTGCACGACGAGCAGGAGGAACAAATCGATTCTAAGAAGGATCAATAATGCCTCCATTCCTAGGTGGCAGGATGGGCTCATTTAAGTTATGGTCATTGGTTTCCTGATTAAGAACTTCTATATTCTCAGCCCTTTCCAATGGAGGCCATCGCCGATTTCTCCGAGGTTCTTCAAACGAGGATGTATGTTCCGGGGCTAAAAGGTAAGCTGGAGTTGGCAAAACTTGCCTTTGAATATCGTCAATTCATCTGCCTAATGCAGTAATATTCTGATGCAGCAACGAGATCTCCTGCCTTTGAGCAGCCAATTCATCAGTTTGCCTGTCCAATGCTTCAAGTATCCGAGTTAGATGTCCTTCGGTAACTGGAGCAGAAGGGTCGAACTGGTCATCTTAATCTTCTCTTATACGCAAGGAACTCGAACCGGGTTGAGCAGAAGTACCAGCACGAGCAGAACGAGCCATAGTTTCCTTCCCAGGTTGGGTAGTAGTCTAATTGTCAGTTCGGATCGTGGTCCTCCTAGGATGGTGGCTCGTCGTACCCCCTTGACGTCGGTTCATGGTGATAGGTGTAGGAGGGATCGCGATGTGGTCCTGCGATCAGGTAGTGATTCCTTCAGCTATCTGGTTCGTTACACCATCACTGGATCGGATTGCCCTACATTACCCCGATCCGAGAGCTATTCTTTGACCTGATCCCAAAATCCGTGTGACGGTGTTAAGGATAATCATTGGAATATAACACATCAATCATCATAGCAGAGTACAGATAATAGCAAAAACAATAAATAGAATAATTTTGCATGGTTATGGCAGCGAAATCATAACATGTAACAACATCAGAATAGCACAACGTAGGATATAACTTAGTAAATAAAAGGGGAATGATCAGTCACCATCGCCATATGCGGAATATATACAAACAGTGAGATATAATAAGGGTATCAGTCTACATCGCCGGAGGCGGTACATATACATACGATAATAAATACTGGAAGTAAAACAGTTTGCATCACCATAGGCGGAATCATATACATAAGATAGGCGGAAAGTCAATAGCCAAAATACAAATCTAATCCATCGCCATCAAGCCAAAAGTGCACTCCGTACTGCAGTGCCAAGCCAAAACAACCTGTAATCTGTGAACTAGGCTGCCTATGTGAAAATAAGGGCACCCGAGTTCGCAAAGTGAAACAAACAACGAGTCAGTCATGGAGGCTGGTATGAGAAATCTACTTAACTGGTTAAACAACAGTAATAAGGCAAATCATTGGACCACGCCACTTTCGCGGAACGGGTTTACTCCAGTGATAGCCGTTGCTTTTAAAACAAAGTAAATTCTTTAAAACAACGCAATGCTTTTGAAAAGACTGTAGCCGTTATAAGACTCAAGTCCCATCATACAATGCAACGCAAACCGGAGGATAGAGTTTTACCTTATAATGGCCAAATATGCTTAATACGTGTAAAGCAAAATCATTTGATATTATTACTAGTGCATATATGTTTCAAAAACGAATATCATCATAAATATCAATCATAGATGGCATAAGTGCCCCATACCACTATGTCGTCATACTAGTTCTACAATCAAATCCGTTATTTCGTATTGGAAAATGGATTTTCCGTCATGAGTCGAGGCAAGGGGCAAGCTACTCTCCGCTTCGAGACACACTAGCAAATGCCTCAGGACTACACATTCTGGGTAACCCTTGGATCTTCAGGGCCGGTCCACACTTACGTTAGTAGATTGGCTATTCCTGAGCATACGTTTCCCGGTCCTAACAGACCTAATATCGAGGCGCCTCGCATTCCAACAACCACATAGGTGAAAAGTAGATATAAATGTCAGGGCTAGTTGGTCACTGACACCACCCTCGCTAGAAAGAAACGTCATGCTCTCCCGGCCGTCTTTATCCCGTTTTTAACTCATACGAGGTGTGAGGCTCGCGAATCCACGCTATACACAAAGCTAGGCCACGTAGGTCGTGCTTTGATCATCGAACACAAGACTTTTCTTTGCAACAGAAGCCTTGATCATTGCATCTTGGCATGCCACATAGGCAATCCACTCCATACGACTGATTTCTATCGATATATAACCTCTGAGCTCGTACGTCTCAGAGAAGGGAGTTAAGCAAAAGAATAAATTCTCCGCCGCCAAACAGATATATATTTAACAGAGATCAATCAGTATAGAACAAAATCCAATGTCAGCCACACAATCCATTTAAAAGTCCGTTCTGGGTCTGAACGAAACCGAAGGCACCAAATTCCTCGTATATCCGTACAATCAACACATACGTTCAGACGGCTACTACTTCCGTTCCTTCACAGTAGCTACTCCAATCAGGAACCTCAGCAGCGCCCATCCAAATGATACGAAGATCGCCGGTCTTGAACCGTCTTCGTATTTTCAACTTCGAATCGTTCGAACAATTATTTGAAATGAGGGTTAGCTCGGCGTTTTCAAATAATTCACGTATAATTAGAATTCAAATCAATTCTTTCCATGGTTATATTATTTGACATTCACATTTCAGTTCTTTAGTATTATTTTCATGTCAAACACATACAACCATCAAATATCAAGCAGGTCAAGAAAAATTGGTTTATTTCCAATCCATGTTGCTTATAATATTTTATAACGATTTTTAGCCATTTTTATTTATTTAAAAATGGCCATATTTTATTAAACGACGTATCAGGTCGTGCCGTGGTACTGGCGCAGTTTTTCCCCTAATTTGTTTTACACATATCGTAAAATCTAACCGTTGGATTTCTACAAAGTCTATGTCTCTGGGAAGATATTCCCAAAGCGAACCCAACGGTTCCAGTTTCGTGAAAATCCGACGGTCGGATCCTCCACACTAGTCGTTTGAAGTTACGGCTTCAAAATACGAACTACAACGTCGTTATTCGATTTAATTTAATTATATATATATTTATATATAAATATAAATGATTCTGGCGCTGTTTTTCTTCAGATTTGAATTAAACATTCCAGACAATCCAACTGTTGTATTTTTACAAAGTTGGTGCCGTAGGAAAGATATTTCCAAGGCGAACCCAACGGTTGCGGTTTCGGGAAAATCCAATGGTTGGATCTCTCGTACTAATCGATTCAAAATACGATTTTAAAACACGAACTGCACGGCTTCGATTCCTTTCAATTCTATTTATATTTATATATATAAATATAGTTCATTCTTTAATATCAAATATAGTTCATTCTTTAATTTCAACATCGTTTTCACTTCAAATATTTCACTAACGCCTTTATATTTCGAAAAATTTCGCCATAACCTCCTTTGTATGGGAAGGGGTTTGGAAATTTATTGGGCCGTGTTAGGTACCCAATAAATCCTATAAAGCATACACATATTTATAGTGATATATTCTGGTGTTTACAGGGGAGCGTGTATAGATAATAACTCCAAAGAATAAATTCTCGTCACCCTGTCAAGCCTGAGGGAGCGTGTATTTTTAATTACTCCCGAGGATAAATCCTCGTCACCTCGTCCCGTGTGGGAATAAATAGTCCATGTGCCGTATCTAATGACTAGAGAGATGTGATTATTGTCAACTCCAGACCCGTGTGGGGATTTATTTATCTGGCAATTTATCGTTATATTTTATATAGTCCATATCAGTCATCAGTTCAACCTGTAATATATAATCATCGCCATACAAGCCTCTCACTCGTATGGTAAATCTTCAACCTCGTCACACAAGCTCCAAATTCTTATGTGGAATATGATTAAGTATGCCTATCGTCAAGAAGTATGCCATGTAGTGTAGTTCAAAATTAATTGTTACTATCCTATGGCGATGTTTATTATTACACACAGAATAATCAGCACTCCGCATCCAATGGCATTCACAGGAGTTGATATAAAAATAAAATTGCACAGCCAACTCATCAAGGCTTACCTATTTGTCGGGCACGCAAATAGTTTCTTTACTCTACAGCTAATCCATTTTCCCTGTTCGACACATGTATATATATGCAGAACAAAGCTATACATGATAAAAGTAATATTTTTATCATCAAAAATATTTATTCACACGTGGATGTTTTTAACACTTCATATTCACAATAAAATGTAATTTTTATTGTTTAATCAATTTATTTAAAATACGAATAACATTCAACACATGAATTTCAATTCAACGAATGAATTTCAATTCAACACATGAATATTCTTTACAGTTTGTATATATATATATATATATATATATATATAAATGTGATTTTTATCGTTAAAGCTATTTATTTAAAATTCGAATAACATTCAACACATGAATTTCAATTCAACGAATGAATTTCAATACAACACATGAATATCCTTTACAGTTTGTATATATATATATATATAAATATGTGATTTTTATCATTAAAGCTATTTATTTAAAATTCGAATAACATTCAACACATGAATTTCAATTCAACGAATGAATTTCAATTCAACACATGAATATCCTTTACAGTTTGTATATATATAAAAATGTGATTTTTATCGTTAAAGCGATTTATTTAAAATTCGAATAACGTTCAACACATGAATTTCAATTCAACGAATGAATTTCAATTCAACACATGAATATCCTTTACAGCTTGTATATATATAAAAATGTGATTTTTATCGTTAAAGCTATTTATTTAAAATTCGAATAACATTCAACACATGAATTTCAATTCAACACATGAATATCCTTTATAGTTTGTATATATATAAAAATGTGTTTTTTATCGTTAAAGTTATTTATTTAAAATTCGAATAACATTCAACACATGAATTTCAATTCAACGAATGAATTTCAATTCAACACATGAATATCCTTTACAATTTATATATATATATGTGTGTGTGTGTGATTTTTATCGTTAAAGCTATTTATTTAAAATTCGAATAACATTCAACACATGTATTTCAATTCAACGAATGAATTTCAATTCAACACATGAATATCGGTTTCAACATATGAAAATAATTTCAACAAATGAAAATTATTCTAACACATGAATATTTCAGAAAATTTCAGCAGCATAACGGCAGGGAAGTTAAAACCGGGACCGTCCCTAGTACGGCTCCTCGCTCTACCTTAAAACCTCGCGGTTTTTTACAATGGGGAATCATGCATCCAGTTCGCACGAAGGCGACATGTTTTATTTTCGTTTCCACAATTCTATTCTAATTTGTTTCAACCACAAGAGGGTATTTTTCAACCACAAAGGTATTTTTCAACCACAATAACAACCACAAACAATTCTTTTCAACCATTCGTCATACTTTATAATTTCACGCCAATCACAAGCAATAAATATCGTCCATGGTCTATGGACGAGGGGAGTATATATATATATATATATATATTATTTCTATATTTCACTTGCATTTAAACACAGTTCAAAGCATATATGTTTCATACAACGCTTGTATAATTTATACATCGCTAATATAACTTATACATCACATGTACATGAGGTATACAATGCGTATATAATTTACACTTCGCTTATATAATTTATACAACACGATTTCATTCACACAATTTAATTTAGATTCCTCACATTGGTTTTTGAAGTGCTAAAAATCGTATGTAGATCAGAAAAAACCGCGGCCTCTGCTAGATGGTAGAGACCTCCTTGCGGTCCCGATGTTTCCTGTTTCATCGAATTTCATCAACACACGAGAAATATATTATTTTTCAAAGTTTTGCAACACTTAAAAGTGTTATTTTCATTTCAGAAGTTTCGAAGCCGATACCTTTGCCAAACCTTCGAAACTAGGTTTTAATTTAACGATCGATCCGTGAAGTATTGTCACGATCAGATGCTGCAACGTCGAAGAGCTTCGAACAGGATCTCCAGCGCTTGTGGTGGCACTCAACTCGGTGGTCCCTGCGATGCACGGCTGCTCTCCAAAGACGACGACTTCCTCGCAGTAGATCGACGCAGATACCAACCTATTTCTGACGAGGGTTGGATGGATTGATAGAGGACGGGAGGATGAACAGAAAAGCTAACTGGAGGGGGCGGTGAAAACGATCGTGGCGGCGGTGATCGGGCCTGGAAGCTTCGAATGCTTCTGCATCGTTCGTCGAAAGGGTTTTCTTTTCGTTTTGACTGGTCAAACTTAGTGAGAGAAAATAAAGGGGGTGGCCCATTATATTTAAATTTTAAATTCCAAAAATATCCTTTTGAACAAACGAACACCAATTTCAACCCAACGACTATCGCCCTTAGCTAAATACCCCCATCCCGGACACAATGGGATATGTTTCGTTGGCCAATTCGACTGTTACAGTCAGTTGTTTTTTAAATTAAAGTATAAAACATTTAATATTCAATTTGAACGTACATTTCGATTTGCCAGGGCCACAAACTAAACCGAAAAATTCCAGAAAAATTAATCTAGCTATATTTTGACGATACGGTCCCAACAAAACTAGTTTCGTTGAATTCTGAGATCATTTGCAAAATGTCTATTTTCTGGTCGACCCATTTTAACAGAAATTGACCAATCACATTTTCCTTTGCCCCGCTCACATACTAGCTTCAAAAATTATGAAATTTGAAACCTAGCAATAGTTTGACATCCCGGATCCAACAAAAGTGGTTTCATCGAATTCTGATGCCGTTTGCAAAATGTCTATTTTCAAGGGCTATATATTCTATATAGCGACCTCTCTGAAAATTCATTTGGCCATAACTTTTGATTCCTGCTATGAAACTTCGATTTTTCAGATACGTTAGAAAGGTATTCATAAACAGATTTAAATATTTTTGGTTTTACTAAAATCTGTTTTATTTTCCACCCGGTACAGTCAGTCAAAGTTTGAATTCAAATTTTCAAACTGCCTCACTATTTCCAATACATTATTTTATTGAAATATTCTATTTCAATTGTTTAAATTCTTTGACAATAACCAATTTTAAAAATTTTAAATTGGTTCACATTTCCGGGTTGTTACAATCTCCCCCACTTAAAACTTTTCGTCCTCGAAAAGGATACAACAGCAAAGTAGGAAACAAAATGTAAATGCAAAGTATTGTAAAGGTACCTTGCACCGGAGTTAGTCAGAGATGTCCACTCTGCATTTGGGGTAGGCTTGCTTAATGCTTTCCTCTGTCTCCCAAGTACAGTCTCTAGGATCACTACTCCCCTGCACTTTAACTAAACGAATCTTTTTGCTCCTTAGCTCTCTAGTTTCTTTGCCAACGATCTTCAATGGCTCTCTTCTGACAGCTAATTCTGGAGTAATTTCCAAGTCCTGTTGTGCTGCTTCTTCTACAACAAGATCCGGATCATGCACATGTTTTCTAAGTTGAGATACGTGGAACACATCATGTACTCCAGGCAACCAATCAGGTAATGAGACCCTATATTTAAGAGTTCCAATCCGTTCAAGTATAGGAAAGGAACCAATAAATCTCGGTGCCAACTTCCCCGTTTTGCCAAATCTAATTACTCCCTTCATCGGAGAAACTCTTAAATAAACATAATCGCCAATGGCAAATGATAAATCTCTTCTTCTCGCATCAACATAACTTTTCTGCCGACTTTGTGCGGTTTTCAATCGCTTCTTGATGAAATCGACTTTATCAGATGCTTCTCGAATCATATCGGGCCCCAACATATGTTGGTTGCCAGGTTCTACCCAACATGCGAGAGATCTGCACGGTCTACAGTATAACGCTTCAAATGGTGACATTCCCAAACTTGCTTGATAGCTATTGTTATAAGAGAATTCTGCCAACTGCAAGTGATCTTCCCATGACCTACCAAAATCAATAATGCAAGCCCGCAGTAAATCTTCTAGAATTCTATTCACCCGCTTAGTTTGGCCATCTGTCTGAGGGTGATAAGCGGTGCTTAGATTCAATTTGGTTCCCAATTCTGTCTGGAATGCTTCCCAGAATTTGCTAGTAAATAGGGGATCTCTATCACTTACTATATTGAGCGGCACTCCATGCAGTTTCACTATTTCTTTAAAGTAAATCTGTGCTAAACTTTGAGCCGTTCAATTGGATCTGACAGGTATGAAATGGGCGGTCTTCGTGAAGCAATCTACGATCACCCAAATACTGTCGTTTCCTTTCTTAGTTTGAGGCAAACCATCAATGAAGTCCATGGAAATCTGCTCCCACTTCCATCCTGGAATTTCTAATGGTTGTAATAATCTAGCCAATTTCTGCTGATCGCTCTTAACTAGCTGACAAGTAGAGCATCTGCTAACATATAATGAAATATCTCTTTTCATCGCCTTCCACCAAAATGTACGTTTGAGGTCGTTATACATTTTGCTCACACCGGGATGGATACTGAGTTTGGACCTGTGACATTCATCAAGCACTTCCCTTTTTAGCTCGCAGATGTTAGGAACACAAATTCTTCCTTTTAATCTCAGAACTCCCTCACTATCAACTTGGAAGCTGGAATCTATGCCTTCTTTGATTCTTTTGACCATCTCCTTAGCAAAATTATCTTCTTTCTAAAGGGTCGAGATCCTGTCAATTAATGAAGACGTAATGATAAAACTGGCGATGATTTCATTCTTTCTGCTGAGCGCATCTGCTACAACATTGGCTTTCCCTGGAGTGTATAGAGTTTCAAAATCGTATGCTGTAAGGAATTCTAACCAACGCTGTTGTCTCAAGTTTAGATCTTTCTGAGTGAATAGATACTTCAATGATTGATGATCAATAAACAGCTCAAACCTCTCGCCCAATAAATAATGCCTCCAGATTCTCAAAGCAAACACGATAGCTAACAACTCCAGATCATGAGTTGCATAGTTTCTTTCATGCCGCTTCAGCTGACGGCTGGCATAAGCGACCACTTGGCCCTTTTGCATTAATACTGCGCCAAGCCCTCTAATAGAAGCATCTGTCCATACAGTCAAGTCCTGGTTGCCTTCTATAATTGTCAATACTGGAGCAGTTGTCAATTTCAGTTTCAGCTCCTGGAAAGCTTCTTTACATTCGGGAGTCCATTTGAATTTCTCATGCTTCTTTATAAGCTTTGTTAATACACCAGATATCTTTGAAAAATCCGTAACGAATTTCCGATAGTAACTAGCCAATCCAAGGAAACTTCGAACTTCTATGGTGGTAGTAGGCTGTTTCCAGTCCTGAGTCGCTGTAATTTTGCTTGGATCTATAGCAATCCCTTCTTTTGATACGACATGGCCAAGGAACTTAACTTCATCCTGCCATAAGACACACTTAGAAAATTTAGCTTTCAAGACATTTCTCCTCAGAATTACCAACACTTGTTCTAAATGCTTTGCATGCTCGTCTTCTGACTTGGAGTAGATTAAAATGTCATCGATGAAGACCAGAACAAATTTATTCAAAACACCACAGAACACTCTGTTCATAAGATCGACGAAGTATGCTGAGCGTTACACAAGCCGAATGACATCTAACCATTCATAGAATAAACCGGGACCCCTGAAGGCTGTCAAAGGAACACAGTCTTTGGCTATACGTAATTGGTGGAAACATGTAGCTAGGTCCATCCTGGAGAATACCGTCGCCCCATTTAATTCATCTAACAGATCATCAATTCGTGGCAAGGGATATTTTTTCTTCAGTGTCTGCATATTGAGATCTCGGTAGTCAACACAAAGTCGTAGAGTACCATCTGATTTCAGGACAAACACTACGGCTGCTCCCCAATCTGAAAAGCTTGGTCTGATCAGACCTTTCCAAAGCAATTCTCGGGTTTGGCTTCCTAACTCTTCTTTTTCTTTCAGGGCCATTCTTCTAATTGGGTGTACTACTGGTCGGGCGTTCGGAATTAGATCTATTCTGAATTCGATTTCTCTTTGCGGAGGTAAGTTTTTGACTTCTTCAAACACATCCGCATAGTTTTTAACGATCGGTATCTTTTCTAATGAAGTGGGGGTAACTTCTAAAGAAGACCAAAATTCTTTTCTATCTGGATCTGAACCAAGACATGGTATAGTGATATGCCCAACTTTTGTTTCAACTTTAATGATTCTTTCGGCACATCTAACTTCGGCCTTATATTTTGTCAACCAGTCTAGCCCGAGTATAACATCAAATTCGGAAAAGTCCATGATGATCAAATCAAAAGAGAACTTGTAGCAAGAATAAGAGACAAGCACTCTACAATATGAACTGAGAATAATAGAACCTCCTATCGGGTTTTGAACTTTAGTTGGTTCTTTAAGCTTTCTTTGTTTCAATTTTAACTTGTGAACAGTGTTACTAGAAATGAAGCTACGTTATGCACCAGTATCAAAAAGTACAGAAACAGGAATATTTTTAATGGTAAGGGTACCTCCCAAGACGTCGGGTTTATCTGATCCATCGGTGATAGCTGGCGGGGTCTCCCCGTCATAAACATGAGCCACCTGTGCATTCTTCTTCAAAGGGCAATTCCTGCTATAGTGCCCTTTCTGATGGCAGTTGTAGCATTCGACTGAGATGCGGGGGTTCGGGTTTGAGCTTTCTGGATTTGCCTTCAGTCTCTTTGGGGCGGTGCACACATTTGAATAATGCCCCTTCTTTCCGTAGTTGTAGCAGCTTCCTTTGGGTATCTTTCCAGATTGTTGAGTAGCGGCTGCTGCATTGCTGGACTCTGGCTGATCTCCTGAAGCTTTGCGCTTGTTTCCAGCTTGGCTTTTGGCGCGGTCTAGGTTGGAGTTTCTCTCATCTAGATCTTCGTAGTTGCAGGCCATCTATACCAATTCTGAGAATGGGAGTTTGATGTTACTCATGGCCCGGTCCTGGTACTTACGCCGTAGCCCAAATATAAACCTCTTATTCTTAGCTTTGGTTGTCAAAATAAGCTCTGGAGCATAGCGTGATAGCTGAGTGAATTTGTTGAGGTAGTCTTGGATAGAGAGGTCTCCCTGCTGGAGATTAGCAAACTGATCACGCATCCGGTCTAAGGCCTACTCAGGGATGAACTTTCCCTTGAACATGGTCTTGAATTGTTCCCAGGTCCTAACAGTATCCTCCTCATCTTCGGAGGTGATGGCATCCCACCACAACTCGGCCTCCTCCTGTAAGAGCCAAATGCCTAGACGTGCCTTGTTGTGGGTCCCCAGTTCCATGCCCCCAAAAATCTTCTCACAAGTCTTCAACCATGCAATAGCCTCTGTCACGGTACCATGGCCAGAAAAGGGTTTGCCTCCCAGGTTCCTGTATCTCTTTGCTACTCTGTCAAGCTCGAAGTCCTGGGGTGCTGGTGGTTGTATAATAGGACCCTCCTCTGCTACGGGGATATTCCCCCATCCTCCAGCTCTGCCTGCTCGGCCTCCTATGGCTGCAGCTGCTCGTGTAGCCATCAGATAAAGTACTGTATATGCAAGAAAAGAGTCAAGCTCACAGAAATGATAACTTTCATATATGACAAAGCAGGAGAACATAAGGAAAGGTAATGATGTACTGATCAAATTGTTTTGCTATTCTGCTTAGCTCATTCTAGGACATCACTAATCCTATCTCTAATGAGCCACTCGCCTTAGAACTCTATGATTCTATTCTGACGAGGTGTTTAATGTGTTAGATTCCGGAACTAAGGTTAACCAAAGCTCTGATACCAACTGTGATGATCCCAAAATCCGTGTGTCGTTGTTAAGGATAATCATTGGAATATAACACATAAATCATCGTAGCAGAGTATAGATAATAGCAAAAACAATAAATAGAATAATTTTACATGGTTATGGCAGCGGAATCATAACATGTAACAACATCAGAATAGCACAACGTAGGATATAACTTAGTAAATAAAAGGGGAATGATCAGTCACCATCGCCATAGGCGGAATATATACATACAGTGAGACATAATAAGGGTATCAGTCTACATCGCCGAAGGCGGTACATATACATACGATAATAAATACTGGAAGTAAAACAGTCTGCATCGCCATAGGCGGAATCATATAAATAAGATAGGCGGAAAGTCAATAGCCAAAATACAAATCTAATCCATCGCCATCAAGCCAAAAGTGCACTCCGTACTGCAGTGCCAAGCCAAAACAACCTGTCATCTGTGAACTAGGCTGCCCATATGAAAATAAGGGCACCCGAGTTTGCAAAGTGAAACAAACAACGAGTCAGTCATAGGGGCTGGTATGAGAAATCTACTTAACTGGTTAAACAACAGTAATAAGGCAAATCATAGGACCACGCCACTTTCGCGGAACGGGTTTACTCCAGTGATTGTCGGTGCTTTTAAAACAAAGTAAATTCTTTAAAACAACGCATGCTTTTGAAAAGAATGTAGCCGTTATAAGACTCAAGTCCCATCATACAATGCAACGCAAACCAGAGGATAGAGTTTTACCTCATAATGGCCAAATATGCTTAATACGTGTAAAGCAAAATCATTTGATATTATTACTAGTGCATATATGTTTCAAAAACGAATATCATCATAAATATCAATCATAGATGGCATAAGTGCCCCATACCACTATGTCGCCATACTAGTTCTATAATCAAATCCGTTATTTCGTATTGGAAATTGGATTTTCCGTCATGAGTCGAGGCAAGGGGCAAGCTCCTCTCTGCTTCGAGACGATCTAGCAAATTCCTCCGGACTACACACTCTGGGTAACCCTTGGATCTTCAGGGCCGGTCCACACTTACGTTAGTGGATTGGCAATTCCTGAGCACACGTTTCCCGGTCCTAACAGACCTAATATCGAGGCACCTCGCATTCCAACAACCACATAGGTGAAAAGTAGATATAAATGTCAGGGCTGGTAGGTCACTGACACCACCCTAGCTAGAAAGAAACGTTGTGCTCTCCCTGCAGTCCTTATCCCGTTTTTAACTCATACCGAGGTGTGAGGCTCGCGAATCCATGCTATACACAAAGCTAGGCCACGTAGGTCGTGCTTTGATCATCGTAAACAAGACTTTGCTTTGCAACAGAAGCCTTGATCACTGCATCTTGGCATGCCACATAGGAAATCCACTCCGTACGACTGATTTCAATCGATATATAACCTCTGAGCTCGTACGTCTTAGAGAAGGGCGTTAAGTAAAAGAATAAATTCTCCACCGCCAAACAGATATATATTTAACAGAGATCAATCAGTGTAGAAAAAAATCCAATGTCAGACACACAGTCCATTTACAAGTCCGTTCTGGGTCTGAACGAAACCGGAGGCACCAAATTCCTCGTATATCCGTACAATCAACACATACGTTTAGACGGCTACTACTTCCGTTCCTTCACGGTAGCTACTCCAATCAGGAACCTCAGCAACGCCCATCCAAATGATATGAAGATCGTCGGTCTTGAACCGTCTTCGTATTTTCAACTTCGAATCGTTCGAACAATTATTTGAAATGAGGGTTAGCTCGGCCTTTTCAAATAATTCACGTATAATTAGAATTCAAATCAATTCTTTCCATGTTTATATTATTCGACATTCACATTTCAGTTTTTTAGTATTATTTTCATGTCAAACACATACAACCATCAAATATCAAGCAGGTCAAGCAAAATTGGTTTATTTCCAATCCATGTTGCTTATAATACTTTATAACGATTTTTCGCCATTTTTATTTATTTAAAAATGGCCATATTTAATTAAACGACGTTTCAGGTCATGCCGTGGCACTGGCGTTGTTTTTCCCCTAATTTGTTTTACACATATCGGAAAATCTAACCATTGGATTTCTATAAAGTCTATGTCTTTGGGAAGATATTCCCAAAGCGAACCCAACGGTTCCAGTTTCGTGAAAATCCGACGGTCGGATCCTCCACACTAGTCGTTTGAAGTTACGGTTTCAAAATACGAACTACTGCGTCGTTATTCGATTTAATTTAATTATATTTATATATATATATATATATATATAAAATTGATTCTGGCGCTGTTTTTCTTCAGATTTGAGTTAAACATTCCAGACAATCCAACCGTTGGATTTTTACAAAGTTGGTGCCGTAGGAAAGATATTTCCAAGGCGAACCCAACTGTTGTGGTTTTGGGAAAATCCGATGGTCGGATCTCTCGTACTAATCGATTCAAATTACGATTTCAAAACACGAACTGCACGGCTTCGATTCCTTTCAATTCTATTTATATATATATATATAGTTCATTCTTTAATTTCAACATCATTTTCGCTTCAAATATTTCACTAACGCCTTTATATTTCGAAAAACTTCGCCATAACCTCCTTTGTACGTGAAGGGGTTTGGAAATTTATTGGGCCGTGTTAGGTACCCAATAAATCCTATAAAGCATACACATATTTATAGTGATATATTCTGGTGTTTACAGGGGAGCGTGTATAGATAATACCTCCAGAGAATAAATTCTCGTCACCCTGTCAAGCCTAAGGGAGCGTGTATTTTTAATTACTCCAGAGGATAAATCCTCGTCACCTCGTCCCGTGTGGGAATAAATAGTCCATGTGCCGTATCTGATGACTAGAGAGACGTGATTATTGTCAATTCCAGACCCGTGTGGGGTTTTATTTATCTGGAAATTTATCGTTATATTTTATATAGTCCATATCAGTCATCAGTTCAACCTGTAATATATAATCATCGCCATACAAGCCTCTCGCTCGTATGGTAAATCTTCAACCTCGTCACACAAGCTCCAAATGCTTATGTGGAATATGATGAAGTATGCCTATCATCAAGAAGTATGCCATGTAGTCTAGTTCAAAATTAATTGTTACTATCCTATGGCGATGTTTATTATTACACACAGAATAACCAGCACTCCGCATCCAATGGCATTCACAGGAGTTGATATAAAAATAAAATTGCGCAGCCAACTCATCAAGGCTTACCTATTTGTCGGGCACGCAAATAATTTCTTTACTTTACAGCTAATCCATTTTCCCTGTTCGACACATGTATATATAAGCAGAACAAAGCTAATAGTAATATTTCTAGCGAACTAATATTTATTTCAACACGTGTTTATTTTTGTCAAAGCGTATACATGATAAAAGTAATATTTTTATCATCAAAAATATTTATGTTAGATCGAAATTTGGACCTAACACCCAAATTGTTATGAACAGTAGAGAATTTTAAATGAAGAACAAGGAAAAAGAAAATAACACTCAGAATTTATAGTGGTTCGGCGTTAACGAGCCTACGTCCACTTTATATATTATTGATTATGCTTTAAAAGCTAATACAACAATGATTTCTCTCAATATTTCAGTAGTTTGACAACAATGGCGGATTCAGTACTCAATATTGCCAAAAGGATCCCGAAAAATGCCAAGCTCTGGGCTATTTATAGCTGATTTTGTCAGGCGGATCGTGGACACGTGGCACGAATCCCGAGAGCATCGGATCGCATCGCCACCGTTGGAGAAACAGTCAAATTAGCCGTTGTGGACAGGTGTCGTGATCTGCTTGAAAATCGGATCGTGTAGATGGGGAGAATCGGTCCAAGTGACGGTTAGGGACACGCGTCGCCAGATCCATGCGATTCGGATCGCTGAAGACTAGCTCGTGCTTGAACAGGTCAGAGGGTTCGCCATGCACCAGGGGATCGGATCGGTTCGTTCGGGGGTAACAATGTAAGTTTGGATCGGATCGCTCGGCTGCGTCGCTTGCTGATGAGATGGGGCGATCCGTGGAGACGATGGTACGCGAATCGATATTGGGCGAGACGATGGTGCGCGATCCGACGGTGGTCGAGACGATGGTACGCGAATCGATATTGGGCGAGACGATGGTACGCGATCCACTCCTTGATGTCCTTAGATATCGTGGTTTCCTACTGTCCTCTTACGAATGATCCTGGGTGGCTTGGTCAAAAAGCGAGCCAACATTTTGCCCCCTCGAAGTATGTTTTATCGATGATGGAACATGCTTCGAAGCTATAAAATTGTATCTTCCCATCGAATCGCGGGTCACAAAACTCTTATCTTTCTGCGATTCTCTCAGAATCCTGATTTCTGAATTTATCGATTCGTATCGCGGATTCGAGTCGCGAAATGTCAGCGAGATGTTCGTTCCGTTCTTGAGTGTGCACTTGGTCCTTGGAACGAAGCGGGCTCCTCCTCGAGTCGTGGTGGGCTTTTGGTTCGCGGCCCATTAGTCTCTTGTGGATCGAATAAGACAAAGAATGGGAGACGAACAGTCGTCCCCTTTGCCTATATAAGCTGACCTTCCCCTCTTCACTCTCCTTCTTCTTTCCCTCTGCCGTATTGTTTCGCCTTAGCCATTGAAAAACGAACCCAACTTTTTCAATCTTTCAAAAATTCAAGTATTCTCTCAGTTTTTAGAAAGGTAACTTCATAGAAAACATTCTCATTTGTAAACGCATCACTTTCCTGAATTTTTACGACTGATTCGAGGGAGAAACGGTGGAAATCCGCAATTTTCTGAAGAAATCACCAAGTTGCCATGGCCATCGGGCGTAGAGCTCGGAATTCGAGGATGGGAAGGAGAGGAGGAAAACAAAGGAGGCAGAAGGAGAAGGAAAGCCGACTCGGATCGTGGTCAAAGATAGAAGACGAAAGCGAGTGGCGAGACGAAAGATCGAGGTGGCAGCAAAGGGACGTATCGTGGGGGTCGCAACGGTTCGTGAAGGAGCGATCCCTTCGCCCGGCGATTCGATGGGGGCGATCCCCCCGTCCTGCGATCCGAAAGGGGCGATCCCTCTGCTTCGCGATCCGACTCATAGCTGACGATACGAAGAAATTTCAGACTTTAATCAACGCCTTGTCACTATAAAACTCTGAACAGTTAGGATAGAGCCTTGACGTTGGACTTTCTGGACTAAATGACCTCATAATTTGACGGCATACAACGATTAATGCTCTGATGATCTTGATTACTTTCACGCTTTATTTTAAATGCACACACGAGTACATACACCAGCACTTGCACACACGGGGGACGGGTAGTGTTAATCTCATTGGTCATGTTTTCTCGTCATAGCAGCAATGTCGAATGATCACTCTTCTTCAAGATCTGTAGCAGAAGCGGAATCCGAGACTCCTGAACAGTACAATCCTGAAATTCCTCCAATCAATCCGGGAGGTGAAGATTCTGGATCTGAGTACGAAGCCACAGAATCAGATCCGATGGAAAGTACTTCATCCAGCAACGATTCTGAGATTGATGGGCGAGCTCCTGACGAGATCCCAGGCGCACTCGCGATAGATAAATTTTCTGATTCTTTAGCATCCAAGCTTGACGAGATAAAACTTAAAAGAATTTGCTTAAGACACGGAATTCCTTGGGACGATGTCCTGACGCCTGGAAGAGAAGATAGACCCCACCTAGCACCGGAAGGGTATATGGCGATCAGTCGAACAATGTGTCTAGTAGGAGCTATCCCTCCATTTCCCCCGATTGCCATCGAAACTTTAAGACGACTAGGCATTGCTCCGATGCAGCTTCATCCAAACGCCTACGCATCTCTATACTCACTATATGTTGCATATGCGGAGATCCTGCACGCCGAACTTAAATTCAGAGATCTGGTATTCTTCTTTCTTTTCAAGCATCGTTCTTCGACAACTCCAAACTTCTCTTTCTTCGAATCAGTGGCGAACAGAAAGATTCTGTACGATGGGTATAGCAATATAGGGGATCCTAAATCTGATTGGTTTTATATAAGGAAACAGGCCGGATGCTCACGAAGATGGCTCAAATCAAGTAAACTTCGATCTCCTAATCGAACATCTTGATTAAGGAGTCTAAGTATTAACATTTTTTCGCCTTTTTCTTTGTCTTAAACAGATCATATCTTCCCGAAAACGGAGGGTCCGTTATATAACCATCGATTATCCATTCTTTCACAGAGCAGATCCGACTTTCTAAGGATCAAAAAATGTATTACTGATGACAATCTTCACAAGCATCGTCTTCTAGACAGAAGATTTGGACTTGGCACTGGCGGCAAACCTTATAAGTATGTGCCCCCAACGGAAGGAGAGGGAACTTCGCAAGCGGCAGAGACAACTAAGTTTCGCAAGAGTCCTTCTCCGATAGTCATCCAAGACGATGAGGACCTGAACATTTACAGAGGGGATGAGGTCCGCGATGACGTGTCCAAGGAAATTCCTATTTCTTCTCCAATTGAAACCATTGCTCCCGATGACCTGACAGAAGAGCAGTTATTTGACGAGCTGAATAAAATCCCTCTACCCGATATTGTATATACAGAAAAAGACTTCGGCGAGGAGCCTTTCTTTTCTGCTTCCGAAGAGGCGATTGCTTCAACTAGGGGACGAGAAACGGGTCAGATGAGCCTGTCTCTAGGCCCGGGTCTGTTAGGGGGAATTATATGGGATGCACACATCACACACGCTGTCTGACCCTGCACTATTATATCGTGGGTATTCAAAGTTTTAATATGCTCTTCTTTCTTTTTTACAGGAGCGATGTCCCGCAGGAAATCTTATTCGTATCGTTCTCTTCGTGAGGGCACACCTAGCCTTCGCCCGGATACTGAGCGCTCTCGTGGTCCTTCTCATAGGCCGAGTTCCTTGCAACCTCGATCTCCCCCAAAATCGACCTCCACCAAACCTTCCAGTCTCCTCGCAGTTCCTACAGGGGGAAAGAAGCTTCCTAAAGAGTTAACTCCCCCAAAGAGTGCTCCTTCTCACAGCCGGTCATCCAAGAGGCATCACGAATCTAAAGATAGAGGCAAAGATTTGTCCAAAGAGTCTGAAAAGGAGAGAAGTGATGTTGTTCTTTCTAGTCAGCCAGAGTTGGCTCCCCCAGGATCACGGGATTACATGCATGGTTCCGAGATTCAAGGAAGGTTGGAAAAGCTTCGGGAACAATTCCCAGACATATTCTTTGACCGGATGACATTTGTTCCAGCCTTGGAACCGGTACCCAAGAACTGGGATAGCGAAGTTGTCGGACACATCCTCCATGTTGCCAGACAATACGAGATGATGAAAAAACACGCAGTTAATCTTTCGGAAGTCATCCGAACACTTGAAATAGAAGCTCACAGATCTGAAGCAAAACTTGAAAACAACGAGAGGGCTAGGACAAAATTGGAGAAGGACCTGGAAGATGCTCAGGCCCAGCTTGCTTTAGCACGGAGGGACGCTGAAAATTATAAGACTGAATTAGAGAATGCCAAGCAGCGCTTTCATTCAGAGCTGGAATCCAATAGTCAAGAGAAAATGGTGTTAAAGAAGGAGGTTGAAGATCTAAAAATGGCCAACGTCGAGTTGAAAACAGCACAAGGCCATTTTGAAGCCGAGAGGGCTGCTTGGGAGGCGGAAAAAGCGAGTCTAAAAGAAAGTTTGGCTCTGGCAGAAGCAGAAAAGGTGATCTTGAATGACCAGGTTGCGGACGCGGAGAGACGGGCAGCTCTCGCCGAAAAGAATGTTGAAAGCGCCATTGAAATGGCCACTGCTTCTAACAACAAACTCCTTGCAAGAGAGAAAGAGATTGAGGGGTTTGAAGAGATGATTTTCGATTTCCTTGGCCAAGTTCTCAAAACTCGCAACATCTCATGGATCCCGGATTACCATGTTACTTTGGCCAACTTATGGGATGCCATTGTGGAGGGCGAAAAATATAGACTGGGGGTCGAAGAGATCAATGAGGATGAATTGATGAAGAGCATCCTAAGAGACAACGAGCCTGAGGACCTGGCAGAGGGTCATCGCCTGATCCTGGCGGAAATGGAAAAGGAGAGAACCTTGGCTAAAGGTAAAAGCAAAATTGACGAAGGTTCCAGTTCCGCCGCGAAGCCTAAAACCTCCGAAGTTGAGGAGTACCATCCTGATGATCCGCTAATCCCTTTGGGCCTAACTCCCGTGGTTGTTGGAGCATCTGGAACTACTCAAGAGGGAGCATCTGCTGAAGGTATCTCTCTCTTTTCCCCGCAATTTGCTAAAGCAATTGCGAATTGTCGTCGTCTGGCAGAACAACCGATTGAATTAGTAATGTGTATCTCTCGTAATGCAGGCGGCGAGCCCGTCGACAAGGGTGCTGAGAAAGAGAGAGAAGTGGAGAAGGAGGCTGCCCTGCCGGGTGCTGGTATCGATGTTTCAGGGCGGGTCGAGGTCACAATAGTAGAAGGAAGCATCCCGGCACCTAGCACCGATTTACCCAAAGATGCTGAGACTATCGAAGCTTTAAAAGACATGGATGGTCGTCATGTGGATGACGAAGAGGACATTACCGGCTCCAAAAAGGCCGATGATGATGATGATGACGAGGAACCCCTGGCCAGCCGAAAAGCCAGACAAGAGAAAGAGTTGGCTTCAAAGAAGGTGGGAGATGAGGCTTTGGACGTAGTCCCTCTTGTAGAATTCGATCCCAAAACTGGGATGATTGTGAAAATCCAGCCCAAGTCCATCAACCGGCAGCTTCACTTCGCAAACCCCGATGATTTCCCAGCTTCCCTCTCTAGTAGAAGCAAGAGAAAAGAGGTGGAAGAGGAGACTTCAGAGGAGTCGGATGTTCCCCTCGTAGACAAGCGGAAAAGGAAGAAAGGGGATCCATCTGAAGCCGATAAGGAGAGGCTGGAGAGGCAGAAGCAAGAGAAGAGGTCAAAGCGTAAATAGGATGTTTGTTGTTTGTTGATATTTTGTTTTTAGGTTTTCCACTGGCCAGGAAGTGTAATTGTGAGACTGGTCCTCACTTTTGTTTCTAGGTTGTTTCTCACTTTGTTGATTCGCAGTATATAAACAAGGGTTTATCTCTCCTTGCATCATTGTGTACCTGTATTCAGAGAAACTTTCCATGTTTAGTCATTAGCCAACTATTAATAATTATAAATCAGTCAATCAACAGGAAGAAGAATGTTCATGCTATGTTACACTGTTATATCAAAGTTTAGTGTTTGCATATGAGTGCCTGGTGCCCCCCAATCAGTTGTTACCGTAGCATCTGACTGGGGTTTACTAGGGATTGATTAGTACTGTCGGCAAGTTGCCCCCTATTTCTGAATATGGGGGTATAGGAGATTTCATGGGATAACAGTAGCTCAGTCAGCCCTTGTTCCTTTAGCAGGGAATAAGTTCTTTCTCAGCGCTCAATCGGAGACGCTTTTATACTGTCTCTCTTTCTGGAGAGTTAGAGTTTTGCGCTTGGCGATTCATTCGCTCCCCGATCCTTCAGCGGGGAAGGAGCTATTTCTCAGCGCTCAATCGGAGACGCTTTTATACTCTCTCTCTCTGGAGAGTTAGAGTTCGAGCTCAGCGATTCACTCGCTCCTCGATCCTTCAGCGGGAAAGGAGCACTTTCTCAGCGCTCAATCGGAGACGCCTTTATACTCTCTCTCTCTGGAGAGTTAGAGTTCGAGCTCAGCGATTCACTCGCTCCTCGATCCTTCAGCGGGAAAGGAGCTCTTTCTCAGCGCTCAATCGGAGACGCCTTTATACTCTCTCTCTCTCTGGAGAGTTAGAGTTCGTGTTTCAAGCAGTCTGCAATCATGCATGCTCATCAAACTCATCCTAGGTGTACACTTTAACCCATGCTCCGTGGATTAAAACTAGTCGGACAAGCAGTTGGAGCCTTTGCCAAGGCTTTAGGTTCCTCCGATTAGTCTACGGGGGGAACGGTTGGCACCGGACTTCGAGTACCTGCATTATTCACATTCATTTTCATAAAAATAAACATGCAAATAAATAAAGATGCAATAAAGGCAAATGACACACAGTATTTTTATAGTGGTTCGGTCGAATCATGACCTACGTCCACTTTATAATCTCTTGCTTGAAGGAATCAGACTGTTCTAGGCAAGTCATGCCCTGTACATAGTTTTAACAAAGCAAAAGAATAAATTTGAAACTTCTCATGTTAAATATGGCCATAAATGTTGGGCATTCCACACTCTGGGGATTTCCTTCCATCTACGGTTGCCAGCTTGAAGGTTCCATTATCAAGCTTGCTCAGAATAGAGAACGGTCCTTCCCACTTCGCTCCCATATGAGTTGGGGGTGGAAAGACACGTTTCAGAACCAAGTCTCCGGGTTCCCAAGTTCGGGCTCGGACCTTTTTGTTGTAATATTGGGTGACCTGTTGTTTGCATCTCAGGGCACGCAGGTCTGCTTCATCCCTCTTTTCTTCGATCATATCCAGGGACTCAAGGAGCAATTCATTATTGGTCATTGGATCATAATAGGTCACCCGATGAGAAGGTACCTTTATCTCAACCGGGATGACTGCTTCCGTTCCAAAAGCAAGGGAGAATGGGGTATGTCCTGTTGCTGATTTATATGTTGTCCTGTAGGCCCATAGTGCCAAGGGCAATTCATCAGCCCACATGGCTCTAGCCTGCTTCATTCTTCTTTTCATAATGGACTTAATTACTTTATTTGCCGCTTCGACTTGCCCGTTCGATTGTGGGTGTGCCACGGAGGTGTACCGATTCTCGATGTGGTATTTTTGGCAGAAATTTCTGAATTCAGCACTATCGAACTGAGTTCCGTTGTCTGTTATCACAATCTTTGGAATCCCAAATCGACAGATGATGTTTCTCACGATGAAGTTGATCACTCGTTTAGTTGTGATTGTAGTTAGTGGTTCTGCCTCAACCCACTTAGTGAAATAATCTACGGCCACAATAGCGAACTTCGCTCCGCCCCTTGCTATGGGGAGACTTCCTATGATATCAATTCCCCACATAGCGAAAGGCCATGGACTCATCATTGTTTTTAACTGACTTGGAGGCGCTCTAGGTATCTTTGAAAACCTCTGGCACGCATCACATCGTCGCGCATATCTTACTGCATCCTTGTTTATGGTAGGCCAGAAATAACCATGTCGTAATACCTTTTTTGCCAAAGTTTGCCCTCCAGTGTGGTCGCCACATTCGCCTTCGTGGACTTCTTGCAGCACACGTTTAATGTCATCGTGGGCTACACACCGAAGAAGGGGCATTGAAAACCCTTGTCTGTAAAGAACTCCGCCTTGCAAAACGTATCGGGCGGCTTTACGAATCACTTTACGCCTCTCGCTTTTCTTGGTCGGAAGCGTTCCATCCATTAGGAAATTCTTTATAGGGGTCATCCAGGACTCCCTTTCTGGTTCCGTCTCTAGTACTAGGTCGATTTCCATCTGATCTATGCTGGGGGACCGAAGTACTTCAACGGGGGCTAGCCCAATCACTTCAGGATCGTTAGAACTAGCCATCTTTGCCAACTTGTCTGCCTGCTGTTTTTCTGACCGCGGAATATGAGATATGCTGTAGTGATCAAAATCATTCAGCAGTTCTTTCACTTTCTTTAAGTATAGAATCAATCTTGCACTTTTAGCTTGGAATCTTCCAGTGACTTGATTCACAACTAACTTGGAGTCGCAGAAGATGTTCAGCCTTGTGACTTCTAGTTCCTTTACAATCTTTAATCCGGCTATCAGAGCTTCATACTCGGAGTCGTTGTTAGTAGCCTGAAACTCCATTCGGATTGCATAGGTTATCAATCGTTTCTCGGGGGTTTCAAGCACTACTCCAGCGCCGGATCTTTCGTCGTTCCTAGCGCCATCAGTATACAATCTCCAGGCATTAGGATCGAAAAGTAACTTTGAATGTTCCACTTCTTCGTTTGCTATATCTTCTTCAGGAACAGTGAACTCTGCTATGAAGTCGGCTATCACTTGCCCCCGAATTGACCGTCTGGGCTGAAAGTTCAAGTCAAATTGACTTAACTCAATATTCCATTTGAGTAACCTTCTAGATGCCTCCGGTCTCTGTAAAACTTGCTTGAGTGGATGATCGGTGTATATGGTGATAGGATGTGCCTGAAAGTAGTGCCGAAGTTTTCTGGAGGCAATCAGTAAACTATACGCTAGCTTCTCTATCCGTGGATAATTACGCTCTGCTGCTGTCAATTTTTTGCTCACAAAATACACAGGTCTTTGGACCTTATCCTCTTCCCTTACCAACGCTGAGCTGATCGCATGGGATGACACTGCCAAATACACGAATAAATCCTCGTGATCTATTGGTTTAGATAGAATCGGAGGTTTCTCCAAGTGCCTGAGCAAATTCTGAAACGCTTCTATGCAGTCAGGTGTCCATTTAAAGTGATGTTTTCCTCGCTTTATTAATTCGAAGAATGGGATGCACTTATCCGTAGCCCTGGAGATAAATCTGCTTAATGCGGCCACTTTTCCGGCAAGGCTTTGCACATCCCTAATTTGCCTAGGTTCCTGAATGTTTCTGATTGCCGCAATCTGGTCTGGATTGATCTCGATACCGCGGGAACTGACAATGAATCCCAAGAATTTTCCAGAAGCAACACCGAATGAACATTTGGTTGGATTGAGTTTCATTCCATACTTTCGAAGAATGCCGAACATCTCCGCCAAGTCAGTAGTATGTTGAGAAGATTGCTTGGACTTAACCAACATATTGTCGACGTATACTTCCATTGTTTTCCCGATTTGGTTATAAAACATTCTGTTGACCAAACGTTGATATGTAGCGCCTGCGTTCTTCAAACCAAAGGGCATTACCACATAACAATATAATCCCAGATCAATGATAAAACTAGTGTGCTCTTGATCTGGAACATGCATCGGAATTTGGTTGTATCCTGAATAAGCATCCATAAATGAGAGAAGCTCATGACCTGCCGTTGAGTCTACCAACTGGTCAATCCGAGGTAATGGGAAACTATCTTTTGGACAGGCTTTGTTCAGATCCGAGAAGTCGATACACGTTCGCCACTTCCCGTTGGCCTTCTTTACTAGGACTGGGTTCGAAATCCAGTCTGGGTAGGTCGAATCTCTGATAAATCCATTACTCTTTAACTTTCCAACCTCTTCTTTCAAGGCAGCGGACCTCTCTGGGCCCAGCATTCGCCTTTTTTGCTTTACTGGAGGATGTTTGGGGTCAATGCTCAAAGAATGGCTCATGATTGATGGGGATATCCCGCACATGTCCGCGTGGGTCCAAGCAAATACGTCCAAATTGTTCTTTAAGAAATCTGTCAATTCTTTAGCAAGATTCGGACTTAACTGGGATCCAATCTTAAGGACCTTCTCCGGGTCACTGTCATCGATTGGTACATCCACAGTTGCCTCGTTGGGAGTCGCTATTCTGCCCCCGGGTTCTTGATCCTCTCTGGGATCTATATCCTCGGGCATCTCTCTGGGCGACTCTCCAACGATTGTCCTCTTTGGTTGCTATAAGGTCTCCGCCCCCGAAGGGGGAGAGGTGCCTTTAGTTTCGATATCCCCTCCATTGCGAAGTAACTTTAGTTCGGCAACATAACACGCTCGCGCAGCAAATTTAACCCCCTCTGACGATACCAATGCCAGCTTCTGTGGGGAATTTCAATAACAAGCACCAGGGGGCTATATAGGCTCTGAACTTTGCGAGGGCCGGTCGGCCCAAGAAGGCATTGTAGGGCGATTCAACATCCAAAACCACAAAGGGAAGGAATCTCACTCTCTGGCGTTCTCCTTCCCCAAGTGTAACTGGCAAATCTACATAACCCATCGGAGCGGTGGATGCTTCGTTGAATCCACGGATCCATCCTTGGCAGGGCTTCAAGTCTTTTATTTCAAGATTCATCTGGTCAAAGGCCTTTTTGAAAAGAATATTAACGGAACTCCCGTTGTCCACCAGAACCTTATGAACAGTGGCTGGCCCAATGGGTATCGTAATTACAAGTGGATCTTCAGTTGGAGCATGGACTCTGATGCTTTCTCGTTCTCGGAAAACAACATCATCGGTCATCATCTTCTGCTGCTTCACCGGGATACTGTCCTCGGGGTTGCTACATTCCCCCACCTCGAGGTGTTGTTTGGCCGCGTTGACGTATTGATCCAATGCTTTGGAACTGTGCCCAGCAAGATAAAGTCCTCCGATCACGGTATTGATAACAATATTCTTTCCTTTTTGCTGAGCAGTCGGCCTAGCAGCAAGTTGATTTTGATTCTGATTCGGGGCCTGCATTGCTTGCCCCCTGTCCCTGGGCGTTACTCTGTATTCATCTAGCTTTCCTTCTCGAAGCAGCCTTTCGACTACGTCCCTCAGGTGACGACATTCATTCGTCGAATGGCCGTGGATTTGATGAAAGAGACAAAACTTCCCTGTCTCACGCTCTTTCTCTGTCGACTCTCTAGGAGGTGGCCTCTTATTCTGGAGGAATTCGTACGCATCCATGAAGATATTTTCCAGAGTATCACTTATGGGTGTATAACTTTCAAAGGCCCTGGGACGAGTCCTTCTCTGGGAGTCGTTCCCTCGGCCCCTCTTCCGGTTGTTGCCGTTACCATTGTTATTGTTGTTACCTGGCTGGCGACCACCCTGATTCTGATTTCCGACGTTAACCTCAACTTTCCCCGAGCTGTCTCCAGTCTGTTTGATGGCGACATTGCTCTGAATTTCCTCCTTATCAGTTGTTTTAACCTTTCGGTTTGCGTATACCTCTTCCCGGCGTAGATGTACGTTGGCTTTCTCATAGAATAACTCTCTAGTGTGGGGCGGTTTGCCTGCCAAGTACCTCCCGAATTCAGTGTCCTTATCTACTCCGTCAATCAGTGCTGCGACAATGGTCGGTTCATGAGGATCTTTAACCTCAGTGGCGGCCAAATTGAAACGATCCAGGTACATCTTTAGACTCTCGCCTGGTCGCTGTTTGACAAGGAATAAATCGATCACGCTTTTTGTCTTCTGTGCGTAGATACGGAATTGTTCTACGAACTTCTCGCTCAGCTCCCTGAAGCTAGAAATCGATCTCGCCGGCAGGCGAGTAAACCATAACAAAGCCACGTCCTCCAGGAATATGGGAAACGCTTTACACTTAACCGCGTCAGAAGCGGCGGCAGCAGTCATCGACCAAGAGTATCTCATTAGGTGCTGGACAAGATCAGATCTTCCCGCATATCGGTTCATTTGTGGCATGTTGAAACGCCTTGGAAAAGTCGCATCCAAAATATCGTCAGTAAAAGGGGTATGACTGCGGTCGATCCCCCAATCTTCGTTCCGCTGTCCACGGCTGTCGGCCAGAATCTGGTGGACCATGGCTGCAACATTTGCACTGGTCAAAGGAGGTTCAGGGTCAGTGCCTCTGGCCCGATGAGGTTCTCTGATCTCTCTTCGGGAAGCAGCCACAAAATCCGGGGCTCGGGCAGGGCTTCGTTGCCCCCTGTTATCATGAGTATGCATGCGGCGACGGGGCTGAGGTGGTCTGTTATGCATAGGACTGTTCACATCTCGAGTCCTGAGAGCCGTCGCTTGACCATTCACATTACGGTTTGTGGGCCCCTCCCCTAGCTCTTCTTCTTCCTGTGAGGGCAGGGTTCCGAACCGAAGCTGTTCTATGTTTTCGGCTCTCTCATACGGTCGCCGCGGAGGTCTCGGAGATTCTTCAGACGAAGAAGAGTATACTGGGGTGAGTGGACGAACCGGCGATGCTCTTTGCCTTGCTAGCTCATCAAGTCTTCTATCCATAGCCGTCAAATTTTGCCGTAGGATGGAACTTTCCTGCCTTTGGGCAGCCAACTCATCAAACAACCTATCCCACATTTCGGCGAAGCGAGAGAGATCCCCCTCAGTGACAGGAGCAGCAGGATCATAGTGGTCATCATCACTCTCTCTTATGCGCAACGAGCTCGAACCGGGTCGAGCAGAGGTTCCAGGACGATAGGAGTGGGTCATAGGTTCTTTTCCAGGTCGAGTTGTAGTCTGACCATCAGTTCGGATAGCTGCGGTTCGTGGAGGGCGATTCGCTGCGCCCCCCTGAGATCGACTCGTGGTCGTGGTACGCGGAGGCTGCGAGGTGTTACCTCGGGATCGAGTAACAACCCCTTCAGTGGCACGGATCGTCTCGTTCTCATCGACTCGGAACGTGGTGTCTTCGTCGGATCGGTTCGCCCCCTGCGCTCCGCGATCCAGAGTTTCTTCGTTGCCCAGTTCGTGCACACTCTCCTCAATCGTTTCGTTGGTCTGCGAAGCTTTAGATCTTTTTCCAGCCATGATATCCGAATCGCTGGAATCCTCAAAGAAGCGAATAGTGAAACTTTAGGACTGAGTATCTCAATGAAAGCACCAAAAATGTTAGATCGAAATTTGGACCTAACACCCAAATTGTTATGAACAGTAGAGAATTTTAAATGAAGAACAAGGAAAAAGAAAATAACACTCAGAATTTATAGTGGTTCAGCGTTAACGAGCCTATGTCCACTTTATATATTATTGATTATGCTTTAAAAGCTAATACAACAATGATTTCTCTCAATATTTCAGTAGTTTGACAACAATGGCGGATTCAGTACTCAATATTGCCAAAAGGATCCCGAAAAATGCCAAGCTCTGGGCTATTTATAGCTGATTTTGTCAGGCGGATCGTGGACACATGGCACGAATCCCGAGAGCATCGGATCGCATCGCCACCGTTGGAGAAACAGTCAAATTAGCCGTTGTGGACAGGTGTCGTGATCTGCTTGAAAATCGGATCGTGTAGATGGGGAGAATCGGTCCAAGTGACGGTTAGGGACACGCGTCGCCAGATCCGTGCGATTCGGATCGCTGAAGACTAGCTCGTGCTTGAACAGGTCAGAGGGTTCGCCATGCACCAGGGGATCAGATCGGTTCGTTCGGGGGTAACAATGTAAGTTTGGATCGGATCGCCCGGCTGCGTCGCTTGCTGATGAGATGGGGCGATCCGTGGAGACGATGGTACGCGAATCGATATTGGGCGAGACGATGGTGCGCGATCCGACGGTGGTCGAGACGATGGTACGCGAATCAATATTGGGCGAGACGATGGTGCGCGATCCACTCCTTCATGTCCTTAGATATCGTGGTTTCCTGCTGTCCTCTTACGAATGATCCTGGGTGGCTTGGTCAAAAAGCGAGCCAACAATTTATTCACACGTGGATGTTTTTAACACTTCATATTCACAATAAAATGTAATTTTTATTGTTTAATCAATTTATTTAAAATAAGAATAACATTCAACACATGAATTTCAATTCAACGAATGAATTTCAATTCAACACATGAATATTCTTTACAGTTTGTATATATATATATATATATAAATGTGATTTTTATCGTTAAAGCTATTTATTTAAAATTCGAATAACATTCAACACATGAATTTCAATTCAACGAATGAATTTCAATTCAACACATGAATATCCTTTACAGTTTGTATATATATAAAAATGTGATTTTTATCGTTAAAGCTATTTATTTAAAATTCGAATAACATTCAACACATGAATTTCAATTCAACGAATGAATTTCAATTCAACACATGAATATCCTTTACAGTTTGTATATATATAAAAATGTGATTTTTATAGTTAAAGCTATTTATTTAAAATTCGAATAACATTCAACACATGAATTTCAATTCAACACATGAATATCCTTTACAGTTTGTATATATATATAAATCTGATTTTGGTCGTTAAAGCTATTTATTTAAAATTCGAATAAAATTCAACACATGAATTTCAATTCAACGAATGAATTTCAATTCAACACATGAATATCCTTTACAGTTTGTATATATATAAAAATGTGATTTTTATCATTAAAGCTATTTATTTAAAATTCGAATAACATTCAACACATGAATTTCAATTCAAAGAATGAATTTCAATTCAACACATGAATATCCTTTACAGTTTGTATATATATAAAAATGTGATTTTTATCGTTAAAGCTATTTATTTAAAATTCGAATAACCTTCAACACATGAATTTCAATTCAACGAATGAATTTCAATTCAACACATGAATATCGGTTTCAATATATGAAAATAATTTCAAAAAATGAAAATTATTCTAACACATGAATATTTCAGAAAATTTCGGCAGCATAACGGCAGGGTAGTTAAAACTGAGACCGTCCCTAGTACGACTCCTCGCTCTACCTTAAAACCTCGCGGTTTTTGACAATGGGGAATCATGCATCTAGTTCGCACGCAGACGGCATGTTTTATTTTCATTTCAACAATTCTATTCTAATTTGTTTCAACCACAAGAGGGTATTTTTCAACCACAAAGGTATTTATCAACCACAATATCAACCACAAACAATTCTTTTCGACCATTCGTCATACTATATAATTTCACGCCAATCACAAGCAATAAATATCGTCCATGGTCTGTGGACGAGGGGAGTATATATATATATATATTATTTCTATATTTCACTTGCATTTAAACACAGTTCAAAGCATATATGTTTCATACAACGCTTGTATAATTTATACATCGCTAATATAACTTATACATCACATGTACATGAGGTATACAATGCGTATATAATTTACACTTCGCTTATATAATTTATACAACATGATTTCATTCACACAATTTAATTTAGATTCCTCACATTGGTTTTTGAAGTGCTAAAAAATCGTATGTAGATCAGAAAAATCCGTGGCCTCTGCTAGATGGTAGAGAGCCTCCTTGCGGTCCCGATGTTTCCTGTTTCATCGAATTTCGTCAACACATGAGAAAGATATTATTTTCAAAGTTTTGCAACACTTAAAAGTGTTATTTTCATTTCATAAGTTTCAAAGCCGATACCTTTTCCAAACCTTCAAAACTAGGTTTTAATTTCACGATCGATCCGTGAAGTATTGTCACGATCAGATGCTGCAACGTCGAAGAGCTTCGAACAGGGTCTCTAGCGCCTGTGGTGGCACTCAAATCGGTGGTCCCTGCGATGCACGGCGGCGCTCCAAAGACAACGACTTCCTCGCAGTAGATCGACGCAGATACCAACCTATTTCTGACGAGGGTTGGATGGATTGATAGAGGAGGGAAAGATGAACAGAAAAGCTAACTGGATGAGGTGGTGAAAACGATCATGGCGGCGGCGATCGGGCCTGGAAGCTTCGAATGCTTCTGCGTCGTTCGTCGATAGGGTTTTCTTTTCGTTTTGACTGGTCAAACTTAGTGAGAGAAAATAAAGGGGGTGGCCGATTATATTTAAATTTTAAATTCCAAAAATATCATTTTGAACAAACGAACACCAATTTCAACCCAACGACTGTCGCCCCTAGCTAAATACCCCCATCCCGGACACAATGGGTTATGCTTCGTTGGCCAATTCGACTGTTACAGTCAGTTATTTTTCAAATTAAAGTATAAAACATTTAATATTCAATTTGAACGTACATTTCGATTTGCCAGGGCCACAAACAGAATCAAAAAATTCCAGGAAAATTAATCTAGCTATGTTTTGATGATACGGTCCCAACAAAACTAGTTTTGTCGAATTCTGAGATCGTTTGCAAAATGTCTATTTTCTGGTCGACCAATTTTAACAGAAATTGACCAATCACATTTTCCTTTGCCCCGCTCACATACTAGCTTCAAAAATTATGAAATTTGAAACCTAACAATAGTTTGACATCCCGGATCCAACAAAAGTGGTTTCATCGAATTCCGAGGCTGTTTGCAAAATGTCTATTTTCAAGGGCTATATATTCTATATAGCGACCTTTCTGAAAATTCATTTGGCCATAACTTTTGATTCCTGCTATGAAATTTCGATTTTTCAGATTCGTTAGAAAGGTATTCATAAACAGATTTAAATATTATTGGTTTTACTAAAATCTGTTATATTTTCCACCCGGTACAGTCAGTCAAATTTTGAATTCAAATTTTCAAACTGCCTCACTATTTCCAATACATTATTTTATTGAAATATTATATTTCAATTGTTTAAATTCTTTGACAATAACCAATTTTAAAAATTTTAAATTGGTTCACATTTTCCGGGTTGTTACAGCTTTAATCAATTGCTTCGTTAGCAGCTTCATTCGCCTGCAAAGCTCAATACTTCCTAAGACTTCTTTCCAGTTATGATATCTGAGCTTTACTGAGATCTTCAAAAATCGAAACAGTGGAGTTTTGGACTGTTTTCTTCGTACTTGACTATCCAAACAATAGAACTACAATTCAATATGCTGAGACTCAGGTTTTCAGTGAAAGCACCAAAATGTTAGATCCAAAATTGGGTCTAACACCCGAATTGTTCTAACGTGGGGGAGATTAATATCAGAAAAAATGCAAGAAAAAGCAGAAAAGACACAAGGTTTATAGTGGTTCGCGTTAATGAGCCTACGTCCACTTTATATCAATGATTATACTTAAGATTCGAGTACAACCAATGATTTATCTCTCAACCTCACTTTTACAACATTGATTCACTCAGTAAATTCGAGATGACTCTGAGTAGAAATAATAGAGATATGATCAGAGCTCCGAATTGCCAAAAAGATCCTGAAAAATGCCAAGTCTGGGGCTATTTATAGGTGATATTTGCAGATGGATCGTGGTCACATGTGTCACAAATCCCGATGATCTCGGACGGGTTCGTAGCCTGATGGAGAAATGTCCAAAATGACAGTTATGGACAGGTGGCATCAGATCCTTCATCTTCGGGTCGTGGATGACTTGGTCGTGGCCTTCATCTCTCAGCTTCAGGGATCGGATCGTGGTAATGACTCAGGTGTGGATGGATCGGATCGTGGTAGGGAGCTGCGATCGGGGGGTGTAGCAGTGTCACGATCCGAGGGAGATAGGAAGACTAAGATCGAATCTTTAATGGTTTTGACATGTGTAGATCCATATTATCTTTATATATGAACCTTGGTGGATTGGTCCAAAAGCTAGCCAACATATATACATAGGATTTTAAAAATTATAATTTGCTAAAATATTTCAAATCAAATGTTAACTATATCTTTCAAGATTTAAACAAGTATAAAAATGTAAATCCATATAACAAAACATTAATTTCTTATTTTATATACATGCATACCATGTATGGTCAAGAACTTTTAAACCATTAACATATATATAACTGGAAATTTCCCTCCATATAAATTATCTTAAATTTATTATTTAGAACTAATTATTATAATAATCCAAAATAAATGGTATTACAAACTCAGTCAAAACCCGGGGTGTTACAGTAACTTATGTTCTTCTCTAAACTTCATTCCAATTTCAAGGACGAAATTGCCTTAAGGGGGAGAGAATGTAACAATCCCAGATTTTTGAAATAAAATTTGAATTTAATATAATTTTAAATAAATTTTTGAATAAAATTTTAGGGCGATAATATTATATTAAAATGACTAAAGATAATTTTTATTTTGAAATTTAGTTAAAACAATGTTTGTTTCAGAAAAACGTTTCGTCGTTAGGCGAATTATTAAAACAAGTTGTAATTTAGTTGTTAAAACGATTAGAATTTGAAATTAAATTATATCTAAATATTCATTTTAAATTTTTATTTAGTTTCTTTTCGCGTACCCTTAAAGTACTTTGTAGAATTTTACTGTAATTTTTGTTTTGGAAAATATACATATATTTTTCTAACGTATTTTAGGGTAACCGTGGTCCCTTTGACACTTTACAAAACTAATCAACCGGTCTATTTTATTACCGTTTTGGGATCATGGTACATTGTTGTACATGATATTTTTTCATTGTGTTTATTCGTTATCTATAATTATATAATAAAATGTAAGAAAGTGAAAAAAAATAAACGCAAGCAAAAGTGGCATAGTATAGCTAGCTGAGCAGGGCAACACATGTTTAGTGGCACATACCAAAATTCAAAACACTCGGAACATGTAATTAAAATAAACATATATAAATAAAGTTATATCCTTTCCACGCGTGTGGTGAAATTAAAGCATTGAGAGGATACTTGTCCATTTAGTTTTTGTGTGCCTCTCCTTTCGTCCTCCCACTATTTTAAACTTTGGTAAAAGACTCCTTCTCCCCAACTCTCAAACTCCATCCATTCATTGAAAAAGTGAAGAAAAAAATAACAAGCGAACTAAACTCTCGCATGTACGTACATAGCTACCCTTCGCATGCAAGGACCAAACTCCCCTTTCATGGTTTACATTGCACTGCACCAAACACCCCTCCTTCCATATTTTCATCCAAAATGAAACTCATTTTTTAACCCTTAATTTGCATCATCAGTATCACTATTACCTCCTCCAACGTGAAGCTCGCATGCACTCGGACCCATCTTTCTTCCCACGAAAGTATTCATCTCCTCTTCCCATACTGCTCTTCGTGTGCCATCCCATTTAAGCCTCAACTCCATCTTTTCAGTCCGCCATTTACATGAAAAATAAAAATTTAAAAAACGTGAAGATTGCATGGATTCAGTCCAGCTCCGACTACGCGTATACATGTGTGATGTGCATGTATTGGTTGCAAAGAAAAAAAGGAGACCCTTTTTTAAAAAAAAATAGAGAAAAAGATAGGGATGCATATAAGCTAGGAAAGAAGGAAAAAAGGGTGAATGCAATAAGCGCAGGAGCCTAGAAATGAAGGCGGAAGCATAGCCTTACCGTTTGGAAAGCAATTCTGGTGAGAACACTAGAATTTAATTTTATTACTTAATATGATTTAAATTTATGATATATGTAGTTAATGGATATGGTAATGAATGGTAATTGGTTGCATGAATTGTTAACTACTGGTTACAGAACAATATTAGTGGACAATATTGCCATTTGAATACGGTATGTGATGTTGTAGTGGTTGCCAATAAATGCATATCGAAACACATTAGTTTTATAATGCGAGTTTGAAAATTGTTGTTGTGTGCATATAAGAAATGGAAGCTAAATTGATAATTATGGCAATAATATTAATATTAGTTGATAATAACACGATATTGTATTTCATCTGATGATCGTGAGCGAGTATGGTTGTCGATATAAACCATATATTGATATGCGTACAATGCGTATTGAGCAGTTATCGGTCATATGGTTGCATGAATGGTTTTCATTGTGTTAGCATATCCGGGTGTCATGTTGATTTTCGTGGAATTGCTGTAAATAATTTAATTAAATTTCATCAATTAAAGAAGATTTTAATTTATTGGGTTAAAAAATACTTATGATGATATTCTATAAGTTTAAAAAAAATTGATTAAATAATATTTTGATATCTTAAAATGTTATTAGTTTAACTATGTTGAAAATGTTTAATATTATTTATAAATTAAATAGTAATTTGAGTGATACTTTACCTAATTATTAAATTTATGAGAATGATATAATATGTTGTAAATCAAATATAATTTTATAAATTAAATATTAAGTTAAGGATGATCTTTTGGCGAATTAAATATTATCTTATAAATTAAGTATGGTGTATAATATAAATTTGAAACCTAAATTATAATACAAATTAAAATTTGATGTAGCATTATAATTTATTTTGGAATTTTCCTTAAATTTGTATTACTTGATTTTGAATATAATCAAAGTTTTAAATAATAATATACTTAAGATTTTGATTCGATACCCCTTAAATTTGAATTATTTGGATTTGAGATCTAAGTAAAGTTGTAAAATAGTTTGAAATAATATTCTAAAATTGTTTGAAAGAATTTTTAAACTTGCATTATTTCGTTATGAAGTTGGATATAAGTTTAGAGAAATATTTATAATAATATATTATAAGTTGCGTTGAAGAATAATTTGAATTTGAAGTTTAAGTAAAGAACTAAATTTAGTTATACGGGTTAACAAGTAGGTTTGTTCGGTTACTAGTTCCGGAATAGTAAATGGGGTGTGTAACTAAGGCAAGGAATGCAGCAACTAGTGCATTGAACTTTCCTGGCCAACATTTACTTATCTAAGCTAGTAAAAGAGCAAACTGGAAGTGATTTTCGAATATTGCGAAACATAAACTACATTAAATAATTTTCCAATTTAAAATTTGGTTAAATTGGATGAAAGTGAACTTTAGATATTTAATATAAGTTCGGTAGATGATGACTAATACTATTTGAGGAATTAAACAGTGGAAATACTATAATTCCGCTTACAGTATCAGTTTAATACGGAAACATATATTGGATATAAGAAGCTTTGACTTCTAACCAATTGTACATCTAATATAAATCGTTCGGATTTAACTTGGAAGATGCGATGATAACTTTGTTTTACCCAAATAAAGCTTAGGTTAATTATGGAAGTTAACACGGAACTAAGTGAAAGGAAGTAAATAGTTGAATGACTTTGGAATTGATCAAATTAACTTAAGATTTTCGGGACCAGGTATGCTCTTTGAATATAAATATAAATTCAAGTCATCAGCATAGAAAGGAAATAATCCTTGTTAAAGTATTTTACATATTTATAATAGGTTTCAACTATTTAACACATGGTATGTTAAGTTCAAAAATATTTAAATACACTTGTTTGATTTAAAAGATATGTATATGTTCAAAAATATTCTATTTGTATACTTCTTCAAGTTTAATATATGTTAAGTAATAATTTTAGCCCTTTCTATTTTAAAGTAATTTATATTTATAAATAAAATTAGTTTATAACAAATGTATTGTTTTCAAATATTTTATTTAGTTAAATTGGGAATTGATTCAGTCCTGAATCCTTTGATTCGAATACAATGAATTCGTGTTTAACGAATTTAAATTAAAGAAATATTGTTAATCATGATCCTTGATTTATAAGTGATGGTTCAGAAGTAAAGATTTAAGAGAAAACTATTCGAATTTATATTATCAATGATCATTTTAAATTTAGCAAGAATTAAGTTGTGAATATATATTTATAATGGAAAAAACAAAATTTGAAATGTGTATTCCGTATGAAGCACTGGTTATTTGGAAGGACTGGGATCGGAATTTACTTTCCGAGAACCATTCCAAATAACCGTACGACGAATTAAATGAAGACATACAAAAGATGATTGAGACCGTGGTTTTTCACATCGAATAGGCTGCCTACTAATTTGTTTCTTTACTAAATAGCTACATTAAAGAGATGGCCCTATTACCGAAGTGGCAGAAAGTCCACACATATTTGGAGAACTTTCGGATTGCAAGGGCCTTTGCACTCAAACCTAAGTCGTGAAATAAGGCGCCTTCGGTTTCGTTCGAACCCAGAACGAACTCATATGGATGTGTGTTTGACACTATTTCTTATAGTGTATTGAATGATTATTACCGAACATATTTCTGTTTGGTGATGGGAATTTATTCCCTTGGATAAAATTCATTTGGTCAGTATCAGTTGTAAAATATGAAATGACAGTATGGCATGCGAAGTGCTGCAGTTGACGAAATGATCAAAGCATGGCTTAGTGTAAGAGCATAGCTTTATGGTACGAAACCTCGCGAATCTCACAACCCGAAATGATGGGAACCTAGCGGTTAGGTTGTATATATACATATATATATTTAATCTTTGTTGAAACTCGAAAGCTTTGGTGGTGGAACCACCTATGAAACCCGAGGAAATAAAGTATATATGGTGTCCGGTGTCTAGATGAAAACCGGAATATATACTTCAGACTACGTATTCAGTGTCCATGTCTGGATGTTTACCGGGAGATACTTAGCTTCGTGTCCTCGATTGAATTTTCGTGCCAGGAACCATCTTGTTGGAAGCCCAATAACCAATACGAGCCTTTCACTTTGTTTGTAAACTATATATGTATGCATAGTTACTATACTAGATAAGATTTGTAAATTTATTGCAAAATGTTTTAAAGGGTTATTAATAGTAATAATACACTTTGTCGACATATATCATTGGTTTGGATATATAAGGCTAAAACTCGTCCATGTGTGCGCTCGCATTTGCATTTTGTTTGGTGTGTTTGGGGCGAGCCTTATAATAGTGTAACAACCCGCATTTTATGTATCGGAGGATCCTAAAATATTTTTATTTTATTTCATGAGGGTTGGATCAATCTCATATTTTAATATTTGTTTATGGGGATGTTACACATATTCATAATTTTTACCAATTTTGTTTGTGACCATTTTTCCCCTATCACTCTTGTACAAGGCATAACTTTTGACTCAAGTCGAATTATGTGTTGAGACCTATGCCATTAGAAAGAAAATGATGTTTCCTTTCCGTAAAGTGGTCACATTAAAGGTTTGGCTCAGCAATTTGGGAGAAATCGTTGTTTTAAGGGTTTTAAGTTTGCTATCCAGGTTTTGGGAGCCTTAATGGGCTGATTTGTAGAGGCCCATTGGTGGGCTGGTGGAAAGCTATAAATGGGGGGTGAGAGGTATGGAGAATAGTTTACTTTCTCCATTCTCTCATTTGGTGGCCGTGTATTCCTCCTTAATCTAACACTTTTCCACCATTAAAATCGAGATCTATGGAAGGGAATCCAGGATCTACACCATTTGAAGCTAGTTCTACATCATTTGAAGTGACCGTTCATCGAATCGAAGGATTTGGATCAAGTTCTTTGCTGTCCGGAACCTAATTTCACTGTTTTTCCTTTGATTTGGAGAATTGGTGAGTGTTATGCATCTCTTACATGGATTCAATCAAGAATATGAGTGTTTGATCTTTTGTTCATAAAATTCAAGTCGTTTTACTTAAATCTACATCATGCTAAGTCTATTTTCATATGAATCGCCATAGGATCTAATTTAGCAACCTAAAACCAGTAATTTCTATGCTATTTCATATGTTTATGTAAGTTAAATCCATAATTATGTCCATATCATGATTTTAGTGAAGTTTGCATAATCTTGGTGGAAATCGTCATTTTTATGTTGTTAGTGATTTTATAATGTATTTATGGTTGTATTGGATGGATTAGATGAGTATATTTCGTCAATCTTGTCGATTGGCGGAGTTTTGGCCGAAATTGGACTTGGATTGGGGCTGTACATCCCACGAGTCAGGTGTATGAGTGGGTGGTCATGCGTGCGAGCAAGGTGGGTCGCACCATGTTTTGGGTTGAGCAAACATGGGTCGGATTGGTCATGTTTTGGGTCAAGCAAACATGGTTAGAGTCAGTCATGCACGAGGGATCATGCAAGGAGAGGTCGGTCTTACATGGTGTGGTCTGGCTGAGTAGTGTACGGGTTCGAGCAAGGCGGGTCGAGCACGGGGGACCGGGTCGGTCTGGTTGGGTCGAGAAGGCATCAGGTCGAGTAGTGATTGTGTTCGGGTTGAGCACAAGGGGGACCAGTCACCAAGGAGTGTTCGAGCATGGCCAGGGGTCGGTCGCACATGGTCATTTTTGAATAATTATATTTTTGAATTACGACCCAAATTTGAATAAAAGAGCCTGAAAAAAATTGCGGAGGCAACCTCCCGAACTCTAGCCGCAACGCAATAATGTAATTTGGCTCAGTGATGTTGTGACTTCGAAGTAAGTTCAAGTGGGAATATTCGAAGTGTTGAATGTGTTCGTTGATCGGGGTAGAATAACGAATAAGGCGGTAACTTAAAGGTCGTGAGTTATGGAATAATGGTTACTCGAGATGGTTGCTCGATTTGTGAAAGGTCTTCAAGGTTGGATGACTAGAGATGTAAAGCTGAGAAGTTATCGTTGTCGTAAGTTCTAACAGGCTCAAAGAAGGGGTATAATGGGGGCACCCAAAAGACTGGAAGGTTGCTAGTCAAGTACCCTGGGTATCGTTGAATGACATAGTTGTCAAGGTTGGACAGACATACGTATCGTTGAAAGGCGTATGGAGTTTATGCTAGAACTGGGGTTACCATTAGCCCTTGACATATGGAAATGTTGGCCGTCATGCGATTAACGATGGTTTCGAAGCAGGGTTGGCGGTGATAGACAGAATCTATCATGGATATTTGGTTGCTTGGTTTGAACCATCTCATGTAGTTTGTCCAATGTCGGAGGAGATGTTCCTTTGGTGCTTGTCTGATATTGGTTTAGGCTTCTAGGGCTTGTACTTGAGGGATGTTGAGTTCGATTAGGATGTGGTCTACATAAGACATACAATTTGGATGTAATGAGTGTTTTTTCTTGATTGAATGGGTGTTCTGGTTTCCATGGGTGTATAGTTGAAATGTTGTTATAAAGGCTATCACTGTCCGATGTGGGGAAGATAGGGTTGAGTTCTTCTCTGGTGTTGTAGGTTGATTAGTATGCTTATCTATCTATTCTCATATACTTTATTGTTGATGTTTGTTAGTTGTTTTATCTCTCACTTAGACTGTTATCTGACTCAAGATTTTTTGTTTCCCTCTTGTTACCTTGGGCTGTTCATCCGGTTGTGGATGGGCGGACTAGGTAGCAAGTGATAACTTAGTGAGGACGATGTTGCAGTTCAGAGGCGAGCATGAGGCTGGCACACTATCTTTACTACTATCCGGTATTTGTTCCGCTGTTTGATGATTATTTCTGAGTGTTGCAGTGAGGGATATTTGTAAAGACGCTTAGGTTGTGATTCCTAGTGTATGGATATTTTCTCTAGTTGTTATGTGGATTTAAGTTTCTACTCAAATATGCTTCACTATTATTGCCTGTTGTATATGTTCTATTATATTTATCCTTGCGCTGTGAGTTCTACGACAGGTTCCGATTGCATTATCATATCTTAATGATCGTCCACAACTGCCTGACACGTCTTTGAGCGCAGTATTCCTCTTGTTTAGTTCATGGGTTGTGGGCGGTCATCACATTTGGTCTCATTTTTCGAAACTCATGTACAAATTATGCACTGGTAATCATAAGACTAAACTCGTTCTATATTATATGGCATGGTCCAGTGATTTATCTTAATAAAGTAAAATGTTTTATGTTCTCACACCAGTCCCATAACTGACCTGGAGTCTATAGTTCCTTCCTAAACTCTGGGGGGCCATAAATTTTCACAAGGGCAGCTAGTGGTTTTGGTTTACAGTTATAGATCCTTAGAGCAAGATTCAGAGCGCTTTTTGGGTTAGAGCTTCGAGCTAGAGTTGGAGTTGGAGTTCTTCCGCTATATCGTATTGTTTTCTCTCGCTGTAGTTTTCTTTTCCGATGTGCATTTTATTGTAACTATGATATTATAATCAAATATTAAGCAATAAAATTTTATTTTATTCTATTCTAATGTGTACTATCCCAACGAATCCGATTTTCAAACATCTGTAGTTGGTTTAAACATCGACTCGAGGTGGTTGAAATTTGGTCGTCATATTTTGATAAAACAAATTGTGAAGAATTAAGGTCGGCTATAGATTGTGAATCTAGTCCTTGTTCTAAAGCTAATTGGATGGTGATGCCTGAAACTGGATATTTGATTGCAAATGCATTTAATTGAGTTGTGATTTATATATCCGAACTTCAGAGTTTAACATTTTTTTCCGCACAAAAGAGGTCCTGGTCTTGAGGATGACAAACGATCCATTAGGTTTGCAAATATTTTAGATTGCCACTTTGTCAAATTGATGCTGACGAAAAATGCACCTATTCCTCGGTTGCTAGCTTTTGGTTTAGATTGGCTACGGATGAAGCTAAATAGTGGAGTGAACGATATGTTGATCATCAAATTGAGTTTGTTAAACTTTGCCCTTCGGATATGGCTACAAAGGATGCTCACCTTCAACTCAAAAATGCTTACTGTTATTTTTAGAAATTATCAATAATGTTGTTTATAAACTTGAAATTTTTGTGTATGAACTCAAGGTTAGTGAATTACCAACAATTCTATGTTATTAAGAAATGTTACTAAAGATTGCTTTTATCTGGCTATGTTTAAGTATATGATTTTATTGACTTGTGATTTTTGTACATTTATTCTAGTGTTTTTGAGCATGTATCAATCTGAGGAATGCATTATGTGCTAGTGTTCTGTTGACTTGTGAATTACCAATAATACTTACTCTTTTGACCTATTTATTTGACAGGGTGTTGAATGCATTGTGCAAGTTAGAGATTTGAGTAGAGTTAATAAATCTTGAAATGGCTGCACTTTTATTTTTTAAGTTGATAATCTAATTTTTGTTTTGATGTAACTTGCTGCGTTGATGGGTGTTTGGCTTTTGGCTTTATTGTAATCTTGATTTGAGTAGACAGTTTTACCAGATAAATGTTTGGAAACGGGCAAATATTTTGCTTATATACAGCTACTAACAACCGAACAGAGTTTGCCCCATTAAAGTAATATAAATGACGGTTATTTACAGCTGAATGACTCTCAATATATATGGCTATTAACAACCGAACATAGGTATTTGAACAAAATCATCTCATTTAACATAGAGTCGGCCAAGAAAAACCGAAATTCCTAAAAATGTTTGGTTATAACCGATCGACCAGAGAAAATCAAAAAAGAGGAAGACATGTAGCAGCGGCACCTTTATTAACAACTGATCTTATTAAACATTACACAGTCGTTTATAACTGAAATTTTAAATTACCTATGGTTGTTTATAACCGAACAGAGCTTAGAGGAAACTTCCCCTCCACAATATTTAAACAGTGGTGTGTTGGATCTAGATTAACCCTAGAGAGGGGGGTGAATAGGGTTTATCACAAATTATCGCAGAGTTTAATAATTATAGGATATTAAATAATAATCAAATCACAGAACGTAGCACAAATAAAAGTGCAGAAAGGAAATAACACACAGAGATACCCAGCTTCGGCAAAACCCTGCCTACTGCTGCATTCCTAAGGTTTCTACTAGGTGATAGAACAGATCCCGCATACAAGACCATGTACACTCGCGACACTCGTTCCTATCCTAACTCTACGCTCAAAACCCTAGACTGGACGCTATCCCCTCGACCAGATTTACCGAATTACAACCCTGTAATCTGTATCCTAGAATTTTACAGACTCTGAAACTGACAGTCAACACCCTGACTGATTCACTCTAGTTTATACAGACACTAGAAAACTGTTCAGATGATTCAAAGCAAATTAAAATACAATACAAAATAAAAACAAAAAGAAGCCCTTTTGAAATTGAATGAAGGAGTTTAAATGTAAGGGGTTATCCCCTTTTTAAAAAACAAAGCCCAAGCTCCTTATTATTTCTTGGTCGGCCCATTTGGTTATTCATTTTCTCTGATCCCTTGGTTCTCTGGAAAAATGGCGGCGGCTAGGGTTTCTTTGAATCCCCAAATCAAATCGCGATGCCTGATGAATTTGCTGCTCTCTGAAGCTCGAATCTTTGAGTAGCTTTGGTGCTTTGATTTGGAGACTACTGTCGATCGAAACGCTTAAGGAAAAAGTGAGTTATTCTGATTTTGATTTCTTTGTTCTCGTATGAACTAGTTTTGGTTTCGATTGAATTGTTTGTGGTCTCGATACCTTTTTTTTGCCGATGATGAACTGGTGTCTAATATAGGGTAGAATCGAAAACCCTAAATCACTGATTTCATTGAATGACTCGGCTAATTTGCTGATTGATGCTTTCCCCTTTTGACATGCCCGACTTTAATAATTTTTCTGATTGAAAAATATTGCCTTGATTTCCTTGATGAATTCGGATGTGATTTTGTTCTTGAATGAACTTTGGAAGAAATTCAATATGGTTTCCTCTTTTTGTTTTCCTCTGCTTTGAATACTTGCTGTAAATTTGTTGCCTTGACTGTCTCAATGAACATAGATGATATTCTGGACTGATTGTGGCCTTTTGTTGTCTGATTGAGATGTTGTCGTACTTGAATTGATTTAAATCTGCCCATCTTGAAAAATGATTTCAGGAAAAATTGTTATTGTTAAAATTACTTTCCCAAAATCTGGAGAGCTTTAAAGACTTGCCAAACATAGATTTCATGTTTATAATACACTGCCATTGAATCATTTATTTGCTGCGTGACATTCTGATTTATTGCCAATATGATTTGTTGCCCAAAAATTTGTGCTGTGAATTCTTGGAATAAACCAGACCGTTTCTTCTTGCCTTGTTTGAAATTAACAACTGCTTTAATTTGACTGAATCCCCTTGATATGCTCCCTTTCATGAATTCAACACTTGCCAAAAAAAACTGTTTTCAATCTTCCTGATTCTTGCCAAGTATTATTCCTTGAAGTAAAACTGGAATCAATTTGAAAACATGCCAAAACATTTTCTTAATTTTCTGAAAAAAAACTTATTTTGATAATACTGGAAAGAGTTGAAGAAAATTTGCCAAATTAAATTGTTGCCAATTTAATTATGCTGCTTCACTTATTTGTTATCTCGACCATTTGCATGTGTGTTTTCATGCCTCAACCACTTTGAACATCATGCTTTATTTGTCAACCTGTATGTGAACATTTATCCTTGACCATGCTGACTTGAATTTCATGTTGGCTCGACTGCTTGTGTCCACTATGTCATGGCTGCACCATATTGAACCTGCCTTGGTGTTGAGCTTGTGTCACATTGTATTGCGCCATGCATTGACTTTGATCACCTATTCGCTGTTAAGTTTGTGCACACTTTGATGTACTGAAAACCTTGTTAAACTTGAGTTCTGCTTTGTTTAGTGCTTGACATTGTGTCTGAAACAACATGCAAATTTCTTGGTTGAGTATATATAAATTTGTGCATGCTCATATATAAACTGTCATGCTTATGCATGTCTCAATATTCCATCTACATGTCATTTTCCTGTCTTGCTCTTGCTTGAAAATGTTTACTGTCTTGGACTTTCATCACCTTTTGCTCGATGCACACTCATGTACAGCTTCATGTATGCTGGCCATTGTTTAGTTATTTGAACCCATGCAAACTTATCATTTTTGCTGTGTGCACCAGTTTTTCCACCGAGTCCATCATTGTGTTTCACACTCTCGATCATGCTCGACCATGCACCCATACACCATGCAATTTAACTCATGTTGTCTGCTGCCATTCATGTTATTTGTACACATTGCACCAAGTACCTGCCTTGTATTGTGTATGCTCCATTGTTGATCTGCCATGATTTCCAGCTTGTGTTTGTATGCTTTCATCCTCCACACTGTCTTTATATATTGTCAACATGTTGGCTGTTAGCTGAACTACTTTTCTTCTTGTATTGACATGTTTGGTTTCACTGTTTTGCACCTGAAATATGAGTATACCATCTCTTGTGCTCGACCATTTTGAATTTTAAATGTTTTACATTTTGTTTTTAAGATATATCAGCAGACTAGTCACACTGTGTTGAGGCTGATCAAAAATCAGCAAACTAGTGTGATTATGTCGAGGCTGATCAACTCAGATCGAGTCAGAAAAAATGATGAGAAACACACCGAAATTCTGAGGCAAATAAAATTGTAAAAATAAAATTTATATTTGCATGAATTCTGTTTTATTTCTATTGCAGTGTACTGTGTGTGTGTGTTTCTGTGTATGACAGGTGTAGATGACTGGACTGACAGAGAGCTGTGAAGACAGAAGACTGAATATAAGAAGACAGTGTGTAGTGTCAGTGAATGTGTCAAAGTGTATGTATGTAAATATGAGTGCTGAGACTGAATGTATGTACAAAAAAGAGCGACTGACTTAATCTGTAATGAGGAGCTGTATATATGAAATCTGATATGGCTTGAAGTGTAATACAGAGATGAACAAATAGTGGAGTATAAAATTTGTACTGTTAGATATTGAAATAAAATATTCTATTCAAATAAAATACTGTGAATATTTAAATTTCTGTACAGTTGTATTTTATTTAAATATAAATATTATATTCCAGTCTGTGATGTACAATAACAGTACAATATCAAACACATTAAAATAATATTTATTTGGTTGTTATCATCAAACAAAAATCAAATAATTGTATATACAACACCATTATATACAACAATCTCCCCATTTTGATGATGACAAACAAATAAAAGATTTTGTATACAATAGATGTGTTTGACAGTGAATATTGACCTCCCCCTATTTATTAGCTCCCCCTACAACAGACAACTCCCCCTATAACTGTGCATGAGTGAAATGTATGAATAATAATAAATTTTCAAAACCAAAAATATTTATAAAATATTCACTCATAAATCAAAATCTCTATCCATTCTCCCCCTTTTGTTATCATCAAAAGGATACAGAATTTAAAATATAGATGAAAAATGACTAACAAATACTATATCAGCTTAAGAGGAAGAACAGTCATCATAAATCTCAATCAGTCAAACAAAAATCATAGTATTCTAAGAACAGGTGGCATATTTCACATTGTAGAAAATGACGGATTTACGATGAATTTTATATAAAATGGGGAGAGTAAAAAAAATATTCCAATTATTTCAAAAAAAATAAGGTTCAAAAACAGATATGGAATTTGGACTATAATTAATAATTCAATTTAAGTGACAAGATCGAATAACCTTAAATCCCAATACCTATCAATCAACAAATCATAATACGTCATAAAATTTCAACATATTTCATAGAATAGAAGATGGATTGATAGGCTGGCTTTTATACTCAGAGGATAATTTCAAAATTTATTTCTATTTTTAGCACTTTATTTCCTTTTTATTTAAGAGCACACTGACCACGCATAACCAGAGCTTGGATTTTTAAATGGGTTCAGTTGCAGCTTAAATTATAAGACGTCTCATAACCATGCATAACCTGAGCTTGGATTTTTAAATGAGGTTAGAGACACTCTTATATATTAATTATATTTTTATCATTTTCAGCTTTATAAAAGAAAAAAAAACTCCTTGGTATATGAAACCAATATGGATGATAGAAATGTGGTAGGCACAGAAATGGACTGTGAAATAAATTTCTAAATTGATTATATTATGAAATAAGCTTGATTGTACAGGGATTATTGAAAATTTTCAATTCTCACTAATTCTGAATAATAATATAGTACAAATAATTTTCACTGTTTTAAAACAGGATGATTTTTCTTTTAAAAAAAACTCTCCATATTAATATAAAATCATGATGGATGGCAGACGGGTGATAGATAAAGGAGATGGTCATGAAATATTTGCCAGTTCAAAGATATTATAATTAATATTCAACCATCATGAAAATCCAAATATATTCTCCTCTTGTTGTGAAACATACTACAGTCACAATTCATCACAATTTCAAAATCTAATAATAATTTTGATGAATTACAAATACAGTTCAATATGGATATTGATTTCAATTTCTGAATGAATAATCAATAAATAATTTTAAAATTGAAAATCAATTACAAGAAGAATTTATACAGATTTATACAAAAAAAATGAATCTATACAGGGTTATAATTCAAAAAACAGATGAGTGAAAAAGGCTGATACCAAATGTTCTCGCTTATCGAGGAATTTAATTACACCCTGAGGGACTATCATGGACATCTCAGACTAAAGAAAATTAAACACAAACCCAGCCAGACAAATTTAGCACATTTATTTGTATAAGGCAAAAAAAAAAATTATGGGTCTATACAAGGTGAGAATTTGAATCTCAGTACAGATGGGTGAGACAAATATAAGGCGCTTCTGATACCACTTGGTGTCTCTATTTACCAGGAATTTTATCATGATACTGAACAAGAATGTTATGGACAAAGGAATAATTAAGTGCTAAGCCCAAACAGACGAGATAATAGATTATGCACATGTATCAGAGCAGCAAGTAAGTGATTCTAGAACAAACATTTTAAAAACAATATCAAAGCAACACAGAACATAGTTTCAAATCATACTTGTCAAGATGATGGCCATATATGATGATTTATGATCTAATGATTAAAATACTGTTTACTTAAAATCATTTGATGAATATGAAAATATCAGAATTTAATGAATCAATCACACCGGATTATAAATTTTTGATTCGAGATATGTGTGAGATTCAATAAATCAACAATTTCAAATGATTTTAAACAAACAAATATTTAAATCAAATAATCATGAAATAAGAGTGAATTTCAAGACCAGATTTTCAAAGGATTTTTTTACAACAATTTCTAAGGATAATTTCAGATCATTTACATCAAATAATTAAGAGATATTCATGATTTATAAATAAATAATTTATCTGAAATCACTTGAATCAATGTCAAGTTTGAGATATAATGAATTATTCACACATGATTGATAATTTCAATTTTAGGAGGTGTGTGATATTCAAAATATCAGGGATTTCAAATGATTTCTAACAAATTAATTTCAACTGCACTAATCATGAATAAAAATGAATTTTAAGATGTATCACTAAGACAATGCATTCCAAAAAGATATTCAAGCCAATCTGAAAATTACTGGAATTGTCACAACTGATAAATAACAGTGTGCTGTAATGAGTATAATATCTTGAGCTTTTCTAAAATGAATTAGAATAAACTTAGAACAGCAAAGGTGTGTGAATTTCCATATAATTTTCAGATCTTCAAAACAATTTAGAATTCAGATTAACAGTGTTCAAGATTTGACAAGAATACATCAACACTGTTATGAATTCAAAGAATTAGAAAACAAACTTCAACACAATTGCAGATATTTACAATTTTAAATACAAGGTCTGGAAATGATTAAAATATCAGAATTATATTCAACTAAAGCAAATTTCCAGAAGATCATGATTACTGCAATTGGAAGTTAATGAAGCCCAAGAGGAAATAAAATTATGGTAGTGACAAATCAAAGAAAATAGGCAAAAGAGATAGAAGGAGGAAAATAAATAAAATTAAATAAAAAATAAAAACAAAGGATATACAGAAGAATGAGTATAGAGATATACCTGAAATCCATGTAAGCAAATGAATCTCTAACTCAACCAACTTGGCTAAGGAACTGATAAGTATTACAGAAATATTGAGCAGCTTGAATTCGGTTTCTTTTAGCACAGCAGTTCCTCAGCCTCCTCTGGTACCTAACTGCTAAGAGGGTTAAGAGGTCTAACAAAATTAGTAAAACCACTCATAGTTGTATTCATTTGTTTTGGTACCCAAACTTGTTTATATAACAAACAATTCGAATCTACTTTTGTACCTTTCAGGACCCAAACCTGTTTGAATTTAGTCGAGGCCCTTTTACTTTTATTTGGGATCCAAGATTGTTTAAATGATTTGTTATCAATCAAATTCACATCACGTTTTTTATTTAAGAATCCTTTGAGAATGTTAGAGTTCAAATTTTCAAAACAAACATTTCCAAAGTGATTTGAAGGATTTTTAAAACCAAATGAATTCCGTTTTTCAAACTCATTTGTTTTTCCAAGAACATCGTTTTTCCCGAACCCAAGACCAGATTTATTTCCAATAGAAACTTGGTTTTGTAACAACATATTCAACGATTTTTCCCCATTAGAAAATTTATCCAAAGTTGATTCTAATCGTTGAATTTTGAACTTTAGATCACTATTCTCTTTTAATAAATTTGAGCAATTATTTATAGCGATCTTCTGTTCAGCATTGGTCTGTTTCAAAAACAAATTCTCATTTTCAAGCAATTCAATTTTGGCTTGGAATTCGGAAATTTTAAGTTCAAATTGTTTTTACTTTTCGGATTCAAAATTCTTGGATTTTTCAATCTCATTTCCAAGTTCTTCTAAAATCAAATTTGATTTCAACAAATTTTCATTTTCAGCAATTTCAAATTTGGAATATATATCTGTTTTAAAATTTTCAAATTCTTTTTGCAGAAGGTTGTTTAAATTTGATAACTCAGACTTGTTCTCATTTAAGATCAAAATTTCATCTTCAAACTTTTGAATATTTTTATTGAGATGAACAAGGTTGGTTTTCAATTTCAAACAATTTTTGCAAACTGAATTTGAAGAATTTTTAATATATTCATGTTGTGATTCCAAATCATCAATTTTGCTGGTCAACTCAAAATTCTTAGATTTCAGAGACTTATTTTTCAGTTGGAGTTTATCAACAGATTTTGTTAAATCAAGACACATGTAAACCAAATCTTCGTATGAGAAATTTTCAGCTTCAGCATCCGTTGATTCTCCATCATCTGATCCTTCTGAATTTTCACTTGTAAATCCCGTTAAACAGAATTCTGAATCTGAGTTGACATTCTGGGGTTTTGAGCTGTTGTCAGATTTTCCATACATCGTATTGAGAGTATCCCAGATTTCCTGCGCAATTAAACAATGGGAAATCAGACAGTATTGATCATCATCAAGATAGGAATATAGAATATGTGTAGCATGAGAATTAAAAACTTTATCTACCCTATCGTACCCATTGATAATAACATCCCGACATTTAATATTAACAGATTTTAAATAAAATTCCATTTTGGATTTCCAGTTTAAAAAATTTGTTCCATCGAAAATTGTTGGAGATGAACTGGACTGACTCTCTATCGGTTGACAACTAGGGAACACCGTCTCTAGAGTTAATGAAATAGCCTGCTCTGATACCACTTGTTGGATCTAGATTAACCCTAGAGGGGGGGTGAATAGGGTTTATCACAAATTATCGCAGAGTTTAATAATTACAGGATATTAAATAATAATCAAATCACAGAACGTAGCAGAAATAAAAGTGCAGAAAGGAAATAACACACAGAGATACCCAGCTTCGGCAAAACCCTACCTACTGCTTCATTCCTAAGGTTTCTACTAGGTGATAGAACAGATCCCGCATACAAGACCATGTACACTCGCGACACTCGCTCCTATCCTAACCCTACGCTCAAAACCCTAGACTGGACGATATCCCCTCGACCAGATTTACCGAATTACAACCCTGTAATCTGTATCCCAGAATTTTACAGACTCTGAAACTGACAGTCAACACCCTGACTGATTCACTCTAGTTTATACAGACACTAGAAAACTGTTCAGATGATTCAAAGCAAATTAAAATACAATACAAAATAAAAACAAAAAGAAGCCCTTTTGAAATTGAATGAAGGAGTTTAAATGTAAGGGGTTATCCCCTTTTTAAAAAACAAAGCCCAAGCTCCTTATTATTTCTTGGTCGGCCCATTTGGTTATTCGTTTTCTCTGATCCCTTGGTTCTCTGGAAAAATGGCGGTGGCTAGGGTTTCTTTGAATCCCCAAATCAAATCGCGATGCCTGATGAATTTGCTGCTCTCTGAAGCTCGAATCTTTGAGTAGCTTTGGTGCTTTGATTTGGAGACTTCTGTCGATCGAAACGCTTGAGGAAAAAGTGAGTTATTCTGATTTTGATTTCTTTGTTCTCGTATGAACTAGTTTTGGTTTCGATTGAATTGTTTGTGGTCTCGATACCTTTTTTTGCCGATGATGAATTGGTGTCTAATATAGGGTAGAATCGAAAACCCTAAATCACTGATTTCATTGAATGACTCGGCTGATTTGCTGATTGATGTTTTCCCCTTTTGACATGCTCGACTTTAATGATTTTTCTGATTGAAAAATATTGCCTTGATTTCCTTGATGAATTCGGATGTGATTTTGTTCTTGAATGAACTTTGGAAGAAATTCAATATGGTTTCCTCTTTTTGTTTTCCTCTGCTTTGAATACTTGCTGTAAATTTGTTGCCTTGACTGTCTCAATGAACATAGATGATATTCTGGACTGATTGTGGCCTTTTGTTGTCTGATTGAGATGTTGCCGTACTTGAATTGATTTAAATCTGCCCATCTTGAAAAATGATTTCAGGAAAAATTGTTATTGTTAAAATTACTTTCCCAAAATCTAGAGAGCTTTAAAGACTTGCCAAACATAGATTTCATGTTTATGATACACTACCATTGAATCATTTATTTGCTGCGTGACATTCTGATTTATTGCCAATATGATTTGTTGCCCAAAATTTGTGCTGTGAATTCTTGGAATAAATCAGACCATTTCTTCTTGCCTTGTTTGAAATTAACAACTGCTTTAATTTGATGAGTCCCCTTGATATGCTCCCTTTCATGAATTCAACACTTGCCAAAAAAAAACTGTTTTCAATCTTCCTGATTCTTGCCAAGTATTATTCCTTGAAGTAAAACTGGAATCAATTTGAAAACATGCCAAAACATTTCCTTAATTTTCTGGAAAAAAAAACTTATTTTGATAATACTGGAAAGAGTTGTAGAAAATTTGCCGAATTAAATTGTTGCCAATTTAATTATGCTGCTTCACTTATTTGTTATCTCGACCATTTGCATGTGTGTTTTCATGCCTCAACCACTTTGAAAATCATGCTTTATTTGTCAACCTGTATGTGAACATTTATCCTTGACCATGCTGACTTTAATTTCATGTTGGCTCGACTGCTTGGGTCCACTATGTCTTGGCTGCACCATACTGTACCTGCCTTGATATTGAGCTTGTGTCACATTGTATTGCGCCATGCATTGACTTTGATCACCTATTCGCTGTTAAGTTTGTGCACACTTTGATGTACTGAAAACCTTGTTAAACTTGAGTTCTGCTTTGTTTAGTGCTTGACATTGTGTCTGAAACAACATGCAAATTTCTTGGTTGAGTATATATAAATTTGTGCATGCTCATATATAAACTGTCATGCTTATGCATGTCTCAATATTCCATCTACATGTCATTTTCCTGTCTTGCTCTTGCTTGAAAATGTTTACTGCCTTGGACTTTCATCACCTTTTGCTCGATGCACACTCATGTACAGCTTCATGTATGCTGGCCATTGTTTAGTTATTTGAACCCATGCAAACTTATCATTTTTGCTGTGTGCACCAGTTTTTCCACCGAGTCCATCATTGTGTTTCACACTCTCGATCATGCTCGACCATGCACGCATACACCATGCAATTTAACTCATGTTGTCTGCTGCCATTCATGTTATTTGTACACATTGCACCAAGTACCTGCCTTGTATTGTGTATGCTCCATTGTTGATCTGCCATGATTTCCAGCTTGTGTTTGTATGCTTTCATCCTCCACACTGTCTTTATATATTATCAACATGTTGGCTGTTAACTGAACTACTTTTCTTCTTGTATTGACATGTTTGGTTTCACTATTTTGCACCTGAAATATGAGTATACCATCTCTTGTGCTCGACCATTTTGAATTTTAAATGTTTTACATTTTGTTTTTAAGATATATCAGTAGACTAGTCACACTATGTTGAGGCTGATCAAAAATCAGCAAACTAGTGTGATTATGTCGAGGCTGATCAACTCAGATCGAGTCAGAAAAAATGATGAGAAACACACCGAAATTCTGAGGCAAATAAAATTGTAAAAATAAAATTTATATTTGCATGAATTCTGTTTTATTTCTATTGCAGTGTACTGTGTGTGTTTCTGTTTCTGTGTATGACAGGTGTAGATGACTGGACTGACAGAGAGCTGTGAAGACAGAAGACTGAATATAAGAAGACAGTGTGTAGTGTCAATGAATGTGTCAAAGTGTATGTATGTAAATATGAGTGCTGAGACTGAATGTATGTACAAAAAAGAGTGACTGACTTAATCTGTAATGAGGAGCTGTATTTATGAAATCTGATATGGCTTGAAGTGTAATACAGAGATGAACAAATAGTGGAGTATAAAATTTGTACTGTTAGATATTGAAATAAAATATTCTATTCAAATAAAATACTGTGAATATTTAAATTTCTGTACAGTTGTATTTTATTTAAATATAAATATTATATTCCAGTCTGTGATGTACAATAACAGTACAATATCAAACACATTAAAATAATATTTATTTGGTTGTTATCATCAAACAAAAATCTAATAATTGTATATACAACACCGTTATATACAACATGGTGATGCACCGAAATTTATATTTAGAAACTGTGGAACACCAATGTGATATTAGACAAGAAAATTTAAAACTTTTAAATTATGTATCTGGTCCTCTATTACTGATTGTTCTTCCTTTACATCGTTCGATTATTAAGGTCCAAGTAGACAATATTCGATTTCAAATTTGTATTCAAACGGTGTTGCATCCGAAAAACCTTGCAGTTATCGGTTGTTGATGACCGAACATATAATATTATTAGTATAAACTGGTCACCATGCAATCAATACGACCCGAAACAAAATAAACTCATTCCAAAATCATTTGAATTCACCATATAAACTGAAACAACAAACTGTATCAATAACCAACTTTCAAGAAAATCATAATACAAACCACATTCACTTCCAACATAATCACCATTCAACCGCAATTACATTGACGGTTTATGTCAAAATAAACTTGTTTATGCCAAAATAATACACATCAAAAGCGCATTCAATAAATGATACACATCACAAGTTTATTTAAAGTTTTACCAAAATTACAACAAATATTCAACCAAGTTAAAAAAATGATACACATCACCATCTTCGATAATTCTTTCGTTTTGCTCGTTTTTCTCTTTTATCTAGTTCATTCAATGCTTCTGCAAAATCAGCAACAAGACATTGAGCAATTGTTTTGTCCTAAGAACTAGGATTTTTTTTCCAGCATTTCTATGGCTTTACTAGCTGCCATTCTCTACAAAAATAACAAACGTATATGTAAAATTTCACGTCCGTTCACCTAGCAATTACAAATCACAAAATTATTATTCTTATCAACTTCTCATTGTTGTCCCCTTTTCTTGAGCTAGTTTTCCTTCCATCCGGGTGTTGAACAATAGGATGATAAATACTCAAATACCAGGACATATATTTGGCAGTACAATCCCATGGGTCATTTACACGAGCGGAACGTGATTTCATAGATAAGACATGATCTTGCCAATTTTCTGCATACCAATAATTGTTGTCATATTCAATTTTGTATTGATTAGCATTTTTACCTCTACGGCGTTTACGAAGAGCCATTGCATTTGTAGGAATTCGTTGAGCGATTCCGAATTGGAGAAGCACTCGGCTAGGATAGTATGGTTCAGTGATATGAAAACATAAAATGATCACGCCACTGTATATAGCAACATCGAGAAAAAGGTACTTCATTCTTACCTTATGTTATGGATCTTAGCACACCTAGTAATCCATTGAAATTAAAATTTATTTAGCTACTAAGATACTTGAGAATTTGGTTAAAGAAATTAATTGAAAAACTTACATCTTGTGTAGTTAAATATCTAGTTGCTCTCATAGCCGAAGTTGTATCCCCGGATTGTTTCATAGGTTGCCATCTGCACATACTAGGCATCGTGTCATTATAGTTTTTATTGGGGAAGGCATTATGAGCATAGGAAAGTGATCATATACCCAAGCCTATATAAAGATATATTTATTTTATTGTAATAATTTATAATATTACACAATATTAGAAATACTTACAGTCAACAGTGTCAAGTTACCAGCCATTTTTCTAACATCCAGTCTAGAAGTCAGACCTATCTGTTTATAAAAAAGGCTAATGTGCCCATCCCCCAAGCTTGTTCATTCACTTGATTGACGTTCTCCAAACATACCCATTAATTAATATAAACTTTAGTGCCTAACTTATCGCAGAATAAAATACAACCCAGTAAATAAAGAAGGTAGGCACACACAACAACTTCATAACCACCTTCAGTTGCATCGTCTTTCTTTGCCTTCTCTTGAAATTTGTCAAATAAGAAGTTAAGAATTATTGAATTCAAATAATTTAATTCTTTTATAACTTTATCTCTTTCAACGCCAAGATAATCAGCTAGAAGATCAACTGGATAACAATCATTCATGTCCTTATAAATATAAGTGCCAACAACGTGGATTTTTAGAATTTGTGTGACATTGTCTAATGTTATTGTCATCACTCCAAACGACATGTAAATAGAATTATTTTCAGTATGCCATCTCTCTATGAAAGCTGAGATAGTTACATAGTCAACATGCTTTTATGAGTACTGTGCCAATGAATACAAACCAGAATTTTTAATCTTCTGTGCAACTTGAATTAGCATGTCGTTGATGCTCCATTCCTTCAGCTTTGTTGTATGTGAAAGTCACTTGAGTGGGCCTCCCTCCTAAAACAAACCGTATAATAATTCTTAATATACTAAAAAACTTAAATGACTAAATGGTGGTGAAATTCAAACTAACATCTTCCTTATTGCAAATAAATAATGCAATGTGTTCCAAAGCTTTTTATTATGGAAGTATTCACTAGTATAAGAGCAATAGCTTTACTAGAAGATGGATCATCTGAAGGTGGTAAATCTATTTTCATTTCCGTTTGTTCACCGTCGGAACCGTCCTTTTATGTTCCATCTCCAAAACCATGATAACCAAGGTCATTTCCCGAATTTTCTTCATCGAACCCTTTTGACGGTTGTTTTTCATCCCTATTTTTGTCTTCCATGCTTTGAGTTTGTACTACAACCTTTTTTTTTTCTTTTCAACCTCCTCTGCACGTTTACGTCTCAGAGAAGCTATCATAGGTTGCTTATCATTTTCTGTAAACGACATAACAACATTCACGGTTATTACACTACATGGTTGCTAGATTTATACACATTAATTAACTTCAGATTATCGCAATAGCATTTTATAAGCTCCCTTGTTTAAATTATGTCGGTGTTCTCAATGCATATATAGATTTTTGGTATGAACAATTTGTCGTGACATTTACATATGACATAAACTCATTTTTAGAAGTGTTTTGGTTAGTGTTGACATATATACATGACATATACACATGACATATTGCACTACATAAACTCATTTTAAATGGCATGTACTCATGACTTTGATTTATTTAAAATTAAAGGATGTGGTGCATGATTGCTCGTATGCATAATTTTAGGATTCATTCCACGTCCAATAGAGATAATTTCAATATTGACGTTCCAGATAAGGAAAACTAAACATCGGAAGAACCTTTTAGCAAGGATGAACTAGAATTCATGAACACAAGTACCTTATTCGCAATAAACCAATTTCTTAACATATGACATAATGGTGAGATAATTAAACCAATATTTTTTGGTAGCAAAAGATTAATGAGTGAGTACTATATTAATTATCTTTAAAATATATGGAACGAGATATATGGAGAAAATATATGAAAGCATATCATTTATTAAAATGACATATGGTGTAAATAAAACATGAGTTACTAAGTTAAAATATTACATAATTATATAACACATGATAGTTCCTTAGTGATGCATGACTTAATTCATATATCTATAAGTTATTTTTGATGTGTTTTTAGCTAAAATTTTGTGTAGATATTTAGTTGAGATTTTAGTTGTTAAATCATTTTCATTGGTAGGAATGATGTTAATATGAATCAATCTGACACTGAAAAACTTCATTTTCCTTGTTTAGTCGTCAATGACCGAACGATTAACTAAAGTCTCGATTGTTAACAGCCACAACAAACAGTTTAGTTTAAGCCATTTTCGTTGCTCGTCCATCAACGACTGACTAAATCATCAAAATCTCAGTGATATAAAATCGATGCAAAATTTGTTGGATTTATATTCCAAATTTTCTTCCAATTAATACTAATCGACCAGTACAAACCAAAATAAAATTAATGCCCTGTCCATTCGCAACCGCACAAAGCATAATAATCGATCATTTCAAATTTGGGGTTTAGGACTAGATAATTGTCGTGTTACTCAATCAAACTAAAAAATTAAGGTTTTAATTGAAAAATAATTACTTGAATTCGACCCTTGAGAACCGCCATCGATGATCTTCTTAGACCTGCCGCTTGGTTCACCGGAGGTTGGCTTCTTCATTGGAGATAGTGGACGTCCTACAATCGAGGAAGGAAGCGTTTGTTTTGATGAAGGAGATGGTGGCCTCTCCTTTTATAGTTATTAATTTAGATAGTGGCCAGTAGAGGAAAATGGAAAATTTTGGGGTGCTTTTATTTTTGGTGGCCGGTAGCGTAAATAGGGTGTGAATAGTGGCACCCGAAATTAGTTTGTAAGATGTAACAATAATATTTGACAACGTTATAAAAGCAAAGGCTATTCCCTGGAGAAAAAGATAACTAGAGATAAATATACAAGAATAAAGGTATTATCATAGTTAGCCGTGGAAGAAAATAAAATTCAGGTATCTCTGTAAAATTTTCAATAATTTCCTTTCGATGGCACGAAACTAAGTCACGTTTATTTAAAATATTTGACATTGAATCTTAAATATTGAATGTTGATTGTTAAATACTTAAAATATTATCTATTTACTATCTATAAAAATATTATTTTAAAAAAATAAATTATTATTTTTACAATACTACGATTTTCCTGCTTTTAGATCAAAATAGTTTTGCTGGACCTAGAGAATTCATACGGAATCAAAATGGAACCAAATTTCGTTGAAGAAATTAGAAAATATCAGGAAGTAACTCAGGAATTTTGGACACAAACCTATATGTAGGTATTGAATCATCTTTATGGGTCAATATCGAGTCACAATGGCTCATGTTATGGGGGCGTGACTCATCCTAATAGCTCTTCCACACTCTACATTGCATCTATGAAATTTCATGTAATCTGAATAAGTGCTAAATGAGTTATGATTGACTCATCTTCCAACTTGCATGACTTATAAAGATGGATGATCAAACTAACGTGAAACGACTAACGATTAGATGAGATCACTCAACATGAAGATAAAAGAATGGAGCATGAATTAAAGTGCCAAGAAATTTTATCTTAATGACTTAGTAGCGAGCATTCATGATGAGTTGGTACCGAGTCAAAATGGTGTCTCAAATGGACTTGCAACTTGGAGTGGTGACTTGGGATGGACCTTGTATCTTTTTGCAGCATAATTCTTTGTACAATACCCATTGGTTTTACCAATAAATATCAATTTACTTTCAATCACAAAAGGACCTTTTTAGATCTAGAATGTAGCAACTTGCACTTTTCTAAATTTTAATTTCGATAAAAATCGATACACAAACCCATCCAAACATGGATCGTGTAAATTTGGTACCTACAAATAATGAGCATAAACATAATTAGTGTATTAGAAAACTAAACTCGTAGTGTAAAGGAGATAGGATAACAAGTATCGACCATGACGACTAATTCAATAGTGAATCACCACATCCATATCGAGTATGAGAGAACAAGAACGGAAAAAACATAATGAACTATAAAGACTTGTTTCTTCTAAGATTAAATTGACAGTTGTTATGAGGAGATGTCAGAACAACAAGAACTTCTTAGTAGGGAACATATAAAACTGTCTACAATATACAAATATATCCCATTTGGCTTCACTCAAATTATATATATTAGTGATTCTAATCTAATCTTGCATAGTTATGCATAATGATTAGCTATCATACCCCAAGTAGCACTTCCTAAATTAGGTTATTAAATCCTAAGATAAAATCTTTACGCATATGTGAAGCCTTTAAGCCACACCCACAAACTAACAACTAAAAGGCAGACTCCTTAACCACTTAATACCTTATTAAATCAAAAAGGCGAGTTATATAACCACTAATGACTTCACTCAAAACATATTATATATGGTGGATTATCACAACCACTTACGACTTTGATAGGTAGTTCCTTATTTTACTATCATAAATTTCGGAACACTAGCTACTAAGTCCTCTAACTACTAATTAAGTCTTCCGTCATTTGCATATCCCAACCTCGTATAAAAGTGAGATATAATAAGCAATCACTTATGACCTAAAGGATAGATAAAAAACTTCTTGTCATTTAGCACCTTCACCCGATGGACCCTATGTTACTATCTAAATGGCCTTATTGGATAATCCCTAAGTCATTTAATACTTTTCATAGGATAGATAGGTCTTTGGTTCCTCCATATCATCTATTTATACCATATTTCAAGGTGGATTCTAACCCAAGCAATTACTACCTAGAGGAAACACACCCTTCCAGAGATTACCGAACTCGTACCCAATTTGACATTTAGTATTTGTTATTGGAAAAAGACAAGTTATCTGATCACTTAATACATAATGTGGGCATACCCTATGATTCTCCCTGTGTTCCTAAAGACCCTAAAGAAATGAGTGGACTCAATTATTACCCGTATTCCTTATAATGAATCATAAAGAAAGGGAAGATTCCAATTCCAGTAGTACTCTTCAAATAAAATCTTGAGGAAATGGGAAAATCCAATCACTTAATACCCTCAAGAGGTGAATCCTCAAAACCACGTAAGACCGTAATTTTGAAGCAGGCTACGAAAGTAAATGTCTTTTAAGTTCCTTCTTTTGAAAGAGAGGCGACCCTACAACCACTTAAGCCCTCAAGGCTAGAAGTAAATCATTAGGAACATTCAACACTACGATATAATAAGTGTCACTGGTTCCTATGATTAATAATATCTCACGCTGGCTGCACGTATATCCGACTATTGGAAAGTGCAGACTTCTGTCGAATAACTCAACTGACCTCGTATCATCAACGTACTAAGTCCAATTCTTATATTCAATTAGAGATGTTATTGATATAATTAAACCAATTATAAGATAAGTCGATATTTCTAAGAAAGATATATAATTATAAGATGATTTATTGGACTTATTATTAATTATAGTAATTCTACCCAAATCTCTATTTTAGATAAATTACCATAACTGTTATATGTCATTGATAACCATAACAATCACTTTGCCCAAGGTATAGACATTGCAATAAATGTTATTTATATCAGTCTCATTTGTTTCCATTAATTCCTATTAATTGTAACTCGTTACTTGCCCAAGTTTATTATGTTAATTTCCTATTAATTAGAGTTACAACATATAATTCATTGCTTACCTTAATTGTAGCCTTTTGAATTTTATATTTAATCCTCACATTTAATACTCATAAACCCAGGGTTACAGTTATTAATTCTTCATTTAGTACAAATACTCCAGTTAATACCCATAATCACTGGAGAACAATTCAAATTTAAACCTAACATAAAAACTTTCCTGATAATACTAATAATACACATTAACTACTTAGCATTTGGACAAATTTATATATATATATGTGTGTGTGTGTGTGTGTGTGTGTGTGTGCGCGCGCGCGCGTATAATTGTGCAGTAATTAGAGATATACACATTTCTTTGCTCAATTTAACTATTTTTTACATTCTATTCCATGCTAATAATAAGAACAATCTTTCTATGTTCTTCTTTGTTGAAATCTAAATTTCCTTTAAAGAGTCTTTTGCTATAATTCCCATAAATTTGATCGAAATTAAAAAGGAGGAAATACTGATTTGTTTAGAATTAGAAGGAATAGATATTCTTTTATTTATAGTGGACTGTGTAAACTACGTGCAAAACACATAAATTTATGCATCTATTCTTTTTGTTTATGTAAATATTCCTGATAAATTCAAAACTGGTCTTTTTATAGAAAATGAGGAAAAGGGATAATTTATAAAAACTAAAAAAATCTTCAAACAATCCAACACATAGACAAATTCAGATTAAACAGAGCAATTTACATAAATTCTATCTTACACCTCTTTTCATATATCTAGAATGCAAAAATGCACGATAATTTTCATATTCTTTAGGAGTTGATTTTCAGATTAAGTGTTAACACAAATAAAAAGACAGAAATGACTATAGGTAAGATTTAGATTCTTTTATATGAAAGCGTACAAATTTCAATTATTTGGTTTAGGCATACGAATTCAATTACACCAACGAAAAAGATCTGTATAAACAATATATAAATTTCCCACTCACTTGTAAAGCATTTCCAAATCTCAGATCTGAATGACAGCTTTTAGGTCTTATTTTACAAATCCTTACAGATCTATATAGTATGTATAAAAAAGGGATATATATATATATATATACATTTTAAAATTTGTAGACTTAGAAAAGAATTGATAGAAACATAAGAAATTACCTTATGCGCAATTTTTTTTAGAAATAAATCTATATTTATTCTCTCTAATTCTTTGTTGTTTGATCAGAAATCTATTTTATTCAAATAAGTTTGGAAGAGATCAAAGAAAGAAAATGGCAAAGTTTTGTTATTACCTTCAAAAAATATAAAAAAAGATAGGGGCTCTATACCTTTAGTTATACACTTTAAAATGACTCGAAACATTCAAATTAAAACCTAGATAAATCCGTTCATATATATAAAATTATCTCCCCATAAAACTTAGCTGCCGCCCACTCAGATCAACTAACCAATCAATCAAGAAGTAGACCACCTAGCCGACCTAGCGATGGTGAGGCCAGGTGATAATGGGGGAAGTTATTATGGCTTTATTTATATATTTATTTTCCATCCATATTCATTTTTCATTCGTAGCTTTTTCATACGGACTCCGTTCGCAAAGCTCCGAACATTAAATTTGATCAAAATTCTATCATGAGCACAAAGATGTATGTTTCATGGCCAAATTCCATTATTTGCTCAAATTTTAGTTTTGAACTTAATTAAATAACTAATTTAACTAACACCGGATTTCAGGGTGTTACATGAAACATCATTATTCTACAGAATTACAATTTTGTGGTCAAATTCCATCGTTTTCTCAAATTATATTTTTGAACTAATTAAATAACTAATTAAACTAATGTTACATTTCGGGGTGTTACACGAGATGTCATTATTCTACCGGATTATTGCAACATTTCACTTCTTATCTTTTCTAACATTTATCTAAAGCTTGAGCTATGGACTTAACCAGTTCAGGTACATAAAGATCTAACAAGTAGGATCATAATGAAAGATAGATTCAAGAGGATATAGGGTTGATTTAGACGAACTAATATAAATTTCTTATGTCATTATTTCTCTTTTATGCCTTTTTACTTACTGTATCTTTGAGATCTATGTCTCGATATCATTTGGATAGCCTCATAGGATGTTGTTTTTACATTCATTCGTTGATGATTTTAATTTTGTAGTTAATAATTATCCTGAATTTTTTAAGTTAATAATTTTTGCCATTGAAAACACATTGAACTGCCTTATCTTATGTCTTATATTTTGTATACAATAAAAAACAAATGGTTGATAGAACTATTTGTTTATATCCTATTCACATCCGAATCAGAAATTTCTTTATATTTATTTTCAATAAAAAAATGCATCATTGGAAAGAACATAAACACTCACACACACACCCCCATCCCCCCCCCCCCCCCCCCCCCGCGTGTAGTTAATGCCCTACTATTACCTCACCATATCCCCGCTATACCATAGAGCAGATTTCTACAACTACGCTATTTCAAATAGCCTCTGAAATAGCCTTTCTGCTTTAAGTTTTGCTATATTACGATATTCCCTATATATTCCATTATTTCTGCTATATTCCACTATTTCCGCTATATCTTCTATAAAAGAAATGGATTTAAAAATACGATTTATGCATTATAAAATTAGTTTTTTAATATAACTTTTATTATATAATTTTCAGAGTATAAAATACTTTAATATTCTATTAAATTTAATCAAGCTAAATTAAAGTTTACATATATTTACATATGTATTTGCTTATGTTTTTATTTAAAATTAAGAATGTACTCATTATAATTAAGTTGAATGCCAATTTTTCACTTATTTATCATTTATATATTAGTAAAAAATTAAATATGAGTTTTATATGCTATTTTAGACTATCATTTATATTCTGCTATTTCCTCGCTTTATTCTCGCTACAACTTTTTGCACCTCCGCCACACTGGATCCGCTATGCGCTTTAACTGCACAAACACAACACACGCACACACGCACATATATATATATATATATCATTTTCGTTTTTGATAATCATTTTATAATTTACTTGTTGCGGATAAACTTTGACTTAAGATAGCTCAAATCAAGCCCCTCCAACAAAGCGGAAGACAAGATTGTGGTAAACATGCAAAAACAACCTATCAATATCTCAAAAAAAATCTCAACCCAATCCAAATGCCAATCAAAATCACCATACAAGAGAAATAAAGGAGCAATAGAAAAAAGTAAATCACACGGGGATTTATAGTGGTTCCAGTAACAACTTGTTAGTGAATGTCCACTTGAGATAGAGAGCCTTTTATTAATACTAAAGAAGAGTACAAGAGATTGATTACAATGGTCACTCAATTCGCTCAAGAATTTGATTTCTGGAGATAAGAATTGAAGAATATAGATTTATGTTAGAGATCCTATAACTTAATTAGGAGATAATTGGATGCCTTCCACTCTCTCTTCTAGGCTCCTTTTATAAGACCAATTATTTCATACCCAAGTTTATTTTACCCCCATGTCAAGTAAACTTGACATCCAAGTTTTATATATATGGAAAAAGATCCTTTAAATATGGCACCGAAAGAGGGAAATAAATATATAACCAAATCTCATTAATTAAGGAAAGCAATATTTTCTCTTTCTCCCTTTAAAATAGTTTTCTTCCTTTTAATGTGATATAGCATCGTCAAATTTAATACTCCACCGTGATGCAAAATCACTATCTCCAACTCCATGAACTAATGGTATCTATACCATTACTCGTAACCGATAGCTCCAACTATCACCATATATACCTTCATCAATCTTGAATGCTTTCCCAATGAATTCCGATAAAGCCGCCACCCATTACACTCCATCAACTAGTTCAGGCAAAGCCCCCACCTGATAATAAAGTGCTGAAAACACTCAACTCCAAAACTAGTCTCATCAAAAGACAAACATACCAAGAAGATAGAACTTCAACCTCTCACTGATACTCTTCTCCATCCATAACAGCCCTTCTCTCTTAACCGTGCCATCATGTGGCACCTAGAACCTCTCCAAGCGAATTAAGTTCGAGCAATGCTCGAAGTTCCCAGCCGGTAATGCCTTAGTGAACATATCCATCGGATTATCCTTTGTGTGCACTTTCAGAAGGCATACTTGCTTGTCTTCATCCATGACTACTAGAAATGACTCCCTCACTTAAATATGCTTAGTCCATGAGCTAAACGCCAAATTCTAAGAAAAATGAATAACACTTTGGCTATCATATTGAACATCAACATTGTCATGTTCAAAGTCCAAGTCACAGAATAATCGTTTTAAATAGAGTTTCTCCTTTACCGCCTCCACCGCGACTTTCAACTTTGCCTCCGTAGTGGATAAAGCTACCACAATCTGCAATCTCGATCTCCAACTAATGGTTGTACCACCAAGAGTGAAGACATACCCGTAAGTTGATTTTCTTCGATCTCTATCACCAGTGTAGTCTGAATCACAGTAACCAAGCAACATGCAATTATTCTCCTTACCACCCCTAAAAATAAGGTTATGAAATGTGGTACCTTTCCAATTTCTCAAAATAAGCTTCATTGCTTTCCAATGCGATTTCCTCGAATTAGCTATGCATGAATCGAATAACCACCCTGACAGCATTTGAAATATTGGGTAACACACCATGGCATATGTTAACCCATAAAAATAAGGGTATGAGCCATGTCGAGTTAGCCAAGCCATCAAAAGCCATGTCGAAACAAGAGGGCCAAGATGTTAAAATCATGTCACAAGGAAGAAGGTTCGATCATACCACCATGCCATGCCATATCAAGCTGCTCCAAGATACACAAGTCGGAGTCATATCATGTCGGCCTCGTATATGGTGTTAAACCGGTATAACGACAAGCCGCAATATTCGTTACGCCATTCGCCACGTCGTGAACGACATGAGATGGACCACATGGCGTGCCGTCCTTTTGAAGTCAAGTCATTGCACAACATCAAACCATTACACGTTCGCATCAGACGTACCATATCATTCCGTGACATGACATCGATAACATTTCACTACATAATGCTGTATCAATCCGCACTATAAGGACATGTCGCATGGAACTAAGCCGGGCCTAAGTCGGAGAATCATATCGTTCATGCCGATGGGACCACTACAAAGTAAAGTCAAACCGCTACAACGCCATTCCGCTTGGTGATATAAGGAGTTAAGTCGCCAGCCATAACGTAATAGAAGCTATGTCGCAGCTGTAACTCCTATGAATCATGTCGTTAGCAACATGATGTTATACTACTGCTCTCTATGTCGTTCGGCGACATGGTGTACGAGTCGTGGAAGGAATACGATGTCAAGATGGGTGTGACATTACATCGTAGCTAGGATAAGTCGAGCCACATCATGCCATATTGGAATTCATGCGACATAATGAGCGCAACAAGATGCAGGTGGCATGGTCATGCCGCGTCATAAGCTCAAGGCGTTAAGAAATATGGGGACAAACGACATGAGTCATACCGCCCCGCCATCATTTCATTCTGTGACATAAAGAGTAAGTCACTAATCAAGATATGAAGTTAAACCATGTCGTGCTCCGCTCATATCACCTCCAGCTAACGTCAAGTCAGCCGAATGAGATGAACCATGCCGTAAAAAATCATGTCACGTCGAGAACTCAGGATATCAAGTGGTTTATTAGAGCGGCATGGGTCATGTCGTCTGGCGCCATGAGTCATGGCGTTTCTCTGCATAATTACAAAACTGCCACCTGGTCTGGAAATCTCCGATAAATACCCCCTCACTTCTTCGTTTGAGGGGATCGAATCTTGAGACCAAGAAGTGCTGCCGAAAATATTCCACAACAATTCTAACATCCATTCAACATCATAAATTGAAGATTAATCCATGGATCATGATCTCTATCAAACACATCCAAATGATTCAAGAGTTGAAGATTGATTGAGCAAGCCTATACGAAAGAGGGATTCCTTTCAATTCTACCGCATCTACATCAAATCTCCGCTGACTAATTCTCTTCTTAATCATCTTTAGTAGATCAAGTGTAATTCATGAGTAAGGGAGTAATAAAATTGATGTAAGAGAGAAGCTAATCTTGTAATCTTCTTATTGATAATGGAATCTCTTATGAAAGTGGATGTAAACCCTTATTGGGTTCAACCACTATAAAACCCGATGTGTTTTACCTATATTTCAATCGTTGTAAGGCTCCACTTTTCATTTTTGTGAGACGTTTCTTCACATTTTTGGTGTTTTGTCCAATTTTGGGGAAAACATTTGGCGCCCACCGTAGCGCCCGAATTGCCAATCCATTTCTCGCTCTTTCATAAGGCAGAAGGCCTTGCATTGAAATTTTGAATCCACTCTGATCATCTAAGTTGTTCAAGTTGCGGTACTTATCTCGAAAGCCATAGGAAAACCAGGTAGACCATCGAAGAAAGTTACAAGTAAAAGCCTCGAAGATGTTGATAATGCCACTAACACAGAAGATACCTTGCCTACTAATCAGTTTGAATTCGGTGGAAGTTTTAAAGCCAGAACTTCCGTAACAAGGAAGGAGTAGGATGAAGTGACAGCAGGACTAACAAGTCGAATGGATATTGCGAATGAAGCCATGATGAAGTAGCTTGACACCATGTTCGCCATGCAAGCCGCAATGGCCAAAGTTACCATGAGTGCAAGCCGTCTCAAAACTGCTAAAACCACTGGAACGGAAGATACTGGATCCTCTTCCTCGAGTCCAAATAAAGGAAACTTTGTCCAGGAGATTGCAAATCCTAGTCATAAGGGAATGAGGCCACCTATTCATAACCACTCTGGAAAAGCAACTCCTCAACAAGCGTTTGGTTCCACCAAAGGGGCACTTCCCCATGCGGGAGGTCCATGGCCCTGGAATCTGAATCGCGATCGTTTGTGTAGGCAAACATCCGGTAAAGAGGAAGGCGTTCGCCCCGCGGACCAACTCAATGAGGAGGAGCGAATATTCGGAATGATACAGAAGATCATGAATGAGAGCCAGAAAAAGGTGGATGATGAAAAGGAATGGGGATTTGCTCCTACAAAAACCCCACTTACAGAAAGAATAAAAATGGCGCCATATCCAAATAAATTCAAACCCTCAGTTTTACAAGCCTACAATGGAATTGGCGATCCAAACATGTTCATATTTAGATACGATCAGCACATGGATGGGGCACGTGCTATTGACGAGCTCTAGTGTTTGTACTTCCCTACTTATTTGGAGGGAGTAGCCTCACTCTGGTTCACAAAACTCCCACCGAAATCTGTGGATGACTTCGCTACGTAGGCCAAGCCGTTCAGACAACAATTCAGGCTCCAAGCAACCAAGGTGCATGATGTAATGGAATTGAATGAACTGGAACAAGGGCCGGGGGAGTCTATTAAGGCCTTCCTTTCTCGTTTTAACATAGCTGCGGCCGAAGTTGGCAACTTTGAGCCACCTTTTTCTTTTATGGCTCTAAGAGGAGGCATAAGTAAAAAGATCAAACTCAGGTGGTGGATCAAGAAGAAGAAGCCTGCCACTCTCGAAGAGTTGTTTGACAAGGCAGAGGAGTATATAGGCGTCGATGAGGATCCAACCTATACAATGGAAGTTGCAGAAAGTAAGGAGACATCAGAAAAGAGGGACGTAAACGTGCAAGGAGGACAGAAAAACGCCGAAGGAAATCAGAAAAGGAGGAATGAAGGGAAAGACGGCCGAAACAACAAAAACTTCGTTTCTTCAAGAATTCCGAAATGACTCCTCTTAACGACACCGTAGAGAACATTTATATGGCGACCAAAGACACTGAAGAGTACCGAGAGCCCGGGAAGTTAAGAGTCACTGATAAAGCAATAAAGTCTGGCAGGTTCTGCCGATTCCATAACCAGCAGGGGCATAGCACGAACGAATGCAGACATTTGAAAAGCTTAATCGAAGAACTGATAAGAAAAAACAGGCCTCAACAGTACACAAAAAAATCCCCGAATACTCAGGGAAGTCAAGACCAAGGAACCTCTATAGGATAGTCTAAACAGAATGAGAACGGCTCAATTGCTGCTATACCGAGGATGATCATAAACACCATCTCAGGAGGCCCCTACCCGGTTGGGAAAAGCTAGGGGGATATGGTGAAGTACGCTCAAGAGGTGAAGGACTTTTTGAAAAAGGGTGAACTCATGACCATAGATGAAGTTTTATCGGAAAAAGTACTAAGAATCCTGCGAGACGACATCACATTTAAAGATTAAGATCCGACTGGGATCATAACACCTACAGAGGATCCAATGGTCATAACCGTTTGTCCGGGCCCGGCCATAGTAAGAAGGGTGTTAGTCGATAGCGGAGCCTCAGTTAATATCCTTTTCTTTAGCGCATTCCATAGGATGAAGCTTTCCACGAGTGATGTAAAAGCCTGTTAGAACAAGGTCCATGGATTCACTGGTCAAGCTGTTCAGCCAATTGGTGTCATCAGTCTGCTGGTGGAGCTTGGGGAAGGAGAGCAGAAAGCCACACGGATACAAGACTTTGTTATAATCGGTGAACCCTCTGCTTACAACGCTTTCCTGGGAAGACCTACTCTCGCAGCATTAAGAATAATTATGGCTCTGTGGTTCCTCACTATGAAATTTCCAACAGAGAATGTTGTTGGCACTATTATAGGAGATCAACAAGCAGCAAGGGTGTGTTATTTGGTTGAATTGGCAGAAGCAAGGAAGAAGGAATTGAAGAAGGATGTAGAGCCGTTGCTTTGCAGCCAGAAACCCCTCTTATAGCAACTAAAGCAAAAACCCCATACCGGTGAGCACAGTGGCGCTCGAAAGGCAATTGATCCAAGGAAAAACAGTATGGGGGAAAATAGAGCAGTGCCGGCCGAAGATACTATCCCCGTTCTAGTATCCAAAGACCCTAACCAAGTCCTGAAGATAGGTTCTCAACTAGGCATGAAGCTGCAGAAGGAATTAATCTTGTTTTTGAAAGCAAAACTAGATATATTTGCCTGGGAACACTCAGATATTGTGGGATCCCACCGAATGTAATAGTTCACAAGTTGAATATAAACCAAAAATTTACTCCTTTAAAGAAGAAAAGGTGAATGCAGGGACTTGAGAGATCTGAAGCTCTAAAAGTAAAAGTAGATAGATTACTCCAAAATAATTTCATACAGGAAGCTACATATCCAGATTGGGTCTCTAACCTAGTTCTTGTTAAAAAGTCCAATGGGAAGTAGAGAGTGTGTATAGACTACTCAGATCTTAATAAAGCATGCCCAAAAGATAACTTTCCTTTGCCCCGGATCGACCAACTTGTAGATGCTACAGCGGGACATGGGTTATTATCTTTTATGGACGCATATTCCGAATATAATCAAATTATGATGTACAAGCCGGACGAAGAAAACACTAGCTTCATAACGGATAGAGGGCTATACTGCAATAGGGTCATGCCGTTTGGACTGAAGAACGCGGGAGCAACCTGCCAACGCCTCGTAAACTCCATGTTTAAATCTCAAATAGGGAATACAATGGAAATGTATGTGGACGATATGCTAGTCAAGTCAAAGAAGGTCGAAAATCATTTCGAGGATTTGGCAGAAATGTTTCACATACTCAGGAAATACGAGATGAAACTAAACCCGTTAAAATGTTTGTTCAGAGTCTCTTCTGGGAAATTTCTCGGGTTTATCGTCAATGCTAGGGGCATCGAAGAAAATCCCTCTCAAATTGCGGCTTTAAGGGAAATGCGGGCTCCAAAAACCAAAAAGGAACTCCAAAGCTTAAATGGAAAGGTAGCAGCTTTAAACCGGTTCGTTTCCAAAGCAACAGATCGGTGTATCCCGCTTTTCGGTGCCTTGAAAAAAGGGAAGAAGGACTTCCAGTGGACCTCAGAGTGCCAGGAGGCTTTCGAGGAATTGATAAGACGTATGGAATCACCGCCAATGTTATCGAAACCTAAAGGTGGGGAGGATCTATTTTTATACTTGGCAGTCTCATCACATGCTTTGAGCGCAGCGCTAATCCGAGAAGAAGCAGGGGTGCAATTGCCGGTGTATTACATCATTAAAAGACTTGCCGGGCCGAGTTGAATTACCCTAAGCTAGAGAAGCTCGCATATTGCCTCCTCGTTGCCTCAAAAAAGTTGAGACCATATTTCCAATCTCACCCTATCAAGGTTCTTACTGATCAACCACTAAGACAAGTTCTCTTTCGCCCGGAAACTTAAGGAAGGTTACTAAAATGGAACATCGAGCTAAGTCAATATGACATCACTTACCATCCTCGAAGAGTGATTAATGGCCAAGCTTTAGCAAATTTTATTGCTGAGTTTACAGACAGAGGAGAAGAGATGGAGGAACCAGCGGAGACGGAGACCATTTGGAAACTATATTTTGATGGATCTAGAAATGAATATTGTTCAGGGGCTGGAATTGTCTTGGAAACCCCAGAGGGTCATTCTTTATGCTACGCATTAAGATTAGAATTTCCATCAACTATAATGAGGCCGAATATGAAGCGTTAATAACAGGGCTAAAGTTGGAAAAAGAGCTAAACCTAAAAACTTTGCAAATTCTTAGCGACTCTCAGTTGGTGGTGCGTCAAGTGCGCGAAGAGTTCCAAACCAAAACTAGGAATCTACCCTCTTATCTAATCAAAGCTATGGAACTTCTAAACAATCTTGATCACTATGTTATATCTCACATCCCAAGAGAACAGAACTCAAAAGAGGATTCTCTTGCCAAGTATGCTAGTTCATCAGATGCTCAACTGCTGGGTTTAATCCCCATCGAAGTCCTTTCTACCCCTGCTATTGAGGAAGCAAGTATTGACTGGATAATGGAAACCATTGAGGAACCTACATCATGGATGACTCCAATCAAAGAATATATCCTCAATGGGACACTTCCTAAAGAACGGAAAGACAAAAGGAAAATATTGCGCAAAGCCCCTCTGTACCTCATTCAAGATGGAAGGCTATACCGACGAGGATTCTCCATGCCCTTGCTGCGATGTGTGACTAAGAATGAATCTAGAGCGATTTTGCCAGAGTTGCACGAGGGAGAATGTGGAGGACACACCGGCGGTCAAACGTTAGCTAAGAAGATTCTACAATATGGCTATTTTTGGCCTGATGTAAATCTAGATGCCATGACCTATGTGAAGAAGTGTGATAGATGCTAGAGATTCGCTAAAATTCCAAGAGCACCTCCCATAGAGTTAACTCAAATGGCTAGCCCATGGCCATTTGCGGTCTGGGGCATAGATCTAATTGGGCTATTGCCCACCGCAAAAGAAAATATGAGATACGCTATAGTAGCTGTTGACTACTTTACCTGTAGTGACCCGGATTTTCGGTGGCTTTGGTTATCGACGTAAGCTCGACCTCGATAACCAAAACATCGAAAAATCCCGGTAATTAATGAAAGAAATTAGAAGGTGAGAATAGATAAGATAGAAACTTAGAATAGAAGAAGAAGAAGAACACAACATCAGAGTAACACGAACCTCACAGCGGAACGAATAACATATAATAGATAACATAACTTTGAAATATAACAGTTATGTATACACTAGCACTTATCAGAGTACAACACTTACAACACAGCGGAAATAACTATAGCTATATGATCCAGAAGCCTCCTGCTCCAGCTCTTCAAGTATACCTGTAAATCGTGACTACTTGACTGCCCGTACAAAATTAGGCACCCAAGAGTTTAGGGAAAACAAAACAAATAAACTCCGGGTCAGTCATGGGACTGGTGTGAATAAACTCAAATCATTTAAACAGGTATATGATATCTCATAAGACCACGCCGTGAATACGGAACGGGTTTTTCCCTTATGAGAATCCAAATAACTTTTCAAAGCAATATCATTCTGATATTATAATAATGTCTAAGTACAAATAAATATCAATCTAGCAGAAACGCTTGCATCTCACGTTACTACATACATAGTATACAATCAAAATCGCAAGCACGTATTGGATGATTGGATTTCCAACTATGACAAGGTATGGAACCACCTTCCGATCAGTGTACTCTAGGAACGATACACTGGAGTTCAACAAGAACATCTTGCAACTCAGCCACACATGACCGACCACTCATTTCGCTTGAGTGTATCGAATGTACATCACCAACGGTTGGGATCAGCAACCGTTCCCGTATATATATGGGACAGCATTGATAGATTTTAGAAACAAATGAATATTCTCTAGATAGGTGATTATACACCCTACTTCGGTGCGACCGACTTAGCCATGCTGCCTGCCAGATTTCTGTCATTTACCGGTTGATGAGGCTAGAAGCTACGCTTTATCATTACATCAGATTCACTTCGAATGCTACATTGTCAAATCCATCGAAAATCACTAATTTACGTCTACAACAATACATTACGTGTCAGCTAAAAGAAGTTTCCTTCTCCGCTTCCACTCTTGGTACGGTTGAAGAAATCAATGTACGTGACCTTTCTGGAAATACTCTGTCAGACATCCATCTTCATTCACTTAGAATGTCACATCGTCATACCCGCCAAATCACAAATTGACTTATCCAAAAATAACACGGGTATACAGCTAAGAGAAACGAATTCCTCCGCCACCAAACGTGAATACGTTTGAATAGATCAACTTACGCGATCCATTAGATATACTCTGTCAGACCTTCGTCCATACAAGTTGTCCTGGGACTGGACAAACCGAAGGCACTATTCTGTAAATAGGATAGCCCTTGCATTTTACTCCGTCTTCAATTATCTTTGACATATATGATTCGCGACGCTTATGCCAATACAGAGTGGTTCTTTGGATAAAAATCCAACCGGTCTCTCCATATTAACAACGTTAAAATGGTCAAAACTTCGATAGTCTGTGATTTAACCATAAAAAAAAACAAGTGTGCAAACAACGATATTATTCCCAGATGGAAATTATATCGAACAAACATCATTTAACATTAATCTCTTTAGTTCATTTATTTACTTATCTCCTGTTTCCCTATATTCTAAATTCTTATTTTCTTTTATCAGAAAACATTTCTGATTCTCGTTTGGAAAACATTTCCAAAACTCCTTTACGATCAAACCTTACCATTTCTTAGTTAAGAAGGAAGTCACTCAAGTTGGGGTATAATTACCTCTCAGACCTTAACTGAACAACGTTATAACTTCGAAATGGTCAAAGTTTATCTTTTAATCTTTAACAACTTCTTTACGCCTTTCTCGGATTCAATTTTACTAATCCACTTCTATATTTAAAACATTGGTTATAACGATAACGTTATTATCCCTACTTTCGAATTTTCTAACTTTAATTATAATTTATATTCTTATTAGTGAATAATTAACCTAACACTTAATTATTTATAAATAAATAAATCTCTATTTAAACACTGGAAAGTATAAGTACTTTCCCGGATTCGATATAATCGAATTTGTCGATTAACTCTCTTCGAGAAATCTCTATTTGATTAACTCTTCTTCGAATAACCTATATTCGATTAACTCCTTCTCGAATAAACGATATTCGATAATCTCTCTTCGAATAACTAATATTCGATAACTCTTCTTTTCAAATATCCCATATTTGAAAATCTCACTTCGATTAAATTATAATCGATAACCCCCTTCGATGAACTAACATCGATAACTCCTTTCGATGAAATTAACATCGATAACTCCTTTCGATGAACTAACATCGATAACTCCTTTCGATGAAACTAACATCGATAACTCCTTTCGATGAACTAACATCGATAACTCCTTTCGATGAAACTAACATCGATAACTCCTTTCGATGAACTAACATCGATAACTCCTTTCGATGAAACTAACATCGATAACTCCTTTCGATGAAACTAACATCGATAACTTTAACTCGACGAACTTAACTCGACTAACTTAACTTGACTCGACTAACTCGACTTACTTGGTTCGACCGACCAGGTTTGACTAACCTGACCCATTTGGTTTGACTGACCAGGTTTGGCTAACCTGACCCATTTGGTTTGACTGACCATGTTTGGCTAACCTGACCCATTTGGTTTGACTGACCATGTTTGGCTAACCTGACCCATTTGGTTTGACTGACCATGTTTGGCTAACCTGACCCATTTGGTTTGACTGACCATGTTTGGCTAACCTGACCCATTTGGTTTGACCACTGGGCTTGACTACTTGGTTCGACCGACCAGGTTTGACTAACCTGACCAGCTTGGTTGTACTGACCAGGTTCGACTAACTTGACCAGCTTGGTTGTACTGACCAGGTTCGACTAACTTGACCAGCTTGACTCGATTGGTTTGACTCGACCATTTGGCTCGATTTGGTTCGACTCGACCATTTGGCTCGATTTGGTTCGACTCGACCATTTCGACTCGGTTGGGTTCGACTAGCTTGACTAGTTTGGTTTGACCACTTAACTAACTTGATTCGAATATTTATATCCGACTAACTAACTTTTCTTTTATTTCTATTTATTTTAACTTCTATTTATTTCCTAAATAGATTTCCTTTTGTATAATCTATTTATTTTCCTACATAGATTTTCCTTTATAACTCTAATTATTTAATTCCTAATTAAATATCCTTTATTCTATTTATTTAATCTAAATAAACATTCCTTTATTTTATTTATTTATTTCTAAATAAATATCCTTTTATAAAATCCTTCGATTTTATAAATATATTCATTTTCAATATAAATATTGAAAATCCCCTTTTCTACATTTTCAGTGTTTTCTATTTGTTTTTAAACAACCAACTGTCAATGATCAATATCATCCAAACATATACAATCAACAACAGATTATATATCACAGTATATATCACAATATACAAATAACAGTAAAATCAAAGTTGAGGAATCCAGTCAGATTCCTCCAACCTGTTTCCCTGCATCCACCGATGTTAAACAACGTATATAACATCACTTGCATTTCTAATGAAATACACTGATAACAAAATCACCGTTTAATAACGATATATATATATATGTGTGTAGATATATATATATATATATCCATACTGTTTTCAATCAATTATTTAACAGTCCAATCTACAGTCCAATTTAACAAAACAACTTAACAGTCCAAATTAACAGTACATAACTAGCAGTCAAATACAGAAATAAAATACAATTTATATTAAAATATAAATTGAGGAGAGTTAGTGAGTTTTTACTCACATTTTGACGATCATCGTCAATGACGATAACCATCGCTTGATTCAGCCGATTTATTTTGCTATAAATTGTAACTAGCTCGGATTCACTCCCGGTCAGTCTCTTTATGTTGCTCCCGTCCATACGATCCCAACGCAACTCACGGTTTGTCAATCTGATATCGTATGCGGAAGTTATCGATATTTTCAAGTTCAATACATCGCTTAAATTAAAAACAAAAAAACTTAAATTTTAATTTTAAAACAATTGGGCCTTACCCTTCTCCTTTGAACCGGCCCGTCACCAACATACTCAACCCGCTACCCTCTCCTGCTACAATCCGTGTTTCCTCCAGTAATCTTCACGAAAATACAATGGCCATTACCGAACTTCCTTCATCCCCCATTCCGTTTCCACTTCACCATTCCCTCATCTAAGGCCACCATCGAACTCTCCTTCCGAAGAACTTCACCATCAACTCAAAAACCTTCCATTCGCACTGACAGCACAAATTCCGTCCTCCTATCGAATCCGCTCAGCCCCCATAGATCGAGCGACTTTTATCATCACGGAATAACCCCAAAAGCACACATTCGAAGCTCCTTACCCCGCTAAACACAAATACGAACACTACATCGCAAATTGAAGCTTTTAGATCCCTGAAACCTTAACCCTAACTCACGTAGCAAAACCCCGAACCAGAAAGCTGCCATCGCAACCCACCAAAGTGGTATCAAATCGAAGAGGAACTCTCAAGCAATCCATACATATATCCATTGTAATTTATAGATTTGTATTTGCTTTGATTTGGATTTTTCTTTGAAGTGGAATTTTCGTGTAAAATGAAGAACGGCGGAAATAAAATCCGTTGACTAACAATGAAGAGAGGACTTAGGTTTTAAAGGTTGTTAGGGGGATTTATAAGGGAAAAAAAATATCTAGATATTTTTATATAAATATTTTAATATTTTTATTTAATCCTTTATATTCATTTCTGACTTCTAAAAATTCGTGTGATCACACATGATGCCCAAAAATCACGAAACTGAACATGTAGCTAGAGTTCGACATTTCGGTCCCAACGAAACAGGTTTCGTCGAATTCTGACTCCGTATGCTCACACAGCGTATTTTTAACTGTCAAAATACTGACTGTTTCTCACTCTAAAAATTCCTACGGCCACACAGTGATTCTAAAAATCACGGAACTTGACATCTGACAATGATTTGACATTACGGATCCAACAAAACTGGTTTCGTCGAATTCCGACTTCGTTTGCAAGAGTGGCTATTTTTAGACCCTTGAATAATCCATTTAAATATATAAGCATATTTAAATAAATTGAATTAAATATAAATAAATTTATATTATCGTATATATTCACAGTGGAATACCACACAGCTCCAGAAAAATCCTACGTTCGATATTCTAAGTTCAGGTTGAATCGAATTTCAATTTATATTGAAATTCCCTTTTATAACGTATATAAAGCGTTACGAATTATATACGAATTCCACAGCGACTTTTTCTGAAATTTGATTTGGACATATCTCAAAATCTTCACGACGAAATCCCGATTTTTCTCTTCCACTAGAAAGATATATTCCACCAGCTCCACACGTTTCTTGTTTCACAGAAATCCGGCTTAAAACGAATCCTGTACATTCAGTTGAAGTTCGAATCGCCAAATATCGAACTGCAGCGTCATTTTGAGCTCGTTTATAAATATATTATAAACTATACGTTCAACAGTCGTCGATTCAATATAATCGTTATTATATTTCGAATCGAAACTCCACAAAACCTCGTATGCTATTAAATTCACATGATATTGTGAATTTCACTATTTCCGACTATTTCGACAATATAATATATTTATATATTATAATTATTAATTAAATATTCAATATTATTTAATTAAACGATCATTAACTTCTCTAAATCACCAATTATATAATTAAATTAATAAATTATTATCTTGTTAAAATACGGGTCACTACATTACCAAATGGGCTGAAGCAGAACCTTTAGCTACAATCACATCAAAGAAAGTAATCAATTTTGTCTTAAAAAACATCATTTATAGGTTTGGAGTACCGCAAAAGATCATTACCAATAATGGAACCCAATTCGAAAGCAATGAATTCCTAGACCTCTGCGCCAAGTACAAGATCAAAAAGAGTTTTGCAGCTGTGGCCCATCCGCAAGCAAATGGGCAGGTGGAAGCCATCAACAAAATACTAAAGTCGACCATCAAGAAGCGTCTTGAAAAAGCAAAAGGCAACTGGGTTGATGAACTTCCCTTTGCGTTATGGTCATATCGGACAACGCATAAAACCGCTACGGGGCACACCCCATTCTCACTTGCATTTGGCTCAGAAGCTATGATCTTAGTGGAGCTAGAAGTGCCAACTCACCGCAGAATCAACTTTAACCAGAAGGAGAATGAAAAGCTGCAATTGGAAGCGCTTGATTTACTCGAGGGAAAGCGAAGAGAAGCAGAGCTTAACATAGCGGCCCATTAACGGAAAGTAGCCAGATATTTCAATACAAAAGTCAAGCCAAGAACTTTTCAAATCGAGGACCTCGTCTTGAAAAGAATTATGACAGGAACTGGGGTATTCGGACCCAATTGGGAGGGGCTATACATGATTAGCCAGAAATTTGCAGATGGCACTTTTGAGCTAAAAACGACAAACGGAATCGCACTCCCTCGGGCATGGAATAGCATCCACCTTCGCCGTTATTTTGCTTGAAGTTTCTTCCACATATTACTCATTATACATACATCATGAATTGTAAATATGTCATGCATTGTAAACATCACGCAAAGTATGTACAAATTAATGAAAGAAACTACTTTACCTGTCTAAAATCGTACATCTGCAGGTTTTAATATCCAGCTGCTAACGTCGATTTTAATTATAGGATTTTTAAGTAGATAGAAGCACACTCATAACCAAATAAAGCTTAATGAATGCTACGGCACATCTCCAACCGAAAGAGCTCAAACACCTGTTGCCTGGTACATGAATACCCTGGCCTTTCGTGTCATTAAGGATATAAAATATGAAGCCATAAATAGGGGGCATCAAGAACTCTAAACCTAAATGATGTGACACCCAGACTACGGACCAAGTTTTGCATTTCACCGTAGCGGCACATTCTTAACAGAGTTCGAAGTTCAAGATCTAAAGATTCACAATGAGAGGTCGACAAATAAACTAGGGTCAGCCCCCAGAAACAATGTGATAGTTAACCCAAGACCTCCCTGAGGGGCACCCGGTTCATCGCCGATGCCATTAAGATATGGCTGGACAGCGATACAAACACCGGGCTCTTTAACCCAAGACCCCCCTGAGGGGAACCCGGTTCATTGCCGACGCTATTAAGATATGGCTGGACAATGATACAAACACCGGGCTCTTTAATCCAAGACCTCCCTGAGGGGCACCCGGTTCATCGCCGACGCCATTAAGATAATGGCTGGACAGCGGTACAAACACCGGGCTCTTTAACCCAAGACCTCCCTGAGGGGCACCCGGTTTATCGCCGACGCCATTAAGATATGGCTGGACAGCAATACAAACACAGGGCTTTCAAAGACCTCTTTGGGGGCATCTGCTCAGATGCTGGATCTTCCAAATTCAGCTATTGATTCTGGGTCTTCCAAACCCAGTTACTGACGGACCCAAAGACCTCTTAGGAGGCATCCGAAAATTTTAACAAGCGTTTGAATTATTCAGACTCAACGAACAACAAATTAAAAATCCTTCCAGAAACATCCGATCATGAGCCGAATCTTTCAAAATTCGGTTAATGACGAAGTCAGCAACTTTCATCAAAGTCTTGTGACAAATTCTACAAGTAATTGGCTCGTCCATATACCAGGATTAACAGATTTTTCTACCTAACTATAAATGTCATGCCTAATTTCCAAAATATTAAAACCAGTTGTGATATGGGGGCACTGCCTTCGCATTAATTATATGGCGCTCTCTTAAACATACTACAATCCGGTTATAATTTCATAAAAATCGGCATTGGATTATTTCAAAACTTAGCCTGTAATAAAAAACAATTTATAATGCAGAATCTATATTACAAATGCAAAACAGGAAGATACAACAAAGCTAAAAGTGAAAGCTTAAGTACGACAGCGGAACACAACTTCATTCTAGCGTCATCGGATAGCATAACATACACACAACCAAAATTACATCGTCCAAGTCAAACGCATGATCAAGCATATAAGCTAAAGTCATAGGCGAGGACTGGCACTCGCATTAAACAATCCAGTCTAATAATTTACATGCATAAGATGACAACCCAAAAAGCAGAATAAGAAAGTCATGAAAGTCACGATTCCTTCCCATCATGGAATCACCCCCTAAGCAGAAGGAGAGGGAGGCGGATCAATCTTTCCCTCCTTGCCCAGAAGCTCGGCAATGACTCTATCTCTAGACTTCAAGGCTCGGATAAGCATGGCTTTGTCATGCTCCAGAACAAAAATTCGCTAAAGATTCTATCTGTTCAATCTCTGGAGGTCACTGACGATCATGTTCCAACCAATAATCTTCTTTGCAGTATAATTCTCAAGGAGATTGGTGGGCTTCTCAAACCAATCTCCGGTATTATCAAGCTGGGCAAGAGCACTACGTTGTGTGACATCTATATCATCAGGAACAACTTGTTTCTCAGATGGGTATATGTCCACCTCCACACGTGCAACCTGTAAGCACCATCCTTCGAATCGACTAGCAAGTTCAGGATGACATGGTTCAGAAACATAGCGAGGTCTATCCATGATGGCTCGCAGATCTTCGAGAGATAGAACATTATAAGCTGGATGGTCCGAAGTGGAATAAGCTTCTGTTTCAAGCAGCTCATTCGATTTGCGACATTTCCGAGAATCATCCTCCTTTAAAGGATCCTTCATCTTGATATGGCTAGAAGACATCCTATATAAGCAACAACATTTGTTGAGAAAAGAAAGAGGAAATCATGTCCAGAAGTGTTCAACCCAGTTAAGGCACTTTGGGTCGTTGAAATCAATCAGGGTTTCGAGTCACACAAGAAACTCATATCAATTTATGGTGCGAGATTTATGTCGGCTCACGACATGAAATTCATGACGACTCAACTCTTAAGACCCATGAAGGTCCACGACATGAGACCCATATCAAATCGCAACTTCAAATTTTGAATGGACCAATTCCTGAATTCAAGTTGTTCATGCGACATATTGTCTTGACTGACTTGGGTTATAACTACAGATTGATAACTCGCATATGCATAACGACATGGGTTTTTTATCATGACTTAATGCCGGACTCGTCAAACAAACACAAGATAAAAAACATATGTATAACATCTACGACAAAACAACAGAAGTTCATGGTTTGAGCATTTTAATGAGCAATCGGTGTGTATTATGCAAAACTAAAGTCCTGAATGAATCAGAATACTTCACATTGATCATACCCAACCGCCTTATCACAATCGTGATTTACATTCAAATTCATAAACATTTCAATACCACAAAATTATCAAAAATAGTTCGAATAATCGTTTATATGTAAAAACCGAATAGAAATCCTTAATTTCTATATAAATCCTAGCCTTCACGAAAGCATAAATGAAATTAAACATGAAATATGAGCGGAACTTCTTAACAATGATTTTAGAATGTCTGGCGATCAAGAGATGCTTCTTTCTTAGTGGCTTACGTACGAAGATGGCTTGGACTGACTTCGAATGATGGTAAGAGTGAGTTGGAATTTGACAAGAACTTTGATCGACGATGATGATCTCGCAGCTCAAAGCCTGTCCGCCATTAACAAGGAAAAACTCCGGAGTTTGGAGTGGAATACGAATAGGCATAGGGGTTACGAGGTGATATAAAAACACGTGAACTGTGGACCGAACTAAGGACAGACCCGAAGCCCAATACGGCATAATGACTTCTAATGTCATGGTGGCCAAGTACGACATATGGAAAGAAACGACCTGGTCCCCCTAACAAAGCTTTTAACGACTAGAACAAAAAGACACGGTGAAAAGAATGATTCGAAGCCCATACTATCTTTGATAGAAACGGACTTCGAGGGGGCAAATGTTAACCCATAAAAATAAGGGTTTGAGCCATGTCGAGTTAGCCAAGCCATCAAAAGCCACGTCGAAACAAGAGGGCCAAGACGTTAAAATCATGTCACAAGGAAGAAGGTTCGATCATACAACCATGCCGTGCCATATCGAGCTGCTCCAAGCTACACAAGTCGGAGTCATATCATGTCGGCCTCGTATATGGTGTTAAACCGGTATAACAACAAGCCGCAATATTCATTACGCCATTCGCCATGTCGTGAACGACATGAGATGGGCCACATGGCGTGCCATCCTTCTGAAGTCAAGTCATTGCACAACATCAAACCATTACACGTTCGCATCAGACGTACCATATCATTCTGCGACTTGACATTGATAACATTTCACTACATAAAGCCGTATCAATCCTCACCATAAGGACATGTCGCATGGAACTAAGCCGGGCCTAAGTCAGAGAATCATATCGTTCATGCCGATGGGACCACTACAAAGTAAAGTCAAACCGCTACAACGCCATTCCACTTGGTGATGTAAGGAGTTAAGTCGCCAGCCATAACGCAATAGAAGCTATGCCGCAGCTGTAACTCCTATGAATCATGTCTTTAGCAACATGATGTTATACTACTGCTCTCAATGTCGTTTGGCAACATGGTGTATGATTCGTGGAAGGAATACAATGTCAAGATGGGTGTGACGTTACATCGTAACTAGGATAAGTCGAGCCCCATCATGCCATATTGGAATTCACGCGACATAACGAGCGCAACAAGATGCAGGTGGCAAGGTCATGCCGCGTCATAAGCTCAAGGCGTTAAGAAATATGGGGACAAACGACATGAGTCATACTGCCCCACCATCATGTCGTTCTACGACGTAAAGGGTAAGTCACTAATCAAGATCTGAAGTTAAACCATGTCGCGCCCTGCTCATATCGCCTCCAGCTAATGTCGAGTAAGCCAAACGAGATGAACCATGCCGTAGAAAATCATGTCACGTCGAGAACTCAGGATATCAAGTGGTTTATTAGAGCGGTATGGGTCATGTCGTCTGGCACCACGGGTCATGGCGTTTCTCTGCATAATTACGAAACTGCCACCTGGCCTGGAAATCTCCTATAAATACCCCCTCACTTCTTCATTTGAAGGGATCGAATCTTGAGACCACGAAGTGCTGCCGAAAATATTCCACAACAATTCTAACATCCATTCAACATCATAAATTGAAGATTAATCCATGGATCATGATCTCTATCAAACACATCCAAATGATTCAAGAGTTGAAGATTGATTGAGCAAGCCTATATGAAAGAGGGATTCCTTTCAATTCTACTGCATCTACATCAAATCTCCGCTGAATAATTCTCTTCTTAATCATCTTTAGTAGATTAAGTGTAATTCATGAGTAAGGGAGTGATAAAATTGATGTAAGAGAGAAGCTAATCTTGTAATCTTCTTATTGATAATGGAATCTCTTATGAAAGTGGATGTAAACCCTTATTGGGTTGAATCACTATAAAACCCGATGTCTTTTACCTATATTTCAATCGTTGTAAGGCTCCACTTTTCATTTTTGTGAGATGTTTCTTCACATTTTTGGTGTTTTGTCCAATTTTGGGGAACCCGCTGAATAAAACCCTTATTGGGTGAGACGTTTCTTTTTCTATTCTATTTATTTCCAAATACATCCTTTTATAATATCCTTTGATGTTATAAATATTCTCTTTACAAAATCCTTTGAATTTATAAACATTCCATTTTCAATATACGTTTTTGAAAATTCCCTTTTTATCATTCTGGTATTTCTTACGGTATTTAACATACCATATAACAGTGATAAATATTATCCAAACACACATAATCTACAACAGATGATATATCACATCATATATCACAATATATGAATAACAGTAAAATAAGTGTTGAGGAATCCAGTTGGATCACTCCAACCTGTTTCCCTGCATCCACAGATGTCACACAATATAATCCACATCAATTTCATTTCATCATGGAATATACTGTTAAACATGATCAATATTTGATTGTTGATTTTATATATATAACTATATCTATGTTTTCAATCAAATCTATTTAACAGTCCAAACAATTTACACAACAATCAATCATTATTTATCAAAAATAAAGTACAGTTTATAAAAATATAAACTGATCAGAGATAGTGAGTATTACTCACATTGGACGATCATCGTTAATAACGATAACCATTGCTTGATTCAGACAGACAATTTATTTTTCTATAAATTGTAACGAGCTCTGATTCACTCCCAGTCAGTTCCATTGGGTAGTGCCCGTCCATATGATTGTTTCGCTGAATTTCGATATCGTATGATAAAGATACGATGTAAACAATTTAATACAAATTTAAATTAAATAAAAACTTGAATTTCTATTTTCTAACGGGCCATACCCCTTTATAATTCCCCGGCCAATTACCCTTAAACCCAAACATGCCTGATTCCCTTTCTTCCCCAAACACAGGTCGCGACTTCAGTACGTTTTCAGCCGGCTATTTCCCTTCACATGAAATCCTTCATTCCTCAATAGAAATTCCAACAAGAAATACCCTTAAGATCTCTTTTCAATTCTCTTTCATCTCCACTCAATAAACTCCATCTCGACACCCTGGTTCCCGTCGCGGTTCTCAGCTCACCGCTGTGACATACAGTAAAAGCATTAACAAAATTTGTCACGGAACCACACCGAATCATCACACAAGGCACGGAACCACACCACGACCCCAAAAACAACCTCAAAAGCTTGAATCGATGCTTCTAAATCACCAAACCAATGAACCCTAGAACACTATTGATAATGTCGAACTCCAGAATATTTATTGCGTCGCTCAAAAAAGTTACCAGCTTGTAGCCCAAGCCATAATGAATCCAAATATGTATATAACTTGATTTATAGGAATTAATCCTAGTTGTTTTTGATTTTCCAACCTCCCATTTTTACTGTGTATATTTGTTAGAGGCTGGTGCGCATTTTCTTTTTGTTTTGAGGAGGATTAGGTCTTAAGGAATTGTAAGGGGGGTATTTATAGAAAAATTGGTTTTAGATATTTGTTGGAGATATTTTCAGATATTTTTTTTTTACTATTTTATATCAGCTTTTGCCTTCTAAAAATCCGTGTGATCACACACGATGTTCAAAAATCGCGAAAATGGTCATGTAGCTACAGTTTGACATTGCGGACCCAACGAAACTTGTTTCGTCGAGTTCCGACTCCGTTTGCACACACAGCGTATTTTTAAAGGTCAAATTATCGACTGTATTTCATATTAAAATTTCCAACGACCACATACTGACTCTAAAAATCACGGAAAATGAAATATAATAATAATTTAATATTGCGGATTCAATAAAATTAGTTTCGTCAAAAACGAAGGTCATTTGTAAAACTAGCTATTTTTAAAGCTCTAAATAACCCTTTTTAATATATAAATATATTTAAAAACAATTATATTTAATATTTAAAAATAAATATTATCGTATATATTCACAATAGAATAACATACAGCTCCAATTGGATTTATAACTCAATATTTCAAAATTCCCAGTTATATCGATATTCGATTTATATATAAAATCCTTTTATAATATAAATATATATATTTATAAATTTTAAAGGAATTCCATAGCGACTTTTCTAAAATTTGATTTGGACATAAATCAAAATCTACACAATGAAATCCCGAATTTTCTCTTTAACTAGAAAAACATACTTCACTAGCTCCGAACATTTTTTGTTTCATGGAAATCCAATTTAAAACAGACCCTGTATATTCAGTTGAAGTTTGAATCGCCAAATAGCGAACTGCCGCGCCATTTGGAGCTCAATTTTAATTATAATATAATCATACGTTCAAACTGTTGTTCAAATAATATATTCGTCATTCTAATTAAATTCTAAGCTGAATTTAATACTTTGAATTGTCCAGTTCACTTTATATTGTCAATTCACTATTTCTGATTATTTCAGATATTAAATATATGATTATATTATTTATATTAATTAAATATTCAATATAATTTAATTAAACAACTATTTTCACTATTTAAATAATTAAATAAATAAATTATTATCCGTAAAAATACGGGACGTTACATTCTTCCCCCCTTAAAATAATTTCGTCCTCGAAATTGCTAAGGTAGAAAACAAACCCTATTGACTGGTTAAAAATTATTTTTACTTCTTTAACTTCAGTTTCTACTGAACCAATTTAATTTCAATTAAATTATTAATTCATTTCTATTAATGAATATTTTCAAAAATCTTGAAAATTTTCTAACACCCGAAATTTCTGAAAAAGTTCGCCAGCACCTCCTTTCTATTGGTCAATCGGTACAACTACAACTCGCCTCTCTGGGCCTTCTCCATCCTAAAAGAAAATCAAATAGCCAAGCGGCTTGCCAATTCGGCTTGCCAATTCAGCTCATAAATCTAATGTTTATGCCAAATATAAACTTGTACCTTTTTGTCGGGCATATCAAATTTATCACTTCCATCTGTTGTTAATTCAGCATATACCAATGTCATCCCAATCAAACTCTAATCAATTCATTCTCAAACCAAATCATTCGCTTATACCAAAGTCGAATTTCATTTCAATATCGAGTTTCATTTCGATTCCAAACTCTTAACTCCACTAATCTGGTTCCATTTCAAATTTCGATCACATAAATCCAAATTTTTTGATAACATTCTAATCCAATTCATCTTCAATTTGCTTTTGCACATTTCAGTTCAATTTCCACTAAATTGGCTTTAATTCAATCTCAGTTTGCTTTTCCAAATTTCAATTCAATTTTGTTTTAATTCAAACAATATTCCTGGGAGTTTTAAACAGTTTACCATATCAAAAATCAAACTTTCCCTTTCAGGATTTTAAACAACTTGTCTTCTCAAAACAATTCAAAAATGAAAATCTTTGGTAGTAATCCGTCACTTAGAACTCGAAAATAAGCACTAACGATGTCGCGATTCATCATCACGGTTATTTTTCAGCTATCGAGTGAGTTCAATTATATCACTTTCAAAACCATATATAAACACTTCCATTTTGAAATTCATTTCAAAATACCATTTTCAATGCTTGTAAAACAATTTAAAATCTCCTAGGATTTTAAAATTCTCATATATTCAATTCAAATCCATTTACAAACACCTTACGAATTTCCAGGGTTTTAATTACAATTCTGATTTTAACTTCAGATTTAATTCATCTGATTCCACGCATTTCACTTATATGATTTCTGATTGGTTATTTACATAACCATTTAATTTATAATCTTACTCAATTATAATAGCAACCAATATATCCAATATATTATAATTCCAACATGTATATTTTCTCTATATCAAAATATACTTTGGGTAAAATTATTTTCATTTAACCTCTTTTCAAAACATATCGTGTTGACCCATCGTATTCAAGAGTTTATAAACTCCTACCGATACAGTAGATCAAACTGATCGACCAGAACCCATAAACAACTCAACCAATAAATCTCCACAATATAAAACCATTTTTATATCAAATAACAAATACGTTCATTCGTATATATATACTCAACTCAATCTAGGGTATGGCTAACCCCATCTCTACTAAGTCATGCCACAGGGCCAAGGTAATAACTTAACATTCAGCTCTGATACCACTGTAACAACCCAGGAAATTTGGTAGGATTTTCAGCCCTCCCTCGTCCCCCAAGGCAGAGGGCTAACCTCCCCTTGTGCCTTATAGAGGTACCCCAACTCCATGCTTTACAGCCAACCTCTCGACTCGACCAACCCGCTATATTGCAGGGCCTGTAGGGGTAAGAGTCTCCCGTTCGCCACCAAACCGCGAAGCGAGAACCCCCTATCAGACGTACCAGTTAAGCAAGATGGACTGGTGTAAGTAAACTCAAATCATTTGAAACAAAGGATAATCATAAGACCAATCCACACATAAACACGGATGGCTTTTACCTTATGATAACCCAAAATATTTCTAAAATGATACTTGTCTGATATGATAATAATGTCTAACACAAATAATGTCAAACTAATAGAAATGCTTGCTTCTAACATTCTACATATATAATATACAATCAAAACCGTGGGCTCTTATTTGGGGAATGAATTCCAACTATGACAAGGTATGGATCCACCTTCCGCTCAGTGTACTCTAGAAGCGATACACTGGAGTTCAACAAGAACATCTTGCAACTCGACCACACATGACCGACCACTCATTTCGCCTGAGTGTATCGAATATATTGTCACCTTACATTTTGTAAACCAACATAACCGTTCATGGGAGATACATAATTGAAAGAAGTAACAAATATGAATATTCCCCAGATGGTGACAATATACCCTACATGGGTGCGGCCCACTTAGCCATGCTGCTTGCCCGATTTCTGTCATTTCCCAGTTGATGAGGCTCGAGATCAAAACGTATCTTTTAATAGATCAATCGTCCATTTACTTCGAATGCCACATCGTCATACCCATTAAATCACAAATTGATTTCTCCAAAAATACTACGGGTATAAGCTAAGAGAAACGAATTCCTCTGCCACCAATGTAAATACATTTGAAACGATCAACTTACGTGATCTACCAGATATACTCTGCCAAACATTCGTCCATTCAAGTTGTCCTGCGACTGGACAAACTGGAGGCACTATTCCGTACACCCATCCTAGGCAATCTCTACCTAGGACTTATACAACAGCCCTTGCACTTTACTCCGTCTTCAATTTGTCTTTGATCTATTTGATTCAAAACCCTAACGTCCATACAGAGTGGTTCTTTGGATAAGAATCCAACCGGTCTCTCCGTATTAATGACGGAAAAATGGTCAAAACTTTGATAGTCTGTGGTTTAACTATCAAAGAAAAACACATGTGCAAACAACGATATTATTTCCAGATGGAAATTTTATCGATCAATCATCATTTAAATTTTATCTCTTTAGTTCATTAATTTACTTATCTCTTGTTCCCATATATTCTAAATTCTTATTTTCTATTATCAGAAAACATTTGTAATTATTATTTGGAAAACATTTCCAAAACTCCTTCATTGGATTTAAACTGATGTTTAAATCAAACATCGCCATGCCAACACAAACCATTTCACTCATTAACTAAATTCACTTAACCATCATTCACTATTAAACCTTACCATTCCTTAGTTAAGAACGAAGTCAATCAAGTTGGGGTATAATTACCTCTCAGACCTTAACTGAACAACATTTTAACTTCGAAATAATCAAAGTTTATCTTTTAAATCTTTAACAAACTTCCTTGCATAACTCTCTTTCGAATAAATCTCTGTTCGATAACTCTTTCCTTCGAATAAACTATATTCGATAGTCTCTCTTCTTCGAATAACCTATATTCGAATAACTCTATTCAATTAACACTATTCGATTAACTCTAATCGATTTACTCTTATCAGTTAGCTCTACTTGATTGACTCAATTCTATTAACTCTATTTGATTAACTCTATTGGTTTAACTCTATTTGATTTACCCTACTGGATTAACTCTATTCAATTAACTCTAACTAATTTACTCTTATCAATTAACTCCTTTCGAATAAACTATATTCAACTAACTCCTTTCGAATAACTAATATTCGATTAACTCCTTTCGAATAACTAATATTAGATAACTCCTTTCGAATAACTAATATTCGATAACTCCTTTCTATAACTAATATTTGATAACTCCTTTCGAATAACTAATATTCGATAACTCCTTTCGAATAACTAATATTCGATAACTTCTTTCGAATAAATAATATTCGATAATTTCTTTCGAATAACTAATATTCGATAATTTCTTTCGAATAACTAATATTCGATAATTTCTTTCGGATAACTAATATTCGATAATTTCTTTCTCTATTCGAATAAACTATATTCGATTAATTCTCTTATTCGAATAACCTTATTCGATGACTCTTTCTTCGAATAAACTAACTCTAATCCGACTAACTTAATTCAATTAACTCTATTCGAATAACAAATATTCGACTAACTCTTGTTCGATTAACTCTACTCGAATAACTCTAGTTTGATTTAACTCTAATCGATTAACTCTAACTGATTAACTCTAACTGGTTAACTCTAACTCTAATCGATTAACTCTAACTCTAATCGATTAACTCTAACTCTAATCGATTAACTACTCTAACTCATTTTGATTAACACATTTTGATCAACTCCTTTGATTAACTCTACATCCATATTCAGTTTCAAATGTCGATGTTGAAATCAATTCTTACTTCTCTATATAAGCCATGACTTATATATTTTATTTATCCAATGATAAATATTTTATTTAATTTGTAAAATATTATTTATAAATTAATCTTCTCAATCTGTTGGTTACAACGGATTCTATTTAAAATCTTTGCTTTAAATCCATATCATGTTATACTCGTGTGCGAAGCACGGGTCTAAACTTTCCTGATGTAAAATTCTATTCATTTGCCAAATATTTCCTTATATGACATTCTTTTCATTTCCCAATAAATCCCTTTTATAACTCTACTTATTTCCTAAATAAATATTTCCTTTTCATAACTCTATTTTATTTTCTAAATAAATATTCCCTTTTTAATTCTATTTGTAAACGTTTTACAAATATCTCCTTTTTAAATCAATTTGTAAATGTTTTACAAATACTCCCTTTTCAATTCCATATATTTATTTTCTAAATAAATATTTCTTTTCCTGTTTGTTTCACAATATTTTCCTTTTATATTTGTTTTACAAATATTTTCCTTTTATAACTTATCCTTCGATTTTATAATTATTTTCTTTTAAAAATCCTTTTCCTTTAATATATAAAATCCATTGATTTCATAAGAAACCCCTTTTTTATTTTCCAACTATTTATTTTTTCTATTTGTTTTACAAATATTTCTTTTTCTATTTTATTTATTTCTAAATACATCCTTTTATAATATCCTTTGATGTTATAAATATTCTCTTTACAAAATCCTTTGATTTTATAAACATTCCATTTTCAATATATGTTTTTGAAAATTCCCTTTTTATCATTCTGGTATTTCTTATGTTATTTAACATACCATATAACAATGATAAATATTATCCAAACACACATAATCTACAATAGATTATATATCACATCATATATCACAATATATGAATAACAGTAAAATAAATGTTGAGGAATCCAGTTTGATCCCTCCAACCTGTTTCACTACATCCACGGATGTTACACAATATAATTCACATCAATTTCATTTCATCATGAAATATACTGTTAAACATGTTCAATATTTGATTGTCGATTTTTATATATATAACTATATCTCCGTTTTCAATCAAATCTATTTAACAGTCCAAACAATCAATACACAACAATCAATCATTATTTATCAAAAATAAAGTACAGTTTATAAAAATATAAACTGATCAGAGATAGTGAGTTTTACTCACATTGGACGAACATCATTAATAACGATAACCATCGCTTGATTCAGACGGACAATTTATTTTGCTATAAATTGTAACGAGCTCTGATTCACTCTCAGTTAGTTCCATTAGGTAGTGCCTATCCATACGATCCTATCGGATCTTGTTTCGCTGAATTTCGTTATCGTATGATAAAGATATGATGTAAACAAATTAATACAAATTTAATTTAAATAAAAACTTGAATTTCTATTTTCTAACGGGCCTTACCTCTTTATAGTTCCCCGGCCCATTACCCTTAAACCCAAACCCGCCTGAGTCCATTTCCTCCCCAAACACAGGTCGCGACTTCGGTACATTTTCAGCCGGCCATTTCCCTTCACATGAAATCCTTCATTCCTCAACAAAAATTCTAACTAGCAATACCCTTAAGATCTCCTTTCAATTCTCTTTCATCTCCACTCAATAAACTCTATCTCGACACCCTGGTTCCCGTCCCGGTTCTTAGCTCACCGCCGTGACATCTAGTAAAAGCATCGACAAAATTTGTCGTGGAACCACACCGACTCATCACACAAGGCGCGAAACCACACTAGAACCCCGAAAACAACCTCAAAAGCTTGAATCAATGCTTCTAAATCACCAAACCGATGAACCCTAGAACACTGTTGATAACGTCAAACTCCAGAATAGCTATCGCATCCCTCAAAAAGGTTACTAGCTTGTAGCCCAAGCCATCATGAATCCAAATATATATATAACTCGATTTATAGGAATTAATCCTATTTGTTTTTTATTTTCCAACCTCCCATTTTTACTGTGTATATTTGTTAGAGGATGCGGCGCATTTTCTTTTTGTTTTGAGGAGGATTAGGTCTTAAGGAATTGTAAGGGGGGTATTTATAGAAAAATTGGTTTTATATATTTGTTGGAGATATTTTTAGATATTTTCTTTTTTACCATTTTGTATTGGTTTTCGCCTTCTAAAAATCTGTGTGATCACACACGATATTCAAAAATCGCGAAAATGGTCATGTAGCTACAGTTTGACATTGCGGACCCAACGAAACTGGTTTCGTCGAATTCCGACTCCGTTTTCTCACACAACGTATTTTCAAAGGTCAAATTATCGACTATATTTCATATTAAAATTACCACGGCCACATACTAACTCTAAAAATCATGGAAATTGTAATCTAACAATAATTTAATATTGCGGATCCAACAAAATTAGTTTCATCGAAAATGAAGGTCGTTTGTAAAACTGGCTATTTTTAAAGCTCTAAATAACCCTTTTAATTATATAAATATATTTAAAAACAATTAAATTTAATATTTAAAAATAAATATTACTATATATATTCACAATAGAATACCATACAGCTCCAATTGGATTTATAACTCGATATTTCAAAATTCCCAGTTATATTGATATTTGATTTATATATAAAATCCTTCTATAATATAAATATATATTTATAAATTTCAAAGGAATTCCATAGCGACTTTTCTAAAATTTGATTTGGACATAAATCAAAATCTACACAATGAAATCCTAATTTTTCTCTTTCACTAGAAAAAAATACTTCATCAGCTCCGAACGTTTCTTGTTTCATGGAAATCCGATTTAAAACGGACCCTGTATATTCAGTTTAAGTTCGAATAGCCAAATAGCGAACTGCCGCGCCATTTGGAGCTCGGTTTTAATTATAATATTAAATACTTTAAATTGTCCAGTTCACATTATATTGTCAATTCACTATTTCTGATTATTTCAGAAATTAAATATATTATTCTATTATTTATATTAATTAAATATTCAATATAATTTAATTAAACAACCATTTTCACTATTTAAATAATTAAATTAATTAATTATTATCTATAAAAATACGGGTCATTACACTGAGTTTACTGGTAATGTTCATGTGTGAATCAGTGATTTTCTGGACTGTGTGTGGGGATGACTGACGGTGCGTGTGGAGGAGGAGTGTGAATTGGAGAAGTCTGCGTTGGACTTAGAAGGACTGGAGGAAGTGAGAACACATTCTATGAACGGTGGGCTTGGTTCTGGTTTTGCGTGGTGAAGGGAGATGGTGATTATGGGTAACGCTAATGCGGCACTATTATGGGTTTAATGCTGGAGTTGGAGTGTATTCAATGGGGAAGGAGCATTTATCATTTGCGGTTTGGGTATGATTTGAATGGGAAATGGCTTTTCAAAGTGGAGCTGGGTATGTTAGAAGCTAGAGCGCGCCACTTCGGCGTGGTGGTTGAAGGCATTTGAGAGAGAAGTTTGTCTTGGCACTGGCATTCACATGCGTGAGGACATGTACACTCACATGTATAGGAAGTTCAAAAATTTGAGGAGAATGGGACTGGGAAGTGGGAGATTAAAACGTAAGTTAGCTTGTAGTTGGATTTGTGGAGATGCATCGATGTTGCATGAAATTTCTAGTGAAACACGGTAGTAAAAAGAAACAGTTGTTCCTTTAGTAGCACAGGAGTTCCAATGGTCCAGTTGGGATCGAGTTGTATGCTAAGGGTACAAGTTGCTAGAGATATTTACGACAAGAGTTTTGACGATTTATTTGTGATGCTCAATGGATGGTGGACGAGGAACGGGATTTATGAATAACGGCAATGGAAAATGCAAAGTAGAAAGTCATGTTTCATTCATGAAGAAGAAGATGGGTTTTTATTCTGAAAAACAAGATCCATTGGGAACGTATGGACGAGGGCTACACCATGCAACTGATTTGGAATGATTCGGAGCTCGTCTAACGCCTAATCAGATCAATGACTGTTAATCGTTCTTTAACGATTAACAAGAAAGGCGAGTAGCCTCACTAACTCTGTCCAGTTTTATAATTTTATAAATGTTATTTAATATTGATAAAAATGATTGAATGTTGTGTGTGATGGTTGTTTGGATGAAATGGTACGTATAGTTATTTATACAAATCGTTAGTTAAATATGGATTATAAATATTATATTTCATATTAATATGAAATAAATGTTGATTAACATCTGTGGATGCAGGGAAAAAGGTTGGAGGAATCCAACTGGATTCCTCAATAATTATATTGTTGTTTTTCATATATTGTATTATATGATGTGACGAATAATCTATGGTTGATTATTGTGTGTTTGAGATGTTTTTAATAAACAATATTGAACTGAATTAATTTGTATTAAAATACCGAAAAATATATTTGAATATATTGGAAATGAAATGAAGATTTTAAAATGGGATTTCTATTTTTAAATAGAAATGGAATTTCGATTAGTTAGAATATAATAACTTGTTTTTTATTGTATAAAAATAAGTAATTTGATTTATAAACGATGTTCATGAACGAAGCAAATGATTATTATTAAATAGTTTTACGAACATAAATTCAAGAAAAGAATTTATTTATAAAGGAAATGGAAATCGTTTAGAAAGAAAACGATGAAATTATTTCGATATTCGAAATGGGAATAGAATTGAAATAAATCAATAAGGATTTGTAATTTAAATTCGACGATGTCGAATGTTATTAAAATGATGTATTATTATAAATTATATATTATATAACCCAATAATTGGCAAGATAGTTAATATAGGCTTTAAAACAAATAATTAGTAATTTAATAGGTAACCGAGATTAAGTTATAAACTTGATATTTATTTAACAAGAAGTTGATTTATAAACGGAGTATACGGAGTAAAATAAGAATATGAATTTATAAAAGAACTAGACAGAAGGGATTTTAAACTATAATGGAAATATTTATTTAAATCAAGATTTGATTTAATAAAATGAGTCTTGTTTTCTCTGAATGAATAATATTCACATTTTAATGTGAATAATGGTTTAGAAGAAAACGTTTTGCATATTTAAATGGAGTAAAGGAAATTTGAAACTAACTAGAGACTAGTTAACTTGAATGGCTTTCAGGGGATTGATCTATTGTTGGTTTCGACTTTCGGGGTTGATAGTTATGGAATTGTTCTTTTACTAATTTACAGTTAGTGACTAATGGATAGAGAAGAGTAATGGTGCGCGATAAGAAATGGAAGTGTTCTTTGATATTAATAAGATATATTTTCTGAAATATAGAATATAAATAGTTTAAATTAAATGGAAACGTTTTTCCAAGAAATCATGAGAGGCTAAGCGAGTTGGACAATTATTTTGGAAATTGGGAAATGAAATGAATACGACCGTTGTTTGTACACATGTTTTACTTTGATAGTTAAATCGCTGACTATCAAAGTTTTTGACCATTTCCGTTGTCAATACGGAGAGATTAGGATCAATATTATTATCTGAGAACCACTCTCTATGGGGATTATCATTTCGAATCAAATATATCGAAGACAATTAAGACGGAGTTTATGCAAGGGTTATTCTGGTGATCCTAAGTAGAAATTGCCTAAGATGGATTTACAGAATAATGCCTTCGGGTTGGCCAGTCCTAGGACAATTTGAATGGACGAATGTCTGACAGAGTATATCTGGTAGATAGCGTAAGTTGATTGTTTCAAACGTATTTACGTTGGTGGCGGAGGAATTCGTTTCTCTTAGCTTATACCCGTAGTATTTTTGTGGAAATCAATTTATGATTCAGCGGGTATGACGATGTGGCATTCAAAGTAAATAAAGGAGTGATCTGTTAAAATATACGTTATGACTTCAAGCCTCATTAACTGGAAAAATGACAGAAATCGGGCAGGCAGCATGGCTAAGTGGGTCGCACCCAAGTAGGGTATATTGTCACCATCTAGAGAATATTCATATTTGTTACTCCTTTCGCTTATGTATCTTCCAGGAACGGTTATGTTGGAATACCAACCATACGGTGGTAATATATTCGGAACATTCAAGCGAAATAAATGGTCTATTATGTGTGGCCGAGTTACAAGATATTCTTATTGAACTCCAGTGCATCGCTTCTAGAGTACACTGATCGAAAGGTAGTTCCATACCTTGTCATAATTGGAAATCCATTACCCAATAAGAGCCAACGGTTTTGATTGTATATTATATATGTAGAGCGTGAGATGAAAACATTCTGCTATATTTCTAAGTACTTGTATTAAATGCTATTATAACATCAGAGAAATATTATTTTAGAAAATATTTTTGGTTATCGTAAGGTAAAAACCGTTTGTGTTTATGTGTGGATCGGTCTTATGATTATCATTTCCTTTAAATGGATTTTAAAAGTTAAACCAAGTGATTAGAGTTTACTCACACCAGCCACATGACTGACCTAGAGTTTATTTTGTGTTGTTTCCCTAAACACTTGGGTGCCCAAATTTTTATGGGCAATCAAGTGGTCGGGATTTTTCAGATATCCTTGGAGGAGCTTGGAGCAGGAGGCTTCAACATTAGTTTGTATATAGTATATTCCCGCTATGATGTTATGTATTATGCTGGTGTGTATATACAATTATAATTTTGTATTTCCAAAGTTGTTATAAAAGATATTTATTCGTTCCGCTGTGAGATTCGTGTGTACTATGATTCTGTTATGTTGTGATCTTCTTCTTCTTCTATTCTAACTTTCTTTCTTCAATTTCTCACCCTCTAACTTCTTTCAATTAATGATCCAGTATTTCTGTTGTTTGAATAATCGACATGGTATGTTGTGTCGATTTTCGGAGTTGAAAATTCTTGGGTTGTTACAATGGTATCAGAGTTGAAGTTTAAGTGGTTGCCTTGGCTCTGTGGCATAACTCAGTAGAGATAGGGTCAGTAATACCCTAGATTAAGTTGAGTGTATATATATGAGAGGGCGTATTTGTAGATTGTATAAAAATGGTTTTAAATTGTGCAGATTTATTGGTTGAGCGGCTTATGAATTCTGGTTAATGATGGGCACCACAACGTCGACAAGGATTTCTAAACGCTTGAATACGATAAATTGGCATAGTATGTTTTGAAAAAATGGTAAATAATTTACCTAAAATTATTTTTGATATAAAAAGATATATATATATATATTAGAATTATTATGATATATTGTATGTGTTGGTTATTTTTATATTCGAATAAGATTATAATTAAGATTGTTATATATATAATCAATCAGAATCATATAAGAGCATATATAAATTCAAATGAACTAAATCTAGATTTAAACCAGAATTGAGAATAAGACTCTGGAAAATTGGAAAAATGTTTGTTAATCATTTTGAATTTAATATATGGAAATTTTAAGACCCTGGGAAAATTTTGAAATATTTTCCAAGTGTTGAAAAGATATTTTTGAAGTAATTTCAAAAAGGAAGTGTTCAAAAATGGTTATGATTGCGATATATTATTGAACTCACTTCGGTTGCTAGAAAATAATTTCAATGATGATCCAGACATCATCGATGTGATTTTCGAGTTTCTAAGTGACAGATTACTACCAAAGATTTTGTTTTTGAATTATTTTGAGGAAATAAGTTGTTTAGAAATTCAAATGTTTTGAATTGTTATTATTATATATGATCTCAAACTGAATTGAAATAAAAACCCAAGAATTTGAATTTTTAAATTAAATTTAACTTATGAAGTTTAATAGTATTGAACTCGTAAAAGTGAATAAATAAATTAGAATTTAACTTAATCTAAGTTGAATAAAAATTGGATTGGACTAGAGATAATCTGAAATGGAATTGGATTATTGAATCAGAATGTGAAATCGAGTTTGGAACTGGAGTTTGAAACGGAATTCGATTTGGATACAAGCAAACGACTAGATTTGAAGATAAGTTGATTGGATATGAATTGGAAGTGCATTTGTATGTATTGAAGGGGTATAAAATTGAAGAGATAAAGTTGAATGCCTTACAAAAAGGTACAAGTTTATATTATACTAAGTAGGAGATTTATGAGCCAGTTTGGCAAGCCACTTAGCTGTTTGATTTTCTTTTGGGTTGAAGAAGGCCTAGAGAGGTGAGTTGTAATTGTACCGATTGGGCCGTACAAAGGAGGCGCTGGCGAAATTTTTTGCAAATTTAAAATGTTAGAAAATTTTCAGAATTTTTGGAAATTTTCATAAATAGTAATAAATTAATATTTTAATTGAAATAAGTTAGTTCAGTTGAAACTGAAATAGAGGAATAAAACAAAAGATTTTAAAATACTTAATGGGGTTAGTGGCATTTTTCCTACCTTAGAAATTTCGGGGATGAAATTCTTTTTAAGAGGGAGAGTGTGACGACCCCAAAACCCCGTACGACGGTGTCAAGGGTAATCTTTGGAATATAACATATAAACAGATAATAGCAGAACAGAATTAAATAAATACACCAGATAATGTACACATAATACACTGGATAAACAACAACATCAGAGTTACACAGTATACAGGATCATACTTAGTACAAATACAGTTCAGCTATACATAAATGTCTACAGCGGAAAACAAACATAATATGCACAATAGGAGCTGAACAACATAAAAAGAGATAAATGATAGAATCCATCTTCAGCTCCAGCTATCTAGAAAGAGCATGCTAAAACCTGAATACAAGGCTGCCCGTGTAGAAAGAGGGGCACCCGAGTTTGCAAGTGAAACAAACTACGAGTCAGTCATGGGACTGGTATGAGAAATCTACTCAACACATTTTATAATATGGCTAATCACAGGACCACGCCACTTTCGCGGAACGGGTTTACTCCATTGGATTGCCAGTGCTTTAAAACAAGTAAATCTTTTAAACATCGCAATGCATTTTATAAAAATGAAGCCGATATAAGACTCAAGTCCCATCACACAATGCAACGCAAACCAAAGGATAGAGTTTTACCTTATATCGACCAAGATATGCTTAATCCGTGTAAAGTAAAAACACTTAAAATGTAAACTTCGTTGTTTAATTCTTAATCAGACTCCAATTGTAAAATAGTAAGAGAACGATTCCCTAGGTATTAACCCCGAAGGCCGAAACCAACATCAGACCAATACCCAGGAAACCACCCATCTTAGCTCGTTTCCAGTTAGTTTCTAATTTTATATACAATCATAAATATCAATCACAGACGGCATTAATGCCCCCATATCACTATGTCGCCATATATAGGTATACAATCAAAATCGCACATGTCGTATTTGAAAATTGGATTTCCATCATGAACCAAGGCAAAAGATAGTCCTTACCGAATTCGAGACTGTCTAGCCCGAGCCTCAGGACACAGACTCAGGTGGGCCCTAGGATCGTCAGGGCTGGTTCACCGATGTGGATTAAAATGCCTGATCACTGCGTTTCCCTGCACTTTGGGGCGTAAATGAGCCAATGAATGACTCTATCAGTCCCGGATTGACCGATATATCTGAGGCGCCTCGCAACAGCAACAAACACACAGGTGAAAATAATATAAATGTCAGCCAGTTTAAGCACTGACACCACCTCTAGATAGAAGGAAACGCATGCCCTCCCTGAGGTCCTTTCCCGTTTCTGGTTCATACCGGGTTGTGAGGCTCGCGAATTCACATTATACACAAAGCTATGCCACACAGGCCGTGCTTTGATCATCAACCACAAGACTTTGCTTTTCAACAGAAGCCTTGATCACTGCATCTTAGCATGCCATACATGCAATTCACACCATGCAATTGATGGCTATCAATCACATAGAATGAATTCCAATGTCAGACACACAGTCCATTTACAAGTCCGTTCTGGGTCTGAACAAAACCGGAGGCACTATATACCTCGCATACCCATCGATCTCCACGTACGTCTGGACGATCACCACTCATTATCCATATTTCGGAATGCCTCCCAATCAGGACATTAGTTATCATCCAACCGAGGTGAAGGTCTCCGGTCTTCAACCACCGTCTTCATCATCGACTTCTTATCGTCGACTCAGTTATTCAGAATGGGATAAACCCGGTCTTTCTGAGCAACTCGCGTATATAATTAACAAGTGCTACAAAAACACGACATACGCCTTATTCCAATTCATTAGTCACTAACCGTAAATTAGTAAGAGAACGATTTCCCAAATATTAACCCCGAAGGCCGAAACCAACATCAGATCAAAACCCAGGAAACCATCCGACTTAGCTAACCTCAGTTAGTTTACAAATTTCACATTCAACCATCAAATATTCAATAAACCAGGTAAATTCGGTTTACTTCCATTCCATATCGTTTATAATATTTTATAATGATTTATCGCTATTTTTATTTAATTAAAAATAGCCATTTCATTCAAATGACGCTTCGGGCCATAACGCGGCTGTGGCGCTGTTTTTCTTTGGATTTTATTTACACATATCTGAAAATTTATCCGTTGGATCTTCACAAATTTCATATCATTAGATAGATCTTTTCAAGACGAATCTAACGGTTTCAGTTTTGGGAAAATCCGACGGTCGGATCTCCCGGTACGCTCGTTTGAAGTTTCGATTTCAAAATACGAACTGCAGCGTCGTTATTCGATTTAGTTTGATTATATTTACATACATATATATATATATATATATATAATCGATTCTGGTGCTGTTTTTCTTCAGATTTGAATTAAACATTCCAGACAATCCAACCGTTGGATCTTCAAAAAGTTGGTGTTGTTGGAAAGATATTTCCAAAGCGAACCCAGCGGTTTCGGTTTCGGGAAAATCCGATGGTCGGAACTCCCGCACTAATCGTTTGAAATCACGGTTTCAAAACACGAACTACAGCTTCGTTATTCGATATATTTTAATTATATATATATATATATATACACAAATATAATCCATTCTTCGATTTCAAAACCATATTCTTTTCATACATTTGATAAAAATGATATTTTTATCCAACAGGCTTTTATTTCAACAATTCACTATTTTTAACAATTCATGTATATAATAAAAGTGTGATTTTTATTGTAAAGCCATTGATTTCAAAACAAAACTATTTTATATAATTCATATAGATGATAAAAATATGATTTTTATTATAAAACAATTTATTTCAAAACACGACTATTTTATATAGTCCATATAGATGATAAAAATATGATTTTTATTATAAAACAATTTATTTCAAAACATGAATGTCGTTCAACACATGAATTTCTATTCAACACATGAATTTCTATTCAACACATGAATTTCTATTCAACACACGAATATAGTTTCAACACATGAAAATAATTCTAACACATGAATATTATTGAAAATTTCGGCAGCATAACGGCAGGGTAGTTAAAACCGGGTCCGTCCCTAGTACGGCTCCTCGCTCTACCTTAGAGCCTCGCAACTTTTGATAATAGGGATTTCATGCATCTAGTTCGCACGCAGGCAGCATGTATATTTTTTTTCTTTTCCACAAACTAATCCTATGTGTTTTCAACCAAATAATTCTCAACCATAAACGGGTATTTTTCAACCACAATCAATCAATTTCAACCACAAACAATTCTAATTAACCACTCGTTATCAATCAATTTTCACACCAATCACAACCAATAAATTTCGTCCATGGTTTGTGGACGAGGGGCGTGTATATATATATATATATAAGTATATTTCACTTCTATTTCAACACATATATAATTTTTACAACGCATATATAACTTATACATTGAACGTACAACTTATACAACGCTTATACATGAGGTGTACAACGCATATATAACTCATAATTCAAATATATAATTTATACATCGTCATTTCCATATCGTTTATAATTCAGAAATCTCACATTGGGTTCCACTCCACCAAAAATAGCAGAAGGCTCAGAAGAATATCCGATCTCTTCTAGAATGTAGAAGACGTCCACACGAGTCCACTGTCTCTTGTTTCACTGAATTTCGTCAACATAGCAAAAAGATATGATTTTTACAAGTTTGTAACGGTTTTAAAGTGTTAAAACTGTTTTAAAATAACAAGGTCGTACCTCAGCTGAAAGGTTCGAAGCTAGGTTTCGATTTTACTCGAAATCCGTGAAGCTTGAAGAGGATCGGGCTATGCAGTGTCGAAAGGGGAGGAGTGGCGCTCAGGAGCCGGGGGGAGTCGGTCAGTTCGACGGTCGGAGGAGGGTACGGCGGCGGCTTGTAGTCTCTGACTTCGGGGACCCGTAACTCGATGAATACCCAACGATAAAATCCAATCCCTATATGGATGTGAATCTCGTCTCAAGCTCTTCAAAATCTTCAACTGGAGGAGGGACTGATTTTGCTTATAGAGGGAGAAAATGAAGAGAGAAGGCAGGGAGCCTTTTCAGCCGTGCGCGACTTTGATTACGGGGAGAGGGAAACTGATGTGGCCCAATGATATTTTTTTATATTTATAAATTTTAAAAATCCAAAAATACCCCTTATCTCATACGAACTCCAATCCAAACCCAACGACTGTCGTCCCCAGCTAAATACCCTCATTCCGAACACAATGGGATATATTTCGTAGGCCCATTCAACTGTTTCAGTCAGTTTTCCTTCAAATTAAAATATAAAACATTCAATATTTGATTTGAACGTACATTTCAATTTTCCAGGGCCACAAACTGATTCAAAAAATTCCAGAAAAATAAATCTAGCTATGTTTTGATGATACAGTCCCAACAAAACTAGTTTCGTCGAATTCTGAGACCGTTTGAAAAATGGCCCTTTTTTGGTCGATCCAATTTAATAAAAATCGACCAAACACATTTTCCTTTGCCACGCTCACATACTAGCTTCAAAAATTATGAAATTTGAAACCTAGCAATATTTTGACATTCCGGGCTATATAAACTCTATAGCGACCTTTCTGAAAATTCTGAGGTTGTTTGCAAAATGGCCATTTTCACGGGCTATATAAACTCTATAGCGACCTTTCTGAAAATTCATTTGGCCATAACTTTTGCTTCCCGCTACGAAACTTCGATTTTTCAGATTCGTTAGAAAGATATTCACTAACAGATTTAAATATTTCTGGTTGCACTAAAATCCATCTTAATTTGCACCCGGTACAGTCAGTCAAAGTTTGAATTGAAATTTCGAAACTACCGCGCCATTTCAGGCCTTGTTTATAATTAGGAATAATTATATTCATTTTCAAATGTCGATTCAAACTTACTTTTCGTCGTTATTATTTAAAATATTTATTTTAAATATTTTAAATTCACTAAAATAGCCAAATTAAAATTTTCAAACTGGTTCAAATTTTCCGGGTTGTTACAGAAAGAATGCAACGTTTCGGAATTTTTGAGATATAATAATTAATTAATTTTATTATTATAATATATTGGTTCGATAATTTAACAAATATTTCAAACATTTAATTATCGATAAATAATGTGATAATATATTTATTTCTGAAATAGTCGGAAATGACTAAATTGGCAATATTGTGAGAATTGGGTAATTTAATAAATTCAATTTAGTCCAGAATTGAATTTTATTAATGAATATATTATTTAAACGATAGTTGAACGTATTAGTTATAATATAAAATTATAATCGAGCACATAAGGTCGCGGCAGTTCATAATATTACGATTTGAACTTCAACTGAGTGTATAGGATTCGTTATTAGTCGGATTTCTTTGAAACAAAAAACGTTTGAATCTATTGAATAGTATTTTTCTAATGGAAGAGAAAAATGGAGATTTCGTATTATAGATTGTAAGTTATGTCCAAATCAAATTTTCAAATAGTTGCTATGGAATCGTTTATAAACCATAACGATATATTTAATTTTAATTAAATATTGGCTTCGAATTTAGACAGGATCTTTGAGACGTAGGTATAATTTAATTTTTAGAATTTTTCCGTAATTTTTATTTTGGAAAATAAGAAACTTTTTATTTGGATTATTTTACACCCTATATCAGCATTTTGGAACTTCACAAAATAAGTTAACTTGTCTATATTTTTATATATTCGAGATCATGACACATTACTCGTCACAACAGTATTTTTATTTTTGTCCTTAGTGACTCGTATGCGGTAATTCGGTTTAATTACTTCATGTGCAAGTTTAGTGAAATAAAAATGAAATACAAGTTTTATATATAATATTAAAATTCCTTAACTCCTAAGGCTCGTACATCATCCCTTCAATCACGCAGAAAAACCATGTATTTTCAATTTGCGGCAGCCCATCCTATATGACCTATATTTTTACTTAGGGGTCAAGAAATATGCACATATCTTCCAAATATTTGAACCAATTTTTCAACTATTACTTCATTGAGAAGTAAAGCATTATTTAAAGGACAATGGGTACCCACGTTCATTTTCTTAGCCTAAAAGTAAAGTGGTTACTTAACAATGTAGTAAATCAAACCAGTATAAATAACACAACAAGCACCCATTCACTTTTCCTCCTTTCAGTACATTTTACACTCAAACAAAGGAGCCATAAACTCATTCATTCGTATTTTTCCTTGCGCATTGATATGTACATAAAGGGATAAAATAAAATATAAAGAAAAGTGAAAGCAAGCTTTAGAGTTCGAATAGGTATCATATGAGATGTTATACGAGCAATTATACTTGGTCTATTGTTCGACGAGGGAAGGAGATCTCAACGTTGGGTTCTGGGTGGGTACTGGACGCAGGAGTGTTGATGGAGAAGCATGCAACAAAGTAGTAATGGAGGTTTTCTGCTCAAGATCTGTTCCTCGTGTACAGTGTTCAAGCGGTGATGTTACAAGTTGTATTTATGGAGGAGAACGTTGAACTATGTGCTTACGGGTTGGTGGCGAAGGGGGCATTACGGGAAGCAACTGAGGAAATGAGGTTTGTTTTAGCGTTGAAAAGGAGCAGAAGCTCTCGGTTTTTAGGGAATGAGATGAAGGAGCTCGGCATGCAGAGTTTACTGATAATGTTCGTGTGTAAATCGGTGATTTTTTGGACTGTGCGTGGGGATGGCTGATGGTGCGTGTGGAGAAGGAGTGTGAATTGGAGAAGTCTGCGTAAGACTTGGAGAGGACAGGTGGAAGTGAGAACACGTTCTATGAACGGTGGGCTTGGTTCTGGTTTTGTGTGGTGAAGGGAGATTGTGAGTATGGGTGACGCTGCGCAGCACTGTTATGGGTTTCATGCTGGAGTTAGATTGTATTTAATTGGGAGGGAGCATTTATCTTTTGTAGTTTGGGTATGAATTGAATGGGAAATGGCATTTCAAAGTGGAGTTGGGCGTATTAAAAGCAAGATCATGCCACTTTGGCGTGGAGGTTGAAGGCATTTGAGAGAGAAATTTGTTTTGGCACTGGGATTCACATACATGAGGACATGTACACTCACATGTACAGGAAGTTCAAAATTTTAAGTAGAATGGGACTAGGAAGTGGGAGATTAAAACGTGAATTAGCTTGTAGTTGGATTCGTGGAGATGCATTGATGTTGCGTGAAATTTCTGGTGAAACATGGTTGCTCCTGTAGTAGCACTGGAGTTCCATTGGTTCAGATGGGATCAAGTTGTATGCTAAGGGTATGGGTTGCTAGAGGTTTTGACGACAAGAGTTTTGATGATTTATTTGTGATGTTCAATGGAAAGTGTACGGGAATGGGATTTATGAAGAACGACAATGGCAAATGCAAAGTAGCAGGTCATGTTTCATTCATGGAGAAGAAGACGGGTTTTTATTCTGAAAAATAAGATCCGTTGGGATCGTATGTACGAGGGCTACACCATGCAACTGATTTGAAAATATTCAGAGCTCGTCTAACGCCTAATCAGATCAATGACCATTAATTATTATTTAACGATTAACAACAAAGGTGAGTGACCTCACTAACTCTATCCAATTTTATAATTTTATAAAACGTTATTTAATATTGATACAAATGATTGAATGTTTTGTGTGATGGTTGTTTGGATGAATTGGTTAAAATAATACGTACAGTTATTTATGCAAATCATTAGTTACATATGGATTATAATTATTATTTATTTCATATTAATATGAAATAAATGTTGATTAACATATGTGGATGCAGGGAAACAGGTTGGAGGAATCCAACTGGATTCCTCAACAATTATATTGTTGTTTTTCATATATCGTATTATATGATGTGACGAATAATCTATGGTTGATTATTGTGTGTTTGGGATGTTTTTAAAAAAACAACATTAACCAGAATTAATTGGTACTAAAATATTGAAAAATATATTTGAATATATTGGAAAAGAAATGTGGATTTTAAAAAGGGAATTCTTTTTTTAAATAGAAATGGAATTTCGAGTAGTTAAAATATAATAACTTGTTTTAATTATATAAAAACAAGTAATTTGATTTATGAACGATATTTATAAACGAAGCAAATGATTACTATTAAATAGTTTTAAGAATATAAATTCAAGAAAAGAATTTATTTAAAAAAAGGAAATGGAAATTGTTTAGAAAGAAAACGATGAAATTATTTCGATATTTGAAATGGGAATAGAATTGAAATAAATCAATACGGATTTGTAATTTAAATTCGATGATGTCGAATGTTATTAAAATGATGTATTCTTATAAATTATATATTATATAATCCAGTAATTGGCAAGATAGTTAATATTGGCTTTAAAACAAATAATTAGTAATTAAATAGGTAATCTAGATTAAGTTATAAACTTGATATTTATTTAACAGGAAGTTGACTTATAAACGGAGTATATGGAGTGTAACGACCAGAGGATTTTCGGCTTCGAAAATCGACATAAATACCTTTACCGTAACTTATGCCTACCTTTCAAACAACGAAAACACTGGATGGTATTAGAAAAAATTTAAGGGTGAGATAAGAAAGAAAGAAATATTAGAATAGAAGAAGAAGAAGAACCAACACACCACAAAATCAGAGTCTCACGTTGCAGCGGAATACAAACATAAATCTTTGAGAGCCTTTTTTAAAAAAATACTTACAATATCAGAGTACATCAACATCTGGATAGTTATAATAATCTTCCCATACACAACACACAGCGGAATACACATCGTATATATATTACGCTGAACTCCTCTAACTCGTCTTTGGACTTCGCAGCATCCGATAACCTGGGCCTGTACATCCCGGGCTAACCCGAGCATTTACAAAACACCGGGTCAGTCTGGTGAACTAGAGTGAGAAAACCGACACAATATTAAGGGTATCACACAACTTGATTTTTAAAGTTAAAATCCTTTCGAAAGAAAAGGATAATCGTAAGACCAAATCCATCCATAAATACGGATGGTTTTTACCTTACGATAACCCAAAACACTTTTGAAATCAATATCTTTTCTGATATTATAATAGTGTCTAAATACAAGTAAATATCAATCTAGTGGAACGCTTGCGTCTCACGCTCCATATATATAGGATATAATCAAAACCGCAGGCGCTTAATGGAGATTTGATTCCGATCTTGAAAAGGTATGGGACCACCTGCCGATAGTGTATCTCTAGAGGCGAATACACTGGGTTCAATAAGAACGTCTTGCAACCCGGCCCTCACATGACCGACCACTCATTTCGCTTCAGTGTATCGAATGTATATCACCAACGGTTGGGCCCAAACCACCGTTTCCCAATAAGGGACAGCATCGAAATAGACTAAAGAAGAAATTGAATTTTTTCTAGATAGGTGATTATACACCCTAATGGGAGCGACCCACATAGCCATGCTGCCTGCCCGATTTCTGTCATTTCCTGGTTGATGAGGCTTAAGTCTACGCTTTATCAGCACATCACATTGACTTCGAATGCCACATCGTAAGATCCATCAACAGTCACTAATTGGCGTCCACAACTATACTTTACGTGTTAGCTAAAGAAGTTTCCTTCTTCGCTTCCACTCTTGGTATAGTTGGAGAAATCAATGTACGTGACTTTTCTGGAAATACTCCGTCAGACATTCATCCATACAAGTCACCCAGAAACAGGATGAACCGAAGGCACCCTCCTACTGCATTCTAGGAATCACCCTGAGAATCAGTAGCGAGAAGTCCTTGCGAATCCGTAGATTCCAACCATGACAGAATCACAATATATCTCTGCTTGCAAGTCAGGGATTTTAAGTAATCCTCCCTCTTATGAAGATCCACGGTCTTCAATAGCTCTATCTTGAATCAGCATCTTCAACGTATTCGTATTTTCTAGACGGAATGGTTTTCGAATATATTCGATCCCGGTCTTTCCGTGCCAACAATCGTATGGGCTAAATTTGATAGTCGGTTATTTAACTATCAAATAAAACAACTATTCATCCACACTAAAAATGTATTCACTGATTCAATACTCAGTATCATTCAGCCTCTTTAACGAATCGCTCGTTAATTATATTCCTTAAATTTCCAATATTTGAGCATCGGCTTTTACTTCTTACAAAATAAGAATATTCTCCAAATTCATTTTTATATTCAACTTATAAACCTTTCGAAAACATTCCATAATATGATTTATGGAAATCATAGCTTATGTTTTTCTCAACTACTCTCGTTTATAAACTAATATCATTCTGGGATAATCATGTAGTTGTTCAAGTTGTGGTATTTCATTTACCTCTCAGACCTTGACCCACAACATTCATATCTTCAGAACAAATAGAAGTTTAGTAACCACACTTTCCTTTTGGAAATCTTATTTAAATCTCGACTACGTTTACTTAAATAATTATTAAGTAAACTCTGATTAAACTCTTTCAGTCTATGTTAATAATCATTTACAATATTTATACGAACTTTGATTCTATTATAAATAGAATCTTTATGTTAATTCCTTGGTACCTCTTTATTATTATATTGGAAATCATTTCGACAACTCTAATTCATTTGTTTAAAAAACAAAGTTTTTATAAATCTTATATTAACAACTTTTACCATTATTGTGTTGATATCTTTTCGAAACCTTATATTTATTAAACAATTCAACATATTTTTATCACGCCCCTTTTAAATCGTACTTGACCACTTATATGTTGTCTAGAAAAGATATAATAATCCTTTGTAAAATGTTATGTCTAAAAATGGTTCATCTCATTTGAAACAAATGTTAAAACACATTCATAAACTCTTAATTTTTATTTACTAACTCGATTCCATTTTCAAAACTTTAAATTTCGATTTACAACCTTTTATAAACTAAGTACAACAACTCACCATTCGTTTCATTTTCACAACTTTAACTTCATTTAGTAATTTCATTCACAATTCATTATCGACAACTAATCTTCATTGTCGTTATATAAACTTTTAACTTCATTTACTCTCCTTTATGCGTTCTTGTATATCCATGATTTAACTATTCCATTTCACTATTTTGAAATCAATTTAAAACTTCTTTTACGACCATTAAGGCTTTTACAAAACCATTTCAACATTTAAATAACCAACACGATAAATTATATCGTTTAACCGTTCATTTAATACATCTTGCATCTCTACCAGTTATATTTTATATATTTATAAAATTTATAAATTTAACTTCGACTATTATTTTTATAATTAAAATCGTATTTCAAAACCCTATAAAATATATTTATAACTTTGAAACCGCTCGAAATCCATTAAATATTGATTTCGAAAATCATTTCTTTTAACCGACGGTACTTAAAGAGGCAAATGGCTACTGTAGTACCAAATCGTGAAGTATAAACCAATTTCACATTCCTTAACAAACAATATAATCATATTGATAAACGTTATCAATATTATCCAACCTGTTATTCCCTGCAACACAATGGTCACCACAATTCAAATTATTCAATCCAATATTCGTCTTCATCTACACAGATGAAATAAAGCAGTTTAATAATAATGGTTAATAATAAATGTAACAGTCAATACTGGGATAATAACAGCAGTTCAAGCATTCAACTATTTTATTATAACGTTTATAGTGTTATAAACGTAACCACTGAGGTAAGTTACCTCACTTGGATTTAATCGTTAGAAATAACGATTAATTAAATTAAACGAACGTCTAATTTAACTGTTCCAGTCAATATATGAATAAAAAATCAACAATGAACAAACAAATGAACAACCATAGCACACAATTATAAAACCCTACTTATATAAAATATAAGAGGGGAGAACTGAGTGAGTTTGACTCACCTTGATTCGTTTGCCACTGAAACAGTTTGTTTTAATTAAATTAAACTAATGTTTAATTTAATTAAAAATTCCAATAGCTGTCAATTCTGTTCAAACCGGCTTCATCTGTCGTACTCCTAGATATGGACCTGACGTCACTTGCTTCGTCCAATTCTGTTGCTGTATGGCAGAGTTGTAGATTTAATACAATATTCGGTATTCATAAATTAATATCTTAATCTTATATATATTAACTTAAATATTTAAATTCATTTCCTAAGACATGTTTAGGCATAGGGTTTTTGAATTCTAATGTGCATTCAATATTTAATTCATATAAGACCATGTTTGCGGACATGAATCATCAAGGAAAAACGTAAAACCATTGTTGTCCTTTAAAATTAAAAACGTCGGCCACCATGGGTAGGGTTAGGCACATTACATTCTAAGATGACAACGTTAATGAAACCCGATTAGGAAAGTTGTTTGGTCACGTAAAATAACCCCAGGCACACGTTATTACTTATATATGTACACACATGATGTAATATCATATATTTTATTAAACCTATACCTTTTAATGATAACATTGATTAGGCATTTTTATACCCTGATTAGGCAAACGAAACAATGATCTGGCACATTTAATTATTATAATTAGGCATGTCTAAATACCTTTCTTACTTCTTCTACTGATGCTTCTTCCCTTCAAGAAAACTCAGCGCCCCTCCTAACCCTTCTCATTAAAACTAGCTTTCATCGTATTCCCGACACCACCTTCCTCTCCATACAACAGAATTCAGCTCGCACCACACCTTCTTCTTGTTCTTTAAAAACACGGTGCCTGAAACGAGACAGCGGCCGAACTATTATTTTCTTTTTTTTCCTTTCCTTTGTTTTGAAAAACACTGTACTCCAATGCAACTTCCTATACTTCACGCCGCAACTCACCCTTCCATTCTATTCTTTTCTTCTTACTTCCTACCATACACCATCGCTGCATCCCTCCTCCCAAACTTCCAGTTCCGCTTTTGTTTTTTTTTTGTGTTTTTTATATAGGCCTGAAGCCCAGATCCTTACCAACGGCCAATCATTTCCACCTCAACCATCTTCTCCTTCTCCCAGTTCTTCTTTCTTCAATCAAAAATAAAAGCTACAGGTTTGTCTTGTTTTGTTTTTTTGTTTTTTTTCAAGTGCGGTTTTATTTGTGCTCAAGTGTTGGAGAAACAAGAATGGAGCAGCCGTTTATATAGGGACGCAATCCGAAGAGAGCAAGGAATAGGGGAATAGGTTTTGCAGAAGTATATAGGTTAGTTGTATTACGTGTAGTGGGATTCTCTATGCATGCCTTGACTGCCATGGTTTTAGATAATTTGGGCGCAAGGAAATGGTTTGTTTGAAAAGCAAGGAATTGGGGTAATTTGTGACGCAAGGTTTCAATTGTCTGAGGCGTAAGAAATCAAAAGGGAAAGGGACGTAAGCCAAAAGAAAAATTACTGTAAGTGGTGGGATAGTTTTATAAATATTATAATGTACAAAATTTCATCATGGAGAAATCGTGTTAAAAACCACCATATAAAATTTCTGTTTACTGATAATAAGGCTAATCTTAGTGTAAAAAGGTATTCCGGACCCAATGGGACAAGTTTCGCAGAAATCAGACATCATTTGAAAAAAAAAATCCTTTATAAAACCGGAAATCAACACGCATTTAAATTTTTCTCGATCACCAAATACATCTAATCAACTTGAAACTTTGAAATCCTAAAATATTTTTTCAATACGAACCCAACGACACCAGTTTCGTCGCATTCTGAGACTATTACCCCGGTAGGCTATTTTTACGTGCACCGCAATGCCATTTTTAATGCCAAATTACCCGGTCTCTAAAAATAACAAACAATATACCTACCCTAACTCTAATCGACGATACGAACTAAACGGAACTGGTTTCACGGCCAAATTCGATCGTCTGCTCAAGTTATCCCCAAAAATCCCTTTATTAAATTAATTACTTGCTATAGAAATTGAACGGGCGTTTGCGGCTGCCGTGTCCACATACGACATTGGTTTGCCACACAATTCAACACCGTATAATAATTTAATGATATGGTTCCAGTGAAATTGATTTCATCGAAAACAAAGACCGTTTGCAAAATGACCATTTTTAAAGGCCTATATTTAAATAACGATTTCCATGGCGACTATTTCAAAATTTGATTTGACCATAACTAACAAACTACAACACGAAATCTGAATTTTTATCTTTCTTATGAAAATTACCATCAATACGGTTCCAACGTTTCTTGTTTCACAGAAATCCGACTTACATCGAATCCTGCATATTCAGTTGAAGTTCAAAACTCCAAATTACGAACTACAGTGCCATTTCGAGCTCGATTTATAAATATAAATAAAATTAACGATAAAACTTCGTTTTAAATAATGAATTCAATATTAAAAACCATTAATATTCCAAATAAAATATTTAAAATAATAAATTAAATAAAATATTTGACTGCCAGAAATATGGGACATTACATTCTTCCCCCCTTAAAATAATTTCGTCCTCGAAATTGCTATGGTAAGAAAGAACGTTACTACTCATTAATTTCCAAATCTAATTTATCAAAAACCAATTCAATATCGTAAAATAAAATTTTCAAAAATATCGAAAATTTTCTAACACTTTAAATTCATGAAAAATTTGGCAGAGTTTCCCCTGCACGGAGTGACTTCTGCGATATCGCAGGAACAAATAAAATATACATCGACCCATACGGTCGGAAACAAAAATCAAAAAAATCCCAAAAATTTATATTTTCATGTAAGCGTACCTTTTACGAGCGCTATTGAGCATACTTTGTCTATTTATTGCGATTCACTCAACCAAACTCAATTCTCCAGCCTTTTGGTATCTGAATTTACTCGGTTCAACATATAAGCAACCCATACATGAAATTTTCAATAACCTCCCAGTGTTTAACCAGAATACTAAGCAATTTCCCACAATCCAACATATACCATCATTCATATGCAAACACAAGTTTAAATTATCCAGTTTCACTTCATATGTGTTTTCTTTTGAATTTATAATTCTGGAATTCAATTTCCAATTCATTCAACTCTTATATAAACCATCGATGAATTCAAAGAATCAAACAATCGGTAATCAATCAACACCCAATGCACCATCAACTCAATCAAAATAATTTAATTTGTATTCAATATTTATATTTACTTTGGCTTAACTTATTTCAATAAAAATTCATCAAAATTTCAATTTCAAATTCAATTTCAAATTTTATTTGATCTCAACATCATTTCTCAATTTAATTCACATAGCCAAGTTAAATTCAATTCAAATTCCTAATCCACATTTGAATATCATTCAAATCAATCAACCATCCCAATACCTCAATAATATAATAAAATTGTTTCTTTTCTATACAAAAATATAGTTGGGTAAAATTATTTCATTTACCCTCTTTACAAAACATAAAATATTCGTATATAAAATTTACAAATACGCTCTCATATATATACTCAACTCGATCTAAGGTATTACTAACCCTATCTCTATCGAGTTATACCACAGAGCTAAGGTTATTACTAAACCAATAGCTCTGATACCACTGTAACGACCAGAGGATTTTCGGCTTCGAAAATCGACATAAATACCTTTATCGTAACTTATGCCAACCTTTCAAACACCGAAAACACTGGACGTTATTAGAAAGAATTTAGAGGGTGAGATAAGAAAGAAAGAAATATTAGAACAGAAGAAGAAGAACCAACACACCAAAAAATCAGAGTCTCACGTCGCAGCGGAATACAAACATAAATCTTTGAGAGCCTTTTTTTAAAATACTTACAATATCAGAGTACATCAACATCTGGACAGTTATAATAATCTGCCCATGCACAACACACAGCGGAATACACATCGTATATATATAATATGTCTGAAATCCTCCAACTCGTCTCTGGACTTCGTAGCATCCGATAACCTGGACCTGTACATCCCGGGCTAACCCGAGCATTTACAAAACACCGGGTCAGTATGATGAACCAGAGTGAGAAAACCCGCACAATATGAAGGGTATCACACAACTTGATTTTTAAAGTTAAAATCCTTTCGAAAGAAAAGGATAATCGTAAGACCAAATCCAACATAAATACGGATGGTTTTTACCTTACGATAACCCAAAACACTTTTGAAATCAATATCTTTTCTGATATTATAATAGTGTCTAAATACAAGTAAATATCAATCTAGTGGAACGCTTGCATCTCACGCTCCACATATATAGGATAAAATCAAAACCGCTGGCGTTATTGGAGATTTGATTCCAATCTTGACAAGGTATGGGACCACCTGCCGATAGTGTATCTCTAGAGGCGAATACACTGGGTTCAATAAGAACGTCTTGCAACCCGGCCCTCACATGACCGACTACTCATTTCACTTGAGTGTATCGAATGTATATCACCAACGGTTGGGCTCAAACCACCGTTTCCCGATAAGGGACAGCATCGAAATAGATTAAAGAAGGAATTGAATTTTTTCTAGATAGGTGATTATACACCCTAATGGGAGCGACCCACATAGCCATGCTGCCTGCCTGATTTTTGTCATTTCCTGGTTGATGAGGCTTAAGTCTACGCTTTATCAGCACATCACATTAACTTCGAATGCCACATCGTCAGATCCATCAACAGTCACTAATTGACGTCCACAATATACGTTTTGTGTTAGCTAAAGAAGCTTCCTTCTCCACTTCCACTCTTGGTACAGTTGGAGAAATAAATGTATGTGACTTTTCTAGAAATACTCCGTCAGACATTCATCCATACAAGTCACCCAGGAATAGGATGAACCGAAGGCACCCTCCTACTGCATTCAAGGAATCACCCTGAGAATCAGTAGCGAGAAGTTCTTGCGAATCCGTAGAATCCAACCATGACAGAATCACAATATATCTCTGCTTGCAAGTCAGAGATTTTAAGTAATCCTTCCACTTATGAAGATCCATGGTCTTCAATAGCTCTATCTTGAATCAGCATCTTCAACGTATTCGTATTTTCTAGACGGAATGGTTTTCGAATATATTCGATCCCGGTCTTTCCGTGCCAACAATCGTATGGGCCAAATTTGATAGTCGGTTATTTAACTATCAAATAGAACAACTATTCATCCACACTAAAAATATATTCACTGATTCAATACTCAGTATCATTCAGCCTCTTTAACGAATCGCTCGTTAATTATATTCCTTAAATTTCCAATATTTGAACATCGGCTTTTACTTCTTATAAAATAAGAGTATTCTCCAAATTCATTTTTATATTCAACTTATAAACCTTTCAAAAACAGTCCATAATATCATTTACGGAAATCATAGCTTATGTTTTTCTCAACTACTCTCGTTTATAAACTAATATCATTCTGGGATAATCATGTAGTCGTTCAAGTTGGGGTATTTCATTTACCTCTCAGACCTTGACCCACAACATTCATATCTTCAGAAAAAATAGAAGTTTATTAACCACACTTTCCTTTTGGAAATCTTATTTAAATCTCGAACACGTTTACTTAAATAATTATTAAGTAAACTCTGATTAAACTCTTTCGGTCTATGTTAATAATCATTTACAATATTTATACGAACTTTGATTCTATTATAAATAGAATCTTTATGTTAATTCCTTGGTACCTCTTTATTATTTTATTGCAAATCATTTTGACAACTCTAATTCATTTGTTTAAAAAACAAAGTTTTTACAAATCTTATATTAACATCTTATACCATTATTGTGTTGATATCTTTTCGAAACCTTATATTTATTAAACAATTCAACATATTTTTATCACGCCCCCTTTAAATCGTAGTTGACCACTTATATGTTGTCTAGAAAAGATATAATAATCCTTTGTAAAATGTTATGTCTAAAAATGGTTTATCTCATTTGAAACAAATGTTAAAACACATTCATAAACCCTTAATTTTTATTTACTAACTCGATTCCATTTTCAAAACTTTAAATTTCGATTTACAACCTTTTATAAATTAAGTACGACAACTCACCATTCGTTTCATTTTCACAACTTTAACTTCATTTAGAAATTTCATTCGCAATTCATTATCGACAACTGATCTTCATTGTCGTTATATAAACTTTTAACTTCATTTACTCTCCTTTATGCGTTCTAGTATACCCATGATTTAACTATTCCATTTCATTATTTTGAAATCAATTTAAAACTTCTTTTACGACCATTAAGGCTTTTACAAAACCATTTCAACATTTAAATAACCAACACAATAAATTATATCGTTTAACAGTTCATTTAATACATCTTGCATCTCTACCCGTTATATTTTATATATTTATAAAATTTATAAATTTAACTTCGACTATTATTTTTATAATTAAAATCGTATTTCAAAACCCTACAAAATATATTTATAACTTTGAAACCGCTCAAAATCCATTAAATATTGATTTCGAAAATCATTTCTTTTAACCGACGGTACTTAAAGAGGCAAATGGCTACTGTAGTACCAAATTGTGAAGTATAAACCAATTTCACATTCCTTAACAAACAGTATAATCATATTGATAAACGTTATCAATATTATCCAACCTGTTATTCCCTGCAACACAATGGTTACCACAATTCAAATTATTCAGCCTAATATTCGTCTTCATCTACACAGATGAAATAAAGAAGTTTAATAATAATAGTCAATAATAACTGTAACAGTCAATACTGGGATAATAACAGCAGTTCAACCATTCAACTATTTGATTATAACGTTTATAGTGTTATAAACGTAACCACTAAGGTAAGTTACCTCACTTGGATTCAATCGTTAGAAATAACGATTAATTAAATTAAACGAACGTCTAATTTAACTGTTCCAGTCAATATATGAATAAAAAATCAACAACGAATAAACAAACAAACAACCATAGCACACAATTATAAAACCATACTTATATAAAATATAAGAGGGGAGAACTGAGTGAGTTTAACTCACCTTGATTCGTTTGCCACTGAAACAGTTGGTTTTAATTAAATTAAACTAACATTTAATTTACTTAAAAGTTCCAATAGCTGTCAATTCTGTCCAAACCGGCTTCATCTGTCGTACTCCTAGATATGGACCTGACGTCACTTGCTTCGTCCAATTCTGTTGCTGTATGGCAGAGTTATAGATTTAATACAATATTCGGTACTTATAAATTAATATCTTAATCTTATATATATTAACTTAAATATTTAAATTCATTTCCTAAGACATGGTTAGGCATAGGGTTTTTGAATTCTAATGTGCATTCAATATTTAATTCATATAAGACTGTATTTGCGGACATGAATCAACAAGGTAAAACGTAAAACCGTTGTTGTCCTTTAAAATTAAAAACGTTGGCCACCTTGGGTATGGTTAGGCACATTACATTCTAAGATGACAATGTTAATGAAACCCGATTAGGCCAGTTGTTTGGTCACATCAAATAACCCCAGGCATACGTTATTACTTATATATACACACACGATGTAATATCATATATTTTATTAAACCTATACCTTTTGATTGATTAGGCATTTTTATACCCAAATTAGGCAAACGAAACAACGATCTGGCACATTTAATTATGATAATTAGGCATGTCTAAATACCTTTCTTCTTTCTTCTACTAATGCTTCTTCCCTTCATGAAAACTAAGCGCCCCTCCTAACCCTTCTCGTTAAAACTGCCTTTCATCGTATTCCCGACACCACCTTCCTCTCCACACAACAGACTTCAGCTCACACCACACCTTCTTCTTGTTCTTTAAAAACATGGTGCCTGAAACGAGACAGCGGCCGAACTATTATTTTCTTTTTTTTTTCCTTTCCTTTGTTTTGAAAAACACTGTATTCCAATGCAACTTCCCATACTTCACGCCGCAACTCACCCTTCCATTCTATTCTTTTCTTCTTACTTCCTACCATACACCATCGCTGCATCCCTCCTCCCAAACTTCCAGTTCCGCTTTATATATATATATATATTTATATATATATATATATATATATATATAGTCCTGAAGCCCAGATCCTTACCGACGGCCAATCATTTCCACCTCAACCATCTTCTCCTTCTCCCAGTTCTTCTTTCTTCAATCGAAAATAAAAGCTGCAGGTTTGTCTTGTTTTTTTTTTTTCAAGTGCGGTTTTATTTGTGCTCAAGTGTTGGAGAAACAAGAATGGAGCAGCCATTTAAATAGGGACGCAATTCGTGGAGAGCAAGGAATAGGGTAATAGGTTTTGCAGAAGTATATAGGTTAGCTGTATTACGTATAGTGGGATTCACTAAGCATGCCTTGACTGCCACAGTTTTAGATAATTTGGGCGCAAGGAAATAGTTTGTTTGGAGAGCAAGGAATTGGGGTAGTTTGTGACGCAAGGTTTCAATTGTTTTGAGGCGTAAGAGATCAAAAGGGAAAAGTACTAAAGCCAAAAGAAAAATTAATGTAAGTGCTGGGATAGTTTTATTAATATTATAATGTACAAAATTTCATCGTGGAGAAATCGTGTTAAAAACCACCATATAAAATGTCTGTTTACTGATAAAAAGGCTAATCTTAGTGTAAAAAGGTATTCCGGACTCAATGGGACAAGTTTCGTCGAAATCCGACATCGTTTGAAAAAAATTCCTTTATAAAACCGGAAATCAACACGCGTTTAAATTTTTCTCGATCACCAGATACATCTAATCAACTTGAAACTTTGAAATCCTAAAATAATTTTTCAATACGAACCCAACGGCACCAGTTTCATTGCATTCTGAGACTGTTTCCCCGGTAGGCTATTTTTACGTGCACCGCAATGCCATTTTTAGTGCCAAATTACCCGGTCTCTAAAAATAACAAACTATATACCTACCCTGACTCTAATCGACGATACGAACTCAACAGAACTAGTTTCACGGCCAAATTCAATCGTCTTCTCAAGTTATCCCCAAAAATCCCTTTATTAAATTAATTACGTGCTATAGAAATTGAACGGGCGTTTGTGGCTACAGTGGCCACATACGACATTGGTTTGCCACACAATTCAACACCGTATAATAATTTAATGATATGGTTCCAATGAAACCGATTTCATCGAAAACAAAGACCGTTTGCAAAATGACCATTTTTAAAGGCCTATATTTAAATAACGATTTCCATAGCGACTATTTCAAAATTTGATTTGACCATAACTAACAAACTACAACACGAAATCTGAATTTTTCTCTTTTTTAGGAAAATTACCATCAATACGGTTCCAACGTTTCTTGTTTCATAGAAATCCGACTTACATTGAATCCTGCATATTCAGTTGAAGTTCAAAACTTCAAATTACGAACTATAGTGCCATTTCGAGCTCGATTTATAAATATAAATAAAATTAACGATAAAACTTCGTTTTAAATAACGAATTCAATATTAAAAACCATTAGTATTCCAAATAAAATATTTAAAATAATAAATAAAATAAAATATTTGACTGCCAAAAATACGGCACGTTACATGGAGTGAAATACGAATATGAATTTATAAAAGAACTAGATAGATGGGATTTTAAACTATAATGGAAATATTTACTCAAATCAAGATTTGATTTAATAAAATGATTTTTTTTCTCTAAAGGAATAATATTAACATCTTAAAGTGAATAATAATTTAAAAGCAAACATTTTGTAAATGGATTTAAGGAAATTTGAAACTAACTGAAGACTAGTTAGGTTGAACGACTTTCTGGGTATTGATCTGATGTTGGTTTCGGCGTTTGGGGTTTATAGTTAGGGAATTGTTCTCTTACTATTTACAGTTAGTGACTAATAGATAGAGAAGAGTAATGATGCGTGATAAGAAATGGAAGTTTTCACCGATATTGATAGGATATATTTTCTAAAACATAGAAAATAAATAGTTTAAATTAAATGGAAATGTTTTTCCAAAAATCGTGAGAGGCTAAGCGAGTTGGACAATTATTTGGGAAATTGGGAAATGAAATGATTATTGATAAATCTATTAAAAGGGGTCAGTGTTGACTGATGATTGATCGGTAAGATTTCCATTTGGGAAAACGACCGTTGTTTGTACACATGTTTTCCTTTGATAGTTCAATCACCGACTATCAAAGTTTTTGACCATTTCCGTTGTCAATACAGAGAGGCCGGGATCAGAATTATTATCTGAAAACCACTTCGTATGGGCATTATCGTTTCGAATCAAATATATCGAAGACAATTGAAGACAGAGTTTATGCAAGGGTTATTCTGGTGATCCTAAGTAGAAATTGCCTAAGGTGGATTTACAGAATAATGCCTTCGGGTTGGCCAATCCTAGGATAATTTGAATGGACGAATGTTTGACAGAGTATATCTGGTAGATCGCGTAAGTTAATCGTTTCAAACGTATTTCCGTTGGTGGCGAAGGAATTCGTTTCTCTTAGCTTATACCTATAGCGTTTTAGGGGAAATCAATTTGTGATTCGACGAGTATGACGATGTGGCATTCAAAGTAAATAAAGGAGTGATCTGTTAAAAGATATTTTATGATCTCATGCCCCCATCAACTGGGAAATGATAGAAATCGGGCAGGCAGTATGGCTAAGTGGGTCGCACCCAAGTAGGGTTGTCACCATCTAGAGAATATTCATATTTGTTACTACTTTCGCTTCTGTATCTCCCGGGAATGGTTATGTTGGTATACCAACCATACGGTGATAATATATTCAGAATATTCAAGCGAAATGAATGGTCGGTCATATGTGGCCAAGTTACAAGATGTTCTTGTTGATCTCCAGTGTATCACTTCCAGAGTAAACTGATCGGAAGGTGGTTCCATACCTTGTCATAATTGGAAATCCATTACCCAATAAGAGCCAACTACTTTGATTGTATATTATATATGCAGAATGTGAGATGAAAATGTTCTGCTAGATTTCTAAGTACTTATATTAAACACTGTTATAATATCAAAAAAATATTGTTTTAGAAAATATTTTTAGTTATCATAAGGTAAAACCGTCTGTGTTTATGTGTGGATCGATCTTATGATTATCATTTCTTTTAAAAGGATTTTAAAAGTTAAACCAAGTGATTAGAGTTTACTCACACCAGTCACATGACTGACCCAGAGTTTATTTTTGTGACTACCCACCCCGCACCAGCGGACATTTCAATGAAAGTGCACTGTACCAATGTCTAACCAGCACGGGACGGTCGCCAAAGAAAGGAAAGGAAATTTATTTGAACTAACAAGGAACTTGTAGAATGTCTCACAGTGCATGGAATAAAATATAATAATAACATACTTTGACATAAAACAGGCGAGACAGTGCATAAGCTGAAAACTAAACATTATAACAGCGGAAAATCCGAACACAGCTTATGTTCCACATCATCATTATTACAACTATTGAAAACGGCCTCTAAAGCAAATAAGGAAGGTACACTACTAATGCCCAAAGTAGTGACCGACAACGACACAGGGAGAATATATAGAAAATAGTACGTGTAAGCCTCCTGTTCATCTCCGGACAGCTACTCGTGTACAACCAGCTAACCTGTCTCTAGTCTGCCTATTTAGGAGCACCCAGAGTAATAAGAAGAGACATAAAACTCTAGGTCAGACAAAAGTTTGGTATGAGCGATAAGCACCAAAACAGAATAATAACAGGTATACTAAACCATACCTGAACCTGGACCTGCAACCAAAGAGTTAGTACTACATACCGTACAATACTCTAAGGTTCCACTAACATATGGTATAAAGAATACGGGGGTAGGGTTGTGCATGACATAGTGATGGCAAACAATCAAGCATAACAACCATCCTCACATCTCTCACTTAGTGCATAAAGTATACGATATCTACCACTTTGACCACCTAGTCCTTTGCTACGATCACTCTGCCCCATGGAGTCGTAACGACACCACTGCACTGATCCATAGCCACTAATACTTTTCTATGTCCACTCTTCCCCATGGAGTCATGGTGGATCCACTGCACTGGCTCATAGCATTGCTACGATCACTCTGCCCTATGAGGTCATAACAACTTCACTGCACTGATCCGCAACCAATAAATGTCTTTCCATGGTGAGTCAAAGCTTTGACGTCGATAACCCCTTAGCACACGTCCCGCAGCAAAGCCGAACTCATGAAGTTAACTCGTTGATTTCCTTCTGGATCCTAAGCTCTACTTCCTATTTCGACTTCCTTTGCATCTCGGGTTTTGGTCGAATTGGAGTTTATCTTCAGAAAAGTCGTCGCGTAGAAGTAGTTCCAAATTCGGTTCGGTTCGGTTCGATCTCTATACCCCGCTCGGTTCGGTGCCCATAGCCCATGCCTCGGATCGGTTTGGAGATGTATATTGCTCCAGTCATCATTGGTTCGGTCGGGTCTCTCATCCAATTCGGGTTGGTCATCTCCATCCGGTTTGGTTACGACGAACTGATCCTATATGTTGCCCCAGCTCCTCTTCTCTGATCCGATCCCCTCTTCCTTGCTTCCGCTCTGAACCCAACTCCAACTCTTTATGCAAATGGCCTTCCTTCTTGCCACAATCTTCTCAGGTGCCATGTTCCGATCTGAATCAAACCCCTTTCCCGGTTCTCCTATCCGATTCGAGCCCAATATCCGATCCGATCTGAAACCCTGCATAATTTTCCTACGACTTTTCCAGCGACAGTTTTACGCCATACGACGGCGTTTTCGACCAATCTAACAGTTCTAATCAATAACAAAGCATACCATAAAGTCATAGCAACATGAATAATCAACCACAAACATCAAAACAACAATATGATGTATTAAAATGGATCAAACATAGCCAAAAAACCTATATTTTCTCTTGATCATATTTAAGCATAACTAATGATATGATTAGCAAAACTTAACCAAATTAACCAAATTTTCTATCAAAGGCCTAAAACAATATTTTGAAATTTATAAATATTTTTCCAGAATTTAATCATGTTTAACTTCGCTAATTAACACTAATTACCCTTAATTAACCATAATTGGTGAGGAACTATGCAAATCACTCACCTTAGCCACAAAAAAAATACCAAATCTGAAACTATCCTCTGTTTGGCGCTGTTCCCAATGCTATACAGCAGTTCCGACCTTGATTTGGTGTAATTTCTCCATAATTTGTGAAGATTAGGCTAATACTTGATTAGAAAGTGATTAGAGGTGATTCTAGATGTTGGAGGTATTTGTTAGGGTTCCAAGAATGAAAATGGCAGCTGGAAAAGTGTCTAAAGAAATGTTTTTTAACCCAAATCAGCCTCTATATACCGCTAATCCCGAAATCCCCCATTGGACCTTGCTACTAACGACCCAATTAAGCCCGGTTAAGCAGTTTTTCACCTTCTAAACATTGTTTCAGCCATATCTCCAAAACGGTGAGTCCGTTTGGCTAGTGTGACCACTCTACAGAATTGTATAGCATCATCTGAATCCAATGGAATGGTTTCAGGTCAAAACTCCTTACCAATCAAAAGTTATGGTCGAAACAAGATCAGCTAGGGGCAAAATGGTCATTTAAAAATTGGCAAAAATCATGAACATGGGAAATGACCTCAATGGTCGTTTCCCAAAGTTGCATGACCATATGACTTCGCATGAGAAAGAAATAAATATTTTACGATCCTCTGATGCATAGAATGTGGGTCGTTACATTCTCCCCTCCCCCTTTAAGAAATTTAGCCCCCGAAATTCATTAACTAAGAAACAAGCAAAGGACCCCACATTCATATCAACCATTCACCACAATCTAACATACAAAAATAAACAAATAAGTCTATCCTAGCATGCAGAAAACTAAGTCGCAATTAAAATCTTACCAGGCAAAGAGTTCTGGACACTTCCTCCTTATGTCCTCCTCTGTTTCCCAAGTACAGTCTTCCTCATCATCAGCCCACTGAACTTTGACTAGTTCCACCGCCCTACTTTGAATCTGCTTCGTATCGTTCCCAACGATACGCATAGGCATGCGGTTCCTAACCGTCTCCTGTTCAACCTCGATATCGTCCAACTGATCCGGTGAAATAGTCACACTAGGGTCATGCATGAATTTCCTTAACTAGGAAACATGAAATACGTTATAAACTCCTGCCATCTTCTCTGGTAATTCAACTTTATATGCCAAATTCCCAATTTGCTCAAGAACTAGGAATGGACCAACAAATCTTGGTGTTAACTTGCCTGTCCTGCCAATTCGTATCACACTCTTTAACGAAGAAATCTTGACAAAAACCAAGTCGCCAATGGAGAACTTTAAATCTCTTCTCCTCTTATCAGCATAACTCTTCTGCCTATCTTGGGCAGCCTTCATTCATTGCCGGATAATCTTGATCTTGTCTGAGGTTTCTCTAATAACATCTGGCCCAAGCACAAATTTCTGACCGGTTTCTAACCAACATGACAGTGAGTTGCACGGTCTTCCGTACAAAGCTTCAAATGGAGCCATACCAATACTGGATTGATAATTATTATTATCTCTACTAGATGCAAATGGTCATCCCATGATCCACCAAAATCCAATATACAAGCTCTTAAGAGATCATCCAATATACGATTCACCCTCTCTGTTTGACCGTCGGTTTGAGGATGGCACGCGGTACTGAGATGTAATTCTGATCCTAACGCCTCTTGTAAGCTCTTCCAAAATCCATTAGTAAACAACAGATCTCGGTCACTCACAATGCCTTTAAATACTCCATGAAATCTCACTACCCACTTCATATATAGTTCCGCTAACTTAGATGCCGTTCTATTCGACTTCATGGGTATAAACCTTGCACTTTTGGTTAATCGGTCCACAATCACCTAAATGCTATCATGGTCTGATCTAGTTCTTGGTAACCCATCAATGAAATCCATTGATACTTATTCCCATTTCCATTCTGGAATTTCTAATGGTTGCAACAAGCCACTAGGCTTCTTTTGCTCAGCTTTAACTAGCTGGCAATTCATGCATTTAGATATTAACTTCCCAACGTCTTTTTTCCTCCCTTCCCAGTAGTAGGTCTGCTTCATGTCTCGATACATCTTGTTACCATCAGGGTTTATAGTCAGTTTTGAGTGATGACATTCTCTAAGCACTTCATCTCTCAATCCATTGACATTGGGTACAACTAGTCTTCCATTCTTTCTAAGCCATCCATCTCGATCAAGCCCATACTCATTCATCTCCTCATCGATGCCCATCTCTAACTTGGAGATGATTTTCAATAAGTTAGGATCGTCCCTCTGACTGGAACCAATCCGCTCAATCAAAGTGGGTCTGACCGTCAAACTTGCTAATACTTTTGGATTCAATTCGCATTTTGGTCTGAAATCATACCCAGCGATGTATTCCAGTTGCTTCCACTCAAGAAACATAGCCCCTAAACTGGCATGTCTTCTACTCAACGCATCAGCCACCGCATTGCCCTTTCCTGCTGTGTATGCGATATCAAAATCGTAGGAATCCAAGAATTCTAACCATCTTTGCAGTCGGAGATTTAGATCCTTCTGTGAGAAAAGATATTTTAAAGATTTATGATCGGTAAACAAATCGAATCTTTCTCCCAAGAGATAATGTCTCCACATCTTCAATGCAAACATGATCGCTGCCAATTCCAAATCGTGGGTAGGATATATTTCTCATGCGGTTTCAGTTGCCGACTTGCATAAGCTACAACCCTACCTCCTTGCATTAATACAGCACCTAGTTCGGTACCACATGCATCTGTGTATACCGTCATTCCCCTTAGGAATGACTAACACTGGTGCACATGTCAACTTTTCCTTTAGACTCTTGAATGCATTCTCGCAAATTTCGTCCTAGACGAAAGCTTGATTCTTCTTGGTCAACTGAGTCAACGGTGCTGCTATCATGGAGAAGTCTTGGATAAACTTACGATAATATCCAGCTAATCCCAAGAAACTTCTTACGTCTGTTGCATTCATGGGCGTAGACCAATCTTGTACCGTAGCCACCTTTGTAGGATCCACGGCAATACCATTCTCTGAAACAACATGGCCCAAGAATCGCACCTCCCACCTCCAGAAGTGACACTTAGAAAACTTCGCTTTCAGTTAGTGTTTTCTCAACACCTCCATCACTATCATCAAGTGTTCCTTGTGTTCTTCCTTTATCTTTGAATAAACAAGTATATCGTCCACGAACATAAGAACAAACTTATTCAACTGATCTCTAAATACCCTATTTATAAGATCCACAAAATATGTTGGTGCATTGGTCAACCCGAATGGCATGACCAACCACTCATAAAATCGAGACGGCGTCCGAAACGCTGTTTTAGCTATACTTTCAACTTCCACTCTAAGCTGATGAAAACCTATCGTGAGATCCAACTGGGAGAACACTCTCGTGTCACTCAACTGATCAAACAAATCATCTATCCGCGGTAGAGGATACTTATTCTTTCTCGTCACCTTATTCAACTCGCGATAGTCCACACACAAACAAAGGGAACCATCTGCCTTGGTAACAAACACAACTGGTGCTTCCCACTCAGAAACACCTCTTCTGATAAATCCCTTCTTCAAAAGATCGCTCACTTGCAGCCCGAGCTCTTGCTGCTCCCTTAGTGCCATACGACAAAGTGGTATTACTATAGGTCTGGCATCTTTCACTAAATCAATACGGAACTCAATCTCTCGGTGTGGTGGAAGTCCGGTCAATTCCTCGAAGACGTCCGGATACTGGTCAGCCACGGGCACATCTAACAACTCATCATGCGGGATGTCAAGGGAATTTAAAAACTAGCCATGACCCCATCACTAGGTAGACCACCAAACACTACCCTCCGCCCATCATCTGCTCTAACTGTCACCAAAAAGCCCTCTCAATCTACCACCACCCTGTATCTTTGGAGCCAATCGACTCCCAACATAATGCCAAACCCAGTAAAGCCCAAAACAAAGCAATCACAAACAAACATGCATCCATGACTCGATAAGACCACGTTACGACAAATCATGCTAAGGCTAGTTGAACCACCAATCGGGTTCGTCACTACTAAAGGTCTATTGACTATCTCGGGTTCCAGTCCCAACCTATCTACCAGTCACTAGATATGAAGGAACGGAAAGCTCCAGTATCAAACAATACTGGAACAGGAACATCGTAAATAGAAAGAATACCTTGAATTACGACATTCTTTCCTTTCTATGCCGCAGTTGGGGCATTCGACGAAGAAGGAACAACATTGATAGCATATGCTTTCACAATCAGCTTTTCTTTAGGGGGTCGCGGACACTTATCCTTGTGATGTCCCACTTGGCCACAGTTGAAGCACTTCCTATCCGCTGGCTTGGCCCGACATTCTTTGGAAGACTGGCCCTTCTTACCACAGCTGAAGCACTCAACATCTTTCATATTCTTTTTCTTCTGGCTATCCTTGTTCTGATTCTGCTTTCTCTTATTCTGAGAACCATTCTTGCGTCCACTACTTGCTTGTAGCTTTGGTTCCTCTGCAGATGCATCCTCAGTCTTCGACTTAGGGTATAGACTCTCTGATCTCAAAGCTTTCCCCACAATCGATTCAAACATTTCATCGATGTGGTTAATAAGCCTTTCCCCCAAGTATTGATCCAAGCATGTTATGAACTTCTCATTTTTCTTCTCGGGAGTGTCAATGAGGGATAATCCATACTTTGATAAAGTATCGAACTCTGCAATGTACTCGGAGACTGCCCTATCATTCTGCTTAAGCTTCAGAAATTTCCTAAACAATTCTGATTTTTGAGCAGCTGGGATAAATTTATCACTGAATCGGGCCTTAAACTGATCCCATGTAACTTGATCCTCTGGAGTAGCCGCCTTAATAGCATTCCACCAATTCATCGCCCTTCCTTGCAGCTGGCGGGATGCAAGCTTCCTCTTCATCGCATCCTCGATACCCAAGTCTTCGAAGAAATGCTCACAGCTATCCAACCAATCCTGAACCCCTGTAGCCGATTCCGTTCCGTGGAGCGGCTTCCCACCAAGGCTACTGTAATCCTTTCATAGCTTGGCGAAATCGGCTCTAGGCGCCTACACCGCTGCACCACCAGCATTAGGAACTGCCCTCTGAACGTCCCTAAGCATCTCTCTCATGAAGTCAGTGAACATAGTCCTCATGTCCCACTACTACAAAAGTGGGCATATTCGACACTAATTTGTGTGCGTTGCATGAAAAGTATGGCGAAAGCTATGCATTCTTTGATCTTCTGCAACAACATTCATTTGTTGTTGCATTAGATGTGAACACAGTGTTTCGGTTGAAATTCTTGTGCTGTGACTTGCAACACCAGTTCAAAGTGTTGCATTACATAAATACATGTCAGGTCAGCGATCCGCGTTATCAGTTTAAACAAATAAATAACCGTAGATGTTGATTAATCCAACGGTTCTTGCCGATCCTTGCAACACCAGTTCAAAGTGTTGCATTACATAAATACATGCCAGGTCAGCGATCCGCATTATCAGTTTAAACAAATAAATAACCGTAGACGTTGATTAATCCAACGGTTCAAGCTGATCCTTGCTACAGCTTAGTGAAAATTTGGCGCGATAGTTTCCCCATTCACGAAATACTTCCCCCCAAAACAAATTTCTCCTGTACTCCTCCTTCTGTCCGTTTCTCTCTCCACGAAATCCATCCAAGAACGCCTCCGATTGCTACTCTTCCTCAGGTTACAAACTATAAACCTTCGATTGCTCCTATTTTACAAACTTTACACCTCCAATTTGGATCGTTTAGGACAATTACAGGTAGTTAGGGCTTCATCATTTAGGTTTTATTTAGTTGATTTCATCTCTAACTAATTTTGATCTGCATTCAAAGTCTCTGGGTGATTTGGGTATACCGATTATCATAAATTAGGGTTTTTATACTTGAAGTGTTGTATTTATATGTTTGCATGTGTTGAAATTGTGCAAGTTCTGTATTTTTATGTTTGCCAAACCATTGATGTATTGGTAAATAATGCCTATTTCCAAAGGTGTTAACAAAATTTAGAGGATAAAAGAAATCCAATATGAATGTTCAAATGTCTATTTCTGTTTGTAGTTAAATAATGCCTATATCTCTTCCTACATCGTATGACTACGAAGATACCCTGGGCATGGGTGATCTAGGACTGTCAAACCCATCATCACCAGAAACTCCTATTGATTTTTATATAGAGATGCAAGAAAGGCACTACGATGATTTGCTTGAGTATGAACTAGAGCAAGAAGAACTCCGAAGACAACGACGAGAAGAAGAACGACGTGAAGAAAGGGCGATGCGACGGCATAGTCGTTTGCGTCGTCAGCATCAAAAAAACCAAGTGGTTAACGAACAACATGCTGACTCACCAATCATAATGTGTCATTGTGGGTATGCCGCTGCAGAAGATGTTATTTCGATTGGATTCAACATTGGTTGTCGTTATTTAAGATGTCGGGTTTATCCCACAGGGTGTACCTTTTGGCAGTGGATTGACCAACAGTTTCCAAGTCGAGCCGCTGAGTACGCAAATGAGATACAACATCAACTTACAACGCTGCAAAATCATGTTATTGGTTTTCGAACTGATGTTAGTAGACTTAACGACCAGCTTCAAGGGCTAAACATTAGACGACAAAATTAAATTATTGCATCGTTCTTTGTATTAGATACAACTGTATCGTCTATGTATCACCTGTATAGTCTTTGTATCTGTACTGTTTTGTTTTGGTGCAGTCATGTAATGTTATGCATTTGTGTTCAGTATCCTTAGTTGCTTGTTTTATGTACGTATTCTCTTGGTAACTCAGTTCCAAAAGTCAGTGATAATTCATATCAAAACAATCGTCCTTGTATCATCACACTGATTATGTATATTTGTAAATTATTAACTTGTTTTGTTTTTATTTCTAATTTAGTCTAACATTACAGGGTAGCCCTTGTTCGTGTCTTGAAACTCTTAGGGGTATCAAATTTAGTCTTACTAAGCCGTGGTTAGATTGTGGCAATGGATAGTGAGTATTACATATGGATAGGACTTCCGAGATCGAGCGCAGAATATGTAAGAGGGGTAACAGCTTTTCTAAGAAATGCATTTCCTATTTATAAAGTAGGTGATGAGATGAAGTGCCCCTGCAAAAAATGTACAGAACGTAATTGGTATTGTGAAAATGTCATATACGATCATCTTATTTTTAATGGCCCTTCTCCATTACATACCGGGTGGATTTGTGAAGTTTCACAGACAAAATTAATAGGTGTTGATGACCATATGGATTGTGCAACGGAGATGGATTTTGAGGATAATTTAGATGTGATGTTCAAGTGTGCGGGTTACAAATTTGGTCAAAATCCCAAGGACTTTGTAGTAGAACCAAATCCAGAGGCCGAGAAATTTTATCGGCATGTTAAAGAAGGAAAAAAACCGTTATATCCTGGCTGCACTAAATTTTCTCGACTAAGTTTCTTGATCAGGCTTTATCATTTAAAGTGTGCTTATGGAATTAACGAGTCTGCGTTTGGGGAATTACTAAAGCTTAAAAAAGAAGCCTTTCCTGATGCCCAGCTGCCTTTGTCTTCCTACGCTGCAAAGAATGTCATTAAGGATTTAGGTCTTAATTACCATAAAATACATGCCTGCCCAAACCATTACATGTTATATTGGGCAGAGAATAAAGATAAAGAGGCTTGTGACATTTGTGGTTTTTCGAGATGGGCTGTAAAAGAAAAGGAAGACATCGTTGATAATAATGATCCACCAAAGTCGATTCCCAAAGTGCCGGCAAATGTTATGAGGTACTTTCCTCTAAGACCAAGGTTACAAAGGATGTTTATGTGCAAAGAATTTTCCAAGCTTATGAGATGGCACCAAGTGGAACGAAAAGAAGATGGAAAATTAAGACATCCGGCTGATGGTGTGGCATGGAAGATGATGGATGCTCGCTATCCTGATTTTTCATCAGAAAATCGTAATGTTAGATTGGGTCTAGCATCTGATGGATTTAATCCATATCGTTCAATGAATTCAAGTTATAGTACATGGCCAATTGTGTTGGTAAACTACAATCTTCCGCCTTGGTTATGTATGAAACAAGAGAATTTGATTCTTTCAACATTAATATCTGTTCCAGATTCTCCAAAGAACAGTATTGACGTATATATGCAGCCTTTAATTGCGGAATTGAAAGTGTTATGGAATGTTGGCGTCGAAACATATGATTCCTTGACTGATGGGAATTTTAATTTACGTGCAAGCGTCTTATGGACCATTAGTGATTTTCCGGGATATGCCATGTTGTCAGGTTGGAGCACGAAGGGGAAACTAGCGTGTGCAGTATGCCATTACGAAACTTCTTCAAATTATTTGAAGCATAGCAAAAAAATGTGTTATATGAACCATAGAAAGTTTCTTGATCCGACACATAAGTGGAGGCTAGATAAGAGGAGATTTAATGGCAAAACTAAAATGGGGAGCATTCCAGAAATATTATCAGGAACTGATATTGAAGAGTTATTGCGGGGGTTCAAAAATCGGTTTGGGGATAAGACGAAGAAACCTGGTAAAAGTGACGGCCCTTTTAAAAAGAGGTCAATACTGTTTGACTTACCATATTGGTGTCATAATCCCCTTCGACATAACCTGGATGCCATGCACATAGAGAAGAACATATGCGACAAAATATTAGGTACTTTACTTAATATAGGTCGCATGTCGAAGGATCACCTAAACGCTCGTTTGGATTTACAGGAATTGGGCATAAGGAAGGCCCTTCATCCTGTTGAATGTGGTGATGGAAAGCATGTTGAAATTAGAGCTACAATATTTGATATGACAAACAAGGAAAAAGAAATATTTTGCTCTGTATTGAAGAACGCCAAACTGCCCTATGGTTGTGCCTCGAATGTTAGTCGGTACGTGCACGTAAAAGAGAGAACGGTTGTGGGATATAAGAGCCATGATGCTCATTTCATACTCCACTATTTGTTACAATTTGCTGTGAAGAAAGCGTCAAAACCCGAGGTTGCGTTATCAATGATCAGATTTAGTGCATTCCTTAGAGGACTATGGAGCAAGGTTATCGAAGTGGATGATATCAAGAGGCTGCAAAAAGAAATTGTAGAGATACTTTGTCATTTTGAAATGATTTTTCCACAGGCTTTTTTCGATATAATGGTACACTTGCCTGTTCATTTATGTGAGAAATCGAATACGGTGGGCCTGAACATCTTAGATGCATGTATCCAATTGAGCGATATCTAGGAAAGTTGAAACCTTATGTGCGAAATAGAAACAGACCGGAAGGTTCGATTGTAGAAGGTTACTTGGCAGAAGAGTGTGTGACCTTCTGTTCAAGATTTTTAAGCGTTGATGGAGGAACAGAAAACACGTCGATTGATTTTGGAAGATGTCAAACAGATTTGGAATATCATATTGGAACAAAGAAGAATAAAGATGGAAAAATGTTCAATTTGAAAAATGCAGTTTGGAAGGCAACGCATCGCTATGTTCTGTTCAATTCCGGTAATAAAGAAATTGAGAGTTTGATCGAGTAAGTTCTTAAGTTCCTATATCATTTTCCTTAACTATAAATTAACATCTGCATTTCGTAGTTTTTTGACCGTAATTATTATTTAGGGTTCATCGAGCTTTTGTGGATGGTCTTGCAAATAGAAGAAGATACAAGGGGAACGAGAACATTTCGAAGAGTTTTGGAATTGGCTTAAAGAAGAGGTTCTGAAAAAGGACAAGATTTCAACAGATGTAGAGGTGTTTGCATTAGGTCCTAATCGAGTAGCTAGTAAGTTTACTGGTTATATAGTAAATGGATATAGATTCCACACAAAATTTAGAGATTCTCGATGTACTACACAAAATAGTGGTGTATTTTTGACTGCCAAAACCACCAGCTTTGCAAGTTCGAAAGACCAAAACCCAATAGTGGGTGATGTCGATTACTACGGATCAATCGAAGAAATTTTTGTGCTTGATTATTGGGGAGCTTTCACAGTGGTCCTTTTTAAGTGTTGATGGTACCAAGAGGAAAAAGATTCATATGGTCTTACTCGAGTAAATTTTAGCAAGTGCCATAAAACTGATCCTTATGTCCTGTCTTCGCAAGTGCAGCAAGTATTTTATGTGGAAGATGCAGTTGAAAAGAACAGTCATTACGTTATTAAAAAATTGTCGAGAGATTGGTGTGATACTGAAAATGAGAATGCAATGGAAGAAGACATGAGCAATACGCAACCACATGATATGGGCATAGGTGGTGAACTAGAACCAGAAATTGTTGATGGGGGTTGGATTAGGGATGATGTCCCCGTAATACAACTAGAAACAGAACTAGAAGCAGAAGTTCATGATCCTGTTCCGTCTTGTTAGGACAAAAAAATCCTCTTTCTTATTGCTTTAATTTGGTCTAATTCATGATGTATTTGGCACTTTTTTTTTAGCTGGAAATTATTATCTTTGATGAATGTGTTTGGCACTCTTTTCTCATATTGCAATCTACAATGTTCGCATGTTTTATGATTTAATGCTATGTTCTTTACTGTCATCTAAATTGGTTATAGACCAAAATGTTATAGTTGTTGTTTTTTGTCCACTTTAACATGCATGTACCTTGTTCTAATGTATTCATTTTGTACAGGATGGATGAACTTATTAACATCCGACTACAACATGGTGGACAGTTTCGAAGGGCATGTTACGTTGGAGGAGAATCCTTCGTAGTAACAAAATATGATGTAGACCGGTTTTCTTATAGTGTGCTTATGGACTTTGTTAAAGATTGTCTCCATTACACTGAAATAGGAGGAGTCTACATCAGAAAAGGAACGAGGGGTGGCTGGGCAGCTAATACTGAATGACAAGGACGTAAACGAGTACGTACAGGGCTGTAATAAGCAAGAAGACATGGTTTTTTACATCGACAACACCATTGACAAAGACAGTGAGCCGTTGATTCAACTGCAGCCACATGTAATCATACGGCCAAGGAAAAACATAATTCAAGGTATATATGTATATGTAATATAGATCCATTCTTATATATATCTCTGTGTGTGTACAGAACTTTGAAGGAGGCCATCGTTATTATTTTTATTGTTCCAGGTTCTGCTAAGAAGCCGGTTGCAAAGCGCAAGTATACTACTGCACATAGACTTCAGCAGCAACAAAAAATGATGAAAAACAACCCAACTCAAGTGGGTCAGAACAAACCATCGTCGGAGCCTGATATGGATAATGATGAAGAAGATGTTACTGTGACGGACAAAGGAACCCGGAGGAAATTAAATGTAGAAAATGAAACAGGTAAAGATGATGTTACCCGAGAGAATGAAGCTGATGTTCAGGTATTTTTCAGTTTTCATTTCAGTTTTATTAATCCGGATGAAATCTTATTCCGACCATGAAGGCTGCAGCTAATTCAAGTAACTGTTTGTTCTTTGTGCATGCATTCTGTCAAAATAGCAAGAACTGTTTATACGTCAACTCTATTTGGTTAACTAGCTTAAATTTATCATCGATGGTGAGTAATAATGCCAATCTGCTTGCAGTTCTCACAACCATCAGTTTTGACGAAGTATGAACAAGAGCGAATCGCGCGCATGCAAGAAAATGATGCAGTTAGTAGATCACTTGGGGTGCCTTCATTGGTTAGTTGTATGAAAGAGGCTGTCGCACGAAATAAGAAAGATAAATGTAAAGATGTTGCTGGAAGTGATGAATACATCCCAGACAATGCTGGTGAAGACGTCACTGATGATTCATCAGATTCGGAGGTATAAAGAAGTTATTTGTTTATTACTTATTGTATTTGCCTTTATGAACGTAAAAAATCTTGAACTTCAACTTAATTGTAGAGAATCAAAATTGTTAAGTCAAAGGATCTTTTACCTGGACCGAGAACTCGTGCGCGAACCAATGCAGCCATTGAAATTGAGAAGGAAGCGATGAAGCGCACCCCCCTCCAAAGAAAGCTGGCTCCAACAAAGATTTGATCCTGACATTCACTCCCACTCCAAAGAAACTCAGTAACCGGGAGAAACAGACAGAAACATTAAAGAAACTTACGAACCCTACACCGTCTTTTTCAGGAGTTATAAAACCTACAACGTCTCGGCCATCCGTTTTAAAACCTACATGTAGCAAATTGTTCAAACAATCAACCAGTTCTTGTGAAGCTACTGGTTCAGTTGCTGCTTATTTAGCGATGCGGAAACGTCAAAAGCAGAACGTTGAAGCACCTCTAACAATGGAAAATCTTACCGATCGATTAGAGCAGGAATGGATTGCACAGGAAGATGAAGCAGGTACAGGTATATATATAAATAATAATGTTTCTTTATCTGTGCACTGCACTGCACTGTTGAGTGTGTCTTTTTTCTATTCACATTTTTGAACCTGGTAGATAAAGTACAAGGTCCAAAAAATCCTAGAGGGAAGTCAAAAATGACCAAGGTGCATGCTAGAACCCCTGATGATAAAGTAGTCATTGAGTTGAATGAGGATGGCCAGCCAGTTTCTGATAATATTACAGAGTTAAGCAATTTTCTTGGTACACTAGCAAAGGATAATGTGTCTCTTACTTACATCAATTGGCATGTGGTTCCTGATCAATTAAAGCGAAAAATGTTGGATTATGCTCTGGTACAATCTAATTTCCTTAACCATATACAGTTCAACTGACTTCCTAAATGTTTGGTTTTACTTAATTAGTTTGTTTCCTGAATTTTGTGATTGCTATATTGTAGGCTAGGTATGTCATACCGGAAGAAGGACACAAGTGGGTCTTGAACACGCTTAACGACTCTTGGAGGCAGTACAAGTCTCGCATCAAAACAAGGTATTATAAAAAATACTCAACTGATGAGGAAAGGCTTGCAAATAGGCCCAGTACAATTCCGTTGGAGGATTTTAAAATGCTCTTGGACTACTGGGGGGATGAAGCAGTTCAGGTACGGCTTTAATGATATTCACATTTGTATAATGTTTATTAGTTCACATTATCTTGTTTAATGCTAATCTTTAGTAGTTCACATTATCCTTGTTTAGTGCTATTTTTTTTTGGATTTCCAGACCCTAGCTGATTCTAATTCCGCGCATCGTAATTCGTTGAATGAGACACATACCATGGGTCCCAAAACTCATGCTGTAGCCAAAGAAAAGATAGTATGTGTTTTTCTGAACTTAAGTTATTTTTTATTGTGATTGAGTTGAATTGACCACATGATAATTCTAATTTGTTATATCATTGAATTATTGGTAATCCTAATACTTGACAGAGAAAGAAGGACCCAGAAAAAGCCTCCCCATCCGCTGCCTTGGTTTATCTAGAAACTTAAAAACGAGAACCGGGTCGAAGTTACAAGACTAACACGGATGAACTGAAGGCCAAATACGTGAGTACATATATAATTAGATACTGAAATAGCAATACTTGTGTCAGTATAATTGGCACATTGTACGTTTGTTGGAGCTGCATATTAAATCGAACACATATATAGTTAGTTTGAAAGAGAACCAGTTCTGTTAATAAATTCATTCCTGCCAGCTGCCTATTTATCTATATGCTTGCCTGGTTTTCATTTTGTAGGCAAAGGTGCAAACAATGGTGGATGCTGGAAACATTGCTGAGGCAGATGCACTGGTTTCTGGTGGGAAGAGGCACACGCGTAACTGGCTTGTAGGAAGGCGAGGCAAATTGGCTGAAAAGTCTCCAAATCCTGGTTCTTTGGACAGCTATGTCCAAGAGTTGACAAAAAAAATAAGGCAAGAGCTGGAGGCGGACTTGGAGGAAAAGGTGAATAGAAAAGTTAAAGAGAACGTGTCGTGGGTGTTAAAAAAGCTAGGTGAAGCCAATCCAGATCTAAATTTAGATGTCGGAGACCTTTGTCTCACCACAACAAGTGATGAAGATGCTGACAATTGTACTCCTTCAACCCCGGCAACTGACTGAAGTATTTGGATGGTATTTGTTAGCACTTGTGATATATTCAGATTGTTCTTTTAAATGATGGCACTTGTGGTATGTGTTTGTGATGAGAGTACTTGTGGTATGTTTTGGTGATGGCAGTACTTGTGGAATGTGTTGGTGATGATACTTGTGAGTTGGTATATATAATTGGTTGGTCTGACTGTGGTGATGAATGTTTTGGGAGGAATTGTTGTATGAATATTTTGGTATATATGTATGAATGTGGTACAATGTTTTGGATTGAATATATGTACTGCAGAATCTGTAATTACAGGGTTGTATTACAGCTGCAGTTGATTTTTTCCTGGTGTCGCATTTGATTTTTGTGGTGTTGCGTTAGACTGTGTTGTGGTGTTGCATTAGACTGTGCTGTGGTGTTGCATTAAGTTTAACATTATTAATTCCACAATGGTACGGCACGTGGGCCCCACAGCTTACGTGGCGCCACGTGGATAGCTGACGTGGCATGTGACACATGTGCAGCTGACGTGGCATGTGCCACGTTGACAGCTGACGTGGAAAGTCAATGCGGACCCCACTATCATGAGCTAGAAGCCAGGGTCTGGCTTCTACTTAAGGCAACGCTGTATGTTGTTGCATTACATGGATATGCTGTTGCAATAGGGCAAAAGTTCTACTTAAGGCAACGCTTTCTTTCTGTGGCCGTAGATGGACAAAAGCGTTGCATTAGATGGCTAATGCAACGGCCGCGGATGCCACGCCCCCCTGGTGTTGCCTATTTGAAAAAAGGGCCTACGGCAACGCTTTTTTGATCTACGGCCACAGAAGAATAGTGTCGAATATGCCCACTTTTGTAGTAGTGTCCGGAGCATTCCCATTATTGGCTCCTCTACCAGCACCCCTCGTATATCGGCTCATCGTTCAAATCTGTAAAGAGAAACGATTAACCATGCTCTTTGTGGTGTCAGTGCAGTGCGACTTCATCCTTAGCTATACTAAAAGTATATATATATATATAGCTTTTGAAAACCAAAATATAACAAATACGTGCTCTCATACACGTACTATCTCCCCCTGGTGTCTTTCCCTAGGTTAACTACGCAACCTAGAGCTCTGGTACCAAGTGTGATGGCCCGCCCCACACCAGCCGACATTTCAATGAAAGTGCGTTGTACCAATGTCTAACCAGCATAGGACGGTAGCCAAAGAAAGGAAAGGAAGGGTATTTGAACTAACAAGGAACCTGTAGAATGTCTCAGAGCACATGGAATAAAATATGATAATAACATACTTCGACATAAAACAGGCGAGGCAGTGCATAAGCTGAAAACTAAACATCATAGCAGCGGAAAATCCGAATACAGCTTATGTTCCATATCATCATTATTACAACTTTTGAAAACTGCCTTCTTTTGATAACTACCTCTAAAGCAAATAAGGAAGGTACACTACTAATGCCCAAAGTAGTGACCGATAGCGACACAGGGAGAATATACAGAAAATAGTACGTGTAAGCCTCCTGCTTGTCTCCGGACAGCTACTCGTGCACAACCAGCTAACCTATCTCTAGTCTGCCCGTTTAGGAGCACCCAGAGTAATAAGAAGAGACATAAAACTCTGGGTCAGACAAAAGTCTGGTATGAGCGATAAGCAGCAAAACAGAATAATAACAGGTACACTAAACTATACATAAACCTGGACCTGCAACCGAAGAGTTAGCACAACATACTATATAATACTCTAAGGTGCCACTAACATATGGTATAAATAATACTTTGTGCGTAACAACCATCAAGCATAACAACCATCCTCGCATCTCTCACTCAGTGCGTAAAGTATACGATATCTACCACTTTGACCACCCAGTCCCCAGCTACGATCACTCTGCCTCATGGAGTCGTAGCGACACCACTGCACTGATCCATAGCCACTAATACTTTGTTATGTCCACTCTGCCCCATGGAGTCATGATGGCTCCACTACACTGGCTCATAGCCTTGCTACGATCACTCTGCCCCATGAGGTCATAACAACTTCACTGCACTGATCCGTAGCCAATATCCGTCTTTCCGTGGTGAGTCAAAGCTATAGACGTCGATAACCCCTTAGCACACGTCCTGCTGCAAAGCCCAACTCATGAATTTAACTCATTGGTTCCCATCCGGTTCCTAAGCTCTACTTCCTATTTCGACTTCCTTTGCATCTCGGGTTTTGATTGAATTGGAGTTGGTCTTCAGAAAAGTCGTCGCGTAGAGGTAGTTCCAGATTTGGTTCGGCTCGGTCTCTATACCCCGTTCAGTTCGGTGCCCATAGTCCATGCCTTGGTTCGGTTTGGATACGTATATTGCTCCAGTCGTCATCGGTTCGGTTCGGGTGTCTCATCCAATTCGGGTTGGTCATCTCCATCCGTTTTGGTTCGATTAAGACGAACCGATCACATCTGTTGCCCCAGCTCCTCTTCTCTGATCCGATCCCCTCTTCCTTGCTTCCGCTCCGGACCCAACTCCAACTCTTTATGCAAATGGCCTTCCTTCTTGCCACAATCTTCTCAGGTGCCAAGTTCCGATCCGAATCAAACCCCTTGCCCGGTTCTCCTATCCGATCCGAGCTCAATATCCGATGTGATCCAAAACCCTGCATAATTTTCCTGCGACTTTTCCAGCGACGGTTTTACGCCATACGACGGCGTTTTCGACCAACCTAACAGTTCTAATCAATCACAAAGCATACCATACAGTCATAGCAACATGTATAATCAATCACAAACATCAAAACAACAATATGATGTATTATAATGGATCAAACATAGCCAAAAAATCCAATATTTTCCCTTAATCATGTTTAAGCATAACCAAAGATATGATTAGCAAAACTTAACCAAATTTTCTATCAGAGGCCTAAAACAGTACTTCGAAATTTATAAATATTTTTCCAGAATTTAATCATGTTTAACTTCGCTAATTAACACTAATTACCCTTAATTAACCATAAATAGTGAGGAACTATGCAAATCACTCACCTTAGCCACAAACAAAATACCAAATCTGAAACTATTCTCTATTTGGCGTTGTTCCCAAGGCTATACAGTAGTTCCGACCTTGATTTGGTGCTATTTCTCCTTAATTTGTGAAGATTTGGCCAATACTTGATTAGAAAGTGATTAGAGGTGATTCTAGATATTGGAGGCCATTGTTAGGGTTCCAAGAATGAAAGTTGCGGCTTAAAAAGTGCCTAAAGAAACGTTTTCTAACCCTAATCAGCCCCTATATACCCCTAATCCCGAAATCCCTCATTAGGCTTAGCTATTAACTACCCAATTAAGCCCGATTAAGCAGTTTTTCACCTTCTAAACATTGTTTCAGCCATATCTCCTAAATGGTGAGTTCGTTTGGCAAATGTGACTCTTCTACGGAATTGTAAACCATCATCGGAATCCAATGGAACTGGTTTCAGGTCAAAACACCTTACCAATCAAAAGTTATGGTCGAAACAAGATCAGCTAGGGGCAAAATGGTCATTTAAAAATTGGCAAAAATCATGAACATGGGAAATGACCCCAATAGTCGTCTCCCAAAGTTGCATGACCATATGACTTCGCATGAGAAAGAAATAAATATTCTACTATCCTTTGATGCGTAGAATGTGGGTCGTTACAATTTTGTTTTGTTTCCCTAAACTCTTGGGTGCCCAAATTTGTATGGGTAGTCAAGTGGTCGGGATTTTTCAGTTATCCTTGGAGGAGCTTGGAGCAGGAGGCTTCAACATTAGTTTATATAGAGTATATTCCTGCTATGATTTTATGTATTATACTGGTATGTATATACAGTTATAGTTTTGTATTTCCAAAGTTGTTATAAAAGATATTTATTCGTTCCGCTGTGAGATTCGTACGTACTCTGATTCTGTTTTGTTGTGATCTTCTTCTTCTTCTATTCTAACTTTCTTTCTTTCTACTTCTCACCCTCTAACTTTATTCTATTAATGGTTCGGTATTTTCGATGTTTGAATAGTCGACATGGTATGTTGTGTCGATTTTCGGAGTCAAAAATTCTTGGGTCGTTACAAATCAAAACCACGGTCTCTTATTGGAAAATGGATTTCTTGGCGAGGTATGGGACCACCTTCCGACAATGTACCTCTAGAGATTGATACGTTGGGGTTCAACAATAACATCTTGCAACCCAGACTAAACATGACCAGCGCTTCACTTTCTCTTCAGAGTACCAAATATATCATTACCACGGTTGGAGGGGCCAGCCAACCGAACCGATAGCATACATACAAAATTTAAAATGGGCAACAAAAGGTATTTGATTTCTCCAGATCAGGTAATGATATACCCTTTTGACGGGTGCGACCTACATAGCCATGCGACCTACCCATTTTGAGCTATTTCCTGGTTGATGAGGCTAGAGGTTAAGCTTATCCTTTAGAACAACATATCTCCATCCACTTTGAATGCCACATTGTCAGATCTGCCAGAAATCACTAATTGACGTCCGCAAAAATACTCTAGTTGTTAAGCTAAAGAAGTTTCCCTTCTATGCCACCAACTTGGTACGTTTGAAGAAATCAACATACGTGATTCCTTTGGAGATACTCTGTCAGACATTCATCCATACAAGTCATTCAGGAACAGGATTAACTAAAGGCACCCTCCTACCACAACCTAGGTACCACCCTATAGATCAGTAGCGAGTAGTCCTTGCAATCCGTAGATTCCAACCACGACAGAACCACAGTTTATCTCTGCGTTGCAACACAGAGATTTTAAGTAGTTCCTCCATTTATGAAGATCTACGGTCTTCAATGCTCCATCTCCAATAATCATCTTCTACATATTTGCTGGTTCGGGATGGTTTCCAAATATTAATTCAGTCCGGATCTTTCCGTACCAACAATCATATTGGCTAAATTTGATAGTCGGTTATTTAACTATCAAATACATAATCATGAGAATAAAATGAGTCCACTGATCCAGTACTCATCATTACTTGGCCTTTAATTAAAAATAATTTATTAAATTTCTAAATATCTCAATATTTTTAACATAGTATTTACTTCTTATTTAACATAAAATTTATTTTCAAAACTATTACAAATACATTAGAATTAATCATATTTATATATATATTCCCAATCTTGGTTTTAACAAGTTTCATGTAAAATTTGTTACTTGAAAAAATATCCAATTTCTATTCTTGAACAAACTCATTCCGAAAAGTTAACCTTTTTATTTTCTTTTAGCTTTGGAAATATTGTTATATATATATATATATATATATATATATATATATATATTCTCAAATCTTCCTATTTCTGTTACTTTGGAAATTACATTATCTATACTCAAATCCTTTTTATTTCCGTTACTTTGGAAATTACATTATTTATACTCAAATCCTTTTTATTTCCATTACTTTGGAAATCTCGATATATAATTTCAAATCTGGCGGTTTACATTGCGTTATAATTTCACCTATGGAAATAATAAATTATTCTTAACTTCTTTCCCATTACAAACTAATATCATTCTCAGATAATCCCAAAGTTGTTCAAGTTGGGGTATTTATTTACCTCTCAAACCTTGATCAATAACGTTCTTATCTTAAGATAGATATGAGTTGTAATTCAAAACCCTATATTCATTTAAATATCAAACAAATCTCCTTAACTATTTTATTCAAAATACGGTTTTATAAAACCTTCTTACTTTTGAAAATTCCCTTCTCAAATGTAACTATTATTTCTTAGTTCATTGATTAAGAAATGAATTATTAAAAAAATCACTTTCCCTTCTATTTCTTTAAACAATTCGTTTAATATCTCTGATTTTTGTTTCAAAATCCTATTATTCACTCCTTTATTGAATTCAATTTTAACAATATCTTTTTCTAATCCATTCAAGCATTTTCCACTTTGAAAATCTTATTTCAATGTCCCAATTAGACTTAATTCCACTATTAAGTAACGTTAATTTAAAATTAACGATTTGACAACTCATCACTTTGTGTAAACTTTGTTTGTATAATTCTGGTTTAATATTAAACCTTTTATTCCTAATTTCCTTCTTCTTAATTCAAACATTAAGTCAAAATTAATTTAAATTATCGTATTCACTTAAAATTCCTTTTACAATTATGTTATAAAATCTCGGGTTTTAATATAAAACCGTTCGTAAACTCCTTTCGAAATCAACTAGATTTCATTTTAACTTCGACGAATTCCAATTAAAAAGTAATCTCTTAAATTAATATTAATTAAAATACTAATTTACTCAATTATTAACTATTGCAGCAGTAGTTAACTTCTTTTATTAACTAAATAAATAGTAAATTTATTTTGAAAATCTTATTAAAATTAACACAAATATTAGTTCAATTATTTCATTATATTAATTCAAAACAACTAATGAAGTAACCAGTTCCAGATAAAATGGTTACCTAAGTCGACTCAAACACAATTATCTCGGTAACCAAATTCAACTGATCATTTCTTTAAATTAATTAATAATAATATTAATTTAAATAATTCTATTTAATTATTTTCTTGTAAACAATTATCCAACTCTTTACCATTAGGTTAATTTTCTACTCTCTTGCTTATACATCTAATTAATATTAGAATTTTCTTATAAAAATCATTTAATAATTAAATATAAACTTAAATAATAAATAATAAATATTTTTTCCTTTTAATAACTTTTATTCAAAATAATAAATCTCAAAATCTATCTCCAATTATAAAATATATTTTATAACTTCATTTCTATCGATTCACCTAACGATAAATCAATATAAATAAAATGATTCATTTTAGGCCATTTACTGCCAATTACTCAACCAATATCACCCACTGGTTTAAACAAAACAAATGTTTGATTTTAGATCAGCGGTCAACAGCCAAATCAATCATTTTAATCAGAATAGTTCATATGATGTTAATATGAAAATAACAACATTTAATAAATTTGAGGAATCTAGTTGGATCCCTCCAACCTTTTCTTCCCTGTATACCCATAGATTATTTCAAATAATATCATTCAATTCAATTTAACTAATAATTTCAATAATAGTAAATAAGGATTATTTAACATCACTCAATTAACGAACAATTCAAACAATTTAACACATTTATTTTATAAACGTAACCAACAAGGTAAGTTACCTTCATTGGGTCCAATCGTTAAAACAATGATTTGGTATTTCAATGAAATTAAACAACGTTTAATTTCATTAGTTTAATCAATATACGAATATAAGTAACTAATAACCAACCATTTTCAACCATAGCACACAATTATAAAACCCGACTTATATAAAATATAAGTGGGAAGATCTGAGTGAGTTTAACTCACCTTGGTCTAGTTTATTTCTGAAGCGATTTGGTTATGTTATAATTAAATCAAACAAATTGTTAAATTTATCTGTAAATTCCAATCGTCTTCATTTCTATCCAAATGGTTACATAAAGTTTCTGTTGTCAAGAAGATTCCGGTTTAATTTATTTCGTTCCATTCTGATAATGTAATTAAAGGTATTAACAATTAAGCGATTCAATTATTATTAAAAATAATAATTTCCTTACTTAATATTTATTACATTTTAGTTGAAAAATAATATGGTTAGCTTTTGTTCCAAATAATAGCTCGACTCCCTCCTATACAAATTTATATAATTATTAACTAATTTCATTTATATAATTATTTGATCATTCATCCCAAATTAAATAATATATTAACTAATTTCATTTATATAGTTATTTGACTGACATTTATCTATTCCTTCCTTTGCGATATCTTCTGACCCTCTTCATCATTTCGATCGTTATCTGCCCGACTTTAGCATATTCTCACACATACAAACTTCTCCTCCACTAAAGTATTATTTCGAAGCTTCCTGCACACAGTTTGAACTCCATTCATGCTCACGTACCAAACTCTACTTCATAATTCACGTTCTGCACTTTTCAAAACTGATACCACATATTTACTATGATACCATGCACCGCCTCAATCATCCAACCGTCGCGCCATGTCACAACCACCGGAACCGCATCAGAACATGTCACGTCGACCGCCTCTACCTCACCGTCCCTCGCCCCAAGTACCAGTCAACTCGAAGCTCCCTTCCGCCTACAAAAATACTTCGACCGCCACCGCTTTCAGGTGGGATTCAGGCCGCCACGGTTATCAAAACCTGATCACGACCGTCCACCTTCCAGATCTCGAAGTCCGACACCACTTCACAGTTAACGATCTTCAGTTTTAATGAAAAAATTCTTCAATTGAAGTGGAGAAAGATTGAGTGATTTAAGCCGTTAGTTTTCCATAGGAGGCGGTTGTTTTTACTTCACTTCTATAAAACTGGTCATTTGCTTCGGTTGTCTACCCCCTGTTGCTTTAGTTCAACAACCGAAGCAAATGTAGAAGATATGCAAATGAATATTGCAAAAAAAAAATCTAAATACTTTTTGTAAGTTGGAAAACATTCAAAGCACATGTTGCAGCAACTATGGTTTACCATCCTTAAAGCACTCAACAATTATGGAACCAAATCTGAAATGTTTACTGAAACAACCTAAAGGATTAACCTATAAACAATATTAACATGGCAAGTTCGTATGTCATGTCCCCAAATCTAAAACAGTTCTTAATGAATGATCATTCAAACCTAAGTATTATATATCATACCTACAAACTTTTACATGCATAAAAAGTCTTATATTCTTGAAGACTGCTCGTATCCCCAAAGTTCATAATCTTGAAACTATATTCTTGAACATAAATGTATCCGGAAATGCCAAAAACTGGTATTTATTTGGAACCTATGAATACATTTAAAAATGTATTATTATAAGCCTTGAAACAAGAGGAATTTTACACCCAAAATTCACAGATCCAAAATCCATTTATATGCAAAGCTATACAACACAGAAACTTTGTTTAAACACATAAAATCGTTTCTGCATTTGAGTTAAAATTAAAATTTATACACACTAAACATAGATAATAGAAGAAGATAAACATATCGTCAGGAGAAAACGAAAAAATCAAAGTTTTATCTCCGCTTTACTGTCACCAACACGAGCAAACGATACTTGAGATCTAGGCCGCTTAAGGCGTTGTTTTTCACATCATCAAGAACAATCGAAAGAATCGAATCTTCAGATCTCGGCTATTTCAGATCGACATTACAAGATGAGGATGATAAAATTGACACCAAATCACACTACAACATAGAATTATTCTGAACAATCATTCTAGAAGAAAGAACAAAAAACGAAGAACATGGAAAGATAGGAAGCGGCAGAATGAGAAGTGTGGAAACCAAAATAGTGGGTGCACGTAATTATAACGGGTAGATTGATTTGCGATGCGGGTGGAGATTGTTGAGGGTCGTATATAGTTGATGATGCCACTACACAACTTATTAATTAATAATAATTTGAAATTAATTACTCAATATTACATCTTAATTACTAAATATTACTTATTAATTACATATTAAATCTTAAATATTAATCTTTAAATATAGTTTATTAACTATTAAATGTAATTAACAAATATTAACTATTATTTATGCTAACTGTTAATAATTATATTAATAGTTAATAATAATAATTTAGTATTTTTTACTATTATTGTTAATTAGTAGTCTTATTACGTATTTTTTTTAAAATTAATTATTTTGTCATAATTATTAATTAATAACTATTAAATATTACTTGTTAATTATCAAATATCAAAAATTAAACACTAGTTATTAAATATCGATGATTATTTATTTGGTATTAAATGTAATCAATTCAATATCAATTATAGTCTACTAATTATTAATAGTTAACTATAAAGATTATTTTGTAAAATAATCATTGTTAATTATACATAATAGTTATATATTATGAATTATTTATAGATAATATAAATAGTAGTAAATATTACTTCTTGATTATTTTGTAACTTAAATTACGAACCTTTGTCTTTACAATTTATTAGTTATGAATCATTAATGATTACAAAGTATGAATTATTAACTATTAAATGAAAATTCTTATTAGTTAATTTCAATTTTAAAATATAAATATAGATTTTAATTGTAATTATAAATATTATGATAAATGTTACTTCTTAATTATTAATATTTCGTATTAATTATGAATTAATAAATATATTCCCATTTATTGATTATATATAAATTATTGATATTTTAATAGTCATCATTAAATAATAATTATTTCAAATTAATTATTGTACTAAATATCAATTCATAAGTACTAAATTTATTTATAAATTATTAAATACTAATCTTACTTTGTCATAATTATTAATAACAATTTTTTTAATAGTAATTGTTAAAAGAATTTTTTTAAATATTAGATATTACTTCTCAAATATTAAACTTACTAATTAAATGTTAAACGTTAAACACAAATTATTGAATATTTATTTTTAATAATTTAACATCAATTATTAATGTATTTATTACTTATTTAATACAATTATCAGATATTAGTTATAATTTACTGGTTATTGACTAATTATCAAAAACCAATTATTAGATATTAAATATTGCATCTTAATATTAAATATTTCTTATTAGTTAAATATTAAATGTTAAATGCTAATTACTAAGAAATTTTAATTATTTAGTATCAATTATTAATTATTAACTATGATTAACAAATATTAACTATAATTTATTAATTATTAATCATTACGTATAATAAATTATTTAATATAAAAATAATAATTTATTATTTATAATAATTTATTATTTATAATAATTAGTAATTATAAATTATTTACCGATAATCATTACCTATAACCAACTACAAATAATGATATATGTAAGCGGTTGGTTATGGTTATTTATACGAGTATTTGTTATGATTAAAACAACTTGCAATTGCGTTGTTACATTTGCTTCGGTTCTTAAGAAACAGATGCATATAATATTACTTGCTTCGGTGCATTTGCTCCGGTTCCTAAGAACCGATGCAAACAACGCTATTTGCTTCAGTGCATTTGCTTCGGTTCTTAAATAACCGAAGCAGAAGTTACAATCTGCTTCGGTTATCGGCACAACCGATGCAAATAACACTTTTGCTTTGGTGCATTTGCTTCGGTTGTTAATATAACAGAAGCAAATGATACTATTTGCTTCGGTTGTAAGCGTAACCGAAGCAAATTAGGCGATGCATCAAACATATTTTGTAGTAATGTTTGACCAGGAGGATGCGAAAATCAGGGTTGGCTGAGGGAAATGATTATTTATAGGATAGCATATCAATTTAATATGAATAATCGATACTTCGTCGTGAAGCAACGCGCTGAAACAAACTCAAACAATCTCTGTTTTTGACAGAAAAATGTAATCCTAGCATAAAAAAAAAAATCGGACCCGATGGGACAGGTTTCATCGGATTCCGAGGTCGTTTGAGAAAAGTCTTTTATAAATCACAGACTAAAAATCACGCTTTTAAATTTCCCATGATCACAGATAAATCCAATCAACTTAAATCTTTCAAATTATACTAGACCTCTTCCTTACGGATCCAGTGAAATTTGTTTCATTAAAATTAGAGTTCATTTGGCCAGTCATTTATTCGTTTAAAATTACCCATGTCAAAATTTACCAAAATAATATAATTGATTAAGGCATTTATCGTTGCCACAATCAAACGGTAAGTACGATTGACACGCAAATCAAAATCTTATACTAATTAATTAAAATGAATCCAACGGCACTAATTTCCTCGCATTCCGAGACAGTTTCCCGGTACGCTATTTCTATACGCACCACAATGCTATTTTGAACACTAAATTACCCGGTGTCTAAAAATAACAAACTACCTACCTATACTGACTCTAATCGATGATACGAATTCAATGGAACTGATTTCGCGGATTAATTCTGTCATCTGCTCAAGTTATACACAAACACACCTCTATTAAATCAAATCAATTTAATTACACTCTATAGAAAATGACTGGACGTTTACGGCTGCCGTTATCACATACAATATCGTTTTTCCATGAAATTTAATATTGTCTAATAATTTAAAGTTAAGGTTCCAATGAAACTAGTTTCACCGAAAACTGAGCCCATTTGCAAAATGGCTATTTAAACCATTATAAATTATAAATAAAATATTAATTAAATTGCAGAATAATCAAATAAAATAATAATAAATTATTATCATAAATACACAATAGGAATATCATATAGCTTCAAATATAAATTATACAACTTAATATCATCAATTTCGAGTTAACCGACGTCCAAATTATATCAAAACCCTTATAAATTTTATTAAATAAACATTATAATTTAATAACGATTTCCATAGCGACTATTTTAACATTTTAGTTGGACATAACCAACAAAATATAAAATGAAATCTGGGTTTTTCTCTTTCATATGAATATTATAATCAACAGGATTCAAATGTTTCACTACTAGAAAATCTAGTATTGGTTACACAATCTAGCATCATTTGAAACTTATCAGCTACAACTTTTAGCAAAGTACATGTTGATAGGAATTGAAACGCTGCTTAAAAATTTATTAGGCGTGAGGTGAAAAATTAGGTGGCTACGTTTACTTTCATCAACGCAAATTCATTCCATCAACGTATTTTTTAGTTCTCGATTTTCGTTCAAGGAACTTAAGCTAAAAAAGGGAAAACTTCCCTACTTTCCCAATCCAAACCCCAATTTCCTTAACCCAACTCCCAACATGTCAAATCTCGATTTCATTGATTCTTGTAACGGCTGGAAATTTCCGACTCCTCGAGAGTCGGAAATTCCGAGACGTTAGTGAAAGAAAGTAGAGGGTGAGGAAGAAAAGATAGAACTAATAGAATAGAAGAAGAAGAAGAACTTACATCATCAGAGTAAACACGAATCTCACAGCGGAACGAATAAAATATAACATAACTTTGAAATACAAATCAGTACTCGTATATACATACCATTTCAAAGTACAACACTTAACAACACAGCGGAATAATAATAGCTATAATCCTGAAGTCTCCTGCTCCAAGCTCTCCAAGTGTATCTGTAAAATCCCAACTACTTGACTGCCCATACAAATTTAGGCACCCAAGAGTTTAGGGGAAACCAAACAAAATAAACTCTGGGTCAGTCATGGGACTGGTGTGAATAAAACTCCAACACTTGGTTAAATAAAGGATATCTTTCTGATATTATAATAATGTCTAAATACAAATAGATATCAATCTAGCAGAACGCTTGCATCTCACGTTCCACATACATAGTATACAAATAAAACCGTGAGCGCTTATTGGAGATTGGATTCCAACAGACAAGGTATGGGAGCACCTCCCGATCAGTGTACTCTAGAGGAGATACACTAGGGTTCAACAAGAACGTCTTGCAACCCGGCCACACATGACCGTCCACTCATTTAGCTTGAGTGTGACGAATATATTATCACCGATGGTTGGGATCAGCAACCATCTTTCCCGATAAGGGACAGCATTGAAATAGATTATAAAGAAGTACAATTGAATATTCTCTAGATGGTGATAATACACCCTGCTTGGGTATGGCCCAACTAGCCATGCTGCCTAGCCCAACTTCTGTTATTTCCTGGTTGTGAGGTTTTGAGGTCACGTTTATCACTTTGACAGATTATTTCTTCAATTACTTTGAATGCCACATCGTCATACCCGCCAACTCATTATCGATTTCTCAAGGCATCACGAGTATAAAAGCTAAGAGAAACGAATTTCTCTGCCACCAACGTAATAAATTTAAAGAGATCAACATATGATTCGTTAAGAATACTTTGTCAGACACTCGTCCATATACGTCATCCTGGGACTGAACAAACCGAAGGCACTATTCAGTGAATCCATCCTACCTAGGCTTTTCACAATAGCCCTTGCACTTCACTCCGTCTTCAATTATCTTCAGCGTACTTGATTTACAACGCTTATGCTAATACGGAGTGGTTCTTCGGATAATAATCCAACCGGTCTCTCCATATTTACAACGTAAATATGGTCAAAACTTTGATAGTCTGTGATTCAACTATCAAATGAAAACATGTCGGTGTACAAACAACGATCTTATTTCCAAATGGAAATTCGATCGATCAATCATCATATGTTCATATTTCCTTATTTCATATATTTAGAAAATATATGTTATTAATCATTGGAAAACATTTCCATAGCTTATTTTCACATCACTATTATTTCGCAACTATCAGTCCCTAACTGTAACTAGTATGAGAACAATTCTCTAAGTATCAATCCGGAAGGTCGAAACCAACATCAGATCGTCACTTAGAAAACCGTTCAACTTACCCTCTCCAGTCAGTTTCTGAATTTGCTTAACTCTATTTCTTAAATTCTTATCATGAAAACATTTCATTTTCTATGTTTAGAAAACATATCTGACTATATTTGGAAAACGTTTCCACAACCCATTTACGGATTTCCAATGAACGTTGTATAAAACATCGTTTCGCTTAATCCATTTATCGCTTATTCCTTAACTTTATTCCTAATCAACCTTTTAGATCGAACCACAACTATTCCTTTGTCAATTCTGAAGTCAATCAAGTTGGGGTATAATTACCTCTCAGACCTTAATTGAACAACGTCCTTTACTGTGAAATAGATGAAGCTCGTCACTCACTTTGTCCAATCATCTGTTTACGCAAATTCTCGGATTCAGGTTACGAATCCACTTCTTATATGACAACATTTGATTATAACTATAACGTTATAATTCCTACTTCTGCAATGTCTAACCTAAATTTTATCTCCTAACTCGAATAATTTAACAGACACCTAATTTCTAAATCAATAACTAAATCTTGATTTAAACCCTGGAAAGTAAATAGTACTTTCCCGAATTCGCTATAATCGAATTCGACGTATAACTCTCTTTCGAGTAATCTCTATTTGATTAACTCTTCTTCGAATAACCTATATTCGATTATCTCTCTTCGAATAACTCATATTCGAAATCTCTCTCTTTCGAATAAACAATATTCGATCTCTTTCTTTCGAATATGCTATATTCGAAAATCTCCTTTCGATTTACTAACCGATAACTCCTTTCGATCAAACTAAAATCGATAACTCCTTTAACTCTATTCGAATAACTAATATTCGACTAACTCCTTTGGATCAACTCATTTGATTAACTCCTTCGAATAACTAAATTCGATTTAACTCTAATTGAATAACTAATATTCAATTAACTCTTACGTGTTTAACTCTATTTGAATAAGTAATTCAAATCACTCTAATGTGTTTAACTCTATTCAAATATCTAATTCGAATAACTCATTTCGAATAACTAAATTCGATTAACTCTTTTAACTTTACTCGAATAACTATATTCGATTAACACCTTCTTTCGAATAACTATATTCGATTAACACCTTCTTTCGAATAACTATATTCGATTAACTCTTCGACTAACTCCTTTGGATTAACTAACTTCGAATAACTCCTTTGGATTAACTAACTTCGAATAACTCCTTTGGATTAACTAACTTCGAATAACCAATATTCGATAACTACTCTTCGAATAAATAATATTCGGTAACTCTTCAAATGTATAACATTTGATTTCTCCACTCGGATAAACTATATTCGATTACTCTTCCCTCGAATACACTATATTCGATAACCCTACTTCGAATAAGTGATATTCGGCAATTCTACTCGATTAACTCCACTTGGATAACTCTAACTGGTCAACTCTAACTGGTCAACTTTAACTGGTCAACTTTAACTGTTTATCTTTAACTGGTAAATTTTAACTGGTTAACTCAAATGGTTTAACCTAACTTGATTTACTTGTCTCGATTAACTGAACTCATCCACTTAGTTTAACTTAGTTAATTCACTTTGATTAACTCTAACCGATTTACTTAGTTTAACTCAGCTAATTCACTTTGATTAACCCAACTAATTTACTTCGATTAACCAATTAGTTTAACTTGACTAATTCACTTAGTTTGACGCAACTAATTCACTTTGATTTACCAATTAGTTTAACTTAACTAATTCACTTCGATTAACCGCTTAGTTTATCTGAACTAATTTACTTTGGTTAACTTAACCAATTACTTTGATTAACTCGACTAACTTGCTTTGGTTAACCTAACAAATTACTTTGTTTAACTCTATTCGAATAAGTAATTCGAATCACTCTAATGTGTTTAACTCTATTCAAATATCTAATTCGAATAACTTATTTCGAATAACTAAATTCGATTAACTCCTTTTATTAACGTTTATTCATTTCAAAAGATTTCCTTTTTACAACGTTTATCCATTGATAAAGATTTACTTTTTACAACGTTTATCCATTTATAAAGATTTACTTTTAGTAACGGTTCTTCACTTTGTAAATGTCCTTTTAATAACGTTTCTACTTCTCTATATAAGTCCAGACTTATATATATTCCATTTATCAACGATAAATAATTTATTTAATTTATAAAACATTATTTATAAATTAATCTACTTCAATTTATCTGTTTAAAACAGATTTCCTATTTAATATCTCATTTAAATCCATATCGTGTTATACCGTGTGCGAAGCACGGGTTTAAACCTATCCATGTAAAATTTTACTTATTTTTCAAATAAGTGTTCCTTTATTTATTCCTTAAATAAATATTCCTTTATTCCATTTATTTATAAATCTAAATAAATGTTCCTTTATTTATTTCCCAAATAAATAAATGGTTTCATTTTATAAAATCCTATCGATTTTATAAATAAGATTTATTTTCAATATAAACATTGAAAATTCCCTTTTTACATTTTAGTATTACCTACGGTGTTTAACGTGTCGTATAACAATGATCGGTATCATTCAAACATATGAAATCAATAACAGATTTCATAACACATCATATATCACCATATATGAAAACAGTAAAATAAATGTTGAGGAATCCAGTTGGATTCCTCCAACCTGTTTCCCTGCATCACAGATGTTAAACAATATAGATAACATCACTTTCAGTTCTATATGATATATTCTGTTAAACAGAATCAATATAGAAAATTTAACTAACTGACTAGCAGTTCAATCTAACAGTCAACATACAGTAAATCAACCAATATCTAACAGTTCTAAAAATACAACATGAAATTATAAACTGTTCATAGTTAGTGAGATTTACTCACATTGGCGCGTTAACCGTTAAATAACGATTTGCGTCAGCTGATTTGGTTGAGCGGTTTATTTTGCCTAAATTCAGACGATCTCCAAATGACTCCAACCCGGTTCCACAGTGTAGCCTGCGATCGTAAGATCTCATTCACTTCACATTACCACGCACCCGCCTACAATTTTACTTCTTCTTAACCATGTTGCCAAGATAAAACCCGTAGCTGCAATCTTTTTGGACAGTGTATACGCTCCTCCAACGCTGCATGCTTCACCTCCCTCAACTACCACACGTTGGTTAATACTCCAGACATTCCATCCTCCTAAATACTCGCGCCTTGCCTGTGCAAGCACGTACCAAGCATGCCTAACCCCAATTTCCACCCCTTGCGCCTTCTAGTTTCTCTCTACTGTCAAAACTCCCACCCTTACTTCACTCCACACAAAAACAAACCCACGTTATACTCCCTACTTACAAGTAACTCGGTCACCATCTCCTCGTTGTTGCTGCGGCTCACCAACCCAAAAACTTTGCTGCTCATCGCCCTAACATTTTCACCCACCATCCAAGCATAACGCTGATAATTAAACCCCAAGAAATGAAGACAAAAACCCATGCACTTGCGTTGAAAACTAAAAGAACAAGGGAAACCGTTGAAGCCTTCGCAGAAACCCACTACAAAACTGACGTCCCATGCATGTTTGATCCCTCTTCCCTCGCATTTACTACTGGCCTTCACTTTATTTCCCAGGGGAAACCCAGATCCGTGTTATAACTACTCCCTCCCCAAGTAACAATCCGCTCCAATGTACTCTACGCAAAAACCGAAATGGCTGCACTGTTCCCATCTTAATTCGAACACAAAACTCCACCCCGCGTTTCTACTGTTACTCCACTTCTCATGCTGTCGTGTATACAAACAACTCCCAGTACGTATATTTACTCAACACCTCATTTTCAGACAATAAAATGAGTTCTCGTGGACGTACAGGGCTAGAGTTTGTGAAGCTTCTCTTTAAAACCCAATACTTGTACCATGCATCAACGTGTTGACCCCCATCTCATCACCATTCAATCCCCCACCTTCATCACCTTCGCACTACCCTTCCTGAACGCAGCTACAAGATTTGTCTTCTCCCCTTTTTAAAACGGTTCGCACTTCCTATTAGAAAACCCACCCATCGAACTGCATCAGCTCTGCATGCACCACCATTAAAACAAGCTCCGCCAGAACCCATCTTGTGTACTTCGGCATCTACAGTCACCGTCCTTCACCCAGTACACTGCGTTCACCACCTGATCAGCTCGAGCCTCGGCTTGTTTTGTATTTTATTTCTTATTTGCGGTTTTTGTTTTCTCGAGATGATGGCCGCATTGAGGTATTTATAATGTAAATTATTTAACCCTTAAGTGATAGCCGCAGATTGTAGGGGTATGGTAGTTCGACTAGCAGCATGTGCGTGATGTTGATGACTCAATGTAGGCAACGTAGGTTAGGATGTAGATGCATGTGAAGTTAGGCAACGTAGGTTAGTACGATACTCTTAGCTGAGAAGCAAGAAATTTATTTGTTAATATATATCTTATTTCAAATATATTTTATATCATACAGGTTACATTCGTACTTAGCTGCGTGATTTCAGTGATTCGAAATAACATAGTATAGGTTGTATTCTCTTTATTTTAGGGAGGTGCTTTGTCAGTATGGGAAAAGAACGAATGGATGTACCATGAGTTGAGAGAAATGGGTTAAGATACACTAGGATTTTCTAGCGTCTTTGTCATCTGCAGAGACGAAGGACAACCCATCACATGTTATTATTATATATATCTTATTACTTTTATTACTTTTAATCATTGGGAATACTGCCAAATCAAAGAAATTAACTCAAGTTAAGACAGTGAGAAATAGCGGATATCAACGTTTAGGACGTTACATTAGTTAATATTTGCTTTAGATTTCAAAATTTCATATAATCCATTGCACAAAATTATGTTTACGTACCAGTTGCCACGGACAGAAATAAAAACACATTCGTGTTCAGCGAGGTGCTCCGATCCCAAAAATATATTAATACCGGTAGATTAACTCATATTTTGAAATCCCGAAATACCGATACAGGGTGCACAATTCTCCAAATAAAAAGTTGCATATTTAATTAATTAAAAATTACAGAAAAATTCTGAAAATTAAATTATCACTACGTCCCAAAAGAACCTTGTCTAAATTCAAACCCGATCTCTAGTTATATCGAATAAACCGTTATGGTCGATAAACGATTCTATAGCGACTATTTTAAAATTTGATTTGGACATAACTCAAAATCTACACGACGAAATCCTGATTTTTCTCTTCCACTAGGAAGATATACTCCACCAGCTCCACACGTTTCTTGTTTCACAGAAATCCGGCTTAAAACGAATCCTGTACATTCAGTTGAAGTTCAAATCGCCAAATTGCGAACTGCCGCGACGTTTTCAGGTTCGTTTTAATTATAATTATAAATTATAAGTTCGAACGTTTTACTTTAAGTTATCGATATCGCTAAATCGATATATAAATCCTTAAATAAATTAATTATTCGACAGCTAACAAAACGCGCCATTACAATTCTTAGGAAAGTGTTCTAGATTTGGAGGAGCATCGTTATCTGCCGTCTTCTTGATTCATCCCATGGCACATGTTCACATTTTCCACCTATCTAGAATGGTGAAATGTTGTTATTTCTTCTTTGATTCGCCTTCTTCAGTAGAAATATATGATTTTATGTGTAATTATTTTCCACTTGTTTTACTGGAATACGATTATTTCTTTTTTATCTTAAACATAGTCATGAAAAATGAACGGAATTGTATTTGAGAGTGATTCGAAGGTATTATATATATTTAACTAGTTAGATTTCATATAGATACACTCTTTGCTAAAAAAATTCAATGCATTTGCATCCCACATTTCAGTAGTATAGTCATAGAGGTTGGGGCTTATTTTATTCTCAGACTTATGTATAATAGTGTGCCATTTGAAAGAAGAGGAAGCATATGAGATTGAGTATGATATCCTGAAATATTCTAATCCCAAATAGTTTACATTTGTAGTGTACAATCGTTGCCCCCTGAGTGTAAAGTTTAATCTGCGTTGTGTTTTGGATTAATATCAAGTTGATAGCAATGTAGATTGTATTTAATATTGCTACATATACTGCTTTCAAATGAGCAATTTGAGCACTTGATTACAATCAAAGTATCCCAATTTTTTGTAAATAACATTTGTGATATGAAGCATTTTTTTCCTAATGGAAAGTTTTTCCAGTCTTGAACTAGTTTACTGAAGTTGAAACTAGCTATATTCCAGATTTACTTGGTGTCCATTTAAAGTTGCACATGTCGACTTCTTTGAAAGTTGGAATTTCTTATTGATATAAAATTGCAAAATTTCAAGGGTATTCTAGTAAAATTGAGCACTACTATAATAAGCTAAATGATGTTGTGGAAAATTAAATTATTGAGCTTTCAAGCTCAAGTGAACAATCATAAAACTGAAATTAAAGTGTTGGTTAAAACAGTGATGTACTAGTCAATTGCCAATATCTTTCAAGCGTTCTGCTTGAACCAGCAAGTCTGTTTGAGGATTGTTTTCAGTCTATGTTAATTTCAATGCTTACTACATAGAGGAAAAAGAGCAATCTTTGTCTTCATGAAAAATCTGGTCTATTGATGGTACATGTATATTTCAAATTAATTTCATATATATAGTAGTGGTATTAGTGTCGTTACTATAGTTAGATGAGTTAAAGTTTTATGCATATGCTTTTATTTTCTACTATCAAAAACACTATACTCCTTCTCTGTATTTGTGCATCGTGTATTTGTGGCTGGGATTGTTTTCGAAATACTTTATTTCACCTGATATCATATGCTAATAGTTCTACGTCCTTGTTTTTCTAATTCCCTATTTTTTTTATAGCTCTAGCTACACTATTTAGTTAGTGTCTTTTTTACGTCCCTTTTATGTATAAATGCAATATGCTTCTTTCTTTTTTTCTGGGTTCTTTATCATCTTTATTTTTTCCTATTTCTTCTGTTTGACCGCACTTTTACTTCAGTTGTATGCTTTTGAAAATTTCAGATGTTTAAATACTTCACGGATAGAGATTGTACTTTGAGGTCTCAATTGTTCTTAATATTTCATTTATTAAATGCATTTGTCTATCAGGTTAGCTTGTCTATGTCATTGCTACATAGAGTCCTCCATTCGTCAGCATGAACTTTCGGATAAAGTAAACGATCGAATATTTATGGTTGCAGTGTTAAGTTGATTACATTGCATGAACTGTGAACTCGGTTTCCTTCTGCAGATTGTCTGTTGTTTCGCTTCGTAATCATGCATCCTTATGCCAGGAAGCTATACAGTTTTTCAACAAAACACAAAACAATCCTTGATTTTATTTGAGATACAAGCTAGATAATATAATGCTACAGAGTTCACAGTAAAAATTAGCTTATATGTCAAATTCAAGCTACATATTCTTGTTTTTTTAGATTGTCCAAGGCACTCAAAACTGATGAAATATATGAAGCTCCTGTTTTGTGTTGAAATGCCACACAAGAAGTAGGATATTTGTTTACATGTAACACATGCTAGTAGTTTTAAGCTGGTCATGCTTGATAGCTGGAAACTTAGTTTTTTCCTATAGATTGCCACATTATTTAATGTTTGGTTTTTTCAGTAATCATACTCTCTTCGCTTAGATGTTGCAAATATTTTTGATGAATCATAGTTTGAACCCTGCTCCATCTTTTAAGCAATGATATTCTCTTGCACACATTTTTTGTATTACAAGATATTTTATTTGTTGCCTATGGTTTAATTTCTTGATGGGTAGAACCTTGGTTATATCCAAAGGCAAGTTTAATTGTTGCCTGCTATCACTCATTGAACTATTTTAATATTTCATATATGCAATAGATAGTAATGAGGAGGTGTTTGAAAGATTACACAAGAAATGTGACACCCCACGTCCATTAATGTCACTCACTAAGGGAATGCATTAAGTTCCTTGAAACGTTATAGGTAATCAGACACAGAATAATTACAAGACATATATGAATAAGATAGCAACGAGAATTTAAAAACGTTTATTAATCATAAAGCATGGTTACACCATATGTCTGAAAATACATAAACTCAGTATATCATTAAAACTTCTGTCTTGTACTTTAAATATCAGAGTACAATAACAAAGAAAGCATAATCCCCAAATCATGAGCCATAGTAGCAAAGATAGAAGCTTGAGCAATACATTTAGAAGCTCCAAGAAAGACGATAGCAGAATCCTGACTTAGCCTGAGAATTCCCTCCCTTGAGAACCTTGGGGGGAGGACGGAAGAAAGAAGGAGAAACAAAAAGGGTCAGACATAAAGTCTGGCGAGTCTAGTTACTTTTAGCCAGTAGATAAATAAAAGTAACATGCTAGGCATATAAAGTGGATAAGAGAGATCACTACATAAATGGCAGGTGTGACAAGGTAAGTAAGATAAGGTGTACATGACTCACTAATGATTACTCTGCACTACTACTAGTATATCCACAAGGAGATGATCCCTACAACTATAAGGTGGTAGACTTAGGTATACATCCAAATGTATCCTAACTACTACCCTGATTGATCGGCTCCCTAACTCTCGTAGATACCATGTAATGGCCCCATTGTAGGAGCTATCACTTCCTAAAGTGGCAAATCCTCGTCGTAACAATATGCACAACCATATCTACAGGTGTCAGGGTCGTCTTATCCCCTTCTTCTCGGCTCACGCACGCACATGGCCTGGTCGGTTTGCGCCGCCCATACTGTCCTCCATGTTTGGATCTCTTACAATCAGTCAGTAAGCGTGCCCCTTCTCCGCCTAGTATGGAATACTTTGTTTGATACCTACTCCGGGTTACTGACTGAAATGGGTCCCACAAAATATGATACAAGCTCTCCCCTTTGTCTTGTATTCCCCACTAGGTTTTCACTGACTATGTATACCATTAGGTGTCTTTAATTACATAGCCTTATTTATTTCTACCGGTTATGCTTACCTATAGGTGTCTTTAATACATAACCCCTAATCTTTCAACCGGTTATGCTTACCTATAAGTGTCTTTAATTACATAACCCTATTTCTTCTATAAGTTATGTTTATCCTAAGAGGTGTCTTTAATTACATAACTTTATTATTTCCACCGATTATGTATAGCACTAGGTGGCTTTAATTACATATTCTTAACGAGTTAAGTTTGTGGGCCTATTACCCATCTCCTCTTTAGACGTACTTAACCCACTCCTCAACCATGTTTACTTAACCCCCAACTTAAATTTAATGTAACGACCTGCCTTTTTGCCCGGTCCAAGTAGATATTTAAACTAGCTCAGAACATTCGAAGCGACAGTTCGTAATTTTAACTTACGGGTTTAACAGAAATAACAAACAGAATCACAATGCAAAAATATATGCAGTGGAATAAATTTTATACAAAATAATATCAGAGTTATCAAGACATTTTTACATCGGAAGAATTAAAATATGTACACTACATGATTTCAAATAAAATTTATGGTTCAGGCAGGCTTGCGTGCGTACGCATCTTCGTGTGCCTCTCCAACTTGCAAGCTGAAACTTCTAAAATCTGCAACACTCGTATCTGACCGGAACATTCCATGTAAAACACAAAATACTCGAGTTAGAATTAATCATAGTTCAAGTGAAATAATTTCAATAAAAACTAGAAATAAAAGTAAATTCTAACATTTATTTAAGTTCAAATTTACGTCCAATTATCAAGATGATACAACATAATTCGGTTCCAAACAAATATGCACACACACACACATTCAAATGCCATGCACAAAGAGTACCTTTAATTTTCACTAAAATACATGCAATATGAATATTTCCTAAACTTAGTCATCATGGTATGCAGAGTTACAAAGAAATGTAACATTCATATGTGAACGCATTTTCCAGTGAATAAAATGGTATACATAACATACATGAAAACAAAAAAAGGGGTAGGACATGTTTACATCAGCACGACATATGAACATATGAACAAAGGCAAATATCAATTCCAAAAAGAGTTGAAACGCAGATAGTACTTGGTTTTTCTTTCTTCTTTGGAAACAAAAGTCACAACAAAACATGTTTTTTTTTTCGAGTATAAATATAGTTATACTTGTGGAATGGAACAACCATAGATAAACTTTACACGTGTTCTAGGCAAGGCAAATGTCATGCGCAGGTAACATGGGCCATACAAAGTTTGTATGAAGTCATAAACATCAACATATAGGGCATGCAAGATACTACTGTCCAGAAAAATTTCTTATAAGTTATAGTATCCACAATTCAACAAGGATAAGGCAGGTCATGTCACTGGATGTTATTTGCTAAACATATATGCAGTTAAGCCAAGGTAAGGTATTACTCTACATATTGTTTGAGTCTGAGCCCAATGAAATTAAAGAGCTGTTAGTGGACAGATTGGCACACAGCAGGTATAGTTCCAATGGCTCTAAAGTAGGGTGAATATTGATATAGTAGGAAAGTTCAAGATTTACAATACAATGCACACACCTGTTTATGTGAACAAAGGTCATGGAATAAGAACAAAATGAATCTGAGGTATCATTGATGGACCGAGAACCCAAACATGCATGCGGTCAATAAACAAATCTCAGCAACAGTCAACAAATATGTCACATATCTATTTCCAAACCAAACTAGTACATTATAGACAGCATAAATAACACAGGATATGATGATTCGAGTTCCTATTAAAGTTAATATCACTTTAAATAAAATTTATCCTGAGCATAAACTCACCTTGCGGTCGGGTATGGAGCAGCAGTCTACAGTGGCCGAAGCCAATGTTGGTGACAGAGCTCGAATTCCAGTGGAGCAATCTCGATTGAAGTTGGAGAGTTTAAGTAGCGAACGATGGAAGGTGAAAGCATAGGACAGGTGGTTATAGGAGGAAGTCGGACAATCGCTGGTGGACGAGCCAGTGCCTAACGCCGGTAACTGGAGGGGGTGGAGGTCGACTTCAGCGATGCGGTGGACTTCCGATGAAGGCTCGCGATGTGACAAAGGAGGTGGAGGCAGATGGCGATGAAGCGTAGACTAGGTCGGTTTTAGGGCAGAAGCACTTATCGAGATTTGGGGAAAATTGATGGAGCGATGGACTATTCTATAGAGGACACTTTTCTGATTTTTGAGGAGGCCATTAACAAGGATTTGGGAATAAATAATTTTGGGAAGTGAAACTTTTACGGTGAACAGATATAAATAAAAGGACGATGGACTACTATAAACGGTGGAAAAGAAATGAGGACACGCTGAAAGAAGGGGACGCATGCTTCACACAACAGAAGAATTTTTACAGATGTCCTACTATTCATTTTGACGTAAACAAGTGGCATAGACAATTTGAACAATATTTTATGTATATATATAAACACCAAATCAGATACCAGTTTGTACTATGCATAACATTAATGTACTCAATATACTTCAATTACCCGTCTAAATTAATCTAAAACCAAATTCATATCCAAATAAATCTATTTAAATTAAATATTCAAGTTAAATTGAAACTCAAATTTTTATAATTTCTCAAAACAATTTTTTTAATTAGGTTTAAAATATAATCACGTTATATTTAACAAAACCTGTAACACCCCGTGTATTCTATAACAGTGAAATTCACAAATTAAAGTATAATTAATTTCAAATCAAAGAATTAAGGGAAACAGGATACGCCGTTGCATTCATCTCGGAATTCTGCTTGAAATAGAGTCCGAGTTTGCGTAAAACGGACTCCGTATGAGGGAGATATGACCTCCGGAAGTTTCAGAATTTAGTTTAAAATTCAAACAGACAGAAACGGTTCAGAAACGAGTTCAAAATTAAAAAATCGGACCCAGATCGGGCTGGGCTGGAATTTTCCCGCCCAAGGCACCCAGGTCGACTGGGTAGTCGACCTGGGGCACCCAGGTCGATTGGGTAGTCGACCTGGCCCCTGAGCCAGGTCGAACCCAGCCCCTCCTGGCTGGCCTGGTCTGTGCTTGGCCGAATTTCTGTGCTTTGTCTTGTCACTAGGACTAGGTGTCAGCTCCTGATTGGTTTCTCTTTAAAACGAACGGCTAATATTAATCTAAGCTCCATCGATGGCTCTAATCAATTCACAAACTCTATAAAAAGGACCTAAGACTCCACCTGATTCACACAAATAAAAATGAGAATGAGACCGTCATGCTGCTGAAGAAAGACTAGGAGTAGCCCTCAAAATTGAGAGACGATTAGGAGTCGATTCAAAAGCTTAAAGCAACGACAATTAAATCAAAACAACGCCTGCAACAAAGGATAGCATCTCCAAATTCAGAATTCAGAATCCTGAATTGAAGATTCGTCATACGTTGTAAGTAGAGTGCTATTCCGATGTGAATGAATAATTGAGTTTTGATTTGTGTAAAATGAGAAATGGAATTGTACTTAATTTGTGGTGATGATAATTCATAATTGTATGTTGCTATGATTCTAATTATGAATAGATTTGGGATGTTGTGGTATAATGATGTTAGACCTATTGGATATTTGCAAGTATATGATTCATGTTGAAAGTTAACAATTATATGTTTGTAGTAGTTCATTACAACCAAGTTGAGACTCATGCAAGTATATGATTCACTATTATGCCAACACGATTTTAGATCCTTCTATGTATATTTTTATGATCATTTTTAGTGTAGTTGGATCCATTTGGGTATTATGATTCATATGAATTTATGTTGAAATAGGCATAATGATTCAAGTGTAAAACCATACTTTTGTATTAGTGACAAAAGCAAGCATCTTTGTGAACTTGTGTTAATTCTATGAACATGACTAGATTACGTTTGGTGTTATGCCTAATTGAAAATATGTTTTAGGCCTATGTTGTTATCAAAATCATGTGATAATATATGTGATGCATAATTAAGTTAGGTTCACATTTTAAATGCAAGTTTACATGACTAGATTAGAACCATGATTCATGTTTAGGTATGTTTCATGTCAAGATTATATGCTATTACAATGCAAGTTCACAAGTGCCTAATTTATGTTAATTAGATCGTTATGTTGCAAGTTCATGCGTTCACACACCCCTTTTGATGTTACTTAGAATATATAAACACCATGTTCTAAGCCTCCCCTTTTTCATGTGGCTAAGTTGGGCTTAAATGTTAAACCCAACATATGTTATATTATAGCGAACGTATAAAACGGGGGTAATGACGTTGGGTTAAAAATATAAAACATATGTGTTGGCATGTTTGACGCATGCCAACGACCTTGAGAACATTTAAGTGGTATAAATTAATTTTACCCAATAAAGATGAATTTGAATAATGGGCTACAAATATTTACATATAAAAAGAAAAGAGACAAAATATGTAAACTTAGAAAATACGATGTGATTAACCCGAGGTTGGATTGAGTTGTGACATAAACCTGCCCGGACCCGCCCGGTTGTCCAGTAGTCACAACAATACCTATCCAATGTGGGTGGTTAAACATTGAGCCCAATAAAGACCTGAGGTTAGACTGAGTTGTGACGTAAGACTGCCCGGACCCAACCGGCAACAGGCAGTCACAACAATACCTGTCTAATGTGAGTGGTTGAGGCTTTAATAAGACAATTAAGGCTGAGTCAGGATTGATAGGATTAAGTAAATTGAATTAATACTTAATCAAATTGAACATGCTAAACTATACAGTTTGATTGGGGGTTAGGTTTATACAGAACACTTAACCAACTTAGCATGTTGGCTAGAAATAGAAATCCTAGTAGCGGGGGACCCTTTTCAGCAGTAACCCTACAAGGTGTATCAGGATACCCTGAACTAGGCAGGGTGGGGCACGATTTTTGGGCTGACTGTAAGAGGTCAAATCGACGGCGGTGGTGCAGCAGTGTAGGTTCTAACGGGGTGCAGGTGTGCATACACTCCGGCATAGAAAAATTAGGCACTGGGCACCAGTAGTATACCTATGCATTCTAGAATTGTGTCGGGCCGCCACCATGGGACTTGATACACCCCATGGTGGGACCAGCATAGGTAGCTACAACATCGGGGGCCGTAAGACACATGTAACTATGCGAGTAGGAGCCGATCATTAGAAATTGATCACTTCACCCTGATTATGGGGTGCCTGTTGGGAACTAGTTTATAGGGGTGCAGAGATTAATATGGGGTACGATAGTATATTCGACTCTAGACAACTTAACTTAGTTTATGGTGCTTCCCCATTTCCAGTTTGTACGTATCATGCTCATTTACTTATTCATAGACTGAATAGTCCTAGACTTACTCAGGCTTTATGTCTGACTCTACTTTTCTTTCGTCTTCTTTTCTTTCGTTTCCCCCCCCAGGTCCACAGGGAGAGAATACCGCAGCTTGCCCAGTTTTCACATCCAGCTTGAAGGGAAAGATTGTATTGCTTGGATCTCTTTCGTTTTGGACTATGGCTTTGGATAGCAATTATGGGGACCTATGCAGTTTACTTATGTTTTTATGCTTCTTTAAGTTATGAAATCAAGACAGTTATGAAAATGTAATGTTTTGGAAGTATTGTAAGACAATTATGGCATGGTTTGTGTAACACGTATTTTGATGAAATAAAAGTTGCTGTTGTTTTTCCGTTGTTCAAAAATATGTGTATTTATATCTGTCTTGTGTATCTGTGACTTATACTTATAAACCTCCATCAAAATTAGGGCATTCCCTTTGAGAGTGACCCTAACGGAGGTGGGGTGTTTCACTTGGTATCAGAGCATAGGTTTACCAGATAAGATAAAAAGTTTTGAAAATTTATTTTCAAAAGAAAAATTTAAAGAAGCATTTTTAAAGATAAAATGTTATTTTAATTTAAAAAGGCATAGTCCCCCAAAGCCATAGGTACTATCCTTTATCCTTCGTTTTTAATCTATCATTTTTGTTTCAGCATGTCCGAAGAACTTAACTTGCCAGAGGGCGTACCAATACCTGGTTGGTTCAGACGATTCTTAGAAGCAAGGGCCAATCAGCCAGGTCCCACTATTCCTCCTCCCCCAGCTGCAGGAAATCATCCAGCTGCAGAAAATCATCCCGCTGCAGCAGCACCTCCTCCTCCACCTCCTCCGCGTGGTAATGCTTTTGTTAAGATATGTACAGATTTCAAAGCTATGGGAGGGAAGGACTTTCATGGAACCGAGTCCTTCGTGGCATCCAGGAACTGGCTGAAGGAAACCGAGGACTTATTCGTCATCTTTGAGGTAGAAGATAGGCAGAAGGTACAACTGGCAGTATGGCTACTTAAAGGCGAGGCTTCCTACTGGTGGGAAGTTACCAATGCAGAAAGACCAGTGGAAACATGGGAGGACTTTAGGGCGAGGTTTGAGGCTAAATTTCTCTCAGAAGCTGAAAGGAGCCTTCAATTGGAAAAATTCTTATTTCTTAAGCAAGGGAATATGATAGTCAAAGAGTACGTTAATCAGTTCGATCAGCTGGCTAGGTTCGGACTGGACCTAGTCAACACTCCGCACAAGAAGTCTCTCCATTTTGTCAAAGGATTGAATAAGCCATTACACAGTTTGGCCATGACCCATATACCTATGGGAGCTACGTATGAAAGGTTGGTGCAGATGGCATTGCTGAACGAAGAGGATAAGGGCAAGAAGGAGACAAAGGCAGAAGGCTCTCAACTGAAGAAAGAGGGTTTACAGCCTAAGAAGACAGACTTTAAGAAGGGCGGGAAAGACAACAAGTCCCAAGAGAAGAGGAAGTGTAATTTCTGGGGCAAAGTGGGGCACTTAGTGGAAGACTGTTGGAAAAAGAAGGCCAAGTTGAATGGTGGGTGCTTTTCTTGCGGTGAGACAGGCCACATGGCTAAGGATTGCCCAAAGAAGCGAAGGCAGGGGCAGAGGGCTGGATCCACCTCAGGGGCACAGGTTCATGTGCTAGAAGCGCCACCTCTGCAACAGCGAGGTATAAATACTTCTGTAGAAAGTGTAGTTTATCTTTATGATCACCCAGTTCGCACTTTATTTGATTCTGGCGCATCACACTCCTTTATTTCATTTGCTTTAGTAGAATCTCTGCACCTAGAAACTAGTATGGTAGAGGACCCCTTAATTGTTTCAAATCCAATCGGGGGCCCAGCTCATTTGTCTATGATCTGTGTGGGATTGAAAATTTCTATTCTAAGCATAGAACTTAGATTTAGTGCCTTTGATTTGGGCTTCTCGGGATATGGTTTGATTTTGGGTATGGATTGGCTATCCAGTAATGGTGCCATCCTTGATTGTGAGAAAAGGGTGGTTAGGCTTCTGACCCAACTCGGTAACACTCTGGAAATTACTTGTAATCCCTCGTATGCGGTTATGCATAGTTATCTTGAATTGCTAGATGCTTCTGTTGAGAGTTTGCAATCGGTTAGAGTGGTCCGTGAAAATCCGGATGTCTTCGAAGAGGTGAAGGGCTTACCTCCGAAGCGGGAGATAGACTTTCGCATATATCTTGTAGATAATGCAAAGCCCGTTGCATTGCCCGTTAGACACATGGCTCCACGGGAAAGGAAAGAGCTCAGTAAACAGGTTAAAGAGCTTCTAGAGAAGGGGTTCATTAGAAGGAGCATTTCAGAATGGGGCGCTCCAGTGGTGTTCACCACAAAGGCGGATGGTTCACTCCGTCTATGTGTTGACTATAGGGAGCTCAACAAGCTAACGAAAAAGAATAGGCACCCTCTCCCCAGAATTGACGATCTGTTTGATCAGTTTGTAGGAGTGTCAGTTTTCTCCCAACTCGATTTGGCGACCGGTTTTCATCAGCTAAGGGTGGCTGAAGATAGCATCGATAAGACAGCATTCAGAACCCCAGACGGCTTCATTGAATGGCCTGTCATGCCTTTCGGCTTGACAAACACACCTGCTTACTTCGTGGACCTGATGAGTAGGGTGTTCAAAGAATTCCTCAACAAGTTTGTAGTGGTTTTCGTAGACGATATCTTGATCTTCTCAAAGAGTGAAGAAGAACATGCTCAAAACCTAAGGGCAATCATGGAAACTCTGCGAGTCCATCAGCTAAAAGCCAAATTCTCCAAATGCCACTTTTGGAGAGAGGAAGTAAGGTTTCTTGGGCATGTAGTATCCAAAGAAGGGTTAGTTGTGGACCCTGCTAAAGTAGTAGCGGTGCAGGATTGGAAGACCCCAAGGAATGCAACAGAAGTCCGAAGCTTTCTCGGGCTAGCAGGCTTCTATCGGAAATTCATCAGAGACTTTGCAAAAATATCAGCTCGGCTCACTAGGTTAACAAAGAAGAACCTAGCATTTGCTTGGGATTTGGATTGCGAGTTTGCTTTCCAATGTTTAAAAAGGGATCTTACAACGGCCCCAGTTCTGACCTTGCCGGATGGAAGCAAAATGTTTACAGTATACACGGATGCATGCGGGATAGGACTAGGCGCTGTCTTAATGCAAGAAGGAAGGGTAGTAGCTTATGGCGGGAGACAGTTGAAAGTGCACGAAAAGAACTACCCAATCCATGATCTCGAGTTGGTCGCCATCGTCTTTGCGCTTAAGTCTTGGCGCCACTATCTCCTAGGTGAGAAATTCGAACTGTATACTGACCATAAATCTTTGAAGTATCTCTTCTCGCAGAAGGACCTTAACTTGAGGCAACAAAGGTGGATGGAGTTTCTTGCCTCGTACGATTTTGGGATCTCCTACACTCCGGGCAAAGGCAACGTAGTGGCAGACGCGTTGAGCCGAAAGAAACTGACCCTAAGCCCGCTCTTTATAGAAAGGCAAAGCTTGGAGTATATAGCCAGTTTTAACTTTAGGCCCTCCTCCGATTTCGTACCGGGCTTGCTAGCATCTCTCGAAGTACGCCCGACTTTAGTGGACTCAATAGGGACAGCACAACGCGAAGACCCTCAGATTGTGGAGACGATTGATAGGCTAATTAGGGGTGAGACTTCAAGTCACCTCAACAGATACTCCATCGACGATAAGGGTTGGCTAAGGCGAGACGGAAGACTATGCGTCCCACAGACAAGGGATTTAGTAAAGACGGTTCTCGAGGAAGCACATCACTCCAAGATGACGATACATCCAGGCGGAGATAAAATGTACAAGGACATAAAGAGAACTTTCTTTTGGAGCGGCATGAAGAAGGACGTGGCAGATTTCATTTCTAAGTGTATGATTTGCCAACAGGTTAAGGCGGAACAAAAGAAACCTGGTGGTCTGCTCCATCCTCTAGAGGTTCCACAGTGGAAGTGGGATAGCATTTCAATGGACTTCATTGATGAGCTACCTAGGTCTAGAAGAGGCAACACTAGCATTTGGGTAATAGTGGATAGGCTTACTAAAAGCGCCCACTTTTTACCTGTCAAGAGTAAAAGGACTGCCTCATCCCTAGCATCTCTTTATCTCAAGGAAATTGTTCGACTCCATGGAATACCCTCCAGCATTGTTAGTGACCGAGACCCAATCTTCACAAGTGAGTTTTGGCGGAGTCTGCAAGAAGTGGTAGGCACACAGTTATGCTTGAGTACAGCCTATCACCCCAAAACCGACGGCCAGACAGAAAGAGTGAACAGAGTTTTGGAGGACCTTTTAAGACTGTGCGTCCTTGACTTTTGGGGGGACATGGGAAGACCATCTTCCTTTGGTGGAATTTGCCTACAACAACAGCTACCAAGCCACCATCGGAATGGCGCCCTTCGAAGCTTTATATGGAAGACCGTGTTGATCGCCCACTTGTTGTTGGGAGTCTACTGACAAGCTCATACTTGGACCAGATATGATCCGAGAGACTTTAGAGAAAGTAGACTTAATACAGAGAAGAATGAAGACAGCCGAAGATAGACAAAAATCCTACGCAGACAAGAGGAGGACCGACCTTGAATTTGAGGTTGGAGACAGGGTTTTTCTTAAGGTATCTCCTCTAAGGAACGTTGTTCGTTTTGGATCCACTAGAAAGCTGGCACCGAGATTTGTAGGACCATTTCCTATCATCGAGAAGGTTAGGAAGATGGCCTATAGATTAGAGCTACCCGAAAAACTAGCTGGAGTTCACAACGTCTTTCACGTTTCGCACCTCCGAAAATGTCTACATGAATCTGCTGAAGTGGTAGAGCCAAACATCCTTGAAGAAGCTGAAGTGGAACGCGAAGCAACCGTGAGAAGAGTTCCAACACGCATCTTAGGAACTGAAGTGAAAAAGCTACGCAACCGCGAAGTCAAGCTCGTCAAAGTTCAGTGGAGCGACGCCGAGGAAGACGCGACTTGGGAAACTGAGGCTAGAATACGGCAGCCTACCGTTTTCTTTTTGAGGGTACATCTTTGATCTTCCTTTTTCCTTAAAGTTGCGCTTTTATCTATCTTTTTAGGTATATCTCCTCGACCTTATCTTTTAGGTAGAAACCCTTTGGATGAAAACATGTAATTGAAACATGTTATGGATGATGGTTGCAAGTGGTTGCAAGTGATTGCTAGTGGTTGCTCGTGGTTGCATATACACACACAATCTAGGTTTTAGATCGGCTCACTCACCTCATATTGCATATGCATATATGTGTTTGCATTCGTATATGATTGAAGTTTAATGTGTTGTCATATGGATGTTGCATTTATATGAATGATTGTGCACTCATGTAGAATCATGAATAGGAAAATTTGCATACATAATGGATTCATGACACTTACATAATTTGCATTAAGGAGGTCAACTGAATCAGTAGACCGCTTGATTTTGCATTAGATAAGTACATGTACACACACTTCGCATATGATCATCAAGCATTAGAAGTCTTTTAAGGACAATGGATGCTCGTGTTTGATGGATGAGTAGATGGACGTTTGGATGTTAGGATATACATTCTTCCTAAACTTGAAGATTTCGGGGACGAAATCCTTTTAAGTGGGGGAGAATGTAACACCTCGTGTATTCTATAACAGTGAAATTCACAAATTAAAGTATAATTAATTTCAAATCAAAGAATTAAGGGGAACGGGATACTCCATTGCGTTCGTCTCGGAATTCTGCTTGAAATAGAGTCCGAGTTTGCATAAAACGGACTCCGTATTAGGGAGATATGACCTCCGGAAGTTTCAGAATTCAGTTTAAAATTCAAACAGACAGAAACGGTTCAGAAACGAGTTCAAAATTCAAAAATCGGACCCAGATCGGGTTGGGTGGGAATTTTCCCGCCCAAGGTACCCAGGTCGACTAGGTAGTCGACCTGGGGGTCGACTGGGTAGTCGACTTGGCCCCTGAGCCAGGTCGAACCCAGCCCCTCCTGGCTGGCCTGGTCTGTGCTTGGCCGAATTTCTGTGCTTTGTCTTGTCACTAGGGCTAGGTGTCAGCTCCTGATTGGTTTCTCTTTAAAACGAACGGCTAATATTAATCTAAGCTCCATCGACGGCTCTAATCAATTCACAAACTCTATAAAAAGGACCTAAGACTCCACCTAATTCACACAAATAAAAATGAGAATGAGACCGTCATGCTGCTGAAGAAAGACTAGGAGTAGCCGTCAAAATTGAGAGACGAATAGGAGTCGATTCAAAAGCTTAAAGCAACGACAATTAAATCAAAACAACGCCTACAACAAAGGATAGCATCTCCAAATTCAGAATTCAGAATCCTGAATTGAAGATTCGTCATACGTTGTAAGTAGAGTGCTATTTCGATGTGAATGAATAATTGAGTTTTGATTTGTGTAAAATGAGAAATGGAATTGTACTTAATTTATGGTGAAGATAATTCATAATTGTATGTTGCTATGATTCTAATTATGAATAGATTTGGGATGTTGTGGTATAATGATGTTAGACCTATTGGATATTTGCAAGTATATGATTCATGTTGAAAGTTAACAACTAAATGTTTGTAGTAGTTTATTACAACCAAGTTGAGACTCATGCAAGTATATGATTCACTATTATGCCAACACGATTTTAGATCCTTCTATGTATATTTTTATGATCATTTTTAGTGTAGTTGGATCCATTTGGGTATTATGATTCATATGAATTTATGTTGAAATAGGCATCATGATTCAAGTGTAAAACCATACTTTTGTATTAGTGACAAAAGCAAGCATCTTTGTGAACTTGTGTTAATTTTATGAACATGACTAGATTACGTTTGGTGTTATGCCTAATTGAAAATATGTTTTAGGCCTATGTTGTTATCAAAATCATGTGATAATATATGTGATACATAATTAAGTTAGGTTCACATTTTAAATGCAAGTTTACATGACTAGATTAGAACCATGATTCATGTTTAGGTATGTTTCATGTCAAGATTATATGCTATTACAATGCAAGTTCACAAGTGCCTAATTTATGTTAATTAGATCGTTATGTTGCAATTTCATGCGTTCACACACCCCTTTTGATGTTACTTAGAATAATAAACACCATGTTCTAAGCCTCCCCTTTTTCATGTGGCTAAGTTGGGCTTAAATGTTAAACCCAACATATGTTATATTATAGCGAACGTATAAAACAGGGGTAATGACGTTGGGTTAAAAATATAAAACATATGTGTTGGCATGTTTGACGCATGCCAACGACCTTGAGAACATTTAAGTGGTATAAATTAATTTTACCCAATAAAGATGAATTTGAATAATGGGCTGCAAATATTTACATATAAAAAGAAAAGAGACAAAATATGTAAACTTAGAAAATACGATGTGTTTAACCCGAGGTTGGATTGAGTTGTGACATAAACCTGCCCGGACCCGCCCGGCTGTCCAGTAGTCACAACAATACCTATCCAATGTGGGTGGTTAAACATTGAGCCCAATAAAGACCCGAGGTTAGACTGAGTTGTGACGTAAGACTGCCCGGACCCAACCGGCAACAGGCAGTCACAGCAATACCTGTCTAATGTGAGTGGTTGAGGCTTTAATAAGACAATTAAGGCTGAGTGAGGATTGATAGGATTAAGTAAATTGAATTAATACTTAATCAAATTGAACATGATAAACTATACAGACTGATTGGGGGTTAGGTTTATACAGAACACTTAACCAACTTAGCATGTTGGCTAGAAATAGAAAACCTAGTAGCGGTGGACCCTTTTCAGCAGTAACCCTACAAGGTGTATCAGGATACCCTGAACTAGGCAGGGTGGGGCACGATTACTAGGATGACTGTAAGAGGTCAAATCGACGGCGGTGGTGCAGCAGTGTAGGTTCTAACGGGGTGCGGGCGTGCACACACTCCGGCGCAGAAAAATTAGGCACTGGGCACCAGTAGTATACCTGTGCATTCTAGAATTGTGTCGGTCCGCCACCATGGGACTTGATACACCCCATGGTGGGACCAGCATAGGTAGCTACAACATCGGGGACCGTAAGACACATGTAACTATGCGAGTAGGAGCCGATCATTAGAAATGGATCACTTCACCCTAATTATGGGGTGCCTGTTGGGAACTAGTTTATAGGGGTGCAGAGATTAATATGGGGTACGATAGTATATTCGACTCTAGACAACTTAACTTAGTTTATGGTGCTTCCCCATTTCCAGTTTGTACATATCATGCTCATTTACTTATTCATAGACTGAATAGTCCTAGACTTACTCAGGCTTTATGTCTGTCTCTACTTTTCTTTCGTTCCCCCCCCCCCCCCCTAGGTCCACAGGGAGGGAATACCGCAGCTTGACCAGTTTTCACATCCAGCTTGAAGGGAAAGAATGTATTGCTTGGATCTCTTTCGTTTTGGACTATGGCTTTGGATAGCAATTATGGGGACCTATGCAGTTTACTTATGTTTTTATGCTTCTTTAAGTTATGAAATCAAGACAGTTATGAAAATGTAATGTTTTGGAAGTATTGTAAGACAATTATGGCATGGTTTGTGTAACACGTATTTTGATGAAATAAAAGTTGCTGTTGTTTTTCCGCTGTTCAAAAATATGTGTATTTATATCTGTCTTGTGTATCTGTGACTTATACATATAAACCTCCACCATAATTAGGGCATTCCCTTTGAGAGTGACGCTAACGGAGGTGGGGTGTTTCAAAACCAATTAATTTAAAACAAGAAAAAAAATTAAATTCACACTCACACAATAATTCAAAACCAAGTTTTAAAATAGGATATATTCGAAATTATTACAAATATAAATTTTTTTAAATACCAAAATCAAATAAATTTCAAAATTTTAAATAAATATGACTTTCTCAAACATCAATCAAAAAATCAATTTCATATTATAGAACGTGAAATTTTTGGTTAGTTACAACCTCCCCCTTAAGGCTTTTCGTCCTTGAAAAGGAGATATCGTCAAAACCATATACATATATACATATGAAACAGATATCTAATACTAGATTTAATTTAAAACAAAATAACAATAGAATTTAAAATGTTGAAAATCAGAGCATGGTATCATTTCTTTGACCAGAATCCCGATTTTATTTTCAAATCATTCGAATACTACGTTTTCTTTTCATATCGAATCATACTTACTTCAGGATTTCAAAAACCAAAAATCATTTCGAAAATTTTGAATATTTTACGATAAACGACATAAAACCTTTATGTCCCAAGTCGAGAGGTTTTCCTCTAGTGACAAGGCCACGAGGCACGGCCTACACACGTATCGATATAACACTAAGTATCTCCCGGCTAACATCCAGACATCGGACATCGAATACAGAGCACAAAGTATATATCACGGTTTTCATCGAGACATCGGACACCATATATACTTCATTCATGAACACGAGCTAAGTATCTCCAGGTTAACATTCGGACAACGGACACCGAATACAAAGCACGAAGTATTTGCCTTTCTTTAGTCACGGTTTCTTGAATCTCGGTAATAAACTATTTCATTTCATACATCGAAGTTATAAATCTTTCCAAAACAATAGTAAATTTATCTTTCAAAAAGTATCACCATCGTTTTTAAACATTCCAAAGATCTCGGGATTCAAGTCGTCGAACTTTCTATATTTATAAATCACTTTATAAGCCATTTAAATTTTCAAGTCATATCGAATTTCTATATAAAAAAATCGAATCATTAATACAACTTGCGCTCAGATTGATCGATGTGAGGAAAAAGGAATGGTTCAAGAATACGAACGGGATAATTAACAATTCAAGCATGATTAGATCGAACGATAAGCGAAAAGTGATGGCAGATCAAGGGAAAACTAAACGCGTCAACAAGCGAATGAATGATTATTTTCAACACATTCGTTATATTTTAATTTTATTCAAATTATTTCGTATTACAACTTATTAGAGCAAAAATAAGTTATAGAATATAAAGACTTGAAATTTTTTCGAACGCCCGGATTTACGGAAAATTTCGGCAGCACCTCCCCTACACGGTTCGATCGGGAAAATTTTCCCATATACAAAACAACAAAAACAAAATACACGTCTCATCTATACAATGAGGCATCCCTAATCAGGGGAAAACAACACAAAAAACCCAAATACGATATATAATCTGAATTACATAACTTTTATTAGCATTTTTCAAGAAAATTTTCTTATGTTTTAGCAAACAAGCGCAAAAGCAAGTTCCAATTTGAAGCTCATGCCTTTGCAACCTACTAAAACACTTAACAAATAATGAGCATCACATATATATAGCAACTTAACATATAAAGCATAAGAAATCACAATATGTAAATTTCGGTATACATGAACAATATTTATTTACATAAGCAATGTTTTCACTCAAATACAACTCATTTCTTTTTTGTTTTGAACATTCACATTATTGTCATTCATTCCAATTTCACACATTTTACTATTTCTAACATTATCATTCTACACATTTTTCATTCATGTTAAATTCGTCTACATTAATAGATTGCCATAACAATCATTCATTTGTCCGTTCAAGTTAAATTTGTTTACATCAAATACGTATTCTCATTTTTTTTCATTTAATCGTCAAAACTTCATTATTATTGATGTGCATTTCATTTACATCCTATTAATTTCATTCATTCACTTCCAAAAATTTTCCAATCCAGTTTCTCATTGTTATACAAAATTCATAATTTTATCGATAAGTTAAATTTTATTCATTACACTTCATTCCGTTTCCCTTGCAGATATCAGTTGCTTAACGGATTTACATTCGTCGAATTCAATTAGACTATTGCCTACATTTACCACATAAACTCAATTTATTTTCATTTGGATTGATCTCATTCAATTTCATTTATATTGGTTTTAATCTAAAATTCATGTTTTTATTAGAAACAGTTAAAATCTTAAGAGTAATTATCAAATCTTGGAGTACCAGTTCATGTCAAATCATCAAAATACTACATGTATATCATATATAAATCATACTAAAATACATATATAAGCTAAACCAATAGCAGTCTCGAAGCTCAAAAAAATTTATTCGATTCATCATTTTATATATATGTATAATCTTCCACAAAATTTTGATTTACAAAACTTAGATTTAATCATAAATTCTCGTGTTAACAATCTAGAAAAAGTATTTTATTACATTTCAAAGCTGTGAACTTGTAAAACCATTTAAAACCCTCTTTCTTAATTTATTTGTTTAGGTTATATAAATCATAATTTCATAATACCGATTTGTTATTCAAAGTTCGAAAATACTTGATAACTCGAAGTTTAACAAGTTCATTTTTATTCTTACAGAAATTTAGGCATACGTGGTACTGACGCATGACTACAAATCTCTAAGTACTAAATTATATACTTGCTTCACCTTCCAATGAAAATACTTAAAACATTTATAAAAATAGATATGGAAAATACTTCATTTCCCCATGGATCGCAGACACGCAGCGGTTACGCTACTATCCCAGTAGAATCGCCTGTGTCCGTGGGTAGCACACCCTTGAATTTCGCCATAGTTATAAATCATAATATATAATACATGTCCCCATCGTGCGAGCATGGATTTCGATGGAGGTTGCAAACATTGGAGCTCCAACGCAGCTGCAGTTTTCGAATGGACACTCCCAAGGAGTCCAAACGCCTTCGCAACTTTCGATGGAAGGAATTTTCCCATATCTTCGGTTTTGAAAACATAAGATACTATATATATATATATTACTCATTTCATGTTTTGCCTATATCGCACTCATGTCAATTTACATAAGATTTTCTTTCCAAATCATATTTTCAAACACATCATTCTTATATATATTCCACTATATAAGATTGGTTTCCATAATAGTTTTTGAATCTCATACCTATATAATTCATATATAAGTTTCAAATTTCACATCAAAATATTTGTATATTGACAATCTTCAAATTTTCCTTTCATGATCAAACAGAATTAATTTCAAAACGATTCGGGTATCTAATATCATTTCAAAATTCAAATTTACATTTACAAATTTGAATGATTATCAACATTCACATTCAATTTGGAATTCACATTACAACTATCGATATCCAGTTGAGTCTTTACATTCAATCATTTTGGATCTTAATCTGTTCAGATTGGATATATAATTTTATCAAAATAACTAAGTTTCACAAAATAATCTTGGAAAAATAATAATAGCTTAATGAAAAATTAACTCAAATAAATAAATATATTTTTAAAATAGGTTGGACATAAATAGATATGTTTTGCAAAATAACTCTTGATGTACAATAGATTTAAATAAATAGATAGTTTTGGAAAATAAGCTAAATGGTTAGTTTTGCAAATGGTTTGAAATAAATAAAATGCTTAGGCCTGTAACAACATAATTTAAATAATATGCATATATCTAATACCATAATTTCAAATAAAATAGTTTTATAATGAATACTACTTTTAAAAATAATCCAATCCGAATCAGTTATCCAAAATTCAGATTTCTTAACAATTGTCGATTCCAATTTCGAGATTAAACTCAATTTAACCACAAATCAATTCACTTACATTCAAGTCGGACCCAAGGTTCAAATTAGCTCAATACTGGAGTTTCCATTCTCATTTTCAATTTCAATGAATTTTAAACCCAAATCTCAATTTCAATTATACTCCAAATAGAATTAATTGTTCAAATTTTCATTCAAATTCTTTTGAGCTTATAGAATATAACTCAAAATTCAAATCTCGCTTAAAATAATCAAATTTATTCAACAAGTTGAAAAATTGAGCTTCTACTCAATTCATTGTTGGTAGATTTCTTCGAGGTATCTATTCGAGGTATAATATAATCGGATGAATATCGTTCAACTCGTACTCGAGATTCAACTCTGTTTTTTTTTTATTTTTCAAATATATATATTCATTCATCATACCTCCTTTATTTGTTAACACTCGCGAATCATCACACACAACCATTTTCTTGAAATGGGAAATTTAAATAACTGATTTTATTAACTTACTCGAATTACATTCATATATCTCGGCAAGCGACGACAACTCTTCAGTTGAGATCAAGATTGGACAATTTCAAAATTTCAAGCACGAATGGTTCAAATCGATAAGCAACGGGCAATGACAGGATGAGGCAAACTAACACAACAAGCAAATTGTCAAGATTATATTTTCAAACACTCATTCATATTAAATTTAATTTCAAATCTGTCTCGATTCATTTTGCAATTTCCGTTTATATATTCTACAACAATCACTTTATTTAAATTCCACTTATCTATTCAAGTCCACATTATCTTATCGAAACATTTTATTAGAATTATTCAATCTTATCTCAATGATCTCAAATTTTATCTCAATTCACTTACGAATAAATTTATACTTTTCTGATTTATTTCACCTATCCATTCAAGTTCGTATTAATTTATCAAAACATTTGATTTAAAATTTATCAAAACATTGTCAAACACTTATCTATATGATTTCAAGCATTTCTCGACGTTTAGATCAGATCCATACAATCAGCCCATTTTCGAAATTCGAAAATAATCACTATTGTCGCTGCAGTCATCAACAATATAATCTTCAAGCAGCTAGAATGTGATTCTATATCTATCTAGTATATATTGGACTTCATATATACGTTGATTAGGCGTATATGCAAAACCTTCACATATTAAATAGTCCTTTCTCGACATCGATAAATATTCGAAACTCTTATTATACGGTATATTTTTAAATAATTATGCTTTCCAAAATGGTTTGTTAATTTCAAATAATTTATATTTTCAAACTACGCTCCCTCAACAATAATTCTTATGTTAATTCCACTCATTCTAGAGTATTTCTACTCTATCTCTAATGGGCTTTTAAACCCGATAAGCTAAGCTTTGTCAAACCTGGCTCTGATACCACATTATAACGACCTGCCTTTTGCCTGCACCAAGTCGATATTTAAACCAGCTCAGAACATTCAAAGTGACAGTTCGTTATTTTACCTTACGGGTTTAACAGAAATAACACACAGAATCACAATGCATAAATATATGCAGCGGAATAAATTTTATACAAAATAAATCAGAGTTATCAAAACATTTTTACCGCGGAAGAATCAACTGTGTACAGTACATGATTTTAAATAAATTTTACAGTGTCGGGCTTGTGCGCATACGCGTCTTCACGTGCCTCTCCAATTTGCGAGATGAAACTTCTAAAATCTGCAACACTCGTATCTGACCCGAGCATTCCATGTAAAACACAAAATACTCAAGTTAGGATTAATCATAGTTCAAGTGAAATAATTTCAATAAAAACTAGAAATAAATGTAATTCTAGCATCTATTTAAGTTCAAATTTGCTTCCAATTATCAAGATGTACAACCAACATAATTCGGTTCCAAACAAATAGACACATACCCACATTCAAATGCCATGCACAAAGAGTACCTTTCATTTTCACTAAAATACATGCAATATGAATATTTCCCAAACTTAGTCATCATGGTATGCAGAGTTACAAAGAAAAACATTCGTATGTGAACGCATTTTCCAATGAACAAAAACGGATACATAACATACATGAAAACAAAAAAGGGGGAGGACATGTTTACATCAGCACGACATATGAACATATGAACATATGAACAAAGGCAAATATCAATTCAAAACAGAATCAAAACGCAGATAGTACTTGGTTTTTCTTTCTTCTTTGGAAACAAAAGTCACGACAAAACATGTATTTTTTTTAGTATAAATATAGTCAAACTTGTGGAATGGAACAACCATAGATAAACATTACACGTGTGCTCGGCAAGTCTAATATCATGCGCAAGTAACATGGACCGTACAAATTTTGTATGAAGTCATAAACATCAACATATAGGGCATGCAAGATACTACTGTCCAGAAAAATTTCTCATAAGTTATGGTGTCCACAATTCAACAAGGATAAGGCAAGGCATGTCACTGGATGTTATTTGCTAAACATAGATGTTGTTAAGCCAAGGTAAGGTATTACTCTACATATTGTTTGAGTCTGAGCCCAATAAATCAAAGAGCTATTAGTGGACAGATTGGCACACATCAGGTATAGTTCCAGTAGCTCCAAAGTAGGGTGAATATTGACACGGTAGGCAAGTTCAAGATTTACAATACAATGCACACACCATTTTATGTAAACAGAGGTCATGGAATAAGAACCACAATGAATCTAAGGTGTCATTGATGGACCAAGAACCCAAACATGCATGGGATCAATAAACAAGTCTTAGCAACATTCAACAAACATGTCACATACCTATTACCAAACCAATCTAGTGCATTACAGACAGCGTAAATAACACGGGATATGATGATTCAAGTTCCTATTGAAGTTAATATCACTTGAAATAAAATTTATCGTGAGCATAAACTCACCTTGTGGTCGGGCATGGAGCAGCAGTCAACAGTAGCCGAAGCTGTAAGGACCCGTAACTTCCCCGTGAAGGAAAGAGCGGATACTTTGAGAACAACACACAAAAGTATGCAGACGGAAGAACATTACATTGCTTATTACGACAATTCCATCAGAATACAAGAATATACAGAGTATGAATAAATATTGCACAGAAAATATCAGAGATTTAAACTACATTTAAATACCTCGCAGCAGAAAATAATACAAAGCACAGCTAGAAGAGATATACGGATACAGAGCTTTCCGGATATCATTCCAGCGGTAAACCAGGTTCCTGTGAATATAAATCTGCAAAACCAAAACTACTAGCTACCCATCGAAAATAAGGGCACCCAGAGTTTAGATTAAAACAATAAACTCCAGGTTAGTCATGGGACTGGTGTGAGAACTAAAATGGTTATTTAAAACTTTACTTTAAATCAGATATATCAAGGGACCACGCCGTATAACACGGAACGGGTTTCCTCCCAAGAATACCAGTGCATATCACAAAACAACGCTATGCTTTTTGGAAAAATGAAGCTATTATAAGACCCAGGTCCTATCACACAATGCAACGCAAGCCGGGGGATAGGGTTTTCCCTTATAATAGCCAAACATGCTTATTAGATTTTAAAACAAATCATTTGATACTATTATAAGTGCATAGTGTATAAAACAACTTCAAATCATAAGTATCAATCATAGGCGGCATGGGTACCATATATCATGTCGCCAATACTAGGCTCTACAAATAAAACCGCAAAGTCAACGTATTTGGAAATTGGATTTCCATCTGTGAACCGAGGCAAGGGATCGTCCTCAACCGATTCGAGACAGTCTAGCCCATGTCTCAGGGTCAGAGCGCATCGACCCTTGGAGCGACAGGGTCGGTCCACCGATGTGGATTAAAATTCCTGAACACTGTGTTTCCCCGCTCTTTAGGGCGTAAATGAGCCAACAAATGACTCCATCGGCTTCACATAGTCACCGATATACCCGAGGCGCCTCGCAACAGCAACAACCACATAAGTCAAAATCATCAGGGCGTGTAAAACCACTGACGCCACTTCTAACTAGAAGGAAACGCATGCCCTCCCTGAGGTCCTCTCCCGTTTTTGGTTCACCACCAGGGTGTGAGGCTCGCGAATCAACGCTACACAAAGCTATGCCACACAGGCCGTGCTTTGATCATCAACCACAAGACTTTGCTTTTCAACAGAAGCCTTGATCAATTGCCACTTAGGCATGCCACACAGACAATTCACTCCATGCGTTTCATATCCATCAATATATAACCCCTGAGCTCGTACGTCTCAGAGAAGGGCGTTAAGCAAGACAATAAATTATCCGCCGCCAAACAGATATATATTTAATAGAAATCAACCACGCAGAATAAAATCCAATGTCAAACACACAGTCCATTTACAAGTCCGTTCTGGGTCTGAATGAAACCGGGGGCACCTAGTACCCCGCATATCCATCGATCTCCAAGTACGTCTGGACGATCACTAACTGATTCTCTCCTCTTGGGTGTACGACCCAATCAAGATCATCAGTAATCACCCAAACGACGCGAAGACTTCCGGTCTTCGACCACCGTCTTCATCCTCGACACCACGTCGAATCAGTTATTCAGAGTGGGATAAACCCGCTCTTTCTGAATAACTCGCGTATATAATAAACATGTGTTACACAAACACAACATACGCCTCATTCCAATTCAGAATATTCTTTTATTCAAATATTCTTATACTTTGGGAAAGGTTCCCATTAATTTTATCAAAGATAAATTCTTTAAATTTATTCTTTAATCTTCTTTGAATATCAATTCAAACTAGTCGGGATTAGCAAACCACACCAGAGTAATCATTTATTTCCCAATCCCAACCTATTCATCCCATGAAGTAAAACTAGTAATACTTCATATCTAACACCACGGTGTTATCGGCAAATTCAATTACCATTTCACGTTCGAATCTAATTAAAGATTTAACTATCACCTGGAGTAAAACTGGTGATACTCCATTCTCGATCTTTTCAATCTAATTAAAGATTCATTAAAACTCCACTTAGTTTTAATCCTTAACTGGGTTAAAGAATCAGTGTCATTTAAAACACGGTTCACGATAAACCCAAAATCACATTCCATTAATTATCGGGTTAAACAACAACTGTTATTTAAAACACTGTTCACGATAAACCCAAAAATCTATACCAATTCAATTCCAATTAAATATTATTTAATTGGTACACTTCGTTAAATCTAAATAAAAAGAATTAATCTTTTCTCAACTGGGCTAAAGAACAATGTTAATGAAGACACCATTCACGACAAACCCAAATCACATTTGATATTAAATACAAGGCTCTGAATAGAAAATATATCGGCTTATATTCAATATCAAATTCTATGACCAACAAATATCGTATTGGAAATAACGATATAAACATATCTTTCAAATTCCCATAACAATACCTGTATCATCACGAAATCCAACATCGAAATATTCCAAAGACAATTTCGATTCAAATCCATTCCAATTCAATTATTGGAAATTCTGGTTACTTCTAAAACCATTTCAAATCCACTTTATTTATTTTAAAAATAAATAAATTATTATTCTAGTTCAAAACTAGTTCATTTCGATAAAATTCTATTTTTATCTTCTCAAATATGGAGTTTTTCATCCTAATTCTTCACAAATCATTTCTTATGATTTTACACAAATTATTACTATTTTTAATAATTTTATCAAGGCCTGTACAGTCGATTTCCATCAACGGCCATCGAACTGCACTTACAACGACCTTTTCCAAATTTGATTTGGACATAATTCCAAATCCAACTGTTAGATTTCAAATCTCTAATGTTCATTAGAAAGCTCTTTTCGATACGAACCCAACGGTTCTGGTTTTAGGAAGATCCGACGGTCGGATCTCCCGCAACGTCAATTCGAAGTCAATGGTCGAAATTCGCGAACTACCGCAGCGCGGCGCGTTCTATTCAGGCCATTATATTATATATATAACATATATTTTGTCGATTTCCTTTTAAAATGTATTTTATAAATCATTTTAAATTCGTTTTCGAAATGATTTCAACTTCATTTCGAATTCAAATCAAAATTGAATTTTTCCTTATAAATTCGTTTTAAATTCATTTCTACTGATTTCAATTCAAATCGATTTTTAATTCAATTTCAGTTCGTTTTCAATTCAATTTCAATTCGAATTCATTTCTATTCAATTTCAATTCGAATTCATTTTTAATTCGAATTCATTTTATTTTCAATTCAATTGGAATTCTAATTCGTTTCAATTCGAATTCTAATTCATTTCAATTCAATTAAATTCGAATTTCATTTCAAAATATTCGATTTTGAAATCACTTTTCAATATTCATTATAAAAACGAATATAATCGATATAAATATCGTTCGCATCAAAATAGCGCATATCTAATCAACACGGCTTCATATATTTCTATTTTCAAATATTCTATTTCAAATATTTCTTTTTCAAATATTTCTATTTTCAAATATTCTATTTCAAATATTTCTTTTTCAAATATTTCTATTTTCAAATATTCTATTTCAAATATTTCTATTTTCAAATATTCCATTTCAAATATTTCTATTCAAAACTGGAATGAGGCCCAATCAATTACCATAGATTTTATTTCTATGGATTTCCATACAACGCATGTATATATCAACAATGATAAATAATCAACCATCATCCAAAGTGCATTCTACACTGTATAAGCATCAAATATAAATATTTAACGCTCATAACAGTCTGTCAATCAATCAATCGACATACAACAAATTACTGGGATTAGTGTATACCATATATCATCCCAATACCCGTGTGGGGTTCCAAACAATCAAACACAGATTTTATTTGTGCAGTTGGGCGATGTGTAAAATTTATCGTCCCAATCAATATCAGTCAAATGTGTATATATAAACAAATCGTCCGATTTGTTTATAAATATTTATTTCATATACACGTTAAAAATTCCATTTTCAACTATAAAATATTTTTAACTATATAAATATTTTATTTCATTTCACACCACATCACAATCAACTACACATCAAAATCAAACAAACAAGCATACAAGTCGTCCATGGTCTGTGGACGACGGGTGTCGGGTGCTACTAAACACCGTCTGCATCCTAGTATATATTTCAACTAGAAATAAAATTAAAAGTGAGAAGTTCTCACCTTGGGGTTCCACTCCGCCATTTCATTTCTGGACTGTTTGAATCCCCTTTTTTTTATTTCAATCCGTTCCATCTCACTTCTTTTCACGTTGTTCATAGTAAAAATCATACTTTTAATATGATGTTCATTTTAAAAATCATGTTTTTATAATGGCACTTTATATATATAAATTATACATATTTTTACTTCGCTAGTATAAAAATCACATCTTTTTATATTTAAAAATCTATCTTTTCCCTTAAAGGATATAATTTTCTTATTTAAATAAAAATCCAACCTTCTCATCTTTTCTATGATAAAGATCTCATCTTTTCTATGCGCTAAAACTCGGATTTTTGTAACGCTAATTTAATTTTAAATACTGAAAATAAACCCACAGCTTTTCCTATTTAAAACACCACAGCTTTTCAAAAATAAAGATCGAATCTTTTCGACAATAAAGATCCCATCTTTTCTATTATATTTTAATTTATTTAATTACAAAAAACTACTTTTAATTTTGACCTCCAAACAAGACCCACCGCCTGTCGTCCATATCTAATTACCCCCATTCCGAACACAATGGGATATGTATCGCAAGCTGGTTCGATCGTTTCGATCAGTTTTCGTCAAAATCAAAATATAACTCTATATATTGAATTTGAACGTGTATTTCAATTTACCGGGGCTACGAATGAACTCTAAAAATTCCCGAAAAATATTTTCTAGCTTCGTATTGACGGTACTGTCCTAACAAAACTAATTTCGTCAAATTCCGAGACCGTTTGAAAAATGGCCATTTTTCAGTCGATTAAAATCAACTAAAACTGGTGAAACGCGTTTTGCTTTGCCACGCTCACATATTGAATTCAAAAATTATGAAAATTGAAACCTAGCAATAATCTGACATCACGGATCCAACAAAAGTGGTTTCGTCGAAAACCGACGTCGTTTGCAAAATGGCCATTTTTAAGGGCCAGAATTCCGTAGCGACTATTCTGAATTTTCAACTGGGCATAACTTTTTATCCCCGTTATGAAATTTCGATTCTTTAGATTCGTTGGAAAGGTATTCTCAAATAGATTCAAATATTTTTGGTTTCACTAAAATCCTATTTGCACCCGGCACATTCATTTGAATTTTGAAATCGAATTATCGAACTACCGTGACATTTTCAATTCCTTTTATAATTTAAAATAAATATTTATATTCTAACGACGATCTATATAACATATACGTTCGAATTCTATTCAAAATAAATTTCTCGTCGATATTATTTAAAATAATTCATTTATATAATCAAAATTCACTAAAATTGCCAAAATAAAAATTTTAAGTTGGCCCGGATTTTCGGGTTATTACAGAAGCCAACGTTGGTAACAGAGCTCGAATTCCGGTGGAGCAATCTCAGTCGAAGTTGAACAGGATAAGCGGCGAACGATGGAAGACGAAAGCAGAGGACAGGCGGCTACAGGAGGAAGTCAGACAATCGCTGGAGGATGCGCCAGTGCCTAACGCCGGTAACTCGATGGGGTGGAGGTCGAGTTCAGTGGTGCAGCGGTGATATTCCGATGAAGGCTCGCGATGTGACAAAGAAGGTGGAGGCAGATGGCGATGAAGCGTAGACCAGGTCGGTTTTATGGCAGAAGCACTTAACGAGATTTGGGGAAAATTGATGGAACGATGGACTTTTCTATGGAGGACACTTTTCTAATTTTTGAGGAGGCCATTAACAAGGATTTGGGAATGAATGATTTTGGGAAGTGATGCTTTTACGGTTAAAAGATATAAATAAAAGGACGATAAACTACTATAAACGATGGAAAAGAAACGAGGACATGTTGAAAGAAGGGGACGCGTGCTTCACACAGCAGAAGAATTTTTACAGATGTCCTACTATTGAATTTGACGTAAACAAGTGGCACAGACAATTTGAACATTTTTTTAATATATACCAAATGAGATACCAGTTTGTACTATGCATAACACTAGTGTACTCAATATACTTAAATTACCCATCTAAATTAATCTAAAACCAAATTCAAATCCAAATAAATCTATTTAAATCAAATATTCAAGTTAAATTGAAACTCAAATTTTATGATTTCTCAAAAAAAAAAAATAGGTTTAAAATATTATCATGTTATATTTAACAAAACCGTTTAATTTAAAACAACAAAACATATATTAAATTCACACTTACACAATAATTCAAAACCAAGTTTTAAAATATGATAGATTCGAAATTATAACAAATATAAATTTTCTTAAATACCAAATTCAAATAAATTTCAAAATTTTAAATAAATATGACTTTCTCAAACATCGATCAAGAAATCAATTTCATATTTTAGAGCGTCAAAATTTTGTTTGTTACATTTTAGTTCATACAATCCCTATGGATTAACTTAGTTTAAGTAGTCCAATTCTTTACCATGTCCATTTATGGTTTCATAATGGGCCACGCCTCCCACATTAGGCCTACAGCATGTGGATGCTGGATATGCCGGTCGGGTCCGGGCAGACTTATTCCACAGTTGGGCCCAACCTCGTGTCATAGCCCGATTCGTATTTACGTACTTAGACCTCCCACATTAGGATCATCATTAGTGGCTATTGGATATGCCGGTCGGGTCCGAGCAGACTTCCACCACTAATGCAACATAACCTCGTGTCATAAATACAATTATAATTCCTAATTGTAATTACTAGACATTCCATTTTTAGTTAATTAATCAATTAATTAATCCTTTCCTTTTATAGGTGTCAATACCTATTTTGCCCAATAATTTGAATTACATGTCCATAAATGTTCATATTCAAATTATACCATTTTTAATTAATTTACCAATTAATTAATCCGTTCCTTTTATTGTGTCAATACCTATTTTTCCAATAATTTGAATTACATTTCCATAAATGTTTACATTATAGTTATGCCTTTTTTCCCTTTTTCCCCCGTTCTTTAACTAGCGCCCTCACAAAATTGGCACCATGCCTAGGCTAGACAATAGCCTAGTAATAAACGATAATAGGGAAAATAATGGGAATATACTAAAATAATCATCTAAACATAAACTTGTATTATAATAAGGCGAACATACATACTAGCATAGACATGAAATTGTCATCATAACAAGGTAGACATAAAACTGATGAACTATGATGTCACAATATCTAAGTTAGCCATTTTAGATGTCCAATCGATTTAAATCTAACATGATAACATAGGGTGACAATTTAGATCACATAAAATAGATCTAACATGTTAACATAAGGTGAAAATTTAGATAACATAAAATAGATCTAAGATGAATCATAAGGTGAAAAATTTAGATCACATAGGATAGATCTAACTTGAATCATAAGGTGACAATTTTAGATCACATAGGATAGATTTAACATGAATCATAAGGTGACAATTTTAGATCACACCGAATAGATCTAACATGATAATTTTAGATCTCATAGAATAGATCTACATACATCTGCATCATAGCTTATCATAAAAGTTACAACCCAAGATCCATAATGATAACAAGTAGAACAATTTGAATTGGATCCAAAGAAATAGATCTATCATGACATGGCATAAGATCTAACAATAACATAGATTTAAAGTCTACAATTTATCCAAATCACAGTCTTTCATAATTCACTATTATTTATCTAAACCTAAAAGCAACTAGAACTCACTGTGATTGGATTGCTAAGATGATAGAAAAGGTGCTGAGTCTATGTTTGAAGCTTAGAATTTGATATGCTTTAGAAGAAGATGAGAGATCCTAATTCATTTCAGAATCTGGCAGAGTCCGACCACCATTGCTTTTCTTTGAAGAAAACAAAGGATATGAGATATATTTATAGCTACTGGGTTACAGAATTCGGATGTCACCTCAGCCCTAATGAAATTGGGTAAGGTCACGGGTTGTCACTCACTCGAAAAAGTCCCGAATACCCAGAAACTATTATGGGCGCACTTTATAGGTGCGCCAGTGCAAAACTGCCTTGGCTTACTTGGAAAGTGCGCCAGTTATACCCGGTTCTGATTTTCAACTTTTTATCGTCCATAACTTCTTCATATGTTATCCGTTTTACACAAATTAGGTGTCCATAACTTCTTCATATGCACCAGCCCACCAGAATTTCCTGCCCTTTGATCTTGTCCATGTGTTGCTCGTTTCTTCGGGCACTCTTTAGCAAAGTGTCCGGCCTCTCCACAGTGGAAGCAAGAATTCTTCCCTCGCTTACATTCTTTAACCAGATGACCTTCCTTCCCACAATGGTGACATTTTCTCTTATCTTTGCCTTTATCATTTTTCCCTCCTTTCTTCTGTTGTTGTTGTTGATGCTGCTGCGGTTGCTGCTGCCCCTTCCCAGGCCATCATTTTTCTCATTCTTGGGCTGTACTCCTTAGGCCTAACTCCCTTATCCTCCTTTTTACCATATTTGTGTAACAAGCTAACAATTCTCTCGAAAGTTTCCATCATCGCACAGAAATCCTTACGAAGCTCAAGAAAATTAGCCATAGGTGATACTATTGCAGTTTCAGGTGGAGGTTAGGTACTTCATTGCCCTTCGATATGTGCCGCAGTTTAAACATATCTATGGCATCACGCCAGAATGGGATACCTTTCGGGAAGAATCGGTCCCCCAGACAAAAAGGAAAAAGGAATCAAGTGGAGAATCGAGAGATACTTCTTATGGCTTTGGGGAATATGTTTTTCAAAACAGACTTTTCTTTTGAAAATGCTTTGTTCTAAAACCTTTTTGAAAATAGTTTTCAAAAACTTTTATCCAATCTGGTAACCTTCAACTCTGATACCAAGTGTGACACCCCACGTCCGTTAATGTCACTCACTAAGGGAATGCATTAAGTTCTATGAAGCGTTATAGGTAATCTGACACAGAATAATTACAAGACAGATATAAATAAGATAGCAGCGGGAATTTAAAAACTTGTATTAATCATAAAGCATGGTTACACCATAGGTCTGAAAATACATAAACTCAGTATATCATTAAAACTTCAGTCTTGTACTTTAAATATCAGAGTACAATAACAAAGAAAGCATAATCCCCAAATCATGAGCCATAACAGCAAAGATAGAAGCTTGAGCAATACATCTAGAAGCTCTAAGCAAGACGATAGCAGAACCCTGACTAAGCCTGAGAATTCCCTCCCTTGAGAACCTTGGTAGGGGGAACGGAAGAAAGAAGGAGAAACAAAAAGGGTTAGACATAAAGTCTGGAGAGTCTAGTTACTTTTAGCCAGTAGATAAATAAAAGTAACATGGTAGGCATATAAAGTGGATAAGAGAGATCACTACATAAATGGCAGGTGTGACAAGGTAAGTAAGATAAGGTGTACATGCCTCACTAATGATTACTCTGCACTACTACTAGTATATCCAGAAGGAGATGATCCCTTCAACTATAAGGTGGTAGACTTAGGTATACGTCCAAATGTATCCTAACTACTACCCTGATCGATCGGATCCATAACCCTCGTAGATACCTTGTGCTGGCCTTACAGTAGGAGTTATCACTTCCTAAAGTGGCAACCCCTCGTCGTAACAATGTGCACAACCATATCTACAAGTGTCACGGTCGTCTTATCCCCTTCTACCCAGCTCATGCACACACATGGCCCGGTCGGTTTCCGCCGCCCACACCTTCCTCCACGTTTGGATCTCTTACAATCAGTCAGTAAGTGTGCACCATCTCCGCCTAGTACAGAATACTTTGTTTGATACCTACTACGGGTACTGACTGAAATGGGTCCCACACAATATGATACAAGCTCTCCCCTTTGTCTTGTACCTCCACTAGATTTTCACTGACTATGTATACCACTAGGTGTCTTTAATTACATAGCCTTTTTTATTTCTACCACTTATGATTACCTATAGGTATCTTTAATACATAACCCCTAATATTCCAACCAGTTATGCTTACCTATAGGTGTCTTTAATTACAAAACCCTATTTCTTCTACAAGTTATGCTTACCCTAAGAGGTGTCTTTAATAACATAACTTTATTATTTCCACCGATTATGTGTACCACTAGGTGTCTTTAATTACATAATCTTAACGGGTTAAGTTTGTGGGCCTATTACACATCCCTTCTTCAGATTTACTTAACCCACCCCTCAACCGTGTTTACTTAACCCCCAACTTAAGTTTAAGTTCATACAATCCCTATGGATTAACTTAGGTTAAGTAGTCCAATTTTTTACCATGTCCATTTATGGTTTCATAATGGGCCAGACCTCCCTCATTAGGCCTACAACATGTGGATGCTGGATATGCCGGTCGGGTATGGGCAGACTTATTCCATAGTTGGGCCTAACCTCGTGTCATAGCCCAATTCGTATTTATGTACTTAGACCTTCCACATTAGGTTCACCATTAGTGGCTACTGGATATGTCGGTTGGGTCCGGGCAGACTTCCACCATTAATGCAACCTAACCTCGTGTCATAAGTACAATTACAATTCCTAGTTGTAAGTACTAAACATTTAATTTTTAATTAATTAATCAATTAATTAACCCTTTCCTTTTATAGGTGTCAATACCTATTTTGCCCAATAATTTGAATTACATGTCCATAAATGTTCATATTCAAATTATATCATTTTTATTAATTTACCAATTAATTAATCCTTTCCTTTTATAGGTGTCAATACCTATTTTGCCTAATAATTTTAATTACATGTCCATAAATGTTCATATTCAAATTATGCCTTTTTTTTCTATTTTCCCCTTTCCTTAACTAGCGCCCTCACAAAATTGGCAACATGCCTAGGCTAGACAATAGCCTAGTCATAAACGATAATAGGGAAAATAATGGGAATATACTAAAAGATCATCTAAACATAAACTTGTATGATAATAAGGCGAACATACATACTAGCATGGACATGAAATTGTCATCATAACAAGGTGGACATAAAATTGATGAACTATGATGTCACAATATCTAAATTAGCCATTTTAGATGTCCAATCGATTTAAATCCAACATGATAACATAGGGTGATAATTTAGATCACATAAAATAGATCTAACATGAATCATAAGGTGACAAATTTAGATCACATAGAATAGATCTAACATGAATCATAAGGTGACAATTTTAGATCACATAGGATAGATCTAACATGAATCATAAGCTGACAATTTTAGATCACATAGAACAGATCTAACATGATAATTTTAGATCACATAGAATAGATCTACATACAACTGCATCATAGCATATCATAAAAGTTACAACCCAAGATCCATAATGATAACATAGTAGAACAATTTGAATCGGATCCAAAGAAATAGATCTATCATGACATGGCATACGATCTAACGATAACATAGATTTAAATTCTACAACGTATCCAAATCACAATCTTTCATAATTCACTACTATTTATCTAAATTTAAAAGTAACTAAAACTCACTGTGATTTGATTGCTAAGATGATAGAAAAGGTGCTGAGTCTATGTTTGAATTTCAGATTTTGATATGCTTTAGAAGAAGATGAGAGATCCTAATTCAGTTTAAAATCCAGCAGAGTCCGGCCACCATTGCTTTTCTTTGGAGAAAACAAAGGATATGAGATATATTTGTAGCTGCTGGGTTACAGAATTCGGATGCCACCTCAGCCGAAATTGGGTCAGGTCACGGGTCGTCACTCACTCGAAAAGGCCCGGATACCCAAAAATGGTTCTGGGAGCAGTTTACAGGTGCGCTAGTGCAAAATTTCCTTGGTGCACTTGGCAAGTGCGCCAGTTATACCCGGTTCTAATTTTCAACTTTTTATCGTCCGTAACTTCTTTATATGTTATCCTTTTTACACAAACTAGGTGTCTATCCTAACCAGAATTTCGAGACGGACGTAATGACGTAATCAGTTTCCCTTATTTCTTAATATTAAATTATTTATTCTTTAATTTGTCTTCTTTAGTGTCATTAAAAATTCGGGGTGTTACAAGAAACAACATCAAAAATGACATTGATTTAGCAACATTTTTACGAAGTACAAGAAGCTTGCATAGATTATCACAAAAAGAGTTTGATTCATCTTGCTGCTAAGGTGCGCAGCATATAAAAATTACAAATATGAAGGTAATACTTGAGTACGCCTCAACGTTGTGTGTAAACTTGTTATATTTTAGAATGAAATAATATGAAGGTAATAATTAAGTTGTTTTGGTTAATTTAACTTTTCATATGCCTCAACGTTGTGTGTAAACTTGTTATATTTTAGAATGAAATACTTGAGTATGTGATAAAAAAATGATGCAATTTTGTTAAATTTTGATGCATTAATAGTAATATAACAGTGTTTTTAAGTCATATGGAAGATTAACATGAAATACTTGAGCAACACCTCAATGTTAGTAATATATTGTTTGTTGATTTTTTTAGAGATGGCTTCAGCTTCTAGTGATTTGATTTGCGAAATTGTCAAGAAAAACAATTCATTTCTTGTGAAGAAATTTGGAAATGGACATGCCATGGTTCAGTTTAGCAAAGAGAAGAATAATCTCTACAATAAACACTCCTATAAGTTCTTAGGTAATCAATTGTACATGTTGTCTGTATCAAAATTTTCCTATATATGTATGACGTATTTTAGCAGGCAACCATGTCAGTGCTTTGCTTATTAGTCATTAGAGTCGTATATGTTGTTAAATGATGCCATTTTTGTTTGTTTGTAGTGTGTACTATACTAGACAATTTCAAGTAATGATGCAATTGTACATTTGAAGAACATAATGAGCATATGCAGAACATGAAAAATCAAACTGGCCGCTTTAATATAAGAATATAGAATATGGGTCTTGTATTTCCCATAATAAGTTTAATAATATTGCTAATCTGGATTTTAAAATGTTCTATTTGTTATAAAATAAAATAGAGCATATGTTAAACAAGAAGCCATTAGAAAGAACAGAAAAGATAGGGGAGAAACTTTTATTTTTATTACTTCAAATGTGCACATTTCTATTGCATTGGCTCCTTTATATATAGGCTTTGGAGCTGATGTTAAAATTATCCCCATGATGTGGGACTAGATAAAATATCACAAAAGCGTATTCACTCTTATATATTACAACACTCCCCCTTGAATATGCGTCTTCAAAATCTTGAATGCTCTGCTAACTTGAAGTTGTCCCTTTTAAAACATATATCATGATTGCTCCCCCTTATTATTATCTTGCTTGCATATATCCGTTCAGTCGAAACAACTATTGTCTATTGCCTTCAAAACTCTATCAGAAAAACCCAATGGGAAAAACCTTGAATGAGAAAAATAGTACACAACGTTTGAAATTATGAATATCATATTAAAATGATATTCCTTAAAGGAGTTTGATGCTTCTGGATCAAAACAATGCCTCATTAAAAACCTTTTTATGAAAAACCCTGTGGGAAAAATCATAAACAAGGAAATGAGTGCAAATTTATTTCATCTTTAGGTAACATGTTTTACAATGTTACCGTAAGCGTTGATACTTCAGGATCAAGATAATGCCTCATTAAAAACCTTACTAACAAAAAACCAGTTGGAAAATATTAGTGAAGGAAAAGAGTGCATTATAGCATAATTTTATATGTTCCCCCTTATTTATAACTCATTGTTCAATTAGCCTATAGACGTAGTCGACGCATGCCAATTTTGTACATCATCTTCTGGAATGTTGGTTTGGAAATTGCCTTTCAGTACAAATCTATCCGCTTTTCTTGAAACTGGATTTGTTTTTCCTCTTTCTTGTTATCCTTTCATTCATGTATGTAGAGAGATTTAGAAGAAATATTCTCCATCCTATCACTTATGATATAATTCACTTGAATCTGAGACATGCAAATTGCCTTGTCTTTAGAATTAATAGTTCACTGCATCAAAAGATGTTTGATACTTCTAGATCAAAATGTTGCCTCGTCAAAACCTTACTAAGAAAAACCCGATGGGAAAAATCTTAGTGAAGGAAAAAGAGTACAATATAAAATGTCATATTTACTATGCCAAAAGTAGTATGATACTTCTGGATCAATGTAATGCCTCGTTAAAACCTTAATAAGAAAAATCCAGTGGGAAAAATCTTAAATAAGGAAAAATATTACATTATAACTTATTTTTGTATGTTACTTTTGGGTTGATACTTCTAGATCATGACCCATGCCTCATTAAAACCTTACTAAGAAAACCCAGTGGGGAAGAACTTAGCTAAGGAAAAAGAGTGCATTATATCATACTTATGGATACTCCCCTGATTTAATAATTTCCTATGGATTCGTATTCTTCTTTCAATAACTCAAATTGCTTACAAATACTTCTTGATGAAGTTTTTCTTTTAAAACTTCATGTGCATTTCCATGCTTTAGGCAAGTTTTCTTATTTAAAACGCCATCCTTTTGTGATTTGTATGTTATTAATATTCATTTATGAATACACATCAGTTGCTTATAATTTTCTGTTTCAATCAGACATGCACGTTGTAATACATATTTGATGAATAAGACAAATTTCTTTACTAAGCAGGAAGTAATCTACTTATCTTGAAGTATATCAAGATTTTCATTACAACAATACTTAGAAGAATGAAGTATATCAAGATTTTTATTACAACAACACTAAGTAGGAAGTAATCTACTCACCTAGAAGTATATCAAGGTTTACATTACAACAATACTTAGAAGAATGTTGTAATCTATCATCCATGTTCTTGGTATTCTTTACAATAACAAATGTTATTTATGTTCTTCAGGAACTTATATATTATAATAATTTTTGCATATCGCAACTACCACTTCAATGGATATTAAGAGTTTCATTACAACATTTCTTGAAAGCAGGAAGTGATCTACTCATCATGAATTATTTCAAGATTTTCATCACAACAATACTTAAAAGAATGTTGTAATCTACATTTCTTGCTCTTTATCACTACCAAAGTTATTTAAATTCTTCTGAAATTTGTATACCTTCATCGTTTATACCTTCATGGTATCGTAAGCGTTTTAAACACTTTATCTCTGAAAATACAATGCTCATGGCACTTAACATGTTGTTGACACTCTATGGTGCTTCAGTAACTTCCGTGTGCTTTTGTCATTATATATATTTCTATTTTTATCTTATGAACTACAGGTTCATATCTTATGGACTACAGGTCCATATATCTTATTTAGAGAATTTCAAGATGGCCAATCATGTTCCTCTCTAGTATGAGATTTTTAATTCATTTATAAATATAAGCGCTTTATTATTTATTAACTTATATCGATGATTATTTCTTGTCAGTTCCATACATAATTTATTGGGATCTCAAAACTTATCATGCTTTAGGTCCCAAACCACTTCTGGGGTTATTTTGACAATCATGACATGGGTTTCTTTCAAAGCACTTTTGAGTGTTTCTTCAGGAACACCCACCTTCGATATTTTGTATCTTTATGACTTACTCCAAAGAAATTTTGTACTGACTTTTGTACCACATTTTCAGCTGTGATTTACACCTTTGATCCTTTATGGATTCAAATGTATATTGGAGAAAGTCTATTAGGGACATAATTGATAATTTATGCAAGTTACTTAATACTTTCCGTAATTCTATATGTTAGCAAATATTTAACATCGATGATTCCATTATCCTCCCCCTCAATGTTGACAAACATTGTCGCTTTAAATAATAAACCTACTTTGGATTCGTTTTTGATCCATTATAGCATCATAGCTAGCAAATACATTAGATATATTTCAATTGTAGGAGGATAATGCTCTTATTAGTTAATAAGATACATTCATATTGTATTACTTATTCCCTTTCAATGATCTAATGACTTGGAGGAATTTTCTATCATTTGAATATGCATATGACTTTAGGTCATTCAATATTGATGTCAATCGACTTTCTGAAATATAAAATAATATATGCATAATTTATTATATGAGCTCATGATAACTTCAGGTTGTGAATTAAATATTCGCATATATGTGTATATATGTGCGTCCACGTATTACATTTGTAATTGATTTGCATATTCTCCCTCATTCAAGTTATTGATTTTAGAACAAATTGTTTATAATGTTCCAATCATTAATTTTTGCTTATCAAGCAATGTCAACGTGAATCTTAATGAACGTTTCATAATATCCAAAATATCTGATTTGGAACTGTATTGAACTTCTGGTTCAAATGAAATATATGAACAACTTCGAGTGTTTAATCCATATTGAACTTCTAGTTCAAATAATATATAAACAATTTCAAGTTTGTTAAACTGTATTGAACTTTTGGTTCAATTGTATTGAACTTCTGGTTCCACTGTATTGAACTTCTGGTTCAAATAAAATATATAAACAACTTCAAGTTGTTAAAATTTATACTTCAACATAATATGTAAATATAAATATATAAGCAAGATACAACTCATTTTGAAAACTGTGAAATCTTTGGATATCAATTTTGTTAATGTTATTATTTCACACAGTTTCAATGAAGCTTCAGGCTTTTAAATTATGAAGTATTTCAAGTTCATTGATTAAGGAACTTCAAATTCCTAAGCATATATATAAACATACATATTATATCTAGTTTATTAATTTATGAAGAACTTCTGGTTCTCAACATTTTAACATACTTCTAATTTAGAAGCTTTTACATTCTTGCTAATTGTCAAGATTTCGAACTTATAAACTTCATCAAAAAGTTTTTTTTTTCATAATCCAAAAGTTCAGGTCTCATATCCGATTTATACAACTTCTTCCATTAAATTAGATATTAGTTGCCAAATACATCGAATAATAATACATATGTCTATTCTTTTTCCAAATACAAACATACATCATTTAACTTATAATAACTAATGCTTTTAACACATTTATAATAATATGGCAATACAACATATATTACCATAGCGATACATTTAATGCATTTATTAAAAAAATAACGGAAATAACCATTCTATGGTCTAAATATATGAATCAAATAAATAAATTTTACTTAAATCAACATAATAAAATTTGGATCTAGCTATAGTATTGATCAATGACAAAACTAAAATAAACAACTTATAGTTGTACTGCATTCCCAATAATCATATTTTCTAAAATACTGTATATATGCATAATGTCTAATCGAGAATTCAGTAAAATTGCATAACTATAGAACCAAGATTTTACATTCTTTAATATGAATAATTCCATAAACTTGCAGATCTATACATAAAATTCCCAACATAAAAATTACATGTTTTAGGTTCAAATTATACAATCCATATGAAAATCTTTTAGATCTTTCTTTTTATATCAAAATTATCTCTTACCATTATAGAAACTTCAGGTTCTAAATTTTCCATTTTTATAACAAAAATTTCTTCTGCATAAACTTCAGGTGTGCTAAATTAAGATCAATATTTAAATCTTAGCTTATGACCTTCGAGATGCATATTTTCTTTAGTCATTAAATTTGCATTATCATCTTTGGTATTTGAAAATATTTCAATGAAAATTCTTTTATAGACATATCAAAATATAATATCGATTCTGGGATATTCCATAAACACCATTTAGAAAAAAATTATGTATTTTTTGTCTATAAATATTTTATCACCTTTAATTGTAGAAATCTCTTCTGGGGATATTTTATTATTTTCAAATAAACAGATCTCTTCTAGAGATATTTTACCATTTCCAAATATACAAATATCCTCTAAAGATATTTTGTTATCACCGCTTCTGGGATGAACTTATCTCCTCTAGAGATAAATATATACAAACTATTGAAATGTCATATCAATATACAAAAATACATATCAAACCTTAAATGCAGTAACAAAGTGCATTAAATAAAAATAAGATTCAAGAGAGAAAAGAAATCACTACTTCTGGAGCGTATGATATTCCTTTAGGGAAGGGAAGATATCTTTTATTTATGCAATTGCAATGCAACAAAAAAAATTCTAATATCTCTTCTAGGATGTTGGATTTGCTATATAAAATTAAATCTCTAAAACATCTCTTCAAGAGATTAATATGCATAATATATCTTCAGGAGATTCAGTTAATATAAACTGTACATGAAAGATGTCAGTTAGATGAAACCCGTTTAGAGAATTTCCGACGTTATTGTCACATAATATGACGTGTGTGTCTCTTTTAACTTCTTCTGGAAGTATCATCTTTTCATGTCACAACATTTAAGAAAGCTTCGGGCTTTAATTTTTTTTTTTTCTTCTTCAACATATGAACTTCAAGTTCATATTATTTCAGATTCCAAAGAATTAATATACTTTATGATTTTTCATTTGTTTATTTTTCATAATTCACTTTTGGTGATATATCAATATTAGATCTGAACTTAATACGATCTTCTAGATACGTATTATATTTATATTTTGTTTCTCTAAGAAACAATACAACATTTCTTCCAGAAATATGAATTATGTAACAAAATCAAATTAAATTCAATGAATCTATTTGAATAGAGAAGAACAAAAGTTTGTCGAATCCAAAAGGATAAATCACTATAATCAACATCTCATTTTTAAATCGTGTAGGGATCTCAAATGTATATAATTTGAGTATAATTTTGGGATCAATAGTATGATTACATAAAAAAAATCAGATCTATAATAGAGTGAGATTTGAAATATGATTAACAAAATAAGAATCAGATCTCAAAGTGTAGATCTATATGAGTTCTAAAATTATAAGACTGAACAAAAAAAATCTACAAGTTAGATTTAAATCTAGAATGAGATGAGATCAAACAAAAATGGAGATTTAAAAAATAAAATCAATCTGGTCAGAAAAAATAACCTACCATTTTGAGATCTATAATTAGATCAGTTAGAGTACCGTTTTGAGATCTATAATTAGATCGGTTAGAACTTCGTGTTGATAACGTGTTATAAAATAAAACAGAACATATGTTAAACAAGAAGCCATTGGAGGGAACAAAAAAGATAGGGGAGAGACTTTTATTTCTATTACTTCAAGTGTGTACATTTCTATTACATTGGCTCCTTTATTTATAGGCTTTGGAGGTGATGTTAAACTTATCCCCATGAAGTGGGACTAAATAAAATATCACAAAAGCATATTCACTCTTATATATTACAACACTATTTAAATTCAAACAAATCACATTATTTTTCTGAATAGAGACATTAGATATTTTTTATTTTCGAAAAGGAGAAAGAAATATATCTAATACATTTTCAAAACATGTTGTAACTTAGCAGTAACAATCTGATATGAAATTTTGATCCTAATCGACAAACGGCGGGTTTCATGGAATTTTTGATGAGTTTAATGGAATTTTGTTTCAAAGTCTTAAGGTTCATTTTGTTTGCAATAAAACATCTATTGTTGGTTATTGAATAGTTCTAAGAGTATTTACAGTTGGATGTTCATATTTTTAACATCGTAGTAAACACTAAAAAAATTAGTGAACATGAAAGTGTAAAATCAGCTTTCAAGCGTCTTTACTAGCTACATAAAAAAAGTTATTATGGAGTTATTGGAAACGTCATAGCATTTACAACTTTTATTGGGCAACACAACATTTATCTTATTAATTCAGTCCAGATTTATTTGTATTTTTTTTCTAGTTTCAATATGTGGTTTTTCTTACTTAAATCTTATAGGGTTGGTGTAACGACCCGTATTTTTACGCTATATAAAAAAATTATTTAATTATTTAAATAATGGTTTGGTCATTTAAAATGACCAGAATTGAATAATATTGAATATTTAATAAAAACAAATAATATAATGATATATTTAATTTCTGAAATAATCGGAAATAGTGGGATTCACAAAATAGTGTGAATTGGATCATCTGTGATATTTAATTCAGCTTAGAATTGAATTAGAATAACGAATATATTATTTTAACCGCAGTTTGAACATATAATTATATTATAATTATAATCAAGTTCGAAATGGCGCAGCAGTTCGTAAATTGGCGATTTGAACTTCAACTGAACGTACAGGATTCGTTTTAAATCGGATTTCTGTGAAACAAGAAACGCTATGAGCTGGTGAAGTACATTTTTCTAACGGAAGAGAAAAATTGAGATTTCGTCATGTAGTTTTTATTTATGTCCAAATCAAATTTTAGAAAAGTCACTGTGGAATTCCTTTATAATTTATATCGATTTATTTATATTATAAAAGGATTTTTAATATAAATCGAATATCGATATAACTGAGAGTTTTGAAATATCGAGTTATAAATCCAAGTGAAGCTGTATGGTATTCTTGTGTGAATATATACGATAATATTTATTTTTAAATATTAAATTTAAATTGTTTTTAAACATATTTATATATTTAAAAGGGTTATTTTGAGCTTTAAAAATAGCCAGTTTTGCAAACGACCTCAGAATTCGATGAAACTAATTTTGTTTGATCCGCAATATTAAATTATTGCTAGATTTCAGTTTCCGTGATTTTTAAAGTCCGTATGTGGCCGTACGGGATTTTTATGTGAAAAACAGTCAGTATTGTGACGGTTAAAAATACGCTGTGTGAACAAACAGAGTCGGAATTCGACGAACCCATTTTCGTTGGGTCCGCAATGTCGAACTGAAGTTGCATGTCTAGTTCGTGATTTTTGGGTATTGTATGTGATCACGGGGATTTTAGAGGACAAATACAAACAACGATTGCTTAAAAATAAATATAAAATTCGAATATAAAAATAATAAAATCATCCTATATAATACCCTCTAGCAGCCTAACCCTAATTCACAACTCCACATCAACCAAATTTCTGCCGTCATCTTCTGAAAGGAGAAACCTAAATTCAGCAACTTTAGAAATTCCTTTAAATACAAATAAATTCTGAAAATTCTCAAAACTTATTCAATTTGAATTTGCGAGTATTTATCTTCAAAACAATACATGTTTCAGCATATGCGATTTCAGTTTTGGGGTATCGAAATATACAGTGAACCTAGGGTTCATGGTCGAAGGGGATAGGAGCAGAAATCCACGGTTTAGTTGGTTGTTTTGGAATTAGGAGATCGAGCATCAACTCGTGGCAAGTTTTGGTGGGTTTCGATGGTAATTCCCGTCGCGCGTTCTCAGATGGCGTGGTTCAGTTTGGGACCCGCAACGACGATGGGAGGTGCAAGCCGGGGGCACAGTGCTGGGGGTGTAGAGGTTTCAGTCTAAAAGAGGGTGGTGCTCTTAGTTTTTGATTTCATGATGTCTGTGAGGAGGAAATGTGAGTGAGAAGTTGGAAAGGAGTTTCAAATTATACTGAAGGAGGGTGTTAACGGGGAAGGAGGAGGAGGAAATAGTGTGGGCCTAGGTGTAACACCCCGCGAATTCTATAACTGTGAAATTAACAAATTAAAATACAATTAATTTTAATCAAAGAACTAAGGAAAACGGGATACGCCATTGCGTTCGTCTCGGAAAAATACGCGAAATAGAGTCCGAGTTTTCGAAAAACGGAGTCCGTATGAAGAAGATATGGCCTTCGGAAGTTTCTGAATTAAGTTTAAAATTCGAACAGAATAAAACAGCTCAGAAAAATTAATAATCGGGCCCAATTGGCCAGGGCGGGAAAATTCCCGCCTAAGACACCCAGGTCGACTGGGCTGTCGACCTGGTCTAGCCAGGTCGACAGGGCTGTCGACAGGGCTGTCGACAGGGCTGTCGACCTGGTCCAGAGCCAGGTCGAACCCAGCCCAACCTGGCTGGCCTATTCTATGTTGGTCGATTTTCTGTAGTCTGCTTTGTCATTAGGGCTAGGTGGCAGGCTCTAATTGGTCCCTCTTTCGAATGAATGGCTACGATCAATCCAAGCAACATCAATGGTCCTAATCAGTTCATAACCCCTATAAAAATGACCCTAGACTCAACCCTAATCTATTCATTCAAAAATAAGAACAAAGCCGTCATGTTGCTGAGGAACGACTAAGAGTAGCCGCCAATTGGAGAGAGGATTAGGAGGCAAATTCTAAAGCATAAAGCAACCTAAACAAATCAAATCAACAAGGAATCGCATCTCCAAATCCCTAAATTGGAGAATTCGCCACACCATTGTAAGTAGAGTATTATTTTGGTATGAACAAATAATTGTGTTGGTTTGTATACTTGATTTGTGGCAATAAAGTAATTCATATTTGTGCGATTCTATGATTCTTATCGATTTGGAATATTGTATACGTTTGGATATTCTCGAATTATGTTATTCATTATAAACTACATGCGGTAGTTTTATGCAAGTATACGTTTGGAATATTCGTAAATTATGTAATCCATGTTGAAGCTACATGTATGTAGTTGATTAATTGAAATTCATGCAAGTTTGGGGTTTTGACACTATACCATCATATTCTTGTACAAAAATCATTTTGTACGTAATTGGAACAAATTTGGGTTATTATAGTTCATATGAAACTATGTTGAAATTTTGGCACCATAATCTATGTATTAAGCCATGCTTTTGTACTAGAAAACTTAATTGCAAACTTATGAATATGACTAGGCTATGATTGATATTTTGCATAATCGAAATCCATGATAGGTCTATATTGTTAACAAGAATTATATGATGACATATGTGGTACATAGCTAGGTTAGATTCAAAATCCCATTTGCAAGTTTGCATGACTAAAGAAAAATCATGATTTCATGTTAGAAATATTTATGCCATGGCTATGTGAATAGATTTAAAATCATGATTTAGTTGAACGATACTTTTGTGTTAGTAACAAAAGTAAGCACCTTTGTAAACATGTAGTAATCTTATGAACATGATTTGCTTATGTTCGACATTATGCCTGAATAAAAGTATAGATTTATGTTGTAGTTAAGCCTATGTGTCAATAGTGATATTCTTAACTTAACTACAAGTTTACATGGTTTGATTCATGTTACTTATGCTTTATGACCAAAGTATATGTTACCACTATGCAAGTACACCAGTTTCTATTTTGTAGTTCCAACGTCACATTGCAAGTTCATGCGATCACATTCCCCTTTTTGTGTATGTAATCACGCTTTAAGCCTCCCCTTTTTTTTCTCATGGCTAAGTTGGGCTTAAAAAAAAGGCTAAGCCCAACCTATATATAATAAACGGACGTATTAAACGGGGGAAAATAACGTTGGGCTAAATTTATTAATAAATGAAAATATAAAGTAGAAGGGCCCAAATTCAAGTATGGGTTGGGCCCATGATTGGTGTAACCTTTACACCATTAACTTAATAATGGGCCGCAAATATTTACATATAAGAAAATAAAGAAGAAAGACAAAATATGTAAATGTAGAACATACGATGTGTTTAACCCGAGGTTGGATTGAGTTGTGATGTAAACCTGCCCGGAACCGCCCGGCTGTCCAGTAGTCACAACAATACCTATCCAATGTGGGAGGTTAAACATGGAGCCCGATAAGGACCCGAGGTTAGACTGAGTTGTGGCGTAAGACTTCCCGGAACCAACCGGCAACAGGCAGCCACAACAATACCTGTCTAATGTGAGAGGTCAAGGCTTTAATAAGACAATTAAGGCTGAGTCAGGATTGTTAGGATTAAGTGAACTAAAGACTTAATCAAAATGGAACATGCTAAACTAAACGGACTGGTGGGGGTTAGGTTAGAAAACACTTAACCAACTTAGCATGTTGGCTATAGATAGAAAACCTAGTAACGGGGGACCCTTTTCAGCAGTAACCCTAGAAGGTGTATCAGGATACCCTGAAACTAGGCAGGGTGGGGCACGATTACTGGGCTGATTGTAAGAGGTCAAATCGACGGCGGTGGTGTAGCAGTGTAGGTTCTAACGGGGTGCGGGCGTGCACACACTCCGGCGCAGAAAAATAAAGCACTGGGCACCAGTAGCATACCTGTGCATTCTAAGGTTGTGTCGGGCCGCCGCCATGGGACTTGATACACCCCATGGTGGGACCAGCATAGGTAACTACAACATCGGGGGCCGTAAGACACATGTAACTATGCGAGTAGGAGCCGATCATTATGAAATGGATCACTTCACCCTGACTATGGGGTGCCAGTTGGAACTAGTTTATATGGGTTCAGAGATTAACATGGGGTACGATAGTATATTCGACCCTAGACAATTTAACCAAGTTTATAGTGCTTTCCCACTTCTTGTTTATACTTATCATACCCGGTTCTTTATTCATAAACAGAATAGTACTAGACTTACTCAGGCTTTATGTCTGACTCTACTTTTCTTTCGTCTTCTTTTCTTCCGTTTCCCCCCCCCCCCCAGGTCCACAGGGAGGGAACACAGCAGCTTGACCAGCCTTAATATCCAGCTTGAAGAGGAGAAATGTATTTCTTGGACCTTTTCGTTTTGAACTATGGCTTTGGACAACCACTATGGGGCTTTTGCAGTTTATCTATGTTTTCTTTATGCTTCTTTAATGTAATCAAGACAGATTATGAAAGTGTTATGTTATGTTTTTGGAAAAGATGTAAGACAATTATGGTGAAGTTGATGTAGCACGTATTTGCTTTTTATGAAATAAAAGTTGTTGTTTTTCCGCTGTTTACAAATATGTGTTTTTATATCTGTCTTGTATATCTGTGACTTATACTTATAAACCTCCACCGAAATTAGGGCATTCCCTTTGAGAGTGACCCTAACGGAGGTGGGGTGTTTCACTTGGTATCAGAGCACAGGTTTACCAGATAAGATAAAAAGTTTTGAAAATTTATTTTCAAAAAGGAAATTTTAAAGAAGCATTTTTAAAAGAAAAATATTATTTTATTCTAAAAGGCAAAGTCCACTCCCCAAAGCCATAGGTACTATCTCTTATCCTTCGTTTTGAATCTATCCTTTTTGTTTCAGCATGTCTGAAGAACTTAACTTGCCGGAAGGGGTACCAATACCTGGTTGGTTTAGATGGTTCTTAGAAGCAAGGGCCACTCAGCCAGGTCCTACCGTTCCTCCTCCCCCAGCTGCAGGAAATCATCCAGCTGCAGCGGCACCTTTTCCTCCACCTCCTCCACGGGGAAACACGTTTGCTAAGATATGTAGAGATTTTAAAGCTATGGGAGGAAAGGATTTCCATGGAACTGAGTCCTTCGTGGCAGCTAGAAATTGGCTGAAAGAAACGGAGGACCTATTCATCATCTTTGAGGTAGAAGATAGACAAAAAGTACAATTGGCAGTGTGGCTATTGAAGGGCGAGGCTTCCTACTGGTGGGAAGTCACTAATGCTGAAAGACCAGTGGAGACATGGGAGGACTTTAGGGCAAGGTTTGAGACTAAATTTCTCTCAGATGCGGAAAGAAGTTTGCAGTTGGAAAGATTCTTATTTCTTAAGCAAGGGGACAAGACAGTCAGAGAGTATGTGAATCAGTTCGATGAGCTGGCTAGGTTTGGGCTTGACCTAGTTAACACCCCGCACAAGAAGGCTCTCCGTTTCGTCAAAGGGTTGAATGAGCCATTACACAGTTTGGCCATGACCCATATACCCATGGGAGCCACGTATGAAAGATTGGTGCAAATGGCATTGCTGAATGAAGAGGATAAGAGCAAGAAGGAGACAAAGGCAGAAAGCTCTCAAGGGAAGAAAGAGGGTTTGCAGCCTAAGAAGACAGACTTTAAGAAGGGCGGGAAAGGCAACAAAGAGAAGAGGAAGTGCAATTTCTGTGGCAAAGTGGGGCACTTAGTAAAGGACTGCCGGAAAAAGAAGGCCAAGGAGAATGGTGGGAGCTTTTCTTGCGGTGAGACAGGCCACAGGGCTAAGGACTGCCCAAAGAAACGAGGACAGGGGCAGAGGGCTGGATCCACCCCAGGGGCACAGGTTCATGTGCTGGAAGCGCCACCTCTGCAACAGCGAGGTATAAATACTTCTGTAGAAAGTGTAGTTTATCTTTATGATCACCCCGTTCGCACTTTATTTGATTCTGGCGCATCACACTCCTTTATCTCGTCTGCTTTAGTAGAATCTCTGCACCTAAAAACTAGTATGGTAGAGGACCCCTTAATTGTTTCAAACCCAATTGGGGGCCCTGCTCATTTGTCTATGATCTGTTTGGGATTGAAAATCTCTATTCTAAGTGTAGAATTTCAATGTAGTGCCTTTGTTTTGGGCTTTTCGGGTTATGGTTTGATTTTGGGTATGGATTGGCTATCCAGTAATGGGGCCATCCTTGATTGTGAGAAAAGGGTTGTTAGGCTCCTAACCCAGCTCGGTAATACTTTGGAAATTTCTTGTAATCCCTCGTATGCGGTTATGCTTAGTTATCTTGAATCGCTAGATGCCTCTGTTGAAAATTTACAATCAGTTAGAGTGGTCCGGGAATATCCGGATGTCTTCGAAGAGGTGAAGGGCTTGCCTCCGAAGCGCGAAATAGACTTCCGCATATATCTTGTAGATAATGCAAAGCCCGTTGCGTTGCCCGTTAGACACATGGCTCCACGAGAAAGGAAAGAGCTCAGTAAACAGATTAAAGAGCTTCTAGAAAAGGGGTTCATTAGGAGAAGCATTTCAGAATGGGGCGCTCCGGTGGTGTTCGCTACAAAGGCGGATGGTTCACTCCTTCTATGTGTTGACTATAGGGAGCTCAACAAGCTAACGAAAAAGAATAGGCACCCTCTCCCTAGAATTGACGATTTATTTGACCAGCTTGTAGGAGCGTCTGTTTTCTCCCAACTCGATTTAGCAACCGGTTTTCATCAGCTAAGGGTGGCTGAAGATAGCATCGATAAAACGGCGTTCAGAACCCCAGACGGCTTCTTTGAATGGCTTGTCATGCCTTTCGGCTTGACAAATGCACTTGCTTACTTCGTGGACCTGATGAGTATGGTATTTAGAGATTTCCTCAACAAATTTGTAGTGGTCTTCGTAGATGATATCCTTATCTTCTCAAAGAGTGAAGAGGAACATGCTCAACACTTAAGGGCGATCATGGAAACTTTGCGAGTCCATCAACTAAAAGCCAAATTCTCCAAATGCCACTTTTGGAGAGAAGAGGTGAGGTTCCTTGGGCACATAGTATCCAAACAAGGGTTAGCAGTGGACCCTGCGAAGGTAGTGGCGGTACAGGATTGGAAGACACCAAGGAATGCAACTGAGGTCCGAAGCTTTCTGGGACTAGCAGGTTTCTATCGAAAGTTTATAAGGGATTTTGCGAAAATCTCAGCTCCGCTCACGAAATTGACTAAGAAGAATCTAGTGTTCAATTGGGATTTGGATTGCGAGTTTGCTTTCCAACGACTAAAAAGGGCTCTTACAACAGCCCCAGTTTTGACGCTGCCAGATGGGAGCAAGATGTTCACTGTTTATACGGATGCATGTGGGACAGGGCTAGGCGCCGTCTTAATGCAAGAAGGAAGGGTAGTAGCTTATGGCGGGAGGCAGTTGAAAGTGCACGAAAAGAACTACCCAACCCACGATCTTGAGTTAGCCGCCATTGTCTTTGCACTCAAGTCTTGGCGACACTATCTCCTAGGTGAGAAGTTCGAACTTTACACTGACCATAAATCGTTGAAATATCTTTTCTCGCAGAAGGATCTTAACTTGAGGCAACAAAGATGGATGGAGTTTCTTGCCTCGTACGATTTCGAAATCTCCTACACTCCGGGCAAAGGCAACGTAGTGGCAGACGCGTTGAGCCGAAAGAAATTGACCCTAAGCCCGTTGTTTGTTGAAAGACAAAGCCTAGAGTTTATAGCCAGCTTCGACTTTAGGCCTTCCTCCGATTTCGTACCAGGCTTGCTAGCATCTCTCGAAGTGCGCCCAACTTTAGTGGATTCAGTAGGGACAGCACAACGCGAAGACCCTCAGCTTGTGGAAACAATAGATAGGCTAATTAGGGGTGAGACTTCAAGCCACCTCAACAGATACTTCATCGACGATAAGGGTTTGCTAAGGCGAGACGGAAGACTATGCGTCCCACAGACAAAAGATTTAATAAAGAAGGTTCTCGAGGAAGCACATCACTCCAAGATGACGATACACCCAGGCGGAGATAAAATGTACAAAGATATAAAAAGGACTTTCTTCTGGAACGGCATGAAAAAGGACGTGGCAGAATTCGTTTCTAAGTGCATGGTGTGCCAACAGGTTAAGGCGGAACAGAAAAAGCCTGGCGGACTGCTACATCCTCTGGAGGTCCCGCAGTGGAAGTGGGATAGCATCTCAATGGACTTCATCGATGGGCTGCCTAGGTCTAGGAGAGGCAACACTAGCATTTGGGTAATAGTGGATAGGCTTACTAAAAGCGCCCACTTTTTGCCTGTCAAAAGTAAAAGAACTGCCTCATCCCTAGCATCACTTTACCTCAAAGAAATCGTTCGACTCCATGGAATACCATCTAGCATTGTTAGTGACCGAGACCCCATCTTCACCAGCGAGTTTTGGCGGAGTCTGCAAGAAGCAGTAGGAACGCGGTTATGCTTGAGCACAGCCTATCATCCCCAAACCGACGGCCAAACAGAGAGAGTGAACAGAGTTTTGGAAGACCTTTTAAGGCTATGCGTCCTTGACTTCGGAGGGACATGGGAAGACCACCTTCCTTTGGTGGAATTTGCCTACAACAACAGTTATCAAGCAACCATCGGAATGGCGCTTTTCGAAGCTTTATATGGAAGACCGTGCCGATCGCCCACTTGTTGGTGGGAGTCTACTGATAAGCTCATACTTGGACCAGATATGATCCGAGAGACTTCAGAGAAAGTAGACTTAATACGAAGAAGGATGAAGACGGCCCAAGACAGACAAAAGTCCTATGCCGACAAGAGAAGGACCGACCTTGAATTTGAGGTTGGAGACAGAGTTTTTCTCAAGGTATCACCACTAAGAAACGTTGTTCGTTTTGGAACCACAGGAAAGCTAGCACCAAGGTTCGTAGGGCCATTCCCTATCATCGAGAAAATTGGGAAAATGGCCTATAGATTAGAGCTACCCGAGAAGTTGGCCGGAGTCCACAACGTTTTTCACGTTTCACATCTCCGAAAATGTCTACATGAGTCTGCTGAAGTGGTAGAGCCAAATATCCTCGAAGAGGCCGAAGTGGAACGCGAAGCAACCATAAGAAAAGTTCCAACCCGCATATTAGGAACGGAAGTGAAGAAGCTACGCAACCGCGAAGTCAAGCTCGTCAAAGTTCAGTGGAGCGACGCCGAGGGAGACGCGACTTGGGAAACTGAAGAAAGAATACGCACTGCTTACCCTTTTCTGTTCGAGGGTACATCCTTGATCTTTCCTTTTCCTTAAGTTGCGCTTTTATCTATCTTATCTTTTAGGTAGAAACCCTTTGGATGGAAACATGTAATTGAAACATGTTATGGATGATGGTTGCAAGTGGTTGCAAGTGGTTGCTAGTGGTTGCTCGTGGTTGCATGTACACACACAATCTAGGTTTTAGATCGGCTCAGTCACTTCATATTGCATATGCATATATGTTTGCATTCGTATATGGTTGAATTCTAATGTGTTATCATGTGGATGTTGCATTTGTATTGAATGATTATGCACTCATGTAGAATCAAGAATAGGAAGATTTGCATACATAATGGATTCATGGCACCTACATAATTCGCATTAAGGAGGTCAACTGAATCAGTAGACCGCCTGATTTTGCATTTGATAAGTACATGTACACACACACTTCGCATATGATCATGAAGCATTAGAAGTCTTTTAACGACAATGGATGCTCGTGTTTGTTGGATGAGTAGATGGATGATTGGATGGTAGGATATACATTCCTCCTAACTTGAAGATTTCGGGGACGAAATCCTTTTAAGTGGGGGAGAATGTAACACCCCGCGAATTCTATAACTGTGAAATTAACAAATTAAAATACAATTAATTTTAATCAAAGAACTAAGGGAAACGGGATACGCCATTGCGTTCGTCTCGGAAAAATACGCGAAATAGAGTCCGAGTTTTCGAAAAACGGAGTCCGTATGAAGAAGATATGGCCTTCGGAAGTTTCTGAATTAAGTTTAAAATTCGAACAGAATAAAACAGCTCAGAAAAATTAATAATCGGGCCCAATTGGCCAGGGCGGGAAAATTCCCGCCTAAGACACCCAGGTCGACTGGGCTGTCGACCTGGTCTAGCCAGGTCGACAGGGCTGTCGACCTGGTCCAGAGCCAGGTCGAACCCAGCCCAACCTGGCTGGCCTATTCTATGTTGGTCGATTTTCTGTAGTCTGCTTTGTCATTAGGGCTAGGTGGTAGGCTCTAATTGGTCCCTCTTTCGAATGAATGGCTACGATCAATCCAAGCAACATCAATGGTCCTAATCAATTCATAACCCCTATAAAAATGACCCTAGACTCAACCCTAATCTATTCATTCAAAAATAAGAACAAAGCCGTCATGTTGCTGAGGAACGACTAAGAGTAGCCGCCAATTGGAGAGAGGATTAGGAGGCAAATTCTAAAGCATAAAGCAACCTAAACAAATCAAATCAACAAGGAATCGCATCTCCAAATCCCTAAATTGGAGAATTCGCCACACCATTGTAAGTAGAGTATTATTTTGGTATGAACAAATAATTGTGTTGGTTTGTATACTTGATTTGTGGCAATAAAGTAATTCATATTTGTGCGATTCTATGATTCTTATCGATTTGGAATATTGTATACGTTTGGATATTCTCGAATTATGTTATTCATTATAAACTACATGCGGTAGTTTTATGCAAGTATACGTTTGGAATATTCGTAAATTATGTAATCCATGTTGAAGCTACATGTATGTAGTTGATTAATTGAAATTCATGCAAGTTTGGGGTTTTGACACTATACCATCATATTCTTGTACAAAAATCATTTTGTACGTAATTGGAACAAATTTGGGTTATTATAGTTCATATGAAACTATGTTGAAATTTTGGCACCATAATCTATGTATTAAGCCATGCTTTTGTACTAGAAAACTTAATTGCAAACTTATGAATATGACTAGGCTATGATTGATATTTTGCATAATCGAAATCCATGATAGGTCTATATTGTTAACAAGAATTATATGATGACATATGTGGTACATAGCTAGGTTAGATTCAAAATCCCATTTGCAAGTTTGCATGACTAAAGTAAAAATCATGATTTCATGTTAGAAATATTTATGCCATGGCTATGTGAATAGATTTAAAATCATGATTTAGTTGAACGATACTTTTGTGTTAGTAACAAAAGTAAGCACCTTTGTAAACATGTAGTAATCTTATGAACATGATTTGCTTATGTTCGACATTATGCCTGAATAAAAGTATAGATTTATGTTGTAGTTAAGCCTATGTGTCAATAGTGATATTCTTAACTTAACTACAAGTTTACATGGTTTGATTCATGTTACTTATGCTTTATGACCAAAGTATATGTTACCACTATGCAAGTACACCAGTTTCTATTTTGTAGTTCCAACGTCACATTGCAAGTTCATGCGATCACATTCCCCTTTTTGTGTATGTAATCACGCTTTAAGCCTCCCCTTTTTTTTCTCATGGCTAAGTTGGGCTTAAAAAAAAAAGGCTAAGCCCAACCTATATATAATAAACGGACGTATTAAACGGGGGAAAATAACGTTGGGCTAAATTTATTAATAAATGAAAATATAAAGTAGAAGGGCCCAAATTCAAGTATGGGTTGGGCCCATGATTGGTGTAACCTTTACACCATTAACTTAATAATGGGCCGCAAATATTTACATATAAGAAAATAAAGAAGAAAGACAAAATATGTAAATGTAGAACATACGATGTGTTTAACCCGAGGTTGGATTGAGTTGTGATGTAAACCTGCCCGGAACCGCCCGGCTGTCCAGTAGTCACAACAATACCTATCCAATGTGGGAGGTTAAACATGGAGCCCGATAAGGACCCGAGGTTAGACTGAGTTGTGGCGTAAGACTGCCCGGAACCAACCGGCAACAGGCAGCCACAACAATACCTGTCTAATGTGAGAGGTCAAGGCTTTAATAAGACAATTAAGGCTGAGTCAGGATTGTTAGGATTAAATGAACTAAAGACTTAATCAAAATGGAACATGCTAAACTAAACGGACTGGTGGGGGTTAGGTTAGAAAACACTTAACCAACTTAGCATGTTGGCTATAGATAGAAAACCTAGTAACGGGGGACCCTTTTCAGCAGTAACCCTAGAAGGTGTATCAGGATACCCTGAAACTAGGCAGGGTGGGGCACGATTATTGGGCTGATTGTAAGAGGTCAAATCGACGGCGGTGGTGTAGCAGTGTAGGTTCTAACGGGGTGCGGGCGTGCACACACTCCGGCGCAGAAAAATAAAGCACTGGGCACCAGTAGCATACCTGTGCATTCTAAGGTTGTGTCGGGCCGCCGCCATGGGACTTGATACACCCCATGGTGGGACCAGCATAGGTAACTACAACATCGGGGGCCGTAAGACACATGTAACTATGCGAGTAGGAGCCGATCATTATGAAATGGATCACTTCACCCTGACTATGGGGTGCCAGTTGGAACTAGTTTATATGGGTTCAGAGATTAACATGGGGTACGATAGTATATTCGACCCTAGACAATTTAACCAAGTTTATAGTGCTTTCCCACTTCTTGTTTATACTTATCATACCCAGTTCTTTATTCATAGACAGAATAGTACTAGACTTACTCAGGCTTTATGTCTGACTCTACTTTTCTTTCGTCTTCTTTTCTTCCGTTTCCCCCCCCCCCCCCCAGGTCCACAGGGAGGGAACACAGCAGCTTGACCAGCCTTAATATCCAGCTTGAAGAGGAGAAATGTATTTCTTGGACCTTTTCGTTTTGAACTATGGCTTTGGACAACCACTATGGGGCTTTTGCAGTTTATCTATGTTTTCTTTATGCTTCTTTAATGTAATCAAGACAGATTATGAAAGTGTTATGTTATGTTTTTGGAAAAGATGTAAGACAATTATGGTGAAGTTGATGTAGCACGTATTTGCTTTTTATGAAATAAAAGTTGTTGTTTTTCCGCTGTTTACAAATATGTGTTTTTATATCTGTCTTGTATATCTGTGACTTATACTTATAAACCTCCACCGAAATTAGGGCATTCCCTTTGAGAGTGACCCTAACGGAGGTGGGGTGTTTCACTAGGTGTTCACGTTTGGTAATGGGCTGGGTTTTCAAAATGGTGAGGCCCGGTTTATAATAAGGACATAAAGTTTAGTTTATTTAAATTTAAAAGAGTGTGTTAACTTATGACTATGATATCTTTCTCATACTTAATCAGAATTTGACGAAACAAGATCCGTTGGGATCGTATGGACGGTGGCTACGCCATGGAACTGACCAGAAGTGAATTGGAGCTCGTTTGGATTTATGGTGAAATTAAACGCTTGAATCAAATAAATGACCAATTATCGTTATTTAACGATAACCGTCCAATGTGAGTAACTGCCATTAACTCTGCTAAACTTATATTTTTATAACGTATTTTTAAAGCTGACAAATATTGGTCAATTTGCTGTGTGTTGGCTGTTTGGTTGGACTGCTAGTTAATTGGTTGAAGATATCGATAACGATATATATAAATCGTATTCGAATATTGATTCTATAGATCAGAATATTTTATAATCGTGTTATTTATGTTGATTAACATTTGTGGATGCAGGAAAACAGGTCGGAGGGACCCAATTGAGTTCCTCAACATTTATTTTACTTTTTTTCATATATTGTGTTATATGATGTGATATGAAATCTGTCGTTAATTGTGTATGATTGAATGAGGCTAATCACTGTTATATGGTATGTTAAATACCATAAAGAATACTGAAATGTTAAAAAGGAAACTTTCAATGTTATATTGAAAAAGAAATATTTATAAAATCAAAAGATTTTTAAAAAGAAAATATTTATTTTGAAAATAAATAGATTAAAAGAATATTTATTTGTTAATCGAATAGATAGAATTGAAAAAGAAATATTTGTAAGCTATTTACAAATAGAATTGAAAAGGGATATTTATTTGAAAATGAATAGAATAGAAAGGGGAAATATGTGTAAAATAAATAAAAAAGGGAATAGTCAGATTATAAAAGGAATTACTTATAAAATCAATGAATTTTATATAAAAATAAAATATTTTATAAAATAAATAGAATTATCAAAAAGGGGTTTATTTGGTAAATAAATATATTATAAAAGGAAATGCTTAGAAAGTGAATAGAATAGTATAAAGGAGAATTTTACATTTAAAGGTTTGGACCCGTGCTTCGCACATGGGTATAACATGATATGGATTTAAAGCAAATAATTTGAACAGAATCTATTCTAATCGATAGATTGAGGAAGTAAACTTATAAATAATATTTTATAAATTAAATGAAATATTTATCATTGGATAAATAGGGTATATAAGTCAGGACTTATATAGAGAAGTAAAAGTTGATTTCAATATCGATATTTGAAACTGGATATGGACGAAGAGTTAATTGAATTAGGATAAATTGAATATTAGTTATTCAATTAGAGTTGATCGAATGTAGTTATTTGAGATAGAGTTAGTCAAACATAGTTATTCAGGATGAGTCGCCATTTCGTTTGACTGCTAGCGTGATTCGTAGGGCTGCAGATAGCCTACGGTGGTCAGATGTTTCCTGAGGGAATCAGGCGTAACCATTGTAATCACTGCGATCCAGAGTCAAGCGAATGGAGTTAAATCGAATATTAGTCATTCGAAATAAAGTTAAAACAAACATAGTTATTCAAATATAAATTAATCGAATATTATTTATTAGATAGGAGTTAAATAAGTAAAGTTAATCAAGTTGAGTTAATCGAGTTGAGTTAGTCAAAATGAGTTAATCAAACCGAGTTAATCCAAAGGAGTTATTCGAAATAATTTATTCGAATAGAATTAAGAGAGTTAATTGAATATAGTTTATTCGAAAAGAGATTAATCGAATGTAAATCATTCGGAGAGAATTAATTGAATGTAAATTATTCGAAGATAGTTAATCGAATGTAAATCATTCGAAGAGAGATTTTCGAATATAGTTATACGAAAAAAGGGTTATCGAATATAGTTTATGTGACGGCCCGCCCTGCACCAGCCGACATTTCCTTCGATAGCGCGCTGTACACATGCCCGACTAGCACGGAAAGGTCGCAAAGAAAGGAAAGAAGACGAAGGAACTAACAAAGAAACCTGTAGAATGTCTCACGGCGCATGGAATAAAATATAATCATAACATATACTTGACATAAAATAGGTGAGACAGTGCATAAGCTGAAAACAAACTATCATAGCAGTGGAAAATCCAAATATAGCTTATGTTCCACATCATCATTATTACAACTTTTCAAACTGTCTCTAAAGGTTAAAGCAAGATAAGGGAGGTACACTACTAATGCCCAAGTAGTGACCACCAATGACACAGGGAGAATATCTATATATATATCATACGTAGAAGCCTCCTGCTCGCCTCCGGATCAGCTACTCGTGCATCACCAGCTAATCTGTCTCTAGTCTGCTCGTGAGAGCACCCAGAGTAATAAGAAGAGACAAAAAACTCTGGGTCAGACAAAAAGTCTGGTATGAGCGATAAGCAACTAAACAGAACAATAACTGGTATACTAAACCATACCTGAACCTAGATCTGCAACCAAAGAGTTAGCACTACATACCGTACAATACTCTAAGGTGCCACTGAACAAATGGTGTAAAGATAACGAGGGTGGGGGTGTGCATGTCATAATATTGGCAAACAAATCAACCATAACAACCGTCCTCACATCTCTCACTCAGTGCGTAAAGCATACGATGTCCACCACTGTCAACCACTAGACCCATCGAAGTAGTGACGGAGTTCGACTTGTACAACTACTACTACCACCAAGCTTACCACATGGAGTCATGACCAATCTTTAAAAATGACCCCACTTCATTGGCTTATAGCCCTTTAGTCGTACCTAGGCCACTATGGCCCTGAATCCATTCACGTACTCCCTACACATAGTGATTCAAAGTTACAGACATCGACAACCCCTTAGCACACGTCCCACAGCAAAGCCCAATCATGAAGCCCACTCATTGGTTCCCAACTGGATCCTGAGTCAAAGCTCCTCATTTGGACTTCCTTTGCATCTCGGGTTTTGGTCGAATTGGAGTTGGTCTTCAAAAAAGTCGTCGCGTGATAGTAGAAACATTTGGTCATTCGGTTTGGTTCGGTGTATGGGGTTCTGCATGCCACATCGGTTCGGTTCGGTTGTCCTCATCTGATTTGGTTCGGTGCTCATAACTTACGTCTAGGTTCGGTGTTTGCTCTCTCCTGGATGTCCCGATCCGATCTGGTGCTTCGCTCCAATCCCAGCTCCAAGCTTGGTCCTCCGATCCGATCCCTACACTCTTGCTTCTGATCCGCTCCCTACGCCCTTGCTTCCGATCCGATCCCCTGCGCCCTTGCTTCCGATCCGATCCCCTGCCCAACTCTAATCCTAAGCAAGTGGCCTTCCATCTTGCCAATTCTCCTTTAGTGCGAGGTCCCGATCCGGTTTGGTTTCTCTGCCCAGTTCACCATCCGATCCGAGCCCCTTATCCCGATTCGATCTGAAACCCTGCACATTTTCCTTCAACTTTTCCAGCGGCTATTTTACGCCATACGCCGGCGTTTTCGACCAATCTAACAGTTCTAATCAGTCACAAAACATACCATACAGTCATAGCGACATGTATAATCATTCACAAACATCAAAACGATAATCATAGCATGTAAAATGGATCAAACATACCCAAAACCCCATATTTTCCCCTAAGCATGTTTAGGAAAAACTAATAATATGATTAGTAAAACTTAACCAAATCAAACCAAACAACTAGCGGAGGTCTAAAACATTATTTACGAATTTACAAACATTTTTCCAGAATTTATTAATGTATAAATTCGTTAATCTTCACTAATTACCCTTAATTAACCGTAATTAGTGTAAAATTATGCAAATCACTCACCTTGGCCACAAATAAAACCTTTAGAACTGAAACTCTACTGTTTGGGCGTGAATACCAATGTCTAACAGCAGCTCTAATACTGATTTGGTGAAGATCTTCCTTGATTTGATGTTGATTAGGCCAAAACTCGATTAGAAAGTGATTAGAAGTTGATTTGAGTGTTCGAGGCCATTGTTAGGGTTTCAAGAATGAAAGTGGCGGCTGAAAAATGAAGATAAGATCGTTCTCTAACTGATTTCAGCCTCCTCATAACCCTAATCCCGAAATTCCCCATTGGGCCTAGCGGTTAATCACCCGATAAAGCCCAATTAAGCTGTTTTTCACTATCTGAAACTTGTTTCAACCATATCTCTTAAACGGTGAGTCCGCTTGGCTAATGTGACCACTCCACGAAATTGTAAATCATCAAACAAATCTAATGGAAGTGGTTTCAGGTCAAAATTCCTTTCCAGTCAAAAGTTATGGCCAAAACAATATTAGCTAGGGGCAAAACGGTCATTTAAAAACAGGGAAAAATCGTGAACATGGGAAATGACCCCAATAGTCGTCTCCCAAAGTTACATGACCATACGACTTCGTATGTGAAAGAAATAAATATTCTACGATCCTTCGATACGTAGAATGCGGGTCGTTACATTCTCCCCTCCTTAAGAAATTTCGTCCCCGAAATTCCTTAATCCAAAACATACAAAGGATCCCACATGCCTACCAATCATATATAACAATCAAACATGCAAAACAAACAAAACAAACTTATCCTAGCATGCGGAGAGACTAAATCAAAACTGAAATCTTACCAGGCGAAGAGTTCTGGGCACGTCTTCCTAATGCTCTCCTCTGTCTCCCAAGTACAGTCATTCTCATTCTCGCCGCACTAAACTTTGACTAATTTCACCGTCTTTCTTCGAAGCTGCTTCGTATCGTTCCCAACAATACGCATAGGCCTGCGGTTCCCAATCGCCTCAGGTTCAACTTCGATATCATCCAACTGATCAGGTGAAATAATCACATTTGGGTCGTGTACGAACTTCCTTAACTGGGAAACATGAAATACGTTGTGAACTCCTGCCATCTTGTCTGGTAATTCAACTTTGTATGCCAAATTCCCAATTTGCTCAAGAACTGGGAATGGACCAACAAATCTTGGTGCCAACTTGTCTCTCCTGCCAAATCATATCACGCTCTTCAACGAAGAAATCTTGACAAACACCAAGTCACCAACGGAGAATTTTAAGTCTCTTCTCCTCTTGTCAGCATAACTCTTCTGCCTATCCTGGGCAGCTTTCATTCGTTGTTGAATGATCTTAATCTTATCTGAAGTTTCCCTTACCACATCTGGTCCAAGCACAAACTTCTCACCGGTTTCTAACCAGCATGATGGTGAGTTGCACGGTCTTCCGTACAAAGCTTCATATGGAGCCATACCGATACTGGATTAGTAGCTATTATTGTATGCAAACTCTACTAGATGCAAATGGTCATCCCATGATCCACCAAAATCCAATATACAAGCTCTCAAGAGATCTTCTAATATATGATTCACCCTCTCTGTCTAACCGTCGGTTTGAGGATGATACGCGGTACTGAGATATAGTTCCGACCCTAGAGCCTCTTGTAAACTCTTCCAAAACCCACTAGTGAACAACGGGTCTCGGTCACTCACAATGCTTTTAGGTACTCCATAAAATCTCACTACCCACTTCATATACAGTTCTGCTAACTTAGCTGTCGTTCTGTTTGACCTGACGGGTATAAATCTTGCACTTTTGGTCAATCGGTCCACAATCACCCAAATGCCATAATGGCCTGACCTAGTTCTTGGTAACCCATCAATGAAATCCATTGACACTTGTTCCCGTTTCCATTCTGAATTTCTAATGGTTGTAACAAACCACTAGGCTTCTTTTGCTCAGCTTTAACTAGCTGGCAATTCATGCATTTGGATATAAACTTCCCAATGTCTCTTTTCATCCCTTCCCAGTAGCAGGTTTTCTTCATGTCTCGATACATTTTGTTACCACCGGGATGTATAGTCAATTTTAAGTGATGACATTCTCTAAGCACTTCATCTCTCAATCCATTTACATTGGGTACAACTAGTCTTCCATTCTTTCTAAGCCATCCATCTCGATCAAGCCCATACTTGTTCATCTCTCCGTCGATTTCCATCTCCAACTTTGAGATGATTTCCAATAGGTTAGGATCGTCCCTCTGACTGGAACCAATCCGCTCAATCAAAGTGGGTCTGATCGTCAAACTTGCTAATATTTCTGGATCCAATTCGCACTTTGGTCTGAAATCATACCCAGCGATGTACTCCAATTGCTTCCATTCTAGGAACATGGCCCCTAAACTGGCATGTCTTCTACTAAATGCATCAGCCACCGCATTGCCCTTTCCTGGTGTATATGCGATGTCGAAATCATAGGAAGCTAAAAATTCTAACCATCTTTGTTGTCGGAGATTTAGATCCTTTTGAGAGAAAAGATACTTCAACGATTTATGATCGGTGAACAACTCGAATCTTTCTCCCAAGAGATAATGTCTCCACATCTTTAATGCGAACACGATCGCTGCCAATTCCAAATCATGGGTAGGGTATCTTCTCTCGTGCGGTTTCAATTGTCGACTTGCATAAGCTACAACCCTACCTCCTTGCATCAATACAGCACCTAGTCCTGTGCCACATGCATCCGTATATACTGTCATCTCTTCATTCCCCTTGGGAATGACTAACACTGGTGCACATATCAACTTTTCCTTTAGACTCTTAAATGCATTCTTGCACTTTTCGTCCTAGACGAAAGCTTAATTCTTCTCAGTCAACTGAGTCAATGGTGCTGCTATCTTGGAGAAGTCTTGGATAAACTTATGATAATATCCAGCTAATCCCAAGAAACTTCTTATGTCCGTTGCATTCTTAGGCGTAGGCCAATCTTGCACCGTAGCCACCTTCGCAGGATCCACGGCAATACCATTCTCTGAAACAACATGGCCCAAGAATCTCACTTCCCTCTTCCAGAAGTGACACTTAGAAAACTATGCCTTCAATTGGTGTTTTCTCAACACCTCCATCACTATTCTTAAATGTTCCTTGTGTTCTTCCTCTGTCCTCGAATAGATCAAAATATCATCCACGAACACAAGGACAAAGTTATTCAACTGATCTCTGAACACTCTATTCATAAGATCCACAAAATATGCTGGGGCATTGGTCAGTCTGAATGGCATGACTAACCACTCATAAAATCCAGACGGCGTCCGGAATGCCGTTTTAGCTATACTCTCAGCTTCCACTCTAAGCTGATGAAAACCTGTCGCGAGATCCAACTGAGAGAATACTCTCGCACCACTCAACTGATCAAACAAATCATCTATCCGCGGTAGAGGATACTTGTTATTCCTCGTCACTTTATTCAACTCGCGGTAGTCTACACACAAACGAAGGGAACCATCCGCCTTGGTAGCAAACACAACTGGTGCTCCCCATTCAGAAACACTCCTTCTGATAAATCCCTTCTTCAAAAGATCGCTGATTTGCACCGCGAGCTCTCGATGCTCCCTTGGTTCCATACGACGAAGTGGCATCACTATAGGTCTGGCTCTTTCACTAAATCAATATGGAACTCAATCTCTCGGTGTGATGGAAGCCCAGTCACTTCCTCGAAAACGTCCGGATACTGGCCAACCACAGGCAAACCTGACAACTCACTATACGGGATGTCGAGGGAATTTAGAAAACTAGCCATTACCCCATCACCGGGTAGACCACCAAACACTATCCTCCGCCCATCATCCGCTCTAGCTGTCACCAAAAAGCCCTCACAGTCTACCACCACCCCATATCTTTGGAGCCAATCGACTCCCAAAATAATGCCAAACCCAATAAAGCCCAAAACAAAGCAATCACAAACAAACATGCATCCATGACTCGATAAGACCACATTACGACAAATCATGCTAAGGTTAGTTGAACCACCAATCGGGTTCGTCACTACTAAAGGTCTATCGACAATCTCGGTCTCCAATCCCAACCTATCTACCAGGTCACTGGATATGAAAGAACTGGAAGCCCCGGTATCAAACAAAACTCTAACGGGAACATCATAAATAGAAAGCATACCTTGAATGACGACATTCTTTCCCTTCTCCGCTACGGTTGTGGCATTCGACGAAGAAGGAATGGCATTAAGGGCATATGCTTTCACCATCTGCTTTTCTTTAGGGGGTTGCGGACGCTTGTCCTTGTGATGTCCCACTTGGCCACAGTCGAAGCACTTCCTATCCGCTGGCTTGGCCCGACAATTACTAGCATAATGGCCCTTCTTACCACATCTGAAGCACTCAACCTCTTTCTTATTCTTTTTCTGGCCATCTTTATTCTGGTTCTGCTTCCTCTTATTCTGAGAACTAGTCTTGCCTCCACCACTTGCTTGTGGTTTTGGCTCCTCTGCAGATGCAACCTCAGTCTTTGACTTAGGGTAAAGACTTTCTGACCTCAATGCTTTTCCCACAATCGATTCAAATGTCTCATCGATGTGGTTAATGAGCCTTTCCCCCAAGTACTAATCCAAACCAGTTATGAACTTCTCCCTCTTCTTCTCGGCGGTATCAATAAGAGATAACCCATACTTCGACAAAGTGTCGAATTCAGCAATATACTCCGAGACAGCTCTGCCATTCTGCTTGAGCTCCAAAAATTTCTTAAACAATACTGACTTCTGAGCAGCTGGAATGAACTTCTCACTAAAGCGAGCCTTAAACTGCTCCCAAGTAATCTGATCCTCGGGAGTAGCTGCCTTTATAGCATTCCACCAATTCATTACCCGTCCTTGCAGCTGACGGGATGCTAGCCTTCTCTTCATCGCATCCTCGATACCCAAATCTTCGAAGATACGCTCACAGCTATCCAACCAATCCTGAACATCCATGGCCGACTCCGTTCCGTGGAACGGCTTCCCACCAAGACTAGTATAATCCATGTTCAGATTGGCGAAATCGGCCCTAGGCGCCTGCACTATTGGACCACCACCATTACCACCATTGGGCGTTGTCCTCTGCACATCCCTAAGCATTTCCCTCATGAGGTCAGTAAACATCGTCCTCATGTCAGCGGCATTCCCATTATTGGCTCCTCTACCAGCACCTCTTTCATATCGGCTCATCGTTCAATCTGTAAAGAGAAAACGATTAACCATCTCCATGGTGGTGCTAGTGCAGTGCGACTTCATCCTTAGCTATACTAATAATATATATATATATATATAGCTTTTAAAAATCAAAATAATCACAAATACGCGCTCTTATATACGTATAATATCTCTCCCTGATGACTTCCCTAGGTTAACTACGCAACCTAGAGCTCTGAAACCAAATGTGACGGCCCGCCCCGCACCAGCCGACATTTCCTTCGATAGTGCGCTGTACACATGCCCGACTAGCATGGAACGGACGCCAAAGAAAGGAAAGAAGACGAAGGAACTAACAAAGAAACCTGTAGAATGTCTCACAGCGCATGGAATAAAATATAATCATAACATATACTTGACATAAAACAGGTGAGACAGTGCATAAGCTGAAAACAAACTATCATAGCAGCAGAAAATCCAAATACAACTTATATTCCACATCATCGTTATTACAACTTTTCAAACTGTCTCTAAAGGTAAAAGCAAGATAAGGGAGGTACACTACTAATGTCCAAGTAGTGACCACCAACGACACAGGGAGAATATCTATATATATCATACGTAGAAGCCTCCTGCTCGCCTCCAGATCAGCTACTCGTGCATCACCAGCTAACCTGTCTCTAGTCTGCTCGTGAGAGCGCCCGGAGTAATAAGAAGAGACATAAAACTCTGGGTCAGACAAAAAGTCTGGTATGAGCGATAAGCAGCTAAACAGAACAATAACAGGTATACTAAACCATACCTGAACCTGGACCTGCAACCAAAGAGTTAGCGCTACATACCGTACAATACTCTAAGGTGCCACTGAAAAAATGGTGTAAAGACAACAGGGGTGGGGGTGTGCATGTCATAATGATGGCAAACAAATCAACCATAACAACCGTCCTCACGTCTCTCACTCAGTGCGTAAAGCATACGATGTCCACCACTGTCAACCACTAGAACCATCGAAGTAGTGATAGAGTTCGACTTGTACAACTACTACTACTACCAAGCTTACCACATGGAGTCATGACCAATCTTTACAAATGACCCCACTTCATTGGTCTATAGCCCTTTAGTCGTACCTAGGCTACTGTGGCCCTGAATCAGTTCACGTACTCCCTACACATAGTGATTCAAAGTTACAGACATCGACAACCCCTTAGCACACGTCCCGCAGCAAAGCCCAATCATGAAGCCCACTCATTTGTTCCCAACTGGATCCTGAGTCAAAGCTCCTCATTTGGACTTCCTTTGCATCTCAGGTTTTGGTCGAATTGGAGTTCGTCTTCAAAAGAGTCGTCGCGTGATAGTAGAAACATTTGGTCATTCGGTTTAGTTCGGTGTATGGGGTTTTGCATGCCACATCGGTTCAGTTCGGGTGTCCTCATCTGATTTGGTTCGGTGCTCATAACTCATGTCTAGGTTCGGTGGTTGCTCTCTCCTGGATGTCCCGATCCGATTCGGTGCTTCGCTACGATCCCAGCTCCAAGCTTGGTCCTCCGATCCGATCCCTACACTCTTGCTTCCGATCCGCTCCCGACGCCCTTGCTTCCGATCCGATCCCCTGCGCCCTTGCTTCCGATCCGATCCCCTGCCCAACTCCAATCCTAAGAAAGTGGCCTTCCTTCTTGCCAATTCTCCTCTAGTGCGAGGTTCCGATCCGGTTGGGTTTCTCTGTCCAGTTCACCATCCGATCCGAGCCCCTTATCCCGATCCGATCCGAAACCCTGCACATTTTCCTACAACTTTTCCAGCGGCTGTTTTACGCCATACGACGGCGTTTTCGACCAATGTAACAGTTCTAATCAGTCACAAAACATACCATACAGTCATAGCAACATGTATAATCATTCACAAACATCAAAACAAAAATCATAGCATGTAAAATGGATCAAACATACCCAAAACCCCATATTTTCCCCTAAGCATGTTTAGGAAAAACTGATAATATGATTAGTAAAACTTAACCAAATCAAACCAAATTTCTAGCAAAGGTCTAAAACATTATTTATGAATTTACAAACATTTTTCCAGAATTTATTAATGTATAAATTCGCTAATCTTCACTAATTACCCTTAATTCACCGTAATTAGTGTAAAACTATGCAAATCACTCATCTTGGCTACAAATAAAACCTTTAGAACTGAAACTTTACTGTTTTGGCGCGAATACCAATGTCTAACAGTAGCTCTAATACTAATTGGGTGAAGATCTTCCTTGATTTGATGTTGATTAAACCAAAACTCGATTAGAAAGTGATTAGAAGTTGATTTGAGTGTTGGAGGCCATTGTTAGGGTTTCAAGAATGAAAGTGGTGGTTGAAAAATGAAGATAAGATCGTTCTCTAACTGATTTCAGCCTCCTCATAACCCTAATCCCGAAATTCCCCATTGGGCCTATCTGTTAATCACCCGGTTAAGCCCAATTAAACTGTTTTTCACTATCTGAAACTTGTTTCAGCCATATCTCCCAAATGATGAGTCCGTTTGGCTAATGTGACCACTCTACGGAATTGTAAATCATCAAACAAATCTAATGGAAGTGGTTTCAGGTCAAAATTCCTTTTCAGTCAAAATTTATGGCCAAAACAGTATTAGCTAGGGGCAAAATGGTCATTTAAAAACCGGGAAAAATCATGAACATGGGAAATGACCCCAATAGTCGTCTCCTAAAGTTACATGACCATACGACTTCGTATGTGAAAGAAATAAATATTCTACGATCCTTCGATACGTAGAATGCGAGTCGTTACAGTTTATTCGAAAAGAAGTTATCGAATAGAGATTATTCGAAAAAAGAGAATTATACACTGAATTATCGAATTCAGGAAAGTAATATTTACTTTCCGGTTTAATCAAGGTTTACTATTTATTAATAGATGAGTGGTTTAGTTATTTAGTTAAATTAAGGGAAAAAGTTACATTTTGTGGTTGGATATTTAAGAAGAAAGGAATTATAATGCTATAGTTAAATCAATGTTTTAAAACAAAGAAAGGGATTCATAAATAGAATCCGAGTTACGTAAGAAAGTGTTAAAGGTTTAAAAGGTGAACTTTGTCTATTTCGAGGTTAGAAATGTTGTTCAGTTAAGGTCTGAGAGGTAATTATACCCCAACTTGATTGACTTCGTTTTTAATTAAGGGATGGGTACGGTTCGATAGTGAAGATGGATTAAGTGAATTTAGTTAATGAGTGCAATGGTTTAAATTGGCTTAGTGGTGTTTTATTTAAACATCTGTTTAAATCAAATGAATAAGTTTTGGAAACATTTTCCAAATATAACCAGAGATATTTTCTAATCATAGAAAATGAAATGTTGATGAGAAAGAATACTGGAATGACAGTGATACGTGAAACAGATATGGAAATGTTTTCCAATGATTGATGATGTATATTTTCTAAAGTTAGAAAATGAGAATTTACAAATATATGGAAATGGGGAAATGGATAAATTAAAGATAATTTAATAGAAGAGATAAATGTGGATTAATGATTTGATCGATCGAATTTCTATCTAGAAATAATATCGTTGATTGTACACCTATTTTTCTTTGATAGTTAAATCACCGACTATCGAAATTTTTGACCATTTTTATGTCGTCAATATGGAGAGGCCGGGATCAGATTCATTATTTGAAAACCACTATGTATGGACATTGGCGTTGTGATCAAATATTAAAGATGGAGTTATGTAAAGGCTATCCTATTTACAGAATAGTGCCTTCGGTTTGTCCAGTCCCAGGACAAACGTGAATGGAAGAATGTCTGACAGAGTATATCCAACGGATCGCGTAAGTTGATCTCTTCAAACGTACTTACGTTTGGTGGTGGAGGAATTCGTTTCTCTTAGCTTTATACCAGTGGTATTTTTGATGAAATCAAATTGGTGATTTGGCGGGTATGACGATGTGACATTCAAAGTAAATGAATGTATGATCTGTCAAAGATACGTTATAACCTCAAGCCTCATCAACCGGGAAATGACAGAAATCGGGCAGGCAGCATGGCTAAGTAGGTCGCTCCTATTAGGGTGTATATCACCTATCTAGAGAAAATCCAATTCATTCCTCTATTTATTCGATGCTGTCCCTTTTCGGGAAACGGTGGGTAGCTCCTAACCGTTGGTGATATACATTCGATACACTCAAGAGAAATTAGTGGTCGGTCATGTGTGGGACGGGTTGCAAGACGTTCTTGTTGAACCCAATGTATTTTCCTTTAGAGATATACTATCGGCAAGTGGTCCCATACCTTGTCATAGTTGGAATCCAATCTCCAATAAGCGCCCGCGGTTTTGTTTGTACACTATATATGTGAAACGCGAGATGCAAGCGTTCTACTAGATTGCTAATTACTTGTGATTAGACATTATTATAATATCAGAAAAGTATTGATTTCCAAAACTGTTTTGGATTATCGTAAGGTAAAAGCCGTCCGTGTTTATGTGTGGATCGGTCTTACGATTATCTTTTCGTTTGAAAAGGATTTTTGAAAAGTTAAACAAAAATGATTTGAGTTTACTCACACCAGTCCCATGACTGACCCAGAGTTTATTTTTTTTTGTTTTTCCCTAAACTCTTGGGTGCCCAAATTTGTACGGGCAGTCAAGTAGTTCAGGTCTTTACAGATATACTTGGAGGAGCTTGAAGCAGGAGGCTTCAGGATTATATAGCTATTGTTATTTCCGCTGTGTGTAAGTGTTGTACTCTGATATTGTTATTGTATATATATATTGTTTATTTCAAAGTTATGTATATATATTATATTTCATTCGTTCCGCTGTGAGATTCGTATTACTCTGATTCTGTTCTGTAGTGATCTGCTCTCTTCTTCTATTCTAATTTTCTATCTTAGCTATTCTCACCCTTTAACTTCTTTCTATTAATGATCAGGTATTTCCGATGTCTGGATAGTCAACATGGTAGTTTTGTGTTGATTTTCGGAGTCGAAAATCCCAGTTCGTTACAGTGGTATCAGAGCTGAAGGTTAAGTGATTACCTTGGCTCTGTTGCGTGACTCAGTAAAGATGGGGTTAGTAATACCCTAGACTGAGTTGAGTGTATATATACGAGTGAGTGTATTTGTTATTTGATATAAAAATGGTTTTATATTGTGGAGATTTATTGGTTGAGTTATTTATGAGTTCTGATCGATTAGTTTGATCCACTATATCGATAGGAGTTTCTAAACACTCGAATACGATAAACCGACACAATATGTTTTGAAAAAGGGTAAATGAAATAATTTTACCCAAATTATATTTTGATGTAAGCAAAATGTTAATATTTGAAGTATTATAGTACATTGGATGTGTTGGCTGTTATCTAAATCGAATGAAGCTTAAAGTGAGTCGGTTATGTATGTATAACCAAATAAAATTCATATATGTGTAATATATGGAATAAGATGAAGTAAATCTGAAATTTAAATCAGAATTGGAATTAAATTCCCAAAAGGTGGACGGGTGTTTGTAAATGGATTTGAGTTAAGTATAAGACAATTTTGAAATCCTGGGAGATTTTAAATTGTTTAACAAGAATTGTGAACGATATTTTGAAATGATTTCAAAATGGGAGTGGTTAAAAAAGGGTTTTAAAGTGATATAGTATTGAACTCACTTTGATCACTGGGAAATAACTCTGATGATGCTGGCCACAACATCAATGTTCATTTTCGAGTTATAAGTGACGGATTACTACCAAAAAGGATTTTGTTTTGAATTATTTTGGAGAAAAGCGGGTTTTTTCGAATTCAAAAAGAGGATATTTGATATTCGAAAAGGGAAAGTTATTTAAAACTCCCAGCAAAAAGACTGTTTAAATTAAAACAAATTAAAATGGAAATTTGTGAAAGCAAACTGGAATTTAAATAAAACCAGCTAAAGGAAAATTGAATTGAAATACAACGATATCGAATAAAATTGGATTGTGAGTTATGAATTTGGCTAAGTATATTAGACTGGTAAGTGAAAATTGAAATTGGTAATGGAATTTGAGATTGAGAATGGAACTTTGGTTTGAAATAGAATTTGGCTTGGATATGAGGATGATTTTGTTTTGAGGGAAAAATTCGAATTTTGTTTGGAAATGCATTTGTATATGCTGACAGGGTAGCAGATGGAAAGAATTTAATGATATGCCTGACAAAAAGGTACACGTTTATTTTTATGGATTTGGAGATTTATGGGCCGATTTGGCCAGCCGCTTGGCTGTTTTATTTTCTTTTGGATTGGAGAAGGCCTAGAGAGGCGAATTGGGGTTTGAACTATTGACCAGTACAAAGGAGGTGCTGGCGAAATTTTTCGAAAATTTCGGGTGTTAGAATTTTTTTTTAGAATTTTTGAATTTTTTCGTTAATAGAAATAAATGAATATTTTAATTAAAATTAAATTGGTTCAGTTGAAAATAAGGTTGGTATGTAAACGAATAAATTTGTACTAGTCAATAGGGTTTGTTCTCTACCTTAACAATTTCGAGGACGAAATTATTTTAAGGGGAGAAGAATGTAACGACCCGTATTTTCATGCTATATAAAAAATTTATTTAATTATTTAAATAATGGTTTGGTTATTTAAAATGACCAGAATTGAATAATATTGAATATTTAATTAAAATAAATAATATAATGATATATTTAATTTCTGAAATAATCGGAAATAGTGGGATTCACAAAATAGTGTGAATTAGATCATCTGTGATATTTAATTCAGCTTAGAATTGAATTAGAATAATGAATATATTATTTTAACGGTAGTTTGAACGTATAATTATATTATAATTATAATCGAGTTCGAAATGGCGCTGTAGTTCGTAATTTGGCGATTTGAACTTCAACTGAATGTACAAGATTCATTTTAAATCAGATTTCTGTGAAACAAGAAACGCTAGGAGCTGTTGAAGTATATTTTTCTGATGGAAGAGAAAAATCGAGATTTCATTGTGTAGATTTTTAGTTATGTCCAAATCAAATTTTAGAAAAGTAGCTATGGAATTCTTTTATAATTTATATCGATTTATTTATATAATAAAAGGATTTTTAATATAAATCGAATATCGATATAACTCGAAATTTTGAAATATCGAGTTATAAATCCCAGTGGAGCTGTATGGTATTCTAGTGTGAATATATACGATAATATTTATTTTTAAATATTAAATTTAAATTGTTTTTAAATATATTTATATATTTAAAAGGGTTATTTAGAGCTTTAAAAATAGCCAGTTTTGCAAACGACCTCAGAATTCGACGAAACTAATTTTGTTGGATCCGCAATATTAAATTATTGCTAGATTTCAGTTTCCATGATTTTTGAAGTCAGTATGTGGCCGTACGGGATTTTTATGTGAAAAACAGTCAATATTGTGATGGTTAAAAATACGTTGTGTGAACAAACAGAGTCGGAATTCGACGAAACTAGTTTCGTTGGGTCCGCAATGTCGAACTGAAGGTGCATGTCTAGTTTCGTGATTTTTGGGTATCGTATGTGATCACAAGGATTTTAGAGGACAAATACAAACAGCGATTGCTTAAAAATAAATATAAAATTCGAATATAAAAATAATAAAATCATCCTATATAATACCCTCTAACAGCCTAACCCTAATTCACAACTCCACCTCAACCAAATTTCCGTCGTCATCTTTTTGAAGGAGAAACCTAAATTCGGCAACTTTAGAAATTCCTTTAAATCCAAATAAATTCTGAAAATTCTCAAAACTTATTCAATTTGAATTTGCGTGTGTTTATCTTCAAAACAATACAAGTTTTAGCATGTGCGATTTCATTTTTGGGGGTATCGAAATATACAGTGAACCTAGGGTTCATCGTCGAAGGGGATAGGAGCAGAAATCCATGGTTTAGTTAGTTGTTTTGGAATTAGGAGATCGAGCATCAACTAGTGGCAAATTTTGGTGGGTTTCGGTGGTAATTCCTGTCGCGCGTTCTCAGAAGGCATGGTTCAGTTTAGGACCCGCAACGACGATGGGAGGTGCGAGCTAGAGGGCACGGTGCTGGGGGTGTAGAGGTTTCAGTCTGGAAGAGGGTGGTGCTCTCAGTTTTTGATTTCATGATGTCTGTGAGGAGGAAATGTGAGTGAGAAGTTGGAAAGGAGTTTCGAATTATACTGAAGGAGGGTGTTAACGGGGAAGAAGGAGGAGGAAATAGTGCGGGCCTAGGTGTTCATGTTTGGTAATGGGCTGGGTTTTCAAAATGGTGAGGCCCGGTTTATAATAAGAACATAAAGTTTAGTTTATTTAAATTTAAAAGAGTGTGTTAACATATGACTATAATATCTTTCTCATACGAAATCAGAATTTGACGAAACAAGATCTGTTGGGATCGTATGGACGGTGGCTACACCATGGAACTGACTGGGAGTGAATTGGAGCTTGTTTGGATTTATGGTGAAATTAAACGCCTGAATCAAATCAATGACCAATTATCGTTATTTAACGATAACCGTCCAATGTGAGTAACTCTCACTAACTCTGCTAAACTTATATTTTTATAATGTATTTTTAAAGCTGACAAATATTGGTTGATTTTCTATGTGTTGGCTGTTTGGTTGAACTAATAGTTAATTGGTTGAAGATATCGATAACGATATATATAAATCGTAATCGAATATTGATTCTATTTATCAGAATATTTTATAATCATGTTATTTATGCTGATTAACATTTGTGGATGCTGGAAAACAGGTTGGAGGGACCCAACTGTGTTCCTCAACATTTATTTTATTGTTTTCCAAATATTGTGTTATATGATGTGATATGAAATCTGTCGTTAATTGTGTACCATTGAATGAGGCTGATCACTGTTATATGGTATGTTAAATACCATAAAGAATACTGAAATGTTAAAAAGGAAACTTTCAATGCTATATTGAAAAAGAAATATTTATAAAATCAAAAGATTTTATAAAAAGAAAATATTTATTTAGAAAATAGATAGATTAAAAGAATATTTATTTGTTAATCGAATAGATAGAATTGAAAAAGAAATATTTGTCAGCTATTTACAAATAGAATTGAAAAGGGATATTTATTTGAAAATGAATAGAATAGAAAGGGGAAATATGTGTAAAATAAATAGAAAAGGGAATAGTCAGATTATAAAAGGAATTACTTATAAAATCAATGAATTTTATATAAAAAGAAATTATTTTATAAAATAAATAGAATTATCAAAAAGGGGTTTATTTTGTAAATAAGTAGATTATAAAAGGAAATACTTGGAAAGTGAATAGAATAGTATAAAGGAGAATTTTACATTTAAAAGGTTTGGACCCATGCTTCGCACACGGGTATAACATGATATGGATTTAAAGCAAAGATTTTGAATAGAATCTATTCTAACCGATAGATTGAGGAAATAAACTTATAAATAATATTTTATAAATTAAATGAAATATTTATCATTGGATAAATAGGGTATATAAGTCAGGACTTATATAGAGAATTAATTGAATAGGGTATATAGTTTATTCGAATAAAATTAAGAGAGTTAATTGAGTATAGTTTATTCGAAAAGAGATTAATCGAATGTAAATCATTCGGAGAGAATTAATTGAATGTAAATCATTCGAAGAGAGTTAATCGAATGTAAATCATTCGAAGAGAGATTATCAAATATAGTTATTCGAAAAAGGGTTATCGAATATAGTTTATTCGAAAAGGAGTTATCGAATAGAGATTACTCGAAAAAAGAGAATTATACACTGAATTCGATTATATCGAATTCAGGAAAGTAATATTTAATTTCCGGTTTAACCAAGGTTTACTATTTATTAATAGATGAGTGGTTTAGTTATTTAGTTAAATTAAGGGAAAAATTTACATTTTGAGGTTGGATATTTAAGAAGAAAGGAATTATAATGCTATAGTTAAATCAATGTTTTAAAATAAAGAAGGGGATTCATTAATAGAATCTGAGTTACATAAGGAAGTGTTAAAGGTTTAAAAGGTGAACTTTGTCTATTTTGAGGTTAGAAATGTTGTTCAGTTAAGGTCTGAGAGGTAATTATACCCCAACTTGATTGACTTCGTTTTTAATTAAGGGATGGGTACGGTTCGATAGTGAAGATGGATTAAGTGAATTTAGTTAATGAGTGCAATGGTTTAAATTGGCTTAGTGGTGTTTTATTTAAACATCTGTTTAAATCAAATGAATAAGTTTTGGAAACATTTTCCAAATATAACCAGAGATATTTTCTAATCATAGAAAATGAAATGTTGATGAGAAAGAATACTGGAATGACAGTGATACGTGAAACAGAGATGGAAATGTTTTCCAATGATTGATGATGTATATTTTCTAAAGTTAGAAAATGAGAATTTACAAATATATGGAAATGGGGAAATGGATAAATTAAAGATAATTTAATAGAAGAGATAAATGTGGATTGATGATTTGATCGATCGAATTTCTATCTACAAATAATATCGTTCGTTGTACATCTATTTTTCTTTGATAGTTAAATCACCATGTATCGAAGTTTTTGACCATTTTTACGTCGTCAATACGGAGAGGCAAGGATCAGATCCATTATCTGAAAACCACTCTGTATGGACGTTGGCATTGCGATCAAATATTAAAGATGGAGTTATGCAAGGGCTATCCTGTTTACATAATAGTGCCTTCGGTTTGTCCAATCCCAGGACAAACGTGAATGGACGAATGTCTGACAGAGTATATCCAACGGATCGCGTAAGTTGATCTCTTCAAACGTACTTACGTTTGGTGGCAGAGGAATTCGTTTCTCTTAGCTTTATACCCGTGGTATTTTTGAGGAAATCAAATTGGTGTTTTGGCCGGTATGACGATGTGACATTCAAAGTAAATGAATATATGATCTGTCAAAGATACGTTATGACCTCAAGCCTCATCAACCGGGAAATGACAGAAATCGGGTAGGCAACATGGCTAAGTAGGTCGCTCCCATTAGGGTGTATATCACCTATCTAGAGAAAATCCAATTCATTCTTTTATCTATTCGATGCTATCCCTTTTCGGGAAACGGTGGGTAGCTCCCAACCGTTGGTGATATACATTCGATACACTCAAGAGAAATGAGTGGTCGGTCATGTGTGGGCCAGGTTGCAAGACGATCTTGTTGAACCCAATGTATTTTCCTCTAGAGATACATTATCGGCAGGTGGTCCAATACCTTGTCATAGTTGGAATCCAATCTCCAATAAGCGCCCGCGGTTTTGTTTGTACACTATATATGTGGAACGTGAGATGCAAGCGTTCTACTAGATTGCTAATTACTTGTGATTAGACATTATTATAATATCAGAAAAGTATTGATTTCCAAAACTGTTTTGGATTATCATAAGGTAAAAGCCGTCCGTGTTCATGTGTGTATCGGTCTTACGATTATCTTTTAGTTTGAAAAGGATTTTTGAAAAGTTAAACAAAAATGATTTGAGTTTACTCACGCCAGTCCCATGACTGACCCAGAGTTTATTTTGTTTTGTTTTTCCCTAAACTCTTGGGTGCCCAAATTTGTACGGGCAGTCAAGTAGTTCAGGTCTTTACAGATATACTTGGAGGAGCTTGAAGCAGGAGGCTTCAGGATTATATAACTATTGTTATTTCCGCTGTGTGTAAGAGTTGTACTCTGATAATGTTGTTGTATATATATACTGTTTATTTCAAAGTTATGTATATATATTATATTTCATTCGTTCCGCTGTGAGATTCGTATTACTCTAATTCTGTTATGTAGTGATCTTCTTTCTTCTTCTATTCTAATTTTCTATCTTAGCTATTCTCACCCTCTAACTTCTTTCTATTAATGATAAGGTATTTCCGATGTTTGAATAGTCAATATGGTAGTTTTGTGTTGATTTTAGGAGTCGAAAATCCCAGTTTGTTACTGTTGGCAAATAAGAAAACTGTTTCCATTCGACGAGCAAGCGAGGGCTTGTAAGTTATTCTTGCAACTGCAAAGACTAGGTAGCAGAGAAACCCTGCAAACCTATACCGCAAGTCAGTCATGAAAAAGGATCTCCCTACAATGGCCAGGGCTATAATTAACCAGGTAAATCATTTCAGGACTCTTCATGTTTAAATTCTTGTTATAATTGGATGTAATGGAAGTAGGTGCATTTGAAATGTTATGAAATTAGATATGCATCTTGCTTTTGTCCACATTTGGACCAATTTGCATTTGACACCTACCAAATCATGTTTATATGTGCTGAAACTCTTCCTTGGAACCAGTTCCACAAATTTCATTCAATTTGGAATTCATCAAGAATTGCATGGACCTTTTATTTTTTTGGGTTAATCACATTATGAAATGTTTATATAACTGATGAACAAAACTAGAACATTTACAAAAACTTGGATCCATGAATACTAAAGTTATGAATATGACTACAGCTGATTAAAGTGGTGATCTTTATGATAATGCAACAAGAGACACGTAAAAGACTTGTTGACTAATTCCAATTTTATGAGTCTATGAAAAATGTTAGACGTCATCAGCTTTGGTTGAAAACAAACAAATGAACCGTACGAAATTATTTCCATTGTTTTTCTTAGTTGGTTGTTCATAAAATAATTTAAGTTGATTATCGCTTTAGACAAACTTTTATTATGTTGTTATGACTAGTAATGTTTTAAATAATTACTTAGATTAGTTTAATTTCTATGTATATTATACCTATCATGTAGTCGCTTCGAATTACCATTAGAAAGTACATAACACTAAATTAAAACACTTAAATTATATACTCACATTTTATCCAAAAGAATAATAATGTTTTCTAACATGAAACATAAAAATATTTTTAGTTCGATTGAACTGGTTAATCAACTGTTTAACCAAAACTAAGGATGGTTGTGGATTTTAAAATCTTGATCCGTTAGGGCAATGGATTGCTTGAGGTGGCCTCTGTTTTAAATGGACCGAGTTTGTAACACCCCGTAGTTCTGTAACATTAAGTTTCCCAAATTAAAGTATAATTTAATTTTAGAAGAAGAATTAAGGGAAACGGGTTACGCCATTGCGTTCGTCTCGAAATTCTGCTTGAGATAGAGTCCGAGTTTGCGTAAATCGGACTCCGTAGAAAGGAGATATGACCTCCGGAAGTTTAAGAATTTATTTAAAATTCAAACAGCTCGAAAAACGGATTCAAAATTCAAAAATAGGACCAGACCCGGGCTGGGCAGGAAAATTCCTGCCCAGGTCGACCATAGGGGCGACCATAGGGCCGACCATAGGGTCGACCTAGTTGACCCAGGTCGACCACAGGGTCGACCATAGTGTCGACCTGGTCCAGGTCGACCATAGGGTCGACCTCCCCTGTCGACCTGGTCAGGTCTGGCCTGGTCTGTGTTCTGGTCGAATTTCTAGGTCTGGTCTTGTCACTAGGGCTGAGTTGTCTTCTTTTGATTGGCTTCTCTTTAGAACGGATGGCTTTGATTAAACCTGGCTTCATCGACGGCTCTAATTAACTTGCAACTCTATAAAAACACGCTAGGTCTCCAACTAAAATTCACACAAAAATAAGAACTTGAGCCGCCATGATGTCAGAAGAAAACTAAGGAGAGCCTCCGCTTGAAAAAGAGACAAACAACGATTCAAGAAAACAAAACTTTAATCTAATTTCTACGCAACGTTTTCTACTCCAAGGGAAAGCTTTGCAAATTCAGAATAACAGAAACTAGAAAACAAGTTTCAGCGCCCGTTGTAAGTATAGTGGTTTTCAGAATATGAATAGAAATTGCGATGTGATTCGATGTAAATGAAATTGGGGTTTTACTATCGTACAATATTGATGTAAATTTTGGGTATTGCGTTGATTATGTCATATTTTGTATTGGGTGTTTGTGGCATAAATTGGTTGATGCGAACCTATTGACATTTGTTCAGGAAAATAAATATCACTTGCAAGTTTGTAGTAAAAAACTAGAATTGACATCTTTATGTTATGTCGTTAGCATGGTTAGCATACATTCTTTTTAGTCCTAAGTTGAGACTCATGTAAACATGTTCCAAGTTGAAACCTTTATGCCTACACGACTCAAGACCTTTGTATACGTTATTATGTTTATTTGCAAGTGATAATTGGGTTTATGCAAGTACCTTTTGGTTACACAAATTATACTAGTTTCATGTTGAAATAGGCTACTTGATGTAAAGTTAGTTTACACCTTTAGGTTATGTCAAAAAGTGGACATTTTTATGCTAGTTTGGTGTTCGACATTATGCCTAGTTATATGTGTATAAAACCATGTTTAAACCAGTCTAAAAGTACGCCATTTCATGTGACACCAATTTAGTTATATCCTTATTTGAATGCAAGTTCACATGACCCACAATCTATGTTAGTGAAAACGCTATGTTGCAAGTTCATGCGCCACACACTTTTATGTATTCTAGAACAATTCATGATTCTGTGCTTCCCCTTTTTATGTTCATGAGTTGGGCTGAAACGTTAAGCCCAACATATGTTATGTTGCGTACGTACAAACGGGGGAAACATACGTTGGGTTTAAAATAAAATACATGTATTGGCATGTTTGACACATGCCAATGACTAGTGACATTTAAAGCGGTATAAATTGTTATACCCAAAATTAGTGAATTTGGATGATTTGGCCATAAACATTTACATATAAAAATGAAAAGTGACAAATATGTAAATATAGAAAATACGAGCATGCTTAACCTGAGGTTGGATTGAGTTGTGATGTAAACCTGCCCGGACCCGCCCGGCTGTCCAGTAATCACAACAATACCTATCCAATGTGAGAGGTTAAGGCATTGAGCCCAATAAAGACCCGAGGTTAGACTGAGTTGTGGCGTAAGACTGCCCGGAACCGACCGGCATACAGGCAGCCACAACAATACCTGTCTAATGTGAGTGGTTGGTGCTTTAATAAGACAATTAAAGCTAACTTAGAATTGGTAGGGTTAAGTTAACTAAAACACTTAACCAACTTAACATGTTAACAAGACAAGACTTGCAGGGATTAAGTAACTAAGAAAACACTTAGCCAATTTAACATGTTAACTAGACTAGAAGGTGAGGTTAAGTAAATTCAGGACACTTAACTGTTATAATCTGATAATTAGATAAGTGGGTGAGGTTAAGTAAATTTAATACTTAACCATTATAACACGTTAGCTAGATAAGTGGGTAAGGTTAAGTAAATACACTTAGCCAATTTAATATGTTAGCTGGACTAGAGGGTAGGGTTAAGTAAACTTAGAACACTTAACCATCATAGTGTGATAAATTGAACAGGGTTAAGTTGAAACATGAAGGGACAATACCTAACCATTAGAACATGTTAATTAAACAGATGTTAGGGTTGAGTTAACTAAGGGAACACTTAACCGTTATAACATGTTAGTTAAAACAAATGGGCAGGGTTAGGTTAAAAGGGACACTTAACCAATACAAGATGAATGGGTAGGGTTAAGTAATAAGAAATACTTAACCAATATAACTTGGTTTGTGATAGGGTTAAGTCGACATGAACTATTGATAACACTTAGCCAGTTTAATATGACAAAGGAATGGGTTAAGCTAACTTGAATTGACTAATGACACTTAACCAATCCAACTTGACGAGAAAGAGGGCTAAGTAGTAAACCCTAGTAAAGAAACAATCGAGAACGGGAGCTAAGTTGAAATCCCCAGTTAAAGAAATTAAGTGATAAACCTTAGTTAACAAGATTTATGGGAAAAGAAACTAAGTGGTAAACCTTAGTTGAGAACAACTAAGTAATAATTCTTAGTCAAGAAAACTGAGCCGGTCCATAATAGATGAATAACCCGATATGGTAGATCATCGCTTAACAAGTACATGAGAAGGAGCAAACGTTTATCCGGTTTCAAAACCAAAGGCTCCAGCGGACTGGGTTTAGAAGCACGTAGCTTTGGGGGACGTGAGGGTACTCTTGGTATCCCTCTGTGAGGTTGCAGATGATCCACCTGGGCTCACAGAGGTTAAGGTCTGCGTCAGAAGAACCAAGGGTATAACTTGGTTGCAATTTAAGGCAACCTAAAGACTGGGATGGACCAGCGTGATTCGACGAGACCAGTAGCCCTGTGATAGCAACTCATCGTCTACCTACCATCTTGAGTCAATCGTAGTACGCATGCGGAAAGGCAGAGAACTCCCAACAGACCATATACTTGCTATCTAGTTATGGGTGAGGCTGGCCAATAGGAAAGTGGGGCATAGGTGACAAGAGTATAGTTCTCGTGCTTGATTTTCTTGGATTGCCTTTCATTAGTTGAGGGAGGGGTCACGTGGGACCATAACCACTGGTAGAAAAACAGACCTTAGCATCTGCATCGGCAGATATCTGAAAGCTCCCGACCAAGTTCCGTGTTTCTAGAATAGCCCTGCCACGGGACTCGGGTCGCACATTTCAGGACATGTGCATCTAGACAGCGATAAACGATTCGCGACACAAACGTGGGGAAAGTCTAGGAACATATACCACTCTAGGTAGTGTGTCCTAGACTAGGGGCATCGTTCGACAGGTAGCATAATCCCTAGTGGACCTAGGTGGCATAAATCCTGAATCCGAGAAATATTAGATAAGACGCATAAACCCTAGTTGAATCTAGGGAACGCTCGATAGAAAACTCTAGATTAAATCTAGGTAATAAATAATAGATGTGCGCCTGATGGAAACCACAGTTACAGGGACTGGGATCACGCTATCATTTTATACAGATTACTAGTTGGGATACTAGTTAGGTGGTGCAGAGATTAGTATGGGGTGCGATAGTAATTTCGATTCTAAACCGCTTTGCCTTAGTTTATGGTATTCTCCCATTTTCAGTTTATGCATGTCATGTCCTTTTCTTTATTCATATACCGAAGCACCACTAGACTTACCAGGCTTTATGTCTGACTCTATGTTTTCTTTCGTCTTCTTTTTTTCTGTTTCCTCCCTCCTCCTCCCCCCCCCCCGGGTAGTCAGGGAGGGAATAGCTCAGATTTGTATGGACCAGTTACTCTGTCCAAGCTTGAAGATTCTTTGAGGTGCTGCATTGGACTCTCTTTTCCACCGCTATGGCTGACTAATGTTTTATTGGGGAATATCATTGTATAATTATGCTTCTTTATTTTGTTGAACAAGATAGATACTTTGTTGTTGTAAAACAATCTTTGTACAAGCTATTTATAAATGAAATAAAGTTTCATTCACTTTACCGCTGCTTTATTTATCTGTCTTGTAATTTATCTGCATCTTTTACCTATAATACTTCACATAACTTAGTGCATTCCCTTTGTGAGTGACACTAACGGATGTGGGGTGTTACAGAGTTGGTCCATTCAGTACCTTTAGTAGGGGAGCTTTTACTTATAAATCACTCAGTACCTTTAGTAGGGGAGCTTTTACTTATGAATCACAATCTCCACTACTTTATTTTTAAATGGTTAGATTTTATTACATTTTATATCCATTTGGATACTGTCCATCAAATATTTTCGAACCTTGCTAGAAGGCCCGAAGGAATTGAGTGTGGATTTATGCGGGAATGTGCAACAACGTAGGATTGTTTTCCTGAAATTCTGGGGGGTCATTGATATTTCTTCCGCACCTTTTTTTGTCACTTTTTTCGGGCTTCTAAGCATTTCTAAATATTTTCCTTCGTAAGTGGTATGCTATTGCTAGGTACCCAAAACACCCCTTTGATGTCGCACTTTTCAAGTGTATAATTTTAAAATATTCATTTTCAATGGTTAAACATATTTACAAAATTAAAATATCCCTTTATGCTTAAAACTAAGGATGCTTTGGCTAAAGTCCCTATTGAGTTTCAAAATAGCCAAAACATCCTTATAAAAAATGGTATGTAAATTAGGTCCCTAGAATTAAGTTAACTAATAATTGTATTTATGCAATTATGTTGTGAATAATTGCAGATATTTATGCAATTATATCAAAAAATTACAGAAAATTATGTAATTATTCAATTAAAATTTGCAGAAATTTCCGTTACTTTTCACCAAAAAAGTTGCAGAAATATCCACAATTTTTCACAGAAAAATTGTAGATATTTATGCAATTTTTAGACATAACTGCATAATTGTCTACAATTATTTACTGAATAATCGCATAATCTTGTGTGGTTTTTAATCATTAATTTCTTGGGATATAACTTACAACCTTTTTTAAGGAGTTTTTACATTAAATTTGATTTTAAGGTCCTGAGCCTTAATATCTAACAAATCAACATAAATTTTAAATTCATTGATAACTAACGAAAGATTACATGTTGCAACTTAGAAATAAAAATTTCAATTTGCTACACATGATTTAAACATAAATATATTACTAAATATTTATGAAAATAAATTTATCTTTAGTGTGTTAATCATGTATAATTTGTAGAAAAACATTCAAATGTGAATCATACGTCGTCATCATGCACGAATTCCATGCTGTATCGCTCGTATACGTATAAAATAAATAAAATTTGTCTTATTGACAAGAACCATTGTTTAAGGGGTTAGACCAAACTTTTCTAAAATCACACTAATTTAAATTGGTGTCGTTGTTTTGTATATTTTAAATAACCACTCGTTAAGAAAACAACACTGGATCTAAACCTGTTTTCAGAGTGTTGTGGTATTGCGAAACGAACTAGTGTGTAACCCGTACGTTGCGCACGACAATATTATTAAAAGTATTATTTATGATTTTAATGTTAAAAGAAGGATTTTGTTATGTAAATATTGTAAATTTTACTGAAATATACAAACTACTAATTAAAATTATTATTTTTACTTGTGTTTTCGAGAAATGAAATAATTTTATTATTTTTGTTAATATGAATATACTATGCATGTTGAAACTAACGTATGTTAGTGATTTATTTGATGAATTAACAAATATTATTTTAATGAAATTTGTTTAATTAAGTTAAAATTGAAATTATGAAATTTGTTTGAACATATGGATTAATAGTAGGAAAAAGTGAGAAGAGTTTTGTAAAAGAATATGCATAGATTTGTTATGGAGTTATCGACGTTAAAAAAGAATTTTATGTTATAATGTATGACGAATTCTTGATATAAACGAATCATAATTGAATTACAAATTAACTTTGTTATTATTGTTTATATACATAATTTATGTTTTGTATTTTATACATCTTATAGTTGAATGAAAAAATACACTTTTTTTGGCAAGACCAACCAAATTTTAAAGTGATCCGTAATACTTTTCTTATAAAAACAAACGATAAGTACTAAAAAGTACAGGAGATAGCCGAATTGACTATCTGCTACAAACATTCCTAAGCCTAGATATAGAAACACCACGTAGGGTGAGAATCTAGCTAGAAATGCAGAAAATACACGCTAATAACACAAGCTGCCGCAGTAGTCACACAAGCATTAGTGATAACAAAACAGGCTAAATTATAATCCCACTTTGCAACAAATTACACAGACTCAAGTAGCCTAAGCTATCTCTTCACTGACTGATGTACTATATCAAAATGAGAACAACATAGTAACCTTACCTGCACCAGCCACTAAGCACTTTTGTAAATTGACTGTGCCCACCCACAACCTTAAGAAAGCAAGGACACTAAACAACATTCACGTACAAAACTCATTAGGCAATTCCAACACCAAAACAGATAACACCTTTAAACCTCACCTATGTCGAAAACCAAAACATATCTGACCTACCATAGAGCAATGCCTCTTAATATACGCAATGTTCACGTGAATAACTCACCACCAATCTCACAAACTCTTATATAGTACAAAATCACCCAGCAACCAAAACAAAAGATAAACCCATCCTCGGTTCGGAATGCAAGCTTGCACTACACCATCACAAACTCCAAAGCATCAACAAATGAACCACAACACACCCGCTTCCACGACCCCTCCCAAAGACGAACACCTACTCCAAGGAAAAGCTAGGAAGAATCGAAAGGCTTAGAAAGTGGGAGGAGTCGAAAGAAGAAGGGAATGAAGGTAGCGATGAAAAAGCTAGGTCCTAGTCCCCGTTGATAGAGAAACCGAGAGCTTTGAATTTTTATTTCACATTATAATTGTTGAATTCACAAGATTTTTGATTCAAGACAGTGACGAAATGGAGATCAAATCAAAGAGTTAGTTTATATATATATATATATATATATATATATATGTGTGTGTGTGTGTGTGTGTGTGTGTGTTTAGTTGTGTTAGATCAGTGTTAAAATATATCCTCATTATATAACACATATGCACGTATTTTGATTATATATATATAAACAAATGGCTAGAAGAACAGTCATAACTGGTCAATATGTTCAGTACTAGTTAACTGGTGACTGTTGAACCAGTCGACTGGTCAAGCATATTTTTGCCCAGTAATGGCTAATTTCTACAAATTTTAAATATATACGGCTTTCAGTATTTTTGACCAATTGACTGGTGATTTATAGACCAGTTGACTGATTCGAAACAGCAGACATTTTTATGAAGAGACATCATTCTTCATGAAGGGGTTTCTCTTCATTTCTGAAAAGAAATAGGTGCATCTCTTTGATTAAACTCTTCATGAAGGATCTCTACCTTTCAACTATTATATATACACTACAAACTTAGTTTTCAAATCAACAATTCTTTCCGAATCTAATATATTCTCTGATCTACATTTCTAAACTCTTGCATTCTAAAAATCTTTCATATATTCAAGTTACTGGTTGAATCATTGGAATTATTTCATATCTCTTGATTCAATAAGTAATATACTTCCTTCAATCTTCACATGCACGATATATAATTGAGGATAAGATTATAGGAAGGGTGTACTCAATCATTGACTCTTCAGTGTTTCAAGAACATAAGCGAACTCAAACTCGTGTAATTTGTTAAAGTCATGTGTCGGTGCTCAGGCGGGAAAATCCTTGTTGAGGATCGGATTGTTTTGAACTTGTTCCTCTGGGTGAAGGGAGGGTGTTGATAGTAGAATTGCAGAAGGAGTTTGGGACTGGACGTAGGACGGAAAGTCCGAACAAGTATAAAGTTCCTGGTGTCACTTTACTTACTGCTTTTACTTATTTGTGGTATTCTATATCATTTAGTTTTACTTGCATAACTATTGTATTAGAAAAGTTAGTATATCATTGTCAACTTCGCTATATTCCATATATAAAGATCCTACACTAAGTCACACGACTTTTCAATAACCTGAATATACACATACACACACATTTATTAACGTATATTTTTAGGACCTTGGTTATTTAATTAAACAGGAAAAAATTGTGAAGGACAAAAAGACCAAAAAAATTGTCCAAAAGGACAAGGGGTAAAAAACTTGTTCAAAAGGACAAGTTTTAGTGCAAAGTGGAAAAACATGGGACCCCCCTGAATTCCACCATTTGCACTAAAACTTGTTCTTTTGGGCAAGTTTTTGGGCTCTTGTCCTTTTGGGCAAGTTTTTGGGTGAGTTTGTCCTTGTGGGAAAAATCCCCTTAATTAAATTTGAATTTAATATTTCATGGGTAGTTTAAACATATGGATTTAAATATAAAAATATCCTGAAAGAATCGAGGGGGTTTAGCAAATAATTGTTGAAATATATGCATTTGAAGGTATTTTTTTTTCCTTTCAACATATGATAAATTTATTGAGATGACATCTTATCTTTTTCATTATTGTTTACATATTTATCTATGTTGTGTGGTTTATTTAACTTTATATTTGAATGAAAAACTAATTTTATTGATTGAATTAAGAACTTCTAAAATTATATTAAATCTGTTGATATGAATATGATATGCATTTTAAAACGGCATATTTAACATTAACTATATGAATTAACAATTATTTATTGATTAAACCAAATGTCACATAATTAATTTAAATGTATTAACTTAAATGTACAATGTTAACTGATACTGTGGAGTGTTTTGCAAATAACTAAATAAAATTTAAAATGTAGATGTTTAACGTAAATATTACAATATAATGATGTAATATGAGCTAAATACATTGATATAAATCAATTAAACTATAAACTTGTGATTATCATTTATGTATATAGTTATGTTACGTGATTGACAAATTTATATATCTATATGAGATTTTTCCTCATTTCTGTTGATATGAATATGGTAATATTGATGTGATTTATTTGGAGATTCAATGAACAATATTCTGCTTAAGTTAATTTAAATAATTTTTGTATTATGTGATTAATAATAACACACAACCTTAAACGTAAAATACTAGCACATAATTGAGAGACACTTTGTAATCTGAGTATAGAATTTTAAATTTTAGGTATTTGGGATAAAAAAACATAATTAAATAAATTTATTTAATTTAAACAACTTAAATTTTGGGCTATACAATTAATTTATATTTGTGGATTTAAATATAAAATCGTGGAATTAAAATTGTATGTAATATAAAATGATGGAAGATGTAAAAAGTTAGTAAATAAGCTTAAAAAAACAAACTAGTTTGCAAATAAAATATGCATAAAGAACATAGAGAAAAGAAGAGGCACACCAGTCAGATAAGGAGGGGATACGTCCAAAACTAGAATTAGGCATGCACCCACAATTTTTCCTTGGCAAATTCTATTTCAACCCGATAATTTAGTCAGTAGCCCCCCAAATCATGAAATAGTTGGTAAACCCCCAAATTTAGTTAGTAGCCCCCCGCTTTTTTTAAAAAAAACCAAAAATACCCTTCCACGTAGGGGAACTACGTGGTTTTTCAGTATACCTCGTAGCTGTTCTACGTGGTTTGTCAAAGTACCACGTAGATGATCTCCGTGGTTCATTCATGGACCACGTAGGGTTACTACGAGGTTCGCCGAAAAACCACGTAGTACAACTACGAGGTATTCAAAAAACTGGAAAAAAATTATAACGGAAAAAGGGTAATTTGGTCATCATATTTTTTTGATGAAATGGGGGGCTACTAACTAAATTTCTGGGTTGAAATAGAATTTGCCTTTTTCCTTTTTATCAGTTTTTGACAATCTTTTATTAAATTTAAAGGTGAAATGCAGTGTTGAATTTCATATCTTCATTAATATCCACATCCATTTTGGGTGTCACTCACAATCCTCGGAAGGAAGCCCCTTAGAACTATCGAGTGACCCTCAAAATTTCATGCGGCCAAAAGTGGAGCGTTATCATTTTGATCCGCTAGCGAACTCCATGGTTATCCGTGTCAGAGCTTTCGACTGCATTTTTCCGTTTACAGCGCGACTCCTGTCTTCAATCTCAACGAACTCATATTCGACCTGAGCATCCAATTACTGCCGTCGGAGACGATAGGCTTCCTCGATTTGCTCATGAGTAAGGTAAAACCATTCAATATCCACTTGATTCTTGTGAATTTGCTAAGCGCGATCTTATTCCTTTTTACACGTATGCCCCGGACGTAAGGTAACAAGAGACAGTTTGTGATGTGTCTAATCTGGTACTTGTTGCCAAACTATTTGCTAACTAAATCAGCTTCTTGTTGAAGTTAAAAGGTTTAACCATCCAAAAGTAGCTATTAAAAATCACTTATAAAACGAATATGTCGCTATTTGCTGTTCACAACTGAAATTATACTTTTGGCTACCAGAAAAAATTACAATAGATATCATTTTTTTATATATTTTTTTTAAATGCTACTTAACATCAATTTATTTTTCTTCTTTTGGACCTAAATGGCCATCCCTTATTTTATTTTGATCGGTCAATGGCTACTATATGGTGAGAAACAGTCATGAAATTTTGATTTTCAACGGTCATTAACCGTTGATACACAAACGAATGATATGTAAATGTCTTTTCGATAAAGCAAAATAACATATGGTATTAGTAGGCACATAAATATTTTTTAGGGACAGTTTGACTCCGCTCCAATTTTAAGTTTCAAAATACAAAATACTATTTGTTTTAAAACTTTATAAATTAAGTTCCTATTTTTCGAAAATCATCACAAAAAACAACATAAAAATTTACGGAACTTCGAAATTTAATTTAACATATAATCATCATCATATTCATGCAAGAAGACAACAATATATATATATATATATATATATATATATATATATATATATATATATATATATATATATATATATGCACGTTCCAGCAAATTCCTGCAATTTTCCCAAAAAATGCAAACATCGCAGCAATTATATCAAAATACCGTAGGCTTGCATGCATTTTTTGTTGATTTGTGTAAAAATTCCAAATTCAAAGGCTACACTTATTCAAACATCAAAGTATTGAAGAAAGATCATCAGAAAAATGATAAAAATTGCATATAAATGAAAAATATTTCATCTCTAGTAAATTGCTAAAGCAAATGCAACTATTTGCAAAATTTGCAGACATATCTGTAATTTTTCCATATAGTAACACATTTCTACACTACACTGTAAAACAATTGCAAATATGTCTGCAGTTATTTATAATAAGTGCAGACATTGCTGCACTTGTTCTTCTCTCTTTCAATACATGCAGTGCACTATGTGAAATAATTGCATAAATATCTGCACTTATTCACAAGAAGTGCAGATATTTCTACGTTTTTTTTCAAAATCCTTTCATTAATATTTACAATTTTTTGAATTTTTATTTATACACCAGTGCAAAAAAACATGAAACTATGTTACTGTAGTAAAACAGAGACCCGATTTGAATACAAGCTTACACATGGAGCCGTTTTGCATTAACTTTAAAAATAGGGATGCTTTCCTAGTTTCCACTAAATTTTATGTGGTAGTTTATTTTATTGCACCCGACAGACCTCCCACATCCAGCTTATTTTTTTCCTAAAAACCAAACGAGATTCAAAAGATCCATATTTTAATATTTGTACACACTTTGAGATTAGTTATAATGTTTGGATTTTTACATCTAAACATAAAATTTACGCTTTTGTCTTTTTTCGTTTTTATTTTGTTTAGAAAATAAGCATATTCAATATATGTATGTATGTATATGTATGTGTGTATGTATGTATGTGTGTATATATATATATATATATATGTATGTATGTATAATCATTTTCTCAATCGTTGTTTCAAATGAGTTTCGATTGAAATGTAATCGAATCGGAATAATAAATATACAATCTAAAACAGAATTTAAATAGTAAGATTTTTAAAACAATAATATAAATTACATGTATTTCTATGCTCGTTTTACCCTTTAGGTTGTTGATGGAATCACACACAACATGATCCGGAACATAGTTTTTAATGGAGCATGGTGCAAAAAGGCGCAATGCCTCCTTGGATCCTTTGGGCGTGGTGTGGTAAATGACGAACGCTGTTTTAATTTACTACGCATATTTTTAATTTTCTTCATAAATTACACACACACACGCACACACACACACATATAGGTTAACTTTAGAAATTCAGCATAATTTATATTTATTTTTCTAAAAAAATATGTAAATAAAAAAAAAAATGACATTTCACAAAAAAACCCACCAAATACAATATCACAGATATAAAATTTCAAGTATAATAATCTTCGAAAGGCGAAATCCAAAACAATGATATATATATATATATATATATATATATATATATATTATTAGTAAACTTGAAATTTGAATTTGATTCAACAGTCATATTTTCTGAATCAATATTTGCATCATTAAATTCATAAACCTCAGCATCTTCATTATTTGTCTCATATTGATTGACAATTTACTCGGTGCATTCATAATAAGAGCATATAGTTCGTAGTTGATGGGAGATAAACTTGTAAAAGGCATCCGTTCAAGATTATTTGTTCGGTGCAACTGCAAGCCGAACGAATAGTTAGAAATGCACTAAAGATTAATTGGGAAAATGTGATCATTCGAAATTATTTGTTTGATGCAAGTGTGGTAATTAGACTCATTGGGTTGGATCTGGATCTGACTCGTCATCTTTCGATTCTAGTCGGGTTGGATTTTATCCATTCAATTTTTATTCTTCAGAATCTCGACCCAACACAAGGTTAAATTTGAACTGGATTGATTTAGATCCAGTTGTGTAATAACAAAAAAACAACATATATTTTCTTGCTTTTTCCTAATCCTCTGGGTTGTATCGATTTTCATTTTATTTTTCGTCAAATTGACCGGATGAAGGATACATTGGGTCCAAGTCGAGTTCATATCGGTTTTGTTCGAATTTATGGATCTTGATTCTAGTTGCCTATCGTAGTGTGGCGTTGCCAGTAACAAAAATAGATAGTTTATAACTTGTTGGAGATTAGTTCAAAGTGTAATCATGTCATTGTATAAAGAATATGTAGCGCATCCAGCTAGCTTTGGGTATTAATTCTAAAAGTGAAAAAAAACGATAAATGAGTAAAAAGCAATAGTAACAAAAGACGCATCGAAAACGCCGTAAGTGCCATCTGCGCCATCGCCTCATCTTTTCATGAGCGCTGCGCCATATGGAGAAAGAAAATGGGTAAATGCCCTCCGCGCCTTGCACCATGGCGCGCTTTTCGTGACTATGTCCCTTAAAAGAAAAGAAAAAAGCTCTAGTCACCCTTGTTTGTTGTAGGCGTTGGTGATAAGAACCCACTTAGCGAGGGTGAGTGGTAAACCAAAGAAAAAAAAAACCATCAAACGCTGGCTATAAGTGTTAGGAACACCTCCTTCCGTCATCGACGGTGATGCTTTCCTTTTAAAAAACCAGGCTATGGCTTGGGGAGGGTGCTAGTGAAACTCATTTCTGTAGTCGACATTATTCTTTGGAGTTTGGAATCTCCTTTAAAGTTTGGTGAAAAAGAACAGGAAAAAGTAGAAAAGATAAAATGGAAAAAATGGAAAAGTCATGGGATATGAAAGGAGGAACAATAGGTGTATGATTTTAGAAGTTTCAATGGGTGTTGGAAAGGAATATTTCGGGATTCAGATGGACGGGACTAAAATAAGTGCTTTCTTGATTCTTGAAATGGTTCACACAGTAAGCATGTAGGGTTAACAAAGTGGCCCCAATTTAACCATTTATTCTTATCTTATATATGCACAAATTGACATATATGGCATATTAATAGAGTTCAACAGAATTTTGCACTATTCATGTTATATCTCTGACTCTAATTCATATACCTTTTAGTTTCCCATCCATTCACAATATTCAGATTGGCTATTTGAAAACAAAGGAATACATTTGATTACGACCCTGTTTGTTCTCGTTTGACTTTAAAAACCAGGAACAAGCCTGTTATTTTTATAATATCACTCATTGCAGCAGCTTCATTACCATAGATAGGGTTTCTATGTTAGTAGTTATCAATTCCATTTGCAACCACCGCCGTGGACCAAACATTTTTTTTTTGTTGGTTTTACTGATAAATAAAAATTGTATACTGTTACCATTACGGCATTACGGATGCTGGTATAGGAAGGTTGTTATACTGATGAACTGTTATTAATAATAAACTATAGTTTGTCCCAAATAAAAAAAAAAAAAAAGAATAAGAAGGAGCAGCAATCGATCCTCTAGCATAGTAAAATAATCTATTGAAAAGAAAAGAATGTGCAAATCATCTCAGGTGGTTTTCGGTGCTGCCACTTTAGTCCAATTTGAGCTAGGTTGAGTCCAATTGTTTCTGGACAGATAAACGACATGAGATGGAAATAAATTTTTAAGTTGGATAACAAAATGATAGACTGAAAATTTTCACAGGGAGCTGCTTCTGCATTTAAGTGAGTAGAGAATCCCATGTAAGTATAGTGTTATTTTTTTAAACCACCTTTTTCTTTTCCCAACAGGGTCTGCTCTATAAGCAACTACTAGAAACCAGTGGTTTAGCAAGCAAAATAAACAAATAAACTTAAAAGATTTTACTGGAGATGATACACGGCATGTTTGATGTTTCCAACAGCATTCATCTTAATAGAATAGCGGAAAATGGTGACAAAAAACATACTGTGGTTATTTGCATAGTATGGTTCAAAAATTGGTGACCGTATAGGACATTCTATGCTATCAAGATCCACTATTTTTGGCCACTGATACGTTGTTGCTGCATTTTTATGATTTTTATTGGTTAGTTCAAAAATTATGTTGGCTAGCATAGCTTGCCAGTGGTTCTATATATAATTAATAATTTGCATGGAGTGTTAGAAACATCATTTGATTTTTGCAGTTGATTTGTTGAAATGTTTTGAATATCAACTGGAAAAAAGAAAAAGGAAAGAGAATACCATACCTTTCAGCAATTCATAACTTTTATCTGAATGGAATAAAATTATTGATTCATAAGTATAAGTGCAACCTGTCACCCAAGGTGAACATATCAGTGCTTTTAGCAATCATTCTGGGCCTAAATCTAATACAGTGACATGTACTTCCATATATCCATCAGCGTAAGCATTAGAATCTTCCACAAAAATAAAACAGACATCAATATGGTATGTACTCATTTTCAATGAAAACAAAAATAAAAGTAAAAGTAGAAAAACAAAAAATAAAAAAACAAAACCTTCTTCCTCTGCATCCAGTCTCTCTCTGACAGTGGAAGCACAACGTCGCAGTGGTGAACCTAATTCATGAATGGCAGTGAAGTCCTTTGTTATAAAGTTCTAGCGCCAACCTGGTGCATGTATATGGTTTGCTACATTTTTTGTTTGAACACCAAAAATACTGTTCTTTGAAACCCTCCAGCCTTTTTTGGGCTCTCATGATATCTTGCTATTTCATTTCCTGCTTCATCAAAATTCACCTTGTTACATTGTTTGTTTGATTATACTCACTTTTTAGTTCTTGTTCTTAAAATAATTGCAAATTTTACTCACTGTAGCTTGCATCATATGCTCCAGGGATGTCTGTCACCAACCTTAAACTCAGCAAACATAATAAATCCAACAATATTTGGGAGCCATGTTTTATTACGAGTAAAGTTTAACTGTAATAATAAATTGAAACCCACCACAGTAAATACTCTTTCTGGGTTGGATTGGTTGGTGTTTGCGCTGCCAAGACAATTATATATATATATATATATATATATATATATATATATATATATATATATATAATGGGAAAATCTATTTGAACACAAAGCTTTGACACAAAATGAGGGATACAAAATCTGAACCATAAGATTACCCCATGATTTGCACCCCTCACATAAAGACAAAGTAATCATGTGGTTAAGATTTTGTCTCCTGATTTGTGTCAAAATTTTATGTTCATATAGCCGCTCCCTATATATGTGTGTCAATTTTATGTTCATATAGCCGCTCCCTATATATGTGTGTCTGTGTTTGTTTATATATATATATATATGTATGTATGTATGTATGTATGGAAACTCTATTTAGACACAAAACGAGGACACAAAATTGCACACAATAAATCTCAACCATTAGATCCTCCCATGAATTACATTCTCCACATTAAGACAAACAAATCCAACGGTGGAGGTTTTGTGTCTCTCTCTTTGTATTTAATTTTGTATTCAAATAGCCGGCCCCATATATATATATATATATATATATATATATATATATGTATGTATGTATGTATGTATGTATGTATGTATGTGTGTGTGTATGTTGTTTTACGATCATAATCTGATAACAAATATAATCTTATACGTACATAATGCGTGTGTTAGGTTGATGTTTGATTACGGATACATCTCTGTTAATCATAATAATATTAAAGTGTAATACATGGATATACCAAAGTGTAGTGATCTTGCATCACATGGTTCACATCCTTCTATTTTACCGTGTGGCATATTTGTCACTTCTCTCTGCCTAAGCTGGGCATCTGTGCTAAATTCTCTGTCGCCGTACACTACTCTTATTGTAGCTGAGTTCTCAACTGGATATATAATATCTTCAATGACTTGTCCTAATATCGGCATTTCTTTTTCAGTTGCAAATATATTAACTTCTGTTTCTTGAATATAAAAAGATGAACGTACTTTTTTATTTATATAGGCGATCATTAACACGAAGAAGGTTCAATTTTGTACATGTGCATGGAACCTTTTAATTTTTAATGATTACTTATATGGACCTCCCCCGATTCAAGCCTGCGTGTGCACACTATTGTGTCGATGATAATGTATTGAGGGTATGATACTGGCACCTGATGATCAATTTTAGACTGCCCCAAATGATAGCGTGCCCAGATAGATTATTCTAGATCGAACTTTTGAGAGAATAAATTGTTCAAATGCAAACATAATTTTCGACTAACGCTGCTATCAATGAACTATGTAATATACTTTCAGACAAAATTAAATTCTGATTTTGACATGAGATAGATATGGGGGATATTATGGAAAGGGAATTGTTTGTTGTGTCATGGCACTATCAAAACGCCAGTGTGCTTTGATTTCTCTTGTCGATAGCATCCATGTATCTGATTCCTAGCTTCTACTTTCACCGTCAATTACAAACATTGCTCAAGTTGCATGTGCCTTATTGTGCATCATTTGTGTGAAATATAGTCCTACTTGTGCTATTGAAATTTTGAGTAAATTGATTCCAGTTTGAACATCCATGACACTATGACAGAAGGGCAGAAACACACAAATAATTAACATCAATGCTTCAATTTATAAATGTGAGTTAAATGAATCCGCATAAGATTACTTTTTCTCTTATAACTTATTAGTCAAATAATCTAAACGTTGCTTGAATGGGTAGATGATAAGCATGCATGGTCAGCATTGTCATGTGCCTGTTCGAGTGAGCAACCTGCATCAATAAGTGCATCTTCAATGTTCCATCCGTATATGTTTATGAGTGCATGTAGGTTCATAAGGTGTCCGAAAGCAACAAGGTTTTGGAAGTGAGCTTTAAGCTTTTTTTTATTTTTTTTTTGGCAAAGCCAACCGGTTTTTTAGGTGACCGCAAACACCTTTATTATAACTAAATAATAAAATACAGTGTAGTACAGGTAATTGTTAGTAGACAATCAGCTACGGTTTTTAAAGTGGTCCGTCCATCACATTTGCTGGATTGAAGTGTCCAGCTCACTGTACAAGAAAAACAGGAGTGAAGTAGAGATACTTCAACTACTATGAAACCTAACAGCTAGTCACCAATGGCTGAGCGAGGAGAAGATGAAGTGGACGCAAAAGATGAGGAAGAAGACGTAGGGACCATGTCATTCAACAACGTGGCAAAGTGACTAGAAAGGTTAGGCTCGTAACCAGGATGGATCGTGTCATATACAAATTTTCTATCCCAAGAGACATTAGACAAGATACATGCATTATGGTCCCCATATACACCATCAGTATAAAGCTTCAAGTCATTCCCGTCATCAAAGTAGTGCAAAAACATAACTTCAGCTTTTTCCTCTTCATCACCATCTGATACAAACATATAATAGACTTTACTAAGGGGATCTTAATGCATTCCAGATCCTAGATGAACCCAGGATTTCTCTTGTAAGTTCCAAATAACAGCTACATCAACAGATCTTTGTGCAGCTACAGCATCAACATCGACAACTGGGATATCAACTTCCATTACAACAGGAACATGAGGTATATTTACGGTTTTGGTTTTAGGGGCCCATCTACTAAGGGGAGGTTTCACTAGTGGATTTATAGGCTTGGAGGGGTCATTTTTTATACGTTTGCAAGCATCACTGATATGCCCAAATGATTGGCAATTAGTGCATATAACTGGTTGCCAAGTGTATTGAACATCAACATATGTGTTTACTCCATCAATTGTGACCTTAAGCCCATAAGGTAGCAATTTATCTGGAGTAATTTCAATCAATGCTTTCGCAAATACTAGATTCTTCCTTGCCTCCGTATTAGCATCAAAACATTTGAATTTACCTATTCTGCTAGCCAACCAATTTAAGCCTGGTAGAGTTTGCAAGACGGAAGGAATCCTAGTGAAAATAGACCATACCAGGATAGATTGCACTCTTTATCTAACACTCTCAATCGTAATATTCCATGCTGTAATAATTAAATGTTCCCCTCCAATAATAGGCGGATCAGATTCGATCACTTTCCTTCTTTCCTCCACATCTGAAAATTTGAAGTAATACATCCCATTCACATAATTAACACGAAGTCACCCCTCATATTCCACACTTTACGGCAGTGTTCATGGACTTCATCATATGGCACACACGAGTCTAGAAAAACCCCCCACAAGGTTGATCCTTTCAAATATCAATTCCTTCCTGAACAATCTCAGTAGGTGGTGGGGGATCATCTGGGTTTGAAGTGAAATTTCACGGGCAGTAGTTACCAGCGCAACGAGGTAGAGAGGCAAATAGAGACGAGAAAGTTGGTTTAGGCTTAGGTAGTGGTATTTGAGTATCATTCTCAGCACTTACTACTGCAATGGTACAAGCATTTAGAGAGCAATTCAGTAGCTCGGAGGGTTTGGTTACGTTGACTGATGAGGGAGGCACATTAACATTATTTCCTGAATCATCTACCTCATAGTTACCAATCACCCCAATAACAGAATTTAAGATTTCAGTGTTACCTTTCTCAGTTATAAGGGAGGTGTCAGCTTCAGTCCATTGCGTCGGAGGAGCTTTAGAGAGTAGCTCAGTAATCGTTGTTTGGACAGGCAGCGCCAGACCAGAAAGAGGGAGAACCGGCATAGAAGCAGCAGCGATAGCAATTTCTTGTAGATTAGGGTTTGCGTTAGCTACTTCAACCGTCGACGAACTCGAGGTAGTTCAGGAAAGCGGATTCCCAAATTGATGTTTACTCGATTCAGATCTAGTTGAGGGGCGATGATTTTCCGCCATAGAGGGAGGTGAGTGGTAATAGAAGAGAGCGTGGAGGAAGAGAGGAGTGGGTGAGGTGAGAGAATGGGGGAAGCGACGGTGCAAAAAAATTCGGTCAGAAGACCTAATCGCCAGTCGTCATGGTTAGCTCTCTTTTTACTTTCATTAGTTTAAGGCAAAATTGTTTTGCGTGCTTCGAGCAAATTTTCCCATCGGGCTTTCGCCAATATGGCTACTTTGATCAATCTTTCAGCATTATACAACAAGCTTAAAATCTCATGTTGTAAGGATTGATTATGGGCTTCAGTTTCTTTGATGCAACCGATGAAGTGTTTGATAGCACGATCCCAGAGATTAATTTGAAAAAGGCACCCATTCAAGATTATTTGTTCGGTGCAACAAGCTGAACGAATAATTAGAAGTCCACTAAATATTAATTGGGAAAATGTGATCATTCAAAATTATTTGTTCGATGCAAGCTTGGTAATTAGACTCAAAGGATGGATTTGGATCCGACTCGTCGTCTTTTGATTCTAGTCGGGTTGGATTTTATTCAGTCAACTTTTATACTTCAAAATCTCGACCCAACACAAGGTTAGATTTGAACTGGATCGATTCAGATCCAGTTGTGTAATAACAAATATACTTTTTTCCTAATCCTCTGAATTGTATCGATTTTCATTTTATTTTCGTCAAATTGACCGGATGAAGGATACACCGGGTCCAAGTCGAGTTCATATCGGTTCTGTTCGAATTTATGGATTTTGATTCTAATTGCCTATCGTAGTTTGGTGTGACAATAATATAAATAGATAGTTTAAAACTTGTTGGAGATTAGTTCAAAGTGTAATCATGTCATTGTATAAAGTATATATAATACATCCATCTAGCTTTGGGCATTAATTCTAAAAGTGAAAAAAAAAATGACAAATGAGTAAAAAGCAATAAATTAACAAAAGACGCGTCAAAAGAGCCGTAAGTGTCATCTGCATCATTGCCTCATTTTTTCATGTGCGATGCACCATATGGAGAAAAGAGGCAAATGCTGCTCCATGCCTTGCACCATGGCGCGCCTTTCATGACTATGATCATGAAGGGGGGGGGGGGGGGACCGCTTTAGTCACCCTTGTCTGTCGTGGGTGTTGGTGATAAGAACCCACTTAGCGAGTATGAATGGTAAAAAAATCCCCTGACAAACGCTAGCTATAAGTGCTAGGAACACCTCCTTCCATCGTTGACGATGATGCTTTCCTTTTAAAAACCCAGGCTAGGGCTTAGGGAGGGTACTAGTGAAACTCGACATTATGTTATTTGGTAGGGCGTGCGTGTTATGATGATAGACAGGCCTAAAATAAACGCTTTCCTGATTCTTGAAATGGTTCACGCAGTAAGCATGTAGGGTTAACAAAGTGGCCCCAATTTAAACATTTATTCTTATCTATAAATATGCACAAATTGACATCTTTGTCATATTAATAGAGTTCAACAGAATTTTGCACTATTCATGTTATATCTCTGACTCTAATTCATATACCTTTTAGTCTCTCGTCCATTCGCAATAATCAGATGGGCTGTTTGAAAATAAAGGAATACATTTGATTACGACACTGTTTATTCTCATTTGACTTCAAAAATGAGGAACAAACCTGTTATTTTTAAAATATCACTCATTGCAGCAGTCTCATTACCGTAGATAGTCTCTATGTTAGTAGCTTACAACCACCGCGGTGGACCATACATTTTTGTTGGTTTTGCTGGTAAATAAAAATTGTATACTGTTACCATTACGGCATTACGGAAATGCTGGTATAGCGAAGGTTGTTATACTGATGAATTGTTATTAATAATAAACTATAGTTTGTCCCAAATAAAAAAGGAAGAAGAATAGGAAGCAATTGAAAGTTCGATGTATTTATATAGGCAAGCGTTCAATAGCGCCCCAAACAGTGCTAGCACCCCTTTGTCCCTTCTGTTTTCCACTGCATATTCGTTTTCTTTCTTCCCACTCATCTATTTTAATATAAATGAGTGGCTACAAATAGGATGCATTTGGGGGTGCTTCCAAATAGGGGTGCCATTGAACTTGTACCTGCCATATATACATACATATATATATATATATATATATATATATAAGCACCCAAATAGTACAGCACCCCTTTAGTCCCCTGATTTGTACCACACATTTCGGTTTCTCTCTCCTTCCACTAACTCTTTCTCCCTCCATTAACTTTTTCTAACATAAATATGTGGCTATTAATGGGGTGCATTTGGGGTGTTCCCAAATAGGGGTTCCATGGAACTCTCCTCTCTCTCTCTCTCTATATATATATATATATATATATATATATATATATATATATATATATAGAGAGAGAGAGAGGAGCGTTCAATGACACCTCAAATAGTGAGCACCCCATTTGTCCACCTCTCTCCATCTTTTATTTATTATAAATTAAGCTAATGGAAGGAAAGAGAAACGGAATGTGTGGTGGAAATCAGAGGGGGCATTTAGGGGTGTTGCACCGCACCAATTCTTCTCATGAATTGTTTTTGTACTTAAATGCAAAAAAGCGGAAATGAATTGTTTTTGTACTTAAATGCAAAAAAGCGAAAATGATGAGATTTGATTGGAGGGACATGGGGGATAGGGGAAATGGGTACAGAAGAATTGGTCTCGTGTTGCATTGTTTTGGGTGCCATTGAATGCTTGCCATATATATATATATATATATATATATATATGTGTGTGTGTGTGTGTGTGTGTGTATGACACCTCAATTTTTTGGCATCTCATTTGCACCCGAGTTATAACCGCTCGTTTATATTAGAATAAAACAATGGAGTGAGAGAGATGGGAAGTTAATGAAGGGAAAGAGAAAACAGATGTGTGGTGGAACCGGGGGGCCAACGGGGGTGCTAACATACATACGCATATATTAGGTTGATGTTTGATTACGGATACATCTCAATTAATCATAATAATATTAAAGTGTAATACATGGACAAACCAAAGTGTAAAGTGATCTTGCATCACATCCTTCTATTTTAACGTGTGGCATATTTGTCGCTTCTCTCTGCCTAAGCCGGGTGCCTGTGCTAACTTCTCTGTCTCCATATTCTACTCTTGTTGTAGCTGAGTTCTCAACCGGATGTATAATATCTTCAATGACTTTTCCTAATATCGGCATTTCTTTTTTAGTTACAAATATATAAACTTCTGTTTCTTGTATATAAAAAGATGAACGAGCTTTTTTTATTTATATAGGCGATCAATAACACGAAGAAGGTTCGATTTTGTACATGTGCATGGAACTTATTAATTTTTTATGATTACTTATATGAACCTCCCCCGATTGTGTGGATGATAATGTATTGAGGATATGATACTAGCACCTGATTATCAATTTTAGACTTCCCCAAATGATAGCGTGCCCAGATAGATTATTCTTGATCGAACTTTTGAGAGAATAAATTGTTCAATTGCAATCATTTTTTTCTCTTGTCTATAGCATCCATGCATCTGACTCCTAGCTTCTACATTCATCGTCAGTTACAAATATTGCTCAAGTCGCATGTGCCTTATTGTGCCCTATTTAAATTTTGAGTAGATTGATTTTAGTTTGAACATGCATGACAGAAGCGCAAAAACACACAAATAATTAACATCAATGTTTCAGGTTATAAATTTGAGTTAAATGAATCCGCATAAGGTTACTTTTTCTCTTATAACTTATTAGTCAAACAATCCAAACGTTGCTTGAATGGCTAGGTGATAAGCGTGGTCAGCATTGTCATGTGCCCGTTCGAGTGAGCAACGCGCATCGGTAACTGCATCTTCAATGTTCCATCTGTATATGTTTACAAGTGCAGGTAGGTTCATATGATGTCCGAAAGCAACAAGGTTTTGGAAGTGAGCTTCGAGCAAATTTTCCCATCGGGATTTCGCTAACATGGCTACATTGATCAATCTTTCGGCATTGTACAGCAAGCTTAAAATCTCATGCTTTAAGGATTGATTATGGGCTTCAGTTTCTTCGATGCAACCGATGAAGTGTTTGATAACACGATCCCAGAGTTCGGAGCTTGATCGGTAACAAATCGGGCAAAGGTACCATTGGCACGATGTGAACATTGGAAGCAGCATTTTTTATAAATTGGCATAAAGTCTTAAGTTTGTTTATTTGTACAGAGGGTTCTATATATGTTCTGTTAAATGCATAAAAAACATTCAGAGATTTTAAATATGTACATTTCTGAAGTGAATGCAAAAGATGTGGGTATTGAAATGGCAAAAATATTGATGCTCATTTGTTTCTTATGTGTTTCTTTACCTCATCTCAATTGCATTGAAACCGTTTGTTGTTGTCCGAACATGTATGTTATATTTTAACATTAGGATTCTTTCTTTCTGCTCTAATTTATTTTGTAATAATAGTGTTATTTATCTAGTTGTCAAAACAAGTAACTCATTTGTTATTTATGCGATTCTTTCTTTCTACTCTACCAACAGTCTGGTGTGTAAAATACTAATTCTATGTGGGTGCATAAGAAAGTGATTAACACCGATAATTTTCGATCAATAAATTGGTAAATTGAAAGATGAAAATGTGAAGATTTGGTTCGTTGAAATATACACATCACTTGATGTTTACGGCCAAAAATAAAATAAAAATTCCTTCTGTAGGAATACACAAATTTCATTTTAGACATCAGAGCAGTTGAAGGCATCCAAGTAGAATGGTCTTCTCCAATTATTAGGGACTTTCGGATACGGATAGTGTTATATCTATATCTGCATCTGAAATTATTTTCGGATATCGAATATCTGTATCCGTGGATACGGACGAATATCAAATAGTTACCCTATCCGTCAACGATCGATTAATCAAGAAATATAAATAAAAAAAATTAAATTTGTCCTAAATGTTTTTCAACTCCGTTAATCACAAAAGTGTTAAAAATAAACATATATGATGAAATTAAATAGATTTGAGTAGTTAATATGCATTTAATTTATATAATATAAACTTTCGACTTAACAAAGCAATAAATAAATCTAACTCATTATACTAAAATACATATAATTTTAAGTATAATGTTAAAAAAATCGAACGGATAATTTTCAGATGCGTATATCTATATATCCGCATCCGTTTTTTCGAATATCGGATATTTATCCGCTTTTCGGATACGGGTGCCGACGGATTTCAGATTTTTCGGGTATCCGTTGACACTTGACAGCTCTATCAATGACTAAGAGAAACATATAACAAGCATACATACATAACTTAATTTGCAAGATGTAATAACAGTTTTTGACCATGCTATAAAGCAAAAGACTCTACTCTGGACCGGAAGTAAACTGGAGATAATTGTACACGAATAAAGGTATTATTATAGTTCGCAATTAAAGAAAATAAAGTTTAGGTATCTTTGTAAAAATTTCAACGATTTCTTGTACTTTGGTGGTAGGAAACTAAGGCACTAATTATCTAAAATGTCTAACTTTTAATGTTAAACGTCGAATGCTGAATACTTAGCATATTATCTGTGTTGGGGAAACAACACCGATTGAGACGACTCAATGCAATCCCTATGCAGCATAAAACAAGCTAGATCGTGTTAGATAGTGCATAAACAACCAATCTATGATCAAACCAACCTCACACGATTCAAATCCAATCACAACCACAAAACAAGCAATGTAATAGATCGATAACAATAAAATAAATCACACCAAGATTTATAGTGGTTCCATTAACAATTTACTAGTGTACATCCACTTTGAGAGAGAGTCTTTATTATCACCAAATGAGAAGAGTACAAGAGATTGAAACGATGATCCAATATTCACTAGAGAATATAAGTTTGTGGAGATTAGAATTGAAGAAACTCTTAAGATTGTCAAACCCTAATTAATAGAGGACTAAACCCTTGATTTGGTAAACTAATCAACCCTCAAAACCCTCTTCTTTTAAATCTGAGAAAATAGTTTATATACTTGTGTAGAAACCCCAGGCAATTGTCCACAATGCTCCTGGCTAATCCAGAAATCAACACCTTCTTTCCAGGTTCGAAAAACAGCCCAGACCCGTTTCAATCATCTGAAATTTATTTTAGATGTCTGAAGTAACATTCAGATTTCCACTCTGCCTCGAATCAAACGTCTAGATTTCTTACCAGACGTCTGAGAAGAAATTTTAGACGTCTAGATGACACTTCGCAAGTATCCCTTGATTGATTTCAGACGTCTGAAATTGCTCTTAGCCCAAAACCTTGCTGCCTTCTCCACCACATCTCCCACATGCGAGCTTCGATTTGCGAACAGTCTTCTCCTACACGAAGCTACTTCCATTCTCTTCGATTCTACCATATAGTATCGCAAAATTTAACACTCCACCTCGATACTATATCCATCTCCAACACCAATGGTACCATACCATCATCTATAACCAACAGAACCAACTATCACCACTTCCACCTTCACCCAATCTTGAATATTTTCCCAATGAGTTGCGGCAAGGCCACCCCCATTGCACTTCATTAATGTGTTCAGGCAAGGCCCCCACCTGCTAATAAAGTGTTGAAAGCACTCAACTTCAAAAATCGTCTCCACCAAAAACTAAAGTACTTAGGAGTGTCAACTAGAACTTACAAGAAGATAGAACTTCAATCTCGCACCACTACTCTTCCTCATCAAAACTAAGCTCCTTTCTCACCCGTGCCACCTAGCACTTCTCCAGGCAACGCCTTAGTGAACATATCCACCACATTGTCATTTGTGTGAACTTTCCGAAGATATACTTGCTTATCTTCATCCATGGCTACCAAGAACGACTCTCTCACTTCTATATGCTTAGTCCATGAGCTAAATGCCAAGTTTTCCGCCAAATGGATAACAATTTGGATATCACAATGAACATCGATGTTATCGTGTTCAAATCCCAAGTCACACACAATAAACACTTTAAATAGAGTGCCTACTTTGCCTACTCCACCGCGACTATCAACTCCGCCTCCGTAGTAGATGACTCCACCGTGACCATCAACTCTGCCTCCGTAGTAGATAAAGCAACTATGGTTTGCAATCTTGATCTCCAACTTACGAGCGTGCCACCAAGTGTGAAGACATATCCGAAAGTTGACTTTCTCCGATCCCTTTCACCGGTGTAGTCCGAATCACATTAACCAACCAAAGTGCAACTCTTTTCCTCACTACCCTCAAAGACAACTCCATGAGATGTTGTACCTTTCAAGTATCTCAAAATAAGCTTGATCGCTTCTCAATGCGATTTTCCCGGATTATCCATGAATCGGCTAAGCACCCCGACGACATTTGCAATATCGGGCCAGGTACACACTGTGGCATATATAAAACTACCAACTGCACTTGCATATGGCATCGTTGCCAATTAATCCTTGTCTTTCTCCCCGATAGGCGATCCTTGACTTGAAAGCTTCACATGCAAAGGTGGCGTGTATTCGACGCCTTTGCATTCTCCATACTCAACCGGCAAAGTACTTTCTTTATATACTTCTTTTGAGTCAATTTCAACTCAAAATGCTTTCGGCCTCTTTCAATTTCCATACCCAATATCTTCTTAGCTTCCCCAAGGTCTTTCATTTCAAATTCCGCTTTCAATCTCAGTTTTTTACTTGTTGATTTCTGCATTGTCCTTTGAAGCTATGAGTATATCGTCCACATACAAGAGAAAATACACCCAAAGAATCATTTCCCAACTTTTTGAAATATACATAAGCATCTTTGATGCTTTGATGGAAGCCACTTTCAAGCATGAAATGATTGAACCTCTTGTACCATTGTCGAGGTGATTGCTTCAACCCGTATAGTGATTTCTTTAGCTTGCACACCAAGTTCTACTTACCGTCTACCATAAACCCTTCTGGTTGCTCCATGTAGATGTCTTCATCCAAGTCACCATGCAAGAAGGCAGTTTTCACATCAAGTTACTCCAACTCTAAGTCATGAATAGAAACTATAGCAAGTAATATTTGGATAGAAGTATGGCGCATAACCGGTACGAATATATTATTATGTTCCTTTCCCTTCCTTTATGGAAACCCATTTTCCACTAGCCTAACTTTATATCTTCCATCATTCTTTGCGTTATATATCCATTTGCAGGCAATTGCACGGTTTCCTTTAGGAGGTGGAACCAACTCCCAAGTTCGGTTCTTCATCAATGATTGAATCTCTTCCTCCATGGCACAAATCCATTTCGAGCTAACACTCCAATTCATGACGTCATCAAGGTCCATCGGTTCATCTTGGACTACATGAAGCGTATAGTCCAACCTATCACAAAAGATTAGGTAGTTCCAATCACCATACTTCTCGGGTGGCATTATAGCACGACAACTAACCCGAGTAGCAATACCATCACCCGGACTTCCTTCCGCTCCACTTTGAATTGAAGGTTTTCTAGAATCGTGCATATCACCAACACTACTAGAGGAACCCTGTGGATTATGTATTGTTCCATCAACCGCTTCTTCCCCACAAGCATCTCCAATAACTCTACTCTCTCTTTTCCTTGGAAAAAAAATGTGGTAATGACCTCCTTCTCCTTTGATTCACTATGAACCAAATCTGGAACGTCCGATGAGCCATCATTCTCCTTGAACATAGCTGACTCATCAAAAGTATCATGACAGTATAATTTAACCTTCTTCGTTTCCGAATTCCAAATCCGATAGCCTTTATCTGTCCTCATAACCAAGCAAAATCCCCTTGAATGCTCTAGGATCAAACTTATCACCCGGATCATGCACATATACGAGACATCCAAAGACATGAAGATAACTCAAGTCAATGTTATTTCCTTTCCACACTTCTTTCGGAATTTTGTTACCGATAGCCGAGAATGGAAATCAATTCACAATATTAATCGCAGTTGACAACGCTTCAGCCCAAAATCCCTTAGACAAATTTGATGTCAATCTCAAGCATCGAGCTCTCTCAAGTAGAGTATGGTTCATCCTCTCTGCAACCCCATTTGATTGCAGATCTTTTGGTGTAGTAAAATACCTCTAAATACCATGATGCTTGTAATAATCCAAGAATTCTATGAAAACATACTCCCCGCCATTGTCGGACCTAAGAACATTCAAAGACCTACCACTCTCATTCTCAACAAGAGCCCTCCATTCAATGAACTTAGCAAATACCTCCGTCTTGACCTTCACTACATACACCTAAACTTTTCGAGAAAAGTCATATATGAAGGAAATATAATAGCTCTTTGTAGAAAATTTACCAGTGTCGGCTCCCAAACATCCGAGTGCACATACTCAAGAATTTCTCTCGAATCATGTTTTCCTTATCGAATGTCGCTTTAGTTTGCTTCCTCATGAAACACTCTTCGCAAAACTGTAACTTGTTGAAACTTTCTCCACCAGTCATCTCCCTTTTCTGAAGAATGTTCAAACTCTTCTCCGAGACACGACCCAATCTCAAATGCCACAACCTTGTCGCACCCAAGCCACCAAAACTATCAATGCCTATGCAAGTTCCACCTTCAACGGTCACTCCTTGAAGCAAATAAACACCAATAGCTCTAGCATATTTCATAACCACAAGCTCCCCCTTCGAAACCCTTAAGCAATCAATTTCAATAGTGATCTTGCATCCTAAAGAATTCCGCTGCCCCAAAGAGATAAGTGACTTCGTAAATCCTGGAACATAGCGCACATTGGTGAGAGTACAAACCACTCCGTCAAACATCTTAATTTGTACGGAAACAATGCGTTCCGACTTACACATAGCACTATTACCCATAACAATTGCATTTCCGTCCTTGTCAACATAAGAAGAAAATGAATTCCTGTTAGGTGTCATGTGATAAGAGTCCCCTGAATCGAGCACCCAATCATTGCCCAAAACATCTGATGCTACCGCAATCAAAACATTCATGTCTCCATCACCAAAATCTCCCTCCACCGCTACGATGAAGAAGCTACTTCCTTCTTTGCCTTCTTCTTGTTCGAACACTCATTCTTCCAATGACCAGGCTTCTTACAGATATAACACTTTCCTTTCCTTTGACTTCCCTCTCCAACCGGGAGTCCTAGATTTGGAACGCCCCCGTTTCTCCTTCTTCACATATTTCTCCTTCTCCACAAACAAACATTGACCATTACCGTCACTACTACTTCCCACACTCAACTCCTTCATTTGATCTCTCAATTCCTCACTAAGAAGACCCGTCTTGACATCATCTAACGTCAATGTATCCTGGCTATAGATCAAACTATTTGAGAAACGTGTATAACAGTCCGACAACGAACACAACAATATCATTGTCTTTTGATCTTGCTCAATCCTCAAATTTACCACCTTCATATTCATTAGCAAATCATAAAACACATTTAAATGTGCCTTCAGCGAAGTTCCTTCTTTTATCTTATAAGTGAAAAACAATAGCAACAAGATCAAATGATTAATAAGTGACTTCTTCATGTATAACTCCTCCAACTTCTCCCAAATATCCTTAGCAGTCGTCTTACCACTAATTTAAAAGATAACATTCTCTTCCATAGCAAGTTGAAGTGTAGTAAATGTCCACTCTTCTGTTTCATCTCTCTCAACATCTGAGATATCTACCGACAACAAATGTGTATCAAACAACACCCGATGCACCCAATTCCTCCTTAGAACCGCTTTCATATTCCATTGCCACTTTTCAAAAACATTGTCGTCATTCCAGTTGTCTATAACCAATTGTGATCCCGATGCTGCATATGATCCAGTACATATGACACTATTCCACTTGAACCAACCACTGAGGCCATATTTGCATTCGATTCCGGCATGTCTACAACTACCTAACAACACAAATGCTCTGATACTAAATGTTGGGAAACAACAACGATTGAGACCGCTTAGTCATGTAACATCTCGTAAAAATGTACCTAAACAAATTCATAATAATAAGTAATGAAAATCAGCAATAAAATAAATAAAGTTAAATAAAATTATCTCTCCAACCTTAAACGCAGGCCATTGGCCAATTATACGACCATGAGGTCAACTGAGCCTAGGAGGAGTGTCGACCGCCCTTCTAGGGGAGAGGTCGACTGCTTGGTGTGGCTAGAGCCCAGTGAGGCTTGGTTTGGGAGGTGTTTTAGTTCAGTTTTTATAAAATGGTTAGCCTGAATTAAACATATGTTAATCTAATGGTTTCTATTCATCTACACACCTATAATACTACCTACCTCACCTCACAAATCTCTAAACCCTCTCATTCTCTGTACCTCCATTCTACTGTCATTCCAGAAATTTAGGTTTTTCTTCTATCCCTAACCTATTTTCATCTCTAATCTAATCCAATTTAGATTATACTCTGGAATTCTTTATACTCTATATATAAAATTTAAATTTATACGATTCTCTTATATAGATCTATAGTAGAATCGAAAACTCCGATTCAACATCTAAATCGGTATTGTTCTTCTCTAAAATCTCTGTGAGTGGAAATAATACTTGTTTAGGCTAAATTCTACTTTTGTAGATTCTTATATTGATTAATATGCCTAAGGAGATCTGGATTTACGATAACCTCAAATTGTAAAACCCCCAAAACTCCTATTTTTGTATATGTTTCACAAAAGTTGTCAATTAATGTTTGGGTTTGTGAATTTGTTTGGGTTTTGTATGAAGAACAACTTAGTGATTTACTTTTGTTTAATTTGATTTATCTCTTTTATTCAAAAGTGTTTGTGATGTAAAAAGATTTGGATTTGATTTGGTTTTTCTATTTCAATAGGTTTGGATTTCCATTCTAAATGGGTAACTTGAACGTATTCAGATTTAAAACAAATCAAATGTCAATGTTTTTATATACAATATAGAAAAGGGAAAATTTGATTAAATAGAGGTCTATGTATACATATGTGTGTGTGTGTGTGTCTCTGTGTGTGTGTGTGTGTGTGTGTCTGTGTGTGAGTATGTTGTATGAAATTAACACCTTGTTCTTAATTCAACACCTGAATTGTTCTAACAAACCAAGGATGCAAGTTTGATAGTTATGTTGTCATTTTTTCCATTACTGCTATCATTGATTATGCCATGTATGTAGTGGTTTGATGTGGAAATTAACTTGTATACCTTTAATGTAGACCAAATTGACAATTTACATAGTTAGAACGTTTCTACATTTGAACGGAAAATTTGCATTATCATATGTATTAAATATTATATTTATATAGTGTAATCAATGTAATAATGACGCAATAAATACGTTAAAATAAGGTTAAAAATTGAAATGTCCCTATATGAATTGTTTCATATGTGTGCATATAAAATGACTCATTTATATAGTAAATAATGACACATATACACGAGGTTAGTCATCATTTGTGGTAGAAGTCTTCCCTGAACCAACCGGCAAATCCAGCAACCACAAGTGATTTTGGCTAATGTGAGAGGTCTAGGTGTCGTGGGCTATTTAATTTAGTACACTATGACATGAGATTAAGCCCACTTGCAGTAGAAGTCTGCCTAAAACCGCCTGACATATCCAGCATCTACATGCAAACGGTTTAATGTGAGAGGTCAAATGTGTGTGTGTGTATATATACATACGTACATACATATATATACACACATAATATGTATGCAAAAAGGCAGGCTTACTACGCCTTGAGAAGGTCTTAAGTGGCTGACTTTCTTCTTATCGGGTTTGGGTCTTAAGTGGTTAGGACTCGGACCATTCCGCAGGTTTATTCCTTGGATTTGTACCAAAGACATGGGACCCTCCCTTATTGTAATAACCCGGAAAATCCGAACCAATTTGAAAATTTTATTTTGGCAATTTAATGAATTTTGAATATTTAAAATGAATTATTTTAAATAATAACGACGAGAAATTTATTTTGAACAGAATTAGAACGTATAGTTTTATTTGAATCATCGTTAGAATATAAATATTTATTTTTAATTATAAAAGGAATTGAAAATGGCGCGGTAGTTTGAAAATTCGATTTCAAATTACAAATGAATGTACAGGATTCAAAATAAACCGGATTTTAGCGAAACCAAAAATATTAGAATCTAATTGAGAATATCTTTCCAACGAATCCGAAAAATTGAAATTTCATAGCGGGTATTGGGATGAAATTGGGCATACACTAATCCCAATATTTAGTTGTATGTCGAACGATTGATTGACAGACTGATATAAGCGTTAAATATTTATATTTAATGCTTATACAATGTAGAATGCACTCTGGATGATGGATGATTATTTATCACTGTTGTTGTATACATGTATTGATGAAATCCATATAATAAAATTATATGGTAATTGACTGTGTCTGATTCCAGTTCAGAAGAATGAATATTTTAAAATAACGATTATTTTAAAATAACGAATATTTTCAAATAATATTCAGTAAAAGATCAAAATATGATTTTGATGTCCGATTTGGGATAGACGGGAGTATATTTAAATATATAAAGCCGTGTTGATTAGATTAACACCATTTTGATGGGAATGATACTTATATCGATTTTATTCATTTTTATAATGAATATCGAAAAGGAATTGATTTCAAAATCTAATGTTTTGAAAATACTATCATTTATATATTGATGATATGGAATATTCAATTTTGATTTGTAATTGAATATGAAGTTGAAATCATTTTGAAAACGAATTTAAAACGATTTATAAAATACGTTTTAGATGGAAATCCAACTCCCAATATGTGACATTTGCAGTTTTGATTGTAGAGCCTAGTATTGGTGACATGATATATGGTACCCATGCCGTCTAGGATTGATACATTTATATTTGAAGTTGTTTTATACACTATGCCCTTATAATAGTATCAAATGATTTGTTTTAACGTACCAAGCATGTTCGACTATTATAAGGGAAAACCTTATCCCCCGGCTTGCGTTGCATTGTGTGATAGGACCTGGGTCTTATAATTGCCTCATTTTTTCAAAAAGCATTGTGCTGTTTTGTTATATGCACTGGTATTCTTGGGAGGAAACCCGTTCCGTGTTATACAGCGTGGTCCCTTGATATATCTGATTTAAAGTAAAGTTTTAAATAACTATTTTAGTTCACACACCAGTCACATGACTGACCTAGAGTTTATTGTTTTAACCTAAACTCTGGGTGCCCTTCTTTTCCACACGGGCAGCTTGTAGTTTTGGTTTTGCAGATTTATATTCACAGGATCCTGGTTTACAGCTGGAATGATATTCGGAAAGCTCTGATACCAAACTGAGATGACCCGAACTTCCTCTTCTCCTTGGAGATCGGGGAAGTTCGGGTCGTCTCACTTATTAGATTTGAAGTTGGTGTATGGGTCCACCTTCTCTAAAAGTGGTTTAGTCATAGCGATAATGGAGTAGGTTAGTTTACTGGAATGCCCACTTTCTCTAGGAGCATTGCAAGTGACAACCTAAGGACATATTTGGTATACTGGGATGTAGCATGCTATTTAATTAACCAATTGTCTAAGGTAAGTCTTAAGCGGCATAGGTCTTCCACTGTAATATCAGTTAAGTAGTAACATTGGCATCCACCGGAGGGGTCTTAAAAGGCTCTATGTGGATCTACCCTAAACCGGTACTAAGAGATGATATACTACTTCTCATATTAGTTGTGAGAATATATATATTTAAGAATGTTGACGTGCTAGGATGGGGTCTTAAGTGGCTAGGGTCTGCCTTAGGGTCATAAGAGATCATGAGAATCCACCCTTAATAAACATGCTAGAATGGGCCTTAAAGTGGCTGAGAATGTCCACCTCGTTGGGTCTTCACTCTAAATGCATCAATGAAGGTCTTAAGTGATTGATTTAGATATCCACCTCATTGGTTAAATTTCTTTGTATATGTGTGTACCTATGTGTTTCGTAGACATACTTTGATATATATATATATATATATATATATATATATATATCCCACTAAATGATAGGTGTAGTCTTTAAGAAAATATTGTTTTCAGTCACACAGGACTTTATGTTCTGACCCCTCTCCTTAACATATCCAACAGGTCAATAAGCGGGGTAGCGACTCAATGGACGAAACGATGACGGAGCCTGAAGAAGGCAATAAAAATATTATGTTATTATTAGCTATTATTGTTGTTTCGCTTATGGAAACTCTAAACTATGAACAATGATGATGTACAGTTATAAATAATTGTATTTGAAAATTTGTATCTAAGTCTATAACTTTTAGTATATAGTGCATCTTATCTTGGTATTATACTTTTTTTTTCGCTGTGTGAGAATCCATCACGTTATATATTCTGTTATTCTATGCAAATGTAAATCCTTATAGGAATCAATGACCCATTTGGAGTGGCTCTAAGTTTCTATGGGCCTTTTCTTGGTTGAAATTTAGGCCCACTCCGGACGGTTGTTACAAATCCAATTCCCAACGCAGTAGAAAACAAGCTAGATCGTGTTAGACAGTACACAAACAACCAATCTATGATCAAACCAACCTCGAACAATTCAAATCCAACCACAAAACAAGCAATATAATAAATCGATAATAATAAAATAAATCACATCAAGATTTATAGTGGTTCGACTAACAATTTGCTAGTGTTCATCCACTTTGAGAGAGAGCCTTTATTATCACGAAATGAGAAGAGCACAAGAGACTGATTACAATGATCCAATATTCACTAGAGAATATAAGTTTGCAAAGATTAGAATTGAAGTAACCCTTAGGATTTCCAAAACATAATTAATGGAGGACTAAATCCTAGATTTGATGAACTAATCGCCTTTGAAAACCCTCTTCTATCAAACCTGAGAAATAGCTTATATATTTGTGTAGAAATCCCAAGCAATTGACCACAATGCCCCTTGCTAATCCACAAAACAACACCTTCTTTCTAGGCCCAAAAAATAGCCCAGACCCATTTCAAACGTCTGAAATAATATTAAGGTTTCAATTTTGGCTTGAACCAAACGTCTAGATTTCTTACCAAACGTCTGAATGTCTTCCCAGACATCTGAGAAGAAATTCCAAGCGTTTGGATGACACTCCAGGAATATCCCCTGACTGATTTCAAACATCTGAAACAAATTTCAGGTGTTTGAAATTGTTGTCAGTCGAAAACTGTGCTGCCTTCTGCCCTATACCTCCAACATACGAGCTCCGATTTGCGAACGATCTTCTCCTACATGAAGCTACTTCCATCCTCTTTGATTTTACCATATGGTATCGCAAAATTTAACAATATGTTTATCATCTATCAAAATATATTTTTTAATAACAAAAATTACCATTTTTACAGTATTATTATATACCTGTTTTTATATCAAAACAAGTAATTGTACTTAGAGAATCCAGATGAAATCGAAATGAAACCATACTTTTTGGAAGTAACTATAAAATATTAGGAAGTAACTTGGAATTTTCTAGGAAGTTTGGACATTAGTTTATGAGTCGGCATCGACTCAACTTACGTGGGTAGGCATGGCAATGGGGCGGGGTGGGCACAGGTAGTATCCCCCCATCACCTGCCCCGTTAGGAAATTTTTTACCCCGTGCCCGCCCCATACCCGCATGGGTATCCATTAAACGAGTTTTAAATAAGTCGCGGGTATTCATGGGTATCCGAGGGTATCCATTATATTTTATTCAATTCCTTTTTTAACCGTCTATTGAAATTGTTTAAAAATATATCCAAAAAAAAAAAATTAGACCAGGAATGTAGTTTGGCAACATATTGATATAAACTAGTGAGGAGGAGTGAAGCAAGAACTTTTGCGGGATGAGTTAAATTGTTCAAAAAAACATGCGCACAAATATGCAAAAACCAACAACAATGATTTATGCATTGAGAAAAAACTCTCAATACGAGCACGGGTACCCACGGACACGGATATCTTACTATCCGTACTTGCCCCATTAATTAGTGGATATTAAAAAACCCGTTTATTTTATCCACGGGTACCCATTTAGTTATCTGTTTCATATCCATGATGGATTTTATCTGCGGGTAACCATGAGTATGGATTATTTTTCCATCCCTATTCGTGGGTCGTTACCAAATCATTGTTGCACATAATACGGGGTGTGACTCATCCCAATGTCTCTCCAACACATCTACATTGCACTTACGAAGTTTCATGTGATTTAGATAAGTACTGAATGCGTTATGGATAACTCATCTTCGAACTTGAATGAACTTGCATGACTCATAAAGATGGATGATCAAACTAACTTGAATGACTAAAGATTGGACAGATGAGTCAACATGAAAATAGAAGAGTGGGACAAGAATTAAAGTGCCAACTTTTTTATCTTCATGACTTAGCACCAAGTTATCATGAGGAGTCGGAATCAAGTCAAAATGGTAACTCAAATTGTAACACCCCTTATTTTTTTTAATATAATTAAAAATGAAATAAAATATATGAAAATATGCTTATGATAGGTAAATAATGGTGATGCATAAGGAGAATTAATTAATACATGGAAGAGAAGAAAAATTAGTTCGATAACGGCGTATGTAACGGAAAAGATAGTAAAATAAGGATAACTAATTCAAGAATCAGGAATTAGGTAAAATGGACATCACCATTCCATTCATCTCGGAAAAATACGCGAAATAGAGTCTGAGTTTTCGAAAATCGGAGTCCGTATGACCAAGATATGGCCAAAACAAGATTTCAGCAGACTTTCTGGCAGACTACCCGTGTCGACTGTAGTGTCGACACCCAAGTCGACCTGCCCCCCCCTGTGTCGACTGTAGTGTCGACTCCCCCCCTGTACAGGTCGACCTGGTCGGCCTGGGGTGGCCCAGAACCCATTTTTGAGGCCCGGGACGAGTTTTGATGGTCCGGTTGGGTTTTAGGGTTAATCCGATGGCTGAAATGAATTGCTACACCTATAAAATAACACCTAGACCTAGCCTAACTAACACAAATCACTCTTACACCTAAATGCTGCTGGAATCTCTCTTGAGCCATGGCCGCCGTCTCCAAATTAAAGCTTAAGCGTTCAAACTCAAGTCAAATCAAAGATCAATGCTTCTACAACAAATTCAAGAGGATAGATCAATGACACTGCAACTTTCTACGACAAATTCACTCCCTAATTCATTAGCCGTTCTCTGTAAGTTCTAGTTATTTTCAGGTTTAAATATTTAATTGTAATGTGGCCATGAAATAAAGTGGATTTGGATTTAAGTATGTGTATCGATTCAGATCTATTTCTGTTTCTTCTTGAATCTTGATCTTTGGACTTTTCTATCTTTACTCTCATGCTAAGTTCATGATCTATTCAGCCTGTTGTAAATCAATTTTCTTGATTCATGTTGATATTATTATCCAGTTGTAATCTTAATATGCCTGTGATGATGTTTTTCTCTCCGATCTTGTTTTGATGCAAAATTCTACCTTTCCCCTATTTATTTTCTTTTGATGAACCTAGGTCAATTTCGGACCTAGGCCTAAACTGCGATTTGCGTGCGATTGAATACGGGGGAAATATTGGGATATTGTCTTGTTGGATATATGTGTTTGATGGAATCGAAGGCATAATATGAAAACTGGATATTTGGGTATTATTGCCATTAACATGAAATTGGAATCTGGGTATTATCGTTATAATTAAAGTTCGCTAGCTTGGGTAAATTGGGGTAAACATGGAATACATGTAGTTTGGTTTGAAACTTGACCTATGAAAAATATGGCAAGAATATTGATATGTATAACTTGGCTAAAAATTTGACCTATGTAAATTGGGCATAGCTTTGTAAACATGTAAACTCTGAATCTTGACATATGTAAAAAGGCATGAAACTTCGTATATATGTAAATTGTCTAGGATTAGGCATATATAAATTGGCATGGATCTTGATATATGTGTAATTTGGCTAGAATTTGATATGTGTAAATTGGCATAAACTTGGCATACATGTAAACAGGCAAGAATTAGACATATGTAAACCAACTTGAATTGGGTACATATATTAATGGGCATGTAATTTGGAATGTGGGCGTATGTTAATTAACATGTAATTGTCGTGTTTAGCATAATCATGGTTAGTGACATTTAATTTGGTATGATTTACATACCAAAAATTATAAACATGATTTAAAGGGAAGGTGGGCCATAATAGTAAATGTTGATTAATGTAAATTATGGACATAAAGATAATTGGTAATTTTTAGGAAACTTGCCATAAATTAGTCATTAATCACATAAGTGATTTATGGCATAAAATGGTATTAATTATACCTAAATTAATGAGATTGATTGGAAACAAATTGGGCAGTAATTTGAATTTGAATAATTTACATAATTAATGTAAATTAGAAAATACGAATATGCTTAGCACGAGGTTGGATTGAGTTGTGATGTAAACCTGCCCGGACCCGCCGGGTTGTCCAGTAATCACAACAATACATATCCAATGTGGGAGGCTAAGCATTGGGCCCAATAAAGACCTGAGGTTAGACTGAGTTGTGGCGTAAGACAGCCCGGACCCGACCGGCACACCGGCAACCACAACAATATATGTCTAATGTGAGAGGTTGGTGCCCTAATAAGACAACTAGAGTTGAGCTAGGGTTGGTAGGGTTAAGTTAACTAGAACACTTAACCAATTTCAACATGTTAACTAAATTGGTGGGTAGGGTTAGGTTAATCTGGACACTTAACCAATTTAATAGGTTGACTACGGGAGTAGGTAAGGTTAAGCAAATGTTTAATCATTATAACATGATTAAACTGGACTAGAGAGTGAGGTTAAGTTAATGAGAACACTTAACTAATACAATGGGTTAATTAGACAAGTGGTTGTGGTTAAGTAGTAACACTTAACCAACATAACAGGACAAGCGGGTGGGCTAAGTTAACTTGAATAAGTTGATAACACTTAACCATTATAATATGACTAGTGGATGGGGTTAAGTTAACATGCACTTAACCAATCAGATGTGATGCGTGGTAGGGTTAAGTAACACACGGGGTTAAGTTAACAAGAAAATTCTTAACCAATGTAACCAGATAGACGAACGGGGTTAAGTTAATAAACCACACTTAACCAATCAAACATAATAAGCGAGAAAGGTTAAGTTAAATAAGGTAAACACTTGACCATGGTAACATAACGGGTAGGAGGGTTAAGTACATATCGGGTTGGTGGGTAATATTAGTAAATATAGGCCCACATACACTTAACCATTAAATACACATGCTTGAATCAGTAGCGGGGTTAAGTACACATCAGGGTTGGTGGGTAATATCAGAGAATATAGGCCCACAGACTTAACCATTAGAAAAACCTAGTAACGGGGACACATTTCAGCAGTAACCCACATTAGGTGTCAACGGAACCCTGAGCTAGGCAGGGTGGGGCACGATTACTGGGCTGATTATAAGAGGTCAAATTAGCGACGGTTGGTGCAGCAGTGCAGGTTCTAACGGAGTGCGGGGGTGCACACACTTCGGCGCAGAAAATTTAGCCACTGGGCATCAGTAGGTATAAAGCTGTGCATCTTGATTGTATCAGGGTTGCCACCATGGGACTTGATACACCCCAAGGTGGGACCAGCACAGGTATCTACAAGTAGGGGGCCGCGTGACACAAACGAGAACTAGGTCAAGTAGGGAGCCGATCGATAAGGTAGTAAGGGTGCATCGAATATATACATGGCCATTGGGGTGATCGAGGTGGAATCCTCATAATCGATGTACACCTGAAGGCTACCATAATTGCGGGGATTGGGATCACGTTGTAATTATTATATAACACGGGCTACTAGTTGGGACACAAGTAGGGGGTACGGATCCTTGTTACACAGGACACTAGTTGGGACACTAGTAGGAATACAGATCATTCAATGTAAGACACTTATGAGGATGCTAGTTAGGTGGTGCAGAGCAAATAGATATCGTTTTAATGGTAAAGCTTAGAAACCTTGCGATGTTATTCTTGATAGAAACCATGCGGTGGGATACTTGATAGGAATTATGGGATGTTATACTTGTTTCATCGTGCCCGAAGTTTATCTTGTTACCTTAGTTTATCTTGTTATCATAGTTTATCTTGATATCTTAGTTTATCTTGCCTACCTTGTTATCATGCTTATGTTTACTTTCAGTTTATTCATGCCATGTTATCTTTATCTATTTTTATGCTGAAAGTCACTAGGACTTACTCAGTCTTTCTGACTGACCCGTTTTGTTTCGCCTCTTTTTCTTCCGTTCCCCCCGGTTCACAGGGTGGGAATACAGCTTAGTTCGGACCTTACCAAGCTCCAAGGCTCTTTCATGTATGGCTTGGATTTCTCTTGGCTATGGCTTGCTTTGCTTTATTGGGGAATACTGCAGTTTGTTTTTATGCTTCTTTGTTTTTGAGCAAGACAGATATTTTAACTATGAAATTGGGTATTGGAAGTTGATGGGCTTTTATTGTAAACATTTATATTTAATAAATGATTTGAAGTACTTCCACTTTATTTTCCGCAGTTTTATATATGTCTGTCTTGTAATATTTCTGTTCCAGTACCCATAATACTCCATTGAAGTTAAGGCATTCCCTTTGTGAGTGACCTTAACAGATGTGGGGTGTTACATTTGGTATCAGAGCAGAAGGTTACCAGACTGGGCAAAAGTTTTCAAAAACCTTCTGAAAACTAGTTTTCAAAACGTTTACAAAGAAGCAAATTTTCAAGAAAACTTTGTTTTAGTTAAAAGGCATATTCCCCAAAGCCGTATGCACTATCTTTTGATCCTCTCTTGAAATCTCTTCTCTCTCTTTTCACCATAGTTTAGTAGGCATCCGACACATGCCGGAGGGCAAAGGAGTGCCCAACCTCCGTCTGTAGCCATGGTAGTTCCATCAGCGTCTAATCTTATTTCAAGTTGGGTAGAGTGCCGTGCGTTGGAGGTAGCTTCAAAAGACTTGTCAACAAACTATACAAGGACAGTAAGAACAAGGAACTAGTTGTTATAGCTTAATCCACGAAGGAGGAAAAAGGTGAAAGGAAAGAGGCCTAAGTGAAAGAATAGAAAAACCCATGACAAGAGAGAGTATCTTTAGTGAGAAGGGACATGCAGTTAAGTATTATAGGACAAGGGCAAGGGACAAGATCGTCGAGAGGGCAATTGAATGCTCTCACTACTAGCGTACCTAAGAGAGTGGTAACGTTTCTGTTAAAAGTTTAGCTTATTCCTTTCTATCATCCCACTAGAACTTTGTTTTTGTACATCGCATCCTTTTAGTTCTGCTTCGAAAGTTGAGTCTCTGCACCTTAGTACTAGCATAATAGAGGATCTCATTTTTGTCTCAAGTCCTGTTGGGGAAATCGGCTCATTTATTCATGACTTGTTTGGATTTGAGAATGTCTATGCTAAGTGTTGAATCTAGAAGTAATGTTTATGTTTTGGGCTATGGGTTGATTCTAGCGATGGAGTGGTTATCCAGTAAGGGTGACCTTCTCGGTTTTGAAAAATGGGGTAGTTAGACTCTTGACATGCCTCGGTAATATCCTCGAAGTCGCATGTAACCTTTAGGGTTCTATCATGATTTGTTACCTAGAATCTCTTGACACATTTATCGGTAATTTGTAATCCGCTCGAGTAGTGTTCGCCACTAAGGCGGATGGGTCATTTCGCTTATGCATGAGTTGTAGAGAATCACCTTAGTAAGTACATTTGGCAGCATGGTTGGCATTTATTTTCAAGAGATAGTTCTTCTACGTGGAATACCTGATAGTAAGTGGACGAGATCCAAGATTCACTAGTGAATTTTTGGAGAGCTTGCATGAAACCATGAGTACGCCGTTATGTTTGAGCCGAGTATACTAGAAGTAGAGTAAGTGAAAGAGGAACGAGAGGCAACGGTGAAATAGGATCCAACTCATATTTTGGAAACAAGAATTAAGAAGCTACGAAATTGTGAAGTTAAAGACGGACAAAGCACAATGGAGTTAAGCTCAAGGAAATGCGACTTAGAAGATTGAAGACTAGATTCGTGCTTCGTATCTCTTCTTAAGAGTATATCCTTGATCCCTCTCTTCCTGTGGAGCTTACTTGCATGCTATCTTTTGTGTATATCCTCTCGGTCCCATTCTCAATCCAATTTCTGTTGCAAACCCCATAGGGAGTATGACTCATCTGTTAGTAACACATGTTGGGGCTTGAGGGTGTTCGTTGGTTTGACTAAACTTTTTGGGTTTTATAGGATACGGGTTGGTCTTAGGAAGGGATTCCCTTGTGACCTAAAAGGAGTCCATCATGCTTAGTTTCCTAGAATCATATATATTGGTTGGGATGAGTAATTCTTCGGGTGTCGGTCTGATGTTGATTTCGGTCTTCGGGGCTGATGCTTAGAGAGTTCTTCTCCTAATCAATATATATGTGGCATAGGTTTCCAGTTTTGACATTGCCTAATGGGCACAAAGTTTTTACTTGCTTCTATCATTCGACTATACCTTTAGATAGGAACAATTGGGTGTAAACATGTGTTTGAGACATGTTATGATTGATGGTTGCAAGTGGCTGCAAGTGGTTGCTAGTGGTTGCTCGTGGATGCATTTACACACATTAGGCACTAGATTGGCTCAGTCACCTTTCATATTGCATATGCATGAGTGTTTATACTTGTTTATGGATGAAATTGAATGTGTTATTATGTGAATGTTGCATATGGATGGATGCTTGTGCACACATATAGTGTTCATGTGACTAGGACTATTTGCATACATGTTGGACTCATGGCACTAAACATATTTTGCATTTAGAAGATCAATCAGGCCTGATCATTTGCATTAGACAAGGAACATATACACACACTTCTTGCATATGTTCATATAGCATTAGAAATCTCTTAAGGACAATGAATGCCCGTGATTGATGATTGAGTAGATGGATGATGGATGGTAGGACACATTCTTCTTAACTTGAAGATTTCGGGGACGAAATCCTTTAAGGAGGGGAGAATGTAACACCCCGTATTTTTTTTAATATAATTAAAAATGAAATAAAATATATGAAAATATGCTTATGATAGGTAAATAATGGTGATGCATAAGGATAATTAATTAATACATGGAAGAGAAGAAAAATTAGTTCGATAACAGCGTATGTAACGGAAAAGATAGTAAAATAAGGATAACTAATTCAAGAATCATGAATTAGGTAAAATGGACATCACCATTCCGTTCCTCTCGGAAAAATACGTGAAATAGAGTCTGAGTTTTCGAAAATCGGAGTCCGTATGACCAAGATATGGCCAAAACAAGATTTCAGCAGACTTTCTGGCAGACTACCCGTGTCGACTGTAGTGTCGACACCCAAGTCGACCTGCCCCCCCTGTGTCGACTGTAGTGTCGACTCCCCCCTGTACAGGTCGACCTGGTCGGCCTGGGGTGGCCCAGAACCCATTTTTGAGGCCCGGGACGAGTTTTGATGGTCCGGATGGGTTTTAGGGTTAATCAGATGGCTGAAATGAATTGCTACACCTATAAAATAACACCTAGACCTAGCCTAACTCACACAAATCACTCTTACACCTAAATGCTGCTGGAATCTCTCTTGAGCCATGGCCGCCGTCTCCAAATTAAAGCTTAAGCGTTCAAACTCAAATCAAATCAAAGATCAATGCTTCTACAACAAATTCAAGAGGATAGATCAATGACACTGCAACTTTCTACGACAAATTCACTCCCTAATTCATTAGCCGTTCTCTGTAAGTTCTAGTTATTTTCAGGTTTAAATATTTAATTATAATATGGCCATGAAATAAAGTTGATTTGGATTTAAGTATGTGTATCGATTCAGATCTATTTCTGTTTCTTCTTGAATCTTGATCTTTGGACTTTTCTATCTTTACTCTCATGCTAAGTTCATGATCTATTCAGCCTGTTGTAAATCAATTTTCTTGATTCATGTTGATATTATTATCCAGTTGTAATCTTAATATGCCTATGATGATGTTTTTCTCTCCGATCTTGTTTTGATGCAAAATTCTACCTTTCCCCTATTTATTTTCTTTTGATGAACCTAGGTCAATTTCGGACCTAGGCCTAAACTGCGATTTGCGTGCGATTGAATACGGAGGAAATATTGGGATATTGTCTTGTTGGATATATGTGTTTGATGGAATCGAAGGCATAATATGAAAACTGGATATTTGGGTATTATTGCCATTAACATGAAATTGGAATCTGGGTATTATCGTTATAATTAAAGTTCGCTAGCTTGGGTACATTGGGGTAAACATGGAATACATGTAGTTTGGTTTGAAACTTGACCTATGAAAAATATGGCAAGAATATTGATATGTAATACTTGGCTAAAAATTTGACCTATGTAAATTGGGCATAGCTTTGTAAACATGTAAACTCTGAATCTTGACATATGTAAAAAGGCATGAAACTTCGTATATATGTAAATTGTCTAGGATTAGGCATATATAAATTGGCATGGATCTTGATATATGTGTAATTTGCCTAGAATTTGATATGTGTAAATTGGCATAAACTTGGCATACATGTAAACAGGCAAGAATTAGACATATGTAAACCAACTAGAATTGGGTACATATATTAATGGGCATGTAATTTGGAATGTGGGCGTATGTTAATTAACATGTAATTGTCGTGTTTAGCATAATCATGGTTAGTGACATTTAATTTGGTATGATTTACATACCAAAAATTATAAACATGATTTAAAGGGAAGGTGGGCCATAATAGTAAATGTTGATTAATGTAAATTATGGACATAAAGATAATTGGTAATTTTTAGGAAACTTGCCATAAATTAGTCATTAATCACATAAGTGATTTATGGCATAAAATGGTATTAATTATATACCTAAATTAATGAGATTGATTGGAAACAAATTGGGCAGTAATTTGAATTTGAATAATTTACATAATTAATGTAAATTAGAAAATACGAATATGCTTAGCACGAGGTTGGATTGAGTTGTGATGTAAACCTGCCCGGACCCGCCCGGCTGTCCAGTAATCACAACAATACCTATCCAATGTAGGAGGCTAAGCATTGGGCCCAATAAAGACCCGAGGTTAGACTGAGTTGTGGCGTAAGACTGTCCGGACCCGACCGGCACACCGGCAGCCACAACAATATCTGTCTAATGTGAGAGGTTGGTGCCCTAATAAGACAACTAGAGCTGAGCTAGGGTTGGTAGGGTTAAGTTAACTAGAACACTTAACCAATTTCAACATGTTAACTAAATTGGTGGGTAGGGTTAGGTTAATCTGGACACTTAACCAATTTAATATGGTTACTACGGGAGTAGGTAAGGTTAAGCAAATGTTTAACCATTATAACATGATTAAACTAGACTAGAGAGTGAGGTTAAGTTAATGAGAACACTTAACTAATACAATGGGTTAATTAGACAAGTGGTTGCGGTTAAGTAGTAACACTTAACCAACATAACAGGACAAGCGGGTGGGCTAAGTTAACTTGAATAAGTTGATAACACTTAACCATTATAATATGACTAGTGGATGGGGTTAAGTTAACATGCACTTAACCAATCTGATGTGATGCGTGGTAGGGTTAAGTAACACACGGGGTTAAGTTAACAAGAAAATTCTTAACCAATGTAACAACCCGAAATTTAACAACGTGTTAAAAACAAGAATCAAGGCAGAATTAAAATATAAAATCTGAATCAGGAGAAACAGGCTGTGCCATTGCGTTCCTCTCGGAAAAATATGCGAAATAGAGTCCGAGTTTTTGAGAATCGGAGTCCGTATGACCCAGTTATGGCCCGTCAAAGTTTTCAGAAAATTTCAAGCTCAAAAACAGTTCAAATTTGAATTCAGAATTCAAATTCAGCCAAGCAGGGCAGGCGGGAAAATTCCCGCCACCATCAAGTCGACTGGGGAGTCGACTTGGAAGTCGACATACACCAGGTGCTGTCGACTGCCCAGTCGACACCCCTGTCGACTTGGGTGGTCGGCCAGTTTGGCCTGGGTGCACCTGACTTGTTCCTCAAGACATGCTTTATGGGCCTGTGACAGATTTTGAGGGCTCAGATCTATCCTAGGGTTAATCTAAGGGCCTAAACTACTCCTAATCTCTATAAAAACACCCCTAAGCCTACCTTAAACCCTCACAAATCACTCTTGCCACGAAGTGCCGCCCAAATGCCAAGTGATCATGGCCTCCATCTCTAACTCCAAGGGCTTATGCATTCAAATCAGATCCGAATCAAAGGTGCTAGCTTGCTACACCAAATCAAGGGAGTGGATCAACGTTGCTACGCAAATTTTATGACGATTCTTCAACAAAGGAGCCACCTTTCTTCGTCAAGACGATGCATGATCCTTCCCTAAGCCTCGCTATGTAAGTTCTAGCTACTTGTAGATTCTAACGGTGGTTCTAATGTGACATGGGATAAAATGCGATGAAACATAAGTATGCTAGCCTATATGAACCTTGCCATACCTCTTTTGCTTGAACCTATGACTTTGGGCTATGCTAAGTGACTAAATCATGCCACTTATGTTATGTTTAACCTAGTTTATCTTGCAAGTTTGAATCTTTGTCTATGGAATGTTAGCATGAACCTTTGGGAACCATTTGACTTGTGAAACATTGGCAAAGACTTGACTTTGGGGCTTATGCAAGTAAATGAACCCAAAACCCCTTATGTTATCATGCATGTTTGTGGCCAAATTCCATCATGATACTATGCATGTTTGTGGCCAAATCCCCTTATGATACTATGCATGTTTGTGGCCAAATTCCCTTATGATACTATGCATGTTTGTGGTCAAATTCCCTTATGATACTATGCATATTTGTGGCCAACCCCTTTTTGACATCGTGCATGTTTTGAGGCAAATATGTAGCATAGTATCCTTACTATGTTGACTCGCTTTTACTTGGGTTGGAAACACGATTTGGGGGTAGGTTAGACGAGCGTGATTATGACATGATAATTTGACATGGGATCTCATGAAAATATGACACTCATGATACACCTAAATGTGGACATGGCATGTGGGGGTAAACATGGGACTTGAAACTAGACACGTATGGGTTGTAAGTGTAATATGACACTAGACCAAACATGAAGGTGGTCAACTCGAGGTTGGGTTGAGTTTGTAGCATAAATCTACCCGGACCCACCCGGCTTAACTAGTGGCTACAAACAATAGGACCCAATGTGAGTAGTTGGTCACATAGCACTTAAAACCCGAGGTTAGACTAGGTTGTGGTGTAAATCTACCCGGACCCGCCCGGTTTAACTAGTAACCACAACAAAGTCTAATGTGAGAGGTTGGGGTGCATTAATCTAATTAATGCCACATGAAAAGGTTAAGTAATATTGACTAATGACACTTAACTGATATGACACGAATGGGTAGGTTAAGTGAAACCGGACTTGGTTTCTTAATGACACTTAACCATATAAGACAATTAGGGGATGGGGTTATGTAATTTACACTTAACTAATCCGACTTGGTAATTAGATGAGGTTAAGTAACTTAGACTTAACTAATCTAAACACGGTAATTAGATGGGGTTAAGTAACTTAGACTTAACTAATCTAAACACGGTAATTAGATGGGGTTAAGTAACCTTCACTTAACTAATCTAAGCATGGTAATTCGATGGGGTTAAGTTAAACACTTAACCAATCTAAACTTGGTAATTCAATGAGGTTAAGTAACCAATACTTAACCAACTTAACATGATAATTTAATGAGGTTAAGTAACTTATACTTAACCAATTATACATGATGATTTGATGAGGTTAAGTAACCTATACTTAACCAATCTAATATGCGGACCTGATAGGGTTAAGTCACAAGACCTTTTAAATATACTTAACCATTGTAATACGATTAGTGGATGGGGTTAAGCTAACCCATACTTAACCAATCCGACTCGATAATCTGATGGGATTAAGATAATCTATGCTTAATCAATCTAACACGATAATCCGATAGGGTTAAGACAAACAAATACTTAACCAATTTGACTTGATAGGGTTAAGTCATGAGCTTCTTCGTATACTTAACCAACTTGTAGGGCTAAGCCTTGAACTTAAATACTTAGCCAATTTTGACATGATTCGTAGGCGGGTTAAGTCATGAACTTGAATGACAACACTTAACCCATTAGACAAAACCCTAGCTTAGGGGACTAGGTTGAAAATCGTAGTTAACAAGGGTAGCGGGAAGAGAAGCTAAGTGGTAAACCTTAGTTAAGGATAACTAAGTAATAATTCTTAGTCAATGCAACTGGACCAGTTCACAGATAGATGAGTAACCCGATACGGTAGGTCATCGCTCGAACACACATGGAGGAGCGAATTATCTGACTTATATAAAGGCTCCAACGAACTGGGTGACGAAGCGGTAGCTTCGGGGGACGTGAGGGTACTCTTGGTATCCCTCTGTGAGGTGGCAGATGGTCCATGAAACCTGGCCTCACAGAGGTTAAGGTCTGCGGTAGAAGAGCCAAGAGTATGCCTTGGTTGCTATGCGAGCGACCTAAAGACTGGGATGGATTAGCGTGGAGTCGACGATACTTGTTTTTGCCCTGGATAGCACGTCGTCGACTACCTACCATCTTTAGTCAACCGTGTACGAACGGAAAGGCAGAGAACTCCCAACAGACCATGTTCTTGCTATCGAGTCATGGGTGAGGTTGGCCAATAGGAAAGTGGGGCATAGTGGGGCCGGAGTATAGTTCTCGTGCATGATTTTTCTTGGATTGCCTTTCAGTAGTTGAGGGAGGGGTCACGTGGGACCATAGCCACGAATACAAAAACAGACCTTGATATCTGCCCCGGCAGATGACTTAAAGCTCCCGACCGAGTTCCGTATTTCTTGATTTGCCCTGGCACGGAACTCGGATGGCACATTGAGATACATGTGCGTCTAGACATGGAAAACGATTCACGATACATACATGGGATAAAGGGCGTGGTTGACGGGTGGCATAATCCCTAGTGGCCCTAGGTGGCTTGAACCCAAACCGCGACACGGAAACGTTCATTAGGTAGCATAATCCCTAGTGGTCCTAGGTGGCATAAATCCTAAGTGAACACGCGATAGTTCATGGTAAGAAAACATAACCAGATCAAGGGTAGCAGTCCAAAACAACATCAAGGATATAATGGTACTACATTGAGGTGGTATAGATTTACATGGGAAAGTCCGTACGGCCTACGGCAAAGGACTGAACTTATACATGGAAAGAAACATACGAGTTGGGAAAACCTACATATGCTGTATATTAGGTTGACATGGACCATTACATGACATTGGGAAAGGGACATTCATAGTTGATACATGATGCGGGTTGGGATACTAGTACGAGAGGTGCAGAGCAAATATACATGATAAATATCTTGGGATGTTATACATGATAGATACCGTGGGATGTTATACATGATAGATACCTTGGGATAGTATACTTGATAGAAACCTGACGATGTGATACCTTGATTTATCTTGACACCGTAGTTTATCATGATATCATAGTTTATCTTGCTACAGTAGTTCATCCGGTTATCTTGGTTTAGCTTATCTATCTTGTCGTCATCCTTATGTTTACTTTCAGTTTATGCATGTCATGTTACCTTTACCTGTTTTTATACTGGAAGTAGATAGGACTTACCAGTCTTTATGACTGACCCCGTTTGCTTTCGCCTCTTTGTCTTCCGTTTCCCCCCCAGGTTTTCAGGGAGGAAATGCTGTTGTTTAGTTCGGACCTCTTACGCTTGAAGGTCATCGTGTATACCTTAGTCTTCTCTTGGCTATGGCTGCTTCACCGCTTTATTTTGGGGAATAATTTATGAAAAAGTTTTATGCTTCTTTACTATTGCAAGGCAGGTTTTGATGTATTCTGATGAAAAAGGCTTTAGACCTTATTTTATAAGGTAATGAAATTTGTTTTACTTCCGCTGTTTTATATATGTTCTGTCTTGTAATATTTCTGTGCATGTTTACCTCGATAATACTTCACCAAACCTAGTGCATTCCCTTTGTGAGTGACCCTAGCGGAGGTGGGGTGTTACATTTGGTATCAGAGCAGAAGGTTACCAGACTGGGCAAAAGTTTTTAAAACCTTCTGAAAACTATTTGAGAAACCGTTTACAAAGAAGCATTTTTCAAGAAAAGTTTTTAAAGGCTATTCCCCAAAAGCCATTAGCACTATCCTTTATTTCCTTGATTGAATCTCTTTTCCTTTCTTTCCTCCATCTGTAGTCACAGTAGTTTTAACTGCGGCTAATCCTTGTCTAGCTACGAAGTGTTTTCCGTGAGATGGAGGTGGTTCTCGAGAGGCCTGTTACCGTGTTACAAGGAAGGGTAATAAGAGCAAGGATAAGGGACACGGACGTAAGGATAAGCAACTTGCTGATATGGCTTGATCCACAAAGGAAGATAAGGACAAGATCAGCGAGAGGGCAATTGTATGCTCTCATTTCTAGCGTACCCAAGAGGAATGGTACCGTATCTGTTAAAGGCTTAGCCTTTCTTTTTCTATCGTTCTGTCTAGACTTTGTTTTGATCATCGCATCATTTAAGTCTGCCTCGATAGTTAAGTCTCTGCACCTTAGTACTAGCATGGTAGAAGATCCCACTTTAGTCCCAAAATCTGGTTGGAGAGTCGGTCCATTTATTCATGACTTGTTTGGAATTGAGAGTGTAAATGCCAAGTGTTGAGATTAGAAGCAATGCTCTATTGTTGAGCTATGGATGGATTCTAGGGATGAAGTGGTTATCCAGTAAGGGATGCCATTCTCGGTTTTGAAAGGAGGGTAGTTAAACTCTTAACTTGCCTTGGTAATACCCTCGAAGTCTCGTGTAACCTTTTGGGTTCTATCATGGTTAGTTACCTAGAATCTCTTGATGCATTTATCGGAAATCTCTGATCCAATCGAGTAACGTTCGCCAATAAGACGGATGGTTCATTCCGCTTGAGCAGGGGTTATAGGAATCACCCTAGTAAGTGCACGTGGTAACATGGATTGGCATCGGTAAACGAGATCCAGAATTCACTAGTGAATTTTGGAGAGCTTGCATGAGTATGCAGATATGGTTGAGCCAAGTATACTAGGGAAAGAATAAGTGAAAGTGAAACGAGAGGCGACAGTGAAATGAGTTCCAACTCATACCTTGGAAATAGGAATCAAGGAGCTACGAAATCATGAAGTCAAAGGCAGTCAGGGCACAATGGAATCAAGCTCATCGAAATGCGGCTTAGACGCGCGCATCATGTCTCTTTTTAAGAGTATATCTTTGATCCTTGGTTCACCTGTAGAGCTTACTTGCATGCTATCGCTTGGTGGATATCCTCTCGGTCCTGTTTCTGTTACAAACCCCGTAAGGAGTTTGCCTTGTTTATCTCCTCGATCTTATCTTGGGAACCTTAGATAGAACTCTATGGATGTAAACATGTATTTGAAACATGTTATGATTGATATGGTTGCAAATGGTTGCAAGTGGTTGCTCGTGGATGCGCGAATACACATTAGATACTAGATTGACGCGGTCACGTTTCATGTTGCATATGCACGAGTATTTATACTTGTTTATGGATGAAATTGAATGTGTTGTCATGCGGATGTTGCATATGAATGAATGGTTGTGCACGCATATAGTGTTTATATGACTAGGACTATTTGCATACATGTTGGATTCATGACACTAAACATACTTTGCATTAGAAAGATCATTCAGGCCTGATCATTAGCATTAGCTAAGGAGCATATACACACACGTTTTGCATATGTTCATACGGCATTAGAAATCGTCTAAGGACAATGGTTGTCTGTGGATGATATTTTGAGTAGATGGATGATGGATGGTAGGATACGTTCTTCCTGACTTGGAGATTTCGGGGACGAAATCCTTAAAGGAGGGGAGAATGTAACAACCCGAAATTTAACAACGTGTTAAAAACAAGAATCAAGGCAGAATTAAAATATAAAATCTGAATCAGGAGAAACGGGCTGTGCCATTGCGTTCGTCTCGGAAAAATACGCGAAATAGAGTCCGGGTTTTCGAGAATCAGAGTCCGTATGACCCAGTTATGGCCCGTCAAAGTTTTCAGAAAATTTCAAGCTCAAAAACAGTTCAAATTTGAATTCAGAATTCAAATTCAGCTAAGCAGGGCAGGCGGGAAAATTCCCGCCACCACCAAGTCGACCGGGGAGTCGACTTGGGAGTCGACACACCCCAGGTGGTGTCGACTGCCCAGTCGACACCCCTGTCGACTTGGGTGGTCGGCCAGTTTGGCCTGGGTGCACCTGACTTGTTCCTCAAGACATGCTTTATGGGCCTGTGACGGATTTTGAGGGCTCAGATCTATCCTAGGGTTAATCTAAGGGCCTAAACTACTCCTAATCTCTATAAAAACACCCCTAAGCCTACCCTAAACCCTCACAAATCACTCTTGCCACGAAGTGCCGCCCAAATGCCAAGTGATCATGGCCTCCATCTCTAACTCCAAGGGCTTATGCATTCAAATCGGATCCGAATCAAAGGTGCTAGCTTGCTACACCAAATCAAGGGAGTGGATCAACGTTGCTACGCAAATTTCATGACGATTCTTCAACAAAGGAGCCACCTTTCTTCGTCAAGACGATGCATGATCCTTCCCTAAGCCTCGCTATGTAAGTTCTAGCTACTTGTAGATTCTAACGGTGGTTCTAATGTGACATGGGATAAAATGCGATGAAACATAAGTATGCTAGCCTATATGAACCTTGTCATGCCTCTTTTGCTTGAACCTATGACTTTGGGCTATGCTTAGTGACTAAATCATGCCACTTATGTTATGTTTAACCTAGTTTATCTTGCAAGTTTGAATCTTTGTCTATGGAATGTTAGCATGAACCTTTGGGAACCATTTGACTTGTGAAACATTGGCAAAGACTTGACTTTGGGGCTTATGCATGTAAATGAACCCAAAACCCCTTATGTTATCATGCATGTTTGTGGCCAAATTCCCTCATGATACTATGCATGTTTGTGGCCAAATCCCCTTATGATACTATGCATGTTTGTGGCCAAATTCCCTTATGATACTATGCATGTTTATGGTCAAATTCCCTTATGATACTATGCATATTTGTGGCCAACCCCTTTTTGACATCGTACATGTTTTGAGGCAAATATGTAGCATAGTATCCTTACTATGTTGACTCGCTTTTACTTGGGTTGGAAACACGATTTGGGGGTAGGTTAGACGAGCGTGATTATGACATGATAATTTGACATGGGATCTCATGAAAATATGACACTCATGATACACCTAAATGTGGACATGGCATGTGGGGTAAACATGGGACTTGAAACTAGACACGTATGGGTTGTAAGTGTAATATGACACTAGACCAAACATGAAGGTGGCCAACTCGAGGTTGGGTTGAGTTTGTAGCATAAATCTACCCGGACCCGCCCGGCTTAACTAGTGGCTACAAACAATAGGACCCAATGTGAGTAGTTGGTCACATAGCACTTAAAACCCGAGGTTAGACTAGGTTGTGGTGTAAATCTGCCCAGACCCGCCCGGCTTAACTAGTAACCACAACAAAGTCTAATGTGAGAGGTTGGGGTGCATTAATCTAATTAATGCCACATGAAAAGGTTAAGTAATTTTGACTAATGACACTTAACCGATATGAAACGAATGGGTAGGTTAAGTGAAACCGGACTTGGTTTCTTAATGACACTTAACCATATAAGACAATTAGGGGATGGGGTTAAGTAATTTACACTTAACTAATCCGACTTGGTAATTAGATGGGGTTAAGTAACTTAGACTTAACTAATCTAAACACGGTAATTAGATGGGGTTAAGTAACTTAGACTTACCTAATCTAAACACGGTAATTAGATGGGGTTAAGTAACCTTCACTTAACTAATCTAAGCACGGTAATTCGATGGGGTTAAGTTAAACACTTAACCAATCTAAACTTGGTAATTCAATGAGGTTAAGTAACCAATACTTAACCAACTTAACATGATAATTTAATGGGGTTAAGTAACTTTTACTTAACCAATTATACATGATGATTTGATGAGGTTAAGTAACCTATACTTAACCAATCTAATATGCGGACCTGATAGGGTTAAGTCACAAGACCTTTTAAATATACTTAACCATTGTAATACGATTAGTGGATGGGGTTAAGCTAACCCATACTTAACCAATCCGACTCGATAATCTGATGGGATTAAGATAATCTATGCTTAATCAATCTAACACGATAATCCGATAGGGTTAAGACAAACAAATACTTAACCAATTTGACTTGATAGGGTTAACTCATGAGCTTCTTGGTATACTTAACCAACTTGTAGCGCTAAGCCTTGAACTTAAATACTTAGCCAATCTTGACATGATTCGTAGGCGGGTTAAGTCATGAACTTGAATGACAACACTTAACCCATTAGACAAAACCCTAGCTCAGGGGACTAGGTTGAAAATCGTAGTTAACAAGGGTAGCGGGAAGAGAAGCTAAGTGGTAAACCTTAGTTAAGGATAACTAAGTAATAATTCTTAGTCAAGGAAACTGGACCAGTTCACAGATAGATGAGTAACCCGATACGGTAGGTCATCGCTCGAACACACGTGGAGGAGCGAATTATCTGACTTATATAAAGACTCCAACGAACTGGGTGACGAAGCGGTAGCTTCGGGGGACGTGAGGGTACTCTTGGTATCCCTCTGTGAGGTGGCAGATGGTCCATGAAACCTGGCCTCACAGAGGTTAAGGTCTGCGGTATAAGAGCCAAGAGTATGCCTTGGTTGCTATGCGAGCGACCTAAAGACTGGGATGGATTAGCGTGGAGTCGACGATACTTGTTTTTGCCCTGGATAGCACGTCGCCGACTACCTACCATCTTTAGTCAATCGTGTACGAACGGAAAGGCAGAGAACTTCCAACAGACCATGTTCTTGCTATCGAGTCATGGGTGAGGTTGGCCAATAGGAAAGTGGGGCATAGTGGGGCCGGAGTATAGTTCTCGTATATGAATTTTCTTGGATTGCCTTTCAGTAGTTGAGGGAGGGGTCACGTGGGACCATAGCCACGAATACAAAAACAGACCTTGATATCTGCACCGGCAGATGACTTAAAGCTCCCGATCGAGTTCCGTATTTCTTGATTTGCCCTGGCACGGAACTCGGATGGCACATTGAGATACATGTGCGTCTAGACATGGAAAACGATTCACGATACATACATGGGATAAAGGGCGTGGTTGACGGGTGGCATAATCCCTAGTGGCCCTAGGTGGCTTGAACCCAAACCGCGACACGGAAACGTTCATTAGGTAGCATAATCCCTAATGGTCCTAGGTGGCATAAATCCTAAGTGAACACGCGATAGTTCATGGTAAGAAAACATAACCAGATCAAGGGTAGCAGTCCAGAACAACATCAAGGATATAATGGTACTACATTGAGGTGGTATAGATTTACATGGGAAAGTCCGTACGGCCTACGGCAAAGGACTGAACTTATACATGGAAAGAAACATACGAGTTGGGAAAACCTACATATGCTGTATATTAGGTTGACATGGACCATTACATGACATTGGGAAAGGGACATTCATAGTTGATACATGACGCGGGTTGGGATACTAGTACGAGAGGTGCAGAGCAAATATACATGATAAATATCTTGGGATGTTATACATGATAGATACCGTGGGATGTTATACATGATAGATACCTTGGGATAGTATACTTGATAGAAACCTGACGATGTGATACCTTGATTTATCTTGACACCGTAGTTTATCATGATATCATAGTTTATCTTGCTACAGTAGTTCATCCGGTTATCTTGGTTTAGCTTATCTATCTTGTCGTCATCCTTATGTTTACTTTCAGTTTATGCATGTCATGTTACCTTTACCTGTTTTTATACTGGAAGTAGATAGGACTTACCAGTCTTTATGACTGACCCCGTTTGCTTTCGCCTCTTTGTCTTCCGTTTCCCCCCCAGGTTTTCAGGGAGGAAATGCTGTTGTTTAGTTCGGACCTCTTACGCTTGAAGGTCATCGTGTATACCTTGGTCTTCTCTTGGCTATGGCTGCTTCACCGCTTTATTTTGGGGAATAATTTATGAAAAAGTTTTATGCTTCTTTACTATTGCAAGGCAGGTTTTGATGTATTCTGATGAAAAAGGCTTTAGACCTTATTTTATAAGGTAATGAAATTTGTTTTACTTCCGCTGTTTTATATATGTTCTGTCTTGTAATATTTCTGTGCATGTTTACCTCGATAATACTTCACCAAACCTACTGCATTCCCTTTGTGAGTGACCCTAGCGGAGGTGGGGTGTTACAACCAATGTAACCAGATAGACGAACGGGGTTAAGTTAATAAACCACACTTAACCAATCAAACATAATAAGCGAGAAAGGTCAAGTTAACTAAGGTAAACACTTGACCATGGTAACATAACGGGTAGGAGGGTTAAGTACATATCGGGTTGGTGGGTAATATTAGTAAATATAGGCCCACATACACTTAACGATTAAATACACATGCTTGAATCAGTAGCGGGGTTAAGTACACATCAGAGTTGGTGGGTAATATCAGAGAATATAGGCTTACAGACTTAACCATTAGAAAAACCTAGTAACGGGGACCCATTTCAGCAGTAACCCATATTAGATATCAACGGAACCCTGAGCTAGGAAGGGTGGGGCACGATTACTGGGCTGATTATAAGAGGTCAAATTAGCGGCGGTTGGTGCAGCAGTGCAGGTTCTAACGGAGTGCGGGCGTGCACACACTTCGGCGCAGAAAATTTAACCACTGGACATCAGTAGGTATAAAGCTGTGCATCTTGATTGTGTCAGGGTTGCCACCATGGGACTTGATACACCCCATGGTGGGACCAGCACAGGTATCTACAAGTAGGGGGCCGCGTGACACAAACGAGAACTAGGTCAAGTAGGGAGCCGATCGATAAGGTAGTAAGGGTGCATCGAATATATACATGGCCATTGGGGTGATCGAGGTGGAATCCTCGTAATCGATGTACACCTGAAGGCTACCATAATTGCGGGGATTGGGATCACGTTGTAATTATTATATAACACGGGCTACTAGTTGGGGCACAAGTAGGGGGTACGGATCCTTGTTACTTAAGACACTAGTTGGGACACTAGTAGGAATACGGATCATTCAATGTAAGACACTTATGAGGATGCTAGTTAGGTGGTGCAGAGCAAATAGATATCGTTTTAATGGTAAAGCTTAGAAACCTTGCGATGTTATTCTTGATAGAAACCATGCGGTGGGATACTTGATAGGAATTATGGGATGTTATACTTGTTTCATCGTGCCCGAAGTTTATCTTGTTACCTTAGTTTATCTTGTTATCATAGTTTATCTTGATATCTTAGTTTATCTTGCCTACCTTGTTATCATGCTTATGTTTACTTTCAGTTTATTCATGCCATGTTATCTTTATCTATTTTTATGCTGAAAGTCACTAGGACTTACTCAGTCTTTATGACTGACCCGTTTTGTTTCGCCTCTTTTTCTTCCGTTCCCCCCCCAGGTTCACAGGGTGGGAATACAGCTTAGTTCGGACCTTACCAAACTCCAAGGCTCTTTCATGTATGGCTTGGATTTCTCTTAGCTATGGCTTGCTTTGCTTTATTGGGGAATACTGCAGTTTGTTTTTATGCTTCTTTGTTTTTGAGCAAGACAGATATTTTAACTATGAAATTGGGTATTGGAAGTTGATGGGCTTTTCTTGTAAACATTTATATTTAATAAATGATTTGAAGTACTTCCACTTTATTTTCCGCTGTTTTATATATGTCTGTCTTGTAATATTTCTGTTCCAGTACCCATAATACTCCATTGAAGTTAAGGCATTCCCTTTGTGAGTGACCTTAACAGATGTGGGGTGTTACACTAATGACTTGCAACTTCAAATGATGAATCGACATGGGTCATGTATATTTTTGCAACTTGGTTCTTGGCCTAATACCTGATGGATTTTCCTATAAATATCAACCTACCTTTAACCAGAAAATACCTTTTTGGACTTGGAGACATGATTATTCCGTCAGATTACGACCACTTCTTCACTTCTTATCTCTTATAATATTTATCTGAAGCTTGTAACATAGAACTATGAACTAACTAGTATGGATTCGAAGAGATCTAACTAGCATGATCATAATAAAAAATAAATTCAAATGGATGTAACTGGTGTTAGCCGAACTACTATAAAAATTATTGTGTTACTTTTTCTCTTTCTGCATTTCTATTTGCTCCTTATTTAAGATCTGTGTTTTGATATCATTTTGATTGCCTTTAAGACTCATGCATTTATATTGATTTGCTGTTGATTCTATTTTGTAGTTAACATTTATCCCGCACTTTTAAAACTGATTATTCTTTTTCCATCACTTAACCACCTTATCTTATTCTTATATTTTTATATAAAATAAAAAAACAAATGTTTTATGAAATTATTTATTATATTTTTTCACATCTGAATTACATATTTTTTATATATATTTGAGTCAAAAATACATCATTAAAAAGAACACACACACACACATACACATATATATTCATTTTTAATAATCACTTTGTAGATTACTATATTTTATTTTCAAATTAAATTCAAATGTTAAGGAAGATGCTATTGTTTTCTTGTCAACAACTTTTAGTATATTTGTTTCCAATGACTATATACAGCTATATGAAATTATAATCAAAATGAAATGAAAAAACAATTTAAAGAATATAAAGATATCTAAAAAGCACTGTTATATATGAACTTTTCCAATAGTCTGATATTATACAAGGCAAATAAATAGTGTTACATAAAGGTATAACTGTAAAATTTAGTACAATAAGTGATCGACACAACTAATAAGCTTTAAAGTTTTAAATTATCACTTATTCAAATAAGCATTCAGTCGTTTTTATCTTGAAACAACATACCCTAATTTTAATTTGGTAAAAACTTTACAAAAACATACTAGAACACATTATTTCAATACTAGCTTTAGTTACATGTATAACAAAGAAAGGAATACAAGTAAACTTCACCAATAAAAAATAGTAGCATGATTAAAACGCTTAAGTAACTAGTACTTAATTTACTATTAAGGTCTCAAGTTAATCTCTTTCATAATCTCCTCAAAAGAAAGCTTAACATCATTATGTGCTTGTTCGAATGATGAGTGTTGTTAGACCAAAATCTGGGCCTAACACCCAAATGCAGATCACAGAATGCAGAAAATGATAAATAAGAGGAGACACACGAAGTTTTTATAGTGGTTCGGCTGTAGATGTAGCCTACGTCCACTTTATAATCTTATTGTTATACTGACAGATTACAAGAATCAGTTATATGCAGAAACACAATCCATGTGTTAATTGAGATTACAAGAGGAGAATTTATGTGTAGAAAGGTGCAAAGTCCTTGCAATCGGTAATGGCAGAGGCTGTCTAGATGTAGGAGAAAGTCTCAGCCAAAAAGTCAGAGAGAATCCCCTTAAAATTCCATGTAGAGGTGCATTTATAGCTGTAGGAGAGCTTTTGGGAAGACCGGTTCGTGATGGGGTACGTGGCACCCGATCCGGAAAAGTAGGAGCAAGATGTGGCATGAGAACAGGTCAAAACAGTGCGTGTATCAGCAGTTGCAGGGGTCAGTTCATGGTCATGGGATCAGATCGTGATATGGGATCCACGAACCGAGGTCTGATCGTGAGCTGTATGGTGAAGCTGGTGTGTCACGAGCGGGTCGTGATCAGGAGGTGCACCACGAACGGGTGGTAGTCTGAGGGTGCGCCACGATCCGAAGGAGGGCGAACCGAGGGTGCATCACGAGCCAGAGAGGATGCACAAGCCGTACTCCGATCGTGTGACGCTTCATCGCTTTATCCAGGAAATTGCCAGATTACACCCATTCACGGAAATGGGCGTAACTTTCAAACCGTAAGTTCGATTGAGCCAAACCAAAGCTCAAACTGAAGCTAATTCAAAGATCTACAAGAATTACAGAGCTTGGCTCTGTAATTGCTATTTTCGGGCCCAAAAAAGGTCGTCTGATGGGAGTTTCGGGCCGTTCATTGTTCGTGATGCGACTTTGACCAAATCACTGCCTATCTTCTAATGTTGTTCTCCATATCCGAGCGCGATGCTATCCAGATATTCAGTGTGATAGCCTTTACCAAAAAGTGTTTCAACAAGTGTGCATCACAAAGTGCTTCTCCATTGTTTATTTTGTGAGCAACACCATCGCTTTTCGGTGAGTTTCTACTATTACAACTTGATTGACCAACCTTTTAGTATTGCATAATGTTCTTAAGAACTCTATTATTGTACCATTATTAGAATCTTAAGCTTTTTTACTGCAGATGGCTAAATGCTAAGAGATATGGAATTTTTCCCTTCCTACCTTTTTTAACATAAGAAATCAAATTTGGAAAATTAATTTTTTCTGAAGATGGAAATTTAAAGATGGTTGATAAGGTTTGGATGCAAAAATTGGATGAATTACGCCCTTATTTAGTAAGGGTATGATAAAAATTGGATGAAAAGATAATTTTACTTTTAAATTATTGCATTCATATAGAGATTATCATTATATTTAGGATGTGCACATCATTATAAAATATTTTAAAAGAAAAGAGCATTCGTATAGGTGGTATCTCTTAAGCACTCACTGCATCCATGAATTTTAGTGGCGTGTTACATTTTGCACAAGTACATGGATGGTTGAAAAAAAATTGGATGTACACATGATGGTTGTAATTTATGCGAGGAATTACATAATTTTACCCTTACCAAATTTCGGGGACAAAATTTCCTAAATGGTAAGAGAATGCAATAACTTGCATTTTTAATGATAGAAAAAATCAAAATAATTGCAAAAATAATTATTAACAAAAAATTAACATTTTGATATTGTTAGGATTTGACTTTGAAATGTATACCGTTGCATTCGTAGCAATTTTCTGATTAATTTCGACAGATAACATGCCACAATTGGATTTGTATGAAGAAGCTATTAGCATTTGAAATCTTGTGAGAATATACGAGAATATATATATATTTATATATGTATGTATACACGCGTAATAAGTTACACATTTGAATTCGAATTTGAACATGCTTCAAAATCGAAAAAAATAAAATGAAATTTAGAAACAAATAAATAACAGTAAATAATAAATACGAAAACAAAGTAAAGAGTAAAGGAGAAAATCAGGCGTGAAACGAAGACCCTATGATTTAAAATAAATCGCACAGGTCGACCCATATACTGATTAGGTCGATCCATGTGTTGACCCATGTCTAGATCTAAACATGTATGAGTCGACCTTGGTCGGCCAGTAACATTTTTTCTAAACGGTGTTATTTTTGAACTGGTTTGATTAAACGATGAGATTTATATTAATTTAAATTGGACGGATAGGGTTAGTCTGGACATTTATAAATAAATCTATAAGGTCTAACCATCAAACTCATATTTTCTAAGAGGGCGACGAAGCTCTGCCAATCCCTTTCTCCTTCAAACTCTTCAAAAATAAAATATATTAGATTTAGGTTATTTGATTCAAGATTTGGAGGCTTTTTAGTAGATTTAAGATATAGATGTTCAAATTTCTTTGTTCAAATAAATTTGTAATAAAATGGATAATAAGCCTAGATCTGAAATAAATTCAGAATTTGGAGCGCAAATTTCTATGTGAGTGGACTTAAATTATTGTAACAATCCAAAATTTTGAGTAGTAAATATTTGAATATTGAGATTATTTAAATAATTAAATCTTGGATTTAATCTTATAAAACTGTATTACCTTGTTAAATCCCTTAATAAATAATAAATAATTAGGAGAAAATATGTTGTTGAATTTTTGTTTACAAAGATAAGTAGTTCGAAGAAATATCGATAATATAACCGAAAACTGTTTTGTTGATAAATGACGTTTAACTTGTTGAAAGTTGTTAGGCCATCATGTGCATGTCAGTATAATAGAAGAACACATATATGTATATAAATATCTTGTAAACAAAGAAAATGGTATGTGTATAAATATTTTAAAATATGATAAGTGGCATGAAATGATAAGGACACGTGTCATCAAATGAACGGTACACACATCTTGAGAATAAAGGAAATGAAGACACATAACCCTATTAGGTGTCCATGTGTAGAAACATCTTAAGGAACCTAAGGGGGCAAGTGTCTACATCCTAAAGCTTTCATGAAGATAAGGTGGAAAAGTGTCCAAAACCAAGTTACCAAACTAGCCTTAAAGAATGCTATAAATATTGTAAAAATGATCATTTGTTTTCATACATTCACAAAACAAAAACAAGGTTAGATAAAAAGCAGAAGCTTAGGAGAAGTCAAGAGATTAAATACAAGTTCAAGCTACAATTCTAATGTAAGAAAAACTAATTGAGTACATGTATTCATTTCATACTTTAATGAAAAGTTGTGAAAATTAAGAATGAATGATAGGTCTCGAACCTATGAAAATGACGTTTTGTATTTCAACCATAACTTCTTCATTTATTAGTGAAATTTTGATTTCTTTAATGTTCTGGAAAGATAATTCGAAGGCCTATAACTTTCATGCAGGCTATCTTTTCTAGTTCGGTCGTTTATGTACTTGAAAACTGGATGCAAAGTCAGGTAAAAATCTTCCTGAAATGGACATGTTGAAAGTGCCTCATGTTGTTGAATTTTATATATGAAATTGACAAATGATTTTAAGGATTTATTTTCATGATAGTTAAGTAGACTAAGAAAGCTTCTTACTATAGAAAACTTGGAGTCAAAAACTATATCTATCATAGAGAAATAGAATCAAAGTTTTTGTCAAAAACTCGTCAATAATCTAGAATTCGGAAATTCGTAGCATTTCTAAAACGCTGCCTTTTCTCTGTATTATTTATAAAGACCCAGAACTTTTCACAGCGCAGCAAAAACTCTGTAGTAGCTGTTCTGAGTCTAAAACCATTATAAACTACCCAAAACTTTTCACAGCGCACCAGAAATGTTGTAATAGTTGTTTTGAGCCTAAAACCATTCTAAACTACCCAAAACTTTTCACAACGCAACAGAAACACTGTAATTGATGTTTTGAGTCTAAAACCATCTTTTCATAATGCTTTATAAATGTTTTAGTTTTTATTTTAACATATACCATTGCTGATTGAGAACATTTATGACTTAGTACGACTAAAACTATCTATACCATTTCCTAAAATGCTATCTTTTTAGTTTGAAAGATTTAACGGGGTATAATTGACGTTTAACTTAATTATTTTCCTTCAATGTTTGAAGATCTTTCGAAAATTATATTAGATAGATATAAATCTGGTTTAAAATTGTTTATAAAGGAGTTTCTGCATAAGGAAGTTGATTAGTATCTAAAATATAAGATGTTTATCTTTTAAATGGAAGTGATACTAGAGATATATAAATGTCTTTCAAAATGAGTATTTACAAAGTGTTTACCCCTACTTGATATGAAGAGTATTCTGGAATTAAATATTGATTTTAAATGTTTTATGTAAATAAGAACTACGTTGGCTTGATTATGTGTCTAATTGCTTACCCAATTAGATAAATGTACGTAGGCAATCACAAGTGGTAGTGATGCAGCTGCTATATTAATAAAAATATTTTTTGTTTCTGATTTATTATTACATCTTGTGTTAGTGCATCTTTCATGTTTAAATTTTAAGTCGTACTGACATATTTATCGAGATTGCAGGATTTTTGAATATCGATGTCCATCTCACGAGTGTTGCATAAAAGTACATTTATCGTAATTATGTTTTAATTTGTATTTAAGCACACCCTGTGAATTTAATGAATATTCTGATAAGTGTTAGTTATTAAAATTCTATCCAATGCATTTAGTGATGTTGTACATGTTTAACAAATATAATGGTAGCTATCATTGTTTGTTTTGGACGAAAGGATTTTCGGTAATTTCGATTGGTCCGAAATTTCCGGGACGTTACAATTATATTATTTATACAATGGTATAAGATATCATTTGAATTATATAAAATCTAATAATATATTCTTTAATCCTCTTTTCCCCTTTTCTACGTCGGATTTTATAGTTTTATGTTAACTTTTGGTTATGAGCAAAATATGCATAAATCTACCATATTGTCATATGTATACAACTTAATTGTGCATCTAATTTTATGTGACAGACTGTAATCCTTTTTTTTTGCGTGCTTTGGAAAATATAATTCAATTTGAGTTATGAAAAAAAGAGGATTTGATAATTTGCGGTTAAATGAACATGTATACTGGAACGGTAACAAAAGGGAAAATTGTTGAAAATAGAAATAGTGAAACAAGAATTCACATATATCTATAAAATGAAAGATTAGGAATAGCCTAGATTTATTGGTTAAGAAAAAGGAAATATATTTGCATAGCTGGTTAGTGAAAAAATTATAAGAAACATGATTACAAGCATAAAATAAATAAAGACATGGATTAGTGTGAAATAGGGACTTATCCGTATTGCACACTAATTCAATAACTTAAAAATTCTAAAAAAAAAGTAATATCTTGCAATTATGGACTTGTGTTGTAGTGATTACCTAAACTATAAGAATAAATTTTATACAATATTGGTAACCAATCAATCAGGAATATGTCTAACTTCATAAAGAATAAATTACGAAAACAAATAAAAAAGGGGTGGCATAACTAAAAGATATTATGTTAAGAAAAGAAATAAGAAATCAAGTTGAACACTTGATAAATTAGTAATGAATGTATTTATTACGATAACTATACGGACACAAAAATGAATCATAATAGGCAGTTTGGGTTACAATATGAAGGTTATAAATAAATGTGAAATAGAAGCTTACAATAATGAACTTAAAAGTGTAGATTAAGTTTAATAAGCATATTTTTATGGCTATGGTTCCATGGTGAAAGCAAAAACAATAACCTGTTAACTAAAAGTGAAATGACATAAGAAAGGCTTATTATAAACTTACAATTGTAAATTTAACAAATCTGATTCTATGACAACGGTATGTAATTCTATGGCACAATAAAAGTTATAACAAAAAAGTTATACTTTGAAAAGTGAAAGGAAATAAGTAAAGCTTATTATAAATAAAATTAAAATTGGGAATTAAGTTTAATAAGCCTGAAAATATTCTATGGTGGTCTTATGATTAAGCGATATTCTATAGTGGCCTTGTGACAAGGCAATTCTATGATTATATGGTAACTAATAAAGCTGATTAACAAATAATGAGTATTCAGATTAAATGGACTAAAAAGTATTGTAATTAAATCAACGGTAAGAAAAGTAAGTAAAATGCATGATGGTAAATTAGATATAGGGTCTAATTAAATAGCGATATGCGTTTGGTCCAGCCTGAAGGGATGAAGAGCCAAACAGGACAAATCATCGTATGTGTCCAGAGACACGGTGGGAGCACTTCCAACTTATTATTTGACGGAACTGGAAGGAAGTGTGAGACTTCTACGGGATGTGAGGGTATTCTCAAAAGGCCTTTTGGGGGTAGGCCTAACGAAGCTGTACCCCCAAAGGAAGGTGTGTAAGGTTCCGTTCATAAAGTATGCATTGGTTGCATTTATGCCGAGGGTAACCAAAAGGACCGATGGAATGATTTTTAGGATTCGAAAACTAACTTGGCTCTAAGAGCAGGCTTCGTGGTCAGGATCTAATAAGAATAGTAAGTCATCTGATACCTGTCATCGTCAGTTCGAGCTATTACGAGAATGACTGGGGCTAAACCAACATGCCAATGATCTTTCACTATCGAAGCATTAGATGAGGGACAACACCAATTTGATGTTTAGTTTGTTTGGTAGGAGCACGATCACATAGCATTTAGAATGGTCTTTCATTAGTCAAAGGGTGAGTGGGGCTATAGCCACCGAGAAAAGAGACAGACCAATCTATGGATATCTGTGTTGTAAGCCTAACGAAGCTATCATTTACAGATATAGAGATCCCCCGACTGAGTTTTATAGGGGAACTTAGAATGAGGATGCTCTCGTAGAGCAACGATGTACGCTTAGTACGCTTTCGTTGCGTGGCCTAGTACGCTTTCGTAGCATAGCGATGAAGATTTAGTGCGCCTTCGTAGCTTGGTCTTGTACGATTTCGTAGCATGGCCGTGGAGATTTAGTACATTTTCGAAATGCGGCGATGAAGACCACTCGAGAAGGGCACTATAGGGAGTAACTTGAGGTGAGGGGCATATAACTACATATATATGATTTATTAGGTTAATCTATTTGGGAGTAAATAAGTATGATTTATGCGTGAAATCGGAATTGTAACGTTCAATAAACCCAAATAACTTAATAAAAGTAGTTTGGTGATAGAATGATATACAATTTTACTTATAGAAAGTATAATTTTTCATTCACCAAACATTGGTTTTGACCCCCTCCTCTGAACAAACCGTCGGTTAGACAGATGACAGAGATTATACAGCTTAGAGACACTTATTAGACAGTGTCATTATTATGGTAAGTTTTTGCTTACTATTATATTTTATTCGTTCAGTTGTGAGATATTTTATTGTGAGCTCTGATATATTTTATCTTTGCCTTTCTGCAGGATACCAGATAAACCAACTCGAGTTTCAGTGGACTTGGATTTTAGCATTTTGTGAAAAAATCGGACCTACTGAAATTTAGGTTGTTACAAAAAGCTTTACACACCACATTTCTGTCAAATTTCGACATGTATTCGCTGCATTTCTCTTCTAAGTGTTACTTGCATCCAATAGACATATATATATATATATATATATATATATATTCTAAAGATAAAAATAAAGTAAAATATTTTAGGACTAAAGGTTTTTCACAGTGCACTGTCATATCTCGACAATACTTTACTTCACTTCTCTTCTACACACCACCTTCTATCTAATCTGTTTTAGAAGAATATTTAATCATGTTTACTTTCTTTTTTTACTTCTTAGAAAATCAATCTTATTAGGATTGTTTACAAAATAAATTTTATCACAATATTTTCTGTTATTATAATCATTTCAATTTTTTTTAGAAAATCAATTTCAGAAGAATATTTGGTTTTAGAAAATTGGTTTTAGACGAATAATTGATTTTAGCGGGATATTTGATCTTATTTAATTCATTTCTAACATTAAAGAAAAACGATTTCAATACAATATTTATCGTTGTTAAATTCATTTCTAAAATTTTTAAACAATCGATTTAAATAAAACATTTCCTAACATTTTTTAATTAAATTATAAAATTTAAAACTTATTTTAAAATTTTGATAACTATAAACTTTAGTGTGTAAACTATAACAAACATTATTTAGCATCTAACAATAACTTAAATTTGTGAGTACACATATTAATTTATATTTATGCTCTAATTTCGATAATTTACATCAATCAAAATTTTAAATTATATAAAAAATCTCAAACTACTAATTATCATCCTCAAAACAACTCACATTCTATATTAACATCAGCTAATTCACAATATTATTCGATTACTAAATGATAATCAACTAAATTCTAAAATTAGGATTTAACCAAATACAACATCAGTGACTAATCTAGAATTATTATCTAATAACCATCCATCGACATATACATACACACAAACATTAAAAATTTAACAAAATAGAGTTTAAAACTTATACCTAAATTTTCAAATAAACGGAGATTAAATGATGAGGAAGCTGCGACTGAGGGAGGGTCTGGCTTGTGTCGAGCGGCAGCGCGACGTGACAATTGGTGGCGGGCTGGGTGATTTGTTTTTTAAGGGTTCATTCGCGTGAAATTTGGGAGCAGTTATTGAAATCTATTCGCTGGTTCGTGGAGTATAATTTGGATTTTTAGGTGACGGCTAGTGACGACCGCTTATTTATGCCTTCGCTAACCGTCACAAGGGTTGACTACTATTATTTATGTTTCTCTTATTGTTCTTGCATGTTAGAGCCCTAAAAATTTCAACAAATAGCCTAATTGACTATGGGGGACATAGAGGTATTTTCACAAACACTGGGATAAAATCTTCCAGCACCATCACCGGTGATGATCCAAGTACGGTAATGAACTAAAACAGTAGGAAGATAATGAGCTTAATAAGTGGAGTGACATGGTAATTGGTCTAGGCCTTAATGATGGGTGATTTAATTGTGTCCGTGCAAACATTCACACTGGTATAAATTGACAAGAAGATGCAATATAATATAATGAGCATTACTGTGATCTGATGTGTTGCGAAACTTTGAATTATTAACCTAAGTAAACGGTGCATAAATAGGGATCAAAGGCATCATGTAACAGAGTGAAGAAATCATTTGTTCCATTCAATCTATCCCCTACTTTTTCTATTATGCACCATCATTCCTTTTTCTTCTAATTACTCTGCATCTTTCTTATCATTATCTCCTAAATGTTCTTCTCTTTCTCTCTTAATTCTCGGGTTATCTATATTCAGCAATTTCTCTTCTATCACAACCAACATTTCCCATGCAATTGTTGTTTCTGAATCCATGATCACTAGATCAAAGATGAAAGAAAAGAGGCTAACAAAATGGTATTACAGCGAGACCCCCAGGATGCACATCAAAGCGATTCCGAAGGTTAAGATGATCACTTGACCAGCGTGTTAAATGAGGGTGATCCTAAGCAAGTTAGGCAAGATCATATGTATGCAAAGCATCCTTTGGCTATAAGAGATCTCCAAGTAAACACTCAAGAATTAGGTGATAAACCATATAGCATATGCGAAGCACTTAATGGATTAACGAATAATTCAAAGAACTCAAAATTCAACCAAAGACGCCTTATATTCCTCTTGCACAAAGAAATGGTAATAGATATCAACCTGAAACAACACTAAATGAAAATCAACAATTAAAAACACATTTATCAAGGGCCAACCAATTTTCACTAATAGACTTATCAAGAAATTCAACCAGAATTCTTGCTAGTGCTCCAGGCCAAGTAAGTACTAATACTCAGAGTACTAATCAATTACGATAGTTACAAATTACTACTATCAAACTGGAATTCCCTACCTATAATGTAGAAGGTAATGTTATTAAATGGATTAATCAAGTGGAACACTTATTTCGTTATCATAACACTCCTGAGTTAGAATGGGTAACCACCTGTTCATTTGACTTGAAAGGAGAAGCCCATCTATAGTATGGCTTGTTGGAAAAGGAAGTAAAAAATTTCGAGCAGTGGGTTATCTTCAAAAAGGAGATGTTAATTAGATTTTCCACAGAGGTTTTTCAAAGGCCTATTGGAATATCTCTAATTTAAAACTCACCACTTCTGTACGTGCCTACGTCACCAAATTCGAGGAATTAATGTGAAAACCCGTAACTTCCCCGTAAATGAAAGCGTCGGATAGTTCGAGAACAAGCCACAACAGAACGCATACAGAAGAACATTTCATCGTATATTACAACAATGCATCAGATTACAAGAATATACAGAGTACAAATGAATATTACACAGAAATACCAGAGATTTAAATTACATTTAAATACATATCAACGGAAAATAATGCAATACACAACTAGAAGTAGATATACGGATACAAAGCTTTCCGGATATCGTTCCAGCTGTAAACCAGGATCCTGTGAATATAAATCTGCAAAACCAAAACTACTAGCTGCCCGTGTTAAAATAAGGGCACCCAGAGTTTAGGTTAAAACAATAAACTCCAGGTCAGTCATGGGACTGGTGTGAGAACTAAAACAGTTAATCTTTATTTTTAAAGCTAGGTAAATCAAGGGACCACGCCGTATAACACGGAACGGGTTTCTTCCCAAGAATATCGGTGCATAAAACAAACAGCGCAATGCTAAATAAAGAAAAATGAAGCTGTTATAAGACCCAGGTCCTATCACACAATGCAACGCAAGCCGGGGGATAGGGTTTTTACCTTATAACAGCCAAAGAATGCTTGATACGTTTAAAACAAATCATTTGATAGTATTGTAAGTGCATAGTGTATAAAACAACTTCAAATCATAAGTATCAATCATAGGCGGCATAAGTGCCCCATCCCACTATGTCGCCATACTAGGCTCTACAAATAAAACCGCAAATGTCACGTATTTGGAAATTGGATTTCCGTCTATGAACTGAGGCAAAAGATAGTCCTCAACCGATTTGAGACGCTCTAGCCCGTGTCTCAGGACCCAGACACAGGTGGGCCCTTGGGTCGTCAGGGTCGGTCCACCAATGTGGATTAAAATGCCTGAACACTGCGTTTCCCCACCCTATGTGGTGTAAGTCTGGTCCGTCTGCCGGCCAGAATGCATCGGCCAAAACCGATATAACCGAGGCGCCTCGCAACAGCAACAACCACATAAGTCAAACTCGTCAGGGCGTGTAAAACCACTGACGCCACTTCTAGCTAGAAAGAAACGCATGCCCTCCCTGAGGTCCTCTCCCGTTTTTGGTTCACAACCGGGGTGCGAAACTCGCGAATTCACGTTACACAAAGCTGTGCCACACAGGCTGTGCTTTGATCATCACCACAAGACTTTGCTTTTCAACAGAAGCCTCGATCAATTGCCACTTAGGCATGCCACACAGGCAATTCACTCTATGTGTTTGATATCCATCAGTATATAACCCCTGAGCTCGTACGTCTCAGAGAAGGGCGTTAAGCAAGAGAATAAATTCTCCGCCGCCAAACAGATTGTAACGACCCAGAAAATCTGAACCAATTTAAAATTTTTAAATTGGCTAAAATAATGGATTTTAAATATTTAAAATAAATATTTTAAGTAAAGGCGATGAAAACTGAGTTTGAATCGGCATTTGAAAACGAATATAATTAATTATAATTATATATAGAATTGAAAATGGCGCGGTAGTTCGATAATTCGATTTCAAACTTCAATTGAATATACCGGGTGCAAAACAATCCGGATCTTAGTGAAACCAAAAACATTAGGATCTAATTGGTGATATCTTTCCAACGAATCCGACCAATCGAAATTTGATTGCGGGAATCAAAAGATATGTCCAGTTGAAAATACTGAATAGTCGCTATGGAATTCAGGCCCTTAAAAATGGACATTTTGCAAATGACCTCGGATTTCGACGAAACCACTTTTGTTGGATCCGCAGTGTCAAGTTATTGCTAGGTTTCAAATTTCCTAATTTTTCGAATCAATATGTGAGCGTGGCAAAGGAAAACGCGTTTGACCGATTTCAGTTGATTTTAATCGAATGGAAATTGGCCATTTTTCAAATGGTCTCAGAATTCGACGAAACTTGTTTTGTTAGGACCGTATCGTCAATACGAAGCTAGAAAATATTTTTCTGGAATTTTTCTAGTTAGTATGTGACCCCGGTAATTTGAAATGTGCGTTTAAAATTCAATATAGCGATTTAAATGAAAATTCAAAAGGAAACTGATTGTAACGATCAAATCAGCTTGCGATACATATCCCATTGTGTTCGGAATGGGGGTAAAACGCTATGGACGACAGGCGGTGAGCCTCGTTTAGAGGTCGCAGGTAAAAGTCAACTTTTTGAAAAATTAAATAATAAAATAATTAAAATAAGTTTTAATTTCCCCCTCCCTCCTTCCTTTATATCCTTTCTGCCCCCCCCCTTTTAAAATTCAATCGTTCAGAAAAAAAAAAGAAAAAAAAAACCCTAAAGCCGATCGACAGACCGCCACCCCACGAGCGAGCGCCGCCCCCTCGAGACCCGACGCCGACGAACCCTGCCGCCGCCCTCCTCCGTACTGCTTCCCTCCTCCCAGGGCGAAATCCCCGAAGACCCCTCCTCCCCAGGTCGCACGAGCGCGACGAAGACCGAGCCCCCCGAAGCCTCGCCATCCCCACCGAGATCCAGTGCCTCCGCCTCCGACGAACTATAGAAAACACCCCCCCCCCCCTCTGTAAGTATTTTATTATTTTAATAATTTGAAGACTGAGTTTTTAATTAGGTTTGAAGACTGCTTTTTATTTTGATTTCAAACTGTTTTTTTTTTAGAATTCAAAACTATTTTTTTTTATGATTTCAAAGCTGGTTTTATAAAAAGAGTAAAACTGATTTGGTTTTTAAAAGTTAAAAAGAGTAAAACTGATTTGGTTTTTAAAAGTTAAAAAGAGTAAAACTGATTTTTTAAAAAAGAGTAAAGCTGGTTTTATAAAAAGAGTAAAAACTGATGTTGATTTTTAAAAGGTATTGAAAACCGATTTCTTTAAAAATTAAAAATCATATTTTTATTTTGAAAGTCAAAGTAAAAATCATATTTTTATTTTGAAAGTCAAAGTAAAAATCATATTTTTATATATTGAAAGTCGAAGTAAAAATCATATTTTTATATATTGAAAGTCGAAGTAAAAATCATATTTTTATATATTGAAAGTCGAAGTAAAAATCATATTTTTATATATTGAAAGTCGAAGTAAAAATCATATCTTTATATATTGAAAGCGAAGTCAAAATTCGATTTTTATATATTGAATAACATCGTGAAAATTCGATTTTTACATAGGTAGAGAATACGGGCGAAAGCGACAAAAGGCGAAGATTTCTATAAAGGAAGAGTCGTGAAGTTGGATAGCTATTGGTGAGATTTCTGATTTAAAATTTATATATATGTGTGAAGTAAAAGTGAATTGCTATATATATATATATATATATATATATATATATATATATATATACGCCCCTCGTCCACAAACCATGGACGATATTTATTGATTGAAATGGTTGTGATAATTGGTTGATAACGAATGGTTGTTTGGGATTGTTTGTGATTGATATTGGTTGTTTGAGGTTGAAAAATACCCGTTTGTGGTTGTGAAATATTTGGTTGAAACCACTTAGGATTAGTTGGTGGAAATGAAATAAATATATACATGCCGCCTGCGTGCGAACTAGATGCATGAACCCCATTGTCAAAAACCGCGAGGTTTTAAGGTAGAGCAAGGAGCCGTACTAGGGACGGTCCCGGTTTAACTACCCTGCCGTTATGCTGCCGAAATTTTGAATAATATTTGTGTGTTTGAATTATTTTCATATGCTTAAACTATATTTATTCATTGTATAGAAAACATTCATGTGTTGAATTGATATTCATTCGTTGTTTAGAAATTCATGTGTTGAATGGTATTCATATTTTGAAATAAATTGTTCGATAATAAAAATCACCTTTTTATCTATATATAGAAACTATAGAAAAACATTCATGTGTTGAATTGATATTCATTCGTTGTTTAGAAATTCATGTGTTGAATGGTATTCATATTTTAAAATAAATTGTTTGATAATAAAAATCACCTTTTTATCTATATATAGAAACTATAGAAAAACATTCATGTGTTGAATTGATATTCATTCGTTGTTTAGAAATTCATGTGTTGAATGGTATTCATATTTTGAAATAAATTGTTTGATAATAAAAATCACCTTTTATCGACTATATGAACTATATAGAAAAATAGTGTTTTGAAATGAATCGTTTTACAATAAAAATCGCATTTTTATTGTATGCATAAATCGTTGAAATGTGAAGTGTTAAAAATAGCCACTTGTTCAAAATAAACATATATGAGTTGAAATATTCATTAATTAGCTAATGAAATGATTTGCACCTATTTATGTAACATTAGAATGAATGGTGTTTTTAAACCAAATAGAAATCAAATATGAAGTTGAATAGAAATTGATAAATGATAAGAACTGTATATATATGTACATGCAATATTCATTGAACAGGTTATAGCAAAGGGGCTAGAGAAGAGGAATAAAATTTTGTGCCCGACAAATAGGTACACATTTACTGATTTGTTTGGGTGATGATTTTGAGCCTGTTGGCTAGCCGCTTGGCTTCTTCTTTTTCTTTTTGAGATTAGAAGGACCGGGAACGCTATTTGCGATTTCCCGATGCTCCCGGTGCAGGGGAGGTTATGGCGAAATTTTTCCAAAATTTAAGGAGTTAGAAAAATATTTGAAGTGAAAACGATATGAAAATCATTGAAGGAACTATATTTATATAAATATATAAATATAAACAAAATTAAAACGAAACGAAGCCGTGCAGTTCGTATTTTGAAACCGTGATTTCAAACGACTAGTGCGGGAAATCCGACCATTGGATTTTCCCGAAACCTCAACCGTCGGGTTCGCCTTGGAATAATCTTTCCAACGGCACCAACCTTGTAAAAATCCAACGGTTGGATTTTCTGGAATGTTTAATTCAATTCTGAAGAAAAACAGCGCCAGAAACGATTATATTTATTTATATATATAAATATAATTATATTTAATCGAATAACGACGCTGCAGTTCGTATTTTGAAATCGAAATTTCAAACGATTGTACTGGGAGATCCGACCGTCGGATTTTCCCGAAACTGGGACCGTTGGGTTCGTTTTGAAAAGACCTTTCTAATGATGTAAATTTTGTGAAGATCCAACGGTTAGATTTTCAGATATGTGTAAATCAAATCTGAAGAAAAACAGCGCCACGGCCGCCTTATGGCCCGAAGCGTCGTTTTGAATAAAATGGCTATTTTAAAATAAATAAAAATAGCGATAAATAGTTATAAAATATCGTAAGCGATATGAAATGGAAATAAACTGAATTTGCTTGATTTATGTGATGTTTGATGGTTGAATGTGTTTGGTGTGAAAACTATATTAAAGAACACAATTGGTGTTGTCAAATAATTTAACCATTGAAATAAATCGATTTGAAATTCTAAATATACGTGAATTATTTGAAAAGGCCGAGTTAATTCTCATTTCAAATAATTGACCGACGATTGAAAGTCGAAGATGAAGACGATGGTCGAAGACCGGAGATCTTCACCTCGTTTGGATGGTAACCGAGGTCCTGATTGGGAGGCATCCCGAAATATGGATAATGAGTGGTGATCGTCCAGACGTACGTGTTGATCGAAGGGTTTGCGAGGTATTTAGTGCCTCCGGTTTCGTTCAGACCCAGAACGGACTTGTAAATGGACTGTGTGTCCGACATTGGAATTTGTTCTGTGTGATTGATAGCCATCAGTTGCACGGTATGAATTGCCTGTGTGGCATGCTAAGATGCAGTGATCAGGGCTTCTGTTGAAAAGCAAAGTCTTGTGGTGATGATCAAAGCATCGCCTGTGTGGCGTAGCTTTGTGTATAACGTAAATTCGCGAGCCTCACACCCCGGTATGAACCTAAAACGGGAGAAGGACATCAGGGAGGGCATGCGTTTCTTTCTAGCTAGGGTGGTGTCAGTGACCTACCAGCCCAGACATTTATATACTTTTCACCTATGTGGTTGTTGCTGTTGCGAGGCGCCTCGGTTTGATCGGACGATCCGGGTCCGATGGAGTCATTCGTTGGCTCGTTTGCGCCCCAAAGGGCGGGGAGACGTATTGTTCAGGTATAATAATCCACATCGGTGGACCGGCCCTGACGATCCAGGGGGCAGTTGCGGCTGTTCCTGAGACATGGTAGGCTAGATTGTCTCGAATTCGGTAAGGACTATCTTTTGCCTTGGTTCATGACGGAAATCCAATTTCCAAATACGACATCGTGCGGTTTTGATTGTATACCTATATATGGCGACATAGTGGTATGGGGCATTAATGCCGTCTATGATTGATAGTTATGATTTGAAATTGTTTTCAAAACATGTAAACACTAGCAATAATATCAAATGCCTTTGTTTTATTCGTATCAATCATATTTTGGCCGTTATAAGGTAAAAACTCTATCCTCCGGTTTGCGTTGCATTGTGTGATGGGAACTGAGTCTTATAACGGCTTCATTTTTATAAAAAGCATAGCGATGTTTAAAAGAAAGATTTGTTTTAAAGCACTGGCAATCCAATGGAGTAAACCCGTTCCACGAAAGTGGCGTGGTCCTGTGATTAGCCAATTATATATGTGTTGAGTGGATTTCTCATACCAGTCCCATGACTGATTCGTAGTTTGTTTCACTCTCAAACTCGGGTGCCCCTTTTTCCACGGGCAGCCTTGTATTCAGGTTTAGCTGGTTCTTTCTGGATAGCTGGAGCTGAAGATGGATTCTATCATTTATTTCTTTTTATGCTGTTCAGCTCCTATTGTACATATTTTGTTTATTTCCGCTGTAGACATTTATGTATAGCTGAACTGTATTTGTACTAAGTAAGATCCTGTATACTGTGTAACTCTGATGATTACTTTTATCCAGTATATTTTGTTGTTCATTCTGGTGTATTTATTTAATTCTGTTCTGCTATTATCTGTTTCTGTGTTATATTCCAAAGATAACCTTGTTTCCGTGAGAACGGGAAATCGGGTCATCTCACAGATATATATTTAATAGAAATCAATCACACAGACTAAAATCCAATGTCAGACACACAGTCCATTTACAAGTCCGTTCTGGGGCTGAACGAAACCGGAGGCACCTAGTACCCCGCATATCCATCGATCTCCAAGTACGTCTGGACGATCGCCAACTGTTTCCATCTTCTTGGGTGTACAGCCCAATCAAGATCATCAGTAATCACCCAAACGACGTGAAGACTTCTGGTCTTCGACCACTGTCTTCATCTTCGACCCCACGTCGAATCAGTTATTCAGAATGGGACAAACCCGGTCTTTCTGAATAACTCGCGTATATATTATAAAAGTGTTACACAAACACAACATACGCCTCATTCCAATTCAGAATATTCTTTTATTCAAATATTCCCATACTTTGGGAAAAGTTCCCATTAATTTTATCCAAGATAAATTCTTTAAATTTATTCTTTAATCTCCTTTGAATATCAATTCAAACTAGTCGGGATTAGCGAACCACACTGAAGTAATCATTTATTTTATTTCTCAATCCCAACCTATTCATCCCATGAAGTAAAACTGGTAGTACTTCATATCTAACACCACAGTGTTATCGGTAAATTCAATTACAATTTCACGTTCAAATCTAATTAAAGATTTAACTATCGCCTGGAGCAAAACTGGTGATACTCCATTTTCGATCATTTCAATCTAATTAAAGATTCATTAAAACTCCACTTAGTTTTAATCGTTATCTGGGTTAAAGAATCAGTGTCATTTAAAACACGATCCACGATAAACCCAAAATCACATTCCATTAATTATCGGGTTAAAGAACAAGTGTTATTTAAAACACTGTTCACGATAAACCCAAAAATCAATATCAATTCAATTCCAATTAAATATCATTCAATTGGTACACTTCTTTAAATCTAAATAAAAGATTTAATCTTTTCACAACTGGGTTCAAGAACAGTGTTAGTGAAGACACCATTCACGACTAACCCAAATCACATTTGATATTCAATACAAGGCTCTGAATAGAAAATATATCGGCTTATATTCAATATCAAATTCTACGATTAACAAATGTCGTATTGAAATAACGATATAAATGTATATCTTTCAAATTCCCATAACAACATCTGTATAATCACGAATTCCAACATCGAAATATTCCGAAGACAATTTCGATTCAAATCCACTCCAATGCAATCATTGGAAATTCTGGTTATTTTCAAAACCCTTTTCAAATTCAATTTATTTATTTAAAAATAAATAGAATTATAATTCTAGTTCAAAACTAGTTCATTTTGATAAAAATCTATTTTTATCTTTTCAAATATGGAGTTTTTCATCCCAAATCTTCACAAATCATTTCTTATGATTTTACACAAATTATTACTATTTTTAATAATTTTATCAAGGCCCGTACAGTCGATTTCCATCAATGGCCATCGAACTGCACTTACAGCGACCTTTTTTCAAATTTGATTTGGACATAATTCCAAATCCAACCGTTAGATTTCAAATTTCTAACATTCATTAGAAAGCTCTTTTCGATACGAACCCAACGGTTCCGGTTTTAGGAGAATCCGACGGTCGGATCTCCCGTAATGTCCGTTTGAAATAAACGGTCGAAATTCACGAACTGCCGCGGCGCGGCGCGTTCTATTCAGGCCATTATATTATATATATAATATATATAATATATACTTCGTCGATTTTCTATTCAAAACGAATTATATAAATAGTTTTAAAATTCGTTTCAAAATCTATTTCAACTTCCATTTCAATTCAAAGCAAAATTGAATTCTTCTTTATAAATTCGTTTCAAAGTTCATTTCTATTCAATTCAAATTTCAATTCAATTTGAATTCATTTCAATTCACTTTCAATTCAATTTGAATTCGTTTTCAATTCAATTCATTTCGAAATCGTTTTCAATTCAATTCATTTCGAAATCGTTTTCAATTCAATTCATTTCGAAATCGTTTTCAATTCAATTCATTTCGAAATCGTTTTCAATTCATTTCGAAATCGTTTTCAATTCAATTCATTTCGAAATCGTTTTCAATTCAATATAAATATCGTTCACGTCAAAATGGCGTCAATCTAATCAACACGGCTTCATATATTCCTTTATTTTCAAATATTCTATTTCAAATATTTCTTTTTCAAATATTTCTTTTTCAAAACTGGAATGAGGCCCAATCAATTACAATATAAAATTAATTATATGGATTTTCATACAACACATGTATATAATAGCATTGAAAATAATCAACCATCAACCAAAGTGCACTACACTGTATAAGCATCAAATATAGATATACAACGCTTATAACAGCCCGTCAATCAGTCGATCGACATATTTAATCAATCAGGATGAGTGAACTTCAAATTTCATCCCAACACCCGTGTGGGGTTTCAAACAATCAAACACAGATTTTATTTGTGCAATTGGGAGATGTGTAAAATTTATCGACCCAATCAATGTCCTTCAAATAGGTGTACATAAACAAACCGTCCGGTTTGTAAATGAATATTTATTTATTCACATTCACGTCAAAAATTATATTTTAACGATAAAACATTTTATTTCAACACATGAATTTCTATTCAGTTCATTTCTTCAATAAAATGATATTTTATTTTTTTTTCTAACATATTTTAGAAAATTTCGGCGGCATAACGACACGATACTAGAAACGGGACAAGGCCTAGCCTTATCCCCGGTCTAGTGAAGGCCCACGCCATTCACACATCAATCAAATCAATTCATTTCACCACACAATTCAATTTCAATCAAATAATCTAACTAATTTTTGCAATCAAACAAACAAGTCCATGGTCTGTGGACGATTGTGTCGGGTGCTACTAAGCACCGTCTGCATCCTAGTATATATATATAACTAGAAAAATGAATTGAAAGGTGAGAAATTCTCACCGATAGCTATCCAATCATCTTGACTCTTCTTTGATATAAAGCTTCTTCGTTCTCGCCTTTTTGTCACCTTCGTTATCCGCTTTCACTACATATGTAAAAATCGAATTTTTACTTCGCTTTTCAATATATAAAAATCACATTTTTAATTCGAAGTTCAATATATAAAAATCATATTTTTAATTCGAAGTTCAATATATAAAAATCATATTTTTAATTCGAAGTTCAATATATAAAAATCATATTTTTAATTCGAAGTTCAATATATAAAAATCATATTTTTAATTCGAAGTTCAATATATAAAAATCATATTTTTAATTCGAAGTTCAATATATAAAAATCATATTTTTAATTCGAAGTTCAATATATAAAAATCATATTTTTAATTCGAAGTTCAATATATAAAAATCATATTTTTATTTCGAAGTTCAATATATAAAATTCAAATTTTGCTATTCAACATATGAAAATCGAATTTTTTACTTCGCTATTCAATATATAAAAATCGAATTTTTACTTCTTCAAAATCAGATTTTATTTCGCTACATATATAAAGATAATATTTTTATATTCTCTATTATATAGAAATTCTATTTTCAGTACACTACCTATATAAAAATAGTATTTTTATATCTTCTATTATATAAAGATCATATTTTTAACCTTCACATCTAATAAAAATTATATTTTTATTATCCTCCTTATATAAAAATTATATTTTTATTATCTCTAAAATATATAAATCACATTTTTAACCTTTCTATGATATAAAAATTATATTTTTTTCCTTTATATCATATAAAATTTATATTTTTATTAAGCCGTTTATGCGATAAAAATCAAGTCCTTTCACGTTTTAAAAACTAATCTTTTCTTCATACAAAAATGTGATCCTTTCAATGGTAAAACATAATCTTTCTCATGATAAAAATATATGCTTTTCCTGTTTGAAAATATATGCTTTCTTGCTTAAAAATATACGTGCTCCTTCATTTTAAATAAATCAGAAAATAAAATTAAATTATATAAAAATATAAATATAAATATACTTACAACGGAAGGGGGAGGCGCAGGTGGTCGGAGCTGTCGCTGGGCGGATGAGCAAGGGGGTGTTAGCGCTCCTGAACAGCAGCGGAGGCGGTGGATGGCCGTTGATGGTCGGAGAGGGCCAGGGCGAGGTCGGTCTCCGCTGTGGGGCTCTAGGGTTTCGCGAGTGGGAGGGGGGGAGTGATCGGAGGAGCGGCGCCGTTCTGGATGGGCGACGGGGTTAGGGTGGTGGTGATCGACGTCGGGGGAAGAGGGGGGGGGGGGGGGGTTGAGCGCGATTTGTGGATCGGGATATTATTATTAATTTTTTTTTTGATTTGTAAATCGATTGTAACGGGGGGGGGGCAGAGATAAAGGAAGAGAAAGGTTTTTTTTTTAATTTATTTTATTATTTATTTTTTTCCGAAAAAGTTGACTTTTACATACGACCTCTAAACGAGGCCCACCGCCTGTCGTCCATAGCGTATTACCCCCGTTCCGAACACAATGAGATATGTATCGCAAGCGGATTTGACCATTTCGATTGGTTTCCGTTGAACTTACATTTAAATTACTATATTGAATTTTAAACGTACATTTCAATTTACCGGGCCCACATACGGACTCTAAAAATTCCCGAAAAATATTTTCTAACTTCGTATTGACGATACGGTCCTAACAAAACTAGTTTCGTCGAATTCTGAGACCGTATGAAAAATGGCCGATTTCCAGTCGATTAAAATCAACTAAAACTGGTCAAAACACGTTTTCCTATGCCACGCTCACATATTGATTCGAAAAATTATGAAATTTGAAACCTAGCAATAATTTGACATCACGGACCCAATAAAACTGGTTTCGTCGAAATCCGAGGTCATTTGCAAAATGTCCATTTTTAAGGGCTTGAATTCCATAGCGACTATTCAGAATTTTCAACTGGACATATCTTTTGATTCCCGCTACGAACTTTTGATTTTTCGGATTCGTTGGAAAGATATTCACTATTAGATTCCATTATTTTTGGTTTCACTAAAATCCGGATTGTTTTGCACCCGGTACATTCAATTGAAGTTTGAAATCGAATTATCGAACTACCGCGCCATTTTCAATTCTATTTATAATTATATATAAATATTTATATTCTAACGACGACGTATATAATATATACGTCGAATTCAATTCAAAATAAATTTCTCGTCGATTTTATTTAAAATAATCTATTTTAAATAATCAAAATTCGATAAAATTGCGAAAATAAAATTTTTAAACTGGCCCAGATTTTCGGGTTGTTACAATCTCCCCCACTTAAAAATTTTCGTCCCCGAAAAGGAACAAAGTCGAAAGTGGTTTGATTAATCAACACTAGGCTCGATTTGGCTTCCATTCTCCAACTCTTTAGTTTCTGAGAATTTTTAAAATTTCAAAAATTTTGCTAACACCCTAAATTTTTGAAAAATTTCGCCATAACCTCCCCTGCACCGGGAGCATCGGGGAATTTCAAATAGCTTCCCCGGTCCTTCAGATCTCAAAAAGAAAAAGAAAAAGCCAAGCGGCTAGCCAATAGGCTCATAAAATCATCATCACCCAAACATGTACCTATTTGTCGGGCAAACAAATTTTATTCTCTGCTCTAGCCTCCTTACTATGACCTGTTCAATGGAAGTATATGTATATGCAAGCAAATGCAATCAAATTTCAATATAGTTCAATTGGGCATAATGTTTCAAAATTAGCAAACAAATGAACAAACAACACAAACATCAATCAATTAGTGAATTTAACGTTTCAAATTCATAACTTTGATACATATACAAAAATCAAATTTTTGATGCCAATTTACAACAATGTGTTCTAACTATATTAGTTTTGGTTCTCACACCAGTCTAATGGAAACATATAGAAATCACACCTTCGAAACACGAAAATAAATACTGGTGATGGCGCGCCATCATCAGAATCATGTCCGGGCGACTAGAGTGTGACTCTATATCTATCCAGTATATTAAAATTTCGAATACACGCGGATCAGACGTATACGCACAATCTATATATACTGGATTGTTCACATCAATATAAATAGATAATCAAATACGAATAATTGATTTAAATTTTCAAAACAAAATTTGTTTTCATTTGAAAAATATACTCTTCACACTCGTTCTAGGATACTACTGATCCCATCTCTAACGAATCATTCCCATTGGATTTTACTAATCCAATATCTGATGAATTCTTTCGTATGGTTCTAATGTGTCTTGTTCTCTGCTTTGTAAACCAAAGCTCTGATACCAACTGTGAAAACCCGTAACTTCCCCGTAAAGGAAAGCGTCAGATAGTTCGAGAACAAGCCACAACAGAACGCATACAGAAGAACATTTCATCGTATATTACAACAATGCATCAGATTACAAGAATATACAGAGTACAAATGAATATTACACAGAAATATCAGAGATTTAAATTACATTTAAATACATATCAGCGGAAAATAATGCAATACACAACTAGAAGTAGATATACGGATACAAAGCTTTCCGGATATCGTTCCAGCTGTAAACCAGGATCCTGTGAATATAAATCTACAAAACCAAAACTACTAGCTGCCCGTGTCAAAATAAGGGCACCCAGAGTTTAGGTTAAAACAATAAACTCCAGGTCAGTCATGGGACTGGTGTGAGAACTAAAACAGTTAATCTTTATTTTTAAAGCTAGGTAAATCAAGGGACCACGCCGTATAACACGGAACGGGTTTCCTCCCAAGAATACTGGTGCATAAAACAAACAGCGCAATGCTAAATAAAGAAAAATGAAGCTGTTATAAGACCCAGGTCCTATCACACAATGCAACGCAAGCCGGGGGATAGGGTTTTTACCTTATAACAGCCAAAGAATGCTTGATACATTTAAAACAAATCATTTGATACTATTGTAAGTGCATAGTGTATAAAACAACTTCAAATCATAAGTATCAATCATAGGCGGCATAAGTGCCCCTTCCCACTATGTCGCCATACTAGGCTCTACAAATAAAACCGCAAATGTCACGTATTTGGAAATTGGATTTCCGTCTATGAACTGAGGCAAAAGATAGTCCTCAACCGATTTGAGACGCTCTAGCCCGTGTCTCAGGACCCAGACACAGGTGGGCCCTTGGATCGTCAGGGCCGGTCCACCGATGTGGATTAAAATGCCTGAACACTGCGTTTCCCCACCCTATGGGGTGTAAGTCTGGTCCGTCTGCCGGCCAGAATGCATCGGCCAAAACCGATATAACCGAGGCGCCTCGCAACAGCAACAACCACATAAGTCAAACTCGTCAGGGCGTGTAAAACCACTGACGCCACTTCTAGCTAGAAAGAAACGCATGCCCTCCCTGAGGTCCTCTCCCGTTTTTGGTTCACAACCGGGGTGCGAAACTCGCGAATTCACGTTACACAAAGTTGTGCCACACAGGCTGTTCTTTGATCATCACCACAAGACTTTGCTTTTCAACAGAAGCCTCGATCAATTGCCACTTAGGCATGCCACACAGGCAATTCACTCTATGTGTTTGATATCCATCAGTATATAACCCCTGAGCTCGTACGTCTCAGAGAAGAGCGTTAAGCAAGAGAATAAATTCTCCGCCGCCAAACAGATATATATTTAATAGAAATCAATCACACAGACTAAAATCCAATGTCAGACACACAGTCCATTTACAAGTCCGTTCTGGGGCTGAACGAAACCGGAGGCACCTAGTACCCCGCATATCCATCGATCTCCAAGTACGTCTGGACGATCGCCAACTGTTTCCATCTTCTTGGGTGTACAGCCCAATCAAGATCATCAGTAATCACCCAAATGACGTGAAGACTTCTGGTCTTCGACCACCGTCTTCATCTTCGACCCCACGTCGAATCAGTTATTCAGAATGGGACAAACCCGGTCTTTCTGAATAACTCGCGTATATATTATAAAAGTGTTACACAAACACAACATACGCCTCATTCCAATTCAGAATATTCTTTTATTCAAATATTCCCATACTTTGGGAAAAGTTCCCATTAATTTTATCCAAGATAAATTCTTTAAATTTATTCTTTAATCTCCTTTGAATATCAATTCAAACTAGTCGGGATTAGCGAACCACACCGAAGTAATCATTTATTTTATTTCCCAATCCCAACCTATTCATCCCATGAAGTAAAACTGGTAGTACTTCATATCTAACACCACAGTGTTATCGGTAAATTCAATTACCATTTCACGTTCAAATCTAATTAAAGATTTAACTATCGCCTGGAGCAAAACTGGTGATACTCCATTTTCGATCATTTCAATCTAATTAAAGATTCATTAAAACTCCACTTAGTTTTAATCGTTATCTGGGTTAAAGAATCAGTGTCATTTAAAACACGATCCACGATAAACCCAAAATCACATTCCATTAATTATCGGGTTAAAGAACAAGTGTTATTTAAAACACTGTTCACGATAAACCCAAAAATCAATACCAATTCAATTCCAATTAAATATCATTCAATTGGTACACTTCATTAAATCTAAATAAAAGATTTAATCTTTTCACAACTGGGTTCAAGAACAGTGTTAGTGAAGACACCATTCACGACAAACCCAAATCACATTTGATATTCAATACAAGGCTCTGAATAGAAAATATATCGGCTTATATTCAATATCAAATTCTACGATTAACAAATGTCGTATTGAAATAACGATATAAATGTATATCTTTCAAATTCCCATAACAACATCTGTATAATCACGAATTCCAACATCGAAATATTCCGAAGACAATTTCGATTCAAATCCACTCCAATGCAATCATTGGAAATTCTGGTTATTTTCAAAACCCTTTTCAAATTCAATTTATTTATTTAAAAATTAATAGAATTATAATTCTAGTTCAAAACTAGTTCATTTTGATAAAAATCTATTTTTATCTTTTCAAATATGGAGTTTTTCATCCCAATCCTTTCTAAATCATTTCTTATGATTTTACACTAATTATTACGATTTTTAATAATTTTATCAAGGCCCGTACAGTCGATTTCCATCAATGGCCATCGAACTGCACTTACAGCGACCTTTTTTCAAATTTGATTTGGACATAATTCCAAATCCAACCGTTAGATTTCAAATTTCTAACATTCATTAGAAAGCTCTTTTCGATACGAACCCAACGGTTCCGGTTTTAGGAGAATCCGACGGTCGGATCTCCCGTAATGTCAGTTTGAAATAAACGGTCGAAATTCACGAACTGCCGCGGCGCGGCGCGTTCTATTCAGGCCATTATATTATATATATAATATATATAATATATACTTCGTCGATTTTCTATTCAAAACGAATTATATAAATAGTTTTAAAATTCGTTTCAAAATCTATTTCAACTTCCATTTCAATTCAAAGCAAAATTGAATTCTTCTTTATAAATTCGTTTCAAAGTTCATTTCTATTCAATTCAAATTTCAATTCAATTTGAATTCATTTCAATTCACTTTCAATTCAATTTGAATTCGTTTTCAATTCAATTCATTTCGAAATCGTTTTCAATTCAATTCATTTCGAAATCGTTTTCAATTCAATTCATTTCGAAATCGTTTTCAATTCAATTCATTTCGAAATCGTTTTCAATTCAATTCATTTCGTAATCGTTTTCAATTCAATTCATTTCGAAATCATTTTCAATTCAATTCATTTCGAAATCGTTTTCAATTCAATTCATTTCGAAATCGTTTTCAATTCAGTATAAATATTGTTCACGTCAAAATGGCGTCAATCTAATCAACACGGCTTCATATATTCCTTTATTTTCAAATATTCTATTTCAAATATTTCTTTTTCAAATATTTCTTTTTCAAAACTGGAATGAGGCCCAATCAATTACCATATAAAATTAATTATATGGATTTTCATACAACACATGTATATAATAGCATTGAAAATAATCAACCATCAACCAAAGTGCACTACACTGTATAAGCATCAAATATAGATATTCAACGCTTATAACAGCCTGTCAATCAATCGATCGACATATTTAATCAATCAGGATGAGTGAACTTCAAATTTCATCCCAACACCCGTGTGGGGTTTCAAACAATCAAACACAGATTTTATTTGTGCAATTGGGCGATGTGTAAAATTTATCGACCCAATCAATGTCCTTCAAATAGGTGTACATAAACAAACCGTCCGGTTTGTAAATGAATATTTATTTATTCACATTCACGTCAAAAATTATATTTTAACGATAAAACATTTTATTTCAACACATGAATTTCTATTCAGTTCATTTCTTCAATAAAATGATATTTTATTTTTTTTCTAACATATTTTAGAAAATTTCGGCGGCATAACGGCACGATACTAGAAACGGGACAAGGCCTAGCCTTATCCCCGGTCTAGTGAAGGCCCACGCCATTCACGCATCAATCAAATCAATTCATTTCACCACACAATTCAATTTCAATCAAATAATCTAACTAATTTTTGCAATCAAACAAACAAGTCCATGGTCTGTGGACGATTGTGTCGGGTGCTACTAAGCACCGTCTGCATCCTAGTATATATATATAACTAGAAAAATGAATTGAAAGGTGAGAAATTCTCACCGATAGCTATCCAATCATCTTGACTCTTCTTTGATAAAAAGCTTCTTCGTTCTCGCCTTTTTGTCACCTTCGTTATCCGCTTTCACTACATATGTAAAAATCGAATTTTTACTTCGCTTTTCAATATATAAAAATCACATTTTTAATTCGAAGTTCAATATATAAAAATCATATTTTTAATTCGAAGTTCAATATATAAAAATCATATTTTTAATTCGAAGTTCAATATATAAAAATCATATTTTTAATTCGAAGTTCAATATATAAAAATCATATTTTTAATTCGAAGTTCAATATATAAAAATCATATTTTTAATTCGAAGTTCAATATATAAAAATCATATTTTTAATTCGAAGTTCAATATATAAAAATCATATTTTTAATTCGAAGTTCAATATATAAAAATCATATTTTTATTTCGAAGTTCAATATATAAAAATCAAATTTTGCTATTCAACATATGAAAATCGAATTTTTTACTTCGCTATTCAATATATAAAAATCGAATTTTTACTTCTTAAAAATCAGATTTTATTTCGCTACATATATAAAGATAATATTCTCTATTATATAGAAATTCTATTTTCAGTACACTACCTATATAAAAATAGTATTTTTATATCTTCTATTATATAAAGATCATATTTTTAACCTTCACATCTAATAAAAATTATATTTTTATTATCCTCCTTGTATAAAAATTATATTTTTATTATCTCTAAAATATAAAAATCACATTTTTAACCTTTCTATGATATAAAAATTATATTTTTTTCCTTTATATCATATAAAATTTATATTTTTATTAAGCCGTTTATGCGATAAAAATCAAGTCCTTTCACGTTTTAAAAACTAATCTTTTCTTCATACAAAAATGTGATCCTTTCAATGGTAAAACATAATCTTTCTCATGATAAAAATATATGCTTTTCCTGTTTGAAAATATATGCTTTCTTGCTTAAAAATATAAGTGTTCCTTCATTTTAAATAAATCAGAAAATAAAATTAAATTATATAAAAATATAAATATAAATATACTTACAACGGAAGGGGGAGGCGCAGGTGGTCGGAGCTGTCGCTGGGCGGATGAGCAAGGGGGTGTTAGCGCTCCTGAACAGCAGCGGAGGCGGTGGATGGCCGTTGATGGTCGGAGAGGGCCAGGGCGATGTAACACCCCACACCCGCTATGGTCACTCACTAAGGGAATGCCATAGCATCGGTGGAGTATTTTAGTGAATATAGAACAGAAAATTTACACCAAGACAGATATAAATAGTACTTGAAATTTTAAAACATCATCTCATAACAGCGGAAATAAACATGTATGGTTACATCATAAAGCCATGATAAAAGTCAAGTACAATATCCGTCAAAATAAAGAAGTACATAATCCCACTCTTCTCATACAATAGCCATAACAAAAGAAAAGATAACTGGAGCTTTACATCTACCAAAGCTCCCAAAGGCTGGAACAGCAATCCGATCAAGCTCTACTACCGCTAGGATCCACCGTAGGACCTGAGGGTTGGGAAAAAGATAAAAACAACGGGGTCAGACATAAGTCTGAGTGAGCCCTATAACCTTAACAATACAATTATTAAAGTAATTAGGGTATGACATGAACTCGGTACGGTACCTTTGGGGATAATAACTACACTAAGTAGCCAACATAGGATGAACTAAGATAACCGTCAGGACGCATCTACCCACCCAAGGATAATTACTAACTGCACCACACCAGTCATTCCTACTTAAAGGTTGATCCCTTCCAAGGACTTAGAAAATTTTCCCAATAATTTCATGTACTCCTAGCCCACTACATAGGTGCCGTCTGCCCCTATCTCCACTAGGTGTACTCAGTAATTCTTACCCAGTAGTTTCGTGTACCCCTACATAGGTGCCGTCTGCCCCTATTTTCACTAGGTGTACCCACTACTCCCCATCGATCGGCTCCCTACCGTAGATACCCGTGCTGGTCCCACAGTGGGGTGTATCACTCCCCTAAAGTCGCTACCCAAAACTATCAACGGTGCACGGCTTTATATCTACACGATGCAACAACGACTTATCTACCAGCCCGGGCCCACACACGCATATGAAACCCGTTGGACTTGCGTTGCCACCGCTAACCCGTTTTGGCCTCTTATAGTCAAGTCCAATATGCGTGTCCCGTCACTCGACATGGGTCGAGCCCACAAAGATACGTTTTGGGATATTGGTTGAAATGGGCCCCCACAAGCTACCTACTTAAGCTTGTCATATATCTAGTGTATCCCACTTAACCCTTTAATCATGTTTAATTACATGTTTCACTTGGTTAAGTATTCTAATCGTATTTTCTATTGCCACCCAAGGAAACCCACTAGATTCCACATGCCCCCCAAGGCAACCACCATATTTCCACATGCCACCCAAGGCACCCACTTAACCCCTCATGCCCCACTACATGCTATTATGGTTAAGTGTTTCTTAATTAATTAAGACCGTGATCTCCCATAAAGACCTCCCACATTAGACTGGCTGTTATGACCGCCTGGTTAAGCCGGTTGAACCCGGGCAGTCTTACGTCATAACAGAGTCTAACCTCGTGTCTTTACCTTAATCACGTATTTAATTTATGGCTAAGACCTCTCACATTGGGCTGACATTTGTAGCAACTGGTTAAGCCGGTCGGGTCCGGGCAGTTTTACACTACAAATGAGTCCAACCTCGTGTCTTAGTCGATTAATTACACCTAATTAATCACCCCCATATTAATTATCCCTAATTAATATCAAGTTTACCATAACATGGGTAGACCTAACTCAATAGGTAAATTCCCATGGGGTAGACCTAACTCAATAGGTAAATTCCCACTTATGGTAATTTATTTTTATGGTATGCTTAATCATACCCAATCATTCATTTATTAACATATTTGCCCACCCCATCGTTGCCCACGTAAATCGTTCTCATTTCATGACATAATAAAAGGGGAAGATCCATCACACATAACATGGGTTTAGCATATAACTTTGTCATGGGTTAAGAGGATGTCAACTTGCATATATGAACACATATTAACCCAACTTGCTCTTAAGCATCTACATAACTTGCATAATTATTCACATGACCTCATAAGCATGCATAACATGGTAATCTTGCATTTGAGCATACACCTAACTTGCATAATTATTCACATAACTTCATATGCATGCATAACATGTTAATCTTGCATTTAAACATACACATAACTTGCATCATTATTCACATAACTTCATATGCATGCATAACATGTTAATCTTGCATTTAAACATACACATAACTTGCATCATTATTCACATAACTTCATATGCATGCATAACATATTAATCTTACATTTGAACATACACATAACTTGCATATTTATTCGCATAACTTCATATGCATGCATAACATGTTTCATAATAGATCAATGTCCAACTTAGTGTTTTGCATCATAATCATGATGAACATAGCACCAAACTTGCATAAAGATACAACATTAAACTTGCATAAAAATGTCATGTACACATACACTAAACTTGCATGACATAGAGCATATAACTTGCAAAACACATGACATATACAATATTAAGCTTGCATAAACACATTGATCCACAAACATAACCATACAACATCATATCCTATCTTAATCAATTTAACAATTGATTATTAAGGGGATAGAAGCTCACCAAAACAAAATTAGCAAACTAATGAAGAATATTAAGAGGCTAGAAGTGGATTTGGAATGCTATCCCTTCTCTAATTTTGATGGTGGCTCTCTCAAGTTTCAATTTGCCATAGTTTAGTTACTAGATTTAATTATGAATGAATTAGGGGAAGGTTAGGGTCTTATTTATAGGATTAGGTGAGTGTTTTAGGCCCTTAGATTAACCCTAGATTAGCTTAGGACCTTTAGATTTAGGAAATCTCTAGAACCAGCCCTCCTAGCCAGCCTGAAACCCAACCTGGTGCAACCTGGTGCACCCAGGTTCAGTGGACGGTGCCACCCTGTCGACAGGCAAGTCGACAGGCATGTCGACACCCCTGTCGACAGGCCTGTCGACAGCCCTGTCGACATGGGTTGGGCGGGAAGCTTCCCGCCTGACCCCGCCTGGCCCATCCCAAATCTGAATATTTGAATTTCCAAATCTGTTTTAGTTTTAAATTTTTCTGCTAACTTCTTTGGGCCATAACCAGGCCATACGGACTCCGATTTTCGAAAACTCGGACTCTATTTCGCGTATTTTTCCGAGACGAACGCAATTACGCAGCCCGTTACCCCTAATTCCCACGTCTAAGATTATTTATCCTGTAATTAGTGAATTTTAGTATTAACTAAAATTCGGGGTGTTACATTCTCCCCTCCTTAAAGGATTTCGTCCCCGAAATCTCTAAGCTAAGGAGAATGCATATCCTACCATCCAAACAACCATCTACTCAAATCATCAACCACGGGCATCCATTGTCCTTAGACAGTTTCTAATGATGTATGAGCATATGCAAAGAGTGTGTGTATATGTTCCCTATCTAATGTATGAACATATGCAAACCATGATAGTGCCATGCATCCATTATGTATGCGAGAAAACCCTATCGACACATACAATATCTACATGAGTGCACAATCATTCACCAAAATGCATCATCCATGTGATAACACAACCATTATACATCCATAAATATATTTTCCTACACACAATTTTATGCAATATGCAATATGAAGTGACTGAGCCGATCTAGTGCCTAGAGTGTGTGTATATGCATCCACGAGCAACCACTAGCAAACACTTGCATCCACTTGCATCCATCAACCATAACATGTCTCAAACACATGTTTCAACCATAGGTTTACCCTATCTAAAGGTCAAAGGTACTAACGAGAGGACATACCAAAGATAAGATAAGTACTAGACAAACGATAAAGGAGAAAGTAAAGACATACCCTCAAAAAGAAATGGGTACAATGAACGCATCTTCGCTTCCGTCTCCCAAGTTGCGTTGCTCTCATCTTCTCCCCATTGCACCTTGACTAGTTGAACCTCTCTGTTTCTTAACTTCCTAGTCTCTGACCCAAGGATGCGAGTAGGAGCTCGTCTAATAGTCGCATCACGCTCTATCTCTACATCTCTAAGCAAGCTCGGCTCTACCACCTGTGCGGTCTCATGTAAGCATTTCCTCAGATGTGATACATGGAATACATCGTGAACACCACTAAGTCTGTCGGGCAACTCCAACTTATAAGCCATCCGCCCAATCCTTTCCTTGATGGGAAACGGCCCAACAAACCTTGGTGCTAACTTGCCAACGGATCCGAAGCGAACAACATTTCTCAACGGAGATACTTTAACAAAAACCATATCCCCAACCTCAAACTCAAGATCCGTCCTTCTCTTGTCCGCATAAGATTTTTGCCTATCCTGCGCTGCTTTCATCCTTCTCTGAATCAAGTCAATCTTCTCAGAAGTCTCCCTGACCATATCAGGCCCAAGCAAGACCTTATCCGTAGATTCCCACCAACATGTAGGTGATCGACAAGGCCTACCATAGAGAGCTTCGAAAGGAGCCATACCAATACTGGACTGAAAGCTGTTATTATATGCGAACTCCACCAACGGAAGATGCTCTTCCCATGTACCTCCAAAATCTAAGATACAAAGTCTCAAGAGGTCTTCTAGAACACGATTCACCCTCTCAGTCTGGCCGTCCGTCTGAGGATGATATGCGGTGCTCAGACACAATTGAGTCCCCACTGCTTCTTGCAAACTTCTCCAGAACTCACTAGTGAAGATAGGATCTCGATCACTCACTATGCTAGAGGGTACCCCATGCAATCGAACTATCTCTCGAAGATATACTGAAGCTAGCCATGGAGCGGTCCTCTTGCTCTTCACAGGTATGAAATGGGCGCTCTTAGTAAGTCTATCTACCACTACCCAAATTCCTGTATTACCCTTCCTCGATCTAGGTAACCCGTCAATAAAGTCCATCGAGACGCTATCCCACTTCCATTGCGGAACCTCCAATGGGTGAAGCAACCCACCTGGTTTCCTTTGCTCCGCTTTCACCTGTTGACATACCAAGCATCGAGCTACATATTCGGCCACATCTTTCTTCATACCGGCCCAGAAGAAAACCCTCTTCATATCTTGGTACATCTTGTCCCCACCGGGATGAATGGTCATCCTAGAACGGTGTGCATCATCAAGAATAACCTTCCTCAACCCTTCATCTTGCGGTACACAAAGTCTACCGTCTCTACGCAAGCACCCCTTATCGTCTAGGGTATACCTACTCAAATGGCTGGACGACTCCCCCCTTATGAGCTTCTTTATCAACTCAACCAACTGTGGGTCGTCCCTCTGGGCTTCCCCAATCCGCCCCAAAAGAGTAGGCCTAACTTCCAAGGAAGCTAGCAAACCGGGTACATAATCAATGGAAGGTCTGAAATCAAACATCGAGATAAACTCCAAGCTTCGTCGTTCCACGAACAATGGACTCAAGGACAACCTCTTCCTGCTCAAGGCGTCTGCCACCATGTTACCCTTGCCAGGGGTATACGCTATCTCGAAATCATAGGATGCTAAGAACTCCATCCACCTTTGCTGTCTTAAGCTTAGATCCTTCTGAGAGAACAAGTACTTCAAGGATTTATGGTCAGTGAACAACTCGAATCTCTCACCAAGAAGATAATGGCGCCAGATCTTAAGCGCAAAAATAATAGCGGCCAACTCTAGATCATGGGTAGGGTAATTTTTCTCATGTGGCCTTAACTGCCTTCCACCATAGGCTATTACCCTTCCCTCTTGCATTAAGACTGCGCCAAGTCCTGTTTCACAAGCATCGGTATAGACAACAAATGGCTTGCTCCGATCTGGCAACACTAAAACTGGAGCAGTGGTTAAAGCTCTCTTTAACCGTCGGAACGCATCATCACAATCTACGTCCCATGCAAAAACAAGATTCTTCTTCGTTAGGCGGGTTAATGGGGCTGATATCTTCGCGAAGTCTTTAATAAACTTCCTATAATAACCCGCCAACCCCAAGAAACTTCTTACTTCGGTAGCATTTTTCGGAACCTTCCAATCCTGAATTGATACTACCTTCGCGGGATCCACAGCTATCCCTTCCTTGGAGACCACGTGCCCCAAGAACCGTACTTCCTTCCTCCAGAAGTGACATTTAGAGAATTTAGCCTTAAGGCTATGTGCTCGAAGAGTCTTCAACACTTCCCCAAGATGTAGGGCATGCTCTTCTTCACTCTTAGAAAATACTAAGATGTCATCCACAAAGACCACCACGAATTTATTAAGGAACTCCCTGAACACCCTACTCATCAAATCAACAAAGTATGCAGGGGCGTTCGTCAACCCAAATGGCATCACTAGCCACTCATAGAAACCATCCGGAGTTCTAAAGGCAGTCTTGTCTATGCTATCCTCAGCCACCCTCAACTGATGAAACCCCGTGGCTAAGTCCAACTGAGAAAATACTGAAGCGCCAACCAACTGATCGAAAAGATCATCTATCCTCGGCAATGGGTGTCTATTCTTCTTTGTGAGCTTGTTGAGTTCTCTATAGTCTACACAAAGTCTGAGGGACCCATCTGCCTTCGTAGCAAAAACTACTGGAGCACCCCACTCCGATATGCTCCGTCTTATGAACCCCTTCTCAAGCAACTCCCCTACTTGCTTATGGAGTTCCCTCCTCTCACGAGGAGCCATGTGGCGCACTGGTAAAGATACCGGTTTAGCATTATCCACCAAATATATTCGGAAGTCAATCTCCCGCTTCGGAGGCAAGCCCTTCACCTCCTCAAACACATCCGGATATTCCCGGACCACTCTAACAGATTGCAAACTCTCGACCGAAGCGTCAAGCGATTCAAGATAACTTAGCATAACAGAATCCCTGGGATTACAAGAGATCTCGAGAGTGTTACCCAAGCGGGTCATGAGCCTAACAACTCTCCTTTCACAATCAAGAACGGCACCATTACTGGATAACCAGTCCATGCCCAAAATCAACCCATAGCCCGTGAAGCCCAACACAAAAGCATCACATATAAACTCAATGCTAAGTATAGAAATCTTCAAACCCAAACATATCATGAATAAATAAGTGGAGCCCCCAATTAGGTTTGAAACAACCAAGGGATCATCTACCAGACTGGTGTCTAAGTGCAGTGACTCAACTAATGATGATGAGATAAACGAATGCGATGCGCCTGAATCAAACAATGTACGGACAGGATGATCAAATAGAAAAACCAGACTTTCCACGGAAATAGTTCTACCTCTCCCCTGAATCGGTGGAACCGCGAGAGCCTGTACTTGCCCCCTAGCCTGACTCGGTGCCATAAGAGCTTGCACCTGTCCTCCCGAGGTAGATCCTGTCCTTTGCCCCTTCTTGGGACAGTCTTTCACAAGATGCCCTGCTTCGCCACAGTGGAAGCAGCCAGTCTTCTTCTTCTTGCGACAATCCTTGCTTAGGTGACCAGGTGTCCCACAATTGAAACACTTCTTCTTCTTGCCCTTGCCACCGTTGCCTTTCCCACCTTTGCTTTGCTGTTGTTGAGGTCTCTTTTGATCTCCCTTCTTCTCGGGTGCCTGACTAACATTTGGACCCTTCTCTTCCTCATACATGAGTGCCATGTCAACTAGCTTCTCAAAGGTGGCCCCCATAGGGATATGAGTCATAGCCAACCCATGCATCGGTTCATTCAAGCCTTTCACGAACCGCAAAGCCTTCTTCTCCGGTGTATTCACCATATCTAGGCCAAACCTTGCCAATTGATTAAACTTGTTAACATATTCCTTCACCGAAAGATTTCCTTGCTTTAGAGTCAAGAATCTCTCCATATACAAGTTCTCCTCCGCCCTTGAGAGAAACTTCGCCACAAATCTTTGCCTAAAATCCGCCCAAGAGTCAACGGGGCGTTCTCCATTAGTGACCTCCCACCAGAATGAGGCCTCTCCCTTCATTAACCAAGCAGCCAACTTGACTTTCTTTCCTTCTTCCATCTCAAAGATATCTATCAACTCTTCCACCTCCTTAAGCCAATCTCTAGCCTCCACAAAAGTTTCAGATCCTTGAAAAGGTTTCCCTCCCATAGCTTTAAACTCCTTACAAGTCTTAGCAAAAGTATCCGTGCGAGGAGGAGGGGGAGGAGGAAGATCGGGTGCTACGGTTGGTGGAGGAACATTTGCTGGACCCGTAGTGGTGGCCCTAGCCTCCATCAATCTCCTATACCATACTGGTATCGTCACACCCTCCGGAAAATTAAGATTCTCGGCCATGCTGAAACGAAAAAGGAAAGATTCAAAACGGAGAATTCGAAGGATATAGCTATGGCTATTGGGGATTATGCCTTTCTTTCAAAAACTTTTCTCTTTAAAAGACATGTTTTTGAAAATATCTTTTCCAAAAATGTTTTAGAAAAATAGCTTTCTAAAAATTTTATCTGTTCCGGTAACCTTTGCTCTGATACCACGTGTAACACCCCACACCCGCTATGGTCACTCACTAAGGGAATGCCATAGCATCGGTGGAGTATTTTAGAGAATATAGAACAGAAAAATTACACCAAGACAGATATAAATAGTACTTGAAATTTTAAAACATCATCTCATAACAGCGGAAATAAACATGTCTGGTTACATCATAAAGCCATGATAAAAGTCAAGTACAATATCCGTCAAAATAAAGAAGTACATAATCCCACTCTTCTCATACAATAGCCATAACAAAAGAAAAGATAACTGGAGCTTTACATCTACCCAAGCTCCCAAAGGCTGGAACAGCAATCCGATCAAGCTCTACTACCGCTAGGATCCACCGTAGGACCTGAGGGTTGGGAAAAAGATAAAAACAACGGGGTCAGACATAAGTCTGAGTGAGCCCTATAACCTTAACAATACAATTATTAAAGTAATTAGGGTATGACATGAACTCGGTACGGTACCTTTGGGGATAATAACTACACTAAGTAGCCAACATAGGATGAACTAAGATAACCGTCAGGACGCATCTACCCACCCAAGGATAATTACTAACTGCACCACACCAGTCATTCCTACTTAAAGGTTGATCCCTTCCAAGGACTTAGAAAATTTTCCCAATAATTTCATGTACTCCTAGCCCACTACATAGGTGCCGTCTGCCCCTATCTCCACTAGGTGTACTCAGTAATTCTTACCCAGTAGTTTCGTGTACCCCTACATAGGTGCCGTCTGCCCCTATTTTCACTAGGTGTACCCACTACTCCCCATCGATCGGCTCCCTACCGTAGATACCCGTGCTGGTCCCACAGTGGGGTGTATCACTCCCCTAAAGTGGCTACCCAAAACTATCAACGGTGCACGGCTTTATATCTACACGATGCAACAACGACTTATCTACCAGCCCGGGCCCACACACGCATATGAAACCCGTTGGACTTGCGTTGCCACCGCTAACCCGTTTTGGCCTCTTATAGTCAAGCCCAATATGCGTGTCCCGTCACTCGACATGGGTCGAGCCCACAAAGATACGTTTTGGGATATTGGTTGAAATGGGCCCCCACAAGCTACCCACTTAAGCTTGTCATATATCTAGTGTATCCCACTTAACCCTTTAATCATGTTTAATTACATGTTTCACTTGGTTAAGTATTCTAATCGTATTTTCTATTGCCACCCAAGGCAACCCACTAGATTCCACATGCCCCCCAAGGCAACCACCATATTTCCACATGCCACCCAAGGCACCCACTTAACCCCTCATGCCCCACTACATGCTATTATGGTTAAGTGTTTCTTAATTAATTAAGACCGTGATCTCCCATAAAGACCTCCCACATTAGACTGGCTGTTATGACCGCCTGGTTAAGCCGGTTGAACCCGGGCAGTCTTACGTCATAACAGAGTCTAACCTCGTGTCTTTACCTTAATCACGTATTTAATTTATGGCTAAGACCTCTCACATTGGGCTGACATTTGTAGCAACTGGTTAAGCCGGTCGGGTCCGGGCAGTTTTACACTACAAATGAGTCCAACCTCGTGTCTTAGTCGATTAATTACACCTAATTAATCACCCCCATATTAATTATCCCTAATTAATATCAAGTTTACCATAACATGGGTAGACCTAACTCAATAGGTAAATTCCCATGGGGTAGACCTAACTCAATAGGTAAATTCCCACTTATGGTAATTTATTTTTATGGTATGCTTAATCATACCCAATCATTCATTTATTAACATATTTGCCCACCCCATCGTTCCCCACGTAAATCGTTCTCATTTCATGACATAATAAAAGGGGAAGATCCATCACACATAACATGGGTTTAGCATATAACTTTGTCATGGGTTAAGAGGATGTCAACTTGCATATATGAACACATATTAACCCAACTTGCTCTTAAGCATCTACATAACTTGCATAATTATTCACATGACCTCATAAGCATGCATAACATGGTAATCTTGCATTTGAGCATACACCTAACTTGCATAATTATTCACATAACTTCATATGCATGCATAACATGTTAATCTTGCATTTAAACATACACATAACTTGCATCATTATTCACATAACTTCATATGCATGCATAACATGTTAATCTTGCATTTAAACATACACATAACTTGCATCATTATTCACATAACTTCATATGCATGCATAACATATTAATCTTACATTTGAACATACACATAACTTGCATATTTATTCGCATAACTTCATATGCATGCATAACATGTTTCATAATAGATCAATGTCCAACTTAGTGTTTTGCATCATAATCATGATGAACATAGCACCAAACTTGCATAAAGATACAACATTAAACTTGCATAAAAATGTCATGTACACATACACTAAACTTGCATGACATAGAGCATATAACTTGCAAAACACATGACATATACAATATTAAGCTTGCATAAACACATTGATCCACAAACATAACCATACAACATCATATCCTATCTTAATCAATTTAACAATTGATTATTAAGGGGATAGAAGCTCACCAAAACAAAATTAGCAAACTAATGAAGAAGATTAAGAGGCTAGAAGTGGATTTGGAATGCTATCCCTTCTCTAATTTTGATGGTGGCTCTCTCAAGTTTCAATTTGCCATAGTTTAGTTACTAGATTTAATTATGAATGAATTAGGGGAGGGTTAGGGTCTTATTTATAGGATTAGGTGAGTGTTTTAGGCCCTTAGATTAACCCTAGATTAGCTTAGGACCTTTAGATTTAGGAAATCTCTAGAACCAGCCCTCCTAGCCAGCCTGAAACCCAACCTAGTGCAACCTGGTGCACCCAGGTTCAGTGGACGGTGCCACCCTGTCGACAGGCAAGTCGACAGGCATGTCGACACCCCTGTCGACAGGCCTGTCGACAGCCCTGTCGGCATGGGTTGGGCGGGAAGCTTCCCGCCTGACCCCGCCTGGCCCATCCCAAATCTGAATATTTGAATTTCCAAATCTGTTTTAGTTTTAAATTTTTCTGCTAACTTCTTTGGGCCATAACCAGGCCATACGGACTCCGATTTTCGAAAATTCGGACTCTATTTCGCGTATTTTTCCGAGACGAACGCAATTACGCAGCCCGTTACCCCTAATTCCCACGTCTAAGATTATTTATCCTGTAATTAGTGAATTTTAGTATTAACTAAAATTCGGGGTGTTACAGGCGAGGTCGATCTCCGCTGTGGGGCTCTAGGGTTTCGCGAGTGGGAGGGGGGGGAGTGATCGGAGGAGCGGCGCCGTTCTGGATGGGCGACGGGGTTAGGGTGGTGGTGATCGACGTCGGGGGAAGAGGGGGGGGGTTGAGCGCGATTTGTGGATCGGGATATTATTTTTTTTTCTTTTTTTTTTGATTTGTAAATCGATTGTAACGGGGGGGGGGGGGCAGAGATAAAGGAAGAGAAAGGTTTTTTTTATTTATTTATTTATTTTATTATTTATTTTTTTCCGAAAAAGTTGACTTTTACATACGACCTCTAAACGAGGCCCACCGCCTGTCGTCCATAGCGTATTACCCCCGTTCCGAACACAATGAGATATGTATCGCAAGCGGATTTGACCATTTCGATTGGTTTCCGTTGAACTTACATTTAAATTACTATATTGAATTTTAAACGTACATTTCAATTTACCGGGCCCACATACGGACTCTAAAAATTTCCGAAAAATATTTTCTAACTTCGTATTGACGATACGGTCCTAACAAAACTAGTTTCGTCGAATTCTGAGACCGTATGAAAAATGGCCAATTTCCAGTCGATTAAAATCAATTGAAACTGGTCAAAACACGTTTTCCTATGCCACGCTCACATATTGATTCGAAAAATTATGAAATTTGAAACCTAGCAATAATTTGACATCACGGACCCAATAAAACTGGTTTCGTCGAAATCCGAGGTCATTTGCAAAATGTCCATTTTTAAGGGCCTGAATTCCATAGCGACTATTCAGAATTTTCAACTGGACATATCTTTTGATTCCCGCTACGAACTTTTGATTTTTCGGATTCGTTGGAAAGATATTCACTATTAGATTCCATTATTTTTGGTTTCACTAAAATCCGGATTGTTTTGCACCCGGTACATTCAATTGAAGTTTGAAATCGAATTATCGAACTACCGCGCCATTTTCAATTCTATTTATAATTATATATAAATATTTATATTCTAACGACGACGTATATAATATATACGTCGAATTCAATTCAAAATAAATTTCTCGTCGATTTTATTTAAAATAATCTATTTTAAATAATCAAAATTCGATAAAATTGCGAAAATAAAAATTTTAAACTGGCCCAGATTTTCGGGTTGTTACAATTAAAAGGGCTATGTGATGCCTTATTTGACCAATTCTTATTGGAAAAATTTAGTGATGGGTTCAAGGAAGATATTAGATTTGATGTATTGGCTCTCCATTCTATAAATTTCGAGTGGCAATAAATCTTGCAAAAGTTCTCGAATGCAAAAAGGCATGTAAGAAAAAGACTAAAGTGCACCATCCTTCAAGAACCAACCTTCAAGGTACATCCAGCAAGGCTAATACCCTAGATAAAAGTATAAAGGAGACTAATGAAAAAAATAAAGGGACTGACACCTCAAGAAATTATAAAAATGAGGAGAAAGAATCTTTGTTATGGATGTAAGGAAAGGTGGAACCCATGTCACATATGTAGAAATAAACAGGTTTATGTTATTAAGGGTAATATGCTATCACAAGATGAAAATGATGTGGATCCAGTAGATAATATGCTTACAGAAAATGAAGAGCCAATGGGTAATACACCTATACAATCTGCAACTGGTATAGTTCAAGAAAATAGGGAAGAAACAAATGCCATGTGCAGTATTCATGCCCTATACACTATTAAAGTACATGGACAAATAAAAGGGAAAAACATAATTGTACTTATTGATTCGGGGTCCACACACAGTTTCATTAATACAGACCTGGATAAGAAACTGTAATTGGAAGTACAAGATTATGAAATTATTCAGTACAAGTGGCCAATAGTGATAAAATACATGTGATAATTGTATGTAAGGGGGTCATATTCAAATGTCAAGGCTGTGTCATGCCTATTGACCTACTATAAATACCTATTCAAGCATGTCAAGTAGTCCTTGGTGCACAATGGATGAAGGAGCTAGAAATGTATCCTTTAATTTCACTAAATCACAAATTTAATTTAATTTTTGTGGTCAATATTATATGTGGCATGGAATACAAGGTGGTAGTAAGATAGTCGGTGAGAAGGACCATTACAATGGATGATGCATAGGGTCAATTATCCCTCATAATGTACTTAATGGAATTACAAACATTAAGCACCCCCAGTATCCCAATTCATCCTGAAGTTCAGTCAATATTACAACAATACCCCTCTGTTACCACTGCCAACCAACCTTGCTAACTCCAAGAGAATTTGACCATAGAATATCCCTCACTCCTAATGCCAAACTAGTGTGCCTTAGGCCATATAGACATTTACACTACATCAAAAACGAGTTGGAGTAAATTATCAAAGAAACATTGGACACAGGTGTTATCAGGCCGAGCACCAGTGAATATTCATCTCCATAGTTATGCTAAGGAAAAAGATGGGGCATGGAGAATGTGCATTGACTGTAAATCACTCAATAATCGAACTATGAAAGATAAGTTTCCCATACCCTTAACTGATGAATTACATGGTTCTAAATATTTCACTAGACTTGATTTGAAGTTAGGTTATCATCAAATTAGAATGCATGCAAATGATGTACATAAAACAACTTTTAGGACATATGAAGGACATTAGGAATTTATTGTAATGCCCTTTGTGATCTCGAATGCTCTTTCAACTTTTCAAGCTTTAATGAATAACATTTTTAAATCATACTTAAGGAAGTTTATCCTTGTATATTTTGATGATATACTAATCTGTATCCAGACATGGTCTGAGCATATGCTGCAATTAGATATCACTTTGCACGTTTGGAAAAGAACAAATTGGTGATCAAGCTATCTAAGAGCTCCTTTTTTCCTGACTAAAGTGGCATATTTAGGACATATCATAACCGAAAATGGAATATCAGTAGAACCTAATAAAATTCAAGCCATAGAAGACTAGCCCCAACCTAAAAACATTAAGGGACTTAGGGTTTTTTTAGGCTTGACAGGCTACTACCGTAAATTCATAATAAACTATGGTAGTATAGCCAAACCAACAACAGAGTTGCTAAAGAAAAATGCTTTTCAATGGAATGAGCAAGCTACTGCTGCCTTTAACCAACTGAAGCAGTGTTTGATGAATCCACCCATTATTAACATGCCTGATTTTAATAAAGATTTCATTGTGGAGTGTGATTCTAGTAGCGTAGGAATTGGTGACGTGCTCACTCAAGAAGGAAATCCAATATCTTACCTTAGCCAAGCACTCAATGGAAAGAATCTATCGTGTTCAACTTATGAAAAGGAGTTGTTGGCTTAATCTTAGCTACGAAAAAATGGTCACAATACTTAATTGGTAGAAGGTTTATCATAAAATCAGATCATTAAAGTCTGAAACATCTATTAACCCAAAAACTAACAACCGACATACATGGTAGATGGTTGGCTAAATTGCTTGGGTTCGATTATAAGGTAGAATACAAAAAAGATAAGGAAAATATTGTAGCTGATAGGCCATCAAGGCTACCAGAATATGAAGAAGAAAATGGTGTCAACCAACAATGTCAATCGATCACCACAGTGGAGAGTCAATGGCTGCCAGAACTGAAGAGATTAATGTCACAATCTGAGGCATACAAAAAGAAAATGCAGGAAATTATTGACAACCCGGCTAGTACAAGTAAATACACTGTTGTGGATGGACATATCTTCTACAAAAAAAAAAGAATTTATATAGATTCACACTACAACAAGGTTGTAGCCATCATACTCCAAGACTTTCAAGCGGCCCCTCTAGAAGCACAAGAAGGCATAAGAAAAATGATGCATAGGATTAAACACGGGTTTCACTAGAAAGGGATGAAGGCATATATTGATAAATACATAAAAGGGTGTGATATATGTCAAAGGAACAAAAGTGAAAATATATCAATACATGGACTGTTGCAACCCCTACCTATTCTTAATAGTATCTGGAGTGATATTTCCATGGATTTCATTATCGATTTGCCAAAAAGTCACAAATATACCTCTATTTATGTTGTAGTGGACCGACTTTCGATATATTTCCATTTCTCCCCCTGTAGCACCCTTATACAACTAAGACATAGCCAAAATCTTCTTCGAAGGTTTGTTCAAATTATATGGGATGCCCAGGAGCAAAGTTACTGACAGGGATGCAATTTTACCAGTGCTTTCTGGTAGGAACTGTTTAAATTACAAGGTTGCACCCTTAACTTAAGCTTAGCGTACCACCCCCAGTCAGACGGACATACAGAGGCAATCAACAAGACATTTAAAGGGTATTTTATATTGCTCCATTGCCATAAACCTCAAGAATGTTCCAGATGGTTACCAACAACCAAATATTGGTATAATACTAACTGGCACAACTCCATAAATATTGCTTCTTTCACTGGTGCATATGGTGTTTCACTTCCAACCCTACTTTCCTTTTACAAGAGCTTTTCTCTAGGGATATTGTAATTCAAATGCTTAAGGATAGTTTAAGGTTGGCAAGTGAAAGAGCGAAAAGATTCGCTGATGCTTGAAGAACAAAACGGGAATTCAAGGTAGGAGATTGGGTTTACCTCAAACTACAACTGTATAGACAGATTTCAGTAATTGATTCAAAGACAAACAAGCTGTTGCCAAAATTTTATGGATCATATCGAGTTTTGCAGCATATTGGAAACATGTCATACAAATTGTGGTTACCTCCTAATGCAAAGATTCATCCCATCTTTCATGTTTCGCAACTCAAGAAGTGACATGGTAAGGGTATCATTATCCAGCAGGATGCTCCTACATACACTGAAGAACTGGTCAAAGAACCTAAATTAATTCCGGATAGAAGAACAATTCCTAGGGATAACAAGGTCGTGACCCAAGTACTCATCAAATGGAAGCAAAAGCATGAAAGTGAATCAACGTGGGAAGATTATTGGGAGCCGGTTCATAGGTTTCCTATTTTTGACCCGGAGACAAGGTCAAATTTTGAAGAAGGAGGGAGTGTTAGAGCGCTAAAAATTTCAACAAATAGGTTAATTGCCTATGGTGGCCACATAGGCATTTTCACAAACACTGGGATACAATCTTCCAGCACCATCACCTGCGATGATCCAAGTATGGTGACGAACCAAAAACAGCAGGAAGATAATGAGCTTGGGGAGGGAAGTGACATGGCAGTTGGTCCAAGCCTTAATGATGGGTGATTCAACTGTGCACGTACATATATGCACGCTGGTATAAGTTGGCAAGAAGAAGCAGTATAATATAATGGGCTTTCCTGTAACCTTATGGGCTGCGAAACTTTGAATTATTAATCTGGGTAAACAGGTGTATAAATAGGGATTAAAGGCATCATTTAACAGTGTGAAGAAATCATTTATTCCATCCAATCTGTCCCCTGCTCTTTCTATTGTGCATTTTCTTTCCTTTTTCTTTTAATTACTCGACATCTTTCTTATCATTATCTCCTATCTGCTCTTCTCTTTCTCTCTTAATTCTCAGGTTATCTATATTCAGCAATTTCTCTTCCATTATAACCAACATTTCCCCTGCAATATTTTTGTTTTTGAATCCATTGTTAGGATTAGATCCAGAGAGAAGAGAGAGATTAAACGTGAAACAATTAAAAGACCGCATTCTTATTCCCTCACTTTTAAAGATGGAAAATACAAAGCTTTTAAATAGAAAAGATTAAAATATCAAACTACCTCCTAAACTTAAGCTAATAAGATAAAAACAAGATCACTTCTACCACACAAATAGGACACATATGATGACTTCTTCCTAAACACTTTAAAAACTAGTTATAACACCCTCCCTTAAACTGAATGTGCTAATATTCAGTTTACAACTCATAAACGCTAACTGCGATTCTCAATTTCTTCATCGTCTTAAATAGACGAACTCCATTACAATTTTCATCTCTAACCGGTTGGATATGCTCAACCGTTTCATCTTGATTGGTACTTTAACCATCAACAACTACTCTTGGTTTTCTTTAAGGGACCTTCTTGATCTCTGCATATGGACCATCCCTTGATACCGCAGAACCTGTCACCCCCCAACAAGCTAGAGCTGCGACTCTTCCTCATTTTCTTATTGAATGACATAAAACCAAGTATGCTTCACTCACATACTCACCTCACCTACTTCATTTGTAGACATATACCTATTCTCTAATAGGCATTTCATCAAACAGTTCTCCCGAGAATTCGCAAATATCCAACATACTAAACGACGTTACACCCTTCGTCATCTATGCCTTCATCGTTGTCACATTAGCAACTAACGTTCTACTGAACATCATCTTCATGTTAACATCAATAGCACCGTTGCGACAAACATATAAAAAGCAAACTCCTCTTTGTCAGCACAATGAAAACACTGGCACATCATCCAACTACACTGCAACCAAACAAATACGTCAATGTCCGACAGCTGCAAACTACAAATTCTGAGCGTAGCTACATCTACCGCCTCACAGCACATTTCAATGCAATTCCCAAACTGTTTCAACTGTGAACCAAGCATGCCCCTTCTACACATAACACCTCAGCCTGAAATCACCTACCTTATGCAACAAACCTGTCTCCTCTGTAATAGCTAACCCGGTACAGTAACTGTTCCTTACCATTTACTTGCAGCATAACTATCTCCATTGAAAGTTACTCCACCGTGAACCCCATTTGTCTGCATCCTTCAACTTATTTTCGATTTCAGCAGCCAATCTATCCAATGATGAATCTGCATTGCTTTCTTTCAAATGACAGGAATCCCATTTCAAATCTGTTTTGATTCTAGTAGAATTCCCAAAATTCCATTTCAAAACAGATGAAGTCCGTGCATCCTTAGAATTAGCTTCAGCAATATGTTTTGTATCTTCCATTGTTGATTTCGTATTGCTTCTTCAAGAATTCTAGCGCTCAGTAGATGCCTTAGAACAGTCATGTATTGGGCTAAATTTCCAAAAATGTCATTTGATCATTTCCAAATACTTCAACATTTGGAACATACATGCCACTAGGTACAGGAGCACTAACCTGATTGTTCACTGCATATACATACTAACATAGTAACACAAAAGCCATTCCACTCACCTACTTTCCCACAATCCAACATCAGCTGTACCACTGCATTTTCATCAGCTCCAACGTTCGTCAAAAAAAAAAAAAAAAAAAAAAAAAAAAAAACTGCTACCTGAAGCACCACGAACCACCAGCGAAAAACATACATTCTTCTCATTCCATGTCACTGTCTTCTTCCACTTTCTGTCAACCTCTTGTAGCAACAATATTTGTAACAACCCGTATTTTACATATCGGAAGATCGTAAAATATTATTATTTTATTCCATGAGGGTGGGATCATTCTCATACTTTGATATGTTGTTTATGGGGATGTGAGACATGTCCATAATTTTTACCTATTTTGTTTGTGACCATTTCCCCCTATTAGTCTTGTACAATGCATAACATTTGAATCAGGTCGAATCAGGTGTTGAGACGTGTGCCATTGGAAAGGAATTGTTTATTCTCTTTCCGTAGAGTGGTCACATTAAAGATTTGGCTCAGCAGTTTCGGAGGAATCGCTGTTTTAAGGTTTTTCAGTTGGCTATTCAGGTTTTGTAAGCTATAATGGGCTGATTTGCGGAGGCCCATTAGTGGGCTAGTGGAAGTTATAAATAGGGGGTGAGAGGGATGGAGAATAGTTTACTTTCTCCATTCTCTCATTCGGTGGCATTTTGTTCCTCCTTCCTCTAATACCATTCCACCATTAAAATCGAGATCTAAGTAAGGGAATCCAAAATCAACACCACTTGAAACTAGATCTACATCATTTGAAGTGAGAGTTCATCGAATTGAAGGATTTGGATCAAGTTCTTCGCTGATCGGAATCTAATTTCACCATTTGTGCTTTGATTTAGAGAATGGGTGAGTGATATGCATCTCTCACACGGATTCAATCAAGTATATGAGTGTTTGATCTTGTTTTTCCTCGAATTCAAGTTGTTATCCTTAGATCGACATCATGGCAAGTCTACTTCCATATGAATCACCATAGGATCCAATTTAGCAAGTTAAAACCGGTAATTTCTATGTGATTTCATTTGTTTATGCAAGTTGGATCCATAATTTAGTTCATATGTTCGTTTATCATGATTTTGGTGAAATTTACATAATTTTAGTGAAAATTGTCGTTTTCATGTTGTTATTGATTTCATAACATGCTTATGGTTGGATGGGATGGATTGGATGAGTAGATTTCGTCGATATGATCGTTTGGCGGAGTTTTGGTCGAATTTCGAGTTGAAATGGTGATTGGATGGATCAGATCGGGATCCGTGGGTGCTCCAGGGAGGCCGATCGGTGGGTTCTCCAGGGGGACCGATCGATGGGTTCTCTAGGGGGGCGATCGGTGGGTGCTCCAAGGGGGACCGATCGGTGGTTGCTTCAGGGGGAGATCAGTCGGTGTTCTAGGAAAGGTCGGTCGGTCAGTGCTTCAAAAGTATAGGTCGGTCGGTCATTTATGAAGAAAAAAAATTCGGGTACGATCCAGGTTTGAATAAAAAGGCTTGGAAAAAATCGAGGGCAACCCCCCGAACCCTAGCCACAATGCAGTGAAGTGATTTGGCTCAGTGATGGTGCAACTTCAAAGTGATGTCAAGTGGGAAGGTTTGAAGTGTTGAATGTGTTCGTTGATCGGTATGGAACAACGAATGAGGTGACAACTCAAAGGTTATGAGTTGGTGGATAATGGTTGCTTGAGCTATGAAAAGTTGTCAGGTTGGATGACTAGAGATGCGAAGGCCGAGAGATTATCATTGTCATAAGTTCTAGCAGGCACAAAGCAGGCGTACAATAGGGGCACCTAAAAGACAGGTTGTAGGTCGAGTACCTTTGGTATCGTTTAAAGGCCTAGTTGTCAAGGTTGGACATACATATGTATCGTTGACAGGCATATGGAGTTTATGCTAGAACTAGGGTTACCATTAGCCCTTGACATACGACAAGGTTGGCCATCATATGATTAACGATTGTTTCGAAACAGGATTGGCGGTGATAGCCAGAGTCTGTCATGGTTGAGTAGTTGCTTTGGTTGAATCGTCTCATGTAGATTGTCCAACGCCGAAGGAAATGTTCCTTGGGTGCTTGTTTGATATTGGTTTAAGCCTCTGGGGATTGTGCTTGAGGGATTTTGAGTTCGATTATGATGTGTACATAAGATATATAATTTGGATGTCATGAGTGCTATGCCATGGTTGAATGGGTGTTCTGGTTTCCGAGGATGTATGGTTGACATGTTGTTGTAAAGGCTATCACTTTCCGATGTGGGGAAGATAGGGTTGAGTTCTTCTCTGGTGATGTGGGTAGATTAGTATGTATATCTATCCATTCTCTTATACATTATTGTTGATGTTTGTTAGCTGTTTTATCGCTCACTGAGACTGTTATCTGACTCAAGGTTTTATGTTTCCCTCTTATTTCCTTGGGTTGTTCATCAGGTTGTGAATGGGCAGACTAGGTGGCAGGTGATTAGTGAGGACAATGCTGTTGTGCGAATGCGAGCAGGAGGTTGGCATATTATCTTTACTACTATCTTGTATTTCTATTTCCGCTGTTTGAGTTGTTCTCTGAGAGTTGTAGTGAGGCTTTATGTACATACTTCGATATTCCTATGATGTATGGATAACCTTTCAGGATGTTGTGAAAGTTTTCAAAAGTTTGTTATATGATGCTTCACTATTATTACCTGTTATTTATTTTCTACTATATTTTATCCTCGCGATGTGAGTTCTACGACAGGTTCCGATTGTGTCTGCCTACTCTGATTATCATCTATAGCTTCCGTGCACACCTTTCAGTGCAATATTCCTCTTGTCAAGTGCGGGGGTTTTAGGCGGTTGTCACATTATCATTGTCTTTCAAATTAAAATCATCCACTTCTAAACCATCCAATTCTGCATGTTTCCTCTCTACACATCACCTCAACTTCCAAATTGAAACCAATTCGCATGCACCACCCACAACTTCCGCAAATCCTCTGCTGCACTTCATCATATTTTCCAATCGAACCAACTTTGATTCCTAGAGGCGAAACTACATATCTGCATATCCTGGTGTGATATTCTATTTATTGCATACTGCATGAACATTGACCCGAGCAAGTGAAAGCCCAACTCCATGTCCAATCCAACGCCTATATTGGTGTAACAACCCATATTTTTGGAACCAATTTAAAATTTAATTTTAATTTATTTTCATGAAAATTAAATATTTCATAGGATTTATTTTGAGAATTAAGGATTTAAAATTTATTTAAATCAAAGTTAGAGCGTAAGAATTTAAAATTTAATTAAAATGAACTCGAAATGGCACGGTAGTTTGAAAATTCGATTTCTAATTTCAATTGAATGTACCGAATTCAATATAAATCAGAATTGGATAAAACAAGAAACGTTGGAATATTTTAAACTGTAATTTTCTAACGAGTGTAAGAAACTGAGATTTCACTTTATAGATTGTAAGTTATGTCCAGATTGAAATTTAGAATAGTCGCTATAGAATTTATATATATATATATTAATATTATATATAGCCCTTAAAAATAGCCATTTTGCAAATGACCTCCGTTTTCGACGAAACCACTTTTACTGGATCCGGAATATCAAATTATTGTTAGGTTTAAAATTTCATAATTTTTGGAATTAATATATGAGCGTAGTAAATTTAAATGTGTTTTTCAATTTCAGTTTAGATTTAATTAGCTAGTTAAAAAGGCCATTTTTCAAAATGTCTTAAAATTCGACGAAATTAATTTTGTTTGGACCATATCGTCAAAACATAGCTATATTTCAATTTTCATTATTTTTGGACTCAGTATATGGCCTCGGTAAATTAAAATATACGTTGAAGTTCAATATTGACGGTTATATTAATTTATATTTTAATTTTGATGAAAACTGATCGAAACAGTCGTATTGGCTTACGAAACATATTCCATTATGTCCGGAATGGGGGTATTTGGTTAGGAACAACAGTCATTGGGCTTGATTTGGAGTTCGAGGATTAAACAGGTTATTTTCAAATTAAATAATATTAAAATAACATATATATATATATATATATTCCTCCTAAACCCTAATCCATTATTGAACCCGCCAGGCCTAGATCAAAACGAACGGGCGATTTTCTTTGTTTTTCTTCCTCCAAATACTCTCAATCTGTGCAATAAATTTCAGAAATTATAAAACAAAAATGAAAGAGCATTTTGAGATCTTCAATTTCATACGGTGGATATCGTTTTAAACTGGGTTTTGGCTTCGATTTTGGTGCTCCATTCGCCGCTGTTCATGCTAGTTATCAGTCGCCCTGAGGCCTTTGAGTTCGACGAGGCAAAGGGTATGGGGAGCGGTGGTGACGGTGGTCGGAGTGGTGGTGTCTAATGGGGTTCCGGTCCCCTCTGGCGGTGGCGGTTGATGGATGAAGGGGGTGAGGTTTTGTCGAACTGAAGCATCACGGGGAAGCAAGATTAATTTTAATTGGTAATTAGGGGTGTTAATTATATTTTAGTTAATTTGAATATGTAATTAAAGTTTATAATCTCATATCTTTGTCATACGTCGTCAGAAAATAGCAAACCCAGGTCCGTTGGAATCGTGAAGACGAACTCTACAACTGACCAGAACGGAAACAGAAGCTGTTGTAGTTTTTGATAAAATTAAACGCTCTTTTAATTTTATTAAAACAATCCTCAAATAAAGACTGGCGGAGTGGAAACCAAAGTGAGAATTCTTTCACTAAAATATTTGTCCAGTTATTTATTTTATAACATAATATATAGGTTGCCAGTATTGATTTTTATGAGTATTAATTATCACAAATGTTGTACGGTGCCTGTTAGCTTACTTCACTATTGTTTGAAAACCCATGGATGAAATGATTGACTATATTGTGTTTTGTTTGTGATATTGAAATAACATCATTAAAAATAATGTTAATGAATTTGTGGTAGTTGAAACTAAATTATAAATATCCGTTTATAATTTAAACAGTGAAATTGGTTAATTAGAAAAATAATTCGAATCAAACTAGAATTGGTTAAATTTATTAACTGGTGATTAATTTGTATTCATTGTTGTTGGTTGAAAACCCCACACGGGTCTGAGGATGATAATTAATTCACATCTCCCTTGGATTTGATTGTATGTCAACCGATTGATTGACATACTGTTATAAGCATTATTTAATTACTTAGTGTTTATACAGTTGTAAATTGCATTCTGGTTGTGAATTGAATGTTTAATAGTTGTTCATCACTATTTTTGAATACATTCTATGTATGGAATCCATATAAATAAAATTATAATTAATTGAGTCTGATTCCAATTCAGAAATAACAAATATTTTAAAATAATATTCAGTAAAGAATCAAAATATGATTTTGATGTCCGATTTTAGATGGACACGAAAATATTGAAATATATGAAGCCGAGTTAAGTAGATGTAAGCCATTTTAATATGAACGGAATTTTCTGTCGATTTTATTCATTTTATAATTAATATCGAAAAGAATTGATTTCAAAATATGATAATTTGAAAATATTATCATTTTAATATTGTAATGATATAGAACCTTCAATTTTGATTTAAAACTGAAAATGAAGTTGAAATCATTTTAAAATGAATTTATAAACGATTTATAAAGTATGTTTTAAAAGGAAATCGACGAAATATATTAAATATATTTAATAGCTTGAATAGAACATATCGTGTAGCGACCGTTCCCGAATTTCAATCATTAACTTCGAATTGGCATAACGGAAGATCTAACCGTCGGATTCTCCAAAACCGGAACCGTTGGGTTCGTATCAAAAAGATATTTCAAATGAATATATGAGATTTATATTTGAACAGTTAGATTTTAAAATACATCCAAATCAATTTCAGAAAAGATCGCTATGAATGCAGTTTAATGGCCGTTACTGGAAACCGACTGTAAGGGCCTTAATAAAATTATTAAAAATATGGAAAAATTATGTAAAATCATAACTAATGATTTGGAAAGATTTTGGATGAAAAAATCCAAGTTTGAAAGGATAAAAGATACTTTTATCTAAATGAACTAGTTAATAACTAGAATAAAAATCCAATGATTTTTAGAAATAATAAATTGTATTTGTGAATGAGTTTTGATATAACCAGAATTTTCCAACGTATGTATTGAAAAGGATTTAAATGGAAATAATCTTCGGATATTTCGAAATTGGATCCTGTGACTATACAGATATCGTTGAGGAATTTGGAAGATACAAATATCGTTATTCCCAATACGATATTTGTCGGTTTTAGAATTTGATATTGAATATAAGGCGATGTGATTTCTATTTAGAGCCTTGTATTAAATATCGAATTGGATTTTAGGTTTGTCGTGAACTGTGTTTTAAATAACATTTGTTCTTTAACCCGATTAACAATGAAGTTATGATTTGGAATTTATAAATCTTTTAACTAAGATTTAATGGAAAATTTTCCAAAGTAAAGTTTTAAATTTATTATATTAAATTGGAATTGAATGGAATTCGATTGGGTAATAATCGAAATGAGCTGCTGAAAAGGATGACCGTTACTATTTAGGGAATTTAAAAGGCTTTGCCATTATCCCATTTATAGTATTAGTCTGATACGGGAATTTATATCGGTTATATACTGTTATGACTTCCGTGTAGATTCCATTTTAATGGGAGTTGATATGGGTTTATTGTGAATTGTGTATTGAATGACATTGGTTTTTTAACCCAGTTAAAGACAAGATTAATTTCCAAAGGTTGAATAATCATTAAGTAACGATTTTTGGAAGATTAAAACTAAATGGAGTTATAACGAATCTTTAATTAGATTGAAAGTCAAATGGTAATTAAATTTATCAAATTGAAGAAATGATCGAGAATGGAGTACCACCAGTTTTACTCCATGCGATAGTTAAATATTTAATTAGATTTGAACGTGAAATGGTAATTAAATTTACCGATAAAACGATGGGCGCTAGAAATGGAGTACTACCAGTTTTGCTCCATGGAATGAATAGATCGGGATTAAAATAATAAATGATTACTTCAGTAAGGCTCGATAATCCAGACTAGTTTTATAAACATTATTTTGGTTTAGAAATGTTAATGGATAATATAAAATCTTTTACAATGTTTTTTAAAGGAAGATTAAACAATAAGTTTAAATGAACTTATCTTTAATAAAATTAATGAGAACCTTTCCCCAAAGATATGAATATTAGAATAAAAGAATATTCAGGATTGGAATGAGGCGTATGTTGTGTTTATATATCACTAGATTATAAGCTGTGCAAGTTATTCGAAAAGACCAGGTTTAACCCATTCTGAATAACTGTTACGACAATTAAAAGTCGAAGATATTGAAGACAGTGCAAGACCGACAATCTTCTCATGAATGGATTACTACTGATGCCCTGGGTGGAGTTGTACCCTTGAACGGGTTATAGTGGTAGTTGTTCGGACGTATTTGTTGAATGTTCGAATATGCGAGGGCCTCTCTCTTGTATTGGACATATGGGACGAGGAATAAGGTGCCCTCGGTTTCGTTCAGACCCAGAACGGACTTGCAAATGGATGGTGTGTCAGACATTATATTCCTTTATGCTGTATTCGTTGATCTCTGCTAAATATATATCTGTTTGGTGGCGGTGAATTTATTCTCTTTCTTAACACCTTTCTATATGACGTACGAGCTTAGAGGTTATATATTGGTAGAAATCAGTGGTATGGTATGGATCAACAATGTGGCATGCTAAGATGCAATGATCAAGGCTTTTGTTGAAAAGCAGAGTCTTGTGGTTGATGATCAAAGCACAGCTTTAAGTAGCATAGCTTTGTGTATAGCATTAATTCGCGAGCCTCATACCTGGTATGTGTCAAAAACGAGATAGTGACTGCAGGGGGTGCACGATGTTTCTTTCTACCTAGAAGTGGTGTCATGGTATGGAGCCCATACATTTTTACTTATGTGGATGATGGAATGAGGCGCCACGGATATTGAGTCTCTAATGGCTTAGAGATAGGTCCGATAGGACCGGGAAACGTGTGTTTAGGAATAACCAATCCACTAAAATAAGTGTGGACCAACCCTGAAGATCCAAGGGTCATGAGAGTGTGATTCTTAAGGCATTTGCTAGAGTGTCTCGAATCGGAGAGGAGTCATCCCTTGCCTCGACTCATAGATGGAATCCAATTTCTGATACATGACTCTCGATTTTAGTTGTAAACCTATATGGCGACATAGTAGGATGGGGTACTATGCCGTCTATGATTGATACATTTATATTTGAAGTTGTTTGATACACTATGCACTTATAGTAATATCAAAAATGATTTGTTTTAAAATGTACCAAGCATGTTTGGATATTATAAGGTAAAACTCTATCCTCTGGCTTGCGTTGCATTATGTGATGGGACCTGAGTCTTATAATAGCTTTATTTTTCCAAAAAGCATTGCGTTGTTTATTAAATCGTTCTATTTCAAGCTTTGGTATTCATAGGAGTGAACCCGTTCCATGACATACGGCGTGGTCCCATGATTTACCCTATTTTAAAGTAAAAGTTTAACAATTGTTTTAAGTTCTCACACCAGTCCCATGACTGGCTCGGAGTTTATTGTTTTTGCCTAAAGTTTGGGTGCCCATATTTTCCACACGGGCAGTCAGTAGTTTTAGTTTTGCAGATTTCTATTTAACAGGATCTTGGTTTATAGATGGAGCTATATTCGGAAAGCTTTGTATCCGTGTATTTCTTGCAGTTAGGGTAGTTGATGTATTTCCGTTGTGCATTGTATTTATACATTTTTATTTCCGCTGCTATGTAATTTAAATCTTTGATATTATTATTTTTCCGCTGTGTAATATTACTTATTTATACTCTGATGTAAATTGTTGTAATAACAATGCAATGTTCTCGTGTTTGCGTTCTGATGCGTCGTGTTCTCAAAACAATCCGGGCTCCTCCGTCTCCTTGGGGACCGGGGGATTTCGAATCGTCATAATTGGGCTCCCAAATCCACATCAGTGTGGTGGTGAGTGACAAAATTTATCAACTCAACCGAGGAGAGAATACAATAGGAACAACCAGCATCGAGCTATGCCCCTTTGATCATCTTTTCCTCTAACCAAACACATCACCATCAAACTATCTACACCTCAACATCACTCTTCATTTGAAACCTAAATCGCTGCGTCATCTCTATCGAACTAACCCAAATAGTGTAAAATCATCACCCTCAACAGTCCCTGCAACTCCATTATCAAAGCACCTACCGATCCACCATCAACCTACATCCGCCATCTTCAAACAATATCCAAAACTTCCGTCCTTATACCAGCATTTCATCACTTCCAGTTTGCTGCAATTACATTTAAAAACCACCAGGCGAGTTTCTTCCCTGCATTTTCTACACTTTGATTTATTCCCCACCAATCTAGAGGGTTGGTTGGCATACAATTAGAACTGGAATTGCAGCAAACTTCCAAAGTTCAACTAAGACATGTACAATTTGAAAGCCATCTTTGCTTATTCTTTTCAGCAACTTGCAAATCACATTCTTGCACTTCCTCTGTATACTATCTGTCATTTGTGAACCATTCGCATTTCCAATATTGAGTGCCTTCCCATCTTCTGAAGATTGATAACTTAACCTACTCATTTTCTGCAAATTGACATTCGTCGTCTATGATTTGAAGATGACTCTAAACTAGACTGCTCGCTGAATGGATCAGTCTCTTGATCTGTCCTCGACTGCATATCATGGTCATGATTTACAAGACTACGCTGAAAAAACACTCCCCCAATATTTTCTGCAGAAATTTTAGGACGAGTTCGTATGCTTCTTTTCCGCTTTAACTTCGGTTGTTGAAGTACCAGCTCACCTTCACCATCTTCACGATCATGGTTTCGACTTCCTGATTGTTGATGACCTAAAAAGGAATCACCTGACATTTTAATTTCTCCTTCTTCTAGTTTATCTGGCCTTCATTTTTTGAATGAGAGTTTGATTTTGCATCTAAAGAAGACAATGAACCAAATTTCTGAGATAATACTGAAGAAGGCATAACTGTCTGGTTCAATGTTCAAGTTCTAGAAGATGATCCTGAAGAAGGCTCCATTCCACAAGAGAGCTCGTAACTGCCTCATGGTCAACAAAAACTTCATCTGATTGATCTTTATTACTTGATGGCAAGTAAGTGTCGTCATTCAAATCTCCCTCTTCAAACTCGGCGATCTCTTCCTCTTGCACAGAGGAAGCATCATTCCTCTCCACTGAGCTGCCATCGGACACGTAAACTTCATCATCGTCTAACTCTCTATAGATTAAATTCTTTTGGTTACTCTTTTTACGACCTCTTCTTTCCGACTATCCAGCATCCACCTCCATTTACCTTCTCCAACAAGGTTACAGCCACACCCGGATCTTTAGGTTTGCCGATGTTGTTAGAGTTTATGCCCTAGAGGCAATCCATTTGATGAGATTGATAACAATGTTGTTGTTATTATTTTATTTGGAATAAAATAATATTCTATTATATTATATTTACTGCGTAATATAAATATTAATATAATAGAAGTCCTTAGAACTATAATATGGAATTATATAATTCGAGTAAGACTTGAATTTGAGATTATATAACATGACAAGTATTATAATTCTTAAATGTCCCTAGTCGAGTTTTATTGTTTATATATAGGACAACAATAAAGCGCTGAGACTAGTATGTCGATTGACTGATGATCACATCTCATTGATCATTAATATACGTGATATTAATGTCAAGACATAAATACGTATTGGAGAATAGCGTATTAGGCTGACCCACCGTGAGAAAAACTACATGGAATATAATTAACAGTATCATAAGTTATTCTCACAGTGACAGTGATGTAATGGTCCTCACACCTGAAATCATTATAATTTTATTCAAGGATATTTGTGTTTTGATATCATCTAAAGTTATTCGTAACAGAGTAACGATAACGGTGATTATTGGATACATCTCGAGCCGAATGAAAATTATGAATGATCTAGATGGAATTTAACCCAATGATATATTCGTATGATATCCATGGGCCTCTTGATTGAGTGAGACTGTGAAATGCATGGCCGTGCTCAAATATTGATTTGTTTTAAACAGTCTACTCATCGATCAAGAAATACAGATTAAATCATAACGAGGATGATACGATCCATGCCTCTAGTTTAATCTTGGATATATCGGTTAAAAAGGATTATATTACATTGATACACTGGTCACGGAAAGGTTGTATTGAATCGATGAACTTATTATAACTTGGGTAGCAGTGATGTATTACCAGATGTCGCTCACTGTTTATAATTTAAATTCGATTTAAATTATTGCCAACGTTGTAATAACCTATACGGTCACACAGTATAGAACGTTATAAGGAGGAAATGATTTTAGACAAGTAAATTATCAACCTGTTGATATTTATTTGAAGTTGGAATTAGTATTAAAAAGGGGTTCCTATTTTATGGTAAAAGTTGGTTTTAAAAGGATGCCCATTCCTTTTAAGAATGACGGCTATGTAAGAAAAGGATATAAGATCCAGAAAACCATCGAATACTTTCTAACCCTAAAATCAGAATGGCGGCTCGTATCGTCTCTCCCCTTCCACTTCAATTCGAGTGAAATCAGGAAATTTGTTCTTGCGGATACATATAGAGGCGGGGCGATTGTCACGTTGTGTTTCGATTCAACCTAAATCCGTTAAGATTCCTTGGATTGTCGCGAACCCTAATGAGGTATGATTTCTTTTCTTCGATTTACAAATTTTTAGAATAGATCTTGGTAATTTTGGTTGAAATTATACTTTATTGATATGAATTCGAACCAAAAAAATTCCTTCAATGGTATCGGAGCTGGGGTTCATGTAATTTGTAGGTTGAGTAAACTTAGGGTTTTTGTTTGATAATTTTAAATCGAAACCGATTTGTATTAGATACACTGCATAAGATAAAATTGTTTCATCCTACAAATCTGGAATGGATTTCTGGGTCAACGTTGATTGTTTCTTCTGGTTTAGAACCATTAAGCAATACCCTGTTCTCGTTTATGTTGTGGACTGATTTAATAATCTAATCAACTTGGATTACTTTAATTCCAATCTGTCCAGCTTTGACATAGTATGTTCTGAAATAAAATTGTTTTCCTTAAGCAGAAATTAATATTAGACATTAATTCTAATTATACTTTACTTGGTATAGATCAGTTTATATGGGTTAAGAATGTTGAATTTTATAATCAAAATTAGATTGATCCATAAGTATTAAAGTCTTGACCTCGTCATATTTTGCTTCTATTAATCAGAAAGCAAATTTTACTGATTACCAATTTGCATTGTGGTTTTTCATTATACTGATAATGACCATAATGAGATCAGGTTATGACAAATGAATTGTGATTTGTTCACCATATAAAATTTATATATGATATAATTTTATGAGCGAATTGCAAATATTCATTATCATATATATATATATATATATATTTGATGTGCTATGTAAAGAAGCACATGGAGATTAGTAAATTAATTGTATTATCATGATGATAAATGTGTAAATACAACAAATATTTTTTTTCTAGGAAATTTGATTTTCTGTTTTTGCACTACACTGTTCATGTAGATAACAGTATGATGAGCCAACCTGACTTTAAATTGAATCTGTTTACAGATGTATTATATGTTTCTGTGGTTTAATATATATGAGTTAACCTGACCCTATAAATATGGCATTATAGTTCAATTTTTTTATTTACTGGTATCTTGCTTACATATATATAAATGCATTTCCGACATAAATATAGCCTGTTTTAAAATAATTGGGTTACTGCATTCAGTTTTGTGAAAAACTAATAATGTATGGATCCTAATTATAACACAAAATACGTACATAATGTATGTTATAAGTTGCATGATCTTAAATGGTTAAGACATGTAACTATATGGTATTAATTGATACTTGTCAAATAACCATGGATGATCTTGATTGATCACTGTCATTCTGTTTGTTAATGAACTACAGATTTTAAATACACCCCCTTTTAAACAATGCATGCTGATACGGTCTTGATAAATTAGACATAAGATGTAAATTTTGATTAATAGTTTTGGATATGTATGTGACATTGAAGAATAGAATAATACTGTTTCATACTCAAAATTAGATCAAGATCAATAATTTTGTCTGTAATAGTTATGCTTAACCAGTAGCGTTGATTTGTATTCTTTGTTTATGGCATATTTGTTAAAGGTTTGATTATGAATTCAACCATATCACTTGGTAGTATGGTGAGATCATTTAATTATATATATATATATAATTGATATATATAATTCATATATATATAATTTATACAATAATGTATTGTTTGTTTCATCCTATATATATACTAGGATTTTATATTCCAACATTACTGCCCTTACGAACATTTCATATGATGGAATAATAATTATTGCAATATATATGTTGATATATATTATGATGATGGGTTAAATTGAAAAGGGAACTTCAGTTTTAATACTACATTGTATGTCAACTATTCAGTAAGACAATTAACAAGTTTTGAACTTGAACTTAATGCTGTATGTATATACAAATTTATTTTATTTGACAAATGTATTGCTTAAATTTGATTTAACTATTGTAGCAAATTATGTCTGTGTATTTGATTTGTACTATGAGTATAAACAAATATAAGAATAGATATAATAGTTATATATATAGCCAAATACAGAGTACAATTCACTTTGGTAAATTTAATATCAAAATTGTTTGATTTCTATATTAATTGAGATATGCCAATTGTAGACAGTGTAACATCTATATGTTGATGCTGATCAAATTGTGTTCATTTTGATGACTGTGATATAAAATGAATTGAATGATGACTCATTACAAATGTCTTTTAACAGACTTGCTTAATTGGGCATGTTTAAAATACTTTTGGATTTTACTCAAGATTAAATATATTAAGATATATCCACAATGTAGTGTGTTTTAAAGCTACTACAGATTTGATCTATTGGTAGTCAAAGACTGTATGCAATTATTTTGTCCTGACAGTATATATATATATATATATATATATATATATTCACAATTAAATCATGAGTTACAAGTATTTGTGAGTTGGTGGATGAAAATTGGGTAGTAAAAAATATGTTGGCTTAATGATTTACACTAAATACTGTTGTGTCTTTGGTACATCAGATTTAAAATGGTGTTTCAAAATACCATTTCAATTGTGACCTTATTGCAACAGCAAACAAGTTTTAATGATTGGATTGTTTAACATTATGATATCATTAGCATATTACAAGTTTATGAAACTTGGGATGATATATGAAATGTACAAATCGATCCTTATATATATATTAACAAGTTAATATAGCATTCGAATGAGCACATTTATAAACATAGATTTATATGACTTGCTCAGATGGAATTGGATCATTAAACTTGCAAACAGTAGATTTTGATCTAATATGTTTGCTGGTAAGTTGCAGTATGTACATATGATGTATATATAATTACTATATATATATAGATATATATATATATATATAATAAACATCTGATATGTTTAATCTACCTAACATTGTATGTCAAAAATTGTTTTGACAGGTGCTGAAATTGGTTCAGTATACAAGGGAGAGCAACACAATATCAAAAGATTGCGTAGCTTTGTACATATCAATGTTCAAGTTTGGTGAAAATAATTGGCAGTTATGCAGAGATTAGATTTGTGATATTATGTATAAAGATACATAGTAACATATCAAATTTCTACAATGTACATGTATGTTTTATTATTAGCATTGTATTTCATATGAAATGATGTTTATAAGGATTAAATGACTGTATTTATTTGTAATAAAGACAATGTGTATCTTTATAATAGGATCTAACTCTGTACATTCATGTATATTGTTGTGTATTCTGTATCAAATTTGGCATGTTCTATCTTGACCACTTTATTTACATTGCCTGTATGCCCATTAATTTTGTTTTAGCTATGAAATCAAACTGGGTCATTAATCTGGATGTAAATGTTTGTGGCTTAATTCCCCTATACTAGAAATAGAATGTGTAATTGTATCATCTCCTATGTTACACACACACACACACACACACACACACATATATATATATATGGATATATACATACTGTTTAGAACATGAATTCCAGGACTAACAAGCAATATGCAATTGTGTGTACGCATTCATATTGAGATGTATAGATAGGTTACATAGAAGTGTTCAATGCCTATGTTGAAATGTCCAATACCATTTATATTGAATTCTCCATATCTGGTCATATTGATATAATATTCAAGACCGTTTACCTTGAAATGTTCAAAAGGAAATAGACTTGAAATCTATATACTCCACTGGATTTAAATATAATATATATATATTGATTCGTATATTTTATTTAAATTCAATTTATATTATGAATATAAAATACGTATATTTTGATATATTTAAATAACTTTGATATTGTTCGTCACTACAAATTATAAATTCCTTTAAAGAAAATTATTTTGTTATATTAAATCATGGTGAAGTCTTCCAATAGTACACCCATCAATGTCCAATGTCATTGGATGTAGGTAACGCCAAAGCGTTGTGCATCCTTTTATTTTGGTTATATGAGGTAGGAGTAATTGTGGTGCTTCGACTGTATTATTGGGTTTGATTTAACTAAGGCTGCATAATAGGATTATGGTCTTAGAGACAATAGTATGTATTATTCTACATCTTGAGCAAATGAATAATATTGAACAAAATGTTCATCATGCGATCCAAGAATTATATACACGATATAATTGACATAAGATGTCTACCTAAAATGTTGTGTTTTGGGGATTAGCCAAAGCTAGGTCAAGACATGACTAGATATGGATCTTGGAACACCATTATATATATATACCAATATGTATATATAAACAGAGGGATATTAATTTGAGTGGGAGCGTATTTTAGTTTAAATAATACATGTATATTAATATAAATTTTGATTGTCAAAATTTTATATTTTATTAAGAATCAGTTATTATTTATTATCTACTATAGATATTAAATAATAAATAGCTCTGATAATTTAAATTAATCCTTAAGAAGGATAAATTGAATTAAATTTCTTGACTAACATTAAAATTTGAGGATTGTCCTCAAACAAATTAAAAATGTAATTGTTCTAACAAATATAGAGGATCTAAAATAAAAGTTAAAGTGTGACTTCAACTAAATAAGATATAATTGTTATAATGATCTACTTATACATTTCTAGTATTAGATACTAGATATAAATCACATAAATGTATGTTGATTTATAGAAATTCTAGAATAAGTAGAAATCTGATAAAAGGACAAGTGGACTTATGATTGGAAATGAAGCAAATGTTGCTGGATTATCCATAGGAAGTTGATTCTTGTTGAATATACTGGCTTAATTAAATAAATAAAATAATTGTTATTATGAAATTCCACTTAAAATAAATGTTATAATATATCTTGTTTAGACAAGTTTGAATTTCATTTGTAATAAAAGAATAATTGTTATTCATTTTATTTAAATGAAATATTCTATGGAATTTCACAAATAGTTAATGATGTTTGTAAATCCTTAACTATAATGTACTTGACATTAATAATGACTGGATTAAATTTAGTGATTTAAATCCAATATACCTTTAGTATTAACAGTTAGCCCAGTAAACAAGAAAGTATATCAAAACTCCATAATGATGGAATTTTGAGATCATTTGATTTAGATTTATATGAAGAATACAGATCTTGTTTATTAGGCAAAATAACTGAATCACCTTTCACTTGACACAGTGAACGAGTGATAAGTATTGGGTCTCATACATAATGATGTAAATGGGAGCAATGAATACATAAGCTAGAGGCAGGTTTTATTACTTCATTATATTTACTGATGATATCAGTAGATACATATATGTGTATCTTATAAAACATACCAGAATCCTTTGAAAAGTTCAAAGAATTCAAAGTGAAGTTAGAAACCAATTTTGATAGAAAATAAATTCTCTTTGAAAGGATCAAAGAGAATATTTAAGCCAATTAATTAATGACTGCCCATATAAGCTGGAAATTGTATCATAACTTACTCCATCTAGAAGACCATATTGAAATGGTATGTCTGAAAGGAGATATCGTACCTTATAAGATAAAATACGATCAATGATAAGTCATATAGATCTTTCAATAAATTAAATTTAGAACAATTGTATTAAATCCCACTAAAACGATCTATAGACGCCATATAAGATATGACTAGGAAATGTCCTAGTGTGTCGAATGCGAAGATTTAGGATGTTAGGCGTTAGTTAAACGTCCTTCCTCTGATAAGATCGAACCCAAATCAGATAACTATTTTGTGTAATATCCACAAGAAACAAATGGATATTATTTCTATAAATCCTAAGAATAAAACGTTTATTGCTCGAATTGGTATCCATTTAAAAAAGAGTAGTCTCTAAGATACCGATAGGAATGAAATAGAAATCGGAATATTTCGAAAACCATAGAATGCATTGAATCTTGTATGACAAGAAGTTGAGTGGGAGTGTCACAATAATTATAATGTTATTTGATAACACATTAATTATTGTAAATTATGTTAGTTTTAAAACAAGAAATAAATACTGATTCTAAGAAAGAAAATGTTTGAATTAAGAAGTTCATAACTGAACTTATTACATTGTTGATCCAATGATATACATTGCGATAACAATATGGCTGTTGCTCAGGCCTAAAACATTAAACTCATTATCGATCCAAACTTATATTTAAGAAATATAATTCCTATGTGAAATTGTTCACAGATCAGGAAATGAACATATCTGCAAAGTTACAAATGTTGTAATGTTGCAGACCTACTGAATTAAACTCTGTCGCAGCAGAAGTTTAATAGTCACACTAGTTTCATGAGTATACAATACATGAATGATTGACTCTAGTGCAAGTGGGAGATTGTTAGAGTTTATGCCCTAGAGGCAATCCATTTGATGAGATTGATAACAATGTTGTTGTTATTATTTTATTTGGAATAAAATAATATTCCATTATATTATATTTACTGCGTAATATAAATATTAATATAATAGAAGTCCTTAGAACTATAATGTGGAATTATATAATTCGAGTAAGACTTGAATTTGAGATTATATAACATGACAAGTATTATAATTCTTAAATGTCCCTAGTCGAGTTTTATTGTTTATATATATGACAACATAAAGCGCTGAGATTAGTATGTCGATTGACTGATGATCATTAATATACGTGATATTAATGTTACGTATTGGAGAATAGCGTATTGGGGTGACCCACCGTGAGAAAAACGACATGGAATATAATTAACGGTATCATAAGTTATTCTCACAGTGACAGTGATGTAATGGTCCTCAGACCTGAAATCATTATAATTTTATTCGAGGATATTTGTGTTTTGATATCATCTAAAGTTATTCGTAACAGAGTAACGATAACGGTGATTATTGGATACATCTCGAGTCGAATGAAAATTATGAATGATCCAGATAGAATTTAACCCTACGATATATTCGTATGATATCCATGGGCTCTTTATTGAGTGAGACTGTGAAATGCATGGCCGTGCTCAAATATTGATTTGTTTTAAATGGTCTACTCATCGATCAAGAAATACAGATTAAATCATAACGAGGATGATACGATCCATGCCTCTAGTTTAATCTTGGATACATCGGTTAAAAAGGATTATATTACATTGACACACTGGTCATGGAAAGGTTGTATCGAATCGATGATCTTATTATAACTTGGGTAGCAGTGATGTATTACCAGATGCCGCTCACTGTTTATAATTTAAATTCGATTTAAACTATTGTCAACGTTGTAATAACCTATAGGGTCACACAATATAGAACGTTATAAGGAGGAAATGATTTTAGACAAGTAAATTATCAATCTGTTGATATTTATTTGAAGTTGGAATTATTATTCCAAAGGGGTTCCTATTTTATGGTAAAAGTTGGTTTTAAAAGGATGCCCGTTCCTTTTAAGAATGACGGCTACATAAGAAAAGGATATAAGATCCAGAAAACCATCGAATACTTTTCTAACCCTAAAATCAGAATGGCGGCTAGTATCGTCTCTCCCCTTCCACTTCAATTCGATTGAAATCAGGAAATTCGTTCTAGTGGATACATATAGAGGCGGGGCGATTGTCACTGTAACACCCCGAATTTTAGTTAATACTAATATTCACTAATTACAGAATAAATAATCTCAGATATGAGAATTGGGGGAAACGGGCTGCGTCATTGCGTTTGTCTCGGAAAAATACGCGAAATAGAGTCCGAGTTTTCGAGAATCGGAGTCCGTATGGCCCAGTTATGGCCTAATGAAGTTTTCAGAAAATTCAAAGTTCAAAACAGATTTAAAATGCAGGTTCAAATTTCGAAATTGGGGCCATTGGGCGCAGGCGGAAAAATTCCCGCCTAACTGACCAAGTCGACAGCCCTGTCGACTGGGCAGTCGACTTGGCTAGGACCAAGTCGACAGCCCTGTCGACTTGTGTGTCGACAGGGGGTGCTCGGCCAGTTTGGCCTGGTGCACCATTTTAGGGTTTGGCTGTGTTTTGGGGCTGTTTTCTGGAAGCTTCCGAGATCTGATTGTCCTAATCTAATTTAGGGTTAATCTAAGGGTCTAAAACACATCCTAATCCTATAAATAAGACCCTAAGCTAGCCCTAAATGATCATAATCCTATCCTCTAACTAAACTATGCCAAAATTTTCTATGATCATGGCCTCCACTCAAAACCCTAGCCTCCATCCTCTTTCTAAACTATTTCTATGAAGGCTTTCATGTTCATACAAGCATTTTTAAGTTTTATGAGTGATCATTAGCTTGCATTCATCATCAAGTTGCAAGCTTTATTTACAAGGCTAGAGTTTTTGGGTGATTTTTGGCAAGGGTTTGCTTATTGGAGTTTAGTGGTGAGTTTCTATAGCCTTAATAATCAACTGTTAAATTGATTATGATAGGATATGATAAGATATGGCTATGTTTGTGGATCAATGTGTTTATGCAAGTTTAGTATAGTGTATGTTGTGTGTTTTGCGAGTTTTATGCTATATGTTATGCAAGTTTAATGCTATGTTTTATGATGCTCATTATGCAAAACACTATGTTGAACATTGATTCATATGTAACATGTTATGCAAGCTATATGTGAGATTATATGCAAGTTATGTGCATGATTATATGCAAGTTCATATGTAACATGTTATGCAAGCTATATGTGAGATTATATGCAAGTTATGTGCATGATTATATGCAAGTTCATATGTAACATGTTATGCAAGTTATGTGTTTGGTTATATGCAAGTTATGTGCATGATTATATGCAAGTTCATATGTAACATGTTATGCAAGTTATGTGTTTGGTTATATGCAAGTTATGTGCATGATTATATGCAAGTTCATATGTAACATGTTATGCAAGTTATGTGTTTGGTTATATGCAAGTTATGTGCATGATTATATGCAAGTTCATATGTAACATGTTATGCAAGTTATGTGTTTGGTTATATGCAAGTTATGTGCATGATTATATGCAAGTTCATATGTAACATGTTATGCAAGTTATGTGTTTGGTTATATGCAAGTTAACATGTGACATGCTATGCAAGTTCACACCTTTGTATGACATAAGAATCATATGCAAGTTACCCCCTTTGTGACATATGTGCTTCATGCAAGTTTGGGTTAAATGCTAGTTGGGTTTAATGTATGCTCATATATGCAAGTTGACACCTTTTAAACCCATGATAAAGTTATATGCTATGATTGGTTAAACCCATGGCATTTGTGATGAATCTTCCCTTTATTATGTCATGTTATGAGAACGAATTACGTGGGGAACGATGGGGTTAATATGCATGTTAATAAAATGGTGTGAAATGGGTATGATTAAGCATACCATAAAGTGAATGGACATAATTGGGAGTTTACCTATTGAGTTAGGTCTACCCATATTATGGAGTTGGGAATTTACCTATTGAGTTAGGTCTACCCATATTATGGAATTGGGAATTTACCTATTGAGTTAGGTCTACCCATATTCTTGAAATTGGTAATTAGTTAGGGATAATTAATACAAATTATGGGGGTGATTAATTAGGTGTAATTAATCAACTAAGACACGAGGTTGGACCCTTTTGTAGCATAAGACTGCCCGGAACCGACCGGCAAATCCAGCGGCTACAAATGATTGGCCCAATGTGAGAGGTCTTAGTCATAAACTAAATATGTGACAAGTGTAAAGACACGAGGTTAGACTCTGTTATGGTGTAAGGCTGCCCGGAATCAACCGGCATATCCAGCTGCCATAAAAGACAGTCTAATGTGAGAGGTCTTTACAAAGGTTACGATCTTAATTAATTAAGAAACACTTAACCAAATTAGCATGTAGTGGGGCATGAGGGGTTAAGTGGGTGCCTTGGGTGGCATGTAGTAACTAGTGGGGCTGCCTTGGGTGGCATGAGGAAACTAGTGGGTTGCCTTGGGTGGCAATAGAAAATACGATTAGAATACTTAACCAAAGTGGAACATGTAATTAAACATGATTAAAGGGTTAAGTAAGTGCCTTGGGTGGCATGTGGGAATTAAGTAAGTGCCTTGGGTGGCATGTGGAAATCTAGTGGGTGCCTTGAGTGGAAATCAAAATATGATTAAAGGACTTAACCAAAATTTATAACATGTAAGTGGACATGGTTAAAGGGTTAAGTGGGATTCACTAGAAATGACAAGCTTAGGTGGGTAGCTTGTGGAGGCCCATTTCAACCAATATCCCAAACGTATCTTTGTGGGCTCGACCCAAGTCGAGGACGGGAAACGCATATTGGGCTTGACTATAAGAGGCCAAAACGGGTTAGCGGTGGCAACGCAAGTCCAACGGGTTTCATATGCGTGTGTGGACCCGGGCTGGTAAGTAAGACGTTGTTGCATCGAGTAGGTATAAGCCGTGCACTGTTGATATTATCATGTTGCCACTTTGGGGAATGATACACCCCACTGTGGGGCCAGCACGGGTATCTACGTTAGGGAGCCGATCGCTTGGGGAGTAGTGGGTACACCTAGTGGAGATAGGGGCAGACGACACCTTTGTAGTCAGCTAGGGGTACACGAAACTACTATTAAAAATTACTAAGTACACTTAGTGGGATCAACCTTAAGTAGGAATTACCCTTGGGTGGGTAGAACTGGTGTGGTGCAGTGTAGGAATTACCCTTGGGTGGGTAGATCTGGGGTGGTGCAGTGTAGTAATTATCCTTGGGTGGGTAAATGCGTCTTTTCGGTTATCTTAGTACATCCTGTGTTTAGTTGGCTACTTAGTGTAGTCATTATCCCCAGAGGTACCGTACCTTGTTTATATCATACCCTAATTACTTTAATGATTGTATTGTTAAGGTTATAGGACTCGCTCAGACTTATGTCTGACCCCGTTGTTTTTATCTTTTTCCCAACCCTCAGGTTATCAGAGTGGGCCTAGCACTAGTGGGCTTTGATCGGACTGCTGTATCTATCTTTTGGAGCTTGGACCGTGGATGTAAAGCTCAGTTTATCTTTTCTATTATGGCTATTAAGTTATGTAGTGGGATTATGTACTTTTGTTTTATCAGGATGGATATTATGTACTTGACTCTTGTTTATGGTTTTGGTGTAACCAAACATGTTTTACTTTCCGCTGCAATGAAATGATGTTTTAAATTCTCAAGTATTACTTATATCTGTCTTGTTGAAATTTTTCTGTTCTATATTCACTTAAAATACTCCACCGATGTTATGGCATTCCCTTAGTGAGTGACCGTAGCGGGTGTGGGGTGTTACACGTGGTATTAGAGCTTAAGGTTACCAGAATAGATAAAATTTTTAGAAAAACTATTTTCTAAGAATATTTTTGAAAGGAGTATTTTCAAAAACATGTCTTTTAAGAGAAAAGTTTTTGAAAGAAAAGCATAATCCCCGATAGCCATATCTTTATCTTTCGAATTCTCCGTTTTGAATCTCTTCCTCTCTCGTTTTGAGTTTCCCCTCCGTGCATAGATGATCTTGCTAAGATAGATAAGAATGGAAAACCACTTCAAGGGACTTAGACGTTAGTCGGATTAGAAGTTGGTTCAAGAAGTAGGAGGACTGGTAGGTACCTATTGGATAGACGATGGGAGGAAGGCTCAAATAGTTGTTTGGTTAATGAAGGATGAAACCTCATTGGTGGGAGGTTACGAGTGGAGAATGGGAAGAAGAAGGCGAGTAGTTATCCTTTTGGGAGGAATTGGACACCTTATTAGGGTTGTCCAAAGGGGCAAGGGCAAGATATGGAATCTTCTGGAGGGTAGTTGTATTCCCTCACGGTTAGTGTACCAGATGGGGATAAGACCGTCTAGGTTGGAATTTGGATTTCTTTATTATCCGGTTCGAACTTTATTTGATTCTGACCCATCGAGTTCATTTATCTCATCGTTGTTAGTTGAGTCACTGCACTTAGACACCAGTTTAGTAGATGATCCCTTAGTTGTTTCAAACCCAATTGGGGGCTCCATGATGTGTTTGGGTTTGAAAGTTTCTATACTTAGCGTTGAGTTTAGATGTGATGCTTCTTGGGCTTCACGGGCTATGGGTTAGTTTTGGGCATGGACTGGTTATCCAGTAATGGTGCCGTTCTTGTTTGTGGAAGGAGAGTTGTTAGGCTTACGACCCGCTTGGGTAACACTCTCGAGATCTCTTGTAATCCCATGGAATCTGTTATGCTAAGTTATCTAGAATCGCTTGACACGTCGGTCTAGAGTTTGCGATCTGTTAGAGTGGTCCGGGAATACTCGGATGTGTTTAAGGAGGTGAAGGGCTTACCTTCGGAGCGGGATATTGACTTCCGAATATATCCGGTAGACAATTCCAAACCAGTATCTTGGCCAGTGTGCCACATGGCTCCTCGTAGGAGGAGGGAACTCCATAAGCAAGTAGGCGATTTGCTTGAGAAGGGGTTTAGAAGACGAAGTATATCGGAGTGGGGTGCTCCAGTAGTTTTTACTATGAAGGCGGATGGGTCCCTCAGACTTTGTGTAGATTATAGGGAGTTTAACAAGATAACAAAGAAGAATGGACACCCATTACCGAGGATTGATGATCTCTTTGATCAGTTGGTTGGCGCCTCAGTGTTTTCGTAGTTGGACTTAGCCACGGGGTTTCATCAGTTGAGAGTGGCTGAGGATAGTATAGAGAAGACTACCTTTAGGACTCCGGATGGTTTTTATGAGTGGCTGGTGATGCCATTTGGTTTGACGAACGCCCCCGCATACTTTGTTGATTTGATGAGAAGGGTGTTCAGGGAGTACCTAAATAAGTTTGTGATGGTCTTTGTAAATGACATCTTGGTCTTTTCTAGGAGCGAAATAAGTTTTCGTGTGTGCTTAATAGGTTGAGCAAAGCCAGTTATGGGGAAAAACGGTGGTTTTGGAGCGAGACTGGCGAGGACAACCAAAGTTGGTCAAAGGCTTAATTGTTTAGCCATTTTTACTAGTATCATCTCACGTAGGTCGTCTGAACTCGAAGGAGATATCCCTTGGGTGTTTGTCTGATATTGGTTTAGGCCTTTGGGGCTGGCACTTGGGGGATGTCAAGTTCGACTAGGATGGTCTGCGTGAGAGATGGACAGTTGTGATGATTTTGGATGGGGTAATATCCTGGTTTTCTCTAAAAGTGGAGAAGAGCATGCCCTACATCTTAGGGAAGTGTTGGAGACTCTTCGAGCCATAGTCTTAGGACAACAAAAGTGGATGGAATTCTTAGCATCCTATGAGTTTGAGATAGCGTATACCCCTGGCAAGGGTAACGTGGTAGCGGACGCCTTAAGTAGAAAAAGGTTGTCCTTGAGTTCATTGTTCGTTGAACGACAGAGCTTAGAGTTTATTTCTATGTTTGACTTTAGACCTTCTGTTGACTTTGTACCCGGTTTGCTAGCCTCCTTGGAGGTTAGGCCTACTCTTTTGGGGCGGATTGGCGGAGCATAGCGAGACGACCCACAATTGGTTGAGTTAGTAGAGAAGCTCATGAGGAGGGGGAGTCGTCCAGCCATTTGAGTAGGTACACCCTAGATGGTAAGGGGTGGTTGCGTAGAGATGGTAGACTTTGTGTACCGCAAGACGAGGGTTTGAGGAAGGCTATACTTGATGATGCACATCGTTCGAAGATGACCATTCATCCCGGTAGGGACAAGATGTACCAAGACATGAAGCGAGTTTTCTTTTGGGCCGGTATGAAGAAAGACGCGGCCGAGTATGTCGCTAGATGCTTGGTGTGCCAACAAGTAAAAGCGGAGCAAATGAAACCCGGTGGGTTGCTTCACCCATTGGAGGTTCCGCTATGGAAGTGGGATAGTGTCTCGATGGATTTCGTCAATGGATTACCAAGATCGAGGAAGGGTAATACGGGAATTTGGGTTGTGGTAGACAGACTTACTAAGAGTGCCCATTTTATACCCGTGAAGAGTAAGAGGACTGCTCAATGGCTAGCTTCAATATACATTCGAGAGATTGTTAGATTGCATGGTGTACCTTCCAGCATGGTGAGTGATCGAGATCCTATCTTCACTAGCGAGTTATGGAAGAGTTTGAAAGAGGCGGTAGGGACTCAGCTGTGTTTGAGCACCGCAAATCATCCTCAGACGGACGGCCAGACCGGGAGGATGAATCGTATTTTAGAAGACCTTTTGAGGCTATGTATCTTGGATTTTGGAGGTACATGGGAAGAGCATCTTCCATTGGTGGAGTTCGCATATAATAACAGCTTTCAGTCTAGTATTGGCATGGCTCCTTTCGAAGCTCTCTATGGAAGGCCTTGTCGATCACCTACATGTTGGTGGGAATCTACGGATAAGATTTTACTTGGGCCCGATATGGTTAGAGAGACTTCGGAAAAGATTGATTTGATTCGAAGAAGGATGAAAGCGGCGCAAGACAGACAGAAATCTTATGCGGACAAGAGGAGAACGGAGCTTGAGTTTGATGTTGGGGACATGGTCTTTGTCAAAGTATCTCCGTTACGGAATGTGGTTCGCTTTGGATCTGTTGGGAAGTTAGCACCAAGGTTTGTTGGACCGTTTTCTATTAAGGAAAGGATTGGACAGATGGCCTATAGAGTGGAGTTGCCCGACAGGTTTAGTGGTGTACATGATGTATTCCATGTGTTACATTTGAGGAAGTGCCTACATGAGATCCCTGAGGTGGTAGAGCCGAGCTTGCTTAAAGAAGTAGAGATAGAGCGTGATGAGACGATTCGACGAGCTCCTACTCGCATCCTTGGGTCAGAGACTAGGAAGTTGAGGAGTCGAGAGGTTCAACTAGTCAAAGTGCAATGGGGAGAAGATGAGAGCAACGCTACTTTAGAGACGGAAGAGAAGATGCGTTCATTATACCCATTCCTTTTTAGGATATGCCTTTTAATTTCTCCTTTATCGTTTGACTAGTACTTATCTTATCTGTAGTGTGTCCTCTCGTTAGTGCCTTTGACCTTTAGATAGGGTAAACCTATGGTTGAAACATGTGTTTGAGATATGTTATGATTGATGGATGCATGTGGATGCAAGTGTTTGCTAGTGGTTGCTCGTGGATGCATATACACACACTCTAGACACTAGATCGGCTCAATCACTTCATATTGCATATTGCATATAATTGTGTGTAGGTAGCTATATTTATGGATGTATAATGGTTGTGTTATCATATGGATGATGCATTTTGGTGAATGATTGTGCACTCATGTAGATATAGTATGTGTCGATAGGGTTCTCTCGCATACATATTGGATGCATGGCACTATCATGGTTTGCATATGTTCATACATTAGATAGGGAACATATACACACACTTTTTTGCATATGCTCATACATCATTAGAAATTGTTTTAAGGACAATGGATGCCCGTGTTTGATGGATTGAGTAGATGGTTGTTTGGATGGTAGGATATGCATTCTCCTTAGCTTAGAGATTTCGGGGACGAAATCCTTTAAGGAGGGGAGAATGTAACACCCCGAATTTTAGTTAATACTAATATTCACTAATTACAGAATAAATAATCTCAGATATGAGAATTGGGGGAAACGGGCTGTGTCATTGCGTTTGTCTCGGAAAAATACGCGAAATAGAGTCCGAGTTTTCGAGAATCGGAGTCCGTATGGCCCAGTTATGGCCTAATGAAGTTTTCAGAAAATTCAAAGTTCAAAACAGATTTAAAATGCAGGTTCAAATTTCGAAATTGGGGCCATTGGGCGCAGGCGGAAAAATTCCCGCCTAACTAACCAAGTCGACAGCCCTGTCGACTGGGCAGTCGACTTGGCTAGGACCAAGTCGACAGCCCTGTCGACTTGTGTGTCGACAGGGGGTGCTCGGCCAGTTTGGCCTGGTGCACCATTTTAGGGTTTGGCTGTGTTTTGGGGCTGTTTTCTGGAAGCTTCCGAGATCTGATGGTCCTAATCTAATTTAGGGTTAATCTAAGGGTCTAAAACACATCCTAATCCTATAAATAAGACCCTAAGCTAGCCCTAAATGATCATAATCCTATCCTCTAACTAAACTATGCCAAAATTTTCTATGATCATGGCCTCCACTCAAAACCCTAGCCTCCATCCTCTTTCTAAACTATTTCTATGAAGGCTTTCATGTTCATACAAGCATTTTTAAGTTGTATGAGTGATCATTAGCTTGCATTCATCATCAAGTTGCAAGCTTTATTTTCAAGGCTAGAGTTTTTGGGTGATTTTCGGCAAGGGTTTGCTTATTGGAGTTTAGTGGTGAGTTTCTATAGCCTTAATAATCAATTGTTAAATTGATTATGATAGGATATGATAAGATATGGCTATGTTTGTGGATCAATGTGTTTATGCAAGTTTAGTATAGTGTATGTTGTGTGTTTTGCGAGTTTTATGCTATATGTTATGCAAGTTTAATGCTATGTTTTATGATGCTCATTATGCAAAACACTATGTTGAACATTGATTCATATGTAACATGTTATGCAAGCTATATGTGAGATTATATGCAAGTTATGTGCATGATTATATGCAAGTTCATATGTAACATGTTATGCAAGCTATATGTGAGGTTATATGCAAGTTATGTGCATGATTATATGCAAGTTCATATGTAACATGTTATGCAAGTTATGTGTTTGGTTATATGCAAGTTATGTGCATGATTATATGCAAGTTCATATGTAACATGTTATGCAAGTTATGTGTTTGGTTATATGCAAGTTATGTGCATGATTATATGCAAGTTCATATGTAACATGTTATGCAAGTTATGTGTTTGGTTATATGCAAGTTATGTGCATGATTATATGCAAGTTCATATGTAACATGTTATGCAAGTTATGTGTTTGGTTATATGCAAGTTATGTGCATGATTATATGCAAGTTCATATGTAACATGTTATGCAAGTTATGTGTTTGGTTATATGCAAGTTAACATGTGACATGCTATGCAAGTTCACACCTTTGTATGACATAAGAATCATATGCAAGTTACCCCCTTTGTGACATATGTGCTTCATGCAAGTTTGGGTTAAATGCTAGTTGGGTTTAATGTATGCTCATATATGCAAGTTGACACCTTTTAAACCCATGATAAAGTTATATGCTATGATTGGTTAAACCCATGGCATTTGTGATGAATCTTCCCTTTATTATGTCATGTTATGAGAACGAATTACGTGGGGAACGATGGGGTTAATATGCATGTTAATAAAATGGTGTGAAATAGGTATGATTAAGCATACCATAAAGTGAATGGACATAATTGGGAATTTACCTATTGAGTTAGGTCTACCCATATTATGGAGTTGGGAATTTACCTATTGAGTTAGGTCTACCCATATTATGGAATTGGGAATTTACCTATTGAGTTAGGTCTACCCATATTCTTGAAATTGGTCATTAATTAGGATAATTAATACAAATTATGGGGGTGATTAATTAGGTGTAATTAATCAACTAAGATACGAGGTTGGACCCTTTTGTAGCATAAGACTGCCCGGAACCGACCGGCAAATCCAGCGGCTACAAATGATTGGCCCAATGTGAGAGGTCTTAGTCATAAACTAAATATGTGACAAGTGTAAAGACACGAGGTTAGACTCTGTTATGGTGTAAGGCTGCCCGGAATCAACCGGCATATCCAGCTGCCATAAAAGACAGTCTAATGTGAGAGGTCTTTACAAAGGTTACGATCTTAATTAATTAAGAAACACTTAACCAAATTAGCATGTAGTGGGGCATGAGGGGTTAAGTGGGTGCCTTGGGTGGCATGTAGTAACTAGTGGGGGTGCCTTGGGTGGCATGAGGAAACTAGTGGGTTGCCTTGGGTGGCAATAGAAAATACGATTAGAATACTTAACCAAAGTGGAACATGTAATTAAACATGATTAAAGGGTTAAGTAAGTGCCTTGGGTGGCATGTGGGAATTAAGTAAGTGCCTTGGGTAGCATGTGGAAATCTAGTGGGTGCCTTGAGTGGAAATTAAAATATGATTAAAAGACTTAACCAAAATTTATAACATGTAAGTGGACATGGTTAAAGGGTTAAATGGGATTCACTAGAAATGACAAGCTTAGGTGGGTAGCTTGTGGGGGCCCATTTCAACCAATATCCCAAACGTATCTTTGTGGGCTCGACCCAAGTCGAGGACGGGACACGCATATTGGGCTTGACTATAAGAGGCCAAAACGGGTTAGCGGTGACAACGCAAGTCCAACGGGTTTCATATGCGTGTGTGGACCCGGGCTGGTAAGTAAGACGTTGTTGCATCGAGTAGGTATAAGCCGTGCACCGTTGATATTATCAGGTTGCCACTTTGGGGAATGATACACCCCACTGTGGGGCCAGCACGGGTATCTACGTTAGGGAGCCGATCGCTTGGAGAGTAGTGGGTACACCTAGTGGAGATAGGGGCAGATGGCACCTATGTAGTCAGCTAGGGGTACACGAAACTACTATTAAAAATTATTAAGTACACTTAGTGGGATCAACCTTAAGTAGGAATTACCCTTGGGTGGGTAGAACTGGTGTGGTGCAGTGTAGGAATTACCCTTGGGTGGGTAGATCTGGGGTGGTGCAGTGTAGTAATTATCCTTGGGTGGGTAAATGCGTCTTTTCGGTTATCTTAGTACATCCTGTGTTTAGTTGGCTACTTAGTGTAGTCATTATCCCCAGAGGTACCGTACCTTGTTTATATCATACCCTAATTACTTTAAAGATTGTATCGTTAAGGTTATAGGACTCGCTCAGACTTATGTCTGACCCCGTTGTTTTTATCTTTTTCCCAACCCTCAGGTTATCAGAGTGGGCCTAGCACTAGTGGGCTTTGATCGGACTGCTGTATCTATCTTTTGGAGCTTGGACCGTGGATGTAAAGCTCAGTTTATCTTTTCTATTATGGCTATTAAGTTATGTAGTGGGATTATGTACTTTTGTTTTATCAGGATGGATATTATGTACTTGACTCTTGTTTATGGTTTTGGTGTAACCAAACATGTTTTACTTTCCGCTGCAATGAAATGATGTTTTAAATTCTCAAGTATTACTTATATCTGTCTTGTTGAAATTTTTCTGTTCTATATTCACTTAAAATACTCCACCGATGTTATGGCATTCCCTTAGTGAGTGACCGTAGCGGGTGTGGGGTGTTACAGTCACGCTGTGTTTCGATTCAACCTAAATCCGTTAAGATTCCTTGGATTATCGCGAACCCTAATGAGGTATGATTTCTTTTCTTCGATTTACAAATTTCTAGAATAGTTCTTGGTAATTTTGGTTGAAATTATACTTTATTGATATGAATTCGAACCAAAAAAATTCCTTCAGATGTAGCGGATCGGCTATGGATCAAATCTATGGAGAGCATTTCTAGGCAAAGTCTTGTTGGAGGATTTTTTTTAATATAAAAAAACTCACTTGAACCCTCTGTCTTCTCTCTAACCTAGCTCTGATACCATGTTAAGTTTCGGCATTCCCTGCGTATCGTATGCGCTTCACCGTGTCTAGCTGTGTCAACAGTCGAAGTCTCCTATGCTGACGTCCCTATTGAACATCGTCACCCATCGAGCATATAATTTGGTATTGGCAACGCTTATTGTAACAAAAAGAATTCCCAATGTTACGTGCCGCCAATACCATATATATACCACGATCTTTTCTAATTTCTTGTTATGTGGGACTATTCGTCCAATGCGAGCGACACCTAATAATTTCCACCTTGGCGAGCATTGCTCAAGTCACCATGGAGTTACACCCAAGGTTCAAAAGTCCGCCCGACATGCCAGAAATCCAGCCATTCCGGTCCGGTTTCGGCGTCGACCGGACCGGAATACGCTTCAAAACCCGGTTCCGGAATATACAGCAAAAATAGTGGAAATTGGATGCAAAAAAATGAAATTCGAAGCATATGTAAAAAGAGAAGGATTCAAAAAGGTAGATCTGTGAAATCCAAAGCTAAAAGGAAAAAAATAATAAGAAACCTGTAATCATTTAGGGTAGATGTGGGTTTAACGTGTCAGTTTAGGAATTTGAATTTCGTATTTTTCAGTTTTTTGATTAGAAGCAGGACTTCAATTTTCATAGATGCAGAAGCTAATAGCTTCGTGAAAATGAAGAGGAAGATGAGAAGGATTATCCGGTGCATGCTCTGGCTGCTTACCGCTTAGTTAGTGCAAATATATCTAAATGGGCTTTAGGCCAAAACTAATAAACTAGGGTTTAAGTTTTTAACTGGTAAATGAGGATTTAGTGATTATTTAGAATACAAATCTTCGTTGCTTGTTATTAAAAGAGCTGAGAACCGAAACCGGAACTACAACGGAACTTCTGAAATTACCGAAACTGAACCGAAACTTTAGAAAATTCAACTGTCCGGAATGGAAACGGAAACCGGATTTCCTTTTTCCAGTTCTAACTGAATTGTAGAAGTGGAAAACACACAAGTAATTACCTAACCTCGTTTCTTCAATTCATAAATTTGAGTTAAATGAATCTGCAAAAGGTTTCCTTTTTCTCTTATAATTTACTAGTCAAATAATCCAAATGCTTATTGAATAGCTAGGTGATAAGCATCGTCAACATTGTTATGTTCTTTTTCGCGTGAGTAATGTGCATCTTCAAGGTTCCATATGTATATGTTTGCAAGTGCAAGTAGGTTCAGAATGCCCCATCGGGCTTTAGCTAATATGGCTTACCTTGATCAATCTTTCAGTATTGTACAGGAAGCTTAAATTTTCATGCTTGAAAGCCTTATTGTGGGCTTCAGAGTCTTTGATCCAATCGATGAATTGTTTGATAACAGGACGTGAACATTGGGCAAAGGTACCACTGGCACAATGTGAACATTGGAAGCAGCATTTTTTAGAAATTAGTAAAGAGTCTTCGGTTTATCTATTTGTAATTTTGTATAGAAGCTTAACGCATGTACAGGATTCAGTGATTCTCAGCATGTGCGTTCTTAAAGCGAAGAAAATGCAAAAGATGTGTGTATTAGCATGATAAAAATATGGATGCTTGTTTATTATTCATATGCTTCATTTTCCCATCTCATTGGAATACATAAATCAATTCGTTTGTACAGCCAAACGTAAAATAAAACACTTTTAGAAATAATTAATACCCAAATTTTCAATTAAACATTAAACAGTTGAGGTATTTAGGCATCATATTCACAGATACATACTCTGAAGCAGAAGATAACTAGAGATAAATATACAAGGAAAAAGGTATCATCATAGTCAGCAATTGGCAAGTTGGGCAAAAAGGATTTCAGGATTTTCTAGAAAATTTTCAACAATATCTGTATTTCAGTATCATATAGAAACTAACTTTAATTTGGTAAAACTTTTAAAAAACATGGATAGAAATGTAGAATGCAAATTTCCGACATAGCATTAGTTACATACAAAAGATAGGTATACAAATAAAATTACTAACAGTTACACACAAGGAACGCTAATACTAGATGAGGGAACTAATGCTATATGGTTAACACACACAGGGGAACTAACACTAGATGATTAAAACACTCAATGAACTAATACTAGTTTACTATCAGGGTTCCAAGTTAATTTCCCTCAAAACATCCTCAAAGGAAAGCTTAGCAACATTATGTGCTTGTTCCATGGCAGAGCGTGCATCATGGACAGCTTCTTCATTGTTTTCGTTGTCAGCGTCAAGCAGTGCTTCCCAGTGAGTTTTTGCTGCTATGGCCACATCGATCAACCTTCGAGTATCGTACAACAATCTTAGAAACTCTTCAACTGTATTTTCATCAGGATCTTTTGCTTCCTCCTCACATTCGATCAAATGATCAGTGATATAATCCCATGATCGATCTTCTTCATCTTCTGAACAAACTGGGCAGATAAACCGGTAAACATGATTGAACATATCACCATCCATTTTATTTTTTAAATCTAGCGCTGATAGTGTATATGCAACCTTGGGTGTTTTATCAACACGTATATATGTATATATTCAACTCATTCCCATGCAGATGGTGTTATTAGATGCATGCAAATAACATTATTATTCACTAGCTGTTCACGCTTTTACCATTTTCTTCTTGATGGTACTTGTTCCTTCAATTTTTGCATTCCATTGACATGCATCTAATCCTTACTTATCTAAATATTAATTACTGATTATTTTATCTTAGAAGATTAAATATGGAGAAGGAAAATAATAGAGAAACGCCCCAATGCTAATATAAAATTTGGATCTCTTAGTCCTACAACAAGTGCACTTGACAGTGCATACATTTGCTTATTCCATAAATATGTAAGGTGTTAATTAACCACCATAAATCACAAAACAAGGTGAATGTAATGAAACCAAAACTGAAAAATGTTGGCTCACAAACTTTTCATTTCTGTATTTACTTGCATCGCCAAGCCAACAGAACAATGAAAAATTATAATATACCAAAGATAAAGAACAGAAACATGGTTGGTGACAAGTGATTTACACAAATTATTCGTTAATCAGGAGAAATTGTAAAATAAAATAAACGACAAAACACCAATTACACAGAAAACCAATTGTAACAGCTCTTTTGTTCATACAACTCCTAACAAATAACGGAAACTAACAACGCATAAAGAATTTAATATCAACTTGCTTCTCCTCCTCCCAGGAAATAGTTAGTTCATGTAGTATAGTAACTACTTTCTAACATAATATATACTCAACTGCATAATTGTGAAGACTGAACCGTACGTCAAACCGTGGTAGTGCAAAATCTAAAGTTTTCGTGGTTCAACCGGTCAGACCATGAGAACCGCGCTCATAGCTTATTTCTACTTTCTTGATTTAAACGTAAAATTATTTTAAATATTGATAAAACTTAACCAATTATGACAAACACCCGTGTTCAGACTACCTAGTTGAAATATTATGTAACAACTTATCATAGTAAAGTTGTAAATTTACTGATTTTTTTGTAGTGAAAGAGGATTAACTCAATAATAATTTGTAAAATGTACATAATAATGAATTATATCATCCAAACATTATTGATAATTGCTATGAAATTATTTGTTAAATTTATTATAGTAAAAAATAAAGAGTTAAACAATTATTTTTTCGTAGATTTAAAGAACCATGAAGTTCAAAAAGGTCGGACTAGTGGATTTTATAGGCTTTTGAAGTTAAACTGTGGGTCTGGGCACGCGCAAGGTTATTTCATATTCAGAATCGTGGCGCTATAAGATCGAAGGTTAAACGCGGTCGAACCGAGGTTGGGTTGGGTCTTTAAAACACTTCTAAACTGTTAGTATAGAGTGTCAAAAGTGAGAACATGTCAAGTAAAACTAGATGATACTGCAAATGTGTATCTGAGAAGCGCTAACCAAAAATTGTGTAACACCCTTAATGTCAGGCATAGTGAAAACAAACATTGACTCCAGATCAAAACAAGAGAGCAAGACTAATTAGGGCAGGTATTCATTTGAAAGTCCATTAGATTGCCTCCTGATTTCTATCCTTCACACAAAGTCAAACGGATCTATCGCTTCTAATTGATCATTAACCCGCATTGCTCTTTTTCATTCTCTTGCGATAACGGTGTTGCCATGACCAAACGAAGTTGTTTCGCTCGCTAACACGACATTCAGACTAATTGGAATATGGCTTCACTTAAAAATGTAGGGGTCAGCGTTTGGTGGTTTAGTTAGTTTGAAGGTAAAAGAGCTCAAATCAAACTGGAACAGAATTTTTTTCAAATAGAATCAAACTGAACCGAATTAATTTAGTCGGTAACCGATTTAACCGAACTTGAAGGATGTATTATTAATCAAATGATGGATTCACTCAAAGTAAAACACAAATTCATGTTTGGAGAAATTTTATATAGTAAATTTATGTTTATGATAAAATTTGCTGTATTTGCAATAAATTTCTTTGTATTATATAACTAAACTAATTATTTAAAGTATTAAATTTCACAAACCGATAACCAAAAAAATTAGATAATAAATTAAAAGTTCGGTTAAACCGATAACCAAAAAATATATTTCACAAACCGATTTAGTTTTAAAACCGAACCGACCGAAATGAACCGGTTTGGTCGGCTAATTCGGTTTGAACAGAATATCGCTCATCCTTAAAAAGTGTGTCGCTCTTCCTGGATCACTTTGTCTCCTCACCACCCAAAGCATATAGTGTAGTGTTGTTGAGTCAAAGCTTCAAAGGTTGTTTTGATTTATGACAAGAAGAAGCTTCTACATCGACAAAAAGAAGACAAGATGACTTCATAGGTTAGAAGTTGATTATTTAGAGTAAAAAATGTTAAAATCTATCCTCAAATGATCATACTTCTAATTGCTTTAAAATATTTCTTATAAAAGCATTTTTTATGCATATGGCCAAAAACATGTCGACCTGCATATTTTTATAGGTCAACAGGTTTTTAAAAATGTAACGGTCAAAAATAGGTCGACCTACAAATTTTTATAGGTCAACAGGTTTTTGAATTACAACGGCTAAAAACATGTCGACCTATAGATTTTCATAGGTCAACAGCTTTTTGAATTTTTGTGAAAAGTCATCTCCTTTCTCTAAGAGTTGCATCCATTTCTTCTCATGAATAATCACTTATTTTGATTGCAACTCTTCACCAATAATTGCAACTACTCGATCTTTATAAATACATAAATTTGCAATCATTCAAATCACCGAATTTACTCTCTATTTTCTGATCTATCTTGCATTATTCTTTTCACTCAAAAAGCACTCAAAAGCATTCAATAATCGTTTGAATCACCAAGCATATTTCATACACTTGTGATTCAACTCGATATTTTACTTCCTAATCTTACTAAACATCAAATTACATTTGAGGATAAGATTATAGGAAGGGTGTACTCAATTGTTGACAAATCAGTGTTGAAGGAAGAACACATTCAAAGTCAAAATCTTATTATTGTTGAAGTCCTCGGTGTTTATAAGAGGCAAGTGTTGAAGTCCTCGTGTTATAAGAGGCAAGTGTTGAAGTCCTCGTGTTGTTAGAGGCGTGAAATCCCGTTCGGCTGCTCGGGTATTGTAAACCTGTTTCCTCCGGGTGAAGTGAGGTTGTTGTTTAGTGAAAATCCAGATAGAAGTCTGGGACTGGACGTAGGACGGTGCTCCGAACCAGTATAAAAATCCCTGGTGTGATTTTTCCTATTTACTGCATTTGCTATACTTGCTTATCTGTGATATTGCTTCTGTGAGATCTTTTTACATTAAATATTTACCTGCATAACTATTGTAAATATACAAGTTAGTATATCACATACTTTCCGCATAGCTATATTATAGATCCTGCATAAGTCGTGCAAACCCGACTTTTCAATTGGTATCAGAGCAAGGTTGTTCTAGAGATCGTAACAACATCTTAGAACAAATGGCAATAAAGAAATCTAGTCAGGGATATAGAAAATGGAAGAGCAACAAAGCAGAACCAGGAGAGCAAGGAAACAAATGTCTCATGGCTAAAGTCAGATCACAATCGGTATGTACAGATTCATTATATAAAGATCTTATGTTAGACCATGAAAAATTATTGAAACTCCATAAAATTGTTTTAGCTATGTCAAAAAAGTACAAGGAAGAAAATTCCAAATTAAAAGAAGAAAACAATCGTTTGGTAAAACAAGCCAAATGTTTTGAAGATACCTTAGATGAGCTTGTTTCTCAAAAAGATTTCCTTCAAAAAGAAAATGAGCAACTAGAAGATAAAAACAATGTTCTTTTAAAGGAAATCGATCTTTTGCAAAATAGAAATATATCATTAGAAGATTCTTTAAATAATTCTAGTTCTTTAATTTCGTCTCTGGAAAAAGAGAATGGAGCTTTAACTGAAAAGAATTTAGAACAATCTAAAGAATGTGAGTTTTTAAAGGTGAATAATAATATTTTGCAAAATGAAATTTCTGACTCAAAAGAAAATTTTGAAAAGTTACAATCTTCTTTAGATAATTCAGAATCTCAAATTTTAGGTCTCAAAACTGAGAATGGTACTTTAAAAAGGAAAAATTCTGAATTAAATAAGGAAATTGATGATTTAAAGAATAACAAAATTTCTTTTGAAAATGTCAATAGCGACTTTGGAAATAAATTTGATAAAAGTGCAAATAAGTTCGCAAAATTTAATAAAGGTCAAAATGATTTAAATATGATTTTATCTAGATCTCGACCTTTACATGACAAAAGTGGTTTAGGATATAATAAAACTAATCTTAGAAATAGTACTAGATATGCCTTCATGTACAATAAAAATATTACTGCTAGTACTAATGCTCATCCTAGATCCAATTATTATAGAAATTCCAATACTTCTATGACTAGAGATCTGTATAATAGATCTAGAAGTATGAAAAGGAATATAAATAGAGATTACTTAAGTATTTGGGTTCATGTAAGTTGGAAAAACAGAGAAAAATATATTGATGATTATTTTGATTCAGTAGTTAATAATGAAAATTTTATCTTCAAAGGTTCCATTAAACCCTCTTGGGTATGGCTACCTTCCATCTAACCCATGGACCCAAACAAAGCAAGTGGGTACCAAAGTATATATATTCTACTTTTTTGCAGGTACACCACAATAAAAGGAAGGCGATTTTGATTTCTCCAAATGTCTCTGAAAACAAAATTCAGTTTATCAAATTGCACATGATCCAATATCTCCCGAAGGTACTTTAATTTATGTCTTATGTTCGATTACTGTTCTATCATGATATTTATTCTTTTTAATCGATGACAAAGGGGGAGAAATATGCATATAAAAATATATATATATTCATGTATCATATAAATATTCATTTTATATGCACTAACATTTTGTTACAGGAAACAGTAAGTTTTTATTATATATACTAACAAAATGTGCAGAAAGCTTTTGGACAGGGGGAGATAGAAATATATAAGCATATATACAGGGGGAGCAAATATACAAGGAACAATACCTTATTAAGCCATGTTGTCATCAATCAAAAAGGGGGAGAATGTTGAGTCAAAGCTTCAAAGGTTGTTTTGATTTATGACAAGAAGAAGCTTCTACATCGACAAAAAGAAGACAAGATGACTTCATAGGTTAGAAGTTGATTATTTAGAGTAAAAAATGTTAAAATCTATCCTCAAATGATCATACTTCTAATTGCTTTAAAATATTTCTTATAAAAGCATTTTTTATGCATATGGCCAAAAACATGTCGACCTGCATATTTTTATAGGTCAACAGGTTTTTAAAAATGTAACGGTCAAAAATAGGTCGACCTACAAATTTTTATAGGTCAACAGGTTTTTGAATTACAACGGCTAAAAACATGTCGACCTATAGATTTTCATAGGTCAACAGCTTTTTGAATTTTTGTGAAAAGTCATCTCCTTTCTCTAAGAGTTGCATCCATTTCTTCTCATGAATAATCACTTCTTTTGATTGCAACTCTTCACCAATAATTGCAACTACTCGATCTTTATAAATACATAAATTTGCAATCATTCAAATCACTGAATTTACTCTCTATTTTCTGATCTATCTTGCATTATTCTTTTCACTCAAAAAGCACTCAAAAGCATTCAATAATTGTTTGAATCACCAAGCATATTTCATACACTTGTGATTCAACTCGATATTTTACTTCCTAATCTTACTAAACATCAAATTACATTTGAGGATAAGAATATAGGAAGGGTGTACTCAATTGTTGACAAATCAGTGTTGAAGGAAGAACACATTCAAAGTCAAAATCTTATTATTGTTGAAGTCCTCGGTGTTTATAAGAGGCAAGTGTTGAAGTCCTCGTGTTATAAGAGGCAAGTGTTGAAGTCCTCGTGTTGTTAGAGGCGTGAAATCCCGTTCGGCTGCTCGGGTATTGTAAACCTGTTTCCTCTGGGTGAAGTGAGGTTGTTGTTTAGTGAAAATCCAGATAGAAGTCTGGGACTGGACGTAGGACGGTGCTCCGAACCAGTATAAAAATCCCTGGTATGATTTTTCCTATTTACTGCATTTGTTATACTTGCTTATCTGTGATATTGCTTCTGTGAGATCTTTTTACATTAAATATTTACCTGCATAACTATTGTAAATATACAAGTTAGTATATCACATACTTTCCGCATAGCCATATTATAGATCCTGCATAAGTCGTGCAAACCCGACTTTTCAAGTGTCACTTCTGATTCAGAAGGATAATGTCATAGGCCAGACCTATTCTCATCCTTGTTTCCTTCTTTCACAATTCACACCCCACTTACTTAATTTCCACTATTTCTCTTTCACCTCCCGTATTATTCCAAAAAGCCCTTGTATTTTTTAAATCGCGTTTTGTTACAACGTTTTCTTATGAACCTTGCTTGGTCTAACTAGGTTGTACAAACCTCACTCAGCTCGGACTAGGTTGTTGCATAAACCTCGTCAGATCCGAAGTAGGTTGTTGTAAAAACCTAACTTAGATCGAGAGAGTTTTTTTACATAAACATCGCTCTTTTGAATCTTATGTACAAGATTTTTTTTTAAACCGTGGTCTGCTATGATTTGAAGAAAGAACAATTTTGAAAAAGCAGAAAATTGAAAATTTTATACGGTGTGTAAGTATGAAATTGAGGTTTAAATAGAATTAGCCAATGTCGTATCGCTCCTTAAAATGAGAAGCAACAAATATTACTACACGGAATCATTCATATATATTAGTTAACATAATATTCACATAGTACATCACGAACTAAACCCGTCACAAAAAACATAACCATTTCAAAATACATCGATCTAACGCAAAAGATACATAAGAAAGTTAGAAGCTTTATCCACAAAAGATTGCATACCCTACGAAAGCACTCTAGTTGAAGGCAAACTAATTTTTATTCTAAGCCACAGTTGATCCAACAGCTTCTCCAATGGTAGTCATTTCGGAATTCGGCCTCCACAAGAAAGTTTCTGGATCCCTCGCCGCATCAATCCAAACTTTCCAACCTTGCGGCCCAAGTTTTTTAAAGTGCACCTGTAACAACCCGAATTTTTATAACATGTTAATACAAGAATCAAGGCAGAATTAAATTTTAAAATAAGAATCAAGGGAAATGGGTTGCGTCATTGCGTTCGTCTCGAAATTTTATATGAAATAGAGTCCGAGTTTTTGAAAATCGGAGTCCGTATGACCAAGATATGGCCAAAATAAGATTCAGCAGACTTTCTGGCAGACTGGACCCAGGTCGACTGTAGTGTCGACTGCATAGTCGACCTGCCCCCCCCCTCCAGGTCGACTGTAGTGTCGACCTCCCCCCTGTACAGGTCGACCTAGTCGGCCTGGTGTGGTCCAGAACCCATTTTTGAGGCCCGGGACGAGTTTTGATGGTCTGGATGGGTTTTAGGGTTAATCCGATGGCTGAAATGAATTGCTACACCTATAAAATAACACCTAGACCTAGCCTAACTCACACAAATTCATATGACACCAAAATGCTGCTAAAATACCTCTTGAGCCATGACCGCCGCCTCCAAATTAAAGCTTAAGCATCCAAACTTGATTCAAAACAAAGATCAATGCTTCTACAACAAATTCAAGAGAATAGATCAATGACGCTGCAACGTTCTACGACAATTTCAGTTCTTAATTTGCTAGCCATACTCTGTAAGTTCTAGTTGCTTTCCGATTTAAATATTTAATTATAATGTGGCCATGAATTAAAGTGGAATTGGATTAAGTATGTTTGTCGATCCAGATCTATTCTTGTTTCTTCTTGGATCTTGGAAACTTTTCTATTTTCACTCTCATGTCTAGTTCATGATCTATTAAGCCTGTTGTAATCTTAATATGTCTGTGATGATGTTTTCTCTCCGATCTTATTTTGGTGCAAAATTCTACCTTTCCCCTATTTGTTTTCTTTTGATGAACCTTGGTCAATTTCGGACCTAGGCCTAAACTGCGATTTGCGTGCGATTGAATACGGGGGAAATATTGGGATATTGCCTTGTTGGATATATGTGTTTGGTAGAATCGAAGGTATAATATGAAAGCTGGATACTTGGGTATTATTGCCATTAACACGAAATTTGAATTTGGGTATTATCATTATAATTAAAGTTTTGCTAGCTTGGGTAAATTGGGGTAAACATGGAATACATGTAGTTGGTATGAAACTTGACCTATGTAAAATATGGCAAGAATATTAACACATATATTTGGCTAAAAATTGATCTATGTGAATTGGGCATAGCTTTATAAACATGTAAACTATGAATCTTGATATATGTATAAAAAGGCATGAAACTTGGTATATATGTAAATTGTCTAAGATTAGGCATATATAAATTTGGCATACATGTAAACAGGCATGAATTGAACATATGTAAATTTGGTATGAATTGGGCATATGTAAAACTGACATGTAACCTAGAACTTGGGCATATGTTAATTATGTGAAATTTGTAGTTGAAACACATATGATAATTTATGTCTTGAAAAGGGGCTAATATGAACACGCCTAAGTGGGTTTTGAGTAGTTGGCATGTAATAGCCTTAAAGGAGGGATAAATATAAATTGAGATAAGCTGCCTTTGATGGCATAAGGTAAATTGTGGTAAAATTGGTATGATTTTGCATACCATTAATTGATGAACATAATTGAGTCAATTATGGACATCGTTAAATTAGGAATTAATTAATAATTTGAATAGGGAAATTATTAAAACTGGGGTAAAAGATTATAAGTGATAATCAATGCTTAGGACACGAGGTTGGACTCATTTGTGACGTAAAACTGCCCGGACCCGCCCGGCAAATCCAGTAGTCACAAATGGTAGCCCAATGTGAGAGGTCCTAGGCCCAAATTAAAAGCGTAACAGTAGTAAAGACACAAGGTTAGACTCTTTTATGGTGTAAGACTGCCCGGACCCGCCCGGCGAATCCAGCTGCCATAAATGTCAGTCTAATGTGAGAGGTCTTTATAAGGTTACGACCTTAATGAATTAAGAAATACTTAACCAGACAAACATGTGGTGGGACATGGGGGTTAAGTGGGTGACATGTGCAAATACGAATAGTAATACTTAACCAACATAACATGGTAATTAGACCAGTGGGTGGGGTTAAGTAAACTAAGGACACTTAACCAATATAGTATGAATGGGTGGGTTAAGTAATATGACCAGACTAATGACACTTAACTGTTATGACATGAATGGTTGAGTTAAGTAAATCTTAATTAATGCCTAAGTGGGAATGATAACTTATGGAATAAAGTAAGTTAGGCGGAACAATAGATAAGATGAGATAACTTATGTAATAAGAAAAGATGTGCTTCATTGTAGATTAAGCAATATGTAAAGACAAGAATGAATTTACAAGTGAAGGGGACATAAGTTATATTATAAAAAGGAACAAAACATTGATTAGGTTGGATAACCCTCTGAGTATCAATCTGATGTTGATTCCGGTCTTCGGGGTTGGTATTTAGGGAATTATTCTCTCTCTCCAGTGTGTCTGTAAGTTAAGGGGTACTTGGTTGTAAAGATTGAATAAGAACATGTTATTGTACCAAGGTTTAATGTATGAATCATAGGAATAACATGTTGTGGACTTATTAATGGACTTAGTATAGTTCAAGTTAAGAATTGAATTAATAAGCAAGTTGGAGGTTGGTATAAATGGAAATAACCAAGTTAAATGATAAGACTGATGAGGTAGCACAAGCGCATAGTTAATGGACAGACATAGGGTCTAATGGCAGATAAAGCCAAGGCGCTTAGTTAAACCCAGACGTTGGGGGTAATATGAATGACATGTAAAATATAACCTATAAGCACTTAACTAAGATAAAGCATGTATTAAGACATGAGGACGATGTAGGGGTTAAGTGGGGGATATGGGTAACATATAAGACATAAATGGTGTATACTTAACCAAAATTTGAGCATGTAAGTGGACATGAATAAGAAGGGGTTAAGTAAGAATTACTAGAGGGGACCAAGCATAGGTGGGAAGCTTGTGTCGAGACAAGGGGGCCCTTTTCAGACCAGTAGCCCATTACGTATCTTTGTGAGCTCGACCCATGTCGAGGACGGGACACGCATACTGGGTTTGATTGTAAGAGGTCAAAACGGGTTAGCGGTGGCAACGCAAGTCCAACAGGTTTCATATGTGTGTGTGGACCCGGGCTGGTAGGTAAGACGTTGTTGCATCGTGTAGGTATAAGCCATGCATTCTCAAGTTGTATCGGGTTGCCACTTTAGGGGAGTGATACACCACACTGTGGGGCCAGCACGGGTATCTACGAGTTAGGGAGCCGATCGCATGGGGTTTGGTGGGTACACCTAGTGGAGATAGGGGCAGGCGGCACCTATGTAGTCAGCTAGGGGTACGTAAGACTAGTATTATGATTTACACCTAGTGGAGATAGGGGCAGACGGCACCTATGTAGTCAGCTAGGGGTACATAAGACTAATATTATGATTTCTAAGTAGTGGGTGGGATCACCTTATTATATAACACGAGCTACTAGTTGGGACACTAGTAGGGGGTAAGGATCCTTGTTACAGAGGACACTAGTTGGAGTATTAGTAAGAATACGGATCATTCCTTGCAAGACAATTGTAAGGATGCTAGTTAGGTGGTGCAGAGCAAGTAGATCTCATAGAAATATTTTAATGGCGAAGCAGAGGAATCCTGATATGCTTGATAGGAATCTTACAAAATTATACTTAGTTTATCTTGAATGGGAACCTTGCGATGTTACTTGACAAAAATCACATCATGTTATCCTTAGTTATCTTGCCTATTGCTTATCTTGTCATCACGCTTATGTTTACTTTCAGTTTACTCATGCCATATTATCTTTACCTATTTTTATGCTGAAAGTCACTAGGACTTACTCAGTCTTTATGACTGACCCGTTTTGTTTTGCCTCTTTCTCTTCCGTCCCCCCCCCCCCAGGTTCGCAGGGTGGGAATACAGCTTAGCTCGGACCTTATCAAGCTCCAAGGCTCTTTCATGCAAGGCTTGGATTTTTTCTTGGCTATGGCTTGCTTCGCTTTATTGGGGAATACTATAACTTATTTTTATGCTTCTTTGTTTTGAGCAAGACAGATATTTTAACTATGTAATTGGGTATTGGAAGTTGATGGGCTTTTCTTGTAAACACTCATATTTAATAAATGATTTGAAATACTTCCACTTTACTTTCCGCTGTTTTATATATGTCTGTCTTGTAATATTTCTGTTCCAGTACCCATAATGCTCCATTGAAGTTAAGGCATTCCCTTTGTGAGTGACTTTAACGGATGTGGGGTGTTACAGCACCAAAGCTTCTACTAAAGTTCCTTCTGCAACTACTTGCCTTTCCCAATTCAATATTTTACATTTTCTGCCCTCATTTTCAGCTTGCTTTTCAATCTATTTAGGCTGTTGAACCGTCATGTTGTTGCTTCCACGGTGTGACTGCAAAAAAAAGTAATTTTAGTAAGTTCAATAAAACAAGAAACTGACCATAACTGTATATTCATTTCTCTTCTAGTCCCTACGTCATTTTTTCCAATTTCTCAGTTTACTCAGTTTTTAAAACTGACTATAACTTTTTTTTTGAAACAGATAAAAAGTTTAAAGGCCCAAGGCCCAATGGAAATGGGCTCAACCCGATACTCAACAAAACCAAAATAAGAAAGTCAGAGGAAAACCCTAGCCTACATTACACAACAATGCTCTCTTAAAGAGAAAACACAAAAAATGGCAGATAACAGGAGAAATCCACCATTTTCTTCCACTAATCTCAAAGTTATCATGACGGCTGCCAGATATTGTCTTCATCTTTCTTTGTTGTACCACCAGAGAAGTTAGGGCTTGAGCAAGTTGTGCAAAATCCCTTTCTTCGAAGCTCTTAATGTCTTTAGATCTGCCTTTCTTCGTACTCCATGAACTCAACAAGCTTTCTCTTTGCCTCTTTAAGCTCTGATCTACATCTCTGCTCTTGCTACCACTGCTCTCTCCCTCTTGCCAGCAAGATAAGTGATATATTTTTTCATTAATCTCACTTTTACAGTGTTTATCTCCAACTTTGTTAAGAAAGCTACAAGCTTTATCTTTTTTTCTGATCAACAGCAAAGAGGCTCGCTTTGGATCACTGCTGGAGGGATGCGAAACCCTAATCTCTGCATCAGGTGAAATAGATAGATTACTATATGAATTATTATTCAAAATATCACACTTTGTAATTAGATCTTGTTTACTTCCCTTTAGGTTGTTGATGCAGAGGCTAGGGCTGCTATCTCCAGGAAGGAAACTAGAGAACTTCTCAACAAGCTTGTTGTTCTTAATTATGCTAAAAGGCTGATCTTTCCCAGCTTTATTGACTATATTGGTTGGATGGCCACTTTCCTTCCCCGCATCAGGTAAATCAAACGAATTATTGTACATATTATAGCTAAAATGAACATTATTGCTAACTATTGCTTGATTACTTCCCTTGTAGTTCGAACTGATGTTAAGTTTGAAGTTGCAACCACCAGAGTGGTCAAAGTGCTTTACTTGGTTATAGCTACCTGATGGATTATTTGAGAAGACTCTGGAAATGTATTGGTGATCTTTGGATCTGCTTAAATTAAGCCTCTCAATGAGTAAAAAAATCTCAACTTGAAACTCCTCATTGCAAGGAATAACCTGATTAAAATTCTGATTATTACTAAGCCTTTTAGCTTTCCTAATAATAATCTGGCTATCAGTTACAATATTATTCCAAAGTTGATTACAATTGACTTCTTTGGAAATATGAAGTCTTTGATTCCTCTCTCTCCAAATATGATATATCACAGTAGTAAGTAAAACACAGGCCCTATTAAAAGGCATTGTTTTAGGTTTAAAGTTCTCCATGATATATGCAACACTGTCCCTTATATTCAAAGTACGAATATTCAAATTGAATTTCAAGTTGTACTTAGCATTAAACCAAATGAACTGTGAATAAGGACAGTAAAAAAATAAGTGATTTACATTCTCTAAATCTTTCCAACATAAGAGACATTTCATATCAGAATCTTTATTCCATTTAACACACTTATCTCTAGTAGGAAATTTGTTAAGTATGGCAAAATAAGTACAATGAGCCATTTTTGGACAATTTGATTTGCACCAAATGACCTTATGTCAGCTTACTTCAACCTCATTACCAATAAAAAATTAACATGCTTTTTTAAAAGAGAATTTTTCTTTAGAATTTAGTTTCCACATCCAGTGATTTTTAAAACAATCACTATCTATGAAAATTCTAAGAATAGTAGATTTATAAATGGAAGCAACTTGACTGCAATTTAAAGACCAACAATTGTTTTGAATAACACTTTGGACTGAGTCCTTTACACCTCTAAGTATATGTAAATTATTCCATCCCAAAAGATTAATTAGAGAGTTGCCAAATATCCATGGATCAAACCATAGACTGGTTTGACTCCCATCCTTTAGCTTTCTTTCAATTAACCGTTTCCCTATATTTCTACAGTCCAAAATATTTTTCCAAACATAAGAATGGTGGTTTTCTTTTTCTGCAGTCCAAATTTTTTTCGATTTTAAATATTTAGCCTTCATCCATCTAGCCCAAAGAGATTTTCCATCCAAAAATTTCCAAAATAGTTTTAACTTACTAACTTCATTCTGATCCCTAATGTTTCTAAGGCCTAAACCACCAAATTTCTTAGGCTTACAAACTTTATCCCAAGAAATTTTATGGTACTTACCCTTCCAAATAAAATTGGCACAAATACTTTCAATTTTCTAAATCATTTTAACAGGGATGTTATGTGTTCGAATCCAATAGATAATAACAACAGTGATGACAATGTGAGTAAGCTCCATTCTGCCAGCCATAGATAGGAGCTTACTAGACCATCCTTCTAGTTTACTATGGATGATATCAAAAAGTCTAGAACAGTCCCTCTCCTTTATTTGATTAACACTAAAAGCAAACCAAGATGTTTGACTAGTAACTTTCCTTCCTTAAACTTTAGGAGATTAAGAACATCATATTTATAAACAGAGTCTTTACTGAAATAGATTTTGCTCATACTCTCATTAACTTTGAGCCTAGCATATTTATCCATATTATCAAGAATATTTTTAATTGAAGAAGCCCTATTTCTATCAACTTTAGTAAAAACAAGCATATCATCTGCATAAAGCAAATGAGTGATGTGTGGCTTGTTTCTACTGATAGGTTTTATGTTACCTTTTAGTAATTCAGACTCCATTTGAATTGAGAAGTATTCCATAACAATAGAGAATAAGTAGGGAGATAAAGAATCTACTTGCCTTATTCCTTTATTGCTATGTATAAATCCTTTGGGAGAGCCACTAACAATTACTGAAAAAGTAACATTATTAATGCATTCTTTAATTAAATCACAGAATCTGCTATTAAACCCCATCTATTTCATGACAAAGATAATGAAATTCCTATTAATCTTATCAAAAGCCTTTTGAAGATCAACTTTGATGCACATAATATTTTTATCCTTCTTATTAAAAGCTCTAATAAGCTCATGAGCTAGTAAAGTATTTTCAGAAATAAGCCTACCAGGAATGAAGGCACTCTGATTTTCAGAAATAAGAAATTTCAAAAAGCCTTTTGCTCTGTTGCAAAAAATAGAGGAGAAAATTTTGGAGACAAAATTACAGCAGGCTTTAGGCCTATAGTCCTCCAAGCTAACAGGGGCTTCCACCTTAGGCACTAAAGTAATATAAGTATGATTAGAATTTTTTAAAATCTTTCCAGAACAAAAATATTCTTTTATAGAGTCAACCAGAGGGATTTTAATCTCAAACCAACGAGTTTTGTAAAATTTAGCACCAAATCCATCAGGACTAGGGCTTTTATCATTCTTAGCATTAAAAATGATATTTTTAATCTCCTCTTCTCTAATAGGAGCAAGCAGTATATCTTCACTGTTATTATTAACAGTATATTTAAAAATAATATTAGGAAAATTGCTAGTGATATCTTAAGAGTTATATAGAGTGTTAAAATAATTAATTGCCTTTTCTTCTAGAAGATGGGCATCATTAATTATTTTACCATCTATGTCTATCAATTTCCCAATATCATTTCTATTTTTCCTACAAGACATTCTAGCATAAAAGAATTTACTAGCTTCATCTCCTGCTGTCAACCAGTCAATCTTGGCTTTCTGCTTAATATTAATTGAATGAATATGCAAAGATTTGACAAGTTTGGCTTGAGCATCAAAAAATAGAGAAGCTATATTACTGTTTGAGCTACTATTATCTAGTTCATTTTTAAGTCTCTCACAGTCAACCCTGTTAACTTTTATGTTAGATTTATTTCTGGAGCAATTCAAATTCTTAAGATTACCTTTAATAATTTGTAAAGATTTGTTAAATTTATATTGAGCAGTTTCAAAAAGGTTATTATTAAGACTATTAGAAACAATCTCTTTATAACCCTCTTCATATACCCAACCATTTACAAATCTGAAAGGAGATTTAATAATCCCCTTATCACCATTATTAAAGGTGACCTAAATAGGAGTGTGGTCACTGGAATTCTGTGGTAATGTACAACAAAAAACTTTACAAAAAGTGTTAACAAAAATCTGATTTAATAAAACCCTGTCTAATTTGCAGTGGATATATCTAAATTCACCTGATTTCCAGTTGAATTCCTTTCCACTAATTGGTGGTTCTATCAAACCATACCTTATAATGAATGTGACGACCTGAACTTCCCCGTAAAGAGAAGCCTGGATTGCTGTGAGAACAACACACATCAGAATATAAACTGAAGAACATTTTATTGTTGGTTACGACAATTACATCAGAGTACAAGAATATAACAGAGTACGAATACTTATTACACAAAAGAAATACAATAATATCAGAGATTTAAATTACATTTAAATAGCAGCGGAAAAATATTACAAATATACAACCGAAAGGAATACACGGATACAGAGCTTTCCGAATACCGCTTCAGCTGTAAACCATGGTCCTGTAAATATATCTGCAAAAAGCTACTCGACTGCCCGTGTGGAAATTATGGGCACCCGAGTTTGCCAGTGAAACAAACTACAGGTCAGTCATGGGACTGGTATGAGAAATCTAACTTAATTTATCTAATAATGAGGCTAATCACAGGACCACGCCGCTAACGTGGAACGGGTTTACTCCATTGGATTGCCAGTGCATAAAATAAGGTAAATCGTTAAACAACGCAATGCTTTTTAGAAAAATGAAACCATTATAAGACTCAAGTCCCATCACACAATGCAACGCAAACCGGAGGATAGAGTTTTACCTTATAATGGTCAAAAGATGCTTGATACGATAAAAACGAATTTGGTGTTATTATTACTAGTGTATATATATGTTTCAAAAACAATTTAAATCATAATGTATCAATCATAGACGACATAGTACCCCATCCTACTATGTCGCCATACTAGTTCTACAATCAAAACCCCATGGTGTTGTATTGGAAATTGGATTTCCACCATGAAATCGAGGCTAGGGATCGTCCTATCTGATTCGAGACACTCTAGAAAATGCCTCAGGATCCCCTGCAGTGAACCCTTGGAGCGGTAGGGCAGGTCCCCACCTAACGGTAGTGGATTATTTATGCCTGGACACACGCTTCCCGGTCCCTTTGGACCTCCATATGACCACTTCCGGCCTATAATCCCGAGGCGCCTCAAAATCCATCATCCACATAAGTAAAATGTCAGCCAGTTTAAGCACTGACACCACCCTTAGCTAGAAAGAAACGTGTGCACTCCCTACGGTCCATATCCCGTTTTTGACTCATACCGGGGTGTGAGGCTCACGAAGTCACGCTATACACAAAGCTAGCCTAAACAGGCTATGCTTTGATCATCCCACAAGGCCCTGCTTTTCAACAAAAGCCTTGATCAATTGCATCTTGGCGTGCCACATTGACAATTCACGCCATGCGATTAATCACTATTAATATATACCAGGGTGTTAAGTAGAGAATAAATTCTCCACCACCAATCAGATATACATTAATAAAAATCAATTTAATTTACATGGAACGAAATCCAGTGTCAGACATGCATCCATTTACAAGTCCGTTCTACGTCTGAACGAAACTGGAGACACCTGAGAGGTCCTCGCATATCCGGACAATCAACAATACGTCTGGACGGCTATCACTGAAGCCCCTTCAAGGTAGCTACTCCCATCATGGATCTCAGTAGCAACACATCCATTCGATGTAAAGATCGTCGGTCTTCAATCACCGTCTTCAACTTCGACTCTTCATCGTCGTAGTGATTATTAGGAATGGGTTAAACCCGGTCTTTCCGAATAACTCGCGTATTTTTATAATTAATAATCAAGCGCTATAAAAACACATCCAACGCCTCATTCCAACTCAGAATATTCTTTTAAATAAAATATTCACATTATCTTATCAAAGATAAATTCTTCAAATTTATTCTTAAATCTTTCTTTTAAAGATTTATTAAAACCCCAATTTGGTTTTAAATATCAAAAATCATTATTCAATGATTATTAAGATTTAAGAAATTAATCTTATCTTTGACTGGGTTAAAGAACTAATGTCATTTAAAACATAGTTCACGATAAACCCATAATCATCTTCCATAAAATATGGAATCTTCACAGAAAACAAATCAATATATACTCGTTATAAATTTCTGTATCCGACCAATAATATAAATGGAATAACGGCAAAGCCTCTTAAATTCCATATGTAGTATCGGTCTTCTTTTACAGAAGCTTATCTCGGTTATTATTAATTCGAATTCCATTTAACTTCAATTTAATATATTAAATTGGAAAACTTGGCTTTTGGAAAATTCCCCTAAAAATCTTAATAAACACAGTTGGGTTAAAGAACACATGTCAGTTGGGTTAAAGAACACATGTCACTTAAAAAACACAGTTCACAATAAACCCAACTCACATTCCTTTTTATTCCAATTTCTAAATATAACTGAAAACTTTAATAATCTAAATAAAAGATTATTCTTTTCATATGGGGTTTAAGAATAGTGTTATTTAAGACACTATTCACGACAAACCCAAAATCCAATTTATTTAATTTAATTAAATATTAACATATTGGAAAACTTCATTAAATCTTGATTTAATGATTTTTTTTCTTTCTAGTTAATAACTAGTTCATTTCAATAAAAATATATTTTTCCAAAATATATTCTCTTTCTAAGAAATTTTCTAAACATTCTTTTCTAGAATATTCTTTATTGGAATGTGACTCAATCAACGACCACATATTGCATGTAATCAATAATCATGATAAATAATTATCAAGCATCCAAATAACACCCAAAGTGGATTCTACACTAAATATTGGGACTAGTGTAGATCAAATATCATCCCAACACCCGTGTGGGGTTTCATCCAATAATCAAATAATAAATTATTTATGCACTTGGGCGATGTGTGAAAATTATCGTCCCAATCACATAAACAAGTCGGGTGACTTGTAAATGGGTGTGTAATATTCAGTTTGAATATACTAACAATATATTTAACACATCAAACATTTCAACATCACAGACCTATATTTCAATTCTTTTTATTGTGAACAAATGGCAATAAAAATCTAGTCTTTTAATTCAATTCCTTTTATTGTCAACAATGTTACAATAAAATATAATCCTTTAATTCTATTTCTTCTTATGAAAATAACATTACATAAAGATGTAATCTTTTAATTCTTTTAAGTGACATTTAATAATGAACATAAAAGACGTCTTATAATTAACATATATTTCATTGTTGGTTTGCATGCAAATTCTAATGTATGTATTTACATTAGAATGATATATGTTCATTTTGAATATAATCCTAATGTATATATTTACACTAAAAGGACATTTTTGTTTAATCCTTTTAAATAAACAAAAATGTATATATGTTTAACTAATCCTTTTAAATATACAAAAATGTATATTTATAACTAATCCTTTTTAAATGACCAAAAACAAATATTTTGGTGTACTCCTAATTAATGAACAAAATGTTATTTCTATTTCTCTAACAGGTTTTAACACAAAATGTAGTTTTTCTTCACTAACAGGATTTAACACAAAAATGAATATTCTTATTACATCCTTTTAATATGGACAAAAATTACACTTTTGTTTAATTCTTTTTGATGACCAAAAATGTACATTTTTTGTTTAATCATTTTTAGTGACCAAAAATGTATATTTTGGTCTTATTCATTTTTAAATGACAAAAATGAATATCTTTGTCTTATTCCTTTTAAATGACAAAATGACTATATTTTGATCTCATTCTTTTTAAATGATAGAATGAATGTTTCTATTCTCATTCTATTACACTCGGCAAAAATGAATGTTTTTATTTCATTCTTTTACATTTAACAAAAACGAGCATTTCACATTCATTCTTTTTAATTTGCAAAAAATGAGTATTTCACATTCATTCTTTTTAATTTGCAAAAATGAGTATTTCACATTCATTCTTTTAATTTGCAAAAATGAGTATTTCACATTCATTCTTTTTAATTTGACAAAACAGGTAAATTTGTCTAATTCTTTTAATGTAGACAAAAATGATTATCTTATCTAATTCTCTTAATATAAACAAAAATGTCTTATTTTTGTTTAACTCTTTTTAATGCACAAAAATGTTTATTTTTGTGTAACTCTTTTAATGCACAAAAATGTTCATTTTTATTTAATCCTTTTTAAATGACCAAAATGTATATTTTGATCTCATTCATTTTTAAATGACAAAAATGAATATTTTTACTTCATTCTTTGATTTCATTGAAAATGGAATCTTCATACCTTTCTATGATTACAAATAAAATGTAATATTCATCCTACATATTATTACATTGAAAAATGTAACTTTTCACTTCAATATAAAATTACATTGAAAAATGTAAATTTTCATTTCATGTTTGGTTTACACAAAAAAAAAATGTAAATCTCTTTTCATTCATTTATTTACATTAGGAAATGTAAATTCTTATTCACCCTTTAATTTACATTGAGAGATGTATAATCTTGTTCCTTCTTTATTTGCATTGAAAATGTAAATATCCTTCCTACTTTGTTTACATTTGAAATATGTGCACTTTCCCTTCAAGGTGTTATTACATTAAAAAGTGTAAACTTCCTATTTTCAATATTTATCATATTGAAAATATAAATCTTTATTTCATTATTATATTTAAAATAAAAAATATCAACTTTTATTTAAATGTTTATTTACATTGAAAATGTAAACTTTTTATTTCAATGCATGATTACATTGAAAAATGCAAATTTTCTATGTTTCTACACCAAAATGTTTATTTTGAGGTTTTCTATACATTCAGGGGGGGGGGAATCTAATATAAAAACATTTTATTTAATGATGTTAAATTTTCTAATATAATCATGTTTTAAGCCCTACAACATTTATTTTTTTAACATTATATCAAAATGTTTATTTTCTAATGTAACCATGTTCCTTTATCCTAAAGCATGAATCTTTTCTATTTCTATTCTTAACCCAACAAAATACATAAACGTTGGTACTTCATTTTATTGACGATTCTGATCTAACAAGAATGGTTTTAAAGTGACATTTCATTTTTGTTAAAATATACTATTTCAACAACTTAACACAATTGGGCGTTTCATATGTTTGTTGAAAATTCTAGTTCAACAAATCAACAAAATTTGGTGTTTCATATTTTTGATCTTTTTATCTAACCAAAAATTATATATATATTTTTTTACTCCCTTTATCACAACCAATTGATCTAAATGTTTCCTAATAAATTATCTCATGACAGATAAATATGTTTAACCATTTATCACCAAATCACATCCAACAAACAGATCCATATATCACATTCAACACAGAACAATCACGAATAATAGTAAATAGGAAATAACTGTAGATTTGTGATAATAAATTTAGAATTATTTTTAAATAAAAATAAATAAATAGACTTCTCATATTGATTTGTCTGAAAAGTTCAGATCTGAATTTTCCTCAAATTCTGGTTTGCTCTGTTTCGGATGTAGTCAGCTTCATGTTGTAGTGTTCTTCAATACGATCTCAACGCAACTTGTTTCGTTTGATTCTTATATGATTTGAACAAGTTATGTGAATTTAAACATTGATTACATTTGAAAGAATTTAAATAATTAATTAATGATAAATTACATTGGTTAAGGGTGATTAACCCTTCTTCTACGTCGCTGATTTCCAGTACACTGAAACCCAAACATCGACCGCCAACTCCACCTATCGCACGCATCTCGAGGACCGAGACCCCGATCCATCACCACCATTCCGAAGCCCTAGCCAACGCCTACCTCCCCCATGCTCCACGTCAAACACGGTGGGACCCCTGCTCTGAAAAACAAGCCCAACCCGCGACCTTCGAACCCAAATTCCGAGAACCCCAAACCACCAGAACCCATCCCGACCGTTGAACTTCATGAGCTCGCTCTCCTCTATCTTTTTGCCATTGGGAGTACCTTAAATTATTGCGTGGATTAGGAGATTGAGGGGGAAGAAGATGGGAGCGCCATGTCCCTTGGTTTAGTTAGTGGCGGCTGCTGGTTTAGGAGATTAGGGTTTGGTATAGTACGGCGTATTTATACTGTATTTAGAGCGTATTTTAATTTATTTTCCAAATTTATATGTATGTTGCTACAAACTTCAAATCAAACCCAACGAGTGTCACCCCTAGCTAATAACCCACATCCCGGACACAATGGAATATGTCTCGTAACCCAATTCGGCTGTTATGATATGTTTTTCTTTAAATTAAAATATAAAACATTTATTTATTTAATTTGAACAGACATTTTAATTCACCGGGGCCACATACGGACTCTAAAAATTACAGAAAAATTATTTCCAGCTATGTTTTTACGACACGGTTATAACAAGACTAATTTCGTCGAATTCTGAGACTGTTTGAAAAATGGCCTTTTTCTAGTCGATTAAATTTGACTAAAACTGACAAAACACGTTTTCCTTTGCCACGCTCACATATTAATTCGAAAAATTCTAGAAAATTAAACTTAACAATAATTTGACATTCCGGTTCCAACAAAAGTGGTTTCGTCGAAAATAGAGGTCGTTTGTAAAATGGCTATTTTTAAGGGCTATATATTATATTAAAATATATATAAATTCTACAGTGACTTTTCTAAATTTTAAACTGGACATAACTTTCTATTTATAAAGTGAAATTTCAGTTTTTCAGATTCGTTAGAAAGATATGATCAAACAGGTTTAAATATTTCTTATTTCGCTCAATTCTGATTTATTTTGAATCCTATACATTCAGTCAAAGTTCAAATTCAAATTTTCAAACTGCAGCGCTGTTTTAAACTCCTTTTATAATTAAATTAAATTTATTCATTTTAAAATAAATTTTTATTCGTTATTATTTAAAGTAAATTATTTTAAATATTAAAAATCCATTAAAATTTCTAAAATAAAAATTTTAAATTGGCCCCAAAATTCTGGGTCGTTACAATCGCCTCCACTTAAAATCTTTTCGTCCTCGAAAAGGAACAAAGCTAAAAGTTGTTTAATTAACTAACTTAATTAAATTTCTATTTATTGTTTTCAATAATTTTATTAGTTAAAGTAATTATCATTCCAATAATTTTATTAGCTAAACTAATAATCAGACATCACAACCATCAATCAATTAGGTAATTAACTTTTCAAATATATTTAACTTTTATATATAGCCAAAAATCGTATTTTTAGTGCAAATCACAACAATGTGTTCTAACTAAGTTTTTATTCTCATAACAGTCAATGGAAATATATAGATATACCACTTTCGAAACTCAAACATAAATACTGATGATGGAGCTCCATCATCAGAATCATCTCCGGGCGACTAGAGTGTGACTCTATATCTATCCAGTATATTAAAACTTCGAATATCCGTTAATTACTCGTATATTCAAAATCTTTATATACTCGATTGTCCAAATTAAAATATAATAATATACTCAAATACGTATATTAAGATAAAATTTTCAAAATAAAATTTGTTTTTATTTTTATTTTTAAAGAAAATAATACTCTTTACACTCGTTCTAGGATACTACTGATCCTATCTCTAACGAGTTATTCTCATTGGATATTACTAATCCAATCTCTGATGAATTCTTTCATTCGGTTCTAATGTGTCTTGTTCTCAAGCTCTGTAAACCAAAGCTCTGATACCAGATGTGACGACCCGAACTTCCCCGTAAAGAGAAGCCTGGATTGCTTTGAGAACAACACACATCAGAACTGAAGAACATTTTATTATTGGTTACAACAATTACATCAGAGTACAAGAATATAACAGAGTTCGAATACTTATTACACAAAAGAAATACAATAATATCAGAGATTTAAATTACATTTAAGTAGGAGTGGAAAAATATTACAAATATATAACTGAAAGGAATACACGGATACAGAGTTTTCCGAATACCGCTTCAGCTGTAAACCAGGATCTTGTAAATATATCTGCAAAAAGCAACTCGACTGCCCGTGTGGAAATTATGGGCTCCCGAGTTTGCCAGTGAAACAAACTACAGGTCAGTCATGGGACTGGTATGAGAAATCTAACTTAACTTATCTAATAATGAGGCTAATCACAGGACCACGCCGCTAACGCGGAACGGGTTTACTCCATTGGATTGCCAGTGCATAAAATAAGGTAAATCATTAAACAACGCAATGCTTTTTAGAAAAATGAAACCATTATAAGTCTCAAGTCCCATCACACAATGCAACGCAAACCGGAGGATAGAGTTTTACCTTATAATGGTCAAAAGATGCTTGATACGATAAAAACGGATTTGGTGTTATTATTACTAGTGTATACATATACTTCAAAAACAATTTCAATCATAATGTATCAATCATAGACGGCATAGTACCCCATCCTACTATATCGCCATACTAGTTCTACAATCAAAACCGCATGGTGTCGTATTGGAAATTGGATTTCCATCATGAAATCGAGGCTAGGGATCGTCCTCTCCGATTCGAGACACTCTAGCAAATGCCTCAGGATCCCCCGCAGTGAACCCTTGGAGCGGTAGGGCCGGTCCCCACCTAACGGTAGTGAATTAGTTATGCCTGGACACACGCTTCCCGGTCCCTTTGGACCTCTATTTGACCACTTCCGGCCTATAATCCCGAGGCGCCTCAAAATCCATCATCCACATATGTAAAATGTCAGCCAGTTTAAGCACTGAAACCACCCCTAGCTAGAAAGAAACGTGTGCACTCCCTACGGTCCATATCCCGTTTTTGACTCATACCGGGGTGTGAGGCTCGCGAAGTCACGCTATACACAAAGCTACGCCTAAACAGGTTATGCTTTGATCATCCCACAAGGCCCTGCTTTTCAACAAAAGCCTTGATCAATTGCATCTTGGTGTGCCACATTGACAATTCACGCCATGCGATTAATCACTATTAATATATACCAGGGTGTTAAGCAGAGAATAAATTCTCCACCACCAATCAGATATACATTAATAAAAATCAATTTAATTTACATGGAACGAAATCCAATGTCAGACACGCATCCATTTACAAGTTCGTTCTAGGTCTGAACGAAACCGGAGATACCTGAGAGGTCCTCGCATATCCGGACAATCAACAATACGTCTGGACGGCTATCACTGAAGCCCCTTCAAGGTTGCTACTCCCATCATGGATCTTTGTAGCAACACATCCATTCGATGTGAAGATCGTCGGTCTTCAATCACTGTCTTCAACTTCGACTCTTCATCGTCGTAGTGATTATTCGGAATGGGTTAAACCCGGTCTTTCCGAATAACTCGCGTATTTTTATAATTAATAATCAAGCGCTATAAAAACACATCCAACGCCTCATTCCAACTCAGAATATTCTTTTAAATAAAATATTCACATTATCTTATCAAAGATAAATTCTTCAAATTTATTCTTAAATCTTTCTTTTAAAGATTTATTAAAACCCCAATTTGGTTTTAAATATCAAAAATCATTATTCAATGATTATTAAGATTTAAGAAATTAATCTTATCTTTGACTGGGTTAAAGAACTAATGTCATTTAAAACATAGTTCACGATAAACCCATAATCATCTTCCATAAAATATGGAATCTTCACAGAAAACAAATCAATATATACTCATTATAAATTTCTGTATCCGACCAATAATATAAATGGAATAACGGCAAAGCCTCTTAAATTCCATATGTAGTACCGGTCTTCTTTTACAGAAGCTTATCTCGGTTATTATTAATTCGAATTCCATTTAACTTCAATTTAATATATTAAATTGGAAAACTTGGCTTTTGGAAAATTCCCCTAAAAATCTTAATAAAAGATTTATAAATTCCAAATCATATTTTTACTGTCAGTTGGGTTAAAGAACACATGTCACTTAAAAAACACAGTTCACAATAAACCCAACTCACATTCCTTTTTATTCCAATTTCTAAATATAACTGAAAACTTTAATAATCTAAATAAAAGATTATTCTTTTCATACGGGGTTTAAGAACAGTGTTATTTAAGACACTATTCACGACAAACCCAAAATCCAATTTATTTAATTTAACTTCAATTAAATATTAACATATTGGAAAACTTCATTAAATCTTGATTTAATGATTTTTTTTCTTTCTAGTTAATAACTAGTTCATTTCAATAAAAATATATTTTTCCAAAATATATTCTCTTTCTAAGAAATTTTCTAAACATTCTTTTCTAGAATATTCTTTATTGGAATGTGACTCAATCAACGACCACATATTGCATGTAATCAATAATCATGATAAATAATTATCAAGCATCCAAATAACACCCAAAGTGGATTCTACACTAAATATTGGGACTAGTGTAGATCAAATATCATCCCAACACCCGTGTGGGGTTTCATCCAATAATCAAATAATAAATTATTTGTGCACTTGGGCGATGTGTGAAAATTATCGTCCCAATCACATAAACAAGTCGGGTGACTTGTAAATGGGTGTGTAATATTCAGTTTGAATATACTATCAATATATTTAACACATCAAACATTTCAACATCACAGACCTATATTTCAATTCTTTTCATTGTGAACAAATGGCAATAAAAATCTAGTCTTTTAATTCAATTCCTTTTATTGTCAACAATGTTACAATAAAATATAATCCTTTAATTCTATTCCTTCTTATGAAAATAACATTACATAAAGATGTAATCTTTTAATTCTTTTAAGTGACATTTAATAATGAACATAAATGACGTCTTATAATTAACATATATGTCATTGTTGGTTTGCATGCGAATTCTAAAGTATGTATTTACATTAGAATTATATATGTTCATTTTGAATATAATCCTAATGTATATATTTACACTAAAAGGACATTTTTGTTTAATCCTTTTAAATTGACAAAAATGTATATATGTTTAACTAATCCTTTTAAATATACAAAAATGTATATTTATAACTAATCCTTTTTAAATGACCAAAAACAAATATTTTGGTGTACTCCTAATTAATGAACAAAATGTTATTTCTATTTCTCTAACAGGTTTAAACACAAAATGTAGTTTTTCTTCACTTACAGGTTTTAACACAAAAATGAATATTCTTATTACATCCTTTTAATATGGACAAAAATGTACATTTTTGTTTAATTCTTTTTGATGACCAAAAATGTACATTTTTTGTTTAATCATTTTTAGTGACCAAAAATGTATATTTTGGTCTTATTCATTTTTAAATGACAAAAATGAATATCTTTGTCTTATTCCTTTTAAATGACAAAATGACTATATTTTGATCTCATTCTTTTTAAATGATAGAATGAATGTTTCTATTCTCATTCTATTACACTCGGCAAAAATGAATGTTTTTATTTCATTCTTTTACATTTAACAAAAATGAGCATTTCACATTCATTCTTTTTAATTTGCAAAAAATGAGTATTTCACATTCATTCTTTTTAATTTGCAAAAATGAATATTTCACATTAATTCTTTTTAATTTGCAAAAATGAGTATTTCACATTCATTCTTTTTAATTTGCCAAAATAGGTAAATTTGTCTAATTCTTTTAATGTAGACAAAAATGATTATCTTGTCTAATTCTCTTAATGTAAACAGAAATGTCTTATTTTTGTTTAACTCTTTTTAATGCACAAAAGTGTTTATTTTTGTGTAACTCTTTTAATGCACAAAAATGTTCATTTTTATTTAATCCTTTTTAAATGACCAAAAATGTATATTTTGATCTCATTCATTTTTAAATGACAAAAATGAATATTTTTACTTCATTCTTTGATTTCATTGAAAATGGAATCTTCATACCTTTCTATGATTACAAATAAAATGTAATATTCATCCTACATATTATTACATTGAAAAATGTAACTTTTCACTTCAATATAAAATTACATTGAAAAATGTAAATTTTCATTTCATGTTTGGTTTACATAAAAAAAAATGTAAATCTCTTTTCATTCATTTATTTACATTAGGAAATGTAAATTCTTATTCATCCTTTAATTTACATTGAGAGATGTATAATCTTGTTCCTTCTTTATTTGCATTGAAAATGTAAATATCCTTCCTACTTTGTACACATTTGAAATATGTGCACTTTCCCTTCGAGGTGTTATTACATTAAAAAGTGTAAACTTCCTATTTTCAATATTTATCATATTGAAAATATAAATCTTTATTTCATTATTATATTTACAATAAAAAATATCAACTTTTATTTAAATGTTTATTTATATTGAAAATGTAAACTTTTTATTTCAATGCATGATTACATTGAAAAATGCAAATTTTCTATGTTTCTACACCAAAATGTTTATTTTGAGGTTTTCTATACATTCAGGGGGGGGGGGAATCTAATATAAAAACATTTTATTTAATGATGTTAAATTTTCTAATATAATCATGTTTTAAGCCCTACAACATGTATTTTTTTAACATTATATCAAAATGTTTATTTTCTAATGTAACCATGTTCCTTTATCCAAAAGCATGAATCTTTTCTATTTCTATTCTTAACCCAACAAAATACATAAACGTTGGTACTTCATTTTAGTGACGATTCTAATCTAACAAGAATGGTTTTAAAGTGACATTTCATTTTTGTTAAAATATACTAGTTCAACAACTTAACACAATTGGGCGTTTCATATGTTTGTTGAAAATTCTAGTTCAACAAATCAACAAAATTTGGTGTTTCATATTTTTGATCTTTTTATCTAACCGAAAATTATATATATTTTTTTACTCCCTTTATCACTACCAATTGATCTAATTGTTTCCTAACAAATTATCTCATGATAGATAAATATGTTTAACCATTTATCACCAAATCACATCCAACAAACAGATCCATATATCACATTCAACACAGAACAATCACGAATAATAGTAAATAGGAAATAACTGTAGATTTGTGATAATAAATTTAGAATTATTTTTTTTTAAAAAAAAATAGATTTCTCACATTGATTTATCTGAACAGTTCAGATCTGAATTTTCCTCAAATTCTGGTTTGCTCTGTTTCGGATGTAGTCAAATTCATGTTGTAGTGTTCTTCAATACGATCTCAACGCAACTTGTTTCGTTTGATTCTTACATGATTTGAACAAGTTATGTGAATTTAAACATTGATTACATTCGAAAGAATTTAAATAATTAATTAATGATAAATTACATTGGTTAAGGGTGATTAACCATTCTTCTATGTCGCTGATTTCCAGTACACTGAAACCCAAACATCGACCGCCAACTCCGCCTATCGCACGCATCTCGAGGACCGAGACCCCGATCCATCACCACCATTCTGAAGCCCTAGCCAACGCCTACCTCCCCCATGCTCCATGTCAAACTCAGTGGGACCCAAGCTCTGAAAAACGAGCCCAACCCGCGACCTTCGAACCCAAATTCCGAGAACCCCAAACCACCAGAACCCATCCCGACCGTTGAACTTCATGAGCTCGCTCTCCTCTATCTTTTTGCCATTGGGAGTACCTTAAATTGTTGCGTGGATTAGGAGATTGAGGGGGAAGAAGATGGGAGCGCCATGGCCCTTGGTTTAGTTAGTGGCGGCTGCTGGTTTAGGAGATTAGGGTTTGGTATAGTACGGCGTATTTAAACTGTATTTAGAGCGTATTTTAATTTATTTTCCAAATTTATATGTATGTTGCTACAAACTTCAAATCAAACCCAACGAGTGTCGCCCCTAGCTAACAACCCACACCCCGAACACAATGGAATATGTCTCGTAATCCAATTCGGCTGTTACGATATGTTTTTCTTTAAATTAAAATATAAAACATTTATTTATTTAATTTGAACAGACATTTTAATTCACCGGGGCCACATACGGACTCTAAAAATTACAGAAAAATTATTTCCAGCTATGTTTTTATGATATGGTTCTAACAAGACTAATTTAGTCGAATTCTGAGACTGTTTGAAAAATGGCTTTTTTCTAGTCGATTAAATTTGACTGAAACTGACAAAACACGTTTTCCTTTGCCACACTCACATATTAATTCGAAAAATTCTGGAAAATTAAACTTAACAATAATTTGACATTCCGGTTCCAACAAAAGTGGTTTCGTCGAAAACAGAGGTCGTTTGTAAAATGGCTATTTTTAAGGGTTATATTTTATATTAAAATATATATAAATTCTACAGCGACTTTTCTAAATTTTAAACTGGACATAACTTTCTATTTATAAAGTGAAATTTCAGTTTTTCAGATTCGTTAGAAAGATATGATCAAACAGATTTAAATATTTCTTGTTTCGCTCAATTCTGATTTATTTTGAATCCTATACATTCAGTCAAAGTTCAAATTCAAATTTTCAAACTACAGCGCTGTTTTAAACTCCTTTTATAATTAAATTAAATTTATTCGTTTTAAAATAAATTTTTAGTCGTTATTATTTAAAATAAATTATTTTAAATATTAAAAATCCATTAAAATTTCTAAAATAAAAATTTTAAATTGGCCCCAAAATTCCGGGTTGTTACAATGAAATTAGCAATTTTCTCAAGTTTGTTGAATGGTATTGGATTACCACCCCTTTTTTCAAACCCATGAAACACAACATTGAAATCACCAATAACAATCCAAGGACAGTTAACATTTATACTAAATTGTTCAATATAATTCCATAGTTTATGTCTATCTGTTTCCAGATTAGAGGCATAAATAAAAGTGATTTTTAAAGTAAAACCACCTTTATTTTTAAAACTATAGTGAATGTACTGAAAATCAACAAAAAAAACTGACTAAAGTCCAAACATTAGGATTATAAAGAACCATTATCCTACCATTACCCCCTATATGATTGTTATTAATCATGTGCCAATTTGATAAGCTTCTATTGTGAAAGTTTGCAATATTGATGTCATTAAGATTGTGCTCAATCAAACCAATAATGCTAGGCTTATACTTGCTTAAGAAAATTGAGCAAATCTAAATTCCTACCAGAAGAATTCAAACCTCTAATGTTCCAGGCAATAATATCCATAAATTATATAATCAAAAATTATAAAATAAGGATACAACAAAGGATACATTGCAAGTTAAAGTGGGACACTGTGCTTGCTGCTATCACCTTTCACTTCTGATTGCTTACAACTTATTTTGAAATTGGTTTTATCTGTGGCATTCAATTGTTTTTCCCAGTTAGAATTTTTATCAATGTATTTTTTCCTGAAGTCATGGCCATTCTTATCCTCCACCTCTTCAATTGCACCTATGTCAGATAGACTCTTGGTTCTGGTTTTTTTTTTTTTTTTGAATAGCAGGTTTAGCAGTTGCTTTGTAAGAGGCCATGGATTTATTAATAGCATTTTGGACATCCTCTTCAGAGATTGAGGGATAGGATGGAGCTAGATCTCCAGAAAGCAGACCAGTATCAATGTGTATTGGGTCAGCAGCAAGTAGATTGGAGCATTGCTCTAATTATTTAATATTCGTACTATTAATTCTAGAGTTTGTAAATAATCTTGGATCCTTCATATGGGAGGAGGATCCAATAACCTGATTCTTAATTTTCCGATCTGGACTTGATTTTGATTTGCCAATTGTAATGTTTTGCTCCATTATCTCTGTGTGTACTGACTTCATAGTACTCACAGTTTTGTCATGAGCCAAATCAGGTTGCTCTTTTTCAAATGACTTTATAGAATCTTGAGGAATTACAGTATCTACAATTAGATTATTAATGCCCATTTCTAAAACTGTCAATGGGTCAATGTTCATATTACCTTAATAAATGAGGATACACGTGTAGGATCAGAGATTTTATACTGTATCTCATTTGAGCTGATACTATTCTTACCTCTCCCTTTGTTATCAAGGTTTTCAGATTCATTTGGTTTCTCCACTACATCTTTATTGTTTTCACAATTTGTAGTAGAATGACCAAAGCATTTACAAACCTTGCATCTATCGGGTATCAGCTCATATGTGATCGATTGAGAAATAATTTCACCATCATGCAAATAGATTGTAGCCTCATTTGATAGATATGCATCTGCTTTTATTTCCACTAATATTCTAGCATAAGTCAATCGAGTTTCTTTCGCCGTTTGTTCATCTAATTTTAGTGGAATTCCCACAACACTAGCAATAGCGCTAAAAGCCTCTTTATCCCATAACCTTAGGCTTAGCTCTAGCAATCTTATCTATATTGGCATCGTTCTCAGTAAATCTCGGGAAAGAACCAATTTCTTGCTCTACATTTTCAGTATTATAAGCTTTCAATTTATGAAATAGGGACCTCCTCTTAAAAGCTTCTCACCGTCTTCACTGTTAGTGAATCTGATAACAAAAAAACCTGTTTTCCCTTGTGAATATCTCAAACGATCCGCTAGGGTTCCATGTTTCGGCTACAAAAGCTCTAAAGTGGTAATATAGTGGATGCTTACCAAATACATAAGCAACAACAGAGAATCCCCATTTAAATTCCGTTCGATTGTTGATTTCCTCATTAACAATAACAATGTTATCCTCACCAATAGTAGAAGTCGGAGCAATGTATGTTAGATCTAGATATGAGTCTTGGCCTCCTTTTTTAACTAAGTCCGCCCATGTAAAAGTTGTCCTTACCATTGGAGCTTTGATTCTTGCTTATTTCCCATTATTTTGAACATGATCATTGGGCTTCTTGGCCTGAAATCGACTCCCATTAGATGTCGGATATGGTTTCTTGTTAACCCTAGTCGGATATTCTTGAGTTTTCCCCATTCCCTTTCTAAACTGATTCGATTTATTCAGATTTTGATCTGATCTTGCATTGTTCTTGCGACTCTTCACCATAGTAAAACCTTCCTTATCTGCAATGAAGGTCAGATGGGTCAACTTCTGGTTGAAATTCGAAACAGGAGGAGAGCTAGAAGAAGAGGGAGGAAGAGAGATCCCACTCAGATTGGGATTATCATCAAAAATGGGATTGGCAGAGGTCTTAGAGGCATCCATGGCTGTCGAGAGAGAATTCTAGGGTTTTGACTTTTGTATCCACCTTTAGTGTTTTTATAATATAAAAAACTGACTATAACTTAATAGAATACATAACTGTATTCAATTTCCAAATCGAATCTAGAATTGAGTACTTAGTTTTAAACAAGGTGCTAGACTTTATAATCAAACCCAGAATTGAGTCCTCGGTTTTAAAACTGAGTACAAAACTGTACCCAGCTTTTAAAACTGTGAATAGTTTAACCAAGAAAACTGTTGTCAGTTTTATAACTGAATCCGAAATTTGGTATTGGTTTTAAAACTGGGTGCAAACTGTACTATTTTTAATATCTAGAAACTATATAATGCTAATGCATTTTAATTAGCATTGCACGATAACCTAATGCAGAATGCATTTTAATGAGCTAATACATGAATACAACCTTCTTAGATTAAACAAATAATGGAAGGAAAATATATTGCAGGTCCACTGTTAAGTAGGCTGTAGACAAAAACAATGTTTACTGTTACCATGTTTGCTATTGTCTGACCATGTGCTTTATATTGAATAAATCAATTGCATTTAGTAGATATCTACTCGAGCTAATCGTTATCAACAGAGCAATACTGTTTAACCGTACCTAACCCCCTCCATTTACTGTCCTTAAAATCACCATAAAATTTCACAGCTTCGGTTAAAAGCATTTCAATGTTCGCTAAACATGTCACCAAGAATTAAACTTACATTGTCAAAAAAAAGTTGATGCACTTTAACAGCAATATTCCAATAAAAAAGTGTACCTGAGGTGTATTAGGATCAGGAGTTGCTGGATTATCCACATTTCTTGCTTGCTTTTCTTTTAGCTTCTATAAAGATTATAGAAACTTAACTATGTCACAAAGCTATAAATTACTTTATTCTATACATTCTGTTCCCATCACAAAGCTATAAAAGGATGGTTTGCCACTGGTTTACAACAAGCATCATAGAATTGGATACTGACAAGTGTTTTTTCTATAGACAAGTAACATTAAAAATGATGATCTGATTATGGTCAATTCATGTTTCCTAAACCTGGTTTAATTTCTATACCAAATAATAAAATAAGTTTCCTACAGAACTTCTATTCTTATATTGATCAAACAGTGTGACCAGAAATGCATTTTAGTTTATATTTGTCTGAAGAGTTGTGTTTTTTTTGTCTCATATTTGAGAATATGAATTTCCCTACAATAACATCTCCGGATTCCACAAATTTATATGATTGATGCACAATGATTTTTGACCCAAATGCAAACTGTTATTATATCCACCCGCTTACATTTTGACCAAAATATAAACTTACACTACCTGCACTCCTGCATCCAGGTTTATTGAAATAAATTTTTCTTCTGATTCCATGACCCAAAGAAACAACTACACAATTTATACTTCAAAAAAATAAAATCGATTATTAGTTTTGACAGAGATCAATTTGCAATAAAATAAAATAAAAACTTCCCTATTATCATTACAGTGTGTGGGAATAGAAGCAAAAGCAACACTAACTACAGACCCACTCTTGTATGATTCTACATAGCTAATTTTGTGCCAATTCACTATGTTTTCCTCAAAGCCATACCAGGCTAGTTAAGTACCATAAGGAAGAATGTAGCATTTTCCAAAGCTTTTCCTTCAATGTACTGAATATCGTTGGTTGAGCTTCAAACTATCATTGTCCATTATTATCAAAAGATAGGCTACAGAAATGCATACACGAAAAGACTTGAGAAATTAAACAAAAAAAGCAATTATAAGGTCAAAAAAATAATTGCAAACTTAAGATATATCATTTAGTTTTATAACATGTATTTTTTTTCATTTATTCACCATATTAATTAAGATGCTTAATTCAACAGCAATAACCAAGTATATTTAAATAGATAAGGTATAAAACACCTTTAAAAATAACTCATTTGCAATTATCAGAAGGGGGAGTACACTGTTAGACGAAGCACGAAAAAGTGGAAATTGACATTTGATCAAATTGATAGGTAGGTATCACAAAGCTATAATCAGATCATCATAGCTGGATTACTTATCTCAAAGTTGAAACATCGAAGCTGTAATCAGATCATCATGGCTATAATCGCCATTAAAATAAATTTCTAATTAACACTTACCATCAACATCGAAGTAAGCTCCGGTACTTTGGTCTCCAAGCCACTAACTTGGTTTCACAATGCATATACTTCACCTAAGTAGACCGAATATGAAGTTGAGATGGTACAAACCCAAAACCAAGCCCTCTTACACATCCTCCATGCTCCTAACCAAAAAACATCGACACACCATCTTGAGTAACTGATGTTGCTCCTTGAGAATCCTGACATGCGGCATGATGCTCCTCTATCTTAGACTACAAATTCAAAAACAACTGATATTAAGAAATTAAAATTAAACTGCAGTTGCTTTTTCTTCTTCTTATATTGTATATTTGAACTTATTCTTACTATGCATTCGACAATAACTAAACTCAAACTTTCTCCAATTTTTCTAGTGTGGCCTTTACACGACAATTCATCTCTAGTGATATCAGATGTTGCCTTTTCCTTTTTCTGCAAAAATAGCTTAACAACTTAAGAACGTACAAGTGATAACAAATAAAAGTTGGTTTAACAATATTTTTTTACCATTTATTCTTCCAATCTTGCATAACCGTTTCTGCTCATGGTGTGTGGAAATTTATTCTTTTCTCTAATCCTTTTGAATCTTTGGCTTGTTGCCTATGAGATCAATTCAATAAATATAATATAGGAAAAATGTAATATATTTAACATTTAAAATAAAACAGCTAAAAATAACCACCTCAAACTTTTCTGACAAATTAAATGACAAAAGCATTTCACTCTTCAGCGCTCTTTATATTTAACAGTTTTAGGTCTGCTAAAGTATTGATAGAGTTGAGATTTTGAGATGCTATTTTGATAGCTGCAACCAACCTTGATTTCGACTCCTTCCATCATTGTCCTAGTATCATTAACAAGTAATCCTCATACACTATATCTACCTTGAATCTTGACTGCACCCAAAAAAAGGAAAGGAAAAAAACGCAGATTAGTCTCAAACAGTATTGCAAAATGCAATGTTGTACCGTAGGCATGTGCATAGTGGATTGCTCATAGTATCAAACAGTATTGCAACGCACTAGAGACATGTATTGTTACACCCAACCACCACCGTTTCATTAAAATCTTATAATAGAGAAAAAGGAAAATCAGTGAATGTAACGACCCGTCTTTTTGCCCGGTTTTCGCCGGTAATTAAACCAACTTAAACCATTCATAAAGGCAGATTGTTATGGGTACTGACATATATTGAACAAAATAACACAACTTTTCATCTCATGATACAATATTACATCAGAGTTACAAGGAATATCAGAGTTACATACATAGCAGCGGAAACATAAATATACTCTCAACGGACAAAGCGATGTGATCTAGCGGAAGCTTCAACTCTAGCGTGGACTCCAACTCAGAAAGCGCTCTGAATCTTGCTCCATGATCTATAACTGTAAAACTAAACTACTAGCTGCCCGTATAGAAATTAGTCGGCACCCATAGTTTAGGAAGGAACAATAAACTCCTGGTCAGTCATGGGACTGGCGTGAGAACATAAAACAGTTATTTCGTTATGGTTTATTTTAAAGTTGGGAAATTCACCGGACCACGTCGCTAGTGCGGAATGGGTTTACTTCATGTGAATACTCGTGCATATAAAATCGCAATGACTTTGGGAAAATATAGCTATCATAAGCTCGTCCCATATCACACAATGCAAGCGCACACCAAATGGGCGAGTTTTGCCTTATGATAACCAAAAATGCTTTCATATGTAAAATCCTCTTTCATATAATTATTAGTGTATAGTGTAGAAACAATGTCACAAATAAATGTATTAATCATAGACGGCATAGTATCCCATCCTACTATTAGGGTTGTAAACGGATGCAGTCGAATACAGATAGTGCTGTATCAGAATCCGTATCCAAAAATGAAAATCCATATCCAATATCTGCGGATACCAATTAAAAATATCCGTATCCGTACCCACGGATATTTTCGGATATCCGAAAATATCCGTATCCGCCTTAGCGAATACGGATATCCGAAAATATCCGTATTCGAAACTTAAAACTGTACATTGGATGTGGTTATCCGAAAATATCCAAAAAATATCCGAAAATATCCGAAAATAAAACAATAAAAATTTACAAATACATCGCTCACATGCAAATTTGGCTCATAAAATATATTTTTTGAAAATGTGAATACATCTAATTAAAAATTACAAGCAGAACATCAATCAAATAAATTTCTTACAAGTATTTTAAGAGATAAATGTTCAAAATATGAAATACACAACCATAAGACTAAAATAAAACAAAACATAAATCATAGAAGCACATACACAATTATGTTTTAATTATAAACATACCACAAAAGAAAATGAGTACATGATTTAAAATGTTGCATAATACAAAATACAACATTACTTTATAATTCAATAGTCGAGTTTAGGTTAGTTATTTTAAGGAAATTTATATATCAATTTAATCTTAAATATAAATTAAAAATTATATAATATATACACATACATACACGTATCAGAAAATCAGACGCATATTTTTTGGATACGGATACCACTATAACCATATCCATATCCGGAATGATTTTCAGATATCGGATATCCGTATCCGCATCTTGGATAACGGATATATTTCGTATTTTCGGATACTGATGCAGACGGATATCAGATTTTTCGGGTACCCTTTGACAGCCTTACCTACTATGTTGCCATATATATACAAACAAAACCGTGGGGCAAGTATTGGAGATTGGGTTTCCAACTTGATGATTCCTGGCACGAAAGATCAATCGGAATACAAACGAAGTGTAACACGGCTTTTTCATCTAGACATGGACACCAACTACAAATCGCGAGGTAGATCAACGGTTTTCGTCCAGACACGGACCGCCGAACATACCCTATTCCCATATTCAAAGAGGTACCTCCGCCGCAGCTATCAATCAAAAATCATGTATATATGTCAACAATTTAACCGTCAGTTTCCCGTCATTTTGGGTGTGAGGCTTGTCGAGGTCATGATATACGCAAAGATTCGCTTAAATAAGCCATGCTTTGATCATCATTAGCTCATTCCATCACTTAACTATGCCACATCGTTAATCTTCCACATGTCACTGATTAAAAAATACATAACCTCTAAGAAAGTAACATAGAAATGGGAATAATCAATTGCCACAGATCCGATATATATTCACAGAAATCAGTGCTACCTGGTTAATTACAATGTCAAACACACAATCCATACAAGTCCATTCTAGGTCTGAACGGAGCAAAATTCGAAAATCCTCAAATATACTCAGACCTCATGCCAGTTATAACCTCGTATCAGGTGTACGGCCCGATCTGAGGCATCGACATTCAATCCAAATAATCCAAGGATTTCAGGTCTTCATTTGCCATTTCCAAGTCTTCAAATAGCATCGTATTTGTAAAAACCCAGAAAAACAGAACCAATTTAAAAATTTTAATTTGGTTATTTTAGTGAATTTTGAATATTTAAAATGAATTATTTTAAATAATAACGACAATAAATTTGTTTATATATTTATTTGAATCGATGTTGGAATATAAAAATTTATTTTAATTATAAAACAAGGCCTGAAATGGCGCGGCAGTTTGAAAATTTGAATTCGAACTTTGACTGACTGTACAGGATGCAAAATAAACCGGATTTTAGTGAAACCAAAAATATTTAAATCTGTTTAAGAATATCTTTCTAATGAATCCGAAAAATCGAAATTTCACAGCGGTAATCAAAAGTTATGGCCTGGTGGATATTCAGAATGGTCGCTATAGAATAAATATAGCTCGTATAAATAGACATTTTGCAAACGACCTCCATTTTCGACGAAACCACTTTTGTTCGATCCAGAATGTCAAATTATTGCTAGGTTTCAAATTCCATAATTTTTGGAATTAATATGTGAGCATGGAAAAATAAAATGTGTTTGGTTAATTTCAATCAAATTGGATCGACCAGAAAATGGTCATTTTTCAAACGGTCTCCAAATTCGACGAAATTAGTTTTATTAGGACCGTACCATCCAAACATAGCCAGATTTAATTTTCTGAAATTTTTAGAATCAGTATGTGGCCTCGGAAAATTAAAATGTACGTTCAAATCCATATTTGAATGTTTTATATTTTAATTTGAAGAATAATTGACTGAAACAGTCGAATGGGCCTACGAAACATATTCTATTGTGTCCGGAATGGGGTTATTTAGCTAGGGACGACAATCGTTAGGTTTGAATTGGAGTTCATATGGACAGGAAGGTATTTTTGGAAATAAAAATAAAATATATAAATAATGGGCCAATGGGATTTCATCTCCCCAAACCCACGTTGACCCAGATTGCCCCGTAACCCCTATTCACGAACGACGGAAGGAGCTCTCTCCTTCTCTCCTCTTTTGCTCCTCAATCATTCAACGAAATGAAGTAGCCCTTTTGGAGGTTTTTGAAGATCGAAGTCCCCTCTTCAAATCGATACAAGATTCGTCCCTCATCGTGGAGTGTGCGTGGAGATCCGGGCCTCCAAAAATCAACCGCATCGCGCCCGATTCAGCCCTCCAGTCGCTTTCGAGTTCATCAGGGTGGGGACCACCTGCTGCGCCTCCCATAGCTCTCCATAGTGGTATAACCTGATCGGCCTCTCGTGCAGCGGATCAGGAGAAAAATCAAGACCTAGTTTGGAAGGATTAGCTGAGGTATGCAACTAATTTAATTTAAATTGTTTATAACATCTAAAAGTGTTGCAAAGTTAGTTAATTGTATAAAAATCGTATTTTTTTCGTTTGTGGTCAAAATCCAATTAAACAAGAGACATCAGACTCGTGGCCTCGTGCACGACATTCTAGAAGAGACCGAAGAATTTTTGGATCTTCCTACAATTTTTGGAGGAGTGGAACCCAATGTGAGATTTCTAAATTCAAATTTGAATGGAATGGCGATGTATAAATTATATGATCGATGTATAAGTTATATAGGCGTTGTACACCTCATGTATAAGCGTTGTATAAATTATATGTGCGATGTATAAGTTATATATACGTTGTAAAAATCACATGGAGTTGAAATGAAATTGAAATGGAATTGAAAAATATTTATATACGTATATATATATATACTCCCTTCGTCCACAGACCATGGACGATATATATTGGTTGTGATTGTTTGGATTTTAGTTGACGTGAAATTTGGTTGATAAATGCGAATGGTTGATAATGGTTGTTTGTGGTTGAAACGAAATAGAAATTATTTATGGAAAAATTCGATGTGATATGAAAATAATCGAAATATTTAGATTATAAGGATAAGCCCCTTATGGAACGCCGCGAGGCCTAAGGTAGTGCGAGGAGCCATACTCGGGACGATGCCAGTTTTAAACCCCCTTCCGTTATGCAGCCGAAATTTTCTGAAATATTCATGTGTTTGATTTATATTCACGTGTTGAAATATATTCATGTGTTGGAAAAATATTCATATAACGAATGAATTGTTTGAATGATAAAAATCACATTTTTATCATGTATATGAAGTATATAAAATATTCATGTTTGAAATAAATTGTTTTAACAATAAAAATCACATTTTTGTTATATATATGAATTGCTAAAAATATTCATGTTTGAAATAAATTGTTTTGACAATAAAAATCACATTTTATGTATATGAAGTGTTAAAAATAATCATAAGTTGAAATAAATATTTGTTGGCTAAAAATATTATATTTACCACATATATGAAATGAAAATGGTTTGGAAATCGAAGAATGGATTATATTTATATATATACATATAAATATAACTTAAATAAAACGAATAACGATGCTTGAGTTCATATTTTGAAATCGTAACTTTAAACTATTGTACCGAGAGATCCGACCATCGGATTTTCTCGAAACCAAAACCATTGGGTTCGCTTTGAAAGTATCTTTCCAACGATACCAAATTTGTAAAGATCCAATGGTTAGATTGTGTGAAATGTTTAATTCAAATATGAATAAAAACAGCACCAGAATGGATTATATATATATAATTAAAATAAAACGAATAACAACGCTGCAGTTCGTATTTTGAAATCGTAACTTTAAACGATTGCACTAGGAGATCCGACCGTCGGATTTTCCTAAAACTAGAAACATTGGGTCCGTTTTGAAAAGATCTTTCCAAAGATATAATTTTTTTAAAGATCCAACGGTTAGATTTTAAGATATGTGTAAATCAAATCTGAAGAAAAATAGCGCCATGGCCGCGTTTTGGCCTGAAGCGTCATTTAAATAAATGGGCTATTTTTAAATAAATAAAAATATCGATAAATCGTTATAAAATATTATAAATGATATGGAATGGAAATAAATAGAATTTACTCGGTTTGTTGGATATTTGATGGTTGAATGTGTTTGACATGAAAATTACATTAATGAACTGAATTATGGAAGTCAAATAATTTAACCATGGAAATGAATTGGTTTGAATTATAAATAAATGTGAATTATTTGAAAAGGCCGTGTTAAATCTCATTTCAAATAATTGGTCGACGATTAGAAGTCGAAGATATGAAGACGGTGCAAGACCGATGATCTTCACATCGAATGAATGGCTACTGATGCCTTTGATGGGAGTTGTTGCCCTGAAGGGGTTACAGTGGTGGTTGTCTGGACGTACTTGTTGATCATTCGGATGTGCGAGGACCTCTCTCATGTATTGGACATATGGTACGAGGAATAAGGTACCTCCGGTTTCGTTCAGACCTAGAACGGACTTGTAAATGGATGTGTGTCTGACGTTGTAGCTTGACAACGTGGCATGCTGAGATGCAATGATCAAGGCTTTTGTTGAAAAGCAGAGCCTTGTGGTTGATGATCAAAACACGGCTTTAAATACAATAGCTTTGTGTATAGTGTTAATTCACGAGCCTCACACCCCGGTATGAACCAGAAACGGGAGAGGACATCAGGGAGGACATGCATTTCCTTCTAGCTAGGAGTGGTGTCTAGGTTTTACACGCCCGAACGTTTTACTTATGTGGATGATGTATAGCGAGGCTCCTCGGTTATATCGGTCTCTACGGAGCCAGTGGATGGTTTGGTAGATGTACCGGCCAGTTTGATGCCCCATAGGGCCAGGAAACGCAGTGTTCAGGCATTTTAATCCACTCCGTGTAGACCGGGCTTGATGATCCAAGGGTCGATGCATTCTGATCCTGATACACGGGCAAAAGCGTCTCGAAGCGGTAAGGACGATCCCTTGCCTTGGTTCATGACGGAAATCCAATTTCCAAATACGACATCGTGCGGTTTTGATTGTAAACCTATATATGGCGACATGATATATGGTTACCATGCCGTCTATGAATGATACTTATGATTGAAATTGTTCTTGAAACATATAAACACTAGTAATAATATCAAATGCTTTTGTTTAATACGTATCAAGCATATTTTGGTCATTATAAGGTAAAACTCTATCCTCCGGCTTGCGTTGCATTGTGTGATGGGACCTGAGTCTTAAAATGGCGGCATTTTTTGTAAAAAAGCATTGCGATGTTTAAATGATTTACTTGTTTTAAGCACAGGAAATCCAATGGAGTAAACCCGTTCCGCATTAGCGACATGGACCTGTGATTGGCCTTATTATAAATTAAGTAGATTTATCATACCAGTCCCATGACTGGCTCGTAGTTTGTTTCACTTGCAAACTCGGGTGCCCTATTTTCTACACGGGCAGCCTTGTATTCAGGTTTTAGCAGGCTCTCTCTGGATAGCTATGGAGCTGAAGATGGATTCTATCACTTATTTTATGTTGTTCAGCTCCTGTTATGTATATTATGTTTGATTCCGTTGTAGACATTTTATATAAAGCTGAAACTGTGTGTTGTACTAAGTGTGATCCTGTATACTGTGTAACTCTGATGATTATGTTTATCCAGGGTATTCTGTTGTAAATTATCTGGTGTAATTATATATTTCTGTTCTGTTGTTATTTGTTTATGTGTTATATTCCAAAGATTACCCTTGCCACCGTGGGACGGGGCTCTGGGGTCATCACAGGTGGTATCAATTCTTTGGTAAAGCTTAGTTCTGGAATATAAAATATTAACGAGCTCGTCAGAAATAGAATCAGAAGTAGTGTATGACGAATAACTCATTTCAGATAGGATCAGTAATATCCTAGAATGAGTGTAGCAGAATAAAATACTCCCAAATAGACACATTTACATTCAAGTATATGTCTCTATGCTTTAAATTACCTTTTCTGTTGGCCTAACACTTTGTCTGTTATTTGCAAACATCGTAGAAAATGAGTGGCAGAAGTAGAAGTGGTAGGTCAGAACCAGATATTGAAGCTCTATTAAAGAAGTATCGAAATCTGGGTGGAATACCATTCTAGGGCAAAGAATCCATTATTGAAACACAAGCATGGATGTGCTCTAATGAGAAAAATTTTGAAGGTTCAAAGCTGAGAGATGATCAGAAAAAATTACTGACATCTTGGGCACTCAAAAACGAAGCTTTAATCTGGTGGGAAACGGTTATTAAGGATAATCTAGAAGGTAATATTACCTGGGATAGATTTAAAGAAATTTTCAATGAAAGATTTATTCCTCCAGAAACAACTGATCGACTATATGATGAATTCTACTATCTGATACAAGGATATATGACCATTCCGGAATATCATAAGAAATTCAATGAATTTTCTCATTTTGCCCAGCATCTAATTCAAAATCCTAAGAGGATGAATCTGAGGTTTATTAACGGGCTCCAAAGAAAGTACCAAAGTAGTGTAACTGCACATGTGAAGCTACCTTTTTTCTGAAATGATATATATGGCTTACCAGTATGAAGATCTCAATAAGCAAGGCCTTTTGGAGGACGAAGAAGAAGTCAGTTCTAACAACAAGAGGAAGTTTGAAACTGATAGCCCCGAGACAAGTACGCAGCCGGAGGCAATTATGAAGTCCGAGTTCAGTAAGAGGCCTAAATTCAATAGGAAAAAGGTTAAATCTGAGAAAGAACCAGTAACGACTGCCACCTTCTCTAACTGTAATCAGAAAGGGCATTTGGCGATAAATTGCGGACCCTTAAAGAAACGAATAAAGAGTGGATTTAAATCCAAGAACAAGTTTCAAGAGAATAGAAAATGCAATCAATGTCATCAAACTGGCCATCTTGCGAAGGATTGCCAGCTATTAAAGAAATCTGGAAAAGTACATGTAAATGAAGTGGCAGACGTTCCTGCATCCTCAGTTAGTCAAGCAAGGCCAGATGTTTTAAAAGGCACGCTTACTGTTAAATATATTCCAGTTAAAGTATTGTTTGATACAGGTGCGTCACGAAGCTTTATTGCAAGTAATGCGGTTAAGAAACTGGATTTTGAAACTAAAAAAGCTCAAAGAACCCATCACTGTCCATAATCCGGTTGGGGGTTCCCTCGATCTTAGTTGGATTTGCAGGGTGCCGGTTTATTTTTCCTGTTATCGGTTCCCTACCATCGCGATTGTCATGAATTTTACCGAATTTGATCTTATTTTAGGATTGGATTGGTTAACCAAATATGAAGCTGAGGTTAAATGCGCCGACAGAGTCGTTAAGGCGAAGGTTAAATCAGGGAATTATATAACCATACCATGTGAAGGTCCGAATTCTGATAGAAAAGACTTTTGGTCAGCTCTTGATGTTTCTCCTACTCCATTAGAACCTATTCCTGTCGTCACAGAGAATATTCCAGTCGCCACAGAAAATATCCCTGTCGTCAAGAATTATGCGGATGTGTTTGAAGAAGTTATTAGCTTACCTCCGCGTAGAGAAATTGATTTCAAAATTGCTTTAATTCTGAATGCAAGGCCAGTAGTGCATGCCATTCGAAGAATATACTTGAAGGAAAAAGAAAAGTTAAACAATCAAACTCGACAACTTGTATGGAAGGGTCTGATCAGGTCTAGTTTCTCTAATTGGGGAGCAGCAGTGGTGTTTGTCCCAAAGTCATACGGTACTCTCAGACTATGTGTGGATTATCGTGACCTGGATAAGCAGACATTAAAGAATAAATATACATTGCTGCAAATTGATGATTTTTTGGATCAATTGAATGGCGCACAAGCATTTTCACGAATGGACCTAGCTACAGGTTTCCATCAGCTTCGTATTTCCGAAGAGTATGTTCCTTTGATAGCATTCAGAGGTCCAGACTTATTCTATGAGTGGTTAGTAATGTCGTTCGGCTTATGTAACGCTCCAAATTATTTTGTCGATCTAATGAACAGAGTATTCAGAGAAGTATTGAATAAATTCGTACTGGTTTTCATTGATGACATATTGATCTTCTCTAAGTCAGAGAGCGAGCATGAAAAACATTTGGAACAAGTGTTAGAGATTATGAGAAAGAATGTTTTAAAAGCCAAATTTTCCAAATGTATATTCTGGCAAGAAGAGGTAAAATTCCTTGGTCACGTCATATCAAAGGAAGGAATTTCTGTAGATCCAAGTAAATTCACTATTATTCAGGATTGGAAACAACCTAGTACTCCCACAGAAGTCTGAAGTTTTTTGGGATTGGCTAGTTATTATTGGAAATTCGTTAAGGTTTTTTCGAAGCTATCTAGTCCATTATCGTAGCTTACTAAGAAACAATCAAGGTTAAGTGGACCCCAGAATGTGAGGCAGCTTTCCAAGAGATGAAACTGGGATTGACAACTGCTCCAGTATTAACGATTATTGATGGAAATCAGGATTCGACGGTCTGGACGGATGCTTCTATTGGAGGTCTTGGAGCGGTATTAATGCAAAGGGGCCAAGTAGTCGCTTATGCTAGCCGTCAGTTGAAGCCGCATGAGAAGAATTATGCAACTCATGATCTTGAATTATTGGCCATCGTTTTTGCCAGCACTATCTATTGGGTGAGAAATTTGAATTATATACTGATCATCAATCATTGAAGTATTTGTTCACCCTGAAAGACTTGAATTTGAGACAGTAGCATTGGCTAGAATTTCTTGTAGCATATGATCTAGATATTCTATATACGCCGGGAAAAGCCAATGCGGTAGCGGATGCGCTTAGCAGAAAAACCGCAATCGTCGCCAATCTTATAATCACGCCTTCATTGATTGATAACATATCTGCTCTTCAGAAGGATGATCACTTCATTCAGAAGATCAGAGAGAGAATTTAAAAGGCGTGCCCTCGAGTTTTCAGATTGATAACGATGGGATTCTTATGTTAAAAGGCTGAATTTTTGTTCCAAACATTTCGGAGCTCCGGAGAGAAGTACTGGATGAATGTCACAAATCCAAACTTAGTATCCATCCGAGAGTGAGTAAAATGTGTAATGATATCAAACGCACTTTTTGGTGGAGATCTATGAAAAGAGACATTTCTTTATATGTTAGCCAGTGTTCCACCTGTCAATAAGTCAAAAGCGATCAACAGAAGCTCACCGGATTGTTGCAACCGTTGGAAATTCTAGGTTGGAAGTGAGAACAAATTTCTATGGATTTCATAGATGGTTTGCCCAGAACCAGGAAAGGAAACGATAGTATAAGGGTGATTGTAGATCGTTTCACGAAGACTGCCCATTTTATACCTGTCAGATCGAATAGAACGACTCAAAGTCTAGCACAGATTTATTTTAAAGAAATTGTTAAACTACATATAGTTCCCATGAGTATCGTTAGTGATCGTGACCCGATTTTTGCTAGTAAATTCTGGGAAGCATTCCAAGCAGAATTGGGAACAAAACTGAACTTGAGCACCGCGTATCATCCTCAAACAAATGGCCAAAATGAGAGGGTGAATCGTATTCTAGAAGATTTATTGCGGGCTTTTGTTATTGATTTTGGAGGATCATGAGAAGACCACTTGCATTTGGCTGAGTTCTCATACAACAACAGCTACCAAGCGAGTCTGAAAATGTCACCATTCGAAGCACTGTATGGTAGACCGTGCAGATCTCCCGCATGTTGGGTAAAACCTGGTAATAGACTTGTATTGGGACCCGGTATGATTCGCGAAGCTTCAGATAAAATCGATTTCATTAAGAAGCGACTGCAAACAGCTCAAAGCCGACGGAAGGGTTATGCAGATTCCAGAAGAAGAGATTTGTCTTTTTCTGTAGGTGACTATGTGTATCTGAGGGTTTCTCCGATGAGAGGAGTAGTCCGATTTGGCAATTCAGGGAAGTTGGCGCCTAGATTTATTGGTCCATTTCCTGTACTTGAACGGATTGGAACTCTCTCTTATAAGGTTCAATTGCCTGACTGGTTGCCTGGAGTTCATGATGTGTTTCACGTGTCTCAACTTCGAAAGCATGTGCATGATCCAGACTTGGTCGTGGAAGAAGCCGCGCAACAAGATTTGGAAATTACTCCAGAATTGGCTGTGAGAAGAGAGCCAATAAAGATTATTGGCAAAGAAACTAAAGAGCTGAGGAACAAGAAGGTTCACTTAGTCAAAGTGCAGTGGAGTGGAGATCCGCGGGACTGTAATTGGGAAACTAAAGAGAGCATTAAGCAAGCTTATCCCAATTATAGAGTGGATATCTCTGATTAACTTTGGAGCAAGGTACATTTACAGTATTTTGCATTTCCGTTTTGTTTTCTACTTTGTTGTTGTTTCCTTTTCATGGATGTAAAGTTTTTAATTATATAGTTTGACCTTAGTAAATATGATTTTAAAAGAGTATATAAATTAATTATTAAATTTTTTGAAAAGTTAATCAATAAATTGATTGCTAGTTGTGTTGTGTGATTGTTAGTTTAATTAGTAACATTGGAATAATAAAACCAACATGAGAAGGAAGGGTAAATTTATGCAAATTGAATCAAATATTGAACTGATTTGAAAATTGATTGAAATACATGCGTGTACATTATATATGTTTGAACAGGTAAATGGATTTGCTGTTGAGTAAAGAATTTATTTGCGTGCCCAACAAATAGGTAAACCTTAATCAGTTGGATGCGCAATTTTATTATTATATCAACTCCTGTGAATGCCATTGGATGCGGAGTGCTAGTTGTTCTATGTGAAATCATAAACGTCGCCATAGGATAGTAACAATTAATTTTGAACTACACTACATAGCATACTTCTTGAAGATAGCATGCCCTACCATATACAACGTAAGCACTTGGAGCTTGTGTGACGAGGTAGAAGATTTACCATACAAGAGAGAGGTTTGTATGGCGATGACTATATTACAGGTTGAACCGAAGAATGATATGAACTATATAAAATGTAACAGTAAATTGCCAGATTAATGAAAACCCCACACGGGTTTGGAGATGACAATAAACACGTCTCTCTAGTCATTAAGGCACAAAAACTATTTATAGGGTGATGAGAATTTATTCTCTGGAGTTGTGATCTATACACACTCCCCTGTGGACACCGTAATATATCAGTATAAATATGTGTATGCTTTTTAGGATTTATTGGGTGCCTAATATGGCCCAATAAATTTTCAAACCCCTCCCCGTACAAAGGAAGTTAGGGCGAATTTTTTTGAAAATTTAGGGTGTTAGCCAAATTTTTGTAGAATTTGAGAAGTTTTTAGAAATTGAAAAGTTGAAGAACTTAAGCCATAATTAAAATAATGAAAGTTGAGTTGGTTAGTTAAACAACTTTCAGCTCCATTCCTTTTCGATGACGAAAAGATTTTAAGTGGGGGAGATTGTAACAACCCGGAAAATCAGAACCAATTTAAAATTTTTAATTTGGCTATTTTAATGAATTTGGAATATTTAAAATGAATTATTTTAAATAATAACGACAAGAAATTTATTTTGAATAGAATTAGAACGTATATATTTATTTGAATCGATGTTGGAATATAAATATTAGTTTTAATTATAAAACAAGGCCTGAAATGGCACGGTAGTTTGAAAGTTTGAATTCGAACTTTGACTGATTGTACAGGATGCAAAATAAACCGGATTTTAGTGAAACCAAAAATATATAAATCTGTTTAAGAATATCTTTCTTATGAATCTGAAAAATCGAAATTTCATAGCGGGAATCAAAAGTTATTGCCAGTTGGATATTCAGAATGGTCGCTATGGAATAAATATAGCCCATAAAAATAGAAATTTTGCAAACGACCTCCGTTTTCGACGAAACCACTTTTGTTGGATCCGGAATGTCAAATTATTACTAGGTTTCAAATTCCATAATTTTTGGAATTAATATGTGAGCATGGCAATAGAAAACGTGTATGGTTAATTTTAGTCAAATTGGATCGACCAGAAAATGGTCATTTTTCAAACGATCTCCAAATTCGATGAAATTAGTTTTGTTGAGACCGTATCATCCAAAAATAGCCAGATTTATTTTTCTAAAATTTTTAGAATCAGTATTTGGCCTCGACAAATTAAAATGTACATTCAAATCCATATTTAAATGTTTTATATTTTAATTTGAAGAATAACTGACTGAAACAGTCGAATGGGCCAACGAAAAATATTCCATTGTGTCCAGAATGGGGTATTTAGCTAGGGACGATAGTCATTGGGTTTGAATTGGAGTTCGTATGGACTGGAGGGTATTTTTGGAAATAAAATATATAAATAATGGGCCAATGGGATTTCATATCCCCAAACCCGCGTTGACCCAGATTGCCCCGTAACCCCTATTCACGAACGACGAAAGGAGCTCTCTCCTTCTCTCCTCTTTTTCTCCTCAATCATTCAACGAAATGAAGTGGCTCTTTGGAGGTTTTTGAAGATCGAAGTCCCCTCTTCAAATCCATACAAGATTCGTCCCTCATCGTGGAGTGTGCATGGAGATCTGGGCCTCCAAACATCAACCGCATCATGCCCGATTCAGCCCTCCAGTCACGTTCGAGTTCATCAGGGTGGGAACCACCTGCTGCGCCTCCCGTAGCTCTCCGTAGTGGTATAACCTGATCGGCCTCTTATGCAACAGATCGGGAGAAAAATCAAGACCTAGTTTGGAAGGATTAGCTGAGGTATGCAGCTAATTTAATTTAAATGGTCTATAACATCTAAAAGTGTTGCAAAGTTAGTTAATCGTATAAAAATCATATATTTTTCGTTTGTGGTCGAAATCCAATGAAACAAGAGACATTGGACTCATGGCCTCATGTATGACATTTTTGAAGAGATCGGAGAATTTTTGGAGCTTCCTACAATTTTTGGAGGAGTGGAACCCAATGCGAGATTTGTAAATTCAAATTTGAATGGAATGACGATGAATAAATTATATGATCGATGTATAAGTTATATAAGCATTGTACACCTCATGTATAAGCGTTGTATAAATTATATGTGCGATGTATAACTATATATACGTTGTAAAAATCATATGGAGTTGAAATGAAATTGAAATGGAATAGAAAAATATTTATATACGTATATATATATACTCCCCTTGTCCACAGACCATGGACGATATATATTGGTTGTGATTGTTTGGATTTTGGTTGACATGACATTTGGTTGATAAATGCGAATGGTTGATAATGGTTGTTTGTGGTTGAAACGAATTAGAAATTATTTGTGGAAAAATTCGATGTGATGAAAATGATCGAAATATTTAGATTATAAGGATAAGCCCCTTATGGAATGCCGTGTGGCCTAAGGTAGTGCGAGGAGCCGTACTCCAGATGGTGCCGGTTTTAAACCCGCTACCGTTATGCTGCCGAAATTTTCTAAAATATTCATGTATTGGAAAAATATTCATATGACAAATGAATTGTTTAAATGATAAAAATCACATTTTTATCATGTATATGAAGTATATAAAATATTCATGTTTGAAATAAAAAAATTTAACAATAAAAATCACATTTTTATTATATATATGAATCGCTAAAATTATTCATGTTTGAAATAAATTGTTTTGACAATAAAAATCACATTTTAATTATATATATGAAGTGTTAAAAATAGTCATGTGTTGAAATAAACATTTGTTGGCTAAAAATATTATTTTTTACCACATATATGAAATTAAAATGGTTTGGAAATTGAAGAATGGATTATATATATATATATATGAATACAATTAAAATAAAATGAATAACGACACTTGAGTTCGTATTTTGAAATCGTAACTTTAAACGATTGTACCGGGAGATCCGACCATCAGATTTTCCCGAAACCGAAACCGTTGGGTTCGCTTTGAACATATCTTTCCAACGATACCAAATTTGTAAAGATCCAACGGTTAGATTGTGTGAAATGTTTAATTCAAATATGATTAAAAACAGTGCCAAAATAAATTATTTATATATATATAATTAAAATAAAACGAATAACGACGCTGTAGTTCGTATTTTGAAATCGTAACTTTAAATGATTGCACCGGGAGATCCGACCGTCGGAATTTCCCAAAACTGGAACCGTTGGGTCCGTTTTGGAAAGATCTTTCCAATGATATAAAATTTGTAAAGATCCAATGGATAGTTTTTCAGATATGTGTAAATCAAATCTAAAGAAAAACAGCGCCATGGCCGCGTTATGGCCTGAAGCGTCGTTTGAATAAATGGACTATTTTTAAATAAATAAAAATAGTGATAAATTGTTATAAAATATTATAAACGATATGGAATGGAAAAAACCGAATTTACTCGGTTTATTGGATATTTGATGGTTGAATGTGTTTGACATGAAAATTACATTAGTGAACTAAATTATGGATGTCAAATAATTTAACCATGAAAATGAATTGGTTTGAATTCTAAATATATGTGAATTATTTGAAAAGGCCGAGTTAAATCTCATTTCAAATAATTGATTGACGATTAGAAGTCGAAGATATGAAGACGGTGCAAGACCGATGATCTTCACATCGAATGGATAGCTACTGATGTCTTTGATGGGAGTTGCTGCCCTGAAGGGGTTACAGTGGTGGTTGTCCGGACGTACTTGTTGATCGTTCGGATGTGCGAGGACCTCTCTCCTGTATTGGACATATGGGATGAGGAATAAGGTGCCTTCGGTTTCGTTCAGACCTAAAACGGACTTGTAAATGGATGTGTGCTTGACGTTGTAGCTTGACAACGTGGCATGCTTAGATGCAGTGATCAAGGCTTTTGTTGAAAAGCAGAGCCTTGTGGTTGATGATCAAAGCACGGCTTTAAATAGCATAGCTTTGTGTATAGCGTTAATTCGCGAGCCTCGCACCCCGGTATGAACCAGAAACAGGAGAGGACATCAGGGAAGACATGCGTTTCCTTCTAGCTAGGAGTGGTGTCTGGGTTTTACACGCCCAGACGTTTTACTTATGTGGATGATGGATAGCAAGGCGCCTCTGTTATATCGGTCTCTGTGGAGCCGATCGATGGTTTGGTAGATATACCGATCAGTTTGACGCCCCATAGGGTGGGAAAACGCAGTGTTCAGGCATTTTAATCCACTCCGTGTGAACCGGCCTTGACGATCCAAGGGTCTATGCGTTCTGATCCTGAGACACGGGCTACAGTGTCTCAAAGCAGTAAGGACGATCCCTTGCCTTGGTTCATGACGGAAATCCAATTTCCAAATACGACATCGTGCGGTTTTGATTGTAAACCTATATATGGCGACATGATATATGGTACCCATGCTGTCTATGATTGATACTTATAATTGAAATTGTTTATGAAACATATAAACACAAGTAATAATATCAAATGCTTTTGTTTTATACGTATCAAGCATATTTCGGTCATTATAAGGTAAAACTCTATCCTCCGGCTTGCGTTGCATTGTGTGATGGGACCTGAGTCTTATAATGGCTGCATTTTTGTAAAAAAGCATTGCGATGTTTAAATGATTTACTTGTTTTAAGCACTGGCAATCCAATGGAGTAAACCCGTTCCGCATTAGCGGCGTGGTCCTGTGATTGGCCTTATTTTAAATTAAGTTAGGTAGATTTCTCATACCAGTCCCATGACTAACTCATAGTTTGTTTCACTTGCAAACTCGGGTGCCCTATTTTCTACACGGGCAGCGTTGTATTCAGGTTTTAGCAAGCTCTCTCTGGATAGCTATGGAGTTGAAGATGGATTCTATCACTTCTTTTATGTTGTTCAGCTCCTGTTATGTATATTAGGTTTGATTCCGCTGTAGACATTATATATAAAGCTGAAACTGTGTGTTGTGCTAAGTGTGATCCTATATACTGTGTAACTCTGATGATTATGTTTATCTAGTGTATTCTGCTGTAAATTATCTGGTGTAATTATATATTTCTGTTCTACTGTTATTTGTTTATGTGTTACATTCCAAAGATTACCCTTTCCACCGTGGGATGGGTGTTTGGGGTCATCACAGTATTATTACTTGGAATGGTTTTCGGACGTGAATCTGATCCCGGTCTGTCCAAGTAATAAGCGCATTTAAAACAATCTACGGGCTATACCGGTTTTAATCCAAATCACCTTCCCAATGTTATCAAGTCATTTATGATAAGTTCGAATTCATTACAAATTCTTTAAATCTCATTATCATCTTATTTACTCTTCACAAATCCCATACTTAAGATATCTTTTATTCATTTTTTCATTTCCAAATCTAAATTTGGATTTATGGTTTCATACAAATATTTATCACTTTAAAATCCTTCACAATATTACAGGAACCTCCTTTATAATTTAAATAAAATTCTTGGCTCATAAATCTCAAAATCAGGTTATTTCAAAGAATTTCTAAAGCGTTACTTAAAGTGCTATTGAATATTTTATTTAAACCAAATAGGTTCACAATCATTTAAGGGGTTTAAAAATCTTTTCTCAAATGATTTGGACAATGAACAATGCTTGTTAAAAATTCAAAATCTTTCTAATTTCAAAGGTTTCAATTTAATTCTAAATTAGATTTTGAAATCACCATCCCGTCCGCCGGATCAGTTAGGGATAGCCAGGTAGAGCAGGAAACTGTATTTTCCAAACCCTAGCCTTAGACACTATCTTCTCTGTCATCCTATAACGTTCTGGTATGTATATATGTGTTATGGCAAAAATGTCGTTCATAAATATATTTTTGACAACGGTTCAAAACATAAATTGTCCAATTCTTTCCAATTCGTAATTAAATTTTACAACTTTAAATAAACCTTAATTCAAATTTTCATTGGAATCAAATATAACATTACAAACTTGTTTGATTGTTTAACTTACAAATGGTCCCTTTTCCATTTTTTTTACTTATAGTTAAAGTTACCTTAACTTCAATTAAAACCAAGTTCAAATTCCATTGGAAAATAATATTAACAAATTTTAAAAATCTTTATAAATGGTCTTTCAAATTAATGGAACCAAGCATATTCAATAAAGTTACATATTCAAATCAATTTTTCAAACTTAAATCTTAAGCTTATGAATAGCTGCGAAACTAAATATTTATATAAAACCATTTTAACTCAAAATCAAATTTCAGGTAGATTTCAACTAGTTTCAACCATAAGCGTCCAAACATCGTTTCATCGTTATGGAAAAATTTGTTTAATTATTCAAAATTATTCAAAGATCTAAATTCAAAATTAACTTTTAAGTTTTTATTCTTATTAAATTATATAATCATCGCTCATATGAGAAGGAGATTTAAATCGACTACCCATACATCTCCATAACCATGATGAGTGCCATAACAAAATCAATACATAGGAACACAACATTGCAAGTTTTAAACAACAATCAATTTTGTGTACAAGCGTCACGGTAAATAATGCTTAGTGTTTTAGTGTTCCTAACTTACACAAACATCCATTCAAATCATAACAACAATAGCAACCATACATAGGCAATTGGTGTTCATCATAAATTTAATTTACAATTCCTACTCAAAAATAAATAAATTTAAATGATGTTCTCGCCAGTATTGCGTTTTATAGCGTCGATCTGCCGTCGCTTCATTCCCGATGTTGTTCTCATCTGCATCTTTTCTATTCTACATTCCCCTGGCTTCTATTATCCACTCATTTCCCGTACCATTCTCGTGCATCTTCCTCAACGCCAATTTCGCTCCATACTGGATTCAAAGTTCTCGCATGCTAATGTACGATATGCAGTCGTGTGCGGGGCACGTGCTGTCTGCGTATGCATATGAGTCAGAAAGGTTTAATGGAACATGGATGCACTGCAACTTCGGTGGTTGGTGAGAAATAGTGACGAGTTGGGGATAGTTCATGCAGAACCGTTTTAGCTACGCATGTATACTTATATATATACATATGCGTATATAAACTGCTTAGGCAAGACAAAAGGAATATTGGCAACAAATGCTCACATACTGGAAAGAAGGCTGGACTTGGCTGGGGTCAGCGACACTAGATAAAAGGCGAAACTTGTAACATGGGTGCTTGTGGTGGCTGAAAGGTGCTAACTGGAGCGGTGGAAGCAGGTGCATACAAATGACAAAGGGGACAAGTTGAGATGAGAGGCAAAGTGGTGTGGGTTCACTAGCTGTGGTGGTGCAGGGTGTCTATACCAATGGTGTAGGTGGTGAATGGAGGAGTACGGTGGAAGGTGAACATGGAGGAGTGGTTGGACAGCTTTGCATGGAAGAGTGGAGACAACGGAGAGGATTGAGAAGTGAGCAGAGATAGGTGGTGTTAGGCGGTGGACTGTCTGACAGGGAAGTAGATGGCGGTTGCGGGTTCCATGGAGGTGGCGTGAGGCTGTTAAGGGGGAAAGGTGGTGACAGTTTAATGGGGAGAGGAGACACAGGTGGAAGCTGGAAATTAGGTGGCGCGGCAAGTGAGAGCAACCAAAAGAACCCGATGTTATATTTAGGAGAGAGATGGTTGAGGGTGGAGTGGACGTTCGAGGTGCTTGAGCGAGGTAGGGGAGCAGTTGAGGAATGGGGGCCATGCGTTTGTGAAGTGTCAAGTATAAAAAATGGCCAACTGTCTGAGTGGGGACTACAAAAGGAAAGACGGTGACTGAGCGTTGCTTTGGAGGTGGATGCTTAGGGAAGGCGCTATAGTTCGGAGTGGGGGAAACAACGGTTCTTGTGTGAGAGGAAGGGAGTATGTGTCTCAACGCGGTCTGGGTGACAGCTTGAAAAGGAAAGAGTGGTGAGTTCAAGAGAGAGGAGTGCTTGCGGAGGAGTATAAGAGGAGGTGGCCGGTGATTTGTGCTAGAGAAGTGGCGGTGGAGATTGAAGAGGGTGTTGGTTTGCTTGGAGTGAAGGCATGCGATACAGGAGATCGTAAGGGGGAGGAAGCTTGTCAGTGGGAAGCACGACTAATTAGAGAAGATGGACAAGACGTGGAATTGTTTAGAGGAGGAAAAAAGAAATTTTTGTTTAAGAACAGAAGTTGGAGCTCTATTTATAACGGAGGAAAAGGGGACAGGAATCAGACGAGGGGAGAACACATGGTACCGCTTTGTGTTACTGTAAGTATTCTATTTTTGTTCAGCTTTGGATTCTTTGTTCATGTACTGTTCAAAATCCGTGGGGTACTGCTACAACATCCTTGAACTGATATGGTAGGATTTTTTCCAGATTTTATCAGATATTGTTGCCTCCATACCTCTCTTAAAGAAGGAAAACTTGGTTCGCTTCATATGACTGGTACACGAACGCTTCTCCAAAACGTGAACTGACAAACGATGTTCTTTTAAAACATTATAATTAATCGTTGTGAACCATAAATCAAACTTCAATGGTAACGCCAAAAATGCGAATATTATTTCCCAATTTATTTCTTGTTTTAATCACATTATTTGTGTTATAAATAGTACCGTCTTAGTGTTTTGTTTGGACCAAATTAATCGCTATTCAAATTAAAACTTATATCGAGAAATTTATTTATACTTAATGGTTCTACTTGAAATAAATTAGTCTTACCGATATTTTACTAATAGATTCTTTGTTCAGCATAAATTATGCCTTAGTTAAATTATAGAATTTGTTTTCAAGTTGATTCTACTTTCACCATTTCATTCCAACCCAAAATTTTGTAATAACGTAATTCTGGCGAAATGTTTACATTACTTATATTTACAAATGCAATGCTATGTTTTTAAAATAAAAGCCAACGTTCATAGTTGAACTTCAACAAAATCATACATATATATATATATTTTTTTTCCTTAAATCCAATTACAAGGTCAAAATAATTAAAAAAAAATAACGGTAATAAATTTTGTTTCTTATAATATTAATATTAAAACAAAACGCTATATATTCAAACCGGTTAGTAAATCTCATTAAACATTTATAAATTTACAAAAGGGTTCCCACACATTGTTCAAAATAGACAAATTCAAAATATAAATATTTATCTTATGTTAAATTTATATTTAATTTATATTTATTTATTTTAATTTTTCGTCAAAATTTCAAGGTTGTCACAGCCTTCCCTACTTAAAGCTTTTCGTCCTCGAAAAGGAGAGCTGTAAAATTATGCTTAAGTAAAATAAATCTTATTTTTACAATTTATTAAGTCCAATATGCACAAAAGTTTATTAAATCAAAATACTTACAGCTTCTAATAAATTTGAAAATTTATAAAAGGTTCCAAATAAATTAAGCACAAAGCTTATCATACAACTAGATTGGTAAAACTTCTTGTATCAAATTATTATTTAAGCCAACTTAAATTATTGCATAAAATAGGGAAATTTAGTATGTACTTTAAAACTAAGTTCAGAGTATAGAATCATTTAAGTAAGAGTATTTTTAAAACGGTAAAGTTAATTTTGAAATAAATTGCTTTAACTAAAAGTAGGGTTTCCCGAAATTCAAAGGGTTTAATACTGGATAACTTTACAAGTTAAAATATAAGCAAATTAGAAACCTTAGTAGGAAATTAGATAATAAAATAATTAACTAATTGTAATGACCCGGGTTTTCGCCATCCTGAGTAATCGACATATAATCCAATGTCGACTATCAAGCATCGGAAAAACCGGATATTTAATGAAAGAAAATAGAGGGTGAGAATAGATAAGATAGAAACTTAGAATAGAAGAAGAAGAACATACAACATCAGAGTAAACACGAATCTCACAGCGGAACGAACAATATATAATAGATACATATCTTTGAAATAAAAATCAGTATATGTATACAATAACATTTTCAGAGTATAACACTTACAACACTGCGGAAATAACAATAGCTGTATATTCCTGAAGCCTCCTACTCCAAGCTCTCCAAGTATATCTGTAAAACCTGACTACTTGAATGCCCGTACAAATTTGGGCACCCAAGAGTTTAGGGAAAACAAAACAAAATAAACTCTAGGTCAGTCATGGGACTGGTGTGAGTAAAACAATTTAAAAACAGTTTGAGCAATAAAACAATATCTCATAAGACCACGCCGTATAACGGAACAGATTTTTCCCTTATAAGAATCCAAAATAATCTTTATATCATTTTTTTTGATATTATAATAATGTCTATCAACCACAATATAATAATCATCAGTAGAACGCTTTCATCTCACGTTCCACATATATAGTATACAATCAAAACCGCAGGCGCTTATTGCAGATTGGATTTCCAACTATGACAAGGTATGGAACCACCTTCCGATTGTGTACCTCTAGAGAGAATACACTGGGGTCAACAAGAACATCTTGCAACCCAGCCACACATGACCGACCACTCATTTCGCTTGAGTGTATCGAATGTATATCACCAACAGTTGGGATCAGCAACCGTTTCCCGAAAGGGACAGCATCGAATTGATTAAAGAAGGAAATGGATATTCTCTAGATAGGTGATAATACACCCTAATTGGAAGCAACCCACTTAGCCATGCTGCCTGCCCGATTTTTGTTATTTCCCGGTTGTGAGGCTAGAGGCCACGCTTATCTCTGACAGATCACACATTTATTCACTTTGAATGTCACATCGTCATACCCGCCAAATCACAAATTGATTTCCCCAAAAATACAACGGGTATACAACTAAGAGAAATGAATTCCTCCACCACCAAACGTAAATACGTTTAAAGAGATCAACTTACGCGATCCACTAAATATACTGTGTCAGACAATCTTCCATACAGGTCGTCCTGGGACTGGACAAACTGAAGGCACTATTCTTTAAATTCATCTTAGGCAATTTCTACCTAGGATCGCCAGAACAACCCTTGCATAACTCCGTCTTCAATTATCTTCGTCATATTTGATTCGCAATGTTAATGCCCATACTGAGTGGTTTTCAGATAATGAATCTGATCTTGGTCTCTATGTATCGACGACGTAAAATGGTCAAAAACTTCAATAGTCGGTGAGTTAACTATCAAAGAAAAACATGTGTGCAAACAACGATATTATTTCCGGATGGAAATTCTATCGATCAATCCTCATTTGAAAACACTTCTGATTTTTATTTGGGAAACATTTCCAAAACTCCTTTCATTGGATTTAACCAGATGTTTAAATAAAACATCGCTATGCCAATTCAAATTATTACACCCATTAACTAATTTACTTAATAGACATTCGCTATTGAACCTTAAATATTTCTAAGTTAAAAATGAAGTCAGTGAAGTTGGGGTATAACTACCTCTAAGACCTTAACCGACCAACCTTTCTAACCTCGAAATAGACAAAGTACCCTTTTATATCTTTAACAAACTTACTTACGTAACTCTCGGATTCTATCTACGAATCCACTTCTTTATTGAAAACATTGATTTTAACTATAGCGTTATAATCCCTACTTCTGAAATATCTAACTTCAAAATATAACTTTTATTCCTTACTTTAACTAAATAACTAAATAGTCAATTTATAAATAAATCATTAAATCTTGATTAAAAAGGAAAGTGAATAGTACTTTCCCGAATTCGATAAAAATCGAATTTCAACGTATAACAATCTTTCGAATAATCTTTATTCGATAACTCCTTCTCGAATAAACTATATTCAATTAACTCCTTTCGGATAAACTATATTCGATTAACTCCTTCGAATAAACTATATTCGATAACTCCTTTCGAATAAACTATACTCGATTTACTCCTTCTTCGAATAACTATATTCGATAATCTCTCTTTTCTTCGATTAACCAATACTCGACTAACTCTAATTCGATTAACTCTTATGCGATTAACTCTATTCGATTAACTCTAATTCGATAACTCTTATTCGAATAACTAATATTCGATTAACTCTATTCGATTAACTCTAATCATTTAACTCTATTTAATTAACTCTCATATTTAATCCATTAAGTTTGATTTCGTATTTTAAAATAATATCCCATTTCCAGATTCTATTTATACTTCTATTTATAAAATGATCCATACGAAATCTCCTTTTTATTTCTAACACTAAAATCTCATTTATAATTCCCTTTATAAATGTTGAGTTCACATTCTATTTAAAATATCAGTGTTAAAACTGATTTCTATTTCTCTATATAAGTTCTGACTTATATATTCAATTTATCCCATGACAAATTATTTACTTAATTTATAAATCATTATTTATAAATTAATCTTCTCCATTTATCTGTTAAAATAGATTTCTATTTACCATCTGCTTTAAATCTATAACTCATATTTCCTTTTATAATTATTCTATTTATTTTCTAAATAAATATTCCCTTTGTAATTCTACTTATTTTACAAATAAATATTCCTTTTTATAAAATCCTTTGATTTTTTTAAATATCTCTTTTTATAAAATCCTTTGATTTTATATATATTTCTTTTTCAATATAACATTGAAAATTCTGTTTTTATATTCCAGTATTTCTTATGGTATTTAAAATACCAAATAACAATGATCAATATCATTCTAACACACATCATCAACAACAGATTATGTATAACATCATATATCACCATATATGAAAAACAGTAAAATAAATCTTGAGGAATCCAGCTGGATTCCTCCGACCTGTTTCCCTGCATCCACAGATGTTAAACAATATAATTAACATCGATTTCATTTCAATATGAAATATTCTGATAAACAGAATCAATATTTGATCAACAATTTATGTATATAATTATATTTAATTTCAACCAATAAATCAGCAGATCATCCAAACAGTTAACACACAACAATCAATCAACACTTATCAATTCTAAAAATACGTTATAAAAATATAAACTGATCAAAGTAGTGAGATTTACTCACTTTGGTTCGCAGTTGATGGTTCTGCTTTTGTTTCATTAACATGAAATAGACGTTAGACTTTCCTATGAAATTCCGATAGCTTTTTTCTCCGTCATATTAGCTCGACAACGTAGGCCACACCGTTATGGTTCCAATGTGATTGGTTTCATCTGATTCTGTTTACATATGAATAATATATACTTGTTATCAAGTTTAACTTTAATTAAAAATGAATTTTCTTTGCTAACCCCATCATTTGCTAATTACCGTGCTTATGTTATCTAAATTAATTTGTGCCTAAGCTTCCTTAAAACACGATCATTTGCAATATAGAAACATCCCGTACCCCAAATATACCTTCCAGTTGCCATACGCAGAATCGCCTTCCTGATAAATCAATAAAAATCACGATTAAGACTTTTAACCAATTAACTAAGAACTAATTGCCAACTTAATTATGTTTTTAATTAAAATATACCGGCCAATTACTCCAATCCTTCCTGACTTCCAGTTCCAGAACGATACCTTTGAATACGTGATTTCCTCCAGATTCGGTTCAACTCTTCGTCACTTTCAGATGGCCATTGCGCCTCATACTTTATCATATACACTCCATTAAAATATATACTGACTTCATCCTCACCTCCTGAAATTCGCATCATGAACGGCTTCGACAAACACACTCTCTCCTTCTCCTTCGAATATCACCCATCTGTAACATTTTCTATCACCAAACCTTTCTTGATACGATCTCGAGCAAAAACCCCAAGGTAAACATACAGGTCTAGACATTTTTAAGCACCTGATTCCACACAAAAAAAATCATCAACACTTCTTACTTAGAAAGCCACATCTCCCTACCCTCCTGAAGCATTTTTCCTTTGCCTCGCACCATTGGTCTCAACACAATAACCATTTTATAACTTTTCCATTGTAAATTTTAAATACTATCAGCTTCCTTTAATTACCCTATTATAACTACTTATGTTTTAATCCACAATAAATAGTATCCTTAAATTAGTTTAATTAAAAACTAATTACTCTATTATCAGATAATCGGCTGAATAACCTTTCACTCTCGCCCCTTTCTTCCTGAGTTCAGCACGATCGAATAATAGCCGCCGCACCCTAACTCCATTCAATAAATCACGAAACCATTGACTGACGCCAACATTCACCTCCACTTCGCACTTTCTTTTCACTGTACCAGTAACACTCCCCCTCCGGCTCCTTCCCATCGCGGTTTCAGGTGACGTTGCTCGGTTATGTTTTAGCTATCAACATTGCTAACTACAAATACATCCCAATTTAACAACCGACGAGTCACATACCCCAAAATTTATGCCCTTGAACCCAACGCAAATGAAGATCGCACCAAAAACTAAGGTATAGGAACGAGGAGTAAACTTCAAGGATTTCAAGAATACAAGTTTTTGGGATTTAAAGATTTTAGTAGGAATTTCTAGGATTTATGAAGTTATCATATTTGCTTTAAATTTGTGGCGGCTGTTAATGCTATTGACCAGCAAAGAGGAAAAATAAGGTTAGTGTAAAGATAGAAGTGTATTTATAGGTTTTAAATTACTTCATTTGCTTTGCTGTGAAGTAAATGTGGACAAGACATATACTTCATTGCTAAGGCTTCAATAGGGGTACGTAGGGTGCCACGACTTTTCACATCTAATTAATGCATATGTACGTACATTAAACCTTAAGGTGGAAGCATTACTATTACTTATTATTATAAATAAAATAAAATAAAAAGAACAAAGAAACGTTTTTTTGCCTAGAGTGTAACATCACAATTCATTTGGACAATAAAAGGTAACACTACACCTGTCCCTTCATCTTATAGTTATGACTACTGAAGCACGTGGAAGGAAGGATCTTGGAAAGCTTCAAACCATAATGGATCATTAACATTTCTTATTGTACACCTATTTGATATAAGATTCCCTTAGTTTCCAGGGTGAGTCGTACGTCCATATAACACTATCGGGTGCCTTCATTTATTATTGTAATGATTCTTCTGTTTTAAAACAAAATTAACGGTACCCGCTACAATATTATTTAATTAAACGACCATTTAAATCTCTAAATCACTATTTAAAAAATTAAATAAATTAATTATTATATCATAAAAATACGGGATGCTACACTAATATAGGTAAAAGGGCTTAAAATAACAAATTATAAGTAAAATGCAAAACATTGTAACAACACGGAAACCAATATAAAAAATTTATTTTTGCAATTTTAATGAATTTTGAATATTTAAAATGAATTATTTTAAATAATAATGAAAGAAATTTATTTTAAATAGAATTAGAATGTATATATTTATATAAACCGAAATTAGAATATAAATATTTATTTTAATTATAAAAGGAAATGGAAATGGAAATGGCGCGGTAGTTTGAAAATTCGATTTCAAATTTCAAATGAATGTACAGGATTCAAAATAAACCGGATTTTAGCAAAACCAAAAATATTAGAATCTATTTGAGAATATCTTTCCAACAAATTTGAAAAATTGAAATTTCGTAGCGGGAATAAAAAGTTATGTCTAGTTGAAAATTCAGAATAGTCGCTATGAAAATATAGCCCTTAAAAAAAGCGATTTTGCAAATGACCTCCGTTTTTGATAAGACCACTTTTGTTGGATCCGGATTGTCAATTATTGCTGGATTCCAGTTTTCATAATTTTTGGAATCAATATGTGAGCGTGGCAGATTTAAACGTGTTTGGTCATTTCAGTTTGAATTTAATCAACTGAAAAATAACCATTTTTCAAACGGTCTCCAAAATCGACGAAATTTGTTTTGTTAGGACCGTATCGTCAAAACATACCCAGATTTATTTTTCTAGAATTTTTAGAATCCATACGTGGCCCCGATAAATTAAAATGTACGTTAAAATCAATATTGACTATTATATTAATTTATATTTTAATTTAATGGAAACTGATCGTAACATTCGAATTGGGTTATGAAACATATCCCATTGGGTTCGGAATGGGGGTAGTTAGCTAGGGGCGGTAGTCGTTGGGTTCGATTTGGGTTTCAGACGAAAAAGTGATTTAAGGAAAATCAATTAAATAAATATATATATATTTATTTATATGGTCAACCCCCACTTTATTCTCTCCCCTACCCTCATCGTTCGCAGTCGAAATAAAAAAAATAAAAAAGGGCATCGCGGAAAACCGTGATACCCATCGTGCCACCGCGCGACAGTCGACGCCGCTCCTGGTGGCGCGCCGCCACCGGAGGCCCTCCTTCTCCTCTCACGCCCCTTCTCCTCTGATCCCGCCACAACCAAGCTCCCTCATCTCTCTTCCCTCTTGAACCCCCCTCCCCAAACACTAAATCGAGCAGCCGCCACCCCAATTCCTGCCGCTTCTGTGCCTGTGCCACCACCTACAGCCATCCACGACCACTTGTCGCCTTCTCCATCCCCAACTGTGAGTTTGTATGTTATTTTATTTAGTTTTTAAGTTATTTCACTTAGTTTAATTATTTTAAAATTCTAGCTTTTGGAATATACATTATGAAAATAAATAAAGTTGAGATTTTAAATAAATAAAGTTGAGATTTTTAAATCGCATAAAAGATTTGATTTTTATCGCATAAAAGATTTGATTTTTATGTAAAGAAAGATTAGATTTTTATAAATACAAAGATGAGATCTTTATACATATCGTGATGTTATAAAAGTTGGATTTTTATATACGATGTAGCACAATAAAAATATGATCTTCATGTATATGGAAGCAATGTAAAAATATGATTTTTATTTCATAAGGAGCGTTTTTAAAATTAGATTTATATATATATATATATATATATTAGCATGGCAAAAATATAATTTTTATGCATGAAGTGATAATATAAAAATATAATTTTTATACATGAAGTGGCATTATAAAAATGTGATTTTTATTATAGGAGTAACATTATAAAGGTTTGATTTTTTTTTATTATTATTATATGAACACCATAATAAAAATATGATTTTTATTATGAAGATAAAGATATAAAAATGTGATTCTTATCCATTTAGCGTTAATATAAAATATGATTTTTATTATGAAGATAAAGATATAAAAATGTGATTTTTATCCATTTAGCGTTGATATAAAAATATGATTTTTATATATGTAGTAGCGTTGTTAAAAATCTGATTTTTAATACAAATGCGTGAAACAGACTACGTTGGAAGAATCGATGAAGAATGCTACGCTTTGGAAATAAATCCAAACCATTCAAAAATAAAGAATGGATGAGTGGATCCCAAAGGTGAGAACTTCTCACTTTAATTTTATTTTCTAGTTAAAATATATACTAGGATGCAGACGGTGCTTAGCAGCACCTGACACCCGTCGTCCACGGACCATGGACGACTTGTTTGTTTGATTGTGTTGTGAAAATTGTTTGTGATGTGAAATGGACTGTATAAAATATTCATGTGTCGAATAAAATATTTTATAGTTAAAAATATAATTTTTAACGTGTATATGAATAAAATAAATATTCATAAACAAATCGGACGATTTGTTTATGTACACACATTTGACTGATAGTGATTAGGACGATATATTTTACACATCGTCCAACTGCACAAATAATAATCGGTGTTTTGTTGATTGAAACCCCACACGGGTATTGGGATGATATTTGACATACACTAATCCCAATTGTTTAGTTGTATGTCGATCGATTGGTTGACGGACTGTTGTAAGTGTTAATTATTTATTTTTAATGCTTATGCAGTTGTGTAGTGCACTCTGGTTGATGGTTGATTGTTTATCATTGTTGATATATACATGTGTTGTATGAAATCCATATAAATAAAATTATATGGTAATTGATTGTGTCTGATTCCAATTCAGAAAGAACAAATATTTTAAAATAAGGAATATTTTAAAGTAAGGAATATTTTAAAATAATATTCAGTAAAAGATCAAAATCTGATTTTGATGTCCGATTTGGGATGGACATGAAAATATTTAAATATATAAAGCCGTGTTGATAAGATTAACGACATTTTGACGTGAACGATATTTATATCGATTTTATTCATTTTTATAATGAATATCGAAATGGAAGTGATTTCAAAATCTAATGTTTTGAAAATATTATCATTTATATATTAATGACATGGAATATTCAATTTTGATTTAAAATTGAATATGAAGTTGAAATCGTTTTGAAAATGAATTTAAAACAATTTATAAAATATGTTTTATATGGAAATCGACGAAATATATATAATATATACATATATTATACGCTTAATGGCCTGAATAGAACGCGCCGCAGCAGTTCGCGAATTTCGACCATTGACTTCGAATTGACGTTACAGGAAATCCGACCGTCGGATTCTCCTAACCGGAACCGTTAGGTTTGTATCTAAAAGAGATTTCCAACGAATACAAGAGATTTGAAATATAATGGTTGGATTTTGAATTATGTCCAAATCAAATTTGGAAAAGGGCGCTGTAAGTGTAGTTCGATGGCCGTTTATTGAAATCGACTATACGGGCCTTGATAAAATTATTAAAAATATCAATAATTTATGCAAAATCATAATAAATGATTTGGAATGAATTGAGATAAAAATTCTATATTTGAAAATATAAAAATATATTTTTATCGAAATTTACTAGTTATTAACTATAATTATAAATCCAATATTTTTAAAATAGATAAATTGGATTTGAAATGGTTTTAAAAATAACCAGAATTTCCAATATATGAATTGGAATGGATTTGAATCGAAATTATCTTTGGAATATTTCGATATTGGATTCCGTGATTATACGGATGTCGTGGAGGAATTTGGAAGATATATATATATATCGTTATTCCAATAAGATATTTGTTGATTTCAGAATTTGATATTGAATATAAGCCAATATATTTTCTATTCAGAGCCTTTTATTTAATATTGAATTAGATTTTGGGTTTGTCGTGAATGGTATCTTTAATAATACTGTTCTTAAACCCAATGGAGTTAAGAAAATTAGAAACTAACTGGAGATTAGCCAAGTTGAATGGTTTCCTGGGTATTGATCTGATGTTAGTTTTGGCTTTCGGGATTAACACTTAGGAAATTGTTCTCGTACTAATTTACAGTTAAAGACTGATGGGATAAGGTCTTTAGTAACACTGTTCTTAAACCCCATGTAAAAAGAATAAATCTCTTAATTATGACGTAGAGAAGAATTACCAATTAATTAACATTTAATTGGATTTAAAATGGAATGTGAATTGGGTTTATTGTGAACTGTGTTTTTAACAACATTCGTTCTTTAACCCGATTTACAGTGAAAAGTGATTTCGAATTTATAAATCTTTTTATTAAGATTTAACGGGAATTTTCCAAAGAAAAGTTTTCCAATTTAATATATTAAAGTGGAATTGAACGGGATTCAATTTGGTAATAATCGAAGTGAACTTCTGTGGAGGAAGACTGTTAATACATATGGAATATAAAAGGCTTTGCCGTTATTCCATTTATATTATTAGTTGGATACGGAAATTGATATCGATTATATATATTGATCTGTTTTCAGTGAAGATTCCATTTTTATGGAAGAGGATTTGGGTTTATTGTGAACTGTGTTTTAAATGACATTAGTTCTTTAACCCAGTTAAAGACAGGATTACATGTCTAACATTGCATTCCGAACTGTATGGTTGATCTCTACTAAATATATATCTGTTTGGTGGCGGAGAATTCATTCTCTTGCTTAACACCCTTCTCTGAGATGTACGAGCTTAGAGGTTATATGTAACGACCCGTATTCTACACATCGTAGGATTGTAGAATATTTATTTCTTTCCCGTGTGAAGTTGTATGGTCATGTAACTTTGGGAAACATCCATTAGAGTCATTTCCCATGCTTATGATTTTTTTCGATTTTTAAATGATCATTTTGCCCCTAGTTGGTACTGTTTTGGCCATAACTTTTGATTGGAAAGGAATTTTGACCTGAAACCACTTCCATTTGATTCGTTTGATAGTTTCTCTTTCCGTAGGGTGGTCATAATAGCCAAACGGACTTACCGTTTGGGAGATATGGCTGAAACAAGGTTTGGAGGTTGAAAAACTGCTTAACCGGGTCAAAACGGGTGATTAGTGAGTAGGCCCATAACCCATTTCGGGATTAGGGTTATGGGAGGGCTGAAATGAGATGGAGAATCATTCCATTTCAGTTTTCTAGCCTCCACTTATCACCAAGGAACCCTAAAAATGGCCTCCAACCTCTAAATCACCTCCAAATCATCTTTTGGTTAAGGATTTGGCTTAGCAACCCCTAATCAAGGAAGATCTTCACCAAAGCAACAAAGGAGCTGCTGTTTGACATTGAGATTCACATCAAATCAGAGAATTACTTCAGATCTTAGTTTGTTTTGTGGCTAAGGTGAGTGATTTGCTTAGTTTTGCACTAATTATGGCTAATTAGGGTTGATTAGTGGTAATTAGCGAATTTAAACATGATAAAATTCTGGAAAAATGTTTATAAAATTTGGAATGATATTTTAAACCTCTGTTAGAAATTTGGTTCCGTTTGGTTAAGTTTTGCTAATCATATCATTGGTTTCGCCTAAACATGCTTAGGGGGAAGTATGGGATTTTGGGTATGTTTGATCCATTTCATATGCTATGATTTATGTTTTGATGTTTGGGATTGACACTACATGTTGCTATGACTGTATGGTATGCGTTTTGGTTGTTTAGAAGTGTTAGATTGGTCAAAAACGCCGTCGAATGGCGTAAAAACAGTCGCAGGAAACATGCAGGAAATGACCCAGAATCCGGATCGGATCGGTGGGGGGGGGAGCGCGACCCGAACCGTTCTAGCATGGGCGTCACGATCCGTCTAAAGGAGTTGGTCACGACTTAAGTTGGGTGGCACGATCCGGTAGTGGAAGCGCGATCCGAACCAACAAGTACTTCTGATCCGAACCAGAAGGGGGTGGGACGTTCACGAGTCGATGGGTACTAGGCGAGACGATCCGACCCGATCAGAAGACACGACCCGACCCAGACGAAGCAACCCGATCCGATCCGAAGTGGTGATACCGATCCGAATGAGGGAAAAAGAGCCACGAGCTGGAAGACCATGATCCGATGGAAGAAGCGCGATCCGATCCGAACGCAGAGGGCGATCTGATCCGACGAAGAATGTGAAGGCTAATCCGATCCGATTCGATTATGATGACCAATAACCCGAGATGCAAAGGTAGTCCAAATGGAAGTTAGAGCTCAGGATCCCGGAACCAGTTGGGAACCAATGAGTTCACTTCATGGTTGGACTTTGCTACGGGACGTGTGCTAAGGAGTTGTCGACGTTCATGACTTCGATTCACCACTAAGGATGAATGATGGGCTACTTATCAGTGCAGTAGGGTCATTATGACCTGAGGGGCAAAGTGATGGTAGCAAGACTACGTTATCAGTGCAGTAGGGTCATTATGACCTGAGGGGCAAGGTGATGCGTAGTAAGACTATGAGCCAGCGCAGCTGGGGTGAATAACTCCATGAGGCAAGTGGACATAGTAAGGATTAGTAAGGCTATGAGCCAGCGCAGATGGGGTGAATAACTCCATGGGGCAAGTGGACATAGCGAGTAATTAGTGGCTACGTTATCAGTGCAGTGAAGCCATTTATGACTTCATGGGGCAAAGTGATCGTAGCAAGGAATGTTGGGTGATCGAAGTGGTGGATATCGTATGCTTTACGCACTGAGTGAGAGATGTGAGGATGGATGCTCTGTTTGATTGTTTGCCATCATTATGACATGCACACCTCCCCCACCTCCGTACCTTTATATTGATTGATATAATACCTTAGAGTGTTGTACAGTATGTAGTGCTAACTCTTTGGTTGCAGGTCCAGGTTCAGGTATGTTTTAGTCTACCTGTTATTGTTCACTTTAGATGCTTATCGCTCATACCAGGCTTTATGTCTGACCCAGAGTTTTTTGTCTCCTCTTATTACTCTGGGTGCTCACACGAGCAGACTAGAGACAGGTTAGCTGGTGATGTGCGAGTAGCTGATTCGGAGGCGGGCAGGAGGCTTCCACGTATGATATATATATATACACATTCTCCCTGTGTCGTTGATGGTCACTACTTGGGCATTAGTAGTGTACCTCATTTATCTTACCTTGCTTTGAGACAGTTTGAAAGTTGTAATAAGCTGTATTTTGGATTTCCGCTGCTATGATGTTTAGTTCTGATTTTCAGCTTATGCACTGTCTCTCCTGTTTTATGTCAAGTATGTTATTATCATATTTTGTTCTATGCGCTGTGAGACATTCTACAGGTTCCTTGTATGTTCATTTCCTTCTTCCTTTTCCTTCAGGCGACCCGTTCCGTGCCAACTGGGCATGTGTACAGCGCACGTTTGGAGTAAATGTCGGATTGGTGCGGGGCGGGCCGTCACACTTGGTATCAGAGCTCTAGGTTGCGTAGTTAACCTAGGGAAAAACACTAGGGAGAGTTAGTACGTATATGAGAGCGCGTATTTGTGATTACTTTGGTTTTCAAAAGCTATGTATATATATATACTATTAGTAGTATAAAGATGAAGTCGCACTGCACTAGCACCACTATGGGGTCGTTAATCGTTTCCTTTTTACAGATTAACGATGAGCCGAGAGACGAGGGGTGCTGGTAGAGGGACCAACCAAGGGAATGCCGCTAACATGAGGGCTATGTTTACTAACCTCATGAGAGACATGCTTAGAGAAGTGCAAGGGGCAATTCCCAATCCCGGAGTTGATGTTAGCCCAGTAGTGCAGGCGCCTAGGGTCGATTTCGCCAAGTTGTGTAAGGATTACACTAATCTTGGTGGGAAGCCGTTCCATGGAACGGAGTCGGCCACAGATGTTCAAGATTGGATGGATAGCTGTGATCGTATCTTTGATGACTTGGGTCTTGAGGATGCGATGAAGAGAAGGCTAGCGTCTCGTCAGCTGCAAGGGCGAGCGATGAATTGGTGGAATGCCATTAGAACAGCTACTCCAGAGGACCAGGTTACTTGGGTTCAGTTCAAGGCTCGCTTTAGCGAGAAGTTTATTCCAGCTGCCCAGAAATCAGTATTGTTTAAGAGGTTCTTGGAACTCAAGCAGAATGGGAGGGCAGTTTCTGATTATATTGCTGAGTTCGACACTTTGTCGAAGTATGGACTGTCTCTTATCGATACTCCTGAAAAGAAGAATGAGAAGTTCATTACTGGTTTAGATGGATACTTGGGGGAGAGGCTTATCAACCACATCGATGAGACTTTTGAATCGATCGTGGGGAAAGCTTTGAGATCAGAAAGCCTTTACCCTAAGTCAAAGACTGAGGCTGCATCTGCAGAAGGGCCAAAGCCGCAAGCAGGTGGTGGAGGCAAGAATAGTTCTCAGAATAAGAGGAAGCAGGATCAATCTAAAGGTGGCCAGAAAAAGAGCAAGAAGGATGTTGAGTGCTTCAGCTGTGGTAAGAAGGGCCATTATGCTAAGGAATGTCGGGCCAAGCCAGCGGAAAGGAAGTGCTACAACTGTGGTCAAGTGGGACATCAGAAAGATAAGTGTCCGCAACCTCTTAAGGAGAAGCAGATTGTGAAATCATATGCTCTTGATGATATTCCTTCTTCGTCAAATGCCCCAACTGCGGCGGAGAAAGGGAAGAATGTTGTTATTCAAGGTATGCTTTCTATTTATGATATACCAGTTCGAGTTTTGTTTGATACTGGGGCTTCCCGTTCCTTCATATCTAGTGACCTGGTAGATAGGTTGGGACTGGAACCCGAGATAGTCGATAGACCATTGATTGTGACGAACCCGATTGGTGGTTCGACTAGCCTTAGTATGATTTGCAGGAATTTGGTCTTATCGAGTCATGGATGTATGTTTGGATGTGATTGCTTTGTTTTGGGCTTTACTGGGTATGGCATTATATTGGGAGTCGATTGGCTCCAAAGATACGGGGTGGTGGTAGACTGTGAGGGCTTTTTGGTGACAGTGAGGGCGGATGATGGACGGAGGGTAGTGTTTGGTAGCCTACCTAGTGATGGGGTTATGGCTAGTTTTGTGAATTCCCTCGACATCCCGCAGGATGAGTTGTCAGATGTGCCCGTGGTTGGCCAGTATCCGGACGTCTTCGAGGAGGTGACCGGGCTTCCACCACACCGAGAGATTGAGTTCCGTATTGATTTAGTGAAAGATGCCAGACCTATAGTGATGCCACTTCGTCGTATGGCACCAAAGGAGCAGCGAGAGCTCGGGGTGCAAGTCAGCAATCTTTTGAAGAAGGGATTGATTAGAAGGAGTGTCTCCGAGTGGGGAGCACCAGTTGTGTTTGCCACTAAGGCAGATGGTTCCCTTCGTTTGTGTGTGGACTATCGCGAGTTGAATAAGGTGACGAGGAAGAATAAGTATCCTCTACCGCGGATAGATGATTTGTTTGATCAGCTGGAAGGAGCAAGAGTGTTCTCCCAGTTGGACCTCGCGACAGGATTTCATCAGCTAAGAGTGGCGGATGAGAGTGTTCCGAAAACGGCATTTAGGACGCCGTCTGGATTTTATGAGTGGTTGGTTATGCCATTTGGGTTGACCAATGCACCAGCCTATTTTGTGGATCTTATGAATCGAGTATTCAGAGATCAGTTGAATAAGTTTGTTCTTGTGTTCGTGGATGATATCCTTGTTTATTCAGGGACAGAGGAGGAACACAAGGGGCACTTGAGGATAGTGATGGAGGTATTGAGGAAACACCAATTGAAAGCGAAATTCTCTAAGTGTCACTTTTGGAGAAGGGAAGTGAGATTCTTGGGTCATGTTGTTTCTGAGAGTGGTATTGTTGTGGACCCTGCGAAGGTGGCTACGGTACAAGATTGGCCTACGCCCAAGAATGCTACAGATGTAAGAAGTTTCTTGGGATTAGCTGGATATTATCGTAAGTTTATCCAGGACTTCTCCAAGATAGCAGCACCGTTGACTCAGTTGACTAAGAAGAATCAGTCCTTCGTCTGGGACGGAGTGTGTGAGGATGCCTTCAGGAATCTAAAGGAGAAGTTGACGCGTGCGCCAGTATTAGTCATTCCTAAAGGGAATGAAGAGATGACGGTATACACGGATGCTTGTGGTACCGGACTGGGTGCAGTATTGATGCAAGGAGGTAGGATTGTAGCTTATGCTAGTCGACAGCTAAAGCCGCATGAGAAGAAGTATCCTACCCATGATTTGGAATTGGCAGCGATTGTATTTGCGCTGAAGATGTGGAGACATTACCTCTTGGGAGAAAGATTTGAGCTGTTTACCGATCATAAATCGTTAAAGTATCTCTTCTCTCAGAAAGATCTGAATCTCCGTCAGCAGAGATGGTTAGAGTTCTTGGCTTCGTATGATTTTGATATCGCGTATACACCTGGGAAGGGTAATGCGGTAGCCGATGCCTTAAGTAGGAGACATGCCAGCTTAGGGGCAATGTTTCTTGAATGGAAACAACTGGAGTATATCGCGGGGTTTGATTTCAGACCAAAGTGCGAATTGGATCCAGTTATGCTAGCTAGTTTGATGATCAGACCCACTTTGATAGAGCGGATTGGTTCTAGCCAGAGGAACGATCTTAACCTATTAGAAATCATCTCCAAGTTAGAAATGGGAGTTGATGAGGAGATGAATGTGTATGGGCTTGATCGAGATGGATGGCTTCGGAAGAATGGAAGACTAGTTGTGCCCAACGTGAATGGTTTGAGAGATGAAGTGCTTAGAGAATGTCATCACTCAAAACTGACTATACATCCCGGTGGTAATAAGATGTATCGAGACATGAGGCAGACTTACTACTGGGAAGGGATGAAAAGAGACGTTGGGAAGTTTATATCCAAATGCATGAATTGTCAGCTAGTTAAAGCCGAGCAAAAGAAGCCTAGTGGGTTGTTGCAACCATTAGAAATTCCCGAATGGAAATGGGAGCAAGTTTCGATGGATTTCATCGATGGTTTACCAAGGACTAGATCGGGATATGATAGCATTTGGGTAATTGTGGATCGATTGACTAAGAGTGCAAGATTTATACCAGTCAAATCGACCAGAACAGCAGCCAAGTTGGCAGAATTGTATATGAAGTGGGTAGTGAGATTTCATGGAGTACCCAAAAGCATTGTGAGTGACCGAGACCCGTTGTTCGCTAGTGGGTTTTGGAAGAGCTTACAAGAGGCTCTAGGGTCAGGATTACATCTCAGTACCGCATATCATCCTCAGACCGACGGTCAGACGGAGAGGGTGAATCGTATATTGGAAGACCTCTTGAGAGCGTGTATATTGGATCTCGGTGGATCATGGGATGACCATTTGCATCTAGTAGAGTTTGCATATAATAATAGCTACCAATCCAGTATCGGTATGGCTCCATATGAAGCTTTGTACGGAAGACCGTGTAACTCACCATCATGTTGGATAGAGACTGGCGAGAAGTTTGTGCTTGGACCAGATGTGGTGAGAGAAACTTCCGATAAGATCAAGATCATTCAGCAACGAATGAAAGCTGCTCAGGATAGGCAGAAGAGTTATGCTGATAAGAGGAGAAGAGATTTGAAATTCTCCGTAGGTGACTTGGTGTTTGTCAAGATCTCTCCGTTGAAGAGCGTGGTTCGATTTGGCAGGAGAGGCAAGTTGGCGCCGAGATTTGTTGGCCCGTTCCCTGTTCTTGAACTAGTCGGGAATTTGGCATATAGAGTTGGCTTACCAGAGAAGATGACAGGAGTTCACAATGTGTTTCATGTTTCCCAACTAAGGAAGTTCGTTCACGACTCAAATGTGACTATTTCACCTGATCAGTTAGAGGACTTCGAAGTAGAACCCGAGGCGGTTGGGAACCGCAAGCCGATTCGTATTGTGGGGCACGATACGAAGCAACTTCGAAGAAAGTCGGTGAAGCTAGTCAAGGTTCAGTGGGGCGAGGACGAGAATGATTGTGCTTGGGAGACAGAGGAGAGCATTAGAAAGGCTTATCCAGAACTCTTTGCCTGGTAAGATTTACTTTGCGATTTAGTTATTTCGCATGCTAGGATAGACTTGTTTTGCTTGTTTTGCTTGTTTTGCATGTTTGATGGTTGTTTTATGATTGATAAGCATGCGGGAACCTTTGTGTGTGTTTGGATTAGGGAATTTCGGGGGCGAAATTTCTTAAGGGGGGAAGAGTGTAACGACCCGTATTCTACACATCATAGGATTGTAGAACATTTATTTCTTTCCCGTGTGAAGTTGTATGGTCATGTAACTTTGGGAAACATCCATTAGAGTCATTTCCCATGCTTCTGATTTTTGTCGATTTTTAAATGACCATTTTGCCCCTAGTTGGTACTGTTTTGGCCATAACTTTTGATTGGAAAGGAATTTTGACCTGAAACCACTTCCATTTGATTCGTTTGATAGTTTCTCTTTCCGTAGGGTGGTCATAATAGCCAAACGGACTTACCGTTTGGGAGATATGGCTGAAACAAGGTTTGGAGGTTGAAAAACTGCTTAACCGGGCCAAAACGGGTGATTAGTGAGTAGGCCCATAACCCATTTCGGGATTAGGGTTATGGGAGGGCTGAAATGAGATGGAGAATCATTCCATTTCAGTTTTCTAGCCTCCACTTATCACCAAGGAACCCTAAAAATGGCCTCCAACCTCTAAATCACCTCCAAATCATCTTTTGGTTAAGGATTTGGCTTAGCAACCCCTAATCAAGGATGATCTTCACCAAAGCAACAAAGGAGCTGCTGTTTGGCATTGAGATTCACATCAAATCAGAGAATTACTTCAGATCTTAGTTTGTTTTGTGGCTAAGGTGAGTGATTTGCTTAGTTTTGCACTAATTATGGCTAATTATGGTTGATTAGTGGTAATTAGCGAATTTAAACATGATAAAATTCTAGAAAAATGTTTATAAAATTCGGAATGATATTTTAAACCTCTGTTAGAAATTTGGTTCCGTTTGGTTAAGTTTTGCTAATCATATCATTGGTTTCACCTAAACATGCTTAGGGGGAAGTATGGGATTTTGGGTATGTTTGATCCATTTCATATGCTATGATTTATGTTTTGATGTTTGGGATTGACACTACATGTTGCTATGACTGTATGGTATGCTTTTTGGTTGTTTAGAAGTGTTAAATTGGTCAAAAACGCCGTCGAATGGCGTAAAAACAGTCGCAGGAAACATGCAGGAAATGACCCAGAATCCGGATCGGATCGGTGGGGGGGAGCGCGACCCGAACCGTTCTAGCATGGGCGTCACGATCCGTCTAAAGGAGTTGGTCACGACTTAAGTTGGGTGGCATGATCCGGTAGTGGAAGCGCGATCCGAACCAACAAGTACTTCCGATCCGAACCAGAAGTGGGTGGGACGTTCACGAGTCGATGGGTACTAGGCGAGACGATCCGACCCGATCAGAAGACACGACCCGACCCAGACGAAGCAACCCGATCCGATCCGAAGTGGTGATACCGATCCGAATGAGGGAAAAAGAGCCACGAGCTGGAAGACCACGATCCGATGGAAGAAGCGCGATCCGATCCGAACGCAGAGGGCGATCCGATCCGACAAAGAATGTGAAGGCTGATCCGATTCGATTCGATTATGATGACCAATAACCCGAGATGCAAAGGTTGTCCAAATGGAAGTTAGAGCTCAGGATCCCGGAACCAGTTGGGAACCAATGAGTTCACTTCATGGTTGGACTTTGCTGCGGGACGTGTGCTAAGGAGTTGTCGACGTTCATGACTTCGATTCACCACTAAGGATGAATGATGGGCTACTTATCAGTGCAGTAGGGTCATTATGACCTGAGGGGCAAAGTGATGGTAGCAAGACTACGTTATCAGTGTAGTAGGGTCATTATGACCTGAGGGGCAAGGTGATGCGTAGTAAGACTATGAGCCAGCGCAGATGGGGTGAATAACTCCATGGGGCAAGTGGACATAGTAAGGATTAGTAAGGCTATGAGCCAGCGCAGATGGGGTGAATAACTCCATGGGGCAAGTGGACATAGCGAGGAATTAGTGGCTACGTTATCAGTGCAGTGAAGCCATTTATGACTTCATGGGGCAAAGTGATCGTAGCAAGGAATGTTGGGTGATCGAAGTGGTGGATATCGTATGCTATACGCACTGAGTGAGAGATGTGAGGATGGATGCTCTGTTTGATTGTTTGCCCTCATTATGACATGCACACCTCCCCCACCTCCGTATCTTTATATTGATTGATATGATACCTTAGATTGTTGTACAGTATGTAGTGCTAACTCTTTGGTTGCAGGTCCAGGTTCAGGTATGTTTTAGTCTACCTGTTATTGTTCACTTTAGATGCTTATCGCTCATACCAGGCTTTATGTCTGACCCAGAGTTTTATGTCTCCTCTTATTACTCTGGGTGCTCACACGAGCAGACTAGAGACAGGTTAGCTGGTGATGTGCGAGTAGCTGATTCGGAGGCGGGCAGGAGGCTTCCACGTATGATATATATATATACACATTCTCCCTGTGTCGTTGATGGTCACTACTTGGGCATTAGTAGTGTACCTCATTTATCTTACCTTGCTTTGAGACAGTTTGAAAGTTGTAATAAGCTGTATTTTGGATTTCCGCTGCTATGATGTTTAGTTCTGATTTTCAGCTTATGCACTGTCTCTCCTATTTTATGTCAAGTATGTTATTATCATATTTTGTTCTATGCGTTGTGAGACATTCTACAGGTTCCTTGTATGTTCATTTCCTTCTTCCTTTTCCTTCTGGTGACCCGTTCCGTGCCAACTGGGCATGTGTACAGCGCACGTTTGGAGTAAATGTCGGATTGGTGCGGGGCGGGCCGTCACATTATATATCAGCAGAAATCAATAGTACGGTGTAGATTGTCGATGCGGCATGTTTGTGTTTTATAGTTAAATAATCATTAATATTGATTTTTGGGAAGATTAAAACTAAGTGGAGTCTTAATAAATCTTTATTTAGATTGAGATGTGAATTGATAATTTAAATTATCAAATTTGGGAAATGATCGAGAGTGGAGTATCACCAGTTTTGCTCTAAGAAATAGTTAAATATTTAATTAGATTTGAATGGGAAATGGTAATTAAATTTACCGATAACACCGTGGTGTTAGTTATGGGGTAATACCCGTTTTGGTCCATGGGATGAATAGGTTGGGATTGGGAAATTAAATAAATGGTTACTTCGATAAGGTGTGTTAATGCCGGCTAGTTTGGAAAACCTTGATATGGTTTGAATGATATCCAAAGAAAGATTAAAGTATAAATTTTAAAGAATTTATCTTTGATGAAATTAATGGGAACATATCCCTAAGAAAGTGAATATTTGAATAAAAGAATATTCTGAATTGGAATGAGGCATATGTTGTGTTTTATAGCACTTGTTTATTATATGTGCGAGTAATTCAGAAAGGCCGGGTTTATACCCATTCTGAATAACTGATTCAACGATAAGTCAACGATGAAGACGATGGTTGAAGACCGGAGGTCTTCACATCGTTTGGATGATTACTGATGTCTTGATTGGGCCGTACACCCAAGACAAGGTAATAAGTGGTGATCGTCCAGACGTACTCGGAGATCGACCGGATATGCAAGGACCTCTCTCCTGTATTGGACATATGGGACGAGGAATAAGGCGCCTTCGATTTCGGTCAGACCCATAACGAACTTGTAAATGGATGTGTGTCTAACATTGGATTTTATTCTATGTTGATTGATTTCTATTAAATATATATCTGTTTTGCGGCGGAGAATTTATTCTCTTGCTTAACGCCCTTCTCTGATACGTACGAGCTCAGAGATTATATATCGATAGATATCAGTCGCATGGCGTGAATTGCCTGTGTGGCATGCTGAGATGCAGTGATCAAGGCTTTTGTTGTAAAGCAGAGTCTTGTGGTTGATGATCAAAGCATAGCATTGATATAGCACCGCTTTGTGTATAGCGTTAATTCGCGAGCCTCACACCTCGGTATGAGTCAAAAACGGATAAGGACCGTTGGGAGAACATGACGTTTCTTTCTAGATATGGGTGGTGTTAGGGTTTTGCACGCCCTGACATTGTTATATTTTTACCTATGTGGTTGTTGGATTGCGAGGCACCTCAGGTATATCGGTCTCTACAGAGCCGATAGATAGGTCCGATAGGACCGAGAAATGCGTGTTCAGGAATTGCCAATTCACTAACGTAAGTGTGGACCGACCCAACCAATCCAGGGTTACCCAGAGTGTGCAGTCCTGAGGCATTTGCTAGAGTGTCTCAAACCGGAGAGGATTATATCCCTTGCCTTGACTCATGACGAAAATCCAATTTCCAATATGTGACATTGAAAGTGTGTGTGCGTACTTGCCAAGTATAATACACAAGGATCGTGTAATATGAAATAACACACAACTATTTGTCTAATACAATAGTTATGCAAATAACTATGAAATAGAGTAAGATCTCACAGAAACAGTATCACAGATAAGTAAATGCAGTAAAAGGAAAATCACACCAGGGTTTTTTATACTGGTTCGGAGCACCGTCCTACATCCAGTCCCAGACCTCTCTCTGAATTTTCACTAATCAACTACCTCGCTTCACCCGGAGGAACAGGTTCACAATACCCGAGCAGCCGAACGGGATTTCACGCCTCTTACAACACTAGGACTTCACAACTTTGCCTCTCACAACACGGAGGACTTCACACAAGATGAGTGGACTTGTAATTTGACAATATGTGTTTTTAATAACACGAATTTTGTCAATTCTTGTAAAACCTTCCTATAATCTTATCCTCAAATAGAATTCGAATTCGTGAAGATTTGGAAGATGATATCGTATTTGAATCAAAAGAATAGTATGTAGATTCTAGGATTCAACAGCGATATAAGAAGATTATGAGCTTTTGAGTGTTTTGAATGATCAAGAATGAAATCAGCAATAGATAGAATAGATAGAAAGAATTAGTTGTTTTGAATTGATGATTTCATGTTGTTTTTATTGTAGATAAAAAGTTGCAATCATTGGTGAAGTGAAGTATTGAATAGAAACGATTTTTGGTGAAAGGAAAAGGAAGCAACCATTGATGAATGAAGATGTCTGTATGAAGAGTTGCTTTCAGTTCGAAGACTAGTCGACAGGTCAAAAATAACCAGTGGACTGGTATTTGAATATATATACATATATATATATATATATATATATATATACGTTACATACATGTGTGCACGTTCATTGTGCATTTCTGCCCAGAAACGGTCGACCGCCCATATTGAAACCGGTAGACCGGTTTCTGGCAACATGCACAATGAATGTGCATTCATATATATATATATATATATATATATATATATATATTCATAATACTAAGGTATATGATTATTTGAGGATAAAATTTAATAATTATGACACGAATAAATCACTAAATAATCAACCTCTAACTTTCAATACCATTGGTTCTCTTCTTTTTGATGATCATGAAACTTTTCCTTGTCATTAATCAAAATGCCATGAATCCTTGATTCAACATTCTCCCCCTTTTTGATTGATGACAACATAGCTCTGAAAAGTGTTTCTTACTCCCCCTGTATATGTACTCCCCCTGAAACATATATTAAAAATCCGCATTCCATAATGTTTGTAGCATATTTCTCCCCCTTTGTCATCGACAAAAAGGAGTTGTGAGCACATAAATACCATAACTTAAGCATGAAATGTGTAACAACCCGTATTTTCAATAACCTGTTATAACAGGCAGAATTTAATTTATAAATCTGAATCAAGGGAAACGGGTTGTGCCATTGCGTTCGTCTCGGAAAAATACGCGAAATAGAGTCCGAGTTTTCGAAAATCGAAGTCCGTATGACCCGATTAAGGCCCAATGAAGTTTTCAGAAAATTTCAAGTTCAAAACAGATTTCGAATTTCGGGTTCAAAATTCGAAAAACGGTCAGATTGGGCCAGGCGGGAAAATTCCCGCCAGAGCACCCAAGTCGACAGCCCTGTCGACTTGGGAGTCGACTTGGTTGGACCCAAGTCGACAGCCCTGTCGACTTGGCTGTCGACTTGGTTCAGCCGGGCAGTTTTGCCTGGTGCGCCATTTTGGGGTTTTGGGGCCAGATTCAGTTTTAAGGGCTGAGATTGGAATTAGGGTTTAATCCTAAGGTTGAAACTAATCCTAATCTCTATAAATAAGACCCTAACCTAACCCTAAATCATCATTATTCATTCAAGTAACTAAACTATGGCAAAATCATTCCTCTCATGGCCTCCACTCTCTTCATAAAATTTCTAAGATATTTCTATGTGAGATTTTCCATGCATACAAGTGTTTTCAAGCTTGTATGAGTGTCATTAGCTTGCATTCAAGTCAAGTTTCCATATTTACATCATAAAGCAAGGGTTTTGATCATTTTGGCTCAAGGGTTTTTCTATTGGAGCTTGCATTTTGGGTTCATTTGATTGCATAAGGGCTTTGTCTCAATCTATATATACTTTTGTGTCTTCATAAGGATTTGTAAGCCCTTTTCTACTTTCATATTTAAACTCTAAAGTTAAATGAATGATGCAAGTTTGGTTGATCATTATGATATGCAAGTTTGTCATGATATGCAAGTTTACTATGTCATGTTATGCAAGTTTGATATGTTATGATATGCAAGTTTGCCATATTATGTTATGCAAGTATGCCATGTTATGATATGCAAGTTAATCATGTTATGTTATGCAAGTTAGCCATGTTATGATATGCAAGTTAATCATGTTATGTTATGCAAGTTAGCCATGTTATGATATGCAAGTTTATCATGTTATGATATGCAAGTTTATATGCAAGTTTGCCATGTTATGTTATGCAAGTTTGCTATGTTATGATATGCAAGTTTGCCATGTATGTTATGCAAGTTTGGGTTGATCATTTTACTCATATTATCATGTTATGCAAGCTTATCTTGAGTATATGAACATAAAGCTTCAAGCTTTATGCTAAAGGTTGCATTTTGGCAACATGTAGGTTATCATATCTCTTATGATAACTTGCATGTGAGGCTAAATGCGAACTTATGGCCATTTCTACATGTCATTTATCACCATGTATCACCAATATGCTAAGTTTGGTTTTATGCACGCTTTTGAGGCCTAAAAATGTAGTATGCAAGTATATGAACATATGTACATTTCATATGCCACCATGTTAAACTTGTGGCTTCAACACCTTTATGTCATGATTATGCCAAGTTCCCTCTTTCTATCCTTTATGCGCTATTGCGATATGTAAGCGATGGGATTGCGTTTGGGGTTGGGTAAACTTAAAAGACATAAAAACATAAGATTGGGAATTTACCTATTAAGTTAGGTCTACCCATTGGGAATTTACCTATTAAGTTAGGTCTACCCAAATTCTTGAAAACTTGTAATATGTTTTGGAAACATGATGGACATGACACTTAGAAAATATAAGTGTGACCAACTCGAGGTTGGGTTGAGTTTGTAGCGTAAAACTACCCGGAACCGACCGGCTTAACTAGTTGCTACAAACAATAGGACCCAATGTGAGAAGTTGGTCATGTTGTACCTTGAACCCGAGGTTAGACCAAGTTGTGGTGTAAAGCTACCCGGACCCGCCCGGCTTAACTAGTAACCACAACAAGGTCTAATGTGAGGGGTTAAGGCACATTAAATTAGTTAATGCCTCATGATTAGGGTTAAGTCATGGTCCACTTAATACTTAACCAATTTGGGCTTGGTAGATTAATCAGGGTTAAGTCGTGAACTCATCGTTACACTTAACCAAGTTAATCCATGATTAGCAAGAGGGTTAAACCGTACTTAACCCACTAGAAAATCCTAGCAATGGGGGTCCACTCCAGCAGTAATCCCAAGTTTGTATCATTAAGACCCTAGGGACTAGGCTAGGGTGGGGGCACGATTACTGGACTTGAGGTAAGTGACCAAAAACGACGGCAGAGTGGTACGCCGATGTAGTTCCGGACGGACTATGGTCGTGCACGTAGTCCGTATTTGGAGAAGTCAAGCATGGGTACCAGTAGATCGAGACTGTGCACTTATGTTTATGGTGTCCAGGGGTTGACACCCTAGGGCTTGATACACCCGACGGGAGACCCGGCACAGTCCGACTACAATTATGTATGGGCCGTATTGACACCAACACGTGACGAGTTAGGCTTAGGGAGCCGATCGATTAGACCGTTTGGTTGGACCTCGTATTAGGGTAACTTCATGTTATTGGACCTCGTATTAGGGTCACTTCATGTTATTGGACCTCGTATTAGGGTCACTTCATGTTATTGGACCTCGTATTAGGGTCACTTCATGTTATTGGGCCAAAGCTTGGGCCAAGGGATCAATTCTTGTTTTACTTGACATGTTAGAATGCTAGTACACCTGTGGTGCAAAAACCTTAAACCTGATTATGCGATGACACCTTTATCTACCTTGTTAGTTAATCATCATGCTAGTATGTTGTTATCCTTATGTTCATCCCTGCTTCTCATGCCAGTTAACTTTATCAGTTTACATTGATTGTAGAAGGGTTACTCAGTCTTTTTGACTAACCTGTTTTTCCTTTCGCCTCTTTTCTTCCGTTTCCCCCCCCCCCCAGGTTCTCAGGGTGGGAACATTGGAGCTTAACTTGGATCTCTGATCGCTTGCTTGTGGGATTTTAGCTCATGTACGGTCTTGACATGAAGCTAGCTATGGTTATCACTTATTTTGGGAATAGTACTTATGTATTTCAGTTTTTCAGTGATGTTGTTTTTATCTAGACTTGTGTATTTGGAAAGTTGACATTATGTTGTACCAGACTTGTTTTGAAATAGTTTGAAATCTTCCGTTGTTTTACTTATCTTATTTACTCTGTTTACATATATACATATGTTCTTGTTCTACCTTGATATATCATTATGCATGTTTACCTGATTCAAACGCCCCTCCAAAGTCAGAGTGCTTGCAAGAGCCACCCTGGCGGAGGTGGGGTGTTACAAAATGCATAAGAATTGTATCATACAATACACCATACATACCCAAAACTAGTCATGTAGCTAATAGTTAATACGTACAAACCCAAAATGAAATACAACACTATTTATGTACAGGAGCTGAGTTAAGACTTGATTAAAAATAAAACATAATACCATAAGACGTGGATGAAAAGAACTACTGAGGTGGAGAGTCGGATTCAGTCGTATCCCGATCTATTTCTTTGTTTCCTTCTTCTTCCTTGTCTCCTTCGTCTTCTTATTCTCCTTCGTCTTCCTCCTCAGTCGCAGATGCCCCACGACCACATCCAACAGTTGCTCCAGAACTTGTGCCTTCCCCTGAAGATGACCATGTAAAAGTAGGAGGCATTGGACGTTTGCCAGGGTCTTGTATTTGCGTAGAGGAGGAGGATGATGCACATGAAATTGCATCCCAAAGAATACCAAAGAAAGACTTAACTTTTGAGAATCGTTTGTCAAGCTTTGTATCCAAATGTTTGATTTTGTCAGTACGCTTAAGTCTTGCTTCAAGAAGTAATTGATTCCGTGCAATTTGTTCAAGTGAATCTTTAGTCGACGAGGATGGTTGAAGGAGTTTAACCTCTTCCGGTTTAGGTTTGGAGGCCTTTGATGAAGTGCTTTCTTGGGGACCTTGTTGTTGATATTGTTCGAAGGGTATGATATTCAAACAAGGTTCAGGAAGCTTCAATCTTTTTCTCGTTGCTTTGTCGATACATTTGGGTTTGGAGATTTTAGTTTCGGGAGACTTGAGACCACAATCTAGTATAAGTCGCATGATATATTCATTATAGAATAAGTGTGGTCGTGAACGATCATTCACGAGTAGAATCTCATCAAAGATCATGCTTATCCAGTTAATTATAATATCTCCATATATCGCATACAAAGCCTTAAAATTTTCTTTATATACGGCATCAAAATTACCAACTCTCGGCAATAAAGAGTGTGTGGTAGCATGATGTAAAATTCTAGCAGTAGGTCGTAGGTTAATTGCTTTTGTACTGATTTTATGATCTTGAATAAAAAGATGACTGACCTTATCTCGAGTATGAACAGTACAAAAATTGGTAGAGAACTTTCTTCCATTGTTAGGCGAACCGAGAACCGTGGCCATTCGTTCTTTTGAAATTAAAACATGCTCACCACATACAACAGACCATAGATAATGAGCATCAATCTCTGGTTTGATCTTTTCTAAGTTAAGATTAGCGTAGAACAACTTAATCATGATATGATTGATTTCCACGTTGTTCTTATCAACGTCTAGGAGATTTTGAATAGAAGCTTGTTTTGCTAATTCTTTAACGTCGTAGAGAATAAAATCAGAGAAATTGATGAAATAACCTTCGTGAATCATATAATCTTTCATAGCATTCCATCTTTTCACTGCTATTGGATCCATTAGCCATTGTTTGATATTGGAATCAATAGGTTGGATTTGAGTAGAAGATGATTTCTTTAATCTCTTTTGTGGTGGAGCCATTGATTTTGAAGGAGAAAGAAATTTGGGAAATTTTGGTTTGATAAGGGTTTGAGAGATGGAGAGAAATAAAAAGGAAGTGAATGGGTGAGTTGATGGAACCGACGTGTTGATTTGGATTTTTAAAAATAAAATCACGTAACCGGTCGACTGAGGAGATTTCGCTGGTCGACTGGTTTCAAACAGAAATATTATCGGTCGACTGGTGAAATTTCAACCGGTCGACTAGTCGATGGAAATGTTGAATTTTTTCCAGAGACTTAAACGGTAGTCCGTTAATTTTATATCGGTCGACCGGTATATGAAAAATATACTTTCCAGATACTTTGCCGGTCGAGTGTTTGTTTTCTGGCGGTCGACTGTTTTTGCTGAGCTTTGTTGTTCTATTTTTCTGAGATTTTTCAGAAGCTCTAGAACGTCGTATAAAAGAATTTATTTCAAAAATATGAAAAAATTAAATAAAATACATGAAAGGAAAAAAAATTCTCAAGAAATTGAGAACACTTATTAAACAACTAAGTATAAACGATATAACATCAATGGGAGGTGGATGACTTGTCTTCAGAAATTTCTTTGATATTGGTAACTCTTGGTGTCCATGGAGACCAAGTTTCATTTGCTCCTTCATTTCGCATGTAGTTACGATCCCAGGAGTTAGGACTCCTAGATGAAGATGGAGCATGTGGCATTGGTTCATGAACGCCGTGTTTATCAGTGCTACAGAAAAATGACGCCATGCGTTCTAAGAGGGTTAAACGGTCGGACGTAAGTTTTTGTTCGTAATGAAGTTGACGCTGGAGATCCATCTGATGTTTCTGGTAGTGGTGAATCTCACTTATCTTTTCTCTAGTCCATAGGGAGCAAAATAATGCTTTCTTAGCACGTTTTGACTTTGGTGTATATCTGGGGGTATGTGAACATTCTGGTCTACTTTTAGGTTTCTCCGGAGAGTAGTATTCCTCCGATTCAGACTAGTGACCGGGATATGTGATCTTTGTGCACATTCGTCGCAGATGTGTGCCATTTTGGATATAATTAAACTCGTTTACAAATAATGAAATGGACTCAAAGGTAGTAGATGCAGAAAAGAGAAGGAAAGAACATATATATATAGGATTTTCTAAATAAAGAGTAATGGTTAAAAACATTCAGAGCATATAAACCATAAAAATTTAAAGCTCATAATAATAAAGTTTTTTTTTACTAAGAATAGCAAAAGCTACTTAATAGCTAAGATATATAGAAATGAAAGCACCGTTTCGAAAAGAACTTGACAATGTATTTTTTTTCGTTTAGACTTTGTACATCAAATTCAGTTCTAGAGATCAATCCAAGCTCTCTACGTAGAGAAATAAAATTTGATTCCAGTAGAGGCTTGGTAAAAATGTCCGCTAGTTGATGTTCAGTCTGGACATATTCGAGACATATTGTTCCTTTTTCAATATTATCTCTTAAGAAATGATGTCGAATATCAATGTGCTTTGTTCGAGAATGATTTACTGGATTTTTCGATAAGTTGATCGCACTTGTGTTATCACAGTATATGATGGAGTTTGATAAGTGAATATCAAAATCATGAAGTGTTTGTTGCATATATAGTACTTGAGTACAAGTAAGAGCTGCTGATATATACTCAGCTTCGCATGTCGAGGGTGAAACGCAATTTTGTTTCTTACTAAACTAAGAGACAAGTGATTTTCCAATAAAATGGCACGTACCACTTATACTTTTTCTATCCGTACGAGAGCCGCCGAAATCAGCATCACTTTAGGACACTAATTCGAATGGACAATCTTTTGGGTAGAAAGGACCAAAGTCTTTGGTTTTATTAAGATACTGTATTATACGTTTTACAGCTCGTAAATGTGATTCTTTAGGATTTGCTTGAAACCTTGCACACAAACAAACACTCATCATTATATCAGGACGACTTGCGGTAAGATAAAGGAGAGAACCAATCATGCCTCGATATAACTTCTGGTCAACATTCTTACCATGTTCATCTTTTTCAAGATGTGTAGTCGTACTCATAGGAGTCGGTTTACCAGATGTATTTTCTAAACTTAAGCGTTTGATAAGATTTCCACAGTATTTTTCTTGATTAATAAAAATACCGTTAGAAAACTGTTTGATTTGAAGACCAAGAAAATATGATAGTTCTCCTATATGAGACATTTCAAATTCTTTGGTCATAATATTTGCAAACTCTTTGCAGAGTTTATCGTTTGTTGAGCCAAAGATAATATCGTCTACATATATTCGGATAACTAATATATCTTTTTGAGAATGTTTTGATGAATAAAGTCTGATCGACTTTACCAATTTGAAATCCAGAATCAGTGAGATAGCTTCGTAAACGTTCATACCAAGCACGAGGTGCTTGTTTTAGTCCGTATATAAAGCTTTCTTAAGTTTATATACGCGATCTGGATGTTTTTCATGTACGAACAAGGGAGGTTGTTCGACATATGCATTCTCTTTGATAAACCCATTTAGAAAAGCACTTTTGACATCCATTTGATAAAGTTTGAAATTATGATGACAAGCAAAGGACAATAAGATTCTAATAGCTTCTAGTCGAGCAACGGACGCAAAAGTTTCATCGTAATCGATACCTTCTACCTGATTGTATCCTTGTGCTACTAATCTTGCGTTATTTCTGGTAATATTTCCTTGTTCGTAAGCCTTATTTTTATAGACCCATTTCATACCAATAACTGACTGATCAGTTGGTCTTGGAACAAGTTCCGAGACATCATTGCGCTCGAACTGATTTAGTTCTTCCTGCATGGCAATGATCTAGTAATCATCAGTAGCAGCTTCTTTCGGATTTTTAGGTTCGATATTTGAAAGAAACGCAACATGGCCCAATTGATTGAGTTGACTCCTTGTTCTAATTTGTGATGTTACTTCTCCAATAACATTTTGAACCAGATGATCTCTTAGAATTCTTGGAGGAGATCGAAATCTTGGTGGAGAAGGTATCACAACAGGCTGAGGAATATCCTCAACAATTTCTGAGTCAGAGTCATTATTTGTGATGATAGGATTATCGGTGACTATAGTTTCTTCGTCATCTGATATATTATGAGACGGTATAGAGAGTTCATCGAAAGAGACATGAAGTGATTCTTCAGTAGTTTTAGTTCTCTTATTAAATATACGATAGGCCTTGCTTCGTTCCGAATATCCGACAAATATACCTTCATCGGATTTTGGATCAAATTTTCCAAGATGGTCTTTCGTATTTAAAATAAAGCATTTAGAACCAAAAACTTTGAAGTATGAGATATTTGGCTTTCTTTGATTAAATAACTCATAAGATGTATTCTTGGTGAGAGGTCGAATGGATACACGATTCAAAACATAATAAGCAGTAGCAACAACTTCTGCCCAAAAATGTTTTGGTAAGGTGGATCCATTTAATAATGTTCTTGCACATTCTTGTAAAGTCCGATTTTTCCGTTCTACAACTTCGTTTTGTTGTGGAGTTCTAGGAAATGAAAATTTATGATATATACCTTTCTTTGTAGAAAAATGTTCAAATTCATTATTATCGAACTCCCCGCCATGATCACTTCTTATATTTTTAACCTTAAGTCCCTTTGATTTTTGAATTTTCTTGACGAAGGATTTGAAATGATTGAAAGTGTCACTTTTGTTTCTTAAGAAAATCACCCAAGTATAACGAGAGTAATCATCAACAATTACAAACACATATCGACTATGATTTATTGACTGAACCTATGTTGGTCCAAATAAATCCATATGTAATAGCTCAAGTGGTTGTAACGTTGATATGACTTTCTTGAATTTAAATGACGATTTAGTCAATTTTCCTAATTGACATGCATCACAAATATTCTCAACCGTAAAGCTCATTTTGGGTAGTCCTCTAACTAGGTCATTTTTGGCTAGCTTGTTGATAGTTCTGAAGTTTATATGATAGAAACGTTTGTACCATAGCCATGGATCATTATCATTTGCTACAAGACACATGTCTGAATTAGGATTGATGTTCGTATTTAGAATATAAATATTTCTGTCTCTATATCCTTCAAAAACTAAATTACGATCTTTATCTAAAATACTACATTTGTTATTCGAAAAGGAAATGGTAAAACCCTTGTCGCATAGTTGATTGATACTAAGTAAATTGTGTTTTAAATTTTTAACTAGCATGACATTAGTAATAAGAGGTAAGTTAGATGTACCGCAATTGCTCACATCGCGTTTGCCGATGATATAGCCTTTTGAATTATCTCCAAAAGTGACGGAGCCACCATCTGAATATGTGATATTTGTCAGTAAGCTCTTGTCTCCAGTCATATGCTTCGAGCAACCACTGTCCAGTGTCCACTTTCCTCTTTTCTTAAGTGGGACCTGCAAAAAATAAAATTTAGTTCATGGTACCCACTTTTTCATAGGGTCCTAAGAGTTAGGTCTTAGGAGTCCAAACCCATACGGGTCCGGTATCCCCCTTATATAAATAATTGGAATTACGATGCACATTATTCAAAAAATTCTGAATGTATTTGTTCCTAATCAGATTTTTATTTGTTTTAGGAACCCATATTTTGATAATCTTGACATTTTTCTTTTGAAATTTCACAACTGGTTTTGGTTTGGAATATAATAAACTAAGATTTTTCTTAGCTTCAGCTTCTTGTACTTTTTTTTTTCTTTTTCTTTTATTGCCAAGATGTTTCTTTATATCTTGTTTCTTATATCCCAAACCTTGTTTATTCGTAGCAGATTGTGAACTTTCAATATTTTTTGTCAAATTTTCTTGACCATTGTTGAAGTTAGAAACGTTTTGAGTGATGTTGTCTAACTTAGTTTGTAAACTAGCTTTTTCTAGGTCTAGAATTTTGACTTTTTCCTTAGGCTCATGATTTTCAGTAGTAAGAGCATCATTTTTTTCTTTTTGAGTTTCAATTTCTTGACTCAAAAGAGATAATTGAGAATCAATATTAGATGATGATTCTTGAACTTTTTTAAGTTCCTCTTCTAATATTTTCTTCTCGTCTTTTAACATATCTCGTTCAAACTCCGCTCTATTTAAATCTGCTTGGCATTGTCGTTTGATATCTTTAAATTTAAATATTAGTTCAGGATTTATATCAAAAACTTCTTCAAAAGAAGGAATTTGTACCTCATCTTCTTTTGCCATGAAACATACATTAGCTTGTTCATTGTTTGAGTCACTTCCACTAACATATGAAGATGAGTCTGAATCATCCCATGTTACTGAGAATGCTCGTTTCTTTGACTTATCTTTCTTGTATTTGAATTTGTCATTTTCTGACTTTTTCTTTTTCTCCGGACAATCCTTTTGCATATGTACTTTTTTGTGACAATTGAAGCATTCTATATTTGATGATGATGGTTTGTTTGAACTGAACTTCTTTTTGTTATATCGACTAGCTTTTCGTTGCTTTAAGAATTTCTTGAATCCTTTTGCAATGAACGCTAGATCTTCATCATCGGAATCTGAGATGTCTTCATCTTTTTCAGCATGAAAAGCTACATTTTTCTTTTCTTCTTTTTGTTCTTTTCTAGCCTGAAAGTTAGCTTCATAGGACATAAGATTTCCTATCAATTCATCTGGCTTCATGGTGGAAAGATCATTAGCTTCTTCTATTGCTAATACTTTTCCTTCCCATTCGTTAGTCAGAGAATGTAGGACTGTTGAAACTACATCAAAATCAGAATATTTTTGCCCTAATCCGATAAGTGCATGATGAATGGTTTGGAACCGTGAATACATCTCATTGATTGTTTCATTCGGCTTCAATTTGAAATTTTGAAATTTTGAAATTGACTTTTCAACAATGCTATTTTGCCTTGTTTAACCTTGTTAGTACCTTCATGAGTGGTTTTTAGCGTTTGCCAAATTTGATATGCAGTGGTACAGATACTAACACGGTTATATTCGTTTTGATCTAATGCACAAAACAACATATTTATTGCTTTTGCATTTACAACAGCTGCTGATTTCTCAGCAGGTGTCCATTCTGAATACTCAGTTGTTGGATTCACTATTTCTTTCTGAGTAGCATTCCAAGCATCAAAGCTAGTTGATTGCATGTAAAAAGCCATACGTGTTGCCCAATAGCTATAGTTAAGACCATTGAAGAAAGGAGGTCTTTGTGTCGATTGACCTTTAGTGTAAGTGGTGTTAGTGCTACTACTTGGGTTATTTGCCATATTACTAGAATATATCAAATAACTGTGTTACGGTTATAAGATGACCGGGCTCTGATACCAATTGAAAGTGTGTGTGCGTACTTGCCAAGTATAATACACAAGGATCGTGTAATTTGAAATAACACACAACTATCTGTCTAATACAATAGTTATGCAAATAAATAAAAAATAGAGTAAGATCTCACAGAAACAGTATCACAGATAAGTAAATGCAGTAAAAAGAAAATCACACAAGGGATTTTTATACTGGTTCGGAGCACCGTCCTACGTCCAGTCTCAGACCTCCCTTTGGATTTTCACTAATCAACTACCTCGCTTCACCCGGAGGAACAGGTTCACAATACCCGAGCAGCCGAACGGGATTTCACGCCTCTTACAACACGAGGACTTCATAACTTTGCCTCTCACAACACGGAGGACTTCACGCAAGATGAGTGGACTTGTAATTTGACAATGTGTGTTCTTAATAACACGAATTTTGTCAATTCTTGTACAACCTTCCTATAATCTTATCCTCAAATAAAATTCGAATTCGTGAAGATTTGGAAGATGATATCGTGTTTGAATCAAAAGAATAGTATGTAGATTCTAGGATTCAACAGCAATATAAGAAGATTATGAGCTTTTGAGTGCTTTGAATGATCAAGAATGAAATCAGCAATAGATAGAAAGAATTAGTTATTTTGAATTGATGATTTCATGTTGTTTTTATAGTAGATAAAAAGTTGCAATCATTGGTGAAGAGAAGTATTGAATAGAAACGATTTTTGGTGAAAGGAAAAGGAAGCAACCATTGATGAATGAAGATGTCTGTATGAAGAGTTGCTTTCAGTTTGAAGACCAGTCGACAGGTCAAAAATAACCAGTGGACTGGTATTTGAATATATATATATATATATATATATATACGTTATATACATGTGTGCACGTTCATTGTGCATTTCTGCCCAGAAACGGTCGACCGCCCATATTGAAACCGGTCGACCGGTTTCTGGCAACATGCACAATGAATGTGCATTCATATATATACATACATATATATATATATATATATTCATAATTTTTAGGTATATGATTATTTGAGGATAGATTTTAACAGTTATAACATGACTAAATCACTAAATAATCAACCTCTAATTTTCAATACCATTGATTCTCTTCTTTTTGACGATCATGAAACTTTTCCTTGTCATTAATCAAAATGCCATGAATCCTTGATTCAACAGACATTTCAGTTTTGATTGTAGAGCCTAGTATGGCGACATAGTGGTATGGGGCACTATGTCGTCTATGATTGATACATTTATATTTGAAGTTGTTTTCATACACTTTACACCATAATAGTATCAAAATGATTTGTTTTAAACGTACCAACCATGTTTGGCTATTATAAGGTAAAACGCTATCCTTCGGCTTGCGTTGCATTGTGTGATGGGACCTTGGTCTTATAATAGCTTCATTTTTCCAAAAAGCATTGCGTTGTTTAATATATGCACTAGTATTCTTGGGAGGAAACTCATTCCGTGTTATACGGCGTGGTCCCTTGATTTACTCTCTTTTAAAGTAAAGTTTTAAATAACTGTTTTAGTTCTCACACCTGTCACATGACTGACCTGAAGTTTATTGTTTTAACCTAAACTTTGGGTGCCCCTTTTTTCCACGCGGGCAGCTAGTAGTTTTGGTTTTGCGGATTTATATTCACAGGATCCTGGTTTATAGCTTCAGGGATATTCGGAAAGCTCTGTATCCGTGTATTTCTTTCAGTTGTGTTTTGTATTATTTTTCCACTGCTATGTATTTAAATGTAATTTAAATCTCTGATGTTTATCAAATGTATAATATTTATTCATACTCTGTTATATTCTTGTACTCTGATGTAAATTGTTGTAATAAGCAATGAAATGTTCTTCTGTTTGTGCTCTGATTTGTCGTGTTCTCAGACAATCCATCCTTTCTCTTCTCTTTGGAGACCAGGGAAGTTCGGGTCGTCACAGTTTGGTATCAGAGCTTTGGTTTACAGAGCTCGAGAAGAACAAGACACTTTAGAACCAAACAAAAGAATTCATCAGAGATTTGACTATTAATATCCAATAAGGAATGACTCGTTAGAGATAGGATCAGCAGTATCCTAGAATGAGTGTGAAGAGTGTTATTTTTAAAAATTAAAAAAAAAATTGAAAACAAATTTTGTTTTGAAAGTTTAAACCTTATACGTATTTGAATATTTCATTTGTATTGAATTTGGACAATCGAGTATATGAAGATTTTGCATATACGCCTAGCTAGCGTGTATTCGAAGTCTCAAATATATTAGGTAGATATAGAATCACACTCCAGTCGCCCGAAGATGGTTCTGATGATCGCTATAGTACATACATCATCAGAATCTATATTCGAGTTTCGAAAGTGGGATTTCTATATATTTCCAACTGATCGGTGTGAGAACCAAAATTAGATAGGATTTAATTGTTGTGGCTTGGCATCAAAAATACGATTTTTGAATATATATTAAAGTTATGCATTTGAAATCCTAATCCACTAATTGATTAATGGTTGTGTTGTGTGATTATTCATTTAAACCATTATGTAAATGTAAGGTAAATTTAGCCAAATTGATCAAATATTGAACTGTATTGAAAATTTATTAGAAATCGCATGTATATACATGTATATACATTGAACAAGTCATAGCAAGGAGGCTAGAGAAGAGGAATAAAATTGTATGTCTGACAAATAGGTACATGTTTACTAATTTATTGGGTTTGGATGATTTTATGAGCCGATTGGCTAGCCACTTTGCTTTTTCTTTTTCTTTTTGAGATGAGATGGCCTGTGTGGCGGTTTGGGGATTTTCCCGATGCTCCCCGTACAAAGGAGGTTATGGAGAAATTTTTCAAAAAATTAAGGTGTTAGCCAAATTTTTGATAAATTAGAAATTCTCATAAACTAAAAAGTTGAAGAATGAAAGCCAGAATGAAAGTTGAGTTGGTTAGTTAAACAACTTTCAGCTCCGTTGCTTTTCGAGGATGAAAAGATTTTAAGTGGGGGAGATTGTAACAACCCGAAAAATCGAAACCAATTTAAATTTTTATTTTGGCAATTTTAATGAATTTTGAATATTTAAAATGAATTATTTTAAATAATAATGACAAGAAATTTATTTTGAACAGAATTAGGATGTATATATTTATATAAATCGAAATTAGAATATAAATATTTATTTTAATTATAAGAGGAATTGGAAATGTCGCGGTAGTTTGAAAATTTGATTTCAAATTAATGTACAGGATTCAAAATAACCCAAATTTTAGCGAAACCAAAAATATTAGAATCTATTTGAGAATATCTTTCCAACAAATCTGAAAAATTGAAATTTCATAGCGGGAATAAAAAGTTATGTTCAGTTGAAAATTCAGAATAGTCGCTATGGAAATATAGCCCTTAAAAATAGCGATTTTGCAAATGACCTTTGTTTTCGATGAGACTACTTTTATTGGATCCGGAATGTCAAATTATTGCTGGATTCCAATTTTCATTATTTTTGGAATCAATATGTGAGCTTGGCGGATTTAAACGTGTTTGTTAATTTAAATTTAAATTTAATCGGCTGAAAAATGACCATTTTTCAAACGGTCTCCAAATTCGATGAAATTAGTTTTTTTAGGACCGCACCGTCAAAACATAGCCAGATTTATTTTTCTGGAATTTTTGGAATCCGTACGTGGCCCCGGTAAATTAAAATGTATGTTAAAATCAATATTGACTATTATTTTAATTTATATTTTAATTTCAACGGAAACTGATCGTAACAGTCGAATTGGGTTACGAAACATATCCCATTGGGTTCGGAATGGGGTTAATTAGCTAGGGGCGAGAGTCGTTGGGTTCGATTTGGGTTTCGAATTAAAAAGTGATTTTAAGGAAAATTAATTAAATAAATATTTATTTATATGGTCAACCCCCACTTTATTCTCTCCGCTACCCTCATCGTTCACAACTGAATTAAAAAAAAGAAAAAAAGGGCAATGCGGAAAACCGCGATACCCATCGCGCCACCGCGCAACAATCGCCGCCGCTCGTGGTGGCACGCCGCCACCAGTGGCCCTTCTTCTCCTCTCGCGCCCCATCTCCTCCGATCCCGCCACCACCAAGCCCCCTCGTCGCTCTTCCCTCTTCGAAACCCCCCTCCCCCAACCCTAAATCAAGTAGCCGCCACCCCAATTCCCGCCTCCTCTGTGCCTGTGCCGCCACCTACAGCCATCCCCGACCACTTGCCGCCTTCTCCATCCCCGAATGTGAGTTTTTATGTTTTTTTTTTTAAGTTATTTCACTTAATTTAATTATTTTAAAATTCTGGTTTCTGGAATATACATTATGAAAATAAATAAAGTTGAGGTTTTTAAATAAATAAAGTTAAGATTTTTAAATCGCATAAACGATTTGATTTTTATCGCATAAAAGATTTGATTTTTATGTCAAGAAAGATTAGATTTTTATAAATACAAAGATGAGATCTTTATACATATCATGATGTTATAAAAGTTAATTTTTTATATACGATGTAGCACAATAAAAATATGATCTTCATGTATATGGAAGCGATATAAAAATATGATTTTTATTTCATAAGGAGCGTTATAAAAATTAGATTATATATATATATATATATATTAGCATGGCAAAAATATAATTTTTATACATGAAGTGATAATATAAAAATATAATTTTTATACATGAAGTGGCATTATAAAAATGTGATTTTTATTATAGGAGTAACATTATAAATGTTTGATTTTTTTTTATTATTATATGAACACCATAATAAAAATATGATTTTTATTATGAAGATAAAGATACAAAAATGTGATTTTTATCCATTTAGCGTTGATGTAAATTTTTTTTTTTTGATGCAAAAGGTGGTGAATCGCGAGATTCACGCCTTACTTCATTAACCATACTAGTCAAACACATAGAAGTCTGATACATACGTGTATTTACAACAATATTTACAGCCCCAAACACATGCACGGTAAACAGTGGCAAAAAAAACAGAGGTACATAGCATAACACCAAAATAAAACAAACAGAGCTTAAGCCTTCAAGCACGCCTTCCGCGAGCCCTATCCCTGACTCGAGCACCAATAGAGTCCACAAACTTCACTTCCTCGCTGCCTTACCATATAGAAACAAATTTAAGAATGCAGTATATAACAGTAATGGGCTGTTTCAATGTACATTTAAACTTTCTAGAGTTCCTCTCATGCCATAGAATCCAAACATATGCAAAATTCAAGATAGCAAACATAAAATCCAGGCGGGTATCAGGTAATGAGGTGAAAACATTATGCCAAAAATGAAATTGGTCTGTGATAAGATCATCCCAGTCTAAGCTAATGTTGAGGCTAACAAGGCATTCAGTCCAAACATAGAACGCGAAGTCACAGTCAACGAACAGGTGTAAGTAGTTCTCATCATCTTCACCACAAAAGACACAACCATCATTGATATGAACTCCTTTCTGATGTAATCTACTCACCGTGTTGAGCCGATTGTGCATGATAGTCCACATATGAATTTTCACTTTGGTAGGCACTACTTTAAAACTCCATATATTGTCGAAACCAGTATATCTTCTTCCCGCAAAGTTCATCAACTTATATAAACTGCTAACCCGAAAAGTCTTATTGTTACCATCAATCTTCCAGTCAAAAGCATCATCCCCATCCTCTGATAGCTGAACGTTATCCAGCAATCTAACCAGATTACCCAATTGTATAAGATCATTCCCAGTTACAAGTCGACAGAAGGACAGTCTCCATCTGAAAGTGACATCACCAAAATCATACATCTCGTGTACGGTAAATTTCTGATTGCAAGCGATAGCAAAAAAATACTCAAATTCGAATTTCAATGGGATAGGCAGTAGCCAACAGTCGAACCAGAAAGAAGTGCTACGTCCACTCTTAACCACAATGCTAGCTCCAATCTTGATCCAATGGATATTTTTCATAACCCCACGCCAAAAGACTGAACAATGAGACACGTCTGCATTCCAATCAAAAGAACCACCATAACAAGTGTTAATGATCCATTCCTTCCAGAAAACCTTTTTGTCGCTTAACATTATCCATAACCATTTGCAAAGAAAAGCCGAGTTCATGTTTCGCAGATTCAAAACACCCATACCTCCTTGGCTTTTGGATTTACAAACCTGATTCCATGACACAAGGCAACAAGTTTTGCGAGTATCCTTTGTGCCAGTCCAGAAGAAATTCCTTTGAATCGTATCAATCTTCTCAATCACCCATCCTAGACATGAATAGAACGATAACCAGTATAGCGAAATAGCTGTGAGAACAGAGTTCACCAACACCAGACGTCCAGCCTTTGAGAGACAATGTCCTTTCCACCTCGCCAGTCTCCGATCAACTTTGTCAATGACAAGCTGCCACTCTCTCTTCATTAAATGCTTTGGACGAATACAAGCCCCAAGATAATTGAGAGGAAAAGAATTAGCCTTGCAGTTAAGCAAATTGGCACATTTCCTGTTAACATCAATACTACAACCCAAAGTGTAAACACTGCTCTTATGAAAATTAATTTTTAAACCCGACAAACTTTCAAAAGCATAAAGCAAAATTTTTAAAGAGGCAATGTATTTGCAGTCAGGGTTGTTGAATATAATAGTGTCATCAGCATATTGCAAAGAGTTGATACCCACAATTATGTGATCTCTGCCAAAGCTTTGAATGATGTTGTTAGCGCTTGCCACTTTTAAGATTCGACAAAAAACGTCTGCTGCCAAGTCAAAGAGAAGAGGGGAGAGAGGGCCACCTTGTCGCAAACCACGTTTAGAGACAGTGGTGTTGCCAGTCACTCCATTAACACATATGTTAGATCGACTTGACGTCAAAATACTGTGTATCCAGCCAATCCATCTCACTGGAAAACCCCTGGCCTTAAGCAAATCCATAATGAATCTCCAATCAATAGTATCGAATGCCTTAGCGAAATCCAACTTTAAAATAGCACACGGTACATTATGCCAATCACTGTGAGAAATAACTTCTTGAACAAGCACAACACCATCCAGAATATAGCGCCCCTTGATAAACGCTGATTGTGATTCATCAATGAGTGCATCCATCTTCACCTTTAGCCGATTCGCAAGCACTTTGGTTATCAGTTTGAAACTGGAGTTCAAGAGGCTAATTGGTCTAAAATCTGCTGCTGAAGCGTTCCCTTCCTTTTTGGGTATCAACACAACATTCGCATAACCCAACACATCCAATCTCAGCGTACCAGCATAGAATTCATTGAAAATTTTAACAACATCCTTCTTAATCATATTCCAGTATTTTTTATAGAAGAAAGTAGGAAAGCCATCGGGTCCAGGGGCCTTATCACCAGGCAATTCGTTCAGTGCAGCGACAATTTCTTCTTCAGTAAATTCAGAGTCTATACCACTTAAATCAGAATTTATAGGGTAGAGTGTATTCCAGTCAACATCAATACGATTCTCAATTCTTCCTCCAAAAATGCCCTTGTAATAGTCAGTAAACACTTCCCCAATTCTATGTTGATCACAGATCTCCTCTCCATCCTTCCAAATACTGCAAATCGTATTAGTTCTTCTTCTACCATTTGCGACTTTATGAAAATAGCTGGTGTTGCTGTCGCCAAGCTTAACCCATTGAGTTCTTGATCTCTACTTCCAGAACATATCTTCCTGATCAATCACAGTTAAAAGTTCCTTCTCCTTCAATTTTAACAAAGCACGTTCATCTTCATTCAAATTTCTAGACTCTTCCAAAACATTAAAAGCCAAAATATTAGCCTCAAGCCTCTGCTTTTTAATGAAAATATTGCCTAATACCTCTCGATTCCATTTGGATAAGAATTTACGCAAAAGTCTCAATTTTCTGCAAAGGTTATTAGTCGCATCACCATAACTACAAAATTTCGACCACTTTTGACTAATCATATCATCAAAATTAGGCTCAACGCACCACATTTTCTCAGATTTGAAAAAAAATTCCTTTTGAAAAAGACATTGGTATCCAGTACCACCGGGAAATGATCAGAGATAAGGGATGAAAGGCCTTTCTGAATAGTCAGGGGATGTAAATCTTCAAAAGTAGAATTAATAAAGAACCGATCAAGACGAACAAGTGTAGAGGGATTTCTACCATCACTCCATGTAAATTTTCTATTAGGCATAGGTAAATCAATTAAGCCACAAATGCCCACAAAGTCACTAAAGTCATTCATGTCACCCAAACCAAATGCATGCTCGACATTCCTCTCAAAATCAAATCTGGTAACATTAAAGTCTCCACCAATAACCCAAGGACCATATTTAAAATTATGAAATTGAACTCCCTCTTCCCACAAAGTAATTCGTTTCCTTCTAAAATTTGGGCCGTAAACATTAGAGAAGAAATACAGAACATTGGTAGTCTTGCATTCAAGTGCCACATGTAGACAGTAGGTTTGTTTAATTTCTTGCTTAGTTATCCATGAATTACTACTCCAGCCAGTGAACATAAGGCCGGAGGACCCCACAGCAGGAATGTAAGCCCATTGGTCAATTTGTCCCCACTCCAAACACATAAACATGGATGGTTCAGGTTTCTCAATTTTTTGTTTCTTGAAGAAAAATGATATCATGTTTTATAGATTTGAGATAATGTTTAACCCTAAGACACTTATTTAAAGTTCCTCGGTCTCTAACATTCCAGGTGACAATTATCATGGGTCAACATTATCCCTCTCCAATTCTTTATTCAAAATATCACGCAAAACATCATCATTGAGCAAAAAACTAGAATTACTAGCAATAGCATGCAATTGATCACTGTTCAAAGAATTTAGAATAGCAGGAACAAAAATGCTACCTGCCGCTGGATGATCCATCCCACGTGCACGGCGACGTAGCATCACAACACCTTGATTCAAAGCATGCCTGCCTCTACCTCTCGCTGCTGAACATTCACTAGAGCTTGTTGGAGCAACAGCCATTCGTCCAGCCAAGTTCAGATCCTGAGACTTATTGTCCATCACATGTTCGGCAATAGCATCCCCTCCATGCACATCATCGTCACCAATCTCATTGTCAATATCATTGTCAATATCATCTAAACTAATGCCATCACTTTCCACAGGGATAATGGCACCAGAATTTGCACCCACATCATCAAGATGAACCACATAATTTTCATCATAGCCTCCTCCTTCAACAGTGGTACCATCCCCCCCTTCGTCAGCATTGTCTGATGGAACAACCACCAGATCCTTAACATCACCCACATGCATTCGTGCTCCACCATCCTTACTACATAACACCTTGAGCCTACCATCAATCCCTGTCACGAATACCTTTTGTTTATAATTTGGAATGTTGATTTTTGGCGGGAGTCTTCCTCACATCTTTCAATCCGAGCTACATGAATAAATCCATCAACTGGAATGGCCACTGAAGAAGGTAGCAACTCCCCCACCCTTGTCGTCAGCTTGACACGTAAGCAAGTATAATCCACATCATGTATTGCTCCATACTGAATCCTCTCCACCTCCCCAACATCAGCCAACGCTGACTGGATAACATCCAATTTACGGCATACTACTGGTGCGTTGATGTAAAAATATGTTTTTTATTAAGAAGATAAAGATACAAAAATGTGATTTTTATCCATTTAGCATTGATATAAAAATATGATTTTTATATATGTAGCAGCATTGTTAAAAATCTAATTTTTAATACAAATGCGTGAAACAGACTACGTTGGAAGAATCGGTGAAGAACGCTACGCTTTGAAAATAAATGCAAACCGTTTAGAAATAAAGAATGGAGGAGTGAACCCCAAAGGTGAGAACTTCTCACTTTAATTTTATTTTCTAGTCAAAATATACACTAGGATGCAGACGGAGCTTAGCAGCACCTGACACCCGTCGTCCACAGACCATGGACGGCTTGTTTGTTTTATTGTGTTGTGATGTGAAATGGACTGTATAAAATATTCATGTGTCGAATAAAATATTTTATCGTTAAAAATATATTTTTTAACATGTATATGAATAAAATAAATATTCATAAGCAAATCGGACGACTTGTTTATGTACACACATTTGACTGATAGTGATTGGGACGATATATTTTACACATCGCCCAACTGCACAAATAATAATCGGTGTTTTTTGATTGAAACCCCACACTGGTATTGGGATGATATTTGATGTACACTAATCCCAATTGTTTAGTTGTATGTCGATCGATTGGTTGACGGACTGTTGTAAGCGTTAATTAATTATTTTAATGCTTATGCAGTTGTGTAGTGCACTCTGATTGATGGTTGATTGTTTATCATTGTTGATATATACATGTGTTGTATGAAATCCATATAAATAAAATTATATGGTAATTGATTGTGTCTGATTCCAATTCAGAAAGAACAAATATTTTAAAATAAAGAATATTTTAAAATAAGGAATATTTTAAAATAATATTCAGTAAAAGATCAAAATCTGATTTTGATGTCCGATTTGGGATGGACACGAAAATATTTAAATATATAAAGCATGTTGATTAGATAAACGACATTTTGTTGTGAACGATATTTATATCACTTTTATTCATTTTTATAATGAAATCGAAATGGAAGTGATTTCAAAATCTAAAGTTTTGAAAATATTATCATTTATATATTAATGATATGGAATATTCAATTTTAATTTAAAATTGAATATGAAGTTGAAATCGTTTTGAAAATAATTTTAAAACGATTTATAAAATACGTTTTAAATAGACATCGACGAAATATATATAATATATATATTATATATTTAATGGCCTGAATAAATGCGCCGCGCCGCTGCAGTTCGCGAATTTCGACCATTGACTTCGGATTGATGTTACGGAAGATCCGACCATCAGAATCTCCTAAAACCGGAACCGTTGGGTTCGTATCGAAAAGAACTTTCCAACAAATACAAGAGATTTGAAATCTCACGGTTGGATTTGGAATTATGCCAAATCAAATTTGGAAAAGGTCGCTGTAAGTGCTGTTCGATGGCGTTTATGGAAATCGACTGTACGGGGCTTGATAAAATTATTAAAAATATCAATAATTTGTGTAAAATCATAATAAATGATTTGGAAGGAATTGGGATAAAAATTTCATATTTGAAAAAATAAAAATATGTTTTTATCGAAATGAACTAGTTATTAACTATAATTATAAATCCAATATTTTTAAAATAAATAAATTGGATTTCAAATGGTTTTAAAAATAACCAGAATTTCCAATATATGAATTGGAATGGATTTGAATCGAAATTATCTTCAGAATATTTTGATATTGGGTTCCGTGATTATACGGATATTGTGGAGGAATTTGGAAGATATATATATCGTTATTCCAATACGATATTTGTTGATTTCAAAATTTGATATTGAATATAAGCCGATATATTTTCTATTCAGAGCCTTGTATTTAATATTGAATTAGATTTTGGGTTTGTCGTGAATGGTATCTTTAATTATACTATTCTTAAACCCAATGGAGTTAAGAAAATTAGAAACTAACTGGAGATTAGCTAAGTTGAATGGTTTCCTAGGTATTGATCTGATGTTGGTTTCGGCCTTCGGGATTAACACTTAGGGAATTGTTCTCTTACTAATTTATGGTTAGAGACTGATGGGATGGGGTCTTCAGTAATACTGTTCTTAAACCCCGTGTAAAAAGAATAAATCTTTTAATTAAGATGTAGTGAAGAATTACCAATTAATTAACATTTAATTGGATTTGAAATGGAATGTGAATTGGGTTTATTGTGAACTGTGTTTTTAACGACATTCGTTCTTTTACCCGATTTACAGTGAAAAGTGATTTTGAATTTATGAATCTTTGTATTAAGATTTAACGGGAATTTTCCAAAGTAAAGTTTTCCAATTTAATATATTAAATTGGAATTAAATGGGATTCGATTTGGTAATAATCGAAGTGAACTTCTGTGGAGGAAAACAGATAATACATATGGAATTTAAAAGACTTTGCCGTTATTCCATTTATATTATTAGTTGGATACGGAAATTGATATCGATTATATATATTGATCTATTTTCCGTGAAGATTCCTTGTTTATGGAAGAGGATTTGGGTTTATTGTGAACTGTGTTTTAAATGACATTAGTTCTTTAACCCAGTTAAAGACAGGATTACATACCTAACATTCTATTTCGAACTGTATGGTTGATCTCTGCTAAATATATATCTATTTGGTGGCGGAGAATTTATTCTCTTGCTTAGCACCCTTCTCTGAGACGTACGAGCTTAGAGGTTATATATCGGCAGAAATCAACAGTACGGTGTAGATTGTCGATGCGACTTGTTTGTGCTTCCAAAGTTAAATAATCATTAATATTGATTTTTGGGAAGATTAAAACTAAGTGGAGTTTTAATGAATCTTTAATTATATTTAGATGTGAATTGATAATTTGAATTATCAAATTTGGGAAATGATCAAGAGTGGAGTATCACCAGTTTTGCTCCAAGCGATAGTTAAATCTTTAATTAGATTCGAACGGGAAATGGTAATTAAATTTACCGATAACACCGTGGTGTTAGTTATGGGGTACTACCAGTTTTTCTCCATGGGATGAATAGGTTAGGATTGGGAAATTAAATAAATGGTTACTTCGGTAAGGTGCGTTAATCCCGACTAGTTTGGAAAACCTTGATATGGTTTGAATGATATCCAAAGGAAGATTAAAGAATAAATTTTAAAGAATTTATCTTTGATAAAATTAATGGGAACATATCCCTAAGAAAGTGAATATTTGAATAAAAGAATATTCTGAATTAGAATGAGGCGTATGTTGTGTTTTATAGCACTTGTTTATTATATACGCGAGTTATTCAGAAAGGCTGGGTTTATACCGATTCTGAATAACTGATTCGACGATAAGTCAATGATGAAGACGGTGGTTGAAGATCGGAGGTCTTCACATCGTTTGGATGATTACTGATGTCTTGATTGGGCTGTAGACCCAAGACAAGGTAATAAGTGGTGATCATCCAGACGTACTTGGAGATCGACCAGATATGCGAGGATCTCTCTCCTGTATTGGACATATGGGATGAGGAATAAGGTGCCTCCGATTTCGTTCAGACCCAGAACGAACTTCTAAATGGATGTGTGTCAGACATTGGATTTTATTCTGTGTTGATTGATTTCTATTAAATATATATCTGTTTGGCGATGGAGAATTTATTCTCTTGCTTAATGCGCTTCTCTGAGACGTACGAGCTCAGAGGTTATATATCGATAGATATCAGTCGCATGGCGTGAATTCCCTGTGTGGCATGCTGAGATGTAGTGATCAAGGATTTTGTTGGAAAGCAGAGTCTTGTGGTTGATGATCAAAGCATAGATTTGATATAGCGCCGCTTTGTGTATAGCGTTAATTCGCGAGCCTCACACCTCGGTATGAGCCAAAAACAGGATAAGGACCGTTGGGAGAACATGACGTTTCTTTCTAGCTATGGGTGGTATCAGGGTTTTGCAAGCCCTGACATTGTTATATTTTTACCTATGTGGTTGTTGGATTGTGAGGTGCCTCGGATATATCGGTGAGACAATGGATAGGTCTGATAGGACTGGGAAACGTGCGTTCAGGAATTGCCAATCCACTAACGTAAGTGTGGACCGACCCAACCAATCCAGGGTTACCCAGAGTGTGTAGTCCTGAGGCATTTGCTAGAGTGTCTCGAAGCGGAGAGGATTGTATCCCTTGCCTCAACTCATAACGGAAATCCAATTTCCAATACATGACATTTCGGTTTTGATTGTAGAGCCTAGTATGGCGACATAGTGGTATGTGGCACTATGCTGTCTATGATTGATACATTTATATTTGAAGTTGTTTTCTTACACTTTACACTATAATAGTATCAAAATGATTTGTTTTAAACGTGCCAACCATGTTTGGCTATTATAAGGTAAAACCCTATCCTCCGGCTTGCGTTGCATTGTGTGATGGGACCTGAGTCTTATAATTGCTTTATTTTTCCAAAAAGCATTGCGTTGTTTATTCTATTCACTAGTATTCTTGGGAGGAAACCCGTTCTGTGTTATACGGCGTGGTCCCGTGATTTACTCTCTTTTAAAGTAAAGTTTTAAATAACTGTTTTAGTTCTCACACCAGTCACATGAATGACCTGGAGTTTATTGTTTTAACCTAAACTCTGGGTGCACCTATTTTCCACACGGGCAGCTAGTAGTTTTGTTTTTGCAGATTTATATTCACAGGATCTTGGTTTATAGCTGAAGGGATAATTGGAAAGCTTTATATCCGTGTATTTCTTTCACTTGTGTTTTGTATTATTTTTCCACTACTATGTATTTAAATGTAATTTAAATCTATGATGTTTATCAAATGTATAATATTTATTCATACTCTGTTATATTCTTGTACTCTGATGTAAATTGTTGCAATAAGCAATGAAATGTTCTTCTATTTGTGCTCTGATTTGTCATGTTCTTAGACAATCCGTCCTTTCTCTTCTCTTCGAAGACTGGGGAATTCTAATCATCACAATAGTAGTTTAATAAAATGGGGAATAAGTCAAATTAAGATGTTATATAAATTACTTTATTTAAAGATCTCAAAATGTTTCTCCGAACGTTTTTATTTCAAATCATTGAAATACTACACATTTCTTTTATGTATAGGGAATCATACTTCACTTCGGGATTTCAAATATATAATTTGCTTTCAAAAATTTCAGCATTCCATGAATTTGAATCAATCTATACATTATTAGTTTGATAAGTTTTCCCACATGACGGGCAACTGAGTACCACCCATCGCACACAATCTAATCACAACCCAGTTTAGTTATGGGTTACTCGAACAAATCAAATCATTTCATGTCCCAAAGTTGTAAATCATTTCGAAATTCATGATATTATAATTTTTTTGTTGTTTTCAAATATCTTGAAGCATCGGGATTCGAGTCTTCGAAACATTTTAATTATAACCCATTTATCATATCCAAAATGGTTGGAAATCAAGTAGACTTTCCACGCAGCTTATGTTTTCATGTCGTCGATATGAATATTTTAAGTTTTCGAATTCATACAAAACTTTGTGAATTTCAATTTATATTCTTTACACATAAGTTGATCTTTTCTTATCGACTTATATTGCCATAAAGTTGGTCTTATTAAAACTTACATTTCTAACCGTTTAAACTTCATACATTGTTTTTAGTTCTTAATTCAATATTGTTTCAACATTTCAATACTTCCATACCCTCATAATATTTTCCAAGAGCTAAATTCCATAATTTAGAAGTTATATTCATATAATCGAACAAATTTTCCTTTTTGTTGAATTTCGAGAACTATGACTTTTATTCATTCTTGTTTCAAATTTCAAATCTTGTTTGAAAAGTTATTCAACAAGTCAAGCGAAAATCTTGGAAACATTCCACTCAAGTTACCACTGGGCTTCCACTGTGCTACTTCGAATTAACGTATTTATATTTCAACAATTTGTCCCAAAACACTACAAATTGATTTCAAAGATTTCCCTGAACTAAAATATTTATATTTCGAAAATCAAATTTCCCTAGCCTACTTACCATGCAAGGCACACTATTTGGAGTTCAGTTAACATAAGGCTTTGGACAAATTGAAATTATCTAATCCAAATTAGTTCTTGGTTTTGTTTGGTACGTGGTATAAAGGGTATACATGGATGCGCGCAGGTTACGCAGAGATATATAAATAGGAGTTCAACGAATACAAAAGTACGTTGATTTGAGTCAAACTGCCTGACCAAATTCATAAGGTAAAAGGAAATGGATGACGCTACTCAATGGTCCGATGGAACTAGCTTAGGAAGGTCAATCGCAATGTAGTTAAATCCTTAGGTACTCATTTAAACTCTTGTTTTCCAAATATTCATCAATTTTTTTCCTTGCATCATAAAAGATTATTTATTAAGTAATTTCACATTCGATTTACTCAAACGGTTTTAATAGGGCAAAACAGTTTTCTTCCCCCATTTAGACGTTTGTTACCCTTTAATTGTATTTGTCAAAGTCTAAAATGTGAGCTGATATTCTTAAAATACCCAAATATGATTTCCTAAGCTCACTTACATGTTTTTTCAAAATTTTACCTCCCATTTCTCTAAGTTATACTGGTTTTAAAAATGCATCCCCTTTGGTCATTTCTTAATAGTTCAATTATTGCTAATTATCCAAGTTAAGTACGTGTTAAAATTGACTATCATCCTCAATTTATTTAATATTCCCAAGCTTTATCAGAGACAATCAAGTATTCCTCGATGTCTTAACTGGGATCATATATCTTCCTCACTTTCAAAACTTGAAAATAACCACTGATGATGTCTGGATCATCAACAGAATCATTCTCAAGTGATTAGAGTGTGAATCTACATTTATTTAGTGCACAAAGGGTTCAGTACATACGTTAGCTAGGCGTATGTCCAAAAATCTTCATGTACTCAATAGTCCAATCACGACATCGAATAAAATACTCTATAATTCTGATTGAAGTTGTGTTTTCGAATAATACGCTTTTCCAAAATCATTTACTTAGTTTGAAATTTCCAAAATATGCTCTCTCAACTGAAATATTCCAGGATCTCATTCTAGGGCATTTCTAACCCTATCTCTAATGAGATATTATAACTCTGATGGGTTCTATATTTTTGTTCAAGGTATGTTGTACCCCGTAGCTCTGTTAACCAAAGCTCTGATACCATAAATGTAACGACCAGTCTTTTTGCCTGGTTTTCGCTGGTAATTAAACCAACTTAAACCGTTCATAAAGGCGGATTGTTATGGGTACTGACATATATTGAACAAAATAACAGAACTTTTCATCCCATGATACAATATTACATCATAGTTACAAGGAATATCAGAGTTACATACATAGCAGCGAAAACATAAATATACTCTCAGCGGACGAAGCGATGTGACCTAGCAGAAACTTCAACTCTAGCGTGGACTCCAACTCAGAAAGTGCTCCGAATCTTGCTCCATGATCTATAACTGTAAAACTAAACTACTAGTTGCCCGTGTGGAAACTAGTGGGCACCTAGAATTTAGAAAGGAACAATAAACTTCAGGTCAGTCATGGGACTGGTATGAGAACATAAAACAGTTATTTCGTTATGGTTTATTTTAAAGCTGGGAAATTCACCGGACCACGCCGTTAGTGCGGAACGGGTTTATATCATGTGAATACCCATGCATATAAAATCACAATGACTTTGGAAAAATGAAGCTATCATAAGCTCGTTCCATATCACACACCACACCAGATGGGCGATTTTGCCTTATGATAACCAAAAATGCTTTCGTAGATAAAATCCACTTTCATATAATTATTAGTGCATAGTGTAGAAATAGTTTTACAAATAATTGTATTAATCTTAGACGGCATAGTACCTCATCCTACTATGTCGCCATATATATATACAAACAAAACCGTGGGGCGTGTATTGGAGATTGGGTTTCCAACTTGATGATTCCTGGTATGAAAGATCAATCGAAATACAAACGAAGTGTAACACGGCTTTTTCATCCAGACACGGACACCAACTACAAATCGCGAGGTAGATCAACGGTTTTCGTCCAGACACGGACCCCCGAACATACCCTATTCCCAAATTCAAAGAGGTACCTCCGTCGCAGCTATCAATCACAAAATCATGTATATATGTCAACAACCTAACCGCCGGTTTCTCATCATCTGGGGTGTGAGGCTTGTCGATGTCATGATATACACAAAGCTTCGCTTAAATAAGCCATGCTTTGATCATCATTAGCTTACACCATCACTTGAGTATCCACATCGTTAATCCTCCACATGTCACTGATTCAAATCAATACATAACCTCTAAGAACGTAACTTAGAGACGAGAATAATCAATTGCCACAGATCCGATATATATTCACAGGAATCAGTGCTACGTGGTTAATTACAATGTCAAACACACAATCCATACAAGTCCATTCTAGGTCTAAACGGAGCAAAATCCGAAAATCTTCAAATATATTCAGACCTCATGCCACTTATAACCTCGTATCAGGTGTACGGCCCAATCCGAGACATCGACAATCAATCCAAATAATCCAAGGATTCCTGGTCTTCATTTTCCATTTCCAAGTCTTCAAATAGCGTCGTATTATTACTTGGAATGGTTTTCGGACGTGAACCGGTCTTTCCAAGTAATAAGCGCATTTAAAATAATCTATGGGCTATACCGGTTTAAATCCAAATCTCCTTCCTAATGTTATCAAGTCATTTGTGATAATTTTGAATTCATTACAAATTCTTTAAATCTCATTATCATCTTATTTGCTCTTTACAAATCCCATACTCAAGATATCTTTTACTCATTTTTATCATTTCCAGATCTAAATTTGGACTTATGGTTTCATACAAACATTTATCACTTTAAAATCCTTCACAATATTACAGAAACCTCCTTTATAGTTTATATAAAATTCTTGGCTCATAAATCTCAAAACCAAGTTATTTCGAGGAATTTCTAAAGCGTTACTTAAAGTGCTATAGAATAGTTTATTTAAACCAAATAGGTTCACAATCATTTAAGGGGTTTAAAAATCCTTTCTCAAATCATTTGGACAATGAACAATGCTTGTTAAAAATTCAAAATCTTTCTACATTTAAAGGTTTCAATTTAATTCTAAATTAGATTTTGAAATCACCATCCCGTCCGTCGGATTAGTTAGGGATAGCCAGGGAGAGCAGGAAACTGTATTTTCCAAACCCAAGCCTTAGACACTATCCTCTCTGTCATCCTATAACGTTCTGGTATGTATATATGTGTTATGGAAGTAATGTCGTTCATGTGTGTGTGTGTGTGTATATATATATATTTGACAACGGTTCAAAACATAAATTGCCCAATTCTTTTTAATTCATAATTAAATTTTACAACTTTAAATAAACCTTAATTCAAATTTTCATTGGAATCAATTATAGCATTACAAACTTGTTCGATTTTTTAGCTTACAAATGGTCCCTTTTCCTTTTTCTTTTTTACTTATAGTTAAAGTTACCTTAACTTCAATTAAAACCGAGTTCAAATTCCATTGGAAAATAATATTAACAAATTTTAAAAATCTTTATAAATGGTCTTTCAAATTAATGGAACTAAGCATATTCAATAAAGTTACATATTCAAATCAATTTTTCAAACTTAAATCTTAAGCTTATGAATAGCTGCAGAACTAAATATTTATATAAAACCATTTTAACTCAAAATCAAATTTTAGGTAGATTTCAACTAGTTTCAACCATAAGCGTCCAAACAACATTTCATCGTTAGGGAAAAATTTGTTTAATTATTCAAAATTATTCAAAGATCTAAATTCAAAATTAACTTTTAAGTTTTTATTCTTATTAAATTATATAATCGTCGCTCATATGAGAAGGAGATTTAAATCGGCTACCCATACAACTCCACAACCATTATGTGTGCTATAATACCCCACATCCGTTAATGTCACTCACAAAGGGAATGCATTAACTTCAATGGAGCGTTTTAAGTGAGTATAGAACAGAAACATAACAACAAGACAGATATAAACAGTACTTAAAAATTTAAAACTTTATTCATTGCAGCGGTAAACACATAAGTTTGATTACATCATCAAAAACCAGAGTCAAAGTACATCATATCCATCTTGACTAAAACAGTGTACATAAACTGAAAAACATAACCCCAACACAAAATAGCCATAAATAAGATAGGCTGAACTTTTACTTCAGCGATCCAAGCAACTTCTAAAAGCAAGAGATACAGCTGTCCAAAATCAAGCTCCACTGGTGCTAGTTCCACCTTGAGCACCTGGGGGGGAATGAAGAAAAGAGGTGGAAACAAAGCGGGTCAGACATAAAGTCTGGCGAGTGCGATAACTTTAACGATATAATTACCAAAATAACTAGGCTAAGGCATAAGTTGGAAGATAAGGAAATGACTGTGAACAATTGGGTAAAGCAGAGTAAACAAGGAAATAAGATGAACAAAGATAACGTTAAAGCTCACCTAAACCACTATGAGATAATTACTAAACTGCACCACCACTAGTCACCCTAAGGTTGATCCCGCCTACAAGACTTGAATAATGATAATGGTAGTTTCATGCACCCCTAGTTGCCTTCATAGGTGCCGCCTGCCCCTATCTCCACTAGGTGTACCCACTACCCCTATGCGATCGGCTCCCTAACTCGTAGATATCCGTGCTGGCCCCATAGTGGGGTGTATCACTCCCCGGAGTGGCAACCTGATACCACAAATAATGCATGGCTTATACCTACACGATGCAACAACGTCTTACGTACCAGCCCGGGCCCACACACGCATATGAACCCGTTGTACTTGCATTGCCACCGCTAACCCGTTTTGGCCTCATACAGTCAAGCCCAGTACGCGTGTCCCGTCCTCGACTTGGGTCGAGCCCACAAAGATACTTATGGGTTACTGGTTGAAACGGGCCCCCATTACTTGACACAAGCTATCCACCTAAGCTTGGTCCCCTATAGTACATCCCACTTAACCCTCTTCTTAGTCATGTTCACTTACATGTTTCAATTTTGGTTAAGTGTTTCTGATCATATTTCAAATGCCACCCAAGGCACCCTCTAAATTCCACATGCCACCCAAGGAACCCACTTAACCCCCTCATGTCCCCCCTACATGTTTATCTGGTTAAGTGTTTCTTAATTCATTAAGACCGTAACCTTATAAAGACCTCCCACATTAGACTGGCATTTGTGGCAACTGGATTTGCCGGGCGGGTCCGGGCAGTCTTACACCACAAACGAGCCTAACCTCGTGTCTTTACAACTGTTACGCATTTAATTTATGCCTAAGACCTCCCACATTAGACTGGCATTTGTGGCAGCTGGATTTGTCGGGCGGGTCCGGGCAGTCTTACACCACAAAAGAGCCTAACCTCGTGACTTAGACGATTAATTACAAAAAATTAATTATTCCCCAATTTGAATTAATTTCCCTGTTCAAATTATCCATCAATTCCAAATTTAACTATGGCCATAATTGACTCAATTATGTCCATCTATTTATGGTATGCAAAATCATACCAATTTCATCACAAATTTATTTTATGCCATTTAAGGCATTTATGCCAATTCTCAATATTAAATCTTTTAATTTTATCCCATTACCCCACGTTGAACGTTCGTTCGTTTAACGTAAAATATACGTTAGACTCGAATAGTCTAACTCATGGAATAAAGAGAAAACATCACAACATACATATAGATAAAACTAGATCTAAACATAAGGGGTGATCTTGCATGTGTGAATGATGTTCTACATCTAAAACTTTCATAGCCCAAAGTCACAAACTTGCATAAAACTACATATGTCATAGATCTAAATCTAAAGGTGTAGACTTGTTTAGGTGATAGTCACAAACTTGCATAAACCATGTATGTCATAGATCTAATCATAAGGTGTAAACTTGCATAGGAAATATCCACAACTTACATTACATGATTCATACTCCAAACATATATATACATATACTTGCATATGTGATTTATGCAACATAACGATGGTGTGAACTTGCATCTAAATTGTAAACTAGCATATATAATTTAACATATAACTCACACATGTCATAGCCTAACTTTAGATCCAATCTACACATGTAAAATAGGGGTCATGAAACATGTAAAGTTGTTCATAATTTCATTAACTTGCATATGATCCAGATCTAAATTAACATCAAGCTTTGCATACATACATATGATTTATCATATGAATTAGTTCCAACAACATAACCAAACTAGCAGATGAAACATCATTATGAATTTATTATATATAAGCCAATCATAAAATTACAACATAGATGATAACATCGCAACTTTACAACATACATGATAACATCATAGAATTTACAACATAGATGATAACATCACAAATTTACAACATAGATGATAACATGCGGTCAATAATTCACAACATAACCATATAATCCGCATTATAACTCAATCCAATTAAATTGTTAATTATTTTATTAAAGAAATCGGACTCACAAGAAGAAGGTCTTGCGTTCTGAAATTGATTAAGCTCGCCTTTGTAGTAGATTCGTTGTTGTTTAGATTAATGTTGAATAGAACTGAATTGATTAGCTTTGATTTCCCTCTAGTAGGTGGCGGCTACTCTAGGTTACAAGATGACAGCATGACGGCCATAGTTCCAGTTTATATTTTGATTTAGGGTTTGAGTCTACCCATGTTTATATAGAATTTTAATTTAATTATAGCCGTCGGATGATCTTAGGGTTAATCAAAACCATTCAATCGGGAAAGGGTGACACCTCAGCCCTAATGACTCAACAAGGAGTTAGAAAGGACTCAGCAATGAGTCACAACATAGATCAGACTGAACTAGAAAGCTGTGCAGGCCTGCTGCTCGGCCTGGGCGCACTTGGCAGGTGCGCCAGTGCAAATTTATACTGGCGCACTTCCCAAGTGCTCCAGTGCAATATTTTTTTCCTCTATCTTTCTCGCCTGACTTAGTTCGTCCATATCTCCTTCATCCGATATCCGTTTTACGCAAACTCGGACTCTATCTCGACCAGAATTCCGAGACGAACACAATGGCGCAACCCATTTCCCTTAATTATCACGTCTGAGAGTAATTATTCTTTAATTTAGTTAATTCGATTATTCAAAAATCCGGGGTGTTACATTCTCCCCTACTTAAAGGATTTCGTCCTCGAAATCTCTAAGTCAAGAAGAACGTATCCTACCATCCAATCATCCATTTACTCAACCATCAACCACTAGCAACCATGGTCCTTAAAAGATTTCTAATGCTTTTCATTTACATATGCACAGTGTGTGTATATGTCTGTATACTAATGCAAAATCAGGCGGTCTACTGATTCAGTCGACCTCCTTAATGCAAATAATGATAGTGCCATGTATCCATCATTTATGTAAGGAACCCTATACATATCATTACTACATGTGTGCACAACCACTCATTCAAATGCAACATCCATATGATACACACATTTAATGTACATTCATTCTACTAAATACATCCATTTATATGCAGTATGAAAGTGACTGAGCCGATCTAGTGCCTAAAGTGTGTGTGTATGCATCCACGAGCAACCACTGGCAAACACTTGCATCCACATGCATCCATCATACATAACATGTCTCAAACACATGTTTCAACCATAGGACTACCCTATCTAAAGGTCAAAGATACTAGCGAGAGGACATACTAAAGATAAAACAAGTACAAGTTAAGCGATAAAGGAGAAATTAAAAGACATACCCTCTAAAAGAAAAGGGTACAATGAACGCATCTTCTCTTCCGTATCCCAAGTAGCGTTGCTCTCATCATCTCCCCATTGCACTTTGACTAGCTTGACCTCTCGATTCCTCAACTTCTTAATCTCCGACCCAAGAATGTACGTAGGAGCTCGTCGAATCGTCGCATCACGCTCTATCTCCACCTCTCTAAGCAAGCTTGGCTCTACCACTTCCGTGGTCTCGTGCAAGCACTTCCTCAAATTTGATACATGGAATACATCGCGTACACCACTAAGTCTCTCGGGCAACTCCACCCTATACGCCATCTGTCCAATTCTCTCCTTAATAGGAAACGGCCCTACGAACCTGGGTGCTAACTTCCCAACGGACCCAAAGAGAACAACATTACGTAATGGAGACACCTTGACAAAGACCATGTCCCCACTATCAAACTCAAGATCTGTCCTCCTCTTGTCTGCATAAGATTTCTGCCTATCTTGCGCCGTCATCATCCTCCTTCGAATCAAATCGATCTTTTCCGAAGTCTCTCTAATCATGTCGGGTCCAAGAAAAATCTTATCTGTAGATTCCCACCAACATGTAGGCGAACGACACGGCCGTCCATAAAGAGCCTCGAACGGTGCCATGCCAATGCTAGACTGAAAGCTATTATTATATGCGAACTCCACCAACGGAAAATGTTCCTCCCATGTACCTCCGAAGTCTAAGACACACAACCTCAATAGGTCCTCTAAAATACGATTCACCCTCTCAGTCTGGTCGTCCGTCTGAGGATGATATGCTGTGCTCAAACATAACTGAGTCCCTACCGCCTCTTGCAAGCTCTTCCAAAACTCGCTAGTGAAGATAGAATCGCGGTCGCTCACTATGCTAGAAGGAACACCGTGCAAACGAAATATCTCTTGAATGTATACGGAAGCTAACCATGGAGCAATCCTCTTACTCTTCACGGGAATGAAATGGGCGCTCTTAGTAAGTCTGTCTACCACGACCCAAATCCCCGTATTACCCTTCCTCGATCTCAGTAACCCATCAATAAAGTCCAACGAGACACTTTCCCACTTCCATTGTGGGACCTCTAATGGGTGAAGCAACCCACCGGGCTTCTTTTGCTCTACTTTTACTTGTTGGCACACCAAGCATCTAGCGACAAACTCGGCCACATCCCTCTTCATGCTGGCCCAAAAGTAAACTCGTCTCATGTACATCTTGTCCCCGCCGGGATGGATGGTCATCTTCGAACGATGTGCATCATCAAGAATGGTCTTCCTCAAATTCTCGTCCCATGATACACAAAGACTACCGTCCCTACGTAACCAACCCTTTTCATCTAGGGTATACCTACTGAGATGGCTCGATGACTCCCCCCTTTTGAGCTTCTCTACTAACTCAACCAATTGGGGGTCATCTCGCTGTGCCTCACCAATCCGTCCCAAAAGCGTAGGTCTGACCTCTAAGGATGTTAGCAAACCGGGTACGAAGTCAATGGAAGGTTTAAAGTTAGACGTAGAGATGAACTCTAAGCTTCGCCGCTTAACAAACAACGGACTCAAGGACAACCTTTTCCTACTTAAGGCGTCTGCCACCACGTTACCCTTGCCAGGGGTATATGCTACCTCGAAAACGTAGGACGCTAAGAATTCCATCCACCTTTGCTGCCTTAAGTTCAAGTCCTTCTAAGAGAATAAGTATTTTAGCAATTTCTGGTCAGTGAACAATTCGAATTTCTCGCCAAGAAGATAATGGCGCCAAGACTTAAGTGCGAAAACAATAGCGGCCAACTCTAGGTCATGTGTAGGGTAATTTCTCTCATGCACTCTCAACTGCCTTCCTCCATAGGCTATTACCCTTCCCTTTTGCATTACGACTGCGCCTAGTCCTCTCCCACAAGCATCGGTATAAACGGTAAATGGATTACTCCCATCTGGCAACACTAAGACTGGGGCTGTGGTCAAAGCTCTCTTTAAACGTTGGAACGCATCATCACAATCTACGTCCCATGTGAAAACTAAGTTCTTCTTCGTCAAGCATGTTAATGGGGCTGATATTTTTGCGAAGTCTTTGATAAATTTCCTATAGTAGCTAGCCAACCCTAAAAAACTCCTCACCTCGGTAGCAATTTAGGGACCTTCCAATCTTGGATGGCCACTACCTTCGCGGGATCCACAGCTATCCGTTCTTTGGAAACCACGTGCCCTAAGAATTGCACTTCCTTCCACCAAAAGTGACATTTAGAAAATTAAGCTTTAAGGCTATGCGCTCGAAGGGTCTCCAACACTTCCCTAAGATGTAGGTCATGCTCTTCCTCGCTTTTAGAAAAGATCAAGATGTCATCCACAAAGACTACCACGAATTTATTGAGGTACTCCCTAAACACCCTACTCATCAAGTCAACAAAGTATGCGGGGGCGTTTGTCAAACCGAAGGGCATCACAAGCCATTCGAAGAAGCCGTCTGGAGTCCTAAAGGCAGTCTTGTCTATGCTATCCTCAGCTACTCTCAACTGATGGAAGCCCGTGGCTAAGTCCAACTGCGAAAACACTGGGGCGCCAAATAACAGATCGAAGAGATCATCAATCCTCGGCAGTGGGTGCCTATTCTTCTTAGTAAGCTTATTAAGTTCTCTATAGTCCACACAAAGTCTATGGGACCCATCTGCCTTCGTGGAAAATACTACTGGAGCACCCCACTCCGATATACTATGTCTTATGAACCCCTTCTCAAGCAATTCTTTCACTTGCTTACTGAGTTCTCTTCTCTCTCTTGGAGCCATGTGGCGCACTGGCAATGCAACTGGCTTTGCATTATCTACTAGATATATTCGAAAGTCTATCTCACGTTTTGGGGGTAAACCCCTCACCTCATCAAAGACATCAACATATTCACGGACTATACGAACAGAATGTAAATCATCATCGGATGCGTCAAGGGATTCAAGGTAGCTAAGAATTACTGGACCTCTAGGGTCACAAGAAATATCAAGGGTCTTTCCACAACGAGTCAACAATCTAACTACCCTTCTTTCACAATCTAGGATGGCCCCATATCTAGTTAGCCAATCCATACCTAGAATCAAGCCGTAGCCCATGAAGCCAACAACAAAGGCATTGCATTCAAACCCAACGCCCACGATAAACACTCTCAAATCCCTACAAATCATAGAAAGATGAGCCGAACCACCAATAGAATTTGAAACTACTAAGGGATCTGTAACTAGACTAGTATCTAGGTGCAGTGTTTCAACTAATGATGTAGAAATAAATGAATGTGATGCACCAGAATCGAATAAAGTACGGACAGGATGATCAAACAGAAAAACTAAACTTTCAACGGAAATTGCTCTACCTCGTTCTTGCAGCGGTGGGACCACGAGAGCCTGAACTTGCCCTCTTGTCTGCCCTGGTGCCATAAGATCCTGCACCTGTCCTCCCGAGGTAGACCCTGCCCTTTCCTTGGGCAGTCCTTAATCAGATGTCCCGCTTCGCTACAGTGGAAACAGCCAGTCTTCTTTTTCTTCCTGCAATCTTTGCTTAGATGGCCTGGGGTCCCACAGTTAAAGCATATTTTCTTTCCCTTACCATTGTTGCCTTTACCACCTTTCTTGTTCTGTTGTTGCTGTTGCGGTTTCTTTTGATCCCCTTTCTTCTCGGGTGCCTTATTAGCATTGGCGCCCTTCTCCTCTTCATGCATAAGCGTCATGTCAACTAGTCTCTCAAAGGTAGCCCTCATGGGGATGTGGGTCATAGCTAACCCATGAAGCGGCTCGTTCAAACCCTTAACAAATCTCAGGGCCTTCTTTTCTGGTGTATTCACCAAGTCCAAGCCAAATCTCGCCAACTGATTGAATTTGTTGACGTATTCTTTCACCGATAGATTCCCTTGCTTCAACGCCAAGAATCTTTCCATATATAAATTCTCTTCAGCGTGAGAGAAACTTTGCCTCAAACCTCCGCTTGAAATCTGGCCATGTTTCAACTGGACGCTCTCCGTTAGTGACCTCCCACTAAAACGAGGCCTCATCCTTCATTAGCTAGGCAGCTAACTGGACATTTCTTCCATCTTCCACTTCAAAGATCCCAAACAATTCTTCCACCTCCTTTAGCCAGTTTCGAGCTTCAACAAATGTCTCTGTCCCGTGAAAGGTTTTCCACCCATTGCCCGAAAGTCCTTACATATCTTAGCAAAAGTATCGACACGAGGAGGAGGAGGAGGGGGAGGAGGAGGATTTGCTGGACCTGCGGTGGTGGCCCTAGTCTCCAAATACCTCCTCAACCATCCTAGTATCGTTATCCCCTCGGGTATCTCGGGAATTCCAGACATGCTGAAACGAAAAAGGAAAGATTCAACACAAAAGAACCGAAGGAAAGATATATGGATCTTGGGGTTATGCTTTCTAAAACAAGCTTTTCTCTTGAAAATACTTTCCTTAAAACGTACTTATGAAGGTACTTCTGTATAAAAGTGTTTTTGAAAAACGGTTTTTCAAAATTCATATCTGTTCTGGTAACCATCAGCTCTGATACCACGTGTAACACCCCACGTCCATTAATGTCACTCACAAAGGGAATGCATTAACTTCTATTGAGCGTTTTAAGTGAGTATAGAACAGAAACTTAACAACAAGACAGATATAAACAGTACTTAAAAATTTAAAACTTTATTCATTGCAGCGGTAAACACATAAGTTTGATTACATCATCAAAAACCAGAGTCAAAGTACATAATATCCATCTTGACTAAATCAGAGTACATAAATTGAAAGACATAACCCCAACACAAAATAGCCATAAATAAGATAGGCTGAACTTTTACTTTAGCGATCCAAGCAAGTTCTAAAAGCAAGATATACAGCTGTCCAAAATCAAGCTCCACTGGTGCTAGTTCCACCTTGAGCACCTAGGGGGGAAAAGGAAGAAAAGAGGTGGAAACAAAGGGGGTCAGACATAAAGTCTGGCGAGTGCGATAACTTTAACAATATAATTACCAAAATAACTAGGCTAAGGCATAAGTTGGAAGATAAGGAAATGACTGTGAACAATTGGGTAAAGCAGAGTAAACAAGGAAATAAGATGAACAAAGATAACGTTAATGCACACCTAAACCACTATAAGATAATTACTAAACAGCACCACCACTAGTCACCCTAAGGTTGATCCCGCCTACAAGACTTTAATAATGATAATGGTAGTTTCATGCACCTCTAGTTGCCTTCATAGGTGTCGCCTGCCCCTATCTCCACTAAGTGTACCCACTACCCCCATGCTATCGGCTCCCTAACTCATAGATACCTGTGTTGGCCCCACAGTGGGGTGTATCACTCCCCAGAGTGGCAACCCGATACCACAAATAATGCATGGCTTATACCTACACGATGCAACAACGTCTTGCCTACCAGCTCGGGCCCACACACGCATATGAAACCATTGGACTTACGTTGCCACCGCTAACCCGTTTTGGCATCTTACAGTCAAGCCCAGTACGCGTGTCCCGTCCTCGACTTGGGTTGAGCACACAAAGATACTTATGGGTTACTGGTTGAAACGGGCCCCCATTACTTGACACAAGCTATCCACCTAAGCTTGGTCCGCTCTAGTACAACCCACTTAACCCTCTTCTTAGTCATGTTCACTTACATGTTTCAATTTTGGTTAAGTGTTTCTAATCGTATTTCAAATGCCACCCAAGGCACCCTCTAAATTCCACATGCCACCCAAGGCACCCACTTAACCCCCTCATGTCCAACTACATGTTTATCTGGTTAAGTGTTTCTTAATTCATTAAGACCGTAACCTTATAAAGACCTCCCACATTATACTGGCATTTTTGGCAGCTGGATTTGCCGGGCGGGACCGGGTATTCTTACACCACAAACGAGCCTAACCTCGTGTCTTTACAACTGTTACGCAATTAATTTATGCCTAAGACCTCCCACATTAGACTGGCATTTGAGGCAGCTGGATTTGCCGGGCAGGTCCGGCTAGTCTTTCACCACAAAAGAGCCTAACCTCGTGTCTTAGACGATTAATTACACAAAATTAATTATTCCCCAATTTGATTTAATTTCCCTATTCAAATTATCCAACAATTCCAAATTTACCTATGGCCATAATTGACTCAATTATGTCCATTTATTTATGGTATGCAAAATCATACCAATTTCATCACAAATTTATTTTATGCCATTCAAGGCATTTATGCCAATTCTCAATATTAAATCTTTTAATATTATCCCATTACCCAACGTTGAACGTTCGTTCGTTTAATGTAAAACTTACGTTAGACTCGAATAGTCTAACTCATGGAATAAAGAGAAAACATCACAACTTACATATAGATAAAACTAGATCTAAACATAAGGGGTGATCTTCCATGTGTGAATGAGGTTCTACATCTAAAACTTTCATAGGCCAAAGTCACAAACTTGCATAAAACTTCATATGTCATAGATCTAAATCTAAAGGTGTAGACTTGTTTAGGTGATAGTCACAAACTTGCATAAACCATGTATGTCATAGATCTAATCTGTAACACCCCGTATTTTCTGTGAATGTATAAGTAACAAATTAAAGTATACTTAATTTTTAGGTGAAGAATTAAGGGAAACGGGTTGCGCCATTGCGTTCGTCTCGAAATTCTGCTTGAGACAGAGTCCGAGTTTGCGTAAAACGGATACCGTATGAAGAAGATATGGACGAACGAAGTTAGGCAGAAAACCGGAAACATGCCAGAATACACTGCCGCACTTGTGAAGTGCGCCAGTACAAAAATACACTGGCGCACCTACCAAGTGCGCCCATACCGGTCCAACACAGAATTCTGGAGTGTTCTGTGATGACGTGTCTTCTTCTGAGTGGTTGGATGACCTGTCTTCGAGCTGGGTGGTTCTGATGACTTCTGGACTGATCTGAACGCTCTAAATTACCCTATTCTCCTATTTAAACACCCTTAAACCTAGCTTTCTCTCCACACCAAACCATTGCAATGTTATGGTGCCTCTACCTTAATTAAAATAAATTAATGGCGTCTTTGCTCTGCTGAAACCTAAGCTAAGACTTGTGCTTCTTCTTCTTCTTCTAATTCTGATTTAGATTAAAAGAGAACAACTGCAACTCTTCTTCTAGAGTCCCACCCAAGGCAAGTACAGTTGTTTTCCGATATGAAATTTAATCATGATCTTGACATAATTATAAATTTGAATCTGAGATTATGCCCTTTTTCTATTTATCAGATATGTTCCTCTGTTGTATTGTTATTATTCTGTTTGTTCTGTATTTCTTCCTCCTTTCTTTCTTTTTGTTTGATAGCCAGGCTACCACGAGCCTGAGCCAAATCTCATAATAGATGAACGCATAAACGCTAAATTTGGGAAGAATATTGAATGAGGCATATTTAGGCATAATTGATTTGTAACTGATTTGAGGACACAACGCATGTTGTATTTCAGGACATAAGTTGAGGCATATTGCATAAGATGATTTATGACTTGGAAAAAGAGGATTATTGTGACTTAGAACATAAAGAACATATGTTGTAAATTTAAGATCTAAACCTAGGCATATTAAATCTGATAGTCTGTCATTTGGAAGTTGGAGAATTAATTTGCACATGACTTAGGTGTAAAAATCTATATTAAGATTTGATGACTATTAAGTGTGAATACACCTAAATGGGGATATTTGGATATGTGACATGCATTGAAATCAATGGCTATATTTGGCATAACTTATATATGAACCATGATTGGGGTTTTTGGGGAGTATTCTGTATCATGCTAAAATTTGGGCAAATGTTATATTATGAATCATGACCATGATTTAGGCATGTGAATTTAGACATAATTTATAATTGGCAAGATATGTCAATGAAACTTTAAGCAATGTTAAAAATCTGTTATATTGCCTAATCTGCTAGATCTGTTATATTGCCTAATCTGCTAGATCTGTTATATTGCCTTATCTGCTAGATCTGTTATCTGCTAAATCTGTAGAATTGGTTAATCTGTTGAAAGCTGAATAATTGTAATTTGGAGGCTCGATCTAAAATTGAGCAAAACATGTTAAAAGAACTTTGGATAATCTTCCGTAACTTTTAAAGAAGTTAAATCTGCTAAATGGACATAATTAGTCTGACATTTTCTGTAATGGAATAAAGTGGCTATGACACGAGGTTAGACTCCGTTTACGGTAGAAGCCTGCCCGGAACCAATCGGCTTAACCAGCAACTGCAAACTGCTAGTCTAATGTGAGAGGTCGTAGGCATAACTAAAATATGCTTAGACACGAGGTTAGGTCTGGCTTGTGGCAGAAGTCTGCCCGGAACCGCCCGGCATATCCAGCGGCCACAAGCTACCGACCTAATGTGAGAGGTCTGTGAATTAATATTTAATTAATGCAAATCTTAGATAAATATGATGTCTAAAACGTGTTGTGTGGATAAGGTTAAACCAACTGGACTGATGAATTTAACAAACTCGTTTCATGAATCTGTAGGCCCAATACAAAGTTAGACAATCTGTAAGTCTGTTAAATTTGTACATCTGATCTGTTAGTCTGAAAACTTGTTAACTTGATTGTCTGATCTGTGAACTAGTAAATCTGAACTCTGTATGTCTGAAACTTGTAAACAAGTTAATCTGAAATCTGTTAGTCTGGGGACAAAAGGTTAGGATGGGTAATTACTTGTGTCATTTGTTGTGTGGGACCCATATTAATCAGTAACCCTTTCTGGTATCAAAACTATGACCCAACAGTAGGTAGGGTCCAGGCACGCTTACTGAACTAATTATAAGCGGTTCATTCTGATAATGGCGAGGGGTGTTGATGGTGCGTTCCAACCGGGTCATGTGCGTGCATGGATCCCAGTCTGCCTCTGAGGATGTAAGACGTCGTGACATCTATAAATAGGTCTGTGTCATTCAAAGGTTGCCACTTTAGGGAATGATACACCCTTTTGTGGGGTGGCACAGGGTATTTATGTATTAGGGAGCCGATCGCGTGGGGTAGGATTTAGGGTACACTTAGTTCTGTCTGTTCTGTGGGGTACCGTCTGTTTCTGTTGGGTGGTAACACCTGTCTGTTTCTGCGTGGTACCGTCTGTTGGGGTGGTAAAGGCCCATTTACTAGTGTACACCTAATTCTAACATTCTGTTTCCGTAGGGATTATTCTGTTTCCGTTTCAATCTTTGTTCGGGTGGTAAAGGCCTATTATTAGCATTCTGTTTTTGTACTTTCTGTTCGGGTGGTAAAGGCCCAATATTTGCATTATGTTTCTGTACCTTCTGTTAGGGTGGTAAAGGCCCATTGTTCTGTTTCTGTTTCTGTTTAGACATTAGGGTAACACCTAATCCTGTTATACTAGTATTAGTGCAGAGAAGTGAAAAGTAACATCATCCCGTTTCTTCTGTTTAACCTATGTATATCTGTTATTCTTGTTTCCTGTTATCTCTCATCCAGTTTTATTTGCATGCCATGACATTATTATTTGTTCATAACTGAAAGTCACTGGACTTGCCAGACTTTATGTCTGGCCCTTGTTGTTTCGCCTCTTTTCTTCCGTTTCCCCCCAGGTTTTCAAGGAGGGAATACTCTAGCTTGATCCGGATCTTTCTTCCTGCTTGGAGTGCTTGAAGTGCTTAAAGTATGGCTTGTCTTTTTCTGTCATCTTCGGTGGGGATTATGATTTTTAAAGTTTTGTACTCTGATGACTTTTGACCAAGACTGATATATATGTACTTGAGTTTTTGGTAAAGTTGTAACTAAACTGATTTTTGTCCGCTGCAATAAAGTTATAAAGTTTTTCAAGTACTATTTTTATATCTGTCTTGTAATATTGTGTTCTGTTTACTAAAATGCTCCATCAAAGTTAAGGCATTCCCTTTGTGAGTGACCTTAACGGACGTGGGGTGTTACACTTGGTATCAGAGCTGAAGGTTACTAGATTAGATAGAAGTTTTTGAAAACTATTTTCAAAAAGGTTTTAAAAGGAAATATTTTCAAAAGTAAAGTTTATTTTGAAAATCATAATCCCCAAAAGCCAGGTATCTTTCTTCCGATTCTTTGTTTCGAATCCCTTCCTCTTTCCCTTTTTAATCTCTTCTTCCGCGTATAGATGCTTTTTTCTAAGATACGTAAGAACTTCCGTATGGTGGGTGGAAAATCGCTTCATGGGACTGAGACGGTTATCAAAACTAGAAGGAAGGGGAGGACTTGTTGGTACCTTTGAGGTAGGAAAATTTCTGAGAAGGTTTAACTTCCTTATCTGATTAGTAAGAAGAACTCTTTCTGATTCTTGCATTTTGATTCTGTAGTTAAGTCTCTGCACTTTAATACTAGTCTTGTTTCTGATCCCGCTATAGTCTCAAACCCCATAAGGGTTACGACTCATCTGTTTGTGATAGGTTGGGTTTTGAGGGCATCTGTGTTAGGCGTTTAGATGACTGTGATGCATACATTTCAGGTTTTTTTTTGGGATATGGTTAGGCTTTCTCAAGCTTAGTTTCCTAAAAATCTTTTGATAATATGATCTGTACCAATAGTCTGTAAGTATCTGGATATTTTTGAAAAGGTTAGGGGTTTTTACTCGAAGCGTGAAGTAGATTTCCAGTTTGGCATTGTTTAATGGGAGTAATTCACTGGGTGTCAATCTGATGTTGATTTCGGTCTTCGGGGTTGATACTTAGGGAATTATTTTCTTAACCAATGTCTAATAGGAACATAGCTCTTGTTTTAATCGTACTTGCTTCTATCACTCAGCTGTATCCTATCGATCGAGTCTTCAACCTTTAGGTAGAAACTAATGGGTGTAAACATGTGTTTGAGACATGTTATGTTTGATGGTTGCAAGTGGATGCAAGTGGTTGCTCGTGGATGCATATACACACACACTAGACACTAGATCGGCTCAAAAACACTCTCATACTGCATATGGATGTGTGCGCATTTTTCAATTTTTGTGGATGCAAAATGATTGACTCATCACATGGATGTTGCATTTGGATGATTGGTTATGCACACATATAAAAATGATGTGTATCAAATAGGATTTCTTGCATACTTAATTGGAATCATGGCACCAACATGGTTCGCATTGAGGAGGTCAACTGAATTAGTAGACCGCCTGATCTTTGCATTAGATAAGAGACATATACACACACTTTTGCATATGTTCATACAACATTAGAAGTTTTCTAAGGACAATGTATGCTTGTGGATGATGGTTGAGTAGATGGATGATTGGATGGTAGGACAATTTCTTCTTAACTTGAAGATTTCGGGGACGAAATCCTTTAAGGAGGGGAGAATGTAACACCCCGTATTTTCTGTGAAAGTATAAGTAACAAATTAAAGTATACTTAATGTTTAGGTGAAGAATTAAGGGAAACGGGTTGCGCCATTGCATTCGTCTCGAAATTCTGCTTGAGATAGAGTCCGAGTTTGCGTAAAACGGATACCGTATGAAGAAGATATGGACGAATGAAGTTAGGCAGAAAACCGGAAACAAGCCAGAATACACTGCCGCACTTGTGAAGTGCGCCAGTACAAAAATACACTGGCGCACCTGCCAAGTGCGCCCATACCGGTCCAACACAGAATTCAGGAGTGTTCTGTGATGACGTGTCTTCTTCTGAGTGGCTGGATGATCTGTCTTCGAGCTGGGTGGTTCTGATGACTTCTGGACTGATCTGAAGGCTCTAAATTACCCTATTCTCCTATTTAAACACCCTTAAACCTAGCTTTCTCTCCACACCAAACCATTGCAATGTTATGGTGCCTCCACCTTAATTAAAATAAATTAATGGCGTCTCTGCTCTGTTGAAACCTAAGCTAAGACTTGTGCTTCTTCTTCTTCTTCCAATTCTGATTTAGATTAAAAGAGAACAACTACAACTCTTCTTCTAGAATCCCACCCAAGGCAAGTACAGTTGTTTTCCGATATGAAATTTAATTATAATCTTGACATAATTATAAATCTGAATCTGAGATTATGCCCTTTTTCTATTTATCAGATATGTTCCTCTGTTGTATTATTATTATTCTGTTTGTTCTGTATTTCTTCCTCCTTTCTTTCTTTTTGTTTGATAGCCAAGCTACCACGAGCCTGAGCCAAATCTCATAAGAGATGAACGCATAAACGCTAAATTTGGGAAGAATATTGAATGAGGCATATTTAGGCATAATTGATTTGTAACTGATTTGAGGACACAACGCATGTTGTATTTCAGGACATAAGTTGAGGCATATTGCATAAGATGATTTATGACTTGGAAAAAGAGGATTATTGTGACTTAGAACATAAAGAACATATGTTGTAAATTTAAGATCTAGACCTGGGCATATTAAATCTGATAGTCTGTCATTTGGAAGTAGGAGAATTAATTTGCACATGACTTAGGTGTAAAAATCTATATTAAGATTTGATGACTATTAAGTGTGAATACACCTAAATGGGGATTTTTGGATATGTGACATGCATTGAAATCAATGGTTATATTTGGCATAACTTATATGTGAACCCTGATTGGGGTTTTTGGGGAATATTCTGTACCATGCTAAAATTTGGGCATATGTTATATTATGAATCATGACCATGATTTAGGCATGTGAATTTAGACATAATTTATAATTGGCAAGATATGTCAATGAAACTTTAAAACTTTAAGCAATGTTTAAAATCTGTTATATTGCCAAATCTGCTACATCTGTTATATTGCCTAATCTGCTAGATCTGTTATATTGCCTAATCTGCTAGATCTGTTATATTGCCTTATCTGCTAGATCTGTTATCTGCTAAATCTGTAGAATTGGTTAATCTGTTGAAAGCTGAATAATTGTAATTTGGAGGCTCGATCTAAAATTGAGCAAAACATGTTAAAAGAACTTTGGATAATCTGCCGTAACTTGTAAAGAAGTTAAATCGGCTAAATGGACATAATTAGTCTGATATTTCTGTAATGGAATAAAGTGGCTATGACACGAGGTTAGACTCCGTTTGTGGTAGAAGCCTGCCCGGAACCAACCGGCTTAACCAGCAACTGCAAACTGCTAGTCTAATGTGAGAGGTCGTAGGCATAACTAAAATATGCTTAGACACGAAGTTAGGTCTGGCTTGTGGCGGAAGTCTGTCCGGAACCGCCCGACATATCCAGCGGCCACAAGCTACCGACCTAATGTGAGAGGTCTGTGCATTAATATTTAATTAATGCAAATCTGAGATAAATATGATGTCTAAAACGTGTTGGGTGGATAAGGTTAAACCAACTGTACTGATGAATTTAACAAACCCGTTTCATGAATCTGTAGGCCCAATACAAAGTTAGACAATCTGTAAGCCTGTTAAATCTGTACATCTGATCCGTTAGTCTGAAAACTTGTTAACTTGATTGTCTGATTTGTGAACTAGTAAGTCTGAACTCTGTATGTCTGAAACTTGTAAACAAGTTAATCTGAAATCTGTTAGTCTGGGGACACAAGGTTAGGATGGGTAATTACTTGTGTCACTTGTTATGTGGGACCCATATTAGTCAGTAACCCGTTCTGGTATCAAAACTATGACCCAACAGTAGGTAGGGTCCGGGCACGCTTACTGAACTAATTATAAGCGGTTCATTCTGATAATGGCGAGGGGTGTTGATGGTGCGTTCCAACCGGGTCATGTGCGTGCATGGATCCCGGTCTGCCTCTGAGGATGTAAGACGTCGTGACATCTATAAATAGGTCTGTTTCATTCAAAGGTTGCCACTTTAGGGAATGATACACCCTTTTGTGGGGCTGGCACAGGGTATTTATGTATTAGGGAGCCGATCGCGTGGGGTAGGATTTAGGGTACACTTAGTTATGTCTGTTCTGTGGGGTACCGTCTGTTTCTGTTGGGTGGTAACACCTGTCTGTTTCTGCGTGGTACCGTCTGTTGGGGTGGTAAAGGCCCATTTACTAGTGTACACCTAATTCTAACATTCTGTTTCCGTAGGGATTATTCTGTTTCTGTTTCTGTCTCTATTCGGGTGGTAAAGGCCCATTACTAGCATTCTGTTTCTATACTTTCTGTTCGGGTGGTAAAGGCCCAATATTAGCATTATGTTTCTGTACCTTCTATTAGGGTGGTAAAGGCCCATATTCTGTTTCTGTTTCTGTTCAGACATTAGGGTAACACCTAATCCTGTTATACTAGTATTAGTGCAGAGAAGTGAAAAGTAATATTATCCTGTTTCTTCTGTTTAACCTAAGTATATCTGTTATTCATGTTTCCTGTTATCTCTCATCCAGTTTTATTTGCATGCCATGACATTATTATCTGTTCATAATTGAAAGTCACTGGACTTGCCAGACTTTATGTCTGACCCTTGTTGTTTCGCCTCTTTTCTTCTGTTTCCCCCCAGGTTTTCAAGGAGGGAATACTCTAGCTTGATCCGGATCTTTCTTCCTGCTTGGAGTTCTTGAAGTGCTTAAAGTATGGCTTGTCTTTTTCTGGCCTCTTCGGTGGGGATTATGATTTTTAAAGTTTTGTACTCTGATGGCTTTTGAACAAGGCTGATATATATGTACTTGAGTTTTTGGTAAAGTTGTAACCAAACTGATTTCTGTCCGCTGCAATAAAGTTATAAAGTTTTTCAAGTACTATTTTTATATCTGTCTTGTAATATTCTGTTCTGTTTACTAAAATGCTCCATCAAAGTTAAGGCATTCCCTTTGTGAGTGACCTTAACGGACGTGGGGTGTTACATAATCATAAGGTGTAAACTTGCATAGGCAATAACCACAACTTACATTACATGATTCATACTCCAAACATATATATACATATACTTGCATATGTGATTTATGCAACATAACGATGGTGTGAACTTGCATCTAAACATGTAAACTAGCATATAGAATTTAACATATAACTCACACATGTCATAGCCTAACTTTAGATCAAATCTACACACATAAAATAGGGGTCATGAAACATGTAAAGTTGTTAATAATTTCATTAACCTGCATATGATCCAGATCTAAATTAACATCTAGACTTGCATACATACATATGATTTATCATATGAATTAGTTCCAACAACATAACCAAACTAGCATATGAAACATCATTATGAATTTATTATATATAAGCCAATCATAAAATTACAACATAGATGATAACATCGCAACTTTACAACATACATGACAACATCATAGAATTTACAACGTAGATGATAACATCACAAATTTACAACATAGATGATAACATGCGGTCAATAATTCACAACATAACCATATAATCTGCATCATAACTCAATCCAATTAAATTGTTAATTATTTTATTAAAGAAATCAAACTCACAAGAAGAAGGTCTTGCGTTTTGAAATCTGAGTACTGAAATTGATTAAGCTCGCCTTTGTAGTAGATTCGTTGTTGTTTAGATTAATGTTGAATAGAACTGAATTGATTAGCTTTGATTTCCCTCTAGTAGGTGGCGGCTACTCTTGGTTACAAGATGACAGCATGACGACCATAGTTTCAGTTTTTATTTTGATTTAGGGTTTGAGTCTACCCATGTTTATATAGAATTTTAATTTAATTATAGCCGTCGGATGATCTTAGGGTTAATCAAAACCATTCAGTCGGGAAAGGGTGACACCTTAGCCCTAATGACTCAGCAAGGATTCAGAAAGGACTCAGCAATGAGTCACAACATGGATCAGACTGAACTAGAAAGCTGTGTAGGCCTGCTGCTCGGCCTGGGCGCACTTGGCAGGTGCGCCAGTGCAAATTTGTACTGGCGCACTTCCCAAGTGCGCCAGTGCAATATTTTTTTCCCTCTATCTTTCCCGCCTGACTTCGTTCGTCCATATCTCCTTCATCCGTATCCGTTTTATGCAAACTCGGACTCTATCTCGACCAGAATTCTAAGACGAACACAATGGCGCAACCCATTTCCCTTAATTCTCACGTCTGAGATTAATTATTCTTTAATTTAGTTAATTCGATTATTCAAAAATTCGGGGTGTTACATGTGCCATAACAAAATCAATACATAGGAACACAACATTGCAAGATTTAAAACAACCATCATTTTTGTGAACAAGCGTCACAGTAAATAACGCTTAGTGTTTTAGTGTTCTTAACTTATACAAACATCCATTCAAATCATCACAACAATAGCAACCATACATAGGCAATCGGTGTTCATCATAAATTTTAATTTACGGTTCCTACTCAAAAATAAATAAAATTAAATGATGTTCTCACCAGTATTGCATTTTATACCGTCGATCTGCTATCGTTTCATTCCCGATGTTGTTCTCATCTACATCTGTATTAATCTACATTCCCCAAGCTTCTATTATCCACTCATTTCCCGTACCATTCTCGTGCGTCTTCCTTAACACCAATTTCGCTCCAAACTGAATTTAAAGTTCTCGCATGCTAATGTACGATATGCAATCGTGTGCGGCGCACGTGCTGTCTGCGTATGAATGTGAGTCGGAAAGGTTTAATGGAACATGGCTGAACTACAACTTCGGTGGTTGGTGAGAAACCGTGACGAGTTGGGGATAGTTCATGCGGCACCATTTTAGCTACGCATATATAATTAAATATATACATATGTGTATACAAACTACTTAGTAAAGACAAAAGGAATATTGGCAACAAATGCTCATATACTGGAAAGGAAGCTGGACTTGGCTGGGGTCAGCGACACTAGATAAAAGGCTAAACTTGTAACACGGGAGCTTGTGGCGGCTGAATAGTGCTAACTGGAGCGGTGGAAGCAGGTGCATGCAAAAGACAAAGGGGACAAGTTGAGAAGAGAGGCAAAGTGGTGTGGGTTCACAAGCTGTGGTGGTGTAGGTTGTCTATACCGACGATGTAGGTGGTGAATGGAGGAGTACGGTGGAAGGTGTACATGGCGGAAGAGACAACGGAGAGGACTGAGAAGTGAGCCGAGCTAGGTGGTGTTAGGTGGTGGACTATCTGACAGGGTAGCAGGTGGCAGTTGTTGGTTCCATGGAGGTGGCGTGAGGCTGTTAAGTGGGAAAGGTGGTGATAGTTTAATGGGGAGAGGAGACACGGGTGGAACCTGGAAATAAGGTGGCGCGGCAAATGGGAGCAACCAAAAGAACCCGATGTTATATTTAGGAGAGAAATGGTTGAGGGTGGAGTGGACGTTCGAGGTGCTTGAGCGAGGTAGGGGAGCAGTTGAGGAAAGGGGGCCATGCGTTTGTGAAGTGTCAAGTATTAAAAATGGCCAACTATCTGAGTGAGGACTACAAAAGGAAAGATAGTGACTAAGCGTTGCTTCGTAGGTGGATGCTTGGGGAAGGCGCTACAGTTTGGAGTGGGGAAACAACAGTTCTTGTGTGAGAGGAAGGGAATAGGTGTCTCAATGCGGTCTGGGTGACAGCTTGAAAAGGAAAGAGTGGTGAGTTCAAGATTGAGGAATGCTTGCGGGGGAGTATAAGAGGTGGTGGCCGACGATTTTTGCTGGAGAAGTTGTGGGGGAGATTGAAGAGGATGTCGAGTGGTTTGCTTAGAGTGAAGGTGTGCGATACAAGAGATCATAAGGGGGAGGAAGCTTGTCAGTGGAAAGCACGACTGATAAGAGAAGAAGGATAAGACGTGGAATTATTTAAAGGAGGAAAAAAGAAAGTTTTGTTTAAGAACAGAAGTTGGAGCTTTATTTTATAATGGAGGAAAGGGGGATAGGAATCAGACGAGGGGAGAACAGGTGGTACTGCTTTTGTGTTGTTGTAAGTATTTTATTTTTGTCCATCTTTGGATTCTTTGTTCATGTACTGTTCAAAATCCTTGGGGTACTGTTACAAAATACTTGAATTGATATGGTAGGATTTTTTTTAGATTTTATCAGATATTATTGCCTCCATACCTCTCTTAAAGAAGGAAAACTTGGTTCGCTTCATATGACTGGTGCACGAACGCTTCTCCAAAAAGTGAACTGACAAACGATGTTCTTTGAAAACGTTATAATTAACCGTTGTGAACCGTAAATCAAACTTCAATGGTAACGCCAAAAATGCGAATTTTATTTCCCAATTTATTTCTTATTTTAATCGCATTAATTGTGTTATAAATAGCACTGTCTTAGTGTTTTGTTTGGACAAAATTAATCGCTATTCAAATTAAAACTTATATTGGGAAATTTGTTTATACTTAATGGTTCAACTTGAAATAAATTAGTCTTACCGATATTTTACTAATAGATTCTTTGTTCAGCATAAATTATTCCTTAGTTAAATTACAAAATTTGTTTTCAAGTTGATTCTACTTTCACCGTTTCATTCCAACACAAAATTTTGTAATAACGTAATTCTGGCGAAATGTTTACCTTACTTATATTTACAAATGCAATGTTATGTTTTTTAAATAAAAGCCAACGTTCATAGTTGAACTTCAACATAATCATATATATATATCTTCTGTAAACCCAATTACAAGGTAAAAATAATTAAATTAATAACAGTAATAAATTTTGTTTCTTATAATATTAATATTAAAACAAAATGCTGAATATTCAAACCGATAAGTAAATCTCATTAAACATTTATAAATTTACAAAAGGGTTCCCACACATTATTCAAAATAGACAAATTCAAAATATAAATATTTAACTTATGTTGAATTTATATTTAAATTATATTTATTTATTTATTTTTATTTTTCGTCAAAATTTGTAGGTCGTTACAGTGGCCATACAATTTTAGTCACACATCCAATATCATGATACATTGCGGATTGTGATCATGGTAATGAAGCAATTGTTGTTCCTGGCATAACATTGAGGAATTTCAAAAAAAAAAATACGATTGTGATACAGCCAAAAAGTTGATGGATGAAGGTTTGGTCTGACTTCTCTTTACTAGGTACGACACAATCAAATGATGAAATGCTTGATTTCTTAACTGAGATCAAACACACATATATTAATCTGTGTTCGAATATCTCAAACGATGAATTTTAACTGATGAGGAAACTATTGCAAAGAAATTCTTGCTCTAATACCATATAAAGATTTGATGATACCGTGTATATTGTGTTTGTAGAATGATTTGATAAACTAACGTTGCTGAATGAAGCTGTAATCCATCGAACAATACAAGTATTTTTGTACGAGTATTTATATTACAACTGTAAACTTGGGTTATCACTACACGCCTATATACTGAGTGTTGCATAATGATATCCGAATGTAAATGAGTATTTACTCATATTCTCCTAAAATTATTATCCATTTTGATCAAGGAAGATAAAAACTTCACTATTTTCACCGACAGTTCAGGTCAGATTAAGACAAGGATATGGGTCATGCATGGGATTGAAAATATAAACATGCGTGGGTTGTAATTTAACTAGTAACAAAACTTGCATGAGTGATATGCATGGGTTTGAAAAACTTCGCTGTTTTCACCGACAGTTCAGGTTAGATAAAAACTTCACTGTTTTCACCGACACTTCACTGTTTTCTTCTAATATTATTATTAATATTATTCTTACATGGTTTCGAAAAGCTAAACATGCATGGGTTGTAATTTAACTAATAACAAAAAACAAGGATATGGGTCACATTAAGACATCTAATCTAAAAAAATACAGGTCAGATTAAACTCAAATATTTGTACCGGTATGCAAGTCCACAGATCATCCCTCAAATTTGTTATCGACTTTCCTCCATCCGCAAATGGTAAAAGGCACCATCTCCCTTGCTAGAGTACAAAATATGATGACAAATGTTTGGAATTAGTACCTATGGCTTATCCTTGTTCATTAAATTTAACTTCCAGCTTCTCATCCAATAGCATAACAAGCGATTTCAACATTGTTCTTCCTCTCTTTTTTCTAGGTTTCGTCAATGTATGATGACCTTCACTATAATTTGATTGAAGTCGGCTTGGAGTGGTATCTGATGTGGTTGAAGTTTGCTGGAAGTGTATTTGATGGACAAGGGGCTGTACTAGGTTTGTAATGTCGAAGGGGTTGTTACTGGAAGGAGGGGGTTGCATCTAGTTTGATGTATCGATGGGGATGTTACTTGAAGGAGGAGGGGGTTGCATCTGTTTTGTAGTGTGGCCAAGGTTGCTTCCGGTTTGGCAAGGGGGGCGTATTGTGTATTCAGCATGCTTTCGAGGAGATCTTCTTATAGCACTATTTAAATTCTGAAGCGAACGAGCAATTTCAAGATTGTTACCTCAGTTATCTAAATTAATATATTTCATATATATTCTAACAAATATCTATAGTATATTTAGAATCTTCTTTGTATGATTCTCTAGGATATCTTTTCATGGTTCCTTTAACATCTATGTCTATTTTGCAATAGCTATATTCGGGTTCCCTTAGCACCACACTTTTGGTTATAATATTCAATTGGTATCCAACACTAAATTTGAAGTGATAAGCTTGTTCATTTCGGTTAAAAATATATTTTTTATTACTCTGACATATATATATATATATATACATATATATATATGTATATAAACTATTGATAACTTTTATAACAATTTTCGTCGACATTGTCATCTAAAAGAGGCAAAGATGAACGCAAGTCGCTATTGTGTGTTCAAGTTATACTAAATGTATATGTTTGAAAAATAGAAGATCTTCCTTTTTTCTAACTTTTATATAAGATGTAGTCCAACAAAAGAACTAAACGCATAACTGCTAATTTAGTCGGACAGAAGATTCCAAAATAGTATTTAATAAACACGCAAGAAAAGAGCAACATATATGCCTTGGATTTTTTTATTATTTAATTGTTACTTTTTTCGAAAAGCAAATCATATCCTATTTACTGCTGACTATAACCTTATAAGGCGTTTCTTCTTGGCGATCCAATGAATTTACAACAAGGAAGAAATGTAGAGTGGTTAACGAATACCCGACAAGTATTTGCTCAATATGTTGTTCTTTTACTGGAGGAATTCAATCTAAGTCTAATTAAATTATGCATCTAAGAACTCATCGAGACTATATTAATTTTGCTTATATCAGTTTTATTTGACATTTCTAAATCTATTCACTCGTTTCCAAATGAAAACTTGAGACAGACTATAGTTTTTGACAATAAGCCTTACATAATTAAATTTTAGTGGATAAAATTTATTTAATTATTCATTTATTATTATTTCCCCCTTCATCTGGCAGTGGGTTACAACACATAATATAAAAAAATATGCAAGTGGTATAAAAAGCATCACTTGTATTAGCAGTCCAAATATTTAAGAGGATTCAGATTGGATTTACCATCAAATTTTAAGGAGATCTCCGGCGTGGATTACCGAACTCAGTGTAAAAAAACTGTTTGATTAGCAGTACAAATATTTATCTTTATGATCAAACTTGGATATCCTCATAACAGTACCATAGATTTTGCGTCGTAATTACATGACACATAGTTCAATATTGCATCTCATGACACATAGTTCAATGTTGCGTTGTAATTACATGACACATAGGTTACTATAATTAATATGATATAACATGTCATATTGGAGCTATAAAAATTTGATTTTATTCGAACAAAAGGTTATAGTAAAATATGGGAAAATAAAATAAGATTGACATTAAAAAATTGTATTTGTTAAGATCCAGAAAAAGGAAGGAGTAAAATAAAGATAAGAAGAAGAGATGCAAACACTGTTTCAAATCTCGCAAATATCGCCCGAGATCTCCTCCGAGATCTCGTTTTGGGGTCCTTCCGAAACAAAACGGCAAGTATCACTCTAAATCTCCTTTCGAATATATCACTCGAGATATTGCAATATCGAACGATATATCAACCGAGATGAAATACTGGAATATCGTCCGAGATCTTAGTTTTTTTTTTTAAAATTTAAATCTGTGCATGAACTAGAACAATAATTCCAATTTAATGTTTTATGTCTAACAATATTTCGGCTTTAAGCATATTACGATTTAGAGTATGAATGATCTATCACAAAATAAAGAATAATAAAGTTATTTTGCAATTCAAGTTTAAGTTGTTATGTTTTTAATAACATTCATAAAAATCATTTTGTAAAAAGTGTCATTTTTTGACATATCATGTACCCCGAGATTGTTTTGATATGAACATTCAGACCCGAGATGGAAATCCGAGATGAACTCCCGAGTTAGACTCATCTCGTCCGAGATCTCCCCCGATACGAGATCAAGTCTATGAAATCCCCGAGACGAAACACGACCGATGTCCGAGATTTAAAACTTTGGATGCAAGTTTAAGAACAAAATTCATGGGAGGTCATATTTGTTGAAATTGATGATTCAAATATTTGTAGAGAAGGAAAGAAATTAGATTGATTGTCAATCAATTAACTGGCTCGTATACGGAAAGATATAAGAGGAAGTTTTCTTTTTGAAAGAAAAATAACTGGCCAATCAATCAATTAATAAAGAATCAATTTACTCAGGGAAAGAGATTGAGACCGTGACTGCGCCAACCATTTATGCTCCAATCAAATCAAGGAAGATTATATTTATTTTTCTTCATGTCCAAGTAATCTAGAAACTTCTCTCCTTTATCTCCAAGAAATCCCTCTATATAAATATGGGTCATGTTATTGTATGAATGCAAGCAATCCACCATTAACCTTCTCTCTATTGTAGTCTTATGTACTCATTTCTTCATTGAGAAATAAAAAAAATTGTTGGGTCCATGGATGTAGGCAAAGCCGAACCACATTAAATTGGTGTGTTCTTTCCTCTATTTTCTGTTTTTGTTCTCTCTATAATTTGTGCCACTTAATTTTATTTTATTTTTGGCATTATTGAAATAGTTGACAGACTAGATCATTGGGTTCATTCATTTTCCGCTGGCCAAATCTATGATTTTGCACTGCATATTGGTATCAGAGCGAGGTTATCCTGTTCAAATACTTTTTCAACCATGTCAAATTCCGCAAAGAATAACGGTGGTAGAAGCGCTACAAATTATAGAGTTGCTAGATTTGATGGAAAGGGGGATTTTGGCACATTGATGTTAGAGGTTTCTTTCTTATGCTTGAGGAAGAATGAAGCAAGATCAAATTATTGAAGGTGGGTACTTCGAATAATCCTTCAGATATGATGACCAAGTCACTTCCAAAGGACAAGTTTAAGCATTGCTCAAACTTGATCAGTTTGCTTCCTGTTACTTGAGCGCCATGGGGCGGGCCCAACAACTTCTATGTTGATTGTTGAAGATGGGATGATGAAGAAAGATTGTCATATTTGAATCCAAGTGGAGTGTTGAAATTAGTGATTCAAATATCTGTAGAGAAGGAAAGAAATTGATTGATTGTCAATCAATTAATTGGCTCGTATATGGAAAGATATAAGAGGAAGTTTTCTTTTTGGAAGAAAAATAACAGGCCAATCAATCAATTAATAAAGAATCAATTTACTCAGGTAAAGAGATTAAGACCGTGACTGTGCCAACCATTTATGCTCCAATCAAATCAAGGAAGATATTATACTTATTTTCTTCATTCCCAAGTAATCTAGAAACTTCTTTTCTTTATCTCCAAGAAATTCCTCAATATAAATAGGGGTCATCTTATTGTATGAATGCAAGCAATCCACCATTAATCTTCTCTCTCTTGTAATCTTATGTACTCATTTCTTCATTGAGAAATAAAAAAAATTGTTGGGTCCATGGACGTAGGCAAAGCCGAACCACATTAAATTGGTGTGTTCTTTTTATTTTCTGTTTTTGTTCTCTCTATAATTTGTGCCACTTGATTTTATTCTATTTTTGGCATTGTTGAAATAGTAGACAGACTTGATCATTGGGTTTATTCGTTTTCCGCTGCCAAATCTCTAATTTTGCACTACAATTTTATGTTGATCAGGTCCTTTTATGAGTTTTGTGAAGTTTTTTGGCTCCGCACAAATGTGTGATCTTTTTTGTCAATATATTACTGTAATTGACTTGTTCCTTTGTGTGATATACTAGTCAATATATTACCTCAACACATCATACCAAAAGGGAAAAAATAAGGCTAAAGTAAAAAAGCATGTAGTAAATATGTATATGTAACTTGAACACCTCTCCTTCGCGAAGCACCATCTTCCTCGTCGATAATACAAAATCAATCTTCTTCTGCTATGTGGTCGACCTATAAAAAACATAATGATTTACAAAGGATGAGAATATCACACTAAATACAACAGTACTTTGTAACAACCATGTACAAAATAAAACAGACATGCAAAGACCACGTACGATAGAAAATAAAATTATTTTGATACACGCTGAGATGTAAATCTTAGATCAGATTATTATTTTTATCATCTAACAACACTTTTATGGTATATATGAACATACATAAAACAAAAAATCAACAAAATATGCTTATAACATACCAAAATACCATTACAACCCTCATTTATGTATTGTTTTCATCCTCATTATCTATGTCTCTATCACCAAGTTGTGACTCATCCAATGGTTTACTAGTTAATTCTTCATCTTTGTTGTACTTTTCCAATTCATGAAACCCTCTAGAGGGCGCTCTCAACACAACATTCCATTTGAAGAGCTACCTTCTCTAGAGAAGAAAACTTGAACCGCTTGGGTTGCTAAGATAAACTGGTCACTTGCAAACTGATTTCGAAACTGATGCTAATTGACCAATGTAAATCCATCTTCAACTTTGACTCCACGATACATATTTGCCTAATCACATTTAAACAAGGAAACTCGAAATTGAAGATAATCCAATAAGAAAATCTCACGCAAGACCTTATAATATACTTTTTCAATAGACCCATCTACACAAACAGTACTTGCCTCAATGGAAACACCACTATTTTGTGTAGCTTTATCAAAGTCTTTCGTATGAAAATATCGACCATTAACAATATAGCCAGAATAAAAAAAAAATGCGTACGGGGTCCATACGATAGCCATTTTATTATGTTGCTGACATTGGATATACGTCTATCATCTCTAACTTGGACAAGTATAATATATTAAATAAAGATTTATGTTGATCTATTCCTTTCAACATTAATACTTTTTAAAGATATAAATATCATCCTTTTTTTCAAACCAAAAACTAAAAGTCTCCGACTGCAATTTTGACAGATCCAAATCGTCTCGTGTATGATGAGGATGCAAACATTTTAGCTCCTCTTTGTGCATTCTGCATACATAAATGTAATTAAAGATCTAATTTATTTTGTAGATTATAGTTAAGTTGGACTTATACTTACTCTATATACGGCCCTACTTCTTCCGTATTAAACAAAACATATCGATGAGCAACACTAATCACTTCCTCATCGTCTGTAATAGGTTTTCCTTTGGAAATAGGATGCCCCTCAAGTATAAAATCATTTTGTTCCACTTCATTTTGGTTTTTCCTCTGTCCAATCTGTAATGCATCTTTAATATATCCTGAACAATATTTCAAACATTCTTCGACAACATAGCGCTCAGCAATGCACCCTTCAGGCCATGCTTGATTTTTAACATACCCTTTTAATATTTTCATATACCTATAACCAAAATGCATAAAAAAGTTACTTCCATAACTATACACACTTTTAACCATCAAGTATTATAATAAATATTACCTCTCAAATGGATACATCCATCGATATTGGACTGGCCCACAAATTCTTGCTTCTTTCTTTAAATGTATTGTTAAGTGAGTCATGATACCGAAAAAGGGAGGGGAAGAACTTCTCTAGATCACATAGTGTTAATGCAACTTGGTACTCCATTAATTCTAGTTTATCCCTATCAAGCACTCTTAGGCATATGCCATTATAAAATTAACTAGTCATAGTAGTGCATTCCTAATCCCTGTAGGTAGAAGTCCTCTTAATGCAACAGACAATAGTTGCTGCATCAAAACATGATAATCATGAGACTTAAAGTTTGAAATCTTGTCTTCTTTTGCAAAACATTTTCTACATCCATCAGGCACTTTCAAGTTCTTCATTCTACTATAAAATATCTCTTTTTCTTGATCAGATAAGGTGCACGGTGAGGCTGAGAGCAATACTTTTTTTCCAATGTCTATAGGATGCAATTTTTTTCTAATTCCCATTGCTTATAGATTTTGGCGTGATTTGAGACCATCTTTTGATTTTCCTTTGATATCAAGCAATGTACCAATAATACTTTCACTAATATTTTTCTCAATACGCATCACCTCTAGATTATGCCGCAAATGAAGTGCCTAAAATTGACAAAACACAAATAATTAAGTACTAAGTAGCAAACATGAATAGAAAACAAAAAGCATTGTTTCTAGTTAAATTTTACCATCCAATAAGGAAAGTCAAAGAAAACGGACCTCTTCTTCCGTATTTTACATCATTTTTTCATCATAGTTTTCCTTTTCCTTTACCTTCCACCTTTCTCTTCCTCTCTTAAATCCCCCCCCCCCCAATCATTAGTAATATCTTGAACAGCATCAAAGATTTGAACACCAGTTTGTATCTGAGGCCTTTGTCCATTCTCTATGGTTCCATCATATAAGTTCTTCTATTGACGATGCTCATGGTTAGGTTCAAGAATCGTCTATGACCCATGTATGCACACTTTTTATTAAATGGTAGCCATTCTGAGCAGGTATTGACACCACAAATAGGACATGCTCTCTTACCATTTACTGTGCAACCAGCTAAATTTCCATAAGTTGGAAAATCATTGGTTTTCCACATAAGAATAACATGTAATCTAAATTCACTACGATTGTAAGCATCGTACACATTCACCCCTTTATCCCACAATTTTTTTAAATCTTCAATATGTGGTTGTAAGTATACATCAATGTCATTTCCTAGTTGTCGTGGCCCAGGAATTAATAAAGATAGCATCATATTATCTTTGTGCATACAAAGCCATAGAGGAAAGTTGTAAGCAACAAGAAACACTGGCCAACAACTAAATCCACAATTCCAATCCCAAAAAGGATTAAAGCCATCAGATGCAAGGCCAAGCCTTAAATTTCATGGATCGGAAGCAAAATAAAGATACATATTATCAATCGTAGCCCATTGAGAAGAATCCACTGGATGACTTAATTTACCATCTTCATTCTTATGACTGTTGTGTCGTCTTAGTTGTTCTGATGTTTCTGAGGATGCAAACATTATTTTCAATCTTGGTATTAGTGGGAAGTATCTCAAAACCTTCATAGGTATTTTGGTTTGCTTCCCATCTTTGGCAGTCTTGTTTTTTTTTTCCAGCGAGACTTACCACACTTAGGACAGAAATCACTATTTGCAAGGTCTTTTCTAAATAAACAACAATCATTTACACATGCATTTATCTGCTTATAGCCTAAACCAAATGACTTGAGCAACTTCTTTGTTGCATATGTAGAATCGGGAAGCACGTTTTCTTTAGGCAACATAACCTTAAGAAGTTTAAGAAGCTCTGTAAAAATTGTGTCCGGTATACCATTTTGCGCTTTGTGCTTGAAAAGAAGTACTATAGCTGACAACTTTGTGTGGCTTGCACCGCCAGGACACAAAGGAATTTCGATATTCCCCATCGTTTCTTTAATACCTTCCTCGTGTCTTTCTTCAACATTGGCTTCTACCTCCTCATCATAAATTTGCGCAACAACATACATTCTATAAGTATCGGCCTCACTTTTATTTTGTGATGGTCGTTTTTCTCCATGAAAAATCCATACATCATAGGTTGGGTCCATTCCAAAAAAAATCAAGTGTGGCACAACATCCCTTGGTGTTTGCCAAATTAGATTCCTGTAATTACGAAATGGGCATCTAATTTTTTCCGGATTTCCTTCACTTGCAGCATGCCCATATACAAAATTTTCAACAGCTTGCTTATATTCGCTTGTCATTCGACAAAACAAAAAATGTATTAAATATCATTCTTAAATACTTATAGTGTGATGCTAGGGAACCTCGTTTTCTTCTTGCTAATACCATAAATTTTTTATACTACATGCTCCCTAACACCAAACTCATTCTTAAATACTTATATTTATTTATACTGGTTAGGAAATACATAAAATTTATTGTGCTTATTATTTTTATTCGTAGTATTAGTAAGAAAAAAATGATGTGCCCTTAGCATCACACTACTTATAACTATGGAAGTATTAGCCAAAATGGTGAAACCTTGGTAGATTAAGCCATGCTTTATCCATCTTGGTAAAACACCTCTAATTTTCAGGCCTACTGAAAAGAATTATGCTCAACATTATTGTACAGCTTGGTTATATGCAGCCATCTTAGTAGATTAACCCTCTTACATGGAACAAATATTAACTTATATATTTGTTAAAATTTTATATCTCAAACGATCATAAATGGTTCAACAGTTCATTAATGAATTGGTTAAACTTAGTAATGAAGTTGATAGTACTCTGAAATTCAATGTGCTATTATTTATGTATAAGACTCAAAAGTGAACAAGCTCGTCAGAAGCATTCCAACAAAGACCACAACGGAAAGCCTACACATCTAAGTCAAATTTAATCATTGTTATATCATTTGTAGTGTTAAGTTCCAGTCTCATGCTACTACTTAAAACCTAAAATATTTTTCTCCTAAATTTGGAATTTATAAATAACACATCAGCTCTAGCTCCATGCCTACGCTCTTAATTGACATACAATTATTTTATGTACCATAATTGTTGGAACACCAAAGAATGCATATACTTATATTTGTTTGAAAATTGAAATAGTCACATGACATATCAATGGGGATCTTTTTGTAAGGGGTGATCAATCCCTTTCAGTGGAAAAACCTCAATAGGATCTTGCAATGATGTGATAGAACAAACAGCTTGAAATGAATATCAATCTCAGATCACAGAAAAAATAAAGGCAACAGAGAACACACAAATTTATAGTGGTTCCATAATCGCGAGATAGTGTACGTCCACTTCAATGGGGAAGAAATTTTATTAATATTCAAGAGATACAAAGTTTTTAAAGTAGAGCAAAAGAAATGAAGAATACAAATGTTCTCACATAACATGTCATAACATCCTCTATGCCTTTCCTTATATAGAGGAAAACGTTTCTTGGGGATGAATTAATTAGATTTATGTAAATAAATCAAATCATGGAAGGCTAATATTCCCATTAATTTGATTGTCATATGATTGATTGATGACTTTCTATTTTCTCCATCCATCAATCCCTTTTTCAATTTTAATTTCTTTCCATTTCTTTTTCAAGAAACATGGCAACAAATTAGATGGCGAATATCTCCAATATCCCCTATTCATTAATATTCCTTCCATTTCTTTCCATTTATTACTTGTACAAAACGGGTAACGATATTACCACGAATATCTCCAAAAATCTAATTGATATTTGGAAATATTGTATCACCAAATTCCAATACTTTTTTCCTTAGTACAATCAAGGGAAAAGAAAAGAAAAAATAGATATGCTGATAAAAGGTTGCAGTATCCAAACCCAAATTAAAAGTTGGGCGTTGTTTTGATTATGGTTAAAACACATGGTTTGTCGACCATTTCATATATATTTATGATTGGATCTTAGATGTATAATAAAAAAATTTAAAATGAACAATGATTAAAAGATGGTGTGTGTTATTTGCTACAGGAGGTTATACTATTGTAAATAAATATCTTTTATTAAACAATAATTTAGTATAAAGATTTTCTCAACTCAGGCAGAAAGTTTTATTAAGGGACAAGGTCACACGCAACAACTCTCATAGTAGCTGTTATCAATCACTAATCACACAGCAATATCACATTAGTTATTATCGATTGCTAATCACCACATTAATACTATACTAGTGGTTTAATCAGCCATTGACACCTCATTAAAGTGCCAGACGCTATCATCTATAGTAATGAGAAAGATTCGACCATAACATCTCATACCGCTTGTTTAATTCAAGTATTTTCCATAAGCTAATCTCACTAATTACAGAAAATACATGTAAATATGAACTGCTCTTAAGGATTTACAGATCCAGGACCAAACACCAAAATAGAATATAAAACTTAAGCATTGAATACTTCCTAAAAGCAATCATAAGAATTTAGTCAAGGCATCACATAATAAAATTAAAGTATTCGTTGATGGATTAGTAAATAGTACTAAAAAAATCGATTCCATGAGTTGTATAATATTAAACGGAGCGTTGATTAGAAAGTATTTAAGCAATCGATAATGCTAAGTTGATTACTACTACTTTCCTATTAAAGAACTAAATCTCCCATAATATTTATATAAATCCTCTCTTACGTGTGAAATGACTTTTTATGTCTAATGTGTATAGATTATACTAATAAAAGTTCAATTATTACAAAGTTGTAACACCCCGTATTTTCTGTGAATATTAAAGTAACAAATTAAAGAATACTTAATCTTAAAAGTTATAACTAATTAAAACGGGTTACGCCATTGCGTTCGTCTCGGATTTCTGCTTGAGATAGAGTCCGAGTTTCCGTAAATCGGACTTCGTATGAGGAAGTTATGGGCCTCGGAAGATTACAAGAATTTAGTGACTTAAATGATTAGTTAACCAGCCAAGAAAAATAATTCAAAAACATTCGAAATCGAAGGAGCGGGCTGGGTGAGAAATTTCCCGCCCAGGGGTGTCGACCCCCTAAGGGAGGTCGACATAGGTGTCGACCCCCTAGGGGAGGAGTCGACCCCTTTTTGGATTCGAGCCCAAACGGGCTGGTTGCTTCGTATGACGTGTTTTGATGCGTTGGACGGACCTGATGGCTTTTGTGGCGATCTAAAGACTCTAAAACACTCTCTACACCTATAAATTAGTGCCTAGACCTAACCTAATCCATAACAATTCCTTCTGACGCCTCTATGTTGCTGAACTCTCAATCCTCTTAGCCGCGACCTCTAAAAACCTAAATCATATGAGAAGATCTTCATCAACAATCAACCTTGGAGATGAATCAACATCTGCACACCTATTTTCTCCTAATCTAAGCACTGTAAGTTCAAGTTACTTTCAGATGTGAATTCTCAATTGAAATTCTTGGCATGTAACAATCTAAATCCAAGCTATACCTGATTAAGAGATAATCCTTTCATAATTATCAAATCTATTTTATCAGATTTGTGCCTGCGATGTTACTCAAATCTATTTTATCAAATTTGTGCCTGCGATGTTATTGAAATCTATTTTATCAGATTTGTGCCTGCGATGTTATTCAAATCTATTTTATCAGATTTGTGTCTGCGATGTTATTTAAATCTATTTTATCAGTTTTGTACCTGCGATGTTATTCAAATCTATTTTATCAGATTTGTGCCTGCGATGTTATTCAAATCTAATCTATCAGATTTATGCCTGCAATGTAATTTTATTCAGATCTATACTTCTTTTATGTTCCTGATATTTCTATTATCAAATCTAGCGTCGTATGGCTATTTTATACCTAATATTTTATGTTTCCTCTTCTTCCCCTTTTATTATGGATCTAGGTTGTCTCGAACCTGGACGAAATCTTGTTATATATACGATTGGAATGCGGGGGAATTGGGCCTAATCTGTTTTATATACTATTGGGCGTAACTTGTAATTGAGATTTGGGCGTAACTTGTAATTGAGATTTGGTTATAACTTGTAATTGATATTGGGGCATTATTATCATTATAACTACAAGTTTGGGTTAATTGGCATATAAATCAAGTTTTGGGGGCATAATTGTTGTTGTTGCGAACTTGGGGTAAATTGAAATATTAAATCTAGATTGGGCGTAAACTGTAAATTGGGATATTAATCTAGATTGATCATAACTATTAGTTGGGACGCCAAGCATAATGTATATTGTGATTTTGGGGCATGACTATTATTGCGAATTTGGGAAGATTGGGTGTAACCTATTTTGAGTAATAACTTGAATTTGAATTTGTGGGGCATAACTTGTAATTAGCTTTGTTAGGGTATAACTTGAGAATTGAAACATGACTAGTTTTGTGAATTTGGGATGATTAGCATATAAAATCTACACTTGGACATGTATGGCAAATATGCTAAAAGATAAACACGCCTAACCCGAGGTTAGATTGAGTTGTGGTGTAAAATTGCCCGGAACCGCCCGGCAAATCCAGTAACTGCAACAACGCCTATCTATTGTGAGAGGTTAGTGCATCATGCCCAAGAAAAACCCGAGGTTAGATTGAGTTGTGGTGTAAAACTACCCGGAACCGCCCGACACATCCAGTAACCGCAACAACACAGATCTAATGTGAGAGGTTGGTGCATTAATAAATCAATTAATGCTAATGAACATGACATGTTAAGAATGGTAGGGTTAAGTTAACTAAGGAAACACTTAACCAATATATAACATGATGTATGATAGGGTTAACTAACACAAGAGGGCAACACTTAACCAATATAACATGATGAACGAGTGGGGTTAAGTTAATAGAAAACACTTAACCAATACAACATGATGTGTGGGTGGGTTAAGTTAACATGAATGGAAAACACTTAACCAATATTACATGAACGAAGCGGATAGGGTTAAGGAAAGCTTAACCAATAATACATATTGACTTGATCTTTGGGAGGGTTAAGTACATCTCGTGTAGGTGGGTAATATTTGTATATATAGGCCCACAAACTTAACCAGTAGGAAACCCTAGTAACGGGGACCCATTTCAGCAGTAACCCACATAGATGTATCATGGTACCCTGAAGTAGGCAGGGTGGGGCACGATTACTGGGATGATTATAAGTGGTCAAAATAGCGGCAGGGGGTACGTCAGTGTAGGTTCCGACGGTTTACGGGCGTGCACGTATCCGGAGTGGGAAAAAGCAAGCACTGGGTACCGGTAGTTACACACTGTGCATCTTGAATCGTGTCGGGTTGCTATCATAAGGATTGGTACACCTTATGGTGGGACCAGCACAGGGTAACTACACGCAAGAGAGGGCCGATTGGCACAGACACAAGGAAAATTAATACGAGTAAGGAGCCGATCGATAGGGTAGTAAGGGTACATCTAACATCTTCATGACAATTAGGTTGGTTGAGGTAAGATCCTCAAACTAGATGTACAACTGAAGGCTACCACAATTTCGGGGTTGGGATCACCTTATTATATAACACAGGATACTAGTTGGGACACTAGTAGGGAATACAAACCATTCTATAAAAGACACTAGTTAGGATACTAGTTAGTTGGTGCAGAGATATAAAAATTAGAATAACAAGGTAGTAGCGAAGCAGAGAAAGAGTAGAAGCGCATTCGGTTTATCTTGCCTTATCATATCTTATGCTAATCTTATGTTATCTTGTTATCCTTGTTATCACAGTATTGTCTTATATTCAATTTATTCATGTCATGTTACTTTTACCTGTTTACATACTGAAAGTCACTGGACTTACCAGGCTTTATGTCTGACCCGTTTTCTTTCGTCTTCTTTTCTACCGTTCCCCCCCCCCCAAGGTAGTCATGGAGGGAATAACTCAACTTAGTTTGGACTGTTTCTCTTTCAAATCTAGGAGATTATGTGATGTATGTCTTGGAACCTCTTATCTTTGGTTATGGCTATGGTTGCACTTTAATTTGGGAACTTATGCTACTTTGCTATGTTTTATGCTTCTTATATACTTGGAAGTTTTTGAATCAAGGCAGAAGTTTTATATAATACTTTTAAGTATGATTGAGTCAATTGTTGTAAAAGCTTGATTGAACTATATTGCTTATAAAACGACTTTGCTTTCCGCTGCTTTATTTGTCTATCTTTTAATTTATCTGCATCTTTTACCTAAAACGCTCCACCGAAGTTAATGCATTCCCTTTGTGAGTGACATTATTGAACGTGGGGTGTTACAAAAGCTAACTTGACAAATTAAATTAATTAAACACTCTTAGCACCCCCAAACAGTGCAACACCTCTATCGTCCTTCTAATTTGGCTTAAATGGAGTGCATAAGAGGTTCCATGAAGTTGTGGACGGTGTTGTTGTCAAAATAAAGACTCATGCTCTTATTTTCCCTATCTCTTTTTTTGGGGGGGGAGGGCTTTCTTGGTTAACCAAATTTGCCATATTGCTTAAGAATATACAAACAAGACATTTAGGAGTTGACCACTTTAAATGCATGTACATTTCTAGAGGTTCAGTGTTAGGTCCAAATATGAGAAGTCCATGAACTCTGGCTGAAGTAATAACAAAAAATGATAATCTGTATAGACTGTAAAGTTATGTGATGTAAAACGTGCATGAGCTAGATATATACCTAAATGTTGTATCTCTAAGATAATATAAGCATGTGGATTGTGGAACCTAGTGTTCTATACTTCTAAATGATTCCCTTTTAATCCAAAGAGGACTAATCAAGGCAGTTTTAAAAGGCATTAGAACCATTGGATAGTACCTGGATGGTTATACTCCCCCACTTAGAACTCTATTGTCAAACATATATTGTAATGACCCGCATTTGCAGAGGTATTATAATTAATTAATTTAATTATATAAATAGTGATATAGTGAATTAAATGGTGGTTTAATTAAATAATGGTGAATAATTAATTTAAAATAATAAATTTAATAATATATTAAATTCTGAAATAATCAGAATTGGCTGAAATGGCGATATGGTGTGAATTGGATCATCTGTGATATTTAATTCAGTTTGGAATTGAATTTGAATAACGAATATATTATATAGATGACAGTTTGAACGTATAAATTATATTATAATTAAAATCGAGCTCGAAATGGCGCTGCAGTTCGTAAATTGGCGATTCGAACTTCAACTGAATGTGCAGGATTCGTTTTAAGCCGGATTTCTGTGAAACAAGAAACGAGTGGAGATGGTGGAGTATTTCTTTCTAGTGGAAGAGAAAAATTGGGATTTCGTCGTGTAGATTTTGATTTACGTCCATATCAAATTTTAGAAAAGTTGCTGTGGAATTCCTTTATAATTTATAAAGGAATTATTTATATTTTTAAAAGGAATTTCAATATAAATCGAATATCAGGTTGACCCAGATTTGAAAATCAAGTTAGAAATCCATATAGGAATATTCTGAAGCTGTACGGCATCCCACTGTGAATATAGACGATAATATTTAATTTTAAATATTTAATTTAATTATATTTAAATATATTTATATATTTAAATAGGCTATTTAGTGTTTTAAAAATAGCCACTTTTGCAAACGAAGTCGGAATTCGACGAAACTAATTTTGTTGGATCCGCAATATTAAATAGTTGTTAGATTTCCAGTTTCATGATTTTTAGAGTCACTGTGTGGCCGTATGGATTTTTAGAGTGAGAAACAGTCAGTATTTCGATGGTTAAAAATATGCTGTGTGAGCATACGAAGTCGGAATTCGACGAAACCCGTTTCGTTGGGACCGTAATATCGAATTCTAGCTACGTGTCCAGTTTGGTGATTTTTGGGTGTCGTGTGTGATCACATGGATTTTTAGAAGGTGAAAACAAATATAAAATGGTGAAAATAAATAACTAAAAATATCCTCTTCTATTTCTGGTCCTAAACCAGGCCACGTTCACCTCATTCTCGGCCACAAATGATACCAACCCCCACACACAATATATATATCCGCAAATGTGTTTACAGTAAGAAATTTCCCAGAAGAAAAATCAAAGGAGAATTCAAAACAAAGTTACAAATCACAATATACATATAATTGAATTTCTGTTGAGTTGCTCTTCAATCCGGTGAAGTGTTGTAGAGCTCGACATCCATTTTCGGATACTGGAAAACCAACAAAAAAGCTAGGGCTACAGGTCGATATCATCACGGGGTCGCCGGAGGTGGAGCTGAGGTTGGAGACAAGTCGGAGAGGGGATGGCGCAACCACCACCAGTGGTGCGATCGGTTCCAGTCATCCACAGCCGGAGTTATTTCTGGTGAAAGGGGCTCCGTTCCTTTTGGTGCTGACGTCGTTCTGGGTGGTTATGGAGGGAGTTGATGGTATCAATCAGTAGAGGAGGGTGAGGGTTTGAATTGAACGGAGTTGGGCGAAGTTCGATGGTCTGTAGAGCCGCCGACGATCGATCAAGGGAAGGGATTTGGGGGTCTGTAGCTATCGGGGTAAAATGGGAAAGAAGGGTCTATGGTTCGGGTTCATATAGTAGGGAATGGGCTAACGAGCTGAGGTGAGGCCCATTTAAATAAAAACCCTTGTTTTTATTTGTGTAAGTATTACAAAATATATATACAAACTTCGAGTGACCGTAACTTGTTCACACGTGATCGAAACTCAGCGAAACAAGATCCGATGGGATCGTATGGACGGACACTACAACATGGAACTGACTGGGAGTGAATCTGTGCTCGTTACAATTTATGGCAAAATAAATTATTCGTCGAAATCAAAGAATGCAAACCGATTATTTAACGGTTAACGCGCCAATGTGAGTAAATCTCACTAACTCTGAACAGTTTATAATTTCATGTTGTATTTTTAGAACTGTTAAATATTGGCTGATTGACTGTGTGTTGACTATTTGATTGAACTGCTAGTCAGTTAGTTGAATTTCTATATTGATTCTGTTTAACAGAATATATCATATGGAACTGAAAGTGATGTTGATTTTATTGTGTAACATCTGTGGATGCAGGGAAACAGGTTGGAGGAATCCAACTGGATTCCTCAACAGTTATTTTATTTTTTTTCATATATTTTGATATATGATGCGATATATAATCTGTTGTCGATTATATGTGTTTAAACGATATTGGTCATCGTGATTTGATGTGTTATATACCATAACATACCGGAATGGTGAAAAGGGAATTTTCAAAATGAATATTGAAAATAGATTATTTATAAAATCAAAGGATTTTATAAAAGAGATAATATTTATAACAATCAAAGGAGATTTTATAAAAAGGAAAATTGTTTATAACCAAATAGGATGTTATAAAAAGGAAAACGTTATAAAAAGGAAAACGTTACTAAAAGGGAAATCATTTGTAAAGTGAAGAACCGGTACTAAAAGTAAATCTTTATAAATGAATAGTTTATTCGAAAAGGAGTTAATCGAATTTAGTTATTCGAATAGAGTAAAATCGAATATGGTATTCGAAGGGAGTCAATCGAATAAGGTATTCAAAAGTTAGTAAATCGAATATGTTATTCGAAAAGGGGTTAGTCGAGTCGAGTTAGCTGAATAGAGTTAATCGAATATTTGTTATTCGAATAAGAGTTAACCAGATAGAATTAATCGAATAGAGTTAAAATAAAGGAGTTAATCGAATATTAGTTATTCAAAGAAGGGTTAAATAGAGTTATCGAATATTAGTTATTCGAATAGAGTTAAATAGAATTAAAGGAATAAATCGAATATAGTTTATTCGAATAGAATTAAAGGAATAAATCGAATATAGTTTATTCGTATAGAATTAAAGGAATAAATCGAATATAGTTTGTTCGAACGGAATTAAAGGAGTTAATCGAATTTGGTTTATTCGAATAGAGTTAATGCAGTTATCGACTAGAGTTAAATCCAATAGAGTTAATCCAATAGTGTTAATCCAAAGGAGTTAATCGAATAGAGTTAAGTGAAAAGAGTTAATCGAATATAGTTATTCGAAAGAAAGGTTAAGTAAGGAAGTTAGTTAAAGAAATTTAAAGTGAACTTTGCCTATTTCAAGGTTAGAAATGTTGTTCAGTTAAGGTCTGAGAGGTAGTATTACCCCAACTTGATTGACTTCATTTTTAACTAAGGAATGGTTGAGGTTCGATAGTGAAGGTTGATTAAAGGAATTTAGTTAATAAGCGTAATGGTTTGAGTTGGCATCGCGATGGTTTGTTTAAACATCTGTCTAAGTCCAATGAAGGAGTTTTGGAAATGTTTTCCAAACAAGAATCAGAAATTTTTCTAATACAGAAAACAAGAAATGGAAATGTTCCCAATATAAATAACGTATATTTTCTAAATTTAGAAAATAGCAAATGTTGAATATAGGGAAACAGGATATGTAAAATGAACTAAAGAGATTAATGTTAAATGATGTTTGTTCGATATAATTTCCATCTGGAAAATATATCGTTGTTTGCACACTTGTTTTTCTTTGATAGTTAACTCACAGACTATCGAAGTTTTGACCATTTTAACGTTGTTAATATGGAGAGACCGGTTGGATTATTATCCAAAGAACCACTCTGTATTGGCATAAGCCTTGCGAATCATATATGCCAAAGATAATTGAAGACGGAGTAAAGTGCAAGGGCTATTGTATAAGTCATAGATAACAGTGCCTAAGATGGATGTACTGAATAGTGCCTTCGGTTCATCCTGTTCCTAGATGATTTGTATGGATGAATGTCTGACAGAGTATTTCTAAAAAGGTCGCGTACATTGATTTCTTCAACCGTACCAAGAGTGGAAGCGAAGAAGGAAACTTCTTTTAGCTGACACGTAATGTACTGTTGTAGACGTCAATCGGTGATTTGATGGATTTGACGATGTGACATTCGAAGTGAATCTGGTGTGATGATAAAGCGTAGCTTCTAGCCTCACATCCGGTAAATGACAGAAATCGGGCAGGCAGCATGGCTAAGTCGGTCGCTGATCCATTGTTGATGCCGTCCCATTCGGGAAACGGTTGCTGATCCCAACTGTTGGTGATATACATTCGATACACTCAAGTGAAATGAGTGGTCGGTAATGTGTGGCCGGGTTGCAAGATGTTCTTGTTGAACCCAGTGTATACCTTTCTAGAGGTACACTAGCGAAAGGTGGTTCCATACCTTGTCATAGTTGGAAATCCATTACCCAATACGTGCTTGTGGTTTTGATTGTATGCTATATATGTAGAACGTGAGATGAAAGCGTTTCTGCTAGATGATTATTATATTGTGGTTGATAGACATTATTATAATATCAAAAGGTTTTTGATATAAAGATAATTTGGATTCTCATAAGCGAAAAACACGTTCCGTTATACGGCGTGGTCTTATGAGATATCGTTTACTTGTTCAAACTGTTTTAAACTGTTTTACTCATACCAGTCCCATGACTGACCCGGAGTTTATTTTGTTGTTTTCCCTAAACTCTTGGGTGCCCAATTTTGTACGGGCAGTCAAGTAGTCAGGATTTACAGATATACTGGAAGAGCTTGGAGCAGGAGGCTTCAAGATTATATAGCTATAGTTTTTTTCCGCTGTGTTGTAAGTGCTGTACTTTGATAATGAGCTATATTCAAGTACAGATGTATATTTCAAGTTATGTTATATATATTATATGTTATTCGTTCCGCTTTGAGGTTCGTGTTACTCTGATGTTGTGTTCTTCTTCTTCTTTTATTATAAGTTTCTATCTTATCTTTCCTTACCCTCTAATTTCTTTCATTAATTACCGGGATTTTTTCGATGTTTAGTTATCGACATTGAGTTTATGTCGATAACCAAAGTTGTCAAAAATTCGGGTCATTACATATATGCACAAGTGGCTCTTACCTTCGTTGCAATTTCATAATATGTCTTATATTATATAATTGCCTCCATCTAGTCATGCTTATGACACAATCTCCTTTATTTAATTTCCATTAAAGCTACACCAAAACCACACCTACGTCATGAAAACTAACAAAACATCCATCATCAACACAGCAAACATGCAATTGAACGATGAATGAAATTGCAATGAAGGTAAGAGCCAAAAACTTTATCAAAAGCATGGACAAATCAACGCAAAAATAATCAATGAGATTATAGCAAAATAGATCAAGGATTTTGCTACACCTGAATAAATCAAGGATTTTGCTACCGTAACTTTAAACATGCAATTACCAGCGAGAGAATTGAGCGAGGCAAGATACGTAGCGGACGATGGAAATGGAGACAGCGATGAGAAGTGCTGCTGGAGAAAGAGTGATTTCGATTGAAAGAAATCGAGCAGTTGCAATGTGAAAGGAGAAGAGATCATTATGGCGACCTGAAAAGCGAATTGGAAATTAGGGTTCGGTGGAATAATCGAAAAAGGGGAGAGGGAAATCAAAAGGTCGATGGAAATTATATCAAAAGCACCGTGATCAAAAACGCGACATTGGAAACCGATCAAAATTGTTGTTGTTAACTGCCTGAACAAAATGAAACATTGCATTGTGCATTTTAATCTCATTTACTGCCTAAAACAAAGTGAAACATTGCACTTTGCGTTTTAATCTCATTTTGCAAGCAATTTGTCATTATTCAGTATATATTCACTATCCTCATACATGATTGTCCAATTATGTGATTTATATACGTACTTTTCTTATTAGTTATCACAGTCGAAAACCAAAATTAATTTGTTATAAATTAGTAGACAAATTAAATCCAATCATCCTGCGAATAAAAAAAAGTCTATCGGTTGTTAACTATGAAAAAAACAAGTTGCCAAAATTATATTATTAAAACTGTTGAAATATAGTAACTACAAATCAAATATTACTTATTAATAATAGTTATTATTCAACTTTTACTTGTATTTCTACTTATTTATAATTGAGTTATAATTATTAAAAGCATATAATGTATATATATGTTACTAATTATTAATTAATAAGCAGTTAACATTAACTATTAAAAATAAATTACTACTTATTAACTATTTATTATTAAATAATAATTAATAAATATTATTAATTCTTAAGTTTATTATTAATTATTATTAAATATTAATATAATTAGTTATTAAAAATAGATATTATAAACATGAAGTTTGTAATAGGCATCTACTACAACTAATAAAATGAAAGAAGTTGTTAAAAATATGTTTATTACAACTTTAGGGAACTACCAGTTGTAAAAAACATCATTACAATAGTGGTTTTTCCATTGTTGTAAAATTAAATTTGTTATATGGTATTTTTGTTGATCAATATTATATATGGAAAAGAATACTGGGTGATAGCAAGATAGTCGGTGAGGACATTACGAAGGAGGGTGCACAGGGTCAATTATCCCTCATAATGTACTCAAAGGAATTACAAACATTAAGCACCCCACTGTCCTAGTTCATCCTGAAGTTCAGTCAATATTACAACAATAACCCTTTTGTTACCACTGGTAGACCAAGATTGCCACCTCCAAGAGAATTTAACCCTAAAATACGCCTCACTCCTAATGCCAAATCAGTGAGGACATTACGAAGGAGGGTGCACAGGGTCAATTATCCCTCATAATGTACTCAAAGGAATTACAAACATTAAGCACCCCACTGTCCTAGTTCATCCTGAAGTTCAGTCAATATTACAACAATAACCCTTTTGTTACCACTGGTAGACCAAGATTGCCACCTCCAAGAGAATTTAACCCTAAAATACGCCTCACCCCTAATGCCAAATCAGTGTGCCTCAGGCCATATAGACATTCACACTACATCAAAAACGAGAAGAAATGTTGGACACAGGTGTTATTAGGTCGAGCACCAGCGAATATTCACACCAGTGAATATTCAACTCCAATAGCTATGATAAGGAAAAAAGATGAGGCGTGGAGAATGTGCATTGACTATAGATCACTCAATAATCGAACTATGAAAGATAAGTTTCCCATGCCCAAAATTAATGACTTGCTTGATGAATTACATGGTTCTAAATATTTCACTAAACCTGTTTTGATATAGGTTATCATCAAATTAGAATGCATGCAAAAATATGTACATAAAACAACTTTTAGGACACATGAAGGACATTACGAATTTATTGTAATGCATTTGGGCTCTCGAATGCTCCTTCAACTTTTCAAGCTTTAATGAATCACATTTTAAACCATACTTAAGGAAGTTTATCCTAGTGATTTTGATGATATACTAATCTGTAGCCAGATGGTCAGAGCATATGTTGCGACTAGATATCACTTTGTAGGTTTCGAAAAATAATAAATTGGTGATCAAGCTATTGAAGTGCTCCTTTGTTGTGACTAAAGTGGCTTATTTAGGTCATATCATAACCGAGAATGACATATCAGTAGAGCCTGATAAAATTCTAGCCATAAAAGACTGGCCCCAACCTAAAAGCATTAAGGGACTGCCAAAGCTACAGCTGCCTTTAACCAACTGAAGCAGTGTTATGGACTTGACAGGCTACTACCATAAATTCATCAAAAACTATGGTAGTATAGCCAAACCAAAGACAGAGCTGCTAAAGAAAAATGCTTTTCAATGGAATGACAAAGATGCTGCTGCCTTTAACCAACTGAAGCAGTGTTTGATGAATCCACATATTCTCAGTATGCTTGATTTTAATAAAGATTTTGTTATGGAGTGTGATGCTAGCGGTGTAGGAATTGGTGACGTGCTCACTCGAGAAGGGAAGTCAATATCTTACCTTTGCCATGCACTCAATGGAAAGAATCCGTCGTTTTCAACTTATGAAAATGAGTCGTTGGCTTTAATCTTAGCTACAAAAAAATAGTCTCAATACTTAATGGGTAGAACGTTGATCATAAAAACAGATCATCAAAGTTTGAAACATCTATTAACCCAAAGATTAACAACTGACATACACAGTAGATGGTTGGCTAAATTGCACGGGTTTGCTTATAAGGTAGAATACAAAAAATGCAAGGAAAATATTGTGGCTAATAGGCTATCAAGACTACCAGAATATGAAGAAGAAAATGGTGCCGACCAGCAATGTCAAGCGATCACCACAGTGGAGAGTCAACGGCTGCCAGAACTGAAGAGAATAATGTCACAATCTGTGGCATACAAAAACAAAATGCATAAAATTATTGACAACCCGGTTAGTACAAGTAAATACACTGCTGTTGATGAGTTTATCTTCTATAAAAAAAAGTATTTATATAGATTCATACTGCAAGGAGGTTGTAGCCATCATACTCCAAGAATTTCATGCAATCCCTCTAGGAGGACAAACATGCATATGAAAAACGAGGCATATGATTAAACGAGTGTTTCACTGGAAAGGGATGAAGGCAGATATTGATAAATACATAAAAGAATATGATATATGTTAGAGGAACAAAAGTGAAAATATATCTGTAACAACCCGTATTTTTAATAACATGTTATAACATAAATCAAGGCAGAATTAAACTGAAAAATCTGAATCAAGGGAAACGGGCTGTGCCATTGCGTTTGTCTTGGAAAAATACGCGAAATAGAGTCCGAGTTTTCGAAAATCGGAGTCCGTATGACCAAGTTATGGCCCGTCAAAGTTTTCAGAAAATTACAAGTTCAAAAACAGTTCGAATTTGAATTTAGAATTCAAATTCAGCCAAAACAGACTGGGCGGGAAAACTCCCGCCCAAACAGGTCGACAGGGGGGTCGACACTAGGGTCGACCTCCCCCCAACCAGGTCGACACTAGAGTCGACCTGGGGGTCGACCTCCCTGGTCGGCCAGGTCGGCCTGGTGCATCTATTTTGGCTGTTTGGACCTGTTTTGGAGGCTTGTGACGTGATTTGATGGCTCGGATTGGATCTAGGGTTAATCCTATGGCTAATACTATCCTAATCTTCTATAAAAAGGCTCCTAAGCCTAGCCTAAATCATCATTATTCAACCCTACAACTAAACTATGCCAAATTTGTTCCTCTCATGGCCTCCACCCTCATGCTAAAATTTCTAAGTTTATTTATATGAGAGATTTTGAGTTCATACAAGTGTTTTCAAGCTTGTATGAGTGTTCTTAGTTTGCATTCAAGACAAGTTGCAACATTTCTATTACAAAGCAAGGGTTTTTATTGATTTGGCTCAAGGGTTTTTCATTTGGAGCTTTCATATTTGGGTGATTGCATAAGGGCTTCGTCTCAATCTTTATAATAAATATTCATTTGTGTCTTCATAGCATTGTAAGCCCTTTTCTACTTTCTTTTTGAACTATAAAGTTAAATGAATGATGCAAGTTTGGGTTGATCATTATGATATGCAAGTTTGGTTGATCATTATGTTATGCAAGTTGGTTCAATCATTATGTATGACACATGTTGTTATGCTATGCAAGTTTGGGTTGATCATTATACATATGTTATCATGTTATGCAAGTTAAACTTGGGTTTGTGAGCTTAAAGCTTCAAGCTTTATATTAAAGGTTACATTTTGGCAACATGGAAGTTATCATATCCCTTATGATAACTTGCATGTGAGGCTAAATGCGAACTTCTAGTAACTTCTACATGTCATTTATCACCATGTATCACTTATATGCTAAGTTTGGTTTTATGCATACTTTTGAAGCCTAATAATGCAATATGCAAGTATATGAACATGTGTACATTTCATATGCCACCATGTTAAACTTGTGGCTTCAACACCTTTATGTCATGATTATGCCAAGTTCCCTATTTTATCCTTTATGCGTTGTTGCGATTATGTAAACGATGGGATTACGTTGGGGTTGGGTAACATTATGACATGAACATGATTTTTATAACATGACATGATATGTTAGCTTGTAATTATGTTTTGGAAACATAATGGACATGACACTTAGAAAATATAAGTGTGGCCAACTCGAGGTTGAGTTGAGTTTGTAGCATAAATCTACCCGGACCCGCCCGGCTTAACTAGTGGCTACAAACAATAAGACCCAATGTGAGAAGTTGGTCATGTTGTGCTCGAACCCGAGGTTAGACCAAGTTGTGGTGTAAAACTACCCGGACCCGCCCGGCTTAACTAGTAACCACAACAAGGTCTAATGTGAGAGGTTAAAGCACATTAAGTTAATTAATGCCTCCTGGTTAGGGTTAAGTCATGGTCCACTTAATAATTAACCAATTTGGGCTTGATGGGTTAATCGGGGTTAAGTCATGAACCTTGGGTACACTTAACCAATTTAATCCACGTTTGGATCGGGTTAACCACATTTAACCCGTTAAGAAACCCTAGTTGCGTGGTCCTTTTCAGCAGTAACCCTCTTGATAGTATCATAAGACCCTAGGGACTAGGCTAGGGTGGGGCACGATTACTGGGCTGACATGTAAGCGACCACAACGACGGCTGAGTAGGTACGCCGGTGTAGGTCCAGGCGGACTATGGTCGTGCACATAGTCCGGAGTTGGAAAATCAGGCACGGGTACCAGTAGATCTAGACTGTGCATACTTGATTGGTGTCCGAGGTTGACACCCTAGGACTTGATACACCCTAGGGTGGACCTAGCGCAGTTTAACTACATTTCATGTTTGGGCCGTATGACACCGACACTTGACGAGTTAGGATTATAGGGAGCCGATCAATTATACCGTGTAGTTGGACCTTGATTTAGGTCACATCATGATATTGGGCCAAGCTTGGGCCAATGGATCAATTCTTGTTTTTACTTGACATGTTAGAATGCTAGTACACCCGTGGTGCAAAACTTAACCTTGATTATGCGATGACACCTTTATCTATCTTGTTAGTTAATCACCATGCCAGTATGTTGTTATCCTTATGTTCATCTCAGCTTCTCATGCCAGTTAACTTTACTAGTTCATGAACTGATAGTAGTTAGGGCTTACCAGTCTTTTTGACTGACCTGTTTTCTTTCGCCTCTTTTCTTCCGTTTCCCCCCTCCCCCCCCCCCCCTCAGGTCCTCAGGGTGGGAACATTGGAGCTTAGCTTGGATCTTTATAGCTTGCTTACTGGATTTGCTCATGTACGGTTTTGGACATTGAGCTAGCTATGGTTTATCACTTCACTTTGGGGATAGTACTTTATGTATTTCAGTTTTTCAGTTTATGCTTTTCTCTAGACTTTGTTTGTTGGAAAATAATGACCAAGTACTTTGTTGTAACTTAACTATGGTTTTGAAATGCTAGTTTTATCCGCTGCTTTACTACTCTGTTTTACTTATATGTTCTGTCTTGTGATATCTGCATGCATGTTTACCTTGTTTAACGCCCCTCCAAAGCTAGTGTGCTTGCAAGAGTTACCCTGGCGGAGGTGGGGTGTTACATTTGGTATCAGAGCATAAGGTTTATAAGATTTGAGCAAAAGTGTTTTTGAAACTTACCTTTTGAAAAACTATTTTCAAAACCAATTAAGTATTTTCCAAGAAAAGTCTAGTTATTTTAATAAGGCTATTCCCCAAAAGCCATAGCACTATCCTTCGTTTCTTCGTTCTGAATCTATCTTTTTCTTTGTTTTAGTATGGCCGATCGCTTTAACATCTCGGAAGGCGTACAAGTACCCGTCTGGTTTCATAGATTTATGGAGGCAAGGGCGAATGAAGCCGGCCCCGCGAACATTCCTCCTCCTTCCCCCGTCGCTAACATCTCTCCTCCTCCCGTAGCTGAGGTTCCTCCTCCCCCTCAGCATCCGCAAGAGGATTTCGCAAAGCTTTGCAAAGACTTTAAGGCGATGGGTTGCAAGAATTTTGTCGGAACGGAGACTTCTGTGGAGGCAAGAAACTGGTTAAAGGAAACTGAAGACCTCTTTGCTATCTTTGATGTGGAAGATCGTAGGAAAGTTCTGTTGGCGGTATGGCTATTGAAAGGGGAAGCTGCTTATTGGTGGGTAGTCACCACCACTACTAGACCAATTGAGACTTGGGATGACTTTAGGAGAAGGTTTGGACTAAAGTTTCTATCATCGACAGAAGAGAACCTTTAGATGGAGAGGTTCCTATCTCTAAAGCAAGGGGACATGACAGTTAGGGAATACGTGGATATGTTTAATCAACTTGCTCAGTTCGGTCTAGAATTGGTGAACACAACTCGGAAGAAGGCCCTACACTTTGCTCTAGGATTGAATGAGCCATTGCGCGGTTTGGCCATGTCTCATATACCCCTAGGGGCGACCTTCGAGAGTTTGGTGAATATGGCCCTACTTCAAGAGGAAGATAAGAGTGGCAAGAAGGAGGTCAAGGCAAATGAGTCCCAAGGCAAGAAGGAAGATACCGAGAAAAGAGACAAGAACAACAAGAAGGGGAACAAGGGCAACAACAATCGCAATGACAACAAGACCAGGGAAACAAGGAAGTGCAAGTTCTGTCGGATCGTTGGGCACATAGCCTAAGATTGCAGGAAGAAGAAGAGGAAGTTAGGCGAGTGTTTTCATTGCGGAGAATCTGGACATTTTAGCAAGGATTGCCCCAAGAAGCAAGGACAAGGGCAAGGACAAACTCAGCAAGTAGGACCCTCTGGAGGGCAGTTGCAGGCTCTCCTCACTCTTCCTGCTTTTGATCGAGGTAGTGTTTCTGTAAAAAGTCATGTTTAAATTTCTGAATTCCCTGTTCATACCTTATTTGATTCTGGCGCATCGCATAGTTTTATTTCTTCTGACATTGTTGAAAGTTTGCACCTAAGTACTAGCCTAGTTGAGGATCCCGTTTTTGTTTCAAATCCAATTGGGGGTTCCGCCCATCTATCTATGATTTGTGTGGATTTGAAGATTTCTATCTTGACCGTAGAATTCACGTGTAATGCTTAGGTTCTCGGGTTTATGGGATACGGGTTGATTTTGGGCATGGATTGGTTGCCCAGTTATGGAGCCATTCTTGACTGTGAGCATAGGGTAGTGAGGCTCATGACTCGCCTCGGTAATCCCCTAGGAATTTCTAGTAACCCTATGGGTCCCGTCATGTTATGTTATCTTGAATCTCTTGACTCGTCCATCGATGATCTGCAATCTGTAAGGGTAGTCCGAGACTATCCTGATGTCTTTGAAGAAGTAAAAGGGTTACCCCCTAAACGAGAGATAGATTTCCGCATTTATCTAGTCGATAATACCAAGCCAGTATCATTGCCCGTTAGGCACATGGCCCCGCGAGAAAGAAGAGAGCTTGGAAAGCAAATCAAGGAGTTGCTTGAAAATTTTCATTAGGTGAAGCATTTCAGAATGGGATGCTCCGGTGGTATTCGCTACTAAGGCGGATAGTCCATTTCACTTAAGCATGGGTTAGAGAAATCATCCTAGTAAGTACATTTGGCAACATGGATTGGCACTTGTTTTCAAGAGATAGTTTTCTGCGTGGGATACCGTATAGTATGTAAACGAGATCCAAGATTCACTAACGAATTTTGGAAAGCTTGCATGAAGCCATGAGTACGCAGTTATGTTTAAGCCAAGAATTTTAGGCAAAGAGTAAGTGGATGAGGAACGAGAGGCAACGGTGAAATGGGTTCTAACTCATATTTTGGAAATAAGAATTAAGAGCTACGAAATTGTGGAGTTAAAAGACAGTCAAGGCACGATGGGATTAAGTACAAGAAAATGCGGCTTAGAAGATTGAAGACTAGATGCGTGCATTATATCTCTTTCCAAGAGTATATCCTTGATCCCTATTATTCTGTGGAGCTTACTCGCATGTTATCTTTTAAGTATATCCTCTCGGTCCTATTCTCAATCTTAGCTCTGTTGCAAACCCCATAAGGAGTATGACTCGCCTGTTTGTGATTTATAGTTGGGGTGAAGATGTCCATTAAGATGACCAAACTATTTGGGCTTTATGGATATGGGTCATAGTCGATAGACTTGCGAAGAGCACCCATTTCCTTCCAGTGAAGAACAAGAGGACTGTATCATGGCTAGCATCTATTTATCTTCGAGAGATAGTGCGGTTGCAAGGAGTTCCTTCTAGCATAGTTAGCGATCGTGACCCAATTTTCACTAGCCAGTTCTGGAATAGTTTGCAAGAAGCGATGGGTACGCGATTGAATCTGAGTACAGCTTATCACCCCCAGACGGATGGCCAAACCGAAAGGGTGAATAGAGTGCTAGAAGATCTTTTGAGACTTTGTGTTCTTGACTTTGGTGGTGCTTGGGACGACCACCTTCCTCTTGTAGAGTTTGCTTATAATAATAGCTATCAAGCCAGCATAGGGATGGCACCATTCGAAGCTTCGTATGGGAGGCCGAGCAAGTCACCAACATGTTGGTGGGAGACGACGGATAAGCTTATACTTGGGCCCGATATGATACGAGACACATCCGAGAAAGTTGAATTGGTGAGAAGACGGATGAAAGCGGCCCAAGATAGACAGAAATCCTATGCTGACAAGCGAAGGGCAGATTTGGAATTCGAAGTGGGAGACATGGTTTTCGTGAAGGTTTCTCCTTTGCGTAATGTGGTACGTTTTGGAGCAATTGGAAAGCTGGCACCAAGGTTCGTAGGACCCTTCCCTATCATAGAGAGAATTGGAAAGATGGCCTATAAGGTGGAATTGCCCGAGAAGCTAGCCGGAGTGCATAATGTCTTTCATGTCTCGCATCTCCGAAAGTGTTTACATGAGTCCGCTGAGGTGGTTGAACCAAGCATCCTCGAAGACGTGGAGGTAGAGAAAGAGGCAACCTTGAGAAGAGCTCCGATTCGTATCTTGGGAACAGAGATCAAGAAGTTAAGGAATCGAGAAGTCAAATTGGTGAAAGTTCAGTGGAGTGAAGCCGATGAAGACGCAACTTGGGAAACCGAGGAGAAGATGCGTGGGCTTTATCCATTTCTTTTTTAGGGTACATTCTCGACCTCTTTCTTAATTAGCATATCTTTCTTTTTGCTATCCATGTTAATCCATGTTTATCTAGTTTATCTTGTTTCGTAAATCTTGTCATGAGAACCTTAGGTAGAAACCCTTGGTTGAAACATGTATTTGAAACATGTTATGCTTGATGTTTGCCAGTGGTTGCAAGTGTTTGCAAGTGGATACTCGTGGATGCATGATACACATTAGGCACTAAGATCGGCTCACACACTTTCATACCGCATATGCATGAGTGTCTATGCTTATTCATGGATGAAACTTGTATGCTATCACGTGGATGTTGCATATGGATAAATGTTATGTGCACTCATATAGACATTATGAATTATGTTAGGAAATTTCATACATATGGATTCATTTCACTAACATACATATGCATTAAGGAGGTTTACTGTATCAGTAACCGCCTGATTTTCGCATTAGATAAGTACATATACACACACCTTTGCATATGTTCATACAGCATTTAGAATCCTTTAAGGACAATGATTGCTCGTGGATGATGCTGTGAGTAGATGGATGATGGATGATAGGATACGTTCTTCCTAACTTGAAGATTTCGGGGATGAAATCCTTTAAGGAGGGGAGAATGTAACAACCCGTATTTTTAATAACATGTTATAACATAAATCAAGGCAGAATTAAACTGAAAAATCTGAATCAAGGGAAATGGGCTGTGCCATTGCGTTTGTCTCGGAAAAATACGCGAAATAGAGTCCGAGTTTTCGAAAATCGGAGTCCGTATGACCAAGTTATGGCCCGTCAAAGTTTTCAGAAAATTACAAGTTCAAAAACAGTTCGAATTTGAATTTAGAATTCAAATTCAGCCAAAACAGACTGGGCGGGAAAACTCCCGCCCAGACAGGTCGATAGGGGGGTCGACACTAGGGTCGACCTCCCCCCAACCAGGTCGACACTAGAGTCGACCTGGGGGTCGACCTCCCTGGTCGGCCAGGTCGGCCAGGTGCATCTATTTTGGCTATTTGGACCTGTTTTGGAGGCTTGTGACGTGATTTGATGGCTCGGATTGGATCTAGGGTTAATCCTATGGCTAATACTATCCTAATCTTCTATAAAAAGGCCCCTAAGCCTAGCCTAAATCATCATTATTCAACCCTACAACTAAACTATGCCAAATTTGTTCCTCTCATGGCCTCCACCCTCATGCTAAAATTTCTAAGTTTATTTATATGAGAGATTTTGAGTTCATACAAGTGTTTTCAAGCTTATATGAGTGTTCCTAGTTTGCATTCAAGACAAGTTGCAACATTTCTATTACAAAGCAAGGGTTTTTATTGATTTGGCTCAAGGGTTTTTCATTTGGAGCTTTCATATTTGGGTGATTGCATAAGGGCTTCGTCTCAATCTTTATAATAAATATTCATTTGTGTCTTCATAGCATTGTAAGCCCTTTTCTACTTTCTTTTTGAACTATAAAGTTAAATGAATGATGCAAGTTTGGGTTGATCATTATGATATGCAAGTTTGGTTGATCATTATGTTATGCAAGTTGGTTCAATCATTATGTATGACACATGTTGCTATGCTATGCAAGTTTGGGTTGATCATTATACACATGTTATCATGTTATGCAAGTTAAACTTGGGTTTGTGAGCTTAAAGCTTCAAGCTTTATATTAAAGGTTGCATTTTGGCAACATGGAAGTTATCATATCCCTTATGATAACTTGCATGTGAGGCTAAATGCGAACTTCTAGTAACTTCTACATGTCATTTATCACCATGTATCACTTATATGCTAAGTTTGGTTTTATGCATACTTTTGAAGCCTAATAATGCAATATGCAAGTATATGAACATGTGTATATTTCATATGCCACCATGTTAAACTTGTGGCTTCAACACCTTTATGTCATGATTATGCCAAGTTCCATAATTTATCCTTTATGTGTTGTTGCGATTATGTAAACGATGGGATTACGTTGGGGTTGGGTAACATTATGACATGAACATGATTTTTATAACATGACATGATATGTTAGCTTGTAATTATGTTTTGGAAACATAATGGACATGACACTTAGAAAATATAAGTGTGGCCAACTCGAGGTTGAGTTGAGTTTGTAGTATAAATCTACCCGGACCCGCCCGGCTTAACTAGTGGCTACAAACAATAAGACCCAATGTGAGAAGTTGGTCATGTTGTGCTCGAACCCGAGGTTAGACCAAGTTGTGGTGTAAAACTACCCGGACCCGTCCGGCTTAACTAGTAACCACAACAAGGTCTAATGTGAGAGGTTAAAGCACATTAAGTTAATTAATGCCTCCTGATTAGGGTTAAGTCATGGTCCACTTAATACTTAACCAATTTGGGCTTGATGGGTTAATCGGGGTTAAGTCATGAACCTTGGGTACACTTAACCAATTTAATCCACGTTTGGATCGGGTTAACCACATTTAACCCGTTAAGAAACCCTAGTTGCGTGGTCCTTTTCAGCAGTAACCCTCTTGATAGTATCATAAGACCCTAGGGACTAGGCTAGGGTGGGGCACGATTACTGGGCTGACATGTAAGCGACCAAAACGACGGCTGAGTAGGTACGCCGGTGTAGGTCCAGGCGGACTATGGTCGTGCACATAGTCCGGAGTTGGAAAATCAGGCACGGGTACCAGTAGATCTAGACTGTGCATACTTGATTGGTGTCCGAGGTTGACACCCTAGGACTTGATACACCCTAGGGTGGACCTAGCGCAGTTTTACTACATTTCATGTTTGGGCCGTATGACACCGACACTTGACGAGTTAGGCTTATAGGGAGCCGATCAATTAGACCGTGTAGTTGGACCTTGATTTAGGTCACCTCATGATATTGGGCCAAGCTTGGGCCAAGGGATCAATTCTTGTTTTTACTTGACATGTTAGAATGCTAGTACACCCGTGGTGCAAAACTTAACCTTGATTATGCGATGACACCTTTATCTATCTTGTTAGTTAATCACCATGCCAGTATGTTGTTATCCTTATGTTCATCTCAGCTTCTCATGCCAGTTAACTTTACTAGTTCATGAACTGATAGTAGTTAGGGCTTACCAGTCTTTTTGACTGACCTGTTTTCTTTCGCCTCTTTTCTTCCGTTTCCACCCCCCCTCAGGTCCTCAGGGTGGGAACATTGGAGCTTAGCTTGGATCTTTATAGCTTGCTTACTGGATTTGCTCATGTACGGTTTTGGACATTGAGCTAGCTATGGTTTATCACTTCACTTTGGGGATAGTACTTTATGTATTTCAGTTTTTCAGTTTATGCTTTTCTCTAGACTTTGTTTGTTGGAAAATAATGACCAAGTACTTTGTTGTAACTTAACTATGGTTTTGAAATGTTAGTTTTATCCGCTGCTTTACTACTCTGTTTTACTTATATGTTCTGTCTTGTGATATCTGCATGCATGTTTACCTTGTTTAACGCCCCTCCAAAGCTAGTGTGCTTGCAAGAGTTACCCTGGCGGAGGTGGGGTGTTACAATATCAATCCCTGGATAGTTGCAACCTCTATATGTTCCTGATAGTATCTGGAGAGATATTTCCGTGGATTTCATTATCGGCTTGCCAAAAGGTCACAAATATACCTATGTTTATGTTGTAGTGGATCGACTTTCGAAATTAGTCATTTCTTCCCCATGTAGCACCCTTATACAACTAAAGCCATAACCTTAATCTTCTTTGAATGTGTGTTCAAATTATATGGGATGCCCAAGAGCAGAGTTACTGAAAGGGATGCAATTTTAACAAGTGCTTTCTTGAAGAAACTGTTTAAATTACAGGGTTCACCCATAACTTGAGCTCACTGTACCACCCCCCCATTAGACGGACAGACAGAGGCGGTCAACAAGACATTGAAAGGGTATTTATGCTGCTTCGTTTGCCACAAACCTCAAGAATGGTCCAAATGGTTACCAACATCCGAATATTGGTATAATACTAATTGGCACAACTTCACAAATATTACTCCTTTTACTGTCGTATATGGTGTTGCACCGTCAACCCTACTTTCCTATATACCCAACACAACAAAAGTGCCGCAAGTTGAACAAGTGCTTTTCTCTAGTGACATTGTAATTCAAATGCTTAAGGACAGTTTAAGGTTGGCAAGTGAAATAGTGAAAAGGTTCGCTAATGCTAGAAGAACAAAGCGAGAATTCAAGGTACGAGATTGGGTTTACCTCAAACTACAACCGTATAGGCAGATTTCACTAATTAATCTAAAGATAAACAAGTTGTCGTCAAAATTTTATGGACCATAGAAAGTTTAGCAATGTATTGGAAGCATGGCATACAAATTGGGGTTACCTCCTAATGCAAAGATTCATCCTGTCTTCCATGTTTCAGAGCTCAAAAAGCGACGTGGTAAGGGTATCATTATTCAGCCGGATGCTCCTGCATACACTGAAGAACTGGTCGAAGAACCTGAATTAGTTCCGGATAGAAGAACAGTTCCCAGGAATAACAAGGCCGTGACCCAAGTACTCGTCAAATGGAAGCAAATGCATGAAAGTGAATCAATGTGGGAAGATTACTGGGAGCTGGTTCGTAGGTTTCCTGCTTTTTATCTTGAGACAAGGTCAAATTTTGAAGAGGAAGGAAGTGTTGGAGCTCTAAAAATTTCAACAAATAGCTTAACTGCCTATGGTGGCCATAGAGGCATTTTCACAAACACTGAGATATAATCTTTCAGCACCATCACCTGCGACGATCCAAGTATGGTGACGAACGAACAACAACAGAAGAGAATGAGCTTGGGGAAGGGAGCGACATGACAGTTGGTCCAAGCCTTAATGATGGGTGATTCAACTGTGCACGTGCACATATGCACGCTGGCATAAGCTGGCAAGTAGAAGCGGTATAATATAATGGGCTTTCCTGTAATCTGACGGGTTGCGAAACTTTGAATAATTAATCTGAGTGAACGGATGTATAAATAGGGATTACAGGCATCATGTAACAATGTGAAGAAATCATTTGTTCCATCCAATCTTCCCCCTGCTCTTTCTATTGTGCGCTGTATTTCCTTTTTCTCCTAATTACTCTGCATCTTTCTTATCATTATCTCCTAACTGCTCTTTTCTTTCTCTCTTAATTCTCAGGTTATCTATATTCAACATTTCCTCTGCAATATTGTTGTTTCTGAATCCATGATCAATAGATCAAAGATGAAAGAAGAAAAAAGGCTAACATTGCATCTCATCCTTCAATTTGAAAGTGCCACATGTTTGCTGCTTCTCTCCGCCTAAGCATGGCACTTGTACTAATTTCTCTGTTACCATACACTACTCTTATTGTTGCTGAGTTCTCAATCTGATGTATAATATCTTCAATCACTTGTCCTAATAGCGGCATTTGACGTGTTTTATTTACTTATATAGGCAACTGATAACATGTAAAATATTTAATTTTGAACGCATGAAGAGCACTTAAGAGGCGTGCTTGGAACCTATTAGTTTTATTCATTAGTCAATAAACCTCCCCCCCCCCCATTCAAACCTGCACATATACACTAGTGTGTCGAGAGATATGATACTAGCACCTGGTTATCAGTTTCAGAGACTACACCGAATGATAGCATGCCCAGATGGATTATTCTTGAACGAATCTTTTGAAAGAATAAAATGTTCAATTGCAGATGTTCCTATTGAGTAATGCTGTTATCAATGAAATATGCTATGTACTTTTAGACAAAATTATATTCTGATTTTGACATTAGGGAGACAAGGAGATGGTATGGAAATGGAATTGTTGGTTGTGCTATGTCACTATCAAATCACCATTGTGCTTTGATTTATCTTGTCTAAAGTATCCAAGTATCTGATTCCTAAATTCTCCTGTCATTGTCAATTACAAATATTGCTCAAGGTGCATGTATCTTATTGCGTATCATTTGTGTGAAGTCTAGTTCTATTAGCGCCATTGAATTTCTAGGTAGATTGATTCTAGTTCGAACATGAATTATAGAATGGAAAACACACAGGTAATTGGCTAACATCGTTTCTTCAATTCATAAAATTGTAAATGAATCTCCATAAGGTTTCCTTTTTCTCTTATAATTCATCAGCATTGTTATGTGCTTTTTCGGGTGAGTAATGTGCATCTTCAAGGTTCCATATGTGTATGTTTGCAAGTGCAAGTAGGTTCAGAATGTCTCATCGGGCTTTAGCTAATATGGCTACCTTGATCAATCTTTCAGTATTGTACAGGAAGCTTAAAATTTCATGCTTGAAAGCTTATGCAATCGATGAATTGTTTGATAACAGGACGTGAACATTGGGCAAAGGTACCACTGGCAAAATGTGAACATTGGAAGCAGCAATTTAGAAATTAGTAAAGAGTCTTCCATTTATCTATTTGTAATTTTGTATAGAAGCTTCTATGTCATGGTAAAAATGCAAAAGATGTGTGTATTAGAATGATAAAAATATGGATGCTTGTTTATTGTTCATATGCTTCATTTTCCCATCTCATTGGAATACATAATTGATACGGTTAAAACTTAGACAGAGGAAGATAGTAGAGAATTATTTGGAAAAGAAGATATATTGGAGAAGAAGGAGACTAAGAAATTTCAGCATTAATTTTTCCCCCCATTCATCACCGAATTCAGTACATACTTATAGCCAAATTGGTTACAACTTTTCCTCCTACGTGGCATAATGATTCCTATTCTATGCAACAGACTGCAATACCCAAAAAGCAAATAACAAAAATTAGGAAAATACGAAAAGCAATATAAAGAAATAACTACTTTTAGAGAGAGGTGCCATCTTCATGTGCAGGTGCAGCTGTAATATGCGTATCATTACCGACCCTTCGAAAACGACCTTGTCCTCAAGGTCGAGGATGCTCTCCATGTTTGACGTGCCACCAGGATCAAAGATAAAAGTTTTTCTTTCACATTTTAATATATTCATTTCATCAAATATGGCTTGTGCATCAGCAAATTCCTGCTCATTTGGCCATGTCGGATGTATTGCTGGTCCAGCACACAAAATCTCAAAAATTTCCATAAACTCTCCACAGTTAATAATTAGAAGGTGCAATTTCTTCATGACTGCCATATTTTGAATTTCGGTGGCAACATAACTAGTTTTTGCATCCTTATACTCCAGTGATTTGTTTAAAACAAAAGCACATTCTGAAAACTTAACATTATTTGCCATCAAAGAAGTATTTGGAACTTCCAAATCATTTGGATGAATCAGAAACCCATCAGGTTTATAACCTCTTTCGATCATTTCTACAAGTATTTTGTAAGCATCAATCATCTTTCCTTCTTTGCAATAACCATTCAATAAAGTTAGGCAACTAATATAATGAAAATTTGTGTCATTCATATCAGCAAATGGATGACCATTAAAACAACTTGGCCTTACACATGATGTAGCAATATGTACTTCTTTTGATGCACTACAGGTAGGAATTATAGTGGTAGCATGAATAAATTGTTCACTCAATGGGGCAGTAAGAGTAGAAATGTTTGAAGAATCATTTGAAATTTTACTTACTTCCTCGTACTTAATTTCTGAGATTGGATTCGCAAAAACTGCATCAACAATCTCTGGTACTGATTTAGTCCTTCTTTCAGATATTTTAATGGGTCTGGAAACAATTGTTTGCTTTGCTAGCTCATCCAAATCCATCACAACTTGTGCCAAATCATCGATAACTAAATCGTGGTCTTTAGAGAATTCTTTTGTGAGATTAATAACAATGCCCCAGATATGGAATGGAAGCTCTTGAAACATGAGTACATCCGAAAATAAAATAGGTGCGGTTGGTATATGTATTTGAAGTGCTAAAACAAAGCCTCTTAACTCAATAATTTTGGATCTGAGCACTTTGATTAGGATGTCCAATTCAATCATTTCTAGGCTTCTGATTGATTTTACTAGATCTGAAACGAGAGTTGATATTACTTTAGCCATGGTGATCGGTAAGAAAGTGAAGTATGTAGGAAGGAGAATGGAAGAATTGCAGTGAAGAAAAGAGAGGTCAAAAGAGAAATCAGATAAGAACGAAAGGAGGTGAGAGCAGACGAGTCAAATTTTAGAGGAGAGGGAGGAGAGGAAATCGGTGAAAGCACCAAATTGATACGGTTAAAACTTAGACAGAGGAAGATCGTAGAGAATTATTTGGAAAAGAAGATATATTGGAGAAGAAGGAGACTAAGAAATTTCAGCATTAATTTTCCCCCCCATTCATCACCGAATTCAGTACATACTTATAGCCAAATTGGTTACAACTTTTCCTTCTACGTGGCATAATGATTCCTATTCTATGCAACAGACTGCAATACCCAAAAAGCAAATAACAAAAATTAGGAAAATACGAAAAGCAATATAAAGAAATAACTACTTTTAGAGAGAGGTGCCATCTTCATGTGCAGGTGCAGCTGTAATATGCGTATCAATAAATCAATTCGTTTAATCGTTTGTATAGTCAAACATAAAATAAAATGCTTCTGGAAATAATACCCAAATTTCCGATTAAGCATTAAACAGTTGAGGTATTTAGGCATCATATACACAGATACATACTCTAAAGCAGAAGATAACTAGAGATATAAATATACAAGGAAAAAAGTATTATCATAGCCAGCAATTGGAAAGTGGGGCAAAAAGAATTTCAGGATTTTTTTAGAAAATTTTCAACAATATCTGCATTTCAGTATCATATTGAAACTAACTTTTATTTGGTTAAACTTTTACAAAAAACATGGATAGAAATGTAGAATGCAAATTTCCAACATAGCATTAGTTACATACAAAAGATAGGTATACAAATATAATTACTAACAGTAGGATGATTAAAACACACAAGGAACTAATACTAGATGAAGGAACTAATACTATATGGTTAAAACACACAAGGAACTAACACTAGATGATTAAAAAATTAAAACACACAGTGAACTAATACTAGTTTACTATCAGGGTTCCAAGTTAATTTCCCTCAAAACATCCTCAAAGGAAAGCTTAGCAACATTATGTGCTTGTTCCATGGCAGAGCGTGCATCATGGACAGCTTCTTCATTGTTTTCGTTGTCAGCGTCAAGCAGTGCTTCCCAGTGAGTTTTTGCTGCTATGGCCAGATCGATCAACCTTCGAGTATCGTACAACAATCTTAGAAACTCTTCAACTGTATTTTCATCAGGATCTTTTGCTTCCTCCTCACATTCGATCAAATGATCAGTGATATAATCCCATGATCGATCTTCTTCATCTTCTGAACAAACTGGGCAGATAAACCGGTAAACATGATTGAACATATCACCATCCATTTTATTTTTTAAATCTAGCGCTGATAGTGTATATGCAACCTTGGGTGTTTTATCAACACGTATATATGTATATATTCAACTCATTCCCATGCAGATGGTGTTATTAGATGCATGCAAATAACATTATTATTCACTAGCTGTTCACGCTTTTACCATTTTCTTCTTGATGGTACTTGTTCCTTCAATTTTTGCATTCCATTGACATGCATCTAATCCTTACTTATCTGATTATTTTATCTTAGAAGATTAAATATGGAGAAGGAAAATAATAGAGAAACGCCCCAATGCTAATATAAAATTTGGATCTCTACAACAAGTGCACTTGACAGTGTATACATTTGCTTATTCCATAAATATGTAAGGTGTTAATTAACCACCATAAATCACAAAACAAGGTGAATGTAATGAAACCAAAACTGTAAAATGTTGGCTCATAAACTTTTCATTTCTGTATTTACTTGCATCGCCAAGCCAACAGAACAATGAAAAATTATAATATACCATAGATAAAGAACAGAAACATATGGTTGGTGACAAGTGATTTACACAAATTATTCGTTAATCAGGGGAAATTGTAAAATAAAATAAACGACAAAACACCAATTACACAGAAAACCAATTGTAACAGCTCTTTTGTTCATACAACTCCTAACAAATAACGGAAACTAACAACGCGTAAAGAATTTAATCTCAACTTGCTTCTCCTCCTCCCAGGAAATAGTTAGTTCATGTAGTATAGTAACTACTTTCTAACATAATATATACTAAACTGCATAGTTGTGAAGACTGAACCGTACGTCAAACCGTGGTAGTGCAAGATCTAAAGTTTTCGTGGTTCAACCGGTCAGACCATGAGAACCGCGTTCATAGTTTATTTCTATTTTTTTGATTTAACGTAAAATTATTTTAAATATTGATAAAACTTAACCAATTATGACAGACACTCATATCCAGACTACCTAATTGAAATATTATGTAACAACTTATCATAGTAAAGTTGTAAATTTACTGATTTTTTGTAGTGAAAGAGGATTAATTCAATAATAATTCGTAAAATGTACATAATAATGAATTATATCGTCCAAAAATTAAAGATAACTGCTATGAAATTATTTGTTAAATTTATTATAGTAAAAAATAAAGAGTTAAGCAATTATATTTTTGCAGATTTAAAGAACCGTGAAGTTCAAAAATGTCGGACTAGTGGATTTTGTAAGCTTTTGAGGTTAAACCGCGGGTCTGTGCACGCGCAAAGTTATTTCATTTTCAGAATCGTGGCGCTACAAGGTCAAAGGTTAGACGCGGTCGAACCGAGGTTGGGTTGGGTCTTTAAAACACTTCTAAACTGTTAGTATAGAGTGTCAAAAGTGAGAACATGTCAAGTAAAACTAGATGATACTGCAAATGTGTATCTGAGATGCGCTAGACCCAAAATTGTATAGCATCCTTAATGTCAAGCATAGTGTAAACAAACACTGATCAAAACAAGGGAGCAAGACTAATTAGGGAAGGTATTCATTTGAAAGTCCATTAGATTGTCTCCTGATTTCTATCCTTCACACATAGACAAACTGATCTATCGCTTTTGATTGATCATTAACCCGCATTGCTCTATTTCATTCTCCTACGATAACGGTGTTGCCATGACCAAACGAAGTTGTTTAGCTCACTAACATGACATTCACACTAATTGGAATATGGCTTCACTTAAAAATGTTAGGGGTCAACATTTGGTGGTTTAGTTAGTTTGAAGATAAAAGAGCTCAAACCGAACTGAAACCGAATTTTTTTCAAATCGAATCAAACTGAACCGAATTAATTTCGATTAATTCAGTCGGTAACCGATTTTACCAAATTTGAAGGATGTATTATTATTCAAATGATGGATTCACTCAAAGTAAAACACAAATTCATGTTTGGAGAAATTTTATATAATAAAATTTATGTTTATGATAAGATTTGCTGTATTTGCAATAAATTTCTTTGCATTATATAACTAAACTAATTATTTAAAGTACTATATTTCACAAACCGATAACCAAAAAAATTAGATAATAAATTAAAAGTTCGGTTAAACCGATAACCAAAAATATATATTTCACAAACCGATTTAGTTTTAAAACCGAAACGAACCAACCGAAATGGTCCGGTTTGGTCGGCTAATTCGGTTTGAACAGAATAATGTTCATCCTTAAAAAGTGTGTCACTTTTCCTAGATCACTTTGTCTCCTTCCTGCCCAAAGCATATAGTGTCACTTCTGATTCAGAAGGATAATGTCGTAGGCTAGACCTAATCTCATCCTTGTTTCCTTCTTTCACAATTCACACCCCACTTACTTAATTCCCACTATTTCTCTTTCACATCCCCTATTATTCCAAAAAACCATTATATTTTTTAAATCACGTTCTGTTACGACGTTTCTTTATGAACCTTGCTTGGTCTAACTAGGTTGTACAAACCTCACTCAGTTCGGACTAAGTTTGTTGCATAAACCTCGTCAGATCCGAAGTGTGTTGTTGTAAAAACCTAACTTAGATCGAGCGAGTTTTTTTACATAAACATCGCTCTTTTGAATCTTATGTGCGCGACTTTTTTTTTAATCCGTGGTCTGCTATGATTTGAAGAAAGAATAATTTTGAAAAAGCTGAAAATAGAAAATTTTATGGGGTGTGTAAGTATGAAATTGAGGTTTAAACAGAATTAGCCAATGTCATTTCGCTCCTTAAAATGAGAAGCGAATACATGAGTCGGCTAGACGTATCTCAAATATATCTTTTGTAAAGCTCGGATATTAGTAATCAACTGGGCTCAATTTTAGCCCAATTATAAAACAGCTTATATCAGTAACGTACGATATATATAAAGCATTGTACGATATATACAAATAATCTTACATATTTTGTGGAGAGATTTGTTGTTAGATTTGATGAAGAGATTTGGTGCTAGATTTTATGGAGAGATATTGGTTGCTATATTTGTGGACATTTATTGCAAAGATATTTGGTGCTTAACCAAATAGTTTTATAACATATATAAAGATATTTTGGGAGCCAAGTTTTCTTGGGCATGAAGCCAAGTTTTTCTTGGGCATGAAGCAATTCTCACTATAAAAAGGGCTAGCTAATCTCTTCATTAGGTGTGGAAAATTTGCCATTATTCTTCGTTGTCTTTCTCCTTAAATTTTTAGCCATTAGATATTCTCTACCTATTTCTCAATAAGGTTATTGGTTCAAGTTGTAATTATTTGTAACGATAGTTGAGATCGTTTGTAAACAATTTTTATTAGCGAATCAATAAAGAGGGTGGTTGGGTGGAATATAGTGTGCTCATATTTCCGATATTATTTGTGTTTTTTTTTCAACCAAATTCATCTTTAAGTGATTGGGTGATAAAGATCCAAATTTTCTTGGCATTTTGTCAAGCTTCCGCTGCGCATAAAAATCATAACAATAACAATTATGGGTTACCGTTATGGACTCCTGGATATTACAACATTTTCTCACCGTTGTAATATGTTTTATTACAACTTTTGTTTGCTATTGTAACTTACTTGCACCTTACTAATAAAAAGAATTCATATATATTATGTAATGTTTCTGATTAATATATGTTACCCATTTTCAAATATATATATATATATAAAAATTAATAATAATATAATTCATATTTCAATGCAACAAATATTACTACATGGAATCATTCATATATATTAGTTAACATAATATTCACATAGTACATCATGAACTAAAACTGTCACAAAAAACATAACCGTTTCAAAATACATCGATCTAACACAAAAGATACATAAGAAAGTTAGAAGTTTTGTCCACAAAAGATTGCATACCCTACGAAAGCACTCTAGCTGAAGGCAACGTAATTTTCATTTCAAGCCACAGTTGATCCAACAGCTTCTCCGATGGTAGTCATTTCGGAATTCTGCCTCCACAAGAAAGTTTCTGGATCCACTGCCTCATCAATCCAAACTTTCCAAACTTGCGGTCCAAGTTTTTTAAAGTGCACCAAAGCTTCTGGATCAGTAGATACCAAAGTTCGTTCTGCAACTACTTGCCTTTCCGAATTCAATATTTTACATTTTCAGCCCTTATATTAAGCTTGCTTTTCAATCTGTTTAGGCTGTTGAACCGTCAAGTTGTTGCTTCCACGGTGTGATTGCAAAAAAAGAAGAAGTAATTTTAATAAGTTCAATAAAATAAGAAACTGACTATACTGTATACTCATTTCTCTTCTAATCCCCACGTCATTTTCTCTAATTTCTCAGTTTACTCAGTTTTTAAAACTGACTACATTTTTTTTTGAAACAGATAAAAAGTTTAAAGGCCCAAGGCAACAAAAGCTCTAAAGTGGTAATATGGTGGATGCTTACCAAATACATAAGCAACAACAGAGAATCCCCATTTAAATTCTGTTTGATTGCTGATTTCCTCATTAATAATAACAATGTTATCCTCACCAATAGTAGAAGTCAGAGCAATGTATGTTAGATCTGGATCTGAGTCTTGGCCTCCTTTTTTAACTAAGTCTGCCCATGTAAAAGTTGTCCTTACAGTTGGAGCATTGATTCTTGTTGATTTCCCATTACTTTGAACATGATCATTGGGCTTCTTGGCCTGTCGACTCCCATTAGATGCCGGATATGGTTTCTTATTAACCCTAATCAGATATTCTTGAGTTTTCTCCATTCCCTTACTAAACTGATTCGATTTATTCAGATTTTGACCTGATCTTGCATTGTTCTTGTGACTCTTCACCATAGTAGAACCTTCCTCATCCACAATGAAGGTCGAATGAGTCGACTTCTGGTTGAAATTCAAAACAGGAGGAGAGCTAAAAGATGAGGAAGGAAGAGAGATCCCATTCAGATTAGTATTATCATCAAAAATGGGATTGAGAGAGGTCTTAGAGGCAGCCATGGCTGCAGAGAGAGAATTCTAGGGTTTCGACTTTTTTATCCACCTTAAGTGTAACACCCCGTATGTTGAACAACTTGTTATAATATAAATCAGGGAAGAATTAAATTTTAAGATCTGAATCAGGGGAAACGGGCTATGCCATTGCGTTCGTCTCGGAAAAATACGCGAAATAGAGTCCGAGTTTTTGTAAATCGGAGTCCGTATGACCCAGTTATGGCCCATGTAAGTTTTCAGAAAATTCAAGTTTAAAAACAGTTTAAAACTAAAGCCAAATTCGAAATTCAACACACAGGGGGAAGGCGGGAAAATTCCCGCGCAGGCCAAGTCGACAAGGGTGTCGACTGCCCAGTCGACACCGCCCCAACCCATGTCGACTGCCCAGTCGACACGGGTGTCGACCTGGGTGCTCGGCCAGGTTGGCCTGGGTGCAGTCTGAAGGAGGTTTGGGCTGTGTTTTGGGGCTTGTGACGAGATCTGATGGCTCTAAACTAATCTAGGGTTAATCTAAGGGCCTAAACTACATCCTAAATCTATAAATACACCCTAAGACTACCCTAATCCATACTAAAAATAGATACAACGTCATCATGCCGTCAAAATGCAACTTAGAAGGAGCCTCCACAAATTAAAGAGGAAGATAGCTTCTCAAATCAACTTCTAATCAACTCTAGCAACTAAATCTTCTTCATAGGAGTGCTAATCAACAAGTTGTGAGTTTCTATGCCTTTAGCAAGCAATTGCTAAACTAATTATGATAGGATATAATGAGGTTATGGTTATGTATGTGGATCAATGCAAGTTATGTTATCATATGCTATGTGTTCATGATGTTAGTTATGCAAGTTTTATGCTATATGTCCATGATGCTAGTTATGCAAGTTTTATGCTATATGTTTATGATGCTAGTTATGCAAATCACTATGATAAACATTGATCCATTATGACACCATGTTATGCAAGTTTGGTGTTTGATTATATGCAAGTTCATATATGACATGTTATGCAAGTTTGGTGTTTGATTATATGCAAGTTCATATATGACATGTTATGCAAGTTTGGTGTTTGATTATATGCAAGTAACATGAGCAAGTTTACACCTTTGTATGATATGCATACATATGCAAGTTTACCCCTTTGTATGTCATGCATATATATGCATGTTTACCCCTTTTTATGATATGAGTAACATATGCAAGTTCATCCCTTTTTAGACCTATGACATTTATGCAAGTTTATCCCTTTATGATAGGTCTATGACATGAACATCTATGCAAGTTACCCTCTTTATGACATATGTGATTCATGCAAGTTTGGGTTGATTATTGATGCTAGTTGGGTTTGATGCTATGGTCATATATGCAAGTTGACACCTTTAAAACCCATGTTGATGCTAATGTTATGCTAAGTTGAACCCATTGTATTTGTGATGAATCTTCCCTTTTAAGTATGTCATGTTAGCGTATTACGCGGGGAACGATGGGGTAATATTCATGTTAACAAAATTGTGGTGAAATTGGTATGATGTTGCATACCATAAGTGGATGGACATAATTGAGTCAACTATGTACATTATTAAATTGGAATTAATTAGGGAAAATTAACTCAAAATATGGGGGTGATTAATTAGGTGTAATTAATCGACTAAGACACGAGGTTGGACCCTTTTGTAGCATAAGACTGCCCGGACCCGACCGGAAAATCCAGCGGCTACAAATGATTGGCCCAATGTGAGAGATCTTAGGCATAAATTAAATACGTGACAAGTGTAAAGACACGAGGTTAGACTCTGTTATGGCGTAAGGCTGCCCGGACCCGACCGGCAAATCCAGTTGCCATAAAAGACAGTCTAATGTGAGAGGTCTTTACAAAGGTTACGTCTTAATCAATTAAGAAACACTTAACCAGATAAGCATGTAGTGGGGCATGAGGGGTTAAGTGGGTGCCTTGGGTGGCATGTGGAAATCTAGTGGTTGCCTTGGGTGGCAATAGAAAATACGATTAGAATACTTAACCAAAGTGGAAACATGTAATTAAACATGATTAAAGGGTTAAGTGGGATACACTAGAGGGAGCAAGCTTAGGTGGGTAGCTTGTGGGGGCCCATTTCAACCAGTAACCCATATGTATCTTTGTGGGCTCGACCCATGTCGAGGACGGGACACGCGTACTGGGCTTGACTATAAGAGGCCAAAACGGGTTAGCGGTGGCAACGCAAGTCCAACGGGTTTCATATGCGTGTGTGGACCCCGGCTGGTAGGTAAGACGTTGTTGCATCGTGTAGGTATAAGCCGTGCATCAGTGTTGGTATCGGGTTGCCACTTTGGGGAATGATACATCCCACTGTGGGACCAGCGCGGATATCTACGTTAGGGAGCCGATCGCTTGGGGAGTAGTGGGTACACCTAGTGGAGATAGGGGCAGACGGCACCTATGTGGTCAGCTAGGGGTACACGAAACTACTAGTTAAATTTTCTAAGTCCTTGGGTGGGATCAACCTTTAAGTTAGGAATGACTGGTGTGGTGCAGTGTAGTAATTATCCTTGGGTGGGTAGATGCGTCTTTACCGTTATCTTCGTTCTTCCTATGTCTAGTTGGTTGCTTAGTGTAGTCATTTATCCCCAGTCGTTACCGTACCAAGTTTATATCATACCCTAATTACTTTAATGATTGTATTGTTAAAGTTATAGGACTCGCTCAGACTTATGTCTGACCCCGTTGTTTTTTTATCTTTTTCCCAACCCTCAGGTTCTCAGAGTGGGCCTAGCACTAGTGGGCTTTGATCAGATTTCTTTATCTATCTTTTGGAGCTTGGACCGTTGATGTAAAGCTCAGCTTATCTTTTCTATTATGGCTATTAGTTATGTAGTGGGATTATGTACTTATGTTTTTATCAGGATGAATATTTAGTACTTGACTCTTGTTTTATGGTTTTGTTATTTTAACCAAACATGTTTACCTTCTGCTGCAATGAAATGATGTTTTAGTTAACAAGTATTATTTATATCTGTCTTGTTGTAATTTTTCTGTTCTATATTCACTTAAAATACTCCACCGAAGTTAAGGCATTCCCTTAGTGAGTGACCTTAGCGGGTGTGGGGTTTTACACGTGTTGTTATAATATAAAAAACTGACTATAACTTAATAGAATACATAACTGTATTCAGATTCCAAATTGAATCTAGAATTGAGTACTCAGTTTTAAACAAGGTGCTAAACTTTATAATCAACCCAGAATTGAGTCGTCGGTTTAAAACTGAGTACAAAACTGTACCAGCTTTTAAAACTGTGAATAGTTTAACCAAGAAAACTGTTATCGGTTTTAAAACTGAATCCGGAATTGAGTATTGGTTTTAAAACTGGGTGCAAACTGTACTATTTTTAATATCTAGAAATTTATAATGCTAATGTGTTTTAATTAGCATTGCACAATAACCTAATGCAAAGTGCATTTTAATGAGCTAATATATTAATACAACCTTCTCAGATTAAACAAATAATGGAAGGAAAAAATATTGCAGGTCCACTGTTAAGTAGGCTGTAGACAAAAACAATGTTTATTATTACCTATTTGCTATTGTCTGGCCGTGTGCTTTATATTGAATAAATCAATTGCGTTTAGTAGATATCTACTTGAGCTAATCGTTATTAATAGAGCAATACTGTTTAATAGTACCCAACCCCCTCCCCCCCCCCCCATTTACTGTCCTGAAAATCACCATAAAATTTCATAGCTTCGGTTAAAAGCATTTCAATATTCGCCAAACATGTCACCAAGAATTAAACTTGCATTGTCAAAAAAAAGTTGATGCACTTTAACTACAATATTCCAATAAAAATTAGTGCCTGAGGCATATTAGGATCAGGAGTTGTTCGATTCTCTGCATTACTTGCTTGTTTTCCTTTTAGCTCCTGTAAAGATTGTAGAAACTTAACTATGTCACAAAGCTATAAATTACTTTATTATATACATTCTGCTCCCATCACAAAGCTATAAAAGGATGGTTTGCCGCTGGTTTACAACAAGCATCATAGCATTGGATTCTGACATGTATTTTTTCTATAGACAGGTAACATTAAAAATGATGATCTGATTATGGTCAATTCATGTTTCCTAAATTTGGTTTAATTTCTATACCAAATAATAAACTAAGTTTCCTATAGAACTTCTATTCTTATACTGATCAAACAGTGTAACCAGATAGTTCAGGTCAGATTAAGACAAGTATATGGGTCATGCATGGGTTTGAAAAGCTAAACATGCATGGGTTGTAATTTAACTAATAATAAAACTTGCATGGGTGATATGCATGGGTTTGAAAAACTTCACTGTTTTCACCAACAATTCAGGTTAGATAAAAACTTCATTGTTTTCACCGACACTTCACTGTTTTCTTCTAATATTATTATTAATATTATTCTTACATGGTTTTGAAAAGCTAAACATGCGTGGGTTGTGATTTAACTAATAACAAAAAACAAGGATATGGGTCACATTAAGACATCTAATCTAAAAAATTCAGGTCAGATTAAACTCAAATATTTGTACCTGGAAACAAGTCCATAGATCATCCCTCAAATCGTTATCGACTTTCCTCCATCCGCTAATAGTAAAAGGCACCATCTCCCTTGCTAGAGTATAATATATGACGATAAATGTTTGGAATTAGTACCTACGGCTTGTCCTCGTTCATTAAATTTAACTTCCATCTTCTCATCCGGTAGCATAACAAGAGATTTCAACATTGTTCTTCCTCTCTTATTTCCGGGTTTCGTCAATGTATAATGACCTTCACTAGAATTCGATTGAAGTTGGCTTGGAGTGGTATTTGAGGTGGTTGAAGTTTGCTAGAAGTGTATTTGACGGACAAGGGGCTGTACTGGGTTTGTAATGTCGAAGGGGCTGTTACTTGAAGGAGAGGGATGCATCTGGTTTGTAGCATCGACAGGATGTTACTGGAAGGAGGAGGGGGCTACATCCATTTTGTAGTGTGGCCAAGGTTGCTTCCAGTTTGAAGAGGGGGCATATTGGGTATTCAGCATGTTTTCGAGGAGATCTTCTTATAGCACTATTTAAATTCTGAAGCAAACAAGCAATTTCAAGATTATTACCTTGGTTTTCGTTGATTCTAACCCCACCCGCCCTCTGATTAGCAGAATGAACAGCTGTAAGTGCTGCTAAACTTTGCTTTTTTGCTCTTTTCTTTGCTGTTTTTTAGCTCTAAAAAAAATCAAAATCTTAAGTCAGTTAAATTTTGACAAAGATTTAGTGGAGTAAATTGCAAGATGACATAGTCAATACACAACACCATACAGTCTAACATTTAAAAAGATTTAGTGGAGTAAATTGCATGTGTGTGAAAAAGAAGTTGCATCACTTGTTTGGACGGTGTGCTACTATATAAACTAACCACATATATATGGGAATGCCAAAAAACTATACCATGAATGAGGTAAAACCAATGACATAGGAAATTATTAAACAGAGAAATTAAAACTTATGCAAATTTGCCAAATCTTCTCTAGATTTCATTTACATATTTCTTTCTCAGTTATCTAAATTAATATATTTCATATTTATTCTAACAAATATCTGTAGTATATCTGGAATCTTCTTTGTATGATTCTATAGGATATCTTTTCATTGTTCATTTAATATCTATGTCTATTTTGCAATAGCTATATTAGGGTGCCCTTAGCACCACACTTTTGGTTATAATTTTCTATTGGTTTCCAACAATAAATTCAAAGTGACAAGCTTGTTCATTTCAGTTATATATATATATATATATATATTACTCTGACACACACACATATATATATATAATACTATTGATAACTTTTCTAACAATTTTCGTCGACATTGTCATCTAAAAGAGGCAAAGATGAAAGCAAGTCGCTATTGTGTGTTCAGGTTATACTAAATGTATATGTTTCAAAAATAGTCGATCTTCCTTTTTTTCTAACTTTGACATAAGATGTAGTCCAACAAAATAACTAAACGCATAACTGCTAATTTAGTCGGACAGAAGATTCCAAACTAGTATTTAATAAACACGCAAGAAAAGAGCAACATATATGCCATGGATTATTTTATTTAATTATTATTTTTTTCAAAAAACAAAACTTATCCTATTTATTACTGACTATAACTTTATAAGGCATTTCTTCTTGGCGATCCAATGAATTTACAGCAAGGAAGAAATGTGGAGTGGTTAATGAATACCCGATAAGTATTTGCTTAATATGTTGTTCTTTTACCGGAAGAATTCAATCTAAGTCTAATTAAGTTATGCATCTAAGAACTAATCGAGACTATATTAATCTTGCTTATATCAATTTTATTTGACATTTTTAAATATATTCACTCGTTTACAAAAACGAAAACTTGAGACAGACTATAGTGTTTGACAATAAGCCTTACATAATTATATTTTAGTGGATAAAATTTATTTAATTATTCATTTATTATAATTTTTCCCCTTCTTCTAACAGTGGGTTACAACGGATAATATAAAAAAGTACGCAAGTGGTATAAACAGCATCACTTGTATTAGCAGTCCAAATATTTAAGAGGATTCGGATTGGATTTACCATTAAATTTTAAGGAGATCTTCGGTGTGGATTGCCGAACTCAATGTAAAAAATTGTTTGATTAGCAGTCCAAATATTTATCTTCATGATCAAAATTGGATATCCTCATAACAGTGCCATAGATTTTGCATCGTAATTACATGACACATAGTTCAATATTGCATCTCATGACACATAGTTCAATATTGCGTTGTAATTACATGACACATAGGTTACTATAATCAATATGATATAACATGTCATATTGGGGCTATTAAGAATTTGATTTTATTCGAACAAAAGATTGTAGTAAAATTTGAGAAAATAAAATAATATTGACATTAAAAAATTGTACTTGTTAAGATCCAGAAAAAGGAAGGTGTAAAAAAAAGATAGAAAGAAGAGATGCAAGCACTTTTTCAAATCTCGAAAATATCGCCCGAGTTCTCTTCTGAGATCTCGTTTTGGGGTCCTTCCGAAACGAAACGGCAAGTATCACTCTAAATCTCCTTTCAAATATATCACTCGAGATATTGCAATATCGAACGATATATCGACCGAGACAAAATACTGGAATATCGTCCGAGATCTTAGTTTTTTTGGTTAAAATTTAAATCTGTGCCTGAACTAGAACAATAGTTCTATTTTAGTGTTTTATGTCTAACAAGATTTCTGTTTTAAGCATATTACGATTTAGAGTATGAATGATCTATCACAAAATAAAGAATAATAAAGTTATTTTGCAATTCTAGTTTAAATTACTATGTTTTTAATAGCATTCATAAAAATCATTTTGTAAAAGTATCATTTTTTAACATATCATGTACCCCGAAATTGTTCCGATATGAACTTTCAGACCCAAAGTGGAAATCCAAGACGAACTCCCGAGTTAGACTCATCTTATCCGAGATCTCCCCCAATACGAGATCAAGTCTATGAAATCCTACAGACGAAACACGACCGATGTCCGAGATTTAAAACTTTGGATGCAAGTTTAAGAACAAAATTCATAGGATGTCATATTTGTTGAAATTGATGATTCAAATATTTGTAGAGAAGGAAAGAAATTGATTGATTGTCAATCAATTAATTGGCTCGTATATGGAAAGATATAAGAGGAAGTTTTCTTTTTGGAAGAAAAATAACAGGCCAATCAATCAACTAATAAAGAATCAATTTACTCAGGGAAAGAGATTGAGACTGTGATTGCGCCAACCATTTATGCTCCAATCAAATCAAGGAAGATATTATATTTATTTTTCTTTATGTCCAAGTAATCTAGAAACTTTCTTCTTTATCTCCAAGAAATCCCTCTATATAAATGGGGGTCATGTTATTGTATGAATGCAAGCAATCCTTTATTAATCTTCTCTCTATTGTATCTTATGTACTCATTTCTTCATTCAGAAATAAAAAAAATTGTTGGGTCCGTGGATGTAAGCAAAGCCGAACCACGTTAAATTGGTGTGTTCTTTCCTCTATTTTCTATTTTTGTTCTCTCTGTAATTTGCGCCACTTGATTTTATTTTATTTTTGGCATTGTTGAAATATTTGACAGAGTAGATCATTGGGTTTATTCATTTTCCGCTGCCCAAATATCTGATTTTGCACTGCAGATTGGTATCGAAGCGAGGTTGTCTCGTTCAAAGACTTTTTCAAGCATGTCAAATTCCACAAAGAATAACGGTGGTAGAAGCTCTACAAATTATGGAGTTTCTAGATTTAATGGAAAGGGGGATTTTGGCACATTGATGTTAGAGGTTTCATTCTTATGCTTGAGAAAGAACGAAGCAAGATCAAATTATTGAAGGTGGGTACTTCGAATAATCCTTCAGACATGATGACCAAGTCTCTTACGAACGACAAGTTTGAGCATTGCTCAAACTTGATCAGTTTGCTTCCTGTTACTTGAGCGCCATGGGGCATTGGCCCAACAACTTCTATGTTTATTGTTGAAGATGAGATGATGAAGAAAGATTGTCATATTTGAATCAAGGTGATTCAAATATTTGTAGAGAAGGAAAGAAATTGATTGTCAATCAATTAATTGGCTCGTATATGGAAAGATATAAGAGGAAGTTTTCTTTTTGGAAGAAAAATAACAGGCCAATCAATCAATTAATAAAGAATCAATTTACTCAGGGAAAGAGATTGAGACCGTGATAGCGCCAACCATTTATGCTCCATTCAAATCAAGGAAGATATTATATTTTTTTTTTTCATGTCCAAGTAATCTAGAATCTTCTCTTTTTTATCTCCAAGAAATCCCTCTATATAAATAAGGGTCATGTTATTGTATGAATGCAAGCAATCCACCATTAGTCTTCTCTCTACTGTAATCTTATGTACTCATTTCTTCATTGAGAAATAAAAAAAAGTATTGGGTCCCTGGATGTAGGCAAAGCCGAACCACGTTAAATTGGTGTGTTGTTTCCTCTATTTTCTTTTTTTGTTCTCTTTATAATTTGTGCCACTTGATTTTATTTTATTTTTTGCATTTTTGAAATAGTTGGCAGACTAGATCACTGGGTTTATTCGTTTCCGCTGCCCAAATCTCTGATTTTGCAATACAATATTATGTTGATCGGGTCCTTTTATGAGTTTTGTGAAGTTTTTTGGCTCCGTACAAATGTGTGATCTTTTTTGTCAATATATTACTGTAATTGACTTGTTTCTTTGTATGATCCACTAGTCAATATATTACCTCAAAACATCATACTAAAAGAAAAAAAACAAGGCTAAAGTAAAAAAGCATGTGGTAAAAATGTATATGTAACTTGAATATCTCTCCTTCGTGTACGTAGCACCATCTTCCTTGTCGATAATACAAGATCAATCTTCTTCTGCTATGTGGTCGACCTATAAAAAAACATAATGATTTACAAAAGATGAGAATATCACACTAAATACAACATTACTTTGTAACAACCATGTACAAAATAAAATAGACATACAAAGATTACGTACGATAGAAAATAAAATTATTTTGATACACGCTAAGATGTCAATCTTAGATCAGGTTATTTTTTATCATCTAACAACACTTTTATGGTATATATGAACATACATAAAATAAAAAATCAATAAAATATGCCTATAACATACCAAAATACCAATACAACCCTCCCTTATGTAACTTTTCATCCCCATTATCTATGCCCCTATCACGAAGTTGTGACTCATCAAATGGTTTACTAGTTGATTCTTCGTCTTTGTCGTACTTTTCCAATTCATGAAACCCTCTAGAGGGCTCTCTCAACACAACATACCAATTTGAAGAGCTACCTTCTCTAGAGAAGAAAACTTGAACCACTTGTGTTGCTAAGATAAACGAGTCGCTTGCAAATTGATTTTGAAACTGATGCAAACTGACCAATGTAAATCCATCTTCAACTTTGACTCCATGATACATATTTGCCCAATCACATTTAAACAAGGCAACTCGAAATTGACGATAATCCAATAAGGAAATCTCACACAAGACCCCATAATATATTACTTTTTCAATAGACCCATCTACACCAACAACAGTTGCCTCAATGGAAACACCACTATTTTGTGTAGCCTTCTCAAAGTATTTCGTATGAAAATGTCGAGCATTAACAATATAGCCAGAATAAGAAATTATTTGCGAGCGAGGTCCATATGATAGCCATTTTATTATGTTGCTGACATTGGATATACGTCTATCATCTCTAACCTGGACAAGTACAATATATTAAATAAATATTTATGTTGATCTATTCCTTTCATCATTAATACATTTCTAAGATATAAATATCCACCTTTTTTTCAAACCAAAAACTAAAAGTTTCCGACTGCAATTTTAACAGCTCCAAATCGTCTCGTGTAAGATGAGGACGCAAACATTTAGCTTCACTTTGTGCATTCTGCATACATAAATGTAATTAAAGATCTAATTTTATTGTAGATTATAGTTAATTTGGACTTATACTTACTCTTTATACGGCTCTACTTCTTCCGTATTAAACAAAACGTATCAATGAGCAGCACTAATCACTTTCTCATCATCTATAATAGGTTTTCCTTTGGAAATAGGACGCCCCTCAAGTATAAAATCATTTTGTTCCACTTTACTTCGGTTTTTCCTCTCTCCAAAATCTAATGCATCTTTAATATAGGGTGCTGCTATTCACACACCGGTTTACACTTCCGGCCACCTTTTTAAATTTAATACAAATTATTATTTTTTATATGCTTCTGGCCACCATATATTATTCCTTTCATTCAGTTATTCACCACCGTACTTCTCCTAAAAAACATGTACTTCTCAACAATTTCAAATTTTAAACCCTAACAAAAGCAGATATTCTTTTGTACCTAACAGAGATGGAATATGAAGATAAAAAAGATGTTAGGTTTGCTTTATTTTTATTGTTTTTAATTATTTTATAGAACATGTTGTTAGGTTTTTTTTATGGTTAGGGTTTTCCATTGCATTTTAGGATACTTTTTCTGCTCCATTGGAAATTTCAAACTTGGAGGTCATTAAAGTTGACGATGTTGTAATAGAGAATTACAATGTAAGTTTTAACTTGTAGAGTTTTTTTCTGTATAACTTATGTATCTTGCTTTACAAATTGATACATTAATTATTATTTTTGTCGTTTGATGGATGGAACATTTGAATGATGATAAATTGGGCAACGCCCTTATTGTTTCGGATGATAAACATGACGATTGTGATAATATGATCCAAGATGTTCGATCAAATGACCTAAAAGACATAAATGTTGATTTGATGAATCATTTCACATCCGACGAAGTAAGCACTAATTTATAAAAATTAAAATTGCTAATGTGGTTGTGAAAATGGATTATGTTAATTTTTTTCTTGAAATATTCGAATTTAGGTAATTGATTCATAGAGTACATTAATCTGATCATGTAAAACAACAGGAAAAAAAATTTGAATACCGTTCTTGTAATTCAAAAGTCTAATAAATTAGGACCTGAAAGAAAACAAAGGTTGCAACTGAGGTGTGAAAGGGTTGGATTTTATCGTAGTCATCAACCAAAGTGAAAATAGATGGAAAACAATGTAAAAAAACAAAACAGATTTAGCGTCAGCAGAAAATGCAACTGTCCTTTCAGATTGAAGGGCATGTATGTAGATGAAGATAAATGAAAAGTAAGCGAGGAAGGAATCGTTCGTTTAGATGAGAGAGATAGTGGCCACTCAATTTTTATGTTATTAATTTAGACGGTGGCCAATAGAGGAAAATGAAAATATTTGGGGTGCTTTTAGTTTTGGTGGTCGGTAGTGTAAACTGGGATGTGAATAGTAGCACCCTTAATATATCCAGAACAATATTTCATACGTTATTCAGCAACATAGCACTCAGCAATGCCCCCTTCAGGCCGTGCTTGATTTTTAGCGTACCCTTTTAATATTTTCATATACCTATAAAAAAATGCATAAACAAGTTACTTTACTAACTATACATACTTTTAACCGTCAAGTATTTATAATAAATATTAGCTCTCAAATGGATACATCCATCGATATTGGACCGGCCCACAAATTTTTGCTTCTCTCTCTAAATGTATTGTTAAGTGAGTCGTGATATCGAAAAAAGGAGGGGGAAGAACCCTCTAGATCACATAGTGTCAATGCAACTTGGTACCCCATTAATTCTAATTTGTCCCTATCAAGCACTCTTTGGCGTATGTCATTATAAAATGAACATAGTCGTAGTAGTGCATGCCTAATCCCTGTAGGTAGAAGTCCTCTTAATGCAACAGACAATAGTTGCTGCATCAAAACATGATAATCATGAGACTTAAGGTTTGAAATCTTGTCTTCTTCTGCAAAAAAATTCTAATATTTGAGCTACATCCATCAGGCACTTTCAAGTTCTTCATTCTACTATAAAATTTCTCTTTTTCTTGATCAGATAAGGTGCACGGTACGGCTGGCAGCAATACTTTTTTCCAATGTCAATAGGATGCAATTTTTTTCTAATTCCCATTGCTTCTAGATCTTGGCGTGATTTGAGACCATCTTTTGATTTTCCTTTGATATTAAGCAATGTACCAATAATACTTTCACCAATATTTTTCTCAATACGCATCACCTCTAGATTATGCCGCAAATGAAGTGCCTAAAATTGAAAAAACACAAATAATTAAGTACTAAGTAGAAAACATGAATAGAAAACAAAAAAACATTGTTTCTAGTTAAATTTTACCTTCCAATAAGGAAAGTCAAATAAAATGGACCTCTTCTTCCATATTTTACATCATTTTTTCATCATAGTTTTCCTTTTCCTTTTCCTTCTACCTTTCTCTTCCTCTCTTAAATTCCACTCCCCCCCAATCATTAGTAATATCTTGAACATCATCAAAGATTTGAACACCAGTTTGTATCTGAGGCCTTTGTCTATTCTCTATGGTTCCATCAAATAAGTTTCTCTATTGACGACACTGATGGTTAGGTTTAAGGAATCGTCTATGACCCATGTATGCACACTTTTTATTAAATGGTAGCCATACTGAGCAGGTATTGACACCACAAATAGGACATGCTCTCTGACCATTTACCGAGCTACCAGCTAAATTTCCATAAGTTGGAAAATCATTGGTTTTCCATATAAGAATAGCATGTAACCTAAATTCACTACGATTGTAAGAATCGTACACATTCACCCCTTTATCCCACAAGTTTTTTAAATCTTCAATAAGTGGTAGTAAGTATATATCAATGTCATTTCCCAGTTGTCGTGGCCTAGGAATTAATAAAGATAGCATCGTATTATCTTTGTGCATACAAAGCCACAGAGGAAAGTTGTAAGCAACAAGAAACACTGGCCAACAACTAAATCCACAATTCCAATCACCAAAAGGATTAAAGCCATTAGATGCAAGGCCAAGCCTTAAATTTCGTGGATCGGAAGCAAAAGAATGATACATACTATCAATCGTAGCCCACTGAGAAGAATCCACTGGATGACGTAATTTACCATCTTCACTCTTATGAATGTTGTGCCGTCTTAGTTGTTCTGATGTTTTTGGGGATGCAAACATTCTTTTCAATCTTGGTATTAGTGGGAAGTATCTCAAAACCTTCATAGGCATTTTGGTTTGCTTCCCATCTTCGGTAGTCTTGTTTTTTTTTTCTCCAGTGAGACTTACCACACTTAGGACAGAAACCACTATTTGCAAGCTCTTTTCTAAATAAACAACAATCATTTACACATGCATTTATCTTCTTATAGCCTAAACCAAATGACTTGAGCATCTTCTTTGTTGCATATGTAGAATCGGGAAGCACGTTTTCTTTTGGCAACATATCCTTAAGAAGTTTAAGAAGCTCTGTAAAATTTGTGTCTGATATACCATTTCGTGCTTTGTGCTTGAAAAGAAGTATTGTAGCTGACAACTTTGTGTGGCTTGCACCGCCAGGACACAAAGGAATTTCGACGTTCCCCATCATTTCCTTAATACCTTCCCCATGTCTTTCTTCAACATTGGCTTCTACCTCCTCATCATAGATTTGTGCATCAACATAGATTCTATAAGTATCAGTCTCACTATAATTTTGTGATGGCCGTTTTTCTCCATGAAAAATCCATACATCATAGGTTGGGTCCATTCCAAAACAAATCAAGTGTGACATAACATCCCTTTGTGTTTGCCAAATTAGATTCCTATAGTTACGACATGGGCATCTAATTTTTTCAGGATTTCCATCACTCGCAGCATGCCCATATACAAAATTTTCAACAACTTGCTTATATTCGCTTGTCATTCTACAAAACAAAATTTGTATTAAAACTCATTCTTAAATACTTATAGTATGATGCTAGGGAACCTCGTTTTTTTCGTGCTAATACCATAATTTTTTTATACTACATGCTTCCTAAAACCAAACTCATTCTTATATACTTATATTTATTTATAATGGTTAGGAAATACATAAAATTTATTGTGCTTATTATTTTTATTCGTGGTATTAGTAAGAGGAAAATGGTGTGCCCTTAGCATCATACTACTTATAACTATGGGAGTAATAGCCAAAATGGTGAAACCTTGGTAGATTGACCCATGCTTTATCCATCTTGGTAAAACGCCTCTAATTTTCAGGCCAACTGAAAAGAATTGTGCTCAACATTATTGTACAGCTTGGTTATATGCAGCCATCTTAGTAGATTACCCCTCTTATATGGAACAAATATTAACTTATATATTTGTTAAAATTTTATATCTCAAATGATCATAAATGGTTCAACAGTTCATTAATGAATTGGTTGAACTTAGTAATGAAGTTGATAGTACTCTGAAATTCAATGTGCTATTATTTATGTATAAGACTCAAAATGATCAAGCTCGTCAGAAGCATTCCAACAAAGACCATAACGGAAAGCCTACGCATCTAAGTCAAATTTAATTCTTTTTATATCATTTGTAGTGTTATGTTCCAGTCTCATGCTACTACTTAAAACCTAAAATATTTTTCTCCTAAATTTGGAATTTATAAGTAGCACATCAGCTATAGCTCCATGCCTACGCTCTTAATTGACATACAATTATTTTATGTACCATAATTGTTGGAACACCAAAGAATGCATATACTTATATTTGTTTGAAAATTGAAATAGTCACATGACATATCATTGGGGATCTTTTTGTAAGGGGTGATCAATCCCTTTCAGCGGAAAAACCTCAATAGGATCTTGCAATGATGTGATAGAACAAACAACTTGAAATGAATATCAATCTCAGATTACAGAAAAAAATAAAGGAAACAGAGAACACAGAAATTTATAGTGGTTCCACTATCGCGAGATAGTGTACGTCCAATTCAATGGGGAAGAGATTTTATTAATATTCAAGAGATTACAGAGTTTTTAAAGTAGAGCAAAAGAAATGAGGAATACAAATGTTCTCACATATCATGTCATAACATCCTCTATGCCTTTCTTTATATAGAGGAAAACATTTCTTGGTGATGAGTTAATTTGATTTATGTAAATAAATCAAATCATGGAAGGCTAATATTCCCATTAATTTGATTGTCATATGATTGATTGATTGATGACTTTCTATTTTCTCCATCAATCAATCCCTTTAAAAAAAATTAATTTCTTTCCTTTTCTTTTTCAAGAAACATGGCAACAAATTAAATGGCGAATATCTCCAATATCCCCTATTCATTAATATTCCTTCCATTTCTTTCCTTTCATTTCCTGTACAAAACGGGTAACGATATTACCACGAACATCTCCAAATATCTAATTGATATTTTGAAATATTGTATCACCAAATTCCAATAATCTCCACCTTGATACAATATCTCATGCAACCTAGAGACTCAAATGTGAATGCTTCCCAATGAGTTCCTGCAAAAGCCACCCCTCGTTGCACTTTGTCTGTGAACACCGGCAAGGCCACCACCCACCAACAAAGTGTTGGAATCATTCAAAAAAAAAGGTAGACATTGTGCAACCAACTCCTATCTCTTCATACAAGAAGAATACCGTATCTTCTCTTGACTTCCACCAAGTCACTCTCTTCCACATTGTGCCACCATGTGGCACCTAACACTTCATCAAGTGAATCAAGTTCGAGTAATGCTCGAACTTAGTAGCAGGTAATACCTTCGTAAACATGTCTGCTGCATTTTCATTTGTGTGAATCTTCTAAAGACGAACTAACTTCTCCTCATTCATAGAGATAAGGAAAGACTCTCTTACCTCTATATGCTTTGTTCTAGAAATGAAAGCCAAATTTTCAGCTAAATGAATTGCACTTTGGTTGTCACAATTCAACAAACAAGCGTCTTGCATGAAGCCCAAATCACATAATAACTTCTTCAAATAAAGTGCCTCCTTAGCTACCTCAACTGCAACTATCAATTCTGTCTCTACAATAGACAAAGCAACTGTAGTCTGCAACCTCACTCTCCAACTAATAGATGTTCCTCCAAGTGTGAACACATAGCCTGAGGTTGACATCCTTCTATCCCTATCTCCGGCATAGTCTTAATCACAGAATCCAACCAAGTTGAAATCCTTATTTCTTCCATAAAAAACAAGCCCATGATCTGTTGTTCCTCTAAGATATCTAAAAATGTACTTCACCGCCACCCAATGCGATTTTCCCAGATTTGCTGTGTATCTACCAACTAATCCAACAGCTTGAGCAATGTCAGTTCTAGTGCACACCATAACATACATCAAGCTACCTACTGCACTGGCATAAGGCACCTTCTTCATATAGGCCTTGTCCTTTTCTGAGATTGGAAAGCCCTGATTAGAAAGTTGTATATGCAAAGGCATGAGTATACTGATAGCCTTTGCACCATCTTTGCTAAACAGAGCAAGCCCCTTTTGAATATATTCCTTTTGAGTAAGTCTCAAAAGTCCAAGCTTTCTATCTCTTTGGATTCCCATCCCCAAAATTTTCTTTGCTTCTCCAAGGTCTTTTATATCGAATTCCACTTTTAATTTCAACTTTAACGCATCAATTTCAGCTTTATCCTTGGAAGCAATCAACATATCATCCACATACAAAAGTAAATACACCCAATTATTATTCTTTAAATGCTTAAAATAAACACATGCATCTTTAGTACTATGATTAAAACCATGTGAAAGCATAAAAGAATCAAACCTTTTGTACCATTGTCTAGGCGACTGTTTTAGACTATAAAGAGATTTCTTCAAATTGCATACCCAATCCAACTTTCTATCTACAGTAAATCCTTCAGGCTGCTTCATGTAAACGGTTTCCTCCAAGTCACTATGCAAGAAGGCGGTCTTCACATCAAGTTGTTCCAACTCCAAATCGTAAGCGACAACTACTGCAAGTAGGATTCGAATTGAAGTTTGTCTAACAACTGGAGCAAATATTTCATCATACTCTAACCCCTTTCTTTATGAAAACCCTTTGGCTACTAATCTTGCCTTATATCTACCATCATCTTTTACCTTAACACCCACTTGCAACCTATGGCTCGGCTTCCTTGAGGTAGTGGTACCAAATCTTAAGTCTTGTTCTTTTGCAAAGACCGTATCTCCTCTTCCATAGCGCAATTCCACTTCAAGTTGTCACTCGACTTCATGGCTTCTTCAAGGCTCAATGGTTCATTGTGAATTACATGTAAAGCATACTCAGACTGATCATCAAGGCTCAAATTTGCATACTGCCAATCTTCATATCTAATTGGAGCTCTCTTTGGTCTCTGACCAGCTCGAATGACTATATCGCCCGACTCTCCTTGAGCTCCACCTTGAGCCGAATCATCTATAGCTTCATGACCATCACCATCACTACTAGAGGAAATATGTGGACTATTATGTGATGTATCATCAACTGCTCCATTAATATTATCAATAGTGATAGCTCTACTTCGGGTTTGAAAACTGGGAATCTCGGTCTTTTCAGGCTTCTCATCAACTGAGTCTGAACCCTCTGATAAACCTTCCAAAGGTTTGAAAATTGCTGACTCATCAAAAGTCATATGTCTGGAATGTATAACTCTCTTTGTAATTGGATTCCAAATTCTATATCCTTTTATGCCATCTATATAACCAAGAAAAACACATTTGGAGGCCCTAGGCTCCAACTTGTCATGTCCTGTATTGTGACCATAAACTGGACATCCAAATATATGAAAATAAATTAATAAAGTATTTTTTCCTCTCCATACCTCCTCTGAATCTTCCCATCGATGGCTAAGCATGGAATCTGATTAATAGTATGCGCTACAATCGAAATAGCTTCAGCCTAAAAACCCTTAGACATACCCGCAGTCAATATCAAGCAATGGGCCTTTTCAAGTAGAGTCCTATTCATTCTCTCAGCAACCCCATTAGATTGCGGATCACCAGGTGTAGTAAAATGTCTTCTAATACCACGTTGTCTGCAGTAGTCGAGGAACTCTTTGGAGACATATTCGCCACCATTGTCAGATCTAAGAATCTTCAATTTCTTTCCTGTTTGGTTTACAACAAGAGCTAACCAAACCTTAAACTTCTCAAATACTTCCGACCTAGCATTCATTACATACACCCAAACCTTGTGCAAGTAGTCATCAATGAAGGAAATAAAATAATATACTCCACCAATAGAAGCTGTAGATTATGGCCCCCAAACATCTGAATGCACATAATCAAGTACCCTCTTAGAAGTATACACACCATCACCAAAAGGAACTCTGGTTTTCTTTGCCAATACACACTCCTTGCAAAAGTCCAACTTGTTGAAGATTTCTCCCTTGTTCCTTTTCTTCTTACGAAGCAACTCTAAGTTATTCTCCGAAGTATGACCTAATCCCATATGCCAAAGTTTGGTAGCATCCAAACTTTTAGAACTATCGACTCAAACACATAATTCTCCATGGATAGTGGTACAAATTAGCAAATACAGATTTCGCACCATAACATCCTTCATCAATACAAGTGCCTCTCTAGAAACAATCAAACCATCTATAAGTATCGGTCTCACTTTTATTTTGTGATGGTTGTTTTTCTCCATGAAAAATCCATACATCATAGGTTGGGTCCATTCCAAAACAAATCAAGTGTGACACAGCATCCCTTGGTGTTTGCCGAATTAGATTCCTACAATTACGACATAGGCATCTAATTTTTTCGGGATTTCCTTCACTCGCAGCATGCCCATATACAAAATTTTCAACAGCTTGCTTATATTTGCTTGTCATTCTACAAAACAAAAAATGTATTAAAACTCATTCTTAAATACTTATAGTGTGATGCAAGGGAACCTCGTTTTCTTCTTGCTAATACCATAATTTTTTTACACTGCATGCTTCCTAACACCAAACTCATTCTTAAATACTTATATTTATTTATAATGGTTAGGAAATACATAAAATTTATTGTGCTTATTATTTTTGTTCGTGGTATTAGTAAGAGGAAAATGATGTGCCCTTAGCATCACACTACTTATAACTATGGAAGTAATAGCCAAAATGGTGAAACCTTGGTAGATTGACCCATGCTTTATCCATCTTGGTAAAACGCCTCTAATTTTTGGGCCTACTGAAAAGAATTATGCTCAACATTATTGTACAACTTGGTTATATGCAGCCATCTTAGTAGATTACCCCTCTAATATGGAACGAATAATAACTTATATATTTTTAAAATTTTATATCTCAAACGATCATAAATGGTTCAACAGTTCATTAATGAATTGGTTAAACTTAGTAATGAAGTTGATAGTACTCTAAAATTCAGTGTGCTATTATTTATGTATAAGACTCAAACATGAACATGCTCGTCAGAAGCATTCCAACAAAGACAACAACAGAAAGCCTACACTTCTAAGCCAAATTTAATTCTTTTTATATCATTTGTAGTGTTAAGTTCCAGTCTCATGCTACTACTTAAAACCTAAAATATTTTTCTCCTAGATTTGGAATTTATAAATAGCACATCAGCTATAGCTCCATGCCTACGCTCTTAACTGACATACAATTATTTTATGTACCATAATTGTTGGAACACCAAAGAGTGCATATGCTTATATTTGTTTGATAATTGAAATAGTCACATGTCATATCAATGGGGATCTTTTTTGCTTAGTACAATCAAGGGAAAAGAAAACAAAAAATATATATGCTAATAAACGGTTGCAATATCCAAACCCAAATTAAAAGTTGGGCATTGTTTTGATTATGGTTACAACACATGGTTTGTTGACCATTTCATATATATTTATTGTTGGATATTAGATGTATAGTAAAAAAAATTAAAATGAACAATAATTAAAAGATGGTGTGTGTTATTTGCTATAGGAGGTTAAACTATTATAAATAAATATCTTTTATTAAACAATAATTTAGTATAAAGATTTTCTCAACACAGGCAGAAAGTTTTATTAAGGGACAAGGTTACACGCAACAACTCTCATAGTAGCTGTTATCAATCACTAATTACACAGTAATATCACATTAGCCATTATCGATTGCTAATCACCACATTAATACTATACTAGTGGTTTAATCATCCATTGGCACCTCATTAAAGTGCCAGACACTATCATCTTTAGTAATTAGAAAGATTCGACCATAACATCTCATATCGCTTGGTTAAATTCAAGTATTTTCATAAGCTAATCTCACTAATTACAAAAAATATAGGAAAATATGAATTGCTCTTAAGGATCTACAGATCCAGGACCAAACACCAAAATAGAATATAAACCTTAAGCATTAAATACTTCCTAAAAGCAATCATAAGAATTTAATCAAGGCATCACATAATAAAATTAATGTATTCGCTGATGGATTTGTAAATAGTACTTAAAAAAATCAATTCCATGAGTTGTATAATATTAAACGGAGCGTTGGTTCGAAAGTATTTAAACAATCGATAATGCTAAGTTGACTACTACTACTTTCCTATTAAAGAACTAAATCTCCCATAATATTTGTATAAAACCTCTCTTACGTATGAAATGTTTTTTTATGTCTAATGTATATAGATTATACTAATAAAAGTTCAATTATTACAAAGCTAACTTGACAAATTAAATTAATTAAACACTCTTAGCACCCCAAACAGTGCAACACCTCTATCGTCCTTCTAATTTGGCCTAAATGGAGTGCATAAGAGGTGCCCTGAAGTTGTGGACAGAGTCATTGTCAAAATAAAGATTCATGCTCTTATTTTCTCTGGCGCTTTTTTGGGGGCTTTCTTGGTTAACCAAATTCGCCATATTGCATAAGAATATACAAATAAGACATCTAAGATTTGACCACTTTAAATGCACGTACATTTCTAGAGGTCCAGTGTTAGGTCCAAATATGAGAACTCCATGAACTCTGGCTAAAGTAATAACAAAAAAATGATAATCTATATAAACTGTAAAGTTACGTGATGTAAAACGTGCATGAGCTAAATATATACCTAAATGTTGTATCTCTAAATAATATAAGTATGTGGATTGTGGAACCTAGTGTTCCGGACTTCTAGATGATTCCCTTTTAATCCAAAGAGGACTAATCAAGGTGGTTTTAAAAGGCATTGAACCACTGGGTAGTACCTGGACGGTTATACTGCCCCACTTAGAATTCAATTGTCAAACATATATGCACAAGTGGCTATTACCTTCGTTGCAATTTCGTAATATGTCTTATATTATATAATCATCTCCATCTAGTCATATTTATGACACAATCTCCTCTCTTTAATTTCCATTAAAGCTACCAAAACCACACCTTCGTCATGGAAACTAATAAAACATCCACCATCAACACAGTAAGCATGCAATTGAACGATGAACGAAATTGCAATGAAGGTAACAGCCAAAAACTTTATCAAAAGCGTGGACAAATCAATGCAAAAAAAATCAGTGAGATTATAGCAACATAGATCAAGGATTTTGCTATACGAGAATAAATCAAGGATTTTGCTATAGTTACCTTAAACATGCAATTGAACGATGAACGAAAATTTACTAGCGAGAGAATTGAGCGAGGCAAGATACGTAGCGGACGATGGAAATGGAGACGGCGACGAGTACTGCTGCTAGAGAAAGAGTGATTTCAATTAGAAGAAATCGAGCAGTGGCGATGTGAAAGGAGAAGAGATCGTTATGGTGGCCTGAAAAGCGAATTGGAAATTAGGGCTCGGTGGAATAATCGAAAAAGGGGATAGGGAAATCAAAAGGCCGATGGAAATTATATCGAAAGCACCATGATAAAAAACACGACATTGGAAACCGATCGAAATTGTTGTTGTTAACTTCCTGAATAAAGTGAAACATTCCATTGTGTGTTTTAATCTCATTTACTGCCTAAAACAAAATGAAACGTTGCACTCTGCGTTTTAATCTCATTTTGCAAGCAGTTTGTCACTATTCAGTATATATTCACTATCCTCATACATGATTGTCCAATTATGTGATTTATATACATACTTTTCTTATTAGTTATCATTGTCGAAAACCAAAATTAATTTGTTATAAATTAGAAGTCAAATTAAATCCAATCATCCCGCGAATAAAAAAAAGTCTATTGGTTGTTAACTATGAAAAAAACAAGTTGCCAAAACTATATTTATTAAAAATGTTGAAATATAGTAATTACCAAATCAAATATTACTTATTAATAATAGTTATTATTCAACTTTTACTTGTATTTTTACTTATTTATAATTGAGTAATAATTATTAAAAGCATGTAATGTATATATATGTTACTAATTATTAATTAATAAGTAGTTAACATTAACTATTAGAAATAAACTACTACTTATTAACTATTAATTATTTAATAATAATCAATAAATATTATTGATTCTTAAGTTTATTATTAATTATTAATTGTTATTAAATATTAATATGATTAGTTATTAAAAATAGATATTATAAACTTGAAGTTTGTAATAAGCATCTTTTGCAACTAACAAAATGAAAAGTTGTTAAAAATATGTTTTTTACAACTTTAGGGAACTGACAGTTGTAATAAACATTCATTACAACAGTGGTTTTTCCACTGTTGTAAAATTAAAGTTGTAATATGGCATTTTTGTTGTAGTGTTTGTTGGTCAATATTATATATGGCAAGGAATACAGGGTGATAGCAAGATAGTTGGTGAGGACACTATGAAGGAGGGTGCACAAGGTCAATTATCCCTCATAATGTACTCAAAGGAATTACAAACATTAAACACCCCACTGTCCCAGTTCATCCTGAAGTTCAGTCAATATTACAAAAATACCCCTTTGTTACCACTGGCAAACCAATATTGCCACCTCTAAGAGAATTTAACCATAAAATAAGTAACAACCCGGAAAATCAGAACCAATTTAAAATTTTTATTTTGGCAATTTTAATGAATTTTGAATATTTAAAATGATTTATTTTAAATAATAACGATTACAAATTTATTTTGAATAGAATTAGAACATATTTATTTAAATCAAATTTAGAATATAAATATTTATTTTAATTATAAAATGAATTGAAAATGGCGCGGTAGTTTGAAAATTCGACTTCAAATTTCAACTGAATGTACAGGACTCAAAATAAACCGGATTTTGGTAAAACCAGAAATATTTGAATCTGTTTGAAATTATCTTTCCAACGAATTTGAAAAATCCAGATTTCATAGCGGGAATAAAAAGTTATACTCAGTTGAAAATTCAAATAGTTGTTATGGAATTTTATATAATTATAGCCCTTAAAAATGGCGATTTTGCAAATGACCTCCGTTTTCGACGAGATTACTTTTGTTGAATCCGGAATGTCAAATTATTGCTGGATTCCAATTTTATAATTTTTGGAATCAATATGTGAGCGTGGCAAAAGAAAACGTGTTTGGTCATTTCAATTGAATTTAAAAATGACCGTTTTTCAAACGGTCTCCAAATTCGACGAAATTAGTTTTGTTAGGACCGTATCGTCTAAACATAGCTAGATTCTTTTTTGGAATTTTTGGAGTGCGTATGTGACCCCGTTAAAATAAAATGTGCGTCTGAATTTAAAATATAATGATTTATATTTTAAAGTTAGCGAAAACCAATCGTAACGGCCGAATTGGTTTACAAGACATATTCCATTGTGTTCGAAATGGGGGTAATTAGTTAGGAGCGATAGTCGATGGGTCTCGTTTGGAGATCGAATTTAAAGGTTGACTTTTTGGCGAAAATTAAAATTAAAATGTATAATATAAATTTCCTATATTACCTTTCCCCCTTTCTCCTTCCTCTGCACCGTTGATTTAAGGAAAAAAGTAAAAAAAAAAAAAATTGCACCGCCGCTGCCTCGATCCAGCCACCACCAGATGCCGTGCGGCGCCGCCGTTTTCCCCCACTGCCCCGACCTACCCTCCGGCCACCCACCATCCGAATCCACGGCCTCTCCTTCCCAAAACCCTCCACGAGCCAAACAGCGCCACCTCCGACCAAAACACCACCGTTGACGCCACCTGAACCCCCTGCCGCCACCTCCTCGACTCCAGCGCCACCTCCCCTCCACGTCAGCACCCCCGAGGCCCCTTTTTTCAATAAAAATCTAGTTTTTATGAAAAATCCACGTCCGTTTAATGCAGCGACCTCCCCCGAGCCTCCTCCACCACCAACAAGCACCGTGAGTTTTTATTTATGTATTTTTAACTATTTAAGTAATTAAAAATGTGATTTTTATATGAATGATTTTGTAGTAAAAATATGATTTTTATATGAATGGTTTTGAAATATAAATACGATTTTTATATATGAAAACATAGGATAAAAATATGATTTTATTATCATGTAAGGAAGTAAAAATATGATTTTTATTATCATGTAGCGAAGTAAAATTATGATTTTTATATATGTAGAGAATATAAAAATATGATTTTTATATATGTAGAGAATATAAAAATATGATTTTTATATATATAACGTTAGAATAAAAAGGTGATTTTTATTTACATAGTAACAGAATAAAAATGTGATTTTTAATATAAAAATCGTGTGAAACAGATTGCGATGGAACTGGTGGAAAACAAATCCAAATATGAACCGTTAATAAATATAGAATGGAGGAGTGGATCCCAAAAGTGAGAACTTCTCACTTTAATTTATTTTCTAGTTAAAAATATATACTAGGATGCAAACGGTGCTTAGTAACACCCGACACCTTTGTTTGAAACCATGTTTGTTTGGCTGTTTGGTTGATTGGATTATTTGGTTGAATTTGGTTTGGGAAATGAAATGAATTGATTAGAATTTGGTTTGTACATGGAACGAGCCATTATTAGGCGAAGGATAAGGCTAGACCTTATTCTGGTTCTAGTATCGCGCCGTTATGTTGCCGAAATTTTCTAAAAATGTTAGAACAATAAAAATATCATTTTTATTGTATAAATGAACTGTATAAAATATTCATGTGTTGAAATAAATATTTTATAGTTAAAAATATAGTTTTTAACGTGTATGTGAATAAAATAAATATTCATTTACAAATCAGATGATTTGTTTATGTACACACATTTGATTGATGTTGATTGGTACGATATATTTATACATCGCCCAACTGCACAAATAATAATCAGTGCTTGTTGTTTAAAAACCCTACACGGGTATTGGGATGATATTGGACATGCACAAATCCTAATATTTAGTTGTATGTCAATCGATGGGTAGACAGATTATTATAGGCGTTAATTATTTATATTTAATGCCTATGCAGTTGTGTAATGCACTCTGGATGATGGTTGAGTGTTTGATTATTGTTGTGTACATGTGTATTTGAAATCCATATAAATAAAATTATATGGTAATTGGCCGTGTCTGATACCAATTCGGAAAGAACGAATATTTTAAATTGAATAATGAATATTTTAAAATAACTAATATTTTAAAATAACATCCAGTAATGGATCAAAACGTGATTTTGATGTCCGATTTCGGATGGACACGGAAAGATTGAAATATATGAAGCCGTATTGATTAGATTAACGCCATTTTGACGTGAACGATATTTATATCGATTTTATTCATTTTTATAATGAATATCGAAAAGGAAGTGATTTCAAAATCTAATGTTTTGAAAATATTTTCATTTACATATTAAGGATATGGAATATTCAATTTTGATTTAAAATTGAATATAAAGTTGAAATTGTTTTGAAAACGAATTTAAAACGATTTATAAAACATGTTTTAAATGGAAATCGATGAAATATATATAACATATATATTATATATATTTAATGGCCTAAATAGAACGCACCGCGTCGCGGCAGTTCGCGAATTTCGACCTTTGACTTCAAATTGACATTACGGGAGATCCAACCGTCGAATTCTCCAAAAACCAGAACGTTGGGTTCGTATCGAAAAGAGCTTTCCAATGAATATAAGAGATTTGAAATCTAATGGTTAGATTTGGAATTATATCCAAATCAAATTTGGAGAAGGTCGTTGTAAGTGCGATTCGATGACCGTTTATGGAAATCGACTATACGGACCTTTATAAAATTATTAAAAATATTAATAATTTGTGTAAAGTCAAAATAAATGATTTGGAAATAATTTGGAGGAAAAATTCCATGTTTATAGAGATAAAAATATATTTTTATCAAAATGAACTAGTTATGAACTAGAATTATAATCCAATATTTTTAAATAAATGAATTGGTTTTGAAATGGTTTAAAAAATAACCAGAATTTCCAATATATGAATTGGAATGGATTTGAATCGAAATTATCACCGGAATATTTCGATATTGGATTCCGTGATTTTACGGATATTATGGAGGAATTTGGAAGATATATATATATATCATTATTCCTAATACGATATTTGTTGATTTCAGAATTTGATATTGAATATAAGCCGATAAAATTTCTATTCAGAGCCTGGTATTTAATATTGAATTGGATTTGGGTTTGTAGTAAATGGTGTCTTCATTAACACTGTTCTTAAACCCAGTAGAGAAAAGATTAAATCTTTTAATTAAGATTTAATGAAGTTTACCAATTAGTTAATATTTAATTGGAATTGGATTGAAATTGGATTTTGGGGTTTGTCGTGAATGGTGTCTTCAAAAACACTGTTCTTAAACCCCGTTTGAAAAGAATAAATCTTTTAATTAAGATTATTGGAGTTTTCAGTTATATTTAGTAACTGGAATAAAAAATGGAATGTGAATTGGGTTTATTGTGAAATGTGTTTTTAATGACATTCGTTCTTTAACCCGATTAACAGTGAAATGTGATTTGGAATTTATAAATCTTTTAATTAAAATTTAATGGAATTTTCCAAAGTAAAGTTTTCCAATTTAAAAAAAATAAATTGGAATGGAATGGAATTCGATTTGGTAATAATCGAAGTGAACTTCTGTGGAGGAAGACTGGTACTATATATGAAATTTAAGAGGCTTTGTCGTTATTCCATTTATATTATCGGTTGGATACGGAAGTATATATCGATTATATATGTTGATCTATTTTTCGTGAAGATTCCACAATTAATGGAATAGGATTTTGGGTTTATCATGAACTGTGTTTTAAATGACATTAGTTCTTTAACCAAGTTAAAGATAAGATTAATTTCTTAACTTTGAATAATCATTAAGTAATGATTTTTGGAGACTAAAACTAAATGGAGTTTTAATGAATCTTTAATTAGATTGGAATGTGAATGGGATAATTAAATTTATCGAATTCATGAAATAATCGAGAATGGAGTATCACCAGTTTTGCTCCAGGCGATAGTTAAATCTTTAATTAGATTTGGACGTGAAATGGTAATTAATTTTACCGATAACACCATGGCGTTAGATATGAAGTATTACCAGTTTTTCTTTATGGCATAAAGACGTTGGGATTGGGAAATATAATAAATGATTACTTCGGTAAGGTTTGCTAATCCCGACTAGTTTGGATAAACCTTAATTTGGTTTGAATTGATATCCGATGGAAGATTAAAGAATAAATATAAAGAATTTATCTTTGATAAAATTAATGGGCACTTTCCCAAAGAAAAAGAATATTTGAATAAAGGAATATTCTGGATTGGAATGAGGCGTATGTTGTGTTTTTATAGCACTTGTTTATTATATATGCGAGTTATTCGGAAAAGTCGGGTATATACTGTAAAGACCCACAAATCCCCGCCCTTTGAATCGACCATAAACCACACAGGTCTGACCCAAAAGGTGAAAATCTACGAATACTTTAACTTTGGGCATACAACACATTACAACATATAACAGAAGACTTTTATAACACTATAATAAATGTTACATCAGAGTACAGAATATACATATCAGAGTACATTGATAAATAATACAGCGGAAGAATAAATTACAATAAATGAATACATTGCAGCGGAACTAATCTCAGTGGAAGGCTATCAACATTATGGCCACAGCTTCAGTCTTCAATCCAGGATCTTGTTTTATATATCTGTCAAATAAGCTACTCGACTGCCCGTGTGGAAAGAGGGCACCCGAGTTTGCAAAGTGAAACAAACTACAGGTCAGTCGTGGGACTGGTGTGAGAATTCTTAAACTAACCTTAATTAATAATAAGGCTAATTACAGGACCACGCCGCTAACGCGGAACGGGTTTACTCCATTGGATTGCCAGTGCATGACTAAAGTAAATCGTCAAAATAACGCGATGCTTTTTAGAAAAATGAAACCATTATAAGACCCAAGTCCCATCACACAATGCAACGCAAACCGGAGGATAGGGTTTTACCTTATAATGATCAAAAGATGCTTGATACGATAAACACGGTATTATATAATAATAGTGTGCAACCAATTTGAAATACATCAAAGTAAATGTATCAATCCTAGACGGCATGAGTGCCCCATCCCACTATGTCGCCATATATAAGTATACAATCAAAACCGCGTGATGTCGTATTGGAAATTTGGGTTTCCATCTGAGTCAAGGCTAGGGAGGAGATCCTTACCGATTCGAGACACTCTAGCAATGCCCCAGGATTGGTACTCTGTCCAACCCTTGGATCCTGCAGGGCCGGTCCACACTTACTTTTGTGGATTGGTTATGCCTGAACACACGCTTCCCGGTCCTTTTGGACCTATACTACGGCCAGTGGCGACCGCATAAACCCGAGGCCTCGAAAAATCCAACAACCACAATGAATAAATGCCAGCGCTGGTAGGTCCCTGGCACCACTCTAGCTAGAAAGAAACGTGCGCACTCCCTGCGTTCCCTTCTCCCGTTTTAGACTCTACCGGGCTGTGAGGCTCGCGAAGTCACGATATACACAAAGCTATGCCTAAATAGACTGTGCTTTGATCATCAACCACAAGGCCTGCTTTTCAACAAAGCCTTGATCAATTGCATCTTAGCATGCCACATTGTCAGACTCTACCATATCATTGATCATCTACCAATATATATATAACCTCTAAGCTCATACGTCTTAGAGAAGGGGGTTAAGTGAAGAATAAATTCTCCACCACCAAACAGAAATATATAATCAGTAGCGTTCAACAAATACAGTAGAAAAGAATACAATGTCAGACACACAATCCATTTACAAGTCCGCTCTAGGTCTGAGCGAAACAACGTGTCCGTCGATCTCCAAATACATTTGGACGATCATTACCAAATACCTTGCCTTGGGGTGTCCAGTCCCAATTCAAGATACCAGTCATCATCATCCCAACGATGTGGAAACTTCGGTCTTCAATTGCCATCTTCATCTTCGACTCTTGATCGTCGTGATGATTATTCAGAATGGGTTAAACCCGGTCTTTCTGAATAACTCGCGCATTTTGTGATTAAAAATCAAATATTGGAAAATCACACATTACGCCACATTTCCCACTCAGAATATTCTTTTAATAAGATATTCATATTAAAAGATTCTCATTAATTTTATCAAAGATAAATTAATAAATTTAATCATAAATCTTCCTTAAAAGATTTATTAAAAATTCTAAATTTGATTTAATATCAAAAATCATTTTCACAAGATTATTTATTTTAAAGAATAAATCTTCTTTTAAACGGGTTAAAGAACTCGTGTCATTTAAAACACAGTTCACGATAAACCCATAAATCAATTTCCAAAATATGGAATTTCACAGAAATCAATTAATACATAATCGATGTGAATTTCTGTATCGGACTAACAATATACATGGAATAACGGCAAAGCCTCTTAAATTCCATATATAATATCGGTCTTCTATTACAGAAGCCCATCTCAATTATTACCAATCGAATTTCCACTTAATTCCAATTTATTTTATTAAATTGGAAAACTAGATTTTTAGAAAATGCCTTTTTAAATCTATAAAATAGATTTATAAATTCCAAATAATAATTTCGATGTAAATTGGATTAAAGGACAAATGTCATTTAAAAACACCATCCACGATAAATCCACTTAACATCTCAATTTATTTCATATCATAAAATAAGATTTGCAAATTCTAATAATCTTAAATAAAAGATTTCTCTTTAAATATTTATTATTATAAGAAAAACATATTTTAGAGATAATCATTAAAAACATTCTTTATATAAAAGATTTTTACCTTTTACAAATATTCTTTGTTTAACATATACATAATTAAAATATATATATATATATAAAGAATTTCTAATGTAAAAATATTCTTATTTAAAAGAACATCTGAATCGGAATGCGACTCAACCATTTACCATATAATTTGGATTATATGGATTTCACACACATCATATATATGACAATAACAATATAATCATCAAATCATCCATTTCATCCAAAGTGTAAATTCCAACTGTGTAAGCGTTAAAATTAAATAATAACGCTCATCGCAGCCTGTCGATCTAACGATCAACATACAACTAAATATTGGGATTAGTGTATGTTAATTTTCATCCCAACACCCGTGTGGGGTTTCAACCAACAAAACAAATAATAAATTATTTGTGCATTTGGGCGATGTGTGAAAATTATCGACCCAATCACATAAACAAGTCAGGTAACTCGCCTATGGCAGTGTAATAAACAATATATAACACGATGATAAAAATATCTCTTTTATTCCTGTTCTTTTTATCGCATGTAAAGTGTCAATAAAAATGTAATCTTTATTTCTATTCTTTTATCGCATCAAAAATGATGATAAAAATATAATCTTTATTTCAGTTCTTTACATTGTAAATAAATGAAAAGAAAAATGTAATCTTTTAATTCCATTCGTAATAGGGGATATAAATAATAACACAAAATATAACTATTCATTTCATGCTTTATTTGCAATAGAGAATGCAAATAAAGATTCAACCTTTTTATTTGATGTTTATTTACATAGAGGAATGTAAATAAAAAAAATTGTAACTTTTTCATTTCATAATTTATTTGCATTAAGGATTGCAAATGAAAATATTTCTTTTATTCTCCTGTTTTATTTGCGTTGAGTAAAGCAAATAAAAGTGTAATATTAAATTTCTAGTTTTATTTACATCAAGAAATGTAAATAAAAGAACAACTCTTTATTTTATGTTTATTTACATCAAGTGAAGTAAATAAATAATTAAAAATGTAACTTTTATTTTAATGCTTTGTTCACATTTAAAACATGCAACAAAAATGTATCTTTTGTTTTTAATAAATTTGTTTGCATCTAAATTTGCAACAAAATGTAATTTTATCTCCTTTATTTTATTTGCATGATAGAATGCAAATAAAAATGCATATTCTCTTTTCTACATTTCGTTTGCATTGTAGCATGCAAACAAAAATGTATTTTTCTTGTATTGTTTACATTATGAAATGTTAACAAAAATGTGAATTTTTGATTTCATGGAATATTTGCATGAAAATGCAAATAAAAATAAAAATGTACTACTTTAAAATCATTTTATATTTGTGTTGGAGTACACAAAAATTGTTCTTTTATTTTAATGTTTTATTCGTGTTTAAGAACACGAATAAAAAGACCATTTTTTATTTTCTATGTTATATTTGTGTTTGAGAACACAAACACAAAGGATCATTCATTTTCTAAAATGTACTTGGGTTTGGGAACACAAATAAAAAGGTTCGTTCATTTTCAAAATGTATTTGCATAAGTGAATGCCAATAAAAGAATAAATTTTACTTTAATATATATATTTGTATTCGTAAATACAAATAAGAGAACAAGTTTCATTTTTAAATATATATTTGCATTTTTAGATGCAAACAAAAGAACAAGTTTATTTTTAATGTATATTTACATTGGTACATGCAAATAAAAGAATAATTTTATTTTCAATAAACCTTTGCATTGGCGAATGCAAATAAAAGAACAACTTTTTATTTACAAAATATATTTACAAATATAATGTAACTTCTGAAAATAATTTCTTAAAGGTTTTGTTCGCATTGTGAATGCAAACAAAAAGGCCAATTTTATTTATTTCATGTTACATTCACATTGAAGAACATAATAAAAAGTTAACTTATTTCCTATGTTAGATTTGCATTAGTGAATGCAAAATAAAGAACAAATTTTGTTTTAATGCATAATTGCATTTGTGAGTGCAATTAAAAGAGCAGATTTATTTTCAGTGCATATTTGTATTTGTGAATACAAATGAAAAAGAAAAAAAATGAACTTTTGTTTCAATGTTTTATTTGTATTTGAATATACAAATAAAATGACATATTTCATTTTAATGGTTTATTTGTAAATGTAGGTACAAATAAAAGGGACAAACTTTATTTTCTATGTTCACTTGTATTTGTGAAAACAAATAAAAGAACAGATTATTTTTCAATGTTTTATTTGTATATGTGAATCTAAATAAAAGAACAAATTATATTTCAATGGACAAAATTTCAACAAAAATGCAATCTTATTTTATAAACTCTTCATTTCAACAAAATGAAAATAAAGATATAATCTTTACGATGAAACCCAAATCACATTAAAAATGTAATTTTTTAATGTAAAATCTTTCTATTGAAAACAATGAACACATAAAAATAAAACCTTTTACATTGCTTCTTTTTATGAAAACACTATTTCATTAAAATGAAATTTTTAATGTTGCTTCTTTTTATGAAAACGCTATTTCATTAAAAATGAAATTTTTATGTTGCAACTTTTTATGAAAACACTATTTCATTAAAAATGAAATTTTTATGTTGCAACTTTTTATGAAAACACTATTTCATTAAAAATGAAATTTTTATGTTGCAACTTTTTATGAAAACACTATTTCATTAAAAATGAAATTTTTATGTTGCTTCTTTTTATGAAAACACTATTTCATTAAAAATGAAATTTTTATGTTGCTTCTTTTATTGAATGCTATTACATTAAAAATAACATCTTAATGTTACTTCACTTATTGAAATAATATTACATTAAGAATGAGATTTTTAATGTTGCTACTTTTATTGACATCAAAATGACAAATAAATTATGACTTTTGATTGACAACTATTTTTACATAAAAAAAATGAAATCTTTTGTTTTCATTCTTTTTAATGAAACAACCTCATATTAACATATATTCTTTTTAATCATTCTTTTTATTTTAACGTAAACAAATTCACATTAAAAGATATATTTTTCTTGGTCCATTCTCTTTAATGTAAACAAATAAAGATATATTTTATTCGTTGTGCCAATTTCTATTATAAGGTCAACAAATAAAAATAAATATTTATTTGTCGACCAAATTCCATTGTTAAATCAGCAAATAAAAAATAAATATTTGTTTGTCGTTTGACTTCTATTGTTCATTTCAGAAAAATGTAAATAATATATTTTAATAATATAAAATAAATCAGAGCGTCTAGATCTAAATAAAATATGTTTTTAAATCTAAATTTAGATTTAATTTCCCAACCGCAATTGAAACTCAATAATATATGTAATTTAAAGGTGGGTCTAATCATAACATGAACAATAAACACACCACAAGCAACAATCAACCATTTATTTACATACAACATTTCAGGTCTGAATTAACATCATCACACAATTATTTTAGAGCAAGAAAATAATTTAATGATAAATTAAATAATGAAAATTTGAATTCTCACCTTGAAATTTGGCTGAAATTCGACTGTCTCCTTTTCAGCTACGGTCTGCGCCATCGCGAAGCTCTTAATTTTGTGATTCCAACGCAATTTACGGTTTGTCAAACGGACCTCGTATGAGAGAGTTACGGATTTTTAAAGATCGAACGAATAAAATAATTAAATAATAAAATAATAATAAAAGAAAAAAGGCGCAACCTTCTTCCTCACGTTCAAGAACTTCGGCCTCCACCGTAACCCACTTCCCACCGTCCCTCCTTCTGCACGCACCACCAACGAAGCCACCAGAACTCGATCAGTGACCGCCCTTTCGAAGCCCGCACCAGCCACCACCTTCGGCCGGAAGTATGGCCAACTCGGCCTTCCATCTCGCCCAGAAAACACCCAAAAACGCAGCGGCTTTGGCCTCGAAATTCGTGAAATCCGTGAACCTAATGATGATCATAGCCGTATAGATCTAAAGCTCTCGAAATTCTCTTCGATTTGGTACCAAGTTTGCCAATTTTCGTTAAGCGGATCAAAAGATATTAAGGTTTGAAAATGGGAGGTTTCTGGCCATCGGTTTAAGGTGGCGGCTGGCCATTAGGGTTAGGGCCGATTTTTTTTTTATTTATTTAATATTAAATCTCGAATTTCGTGCTTAAAAGGTGAAATTTCGGACTTTCTCGGATTTGGGCTTGCTTACTGTCGATCTTAACGTTTTGAGGCCTTCTGAACGCGATGGGCTATGTCCCAAGGTCCACTTCTGATGTTTACAGCAGTTTTTTTCGGTTTTAATTTAAAAATGCAATATTAAATTAATTATTTAATTTTTACCGTACATTTAAATATGCCGGGGTCACATACGACCTCAGAAAATTCTAAAAAAAATATTTTTAGCTTCCTTATGACGATACGAATCCAACAAAATTATTTTCGTCGAATTCTGAGACTGTTTGAAAAATGGCTATTTTTAAGGCGTTCAAATTTAACTATAAATAGTCAAAACACATTTTATTTCGCCACGCTCACATATTAATTCGAAAAATTCTGAAAATTGAAACCTAGCAATAATTTGACATTCCGGTTCCAACAAAAGTTGTTTCGTCGAAAACCGAGGTCGTTTGGAAAATGACTATTTTTAAGGCCAATATATTTAATATTAAAAATATATTTTTAAACAAATAAATCCCGAAACTCAAAATATATAAGTGTTTACTGTTTTTCAATGTAGAAACATCATTCTGAACTCAATGGAAGTGGTTTCGAGTTCAAATTCCTTCGTATGCAAAAAGTAGCATTTTGACCTTTATAAATTTCATAGCGACCTTTCTAAATATTGAATTGGCCATAACTTTTGATTTCCGCTATGAAATTTCAATTTTTCAGATTCGTTGGAAAGATATTTTTAAATAGATTATAATATTTTTGGTTTCACTAAAATCCGTTAAATTTTGCATCCTGTACGGTCAGTCAAAGTTCAAGTTTGACTTTTCAAACTACCGCACTATTTCTAACTCTTTTGTTAATTAAAATTAAATCATTCATTCTAACTTCGATTTAAATCAAATTTGTGATCATTATTATTTAAATAAATTATTTTATATTCTCAAAATTCATAAAAATTTTCTAAAATAAAATTTTAAATTGGTACTGATTTTTGCGGGTTGTTACAATCGCCCCCACTTAAAAACTTTTCGTCCTCGAAAAGGAACGTAGCTAAAAATTGTAAAATTAACTATCTCAATTTTAAATTTTAATGGTTAATTATCTTTTCAAAATATTTATAACTTTATATTTATAAAAATTATATTTCACAAAATATATTATAAATATCAAAAATACGTTAATTATAAATTCGTAACTCTTAACTCGTTCTAGGGCATTACTAACCCCATCTCTAACGAGCTTACTCATTCTAGGATACTGCTGATCCTATCTCTAATGAGTATTCTTATTGGACATTACTAATCCAATCTCTGATGAGTCTTTCGTTCAGTTCTAATGAGTTGTACCCCAAAGGTTTGAGCTAACCAGAGCTCTGATACCAACTGTAAAGACCCACAAATCCCCGCCCTTTGAATCGACCATAAACCACACAGGTCTGACCCAAAAGGTGAAAATCTACGAATACTTTAACTTTGGGCATACAACACATTACAACATATAACAGAAGAGTTTTATAACACTATAATAAATGTTACATCAGAGTACAGAATATACATATCAGAGTACATTGATAAATAATACAGCGGAAGAATAAATTACAATAAATGAATACATTGCAGCGGAACTAATCTCAGTGGAAGGCTATCAACATTATGGCCACAGCTTCAGTCTTCAATCCAGGATCTTGTTTTATATATCTGTCAAATAAGCTACTCGACTGCCCGTGTGGAAAGAGGGCACCCGAGTTTGCAAAGTGAAACAAACTACAGGTCAGTCGTGGGACTGGTGTGAGAATTCTTAAACTAACCTTAATTAATAATAAGGCTAATTACAGGACCACGCCGCTAACGCGGAACGGGTTTACTCCATTGGATTGCCAGTGCATGACTAAAGTAAATCGTCAAAATAACGCGATGCTTTTTAGAAAAATGAAACCATTATAAGACCCAAGTCCCATCACACAATGCAACGCAAACCGGAGGATAGGGTTTTACCTTATAATGATCAAAAGATGCTTGATACGATAAACACGGTATTATATAATAATAGTGTGCAACCAATTTGAAATACATCAAAGTAAATGTATCAATCCTAGACGGCATGAGTGCCCCATCCCACTATGTCGCCATATATAAGTATACAATCAAAACCGCGTGATGTCGTATTGGAAATTTGGGTTTCCATCTGAGTCAAGGCTAGGGAGGAGATCCTTACCGATTCGAGACACTCTAGCAATGCCCCAGGATTGGTACTCTGTCCAACCCTTGGATCCTGCAGGGCCGGTCCACACTTACTTTTGTGGATTGGTTATGCCTGAACACACGCTTCCCGGTCCTTTTGGACCTATACTACGGCCAGTGGCGACCGCATAAACCCGAGGCCTCGAAAAATCCAACAACCACAATGAATAAATGCCAGCGCTGGTAGGTCCCTGGCACCACTCTAGCTAGAAAGAAACGTGCGCACTCCCTGCGTTCCCTTCTCCCGTTTTAGACTCTACCGGGCTGTGAGGCTCGCGAAGTCACGATATACACAAAGCTATGCCTAAATAGACTGTGCTTTGATCATCAACCACAAGGCCTGCTTTTCAACAAAGCCTTGATCAATTGCATCTTAGCATGCCACATTGTCAGACTCTACCATATCATTGATCATCTACCAATATATATATATAACCTCTAAGCTCATACGTCTTAGAGAAGGGGGTTAAGTGAAGAATAAATTCTCCACCACCAAACAGAAATATATAATCAGTAGCGTTCAACAAATACAGTAGAAAAGAATACAATGTCAGACACACAATCCATTTACAAGTCCGCTCTAGGTCTGAGCGAAACAACGTGTCCGTCGATCTCCAAATACATTTGGACGATCATTACCAAATACCTTGCCTTGGGGTGTCCAGTCCCAATTCAAGATACCAGTCATCATCATCCCAACGATGTGGAAACTTCGGTCTTCAATTGCCATCTTCATCTTCGACTCTTGATCGTCGTGATGATTATTCAGAATGGGTTAAACCCGGTCTTTCTGAATAACTCGCGCATTTTGTGATTAAAAATCAAATATTGGAAAATCACACATTACGCCACATTTCCCACTCAGAATATTCTTTTAATAAGATATTCATATTAAAAGATTCTCATTAATTTTATCAAAGATAAATTAATAAATTTAATCATAAATCTTCCTTAAAAGATTTATTAAAAATTCTAAATTTGATTTAATATCAAAAATCATTTTCACAAGATTATTTATTTTAAAGAATAAATCTTCTTTTAAACGGGTTAAAGAACTCGTGTCATTTAAAACACAGTTCACGATAAACCCATAAATCAATTTCCAAAATATGGAATTTCACAGAAATCAATTAATACATAATCGATGTGAATTTCTGTATCGGACTAACAATATACATGGAATAACGGCAAAGCCTCTTAAATTACATATATAATATCGGTCTTCTATTACAGAAGCCCATCTCAATTATTACCAATCGAATTTCCACTTAATTCCAATTTATTTTATTAAATTGGAAAACTAGATTTTTAGAAAATGCCTTTTTAAATCTATAAAATAGATTTATAAATTCCAAATAATAATTTCGATGTAAATTGGATTAAAGGACAAATGTCATTTAAAAACACCATCCACGATAAATCCACTTAACATCTCAATTTATTTCATATCATAAAATAAGATTTGCAAATTCTAATAATCTTAAATAAAAGATTTCTCTTTAAATATTTATTATTATAAGAAAAACATATTTTAGAGATAATCATTAAAAACATTCTTTATATAAAAGATTTTTACCTTTTACAAATATTCTTTGTTTAACATATACATAATTAAAATATATATATATAAAGAATTTCTAATGTAAAAATATTCTTATTTAAAAGAACATCTGAATCGGAATGCGACTCAACCATTTACCATATAATTTGGATTATATGGATTTCACACACATCATATATATGACAATAACAATATAATCATCAAATCATCCATTTCATCCAAAGTGTAAATTCCAACTGTGTAAGCGTTAAAATTAAATAATAACGCTCATCGCAGCCTGTCGATCTAACGATCAACATACAACTAAATATTGGGATTAGTGTATGTTAATTTTCATCCCAACACCCGTGTGGGGTTTCAACCAACAAAACAAATAATAAATTATTTGTGCATTTGGGCGATGTGTGAAAATTATCGACCCAATCACATAAACAAGTCAGGTAACTCGCCTATGGCAGTGTAATAAACAATATATAACACGATGATAAAAATATCTCTTTTATTCCTGTTCTTTTTATCGCATGTAAAGTGTCAATAAAAATGTAATCTTTATTTCTATTCTTTTATCGCATCAAAAATGATGATAAAAATATAATCTTTATTTCAGTTCTTTACATTGTAAATAAATGAAAAGAAAAATGTAATCTTTTAATTCCATTCGTAATAGGGGATATAAATAATAACACAAAATATAACTATTCATTTCATGCTTTATTTGCAATAGAGAATGCAAATAAAGATTCAACCTTTTTATTTGATGTTTATTTACATAGAGGAATGTAAATAAAAAAAATTGTAACTTTTTCATTTCATAATTTATTTGCATTAAGGATTGCAAATGAAAATATTTCTTTTATTCTCCTGTTTTATTTGCGTTGAGTAAAGCAAATAAAAGTGTAATATTAAATTTCTAGTTTTATTTACATCAAGAAATGTAAATAAAAGAACAACTCTTTATTTTATGTTTATTTACATCAAGTGAAGTAAATAAATAATTAAAAATGTAACTTTTATTTTAATGCTTTGTTCACATTTAAAACATGCAACAAAAATGTATCTTTTGTTTTTAATAAATTTGTTTGCATCTAAATTTGCAACAAAATGTAATTTTATCTCCTTTATTTTATTTGCATGATAGAATGCAAATAAAAATGCATATTCTCTTTTCTACATTTCGTTTGCATTGTAGCATGCAAACAAAAATGTATTTTTCTTGTATTGTTTACATTATGAAATGTTAACAAAAATGTGAATTTTTGATTTCATGGAATATTTGCATGAAAATGCAAATAAAAATAAAAATGTACTACTTTAAAATCATGTTATATTTGTGTTGGAGTACACAAAAATTGTTCTTTTATTTTAATGTTTTATTCGTGTTTAAGAACACGAATAAAAAGACCATTTTTTATTTTCTATGTTATATTTGTGTTTGAGAACACAAACACAAAGGATCATTCATTTTCTAAAATGTACTTGGGTTTGGGAACACAAATAAAAAGGTTCGTTCATTTTCAAAATGTATTTGCATAAGTGAATGCCAATAAAAGAATAAATTTTACTTTAATATATATATTTGTATTCGTAAATACAAATAAGAGAACAAGTTTCATTTTTAAATATATATTTGCATTTTTAGATGCAAACAAAAGAACAAGTTTATTTTTAATGTATATTTACATTGGTACATGCAAATAAAAGAATAATTTTATTTTCAATAAACCTTTGCATTGGCGAATGCAAATAAAAGAACAACTTTTTATTTACAAAATATATTTACAAATATAATGTAACTTCTGAAAATAATTTCTTAAAGGTTTTGTTCGCATTGTGAATGCAAACAAAAAGGCCAATTTTATTTATTTCATGTTACATTCACATTGAAGAACATAATAAAAAGTTAACTTATTTCCTATGTTAGATTTGCATTAGTGAATGCAAAATAAAGAACAAATTTTGTTTTAATGCATAATTGCATTTGTGAGTGCAATTAAAAGAGCAGATTTATTTTCAGTGCATATTTGTATTTGTGAATACAAATGAAAAAGAAAAAAAATGAACTTTTGTTTCAATGTTTTATTTGTATTTGAATATACAAATAAAATGACATATTTCATTTTAATGGTTTATTTGTAAATGTAGGTACAAATAAAAGGGACAAACTTTATTTTCTATGTTCACTTGTATTTGTGAAAACAAATAAAAGAACAGATTATTTTTCAATGTTTTATTTGTATATGTGAATCTAAATAAAAGAACAAATTATATTTCAATGGACAAAATTTCAACAAAAATGCAATCTTATTTTATAAACTCTTCATTTCAACAAAATGAAAATAAAGATATAATCTTTACGATGAAACCCAAATCACATTAAAAATGTAATTTTTTAATGTAAAATCTTTCTATTGAAAACAATGAACACATAAAAATAAAACCTTTTACATTGCTTCTTTTTATGAAAACACTATTTCATTAAAATGAAATTTTTAATGTTGCTTCTTTTTATGAAAACGCTATTTCATTAAAAATGAAATTTTTATGTTGCAACTTTTTATGAAAACACTATTTCATTAAAAATGAAATTTTTATGTTGCAACTTTTTATGAAAACACTATTTCATTAAAAATGAAATTTTTATGTTGCAACTTTTTATGAAAACACTATTTCATTAAAAATGAAATTTTTATGTTGCTTCTTTTTATGAAAACACTATTTCATTAAAAATGAAATTTTTATGTTGCTTCTTTTATTGAATGCTATTACATTAAAAATAACATCTTAATGTTACTTCACTTATTGAAATAATATTACATTAAGAATGAGATTTTTAATGTTGCTACTTTTATTGACATCAAAATGACAAATAAATTATGACTTTTGATTGACAACTATTTTTACATAAAAAAAATGAAATCTTTTGTTTTCATTCTTTTTAATGAAACAACCTCATATTAACATATATTCTTTTTAATCATTCTTTTTATTTTAACGTAAACAAATTCACATTAAAAGATATATTTTTCTTGGTCCATTCTCTTTAATGTAAACAAATAAAGATATATTTTATTCGTTGTGCCAATTTCTATTATAAGGTCAACAAATAAAAATAAATATTTATTTGTCGACCAAATTCCATTGTTAAATCAGCAAATAAAAAATAAATATTTGTTTGTCGTTTGACTTCTATTGTTCATTTCAGAAAAATGTAAATAATATATTTTAATAATATAAAATAAATCAGAGCGTCTAGATCTAAATAAAATATGTTTTTAAATCTAAATTTAGATTTAATTTCCCAACCGCAATTGAAACTCAATAATATATGTAATTTAAAGGTGGATCTAATCATAACATGAACAATAAACACACCACAAGCAACAATCAACCATTTATTTACATACAACATTTCAGGTCTGAATTAACATCATCACACAATTATTTTAGAGCAAGAAAATAATTTAATGATAAATTAAATAATGAAAATTTGAATTCTCACCTTGAAATTTGGCTGAAATTCGACTGTCTCCTTTTCAGCTACGGTCTACGCCATCGCGAAGCTCTTAATTTTGTGATTCCAACGCAATTTACGGTTTGTCAAACGGACCTCGTATGAGAGAGTTACGGATTTTTAAAGATCGAACGAATAAAATAATTAAATAATAAAATAATAATAAAAGAAAAAAGGCGCAACCTTCTTCCTCACGTTCAAGAACTTCGGCCTCCACCGTAACCCACTTCCCACCGTCCCTCCTTCGGCACGCACCACCAACGAAGCCACCAGAACTCGATCAGCGACCGCCCTTTCGAAGCCCGCACCAGCCACCACCTTCGGCCGGAAGCATGGCCAACTCGGCCTTCCATCTCGCCCAGAAAACACCAAAAAACGCAGCGGCTTTGGCCTCGAAATTCGTGAAATCCGTGAACCTAATGATGATCATAGCCGTATAGATCTAAAGCTCTCGAAATTCTCTTCGATTTGGTACCAAGTTTGCCAATTTTCGTTAAGCGGATCAAAAGATATTAAGGTTTGAAAATGGGAGGTTTCTGGCCATCGGTTTAAGGTGGCGGCTGGCCATTAGGGTTAGGGCCGATTTTTTTTTTATTTATTTAATATTAAATCTCGAATTTCGTGCTTAAAAGGTGAAATTTCGGACTTTCTCGGATTTGGGCTTGCTTACTGTCGATCTTAACGTTTTGAGGCCTTCTGAACGCGATGGGCTATGTCCCAAGGTCCACTTCTGATGTTTACAACAGTTTTTTTCGGTTTTAATTTAAAAATGCAATATTAAATTAATTATTTAATTTTTACTGTACATTTAAATATGCCGGGGTCACATACGACCTCAGAAAATTCTAAAAAAAATATTTTTAGCTTCCTTATGACGATACGAATCCAACAAAATTATTTTCGTCGAATTCTGAGACTGTTTGAAAAATGGCTATTTTTAAGGCGTTCAAATTTAACTATAAATAGTCAAAACACATTTTATTTCGCCACGCTCACATATTAATTCGAAAAATTCTGAAAATTGAAACCTAGCAATAATTTGACATTCCGGTTCCAACAAAAGTGGTTTCGTCGAAAACCGAGGTCGTTTGGAAAATGACTATTTTTAAGGCCAATATATTTAATATTAAAAATATATTTTTAAACAAATAAATCCCGAAACTCAAAATATATAAGTGTTTACTGTTTTTCAATGTAGAAACATCATTCTGAACTCAATGGAAGTGGTTTCGAGTTCAAATTCCTTCGTATGCAAAAAGTAGCATTTTGACCTTTATAAATTTCATAGCGACCTTTCTAAATATTGAATTGGCCATAACTTTTGATTTCCGCTATGAAATTTCAATTTTTCAGATTCGTTGGAAAGATATTTTTAAATAGATTATAATATTTTTGGTTTCACTAAAATCCGTTAAATTTTGCATCCTGTACGGTCAGTCAAAGTTCAAGTTTGACTTTTCAAACTACCGCGCTATTTCTAACTCTTTTGTTAATTAAAATTAAATCATTCATTCTAACTTCGATTTAAATCAAATTTGTGATCATTATTATTTAAATAAATTATTTTATATTCTCAAAATTCATAAAAATTTTCTAAAATAAAATTTTAAATTGGTACTGATTTTTGCGGGTTGTTACATATACCCATTATGAATAACTGATTCGACGATGAAGACGGTGGTAGAAGACCGATGGTCTTCACATTGTTTGGATGATTACTGATGTCTTGATTGGGCTGTACACCCAAGACGAGGTAATAAGTGGTGATCGCCCAAACGTACTTGGAGATCGACCGGATATGCGTGGATCTCTCTCCTGCATTGGACATATGGGACGAGGAATAAGGTGCCTTCGGTTTCGTTTAGATCCAGCACGAACTTGTAAATGGATGTGTGTCTGACATTGAATTTTATTCTGTGTTGATTGATCTCCATTAAATTTATATCTGTTTAGTGGCGGAAAATTTATTATCTTGCTTAACACCCTTCTCTAAGACGTGCAAGCTCAGAGGTTATATATCGATAGACATCAGTCGCATGGCATGAATTGCCTGTGTGGCATGCTGAGATGCAAATGATCAAGGCTTCTGTTGAAAAGCAGAGTCTTGTGATTGATGATCAAAGCAGGGCTTTAATATAGCATAGCTGTAACGACCCGGATTTTGAGCGACTTTGGTTATCGACATAAGCTCGATGTCGATAACCAAAACATCGAAAAATCCTGGTAGTTAATGAAAGAAATTAGAAGGTGAGAATAGATAAGATAGAAACTTAGAATAGAAGAAGAAGAACACAACATCAGAGTAACACGAACCTCACAGCGGAACGAATAACATATAATAGATAACATAACTTTGAAATATAACAGTTATGTATACAATAGCACTTATCAGAGTACAACACTTACAACACAGCGGAAATAAACTATAGCTATATGATCCAGAAGCCTCCTGCTCCAGCTCTTCAAGTATATCTGTAAAATCCTGACTACTTGACTGCCCGTACAAAATTGGACACCCAAGAGTTTAGGTAAAACAACAAAGTAAACTCCGGGTCAGTCATGGGACTGGTGTGAGTAAAACAGTTTAAACAGGTATATGAACAAGTAAACGATATCTCATAAGACCACGCCGCAGAACGGAACGAGTTTTTCCCTTATGAGAATCCAAAATATCTTTATATCAAAAACCTTTTGATATTATAATAATGTCTATGTACAAATAGATATCAACTAGCAGAAACGCTTTCATCTCACGTTCTACATATATAGTATACAATCAAAATCGCAAGCACGTATTGGATAATGGATTTCCAACTATGACAAGGTATGGAACCACCTTCCGATCAGTGTACTCTAGGAACGATACACTGGAGTTCAACAAGAACATCTTGTAACTCAGCCACACATGACCGACCACTCATTTCGCTTGAGTGTATCGAATGTACATCACCAACAGTTGGGATCAGCAACCGTTCCCGTATATATATATATGGGACAACATTGATAGATTTAAGAAACAAATGAATATTCTCTAGATAGGTGATTATACACCCTACTTCGGTGCGACCGACTTAGCCATGTTGCCTGCCCGATTTCTGTCATTTACCGGTTGATGAGGCTAGAAGCTACGCTTTATCATCACATCAGATTCACTTCGAATGCCACATTGTCAGATCCATCGAAAATCACTAATTGACGTCTACAACAGTACATTACGTGTCAGCTAAAAGAAGTTTCCTTCTCCGCTTCCACTCTTGGTACGGTCGAAGAAATCAATGTACGTGACCCTTCTGGAAATACTCTGTCAGACATTCATTCATACAAGTCATCCCCATTCACTTAGAATGTCACATTGTCATACCCGCCAAATCACAAATTGACTTATTCAAAAATAACACGGGTATACAGCTAAGAGAAACGAATTCCTCCGCCACCAAACGTGAATACATTTGAACAGATCAACTTACGCGATCCATTGGATATACTCTGTCAGACCTTCGTCCATACAAGTTGTCCTGGGACTGGACAAACCGAAGGCACTATTCAGTATATCCATCTTAGTCACTGTTATCTAAGACTTATACAACAGCCCTTGCATTTTACTCCGTCTTCAATTATCTTTGGCATATATGATTCGCAACGCTTATGCCAATACAGAGTGGTTCGTTGGATAATAATCCAACCGGTCTCTCCATATTAACAACGTTAAAGTGGTCAAAACTTCGATAGTCTGTGATTTAACTATCAAAGAAAACAAGTGTGCAAACAACGATATCATTCCCAAATGGAAATTATATCGATCAATCATCAACATATATCTATATATATATTCATATTGCCTTATTTTCTATGTTTAGAAAATATATGTTATTAACACTGGAAAATGTTTCCATCTGCTTATTTACAAATCACTACTCTTCCCCAACTATCAGTCCCTAACTGTGAACTAGTATGAGAACAATTCCCTAAGTATAAATCCCGAAGGCCGAAATCAACATCAGATAGACACTTAGAAAACCATTCAATTTACTAATCTCTAGTCAGTTCTAATTTTACTTAACTCTATTTGATTAACTATGATTGATTAACTCTAACTGGTTTTACTTGGTTTGACTAACTCCATTTATTAACTCGACTGACAAATTCAACTCGATTAACCTAACTTGATTTACTTATCTCGATTAACTGAACTAATCACTTTGATTAACTCGACTAATTCACTTTGGTTAACTTAACCAATTCACTTAACTAATTCACTTAGTTTAACTTAACTAATTCACTTAACTCTTGTCGAATAAACTATATTCGATAACTCCTCTAACTCTATTCGAATAAACTATATTCGATTAACTCATTTACTCTATTCGAATAAACTATATTCGATTAACTCCTTTTCTCTATTCGAAGATACTATATTCAATTAACTCCTTTGATTTAACTCTAATCGATTAACTCCATCGAATAAACTATATTTGATAACTCCTTCGATTTAACTAATATTCTATAACTTACTTCGATTAACTAATAATCGATAACTCCTTCGAATAAACTATATTCGATAATCTCCTCTCGAATAAACGATATTCGATAATCTTCCCTTTCGATTTAACAAATCGATAACTCCTTTTCGAATAACTAAATTCGATAACTCCTTTCGATTTAACTAATCGATAACTCCTTTCGATTTAACTAATCGATAACTCCTTTGTGCTTAACTCTATTCGAATAACTAATTCGAATCACTCTTATTTATTTAACTCTATTCGAATAACTAATTCGATTAACTCTATTTAACTCCGTTTAACTCTATTCGAATAACTAATATTCGATAACTCTATTTAATTCCGTTCGCTTGACTCTAGATAGCAGCGATCACAACGGTTACGCCTGATTCCCTCAGGAAGCATCCGACCGCCGTAGGCTATTTATAGCCCTGCGAATTACGCTAGCAGTCGTACGAAATGGCAACTCATTTGGATTAACACTTATTTGATTAACTCTAACTGATTAGCTCTAATTGGTTAACTCTAACTGATTAACTCTAACTGGTTAACTCTAACTGATTAACTCTAACTGGTTAACTCTAACTGATGGTTAACTCTAACTCGACTAACCCCCTTTCGAATAACATATTCGATTAACTAACTTTCGAATACCAGATTCGATTAACTTACTTTCGAATACCATATTCGATTAACTCCTTTCTAATTACGTTTATCCATTTAAAAGGATTTCCTTTTTAACAACGTTTATTCATTTATAAAGATTTACTTTTAGTAATGGTTCTTCACTTTACAAATGATTTCCTTTTTATAATGTTTTCCTCTTTATAACGGTTTCTGCTTTATAACGTTTTCCCTTTTTATAACGTTTCCTTTTTCATTCTATTTGTAAGTGGTTTACAAATATTTCCTTTTCAAATTTATTCTTGAAATATTCTAACTCCTTAAATTCTCTAATAAATTCGCCATAACCTCCTTTGTAACGGGAGCATCGGGAAAATCCCCAAACCCGCCACACAGGCCTCTCCATTCAAAAGAAAATGTTTTGAAATTATTTTCTTTTTCTATGTATCTCCTATTTATAAATATTCAAATTTATAAATATTTCTTTTTTTTAAATATTCCACTTTATAAATATCTCTTATTTATAAATATCCCATTTTATAAATATTCTATTTTCAATATCACTTTGAAAATCCCCTTACCAACATTTCGGTATTGTAACACCCCGTGCATTCTATAACCGTGAAATTCATAAATTAAAGTATAATTAATTTCAAATCAAAGAATTAAGGGAAAAGGGATACGCCATTGCGTTTGTCTCGGAAAAATACGCGAAATAGAGTCCGAGTTTTCGAAAATCGGAGTCCGTATGACCAAGATATGGCCTCCGGAAGTTTCAGAATTAGGTTTAAAATTCGAACAGACGAAAACAGCTCAGAAAAACTAATTCAAAATTCAAAATCGGGCCCAATTGGCCAAGGCGGGAAAATTCCCGCCCAAAGCACCCAGGTCGACTTGGCAGTCGACCCGGGGCTAGCCAGGTCGACTGGGCAGTCGACCTGGGTAACCCGTGTCGACTGCCAAGTCGACACGGTGTCGACTGGGGTGTCGACCTGGCCCCTGAGCCAGGTCGAACCCAGCCCACCCTGGCTGGCCAGGTCTGTGTTTGGTCGATTTTCTGAGCCTTGCCTTGTCACTAGGGCTAGGTGCCAGCTCCTGGTTGGTCCCTCCTTTGAACGAACGGCTATTATTAAACCAAGCTTCATCGACGGTCTAAATCAACTCACAAACTCTATAAAAAAGGACCTAAGACTAACCCTAATTCACTCAAACTAAAATGGAGATGAGGCCGTCATGCTGCTGAGGAGAGACTGAAGATAGACGTCAGAAATAGAGAGACAACTAGGAGATAATTCAAAGCTTAAAGCAACATCAAATCAATCAAAGCAACGCCTACAACAAAAAAATAGCGTCTCCAAATTCAGAATTCAGATTTCTGAATTGAAGATTCGCCATACGCTGTAAGTAGAGTGCTATTCCGGTATGAATTAAATAATTGTGTTGATTTGTGTAATGTAAGAAATGGAATTGTGGCGATAATAATCTATATTTGCATGTTGCTTTGATGCAAAATGATTTGGGAATATTATGGTATACGATTGGATATTTGCAAGTACGCAATTTGCGTTGGAAACGAAATGGAATTGTGGCGATAATGACTTATATTTGTAGGTTATTTTGATTCTAAACGATTTGGCAATGCTATGGTTTGATTCATACAAGTATGTGGCTTATGTTGACAACCACATGTTGTGGAATTTTGATTGGGACTTATGCAAGCATATGATTCATATTGAAAACTACATGTTTGTGGTAGTTATTTACAACACCCATTTGGTAAATGCTAGTATAAGATTCATGTTGAACAACAACTATATGTTGTAATAGTTTATTTTGAAATTCATGCAAGTCTATGGTCTATTGTTATGACAACATGATGTAAAATTCTATGGTCATCTTTAGTGTAATTTGATTCACCTAAGTATTATGATTCATATGAAGGTTATGTTGAAATTGGCATCATAGTTCAGGTATAAAAATCATGGTTTTGTGATAGTGACAAAAGCAAGCGTCGTTGTAAGCTTGTATTAATTTTATGAACATGTCTAAGCTATGTTTGTTATTATGCCTAGTTAAGAACATGTTTTCTAAGCTTATGTTGTTATCATAATCATATGATAATATATTTTTGGCGCATAAGTTACATTAGAAATTTATACTAGAATTGCATCCCCTTACAAGTTACATAGATTGGACAAAAACCCATGATTATATGAATAATAGGATTCATAATCAATTATGTTTATGCCATGACCATATAAGGACTCATGTTCAATTATGATTATGCCATAATTATATGATTAGAGTGGTTCATGTTTAAGTACTATTTATGCCATGACTACATGTTTCGTTTACACCATGATTATGTGAATAGAATGATTCATGTTTAAGTATTGCTTATATTATATGTTGTTACAATTGCAAGTTCACATATGCCTATCTTATGATAATTAGATCGTATGTTGCAAGTTCATGCGTTCACACTCCCCTTTTTATGTCACCTTATAAACACCATGTTATAGCCTCCCCTTTCATATGGCTAAATTGGGTTTAAGTATTAAACCCAACACACCTTACATTGGAACGAACGAATAAAACGGGGGAAATGATGTTTGGGTTAAAAATATAGAACATATGTGTTAGCTTGTTTGACGCACGCCAATAACTTTGAAAAACAATTAAGTGGCATAAATAAATATTAACCAATAAAGATGAATTTGAATAATGGGACGCAAATATTTACATATAAAAAAAGAAGAAAGACAAAATATGTAAATGTAGAAAATACGATGTGTTTAACCCGAGGTTGGATTGAGTTGTGATGTAAACCTGCCCGGAACCGCCCGGCTGTCCAGTAGTCACAACAATACCTATCCAATGTGGGTGGTTAAACACGGAGCCCAATAAGGACCCGAGGTTAGACTGAGTTGTGGCGTAAGACTGCCCGGACCCAACCGGCAACAGGCAGCCACAACAATACCTGTCTAATGTGAGAGGTCAAGGCTTTAATAAGACAATTAAGGCTGAGTCAGGATTGATAGGATTAAGTAAATTATATTAATACTTAATCAAGATGGAACATGCTAAACTAAATAGACTGATTGGGGGTTAGGTTTATAACACACTTAACCAACTTAGCATGTTGGCTAGAAATAGAAAAACCTAGTAGCGGGGGACCCTTTTCAGCAGTAACCCTATAAGGTATCATGATACCCTGAAACTAGGCAGGGTGGGGCACGATTACTGGGTTGACTGTAAGAGGTCAAATTGACGGCGGTGGTGCAGCAGTGTAGGTTCTAACGGGGTGCGGGCGTGCACACACTCCGGCGCAGAAAAATAAGGCACTGGGCACCAGTAGCATACCTGTGCATTCTAGGATTGTGTCGGGCCGCCACCATGGGACTTGATACACCCCATGGTGGGACCAGCATAGGTAACTACAACATCGGGGGCCGTAAGACACATGTAACTATGCGAGTAGGAGCCGATCATCATAAAATGGATCACTTTACCCTGATTATGGGGTGCCCGTTGGGAACTAGTTTATATGGGTACAGAGATTAATATGGGGTACGATAGTATATTCGACCCTAGACAACTTAACTAAGTTTATGGTGCTTTCCCATTTCTAGTTTATACTTATCATACCCAGTTCTTTATTCATAGACTGAATAGTCCTAGACTTACTCAGGCTTTATGTCTGACTCTACTTTTCTTTCGTCTTCTTTTCTTCCGTTTCCTCCCCCCAGGTCCATAGGGAGGGAATACCGCAGCTTGACCAGCCTTCATATCCATCTTGAAGAGAAAGAATGTATTGCTTGGATCTTTTCGTTTTGGACTATGGCTTTGGACAGCAATTATGGGACTTTTGCAGTTTATTTATGTTTTCTTTATGCTTCTTTAAATAATGTAATCAAGACAGTTATGAAGATGTTATGTTTTTGGAAGTATTGTAAAACAAATTATGGCATGGATTGTGTAACACATATTTTAATGAAATAAAAGTTGTTGTTTTCCGCTGTTCAAAAATATGTGTTCTTATATCTGTCTTGTATATCTGTGACTTATACTTATAAACCTCCACCAAAATTAGGGCATTCCCTTTGAGAGTGACCCTAACGGAGGTGGGGTGTTTCAGGTATGTTATGGTATTCAATCATATCAAATCACGATGTTCAATATCGTCCAAGTACATATAATCGCCCACAGATTTTATATCACATCATATAACAATATATGAAAAACAATAAAATAACTGTTGAGGAATCCAGTCGGATTCCTCCAACCTGTCTCCCTGCATCCACAGATGTTACACAATATGATTATCATCACTTTCAGTTCAATATAAATTATTCTGATAGCAGAATCAATATATAAATATTTAACGGTTTATATATATATAATCTCCACTAACTGACTAGCAGTTCAATCAAACAGTCAACAAACAGTCAATCAACCAATATTTAACATTTCTAAAAATACAACATGAAATTATAAACTGGTCAGAGTTAGTGAGATTTACTCACATTGGACTGTTATCGTTAAAAACGATTAACTGTCTTTGATTTAGATGGACAATTTATTTTGCTATAAATTGTGACGAGCTCGGATTCACTCCCAGTCAGCTCCATGGTGTAGCCACCGTCCATACGATCCCAACGGATCTTGTTTCGCCCAATTCTGATATCGTATGACCGAGTTATCAAGTTTCGAAGTTAATATATTTTTAAACTAAATAAAAGTTGGACTTTATTTTCTATTGGGCCTCACCTTTTCCTCCGGCCCACTTGCCTTGCTTCAAACCCAGCCCATTTAAACACTTGACCACGCTGGCCCCTTTCTCCTTCCCCAAATCACGTATCGAACTCCTGTATTTCCCAAATCCAAATCGCGCTGGAAACCTTTGACCGCCAACTACCTCGTCGAACACCACAACCACTTACACCATTTCCCTTCCCGTTCAAAGCACTTCCTCCTCATCACAGGAACATCAACTCGAGATCACCCTGACATTTACGTTGAGGATTACCCCCCCCCAGTTCACGCGACAGACATTTGCTTCGAAATCCACCAGGGAACGCAGGCAAGTGCCATTCACCTCCCTGAACCAAAATACAGTACTCAAAACCCCAATCGAGGCTCCTATTTTTCGCGACCTTGAACCCTAAGCATGGCTGTTAAAAACCCTCGAACCAAAAAGACGTTCGAACAACGTAAGACGCACCACAGTCGAAGACGAGGTCAAGAGGATTTCGATAATACTTCTTTTGAGATTTATTGAATTTGTTTATGAATTCTTTTGATTTTCTTTCCTCTCGTTTTTTTTGGTTGAGGAAGATAATATCGGCGACTGGAAATTCTGTTGACTTCGAAATGAAATTAGGTTGTAAGGGATGCTAACGAGGGGTACTTATAGTGAAAGAGATGGACCATTATTCTTATTTTATCCTTTTAGAAATTTCATCACGAAATAACCCTCAAAACGATATCATATGATCTCTGTTTTTGACAAACCAAGCTAATCCTATCATAGAAAAATATTCCGGACCCAATGGGACAGGTTTCGTCGAATTCCGACATCATTTGCGAAAATCCCTTAGAAAATATCGATGAAAAACACCGAGCATTAATTCATTAAAATTACAGAAAAAATCTTAAAAATATGAGGCCTTGACGTTTCACTAGACCTCTTCCTAAGGTTTCGTATGAAACTTTTTTCGTTGAATTCCGAGTTCGTTTGACCAGTTAACCATTCAAATAAAGTTACCCCTGTTTAAAACGTATAAATGGTTAACTCAGAATAAGGCGTTTTTGGCCACCAGAGTCACATGCGTCATTTGTTTGCCGCGAAACTTGACTTTCTTATAATGATAAATTAATACGAACCCAATGGCACACACTTCGTCGCATTCCGAGACTGTTTCCCGGTACGCTATTTTCTACGCACCCTAAGTGCTCCTTTAGACACCAAATTTTCCAATGTTCAAAAATAACAAACTATATATGTTTTCTGACTCTAAACGACGATACGAACTCAACGGAACTGGTTTCGTGGCTTAATTCGATCGTCTGTTCAAGTTATGGTCAAAACCTTTTTTAAATCGAATTAAATTATTAATAAATTCCATAGCGACCTTTCTAAAATTTGATTTGGACATAAATCAAAATCTACACGACGAAATCCCGATCTTTCTCTTCCACTAGAAAGATATACTCCACCAGCTCCACACGTTTCTTGTTTCACAGTAATCCGGCTTAAAACGAATCCTGTACATTCAGTTGAAGTTCGAATCGCCAATTTACGAACTACAGCGCCATTTCAAGCTCGATTTTAATTATAATATAATTATACGTTCAGACTGACGTCGATTGAATATATTTGTCAATATAATTCAACTCTAAGCTGAATTAAATCTTAGGGATGACCCTGTTCATAGAATGTTGTGATTTCAAATATTCCTGATTATTTTTGAATTAAAGATATTATTTAATTTATTATTTTAATTAAATATTCACCATTATTTAATTCCACGACCATGAAATCCTTTAATTCACCATTTATATAATTAAATAAATCAATTATAATACCTCTGCCAATGCGGGTCATTACATTCTTCCCCACTTAAAATAATTTCATCCTCGAAATTGCTAAGTTAGAGGACGACCCTACCTATTGGAATTCCTAAGATTTGTATACCCCTTATTTCTGATTTTAACTGAACCAATTAATATCGACTAAAATATTTATTCATTCCGACTAACTAAAATTTTCAAAAATTATGAAAATTTTCTAACACTTTAAACTTTCGAAAAATTTCACCGCTCCTCCTTTGTACTGGTCAATAGCTCAAACTCCAACTCGCCTCTCTGGGCCATCTCCAACCCAAAAGAAAATCAAACAGCCAAGCGGCTTGCCAATTCGGCTCATAAATTCCAAACTCATATAAAATATAAACTTGTACCTTTTTGTTGGGCATATCATTATATCCCTACCATCTGTTATCAACTCGGCATATACAAATGCCATCCCAATCAACTCGAACCAAGTTATTCTTAACACAACCATTCGCTTATTCAAGCCGAATTTAATTTCAAATTCGAGTTTCAAATTCCAAACTCTCAACTTATCATTTCAAATCCAGATTATTCTCTAATCACTTCAGTTTTTCTTAACCTATCATCTCAAGTTAAATTCTGGTTTATTATTTACTTTTACCATCCCATTCGAATTAACTTCACAAGTTAAATTTTAATTTCTAGAACTTAAATTCCCGGTTTTATTTCAAATCAAATTTGAAATCATAATAACAATTCAAAACCTTTGAATTTCTAAACAACTTGTTTTCTCAAAACAAATCAAATCAAAATCTCTGGTAGTAATCCACCACTTAGAACTCGAAAATTACACCGATGATACTGCGCAGTCATCATCGGAATTATTTTCCAGCGACCCAAGTGATTTCAATACTATATCATTTTCAAAACCATTACTAAATACTTCCATTTAGAAAACATTTCAAAATCCCCCAGGAACTTAAAATTTACTTATTTTAATTCCAAATTTGATTTAAATTTCAGATTTAATTCATCTTATTTCATATACTTTACTTATATGATTCTGATTGGTTATATATAACCATTTCACTTTATAATCTCATTCGATTATAATTACAACTAATATATCTAATATATGATAATATATTACATATCCATACTGTGTCGGTCCATCGTATTCAAGTATTTATTTACTCCTACCAATACAGTGGATCAAACTGATCGAACAGAACTCATAAACAACTCAGCTAATGAATCTCCACAATATAAAACCATTTTTATATCAAATACAAATACGCACTCGTATATATACACTCAACTCAATCTAGGGTATTACTAACCCTATCTCTACCGAGTCACGCCACAGAGCCAAGTAATTCTTAACTTAAGCTCTGATACCAACTGTAACGATCCGGATTTTTAGTAGGCTTTGCAACCGTCCCCATCCTCCAAAGCAGCAGGTAAAACCCACTGTGGCTTACACTGGTACCCCAATACCATATTTTACGGCCAGCCTTTCGACTTCACAACCAACCCTACCAAAGGGACATGTAGGAGTAAGGGTCTCCCGTTCGCCACCTAACAAAAAGCGAGAACCCCCTATCATGCGACACATTCCTAAGCACGCAACATGGACTGGTATGAGTAAAACAGTTTAAACAGGTATATGAACAAGTAAACGATATCTCATAAGACCACGTCGTAGAACGGAACGGGTTTTTCCCTTATGAGAATCCAAAATATCTTTATATCAAAAACCTTTTGATATTATAATAATGTCTATGTACAAATAGATATCAACTAGCAGAAACGCTTTCATCTCATGTTCTACATATATATTATACAATCAAAATCGCAAGCACGTATTGGATAATGGATTTCCAACTATGACAAGGTATGGAACCACCTTCCGATCAGTGTACTCTAGGAACGATACACTGGAGTTCAACAAGAACATCTTGTAACTCAGCCACACATGACCGACCACTCATTTCGCTTGAGTGTATCGAATGTACATCACCAACGGTTGGGATCAGCAACCATTCCCGTATATATATGGGACAGCATTGAAAGATTTAAGAAACAAATGAATATTCTTTAGATAGGTGATTATACACCCTACTTCGGTGCGACCGACTTAGCCATGTTGCCTGCCCGATTTCTGTTATTTACCGGTTGATGAGGCTAGAAGCTACGCTTTATCATCACATCAGATTCACTTCGAATGCCACATTGTCAGATCCATCGAAAATTACTAATTGACGTCTACAACAGTACATTACGTGTCAGCTAAAAGAAGTTTCCTTCTCCGCTTCCACTCTTGGTACGGTCGAAGAAATCAATGTACGTGACCCTTCTGGAAATACTCTGTCAGACATTCATTCATACAAGTCATCCTCATTCACTTAGAATGTCACATCGTCATACCCGCCAAATCACAAATTGACTTATTCAAAAATAACACGGGTATACAGCTAAGAGAAACGAATTACTCCGCCACCAAACGTGAATACGTTTGAACAGATCAACTTACGCGATCCATTGGATATACTCTGTCAGACCTTCGTCCATACAAGTTGTCCTGGGACTGGACAAACCGAAGGCACTATTCAGTATATCCATCTTAGTCACTGTTATCTAAGACGTACACAACAGGCCTTGCATTTTACTCCGTCTTTATCTTTGGCATATATGATTCGCAACGCTTATGCCAATACAGAGTGGTTCTTTGGATAATAATCCAACCGATCTCTCCATATTAACAACGTTAAAATGGTCAAAACTTCGATAGTCTGTGATTTAACTATCAAAGAAAACAAGTGTGCAAACAACGATATCATTCCCAAATGGAAATTATATCGATCAATCATCAACATATATCTATATATATATTCACATTGCCTTATTTTCTATGTTTAGAAAATATATGTTATTAACACTGGAAAATGTTTCCATCTGCTTATTTACAAATCACTACTCTTCCCCAACTATCAGTCCCTGACTGTGAACTAGTATGAGAACAATTCCTTAAGTATAAATCCCGAAGGCCGAAACCAACATCAGATAGACACTTAGAAAACCATTCAATTTACTAATCTCTAGTCAGTTCTAATTTTACTTAACTCTATTTGATTAACTCTGATTGATTAACTCTAACTGGTTTTACTTGGTTTGACTAACTCCATTTATTAACTCGACTGACAAATTCAACTCGATTAACCTAACTTGATTTACTTATCTCGATTAACTGAACTAATCACTTTGATTAACTCGACTAATTCACTTTGGTTAACTTAACCAATTCACTTAACTAATTCACTTAGTTTAACTTAACTAATTCACTTAACTCTTGTCGAATAAACTATATTCGATAACTCCTCTAACTCTATTCGAATAAACTTTATTCGATTAACTCATTTACTCTATTCGAATAAACTATATTCGATTAACTCCTTTTCTCTATTCGAATAAACTATATTCGATTAACTCCTTTGATTTAACTCTAATCGATTAACTCCATCGAATAAACTATATTCGATAACTCCTTCGATTTAACTAATATTCTATAACTCACTTCGATTAACTAATAATCGATAACTCCTTTGAATAAACTATATTCGATAATCTCCTCTCGAATAAACGATATTCGATAATCTTCCCTTTCGATTTAACAAATCGATAACTCCTTTTCGAATAACTAAATTCGATAACTCCTTTCGATTTAACTAATCGATAACTCCTTTCGATTTAACTAATCGATAACTCCTTTGTGTTTAACTCTATTCGAATAACTAATTCGAATCACTCTTATTTATTTAACTCTATTCGAATAACTAATTCGATTAAATCTATTTAACTCTATTCGAATAACTAATATTCGATAACTCTATTTAATTTCGTTCGCTTGACTCTAGATCGCAGCGATCACAACGGTTACGCCTGATTCCCTCAGGAAACATCCGACCGCCGTAGGCTATTTAAAGCCCTGCGAATTATGCTAGCAGTCGTACGAAATGGCAACTCATTTGGATTAACACTTATTTGATTAACTCTAACTGATTAGCTCTAATTGGTTAACTCTAACTGATTAACTCTAACTGGTTAACTCTAACTGATTAACTCTAACTAGTTAACTCTAATTGATGGTTAACTCTAACTCGACTAACCCCCTTTCGAATAACATATTCGATTAACTAACTTTCGAATACCAGATTCGATTAACTTACTTTCGAATACCATATTCGATTAACTCCTTTCTAATTACGTTTATCCATTTAAAAGGATTTCCTTTTTAACAACGTTTATTCATTTATAAAGATTTACTTTTAGTAACGGTTCTTCACTTTACAAATGATTTCCTTTTTATAACGTTTTCCTCTTTATAACGGTTTCTGCTTTATAACGTTTTCCCTTTTTATAACGTTTCCTTTTTCATTCTATTTGTAAGTGGTTTACAAATATTTCCTTTTCAAATTTATTCTTGAAATATTCTAACTCCTTAAATTCTCTGAAAAATTCGCCATAACCTCCATTGTAACGGGAGCATCGGGAAAATCTCCAAACCCGCCACACAGGCCTCTCCATTCAAAAGAAAATGTTTTGAAATTATTTTCTTTTTCTATGTATCTCCTATTTATAAATATTCAAATTTATAAATATTTCTTTTTTTTAATATTCCACTTTATAAATATCTCATATTTATAAATATCCCATTTTATAAATATTCTATTTTCAATATCACTTTGAAAATCCCCTTACCAACATTTCGGTATGTTATGGTATTCAATCATATCAAATCACGATGTTCAATATCGTCCAAGTACATATAATCGCCGATAGATTTTATATCACATCATATAACAATATATGAAAAACAATAAAATAACTATTGAGGAATCCAGTCGGATTCCTCCAACCTGTCTCCCTGCATCCACAAATGTTACACAATATGATTATCATCACTTTCAGTTCAATATAAATTATACTGATAGCAGAATCAATATATAAATATTTAACGGTTTATATATATATTTTTATATATATATATATATATTATTTCCACTAACTGACTAGCAGTTCAATCAAACAGTCAACAAACAGTCAATCAACCAATATTTAACAGTTCTAAAAATACAACATGAAATTATAAACTGTTCAGAGTTAGTGAGATTTACTCACATTGGACTGTTATCGTTAAAAATGATTAACTGTCTTTGATTTAGACGGACAATTTATTTTGCTATAAATTGTGACGAGCTCGGATTCACTCCCAGTCAGCTCCATGGTGTAGCCACCGTCCATACGATCCAAACGGATTTTGTTTCGCCCAATTCTGATATCGTATGACCGAGTTATCAAGTTTCGAAGTTAATATATTTTTAAACTAAATAAAAGTTGGACTTTATTTTCTATTGGGCCTCACCTTTTCCTCCGGCCCACTTGCCTTGCTTCAAACCCAGCCCGTTTAAACACTTGACCACGCTGGCCCCTTTCTCCTTCCCCAAATCACGTATCGAACTCCTGTATTTCCCAAATCCAAATCGCGCTGGAAACCTTTGGCCGCCAACTACCTCGTCGAACACCACAACCACTTACACCATTTCCCTTCCTGTTCAAAGCACTTCCTCCTCATCACAGGAACATCAACTCGAGATCACCCTGACATTTCCGTTGAGGAATACCCCCCCCCCCCAGTTCACGCGACAGACATTTGCTTCGAAATCCACCAGGGAACGCAGGCAAGTGCCATTCACCTCCCTGAACCAAAATACAGTACTCAAAACCCCAATCGAGGCTCCTATTTTTCGCGACCTTGAACCCTAAGCATGGCTGTTAAAAACCCTCGAACCAAAAAGACGTTCGAACAACGTAAGACGCACCACAGTCGAAGACGAGGTCAAAAGGATTTCGATAATACTTCTTTTGAGATTTATTGAATTTGTTTATGAATTCTTTTGATTTTCTTTTCTCTCGTTTTTTTTGGTTGAGGAAGATAATATCGGCGGCTGGAAATTCTGTTGACTTCGAAATGAAATTAGGTTGTAAGGGATGCTAACGAGGGGTACTTATAGTGAAGGAGATGGACCATTATTCTTATTTTATCCTTTTAGAAATTTCATCACGAAATAACCCTCAAAATGATATCATATGATCTCTGTTTTTGACAAACCAAGCTAATCCTATCATAGAAAAATATTCCGGACCCAATGGGACAGGTTTCGTCGAATTCCGACACCGTTTGCGAAAATCCCTTAGAAAATATCGATGAAAAACACCGAGCATTAATTCATTAAAATTACAGAAAAAATCTTAAAAATATGAGGCCTTGACGTTTCACTAGACCTCTTCCTAAGGTTTCGTATGAAACTTGTTTCGTTGAATTCCGAGTTCGTTTGACCAGTTAACCATTCAAATAAAGTTACCCCTGTTTAAAACGTATAAATGGTTAACTCAGAATAAGGCGTTTTTGGCCACCAGAGTCACATGCGTCATTTGTTTGCCGCGAAACTTGACTTTCTTATAACGATAAATTAATACGAACCCAATGGCACACACTTCGTCGCATTCCGAGACTGTTTCCCGGTACGCTATTTTCTACGCACCCTAAGTGCTCCTTTAGACACCAAATTTTCTAATGTTCAAAAATAACAAACTATATATGTTTTCTGACTCTAAACGACAATACGAACTCAACGGAACTGGTTTCATGGCTTAATTCGATCGTCTGTTCAAGTTATGGTCAAAACCTTTTTTAAATTGAATTAAATTATTAATAAATTCCATAGCGACCTTTCTAAAATTTGATTTGGACATAAATCAAAATCTACACGATGAAATCCCGATCTTTCTCTTCCACTAGAAAGATATACTCCACCAGCTCCACACGTTTCTTGTTTCACAGTAATACGGCTTAAAACGAATCCTGTACATTCAGTTGAAGTTCGAATCGCCAATTTACGAACTACAGCGCCATTTCAAGCTCGATTTTAATTATAATATAATTATATGTTCAGACTGACGTCGATTGAATATATTTGTCAATATAATTCAACTCTAAGCTGAATTAAATCTTAGGGATGACCCTGTTCATAGAATGTTGTGATTTCCAATATTCCTGATTATTTTTGAATTAAAGATATTATTTAATTTATTATTTTAATTAAATATTCACCATTATTTAATTCCACGACCATGAAATCCTTTAATTCACCATTTATATAATTAAATAAATCAATTATAATACCTCTGCCAATGCGGGTCATTACAATAGCTTTGTGTATAGCGTTAATTCGCGAGCCTAACACCCCGGTGTGAACTAGAAACGGGAGAGGACCTCATGGAGGACATGCGTTTCATTCTAGCTAGGAGTGGTGTCACGGTATGGAGCCCAGACATTTTACTTATGTGGATAATGGATAGTGAGGCGCCTCGGGCATATTGGTTACTACGGAGCCAATGAATATTGAGACATCTGGCTCATTTACACCCCATAGGGAGGGAAAACGTATTGTTCAGGCATTCTAATCCACTTTGTATGGGCCGACCCTAATGATCCAAGGGTCACTCGAGCTCTGATCCTGAGGCTCGGGCTAGACAGTCTCAAAGCAGTAAGGATGATCCCTTGCCTTGGTTCACAGATGGAAATCCAACTTCTAATACGTGACTTTATGGTTTTAGTTGTATACTATTGACAACATAGTGGCATGGGATGCTAATGCCATCTATGATTGATACATTTATATTTGAAGCGGTTTTATAAACTATACACTTATAATAATATCAAAATGATTTGTTTTAAACGTACCAAACATGTTTGGCTATTATAAGGTAAAACTCTATCCTCCGGCTTGTGTTGCATTGTGTGATGGGACCTGGGTCTTATAATAACTTCATTTTTCCAAAAAGCATTGTGTTTTTTTGTTATGTGTACTAGTACTCTTGGGAGGAAATCCGTTTCGTGTTATACGGCATGGTCCCTTGATTTACTCTATTTTAAAGTATAGTTTTAAATAACCGTTTTAGTTCTCACACCAGTCACATGATTGACCTGGAGTTTATTGTTTTAACCTAGACTCTGGGTGCCCCTATTTTCCACACGGGCAGCTAGTAGTTTGGTTTTACAGATTTATATTCATAGGATCCTGGATTTACAGCTGGAACTATACTCGAAAAGCTCTGTATCCGTGTATTTCTTTCAGTTATGTTTTGTATTATTTTCCGCTGCATTGTAATTTGTAAATCTCTGACATTTATCAAATGTTTATTATTTTTTCATACTCAGTATATTCTTGTACTGTCATGTAAATTGATGTAATAAGCAACGAAATGTTCTTTTGTTTGCGTTCCGATTTGTCGTGTTCTTAACTCAATTCGGGTTTTCCCGTAGGGTCGTGTCATTTAGTATCCGAGGTTTGATTTATAGAGCTCGAGAAAAAGACACATTAGAACTAAACGAAAGAATTCATCAGAGTTTTGATTAGTAATATCCAATGAGAATGACTCGTTAGAGATAGGATCAATAGTATCCTAGAACGAGTGTGAAGAGTGTTATTTTTTAAAATAAAAAAATGAAAACGAATTTCGTTTTGAAAATTTAAACCTGATTATACGTATTTGAATAATTTATTTTAAATTGATTTGGACTATCAGGTATATAGAGATTTTAATATACGTCGGACCCACGTGTACTAGAAGTCTCAAATATACTGGATGGATATAGAATCACACTCAGTCGCCCGGGGATAATTCTGGTGATGCCCGGGCATCATCAACATTTATGATTGAGTTTCAAAAGTGGTATGTCTATATATTTCCAATTTACTGGTGTGAGAACCAAAACTAGATAGGGTTTATTGTTGTCAATTGGCATCAAAAAAACATGATTTTGAATATACATATACATATATAGCAAAGTTATGAATTTGAAAATTTAACCAACTAATTGATTGCTGGTTGTGTTATTTGATTAATTGGTTTGGTTAATTAAAATTTTGAACCATTAAGCCAAATTTAGTCAAATATTGAACTGAATTGAAATTGGTTGAAATTGCATACATGTACGTGCATATATATTGGACAGGTCATAGCAAGGAGACTAGAGAAGAGGAATAAAATTGTATGCCCGACAAATAGGTACATGTTTACTAATTTATTGGGTTTGGATGATTTTATGAGCCGATTGGCTAGCCGCTTGGCTTTTCCTTTTTCTTTTTGGATGATGACGGCCCTGCGTGGCTAGTTGCGATTTTAAATGTCTCCCCGTACAAAGGAGGTTATGGCGAAATTTTTCAAAAATTTTGAGTGTTAGCCAAATCTTTGAAGAATTGGAAAATTCTTAGAAATAGAAAAGTTAAAGAATGAACGCTAGAATGAAAGTTGAGTTGATTAGTTAAACAACTTTCAGCTCCGTTCCTTTTCCAGGACGAAAAGATTTAAAGTGAGGGAGATTGTAACAACCCGGAAAATCAGAACCAATTTAAAAATTTTATTTTGGCAATTTTAATGAATTTTGAATATTTAAAATGATTTATTTTAAATAATAACAATTAGAAATTTATTTAGAATAGAATTAGAATGTATAAATTTATTTAAATCGAAGTTAGAATATAAATATTTATTTTAATTATAAAAGGAATTGAAAACGACGCAGTAGTTTGAAAATTCGATTTCAAATTTCAATTGAATGTACATGACTCAAAATAAATCGGATTTTGGTAAAACCAAAAATATTTGAATCTGTTTGAAATTATCTTTCCAAAGAATGTGAAAAATCCAGATTTCATAACGGTAATAAAAAGTTATGCTCGGTTGAAAATTCAGAATAGTCGTTATGGAATTTTATATAATACATAGCCCTTAAAAATGGCGATTTTGCAAACGACCTCCGTTTTTGAGAAGACCACTTTTGTTGAATCCGGAATGTCAAGTTATTGCTGAATTCCAATTTTCATAATTTTTGGAATCAATATGTGAGCATGGCAAAAGAAAACGTGTTTAGTCAATTCAGTTTGAATTTAATCGACTGGAAAATGACCGTTTTTCAAATGGTCTCCAAATTCGACGAAATTAGTTTTGTTAGGACCGTATCGTCTAAAAATAGACAGATTTTTTTTTTTGGAATTTTTGGAGTCCGTATGTGGCCCTGGTAAAATAAAATGTGGGTTTGAATTTAAAATATAATGATTTATATTTTAAAGTTAGCGGAAACAGATCGTAACAGCTGAATTAGGTTACGAAACATATCCATTGTATTTGGAATGGGGGTAATTAGTTAGAGGCGATAGTCGTTGGGTCTTGTTTGGAGATCGAATTATAAGGTTGACTTTTTTGGGAAAATTAAAATTAAAATATAATATAAATTTCCTATATTACCTTTCCTCCTTTCTACTTCCTCTGCGCCGTCGATTTAGGGAAAAAAGAAAAAAAAAAGAAAAAAGAGAAAACGCACTGCCGCTGCCTCGATCCAGCCACAGCCGGATGCTGCGCGGCGCCGACGTTTTCCCCCACCGCCTCGACCTACCCTCCGGCCACCCACCGCCTGAATCCGCAGCCTCTACTTTCTAAAACCCTCCAGAGCCAAACAGCGCCGCCTCCGACCAAAACACCACCGTTGACACCACCTGAACCCCCTACCGCCACCTCCTCGACTCCAGCGCCACCTTCCCTCCATGTCAGCACCCCCGAGGCCCCGCTTTTCAGTAAAAATCCAGTTTTTATGAAAAATCCACGTCCGTTTAACGTTGCGACCTCCCTCGAGCCTCCTCGTCCACCAACAAGCACCGTGAGTTTTTATTTATGTATTTTTAATTATTGAAGTAATTAAAAATGTGATTATTATATGAATGATTTTGTAATAAAAATATGATTTTTATATGAATGGTTTTGAAATAAAAATACGATTTTTATATATGAAAACATAGGATAAAAATATGATTTTTATTTTCATGTAGCGAAGTAAAAATATGATTTTTATATATGTAGAGAATATAAAAATATGATTTTTTATATATGTAGAGAATATAAAAATATGATTTTCATATATATAACGTTATAATAAAAAGGGGATTTTTATTTATATAGTAACAGAATAAAAATGTATTTTTAATATAAAAATCATGTGAAACAGATTTCGATGGAACTGGTGGAAAACAAATCAAAATCTGAACCGTTCAGAAATATAGAATGGAGGAGTGGATCCCAAAGCTGAGAACTTCTCACTTTAATTTATTTTCTAGTTAAAAATATATACTAGGATGTAGACGGTGCTTAGTAGCACCCGACACCTTTGTTTGAAACCATGTTTTTTTGGCTGCTTGGTTGATTGGATTATTTGGTTGAATTTGGTTTGGGAAATGAAATGAATTGATTAGAATTTGGTTTGTACATGGCACGAGCCATTATTAGGAGAGGGATAAGGCTAGACCTTATTCCGGTTCTAGTATCGCGCCGTTATACTACTGAATTTTTTAAAAAATGTTAGAACAATAGAAAAAAACTTTTTTATTGTATAAATGAACTGTATAAAATATTCATGTGTTAAAATAAATATTTTATAGTTAAAAATATAATTTTTAATGTGTATATGAATAAAATAAATATTCATTTACAAATTGGACGATTTGTTTATGTACACACATTTGACTGATGTTAATTGGGACGATATATTTTACACATCGTCCAACTGCACAAATAATAGTCATGTTTGTTGTTTGAAAACCCCAAACGGGTATTGGGATGATATTGGACATACACTAATCCCAATATTTAGTTGTATATCAATCGATGGGGTGACATACTATTGTAAGCGTTAATTATTTATATTTAACGCTTATGCAGTTGTGTAATGCACTCTGGAGTGACTATGTTTGATTATTGTTGTGTACATGCGTGTATGAAATCTACATAAATAAAATTATATGGCAATTGACTGTGTCTGATTCCAATTCGGTAAGAACGGGTATTTTAAATTAACGAATATTTTAAAATAACGAATAATGAATATTTTAAAATAACTAATATTTTAAATAACATTCAGTAATGGATCAAAATGTGATTTTGATCTCCGATTTGGAATGGACACGGAAAGATTGAAATATATGAAGCCGTGTTGATTAGATTAACGCCATTTGATTTGAACGATATTTATATCGATTTTATTAATTTTATAATGAATATCGAAAAGGATGTGATTTCAAAATCTAATGTTTTGAAAATATTATCATTTATATATTAGTGATATGGAATATTCAATTTTGATTTAAAATTGAATATGAAGTTGAAATCGTTTTGAAAATGAATTTAAAACGATTTATAAAACATTTTTTAAATGGAAATCGATGAATTATGTATAATATATATATATATTATATATACTTAATGGACTGAGTAGAACGCGCCGAGCCGCGGTGCGGTAGTTCGCGAATTTCGACCATTGACTTCGAATTGACATTACGGGAGATCTGACCGTCAGATTCTCCTAAAACCAGAACCATTGAGTTCGTATCGAAAAGAGCCTTCTAATGAATACATGAGATTTGAAATCTAATGGTTGGATTTGGAATTATGTCCAAATCAAATTTGGAAAAGGTCGTTGTACGTGCAGTTCGATGACCGTTTATGGAAATCGACTGTACGAGCCTTTATAAAATTATTAAAAATATTAATAATTTGTGTAAAATCATAATAAATGATTTGGAAAGAATTTGGATGAAAAATTACATGTTTGTAAAGATAAAAATATATTTTTATCAAAATGAACAAGTTATGAACTAGAATTATAATCCAATATTTTTAAATGAATAAATTGGATTTGAAATGGTTTTAAAAATAACCAGAATTTCCAATATATGAATTGGAATGGATTTGAATCGAAATTATCGTCGGAATATTTCGATATTGGATTCCGTGATTTTACAGATATTGTGGAGGAATTTGGAAGATATATATATCGTTTTTCCCAATACGATATTTGTTGATTTCAGAATTTGATATTGAATATAAGCCTATAAAATTTCTATTTAGAGCCTTGTATTTAATGTTGAATTGGATTTGGGTTTGTCGTGAATGGTGTCTTCTTTAACACTGTTCTTAAACCTAGTTTTTATGAATCTTTAATTAGATTGGAATGTGATTAGGATAATTAAATTGATTTAATTCATGAAATGATCGAGAATGGAATATCACCAGTTTTGCTCCAAGCGATAGTTAAATCTTTAATTAGATTTGAACGTGAAATGGTAATTAATTTTACCGATAACACCGTGGTGTTAGATATGAAGTATTACCAGTTTTGCTTCATGGGATGAATAGGTTGGGACTGGGAAATATAATAAATGATTACTTCGGTAAGGTTCGCTAATCTCGAGTAGTTTGGATAAACCTTAAATTGGTTTGAATTGATATCCAATGGAAGATTAAAGAATAAATTTAAAGAATTTATCTTTGATAAAATTAATGGGAACCTTTCCCAAAGAATAAGAATATTTGAATGAAGGAATATTCGGGATTGGAATGAGGCGTAAGTTGTGTTTTTATAGCACTTGTTTATTATATTCGCGAGTTACTTGGAAAGCCGGGTTTATACCAATTCTGAATAACTGATTCGACGATGAAGACGGTGGTCGAAGACCGGAGGTCTTCGCATCGTTTGGATGATTACTGATGTCTTGATTCGGCTGTACACCCAAGACGAGGTAATAAGTGGTGATCGTCCAGAAGTACATGGAGATCGACCGGATATGCGAGGAACTCTCTCCTGTATTGGACATATGGGACGATGAATAAGGTGCCTCCGATTTCGTTCAGACCTAGAACGAACTTGTAAATGGATGTGTGTCTGATATTGGATTTTATTCTGTGTTGATTGATCTCTATTAAATATATATCTGTTTGGTGGCGGAGAATTTATTCTCTTGCTTAACACCCTTCTCTGAGACGTACGAGCTCAAAGGTTATATATCGATAGACATCAGTCGCATGACGTGAATTGCCTGTGTGGCATGCTGAGATGCAAATGATTAAGGCTTCTGTTGAAAAGCAGAGTCTTGTGGTTGATGATCAAAACATGGCTTTAATATAGCATAGTTTTATGTATAGCGTTAATTCGCAAGCCTCACACCCCGTTGTGAACCAGAAACGGGAGAGGATCTCAAGGAGAACATGTGTTTCTTTCTAGCTAGGATTGATGCCATGGTATGGAGCCCAGACATTTTACTTATGTGGATGATGGATAGCAAGGCGCCTCAGATATATCGGTTACTATGAAGCTGATGGATATTGAGTCATCTGGCTCATTTACGCCCCATAGGGCAAGAAAACGTATTGTTGTGGCATTTTAATCCACTTCGTGTGGACCGGCCCCGACGATCCAAGGGTCACTCGAGCTCTGATCCTGAGGCTCGGGCTAGACAGTCTCGAAGCAGTAAGGATGATTCCTTGCCTTGGTTCACAGATGGAAATCCAACTTCTAATACATGACTTTACGGTTTTAGTTGTATATTATTGGCGACATAGTGGCGTGGGACGCTAATGTCGTCTATGATTGATACATTTATATTTGAAGTGATTTTATACACTATGCACTTATAATAATATCAAAATGATTTTTTTTAAAGTACCAAACATGTTTGGTTATTATAAGGTAAAACTCTATCCTCCGGCTTGCGTTGCATTGTGTGATGGGATCTGAGTCTTATAATAGCTTCATTTTTTCAAAAAGCATTACGCTGTTTTGTTATATGTACTAGTATTCTTGGGAGGAAACTCGTTTCGTGTTATATGGCGTGGTCCCTTGATTTACTCTATTTTAAAGTAAAATTTTAAATAACTGTTTTAGTTCTCACACCAGTCACATGACTGACCTGAAGTTATTGTTTAACCTAAACTCTGAGTGCCCTTATTTTCCACACGGGCAGCTAGTAGTTTGGTTTTGTAAATTGTTGTAATAAGCAATGAAATGTTCTTCTGTTTGCGTTCCAATTTGTCGTGTTCTCAACTCAATCCGGGCTTTCCCGCAATGGCGAGTTTGGGTCGTGTCAAAATATCCCTTATTCCTAATGCCAAACCAGTGTGCCTCAGGCCATACAGACATTCACACTACATCAAAAACGAGAAGAAATGTTGGACACAAGTGTTTTTAAGTCGAGCACCAGCGAATATTCACACCAATGAATATTCATCTCCAATTGTTATAGTAAGGAAAAATTATGAGGCGTAGAGAATGTGCATTGACTATAGATCATTCAATAATCGAACTATGAAAGATAAGTTTCCCATACCCTTAATTGATGAATTGCTTGATGAATTACATGGTTCTAAATATTTCGCTAAACTTGATTTGAAATCAGGTTATCATCAAATTAGAATGCATGAAAAATATGTACATAAAACAGATTTAAGGACACATGAGGGACATTATGAATTTATTGTAAGACCCTTTGGGCTCTCGGATGCTCCTTCAACTTTTCAAGCTTTAATGAATCATATTTTAAACCATACTTAAGGAAGTTTATCCTAGTGTTTTTGATGATATACTAATATGTAGCCAGATGGTCAGAGCATATTTTGCAACTAGATATCACTCTGTAGGTTTCGAAAAAAACAAATTGGTGATCAAGCTATCGAAGTGCTCCTTTTTCGTGACTAAATTGGCTTATTTAGGTCATATCATAACAGATAATGACATATCAGTAGAGCCTGATAAAATTCGAGCCATAAAAGACTTGCCCCAACCTAAAAGCATTAAGGGACTTAGGAGTTTTTTGGGCTTGACAGGCTACTACCGTAAATTCATAAAAAACTGTGGTAGTATAGCCAAACCAAAGACAGAGTTGCTAAAGAAAAATGCTTTTCAATGGAATAACAAAGCTACTGCTGCCTTTAACCAACTGAAGCAGTGTTTGATGAATCCACCTATTCTCAGTGTGCTTGATTTTAATAAAGATTTTGTTGTGTTGTGTGATGCTAGTGGTGTAGGAATTGGTGACGTGCTCACTTGAGAAGGAAAGTCAATATCTTACCTTTGCCAAGCACTCAATGGAAAAAATCCGTCGTTTTCAACTTATGAAAATGAGTTGTTGGCTTTAATCTTAGCTACGAAAAAATAGTCTCAATACTTAATGGGTAGAAAATTTATCGTAAAAACAGATCATCGAAGTTTGAAACATCTGTTAACCCAACTGACATACATAATAGATGATTGGCTAAATTGCATGGGTTTGCTTATAAGGTAGAATACAAAAAATGCAAGGAAAATATTGTGGCTAGTAGGTTGTTAAGGCTACCAGAATATGAAGAAGAAAATGGTGCCGACCAGCAATGTCAAGTGATCACCACAGTGGAGAGTCAATGGCTGCCAGAACTGAAGAGATTAATGTCACAATCTGTGGTATACAAAAAGAAAATGCATGAAATTATTGACAACCCGCTAGTACAAGTAAATACACTGTTGTTGATGAGCTTATTTTCTATAAAAAAAAGTATTTATATAGATTCATACTGCAAGGAGGTTGTAGCCATCATACTCCAAGAATTTCATGCAATCCCTCTAGGAGGACAAGCATGCATATGAAAAACGAGGCATATGATTAAACAGGTGTTTCACTGGAAAGGGATGAAGGTAGATATTGATAAATACATAAAGAATATGATATATGTCAGAGGAATAAAAGTGAAAATATATCAATTTCTGGAGTGTTGCAACCTCTATCTGTTCCTGATAGTATCTGGAGATATATTTCCGTGGATTTCATTATTGGTTTGCCAAAAAGTCACAAATATACCTCTATTTATGTTGCAGTGGATCAACTTTCGAAATTGGCCATTTCTTCCTCATGTAGCGCCCTTATACAGCTAAGCAGAGTTACTGAAAGGGATGCAATTTTTACAAGTGCTTTCTGGAAGAAACTGTTTAAATTACAAGGTTGCACCCTTAACTTGAGCTCAGTGTACAATCCCCAATCAGACGGGCAGACAGAGGTGGTCAACAAGACATTGGAAGGGTATTTACACTACTTCGTTTGCCACAATCCTCAAGAATGGTCCAAATGGTTACCAATATCCGAATATTGGTATAATACTAATTGGCACAACTTCATAAATATTTCTCCTTTCACCGTCGTATATGTGTTGCACCATCAACCCTACTTTCCTATATACCCAACACAACAAAAGTGCCGCAAGTTGAACAAGTGCTTTTCTCTAGGGACATTGTAATTCAAATGCTTAAGGACAATTTAAGGTTGGCAGGTGAAACGGTTCGCTAATGCTAGAAGAACAAAGCGAGAATTCAAGGTACGAGATTGGGTTTACCTCAAACTACAACCGTATAGGAAAATTTCACTAATTAATTTAAAGGCAAACAAGTTGTCACCAAAATTTTATGGACCATAGAAAGTTTAGCAATGTATTGGAAGCATGACATACAAATTGGGGTTACCTCCTAATGCAAAGATTCATCATGTCTTCCATGTTTCAGAGCTCAAAAAACGACATGGTAAGGGTATCATTATTCAGCAGGATGCTCCTACATACACTGAAGAACCGGTCAAAGAACCTGTATTAGTTCCGGATAGAAGAACAGTTCCCAGGAATAACAAGGCCATGACCCAAGTACTTGTCAAGTGGAAGCAAATGCATTGAAGTGAATCAACATGGGAAGATTACTGGGAGCTGGTTCGTAGGTTTCCTGCTTTTGACCTTGAGACAAGGTCAAATTTTAAAGAGGAAGGAAGTGTTAGAGCCCTAAAAATTTCAACAAATAGCTTTACTGCCTGTGGTGGCCATAGAGGCATTTTCACAAACACTGGGATATAATCTTCCAACACCATCACCTGCGATGATCCAAGTACACTGCAACAAATAGCTTTACTGCCTATGGTGGCCATAGTGGCATACAAACACTGGGATATAATCTTCCAACACCATCACCTGCGATGATCGAAATACGGTGACGAACGAACAACAACAGAAGATAATGAGCTTGGGGAAGGGAGTGACATGGCAGTTGGTCCAAGCCTTAATGATGGGTGATTCAACTGTGCATGTGTGCTTTACTGCCTATGGTGGCCATAGTGGCATACAAACACTGGGATATAATCTTCCAACACCATCACCTGCGATGATCGAAATACGGTGACGAACGAACAACAACAGAAGATAATGAGCTTGGGGAAGGGAGTGACATGGCAGTTGGTCCAAGCCTTAATGATGGGTGATTCAACTGTGCATGTGCACACATGCACGCAGGGGCGGTTCTACTCACAGGCCAGCAAGGGCCAATGCCCTAGCTGAAGAAGTTTTTTTTTGGCAAAACCAGACCTCTCTCTAAATTCTGCCCTACCTGCAATGGAGAGAGGAACGCCCTAGCTAAACTCAAGCAAGCCACAATTTGGCCTATGTAGTGGCTAATTTGTAATAGCTAAGCATAAGTTGCTATATATATATAGAAAACTTTGAGTAAGTTTGGCAATGTGGGACAATTTGGCCCTAGCTCAAAACAATAGCTAGATCCGCCACTGCATGCACGCTGGTATAAGCTGGCAAGAAGCAGCAGTATAATATAATGGGCTTTCCTGTAAATCTGTAATCTGATGGGCTGCGAAACTTTGAATAACTAATCTGAGTGAACGGGTGTATAAATAGGGAATAAAGGCATCATGTAACAGTGTGAAGAAATCATTTGTTCCATCCAATCTATTCCCTGCTCTTTCTATTGTGCGCTGTCTTCCCTTTTTCTTCTAATTACTCTGCATCTTTCGTATCATTATCTCCTAACTGCTTTTCTCTTTCTCTCTTAATTCTCAGGTTATCTATATTCAACATTTCCTCTGCAATATTGTTGTTTCTGAATCCATGCTCACTGGATCAAAGATGAAAGAAAAAGAGCCTAACATTGCATCTCATCCTTAAATTTGAAAGTGCGACATGTTTGCCGCTACTCTCCGCTTAAGCATGGCACTTGTACTAATTTCTCTGTTACCATACACTGCTCTTATTGTAGCTGAGTTCTCAATCTGATGTATAATATATTCAATTACTTGTCCTAATAGCGGCATTTGACGTGTTTTATTTACTTATATAGGCAACTGGTAACATGTAAAATATTTGATTTTGAACGCATGAAAAGCGCTTAACGGACATGCTTGGAACCTATTAGTTTTTATTCATTGGTCAATAAACCTCTCCCCATTCAAACCTGCACATATACACTATTGTGTCACAATAATGTACTGAAGATATGATACTAGCACCTGGTTATCAGTTTCAGAGACTACACCAAATGATAGCGTGCCCAGATAGAGTATTCTTGATCGAACTTTTGAAAGAATAAATTGTTCAATTGCAAATGATCCTATTGAGTAATGCTGTTATCAATGAAATATGCTATGTACTTCTAGACAAAATTATATTCTGATTTTGACATTAGAGAGACAAGGAGATGGTATGGAAAGGGAATTGTTTGTTGTGCTATGTCACCATCAAATCACCAATTCACCATTGTGCTTTGATTTATCTTGTCTAAGGCATCCAAGTATCTGATTCCTAACTTTTCCTGTCATTGTCAATTACAAATATCGCTCAAGGTGCATGTATCTTACTGCGTATAATTTGTGTGAAATCTAGCTCTGTTAGCGCCATTGAAATTTTAGGTAGGTTGATTCTACTTCGAACTTGGTTTATAGAAGTGGAAAACACACAAGTAATTAGCTAACATCGTTTCTTCAATTCATATAATTGAGTTAAATGAATCTGCAAAAGGTTTCCATTTCTCTTACAATTTACTAGTCAAATAATCCAAATGCTTATTGAATAGCTAGGTGATAAGCATCGTCAGCATTGTCATGTTCTTTTTCGCGTGAGTAATGTGCTTCTTCAAGGTTCCATATGTATATGTTTGCAACAAGTAGGTTCAGAATGTCCCATCGGGCTTTATCTAATATGGCTTGCCTTGATCAATCTTTCAGTATTAATCGATGAATTGTTTGATAGCACAGGACGTGAACATTGGGCAAAGGTACCACTGACATAATGTGAACACTGGAAGCAGCATTTTTCTAGAAATTAGTAAAGAGTCTTCGGTTTATCTATTTGTAATTTTGTATAGAAGCTTAACGCATGTACATGATTCAGTGATTCTCAGCATGTGCGTTCTTAAAGCGAAGAAAATGCAAAAGATGTGTATTAGAATGATAAAAATATGGATGTTTGTTTATTATTCATATGCTTCATTTTCCCATCTCATTGGAATACATAAATCAATTCGTTTGTTTGTACAGTCAAACGTAAAATAAAATACTTTTGGAAATAATACCCAAATTTCCGATTAAACATTAAACAGTTGAGGCATTTAGGCATCATATTCACAGATACATACTCTGAAGCAGAAGATAACTAGAGATAAACATACAAGGAAAAAAGTATTATCATAGTCAGCAATCGGCAAGTGGGGCAAAAAAAAATTTCAGGATTTTTTTTTTATAACTGTATTTCAGTGTCATCTTAGAACTAATTTTAATTTGGTAAAACTTCTAAAAAAACATGGATAGAAATGCAGAATGCAAATTTCCAACATAGCATTAGTTACATACAAAAGATAGGCATACAAATGAAATTACTAACAATAGGATGATTAAAGCACACAAGGAACTAATACTATATGGTTAACACACACAGGGAACTAACACTAGATGATTAAAACACTCAATGAACTAATACTAGTTTACTATCAGGGTTCCAAGTTAATTTCCCTCAAAACATCCTCAAAGGAAAGCTTAGCAACATTATGTGCTTGTTCCATGGCAGAGCGTGCATCATGGACAGCTTCTTCATTGTTTTCGTTGTCAGCGTCAAGCAGTGCTTCCCAGTGAGTTTTTGCTGCTATGGCCAGATCGATCAACCTTCGAGTATCGTACAACAATCTTAGAAACTCTTCAACTGTATTTTCATCAGGATCTTTTGCTTCCTCCTCACATTCGATCAAATGATCAGTGATATAATCCCATGATCGATTTTCTTCATCTTCTGAACAAACTGGGCAGATAAACCGGTAAACATTATTGAACATATCACCATCCATTTTATTTTTTAAATCTAGCGCTGATAGTGTATATGCAACCTTGGGTGTTTTATCAACACGTATATATGTATATATTCAACTCATTCCCATGCAGATGGTGTTATTAGATGCATGCAAATAACATTATTATTCACTAGCTGTTCACGCTTTTACCATTTTCTTCTTGATGGTACTTGTTCCTTCAATTTTTGCATTCCATTGACATGCATCTAATCCTTACTTATCTAAATATTAATTACTGATTATTTTATCTTAGAAGATTAAATATGGAGAAGGAAAATAATAGAGAAACGCCCCAATGCTAATATAAAATTTGGATCTCTTAGTCCTACAACAAGTGCACTTGACAGTGCATACATTTGCTTATTCCATAAATATGTAAGGTGTTAATTAACCACCATAAATCACAAAACAAGGTGAATGTAATGAAACCAAAACTGAAAAATGTTGGCTCACAAACTTTTCATTTCTGTATTTACTTGCATCGCCAAGCCAACAGAACAATGAAAAATTATAATATACCAAAGATAAAGAACAGAAACATGGTTGGTGACAAGCGATTTACACAAATTGTAAAATAAAATAAACGATAACATATTTTCTGCAATACTCATCTTTTTCTCTCCATTTAGCAATGTCCCGTTCATTGTGGACTGTGTGGTCTTTTGACGTTTAGGTAAATTGGTCATCATATTGCCTCCAAGTACATCAGCCATTCTTTTGTTAACTGAACTTCTATCACGGATATAAAATAGCATATACGCTTTCTATGATAGCACATCCTTCTCGCTAACAGGCCTTACCTGCAATATATAAACTCGCTCGGTCAATAATTTTATATCAGCTTAATGCTACCCCCACATGGCGTATCCTGGAGTTCACTGAGCTCAATATCTGCAACCTCATACTTCGACTCTCCGGTATCCATTTAATTGAGAACTGGCAGATTACTTTCCTCTATTGCTTTAAAATTCTAGAAATATGTTATCGTTTTAAATATATATATATATAGGGTATGTTACTTGCTATCAATGTCAAAAAATTACAGAGGAGCACTAGCTAAAATATATAACCACATGATGCACGAACAAAACAACTTAAAATTGTTAAAATGGTGAACACCAGGATAAACGACAATTATAATTGAATGTCTTCCATGTAAAAGAGGAAATGGTAAAACATATTAAGAATGTTGTTTTCAACCTTGTCATCCAAGCGATGCCAAACACAAGTAGAAGTTCTAACATAACAATAGTAGTGACCTGAATGCTTATATTCAAGTTGTATCTTGCCTATGTATGTATGCTTGAGTGTTCCAATAATTGTACTTTGAATGTCAGTATGTATGGTTCTTGTTTGTTCAGTGTAAAACCAGCATGTTACTTTCAACGTAATAATCTGCCTCCAAGGCAAGCTAATTTGTAACCAGCACGAAACTGAAAATAATTACAAAATGCATATGGAAACATACAGCTAGGATTGGTAAGATAATTACAAAAGAGCTGAGTATATTTCTACTATAAGATGCTACTGGTGCAGTTGGACGTTTTTTGGCTATACTGTTTATGGCTATACTATTTTGTAATTGGGCGAAACTGAAACATAATGAAATGCACACATTTTACGCTGAAATAGCTCACCTTCCAAGCTTCAGAACGTACCGACTCCAGCCTCCATATGCGTATAAAGGCAAGCTGAATCACTAATGTGCGATGGTGTTTGGGACGTCACAGCGAATGAAGTCCACTAATCAACTAACAAGACCAAAGCAAACCACCAAGTGGAAGATCAACTATTGCGTGATGGTTCTCGAGTGGGCTCCAGTTTGATCATCACCGCTGGTCAGTCGACCGTTACGGTTCTCGAGTGGGCTACAGATTAATCATAGTCTACAAGGTGGTCTCTGACCTGAGACACTTCTAGCAGGACAGTTAGCGTAGCTTTCTACAGACATGCAAGTAGGGTACTCTTCAATGCATTCATAACAGCCTGTACATTAGTCAAAACAGGTAGGAACATGGGAATCAGATCTAAATAGTGATAATCTACAACAGTTAAGAGACTACAACAAATTAAAACGCTAGTAACAACAGCGTTGTGGCACTCTACTTCCAGAAACCAAGTTAATGCATACGAACTAAGTTCAGGCCTTTAATTACAAGTTTGGCATATAACTCTATAGCCAATTCATCTATCTATGTGAAACAATAATGAATCCAAGACCACAACATATAATTGATGTACATGAAGAGAGATTGTGTGAGTGTTTAACTCATCTCAAATCCACAAAATTGATGTGCTAAGTTCTTCATTTCTAGCATTTGTTTAATTCTCAAAACCCGTTATCTTATTTTGATTTGTGGAAGTGATCTAGCGTTGAGCATTGTCATTCTTAATTAATCAAAAATCCTAGTTAGTTTTCTTTCAATTTTTCCCTGTGTAGGTTAAGGATGGTGAGAAGAAAAATGAGTAGTGATCTGATGCGGTTATCAGAGCAGACAGAAACAGTGGCAAGGTAAGATAGTTTTACAGAGCAGAAAATGAAGAAGAGAATAGGGAAAAACAGAAGAGAAATGAGCAACACAGACTTGATTCCTTCATGCTACTGTAGCTGCAACATATATAGAACCCTTACACCAAACTTTTCCACGTGGCCTCATCATGGCCCTAGCTTTGTAACTAATTCTGAAATAAAGCAAAAGCAAATGTAAAAGGGAAACTTGCAAAAAAACAAGGAATGCATACAAATGTGGCAGGTGGTAAAGTTAACGGATCCATTTGTTTTCATTCATCATATCTGGTAGGTTTTTTGACCGTCCTCCTTGGCCTTACTGGATGGCTGCTTGGTTGTGCAGCAGTGTGCAATTGTGTGGTTGAATCATTACCCTCCTCTTGAAGAACGGTCTTGTCCGCAAGACCGGCAGTGCTGTCCTCATTGAGCATAGATGGTGGTAGTGGCGTTGGTGCAGTTTCGTGCGGGTTGGGGCAGAGTTTCAGGACGGAGATGTGGAAGACTGGGTGGATTCGGGCATTTGCTGGCAGCAGAAGCTTGTAAGCTACAGGGCCGATTCTCTCTATAATTTTAAACGGGCCGAAGTACTTTTTTGACAATTTGTGCTGTGATGAGCGGAGGTGATAAAAGAAAGAAATAGAGTTGTTGTGGCCCATTCGTTTTAATTGTGTGAAGGAAATTTCAGAGGGTTTTTGGGTTGGGTTTAGGCCTGTCAGCATGATGGGTTTGTTGTGGAGTTCAAATGAGATGGTGAGGTTGGATAGGTCGGTTAGGTCGGTGGTGATTGGGCCTAAAGTTCGAAGCCATTGAACACCCAATACCCCATCGGCTCCAGCAATTTCCAACAAATGGAAATCAATAAAAAAATCAACGGTATCAATGAAAACATGAACTGATTTGCAAATCCCTCCACTTCTCAATTTGTCTCCATTACCCACTGTTACGAGAAAGCGAGGGTGCAGATCTGGTTTGAGGCCAAGAAATCGGGCTGTGCGTGGGTGGAGGTAATTATGTGTGCTACCGGTGTCCACTAACATGGAGATTTGGTGGTTATTGATGATGGTAGGGAGGCGTAATGCAGATGGTTGGGTGGATCCGACGAAGGCATGGAAGGAAACTTCGTGTTCGGTGGGTGGTGTTTCTGATGGGTCCGATAGGTCGATCAGTGGTGGATCTGGATCTGGCGGGTCATCGGGAAGGAGGAGTAGGATACGTTTGTTTGGGCATTGGTGTTTCGCGTGATATCGTTCATCGCAGTTGAAGCACAGGCCTTTAGCTCGGCGCTGTTCCATTTCGGATTGGGTAAGTTTTTTGATTGGATAAGGTGAGTTGGCTGTTGGCAGCGAGGAGGTTGATTGGTTTATGGGTTGTGTAGTGGTGGGTGGTAGCTTGTAAGTTGGTTTTTTTTGAAAGAATGCCCATTTTTCTTGTTGTTTGGTTTCAATGATTTTGGCCATTTCTATAGCTGTAGTTAGTGTAGTGGGTCTTAATAGAAGGATCTCATGTTTGATTTGAGGTTTAAGGCCAGAAATGAAGCAATGCAACTGCGCTTCGGTTGGTAAGTTGGTAATGCGGTTACTAATGGATTCAAATGTGGATTGGTATTGTTCGACTGAGGTTGTTTGTTGTAATTTGAAGAGTTGTGCTAGTGGGTTGTGGAAGGATGATGGAGCGAAGCGTTGTTCGAGTTTGAGGAGGAGATCTTGTCATGAGGAGATTTGTTGGTTGCGGTGCATCCATTGGAACCATGTCAATGCTTGTCCATTCATGGAGAAGCTTGCGAGATCTATTCTTTGTTCTTCGGGGGTGTTGTGGTATTTGAAGAAGCGTTCGGCTTGAAAGATCCAATCGAATGGGTTTGAGCCGTCAAATGTTGCTAGTTCACACTTGGGTGGTCTAGTGACGGGTGTGTTAGGAGTAGCTAGTAGTGGTGGTTGGCGTGGTGGTTGAGAAGTGCTGGTTGGTGAGGTAATAGAAGAAGAAGAGTTTGGGTGTGCAATGGATGCGAGTTTTACTGTAATGTCGGCTAAGGTTTTAGTGATGTTTTCGAGTGAAGTGCCGTGGTTTTGGAGAGTGTTGTGGATGTCAGCTAGTTGGTTTTGGTGGTCGAGTTGGGTGGTTTGTATGGAGTTGATGGTTTCTTGTTGTAGGTGGAGTTGTGCCATGGCTTCATCGATGGGGCGTGTCATTCTTGGAGGGGGGGGGGGATAGAGATTGTGAGGAGGGAGGAGGAGAGAACTCAGTGAAAGCACCAAAATGATGCGGTTATCAGAGCAGACAGAAACAGTGGCAAGGTAAGATAGTTTTACAGAGCAGAAAATGAAGAAGAGAATAGGGAAAAACAGAAGAGAAATGAGCAACACAGACTTGATTCCTTCATGCTACTGTAGCTACAACATATATAGAACCCTTACACCAAAATTTTCCACGTGGCCTCATCATGGCCCTAGCTTTGTAACTAATTCTGAAATAAAGCAAAAGCAAATGTAAAAGGGAAACTTGCAAAAAAACAAGGAATGCATACAAATGTGGCAGGTGGTAAAGTTAACGGATCCATTTGTTTTCATTCATCATATCTGGTAGGTTTTTTGACCGTCCTCCTTGGCCTTACTGGATGGCTGCTTGGTTGTGCAGCAGTGTGCAATTGTGTGGTTGTATCATGATCCTATGTCTGTTCCCTACAACTGCTGTTTTTCCCTTTCCAACTTTTTTTTCCTCCATACTGCTTATTTGCGTAGGGCAACCCAGTAGCTTGAACAGGCCCTAGTGGCATGCAAAAACGGAGAGACAAGGTCATGTGAGAAAGCATCTTAGAATTAAGATTAAGATCAATAGGAATCAAAGTTCATGCAATACATGAATCGCAAACAAAAAATTAGAAATAACAATTAAGACAAATAAAAAATTAATTACTAGCCGGGATAAATTTTTGATTTTGAATGGGTGCAATTAGCTTTTGGCTTCAACCGTGATGCTCCTTAATGTCAAAATAGACTGAGAGATGAAGAGTTGACGATTAATATTACACCATCAGATGACGTAGATATCTGGAAGCCGATAAAATGAAGATAGAAATAGCTTTCTGATCGACAATAGGAGAATGATTTAAGTCAAAAGTGGAGATAGACAGAGAAGCTGAAAATGTTTCAGGAGAGAAGAGATATTTAGGGTTCAGGAAACTGGGGAAAATGATTTTGTAGATTGGAAACGCATCACAAAATAATGCAGTAAAGTGCGCGAGAGTGTTTTTGATTTCCCTCCATAGACGCGGTTGTTTTTTATTTTCTTCCCTCTAAACCTTTTTACATTGTTGCGTCCATTTTTTAAACAGGCAGACGCAAATTACTTTTGATTTCCCTCCACAGATGCGGCTGCTTTTTATTTTCTTCCCTCCAGACGTTTTTACATTGTTGTGTCCATTTTCATACGGCGCAGCAAATTACTTTATTTTCCCATCTATTTGCATCAAACTATTCAATGAACGGACGCCAATCGCAATAGCTAATTTCCATACCCATCCTATCGTGTCAGTTCATTGATGATACTGGATACAAAAGGGAAGATAATATTTATTTTTCGTTATTGGCGTCTGCTGTGGGTTAGAAGTCGATGCAAATTATAATATTTGCATCTGTTGTTTAAATAATAGATGCAAATGAGGAGACGCAAAAGACAAGTTTTGTATTAGTGTTTATACTTGCTCGTGTGAGCGTGAGCCGTCGGACTAATAAAATTTAATCTGAGCCTTCCACATGTACACAACCTCTCAGAAAACCCTAGTCACATACTAGAAATTACATCAAGAAAAAGAACTCTACATGGGTAATTCTGCAGTCTCCATGATTGAGGATAGTGGTAAAGTACTCCTCAAATTTACTTTTAAAAAAATCTGTCAAGCTGAATGATGTGCTTTACGTTCCAATCATATGAAAAAATCTTATCTCTGGTTCAATGCTATCAAAGAAAGGACTCAGAATGGTCTTCGAGATTTATGTGATGGCCTATTTAAGGCAAATGTAGCTGTAGTAGACAACAAAACTATGCATTTTGATTGTGTTATAAATAAAATAAAATTGAAGTTTCTTTTTTGCTTGAGCATGAAATTTTTATGGTATGATAGTAGATTAGGACGCATAAATTCCGGAAAATGGAAAAGCTTGCAAACATGGGATTAATCCCTAAATTTCAAGAAGATAAAAACAAATGTGAGACATGTGTAGAAGCAATAATGGTTAAGAAAGCATTTCATGCTATTCATGGAGGCACTGAACCACAAGGTTTGGTTTATACAGATTTTATGATTTTAAATCATTACCTACAAGAGGTGGGAAAAATACTTTATCACTTCTATTGACGATTATATGCGATGTTGCTATGTTTATCTTTTGAACAGTAAAGATAAAGCAATTAAATTGTTTACAAAGCACAAGGCTGAGGTAGAAAATCAGTTAAATAAAAAGATCAAGATATTGAGATCTGATAGAGGTAAAGAATATGAATCACAATTTGAACAATTCTGTTCAGAAAATGGAATAATTCATCAAACAACAACCCCGTCTTTAGATAAGAACATAACCATTTGAACTAAACCCGTTACCAAAAACATAACCATTTCAAAATACATCGATCTAACGCAAAAGATACATAAGAAAGTTAGAAGTTTAATCCACAAAAGATTGCATACCCTACGAAAGCACTCTAGTTGAAGGCAACGTAATTTTTATTCTAAGCCACAGTTGATCCAACAGCTTCTCCAATGGTAGTCATTTCGGAATTCGGCCTCCACAAGAAAGTTTCAGGATCCCTCGCCGCATCAATCCAAACTTTCCAACCCTGCGGTCCAAGTTTTTTAAAGTGCACCAAAGCTTCTGGATCAGTAGATACTAAAGTTCCTTCTGCAACTACTTGTCTTTCCCAATTCAATATTTTACTTTTTCTACCCTCATTTTCAGCTTGCTTTTCAATCTGTTTAGGCTGTTGAACCGTCAAGTTGTTGCTTCCACGGTGTGACTGCAAAAAAAAAAAAGTAATTTTAGTAAGTTCAATAAAACAAGAAACTGACTATAACTGTATACTCATTTCTCTTCTAATCCCCACGTCATTTTTTCCAATTTCTCAGTTTACTCAGTTTTTAAAACTGACTATAACTTTTTTTTTGAAATAGATAAAAAGTTTAAAGGCCCAATGGAAACGGGCTCAACCCGATACTCAACAAAACCAAAATAAGAAAGTCGGAGGAAAACCCTAGCCTACATTACACAACAATGCTCTCTTAAAGAGAAAACACAAAAAATGGCAGATGACAGGAGAAATCCACCATTTTCTTCCACTAATCTCAAAGTTATCATGACGGCTGCCAGATATTGTCTTCGTCTTTCTTTGTTGTACCACCAGAGAAGTTAGGGCTTGAGCAAGTTGTGAAATCCCTTTCTTCGAAGCTCTTAATGTCTTTAGATCTGCCTTTCTTCGTACTCCATGAACTCAACAAGCTTTCTCTTTGCCTCTTTCAGCTCCGATCTACATCTCTGCTCTTGCTACCACTGCTCTCTCCCTCTTGCCAGCAAGATAAGTGATATATTTGTTCATTGATCTCACTTTTATAGTGTTTATCTCCAACTTTGTTAAGAAAGCTACGAGCTTTATCTTTTTTTCTAATCAACAGCAAAGAGGCTCGCTCTGGATCACTACTGGAGGGATGCAAAACCCTAATCTCTGCATCACGTGAAATAGACATATTACTATATGAATTATTATTATTCAAAATATCACACTTTGTAATTAGATCCTGTTTACTCCCTTTAGGTTGTTGATGCAGAGGCTAGGGCTGTTATCTCCAGGAAGGAAACTAGAGAACTTCTCAACATGCTTGTTGTTCTTAATCATGCTAAAAGGCTGATTTTTCCCAGCTTTATTGACTATATTGGTTGGATGGCCACTTTCCTTCCCTACATCAGGTAAATCAAACGAATTATTGTACATATTATAGCTAAAATGAACATTAATGCTAACTATTGCTTGATTATTTCCCTTGCAGTTTGAACTGATGTTAAGATTGAAGTTGCAACCACTAGAGTGGTCAAAGTGCTTTACTTGGTAACAGCTACGTGATGGATTATTTGAGAGGACTCTGGAAATGTATTGGTGATCTTTGGATCTGCTTAAATTGAGCCCCTCATTGAGTAAAAAATTCTCAACTAGAAACTCCTCATTGCAGGGAATAGCCTGATTAAAATTCTGATTATTACTAAGCCTGTTAGCTTTCCTAATAATAATCTGGCTATCAGTTACAATATTATTCCAAAGTTGATTACAATTGACTTCTTTGGAAATATGAAGTATTTGATTCCTCTCTCTCCATATATGATATATCACAGTAGTAAGTAAAACACAGTCCCTATTAAAAGGCATTGTTTTAGGTTTAAAGTTCTCCATGATATATGCAACACTGTCCCTTATATTCAGAGTACGAATATTCAAATTGAATTTCAAGTTGCACTTAGCATTAAACCAAATGAACTATGAATAAGGACAGCAAAAAAAATAAGTGATTTGCATTCTCTAAATCTTTCCTACATAAGAGACAGTTCATATCAGAATCTTTATTCCATTTAACACACTTATCTCTAGTAGGAAATTTGTTAAGTATGGAAAAATAAGCACAATGAGCCATTTTTGGACAATTTGATATGCACCAAGTGACCTTATGTCATCTTACTTCAACCTCCTTACCAATAAAAAATTCCCATGCTTTTTTAAAAGAGAATTTTTCTTTAGAATTTAGTTTCCACATCCAGTAATCTTTAAAACAATAACTATCTATGAAAATTCTAAGAATAGTAGATTTATAAATGGAAGCAACTTGACTGCAATTTAAAGACCAACAATTGTTTTGAATAATACTTTGGACTGAGTCCTTTACACCTCTAAGTATATGTAAATTATTCCATCCCAAAAGATTAATTAGAGAGTTGTCAAATATCCATGGATCAAACCATAGACTGGTTTTACTCCCATCCTTTAGCTTTCTCTCAATTAACTTTTTCCCTATATTTCATCAGTCCAAAATATTTTTCCAAACATAAGAATGGTGGTTTTCTTTTTCTGCAGTCCAGAATTTTTTTGATTTTAAATATTTAGCCTTCATCCATCTAGCCCAAAGAGATTTTCCATCCAAAAATTTCCAAAACAGTTTTAACTTACTCACTTCATTCAGATCCCTAATGTTTCTAAGACCCAAACCACCAAATTTCTTAGGTTTACAAACTTTATCCCAAGAAATTTTATGGTACTTACCCTTCCAAATAAAATTGGCACAAATACTTTCAATTTTCTGAATCATTTTAACAGGGATGTTATGTGTTCGAATCCAATAGATAATAATAGTAGTGATGATAGTGTGAGTAAGCTCCATTCTGCGAGCCACAGATAGGAGCTTACTAGACCATCCTTCTAGTTTACTATGGATGATATCAAAAAGTCTAGAACAGCCCCTCTCCTTTATTTGATTAACACTAAAAGCAAACCAAGATATTTGACTAGTAACTTTCCTTCCTTAAACTTTAGGAGATTAAGAACATCATATTTATAAACAGAGTCTTTACTGAAATAGATTTTGCTCATACTCTCATTAACTTTGAGCCTAGCATATTTATCCATATTATCAAGAATATTCTTAATTGAAGAAGCCCTATTTCTATCAACTTTACTAAAAACAAGCATATCATCTGCATAAAGCAAATGAGTGATGTGTGGCTTGTTTCTAGTAATAGGTTTTATGTAACCTTTTAGTAATTCAGACTCCATTTGAATTGAGAAGTATTCCATAACAATAGAGAATAAGTAGGGAGATAAAGGATCTACTTGCCTTATTCCTTTATTGCTATGTATAAATCCTTCGGGAGAGCCACTAACAATTACTGAAAAAGTAACATTATTATGCATTCTTTAATTAAATCACAGAATCTGCTATTAAACCCCATCTATTTCATGACAAAGACAATAAAATTCCTATTAATCTTATCAAAATCCTTTTGAAGATCAACTTTGATGCACATAATATTTTTATCCTTCTTATTAAAATCTCTAATAAGCTCATGAGCTAGTAAAGTATTTTCAGAAATAAGCCTACCAGGAATGAAGGCACTCTGATTTTCAGAAATAAGAAATTTCAAAAAGCCTTTAGCTCTGTTGCAAAAAATAGAGGAGATAATTTTGGAGACAAAATTACAGCAGGCTTTAGGCCTATAGTCCTCCAAGCTAACAGGGGCTTCCACCTTAGGCACTAAAGTAATATAAGTATGATTAGAATTTTTTAAAATCTTGCCAGAACAAAAATATTCTTTTATAGAGTCAATCAGAGGGCTTTTAATCTCAGACCAACGAGTTTTGTAAAACTTAGCACCAAATCCATCAAGACTAGGGCTTTTATCATTCTTAGCATTAAAAATGAAATTTTTAATCTCCTCTTCTCTAATAGTAGCAAGCAGTATATCTTCACTGTTATTATTAACAGTATATTTAAAAGTAATATTAGGAAAATTGCTAGTGATATCTTAAGAGTTATATAGAGTATTAAAATAATTAATTGCCTTTTCTTCTAGAAGATGGGCATCATTAATTATTTTACCATCCATGCCTATCAATTTCTCAAAATCATTTCTATTTTTCCTACAAGACATTCTAGCATAAAAGAATTTACTAACTTCTTCTCCTGTTGTCAACTAGTCAATCTTGGCTTTCTGCTTAATATTAATTGAATGAATATGCAAAGATTTGACAAGTTTGGCTTGAGCATCAAAAAATAGAGAAGCTATATTACTGTTTGAGCTATTATTATCTAGTTCATTTTGAAGTCTCTCACAGTCATCCCTGTTAACTTTTATGTTAGATTTATTTCTGGAGCAATTCCAATTCATAAGATTACCTTTAATAATTTGTAAAGATTTGTTAAATTCTGTAACGTCCCACCTCCGCCAGGGTCACTCGCAAAGGAATGCACTAGCTTTGGAGGGGCATTATTGGTAAACATGCATAATGATATAGCAAGGCAGGACATGACATATATATATATATATATATGTAAATAAACAGAGTAAGTAAATAAAACAGCGGAAGATTTATAAATCATTTCAAAACACAAGTCTGGTACATCAAAATGTCACTTTCCCAAATTTACAAGTCTAGATAAATACATCATCTGATAAACTGAAAATACATAAGTACTATCCCCCAAATAAGAGTGATAAACCATAGCGACTCAACTCCAAGGCATACTTGAGCTATCCAAGGAAGCAGCTAAAATCCAAGCTAGGCTCCAGTATTCCCTCCCTGAGAACCTGGGGGGGGGGGGAACGGAAGAAAAGAGGCGAAAGAAAACAGGTCAGTCAAAAAGACTGAGTAAGCCCTGCTACGATCAGTCTATAAACTAATAAAGTTAACATCATGATGGAAACTGAGATGATCATAAATAACAACATACTGGCATGATAAATCAACTACAAGATAGAGAGAGGTGTCATCGCATAAAGCAAGGTTAAGTTTTGCACCACGGTGTACTAGCAAACCAACGTAACAGGTATTGATCCCTTAGCCCAAACTTTGGCCCAATAACATGAAGTGACCTTAATAAAAGGTCCAGCCACGGTCTAGTCGATCGGCTCCCTATAAACCTAACACGTCAAGTGTTGGTGTCCATATGGCCCACATATGGTTGTAGATAGTCTGTGCTGGGTCCCCCTTTGGGTGTATCAAGCCCTCGGGTGTCAACCCCGGACACTTAAGCAATAATGCACAGCCCTAACCTACTGGTACCCGTGCCTCGAGTTTGTCCAACATCGGACTACGTGCACGTCCGTAGCCCGCCGGACCCGCACCGCTGTACCACTCGGCCATCGCCCTTTGGTCGCTTACATCTGTCCAGTAATCGTGCCCCGCCCTAGCCTAGCTTCTAGGGTTGTAAATGATACCAAACTGGGATTACTGTTAGAACAGACCACGCTGCTAGGGTTTCCTAAGAGGGTTAAGTGTGATTTAACCCTTCACTAATCCTGGATTAAACTGGTTAAGTGTGGCTTAACCCCATTCTAATCCCTTGAACTCCCAAATGGATTAAACTAGTTAAGTGCACCCAACGGTTCATAACTTAACCACATTCTAATCCCTCGAATCCCCAAATTGGTTAAGTATTAGTGGACCCTGACTTAACCCTAATCATGAGGCATTAATTAATTTAATGCACCTTAACCTCTCACATTAGACCTTGTTGTGGTTACTAGTTAGGCCGGGCGGGTCCGGGTAGCTTTACACCACAACTTGGTCTAACCTCGGGTCTTGGCACCCCCTGACCAACTTCTCACATTGGGTCCTATTGTTTGTAGCCACTAGTTAAGCCGGTCGGTTCCGGGTAGAATTACGCTACAAACTCAACCCAACCTCGAGTTGGCCATACTTATGTTTTCTAAGTGTCATGTCCACTTTATTTCAAAACATAATTACAAGTCAACAATTACTTGGGTAGACCTAACTTAATAGGTAAATTCCCAAGGGGTAGACCTAACTTAATAGGTAAATCCCCAATCTTATATTTTCATGTATTTTAAGTTTACCCCAAAACCCCCAACGTCATTCTATCACTTACATATTCGTAGTAACGCGTAAAGGATAGGAAGAGGGAACTTGGCACAACATACATGATAAACTTGCACAACAATCATGCATAACATGTTAGACTTGCACAACTTAGCATAGTGATCTTGCATATTACCATAAACATGCATAACATGTTAAACTTGCATAACTTAGCATAGTGAACTTGCATATTACCATAAACATGCATAACATGTTAAACTTGCATAACTTAGCATGGTGAACTTGCATATTACCTTAATCATGCATAACTTGTCAAACATGCACAACTTGCCATTTTAAACTTGCATAAGCATGCATAACTTGTCAACATGCACAACTAGTCATTTTAAACTTGCATAAGCATGCACAACTTGTCAAAACATGCACAACTTGTCATTTTAAACTTGCATAAACATGCACAACTTGTCAAAACATGCACAACTTGTCAAAACATGCACAACTTGTCAAAACATGCACAACTTGTATGCACAACTTGTCAAAACATGCACAACTTGTCAAAACATGCACAACTTGTCAAAACATGCACAACTTGTATGCACAACTTGTCAAAACATGCACAACTTGTCATTTTAAACTTGCATAAATATGCATAACTCAATAAACATTCAAATCATGGCTTAGCAAACTTGCATAGACATGCATAACTCAATAAACATACAAATCATGGCTTAGCAAACTTGCATAAACATGCATAACTCAATAAACATACAAATCATGGCTTAGCAAACTTGCATAAACATGCATAATTTATTAATCTTGCAAATCATGGCTTAGTATACATGCATAACTCAATAGATTTGCAAATCATGGCTTAGTAAACTTGCATAAACATGCATAACTCAATAAACATACAAATCATGGCTTAGCAAACTTGCATAAACATGCATAATTTATTAATCTTGCAAATCATGGCTTAGTATACATGCATAACTCAATAGATTTGCAAATCATGGCTTAGTACCCTTGCATAAACATGCACAACTCAATAAACATACATAAACCCCAATTTTCATCACACACTAACTTTAGAGTTTCTAAAATGAAGGTAAGAGGGCTTACAATGCTTATGCGGACTCAAATAACTATAGCAAATGTAAAGAACCCCTTATGCAACTAATTAAAGCCCCCAAATGCAAGCAAACTTGATCAAGACTCCTCCTTTATGATGGCAATAGAAAAACAAGCCTTTAATGCAAGCTAAGGAGGATCATACAAGCCTAAATATGCTTGTATGCATGGAAAATCACTTAGAAATCAAATTAGGAATTGTATGAAGAGGGTGGAGGCCATGAGAGTTTTGATTTTGGCATAGTTTAGTTACTAGGATGAATAATGAATGATTTAGGGTAGGTTAGGGTCTTATTTATAGATTAGGTTAGTGATTTAGACCATAGGATTAACCCTAGATTCAATTAGGGCCATCAGATCCCGGAACTCTCTAGAAACAAGCCACAAGACCCAACCCCAATCAGAAATGGTGCACCAGGCTAAGCAGCCCGTGCACCCCCTGTCGACAGGGCTGTCGATAGGGCAGTCGACTCCCTGGGGACCCTGTCGACAGGCCTGTCGACATGGGGCCCCTGGCGGGAATTTTCCCGCCTTGGCCCAGCTGGCCCAATTCCTTGTCTTTAATTTAAATTTAAATCTGTTTTAATTATGGAAATTTCTGAAAACTTCCATGGGCCTTAACTGGGTCATACGGACTCCGATTTTCGAAAACTCGGACTCTATTTCGCGTATTTTTCCGAGACGAACGCAATGGCATAGCCCGTTTCCCTTGATTCCCATTTTATAATTTAATTCTGCCTCAATTTATGTTATAACAGATTATTTAAAAATACGGGTTGTTACATTCTCCCCTCCTTAAAGGATTTCGTCCCCGAAATCTTCAAGTTGGGAAGAACGTATCCTACCATCCAATCATCCATCTACTCAAAGCATCATCCACGAGCAATCATTGTCCTTATAAGATTCTAAATGCTGGATGAACATATGCAAAAGTGTGTGTGTATGTACTTACCTAATGCAAAAATCAGGCGGTTACTGATACAGTAAACCTCCTTAATGCATATGTATGTCAGTGAAATGAATCCATATGTATGCAAATTCCTACCATAATGTATAATATCTACATGCGTGCTCAATCATACATCCATATGCAACATCCATGTGATAGCATACGAATTTCATCCAAGAATAAGCATAAACACTCATGCACATGCAATATGAGGAGTGTGTGAGCCGATCTAGTGCCTAATCGTGTATAATGCATCCACGAGCAACCACTTGCAAACACTTGCAACCACTTGCAACCATCAAGCATAACATGTTTCAAATACATGTTTCATCCAAAGGGTTTCTACCTACAGTTCTCATGACAAGATCGACACGATAAACTAGATAAACTCCTTTTTTGGATTACAAGAAATCCATTCAAACTTTGTCATATAGTACTAACCGATGAGTCTTAACCCCCTTATGGAGTTTACAACAGAAATAAGATCGAGAATGGGATCGAGAGGACATATACAAAAGATAACTTGCAAGCAAGCTCCACAGGAAAACAAGGATCAAAGATGCACTCTTAAAAAGAGATATGATGCGCGTACCTAGTCTTCACTCTTCTTAGTCACGTTTCCTTGAGCTTAACTCCACTGTGCATTGACTATCTTCCACTTCATGATTCCTTGGCCTCCTAACTCCTATTTCCCAAATTCGAGTTGGAACTCATTTCATTATTGCCTCTCGTCTTTCTTTCCCACTTATTCTTCCTTCTGTATTCTTGGCTTAAACATACTATAACCTCATGATCTCATGCCAGCTCTCCAAAATTCACTAGTGAATCCTGGATCTCGTCTACCTACTATAAAGTATCCCATGCAGCAGAAAAAAAATACCAATCCACGTTGCCAATTGCCCTTGTAAACGTGATTTCCTATAACTCATGCTTAATCGAAATGAACCATCCGCCTATGAGTGATAGGCCATACCTAGATTCAACTGCCTACCCATGGCTTCCTGTAGGCTATTTCAAAATTGGCCAACTTCTTGCGGATAAACCGTTGCTAACCATGATGCAGTCCTCTTGCTCTTCACCGGACTGAAATGGGCTCTCTTCGTGAGTCTACCTATTATGACCCTCATACCCGTATTCCCTTTCTTTGATCTAGGTAGTCTATCCACCTAATCTATCGAGATGTTTTCACACTTCCCTTACGAAACTCCCGATGGAGGTAATGGCCCACTGGGCTTCTTATGACTTGGCCTCAACCTGGTGGCACAACATGTATTCCGAAACCAACTCGGCCACCTCCTCGAGCGATGCGCATTTTCAAGAACCTTCTTTACCAAGTCTTTCACTCGAGAAACACATAATCTCTTATCGCGCCTTAGTCATCCCTTGTCATCTATAATATAACTAACGAATCCACCGCTAAGCCTTACTTAGGAACTATGTGCCCAAGAAATCCAACTTCTTTCCTCCAAAGTGACATTTGGAGAACTTGACCTTCCACTGGTGGCTCTAAGCGTATCCATCTCCTTCTTGAGATGTCTAACATGCTCTTCCTCGTTCTTTTGAGGAGATCAAATATCGTCTACAACGACCCTGACAAACTTGTTCAAGGACTCCCTAGACACCCTACCCATCAAAATCACGTAATATGCGGGTGCCTTAGTCAAACCAAATGGCATGACTAGCCATCCATCTAGAGTCCTAAACGCAGTCTTGTCAATTCCATCCTCAGCCATCCTAAGCTGATGGAATCCGGTAGCTAGATCAAAAGAAAACAGATGCTCCTACAAGCTGATCAACAAATCATTGATCCTTGGTAACGGTTATCTATTTTTCTCATGAAAATCAACACATAAGCGAAGCAAACCGTCCACATCAGTAGCGAATACTTCTGGAGCACCCTACTCGAAAATGCTTCGTCTCAGGAAGTTCTTCTCAAGCAACTCCTTGACTTGCTTTCTTAACTCTCATCTCGTGAGTTCATGTGCCTAACCGGCCACGAAACTGACTTGGTATTACCAACCAGATAATACGGAAATCTATCCCCAGATATCAGGATATTCTCGGACCACCCTCACAGATTGCAAACTGTCGATAGACGAGTTGAGGGATTCAAGATAACATAACATGACGGGACCCCTAGGGTTGCTAGAAATTTCTAAGGGTACGGCTGAGGCGAGTCAAAAGCCTCACAACCCTATATACAAAAACCCAGAATGGCTCCAAATATGACAACCATTCCATGCCCAAAGCCACCCCATATCCCCAGAAACCGAGAATATAAACATCCCACGAGAATTCTATACTCAAGACAGAAATTTTCAAATCCACTCAGACCACAGACAGGCGGGTAGAACCCCCAATTGGATTTGAAACACAGACGGGATCCTCAACTAGGCTAGTACTTAGGTGCAAACTTTCAACTAGATCAGATGAAATAAAACTATGCGATGTGCCAGAATCAAACAAAGTACGAGCAGAGAATGTAAACAAAACTTTCAACAGAAACACTACCTCTATCATAAGCTGGAAGAACGGTGTTGAGGGGATGAATTCGCCCTCCAGATAGTCCTGCACACTGAGTCTGACCATGCCCTTGTTTCCTCGGGCAACCCTTGCTGAAATGTCCAAACTCACCACCAATGAAGCATTCGCCCCGCTTTCTCTTTTCCTTCTTCCTACCTTCCCTGGCTATATGTCCAACTTTACCACAGAAGTTACATTTCCCTCTTGGCTTGTTCTTGCGGTTGTGGTTATTCTTGCCCCGTTTCCCGGAATTTACTCTCTTGTCTTGAGACTCATTCGCCTTGACCTCTTTCTTGTCATTGCTACCTTCTTCTTGAAGTAGGGCCAAATTCACTAAACTTTCGAAGGTCGCCCCCAAGGGTATATGAGACAGGGCCAAATCACGTAATGGCTCGTTTAATCCTAGAGCAAAGTGTAGGGCCTTCTTCTGAGCTGTATTAACCAAGTCTAAATCATCCTGAGCCAGTTGATTAAACTTATCTATGTATTCCCTAATAGTCATGTCCCCTTGCCTTAGTGATAAGAATCTCAGTCCAAACCTTCCTCTAAAGTCATCCCAAGTCTCAATTGGCCTGGTCGCGGTGGTGACTACCCACCAACGTGCAGCTTCTTCCTTTAGCAACCATACTGCCAGTAAAACCTTCCTGCGGTCACCTATATCAAAGGTGGCTAAAAGATCTTCAGTCTCTTTCAACCAATTCCTTGCCTCTACAAAAGTCTCGGTTCCAAAGAAATTCTTGCAACCCATCGCCTTAAAATCTCGGCAAATCTCGGCGAAGTCAATTTGAGGATGCTGAGGGGAAGGAGGAAGAGGAACATCAGTTACGGGAGGAGGAGGAACAGCGGCCTCGACTGGGGAGACAACATTAGAGACACCCGGGACCGGTGCCGTGCCTTCCAAGTATCGACGAAACCAATCGGGTATCGTTACTCCTTCGGGCAAGATGAGATTATCAGACATGCTGAAAACGAAAAGAAAAGAGTTCAAACGAGGAGTCAAAGGATAGTGCTAATGGCTTTTGGGGAATAGCCTTTAAAAACAACTAGACTTTTCTTTGGAAAATACTTTATACTTGGTTTTGAAAATAGTTTTTCAAAGAGTTTTAAAAACTTTTTATCCCTTCTCGTAAACCTCGCTCTGATACCAAATGTAACGCCCCACCTCCGCCAGGGTCACTCGCAAAGGAATGCACTAGCTTTGGAGGGGCATTATTGGTAAACATGCATAATGATATAGCAAGGCAGGACATGACATATATATATATATGTAAATAAACAGAGTAAGTAAATAAAACAGCGGAAGATTTATAAATCATTTCAAAACACAAGTCTGGTACATCAAAATGTCACTTTCCCAAATTTACAAGTCTAGATAAATACATCATCTGATAAACTGAAAATACATAAGTACTATCCCCCAAATAAGAGTGATAAACCATAGCGACTCAAGTCCAAGGCATACTTGAGCTATCCAAGGAAGCAGCTAAAATCCAAGCTAGGCTCCAGTATTCCCTCCCTGAGAACCTGGGGGGGGGGGGGGGAACGGAAGAAAAGAGGCGAAAGAAAACAGGTCAGTCAAAAAGACTGAGTAAGCCCTGCTACGATCAGTCTATAAACTAATAAAGTTAACATCATGATGGAAACTGAGATGATCATAAATAACAACATACTGGCATGATAAATCAACTACAAGATAGATAGAGGTGTCATCGCATAAAGCAAGGTTAAGTTTTGCACCACGGTGTACTAGCAAACCAACGTAACAGGTATTGATCCCTTAGCCCAAACTTTGGCCCAATAACATGAAGTGACCTTAATAAAAGGTCCAGCCACGGTCTAGTCGATCGGCTCCCTATAAACCTAACACGTCAAGTGTTGGTGTCCATATGGCCCACATATGGTTGTAGATAGTCTGTGCTGGGTCCCCCTTTGGGTGTATCAAGCCCTCGGGTGTCAACCCCGGACACTTAAGCAATAATGCACAGCCCTAACCTACTGGTACCCGTGCCTCGAGTTTGTCCAACATAGGACTACGTGCACGTCCGTAGCCCGCCGGACCCGCACCGCTGTACCACTCGGCCATCGCCCTTTGGTCGCTTACATCTGTCCAGTAATCGTGCCCCGCCCTAGCCTAGCTTCTAGGGTTGTAAATGATACCAAACTGGGATTACTGTTAGAACAGACCACACTGCTAGGGTTTCCTAAGAGGGTTAAGTGTGATTTAACCCTTCACTAATCCTGGATTAAACTGGTTAAGTGTGGCTTAACCCCATTCTAATCCCTTGAACTCCCAAATGGATTAAACTAGTTAAGTGCACCCAACGGTTCATAACTTAACCACATTCTAATCCCTCGAATCCCCAAATTGGTTAAGTATTAGTGGACCCTGACTTAACCCTAATCATGAGGCATTAATTAATTTAATGCACCTTAACCTCTCACATTAGACCTTGTTGTGGTTACTAGTTAGGCCGGGCGGGTCCGGGTAGCTTTACACAACTTGGTCTAACCTCGGGTCTTGGCACCCCCTGACCAACTTCTCACATTGGGTCCTATTGTTTGTAGCCACTAGTTAAGCCGGTCGGTTCCGGGTAGAATTACGCTACAAACTCAACCCAACCTCGAGTTGGCCATACTTATGTTTTCTAAGTGTCATGTCCACTTTATTTCAAAACATAATTACAAGTCAACAATTACTTGGGTAGACCTAACTTAATAGGTAAATTCCCAAGGGGTAGACCTAACTTAATAGGTAAATTCCCAATCTTATATTTTCATGTATTTTAAGTTTACCCCAAAACCCCCAACGTCATTCTATCGCTTACATATTCGTAGTAACGCGTAAAGGATAGGAAGAGGGAACTTGGCACAACATACATGATAAACTTGCACAACAATCATGCATAACATGTTAGACTTGCACAACTTAGCATAGTGATCTTGCATATTACCATAAACATGCATAACATGTTAAACTTGCATAACTTAGCATAGTGAACTTGCATATTACCATAAACATGCATAACATGTTAAACTTGCATAACTTAGCATGGTGAACTTGCATATTACCTTAATCATGCATAACTTGTCAAACATGCACAACTTGCCATTTTAAACTTGCATAAGCATGCATAACTTGTCAACATGCACAACTAGTCATTTTAAACTTGCATAAGCATGCACAACTTGTCAAAACATGCACAACTTGTCATTTTAAACTTGCATAAACATGCACAACTTGTCAAAACATGCACAACTTGTCAAAACATGCACAACTTGTCAAAACATGCACAACTTGTATGCACAACTTGTCAAAACATGCACAACTTGTCAAAACATGCACAACTTGTCAAAACATGCACAACTTGTATGCACAACTTGTCAAAACATGCACAACTTGTCATTTTAAACTTGCATAAATATGCATAACTCAATAAACATTCAAATCATGGCTTAGCAAACTTGCATAGACATGCATAACTCAATAAACATACAAATCATGGCTTAGCAAACTTGCATAAACATGCATAACTCAATAAACATACAAATCATGGCTTAGCAAACTTGCATAAACATGCATAATTTATTAATCTTGCAAATCATGGCTTAGTATACATGCATAACTCAATAGATTTGCAAATCATGGCTTAGTAAACTTGCATAAACATGCATAACTCAATAAACATACAAATCATGGCTTAGCAAACTTGCATAAACATGCATAATTTATTAATCTTGCAAATCATGGCTTAGTATACATGCATAACTCAATAGATTTGCAAATCATGGCTTAGTACCCTTGCATAAACATGCACAACTCAATAAACATACATAAACCCCAATTTTCATCACACACTAACTTTAGAGTTTCTAAAATGAAGGTAAGAGGGCTTACAATGCTTATGCGGACTCAAATAACTATAGCAAATGTAAAGAACCCCTTATGCAACTAATTAAAGCCCCCAAATGCAAGCAAACTTGATCAAGACTCCTCCTTTATGATGGCAATAGAAAAACAAGCCTTTAATGCAAGCTAAGGAGGATCATACAAGCCTAAATATGCTTGTATGCATGGAAAATCACTTAGAAATCAAATTAGGAATTGTATGAAGAGGGTGGAGGCCATGAGAGTTTTGATTTTGGCATAGTTTAGTTACTAGGATGAATAATGAATGATTTAGGGTAGGTTAGGGTCTTATTTATAGATTAGGTTAGTGATTTAGACCATAGGATTAACCCTAGATTCAATTAGGGCCAACAGATCCCGGAACTCTCTAGAAACAAGCCACAAGACCCAACCCCAATCAGAAATGGTGCACCAGGCTAAGCAGCCCGTGCACCCCCTGTCGACAGGGCTGTCGACAGGGCAGTCGACTCCCTGGGGACCCTGTCGACAGGCCTGTCGACATGGGGCCCCTGGCGGGAATTTTCCCGCCTTGGCCCAGCTGGCCCAATTCCTTGTCTTTAATTTAAATTTAAATCTGTTTTAATTATGGAAATTTCTGAAAACTTCCATGGGCCTTAACTGGGTCATACGGACTCCGATTTTCGAAAACTCGGACTCTATTTCGCGTATTTTTCCGAGACGAACGCAATGGCATAGCCCGTTTCCCTTGATTCCCATTTTATAATTTAATTCTGCCTCAATTTATGTTATAACAGATTATTTAAAAATACGGGTTGTTACAAATTCATATTGAGCAGTTCCAAAAAGGTTATTATTAAGACTATTAGAAACAATCTCTTTATAACCCTCTTCATATACCCAACCATTTACAAATCTGAAAGGAGATTTAATAATCCCCTTATCACCATTATTAAAGGTGACCTAAATAGGAGTGTGGTCACTGGAATTCTGTGGTAATGTACAACAACAAACTTTACAAAAAGTGTTAACAAAAATCTGATTTAACAAAACCCTGTCTAATTTGCAGTGGATATACCTAAATTCACCTGATTTCCAGTTGAATTCCTTTCCACTAATTGGTGGTTCTATCAAACCAGACCTTATAATGAAGTTAGCAATTTTCTCAAGTTTGTTGAATGGTATTGGATTACCACCCCTTTTTTCAAACCCATGGAACACGGTATTGAAATCACCAATAACAATCCAAGGACAGTTAACATTTATACTAAATTGTTCAATATAATTCCATAGTTTGTGCCTATCTATTTCCAGATTAGAGGCATAAATAAAAGTGATTTTTAAAGTAAAACCACTTAATTTTTAAAACTACAGTGAATGTACTAAAAATCAACAAAAAAAACTGACTAAAGTCCAAACATTAGGGTTATAAAGAACCATTATTCTGCCATTACCCCCTATATGATTGTTATTAATCATGTGCCAATTTGATAAGCTTCTATTGTGAAAGTTTGCAATATTGATGTCATTAAGCTTGTGCTCAAACAAACCAATAATGCTAGGCTTATACTTGTTTAAGAAAATTGAGTAAATCTAACTTCCTACCAGAAGAATTCAAACCTCTAATGTTCCAGGCAATAATATCCATAAAATATATAATCAAAAATCGTAAAATAAGGATACAACAAAGGATACATTGCAAGTTAAAGTGGGACACTGTGCTTGCAGCTATCACCTTTCACTTCTGATTGCTTACCACTTTTTTATGAAATTGGTTTTATCAGTGGCTTTCAATTGTTTTTCCCAGTTAAAATTTTTATCAATGTATTTTTTCCTGAACTCATGTCCATTCTTATCCTCCAACTCTTCAATTGCACCTATGTCAGATAGACTCTTGGTTCTAGTTTTCTTCTTTTTTTGAATAGCAGGTTTAGCAGTTGCTTTGGAAGAGGCCATGGATTTATTAATAGCATTTTGGACATCCTCTTCAAAGATCGAGGGATAGAATGGAGCTAGATCTCCAGAAAGTAGACCAGTATCAGTGTGTATTGGGTCAGCCGCAAGTCGATTGGAGCATTGCTCTAATTATTTAATATTCATACTATTAATTCTAGAGTTTGTAAATAATCTTGGATCCTTCGTATGGGAGGAGGATCCAATGAATTGATTCTTAATTTTCCGATCTAGATTTGATTTTGAATCGCCTATTGTAATGTTTTACTCCATTATCTCTGTGTGTACTGACTTCATAGTACTCACAGTTTTGTCATGAGCCAAATCAGGTTGCACTTTTTCAAATGACTTTACAGAATCTTGAGGAATTACAGTATCTACAATTAGATTATTAATGCCCATTTCTGAAACTGTCAATGGGTCAATGTTCATATTATCTTCCTCAATAAATGAGGATATACGTGTAGGGTCTGAGATTTTATACTGTATCTCATTTGAGGTGATACTATTCTTACCTCTCCCTTTGTTATCAAGGTTTTCAGATTCATTTGGTTTCTCCACTGCATCTTTATTGTTTTTACAATTTGCAGTAGAATGACCAAAGCATTTACAAACCTTGCATCTATTGGGTATCAGCTCATTTGTGATCGGTTGAGAAATAATTTCACCATCATGCAAATAGATTGTAGCCTCATTTGGTAGATCTGCATCTGCTTTTATTTCCACTAATATTCTAGCGTAAGTCAATCGAGTTTATTTCGCCATTTGTTCATCTAATTTTAGTGGAATTCCCACAATACTAGCAATAGCGCTAAATGCCTCTTTATCCCATAACCTTAGGCTGAGCTCTGGCAATCTTATCTATATTGGCATCGTTCTCAGTAAATCTCGGGCAAGAACCAATTTCTTGCTCTACTTTTTCAGTATTATAAGCTTTCCATTTATGAAATAGGGACCTTCTCTTAAAAGCTTCTCACAGTCTTCAGTGTTAGTGAATATGATAAAGAAAAACCTGTTTTCCCTTGTGAATATCTCAAACGATCCGCTAGGGTTCCATGTTTTGGCTACAAAAGCTCTAAAATGGTAATATGGTGGATGCTTACCAAACACATAAGCAACAACAGAGAATCCCCTTTTAAATTCCGTTCGATTGTTGATTTCCTCATTAACAATAACAATGTTATCCTCACCAATAGTAGAAGTCGGAGCAATGTATGTTAGATCTAGATCTGAGTCTTGGCCTCCTTTTTTAACTAAGTCCGCCCATGTAAAAGTTGTCCTTACCGTTGGCGCTTTGATTCTTGTTTATTTCCCATTATTTTGAACATGATCATTGGGCTTCTTGGCCTGAAAATGACTCCCATTAGATGTCGAATATGGTTTCTTGTTAACCCTAAACTGATTTGATTTATTCAGATTTTGATCTGATCTTGCATTATTCTTGCGACTCTTCACCATAGTAAAACCTTCCTCATCCGCAATGAAGGTCGGATGAGTCAACTTCTGGTTGAAATTCAATTTAACCAAGAAAACTATTGTCAGTATTATAACTGAATCCGAAATTGGGTATTGGTTTTAAAATTGGGTGCAAACTGTACTATTTTTAATATCTAGAAACTATATAATGCTAATGCATTTTATTTAGCATTGCACGATAACCTAATGCAGAATGCATTTTAATGAGCTAATATATGAATACAACCTTCTCAGATTAAACAAATAATGGAAGGAAAAAATATTGCAGGTCCACTGTTAAGTAGGCTGTAGACAAAACAATGTTTACTGTTACCTATTTTCTATTGTCTGACCATGTGCTTTATATTGAATAAATCAATTGCATTTAGTAGATATCTACTCGAGCTAATCATTATCAATAGAGCAATACTGTTTAACAGTACCTAACCCCCTCCATTTACTGTCCTTAAAATCATCATAAAATTTCACAGCTTCGGTTAAAAGCATTTCAATGTCCGCTAAACATGTTACCAAGAATTAAACTTGCATTGTCAAAAAGTTGATGCACTTTAACACCAATATTCCAATAAAAAAGTGTACCTGAGGTGTATCAGGATCAGGAGTTGCTGGATTCTCCACATTTCTTGCTTGCTTTCCTTTTATCTCCTATAAAGATTGTAGAAACTTAACTATGTCACAAAGCTATAAATTACTTTATTTCATACATTCTGTTCCCATCACAAAGCTATAAAAGGGTGGTTTGCCGTAGGTTTACAACAAGCATCATAGCATTGGATTCTGACAAGTGTTTTTCCTATAGATTGGTAACATTAAAAATGATGATCTGATTATGATCAATTCATGTTTCCTAGACCTGGTTTAATTTCTATACCAAATAATAAACTAAGTTGCCTATAGAACTTCTATTCTTATATTGATCAAACAATGTGACCAGAAATGCATTTTAGTTTATATTTGTCTGAAGAGTTGTGTTTTTTTTTCGTCTCATATTTGAGAATATGAATTTCCCTACAATAACATCTCTGGATTCCACAAATTTATATGATTGATGCACAATAATTTTTGACCCAAATTCAAACTGTTATTATGTCCACCCGCTTACATTTTGACCAAAATACAAACTTAACATTACCTGCAATCCTGCATGCAGGTTTATTGAAATAAATTTTACTTCTGATTCCATGACCCAAAGAAACAACTACACAATTTATACTCCAAAAAAATAAAATCGATTATTAGTTTTGATAGAGATCAATTTGCAATAAAATAATAAAAAATATTCCCTATTATCATTACAGTGTGTGGGAACAGAAGCAAAAGCAACACCAACTAAAGACCCAATCTTGTATGATTCTACATAGCTAATTTTGTGCCAATTCACTATGTTTTCCTCAATGGCATACCAGGCCAGTTAAGTACCATATGGAAGAATGTAGCATTTTCCAAAGATTTTCCTTCAATGTACTGAAGATCGTTGGTTGAGCTTCAAACTATCATTGTCCATTATTATCAAAAGATAGGCAACAGAAATGCGTACACGAAAAGACATGAGAAATTAAACAAAAGAAAGCAATTAGAAGGTCAAAAAAATAATAGCAAACTTATGATATATCCATTTAGTGTTATAACATGTATTTTTTCATTTATTCACCATATTAATTAAGATGTTTAATTCAACAGCAATAACCAAATATATTTAAATAGATAAGGTATAAAACACCTTTAAAAAATAATTCATTTGCAATTATCAGAAGAGGGAGTACACTGTTAGACGAAGCACGAAAAAGTGGAAATTGACATTTGATCAGATTGATAGGTAGGTATCACAAAGCTATAATCAGATCATCATAGCTGGATTACTTATCTCAAAGTTGAAACATCGAAGCTGTAATCAGATCACATAGCTATAAACGCCATTAAAATAAATTTCTAATTAACACTTACCATGAACATTGAAGTAAGCTCCTGTACTTTGGTCTCCAAGACACTAACTTGGTTTCACAATGCATATACTTCACCTAATTAGACCGAATATGAAGTTGAGATGGTACAAACCCAAAACCAAGCCCTCTTACACATCCTCCATGCTCCTGACCAAAAAAGCATCGACACGCCATCTTGAGTAACTAATGTTGCTCCTTGAGAATCCTGACTTGCGGCATGATGCTCCTCTATCTTAGACTACAAATTCAAAAACAACCAATATTAAGAAATTAATATTAAACTGCAGTTGCTTTTTTTCTTCTTATATTGTATATTTGAACTTATTCTTACTATGCATTCGGCAGTAACTAAATTCAAAGGTTCTCCATTTTTTCTAGTGTGGCCTTTACACGACAATTCGTCTCTAGTGATATCAGATGTTGCCTTTTCCTTTTTCTGCAAAAATAGCTTAACAACTTAAGAACGTACAAGTGATAACAAATAAAAGTTCCTTTAACAATATTTTTTACCATTTATTCTTCCAATCTTGTATAACTGTTTCTGCTCATGGTGTGTGGAAATTTATTCTTTTCTCCAATACTTTTGAATCTTTGGCTTGTTGCCTATGAGATCAATTCAATAATTATAATATAGGAAAATGTAATATATTTAATAGTTAAATTCAATCAGCTAAAATTAACCAACTCAGACTTTTCTGACAAATTTTAATTGACAAAAGCATTTCACTCTTCAGCGCTCTTTATATTTAACAGTTTTAGGTCTGCTAAAGTATTGGTAGAGTTGAGATTTTGAGATGCTATTTTGATAGCTGCAACCAACCTTGATTTCGAATCCTTCCATCATTGTCCTAGTATCATTAACAAGTAATCCTCATACACTATATCTACCTTGAATATTGACTGCACCCAAAAAAAAGAAAGGAGAAAACGCAGATTAGTCTCAAACAGTATTGCAAAATGCAGTGTTGTACCAGAGGCATGTGCATAGTGGATTGCTCATAGTATCAAACAGTATTGCAACGCACTAGAGACATGTATTGTTACACCCAACCACCACCATTTCATTAAAATCTTATAACAGAGAAAAAGGAAAATCAGTGAATGTAACGACCCGTCTTTTTGCCCGGTTTTCGCCGGTAATTAAACCAACTTAAACCATTCATAAAGGCGGATTGTTATGGGTACTGACATATATTGAACAAAATTACAGAACTTTTCATCTCATTATACAATATTACATCAGAGTTACAAGGAATATCAGAGTTACATACATAGCAGCGGAAACATAAATATACTCTCAGCGGACGAAGCGATGTGATCTAGCGGAAGCTTCAACTCTAGCGTGGACTACAACTCAGAAAGTGCTCCGAATCTTGCTCCATGATCTATAACTGTAAAACTAAACTTCTAGATGCCCGTGTGGAAATTAGTGGGCACCCAGAGTTAGGAAGGAACAATAAACTCCAGGTCAGTCATTGGACTGGCGTGAGAACATAAAACAGTTATTTCGTTATGGTTTATTTTAAAGTTGGGAAATTCACCGGACCACCTCGCTAGTGTGGAACGGGTTTACTTCATGTGAATACTCGTGCATATAAAATCGCAATGACTTTGGGAAAATGAAGCTATCATAAGCTCGTCCCATATCACAAAATGCAAGCACACACCAAATGGGCGAGTTTTGCCTTATGGTAACCAAAAATGCTTTCATACGTAAAATCCTCTTTCATATAATTATTAGTGCATAGTGTAGAAACAATTTCACAAATAAATGTATTAATCTTAGACGGCATATTATCCCATCCTACTATTAGGGCTGTAAACGGATGCAGTCGGATACGGATAGTGATGTATCCGAATCCATATCTGAAAATGAAAATCCGTATCCAATATCTGCGGATACCAGTTAAAAATATGCGTATCCGTAACCGCGGATATTTTCGGATATCCGAAAATATCCGTATCCGCTATAGCGAATACAGATATCCGAAAATATCCGTATTCGAAACTTAAAACTGTACATTGGATGTGGTTATCCAAAAATATCCGAAAATATCCGAAAAAATATCCGAAAATAAAACAATAAAAGTTTACAAATACATCGCTAACATGAAAATTTGGCTCATAAAATATTTTTACAGAAAATGTGAATACATCTAATTAAAAATTAAAAGCAGAACATCAATCAAATAAATTTCTTACAACAAGTATTTTAAGAGTTGAAATGTTCAAAATATGAAATACACAATCATAAGACTAAAATAAAACAAAACATAAATCGTAGAAGCACATACACAATTATGTTTTAAATATAATCATAACACAAAATAAAATGAGTACATGATTTAAAATGTTGCATAATACAAAATACAACATTCCTTTATAATTCAATAGTCGAGTTTAGGTTAGTTATTTTAAGGAAATTTATATATCAATTTAATCTTAAATATAAATTAAAAATTATATAATATGTACATACATACACGTATCAGAAAATCGGACGGATATTTTTTGGATACGGATACCACTATAACCACATCCATATCCGGAATGATTTTCGGATATCGGATATCCATATCCGCATCTCGAATAACGGATATATTTCATATTTTCAGATATGGATGCGAACGGATATCGGATTTTTCGGGTACCCTTTGACAGCCCTACCTACTATGTTGCCATATATATACAAACAAAACCGTAGGGCATGTATTGGAGATTGGGTTTCCAACTTGATGATTCCTGGCATGAAAGATCAATTGGAATACAAACGAAGTGTAACACGACTTTTTCATCTAGAAACGGACGCCAACTACAAATCGCGAGGTAGATCAACGGTTTTCGTCCAGGCACGGACCCTCGAACATACCCTCTTCCCATATTCAAAGAGGTACCTTTGCCGTAGCTATCAATCACAAAATCATGTATATATGTCAACAATTTAACCGCCAGTTTATCATCATCCCGGGTGTGAGGCTTGTCTATGTCATGATATACACAAAGATTCGCTTAAATAAGCCATGCTTTGATCATCATTAGCTCATTCCATCACTTGACTATGCAACGTCATTAATCTTCCACATGTCTTTGATTCAAAAATAAATAACCTCTAAGAACGTAACATAGAGACGGGAATAATCAATTGCCACAGATCCGATATATATTCACAGGAATCAGTGCTAAGTGGTTAATTACAATGTCAAACACACAATCCATACAAGTCCATTCTGGGTCTGAACGAAGCAAATTTCGAAAATCCTCAAATATACTCAGACCTCATGCCACTTATAACCTCGTATCAGGTGTACGGCCCGATCCAAGACATCGGCAATCAATCCAAATAATCCAAGGATTCCTGGTCTTCATTTTCCATTTCCAAGTCTTCAAATAGCATCGTATTTGTAAAAACCCGGAAAAACAGAACCAATTTAAAATTTTTAGTTTGGCTATTTTAATGAATTTTGAATATTTAAAATGAATTATTTTAAATATTAACGACAAGAAATTTATTTATATATTTATTTGAATCGATGTTGGAATATAAATATTTATTTTAATTATAAAACAAGGTCTGAAATGGCGTGGCAGTTTGAAAATTTGAATTCGAAATTTGATTGACTGCACAGGATGCAAAATAAATCGGATTTTAGTCAAACCAAAAATATTTAAATCTATTTAAAAATATCATTCTAATGAATCTGAAAAATTGAAATTTCATAGAGGGAATCAAAAGTTATGGCCAGTTGGATATTCAGAATTGTCGCTATGGAATAAATATAGCCTGTAAAAATAGATATTTTGCAAACGACATCCGTTTTTGATGAAACCACTTTTGTTGGATCCGGAATGTCAAATTATTGCTAGGTTTCAAAATCCATAATTTTTGGAATTAATATGTGAGCGTGGCAATAGAAAACGTGTGGTTAATTTCAGTCAAATTGGATCGACCAGAAAATGGTCATTTTTCAAACGGTCTCCAAATTCAACGAAATTAGTTCTGTTGAGACCGTATCGTCCAAAAATAGCCAGATTTATTTTTCTGAAATTTTTAGAATCAGTATGTGGCCCCGACGAATTAAAATGTACGTTCAAATCCATATTTGAATGTTTTGTATTTTAATTTGAAGAATAACTGACTGAAATAGTCGAATGGGCCTACGAAAAATATTCCATTGTGTCCGGAATGGGGGTATTTAGCTAGGGACGATAGTCATTGGGTTTGAATTGGAGCTCGTATGGATAGGAGGGTATTTTTGGAAATAAAAATAAAATATATAAATAATGGGCCAATGGGATTTCATCTCCCCAAACCCGCGTTTACCCAGATTGCCCCGTAACCCCTATTCACGAACGACGGAAGGAGCTCTCTCCTTCTCTCCTCTTTTTCTCCTCAATCATTCAACGAAATGAAGTGGCCCTTTAGAGGTTTTTGAAGATCGAAGTCCCCTCTTCAAATCCATACAAGATTCGTCCCTCATCATGAAGTGTGCATGGAGATCCGGGCCTCCAAAAATCAACCGCGTCACGCCCGATTCAGCCCTCCAGTCGCGTTCGTGTTCATCAGGGTGGGGACCACCTGCTGCGCCTCCCGTAGCTCTCCGTAGTGGTATAACCTGATCGGCATCTCGTGCAGCGGATCAGGAGAAAAATCAAGACCTAGTTTGGAAGGATTAGCTAAGGTATGCGGTTAATTTAATTTAAATGGTTTATAACATCTAAAAGTGTTGCAAAGTTAGTTAATTGTATAAAAATCATATTTTTTTGTTTGTGGTCGAAATCCAATGAAACAAGAGACATTGGACTCGTGGCCTCGTGCACGATATTCTAGAAGAGACCGGAGAATTTTTGGAGCTTACTACAATTTTTGGAGGAGTGGAACCCAATGTAAGATTTCTAAATTCAAATTTGAATGGAATGGCGATGTATAAATTATATGATCAATGTATAAGTTATATAAGCGTTGTACACCTCATGTATAAGCGTTGTATGAATTATATGTGCAATGTATAAGTTATATATATGTAATAACCCGGAAATCTAGGCCCAATTTAAAAAATTTATTTTGGCAATTTTAGCGAATTTTGATTATTTAAAATGAATTATTTTAAATAATACCGACGAGAAATTTATTTTGAATAGAATTCGAACGTATATATTTATATAGCTCGACGTTGGAATATAAATATTTATTTATATTTATAAAAGGAATTGAAAATGGCGCGGTAGTTCGATAAATCGATTTCAAACTTCAATTGAACATACCGGGTGCAAAATAAACCGGATTTTAGTAAAACCAAAAGTAATGGAATCTAATTGTGAATATCTTTCCAACGAATCCGAAAAATTGAAATTTCATAGCGGGAATCAAAAGATATGTCCATATGAAAATTCTGAATAGTCGCTGTGGAATTCAGGCTCTTAAAAATAGACATTTTGCAAACGATCTCGGATTTCGACGAAACCACTTTTGTTGGATCCGTGATGTCAAATTATTACTAGATTCCAAATTTCATAATTTTTTGAATCAATATGTGAGCGTGGCAAAGGAAAACGCATTTGACCAGTTTCAATTGATTTTAATCGACTAGAAATTGGCCATTTTTCAAACGGTCTCGGAATTCGACGAAACTAGTTTTGTTAAGACCGTATCGTCAATACGAAGCTAGAAAATATTTTTCGGTAATTTTTCTAGTTAGTATGTGGGCCCAGTAAATTGAGATGTACGTTTAAAATTCAATATAATGATTTAAATGTAAATTTTATGAAAACTGGTCGAAACGATCGAATCGGCCTACATGGGATATCCCATTGTGTTCGGAATGGGGGTAATTAGCTAGGGGCGACAGTCGTTGGGTTTGAATCCGGGTTCGGACGAAAAGTCAACCTAGTTGGATTTAAAATAAAAATAATAATTAAATAAATTACTAATTCCCTTTAAACTCCCTCCCCTTACCCCTCCCCCGTTCAGTCCAAATCGAGCCCAGCCAAATCAAAAAAAAAATAAAAAAATCCCCGCCGCCCATCGTTTCCATGACTCCTCCGCCCCATGTCGCCGCTTGCTCCGCCTCCTCCTCCGTCCAAACCCCCGCGCCTCCGACCTCCCTCTCTCCTCCTTCTCCCTTGTAAAACCGAAACCCCCTTTCCTCCCAAATCCGTCGCACTCCCATCGTCGGAGCCACCACTCACCTTCGCCCCAACCACCGGAAGGCCGCCGCTTCATCTCCATCCCCTCCAGCCCCGCGCAGCGCCACAACAGTTCCCCGAGCCGCCTCCACTTCCAGCTGAAGCCACCAACGAGCGTCCATCGCTCCACCCAAGCGCAACGCAGCCACCAGAGGACCTTCAAGCGCCGCCTTTGACCACCAGCACCCTCCCCGATCATCGGAGGTCTCTTCCCCTCATCGTTCAGCAGCTGTAAGTCGTCCATTGCCATTTTTATTCATGTAAACAACTTAAAAATAGGATTTTTATATTATAGGAATAATAAAAATATGATTTTTATATTATATAGATAATAAAAATTTGATTTTTATATGATGTATAGAAAAAAATATAATCTTTTATATTGTAGAAATATAAAAATGTGATTTTTATAGCGATGATATAAAAATTCGATCTTTATATTAGAAGCAGAAATATAAAAATATAATTTTTATATAGAATGAAGCGTTGTAAAAATATATGAAGTAGAAATAAAATATGATTTTTATTTATTAGAAATGAAGTAATAAAAATATAATTTTTATTTGAACAGCGTGAAAAGAACGGCTTTGGAATTTCAAACAAATCCAGACAGTTCAGCAGTTCAAAAGCAAAGCACGGCGGAGTGGAACCCTCAGTGAGAACTTCTTACCTTTTAATTTTGTTTTCTAGTTAAAAATATATACTAGGATGCAGATGGTGTTTAGTAGCACCTGAAACCCGTCGTCCACAGACCATGGACGACTTGTATGCTTGTTTGTTTGATTTTGATGTGTAGTTGATTGTGTGATGTGTTGTGAAATGAAATAAAATATTTATATAGTTGAAAATATTTTATAGTTAAAAATAGAATTTTTAACGTGTATATGAAAGGAAATAAAAATAAACAAATCGGATGATTTGTTTGTGTACACACATTTGACTGATATTGATTGGGACGATAAATTTTACACATCGCCCAACTACACAAATAAAATCTGTGGTTGATTGTTTGAAACCCCATACGGGTATTGGGATGATATTTGATGTACACTAATCCCGATTGTTTAGCTGTATGTCGATCGATTGATTGACAGACTGTTATAAGCGTTGAATATTTATATTTGATGCTTATACAGTGTAGAATGCACTTTGGATGATGGTTGATTATTCATCGTTGTTAATGTAGACATGTGTTGTAGAAAATCCATATAATTAACATTATATGGTAATTGATTGGGCCTCATTCCATATTTGAAATAGAAATATTTGAAATAGAAATATTTGAAAAAGAAATATTTGAAATAGAAATATTCGAAATAAAATATTTGAAAATAGGAATATATGAAGCCGTATTGATTAGATTGACGCCATTTTGACGTGAACGATATTTATATCGATTTTATTCATTTTATAATGAATATCAAAAGTGATTTCAAAATCTGATATTTCGAAAAGAAATGAATTCGAATTGAAATTGAATATAAATGAATTCGAAATGAAATCGATATGAAATGAATCTAAAACGAATTTATATTGGAAAATTCAATTTTGGTTTGAAATTGAATATGAAGTTTAAACCGTTTCGAAAACGAATTTAAAACGATTTATAAAATACGTTTTAAAAAGGAAATCGACAAAGTATATATTATATATATAATATAAATGGCCTGAATAGAACGCGCCGCGCCGCGGCAGTTCGCGAATTTCGACCATTGACTTCGAACGGATATTACGGGAGATCCGACCGTCGGATTCTCCTAAAACCGGAACCGTTGGGTTCGTATCGAAAAGAGCTTTCTAACGAATATTAGAAATTAGAAATCTAACGGTTGGATTTGGAATTATGTCCAAATCAAATTTGGAAAAAGTCGCTGTAAGTGCAGTTCGATAGCCGTTGATGGAAATCGACTGTACGGGCCTTGATAAAATTATTAAAAATTGTAATAATTTGTGTAAAATCATAAGAAATGATTTGTGAAGAACTGGGATGAAAAAATCCCATATTTGAAAAGATAAAAATAGATTTTTATCGAAATGAACTAGTTTTGAACTAGAATTATAATTCTATTTATTTTTAAGTAAATAAATTGGATTTGAAATGGTTTTGAAAATATCAGAATTTCCAATAATTATATTGGAATGGATTTGAATCGAAATTGTCTTCGGAATATTTCGATGTTGGATTTCGTGATGATACAGATATTGTTACGGGAATTTGAAAGATATATATATATATATCTTTATTTCCAATACGATATTTGTTGGTCGTAGAATTTGATATTGAATATAAGCCGGTATATTTTCTATTCAGAGCCTTGTATTTAATGTCAAATGTGATTTGGGTTTGTCGTGAATGGTGTCTTTATTAACACTGTTCTTGAACCCAGTTGAGAAAAGATTAAATCTTTTTATTTAGATTTAATGAAGTGTACCAATTAAATAACATTTAATTGGAATCGAATTGGTATTGACTTTTGGGTTTATCGTGAACAGTGTTTTAAATAACACTTGTTCTTTAACCCGATAATTAATGGAATGTGATTTTGGGTTGTCGTGAACGGTATCTTCAATAATACTGTTCTTAGGCCTAAAGGAGTTAAGAAAATCAGAAACTAACTGGAGATTAGTTAAGTTGAATGGTTTCAGAGGTATTGATCTGATGTTGGTTTCGGCCTTCGGGGTTAATACTTAGGGAGTTGCTCACTTGCTAATTTACGGTTAGGGACTGATTGAAATGTGATGTGATTTTGGGGTTTATCGTGAACAGTGTTTTTAAATGACACTGATTCTTTAAGCCCGTTAAAGATTAAAACTAAGTGGAGTTTTAATGAATCTTTAATTAGATAGAAATTATCGAGAATGGAGTAGCACCAGTTTTGCTCCAGACGATAGTTAAATCTTTAATTAGATTTGAACGTGAAATGGTAATTGAATTTACCGATAACACCGTGGTGTTAGATATGAAGTATAACCAGTTTTACTTCATGGGATGAATAGGTTGGGATTGGGAAATTAAAACAAATGATTACTTCGGTAAGGTTCGCTAATCCCGACTAGTTTGAATTGATATTCAAAAATAGATTAAAGAATAAATTTAAAGGATTTATCTTTGATAAAATTAATGGGAACCTTTCCCTATGAATGTGAAATTTAGAAACTAACCGTCGGTTAGCTAAGCAGAATGGTTTTCTGGATATTGATCTGATGTTGGTTTCGGCCTTCGGGGTTAATATTTGGGGATTATTCTCTTGTTAATTTACGGTTAGTGACTGATGAATTGGAATGAGGCGTATGTTGTGTTTGTGTAACACTTGTTTATAATATACGCGAGTTATTCGGAAAGACCGGGTTTATCCCATTCTGAATAACTGATACGACGATAAGTCGAAGATGAAGACGGTGGTCGAAGACCGGAGGTATTCACGTCGTTTGGGTGATTACTGATGATCTTGATTGGGATGTACACCTAAGAAGATGGAAACAGTTGGTGATCGTCCAGACGTACTTGGAGATCGATGGATATGCGGGGTACTAGGTGCCTTCGATTTCGTTCAGACCCAGAACGGACTTGTAAATGGACTGTGTGTCTGACATTGGATTTTAGTCTGTGTGATTGATTTCTATTAAATATATATCTGTTTGATGGCGGAAAATTTATTCTCTTGCTTAACGCCCTTCTCTGAGACGTACGAGCTCAGGGGTTATTTACTGATGGGTATCAAACGCATAGAGTGAATTGCTTGTGTGGCATGCCTAAGTAGCGAATGATCAAGGCTTCTGTTGAAAAGTAAAGTCTTGTGGTTGATGATCGAAGCACGGCCTTTGTGGCGTAGCTTTGTGTAACGTTTACTTCGCGAGTTTCACACCCGGTATGAACCAAAAACGGGAAACGGACCTCAGGGAGGGCATGCGTTTCCTTCTAGCTAAAAAGTGGCGTTAGTGGTTTTACACGCCCTGACGAGTTTGACTTATGTGGTTGTTGCTGTTGCGAGGCGCCTCGGTTTGATCGGACGATCCGGGTCTGATGGAGTCATTTATTGGCTCATTTACGCCCCAAAGGGCGGGGAAACGCAGTGTTCAGGAATTTTAATCCACATCGGTGGACCGGCCCTGACGATCCAAGGGTCACTCGAGCTCTGATCCTGAGACATGGGCTAGATTGTCTCGAATCGGTTGAGGACTATCTTTTGCCTCGGTTCATAGATGGAAACCCAACTTCCAAATACGTGACATTTGCGGTTTTATTTGTAGAGCCTAGTATGGTGACATAGTGGGATGGGGCGCTTATGCCACCTATGATTGATACTTATGATTTGAAGTTGTTTTATACACTATGCACTTATAATAGTATCAAATGATTTGTTTTAAACGTATCAAGCATTCTTGGCTATTATAAGGTAAAAACCCTATCCTCCGGCTTGCGTTGCATTGTGTGATGGGAACTGTGTCTTATAATAGCTTCATTGTTCTTTATTTAGCATTGCGCTGTTGTTTTATGCACTGGTATTCTTGGGAGGAAACCCGTTCCGTGTTATACGGCGTGGTCCCTTGATTTACCTAACTTTAAAATAAAGATTAATAACTGTTTTAGTTCTCACATCAGTCCCATGACTGACCTGGAGTTTATTGTTTTAACCTAAACTCTGGGTGCCCTTATTTTGACACGGGCAGCTAGTAGTTTTGGTTTTGCAGATTTATATTCACAGGATCCTGGTTTACAGCTGGAATGATATCCGGAAAGCTTTGTATCCGTATATCTCTTCTAGTTGTGTATTGTATTATTTTCCGCTGCGATGTATTTAAATGTAATTTAAATCTCTGATATTTCTATGTAATATTCTTTTATAATCTGTATATTCTTGTATTCTGATGGAATTGTTGTAATATACAATGAAATGTTCTCCCGTCTGCGTTCTATTTTGTCGTGTTCTCTAAACGATCAGGCGTTTCGAACGGTCTAGATCGGTTTAGCGACTGATTCGGATCGAGCGAGATTCCAGGTTGTCAAAATATACGTTGTAAAAATCATATGGAGTTGAAATAAAATTGAAATGGAATTGAAAAATATTTATATACGTATATATATACACACACTCCCCTCGTCCATAGACCATGGACGATATATATTGGTTGTGATTGTTTGGATTTTAGTTGACGTGAAATTTGGTTGATAAATGTGAATGGTTGATAATGGTTGCTTGTGGTTGAAACGAAATAGAAATTATTTATGGAAAAATTCGATGTGATATGAAAATGATTGAAATATTTAGATTATAAGGATAAGCCCCTTATGGAATGCCGCGAGGTCTAAGGTAGTGCGAGGAGCCGTACTCGGGACGATGCCAGTTTTAAATCCCCTTCCGTTATGCTGCCGAAATTTTCTGAAATATTCATGTGTTTGATTTATATTCATGCGTTGAAATATATTCATATGACGAATGAATTGTTTGAACAATAAAAATCACGTTTTTATCATGTATATGAAGTATATAAAATATTCATGTTTGACATAAATTATTTTAACAATAAAAATCACATTTTTATTATATATATGAATCACTAAAAATATTCATGTTTGAAATAAATTGTTTTGACAATAAAAATCACATTTTATACATATGAAGTGTTAAAAATAATCATGAGTTGAAATAAATATTTGTTGGCTAAAAATATTATTTTTACCACATATATGAAATGAAAATGGTTTGGAAATCGAAGAATGGATTATATTTATATATATATACATATAAATATAACTTAAATAAAACGAATAACGATGTTGCAGTTCATATTTTGAAATCGTAACTTTAAACGACTGTACTGAGAGATCTGACCGTCGGATTTTCTCGAAACCGAAACCATTGGGTTCGCTTTGAAAATATCTTTCCAACGATACCAAATTTGTAAAGACCCAACGGTTAGATTGTGTGAAATGTTTAATTCAAATCTGAATAAAAACAGAACCAGAATGGATTATATATATATATATATATATATATATATATAATTAAAATAAAAAGAATAACGACGCTGCAGTTCGTATTTTGAAATCGTAACTTTAAACGATTGCACCGGGAGATCCGACCGTCAGATTTTCCCAAAACTGGAAATGTTGGGTGCGTTTTGAAAAGATCTTTCCAATGATATAAATTTTTTAAAGATCCAACGGTTAGATTTTAAGATATATGTAAATCAAATCTGAAGAAAAACAGCGCCATGGCCACGTTTTGGCCTGAAGCGTCGTTTGAATAAATGGGCTATTTTTAAATAAATAAAAATAGTGATAAATCGTTATAAAATATTATAAATGATATGGAATGGAATTAAACCGAATTTACTCGGTTTGTTGGATATTTGATGGTTGAATGTGTTTGACATGAAAATTACATTAATGAACTGAATTATGGATGTCAAATAATTTAACCATGGGAATGAATTGGTTTGAATTCTAAATATACGTGAATTATTTGAAAAGGCCGAGTTAAATCTCATTTCAAATAATTGGTCGACGATTAGAAGCCGAAGATATGAAGACGGTGCAAGACCGATGATCTTCACATCGAATGGATGGCTACCGATGCCTTTGATGGGAGTTGCTGCCCTGAAGGGGTTACAGTGGTGGTTGTCCGGATGTACTTGTTGATCGTTCGGATGTGCGAGGACCTCAATAATGTGCCTCCGGTTTCGTTTAGACCCAGAACGGACTTGTAAATGGATGTGCGCTTGACTTGTAGCTTGACAACGTGGCATGCTTAGATGCAGTGATCAAGGCTTTTGTTGAAAAGCAGAGCCTTGTGGTTGATGATCAAAGCACGACTTTAAATAGCATAGCTTTGTGTATAGCGTTAATTCGCGAGCCTTATACCTCGGTATGAACCAGAAACAGGAGAGGACATCAGGGAGGACATGCGTTTCCTTCTAGCTAGGAGTGGTGTCTGGATTTTACATGCCCGGACGTTTTACTTATGCAGATGATGAATAACAAGGCGCCTCGGTTATATCGGTCTCTGCGGAGCCGATGGATGGTTTGGTAGATATACCGGTCAGTTTGACGCCCCATAGGGCGGGGAAACGCAGTGTTCAGGCATTTTAATCCATTCCGTGTGGGCCGGCCTTGACGATCCAAGGGACGATGCATTCTGATCCTGAGACACGGGCTATAGTGTATCGAAGCGGTAAGGACGGTCCCTTGCCTTGGTTCATGACGGAAATCCAATTTCCAAATACGACATCGTGCGGTTTTGATTGTAAACCTATATATGGCGACATGATATATGGTACCCATGCCGTCTATGATTGATACTTATGATTGAAATTGTTTAAGAAACATATAAACACAAGTAATAACATCAAATGCTTTTGTTTTATACGTATCAAGCATATCTCAGTCATTATAAGGTAAAACTCTATCCTCCGGCTTGCGTTGCATTGTGTGATGGGACCTGAGTCTTATAATGGCTGCATTTTTGTAAAAAGCATTGTGATGTTTAAATGATTTACTTGTTTTATGCACTGGCAATCCAATGGAGTAAACCCGTTCCGCATTAGCAACGTGGTCATGTGATTGACCTTATTTTAAATTAAGTTAGGTAGGTTTCTCATACCATTCCCATGACTAACTCATAGTTTGTTTCACTTGCAAACTCGGGTGCCCTATTTTCTACACGAGCAGCCTTGTATTCAGGTTTTAGCAGGCTCTCTCCGGATAGCTATGGAGCAGAAGATGGATTTTATCACTTCTTTTATGCTATTCAGCTCTTGTTATGTATACAATGTTTGATTCCGCTGTAGACATTTTATATAAAGCTGAAACTGTGTGTCGTACTAAGTGTGATCCTATATACTGTGTAACTCTGATGATTATGTTTATCTAGTGTATTCTGCTGTAAATTATCTTGTGTAATTATATATTTCTGTTCTGCTGTTATTTGTTTATGTGTTACATTCCAAAGATTACCCTTGCCACCGTGGGACGGGTGTTTGGTGTCATCACAGTATTATTACTTGGAATGGTTTTCGGACGTGAATCTGATCCCGGTCTATCCAAGTAATAAGCTCATTTAAAACAATCTATGGGCTATACTGTTTTCAATCCAAATCACCTTCCCAATGTTATCAAGTCATTTATGATAAGTTCGAATTCATTACAAATTCTTTAAATCCCATTATCATCTTATTTACTCTTCACAAATCCCATACTCAAGTTATCTTTTATTCATTTTTATAATTTCCAAATCTAAATTTGGATTTATGGTTTCATACAAATATTTATCACTTTAAAATCCTTCACAATATTACAGAAACCTCCTTTATGATTTAAATAAAATTCTTGGCTCATAAATCTCAAAACCAAGTTATTTCAAAGAATTTCTAAAGCGTTACTTAAAGTGCTATTGAATATTTTATTTAAACCAAACAGGTTCACAATCATTTAAGGGGTTTAAAAATCCTTTCCCAAATCATTTGGACAATGAACAATGCTTGTTAAAAATTCAAAATCTTTCTAAATTCAAAGGTTTCAATTTAATTCTAAATTAGATTTTATAATCACCATCCTGTCCGCCGGATCAGTTAGGGATAGCCAGGTAGAGCAGGAAACTGTATTTTTCAAACCCTAGCCTTAAACACTATCCTCTCTGTCATCCTAGAATGTTCTGGTATGTATATATTTGTTATGGCAGAAATGTCGTTCATATATATATTTTTGACAACGGTTCAAAACATAAATTGTCCAATTCTTTTCAATTCGTAATTAAATTTTACAACTTTAAATAAACCTTAATTCAAATTTTCATTGGAATCAAATATAGCATTACAAACTTGTTTGATTATTTAACTTACAAATGGTCCCTTTTCCTTTTTTTTACTTATAGTTAAAGTTACCTTAACTTCAATTAAAACCAAGTTCAAATTCCATTGGAAAATAATATTAATAAATTTTAAAAATCTTTATAAATGGTCTTTCAAATTTATGGAACCAAGCATATTCAATAAAGTTACATATTCAAATCAATTTTTCAAACTTAAATCTTAAGCTTATGAATAGCTGCGAATATAAATATTTATATAAAACCATTTTAACTCAAAATCAAATTTTAGGTAGATTTCAACTAGTTTCAACCATAAGCGTCCAAACATCATTTCATCGTTATGGAAAAATTTGTTTAATTATTCAAAATTATTCAAAGATCTAAATTCAAAGTTAACTTTTATGTTTATATTCTTATTAAATTATATAATCATCGCTCATATGAGAAGGAGATTTAAATCGACTACCCATACATCTCCACAACCATGATGAGTGCCATAACAAAATCAATATATAGGAACACAGCATTGCAAATTTTAAAACAACAATCAATTTTGTGCACAAGCGTCACGGTAAATAACGCTTAGCGTTTTAGTGTTCCTAACTTACACAAACATCCATTCGAATCATAACAACAATAGCAACCATACATAGGCAATCGGTGTTCGTCATAAATTTTAATTTACGGTTCCTACTCAAAATTAAATAAATTTAAATGATGTTCTCGCCAGTATTGCATTTTATAGCGTCGATCTGCCGTCGTTTCATTCCCGATGTTGTTCTCATCTGCATCTTTTCTATTCTACATTCCCCTAGCTTCTATTATCCACTCATTTCCCGTACCATTCTCGTGCATCTTCCTCAAATGCCAATTTCGCTCCAAACTGGATTCAAAGTTCTCGCATGCTAATGTACGATATGCAGTCGTGTGCGGCGCACGTGCTGTCTGCGTACGCATGTGAGTCAGAAATGTTTAATGGAACATGGATGCACTGCAACTTCGGTGGTTGGTGAGAAACAGTGACGAGTTAGGGATAGTTCATGCGGCACCGTTACAGCTACGCATATATACTTAAATATATACATATGTGTATATAAACTGCTTAGGCAAGACAAAAGGAATATTGGCAACAAATGCTCGCATACTGCAAAGGAAGCTGGACTTGGCTGGGGTCAGCGACGCTAGATAAAAGGCGAAACTTGTAACATAGGTGCTTGTGGTGGCTGAATGGTGCTAACTAGAGTGGTTGAAGCAGGTGCATACAAAAGACAAAGGGGACAAGTTGAGATGAGAGGCAAAGTGGTGTGGGTTCACTAGCCGTGGTGGTGTAGGGAATCTATACCAACGGTGTAGGTGGTGAATGGAGGAGTACGGTGGAAGGTGAACATGGAGGAGTGGTTGGACAGCTTTGAATGGAAGAGTGGAGACAATGGAGAGGATTGAGAAGTGAGCGGAGCTAGGTGGTGTTAGGCGGTGGAATGTCCGACACGGAAGCAGATGGCGGTTGCGGGTTCCATGGAGGTGGCGTGAGGCTGTTAAGGGGGAAAGGTGGCCACAATTTAATGGGGAGAGGAGACACAGGTGGAAGCTAAAAATTAGGTAGCACGGCAAGCGGAAGCAACCAAAAGGACCCGATGTTATATTTAGGAGAGAGATGGTTGAGGGTGGAGTGGGCGTTCGAGGTGCTTGAGCGAGATAGGGGAGCAGTTGAGGAAAGGGGGCCATGCGTTTGTGAAGTGTCAAGTATTAAAAATGGCCAATTGTCTGAGTGAGGACTACAAAAGGAAAGATGGTGACTGAGCGTTGCTTTGGAGGCGAATGCTTGGGGAAGGCGCTATAGTTCGAAGTGGGGAAACAATGGTTATTGTGTGAGAGGAAGGGAGTATGTGTCTCAACACGGTCTGGGTAACAACTTGAAAAGGAAAGAGTGGTGAGTTCAAGAGAGAGGAGTGCTTGCGTGGGAGTATAAGAGGAGGTGGCCGGTGATTTGTGCTGGAGAAGTGGTGGTGGAGATTGAAGAGGGTGTTGAGTGCTTTTCTTGGAGTGAAGGCATGCAATACAGGAGATCGTAAGGGGGAGGAAGCTTGTCAATAGGAAGCACTACTAATTAGAGAAGAAGGAAAAGACGTGGAATTGTTTAGAGGAGGAAAAAAGGAAGTTTTGTTTAAGAACAGAAGTTGGAGCTCTGTTTATAATGGAGGAAAGGGGGACAGGAATCAGACGAGGGGAGAACACGTGGTACCCCTTTGTGTTACTGTAAGTATTCTATTTTTGTTCAGCTTTGGATTCTTTGTTCATGTACTATTCAAAATCCTTGGGTTACTGCTACAAAATCCTTGAACTGATACGGTAGGATTTTTTCCAGATTTTATCAGATATTGTTGCCTCCATACCTCTCTTAAAGAAGGAAAACTTGGTTCTCTTCATATGACTAGTGCACGAACGCTTCTCCAAAACGTGAACTGGCAAACGATGTTCTTTTAAAACGTTATAATTAATCGTTGTGAACCATAAATCAAACTTCAATGGTAACGCCAAAAATGCGAATATTATTTCCCAGTTTATTTCTTGTTTTAATCACATTATTTGTGTTATAAATAGTACCATCTTAGTGTTTTGTTTGGACAAAATTAATCGCTATTCAAATTAAAACTTATATTGGGTAATTTATGTATACTTAATGGTTCAACTTGAAATAAATTAGTCTTACCGATATTTTACTAACAGATTCTTTGTTCAGCATAAATTATGCCTTAGTTAAATTACAGAATTTGTTTTCAAGTTGATTCTACTTTCACCGTTTCATTCCAACCCAAAATTTTGTAATAATGTAATTCTGGCGAAATGTTTACATTACTTATATTTACAAATGCAATGCTATGTTTTTAAAATAAAAGCCAACGTTCATAGTTGAACTTCAAAAAAAATCATATATATATTTATTTATTTATTTTCCTTAAACCCAATTACAAGGTTAGAATAATTAAAAAAATAACGGTAATAAATTTTGTTTCTTATAATATTAATATTAAAATAAAACGTTATATATTCAAACCGGTTAGTAAATCTCATTAAACATTTATAAATTTACAAAAGGGTTCCCACATATTGTTCAAAATAGACAAATTCAAAATATAAATATTTATCTTATGTTAAATTTATATTTTAATTATATTTATTTATTTATTTTAATTTTTCGTTAAAATTTCAAGGTTGTTACAACCTCCCCCACTTAAAGCTTTTCGTCCTCGAAAAGGAGAGCTGTAAAATTATGCTTAAGTAAAATAAATCTTATTTTTACAATTTATTAAGTCCAATATGCATAAAACTTTATTACATCAAAATACTTATAGCTTCTAATAAGTTTGAAAATTTATTAAAGGTTCCAAATAAATTAAGCACAAAGCTTACCATACAACTAGATTGGTAAAACTTCTTGTATGAAATTATTATTTAAGCCAACTTAAATTATTGCATAAAATAGGGAAATTTACTACGTATTTTAAAACTAAGTTCAGAGTATAGAATCATTTAAGTAAGAGTATTTTTAAAACGGTAAAGTTAATTTTGAAATAAATTGCTTTAACTAAAAGTAGGGTTTCCCGAAATTCAAAGGATTTAATATAGATAACTTTACAAGTTAAAATATAAGCAAATTAGCAACCTTAGTAGGAAATTAGATAATAAAATAACAGACTAATTGTAATGACCTGGGTTTCTACGATCCTGATTGATCGACATATAACCCAATGTGGACTATCAAGCATCGGAAATACCAGAAATTTAATGAAAGAAAATAGAGGGTGATAATAGATAAGATAGAAACTTAGAATAGAAGAAGAAGAAGAACTTACAACATCAGAGTAGACACGAATCTCACAGTGGAACAAACAATATGTAATAGATACATACCTTTGAAATAAAAATCAGTACATGTATACAGTAACATTTTCAAAGTATAACACTTACAACATAGCGGAAATAACAATAGCTGTATATTCCTGAAGCCTCCTGCTCCAAGCTCTCCATGTATATCTGTTGACTGCCCGTACAAATTTGGGCACCCAAGATTTTAGGTCAAACAAAACAAAATAAACTCTGGGTCAGTCATGGGACTGGTGTGAGTAAAACAATTTAAAAATAGTTTGAGCAATAAAACGATACCTCATAAGACCACGCCGTATAACAGAACGAGTTTTTCCCTTATAAGAATCCAAAATAATCTTTATATCAAAAAAAAATTGATGTTATAATAGTGTCTATCAACCACAATATAATAATCATCTAGCTGAACGCTTTCATCTCACGTTCCACATATATAGTATACAATCAAAACCGTAGGCGCTTATTGCAGATTGGATTTCCAACTATGACAAGGTATGGAACCACCTTCCGATAATGTACCTCTAGAGAGGAATACACTAGGTTCAACAAGAACATCATGCAACCCATCCACACATGACCAACCACTCATTTCGCTTGAGTGTATCGAATGTATATCACCAACAGTTGGGATCAGCAACCGTTTCCCGAAAGGGACAGCATCGAATTGATTAAAGAAGGAAATGGATATCCTCTAGATAGGTGATAATACACCCTAATTGGAAGCAACCCACTTAGCCATGCTGCCTGCCCGATTTTTGTCATTTCCCGGTTGTGAGGCTAGAGGCCATGCTTATCTCTGACAGATCACACATTTATTCACTTTGAATGTCACATTGTCATACCCGCCAAATCACAAATTGATTTCCCCAAAAATACAATGGGTATACAGCTAAGAGAAACGAATTCCTCCGCCACCAAACGTAAATACGTTTGAAGAGATCAACTTACGTGATCCATTAAATATACTCTGTCAGACATTCTTCCATACAGGTCATCCTGGGACTGGACAAACCGAAGGCACTATTCTTTGAATCCATCTTAGGCAATTTCTACCTAGGATCGCCAGAACAACCCTTGCATAACTCCGTCTTCAATTATCTTCATCATATTTGATTCGCAATGCTAATGCCCATACTGAGTGGTTTTCAGATAATGAATCTGATCCTGGTCTCTCTGTATTGACGATGTAAAATGGTTAAAAACTTCGATAATCGGTGAGTTAACTATCAAAGAAAAACGTGTGTGCAAACAACGATATTATTTCCGAATGGAAATTCTATCAATCAATCCTCATTAGAAAACATTTCTGATTTTTATTTGGGAAACATTTCCAAAACTCCTTTCATTGGATTTAACCAAATGTTTAAATAAAACATCGCTATGCCAATTCAAATTAATACACCCATTAACTAATTTACTTAATAGACATTCGCTATCGAACCTTAAATATTTCTAAGTTAAAAATGAAGTCAATCAAGTTGGGGTAAAACTACCTCTCAGACCTTAACCGAACAACCTTTCTAACCTCGAAATAGACAAAGTAACCTTTTATATCTTTAACAAACTTACTTATGTAACTCTCGGATTTTATCTACGAATCCACTTCTTTATTGAAAACATTGATTTTAACTATAGCATTATAATCCCTACTTCTGAAATATCTAACTTCAAAATATAACTTTTATTCCTAACTTTAACTAAATAACTAAATAGACAATTTATAAATAAATCATTAAATCTTGATTAAAAAAGGAAAGTGAATAGTATTTTCCCGAATTCGATAAAAATCTAATTTCAACGTATAACACTCTTTCGAATAATCTCTATTCGATAACTCCTTCTCGAATAAACTATATTCGATTAACTCCTTTCGGATAAACTATATTCGATAACTTCTTTCGAATAAACTATATTCGATTAACTCCTTCTTCGAATAACTATATTCGATAATCTCTCTTTTCTTCAATTAACCAATACTCGACTAACTCTAATTCGATTAACTCTTATGCGATTAACTCTATTCGATTAACTCTAATTCGATAACTCTTATTCGAATAACTATTATTCGATTAACTCTATTCGATTAACTCTAATCAATTAACTCTATTTAATTAACTCTCATATTTAATCCATTAAGTTTGATTTCGTATTTTAAAATAATATCCCATTTCCAAATTCTATTTATACTTCTATTTATAAAATGATCCATACGAAATTTCCTTTTTATTTCTAACACTAAAATCTCATTTATAATTCCCTTTATAAATGTTGAGTTCACATTCTATTTAAAATATCAGTGTTAAAACTGATTTCTATTTCTCTATATAAGTTTTGACTTATATATTCAATTTATCCCATGACAAATTATATACTTAATTTATAAATCATTATTTATAAATTAATCTTCTCCATTTATCTGTTAAAATAGATTTCTATTTACCATCTACTTTAAATCCATAACTCATATTTCCTTTTATAATTATTTTATTTATTTTATAAATAAATATTCCTTTTATAATTCTATTTATTTTACAAATAAATATTCCTTTTTATATAATCCTTTGATTTTTTAAATATCTCTTTTTATAAAATCCTTTGATTTTATATATATTTGTTTTTCAATATAACATTGAAAATTCCCTTTTTATATTCCAGTATTTCTTATGGTATTTAAAATACCAAATAACAATGATCAATATAATTCTAAAACACATCATCAACAACAAATTATATATCACATCATATATCACCATATATGAAAAACAGTAAAATAAATGTTGAGGAATCCAGCTGGATTCCTCCGACCTGTTTCCCTGCATCCACAGATGTTAAACAATATAATTAACATCGATTTCATTTCAATATGAAATATTTTAATAAACAGAATCAATATTTGATCAACAATTTATATATATAATTATATTTAATTTCAACCAATAAATCAGCAGATCATCCAAACAGTTAACACACAACAATCAATCAACACTTATCAATTCTAAAAATACGTTATAACAATATAAACTGATCAGAGTAGTGAGATTTACTCACTTTGGTTCGCAGTTGACGGTTCTGTTTTGGTTTCATTAACATGAATATGTTAGATTTTTCTATGAAATTCCGATAGCTTCTTTCTCCGTCATATTAGCTCGACAACGTAGGCCACACCGTTATGGTTCCAACCTGATTGGTTTCATCTGATTATGTTTACATATCAATAAAATATACTTATTATCAAGTTTAACTTTAATTAAAAATGAATTTTCTTTGCTAATACCATCATTAGCTAATTACCGTGCTTATGTTATCCAAATTAGTTTGTGCCTAAGCTTCCTTAAAACCCGATCATTTGCAATATAGAAACATCCCGTACCCTAAATATACCTTCCAGTTGCAATACGCAGAATCGCCTTCCTGATAAATCAATAAAAATCACGATTAAGCCTTTTAACCAATTAATTAAGAACTAATTGCCAACTTAATTATTTTTTAATTAAAATAAACCGGTTGATTACTCAAATCCTTCCTGACTTCCAGTTCCAGAACGATTCCTTTGAATACGTGATTTCCTCCAGGTTCGTTTCAACTCTTCGTCACTTTAAGATGGTCATTGCGCCTCATATTGTATCATATACACTCCATTAAAATATGTACTGACTTCATCCTCACCTTCTAAAATTCGCATCATGAATGGCTTCGACAAACACACTCACTCCTTCTCCTTTGAATATCCCCCAACTGTAACATTTTTTATCACCAAACCTTTCCTGATACGTCTCAAGCAAAAACTCCAAGGTAAACATATAGGTCTCGACATTTTTAAGCACCTGATTCCACAAAAAAAAATCATCAACACTTCTTACTTTGAAAGCCACATCTCCCTACCCTCCTGAAGCATTTCCCCTTTACCTCGCACCATTGGTCTCAACACAATAATCATTTTATAACTTTTCCATTGTAAATTTTAAATACTGTCAGCTTCCTTTAATTACCCCAGTATAATTACTTATGTTTTAATCCACAATAAATAGTATCCTTAAATTAGTTTAATTAAAAACCGATTACTCTATTATCGATAATCGGCTGAATAACCTTTCACTCTCGCCCCTTTCTTCCTGAGTTCAGCACGATCGAATAATAGCCGCCGCACCCTAACTCCATTCAATAAATCATGAAACCATTGACTGACCCCAACGTTCACCTCCACTACGTACTTTCTCTTCACTGTACCAGTAATGCTCCCCCTTCGGCTCCTTCCCATCGCCGTTTCAGGTGACGTTGCTCAGTTATGTATTAGCTATCAACATTGCTAATTACAAATACGTCCCAATTTAACAACCGACGAGTCACATACCCCAAAATTTCTGCCCTTGAACCCAACGCAAATGAAGATCACACCCAAAACTAGGGTATAGAAACGAGGTATAAGCTTCAAGGATTTCAAGTATACAGGTTTTTGGGATTTAAAGATTTTAGTAGGAATTTCTAGGATTTCTGAAGTTATTGTATTTGCTTTAAATTTGTGGCGGCTGTTAATGCTATTGACCAACAAAGAGGAAAAATAAGGTTAGTGTAAAGATAGAAGTGTACTTATAGGTTTTAAATTACTTCATTTTCTTTGCTGTGAAGTAAACGTGGACAAGACATATACTTCATTGTTAAGGCTTCAATAGGGGTACGTAGGGTGCTATGACTTTTCACATCTAATTGATGCATATGTACGTATGTTATACCTTAAGGTGGAAGCATTACTATTACTTATTATTATAAATAAAATAAAAAAGAACAAAGAAACGTTTTTTTTGCCTGGAGTGTAACATCACAATTCATTTGGACAATAAGCGGTAACACTACATTATTCCGACCTGTCCCTTCATCTTATAGTATTGACTACTGAAGCACGTGGAAGGAAGGATCTTGGAAAGCTTCAAACCATAATGGATCATTAACATTTCTTATTGTATATCTATTTGATATAATATGCCCTTAGTTTCCATGGTGAGTCGTACGTCCATATAACAATATCGGGTGCCTTCATTTATTATTGTAATGATTCTTCTATTTTAAAACAAAATTTACGGTACCCACAACAATATTATTTAATTAAACGACCATTTAAATCTCTAAATCACTATTTAAAATAATTAAATAAATTAATTATTATACCATAAAAATGCGGTTGCTACACTAATATAGGTAAAAGGGCTTAAAATAACAAATTATAAGTAAAATGCAAAACATTGTAACAGCCCGGAAAATCAAACTAATATAAAAATTTTATTTTAGCAATTTTAATGAATTTTGAATATTTAAAATGAATTATTTTAAATAACAATGAAAGAAATTTATTTTGAATAGAATTAGAACGTATATATTTATGTAAATCGAAATTAGAATATAAATATTTGTTTTAATTATAAAAGGAATTGGAAATGGCGCGGTAGTTTGAAAATTCGATTTCAAATTTCAAATGAATGTACAGGATTCAAAATAAACCGGATTTTAGCGAAACCAAAAATAGTAGAATCTATTTGAGAATATCTTTCAAACAAATCTGAAAAATTGAAATTTCGTAGCGGGAATAAAAAGTTATGTCCAGTTGAAAATTCAGAATAGTCACTATGGAAATATAGCCCTCAAAAAAATCGATTTCGCAAATGACCTTCGTTTTTGACGAGACCACTTTTGTTGGATTCGGAATGTCAAATTATTGCTGGATTCCAATTTTCATAATTTTTGGAATCAATATGTGAGCGTTGCGGATTTAAACGTGTTTGGTAATTTTAATTTGAATTTAATCGACTGAAAAATAACCGTTTTTCAAACGGTCTCCAAATTCGATGAAATTTGTTTTGCTAGGACCGTATCGTCAAAACAAACCCAGATTTATTTCTCTGGAATTTTTAGAATCCGTACGTGACCCCGGTAAATTAAAACGTACGTTAAAATCAATATTGACTATTATTTTAATCTTAATGGAAGCTGATCATAATATTCGAATTGGGTTACGAAACATATCCCATTGGGTTAGAAATGGGGTATTTAGCTAGGGGGGACAGTCGTCGGGTTCGATTTGGGTTTCGAACGAAAAAATGATTTTAAGGAAAATTAATTAAATAAATAAATATTTATTTATATGGTCAACCCCCAATTTATTCTCTCCTCTACCCTCATCGTTCACAGCTGAAAAAAAAAAAAAGAGAAAAAGGGCACCGTAGAAAACCGCGATACCCATCGCGCCACCGCGCGACAGTCGTCGCCGCTCCTGGTGGCACGCCGCCACTGGAGGCCCTCCGTCTCCTTTCACTCCCCTTCTCCTCTGATCCTGCCACAACCAAGCCCCTCGTCTCTCTTCCCTCTTCAAACCCCCTTCCTTCCCCCCCAAACCCTAAATCGAGCAGCCGCCACCCCAATTCCTGCCGACTCTGTGCCTGTGCCGCCACCTACAGTCATCCACGACAACTTTCCGCCTTCTCTATCACCGAATGTGAGTTTGTATGTTATTTTATTTAGTTTTTAAGTTATTTCACTTAGTTTAATTATTTTAAAATTCTGGTTTTTGGAATATACATTATGAAAATAAATAAAGTTGAGATTTTAAATAAATAAAGTTGAGATTTTTAAATCGCATAAAAGATTTGATTTTTATCACATAAAAGATTTGATTTTTATGTAAAGAAAGATTAGATTTTTATAAATACAAAGATGAGATCTTTATACATATCGTGATGTTATAAAAGTTGGATTTTTATATACGATGTAGCAGAATAAAAATATGATCTTCATGTATATGGAAGCGATGTAAAAATATGATTTTTATTTCATAAGGAGCATTATAAAAATTAGATTTATATATATATATATATATATTAGCATGGCTAAAATATAATTTTTATACATGAAGTGATAATATAAAAATATAATTTTTATACATGAAGTGGCATTATAAAAATGTGATTTTTATTATAGGATTAACATTATAAAGGTATGATTTTTTTTACTATTATTATATGAACACCATAATAAAAATATGATTTTTATTATGAATATAGAGATATAAAAATGTGATTTTTATCCATTTAGCGTTGATATAAAAATATGATTTTTATTATGAAGATAAAGATATAAAAATGTGATTTTTATTCATTTAGCATTGATATAAAAATATGATTTTTATATATGTAGTAGCGTTGTTAAAAATCTGGTTTTTAATGCAAATGCGTGAAACAGACTACGTTGGAAGAATCGGTGAAGAACGCTACGCTTTGGAAATAAATCCAAACCGTTCAAAAATAAAGAATGGAGGAGTGGATCCCAAAGGTGAGAACTTCTCACTTTAATTTTATTTTCTAGTTAAAATATATACTAGGATGCAGACGGTGCTTAGCAGCACCTAACACCCGTCGTCCATAGACCATGGACGACTTGTTTGTTTGATTGTGTTGTGAAAATTGTTTGTGATGTGAAATGGACTGTATAAAATATTCATGTGTTGAATAAAATATTTTATTGTTAAAAATATAATTTTTAACGTGTATATGAATAAAATAAATATTCATAAACAAATCGGATGATTTGTTTATGTACACACATTTGATTGATAGTGATTGGGACCATATATTCTACACGTCGTCCAACTGCACAAATAATAATTGGTGTTTGTTGATTGAAACCCCACACGGGTATTGGGATGATATTTCACGTACACTAATCCCAATTGTTTAGTTGTATGTCGATCGATTGGTTGACGGACTGTTGTAAGCGTTAATTATTTATTTTAATGCTTATGCAGTTGTGTAGTGCACTCTGGTTGATGGTTGATTGTTTATCATTGTTGATATATATATATATATGTGTTGTATGAAATCCATATAAATAAAATTATATGGTAATTGATTGTGTCTGATTCCAATTCAGAAAGAACAAATATTTTAAAATAACGAATATTTTAAAATGATATTCAGTAAAAGATCAAAATCCGATTTTGATGTCCGATTTGGGATGGACATGAAAATATTTAAATATATAAAGCCATGTTGATTAGATTAACGACATTTTGACGTGAACGATATTTATATCGATTTTATTCATTTTTATAATGAATATCGAAATGGAAGTGATTTCAAAATATAATGTTTTGAAAATATTATCATTTATATATTAATGATATGAAATATTCAATTTTGATTTAAAATTGAATATGAAGTTGAAATCATTTTGAAAACGAATTTAAAACGATTTATAAAATATGTTTTAGATGGAAATCGACGAAATATATATAATATATATATTATATTTAGTGGCCTGAATAGAACGCGCTGCGGCGCGGCAATTCGCGAATTTCGACCATTGACTTTGAATTCATTACGGGAGATCCGACCGTCGGATTCTCATAAAACCAGAACCGGTTGGGTTCGTATCGAAAAGAACTTTCCAGCGAATACAAGAGATTTGAAATCTAATGGTTGGATTTGGAATTATGTCCAAATCAAATTTGGAAAACGTCGTTGTAAGTGCAGTTCGATGGCCGTTTATGGAAATCGACTGTACGGGTCTTAATAAAATTATTAAAAATATCAATAATTTGTGTAAAATCATAATAAATGATTTGGAAAGAATTAGGATAAAAATTCCATATTTGAAAATATAAAAATATATTTTTATCGAAATGAACTAGTTATTGACTATAATTATAAATCCAATATTTTTAAAATAAATAAATTGGATTTGAAATGTTTTTAAAAATAACCAGAATTTCCAATGTATGAATTGGAATGGATTTGAATTGAAATTATCTTCGGAATATTTCGATATTGGGTTCCGTGATTATACGGATATTGTGGAGGAATATGTAAGACATATATATCGTTATTCCAATACGATATTTGTTGATTTCGGAATTTGATATTGAATATAAGCCAATATATTTTCTATTCAGAGCCTTGTATTTAATATTGAATTAGATTTTGGGTTTGTCGTGAATGGTATCTTTAATAATACTATTCTTAAACCCAATGGAGTTAAGAAAATTAGAAAATAACTAGAGATTAGCTAAGTTGAATGGTTTCCTGGGTATTGATCTGATGTTAGTTTCGGCCTTCGGGATTAACACTTAGGAAATTGTTCTCTTACTAATTTACAGTTAGAGACTGATGGGATGGGGTCTTTAGTGATACTGTTCTTAAACCCCGCGTAAAAAGAATAAATTTCTTAATTATGATGTAGAGAAGAATTACCAATTAATTAACATTTAATTGGATTTGAAATGGAATGTGAATTGGGTTTATTGTGAACTGTGTTTTTAACGACATTCGTTCTTTGACCCGATTCACAGTGAAAAGTGATTTGGAATTTATAAATCTTTTTATTAATATTTAATAGGAATTTTCCAAAGTAAAGTTTTGCAATTTAATATATTAAATTGGAATTGAATGGGATTCGATTTGGTAATAGTCGAAGTTAACTTCTGTAGAGGAAGACTATTAATACATATGGAATTCAAAAGGCTTTGCCGTTATTCCATTTATATTATTAGTTGGATACGGAAATTGATATCGATTATATATATTGATCTGTTTTCAGTGAAGATTCCATTTTTATGGAAGAGGATTTGGGTTTATTGCGAACTGTGTTTTAAATGACATTAGTTCTTTAACCCAGTTAAAGACAGGATTACATGTCTAACATTGTATTTCGAACTGTATGGTTGATCTCTGCTAAATATATATCTGTTTGGTGGCGGAAAATATATTCTTTTGCTTAACACCCTTCTCTGAGATGTACGAGCTTAGAGGTTATATATCGACAGAAATCAATAGTAAGGTGTAGATTGTCGATGCGGCATGTTTGTGTTTTAAAGTTAAATAATCATTAATATCGATTTTTGGGAAGATTAAAACTAAGTGGAGTCATAATAAATCTTTATTTAGATTGAGATGTGAATTCATAATTTAAATTATCAAATTTGAGAAATGATCGAGAGTGAAGTATCACTAGTTTTTCTCCAAGCGATAGTTAAATCTTTAATTAGATTTGAATGGAAAATGGTAATTAAATTTACCGATAACACCATGGTGTTAGTTATGGGGTACTACCAGTTTTGCTCCATGGGATGAATAGGTTGGGATTGGGAAATTAAATAAATGGTTACTTTGATAGGGTGCGTTAATCCCGACTAGTATGGAAACCCTCGATATGGTTTGAATGATATCCAAAGAAAGATTAAAGACTAAATTTTAAAGAATTTATCTTTGATGAAATTAATGGGAACATATCCCTAAGAAAGTTAATATTTGAATAAAAGAATATTCTGAATTGGAATGAGGCATATGTTGTGTTTTATAGCACTTGTTTATTATACACGCGAATTATTCAGAAAGACTGGGTTTATACCCATTCTGAATAACTGATTCGACAATAAGTCAACGATGAAGACGGTGGTTGAAGACCAGAGGTCTTCACATCGTTTGGATGATTACTGATGTCTTGATTGGGCTGTACACCCAAGACAAGGTAATAAGTGTTGATCGTCCAGATGCACTTGGATATCGACCGGATATGCGAGGACATCTTTCTTGTATTGGACATATGAGACGAGGAATAAGGTGTCTTCGGTTTTGTTCAGACCCAGAATGAACTTGAAAATGGATATGTGTCTGACATTGGATTTTATTCTATGTTGATTGATTTCTATTAAATATATATCTTTTTGGGAGCGGAGAATTTATTCTCTTGCTTAACGCCTTTCTCTGAGACGTATGAGCTCAGAGGTTATATATCGATAGATATCAGTCGCATGGCGTGAATTGCCTATGTGGCATGCTGAGATGCAGTGATCAAGGCTTTTGTTGAAAAGCAGAGTCTTGTGGTTGATGATCAAAGCATAGCATTGATATAGCACTGCTTTGTGTATAGCGTTAATTGGCGAGCCTCACACCTCGGTATGAGTCAAAAACGAGATAAGGACCGTTGGGAGAACATGGCGTTTCTTTCTAGCTATGGGTGGTGTCAGGGTTTTGCACGCCCTGACATTGTTATATTTTTACCTATGTGGTTGTTGGATTGCGAGGCGCCTCAGATATATCGGTCTCTACAGAGCCGATAGATAGGTCTGATAGGACCGGGAAATGCGTGTTTAGGAATTGCCAATCCACTCGCGTAAGTGTGGACCGACCCAACCGATCCAGGGTTACCCAGAGTGTATAGTCCTGAGGCATTTGCTAGAGTGTCTCGAAGCGGAGAGGATTATATCCCTTGCCTCGACTCATGACGAAAATCAAATTTCCAATACATGACATTTCGGTTTTGATTGTAGAGCCTAGTATGGCGATATAGTGGTATGGGGCCCTATGCCGTCTATGATTGATACATTTATATTTGAAGTTGTTTTCATACACTTTACACCATAATAGTATCAAAATGATTTGTTTTAAACGTACCAACCATGTTTGGCTATTTTATGGTAAAACCTATCCTCCGGCTTGCGTTGCATTGTGTGATGGGACCTTAGTCTTATAATAGCTTCACTTTTCCAAAAAGCATTGCACTATTTATTCTATGCACTAGTATTCTTGGGAGGAAACCCATTCCGTGTTATATGGCGTGGTCCCTTGATTTACTCTCTTTTAAAGTAAAGTTTTAAATAACTGTTTTAGTTCTCACACCAGTCACATGACTAACCTGGAGTTTATTGTTTTAACCTAAACTTTGGGTGCCCCTATTTTCCACACGGGCAGCTAGTAGTTTTGGTTTTGTAGATTTATTTTCACAGGATCCTGGTTTATAGCTGAAGGGATATTCGGAAAGCTCTGTATCCGTGTATTTCTTTCAGTTGTGTTTTGTATTATTTTTCCACTGCTATGTATTTAAATGTAATTTAAATCTCTGATGTTTAACAAATGTATAATATTTATTCATTAAAGATTTGACTAGTAATATCCAATAAGGAATGACACGTTAGAGATAGGATCAACAGTATCCTAGAACGAGTGTGAAGAGTGTTATTTTTAAAAATTAAAAAAAATGAAAACAAATTTTGTTTTGAAAGTTTAGACCTTATACGTATTTGAATATTTCATTTGTATTGAATTTGGACAATGGAGTATATGAAGATTTTGCATATACGCCTAGCTAGCATGTATTCGAAGTCTCAAATATACTAGGTAGATATAGAATCACACTCTAGTCGCCCAAAGATGGTTCTGATGATCGCTATAGTACATATATCATCAGAATCTATATTCGAGTTTCAAAAGTGGGATTTCTATATATTTCCTACTGATTGGTGTGAGAACCAAAATTAGATAGGATTTAATTGTTGTGACTTGGCATCAAAAATACAATTTTTGAATATATACTAAAGTTATGCATTTGAAATCCTAATCCACTAATTGATTAATGGTTGGGTTGTATGATCATTCATTTAAACCATTATGTGAATGTAAGGTAAATTTAGCCAAATTGATAAAATATTGAACTGAATTGAAAATTTATTAGAAATCGCATGCATATACATGTATAAACATTGAACAGGTCATAGCAAGGAGGCTAGAGAAGAGGAATAAGATTGTATGTCTGACAAATAGGTACATGTTTACTAATTTATTGGGTTTGGATGATTTTATGAGCCGATTGGCTAGCCGCTTAGCTTTTTCTTTTTCTTTTTGAGATGAGATGGCCTGTGTGGCGGTTTGGGGAGTTTATGGCGGAATTTTTCGAAAATTTAGGGTGTTAGCCAAATTTTTGAAAAAATAGAAATAATTAGAAACTGAAAAGTTGAAGAATGAAAGCCAGAATGAAAGTTAAGTTGGTTAGTTAAACAACTTTCAGCTCCATTCCTTTTCGAGGACGAAAAGATTTTAAGTGGGGGCGATTGTAATAACCCGAAAAATCAGAACCAATTTAAAAATTTTATTTTGGCAATTTTAATGAATTTTGAATATTTAAAATGAATTATTTTAAATAATACGACAAGAAATTTATTTTGAATAGAATTAGGACGTATATATTTATATAAATCGAAATTAGAATATAAATATTTATTTTAACTATAAAAGGAATTGGAAATGGCGCGGTAGTTTGAAAATTCGATTTCAAATTTCAAATGAATGTACAGGATTCAAAATAAACCGGATTTTAGCAAAACCAAAAATATTAGAATCTATTTGAGAATATCTTTCCAATGAATCTGAAAAATTGGAATTTCATAGCCGGAATAAAAAGTTATGTTCAGTTGAAAATACAGAATAGTTGCTATGGAAATATAGCCCTTAAAGATAGCGATTTTGCAAATGACCTTCGCTTTTGATGAGACCACTTTTATTGGATCCAGAATGTCAAATTATTGTTCGATTCCAATGTTCATAATTTTTAGAATCAATATGTGAGCGTGGCGGATTTAAACGTGTTTGGTAATTTCAATTTGAATTTAATTGACTGAAAAATGACCATTTTTTAAACGGTCTCCAAATTCGACGAAATTAGTTTTTTAGGACCGCACCATCAAAACATAGCCAGATTTAATTTTCTGGAATTTTTGGAATCTGTACATGGCCTCCGTAAATTAAAATGTACGTTAAAATCAATATTGACTATTATATTAATTTATATTTTAATTTCAACGGAAACTGATCGTACAGTCGAATTAGGTTACGAAACATATCTCATTGGGTTCGGAATGAGGTTAATTAGCTAGGGGCGAGAGTCGTTGGGTTCGATTTGGGTTTCGAATGAAAAAGTGATTTTAAGGAAAATTAATTAATTAATTATATGGTCAACCCCCACTTTATTCTCTCCCCTACCATCATCATTCACAACTGAAAGAAAAAAAAGAAAAAAAGGGCAATGCGGAAAACCGCGATACCCATCGCGCCACCGCGCGAGAGTCACCGCCGCTCCTAGTGGCACGCCGCCACCGGAGGCCCTTCTTCTCCTCTCGCGCCCCTTCTCCTCCGATCACGCCACCACCAAGCCCCCTCGTCGCTCTTTCCTCTTTGAACCCCCCATTCCCTAAATCGAGCAGTCGCCACCCTAATTCCCGCCGCCTCTGTGCCTGTGCCGCCACCTACAGCCATCCCCGAACACTTGCCGCCTTCTCCATCCCCGACTGTGAGTTTTTATGTTATTTTATTTAGTTTTTAAGTTATTTCACTTAGTTTAATTATTTTAAAATTCTGGTTTTTGGAATACACATTATGTAAATAAATAAAGTTGATATTTTAAATAAATAAAGTTGAGATTTTTAAATCGCATAAAAGATTTGATTTTTATCGCATAAAATATTTGATTTTTATGTAAAGAGAGATTAGATTTGTATAAATACAAAGTTGAGAACTTTATACATATCGTGATGTTATAAAAGTTGGATTTTTATATACAATGTAGCACAATAAAAATATGATCTTCATGTATATGGAAGCGATGTAAAAATATGATTTTTATTTCATAAGGAGCGTTATAAAAATTAGATTTTTATATATATATTAGCATGGCAAAAATATAATTTTTATACATGAAGTGATAATATAAAAATATAATTTTGTTACATGAAGTGGCATTATAAAAATGTGATTTTTATTATAGGAGTAACATTATAAAGGTTTGATTTTTTTTATTATTATATGAATACCATAATAAAAATATGATTTTTATTATGAAGATAAAGATATAAAAATGTGTTTTTTATCCATTTAGCTTTGATATAAAAATATGATTTTTATATATGTAGTAGCATTGTTAAAAATCTGATTTTTAATACAAATGCGTGAAACAGATTACGTTGGTAGAATCGGTGAAGAACGCTACGCTTTGGAAATAAATCCAAACCGTTCAGAAATAAAGAATAGAGGAGTGGATCCCAAAGGTGAGAACTTCTCACTTTAATTTTATTTTCTAGTTAAAATATATACTAGGATGCAGATGGTGCTTAGCAGCACTTGACACCCGTCGTCCACAGACCATGGACGACTTGTTTGTTTGATTGTGTTGTGAAAATTGTTTGTGATTTGAAATGGACTGCATAAAATATTCATGTGTCGAATAAAATATTTTATTGTTAAAAATATAATTTTTAACGTGTATATGAATAAAATAAATATTCATAAACAAATCGGACTATTTGTTTATGTACACACATTTGACTGATAGTGATTGGGACGATATATTTTACACATCGCCCAACTGCACAAATAATAATCGGTGTTTGTTGATTGAAACTCCATACTGGTATTGGGATGATATTTGACGTACACTAATACCAATTGTTTAGTTTTATGTCGATCGATTGGTTGACGGACTGTTGTAAGCGTTAATTATTTATTTTAATGCTTATGCAGTTGTGTAGTGCACTCTGGTTGATGTTTGATTGTTTATCATTGTTGATATATACATGTGTTGTATGAAATCCATATAAATAAAATTATATGGTAATTGATTGTGTCTGATTCCAATTCAGAAAGAAAAAATATTTTAAAATAACGAATATTTTAAAATAACGAATATTTTAAAATAAGGAATATTTTAAAGTAATATTCAGTAAAAGATCAAAATCTGATTTGATGTCTGATTTGGGATGGACACGAAAATATTTAAATATATAAAGCCTGTTAATTGATTAATGATATTTTGACGTGAGCAATATTTATATCGATTTTATTCATTTTTATAATGAAATCGAAATGGAAGTGATTTCAAAATCTAAAGTTTTGAAAATATTGTCATTTATATATTAATTATATGGAATATTCAATTTTAGTTTAAAATTGAATATGAAGTTGAAATCATTTTGAAAACAAATTTAAAACGATTTATAAAATACGTTTTAAATGAACATCAACGAAATATATAATATATATATATTATATTTAATGGCCTGAATAGAACGCGCTGCACCGCGGCAGTTCGCGAATTTCGACCATTGACTTCGAATTGATGTTATGGGAGATCCGACCATCTGAATCTCCTAAAACCGGAACTGTTGGGTTCGTATCGAAAAGAGCTTTCCAACGAATTCAAGAGATTTGAAATCTAATGGCTGGATTTGGAATTATGTGCAAATCAAATTTGGAAAAGGTCGTTGTAAGTGCAGTTCGATGGCCGTTTATGAAAATCGGCTGTACGAGCCTTGATAAATTATTAAAAATATCAATAATTTGTGTAAAATCATAATAAATGATTTGGAAAGAATTGGGATAAAAATTCCATATTTGAAAAGATAAAATTATATTTTTATCGAAATGAACTAGTTATTAACTATAATCATAAATCAAATATTTTTAAAATAAATAAATTGGATTTGAAATGGGTTTAAAAATAACCAGAATTTCCAATATATGAATTGGAATGGATTTGAATCGAAATTATCTCCGGAATATTTCGATATTGGGTTCAGTGATTATATGGATATTGTGGAGGAATTTGGAAGATATATATATCGTTATTCCAATACGATAATTGTTGATTTCAAAATTTGGTATTGAATATAAGTCGATATATTTTCTATGTAGAGCCTTGTATTTAATATTGAATTAGATTTTGGGTTTGTCATGAATGGTATCTTTAATAATAATGTTCTTAAACCCAATGGAGTTAAGAAAATTAGAAACTAACTGGAGATTAGCTAAGTTGAATGGTTTCCTAGGTATTAATCTGATGTTGGTTTCGGCCTTCGGGATTAACACTTAGGGAATTGTTCTCTTACTAATTTATGGTTAGAGACTGATGGGATGGGTTCTTCAGTAATACTGTTCTTAAACCTCGTGTAAAAAGAATAAATCTTTTAATTAAGATGTAAAGAAGAATTACCAACATTTAATTGGATTTGAAATGGAATGTGAATTGGGTTTATTGTGAACTGTGTTTTTAACGACATTCGTTCTTTAACCCGATTTACAGTGAAAAATGATTTGGAATTTATGAATCTTTTTATTAAGATTTTACGGGAATTTTCCAAAGTAAAGTTTTCCAATTTAATATATTAAATTGTAATTGAATGGGATTCGATTTGGTAATAATCGAAGTGAACTTCTATGGAGGAAGACTGTTAATACATACAGAATTTAAAAGGCTTTGCCATTATTCCATTTATATTATCAGTTGGATATGGAAATTGATATCGATTATATATATTGATCTGTTTTCCATGAAGATTCCATGTTTATGAAAGAGGATTTCGGTTTATTGTGAACTATGTTTTAAATGACATTAGTTCTTTTACCCATTCAAAGACAGGATTACATGTCTAACATTGTATTTCGAACTGTATGGTTGATCTCTGCTAAATATATATCTGTTTGGTGGCGGAGAATTTATTCTCTTGCTTAGCACCCCTCTCTGAGACGTACGAGCTTAGAGGTTATATATCGGCAGGAATCAACAGTACGATGTAGATTGTCGATGCGGCATGTTTGTGCTTCCAAAGTTAAATAATCATTAGTATTGATTTTTGGGAAGATTAAAATTATGTGGAGTTTTAATGAATCTTTAATTAGATTGAGATGTGAATTGATAATTTAAATTATCAAATTTGGGAAATGATCGAGAGTGGAGTATCACCAGTTTTGCTCCCTGGGATGAATAGGTTGGGGTTAGGAAATTAAATAAATGATTACTTCGGTAAGGTGTGTTAATCCTGACTAGTTTGGAAAACCTTGATATGGTTTGAATGATATCCAAAGAAAGATTAAAGAATAAATTTTAAAGAATTTATCTTTTTTAAAACTAATGGGAACGTATCCCTAAGAAAGTGAATATTTGAATAAAAGAATACTCTGAATTGGAATGAGGCGTATGTTGTGTTTTATAGCACTTTTTTATTATATACGCGAGTTATTCAGAAAGGCCGGATTTATACCAATTTTGAATAACTGATTCGACGATAAGTCAACGATGAAGATGGTGGTTAAAAACCAGAGGTCTTCACATCGTTTGGATGATTACTGATGTCTTGATTGGGCTGTACACCCAAGACAAGGTAATAAGTGGTGATCATCCAGACATACTTGGAGATCGACCGGATATGCGAGGACCTCTCTCCTGTATTGGACATATGGGAAGAGGAATATGGTGCCTCCGGTTTCGCTCAGACCCAGAACGAACTTCTAAATAGATGTATGTCTGACATTGGACTTTATTCTGTGTTGATTGATTTCTATTAAATATATGTCTATTTGGCGGAGAATTTATTCTCTTGCTTAATGCCCTTCTCTGAGACGTACGAGCTCAGAGGTTATATATTGATAGATATCAGTCGCATGGCGTGAATTCCTTGTGTGGCATGCTGAGATGCAATGATCAAGGATTTTGTTGGAAAGCAGAGTCTTGTGGTTGATGATCAAAGCATAGATTTGACATAGCGTCGCTTTGTGTATAGCGTTAATTTGCGAGCCTCACACCTTGGTATGAGTCCAAAACAGGATAAGGACCGTTAGGAGAACATGACATTTCTTTTTAGCTATGGGTGGTGTCAGTGTTTTGCACGCCCTGACATTGTTATATTTTTACCTATGTGGTTGTTGGATTGCGAGGCGCCTCGGATATATCGGTGAGCCGATGGATAGGTCCGATAGGACTGGGAAACGTGTGTTCAGAAATTGTCAATCCACTAACGTAAGTGTGGATCGGCCCAACCGATCCAGGGTTCCCCACAGTGTGTAGTCCTGAGGCATTTTCTAGAGTGTCTCGAAGCGGAGAGGATTATATCCCTTGCCTCAACTCATGACGGAAATCCAATTTCCAATACGTGACATTTCGGTTTTGATTGTAGAGCCTAGTATGGCGACATAGTGGTATGGGGCACTATGCCGTCTATGATTGATACATTTATATTTGAAGTTGTTTTCATACACTTTACACTATAATAGTATCAAAATGATTTGTTTTAAACGTACCAACCATGTTTGGCTATTATAAGATAAAACCCTATCCTTCGGCTTGTGTTGCATTGTGTGATGGGACCTGGGTCTTATAATTGCTTCATTTTTCCAAAAAGCATTGCACTGTTTATTCTATGCACTAGTATTCTTGGGAGGAAACCCGTTCTGTGTTATACGGCGTGGTCCCTTGATTTACTCTCTTTTAAAGTAAAGTTTTAAATAATTGTTTTAGTTCTCACACCAGTCACATGACTGACCTGGAGTTTATTGTTTTAACCTAAACTTTGGGTACCCCTATTTTCCACAAGGGCAACTTGTAGTTTTGGTTTTGCAGATTTATATTCACAGGATCTTGGTTTATAGCTGAATGGATAATTGGAAAGCTCTGTATCCGTGTATTTCTTTCAGTTGTGTTTTGTATTATTTTTCCGCTGCTATGTATTTAAACGTAATTTTGATCTCTAATGTTTATCAAATGTATAATATTTATTCATACGATGTTATATTCTTGTACTCTGATGTAAATTGTTGTAATAAGCAATGAAATGTTCTTCTGTTTGTGCTCTGATTTATCATGTTCTCACACAATCCGTCCTTTCTCTTCTCTTCAAAGACGGGGGAAGTTCGGGTCGTCACAATAGTAGTTTAATAAGATGGGGAATAAGTCAAATTAAGATGTTATATAAATTACTTTATTTAAAGATCTCAAAATGTTTCTCTGAACATTTTTATTTCAAATCATTGAAATACTACATATTTCTTTTATGTATAGGGAATCATACTTCACTTCGGGATTTCAAAAATCAAATTTTCTTTCAAAAATGTCAAAATTCCATGAATTTGAATCAATTTATACATTATTAGTTTGAGAAGTTTTCCACGTGACGGGCTACTGAGTACCAACCATCGCACACTATCTAATCACAACCAAGTTTAGTCATGGGTTACTCGAACAAATCAAATCATTTCATATCCTAAAGTCATAAATCATTATGAAATCCATGATACTATAATTTTTTTGTTGTTTTCAAATATCTTGAAGCATCGGTATTCGAGTCGTCGAAACATTTTAATTATAACCCATTTATCATATCCAAAATGGTTGGAAATCAAGTAGACTTTCCACGCAGCTTATGTTTTCATGTCGTCGATATAAATATTTCTAGTTTTCGAATTCATACCAAACTTTGTGAATTTCAATTTGTATTCTTTACACATAAGTTGATCTTTTCTTATCGACTTATATTGCCATAAAGTTGGTCTTATTAAAACTTACATTTCTAACCGTTTAAACTTCATACATTGTTTTTAGATCTTAATTCAATATTGTTTCAACATTTCAAGACTTCCATACCCTCATAATATTTTCCAAGAGCCAAATTCCATAATTTAGAAGTTATATTCATATAATCGAACAAATTTTCCTTTTTGTTGAATTTCGAGAACTGTGATTTTTATTCATTCTTGTTTCAAAATTCAAATCTTGTTTGAAAATTTATTCAACAAGTCAAGCGAAAATCTTGGAAACATTCCACTCAAGTTACCACTGCGCTTCCGCTGTGCTACTCCGAATTAACGTATTTATATTTCAACAATTTGTCCCAAAACACTAGAAATTGATTTCAAAGATTTTCCTAAACTAAAATATTTATATTTCGAAAATCAAATTTCCCTAGCCTACTTACCATGCAAGGCTCACTATTTGGAGTTTGGTTAACATAAGGCTTTGGACAAATTGAAATTATCTAATCCAAATTAGTTCTTGGTTTTGTTTAGTACGTGGTATAAAGGGTATACATGGATGTGCGCAGGCTACGCAGAGATATATAAATAGGAGTTCAACGAATACCAAAAGTACATTGATTTGAGTCAAACTTCCTGACCAAATTCATAAGGTAAAAGGAAATGGATGACGCTACTCAATGGTCCGATGGAGCTAGCTTAGGATGGTCAATCACAATGTAGTTAAATCCTTAGGTACTCCATTAAATTCTTGTTTTCCAAAATTTCATCAATTTTTTTCCTTGCATCATAAATGATTATTTATTAAGTAAATTTCACATTCGATTTACTCATACGGTTTTAATAGGGCAAAATAGTTTTCTTCCCCCATTTAGACATTTGTTATCCTTTAATTGCATTTGTCAAAGTCTAAAATGTGAGGTGATATTCTTAACATACTCAAATATGATTTCCTAAGCTCACTTACATGTTTTTTCAAAATTTTACCTCCCATTTCTCTAAGTTATACTGGTTTTAAAAATGCATCCCCTTTGGTCATTTCTCAATAGTTCAGTTATTACTAATTATCCAAGTTAAGTACGTGTTAAAATTGACTATCATCCTCAATTTATTTAATATTCCCAAGCTTTATCAGAAACAATCAAGTATTCCTCAATGTCTTAACCGGGATCATATATCTTCCTCACTTTCGAAACTTGAAAATAACCACTGATGATGTCCGGATCATCAACAGAATCATTCTCAAGTGATTAGAGTGCGAATCTATATTTAATTAGTGCACAAAAGGTTCAGCACATACGTTAGCTAGGCGTATTTCCAAAAATCTTCATGTACTCAATAGTCCAATCACGACATCGAATAAAATATTCTAGAATTCTGATTGAAGTTGTGTTTTCGAATAATTATGCTTTTCCAAAATCATTTACTTAGTTTAAAATTTCCAAAATATGCTCTCTCAACCGAAATATTTCAGGATCTCATTCTAGGGCATTTCTAACCCTATCTCTAATGAGATATTATAACTCTGATGGGTTCTATATTTTTGTTCAAGGTATGTCGTACCCCATAGCTTTGTTAACCAAAACTCTGATACCACAAATGTAACGAATAGTCTTTTTGCCTGGTTTTCTCCGGTATTTAAACCAACTTAAACCGTTCATAAAGGCAGATTGTTATGGGTACTGACATACATTGAACAAAATAACAGAACTTTTCATCTCATGATACAATATTACATCAGAGTTACAAGGAATATCAAAGTTACATACATAACAGTGAAAACATAAATATACTCTCAGTGGACGAAGCGATGTGATCTAGCGGAAGCTTCAACTCTAGCGTGGACTCCAACTCAGAAAGTGCTTTGAATCTTGCTCCATGATCTATAACTGTAAAACTAAACTACTAGCTGCCAGTGTGGAAATTAATAGGCACCCACAATTTAGAAAGGAACAATAAACTCCAGGCCAGTCATGGGACTGGTGTGAGAACATAAAACAGTTATTTCTTTATGGTTTATTTTAAAGTTGGGAAATTCACCGGACCACGCCGCTAGTGCGGAACAGGTTTACTTCATGTGAATACCCGTGCATATAAAATCGCAATGACTTTGGGAAAGTGAAGTTATCATAAGCTCGTTCCATATCACACACCACACCAGATGGGCAATTTTGCCTTATAATAACCAAAAATGCTTTCATACATAAAATCCTCTTTCATATAATTATTAGTGCATAGTGTAGACACAGTTTCACAAATAAATATATTAATCTTAGACGGCATAGTACCTCATCCTACTATGTTGCCATATATATCTATAAACAAAACCGTGGGGCGTGTATTGGAGATAGGATTTCAAACTTGATGATTCCTGGAACGAAAGATCAATCGAAATACAAATGAAGTGTAACATGGCTTTTTCATCTAAACACGGAAACCAACTACAAATCGCGAGATAGATCAACGGTTTTCGTCCAGACACGGACCCCCGAACATACCCTATTCCGAAATTCGAAGAGGTACCTCTGCCGCAGCTATCAATCACAAAATCATGTATATATGTCAACAACCTAACCACCAGTTTCTCATCATCCGGGGTGTGAGGCTTGTCGATGTCATGATATACACAAAGCTTCGCTTCAATAAGCCATGTTTTGATCATCATTAGCTCATTCCATCACTTGAGTATCCACATCGTTAATCCTCCACATGTCACTGATTCAAATCAATGCATAACCTCTAAGAACGTAACTTAGAGATGGGAATAATCAATTGCCACAGATCCGATATATATTCACAGGAATCAGTGCTACGTGGTTAATTACAATGTCAGACACATAATCCATACAAGTCCATTCTGGGTCTGAACGGAGCAAAATCCGAAAATCTTCAAATACATTCAGACCTCATGCCACTTATAACCTCGTATCAGGTGTACGGCTTGATCCGAGACATCGGCAATCAATCCAAATAATCCAAGGATTACTGGTCTTCATTTTCCATTTCCAAGTCTTCAAATAGCGTCGTATTATTACTTGGAATGGTTTTCGGACATGAACCAGTCTTTCCAAGTAATAAGCGCATTTAAAACAATCTATGGGCTATACCGGTTTCAATCCAAATCTCCTTCCTAATGTTATCAAGTCAATTATGATAAGTTTGAATTCATTACAAATTCTTTAAATCTCATTATCATCTTATTTGCTCTTTACAAATCCCATACTCAAGATATCCTTTTCTCATTTTTATCATTTCCAAATCTAAATTTGGACTTATGGTTTCATACAAACATTTATCACTTTAAAATCCTTCACAATATTACAGAAACCTCCTTTATAGTTTATATAAAATTCTTGGCTCATAAATCTCAAAACAAGTTATTTTAAGGAATTTCTAAAGCGTTACTTAAACTGCTATAGAATAGTTTATTTAAACCAAATAGGTTCACAATCATTTAAGGGGTTTAAAAATCCTTTCTCAAATCATTTGGACAACGAACAATGCTTGTTAAAAATTCAAAATCTTTCTAAATTCAAAGGTTTCAATTTAATTCTAAATTAGATTTTGAAATCACCATCCCGTCCATCGGATTAGTTAGGGATTGCCAGGGAGAGCAGGACACTGTATTTTCCAAACCCAAGCCTTAGACACTATCCTCTCTGTCATCCTAGAATTTTCTGGTATGTATATATGTGTTATGGTAGTAACGTCGTTTATATATATATTTTTGACAATGGTTCAAAACATAAATTATCCAATTCTTTTCAATTCGTAATTAAATTTTACAACTTTAAATAAACCTTAATTCAAATTTTCATTGGAATCAATTATAGCATTACAAACTTGTTTGATTGTTTAGCTTACAAATGGTCCCTTTTCCTTTTTTTTACTTATAGTTAAAGTTACCTTATCTTCAATTAAAACCGAGTTCAAATTCCATTGGAAAATAATATTAACAAATTTTAAAAATCTTTATAAATGGTCTTTCAAATTAATGGAACCAAGCATATACAATAAAGTTACATATTTAAATCAATTTTTCAAACTTAAATCTTAAGCTTATAAATAGTTGCAGAACTAAATATTTATATAAAACCATTTTAACTCAAAATCAAATTTTAGGTAGATTTCAACTAGTTTCAACCATAAGCGTCCAAACATCATTTCATCGTTATGGAAAAATTTGTTTAATTATTCAAAATTATTCAAAGATCTAAATTCAAAATTAACTTTTAAATTTTTATTCTTATTAAATTATATAATCGTCGCTTATATGAGAAGGAGATTTAAATCGACTACCTATACATCTCCACAACCATGATGTGTGCCATAACAAAATCAATACATTGGAACACAACATTGCAAGATTTAAAACAACCATCAATTTTGTGAACAAGCGTCACGGTAAATAACACTTCGTGTTTTAGTGTTCTTAACTTACACAAACATCCATTCAAATCAACACAACAATAGCAACCATACATAGGCAATCATGGTTCATCATAAATTTTAATTTATGGTTCCTACTCAAAAATAAATAAACTTAAATGATGTTCTCACCAGTATTGCGTTTTATAGCGTCGATATGCCCTCGTTTCATTCCCGATGTTGTTCTCATCTGCATTTGTACTATTCTACATTCCCCTGGCTTCTATTATCCACTCATTTCCCATACCATTCTCGTGCGTCTTCCTTAACACTAATTTCTCTCCAAACTGAATTCAAAGTTCTCGCATGCTAATGTACGCTATGCAGTCGTGGGCGGCGCACGTGCTGTCTGCGTATGCATGTGAGTCGGAAAGTTTTAATGGAACATGGCTGAACTGCAACTTCGGTGGTTGGTGAGAAACAGTGACGAATTGGAGATAGTTCATGCGGCACCATTTTTGTAATAACCCGCATTTTATGCATCGGAGAATCGGAGAATCGTAGAATAATTATTTCTTTCTTATATGAAGTTGTATGGTCATGTGGCTTTGGGAAACGACCATTGGGGTCATTTCTCATGTTCATGATTTTTTTCGATTTTTAAATGACCTTTATGCCCCTAGCTGATCTTGTTTCGGCCATAACTTTTGATTGGAAATGAGTTTTGACCTGAAACCACTTCCATTGGCTTCGGATGATGGTTTACCTTTACCTAGAGTGGTCACATGTGGAAAACGGTACCGTTTGGGAGAAATTGTTGAAATAAGGTTTGGAAGGTGAAAACTGCTTAGTCGGGCATGTGTACAGCGCACAATCGGAGGAAATGTCGACTGGTGCGGGGCGGACCGTCACATTTGGTATCAGAGCTCGGTTGCATAATTAACCTAGGGAAGTCATCAGGGAGAGATAGTATACGTATATGAGAGCGCGTATTTGTGATTATTTTGGTTTTCAAAAGCTATATATATATATATACTATTAGTATAGCTAAGGATGAGGTCGCACTGCACTAGCACCACTATGGAGATGGTTAATCGTTTCCTCTTTACAGATTGAACGATGAGCCGATACGCAAGAGGTGCTGGTAGAGGAGCCAATAATGGAAATGCTGCTGACATGAGGGCGATGTTTACTAACCTCATGAGAGAAATGCTTAGGGATGTGCAAGGGGTAGCTCCCCATGCCGGTAATGGTGGTGGTCCAGTAGTGCAGGCACATAGGATCGATTTCGCCAAGTTGTGCAAGGATTACACTAACCTTGGTGGGAAGTCGTTCCACGGAACGGAGTCGGCCACGGATGTTCAGGATTGGTTGGATAACTGTGATCGTATCTTCAACGACTTGGGTATCGAGGATGCGATGAAGAGAAGGTTAGCATCCCATCAGCTGCAAGGACGGGCAATGAATTGGTGGAATGCTATTAAGGCAGCAACTTCAGAGGATCAAGTCACTTGGGATCAGTTTAGAACTCGTTTCGGTGATAAGTTTATTCCAGCTGCTCAGAAGTCAGAATTGTTTAGGAAGTTCTTGGAGCTTAAGCAGAATGGTAGGGCAGTCTCTGTAACACCCCACACCCGCTATAGTCACTCACTAAGGGAATGCCATAGCATCGGTGGAGTATTTTTAGTGAGTATAGAACAGTAAAATTACAACAAGACAGATATAATGTAATACTTGAAAATTTAAAACATCATCTCATAGCAGCGGAAAGTAAAACATGTTTGGTTACATCATAAAACCATAACAAGAGTCAAGTACAAAATATCCATCCTGAATAAAATAAGTACATAATCCCACTACTCATAACAAATAGCCATAACAGAAAAGATAAGATAAGCTGAGCTCTACATCTACGGTCCGAGCTCCAAGAGATAGATAAAGCAAACTGATCAAAGCCCACTAGCACTAGGCCCAACCTGAGGACCTGAAGGAAAAAGATAAAAACAACGGGGGTCAGACATAAGCCTGAGTGAACCCTATCTCCTTAATAATACAATTATTAAAGTAATTAGGGTATGATATGAACTCGGTATGGTATCTTTGGGGATAATGACTACACTAAGTTGCCCACGAACACAGGACGAACTAAGATAACCGTAAAGACGCATCTACCCACCCAAGGATAATTACTAACTGCACCACACCAGACTTATTCACCAAGGGTAATTCCTACACTGCACCACACCAGTTTTACCCACCAAGAGTAATTCCTACTTAAAGGTTGATCCCACTAAGTGTACTTAGTAATTTTTACCCGGTAGTTTCCTGTACCCCTACACAGGTGCCGTCTGCCCCTATTTTTACTAGGTGTACCCACTACCCCCAAGCGATCGGCTCCCTACCGTAGATACCCGTGCTGGTCCCACAAAAGGGGGTGTATCATTCCCCAAAGTGGCTACCATATAATATCACTGTGCACGGCTTTATATCTACACGATGCAACAACGACTTACCAACCAGCCCGGGTCCACACACGCATATGAAACCCGTTGATCCCGCGTTGCCACCGCTAACCCGTTTTGGCCTCTTACAGTCAAGCCCAATATGCGTGTCCCGTCACCCGACTAGAGTCGAGCCTACAAAGATACGTTTGGGATATTGGTTGAAATGGGCCCCCACAAGCTACTACTTAAGCTTGTCGTTTAATCTAGTGCATCCCACTTAACCCTTTAACCATGTCCTCTTACATGTTATAAATCTTGGTTAAGTCCTTTAATCATATTTCAATTGCCACTTAGGGCACCCACTAGATTCCCACATGCCACCCATGGCACTTACTTAACCCCTTAATCATGTTTAATTACATGTTCCACCTTGGTTAAGTATTCTAATCGTATTTTTCTATTGCCACCCAAGGCAACCCACTAGTCTCATCATGCCACCCCAAGGCACCCACTTAACCCCTCATGTCCCACTTACATGCTAATATGGTTAAGTGTTTCTTAATTCATTAATTAAGATCATGACCTCATAAAGACCTCCCACATTAGACCGTCTTTTATGACTGCTGGATATGCCGGTTGGTTCCGGGCAGACTTCTGTCATCAAAAGGGCCTAACCTCGTGTCTTTACTTTAATCATGTATTTAATTTATGACTAAGACCTCTCACATTGGGCCAATCATTTGTAGCTGCTGGATGGCCGGTCGGTTCCGGGCAGACTTCCGCTACAAAAGGGTCCAACCTCGTGTCTTAGTTGATTAATTAAACCTAATTAATCACCCCCATATTAATTATCCCTAATTAATATCAAATTTTCCATAACATGGGTAGACCTAACTCAATAGGTAAATTCCCATGGGGTAGACCTAACTCAATAGGTAAATTCCCACTTATGGTAATTAATTTTTTTTTTTTTTTTGTATGCTTAATCATACCCATTTCAACATACTTTTAATTAACATATTAATTAACCCCATCGTTCCCCACGTAAATCATCATTATGACATAACATAATAAAGGGAAGATTTACCACACATGACATGGGTTTAGCATATAACTTTATCATGGGTTAAGAGGATGTCAACTTGCATATATGAGCATGTATTAACCCAACTGTATTCAACCCAAACTTGCATATTATCAAACATGTGTCTTACATAACATGTTGCATATGAACTTACATATCATCAAACATGTGATTTGCATAACATGTTGCATATGAACTTACATATCATCATACATGTGATTTGCATAACATGTAGAACTTGCATTTTAGCATATACTTAACTTGCATAAGCACTCACATACTTGCATAAGCATTCATATACTTGCATAAGCTTGCATATCATGTTAAACTTGCATTTCAACATATACATAACTTGCATAAACATTCACATACTTGCATAGGCTTGCATATTATGTTAAACTTGCATTTCAACATATACATAACTTGCATAAACCTTCATATACTTGCATAAGCTTGCATATTATGTTAAACTTGCATTTCAACATATACATAACTTGCATAAACATTCACATACTTGCATAGGCTTGCATATTATGTTAAACTTGCATTTCAACATATACATAACTTGCATAAACATTCATATACTTGCATAGCTTGCATATTATGTTAAACTTGCATTTCAACATATACATAACTTGCATAAACATTCACATACTTGCATAGGCTTGCATATTATGTTAAACTTGCATTTCAACATATACATAACTTGCATAAACATTCATATACTTGCATGGCTTGCATATTATGTTAAACTTGCATTTCAACATATACATAACTTGCATAAACATTCATATACTTGCATAAGATGTTAATCATGCATATAAGCATATACATGACTTGCATAAGTACTCACATACTTGCATAACATGTTTGCATAATGGATCCATATTCACCTAGTGTTTTGCATCATAAACATCATGAAACAACTTGCATAAAAATATCATGATTACATATTATGAAACTTGCATGACATAAGGCATATAACTTGCAAAACACATAATATTCACTACATCAAGCTTGCATAAATATATGGATCCACAAACATAGCCATACTTTATCACATCTTATCATAATCAATTCAATAATTGATTATTAAGGGGATAGAAGCTCACCAAAACAAGATTAGCAAGTTAAATGAAGAAAATCCCAATGATTAAGTAGAAGAAGATGTAGATTAGCTTGCAAATCCTCTTAGGATTTTTAGTGGAGGCTCTCCAATTTTCTAAGTGGTGGCATAATGGCCTTAGATCTATTTTTGGTAAGGATAAGGGGGGTATTAGGGTGTATATATAGATTAGTTAGATGTTTTAGGACCATAGGATATACCCTAGAACCAATCCTAGCCTTTAAAGCATGTCTTGGGAAAGAAGTCAAGTGTAGGAACCATTTAGGGCCCAAAAAAAACAGCCCAAAACTCATCCCGGGCCTCAAAACATGAGCAGTTTTTGTTTTTGATTTTTCGTGAAACTTTGACGGGCCATAACTTGGTCATACGGACTCCGATTTACGAAAACTCGGACTCTATTTCGCGTATTTTTCCGAGACGAACGCAATGGCACAGCCCGTTTCCCCTGATTCAGAATATTAAATTTAATTCTGCTCTGATTTATGTTATAACAAGTTATTTAACATACGGGGTGTTACATTCTCCCCTACTTAAAGGATTTCGTCCCCGAAATCTCTAAGTCAAGAAGAACGTATCCTACCAACCAAACAACCATCTACTCAACCATCAAACACTGGCATCCATTGTCCTTAAAACAATTTCTAATGATGTATGAGCATATGCAAAAAGTGTGTGTATATGTTCCCTATCTAATGTATGAACATATGCAAACCATGATAGTGCCATGCATCCATTATGTATGCGAGGGAACCCTATCGACACATACAATATCTACATGAGTGCACAATCATTCACCAAAATGCATCATCCATATGATAACACAATCATTATACATCCATAAATATAGCTTCCTACACACAATTTTATGCAATATGCAATATGAAGTGATTGAGCCGATCTAGTGCCTAGAGTGTGTGTATATGCATCCACGAGCAACCACTAGCAAACACTTGCATCCACTTGCATCCATCATACATAACATGTCTCAAACACATGTTTCAACCATAGGACTATCCTATCTGAAGGTCAAAGGTACTAACGAGAGGACATACTAAGGATAAGATAAGTACCAGTCAAACGATAAAGGAGAAGTTAAAAGACATACTCTCAAAAAGAAATGGATACAAAGAACGCATCTTCGCTTCCGTCTCCCAAGTTGCGTTGCTCTCCTCTTCTCCCCATTGCACTTTGACTAGCTGAACCTCTCGATTCCTCAATTTCCTAGTCTCTGACCCCAGGATGCGAGTAGGAGCTCGTCGAATAGTCGCATCACGCTCTGCTTCCACTTCTCTAAGCAAACTTGGCTCTACCACCTCTGCGGTCTTATGTAGGCACTTCCTCCCATGGAATACATCATGTACACCACTAAGTCTGTCGGGCAACTCCACCAATGGAAGATGCTCCTCCCATGTACCTCCAAAATCCAAGATACATAGCCTCAAAAGGTCTTCTAAAATATGATTCACCCTCTCGGTCTGGCCGTCCGTCTGAGGATGATATGCGGTACTCAAACGCAACTGAGTCCCTACCGCCTTTTGCAAACTCTTCCAAAACTCTCTAGTGAAGATAGGATCTCGATCACTCACTATACTGGAGGGTACCCGATGCAATCGAACTATCTCTCGAAGATATACAAAAGCTAGCCATGGAGCAGTCCACTTACTCTTCACAGGTATGAAATGGGTGTTCTTAGTAAGTCTGTCTACCACCACCCAAATTCCTGTATTACTCTTTCTCGATCTGGGTAACCTGTCAATAAAATCCAATGAGACGCTGTCCCACTTTCATTGCGGAACCTCCAATGGGTGAAGCAACCCACCCGGTTTCTTTCGCTCCGTCTTCACTCGTTGGCACACCAAGCATCGAGCGACATGCTCGGCCACATCTTTCTTCATACCGGCCCAGAAGAAAGCCCTCTTCATGTCTTGGTACATCTTACCCCCACCGGGATGAATGGTCATCCTAAAACGGTGTGCGTCATCAAGAATAGCCTTCCTCAAACCCTCGTCCTGCGGTACACAAAGTCTACCGTCTCTACGCAAGCACCCTCTATCTCTAAGGTGTACCTACTCAAATGGCTGGACGACTCCCCCCTTATGAGCTTCTCTACTAACTCAACCAACTGTGGGTCGCCCCTCTGTGCTTCTCCAATCCGCCCCAAAAGAGTAGGTCTAACTTCCAAAGAAGCTAGCAAACCGGGTACAAAGTCAACGGAAGGTCTAAAGTCAAACTTAGAAATAAACTCTAAGCTCCGTCGTTCAACGAACAATGAACTCAAGGACAACCTTTTTCTACTTAAGGTGTCCGTTACCATGTTACCCTTACTCATAGGATGCTAAGGATCCCATCCACTTTTGCTGTCCTAAGACTATGCGCTCGAAGAGTCTCCAACACTTCCCTAAGATGTAGGGCATGCTCTTCTCCACCAGAATATCATCCAAAATCATCACAACTGTCTCCCACGCAGACCACCCTAGTCGAATTCGGCATCCCCCAAATGCAAGCCCCAAAGGCCTAAACCAATATCAGACAAACACCCAAGGGATACCTCCTTCGAATTCAGACGACCTACGTGAGACGATACTAGTAAAAATGGCTAAATAATTAAGCCCTTGACCAATTCTGGATGTTCTCGCCAGTCTCGCTCCAAACCCGTCGTTTATCCTATACTGGCCCTGCTCAGCCTATTGAGCACATACGAAAACTTATTTCGCTCCTAGAAAAGACCCAGATGTCATCTACAAAGACCATCACAAACTTATTTAGGTACTCCCTGAACACCCTTCTCATCAAATCAACAAAGTATGCGGGGGCGTTCGTCAAACCCAATGGCATCACCAGCCACTCATAAAAGAAATCATCTGGAGTCCTCAAGGCAGTCTTCTCTATACTTTTCTCAGCCACTCTCAACTGATGAAATCCCGTGGCTAAGTCCTACTACAAAAATACTGAGGCGCCAGCCAACTGATCAAAGAGATCATTAATCCTCGGCGATGGGTATCTATTCTTCTTTGTGAGTTTCTTTAGTTCTCTTTAGCCTACACAAAGTCTGAGGGACCCATCCGCAAAAACTACTGGAGCGCCCCACTCCGATATACTTCGTCTTATGACCCCTTCTCAAGCAAATCGCCTACTCGCTTATGGAGTTCCCTCCCCTCACGAGGAGCCTTGTGGCACACTGGCCAAGATACTGATTTGGCATCGTCTACCAAACATATTCGGAAGTCAATCTCCCGTTCCGGAGGTAAGCCCTTCACCTCCTCCAAACCCATCCGAGTATTCCCGGACCACCCTATAAATTGCAAACTCTCGACCTGCGTGTCAAGCGATTCTAGATATCTTAGCATAACAGATTCTATGGGATTACAAGAGATCTCAAGAGTGTCACCCAAGCGGCCCATAAGCCTAACAACTCTCCCCTCAAAATCAAGAACGGCACCCCTACTGGATAACCAGTCCATGCCCACTAACCCATAGCCCGTGAAGCCCAACAAGCATCACATCTAAACCCAACGCTAAGTATAGAAACTTTCAAACCCAAACACATCATGGAGCCCAATTGGGTTTGAAACAACTAAGGGATCATCTACCAACTGGTGTCTCAGTGCAGTGACTCTACTAGTAATGATGAGATAAACGAACTCAATGCATCAAAATCAAATAAAGTATGGACAGGATGATCGATCAGAAAAACTAGACTTTCAATAGAAGTAGTTCTACCTCTTTCCCGAATCGCGAGAGCCTGTACTTGCCCCCTAGCCTGACCTGGTGCCACATGAGCTTGCACCGGTCCTCCTGAGGTAGACCCCGTCCCTTGCTCCTTCTTTGGACAGTTTTTCATCAGATGCCCTGCTTCGCCACAGTGGAAGCAGCCAGTCTTAGTCTTCTTGCGACAATCTTTGTTTAGGTGGCCTAGTGTCCCACAATTGAAGCACCTCTTCTTTCCCTTGCCACCTTTGTTTTGCTGCTGTTGTTGAGGTCTCTTCTGATCTCCTTTCTTCTCGGGTGCTTTACTAGCATTGATACCCTTCTCTTCCTTATGCATAGTTTCTTCTGCTTTTGAGAGAAACTTTGCCTCAAACCTATGCCTGAAATCCACCCAAGAGTCAATCGGGCGTTCTTCATTAGTGACCTCCCACCAGAACGAGGCCTCTCCTTCCATTAACCAAGCGGCCAACCTGACTTTCTTTCCCTCTTCTACTTCAAAGATTTCCATCAATTCTTTCGTCTCATTAAGCCAATCCCTAGCTCCCACAAAAGGTTTTCCTCCCATAGCCTTAAACTTCCTACAAGTCATAGCAAAAGTATCCGTGCGAGGAGAAACGAGTGCAACGGGTGGAGGAGGAACATTTGCTGGACCTGCAGCGGCGGCCCTAGCCTCTAACAACCTCCTATACCATACTGGTACCGCTACACTATCCGGAAGAAAAAGATCTTCAGCCATGCTGAGACGAAAAAGGGAAAGATTCAAAATGGAGAATTCGAGAGATAAAGATATGGCTATCGGGGATTATGCTTTTCTTTCAAAAACTTTTCTCCTAAAAGACATGTTTTTGAAAATATCTTTTCCAAAAATGTTTTAGAAAAATAGTTTTCTAAAAATTTTATCTGTTTCGGTAACCTTTGCTCTGATACCACGTGTAACACCCCACACCCGCTATAGTCACTCACTAAGGGAATGCCATAGCATCGGTGGAGTATTTTTAGTGAGTATAGAACAGTAAAATTACAACAAGACAGATATAATGTAATACTTGAAAATTTAAAACATCATCTCATAGCAGCGGAAAGTAAAACATGTTTGGTTACATCATAAAACCATAACAAGAGTCAAGTACAAAATATCCATCCTGAATAAAATAAGTACATAATCCCACTACTCATAACAAATAGCCATAACAGAAAAGATAAGATAAGCTGAGCTCTACATCTACGGTCCGAGCTCCAAGAGATAGATAAAGCAAACTGATCAAAGCCCACTAGCACTAGGCCCAACCCGAGGACCTGAAGGAAAAAGATAAAAACAACGGGGGTCAGACATAAGCCTGAGTGAACCCTATCTCCTTAATAATACAATTATTAAAGTAATTAGGGTATGATATGAACTCGGTATGGTATCTTTGGGGATAATGACTACACTAAGTTGCCCACGAACACAGGACGAACTAAGATAACCGTAAAGACGCATCTACCCACCCAAGGATAATTACTAACTGCACCACACCAGACTTATTCACCAAGGGTAATTCCTACACTGCACCACACCAGTTTTACCCACCAAGAGTAATTCCTACTTAAAGGTTGATCCCACTAAGTGTACTTAGTAATTTTTACCCGGTAGTTTCCTGTACCCCTACACAGGTGCCGTCTGCCCCTATTTTTACTAGGTGTACCCACTACCCCCAAGCGATCGGCTCCCTACCGTAGATACCCGTGCTGGTCCCACAAAAGGGGGTGTATCATTCCCCAAAGTGGCTACCATATAATATCACTGTGCACGGCTTTATATCTACACGATGCAACAACGACTTACCAACCAGCCCGGGTCCACACACGCATATGAAACCCGTTGATCCCGCGTTGCCACCGCTAACCCGTTTTGGCCTCTTACAGTCAAGCCCAATATGCGTGTCCCGTCACCCGACTAGAGTCGAGCCTACAAAGATACGTTTGGGATATTGGTTGAAATGGGCCCCCACAAGCTACTACTTAAGCTTGTCGTTTAATCTAGTGCATCCCACTTAACCCTTTAACCATGTCCTCTTACATGTTATAAATCTTGGTTAAGTCCTTTAATCATATTTCAATTGCCACTTAGGGCACCCACTAGATTCCCACATGCCACCCATGGCAATTACTTAACCCCTTAATCATGTTTAATTACATGTTCCACCTTGGTTAAGTATTCTAATCGTATTTTTCTATTGCCACCCAAGGCAACCCACTAGTCTCATCATGCCACCCCAAGGCACCCACTTAACCCCTCATGTCCCACTTACATGCTAATATGGTTAAGTGTTTCTTAATTCATTAATTAAGATCATGACCTCATAAAGACCTCCCACATTAGACCGTCTTTTATGACTGCTGGATATGCCGGTTGGTTCCGGGCAGACTTCTGTCATCAAAAGGGCCTAACCTCGTGTCTTTACTTTAATCATGTATTTAATTTATGACTAAGACCTCTCACATTGGGCCAATCATTTGTAGCCGCTGGATGGCCGGTCGGTTCCGGGCAGACTTCCGCTACAAAAAGGGTCCAACCTCGTGTCTTAGTTGATTAATTAAACCTAATTAATCACCCCCATATTAATTATCCCTAATTAATATCAAATTTTCCATAACATGGGTAGACCTAACTCAATAGGTAAATTCCCATGGGGTAGACCTAACTCAATAGGTAAATTCCCACTTATGGTAATTAATTTTTTTTTTTTTTTTTGTATGCTTAATCATACCCATTTCAACATACTTTTAATTAACATATTAATTAACCCCATCGTTCCCCACGTAAATCGTCATTATGACATAACATAATAAAGGGAAGATTTACCACACATGACATGGGTTTAGCATATAACTTTATCATGGGTTAAGAGGATGTCAACTTGCATATATGAGCATGTATTAACCCAACTATATTCAACCCAAACTTGCATATTATCAAACATGTGTCTTACATAACATGTTGCATATGAACTTACATATCATCAAACATGTGATTTGCATAACATGTTGCATATGAACTTACATATCATCATACATGTGATTTGCATAACATGTAGAACTTGCATTTTAGCATATACTTAACTTGCATAAGCACTCACATACTTGTATAAGCATTCATATACTTGCATAAGCTTGCATATCATGTTAAACTTGCATTTCAACATATACATAACTTGCATAAACATTCACATACTTGCATAGGCTTGCATATTATGTTAAACTTGCATTTCAACATATACATAACTTGCATAAACCTTCATATACTTGCATAAGCTTGCATATTATGTTAAACTTGCATTTCAACATATACATAACTTGCATAAACATTCACATACTTGCATAGGCTTGCATATTATGTTAAACTTGCATTTCAACATATACATAACTTGCATAAACATTCATATACTTGCATAGCTTGCATATTATGTTAAACTTGCATTTCAACATATACATAACTTGCATAAACATTCACATACTTGCATAGGCTTGCATATTATGTTAAACTTGCATTTCAACATATACATAACTTGCATAAACATTCATATACTTGCATGGCTTGCATATTATGTTAAACTTGCATTTCAACATATACATAACTTGCATAAACATTCATATACTTGCATAAGATGTTAATCATGCATATAAGCATATACATGACTTGCATAAGTACTCACATACTTGCATAACATGTTTGCATAATGGATCCATATTCACCTAGTGTTTTGCATCATAAACATCATGAAACAACTTGCATAAAAATATCATGATTACATATTATGAAACTTGCATGACATAAGGCATATAACTTGCAAAACACATAATATTCACTACATCAAGCTTGCATAAATATCTGGATCCACAAACATAGCCATACTTTATCACATCTTATCATAATCAATTCAATAATTGATTATTAAGGGGATAGAAGCTCACCAAAACAAGATTAGCAAGTTAAATGAAGCAAATCCCAATGATTAAGTAGAAGAAGATGTAGATTAGCTTGCAAATCCTCTTAGGATTTTTAGTGGAGGCTCTCCAATTTTCTAAGTGGTGGCATAATGGCCTTAGATCTATTTTTGGTAAGGATAAGGGGGGTATTAGGGTGTATATATAGATTAGTTAGATGTTTTAGGACCATAGGATATACCCTAGAACCAATCCTAGCCTTTAAAGCATGTCTTGGGGAAGAAGTCAAGTGTAGGAACCATTTAGGGCCCAAAAAAAACAGCCCAAAACTCATCCCGGGCCTCAAAACATGAGCAGTTTTTGTTTTTGATTTTTCGTGAAACTTTGACGGGCCATAACTTGGTCATACGGACTCCGATTTACGAAAACTCGGACTCTATTTCGCGTATTTTTCCGAGACGAACGCAATGGCACAGCCCGTTTCCCCTGATTCAGAATATTAAATTTAATTCTGCTCTGATTTATGTTATAACAAGTTATTTAACATACGGGGTGTTACAGTCTCGGAGTATATTACTGAGCTCGACACTTTGTCGAAATATGGGTTATCCCTAATAGATACTGCTGAGAAGAAGAACGAGAAGTTTATAATAGGTTCGAATCAGTACTTGGGGGAAAATCTTATTAACCACATCGATGAGACGTTTGAATCGATTGTGGGGAAAGCATTGAGGTCAGAAAGCCTTTACCCTAAGTCGAAGACTGAGGTTGTATCTGTAGAGGAGCCAAAGCCGCAAGCAAGCGGTGGAGGCAAGAATAATTCCCAGAATAAGAGGAAACAAGACTAAATCATGGATGGTCAGAATAAGAAAAATAAGAAAGATGGCAAGTGCTTTAGCTGTGGTAAGAAGGGCTACTATTCCAAAGATTGTTGGCAAAAGCCTGGGGAAAGGAAGTGCTTTAATTGTGGCCAAGCGGGACATCACAAGAATGAATGTCCACAACCTCCTAGGGAGAAGCAGATCATGAAAGCATATGCTATCAACGCTGTTCCTTCTTCGTCGAATGCCCCAACTGCGGCGCAGAAGGAAAAAGGTGTCGTTATTCGAGGTATGCTTCTATTTAAGATGTTTTGATTGAGTTTTGTTTGACAAACCTGAGTTAGTCGATAGACCTTTTGTAGTGACGAACCCGATTGGTGGTTCGACTAGCCTCAATATGATTTGTCGTAACGTGGTCTTATCGAGTTGTGGATGTATGTTTGTTTGTAATTACTTTGTTTTGGGCTTTACTGGGTTTAGCATTATTTTGGGGAGTCGATCTACTCTAAAGGATTAGGGTGGTATTAGGTACCTACCTAGTGATGGCGATAGTAACTGGAGTCAAGGAAGCTGAGAGGTTATCGTTGTAATAAGTTTTAGTTGTCTCTGGGAGGCAAATGAGTGCTCCAGTGCTTAGTTTTTTTTGCTAGTATCACTTCACGTGGATTGTCCGAATTCGGAGGAGATGTTCCTTGGGTGCTTGTCTGATATTGGTTTAGGCCTTTGGGGCTTGTGCTTGGGGAATGTCGAGTTCGACTAGGATGGTTTGCGTGAGAGATAAGTAGTTGTTGTGACTTTCATTGGATAATATCTTGGTTTACTCGAGGAGTAATGGGCAGCTGTGACAGGATAAGACTATTCGATGGTATGGACTGCCCCGAGTTAGACTCGATAGGGTTATGAGATGACTCGAGTGGGACTCGAGAAAGATGCAAAGTAATGGATTGTTTAGGACCTTATGTTGATGTTTTTTTTGAAGACATAAGATGTATTCGTCGATCATGGAAGATGCAACGAAGATTAGGACGATTCAAGTTGGACTTGAACTCGTAAAAGAAAATAGGTGTTCGTTGATCTTGGAGATGCAACGAATAGGGAGACGACTCACGTTGGACTAGGGTCTGTAGGTAATGGATACTCAAGACTGGGTTTGAGTTTATGGGTAATACATTGACTCGAGTTGGACTCGAGAAGGCTGCAAGGAATTGGATGGGCTTGAGTTGGACTCAAGAGGGCAGCAAGATAATGGATAGACTTGGGTGGGACTCGAGTGTTTCAGGCGGACTTAAAGCATGGGTATCTGGGGACGCCCACTTACCTTGGATCCGTTGGACGTGATCTAGTTATCCTTGGAGGATAAACGTACGTTGGACGTACGGTAGTCCATTTGGAGGCAGGGCTTCCATTAGTTATTGATGTTGGTTGGACCAGACATACAGGTATCAATGTATTCGTGGCATTAGCAAGTGATAGATAGGATTTGTTTGATGGATGCTATGGTTGTTGTGTTTGTTCCTACCTTTCTTCTCTTGAGTATCACCTGTAGGATCCTGTTGAATGGAAATAGGATAAGTTCGTTGATCATGGTGATATGACGGGTGTAAGATACTTTACGTTAGGCTTGAAGTATGATGGGAATTGTGGAGTGTCCGTTGACCTTGGAGATTCAGCGGATATAGTAGCTTCAAGTTGGACTTGGACTCGAAGGTAGAGTACCTAGATTCATTGGATGAGTCTAGTTCACCTTTAGAAGGTGAACGTACGTTGGACGTGCAATACGAGTATAAGTATAGTACCTAGGTTCATTGGATGGGTCTAGTTTGCCTCAAGGAGGTGAATGTACGTTGGACGTGCAGTACGAATGTAGGAAGGACTCAAGTTGCACTTGAAAGGACATTTGGAATGTAGTTGAAAATTTGGCGTATAGGGTTGGATTACCTAAGAAGATGGCAGTAGACGAATGCCATAGTACCAGACTGGGTGCGATAGCTGATACATTTGGGTAGGAGACATGCCAGTTTAGAGGCTATTTTTCTGGAATGGAAGCAACTAGAGTATATCATGGGATATGACTTCAGACTTAAATGTGAATTGGATTCAGAAACGCTAATAAGCTTGACGATTAGATCGATCTAGATTAAGTGGATCGGTTCCAGTCAGAGGGACGATCCCAACCTGTTAGAAATTACCTCTAGGGTAGAGATGGGGAATCGATGGCGAGAGAACGACTGTACTTGGGAAATAGAGAATGACATAAGAAAGTCGTATCCAAAACTCTTTGCCTGGTAAGATTTACTTTGCAATTTAGTTATTCCGCATGCTAGGATAGACTTGTTTTGCTTGTTTTGCATGTTTGATTGTTGTTTTATGGCTGAAAGGCATGAAGAACCCTTTGTGTGTTTTGGTTAGGGAATTTCAGGGGCGAAATTTCTTAAGGAGGGGAGAATGTAACAACCCGAATTCTACGCATTGGAGAATCGTAGAATAATTATTTCTTTCTTATATGAAGTCGTATGGTCATGTTGCTTTGGGAAATGACCATTGGGGTCATTTCCCATGTTCCTGATTTTTGTCGATTTTTAAATGACTGTTTTGTCCCTAGCTGATCTTGTTTCGGCCATAACTTTTGATTGGAAAGGAGTTTTGACTTGAAACCACTTACATTGGCTTCGGATGATGGTTTACCTTTCCGTAGAGTGGTCACATATGGAAAATGGACTTACTGTTTGGGAGAAATGGTTGAAATAAGGTTTGGAAGGTGAAAAACTGCTTAGTCGGGCATGTGTACAGCGCACTATCGGCGGAAATGTCGACTGGTGCGGGGCGGGCCGTCATAATTTTAACTACGCATATATACTTAAATATATACATATGTGTATATAAACTGCTTAGGCAAGACAAAAGGAATATTGGCAACAAATGCTCAAATACTGAAAAGGAAGCTGGACTTGGCTAGGGTCAGCGGCACTAGACAAAAGGCGAAACTTGTAACACGGGTGCTTGTGGCGGCTGAATAGTGCTAACTGGAGCGGTGGAAGAAGGTGCATGCAAAAGACAAAGGGGACAAGTTGAGATGAGAGGCAAAGTGGTGTGGGTTCACTAGCTGTGGTGGTGTAGGTTGTCTATACCGACGGTGTAGGTGGTGAATGGAGGAGTACAGTGGAAGGTGAACATGGAGGAAGAGACAACGGAGAGGACCGAGAAGTGAGCGGAGCTAGGTGGTGTTAGGTGGTGGATTATCTGACAAGGTAGCAGATGGCAGTTGCTGGTTCCATGGAGGTGGCATGAGGCTGTTAAGTGGGAAAGGTGGTGACAGTTTAATGGGGAGAGGAGACACGGGTGGAACCTAGAAATAAGGTGGCGCATCAAGTGGGAGCAACCAAAAGAACCTGATGTTATATTTAGGAGAGAGATGGTTGAGGGTGGAGTGGACGTTCAGGGTGCTTGAGCGAGGTAGGGGCGCAGTTGAGGAAAGTGGGCCATGCATTTGTGAAGTATCAAGTATTAAAAATGGCCAACTATCTGAGTGAGGACTACAAAAGGAAAGACAGTGACTGAGCGTTGCTTCAGAGTTGGTTGCTTGGGGAAGGCGCTACAGTTTGGAGTGGGGAAACAATGGTTCTTGTGTGAGAGGAAGGGAATAGGTGTCTCAACGCGGTCTGGGTGACAGCTTGAAAAGGAAAGAGTGGTGAATTCAAGAGAGAGGAGTGCTTGCGGGGGAGTATAAGAGGAGGTGGCCGACGATTTGTGCTGGAGAAGTGGTGGTGGAGATTAAAGAGGATGTCGAGTGGTTTGCTTGGAGTGAAGGCGTGCGATACAGGAGATCATAAGGGGGAGGAAGCTTGTAAGTGGGATGCACGACTGATAAGAGAAGAAGGACAAGATGTGGAATTGTGTAAAGGAGGAAAAAAAAAGTTTTGTTTAAGAACAGAAGTTGGAGCTTTATTTTATAACGGAGGAAAGGGGGACAGGAATCAGATGAGGGGAGAACACGTGGTACCGCTTCACGTTGTTGTAATTATTTTAGTTTTGTCCAGCTTTGGATTCTTTGTTCATGTACTGTTCAAAATCCTTGGGGTACTGTTACAAAATCCTTGAATTGATATGGTATTATTTTTTTCAGATTTTATCAGATATTATTGCCTCCATACCTCTCTTAGAGCAGGAAAACTTGGTTCACTTCATATGACTGGTGCGCGAACGCTTCTCCAAAAAGTGAACTGACAAATGATGTTCTTTTAAAACGTTATAATTAACCGTTGTGAACCATAAATCAAACTTCAATGGTAACGCCAAAAATGCGAATTTTATTTCCCAATTTATTTCTTGTTTTAATCGCATTAATTGTGTTATAAATAGTATTGTCTTAGTGTTTTGTTTGGACAAAATTAATCGCTATTCAGATTAAAACTTATATTGAGAAATTTGTTTATACTTAATGGTTCAACTTGAAATAAATCAGTCTTACCGATATTTTACTAATAGATTCTTTGTTCAGCATAAATTATTCCTTAGTTAAATTATAGAATTTGTTTTCAAGTTGATTCTACTTTCATCGTTTCATTCCAACCCAAAATTTTGTAATAACGTAATTCTGGCGAAATGTTTACCTTGCTTATATTTACAAATGCAATGCTATGTTTTTAAAATAAAAGCCAACGTTCATAGTTGAACTTCAACATAATCATACATACATACATACATATATATATATATCTTCTGTAAACCCAATTACAAGGTAAAAATAATTAAATTAATAACGGTAATAAATTTTGTTTCTTATAATATTAATATTAAAACAAAATGCTAAATATTCAAACCGATAAGTAAATCTCATTAAACATTTATGAATTTACAAAAGGGTTCCCACACATTGTTCAAAATAGACAAATTCAAAATATAAATATTTAACTTATGTTGAATTTATATTTAAATTATATTTATTTATTTGTTTTTATTTTTCGTCAAAATTTGTAGGCCGTTATAGTGGCCATACAATTTTAGTCACACATCGAATATCAAGATACATTGCGGATTGTGATCATGGTAATGAAGCAATTGTTGTTCTTGGCACAACATTTAGGAATTTCAAAAAAAATTGATGATTGTGATACACCAAAAAGTTGATGGATGAAGGTTTGGTCTGACTTCTCTTTACTAGCTACGACATAATCGAATAATGACATGCTTGATTTCTTATCTGAGATCAAACACACATATATTAATCTGTGTTCGAATATCTCAAATGATGAATTTTAACTAATGAGGAAACTACTGCAAAGCAATTCTTGCTCTAATACCATATAAAGATTTGATGATAGTGTGTATATTGTGTTTGTAGAATGATTTGATAAACTAAGGTTGCTGAATGAAGCTGTAATCCATCGAACAATACAAGTATTTTTGTACGAGTATTTATATTACAACTGTAAACTTGGGTTATCACTACACGCCTATATACTAAGTGTTACATAATGATATCCAAAAGTAAATGAGTATTTACATGTATTCTCCTAATATTATTATCCATTTTGATCAAGGAAGATAAAAACTTCACTATTTTCACCGACAGTTCAGGTCAGATTAAGACAAGGATATGGGTCATGCATGGGATTGAAAATCTAAACATGCATGGGTTGTAATTTAACTAGTAACAAAACTTGCATGGGTGATACGCATGGGTTTGAAAAACTTCATTTTTTTCACCGAAAGTTCAGGTTAGATAAAAACTTCATTGTTTTCATCGACACTTCACTGTTTTCTTCTAATATTATTATTAATATTATTCTTACATGGTTTCGAAAAGCTAAACATGCATGGGTTGTAATTTAACTAATAACAAAAAACAAGGATATGGGTCACATTAAGACATCTAATCTAAAAAATTCAGCTCAGATTAAACTCAAATATTTGTACCTATATACAAGTCCACATATCATCCCTCAAATCGTTATCGACTTTCCTCCATCCGCTAATGGTAAAAGGCACCATCTCCCTTGCTAGAGTACAAAATATGATGACAAATGTTTGGAATTAGTACCTATGGCTTATCCTCGTTCATTAAATTTAACTTCCAGCTTCTCATCCAGAGCATAACAAGCGATTTCAACATTGTTCTTCCTCTCTTTTTTCTAGGTTTCGTCAATGTATGATGACCTTCACTAGAATTCGATTGAAGTTGGCTTGGAGTGGTATCTGATGTGTTTGAAGTTTGCTGGAAGTGTATTTGACGGACAAGGGGCTGTACTGGGTTTGTAATGTCGAAGGGGCTGTTACTGGAAGGAGGGGGCTGCATCTAGTTTGTAGTATCGATAGGGATGTTACTTGAAAGTGGAGGAGCTGCTTCTGTTTTGTAGTGTGGCCAAGGTTGCTTCCGGTTTGGCCAGTGGGGCGTATTGGGTATTCAACATGCTTTCGAGGAGATCTTCTTATAGCACTATTTAAATTCTGAAGCGAATGAGCAATTTCAAGATTGTTACCTCAATTATCCAAATTAATATATTTCATATTTATTCTAACAAATATCTGTAGTATATTTAGAATCTTCTTTGTATGATTCTCTAGGATATCTTTTCATGGTTCCTTTAATATCTATGTCTATTTGCAATAGTTATATTCGGGTTCCCTTAGCACCACACTTTTGGTTATAATATTCAATCGGTATCCAACACTAAATTCAAAGTGATAAGCTTGTTCATTTTGGTTAATTTTTTTTATTACTCTGATATATATATATATATATATATATATATATATATATATAATACTGTTGATAACTTTTATAACAATTTTCGTCGACATTGTCATCTAAAAGAGGCAAAGATGAACGCAAATCGCTATTGTGTGTTCAAGTTGCACTAAATGTATATGTTTCAAAAGTAGAAGATCTTCCTTTTTTTTTAACTTTTATATAAGATGCAGTCCAACAAAAGAACTAAACGCATAACTTCTAATTTAGTCGGACAAAAGATTCCAAAATAGTATTTAATAAACACGCAAGAAAAGTGCAGCATATATGCCTTGGATTTTTTTATTATTTGACTATTGCTTTTTTCAAAAAGCAAATCATATCCTATTTATTGCTGACTATAACCCTATAAGGCGTTTCGTCTTGGCGATCCAATGAATTTACAGCAAGGAAGAAATATGGAGTGGTTAACGAATACCCGACAAGTATTTGCTCAATATGCTGTTCTTTTACCGGAATAATTCTATCTAAGTCTAATTAAATTACTCATCTAAGAACTAATCGAGACTATATTAATTTTTCTTATATCAGTTTTATTTGACATTTCTAAATTTATTCACTCGTTTCCAAATGAAAACTTGAGACAGACTATAGTTTTTGACAATAAGCCTTACATAATTAAATTTTAGTGGATAAAATTTATTTAATTATTCATTTATTATTATTTCCCCCTTCATCTGACAGTGGGTTACAATGGATAATATAAAAAAGTATGCAAGTGGTATAAACAACATCACTTGTATTAGCAGTCCAAATATTTAAGAGGATTCGGATTGGATTTACCATCAAATTTTAAGGAGATCTCCGGCATGGATTGCCAAACTCAGTGTAAAAAAAATGTTTGATTAGCAGTCCAAATATTTATCTTTATGATCAAACTTGGATATCCTCGTAAGAGTACCATAGATTTTGCGTCGTAATTACATGACACATAGTTCAATATTGCATCTCATGACACATAGTTCAATGTTGCGTTGTAATTACATGACACATAGGTTACTATAATCAATATGATATAACATGTCATATTGGAGCTATAAAGAATTTGATTTTATTTGAACAAAAGGTTGTAGTAAAATATGGGAAAATAAAATAATATTGACATTAAAAAATTGTATTTGTTAAGATCCAGAAAAAGGAAGGAGTAAAATAAAGATAGGAAGAAGAGATGCAAGCAATGTTTCAAATCTCGCAAATATCCCCCGAGATCTCCTCCGAGATCTCGTTTTGGGGTCCTTCCGAAACGAAATGGCAAGTATCACTCTACATCTCCTTTTGAATATATCACTCGAGATATTGCAATATCGAATGATATATCGACCGAGACGAAATACTAGAATATCGTCCGAGATCTTAGTTTTTTTGGTTAAATTTTAAATATGTGCATGAACTAGAACAATAATTCTAATTTAATGTTTTGTGTCTAACAATATTTCGGCTTTAAGCATATTATGATTTAGAGTATGAATGATCTATCACAAAATAAAGAATAATAAAGTTATTTTGCAATTCAAGTTTAAGTTACTATGTTTTTAATAACATTCATAAAAATCATTTTGTAAAAAGTATCATTTTTTGACATATCATGTACCCCGAGATTGTTCCGATATGAACTTTCAGACCCGAGGTGGAAATCCGAGATGAACTTCTGAGTTAGACTCATCTCGTTCGAGATCTCCCCCGATACGAGATCAAGTCTATGAAATCCCCAAGACGAAACACGACCGATGTCCGAGATTTAAAACTTTGGATGCAAGTTTAAGAACAAAATTCATGGGAGGTCTTATTTGTTGAAATTGATGATTCAAATATTTGTAGAGAAGGAAAGAAATTAGATTGATTGTCAATCAATTAATTGGCTCGTATACGGAAAGATATAAGAGGAAGTTTTCTTTTTGAAAGAAACATAACAGGCCAATCAATCAATTAATAAAGAATCAATTTACTCAGGGAAAGAGACTGAGACCGTGATTGCGCCAACTATTTATACTCCAATCAAACCAAGGAAGATTATATTTATTTTTCTTCATGTCCAAGTAATCTAGAAACTTCTCTTCTTTATCTCCTAAAAATCCCTCTATATAAGTATGGGTCATGTTATTGTATGAATGCAAGCAATCCATCATTAATCTTCTCTCTATTGTAGTCTTATGTACTCATTTCATCATTGAGAAATAAAAAAATTGTTAGGTCCGTGGACGTAGGCAAAGCCGAACCACGTTAAATTGGTGTGTTCTTTCCTCTATTTTTTGTTTTTGTTCTCTCTATAATTTGTGCCACTTAATTTTATTTTATTTTTGGCATTGTTGAAATAGTTGACAGACTAGATCATTGGGTTTATTCGTTTTCCACTGCCCAAAATCTATGATTTTGCACTGCATATTGGTATCGGAGCGAGGTTATCCTGTTCAAATACTTTTTCAACCATGTCGAATTCCGCAAAGAATAACAGTGATAGAAGCGCTACAAATCATGGAGTTGCTAGATTTGATGGAAAGGGAGATTTTGGCACATTGATGTTAGAGGTTTCTTTCTTATGCTTGAGGAAGAATGAAGAAAGATCAAATTATTGAAGGTGGGTACTTCGAATAATCCTTCAGATATGATGACCAAGTCACTTCCAAAGGACAAGTTTGAGCATTGCTCAAACTTTATCAGTTTGCTTCCTGTTACTTGACCACCATGGGGCGGGCCCAACAACTTCTATGTTGATTGTTGAAGATGGGATGATGAAGAAAGATTGTCATATTTGAATCCAAGTGGTGTGTTGAAATTGGAAATTCAAATATTTGTAGAGAAGGAAAGAAATTGATTGATTGTCAATCAATTAATTGGCCCGTATATGGAAAGATATAAGAGCAAGTTTTCTTTTTGGAAAAAAAAATAACAGGCCAATCAATCAATTAATAAAGAATCAATTTATTCAGGGAAAGAGATTAAGACCATGATTGTGCCAACCATTTATGCTCCAATCAAATTAAGGAAGATATTATATTTATTTTTCTTCATTTCCAAGTAATCTAGAAACTTCTTTTTTTATCTCCAATAAATCCCTCAATATAAATAGGGGTCATGTTATTATATGAATGCAAACAATCCACCATTAATCTTCTCTCTATTGTAATCTTAGGTACTCATTTCTTCATTGAGAAATAAAAAAAATTGTTGGGTCCATGGACATAGGCAAAGCCGAACCACATTAAATTTGTGTGTTCTTTCCTCTATTTTCTGTTTTTCTTCTCTCTATAATTTGTGCCACTTGATTTTATTTTATTTTTGGCATTGTTGAAATAGTTGACAAATTAATCATTGGGTTTATTCATTTTCCGCTGCCAAATCTTTAATTTTGCACTACAATTTTATGTTGATCAGGTCCTTTTATGAGTTTTGTGAAGTTTTTTGGCTCCGCACAAATGTATGATCTTTTTTGTCAATATATTACTGTACTTGACTTGTTTCTTTGTGTGATATACTAGTCATTATATTACCTCAACACATCGTGCTAAAAGGAAAAAAATAAGGCTAAAGTAAAAAAGCAAGTGGTAAAATTGTATATGTAACTTGAACACCTCTCCTTCATGAAGCACCATCTTCCTCGTCGATAATACAAAATCAATCTTCTTCTGCTATGTGGTCGACCTATAAAGAAACATAATGATTTACAAAGGATGAGAATATCACACTAAATACAACATTACTTTGTAACAACCATGTACAAAATAAAATAGACATGCAAAGATCACGTACGATAGAAAATAAAATTATTTTGATACATGCTAAGATGTAAATCTTAGATCAGATTATTTTTTTATCATCTAACAACACTTTTATGGTATACATGAACATACAGAAAATAAAAAATCAATAAAATATGCTTATAACATACCAAAATACCATTACAACCCTCCTTTATGTATTTTTCATCCCCATTATCTATGTCCCTATACTAAGTTGTTACTGATCCAATGGTTTACTGGTTGATTCTTCATCTTTTTTGTACTTTTCCAATTGATGAAACCCTCTAGAGGGTGCTCTCAACACTACATACCAATTTGAAGAGCTACCTTCTCTAGAGAAGAAAACTTGAACCGCTTGTGTTACTAAGATAAATGGGTCGCTTGCAAACTGATTTTGAAACTGATGCAAATTGACCAATGTAAATCCATCTTCAACTTTGACTCCATGATACATATTTTCCCATTCACATTTAAACAAGGCAACTCGAAATTGAAGATAATCCAATAAGAAAATCTCACGCAAGACCCCATAATATATTACTTTTTCAATAGACCCATCTACATAAACAGTACTTGCCTCAATGGAAACACCACTATTTTGTGTAGCATTCTCAAAGTCTTTCATATGAAAATGTGGACCATTAACAATACAGCCAGAATAAAAAATTATTTGCGAACGAGGTCCGTACGATAGCCATTTGATTATGTTACTGACATTGGTTATACGTCTATCATCTCTAACCTGGACAAGTACAATATATTAAATAAATATTTATGTTGATCTATTCCTTTCAACATTAATACTTTTTAAAGAAATAAATATCAACCTTTTTTTCAAACCAAAAACTAAAAGTCTCCGACTGCAATTTTGACAGCTCCAAAGCGTCTCGTGTATGATGAGGATGCAAACATTTTAGCTCCTCTTTGTGCATTCTGCAGACATAAATGTAATTAAGGATATAATTTATTTTGTAGATTATAGTTAAGTTGGACTTATACTTATTCTATATATTGCTCTACTTCTTCCGTATTAAACAAAACATATCGATGAGCAGCACTAATCACTTCCTCGTCGTCTGTAATAGGTTTTCCTTTGGAAATAGGATGCCCCTCAAGTATAAAATTATTTTGTTCCACTTCATTTTGGTTTTTCCTCTCTCCAATCTGTAATGCATCTTTAATATATCCAAAACAATATTTCATACATTCTTCGGCAACATAGCGCTCAGCAATGCACCCTTCAGGCCATGCTTGATTTTTAACATACCCTTTTAATATTTTCATATACCTATAACCAAAATGCATAAACAAGTTACTTCCATAACTATATATACTTTTAACCATTAAGTATTTATAATAAATAATACTTCTCAAATGGATACATCCATCGATATTGGACGGGCCCACAAATTCTTGCTTCTTTCTTTAAATGTATTGTTAAGTGAGTTATGATATCGAAAAAGGGAGGGGGAAGAACTTCTCTGGATCACATAGTGTTAATAAAACTTGGTACTCCATTAATTCTAGTTTATCCTTATCAAGCACTCTTTGGCATATGTCATTATAAAATGAACTAGTCATAGTAGTGCATTCCTAATCCTTGTAGGTAGAAGTCCTCTTAATGCAACAGACAATAGTTGCTGCATCAAAACATGGTAATCATGAGACTTAAGGTTTGAAATCTTGTCTTCTTTTGCAAAACATTTTCCAATATTTGAGCTACATCCATTAGGCACTTTCAAGTTCTTCATTCTACTATAAAATATCTCTTTTTCTTGATCAGATAAGGTGCACGGTGCGGCTGGGAGCAATACTTTTTTTTCCAATGTCTATAGGATGCAATTTTTTTCTAATTCCCATTGCTTCTAGATCTTGGAATGATTTGAGACCATCTTTTAATTTTCCTTTGATATCAAGCAATGTACCAATAATACTTTCACCAATATTTTTCTCAATATGCATCACCTCTGGATTATGTAGCAAATGAAGTGCATAAAATTGACAAAACACAAATAATTAAGTACTAAGTAGCAAACATGTATAGAAAACAAAAAGCATTGTTTCTAGTTAAATTTTACCTTCCAATAAGGAAAGTCAAAGAAAATGGACCTCTTCTTAAATATTTTACATCATTTTTTCATCATAGTTTTCCCTTTCCTTTTCCTTCCACCTTTCTCTTCCTCTCTTAAATCCCCCCTCCCCCCAAATCATTAGTAATATCTTGAACATCATCAAAGATTTTAACACCAGTTTGTATCTGGGGCCTTTGTCCATTCTATATGGTTCCATCAAATAAGTTCTTCTATTGACGATACTCATGGTTTGGTTCAAGAATCATCTATGACCCATGTATGCACACTTTTTATTAAATGGTAGCCATTCTGAGCAGGTATTTACACCACAAATAGGACATTCTCTCTTACCATTTACCGTGCAACCAGCTAAATTTCCATAAGTTGAAAAATCATTGGTTTTCCACATAAGAATAGCATGTAATCTAAATTCACTACGATTGTAAGCATCGTACACATTCACCACTTTATCCCAATTTTTTTTAAATCTTCAACAAGTGGTTGTAAGTATACATCAATGTCATTTCCCGGTTGTCGTGGCCCAGGAATTAATAAAGATAGCATCATATTATCTTTTTGCATACAAAGCCACAGAGGATAGTTGTAAGCAACAAGAAACACTGGCCACCAACTAAATCCACAATTCCAATCACCAAGAGGATTAAAGCCATCAGATGCAAGACCAAGCCTTAAATTTCATGGATTGGAAGCAAAAGAAAGATACATACTATCAATCGTAGCCCACTGAGAAGAATCCACTGGATGACGTAATTTACCATCTTCACTCTTTTGACTGTTGTGCCGTCTTAGTTGTTCTGATCTTTCTGGAGATGCAAACATTCTTTTCAATCTTGGTATCAGTAGGAAGTATCTCAAAACCTTCATAAGTATTTTCGTTTGCTTCCCATCTTTGGTAGTCTTTTTTTTTCCAGCGAGACTTACCACACTTAGGACAAAAATCACTATTTGCAAGCTCTTTTCTAAATAAACAACAATCATTTACACATGCATTTATCTGCTTATAGCCTAAACCAAATGACTTGAGCAACTTCTTTGTTGCATATGTAGAATCGGGAAGCACATTTTCTTTAGGCAACATATCCTTAAGAAGTTTAAGAAGCTCTGTAAAAGTTGTGTCTGATATACCATTTCGCGCTTTGTGCTTGAAAAGAAGTACTGTAGCTGACAACTTTTTGTGGCTTGCACCGCCAGGACACAAAGGAATTTCGACGTTCCCCATCATTTCCTTAATACCTTCCCCATATCTTTCTTCAACATTGGCTTCTACCTCCTCATCATAGATTTGCGCATCAACATACAATCTATAAGTATCGGTCTCACTTTTATTTTGTGATGGTCATTTTTGTCCATGAAAAATCCATACATCATAGGTTGGGTCCATTCCGAAACAAATCAAGTGTGGCACAGCATCCCTTGGTGTTTGCCAAATTAGATTCCTGAAATTACGATATGGGCATCTAATTTTTTCGGGATTTCCTTCACTCGCAGCATGCCTATATACAAAATTTTCAATAGCTTGCTTATATTCGCTTGTCATTCTACAAAACAAAAAATGTATTAAAAATCATTCTTAAATACTTATAGTGTGATGCTAGGAACCTCGTTTTCTTCTTGCTAATACCATAAATTTTTTATACTACATGCTCCCTAACACCAAACTTATTCTTAAATACTTATATTTATTTATAATGGTTAGGAAATACATAAAATTTATTGTGCTTATTATTTTTATTCGTGGTATTAGTAAGAGGAAAATGATGTGCCCTTAGCATCACACTACTTATAACTATGGAAATAATAGCCAAAATGGGGAAACCTTGGTAGATTGACCCATGCTTTATCCATCTTGGTAAAACACCTCTAAGTTTCAGGCCTACTGAAAAGAATTTGTGCCTGCGATGTTATTCAAATCTATTTTATCAGATTTATGCCTGCGATGTTATTCAAATCTATTGTATCAGATTTGTGCATGCGATGTTATTCAAATCTATTTTATCAGATTTGTGCCCGCGATGTTATTCAAATCTATTTTATCAGATTTGTGCCCGTGATGTTATTCAAATCTATTTTATCAGATTTGTGCTTGCGATGTTATTCAAATCTATTTTATTAGATTTGTACCTACGCTATTCAAATCTATTTTATCAGATTTGTGCCTGCAATGTTATTCAAATCTAATCTATCAGAATTATGCCTGCAATGTAATTTTTTCCAGATCTATACTTCTCTTATGTTCCTGATATTGCTATTATCAAATCTAGTGTCGTATGGCTATATTATGACTAATCTTTTATGTTTCCTCTTCTTTCCCTTTTATTATGGATCTAGGTTGTCTCGAACCTAGATGAAATCTTGTTATATATACGATTGGAATGCGGGGGAATTGGGCCTAATCTATTTTGTGTACTATTAGGCATAACTTGTAATTGAGATTTGGGCGTAACTTGTAATTGAGATTTGGGCATAACTTGTAATTGAGATTTGGGTATAACTTGTAATTGATATTGGGGCATTATTATCATTATAACTGCAAGTTTGGGTTAATTGGCATATAAATCAAGTTTTGGGGCATAATTGTTATTGTTGCGAACTTGGGGTAAATTGAAATATTAAATCTAGATTGGGCGTAAACTATAAATTAGGATATTAATCTAGATTGAGCATAACTATTGGTTGGGACGCCAAGCATAATGTATATTGTGATTTTGGGGCATGACTATTACTGCGAATTTGGGAAGATTGGGTGTAACCTATTTTGAGTAATAACTTGAATTTGAATTTGTGGGGTATAACTTGCAATTAGCTTTGTTAGGGTATAACTTGAGAATTAGAACATGACTAGTTTTGTGAATTTGGGATGATTAGCATATAAAATCTAGACTTGGACATATATGGTAAATATGCTAAAAGATAAACATGCCTAACCCGAGGTTAGATTGAGTTGTGGTGTAAAACTGCTCGGAACCGCCCGGCACATCCAGTAACCACAACAACACCTATCTAATGTGAGAGGTTAGTGCATCATGCCCAAGAAAAACCCGAGGTTAGATTGAGTTATGGTGTAAAACTGCCCGGAACCGCCTGGCAAGTCTAGTATCTGCAACAACACAAATCTAATGTGAGAGGTAGGTGCATTAATAAATCAATTAATGCTAATGAACAGGACATGTTAAGAATGGTAGGGTTAAGTTAACTAAGGCAACACTTAACCAATATATAACATGATGTGTGATAGGGTTAACTAACACAAGAGGGCAACAATTAACCAATATAACATGATGAACGAGTGGGGTTAAGTTAATAGAAAACACTTAACCAATACAACATGATGTGTGGGTGGGTTAAGTTAACATGTATGGAAAACACTTAACCAATATTACATGAACGAAGCGGATAGGGTTAAGGCAAGCTTAACCAATAATACGTATTGACTTGATCTGTGGGAGGGTTAAGTAAATCTCGTGTAGGTGGTTAATATTTGTATATATAGGCCCATAAACTTAACCAGTAGGAAACCCTAGTAACGGGGACCCATTTCAGCAGTAACCCACATAGATGTGTCATGGTACCCTGAACTAGGCAGGTGGGGCATAATTACTGGGCTGATTATAAGCAGTCAAAATAGCGGCAGGGGGTACATCAGTGTAGATTCCGACGGTTCACGAGCGTGCACGTACTCCGGAGTGGGAAAAAGCAGGCACTGGGTACTAGTAGTTACACACTGTGCATCTTGAATCGTGTCGGGTTGCTATCATAAGGATTGATACTCTTTATGGTGGGACCAGCACAGGGTATCTACATGTAAGAGAGGGCTGATTGACACAGACACAAGGAAAATTAATATGAGTAAGGAGCCGATCGATAGGGTAGTAAGGGTACATCTAACATCTTCATGGCAATTAGGCTGGTTGAGGTAAGATCCTCATACTAGATGTACACCTGAAGGCTGCCACAATTTTGTGGTTGGGATCACCTTATTATATAACACATGATACTAGTTGGGATACTAGTAGGAAATACGAACCATTCTATAAAATACACTAGTTAGTTGGTGCAGAAATATAAAAATCAGAGTAACAGGGTAGTAGCGAAGCAGAGAAAGAGTAGAAGCGCATTTGGTTTATCTTGCCTTATCATATCTTATGCTTATCTTATGTTATCTTGTTATCCTTGTTATCACGGTATTGTCTTATATTCAGTTTATTCATGTCATGTTACTTTTACCTGTTTACATACTGAAAATCACTGGACTTACCAGGCTTTATGTCTGACCCGTTTTCTTTCGTCTTCTTTTCTTCCGTCCCCCCCCCCCCCCCGCATAGTCAGGGAGGGAATAGCTCAGCTTAGTTTGGACCATTTCTCTTTCCAAGCTTGGAGATTCTGTGATGTATGGCATGGAACCTCTTATCTTTGGCTATGGCTGTGGTTGCACTGTAATTTGGGACTTATGCTACTTTGCTATGTTTTAAGCTTCTTATATACTTGGAAGTTTTTGAATCAAGACAGAAGTTTTATGTAATACTTTTAAGTACGATTGAGTCAGTTGTTGTAAAAGCTTAACTGAACTACATTGCTTATAAAATGACTTTGTTTTCCGCTACTTTATTTGTCTGTCTTGTAATTTATTTGCATCTTTTACCTAAAACGCTCCACCGAAGTTAATGCATTCCCTTTGTGAGTGACATTAATGAACATGGGGTGTTACATTTGGTATCAGAGCTGCAGGTTACTGGATCAGATAAAAGATTTGAAAAATTATTTTCAAGACGGTTTTAAAAGAAGTTTTTTCTAAAGAAAGTTTTGTTTTAAAGGCATATTCCCCAAAGCCATATGCACTATCTTTTGATCCTCTGTTTGAATCCTTGTTTTCCTTCTTTATTGAGTCTCCGTGGCTCCTGGCTTTCTGGGAGGTAACCTCGTCGCGGCATGGTTCTGTAGGCTTGATGAGATTACGACACCTGTCAAAGGGCGAAGAAGTGCCCAGCTTCCATATAGCTGCAGTAGTTTCACCTGCGACTAATTTTCTTTTAAGCTTTGTAGGATTTTCCATGCGATGGAGGAAGCTTTCAAGAGACTTGTCAACAAGCCACACAAGGATGGAAAAGATGAGAATGGGGGAGTTTGGCTAAGGAGCACAACCCAAGGATGAGAAACTCATGGATATGGACTTGGTTCACAAAGGAGGAAATAATAGAAAAATCTAAGACAAGAGGAAGTGTCGTTATTATGGTATAACGAGTCATATAATTAAGGACAAGGGCAAGAACAAAGGACAGGATTTTCAGAAGGGCAAGTGCATGCTCTCACCGCTAGCGTACCTGAGAGAGAGGTAGTAAAGTTTCTATTGAAAAAGTCTAGTTTTTCTTTTTTCATCCTGTTAATACTCTTTTTGATTTTAGCGCTTCACATTTGTTTATATCTGCTTCCATAGTTGAGTCTCTCCACCTTAGTGCTTGTATAGTAGAAGATCCCATTATTGTCTCAAATCCAATTGGTGGTTCGGCTCATTTATCTTTGGTTTATGAGGATTTGAGAATAGCTATATTAAGTATTGAGTTTAAGTTTAATGCTTATGTTTTTTTGGTTTCATGGGCTATGGGTCGATTCTAGGCATGGATTGGTTAGCTAGTAATTGTGAAAGGAGGGTAATTAGACTTTTGACTTGCCTCGAGAATACCCTGGAGATTTCATGCGATCCTAGGGGATCAATTTGCCTTAGCTACCTAGAATCACTTGATGCATCTATCGACGATTTGCGATCCGTTAGAATAGTCCATGAGTGCGCAGATGTTTTTAATCAAGTTAGGGATTTGTCCCCTAAAACGTGAGATAGACTTCCGCATATATCTAGTTGACAATGCAAAGTTAGTTGCATTACCTATACTACACATGGCTCCAAGGGAAAGGAAGGGCTCAGTAAACAAGTAAAACAGTTACTTGGGAAAGGGTTCATAAGGCGAAGTATTTCTGAATAGGGGTGCTCCAGTTGTTTTCGCTACAACGGCGGATGGTTCCCTTCGCTTGTGCATAAATTATATTTTGGTTTTCTCTAAGAGTGAGGAAGAACATGCTTTGCATCTAAGGGAAGTCTCGGATACCATCCGAGCACATCAACTCAAAGCTAAGTTCTCCAAATGTCATTTTTAGAGGAAAGAGGTGAGGTTTTTAAGACACGTGGTCTCTAAGGAAGGGATAGCAGTGGATCCTGAAAAGGTGGTGGTAATCCAAGATTGGAAGATTCCTAAGAATGCAATGGAAGTAAGAATTTTTCTAGGACTAGCGGGCTAATATAGGAAGTTCATTAAGGAATTTGCGAAGGTATTAGCCCCACTTACAAGATTGACGAAGAAGAATCTAACCTTTGCTCGGGATATTGGTTGTGATGTCGCTTTCCAACGATCAAAGAGAGCTCTTACAACGGCCCCAGTTTTGACTATTACCTTATGGTAGTAAAAAGGTTTACGGTATACACGGATGCATGCAGCATGGGACTAGGCGTCATTTTGATGTAAGAAGGAAGGGTAAGGTAGTAGCGGATGCCTTAAGAATAAAAAGGTTGACTTTAAGTTCTCTTTATGTGAAAAGGAAAAGTTCAGAATACATATCAAACCTTGATTTTAAAACCTTTAGTTAAGCTAGTAGTCGGCATCGCTAGGAGTAAGACCTATGCTTTTGAATTAAATAGGGACTTCACAAAGAAAAGTCTCTCAGACAGTTGACGCAGTGGATAAATTAAGTAGAGAAGAGACCTCTAATCACCTTAATAAATAAGCTTGCAAGAAGCCATGAGTACGCAGTTATGTTTGAGCACCGCTTATCATCGTCTGAAAGAAAGGGTGAATAGGATTTTGGAAGACCTTTTGAGGAAATGTTAGCATGACATGACAGAAGTTGTAGTGCCAAGCATACTAGAAGAAGAAAAGGTGGAACGAAAGGCAACAGTGAAATGAGTTCCAACGCATATTCTGGAAACAGAAATTAAGAAGCTACACAATCGTGAAGTTAAGACATTCAGAGCAATATGGAGTGAAGCTCAAGAAGATGCGACTTAGAAGATTGAAGACTAGATACGCGCATCATACCCTTTTTGAGGGTATATCCTTAATCTCTCTTTTTCTGCAAAGTTTATTTGCTAGTCTTTATCTTTTAAGTATATCCTCTCGGTCCTATCCTCAATCCTTAGGTTGAAGTCAATGGATGTAAACATGTGTTTGAGACGTGTTATGTTTGGTGGATGTAAGTGTTTACTAGTGGTTGCTCGTGGATGCATACACACACACTAGGCACCAGATCGGCTCCGTCACTTCCATATTTCATATGCATGAGTGAATTTTTATATATATGGATTGAAACTTGATGTGTTATCATATGGATGTTGCATTTGTATGAATTGTTAAGCACTCATGTAGAAGTTATAAAGTACGATTAGGAATAATTGCATACATGATGGACTCATAGCAGTGACATAATCCCCATTAAGGAGGTCAACTGAATCAGTAGACCGCCTGATTTTACATTAGATAAGGGCATGTACACACGCTATGCATATGATCATGAAAGCATTAGAAATCTTTTAAGAACACTGGATGCCTGTGATTGATAGTTGATTAGATGGATGTTAGGATACATTCTTCTTAACTCAGAGATTTCGGGGATGAAATCCTTTAAAGGAGGGGAGAATGTAACACCCCGTATTTTCTGTCAATATTAAAGTAACAAATTAAAGAATAATTAATTTTAAAAGTGAGAATTAAGTAAAATGGGTTACGCCATTGCATTCATCTCGGAATTCTGCTTGAGATAGAGTACGATTTTCCGTAAATCGGACTCCGTATGAGGAAGTTATGGGCCTCGTAAGATTACAAGAATTTAGAGACTTAAATAATTAGTTAACCAGCCCAGAAAAATAATTCAAAAACATTCGAAATCAGAGAAGCGGGCTGGGCGGGAAATTTCCCGCCCAGGGGTGTTGACCTTCTAAGAGGGAGTCGACATAGGTGTCAACCCCCTAAGGGGGGGTTGACATAGGGTTGACCCCCTTTAGGGGTTGACCCATTTTTGGATCCGAGCCCAAACGGGCAAAGCTGCTTCGTATGACGTGTTTTGATGCGCTGGACGGACTTGATGGCTTCTGTGGTGATCTAAAGACTCTAAAACACTCTCTACACCTATAAATTAGTGCCTAGACCTAACCTAATTCATAACAATTCCTTCTGACGCCTCTAGGCTGCTGAACTCTCAATCCTCTTAGCTGCCGCCTCTAAAAACCTAAATCATATTAGAAGATCTTCATCAACAATCAACCTTGGAGATGAATCAACATCTGCACACCTATTTTCTCCTAATCTAAGCACTGTAAGTTCAAGTTACTTTCAGATGTGAATTCTTAATTGAAATTCTTGGCACGTAATAATCTAAATCCAAACTATACCTGATTATGAGATAATCCTTTCAGATTAATCAAATCTATTTTATCAGATTTGTGCCTGCGATGTTATTCAAATCTATTTTATCAGATTTGTGCCTGCGATGTTATTCAAATCTATTTTATCAGATTTGTGTCTTCGATGTTATTCAAATCTACTTTATCAGATTTGTACCTGCGATGTTATTCAAATCTATTTTATCAAATTTGTGCATGCGATGTTATTCAAATCTAATCTATCATATTTATGCCTGCGATGTAATTTTATTCAGATCTATACTTCTTTTACGTTCCTGATATTGCTATTATCAAATCTAGTGTCGTATGGCTATTTTATGCATAATCTTTTATGTTTCCTCTTCTTCCCCTTTTATTATGGATCTAGGTTGTCTTGAACCTAGATGAAATCTTGTTATATATACGATTGGAATGCGGGGGAATTGGGCCTAATCTATTTTATGTACTATTGGGTGTAACTTGTAATTGAGATTTGGGCGTAACTTGTAATTGAGATTTGGGCATAACTTGTAATTGAGATTTGGGTATAACTTATAATTGATATTAGGGCATTATTATCATTATAACTGCAAGTTTGGGATAATTGGCATATAACTCAAGTTTTGGGGCATAATTTTTATTGTTGCGAACTTGGGGTAAATTGAAATATTAAATCTAGATTGGGCGTAAACTGTAAATTGGGATATTAATCTAGATTGAGCATAACTATTGGTTGGGACGCCAAGCATAATGTATATTGTGATTTTGGGGCACGACCATTATTGCGAATTTAGGAAGGTTGGGTGTAACCTATTTTGAGTAATAACTTGAATTTGAATTTGTGGGGCATAACTTGCAATTAGCTTTGTTAGGGTATATCTTGAGAATTGGAACATGACTAGTTTTGTGAATTTGGGATGATTAGCATATAAAATCTAGACTTGGACATGTATAGTGAATATGCTAAAAGATAAACACGCCTAACGCGAGGTTAGATTGAGTTGTGGTGTAAAACTGCCTGGAACCGCCCGGCACATCCAGTAACCACAACAACACCTATCTAATGTGATAGGTTAGTGCATCATGCCCAAGAAAAACCCGAGGTTAGGTTGAGTTGTGGTGTAAAACTGCCCGGAACCGCCCGGCACATCCAGTAACCGCAACAACACAGATCTAATGTGAGAGGTTGGTGCATTAATAAATCAATTAATGCTAATGAACATGACATGTTAAGAATGGTAGGGTTAAGTTAACTAAGGCAACACTTAACCAATATATAACATGATGTATGATAGGGTTAAGTAACACAAGAGGGCAACACTTAACCAATATAACATGATGAAAGAGTAGGGTTAAGTTAATAGAAAACACTTAACCAATACAACATGATGTTTGTGTGGGTTAAGTTAACATGAATGGAAAACACTTAACCAATATTACGTGAATGAAGTGGATAGGGTTAAGGCAAGCTTAACCAATAATACGTATTGACTTGATTCGTGGGAGGGTTAAGTACATCTCGTGTAGGTGGGTAATATATGTATATATATGCCCACAAACTTAACTAGTAGGAAACCCTAGTAACGGGGACCCATTTCAGCAATAACCCACATAGATGTATCATGGTACCCTGAACTAGGCAGGGTGGGGCACGATTACTGGGCTGATTATAAGCGGTCAAAATAGCGGCAGGGGGTACGTTAGTGTAGGTTCCGACGGTTTATGGGCGTGCACGTACTCCGGAGTAGGAAAAAGCAGGCACTGGGTACCAGTAGTTACACATTGTGCATTTTGAATCATGCCGGGTTGCTATCATAAGGATTGATACACCTTATGTGGGACCAGCATAGGGTATCTTGTGACGGCCCGCCCCGCACCAACCGGCATTTCCTCCAAAAGTGCGCTGTACACACGTCCAGTTAGCACGGAACGAGTCGTTAGAAGGAAAAAGGAAGAAGGAAATGAACTAATCAAGGAACCTATAGAGTGTCTCACAGCGCATGGAATAAAATATAATAATAACATACTTGACATAAACAGGTGAGACAGTGCATAAGCTGATAACTAAAATCAACATCCATCATCAGAGCAGCGGAAATTCAAATACAGCTTATTACAATTTTTCCAAATTTACTGTCTCTAAACAAAAGAAAGCTAAATTAGAAGATGCACCACCAATGCCCAAGCAGTGATCTTCAACAACACAGGGAGAATACTATATATATATATATTACGTGGAAGCCTCCTGCTCGTCTCCGGATCATCTACCCGTGCATCACCAGCTAACCTGTCTCTAGTCTGCTCGTGTGAGCACCCAGAGTAATAAGAGGAGACATAAAACTCTGGGTCAGACATAAAGCCTGGTATGAGCGATAAGCATCTAAACAGAATAATAGCAGGTATACTAAACCATACCTGAACCTGGACCTGCAACCAAAGAGTTAGTACCACATACCGTACAATACTCCAAGGTGCCATAATAAAGGGTGTAAGGATACGGGGGTGGGGTGTGCATGTCATAATGATAGCAAGCAAATCATCCATAGCAACCATCCTCACATCTCTCACTCAGTGCGTAAAGCGTACGATATCTACCACTTTGGAGCACTAGACAAACTGAGGTAACGACGAATCCCGACTTGTAGAAACCCTGCTATAACCAAGCTAAACATATGGAGTCATGACCAAACATTTCAATGACCCACCACATTGGTTGTAGCCCTTGGTTCTACCTATGCCATAATGGCCCTGAATCCGTCTTCGTACCTCCTACCATAGCGGTCCAAAGCAATAGACGTCGATAACTCCTTGGCACGCGTCCCGCAGCAAAGTCCAACCATGAAGCGAACTCATTGGTTCCCAACTAGACCCTGAGCTCTAACTTCCCATACTGGACTACCTTTGCATCTCGGTTTTCTGTCATCACCGGATCGGTTCGGATTCCCTCCTAGCCATCGGTTCGGTTCGGCCTTCAGCTCCCAATCATCAACGTAGTGCGATTCGTGGCATTCATCTGGTAGCGGTTCGGATCGGCTTTCCCCAAGCACACCGGTTCGGGTCACACTTTCTACTCACGAATAGTTCGGATCGTGGTCACCACACAGGGTCGGTTCGGGTCGTCTCGCACAGTCTGGATCGGATCGGATCAGCATCATCGGATCGGGTCGGAACCATCGGATCGGGTCGGCACCATCGGATCGGATCGGCACCATCGGATCGTGGCCTTCAAGCATCGATGGATCGGATCGCCCCATCGGTTCGGATCGCCCTTATCTCCTCCGATCCGGTCCGGTTCGGATGATTTCCTGCAGTTCTTCCAGCGAGCAGTTTACGCCTTTCGACGGCGTTTTTGACAAATCTAACACTTCTAATCAATCATAAAACACACCATAGAGTCATAGCAATATGTAATAGCAACCAAGAACAGCAAACAACCATTCAAATGAATCAAAATGGATCAAAAGTGGTCAAAACTCCTTATTTTCCCTTAAGCATGATTAAGTAAAACTGATCATAAGGTTAACAAAACTTCATCAAATTAAACCAAATTTCTACCAGAAGCATAAAATATTATTTTCGAATTTCTAAATATTTTTCCAGAATTTATTAGTGTATAAATTCGCTAATCTTCACTAATTACCCTTAATTACTGTAATTAGTACAAAAACTATGCAAATCACTCACCTTGGCCACAAAATAAAACACCAAATCTGAAATATTCTCTGTTTGGGTCGAATTGCTATGTATAGCAGCAGTTCCAACCTTGCTTTGTTGCTATTTGGCCTTGTTTTGATGTAGTTTAGGCTTAATCTTCACTAAAAATGTGTTTTGGAGTGGTTTTAGAGGATGGAAGCCATTACTAAGGTCCCAAGAAGGTTTGTGGCGGCTCAAAACTGAAATGAAAGTGATAACCTAACCCTAATCAGTCCTCCTATACCTCTAAACCCGAAATTCCCCTCTGGGCCTAGCTGCTAATCACCCGGTTAAGCCCAATTAAGCTGTTTTTCACCATCTGAAACTTGTTTCAGCCATATCTCCCAAACGGTGAGTCCGTTTGGCTAATGTGACCACTCTACGGAAAGAGAAACCATCATCCGGAGCCAATGGAAGTGGTTTCAGGTCAAAATTCCTTTCCAGTCAAAAGTTATGGCCAAAACAGTGCCAACTAGGGGTAAAATGGTCATTTAAAAATCGGGAAAAATCATGAACATGGGAAATGACCCCAATAGTCGTCTCCCAAAGTTACATGACCATACGACTTCGTATATGAAAGAAATAAATATTCTACGATCTCATGATGCGTAGAATGCGGGTCGTTACACTCTCCCCCCCTTAAGAAATTTCGCCCCCGAAATTCCTTAACCCAAAACATACAAAGGATCCCGCATGCCTAACAACCATATACAACAATCAAATATGCAAAACAAGCAAACAAGCCTATCCTAGCATGCGGAAAACTAAATCGAAGTCAAAATCTTACCAGGCAAAGAGTTCTGGATGTGTCTTCCTAATGTTCTCCTCTGTCTCCCAAGTACAATCATTCTCGTCCTCGCCCCACTGAACCTTGACTAGCTTCACCGCCTTCCTTCGAAGTCGCTTCATGTCGTGCTCGACAATACGGGCCGGCTTGCGGTTCCCAACCGCCTCGGGTTCTACTTCGAAGTCCTCTAACTGATCAGGTGAAATAGTCATATCTGAGTCGTGAACGAACTTCCTTAGTTGGGAAACATGAAATACGTCGTGAACTCCCGCCATCTTCTCTGGTAAGTCAATTCTGTATGCCAAATTCCCGACTAGTTCAAGAACAGGGAATGGGCCAACGAATCTTGGTGCTAACTTGCCTCTCCTGCCAAATCGTATTACGCTCTTCAACGGAGAAATCTTGACAAACACCAAGTCGCCAACGGAGAATTTTAAGTCTCTTCTCCTCTTATCAGCATAACTCTTCTGCCTATCTTGGGCAGCTTTCATTCGTTGTTGAATGATCTTGATCTTATCTGAGGTTTTCCTCACCACATCTGGTCCAAGCATAAACTTCTCGCCAGTCTCTATCCAACATGATGGTGAGTTGCACGGTCTTCCGTACAAAGCTTCAAACGGAGCCATACCGATACTGGATTGGTAGCTATTATTATATGCAAACTCTACTAGATGCAAATGGTCATCCCATGATCCACCGAAATCCAATATACATGCTCTCAAGAGATCTTCCAAAATACGGTTCACCCTCTCCGTCTGACCGTCGGTCTGAGGATGATATGCGGTACTGAGATGTAACTCTGACCCTAGAGTCTCTTGTAAGCTCTTCCAAAACCCACTAGTGAACAATGGGTCTCGGTCGCTCACAATGCTTTTAGGTACTCCATGAAATCTCACTACCCACTTCATATACAATTCTGCTAACTTAGCTGCCGTTCTGGTCGATTTGACTGGTATAAACCTTGCACTTTTAGTCAATCGATCCACAATCACCCAAATGCCATCATGTCCCGATCTAGTCCTTGGTAAACCATCGATGAAATCCATCGAGACTTGCTCCCATTTCCATTCGGGAATTTCTAATGGTTGCAACAACCCACTAGGTTTCTTTTGCTCGGCTTTAACTAGCTGGCAATTCATGCACTTGGATATAAACTTCCCAACGTCTCTTTTCATCCCTTCCCAGTAGTAAGTCTGCTTCATATCTTGATACATCTTGTTACCACCGGGGTGTATAGTTAGCTTTGAGTGATGACATTCTCTAAGCACTTCATCCCTCAATCCATTGACATTGGGTACAACAAGCTTTCCATTCCTTCTAAGCCATCTATCTCGATCAAGCCCATACTTGTTCATCTCCTCATCGATACCCATCTCTAACTTGGAGATGATTTCCAATAGGTTAGGATCGTCCCTCTGACTAGAGCCGATCCGCTCAACCAAAGTGGGTCTGATCGTCAAACTTGCTAACATTTCTGGATCCAATTCGCACTTTGGTCTGAAATCAAACCCCGCGATAAACTCCAGTTGCTTCCATTCAAGGAACATAGCCCCTAAGCTGGCATGTCTTCTACTCAATGCATCAGCCACCGCATTGCCCTTTCCCGGTGTATATGCGATGTCAAAATCATAGGAAGCTAGGAACTCTAACCATCTCTGCTGACGGAGATTTAAATCCTTCTGGGAGAATAGATACTTTAACGACTTATGATCTGTAAACAGCTCAAATCTTTCTCCCAAGAGATAGTGTCTCCACATCTTTAACGCGAACACGATCGCTGCCAATTCTAAATCATGGGTAGGGTATCTTCTCTCGTGCGGTTTCAATTGCCGACTTGCGTAAGCTACAACCCTACCGCCTTGCATCAATACAGCTCCCAGTCCGGTACCACAGGCATCCGTGTATACCGTCATCTCTTCATCCCCCTTAGGAATGACTAACACTGGTGCGCTTGTCAACTTGTCCTTTAGAATTTTGAATGCATTCTCGCACCTTTCATCCCAGACAAAAGTTTGATTCTTCTTGGTCAACTGGGTCAATGGTGCTGCTATCTTGGAGAAACCTTGGATAAACTTACGATAATATCCAGCTAATCCCAAGAAACTTCTTACATCTGTTGCATTCTTGGGCGTAGGCCAATCCTGTACCGTAGCCACCTTTGCTGGGTCCACGGCAATACCATTCTCTGATACAACATGGCCCAAGAACCTCACTTCCCTCTTCCAGAAGTGACACTTAGAAAACTTGGCTTTCAATTGGTGTTTTCTCAACACCTCCATCGCTACTCTTAGATGTTCCTTGTGTTCTTCCTCTGTCCTCGAATAGACCAAAATATCATCAACGAACACAAGGACGAACTTATTCAACTGATCTCTGAATACCCTATTCATAAGATCCACAAAATATGCTGGGGCATTGGTCAGCCCAAATGGCATAACCAACCATTCATAAAATCCAGACGGCGTTCGAAATGCCGTTTTAGCTATACTTTCAGCTTCCACTCTAAGCTGATGAAAACCTGTCGCGAGATCCAACTGAGAAAATACTCTCGCGCCACTCAACTGATCGAACAAATCATCTATCCGCGGTAGAGGATACTTGTTCTTCCTCGTCACTTTATTCAACTCGCGGTAGTCTACACACAAACGAAGGGAACCATCCGCCTTGGTAGCAAACACAACTGGTGCTCCCCATTCAGAAACACTCCTTCTAATAAATCCCTTCTTCAAAAGATCGCTGACTTGCACCTCGAGCTCTCGCTGCTCTCTTGGTGCCATACGACGAAGTGGCATCACTATAGGTCTGGCATCTTTTACCAAATCAATACGGAACTCAATCTCTTGGTGTGGTGGAAGTCCGGTCACTTCTTCGAAAACATCCGGATACTGGCCAACCACGGGCAAACCTGACAACTCACTATGCGGAATGTCGAGGGAGTTTAGAAAACTAGCCAATACCCCCTTACTGGGTAGACCACCAAACACTATCCTCCGCCCATCATCCGCTCTAGCTGTCACCAACAAGCCCTCACAGTCTACCACCACCCCGTATCTTTGGAGCCAATCTACTCCCAAAATAATGCCAAACCCAGTAAAGCCCAAAACAAAGCAATCACAAACAAACATGCATCCATGACTCGATAAGACCACATTACGACAAATCATGCTAAGGCTAGTAGAACCACCAATCGGGTTCGTCACTACTAAAGGTCTATCGACAATCTCGGGCTCCAATCCCAACCTATCTACCAGGTCACTAGATATGAAAGAACTGGAAGCTCCGGTATCAAACAAAACTCTAACAGGAACATCATAAACAGAAAGCATACCTTGAATGACGACATTCTTTCCCTTCTCCGCCGCTGTTGGGGCATTCGACGAAGAAGGAATAGCATTAAGAGCGTAGGCTTTCACCATTTGCTTTTCCTTAGGGGGTTGTGGACACTTGTCCTTGTGATGTCCCATTTGGCCACAGTTGAAGCACTTCCTATCCGCTGGCTTGGCCCGACAATTACTAGCATAATGGCCCTTCTTACCACAGCTGAAGCACTCCACATCTTGCTTATTCTTTTTCTTCTGGCCATCCTTAGTTTGGTTCTGCTTTCTTTTATTCTGGGAACCACCCTTGCCTCCACCACTTGCTTGTGGTTTTGGCTCATCTGCGGATGCAACCTCAGTCTTCGGCTTAGGGTAGAGACTCTCTGATCTTAATGCTTTCCCCACAATCGACTCAAACGTCTCATCGATGTGGTTAATAAGCCTTTCCCCTAAGTACTGATCTAACCCAGTTATGAATTTCTCATTCTTCTTCTCGGCAGTATCAATCAGAGATAACTCATACTTTGACAAAGTGTCGAATTCAGCAATGTACTCCGAGACAGCTCTGCCATTCTGCTTGAGCTCCAAGAATTTCTTAAACAGCACTGACTTCTGAGCAGCTGGAATGAACTTCTCGCTAAAGTGAGCTCTAAACTGCTCCCAAGTAATCTGATCTTCGGGAGTAGCTGCCTTTATAGCATTCCACCAATTCATTGCCCGCCCTTGCAGCTGACGGGACGCTATCTTTCTCTTCATCGCATCCTCGATACCCAAATCCTCGAAGATACGTTCGTAACTATCCAAACAATCCTGAACATCTGTGGCCGACTCCGTTCCGTGGAACGGCTTCCCACCAAGGCTAGTATAATCCTTATTCAGCTTGGCGAAGTCGACTCTTGGCGCCTGCACTATTGGACCACCACCACTTCCACCATTGGGAGCTGCCCTCCGTACATCTCTAAGCATCTCTCTCATGAGGTCAGTAAACAACGTCCTCATGTCAGCAGCATTCCCATTATTGGCTCCCCTACCAGCACCTCTAGTATCTCGGCTCATCGTCAATCTGAAAAAGGAAAAGATTAACGATTCCATAGTGGTGCTAGTGTAGTACGACTTCATCCTTATAATAGTAATAGTATATATATATATAGCCTTTAAAAACCAAAGTAATCACAAATATGCTCTCTCGTATACGTATATTATCTCTCCCTGATAACTTCCCTAGGTTAACTACGCAACCTAGAGCTCTGATACCAAGTGTGACGGCCCGCCCCGCACCAACCGGCATTTCCTCCAAAAGTGCGCTGTACACACGTCCAGTTAGCACGGAACGAGTTGTTAGAAGGAAAAAGGAAGAAGGAAATGAACTAATCAAGGAACCTGTAGAGTGTCTCACAGCGCATGGAATAAAATATAATAATAACATACTTGACATAAACAGGTGAGACAGTGCATAAGCTGATAACTAAAATCAACATCCATCATCAGAGCAGCGGAAATTCAAATACAGCTTATTACAATTTTTCCAAATTTACTGTCTCTAAACAAAAGAAAGTTAATTAGAAGATGCACCACCAATGCCCAAGCAGTGATCTTCAACAACACAGGGAGAATACTATATATATATATTAAGTGGAAGCCTCCTGCTCGTCTCCGGATCATCTACCCGTGCATCACCAGCTAACCTGTCTCTAGTCTGCTCGTGTGAGCACCCAGAGTAATAAGAGGAGACATAAAACTCTGGGTCAGACATAAAGCCTGGTATGAGCGATAAGCATCTAAACAGAATAATAGCAGGTATACTAAACCATACCTGAACCTGGACCTGCAACCAAAGAGTTAGTACCACATACCGTACAATACTCCAAGGTGCCATAATAAAGGGTGTAAGGATACGGGGGTGGGGTGTGCATGTCATAATGATAGCAAGCAAATCATCCATAGCAACCATCCTCACATCTCTCACTCAGTGCGTAAAGCGTACGATATCTACCACTTTGGAGCACTAGACAAACTGAGGTAACGACGAATCCCGACTTGTAGAAACCCTGCTATAACCAAGCTAAACATATGGAGTCATGACCAAACATTTCAATGACCCACCACATTGGTCGTAGCCCTTGGTTCTACCTATGCCATAATGGCCCTGAATCCGTCTTCGTACCTCCTACCATAGCGGTCCAAAGCTATAGACGTCGATAACTCCTTGGCACGCGTCCCGCAGCAAAGTCCAACCATGAAGCGAACTCATTGGTTCCCAACTAGACCCTGAGCTCTAACTTCCCATACTGGACTACCTTTGCATCTCGGTTTTCTGTCGTCACCGGATCGGTTCAGATTCCCTCCTAGCCATCGGTTCGGTTCGGCCTTCAGCTCCCAATCATCAACGTAGTGCGATTCGTGGCATTCATCTGGTAGCGGTTCGGATCGGCTTTCCCCAAGCACACCGGTTCGGGTCGCACTTTCTACTCACGAATAGTTCGGATCGTGGTCACCACACAGGGTCGGTTCGGGTCGTCTCGCACAGTCTGGATCGGATCGGATCGGCATCATCGGATCGGGTCGGAACCATCGGATCGGGTCGGCACCATCGGATCGGATCGGCACCATCGGATCGTGGTCTTCAAGCATCGATGGATCGGATCGCCCCATCGGTTCGGATCGCCCTTGTCTCCTCCGATCCGGTCTGGTTCGGATGATTTCCTGCAGTTCTTCCAGCGAGCAGTTTACGCCTTTCGACGGCGTTTTTGACAAATCTAACACTTCTAATCAATCATAAAACACACCATAGAGTCATAGCAATATGTAATAGCAACCAAGAACAGCAAACAACCATTCAAATGAATCAAAATGGATCAAAAGTGGTCAAAACTCCTTATTTTCCCTTAAGCATGATTAAGTAAAACTGATCATAAGGTTAACAAAACTTCATCAAATTAAACCAAATTTCTACCAGAAGCATAAAATATTATTTTCGAATTTCTAAATATTTTTCCAGAATTTATTAGTGTATAAATTCGCTAATCTTCACTAATTACCCTTAATTACTGTAATTAGTACAAAAACTATGCAAATCACTCACCTTGGCCACAAAATAAAACACCAAATCTGAAATATTCTCTGTTTGGGTCGAATTCCTATGTATAGCAGCAGCTCCAACCTTGCTTTGTTGCTATTTGGCCTTGTTTTGATGTAGTTTAGGCTTAATCTTCACTAAAAATGTGTTTTGGAGTGGTTTTAGAGGATGGAAGCCATTACTAAGGTCTCAAGAAGGTTTGTGGCGGCTCAAAACTGAAATGAAAGTGATAACCTAACCCTAATCAGTCCTCCTATACCTCTAAACCCGAAATTCCCCTCTGGGCCTAGCTGCTAATCACCCGGTTAAACCCAATTAAGCTGTTTTTCACCATCTGAAACTTGTTTCAGCCATATCTCCCAAACGGTGAGTCCGTTTGGCTAATGTGACCACTCTACGGAAAGAGAAACCATCATCCGGAGCCAATGGAAGTGGTTTCAGGTCAAAATTCCTTTCCAGTCAAAAGTTATGGCCAAAACAGTGCCAACTAAGGGTAAAATGGTCATTTAAAAATCGGGAAAAATCATGAACATGGGAAATGACCCCAATAGTCGTCTCCCAAAGTTACATGACCATACGACTTCGTATGTGAAAGAAATAAATATTCTACGATCTCATGATGCGTAGAATGCGGGTCGTTACATATCTACACGCAAGAGAGGGCCGATTGACATAGACACAAGGAAAATTAATATGAGTAAGGAGCCGATCGATAGGGTAGTAAGGGTACATCTTACATTTCCATGGCAATTAGGCTGGTTGAGGTAAGATCCTCATACTAGATGTACACCTGAAGGCTACCACAATTTCGGGGTTGGGATCACCTTATTATATAACACAAGATACTAGTTGGGACGCTAGTAGGGAATACGAACCATTCTATAAAAGACACTAGTTAGGATACTAGTTAGTTGGCGCAGAGATATAAAAATCAGAATAACAGGGTAGTAGCGAAACAGAGAAAGAGTAGAAGTGCATTCGGTTAATCTTGTCTTATCATATCTTATGCTAATCTTATGTTATCTTGTTATCCTTGTTATCACGGTATTGTCTTATATTCAGTTTATTCATGTCATGTTACTTTTACCTGTTTACATACTGAAAGTCACTGGACTTACTAGGCTTTATGTCTGACCCGTTTTCTTTCGACTTCTTTTCTACCGTTTCCCCCTCCCCTTCCCCCAGGTAGTCAGGGAGGGAATAGCTCAGCTTAGTTAGGACCGTTTCTCTTTTAGAGCTTGGAGATTCTGTGATGTATGGCTTGGAACCTCTTATCTTTGGCTATGGCTATGGTTGCACTTTAATTTGGGGACTTATGCTACTTTGCTATGTTTTGTGCTTCTTATATACTTGGAAGTTTTTGAATCAAGGCAGAAGTTTTATGTAATACTTTTAAGTATGATTGAGTCAATTGTTGTAAAAGCTTGATTGAACTACATTGCTTATAAAATGACTTTGTTTTCCACTGCTTTATTTGTCTATCTTGTAATTTATCTGCATCTTTTACCTAAAATGTTCCACCATAGTTAATGCATTCCCTTTGTGAGTAACATTAATGAACGTGGGGTGTTACAAAAGCTAACTTGACAAATTAAATTAATTAAACACTATTAGCACCCCCAAATAGTGCAACACCTTTATCGTCCTTCTAATTTGCCCTAAATGGAGTGCGTAACAGGTTCCATGAAGTTGTAGACAGAGTCATTGTCAAAATAATGACTCATGCTTTTATTTTCCCTATCTCTTTTTTGGGGGGCTTTCTTGGTTAACCAAATTCGCCATATTGCTTAAGAAGATACAAACAAGACATCTAGTAATTGACCACTTTAAATGCATGTACATTTCTAGAGGTTTAGTTTTTGGTCCAAATATGAGAAGTCCATGAACTCTAGCTAAAGTAACAACAAAAAAAATGATAATCTTTATAGACTGTAAAGTTATGTGATGTAAAACGTGCATGAGCTAGATATATACCTACATGTTGTATCTCTAAGATAATATAAGCATGTGGATTGTGGAACCTAGTGTTCTAGACTTCTAATTGATTCCCTTTTAATCCAAAGAGGACTAATCAAGGCAGTTTTAAAAGGCATTAGAACCATTGGATAGTACCTGGACGGTTATACTCCCCCACTTAGAACTCAATTGTCAAACATATATGCACAAGTGGCTCTTACCTTCGTTGCACTTTCATAATTATGTCTTATATTATATAATTGCCTCCATCTAGTCATGCTTATGACACAATCTCCTTTATTTAATTTCCATTAAAGCTACACCAAAACCACACCTGCAGCATGAAAACTAACAAAACATCCATATCAACATAGTAAACATGCAATTGAATGATGAACGAAATTGCAATGAAGGTAAGAGCCAAAAACTTTATCAAAAGCGTGGACAAATCAACGCAAAAATAATCAGTGAGATTATAACAACATAGATAAAGGATTTTGCTACACCTGAATAAATCAAGGATTTTGCTACAGTAACCTTAAATATGTAATTGAACGATGAACGAAAATTTATCAGCGAGAGAATTGAGCGAGGCAAGATACGTAGCGGACGATGGAAATGGAGACAGTGATGAGCAGTGCTGCTAGAGAAAGAGTGATTTCGATTGAAAGAAATCGAGCAGTTGCAATGTGAAAGGAGAAGAGATCGTTATGGCGACCTGAAAAGCGAATTGGAAATTAGGTTTCGGCGGAATAATTGAAAAAGGGGAGAGCGAAATCAAAAGGTTGATGGAAATTATATCAAAAGCACCATGATAAAAAATGCGACATTGGATACTGATCGAAATTGTTGTTGTTAACTGCCTAAACAAAATGAAACGTTGCATTGTGCATTTTAATCTCATTTACTGCCTAAAACAAAGTGAAACGTTGTACTTTGCGTTTTAATCTCATTTTGCAAGCATTTGTCAGTATATATCCACTATCCTCATGCATGATTGTCCAATTATGTGATTTATATACGTACTTTTCTTATTAGTTATCACAGTCAAAAACCAAAATTAATTTGTTATAAATTAGAAGTCAAATTAAATCCAATCATCCTACGAATAAAAAAAGTCTAACGGTTGTTAACTATGAAAAATACAAGTTGCCAAAATTATATTATTAAAACTGTTGAAATATAGTAACTACAAATCAAATATTACTTATTAATAATAGTTATTATTCAACTTTTACTTGTATTTCTACTTATTTATAATCGAGTAATAATTATTAAAAGCATATAATATATATATATATATATATATATGTTACTGATTATTAATTAATAAGCAGTTAACGTTAACTATTAAAAATAAATTACTACTTATTAACTATTAATTATTAAATAATAATTAATAAATATTATTAATTCTTAAGTTTATTATTAATTATTATTAAATATTAATATAATTAGTTTGTTAAAAATAGATATTATAAACATGAAGTTTGTAATAGGCATCTACTACAACTAACAAAATGAAAAAAGTTGTTAAAATTATGTTTATTACAACTTTAGGGAACTGCCAAAAAAACATTCATTACAATAGTGGTTTTTCTGTTGTTGTAAAATTAAATTTGTTATATGGTATTTTTGTTGTAGTGTTTGATGGTCAATATTGTATATGGAAAAGAATACAAGGTGATAGCAAGATAGTCGGTGAGGACATTACGAAGGAGGGTGCACAAGGTCAATTATCCCTCATAATGTACTCAAAGGAATTACAATCATTAAGCACCTCACTGTCCCGGTTCATCCTGAAGTTCAGTCAATATTACAACAATACCCTTATGTTACCACTGGTAGACCAATATTGCCACCTCCAAGAGAATTTAACCCTAAAATACCTTCACTCCTAATGCCAAACCAGTGTGCCTCAGGCCATATAGACATTCACACTACATCAAAAACGAGAAGAAATGTTGGACACAGGTGTTATTAGGTCGAGCACCAGTGAATATTCAACTCCAATAGTTATGGTAAGGAAAAAAGATGAGGCGTGGAGAATGTGCATTGACTATAGATCACTCAATAATCGAACTATGAAAGATAAGTTTCCCATACCCTTAATTGATGACTTGCTTGATGAATTACATGGTTCTAAATATTTCACTAAACTTGATTTGAAATAGGTTATCATCAAATTAGAATGCATGCAAAATATGTACATAAAACAACTTTTAGGACACATGAAGGACATTATGAATTTATTGTAATGCCCTTTGGGCTCTCAAATGCTCCTTCAACTTTTCAAGCTTTAATGAATCACATTTTAAACCATACTTAAGGAAGTTTATCCTAGTGATTTTGATGATATATTAATCTGTAGCCATATGGTCAGAGCATATGTTGCAACTAGATATCGCTCTGTAGGTTTCAAAAAAGAATAAATTGGTGATCAAGCTATCGAAGTGCTCCTTTGTCATGACTAAAGTGGCTTATTTAGGTCATATCATAACCAAGAATGACATATCAGTAGAGCCTGATAAAATTCAAGCCATAAAAGACTGGCCCCAACCTAAAAGCATTAAGGGACTCCCAAAGCTATTGCTGCCTTTAACCAACTGAAGCAGTGTTTTGGACTTGACATGCTACTACCATAAATTCATAAAAAACTATGGTAGTATAGCCAAACCAAAGACAGAGCTGCTAAAGAAAAATGCTTTTCAATGAAATGACAAAGCTACTGCTGCCTTTAACCAACTGAAGCAGTGTTTGATGAATCTACCTATTCTCAGTATGCTTGATTTTAATAAATATTTTTTTGTGGAGTGTGACGCTAGTGGTGTAGGAATTGGTGACGTGCTCACTCGAGAAGGAAAGTCGATATCTTACCTTTGCCAAGCACTCAATGGAAAGAATCCGTCATTTTCAACTTATGAAAATGAGTTGTTGGCTTTAATCTTAGCTACGAAAAAATAATCTCAATAATTAATGGGTAGAACATTGATCATAAAAACAGATCATCAAAGTTTGAAACATTTATTAACCCAAAGATTAACAACCGACATACACAGTAGATGGTTGGCTAAATTGCACGAGTTTGCTTACAAGGTAGAATACAAAAAATGCAAGGAAAATATTGTGGCTAATAGGCTATCAAGGCTACCAGAATATGAAGAAGAAAATGGTGCCGACCAGCAATGTCAAGCGATCACCACAGTGAAGAGTCAATGGCTGCCAGAACTGAAGAGATTAATGTCACAATCTGTGGCATACAAAAAAAAATGCATGAAATTATTGACGACCTGGTTAGTACAAGTAAATACACTGTTGTTGATGAGCTTATTTCTATAAAAAAAGTATTTATATAGATTCATACTGCAAGGAGGTTGTAGCCATCATACTCCAAGAATTTCATGCAATCCCTCTAGGAGGACAAGCATGCATATGAAAAACGAGGCATATGATTAAACGAGTGTTCCACTGGAAAGGGATGAAGGCAGATATTGATAAATACATAAAAGAATATGATATATGTTAGAGGAACAAAAGTGAAAATATATCAATCCCTGGACTGTTGCAACCTCTACATGTTCCTGATAGTATCTGGAGAGATATTTCCGTGGATTTCATTATCGGCTTGCCAAAAAGTCACAAATATACCTTTATTTATGTTGTAGTGGATCGACTTTCGAAATTAGCCATTTCTTCCCCATGTAGCACCCTTATACAGCTAAAGTCATAACCTTAATCTTCTTTGTATGTGTGCTCAAATTATATGGGATGCCCAAGAGTAGAGTTACTGAAAGGGATGCAATTTTAACAAGTGCTTTCTGGAAGAAACTGCTTAAATTACAGGGTTCACCCTTAACTTGAGCTCACTGTACCACCCCCCCATTAGATAGACAGACAGAGGCGGTCAACAAGACATTGGAAGGGTATTTATGCTGCTTCATTTGCCACAAACCTCAAAAATGGTCCAAATGGTTACCAACATCCGAATATTGGTATAATACTAATTGACACAACTTCACAAATATTACTCCTTTTACTGTCGTATATGGTGTTGCACTGTCAACCCTACCTTCCTATATACCCAACACAACAAAAATGCCGCAAGTTGAACAAGTGCTTTTCTCTAGGGACATTGTAATTCAAATGCTTAAGGACAGTTTAAGGTTGGCAAGTGAAAGAGTGAAAAGGTTCGCTAATGCTAGAAGAACGAAGCGAGAATTCAAGGTACGAGATTGGGTTTACCTCAAACTACAACCGTACAGGCAGATTTCACTAATTAATTTAAAGACAAACTAGTTGTCGCCAAAATTTTATGGACCATAGAAAGTTTAGCAATGTATTGGAAGCACGGTATACAAATTGGGGTTACCTCCTAATGCAAAGATTCATCCTGTCTTCCATGTTTCAGAGCTCAAAAAGCGACGTGGTAAGGGTATCATTATTCAGCAGGATGCTCCTGCATATACTGAAGAACTGGTCGAAGAACCTGTATTAGTTCCGGATAGAAGAACAGTTCCCAGGAATAACAAGGCCGTGACCCAAGTACTCGTCAAATGGAAGCAAATGCATGAAAGTGAATCAATGTGGGAAGATTACTGGGAGTTGGTTCGTAGGTTTCCTGCTTTTGACCTTGAGACAAGGTTAAATTTTGAAGAGGAAGGAAGTGTTAGAGCCCTAAAAATTTCAACAAATAGCTTAATTGCCTATGGTGGCCCTAGAGGCATTTTCACAAACACTGACGAACGAACAACAACAGAAGAGAATGAGCTTGGGGAAGGGAGTGACATGACAGTTGGTCCAAGCCTTAATGATGGGTGATTCAACTGTGCACGTGCACACATGCACGCTGGCATAAGCTGGCATGTAGAAGCGGTATAATATAATGGGCTTTCCTGTAATCTGACGGGCAGCGAAACTTTGAATAATTAATCTGAGTGAACGGATGTATAAATAGGGCTTTCCTGTAATCATTTGTTCCATCCAATCTTCCCCCTGCTCTTTCCATTGTGCGCTGTATTTCCTTTTTCTCCTAATTACTCTGCATCTTTCTTATCATTATCTCCTGACTGCTCTTCTCTTTCTCTGTTAATTCTCAGGTTATCTATATTCAACATTTCCTCTGCAATATTGTTGTTTCTGAATCCATGATCACTAGATCAAAGATGAAAGAAAAAGAGCCTAACATTGCATCACATCTTTCAATTTGAAAGTGCCACATGTTTGCTGCTTCTCTCCGCCTAAGCATGGCACTTGTACTAATTTCTCTATTACCATACACTACTCTTATTGTAGCTGAGTTCTCAATCTGATGTATAATATCTTCAATTACTTGTCCTAATAGCGGCATTTGACGTGTTTTATTTACTTATATAGGCAACTGATAACATGTAAAATATTTAATTTTGAACGCATGAAAAGCACTTAAGAGACGTGCTTGGAACCTATTAGTTTTATTCATTAGTCAATAAACCTCCCCCCATTCAAACCTGCACATATACACTATTGTGTCGACGATAATGTACTGAAGATATGAGTTACTAGCACCTGGTTATCAGTTTCAGAGACTACACCAAATGATAGCATGCCCAGATGGATTATTCTTGAATGAATCTTTTGAAAGAATAAAATGTTCAATTGCAAATGTTCCTATTGAGTAATGCTGTTATCAATGAAATATGCTATGTATTTTTAGACAAAATTATATTCTGATTTTGACATTAGGGAGACAAGGAGATGGTATGGAAATGGAATTATTGTTGGTTGTGCTATGCATGTCACTATCAAATCACCATTGTGCTTTGATTTATCTTGTCTAAAGTATCCAAGTATCTGATTCCTAAATTCTCCTGTCATTGTCAATTACAAATATTGCTCAAGGTGCATGTATCTTATTGCGTATCATTTGTGTGAAGTCTAGTTCTATTAGCGCCATTGAATTTCTAGGTTGATTGATTCTAGTTCGAACATGAATTATAGAACGGAAAACACACAGGTAATTAGCTGACATCGTTTCTTCAATTCATAAAATTGAGTTAAATGAATCTCCATAAGGTTTCCTTTTTCTCTTACAATTTACTAGTCAAGTAATCCAAATGCTTATTGAATAGCTAGGCGATAAGCATCATCAGCATTGTTATGTGCTTTTTTGGGTGAGTAAATTGCATCTTCAAGGTTCCATATGTGTATGTTTGCAAGTGCAGGTAGGCTCAGAATGTCTCATCGGGCTTTAGCTAATATGGCTACCTTGATCAATCTTTCAGTATTGTACAGGAAGCTTAAATTTTCATGCTTGAAAGCTTATGCAATCGATGAATTGTTTGATAACAGGACGTGAACATTGGGCAAAGGTACCACTGGCAAAATGTGAACATTGGAAGCAGCAATTTAGAAATTAGTAAAGAGTCTTCCATTTATCTATTTGTAATTTTGTATAGAAGCTTCTATGTCATGGTAAAAATGCAAAAGATGTGTGTATTAGAATGATAAAAATATAGATGCTTGTTTATTGTTCATATGCTTCATTTTCCCATCTCATTGGAATACATAAATCAATTCGTTTAATCTTTTGTATAGTCAAACATAAAATAAAATGCTTCTGGAAATAATATCCAAATTTCCGATTAACAATAAACAGTTGAGGTATTTAGGCATCATATACACAGATACATACTCTAAAGCAGAAGATAACTAGAGATATAAATATACAAGGAAAAAAGTATTATCATAGCCAGCAATTGGAAAGTGGGGCAAAAAGAATTTCAGGATTTTTTAGAAAATTTTCAACAATATCTGTATTTCAGTATCATACTGAAACTAACTTTAATTTGGTAAAACTTTAACAAAAAACATGGATAGAAATGTAGAATGCAAATTTCCAACATAGCATTAGTTACATACAAATGTATACAAATATAATTACTAACAGTAGGATGATTAAAACACACAAGGCACTAATACTAGATGAAGGAACTAATACTATATGGTTAAAACACACAACGAACTAACACTAGATGATTAAAAAATTAAAACACACAGTGAACTAATACTAGTTTACTATCAGGGTTCCACATTAATTTCTCTCAAAACCTCCTCAAAGGAAAGCTTAGCAACATTATGTGCTTGTTCCATGGCAGAGCGTGCATCATGGTTGTCAGCGTCAAGCAGTGCTTCCCAGTGAGTTTTTGCTGCTATGGCCAGATCGATCAACCTTCGAGTATCGTACAACAATCTTAAAAACTCTTCAACTGTATTTTCATCAGGATCTTTTGCTTCCTCCTCACATTCGATCAAATGATCAGTGATATAATCCCATGATCGATCTTCTTCATCTTCTGAACAAACTGGGCAGATAAACCGGTAAACATTATTGAACATATCACCATCCATTTTATTTTTTAAATCTAGCGCTGATAGTGTATATGCAATCATGGGTGTTTAATCAACACGTATATATGTATATATTCAACTCATTCCCATGCAAATGGTGTTATTAGATGCATGCAAAAAACATTATTATTCACTAGCTGTTCACGCTTTTACCATTTTCTTCTTGATGGTACTAGTTCCTTCAATTTTTGCATTCCATTGACATGCATCTAATCCTTACTTATCTAAATATTAATTACTGATTATTTTATCTTAGAAGATTAAATACAGAGAAGGAAAATAATAGAGAAACGCCCCAATGCTAATATAAAATTTGGATCTCTTAGTCCTACAACAAGTGCACTTGACAGTGTATACATTTGCTTATTCCATAAATATGTAAGGTGTTAATTAACCACCATAAATCACAAAACAAGGTGAATGTAATGAAACCAAAACTGTAAAATGTTGGCTCATAAACTTTTCATTTCTGTATTTACTTGCATCGCCAAGCGAACAGAACAATGAAAAATTATAATATACCAAAGATAAAGAACAGAAACATGGTTGGTGACAAGTGATTTACACAAATTATTCGTTAATCAGGGGAAATTGTAAAATAAAATAAACGACAAAACACCAATTACACAGAAAACCAATTGTAACAGCTCTTTTGTTCATACAACTCCTAACAAATAACGGAAACTAACAACGCATAAAGAATTTAATCTCAACTTGCTTTTCCTCCTCCCAGGAAATAGTTAGTTCATGTAGTATAGTAACTACTTTCTGACATAATATGTACTAAACTGCATAGTTGTGAAGACTGAACCGTACGTCAAACCGTGGTAGTGCAAGATCTAAAGTTTTCGTGGTTCAACTGGTCAGAACATTAGAACCGCGCTCATAGTTTATTTCTATTTTTTTGATTTAAACGTAAAATTATTTTAAATATTGATAAAACTTAACCAATTATGACAAACACTCGTGTTCAGACTACCTAGTTGAAATATTATGTAACAACTTATCATAGTAAAGTTGTAAATTTACTTATTTTTTGTAGTGAAAGAGGATTAATTCAATAATAATTCGTAAAATGTACATAATAATGAATTATATCATCCAAAAATTAATGATAATTGCTAAGAAATTATTTGTTAAATTTATTATAGTAAAAAATAAAGAGTTAAGCAATTTTTTTTTCTGCAGATTTAAAGAACCGTGAGATTCAATATGGTCGGACTAGTGGATTTTATAGGGTTTTGGGGTTAAACCGCGAGTCTGTGCACGTGCAAGGTTATTTCATTTTCCAAACCGTGGCCCTCCAAGGTCGAAGGTTAAACGCGGTCGAACTGAGGTTGGGTTGGGTCTTTAAAACACTTCTAAACTATTAGTATAGAGTGTGAAAAGTGAGAACATGTCAAGTAAAACTAGTTGATACTGCAAATGTGTATCTGAGAAGCGCTAGACCCAAAAATTGTATAACACCCTTGATGTCAAGCATAGTGAAATCAACCATTGATTCCAGATCAAAACAAGAGAGCAAGACTAATTAGGGCAGGTATTCATTTGAAAGTCCATTAGATTGCCTCCTGAAATCTATCCTTCACACAAAGATAAACCGATCTAACGCTTATGATTGATCATTAACCCGCATTACTTTGTTTCATTCTCTTGCGATAACGGTGTTGCCATGACCAAACGAAGTTGTTTCGCTCACTAACATGACATTCAGACTAATTGGAATATGGCTTCACTTAAAAATGTTAGGGGTCACCGTTTGGTGGTTTAGTTAGTTTGAAGGTAAAAGAGCTCAAATCGAACTGAAACCGATTTTTTTTCAAATTGAATCAAACTGAACCGAATTATTTTGATTAATTCAGTCGGTAACCGATTTAACCGAACTTTAAGGATGTATTATTATTTAAATGATGGATTCACTTAAAGTAAAACACAAATTCATGTTTGGAGAAATTTTATATAGTAAAATTTATGTTTATGATAAAATTTGCTGTATTTACAATAAATTTCTTTGTATTATATAACTAAACTAATTATTTAAAGTACTATATTTCACAAACCGATAACCAAAAAAATTAGATAATAAACTAAAAGTTTGGTTAAACCGATAACCAAAAAAATATATTTCACAAACCGATTTAATTTTAAAACCGAACCGAACCGACCGAAATGAAACGGTTTGGTCGGTTTGGATGGCTAATTCGGTTTGAATAGAATATTGCTCATCCCTAAAAATTGTGTCGCTCTTCCTGGATCACTTTGTCTCCTTCTCGCCCAAAGCATATAGTGTCACTTCTGATTCAGAAGGATAATGTTGTAGGCTAGACCTATTCTCATCCTTGTTTCCTTCTTTCACAACTCACACCCCACTTAATTACCACTATTTCTCTTTCATATCCCATATTATTCCAAAAAGCCCTTGTATTTTTTAAATCACGTTCTGCTACGATGTTTTTTATGAACCTTGCTTGGTTAACTAGGTTGTACAAACCTCACTCAGTTCGGACTAGGTTGTTGCATAAACCTCGTCAGATCCGAAGTAGGTTGTTGTAAAAACCTAACTTAGATCAAGCGAGTTTTTTTACATAAACATCACTCTTTTGAATCTTATGTACGCAAATTTTTTTTTTAAACTGTGGTTTGCTATGATTTGAAGAAAGAACGATTTTGAAAAAGCTGAAAATAGAAAATTTTATGGGGTGTGTAAGTATGAAACTGAGGTTTAAATAGAATTATCGCTCCTTAAAGTGAGAAGCGAATACATGAGTCGACCAGACATATCTCAAATATATCTTTTGTAAAGCTCGAATATTAGTAATCAACTGGGCTCAATTTTAGCCCAATTACAAAACAGCTTATATCAGTTACATACGGTATATATAAAGCATTGTATAGATTCAGTTTCGAATTAATTTCAATTCAGCAATCATTGTAAATCAAAATAAAAATTTCGTTAACAAAATTCGAATTACTATTACATTTCTTTCATGGTATCAGAGCAATTGAAGACTGCTTAATAGCAAAAGAACACTGTACCACTGATTCCTCAGAATATATCATCATCATTGAAATTCGACTATGTTTATTCAATTCATCATAAAATCAAGAATCTTTGCATTTGATTATGTGCTAATGCGGAAAAACATATTTGTACTCATTGATTCGGGGTCCACACATAGTTTTATTAATATAGACATGGACAAGCAATTGCAATTGGAAATACAAAATTTCCTTAACTATTCAACACAAGTGGCCAATGGTGATAAAATACAAGGGACAAGCATATGTAAGGGGATTATATTCAAACGTCAGGGTTGTGTCATGCCTGTTGACATACTATTAGTACCTCTTAAAGGCTGTCAAGTGGTCCGATCCTTGGTGCATAATGGATGAAGAAGCTATGAGATGTATCCTTTAATTTCACGAAATTACAAATTTAATTTAATTTTCACTACAACAAATAGACCATATTACAACAGTGTAACACCGTTGTAAATAACATTATACAACGATGCTGCCACCGTCGTGTATTTAGAAATTGTAATATACTAAAATCTTTTAAAACTTTCCTGAACCGTTGCAGCACCGTTGTATATTTGTTTATTTAATAACAGTTATACACCGTTGTAATAGATTTAATTACAACTTTTTTCTCAGTTGTTGTAAATATTGTACTTACGTGGGAGCATAGGTATAACAACTTTTGTCACCATTGTAATAAACTTTATTACAACTTTTCTACTCCATTGTTGTATATATTGTAAAATTGTAAAGTCATAGGTATAACAACTATGGGTTACCGTTATGGACTCCCGGATATTACAACATTTTCTCACCGTTGTAATATGTTTTATTACAACTTTTGTTTGTTGTTGTAACTTACATGCACCTTACTAATAAAAAGAATTCATATATATATATATATATATAATAATAATACAACTCATATTTCAATGCAACAAATATTACTACGTGGTATCATTCATACATACTAGTTAACATAATATTCACATAGAACATCACGAACTAAACCCATCACCAAAACATAACCGTTTTAAAATACATCGATCTAACACAAAAGATACATAAGAAAGTTAGAAGTTTTGTCCACAAAAGATTGCATACCCTACGAAAGCATTTTAGTTGAAGGCAGCGTAATTTTTATTTCAAGCCACAGTTGATCCAACATCTTCTCCAATAGTAGTCATTTCAGAATTCGGCCTCCACAAGAAAGTTTCTGGATCCACCGCTACATCAATCCAAACTTTCCAACCTTACGGTCCAAGTTTTTTAAAGTGCACCAAAGCTTCTGCATCAGTAGATACCAAAATTCCTTCTGCAACTACTTGTCTTTCCCAATTCAATATTTTACATTTTCTGCACTCATTTTCAGCTTGCGTTTCAATCTATTTAGGCTGTTGAATTGTCAAGTTGATGCTTTCACGGTGTGACTGCAAAAAAAAAGTAATTTTAATAAGTTCAATAAAACAAGAAACTGACTATAACTGTATACTCATTTCTCTTTTAATCCCACATCATTTTTTCCAATTTCTCAGTTTACTCGGTTTTTGAAACTGACTATAACTTTTTTCTGAAACAGATAAAAAGTTTAAAGGCCCAAGGACCAATGGAAACGGGTTCAACCTGATACTCAACAAAACCAAAATAAGAATGTCAGAGGAAAACCCTAGCCTACATTACACAACAATGCTCCCTTAAAGAGAAAACACAAAAAATGGTGGACGACAGGAGAAATCCACCATTTTCTTCCACTAATCTCAAAGTTATTATGGCGGCTGCTAGATATAGTCTTCATCTTTCTTTGTTGTACCACCAGAGAAGTTAGGGCTTGAGCAAGTTGTGCAATCCCTTTCTTCGAAGCTCTTAATGTCTTCAGATCTACCTTTCTTCGTACTCCACGAACTCAACAAGCTTTCTCTTTGCCTCTTTAAGCTACAATCCCTCCCCCTTATTAGCAAGATAAGTGATATATGTGTTCATTAATCTCACTTTTATAGTGTTTATCTCCAACGTTGTTAAGAAAGCTATGAGCTTTATCTTCTTTTCTAATCAATAGCAAAGTGGCTCGCTCTAGATCACTATTGGAGGGATGCGAAACCCTAATCTCTGCATCAGCTGAAATAGACAGATTACTATACGAATTAATATTCAAAATATCACACTTTGTAATTAGATCCTATTTACTTCCCTTTAGGTTTTTGATGCAGAGGCTAGGGACGCTATCTCCAGGAAGAAAACTAGAGAGTTCTCAATATGCTTGTTGTTCTTAATCATGCTAAAAGGCTGATTTTTCCTAGCTTTATTGACTATATTGGTTGGATGGCCACTTTCCTTCTCTGCATTAGGTAAATCAAACGAATTATTGTCCATATTATAGCTAAAATGAACATTATTGCTAACTATTGCTTAATTACTTCCCTTGCAGTTTGAAATGATGTTAAGATTGAAGTTGCAACCACTAGAGTTGTCAAAGTGCTTTACTTAGTTATAGCTACCTGATGGATTATTTGAGCAGACTCTGGAAATGTATTGGTGATCTTTGGATCTGCTTAAATTAAGCCTCTCTTTGAGTAAAAAATTCTCAACTTGAAACTTCTCATTGCAAGGAATAACCTGATTAAAATTCTGATTATTACTAAGCATGTTAGCTTTCCTAATAATAATCTGGCTATCAGTTATAACATTATTCCAAAGCTGATTACAATTGACTTCTTTGGAAATATGAAGTATTTGATTCCTCTCTCTCCAAATATGATATATCACAGTAGTAAGTAAAACACAGGCCCTACTAAAAGGCATTGTTTTAGGTTTAAATTTCTCCATGATATATGCAATGCTGTCCCTTATATTCAGAGTAGGAATATTCAAATTGAATTTCAAGTTGCACTTAGCATTAACCAAAATGAACTGTGAATAAGGGCAGTCAAATAATAAGTGATTTGCATTCTCTAAATATTTCCTACATAAGAGACAATTCACAACAGAATCTTTATTCCATTTAACACACTTATCTCTAGTAGGAAGTTTGTTAAGTAGGGCAAAATAAGCACAATTAGCCAGTTTTGGATAATTTGATTTGCACCAAATGACCTTATGCCAGCTTACTTCAACCTCTTTACCAATAAAAAATTCCCATGTTTTTTAAAAGAGAATTTTTCTTCATAATTTAATTTCCACATCCAGTGATCTTTAAAACAGTCACTATCTATGAAAATTTTAAGAATAGTAGATTTATAAATGGAAGCAGCTTGACTGCAATTTAAAGACCAGCATTTATTTTGAATAATACTTTGGACTGAGTCCTTTACACCTCTAAGCATATGTAAATTATTCCATCCCAAAAGATTAACTAGAGAGTTGCCAAATATCCATGGATCAAACCATAGACTGGTTTGACTCCCATCCTTTAGCTTTCTCTCAATTAACTTTTTCCCTATATTTCTACAGTCCAAAATATTTTTCCAAACATAAGAATGGTAGTTTTCTTTTCCTGCAGTCCAAATTTTTTTATTGTAAATATTTAGCCTTCATCCATCTAGCCCAAAGTGATTTGCCATCCAAAAATTTCCAAAACAGTTTTAACTTACTAACTTCATTTAGATCCCTAATGTTTCTAAGAACCAAACCACCAAATTTCTTAGGCTTACAAACTTTATCCCAATAAATTTTATGGTACTTACCCTTCCAAATAAAATTGGCACAAATTCTTTCAATTTTCTGAATAACAATAGCAGGGATGTTATGTGTTCGAATCCAATAGATAATAATAGCAGTGATGACAGTGTGAATAAGCTCCATTCTACCCGCCATAGATAGGAGCTTACTAGACCATCCTTCTGGTTTACTATGGATGATATCAAAAAGTCTACAACTGTAACGACCCGTATTTTCAGCGATGTATAATTAATTTATTTAAATAGTGATTTAGATAATTAAATGGTCGTTTAAAATAAATAATTTAGAATATTTAATTTAAAATAATAATTAAATAATATATTTAATTCTGAGATAATCAGAATCAGTGGAATTAACAATATAAAGTGAACTGGACAATTTATAATATATAATTCAGTTTAGAGTTGAATTATATTAACGAAGATATTATATAAACGAAGTTTGAATGTATAATTATATTATAATTATAATCGAGCTCGAAATGGCATGGTAGTTCGCGATTTGGCGATTCGAACTTTAAACGAATATACTGAAGTCGTTTTAAATCAGATTTCTGTGAAACGAGAAACGTTAGGAGCTGGTGAAGTATATTTTTCTAGTGGAAGAGAAAAATCGAGATTTCATCGTGTAGATTTTGAGTTATGTCCAAATCAAATTTTAGAAAAGTCGCTGTGGAATTCCTTTATAATTTATAACGATTTATTTATATTTATAAAAGGAATTTCATTATAGATCGAATATCGATTTAATCGGGATTTGAAATATCGAATTAGAAATTCATATAGGAATATTCTAGAGTTGTATGATATTCGGTTGTGAATATATACGATAATATTTATTTTTAAATATTATATTTAATTGTTTTTAAATCTATTTATATATTTAAAAGGGTTATTTAGAGCTTTAAAAATAGCCAGTTTTGCAAACGACCTCAGAATTCAACGAAACTAATTTTGTTGGATCCGTAATATTAAATTATTGCTAGATTTCAATTTCCGTGATTTTTGAAGTCAATATGTGACCGTACGGGATTTTAGTGTGAAGAACAATCAGTATTTTGATGGTTAAAAATACGCTGTGTGATCATACAAGTCGGAATTCGATGAAACCAGTTTTGTTGGGACCGTAATGTCGAACTGAAGGTGTATGTCCATTTCCGTGATTTTTGGGTTTCGTGTGTGATCACAGGAATTTTTAGAAGGCAAACACTGGCAGCGTTATAATTTAAATCAATAAAATAATATAGGTAAAATATCTTAAAAAAACCATTCTAAAGCCTAGAGAAGGCCACGTCCTCATCATTTCCAGCCACACCCTCAAAGATATAAATGCAGAAGGAATTCCATTCTCCTCCAAAACCCACACAACAAAAGAAAATCCAAAAGAAAAAAATACAAATAAATTTCTACAAATCAAAATCCATGCTTATTCGGGTTCATGTAGCCATGCTCTTCATTTTGGTGAAAAGATTGTGGGGGTGCGAACGCTGTCTGGAATTCAGCAGTTTTTGTTTCATCGGCTAGGGCTGGAGATTTTGGTCGAATGGAGCATTGATGTGAGAATCGAATGCTAGTTTGAGGTTCGGTACATCGAATAGATCGGGTATGCGAAGTTTTCATGAAATTGGTGGTTGACGTCATCGCGATGCTTGCTGTAGTGTGAACAGCGGTTTCCTGTCGCGATTAAAAGTAGGAGGCGAGGTCAGTTTCAGGGCAGTAAGGTGTTGGAGATTTGTTTGAGGAGTTCAATGGTGGGTTTTGTTTTGGATTCCATGAAGAAATGGAACTGCGGCATGGGGTTGAAGAATCGGAAGTGGAGTTGGAAGTTAGGAGCGAAGGTTTCAAGCTATTGGGGGAAGATAAGTTGTTGGGTACGGGTGATAAAAGGAAATGTGCTGGTGATGATTAAAAGGTTAAAGCCCAATTTAAAATTTTATTTCAAGTTTAAATAATGTAAGAACTTGTATAAGGTATAACTTCGTCATACCTTTTCAGAATTTGACAAACTGGATCCATTAGGATCGTTTGGACGGATACTGCCCAATGGAACTCACTGGGAGTGAAATGAGGCTCGTTACAATTTATAGTGAAATAAATTGTCAGAATCAAATCAAGCGATGGTTATCGTTATTAACGATGATCGTCCAATGTGAGTAAAACTCACCAACTCTAAACAGTTATATTTTTATAATGTATTCATAGAACTGATAATTATCTGTTGATTGTTGTGTGTTAACTGTTTGGTGGAATTGCTTATGTATTGGTTGAAATTATAGATAACGATATATATATAAATCGTTAATCAAATATCGATTCTGTTTAGCAGGATTTTTCATATTGAAATGAAATCGATGTTAATTATATTGTTTAACATCTGTGATGCAGGGAAACAGGTTAGAGGGACCCAACCGGGTTCCTCAATATATAAAATACGGTTTTGTTTCATATATTGTGTTATATGATGTGATATGAAATCTGTTGATGATTTTATATGTTTGAATGATACCGATCATTGTTATATGGTACGTTAGATACCATAAGGAATACTGGGATGTAAAAAGGGGATTTCCAAAGTATATTTTGAAAATAAATTATTTATATAAAATCAATGGATTTTATATATAAAAGGAAAAAGGATTTTATAAAAGAAATTAATTATAAAATCAAAGAGAATATAATAGGGAATGTTTGTAAAACACTTACAAATGGAATCGAAAGGGAAATATTTATTTGTTAAATAAATAGAAAGATAAAGGAAATATTTATTTATTAAACAAACAGAATAAGATATCATAAAAAGGAAATTTATTTATAAAATCAAAGGATTTTATAAAAGGGATATTTGTTCTAAAATGAATTAAAATTTATTAATAAGAGAAATTATTTATAAAATCAGGGGATTTTATAAAAAGGGAATTTATTTATAAAATCAAAGGATTTTATAAAGAGGAATATTTATTGGGATGATAAATAAAATCATATAAGGAATATTTATTGGGAAAATAAATAGAAGTGAAAAAGAATTTATTTATTTAGAAAATAAATAGAAGTATAAAGGGATTATTTATTCGGAAAATAAGTAGAATTCAAGAAAGGAAATATTTGTAAAAACATTTACAAATAAAATAGAAAGATAAATACTTGTAAAACATTTACAAATAGAATTGGAAAAGAATTTATTTATTTAGAAAATAAATAAAGATAAAAAGGGAATTAGTGATAAACAAAAGAAGTTAATCGAATTTAGTTATTCGAAATGAGTTAATCGAATATTAGTTATTCGAAGAGTGTTAATCGAATATAAATTATTTGAGTTAGAGTTGATCGATTAGAGTGAATCGATTAGAGTTAATCGAGTTAGAGTTAATCGAGTTAAGTGAATCGGGTTAAGAAAATCGAATATGGTATTAGAAAGTTAAGTAAATCGAATATGGTATTTGAAGGTAAGTAAATTGAATATAGTTATTCAAAAGAAGTTAATCGAATATGGCTAGTCGAGTCGAGTTAGTCGAGTATGGTTAGTCAAGTTGAGTTAAATAAGTTGAGTTTATCAAGTCGAGTTAAATAAGTCGAGTTAATTAAGTTAAGTTAGTCAAGATGAGTTAATCGAACCGAGTTAATCCAAATGTTTAAATCCAATAAAGGAATATTGAATATAGTTTATTCGAATAGAGTTAAAGAAAAAGGAGTTAATCGATTTTGGTTTAATCAAAAGGAGTTAATCGATTTTGGTTTAATCGAAAGGAGATAATCGATGTTAGTTTAATCGAAAGAAAGAGATCGAATATAGTTTATTCGAAAGTGTGAGTTAATCGAATATAAGTTATTCGAAGAGAGATAACCAAATATAAGTTATTCGAAGAGAGATAATCGAATACAGATTATTCGAAGAGGAGTTAATCAAATAGAGATTACTCGAAGAAAGTTAATCAGCGAATTCGTTTATATCGAATTCGGGAAAGTACTTACACTTTCCGGTGTTTAAATCAAGATTTATTTATTTATAAATTAGGTTTTTATTTATTTATTCACATTACAGAATAAAAGTTATAATTGAAGTTAGATATTTCAGAAGTAGGGATTATAACGTTATCGTTATAATCAAATGTTTTCAATAAAGAAGTGTTACATAGAATCCGAGAGCTACGTAAGGAAGATTGTTAAAGATTTAAAAAGATAAACTTGGACTATTTCAAAGTTAAAACGTTGTTCAGTTAAGGTCTGAGAGGTAATTATACCCCAAGTTGATTGACTTCCTTCTTAACTAAGGAATGGTAAGGTTTGATAGTGAATGATGGTTAAGTGAATTTAGTTAATGAGTGAAATGGTTTGAGTTGGCATGGCAATGTCTGATTTAAACATCTGTTTAAACCAAGTGAGTGAGTTTTGGAAATGTTTTTCAAATAAGAATCAGAAATGTTTTCTTATAATAGAAAATAAGAATTTAGAATATATGGAAACAGGAGATAAATAAATTAATGAACTAAAGAGAATAAGAGATAAATGTTAAATGATGATTGATCGATAAAATTTCCATCTGGAAATAATATCATTGTTTGCACACCTGTTTTTCTTTGATAGTTAACTCACCGACTATCGAAGTTTTTGATCATTTTAACCTTGTTAATATGGAGAGACTGGTTGGATTATTATCCAAAGAACCACTCCGTATTGGCATAAGCGTTGCGAATCATATATTCCAAAGATAATTAAAGACGTAGTAAAGTGCAAGGGCTGTTGTATAAATCTTAGGTAAAGATTGCCTAAGATGGATGTACTGAATAGTGCCTTCGGTTTGTCCAGTCCCAGGACGACCTGTATGGAAGAATGTCCAACAGAGTATATTTAATAGATCGCGTAAGTTGATCTCTTCAAACGTATTTACGTTTGGTGGTGGAGGAATTCGTTTCTCTTAGCTGTATACCCGTGGTATTTTTGGAGAAATCAATTTGTGATTTGGCAGGTATGACGACGTGACATTCAAAGTGAATCAACGTGTGATCTGTCAGAGATAAGCGTGGCCTCTAGCCTTACAACCGGGAAATGACAAAAAATCGGGCAGGCAGCATGGCTATGTACGTTGCACCTATTAGGTTGTATAATCACCTGATCTAGAGTTTCATTTACTTCTAAAAATCTATTGTCGATGCTGTCCCATTCGAGAAACGGTTGTTAATCCCAACTGTTGGTGATATACATTCGATACACTCAAGCGAAATGAGTGGTCGGTCATGTGTGGCCGGGTTGCAAGATGTTCTCGTTGAACCCAGTGTATTCCTCTCTAGAGGTACACTAGCGAAAGGTGGTTCCATACCTTGTCATAGTTGGAAATCCATAAACCAATACGTGCTTGCGGTTTTGATTGTATACTATATATGTAGTAAGTGAGATGAAAGCGTTTCTGCTAGATGGTTATTATATTGCGGTTGATAGACACTATTATAATATCAACGAGTTTTGATATAAAGTTTATTTTGGATTCTCATAGGGAAAAAACCTGTTCTGTTATACGGCGTGGTATTATGAGATATTATTTAATGGCTTAAACTATTTTAAACTGTTTTACTCATACTAGTCCCATGACTGACCCGGAGTTTATTTTGTTTTGTTTTCCTTAAACTCTTGGGTGCCCAATTTTATATGGACAGTCAAGTAGTCGAGATTTACAGATACTTGAAGAGCTGGAGTAGGAGGCTTCAGGATCATATAGCTATTGTTTATTTCGCTGTGTTGTAAGTGCTGTACATTGGAAATGATATATATTCAATTACAGATTTATATTTCAATGTTATGTTATATATATATATTATGTTTTTCGTTCCGCTGTGAGGTTCATGTTACTCTGATGTTGTGTTATTCTTCTTCTTCTATTCTTAGTTTCTATCTTATCTATTCTCACCCTTTGTTTTCTTTCATGGACTATCCGGTATTTTCCGACGCTTGGAGTGTCGACATTGAGTTTATGTCGGTAAGCAAGGATCGCAAAAACCCTGGGTTGTTACAGTGGTATCAGAGCTTAAGGTTAAGTATTTACCTTGGCTCTGTGGCGTGACTCAGTATAGATAGGGTTAGTAATGCCCTAGATTGAGTTGAGTGTATATATACGAGTGAACTTATTTGTTATTCAATATAAAATGATTTTATATTATGGAGATTTATTGATTGAGTTGTTTATGTGTTCTTATCGATCAGTTTGATCCACTGTATGGGTTGGAGTTTCTAAACACTCGAATACGATGGGTCGACATGATATGTTTTGAAAAGAAGGTAAATGAAATAATTTTACCCAAAGTATATTTTGATATAGAGAAAATATACATATTGGAATTATAATATATTGGATATATTGATTGTTATTATTATCGAGTAAGATTATAAATTGAATGGTTATGTAAATAACCAATCAGAATTCATATAAGTGTAGTATATGGAATTAGATGGATTAAATCTGAATTTAGGATTAGAATTGGAATTAAAAGTTGGAGAAGTGTTTGTAAATGGAATTGGATTAAATATATATCAATTTTAAAATCCTGGGAGAATTTAAATTGTTACAAGCATTGAAATGATATTTTTAAATGGATTTCAAAATGAAAGTGTTTAGAAATGGTTTTGAAAGCGATATAGTATTGAACTCACTTCGATAGCTGGAAAATAGGTTCCGATGATGATCATGACATTATCGGTGTTCATTTTCGAGTTGTAAGTGACGAATTACTACCAAAGATACAGTTTTGAATTGTTTTGAGAAAAACAAGTTGGTTTGAATCCTGAAAAGGAAAGTTTGATTTTTGAGAAAAACAAAGCTGTTTAAAACTCTCAGAATTAGATTGTTTAATTTAAAACAAATTAAATAGAAATTTGCAGAAGCAAATAGAAATTGAATTGGAATCTATTAATTAAGTGGAAATTGATTTGGATTCGAATGACATCGAAACAAATTGAATTTATGAGATAGGAATTTGAAACGATATTGGGTGGATGAGTTAAGAAATTAGGATTAAGGATGGAACTTGAGTTTGAAATGAAATTCGACTTTGGTATAAGCGAATGATTTTGTTGAACAGATATTGATTGGAAATTGGTTGAGAGGATATCGGTATATGTTGAGTTGATAACAGGTGAAAATGATAAAGTTGATATGCCCGACAAAAAGGTACAAGTTTATATATTGGGCATGAGATTTTGATGAGCCTAATTGGCAAGCCGCTAGGCTGTTTGATTTTCTTTTTGGGTTGGAGATGGCCTAGAGATGCGAGTTGTGGTTGTACCGATTAGCCGTACAAAGGAGGTGCTGGCGAAATTTTTCGAAAATTTCGGGTGTTAGAAAATTTTCAAATTTTTTGAAATTTTTAGTTTATCAAAATAAATTAATAATTTAAATGAAATTAAATTTTTTCAGTTGAAACTGAAGCTAAGAAATAAACGAATAAGTTCTAACCAATCAATAGGGTTTGTTTTCCACCTTAGCAATTTCGAGGACAAAATTATTTTAAGTGGGGAAGTATGTAATGACTCGTATTTTCAGCGATGTATAATTAATTTATTTAAATAGTGATTTAGAGAATTAAATGGTTGTTTAAATTATATAACCTAGAATATTTAATTTAAAATAATAATTAAATAATATATTTAATTCTGAGATAATCAGAATTAGTGGAATTCACAATATAATGTGAACAGGATAATTTATTATATATATTTCAGTTTAGATTTGAATTATATTAATGAAGATATTATATAGACGAAGTTTGAAAGTATAATTATATTATAATTATAATCGAGCTCGAAATGGCGCGGCAGTTCGCGATTTGGCGATTTGAACTTTAAACAAATATACTGAAGCCGTTTTAAATCGAATTTCTGTGAAACGAGAAACGTTAGGAGCTGGTGAATTATATTTTTCTAGTGGAAGAGAAAAATCGAGATTTCGTCGTGTAGATTTTGAGTTATATCCAAATCAAATTTTAGAAAAGTCGCTCTGGGATTCCTTTATAATTCATAACGATTTATTTATATTTATGAAAGGAATTTCATTATAAATCGAATATCGATTTAATCGGGATTTGAAATATCGAGTTAGAAATTCATATAAGAATATTCTAGAGCTGTATGATATTCTGTTGTGAATATATATGATAATATTTATTTTTAGATATTAAATTTAATTGTTTTTAAATCTATTTATATATTTAAAAGGGTTATTTAGAGCTTTAAAAATAGCCAGTTTTGCAAACGATCTTAGAATTCGACGAAACTAATTTTGTTGGATCCGCAATATTAAATTATTGCTAGATTTCAATTTTCGTGATTTTTGAAGTCAGTATGTGGCCGTACGGGATTTTAGTGTGAAGAACAGTCAGTATTTTGACGGTTAAAAATATGCTCTGTGAGCGTACGAAGTCAGAATTCGACGAAACTAGTTTCGTTGGGACCGTAATGTCGAACTGAAGGTGAATGTCCATTTCCGTGATTTTTGGGTATCGTGTGTGATCACAGGAATTTTTAGAAGGCGAACACTGGCAGCGTTATAATTTAAATCAATAAAATAATAAAGGTAAAGTATCTAACAAACCATTCTAAAGCCTAGAGAAGGCCACGTCCTCATCATTTCCAACTACACCCTCAAAGATATAAATGCAGAAGGAATTCCATTCTCCTCCAAAACCCATGCAGCAAAAGAAAATGCAGAAGAAAACAATACAAATAAATTTCTACAAATCAAAATCCATGCTTATTCGGGTTCCTGTAGCCGTGCTCTTTATTTTGGTGTAAAGATTGTGGGGTGCGAACGCTGTCTGGAATTCAGCGGTTTGGGTTTCAGCAGCTAGGGCTGGAGATTCTGGTCAAATGGAGCATTGACATGAGAATCGAATGCTAGTTTGAGGTTCGGTACATCGAATAGATCGGGTATGCGATGTTTTGATGGAATTGGTGGTTAATGTCGTCGCGATGCCTGCTGTAGTGTGAACAACAGTTTCCTGTCGCGATTAAAAGGAGGAGGGCGAGGTCAGTTTCAGGGCAGTAAGGTGTTAGAGATTTGTTTGAGGAGTTCAATGGTTGGTTTTGTTTTGGATTCCATGAAGAAATGGAAGTGCGGCATGGGGTTGAAGAATCGGAAATGGATTGGTAGTTAGGAGCGATGGTTTCAAGCTATTGGGGGAAGATAAATTGTTGGGTACGGGTGATAAAAGGAAATTGGCCGGTGATGATTAAAAGGTTAAAGCCCAATTTCAAATTTTATTTCAAGTTTAATTTAAATTAAATAATGTAAGAACTTGTATAAGATATAACTTCGTCATACCTTTTCAGAATTTGACGAAACTGGATCCATTAGGATCGTATGGATGGATACTACCCAATGGAACTGACTGGGAGTGAAATGAGGCTCGCTACAATATATAGTGAAATAAATTGTCAGAATCAAATCAAGCGATGGTTATCATTATTAATGATGATCGTCCAATGTGAGTAAAACTCACCAACTCTGAACAGTTATATTTTTTTAATGTATTCTTAGAACTGATAATTATCTGTTGATTGCTATGTGTTAACTGTTTGGTGGAATTGCTTATGTATTGGTTGAAATTATAGATAACGATATATATATAAATCGTTAATCAAATATCGATTCTGTTTAGCAGGATATTTCATATTGAAATGAAATGGATGTTAATTATATTGTTTAACATCTATGATGCAGGGAAACAGGTTGGAGGGATCCAACTGGGTTCCTCTATATATAAAATACTTTTTTGTTTCATATATTGTGTTATATGATGTGATATGAAATTTGTTGATGATTTTATATGTTTGAATGATACCGATCATTGTTATATGGTACGTTAGATACCATAAGGAATATTGGGATGTAAAAAGGGGATTTTCAAAGTATATTTTGAAAATAGATTATTTATATAAAATAAATGGATTTTATGTATAAAAGGAAAATTGATTTTATAAAAGAAATTAATTATTTGTTAAATTAATAGAATAAGATATCATAAAAAGGAAATTTATTTATAAAATCAAAGGATTTTATAAAAGGGATATTTGTTCTAAAATGAATTAGAATTTATTAATAAGAGAAGTTACTTATAAAATCAGGGGATTTTATAAAAAGGGAATTTATTTATAAAATCAAAGGATTTTATAAAGAGGTATATTTATTGGGATGATAAATAAAATCATATAAGGAATATTTATTAGGAAAATAAATAGAAGTGAAAAAGAATTTATTTATTTAGAAAATAAATATAAGTATAAAGGGATTATTTATTTGGAAAATAAATAGAATTCAAGAAATGAAATATTTGTAAAAACATTTACAGATAAAATAGAAAGAAAAATATTTGTAAAACATTTACAAGTAGAATTGGAAAAGAATTTATTTATTTAGAAAATAAATACAGATAAAAAGGGAATTAGTGATAAATAAAAGAAGTTAATCGAATTTAGTTATTCGAAATGAGTTAATCGAATATTATTTATTCGAAGAGTGTTAATCGAACATAAATTATTTAAGTTAGAGTTAATCGATTAGAGTGAATCGATTAGAGTTAATCGAGTTAGATTTAATTGAGTTAAGTGAATCGGGTTAAGTAAATCGAATATGGTATTCGAAAGTTAAGTAAATCGAATATGGTATTCGAAGGTTAGTAAATTGAATATAGTTATTCAAAAGAAGTTAATCGAATATAGCTAGTCGAGTCGAGTTAGTCGAGTATGGTTAGTCAAGTTGAGTTAAATAAGTTGAGTTAATCAAGTCGAGTTAAATAAGTCGAATTAATTAAGTTAAGTTAGTCAAGATGAGTTAATCGAACCGAGTTAACCCAAATGTTTAAATCCAATAAAGGAATATTAAATATAGTTTATTCGAATAGAGTTAAAGAAAAAGGAGTTATTCGATTTTGGCTTAATCGAAAGGAGTTAATTGATTTTGGTTTAATCGAAAGGAGTTAATCGATGTTAGTTTAATCGAAAGAAAGAGATCTAATATAGTTTATTCTAAAGAGTGAGTTAATCGGATATAAGTTATTCGAAGAGAGATAATCGAATATAAGTTATTCGAAGAGAGATAATCGAATATAGGTTATTCGAAGAAGAGTTAATCAAATAGAGAATACTCGAAGATAGTTAATCGGCGAATTTGATTATATCGAATTCGAGAAAGTACTTACACTTTCCAGTGCTTAAATCAAGATTTATTTGTTTATTTATAAATTAGGTTTTTATTTATTTATTCACATTACAGAATAAAAGTTATAATTGAAGTTAGATATTTCAGAAGTAGGGATTATAACGTTATCGTTATAATCAAATGTTTTCAATAAAGAAGTGGGTACGTAAATAGAATCCGAGAGCTACGTAAGGAAGATTGTTAAAGATTTAAATTGATAAACTTTGACTATTTCGAAGTTAAAACGTTGTTCAATTAAGGTCTGAGAGGTAATTATACCCCAACTTGATTGACTTCCTTCTTAACTAAGGAATGGTAAGGTTTGATAGTGAACGATGGTTAAGTGAATTTAGTTAATGAGTGAAATGGTTTGAGTTGGCATGGAGATGTTTGATTTAAACATCGGTTTAAACCAAGTGAAGGAGTTTTGTAAATGTTTTCCAAATAAGAATCAGAAATGTTTTCTGATAATAGAAAATAAGAATTTAGAATATATGGAAACATGAGATAAATAAATCAATGAACTAAAGAGAATAAGAGATAAATGTTAAGTGACGATTGATCGATAAAATTTCCATCTGGAAATAATGTTGTTGTTTTCACACCTGTTTTTCTTTGATAGTTAACTCACCGACTATCGAAGTTTTTGACCATTTTAACCTTGTTAATATGGAGAGACCGGTTGGATTATTATTCGAAGAACCACTCCGTATTGGCATAAGCGTTGTGAATCATATATGCCAAAGATAATTAAAGATGGAGTAAAGTGCAAGGCTATTGTATAAATCTTAGGTAAAGATTGCCTAAGATGGATGTACTGAATAGTGCCTTCGGTTTGTCCAATCCCAGGACGACCTGTATGGAAGAATATCTGACAGAGTATATTTAATAGATCGCGTAAGTTGATCTCTTCAAACATATTTATGTTTGGTGGCAGAGGAATTCGTTTCTCTTAGCTGTATACCCGTGGTATTTTTGGAGAAATTAATTTGTGATTTGGCGAGTATGACGATGTGACATTCAAAGTGAATAAACGTGTGATCTGTCAGAGATAAGGGTGGCCTCTAGCCTCACAACCGGGAAATGACAAAAAATCGGGCAGGCAGCATGGCTATGTAGGTCATACCTATTAGGGTGTATAATCACCTGATCTACAGTTTCATTTACTTCTAAAAATCTATTGTCGATGTTGTCCCATTAGGGAAACGGTTGTTGATCCCAACCGTTGGTGATAAACATTCGATACACTCAAGCGAAATGAGTGGTCGGTCATGTGTTGCTGGGTTGCAAGATGTTCTTGTTGAACCCAGTGTATTCCTCTCTAGAGGTACACTAGCGAAAGGTGGTTCCGTACCTTGTCATAGTTGGAAATTCATTACCCAATACGTACTTGCGGTTTTGATCGTATACTATATATGTAGAACGTGAGATGAAAGCGTTTCTGCTAGATGGTTATTATATTGTGGTTGATAAACACTATTATAATATCAATGAGTTTTGATATAAAGTTTATTTTGGATTCTCATAAGGAAAAAAACCGTTCCGTTATACGGCGTGGTCTTATGAGATATCGTTTAATGGCTTAAACTGTTTTAAACTGGTTTACTCATACCAGTCCCATGACTGACCCGGAGTTTATTTTGTTTTGTTTTCCCTAAACTCTTGGGTGCCCAATTTTATACGGACAGTCAAGTAGTCGGGATTTAAAGATACTTGAAGAGCTGGAGCAGGAGGCTTCAGGATCATATAGCTATTGTTTATTTCCGCTGTGTTGTAAGTGTACTTTGGAAGTGGTATGTATATTCAAGTACAGATTTATATTTCAAAGTTATGTTATATATATTATGTTATTCGTTCTACTGTGAGGTTCGTGTTACTCTAAAGTTGTGTTGTTCTTCTTCTTCTATTCTAAGTTTCTATCTTGTCTATTCTCACCCTCTGTTTTCTTTCATGGACTATCCGGTATTTTCCGATGCTTGGAGTGTCGACATTGAGTTTATGTCGGTAACCAAGGATCACAAAAATCCTGGGTCTTTACAAGAACAGTCCATCTCCTTTATTATTAACACTAAAAGCAAACCATGATATTTTTTTGAAGGAAGCAAACCATGATATTTGACTAGTAACTTTCCTTCCTTAAACTTTAGGAGATTAAGAACATCATATTTATAAACAGAGTCTTTACTGAAATAGATTTTGCTCTTACTCTCATTAACTTTGAGCCCAACATATTTATCCATCTTATCAAGAATATTTTTAATTGAAGAAGCACTATTTCTATCAGCTTTAGTAAAAACAAGCATATCATCTACATAAAGAAAATGAGTGATGTGTGGCTTGTTTCTACTGATAGGTTTTATGTTACCTTTTTGTAATTCAGACTCCATTTGAATTGAGAAGTATTCCATAATAGTAGAGAATAAGTAGGGAGATAAAGGATTTCCTTGCCTTATTCCTCTATTGCTATGTATAAATCCTTTGGGAGAGCCACTAACCATTATTGAAAAAGTAACATTATTAATGCATTCTTTAATTGAATCACAGAATCTGCTATTAACCCCCATCTATTTCATGATAAAGATAATAAAAGTCCTATTAATCTTATCAAAATCCTTTTGAAGATCAACTTTGACACACATAATATTTTTATCCTTCTTCTTAAAATCTATAATAAGCTCATGAGCTAGTAAAATATTTTTAGAAATAAGCCTACCAGGAATGAAGGTACTCTGATTTTCAGAAAAAAGAAATTTAAAAAGCCTTTAGCTTTGTTACATAAAATAGAGTAGATAATTTTGTAGACAAAATTACAGTAGGCTATAGGCCTATAGTCCTCCAAGTTAACAGTGGCTTCCACCTTAGGCACTAAAGTAATTTAAGTATGATTAGAATTTTTTAAAATCTTATCAGAACAGAAAAATTCTTTTATAGAGTCAATCAGAGGGGTTTTAATCTCAGACCAATGAGTTTCGTAAAACTTAGCCCAAAATCCAACAGGACCAGGGCTTTTACCATTCATTAAAAATGATATTTTTAATCTCCTCTTCTCTAATAAGAGTAAGCAATATATCTTCACTGTTATTATTAACAGTATATTTAAAAATAATATTAGGAAAATTGCTATTGATGTGTTAAAATAATTAATTGCCTTTTCTTCTAGAAGATGGGCATTATTAATTATTTTACCATCTACGTCTATCAATTTCCCAATATCATTTCTATTTTTCCTACAAGACATTCTAGCATAAAAGAATTTACTAGCTTCATCTCCTACTGTTAACCAATCAATCTTCGCTTTCTGCTTAATACTAATTGAATGAATATGCAAAGATTTGATAAGTTTGGCTTGAGCATCAAAAATAGAGAAGCTATATTACTTTCTGAGTTATTATTATCTAGTTCATTTTGAAGTCTCTCACAGTCATCCCTATTAACTTTTATGTTAGATTTATTTCTGGAGCAATTCCAATTCTTAAGATTACCTTTAATAATTTGTAAAGATTTGTTAAATTTATATTGAGTAGTTCCAAAAAGGTTATTATTAAGACTATTAGATACAATCTCTTTATAACCCTCTTCATATACCGAACCATTTACAAATCTGAAAGGAGATTTAATAATTCCCTTATCACCATTATTAAAGGTGACCTAAATAGGAGTGTGGTCACTGGAATTCTATGGTAACATACAACAACAAACTTTAGAAAAGTGTTAACAAAATTCTGATTTAATAAAACCCTACCTAATTTGCGGTGGATATTCCTAAATTCACTTGATTTCCAAGTGAATTTGTTTCCACTAATTGGTGGTTCTATCAAACCAGACCTTATAATGAAGTTAGCAATTTTCTCAAGTTTGTTGAATGGTATTGGATTACCACCCCTTTTTTCAAACCCATGCAACACAGTATTGAAATCACCAATAACAATCCAAGGACAGTTAACATTTATACTAAATTGTTCAATACAATTCCATAGTTTGTGCCTATATGTTTCCAGATTAAAGGCATAAATAAAAGTGATTTTTAAAGTAAAACCACCTTTATTTTTAAAACTACAGTGAGTGTACTGAAAATCAACAAAAAATTGTCTAAAGTCCAAACATTAGGATTATGAAGAACCATTATTCTACCATTACCCCCATATGATTATTATTAATCATGTGCCAATTTGATAAGCTTCGACTGTGAAAGTTAGCAATATTGATGTCATTAAGCTTGTTCTCAATCAAACGAATAGCGCTAGGCTTATACTTGCTTAAAAAATTGAGTAAATCTAACTTCCTACCAGTAGAATTCAAACCTCTAATATTCCAGACAATAATATCCATAAAATATATAATCAAAAGTTACAAAATAAGGATACAACAAAGGATACATTGCAAGTTAAGTGGGAACTGTGCTAGCTGCTATCCCCTTTCACTTCTGATTGCTTAGCGCTTTTTTTGAAATTGGTTTTACCTGTGGATTTCAATTGCTTTTCCCAGTTAGAATTTTTATCAATGTATTTTTTCCTGAAGTCATGGTCATTCTTATCCTCCACCTCTTCAATTGCACCTATGTCAGATAGACTCTTGGTTCTGGTTTTCTTCTTTTTTTGAATAGCAGGTCTAGCAGTTGCTTTGGAAGAGGCCATGGATTTATTAATAGCATTCTGGACATTCTCTTCAGAGATTGAGGGATTGGATGGAGCTAGATCTCCAGAAAGCAGACGAGTGTCAGTGTGTATTGGGTCAGCAGCAAGCAGATTGGAGCATTGCCCCAATTCTTTAATATTCATACTGTTAATTTCGGAGTTTGTAAATAATCTTGGATCCTTCATATGGGAGGAGGATCCAATGACCTGATTCTTAATTTTCCCATCTGGATTTGACTCTGAATTGCCTATTGTAATGTTTTGCTCCATCATCTCTATGTGTACTGACTTCATAGTACTCACAGTTTTGTCATGAGCCAAATCAGGTTGCACTTTTTCAAATGACTTTACAGAATCTTGAGGAATTACAGTATCTACAATTTGATTATTAATGCCCATTTCTAAAACTGTCAATGGGTCAATGTTCATATTATCTTCCTCAACAAATGAGGATATACATGTTGGATCTGAGATTTTATACTGTATCTCATTTGAGTTGATACCATTCTTACCTCTCCCTTTGTTATCAAGGTTTTCAGATTCATTTGGTTTTCCGCTGCATCTTTATTGTTTTCACAATTTGCAGTAGAATGACCAAAGCATTTACAAACCTTGCATATATCGGGTATCAGCTCATATGTGATCGGTTGAGAAATAATTTCACCATCATGCAAATAGATTGTAGCCTCATTTGGTGGATCTGCATCTGCTTTTATTTTAACTAATATTCTAGCGTAAGTCAATCGAGTTTCTTTCGCCGTTTGTTCATCTAATTTGAGTGGAATTCCTACAACACTAGAAATATCGCTAAATGCCTCTTTATCCCATAACCTTAAGCTTAGCTCTGGCAATCTTATCCATATTGGCATGTGCTCAGTAAATCTCGGGCAATAACCGATTTCTTGCTCCACTTTTTCAGTATTATAAGCTTTCCATTTATGAAATAGGGTCCTCCCCTTAAAACTTCTCACGGTCTTCACTGTTAGTGAATCCGATAACAAAAAACCCGTTTTCGCTTGTGAATATCTCAAACGATCTGCTAGGGTTCCATGTTTTGGCAACAAAAGCTCTAAAGTGGTAATACGATGGACGCTTACCAAATACATAAGCAACAACAGAGAATCCCCATTTAAATTCCATTCGATTGTTGATTTCCTCATTAACAATAACAATGTTATCCTCACCAATAGTAGAAGTCGGAGCAATGTATGTTTAGATCTAGATCTGATTCTTGGCCTCCTTTTTTAACTAAGTCCACCCATGTAGAAGTTGTCCTTACCGTTGGAACATTGATTCTTGTTGATTTCCCATTATTTTGAACATGATCATTGGGCTTCTTGGCCTGAAATCGACTCCCGTTAAATGTTAGATATGGTTTGCTGTTAACCCTAATCAGATACTCTTGAGTTTTCCACATTCCCTTTCTAAACTGATTCAATTTATTCAGATTTTGATCTGATCTTGCATTGTTCTTGCGACTCTTCACCATAGTAAAACCTTCCTCATCCGCAATGAAGGTCGGATGAGTCAACTTCTAGTTGAAATTCAAAACAGGAGGAGATCTAGAAGAAGAGGGAGGAAGAGAGATCCCATTCAGATTGGGATTATCATCAAAAATGGGATTGAGAGAGGTCTTAGAGGCAGCCATGGTTGTAGAGAGAGAATTCTAGGTTTTCATCTTTTTTATCCACCTTAAGTGTTGTTATAATATAAAAAACTAACTATAACCTAACAGAATACATAACTATATTCAATTTCCTAATCGAATCCAGAATTGAGTACTCAGTTTTAAATAAGGTGCTAGACTTTATAATTAAACCCAAAATTGAGTCCTCAGTTTTAAAACTGAGTACAAAACTGTACCCAACTTTTAAAACCGTGAATAGTTTAACCAAGAAAACTGTTGTCAGTTTTGAAACTGAATCCGGAATTGAGTATTGGTTTTAAAAATGGGTGCAAACTATACTATTTTTAGTATCTAGAAATATAAAATGCTAATGCATTTTAATTAGCATTGCACAATAACCTAATGTAGAATGCATATTAATGAGCTAATATATGAATACAACCTTCTCAAATTAAACAAATAATGGAAGGAAAAAATATTGCAGGCCCACTATTAAGTAGGCTGTAGACAAAAACAATGTTTACTGTTACCTATTTGCTATTGTCTGACCATGTGCTTTATATTGAATAAATCAATTGCGTTTAGTAGATATCTACTCGAGCTAATCGTTATCAATAGATCAATACTGTTTAATAGTACCCAACCCCCTCTATTTACTGTCCTTAAAATCACCATAAAATTTCATAGCTTCGATTAAAAGCATTTCATTGTTCGCCAAACATGTCACCAAGAATTAGACTTGCATTTTCAAAAAAAAGTTGATGCACTTTAGTAGCAATATTCCAATAAAAAAGTGTACCTGAGGCGTATTAGGATCAAGAGTTGCTGGATTCTCCGCATTACTTGCTTGCTTTCCTTTTAGCTCCTGTAAAGATTGTAGAAACTTAACTATGTCACAAAGCTATAAATTACTTTATTCTATACATTCTTTTCCCATCACAAAGCTATAAAAGGATGGTTTGCTGCTGGTTTACAACACGCACCGTAGCATTGGATTCTGACAAGTGTTTTTTCAGTAGACAGTTAACATTAAAAATGATGATCTGATTATGGTCAATTCGTGTTTCCTAAACTTGGTTTAATTTCTATACCAAATTAAACTAAGTTGCCTATAGAACTTCTATTCTTATATTGATCAAACAATGTGACCAGAAATGCATTTTAGTTTATATTTGTCTGAAGAGTTATGTTTTTTTGTCTCATATTTGAGAATATGAATTTCCCTACAATAATATCTCTAAATTCCAAAAATTTATATGGTTGATGCACAATGATTTTTGACCCAAATACAAAATTTTATTATGTCCACTCGCTTACATTTTGACCAAAATACAAACTTAACACTACCCGCACTCCTGCAACCAGGTTTATTGAAATAAATTTTGCTTCTGATTCCATGACCCAAAGAAACAACTATGCAATTTATATTTCAAAAAAATAAAATCGACTATTAGTTTTGGTAGAGATCAATTTGCAATAAACTAAAATAAATCTTCCCTATTATCATTATAGTGTGTAGGAACAGAAGCAAAAGCAAATGCAATCATCACCAACTAAAGAAGCCAAAAGGAAACGCAATTATCACCAACTATGCAAACCGCGCCACTCAATTCTGAACATTATCAATCACAAAGAGCTACAATTTAATAATACATCTTGCTTTAGTTTGGCTTTAAGCAAATATTCATATCATAAACCACCAACTACAGACCCAATCTTGTATGATTCTACATAGCTAATTTTGTGCCAATTCACTATGTTTTCCTCAAAGCCATACCAGGCCAGTTAAGTACCATAAGGAAGAATGTAGATTTTCCAAAGCTTTTCCTTCAACGTAATGAATATCGATGGTTGAGCTTCAAACTATCATTGCCCATTATTATCAAAAGATAGACAATAGAAATGCATACACGAAAAGACTGGAGAAATTAAACATAAGAAAGCAATTAGAAGGTCAAAAAAATAATTGCAAACTTAAGATATATCCATTTAGTGTTATAACATGTAATTTTCCATTTATTCACCATATTAATTAAGATGTTTAATTCAACAACAATAACCAAGCATATTTAAATAGATAAGTTATAAAACACCTTTAGAAAATAACTCGTTTGCAATTATCAGAAGGGGAAGTACACTGTTAGACGAAGCATGAAAAAGTAGAAATCGACATTTGATCAGAATGATAGGTTGGTATCACAGAGCAAAAATCAGATCATCATAGTTGGATTATTTATCACAAAGTTGAAACATCGAAGCTATAATCAGATCATCATAGCTATAATTGCCGTTAAAATAAATTTCTAATTAACACTTACCATCAACATCGAAGTAAGCTCCTGTACTTTGGTCTCCAAGCCACTAACTTGGTTTCGTAATGCATGTACTTCACCTGAGTTAGACCGAATATGAAGCTGAGATGGTACAAACCCAAAACCAAGCCCTCTTACACATCATCCATTCTCCTGACCAAAAAAGCATCGACACGCCATCTTGAGTAACTGATGTTGCTCCCTGAGAATCCTGACTTGCGGCATGATGCTCCTCTGTCTTAGACTACAAATTCAAAAACAAACAATATTAAGAAATTATAATTAAACCGCAGTTGCTTTTTTTTCTTATATTGTATATTTGAGCTTATTCTTACTATGCATTCGGCGACAATTGAATTTGGAGGTTCTCCATTTTTTCTACTGTGGCCTTTACATGACAATTCGTCTTTAGTGATATCAAATGTTGCCGTTTCCTTTTTCTGCAAAAATAGGTTAACAGCTTAAGAACGTACAAGTGATAACAAATAAAAATTGCTTTAACAATATTCACTACAAGAAAACACGGAATTAGCGTCAAATTTTTAGAAGAAGAATTTTCCGTCGCTAATTAGCGACGGATTTCCATGTGATTTGCAAGGGATAGTTTTTTGTATTTTTAAACATTTTTTCTTTTATTTATTACCGTCGTATTCTGTCATCCCTCACTAATCCGTCGCAAATTGCGTCAAATTACCGATGGAAAATTTCTGTCGCTATTTTCCGCTGCAAATACAAGTAGATTATCGACGATATTAATAATCAATTTGCTCTATTAATGATTTATAAGTAGTAATAAATAATAATTTACGTTCTATATTAAATAACTTATAATAATTGCTTATTTAGAATTAGTAAAATAATCTTTGCTCATACCCGATGAAATTACTAAATTCTTAATTAAGTTCCCTGTTTTCATCACAAATTTCAGTCAGTATGCCAGTATATTTTACGCTAAATCTTAAAATTTTAAATTGTTCTTTTATATTTATTATCCTAAATAATGAAAATATCAATTTATTATAATAAATATTTAATAATTAATAATAAAATTTAATACTTAGAAATTATATCTAGCACTCGATAATTAATTTTAAATAATTGTATTTAATAGGTACATTTGATAATTATAGTTGATACTTATATTTTATAATTATAGTTGATACTTATATTTTATATTTTTGCGCAACAGTTGTAACATATTCCTATAACGGCTGCTTGTTTGTGTACGGTTTTAATTCACCATACGTAATAGCTTATCGTTGATTAAAAATTACCGGTTACGCCCGTATGAAAATAAACCATCGCAAAATAAACCCTTAACCCCCATTCGTAGTCGTCATCCACGAAATACAGGAATCTAATAATTTATAAATGATAACTTATATAATTAATATTCCTAATTTATTATAATGAATAATTATCAGTAAATAATTTGTAAGTTAGTTGATTATTAACTACATAAATTATAGTTAATAATTAAAATAATAATGTTTAATAAAATATATATCTATATAATTCCAAGGAATTGGTAAAAAAAGCTTTAAATTAATTAAATAATAAAAATTATAAACCAACATTTGATACATTATTCATAATTTCAAAAATGTTAAAGTAATTTCAAAATTATAAAAATATAAACGTTATATTGTAGATATGCTCTAGATAACTTTTTTCTTATAACCCCTTTTTGATATTTAGTTTGTAAGTAACAATAATATTGGCTTCAATTCTTTAAATATTTGGATCTGTCCTCTAAATTATCAATAAACCATATTTAAACCTTTTTGGATACAATACACATTATTTTAACCAACTTTATTATTTTTATCCATCAGATTTTTAGATCCAACCGTTCAATTATATGAACCCTAGATCTAAATTTTATTCTAACAGACGCCTCATTTTCTTCGCTTTCAGCCAAGTTCATGAAACAAAAAAGAGAAATCACCAATTCACTTCCTCTGACTCGATCACCAGATTCCACTCACGATTCAACTCTACCAGATTCAACTCACGATTACAGGATTTCTCCTTCCTAAAATCGCTGATTAGCCTCAACAAAATCAAACCATCCTCTATTTTAATCTCCCATCTGACACCGGTTGATTCGCAAAAATCGAACCCTAAGTCATATTTTCAGAAGATCGATAGCATAAGATTTTCAAGTCTCGCTTGCCATCAGAGATTTTGGTGTTTCAATTCTAAAGCGATTCCCCAATTCTCATCCGAGCTCTGCAAACATTGTGCTCCCTTTCCGATCTGACATGGGTATGAATCTCACCACTGGTCTTTATATTTTAAGAATTCAGGTTTATTATATTGGATAAACCATAAATCGATTTTACGAGGATCGTTCCTCAACACAGCAAATTGATTTCACCTTAACATTATGAGCTTTTCAAATTTGGATAGATTTAATTGGTTTTCACTGTCAATGACTAATTGGATAATAGTGGAGCAACACTATGAACATTACTGATGATTTTCCATATGTTACTGAATATGGTTGAACGCAGATTCGAAATTCTCACTGCTATATTATTCACCTAACAAGGAAGATGGAACTGAGATAAGTACTTGCTGGATGTTCAAACGTGGGGATAATTTTTCTAGTTAGTCTTATAACTGCATTTTAAATGGTATTTTCAAGTACAAAATTTCAAAGGAAAAACTGGTTCAATTATTTGTTGTTCTATTGAAGAAGTCAATTATATGCTGATCTATTGAAGAAGTCATCCCGTTATGCTTCAAGTTCTAAAACTGTTGATCAAACCGTGTACCAAATTATGAGTTTGTTAAATAGGATTTAGAAATTGTTTACATTAATATTATTGGGTTCTTAAGTACAGCTTAGGAAAAGAAGCAGTTATGATAACCAGTATCGATGATGCGGATTCATCTGAATCATGTATTTGTTGCATTTGGGAAGGTTGCTCACATACTGAAGAATGTGGGTGCCTAACATGGTGTATTTACTTCAAATAATTTGACTTGCTGCATGAACGTGTGGTTAAAGCACAAATTTTTAGGTTCAGAGCAGCTACCAATCGCAATGTGCGATGCCAAGTTACAAAACGTGGTCATAACCGAGGAAAAAATGCTGAGTTGGTAAGTTACAAAACGTGGCATAGCTTATGAGCAATATCCGGAAAGCATAAAGGAATAGTGTAGTTCCTTTTGTATGCAAAAGTGCAGCGGGATCTCACTTGTGGTTTTTGAGATGTTGACTTTATCATGAGTCTATCTCTTCTATCTCATGTATTTATACTAATTTACTTTCTTTTCTTTGTTTATGCATGTTTGCTTTTGTTGTATCCGGTTAGTACGCTAACTTTGTTATATACTTTATGCAAGTTAATAAAAAGTGTACTAATTTTAAAAAAAAAATGTGTAGAGACCGATTTGAGATAAGTAGGTGTAGAGATCGATTTGAGATAAGTTTGAACTACAATTGCTATCTGCAATCCCAAGCCAGCTTGGATCATCTAATACGTTCAAACGATTTCGGTAGATGATTACAGTTATAATTCATGTGTTTTTTTGTAGTGGCGCAAGCAGAAACTGCTGGTACTCCAGAGAATCAGCAAGTAGAAGACCCTCCTACATCAAGATTTACTTGGACAATCGAGAATTTCTCGAGATTGAACACCAAATGCTATATTCTGAAGTGTTCATTGTTGGAGGATTCAAATGGTATGTGTACATAGATATTGCTTTATGCATAACAATAAGTATAAAGGATAAGGTAAGCTATGATATATTTATTATTTTGTATCTCAATAGGCCAGTTCTAATATTTCCAAAAGGAAGCAATGTGGATCATTTGTCTATGTATTTGGATGTTGCTGATTCAGCATAATTGCAGTATGGGTGGAATCGATATGCACAGTTCTGCCTATCTGTTGTCAATCAACTTCATAGCAAGCTCACTGTGAGGAAAGGTTTGTTTCCAATGGTTTTATTTTTAGTTGCTCCAAAGGGCTTATATTTGTTAATCATAACTGCTAAATTTAAAACTTTCTTTCTGATTTGGGATTGATAACACTTGAAAAGCCACTGTGCCCGTAAAGTTTTTAACTTCTTTTACTCATCATGAAAGTGGGTGGAATTTCTTCAAGGTCATCTTTAGGTGATAGACAAAGCACAATCAAATTTATGCTTTTTTCAGATCTCAATCTCTTCTGCTACATGGCCATACTTTCAATTATGTCTTCTTTTTGTATGCGGTAAATAAATATTGATACCGACTCATACAACTTGTGTACCATTTAATATATATATTTGTACAGTAAATAAATTTGTAAATGAAGTATTTAAATTTCTAAATGCATCAAATTTTGGTGCATTCAAAATGCAAGCTAAAACACTTGGCAGTTAATGTTTATGGCTAAAAGTTATGTTTAATGACATATAACCTGCTCAATGTTCCTAAAAGTGCATCAACCTTTGAAACTTGTCAATAAACAGATGTTGCCTACTAAAAATGACTTGGAAATTCCAAGTGCAATAAGGACATGCTTTTAATTTTGAACTTCTGGGCTTGCTCTTTCCCTGTTTATGTAAAGTATATTTGTTTTTCTTCTCTTTTTTTATGACCATTGCTTACAGTACTTCATTTTTTATATTTATTGATTTTTTTTCATCGCATGGTATATTTGTTATGCAATTAATATCAATTTGCGATTCCAGATGAAGCAATGCAGTAGTTAGCATGGGATAATGCATTGGTTCACCCAGCTTACATCTGTTAAACTATTAAACTGAGAAATTGCCAAAGTAATGTATTTATTATGTATCAAATGGTATATGTTTTTTTAAGATCAACTCACTTTACACCTACAATGATGACTGCTTTGTCAACCTGCAGTATGAGGTGTAGCATATCAAATATATATTATGCATTCTTCTTGGTCATCACTTTTCTTCGGTATACATTCAAAATTGGCATGCTCTGTGTAGTATGCTATTTAGTTTCAACATAGTCTTTACATATATTTTTTGCCTAAATCACCCTACTGATCACATCTTTGGTTGAATTCTTTTGCAAAAAAAGAAGACAATATTGAACTAGATAAAGAGTTAGCATTTGATGCTATTGGTAGATGCTCCTCATCTATTTTCCCTTGCCAACAGGTTTGCTATTTAACATGAATATAAGTCAATTCTACTGCTACATTTGTTCCCAAATTTTATATTAATCTTCCATCATTAAGTTCCTGCATTCAATATGTTTCAACATGATTAGAGTATTTCAGTTCTACAGCACCATCGGCTCTTTAAAAAAAAGCAAGAAGCTAATAAAAGCACTATTTTCTTTCTTTCTTTTTTCTTTCTTTTTTTGATGCAGCGATAGAAACATACAACATATAAGCCGCACAGAGCGACTATATTTGACTTTCAGTGGATTGTTCTCTATTCTTCACATTATATATTTTATTTTTCCTCCTACATCAATGCTAAAGGTCAATAGTCAATTAAAAGTACAAACAAATGGACGAGTTTAACCCACATAAAAATGAATATACAAATTATACAATGTTTTAATATAAAAAAATCTCTTTTAATAAGGAACCAACCCACTTAGCCCACCTGAAGAAGCATTCTCTTTAGCAACCTGTAATTATCAAGAGCGGTCGAGTTCATGTTTATATTACTTGAATTGGACTATATATAAATCCCTCTTTCTTCTTTGCTTCCAGGAACTGTATTGTCGAGAACAAATGCTACTAGGAGAGCCACTACCATGTTCATAGATAGCAGAGAATTTAATGCGTAATTCATCCATTGGCTACCATTGTCGATAGGCCCAACAGACCCAGCTGCAAAATTGAGCACCATGCAACACTTATGAAACAGAAGGTAGGTTGCATGTGAACTTCTTGTAGGTTGTGTACAGTAGCATGTTGTTTATTTTACAAGTTCTGTTGGGTTGTGAGGTAGTGGAGATGGTATATCAAGTTGAACACACATGTTTGTATGTGGGATATGTTTAATGTTATGTTTGTATAGGATATGTTTGTATGTGAGATAATGTTATGTTCTTTTTTGATATTAATATTATTGCTTATGATACAACTTTATTTGTATATGTTTGGCAAATTTATCATTGTTTTTTGGTTATGCTATTTATTTTAGTATGCACGGTTGAATGATTATAGTTAGTAAAGATGAAAGTGAAAAATAGGTTGAATGTTTATTAGCAGATCAGAAAGGGAATAGCGATAGATTACCATCAAAATGGGTTTACTATCATTTATTATCCGTCGCTAATCTCTAGCCAATTAGCAAGGGTTTACCAATGTTTTTAATAAATAATAATTTATTGTAAATTATTTTTTTGTCGGTAAATCGTCGGTAAATAAAATAAAATAAAATAAAATAAAATAAAATTAATAAATAAACTTATTTTTTTATTATAGTGTGATAACGGAAAATTGTCGGTAAATTCACGCCAATATCCGTCGCAAAATTTTGACACAATTACCGTCATGGGTTTTACCGACTACCATGATTTACAGGAAATCCGTCGCTAAAAGCAATATAGCGACGGATTAGCAGCGGATTTTTCCACTGCAAAATCATCTTTTTCTTGTAGTGATTTTTTTTACCATTTATTCTTCCAATCTTGCATAACCGTTTCTGCACATGGTGTGTGGAAATTTATTCTTTTCTCTAATACTTTTGAATCTTTGGCTTGTTGCCTATAAGTTCAATTCAATAAATATGATATAGGAAAATGTAATATATTTAACAGTTAAAATCAATCAGCTAAAAATAACCACCTCAAACTTTTCTGACAAATTTTAATTTACAAAAGCATTTCACTTTTCAGCGCTCTTTATATTTAACGGTTTTAGGTCTGCTAAAGTAATGGTAGAGTCGGGATTTTGAGATGCCTTTTTGATAGCTGCAACCAACCTTGATTTCGACTCCTTCCATCATTGTCCTAGTATCATTAACAAGTAATCCTTATACACTATATCTACCTTGAATCTTGACTGCACCCAAAAAAAAAGGGGAAAAACACAAATTAGTCTCAAACAGTATTGCAAAATGCAATGTTGTACCGTAGGCATGTGCATAGTGGATTGCTCATAGTATCAAATAGTATTGCAATGCACTAGAGACATATATTGTTACACTCAACCACCACTGTTTCATTAAATCTTATAACAAAGAAAAAGGAAAATCAGTGACCATACAATTTTAGTCACACATCCAATATCATGATACATTGCAGATTGTGATCAGGGTAATGAAGCAATTATTGTTCTTGGCACAACATTGAGGAATTTCAACAATTTTTTGTGACTGTGAAACAACCAGAAAGTTGATGGATGAAGGTTTGGTCTGACTTCTTATAGAAGAATAGCTGAGTAGATTTTATTATTTAAGAAGATGTAATAATACAGATTACAAGATTGGATACAATAGTATGCAAATTTATAGCTAATAAATGTAATGGCTAGTAGAAAGATGCATGAATGTAATGGCTAGTAGAAAGATGCCTTAAATGAAAGATGAGTGAATGTAACGGCTAGTAGAAAGATGCCTGAAATGAAAGATGTGTGTGAAACTGATTGAATGGATAAACTTGTTTTCCACTATTGCGTCCCCTCAATTAGATCTGGATTTTCTGCTCTCATTTCCATTTTCACCTCCATCTATTATCCTCAGCTCCTCTCTCATTCTGATGAAGTTTTTAGTCGATAGAGCTTTGGTGAGGGCATTGGCTCTTTGGTAATACGATAGTACATGAGAAATTGTCAATCGTCCTGCTTGTGCTTTTTCTCTTACGAAGTGGAGGTCAATTTTGAGGTGCTTTGTCCTTGAATGTAGGATTGGGTTAATTGACAGTGAAACTGTGCTCTTGTTATCACACCAGATAACTGGGTTTCTCTTTAAGGGAAACCCTAGTTCTTCCATGAGTGAACTTATCCAAAGTACTTCTGCTGTTGCGCTTGCTAGTGCTCTGTATTCGGCCTCTGTGATGGATCTGGAGGTAGTCTGCTGCTTCTTCGTGCATGATGAAATGATGTTGGATCCTAGGTAAACGCACTATCCTGACGCCGACTTTCTATCATCAATGTCATTTTCCCAGTCGGCATCGCTGAAGCACTGTAAGTTGCATTCTTTCTCTGATTTCAGAATTATTCCATGATGTCTTGTGCCCTGTAAGTATCTTAGAATTCTTTTCAATGCTATCCAATGTTCTGTCAGTGGGTTTTGCATGTACTGACTTAATTCGTTCACACTATAACATATGTCGGGTCTTGTGATGGTTGCATATTGCAGTGCCCCGATTATACTTCTGTACCGCTTAACATCATCTATGGCCTCACCTTTATGTTTAGATAGCCGTAGATTACTGATCATCGGTGTTGGTAAATGTTTTGCATGATGCATATTTGCTCTTTGCAATATCTCTGAAATATAATTCTGCTGTGACAAGATTAAATTTTTGTTATTTATTTTGATTACCTGTATTCTAAGGAATTTTTTTAGCTCACACAGATCTTTGATAGCAAAACTTTTATCTAATAAGTGTACAATTCTGATTATTTTTTGATCGTTGTCTCCTGTTATAAGCATGTAGTCCACGTATACCAATATGAAAATAGTTCCCATTATGTTCTTCTTCATATATAAGGAATTGTCAGACATTGCTTGCTTGAAACCCATGTTAGATAGGGTAGATTTTAGTTTCTCATACCATGCCCTCGAGGCTTGTTTTAAATCATAAATAGCCTTGTGTAATTTACAAACTTTGTCTCCATTAGTATATCCTTCCGGTTGTTGCATATACACCTTTTCATTCAATTCTCCATTTAAAAAGGCGTTGTTGACGCCTAGTAGCTTCACATTCCAACCTTGGCTTAAAGCTATAGTTAGTATTATTCTGATAGTTATGGGTTTAATTACTGGGGAGAATGTCTCGTTAAAGTCAAACCCGAACTGCTGTGCATAACCTTTGGCTACCAGTCTGGCCTTGTATTTGTCAATGGTTCCATCTTCTTTCCTTTTTATTTTGTACGTCTATCTGCATCCAATTATGTTCTTGTGTTTTGGCGGTGGCACGAGACTCCATGTTTTATTTCTCACAAGTGCTTCATATTCAATATTCATAGCTTCTTTCCACTTATTTGATTTTATTGCTTAGCCAAAATTTGCAGGCTCAGTCTCAACCATGGAAACACTGTATATTTTAGGTTTGAAAATGCCATTCTTTGATCTCGTGGTGTCTAGCTTATGTCTGTTGTGCCTCCTGTTGTGCGGTTGAGCTTGCATTTGTGTTTGTATTGTTGTCCCCTTCCATATTGTTGTTGTTCACGTCATATAAGCTTGCATTTGTGCCTCCTGTTGTGCAGTTGAGCTTGCATTTGTGTTTGTATTGCTATTCCTTTCCATATTGCTGTTGTTCATGTCATGATAAGGTTGATCAATGTTTCCTTCAATATTGCTTGCATCTGTATCTTCCTCATGTTCATCTTGCATGTTGGTGCTATGTGATTTTTGGCAAGCATCGTCTATAAGTGGTTCATTGATAAAAGGTTTGAGCTGCTCAACTATAGTGGTGTGTCCCACACTCCTGTCTTTGGTTTCTTGTTTTTCTGCAAAGGGAAAAATATTTACATCAAATATAACATGTCTTGAAACATAAATTTTGTCATTTTTGTCCAAACATATATATCCTTTCTGATTTTGAGCATACCCAATAAACGTGCATGGACATGATCTCATGCTTAATTTGTGTCTATTGTAGTCACTCAAACATGGAAAACATAAGCAGCCGTATGATTTTAAGAAGTTATAATCTGGCCTTATATTATATATCAATTCATGTGGTGTTTTATTATTTAACACTCTAGCGGGTAGCTTATTAATGAGAAAAACAGAACTACAAAATGCCTCATTCCAGTATTTCATAGGTAAGGCGCTTTGAGACATTAAAGTTAAGCCTGCTTCTACGATGTGTCTAAGTTTTCTTTCCACTAAACCGTTTTTGTTCAGATGTGTGACGGCAGGTTAACCTATGTTTTATTCCTCTTTTGGAGAAATAATTAGCAAGTGGTTTGAATTCTGCTCCCCATCAGTTTGCATAATTTTGACAGTGTGATTAAGTTGTTTTTCAACATATGTTATGAATTGTATGACTATATTGCATGTTTCAGATTTGTTTTTAAGCATGTATATCCACGTATATCTAGAATATGCATCAACAAAGGAAAGATAGTACCTGTGTCCCTGATATGAATTTAGTGGCGTTGGGCCCCACAAGTCAGCCGCTATAAGCTCAAGTGGCTTATCACAAATAGTTTTAGAATCACTGAACAGAAGTTTGTGGCTTTTGACGAGTTGGCAGTGTGTGCATGTGTGCTTGACAAGTGTGTTATTATCAAAAGAGATATTATTGCTATTTAAAATTATTCTAACAGTTTTAAGACTTGGGTGACCCAATCTAACATGCCATGATTCAAGAGAGTTATTATAAAAGCTCCTAATACAATTATCATTACTGCTAACATCTAGATTATTACACCAAAATCCTTTACTAGAATTGGCGGTCTTCAAGTTGCTAAATTTGTATAGGCCATCATGTAGATTACCCTGTAGTAATATATCCTGGCTTAGTGAATCTTTAACTAAACAGAAATTCAGGTGAAAATCGAAGTATGCGTTATTGTCATTGGCAAATTTTGATACGCTTAATAAATTTTTGTTGATAGTGGGTACTCTAATTAAATTATTCAATTTGAATTGTCTTTTACCAAGTATAGTACCCTTACCAATGTGAGTTATACTAGCGGTTTCACCATTTCCCATGTGTAGAGATTTCATACCTGAGTAGCTCTTGTTTCCTATGTTTAAATTTTAGAGATTATTGGTGATGTTGTGTGTAGTACCTGAGTTTGGATACCACTCTTCAGGATTGGTATCATCAGTCTTGTCTGCATCATCATCGCTTGCATTTTGACTTCTGTTCAGCTCATTGTTGTTCATGTTTAATCCTCTCATGGTTGTTGTGTTGGCTTGAGCATTTTTCTGTGAAGAATTGCCTTCAGAGTTGTACCTAAAATAGCATTTGTTTGCCATGTGTCCAAATTTCTGGCATATCTGACATTTAACACGATTGTTGTTGTTCCATCTTCCGCGTCCACAACATCTTTGGGGTTTATGTCCTCCTCATGGTGTTTAATTCCCATGCTGGTATTGATTTTCCTGTTTATTCATGTTGCCATAGTTGTTGTTTTGTGTCTGCTTTGCTTTAGTAGTGGCATGCTTAGCTGAAAACTCTCCCTGTGTTATTTTCCTTTGTTTAATCCTGGCTTCGTTGGCAAGGAGTGTTGATCGAACAAACTGTAAGTCTGGTAAATTTTGTTGTGTTGCTATAACAGTTATTAGAGACTCGTATTCATCGTCCAGTCCTTGCGTAATAAATAGGATTTGATCATTATCATTGATTTTATGACCTACAACATTCAGTTTGTCGCATATGTTTTTTATTTTACCCAGGTATTCTTTCATACTTAGGCCTTCTTTTCTAATGTTTGTAATTCCCTCCTATACTGCATAACTCTAGCTGCAGATTGATAACTAAAAATTTGTTCAATTGTTTTCCACATTTCATAACACGTGCAACATCCAACTATTTGTGATAATAAATTCGAACTTACTGACGATAGGAGCCATGAGGAGAGGAGGCTGTCTTGTTTTTGAAACTTTGTGTAGTCTAGGTTAGGCATAATTTCTCCTTCCGGATTGGCTATCATCACTGGTGGGACTGTTATTGTCCCATTAATTTACTGCAGCAAATCATACTCTCTTAAAGCGATCTCTACTTGATATTTCCATAGAATATAATTGTGTTCGTCTAGAGATGGGGTGATAATTTGGCCTTTTGGTTTAATCAGTTCATGGTGGCTTGGTGGAGCATTGTACCCTATACTTCCTGAAACATCGGAGGTTGCTTCATTGTTGTTGGCCATAAAAGATCAGAGATCGTGCGAGGAAGACTGAAAATTTTGCAATTGAGCTCGGTAAGATCTCAAATCAGCAGCCAGTTAATGCTTGGCGAAGATGGTTTGAGCTCTAGTGATGAGGATCCAATCTGAGGAGAGAATAAAACAAAATCAATTTTCTGCTTGATGATAAAGCCTTTCAGCAATTAGGCTCTAATACCATATAGAAGAATAGCTGAGAAGATTTTATTATTCAAGAAGATGTACAGATTACACGATTGGATAGAATAGTTTGCAACTTTATGGCTAATAAATGTACGGCTAGTAGAAAAATGCCTGAAATGAAAGATGCATGAATGTAACAGCTAGTAGAAAGATGCCTGAAATGAAAGATGCATGAATGTAACGGCTAGTAGAAAGATGCCTGAAATGAAAGATGCATGAATGTAACGGCTAGTAGAAAGATGTCTGAAATGAAAGATGCGTGTGAAACCGAATGAATGGATAAACTTGTTTTGCATTATTACTTCTCTTTACTAGGTATGACACAATCAAATGATGAAATGCTTGATTTCTTAACTGAGATCAAACACACATATATTAATCTGTGTTCGAATATCTCAAATGATGAAGTTTAATTGATGAGGAAACTATTGCAATGAAATTCTTGCTCTGATACCATATAAAGATTTGATGATACCATGTATATTGTGTTTGTAGAATGATTTGATAAACTAAGGTTTCAGAATGAAGTTGTAATCAATCGAACAATACAAGTATTTTTGTGCGAATATTTATATTACAACTGTAAACTTGGGTTATCACTACACGCCTATATGCTGAGTGTTACATAACGACATCCAAAAGTAAACGAGTATTTACTCGTATTCTCCTAATATTATTGTCCATTTTGATCAAGGAAGATAAAAACTTCACTTTTTTCACCAACAGTCCAGGTCAGATTAAGACAAGGATATGGGTCATGCATGGGTTTGAAAAGCTAAACATGCATGGGTTGTAATTTAACTAATAACTAAACTTTTATGGGTGATATGCATGGGTTTGAAAAACTTCACTGTTTTCACCGACAGTTCAGGTTAGATAAAAACTTCACTGTTTTCACCGACACTTCACTGTTTTCTTCTAATTTTATTATTAATATTATTCTTACATGGTTTAGAAAAGCTAAATATGCATTGGTTGTAATTTAACTAGTAACAAAAAACAAGGATATGGGTCACATTAAGACATCTAATCTAAAAAATTCAGGTTAGATTAAACTCAAATATTTGTACCTGTATACAAGTCCACAGATCATCCCTTAAATCGTTATCGACCTTCCTCCATCCGCTAATGGTAAAAGGCACCATCTCCCTTGTTAGAGTACAATATATGATGACAAATGTTTGGAATTAGTACCTATAGCTTGTCATTGTTCATTAAATTTAACTTCCAGCTTCTCATCCGGTAGCATAACAAGTGATTTCAACATTATTCTTCCTCTCTTTTTTCTAGGTTTCGTCAATGTATGATGACCTTTGTAATGACCCGTATTTTCAGAGAAATAATAATTAATTTATATAATTATTTAAATAGTGATTTAGGAAATTAAATTGTTGTTTAATTAAATAATAGTGAATATTTAATTAATTTAAATAATAGAATAATATATTTATTTTCAAAATAGTCGAAAATAGTGAATTGACAATATAATGTGAACTGGACAATTCAAAATATATATTTTAGTTTAAAATTGAAGTACGATAACGAATATATTTAATTAACGAAGTTAGAGCGTATAAATTACATTATAATTATAATCGAGCTCGAAATGGCACGGTAGTTTGCTATTTGGCGATTTGAACTTCAACTGAATATACAAGGTCCGTTTTAAATCGGATTTTCGTGAAACAAGAAACGTTCGGAGCTGGTGAAGTATATCTTTCTAATGGAAGAGAAAAATCGGGATTTCATTGTGTAGATTTTGATTTATGTCCAAATAAAATTTTAGAAAAGTCGCTATGGAATTCCTTTGAAATTTATAAATATATATTTTATATTATAAAAGGATTTTTATATATAAATCAAATATCGATATAACTGGGAATTTTGAAATATCGAGTAATAAATCCAGTTGGAGTTGTATTATTATCTAGTGTGGATATATATGATAATATTTATTTTTAAATATTTAATTTAATTGTTTTTAAATATGTTTATATATTTAAATGGGTTATTTAAAGCTTTAAAAATAGCCAGTTTTGCAAATGACCTCCGTTTTCGACGAAACTAATTTTGTTAGATCCGCAGTATTAAATTATTGCTAGATTTCAATTTCGTGATTTTTGAAGTCAGTGTGTGGCCGTACGGATTTTTAATGTGAAAAACAGTCGGTATTTTGATGGTTAAAAATACGCTGTGTGAGCAAACGGAGTCGGAATTCGACGAAATCGGTTTCGTTGGGTCTGTGATGTCAAACTGTAGCTGCATGCCCATTTTCGTGATTTTTTGGTATCGTATGTGACTATACATATTTTTAAACGATAAACACTCATAACGGTTGATTATAATTTAATATAATAATGAATATAAAATTATTTAAAATTCTCTATAAATAGGCCACCATCCTACCTAAACCTAATTTCGTTTCTCAGTGGTCAAACTAAAATCCGCCGACAGAATTTCTTCCTCATAACCAAATCGCAGCTTTTAAAAAAAATCAAAACAAATCGAATAAAATCCTAAAATTCTCAAGTTATATGTAAATGGATTCAGCGATGAAGCAGCTTCGATTCTGAGTAAATATTACATAGTGAGATACACTTTCGTGAATGCTCAAATATCACCGCACGAGCTAGGGTTCCCAGTTGTGGAGTTTTGGTGCATCGATTTGGAGTTTTGAGGTCAACTTCGGATTGAGTGAAGAGAGTAGATTCGTTTGGTGTTTTATTGTGTGAATCCATCACAAAAGATGTCGTTCGATAATTTGGGGCTCGACAAAACTACTATGCGATGCATTCCGAGGTGAGGGCTCGAGTTGGTTGTAATGGGAATGAGAGGAAGGAGTTTGGGAGGAGGAGCGTGGTGGTGAGATCGGTTTGTTGTTTCATTGAATATAGAAGGAGAATGAGGTGGTAGAAGCGGCTGTAATGGTGAGGAGCAGGTCGCGGTTTGTGTTTACAGAAGATGACACTGTAGCTAGCGGGTAGGAGGAAGGAGGTTGGGCCCAAGTATTTTGGTAAAGCCCAAATCGATTTAAATTAAGTTATGTTATTATAAATACCCTTATAACTTGTAAAATTTATATCTCGATCATATGGTATCAGAATCTGACAAACCAAGATCCTTGGGATCGTATTGACGAGGGCTACACAATGGAACTGCATGGAAATGGATTGGAGCTCTTTACAATTTATAGTGAAATAAATTGTCAGAATCAAATCAACGACAACTATCGTTATTTAACGATGATCGTCCAATGTGAGTAAAACTCACCAACTCTATCAGTTCATATTTTTATAACGTATATTTAGAACTGATAAATGATGATTGATTGATGTGTATTGACTATTTGGTTGAACTGCTAAGTAATTGGTTGAAATTATAGATCTATTATATATATATATATATATATATTGATTCTCTTTAGCACAATATTTCATTGTGAAATGAAATTGATGTTAATTGTATTGTTTAACATTTGTGGATGCAGGGAAACAGGTCGGAGGAATCCAACTGGATTCCTCAACATTTATAATATTATGTTTTTCATATATTGTAATATATGATGTGATATATAATCTGTTGTTAATTATGTGTGTTTTGAATGATATCGATCATTGTATTCGATATTTTAAATACCGTAAGAAATACTGGGATGTAGAAAATGGGATTTTCAAAGTGTATTTTGAAAATAAATTATTCATATAAAATCAATGGATTTTATATATAAAAGAAAAGGAATTTTATAAAAGAAAATAGTTATAGAAATCAAAAGGAAAATATTTGTAAACCAAATATAAAGGAAAATATTTGTAAACCAAATATAAAGGAAAATATTTGTAAACCAAATATAAAGGAAAATATTTGTAAACCAAATATGAAGGAAAATATTTGTAAACCAAATATAAAGGGAAATATTTGTGAAACAAATTGGAAAGGAAATATTTGTAAAACATTTACAAATAGAACTGAAAAGGAAGTATTTGTAAAACATTTACAAATAGAATTGAAAAGGAAATATTTGTAAAACATTTACAAATAGTTAATAAATGGAAATATTTATTTATGAAATAGATAGAGTTATAAAAAGAAATATTTATTTAGAAAATAAATAGAATTATAAAAGAAATATTTATTTAGAAAATAAATAGAATTATAAAAGAAATATTTATTTAGAAAATAAATAGAATTACTAAAAGGGATTTATTTGGTAAATAAATAGATTATAAAAGGAAATGCTTGAAAAATGAATAGAGTTGTATAAAAGAGAATTTTACAATAGGAAGTTTTATACCTGTGCTTCGCACATGGGTATAACAGAATATGAACTCAAAGTGAACATTTAAGAGAAATCTGTTTTAACAGATAAAGTAAGAAGATTAGTTTATAAATAAGGTTTTATAAACTAAGTAAAATATTTATTACTGGATAAATAGAATATATAAGTCAGGACTTATATAGAGAAGTAAGAATCGATTCCAACATCGATATTTGAAACTGAATACAGAACTAGTTAGATTTAACTAGTTAGAGTTAACCATTTATAGTTAATCCGATAGAGTTAATCAAATATAGTTAATCGATAGAGTTAATCCGATAGAGTTAATCAAATAGAGTTAATCGATAGAGTTAATCCAATAGAGTAAATCGAATATTAGTTACTCGAATAGAGTCAAAAAAGAGTTATCGAATATTAGTTATTCGAATAGAGTCAAAAAGGAGTTATCGAATATTAGTTATTCGAATAGAGTTAAAAAGGTGCAATCGAATATAGTTTATTCGAATAGAGTCAAAGAGGAGTTATCGAATATTAGTTACTCGAATAGAGTCAAAAAGTTGTTATCGAATATTAATTATTCGAATAGAGTTAAAAAGGAGTTATTGAATATTAGTTATTCAAATAGAGTTAGTAAGGAGTTAATGAATATTAGTTATTCGAATAGAGTTAAAAAGGCGTTATCGAATATTAGTTATTCGAATAGAGTTAAAGGAAGTAGTCGAATATAGTTTATTCGAAAGGAAGTAATCGAATATAGTTTATTCGAAAGGAATTACCGAATGTAGTTTATTCAAAGGAATTACCGAATGTAGTTTATTCGAAAGGAATTAATCAGATATAGTTTATTTGAAAGGAATTACCGAATAAAGTTTATTCGAAAGGAGTCAATCGAATACAATTTATTCGAAGAAAGGTGTTAGTCGAAAATAGTTTACTCAAAAGAAGATTATAGAATATAGTTTATTGAAAGAGAGATTATCGAATATTAGTTATTCGAAGAGAGTTAATCGAATAGAGTTATTCGAAAAGGACTTATCGAATATAGTTTATTCGAAAGAGAGTTATACGTGAAATTTGATTTTATCGAATTCGAGAAAGTACTATTCACTTTCCATTTTAATCAAGATTTATTTATTTGTAAATAAATTGTCTATTTAGTTCTTTAGTTAAATTACGGAATCAAAGTTATAAATTGAAGTTAGATATTTCAGCAGTAGGGATTTTAACGCTATAGTTATAATCAATGTTTTTCAATAAAGAAGTGGATTCCTAAATAGAATCCGAGAGTTACGTAAGGAAGTTTGTAAAGATTTGGAAGGTGAACTTTGTCTATTTCGAAGTTAGAAATGTTGTTCAGTTAAGGTCTGAGAGGTAGTTATACCCCAACTTGATTGGCTTCGTTTTTAACTAAGGAATGGTTAAGGTTCGATAGTAAAGGTAGGTTAAGTGAATTTAGTTAATGACTGTTAATGGTTCGAGTTGGCATAGTGATGTTTTATTTAAACATCTGTTTAAATCCAATGAATGAATTTTGGAAACATTTTCCAAATATAATCAGAGATATTTTCGAATCCTGGAAGATGAAATTTTTGATGATAAAGAATACTGAAATGGCAGTGATACGTAAAAAAGATATGGAAATGTTTTCCAATGATAAATGACGTATATTTTATAAATTTAGAAAATAAGAATTTCTGTATATATATACGGAAACAGGAAATGAAAAATGAATAAACTAAAGAGATAAATGTTCAATGATGATTGATCAATATAATTTCCATCTGGGAATAATATCTTTGTTTGCACATGTGTTTTTCTTTGATAGTTAACTCACCGACTATCGAAGTTTTTGACCATTTTTCCATCGTCAATATGAAGAGACCGGGATCAGATTCATTATCTGAAAACCACTCTGTTTGGGCGTTAGCGTTGCGATCAAATATGATGAAAATAACTGAAGACGGAGTTATGCAAGGGATGTCCTGTTTACAGAATAGTTCCTTCTGTCTGTCGAATCCCAGGACGACCTGTATTGAAGAATGACTGACAGAGTATATCTGGTAGATCGCGTAAGTTGATCGTTTCAAACGTATTTACATTGGTGGCGGAGGAATTCGTTTCTCTTAGATTATACCCGTGGTACTTTTGGGGAAATCAATTTGTGATTTGACGGGTATGATGATGTTGCATTCAAAGTAATTAAAAGAGTGATCTGTTGAAAGATATGTTATGACCTCAAGCCTCATCAACTGCGAAATGACAGAAATCGGGCAGGCAACATGGCTAAGTGAGCCGCACCCAATTAGGGTATATTGTCATCATCTAGAGAATATTCATTTGTTACTTCTTTCAATTCTCTATCTCTCAGTAATGGTTATGTTGGTATACCAACTGTAGGTGACAATATATTCGATACATTCAAGAGAATTGAATGGCCAGTCATGTGTGGCCGAGTTACCAGATGTTCTTGTTGAACTCCAGTGTATCGCTTCTAGAGTACACTGAGCGGAAGGTGGATCCATACCTTGTCATAGTTGGAATCCATTCCCCAAATAAGAGCACGCGATTTTGATTGTATATTATATATGTAGAACGTTAGATGCAAGCGTTTCTACTAGATTTCTATTTATTTGATCTAGACATTAGTATAATATCAGACAAGTATCGTTTTAGAAATATTTTGGGTTATCATAAGGTAAAAGCCATCCGTGTTTATGTGTGGATCGGTCTTATGATTATCCTTTGTTTCAAAAGGATTTTGAAAGTTAATTCAAATGATTTGAGTTTACTCACAATAGTCACATGACTGACCCAGAGTATATTTTGTTTTGTTTTCCCTAAACTCTTGGGTGCCCAATTTTGTACGGGCAGTCAAGTAGTCAGGATTTACAGATATACTTGGAGAGCTGGAGTAGGAGACTTCAGGATTATATAGCTATTATTTATTTCTGGTGTGATCTAAGTGTTGTACTCTAATATACAAATATAGATTTGTGTTTCAAAGTTATTTTGTATCCTATATTTTATTCGTTCTGCCGTGAGATTCGTGTTACTCTAATGATGTATGATTTTCTTCTACTATTCTAAGTTTCTATCTTATCGGTTCTCACCCTCTAACTTCTCTCATTAACTACCGGTATTTTCGATGTTTGGATAATCGACATGGGTTTTATGTCGATGACCAAAGATCGCAAATTTCCAGGACGTTACACTTGGTATCAGAGCTTAAGGATAAGTGGTTACCTTGGCTCTGTGGCGTGACTCAGTAGAGATGGGGTTAGTAATACCCTAGATTGATTTTGAGTGTAAATATATGAGCGCGTATTTGTTATTTGATATAAAAATGGTTTTATATTGTGGAGTTTTATTGATTGAGTTGTGTATGGGTTCTGATCGATCAGTTTGATCCACTGTATCGGTAGGAGTTTATAAACACTCGAATACGATGAACAGACACTGTATGTTTAGAAAAGAGGGTAAACGAAATAATTTACCCAAATTATATTTTGATATAAAGAAAATATAGATATTGGAAATATTATAATATTGGATGTGTTGGTTGTGATTATAATCGAGTAAGATTGTAAATTGAATGGTTATGTAAATAACCAATCAAAATTCATATAAGTGAAATACGTGGAATTAGATGAATCAAATCTGAATTTAAAATCAGAATTGGAATAAAAATTCCGAAAATCTGAGTAAGTGTTTGTAAATGGAACTGAATTGAATATAAGATAATTTTAAAATCCTGGGAGATTTAAATTGTTTTACCAGCATTGTGAATGATATTTTGAAATGTATTTCAAAATCGAATAGTTTAAAAGTGATTTTGAAAGTGATATAGTATTGAACTCACTTCGATAGCTGGGAAATAACCCTGACGATGAATCGCGACATCATCGGTGTTCATTTTCGAGTAAGTGACGGATTACTACCAAAAAGATGATTTTTGAATTGTTTTGAGAAAAGCAAGTTGTTTTGAATTCCAAAAAAAGATATTTGATTTTTGGAAAGGCTAAGCTATTTGAAACTCCCTGGGAATGATTGTTTGAATTAAAACAAATTAAATATGAATTTGTGTAAACAAATTGAAATTGAATTGAAACCAGTTAAGCGAAAATTGTATTGAAATAGAAGGGTATCAAATAAAATTAGAATATGGAATGATATCGAGTAAGCTGGATTGATGATATAAGAATTTGGAATCAAGAATAGTACTTGGGTTTGAAATGAAATTTGGCTTGGAAAAGAAAATGATTGGGTTGTGGATAAAATTGGTTGGAGATTGATTGGAATGATGTTGGTATATGCAGAATTGGCAACAAGTGCAAAGGATATAATGATACGGCCGACAAAAAGGTACAATTTTATTTATATTTGGGTTTGGTGATTTATGAGCCGAATTGGCAAGCCGCTTGGCTGTTTGATTTTCTTTTAGGTTAAAGAAGGCCTAGAGAGGCGAGTTGGAGTTTGAGCTATTGACCAATACAAAGGAGGAGCTGGCAAAAATTTTCGAAAAGTTAAGGTGTTAGAAAATTTTCAGGATTTTTTTGAAAATTTTCATTAGTAGGAATGAAAAAATATTTTAATTGAAATTTTTTTGTTCAGTTGAAACTGAAGTTAAAGAGGTAAACAAATAATTTTTACCCAGTCAATAGGGTTTGTTTTCTACCTTAGAAATTTCGAGGATGAAATTATTTTAAGGGGGAAAGAATGTAACGACCCGTATTTTCAGAGATATAATAATTAATTTATTTGATTATTTAAATAGTGATTTAGGAAATTAAATCGTTGTTTAATTAAATAATAGTGAATATTTAATTAATTTTAATAATAGAATAATATATTTATTTTCGAAATAGTCGAAAATAGTGAGTTGACAATATAATGTGAACTGGACAATTCAAAATATATATTTCAGTTTAAAATTGAAGTACGATAACGAATATATTTAATTAACGAAGTTAGAGCGTATAAATTATATTATAATTATAATCGAGCTCGAAATGGCACGGCAGTTAACTATTTGGCGATTTGAACTTCAACTTTATATACAGGGTCCGTTTTAAATCGGATTTCCATGAAACAAGAAACGTTCGGAGCTGGTGAAGTATATCTTTCTAATGGAAGAGAAAAATCGAGATTTCATTATGTAGATTTTGATTTATGTCCAAATCAAATTTTAGAAAAGTCGCTATGGAATTCCTTTGAAATTAATAAATATATATTTATATTATAAAAGGATTTTTATATATAAATCGAATATCGATATAATTGGGAATTTTGGAATATCGAGTTATAAATCCAGTTGGAGTTGTATGATTATCTAGTGTGGATATATACGATAACATTTATTTTTAAATATTTAATTAAATTGTTTTTAAATATATTTATATATTTAAATGTGTTATTTAGAGCTTTAAAAATAGCCAGTTTTGCAAACGACCTCCGTTTTCGACGAAACTAATTTTGTTGGATGCACAGTATTAAATTATTGCTAGATTTCGTGATTTTTGAAGTCAGTGTGGTGGCCGTACAGATTTTTAGTGTTAAAAACAGTTAGTATTTTGAAGGTTAAAAATACGCTGTGTGAGCAAACGGAGTCGGAATTCGACGAAACCAGTTTCGTTGGGTTCGTTATGTCAAACTATAGCTGCATGCCCATTTTCGTGATTTTTGGGTATCATATGTGACTATACAGATTTTTAAACGATAAACACTCATAACGGTTGATTATAATTTAATATAATAATGAATATAAAATTATTTAAAATTCTCTATAAATAGGCCACCATGCTATCTAAACCTAATTTCATTTCTCAGTGGTCAAACTAAAATCCACCGACAAAATTTCTTCCTCATAACCAAACCGCAGCTTTTAAGAAAAAAACCAAAAAAATCGAATAAAATCCTAAAATTTTAAAGTTATATGGATTCAGCGATGAAGAAGCTTCGATTCTGAGTAAACATTATACAGTGCGATACACTTTCGTGAATGCTCAAATATCACCGCGCGAGCTAGGTTTCCCAGTTGTGGAGTTTTGGTGCATCGAATTGGAGTTTTGAGGTCATATTCGGATTGAGTGAAGAGAGTAGGTACGTTTGGGGTTTTATTGTGTGAATCCATCACCAAAGATGTTGTTCGAGAATTTGGGGCTCGACAGAACTACTGTGCGACGCATTTCGAGGGGAAGGCTCGAGTTGGTTGTAATGGGGATTAGATGAAGGAGTTTGGGAGGAGGAGCATGGTGGTGAGATCGGTTTGTTGTTTCATTGAATATGGAAGGAGAGTGAGGTGGTAGAAGCGGTTGTAATGGTGAGGAGCAGGTCGCTATTTATGTTTACAGAATATGACACTGTAGCTAGCGGGTAGGAGGAAGGAGGTTGGGCTAAAGTATTTGGGTAAAGCCCAAATCGATTTAAATTAAGTTATGCTATTATAAATACCCTTATAACTTGAAAAATTTATATCTCGATCATACGATATCAGAATTTGACAAACTAAGATCCGTTAGGATCGTATAGATGAGGGCTACACAATGGAACTGACTGGAAATTGATTGGAGCTCGTTACAATTTATAATGAAATAAATTGTCAAAATCAAATCAACGACAACTATCGTTATTTAACGATGATCGTCCAATGAGAGTAAAACTCACCAACTCTATCAGTTCATATTTTTATAACGTATATTTAGAACTGATAAATAATGATTGATTGTTGTGCATTGACTGTTTGGTTGAACTGCTAAGTAATTGGTTGAAATTATAGATCTAGTTATATATATATATATATTGATTCTGTTTAGCAGAATATTTCATAGTGAATTGAAATTGATGTTAATTGTATTGTTTAACACCTGTGGATGTAGGGAAACAGGTTGGAGGAATCCAACTGGATTCCACAACATTTATAATATTGTGCTTTTCGTATATTGTAATATATGATGTGATATATAATCTGTTGTTGATTATGCGTGTTTTGAATGATATCGATCATTGTATTTGGTATTTTAAATACCGTTAGAAATATCGGGATGTGGAAAATTGGATTTTCAGAGTGTATTTTGAAAATAAATTATTTATATAAAATCTATGGATTTTATATATAAAAGAAAAATAATTTTATAAAAGAAAATAGTTATAAAAATCAAAAGGGAAATGTAGCGTCCCGGGAATTTCGACACTCGAATCTTGACATTTACACAGTCCATGCCCAAAACTCAAGTACCGAAAACCCCAGAAAGCTAGAAGAAAGAAATTAGAGGGTGAGATAAGAAAAAAATATTAGAATAGAAGAATAAGAAGAAGGATAAACACAACACAGAGTCTAAGATCGCAGCGGAACAAGATATAATATATAAATAAACTTTATAGAGATTTGAAATAAAACTTACAATCATTATAGTATATCAATACACCGGGATAGTTATAATAATCTGTCCTCATATACATCACACAGCGGAATAATACTGGAATAATACCAGATAATATCACACATCTGAACGCCTTCAGCTCGTCACTAGACTCCACAACATCCGATAACCTAAACCTGTACAACCCGGTCTAACCCGAGCATTACAAATACCGGGTCAGTCTGGTGAACCAGAGTGAGATAAAGTCGCTAAGTTTAAGGGTATCATCCAACTTGATTTTAACATTCAAATCCTTCTGAAAGAAAAGGATAATCGTAAGACCAAATCCACACATAAATACGGACGGTTTTTACCTTACGATAACCCGAAACATTTTTGAAAATCAATATTTGTCTGATGTTATAATAGTGTCTAAATACAAATAAATATCAATCTAGCAGAACGCTTGCATCTCACGCTCCACATATATTGTATACACACAATACCGCAGAGGTATGGAACCACCGGCCGGTGGTGTATCTCTAGACGGGAATACGCTGGGTTCAACAAGAACGTCTTGCAACCCAGCCACACATGACCGACCACTCATTTCTCTTGAGTTTATCGAATGTATATCACCAACGGTTGGGCTCAAACCACCGTTTCCCGAAAAGGGATAGCATCGATAGATTAAAGAAGCAAAAGGAATTTCTCTAGTTAGGTGATTATACACCCTAATGGGTGCGACCCACATAGCCATGTTGCCTGCCCGATTTTTGTCATTTCCCGATTGATGAGGCTTGAGGTTATAATCGACTTTTGGAAAATCTGGCCACCATTCACTTTGAATGTTACATTGTTAGATCCACCAGATATCACTAATTGATTTCCATAAAAATACCTGGGTTGATAAGTTAAGAGAAGGTGACTTCTCCGCCGCCACAGAAATACGTTTGAGGAAATCAACGTACGTGATTCCTTTAGAAATACTCAATCAAACACTCGTCCATACAAGTTGTCCTAGGATTGGACTGTAACACCCCACCTCCGTTAGGGTCACTCACAAAGGGAATGCCCTAGTTTTGGAGGGGTATTATCTAGTAAACAGGCACAGAGATAACACAAGACAGAACATAGATAAAATAGAGTATATAAAGCAGCGGATATAAACTTTAAAACCAAATCTCATTACTAAAAAATAGAGTCAAAACCTCTTACATCAAAATGCCAAGTCATTATTTCATTACATCAAGTTCTAAAGAAGCAAAGTACTTAAAACAACATAAGTAAAATTGTAACAACCCGGATTTTTACAACATGCTAAGACAAGAATCAAGGCAGTATTTAATTATAAAATCTGAATCAGGAGAAACGGGTTGCGCCATTGCATTCGTCTCGGAAAAATACGCGAAATAGAGTCCGAGTTTTCAAAAATCGGAGTCCGTATGACCAAGTTATGGCCCGTCAAAGTTTTCAGAAAATTTCAAGTTCAAAAATAGTTCAAATTTGAATTCAGATTTCAAATTCAGCCAAACAGAAGAGGCGGGAAAAATTCCCGCCACCCCCAAGTCGACTGGGGAGTCGACTTGGGAGTCGACACACCCCAGGTGGTGTCGACTGCCCAGTCGACACCCCTGTCGACTTGGGTGGTCGGCCAGTTGGCCTGGGTGTGCCTGACTTGTTCCTCAAGACATGCTCTTGGGTCTGGTCTATTGGCCTGTGATGGGTTTTGAGGGTTCAGATCTATCCTAGGGTTAATCTAAGGGCCTAAACTACTCCTAATCTCTATAAAAACACCCAAGGACCTAACCTAAATCACTAAAAATCAATCCTACAACTAAGTGCTGCCAAAATCTATCTTGATTATGGCCTCCATCTCCAACTCCAAGGGCTTATGCATTCAAATCGGGTTCAAATCAAAAGGTGCTAGCTTGCTACATCAAATCAAGGGAGTGGATCAACGTTGCTAGGCCAATTTCATGACGATTCTTCAACAAAGGAGCCACCTTTCTTCGTCAAGACGATTCATGTTCCTAGCCCTCTTGCCACGCTATGTAAGTTCTAGCTACTTCTAGTTCTAAACGGTAGTTTTAATGATGGCATGGAATAAAATGCGATGAAACATAAGTATGCTAGCCTATGTGAACCTAACTTTGCCCCTTTTCTATGATCTATGACCTTGGGCTAAGTTTTAGCGACTTAATCATGCCACTCATGTTATGTTTAACCTAGTTTATCTTGCAAGTTTGAATCTTTATCTATGGAATGTTAGCATGAACCTTTGGGAACCATTTGACTTGTGAAACATTGGCAAAGACTTGACTTTAGGGCTTATGCATGTAGATGAACCCAAACCCCATATGTTATCATGCATGCTTGTGGCCAAATTCCCTTATGATACTATGCATGCTTGAGGCCAAATCCTTTATGATATTATTCACGTTTGAGTCCAATTCCCTTTATGACATTGTGCATGTTTAGAGGCCAATATGCAATATGCTAGTTATGTGAACACCTTTGCCTCAATTTTCACCATGTTTAACTTGTGATTCATCATTGCCATCTTGTACCCATCTTTGTCATATTATCCCAAATATGTTGATTCGCTTTCATGTGCGTTGGGGACACGCTTTGGGTAGTTTAGGCAAACTTGAAAATTGACTATGATCTTGACATGAAATTTCATGTAACATGTAATGATAAATAACGTGAATATGACGCGAAAACTTGACATGGGGCTACATGAAAACATGGACTTAAGAAGGGGTCTAAATTTGACATGAACATGACACGTAGAAAAACATGAAAGTGGCCAACTCGAGGTTGGGTTGAGTTAGTAGCATAAATCTACCCGGACCCGCCCAGCTTAACTAGTGTCTACAAACAATAGGACCTAATGTGAGTAGTTGGTCATGTCGCGCTTAAGACCCGAGGTTAGACTAGGTTGTGGTGTAAAAATACCCGAACCCGCCCGGCTTAACTAGTAACCACAACAAGGTCTAATGTGAGAGGTTGAGAGTGCATTAATTTAATTAATGCCACATGATAAGGTTAAGTAAATCTGACTAATGACACTTAACCGATATGACATGAATGGGTAGGTTAAGTGAAACCGGACTTGATTTCTTAATGACACTTAACCGTAAAATACAGTTAGAGGATGGGGTTAAGCTAATCCATACTTAACTAATCTAAACACGGTAATTTGATGAAGTTAAGTTAACCTAGACTTAACTAATCTAAACACGGTAATACGATGGGGTTATGTTAAACACTTAACCAATCTAAACTTGATAATTCAATGAGGTTAAGTAACCAACACTTAACCAACTAAACGTGATAATTTAATGGGGTTAAGTAATTTATACTTAACCAATTATACATGATGATTTGATGAGGTTAAGTAACCTATACTTAACCAATCTAATATGAGAACTTGATAGGGTTAAGTCACAAGACCGTTTAAATATACTTAACTATTGTAATACGATTATTGGATGGGGTTGAGCTAACACACACTTAACCAATCCGACTCGATAATCTGATGGGGTTAAGATAATCTATGCTTAACCAATCTGACACGATAATATGATAGGGTTAAGACAAACAGATACTTAACCAATTTGACTTGATGAGTGAATAGGGTTAAGTCATGAGCTTCTTGGTATACTTAACCAACTTGTAGGGCTAGGTCTTGAACTTAAATACTTAACCAAATCTTGGCATGATTCGTAGGCGGGTTAAGTCATGAATTGGAATAACAACACTTAACCTATTAGACAAAACCCTAGTTCATGGGATTAAGTGGAAAACTGTAGTTAACAAGGATGACGGGAAAGGAAGCTAAGTGATAAACCTTAGTTAAGGATAACTAAGTAATAATTCTTAGTCAAGGAAATTGGACCAGTTCATAATGGATGAGTAACCCGATTCGGTAGGTCGTCACTTCAGCAAATACACGAGGTGGAGCAATATCTGATTTAGATAAAGGCTCCAACGAACTGGGTGACGAAGCGGTAGCTTCGGGGAACGTGAGGATACTCTTGGTATCCCTCTGTGAGGTTGCGGATGGTCCATGAAACCTGGGCTCATAGAGGTTAAGGTCTGCGGTAGAAGAACCAAGGGTATGCCTTGGTTGCTGTGCGAGCAACCTAAAGACTGGGGTGGATTAGCATGGGGTCGACGATATTTTCACGGTAGCCCTAGATAGCACATTCGTCGGCCACCTACCATCTTTAGTCAATCGTGTACGTACGGAAAGGCAGAGAACACCCAACAAACCATACTTGCTATCTAGGTATGGGTGAGGTTGGCCGTCCGGAAAGGGGGCATCGATGGCTGTAGTTTAGTTCTCATACATGACTTTTCTTGTTTTGCCTTTCAGTAGTTGAGGGAGGGGTCACGTGGGACCATAGCCACGAATACAAAAATAGACCTTGATATCTGCATCGGCAGATGACTTAAAACTCCCGACCGAGTTCCGTATTTCTTGATTTGCCCTGGCACGGAACTCGGATGGCACATTGAGATACATGTGCGTCCAGACATGGAAACGATTCACGATTCATACATAGGAGAAAAGGGCGCGGTTGACGGGTAGCATAATCCCTAGTAGCCCTAGGTGGCTAAAACCCAAACCGAGACACGAAAACGTTCATCAGGTAGCATAATCCCTAGCGGTCCTAAGTGGCATAAACCCTAGGTGAACACGCGATAGTTCATAAAACATAACCAGACCAAGGGTAGCAGTCCAAAACAACTTCAAGGATAAAATGGTACTACGTTGAGGTGGTATAGATTCACATGGGAAAGCCCGTACGACCTACGGCAAAGGACTGAGCTTATACATGGAAAGAAACATACGAGTTGGGAAAACCTACATATGCTATATATATTAGGTTGACATGGACCATTACATGACATTGGGCAAGGGACATTCATATTTAACACATGACGCGGGTTGGGATACTAGTACGAGAGGTGAAGAGCAAATATACATGATAGATACCTTGGGATAGTATACTTGATAGGAACCTGACGATGTGATACCTTGATTTATCTTGACACCGTAGTTTATCATGATACCTTAGTTTATCTTGCTACAGTAGTTCATCCAGTTACCTTGGTTTAGCTTATCTTTCTTGTCATCATCCTTATGTTTACTTTCAGTTTATGCATGTCATGTTACCTTTACCTGTTTTTATACTGGAAGTAGATAGGACTTACCAGTCTTTATGACTGACCCCGCTTTCTTTCGCCTCTTTGTCTTCCGTTTCCCCCCCAGGTTTCAGGGAGGAAATGATGTTGTTTAGTTCGGACCTCTTATGCTTGAAGGTCATCATGTATAGCTTGGTCTTCTTTTGGCTATGGCTGCTTCACCGCTTTATTTTGGGGAATAATTTATGAAAAGGATTTATGCTTCTTTACTATTGCAAGACAGGTTTTGATGTATTCTGATGTAAAAGGCTTTAGACCTTATTTTATAAGGTAATGAAAATTTGTTTTACTTCCGCTGTTTTATATATGTTCTATCTTGTAATGTTTCTGTGCATGTTTACCTCGATAATGCTTCACCAAACCTAGTGCATTCCCTTTGTGAGTGACCCTAGCGGAGGTGGGGTGTTACATTTGGTATCAGAGCAGAAGGTTACCAGACTGGGCAAAAGTTTTTAAAACCTTCTGAAAACTATTTGAAAAACCGTTTACAAAGAAGCATTTTTCAAGAAAATTTTGTTTTTAAAGGCTATTCCCCAAAAGCCATTAGCACTATCCTTTGTTTCCTTGATTGAACCTCTTTTCCTTTCTTTCCTCCATCTGTAGTCACAGTAGTTTTAACTGCGACTAGTCCTTGTCTAGCTACGTAAGTGTTTTCCCGTGCGAAGGAGGAAGTTCTCGAGAGACCTGTTACTGAAGTTATAAGAAGGGATAATAAGAGCAAGGATAAAGGACACGGGCTTAAGAATAAGCAACTTGTTGGTATGGCTTGATCCACAAAGGAAGATAAGGACAAGATCAGCTAGAGGGCAATTGTATGCTCTCATTTCTAGCGTACCTAAGAGGAATGGTACCGTTTCTGTTAAAGGTTTAGCCTTTCTTTTCTATCATCCCGTCCAGACTTTGTTTTGATCATCGCATCAATTAAGTCTGCTTCGATAGTTAAGTCTCTGCACCTTAGTACTAGCATGGTAGAGGATCCCATTTTTGTCCCAAAAATCTGGTTGGAGAGTCGGTCCATTTATTCATGACTTGTTTGGATTTGAGAACGTCTATGCCAAGTGTTGAGATTAGAAGCAATGCTTCTATTGTTGGGCTATGGATGGATTCTAGGGGTAAAGTGGTTATCCAGTAAGGGATACCATTCTCGGTTTTGAAAAGAGGGTAGTCAGACTCTTGGCTTGCTTTGGTAATACCCTCGAAGCCTCGTGTAACCTTTTGGGCTTTGTCATGGTTAGTTACCTAGAATCACTTGATGTATTTATCGGAAACCTCTGATCCGATCAAGTAACGTTCGCCAATAAGGCGGATGGTTCATTCCGCTTAAGCATGGGTTATAGGAATCACCCTAGTAAGTGCACGTGATAACATGGATTGGCATTGGTAAACGAGAACCAGAATTCACTAGTGAATTTTGGAGAGTTTGCATGAGTACGCAGATATGTTTGAGCCGAGCATACTAGGGAAAGAATAAGTGAAAGTGAAACGAGAGGCGACAGTGAAATGAGTTTCGACTCATACCTTGGAAATAGAAATCAAGGAGCTACGCAATCATGAAGTCAAAGGCGGTCAAGGCACAATGGAATTAAGCTCATGGGAATGCGGCTTAGACACGCGCATCATGTCTCTTTTTAAGAGTATATCGTTGATCCCTGGTTCTCCTGTAGAGCTTGCTTGCATGCTATCGCTTGGTGGATATCCTCTCGATCCTGTTTCCGTGGCAAACCCCGTAAGGAGTTTATCTTGTTTATCTCCTCGATCCTATCTTGGGAACCTTAGGTAGAACGCTATGGATGTAAACATGTATTTGAAACATGTTATGATTGATATGGTTGCAAATGGTTGCAAGTGGTTGCTCGTGGATGCGCGAATACACATTAGACACTAGGTCGATTCAGTCACATTTCATATTGCATATGCACGAGTATTTGTACTTGTTTATGGATAAAATTGAATATGTTATCATGTGGATGTTGCATGTGGATGAATGGTTGTGCACACATATAGTGTTTATATGACTAGGACTATTTGCATACATGTTGGACTCATGGCACTAAACATATTTTGCATCAGAAAGATCATTCAGGCCTGATCATTAGCATTAGCTAAGGAACATATACACACACTTTCTGCATGTGTTCATAAAGCATTAGGAGTCTTTTAAGGACCATGGTTGCCTGTGGATGATGTTTTGAGTAGATGGATGATGGATGGTAGGATACGTTCTTCCTAACTTGGAGATTTCGGGGACGAAATCCTTTAAGTTGGGGAGAATGTAACAACCCGTATTTTTACAACATGCTAAGACAAGAATCAAGGCAGTATTTAATTATAAAATCTGAATCAGGAGAAACGGGTTGCGCCATTGCGTTCATCTCGGAAAAATACGCGAAATAGAGTCCAAGTTTTCGAAAATCGGAGTCCGTATGACCAAGTTATGGCCCGTCAAAGTTTTCAGAAAATTTCAAGTTCAAAAACAGTTCAAATTTGAATTCAGATTTCAAATTCAGCCAAGCAGAAGAGGCGGGAAAAATTCCCGCCACCCCCAAGTCGACTGGGGAGTCGACTTGGGAGTCGACACACCCCAGGTGGTGTCGACTGCCCAGTCGACACCCCAGTCGACTTGGGTGGTCGGCTTGTTGGCCTGGGTGTGCCTGACTTATTCCTCAAGACATGCTCTTGGGTCTGGTCTATTGGCCTGTGACGGGTTTTGAGGGTTCAGATATATCCTAGGGTTAATCTAAGGGCCTAAACTCCTAATCTCTATAAAAACACCCTAGGACCTAACCTAAATCACTAAAAATCAATCCTACAACTAAGTGCTGCCAAAATCTATCTTGATCATGGCCTCCATCTCCAACTCCAAGGGCTTATGCATTCAAATCGGGTTCAAATCAAAAGGTGCTAGCTTGCTACATCAAATCAAGGGAGTGGATCAACGTTGCTAGGCCAATTTCATGACGATTATTCAACAAAGGAGCCACCTTTCTTCGTCAAGACGATTCATGTTCCTAGCCCTCTTGCCACGCTATGTAAGTTCTAGCTACTTCTAGATCTAAACGGTAGTTTTAATGATGACATGGAATAAAATGCGATGAAACATAAGTATGCTAGCCTATGTGAACCTAACTTTGCCCCTTTTCTATGATCTATGACCTTGGGCTAAGTTTTAGCGACTTAATCATGCCACTCATGTTATGTTTAACCTAGTTTATCTTGCAAGTTTGAATCTTTATCTATGGAATGTTAGCATGAACCTTTGGGAACCATTTGACTTGTGAAACATTGGCAAAGACTTGACTTTGGGGCTTATGCATGTAGATGAACCCAAACCCCTTATGTTATCATGCATGCTTGTGGCCAAATTCCCTTATGATACTATGCATGTTTGTGGCCAAATTCCCTTATGATACTATGCATGCTTGAGGCCAAATCCTTTATGATATTATTCATGTTTGTGGCCAATTCCCTTTATGACATTGTGCATGTTTAGAGTCCAATATGCAATATGCTAGTTATGTGAACACCTTTGCCTCAATTTTCACCATGTTTAACTTGTGATTCATCATTGCCATCTTGTACCCATCTTTGTCATATTATCCCAAATATGTTGATTCGCTTTCATGTGCGTTGGGGACACGCTTTGGGTAGTTTAGGCAAACTTGAAAATTGGCTATGATCTTGACATGAAATTTCATGTAACATGTAATGATAAATAACGTGAATATGACACGAAAACTTGACATGGGGCTACATGAAAACATGGACTTAAGAAGGGGTCTAAATTTGACATGAACATGACACGTAGAAAAACATGAAAGTGGCCAACTCGAGGTTGGGTTGAGTTTGTAGCATAAATCTACCCGGACCCGCCCGGCTTAACTAGTGGCTACAAACAATAGGACCCAATGTGAGTAGTTGGTCATGTCGCACTTAAGACCCGAGGTTAGACTAGGTTGTGGTGTAAAACTACCCAGACCCGCCCGGCTTAACTAGTAACCACAACAAGGTCTAATGTGAGAGGTTGAGAGTGCATTAATTTAATTAATGCCACATGATAAGGTTAAGTAAATCTGACTACTGACACTTAACCGATATGACATGAATGGATAGGTTAAGTGAAACCGGGCTTGATTTCTTAATGACACTTAACCGTAAAATACAGTTAGGGGATGGGGTTAAGATGATCCATACTTAACTAATCTAAACACGGTAATTTGATGAAGTTAAGTTAACCTAGACTTAACTAATCTAAACACGGTAATACGATGGGGTTAAGTTAAACACTTAACCAATCTAAACTTGATAATTCAATGAGGTTAAGTAACCAACACTTAACCAACTAAACGTGATAATTTAATGGGGTTAAGTAACTTATACTTAACCAATTATACATGATGATTTGATAAGGTTAAGTAACCTATACTTAACCAGTCTAATATGAGAACTTGATAGGGTTAAGTCACAAGACCGTTTAAATATACTTAACTATTGTAATACGATTAGTGGATGGGGTTGAGCTAACACACACTTAACCAATCCGACTCGATAATCTGACGGGGTTAAGATAATCTATGCTTAACCAATCTAACACGATAATCTGATAGGGTTAAGACAAACATATACTTAACCAATTTGACTTGATGAGTGAATAGGGTTAAGTCATGAGCTTCTTGGTATACTTAACCAACTTGTAGGGCTAGGTCTTGAACTTAAATACTTAACCAAATCTTGGCATGATTCGTAGGCGGTTTAAGTCATGAATTGGAATAACAACACTTAACCTATTAGACAAAACCCTAGTTCAGGGGATTAAGTGGAAAACCGTAGTTAACAAGGATGACGGGAAAGGAAACTAAGTGATAAACCTTAGTTAAGGATAACTAAGTAATAATTCTTAGTCAAGGAAATTGGACCAGTTCATAATGGATGAGTAACCCGATTCGATAGGTCGTCGCTTCAGCAAATACACGAGGTGGAGCAATATCTGATTTAGATAAAGGCTCCAACGAACTGGGTGACGAAGCGGTAGCTTCGGGGAACGTGAGGATACTCTTGGTATCCCTCTGTGAGGTTGCGGATGGTCCATGAAACCTGGGCTCACAGAGGTTAAGGTCTGCGGTAGAAGAACCAAGGGTATGCCTTGGTTGCTGTGCGAGCAACCTAAAGACTGGGGTGGATTAGCGTGGGGTCAGCGATATTTTCACGGTAGCCCTAGATAGCACATTCGTCGGCCACCTACCATCTTTAGTCAATCGTGTACGTACGGAAAGGCAGAGAACACCCAACAAACCATACTTGCTATCTAGGTATGGGTGAGGTTGGCCGTCCGGAAAGGGGGCATCGATGGCTGTAGTTTAGTTCTCATACATGACTTTTCTTGTTTTGCCTTTCAGTAGTTGAGGGAGGGGTCACGTGGGACCATAGCCACGAATACAAAAACAGACCTTGATATCTGCATCGGCAGATGACTTAAAACTCCCGACCGAGTTCCGTATTTCTTGATTTGCCCTGGCACGGAACTCGGATGGCACATTGAGATACATGTGCGTCTAGACATGGAAACGATTCACGATTCATACGTGGGAGAAAAGGGCGCGGTTGACTAGTAGCATAATCCCTAGTAGCCCTAGGTGGCTAAAACCCAAACCGAGACACGAAAACGTTCATCAGGTAGCATAATCCCTAGCTGTCCTAAGTGGCATAAACCCTAGGTGAACACGCGATAGTTCATAAAACATAACCAGACCAAGGGTAGCAGTCCAAAACAACTTCAAGGATAAAATGGTACTACGTTGAGGTGGTATAGATTCACATGGGAAAGCCCGTACGACCTACGGCAAAGGACTGAACTTATACATGGAAAGAAACATACGAGTTGGGAAAACCTACATATGCTATATATATTAGGTTGACATGGACCATTACATGACATTGGGCAAGGGACATTCATAGTTAACACATGACGCGGGTTGGGATACTAGTAAGAGAGGTGCAGAGCAAATATACATGATAGATACCTTGGGATAGTATACTTGATAGGAACCTGACGATGTGATACCTTGATTTATCTTGACACCGTAGTTTATCATGATACCTTAGTTTATCTTGCTACAGTAGTTCATCCAGTTACCTTGGTTTAGCTTATCTATCTTGTCGTCATCCTTATGTTTACTTTCAGTTTATGCATGTCATGTTACCTTTACCTGTTTTTATACTGGAAGTAGATAGGACTTACCAGTCTTTATGACTGACCCCGTTTTCTTTCGCCTCTTTGTCTTCCGTTTCCCCCCCAGGTTTCAGGGAGGAAATGATGTTGTTTAGTTCGGACCTCTTATGCTTGAAGTTCATCATGTATAGTTTGGTCTTCTTTTGGCTATGGCTGCTTCACCGCTTTATTTTGGGGAATAATTTATGAAAAGGATTTATGCTTCTTTACTATTGCAAGACAGGTTTTGATGTATTCTGATGTAAAAGGCTTTAGACCTTATTTTATAAGGTAATGAAAATTTGTTTTACTTCCGCTGTTTTATATATGTTCTGTCTTGTAATGTTTCTGCGCATGTTTACCTCGATAATGCTTCACCAAACCTAGTGCATTCACTTTGTGAGTGACCCTAGCGGAGGTGGGGTATTACAAAAATATTATTCCCCAAAAAAGTGCATGGGTGCAGCCATAGCATAGCTCAAGACCAAACCGTACATGATCTGTCAGAAAGCAAGCAAAGTCCAAGCTAAGAGCTAGAGTTTCCTCCCTGAGAACCTGGGGGGGGGGAAACGAAAGACAAAGAGGCGAAAGAAAACGGGTCAGTCAAAAAGACTGGTAAGCCCTAGTGACTATCAGCATAGAAACTAGTAAAGTTAACAAGACATGAATAAACTGGAATTAAACATAGGAATGATGATAAGTCTGACATGATAACTGAGCTAACAAGATAACTCAAGTCTAACATTGCGTATTCAAGGTTCGCCATACCAACTATACTGGTATACTAATCCCGTGTCAACTATAAATCAAGAAATAATCCCCTGGCCCAATATCGTGAAGTGACCCAATTTGGGGTCCAACGGTATGATCTAATCAATCGGCTCCCTACAAGTCTAGCTCGTCGTGTGTCTGTGTCATACGGCCCTATCACGAATGTAATCACCTGTGCTAGGTCCACCATAGGGTGTATCAAGCCCTAGGGTGCCAACCACCGACACGAATCAAGAATGCACAGATAATCCTACTGATGCCCAATGCCTGCTTTTTCAACTCCAGACTAAGTGCATGACCCTAGTCCGCCTGAACATACAATGGCGCACCAACTCAGCCGTCGTTCTGGTCGCTTACAATCAGCCCAGCAATCGTGCCCCACCCTGCCTAGTCCCAGGGTACCGTGATACATCTAGTGGGTTACGGCTGAAAAGGACCGCGTAAATAGGGTTTCGTTCAGCAGGTTAAGTTGTCATTTAAAATCGAGACTTAACCCCATCTACGTGTCATGTCAAATTGACTAAGTGTGTCGTTCTAGTTCAAGACTTAGTCCTTCGAATCATGTGTCAGGTTGGTTAAGTGTGTTCAAGCGGTTCATGACTTAACCCTATCAAATCAACGTGTCAAATTGGTTAAGTATATTCAAGTGGTCCATGTCTTAACCCTATCCAGTGGCATTAATTTACTTAATGCACCCCTAACCTCTCATATTAGACTTGGTTATGGTTACTGGATGTGCCGGGCGGGTCCGGACAGTTTTGCGATATGACCAACTACTCACATTGGGTCCTATTGTTTGCAGTTACTGGATTCGCCGGGCGGTTCCGGGCAGATTTATACTGCAAACTCAACCCAACCTCGAGTTGGCCACGTTCAAGTTATCTAAGTGTCATGTCCCAAATTCATATCTTCAAGTATAATTTCATGTCAAGTTCATGTTCTTATCCAAGCTCAAGTTATAACGATATTCATGTTTTCAAGTTCATACTAAATTCAGGTTTTCCTAAACAACCCAAATCACATCCCCAACGCTCGTGAATTCGAATCAAGGCAATAGATGTAACTAGGGAATAACATAACAAGGATGGGTATAAAGTGGCAAAGGTGATTTCAAGGCAAGCATGGTGTAACTTGAGATATGATCATAACGTCACTGGCATATGAAATAGGGTGATAAACATAGCAATAAATGACATAAGATGATAATCCTAAACTTGTGACTAGCAATAGTTTCAACATCACAACATCACAGGCATGTTAAAATAATGATAGGGTTTAGGTTATGACATGAACAGGCCCCTAAATCAAGTTCTTATCATTATTCCACAAATCAAGGTTCAATATGAACGGTACTAGGTTCAAGGTGAATAGATCTAGGGTGAACAAGAGTAGATCTAAAATAATAGATCAAAAAGGAATAGTCATAGATCAAAGATATACTAGAGTTGGTCTCAAGTAGTTATCATGTTTATGTTCAACTTCAATTTACACATGTCCATATTAAGTTTAGAGTTTAGATCTAAGAGTAACTGGGGCTTACAGATCGTGGTTTTTGATAACTAAGAACAGAAATTGTCGTAGGATCGTTGTTGAGATGTTGATCTATTCCCTTGAATTGTTGTAGAAACGTTGGCCTTCGATTTGGATCTAGTTTGAATGTTTAAGCTTCAAGTTGGAGGCGGCGGCCATGGTTCAAGAGGAGACTTAGCAGCATAATGGTGTTAGAAAGATTTGTTGTGGATTAGCCTAGGTCTTAGGGTGTTTTTATAGTTGCAACAACTAGTTTAGGCCATAGGATAAACCCTAGAATCGATCTGAACCGCCAAAAATCGTCACAGGCCGTCAAACAAGCCAACAGGGTCAAGCAGGAGCAACCAGGCCCAAACCAGGTTCAGGGACCAGGTCGACACCCAAGTCGACTGCGCAGTCGACCTGGTCCTGGGGGTGTCGACTGCCCAGTCGACTCCCCAGTCGACCTGGGGTGCTGGGCGGGAAATTTCACGCCCAGTCTGTCTGGGTTTTGAAATTTGAATTTGAACTCGAATTCGGACTATTTTGAACTCTGAAAATTTCTGAAACCTTGGGGAGCCATAACTTGGTCATACGGACTCCGATTTTCGAAAACTCAGACTCGATTTCATGCAGAATTCCGAGACGAACGCAATTACGTAACCCGTTTCCCTTGGTTCTTATTTTAAAATTTAACTCTGCCTAGATTTATGGTTATAACACATTATTAAAATACGGGTTGTTACATTCTCCCCTCCTTAAAGGATTTCGTCCCCGAAATCTCTAAGTTAGGAAGAACGTATCCTACCATCCATCATCCATCTACTCAAAACATCATCCACAAGCAAACATTGTCCTTAAGATATTTCTAATGCTGTATGAACAAATGCAGAAAGTGTGTGTACATGTTCCTTATCTAATGCAAATGATCAGGCCTGATTGATCTTTCTAATGCAAAATATGTTTAGTGTCATGAATCCAACATGTATGCAAATAATCCTAGTCACGTAAGCACTATATGTGTGCACAAACATTCATCCATATGCAACATTCATATGATAACACATTCAATTTCATCCATAAATAAGTATAAACACTCATGCATATGCAATATGAAAATGTGTCTGAGCCGATCTAGTGCCTAATGTGTGTTATGCAACCACGAGCAATCACTTGCAACCACTTGCAACCATTCGCAAACATCAAGCATAACATGTTTCAAATACATGTTTACATTCATAGGATTCTACCTAAGGTTCTCAAGACAGGATCGAAAGGATATACAAGATAAAACAGAGTATCTAGGGAAAAGAAGTTAAAGATGTACCCCTAGAAGGTCCTTCTTGCGGGGCTTGCCCTTGCTTCTTAGGGCAGTTCTTGCTGATGTGTCTAGTTTCACCGCATTGAAAACATGCTCCTATCTTCATCTTCTTCTTCCTACAGTCCTGGACTATATGCCCGTCAATACCACAGAAGTTGCATTTTCTTTTCTCACGTGACTTGTCATTCTTGTTGTTGCTGTTCTTTCCTCCTTTCTCGGAGTCTACCTTCTTGTCTTGAGACTCATTCGCCTTGACCTTCTTCTTGCCATTCTCGTCTTCTTCATGAAGTAGGGCCATATTCACCAAGCTTTCAAAGGTCGCCCCCATGGTTACATGAGTCATGGCCATAGTGTGGAGTGGCTTGCTCAATCCTCGAGCAAAGCGTAGAGCCTTCTTCTCAGCCGTGTTGACTAAGTCCAAACCAAACCGAGCAAGCTGATTAAACTTATTCACGTATCCCCTAACTGACATGTCCCCTTGCTTGAGTGCCAGGAACCTTTCCATCTGAAGACTCACTTCTGCAGATGATAAAAACTTAAGCCCAAACCTCTCTTTAAAGTCTGCCCAAGTCTCAATTGGCCTGGTAGCGTTGGTGACTTCCCACCAAAATGCAGCTTCCTCTTTCAACAACCATGCTGCCAACTGAACTTTCCTATGATCCTCCATATCGAAAATAACAAACAAGTCTTCAGTCTCTTTTAGCCAGTTTCGCGCCTCAACGAAGGTTTCAATTCCAACGAAGTTCTTGCCGCCCATTCCTATAAAGTCCTTGCATATTTTGGCGAAGGCGGTACCCGGAGGAGGAGGAGGAACCGTGGCCACCGGGGGAGGAGGAGGAGGGATATCTGCCGGGCCCGCGCCGTTGGCCCTAGCTTCCAAGTATCTTCGGAACCAGCCAGGTATGGGTACTCCCTCAGGAAGGTTAAGATCAGACATGCTGTAAAGCGAAAAGGAAAAAGATTCAAATGAGGAAACAAAGGAAAGTGCTAATGGCTTTTGGGGAATAGCCTTTTCTTAAAAATAAATTTTTTCTTGAAAAATGCTTCTTTATAAACGGTTTTGAAAATAGTTTCAGAAGGTTTTTAAAACTTTTTGCCCAGTCTGGTAACCTTCTGCTCTGATACCAAATGTAACACCCCACCTCCGTTAGGGTCACTCACAAAGGGAATGCTCTAGTTTTGGAGGGGTATTATCTAGTAAACAGGCACAGAGATAACACAAGACAGAACATAGATAAAATAGAGTATATAAAGCAGCAGATATAAAATTTAAAACCAAATCTCATTACTGAAAAATAGAGTCAAAACCTCTTACATCAAAATGCCAAGTCATTATTTCATTACATCAAGTTCTAAAGAAGCAAAGTACTTAAAACAACATAAGTAAAATATTATTCCCCAAAAAAGTGCAAGAGTGCAGCCATAGCATAGCTCAAGACCAAACCGTACATGAGCTGTCAGAAAGCAAGCAAAGTCCAAGCTAAGAGCTAGAGTTTCCTCCCTGAGAACCTGGGGGGGAACGAAAGACAAAGAGGCGAAAGAAAACGGGTCAGTCAAAAAGACTGGTAAGCCCTAGTGACTATCAGCATAGAAACTAGTAAAGTTAACAAGACATGAATAAACTGGAATTAAACATAGGAATGATGATAAGTCTGACATGATAACTAAGCTAACAAGATAACTCAAGTCTAACATTGCGTATTCAAGGTTCGCCATACCAACTATACTGGTATACTAATCCCGTGTCAACTATAAATCAAGAAATAATCCTTTGGCCCAATATCGTGAAGTGACCCAATTCGGGGTCCCAAGGTATGATCTAATCAATCGGCTCCCTACAAGTCTAGCTCGTCGTGTGTCTGTGTCATACGGCCCTGTCACGAATGTAGTCACCTGTGCTAGGTCCACCACAGGGTGTATCAAGCCCTAGGGTGCCAACCACCGACACGAATCAAGAATGCACAGATAATCCTACTGATGCCCAATGCCTGCTTTTTCAACTCCGGACTAAGTGCATGACCCTAGTCCGCCTGAACCTACAATGGCGCACCAACTCAGCCGTCGTTCTGGTGGCTTACAATCAGCCCAGCAATCGTGCCCCACCCCGCCTAGTCCTAGGGTACCGTGATACATCTTGTGGGTTACTGCTGAAAAGGACCGCGTAACTAGGGTTTTGTTCAGCAGGTTAAGTTGTCATTTAAAATCGAGACTTAACCCCATCTACGTGTCATGCCAAATTGACTAAGTGTGTCGTTCTAGTTCAAGACTTAGTTCTACGAATCATGTGTCAGGTTGGTTAAGTGTGTTCAAGCGGTTCATGACTTAACCCTATCAAATCAACGTGTCAAATTGGTTAAGTATATTCAAGTGGCCCATGACTTAACCCTATCAAGTGGCAATAATTTACTTAATGCACCCCTAACCTCTCACATTAGACTTGGTTATGGTTACTGGATGTGCCGGGCGGGTCCGGGCAGTTTTACACCATAACCTAGTCTAACCTCGGGTTTCGAGTGAAATATGACCAACTACTCACATTGGGTCCTATTGTTTGCAGTTATTGGATTCGCCGGGCGGTTCCGAGCATATTTATACTGCAAACTCAACCCAACCTCGAGTTGGCCACGTTCAAGTTATCTAAGTGTCATGTCCCAAATTCATATTTTCAAGTATAATTTCATGTCAAGTTCATGTTCCTATCCAAGCTCAAGTTATAACGATATTCATGTTTTCAAGTTCATACTAAATTCAGGTTTTCCTAAACTACCCAAATCGCATCCCCAATGCTCGTGAATTCGAATCAAGGCAATAGATGTAACTAGGGAATAACATAACAAGGATGGGTATAAAGTGGCAAAGGTGATTTCAAGGCAAGCATGGTGTAACTTGAGATATGATCATAACATCACTGGCATATGAAATAGGGTGATAAACATAGCAATAAATGACATAAGATGATAATCCTAAACTTGTGACTAGCAATAGTTTCAACATCACAACATCACAGGCATGTTAAAATAATGATAGGGTTTAGGTTATGACATGAACATGCCCCTAAATCAAGTTCTTATCAGTATTCCACAAATCAAGGTTCAATATGAATGGTACTAGGTTCAAGGTGAATAGATCTAGGGTGAACAAGAGTAGATCTAAAATAATAGATCAAAAAGGAATAGTCATAGATCAAAGATATACAAGAGTAGTACTCAAGTAGTTATCATGTTTATGTTCAACTTCAATTTACACATGTACATATTAAGTTTAGAGTTTAGATCTAAGAGTGACTGGGGCTTACAGATCGTGGTTTTTGATAACTAAGAACAGAAATTGTCGTAGGATCATTGTTGAGATGTTGATCTATTCCCTTGAATTGTTGTAGAAACGTTGGCCTTCGATTTGGATCTAGTTTGAATGTTTAAGCTTCAAGTTGGAGGCGTGGCCATGGTTCAAGAGGAGACTTAGCAGCATAATGGTGTTAGAAAGATTTGTTGTGGATTAGCCTAGGTCTTAGGGTGTTTTTATAGTTGCAACAACTAGTTTAGGCCATAGGATAAACCCTAGAATCGATCTGAACCGCCAAAAATCATCACAGACCCTCAAACAAGCCAACAGGGTCAAGCAGGAGCAACCAGGCCCAAACCAGGTTCGGGGACCAGGTCGACACCCAAGTCGTCTGCGCAGTCGACCTGGTCCTGGGGATGTCGACTGCCCAGTCGACTCCCCAGTCGACCTGGGGTGCTGGGCGGGAAATTTCCCGCCCAGTCTGTCTGGGTTTTGAAATTCGAATTTGAACTCGAATTCGAACTGTTTTGAACTCTGAAAATTTCTGATACTTTGGGGAGCCATAACTTGGTCATACGGACTCCGATTTTCGAAAACTCGGACTCAATTTCGTGCAGAATTTGAGACGAACGCAATGACGCAACCCGTTTCCCTTGGTTCTAATTTTAAAATTTAATTCTGCCTAGATTTATGGTTATAACACGTTATTAAAATACAGGTTGTTACATGGACAAACCGAAGGCACCATCCTACCGCATCCTTGAATTACCCTATGGATCAGTAGCGAATAGTCCTTACAATCCATAGATTTCAATCACGACTGAATCACTGTCGAATACGTCTAGGGATCAGCTAGAGAAATCCGATAATAGTCCTTTCATTCATGAAGATATACGGTCTTCAATAGCTCCATCTCGACCAGCATCAGATATCTTCTTCGTTTACGTACTCGTTGGTTTGGAATGGTTTTCGAATATAAATTCGATCCCGGTCTTTCCGTACCAACAATGTTAGGTAAGATTTTGATAGTCGGTTATTTAACTATCAAAATAAACAATAAATAAATAAATCCATCGGTTCAGTACACAGCGTCATTTGGCCATTAAAAATAGTATATCAGTTGTAATACCAAAATAATGTATCAGCTTTAATATATCAATATTCTCAAATCATTTATTTATATTCTTAGAAAAATATCTTGAAGTCCTATCCAATATTTTTGTTAACTATCCATTCAAAACATTTGTTACAACAATATTTATTATCTATAATTGAAAATCCGATTCAACTTATCCTTTTAAACGATTGTTACGATCTCTCCTTGGTTCAGTTATTTAAACCCCATAATCGTTACTTCCCATTTTAGAACAAACTCATTCCAAATCCCATCTTCTTACCTTTTGAAAATATCGTTATATTTTCACAAATCTATTTTTATTTCACTTACTATGGAAATATCACTTCATATTCTCAAACCTCCTTTGTTCACTTTTATTTCCGGATCCCATTATATATATATATATATATATATATATATCCAAATAATTCCAATAACATTACCCTATTATTTCACATAATAAACGCTTTTAACACCTTCACCATTACAACTAATATCATTCTCCGACAATCCTGCAGTTGTTCAAGTTGGGTTATTTTAATTACCTCTCAGACCTTGATCAACAACATTCTTGTCTTAAGATAGATTTCAGTTGCAATACCCAAAACCGATATTTATTCCCACTACCAAACAAATCCTATCTTAATTCTATCCTGATGAAACATCATCTTTTATTTAAAATCACAGATCTATATTTCATCTTTATAACTCCACTCGTTTAACTATCTAATTATATTCAAACTTGGGTTTTTGTTTGATTTCTATTTCATATCTCCATCAGTTCTTAACCATAAACCCATAAGAAAACAATCCCCTAAATATCGACCCCGAAGGCCGAAACCAACATCAGATTAATATTTAGAAAACCATTTACCTCAACCGATCTCTAGTTAAATTCTAATTCTTTAATTTCATATTCCCGCTTTTATTTCCTTTTCAAAAACCCATTTCTAATAACTCTTTATGATAATATTCACTAAACTCGGGTTTGTAACTTCGTCAGAAATCTTGTATTTCATAAATCCAGTTGAGTAGAACCTTAAATAAGAGTTCGCTTTAAATCGCAATTTAAACTTGAATTATATTATCATTAATATGATTTCCTTTAAAATATAACTTTATTAGAAATAAGCCTTCTTGTTTCATATACCTAAATTAATACCTTTTAACCCCATGATTTACCCCTTTGATTATTATTAAATAAATATCAACATTTATAAAAATGTTATACTTAGCTTATTAAATAAATAAATTAATCTAATTAATCCATTTCAGTTACTACATTTGACTTAGTCAACTCTAAGCATGATTATCTCGTTAATCAGATCTTAATTCATATTTCCATTTAAACTAATTACAAATTAAATTAATTTAAATAATCCCAACGGATTATTATAATAATCAAATCAGTATAATCATGTTTAAATTGTTTCTTAAACAATTAACCTCGGTTACTAAACATCACATTAATATCCGCCCACTTGCTTATCAGTTTGTAAATATAAAAATCATTTAATAATTGAGATGAGGCACGTGCTTCGCACACAGATAGATTTTGGTATAAAAAATGAAGATTAGTGGTTAATATAATCAATGTATATATGGTTGGTTTATTTTCTTTTAATAAACCCAATTAAAATAATGTATATAAAAATCTATATTTATTTATAAATAAATTTCATAACTTCATTTTTATCGATTTGCCTAACGGTTAATCTTTCTTTATAAAAACAATTTGTATTTTGGCCATCTGCTATAAATTCCTTAACCAATACTACCCATTGGTTAATATCAAACAAATATTGAATTTGGTTTTAACAATCAATAACCAATTTAATAATCTAGTCATATGGGTTCAACAGTTCATATAATGATCATATGAAAATAAACAACAAGTTTGACGGTTAACGGTCAACTAATAACATCCATTCAAACATCCAATTTAATTCAGTATGCTTATATTATTATAAACGTTACCAACAAGATAAGTTAAATTGTTTGGGAATAAGTCGTTATAAATAACGACGTCATTTCATTTAAATTAAACAACGTTTAATTTAAATGATCGATATAACAATATTCAACAACATCCAATCAATCAAATTAACCAACGATTAGCAAACATGTCATACAAATAATAAACCCGACTTATAATAATTATAAGTGGGAGAACTGAGTGAGTTTAACTCACCTTGATTTAATTCGTCGAGTAACCGCTTGTTTTTAACTAAATTAAACTAACGTTTAATTTAATTAAAAATTCACGGTGCTTTCTGCGTTGACCAACCCAGCTCCATCCCGTTGCGCTTGACGATACGGTTCCAACAGAACCGACCGCGCTCGATTCTGAACACATACGGTTAAGATATTGTATTATTAAAATTGTATAACATATTAATTTAATTAAACTTTATTATAAATGGGCCTTACCAAAAGAACGATCGGTCCATGCCTCCACTTGAAATCCTTTCACAACAATCACTCCCCACACTCAAAACAAACTGCCGGCTATCAATGTTGCCGCCACGCCGAACAAACTTTCCCCCCACCAGCCAAAATTTCGAATGCCCTTTAACATCTTTTTATTTTTATTTCCTAATCGGCCCAAAAGCCCATAAAAGAAAATGGCAGTCCCTACTTACTTTACCACGTTCTCTCCCATTTTCTTCAATACCAGTACCCCTGTGCCATGAAAACTGCCACCACGTCCTTTGTCCACTCGCGTTTTCTTTTCTTTTTGCCTTTTTAGTTTCGAACATGTTATTCTTCATTACCACGCTATACCAGCACACTTCACCAAGGTATATAGCCGAAATCATCCTTCCATGCCACAGCAAAGCGCTGTAACCCCCTCATGTATTTCCTAATGATATTTGCTGAGCTCCCATCTACACGCATATTCCGCAACCCCATACAACATCTGCTGTTTTCACGCACTCTCCTCATAATCCTTTGTATGCTTCCCACATGTTTCCTCCCACTTCACTGTAACTCCCCATTTCTCCATTACACTGCCTCTTGTTCCTCTTCATTTGAACCCATCTTTGCATACTACTTCACGTTTTGCCACCTCCAACATCAATGGCAACCTACCCAGAATTCATGCCATCCATGCACAGTATTATTTTGTTTACTATCCCATTCTTTGCTTCCTGAAGCTCCTCCTTCTAACATAGACCAAAAACCCGAATGCTTCACAAGCCCCCACTACCCCATTACTTCATGCACGAGCCTCCACGTCAGCTTCAAAATTCTACACTGCTCCACGTTAAATCTTCTCCCTCTCGCTAAACTTCCTGTTCACGAATTTCTTTCTTTTCTGCCCCGCCTCAACTATGCTACGCCACCTTTGCTCACATCCAACAATAAAATAAACGCACCGTTAACAGATCAAACCCACACCACCTTACCCTTTTACACAGCAGCTTCACCATGATAACACCGCGGCCCTCAACGACACGTGCCACTTCAAAACGAACTGCTCCTCCCCTGTCCTTGTATTCTTTCTTCCATCCACTAACGCATGCAACTACTCATGCTTTGATCCATTTGCCCCCCACCTTTTTCTCTCTGATTGTTTCTTTTTATTTTCCTTGTTGTTGCGTTCAATTTTAATGTAAAAACTTCCCATTTCTTTGCCCCTTTTTTTTTAGTTTTCGATTCTATTTGTTGCACAGAAGAAAGAAGGCTTGGTTGTGTTTTGAAAGATGAATAAGATTGCACATATTTATAAAGGGGGAAGTCGTGGTCATCACGAAATGAAGTTTGCGAGGCACGACATTATAGTGTAGGCATGTGTGTAGCCGTCGGCTAGCTGTGCGTTTTATCACCTCCATCAGCTTTTTGATGGATTTGAACATGGCTTAATTTCCATCAGCTGTGTTTTCTTCTCTTTTCGAATAGCTGCGTGAGTTGAGTTCTTAGGTAAGCTAGATTAGGGTATCAGACATTAACTTGGGGCAGTGTCATATGCTTTCTTGATGTAAGTTTACAGTACAAACTTGGGGTACGTATAGTTGTAAATATAGATAACTATTTAAAACTTAAGGAGAAAGGAAAGATAAATAACGTGGGCAACATGATTTCAGTCTTCCGTGTGTTTGTTTTTAGAGTAGGAAGTAAAGAGCTTTTCCACTAGAAGTATAGTCTTTTCTTTTCACAAAATAGTGCATGTGCCTGAGTGTTTCTGAATTCAAAGGTAGGAGACTAGGTTGGTGTACTTTTAGTTTTAGGTAGGCTTAGCTGTGAATGAATTCATTTGATTGAAAATTAGCTTGTGCGGCCTGTGTTGATTTAACTAGAAAGAAATGTTGGCTTTGCAAAGTAAAGAAAGGGACGTGTGAGCACCGCTTGAATGACAGGTTAAGTTGATGCTAGAATTGACAGGCAATGTACTATAGGTCCACTGCAGAATTCGCTTAGGGGAAAAGTTTCTATTAATTATTTTTTGTGGTTACATAATTTCACTGGTTTATCATTGCATGTCTTATGTTAGTACCAACATTCATGGACTCCACCCGTGATAGAAATGAATGCACCACAACGTTTTGATGTTGCGGATCTAATAAAAATTCCTTTTGTCGAAATTGGTCATTGTTTAAATAAACAAATTCAATATTAAAATCATTAATATTCCAAATATAATATTTAAAACCGATTTAAATATTCAAAATTAAATAGCCGAAAAATCCGGATCGTTACATTCTTTCCCCCTTAAAATAATTTCGTCCCTGAAATTGCTAAGTGAGAAAAATGCTCCAAATCCAACAATTAATTCAAAATATTATCAATAATATTTCTAAATTTTTTTAAAAATTGAAAAATTCCCGAGCACCTCCTCTACACGGCTCGATCGAACAACTACAACTCATCACACTAGGCCTCTTATTGATCAAAAGAAAACCAATGCCAAGCGGCTACCCAACCAAGGGGTATAAAATCAATATAATTAAGGTTTACCTATTTGTTGGGCAACTCATACTCTAACCCGAAGCAAAGCAACTAGCAGCTCTTTCTCCTCTTCCAAATCCTGCACTTAACTCAGTATCCAATGCTAATAACAAATATGTGGTTAAATCACTTCAGTTTCATTTCATATTGATTTTATTCATTATATTGAATAATATCTCTTAGTTTTCAATTCTTATTTATCTGTTGATGAATTTAGTCAATCTAGAATCCGACAAACAAACAATCCATGATCAACACAATCAAATCATTCCAGTGTTCTTACTCATTTTATTTAACTTATCTTCAGTTAATTATTTAATTCCATATTAATGTTTTAATCCATAATTTCCATGATATAAATTCCCTTCTGGTCTTATTAAACCATTCAGATTTATAATCCAATTTGAATTCTCACTCAAATAAATCAACAACCCAACATCAATAGTTTAATAAAATTATTTTTTTCCATACGGAAATATAGCTTGAGAAAAATTATTTCATTTTCCCGCTTTATAAAACAATATTGTACCAATCGTCTGTTCAACTTGAACCAATCGAATAACACAATACAAAACATTTGTATATAAAATTTACAAATACGCTCTCGTATATGTACACTCAATCTCGATCTAGGGTATTACTAACCCCATCTCTATCGAAGTACACCACAGAGCCAAGGTTATTCCTAAACCAGTGCTCTGATACCAACTGTAGCGACCCAGCGATTTCGGTAAGCTTTTCAACCATCCCTCAACCCCCAAGGCAGAGGGCTAACCTCCCCCCGTGGCTTACACTGGTACCTCAGAACTGCTTTTACGGCCAGCCTCGCGACTCGACCAACCCACATTATCGGGATATGTAGGGGTAAGGGTCTCCCGTTCGCCACCTAACGCAAAGCGAGAACCCCCTATCATCTGTACCAATTAAGAAACCAGCTCTGATACCAACAGTAGCGACCCGGGAATTTTGACACTCGAATCTTGACATTTACACAATCCATGCCCAAAACTCAAGTACCGAAAACCCCAGAAAGCTAAAAGAAAGAAGTTAGAGGGTGAGATAAGAAAGAAATATTAGAATAGAAGAATAAGAAGAAGGATAAACACAACACAGAGTCTAACATCGCAGCGGAACAAGATATAATATATAAATAAACTTTATAGAGCATTGAAATAAAACTTACAATCATTAAAGTATATCAATACACCGAGACAGTTATAATAATATGTCCTTATATACATCACACAGCGGAATAATACCAGATAATATCATACATCTGAACGCCTTCAGCTCGTCACTAGACTCCACAACATCCGATAATCTAAACCTGTACAACCCGGTCTAACCCGAGCATTACTAATACCGGATCAGTCTGGTGAACCAGAGTGAGATAAACTCGCTAAGTTTAAGGGTATCATCCAACTTGATTTTAACGTTCAAATCCTTTTGAAAGAAAAGGATAATCGTAAGACAAAATCCACACATAAATACGGACGGTTTTTACCTTACGATAACCCAAAACATTTTTGAAAATCAATACTCGTCTGATATTATAATAGTGTCTAAATACAAATAAATATCAATCTAGCAGAACGCTTGCATCTCACGCTCACATATATAGTATACAAACAAAACCGCAGGCGCTTATTGGAGATTGGATTTCCGACTATGACAAGGTATGGAACCACCTGCCGGTTGTGTATCTCTAGAGGGGAATACACTGGGTTCAACAAGAACGTCTTGCAACCCGACCACACATGACCGACCACTCATTTTTTTTGAGTGTATCGAATGTATATCACCAACGGTTGGGCTCAAACCACCGTTTCCCGAAAAGGGACAGCATCGATAAATTAAAGAAGCAAAAGGAATTTCTCTAGATAGGTGATTATACACCCTAATGGGTGCGACCCACATAGCCATGCTTCCTGCCCGATTTTTGTCATTTCCCGGTTGATGAGGCTTGAGGTTATAATTGACTTTTGGAAAATCTGGCCACCATTCACTTTGAATGTTACATTGTCAGATCCGCTAGATATCACTAATTGATTTCCATAAAAATACCCGGGTTGATAAGTTAAGAGAAGGTGTCTTCTCCGCCGCCACAGAAATAAGTTTGATGAAATCAACGTACGTGATTCCTTTAGAAATACTGTGTCAAACACTCGTCCATACAAGTTGTCCTGGGATTGGACAAACCGAAGGCACCATCCAACCGCATCCTTGAATTACCCTATGGATCAGTAGCGAATAGTCCTTGCAATCTATAGATTTCAATCATTACTGAATCACTGTCGAATACGTCTAGGGATCAGCTAGAGAAATCCGACAATAGTCCTTTCATTCATGAAGATATACGGTCTTCAATAGCTCCATCTCGACCAGCATCAAATATCTTCTTCGTTTACGTATTCGTTGGATTTGAATGGTTTTCGAATATAAATTCGATCCCGGTCTTTCCATACCAACAACGTTAGGTAAGATTTTGATAGTCGGTTATTTAACTATCAAAATAAACAATCAATAAATAAATCCATCAGTTCAGTACACAGTGTCATTTGGCCATTAAAAATAGTATATCAGTTGTAATACCAAAATAATGTATCAGCTTTAATATATCAATATTCTCAAATTATTTATTTATATGCTTAGAAAAATATCTTAAAGTCCTATCCAATTTTCTTGTTAACTATCCTTTCAAAACATTTGTTACAACAATATTTATTATCTATAATTGAAAATCCTATTCAACTTATCCTTTTAAACGATTGTTATGATATCTCCTTGGTTCCGTTATTTAAACGCCATGATTGTTACTTCCCATTTTAGAACAAACTCATTCCAAATCCCATCTTCTTACCTTTTGAAAATATAGTTATATTTTCACAAATCTATTTTTATTTCACTTACTATGGAAATATCACTTCATATTCTCAAGCCTCCTTTGTTCGCTTTTATTTCCGGGTCCCATTATATATATATATATATATATATATATATATATCCAAATTATTCCAATAACATTACCCTATTATTTCACATAATAATCGCTTTTAACACCTTCACCATTACAACTAATATCATTCTCCGACAATCCTGCAGTTTTTCAAGTTGGGTTATTTTAATTACCTCTCATACCTTGATCAAAAACATTCTTGTCTTAAGATAGATGTTAGTTGCAATACCCAAAACCGATATTTATTCCCAATACCAAACAAATCCTATCTTAAGTCTATCTTGATGAAACATCATCTTTTATTTAAAATCACATATTTATATTCATCTTTATAACTCCACTTGTTTAACTATCTAATTATATTCAAACTTGGGTTTTCGTTTGATTTCCATTTCATATCTCCATCAGTTCTTAACCGTAAACCCGTAAGAGAACAATCCCCTAAATATCGACCCCGAAGGCCGAAACCAACATCAGATTAATATTCAGAAAACCATTTACCTCAACCGATCTCCAGTTAAATTCTAATTCTTTAATTTCATATTCTCGCTTTTATTCCAATTCCAAAACCCATTTCTAATAACTCTTTACGATAATATACACTAAACTCGGGTTTGTAACTTTGTCAGAAATCTTGGATTTCATAAATCCAATTGAGTATAACCTCAAATAAGAATTCTCTTTAAATCGCAATTTAAACTTGAATATATTATCATTAATATGATTTCCTTTAAAATTTAACTGTATTAGAAATAAGCCTTCTTGTTTCATATACCTAAATTAATACCTTTTAACCCCATGATTTACCCCTTTGATTATTATTAAATAAATATCAACATTTATAAAAATGTTATACTTAGCTTATTAAATAAATAAATTAATCTTATAAATCCATTTCAGTTACTACATTTGACTTAGTCAACTCTAAGAATGATTATCTCGTTAATCAGAACTTAATTCATATTTCCATTTAAATTAATTACAAATTAAATTAATTTAAATAATCCCAATTGATTATTACAATAATCAAATCAGTATAATCATGTTTAAATTGTTTCTTAAACAATTAACCTCGGTTATTAAACATCAGATTAATATCCGCCCACTTGCTTATCAGTTTGTAAATATATGAATCATTTAATAATTGAGATGAGGCACGTGCTTCGCACACAGATAGATTTTGGTATCAAAAATGATGATAGGTGGTTAAAATAATCAATGTATATATGGTTGGTTTATTTTCTTTTAATAAACCCAATTAAAGTAACATATTTAAAAATCTATATTTAGTTATAAATAAATTTCATAACTTCATTTCTATCGATTTGCCTAATGGTAAATCTTTCTTTATAAAAACAATTTGTATTTTGGCCATCTGCTATAAATTCCTTAACTAATACTACCCATTAGTAATATCAAACAAATGTTGAATTTGGTTTTAACAATCAATAACCAATTCAATAATCCAATCATATGGGTTCAACAGTTCATATAATGATCATATGAAAATAAACAACAAGTTTGACGGTTAACGGTCAACTAATAACATCCATTCAAACATCCAATTTAATTCAATATGCTTATATTATTATAAACGTTACCAACAAGATAAGTTACCTTGTTTGGGAATAAATCGTTATAAATAACGATGTCATTTCATTTAAATTAAACAACGTTTAATTTAAATGATCGACATAACAATATTCAACAACATCCAATCAATCAAATTAACCAACGATTAGCAAACATGTCATACAAATGATAAACCCGACTTATAATTATAAGTGGGAGAACTGAGTGAGCTTAACTCACCTTGATTTAATTCGTCGAGTAACAGCTTGTTTTTAACTAAATTAAACTAACTTTTAATTTAATTAAAAATTCTCGTTGCTTCCTGCGTTGACCAACCCAGCTCCATCCCGTTGCGCTTGACGATACGGTTCCAACAGAACCAACCGCGCTCGATTCTGAACACATATGGTTAATATATTGTATTATTAAAATTGTATAATGTATTAATTTAATTAAACTTTATTATAAATGGGCCTTACCAAAAGAATGATCGTTCCATGCCCCCACTTGAAATCTTTTGACAACAGTCACTCCCCACGCTCAAAACAAACTGCCGGATATCGATGTTGCCGTAACGCCAAACAAACTCCCCCTCCCTTCAGCCAAAATTTCGCCCTTCAACATCTTTTTATTTTTATTTCCTAATCGGCCCAAAAGCCCATAAAAGAAAATTGCAGTCCCCACTTACTTCACCACGTTCTCTCCCATTTTCTTCAATCCCAGTACCCCTTTGCCATGAAAATTGCCACCACGTCCTTTGTCCACTCGCGTTTTCTTTTTTCCTTTTTAGTTTCGAACATGTTGTTCTTCATTACCATGCTATACCAGCACACTTCACCAAGGTATATTGCCGAAACCATCCTTCCATGCCACAGCAAAACGATGTAACCTCCTCACATATTTCCTAATGATATTTGTTGAGCTCCCATCTACACGCGTATTCCGCAACCCCATACAACATCTGTTGTTTTCACGCACTCTCCTCATAATCATTTGTATGCTTCCCACATGTTTCCTCCCACTTCGCTGTAACTCCCCATTTTTCCATTACACAATCTCCTATTCCTCTTCCTTTGAACCCATCTTTGCATACTACTTCACGTTTTGCCACCTCCAACATCAATTGCAGCCTACCCAGAATTCATGCCATCCATGCACAGTATTGTTTTGTTTACTATCCCATTCTTTGCTTCCTGAAGCTCCTCCTTCTAACACAGACCAAAAATCCGAAAGTTTCACAAGCCCCCACTACCCCATTACTTTATGCACGAGCCTCCACGTCAGCTTCAAAATTCTACACTGCTCTACGTTAAAGCTTCTCCCTCTCGCTAAACTTCATGTTCACGAATTTCTTTCTTTTCTGTCCCGCCTCAACTACGCTACGCCACCTTTGCTCACGTCCAACAATAAAATAAATGCACCCTTAACAGAGAAAACCCACGCCACCTCACTCTTTTACACAACAGCTTCACCATGATAACACCGCGACCCTCAACGACACGTGCCACTTCAAAACGAACTGCTCCTCCCATGTCCTTGTATTCTTTCTTCCATCCACTAACGCATGCAACTGCTCATGCTTTGATCCATTCGCCCCCACACCTTTTTCTCTTTGATTGTTTCTTTTTATTTTCCCTGTTGTTGCGTTCAGTTTTAATGTAAAAACTTCCCATTTCTTTGCCCCTTTTTTTTTAGTTTTCGATTCTATTTGTTGCACAGAAGAAAGAAGGCTTGGTTGTGTTTTGAAAGATGATGAAGATTGCATGTATTTATAAAGGGGGAAGCCGTGGGCATCACGAAATGAAGTTTGCGAGGCACGGCATTATAATTAAGGCATGTGTATCGCCGTTGGCTAGCTTATCACCTCCATCAGCTTTTTGATGGATTTGAACATGGCTGAATTTCCATCAGCTATGTTTTCTTCTCTTTTCGAATAGCTGGGTGAGTTGAGTTCTTAGGGTAGGCTAGATTAGGGTATCAGACATTAACTTGGGGCAGTGTCATATGCTTTCTTGATGTAAGTTTACAGTACAAACTTAGGGTAGGTATAGTTGTAAATATAGATAACTGCTTAAAACTTAAGGAGAAAGGAAAGTTAAATAACGTGGGCAGCATGATTTCAGTCTTCCGTGTGTTTGTTTTTAGAGTAGGAAGTAAAGAGCTTTTCAGCTAGAAGTATAGTCTTTTCTTTTCACAAAACAGTGCATGTTCCTTAGTGTTTCTGAATTCAAAGGTAGGAGACTGGGTTGGTGTACTTTTAGTTTTAGGTAGGCTTAGCTATGAATGAATTCATTTGATTGAAAATTAGCTTGTGCGGCCTGTGTTGATTTAACTAGACAGAAATGTTGGCTTTGCAAAGTAAAGAAAGGAACACGTGAGCACCGCTTGAATGACAGGTTAAGTTGATGCTAGAATTGACAGGCAGTTACTATAGGTCCACTGCAGAATTCGCTTAGGGGAAAAGTTTCTGTTTTTTTTTGTGGTTACATAATTTCACTGTTTTATCATTGCATGTCTTATGTTAGTACCAACATTCATGCACTCTAGTCGCAATAGAAATGAATGCACCACAACGTTTTGATGTTGTGGATCTAATGAAAATTCGTTTTGTCGAAATTGGTCGTTGTTTAAATAAACAAATTCAATATTAAAATCATTAATATTCCAAATATAATATTTAAAACCGATTTAAATATTCGAAATTAAATAGCCAAAAAAGCCGGATCGTTACAGGAAATATAAAGGAAAATATTTGTAAACCAAATATAAAGGAAAATATTTGTAAACCAAATATAAAGGAAAATATTTGTAAACTAAATATAAAGGAAAATATTTGTAAACCAAATATAAAGGAAAATACTTGTAAACCAAATATAAAGGAAAATATTTGTAAACCAAATATAAAGAATAATATTTGTGAAACAAATTGGAAAGGAAATATTTGTAAAACATTTACAAACAGAATTGAAAAGGAAGTATTTGTAAAACATTTACAAATAGAATTGAAAAGGAAATATTTGTAAAAAAATTACAAATAAATTATAAATGGAAATATTTATTTATGAAATAGATAGAGTTATAAAAAGAAATATTTATTTAGAAAATAAATAGAATTATAAAAAAAAATTAGAAAATAAATAGAATTATTAAAAGGGATTTATTTGGTAAATAAATAGATTACAAAAGGAAATACTTGAAAAATGAATAGAGTTGTATAAAAGAGAATTTTACACTAGGAAGGTTTATACCTATGCTTCGCACATGGGTATAATAGAATATGAATTCAAAGTGAACATTTAAGAGAAACCTGTTTTAACAGATAAAGTAAGAAGATTAATTTATAAATAAGGTTTTATAAATTAAGTAAAATATTTATCATTGGATAAATAGAATATATAAGTCAGGACTTATATAGAGAAGTAAGAATCGATTTCAACATCGATATTTGAAACTGAATACAGAAACAGTTGGAGTTAACCAATTAGAGTTAATCCGATAGAGTTAATCAAATAGAGTTACTCGATAGAGTTAATCCAATAGAGTAAATCGAATATTAATTATTCGAATAGAGTCAAAAAGGAGTTATCGAATATTAGTTATTCGAATAGAGTCAAAAAGGAGATATCGAATATTAGTCATTCGAATAGAGTTAAAAAGCAGCATTCGAATATAGTTTATTCGAATAAATAGAGTTAAAAAGGAGCAATCGAATATAGTTTATTTGAATAGAGTCAAAAAGGAGTTATCGAATATTAGTTATTCGAATAGAGTCAAAAAGGAGTTATCGAATATTAGATATTCGAGTAGAGTTAAAAAGGAGTTATCGAATATTAGTTATTCGAATAAAGTTAAAAAGGAGTTATCGAGTATTAGTTATTCGAATAGAGTTAAAGGTGTTGGATCTAGATTAACCCTAGAGGGGGGGAGTGAATAGGGTTTATCACAGTTTATCAGGTAATTAAAAATAATTTCAGCACAGATAAAGTAGAGTAAGTAAATACGGAAAGAAAATAACACACAGAGATACCCAGCTTCGGCAAATCTTGCCTACTGCTGCATTCCTAATGTTTCTACTAGGTGATAGAACAGATCCCGCATACAAGACCATGTACACTCGCGACTCTCGCTCCTATTCTAACCCTACGCTCAAAACACTAGACTGACGAATATACACTCGATCAGATTTCCCTGTTTACGACCCCGTAACCAGTAACCCAGATTTTACAGACTCTGTAACCGACAGTCAACACACTGACTGATATCCTAGACTTTATGGATCTAGACACTGTTTGAATTCATTTTACAAGACAAATTAAAAAAAAAGGAATTAAAACCCTAGGAGTTTAAAAGAAGGGTCATCCCCTTTGGATTTTGGCCGGCCCATTTATCATTTGCTCGATCCCTTTCCCTTTTTATAAAAAATGGCGGCGGCTACGAATGGAAAACAGCTAGGGCTTCTCTTCGAATAACTCCCCCAAATCGATTTGATGGCTTCTAGTATTGATGAAACTGTGGCTCGCGTCTTTGTGACTATGTGATTCTTCACTCTGAATTTCTCTGATTTGGGAGTTAGGGTTTTCTACGCTCCAAATCTCGAACGTATGCTTCTGGAATTAAATCTCTGCTGCTTGAGGATATCGTTGCCCCTGTTCTTCGATTGATTTGAGTTGGCTCTTGATCGAAAATTAATTGTGAGTATTCGACTTTTATTTCTCTGACAGTTCTTGATTTTGTTGTTGATTTTCGATCGAATTGTTTTGTGGTTTTCAATCCCCTATATGCCGATGATGAAATGGTTGTGCATACATATAGGGTAACTCGAACCCTAAAAATCTCTGATTTCGTGATAATGACTTTCCCTGATAGTTTTCGGTTTCTTGAGATGATTTGCGTTGATTGTATAATGAATCGGGATGGCTTTCTGGTCTTTAATTTTGGCCTTCGATGGATTTGATACCTTTGATTTCCTCCTTTGAAAAAGAAAGTTGCCTTGAATGATTTTCCTGACTGAATCACAACAGGAAACAATTAATATGATTCTGAAAAATGCATTCACTGATTTCCTTCCATAAATATTGGATTGAAAAACAGAAAAATTATTCAGTCCAAGAAATTAATTCATGAAGATATTTAAACTCTTTCCTCTTGCTGTATTACTGTTTTCATTGCCTGATATTTGTGGCCCATTGCTCCTCACCAAAAACATGTGTGCTAATTTTCTACAATTAACACTTGCCAAATACAATCCATAATTTTCTGGAAACAGTTTGAAATGATGGATTTGCTAATTTCCTTAAACACGCCTAAACATGTCCACTGTAATTTTTTTTTGGAAGCCTTATTAGTGCATATCCATTATGGGAATTTGAGATTTTCTTTCCTCTTCAATTATGTGTATAAACTATTTCCTGTTATTGTGATTTTGGCACATGAATTTGCTGACCTGTCATTTCTGTGTATCACTTGAGTATGCTTGCCATCATGGAATACTTAATGCATGTATTTTGTTCTTACAGTCATGTATTACTGCACATGCTTGTATCATGGCTATGTATGTCATGTTATATCCTCCTGTACTGCTAGTATATGATGATCCCATGCTATACTTGATCCTTGTACCACCTGAATTACCTTGTGTCCACTTGATAAAAACTGAACTGCCAAGGAAAAAAATGCATTTGATTTCTTGCCAAAACATATTTTCTTGAACGATATCTGAACATGCTAATCTGGATTTTGAAACTTGCTCCATTGTAATGTCATTTGCATGCCATTGTAAAATCTGAAACTGATGTAGACTTGCCGTTAGAACATTTTATACACATGTCTGTGCACATCACTTGCATGTACATGAGCCTCCACATGACCATTTGTATTATGCACACAATCATCCTGATCTGCTACTTGTATTCATACTTGGTAAGTCCACCGTCTTGCTTTGCCTATGTATGTTGACCATACTGTGTACATGCATACACAAGCTTGTGTATTTCCCATCATGCCTGATCAAATGAAACTGTGCTGAACAATGAATGTTTGCTTAACTCATATTACTGTGTACACTGCTTGCATGCACATCTATGTGTTCATTCATCACAAATGCTTTGCTCACTTGCTCTATTCCTTTGCATATGCTGTTGCACACCATATTGCCACCTTGTGTTGATCTCGAACTTCTGACTTCACCATGCGTGTGTGTTCAGTTGAGGCTCTTGTACACTGCATCTTGCCATTGCTTTAGTTGTTACTGCCACTCCACACTGTGTTGTGTATCCATGCTTCAGTTTTGACAAAGCATTGTTTCACCCATGCTTCCATACGTGTATATATACATTTGCATGCTCCATGTCCAATTTGGCTCGACTCATTTTGTTGCTAACTTGAGTTTTGCTATGTTCATTGAAATTGTAACAGCTCCACCATTTTATATGCACCCTTCACTTGCTCCAAGTTTATGTTGCATTTATTTTTGCCACTTGAAACTGACTTGTGCTCGGCTCTCCTTGCATTCTTTACTGGCTTGTGTGGAAATATCTTCCATGTTGCATTTTGTACTATGCTGCACACTTGAGTTATGCTGAAACAATATTGTTACTGCTCGGCCATGTTTACTTGAAAGATGTCATGCTCGACCACTTTTAATTTCTTCATGTTTGTAGAAGCTCGATCTCTTTGGCTATGTTTAGATTGCTTTGATCCTTTGAGCTGCCATTTTTACTTTGTTTTTCACGTGCACTGAGTCGAGAAGGTCCACTGCGGCTACTCCTCAGTTGCACACTGGATTGGCGTGGCAGTGCACACGTGTATACACGTGTGTATATGCAGCCATCCAGACTTGTTTTTATGTCCCTGCATATCAGACCGAGTCTAGAAAAGTGATGAGAAACACACCGTAATCTGAGGCAAATAAAATTCAAAAATAAATTTATATTTGTGTATATTCAGTTTGAATTCTATTGCAGTCTACTGTGTGTGTTTTAATATATGACAGGTATGAAGACGATGACTGGACTGACTGAGCTGTGAAGATAGAAGACTGCCGAGACAGTGTGTGTTGTGTCAAAGAAAATGTATAAGAGTGTATAAATGTCAAAGTGTTTGTATGAAAATATATATATATATATATATGAATTGTATACGTGAGTGTGAGTGTTGTAGTGAGGAGCTGTGTATGAAAAAAGAATATTGTACTGATATTCGTAATAAACAAATTTGTTTGAAAAAAATATTATTTTATTGTTGTTAAACAAGCTTGTCTATTATATTCTGTATATTTACTGAGTACAATAAACTGTGATGTGATTAAATAGTGGAGATCTAAATAGCCGTACTGTTTGAATGTTGAAATAGAATGTTATATTCAAATAGAATACAGTTTGAATGTTCAATTCTAGTGCAGTCGTATTCCATTTAAATATAAATATTATATTAACAGTACGATTTCAAACACATTTATAATATATATTTATTTGGTTGTTATCATCAAACAGAAATCATATAATAGTGTATACGACTACGTCATATACAACAATCTCCCCCTTTTGATGATGACAAACAAATAAAAGATTTTGATCGCAATAAACGTGTTTGACAGTGAATATTGAACTCCCCCTATTTATTAGCTCCCCCTACAACAGAAAACTGAATGATAATGAATTTTCAAAAGTAAAAATATTTATAGAATATTCACTCATAAATCAAAATCTAATCCGTTCTCCCCCTTTTGTTATCATCAAAAGGATACATATTTTAAAATACAGATGAAAAACGACTAAAAATATAATTTCAGTTTAAGAGGAAGAACAGTCATCAATCAGTCAAACAAAAATCATAATATTCTAAGAACAGGTGGCATATTTCACATTGTAGAGAATGACGGATATATGATGAATTTTATATAAAATGGAGAGAGTTTTAAAAACAATTCATTTCCAATTTTTTTCAAAGGATTTTTATAAAAAATAAAGCGCAAAAACAGTGATGGATTTGGACTATAATTATAATTTCAACTTAAGTGACAAAAAAACAAATACTCTCAAATCCCAATACTTATCAATCAACAAACTATAATACATCATAAGATGTTAACACATTTCACAAATTAGAAAAATGGATTGATAAGCTGGTTTTTATAAACACCAAGGAGAATTTCATATAAAAAATTATTTAGCCATTTTTTTTATTTAAGAGCACACTGACCATGCATAACCAGAACTTGGATTTTTAAATGAGGTCGGTCGCAGCTTAAATTATAAGTTGTCTCATAACCATGCATGACCAGAACTTGGATTTTTAAATGAGATTAGAGACACTTATGTATATTTTATTATTTTCAGTTAAAAAAAATGAAAAACTCCTTAGTATATAAAACAATGTGAACGATAGAAATATGATGGGTACAGAAATGGTTTGTGAAATAAATTTCTAAATTAATTATATTATGAGATATGATCAACTGTACCGAGATCGTTGAAAGTTTTCAATTGTCACTAATTCTGAAAAATAACATAGTCCCATTTTTATCACAACTATTTCCACTATTTTAAAACAAGATGATTTATCTTAAAAAAAATTAAACTCTCCACATTAATATAAAATCATGATGGATGGCAGAAAGATGGTAGATAAAGAAGATGGTCGTGAAACAATCGCCAATTCAAAGGTATTATAATAAATGTTCAACCATCATAAAAAAAATCTAAATAGAATTCCTCTTGTTGTGAAAATATATTGCAGTCACAATTCATCACAATTTCAAAATCTGATAATAATTTTGATGAATTTAACTACAGTCCAGCTTGATTTAAATTTCTGAATGAATAATCAATAAAAAGTTTTAAAATTGAAAATCAATTACAAGAGGAAAATTGAAAGATTTATACAAGACATGAAGGTTTTTTGAACAATATGTACATGAAGAGAATAAATTAAGAAAAAGAACAACACATCAAAAATTGATACCACATGTTGGTGTTACTATAATCAAGGATTTGAAATGTGACACAGGTGACTAACACGGGTATCCTAGATATCCAAGTACAATCATTAGGCCCAAGTTGATAAGACAAACAAAATAGGCATATTTATCAAAGCAGCAAATAGTATATACCAGAACAAGCAGTCGTCAAAATTTTTCGAAACAGTATCAGAGCAGCACAAAAAAAATATCAAGTCAGACTTGTCAAGATGATGCTAAATATAATAATTCATGATCCAAGAATACAATTTATTTGAAATCACTTGAGGGAATATGAAATTTTCAAGATTAAATGAATCGATCACACCAGTTTGTATAATTCAGATTCAGGTAGTGTGTGAGATTCAAGAAATCAATAATTTCAAATGATTTCAAACAAATATTCAAGCCAATCCGAATATCAATGAAATCATCACGAATGATAAGAAGCAGTGTACTGTAATGAGTATAAAATTTTAAGCGTTTCCAAAATGAATTGGAAGAAACTCAAAACAGCATAAGAGTGTGAAATTTCATTAATTACTCAGATCTTCAAAAATTTAGAATTCGAAATGACAGTGTTCAAGATATGATATTAATGCAACAACACTGTAATGAATTCAGAAAGAGAACAAAAAATCAACTTCAGAATAATTGCAGATATTCACAAGATTAAATTCAAGATCTGGAAATAATTAAATTATTAGAGTTCTACACACGAAAAAAAAACAAATTTCCAGAATATCATGATAATTGTAATTAAAGAAACACACAAAAAATATGGCAGTGATAAATCAAAACAGAATAGACAGAAGAAGGAGATAGAAGGGAGAAGAAAAAGAAATAAACAAAAGAAAAAAAAATCAAAACACAAAATATTTACAAAGGTGAGTTTAGAGATCATACCAGAATCCAGTGTAAATCAGACTCTCTAACTCAGCCAATCTTGGCCAAGGAACTATAAAGAATAAAAAAAATGACAGCCTGAAATCAATCTCTTTTCAGCACAGCAGTTCCCCAACCTTCTTCGGTACCTAATAGTTGAGAGGATCGTGTGGTTTAACAAAATTTGTAAAACCACTCACCGTTTTGTTCAAATCTTCAGGTACCCAAACCTGTTTATATAGCAAACCATTCGAATCTACCTTTGTACCTTTCGGGACCCAAATATGTTTGAATTTAGTTGAAGTCGTTTTATTTTTATTTGGGATCCAAGATTGTTTAAATGGTTTGTTATCAAACAAATTCACATCATGTTTTTGATTCAAAAATCCTTTGGGATTATCAGAGTTTGAGTTTTCAAAAAGATTTTTTCCAAAGCAGTTTGAAGGATTTTTCAAAACATTTGAATTTTGTTTTCCAAAAACATTTTTTCCGAAGCCAAGACCAGATTTATTTCCAATAGAAACTTGGTTTTGTAACAGCATATTCAACGATTTTTCCCCATTAGAAAATTTATCCAAAGTTGATTCTAATCGTTGAATTTTGGATTTTAGATCGCTATTTTCTTTTAATAAATTTGAGCAATTATTTATAGCGATCTTCTATTCAGCATTGGACTGTTTCAAAACCAAATTCTCATTTTCAACCAATTTAATTTTGACTTGGGATTCAGCAATTCCAGATTCAAAGAGTTTTTGTTTTTCAAACTCAAATTTCTTGGATTTCTCAATCTCATTTTCCAGCTCTTTCAAAATCAAATCGGATTTCAACAAATTCTCCTTTTCAGCAATTTCAAATTTGGAATATATATCATTCTTAAAAATTTCAAATTCCTTTTGTAAAAAATTATTCAAACTTGATAACTCAATCTTGTTTTCTTTTAAGATCAGAATTTCTTTTTCAAACTTTTGAATATTTTTATTGAGATGAACAAGATTGGTTTTCAATTTCAAACAATTTTTGCAATCAAAATTTGAAGGATTTTTGAAATATTCAAGCTGTGATTCCAAATCATCAATTTTGCCGGTCAACTCAGAATTTTTAGATTTTATACTTTTATTTTTAGATTGGAGTTTATCGACAGACTTAGTTAGATCAGCACACATATAAATTAAATCTTCGTAAGAGAAATTTTCTGTTTCACCATCTGTTGATTCTCCATCATTTGATCTATCTGTTTCTCCTTTCAAGCGTTGATCTGAATCTGAGTTGATATTTCGGGATTTTGAGCAGTTGTTGTCAATTTGCCCATACTTCGTATTGAGAGCTGTCCAAATTTCCTGCGCTGTTAAACAATGGGAGATCAGACTGTATTGATTATCATCAAGATGAGAATAAAGAATATGTGTAGCACGAGAATTAAAAACTTTATCTACCATATCGTACCCATTGATAACAACATCCCAACATTTGATATTAGCAGATTTTAAATAAAATTCCATTTTGGATTTCCAGTTTAAAAAATTTGTTCCAGTGAAAATAGTTGGAGATGAACTGGACTGACTCTCACTAGACAGACAACTAGGGTTACCCATGACTCTAGAGTTAAAAAATACCTGCTCTGATACCACTTGTTGGATCTAGATTAACCCTAGAGGGGGGGTGAATAAGGTTTATCACAGATTATCAGGTAATTAAAAATAATTGCAGCACAGATAAAGTAGAGTAAGTAAATACGGAAAGAAAATAACACACAGAGATACCCAGCTTCGGCAAATCTTGCTTAATGCTGCATTCCTAATGTTTCTACTAGGTGATAGAACAGATCCCGCATACAAGACCATGTACACTCGCGACTCTCGCTCCTATTCTAACCCTACGCTCAAAACACTAGACTGACGAATATACACTCGATCAGATTTCCCTGTTTATGACCCCGTAACTAGTAACCCAGATTTTACAGACTCTGTAACCGACAGTCAACACACTGACTGATATCCTAGACTTTACGGATCTAGACACTGTTTGAATTCATTTTACAAGACAAATTAAAAAAAAAAAGGAATTAAAACCCTAGGAGTTTAAAAGAAGGGTCATCCCCTTTGGATTTTGACCGGCCCATTTATCATTTGCTCGATCCCTTTCCCTTTTTATAAAAAATGGCGGCGGCTACGAATGGAAAACAGCTAGGGCTTCTCTTCGAATAACTCCCCCAAATCGATTTGATGGCTTCTAGTATTGATGAAACTGTGGCTCGCGTCTTTGTGACTATGTGATTCTTCACTCTGAATTTCTCTGATTTGGGAGTTAGGGTTTTCTACGCTCCAAATCTCGAACGTATGCTTCTGGAATTAAATCTCTGCTGCTTGAGGATATCGTTGCCCCTGTTCTTCGATTGATTTGAGTTGGCTCTTGATCGAAAATTAATTGTGAGTATTCGACTTTTATTTCTCTGACAGTTCTTGATTTGTTGTTGATTTTCGATCGAATTGTTTTGTGGTTTTCAATCCCCTATATGCCGATGATGAAATGGTTGTGCATACATATAGGGTAACCCGAACCCTAAAAATCTCTGATTTCGTGATAATGACTTGCCCTGATAGTTTTCGGTTTCTTGAGATGATTTGCGTTGATTGTATAATGAATCGGGATGGCTTTCTGGTCTTTAATTTTGGCCTTCGATGGATTTGATACCTTTGATTTCCTCCTTTGAAAAAGAATGTTGCCTTGAATGATTTTCCTGACTGAATCACAACAGGAAACAATTAATATGATTCTGTAAAATGCATTCACTGATTTCCTTCCATAAATATTGGATTGAAAAACAGAAAAATTATTCAGTCCAAGAAATTAATTCATGAAGATATTTAAACTCTTTCCTCTTGCTGTATTACTGTTTTCATTGCCTGATATTTGTGGCCCATTGCTCCTCACCAAAAACATGTGTGCTAATTTTCTACAATTAACACTTGCCAGATACAATCCATAATTTTCTGGAAACAGTTTGAAATGATGGATTTGCTAATTTCCTTAAACACGCCTAAACATGTCCACTGTAATTTTTTTTTGGAAGCCTTATTAGTGCATATCCATTCTGGGAATTTGAGATTTTCTTTCCTCTTCAATTATGTGTATAAACTATTTCCTATTATTGTGATTTTGGCACATGAATTTGCTGACCTGTCATTTCTGTGTATCACTTGAGTATGCTTGCCATCATGGAATACTTAATGCATGTATTTTGTTCTTACAGTCATGTATTACTGCACATGCTTGTATCATGGCTATGTATGTCATGTTATATCCTCCTGTACTGCTAGTATATGATGATCCCATGCTAAACTTGATCCTTGTACCACCTGAATTACCTTGTGTCCACTTGATAAAAACTGAACTGCCAAGGAAAAAAATGCATTTGATTTCTTGCCAAAACATATTTTCTTGAACGATATCTGAACATGCTAATCTGGATTTTGAAACTTGCTCCATTGTAATGTCATTTGCATGCCATTGTAAAATCTGAAACTGATGTAGACTTGCCGTTAGAACATTTTATACACATGTCTGTGCACATCACTTGCATGTACATGAGCCTCCACATGACCATTTGTATTATGCACACAATCATCCTGATCTGCTACTTGTATTCATACTTGGTAAGTCCACCGTCTTGCTTTGCCTATGTATGTTGATCATACTGTGTACATGCATACACAAGCTTGTGTATTTCCCATCATGCCTGATCAAATGAAACTGTGCTGAACAATGAATGTTTGCTGAACTCATATTACTGTGTACACTGCTTGCATGCACATCTATGTGTTCATTCATCACAAATGCTTTGCTCACTTGCTCTATTCCTTTGCATATGCTGTTGCACACCATATTGCCACCTTGTGTTGATCTCGAACTTCTGACTTCACCATGCGTGTGTGTTTAGTTGAGGCTCTTGTACACTGCATCTTGCCATTGCTTTAGTTGTTACTGCCACTCCACACTGTGTTGTGTATCCATGCTTCAGTTTTGACAAAGCATTGTTTCACCCATGCTTCCATACGTGTATATATACATTTGCATGCTCCATGTCCAATTTGGCTCGACTCATTTTGTTGCTAACTTGAGTTTTTCTATGTTCATTGAAATTGTAACAGCTCCACCATTTTATATGCACCCTTCACTTGCTCCAAGTTTATGTTGCATTTATTTATGCCACTTGAAACTGACTTGTGCTCGGCTCTCCTTGCATTCTTTACTGGCTTGTGTGGAAATATCTTCCATGTTGCATTTTGTACTATGCTGCACACTTGAGTTATGCTGAAACAATATTGTTACTGCTCGGCCATGTTTACTTGAAAGATGTCATGCTCGACCACTTTTAATTTCTTCATGTTTGTAGAAGCTCGATCTCTTTGGCTATATTTAGATTGCTTTGATCCTTTGAGCTGCCATTTTTACTTTGTTTTTCACGTGCACTGAGTCGAGAAGGTCCACTGCGGCTACTCCTCAGTTGCACACTGGATTGGCGTGGCAGTGCACACGTGTATACACGTGTGTATATGCAGCCATCCAGACTTGTTTTTATGTCCCTGCATATCAGACCGAGTCTAGAAAAGTGATGAGAAACACACCGTAATCTGAGGCAAATAAAATTCAAAAATAAATTTATATTTGTGTATATTCAGTTTGAATTCTATTGCAGTCTACTGTGTGTGTTTTAATATATGACAGGTATGAAGACGATGACCGGACTGACTGAGCTGTGAAGACAGAAGACTGCCGAGACAGTGTGTGTTGTGTCAAAGAAAATGTATAAGAGTGTATAAATGTCAAAGTGTTTGTATGAATATATATATATATATATATATATGAATTGTATACGTGAGTGTGAGTGTTGTAGTGAGGAGCTGTGTATGAAAAAAGAATATTGTACTGATATTCGTAATAAACAAATTTGTTTGAAAAAAATATTATTTTATTGTTGTTAAACAAGCTTGTCTATTATATTCTGTATATTTACTGAGTACAATAAACTGTGATGTGATTAAATAGTGGAGATCTAAATAGCCGTACTGTTTGAATGTTGAAATAGAATGTTATATTCAAATAGAATACAGTTTGAATGTTCAATTCTAGTGCAGTCGTATTCCATTTAAATATAAATATTATATTAACAGTACGATTTCAAACACATTTATAATATATATTTATTTGGTTGTTATCATCAAACAGAAATCATATAATAGTGTATACGACTACGTCATATACAACAAAAGGAAGCAATCAAACATAGTTTATTCGAAAGAAAGTAATCAAATATAGATTATTTGAAAGGAAGTAATTGAATATAGTTTATTCGAAAGGAATTACCGAATGTAGTTTATTCGAAAGGAATTACCGAATGTAGTTTATTCGAAAGGAATTAATCGAATATAGTTTATTCGAAAGGAATTACTGAATATAGTTTATTCGAAAGGAATTACCGAATATATTTTATTCGAAAGGAGTTAATCGAATACAGTTTATTAGAAGAAAGGTGTTAGTCGAATAGAGTTTACTCGAAAGAAGATTATCGAATATAGTTTATTCGAAAGAGAGATTATCAAATATTATTTATTCGAAGAGATTTAATTGAATAGAGTTATTCGGAAAGGAGTTATCAAATATAGTTTATTCGAAAGAGAGTTGTATGTGATATTCGATTTTATCGAATTCGGGAAAGTACTATTCACTTTCCGTTTTAATCAAGATTTATTTATTTGTAAATAAATTATCTATTTAGTTATTTAGTTAAATTACGGAACCAAAGTTATAGATTGAAGTTAGATATTTCAGAAGTAGGGATTTTAACGCTATAGTTATAATCAATGTTTTTCAATAAAGAAGAGGATTCGTAAATAGAATCCTAGAGTTACGTAAGGAAGTTTGTAAAGGTTTGGAAGGTGAACTTTTTCTATTTCGAAGTTAGAAATGTTGTTCAGTTAAGGTCTGAGAGGTAGTTATACCCCAACTTGATTGGCTTCGTTTTCAACAAAGGAATGGTTAAGGTTCGATAGTAAAGGTAGGTTAAGTGAATTTAGTTAATGAATGTTAATGGTTCGAGTTGGCGTAGTGATGTTTTATTTAAACATCTGTTTAATCCAATGAATGAGTTTTGGAAACATTTTCCAAATATAATCAGAGATATTTTCTAATCCTAGAAAATGAAATGTTTGATGATAAAGAATACTGAAATGGCAGTGATACGTGAAAAAGAGATGGAAATGTTTTCCAATGATTAATGACGTATATTTTCTAAATTTAGAAAATAAGAATTTCTGTATATATATACGGAAACAGGAAATGAAAAATGAATAAACTAAAGAGATAAATGTTCAATGATGATTGATCGATATAATTTCCATTAGGGAATAATATCGTTGTTTGCACACGTGTTTTTCTTTGATAGTTAAATCACCGACTATCGAATTTTTTGACCATTTTTCCGTCGTCAATACGGAGAGACCGAGATCAGATTCATTATATGAAAACCACTATGTATGGCCATTAGCGTTGTAATCAAATATGATGAAAATAATTGAAGACGGAGTTATGCAAGGGTTGTCCTGTTTACAGAATAGTGCCTTTGGTCTGTCCAATCCCCGGACGACCTGTATGGAAGAATGTCTGACAGAGTATATCTGGTAGATTGTGTAAGTTGGTCGTTTCAAACGTATTTACGTTGGTGGCAGAGGAATTCGTTTCTCTTATCTTATACCCATGGTATTTTTAGGGAAATGAATTTGTTTTTTGATGGGTATGACGATGTGGCATTCAAAGTAATTAAAAGAGTGATCTATTAAAAGATACATTATGACCTCAAGCCTCATCAACTGGGAAATGACAGAAATCGGGTAGGCAGCATGGCTAATGTAACGACCCGGAAAATCTGAACTAATTTAAAAATTTTAAATTGGCTAAAATAGTGGATTTTAAATATTTAAAATAAATATTTTAAATAATAACGATGAAAAGTAAGTTTGAATCGACGTTTGAAAATGAATATAATTAATTCTAATTATAAACAAGGCCTGAAATGGCGCGGCAGTTTCAAATTTTCATTTCAAACTTTGACTAACTGTACCGGGTGCAAAACAAAACGGATTTGAGTGAAACCAAAAATATTTAAATCTGTTAGTGAATACCTTTCTAGCGAATCTGAAAAATCGAAGTTTCATAGCGGAAAGCAAAAGTTAGGGCCAAATGAATTTTCAGAAAGGTCGCTATAGAAATTATATAGCCCGTGAAAATGGCCATTTTGCATACGACCACGGAATTCGACGAAACAAATTTTGTTGGATCCGGGATGTGAAGTTATTGCTAGGTTACAAATTTCATAATTTTTGAAGCTAGTATGTGAGCGTGGCAAAGGAAAACGTGTTTTGGTCAATTACAGTTAAATTGGATCGACCAGAAATGGGCCTTTTTGCAAACGGTCTCAGAATTCGACGAAACAAGTTTTGTTGGGACCGTATCGTCAAAACATAGCCAGATTTATTTTTCTGTAATTTTTCGAATCAGTTTGTGGCCCTGGCAAATTGAAATGTACGTTCAAATCGAATATTGAATGTTTTATATTTTAATTTGAATGGAAACAGACTGAAACAGTCGAATGGGCCTACGAAACATATCCCATTGTGTTCGGTATGGGGGTAAAACGCTAGGGACGACAGTCATTGGGTTTGATTTCGAGTTCGTTTAAGAAAACCCCAATTTTTGAATAAAGATATATATTGACCAATAGGAAAATTCTTTCATAAATTAAATAAAATCAAAAAAACCCTTTTATTCCCCCTCGGTCGACGGCGACTCGCGGTCCATACTTCCCGACCAAAAACCTGTCGCCTTAGCCATCTACCAGCGCTGCCGCCACCCTACCTCGACAGCGCCGACCCTCCTCTCCAGATCCTACCCACCTTCGTCTTCTCCCTCCTCCCCATCGACGAGAACAAGACCTAGGAAGTTTCGAACTTCCCGCCGCCAGATCTCCTTCCTCCGACCACCGAAGAGGCTGCGACCACCACCCTCAGGAGCGCCTCTCGAAGCTCTTTCGCGTGGTGTAGCCCGATCGCCACCTCGCTTCAAGGATTCACCGAAAACCTTAAACCTAGTTTTGAACAGGTATACGGCTAATTTACTTTGAACTGATTTTTACACTTTTAAGTGTTGCAAACTTGTAAAAATCATACCTTTTTCGTTTCTTGACGAAATTCAATGAAACAAGAGGCAGTGGACTCGTGTGGACGTCTTCTACCTTCTAGAAGAGACCGCATATTTTTCTGAGCCTTCTGCTATTTTTGGTTGAGTGGAACCCAATGTGAGATTTCTAATTTATAAACGATATGGAGAACGACGATGTATAAATTATATAGTCGATGTATGAGTTATATAAGCGTTGTACACCTCTTGTATAAGCGTTGTATAAGTTGTACGTTCGATATAAGAGTTGTATATGCGTTGTAAAAATTATATATGTGTTGAAATAGAAGTGAAATGCTATATATAAATATAAATATATATATATACACACACCTCGTCCACAAACCATGGACGATATTTATTGGTTGTGATTGGTGTGAAAATTGATTGATAGCGAATGGTTGATTGGAATTGTTTGTGGTTGATATTGATTGATTGTGGTTGAAAAATACCCGTTTGTGGTTGAGAAATATTTGGTTGAAACCACATAGGATTAGTTTGTGGAAATGGAAAAAAATATACATGCCGCCTGCGTGCGAACTAGATGCATGATTCCCCATTGTCAAAAGCTGCGAGGCTTTAAGGTAGAGCGAGGAGCCGTACTAGGGACAGTCCCGGTTTTAACTACCCTGTCGTTATGCTGCCGAAATTTTGAATAATATTCATGTGTTAGAATTATTTTCCTGTGTTGAAATTATATTCGTCTGTTGAATAGAAAACCTTCATGTGTTGAATAGAAATTCATTCGTTGAATCATATTCATGTGTTGAATGGTAATCGTGTTTTGAATAAATTGTTTTAACAATAAAAATTACATTTTTACTCTATATATACAAACTATAGAAAACCATCATGTGTTGGATCGATATTCATTCGTTGGGTAGAAATTCATGTGTTGAATGGTATTCGTGTTTTAAATATAAAAATCACCTTTTTATCGATATATACAAGCTATAGAAAACCTTCATGTGTTGAATCGATATTCATTCGTTGGATAGAAATTCATGTGTTGAATGGTATTCGTGTTTTAAATATAAAAATCACCTTTTTATCGATATATATAAACTATAGAAAACCTTCATGTGTTGAATCGAAATTCATTCGTTGAATTGAAATTCATGTGTTGAATGGTATTCATATTTTGAAAGAAATTGTTTTATAATAAAAATCCAATTTTTATCATCGATATGAACTATATAAAATAATCTTGTTTTGAAATAAATTGTTTTATAATAAAAATCATATTTTCATCATCTATATGAACCATATAAAATAGTCGTGTTTTGAAATATATTGTTTTACATTAAAAATCACATTTTTATTATATACATGAATTGTTAAAAATAGTGAAGTGTTGAAATAGACGACAGTTAGATAAAAATATAATTTTATCAAATGTATGAAAAGAATATAGCTTTGAAATCGAAGAATCGATATATATATATAGAATTGAAATATATCGAATAACGAAGCTGCAGTTCGTATTTTGAAACCGTGATTTCAAACGATTAGTGCGAGAGATCCGACCATCGGATTTTCCCGAAATTGCAACCGTTGGGTTCGCTTTGGAAATATCTTTCCAACGGCACCAACTTTGTAAAATTCCAACGGTTGGATTGCCTGGAATGTTTAATTCAAATCTAAAGAAAAACAGCGCCAGAATCGATTATATTTGTATATTTATATAAATATAATTATATATAATCGAATAACGACGCTGCAGTTCGTATTTTGAAATCGAAACTTCAAATGATTATACGGGGAGATCCGACCGTCGGAATTTCTCGAAACTAGAACCGTTGGATTCGTTTTGAAAAGATATTTCTAATGATGTAAATTTTGTGAAGATCCAACGGTTAGATTTTCAGATATGTGTAAATCAAATCTAAAGAAAAACAGCGCCACGGCCGCATTATGGCCCGAAGCGCCGTTTTGAATAAATTAGCTATTTTAAAATAAATAAAAATAGCGATAAATCGTTATAAAATATTATAAACGATATGGATGTGTGATTTAGAAATTAACTGAAGGTTAGCTAAGTCGAATGGTTTCCTGGGTATTGATCTGATGTTGGTTTCGGCCTTCGGGGTTAATATTTGGGAAATCATTCTCTTACTGATTGACGGTTAGTGACTACTGAATTGAAATGATGCGTATGTATGTTAGTGTTGCACTTGTTTATTATATACGCGAGTTGCTCAGAAAGACCGGGTTTATCCCATTCTGAATAACTGAATCGACGATAAGAAGTCGAAGATGAAGGCGGGGGTTGAAGACTGATCTTCACCTTGTTTAGATGGTCACTGAGGTCCTGATTGGGAGGCATCCCGAAATATGGATAATGAGGGGTGATCGTCCAGACGTACGTGGGGATCGATGAATATGTGAGGTATTTAGTGCCTCCGGTTTCGTTCAGACCCAGAACGGACTTGCAAATGGACTGTGTGTCTGACATTGGAATTCATTCTGTGCGATTGATAACCATCAGTTGCGTGGTGTGAATTGCCTATGTGGCATGCTAAGATGCAGTGATCAGGGCTTTTGTTGAAAAGCAAAGTCTTGTGGTGATGATCAAAGCACCGCCTGTGTGGCGTAGCTTTGTGTATAACGTGAATTCGCGAGCCTCACACCCCGGTATGAATCAGAAACGAGATAAGGACCTCAGGGAGGGCATGCGTTTCCTTCTAGCCAGGAGTTGTGTCGGTGTTTTTACACGGCCTGACATTTTACTTATGTGGATGATGGATAGCGAGGTGCCTCGGATATATCGGTCGATCCGGGACCGATGGAGTCATTCGTTGGCTCATTTACGCCCCATAGGGCGGGGAAACATAGTGTTCAGGAATTTTAATCCACATCGGTGGACCGGCCCTGACGATCCAAGGGTCGATGCGCTTTGACCCTGAGACATGGGCTAGATTGTCTCGAAGTCGGTAAGGACTATCTTTTGCCTTGGTTCATGACGGAAATCCAATTCCCAAATACGACATCGTGCGGTTTTGATTGTATATATATATGGCGACATGATATATGGTACCCATGCCGTCTATGATGGATGGTTATGATTGAAATTGTTTTTGAAACATATAAACACTAGTAATAATATCAAATGCTTTTGTTTTATTCGTATCAAACATATTTTGGCCATTATAAGGTAAAACTCTATCCTCCGGTTTGCGTTGCATTGTGTGATGGGAACTGAGTCTTATAATGGCTTCATTTTTATAAAAAGCATTGCGATATTTAAAAGAAAGATTTGTTTTAAAGCACTGGCAATCCAATGGAGTAAACCCGTTCCACGAAAGTGGCGTGGTCCTGTGATTATCCATATTATAAATGTGTTGAGTAGATTTCTCATACAAGTCCCATGACTGACTTGTAGTTTGTTTCACTTTCAAACTCGGGTGCCCCTTTTTCTACATGGGCAACCTTGTATTCAGGTTTAGCAGGCTTTATCCGGATAGCTGGAGCTGAAGATGGATTCTATCATTTATCTCTTTTTATGCTGTTCAGCTCCTATTGTACATATTTTGTTTGTTTTCTGCTGTAGACATTTATGTATAGCTGAACTGTATTTATACTAAGTATGATCCTGTATACTGTGTAACTCTGATGACACATTTATCCAGTATATTCTATTGTGCATTATCTGGTGTATTTATTTATTTCTGCTCTGCTGTTATCTGTTTATGTGTTATATTCCAAGGATTACCCTTGCCGCCGTCAGTACGGGGTTTGGGGTCGTCTCATTTTGTATCACAGCTTTGGTTAAGCTTAGTTCTGGAATATAACATATTAACAAACTCGTCAGAAATAGAACCAGAAGTGTTATAGGACGAGTAACTCATTACAGATAGGATCAGTAATATCCTAGTATGAGTAAAGCAGAATGAAATACACCCCAATAGACACATTTACATTTGAAGTATATGTTTCTATGTTTTAAAATATCTTTTCTGTGACCTGACACTTGATCTGCTATTTGCAGAAGTACTAGAAAAGGAGTGTCAGAAACAGAAGGAATCCAGAGCCGGATATTGAGGCCCTATTAATCAAGTATCAAAATATGGGTGGAATACCGTTCTCTGGTGAAGAATCTATTATGAAGACACAGGCTGGGATTCGTTCTGCTGAAAAGATCTTTGAGGGTATAAAGCTGAGGGATGACCAGAAAAGATTACTGGCATCCTGGGCACTCAAAGATGAAGCTTTGTTCTGGTGGGATTCAGTTATTGAGAATAATCTAGAAGGTGATATCACCTGGGATAGATTCAAAGTGATTTTCTTGGAAAGATTTACTCCTCCCGAAGCGACTGAGCGACTATGTGATGAATTTTCTTATTTGATACAAGGAGATATGACCATTCCAGAATATCATAAGAAATTCAATGAACTTTCTCACTTTGCTCCCCATCTAATTCAAAATACGAGGAGAAAGAATCTGAGATTTATTAACGGGCTTCAAAGGAAATACCAGAATAAAGTAATGGGGCATGTAAAGCTTCCTTTTTCAGAAATGATTTATATGGCTTATCAGTATGAAGATCTCCATAAGAAAGGAATGTTGTGCGACGAAGAGGAAGTCAGTTCTAGCAATAAGGTTGAATCAGAAACTGATCGTCCTGAGGCCAGTACGATGTCTGAGATCAGTAAGAAGCCCAGTGCTAAGAGAAAAAGGGATAAATCTGAGAAGGAACCAGTAACGACCGCCGTATGCAATAACTGCCATAAGCAAGGGCATTTGCAAGGGAATTGTAGATCTTTAAAGAAACAAAGAAAGGATGGATATAGAGCCAATCGAAAGCAAAATAAGAAGAGGTTTAGAACTGATGGAGAGTTTCAAGAGGATAGGGAGTGCAAACAATGCCATAAGGCTGGTCATCTTGCAAAGGATTGCCCGCTCTTAAACAAGCCCGAAGTAGTTCAAATGAATGAAGTGGCAGAAACTCCATCACCTTCAACTAGTCAGGAAAGACCAGATGTTTTAGAAGGCACGCTTACTGTTAAAGATATTCCAGTTAAAGTACTGTTTGACACCGGCGCGTCGCGAAGCTTTGTTGCAAAGAATGCAGCTAAGAAGCCGGATTTGAATTTGAAGAAGCTCAAGGAACCAATGACTGTCCAGAATCCGGTTGGGGGTTCCATTGATCTCAGTTGGGTTTGTGGAGTGCCGGTTTCCTTTTCTCGTTATCGGTTCCCTACCATCGCGGTCGTCATGAATTTTAAAGAGTTTGATCTTATCTTGGGGTTAGACTGGTTGACCAAGTATGAAGCTAAGGTTAAATGCGCCGACAGAGTCGTTAAGGCGAAGATTAAATCAGGTGATTATATAACCATTCCCTGTGAAGGTCAGAATTCTAATAGGAAAGACTTCTGGGCAGCTTTGGATGTTTCTCCAGCTCAAATAGAAAATATCCCTGAAGTCACAGAGAATATTCCTGACCTCATCAAAGACATTCCTGTTGTCAAGAACTATGCGGATGTGTTCGAGGAAGTTGTTCGTTTACCTCCGCAAAGAGAAATAGATTTCAAGATTGCTTTGATTCCGAATGCAAGGCCGGTAGTTCACGCTGTTCGAAGAATGTCCTTGAAAGAGAAAGAGGAATTAGACAATCAAACAAGACAGCTAGTATGGAAGGGTCTGATCAGGCCTAGTTTCTATGATTGGGGTGCAGCAGTGGTATTTGTCCCAAAATCTGACGGTACCCTACGGCTATGTGTGGATTATCGTGATCTGAACAAGCAAATAATTAAGAATAAATATCCATTGCCGCGAATCGATGATTTATTGGATCGTCTGAATGGAGCACAAGTATTTTCAAGGATGGACCTAGCTACAGGCTTCCATCAGCTTCGAATTGCCAAAAAACGTGTTCCAATGACCGCATTTAGAGGTCCAGACTTATTTTATGAGTGGTTAGTAATGTCGTTCGGCTTATGTAACGCTCCAGCCTATTTCGTCGATCTAATGAACAGAGTATTCAGAGGAGTATTGAATAAATTTGTTCTGGTTTCCATTGATGATATCCTTATCTTCTCTAAATCAAAGGCCGAACATGAAAAGCATTTGGAACAGGTTCTGGAAATCCTCAGAAGGAATGTATTAAAAGCCAAACTATCCAAATGTATATTATGGCAGGATGAAGTGAAATTTCTTGGCCATGTCATATCGAAAGAAGGAATTGCTGTGGATCCACGTAAAATCACAGTTATTCAAAACTGGAAGCAGCCTAGCACTCCTACAGAAGTCCGTAGTTTTCTCGGATTGGCAAGTTATTGCTGGAAGTTCGTTAAAAACTTTTCGAAGATATCTGGTCACTTAACAAAGCTTACAAAGAAGCACTCAAAATTCAAATGGACTCCAGAAAGTGAAGAGGCTTTTGAAGAGCTAATGTTAAGATTAACGACAGCTCCAGTGTTAACCATCATCGATGGAAATCAGGATTTGAAAGTCTGGACAGATGCTTCTACAGAAGACCTGGGTGCAGTACTAATGCAAAGAGGTCAAGTGATTGCTTATGCTAGCCGTCAGCTGAAGCCGCATGAGAAAAACTACGTAACTCATGATCTTGAGTTATTGGCTATAGTATTCGCCTTGAAAATCTGGAGACACTATCTTCTGGGTGAGAGATTTGAACTATTTACAGATCACCAGTCGTTAAAGTATCTGTTCACCCAGAAAGACTTGAATCTGAGGCAGCAACGTTGGCTGGAGTTTCTTGCAGCATATGACTTTGAGATTATATACACTCCAGGGAAAGCCAATGTCGTGGCCGATGCGTTAAGCCGAAAGAATGAAATGATCGCCAGTTTTATTATCACGACTTCATTGATAGATAAAATATCTGCTCTTCAGAAGAATGATCACTTCATTCAGAAGATCAGAGAGATAATTCAACAAGGCGAACCCTCGAGTTTTCAAGTTGATAATGATGGGATTCTAAGGCTCAAAGGTCGAATCTGTGTCCCTAACATTGTTGAGCTCCGAAAGGAAGTACTGGATGAATGCCACAAGTCAAAACTTAGTATCCATCCGGGAGTAAGCAAAATGTATAATGACATCAAACGCACTTTCTAGTGGAAGTCGAAGAAGAGGGACATTTCTTTATATGTTAGCCAATGCCCTACTTGCCAGCTAGTCAAAAGCGACCAACAGAAACTGGCTGGATTATTGCAACCGCTAGACGTTCCTAGTTGGAAGTGGGAACATATTTCCATGGACTTCATAGATGGTCTGCCCAGGACCAGAAAAGGGAATGACAGTATTTGGGTGATCGTAGATCGCTTCACGAAGACCGCCCATTTCATACATGTCAGATCAAACAGGACTGCTCAGAATCTGGCGCAGATATATTTCAAGGAAATAGTTAGACTACATGGAGTGCCGCTCAGTATAGTCAGTGATAGAGATACAATATTTACCAGTAAATTCTGGAAGGCATTTCAAGTAGAGCTGGGAAAAAAGCTGAACCTAAGCACCGCCTATCATCCTCAGACAGATGGTCAAACCGAGAGGGTGAATCGTATACTAGAAGATCTATTGTGGGCTTGTGTTCTAGATTTCAGTGGATCATGGGAAGACCATATGCATTTGGCTGAATTCTCATATAATAACAGCTACCAGGCGAGCCTGACAATGTCGCCATTCGAAGCATTATATGGTAGACCGTGCCGATCTCTTGCTTGTTGGGTCGAACCCGGTAATAGACTCATGTTAGGGCCTGATATGATCCGAGAAGCTGCCGACAAAGTCGGTTTTATCAAGAAACGATTACTCGCTGCTCAAAGCCGACAAAAGAGCTATGCCGATAGGAGAAGAAGAGATATATCATTTGCGGTTGGCGACTATGTATATTTGAAAGTATCGCCGATGAGAGGAGTTATCCGGTTCGGTAAAACTGGGAAGTTGGCGCCCAAATTCATTGGTCCGTTTCCTATTCTGGAACGGATCGGAACTCTCGCTTATAGGGTTAAATTGCCAGATTGGTTGCTTAGGGTGCATGATGTATTTCATATATCTCAACTTCGAAAGCACGTTCATGATCCAGACTTGATCGTGGAAGAAGCAGCTCAACAGAATATTGAAATTACTCCAGAATTAGCTGTGAGAAGAGAGCCGCTCAAGATTATCGGCAAAGAAACCAAAGAGCTGAGGAACAAGAAGGTTCACTTAGTCAAAGTGCAATGGAGTGGAGATCCGCGAGATTGTACTTGGGAAACTGAGGAGAGCATTCAAAAAGCCTATCCTAGATGCCGAGTGGATATCTCTGATTGACTCCGGTGCAAGGTACATTTACCATACTTTGCATTACCAATTAGTTCTCTACTCTGTTGTTATTTTCTTTTCATGGATGTGCACTTTTAATTCTATAGTCTGGATGATTTTAAAAGAGTATAGAAATTGATTAGTAATTTTTGAAAAGTTAAAAACAATTTGATTGTTGTTTGTGTTGTGTGATAGTAGATTTGATTAATTAAAATTATTAAAACGATAGTTAATTTAATCAATAATAGAATGAATGGTAGAATTTATTCGATTATATCACACATTGAACTGATTAGAAAATAGATAGAAATATATACATGTGCATTATATATGTTTGAACAGGTAAATGGATAGCTGTTGAGTAAAGATTTTATTTGCGTGCCCGACAAATAGGTAAACCGTAATGAGTTGGATGCGAAATATTATTATATCAACTCCTGTGAATGCCATTGGATGCGGAGTGTTGGTTGTTCTGTGTGTAATCATAAACGTCGCCATAGGATAGTAACAATTAATTTTGAACTACATTACATGGCATACTTCTGAAGATAGGCATACTTCATCATATACCACATAAGCATTTGGAGCTTGTGTGACGAGGTGGAAGATTTACCATACAAGCGAGAGGCTTGTATGGCGATGACTATATTTTACAGGTTGAACTGATGACTAATATGACCATATAAAATTGTAACGATAAAATTGCCAGATTAATAAAAACCCCACACGGGTCCGGAGTTGACAATAATCACGTCTCTCTGGTCATTAGATACGGCACATGGACTATTTATTTCCCACATGGGATGAGGTGACGAGGATTTATCCTCTGGAGCAATTAAAAATACACACTCCCTCAGGCTTTGACTGGGTGACGAGAATTTATTCTCTGGAGTTATTATCTATACACGCTCCCCAGTAAACACCAGAATATATCACTATAAATATGTGTATGCTTATTAGGATTTATTGGGTACCTAATACGGCCGAATAAATTTCCAAACCTCTCCCCGTACAAAGGAGGTAATGGCGAAATTTTTCGAAAATTCCGGGTGTTAGCCAAATTTTTGAAGAATTCGAAAATTCTCAGAAACTGAAAAGTTGGAGAATGGAAGCCATATTGAACGTAGAGTTGATTAATCAAACCACTTTCGACTTTGTTCCTTTTCGGGGACGAAAAGTTTTAAGTGGAGGAGATTGTAACGATTCGGAAAATCTGAACCAATTTAAAATTTTTAAATTGGCTAAAATAGTGGATTTTAAATATTTAAAATAAATATTTTAAATAATAACGATGAAAAGTAAGTTTGAATCGACATTTGAAAACGAATATAAATAATTCTAATTATAAACAAGGCCTGAAATGGCGCGGCAGTTTCAAATTTTCATTTCAAACTTTGACTGACTGTACCGGGTGCAAAACAAAACGGATTTGAGTGAAACCAAAAATATTTAAATCTGTTAGTGAATACCTTTCTAACGAATCTGAAAAATCGAAGTTTCATAGCGGAAAGCAAAAGTTATGGCCAAATGAATTTTCAGAAAGGTCGCTATAGAAATTATATAGCCCGTGAAAATGGCCATTTTGCATACGACCTCGGAATTCGACGAAACCACTTTTGTTGGATCCGGGATGTGAATTTATTTCTAGGTTTCAAATTTCATAATTTTTGAAGCTAGTATGTGGGCGTGGCAAAGGAAAACGTGTTTTGGTCAATTACAGTTAAATTGAATCAACCAGAAATGGGCCTTTTTGCAAACGGTCTCAGAATTCGACGAAACTAGTTTTGTTGGGACCGTATCGTCAAAACATAGCCATATTTATTTTTTTGGAATTTTTAGAATCAGTTTGTGGCCCTGTAAAATTGAAATGTACGTTCAAATCGAATATTGAATGTTTTATATTTTAATTTGAATGGATACTGACTGAAACAGTCGAATGGGCCTACGAAACATATTCCATTGTGTTTGGATTGAGGGTAAAACACTAGGGACGACAGTCGTTGGGTTTGATTTCGAGTTCGTTTAAGAAAACCCCAATTTTTGAATAAAGATATATATCGACCAATAGGAAAATTCTTTCATAAATTAAATAAAATCAAAAAAATCAAAAAAACCCATTTATTCCCCCCGATCAACGGCGACTCGCGCTCCATACTTCCCGACCAAAAACCCGCCGCCTCAGCCATCTACAAGCGCCGCCACCACCCTACCTCGACAGCGCCGACCCTCCTCTCCAGATCCGACCCACCTTCGCCTTCTCCCTCCTCCCCATCGACGAGAACAAGACCTAGGAAGTTTCGAACTTCCCGCCGCCAGATCTCCTTCCTCCGACCACCGAACAGGCTGCGACCACCACCCCCAGGAGCACCTCTCGAAGCTCTTTCGCGTGGCGTAGCCCGATCGCCACCTCGCTTCAAGGAGTCGCCGAAAACCTTAAACCTAGTTTTGAACAGGTATACGGCTAATTTACTTTGAACTGATTTTTACACTTTTAAGTGTTGCAAACTTGTAAAAATCATATCTTTTTCGTTTCTTAACGAAATTCAGTGAAACAAGAGGCAGTGGACTCATGTGGACGTCTTCTACCTTCTAGAAGAGACCGCATATTTTTCTGAGCCTTCTGCTATTTTTGGTGGAGTGGAACCCAATGTGAGATTTCTAATTTATAAACGATATGGAGAACGACGATGTATAAATTATATAGTCGATGTATGAGTTATATAAGCGCTGTACACCTCTTGTATAAGCATTGTATAAGTTGTACGTTCGATATATAAGTTGTATATGCGTTGTAAAAATTATATATGTGTTGAAATAGAAGTGAAATGCTATATATATATATATATATATATATATATATACTCCCCTCGTCCACAAACCATGGACGATATTTATTGGTTGTGATTGGTGTGAAAATTGATTGATAGCGAATGGTTGATTGGAATTGTTTGTGGTTGATATTGATTGATTGTGGTTGAAAAATACCCATTTGTGGTTGAGAAATATTTGGTTGAAACCACATAGGATTAGTTTGTGGAAATGGAAAAAAATATACATGTCGCCTGCATGCGAATTAGATGCATGATTCCCCATTGTCAAAAGCTGCGAGGCTTTAAGGTAGAGCGAGGAGCCGTACTAGGGACGGTCCCGGTTTTAACTACCCTGCCGTTATGCTGCCGAAATTTTGAATAATATTCATGTGTTAGATTTATTTTCCTGTGTTGAAATTATATTCGTCTGTTGAATAGAAAACCTTCATGTGTTGAATAGAAATCCATTCGTTGAATCATATTCATGTGTTGAATGGTAATCGTGTTTTGAATAAATTGTTTTAACAATAAAAATTACATTTTTACTCTATATATACAAACTATAGAAAACCTTCATGTGTTGGATCGATATTCATTCGTTGGATAGAAATTCATGTGTTGAATGGTATTCGTGTTTTAAATATAAAAATCACCTTTTTATCGATATATACAAGCTGTAGAAAACCTTCATGTGTTGAATCGATATTCATTCGTTGGATAGAAATTCATGTGTTGAATGGTATTCGTGTTTTAAATATAAAAATCACCTTTTTATCGATATATATAAACTATAGAAAACCTTCATGTGTTGAATCGAAATTCATTCGTTGAATTGAAATTCATGTGTTGAATGGTATTCATATTTTGAAAGAAATTGTTTTATAATAAAAATCCAATTTTTATCATCGATATGAACTATATAAAATAATCTTGTTTTGAAATAAATTGTTTTATAATAAAAAAATCATATTTTCATCATCTATATGAACCATATAAAATAGTCGTGTTTTGAAATATATTGTTTTACATTAAAAATCACATTTTTATTATATACATGAATTGTTAAAAATAGTGAAGTGTTGAAATAGAAGACAGTTAGATAAAAATATAATTTTTATCAAATGTATGAAAAGAATATAGCTTTGAAATCGAAGAATCGATATATATATATATATATAAATAGAATTGAAATATATCGAATAACGAAGCTGCAGTTCGTATTTTGAAACCGTGATTTCAAATGATTAGTGCGGGAGATCCGACCATCGGATTTTCCCGAAATCGCAACCGTTGGGTTCGCTTTGGAAATATCTTTCCAACGGCACAAACTTTGTAAAAATCTAACGGTTGGATTGTCTGGAATGTTTAATTCAAATCTGAAGAAAACCACGCCAGAATCGATTATATTTATATATTTATATAAATATAAGTATAAATAATCGAATAACGACACTGCAGTTCGTATTTTGAAATCGAAACTTCAAACGATTATACCGGGAGATCCGACCGTCGGAATTTCCCGAAACTGGAACCGTTGGATTCGTTTTGAAAAGATCTTTCTAGTGATGTAAATTTTGTGAAGATCCAACGGTTAGATTTTCAGATATGTGTAAATCAAATCTGAAGAAAAATAGCGCCATGGCCGCGTTATGGCCCGAAGCGTCGTTTTGAATAAATTGGCTATTTTAAAATAAATAAAAATAGCGATAAATCGTTATAAAATATTATAAACGATATGGGTGTGTGATTTAGAAATTAACTGAAGGTTGTCTAAGTTGAATGGTTTCCAGGGTATTGATCTGATGTTGGTTTCGGCCTTCGGGGTTAATATTTGGGAAATCGTTCTCTTACTGATTGACGGTTAGTGACTAATGAATTGAAATGATGCGTATGTATGTTAGTGTTGCACTTGTTTATTATATATGCGAGTTGCTCAGAAAGACCGGGTTTATCCCATTCTGAATAACTTAATCGACGATAAGAAGTCGAAGATGAAGACGGGGTTTGAAGACCGATCTTCACCTCGTTAGGATGGTCACTGAGGTCCTGATTGGGAGGCATCCTGAAATATGGATAATGAGTGGTGATCGTCCAGACATACGTGGGGATCGATGAATATGCGAGGTATTTAGTGCCTCCGGTTTCGTTCAGACCCAGAACGGACTTGCAAATGGACTGTGTGTCTGACAATGGAATTCATTCTGTGCGATTGATAACCATCAGTTGTGTGGTGTGAATTGCCTTTGTGGCATGCTAAGATGCAGTGATCAGGGCTTCTGTTGAAAAGCAAAGTCTTGTGGTGATGATCAAAGCACCGCCTGTGTGGCGTAGTTTTGTGTATAACGTGAATTCGCGAGCCTCACACCCGGTATGAATCAGAAACGGGATAAGGACCTCAGAGAGGGCATGCGTTTCCTTCTAGCTTGGAGTTGTGTCGATGTTTTTACACAGCCTGACATTTTACTAATGTGGATGATGGATAGCGAGGCGCCTTGGATATATCGGTCGATCCGGGACCAATGGAGTCATTCGTTGGCTCATTTACGCCCCATAGGGTGGGAAAACGTAGTGTTCGGGAATTTTAATCCACATCGGTGGACTGGCCCTGACGATCCAAGGGTCCATGCGCTCTGACCCTGAGACATGGGCTAGATTGTCTCGAAGTTGGTAAGGACTATCTTTTGCCTTGCTTCATGACGGAAATCCAATTCCCAAATACGACATCGTGCGGTTTTGATTGTATATATATATATAGCGACATGATATATGGTACCCATGTTGTCTATGATGGATAGTTATGATTGAAATTGTTTTTGAAACATATAAACACTAGTAATAATATCAAATGCTTTTGTTTTATTCATATTAAGCATATTTTGGCCATTATAAGGTAAAACTCTATCCTCCGGTTTGCGTTGCATTGTGTGATGGGAACTGAGTCTTATAGTGGCTTCATTTTTATAAAAAGCATTGCGATATTTAAAAGAAAGATTTGTTTTAAAGCACTGGCAATCCAATGGAGTAAACCCGTTCCACGAAAGTGGCGTGGTCCTGTGATTAGCCATATTATAAATGTGTTGAGTAGATTTCTCATACCAGTCCCATGACTGACTCGTAGTTTGTTTCACTTTCAAACTCGGTTGCCCCTTTTTCTACACGGGCAGCCTTATATTCAGGTTTAGCAAGCTTTATCCGGATAGCTGGAGCTGAAGATGGTACTATCATTTATCTCTTTGTATGCTGTTCAGCTCCTATTGTACATATTTTGTTTGTTTTCCGCTGTAGACATTTATGTATAGCTGAACTGTATTTGTACTAAGTATGATCATGTATACTGTGTAACTCTGATGATACATTTATCCATAATATTCTATTATGCATTATCTGCTGTATTTATTTATTTCTGCTCTGCTGTTATCTGTTTATGTGATATATTCCAAGGATTACCCTTGCCGCCGTCAGTACGGGATTTGGGGTCGTCTCGGCTAAGTGGGTCGCACCCAATTAGGGTATATTGTCATCATCTAGAGAATATTCATTTGTTACTTCTTTCAATTCTGTATCTCCCGGGATCGGTTATGTTTGTTTACCAACCGTAGGTGACAATATATTTGATACATTCAAGAGAAATAATTGGTCAGTCATGTGTGGCCGAGTTACAAGATGTTCTTGTTGAACTCCAGTGTATCGCTTCTATAGTACACTGAGCGGAAGGTGGATCCATACCATGTCATAATTGGAATCCATTCCCTAAATAAGAGCCCGCGGTTTTGATTGTATATTATATATGTAGAACGTTAGATGCAAGCGTTTTTACTAGATTTCTATTTACTTGATCTAGGCATTATTATAATATTAGACAAGTATCTTTTAGAAATATTTAGGGTTATCGTAAGGTAAAAGCCATCCGTGTTTATGTGTGGATTGGTCTTATGATTATCCTTTGTTTCAAAAGGATTTTGAAAGTTAAATCAAATGATTTGAGTTTACTCACACCAGTCACATGACTGACCCAGAGTTTATTTTGTTTTGTTTTCCCTAAACTCTTGGGTGCCCAATTTTGTACGGGCAGTCAAGTAGTCAGGATTTACAGATATACTTGGGGAGCTGGAGCAAGAGACTTCAGGATTATGTAGCTATTATTTATTTCTGATGTGATGTAAGTGTTGTACTCTAATATACAAATACAGATTTGTGTTTCAAAGTTATTTTGTATACTATATTTTATTCGTTCCGCTGTGAGATTCGTGTTACTCTGATGATGTATTATTTTCTTCTTCTTCTATTCTAAGTTTCTATCTTATTTGTTCTCACCCTCTAACTTCTCTCATTAACTACCAGTATTTTTGATGTTTGGATAATTGACGTGGGTTCTATGTCAATGAACAAAGATCGCAAATTTCTGGGACGTTACAACCTTCACTAGAATCCGGTTGAAGTTGGCTTGGAGTGGTATCTGAGGTGGTTGAAGTTTGCTGGAAGTGTATTTGACGGACAGGGGGTTGTACTAGGTTTGTAATGTCGAAGGGGTTGTTACTGGAAGGAGGGGGCTGCATCTGGTTTGTAGTATCGATGGGGATGTTACTGGAAGGAGGAGGGGGCTGCATCCGTTAAGTAGTGTGGCCAAGGTTGCTTCCGGTTTGGCGAGGGCGGCGTATTTGGTATTTAGCATGCTTTCGAGGTGATCTTCTTATAGCACTATTTAAATTCTAAAGCGAACAGGAAATTTCAAGATTGTTACCTTAGTTTTCTGTAACACCCCGTAATTTTATAACATTAAAATTCACAAATTAAAGTATACTTAATTTTTAGAAAAGAATTAAGTGAAATGGGTTGCGCATAGAAATATATATATATATATATTGATATATATATATAAATTAAAATTTAAATAAATAAATATGCGAAAAAGTTCAAAACAGTGAATTGGGAGGGGGAATAACCGAACCAGCCCATTTTTGAGGTCGACCCAAGCTCCGCTGGGTCGACTAGGGGTTAATCCAGGGTGTTTGGCTGTCAACCCGTGGGCCGATTCGCTCAAATGCAGATTTTGCATTTGATTGGTTCTCATGGTTCAGGGTTAATCTAATGGTCCTAAATAACTTCCTACACCTATAAATACATCCTAATGCTAACCCAAAACCTAATTAAAATAGAATAGTTACCGTCATACCATCGCCATGGAAATCAATGGAGCTGCCGCCAACTAAGAAAGAAGAAAAGCAAATTCAATTCTAATTCTCTCAACCCTAAAGCAAAGCAAAAACTCTCTCTTTTCTTCTCTAAATTGTGAGTATGATGATCTTAACAAGATTATTATCATTTTAATTAGGTTGAGTTATGAATGGATTATGAGTAGATGATGTGAATTATCATATATGTTGTTGTAAACCCCTTTTGCTATCATGTATATTGTAAATCCAATGTTATGTGATAGATATCTTATATGTTGTAAATCATGCTATGATGATGTTATGTATGTTGAAAGTTTCTATGCTAAGTTGTGATGAATCATACATGTTAAAAAGGCCATGATGTTACAATCTATGCTAGTTAGTTCATATTAATTAAATCATCATGTTTGGGTTATGTTGATCTATATGACAAGTCACATATGCAAGTTAGATTGATTAGAAAAGTTATGAACATATACCAAGATATCTATTATGACATCTAGAACTATGCTATGACATATGTGATATCCTATGCTAGTTCACACCATCATTATGTTGCCTATAAACCCCATATGCAAGTTTATGTATAGATTTGGGCTATGATCATATCATGTAAATTGTGACATTTAACAAGTTGACACCTTTTGATCCTTAACATGTGTAGTTTATGCAAGTTTCACCCCTATTATGATTAGATTTATTTTAATTGTCTATATGTTGTGATAATTTGTCCTTGTGCTATGCGTTAGACTATTCAAGTCTAGCCTATATTATGCATTGAATAAGCGAACGTATAAACGTGGGGTAGGGGTAATATTAAGGATTTAATAAGATGATATGATTTTGCATACCATAAGTGGATGACCATAATTGAGTCAATTATGGGCATCATTAAAAGTGGACTTAATTAATAATTTGATAGGGAATTATTAAAACTGGGGTAAAAGATTGAAAGTTGTCAATCAATGCTTAGGACACGAGGTTGGACTCGTTTGTGACGTAAACCTGCCCAGAACCGCCCGGCAAATCCAGTGGTCACAAATGTCAGCCCAATGTGAGAGGTCCTAGGCCTAAACTAAAGCATAACAGTTGTAAAGACACGAGGTTAGACTCTTTTATGGTGTAAGACTACCCGGACCCGCCCGGCAAATCCAGCTGCCATAAATGCCAGTCTAATGTGAGAGGTCTTTATGAGGTTATGGCCTGAATGAATTAAGAAATACTTAACCAGATAAACATGTAAGGTGGGACATGGGGGTTAAGTAGGTGCCTTGGGTGGCATGAGGAATCTAGGGGGTGCCCTTAGTGGCATGTGAAATACGATTAGTAAGACTTAACCAAACACACATGTTAATGAACATGACTAAGAGGGTTAAGTGGGATATACTAGTGACAAGCTTAGGTGGGTAGCTTGTGGGGGCCCATTTCGACCAGTATCCCAAATGTATCTTTGTGGGCTCGACCCAAGTCGAGGACGGGACACGCATGCTGGGTTCGACTGTAAGAGGCCAAAACGGGGAGCGGTGGCAACGCAAGTCCAACGGGTTTCGTATGCGTGTGTGGACCCGGACTGGTAGGTAAGACGTTGTTGCATCGTGTAGGTATAAGCCGTGCATTCTCAAGTTGTATCGGGTTGCCACTTTAGGGGAGTGATACACCCCACTATGGGGCCAGCACGGGTATCTACAAGTAGGGAGCCGATCGAAAGTGGGTAGTGGGGTACAACTAGTGGAGATAGGGGCAGACGGCACCTATGAAGTCAGCTAGGGGTACGTAAGGCTATTTATAAAGTTTCTGTGTGAAGCAAGTGGGATCAAACAATAGGGTGACTGGTGTGGTGCAGTGTAGTAATCATTCGTTAGTAATTAGGTGTGCCTTTACCGTTATCTTAAACGCTATCTTTATCTTCCTAAGAGTTCATAGACATTTACTTGTCTTCCAGCTTATGCCTTAGTCTAGTTATTTTGATAATAGTATTGTTAAAATTATCATACTCGCCAGACTTTATGTCTGACCCCCTCTATTTCTATCCTTTTTCCCCCTCCAGGTCCTCAGGTTGGGCCCAGCTCTAGTGGAGTTTGATTGAATTTCTTCATCTCTCTTTGGAAAGCTTGGACCGTTGAAGTAAAGTCCAGCTTGTTATCTTTTTAATGGCTATTTATGTAATGGGATTATGTATTTTGTTTTTATGAAGATGGATATTGTACTTGGTTATGATCTATGGTTTTATGATGTAACAAACATGTTTAATTTCCGCTGCAATAAAATGAAGTTTTAGATTTCCAAGTACTATTTATTATCTGTCTTGTTGTAATTTTTCTGTTTTATATTCACTTATAACCTCCATGGAAGTTAATGCATTCCCTTTGTGAGTGACATTAATGGACGTGGGGTGTTACACATGGTATTAGAGCTTAAGGTTACCAGAACAGATAAAAATACTTTAGAAAAATAGTTATTTTTGGAAGAAATGTTTTCAAAAACATGTTTTAATGAGAAATTTAAAGAGGAAGTTTTTATGAAAAATATAATCCCCAATAGCCACATATCTTTATCTTTCGAATTCTCCATTTTGAATCTTTCCTTTTTCGTTTCAGCATAGCTGAAGATCTTAATCTACCCGACGGTGTAACGATACCAGGATGGTATAGGAGGCTATTGGAGGCTAGGGCCGCTGCAGGTCCAGCCAATGTTCCTCCACCACCAGTTGCACCCATTCCTCCTCCTCCTCGCGTAGATACTTTTGCAAAGACGTGCAAGGAACTCAAAGCTATGGGTGGAAAACCCTTTCAAGGGTCAGAAACGTTTGTGGAAGCTAGAGATTGGCTTAAGGAGGTGGAAGAATTGCTAGAAATCATTGAAGTAGAAGAAGGGATGAGAGTTCGTTTAGCAGCTTGGTTGATGAAGGGAGAGGCCTCGTTTTGGTGGGAGGTCACTAATGGGGAGCGTCCTGTTGACTCTTGGGCGGATTTTAGACGTAGGTTCGAGGCGAAGTTTCTCTCTAGGGCGGAAGAAAATCTATATATGGAAAGGTTCTTGACATTGAAGCAAGGAAGCTCGTCAGTGAAAGAATATGTCAACAAATTTAATCAGCTAGCAAGGTTTGGTTTGGACTTAGTAAACACGCCGGAGAAGAAGGCTCTGAGGTTCGTTAATGGCTTGAATGAACCATTGCAAGGGTTGGCTATGACCCACATCCCTATGGGGGCCACCTTTGAGAAGCTAGTAGACATGGCACTCATGCACGAGGAGAAAGGCACTAAAGCTGATAAGTCACCCGAGAAGAAAGGGGATCAAAATAAGGGTGGCAAAGGCAGCAATGCTAACGGGAAGAAGAAATGTTTTAACTGCGGGACCCCAGGCCATCTCAGCAAGGACTGCCGAAAGAAAAAAGAAGACTGGTTGTTTTCATTGTGGCGATGCGGGACATTTAATGAAGGACTGCCCAAGGAAGGGGCAGAGGACAGGGACTACCTCGGGAGGACAGGTGCAGGCTCTTCTGGCACCAGGGCAGGCAAGGGGACAAGTTCAGTCTCTCGCGGTCCCACCACTGCAAGAACGAGGTAGAACCATTTCTGTTGAAAGCTTAGTTTATCTGTTTGATCATCCTGTCCGTACCTTATTCGATTCGGGCGCATCGCATTCGTTTATCTCTACATCATTAGTTGAAACACTGCACCTAGATACTAGTATTGTTATTGATCCCTTAGTAGTCTCAAATCCTATTGGTGGTTTGGCTCATCTTTCTATGATTTGTCGGGATTTGAGAGTGTTTATCTTGGGCGTTGAGTTTGAATGCAACGCCTTTGTCCTTGGTTTCACGGGCTGTAGTTTGATTCTAGTGGTGGATTGGCTAGCCAAGCGGGGTGCCATCCTAGACTGTGAAAGGAGGGTAGTTAGACTATTGATTCGTTGTAGAAAAACCCTCATATTTCTTGCGACCCTAGGGGTTCAGTGATGCTTAGCTGCCTAGAATCTTCTGACGCATCTAACGATGATTAGGAACCTGTTTGTGTGGTCCGTGAGTATGGAGACGTCGTTGATAAAGCGCGGGGTTTACCCATAGGCGCGGAATAAGTTTTCATATATGCTTAATAGATTAAGCAAAGCCCGTTATGTAATCAGCGGTAGTTTTGGAGCAAGACTGGCAAGGACGGCCAGAGTCGGTCAAGTGCTCAATTGATTAACCATCTTACTAGTATCATCTCACGTAGGTCGTCTGAATTCGAAGGAGGTATCCCTTGGGTGTTTGTCTGATATTGGTTTAGGCCTTTGGGGCTTGCACTTAGGGGATGTCGAATTCGACTTGGATGGTCTGCGTGAGAGATGGATAGTTGTGACGATTTTACATGGGATAATATCCTGGTTTTCTCTAGAAGCAGAGAAGAGCATGCCCTATGTCTTAGGGAAAGCTTAGGGACCCTACAAGTGCACTAGCTTAAAGCTAAGTTCTCCAAGATACCATTTTTGGAGGAAGGAAGTGAGTAATTTAGGGCATGTGGTCTCTAGGGAAGGGAGATATGTTAAGGTGGATGGAGTTCTTAGCATCCTACGACTTCGGGATAGCATATACCCCTGGCAAGGGTAACGTGGTGGCGGATGCCTTAAGTAGAAAAAGGTTATCCTTAAGTCCTTTGTTTGTGGAGCGGCGAAGCTTAGAATTCATTTCGATGTTTGACTTTAGACCTTCCGTTGACTTTGTACCCGGTTTGCTAGCATCCTTGGAGGTCAGACCTACGCTTTTGGGACGGATTGGCGACGCACAGCGAGACAACCCGCAGTTGGTTGAGTTAGTAGAAAAACTCAAAGGAGGGGAGTCATCAAGCTATCACCGTAGGTATACCCTAGATGATAAGGGTTGGTTACGTAGGGACGGTAGACTTTGTGTACCAAAAGACGATGACCTAAGGAAGACTATTCTTGACGAAGCACATCATTCGAAGATGACCATTCATCCCGGCGGGGACAAGATGTACATAGACATGAAGCGAGTTTTCTTTTGGGCCGGTATGAAGAGGGACGTAGTCGAGTATGTCGCTAGATGCTTGGTGTGCCAACAAGTAAAAGCGGAGCAAAATAAACCCGGTGGGTTACTTCACCCATTGGAGGTTCCACTATGGAAGTGGGAAAGCGTCTCGATGGACTTTATTGACGGATTACTGAGATCGAGAAAGGGTAATACGGGGATTTGGGTTATAGTAGATAGACTTACTAAGAGCGCCCATCTCATTCCTGTAAAGAGTAAGAGGACTGCTCCATGGTTAGCTTCTGTATACGTCCGAGAAATAGTTCGTTTGCACGGTGTTCCTTCTAGCATAGTGAGCGACCGCAATCCTATTTTCACTAGCGAATTTTGGAGAAGCTTACAAGAGGCGGTAGGGACTCAGTTATGTTTGAGCACCGCAAATCATCCTCAGACGGACGGCCAGACCGAGAGGGTGAATCGCATTCTAGAGGATCTGTTGAGGCTATGTATCCTAGACTTTGGGGGTACGTGGGAAGAGCATCTTCCATTGGTGGAGTTCGCATATAATAACAGCTTTCAGTCCAGCATTGGTATGGCACCATTCGAAGCTCTTTATGGACGACCTTGTCGTTCACCTACATGTTGGTGGGAATCTACCGATAAGATCTTACTTGGGCCCGATATGATTAGAGAGACTTCAGAGAAGATCGACTTGATTCGGAGGAGGATGAAAGCAGCGCAAGATAGGCAGAAATCATATGCGGATAAGAGAAGGACGGATCTTGAATTTGAGGTTGGGGACATGGTCTTTGTCAAAGTGTCTCCATTACGAAACGTTGTTCGCTTTGGGTCCGTTGGGAAATTAGCACCAAGGTTCGTAGGACCGTTTCCTATTAAGGAGAAGATTGGGCAAATGGCGTATAGAGTGGAGTTGCCCGAGAGACTTAGTGGTGTACACGACGTATTCCATGTATCACATTTGAGGAAGTGCTTGCACGAGACCGCGGAAGTGGTAGAGCCGAACTTTCTTAGAGAGGTGGAGATAGAGCGTGATGCGACGATTCGACGAGCTCCTACGCGCATTCTTGGGTCAGAGATTAAGAAGCTGAGAAATCGAGAGGTCAGACTGGTCAAAGTACAATGGGGAGATGATGAGAGCAACGCTACTTGGGAGACAGAAGAGAAGATGCGTTCACGATACCCTTTCCTTTTCGAGGGTATGTCCTTTAATTTCTCCTTTGTCGCTTATCTTGTACTTATCTTACCTTTAGAGTATCCTCTCGTTAGTATTCTTGACCTTTAGTTAGGATCATCCTATGGTTGAAATATGTGTTTGAGACATGTTATGTATGATGAATGCAAAGTGGATGCAAGTTTTTGCTAGTGGTTGCTCGTGGACGCATATACACACACTATTAGGCACTAGATCGGCTCAGTCACTTCATATTGCATATTGCATATATATGGATGTATTTAGTAAAATGGATGTATAATGGTTATATTATCATATAGTTGCTGCATTCGGGTGGTGGATGGTTGTGCACGCATATAGAATTAATATGTATCATTAGGATTCTTTTGCATACATATTGGACGCATGGCACTATCATGAATTTCACTAAGGAGGTCGACTGAATCAGTAGACCGCCGAATTTTGCATTAGATATGGACATATACACACACTGTGCATATAAACATTAAAGCATTAGAAGTCTTTTAAGGACAATGGATGTTGGTGTTTGATGGTTGAGTAGATGGACGATTAGATGGTAGGATATACATTCTTCTTGACTTGGAGATTTCGGGGACGAAATCCTTTAAGGAGGGGAGAATGTAACACCCCGTAATTTTATAACATTAAAATTCACAAATTAAAGTATACTTAATTTTTAGAAAAGAATTAAGTGAAATGGGTTGCGTAGAGAAATATATATATATATTGATATATATATATATATATATATTAAAAATTAAATAAATAAATATGCGAAAAAGTTCAAAACAGCGAATTGGGAGGGGGAATAACCGTACCGGCCCATTTTTGAGGTCGACCCGAGCTCGGCTGGGTCGACTAGGGGTTAATCCAGGGTGTTTGGCTGTCAACCCGTGGGCCGATTCGCTCAAATGCAGATTTTGCATTTGATTGGTTCTCATGGTTCAGGGTTAATCTAATGGTCCTAAATAACTTCCTACACTTATAAATACATCCTAATGCTAACCCTAAACCTAATTAAAATAGAATAGTTACCGTCATACCATCTCCATGGAAATCAATGGAGCCGCCGCCAACTAAGAAAGAAGAAAAGCAAATTCAATTCTAATTCTCTCAACCCTAAAGCAAAGCAAAAACTCTCTCTTTTCTTCTCTAAATTGTGAGTATGATGATCTTAACAAGATTATTATCATTTTAATTAGGTTGAGTTATGAATGGATTATGAGTAGATGATGTGAATTATCATATATGTTGTTGTAAACCCCTTTTGCTATCATGTATATTGTAAATCCAATGTTATGTGATGATGATATCTTATATGTTGTAAATCATGCTATGATGATGTTATGTATGTTGAAAGTTTCTATGCTAAGTTGTGATGAACCATACATGTTAAAAAGGCCATGATGTTACCATCTATGCTAGTTAGTTCATATTAATTAAATCATCATGTTTGGGTTATGTTGATTTATATGACAAGTCACATATGCAAGTTAGATTGATTAGAAAAGTTATGAACATATACCAAGACATCTATTATGACATCTAGAACTATGCTATGACATATGTGATATCCTATGCTAGTTCACACCATCATTATGTTGCATATAAACCCCATATGCAAGTTTATGTATAGATTTGGGCTATGATCATATCATGTAAATTGTGACATTTAACAAGTTGACACCTTTTGATCCTTAACATGTGTAGTTTAGGCAAGTTTCACCCCTACTATGATTAGATTTATTTTAATTGTCTATATGTTGTGATAATTTGTCCTTGTGCTATGCGTTAGACTATTCAAGTCTGGCCTATATTATGCGTTGAATAAGCGAACGTATAAACGTGGGGTTGGGGTAATATTAAGGAATTAATAAGATGTTGGGGTGCAATTGATATGATTTTGCATACCATTAGTGGATGACCATAATTGAGTCAATTATGGACATCAATAATAGTGGACTTAATTAATAATTTGATAGGGAATTATAAAAATTGGGGTAAAAGATTGAAAGTTGTCAATCAATGCTTAGGACACGAGGTTGGACTCGTTTGTGACGTAAACCTGCCCGGAACCGCCCGCCAAATCCAGTGATCACAAATGTCAGCCCAATGTGAGAGGTCCTAGGCCTAAACTAAAGCATAACAGTTGTAAAGACATGAGGTTAGACTCTTTTATGGTGTAAGACTGCCCGGAACCGCCCGACAAATCCAGCTGCCATAAATGCCAGTCTAATGTGAGAGGTCTTTATGAGGTTATGGCCTGAATGAATTAAGAAATACTTAACCAGATAAACATGTAAGGTGGGACATGGGGGTTAAGTAGGTGCCTTGGGTGGCATGAGGAATCTAGGGGGTGCCCTTAGTGGCATGTGAAATACGATTAGTAAGACTTAACCAAACACACATGTAAATGAACATGACTAAGAGGGTTAAGTGAGATATACTAGTGACAAGCTTAGGTGGGTAGCTTGTGGGTCCCATTTCGACCAGTATCCCAAACGTATCTTTGTGGGCTCGACCCAAGTCGAGGACGGGACACGCATGCTGGGTTCGACTGTAAGAGGCCAAAACGGGGAGCGGTGGCAACGCAAGTCCAACGGGTTTCGTATGCGTGTGTGGACCCGGGCTGGTAGGTAAGACGTTGTTGCATCGTGTAGGTATAAGCCGTGCATTCTCAAGTTGTATCGGGTTGCCACTTTAGGGGAGTGATACACCCCACTGTGGGGCCAGCACGGGTATCTACGAGTAGGGAGCCGATCGAAAGTGGGTAGTGGGGTACACCTAGTGGAGATAGGGGCAGACGGCACCTATGTAGTCAGCTAGGGGTACGTAAGGCTATTTATAAAGTTTCTGTGTGAAGCAAGTGGGATCAAACAATAGGGTGACTGGTGTGGTGCAGTGTAGTAATCATTCGTTAGTAATTTGGTGTGCCTTTACCGTTATCTTTAACGTTATCCTAAACGCTATCTTTATCTTCCTAAGAGTTCATAGACATTTACTTGTCTTCCAGCTTATGCCTTAGTCTAGTTATTTTGATAATAGTATTGTTAGAATTATCATACTCGCCAGACTTTATGTCTGACCCCCTCTATTTCTATCCTTTTTCCCCCTCCAGGTCCTCAGGTTGGGCCCAGCTCTAGTGGAGTTTGATTGAATTGCTTCATCTCTCTTTGGAAAGCTTGGACCGTTGAAGTAAAGTCCAGCTTGTTATCTTTTTAATGGCTATTTATGTAATGGGATTATGTATTTTGTTTTTATGAAGATGGATATTGTACTTGGTTATGATCTATGGTTTTATGATGTAACAAACATGTTTAATTTCCGCTGCAATAAAATGAAGTTTTAGATTTCCAAGTACTATTTATTATCTGTCTTGTTGTAATTTTTCTGTTCTATATTCACTTATAACCTCCATGGAAGTTAATGCATTCCCTTTGTGAGTGACATTAATGGACGTGGGTTGTTACATTTTCATTAATTCTAACCCCACCCGCCCTCTGATTAGTAGCATGAACAGCTGCAAGTGCAACTAAACTTTGCATTTTTGCTCTTTTCTTTGCTGTTTTTTGCTCTAAAAAAATCAAAATCTTAAGTCAGTTAATTTTGACAAAGATTTAGTGGAGTAAATTGCAAGATGACATAGTGAATACACGACACCACACAGTCTAACATTTAAAAAGATTTAGTGGAGTAAATTGCATGTGTGTGCAAAAGAAGTTGCATCACTTGTTTGGACGGTGTGCTGCTATATAAACTAACCACATAAATATGGGAATGCCAAAAAACCATACCATGAATGAGGGAAACCAGTGACATAGGAAATTATTAAACAGAGAAATTAAAACTTATCCAAATTTGCCAAATCTTCTCTAGATTTCATTTACATATTTCTTTCTCAATTATCTAAATGAATATATTTCATATTTATTCTAACAAATATCTGCATTATATCTGGAATCTTCTTTGTATGATTCTCTAGGATATCTTTTCATTGTTCATTTAATATCTATGTCTATTTTGTAATAGCTATATTCGGGTGCCCTTAGCACCACACTTTTGATTATAGTATTCGATTAGTATCCAACACTAAATTCAAAGTGATAAGCTTGTTCATTTCGGTTATATATATATATATATATTACTTTGACATACATATATATATAATACTATTGATAACTTTTATAACAATTTTCGTCAACATTGTCATCTAAAAGAGGCAAAGATGAACGCAAGTCTCTACTGTGTGTTCAAGTTATACTAAATGAAATATATGTTTCAAAAATACCCGATCTTCCTTTTTTCTAAATTTTATATAAGATGTAGTCCAACAAAAGAACTAAACGCATAACTGCTAATTTAGTCGGACATAAGATTCCAAAATAGTATTTAATAAACACGCAAGAAAAGAGCAACATATATGCCTTGGATTGTTTTTATTATTTAATTATTATTATTTTTCAAAAAACAAATCATATCCTATTTATTGTTGACTATAACTTTATAAGGCGTTTCTTCTTGGCGATCCAATAAATTTACAGCAAGGAAGAAATGTGGAGTGGTTAACGAATACCCGATAAGTATTTGCTCAATATGTTGTTCTTTTACAGGAAGAATTCAATCTAAGTCTAATTAAATTACGCATCTAAGAACTAATCGAGACTATATTAATTTTGCTTATATCATTTTTTTTTTGACATTTCTAAATCTATTCACTAATTTACAAATGAAAACTTGAGACAGACTATAGTTTTTGACAACAAGCCTTACATAATCAAATTTTAGTGGATAATTTTTTTTACCTATTCATATATTATTATTTTTCCCCTTCTTCTGACAGCGGGTTACAACGGATAATATAAAAAAGTTCGCAAATGGTATAAACAGCATCACTTGTATTAGCAGTCCAAATATTTAAGAGGATTCGGATTGGATTTACCATCAAATTTTAAGGAGACCTTCGGCGTGGATTGCCGAACTCAATGTAAAAAAATTGTTGGATTAGCAGTCCAAATATTTATCTTCATGATCAAACTTGGATATCCTCGTAACAGTGCCATAGATTTTGCTTCGTAATTACATGACACATAGTTCAATATTGCATCTCATGACACATAGTTCAATATTGCGTTGTAATTACATGACACATAGGTTACTATAATCAATATGATATAACATGTCATATTGGAGCTATAAAGAATTTGATTTTATTTGAACAAAAGATTGTAGTAAAATATGGGAAAATAAAATAATATTGACACTAAAAATTGTACTTGTTAAGATCCAGAAAATGGAAGGAGTAAAAGAAAGATGGGAAGAAGAGATGCAAGCACTGTTTCAAATCTCGCAAATATCGCCCGAGATCTCCTCTTGATCTCGTTTTGGGGTCCTTTCGAAATGAAACAACAAGTATCACTCTAAATCTCCTTTCGAATATATCACTCAAGATATTGCAATATTGAACGATATATCGATCGAGACGAAATACTGGAATATCGTTAGAGAACTTAGTTTTTTTGGCTAAATTTTAAATTTGTACTTGAACTAGAATAATAATTCTATTTTAAAGTTTTGTGTCTAATAATATTTCTGTTTTAAGCATACTACGATTTAGAGTATGAATGATCTATCACAAAATAAAGAATAATAAAGTTATTTTGCAATTCAAGTTTAAGTTACTATTTTTAATAATATTCATAAAAATCATTTTGTAAAAGTATCATTTTTTGAGATATCATGTACCCCGAGATTGTTCTGATATGAACTTTCAGACCCGAGGTGGAAATCCGAGAAAAACTCCCGAGTTAGACTCATCTCGTCCGAGATCTCCCCCGAAACAAGATCAAGTCTATGAAATCCCCGAGACGAAATACGACCGATGTCTGAGGTTTAAAACTTTGGATGCAAGTTTAAGAACAAAATTCATGGGAGGTCATATTTTTTGAAATTGATGATTCAAATATTTGTAGAAAAGGAAAGAAATTGATTGATTGTCAATCAATTAATTGGCTCGTATATGGAAAGATATAAGAGGACGTTTTCTTTTTGGAAGAAAAATAGCAGGCCAATCAATCAATTAATAAAGAATCAATTTACTCAGGGAAAGAGATTAAGACCATGATTACGCCAACCATTTATGCTCCAATCAAATCAAGGAAGATATTATATTTATTTTTCTTCATGTCCAAGTAATCTAGAAACTTCTCTTCTTTATCTCCAAGAAATCCCTCTATATAAATAGGGGTCATGTTATTGTATGAATGCAACCAATCCACCATAAATCTTCTCTCTATTGTAATCTTATGTACTCATTTCTCCATTGAGAAATAAAAAAAATTATTTGGTCCGTGGACGTAGATAAAGCTGTACCACGTTAAATTAGTGTGTTCTTTCCTCTATTTTCTGTTTTCTTTCTCTCTATAATTTATGCCACTTGATTTTATTTTATTTTTGGCATTGTTGAAATAGTTGACAGAATAGATCATTGGGTTAATTCGTTTTCCGCTGCCCAAATCTCTGATTTTGCACTGTAGATTGGTATCAGAGCGAGGATGTCATGTTCAAAGACTTTTTCAACCATGTCAAATTCCACAAAGAATAACGGTGGTAGAAGCGCTACAAATGATGGAGTTGCTAGATTTGATGGAAAGGGGAATTTTAGCACATTGATGTTAGAGGTTTCTTTCTAGTGCTTGAGGAAGAACTAAGCAAGATCAAATTATTGAAGGTGGGTACTTCGAATAATACTTCAGATATGATGACCAAGTCACTTTTAAAGGACAAGTTTGAGCATTGCTAAAACTTTATTAATTTGCTTCCTGTTACTTGAGCGCCATGGGCGCTGGCCCAACTACTTCTATGTTAATTATTGAAGATGAGAAGATGAGAAGATGAAGAAAGATAGTCATATTTGAATCAAGGTGGAGCATTGAAATTGATGATTCAAATATTTGTATAGAAGGAAAGAAATTGATTGATTGTTAATCAATTAATTGGCTCGTATATGGAAAGATATAAGAGGAAGTTTCCTTTTTGGAAGAAAAATAAAAGGCCAATCAATCAATTAATAAAGAATCAATTTACTCAGGGAAAGAGATTGAGACTGTGATTGCACCAACCATTTATGCTCCAATCAAATCAAGGAAGATATTATATTTATTTTTCTTTATGCCCAAGTAATCTAGAAACTTCTCTTCTTTATCTCCAAGAAATCCCTCTATATAAATAGGGGTCATGTTATTGTATGAATGCAAGCAATCCACCATTAATCTTCTCTCTATTGTAATCTTATGTACTCATTTCTTCATTGAGAAATAAAAAAAATGTTGTGTCTGTGGACGTAGGCAAAGCCGAACCACGTTAAATTGGTGTGTCCTTTCCTCTATTTTCTATTTTTGTTCTCTCTTTAATTTGTGCCACTTGATTTTATTTTATTTTTGGCATTGTTGAAATAGTTGACAGACTAGATCATTGGGTTTATTTGTTTTCCGCTGCCTAATTATCTGATTTTGCACTACAATATTATGTTGATCGGGTCCTTTTATGAGTTTTGTGAAGTTTTTTGGCTCCGTACAAATATGTGATCTTTTTTGTCAATATATTACTGTAATTGACTTGTTTCTTAGTGTGATCCACTAGTCAATATATTACCTCAACACATCATACCAAAAGAAAAAAAATAAGGCTAAAGTAAAAAAGCATGTGGTAAAAATGTATATGTAACTTTAATACCTCTCCTTCATGTAGTACTATCTTTCTCGTCGATAATACAAGATCAATCTTCTTCTGCTATGTGGTCGACCTACAAAAAAACATAATGATTTACAAAGGATGAGAATATCACACTAAATACAGCACTACTTTGTAACAACCATGTGCAAAATAAAATAGACATGCAAAGATCATGTATGATAAAAAATAAAATTATTTTGATACACGCTAAGATGTCAATCTTAGATCAGATTATTTTTTTGTCATCTAACAACACTTTTATGGTATATATGAGCATACATGAAATAAAAAATCAATAAAATATGCTTATAACAAACCAAAATACCATTACAACCCTCCCTTATGTAAATTTTCATCCCCATTATCTATGTCTCTATCACCAAGTTGTGACTCATCCAATGTTTTACTAGTTGATTCTTCATCTTTGTCGTACTTTTCCAATTCATGAAACCTAATAGAGGGCGCTCTCAACACAACGTACAAATTTGAAGAACTACCTTCTCTAGAGAAGAAAACTTGACTGCTTGTGTTGCTAAGATAAACGGGTCGCTTGCAAACTGATTTTGAAACTGATGCAAATTGATCAATGTAAATCCATCTTCAACTTTGACTCCACGATACACATTTGCCCAATCACATTTAAACAAGGAAATTCGAAATTGATGATGATCCAATAAGAAAATATCATGCAAGACCCCGTAATATATTGCTTTTTCAATAGACCCATCTACACAAACTGTACTTGCCTCAATGGAAACACCACTATTTTGTGTAGCCTTCTCAAAATCTTTCGTATGAAAATGTCGACCATTAACAATATAGCCAGAAAAGAAATTATTTGAGAACGAGGTCCGTATGATAGCCATTTTATTATGTTGCTGACATTGGATATACGTCTATCATCTCTAACCTGGACAAGTACAATATATTAAATAAAGATTTATGTTGATCTATTCCTTTCATCATTAATACTTTTTTAGGATATAAATATCAACCTTTTTTTCAAACCAAAAACTAAAAGTCTCCGACTGCAATTTGGACAGTTCCAAATCGTCTCATGTAAGATAAGGATGCAAATATTTTAGCTCTTCTTTGTGCATTCTGCATACATAAATGTAATTAAAGATCTAATTAGATTATAGTTAAATTGGACTTATACTTACTCTATATATGGCTCTACATCTTCCGTATTAAACAAAACGTATGGATAAGAAGCACTAATCACTTCCTCATCGTCTGTAATAGGTTTTCCTTTGTAAATAGGACGCCCCTCAAGTATAAAATCTTTTTGTTCCACTTCATTTCGGATTTCCTTTCTCCAATCTATAATGCATCTTTAATATATCCATAACAATATTTTATACATTCTTCGACAACATAGCGCTCAGTGATGCACCCTTCAGGCAGTGCTTGATTTTTAACATACCCTTTTAATATTTTCATATACCTATAACCAAAATACATAAACAAGTTACTTTCATAACTATACATACTTTTAGCCGTCAAGTATTTATAATAAATATTACCACTCAAGTGGATACATCCATCGATATTGGACCGGCCCACAAATTCTTGCTTCTCTCTCTAAATGTATCATGATATCGAAAAAGGGAGGGGGGGAAGAACCTCTCTTGATCACATAGTGTCAATGCAATTTGGTACTCCATTAATTCTAGTTTATCCCTATCAAGCAATCTTTGGCATACGTCATTATAAATGAACATAGTCATAGTAGTGCATTCCTTTTCCCTATAGGTAGAAGTCCTATTAATGCAACAGACAATAGTTGTTGTATCAAAACATGATAATCATGAGACTTAAGGTTTGAAATCTTGTCTTCTTTTGCAAAACATTTTCCAATATTTGAGCTACATCCATCAAGCACTTTCAAGTTCTTCATTCTATTATAAAATATCTATTTTTCTTGATCAGATAAGGTGCACGGTGCGGCTAGGAGCAATGCTTTTTTTCCAATGTCTTTAGGATGCAATTTTTTTCTAATTCCCATCGCTTCTAGATCTTGGGGTGATTTGAGACCATCTTTTGATTTTCCTTTGATATGAAGCAATGTACCAATAATACTTTCACCAATATTTTTCTCAATACGCATCGCATCTAGATTATGCTATAAAGGAAGTGCCTAAAATTGACAAAACACAAATAATTAAGTACTAAGTAGCAAACATGAATAGAAAATGAAAAGCATTATTTCTAGTTAAATTTAACCTTCCAATAAGGCAAGTCAAAGAAAATGGACCTCTTCTTTCATATTTTACATCCTTTTTCATCATAGTTTTCCTTTTCCTTTTCCTCCCACCTTTCTCTTCCTCTCTTAATTTTTTTCCCCAATCATTAGTAATATCTTGAACATCATCAAAGATTTGAACACCAATTTGTATATGAGGCCTTTGTCTATTCTCTATGGTTCCATCAAATAAGTTTTTATGTTGATGATACTCATGGTTAGGTTCAAGGAATCGTCTATGACCCATGTATGCACACATATTACTAATTGGTAGCCATACTAAGCAGGTATTGACACCGCAAATAGGACATGCTCTCTTACCATTTACAGTGCAACCAGCTAAATTTCCATAAGTTGGAAAATCATTGGTTGTCCACATAAGAATAGCATGTAATCTAATTTCACTACGATTGTAAGCATCGTACATATTCACCCCTTTATCCCACAGTTTTTTCAAATCATCAATAAGTGGTTGTAAGTATACATCAATGTCATTTTTCGGTTGTCGTGGCCCAGGAATTAAAAAAGTTAGCATCATATTATCTTTGTGCATACAAAGCCACAGAGGAAAGTTGTAAGCAACAAGAAACACTGGCCAACAACTAAATCCACAATTCCAATCACCAAAAGGATTAAAGTCATCAGATGCAAGGCCAAGCCTTAAATTTTGTGGATCGAAAGCAAAAGAATGATACATACTATCAATTGTTGCCCACTAAGAAGAATCCACTGGATGACGTAATTTACCATCTTCGCTCTTATGTCTGCTGTGCCACCTTAGTTGTTCTGATGTTTATGGGGATGCACATATTCTTATCAGTCTTGGTATCAGCGGGAAGTATCTCAAAACCTTTATAGTTATTTTGGTTTGCTTCCCATCCTCGGTAGTCTTGTTTTTCCAGCAAGACTTACCACATTTTGGGGGCAGAAATCAGTATTTGCAAGCTCTTTTCTAAATAAACAACAATCATTTACACATGCATGTATCCGCTTATAGCCTAAACCAAATGACTTGAGCATCTTCTTTGTTGCATATGTAGAATCGGGAAGCACGTTTTCTTTAGGCAACATATCCTTAAGAAGTTTAAGAAACTCTGTAAAAGTTGTGTCCGATATACCATTTCGCGCTTTGTGCTTGAAAAGAAGTATTGTACCTGACAACTTTGTGTGGCTTGCACAGCCAGGATACAAAGGAATTTCGGCATTCTCCATCATTTCCTTAATACCTTCCCCATGTTTTCTTCAACATTGGATTCTACCTCCTCATCATAGATTTGCGCATCAAGATACATTCTGTAAGTATCGGTCTCATTTTTATATTGTGATGGTCGTTTTTCTCCATGAAAAATCCATACATCATAGGCTGGGTTCATTCCAAAACAAATCAAGTGTGACACAGCATCCCTTGGTGTTTGCCAAATTAGATTCCTACAATTATGACATGGGCATCTAATTTTTTCGGGATTTCCTTCACTCGCAGCATGCCCATATACAAAATTTTCAATAACTTGCTTATATTCGCTTGTCATTCTACAAAACAAAAAATGTATTAAAACTCATTCTTAAATACTTATAGTGTGATGCAAGGGAACCTCGTTTTCTTCTTGCTAATACCATAATTTTTTTATACTGCATGCTTCCTAACACCAAACTCATTCTTAAATACTTATATTTATTTATAATGGTTAGGAAATACATAAAATTTATTGTGCTTATTATTTTTATTCATGGTATTAGTAAAAGGAAAATGGTGTTCCTTTAGCATCACACTACTTATAACTATGGAAGTAATAGTCAAAATGGTGAAACCTTTGTAGATTGACCCATGCTTTATCCATGTTGGTAAAACGCCTCTAATTTTCGGGCCTACTGGAAAGAATTATGCTCAACATTATTGTACAGCTTGGTTATATGCAGCCATCTTAGTTGATTACCCCTCTTATATGGAACAAATATTAACTTATATATTTGTTAAAATTTTAAATCGCAAACAATCATAAATGGTTCAACAGTTCATTAATGAATTGGTCAAACTTAGTAATGAAGTTAATAGTACTCTGAAATTCAGTGTGCTATTATTTATGTATAAGACTCAAACATGAACATGCTCATCAGAAGCATTCCAACAAAGACAACAACAGAAAGCCTATGCATCTAAGTCAAATTTAATTCTTTTTATATCATTTGTAGTGTTAAGTTCCAGTCTCATGCTACTACTTAAAACCTAAAATATTTTTCTCCTAAATTAGGAATTTATAAATAACACATCAGTTATAGCTCCATGCGTACACTCTTAATTGACATACAATTATTTTATGTACCATAATTGTTGGAACACTAGTGAATGCATATACTTATATTTGTTTGAAAATTGAAATAGTCACATGACATATCAATGGGGATCTTTTTTGCTTAGTACAATCAAGGGAAAAGAAAAGAAAATATATATATGCTAATAAAAGGTTGCAGTATCCAAACCCAAATTAAAAGTTGGGCGTTGTTTTGATTATGGTTAAAACACATGCTTTGCCGACCATTTCATATATATTTTTGGTTGGATCTTAGATGTATAATAAAAAACTTAAAATGAACAATAATTAAAAGATGGTGTGTGTTATTTGCTACAGGAGGTTATACTATTGTAAATAAATATATCTTATTAAACAATAATTTAGTATAAAGATTTTCTCAACTCAAGCAGAAAGTTTTATTAAGGGACAATGTCACACACAACAACTCTCATAGTAGCTGTTATCAATCACTAATTACACAGTAATATCACATTAGCTATTATCGGTTGCTAATCACTACATTAATACTATACTAGTGGTTTAATCAACCATTGACACCTCATTAAAGTGCCAGACACTATCATCTTTAGTAATTAGAAAGATTCGACCATAACATCTCATACCGCTTGGTTAAATTCAAGTATTTTCCATAAGCTAATCTCACTAATTACAGAAAATACAGGAAAATATGAACTACTCTTAAGGATCTACAGATCCAGGACCAAACACCAAAATAGAATATAAATCTTAAGCATTAAATACTTCCTAAAAGAAATCATAAGAATTAAATCAAGGTATCACATAGTAAAATTAAAGTACTCGCTGATGGATTAGTAAATAGTACTTAAAAAAATCGATTCCATGAGTTGTATCATATTAAACGGAGCGTTGATTCGAAAGTATTTAAACAATCGATAATGCTAAGTTGATTACTACTACTTTCCTATTAAATAACTAAATCTCCCATAATATTTTATAAAACCTCTCTTACGTATGAAATGACTTTTTATGTCTAATGTATATAGATTGTACTAATAAAAGTTCAGTTATTACAAAGCTTACTTGACAAATTAAATTAATTAAACACTCTTAGCACCCCAAACAGTGCAACACCTCTATCGTCCTTCTAATTTGGCCTAAATGGAGTGCATAAGAGGTGCCCTGAAATTGTGGACAGAGTCGTTTTCAAAATAAAGATTCATGCTCTTATTTTCTCTAGCGCTTTTTTGGGGGCTTTCTTGGTTAACCAAATTCGCCATATTTCTTAAGAATATACAAATAATACATCTAGGAGTTGACCACTTTAAATGCACGTACATTTCTAGAGGTTCAGTGTTAGGTCCAAATATGAGAAGTTCATGAACTCTGGCTAAAGTAATAACAAAAAAACTGATAATGTGTATAAACTGTAAAGTTATGTGATGTAAACGTGCACGAGCTAGATATATAACTAAATGTTTTATCTCTAAGATAATATAAGCATGTGGATTGTGGAACCTAGTGTTCTAGACTTCTAGATGATTCCCTTTTAATCCAAAGAGGACTATTCAAGGCAATTTTAAAAGGCATTAGAACCATTGGATAGTACCTGGATGGTTATATTACCCCACTTAGAACTCAATTGTCAAACATATATGCACAAGTGGCTCTTACCTTCGTTGCAATTTCATAATATGTCTTATATTATATAATCGCCTCCATCTACTCATATTTATGACATAATCTCCTCTCTTTAATTTCCATTAAAGCTACACCAAAACCACACCTTCGTCATGGCAACTAATAAAACATGCATCATCAACACAGTAAACATGCAATTGAACGATGAACGAAATTGCAATGAAGGTAAGAGCCAAAAACTTTATCAAAAGCGTGGACAAATCAACGCAAAAATAATCAGTGAGATTATAGCAACATAGATCAAGGATTTTGCTACTCGTGAATAAATCAAGGATTTTGCTACAGTAACCTTAAACATGCAACTGAATGATGAACGAATATTTACCAGCGAGAGAATTGAGCGAGGCAAGATACGTAGCGAACGATGGAAATGGAGACGGCGATGAGCAGTGCTGCTGGAGAAAGAGTGATTTCGATGGAAAGAAATCGAGCAGTGGCGATGTGAAAGGAGAAGACATCGTTATGGCAGCCTGAAAAGCGAATTGGAAATTAGGATTCGGTGGAATAATCGAAAAAAGGGAGTATCAAAAGCACCGTGATCAAAAACGCTACATTGGAAATCGGTCGAAATTGTTGTTATTAACTGCCTGAACAAAGTGAAACGTTGCATTGTGCGTTTTAATCTCATTTACTGCCTAAAACAAAATGAAATGTTGCATTTTGTGTTTTAATATTATTTTGCAAGCATTTTGTCATTATTCAGTATATATTCACCATCCTCATACATGATTGTCCAATTATGTGATTTATATACGTACTTTTATTTATTAGTTATCATAGTCGAAAACCAGAATTAATTTGTTATAAATTAGAAGTCAAATTAAATCCAATCATCCTGCGAATAAAAAAAAAGTCTATCGGTTGTTAACTATGAAAAAAACAAGTTGCCAAAATTATATTTATTAAAACTGTTGATATAAAGACTATCAAATCAAATATTACTTATTAATAATAGTTATTATTCAACTTTTACTTGTATTTTTACTTATTTATAATCGAGTAATAATTATTAAAAGCATATATTGTATATATATGTTGCTAATTATTAATGAATGTTTTTCTGCTCTTGGAATTTTGTTGGGTTCTTTGGGCTATGTGATCACTGAGAATTTTAGGTGCTTCTGCTTGTGGATATTCTCAGTTGTTGCCGCTGTATTTCTTTTTTATGCATCTGTTGTGAGTTTGTGCTGTGGGAGTTTTTTTAAGTGTTGTAGTCTTTTAGGACTTTGTCTATTTCAGTGTGTATCTGGGTCTGTTTTTCTTTTTATTTTGAGTTGGTTTTAGTTTCTGGTGTAAAGTATTCGTTTCTCTAAGATGTTGTATATGTACCAGCTCAAAACAAATGTATTTCCTTTTATTGTAATATAAGTACTCTTTTTTGTTCAAAAAAATATATAATTAGTTATTAAAAATAGATATTATAAACATGAAGTTTTTAATAGGCATCTATTACAACTAACAAAATGAAAAGTTGTTAAAAATATGTTTATTACAACTTTAGGGAACTGCCAGTTGTAAAAAAACATTCATTACAACAGCGGTTTTTCCATTGTTGTAAAACTAAAGTTGTAATATGGTATTTTTTGTAGTGTTTGTTGGTCAATATTATATATGGCAAGGAATACAGGGTGATAGAAAGATAGTCGGTGAGGACATTACGAAGGAGGGTGCACAGGGTCAATTATCCCTCATAATGTACTCAAAGTAATTACAAACATTAAGCACCCCACTGTCCCAGTTCAACCTGAAGTTCAGTCAATATTACAACAATACCCCTCTGTTACCACTGGTAGACCAATATTTCCACCTCCAAGAGAATTTAACCATAAAATACCCCTTACTTCTAATGCCAAACCAGCACTACAACAAAATGACCCTATTACAACGGTGGAACACCGTTGTAATATACATTTTACAACGGTGGACAAACCGTCGTGCATTAAGAAGTTGTAATAGACTAATATCTTTTACAACTTTTTTGCACTGTTGCAACACCGTTGTAAAATGTATATTTTACAACTGTTTTCCACCGTTGTAGTAATATATATTACAACATTTTTGCACTGTCGTAGTAATACATATTACAACTTTTTTTCACCGTTGTAGTAATTCCTACTGCAATTAATTATAACAATATGATTTTTGTCTCGTTATACATTACATTTCACATAAAAATAAATATTTATATTGAATAAATGATACTACTACACTGAACTGAAATAATCAATTAAATATTTTAATTATTTCAATATTTGAATTAGTACAACTTTCTGATCTACTATCGTACAACTCACTTTTACATAATACAGTCATAACAATACATACATTCCTCACTACAAACTGATCACTCAATACACTCAGTTACATACACACTTTCGTATAAATATACATACACACTGGAATACACCAAGTCTTTATGCTCCAGCATCCAATCGATCATCCATTTCAACATCATGCTCATCGTCAAATATCCTTATTACTCTGTGCATTCATTCGTGAGTATAGTGATGCCCAAATGCATATATATTTTACATTTCATTTTTTTTGTGTCGAAAAAATCAATATTGAAACCAAACATTCCTATTTAAGTCTAAAATTTAATGCAATCTACTTCTACTTCATTTCACCTTTTTTTCTAAAGCAAAGTATTGTTGAGTGCAGCATATTTTCAATTAACAATACAATATATAGGAAAATTATCCGTATTTCTCCTCAGCAATATAGTATCGAACATGTAAAGGGAAGAACTAGTAAATTGCAGTATATAAATGAATGCTCTTAAAATTAGTCACAAAAGAAGGCTATGCTACTTGAACTTTTTTAGTACAAATTGGCAAAGTGTTAGAAGTGGCATTGCCTTTATATTATAAATTTATCCTTGAATATTAAAACAAGCAAATGCATACTCACATATGGATAACCTGAAGAAGAAGAAAGCATCTTGAAAACCGCATCCGATGCAATTTTTATTTGACAGATTGAACATATAAGTTTTTGAAGTAATAAATACCAAGTTGAGTGCATAAAACCATTTGTTACGAAACATTTCCCAAGAACCAAGCTAAATATGCCAATTCCTTCTACAATAACCTGAATTTCAGAAGAAAATTATACAGATTGGAGAATAAAAATTCGAACCACTTACAGATTAAACAGTGATAATATAACTAAATTCACAACATACCCAAGTTCAAGAGCAGAACATTCTTTGTACATAGAAGAACATTGTTTGTACATAGCAGCAGAGAAATATTCAAGCAAAAGCAAAATACAAATCGTACCTGTTTGTGCAAGGTCACAGGCAAGTCGAGATCCAAATGTATTATCATAAAACAAGGGCAAAAGAAAAACTGCAGAGGAGCACCATATATAATTGAGCCGATTTTTATTTTTTTTAACCGAAACCTAACACATTTCACAAAAAAAAACACCAGGAAAATGAAGAACAACTCCATAAACCCCACAGACACAAGTCGAGTAACAGCCACAATCATTACAAACTCGACACAATGAACGAAAAACAGCAACGAGCCAGACCTTGAAAACTGACCTGGTAGTGAAGACCAGAAAATTAACATCCAAAAATACTAGCATGTCGTGGTACGATCCATATCCAACGGCAAAAGAGTATGGAACTGCAATACGGTGATTTGGAGTGAAAGAAATGATGCCCACTGAACTGGACGGAGCAAGGGAGTCATGAATGACTGAAAATACAAACGTCGGGGCTAGGACCAAGAAGAAAACGTGGTGAAGCATAGCATGACAAGGAGTAGAGGAAGATTAATGAGATCTGGTGAGATAGAGTAGAAATGGGGTAAGACAGAACAGATCTGGCAAAAAGGAGCTGGTTTTGGAGAAGCTCAAGGTTAGCTGAAATCTCCAACATGGAGTAAACCGGTAGATTCAGGCGAAAGTGCAATTGGAAAATGAAAACGAAGGGCAGTCGAAGGAAGAACAATTCGTTCAGATCCAGACCTGACAAATTCGAAGTAAAAAAAACAACGGAAGTGGGAAGTCTAATACCTTGAGGAAGACGCCGGCGTGAGGAAGGAGAATTTGGGGAGATCGATTTGCATTTAGGGTTAAGAGACAGCAGCGTGAGGAAGGAGAATTTGGGGACCGATTTTGATTTAGGTATAGGAAGAGACAGCCAGCGTAGGAGAGTAAATTACGAAACGTGAATTTTTTTGGAGCCAAAATTTCGCTGTTCCCACCAAAATTTCGCTAACATATCTAGGACCGCCACAACAAGATAATTGTTACTACTGATTTTTAGGACCACCACCAAAATTATTATTATTTACTACTGATTTTTAACTTATAATTGTTACTTAATTAACAATTGTTGTTAAATTTTGTCGAACCCCGTTAGCGGGGGCGTTGCCCCCGCACCCCCACATTGGGGGGTTGCCACCCCCCTCCGTAGGGATCATATTTGACAAAAGATTTTGGAAAAACTTTCAACAACGATTACTTATTAAAAAATATTATATACTAAATATTAATTACTACTAATAGTCATGATTAATTATAAATTAAATATTTATTAATTGTTATGTACTTATTGATTATTAATTAATTGAATGTTAACCACTCATTAGTTATTACTTACTAATTAATTACTAGTACTTAATAGTGAAGTAGTTATAAATAATTATTTTTAATTAAATATTTAATATTTATATATTGATTATTATTAAATAATTACTAATTGGTTGTTAATTAGTAATTATTAGTAGGAATTATTTATTTATTGATGTATTTTTAATTAAATATTAAATATGTATTTATTGATTATTAATTAATAATTACTAATTGGTTGTCAATTACTAATTATTAGCATGAATTATTTATTTATTGAAGTATTTTTAATCAAATATTTAATATTAATATATAGGTTATTAATTAATAATTACTAATTAGTTGTAAATATTAGTTATTAAAAATTATTTAATGAAAATAATTAATATTAAAATATAGTCATATATTACAACAGTCAAAAAATAAAAATTATTTAATGAAAATTTATTACAAATTTTCTGGAAAAAAGTTGTTAGAAACATTTATTACAACGGTGCTTTAACCACCGTTGTAAAATTAAAGTTGTAATATGGTGTTTTTGTTGTAGTTACAACGGTGTTTATACCACCGTTGTAAAAAACCATTTATTACAACGGTGCTTTTACCACCGTTGTAAAAACCCATTTATTACAACGGTGCGTTTACCACCGTTGTAAAATTAAAGTTGTAATATGGTGTTTTTGTTGTAGTGCAGTGTGCCTCAGGCCATATAGACATTCACACTACAACAAAAACGAGAAGAAATGTTGGACACAGGTGTTATTAGGTCGAGCACTAGCGAAAATTCACACCAGTGAATATTCATCTCCAATAGTTATAGTAAGGAAAAAAGATGAGGCATGGAGAATGTGCATTGACTATAGATCACTCAATAATCGAACTATGAAAGATAAGTTTCTCATACCCTTAATTGATGACTTGTTTGATGGATTACATGGTTCTAAATATTTCACTAAACTTGATTTGAAATCAGGTTATCATCAAATTAGAATGCATGCAAAATATGTACATAAAACAACTTTTAGGACACATGAAGGACATTATGAATTTATTGTAATGCCCTTTGGGCTCTCGAATGCTCCTTCAATTTTTCAAGCTTTAATGAATCACATTTTAAACCATACTTAAGGAAGTTTATCCTAGTGTTTTTTATGATATACTAATCTGTAGCCAGATGGTCAGAGCATATGTTGCAACTAGATATCACTCTGTAGGTTTTAAAAAAGAACAAATGGGTGATCAAGCTATCGAAGTGCTCCTTTGTCGTGACTAAAGTGGCTTACTTAGGTCGTATCATAACCGAGAATGACATATCAGTAGAGCCTGATAAAATTCAAGCCATAAAAGACTGGCCCCAACCTAAAAGCATTAAAGAACTTAGGAGTTTTTTGGGCTTGATAGGCTACTACCGTAACTTTTACTAAAATTACTAAATTTAATAAAAAAAATCAAATTTAGTTATATGAGTTACCACCCCCTGATCACTAAAAAGTGGGATGCTGTATTTCCAGGATTGAATTTCATACTCGAATAAGCCCCGTAATCGTAGAAAAGTGGGTTTTTTTAGCTATTTCATAAAAAAACTGTGGTTGTATAGCCCAACCAAAGACAGAGCTGCTAAAGAAAAATCTTTTTCAATGGAATGACAAAGCTACTGCTTCCTTTAACCAACTGAAGCAGTGTTTGATGAATCCACCTATTCTCAGTATGCTTGATTTTAATAAAGATTTTGTTGTGGAGTGTGATGCCAGTGGTGTAGGAATTGGTGACGTGCTCATTCGAGAAGGAAAGTCAATACCTTACCTTTGCCAAGCACTCAATGGAAAGAATCCGTCGTTTTCAACTTATGAAAATGAGTTGTTGGCTTTAATCTTAGCTACGAAAAAATAGTCTTGGTACTTAATGGGTAGAACATTTATCATAAAAACAGATCATCAAAGTTTGAAACGTCTATTAACCCAAAGATTAACAACTGACATACATAGTAGATGGTTGGCTAAATTGCATGGGTTTGCTTATAAGGTAGAATACAAAAAATGCAAGGAAAATATTGTGGCTAATAGGCTATCAAGGCTACCAAAATATGAAGAAGAAAATGGTGCCGACCAGCAATGTCAAGCGATCACCACAGTGGAGAGTCTATGGCTGCCAGAACTGAAGAGATTAATGTCACAATTTGTGGCATACAAAAAGAAAATGCATGAAATTATTGACAACCCGGCTAGTACAAGTAAATACACTGTTGTTGATGAGCTTGTCTTCTATATAAAAAAAAGTATTTATATAGATTCATACTACAAAGAGGTTGTAGCCATCACACTCCAAGAATTTCATGCAATCCCTCTAGAAGGACAAGCATGCATATGAAAAACGAGGCATACGATTAAACATGTGTTTCACTGGAAATGGATGAATGCAAATATTGATAAATACATAAAAGAATATGGTATATGTCAGAGGAACAAAAGTGAAAATATATCAATCCCTAGGCTGTTGCAACCTCTATTTGTTCCTAATAGTATCTGGAGAGATATTTCCGTGGATTTCATTATCGGCTTGCCAAAAAGTCACAAATATACCTCTATTTATGTTGTAGTGGATCGACTTTCGAAATTAGCCATTTCTTCCCTATGTAGCACCCTTATACAGCTAAAGCCATAACCTTAATCTTCCTTAAAGGTGTGTTCAAATTATATGAGATGCCCAAGAGCAGAGTTACTGAAAGGGATGCAATTTTTACAAGGGCTTGTTGAAAGAAACTGTTTAAATTACAAGGTTGCACCCTTAACTTGAGCTCAGTGTAACACCCCCAATTAGACGTGCAGACAGAGGCGATCAACAAGACACTGGAAGAGTGTTTACGCTGCTTCGCTTGCCACGAACCTCAAGAATGGTCCAAATGGTTACCAACATATGAATATTGGTATAATACTAATTGGCACAACTTCACAAATATTACTCATTTCACTATCGTATATGGTGTTGCACCGTCAACCCTACTTTCCTATATAACCATAACAACAAAAGCGCCGCAAGTTGAACAAGTGTTTTTCTCTAGGGACATTGTAATTCAAATGCTTAAGGACAGTTTAAGGTTGGCAAGTGAAAGAGTGAAAAGGTTCGCTAATGCTAGAAGAACAAAGCGAGAATTCAAGGTACGAGATTGGGTTTACCTCAAACTACAACCGTACAGGCAGATTTAACTAATTAATTTAAAGACAAACAAGTTGTCGCCAAAATTTTATGGACCATAGAAAGTTTAGCAATGAATTGGTAGCATGGCATACATATTGGGGTTACCTCCTAATGCAAAGATTCAACCTGTCTTCCATGTTTCAGGGCTCAAAAATAGACATGGTAAGGGTATCATTATTCAGCAGGATGCTCCTACATACACTAAAGAACTGGTCAAAGAACCTGTATTAGTTCCGGATAGAAGAACGGTTCCCGCGAATAACAAGGCCATGGCCCAAGTACTTGTCAAGTGGAAGTAAATGCATGAAAGTGAATCAACGTGGGAAGATTGCTGGGAGCTGGTTCATAGGTTTCCTGCTTTTGACCTTGAGACCAGGTCAAATTTTAAAGAGGAAGGAAGTGTTAGAGCCCTAAAAATTTCAACAAATAGCTTACTTGCCTATGGTGGCCATAGAGGCATTTTCACAAATACTGGGATATAATCCTCCAACACCATCACCTGCGATGATCCAAGTACGGTGACAAATGAACAACAGCAGAAGATAATGAGCTTGGGGAAGGCAGTGACATGGCAGTTGGTCCAAGCCTTAATGATGGGTGATTCAACTGTGCATGTGCACACATGCACGCTGGTATAAGCTGGCATCATGTAACAGTGTGAAGAAATCATTTGTTCCATCCAATCTTCCCCCTGCTCTTTCTATTGTGCGCTGTATTTCCTTTTTCTCCTGATTACTCTGCATCTTTCTTATCATTATCTCCTAACTGCTCTTCTCTTTCTCTCTTAATTCTCAGGTTATCTATATTCAACATTTCCTCTGCAATACTGTTGTTTCTGAATCCATGATCACTAGATCAAAGATGAAAGAAAAAAAGCCTAACACTGCATCCCATCCTTTTAGGTAGATTGATTAGCGCCATTGAAATTTTAGGTAGATTGATTCTAGTTCGAACATGAATTATAGAACGGAAAACACACAAGTAATTAGCTAACATCGTTTCTTCAATTCATAAAATTGAGTAAAATGAATCTGCAAAAAGGTTTCCTTTTGCTCTTATAATTTACTAGCCAAGTAATCCAAATGCTTATTGAATAGCTAGGCGATGAGCATCATCAGCATTGTTATGTGCTTTTCGGGTGAGTAATGTGCATCATCAAGGTTCCATATGTATATGTTTGCATGTGCAGGTAGGTTCAGAATGTCTCATCGGGATTTAGCTTCTATGTCATGGTAACGTAACGCATGTACAGGATTCAGTGATTCTCAGCATGTGCGTTCTTAAAGCGAAGAAAATGCAAAAGATGTGTGTATTAGAATGATAAAAATATGGATGTTTGTTTATTATTCATATGCTATTGCCAGATCAATCAACCTTCGAGTATCTTACAACGATCTTAGAAACTCTTCAACTGTGTTTTCATCAGGATCTTTAGCTTCCTCCTCACATTCGATTAAATGATCAGTGATATAATCCTATGATCGATCATCTTCATCTTCTGAACAAACTGGGAAGATAAACGGGTAAACATTTCTGAACATATCACGTCCGTTTTATTTTTTAATTCTAGTGCTGATAGTGTATATGAAATCTTGGTTTTTTTTTTTTTTTTTTTTTTTTTTTTTTTTTTTTTTTTTTTTTTTACCAAATCGTATATATATGTATGTATATTCAACTTATTCCAATGCAAATGGGGTTATTAAACGGATGCAAATAACATTATTATTCACTAGCTGTTCACGCTTTTACCATTTTCGTCTTGATGGTACTTGTTCCTGTTAAGTTACTTAATATTTCAGGGATCGGTATTTTGTGTGTTTTAATATAAGAATTGTATGTGACTCGGTCAAGGTAGTTAGTCTAATTTGACCTGTGTTTGAGAGTGGACGGTTACTTATAGCTCTCTTTGACAGTGTTGAATATAGATTTTTGTTACCAGTTTCTTGAATAGGTTTGACAAATGGTATCAGAGCAATAAATCCATGAGATCAACTGAGAGTGAAACACAATGAGTGAAGAGAGATCGATGCTTACCAAAATTCTTTGGGGTGAGCGCGGTTCGGTTCGGTGCAGTTTAAAACTCAAACCGGTTCCGCACCGCATCAAACGGTTGACAAAAAATGCAAACCATTATACTCACCGTTCAAACGATTCGGTTTCGGTTTGGTTTTAATGTAATACGGTCCGGTTTTGCTTCGGTCCGGTTTGAACCCGTATTAAATATGAAACAAGAAAATTACTTCAATCAACAAACAATTTACGACTGTATGACGTTGTGTCACATGAAGGTTAAAACACATAGTGTTATCTTTAATTAATATAACTACAACATACATCGAAAATAGAATATATATCGTTAAATTAAAAGTTAGAAAGGAATTTATTAATTTTTTTATCATAACATTGTCGGTACAGCTATGCGGTTCAGTTCGGTTTAATATGGTTTGATAAAAGTTGAAACCGCAACCGAACCATATCGTTGCGAGTCGGTTCGGTTTGGGTTGTTTGCTTTAGAGAGAGAATCCGGTGGATTTTTCCGCACCATTTTTGCGGTTCGGTCTGGGCGGTTTCCGCGTTGCGGTGCGGTTTATGCCCATCCCTAAAAATTCTTACTACAAGAAAAACACTCTATTGCAACTGGCATCACATGACAGTTGCAGTAAACGGTATTTAGCAACAGACCTTTCGTACCAGTTGCAATAAACGAGATTTAACAATAGGCCTTTCCTTTTAGTCGCAAAATGCATATTTTTAGCAACTGTGTTTCCCTTTCAGTTGCAATAAACATACTTTTAGCTACTGCGCTTCTATAAAAGTTGCAACAAACATATCATTTGCAACTGCGATTCCAAACTCGTTGCAAAGAATATATCTTTAGCAACTGTTTTCACCACTTACGATAACCGTATTTTTTACAAGTGGTAAAACTAGCTGCGAAAAACATACTTTCAAAAATTATTATTTTTCTCACCTTTGGTAAACATAATTACTATTAAATACATAAGTACGAAGTAATAAGTAATATTTAGTTACTAGTGAATAATTGATATAACTTTTAATAATTAATAGTAAATATGTATAAATATTAGTTATTTAATAATAATTAATGTTAATTAGTTAATAATTAAGAATAATATTTTATGGTATAATTAAGTAATCAATTTTGTTAATTAATAAATTTTAATATTTAATATTTAATAATTATAATTGGTATTCATATTTGATATTTAAAATATAATAATAAATAAATTATATTGGCTATTCAATAATTAATAATTAAAAGACTTAATAATTAGTAATTAAAAATTAGTAACTAATAATTATAATTTAGTTAAAGTTAATAGTAATAAATTTTATACTTGGTAAATTAAAATTTATTTAATAACTCATAATTACTAAAAAAATATTATAATAATTACTAGTAGTAAGTAAATTATAGTAAGTATTTATTAATTACATTTAATATAATTAAAAATTGGCAAATATAATTAATATTATATCATTAAAATTATATTATATAGTAATTACTATTAGTATTTAATGTTAAATAACTACTATATATATATATGTATGTATGTGTATATATATAGTACTCAATTTAATAGTTAATAATTGTGAAATTATTAATAATAAGAGTTCTAAATTAACTTAATTCAAAAATTATTAATAGTTTTAGTTAATTGAAGTTAAATTAATAATTAGCAATTAATATTCATAAAATTTGTCCACAAGTAGTGGCGCAACGGTATGTTAACTACTTCCTGTTAACGAGGTCGCAGGTTCGATACATGTCTGCCCTACTCCCATTCAAGACGCGGAGGTGGGTTCCCATAAAACCTATAACTCGGTTGGAGACAAAAGCCTCTGAGTTGGGCTAGTCAAAAGGGGAGCCGCTGTGGTGGACAGTTGAGTAAGCCTAGCTGCCATCGATTTCATCAGGTAGTTTTAAAAAAAAATCATAAAATTTGAAAAACAAAAAGATACATCTTAAAGTAATCTCAAATTCTATACTAAAAATATCAAAAATAAATGAGCTTATGTAGACAAGAACTATTGCAACTTATGTATTACACGAACTATTATTTTCGTATACATTTGAGATTTTACTGCTTGTTACTTTTCGTAGGTTTCTATTTTGGTTTCCATCCGAAAAATTGGCTCCAAACTTTAAAAAAAAAAATTGGCTCCATTACGAAAATTTATAACATAAATAGAAAGAAACGATATTTCCATAACACTAATAACATTCTCTCACTCTCATCCTCCTACTGTAAACCAATTTCCCAAATGGCCGAATACCCTAAATCGGATGAAATTAAGATGTAAGATGTCAAACCTTAAGCCGTCTGCGATTTCCCCTAGTAAATCTCCAATCTGTTCTTACCTTCCTCATTTTTGGGCTTCAACGCTTGTTGTCAGTTTAGATCTAATCGAAGAGTTGAGGAATATCTGGCTTCCGATTAGTTGCATGATGGAAGGAGGAGCTTGTTGAATCGAAGAGTTTCGGTGAGGAGCTTGTTGAATATGTTCACCAAATTTTCTTCCTCCATCCTATTATTATTTTCCCTTCTGTTTTTAGGGTTTCCCTCTTCCAATTTTCCGCTGTCGTTTCTCGTGCTTCCGTTGCCATTTGCCTCCTGTACGATCTACTACCAGACATCATATCTTAGATCCATTCACGTTGCGTTCTCCAGTCCACTCCACCACTAACTTCAATTTCTTTTTCCTAGTCTCACCGAAAAGAGAATCACTCCTCTTCTCAAACATCTCCTATATTAACAGCTCATCATTTCGAGATTGGTTTGGTTTTGTCCGAACTTTTGCTTGATGTGCTTGGTGTAGGCTACTTCTAAAACTTGGTTCTGTTCTATTCAATTGGTGTTTTTGGGAGTTGTGTCTTGTGTTGTGTAATTTTTAGGTGTTGTTCTATTGGTTTTATTTCCCATTTCAACCATTGATGAACTTTTAGATGAACTTCATGGCGCAACATACTTCACTAAATTGGATTTGCGAAGTAGGTATTTTTAAGTACGTGTCCATCCTTCTGACATTCCCAGAACTGCTTTCCGCACTCACGAGGGACACTATGAATTTGTTGCCATGCCATTTGTCCTCACAAACGCCACGGTCAACTTTTTAAGCAATTATGAACAAAATCTTTAACCCTACCTCCGCAAAATCATTTTGGTATTCTTCGACAACATCCCCATCTATAGCACTACCCTTACCACTCACATCTCACACTTACAAACCACCCTCCAACTCCTAACCAACCATAATTTATCAATTTTTCCAAATGCGCCTTTTCCCTCACCAAAATAGACTATTTAGGTTATATAATTTCGGTCAAAGGAGTCCAAGTTAATCCAAAGAAAATATAAGCCATGGTTGATTGGCCTATGTTGTATATAACGTAGTTGTATATAACAATTATATGATTTTTGTTTGATGATAACAAACAAGTATATATTATCTTAAATGTGTTTGTCGCTGTACTGTTTTATATTCACATCAAACAAGAATATAATATTTATATTTAAGTGAAATACTACTGTATAGTCATTCAAATATTAACACAGTATTTTATTTAAATATAATATTTTATTTCATGCATTCAAACAGTACAACTCTTGTAACTCCACTATTTATACATTCACAGAATATTTGTACTTGTATATAAACAGAATAAAATAGACAAGTTCGTTTGACAACAATAAAATGATATTTTATTTCAATCAAACTTGTTTATTACAGACATCAGTACATTTCATATATACACAGCTCCTCACTGCAACACTCATACATTCATTCAGTTTACATTTCAGTATACAAACTTTTATACATTCTTTTTACACACGCTACTTCATCTTCTGTCTTGTATCTTCAGTCTTCTGTCTTCACAGCATCTTCACTATCAGTCCAGTCATCCCTGCTTACCTGTCACACATGAAACAGAAACACACAGTATACTGCAATAGAAATAATACTGAATATATGCAAATATAATTTTTTTTTTGAATTTTTATTTGCCTCAGATTCCTGGTGTGTTTCTCATCCTTTTTCATGACTTGACCTGATGTATATAAATAGAGCACAATACATGTATACACATACATGTGTATGTATATACACATATTACAGTGCAGGGACAAAAAAAATATATACATTGAATGGCTGCATATACACACGTGTATAAATATACACGTGTGCATTGCCTCGCCAATCAGTGAGCAACTGAGGAGTAGCCACGTGGACCGTCTCGACTCAGTGCAAAATGAAAATCAGTACACAAGTTTTCAACACAATCAACATGGACCAAGACCAAGCCAGCATGAATGTTTCAGCATCAAGTGGTACAACTATAGCGAGTAGTCGAGCTACAAATGGTTCATTCCAAGTGTTACAACAATAAATATGGCAACAAAACCAGCATGTGTACAGAATTTCAAGTGCACAAATCAGTAAAAATGCAACTGCAATGTTCATGGATGATACAAGCATGTATGGTGTGGTGAATGCAACATCAAAAGCAAGCACAAGTGAACAAGGAAATTTCAGAGAGTCAAAAGTGTCGAGGCAGTTTTAAAATGCAAAACAGGTTGAAGTAATGTTTTTTTTCAGAAATCAGAGTATACATGAATGGTATAACTCAGCATGGTGACAAGCATGGAGCATGTACAAGAAATAAAGTATCAATGGCCAGAACAGCAAACATGTGAATACACTAAAGCAACAATATGGGGCAACATGTTTAACATGCACTGGCTATGATCATATGGATAGCAAGTATGGACCAGCAAGTTCAAGACAAGTGCAAATGGTTCAAGACAAATAGCAAGCCTCAGATAAAATGCTCACAACAAAAACATGGCCGAGCACATGCAAACAAGTCGACATGGCAACAATTAGTATGACAAGCATTTCAGGTTGCAAACACACAAGAAGCATGATGCAAACAACTATGAATTCAAACTGGTATACAAATGAGGCAGCATACTAAAAATCTACTTTTAATGGAGCAAATCCGTAAACGAGTCAAACAGGAAATCTAAGCAATAGCAGTCACAAACTTGTGTGGTTTCAGATTTCCAGAAATGCATGTGTGAACATATCAGTTCATATATATTAAAAAAAAAAAAAAAAAAAGGTTCAATTGCGAGATTAGTTTCCAGAAAAAGCTGTTTGGAAATCCAGTATGTATTTGGCAAGGAAGCAATTTCAATAGTCCAGAATTCAATAGCAGAAATTGTCAAGCTAAAGGGGAAAGTAATTTTCTGCTTCATCAATACTTTCCAGAAATCACATAACATATTTGGCAAGGTTACAACAGAGCATCGAATCAAGGGAACAAAATCATTTTTGGCAAGTTCTTATTGACGCAGGAATCAATCTTTTATTTGATTTGGTAAAGGGAAAATCACAGATTAAATCAAGTTCCCAATGGTTTAAATACATATCCAGATTTATCATTTAAATCGAGTGATTCAATCATGGAAATCAAATTACACAAGGGATTATCACAAGGGGACACAAAAACATTTTTTTTGTTTCCTGAATGGTTCACAGCAAATTGGGAAAGACAATTGGAGTTGCAGATTTTACTCAAAGTTTTTTTTTGGTAACTATTTCATTAAAAAGTCACACAATTCTTTTTTGCCGAGAAAATCAATGTTAAATCAAAGGACCACAAGCATGTCCAAATATGCGCATGAATTTCAAATTAATTCATGAATTGTTCAAGGCAACAAATTGATTTCAATCAAGAATTTCAAAAAGGGAAGTTTTTTCTTTTTCTTTTCAAAATTATTTTTTAAAACCGAATTAATCAAATCATTTATTTTGTTTCCAATTTTTTACAGAGACGTTTCAGCAATCAGAGTATATTTCAAAGCCGAGAATTCAAAAAGGGGAAGCCAACGCAAATCAGAAAAGTCATTTATGGTGAAATCAGAGTTTTAGGGTTTCAATTCTAACCCTATATGTACACGCATTTCATCACTGGCAAATAAGAGGAAATCCCAAGCAACTGTGATCGAAAACCCACAAAATCAAAGCAAACAATAAAATCCGAATTACTCACAATTTTTAGGGTTTCGTTCAAGTGAGAACTCGAGCAAATCGACATCAGCACGCAAGCTACAAAGACAAGAGCCATCAGAGATCAAATTTCCAGAAGCATCGATTTCGATTTGGGAATCGATTTCAGAAACCCTAGCAATCGCCAGAGCCGCCATTTATTTTTCTAGAGCAAAGAGAGAAAGAGGATCGGGCAAGAATGAAAACAAATGGGCCGGCCAAGATAAAAAAGGGGGTTTGGATTTGTTTAAAGGGGATGACCCCTTTAATATAAACTCCTTTATTTTTATTCTTATTTTAAAAATTAGGGTTTATATTATTGTCTTACATTCTGTTGTTTTATTTAAATTGTGTTGTAAAATCATTTCTGAACAGTTCTAGGTCTGTAAAATCTAGGGGGATTTAGTCAAGGAGTTGACTGTCAGTTTCAGAGTCTGTAAATCTGGGTTACGAGTTACAGGGTTTGTAATTCGGGAAATCTGATTCAGGGGTTTGAATCAGTCTAGGGTTTTGAGCGTAGAGTTAGAATAGGAGCGAGAGTCGCGAGTGTACAAGGTCTTGTATGCGGGATCTGTTCTATCATCTAGTAGAAACCTTAGGAATGCAGCAGTAGGCAGGGTTTTGCCGAAGCTGGGTATATCTGTGTGTGATTTATTTTCTGCACTTTTATTTCTGCTGCATTCTGTGATCAGTTTTTTTATTCTGTCAATTTTTCAATTCTTGTTAAAACTGTGATAAACCCTATTCACCCCCCCTCTAGGGTTAATCTAGATCCAACAATTGGTATCAGAGCAAGGTTTTCTTTAACTCTAGAGAAATGGTGAATCCTAGTTGTCAGTCCATAGAGAGTCAGTCCAGTCATATTCCATCTATTTTCAATGGTACAGATTTTTTAAATTGGAAATCAGAAATGAAATCTTATTTAAAATCTGTTGATATGAAATGTTGGAATAGTATTAAAAATGGGTATGATATTGTAAGTAGGGTTGATATTGAATTTAATTTACATGCTACTCATATTTTATATTCGTATATTGATGATATTCAATATAGCCTTATTTCTCATTGTTTGACTGCGCAGGAAATCTGGCAGACTCTCAACGCGCTATATGGAAAAATTGACAAATGCTCAAAATCCCAGAAAGATAACTCGACTTCAGATTTGTGCCTGACAGGTTGTACAGATGGAAATTCAGATGGAGACTCAACAGGAAATATTTCTTTGATTCACCGTTTAAATGGTTTAACTGAATCTGTTGAGAAGTTAAAATCTAAAAATAAACTTCTGAAATCTGAGAAGCTTGAGTTGATCTGCAAAAATAATGTTTTGGAATCAAAACTCAAAAACATTAAGAATTCTTCAAATTCTAATTGCAAAAATTGTTTAAAATTGAAAACCAATCTTGTTCATCTCAATAAAAATATTCAAAAGTTTGAAAAGGAAATTCTGATCTTAAAAGAAAACAAGATTGAGTTATCAAATTTGAACAATCTTATACAAAAGGAATTTGAAATTTTTAAGACTGATATATATTCCAACTTTGAAATTGCTGAAAATGAAAATTTGGAGAAAAGTGGTTTGATTTTGAAAGAACTTGAAAATGAGATTGAAAAATCCAAGAAGTTTGAGTCGGAAAAGCAAAAACAATTTGAACTTGAAATTTCCGAATCCCAAGCCAAAATTAGATCGTTAGAAAATGAGAATTTAGTTTTGAAACAGACCAATGCTGAACAGATGATCGCTATAAATAATTGCTCAAATTTATTAAAAGAAAATAGCGATCTGAAATCCAAAATTCAACGATTAGAATCAACATTGGATAAATTTTCTAATGGGGAAAAATCGTTGAATATGCTGTTACAAAACCAAGTTTATCATGGAAATAAATCTGGACTTGGATTCGGAAAAAATGATGTTTTTAGAAATCAAAATTCTTGTAACTTCAAAAATCCCTCAAATCACTTTAGAAATGTTTGTTTTGAAAATTCTAACTCTGAAAACTTCAAAGGATTTGTAAATCACAATCGAAATGAGAATTTGTTTTATAACAAACCATTTAAACCTTCTTGGATCTCAAATGAAAATAAAACGGGTTTTGTTAAATTCAAATTGATTTGGGTTCCTAAGAGTACAAAAGTTAATTCTAATGGTTTGTTGTATAAGCAAGTCTGGGTACCAAAACAAATAAATACAACTGTGAGTGGTTTTACTAATTTTGTTCGACCACTTGATCATCTCAATCATTAGGTACCAAAGGAGGCTGAGGAACAACTGTGCTGAAAAGAGAAACGGATTCAAACTGCTTCATATCACAGAATCATTCATAGTTCCTTAGCCACATCTGTTGAGTTAGAGATTCTGCTTTACATTGGTTTCTGGTATGATCTCTAAACTCACCTTTGTATATTCTCTTTGTTTGTTTTTTTATTTTCTGTTTTTTCCTTCCTCTATCTTTTTTTTATTTGACACTGCCATATTCTTCTCTGTCTGTACTTCTTAAACTTCCAGTTGCAGAATTCATGATCTTTCTTGAAATATGCTTTATTTGTATAAAATTATCGTGTGTTAATCATTTCCATATCCTAAATTTAATCTTGTAAATATCTGCAATTGTTTTTGAGATTTTTTTATTTCTGAATTCATAACAGTGTTGATGTATTCTTATCATATCTTGAACACTGTTAATTTGAATCCTAAATTTTTTAAAGATCTGAATATTTAATGAAATGTCACACACCTTTGTTGTTCTGAGTTTATTCTAATTCATTTTAGAAAAGCTCAAAATATTATACTCATTACAACACTCTGTTATTTATCAGTTGTGATAATTTCATTGATTTTCAGATTGGCTTATATCAGTGATACATCTTGGAATTCATCTTTATTCATGATCATTATGTTGAAATATGTTTGTTTGAAATCATCTGAAATTCTAGATATTTTGAATATCACACACCTCTTATTTTTGAAACTGTCAATCTCGTGTGACTGATTCATTATATCCCAAAATTTTACATTGATTCATGTGATTTCAAATAAATTATCCCGATCATGAATATTTTCAAATTTGATGTAAATGACCTGAAATTTCTCTTGGGCTTGTCGGAAATAGTTTTGAGAAATTCTTGAAAATGTTCTTTTTGAAAATGGTCTTTGAAAATCATTGTTATTTCATGATTATTTGATTTGAATATATGTTTGTTTAAAATCATTTGAAATTATTGATTTATTGGATCTCACACATATCTTGAATCTGAAATATAACCTGGTGTGATAGATTCATTAAATCCTAATACTTTCACATTTCTTCAAATGATTTAAAATAGAGTATATTTGCAAATCTTGGATCATGAACCACCTTATGTGACCAACATCTTGGCAAGTCTGTTGTGATACTGATTTCTCTGTGCTGCTCTGATACTTTTTTTGAAAAATGTTTGTTTTGGAATCATGCTGCTCTGATTATAAGAAATTGATTTGTAATTTTTTTTTGAGGACTACTTGATTTGGTATCAAAGGTGTATCGTGCTTTGATAAATAAAATTTGTGTGCATGAGTTGCTTGCTTTGTAATTAAGTTTTTTCTGTTGGCTGAGGTACCATTGTTTGCCACCGGGGTGTCATTAAAATCCTTGAGAAAGCGAGAACATTTGGTATCAGAAGCGCCTTATATTTGTCTCACCCATCTGTACTTAGATTCAAATCTTCACCATGTATAAATCCACACACTCTTTTTGTCTTGTACACATTTTTTTTCCTTCTTGTCGTGCATAGATCAGCATATTCCTCTTGTAATTGATTTTCAATTTTAAAATTATTTATTGATTATTCTTTCAGAAATTGAAATCAATATCCAATTAAACTGTATTTATAATTCAATCAAAATTATTATTTTTAGATTTTGAAATTGTGATGAATTGGGACTGCAATATATGTCACAACAAGAGGAGATTTTTCTTTAATTTTCATGATTGTTGAACATTTATTATAATGTCTTTGAACTGGCAAATTATCTCACGACCATCTTCATTATCTTTCATCATTCTGCCATCCATGATTTTTTTTAAATGTGGAGAGTTTAATATTTTTAAAATCACCTTGAATAGACAGTGAAAATATTTGTGATGGAAATGTGATTGGTTTATTATTCAGAATTAGTGAAATTGAGAATTTTCAATGATCCCAGTACAGTTGGTCATATTTCATAATATAATTAATTTAGAAATTTATTTCACAGTCCATTTCTGTAACTACCAATTTTCTATCATCCATATTGATTTTATATATCGAGGAGTTTTTCTTTTTGAAACAAAAAAAAGGTAATAATAATATAATAAGTATTTCTCTAACCTCATTTAAAAATCCAAGCTCTGGTTATGCATGGTTACGAGATTACTTATATTTAAGCTGCAACTGATCTCATTTAAAAATCCAAGATCTGGTTATGCGTGATCAGTGTGCTCTTAAATTAAAAAGAAAAAGAAAAGAAAATAATTTGGATAAAATAAAGATTTATATGAAATTCTCCTTGGTGTTTATAAAAACCAACCTATCAATCCATCTTCTATCTGTGAAATGTGTTAATACCTTATGAAGTATTATGACTTGTTGATTGATAGCTACTGGGATTTGAGACTATCTGACTTTGTCACTTAAGTTGAATTTATAATTATAGTCCAAATTCATCACTGTTTTGTGCCTCAATTTCTTAAAATCTGTTTTAAAAAAATAGTTGGAAAATATTCATATTTTTCTCTCTCCATTTTTTATAAAATTCATCGTATATCCGTCATTTTCTACAATGTGAAATATGCCACCTGTTCTTAGAATATTATGATTTTTGTTTAACTGATTGAGATTTATGATGACTGTTCTTCCTCTTAAGCTGATATAGTATTTGTTAGTCATTTTTCATCTATATTTTAAAAATCTGTATCCTTTTGATGATAACAAAAGGGGGAGAATGGATTAGATTTTGATTTATGAGTGAATATTTTATAAATATTTTTAATTTTGAAAATTTAATTATTCATACATTTCACTCATGCATAGTTATAGGGGGAGTTTTTTGTTGTAGGGGGAGCATTTAAATAGGGGGAGTTCAAATATTCACGAACAAACACATTTATTATATTCAAAATCTTTTATTTGTTTGTCATCATCAAAAGGGGGAGATTGTTGTATATAACGTAGTTGTATATAACAATTATATGATTTTTGTTTGATGATAACTAACAAGTATATATTATCTTAAATGTGTTTGTCGCTGTACTGTTTTATATTCACATCAAACAAGAATATAATATTTATATTTAAGTGAAATACTACTGTATAGTCATTCAAATATTAACACAGTATTTTATTTAAATATAATATTTTATTTCATGCATTCAAACAGTACAACTCTTGTAACTCCACTATTTATACATTCACAGAATATTTGTACTTGTATATAAACAGAATAAAATAGACAAGTTCGTTTGACAACAATAAAATGATATTTTATTTCAATCAAACTTGTTTATTACAGACATCAGTACATTTCATATATACACAGCTCCTCACTGCAACACTCATACATTCATTCAGTTTACATTTCAGTATACAAACTTTTATACATTCTTTTTACACACGCTGCTTCATCTTCTGTCTTGTATCTTCAGTCTTCTGTCTTCACAGCATCTTCACTATCAGTCCAGTCATCCCTGCTTACCTGTCACACATGAAACAGAAACACACAGTATACTGCAATAGAAATAATACTGAATATATGCAAATATAATTTTTTTTTGAATTTTTATTTGCCTCAGATTCCTGGTGTGTTTCTCATCCTTTTTCATGACTTGACCTGATGTATATAAATAGAGCACAATACATGTATACACATACATGTGTATGTATATACACATATTACAGTGCAGGGACAAAAAAAATATATACATTGAATGGCTGCATATACACACGTGTATAAATATACACGTGTGCACTGCCTCGCCAATCAGTGAGCAACTGAGGAGTAGCCACGTGGACCGTCTCGACTCAGTGCAAAATGAAAATCAGTACACAAATTTTCAACACAATCAACATGGACCAAGACCAAGCCAGCATGAATGTTTCAGCATCAAGTGGTACAACTATAGCGAGTAGTCGAGCTACAAATGGTTCATTCCAAGTGTTACAACAATAAATATGGCAACAAAACCAGCATGTGTACAGAATTTCAAGTGCACAAATCAGTAAAAATGCAACTGCAATGTTCATGGATGATACAAGCATGTATGGTGTGGTGAATGCAACATCAAAAGCAAGCACAAGTGAACAAGGAAATTTCAGAGAGTCAAAAGTGTCGAGGCAGTTTTAAAATGCAAAACAGGTTGAAGTAATGTTTTTTTTCAGAAATCAGAGTATACATGAATGGTATAACTCAGCATGGTGACAAGCATGGAGCATGTACAAGAAATAAAGTATCAATGGCCAGAACAGCAAACATGTGAATACACTAAAGCAACAATATGGGGCAACATGTTTAACATGCACTGGCTATGATCATATGGATAGCAAGTATGGACCAGCAAGTTCAAGACAAGTGCAAATGGTTCAAGACAAATAGCAAGCCTCAGATAAAATGCTCACAACAAAAACATGGCCGAGCACATGCAAACAAGTCGACATGGCAACAATTAGTATGACAAGCATTTCAGGTTGCAAACACACAAGAAGCATGATGCAAACAACTATGAATTCAAACTGGTATACAAATGAGGCAGCATACTAAAAATCTACTTTTAATGGAGCAAATCCGTAAACGAGTCAAACAGGAAATCTAAGCAATAGCAGTCACAAACTTGTGTGGTTTCAGATTTCTAGAAATGCATGTGTGAACATATCAGTTCATATATATTAAAAAAAAAAAAAAAGGTTCAATTGCGAGATTAGTTTCCAGAAAAAGCTGTTTGGAAATCCAGTATGTATTTGGCAAGGAAGCAATTTCAATAGTCCAGAATTCAATAGCAGAAATTGTCAAGCTAAAGGGGAAAGTAATTTTCTGCTTCATCAATACTTTCCAGAAATCACATAACATATTTGGCAAGGTTACAACAGAGCATCGAATCAAGGGAACAAAATCATTTTTGGCAAGTTCTTATTGACGCAGGAATCAATCTTTTATTTGATTTGGTAAAGGGAAAATCACAGATTAAATCAAGTTCCCAATGGTTTAAATACATATCCAGATTTATCATTTAAATCGAGTGATTCAATCATGGAAATCAAATTACACAAGGGATTATCACAAGGGGACACAAAAACATTTTTTTTGTTTCCTGAATGGTTCACAGCAAATTGGGAAAGACAATTGGAGTTGCAGATTTTACTCAAAGTTTTTTTTTGGTAACTATTTCATTAAAAAGTCACACAATTCTTTTTTGCCGAGAAAATCAATGTTAAATCAAAGGACCACAAGCATGTCCAAATATGCGCATGAATTTCAAATTAATTCATGAATTGTTCAAGGCAACAAATTGATTTCAATCAAGAATTTCAAAAAGGGAAGTTTTTTCTTTTTCTTTTCAAAATTATTTTTTAAAACCGAATTAATCAAATCATTTATTTTGTTTCCAATTTTTTACAGAGACGTTTCAGCAATCAGAGTATATTTCAAAGCCGAGAATTCAAAAAGGGGAAGCCAACGCAAATCAGAAAAGTCATTTATGGTGAAATCAGAGTTTTAGGGTTTCAATTCTAACCCTATATGTACACGCATTTCATCACTGGCAAATAAGAGGAAATCCCAAGCAACTGTGATCGAAAACCCACAAAATCAAAGCAAACAATAAAATCCGAATTACTCACAATTTTTAGGGTTTCGTTCAAGTGAGAACTCGAGCAAATCGACATCAGCACGCAAGCTACAAAGACAAGAGCCATCAGAGATCAAATTTCCAGAAGCATCGATTTCGATTTGGGAATCGATTTCAGAAACCCTAGCAATCGCCAGAGCCGCCATTTATTTTTCCAGAGCAAAGAGAGAAAGAGGATCGGGCAAGAATGAAAACAAATGGGCCGGCCAAGATAAAAAAGGGGGTTTGGATTTGTTTAAAGGGGATGACCCCTTTAATATAAACTCCTTTATTTTTATTCTTATTTTAAAAATTAGGGTTTATATTATTGTCTTACATTCTGTTGTTTTATTTAAATTGTGTTGTAAAATCATTTCTGAACAGTTCTAGGTCTGTAAAATCTAGGGGGATTTAGTCAAGGAGTTGACTGTCAGTTTCAGAGTCTGTAAATCTGGGTTACGAGTTACAGGGTTTGTAATTCGGGAAATCTGATTCAGGGGTTTGAATCAGTCTAGGGTTTTGAGCGTAGAGTTAGAATAGGAGCGAGAGTCGCGAGTGTACAAGGTCTTGTATGCGGGATCTGTTCTATCATCTAGTAGAAACCTTAGGAATGCAGCAGTAGGCAGGGTTTTGCCGAAGCTGGGTATATCTGTGTGTGATTTATTTTCTGCACTTTTATTTCTGCTGCATTCTGTGATCAGTTTTTTTATTCTGTCAATTTTTCAATTCTTGTTAAAACTGTGATAAACCCTATTCACCCCCCCTCTAGGGTTAATCTAGATCCAACAGCCTATTCCTCAAACGACAACGGAGCTTCGTGGATTTTTGGGCCTCACGGGATATTATCGTAAGTTCATTCAAAACTACGCAAAAATTGCCAACCCACTCATCAACTTACTCAAAAAGATGCCTTCCTTTGGATCTAATTCATAACCAATGCCTTTAACGCTCTAAAATACGTCGTTACCACCACACCAATATTAGCCCTACCCAATTTCACCTAAACTTTCACCATCCACACCGACGCTTCCATCACCGTCATTAGTGCCGTTCTCTCCCAAAATAAACACCCTATTTCCTAAAACTCTCCCTCCACTCCTTCAACGCGCCTCCACCTATAGTCGTGAAATGCATGCCATCACATCCTCCGTTAAATGTTGGCGACATTACCTCCTCGGCCGCCACTTCATCACTACCGACCAACAAAGTTTACGTCAACTCCTAACCCGAACAATACAAAACCTGAACAACAACGTTGGCTAACCAAATTAGTTAGGTTCGATTTTACAATACTTTATCAGCTTGGCCGCTTAAATTTTGTCGTTGATGCACTTTCACGTTGGCCCACCACAGTCCAACCCACAAATACACATACCCAACTCACCACTCCCTTTCCCCTTCCATCTACCACTTCGCCCACAAAACCTACAACATTAGCCACTACAAATTCATCCCCACCTACACAAATTTCCACACCATCACAACCACTGTGACGGCCCACCCTGCACCAACCGACATTTCTACAAAATGCGTTGTGCCACTGTCCAACTAGCATGGGACGGTTGTCAAAAGAAAGGGATTTGAAACTATGAATCATCAAGAACCTATAGTATATCTCACAACGCATGGAATAAAATATAATAGTAACATAACTTGATATAAAACAGGCGAGACAGTGCATAAGCTGAAAACTAAACCGTGTCCATCAGAGTAGCGGAATCCAAAATGCAGCTTATGATCCAAACCATTATTACAACTTCAAAATACTATCTCTAAAGAAAAATAGAAAAGGTACACTACTAATGCCCAAAGTAGTGACCAGCAACAACACAGGGAGAATATATGTAAATAGTACGTGAAAGCCTCATGCTCGTCTCCGGACGGCTACTCGTGCATAACCAACTAACCTGTCTCTAGTCTGCTCGTTTAGTAGCACCCAGAGTAATATGAAGAGACATAAAACTCTGGGTCAGACAAAAGTCTGGTATGAGTGACAGCAGCAAAATAAAGCAATAACAGGCATAAATAATCATACCTGAACCTGGACCTACAACCAAAGAGTTAGCACAACAAGATGTATAGTACTCTAAGGTAACACTAACATAAAGTGTAAAATGGGAGTGTGCATGTCATGGTGATATCAAACATCAAACATAGCAATCATCCTTACATCTCTCACTCAGTGTGTAAAGCATACGATATCCACCACTTTGATCACCAGAACTATTGGGGCCATGACGGAATCCCACCCTGTCCAACTATCACTATAACCACTTTGCACTTGGAGGCCCTGATGGAGTTCGACTCCATACAACCTCTGACCCCACCGCACTGGTTCATAGTCAATGCCACCCTTCTCAATAGTGAACAAAAGTTATAAATATCGATAACCCCTTTGCACACGTCCCGCAGCAAAGCCCAACTTTAGAAGTTAACCCGTCGATCCCCATTTGGACCTTGAGCCATCACTTCTCATCTGGACTTCCTTTGCATCTCGGGTTTAGTTAGATTGGAATCATTCTTCAGAAAAGTTTACAGTTATCTCGGTTGTTCATCCTTTATGGGTCGGTCGAATGTGCATTCTTGGTCGGTCGAACATACATTCCTAGTCGGTCGAACAGGCGCCCCTGGTCGGTCGAACATGCATCATTGGTCTGTCTAACATGCACCACAGGCTAGTCGAACATTCATCATCGAGTCGTTCGAACATGCGTATATGTATAGGGTCGATCGAACATACATATATAAGGGTCAATCAGACATGCATATGGGTCAGTCACACATGCAAATATAAGGGTCGGTCGCTCGACCCATATCCTGTACAATTTTTCCAGCAAACCATTTTTCACCTCTCGACAGCGTTTTCGACTATTCTAACTTTCTTATGCAATCGTAGATCATACCAAAAAGTAGTAGGAACATATGAAATCAACCAAAAACATTAAAACATCAACCACATGTGTTATTTAGGATCAAATATACAAAAATCCATAGTTTTCTCCTTAATCTCCTAAATTCTGGGATTAGCAAACTTAACCCAAATTTATATCAGTGACATAAAATAATATTTTAGAATTTTATACATATTTTTACATATTTTTCTGAAGTATAATTTCGCGAATTATCACTAATCACCCCTAATGAGCCATAATTAGTGAATAAGCATGCTAACCACTCACCTTAGCTACAAAGGAATGATAGATCTGAAGCTCTAACTGATTTGGTACGGATTCCTATGTACAGCAGCAGCTCTATCTCTGATTTGATGCTAATTTGACTTGATTTGATGTAGATTTGCTTAATTAGTGATAAAAAGGTGATTAGGGAGTGATTTAGAAGATGGAGGCCATTGCTAGGGTTAGAGATATGTTAGTGGCGGTTGAAAAAATAAAAAGGAATCATTCTCTAACTCCTTTCAGCCCTCCCATAACCCTAATCCCGAAATGGGTTATGGGCCTAATTGCTAATCACCCTATTAATCCCGATTAAGTTGTTTTCTTCCAAACATTATTTCAGCCATATCTCCCAAATGGTAGGTCCGTTGGATTAATGTAACCACTCCACGGAAAGATAAACTATCACCTAAATCCAATGGAAGTGGTTTCAGGTCAAAATTCCTTACCAATCAAAAGTTATAGCCAAAATAAGATTCGTCAGGGGCAAAACAGTCATTTAAAGTTCGGCAAAAATCGTGAATGTGGGAAATGACCCAAATAGTCGTTTACCAAAGTTACATGACCATACGATCGTATGAAAATAAAAATAAATATTCTATGATCCTCCGATACGTAGAATGCGGGTCGTTACAACCACAAACTCCACCACCAAAACCGCAACAACACACCAACCTTCTAACCACCTCTCCACGATCGCAAACCACCAATTCTGAACCATATCTGCCACAAATCCTTCTGAGCACTATCCAATCACTTCCGATGTCGTCTCCAGCTCAACACTCCATCCTACCCAATTGCGCTGTCTCGCCGCTAATTACCCCACCAACAACACCTCAATTCCATACCCTCATGACAACTCGTTTTCTCCTCATTGACAAGATAAAGGCAGCACTAGCATTTGATCCTCATGCTCAACAATTAATCTAGCAGGTTTCACCAGAATCACCTCATCTGCAAGTTCGAAACAGGCTACTCTTCTACAATTGCAAAATTTTTGTTCTAGAGGCCCACAATCTCCAACAATGAATTCTGGCTACCCTTCATGCTTCGAAGCTAGGCGGACATTCAGGAATACAAGTTACTCTCGCTTGCATTTCATTAAATATTTACTGGCCTAAATTGTCCACCTCTATTAAAGAATTTGTTAACCACTCTTTGACATGTTTGCAATCCAAACCTAAAAATACACCACCTAAAGGGCTATTACAACCATTACCAATCCCCTCTCGTATTTGATAAGATATTTCGATGGATTTTATCATGCATTTACCACCGTCGTCTGGAAAAACCTCCATATGGGTCATTGTAGACCGCCTCTCCAAATACGGCCACTTTATTGCCTTACCAACCTCCACTTTCTCAACCCAACTAGCCAACTTTTTTATACAAGAGTACGTGCGTCTACATGGTTTCCTCGTTCAATTGTTTCTGATAGAGACCGACTCCTTATTAGCCACTTTTGTAAAGAACTTTGTCGCATTCACGATACCGAATTAAAAATGAGCAGTGCCTACCATCCAAAAACGGACGACCAAACCGAAGTTGTGAACAGATGCTTAGAGACTTACTTGCGAGCAATTATTGGTGATACACACAACCGATTGGTTCAGCTGTTACTATGGGCCGAGTGGTGGTACAATACTAATTACCACTCTTCCCTTAACACTTCTCCATTTCAAATAGTGTATGGAAGACCCCCACTAGCCCTTACTGATTATTGCGATGGTAGCACTAATTTAAACGACCTTGACGAATGGCTTATTGACCATGATGCTCTCCTTAAACAAATCAAAGCTAACCTAGTGAAAGCTCAAACAAGAATGATAAACCACGCCAAACAACACCGAATGGATAAAGAGTTCAACATTGGAACTTGGGTCTTCGTTCGCCTCTAACCTTATCGACAAACATCTCTTGGTAGCACACACTATAAACTTTCCTACAAATACTTTGGACCTTATGAAATTATAGAAAGAATCGGTGTTGTTTCTTACAAACTCTGCTTACTCGATGACTCCAAAATCCACCCAGTATTCCACATATCTCTTCTCAAATACTTTCCCAACCCACACTCCATTATACCCACCACACTACCCCGACTTACTCACGGAGGTCATCCATTATACCAGCCAGCCAAAATCCTTGCTCACCGCCACCTAAACCCTACCACACATCAAATACTTATCCGATGGCAGAACCTAGATCCCACCAAAGCCACATGGGAGGACTATGCACATATGATTAGAAGTTTTCCCGATCTCAACCTTGAGGACAAGGTTGCTTTTAGAGAGGGGGTATTAAAGCACATGCAGCTGCTCATCCCCAAAGAACAGTTCGTAGACCAACAAGATATCTTGGTCACCGAGCAACACATGGATAGAAACAAAAGAACACATTCAAGAATATCAGTTAAAAGCAGAAAATGTTACCATTATTTCTAGCAATTCCTCTTTTTGGTATTTTTCCAACATTTTTCTGTTTTTCCTTTATTTGCAAATGGTGGTTGGTTACACCTGAATAAAGTTGTATGGACCACTTTTCTTTAGTGATTATGAATGAACAGCTAGGAATGCTCTGTAGTAGCTATAAGATTAGGCGATGTACATAGGAAATGATACGAAAAATATACGAATCTTCTTCTCTGCATTCTTCTTTTCTTTATCTTCTGTTAACGTATGTCACCAAATAACTTCTTTGCATCAGTTTATCTCCCTGATTGCATTGTTTTGCTTGAAAGAGGAGGTTAATTGTATCAAGTTTCTGCCTTTTAGGATCAGATTTGATATCCTGCTTTTTGATAAGCTAGGTTCTCATATTGTTCTTTTAGAGCTTTCTGTTTTGTATGTTTAAAAATGTTCAGCATAAAGCTGACTGTAAACCAAAAAGTTAAAACTTTGTATCTCGTTTCACTTATCTATTGTTATTGAAGCTAGAGAATCTGATATAATTTATGTAACTTTTGTGTGGTATGATTTATTTGCATGCTGGTTTTTGACTTATCCTGTGCTTTTTCTTGTTTCTGGACTTGAAGACGAAGTTGAATTGAGAAAGCATGTCATTGGCTATTTATATTGCTTATTGTTAGATAGGAAAAGCCGAGTTGGATCTGAGGAACTTAGTGTCTATTGGGGTAGCTTGATGTTGGCCGAAGCTAATGAGTTCAACCCCTAAGTGGACAAAGAACGCTTTGTTCCTGGAGGTGAAGTTTGAAATCATTAGTGTTCGATAGGTATATTTGAATTTGCACGAATCGTATTGCTTAAGTTCACCACTATGGTTTTTATTTGGTAGGCTAATGATGTTCCAAATCTATAAATATATAGCTTGTGCTTTAAACTAATGCATATGTATGAGTTGGTCTATGATTTCTAGTTGAACAAAGGCAAAACATTATGCTTGGACTCGATGACAAGGAGGTTATTTGAGCCCGGACTCTGTCTTCCCATCTTGGACAGTCATCCTTCCATCATTCGATTATAGGTAAGCGTTTAAAATGATGCAAGACATGGAAAAATATTTATGGATGTGCTAGCTATCACATTATACATTTTAAATGGATGCAACATATAAGAAAAACATGTCAACTTGGGAAAGTAAGATATAGATATTTCTTAAAATGAGCACCTGACTATGATCAAGTAACAAAGCCAGTACACTACTCATACATCATCCCCATTATCATATTTACCAAAATCATAGACGTATTTTGAATGCAATAAGTTCGGCAATTCCAAATTACATGCAATGAGCAGTAGCTTCTGTGATTTATATTGGACAATGAAATAAATTTAAAACAACAACCTATAAGAAATACTTGTCCACATTCTTATTTTAAATCTTCTTACCCATTGATTTCTGATATTAAGACTTGTCCGTATATTTTTGTTGTAAACTATCCATGTTAGTTTGCATGCTGCCAGTCCAAATCAAGAAATGTCTTTCCTATATTTATTGGTTGTCCTTCATGTTGTTACTGATACTCTCTAACTTCGTGTAAATAATCCACTTATCCGTATTTATTTACATGTATGTGAGAAATAAAATTATATTTTGAAACTTCTAGCATGGGTGCTCCTTTTTTTGCAATACTCCATTTTATTTACTATTTTTAGTGCGAAGCTGGTTGAAATTAATGAAACTTTAAAAGGTTAAATCTACATTATAAACATTACATCTTTAATTTTTTTTGCAACATCTTATCTCTCCAAGTGTATTAGCACACTCTTCATATATGATTCCGCCGAAGCATGGTTTGAAAGGAAGTTTTAAAATTGTTCATATACAAAAGAGGTAAACCACCTTTTTATCTTTTGGATTAATAAACCACCTTTTTATCTTTAGGTTTAAGCATTGTTAAAACCTAATCTGTTGTTTAATAGTTGAAGCACTGAGATATATTAACCCATAATTTACGTCTTTTTACGCAACAGTTTCTAGCATAGACAAAAGTGGAAATACGTTGCAGATCTCCACTATTTTGGAATAACAAAGTTATATGTAGTGTTGTCAAACTAAATAAATTATGTCTTAAACAAAGTAAGGTAGTTATTTCTTTAGTTATGTCTTAAACAATATTATAAACTTACTTCACATCTGAATTTCATGATCATATTTTCTTCCAACAAACTTATACTGAAAGTAATTCGCAAACCAAAACCAGTTATCTACATATATAATTACTTGTCTAAATCAGCCAACGTTATAATAAGCATGCTCTTGGCTACATATTGCTCGTGTGCGTAGCACGGGCTACTCACTAGATTATTTGTGGAAAGGAGAAAGAAGAAAAAACTGAATCCTTCACTTGTTTCTATAGGTATATATGATATGAGTAGACACTTGGATGAAGAGATATGGTTGTTTGAACTTAATAGTCATAAATATTTGTATATTAATAGTCAAAAATTTTAAAAAAGAAAAGGCTGCTGCAAGGCCATGCCTGCTCGAATTCACATGTTTCGGTATAAGTCTGTTGTAATATTGTAACCTGCATGTGAATATGTTATCACAGAGCGTCAGAACACCTGATCACTACCTTACTTTGTGTGCCCTTTGTGAACCTATTTAAGAAGAGAGTACTTGGCAAATAAAATTTGTTTGCAAAAGTTTGTTTACATTAGTTACTACCAATAGGCACTATAAGATTTTAGCCTAATTTGTTTACAACGGATGTCACCCTCATGTTATTGGTTCCAATTAATAATACACTGTAAAATGTGTTTTCTAAAAATATTATGTAGTTAGTTTCTCTTTTTCTTTTTTAGTTTATCTTATGTCATCTTTGTAGGCAATGTAAACGTTTTTCTAACCACTTCAACATATGACAAGGGGCACATCAAATAATCAACATAAACATGAAAGCTAGCTTTGGGTAACTGTATTCCACTATTATGTCCATAAACCAATGTGTGCTTTCATTTTTTTGCTGCTACTAAAGAGGTTAAAATATTATTCATTTAGTCTTTTGAACATAAGCATGCTTATTTAATTAGGATGGCTTGCATCATGCAGTCTCTTTTATGAATTGAAATGGAGTGGTCATGCATTTCAGGTCATGGCATGCCAGTATACTATATTATACAAAAACTTTGTTCCCGACTTTTGGTATTTACATTAAATAGTATAAGATAATAAAGTGACATACATAATCAGTTATATTCGTCTGCTTCTCCTACTTTTACTGGTTGTGCTTTCGAACACCACAATACATAAACACTTGCTAAACTGACATATATGCAAGTACACATATCTTTCAACAAATGATGTTGTGCATGTCTAGTTAGTAAGGAATGCAAGAAGGATGGCTTTTCTTGCGATGGAGCAGGGTGCTAAGGCCAAGAATGAAAAGCTTTTCAAGAAGAGGAGCAAGCTCATTAAAGTCTTTGAACTAGCGTATTAGTGTATGAGAGTAGAAATAGTGTATTTGGAAAATGTAATAAAATATTATATTTGGAAAAAAATTGTTGTATTATATTTTGGAATCGTCACTACAGTATGCGTTTAAATTATGTGTATGGATTACATTTTTTATTATGGTAGAACTTTGAATGTACCTTTAACTATTGAAATGTCTGTTAGAAGTTAGTGAATCTGATTTTATTTTGTCTATGTCTATTGGAGATGTATGTTTATTTAATTTTTTTGATAATATATGATTTTATTATTATATTATTAAATGTAGATGATGGTGGATTATAGTAGGTAAATGTGTTTTTTGAATTCTTTAACGGGCATGTAGTGTTGCAATTAATTAAATTGTAACTCTTAGGAATAGTTGTAGTATCTCACCTTTTCAATATCTATTCAAGTTTTGCAACTGGCATTTGTTGTTGCAAAAGGTTCTGTTGTCACAACGAAGTTCTGTTGCAAAAATGTCTACCGCAATGTACTATTGCAACTGGCATTAACAGTTGCAAAAGGCAGTCAACCTATTACAACTTCGGCTATCTATACGGACGCGGGTCTATTGCAATAAGCCTACTGCAACAGATATTTCCTATTGCGAAAAACGTTTTCTGTTGTAGTGTCCCAAATACGATGAACATTATGATCACTGGAGCGGACTCATGGAAAATCTTCTTCAAGAAGAGAGTATGTGGCATCTTGTTGCAGAAGGTTTCACAGAACCAGCGGATGTGTCTTCAAGAAAAGAGTACGAGGATGATCAAATTCTGAGTGTTAAAGGCCGAGGCAAGGGCACTTACGGAGGTCAAGCAAGACGCAAAGGCAGGTTATATAACAAGGCTATGTCAGAATGTTATAACTTCCATAAGCTTGGTCATTATCAATATGAATGTAGAAGTGAGAAAAAGGAAGTTCATCACACTGAAGAAGAAGAGGAATATCTGTTGATGGATGACATTGAACTCCAGGCTGTTTAACGAAAACAAACCACTTGGTTTGTTGACTCGGGGTGTTCAAATCATATGCGTGGTGAAAGAACATGTTTTCCAACATTGATCTAATTTTTGTCATACTGTAAAACTTGGCAATAATCGAAGTCTATTAAAACCATGGTCGAGGGTATGAAGTATGTTTTGAGTGATGTTTATTTTTCTCCAGACCTGAGGAATAATTTGTTATGTGTAGGTCAACTACAAGAAAGGGATCTAAATGTTCTTTTCAAAGGAAGAGAGCACAAGACGTGCAATATTTTTCATCCAACGAGAGGAAAATTGCAAATTCTGTGATGAAGACAAACATAACGTATGTGTTGCTAACATAATCTTGTGTTGTGTTAGAGGATGAGAATTGTTATAATGTTGACATGTCAAATAAGGCTGAGTTATTGCACAATCGATATGGTCATTTGAGCTTCAAAGGTTTGCATACCTTATAAGAAAAGGCTATGGTAGATGGTCTTCTTATTTTGGATCCGTCAAGAGCACTTGTGAGGTTTGTATGAAGGGAAAACAACATCACAAGCCTTTTCCAAAGCACAGTTTTTTGGAGAGCAAATGAGAAACTTCATCTCATTCACTCTGATCTACATGGACATATATCACCTTCCTCTAGTAGTGGTAAGAGATATTTGATAAGTTTTATTGATGATTATTCTAGAAAAACATGGGTTTTCTTTTTTACTTGAGAAATCTGAGGCCTTTAAACATTTTAAAGTGTTCAAGACATTGGTTGAGAAGGAAATATGGGTAGTCATTATGTGTCTAAGGATAGACATAGGAGGTGGGTTTTGCTCAAATGAATTCAAAGAATTTTGTGAATTAAATGGCATCAAGAGACATCTCACCGCATCATTCACACCACAAAAAAAGGGGTGGCAGAACGCAAGAATCAGACCATAATGAATATGGTAAGTGCCTTAATGACAGAGAAGGAAGTACCAAAAGTTTATTGGCCTGAAGTAGTGCAATGGACAATACATGTTCTAAACAGGTGTCCTACTTTAGCATTGCAAGACAAAACCATAGGTTGCACGGAGTGGTTCAAAACCTTCGGTGGATCACTTTAGGTTATTTGGATGCACTTGCCATGTGCATATTTAAGATGTTAAGAGAAATAAGTTGGATGATAATAGCTTAAAGTGTGTCTTCTTTATGGTCAACAATGAGTCAAAAGCATACATAATGTTTGATCCAATGACAGGGAAGATTCATATCAGTAGGTATGTTTTCTTTAAGGAGCCAATGACTTGGAATTGGCACCACAACTATTCAAAGGAGAAAAATGCAGACATTCAGTGAAAGAATGCTGATCACAGTTTGGAGAATGGATAGAATGTTGCTGAAAAAATGATGTAGCAAATGACGGTTTTGGAGAAGCCATGGATAGTGTTTCAGATGGCATTGATGTGACTACATAAAGGGAGGGAAGAAGAGCCAGAAAACCTGCTTCTTGGACTGCAGATTACATGCTTGAATAGTGCAACACATATACTCAGCATGAGAGATTAATTTGAGCTTTGCAGATCCAGTGTGCTTTGAGGAAGCAGTAAAGCATACCAAGTGAAAGGAATGAGACATGGGAACTGACAGACTTCCAAAAGGAGAAAAGCAGACTGGTGTGAAGTGGATCTTCAAAACCAAGCTTAATGAGCTTGGAAAAGTTGACAGATATAATGCCAGATTAGTTATGAAGGGTTGTTCGCAATAATATTGGGTTGATTACACAGATATGTTTGCTCCTGTGGCGAGGCTTGATATAGTAAGGCTGATTATTGCACTTGCAGCTCAAAAGAAGTGAAAAATACATCAACTTGATGTAAAATTTGCCTTTCTTCATGGTGCTTGAAGGATGAAGTTTTTGTAGAACAAGCTAAAGGCTATGAAGGTACTGAAAAGGAGTTTATGGTGTATAAGCTGCGTAAAGCCCTTCATGGACTAAAACAATCCGTGAGAGCATGGTTTAGTAGAATTAAGGTTTTCTTCCTCAAAGAAGGTTTCACATGTAGCCTGGATGAACACACCTTATTTGTGAAGCATAAGGAAGGAAAAACTGTGATTGTGAGTATCTATGTTGATGATTTGTTGTACACTAGTGATGATGACAATATGTTGAATGAGTTTAAGTGCTCAATGAAAACGGAATTTGACAATAAAGACTTGGGAAAAATGATATTTTCCTTGGGATTGAAATATTACATAGAACTAATGGGATCTTCATATGCCAGAAAAAGTATGCAGCTGAGGTCATTGATCGTTTGAGATGCAAGGCTACAATGAAGTATGTAATCCTATGGTTCCTGATGAGAAATTAGTGAAGGAAGAGCCAGAATTTCAAGTTGATCATACTCTCTTTAAGCAAATGGTGGGAAGCTTAATGTATCTTACAACTTCACAGCCTGACTTGATGATTGTGGTGAGTTTGATAAGTAGATACATGGCAGACCCAACACAGCTTTACTTTCAACCAATCAAGAGAGTCATGAGGTATCTAAAAGGCACGATAACTTTGGTATCTGGTACAAGCACGACACCGAGAGTGGTTTAATTGCATACATGGACAATGAATATGCAGGAGATGAAAGTAACAACAAAAGCATGTCTTGTTATATCCTTATGATGAGTGGTGGTGCAGTGGCATGGTCTTTCTGGAAACAACCTATTGTCACCTTATCAACCACAAAAGCATAGAACGTAGCGAGTGCTACATGCGCTAGTCAAGCTGTCTGGATGGGAAGGATTTTGAAGGAATAGATGCATCAGAAACTAAAAAAGTGAGGGTTCTCTGGAACAATACTTCAGTAATAAAATTGTCCAAAAACTCAGTATTGCACAAGAGGTCCAAGCATATAAGAGTTTGATATCATTTTTTAATGGAATTGATCAAAGAAGGTACAATTTCATTGGAGTATTGCAACACTGATATTCAACTTATAGGTATGTTGACAAAGCCATTGAAGCTTGGCTCTTTTCAAAGGATCAGAGATGTTATTGACATGAAGATGCTTGAAGATTTTTGAACTTAACTCTTCTATGAGTTTAGTCCGAGAGAGGGTGTTAAGTTATTTAATATTTCAGTATTCGGTATTTTGTATGTTTTAAGATAAGGAGTCGTATGTGACTCAGTCAAGGAAGTTAGTCTAATTTGAATTGTGTTTGGGAGTGAACAATTACTCCTTATTTTTAGGCGTGTTTTGTGTGCAAGCCTATAAGGCTCTCTTTGATAGTTTATTTTGAATATAGATTCCTGTTACCATTTTCTTGAATAGGTTTGGCAATTTTTTCAATTTTTTCATTCCATTGACATGCTTTAGAATTCATCTAATATATAATTACCTAAGTATTACTGATTATTTTATCTTAGAAGATTAAGTATGGAGAAGGAAATTAATAGAGAATGCATCAATGCTAATTCAAAATTTGGATCTCTTAATTAGTCCTACAACAAGTGCACGTGACAGTGTACACATTTGCTTATTCCATAAATATGTAAGGTGTTAATTAATCACCATTAATCACAAAACAAGGTGAATGTAATGAAGACTTAAACTATATGTCCACAAAACAAGTTTAATCAACCACCATGGCTCACACACTTTTTGTTTCTGTATTCACGTATATCGCCAAGCCGAGTTTAACAGCAGAACAATGAAAAATTATAATATACCAAAGATAAAGAACACAAACATGATTGGTGACAAGAGATTTACACAAAGTATTCATTAATTAGGAAAAATTGTAAAATAAAATAAATGACAAAACACCAATTACACAGAAAACCAATTGTAACAGCTCTTCTGTTCACACAACTCCTAACAGATAATGGAAACTAACAACGCATAAAAAATTTAATCTCAACTTGCTTCTTCTCCTCCCAGGAAATAGTTAGTTCAAGAACTATAGTTACTACTTCCTAACATAATATTTATACTACAGTGTTAGTGTAAAGTGTCAAAAGTAAGAACCTGTGTCAAGTAAAACTAGATGATACTGCAAATGTATCTAAGAAGCACTAGACCCAAAAATTGTATAACACCCTTGATGTCAAGCAAAGTGAAAACAACCACTGATTCGATTTCAAAACAAGAGAGCAAGATTAATTAGGGCAGGTATTCATTTGAAATTCCATGGGATATTCATAATGTTAGGCTAAGCACAAAGTGTTGTTATCCCCATATTTTAAAAGGGTATTGATTTTTGAGTAAACGTCTGAATAAGTTGTGTTACTTCATTTTTATCAGCAAGGAAATTTGCATAGCCATGAAAGGAAAAAAAAGCATCGTTGTATCCATGGGGGATTTTGTCATGCTCTCTTTATTGACTTGCATCTTTTCAATTCATCCAAGAAGTTATAATGCCACTTTTTTGAAAGGATGTTGTTGTGGACGCTGCCATTGCTATGAATTTCGTTGAACACTTGAGGAAATGTAAAGTGATGAGCAAGGGACTGGTGAGGATTTTGTGGTCAAAGAAAGAGATGAAGTGTCAGAATAATTTGTGGAAATGATGAATTTAAGCTGAATTTCGGTGTATATGGAAATTCAAGGTGAAGATGAGATTTTTAGTGGTAGTGGAATTTTGTCACGAGCTTGATGAATTGCTGCTAACAACTTCACCAAGAAATTGCAAGAACAAGAATATGAAATTAAGTTGAGTGCAGAATCTTGATATTGTGGATACTAGGGTCGAATTAACAAAGTTTGAATTAAGGCAAATTAACAAGATAATGGCAGGAAATAATGCAAGAAAATGTTTGTGCAAGAATTAGGTACAAATTGCAAGATTTTAAAAGTCTAGGACCAAGGGTTTTCTGAGATCAAATACAAGTTATGTTGTCTTATATTTAAAATCTGAGAATTGAAGTATATTAATGTTAGACCAAAAATTAGTACTAACACCCAAATGCAGATCACATATCACAAAAATGTAGAAAATGGTAAATAAGAGGGAACACACAAAGTTTTTATAGTGGTTCGGCTGTAGATGTAGCCTACGTCCACTTTATAATCTTATTGTTATACTGACAAATTACAAGAATCAGTTACATGTAGACACACAATCCATGTGTTAAATGAGATTACAAGAAGAGAATTTTTGTGTAGAAAAGTGTAAAATCCTTGCACTTCAGTAATGGTGGAAGCCACGAAGAAAAATGGCCAAAAGTCCTGTCAATTTGCCATGTAGTTATGTATTTATAGCTGTAGAGCTCATAGGGAGGTCGGTTCGTGATAGGGCATGTGGAACCCGATCCGAAAAAGTAGGAGCAAGAATAGCCAAGAGGATAGCTCAAGATCTTCACGCTGCTACAGGTTCAGGAGTCGGGTCGTGATGGCGGGTCGTGACCACCATGTGCATCACGAGCGGGTCCACTTGCGAGCTGGAGTGTTGAAGCCTACGCCAGGAGGGTCGGGTCGTGGTCTAGGGATGTGCCATGAGCCGAGTGGTGATCGAGGAGTCCACCACGAGCCGAAGGGGCGAACCGCAAAGGGGTTGAGCCAGTGTCATGTGGTGAGGGTGAATCGAGACTATGTTCACGAACCAGAGTTGCTCTTCTACATGTGTTTACGGAAACAGGCATAACTTCCAAACTGTAAGTCCGATTGGGCCAAACGAAAGCTTATTCTGAAGCTAATTCAGGGGGCTTACGGGGCAAAGCTTATGGAGCAAAGCTCCGTAATTGCTGTTTTTGGGCCCAAAAGAGGTCGTTTGATAGGAGTTTCGTGTCATTCTTTGTTTGTGATGCGACTTTGACCAAACCGCTCTTCGTCTTCTGACGATGTTTTTCATGCCTAAGCACGATGCTATCCAGTTATTCCATGTGTGACGGCTTTTACCAAAAAGTGTGTCAATAAGTTTGCCCCCGAGAACATATCTTGTTGGTTGAAGGAAGATGTGTTCTGGATAATCTGAGAAATCTATATCTGTATAGAGATAGAAGTAAAACAAATGTGCCATATCCTGACAGTATTATTCAAACTTTCCCGAGCATAAACCGTACTCGAGGAACGTCCAAGTCATCTTGCCAAATCCTGGCAAGGGCCAAACCTTCTGAGCATAATCCATACGAAGAAGTTTAAACCGAGTATAATCCATACCCGATTTCGTTTGTCACATCCTGACAAGACCATTTGTAGTTCCTAAGTATAATCCATACTTAGGATGTCAAAGTGAGTGTAAACCATACTCTGACCTGAAGTGGAGCTATGCTTGCCACAGCCTGACAAGATAGTCCATCCTTAGGCATTATCCATACCTAGAGTTCTATAATGAGTATAAACCATACATTAACCGAGATTGAGGATCTTGCCACATCCTAACAAGATACTTAAATTCACCAAACATAATCCATGCTTGGGAAATCCTTCCCTATTTAATTCAAAATGGAAAACCAAATCAAATCCTGGCTGGTTTGTCATCGAGTCTAGAGCACGCTATGGGGCTACATCCAAACCCCGTACGTGTGCACTCTAATTCAACCAATCGGAAAACCTAATGAAAGCAAAAAAAATATTAGAGCCTAATAAATGCAGAAAAGGAAAGCTGATCTCATCCAGATCAGTTGATGATGAGCCTACGGGAGCTTGATCCAGAACCATTTCCATTCCTTGGAGCAAGAGGTGGTAACGCAGGAGGAGGCGCAGTTGGTTGTTTCACATACTCGGGTAACTCTCCATGTCTAACCCGTTCCTCAATCAGATCTCGTAAATGTCTGTACACGTCAGTGTTATGACCGTCCATGTCATGAAATATGCAGTGTTTTCCAGAGTCACGTTCTCTTTGTGATAGCTCTCTCCTGGGAGGCTTTGGGTAGGAGACAGTACCGTTTGTGTCCATGTAGTTGTCAGAAAGTGAAGCACTAAGCTCGGTGTACTTCTTATATCTGGGCCCTCTCCGGGGCTGAGTGTTGCGGTCATTCTTGACAGCAGCCTTTCCCTTGCCATCTCCAGGATCAGACGGTCCTCTATCCTTGAGCATGTTGACGTCGAGGATGCGCTTCTCGGAAGTTGCATCTTCTTCCCGCTGAAATCTGTCTGCTTCGAGATAGAATTCGCCGAGGTTTCGCGGTGGGTCTCGGTATAAGGACTTTTTGAACTCCGAGCTATCCAAGATACCGGATACTGCTGCCATCAGTACCATCGATGGTTCAGGTCGGTCAACTGATGCTGCTGCAACATTGAATCTTTCCGGGAATGAACGTAGAGTTTCTCTGGGCCTCTGCTTGATTGTAGAAAGCGACATGACATTCTTGGGTCATGTGATGTGGACCCGAAATTGTTCAAGGAAGCATGCGACCAACATGTTCCAGTTGTTGATCAATTCAGTTTCTAGCTGCCGAATCCACATAGCGGCTATATCATTCAGAAAGAGGGGAAAACATTTAGCCATGACGTTTTACGACGCCGATTGAACTTCCATATGCCTTTTGTAGCGCATCAGATACTCGGTAGGATCCGTCCTGCCGTTATAAGGCTCCAGTTGTGGAAGTTTGAAATCCGGGGGAGTGCGGGTATTCCTGGTTTCTTGTGTGAACGGGTTGTGATTAACGTCATCCACGTTATTCTGATAAGTGCGCCCTCTCGAGAGGCGTTCAGTTAGTTCTGCTAACCGATTTCCTTCAAAAAGTTGTTGCAAGTTGCCAAGGTCAGAGCTGGCGCCCCAGCGTTAAATGCGGAAGAAGGAAGCTTCCGGTGAGCTGTTGGGAGTGAGTTGTGGAGATCAGCTCGCGGTTTGAGGTGGCCGGCTCGTGGGCCAGGTTCGAGATGGTCTCCTCGTGGCTCGAGGGGGCGACCCGATCCGTTCATGAGTCATGGAGGTCGAGAAAGCCGGTTCATGAGCCTAGGTCATAGAGATCTATGGCTCGTGAGTCTGGAGGGGCAAGCCAATCGCACTAGTACAAAACAGTCCATTTGTGACGCCTTATTTGCGACGGTTTACCTAAAAGCAGTAGCACATATGGTTATATGCGACAGCTTTAGTTCCAAACCGTAGCAGGTTGGCTGGGAAATGATACAGAAGAAAAATTTGCGACGGTTATTTTTAAAAACAGTAGCAAATATTTTATAATTTGCGACTGTTATATATAAATCCGTGGCATATAAACGGAGTTTGGAATTTGGTCAGGTATAAGTTTGCGACGGTTAAGTAAAAAACAGTCGCATTTGTTCATCTTTACAATTTTGCCACAGCTTTACAATAATCCGTAGCACAAACCATGATACAGTCGCACGTACCATTTGGGTTAGCTAACTCTGACCGTTAACAAATAAACATAGAAATTACCCTATTATTATCCATTAAACAAAATAGTGACATACAAAATAAAACCCTTTTTTTTAATCGAACAAAGAATCAGATTCACCGCTTGTTCTATCGAACAAAATTAAATCTCATCCAATTTCGATCAGATTAAATCTCATTCTCGGATCTAGATGGAGCCCCAATCCTGAAACGTAAACAATCTTCCACGAACTCGATTTCGTTTACCCGACAATCAAGTGAAACGGCTGACAATCAAAATGAGAACTGCTACATCGCTTTCGTTGTTCATCTCTGTTCTTCAATTTACCGGTGTATTTGCTCTATTTGAAAAGCACATGGACTCCCTTTGTTGCAGTAGAGCTCCAGTCGTTGTACTCTTCTACGAATTATATTCAATCAGTTTTATTTTTCTTCTTCACCGTGGTCTCGGTCTTTCTCAGCTTCCGATCTAATAGATACGTTACTGGTAACAGGTTAGATCTTCTGCCTTATAATTTTCATTATTTTATACTGCTTTGGTGCCGATCTGAATTTTTTTCCTCTAATAAATTTGGATGTTTGATCGATTCAACCCTTCAGACAGTTTGATTTTCTTATTCTGTTAGGAATTTAAGGGTGCTCCAAGAAAGATTGATATCTACTTCTTGGAAACCTTGATGATTTGTACGGATCTGGCCAGAAGCTTCTAAAATAACCTTCAACCGCTTTTTAATAATTTCACTACCATGCTTGAGATTGGCAACAATTGTGTCCTAGGGGTAAGCGAAGCCTCAATTTTTTAAGAATTTCAGAGTTGTTTTAATGTTTGATTTAGCAATAGCAAGCTGCGAATTCAACGCATCATTCTCCTCCGCTAACATAACCAACTCTAAGGAGTTGCGTTCCGATTCAAAAACAAATTTGGTAGCTTTTTTGAGACATTTGATAGCAGGATTAAATAGATATCTGTTCAAAAATAATTAAAACTTTTTAAGTCGAAGTTTACTGTAAAAAGTTGCTATAGAGCTGCAAATCTCTCATCTAAAAAAAGGAGCTGAGGATGTGCGGGTGCAGGATTTAGGGTGCTTTAGATAATGCTCTCTAAAGTTTGGACTCCATTCAGTCAGGAAACACAATTGAAACGGAGTGATTTAGTGTGCTTTTGATGTTAAATTCCTTCCTATTGGATTAGAGATAAAACTGTGATAAGAGCTATCATCTTTCCTATGTGAGATGGCCTAATTGGTTATTGATCTAAAGAAGATGATCTGAAGGTTATATTACACTAAGGAGTATCCATAAAAACACAAGTTAAGCGTTATTTCCTTTTTCCTCCTACGATGTAGAATCCAAGCACAATAATCACCACCACTTCAGTCACTTGGAAATGCTTCATGAAAAAAAAAGTTGGTTATGTATGTGTATCACATAACCATATAAAGCGTTCGTAATTGTGGTTTTTGAATAGAATCATGTTTGTAGACAAATTATGATCATCATCTGGTACGAACGGAGTGCAACTCATAGACTGACATTGTTTGCAGTCTAATCTAAGTTCTTTTCTTTAAAAATTGTTTTATCTCTCTATATGCCTTCTATGTCTTTGTTCGAAAAAAAATCAAAGATATTCCATTCACTCTATGTTTGTGCTCATTTGAACATCCTGCTAAGATTTTGCGTTAAAATCGGTCAAATCTGTTTCTTGGTGCATTCTATAATATCTTAAACACTATTTTGCTAAGTGGAAACTTTGCAAGCTTCATACTGTAGATTTTGAATGATGAAATCATAAAATATCTTTAGTCTCAAGATTAGTGAGGACAATTCCACTTAAATTTATCTTGCAGGTTTCTTGGATTAAACAGGTGCTATTAATGGGGAGAAAAACTGATCCTTCGAATGAAAATAACTTGAGAACTGAAGATTTCCCTTCTTCTACTTACCTAGCATTTATGCTTGCCATTGTTGAAGTTTCTATCAAGTGTAAATAAATATATTACTATTTATTGGATCATGCATTCATTAAAAAAAAGTCATTCTATCGCCTTAAAACTAACACATATATGCTTTTGGAAAGGACACTGGACATGGTTTGTTAACTTCACCATAAATAAACAGTTAGCTCAATTAAGAGCAGATAGGTTGAAATATTGTCTGCTCCATATATATTTGATATTTTTTTATTGACTTCAATTCTAGTATTATATTCATAATATACAGGTACTTAAGAAGGACGATGTTTATACTGAGATGGTAATGGAGAGATTTAGGGTGATCGTGACTGGAATTTGTTCAGCTGTGCAACTTAAACGATTTAGCGTACTCATCAGGCTAAACCTGTCACCTAATACCTGCTATATCATTTTTAAAATATAAAGCTTACTCAGGTTAGTAATATTCTTCTAGATATTCATGCCAAAGAACCATATGGTGCACTATGCATGAATGATGTATGGAAACATGGTAACAGTGGATGAAATCATCATTTCCTGCAAAATCTACATGTTGCATTTATACTTCTAAGTTAAACCCAATGAGAGTAGGATAGAGTTAACTAGAATTATGAAGTATGACATTTGTACCATATTCCTCCTCATGATAGCTATTAAAATTTAAACTTCTAAATATAATTTCATAAATATATGGTATGATTTTATTGTTTGTGAATATAAATCTACAAAATTCCTTTTACATGATTGCAAGAAATTAAATGGTCTTATAGGTTTCGCATAACAAAATTTTCTTCAAAAGAATAGAAAAAGATATCCCAGCTGCTTGATGTTGTAAGTTAAATTTAAAACTTCTTTTTTTCTCTTTTTTCCCCTTCAGCATTTTGGTTTTTCTACGTTTATAAATGGTAGTTTAAACTAATAAATTGTCAATTTATGAGATTGGGAAGTAAAAAGAAAATGTTCATTTTTCGAGAATATAAATCTACAAAATTCCTTTTATATGCAATTTGACAATTTGGTGAGAATAGATATTGCGTATGATATATGCTTTGACATGTCATTAAATGGTAGCAATGTTATTCAAGTACTTCATTGTGTCCTTAGGCTGCTACCACATGAACGACAATTCCTAAATTGATTTTGATTTTGATGTTTCAAAGCAGCTTTCAATCAGCTTTCATTACATTTTGATTCCTAGGCATTTGCTGAAGGCTTCTGAGTTCTTTGATTGAAGCACTTCTCACTTTCCTTCTTGGCATAATTCATCTAAATTTTATGAGCAGTTATTTTATAATTTAGTTAGGTTTTCATCTATTGTCTCAACTTAGAAGCCACGCTTTAATTATAGTAACCATGATCAATTTTATTTGGATCAACAGTGCATGCTTAACAGGTTCAAAACTGCAAGTGTGTATGCCATTAATTCATATATAAAGCTCTTACAATCTCTTGAATCTGAAGTATGCAAAGCATGAGCAAGCAAGGAGTTATTGGTGTGCCTCAATCGAAAACATGGCGAGGTATACTTTTTATTCATTACTTTATGATTTCATACCTGTGTTTACTATGATGCATTAGTTATTATTATCCTGTATTTTGATCAACTGATTATATGTAAACACTTGATTTTAAACTGTACATGTAGTGGCTGATCCACGTTGGCCTTGGGGTGGGCACGTGCCCCACCCCAGGAATTAAAAAAAAAACGCAAAGCAGAAAACGAAAGGAGAGAAAAAATTAATAGAAGAATCATAAAGCTTTTCATGATTCAACTCCATATCAATGGCAGATCCAAAAATTCGTCTCGCAGAAACCCTCTTCCCACTTTTCAGCCATCTTTCCCCTAAAGACGCACTGCTGGACTTCAGCGCAAAACCCTATCTTCTCGAAGTCTAAAGCGACTGCTTTCCTCCAGCAGTCGATGTCGATCGTTCCTATTCCTCCAACAGTCGATGTCGATGGATTTCAACTGGATGTAGTTTTCTTATATCATCCATAACTGGATGTAGTTTTCTTATACAAGGGAGCATTTTTGGTGAGCATTTCCTATCCAATAATTTTTTTAGCCTGCATTTTTTTTTAATTTTGAAGTGGAAATAGTCCTATAACCATGCATTTAATTTTGCTAAACATGCCTCACTCAACATAATGTATAACCATTTAATTTTGTGAAACTATAGATTTTTATTATACCCCACGTAAATTCTTAGGTATAATATTTCCAAATATTACAGCAACATTGAATATTTTTTGTAAAGCATTTATTTTAGAGATATCTGAATGGTTGTGTTGGGTAGAGTAGATTAGACTTCAGTGATAGAACCATGTGCAATGTGCCGACCATTTGCTGAAATGGAATGACATTAAGGCTTATCGTCATAATCAATAATGAGTAACATGATTCAAGAAGGGATTGAAAGGTTTATATCGTGACATATTCATCATGAATGCCACGATCTGGCGAAAAGGGAACATATGGAAAGGTAACGACAATTAAGAATGCCACGATCTGGCGAAATTATATGGTGAATATGAATTAGCCCTACATACATCTAAGATTCATTATCTACGGCTTGGCTTCACTGTTTCAACGTGGAGTAGTATTTAAAATGACCATGCACATCTTTACAGTAAACTGAAATACGAATATATACAGTAGCATTAGAGAATAAGAGTAATGAGGATGTATACATATCCGAACGATTAAATGATTATAAGAAATAAGACGGTATTCATGTAAAGGCCTTTGTGAAGTTGAGAAAATTTGATATATGACAACGTAATTTGCATCATTAAAGTGCGAAGGTTGATAAAATTACATTCACCGTTATAATAAATACATAATCTATATGTTATGTATTTAAGACATGGCACTCCTCCTGGTAATCCATCTCATCGATATATATTACGTTGACAATGTTATTAAGATAATGTTATGTATTTAAGAAATGTATTTAAGACATGGCACTCCTGCTAAAGCTCTTACATGCAACACTTACAAAGGCGAAATTTGAGGGACTTTGTGTTGATCTCCTCGATATATTTTACGTTGATAATGTTATCGGTACTGTTTAGAGTAGCTAGCATATGTTCTGAATCCTTTATTTTTATCCATTTTTTGAAAGCTTAAAACACCTGTTGAGAATGCTTTAAGATATGCAAACTATTTTTAAAGACGTGGATGAGGTGATTCTAGTTGGTTGATCAGCTCATGTTCCTGCTTTTCAGGAGATTGTGCAGAAGACTGGAAATCAACTCATTGTCACGGTTATCCTGATGAATTAGTTTCTCTTGGAGCTGCAGTTTAGGTAAGATATTTTTTCCCTTTTAAACATACAAGTATAGATTTGAAGTTCAAGTTTTTATTTTAAAGAAATAACTAAAAGTTTAAAAATTCTGAAGTTCGAGGATGTTGGCAAAAAATAAGCAATCCTAACACTAGCTTAATTGAGATCACGTGTGATAATAATACCAACTTCTCTATTGCTAACATGATGCGAGTGACGTAGTTCTGTTAGATGTTAATTCTCTTTCAATCTAGGAATCTTAGGTGGTGTGACGTAGTTCTGTTAGATGTTAATCCTCTTTCAATCCAGGAATCTAGGAATCTTAGATTGAAAGTGACAATTGACAGGTCGTTTACTTCTCAAAGAAACTTTAGGGGTACGTCCATCACATTGACTCTTCAGGAGTGTTAGCCTACTTTGTGAACTAGGCAACACAAAGTCAAGAAACCAAACATTGAAGAACATTTTTAATTAGAAGACTTCGGTTCGGATTGGAGAAGACACTACAACCTAGATTGAATAGCTGCAGTTGTTCGGGTCGGATCAGAGCAACATATCGGTTCGGGTCGGATTGAATCTTCCGTTCGGATCGGTGAACTCCTACTGAGTAAATTGGTAAGGTATATCTAATCGGATCGGAGGGCAACATAATCTCGATTGGATCGGAAAGCCACCTGTTTGCCACGAAAATGGATCGGAGCGGAGCAGATTAGAGAAGAAGAGAGCGTTGCATCCAAGCCAATCCGGGTCGGATTGGGTATCCCGATCCGAACCCCTTATCTGTGCGTCTCCGACCCGAACCCATGTTCCATATCATTCTCCTGCAAAAGCGCCTGGATATCCGGACCGGCTGTGACCAGTTCCTACCCATAACGTTCACTATTTTGATGCGTTGTCAGCACAGTAATCCATCCGAACCCGATGCTAATGGGATGGACGACACGTGGCTCCGATCCGGATCGGGTTTTGAGCAAATTCACACCTATAAATACCCCGTCTGGAGACAAAGAGAAGGATCTTTTTTAGGCACTTTGAGAATTCAACTACCTCCATAACCCGAACTCCATTACTCCCGGAGAATCCAAATCTTCTTTCATTATTTTTTTTATTCTATTGAGTGAATATAAGCGAGTTGTGAGTGAAGTCAAGTGACAATTACATTGTATTTGCAATTGAATCATTGAATATAGTGAAAGATAAGTGGACGTAGGCACTTCTTCGCCGAACCACTATAAATCCTGTGTGTTCATCTTTATTTTTATCTCATCTTATTTGCTATTAATCAATTTGGGTGTTAGAACCACTTTTGGGTCTAACATTTTGGTGCTTTCACTGAGAATCCTCATCTAAATTCTTTATTTTCCGGGATCTCTTTCTACTTTTTGGACCGTCGAGTTCAAAGAAGTGAATCCTTAAGTTTCTCCGCTTTTTTATATTTGTTGAAGTGATTGTCAAAAACTCATGGCCAAAGGAAAAGGCAAGAAAGTTCAGTCTGTTCGAGGAAATGGGGCTGGCGAAGATCAGCAAAATGCTGTTGTAACAAGGTCTCGGGGGCAGAGTTCAGCAGCAGGAAGAACCAATGCAGGAAATCCGAGCCGCCAGCAGGGGGAAAACTCCGATCCGATCCGGGTAGGAGATTCTGAAGCAGTGCATTCCCCCAATCTGAACCGACCCGAGCTTCTTGCCACGTACTGATCCGACCAGGCCCCCCAGCTCCGAACCGATCCGACCTCCTACCTCCGATCCGACCCGATGCTTGGTGAAGCTGGAACCTCTACTCGAGTCCCTACGAATGCTCCAATTCCAGCCACCAGGGTTGGTGATCAGGTCAGTCCATCTGCGCCCATCACTCAAGGAGATTTCTCGCGCTTGCTTGACATGCTTGAGAGCACAAGGGAGGCTATGAAGGTTCACGAGCGAACTAATCTCATGATGCAGGAAAATATGAGGCTCATGAGTCGGGAGATTAGTGAACTCCGTCGACAGAGAACTCCATCACCGGTTCGTCACACACCAGTGGATCAATCTTCGTCTTCCGAGGAAGAGAGGCCCCGTGAACGAAGGCCACTCGAACGACCTCAGAACGTGGAGCAGCTGACATTTGGATCTTTGGGATCTCGTGAGGACATTGCACGAGCACTGGGAAACAATGACCCCACTCGGGGACAAAGACTCCAGTCCCCTCCTCCCGAGATCGACCGGGAGCGCAGGGAACGGAATCGAGCAGAGCCAGAACGAAGAAGAAGGGCATCTCCTGAACAAGAGCCCAGGAGGAACTCGGATGCTAGGGCCAGGGAACCTGAGCGGCCCCTAACTAATGCTGATGTACAGGCAATGGTTCGCCAGATCATGTCAGAGAGCCGGAATTATACAAATGAAGATTATGGCATTGAGCGAAGCCATACTCCGTTCACCGACGATATCCTCGACTTCCAATTTCCCCGACGCTTTAACTTGCCACAGATGGACAAGTACAACGGAAGGACTGATCCGGGACAGCATTTGATGCAGTATTCGTGGCTCATGAATGCCGCTGCTGCCCCTGATGAAGTGAAGTGCAAAGCATTCCCAATCTACTTAGAAGATGTGGCCTTGTTCTGGTTTACCCGACTTCCTCCTCGTTCGATTTCGAATTACAAGGAACTAAGCGAGCGTTTCATGAACCAGTTCCGACTACATGCCCGAAAGTCCAAAAGTGTTATTGAATTATCGAGAATCAAGCAGGCACCAGGAGAATCTTTAAGGGCCTATCTTGATCGTTTTAACCAAGCTGTAACTGAGGTCAGTGACCCGCATGAGCCCACTATTCTGATTGCATTGAAGGAAGGAGTCGATCCTGAATCTGAGTTTGGAGACTACCTTTCTGGGAAAACACCCTCCACAAGAGAGATATTCTACGAAAAAGCCGATATTTATCTAAGACGAGAGGAGGCCAGGGCAAACCGAAAGAGAAAGTCTGAGACGGCTTCAAAGGAGAATGTGCAGAGTAACATCGCCGTAAAGCAGTCTGGGGAAAGTTCTGGCAAGGTTGAAGTAAATGTAGGAAACAAGGGTGGAAACAGCAATGCTGGAAGCGGGGGTAACAACAACAATAATCGTAATCCAAACGGTAACAGAAGAAACAGAAATAGGGGAAGTGATCCTAACAAAAGACCCCGGTTCCAGAACTACGAGAATTATACACCATTGAACGACACCCTGGAAAATATTTACCTGGATACGTACAATGTGTTACAGTACAAAAGACCGCCACCTCGTGATTCGACCGAGAAAGAAATGGCGACAGGGAAATTTTGCTTGTTTCACGGAACTCATGGGCATTCGACCAATGAATGTCGGCATTTGAGGGATGTGATTGAGACTCTGCTGCGTGAAGGAAAGTTGGATGAGTACAAGGTTGCCCCGAGGGACAGGGGGCAAGGAGAGCAGGCTCCAAAACAGATCCTACCTGCTCCCAAGCCTACAGCGCAGCAGAAAGGTAAAGGAATTGTCATCAACTCCATAGTAGGCGGACCTCACCTGGCAATCCGAAGTTTTAGGTCAATGGATCAATATGTAAACGCTGCCAAGCATCTAGACGTGAATGAAGGTGATGATTTGGAGGATGTCACCCCATAAAACAACAGAAGACCATGTTTGACGACGTGGTATTTCGCAGCCGAGACAATACTGGGATACAATCACCCACCAATGATCCGTTGGTTATTACTACCACCATTGGGCCGGCCTTGGTCCATAAGGTATTAGTAGACAATGGAAGTTCCGTTAATATTTTGTTCAAGAAGTCATTTGATCAGATGAAGCTTGAGTCCGAAGATCTGAAACCCTGTGAAGGATGGATCAGAGGCTTCAACGGGGCGACGACAGCTCCCATGGGATACATAGAGTTGCCCGTGACCCTGGGGCAAGGAGAACGTAGAAGAGTGCGAATGCTTCAGTTCGTAGTATTGGACGTAGATTCGCCTTATAACGCATTTTTGGGGAGACCTGCCCTCGCTGAATTTAGAGTTTGTATCGCCCCTTGGTGCTTGTTACTTAAGTTCCCAACTGAAGCCGGAACTGGAGTAATGAGAGGGGATCAGGTTTCCGGACGGGCCTGCTATGTGGCCGAGTTAAAGATGTTGATGAAAGGACTTAACGTTGAGAATAAGGATGCCTCGTCTCCCTCGAAGGGGGACTCGGCATAGCAATTAGAGAGATTGACCCCGAGGGAGTTGCCCAAAGGAACGCCTGAAGACCTGGATCCCAGAAAAGACGAGGAACCAGAGGCTAGGAATGCAACTACTAATGAAGCGACAGTGGAAATTCCCATTGATAAAGCTGATCCGACAAAAGTTTTGAAGATTGGTTCTCAATTGGATCCACATCGAGCTAAAGAACTAACGGACTTCTTGAAGGCAAACTTAGACGTGTTCGCCTGGACCCATGCTGACATGTGTGGGATATCACCATTCATTATAAGTCACAAATTGAATGTAAATCCGAAGCATCCGCCTGTGAAGCAAAAGAGACGCATGCTGGGCCCAGAGAGGTCGGCTGCTCTCAAAGAGGAAGTAGAAAAGTTGAAGCAGAATGGATTTATTCGAGATTCGACATATCCCGACTGGATATCGAATCCCGTCTTAGTAAAGAAGCCAAACGGAAAGTGGCGGACTTGCATTGATTTTTCAGATTTAAATAAAGCTTGCCCGAAAGATAGTTTCCCACTTCCCAGGATTGACCAGCTTGTAGACTCGACAGCAGGTCATGAACTTCTCTCTTTCATGGACGCATATTCTGGATACAACCAAATTCCTATGCACGTACCAGACCAAGAGCATACGAGCTTCATTACGAATTTGGGGTTATATTGTTATGTTGTAATGCCATTCGGATTAAAAAACGCTGGAGCTACTTATCAGCGCTTGGTAAATAGAATGTTTTATGATCAAATAGGAAAAACTATGGAAGTTTATGTGGATGATATGCTTGTCAAATCAAAGCAGTCTTCCAGCCATACGCAAGAATTAGCGGAAATGTTTGGTATCTTGCGAAAGTACCGGATGAAATTGAATCCTCTGAAATGCTCATTTGGAGTGGCATCGGGAAAGTTCCTTGGCTTCATTGTGAGTTCCCGAGGAATTGAAATCAACCCTAGCCAGATAGCAGCGATTAGAAACATCGAAGAACCGAGGAGAATTAAAGACGTCCAAAGTCTTGCAGGGAAAGTAGCGGCGCTGAGTAGATTCATCTCCAAAGCCACAGATAAATGTGTTCCGTTTTTTGATTTGATAAAAAGGGGAAAGAAGAACTTCCAGTGGACTCCGGATTGTGTTGAGGCCTTTCAAAATCTGTTGGAACTGCTAGAGAAACCGCCGATTTTATCAAAGCCCGTAGATCACGAAGAATTATTTGTTTATTTGGCAGTCTCGGCTCACGCTGTCAGCACAGCCCTGGTTCGAGAAGAAGACAAAGTACAAAGGCCGGTGTATTATGTAAGTAAGAAATTAGCAGCGGCAGAGCGCAACTACCCAAAAATTGAGAAGCTCGCTTACAGCCTCCTGATCGCATCCCGAAAACATCGTCACTATTTCCAAGCCCATCCAATAACCATATACACCGACCAGCCCTTGAGGCAGGTATTGCAGAGACCCGAAGCATCGGGAAGGTTGATCAAATGGAACATAGAACTAAGTCAGTTTGATTTGAATTTTCAACCACGAAAGTCAATCAGGGGGCAAGCTCTAGCAAACTTTATTGCGGAGTTCACCATTCTAGAGGAGGAAATAATCAATGACAGAGTGGTTAAATCCGAGGATGAGCTAGAGATGAATCCGTGGAAATTATATACAGATGGAGCCAAGAATGACCGAAGGTCCGGAGATGGAATTGTCTTAGTCACTCCTGAGGGACGGTCGTTATATTACGCCCTGCGATTAGAATTTTCGGCAACTAACAATGACTCTGAATATGAAGCCCTGATTGCCGGGCTGAAACTTGCTAAAGACCTTGGAGTAAAAATGTTAGACATATTCTGTGACTCTAAAATTGTTGTTTGCCAAGTGCGAGAGGAATTTGTGGCTCGAGGACCTCGACTTATCGCCTACCTCAAGAAAGTGAAAGAGCTATTGAATAGCTTAGAGCGGTACAATATAACACATATTCCCAGAGTTGAAAACCAGAAAGCGGATAGACTGGCAAAGCTGGCTAGTTCCGACAATCCAGAAGAGACTGAAGTAATTCCAATTGAAACGTTGGAGTCGCCAAGCTTTGAGTCAATGGAAATTGAATTCGCTTTTGAAGCGGAACCAGAGAAGGAGTCATGGATGACTCCAATTAAGAATTTCCTTAAGAATGGGACACTCCCATCAAAGAAGAGTGAGAAAAGAGCTGTAGTCCGCAAAGCTACCAGATATGTCATACAAGATGATATTCTCCATAGACAAGGATTTTCTATGCCCCTGTTACGATGTATAGCACACGACGACATCAAGCGTGTACTAAGAGAAGTACACGAAGGTGAGTGTGGAGATCATACAGGAGGTCAAACTTTAGCAAAGAAAATATTACGGTACGGATACTTCTGGCCTACGATCAACAAAGATGCAGCTGATTATTCACGACGCTGCGATAAGTGTCAGAGATTCGCCAAAATCCCCAGGGCACCGTCAACCCAGCTTAAATCAATGGTGAGTCCTTGGCCATTTGCCACATGGGGAATTGATATCATTGGTGTTCTACCAATTGCTAAAGGAGGAGCTAAGTATGCAATAGTAGCCGTGGACTATTTTACGAAGTGGGTGGAAGCTGAGCCCTTGACCAAGATCACAACAAGAAAGGTGATAAGTTTTGTGGTCAGAAATATTATATGCCGATTCGGGATCCCAAGGACGATTATAACTGACAATGGGACCCAATTTGATAGCACTGAATTCAGAAATTTTTGCCAGAAGTATAAAATAGACAAACGATATACTGCAGTTGCCTATCCGCAATCGAATGGGCAAGTAGAGGCAATAAACAAATTAATAAAATCCATCCTCAAGAAGCGATTAGAGCGTGCAAAGGCAAAGTGGGTTGATGAATTGCCCTTAGCTTTGTGGGCATATCGAACAACATTTAAAACGGCCACCGGTCATACCCCTTTCTCTCTCTCCTTTGGCTCAGAAGCTGTAATTCCAGTTGAACTAGAAGTTCCTTCCCACAGGGTGACATATTATGACCCGATGACAAATCGGGCACTTTTACTTGAGTCTCTTGATGAAGTTGAAGAGAAAAGGGACGAAGCAGATTTGCGTGCAGCAAGACATCGACGTCAGATGGCACGCTATTACGACAAAAAAGTTCGCCTCAGGACTTTTGAACCAGGAGATTTGGTGCTAAAGAGAGTCTTTCCATCCCTTCCTCACCTTGGTCCGAAATGGGAAGGACCCTTTGTCATTCAACGGAAACTTGGAAAAGGAACCTTCAAGTTAACGACCGTGGATGGCGAAGAAGTCCCCAGAGCATGGAATGCCCAACACTTAATGCGATATTTGAATTAGAGATGCTGTACTTTGTGTTATTTTTCTTATGAACTTTGTAATAAGGCACGACTTGCCTTGGGAAAATCTGAAGATATGAATGAAGAACTATAAAGTGGATGTAGGCTACGACTTAGCCGAACCACTGTAAAAATATTGTGTGTTATTTACTTTTATGCATTTACATTCATCAGTTATTTTGTCGTGATTATAAAATACAGGATAACTCAGAGCCTAAAAAGGTTGAAAGCAGTTTAGACATAAAAAGAAGCACAACGATTATTTGTGCGATAAGACATATAAGAATGAGAAAACGACATTCTTAACTCTAACTCTCCAGAGAAAGAGAGAGAGCATGAAAGCGTCTCCGACTGAGCGCTGAAAAAGAAATTCTCTTCCTAACTCTAACTCTCCAGAGAAAGAGAGAGAGTATAAAAGCGTCTCCGACTGAGCGCTGAAAAAGAAATCCTCTTCCTAACTCTAACTTTCCAGAGAGAAAGATAGTATAAAGGCGTCTCCGACCGAGCGCTGAGAAAGAAATCTTTCCCCGTTGAAAGACCGGGGAATGAATAGATGACTAAGCTCGAACTCTAACTCTCAAGAGAAAGAGAGAGAGTATAAAAGAAATGCCAGAAAAAATGACAGGTACTGACGACACAGGAAGTGCTATCCCGTCAGAGAATTGGGAGCATTCAGATTGCTTGATTAAGCATTAAATAATTTGTGGGAATTGACTGGGGACACGTATGCATACGCATATTTCCCCCCTCCACAACTTCGTTTCATAACTATAGACATGCATTTTTACGTAAGTGCAGAACTACCAACAAACAAACATTGCAAAAAATGAGTTATTTTTATTTACAACTGAATGAATTTGAACAGGGAAATAGCTAAAAAAGAAAGTGCAGGAGCTGCTTTTGTAGCAGCAATTATTGGTTCACAAAAATGCTAAAAAGATACAGGGCAATCCACTATTTAGATTTGGAATGAGCCTTGGATTTCTTGGCGGCTTTCTCCGCATCCTTTGCTTCCTTCTCGGCTTCGGTCAAGATTCGTTTTGATTTCTTTTTCCCTGAAGATGCGGTACTAGAGCCAGTAGACTTCTTCCCGGAGGGCGGGGCACTGGAATCAAGAGAAGATTTTTTAGCAAGTTCTTCTGTAATAGATCTAGTTGAGAGCTTAACAACTAACCTTGAACCCGCATCCACAACTGCGAGGGGCTTGAGGACCTCAGGGTCTAGTTCTTCGGCCTTTAATTGCAAGCGCTTGTCTTGATCAGCCTTCATTGCAGCCAAGGTAACGTCATCAGCACTTTTTGACTCCCCGGTTATTGCAACTTCTGGTTCCTCTTCATGCCCCCCGTCTCCGCCATCGTCCTTTAAAGCTGCTATCATTTCTTCATCATGGGGAGTGGAGACCTTTGCTGGCTCACTTCCTTCTCCCAAATCTATAGAAGCAGCCTTGTCTTCCCTTTCTTTGGCCCCATCCACGGGCTTTGTCCCAGCGGCAGCTCCTTGAGCTACATCTGTCTTTTCGGATGATTCGACACCTACAGAATGAGAAGCAACAGTTATCAACTCAGGCGAAAACAATGGCTCTTTCATCGATTGTTCGATCACGTGGCGAAAAGTAGAAATAGCCTTGGCAAATTGAGGAGAAAAGGTAGGGATACCTTCCGAAGGCTTTTCTGCGGGGGTGGCTACTGCCTCTGGTGTTGCTTCAGGAATGGGGGATAGCAGAGTTGTTCGGGGAATTCCCGGATTTTCGGGATCATACCCTTCTACTTCGGGAGTTGCAGGAGCAGAAGAAGAGGAACCAGCTTCGAGAATGGTTTTTTGTTTAGACTTCCGTCTCTCTTCTTCCATGGCCTCAGCAATAAGGCGGCGCCCTTCAGCTAGGCGTTCCGGTTCATCATCTCTCAAGTATTTCTCCATCAGTTTATCTTCATCGAGGGAATCGACCTTAAGTTCCTCTTTTTCCCACTCGACGATTTGATTCCATACTTGAACTAGAGTGGATGGATAGTCCTCGATCCAAGAAATGTTTCGGCGACGAATAATATGTGCGAAGAATTCAATCATTAGCTCGCCGAAACCCTGAATATCAGCTTCCGTCTCTGATAGTTGCTTGCGGGCTTCCTCCGCAGATTTAATAGCACACTCCACATTGCCCTCGGCCAGGGCAGCCCTGTTCTCTGCCTCCAACAACTTTGAAGCCAAGTCAGCATTTTTCTTTTCTAATTCAGCACTCCTCTTTGCTAACTCGGCGTTTTTCCGTTCAAGCTCAGCATAAGCAAGGCGTGTCTTAGCAGCATCTGATTTGGCCTCGTCAGCTTGCTTTTTTAATTCAGAACGCTCCTGAGTGTGAGATTCAAGCAAATCGTGATAACGCTTTTGCATGTCCTCGAATTGTTGTTTAAAATTAGAAGCGTCCCTTTGGGCGACCGCTAGCTGAGCTTGAGTGTCTTCCAAATCTTTTCCTAAAGCTTTTAAGGCCTTAGCATCCTCCTCCGCGGTATTTTGCATTGAATCAGTATTTGTGATGAGTACGGATGATTCTAGAAAGGTTGCGTGAATATTTGAACATCTCAGTATACTGTTTTTGCACCGCATCGATCTTTGCTTTGGCCTCATCTGCCCAATTAGACGAAATAGGTTCAAGGGCAGGTAAAAAAGTCAGAGTTTCGAAGTAGTGTTCGGGAAATTGCTCTTTCAAATATGCCCGTTTTATTGCAGTTCCCGCATCTGGTGGGGGAGGAGCGAGGATTGTCAATTCGGTGTCCCTTCCTGAAGAGGATTCTGTAGTCTCTTTGTCTGTCCTAGGTCGTTTAGTAGCAGGGACCTTTTGCTTACTTCGAGACCCGGTTTCTTTTGGAGGAGTTCTCTCTCTACTCCGCTTTTCATGGGAGGAAGTGAAGTCTTTAGATGGTGGTCTATCCTCCTCCCTGCGGCTTTGATAGCTCTTATATTTCTCTTGTTCCGGTTGAACTGGTGAGCGGGAACATGAGGGTCGAGAACGATAGGGATCATAAGGTCTTCTCTCCTCCCTACCACGATCATCCCGGCGATCATACTCGACATCCGGAGGAGGATTGGACATGTTGCGACGAAGTTTTCTTATATCATAGTAGGATCGAGACATTGTACCTGCGCGATAAAATAAATGAAGTTTAGTATTAATGGATTCATGGAGAAAGAAGTGCAATGAATGCTAATGCTGTTATGTAAAGTGTATCCTAAGTGGTGTGTTTCCCCCCAACCAACCCGAGTCTGAAGCTAGACTAGTACGGGCAGGCTCTTTGGCCTTAGCGGGAGTGGTTTCTTCAGAAGAGGAGAAGACTAAAGGATCCTTCCTGAAATCCTCTGAAGTATATATAGTCTCAGGTAAGGGGAGATCCCCCAAACCCTGAAATATGTGCTCATCAGTACTAGGAATATCCCCTTCAGAAGCATGAAGTGGCGACTCTTGGGAGGATTTTGACTTGTCTAGAGAAGTAGTTTCCTCGGGGGCAATATACCCTTCACGATGCTTTTCGGCCAGATTAGCCAATTCATCATCTTGTGTGGAAGATGGAGAAGGTGAAGTTTGAAGAGGCACTGTAGGAATTCCCGAGCCTTCTCCTGTCTCTGGAACTATCTCCACTGGAGGAATGTATGCGTAAGGGACCGTCCCATGACCGATGCTACGAAAAACGAATAGCAGCCCATGAAAGTGAAGGTATTCATCTTTAAGGACCTCGTCGATAGTCAAGAATTTTTGATCGCCATTAAGAAGTCGGTGCATCCGATCAAAGAACACCTGATCTGATATCTGTTTGGGATTGTCGACTGCAAACAAAAAGGAAAACAGGTCAGGGTGATGATTCAAGTGTATAGAGTCCGGACTTAGAAAATCAACGCTTTACTTAATTTTGTCCATCTCCTGGCGCATCCAGGCTGTTGCTTCACGTAGAACCATTCTAGTCTGGAATCTCCAGCTTTACTGCTAAATGGTGTAGAGATTATCTTCCTCTTTGGAACTGATTCAAAGTAGCAGAAGGATGGAGTCTCTCGAGTACGATGCTTGAAATTATAGAAGAAGTGAACGTCATCGAACGTGAGCTCTATGCCTAGGATTTCACGATATGCTATGTACAAGGTGTGCAAATAGGCATATGAATTGGGGTGCAATTGCATGGGGGCAATCCGCATTTGTCTTAAAAAGTCAACAATGAAGGGAGAGAATGGAGGAATGGCACCGACCATGCACATCAATCGAGTGACCGTGATATATCCTTCTGGAGGGTTGTGGGGACGGTCAGAGCGTGAAGGCACTAGAGTGTCCCTTTTCATTATTCCATACTTTAAGCAAATTCGGACAAGTCGATCGTTGTCAATTGTTGATTCAACGGAGTCTGGAGGTGATTCCAATATAATGGATGATTCAAATTCGTCAGGGGCTCGATCGTCACCGATCCCTCCTTCCTCCTCAAAACCCAGAGAAACCTCGTTCTCCGAAGACGCCTCGTTGCTTTCTCGACTTCCAACCCCGTAGTCTGGACCCTCACTGTCCCATTCTGGATCAGACGAAGAAGATATATCCTCAAGAGTGATTTTGTTAGAAGTTTCCGGGGCTTCTTTCCTCTCAGCTAGTCGGGAAGAGCGTCTGGGCCTCATTGTCATAGAACTATTGAAGAAGCAATAGCACGGATTAGAGTAAATTAGCCCGTACCCCCCTGTGTATGTGTGTGAACTAAAATGTGTGCGGCAAATGTGAGAAATACAAAGTAAAAGTGCAACAATGTAAGACGAAGCTTTGAAGAGAAAGTGATAGTCAGAGTTGTTCTTGATGTTCGTTTATGTCCGCAAGGCACTATCCTAACTGTTCATGAAGTTGGAAGCAACATCTTTTAAATAGTTGGACGAAAGCTTGTGTTTTAGATTGAGTGGTGTTCGGTTCGGGTGCAGACACCAGGTTCGGATCGGACAAGCAAAGATTCATGTTCAGAGAAATATATCCGGATCGGATCGGAGATTGACACTCGGAGCGGATCGGGTTAACCTGGATAACCAAACCCCTATTCTCCCTTTTGTTTCACAACCGGGTCCGATCCGAGCGCATAAGTCTTGACCTTCATTGTATTCGTAGATCCGATCCGACCCGGTCAAACAAGTTAAGACTCATTTCTTGGCCTTATTGCTCCGACCCGATCCGGCCCTGTGAATTTCTTTCTTTTCCTTTTCCTCCTACTATTCTCCTATCCGAACCAATTTTCTTCAGTTTCCTTCCTCTTCCACCTCTTGAGTAGTGAACCCGATCCGATGTCCCAGGCTTTAATTAAAATCAAGTGGGTAAGCGCTCAAGTATTCGACTACGAGTCTTAATACCCTCCTTTAACGCCTCGAAATGATGCTGATGCCATTAACGATGAAGGCAGAGCATGAAGGAAGTCGCGGCGGTGAAATTAACCAATTATTTTGTTCGAATCGTTCAACTTAGCTACGAATGAAAATTAAAAACAATTATGGCAACGAGATTCAAGATTACAAGGCTACCTATGTATTTGATTCAAAGATTGAAGCGAGAATTTTGGAGTTTCTTGGAAAGACTAAAGTTTCACTGTGAAATCGGTTCGGATGAGCAGAAACGATGAATGAGAGAAAGGAAGAAAAGAGAAGTGAATTTATATAAAAAACAAGCTGACTATTCGTATTCCCGATCGGACCGGCTCGAAAAGCCCATGAACACAGCTTGGCCCACTGGTTCATCCCAGAGTACAGGAGGAAGGAGATCTGTTCGGGTCGGAACCCAAGCCAGAAATCCGTTCGGGTCGGAATCCAAACCGAACAGGATGAAGTACGGCAACTTAGCGTGTGAATTCGAAAGGAAAGAAGAAGCTTTTGCGCTATGGCAGTCAAAGCATGCTCCGTTCCCAACAGAAGCATCCTTTGAGGGGGCAAAGTGTTAGCCTACTTTGTGAACTAGGCAACACAAAGTCAAGAAACCAAACATTGAAGAACATTTTTAATTAGAAGACTTCGGTTCGGATTGGAGAAGACACTACAACCTAGATTGAATAGCTGCAGTTGTTCGGGTCGGATCAGAGCAACATATCGGTTCGGGTCGGATTGAATCTTCCGTTCGGATCGGTGAACTCCTACTGAGTAAATTGGTAAGGTATATCTAATCGGATCGGAGGGCAACATAATCTCGATTGGATCGGAAAGCCACCTGTTTGCCACGAAAATGGATCGGAGCGGAGCAGATTAGAGAAGAAGAGAGCGTTGCATCCAAGCCAATCCGGGTCGGATCGGGTATCCCGATCTGAACCCCTTATCTGTGCGTCTCCGACCCGAACCCATGTTCCATATCATTCTCCTGCAAAAGCGCCTGGATATCCGGACCGGCTATGACCAGTTCCTACCCATAACGTTCACTATTTTGATGCGTTGTCAGCACAGTAATCCATCCGAACCCGAGGCTAATGGGATGGACGACACGTGGCTCCGATCCGGATCGGGTTTTGAGCAAATTCACACCTATAAATACCCCGTCTGGAGACAAAGAGAAGGATCTTTTTTAGGCACTTTGAGAATTCAACTACCTCCATAACCCGAACTCCATTACTCCCGGAGAATCCAAATCTTCTTTCATTATTTGTTTTATTCTATTGAGTGAATATAAGCGAGTTGTGAGTGAAGTCAAGTGACAATTACATTGTATTTGCAATTGAATCATTGAATATAGTGAAAGATAAGTGGACGTAGGCACTTCTTCACCGAACCACTATAAATCCTGTGTGTTCATCTTTATTTTTATCTCATCTTATTTGCTTTTAATCAATTTGGGTGTTAGAACCACTTTTGGGTCTAACAAGGAGCAAGTTTACATGTAATATATTCAATAAGATATCTTACGTGTAAAAAATGCCCTGTACAAACATAAACATGCTTTGAAGCAAATACAAATCAACATTTATCATTTATATAGGTTAGATCCTCTGCATGTGTATCCTGTCTTGGTTATTGGTTCTATTTCATTGTACCAACTTTGGTTGCGACTCAGTTCTATTAAGCATTTGCACAGAGAGACACCTAATGCGAGAAACAACTGATATCTATTTCCTGTTTAAAAACCAAAGGTAGAATTAAAACAACAGAGTAAGTAACAGGATAATTGATAGCTTCCACTATACCATCACTCATTAGCCATTACTGTTGGATAAGGCCTTAAGTAACTATACCACTGTCCGTAAGTTACCCGATTTTGTGCAGCAGTGAAAAGGCCTTAGTCACAGAATAAGTATCACCAAACGTGAACTTTTCGCTTTCTTGATTTTTTTTTCTTTTTCAATGTTGATGTACTATGGATTTAGTTGGTTGTTAAAATGTTTATCCACCCAGTAAAAAAAAAACTTTGAAAGAGAAATTTATGTTCATGGGATGCAGTACGCATCACAGTACTCTAGGTAGGATATGTTCATCATATACACCGTGGAAATATCATGAAATTGCATGTATCATTTTTAATTTCTTTTTTCTAAATACATATGTTACGCAATATAATTTTGATCATATATGGATGCACTTGCATCTCCACAGTTTATACCTGCACTTCTTCAAACTTATTGCTAGTTTACTGCTTAATTGAAGAAGAACGAGAAGAGCGACTTGATAAGTTTACTGCTTAATGTTACTGTATGGTAGAACTGAGAATGAATTGGATACTTGGGGATATTAAATAAGAAGACAGAGGAACTGAACTGTATTTTAAGTGCTTTCCAATAACATATCTTATGATAAATGTTAATGCATGTGTATTTTGTTAAAAATGCTCTTTTTATGTGTAAGACAGTAAGAATTAAAAAGATAAACAACCAATTAACATCCCTAAATGAGTTTATAAACCCTGAATTTGATTAGTTTGTTTTCCAATTAACAGTGGCTCTGGTAGTTTACCAATTAACAACCAGTTACCATGCTCAGTGGCTCTGGTAGTTTACCAATTAAAATATCCATACAGATGTAATATGTGCAAAAGAGTAAAGGATTCTAGCTATATTTAGAATACTATAAACTTTGTGTTTAGAATACTATAAACTTTATATTTAGAATACTATAAATTTTATACAGTAACATGCAAGTAGAGTGACCCGCTATGATAAATCTCTCTTTTTCTCATACACGTGTCCCTGGTAAAACCTGTTGCATGTAGCACATCCCTATAAGAACTATATGATATATGGTAGATGTGCTACAAAATTTGTTTTGACCATGGACAGGCTTGTGACTGAACTTATGACAGCGCATGTTCTATACTCCCATACAGCTTATAAAATTGAAATCTTATCTCATAGACTGCACATATTTGGACTTTGGAGATGCAAATAAAATAACTTACATATACGTGGAGAAGAAAAATAAAATAATTGTTCCGCTAGAAAAAATTGTGTTATGTAGTATTTTATCTACGCTTCATAAACATTAACACATTCTACTTTTTAATATAGGGTACTTATTTAGTACTATAACATACCATAAGTCAAAATATGTCCAGTGATTCGAATCATGGTGTGTAGGATTTAGAGATGTGATCTCACGGATTAAAGCCAGTATGTCTAACCACTATGATAATAGTGCCTGGACAAAAACATTAATATGCAAGTCTTGGTTGATGCAGATTCTGCTGTATAAGGACAAAAAGATGGAAAATGAGGATAAAACGAAATTAATAGTAGAAAATCATAAAGTTTATAGTATTCTAAATATAAGTAATAAAGTTACCTGTTTGGTTGTGATAAAGTTACCTTCTGGGGCTCAACAGTAGGTAGTAGTAATAAAGTTACCTGGTTAAAATCCTATTTTTCTAAGGGAGCTGACATAATAATATAAGGCTTATTGTTAGTTCAAATGACCTGCATGATATCTCCATCATATAACATAACTCCATGTAGAAAATCATACTTATTTGTTAGCCAACAACTGTTTACTCTGATTAGTTTGTTTTCCCATTTGTTTTTAATTTCTTGTAGATGTTTTTAACATCCCTAAATGAGTTTATAAACTCTGAATTTGACATACAAAAGTTTCAATCTGGACACTTCATATTTGCATCCTTGTCAGTTAATTCGATAAGCATTGCTACTATCTGTGATGATGCCGCGTGTAAGAACAAGTAAAATAAAACACTACTTTTTTCACATTACAATTCACATCCCAGAAAGCTTTGATCCCAGTGATACTCATATTTATTTTAAATGATCTGGATCTAGAAATTGGGCAGTATGATGCTTGAGTTATTAGTATGAGAAGTTACTTTTATATTATACCATATGGTGCATACATTATAATTTGTTTGATACAGTGAGAGTTATAAAATTGAAATATGTCTTTTTCCCTGATATAGGAAGATTGCAGTTTTATGATGATGAAGTAGCGTGCAACAACTATGATCTCTTGGAAGCATTTTTGGGTTTGGATATGACATCTAATATTTTGGATTTGGATATGACAGCTAAGGAGATTATTATGAATTTGTGGACTTGTGTTGTCTTGTACAAGTTAGATGGTAATCTTAGTATTATGAAGTTAATGATAAATTATATAACATGTGAATTTGTGTTAATTATGGTAAATAAGACCATTGATATTATTTTGATTTATGTTGAATGTTGGAAGTATGCTTGATGTTCATTCGTTTATAGTTTCTGCTGAAATGTGTGGGATAATAAATCTATATGGGTGAAAATCTGATGATATTACCAATTTTTGGTATATGCAGTAGCATAATTTGCGACGGATTTTAATAAAACCATAGCATAACCAAACAAAACGTAAATCTTTTGCGACGGTTTTTTATAAAAACAGTAGCATAAGATGACATTTTTGCGGCGAATTTTAATAAAAAACTGTCGCATAACGTGCAATTTTTGCGATAGATGTTACAAAACCGTAGCATGCTGGAGGCTGTCAGAACTAAAATAATGTTCATTTGCGACGGTTTTTCAATAACAATAGTCGCAAAAAAGTAAGTTTTTGCGATGATTTTTAAAAATCCGTAGCATACCAGTCAATTTCAAAACTTAAATCTTTTCCATTTGCGACGACTTTTAATTAAAACCAGTCGCAGAAAATAAACTATTTGCGACTGTTTTAGATTAAAATACGTCGCACAAAAGTACATTATGCGACGGATTTTTAACCGTCGCAACAGTTTTTTGTTATTTGCGACGTCTGCATTTGCTACGGTTGCAAAACCGTCGCAAACCTTACTAAACAACCGTCGCAAATGGCCTGTTTTGTAGTAGTGTCGGGTCGTTGAGGTTGATCATGAACCGGTTATTGTTGAGGAGCGGGAGCTTGCAATCTAGCATCCGTCTGAACTGGAGCTGAAGTCGGTTGAGGCTGACCATTTCCAAGAGCGAGGGGTTGCCCCTGAGTTCAAGCGATGCGTGAGCCGCTTCGGTAGCTTCATTTTCGATGCGTTGTTCGTTGCTGCTCGGCCTGCCATCCATCCGAGCGAAGAATCCATCGATCATCCCATGTTGCTTTATGAGGAGATCATCTTGCCTTGCCATCTGGGTTCTCAATTCAGCAAGAACGTCGTCCATCTCTTCTCTGGTCAGGTATGCTGACGGATCTCCATGAGAGGAATCCTCCTAGCTTGCCTCATTCCTAGTGCCTTCAGCAACCTCAGCATGAGAGGAAGTTCCAGTTTTCTTCCTTTGATTGCCATTAATCCAATAGCCAAAAAATCCAAGCAGAAGTTGAAGTTGTCGTGTGTCCCCCTTCCTGGCGTGCCAAAATGTTAGACCAAAAATTGGCACTAACACCCAAATGCAGATCACAGATCACAGAAATGTAGAAAATAGTAAATAAGAGGGAATACACGAAGTTTTTATAGTGGTTCGGCTGTAGATGTGGCCTACGTCCACTTTATAATCTTATTGTTATACTGACAGATTACAAGAATCAGTTACATGTAGACACACAATCCTTGTGTTAATTGAGATTACACGAAGAGAATTTTTGTGTAAAAAGGTGCAAAATCCTTGCACTTCAGTAATGGTGGAAGCCACGAAGAAAAATGGCCAAAAGTCCTCTCAATTTTCCATGTAGTGGTGTAATTATAGCTGTAGGAAAGCTCATAGGGAGGCCGGTTCGTGATAGGGCACGTGGAACCCGATACAAAAAGTAGGAGCAGGAATAGCCAAGAGAATAGCTCAAGATCTTCACGCTGCTACAGGTTCAGCAGTCAGGTCGTGATGGTGGGTCGTGACCACCATGTGCATCACGAGCAGGTCCACTTGCGAGCTGGAGTGTTGAAGCCTACGCCAGGAGGGTCGGGTCGTGGTCTAGGGATGTGCCACGAGCCGAGTGGTGATCGAGGATTCCACCATGAGCCGAGGGGGAGAACCGCAAAGTGGGCGAGCTAGTGTCATGTGGTGAGGGTTAATCGAGACCATGTTCACGAACCAGAGTCGCTCTTCTACATGTGTTTACGGAAACATGCATAACTTCCAAACCGTAAGTCTGATTGGGCCAAACGAAAGCTCATTCTGAAGCTAATTCAGAGGGCTACAAGGCTTATAGAGCAAAGCTCCATAACTGCTGTTGTCGGGCCCAAAAGAGGTCGTCTGATAGGAGTTTCGTGTCATTCTTTGTTTGTGATGCGACTTTGACCAAACCGCTCTTCGTCTTCTGACGATGTTTTCCATGCCTGAGCGCGATGCTATCCAGATATTCCATGTGTGATGGAATTTACCAAAAAGTGTGTCAACAATCAGATAGAAACAAGAATGGAAGAACAACAATAAAAGAAATTCTATCCAAAGTGCAATCAAAAGCAATTCAAGATTGATAATATGAAGATTGAACAAGAACTTTAAACTAATCTATACGAAGAGGTAAAAGTGAAAGTAAATTGCAGTAAAAGGTAAAAGAATCTAATGAGTATTGTTAAAGGGACTCCACTTTTGGCTAAAGGAGGGCAAGGGGACAATTTTTTAATTTTTGATGAATTGTTAAGGAGGGACAAAATATATTAACCGGCCCCCTTAACCATATATATAATAATTCCAATACTAACCCTATAATTCAAATTCATGAATTTCCAGAATATGTTAGTCAAGTAATATAAATATAGAATCAACGCAATGAATTGCTTAGATGTAGAAAAATATACCATGTTCTTTAGAATTTGACATGTAATATAAATAGGGTCAAGTCAAGGCAATTTATTGCTTCTATGTAGAAAAATGTACCTATAAAGATTTTGGAACCATAACAGTGCCAAATGAAAAACCTTGGTAATTTGATAGCAAATTTCGATTATAACCACTGCTTCGTCTTTATGATAGACCAAACGGAAAATGCAACAAGTTTTTTCCATAGCGTGAAAGATTTTCAGATAGTCATTCAATATGTATTTGTTTACACTCAGTTGAGTAAAATGGTGGTATCCTACCGTTCTTAATTAGATAATACGGTGACAACCCACCATCTGGGAAAGCCATGTATTGTATCTGAATCTATCCGGCATATCATGGCCGATTTTAATTAGATAATACGGTGACATCCATTGTCTAGGCAAGCCCTACTAAGAAATAATTGCGCCGAAACTATTCGGTACTCTATAATCATGTTTAATTACGTAACACGATAGTAAGGCACTGTCTGAAGAAATATGATCATCTACCTGAAAGTTTACAGCCCTTTTTTCCTATAGCTCGACGTGTTTTGATTGTGAATGAACGATTTTGAGACGATAGGGTTCATCGGATGTAGCTAACGAGATGGCATATTTTAGTCCATATCTTGTTTTATTTTTGAATATCCAACCCCACCATAACAAATATAAATTAAGGTAAGTTCCCTTGAAATTGTCCCCCCCAACCAAAAGTGGGGTGCCTTTAATAATCCCTAATATAATTTATGAACAGGAATGGAAAAATTGTAGGAAAGAAGAGTTACACTTAACTAAGAACTAGAATTTAATCTTACTGAAAAGAAAGTACTAAAGGCTACAACTGAATGAAATAATTGCATCATATTTCTTTCTACGTTTTACAACTCAGTATGCCTGTATTTTACACTTGGTCCCAAGCAATCAACACCCTAATTCCACGTAAACCAACAGACTCAATTCTGATCCAATGCACCCATATCAGCTTGGCCCAAAACTCAACCCACAACTGATTAGCCCATTACAACGATACAAATTATCAGTACAGTTATATCCTTAAATATATATATATATATGCACATGCATATAATTCTAGAACATGCACAAGTGATACAACAATCATCTTGCTTCCTCGAGCCATGACTTCATTATTCAAGCACTTAACAGCCGTAGCCATCTTGCAGAAACTTCTCTTCTTTGATGAACTGAGAGACCTCTTTGGTGAAATCTGGCCATGATCATCCTGCTTGATAAACGGAGCCTGCATTTCCTCTCTTTCAAATTAGATACCCTAGCAATCATGGTTTGGTACAACTTTGTTCAAAAACGACCTAGTTCTCAAGGTCGAGCAGTGGCAAAGGGGGTCACCATGGTAGCTTATATGGTCTGTATGGTCCTTCCTTGAAAATGGAAGCTTCAAATGCAAAGAATATTCCATTATCCCCATCAACATAAATTGTATTAGCAGCCTCAAGTGCCAAGCAACAATTGTTTATACCCTTCATAGAATCACCTGATCTTATCATAACCATATTCTCTGTTTTGAGAATAGTCATCAATGGTTGAATAAGCACATCACGTGAATTATCTTCAAAAACCAAATCAAGTGATTCTTTTGGATCTGAAGCTAATTCTTCAATCGTTGTTCATGAAAACACACTTTTTCAACAGCTGCTTCCTCAACTTTAACTTGAGAACCAGACATATCATAGACTTCCTCATCTTCTAAATAATCTTGCTTCTTTTATGGTTTATTCTTGACCACAGCTTCTAACTGGTTGTCTCCAGAATTTTTAATGGGATTTGAGTTAGTGTTAGTGGAGTTTTTAGCATGCTGGCCGAAATTTACAGTGGCAGTTCTAGGAGTGATTGGTTAGAAGTGAGGTTCTTGGTACTCTTCTTTAAGGTGCCAGTTTTCTTCAGCCCCTCTAATGTTTCATATAGCTTCTTCATCTCCTTAGGATTAAATCTAACAAGAATCCCTTCCTTGGACACTTATCGAGGTGGTGGTGGTGTTGTTGCATATCTTGGAGCTAGAGGATAGGGTTGAATATGAGGTATGTTTTGGTGGTGATGGAGGCACACATGATGAGGTTGTCTATCTCGATCATCAAGTTTTTGGAGAATGTAACCGACCATTATTCTTATTATATCAAGCTTCCGGCTTAAATTTTGAGTGGTATTCTCAAGATTCGTCACATGCATTTCCAATCTTTCATTGATTTCACCTGGTTTCTACCGCCAATCTTGATGTTATTTGGGCAGTTGTTTGTATTTTAAAGACCATAAAGGAGAATACATGAAGTGTGGAAAATTTCTTGGCTGTGGCATATCACTTTTTGGTGGGGATATAGCATTTTTCTATAGGATATATCAGTGGTGCTGGCTGAGGATATGCAGCGCCCAAGTTAGGAAAACATGAATTTTGATAATGTGTAGGTGGTGGAGGATGTAGAGGCTGGTTCTCATATCTTCCTTCTTCTTGCTTGAACCAAACTCGATCTTGTTCTTGAACTTGATGCGATGATTGAGAGGTATATATAACTGAAGTAAGGATTCGATCGGTTGTCATAGGTTAACCCAAGCTTTATCATGATATCAGTTGAAAGGACATAGTTGTGTATGCTGCCATTGCTATGATTTTTGTCGAATACTTGAGGAAATGTAATAAACAAGAGACTAGTGAGGATTTTGTGGTGAAAGAAAGAGATGATGTGGTATAAATAATTTGTGGAAATGATTAATTTGAGTCGAATTTCGTGCAGATGGGAATTCAAGGTGAAGATAATGAGATTTTTTATTGCCAGTGGAATTTTGTTAGGTGCTTAATGAATTGCTACTAATAACTTCACCAAGAAGCTATAGAAATTAACTTGAGTGTAGAATTTTAATATTGTGGATATTAGGATCGAATTAACAAAGTTTAAATTAAGGCATATTTAACAAGATAATGGCTGGAAATAATGCATGAAAATGATTGTGCATGAATCAGGTGCAAATCGCAGGAATTTAAAAGTGCAGGAACAAGGGTTTTTCTAAGATCAAATACAAGTTATATTTTCTTGTATTTAAAAACTAAGAATTGAAGTATATTAGATAGAAACAAGAATGGCTGAAATAATTATAAAAGAAATGCTACTTGGAGTACAATCAAAAGCAATTCAAGATTGATAATATGAAGCTAATAGGAGGATTGAACAAGAACAGCTAATTAATCTATATTAAGAGGTAAAACTGAAAGTAAATTGCAATAAAAGGTACAGAAATCTAATCGAACTGGAAAGGAAAAATTGCAGGAAAGAAGAGTTACACATAACTAAGAACTGGAATTTAATCTAATTGAAAAGTAAGTACTATAGGCTACAAATGAATGAAATAATTGCATCAGATTTCTCTCCACACTTTACAACTCAATATGCCTATATTTATACACTTGGTTTCAGGCGATCAAAACCCTAATTCCACATAAACCAACAGACTCAAATCTGATTTGATGCACCTATACCAACTCAGCCTAACACTCAACCCACAACTGATTAGCCCATTACAACAATACAAATTATCAGAACAATTATATCCTGAAATATATGCATGTGCATATAATTTTGGAACATGCAAAAGTGATATAACCATCATCTTACTTCCTCAAGCCATGGCTTCATTATTCAAGCACCTGACAACCGCAAGCCATCTTCCAACATCTTCTGTAATGAATTGAGAGACCCATGTGATGAACTCTGGCTGTGATCATCCTTCGTGTTAAATTGAGCCTACATTTTCCTCTCCTTCAACTTAGATACCCAAGCAATCATGGTTTGGGCATTATATTTGTGCCTCCGTAGATTGTATCGCTTTTGATTGATCATTAACCTGCATTGCTCTATTTCAGTCTCTTACGATAACTGCATCGCCATGAAATCTGAATTATTATTACACTTCTTGTACGATATTAGAGAAATTGAAGTCTACTTAATAGCAAAAGATTGTTGCGGCACTGATTTCTATGAATATATAATTGTCACTGAAACTCGACTGCGTCTTTTTAGATCACCAGAAAACCAATATTCTCTTCATTTGATTATGTGCTGGAGTGACATATTTGAATTTGTGTCAAGATCACTCGCATTCACTGATTCAGATCTCGAAAACATCGCTCGAGATCTCCTCCGATATCTCATTTTGGGCTCCTTTCGAAGCGAAACAGATAATCTCACGGTAAATCTCCTTTCTAATATATCTCCCAAGATATTTTGATATCAAAGATATATCGATCGAGACGATATGCTGGAATATTGTCCGAGATCTTGGTTTTTTTCGTTTTAAATTTAAATCTGTGTCTGAACCAGAATAATAATTAAAAATTTAAATCTAACCATGATAATCTCCTACTATTTAACATTTTGCATGTTAAATGATAATATCGTATGTTCATATATGTTCTACAATGTTCATAATTTTCATATTCGTCTTTTTTTTACATACATATTACCTATGAAATTATGTATTTGATGTTCTACTTTTGCTAAACTTTTTAATGTTGTGGAATTTTTTATGTTTCATGTCTAACAATAATTCATGTTCATGGATCATATGTTGTAAGCGCTAATCTATTTGCATTGTGCTATATTCCTCTTTTATGAATATTACGATTTAGAGTATGAATGATCTATGGAAAATTAAGAATAATGAAACGATTTTTCAATTCAAGTTTAAGTTGCTATGTTTATAATAACATTCATAAAAATCATTCTGTAAGAATATCATTTTTAACATATCATGTTTCCCGAGATTGTTCCGATATGAACTTTCAGATCCGATATTGAAATCCGAGACTAACACCCGAGTTAGACTCATCTCATCCGAGATCTCCTCCGATACGAGATCAAATCTCTAAAATTCCCGAGATGAAACGCGACCGATATCCAAGATTCAAAACCTTGCTTGTATTATTATCAATTTCTGATATCTGTTCAACTATGCCTTGCCAAGAATCCGCCTTCAGATATTTTTTTCATCTTCCATTTATCTTTTGGATGCAAGGTTCGTTTTCGAGGTGATTGCATCTGTTTCTTTCATACTTTGTTATATCAGATCTTTCTTGTTTGCTTATAATACAGGAGAATGAAATAATTTTGCATCAATCACTGCAAGAACTACTGAATCAACCATCGAAAGATCTACAGCACAATAATCAAATTGTAAAGTCAGTTGATTAATATACAGTTAGATGAAACAAATTTTCTTCTGTACAAGTTTCAAATAGAAACAATAATCAGAGGTTATGGTATGGAGGAGTATGTGTACGGAATTTTAATTACTCCTCCAAGATATCTTGCAGATATCGGTGGTATACTTGTCAAATTGACGATTAGGGTCCCAGTGTGAGTGATAATCAATTTTCGTTTGAAGCCAAAAAATCGTGTTTCACACGAACATTTCTCGTCTCCTATGTCCCTGGATCTCGCCATTTTTTCCTCTGTATCCTCCTCCTCTCAAGCTGCTTTTATTCGATCCTCTCTAAATACTCGGTAAAACCAAAATTCTTCCGCAGATCCTATACTCAACACAAACCCAATCTACTGAAATCAATTCAAACAATTAACCGATATTCATTCCCAACGCCGCTAGCAGCTTCAGAGAAATTGCATCCATCTCCACACCTTTGCCTTCAATATTCTCGTCTTGTTCTTTGATCATCGTCTTCAACCGAAGGAATATCCGGAGTCAAAATTAGGTTTTTCAACTAAGAATTTTAGTTTCTTGTCGTGATGTTGAGATCGACCAGCAATTTGGGCCAAATCAAGGCTGCGGCGTGGAGGGATCTCGATATTGTTAACTGTGAGTGTGATTGGAATTGTCTGGAGCAAACTCGATTATCAAGTATGTGGTTCCTCATCATTTTCGTTTTATTTACTTTTTTTTTTTGGGCCAATACTTCTGTAGCGTGACTCCTGTTTTTTCTATCATATGTAATCGCGTTTTGATAATTATGACGATTTTTTGCATATATTTAAGGATTTTTTTGTATAATACTGAAAATGGATGGAGCCAAAATGTTTAGGTTGTTTCTAAATGTTGTTCTGACTTTTTTTTAGTTATAGCTGGAATGAATTTCTCCTTCTATTTAATATGTAACAAATTAATAGTCAAGTTGCTATGATTGGTTTAAATGAAATTTGTTCCTTGGAGTTGGTTTGCTGCTTGCCATTCTTTATCATAAATGCATCGTTTTTTCACTTGAATTTCATATTTCTCTTATTGTTCTAGGCATATTCTATCATGCTAAAATTTCATTTTATTTTCATCTATTTTGTCTTAGTTGTTGTTAACTTCTTCTTTGAAAACCATTTTTTAAGTAAAATTTCCATTGATATCAAGATCTTTTAGTGCTTCATGATAAATTGACTTGCATTTTAAATTATGTTTTGAGTCAGTTTTTCCTTAGATAATTGTTCCTGAAAATAACAATACTTGGTGTTTCGAATAAGTGAAATTGAGCAACATTGAGAATCAAGAATCTGTGATGCTATGAATCAAGACTTAGTGAGCTTCTATGTATCTCTGTACTATGGGGAAAGAACTACTTACAAATGGGTGTCATTGCATATCCAGTGTGGAATGTCAGCACATACCCTATAATGCTTACAATTCTATGTATATCGGATTTGTGGATCCCATATGTCATTACTAATCTTTGTATGCAACAAAATCCGTCTATGGTCACTAATAACCACCATAGATTTTTGGCAATATCTGTTGTATCAATTTCTCTTGATTTCAGTTTTATCTTGATTTCTTACCTTTTGCATGTTTATGCTACCAGTTTCTCCTCTACTTTTTAAGTTGGTTTACATATAAAATTTAGTTTAACTGAATTTATATTTTATTAGTTAGTTTCATTTCCTCTTAAATTACCCTATAATTTTTAAAATAAAATCTAATTTGAAATATGTTTTAACAAATAATTTTTATTTCATATTGAACGCTAACGGTCGGTTTTTCCCACCGTTGTACGGTAATACTAGTAAATATTCAAAAACACATTTCTCATCAAAGAAAAGACAGTTTGATCATTTCTTAGCTATTATCCACCATAAGTGCAAACATTTTACCTCGGTTAATTGGATGCAAAACATCAATTAAATTTTGGTCAATTATGGAGCAAGTTTTCAATATCCAGTGTACTACAGAAGTAATGCATTATAAAAGGCACTTGCAAAATATGACAAAGGAAATTTTATCCATAAGAGAATACTTAGTCAAAATTAAGACTTTAACGGATCAATTAGCCTCTACTGGCAACAAAATCTCAGATACTAAGTAATATTATTCATATTCGATGGGTTAGAATATGAGGCTGTTGTGGTTGTAATTTCTTCTAAAGAAACTACACCTAGTATTCAATATGTGCACTAAACATTTCCTGCACATGAAGTAAGACCAGAACATAAGGTACCAACAATGTCAGAACTATTTGCCAATATTATCAGTAACAAAAAATTCATAAACCAAGAAAGAAACAAGTTTTGGTCTAGCAATCAGAGAGATGACTCGTATTATAAACCAAGAGGAAGAGAATGAAGATACAAAATTTATAATAACATGTAAGATCTTTAAAAGTTTTGGTATGCTGCTAACAAGTACAATTTCAGATTTTCCATAAACTATTCTCCTCAACAAAGCAACAACAACTCAAGAAATTACAATGCTAGCGCAAATATGATTAACATGCAGACTGACAACAAGAATCTGGAAGATAACACAACAAATGACATAACAAGGATTGAAGATACTAACGATGAAAATTAGTATCCTGACTTTGATGCAACAAATCATGTAATTAGCAATCTAAGTAATCTAAATTTTAGGAGCAAGGGGTATAAAGATAAACATTCGTTATATATAGGTAACTGTAAATCTATCAAAATAACACACTGGAAATGCAAGATTTAATAACAAAAATAACTTTAGTTACACGGTTTGCGTTGGTTTCCCAAAATTAAAAAGGATTATTGTTGCAAACGCTAATAAAGTATAATTTGAATTCTACTCGCGGCACAGCTTGGTAAAAGACATTGTAACTAAAGAAGTTATTTTGTATGGTAAAGAATTTGGAGAGTTATACAAATTCAATATGCCAAATTCAAGAAGTTTGTGGATGTAAAGAAAAATGATGTAATGTATTTGAATTCGAACAAGAAGACTATAAGGAGTTTGAAATTTGGCATTACAAATTAGGTCATCCAAATGTAAGCGTTGAAAGAAAAATATTAAATCAATGAAAACATTTCCTATCAAAATATTCCAGTGTCATATATTTGTACATACTGTCAAATAAGCAAGGCTCACAAACTTGCATTTCTAGATTTCTAAAACAAATTATAGTAAGCCATTAGAGCTGATTGCTATAGATTTATGGGGACCAACACTCATAAATATTGACTATGATTACATGTATTATATTTAATTTGTTGATGTTTTTTTAAGATATGTTTGGATATATTTTTAAAGTCAAAATCAGAAACTAACAGTACTTTTATGCAATTTATAATCTTAGTTGAAAGGAAAATAAATTGTGATGTGAAAGTGATTCAAATAATGGTGGAATCGAATTCCTATCACTTAATAGTATATTTAAAAAGAGAGGAATCATACAAAGAACCAATTGTCCATGCACTTCATAACAAAAAGAACTTATTGAAGGAAAACAGACATATAACAACAATTAGACTCACTTTGTTGGCATAACATAAGCACATCCAGTGGCGGAGCCACATTAAGGTTGGGGAGGGCATGTGCGCTCCCCATGATTCAAGATAAAAAACTTCTACCACTCAATAGAAAACTTACTCATTAAGGTTTGTAACTTTGTATAAGTAATTCTGTATCTGTTGCCTGCGATGTTGCCTGGGATACAAAACTTTAACCAGCATGTTGCCTGGGTTCAAATTGCTGGCTAAGTATTACATTGTTCAAGTTTTAACTCGCATGAATCTACCTCAACTCCGACACTCGATAAAAAACTTCCACCGCTTAATAGAAAACTTACTCATTAAGTATTCCATTGTCGGAGTAACGGAGATGTTGCCTTGGATATGTACTACAAATACAAAACTTATTCATTAAGGTTAGTATAAGTATTCCATTATCCAAAAAATTCAAACAATAGAAAAGAAGATTGAAAATTGGTAGCTAAAAAGTATAAAAAATTTCATTGTGCCCTCGTTAGTGAAATTTCCTGGCTACGCTACTGAACACATCTACCACTAAAATTTTGGCCTAATTATTTTATCACAACAGTATTTATAATAAACAAATTACCCACAAAGGTGCTAAATTTTAAAATTTCAAAGAGTTTTATTTAATACTAAATAAGACAATAAAAGTCTAAAGGTATTTGGTTGTCTACGTTATCCCTACGTAAGACCCTATAATTTTCATAAACTAAATTTCAGATCATCACCATGCACATTTTTTGGGTATGGTAATAATCAAGAGAGATACAAATGTCTGGATAGTATTGTTAAAATTTTCATATTAAGACAAGTTGTTTTTAATGAAGAAGCATTTCCTTTCAACAATTTTGAAATTATAACAATAAAGAAAATCTTCAACTTAAAATGTTCTATTCCACCAATGCTGTAACGACCCGTATTTTTAACGGATAATAAATAATTTATTTAATTATTTAAATAATGGTTTGGTAATTTAAAATGACCAGAATTAAATAATATTGAATATTTAATTAATATTAATAATAGAATAATATTTTTATTTCCAAAATAGTCGGAAATTGTAGAATTTGCAATATTGTGTGAATTGGATTATTTATAAGATATAATTCAGTTTATAATTGAATTATAATAACGAATTTATTATTTGAATGAAATTTGAACGTATAATTATAATATGATTTAAATCGAGCTCGAAATGGCGCGGCAGTTCGTAACATGGAGTTTTGAACTTCAATTGAATATACAGAATCCGTTTAAAGTCGGATTTCTGTGAAACAAGAAATGTTCGAATCTATTGAACGATATTTTTCTAATAAAAGAGAAAAATCGGGATTTCGTCGTAGTTTGTGAGTTATGTTCAAATCAACTTTTCGAAAGGTCGCTATGGAGTTCCTTTATAATTTATAACTCACTAAATCATTTCATATCCCGAAGTAGGGAAAATCAAACTACAGGTCAGTCATGGGACTGATGTGAGAAACTCTAAACAGTTATAATTAACTTATTTAATAATACGGCATATCACGGGACCACGCCGCTAACGCGGAACGGGTCTACCCCCATGAATGCCAGTGTATAAACAACAATCAATATAGATATATGGATCTACTATGCATCAATCAACACGCAATATCCCAATCTACCCACTTAGATTAATCACTACACTTAGATTTTCCAAATCCAATTCAATTTACAGAAATTATTCCTTTGGATTATATTCCCAATTTCTTATTTCAAATCATTTGAAATACCTATCTAACTTTCTATATCAAAGTAGATTTCACTTCGGGATCTCAAATCAAATCGTTTGGAAATCTGAATTCCAAAACATAACAATGCATACAAACAAGTATGCAACCAAATATCGTGCTCCCCATCGACAAGGCAAAGGGTACGCACCTCGCAACTCGATATATAAATGTGCACCTACCCCACATGGGAGAAGGCTACACCGACGATGCACCTACCCCACATAGGGGTAGGCTACACCAACCTCTCACCCATACTTTTAGTCTCAGGGTCACCCGACTCTTTAGCCACATACTAACTCTAAAAATCCCCGAAAAATATTTTCTAGCTTCGTATTGACGATACGATCCTAACAAAACTAGTTTCGTCAGATTCTGAGACCGTTTGAAAAATGACCAATTTCCAGTCGATTAAAATCGACTGAAAATGATCAAACGCGTTTTCCTTTGCCACGCTCACATATTGATTCGAAAAATTATGAAAATTGGCATCTAGCAATAACTTGACATCACGGATCCAACAAAAGTAGTTTTGTCGAAATCCGAGGTCATTTGCAAAATTTCCATTTTTAAGGGCCAGAATTCCATAGCGACTATTCTGAAAATTCATCTGAACATAACTTTTGATTCCCGCTATGAAATTTTGATTTTTCGGATTCGTTGGAAAGATATTCTCAATTAGATTCTATTATTTTTGGTTTTGCTAAATTCCGGTTTATTTTGAATCTTGTACATTCATTTGAAATTTGAAATCGAATTATCGAACTACCGCGCCATTTTCAATTCCTTTTATAATTTAAAATAAATATTTATATTCTAACGACGATCTATATAAATATATACGTTCGAATTCTATTCAAAATAAATTTTTCGTCGTTATTATTTAAAATAATTCATTTTAAATATTCAAAATTCATTAAATTCGCCAAAATAAAAATTTTAAATTGGCTCGGATTTCCGGGTTGTTACAACGATTTATTTATATTATAAAAGGATTTTTGATATAAATTAGGTATCGATTTAACATTGGATTTGAAATATCGAGTTATAAATTCAGATAGGAATATTTTGGAGCTGTATGTTATTCTATTGTGAATATATATACGATAATATTAATTTATTAATATATAATTTAATTATTTTTAAATATATTAATATTTAATTGGTCTATTTAGAGCTTTAAAAAATAGTCATTTTTGCAAACGACCTCCGTTTTCGATGAAACTAATTTTGTTGGATTCAGAATATGTAATTATTGTTGGATTCCAATTTTCGTGAGGGGTTTTAATGTGAAAAACAGTCGATAATTTGACTTTAAAAATACGTTGTGCGAGCAAACGGATTCGGAGTTCGACCAAACAAGTTTCGTTGGATCCGTATTGTCGAACTGTAGCTTCATGCTCATTTTCGTGATTTTGGGATACTGTATGTGATCATAGGGATTTTTAATCGATAAATACAGTAGTGATATGGTATAAATTAAAATAAATAATATAGGAAGCTTACCCTGTAAGCTAAGCAATCCCTGTATATATATACCTCTTACTTTTCCTAACTCCAATCTTTTTCTCCATGAAGTCAACCAAAGTCAGGCCATCACCATTTTCATGTCCAACGTGAAGAAACCCAACTTCTAAATTCCCAATCAATTCCTATAAAGATCTATAAATTTTAATACATATATATTTGAGCTTGTATCGATATAAGCATCAATCTCGTATAAGTTTCAGGATGTTCGATTGCTATATCGTTCGCTGAAAATTCATGGGGTGACCTCGATTAAGAGTTTGAGGAATATTTGAGCTTTGATTCACGAATGTGAGGTCGGTTTTGTGGTTGTGATGGATTTCCGCCAATATTGGTGAAGTTTCAAGCGGCTCCGCAAACATTGTTGTCGCGCGGTTCCTGTACAGTTTCAGGAAGTGCTCCTGTCGCGTTTCATATAGATGGAACGAAGGTGGAATAATGTGAGGAGTTGATGGAGATTTTGGTTAGAAACATGATGGTTTATTCGGGTTGTGTGTTTACGGAAAGGAGGAGGAGAACGAGAAGCAAGAAGGGCTCGATAATGGTGCGTGAAACGACTGGAGTATGGAGGAGCATATTTTTGAAGAGGAAGAAAGGATTTGTAAAATGTGGGTCAAGAAATAATGTAAGGGAGCGTGTTTGATTGTTTTTAGTGGGCCGGTTTTGAAATTGGTAAGCCCGGTTGAAAAACTAAATAGCCTAGTTTAATTTAGAACCCCTTTAAATATTTGTGTAACTTGTAATGATAATAACTTGCTGAAATGTTAACGAAATTCAGCAAAACAGGATCTTTTAGGATTGTATGGACGGCGGCTACACAGTGGAACTGATTCAGAGTGAATTGGAGCTCGTTACAATTTATAGCGAAATAAATTGCTTGATCTGAATCAAATCGACGATCGCTTATCGTTATTTAACGATAACCGACCAATGTGAGTAAATCTCACTAACTCTGCCATTTTATATTTTTATAACGTATTTTTAGAATTGATAAATATTGGTTGATTGTTGTGCGTTGACTGTTTGATAAACTGCTAGTTAATTGGTTGAAAATATAGATATAGTTATATATATATATATATAAATTGTTAATCGAATATTGATTCTGTTTATCAGAATATTTCATATTGAAATGAAATCGATGTTAATTATATTGCTTAACATCTGTGGATGCAGGGAAACAGGTTGGAGGGATCCAACTGGATTCCTCAATATTTATAATACTGTTTTCATATATTGTGATATATGATGTGATATGAAATCTATGATTGATTATAATAACACTGGTCTTGTATTTGGTATTTTAAATACCATAGGGAATACTGGAATGTATAAAGGGAATTTTCGAAGTGTATATTGAAAATAAAATATTTATATAAAAGAAATAGGAATTATAAAAGGAAATATTTATATGAAATAAATAGGGTATTATAAAAGGAAATATTTATATGAAATAAATAGCATTTTATAAAAGGAAATATTTATATGAAATAAATAGGATATTATAAAATGAATTATTTGGGAAATAAATAGAATTATAAAAAGGAGATTTTTAAATAAAAATATGTTTTAACAGATAAATGGAGAAGATTAATTTATAAATAATGTTTTATAAATTAAGTAAAATAATTTATCATGGGATAGATTGAATATATAAGTCTGAATTTATATAGAGGAGTAGAAATCGGTATTAACACCGATATTTTAAATAGAAACTGAACTTAGCATTTATAAAGAGAATTATAAATGAGACTCTAAGTGTTAGAAGTAGAAAGGAGATTTTGTATAATTAATTCTATAAATAGAATTATAAATAGAATTTGGAAATGGGATATTATTTTAAAATACAAAATCAAACTGACTGATTATATAAAAGAAATATTATTCATATTCGATGAGAATAATGGATTAAAATAAATATTTTATAAACTAAAACATTTATAAAGTAAATTGGATTTCTAATAAGGATTCAAATAGGAATTTGAATGAGATAGGAAGTGACAATCAAATAAAATAGTGGATTCTATTTTGGGAGAAATAGATTGGTTGGGAATTTATAAAATGACTCGATACATAGAATTGGAACCTGTAATAATAGTTTTAAATTGAAATCAAGCTTTGATTTGATAGAACAAGTCCAGATTTCTATAAAAGGATAATATTCACGTTTAAAAAGTGAATAATGATTTAAAAGCAAACATTTTGCAAATTGGAATGGTTATAAAAAGAGTTAATCGAATATAAGTTATTCGAAGAGAGCTAATCGAATATAGTTTATTCGAAAGGGAGTTATCGAATAGAGTTTATTTGAAAAAGAATTATCGAATATAGTTATTTGATAGAGAGTTATCGAATAGAGATTATTCGAGAGAGAATTATATATTGGAATTCGACTATATCGAATGTAGCAAAGTATTATTTACTTTCCGATTTTTAATCATGATTTATTTATTTATAAATAAATTGTTATTTAGTTATTTATTTAAATTAAGGAATAAAAGTTATATTATTTAGTTAGATATCTCGTAAGTACGGATTATAACGCTATCGTTATAATATTAATTTTTCATAAACTGAATCCGAGAGTTGCGTAAGGAATGATCTGATAAGAAGATAAGAAACAGAGTTAATGAAATTAGAACTGACTGGAGATTAGTTATGTTGAACAACTTTCTAGGTATTGATCTGATGTTGGATTCGGCCTTCGGGGTTGATATTCAGGGAATTGTTCTCTTATTGGTTTACAGTTAGAGACTGATAGATGTGAGAGGATAGTAATGCGTGGATAAGTGATGGAAATGTTTTCCAATGATATAACGTATATTTTCTAAATTTAGAAAATAAGAATTTACAAATATATGAAAACGGGAAACGGGGAAATGAATAAATTAATAACAAATTAATTTAAAGGAAAAAATGTTGATTGATGATTGATCGATAAAATTTCCATTTGGAAATAAGATCGATATGTATGTGTGTGTATGGATGTTTCCTTTGATAGTTAAATAACCGACTATCAAAGTTTTGACCATTTTTTGTCGTTAATATGGAGAGGCTAGGGTCAGATTTATTATCTGAAAACCACTCCGTATGGGCTTTAGCGTTGCAAATCAAATATGATGAAGATAATTAATGATGGAGTTTATGCAAGGGATGTCCTGATAAACCTTAGGTAGAAATTGCCTAAAATGGTGTTACAAAATAGTGCCTTCGGTTTGTCCAGTCCCAAGACAACCTGTACGCAAGAATGTCTGACATAGTATATTTAATAGATCGCGTAAGTTGATCTCTTCAAATGTATTTACGTTTAATAGCGTAGGAATTCGTTTCTCTTTGCTGTATACCCGTGGTATTTTTGGAGAAATCAATTTATGATTTGGTAGGTATGATGATGTAACATTCAAAGTGTATAAATGTGTGATCTATCAGAGATAAGCGTGGCCTCAAGCCTCACAACCAGGAAATTGTAAAAATTGGGTAGGTCGCTTGGGTAAGTAGCTAGCACCCAATTAGGGTGTATTGTCACCTGATCTAGAGAAAATCCATTTACTTCTTATATTTATTTCGATGTTGTCCCTTTCAGGAAACAGTTGTTGATCCCAACCGTTGGTGATAATACATTCGGTACACTCAAGAGAAATAAGTGACTGATCATGTTTAGCCTGGGTTACAAGATGTTCTTGTTGAACCCGGTGTATTCCTCTCTAGAGATACACTATCGAAAGGTGGTCTCATACCTTGCCAGTTGGAATCCATTACCCAATAAGCATGTGACACCCCACGTCCGTTAATGTCACTGACTAAGGGAATGCATTAAGTTTCGTGAAGTGTTATAAGTAAACAGACACAGAATAATTACAAGATAAATATAAATAAGATAGCAGCGGAAAATTTTTATTTTTATTTCAACATAAGTCATAATACCGTGGTCCACGACGCCATAAGTCACAAAAACCATTACAACAAAATAACTTCTGTCTTGCATCATCAGAGTACATAAGAATATAAAAACATAGTTCCCCAATTGAAAATTTTAAGTCATAGTAGAGACAAGAACTTGAGCCATACTTCAGAAGTAGCTCCTAGCAAGATGATTTCTGAGTCCTGGCTAAGCCTGAGTGTCTCCTCCATGAGAACCTGGGGAGGAGGGGACGGAAGAAAGAAGGAGAAATAAAAGAGTCAGACATAAAGTCTGGCGAGTCTTGTTACTTTTAGCCAGTAAATAAATAAAAGTAACATGATAGGCATACAAAGTGGATAAGCGAGATCACTACATAAATGGCAGGTGTGACAAGGTAGACATGATAAGGTGTATATGTTTCTAATGATTACTCTGCTTATTCTCTGCATCAATACTAGTATAACAAGTACGTAACAGGATTACATACTCCTTAATTGCTTAACAGAAACAGGATGATCCCAACAGAAATATAATGGTAGTTTTAGGTGTACTCTAGTAATAGGTTTTAACCCAAACAGAATTAGCCGGTACCTAAACAGGAATAACGGGTGTTAACCCCAACAGAAACACAGGTACCCCACGGAAACAGACTGGACTAGATGTACCCTATTTAATACCCTAGTCGATCGGCTCCCTACTCCGTAGATACCCTGTGCTGGCCCCACAGTAGGATGTATCACTCCCTAAAGTGGCAACCCTTCATTTCCCGGATATGCACAACCATATCTATTGATGCCATTGCGTCTTATTTTCCCGTGCAGGCGGAGTCATGCACGCACATGACCCCGTTGGAATGCGCCATCATAATACCGTCCTCCACATTTGGATCTCTTACAATCAGTTCAGTAAGCGTGCACCACTCCGACCTAGTTCGGAGTACCCGTTTGATACCTATTAAAGGGTTACTGACTGAAATGGGTCCCACACAAGATGCTACAAGCTTTCCCCTTTGTCTTGTATCCCCCACTAGGTTTTAATTGACTATGTATACCACTAGGTGCCTTTAATTACATAGCCTTATTTATTTCTACCAGTGATGCTTACCCTAAAGGGTGTCTTCAATTACGTAACTTTATTATTTCCTCCGGTTATGTATACCACTAGGTGTCTTTAATTACATAGCCTTAACGGGTTAAGTTTGTGGGCCTATATGTGAATATTACCCCCCCCCAGATTTACTTAACCCACCCTTTTTGTTCAACCAAGTTTACTTACCCCCCCCCCCCCAACTTAAATTTAAGTTCATACAATCCCTATGGATTAACTTAGGTTAAGTAGCCCAATTCATTACCATGTCCATTTATGATTTATAATGGGCTAGACCTCCCACATTATACCTACAACATATGCTGGATATGCCGGTCGATTCCGGGCAGACTTATTCCATGGTTGGGCCTAACCTCGTGTCATAGTCCGATTCGTATTTACGTACTTAGACCTCCCACATTAAGTTCAACATTAGTGGCTGCTGGATATGCCGGTCGAGTCCGGGCAGACTTCCACCACAAATGCAACCTAACCGCATGTCATAAGTACAATTACAATTCCTAATTGTAATTACTAAACATTACATTTTTAATTAATTAATAACTTAATTAATCCTTTCCTTTTATAGGTGTCAATAATCATTTTACCCAATAATTTGAATTATATGTCCAAAAATGTTCATATTCAAATTATGCCATTTTTAACCCTTTTTCCCCGTTCCTTAACTAGCGCCCTCGCAAAATTGGCAGCATGCCTAGGCTAGACATCAGCCTAGTCATAAACGATAATAGGGAAAATGATGGGAATATAACCAAAGTGATCATCTTGGCATAAACATATTAGCATGATAATAAGGTGAACATACATACTGGCATGGACATGAAATTGTCATCATAACAAGGTGGACATAAAACCGATGAATGGTTGACATTCAATTGATCCTAACATAACTATGATGTCACAATAAACATAGTAAGATCTAAATTAGCAATTTAGATATCCAATCGGTTTAGATCTAACATGATAACACAAGGTGATAAATTAGATTACATAATTCAGATCTAGAGGTTAGAATAGATCCAGCATGATAACACAAGGTGATAAATTAGATCACATAATTCAGATCTAGAGGTTAGAATGGATCTAACATGATAACACAAGGTGATAAATTAGATCACATATTTCAGATCTAAAGGTTAGAATAGATCTAACATGATAACACAAGGTGATAAATTAGATCACATAATTCATATCTAGAGGTTAGAATAGATCTAACATGATAAACACAAAGTGAAATCTAGATCTGAGTAATAGTTTCAATGTCCACATAAATTAGATCTACTAGTTTAGAAACAAATCCACATCATAGCATGTCATAGAAGTTACAATTAAGACAAAGATTTAGATCCAATCCTAACCAATTCAAGGTGACATATGTTCATGATTTACATAAATGATTAGATCTATCCAATGATATAACTGCCAAAATAAATAGATTTATATTCACCACAACATAGTTACAAGTCAAGATCCACATCGGCAATATAATATAATAACCACAATTGCATTAGATCTAAAGAATTAGATCTATCATGACATACTATCAGATCTAACAATAGCATAGATTCAAGGTTCACAACGTATCCAAATCACAGTCTTTCATAATTTACTTTTATTCATTTAAACCTAAAAATAACTAGAAACTCATAGCATTAGGTTTAGAGAATAGAGAGAATGGATCTTGAATTTTTGAATTTGATTTGCAAAGTATGTTGTTGTAGAAAACGGTTCCGTCTCAGTTCGCACCCCGGTAGCATATGGCCTCCATGATTTCCAATGAAGAAAATAGGAGAATAGGACACATATATATAGCTGCCAGACCCCTTGAAACCGAGTGCCACGTCAGCCCTAGGGGTGTCGACACCCCTGTGGGTGGGTCGATCCCGGTATCAACACCCCTCTAGGGGGGTCGACCCCCTAGAGCGGGAATTCAACCGCTATTTTTTAATTTTCGAATTTGAACTGTTCTGGATAAAATTCTTACTCATCTCTGACTCATATGTGCATACATAATATTTCTGCGCGTATACAAACTTAAAACCCTCATAACTTCTTCATACGGTGTCCGCTTTACTCAAACCAAATGTCTATCTTGACCAGAATTTCGAGACGGACGCAATGGAGCAGTCTGTTTCCTCTAATTGTGTATATTAAAATAATTACTATTTAATTTATTCTCTTTAATGTCGTAAAAAATCAGGGTGTTACAAAGCGCCTGCGGTTTTTGATTATATATTATATATGTGGAACGTGAGATGAAAGTGTTCCACTAGATTGCTATTTTTTGTATTTAGACATTATTATAATATCAGAATAGTATTGATTTTCAAAAGAATGTTTTGGGTTATCGTAAGGTAAAAAACATCCGTGTTTATGTGTGGATTGGTCTTATGATTATTCTTTCTTGTAAAAGGAATTCAAAAGTTAAACAAATGGTTGGAGTTTACTTACACCAGTCACATGACTGACCCAGAGTTTATTTTGTTTTGTTTTTCCTAAACTCTTGGGTGCCCAATTTTGTGCAGGCAGTCAAGTAGTCGGGATTTTACAGATATACTTGGAGAGCTGGAGCAGGAGGCTTCAGGATTATATAGTATTGTTTATTTCCTCTATGTTGTAAGTGTTGTACTCCCACAATGGTATTGTATACAAATACTGGTTTTATTTGAAAGTTATGTTATATACTATATTTATTCATTCCGCTGTGAGATTCGTGTTACTCTGATGTTGTATCTATGTTCTTCTTCTATTCTAATTTTTTTTCTTACCTATTCTCACCCTCTAACTTCTTTCTATTAATGATCTGGTATGTTCGATTCTGGAATAGTTGACATGGCTTAAATGTCGATTTTCTGGGTCGAAAATCCAGTTCGTTATAGTGGTATCAGAGTTGAAGGTTAAGTAATTACCTTGGCTCTGTGGCATTACTCAACAGAGATGGGGTTAGTAACGACCTAGATTGAGTTGAGTGTATATATACGAGAGAGAGTGTATTTGAAAATTATATAAAAATGATTTTGTATTGTGGAGATTTATTGGTTGAGTTGTTTATGAGTTCTGGTCAAATTAGTTTGATCCATTGTATCGATAGGGTTTCTAAACACTCGAGTACAATGAACCGACACAGTATGTTTTGAAAAATGGGGTAAATGAAATAATTTTACCCAAAATTTTATTTGATATAAAGGAATGATTAATATTCCAATTATTATAATATATTGGATGCGGTGGTCGTTATTATAATCGAGTAAGATTATAGAAACCGAAATGGTTATGTAAATAACCAATCAGAATTCAGATAAGTGTTATGAAATGAATTAAATCTGAATTCAAATCAGAATTGAAAATACAACTCTGGAAATCTGAAAAGTGTTTGTAAATGGATTTGGATTTAATATATGAGAATTTTAAAATCCTAGGATATTTTAAATTGTTTCATAACATTGTAAATGGTATTTTGAAATAGATTTCAAAATGAAGAGTGTTTAAGAAATAGTTTTGAAAAGTGATATAGTATTGAACTCATTTCGATCGTTGGGAAATTATCCTGATGGTGCTGGCCACATTATCAGTGTTCATTTTCAAGTTCTATGTGACAGATTACTACCAAAGATATTGTTTTTGGAAATGTTTTGAGAAAACAAGTTGTTTTGTTTTTGAAATGGAATATTTGATTTTTGAAAAGGGTATGTTGTTTAAAACTCCAGGGAAGGGATTGTTCAAATTAAAAAAAAATTTAAAAAAAAATTGGGAAAGCAATAGGAATTGAATTGAAGACCAGTTAAGTGGCAATTGAATTGGATTAGAATGATATTGAGAAAATTTAGATTTGTGAGATAGGAATCTTAAATGGTATGGGATAGATAAGTTAATAGTTTGGAATCAAGAACGAAACTTGAGTTTGAAATGGAATTTGGCTTGTATAAGCGAATGATTTTGTTTTGAGGATAAATTGATTGGAGATTGGTTGGGAATATATTGGTATATGCTCGATTAGTAGCAGATGAAAAAAATTAAAGTGATACGCTCAACAAAAAGGTACATATTTCATTCAGTATGAGATTTACGAATCGATTTGGCAAGCCGCTTGGCTATTTACTTATTTTTGGGTTGGACAAGGCCTAGAAAGGCGAGTTGGAGTTTGAGCTATTGAGACTTACAAAGGAGGTGCTGGCGAAATTTTTCAGAAATTTAAGGTGTTAGAAAATTTTCAAGATTTTTGAAAATTTTCGTTAATAAGAATGAATTAATATTTTAATTGAAATTAGTTGGTTCAGTGAAACTGAAATTGAAGAAGTAAACAAATAATTTTTAACCCAGTTATATGGTTCATTTTCTACCTTAGTAATTTCGTGGACGAAATTCTTTTAAGGGGGAAAGAATGTAACGACCCTATTTTTAACGGATAATAAATAATTTATTTAACTATTTAAATAATGGTTTAGTAATTTAAAATGACAAGAATTAAATAATATTGAATATTTAATTAATATTAATAATAGAATAATATGTTTATTTCCAAAATAGTCGGAAATTGTAGAATTCGCAATATTATGTGAATTGGATTATTTATAAGATATAATTCAGTTTATAATTGAATTATAATAACAAATTTATTATTTGAATGAAATTTGAATGTATAATTATAATATAATTTAAATCGAGTTCAAAATGGCGCAATAGTTCGTAATATGGAGTTTTGAACTTCAATTGAATATACAGAATCCGTTTTAAGTCAGATTTCTGTGAAACAAGAAATGTTCGAATCTGTTGAACGATATTTTTCTAATAAAAGAGAAAAATCAGGATTTCATCGTGTAGACTGTGAGTTATGTTCAAATCAAATTTTCGAAAAGTCGCTACGGAATTCCTTTATAATTTATAACGATTTATTTATATTATAAAAGGATTTTTAATATAAATTGGGTATCGATTTATCACTGGATTTGAAATATCGAGTTATAAATTCTGATAAGAATATTTTGGAGCTGTACGATATTCTATTATGAATATATACGATAATATTAATTTGTTAATATATAATTTAATTGTTTTTAAATATATTAATATTTAATTGGTCTATTTAGAGCTTTAGAAAATAGCCATTTTTGCAAACGACCTCCTTTTTTGAGGAAACTAATTTTGTTGAATCCAGAATATTTAATTATTGTTAGATTCCGATTTTCGTGATTTTTGGAGTCAGTATGTGACCGTGCGGGATTTTAATGTGAAAAACAGTCGATAATTTGATTTTAAAAATACGCTGTGTGAGCAAACGGATTCAGAATTCGACGAAACAAGTTTTGTTGGGTCCGCAATGTCGAACTGTAGGTGCATGCCCATTTTCGTGATTTTTGGATATTGTATGCGATCACATGGATTTTTAGACGATAAATGCAGTAGTGATATGGTATAAATTAAAATAAACAATATAGGAAGCTTACCTTATAAGCCAACCAACCCCTATATATACCCCTTACTTTTCCTAGCCCTAATATTTTTCTCCACGAAGTCAACCAAAGTCAAGCCGTCGCCATTTTCATATCCAGCGTGAAGAAACCCAAATTATAAATTCCCAATCAATTCCAATTAAATTCTATAAATTTTAATATACATATATTTGAGCTTGTATCGGTATAAGCATCAATCTCGTATAAATTTCAGGATGTTCGATGGTTATATCGTTCGCTGAAAATTCATGGCATGGCCTAGATTAAGAGTTTGAGGAATATCTGAGCTTTGATTCGCGAATGTGAGGTCGGTTTTATGGTTGTGATGGATTTCCGCCAATATTGGTCAAGTTTCGAGCAGTTTCGTGAACATTGTTGTTGCGCGATTCCTGTACAGTTTTAGGAAGTGCTCCTTTCGCGGTTCATTTTGCAGAACGAAGGTTGAATAATGGTAAGGAATTGATGGAGATTTTGGTTAAATACGATGGTGTATTTGGGTTGTGTGTTTACGGAAAGGAAGAGGAGAACGAGAAGAAAGAAGGGCTCGATAATGGTGCGTGAAACGGCTGGAGTATAGAGGAGCAGATTTTAGAAGAGGAAGAAAGGATTTGTAAAATGTGGGCCAAGAAATAATGTAAGGGAGCAGATCTGATTGTCTGTAGTGTGCCGGTTTTGAAATTGGTAAGCCCGATTGAAAAATTAAATCGCCTAGTTTAATTTAGACCCCCTTTAAATTTTTGTATAACTTGTAATGATAATAACTTGCTAATATGTTAACGAAATTCAGCAAAACAGGATTTGTTAGGATCATATGGGCAACGGCTACACAGTGGAACTGATTTGAAGTGAATTGGAGCTCGTTACAATTTATAGCGAAATAAATTGCTTGATCTGAATCAAATCGATGATCGCTTATTGTTATTTAACGATAACTGACCAATGTGAGTAAATCTCACTAACTCTGCCAGTTTATATTTTTATAACGTATTTTTAGAATTGATAAATGTTGGTTGACTGTTGTGTGTTGACTGTTTGATGAACTGCTAGTTGATTGGTTGAAAATATAGATATAGTTACATTTATACATAAATCGTTAATCGAATATTGATTCTGTTTATCATAATATTTTATATTGAAATGAAATTGATGTTAATTATATTGCTTAACATATGTAGATGCAGGGAAACAGGTTGGAGGGATCCAACTAGATTCCTCATTATTCATAATATTGTTTTTTTATATATTATGGTATATGATGTGATATAAAATCTGTGATTGATTATGATGACACTGGTCTTGTATTTGGTATTAATTACCATAAGGAATATTGGAATGTAAAAAGGGAATTTTCAAAGTGTATATTGAAAATAGAGTATTTACATAAAAGAAATAGGAATTATAAATTGAAATATTTATATGAAATAAACAGTATATTATAAAAGGAAATATTTATATGAAATAAATAGGATATTATAAAAGGAAATATTTAAATGGGAAATAAATAGGTTATTAGAAAATGAATTATTTGGGAAATAAATAGAATTATAAAAGGAGATTTTAAATAGAAATTTGTTTTAACATATAATGGAGAAGATTAATTTATAAATAATGTTTTATAAATTAAGTAAAATAATTTATCATGGGATAGATTGAATATATAAGTCTGAATTTATATAGAGGAGTAAAAATCTGTTTTAACACCGATATTTTAAATAGAAATTGAACTTAGCATTTATAAAGAGAATTATAAATGAGACTCTAAGTGTTAGAGGTAAAAAGGATATTTTGTCTAATTAATTATATAAATAGAAGTATAAATGGAATTTGGAAATGGGATATTATTTAAAAATACAAAATCAAACTGATTAATTATATAAAAGAAATATTATTCACATTCGATGAGAATAATGGATTAAAATAAATATTTTATAAATTAAAACATTTATAAAGGAAATTGGATTTTTAATAGGAATTCAAATAGTAATTTGAATGAGATAGGAAGTGGCGATCAAATAAAATAGTGGATTCTATTTTGGGAGAAATAGATTGTTTGGGAATTCATAAAATGACTCGATACATAGAATTGGAACCAGTAATAATAGTTTTAAATTGAAATCAAGCTTTGATTTTATAGAACAAGTCCAGCTTTCCATAAAAGGATAATATTCACGTTTAAAAAGTGAATAATGATTTAAAGCAAACGTTTTGCAAATTGGAATGGTTATAAAGAGAGTTAATCTAATATAAGTTATTCGAAGAGAGCTAATCAAATATAGTTTATTCGAAAGGGAGTTATCGAATAGAGTTTATTTGAAAAAGAATTATCTAATATAGTTATTCGAAATAGAGTTATAGAATAGAGATTATTCGAGAGAGAATTATATACTGGAATTCGACTATATCGAATGTAGGAAAGTATTATTTACTTTTCGATTTTTAATCATGATTTATTTATTTATAAATAAATTGTTATTTATTTAAATTAAGGAATAAAAGTTATGTTATTAAGTTAGATATTTGTAAGTACGGATTATAACGCTATCGTTATAATACTAGATTTTCATAAAAGAATTGGATTCATAAACTAAATCCGAGAGTTGCGTAAGCAATGATTTGATAAGAAGATAAGAAACAGAGTTAATGAAATTAGAACTGACTGGAGATTAGTTATGTTGAACAGCTTTCTGGGTATTGATCTGATGTTGGTTTCCCCCTTCGGTGTTGATATTCAGGGAATTATTCTCTTATTGGTTTGCAGTTGGAGACTGATAGATGTGAGAGGATAGCGATGCGTGATAAGAGATGGAAATGTTTTCCAATGATATAATGTATATTTTCCAAATTTAGAAAATTAGAATTTACGAATATATGGAAACAGAAAATGGAGAAATGAATAAATTAATAATAAATGAATTTAAAGGAAAAAATGTTGATTGATGATTGATCGATAAAATTTCCATTTGGAAACAAGATCGGGGTGTGTGTGTGTATGGATGTTACCTTTGATAGTTAAATAACCGACTATCAAAGTTTTGACCATTTTTTCGTCGTCAATATGGAGAGACCAGGGTCAGATTTATTATCTGAAAACCACTCTGTATGGGCATCAGCTTTGCGAATTAAATATGATGAACATAATTAATGACGGAGTTTATGCAAGGGCTATTCTGGCAAACCCTAGGTAGAAATTGCCTAAGATGGTGTTACAGAATAGTGCCTTCGGTTTGTCCAGTCCCAGGACAACCTGTATGGAAGAATGTCTGACAGAGTATATTTAATAGATCGCGTAAGTTGATCTCTTCAAAGGTATTTACATTTGGTAGTGGAGGAATTCGTTTCTCTTAGCTGTATACCCATGATATTTTTGGAGAAATCAATTTATTATTTGGCGGGTATGACGATGTGACATTCAAAGTGAATAAATGTGTGATCTGTCAAAGATAAGCGTGGCCTCACGCCTTACAACCAGGAAATGGTAAAAATCGGGTAGGTCGCAGTGGGTAGCTCCCAATTAGGGTGTATTGTCACCTAATCTAGATAAAATCCATTTACTTCTTACAGCTATTTCGATGTTGTCCCTTTCAGGAAACAGTTGTTGATCCCGACCGTTTGTGATAATTCATTTGGTACACTCATGTGAAATGCGTGACTGGTCATGTTTAGCCTGGGTTACAAGATGTTCATGTTGAACCCGGTGTATTCCTCTCTAGAGATACACTGCTAGAAGGTGGTCCCATTCCTTGCCAGTTGGAATCTATTACCCAATAAGCGCCTGCGGTTTTTGATTATATATTATATATATGGAATGTGAGATGAAAGCGTTCCACTAGATTGCTATTTATTTGATTTAGACATTATTATAATATCAGAAGAGTATTGATTTTCAAAATAATGTTTTGGGTTGTCTTAAGGTAAAAACCATCCGTGTTTATGTGTGGATTGGTCTTATGATTGTTCTTTCTTTTAAAACGAATTTAAAAGTTAAACAAATGATCAGAGTTTACTCACACCAGTCACATGACTGACCCAGAGCTGAGTTTATTTTGTTTTAGTTCCCCTAAAATTTTGGATGCCCAATTTTGTACGGGCAGTCAAGTAGTCGGGATTTTACAGATATACTTGGAGAGCTGGAGCATGAGGCTTCAGGATTATATAGCTATTTTTTATTTCTTCCGTGTTGTAATGTTGTACTCCGATAATGGTATTGTATACAAATACTGGTTTTATTCCAAAGTTATGTTATATAATATATTTATTCGTTCCGCTGTGATATTCGTGTTACTCTGATGTTGTATCTATGTTCTTCTATTCTAATTTTCTATCTTATCTATTCTCACCCTCTAACTTCTTTCTATTAATGATCTGGTATGTTCGATTCTGGAACAGTTGACATGGTTTAAATGTCGATTTTCTGGGTCGAAAATCCAGTTCGTTACAAATACCTTAGTATCTAAATGGAATTATCCAAGAATTAAAAAAGGAGCATAGAAATATCAGAGCATCTTCAAAACAAGAGGAAAATATTGTAGCTCCCAACACACTATGTTTAACAATAAACTATGTCAAGAGAAGTCTGAATCACCATCAAATCTTGCTCACGAGTCTCAATAAAGTATTAGTTCTCAAGCTAGCTTTCATCAACTAATAGATGATCTACAAACATCTGAAAGTTAATAAGAGGTTATAAAAGATAATACAACACAATCCCTAACCACTGCTAACACTAGTCATCATACGATAACTAGAGATAAAAGTGGTATTTTTAGGCCGAAAGCATATGGTGTTTCGTTAGAAAATGAAGGACTAACTTCATATTATCAGGCAGTACAAAATGAAAAATGAAAATCTGTCACGAATGATAAGTATAATCCTCTTATGAAAAATAAAACATTCGTTCTAGTTTCTACCATGAAAAAGGTCAAAGGATGCAAGTTATAATAAAGAAATATGTTGATTGTTAGCATAAAGCCATACTGATAGCTAAGGAATACTCACAAAAAGATGTTTTTGATTTCAATGACGCATTTTCACCAATTTTGAAACCCTCAATTATAAGAATAATACTTTCAATTACATTGCATAGAGACTGGATCATCAAACAACTAGATGTAAATAATGCATTTTTAAATGATGTTTTGTAGGAAGTCGTGTACATGGAATAGCCTCAAGGCTACAAGCAAATGGAAAAGGAAGAGCTTGTATGCTAATTGAACAAAGAATCATATGGACTCGGACAAGCTCCAAGGATTTGGTTTGACAAATTAAAGTCAATATTGATAGAACTTGGATGCTCGTCAACAAAATTTGACAACTCTCTCTTTGGTAAATTTTGAAATAATATAATCATCTTTGTTATGATGTATGTTGATGACTTCATTATTACAGATAGTTGAAAAGAATAAGTCAAAAATCTTATTCAATGTTTAGACAAAAGGTTCTCAATTAAAGACCTTGGAAGTCCGAACTATTTTCTTGGCACTGAAGTGAAAAGAATATCAAGTACTACTTCAATACTTCTTGGCCATCAGAAGTATATTTCAGAAATTCTGATTATGGAAAAAACAGATTAAACAAATTCAATTTCCACTTCTACAGCCAGTAACTTGCATTTATCCAAGAATAAAGGTGAATCAATTATCAATGAAAATTGTACAGAAGCATAGTATAAGGCCTACTATATGCCACAATAACAAGGCCAGGAATCTCATTCAGTGTAAATAAAGTAAGTCAATATATACAAAATCTGATGGATGAGAACTAGAAGGCAGTTAGAAGAATACTAATACATTTAAAAGGGAAAATTAACTCTGTATTAAAATTCAACCCAAGCAAAACCATAAAAATTATTGGTTATATTGATGCTAACTTAGGTGCAGATCCCGATGATAGAAGATCAACATCACAATACTGCATTTTTTAGGCAATAATTTAGTATCATAGTGCTCAATAAAAGGCGAACATTATCCATATTTAGTGTGAACCCAAGTACAAAAGTATTGCTATTGCTACATCAGAAATTATGTTGATATAATATTCACTTTTAAATGAACATAAATTTGAACTCGATAGCAAGGCTGCGCTATGGTATGATAAATTCAGTGATGCATCGCTCACTACAAATATAGTTTTACACTCTAAAACATAGCATACGGAGCTAGATATCTATTTTGTATGAAAGCAAGTAGATAAAGAAAAGATTAATGTAAATCATTGAGATGGATTTTCATAGATATCAAATATCTTAAAGAAGTCTTTATCAAAAATGAGCTTTCTCCAACTTTGACCATTTCTTAATGTTCAAGAAATGAACCAATGAAATTCAACCTAAATCGAATAATGGAAGGCAAATTAGATCATCAATCTGACCATAATCAACTATCGTTAACTCTCATTAAAAAAAAATCTCAAATCATGTGGATTCAACAATAATAGCTTCAAATTCGTGATCTAACTCTATGATGAAAGCTTTATCATGGTAGGGAAATTGGTTTCTGGAGTATTGTTTTAACATTTTTTGAAACAATCTAAGAGTATTTTTAGTGTCATCCGAGATATGAGACCGCAAACAATCGCTAATCCTAGCATGGGTTTGGAGGGTGGGATAAAATGAGAAGCCAATACATGATTCGACCAGATATATCTCAAATATATATTTTGTAAAGCAGGTCGAATATTAGTTATCAACTGGGATCAATTTCAACTTAAATACAAAACAACTTAAACACAATGTGTTGTGTATATAAAGCATTGTATCAACTTAGTTTTGAATTAATTCAACTCAGCAATCATTGTAAACCGAAACAAATAGCTCATCAACAAAATTCAGATTACGATTACATTTTTTTCAGTCCCAAAGGTGCATTACTTCCTTGGGATATTAGTTCTATTTTTCCTACTTTCAACACTAAGACTATGTGATGGTATCATCTTCCGTAAGCATTGTTTCTACTTGCTTCTTGATTGTATCGTGTGTCCTTGTTGGAAGGTATAGAATTTTTACGCAGTATAGGAGTTGTGTCTTATCTTTAAACTTGAATCTAGAGAGGCTTTCATTTTGCACAACAACAAGGACGTTATACCATTTTTATTCTAAAACATTCGTAATCCTAGCAGAAGGGTTGGAGCCTCTAATTTTCCTTTATCTTCCATATATCCTACTTAAGTAAATTCATGTTTTAGATGAATGGAAAAACAAAATAAAACAGGGCTACAAATATAGAGGCCTTCCAATAAAAAATCTTAAAAGATAATGTGACATCGTGCATCAATTTCGACGATGAAAAAGTGGGGCATCGTTCGAAGTAATTGGAACCAACTAATAATGAAGCAAAGAGTAGAGATTTAACTAGAAACTAGGAAAATTAAATAATTACTAGATAAAATGCTTGCTCATAAATCTTCTAAACTCATAGGAGGTGATGAAGCGGAATCTTCAATAAAAAGTTTGGATGCATCATTTACTTAATAGAAAAGAGAAATTTGATTATCAAGGAATAAGAAATGACCGTCTTTGAGGAAAATCTACAAGATTAACCTCCGAGGAGTATAAACCTGCCAAAAGAATTATCCGATAGAAAGGCATACTTGAAAGATAATATAGAGAAGATAGAAAATGATATGCTTTCTACTAAAGGGATGAGAACTTTCGATGAGAAAGAAAACAATAAGCACCAGTGGGTACTATTTGTAATAACCCAAAAATTTAAGTAATAGTAATTAATTTAAGAATTAATTAAGTAATAAATAAGTTGTTAAATTAACTGAATTTAGCTATGGGTGTTGCACCATTGAGTCCTCTGTGGAATTTTCATATAGAACTTGTCCAACTCAAAGTTCATATAAGAAGGTTATTGAAGAATTCAGAATGCAAGTAATATTAAAAATATAAATGCAGAAATCAACTCAGTAGAACAAATTAAAAAAGTAATAGCCCTATGGGGGTCGACCATGGATAAGGTCGGGTCGGCTCCCTACTTGGCTAGGTCGACCCGCACTTTTTCCTAAAGGTGAAACGTCCAGGTGTGAGCCTATTAAAAAAAATTGGTGATTCAATTCATTGATCTTATAATCATATGCCTAGTTGTGGTTCTATGACATGTCTAGACCGGATTTAATCAGCTTGTCCTATGGTCTGAGTTCCTCAAGCTCCACTATAAACAAGACTCTAGAACTAGCTATTCTCTCACACACAAATCTTTCATTTTGAGTTCCTTTTTCCTGAGGTAGAAACTTAAAAGTAAATATTTCTAGGAAGAGATTTTAAAATATAAATTCTATAAACAGTCCAAGGACAAAATCTGGAATGCTGCAAATAAGAGCTAAGGACTATATGTGAGTGTTTTAACTATATAAATTTTCAAGTGATTTAAAGAAATATGGTTCTTAATAATTGTAGTTTTTTTATAGGTCTTATCTTATTTTTTTGCAAGTATTTCCTATCTTATAGTTTTTTGTTAATTTTAGTAAGTTAACTTTTTTTTCCCTTGTAGTTATTTTTTTAGTAATTTACAATTTTCTATAGTTATTTACATCTGTTCTTAAAGATTGATAAATCTATAATGTTCGTTTAAAAACGTAGATTTAATCCTCTTTTTGACAAGAAAAATAATGTAATGAGAGCATATTTCACGAACTTAATTCAAAAAAGAATACTAAATTTGCAGAAAACCTTTGTACGGCTTGTAGATCTGTAATAAAAAGGAATTCAATCGAAATAATTTATTTGAAGAGATTACAGTAAATTATGATAAATGTTATAATTTAAAATGTAAGAAAGATGTATAACTTATTACGATATTGAAAAATTAGAACATCATAATAAAATGAATTAGAAAGGAAAGAATAAAACTTATTATGATAAATGATGAGTATCATAGGCTCAAGTCAAGGACTGAGTCAGTAGGTTGGGTCATGCCTGGGATTGGACCCACAAAAACTTAGATGACTAGATAGAACCCATTCCAAGTAGCATTTTCTTTTAGGCTGGGAATTGAGGATCTCAGATCTAGGATTGAGATTGGGGATTCTATGAATAAATAGGAAAATAAGTGGTCAAAATAATAGTGTAACAAAAATTGGAAAAGGGGTGCATTTGGAGCATTGATTGTTAAGGACTTGTAATAGCAATATTCCCTTCTTGGTTAATGACTAATGATCTCAGATCTAGGATTGAGATCGAGAACGCTTATGCGGAATCGTGGCAGATAACTAGTCCAAGAGATGGGGTAATAGTTAAGGCACTCGATGAACTCCATGCGTGCAGTGTCGATTAGGAACTACCGTGTCCATGCGCTAATTTGTGTCTTTTCGTGGTGGAGCGTGTTGAGGATTAAGAATCTTAAGGTAAACTAAAGACTAGAAGGACTGAATAGTGTTTTATGGATTTTATTAATTTCTTGATATCTTTTCGAATTAAACAAAATGTTATGTAGATAATAGATATCAGTAATCACATATTCAAATATAGATGCCATAAATATAAATATAAATATAAATATAAATATAAATAGTAAAAGGAAAGTACAAATCGGGATTTTATACTAGTTCGGAGTTACGCTAAATCCAGTCCCATACAATCCTAGGTTGTGCAGATTTCTTTTTAATATAATCTTAAAATTATAATACTCGATTTCAATGGCCATGAGGTCCTCCACCACCTACTTTTGAGCACAACGTGCTCTCTTGATTTCCGAGGCTACAAGATCACCTAATTTATTTCCAGGCTACAATCACACCCAATCGATTTACGTCCTTTGATCACTCTTTTTTCTGTATCAGTTTTGAAGTATTGACTCGATAAAACTTGATCTTGTGATCTTTGATTACAAACGACCTAAAACTCTTAAGTGGCACTTGAATATTAGAGAGAGTTTGATGTAGAATTAAAAGAGAAGATTGATATAATTTCTCTGAATTCGGCAGAGCATTGTAAATGACTATTCATCAGTAGGATCGTATGGAGTGAAATATGTTGCTGTAAGTAAAAATCACACAATCGATTTACACTGGTTTGGACCACTGTCCTACGTCTAGTCCCAGACTCCCTTACGGTATTTCACTAACACAATCACCCTCACTTAACCCAGAGGAATAGGTTCACAATTACCCGAACAACCGAACGGGATTTCTTGCCTCAACCGCTGAAGAGGACTTTCTCAATACAAAATAGTTGATGACAGTATGTGTTCTTAATAACAAAAATATGTCAATATGAAGCACACCCTTCCTATAGCCTTTCCTTGATGATAGACGTGAAGCTTGTGAAAGATTATGGAAGATTATAATCTCAAGTAATTGAAAATAGTGTGCTTTTAGGAAATTACAGAGCACTGAATAAGATAGAAATAGTTATATTGAAATTCGGTGACTGATCACTTAATCAAGTCTCTATTTATAATATGTAAATAGTTACAACTGATCATGAAGAGATTTGATCAAGAGATATGGATTAGAAAGTTGTGACTTTTCATAATAGGTTGCAACTCCTTGTATCAGATGTCTATTTTGATTTGAAAAATAAAACAACAAGGAAATAGTGTATTTCATAGCAGATTCAGACATCTGAAAAATTCAAAACAGATGTCTGAATATTATGTAAATTTAATTAAGTTTGACTCAGCAAACAGACGTCTGTCTGATTTATTTCAGACGTCTGTTTTTTGGGCAAAACTTATTCCTTGCCTCTTTTCAGTGTGAAAAAAATGTGTGTATATATATAATATGTGTGTGCAATCATCAAAGAATACTTTAACATATAAATCTAAGACTTAACAGACTCTTACAACATATATAATCTTCATTTTGTATTCTTGAATCTGTTTGTCGAATATCTTCCTGCAAAACAGAGTTAGTCAAAATAATATATATGCTTATGTATAGTTGTCATAGTCAAAATGCTATACAGCGAGATTCAACATTCTCCCCCTTTTTGACTAATGACAACTATATAAGCTCCCCCTGTCAATATGCATATATCATTACCTGTTTCTCCCCCTTTGTCATTTGACAAAAAGGAATACTTATGCAAAAATTTAAGTATTTAAGCATTACACACAAACATACCATAGAAACATAATAGCCAGACATAACATAGCATAGCAAATACTAGAGTTTTGTGCTGAAATCGAGAGATAAGTACCAAAATATTACACAACACTTAATAATTTTGTAGGCAAAATACTTAAACCATTAAATTACTAATCATACTTTACTAATCTTCAGAAGTTGATGCCACAATAGTTGTTCCACCGTTTTTGGGAGAACCATGTTCAGGGGCACTATCGGGAACTTCTTCGGCCGAACTAGATGACTATTGAAATGGTGCCAGAGCATGAGCTTAGCTAGAAGAGGTCCCAGTGCAAGAAACTGCTTCCCAAATTTTTGTTTAAAAAGCCTTTGACGGAGTCAAAAAATTTGTTTGTTTGCTTTTCGAAATGTTTTAACTCTTTATGAATTTTTGATTGATTGCATGAAAGGGTAACTAAGGCTTGTTTTGAAGAAGTTTTGGGACATATGACTTGAATTTCTTCTTCTTCTTCCCTAAGTCGACGACGGTGAAAAGGCTCGGTTATAATTTCTTCTGGTTGTAATGCTACATGTTCAGTCCAAGTTGCAAGAGACATATACTCCAAAGTGGCGGGATTTGGACCAATATCGACAAGTTTCAAAGTCCTTGGACCATTTTCTTTTATGCTTAGCGAAGGAGTATTAGGTATGGTTTTCTCACAAGCGTTAAGGATTTGAGTAATATAAGCACCATAATGTAGAGTCTTATACTTTCGCTTATATGTGATATCTGTTCATTCATCCATGATGACCTTTGCCCAATTGATTTGCTTATTTGAGTATAGAGCATACAAGGCTTGGAAATTTCGTTCGTTGACTTTTTAGTAACTTCCTTTGCGAGGTTGAATGGTTCGGACTAGTATGCGATTTAGTAAGCATGCTTGTGGTCGGAGATGAGTGGAAATAAGTTCGTGCATTTTAATGAGATTATCATAAAGGAATATGTGTGATATCTTATCCCTTGTAGACATATCTACTTCTATTGTATCGATATCTAGTCCTTGCCAAGCACATTGCAAAATTTGTCATAATCGTTGCATTGAAAGAAGAACTCATTTTCCCCAAACCCAAGACCAAACGTAATCCTTTTTGACTTGAGGTTTAGTACGATCGAGGTTCAAATTTACCAAAAATAACTTCACTAGTAAAGGATAAATTTTGATATTATTTGTATTGTAATCAACTAGTGATTCGAAATGGAAGTGTCTAACGTATTGTTATAGCCTATCATTTGAGAAAGCATCAAATTTGATGAAAGCACCTTTGAAGAGATTGGAATCCCTCATTGCCTTATATCTTGCCTTGGTGACATCATCTCATAACCATTTTTGGATTAATTCTTCGGAAGGAGGATTTTATTCTTCGTCTCTTTTAGGTTTTCCTTGATTTTCCATGATTATGTGGTAAAAGGTGGAATATTTGAGGTGATTTCGAGAACTGGGCTAAGGCTTTTATAGGAGGTAAAAAGATGAGAAGGTGAAAAGTAAAATGATGAAGAGTTATGATGGTTGGTAAAGGATGTGTCCCCTTTAAAAAAACGCGCAGGTTTGTTTTCAGGCGTCTAAGATAATAAATAGACGTCTGTTTTTGGTTGAGCACTAACCTGCAAGCAAAAAGTTCATTTTTGGTTAAATTCAGACGTCTGTTTTGTTGTGGTCAGATGTCTATTTTTGGTAGTAGAGAATTATTAAACTGTTGTTCAGACATCTGAAATTTTTAGGCAGACGTCTGATTCTGATAAAATTTAAACCAACAAGAATTTAGTTTATTTTGTCCACTTTTCAGACGTCTGGTTTTTCTTAGTCAGACGTGAGACGACCCCAAACCCCGTACTGACGGTGGCAAGGGTAATCCTTGGAATATAACACATAAACAGATAATAGCAGAACAGAAATAAATAAATACACCAGATAATGAACAATAGAATATACTGGATAAAGGTAATCATCAGAGTTACACAGTATACAGGATCATACTAGTACAAATACAGTTCAGTTATACATAAATGTCTAAGACGGAAACAAACAAAATATGTACAATAGGAGCTGAACAGCATAAAAAGAGATAAATAATAGAATCCATCTTCAGCTCCAGCTATCCAGAAAGAGCCAGCTAAACCTGAATACAAGGCTTCCCGTGTAGAAAAAGGGGCACCCGAGTTTGAAAGTGAAACAAACTATGAGTCAGTCATGGGACTGGTATGAGAAATCTACTCAACACATTTGAAATATGGCCAATCACAGGACCACGCCACTTTCGTGGAACGGGTTTACTCAATTGGATTGCCAGTGTTTTAAAACAAATCATTCTTTTAAACATCGCTATGCTTTTTATAAAAATGAAGCCATTATAAGACTCAGTTCCCATCACACAATGCAACGCAAACCGGAGGATAGAGTTTTACCTTATAATGGCCAAAATATGATTGATACGACTAAAACAAAAGCATTTGATATTATTACTAGTGTTTATATGTTTCAAAAACAATTTGAATCATAACTATCAATCATAGGCGGCATGGGTACCATATATCATGTCGCCATATATATATACACAATCAAAACCGCACAGTCACGTATTTGGAAATTAGATTTCCGTCATGAACCAAGGCAAAAGATAGTCCTTACCGAATTCGAGACGCTCTAGCCCGCCCCTCAGGATCAGAACGCATCGACCCCTGGAGCGACAGGGCCGGTCCACAGATGTGGATTAAAATTCCTGAGCACTACGTTTCCCAGCCCTATGAGGCATAAGTGAGCCAACAAATGACTCCATCGGTCCAGGATCGACCGATATATCCGAGGCGCCTCGCTATCCATCATCCACATAAGTAAAATGTCAGGCCGTGTTAAAACACCGACACAACTCCTAGCTAGAAAGAAACGCATGCCCTCCCTGAGGTCCTTCTCCCGTTTCTGGTTCATACTGGGGTGTGAGGCTCCCGAATTCACGTTATACACAAAGCTACGCCACACAGGCGGTGCTTTGATCATCACCACAAGACTTTGCTTTTCAACAGAAGCCCTGATCATTTGCCACTTAGGCATGCCACACTAGCAATTCATGCCATGCGACTGATGTCCATCGATATACAACCTCTGAGCTCGTGCGTTTCAGAGAAGGGCGTTAAGGAAAAGAATAAATTCTCCACCGCCAAACAGATGTATATTTACTAGAGATCAATCAACACAGAATAAAATCCAATGTCAGACACACAGTCCATTTACAAGTCCGTTCTGGGTCTGAACGAAACCGGAGGCACTATATACCTCGCAAACCCATCGACCACCACATACGTCTGGACGATCACCACTCATTATCCATATTTCGGGATGCCTCCCAATCAGGACCTCGTTTACCATCCAAACGACGTGAAGATCTCCAGTCTTCGACGATCATCTTAATCTTCGATTTCTCATCGTCGATTCAGTTATTCAGAATGGGATAAACCCGGTCTTTCTGAGCAACTCGCGTATATAATAAACAAGTGCAACACTAACATACACACGCATCATTTCAATTCATTAGTCACTAACCGTCAATCAGTAAGAGAGCGATTTCCCAAATATTAACCCCGAAGGCCGAAACCAACATCAGATCAATACCCAAGAAACCATTCGACTTAGCCAACCTTCAGTTAACTTCTAAATTTCACATCCATATCATTTATAATATTTTATAACGATTTATCGCTATTTTTATTTATTTTAAAATAGCCAATTTATTCAAAACGACGCTACGGGCCATAACGCGGCCGTGGCGCTGTTTTTCTTCAGATTTGATTTACACATATCTGAAAATCAAACCGTTGGATCTTCACAAAATTTACATCATTAGAAAGATCTTTTCAAAACGAATCCAACGGTTCCAGTTTCGGGAAAATCCGACGGTCGGATCTCCCGATATAATCGTTTGAAGTTTCGATTTCAAAATACGAACTACAGCGTCGTTATTCGATTAAATATAATTATATATATATAAATATAATCGATTCTGGCGCTGTTTTTCTTCAGATTTGAATTAAACATTCCAGACAATCCAACCGTTGGATTTTTACAAAGTTGGTGCCGTTGGAAAGATATTTCCAAAGCGAACCCAGCGGTTGCGATTTCAGGAAAATCCGATGGTCGGATCTCCCGTACTAATCGTTTGAAATCACGGTTTCAAAATATGAACTGCAGCTTCGTTTTTTGATATATTTCAATTCCATTTATATATCTATATCGATTCTTCGATTTCAAAGCTATATTCTTTTCATACTTTTGATGAAAATTATATTTTTATCCATCTGTCTTCTATTTCAACACTTCACTATATTTAACAATTCATGTATATAATAAAAATGTGATTTTTAGTGTAAAACAATTCATTTCAAAACACTATTATTTTATATAGTTCATATAGGTAATAAAAATAGGATTTTTATTATAAAAAAATTTCTTTCAAAAGGAGATTATTTTATATAGTTCATATAGATGATAAAAATGTGATTTTTATATTTAAAACACGAACACCATTCAACACATGAATTTTAATTCAACGAATGAATATCGATTCAACAAATGAAGGTTTTCTATTCAACGAATAAATATAGTTTCAACAAATGAAAATAATTCAAACACATGAATATTATTCAAAATTTCGGCAGCATAACGGCAGGGTAGTTAAAACCGGGACCGTCCCTAGTACGGCTCCTCGCTCTACCTTAAAACCTCACGGTTTTTGACAATGGGGAATCATGCATCTAGTTCGCACGCAGGCGGCATGTATATTTATTTCATTTCCACAAACTAATCCTATGTGGTTTCAACCAAATATTTCTCAACCACAAATGGGTATTTTCAACCACAATCAATCAATATCAACCACAAACAATTCCAATCAACCAATCGCTATCAATCAATTTTCACACCAATCGCAACCAATAAATATCATCCATGGTTTGTGGACGAGGGGCGTATATATATATACATAGAAATTCACTTCTATTTCAATACATATATAATTTTTACAGCGCATATATAACTTATACATCGAACGTACAACTTATACAACGCTTATGGTGTACAACGCTTATATAACTCATACATCGACTATATAATTTATACATCGTCGTTTTCCATATTGTTTATAAAGTAGAAATCTCACATTGGGTTCCACTCCATCAAAAATAGCAGAAGGCTCAGAAAAATATGCGGTCTCTTCTAAAATGTAGAAGACGTCCACACGGTCACGATGTTTCCTGTTTCATCGAATTTCGTCAAGAAACGAAAAAGATATGATTTTTAAAAGTTCAAATGTAATAAAGGACTCACCTTTCACGATGGTTCAAAACTTGGTTTTGATCATTCGATCAAACGGTTGCGCGATAGGAGAATCGGCTCACACAGCATCGAAGAGCTTCGAACCAACTTCCCAGCGCCGGTGGTCTTGCTCAGTTCGGTGGCGCCATGAAGGCTCGGCGGCGCTCCAAAGTCACTGACTTTGAGGACTCGTATCTCCCTCCTCACTTGATGATAACTAACAAACCTTAGATGGATTTAAAGAGGAGACGAAGAGCTTTGAAATGAATCAAGAATCACTTGATTTCATTGTGAAACGGGGGAGAAATCGAAGAGAGAAGGTAGCGACCTGCCTTCCGTCGCGCGCAATACCAATCGGGGAGAGAGAAAAAAGATACTGGCCAATGAGATAATTTTTTTATATTTATAAATTTTTAATTTTCGAAAATACCCCCTTTCACACATGAACACCAATCCAAACCCAACGACTATCGTCCCTATCGTTTTACCCCCATTCCGAACACAATGGGATATGTTTTGTAGGCCCATTCGACTGTTTCAGTCAGTTTTCCTTCGAATTAAAATATAAAACATTCAATATTTGATTTGAACGTACATTTCAATTTGCCAGGGCCACAAACTGATTCGAAAAATTCCAGAAAAATAAATCTAGCTATGTTTTAACGATACGGTCCCAACAAAACTAGTTTCGTCGAATTCTGAGACCGTTTGCAAAAAGGCCCATTTCTGGTCGATCCAATTTAACTATAATTGACCAAAACACGTTTTCCTTTGCCACGCTCACATACTAGCTTGAAAAATTATGAAATTTGAAACCTAGCAATAACTTCACATCCCGGATCCAACAAAAGTGGTTTCGTCGAATTCCGAGGTCGTTTGCAAAATGGCCAATTGCACGGGCTATATAAATTCCATAGCGACCTTTCTGAAAATTCATTTGGCCATAACTTTTGCTTTCCGCTATGAAACTTTGATTTTTAAGATTCGTTAGAAAGGTATTCACTAACAGATTTAAATATTTTTGGTTTCACTCAAATCCGTTTTGTTTTGCACCCGGTACAGTCCGACAAAGTTTGAATTCAATTTTTGAAACTGCAGCGCCATTTCAGGCCTTGTTTATAATTAGAATTAATTATATTCGTTTTCAATCGTCGATTCAAACTCACTTTTCATTGCTATTATTTTAAATATTTACAATCCATTATTTTAGCCAATTTAAAAAAAATTAAATTGGTTCAGATTTTCCGGGTCGTTACAATCTCCCCCACTTAAAACTTTTCGTCCCCGAAAAGGAAAAAAGTCGAAAGTGGTTTGATTAATCAACTCTACGCTCCATCTGGCTTCCATTCTCCAACTTTTCAGTTTCTGAGAATTTTCAAATTCTTCAAAAATTTGGCAAACACCCGGAATTTTTGAAAAATTTCGCCATAACCTCCTTTGTACGGGGAGAGGTTTGGAAATTTATTGGGCCGTATTAGGTACCCAATAAATCCTAATAAGCATACACATATTTATAGTGATATATTATGGTGTTTACAGGGGAGCGTGTATTGATAATAACTCCAGAGAATAAATTCTCGTCACCCTGTCAAAGCCTGAGGGAGTGTGTATTTTAAATGCTCCAGAGGATAAATCCTCGTCACATCGTCCCGTGTGGGAAATAAATAGTCCTTGTGTCGTATCTAATAACTAGAGAGACGTGATTATTTTCAACTCCAGACCCGTGTGGGGTTTTTATTAATCTGGCAATTTTATCGTTATAATTTAAATAGTCCATATCAGTCATCAGTTCAACCTGTAAAATATAGTCATCGCCATACAAGCCTCTCACTCGTATGGTAAATCTTCCACCTCGTCACACAAGCTCCAAATGCTTATGTGGTATATGATGAAGTATGCCTATCTTCAGAAGTATGCCATGCAATGTAGTTCAAAATTAGTTGTTACTATCCTATGGCGACGTTTATTTTTACACACAGAATAACCAGCACTCTGCATCCAATGGCATTCACAGGAGTTGATATAATAATATTTCGCACCCAACTCATTAAGGTTTACCTATTTATCGGGCATGCAAATAAAATCTTTACTCAACAGCTATCCATTTACCTGTTCCAACATATATAATGCACATGTATATATTTCTATCTATTTTCTAATCAGTTCAATGTGTGATTTAAATGAATCAATTCTACCATTATTCTCTTATTGATTAAATTAACTATCGTTTCAATAATTTTAATTAATCTAATTTACTATCACACAACACAAACAACAATCAAATTGTTTTTAACTTTTCAAAAATATACTAATCAATTTCTATACTCTTTTAAAATCATTCAGACTAAAGAATTAAAAGTGCACATCTTTGGAAAGAAAACAGCAACAGAATAGAGAACTCATTGGTAATGCAAAGTATGGTAAATGTACCTTGCACCGGAGTCAATCAGAAATATCCACTCGGCATCTAGGATAGGCTTTCTGAATTCTCTCCTCAGTTTCCCAAGTACAATCTCGCGGATCTCCACTCCATTGCACTTTGACCAAGTGAACTTTCTTGTTCCTCAGCTATTTGGTTTCTTTGCCGATGATCTTGAGCGGTTCTCTTCTCACTGCTAGTTCTGGAGTAATTTCAATATCCTGCTGAGCTGCTTCTTCCACGATCAAGTATGGATCATGAACGTGCTTTCGAAGTTGAGATATATGAAATACATCATGAACTCCAGGCAACCAATCAGGTAGTTTAACCCTATAAGCGAGAGTTCCGATCCGTTCCAGAATAGGAAACGGACCAATGAATTTGGGCGCCAACTTTCCAGTCTTACCGAACCGGATAACTCCTCTCATCGGCGATACTTTCAAATATACATAGTCGCCAACAGCAAAGGATATATCTCTTCTTCTCCTATCGGCATAGCTCTTTTGTCGGCTTTGAGAGGCGAGTAATCGTTTCTTGATAAAATCGACTTTGTCGGCAGCTTCTCGGATCATATCAGGCCCTAACACAAGTCTATTACCGGGTTCGACCCAACAAGCAGGGGATCGACACGGTCTACCATACAGTGCTTCGAATGGTGACATTTTCAGGCTCGCCTGGTAGCTGTTGTTATATGAGAATTCAGCCAAATGTAGATGATCTTCCCATGATCCACTGAAATCTAGAACACAAGCCCGCAATAGATCTTCTAAAATACGATTCACCCTCTCAGTCTGACCATCTGTCTGAGGATGATAAGCGTGCTTAGATTCAGCTTTGTTCCCAGTTCTACTTGAAACGCCTCCCAGAATTTGCTAGTAAATATTGTATCTCTATCACTGACTATACTGAGCGGCACTCCATGTAGTCTAACAATTTCCTTGAAGTATATCTGCGCCAGACTCTGAGCAGTTCTGTTTGATCTGACAGGTATGAAATGGGCGGTCTTCGTGAAGCGATCTACGATCACCCAAATACTGTCATTTCCTTTTCTAGTTCTGGGCAAACCATCAATGAAGTCCATGGAAATATGTTCCCACTTCCAGCCTGGAACGTCTAGCGGTTGTAACAATCCAGCCAGTTTCTGTTGGTCGCTTTTGACTAGCTGGCAAGTAGGGCATCGGCTAACATATAAAGAAATGTCCCTCTTCATCGACTTCCACCAGAAAGTGCGTTTGATGTCATTATACATTTTGCTTACTCCCGGATGGATACTGAGTTTTGACTTGTGGCATTCATCCAGTACTTCCTTTCGGAGCTCAGCAATGTTAGGAACACAGATTCGACCTTTTAGCCTTAGAATCCCATCATTATCAACCTGAAAACTCGAGGGTTCGCCTTGTTGAATTATCTCTCTAATATTCTGAATGAATGATCATCCTTGTGAAGAGCAGATATTTTATCTATCAATGAAGTCGTGATAATAAAACTGGCGATCATTTCATTCTTTCGGCTTAACGCATCTGCCACGACATTGGCTTTCCCTGGAGTGTATATAATTTCAAAACCGTATGCTGCAAGAAACTCCAGCCAACGTTGTTGCCTCAGATTCAAGTCTTTCTGGGTGAACAGATACTTTAACGACTGGTGATCTGTAAACAGTTCAAATCTCTCACTCAGGAGATAGTGTCTCCAGATTTTCAAGGCGAATACTATAGCCAATAACTCAAGATCATGAGTGACATAGTTTTTCTCGTGCGGCTTCAGCTGACGGCTAGCATAAGCAATCACTTGACCTCTTTGCATTAACACTGCGCCAAGGCCTTCTCTAGAAGCATCAGTCCAGACTTTTAAATCCTGATTGCCATTGATGATGGTTAACACTGGAGCTGTCGTTAATCTTAACTTTAGCTCTTCAAAAGCCTCTTCACTTTCTGGAGTCCATTTGAATTTAGAGTGCTTCTTTGTAAGCTTCGTTAAGTGACCAGATATCTTCGAAAAGTTTTTAACGAACTTCCGGTAATAACTAGCCAATCCGAGAAAACTACGGACTTCAATAGGAGTACTGGACTGTTTCCAGTTTTGAATAGCTGTGATTTTACTTGGATCCACAGCAATTCCTTCTTTCGATACGACATGGCCCAGAAATTCCACTTCATCTTGCCAGAATATACATTTGGATAGTTTGGCTTTTAGTACATTCCTTCTGAGGATTTCCAGAACCTGTTCCAAATGCTTTTCATGCTCGGCCTTTGATTTAGAGAAGATTAGAATATCGTTAATAAAAACCAGAACAAATTTATTCAATACCCCTCTGAATACTCTATTCATCAGGTCGACGAAGTAAGTTGGAGCGTTACATAAGCCGAACGGCATTACTAACCACTCGTAGAATAAGTCGGGACCTCTAAATGCTGTCATTGGAACACACTCTTCGGAAATTCGAAGTTGATGGAAGCCTGTAGCTAGGTCCATCCTTGAGAATACTTGTGCTCCATTCAGACGATCCAATAAATCATCGATCCACGGCAATGGATATTTGTTCTTTATCGTCTGCTTGTTCAAATCTCGATAATCCACACATAGACGTAGAGTACCGTCAGATTTTGGGACAAACACCACTGCTGCTCCCCAATCAGAGAAACTAGGCCTGATCAAACCCTTCCATACGAGTTGTCGTGTTTGATTGTCTAATTCCTCTTTCTCTTTCAAGGACATTCTTCAAATAGTGTGGACTACCGGCCTTGCATTCGGAATTAAAGCAATTTTGAAATCAATTTCTCTCTGCGGAGGTAAGCGAACAACTTCTTCAAACACATCCGCATAGTTCTGGACGACAGGAATATCTTTTATGAGGTCGGGAATATTCTCTGTGACTTCAGGGATATTTTCTATTTGGGCTGGAGAAACATCCAAAGCTGCCCAGAAGTCCTTTCTATTTGAAGTCGGGCCATCACATGGTATGGTTATATAATTCCCCAATTGGGCCTTTGCCTTAACAACTCTCTCGGCGCATCCAACCTCTGCCTCATATCTGGTTAGCCAATCCAATCCCAAAATAAGATCGAATTCATTAAAATTCATGACGATAGAGATAGTAGGGAATTTATAGCAGGAAAAAGAGACAGGCACCCCACAAACCCAACTGAGATCGATGGAACCCCCAACTGGATTTCAGACAGTCATTGGTTCTTTGAGCTTCTTCAATTTCAAATCCAACTTCTTGACTGCACTCTTTGCAATAAAGCTTCGCGACGCGCCTGTATCAAACAGCACTTTAACTGGAATGTTCTTGACATTGAGCGTGCCTTCTAAAACATCAGACCTTTCCTGAGCAGACGAAGATGCAGGTACTTCTACCACCTCATTTACATGCACTGCTTTGGATTCTTTAAATTGCCTGCAGTCCTTTTCAAGATGACCAGTCTGATGGCATTGACAACATTTTCTATTCTCTAGGAACTTGTCCTTGGATTTAAATTTATCCTTTCTTCTTTTGTTCCAAGATTTACAACTTATCACCAAATGTCCTTGCCTATTGCAACTTGAGCATGTAGCAGTCACTACCGGGTCCTTGTCAGATTTAGCCCTTTTTCTCTTCGCACTGGGCTTCTTACTGACTTCTGACATCTTACTGGCCTCAGGAAGATCAGCTTCAGACTCAACTTTATTACAAGAACTGACTTCCTCTTCGTCGCGCAACATGCCTTTCTTATGGAGATCTTCATACTGATAAGCCATATAAATCATTTCTGAAAAAGGAAGCTTCACATGCCCCATTACTTTATTCTGGTATTTCCTTTGAAGCCCGTAAATAAATCTCAGATTCTTTCTCCTCGTATTCTGAATTAGATGGGGAGCAAAGTGAGAAAGTTCGTTGAATTTCTTATGATATTCTGGGATGGTCATATCTCCTTGTATCAAATAAGAAAATTCATCACATAGTCGCTCAGTCGCTTCGGGAGGAGTAAATCTTTCCAGGAAAATCACTTTGAATCTGTCCCAAGTGATATCACCTTCTGGATTATTCTCAATAACCAAATCCCACCAGAACAAAGCTTCATCTTTGAGTGCCCAAGATGCCAGTAATCTTTTCTGGTCATCCCTCAGCTTTAAACCGTCAAAGATCTTTTCAGCAGAACGAATCCAAGCCTGTGTCTTCATAATAGATTCTTCACCAGAAAACGGTATTCCACCCATATTTCGATACTTGATTACTAGGGCCTCAATATCCGCTTCTGCATTCCTTCTGTTTCTGACACTCATTTTCTAGTACTTCTGCAAATAGCAGATCAAGTGTCAGGTCACAGAAAAGATATTTTAAAACATAGAAACAAATACTTCAAATGTAAATGTGTCTATCGAGGTGTAATTTCATTCTGCTACTCATACTAGGATATTACTGATCCTATCTGTATAGAGTTACCATTCCTATAACACTACTGGTTCTATTTCTGACGAGTTCGTTGTATGTTATATTCCAGAACTAAGCATAACTAAAGCTCTGATACCAAATGAGACGACCCCAAACCACGTACTGACAGTGGCAAGGGTAATCCTTGGAATATAACACATAAACAGATAATAGCAGAACAGAAATAAATAAATACACCAGATAATGAACAATAGAATATACTGGATAAAGGTAATCATCAGTGTTACACAGTATACAGGATCATACTTAGTACAAATACCGTTAAGTTATACATAAATGTCTACGGCGGAAACAAACAAAATATGTACAATAGGAGCTGAACAGCATAAAAAGAGATAAATAATAGAATCCATCTTCAGCTCCAGCTATACAGAAAGAGCCAGCTAAACCTGAATACAAGGCTGCCCGTGTAGAAAAAGGGGCACCCGAGTTTGAAAGTGAAACATACTACGAGTCAGTCATGGGACTGGTATGAGAAATCTACTCAACACATTTGAAATATGGCCAATCACAGGACCACGCCACTTTCGTGGAACGGGTTTACTCCATTGGATTGCCAGTGCTTTAAAACAAATCATTCTTTTAAGCATCGCTATGCTTTTTATAAAAATGAAGCCATTATAAGACTCAGTTCCCATCACACAATGCAACGCAAACCGGAGGATAGAGTTTTACCTTATAATGGCCAAAATATGATTGATACGACTAAAACAAAAGCATTTGATATTATTACTAGTGTTTATATGTTTCAAAAACAATTTGAATCATAACTATCAATCATAAGCGGCATGGGTACCATATATCATGTCGCCATATATATATATATATATACAATCAAAACCGCACAGTCACGTATTTGGAAATTGGATTTCTGTCATGAACCAAGGCAAAAGATAGTCCTTACCGAATTCGAGACGCTCTAGCCCGCCCCTCAGGATCAGAACGCATCGACCCTTGGAGCGACATGGTCGGTCCACCGATGTGGATTACAATTCCTGAGCACTACGTTTCCCCGCCCTATGGGGTATAAGTGAGCCAACGAATGACTCCATCGGTCCCGGATCGACCGATATATCCGAGGCGCCTCGCTATCCATCATCCACATAAGTAAAATGTCAGGCCGTGTTAAAACACCGACACAACTCCTAGCTAGAAAGAAACGCATGCCCTCCCTGAGGTCCTTCTCTCGTTTCTGGTTCATACCGGGGTGTGAGGCTCGCGAATTCACGTTATACACAAAGCTACGCCACACAGGCGGTGCTTTGGTCATCACCACAAGACTTTGCTTTTCAACAGAAGCCCTGATCATTTGCCACTTAGGCATGCCACACTAGCAATTCATGCCATGCGACTGATGTCCATCGATATACAACCTCTGAGCTCGTGCGTTTCAGAGAAGGGCGTTAAGGAAAAGAATAAATTCTCCGCCGCCAAACAGATGTATATTTACTAGAGATCAATCAACACAGAATAAAATCCAATGTCAGACACACAGTCCATTTATAAGTCCGTTCTGGGTCTGAATGAAACCGGAGGCACTATATACCTCGCAAACCCATCGACCACCACGTACGTCTGGACGATCACCACTCATTATCCATATTTCGGGATGCCTCCCAATCAGGACCTCGGTTACCATCCAAACGAGGTGAAGATATCCAATCTTCGACCACCGTCTTCATCTTCGATTTCTCATCGTCGATTCAGTTATTCAGAATGGGATAAACCCGGTCTTTCTGAGCAACTCGCGTATATAATAAACAAGTGCAACACTAACATACACACGCATCATTTCAATTCATTAGTCACTAACCGTCAATCAGTAAGAGAGCGATTTCCCAAATATTAACCCCGAAGGCCGAAACCAACATCAGATCAATACCCAAGAAACCATTCGACTTAGCCAACCTTCAGTTAATTTCTAAATTTCACATCCATATCGTTTATAATATTTTATAACGATTTATCGCTATTTTTATTTATTTTAAAATAGCCAATTTATTCAAAACGACGCTTCAGGCCATAACGCGGCCGTGGCGCTGTTTTTCTTCAGATTTGATTTACACATATCTGAAAATCTAACCGTTGGATCTTCATAAAATTTACATCATTAGAAAGATCTTTTCAAAACGAATCCAACGGTTCCAGTTTCGAGAAAATCCGACGGTCGGATCTCCCGGTATAATCGTTTGAAGTTTCGATTTCAAAATACGAACTACAGCGTCGTTATTCGATTAAATATAATTATATTTATATATATATATATATATATAATCGATTCGGGCGCTGTTTTTCTTCAGATTTGAATTAAACATTCCAAACAATCCAACCGTTGGATTTTTACAAAGTTGGTGCCGTTGGAAAGATATTTCCAAAGCGAACCCAACGGTTGCGATTTCAGGAAAATCCGATGGTCGGATCTCCCGTACTAATAGTTTGAAATCACGGTTTCAAAATACGAACTGCAGCTTCGTTTTTCGATATATTTCAATTCCATTTGTATATCTATATCGATTCTTCGATTTCAAAGCTATATTCTTTTCATGCTTTTGATGAAAATTATATTTTTATCCAACTGTCTTCTATTTCAACACTTCACTATATTTAACAATTCATGTATATAACAAAATTGTGTTTTTTATTGTAAAACAATTCATTTCAAAACACTATTATTTTATATAGTTCATATAGGTAATAAAAATAGGATTTTTATTATAAAACAATTTCTTTCAAAAGGAGATTATTTTATATAGTTCATATAGATAATAAAAATGTGATTTTTATATTTAAAACACGAACACCATTCAACACATGAATTTTAATTCAACGAATGAATATCGATTCAACACATGAAGGTTTTCTATTCAACGAATAAATATAGTTTCAACAAATGAAAATAATTCAAACACATGAATATTATTCAAAATTTCGTCAGCATAACGGCAGGGTAGTTAAAACCGGGACCGTCCCTAGTACGGCTCCTCGCTCTACCTTAAAACCTCGCGGTTTTTGACATTGGGGAATCATGCATCTAGTTCGCACGCAGGCGGCATGTATATTTATTTCATTTCCACAAACTAATCCTATGTGGTTTCAATCAAATATTTCTCAACCACAAATAGGTATTTTCAACCACAATCAATCAATATCAACCACAAACAATTCCAATCAACCAATCGCTATCAATCAATTTTCACACCAATCACAACCAATAAATATCGTCCATGGTTTGTGGACGAGGGGCGTGTATATATATATATATATATATATATACATAGCAATTCACTTCTATTTCAATACATATATAATTGTTACAACGCATATATAACTTATACATCGAACGTAAAACTTATACAACGCTTATACAAGAGGTGTACAACGCTTATATAACTCACACATAGACTATATAATTTATACATCGTCGTTTTCCATATCGTTTATAAATTAGAAATCTCACATTGGGTTCCACTCCACCAAAAATAGCAGAAGGCTCAGAAAAATATGCGGTCTCCTCTAAAATGTAGAAGACGTCCACACGGTCACGATGTTTCCTGTTTCATCGAATTTCGTCAAGAAACGAAAAAGATATGATTTTTCAAAGTTCAAATGTAATAAAGGACCCACCTTTCACGATGGTTCAAAACTAGGTTTTGATCTTTCGATCAAACGGTTGCGCGATAGGAGAATCGGCTCACACAGCGTCGAAGAGCTTCGAACCACCTTCCCGGCGCCGGTGGTCTCGCTCAGTTTGGTGGCGCCATGAAGGCTCGGCGGCGCTCCAAAGTCACTGACTTTGAGGACTCGTATCTCCCTCCTCACTTGATGATAACTAACAAACCTTAGATGGATTTAAAGAGGAGACGAAGAGCTTTGAAATGAATCAAGAATCACTCGATTTCATTGTGAAACGGGGGAGAAATCGAAGAGAGAAGGTGGCGACCTGCCTTCCGTCGCGCGCAGTACCAATCGGGGAGAGAGAAAAAAGATACTGGCCAATGAGATAATTTTTTTATATTTATAAATTTTTGATTTTCGAAAATACCCCCTTTCACACACGAACACCAATCCAAACCCAACGACTGTCGTCCCTAGCGTTTTACCCCCATTCCGAACACAATGGGATATGTTTCGTAGGCCCATTCGACTGTTTCAGTTAGTTTTCCTTCAAATTAAAATATAAAACATTCAATATTTGATTTGAATGTACATTTCAATTTGCCAGGGCCACAAACTGATTCGAAAAATTCCAGAAAAATAAATCTGGCTATGTTTTGACGATACGGTCCCAAACAAACTAGTTTCGTTGAATTCTTAGACCGTTTGCAAAAAGGCCCATTTCTGGTCGATCCAATTTAACTATAATTGACCAAAACACGTTTTCCTTTGCCACGCTCACATACTAGCTTCAAAAATTATGAAATTTGAAACCTAGCAATAACTTCACATCCCGGATCCAACAAAAGTGGTTTCGTCGAATTCCGAGGTCGTTTGCAAAATGGCCAATTTCACGGGCTATATAAATTCCATAGCGACCTTTCTGAAAATTCATTTGGCCATAACTTTTGCTTTCCGCTATGAAAATTCGATTTTTCTAATTCGTTAGAAAGGTATTCACTAATAGATTTAAATATTTTTGGTTTCACTCAAATCCGTTTTGTCTTGCACCCGGTACAGTCCGACAAAGTTTGAATTCAATTTTTGAAACTGCAGCGCCATTTCAGGCCTTGTTTATAATTAGAATTAATTATATTTATTTTCAATCGTCGATTCAAACTCACTTTTCATTGCTATTAATTTAAATATTTATTTTAAATATTTACAATCCATTATTTTAGCCAATTTAAAAAAATTTAAATTGGTTCGGATTTTCCGGGTCGTTACAAGACGTCTGTTTCGAAGGTGAAAATTTATTCTCATTATAATCAGACGTCTGCTTGAATTAATTCAGATGTCTATTTATTAAAATTTCTGTAAAATTTAAAAAAAATTATATATTAATAGTGAATTGATAAGACAAAAAATAAATAATACTAATAATATTAAATGAGTGTTAATTCTTAAAAGGTGGAGCCTTTATCGGTGTTGAAAAGCATTTCCCTTCATTAGCTTTGTAATTCTTGTCCCAAGAGTTTGGACTATACGATGGTCGTTGAGGAGAGAAGGTATAGAACTTTGTTGTAGGATTGACCAGATCGTAGTCAGTTCGATATGATGATGAAGGATCAAAAGGATCTGGTGAAATTGGTAAAGGTGAAGAAACATCCTTCATTTTTGGCCCGTGGAATTTACAAATCATTTTCTCAAGAAGACTTAAATGAGTTGCGGTGACCTTCTGCTCAAAATATAGTTCTTTTTGGAGTGCTATTTGCTCTGTTTGATAGTGGTGAATTTCATCCACTGTCCTTTTCATTTCTGGTGAAGAGAATAGCGCTTTTTTTGCCTTCTTTGCTTCAGGAGTAAATCCTGTGTGATAGTATCCCCATCGGTATTGTGGTTCATTTCTAGGAGTTGGCATTGGAAATTGCCGAGTATCGGACGAACTATCCGTTGTGAAAGTAATATTAATCAAAGAATTTGAATTGTTGGAAGACATAATTGGTTGTTGAGCTTACTTAAGTTTATACTTTGTGCTTAGATTTGTAGTAAAAACATAGGTTTATACAGGAGAGATAAAAAGAAAACATGTGGTTAGTATTTCAGAAGTCTGTAACTAGAGAAATACCTAAGCATTGTGAGAAATTTTAGGAAATAGGCTAAATTTGGCTAGTAGATTAAAAAAATGCGAACTTGCCATAAAAATTAATTTAGTGTTATACAAAGCTATATATCTTTAACTTTTGTTATTCCTAATTCACATCTTAATTTAATAAAAGAATTTTCTAATAGCGGTTTAGTGAATATATCGACAATCTAATTTTCAGTTGAGATATATTCTAAATTTATAATATCTTTTTCTATGTTGTCACGTAGAAAATGATTTCTGATGTCTATATTTTTAGTTCCGGAGTGATTTATTGGATTTTTGGATAAATTTATTGTACTTGTATTATCATAGTATATTATTGATTTAGTTAATTGTACTCCAAGATCTTTTAGTGTTTGTTGCATATAGATTACTTGTGCACAAGATAAAGCAGCAGATATGTATTCTGCTTCACATGTAGAGAGTGATACACAATTATGTTTCTTACTAAACTAAGATACAAGTGATTTTCCAATGAAATGGCACGTACCACTTGTACTTTTTCTATCCATCCGGGATCCACCAAAATCAGCATCAATATAAGATACTAATTTGAAAGGACATCCTTTTGGATCAAAAAGACCTAAGTCCATAGTATTATTTATTAAGATATCTTAGAATCCATTTCACTGCTCTTAAATGTGACTCTTTCGGATCTGCTTGATATTGTGCACACAAACATACACTCATCATTATGTCAGGACGGCTTGCGGTTAAATTAAGTAATGAGCCAATCATACTTCTACATAGTTTTTTATTAGCACTTTTCTTTTTCGTCTTTTTCAAGATGAGCTGTAGTACTCATTAGAGTTGGATTTCCAGAAGTGTTGTCTAAATCAAAATGTTTAATTAGATTATTACAATATTTTTCTTGATAAATAAAAATACTATTTATTTAATTTGTAAACCAAGAAAGTACGATAATTCTCCCATATGGGACATTTCAAATTCATTTGTCATAATCATATAAGGTTCTTTACATAAATTTTCATTAATTGAATCGAAAATTATATCGTCGACATAAATTTGTACAATTAAAATATCTGTATTTGTATTTTTAGTAAATAATGTTTGATCTGCTTTTCCAATTCGAAAACCAGAATTTATTAAATAACTTTTAAGTCTTTCATACTAAGCACGAGGTGCTTGTTTTAGACCATATAAGGCTTTTTTTAGTTTATAAACATAATCTGGATATTTTTCATGTATAAATAACGGTGGTTGTTATACGTAAACATTTTCTTTAGTAAAACCATTTAAGAAAGCGCTTTTAACGTCCATTTGATATGGTTTGAAATTATGAAAACACGCATATGCTAAGAGAATGCGTATAGCTTCAAGTCTTGCTACAGGTGCGGAAGTTTCTTCATAATCGATACCTTCTTCTTGATTGTATCCTTGAGCTACTACTAATCTGGCTTTATTTCTTGTAATATTTCCAAGTTAATCAGCCTTGTTTTTATACACCCATTTTGTACCAATAACTGATTGATCGTTTGGTCGAGGTACTAACTCCCAGACATCATTACGTTCAAATTGATATAGTTCCTCTTGCATAGCTGTTATCCAATAGTCATCCGTAGAAGCTTCTTTTGGATTTTTGCGTTCAATATTTGAAAGAAATACTACATGACCCATTTGATTTAATTGACTTCTTGTTCGAATGTGTGAATAGATTTCGATAATAATGTTTTGTGCAGGACGGTCTCTTAAAATTCTGGGAGGTGATCTAATATGTTCTATGGAATTATTTTCAGTGTTTTCAAGACTAGTATTTTCAATGATTTCATCATCATATTTTCTCTTTATATTGTTATCAAAGTTTTCATCAAAATATATGTGTAAAGATTCTTCTATAACACTAGTGCACTTATTGAAAATACGATAAGCCTTACTACGTTATGAATATCCAACAAAAATTCCATGATCAACTTTTGCATCAAATTTTCCGAGGTGATCTTTACTGTTAAGAATAAAACATTTAGAACCAAAAACTTTAAAATAAAAAATGTTTGGTTTTCTTCCATTAAAAATTTCGTAAGGTGTATTTTTTGTCAGAGGACGAATAGAAATTTGATTTAATACATAACAAGCAGTTTCTACAGCTTCTGCCCAAAATTGTTATGGTAATGTACTTCCATTTAGTAAGGTTCTAGCACATTCCTGTAGAGTTCTATTCTTTATTTCTACAACTCCATTTGTTGTGGAGCTCTAGGAAAAGAAAAATTATGATTTATTCCTTTCTTTTTACAAAAATGTTCAGAAGATTCATTCTCGAATTCTCGACTGTGATCACTACGAATGTTTTGAACTATTAGACTTTAGAATTTTTAATCCTTTTGATTAAATCTTTAAAATGTCCAAAGTGTATCACTTTTATTTTTCATAAAAATAGTCCATGTATATCTTGAAAAATCATTAATTATTACAAATACACACCGATTGTGAATTAACGATTGAACTTGAGTAGGACCAAATACATCCATATGTAATAGTTCTAACGGTTGTAAAGTTGAAATAACCTTTATTATTTAAAAGAGGATTTTGTTAATTTACCTATTTGACAATTTCACATAGATTTTTTTACTTTAAAATTTATTTTAGGTAGACCTTTTACTAACTCATTTTTAGAAAGTCTTTGAAACAACCCGCAAATCCGTACCCTTTGGATCGACTAATAACACCACACGTCCAACCCAAATTGCACAGAAATACTAATCATTATTAGAAAGAAGTTAGAGGATGAGAAATAGAAAGAAAGAAATATTAGAATAGAAGAAAAACGAAGATCACAAACTCACAGTTGAACGAAGAAAATACATTAGATAACATAAACTTTGAAACACAAATAGTAACTTTATATACATACCATTATCAAAGCACAACGGTTATCCCTGGAACAGTTATAAACACCTGTTTCCAGATACAACATAATATACAGCGGAAAATATGATAGTCTATAGCTAACTGGTGAAGCCTCCTGCATCGAGCTCCTCCAAGTGAATCTGAAAAATCCTGACTACTTGACTGCCCGTACAAATTTGGGCACCCAAGAGTTTAGGGAAAAACAAACAAAATAAACTCTGAGCCAGTCATGGGACTGGTGTGAGTAAATTCCAACCATTGGTTTAACTTTCAAAATCCTTTCGAAAGAATTGATAATCGTAAGACCGATCCACACATAAACACGGATGGTTTTTACCTTACGATAACCAAAATATTTTTGATATCAAATCCAATGATATTATAATAATGTCTACATCAAATAAATAGAATCAAGCGGAACGCTTGCATCTCACGCTCCATATAATAATATAAAATCGAAAACCATAGGTCGCTTATTGGAGATTTGATTTCCAACATGACAAGGTATGGGACCACCTTCCGATAGTGTATCTCTAGAGGCAAATACACTGGGTTCAACAAGAACGTCTTGCAACCCGGCCCTCACATGACCGACCACTCATTTCATTAGAGTGTATCGAATGTATATCACCAACGGTCGGGATCAACAACCGTTTCCCGAAAGGGACAGCATCGATAGATTAAAGAAGCAATTGGAATTTCTCTAGATAGGTGATTATACATCCTAATGGGGGCGACCCACTTAGCCATGCTGCCTGCCCGATTTTTGTCAATTCCGGGTTGTGAGGCTTGAGGTATTTACGTATCTTTTAGAACACCTGACCACTTATTCACTTTGAATGCCACATCGTCATACCCGCCAAATCACAAATTGATTTCCCCAAAAATACCACGGGTATAAAGCTAAGAGAAACGAATTCCTCCGCCACCAAACGTAAGTACGTTTGAAGAGATCAACTTACGTGATCCGTTAGATATACTCTGTCAGACAATCGTCCATTCACGTTTGTCCTGGGACTAGACAAACCGAAGGCACTATCCCCTAAACAGGATAGCCCTTGCATAACTCCACCTTCAATCATATTTGATCGCGACGCTAACGCCCATACAGAGTGGTTTCCAGATAATGAATCTGATCCCGGTCTCTCCGTATTGACGATGGAAAAATGGTTAAAATTTCGATAGTCGGTGATTTAACTATCAAAGAAAAATAAGTGTGCAACCAACGATCTTATTTCCAAGAACGAATTCGATCGATCAATCATCCATCAACATTTGGCCCTTTTTAAATCAATTTCTTATTATATTTCATTTACAATTCTCATTTCCTATCTTTCATATTCTTTTGAAGCTCGATTTCCCCTCTCGATTCTTTGAAAAACATTTTCAATACTACAATTCCTTTATTCAAGAAAATATCTCTTATTCCAGTTAGAAAACATTTCTAAATATTCACGAATCCTTATTTTCTATATTCAGAAAATATACATTATTAATATCAAAAAATATTTCCATATTCCATTTCTTAATTCCTCGTTAACCACTTCATTTCATTTTAACAACAGCGTTACAATCGTTGTTTCCCAATATTTGATTTATAAAACATTTCTTTAAACAACAGCGTTACAATTGCTATTTAGAATTTTAGAACACTTATTATAACAATAGCGTTAAAATCGCTGTTAAAACAGTTATTATAACGGCAGCGTTAAAATTTCTATTTAGATTTACCAAAACATATATTATAACGGCAGCGTTTAAAATTGCTATTTAAAAATATTTGGTTTATCAAAATGCAACTTGTATTTATTTATTTATTTAAATAAATCAATAAGTAAATAAATAAAGAATTATTAAATTTGATTCCAATGGAAAGTAAACTAACTACTTCCCTAAATTCAAGATAATCCAATTTCAAAAAATAACTCTCTTTCGAATAATCTATAGTCAATTTATATACTGAACTTTACCATTTGAGGTAGATTCAAATTCTTAATTCACATTTGAATTCATCGTTTCCAAGTCACTACCAGATTCCTTTATAGACCCTCCAGTACACGAAACGTATCACACTTTATTTTATAAACTAAACTCATTGTTTCCCTTTTAAAACGATTATCCATTTCCTTTTCATTTAATTTCAAATCTGGATTTCATACTTCCAATCTAAATTCCTTTATAGATATTTCATTCGCAAAATATTTCCTTTAAACCATTATTTACCTAAATCTTGAATAAATTTCTTTTATATATAAACAAATCAGTTTGATTTTAATACTAAAAATAATATTTTAAACCCAACTTCTATTTAGTGTCTATTCAGAATAATTCATATAAGTCTCATTTCCTTTTATTTAATCATTTAAAATCTCTTTCAACATTTCCTTAATAATTTCTAAGTTTACATCTCATTTCAAATATTGGCTTCAAAACCCATTTCCATTTCGCTATATAAATTCAATGTATCCAATGATAAATAATTCAATTCATATATATTCTCATTCATAAACAAATTCTTGATTCATTCATTCGAACAGGTTTTCTATTTTCAACTCTATTCAAAATTTAGATTTCTATTTTTGAAAATAAAATTTCTTTTTAACACTCAAATTTCCTTTTCTATATTTGAAAATATTTTTCGGTAGTTAAATACCAAAATTCTAGATCAGGGTAGCTCAACCACAACAAAGTCAATCACTGACTATATATATCGCACCACACATCAAAATCAAGGAAAACTGTAATATAAATATTGAGGAACCTAGTTGGGTCCCTCCAACCTGTTTCCCTGCATCCACAGATGTTAATCCTCATCAATAATATTATTTCACATCAATATGAAATATAAAACAAATAATCGATCAATGATGTAATCATATCAACCAATTTTATCAACTAAGCAACCATCACGCAGTATAAAATAATTTAAAAAAAACTCGTTTATATAAAAATATAAACAAAGCAGAGTTAGTGAGTTTACTCACATTGTTCCGCAGTTGACTGTTCTGCTTTTATTTCATCTTAAAATCAACCAATGTACGATTTCCTTCGAAATTCCAGTATCCTTATTTTCTGCCATAATAGTTCCACAATGTTGCTCTTGCTCCTATGATTTCAACGTAACTTCTTTCGCTTGATTCTAATCATGGTTGAATAAATTATACTCATTACAATTCCAAACGGATTAAAATAAAATAAATAGGTTTAGATAAATTTCAATGATTAACTTATACCGTTAATTAATGTTCCTTAAGCATGCTCTAATCATGTTGTTTTCAACTTGCAGGTCACGACCCCTGCTTCCTTTTTTTCCAGGTAAAAAAAAACTTTCACCTTAACCTTCGGCACAACAACTGAACCCTTCCTCAAATCCAAAGAACACTACAAATGAGAACCCCAACTGAAAATCATCTGTTGCCAGTAACTATTTCAATTCGGTCGTCACATACATGCTGCGTTCAACAACAATATTTTTGGCATTATATGGACATCAAAATAACCTTTCTTCCTTGCTGAAACTGAATTCAAACCAACGACTTACCTTTACCATGCCTGTTAATCTCCTCCTTAAAAATATGGCCCTCCTTCCTCATTCAATTATACAGCCGATGCTCCCATTTACCCCAGGTCCCCACGCATCCAATTCTACCACAAATGAAAATCCACTTCACCAGATTCAACCCCTCCACGCACTCCATTATGTTAAACCAACGCTAATACTCTTCCATCCCAGGCATCAAAGTCTAGAAAACCCAACTTCCTCTTATTACTGCACCACCGCCAAGCATCTGAGAGTTGACCAGACCCTTTCTCCAGCTTCGCCAGATCGAGGTACACCACCAGACAATTCCGGTCATCTCCCCATCGCGATTTCCCACTTCGGCAATCAAAAGGAAAAAAATGAACTTCCACAACTCTCCTCGACTATACACCACCAACAACGTAGTACACCGGAGCCACCGCGAATGCATCGCCACCATCAACTCATGCTATCACCGCTCCAGTCGAATGTCATAGCTTTGTTGTTGCATGATGACCTCGTGAAAGATGATCGAGCTTAGTGAAATTCATAGGGAAAGAAGCCCTTGTTTCAAGGAGATCCACGAATCCGAGTTTGAGTTTTCGAGTGGACTGTCGGATTTTACTAAATTTGTTGAAGAAAATTGATTTTGCTGTAGGAAAGAGACGGAATAAAAATTTTGGGATTTTAGGAATTTTACGGTAGTAAAGGGGTTGTGGGGTTTATATAGACTTGGGTACCTTGCAACGCACGGCTTTGGATGGATTGGTAATCACAGTTTCTTCATTTCCTTGCTACACACGGGTTCGAAACTTGCTGACACAGTTTTGAGAAACTTGGAAAGCACGGATTTACTTTATTATTATTTGTTCTTGGCATGCTGTTGAATGAAATTAAAGTTTGGTACATTTTTTTACATGGTTTTGATACTGTTTACTTTACAAGGTCAACACGTGAATTTGGCTTATATATATATATGATGATACTCTTTGGGAACATTAATTAGTTCAATTATATGTGTGAAAGTCATGAAGAGGTAAGGTAAATGTGAAATTGAGGCGACCTGAACAAGTAAGCTTTAAACGTTTTAAAATATGTGTTTATTTAAAGTTTTGTAAAAATGAAGTTTAACGGTACCTCGTCACACAAAACACTATCCATGTACGAGATGCTATGGACAAAAATAAAAATACTATCGTGTCAAGCGATGTTCCATGATCCCAAAAATATAATAATACTGGTAGTTTAGCTTATATTATGAAATCCCAAAATATTAATATACGGTGCAAAATACTCCAAATAAAAAGTTGTGCATTAATTAATTAAAAATTACAGTAAATTCTAAAAATTAAATTATAACTACGCCTCAATAGGATCTTGTCCAAATTCATAACCAATCTCTGGTTATATTAACCAAACCGTTATGATCCATAAACGATTCTACAACGACTATTTCTAAATTTGATTTGGACATAACTTATTATTCCCGTTATGAAATCTGGATTTTTCACATTCGCTGGAAAGATATTTTCAAACAGATTCAAATATTTCTTGTTTCGCTAAAATCCAATATATTTTGAATCATGTACATTCATTTGAAATTTTAAATCGAATATTCAAACTACCGCGCTATTTTAAACTCGTTTTAAATTATATTATAAATTATACGTTTTAAATAATGTTTAATTTAATAAATCCCATAAAATTTCCATTTATACAACATTTAAAATAATTTAAATGTACAAAACTAAATGGCTAAAATTCCGGGTCGTTACATTCCTTCCCCCTTAAAAATAATTTCGTCCTCGAAATTGCTAAGCAGTAGAGGTGCTATAACTCTAACTCCTCACAACCTACTTGGTTGAAATCCCATATCTTTTATATCCACATCTAGTTCTAATACATTAGTCAACTTCTTGATTAGTTCATTTCTATTCCACCCATTCAATTTGATTTGCATTTCACTAATCAAACCATTTACTTAGTTTGAGTTTTAATTTCAATTCATAATTTAATTCCAAACAACACTATCCAATATATGTTCAACTTGTTTATATCGAATTCACTTAAAAGTTCAAATCTCAACATTTCTCTCTACTTAATTTCATTCGAGATTATCTCCATCCAATCTTATTTCCATTTAACTTAAATTAAATTCCAATCCAATACAATTTTGCATTCAATCCCAAATTTCTTGCATATTGGGTTTAAAAATGTTTTATTTACTTTCAAGGGTTCACACAATTTTGTATGCTTCAATGTATGTCCAATGATAACCCAGTTCATATCATTTTCTTATAAACCATTTATCGGGCCAAGTTTTCCATCTAATTTCAAATAGATTCCATTTCAATGGATTTCGAACAAATTTTGTTTTCTTTAGGGTCGTCCCACTCCATTTAACTAAACTTTAGTTAAATTTAATCCATTCGATTTTACTTCCACCTTTTTAATCTATTTAACTTATATTAAATTCAGAATTCGAATTCCCAAGGTTTATTTCAAATTAGTTTGAAATCATATAACTATACACATATATTTAAAATCTTTTTGCAAATTCAAAACACATGGATTTTATAGAAATAACTTGTTCTTTTCAAACCAAATTCCAATCAAAGAATTTTCATGGTAGCAATCCACCACTCAGAAACTTGAAAATGAATACCGATAATGTCGCGACCCATTATCTGAATTATTTTCTCGCCACTAAAGTGATTTCAATGCTTAATCATTTTCAAAATTTATTTAAAACAATTTCTACTGAAAAATCCTTCAAAGTAATGTTATATTACTTTAAAAATACTTCAAAAAATACTTTTAATCTCCCGGAATTTGAATTCCCATTCTGGTTTGAACTAAATCTTGGCTTATCTCTTTTGTATACATTATCCGTATACAAATTACATAACCATTTCAATATTTCACAATTCCATTGGATTGTAATAACAATCAACACATTCAATAATTTCAGAAAATTATCCCTTTTGTATCAAAAATATCTGTTGGGCAAAATTATAACACTTACCCACCTTAAAATTATACTTTGTCAAATTGTTCTATTCGAGCGTTTAGAAACACCTATCGATACAGTTGTACATTCTGTATCGACTAGAATTCATAAAACACTCAACAAACCAGCCAACACAATATAAAACAAATTTATATCAAATCTACAAATACGCGCTCATACAAATACACTCAAACTCAACCTAGTGTGTTACTAACCCCATCTCTATTGAGTTATGCCACAGAGCCAAGGTTATCACTCAACCTTCAGCTCTGATACCAAATGAAACGACCCGCAAATCCGTACCCTTTAGATCGACTAATAACACCACACGTCCAACTCAAATTGCACAGAAATACGAATCATTATTAGAAAGAAGTTAGAGGATGAGAAATAGAAAGAAAGAAATATTAGAATAGAAGAAAAACGAAGATCATAAACTCACAGCGGAACGAAGAAAATATATTAGATAACATAAACTTTGAAACACAAATAGTAACTTTATGTACATACCATTATCAGAGCACAACGGTTATCCCTGGAATAGTTATAAACACCAGTTTCTAGATACAACATAGTACACAGTGGAAAATATGATAGTCTATAGCTAACTGGTGAAGCCTCCTGCTTCGAGCTCCTCCAAGTGAATCTGAAAAATCCCGACCACTTGACTGCCCGTACAAATTTGGGCACCTAAGAGTTTAGGGAAAAACAAACAAAATAAACTCTGGGTCAGTCATGAGACTGGTGTGAGTAAATTCCAACCATTGGTTTAACTTTCAAAATCCTTTTGAAAGAATTGATAATCGTAAGACCGATCCACACATAAACACGGATGGTTTTTACCTTACGATAATCAAAATATTTTTGATATCAAATCCAGTGATATTATAATAATGTCTACATCAAATAAATAGAATCTAGCGGAACGCTTGCATCTCACGCTCCATATAATAATATAAAATCGAAAATCGCAGGTCGCTTATTGGATATTTGATTTCCAACATGACAAGGTATGGGACCACCTGCCGATAGTGTATCTCTAGAGGCGAATACACTGGGTTCAACAGGAACGTTGTAACAACCCGTGTTTTTATAACGTGTAATAACCATAAATCAAGGAAGAATTAATTTTTAAAATAAGAATCAAGGGAAACGGGTTGCGCCATTGCGTTCGTCTCGAAATTCTACTTGGAAATGAGTCCGAGTTTTCGAAAATCGGAGTCCGTATGACCAAGTTATGACCTTTCAAAGTTTTCAGAAGTTTTCAAGTTCAAAATAGCTCAGTTCGAATTCAAAATTCGAAATTCAAACCTCAAAATGGACTGGGCGGGAAATTTCCCGCCTAGGACCAGGTCGACCTGGGGGTCGACTATGTAGTCGACTACCCAGGACCAGGTCGACCATAGTGTCGACCTAGGGGTCGACCTGGTGGCCGAGTCAACTTCTGAAGCTGGATTCATTTTGATGTTCTTGGTCTCATTTTTGTCCACATTCATTGACCTGACCCTATAAATACAGCCCATAACACTAGTCTCTCTACACAAAATTCTTTCTGACCTTATGCTGCTCTAATTCTGGTTGTAAAGTTAGAGAGACTACTTCTTCTACGTCGAAGCTACGCTGCTGATTTAGGGATTTCTATTAGGACTTGACTAAGCATATAAAGATTCAACATTGACTATCTTTTTCTAATTCTCGAACCATGATCTGTAAGCCCCAGTTATTTTCATATTTAAACTGTAAATGTAATATGAATATGTTGTAAACTGAAATTGGTCCTATGTATGATGACTGTTTTACATCCATTCTTCATCTTGGATCTTGACTCTTGGATATTACTATGACATTGATTTGGGGCCTATTCATGTTGTAAATCAAAAAGAGAAACCCCTCATATTATCATGTTGAATCTGCTATTAGTCACAAGTTTATGACTATCACTTTATGTCAATCGTTACCATGACTATACTATCACCTTATGTCAATCGTTACCATGACTGTACTATCACCTTATGACAACTGTTATCTTGACTAGTACCATATTTTGCTACATTTGGGATCTTTATGTTTGAGGCCAATATTCCATATGCCAGTAATGTTTTAATCTTTTATTTCAAGTCATACCATGCTATGCTAGTAATCACTTTTGCCACCTTATACCCGTTCCTTTTTATGTTTTTCCCTAATTAGATTTATTTGTATCGATTCGAGCTTACGTGCGATGGGAATACGGTTTGGGTAGACTAGGTAAAACATAAATTAGTTTAAACTTGAACATGAACGTTGTTATGACTTGAACCTGAATATGGACATGAACTTGACACGAAACATGACCTGATAACTTGACATGAATCTAGACATGAAAACTTGAACGTGGGCATGACAATTAGATAACTTGAAAATGGCCAACTCGAGGTTGGGTTGAGTTTGCAGTGTAAATCTGCCCGGAATCGCCCGGCAAATCCAGTGGCTGCAAACAATAGGATCCAATGTGGGTAGTTGGTCATATCGCACGTAAAACCCGAGGTTGGACTATGTTGTGGTGTAAATCTGCCTGGAATCGCCCGGCAAATCTAGTAACCACAACAGTTAGTCTAATGTGAGAGGTTGGCGTGCACTAATGAATTAAGGCCACATGATAGGGTTAAGTCATGAACCACTTGAATATACTTAACCAACTTGACACGATGATTTGATAGGGTTAAGTCATGAACCGCTTGAACACACTTAACCAACTTGATACATGATTTGGATAGGGTTAAGTCACGAATTTGAATGACAACACTTAACCCATTAGAAACCCTAGTTACGCGGTCCTTTTCAGCAGTAACGCACTTAGATGTATCACGATACCGTGGGACTAGGCAGGATGGGGCACGATTACTGGGCTGATTGTAAGCGACCAGAACGACGGCTGAGTAGGTGCACCATTGTAGGTTCAGGCGGGCTATGGTCGTGCACGTAGTCCGAAGTTGAAAAAGTAGGCATTGGGCACCCGTAGATTTACACTGTGTGTGCTTGATTCGTGTCGGTGGTTGGCACCATAGGACTTGATACACCCTATGGTGGACCTAACACAGGTAACTACATTTCAGGATAGGGTCGTATGACACAGACACATGACGAGCTAGCACTTGTAGGGAGCCGATCGATTAGTGTACCGTAGGACCCCGTAATGGGTCACTTCATGATACTGGGCCAAGGGATCATTTCATGATTAATACTTGACATGGGTTAGAAAACTAGTACAGATGGTGCAGCGAACCTTGAACATGCGATGCTAGACTTGACTTATCTTGTTATCTTAATTATCCTGCCAGTTCTGTTATTACCCTTATGTTTAATTCCAGTTTTCACATATCATGTTACCTTTACTAGTTTTCATACTGAAAGTCACTAGGGCTTACCAGTCTTTATGACTGACCCTTTTTCTTTTGCCTCTTTTTCTTTCGTTCCCCCCCCCCCCAGGTTCTCAGGGAGGAAACACTAGCTCTTAGCTTGGATTTGGCTTACTTTCTGACAGCTCATGTACGGTTTGGTCTTGAGCTATGCTATGGCTGCTTCTGCTATTTAGAGGGAATATTTTACTTTTGGTTATCTTAAGTTTATGCTTCTTTGGAACTTGATGTAACGGAATAATTTGTATCTTGGATATATGAGGTTTTTGACTCTTTCTTGAAAGTTATAAAAAGTTGGTTTTTTTAATTTCTACCGCTGCTTTATTTATGTTCTGCCTTGTGATATCTCTGTGCATGTTTACCTAGATAATACTCCACCAAAACTAGTGCATTCCCTTTGTGAGTGACCCTAGCGGAGGTGGGGTGTTACATTTGGTATCAGAGCAGAAGGTTACCATGCTGGGCAAAAGTTTTTTAAAAAAAAACCTTCTGAAACTATTTTCAAAACCATTTATAAAGAATCATTTTTCAAAAAAAGTTCTATGTTTAAAAAGGCTATTCCCCAAAAAGCCATTAGCACTTCCCTTTGTTTCCTCGTTTGAATCTTTTTCTTTTCGTTTTTCAGCATGGCTGATCTTAACCTGCCTGAGGGAATACCCGTGCCTGGATGGTTCCGAAGGTACTTAGAAGCCAGGGCCAACGACGTGGGCACGACAGACATCCCTCCTCCTCCTCCCCCAGTGGCCGCGGTTCCTCCTCCTCCTGGTACCGCCTTTGCCAAAATATGCAAAGACTTTAAAGCAATGAGCGGTAAGAACTTCGTTGGAACTGAAACCTTTGTTGAGGCACGAAACTGGCTAAAGGAGACAGAAGATTTGTTCATTATCTTTGATATGGAGTACCATAGGAAAGTTCAGTTGGCAGCATGGTTGTTGAAAGAGGAAGCTGCATTTTGGTGGGAAGTCACCAGCGCTACCAGGCCAGTTGAGACTTGGGCAGACTTTAGAGAGAGGTTTGGGCTTAAATTCTTATCGTCAGCAGAAGATAACCTTCAGATGAAAAGGTTCCTAGCACTCAAGCAAGGGGACATGTTTGTTAGGGAGTACGTGAATAAGTTTAATCAGCTTGCTCGGTTCGGTCTGGATTTGGTCAACACAGCCCAGAAAAAGGCTGTACGCTTTGCTCGAGGATTGAACGAGCCACTACACAGTTTGGCCCTAACTCATATACCCATGGGGGAGACCTTTGAAAGCTTGGTGGATATGGCCCTACTTCATGAGGAAGACAAAAATAGCAAGAAGTAGGTTAAGCCTAACGAGACTCAGCTGACTTCAAGAAGGGGAACAACAAGAATAACAAGAATAACAAGAGCAACAACAAACCACGTGAGACGAGGAAGTGCAACTTTTGTGGTATTACGGGACATCTAGCTAAAGACTGTGGAAAAGGAAGAGAAAGTTGGGTGAATGCTTTCATTGTGGAGATACTGGACATATCAGCAAGGATTGCCCTAAGAAGCAAGGGCAGGGGCGAGGGCAGACCCAGCGAGCAGGACCTTCTGGAGGGCAGTTGCATGCTCTCAACACCACTCCAGCTCTTGACTGAGGTAGTAATATTTCCGTAGAAAGCCTTGTTTACATTTCTGACTTTCCTGTTCGAACCTTATTTGACTCTGGCGCATCGCATACTTTTATTTCTTCTGATATTGTTGAAAATCTGCACCTAAGTACTAGTCTGGTTGAGGATCCCGTTATAGTTCCAAATCCAATTGGGGGCTCCGCCCATTTATCTATGATGTGTGTGGATTTGAGGATCTCTATCTTAAGCGTAGAATTCACGTGTAATGCTTATGTTCTCGGATTTATGGGATACGGTTTGATCCTAGGAATGGATTGGTTGTCCGATTATGGAGCCATTCTTGATTGTGAACGAAGGGTAGTGAGGCTCATGACTCGCCTCGGCAATACCCTTGAAATCTCTTGTAACCCTAAGGGTCCGGTCATGTTGTGTTATCTTGAATCCCTTGACTCGTCCGACAATAATTTGCAATCTGTAAGAGTGGTCCGAGAATATCCAGATGTCTTTGATGAACTGAGGGGGTTACCTCCTAAACGCGAGATAGACTTCCGAATTTATCTTGTTGATAACGCCAAGCCAGTTTCATTGCCGGTTAGGCACATGGCCCCGTGAGAAAGAAGAGAGCTCAGTAAACAAGTTAATGAGTTGCTTGAGAAAAATTTCATACGACGAAGCATTTCTGAATGGGGTGCTCCGGTGGTATTCGCTGCTAAGGCGGATGGATCGCTTCGTCTGTGCGTAGATTATCGTGAATTAAACAAGCTGACAAAGAAGAATAGGCACCTACTACCAAGAATCAACGATTTGTTTGACCAGTTTGTGGGAGCATCTGTTTTCTCTCAACTCGATCTAGCCACAGGATTCCATCAGCTTAGAGTGGCTGAGGATAGCATTGACAAAACTGCGTTTAGGACTCCAGATGGGTTCTTCGAATGGCTCGTCATGCCGTTTGGGTTAACGAATGCACCCGCGTACTTTGTAGATTTGATGGGTAGGGTGTTTTGGGAGTTCCTTAACAAGTTTGTGGTAGTTTTCGTGGATGATATTTTGATCTTCTCAAAAGATGAAGAAGAGCATGCTAGACATCTCAAGGAAGTCATGGAAACGCTTAGAGCACACCAGTTAAAGGCTAAGTTCTCCAAATGCCATTTTTGGAGGAAGGAAGTTCGGTTCCTTGGACATGTAGTTTCTAAGCAAGGCATATCCGTGGACCCCGCAAAGGTAGTTGCGGTACAGGACTGGAAAATTCCTAAGAATGCAACGGAGGTGAGGAACTTTCTCGGTTTGGCAGGCTACTACAGGAAGTTCATTAAGGACTTCGCTAAGATTTCAGCCCCTTTTACTAAGTTAACAAAGAAGAACCTAGCTTTTACATGGGACATAGAATGTGACGCTGCTTTTCAGAGACTCAAGAGAGCCCTCACCACAGCTCCAGTTTTGGCATTACCCGATGGAGGTAAGATGTTTACCGTGTACACAAATGCGTGCGGCACGGGGTTAGGCGATGTCCTAATGCAAGAAGGAAGAGTAATATGCTATGGGGGCAGACAACTTAAAGTTCATGAGAGAAACTATCCCACGCATGACTTGGAGTTGGCCGCGATTGTTTTTGCACTTAAAGCTTGGCGCCATTATCTTCTAGGGGAGAGGTTCGAGCTGTATACCGACCACAAATCGCTTAAGTACCTCTTCTCACAGAAAGATTTGAATCTGAGACAACAACGGTGGATGGAGTTCTTGGCATCATATGACTTCGATATAGCTTATACCCCTGGCAAGGGTAATGTGGTGGCGGACGCGCTAAGCAGAAAAACGTTGACTTTGAGCCCCTTGTTTGTTTAAATTAAAAGCCTTGAGTTTATAGCAACCTTTGATTTTACACCTGATGTTGAGTCATTGATTGCTACGTTAGCATCTCTTGAGTTAAGACCTACACTTCTAGATCAAGTAGGGACTTCACAGAAGGAAGACCCACAGATAGTCAAAATCATGGACAAGCTGATTAGGGGTGAGACGTCAACTCACCTCAGTAGGTACACTATAGATGATAAGGGATGGCTAAGGCGCGATGGAAGGCTATGTGTCCCACAAGTGGGAGACCTAGTAAGGAAAGTTCTCGAAGAAGCGCACCACTCGAAGATGACTATACATCCCGGATGGGATAAGATGTATAGGGATATGAAATGCATGTTCTTTTGGGCTGGAATGAAAAAGGACGTGGCATAGTTCATTTCGAAGTGCATGGTGTGCCAACAAGTAAAGGCCGAGTCGAAGAAGCCCGGTGGGCTATTACATCCTTTGGAGGTTCCGCAATGGAAATGGGAGAGTATCTCGATGGATTTCGTGGATGGACCTCCTAGGTCAAGGAAGGGAAATACTAGCATATGGGTCATAGTTGATAGACTCACGAAAAGTGCTCACTCCAGTGAAGAGCAAGAGGACCGCATCAGGGCTAGCGTCTATTTACCTTCGAGAGATAGTACGGTTGCATGGAGTTCCTTCTAGTATAGTTAGTGATCGTGACCCGATTTTCACTAGCCAGTTTTGGAATAGTCTGCAAGAAGCAATGGGAACACGACTAAATTTGAGCATGGCCTATCACCCACAGACGGATGGACAAACCGAAAGGGTAAATAGGGTACTAGAAGATCTCCTGAGGCTACGCATTCTTGACTTTGGTGGTACTTGGGAAGACCATCTTCCTCTGGTGGAGTTTGCATATAATAACAATTACCAAGCTAGCATCGGAATGGCACCGTTCGAAGCCCTGTATGGAAGACCGTGCAAATCGCCAACTTGTTGGTGGGAGACAACAGAAAGGCTTATACTTGGCCCTGATATGATAAGAGACACTTCTGAGAAGATTGAGTTGGTACGAAGACGGATGAAAACGACCCAAGATAGATAGAAACCTTATGCGGACCAGAGAAGGACAGACCTAGAGTTCGAAGTCGGAGATATGGTCTTTATAAAGGTTTCTCCGTTACGCAATGTAGTTTGTTTTGGGGCAGTTGGAAAGCTAGCACCAAGGTTCGTAGGACCGTTCCCCATCACTGAGAGGATTGGACGGATGGCCTATAAGGTAGACTTACCCGAGAAGTTATCTGGAGTACACAATGTCTTCCACATCTCACATCTCCGGAAGTGCTTGCATGAGTCAGCCAAAGTGGTTGAGCCAAGCATCCTAGAAGACATAGAAGTGGAAAAAGAAGCAACATTGAGGCGAGTTCCGATTCGTATCTTAGGAACGGAGATTAAGAAGCTAAGGAATCGAGAAGTCAAGCTAGTTAAAGTGCAGTGGAGTGAAGCTCAAGAAGACGCAACTTGGGAAACCGAAGAGAAGATACGCGCGCTTTACCCATTTCTTTTTTAGGGTACATTCACGATCTCTTTTTCCTATAAACTTGAAAACCTTTTTGTATCATGCTTCTAATATCTACGTTTGTCTTGTTATCTTCTCGATCTTATCTTGAGAACCTTAGGTAGAACCATATGGATGCAAACATGTAATTGAAACATGTTATGATTGATGTTTGCAAATGGTTGCAAGTAGTTGCAAGTGGTTGCTAGTGGATGCATGACACACATTAGGCACTAGATCGGCTCAGTCACATTTTCATGTTGCATATGCATGAGTGCTTATACTTGTACATGGATGGAACTTGTTATGCTATCACTTGGATGTTGCATATGGATGAATGTCTGTGCACTCATGTAGAGATTAGGAACTATGCTAGGAATTTGCATACATGTTGGATTCATGACACTAACATATTTTGCGTTAAGGAGGTTTACTGAATCAGTAACCGCCTGATCTTTTGCATTAGATAAGTACATATACACACACTTTCTGCATATGTTCATACAGTACTAGAAATCTCTTAAGGACAATGGTTGACTGTGGATGATGCTTTGAGTAGATGGATGATTGGATGGTAGGACACATCCTCCCTAACTTAGAGATTTCGGGGACGAAATCCTTTAAGGGGGGAGAATGTAACAACCCGTGTTTTCATAATGTGTAATAACCATAAATCAAGGAAGAATAAATTTTTAAAATAAGAATCAAGGGAAACGGGTTGCGCCATTGTGTTTGTCTCGAAATTCTGCTTGGAAATGAGTCCGAGTTTTCGAAAATCGGAGTCCGTATGACCAAGTTATGACCTTTCAAAGTTTTCAAGTTCAAAACAGCTCAGTTCGAATTCAAAATTCGAAATTCAAACCTCAGAATGGACTGGGCGGGAAATTTCCCGCCCAGGACCAGGTCGACCTGGGGGTCGACTATGTAGTCGACCTACCCAGGACCAGGTCGACCATAGTGTCGACCTGGGGGTCGACCTGGTGGCCGAGTCCACTTCTGAAGCTGGATTCATTTTGGTGTTCCTGGCCTCGTTTCTGTCCACATTCGTTGAACTGACCCTATAAATACAGCCCCTAACACTAGTCTCTCTACACAAAATTCTTTCTGACCTTATGCTACTCTAATTCTGGTTAAAAAGTTAGAGAAACTACTTCTTCTACGTCGAAGCTATGCTGCTGATTTGGGGATTTCTATTAGGACTTGACTAAGCATATAAAGATTCAACATCGACTCTCTTTTTCTAATTCTCGAACCACGATCTGTAAGCCCCAGTTATTTTCAGATTTAAACTGTAAATGTAATATGAATATGTTGTAAACTGAAATTGGACCTATGTATGATGACTGTTTTACATCCATTCTTGTTCATCTTGGATCTTGACTCTTGGATATTACTATGACATTGATTTGGGGCCTATTCATGTTGTAAATCAAAAAGAGAAACCCCTCATATTATCATGTTGAATCAGCTATTAGTCACAAGTTTATGACTACCACTTTATGTCAATCGTTACCATGACTATACTATCACCTTATGTCAATCGTTACCATGACTATACTATCACCTTATGACAACTGTTATCTTGACTAGTACCTTATTTTGCTAGATTTGGAATCTTTATGTTTGAGGCCAATATTCCATATGCCAATAATGTTTTAATCTTTTATTTCAAGTAATACCATGCTATGCTAGTAATCACTTTTGCCACCTTATACCCGTTCCTTTTTATGTTATTCCCTAATTAGATTTATTTGTATCGATTCGAGCTTACGTGCGATGGGAATACGGTTTGGGTAGACTAGGTAAACCATAAATTAGCTTTAAACATGAACATGAACATTGTTATGACTTGAACCAGAATATGGGCATGAACTTGACACGAAACATGACCTGAAAACTTGACATGAATCTAGACATGAAAACTTGAACGTGGGCATGACAATTAGATAACTTGAAAATGGCCAACTCGAGGTTGGGTTGAGTTTGCAGTGTAAATCTGCCCGGAACCGCCCGGCAAATCCAGTGGCCGCAAACAATAGGATCCAATGTGGGTAGTTGGTCATATCACACGTAAAACCCGAGGTTAGACTATGTTGTGGTGTAAATCTGCCCGGAACCGCCCGGCAAATCCAGTAACCACAACAGTTAATCTAATGTGAGAGGTTGGCGTGCACTAATGAATTAAGGCCACATGATAGGGTTAAGTCATGAACCACTTGAATATACTTAACCAACTTGACACGATGATTTGATAGGGTTAAGTCATGAACCGCTTGAACACACTTAACCAACTTGATACATGATTTGGATAGGGTTAAGTCACGAATTTGAATGACAACACTTAACCCATTAGAAACCCTAGTTACGCGGTCCTTTTCAGTAGTAACCCACTTAGATGTATCACGATACCCTGGGACTAGGTTGGGTGGGGCACGATTACTGGGCTGATTGTAAGCGACCAAAACGATGGCTGAGTAGGTGCGCCATTGTAGGTTCAGGCGGGCTATGGTCGTGCACGTAGTCCGGAGTTGAAAAAGTAGGCATTGGGCACCCGTAGATTTACACTGTGCGTGCTTAATTCGTGTCGGTGGTTGGCACCATAGGACTTGATACACCCTATGGTGGACCTAGCACAGGTAACTACATTTCAGGATAGGGCCGTATGACATAGACACATGACGAGCTAGGACTTGTAGGGAGCCGATCGATTAGTAGATCATACCGTAGGACCCTGTAATGGATCACTTCAAGATACTGGGCCAAGGGATCATTTCATGATTAATACTTGAAATGGGTTAGAACACTAGTACAGATGGTACAACGAACCTTGAACATGCGATGCTACACTTGACTTATCTTGTTATCTTAATTATCCTACCAGTTCTGTTATCACCCTTATGTTTAATTCCAGTTTTCACATATCATATTACCTTTACTAGTTTTCATACTGAAAGTCACTAGGGCTTACCAGTCTTTATGACTGACCCTTTTTCTTTCACCTCTTTTTCTTTCGTTCCCCCCCCCCCCCCCCCCCCAGGTTCTCAGGGAGGAAACACTAGCTCTTAGCTTGGATTTGGCTTAATTTCTGACAGCTCATGTACGGTTTGGTCTTGAGCTATGCTATGGCTGCTTCTGCTATTTATGGGGAATATTTTACTTTTGGTTATCTTAAGTTTATGCTTCTTTGGAACTTGATGTAATGGAATAATTTGTATCTTCGATATATGAGGTTTTTGACTCTTTCTTGAAAGTAATAAAAAGTTGGTTTTTTTAATTTCTACCGTTGCTTTATTTATGTTCTGCTTTGTGATATCTCTGTGCATGTTTACCTAGATAATACTCCACAAAAACTAGTGCATTCCCTTTGTGAGTGACCCTAGCGGAGGTGGGGTGTTACAAACGTCTTGCAACCCGGCCCTTACATGACCGACCACTCATTTCACTTGAGTGTATCGAATGTATATCACCAACGGTTGGGATCAACAACCGTTTCCCGAAAGGGACAACATCGATAGATTAAAGAAGCAATTGGAATTTCTCTTGATAGGTGATTATACATCCTAATTGAGGCGACCCTCTTAGCCATGCTGCGTGCCCGATTTTTGTCAATTCCGGGTTGTGAGGCTTGAGGTCATTACATATCTTTTAGAACACCTGACCACCTAATCACTTTGAATGCCACATCGTCATACCCGCCAAATCACAAATTGATTTCCCCAAAAATACCACGGGTATAATGCTAAGAGAAACGAATTCCTCCACCACCAAACATAAGTACGTTTAAAGAGATCAACTTACGTGATCCGTTAGATATACTCTGTCAGACATTCGTCCATTCACGTTGTCTTGGGACTGGACAAACCGAAGGCACTATCCCGTAAACAGGATAGCCCTTGCATAACTCTGCCTTCAACCATATTTGATCGTGATGCTAACGCCCATACAGAGTGGTTTCCAGATAATGAATCTGATCCCGGTCTCTCCGTATTGACGACGGAAAAATGGTCAAAATTTCGATAGTCGGTGATTTAACTATCAAAGAAAAATAAGTGTGCAACCAACGATCTTATTTCCAGAAAGGAATTCGATCGATCAATCATCAATCAACATTTGGCCCCTTTAAATTAATTTCTTATTATATTATCATTTACAATTCTCATTTCCTATCTTTCGTATTCTTTTGAAGTTCGATTTCCCCACTCGATTCTTTGAAAAACATTTTCAATACTATAATTCCTTTATTCGAGAAAATATCTCTTATTCCAGTTAGAAAACATTTCTAGATATTCACGAATCCTTATTTTCTATATTCAGAAAATATACATTATTAATATCGAAAAATATTTCCATATTCCATTTCTTAATTCCTCGTTAACCAATTCATTTCATTTTAACAACAGCGTTACAATCGCTATTTCCCAATATTTGATTTATAAAACATTTCTTTAAACAATAGCGTTACAATCGCTGTTTAGAATTTTAGAACACTTATTATAACAATAGCGTTAAAATCGCTATTAAAACAGTTATTATAACGACAGTGTTAAAATTTCTATTTAGATTTACCAAAACATATATTATAACCGAAGCGTTTAAAATTGCTATTTAAAATATTTGGTTTATCAAAATGCAACTTGTATTTATTTAAATAAATAAATAAATCAATAAGTAAATAAATAAAGAATTATTAAATTTGATTCAAATGGAAAGTAAACTAACTACTTCCCTAAATTCAAGATAATCCAATTTCAATAAATAACTCTCTTTCGAATAATCTATAGTCAATTTATATACTGAACTTTACCATTTGAGATAGATTCAAATTCCCAATTCACGTTTGAATTCATCGTTTCCAAATCACTACCAAAGTCCTTTATAACCCCTCCAGTCCACGAAACGTATCACACTTTATTTTATAAACTAAACTCATCGTTTCCCCTTCAAAACGATTACCCATTTCCTTTTCATTTAATTTTAAATCTGGATTTCATACTGCCAATCTAAATTCCTTTATAGATATTTCATTCGCAAAATATTTCCTTTAAACCATTTACCTAAATCTTGAATATATTTCTTTTATATATAATCAAATCAGTTTGATTTTCATACTAAAAATAATATTTTAAACCCAACTTCTATTTAATGTCTATTCAGAATAATTCATATTAGTCTCATTTCCTTTTATTTAGTCATTTAAAATCTCTTTCAACATTTCCTTAATAATTTCTAAGTTTACATCTCATTTCAAATATTGGCTTCAAAACCCATTTCCACTTTGCTATAGAAATTCAATGTATCCAATGATAAATAATTCAATTCATATATATTCTCATTCATAAACAAATTCTTGGTTCAATCATTCGAACAGGTTTTCTATTTCAACTCTATTCAAAATTTAAATTTCTATTTTTGAAAATAAAATTCCTTTTTAACACTCAAATTTCCTTTTCTATATTTGAAAATATTTTTCGGAAGTTAAATACCAAAATTCTAGATCAGGGTAGCTCAACCACAACAAAGTCAATCACTGACTATATATATCACACCACACATCAAAATCAATGAAAAACAGTAATATAAATATTGAGGAACCCAGCTGGGTCCCTCCAACCTGTTTCCCTGCATCCACAGATGTTAATCCTCATCAATAATATTATTTCACATCAATATGAAATATCAAAACAAATAATCGATCAACGATGTAATCATATCAACCAATTTTATCAACTATTCAACCAAGCAACCATCACGCAGTATAAAATAATTTTAAAAAAAACTCGTTTATATAAAAATATAAACGAAGCAGAGTTTGTGAGTTTACTCACATTGTTCCACAGTTGACTGTTCTGCTTTTATTTCATCTTAAAATCAACCAATGTATGATTTCCTTCGAAATTCCAATAGCCTTATTTTCTGCCATAATAGTTCCGCAACGTTGCTCTTGCTCCTACGATTACAACGTAACTTCTTTCGCTTGATTCTAATCATGGATGAATAAATTATACTGATTACAATTCCAAACGGATTAAAATAAAATAAATAGGTTTAGATAAATTTCAATGATTAACTTATACCATTAATTAATGTTCCTTAAGCATGCTCTAATCACGTTGTTTTCAACTTGCAGGTCACGACCCCTGCTTCCTTTTTTTCCAGGTAAAAAAAAACCTTTCACCTTAACCTTCGGCACAACAACTGAACCCTTCTTCAAATCCAAAGAACACTACAAATGAGAACCCCAACTGAAAATCATTTGTTTCCAGTAACTATTTCAATTCGGTCGCCACATACATGCCGCGTTCAACAACAATATTTTTGGCATTATATGGACATCAAAATAACCATTCTTCCGTGCTGAAACTGAATTCAAACCAACGCCTTACCTTTACCATGCCTGTTAATCACCTCGTTAAAATTACGGCTCTCCTTCCTCATTCAATTATACAGCCGATGCTCCCATTTACCCCAGGTCCCCACGCATTCAATTCTACCACAAATGAAAATCCACTTCACCGGATTCAACTCCTCCACGCACTCCATTATGTTAAACCAACGCTAATACTCTTCCATCCCAGGCATCAAAGTCTAGAAAACCCAACTTCCTCTTATTACTGCACCACCGTCAAGCAACTGAGAGTTGACTAGACCCTTTCTCCAGCTTCGCCAGATCGAGGTACACCACCAGACAATTCCGGTCATCTCCCTATCGCGATTTCCCACTTCGGCAATCAACAAAAAAAACGAACTTCCACAACTCTCCTCGACTATACACCACCGACGACGTAGTACACCGGAGCCACAATGCAGCGCCACCATCAACTCATGCTATCACCACTCCAGTCGAATGCCCTAGCTTTGTTGTTGCACGATGACATCGTGAAAGACGATCGAGCTTAATGAAATTAATAGGGAAAGAAGCCCTTGTTTCAAGGAGATCCGCGAATCCGAGTTTGTTTTCGAGTGGACTGTCGGATTTTACTAAATTTGTTGAAGAAAATTGATTTTGCTGTAGGAAAGAGACGGAATAAAAAATTTCGGCTTTTAGGAATTTCACGGTAGTAAAGGGGTTGTGGGGTTTATATAGACTTGGGTACCTTGCAACGCACGGCTTTGGATGGATTGGTAATCACGGTTTCTTCATTTCCTTGCTACACACGGGTTCGAAACTTGCTGACACTGTTTTGAGAAACTTGGAAAGCACGGATTTACTTTATTATTATTTGTTTTGGGCATGCTGTTGAATGAAATTAAAGTTTTGTACATTTTTGTTACATGGTTTTGATACTGTTTACTTTTATAGGGTCGACACGTGAATTTGGCTTATATATATATATATATATGATGATACTCTTTGGGAACATTAATTAGTTTAATTATATGTGTGAAAGTCATGAAGAGGTTAGGTAAATGTGAAATTGAGGTGACCTGAACAAATAAGCTTTAAACGTTTTAAAATATGTGTTTATTTAAAGTTTTGTAGAAATGAAGTTTAACGGTACCTCGTCACACAAAACACTATCCGTGTACGAGCTGCTATGGACAAAAATAAAAATACTATCGTGTCAAGCGATGTGCCATGATCCCAAAAATATAATAATACCGGTAGTTTAGCTTATATTATGAAATCCCAAAATATTGATTTAGGGTGCAAAATACTCCAAATAAAAAGTTGTGTATTTAATTAATTAAAAATTACAGTAAAATTCTAAAAATTAAATTATAACTACGCCTCAAAATGATCTTGTCCAAATTCATAACCAATCTCTAGTTATATTAACCAAACTGTTATGATCCATAAACGATTCTACACCAACTATTTCTAAATTTGATTTGGACATAACTTTTTATTCCCATTATGAAATTTGGATTTTTCACATTCGTTGGAAAGATATTTTCAAATAGATTCAAATATTTCTTGTTTCGCTAAAATTCGATATATTTTGAATCCTGTACATTCATTTGAAATTTTAAATTGAATATTCAAACTACCGCGCTATTTTAAACTCGTTTTAAATTATATTATAAATTATACGTTTTAAATATTGTTTAATTTAATAAATCCCATAAAATTTCCATTTATACAACATTTAAAATAATTTAAATGTACAAAACTAAACGGCTAAAATTCCGGGTCGTTGCAGTCTTTGTATAGTTTTAAATTTTATGTGACAAAAACGCTTGTGCCATAACCAAGAATCGTTGTTATTGACTATTAAATACATTTCTTTATTATTATTAACTTTCATATTTAAAACATAAATATCTCTATCTCGATTTCCTTCAAAAATAAGGTTTTGTTCTCTATCAAAGATACTACACTTATTTATAGAAAATGTTATTTTAAAACCTTTGTCACACAATTGACTAATACTAAGTAAATTATGTTTTAAGTTTTTATCAAAGGAAACATTAGTAACAAGGGGTAAATTTGAAATACCATAGTTGCACACATCTACTTTGCCAATGGTAAAGCCTTTTGAGTTATCTCCGTCGGTAACAGAGCCACCATCAAAGTATGAAATATTGGTAAGCATATCTTTGTCTCAGGTCATGTGTTTTGAGCAATCACTGTCTAAGATCCATTTTCTCATTTTGAGTGGGACCTGCAGAAAATATTAATAAGCACATTGGCACCCACTTTTTCATAGGGTCCTAAGAGTTAGATCTTAGGAAGCCAAATCCAAGTGGGTTTAGTATCCCTTTTGTACAAATAATTTTTATTATTATGCATAGATTTCATAAATGAATTGATATGTTTGCTCCTAATCAAACAATTGTTAGTTTTCGGAACCCATATCTCAATTTTACTAATCTTTTTAATGGTTTTTGGTTTATCTTAATTTTTGAATCAATTTTCCTCTTTAGTTTGGCATTTTTCTATGGAGGAATTTTTTTATTCTTTTCTAAATCCTAAACCATTTTTGTTTGAAGATGGTCGAGAATTTTCTATAATTCTTGATAATTTTTCTCTACCATTAGTGAAGTTAGATACATTTTTAGAGATAATTTCTAACTTAGTTTGAATACCTTTTTTTTCTAATTCTGATTCTTTTATTTTAGTTTTCAACATGTGATTTTCAGAACTAATTTCGTCATTCTTTGCCTTTTGAGTTTCAATTTCTTGACTCAAAAGTGAAAGCTGACCATCTGAATTTGTAAGATTCTCTTGAACCTTTTCAAGTTCTTCTTCTAAGATCATTTTTTCATCTTTTAGCATGTCTCTTTCAAATTCATCCTTATTCTGATTTTCACGAGTTTCTTTAAGCTTTTTCTTTAGAGTTTTTATAATGTTTAAAAATTCAGCATTAACTTATACTAACTCTTCATAAGATAAATCACTTACTTCAGATTCTTAAGCCGTGAAGCACTATCACAGTCTGATGAATCTGAATCGGAATCATCCCATATGGCAGAAAAGGCCTTCTTTTTGAATTTTTCTTTCTTGTTTTTGTTGTTGAACATTTTCTGATTTTCTTTTAGCTATGAACAGTCTTTGACCATGTGACCTTTCTTATGACAATTAAAGCATTCTAAATTTGAGGAAGAAGGTTTGCTTAAATTTGTTTTTTGAAATTTCCTTTTCTATATTTTAAAAACTTCTTAAAGTTTTTGGCAACAAAGGCTAGATCTTCATCTTCTGACTTAGATTCCTCTTTATCGGCATAAAAAGCCACATTCTTTTTTTTTTTTTTTTTGAGCTAGGTTCCTTTTTGCTTGAAGATATACTTCATAAGACATGAGATTGCCTATGAGTTCTTTAGGTTTCATAGCTGATAAACCATTAGCTACCTCAATGGCTAGTACTTTTCTTTCCCAATTGTCAGTTAGAGAGTTTAGCACTTTTGACACAATATCAAAGTCACTATATTTTTCCCCCAGTCCTATCAATGCATGTAAAAATTCTTGAAATCTTGAGTACATTTCATTGATAAATTCTTTTTGTCTCATCTTGAAGTTATGGAACTGGTTTTTGAGCATTGAAATTTTGTTTTTTTTGACTTTTCTTGTTCCTTCGCGGATAGTTTTGAGTGTTTCTCATATTTGATATGCTAATGTACAAATGCTAACACGATTGAACTCATTTCTATCCAGGGCACAGCATAACATATTCATAGCATTTGCATTTGCATTAGCCTCATCTTTTTGAATTGTTGTCCAAGCTGAATATTAAGTTGTAGGTGTTGTGAACTCTTTTTGAGTAGCATTCCATGCACTAAAACCACTTGCTTGCATATATATCCTCATTCTCGCAGCCCAATAGTTGTAGTGCAGTCCATTGAATAGAGGTGGTCTTTGAGTAGATTATCCTTCGGTAAATGTAGTTGAGCTAGTACTTGGATTATTCTCCATTTTATCAAAGTATCAAATAACGGTGTTACGGTTATATGATGACCATGCTCTGATATCAAATGTAAATGACTATGCAGCTGAAGGATTGTATGGAACGAAATATGAATGTATATAGCAGAGTAGTAGCTGTAAGTAAAAATCACATAGTCGATTTATACTGGTTCGGACCACTATCCTACGTCTAGTCCGAGACTACCTTCTGGTATTTCACTAACACAATCACCCTCACTTAACCTGAAGGAATAGGTTCACAATTACCCAAACACCCGAACGGGATTTCTTGTCTCAACTGCTGAAGAGGAGTTTCTCAATATAGAATAGTTGATGAAAATTTGTGTTCTTGATAACACGAATATGTCAATATGAAGTACACCCTTCCTATAGCCTTTCCTTGATGATAGACGTGAAGCTTGTGAAAGATTATGGAAAATTATAATCTCAAGTAATTGAAAATAGTGTGCTTTTAGGAAATTACAGAGCTTTGAATAAGATAGAAATAGTTATATTGAAATTCGGTGATTTTATCACTTAATCAAGTCTCTATTTATAATATGTAAATAGTTACAACTGATCACGAAGAGATTTGATCAAGAGATATGGATTAGAAAGTTGTGACTTTTCATAATAGGTTGCAACTCTTCGTAATCAGATGTCTGAAAATAATTTTCAGATGTCTGTTTTGATTTGAAAAATAAAACAGCAAGGAAATAGTGTATTTCGTAGCAGATTCAAACATCTGAAAAATTAAGAACAGACGTCCGTTTTCTGGACAAAACTTATTCCTTGCCTCTTTTCAATGTGAATATATATATATATATATATGTATATATATATATAATATGTGTGTGTAATCATCAAGGAGGACTTTAACATATAAATCTAGGACTTAACAGGCTCTTACAACATATATAATCTTCATTTTGTGTTCTTGAATCTGCTTGTCGAATATCTTCCTGCAAAACAGAGTTAGTCGAGATAATATATATGCTTATGTATAGTTGTCATAGTCAAAATGCTATATAACGAGATTCAACAAGTATACGTATAACTTCTGATAATTTAAGAAGATCAATGGCAAGAGAAGAAAGGAAGAAGAAGGAGATGAGAAGTTATTATAAAATCGAAATCTGAAGCCTAGATTTAATTTTCTAACAGCCACAACCATTCCAAAGAGGTTCGAATTCAAAAGAAAAAACTTTATAAACTTTTAAAAAAAGTCAACAGTATACATGCCGACATACGACAATGTATATGTCAACATATACTAGATTAATTTCATAAATTAATTCTTAAATCAAATAAAATAATGATTAAATATATTATGGTGATTTTTGAGCTAAAACAAACTATGTTCCTTTATATTAAAATAGAGCATTTCAAGTATAAATATATATTAAAAACATATATTAAGATGATTTAAAAATGATTTACAACTAAATATAAAATGATATATATATATATATATATATTTAAAACTATGAACATATTAAAACCTAATATAAACAAGGAAACTGAAAACATAAGTAAATGTAATAAAGTTAGTATTAGATTTGTAAGCAAAAACCATTTGAATTAGGAGTTAAAATATATTAAGTATAATTTTCAAATAGGAGTTAAAATACATTTCAGGAATTAAAATAGATTTAATAGTAAAGTGGTATAGATTTAAAATAAGGAAGTAATTTTGAAATCATTTTGGAAACTAGACTTAAAAACAAGAAAGTTATTTATGAAATCATTTAAAAATAGTGAGAAAAATGTTTGAAAATAGAATTCAGTGCTTACTAGAGTTTTAACAAGATATCTAGGCATTATTACCCCATATTTCTTGAACTCTTGAATTTTTTATACTCATGAATCTTGCATCTTGAACTCTTCTACTTTGAAATTTTAATTATCTGTGTGTGTGTATATATATATTATAGACAACAACATTAATATATATTTTATAACAATAATAATTAGAATAAGGTTGTTGTCATCAACATCTCAATCCCCAACAATTTCCTCCTTTTTAATGATGACAACCTTGGTTTATAAAATATTCATACTTGATGTCTTGATTCTCCAGTTACTCTCTCTTACTCCATTAACTCCCATTAAAACTACAAACTCCCCCTTAATGTAAGCCCTATTGTACAATTCTCCCTATAGGTCATCAACACAGACTATATAATCCTAATTTGACTATAATACTCCCCTAAAACTAAGAAAAAGTTTTAATATCTAAAACTAAGACTAATAAATCTAAAATTATTCTAATCCAAACCAAGTACAAAAATCTAATACTATCTTTATATGCACTAGAAAACTACCTTAAAAAGTATAATATAAACTTATAAATGCAAACTTGTGTTATTGTGATATGTTGTTTACAACTATACTAATTGTTGTTTACAACTATACAAAAACACTTAGGGAATATTTACATGAATAATTACGTACAATAGCGATTACACGAATATATGAAACCTAACTATTGATTATTTTTTTACATTGGGAGAATTGTGAATTGGACAATTTTGCTAATGGAGGAAGAATTTTCCATTTTATTCAATCACATCTCCTTCCTTATTAAAATAAACATCGTCGATGCAAATAACTTGATTGTGTTCATCCACTCCTTGATTTTCATCCTCTACTTCATCTTCCTCCTCTACCTCTTCTTCTTCATCTTCCTCTTTAGGATTATGAACTTGAATATTTGAGGAATCATCTTTAATAATAATTGGATTATTTTGGTTATCCATTATGTATTTCTAAATATTCCTAACAATGTTCCCTTGCTTTTCAAGTTCTTTAGGCATCCAGAGTTGTAAAAGTTGAATTTCAACGAGCAATTGCAGGGTATCTTGCATAAATTCCTCTAATTTGATAAACCTTCATGAGTAGATCGTTGAATCAGACCAGAAGTAGGTGAAGGAAACGAAAAGGAGTTGTTTTGGTTGTTATTTGAAGTGGAAGCCATTGCTTTATTTTTCAGAATTTTTATTACAGAGAAAATGAGTGGGAAGAGAAGAACTTTCGAAATGGAGAGTTTAAATAAGATCAATAACTAACTTTGGAGGGAATTTTAAATTTAAAACTTTTCTGTTATATGTCGACATATGACATTGTGGATGTCAAACGCATATATATGATTTTTTTTAAAAATTATTTTTCTTATTTTTTATTGTATATTTATACTAATATATTTAAATGTTTTACTTCGGTTAATGAATAAATGCATAGTTCTCTTCTTAATATACATAACTTTGCTTTGTTCAATGGTTTAGTTAATATATCTACAATTTGATTTTCTATTTTAATAAACTCCGGTTAAATATTTTTCTTATTTACGTTATCTCTAAGGAAATGATGTCACACATCAATAAGTTTCGTTCTAGCATGATGCATAGGATTTTAGATAGATTTGTAGCACTCGTATTATCGCAGTAAATCAGTGATTTGGTTATATTTAACCCTAAATCTCTTAGAGCTTATTGCGTATATATTACTTAAGAATAATCTAATGTAGCAAATATATATTCTGCTTCAGTTGTTGATAAGGAAAAGGTGTTTTGCTTTTTACTAAACCAGGAAACCAAAGAATGACCCAAAAAGTGACAAGTTCCACTAGTACTTTTTCTGTCTGAAATACAACCAGCATAGTCAGTATCGTAACATGAAACTAAATCAAATGAATTGTTTTTAGGATAAAATAAACCAAAGTCTAATGTATGCTTAACATATCATAGAATACAGTTTACAGCTTTTAAGTGAATTTGCTTAGGTTATGACTGATATCTAGTGCAGTGACAAACACTATACATTATGTCTAGTCCACTCGCAGTTACATATAATAAAGAACTTTTCTTACCCCTATATAATTTCTGATCTATATCTTTTGAAGAGTCTTTTTCACTTAAGGCTTCATTGGGTTCCATAGGTATGAGTTTCCCTTTAGTACTGGCCATGTTAAATTTATTAGTTAAATCCCTAACATATTTCTTGATTAATAAATATTCCATTATCTAACTATATAATTTGTAATCCTAAAACGAAAGTGAGTTCTCCTATGTGACTCATTCCAAATTCTTTCATCATGATTTCAGAAAATTCTTGATTCATTTTATTATTTGTTGATCCAAAAATTATATCATCCACATAGATTTATACTAATTGAATATCATTTACATTTTTTAATAAACAATGTATTATCTACATTACCAATTTCAAAATTTGATTGTAATAAATAAGTTCTTAATCTATGATACTATGCTCTAGAAGCTCGTTTTAATCCATATAAGGCTTTCTTTAACTTATAAGCGCGTTTTAGAAAATTTTCATTTTCGAATAATGAGGGTTGGTCAACATAAACATCTTCTTTAACAAATCCATTTAGAAAAGCACTTTTTACATCCATTTGATATAGTTTGAAATTAGTATGATTAGCGAAGGCAAGTAGAACTTTAATAGCTTCTATTCTTGCTACAAGGGAAAAGTTTTTGTCGTAATATATTCCTTCTTCTTGACAATATCCTTGAGCAACTAATCGTGCTTTGTTTCTAGCGACCTCAGCTAGTTCATTCATTTTCTTTTTATAAACCCATTTAGTTTTTATTATACTTATATCCTCAGGTCTAGGAACAAGTTCTCGTCCATCATTTATGGTAAATTGCAATTTCTCTTGCATAGAAAGTATTCATGAATCATTAGACGATGCTTCCTTTGGATTCTTACGTTTAAATAGTTGATATAAATCTATATTACTCATGCTATTTAATCGATTTCTATTTCTTACTGCATATTCAATATCTTATGGTATATTTTCTACCGGATGATCTCTTAAAAATATAATTCTTTTATTGGTTTGATTAACTTAATTATTTATTTTATTTAAATCATTATCATATTCATCTTCACTATGATTTAGATTTAAATCTTTATAATTTTCATCAGAAGATATATTTAAAGTTTCTTTAACATTATTAGTTTTAAATTTGAAAACTCCATGTGCTTTACTTCTATTTGAATATCCAATATAAAAAAAATTATCTGATTTAGGATCAAATTTATTTCGATTTTATTTAGTATTTAAAAATAAAACATTTACTTCCAAAAATTCCGAACTAAGCTACCTTCGGTTTCTTACTATAAAGAAGTACATATGGAGTTTTGTTAGTTAATGGTCTAACTAAAATTTATTTAAAATATAACAAGTTGTTGCAACTGCTTCTACCAAAAAACTTTTTGGTAAATAGCTATCACAAAGCATAGTTCTCGCACGCTCTTGGATTATCCTATTTTTACGTTCAACTACTTCGTTTTGTTGAGGAGGAAAAGAAAAATTATGAGTAATTCCCTTTTTATTAGTCTCAAAATTTTTATTTTCAAATTCTCTACCGTGCTCTATACGTATCTTTTTAATTTTTAACGATAATAAATTTTGAATTCTCTTATCAAAAGTTTTAAATAGATCAAAAGCATCACTTTTATTCTTAGTTTATTGATTGCATTTGAGATGGACCAAATAAATTCATATGAAGTAATTCTAATGGAATTGAAGAAGTAATCTCATCTTTTGACTTAAATGAGATTTTTCTTAATTTCCCTAATTGACATGTGTCACATAAATTATTTAATTTAAAATCCATTTTGGGTAAACCTCTAACTAAGTCTAATTTAGAAATCTTAGACAAATGTTTGAATTCAAGTGACCAAATCTTTTATGCCAAATCCAAGGGTTGCTTGTATTGGCCAAAAGAAATAAATTACTGTTTGAAATTTTCTTACTTAGAGTTGGGTTATATATACTTGAAATTTTAATAGTAAAAATGGAGGGGAGAAAAGAGGGAAGAAGAGCCTTCAAAAAATATGATTGAATTAATATCTTCGATAAAGCACCTATCTTTTCAAATTTAACTTTGTAACCTTTATCATATAATTGACTTATACTTAATAGGTAATGCTTTAAATTCTTAACTAATAAAACAACAGAAATAGTAGGAGTTTCAAAATTACTAACATTGCCAGTGTCAATCACATATTCTTTTGAGTTATCATCAAAATTGACAATTCTACAATCTTCACAGACTATATTATTCAATAAGTTATAATTTCCCATCATATGCCCCGAACAACCACAATCAAGTATCCACTTATTTTTCTTGATTTGTACCATTTGACCATTAAGTTTTGAATCATCAATAGATATGTAACACATCTGTTCCGGTATAACACACTGATTCTATAGATAACTTCATTTTTCAATCAGTTACCTTTGATGGATCATTTAAGGAGGTTGAGAGTTTTTTCGATGGATCATTTGAGGAGGTTGAGAGTTTAAGGAGGTTGAGAGTTTTTTCGATCAATTACCCGATTTAGATCCTCAAACTATTGTTTTAGGTGTCATTACCCTCCCTACTGTGCAGGCTTATATAGTTGCCGATCAGACCACTCAGGATAAGTGTACTCCAATTATCAGGGTCTTTTTATTATACCTTTTTGGTTCCACCTTTTCTAGCAACAATAAAGGGACTATTCGACTTGGTTTTCTGGATAGCCTTGTAGACATTGAGAAGTTGTATATGTTTGACTGGGGTACAACGATATTAGGCTATTTGTACGTAGCTTTGGATATCTATGTTGTACATCGCTCCAAGCAGCTATACAGTTCCTGGTACAATTTTCTTTTATGGTATTACGAGTACATGGCAAACATGCACCCTAAATTTATCCTTGAGACGATCAGTACAGCCTATATATACTTTCCGAGACTACGTTGTTGGGGTTCTGCTATGCATGTCTCTTGTTCTGCACAGGGTGTGCATTACGAGCTTATGGTGGCATGCTAGCAAATGGACAAGAGAAAGCAGTATAGCATTATTGTGCGTCCATGGCAGCAATACATAGATTGTCTAGCATCTCAACAGGACCATCCACTCATCTTCCAGTATAGTCTTTCGAGGACGAGGGCATGCTTTCAAGTACCTATGTTTCCTTTCACTTGGTGTAACACCCCATATTTTGTGTGAATATTAAAATTAACCAATCTAAGAACATTAATTTTTATAAGAAGAATTAAGGGAAACGGGTTATGCCATTGCGTTCTTCTCGAAATTCTGCTTGAGATAGGATCCGAGTTTGCGTGAATCGGACTTCGTATGAAGAAGTTATGAAATTTGGAAGATTTCAAGAATAAACAGAAAATAATAAATTAAATAATAAATCAAGTTCAAAATTCAAAATTCGGACAGAACAGGCTGAGCGGGAAGATTCCCGCTCAGGGTGTCGACCCCCCCAGGGGGAGTCGACATTTGTGTCGACCCCCCTATAGGGGAGCCGACATAGGTGTCGACCCCCCTGTAGGGAGTCGACCCCTTTGAGATCTTCTTCCTGTGACGAATTTCTATAGTCCTGAGCTGATGTGGCCTTCTCTGATTGGCCAATGCCTAATTTCTAAGGTGTTAGGGCTTATGTGTCGTGCTATGATTGGCTGGATGACACATCTCTTTGGTTTGATGGCTCTGATTTCTCCTAGACTAATCTAAAGGATGGAATTAATCCTAGACATCTATATATACATAGCCAAACCTAGACCCCTAACCTCATAAGCCTAAGACTATGGTGTCGTCATGCTGTTCGTCAACAAGCTAGCCTAGCCTCCTTCATCTTCCCCTAACTAGAAAAATAAATCCAAACTAGTAATTGATTAGAAGAACTTCAAATCAAACGTCTACATCAAAGGATAGCTTTTCAAATTCAGAAATCAGATCCCAGAATACAAGATCCGTCATTTTTCTATAAGTTTAGTTATTATTTAGATTTAAACATCTAATAGAAATCATGACTGTAATAATCGGATCTAGAACGATGCCTAATTCTGATTCGTGCCTATCCTTTAGTCTAATCTAAGTTGCTTATGCCTATGAGACTATTGTGATTGGTGTAATGGCACCTGTCATGCCTATGAGACTGTTGGACTGACATAATAGAACCTATCATGCCTATGAGACTGTTGGACTGACATAATAGAACCTATCATGCCTATGAGACTGTTGGACTGACATAAATGAACCTATCATGCCTGTGAGACTGTTGTGATTGATAGGATGGAACTTTTCATGTTGTACAAACCTATGCCTATGAGACTATTATGATTTATCAAATGGGACTTATCATGTTATACACTAAATTAGTAATTCTCTTAAGTCCAATCCTATCTAATTTTTATACCTATGGTGTGAATTGCTTAGCTTGTCTACACACAATGTTAATGTACAACATTGAAACATGATTCTTTAATTTGGTACATCTTTACATGGCCATTTTTCCTTATGTCAATTCTTATGCTCCTCTATTTTTCCCCTTTTTACTTGCTTTTATGAATACTAAGTTCACTCAGAACTTAGATTGAATCTCGTCGTACGTACGATTATAATGCGGAAAAATTTGGTATAATTTAATTTAGTAAATTTTGGGCATAGCTTGGGAATGTGACATAAACTTGTATTTACTAGGCTTGTGGAAAATTTGACACATAGATTTGGACACATATGACAAATATGTAAATTGGCTAAAGATGAACATGCCTAACCCGAGGTTAGATCGAGTTGTGGTGTAAGACTGCCCGGAACCGCCCGGAATATCCAGCGACTGCAACAATATAGATCTAATGTGAGAGGTTAGCGCATTAAGCCCAAAAACCCGAGATTAGATTGAGTTGCGGTGTAAGGCTGCCTAGAACCGTCCGGCGCATCCAGCGACCGCAACAATATAGATCTAATGTGAGAGGTTCGGGCTTTAATGAATGAATTAAAGCTAAGGAACAGACAGACTAAGAATGGTAGGGTTAAGTTAATTAAGGCAACACTTAACCAATACAACATGTTAACAAAACAGATGGGTGAGGTTAGGTAAATTTTGAGAACACTTAACCATTATAACATATTGATTTGGAAACCCTAGTAACGGGGACCCATTTCAGCAGTAACCCACATAGATGTATTACGGTGCCCTGAACTAGGTAGGGTGGGGCACGATTACTGGGCTGATTATAAGCGGTCAAAATAGCAGCTGGTGGTGTAGCAGTGTAGTTCCGACGGAGTATGGGTGTGCACGTACTCCAAAGTGGAAAAGCAGGCATTGGGCATCAGTAGTATACACTGTGCATCTTGAATCGTGTCGGGTTGCCATCATGGGAATTGATACACCCCATGATTAGGGCTAGCACAGGTATCTACACACTAGCGGGGCCGAATGACACAAGTAATAAATGCATGCGAGTAGAAGCCGATCGGAAAAGGGATCACTTTGTTATGAACACATGATGGTAGTTAGAACATTCGTTAGTAGGTGCAGAGAAATGGAAATGAATGCGATAAGTATATTCAGTTTATCTTGTCTTATCTTATGTTATCTTATTTCTATGGTATTGTCCTATGTTCAGTTTATTCATGTCATGATCCTTTTACTTGTTTACAGGTTGAATAATCACTGGACTTACCAGACTTATGTCTGACCTATTTTCTTTCGCCTTCTTTTCTTCCATTGCCCCCCCCCCCCCTCAAGTCCGCAGGGAGGAAATACTTCAGCTTAGTGCAGACCATTTCCAGCTTGAAGAGAGTAGATGTATTGCTTGGATTCTCTTTTCTTAGGCTATGACTGCGGTTGCACTTTTATTTGGGATTTATGTTGCTTTACTACTGTTTTATACTTCTTTATGTACTTGGAGTTTTAAAGCAAGACAGATGTTTTATTATAATGATTTAGAAGTTGGGCTTTGAGACAATGCTTGTAATGTTTTGACTGAAACACGCTATTTATAAAATGACTTCAATTTTCTGCTGTTATATATGTCTGTCTTGTAAATTATTTATGCCTTTTACCTAAAATGCTTCACCAAAGTTAATGCATTCTCTTTGTGAGTGACCTTAACGGAGATGGGGTGTTTCAGTTGGTATCAGAGCGACGGTTTACCAGATCAGATAAAAAATTTTGAAAACTATTTTTCAAAAAAAAAATAAAAGAAGCATTTTCAAGAAAAGTGTTGTTTTATTTTAAAGGCATGATCCCCAAAGCCATATGTACTATCTTTGTGTCCTTTGTTTTGAACCTTTTCTTTATATTTCAGCATGTCTGGGGATCTTAATCTTCCTGAGGGCGTACCGATACCTAGCTAGTTCACAACGTATATAGAGGCTAAGGCTAATGACGCAGGCCCAACAGACGTTTCTCCTCCCCCAGATGAAGACGTTCCTCTTCCTCCTCCGCGGGTGAATGCTTTCTCGAAGATATGTAGGGACTTTCGAGCTATGGGTGGAAAGAACTTTAATTAGACTGAGTCATTTATGGAAGCAAGAAACTGGCTCAAGGAAACAGAAGATTTGTTTGTTATCTTCGAAGTGGACGATAGGCAGAAGATACAATTGGCTGTATGGTTACTTAAGGACGAAGCCTCTTACTGGTGGGAAGTTACTAACGCAGAGAGACCAGTTGAAACTTGGGAGGATTTCAGAAGGAGATTTGAAATGAAGTTCCTCTTGCAAGCTGAAAGAAGCCTACAGATGGAGAAGTTCTTAGCACTCAAACAAGGAAGCCTATTGGTTAAGGAATACATCAACCAATTCAACCAGCTGGCTAGATTCAGACTGGAGTTAGTAAACACTCTACATAAAAAGGCTCTCCGATTTGATAAAGGGTTAAATGAGCCACTGCACAGCCTAGCTATGTCCCATATACCAATGGGTGCGACTTTTGAGAGACCGGTGGACATGGCATTGTTATAGGAGGAAGACAAAGGTGGCAAGAAAGAGGCAAGGTTGGATGAACATCTAGACAAGAAAGTGGAGGGATCGCAGAATAAGAAGACGGATTCCAAGAAAGGCGGGAAGAATAATAAACCCCATGACAAGAGGAAGTGTAAATTTTGTGGCATACTTGGACATCTGATTAAAGACTGCAGAAAAAAGAAAAGGAAGATGGGTTGTTGCTTTCAATGCGGCGAGACAGTACATATGGCTAAGGATTGCCCAAAAAGGCAAGGGCAAGGGAAGAGGACTGGATCCACTTCTGGAGGACAGATCACGCTCTCATGGCACCTCCGCAAGAAAGAGGTAGCGATATTTCTATTGAGAGTTTAGTTTATCTTTCGGATCATTCAGTTCATACTCTTTTTGATTCTGGCACATCGCACTCTTTTATATCTACTGCTTTAGTTGAATCCCTGCACCTAGATACCAGTATAGTAGAGGATCCCATGGTTGTTTCAAATCCAATTGGCGGCTCAGCTTATTTATCAATGATTTGTTTGGATTTGGAAATTTCTATACTAAGCGTTGGATTTAGATGTAATGCTTATGTTTTGGGTTTCATGGGCTATGGGTTGATTCTAGGCATGGATTGGTTATCCAGTAATGGTGCCATCCTCGATTGTGAAAAGAGAGTGGTTGGACTTATGACTTGCCTCGGTAACACTCTCGAAATATCTTGTAATCCCATGAATTCTGTTATGCTTAGTTACCTAGAATCTCTTGATGCGTCTGTTGAAAACTTGCAATCTGTTAGAGTGGTCCATGAATACTCGGATGTCTTTGAAGAGGTGAAGGGTTTACCTCCGAAGCGAGAGTTAGACTTCCGCATATACCTTGTTGATAACGCAAAACCTGTTGCTTTATCCGTTAGACACATGGCTCCAAGGGAAAGGAAAGAGCTCAGCAAGCAAGTTAAAGAGTTGCTTGAAAAGGGGTTCATAAGGCGGAGTATTTCTGAATGGGGTGCTCCAATGGTGTTTGCAACCAAAGCAGATGGTTCACTTCGCCTGTGCGTGGACTATAGGGAGCTAAACAACTTGACCAAGAAGAATAGGCACCCACTTCCTAGAATAGACGACTTGTTCGACCAGCTCGTAGGTGCCTCAATTTTCTCCCAACTAGATCTAGCCACCGGATTTCATCGGCTAAGAGTGGCTGAGGACAACATAGATAAGACTACGTTCAGGACCCCCGGATGGTTTCTTCGAATGGCTTGTCATGCCTTTTGGCTTGACAAACGCACCTGCCTACTTCGTAGACTTGATGAGTAGGGTATTCAGAGAGTTCCTTAATAAATTTGTAGTAGTCTTCGTGGACGGCATTTTGATTTTCTCAAAATGCGAGGAAGAACATGCTTTGCATTTAAGGGAAGTTATGGATACTCTTCGTGCACATTAGTTGAAAGCAAAATTCTCCAAATGCCATTTTTGGAGAGATGAAGTAAGGTTTCTTGGGCATGTAGTGTCCAAAGAGGGGATAGCTATGGATCCCGCAAAAGTAGCTGCGGTGCAGGATTGGAAGATCCCACAGAATGCAACCGAAGTACGAAGTTTTCTCGGGCTAGCAGGCTTATACAGAAAGTTCATTAAGGACTTTGCGAAATCTAAGCCCCACTTACTAGGTTGTGAAAGAAGAACCTAACTTTTGCTTGGGATTTGGATTGCGATGTTGCTTTCCAACGATTGAAAAGGGCTCTAACAACAGCCCCAGTTCTGACATTGCCTGATGGGAGTAAGATGTTTACAGTGTACACAGACACATGCAGTACAGGATTGGGCGTTGTCTTGATGCAAGAGGGCAGAGTAGTTTGTTATGGAGGAAGGCAATTGAAGGTATATGAGAAAAAATACCCAACTCATGATTTAGAACTAGCTGCCATTGTTTTCGCTCTTAAGTCATGGCATCATTACCTATTAGGAGAAAGCTTTGAATTGTTTACTGACCATAAATCGTTAAAGTACCTTTTCTCATAGAATGATCTTAACTTAAGGCAACAAAGGTGGATGGAATTTCTTGCCTCATACGATTTTGAGATTGCTTATACCCCTGGCAAAGGAAATGTGATAGCATACGCCTTAAGTAGGAAAAAGCTGACCTTAAGTCCTCTCTTTGTAGAAAGGCAAAGCTTGGAGTACATAGCAAACTTTGACTTTAGACCCTCATTTGAATTTGTACCTGGTTTGTTAGCATCGCTAGAGGTGCGTCCTACTCTTTTGGACTCAATAGGAACCGCGCAACATGAATACCCTCAGCTAGTTGATATGATGGATAAGTTGATTAGAGGTGAGACTTCTGGTCACCTCAATAGATACTCCATCGATGACAAGGGTTGGTTGAGACAGGATGGAAGACTATACATCCTACAAGCAAGGGATTTGGTGAAGACTGTTCTCGAAGAGGCACACCATTCTAAGTTGACCATACACCCAGGCGGGGAAAAGATGTATAAAGACATAAAAAAGGTTTTCTTCTGGAATGGCATGAAGAAGGATGTAGCTGAGTTTGTCTCTGAATACTTGATATGCCAGCAAGTCAAGGCAGAGCAGAAGAAGCCTGGTGGTCTGCTCCATCCTCTAGAGGTCCCACAGTGGAAATGGGATAGCATTTCGATGGACTTTATTAATGGGTTGGCTAGATCAAGAAGGGGCAATACCGGTATTTGGGTAATAGTGGACAGGCTCACTAAAAGCGCTCACTTTATACCTGTTAAGAGCAGGAGGACTGCCTCATCGTTAGCATCCATTTATCTTAAAGAGGTAGTTCGACTGCATGGAATAATACCCTTCATCATAGTAAGTGATCGAGACCCTATCTTTACGAGCGAGTTTTGGAAGAGTTTGTAAGAGGCTGTAGGCACAGAGCTATGCTTAAGCACTGCTTATCACCCTCAAACCGATGGTTAGATGGAAAGGGTGAACAGGGTATTAGAAGATCTCTTGAGATTGTGCATTCTTGATTTTGGGGGAACATGGGAGGATCACCTTCCTTTGGTGGAGTTCGCCTACAACAAAAGCTACCAAGCCACCATAGGCATGACACCCTTTGAGGCTTTATATGGAAGACCATGCCGATAACCAACTTGTTGGTGGGAGTCCACAGACAAGCTCGTACTTGGGCCAGACATGATCAGAGAAACTTTAGAGAAGGTGGACTTGATACGAAGACGAATGAAGACCGCACAAGATAGAAAAAAGTCCTACGCTGGTAAAAGAAGGACCGACATTGAGTTTGAGGTTGGGACAGAGTTTTTCTTAAAGTATCTCCTTTCAAGAATGTCGTTCGCCTTGGGTCCGTAGGAAAATTGGCACCAAGATTTGTAGGGTCATTTCTTATCATTGAGAGGATTGGGAATATGACTTATAAAGTAGAGTTGCATGAAAGATTGGCTGGAGTACATAATGTCTTTCATCTACGAATGTGCTTATATGAGTCTGCGGAAGTGGTAGAGCCAAGCATACTAGAGGAAATAGAGGTGGAACGAGAAGAAACGGTGAGAAGAGTTCCAACTCGTATCTTGGGTACAGAAGTTAAAAGTCTACGCAATCGTGAGGTCAAGCTAGTTAAAGTACAATGGAGTGATGCTGAGGAAGACGCGACGTGAGAGACTGAGGACAAGATACGCACAGCCTACCCTTATCTTTCTAAGGGTACATTCTTGATCTCTTTTTCCAAAAGTTTATGCATGCTTGTATCTATCTCTTAAGTATATCTCCTCGGTCCTGTTCTTGATCCTTAGGTAGAAACCAATGGATGCAAACATGTATTTGAAACATGTTATGATTGATGGTTGCAAGTGGTTGTTAGTGGTTGCTCGTGGATGCATATACACACACACTAGGTACTAGATCGGCTCAGTCACTTTCATATTGCATATGCATATATGAATTTATATATGGATTGAAACCTGATGTGTTATCATGTGGATGTTGCATTTGTACGAATGATTGTGCACTTATGTAGAAGTTACAAAATAAAATTAGGAATAATTGCATACATGATGGAATCATAGCACTGACATGATTCGCATCAAGGAGGTCAACTGAACCAGTAGACCGCCTGATTTTGCATTAGATAAGGACATATACACACTATGTGTATGATCATGAAAGCATTAGAAGTCTTTTAAGGACAATGGATGCCTGTGATTGATGGTCGAGTAGATGGATGTTGGATGTTAGGATACATTCTTCTTAACTTAGAGATTTCGAGGACGAAATCCTTTAAGGAGGGGAGAATGTAACACCCCGTATTTTCTGTGCATATTAAAATTAACAAATCTAAGAACACTTAATTTTTATAAGAAGAATTAAGGGAAACGGGTTACGCCATTACGTGTCTCGGAATTCTGCTTGGGATAGAGTCCGAATTTACGTGAATCGGACTCCGTATGAAGAAGATATGGAGTTTAGAAGATTTAAAGAATAATCAAAAAATAATAATTAAATAATAAATCCAGTTCAAAATTCAAAATTCGGACAGAACAAGCTTAGCGGGAAAATTCCTGCTCAGGGTGTCGACCCTCCCCCCCTAGGGAGTCGACATAGGTGCCGACCCCCCTATGGGGGAGTCGACATAGATGTCGACCCCCCCTGTAGGGAGTCAACCCCTTTGAGATCTGCTTCCTATGACGAATTTCTGTAGTCCTGAGCTGATGTGGCCTTCTCTGATTGGCCAATGACTAATTTCTGAGGTGTTAGGGCTTATGTGTCGTGCTATGATTGGCTGGATGACACATCTCTTTGGTTTGATGGCTCTGATTTCTCCTAGACTAATCTAAAGGCTAGAATTAATCCTAGACATCTATATATACGTAGCCAAACCTAGACCCTAACCTCATAACCCCAAGACTATGGTGTCGTCATGTTGTTCGTCTACAAGCTAGCCTAGCCTCCTTCATCTTCCGCTAACTAGAAAAAATAAATCCAAACTAATAATTGCTTAGAAGAACTTCAAATCAAACGTCTACATCAAAGGATAGCTTTTCAAATTCAGAAATCAGATCCTAGAATACAAGATCCATCCTTTTTCTGTAAGTTTAGTTATTATTTAGATTTAAACATCTAATAGAAATCATGACTGTAATAATCGGATCTAGAACGATGCCTAATTCTGATTCGTGCCTATCCTTTTGTCTAATCTAAATTGCTTATGCCTATGAGATTATTGTGATTGATGTAATGGAACCTATCATGCCTATGAGACTGTTGGACTGACATAATAGAACCTATCATGCCTATGAGACTGTTGGACTGACATAATAGAACCTATCATGCCTATGAGACAGTTGGACTGACATAAATGAACCTATCATGCCTGTGAGACTGTTGTGATTGATAGGATGGAACTTTTCTTGTTGTACAACCTATGCATATGATACTATTGTGATTTATCAAATGGGACTTACCATGTTATACATTAAATTAGTAATTCTCTTAAGTCCAATCCTATCTAATCTTTATACCAATGGTGTGAATTGCTTAGCTTATCTACACGCAGTGTTAATGTACAACATTGAAACATGATTTTTGAATTTGGTACATCTTTACATGCCTGTTTTTCCTTATGTCAATTCTTATGCTCCTTCTCTATTTTTTTTTTCTTTTTACTTGCTTTTGTGAATACTAAGTTCACTCGGAACTTAGATTGAATCTTGTTGTACGTACGATTATAACGCGGGAAAAATTGGGTATAATTAAATTTAATAAATTTTGGGCATAGCATGGGAATGTGGCATAAACTTGTATTTAGTAGACTTGTGGAAAATTTGATACGTAGATTTGGACACATATGACAAATATGTAAATTGGCTAAAGATGAACATGCCTAACCCGAGGTTAGATTGAGTTGCGGTGTAAGACTGTCCGAAACCGCCCGGCACATCCAGCGACCGCAACAATATAGATCTAATGTGAGAGGTTAGCGCATTAAGCCCAAAAACCCGAGGTTAGATTGAGTTGCGGTGTAAGGCTGCCCGGAACCGCCCGGCACATCCAACGACCGCAACAATATAGATCTAATGTGAGAGGTTGGGGCTTTAATGAATGAATTAAATCTAAGGAACAGGCAGACTAAGAATGGTAGGGTTAAGTTAATTAAGGCAACACTTAACCAATACAACATGTTAGCAAAACAGATGGGCGAGATTAGGTAAATTTTGAGAATACTTAACCGTTATAACATGTTGATTAGGAAACCCTAGTAACGGGGAGCCATTTCAGCAGTAACCCACATAGATGTATCACGGTACCATGAACTAGGCAGGTGGGGCATGATTACTGGGCTAATTATAAGTGGTCAAAATAGCGGCGGGTGGTGCAGCAATGTAGTTCCGACGGAGTATGGGCGTGCACGTACTCCGAAGTGGAAAAGCAGGCACTGGGCATCAGTAGTATACACTGTGCATCTTGAATCGTGTCAGATTGCCATCATGGGAATTGATACACCCCATGATTGGGGCCAGCACAGGTATCTACCCATAAGCGGGGTCGAATGACACAAGTAATAAATGCATGCGAGTAGAAGCCGATTGGAAAAAGGATCACTTTGTTATGAACACATGATGGCAGTTGGAACGTTCGTTAGTAGGTGTAGAGAAATGAAAATGAGTGCGATAAGTATATTCAGATTATCTTGCCTTATCTTATGATATCTTATTTCTATGGTATTGTCCTATGTTCAGTTTATTCATGTTATGATCCTTTTACTTGTTTACATGCTGAATAATCAGTGGACTTATTAGACTTATGTCTGACCTATTTTCTTTCGCCTTCTTTTCTTCCATCCCCCCCCCCCCCTCAAGTCCGCAGGGAGGGAATACTTCATCTTAGTGCAGACCTTTTCCATCTTGAAGAGAGTACATGTATTGCTTGGATTATTCTCTTTTCTTGGGCTATGGCCGTGGTTACACTTTTATTGGGGATTTATGCTGCTTTACTACTGTTTTATGCTTCCTTATGTACTTGGAGTTTTAAAGAAAGACAGATGTTTTATTGCAATAATTTAGAAGTTGGTCTTTGAGACAATGCTTGTAATGTTTTGATTGAACCACGCTATTTATAAAATGATTTTAGTTTTCCACTGTTATATATGTCTGTCTTGAAAATTATTTATGCCTTTTACCTAAAATGCTTCACCAAAGTTAATGCATTCCCTTTGTAACTGACCTTAACGGAGGTGGGGTGTTTCACTTGGTATTTAGGGGAGCACTGTTGGCTACAGCTATAAGGTATAGTGCGCATTCCTTCTGATCCGCTCCTATGAGATGAGATGTTCGGCGATATACAAATAGGATCGGCTTATATTGAGAGTATGAGGGCTGTAGGATAGGTGGACGGTGAGCCTTTTACAGTGGTCGGACACTTTGATTCCTATTGGGTTCAATTTGCCCCCCGTGCACTTATGCTTTACCAGATTATATTCGGGGTTTGAACTCTGACCATATTGGACCATCTACGCTATCAGGGAGAGTCCTGGTGCATCCCCGCACCTTTGAGCCTATATCGTCGCAGTACACGTAGAGTGACGTGTTGGACCCCCCTCCTCACACTTTTAGGGCTACGATGTACAGGGTCAGATAGTAGAGATTCCATTACAGTATCCACCAGTTGAAACTCCCAGTGTACTGTCAGCCGGTCTATACCATTCACATCAGGTATGTAAGAAATTCAAAATACATTTGTATATGTTGTTATTATAAAAGTTGCATTAGTGTAATACATGTTGTCATAATATCATTACTCACTTTATATGGACCACGATAGACGGTTGTTGGCTGCTTTTGAGTGTATGATGCTTGAGTACACACAGGTGATGTACCAGAGTATACATACAGCTATGGTAGAGTAGCAGGCTCATTACAAGGCCGGGATAGTCGCGTTACAGGCTCAAATCCAACAACAGCGTCCTGGTGTTGATTCACCTCCACCCGATGATATTGATGACGCCGATGATGACAGTTCTGATGCATCTGGTAGTGATGCTATGCCTATTGAATGATGTTTATGTTATATATGCCCTTTTGTATTTGCTACGACACGTTGTGTATGTTTTTGTTATGTCTGACATTTGTGTATTACATATTACGGTACGTGTAGTGATGTCAGAATTTTTTCCATGTTGTTTTATATTTTATGTGTTGTTGTTCTATATGTCACTTCTCCTTTCAAATATATTAATTACTCGAATATGGTTCGTAATGAAGTATAAACGAATTAAAACGAGCTGGTAACGCCACAACAGTTCGTCGTTTTCCTATTAGAACTTCGAATGAACGTACAGGTTTCGTTATGACTAGGATTTATGTTCAAAGAGAAAGGTTGGCGACCATTGGATTAAAACTTTGCATGGACATTGAGAAATATAGATTTTGTGTTCTAAATTGTAAGTTATGTCCAAATTAAAATCTTCGAAATACTGCGATTTACTACATTAAATAAAGGGAAATGCATACAAAATAAACAAAAAGATTTCCTCTTAACTAACTGCTTTCATTAATAATTTATTAATTTAGTAAACCGAGGACGACCCGCTTTATTAACTTATCGCTAAACATTTTTTTTGGCATAGCCGACCAGCGTTTATAGTGTTCCGTAACACTTTTTTGTTATAACTAAAAATAAAATTACAATGTAGTACAGGTGACTGTAGTTAACAGTCAGCTAGTCAGTTTTTAAGGTGGACCGTCCACTGTGTGCGACATTTATTGTGGGCCATCCACAAAGTCTATACTTTATTAACTCATCGCTGAATGAATATATTAATTGCTCAAAAGTGGTTTATAACGATTTATAAATGAATTAAAAACGAGCTGGTAACGCTGCGGCAGTTCATCGTTTTCCAATTTGAACTTCGATTGAATGTACAGGTTTCGTTATGACTCAGATTTACGTTCAAGAAGAATCGTTGGCAACCATTGGATTAAAACTTTGCACGGACACTGAGAAATATAGATTTCGTGTTATAAATTGCAAGTTATGTCCAAATTAAAATCTTCAAAAGTCTCTACATAATCAATTTTAAAAATACTACGATTTACTACATTAAATAAAAGGAAATGCATACAAAGTAAACAAAAAGATTTCCGCTTAACTAACTGATTTCATTAATAATTTATTAATTCAGTAAACCGAGGATGACTCGCTTTGTTAACTCCTCGCTAATCGAATATATTAATTACTCGAATATGGTTCGTAACGATTTATAAACGAATTAAAAACGAGCTAGTAATGCCGTGGTAGTTCGTCGTTTTCCGATTTGAATTTTGAATGAACGTACAAGTCTCGTTATAACTTGGATTTATGTTCAAGGAGAAACGTTGGCAACTATTGGATTGAAACTTTGCATGGACACTGAGAAATATAGATTTCGTATTTTAACTTGCATGTTATGTCCAAATTAAAATCTTTAAAAGTCGCTATGGAATCCATTTTAAAAACACTACGATTTACTACCTTAAATAAAGGGAAATGCATACAAAATAAACAAAAAGATTTCCGCTTAATTAACTGCTTTCATTAATAATTTATTAATTCAGTAAACTGAGGATGACCCGCTTTATTAACTCATCGCTAAACGAATATATTAATTACCTGAATATGGTTAGTAACAATTTATAAACGAATTAAAAACGAGATGGTAACGCCGCGACAGTTCGTCGTTTTCTGATTTGAACTTCGAATGAAAGTACAGGTTTTGTTTTGACTCAGATTTATGTTCAAGGAGAAATGTTGGCAACCACTGGATTAAAACTTTGCATGGACACTGAGAAATATATTTCATGTTCTAAATTGCAAATTATGTCCAAATTAAAATCTTCAAAAGTCGCTATAGAATCCGTTTTAAAAATACTATGTTTTACTACATTGAATAAAGGGAAATGCATACAAAATAAACAAAAAGATTTCCGCTTAACTAATTGCTTTCATAAGCTACATAGTCAACTAAATTTTTAACCATACATATGCTTTATAGCCAACTGGACAATAAACATAGTAGAAGACACATACTGAAATTTTACACATAAAGATACTACAGAGTGAACTAAAACTAAAGACCTTCTCTTCTACGCCTCATTATTTCTCTTCTCCTCGACACAGTATACTCGCGTTGTAATTCATCCATGTGAGAAGTTTCCATTAGCATTATTGAATCTTTCTCTTTTCGTCGCTTTACATCTACCAGTTGATTAAGGGCATAAATCCTTTCCTGGTTCTCACTGGCTCTGCTCTCCACTGTATGCGTTAACATTTGATTGGACTCCTGCAATAGTTTTCTGATTTTAGCTTGATTTCCATCAGTGATTAGCTTTTTTTTGGCCGCCTTAGCTCCTATTGGCATAACATATCGGCCATCAGTAGGGATTAATTCCTCCTCTAATTCTAAATTGAAATTGTTCTGCGAATCTCTTGGACTTGAACTTTCTATTCATGTAGCTTTCCCACGACTGCTGCTTGTTTGGACATCTTGAACAGTTTTCTGAAGGGATGATTTACATTTCACGTGATTAACCAGTATGCCATACACATGCATGAACTGATAGAAATGAGGTGCTTGTTTGAATAACTTGTTTGCGGAAACTCTCTAGAATAGTAATAGTCAACTTCATTTATAGCTCTACGACAAACAATATAAAATTCATAAGTAATTAAATCTTACCATATGAGTATCACTTCCGAATCCGCTGGGGATAGTCTGCTTGAGTTTGAATATCTTAGAATCGTAACATTGGGTTTAACGATTTATTTTACAATAACGACCTTTGATTGAATCTAAACTTCTATTTTGATCCATGTTCTTCCTGTTGCACGCTTAACAATTCTACCCCAAAAAGTTTCACCACTCTGATCAGTACCGCATATAGGATCAAGGGAAAGTGAGCAGTAGATATAGCAAAAATCGCAGTCTCCCGCAGCACTCCAACTAGCATTAGTAATCATTCCTCCAATTGGTTGTGTACCATCTTGTAAATCAAAACCTTCGAAGCTATATCTTGTATGCATCAACGTCAAAATCAGTACTCATTTTTGTTTAGAAGTTTAGAGTTTTGGAAGAAAATTTGTGGAGAAGACAGAAGAGAAGTGGTGTAGTTATAGGACTGAAGGAAAATTTGGCCATTGAAAATAGGACCGCTGGAAGTAATGTCGTTGTATCCAAGCGTCTGTTCAACAGACGCCTAGAGAAATAAATCCGTTGGATTCATAGCCCTTGTTGAACAAACGCCGGGATCCAGGCATTTGTTCAACAAGCGCTTCGAGAGTTTCGGAATTTCGAAACTCTTCCCCCCGAAATCCACACTTTCGGAATAACCACACTCTACTGGGCAAGATATTGGGTGTGGATTTCTAATATCTCGATTTCCACACACAGTTGGAGAAGCTCTTACTGTATTATGCGTGGGCTTTCGTATCCGTTTTTGCATTAGTTTTATTGTCATCTCTTTACCATGAAAGATGAGTTTACTCACTCACGACAATTATTTTTATTAAGTAAAATAATGCTAGTAGAATGTCACATGTAGTGCTAGAATTGCTTTAGAGAATTCACGAGTAGTTTGTTATATGATTTGTGCATATGTGACATGCACACTCTCGATATATGATATATACTCAAACGATCATATGGATTATTGAGAACAAAACTATTTTTTTAAAGAAAATTGGTACTTTATTATATATATATATATATAATTTTACATCTCAGATGTACAATTCTAATTAAGTGACAGACTACTCACTTTGAAAACTCACTCGTACTGGAAGATATTGCACATACTAAAATTGTAAAACCTATTGACTTCTAATTACTTAAATAAGACTAATAAAGACTAAAAATACAAGACTGACTACAAGACCACAAATTCATATGACTTCTTTTAATCTTGGATTGTCGCATCTCTATCTGGAGGACACACCCTGACCAGAACAGTATAACGACTCCAATTTCTTGAACTTTTTCTCTTCTTCTTTTTCTTTTCCTTTATTTTAGCAATCAATGTCGTCCATTCCGGATTATCAATGGCCCCAACCTCTGGATTTGCCTGAAATTCAAAAGGCTTTTCATTAGAACTGACCTTCTGTACTGCCTTACGTATGGATGGACGCGAACCTGAGGTAACATTGCCTAGTTTTGTTCAGTCAGAACTATCCATTGCCTCCCTTGCATTCCTTTCTTCTTCAATGGCCATAGAAGGGAAGTCTTCCGGTGATTGATCATATAAAGAATCCTATGTACCGGTCTGTTGCATTTGCGACTCCCTATTCTCTTTCTGCATTGAAGGTCTTTCACCATCATTGTCATGGCTCGTGCGCTTAAGCTCATAATTCTGTAAAGAGAAATTCTCCTGAATCTGACTGCTAGATGGTTGCATAACCAAATCAATCCATGTCCTGCCTTCTACAATTCTAAGAATCAACCTTCTTGGGAACTCGTACTTTTATAAATTGATAATTGTTGTTTATGTGGCCAAAACTGTTACAGTTCGAACACACATCAGTCCTCCACTCATATTCAACGTCTTGCATATATATATATCTATATATATATATATATATATATATATATATATATATATATTTGTATATTCGCAGTTAAAATAGGAACTTGGCTATAACACGTGCAAATGTAATCTTTTGGATATCTTCCATCACCTTATCAAGTCTAATTGGATTACCAAGGACGGATGCTATTCTGCTAATTGCGTCAACTATCCAATATTCTAAAGGCAAATTATGAAACCTAACCTATATTGGAACCGACCTCAGCATATGTTTAGTAAGCTTTGCACCTAAATACCATTGTTTCATCATCATTAATTGGCCATTATAAAAATAAGGACCTCTCTCAAGGGTTCTATAGTAATATTCTTTTCTTTGAAATCTAATGATATAAAACCCGTCTTCTTAAGAATATATTCTAAATTTGCCTAACGGTTGCCATACTTTACAAATATATGCTTTGAAAAAAGGGAAAAGAGGCCTGGAACCTACACAATATATAACAATAGCATTTTCCCAAGGTTGTTGTCCTTTTTGAGTCAATTCAATGTCCATTTCAGCACATTGCATAGTTTCATGGTCTGTAGGATGATATAATTGAAGGGGGGTTGAAATTGGAACCTGGTCACTTTTAACAACAACGTCCTTCCAATCACAACTAGCCTCCGTCGGTGAATTCCGATCAGTAGAAGAATGCTTTCCGGTTGACCGAATAGGCACTGGCAAGCATAAGGGTTTTGAACGTGAGGGAAGCTTCTGAGCATTGTTTTCCTAATGATCTCCATTTGCAGAACGTCTACCATAATTGATGTTGCCATCTTCTGCGGTAGAAAGGTTGGGACAATTGTAGTTCAGTCGCTGTGTAACTGGATTACTTGTTAAAGGGTAATTAGCAACCCTAAATCGATTATCTTTTGTCGGCCAAGTTTAGGTTTCTATCACGCAGTAACTATTTGGAACCCATCTTCGTCAATCGGAGGTGGCAATGGTACTGATGATTGTAGAGGCGCTGCTGGAATAGGGGATTCGACGACCTTCGATTTCGGTGGTTTCTTTGAGAAGGACGCCAAATAGTTGGCTGGAGATTATGTATTTGGCAGATGAGAGGGTCCAACTTGCCCGTACGAGATGTCAGGTGGGTCGGGAAGAAGCAGCGAAGGGGAGAATGGAGACCAGAACGCGAGAGGAGGAAGGTCGGTTTGCCTGGAAAGCTTTCTAGATTCCGCCATTTTTTCTAAGGTCGGTGATCTCCTTATTTTTTCTAAAGCCCAAACTAAAATTTATTTAAGACTTAAAATTTGATTATAAAGTAAAGATTAAATTTGAGGTCAAGGATAAAATAATTTGGTTATAAATTTAAATTATAGAAATTTAGGTGGCGTTTGGTTTATTTTTTGTTTTGCATTTTGAGTTTTCAACGTTAGCTGTATAAAATGGAGGGAGTAAATGGATGACGAAGGGGATGGAAGGAACATGGATGGGACCACGGAGAGGTTGTAGGACGACGGAAGGATGAATTGTGTGTCGTTTATTCGTTGTTTCCGAAAACATGAAAAACAAGAAAAAGTTGTTTTTCGTTTTATTTGTTAACTTTGTTTTCTAAAACGGTCATTTTGCATGTTTTATATGCATCGCTTGCAATTTTGTATTGGTGAAAACCGAAAATTAAAAATGGTGAACCAAACACACCCTTATATTTTGTAATATATAAATTTTAGATTTTGAAATTTAATATTACTTAGTTAAATTATATATAAATAAATTTTTTAATTAAGTAATGCGTGATAGAACAACCAGTGTAAATGAGAAATGTATTATATTAATATAGATTTTATAAATGACACATTTGGCATTTAATAAATAAGTAAGTGTTAAGGAATTTGAATGATTGAATGGGTTTAAATTTAGCGTAAGATTACTCGTATTTTCAGTGCAAAGATTAATTTAAACTTTATTATAATATGTCTTAAAGAACCAAGTTAAATTTAAGAGTTTGTTATAAAAAAAACTAAGCTATGATATGGTAGAGTTATAATTCGATTTTAAGAGAAACTTAACAACTTTACTTTTGTTAAATAAAAAAAATTAAATCATTTAGTTAGACCGATTCTATGAGATGTGTAAATTTAGTGTTTTGAAAATTAATCTAAGCAATAGTAGTAATGGAATGCATTAAATTGAAATTTGGCTGAAGAATATATGATTCAGAAATGTATAGTTGGTTTTATATGTAAAACTTAATGATTCGATCTCATAGGAACAAACGAATTTAATTATTAAATTAGATTCAAGATGTGTTGAAGTTAATAGTTCGAAGTAGTATTTAAAGTCTAATTGTACGAATTAGCGAGTTAGAATAACTAGTCTTGAGGATAAGCTACTCAGAAATTTAAAGATGCGATTTATTAACGAATGGGAATTTGAAGTAAGAAACAAGTGGAATTTGGTATAAGGATATATGGCTTAGATTGGATTATTTTGTTTGAACTATGTCAGATTTCCATTTTACACCAAGTTATTTCACTGAAACTAACCTTTGATTTACTATTGTTCCTTAACTATATCATAAATAGTTAGTTTAAACCAGTTTTATCTATCAAACATCGTAGTTATTTTAATAAAACTATTTCAATGAAACTATTTTCTATTTAAATTAAAGAATAGGTATATTAATTATTTTAGATCTAACTATGTTTAAATATATTTTATTATGTTAAAAACGAAGTCTAGTTCCGATCCGAGCTATTAAGTTCGGGGTGAAAAAAAAAGATTTCAATTTATATGATATTTGTGATATGGAATCCGAAACTACGACTTGTATTCATAAGGAATTATTTGATAATATAAAGATAAAAATCAGAAAATTGAATCCCATACTGAATGGTTTGAAATAATGAGTGCAAATCAAGATTCTTGAAGTTCAAACTTATTAAGTTAAATGTCGTTGAAGATATGATGATGAGATTTAATGAATAAACGTGATATGAATTCATTAAGTTAATGTTGAATGAAATATAAGTTGAGTAGCTTATTGAATTAATTTAAGTGAAGTTGATACATGAAAGTTCCATGGATTTCTATGAATGAAACCCATATCTTTTTATTATACTTCACTTCTATGAACATGTTATTCGAGTTAATTTACTTATAAGATAATAATAATTTTGACTCAAGTGTATTGTTTCTTTTGACTTTATGCTCGGGTCAGATAGAGTATTACATCTTAAGTTTCTCACCTCACAAAGCTGGAGACTCGTGAAGACCTCGTCTTGGTTCGATTATTTCTGTCTTTTATAGGTTGATAAAGTTTATGTACTAGACTTCCAATTTATAAATTTTTTTATAACTCTGATAAAAAATTATTACTTGTTCCATTATGAGATATTTTATTTTATTCTTTGATTTGATTCTGCTAAACCCCATAAGCAATAACAATCTGTTATTTCAAACGGTTTGAGTCCATTTAATTTCCAACTTGAAGTGGTTGAAAAGGCAGGTTATTACATAATGAATCTTTTAGCAACAAAAAGAATCGTTCTACCATTAGTGATCTTCAAACGTATGGCATGGTGAAGTCTCTACCATTCAAGAACCAATTCCCTATGGACACGCAAGAATTTTCAAAATCAATACACACTTACAAAATTTCACAAAAATATTTTATTGACCAACGATGACCGTATGTAATTTTTTATTCCATGGTTAAATGAATTGGTATGTATCATTTCAATTTGTTTAATTAAATTTATAGATATGTATCATTTCGAACTGTATCTCATTTCAGTATCAGAATGGTATAATGATTTGGGTATATATCATTTTAATCCATAGTGATTTTCCTATCTACAAGGAACTTGTAATGTGATATTCAATGTAAATGAACTAACATATCAAATATGTGTTCTGTAAATAATTACACAATACAGAAGCAATAAAAAAAAAGAGGATCTAGCTTGTCAATTAATTATCAACCGCCAACTCAATGAAAAATAACCACCAAATAAAATAAAATAGAAGAAGAGTAGAAGACACAAAGATTTAACGTGGTTCGGTTACGCCTACGTCCACGGACCTAACAACTATTCTTTATTTCACTGAAGAAAGAGAGCACAAAAGGAAGCAAGAGAGATTACAAATTATAGGTAGCAAATTGGAGAGACTACCATATAATGACAAATTGAAACATCAATTTCTATAAAAATCTGTATGCACTCAAAACCGAAATTGATTAACAACAGAAATTAGGGTAACTGAAGAAGAGGATAATGGTGGATGCTCTCACACATCATGCTCCACAAATATGAAGATATAAATAGGCTTCAGGATGAAAGGTTGCCTGGAGATGAAGAAATTAATTTCCTGATTGTCTTTAAACCTTTCCAAAATGTCCATGATTTAATTGCAACGTAAATGGAAAATGAAGATCTTGGCTTCCATACGTTTCCTTCCTTGCATGATTCTCTAAGCCAATCATTTATCTCTTCATATTACAAAATTAATGAATATACATCTTTCCACATTTATAAATCCATTAACTGATTATGTAATCAATTTATTCCCTATCAAAACGTCTTTTCAAATATTTCCGCATATATCATAATTGATTGATTGAATCAATTAGCTAGTTTCTTTCCCTCTTATCAAATATTTGAATCATAAATATTCAACATTCCATCTTGGTTCAAATACAACAATCTCTCTTTATCACCAAACCTCAACAAATTATTGGCTGTACGCCATCAGGCTCAATGTGAACTACTTTGGGAAATATTGCCCAATAGAGCTTCTAACTTTTTCCCAAGCATAAGAAAGATAGAAAATACAAAAAATTCTTCAAAAAATCCGATGAAGGAGACAAAATTGTAGATGCAGAAATCTGAGAGACTAATGGAAACGTCATAGCACGCTTCACCTTCTTCAACTTATACTGAGTGAGGACATGCTCAATATTATCTACTTCAACCTCCTTCTCAAGAATTTTACTGGAATTTTCTTTATCAATACCAACAGACTCACCAACAAACTCTGCAACTTTAAAAGCATAGGATGAAGAATCATCATTACAAATATGCTTACAATTAGGGCCAACTGAAGTAAAAAAGGTCTTTTTTTGCAACTGAGCTCCACCTAGAGTCTGAACCTCTGACATCTTTTCATCAACCATGGTACCATCAGAAATACCACTTTCTCTCCAAATATGGAAACAATCTGATGACCCCAAACGTGTTTGGAAATTTTTTGTCCTCATAACATTATCACTTGATAGAGGCTCCACCTTCAATAAAGACCTTTCATCAAATATCGCATGCCTGCTAGTCACAATTCTCATAGTTGTTTTGCACCACAACCTATACTTCTTCATTCCTTCTCCATAGCCTAACAAAATGTGTTTTCTTCCTCTAGGCTTCATCTTATCATGTCTTTCATCTTCTAAATAAGCTGAACAACCAAACACTTTAAGGAATGAATAATCAATAGGCTCTCTTTTCCATATTTCTTCAGGGATCTTCATATCTATAGCAACAGAAGGTGTAAAGTTAATGAGAAATACTACCATAGGTATCGCTTCTTCCCAAAATCCCTTTTCTAGGCCAGCAATCAGTCTCAAGCTCATAGCTCTTTCCCATAATATCTGATGCATGCTCTCTACCACTCCAAAAGAATGCGACTTCGTAGAAAAGTCTCTAAATAAATGCTCAGACGCACAATAGTTAGTGAATTATTGTGACCCAAATTCACTACTACTGCCAACTCTAAGAACTCTCAGTTGCTTTCCCGACTTCTTTTCAACTAAGGTCTTCCACTTCCGAAATCGGGCTAATATTTCGTCTTTGGTCTTTAAGAAATAAACCCAGACCATATGTGAGAAATCATCCATAAATAAGATAAAGAAACATGCTCCACCCAAAGATGAAATTGGGGTGGATCCCCACACATAAGAGTGAACTTACTCTAGAAATTTTGTAGCTCTAGGTCTTCCAATATCAAATGTGACATGCTTCTTCTTTCCAAAAGAACAATCTTCACAAGAGCTAGGCTTTGAATGAGAATCATCAACAATCAACCTACGCTTCTCCAATACTTCAAGGCTCTTCTCATCAACATGACCTAACAAAGGTGTCATAACCGAGTAGAATCTGGAACATTAGAATCAGTAGAAACTACTGAATCTCCCAAGATTGTCTTCCCACGAAGCATAAAAACATCATCTCACGCCTCTTTCATTACCATCAAGTAACCCTTCGCTATATTAAATTCTCTCCATCTATTATTATCCTCATACCAAGTCTACTCAAAGCTCCAACTGACAACAAACTCTTTTGTAGCATCGAAACAAGTCGAACATCCATGATAGTCCTAATAACACCATCATACATCTTAAACCTCATATTTCCAAACGTCCACAACATGAAAAGAAGTGACATTTTCTAAATGAACTAATCTGCCATCAATCTTCTCATAACTGACAAAACAGCTCATATCTGGCGTCATATGACAAGAGGCTCCAGAATCAATTATCCAACCTGGTACCTCTAAAGGTGAAATAATGGCTGAAAATAATGATGTATCACTATCACATCTAATCTAACTACTGCCAAAATTGAAGTTTTCTCCTTTTCTTCCTTTTCCTTTTAAGAGTTGAACAATTTTGTATGAAATGCCCCTTCTTCTTACAATAATAGCAAACACCTCGTCTAGAGCCCATGAAGTGAGATTTATGCATATATTCTCCAAGACGCTTCTGCATCTTATCTCTTCTAATAAGTGAATGAAGTTGTTGTTGAAGAACATCGTCATTAGTCTTCATTTTGACCTTCCATGTCCCCAAAAACTTCTCTTCTAACAAACTTGGTGATGCCATAATTTTTCATACCACTACTAAAAAAATTAGCCATTGTTAACTAATCCAGAACAAGATAGCTAGCTCTGATACCAAACAGTTGTGCGAATAATTATAAAATTGGCATCAGAGCAAGGCGATTTGTTTCAAATTGTGCATCAATTATTTCTACAAAGCTTGGAAAATTCATTGGTGATTATGCTATTACTATTTTGGGGGAAAAGGAGACCTTGCTGGAGAAGACTATGTTAAAAGAGAAGAGTATTCTAGGCTTGGAACTTTGTTATAGCTTGAGCTCTGGATTTTCGTTAAGTCGGAGTTATATGTTAGTTAGCAGCATAATCAACCATAGAAAAAAGACTCTTTGTAGAAAACATCTTGGCGAAACTGCTTGAGGTGATAGCGACGTAAGACGAACCGCTCGAGGTGTTAGCACTACAACAAAATGACCCTATTACAACGGTGGAAAACAGTTGTAAAAGACTTTTTACAACGGTGGAGCCACCGTCGTGTATTAAGAAGTTGTAATAGACTGAAATCTTTTACAACTTTTATACACCGTTGCGACACCGTTGTTAAATGTATATTTTACAACTGTGTTCCACCGTTGTAGTAATACGTATAACAACATTTTTGCACCATTGTAGTAATTCCCACTACAATTAATTATAACAATATGATTTTTGTTTCTTTATACATTACATTTCATATAAAAATAAATATTTATACTGAATAAAATGATACTACACTGAACTGAAATAATCAATTAAATATTTTATTTCAATATTTGAATTAGTACAACTTTGTGATCCACTATCGTACAACTCACTTTTACATAATACAGTCATAACAATACATACATTCCTCACTACAAACCGATCGCTCAACAAATCCGAGGTAGACGGTCTAGCTCTAGGCTTAGCAATGCATCGTTCTATGAAGGCCGTAAACCTGTAGATTAAGTATAATAGAATGTTCAGTCAGTATATTAATATATAATAATTGGACAATAACTATACTGTCAAACAGCAATAGCTCACCAAAATAATTGTACTCTCACCATGAGACAATTCCTGTTTCAAATATGGGCAATGCAAAAGTTGCTAGAGGATAAACAGCAGTTTATCACCAAAAGAAACTGGCAAACAAACACTCATGGACACAAAGAGATAACAATTGTAAATGACAATAGACTTGAGTAGGGAAACTTAGTATCAAAGATGACAATGCTCACTGATTTAGTGTAATATTATTTATGTAGACTGGATACTTCAGAACTTGACTTATGGTTCAAACGATCACAAATAAAAAGTTCACAGTTTTAGCTCAAAATTGAACAAACAATCTGCTTCATTGCCCAAAAACACATATTCTACTGCTACTGTTTCATCTGTTGAGCTGTTTCAACTATGAGAAAAAGTAAGAATCATACCTTAATGCTTTCTGTGCTGGTTTTAATTTGATGACTGACAAGCCGCAAACTATAGACTTAGAACAAGACGATCGATGAAGATGAACCTGGAGCTTTACTTGGAGATTATTGCTGTCGGACAGCTGTGAACCAGTTAAACAATACATTCAACTTTGAGGATTGCGAAAAGTATTAACTTCAGCAAAAATATACACTCACTTGTTTCGACTTCAACTGTATGGTTCTACTTTGAGGATTGCGTAACTTCAACAAAGGTAGCTGCAATATTGATCGCAGTCTTAGACGGAAAATGTTTCAGATAATCGATGATGGGTGGCGCCGTACCAAAACAAAGGGAAACAAATAAATCGAACTATGACAAGGTTTCTCTGTTGGTCGATGTGGAGGCCTAAGGCATGGGTTTCGGATGTGTGGTCAGATTCAGGGAAGTGGGAGCTTGGATGCGAGGGTGTGGCTCGCTCTCTGGTGCAGATTTGTTGTGAGATGGTGTAAGGCGAAGGCGGAGATGCACGTAGGGCTGAAGAGAGGGTGTCCGATGGCGGAGGGAGAAGCAAGGTGGAGGCAGGATCCGCAGGTGGAGGCAGGATCCGCAAGTGGAGGCCGAGTTTTCAGACTTTGGGGCTGGCTTGAGAATATTTGATGAGGAAGATGAATGGAGAAGAAGAGTGTTAATTTGGGGAAGCGTGTAATTTGGGGAAACTAAATTAAGATTTTCAAGGGGACAGAGCGGTGAATGCATGTTAAAATTTTGTTTTGGAGCCAAAATTTTGCTTTGGAGCCAAAACATCTGTTCAAACGAATTGAAAAAAAACATTAATTACAATTGATGAAAAAGTAAAGTTGTAATAGAATTCCAACTATTAAAAGTTAATTATTATGTAAATGTTACTATTAAATATTTAATAGTAATTTTTAAAAAGTAACTATTATTTAGTATTATCATCTAATTAACTATAATTACTTATGAATTATTGCAATTGTAAAATAGAAAGAACTCTAATCGACATAGGTTACAAGTGGCAAGAAAAGAAGATTTGTTAGAGATTCATTTATTACAATTGATTTAAATATACTACTGTTATTACTTAGAATTATATTTTAATGTTTAATTAGTATTTAATTAATTATTACTTATTAAAAAGTAATTATATGTTGATAAATATTGATTGAGATTCGCTCTAAGGCACGAAAGATTCGCTTGTTGAACGGTTGTTACCGTTGCCTGTTGAATTCAAATTCAACAGTACACAAAATGTACCGTTAGCGGGGGCGTTGCCCCCGCACCCCCACCTAGGGGGGTTACCACCCCCCCTGGACCCCCCCTCCGTAGGGGATCATATTCGACAAAAGGTTTTGGTAAAACTTTCAACATTATCAATTATAAATTAAGAGTATTTGGTAATATTTAGTATTATATTTTAATTACTGATTATTTTTATTATTTAACATTAATTTTCAACTTTGGTTAATATTTATTTTCAAACAATTTTTTTAATTATTAGTTACTATTATTAGTTACTATTATTAATTACTTATCATTATCATTATCTAATAGTAATTACTATTGTTGTTGTTAATTATTTAATAATTATTATTTATATTGTAATTTAATTATAGTTACTTATGTATTATTCATGATTAGCATTAATTAGTATATTTTAATTATTAACTATTTAATAGTAATTATGTAATATTAACGATATTTTTTAATTATTCTTCTTAATTGCTAAGTATTAATAGTAATTATTAGTTATTAATTATAAATAATCAATATAAATGTAATTGTTTAATAATAATTGACTATTAATAGTAATTATTACTTATTAACTATTAATTATTTAATAATAATTGACAAATATTATTGATTTCTAAGTTTATTATTAATTATTATTATTAAGTATCAATATAATTAGTTATTAAATATAGATATTATAAACATGAAGTCTGCACTAGGCATCTCAATTACAACGAATAAAATGAAAAGTTGTGATTTATATGTTTATTACAACAGTGCGTTTTGCAAGGTTGTAAAAATGGATCTATTACAACGGTGCCTTTGCACCGTTGTAAAATTAAAGTTGTAATATGGTAATATATATGTTCTTTACAACAGTGATTATTACACCATTGTAAAAAAGAATCTATTACAACGGTGCTTAATGCACCGTTGTAAATTAAAGTTGTGATATGGTAATATATATGTTCTTTACAACAGTGATTATTTTACCGTTGTAAAAAACATATATTACAACAGTGCGTTTTCCACCGTTGTAAAAAAGGATCTATTACAACGGTGCTTTTTGCACCGTTGTAAAATTAAAGTTGTAATATGGTGTTTTTGTTGTAGTGTAGCGACATTTCCAAGTGTTTGAGAACTCTGTATAACTTCAATTCAGTTGAGAAACGCTCACATTGTATGAGAATTAGGTGATCAAGAGTTTAGTGTGTTGAAGGAATCATTCTGTTTAGAAATTATATTTGATGTAGCTGATTTTGGTGACAGATTTGACGTCGTTGAGGCTTATCGACTTGTTATGTCATCTTCGAGAGTTCAATTCATTGAGCTGATTTTGGCAGATTTGGTTCAATTGTGGTACATCGTCAATTTTGTGATGTCGTCTTAAAGGAGTGGTGTACATGTAGGTACGTGAAAGGAGAGAGATTTTTCTTGCATACAGAGATTTGGATTTTGGCTCTGTATTTGAATTGGTGATTGAGAGAATTATTTTTGGCCTTGGTGGTGTTGAGATTACTTTGGAATCTGCCTTCTTTTGATTTTGGATATTTGCAACATTTGTTAGTGGGTGGGGACATAGTCTGAGCTCGCTAAAAGGTGTGATGGGGGGTAGCTTTGCTGGAACCCATTAGGCAAATATTCATTTTTGGTTTCTATCTCATTATGAGATTTTGGTTTAAGGTGGAGTTCTTTTTAGAAGAGTTTGATGCCGAAAATAGAATTTGACTCGAGTTGGGGTATTGGAGATATGTGATTTTTGCATCAAGGTGGAGTGTTAAATTTTGGTGATAAAAGATCACAAATAGTGGAAACAAGTATGCAAAATGGAAAGTAAGTATTTTGATATGGTTATGCATTGATTATATTTACATGAGATGACCAAGAAATTAATGTAAGGATTATCTTCTTCCATATTCGCAAGGGAAAGGAATTGATTGATTACTAGCTATGTTTGCGCCACTTGTTTCCTATGTAATTAACCTCCATTATTTATTACCATATCTTGGTAATTTGATTGATGATTCACATAGATTTGAGTAGTTATACATTGAGGGGCATACTTCATTGTAAACACATCCTAACATGGAGCCAGTGATCTCCAAATGGAGTGTCTCTTCATGTTAAGCATAATTTGAGGTTTGGATATGTAAAATTTTATGTTGTAATCTCTTGTAATTCTCTCATATGGAGTAAAATCTCTCTCGTTTGAACTGGACGTACACTATTTCAATGGTCGTGGTACCAGTATAAATATTGTGCATCTCTTTGTTTCTTCTTTATGGATATTTACTATTTGTTTGATGTAATAGAATAATTGTTATCAGATTAGATTGGAGTTCAATTTGCAAATCTAGATCTTATTTATTGTTCTTCCGCGTATGTGCAACCTTTTCGCTCAACAACATGTCACATAGTACATCACATATCATGTCATACATGTCAAATATCATATGTAGCATGTCAAAGCATATCATATGCCACAAGTGAACATTTCAATTATAAAATAGCATGACATAATGTCACATATCTGTTAGAGAATGATGACAACAACCTTATTTCAATATTAATTGATTATAAAATATATACTAACACTTCTATCTAGAATATATATATACACACACACACACACACACACACACACATATATATATATATATATATATATGCAAGATTTGTATATAGGAATTAGTACTGAAGACTGTACAGCTTAAGAGTTCAAGAGATTCATAATTCAGAAGATTCAAGACTCATGAGTAATCAAGATTTAAAGAGTTCAAGATCTCAAGATAAATATAGTAATAAAGTCTAGTTTATGTAAGACTCTGAATAGCACTCCAGGTTCAAATTCGAATTCAAACTTAATTTTTTTTCAATTTTTGATTTTCTGATTTTCAAATTCTATCTTCAATCTTTATTCTCTATTATTACTTTTTGATTTTAAACTCAAGTTTTATAGTTTATAAGCTTTATCTATTTATACTTTTAAATACTTATATTTATATAGTTTTAAACTTTATAATTTCATAAATATATTTATATAGTTTAAATTTATGATTTCATATGATTTTATACTTTATAATATTTATTTATAACACTATGTTTTAATTCAAGAATTTCCGGAATATATATATATATATATCAAAACATTTGAAAAATGCTCAAAATTCAAGACATACATATTGGGCATGTCGACATATAACTGTCATATTATTTATTTTGAATCACTATTTGTAACGTTCTAAAAGCGTTGCAACCTTTCAAATCTTATAGATAGGGGTTGATTTCGAATTTTTTCATCATTCTTCTTCTCCATCTTCATCCCCTTTCTCTACACCATTATTATTTCTTATTTTTATGATTTTTACACTTCTACTTTGCTGAATTCAATTCTATTTACACAAAACTTCTTCTCTTCTCACTCTCTGAATCAAAGTGCTATTGAAGAGTTATTGGGCTATTGTAATTGTTTGGGAAGTGTTTGAGAAAAGGTGTGTCCTTGTAGCCTTGAAATTAAGGAAATAGAGCAGTGTTAACCTTGTAGCCAGGAAATCAAGGGGAATATACTTGATCAAGGGTGTTTGGAATCGATGTTAACCTTGTAGCCGTGAAATCAAGGGGATTGTACTTGGATATTGATATAGTAATAAAACTCTACACAATTCAGTGTTGCATGGGACTGGACGTAGGAGTAATCCGAACCAGATTACTGGTGTGTTCTCTGCATTTTATTTTTTTTACTTATTTTTGTGTTTGTGTTTGAATCTGTGTCTGTGATTATCTCTGTGGTGTGTGATTCATATAGTAGATCATATAAATTTTAGATTTTGTTAAATTTCTCAAAAACACTATGCACCCCGCTCAAGTGTTAGTTTTGCCTTAACGAACCATTCTGCATTCCTTAACAATTGGTATCAGAGCAACGTCTTTCAAAAAGTTCATAATCTGATTTTTGAAAATAGTTATAATGGCAACCAACACTGGTAATAATAATAGTTCTTTTGTAGAGGGTCAGTCCACTGTTAGACCACCACTGTTTAATGGTAGCAATTATTCATATTGGGTCTGTAGAATGAAAATATATTTATAATTAGTAGGATTAGACACATAGAATAGTACACAGAATGAGTTTGTTGAACCCACAACTACTTTTGCACAATGGAAAAATGAAAAAAAGATTGTTGGACAAAGAAATTCTAAATCCACGAATATGTTATTTTGTTCGCTAAATAGGAATGAGTTTAATAGAGTGTCAGTATGTAAGGTTGGTTATGACATTTGGAGAACTTTACAAGTTACTCATGAAGGAACTAGTAAAGTTAAACAAACGAAGATATCAATGTTAGTTAATCAGTTTGAGTTATTCAAAATGAACGAGAGTGGGTCTATCTCCGATATGTATTGTAGATTTCAAGAGATAGTGCATTCGTAACAACACTTCGAAAAACTTATTCTGAAGAAGACCAAGTCAGAATTTTTTTGAATTCATTGACACCATAATGGGATCAGAAAACATTAGCGATTGAAGAAGCCAATAATGTTAGTGAAATGAAGATTGAGGATTTAATCGGAAATCTGATGTATTTTGAAGTCCAGTTACAGAAAAGAAAACAGGCCAACTGAGAAGAAATCCATCGCATTTAAAGTAATAACAAATGATTCCGACTCAACTAGTGAAGATGATGAAGAAATAACCCTTATGAAAAAACATTAGAAAATTTCTGAAATATAGAAGGAAAAATTATTTTCAAAATAATAACCAAGGAAGTTCAAGAAAAAATGATGATCGATGTTATAACTGCAACAAACCAGGTCATATAAAGAGAATGTGTCCATATCCAGATAAATCGACACAACAAACTGGCAACATCAATTCTTCAAAGAAAAGAAAGAAAGCATACGCAACAACATTAGATGATTCTGAAGATAAAAAGGGGATCGAATTCGCAGCGGACTCATTTAGATCTGAAACCCTAGTTAACGAATCGGACATAAATTAATCAAAACAAGTACCTTTCTCCTTTCGATTTAGTAGAATCGAGTGAAGCCCTAGCCTTGAATTGTTAAATCAGATCACAAATCTTCTTTGAATCAAGCGCTCGAAATCAAAACGCCTCTATCGGAAATCCACTGGTGAAGCTCTCGCAGATGACAATCAAAACGAGGATGGAGAAGAGGTACTAGCCAACTTAAAATCGAATTGATTTGGGATTTCAAATTTGGATCTAGGGTTTTTTCTGTATTTTTCGGGTGGTCTCGGTGAAGCACGTTCACCATTGTTTTATAATGAAAACAATCCGAGATATCCGTTTTCCCCTTTTATCCGTTCAAACCCGTTTAAAACAATGAAATAGTCAATACTATTTTATTTTAAATATTTTTCTCCATTTGCAACGCCAATAAGTGTGACCCGATAGGTTGTAATAGTGTTGGCAACAATTTAAACATTTAAATTGTAAACAACGAGTGGTATCTAGTAATACATCATTGCTACCCAAACTACAACAATATCTATGATTCGATACGACCTTTGTGAATAGTGTATCAATATAATTTAATCCTTTTAACCGTTATATCCAAGATTAAACAGAAGGCATGGATCGTATCATCTTCTTTTAATTTAATCTGTTTTCTTAATCAATGAGTAGACTGTTCAGAACAAATCAATATTTGAGCACGGCCATGCATTTCACAGTCTCGCTCAATCAAGAGGCCCATGGATATCACTACGAATATATCGTAGGGTTAAATTCCATCTAGATCATTCATAATTTATATTCGATTCCAGATATATCCAATAATCATCGTTATCATTACTCTGTTACGAAATAACTTTAGATGATATCAAAATACAAATATCCTCGATTAAAATTACAATGATCTCAGGTCTGAGGATCATTATATCACTATCACTATGAGAACAACTTGTGATACTGTAAATTATACTCCATAGAGTTATCTCATGGTGGGTCAGCCCAATACATTATTCTCTAATACGTATTTATATCTTGACTTTAATATCATGTATATTAATGATCAATGAGATGTGATCATCAGTCAATCAATATACCAGTCTAAATGCTCTATTGTTGTCCTATAAACAATAGAACTCGACTAGGGACATTTAAGAATTATAATACTTAACTTATCATATAATCTCAAGTTCAGTCTTACTCGAACTATATAATACCGTATTACTATTCTAAGGACTTCCATTACAATAATATTTATTTCACGCAGTAAATATAATTATAATAGAAACTCTTATTCCAAACAAAACATAACATAACATATACAATGTTATAATTATTCACATCTTACTGATTGCCTCTAGGGCACAAAATCTAACAATCTCCCACTTGCACTGGAGCCAATCACTCATGTATCGAATACCCATGAAACTAGTGTGACTATCATTCTTTTGCTGTGATAAAGCTTTAGTCAATGGGTCTGCAATATTATTATCCGTTGGGACTCTGCAGATATGTATATCTCCTCTGTCAACAATTTCACGGATGAGATGGTATCGCCGAAGTATGTGTTTGGATCGTTGATGTGATCTAGGTTCCTTAGCCTGAGCAATGGCTCCATTGTTGTCACAATAAAGATCTATTGGATCAACAATGGATGGAACAACAGAAAGTTCAGAGATGAACTTCTTAATCCAAACAGCTTCCTTAGCAGCTTTTGAAGCAGCAATGTATTCATCTTCCATGGTCGAATCAGCGACTGTTTCTTGCTTTGAACTTTTCCAGCTAACAGCAGCACCATTCAGGAAAAACACATAACCTGACTGTGACTTAAAGTCATCTTTATCAGTCTGGAAACTAGCGTCTGTGTAACCTTTTACCATTAATTCCTCTTCGCCTCCATATACCAAGAATGAATCTTTAGTCCTTTTGAGGTACTTAAGAATATTCTTGACGGCTGTCCAGTGACTTTCACCCGGATCTGATTGGAATATACTTGTCATACTTAAAGCATACGAGACATCTGGGCGGGTACATAACATTGCATACATGATTGACCCAATTGCCGAAGCATAAGGGATTTTTTTCATGCGTTCCTTATCATCTAATGATTTAGGATATTGAGATCTAGAAAGTGATATACCATGTGAAATGGGTATATATCCTTTCTTTGCCTATTGCATGCCAAACCTTTTCAGCACTTTATCAATGTATGTATTCTGACTTAGGCCTATTAATTTTCTCGATCTATCTCTATAGATCTTAATACCTAAGATATAGGATGCCTCGCCTAAGTCTTTCATTGAGAAACTTTTCCCCAACCATGTCTTTATTGCTTGTAATGATTCAACATTATTCCCAATAAGTAATATGTCATCCACATATAATACTAGGAATATAATGTTACTCCCACTGATTTTCTTGTATACACAAGGTTCATCTTCGTTTTTAGTGAAACCAAACCTTTTGACTATTTCATCAAAACGAAGATTCCAACTCCGAGATGCTTGTTTTAATCCATATATGGATCGATGCAGTTTACATACTTTTCTGGTTTCCTTTGGATTGACAAAACCTTCAGGTTGTGTCATGTACACATCCTCAATAAGATTCCCGTTAAGGAATGCAGTTTTGACATCCATCTGCCAGATTTCGTAATCGTAATAGGCTGCAATTGCAAGCATAATCCTTATGGATTTAACCATAGCTACTGGGGAGAAGGTTTCATCATAGTCAACTCCTTGAATCTGTTTGAAACCTTTCGCCACCAATCGGCCTTTATAGGTTTGTACTTTACCATCCATGTCGGTTTTCTTCTTGTAAACCCATTTACACCCAATTGGTTTTACCCCGTCAGGTGGATCAACCAAAGTCCACACTTGGTTGGTGTACATGGAACCCATTTCAGATTTCATGGCTTCAAGCCATTTCTCAGAATCAGGTCTATTCATAGCATCTTGATAGGAAATAGGCTCATCCTGATCTATCAGCATTACGTCTCCTGTTTGAGTTACTAGATATCCAAAATATCTATTGGGCTCATGACGTATTCTATCAGATCTACGAACGCCTTGTGTAAGTTGAGTAGGTTCAGATTCCACAACAGTTTGTGGTTCTTCCTCAACTTCATATTCAGGTTCAATGATATTTTGTGGTTCTCGAATTTCATCGAGTTCTACTTTATTTCCATTGATATTATTAGAGGCTAGATCTCTTTCAACGAAAAAACAAGTTCGAGCAATAAACACATTATGCTCAGAGGGTTTGTAGAAGTAATATCCTTTTGTTTCCTTTGGATACCCCACAAAATAGCATTTTTCCGATTTGGGTCGGAGCTTGTCAGAGTTAAGAAGCTTAACATAAGCCTCACATCCCCAAATCCTCATAAAAGAGACATTAGGACATTTTCCCGTCCATATCTGATATGGTGTGGACTGAACCGCTTTAGTGGGAACTCTATTAAGTATGAATGCAGCTGTTGTGAGGGCAAAACCCCAAAAACTTATTGCAAGATCTGTATGACTCATCATTGATCGTACCATATCCAATAAGGTGTGATTTCTCCTTTCAAAAACACCATTCCATTGTGGTGTTCCCGGTGGAGTGAGTTGTGAAACAATTCCACACTCTTTCAGATAGTCATTAAACTCTTGGCTTAAATATTCTCCTCCTCGATCTGTTCGAAGAGTTTTTATATTCTTACCAAGTTGGTTCTGAACTTCATTCTTGAATTCTTTGAACTTTTCAAAGGATTCAAATTTGTGTCTCATATGATACACATATCCGTATCTACTGAAATCATCAGTAAATGTAATGAAGTAATAGAACCCACCTCTAGCAGATGTACTCATTGGTCCACATACATCACTATGTACAAGGGCCAATAGATCCTTAGCCCGTTCACTGTGTCCAGTGAAAGGAGCTTTTGTCATCTTGCCTAATAAACAAGATTTGCAATCTTCATATGATTCAAAATCAAATGAATCCAAATTTCCATCTTTATGGAGTTTTGATATGCGTTTCTCGTTTATATGGCCTAAACGACAATGCCAAAGGTATGTTGGATTTAAATCATTTGATTTAATCCTTTTGGTACTAATGTTATAAACTGGCGAATCAAAATTAAGAACATAGAGACCATTAATTAACTGTGCACTTCCATAAAATATCTCATTTAAATAAAATAAACAGCATCTGTCTTTTATTACAAATGAAAATCCTAACTTGTCCAAACAAGAAACAGAAATAATATTTGTCTTAATAGAAGGCACAAAATAACAATCTTCTAATTTTAAAACTAATCCAGTTGGTAAGGATAAGTGGCAGCTTCCTTTGGCTAATGCGGCAACTTTTGCACCATTTCCAACACGCAAGTCCACTTCTCCTTCTGCCAAGTCTCTACTCCTTTGCATCTCCTGCAAATTGACACAGATATGTGATCCACATCCAGTATCTAATACCCATGATGATGAAGTAGATAAGTTGACATATATAACATTTATACCTGAATTGGGCGAAGTCAAACTTCCCTTCTTCTTCTTTAGATCTTCCAGATAAGCATAACAGTTACGTTTCCAGTGACCTGGCTTTCCGCAGTAGTGACAATCACCCTCTTTGGGAACCCCTCCTTTAGGCTTTGATGCCTTTTTGAAAATGGTCTTATTAGCAGTCTTCTTAAGTTGCTTTTTCTTGTTCTTGCCCTTGCCTTTGGGTTTAGCAGTCTCCTTCTGTACCATCATCATGGCAGTCGGTTCTGCCTTTTTCATGTTATTCTCAGCAGTTCTCAACATGCTCAATAACTCAGTCAAGGGCTTCTCAATCTCATTCATGAGATAGGTCATAATAAATGAAGAAAACTTACTGTTCAATGATTGGAGCACAAGATCGGTTTGAGCTTCCGGTGTCAAAGGAAACCCTAACCTCTCGAGATACTCTATATAACCAATCATCTTCAGTACGTGTGGACCAACGGGTTCCTTATCACCCATCTTGCAGTGATACAGTGCTTTGCTCGTGTCATACCTTTCTTGACGAGCATGCCCTTCGAACAACTTCTTAAGGTGCTCGATCATATTGTAGGCATCCATGAATTCGTGTTGCTTCTGAAGCACAGGATTCATCGTTGCCAGCATAAGACAACTAACATCAAGAGCGTCGTCTTGATGTTTCTTATGAGCATTAATCTCTGCACGGGGTGCATTACTCGGTGGCGCCTCTGGAGTAGGCCCATCAAGTACATACAGTTTCCTTTCCTGTTTGAGGACAATCCTCAAGTTACGGTGCTAGTCTAGGAAATTTATTCCATTCAGTTTTTCTTTTTCAAGAACAGACCTAAGTGATAGATTATTGTTGGTGTTGCTAGCCATTTAGAATCTACAATAGACAATAAATTGAAATAAATAACTTTGACAGTCAAAACGACAATAATCATAGCTTAATAAATTAATGTGTGCATAAATATGCTCCCACTCAAATCAACATCCCTATTTTAATATATATAACTGTATATATATTTGGTATTCCAAATCCACATCTAATCATGCCTTGACCTAGCTTTGGCTAAACTCAAAACATAACATTTTAGGTAGACATCTTGTGTCAATTACATCGTTTATGTAATTTTTGGATCGCATGTCGAACATTTTGTTCTGTATTATTCTGTTGCTCAAAATATAGAATAAATCATGTGGTTTGTCTCTAATGCCATAATCGTATTATGCAGCCTAGTTAAATCAGACCCAATAATAGGTTGGAGCACCACATTTTACTCCATCGCATATAACCAAAATTAAAAGGTGCACAACGCTTTGGCGTTAGTTACAACCAATAATTTTGGACAGTGATGAGTATATCATTGGAAGACGTCACCTTGACTTAATATAAACTATAGTTTTGATAGGGATTTAAAATTTAGGTTGGCAAACCATGATATTCAAACATTTTGAATACAATATATTAAATTAAAGATTTTAATTCCTCTTAAACATAATAAATAGAACACAAAGATTTCTAAAACTTTGATGTTTAAAAGGAAAGAAATGCATACAATGCTTTAAGATAAAAGTTCCGAATCCATTAATGTGTACAGTAAAACTTTTGCACAATTAGATTCACTAATCCATATGGCACATAATAAAATACATATAAATTAAAACCAGGATTTTCAGCCCAGTATCCCAGTTTCAAAAACTGATCGTTATACATATTTTAAACAAAATCATGAAACCATTTCAGAGTTAAAACTGCTAACAAATAAAATGGCAGTATTCAGTGAAACAGATCTGCCATAACAACTCAAATGAAATAGCATGTTCAAGCATACATAACACGGATTCAATTCTAAGCATTCGCATATAGCAGTTCAAATATTATATAACAGGTACATAATTATCATTACATGTAATCATACAAACTTGAAATTCCAGAACTAAATAACTGATCACAAACAACTGAACATTAATAATCACTTTGGATCACAACCATGAATTTTAGAACTTTCATCAAAGGCTGAAGATGAACTTAAGGTACAGCTTCACTGTTTTATCCAGACTTTAGTATATCAACATATACTATGCAAGCACTTTGGTATGTTCATTAACATCCAACTTGCAAGCTACTGGATCGTTCCTGTATATCAATATATACAAAACATGTCAAAGCTGATAATAACTTTCAGGTCATCATTTCAGAAGCATAAACATAATCAATTTAAAGGCATTTCTGACAGAATGTTATAAGAGTTCAATTCATGGTTTCTAAAACACATTCAGTTTTATACATATATGTACAGTACCATATATGTTGTATTGTATATATACTGTTATATATATGTATACAAATATACCTACAGTATCATCTATACTGTTTTATTTATAAATATATATATGCAGTAATATACTATACTACTAACTATGGTAAGATAACATCACTACCATCTGAAAGTTTTTTTAAAATTATAGGGATTGATCATATATCAATTATGAAAACATATAAGTTACAGAAACATTTTCCGCCACTTATATAACCTCAATCTTAATTATCTATAACTGAATCTGAACTTACCAAATTTTCAAATTATGGTAAGTTTGTGACTCAGTTCAGATCATAACATATTAGCTTGTGTTAAACAGAATAAATTACTCTGTAGCAACTAGCAGAAATAAGATTGTCATATATATTATATGTGTAGTTCAAAACTTGGATTACCCAAAAATGAAGTTCAATATCTAAAAAAAATAACAGAGTAAAAGTTCACAGTATTAGGAGTTATTCATATTGTCTAAACCAAACACATACTGATGTGAAACTAACCATTATCTTAATCATATTCATAGGATTCAACAGATCACTATTAACACATATAACATACATAGTTCGAAATCAAGTTGTAATATATATAAATCTCTGTAACAATTACAGTATGGAACCAACACTTGATTTCCCTTCTTTGAAACATATACAAATATAATTTAAACCAAATTATACTTACATAAGAATTGGGATTTTAAACATTCGTCACCGAATTAATAACTTGTACTAATTTAGATTCAGGCAGATGAACAATACTGATTTTGTTTATCACAAAACAATTTCAGTTCTGAATGAATGTTTACCAAATTCCAGATTTCAGCTTCTCGATGTTCACAACATCAATCAGTATGTAACAGTAACAGTTTCAAGGCCTAAATTACATTTGAATCGACATAACCGGAAGCTCTGATACCATTGAAGATAAAAAGGGGATCGAATTCGCAGCGGAATCATTTAGATCTGAAACCCTAGTTAACGAATCGGACAGAAATTAATCAAAACAAGTACCTTTCTCCTTTCGATTTAGTAGAATCGAGTGAAGCCCTAGCCTTGAATTGTTAAATCAGATCACAAATCTTCTTTGAATCAAGCGCTCGAAATCAAAACGCCTCTATCGGAAATCCACTGGTGAAGCTCCCGCAGATGACAATCAAAACGAGGATGGAGAAGAGGTACTAGCCAACTTAAAATCGAATTGATTTGGGATTTCAAATTTGGATCTAGGGTTTTTTCTGTATTTTTCGGGTGGTCTTGGTGAAGCACGTTCACCATTGTTTTATAATGAAAACAATCCGAGATATCCGTTTTCCCCTTTTATCCGTTCAAACCCGTTTAAAACAATGAAATAGTCAATACTATTTTATTTTAAATATTTTTCTCCATTTGCAACACCAATAAGTGTGACCCGATAGGTTGTAATAGTGTTGGCAACAATTTAAACATTTAAATTGTAAACAACGAGTGGTATCTAGTAATACATCATTGCTACCCAAACTACAACAATATCTATGATTCGATACGACCTTTGTGAATAGTGTATCAATATAATTTAATCCTTTTAACCGTTATATCCAAGATTAAACAGAAGGCATGGATCGTATCATCTTCTTTTAATTTAATCTGTTTTCTTAATCAATGAGTAGACTGTTCAGAACAAATCAATATTTGAGCACGGCCATGCATTTCACAGTCTCGCTCAATCAAGAGGCCCATGGATATCACTACGAATATATCGTAGGGTTAAATTCCATCTAGATCATTCATAATTTATATTCGATTCCAGATATATCCAATAATCATCGTTATCATTACTCTGTTACGAAATAACTTTAGATGATATCAAAATACAAATATCCTCGATTAAAATTACAATGATCTCAGGTCTGAGGATCATTATATCACTATCACTATGAGAACAACTTGTGATACTGTAAATTATACTCCATAGAGTTATCTCATGGTGGGTCAGCCCAATACATTATTCTCTAATACGTATTTATATCTTGACTTTAATATCATGTATATTAATGATCAATGAGATGTGATCATCAGTCAATCAATATACCAGTCTAAATGCTCTATTGTTGTCCTATAAACAATAGAACTCGACTAGGGACATTTAAGAATTATAATACTTAACTTATCATATAATCTCAAGTTCAGTCTTACTCGAACTATATAATACCGTATTACTATTCTAAGGACTTCCATTACAATAATATTTATTTCACGTAGTAAATATAATTATAATAGAAACTCTTATTCCAAACAAAACATAACATAACATATACAATGTTATTATTATTCACATCTTACTGATTGCCTCTAGGGCACAAAATCTAACAGATTCAAATTCATCATCAAGTGATGAAGAGCCAGAAATAGGGAATTCAAATATGTGCTTCACGACAATTCAAAATTCAGAAAATTTCAAAGAAAAGGATCTAAAAACCGGGTATGCCTTAATTAATTTTAAAAAAAATTCTTGGTTGAATAAATGCTTTGATTTCTTGTTTTGTTTTGATTTTGAAATTAAAATTTAAAAATTCAAATTTTGAAATTTAAAATTTGAATTTAAAATTTGAATTTTGAAATTCAAATAATAATTAGTAAAATAAATTTTGGGTGTTTGCTAGGATTAAAATTATTTCAGAAAATCGTTGAACTTGAAATATGAATCGATAATTTAAACCAAAAATCACTAAAACCAAATGACCTTTGAAAATAAGCGTATATGTCGACATGCATATGTCTATATGTCGACGTATCAACCAGAAATTTGAAATTCAAAATTTGAATTTCAATGGTTCAAACTTTCAAACTTTCAAACTTCCCTCCAACTCTCTACGTATGAAAAGATGTCATTGATTTCTGAAAATTTGTGCCTATTCAATTCATATCCATTCAATTTCTATATATACATCTATTCTCTCTACTTTCATTCACAATTCAAACTATATTCTTCATATCTATTCTCTTCAAAACAATCAATTCAATGGCTTCCTCAAGTTCATCTTAGAAATTGAAAGTAAACAAAACCATCAAAGGTTATCTTCGTAATGACAAAGAAGCTATCAAAACCTATGTTAACTATTTAGCAAATTCTAAAGTTAATATGGGTTCTTTCACCGTCTTTGGAGACTTTCCTTCCCATGATCTTATCTCACTCTTCAACCATAACGAAGTTTTGAGTTTAATTGACTCTCGAGATAACGACGAAGTGTGTTATCCTAAGCTTGTCAAAATGTTCTATGCGAATCTTAATCGCAGATTTTACTAAGGCAACGAAGACCAAATTTGGAGTAGCGTCAAAGGCATGCAAATTGTTCTTGATACCGAAATATTGGGCACTATCTTAAATTGTAGAAGCCCGGGGTTGGATTTTTCGGATTTCAAAATTGATGAAACCGATTTAAGGACTTATCACGACATATTTGAAAGCGATGCTCAAATGGATTTCAAAAATCGCTTTCTCCGTCCAAAAACAAGAATTGTCAACCTTCTCCTTCAACATGCCATCACTCCCCATTCCGAAAATTTTAACAACCCAACTCTCAAGGTCCAAAAAGCTCTCTTTGCTATTATTGGTGGCTATAACGTCAATTGGGCCGATATGATCTTAAGAGAATTCAAGCCCATAGAAATTTCATTAAGAGAGAACACTCTTTACTATGGAGTTTATCTCACCCGCATTTTCAAATACTTTGGAGTTGATCTTCATGGAGAAGAATTTATGCCAAGAAAAGTGTTTGACTCATCAAACATACATCTCATGCAAATTCCTCCCACTTTCCAACCATAAGAGACGTTCGAAGCCAAACAAGCTCGAATGCAACAAGAACAAGCACCTATGGAAGTCGAAAAAGAAGAAGAAACTTCTTTAGAAAGTGTTGAGTGTCCAACCAATAGTAGAACCATTTCCAGAGAGAAGATTGTTCAAAACCAAGTGAAGATTGCCCATAATCAAAAGAAGTTCAAAAAGAGTTTTTTCAAAATGACCAAGTTCATGAGCAAGATATGATGAAAGCTTGGAATCTCATATTCCTCCTCATCATCCACTGAAAAGTAGCCTATTTAGTTTTATTTATCTTTAATATTCACTTGTATTTGCTTTCGAAATCTCGTATTTAGTGTATTAATTAGTTGGATGTATTTGCTTTTTATGAAGTAATGAATGGAGTTTTATTTATATTAAAATATCTTTAAGTTACTGCAAAAACTTTACAATTAAATATAACATAATAGAAGATCAAAAGATTCAAAATTTTCAAATTTTTTTAATAGGTATGTCGACATACATAGTTGCATATGTCGACATATAACTGCCAGAATTTCCAAATCTTTTCAAAATTGAAAATTAAATAACTAACTCATGTCCATTCAAAATCCAACGAATTCCAGACCCTATTTAAGCCTATTTCTTCTAGAAAACTTCGTTATATCATTTCTCCTTCTTCTCTATTCATTTCTTATCAAAACCATGGCAAATCTAATTCATAATCTAAGTGAAAATCTTGAAGAAACACTGAATTCCTTCAAGAACATCCTCTCTATAATACTACGAAACCAACGTCAATTTGAGTTAAGCCAAATAAAGATGTTTGAACAGCAAGAGAAGCATTTTAATGCAATTCGGTGGCTAGTCTCCTCTCTTTTCAAAGATGAAGATAACAATCTCGCTAAGGAGCCACCAACCAAAGAAGATGAAGATTGAGAGGTCATCAAGAAGGATCCAATCTTTGGAGAAGATGGTTGGGTGGATGCCCAAAGAAACGTTTAATTGTTTGATATGATTAAATTGATTTGATTAACTTGTTTGATTTGTTTGAATATATTAAACATATGTAAATTATTACTTGGTGTGGTATGGTTGGATTGATTTGTATATAAACATATGTAATTATGATACTTGGGTTGATTTGTTAATATACTTAGTATTCATTATTGTATAATCATACATTTAGGGGGAGTACTTTATAATTATAGAATATATATATATATATATATATTTAGGATTAAGGGTGAGTACTTTATTTTAGTATAGAAATTATTTAGATAGATATAGGATTTAGGGGGAGTAGCTTTAGAATTTCTTTTTGATAATGCAAAAGGGGAATAAATTATAAAATATAGACATAGTTTATAGGATTCATATAGACATGTTGAGTATTAGAAGGATCATCAACAATAAGCATGAACCGGTATGATATTTTTTAAACTAAGGTTGTCATCATCAAAAAGGGGGAAATTGTTGAAGAATGGAGTTTTGATGTCAACAGCCTTATTTCAATATTAACTGATTATAAAATATATACTAACACTTTTATTTAGAATATATATAAATATGCAGGATTTGTATACATGAATTAGTACCGAAAACTGTACAGTTTAAGAGTTCAAGAGATTCAGAATCCAGAAGATCCAAGACTCATGAGTAATTAAGATTTCAAGAGTTCAAGATCTCAAGATAAATATAGTAATAGAGTCTAGTTTATGTAAGACTCTAAATAACACTCCCGGTTCAAATTCAAATTCTGTTTTTTTTTTTCCTTTCAATTTCTGATTTTCAAATTCTATCCTAAATCTTTATTCTCTATTTTTTACTTTTTGATTTTAAACTCAAGTTTTATAGTTTATAAGTTTTATATATTTATACTTATATTTATATAGTTTTTAACTTTATAATTTTATAATATATTTATATAGTTTAAATTTATGATTTCATATGATTTTATACATTATATATTTATTTATAACACTATGTTTTAATTCAAGAATTTCTAGATATATATATATATATATCAAAACACTTGACAAATGCTCAAATTCAATTTTGTACTATGATATGTCGTCATACATAATTTGGCATGTCGACATATTTTTGATTTTGAAAGGAAGTGTCTTTTCACTATTTGTAACGTTTTAGAAGCGTTGCAATCTTTCAAATCTTATAAATAAGGGTTGATTTCGAATGTTTTCATCATTCTTTTTCTCCATCTTCATCCCCTTTTTCTACACCATTATTATTTCTTATTTTTGTGATTTCTACACTTATACTCTGCTGAATTCAATTCTATATACATAAAACTTCTTCTCTTCTCACTCTCTACTCATTATTCTCTGAATCAAAGTGCTATTGAAGAGTTATGGGGCTATCGTAATTGTTTGGGAAGTGTTTAGGAAAAGGTGTGTCCTTGTAGCCTTGAAATCAAGGAAACAGAGCAGTGTTAACCTTGTAGTTGGGAAATCAAGGGGAATATACTAGATCAAGGGTGTTTGGAATCGGTGTTAACCTTGTAGCCGTGAAATCATGGGGATTATACTTGGATATTGATATAGTAATAAAACTCTGCGGAATCCAGCGTTGTGTGGGACTGAACGTAGGAGTAATCCGAACCAGTATAAAATCTGGTGTGTTCTTTCCTTTTCTGCATTTTATTTCTGTTTATTTTTGTGTTTGTGTTTGAATCTGTGTCTGTGATTATCTCTATGGTGTGTGATTCATATAGTAGATAATATAAGTTTTAGATTTTGTTAAATTTCTCAAAAACACTATTCATCCCCCTCTAGTGTTAGTTTTGCCTTAACGATCCATCCACATTCCTTGACAATATCAAACTAACATACATAATGTCGTTTTTTGTGTTAATACTAACATGTCATAGCTAACATAACCTATCCTAATACAAACGTTGCAATGACATTTCATACCTGGTTTATTCACTTAACATTAGAATGTAAGTTGTGAGTGATTGCTCACATTTCGTGGCTAAGAGAATGGATATACAAGCTAACACAGAATGATATACTATTTGGATACGTTGCAAGCATGACAAGCAAAACACAGGCACGAACATGGATCTCGACACGGCTTGAGCACGTCTTCATGAGCACTATGACGCTCAAGCTCGACAATGGCAAGACAACAACATAGGACAAGACAACAACCAATTGACAGGCAAATAGATTGATACAATCACAAGCAAGCGACGAACGGGCAAAACATATCAAACTTTGCTCTCTCTTCTTTTCAAAACAAGGAGGAGGCTTGGTTTGGTAGGAGGGTAGCTCAGATGTGGATTGCTGATCGAGTCAGTGATATGCAAAGGCTCGGGAAGTGCAGGTTTCGGGTGAGGCATGGACTGTCAGGCTTAGGGGTGTTGGCGCTGGTGTGGGTGCACGTGATGGACGGTGGGGTCGAAGATTTGGTGGCGACTTGTGGAGGTCTCGTGGGTTTAGGAAAAAGTGTGCGATTTGAAAGGGAAGAGAAAATGCATGGGAGAATAAGGAAGCGAACAAGTTATTTTTCTTTCATTATTGTGTTTTATATATTTTTAAGAGAGGAACACACGAGTTTATATTGAGAAAGAAGAAGAAGTGGTGCAAGTTGAAGAAGGCATGTGCGAAAATGAGAAATACAAGGAGAACAAATGGATGAGTGAATTTTTGTGGACCGACTGTTAGGAGAGACTGGATACAAATATACACATACGTATTGACAGATTTTGAGCATTTTCAGTCTAAATCGCAGATTCAGAGTAATCAACGTCCGACTTTCGCGAAACAAAAAATAACGTTATTCTTATAAAATATTCTAGTATTTTAGAAAAAAGAAATGCCTAAATTACGAAAATATTTTATTTTCAATGATTTATTCAAATTTAACTAAAATTCGCAAATAGAATAAACTTGTGTGTTATAAAATAAAATTTATTTCTCCATTATATTTGGATAAACATATCTCAAATATCAAATTTCGGAACCTAATCCGAAATTTAAATTTTAAGTTAGTTACGCTATATCGGCTGTCGCTACCGTAAATCGATTGTACAAACCGATTTAAACGGAACTAATGAGACTGGAATTCAATAAAATAAATTTTGACGTTGTCATTAAAAAATTCACTAGATAAATTGTATATAAAAATATTACAAATTCTATAATTCAAAATAAACAGAAATTTAACCTCTTAAATTAAATTTCAGTTAAACATTATTTTAAAATTTGCAAGTCATTACAAGTTAGTATGCATTTTGTGCATATAATATAAACTTATAACTTAATAAAACAATAAATAAATATTCTTCATTGTGTGTGCGCGCTTGCGCGTGTGTGTGTATATATTTATATAATTTTAAACGTAAACTCAAAAAAATCGAAAGGATACTTTTTAGATGCGGATATCTTCATATCCGCACCAACATCCATTTTTGTGGATATCAGATATTTAATCGCTTTTCAAGTATGGATGCGAACGGATTTTGAAACTTTCAAATTTTGCTTAAGAGTCGTACTTACATTGGTACTAAAATACACAGTATATCATCTTCTTTGTGGGAAAGATATAAAAACAATTTATGCGGAGATATGGCTTCATCTGAGAGAGATACCACAATACACCTTATATCATCTTTTCCTATACGCTCAATGATTAAATACAAATTTGGTTGTATATTTTAGAAAATTAGTTGAATTACTTTTGTTGATCTAAATAATTAATTATATAGGCTTGAATATAAATGTATTCCATGAAGGACTTGGTATTTTAGTGGATGAACTTAAAAATTTAGTTGATAAATAGTTGAAAACATGGGTAAACTTAAAATAACTGAATATGAATGTATTTAGTGGATGTACTTGAATATTTTATAAAGCTTGGATATAATATTATATCATGAATGTATTTAGTGGATGTACTTGAATATTTTAATAGGCTTGGATATAATATTATATATTATTGAGGGTGGTTATATGATGCTCATTTTTCATTGCATCCCTTTTGCACCTCAATTATAGTCATTAATGTATATTTAAATAATGTGTGAGTGGAATAGAGAATTAGTGGGAGGAGAGAGAAAAGAGATCGTATGGTGAAAATTAGGAGGGTTAGGTGCTCTTGATCCTATCTTTATATCAATTGGTAAAAAAAATCTTCTCAATAGATATGAATACGTCATCTATAGCGTTAGCAAGAGTTGGTCCACAACACAAATCAAGGTGGGAAGAGGAGCTAAAGCATGCTAGAGACTAAAGTTCAAGCAACAGAAACTCTTAATCTCTATGTAAACCTTTATTATTTTCAATGTACGCTGGTGGGGTAAGCAAGACTCAATGCTTTGGTAAACCAAAGGTCCTTTAAACGAAAATTAACTAGAAAAGGCCTAATGAATTTTGGAATGATATTTTAACTCCATGAAAGATTAGATGCGATCGCAATATGAATGCCCGAGTATGACGGATAAATCCCACATTGTAATAATAGCATGCATAACATGGTACATGTATGCAAGATCGTAAAAAATGTTAGACGGATTTTAAGCAGTAAGCATAAAATATAGTTTAATAGATGTTATGTATTTTAATAAAATCGTGCATTTTTGATGAAATTTTAGTTTTTTTTCAAATATTAATTGATTCACAATAAAATATTATGCGTTCGATTTGATTTAGAAGTAAGCATAAATACAAGATTGTTAAAACAAAAGTTTTGATGCTTATAAGATACATTGAATCTAAATTGGCTCATATAGGATGCACATAAACTTATTTTAAATGCTTAATTAATGCAGTTAAGTCGCATCTAGTCGGATTAGACTAAAACCTAAATGCTAAGGCAAACCTGATATTTGAACGTCTAAACGTTGGTTAGACGGTTAAGCACGAAACAATGGTTGGTAAAACAAACGATCTTTTGAAAAGAAAATTTGCAAGAGAAGACCGGAGGGTAAGAATGACACTTTGACTCCATTCAAAAAGTATGTTTTTTCAAAATAATAGGTGCAGAATAAGCTGCGTTTTCTAGAAATAATATTTTTGATTTCCACTCGATTACCGGCAATCCTGTCGTCTGGCAATTGAATTGTGTGTATTTCTCAGCTACTGTCAAGCTACTTCTTCAAATACTTTCCTAAATCCCAAAATCTCCAAATCACTAATTTCATTATTACAAATGCTAGCGCTGAGATTAAGGTGGGCAACTTTAGTGGTGGCATTGATCAACGTGGCTGCTTCTGCAGCTGGATTTGCGTTGGTGACTACGGTGATCCGCCATTGCAGTGGTAAGGTTAAGATTCCAGTCACCGCCGCATCTGTTTTGGGCGTTGTCAGAGTAGCCGTGCTCGCAGGTGCTGGGATCGCGCAGTGTTCGACTGCAAAGGCGATTGCTGGGAGCGTTGCTGAGGAGGACGACGATGAACGTAGGAGGCGTAGAAGGGTAATTTCTGGACATGGTTATTTTTAGTTGTTTATCTGTGATTGGTTGCTTTGTGTATTTTTGCATAATTGCCCCTGTCAAAACATTTGCTTTGCTGTTACGATGTTACTTATGAAAACAGCAGTAAAGTTTTAGCTTTAGCAGGCTGAGTAGTCCACCAAAACCAAACCTCATTGGCTTATTAATTTATAGTTTTGTTCATCGTAATCCCGTGAATAATCTACACATTTAGTTTTGACTTGTTTTCTTTCTCGACTAGAAAAGAACTGCCATGTTAATTTGTACAAAGTCCGGTGTTTTAAAGGCTCAACCTAATCTACGTGCAGCACAGACTTTGAAGTTCTACGGCTCTGAAAATAAAATAATCTTGTACGTACATGAATCAGCGGTCTAATCTCAAAATCCTAAAAAAACCACAGGATAGACCTCGTTTGGACCTCACCGTTCTTCAAATTTGAGGAAATCGTATTTTTTCATTTTTCGATTTTTCACATGATCAACTTAACAAATAATCAATGTGCATTATTACTGTACATTTTATAAATCATTATTGCATTCAATCTCTTGCATATTCACAAATAAGAAAATCTTCAATTTTGACCTAACAAATTATTATAAAATTAATTCAATTAATATTTGTCATGAATTGTTCAAAACTAATTGTTTTAAAGTAAAGTTTATCAACTATAATTAGTTAATTTTTAACATTAATTGAAATAGTTTTACATTTAAATTAAAAATAATCAATGCGGTTCTCATGGTCTGACTGGTTCAACTATCAAAACCTTTAATTTTTCACTAGCACAGTTCAGCATGTGGCTCGTTCTTCGAAACCATGCCTAAAACAGTGCAGTTTAAAAAAAAAAAAAATCATACGTTGCAATATATGAAAAAAACTAATACAGTGCAACTAGATAATAAGATTGTAGATCAATGAAAGCCATTGTATATGCTACCGTCAATAATCTCTATTCAAAGATCAATGAAAGCCATTGTACATTCTTCAGTCTGGCCGGTAATGACTCTAGAGGTGCAGCATTGGAGGACGCAATAAACATGCTAGAAGGTGAAGAATAAAATTAGGAAAATAAATAAACAGAAGCGAAAATGGAATCAGCTCTTGGAGACCAAAAATGCTCATCAAAATTGAAAATGAGCGTCTTACCATTCAAATTCAAAGAGTTTGTGAGACACAACGCTTATGTCAACATAATTTATTTTTCACATATTTATTTATTTTTTACTTAAATTTTTTACATTTTCTCTTATGCTTACTCATCATTTTTAGTTAGACATAAAAAAAAAAAAAAAAAAAAACTCTTAGCTTAATCCTCTACCTTCGCAGTTCAATGGCCAGCTACTTGATACTACCACCTTTTCATTAAGCAAGGAGCCGATTCAAGAATGATCGATCACTGAAATGTTCTGTGGATGCTTGCTGTTTATTGCATACTACTAGGAAGGACATTACTTAGTTTTGTCGACATATATAAAAAAGAATTGAAATTCATTTGCTTTTGCACTTGAAAAACAAATAAATATACAATATTCAAAAAATGAATAGGTAGACATTTGATTTCAAAATTACATGTTCATTTCTTTTGTAAAGAAAATAGTTTTATTTTGTGTATTTTATTTTATATAATAAATAACATGTATGATGTATCTATTGTTTTATCTAGATAATTGTTGATTTTAGTACAAATTATCATTTTAGACTTCCAAAAAGAAGTTATTTCAAGTTTACGTCTTATTTGAAACTTACAAGTGGAAACCCGTGCGATGCACGGGAGCATAGACTTTTTAGTGTTGTAGTTTGCATTTATGAATAAGCGATGAGAACATATCATATGGTAGCAATATGCTTTATGAATACATCTATTTCATTATTGTTATTTTTCAAACTTGACTAATTATGAGATATATGAGAATTAAAACATATTCATTTAATTCTTTTTTTGTTACCATGTTTTCCATATGAACACGTATAAACATTTAATGTTCATTGATATTGCAATGACATGTGATAATTAATAGGATGTTGTTTACACAAAATTCACTTCTCTGTATTTGGTCCACCAAGATTTAAGTAGTATCAATTATGTAATGTGAATTTAGTGTGTTCCTCTTTTATAATATGTAACTTAATCTTCTTTGCTGTAAATTATAATTGTCTATTCAATCGAATATTGTAATACCATTTACTGTTCTATTTAAAACATTGATTTACCAAAAATGAATTTGAAGTTGACTTGCCAATTATATATTGTGCGGGAGTCAATATCCCTTTTTTAAACAACTTTCCGAATATACAAATTATTCATTTTCAAATATATAAAGGTTGATAGTAGGAATAATCAGATTTGACGTAGCATGCATGAACTACCTGCAATAGCAAAATGCATTAAATGCTCTAAGGCCCACACTATTTACCTTTCGTGCTTAATACATTTGTGTCATTATCATTATTTTTTAAACCAAATTAATTTATATGAGAATTAGAACATATTCAATTAATTTTTTTTGTATCTCTTCAATAGGAACACACGTAATGCATTTATTTTGTTAATTAAAACCTGAGTAGTTATGAATTATATTATATGAGAGATAAAATATACCAGTAAGAAAACATGAATTTAAAGTCAAAGTGTTGATCTTGTATTATGCAAGTATAGGTCAATGCCCTTTTTTAAATAATTTTTCTTAATGCACAATTAATCCAACTGTACAAGTTTACATATGCACATTGCTACAACTATGAATTAAGAAAAAAAGTAAATATTAAAACTTGCAATAATAACATAGTAATTTACTTTTACCTTCGTAGCATTTCAATCCATGCATACAATAAGCATACACTGAATAGTCAAACTCACTATCTTTCTTTCACGTAAGTAGTAATAAATACAATCAATCAATAGTAGTTAATCCAGAAAAAAAAAAGCAATAACAAATTTTGTCATAGCATGCCAAACCTATATTTTACATGCATACATCAAGTAGCAACTTAGTAACGTTTTTTTTTACATACCATCCATTAATGCCATCATGTTCCTACACGTGAATTGAATTGAAGGGAAAACACATGCTTATTTTATATTCAAAAAACTGAACTAAAAATACAATATACATGGAATAAGTAAATGGAGAGGTACGGGGAATATATAGTGGAAGCTAACCAGTTGTTAAAATATATATTTATATATATATATATAATGGACACATTTAATATATCATTAAAATTATAGTTATGATGAAATATTAATAGCATTTGAACGAAAAGATGAATTTAAAGTCAAAGTGCTGATCTTGTATTATGCAAGTATAGGTCAATACCATTTTTTAAATAATTTTTCTTAATGCACAACTAATCCAACTGTACAAATTTACATATGCACATTGCTACTACTTTGAATTAAGAAAAAAAGTAAATATTAAAACTTGCAATAATAACATACCTTTACCTTCATAGCATTTCAGTCTATGCATACAATAAACATACATTGAATAGTTATACTCACTGTCCTTCTTTCACGTAAATAGTAATAAATACAATCAATCAATAGTAGTTAATCCACAGAAAAAAAGGAATAACAAATTTTGTCATAGCTAGCCAAACCTATATTTTATATGCATACATCAGATAGCGCCTTAGTAAGGTTTTGTTACATATCATCCATTAATGTCATCATGTTCCTAAACGCGAATTGAATTAAAAGGAAAACACATGCTTATTTTATATTCAAAAAACTGAACTAAAAATATAATATACATGAAATAAGGAGAGAGGTATGAGGAATATATAGTGGAAGCTAATCAATTATTAAAAAAAATTAACATATAGTGAACGCATTTAATATATCATTAAAATTATAGTTATGATGGAATATTAATAGCATTTGAATGATGCATGAGAAAGAGCGGTTAATGCTGTTAGAATTTTGATCAAGAGAGAAGAGAAATATAAATGATAGAAACATGAAAGGACTACATTTTTATTGATTTATTTGATTGTTATTACAAAGGAGGTGCTTGATTAATTGAATTACAATGCTATACTTTGCCTTTATTTATAAATAAGAAAGGAATTATCTAGAATAGAATATTCTAGAGCATATTTGGCCCAAATTAATACAATTCCAATTATAAACCAAATGCGCAAATCAGGCAATATATCCTCTAGCTTAATTAATGCAATAAAGGAAGGCAATATATCCTTTAGCCCAATCAATGGCATCATATTCTCTAACAAATGCAATCAATAAAATTTTTACGTAAGGAATATTATTATATATAGTGGGCAGAAATAAATAATTAAAATTAACATAAGAAGTTAACGTATAGTGGACACATTTAATATACCATTAAAATGATAGTTATGATGGAATATTAATAGCGTTTGAATGATACATAGGAAAGAACGGTTAATGCAATCAACATATTTCAGTATAAAAATTTTAAGTAACGAAAATTATTATATGTAGTGGGCAAAAATAAATACAAAGAAATATAAAATAAGCGGAGAGGTATGAGAAATAAATATTTGGAGGTTAATATTTTTTGTGTGGTTGTATGATAGTATGTATATCACCTATGGAAGAACCTGTATCAAATTATGCAACAGTTATATATCAGCGCATCAAAATAGGTAAACTTTATGATGCATAAAGGATAAAATCAAACTGTTTCGGGGCATAAAGAATAAATAATACCATAAATATTATTTGTGGAAGCTAGTCAGTTATTAAAATTTTAAGATTACATATTTTCATAAATGGCCGAGGAATTTAAGTAAGACATTAAAATATAAGATTACATAAAGAGAACGCATAAATTATAAGATTACATATTTTCTTAAATGGAGCATACGTAATAAGGTGATAATAAGATTCCAGTTTTACTAAAGAAAAGTTAATATAATTAAAGGTAGGATTTAAGTAAGACATTAAAATGTAAGATTACATATTTTCATAAATGGAATATACGTAATAAGGTGATAATAACATTCCAGTTTTACCAAAGAGGAGTCAATATAGTTAAAGGTAGAAAATTTGCTATGAGTATTTGATTGTGTTTATGGAAAGAATTAATGGTATTAAATGACTGGTACATTGCAGAGATTTGTATATATATGTCAACATAAGTACAGAGGTTTGTATATACAGAAACAAACATTCAGATACATTGCAGAAGCAATATTTATATCTTTCTTGATTTCAGCTACATACATAAAGCGTTAATGCAATTAAAAGAACTGAATATAAATAAGCACAAAGAGAACAGAGGGAAGGAAAAAGCCATGTTATACTAATGCATTACAAACAAACGAATGCAATAGACACAAAGCAAAGCATTAACCCTTTGTGTATAACTAAAAGACCAACACAGGACTGAAAGAAACAACAAACGCTAAAGAGATGAACAACAAATCATAACTAAAACAGTATTTTAGCCAAACTGATCATTAGTGCCTATTCTTCTCTGCCCATTCCACTACAGCAAGCCATTCGTCATCCGAGTCTTCAGGGATGTGAACTGGCGAAATTTGTTTTTGGCTGTTAATATTCGTCAAAATGTTAGCTTCAGTTAAAACCATTGGCGGCACAGGATCGATAACTGGAGGCTGAAGACTCTCTTCCATGTTTGCTTGTGCTATAGTGAAAGATGAAACTCGCTCCTCTTGTTCAATTTTAAGAGCCTTCAATTTCTTTGGTTGTGGTGTTGATATCGAATCATCTTCTCAACCTTGGACATTTCTTTCTCTTTTCCCTTTAATGTTTCTTTCTTCTGCAAGGTTGCTCGGCTTTGCAATGTCAATGGGCATCAATATAAGCAACAAATGGATGACCAATTAGCATAGCATAAAACTTTGAGTAGAATAAATACCCGTTTCATGATTATGGTTGATGGTTGAAACTTTAGGTAAACTCTGCTAAATTATATTGGCAAAGAGAAAAAAAAAATAAGTTACTAACGTGATGTAGACATGATACAAACAATTGATGTACATACACATAAATGAAGCAGATTATTAAGTATAAACTGTTATATATAGCGTGAAGGAGATGAGGTGGTGAAAAGAAGAAGAAAAAAAATACACTCAACATAACATAATACCAAGCATAACAAATTTGAAAGGGATGAGAAATTAACTTTGCAATTCTACTGCTTGCTTTGAAGAAGAGGATGGTAGGATGAATATATATATATATATATATATATATATATATATATATATATATATATATATATATATATATATATATATATGCAGATAGTAGGTTGGACGCAATTTTCTCGGGAACTGATGTTAATGGAGTAGTGGGATAAATAGGCAGTTAGGTATCAAAGTTTAAACCGTCTGATGTCTCTTCTATCTTTATATCTAAGCCGCTCTTTGTCCTTGCCACCAACACCCATGTTTTTTTACTATATATATTTTAAAGTTTGGTCTTGTTTACATTATCCCATGCAAACACCTAGCTTATATTCTAAAAGCGTAAATGTACAAGTACCATGCATTGCGAAAAGGATGCCCGTTTCCGTAATAAGTTTTGAATAAGTTCTAGGTTTGATATAAGTTTTCTAGGAGGCATAAAATGCTTGACTTTATGTGTACAAATGCAGTCAGTATCCAAAGCTTATTTAAGAGCACACTTAACATTAAATTAGCCGTGTTGATAATGACACGATGAAGTATGCTTAGTAAAAACATAGAAAAAATAATAACAAATGCAATAAAATTTATGTGTTTTCTAATTTCAAAGTCATTTTGCATGGTAATTAACCAGTGTAAAAGCTATTTTGCACAACGAACAATCGTCGAGTAACATCATCTTTCAAAATCGTCAAGCATAGACTTGTATTGTGGCTGATCTCCATGGGAAATCGCGTTGGCTAACAATTGATTACCATGTGAAAAAGTGACAAAATCGAAGTCTTTGATAGTCGTAGCCCCTTAAAAAAAAAAAAAAAAATCTTGTATTACGAGGTGTGTAGAATAAACTTACATGAAGAGTTTTACGACTCCGGTCAGTTTCTCTTTTGAACAAATTAAAAAAAAAAAGTATATAGAGTAAACTTACATGATATATTTTTAGTAGTGATATTAGTAGACACTTTTTAAATGCTCTTAGCATCACACTTAAAATAATAACATCTCAACAAAATCTAGTCTTATAATTATGGATACTTTTGGCACATGTCCTTATTACGATTTAAAATACACGAAAAGTCTTTCACTAAATTTTAGTGTAAATTAGATCCTTGTTTTTTTATCACTGATTGTTGCAGAGCAACATTTCGTAAAAGTTGTTGACATATCAACAATTTTCTGTATACATTATAAAAGTTGCTGACATATCATCAATTATTTACAAAAATTGCTGACATTTCAGTAATAATTTTTTACTTTTTTGTACACTGTATAAAAGTTGCTAACATATCATCAATTATTTGTAAAAGTTAGTGACATTTCAACAATAATTTTTTCTTTATTTATGAAAAACAGGGACTGGATTTACAATGAAACTTTACTAGCGAAAGTTGCCGACATATCAACAAATAATTTTCTTTGTTCTAAAAATAGGGACCAAATTTACATTGAGACTTTACAATATGATAGTATAATAGGGTGTCTCCCTGATTTTCATTATAATTATATTATGGTGCTCAAAACACCCACTTTTCTTCTATTGGCTACCAGGGACTGCTGAAAACCAATGGCTGAGTCGCGGACTAAGTCGCTTTCTTGAAGACGATTCGGCGATCTGGTCAGAAGTGCAAACCAGTTCGTTCCTTCGCCGCCGCCTCTAAGATAAAACAGCCTCTAAAAACGATAGTCGATTTGCTTGCACAACAAGTCAGTGCAGATTTGCACTTTCGAAAATAATATTGCTCGAATTTTCTGAAAGAAATATTTAATTGCGGAGGCTAGAAGAAAAAATAGAACTCGGTGTGTATTCTTGTCTGCAGATAAAAATTATATATAGAACGAGGATTAGGGTTTGGGAGAAAAAATCGGATCTGCTAAAATTTCGAAGGATAAAGTTTTTACCGTTGCAGAAAATAATTTTCCATAAAAAAAACGGTTCGAAAACTGCAAAGTTTTATGGTCCTAAAATATATGTGTCTTCACCACAAAGCCCAAACCATAGCCCGAGCCCGGGCCGGGTCGGGTCAAGTCGGTCGCGTGCGTGTGTGGTGTTCATGATGCATGGTCTCCCTTCTCACAACAAAGCATGTATTGGGAGCCCAATGCCCCAACATGATTTCTTAGAAACAAGTATAAATATTTGTCTCTTCCATATAATCCGATGATGTGGGACTATTCACACATAGGAGCCATTTATACACTTATTCAACATTTTTAATAATTCACTTAATGTTTATAAAAACATTTCCAACAGAGACCACCGACCAAAAAGTGTATTGAACACGTTAAAAGAAAGAAAATTCGGTCGATGGTAGCCAGGGCAGAAAAGCAGATGCTTTTAATTCAACACTAATTAATTATTATAACAATCAAACTCTAAAGTTTACAAAAAAAATCTTATCTAACAGCGCACCTTAGGTTAAATTAGCATACTGGACCGGGTTCCAATTTTGATTGAACCAAATATTTGATCCAAGAAGCATATTCAGATTCAGTTTCAGGTAAAAGTAAACGTTTAGCGCGGATGAATACGGTTTGAGCTTCAAACCGAATGAAACACGTTCATTCCAACTTGGATTTAAGGTAATCTCCTGCTCGCACCATAAACAAATCGCTGTTGCAAGTCGCAATCATTGGTCAAAACAACCATTTAGTTTGCAGGAATCCTTGTAAATTAAAGACGATTTCTTTTGTACTCAATTAGTTTTTTCTTTATTCCTATTGCTATTCCTGGGATTCCGTCTTCTTTTATAGCTTTTAAGGAATGACGTCTTTGTTCCTTCCCAATAATCCTGGGAACATTTGAAGCCCAAAAAACCCCAATTATAACTCAAAATTCCCCAATCATGTCCTCATAGGTGATCCAAACATAATCAAGCAATGGACTTGATCACAAATCTGAGGACATTGAGATGGGTTTCTATTGTGTTGGCATTATTCAATTTTGGGTTGATTGTAAGTGGTGGAATATTGGCAACTGTTGGTTCTCCTAGCTGCCCAAATTCGTATGCTACTCCTTTAGGAATTGTTTCACTAATGGCTTTTGTCAGGATATTTTATATGATCGGGGCTGCCAAGGCCCAACAAGCTACTGCTGCCACGATTTTAGGGCAGACATTCCAGTCTGTGGTCACCACCGATGTAATGATACGCCATGAAAGACGGGTGACTAACCTAATTAAACCTCCACTTATTGCTCTGTCGTTGTATGCATACGTCACTGGTTATGTCAGAATGTCTACAAAACGCATTTTAAACCCTAGAATGTTAACATCAACTATATTTGTGTAATGTAACTCAGTGGTTTCTGCATGACTAGGTGCGATACAGAAGATGGCTATGGTGGACAAGATTCGGGATGGTTGTCACCGCGTTGCAGTTTTTGATTGCACTTTATGTCATGTTTATCGTCGTGAAAGACATTTCGTACACTGAAAGTTCCAGTCCATGCTTCTTAGGTACAACAATACACTATTTAACTCTGATTAGATTTCCTATAGTTGTTTTGTCTGCTGTATCAAATTCTTTGATAGACATGCCATGGTTTGTTCTTATAAGAGCTATTCAGCTCATTATTTGTTACGTCTAGGTAAATTGTTGCCATTGGTAGGGTATTCTTACAAGTAAATACTTTGGTGAAAATTAGGCTGGGTTTTGACCCAAAAAAACATGATTCAAATTCAGTGCAGTACGCGCTAGCTGAAAAGGTTAAGTTATTGTTTCTTCACTTCGTAGTTGAAGTTGGTTCTTAGGTTAACTAGATCCCATCACAAATTAAGCATGATGTAGATGAAAGGTTGTTTTTGATACCAGACGTGGTTGCTTGAATTTCATCTCAAAGCTAATGAAATGGAGCAAAAGCGAAATAAAACACAGTGTTAAAGTAAAATCTTCAAACTGGGGCATCTAACCTGTAAATGATCTATCAAATAAATTTGATTAGAATTTGTTTCTAATCAGATACTGTTTTTGTATATGGTTTCATTTAGTGCTGTTATAAAAATTTAAAAGGGTATTAATTAAATGTAGTCATTGCTGTACATTGTATATGGCTTGTAGATGTGAAAACTACCAATAAATTCTTGATGTCGATTACACGAATACGCATCCAATATTTTCCTAGCCATAAGTTGTCAACAACATGCTTGCACTGCAATTATAGTGGGAAAAAAATAATATAACAATCTCATACAATTTTATTCATTTAGGTCAGGATGCTGAGCAGAGCGGCTGGAAAAAGATTTTAATGATATCGTACCTTACCACTTTGTGGCTTGTCGTCATTCTTCAATGTGTTACAGGCTCAGATGTATTAAGATGGAGATCATTTTATGCAACTCATGATACTGCATGGAAAGCTCATTATCGAGAAGTGTTTGATCATGGTATCCGAGAAGCTTTATGCTGTATGGGACGTGTAAAATACTTGTATGCATTTCTCTTTGAAAATCAATAGTATTTCTGTGATAAATTATGTTACATCTGTGTGTTTTTTCTTAGGAGTGTCTTGGAAGAAGACGAGGTCTATTCTGTTGCTAGATTATTGGGTGATCTTGTTGCATATAGGGCCTCAGGAACTGGACATCTTGAGTTTTTGGCAGGTTAGTTGATATCTCTGGATATTTAAAACTTCTATATGCTAGTAAATGAAGTTTTTTTTAATGGACTTGCATATCAGAAATATTTGTTTTGTCCATTACTATTATTCTAGGTTGGGGATATGGAAATCTTCCCTTGTTTTATTTCCCGTTATATAATGGTCATTATTTCTTGTTTGGCTAAGTTTTTTGCTATACATTTTTATGTGTATAACCTTCTTTTCAGGACTTGCTCTACTACAAAAACGGAAAAAATATCCAAATCAACATGGGGATCTAGTGGAAGCACCTGATGAACTTATTCAAGAAGCTGCATTGTTTCACCGGTTTTCTGAAGCGGCATATACAGTTATGTCAGGAATAAATTTGAAGATGGGCCTATGTTATATATTGATGTTTGTTTTAACAGTCATCCTTATGTAGGGACCATTGCTAGATTTTGGGAGGAACCCTGTTCTGTTTCCATGTGCTTGGCTCCACAGACAAGGTGTGTTAACTCCCTGGACTCGCAACAGGTTTAAACTTCTACTTACTCATTTTTACTCTAATCATACTCTCTGTTTTATATCTGCAACAAGTGGTTAATCATACACGTTTGGCACTACCCATTAGGCGTCCAGTTCTTGATGGTGATAATTGGTGGCGAGGGCATGCAGCTGCTTTTCTGAAATGTGTAAACTTATCCCCAGATGCTCTTCGTAAAGGACGTGTTCAACAAGTGGGTTATATTATCACCATATCCTCCTCAAGTATTAAATTTTTAAGTTAATTTGTCCCTAATGCACTTGTCTGAATATAGATTACATGAATTTAAATTTTGGATATGGCTTCTTTTTAATAGCCATCCGAGAAAAAATAAAACTAGGTAAACACTCTTGGCAATTTGATGTTAAATAGCATGTATCATCTTTCTTCATAGTTGTGCATTTGGGTAGAGTATAGTACTCAGATAGAGTGAAAAAGGATGCCAATCATCAAAGGGCTTTCGTACAATTTAGTATTTCTTGCACTTGCTTTTTTTTACTAGTTAGTACAATTTTTTTATGCAGCAAAAACGTGAGTCGGCCTATTTTGTTGTGGTACTCCATGATATAAGATCTGTGGTGATTGCCGTACGTGGGACAGAGACCCCTGAAGACCTAATTACTGATGGTTTATGCAGGGAGTGCGACCTCACAGTTGATGACTTGGATGGTTTACTCAAGCAAGTCTTCTTTTCTCATTTTTCTCTCTTCTTTATGATGCATGCATTACCTACTCAGTTTGTTTTGTTGATGGGGCTGTTGAAACTGTTGTCCTAGATTTTCATTGTGGGTTCTAGTATATATTCAGAAAATTCTAGGCATCTACTTATATAATATATTAATATGTCAAAATATTATAATGCTTAATATGGTTGTTATGAGATGATTATGTTTCTTTCTTCTTCCAGTCTATCCTATTTTCATACTGATACTGTACAACCATATGAATTCAATTCACCTAGTTTAAGTTTAGAGTAAAAGCTTATCTTCTAACGTTGTATTCATACATTAGACTTTTCTTCTTGTTGCAGTAATGAGAAACTAAGCAAGGGCGTGAGTGAAACTGTTTTGGCTACTTTTCCACATTATGGTCATTCTGGGATTGTTGAATCTGCTCGAGAACTTTTCAGTCAAATCGATGGACATCCTGGAAAAGATGGTATAATTTTTTGGTCTCTGTTTCATTATTGGTTATTTAATACATCCGAATATAAGCATAATGTCCAAGTGGAATGTATATCACATACATATGATCCCTAGTTTCTTTCATAGTCTTTTCTTGTGTTTTATGAAATCAGAGTCTGATATTGAGTTAATTAAAAATTCATGAATATAAGTAGTTGATCGATTACTAATCAACACATGCATGACACTTGGAACAAACTGAAATAGAAGTATCTTTGTATATTGCTTCTTGCTACTGTACTTTGTTTTCAGTCCTCATTGCTACTCGAATAATTTGCACTGTGTAATATTTGCTGGCTTACATAATTGGAAATCATTATTTTGCAGATAATTCTCTTTCTAAAAGGCACGGCGGATTCCTTTCTTCTTTGTTGGACAGTGAGTCAGAATGTCATGGTTACAGACTTATCATAGTGGGACATTCGTTAGGTGGCGCTGTGGCTACTTTACTGGGAATAAGGGTAATACTGATACATGCACATTACTAGTACTTAGAAGCCAGCTCTCTCCCAAATTGTGGCATGTTTGTTTTTTAATACATCGCACAATGGGTGCTCTTAATTTCACGGGACATGGAGAATGGATATTTTAATTGTTTTGACATCTTATATGTATTATATCTCATCCAAAAATTAAAATTTACTCTTTCTTTGGTGGGATTCAACGTGAGTTGGAGAATGGATATTTTAATTGTTTTGACATCTTATATGTATTATATCTCATCCAAAAATTAAAATTTACTCTTTCTTTGGTGGGATTCAACGTGAGTTTGAATTCATGTGTGTATGGTATGTATATACACACTGGGCATGTCAGACAGCTAGCAATTTTCCTTCAAAATAACTTTATACAATAATCCTTCGTGCTGTCTTTTTTTGCGTCCGTTGAATCCATGATATAGCTAATAATATTGAATAATTAGTAAGCAGCTCCCTGTATTGGATAGTAATCAGCTCATCAATGTAGGAAGTGACAATTTATTTGTATACAAAATATTTTTGGATCTCTTGATTAGGCTACCCTTTCTTTTGCAGCTCTGTGCTAAATATCCAAATCTACATGTTTATGCCTACGGAGCACTTCCTTGCGTTGATTCAGTCATAGCTGAAGCGTGCTCAGATTTTGTTACCAGGTATGATGACTGCAACTGTTGTACCATATTATATCTTGACATTTTCTATAAAATCAGACATCAACCTTTTTGATATGAACTATTTTTCTAAACTCTAAACAGCATAGTGTATAATGATGAATTTTCTGCAAGACTCTCGATCAACTCGATCCATAGACTTCGTGCTGCTTCAATAGCTGCCATGTCTGATGATTCTTCAGCAGAATCAGCTTTAATCGGCAGACTCACTCGAAGAATGTTATCATTGAACCGAAAGTCTCTCGATTCATCTGTTCCGTCTAATTTTGATACGATCGATGAGGGAAATCCAAATATTTACAAACGAAGGTCCTTAAAATACGCTATAAATGGCGGGGCATTTCTCTGTGGTCATGCGGTTTCATGCATTGTGAACAATCCTAGTAACTGTGCTTCGTCCCAAATAGTAGATGAGGATATTATATCAACCAATGGAAATACTTCTGAAATGCATGTCAATGAAAGCATTTCAGACTTCGCGAATACTGGTACTGTTAGAAATGGTGGAAACAATTCAACATTTCTTGAAAGTTCTAACGACATAGTATCAAATGAAGCGTCAAATGGAGATGCACCAGAGGTATACTTGGCAGGGTTTGTCGTTCATATAGTGCCAGAAGAGAGGGGCGAAACTGCTTATTGGAAAAGTTGGTTAGTCGATGATAGGAGTGGTGGGTATAAAGCTGTTATTGCAAACAGAGATTGCTTTAAGGATATTGTTGTCTCGCCATACATGTTTCTTGATCATCTTCCATGGAGGTATGCCCTTGCGTATGTTATTACAATACGGCATTTTTAAAAGGACTTCGCTTTTGTATAAGGGTGAGGTTTTCGGTTTGTGGGGGAGGGAGGTGGGGTATGTTTCTTGATCATCTTCCATGGACCTATTCTTTTTATTTTTATATTTCGCTTTACATATCCAAAAATGGAGTCCATTTATCAATGATCTTCCTATAGCAGGAACATTTAACTTTATGTTTCGTTAGGAAGATCATGACCTTACTATCGCCATTTTCTTTAGCTTTTAACCACAATAGTGATCTTGTGATTCTTGCATACTTAAATTTCTTAGTTTATACAATACAAGACGTTATCAGAGTCTTTGTATTAGTGCGAGGAGAAATGTACTTCTGAACATAGCAAGATTACAGAAAATTTTGGGAAAAAAAAAAACCTGAAAAACCATGCATCTCTCCATTTGCATTATCATTGTTGCATTGAAATGTTTATACTGCATATCAGAAATCTTTTAACAGGAACTAACTTGCCTATAATCATGTAGATGTCACTATGCTTTGCAAAGAGTTTTGGAAACCAGGAAGTTTAAAGCACAACTTAGAGATGAACTGTTAACTGGTGATGTTCTTGTATGATACTCGGTTAAATGTGCTCTTCAGACAAATATTGTGCGGTGCACATATGATTCATGTTCGAACTCAAAGGAGTTACCTTAAGGCTGGTTGCATTAAACGCAGAAATTAACAGTGTTGAGGTACAGTGAACAAAGAATGTAGTATCAGATGCACGAACAGCAGCCCATGTATTACCCATTTGAGTTATTTATAATCAATTTTTTTTTAAAGATTAGTGAGATCTGTGAATTTAAGGTTGCTAAAAACTTAGGTAGTGTTTGGTTTACCATTTTAAGTTTTGGGTTTTCGTCCATATAAAAATATGCACAACGCATGTAAATCATGGAAAACAATAATTTTAGAAAACAAAGTTAACACACAAAATAAAAAACAACTTTTATCAATTTTTCATGTTTTGAGAAATGAGAGAAATAAAAAGATCAATTCCTTATTTCATGATTGCTACATCCCCTCCGCGGTCCCCTCCATCTTGCTTTCATTCTATCATTCCTCCTTCTACACCTTTAAAGTTTTGTAATTAATTTTGAAAACTAAAAACCCAAAACTTATTTTTAACCAAACACACCCTTAGATTTATATGTATGTGTGTATATCATCATTGGAGAACCGGTTGTTGGCCAAGCCTCATTTGATCGACGGTTAACGGTTGATTAAACACCGAGTTGGAAGCCCCTAGCAATAAGTCCAGTGCTCTTAGGCATACACTTTGAGCCATAAACTTCGAAAAATTATTGAAGTTAACATGATTTTAGCTTTTAATGAACAGATATAATCAAGTAAATGTACGTTTTAACATTTATCTTGTTTAGTATCACTAGTCAAAAGTTCAGAGTGTGTTCGATTTACTATTTTTAGTTTTGAGTTTTCATCCATACAAAATTTTAGGTAGTGTTTGGTTTACCATTTTAAGTTTTGGGTTTTCGCTCATACAAAAATTTGCACAACACACGCATATCATGGAAAACAACCGTTTTAGAAAACAAAGTTAACACAAAAAATAAAAAACAACTTTTATCTATTTTTCATATTTTGAGAAATGAAAGAAACATGGAGACCAATTCTTCCTTTCATGATTGCCACATCCCTCCGCGGTCCCTTCCATCTTCCTTTCATCTGCCACTTCTTCTTTCACGCCTTTAATGTTTTGTAATTAATTGTGAAAACTAAAACCCAAAACTCATTTTTAACCAAATGCACACTTAGTTTTGAGTTTTCATCCATACAAAAGTGTAAACAACGCATTTGTATTGTGAAAAATGATCGTTTTAAAAAAAATCATAATTAAACGCAAAACACAAATTGATCCCAAAGTATTGGGGTCCCTCCCCGTATTAATTCCAATTACCTATTAACTTGTTATAACCGGTTTCAAGTTTTAACTTTCCTAAATCAAACGTGAATTCATTTCCCAAATCAAAAGAAATAAATTCACGTTTGATTTAGTTAAAACTTGAAACTGGCTAGAAAAAGTTAATGGGTAAATGAGTTCAATATGGGAAGAAACCTCCAATATTTAGGATTAACTAATAATAATCCAAACTCTGGATTAATATGAAAAGACATGTGAAATTTGGAATTAATCGTGTCAATTTGTCCTTTATTTTCTTGTTTTATAATTAATGTTGAAAATTTGGAGGAGTTGTTGGTCTCGACGACAAAGTAAAATTTTCTCAGAATTAACCTATCATCTCCATTCTTTGCTAGTACTAATTTTTTTTAGAAACATTTATACCGAGAACCTCAATATTCCTTTGAACATCGTCTGGTTCCTTGTTTGCTAAAATTACATCACGTTGACATTTAAAAATTCTAAATCCAACGTTGTTGATTTTCCCATTTTTGTTCTATGTATCCAGGTGCGCATCTAATTTAGTTCTTTTGCGTGAATCTTTTCGTCTCTAACATGATATTGCCAAATGTATGCGTACGAAAATTTCTTCATTTTTTATTTTATATAAATCATTTTCATATTCTTCTCTTCAATCCATAGCCAAAATATCTATAATCAATCTTTTACTTCGTTATCTTTTCTTTAATCCATAACTTATCCTAATTAACTCAAATTTGTTTTATTATACAAATCAACTAGCGTGTAACTCGTGTGTTACAGACGAAAATAACAATAGTATTTATTATTTTAATGTTAAAATGGGACTTTGTTATGTAGTGTATGATAAATTTTGATGTGAAATGCATAAGCTATTAATTAAAATTACTATTATTGTTTGTGTGTAATTTGTACTATAAAGCTTGCACAAACAATATGTATGCGTATGTATTTGGGAATTTTTTTAATCATTTTTGTTGATATAGATATACATGTTAAAATTGATGTATGTTAGTACTTTATTCGATAAATTAGCAAATATTATTTAATAAGATTTGTTTAAACAAGTTAAATGTAAAATTATAAAGTTAGTTTAACTTTGTGGCGTAGCAGGAAAAACTGAAAAGAAATTTGCAGAGAAAGGAATAAAATTTTTGTGGATTTACTGATGTTCAAAAGGAATTTTATGATATAATATATGGTAAATTTTTGATATAAAACGAACCATAACTAATTTGTAAATTAACTTTATCATTATAGTTGTTATACATAGTTCATGTCATGTGATTTATACATCTTTATAGTTGCATAAAAAAATACTTTTTTTTAGTATGAATATACATAGTAAAATTAACGTATGCTTTTAAGAGTTATTAGTAAAATGAACTAAATACTCTTCAATATTATTTGAATAATTGGAATTTAAGATTTCATGAGCAGTTTTAACATATGAATTGAAATATAAAATATCCCGAAGAAAGTGGGGATGTTCAGCAAATGATTGTAGAAATATTAAAATGCAGGTATTTAAAGCGGAAATTGTTTTGTTTTGTGTATGATAAATTTATTGAGATAAGTGTATAAATTTTTTATTGTTTAAATATGTTATTTAATCGTGCAACTTATTTAACTTTATATTGGCAGAAAAACTGATTTTGTCATTTTTGTTGATATGAACATGGTGCATATTCTAAAACAACACTCTTAGCGTTAATTAGATGAATTAACAACAATTTATTGATTGAATTCATTTGTTAAATTCAAAACATTATTCATTTAAACATCTTGAATGTACAATGTTAGATGATATTATTCAGTAATTTGTAAATAACTAAATAAATTTTAAAATGTAGGTGTTTGACATTAACAGTACAATGCAATACATGTTAAATATATTGACGTAAATGAGTTCAACTTAGAACTGTATAAATTATGTTATGTGATTGACGTATTTATATATTTGATTTTTTTTAATCAATATAAATATGGTTAATCTTGAAGTGACTTATTAGGAAATCAACGAATAATAGTTGCTGAAGTTATTTAAATAGTTCTAATACTATGTAATTAATTGTAGAATATGGTAGTAAATGTAAAATATTAGAAAAAAAAATTGAGAGACTTAAACGATTATAGAAAATTTGAAGTGTAGGTATTTGAAGCTAAAAAAACATATATTTGTCATTTTTAGTATTTAAAAGAAACATTAGTTAATTAAATTGCTTAAATTTTGGGTTTTGTACTTAATTTAAATATGTGTACTTAAATATAAAATGTTAGGAGCTAACTGTTAATAAATAATTGTGTAAACTTTGAAATGTTAATATCAAAATGTATGACAGAAAAAGTAAAATAATGTGACAAAAATAGTAAATAAGTGTAAAGTGGTAAACTAATTTAAAAATAAAATATTCAAAGAGAATCAAAGAGAAGGGAGAAAACTAATCGAAATAAGGAGAGGGCTTTGGGCTGGGCTAATGGGGTGTAGTGCTCTTTATTTTTAGCACTATATTTTAAACTTCTTTTGACCTTGAATTTCTAAATCCGATTTTATCTCATAACACAATTCTCGATACTTTCTCAATTTTGTTTCTACACAAGCTGTTATTTTTTTATATAGAAAAATATAAGTTTTCATAAACGAGTTCTCTTCTTCTTCTATCTCTACTTTCTTAAGACCCAAGCAATGAAAAAATTGTTTTTTTTGGTATTATTTGATCAACGGTCTTTGTGTAAGAGATTGTTGATATTATATGGTTGTTTTATTCTCGAGGCACTGTAATTTTGGATGTTTGCACATTTTTGGCACAGCAGCAAAAAGTCATAAAGAAAACGACATAGTCTGCGACTCGGCTATAAAGAAAACTTCAGATTCACATGGAGGTACAACAAATTTAAGACATTGTGTCTTCGATAACTAAGGGCTTTATAGGCTACAAAGCTAACAAATCATTTAAATTTGAGGAATTCCACTTCAAGCGATGGAGATAAAAAAAATGCAAATTTTCCTTATCGCCAACAACGTGGAGCATGTACTCATTACGGAAAAGCCTATGCTGCCAAAAGATGCAAAGGAGGATTGGAGAAAGGCATCGCAGAACTGGATGGACCATGACTACTTCTGTAAAAGCTATGTGCTTAACAACTTAAATGATGATCTATATGACTACTACAACTCTAATAAATTGACAAAAGATATTTGAGACATGCTGCAACAGAAATATGATATTGGGAAGCTATAACATAGAAGTACGCTGTCAACTGCTACTTGATTTTCATGTGGCATACGATAAATCTATGGGGGCACAATCACACAAGCTTCATAAAATTATGCATGAAATTATATCTGAAGGTACGACGTTGGATGAACTGTTTCAAGTTGTGTTAATTGATAAATTATCCATAGTTGGAAAGATTTTAAATACATTCTCAGGCATAAGACTAAGAAATTTTTCTTAAAGGGTTTGATTACTCATCTTCACATTGAATTAGAGCCAGAAAATAAGATCAGAAAGAAAATGTGCTTGTTATCTCTAGCAACGACACTAAAAAAAATCCATAAATACGAATCTAAAACCGAATGCGAAAAACTTCAAAAATCAGAATCGCAAATAGAATCAGAACTACAACAATCTGCTTTAAACAAATAGCAAAACACCCAAGAATGGTACTGGACGGTTATTCTTATTTTACAACTACAAAAAACTAGGTTATATAACACGAAAATGTCGAAACCAAGCCAAATCCTACACTGTAGGCTAACCTAACTAAAAAAACCCTTGTGACTATGCATACTAAGGTTAGTTCAATTGGTGGATCATGAGGATGACGGGTAAACATTGATGCTTCTCGTCATGTCTGCTATAATATAAAAAGTTTAATAACATCATTGTTTTTGCTACAATTGGTAATGCAGGGTATTTAAAGTTTACCTCTGAAAAGAGTTCATTGTCGGAAGACGTGATGCATCATCTAAAAATGAGGAAATTTTTTGTTTTTGGTTTCTTGTTAAACAAAGTTGGTTTTACTCAAATTATTGGATCTGACTTGTACACTATCATTAGAAATGGTGTTTTTAAAGTTAAATGATATGTTGCAGATGAGATGTTTTACTCAAATGTTAACATGAATAAAGTTAGTAGTTCCACTTATATGTTGAGTGAATTTAACATTCGACATGCTAGACTTTGTGATGTTAATAAGTGACTGATTTATAACATAGGTAACTTAGGTTTAATTCCTAAAGTTTCTATAAGTGATTCAGTGAAATGTGAATTTTATAGCCAAGCTAAAATTATTAAGACCCACATAAATCTGCATTTAGAGGGTCGGAACAATTATAGTTAATACATTCTGATATATGCAAACTTAATTAGAAATGATAAACGTTGTTTTATTACTTTTATTGATGATTGCTCTAATTTAACTTATTTTTATTTCATGAAAAATAAAAGTGATGCACTAGATATGTTTAAAATTGTTGTCATTAATAACAAAACTACGAGATTTTGAAGTGATAAAGGAACTGAATATGAACCTAGCCTATACATTGAATTTTACAAATTGCATGGTATAATTCAAGAGAGAATATCACCTAATTCACCTGAAAATGAACAGTGAAGCTGAAAGAAAGAATATGGCACTTACCGAATTAGTTGTAGTTGTTTTATTAAATTCGGGTGCCACATTGTATTGATGCGGATATATTTAGTTAATTGTTTGTTATGTGTTAAACCAAGTATCTAAATCTGAGAGCAAAGCTTCACCTATTAAGATTTTTAAAGATCGCAAACTAAACTTTTCTTGTGTTAAAACTAGGGATTGCTTAGCATATATTCGCATTCTTGACCCTAACAGAAAAATTAAATTAGCAACTCGAGCATATGAACATGTTTTGTTAGTTATTCCATGAGCCGCAAAGCATGATTTTTTTTCCTGATATAAATGCTCGGGTTAGTATTAAGTCAAATGATGTTGATTTCTTTGGAAAAAAAAAATTCTCTTTAAGCTTAGAAATATAGCGTGGACGCATTTATCACTAACATTTCATGAACATGACAAGGAAATTGAACCTAAACCAGAAGAAGTAAAAGAGGTAGGATAGCTAAAAAAATTTGATCCAAAATATTTTGCATATACACTAGAAGAGGGCTCTACTAATCTTAAAGGAACTCTGTCTTCTTTAGATTTAGATGCCTGGCAAGAAGCTATAAATGATGAAATGGAATCTCTTAAATCTTATAAAACATGGCATTTAGTTGATTTACCTTCATGTTGTAAGTGAGTTCTTAAAAAGAAATTGAAAGATAATAGTACAATTGATAAATATAAGGCTCATATAGTAGCCAAAAAGAAAACATTGATTTTTTTTGATAATTTATTACTTGAATAATATCTATTAGAGTAGTAATTTCTCTTGCTTTGCTTTATTCATACATGGCCAAAAGCATAAAGTTTGTAAACTATATAAATCTCTATATGGTCTTAAACATGCACCTAAACAGCGGCATGAAAAAACTTAATAATCTAGTTACTTCACATGGTTTTAAATTGAATGAAAGTGACAAATGAATTTATTGTAAATGCTAGAATAACATTTGCACTACCATATGTTCGTATGTGAATGTTTGCTTATATTTAGTACAAATATTCATGATGTAGAGACCTTACCTCTATACACATTCTATCCGAGAGTACTACGGGTAATATTTTTAAATAATACAGAGAATGTGGTTGCATAAGAACACACGTGAAACTTCTCTTGGACTAAAACTTATACGTATTTAACATTTTGAAATATAACTTACCTATATGTTCAGAGTGTTAGTACAAAACAGTAATATGTGTGCTTCCCCGATATAACACTACATAATATACAAAACTCAAAGATAACAGAGTCAATCACAACAGTATAATGTAATATAATATATGTGATTTACAATAAATTTTAATATACATCAAACCATTATACACATTAATCCACACAATACAATATAATAGTCTAACACACTAAGTATCTATACTCCTCTATAGCTAGTCTCAATGCCAACGTACCTAAAATGTCTTAGACTGACCCAAGTATTATATAAATAATAAACGAGTTAGAATATATCTAAATCCAATATAAATAACTTAGGGTGTTTGGAATATACCAAATAACATAAAGAAATCTCATTAAATCTAAAGTATCATCACTGGTAAAACCCACCAAAATAGAAATTATGGAATCAATATAAATGGGTAAATCATACAATTCCAATAATTCTCATTTAAATCCCAAAATTGTCTCCAAAAAGGATTTCACAATGTATAAATGGATTAATAATCCTTCAAATCAATAAAACAAATATCAATATACAAAATCACAGAAAAGATTGATGGGCACAATGAAGGATGTACGCTGAAGTATCATAATACAACATATGAAAATAATAATATTTGGTGATACGCCAAATAAAAATGTTAGGCGACGCCCGCCATTAAAGGAAACATGGATCGATCATTCCGAGAGCATAGTCCCTGGTAAAATCTTGTACCTGATTGTACGTTATACCAGAGCTAGAAAGGGAAACTGACGGACGCATCTGCTCCAGATGACTGCACACACTAGTTTGGCGGACCCGACGAATGTAATCCATTCAAACCACCTCCTACAATCATCGTCTACCACTACCTTTCACCCTCTAGTATCGTGACAATGATCCTCCATATGGTCGACTATGCATAACCTCTTCGATCACGATAATGACATATGTTCATGTGGTAACTGACTGCTGGCCTGGGTGACACTTGGGGTAAAACATATACCGACGAAGAGTAATAGGACAAATGAAAAAAAAGGTTTCATGGATCCGGGACATGACCCTGCGATTAGGCTACCGAGGTGGATGTTGGTCATTTTGGTTCACTCCCGTAGCAGGTAGAAAGTTGATAAGTGACAATCCAGTACTTCTAACTAATTAACTATAATGTCATGAAGATGTCAAAACATACATTCTCTTATACATTTACAACGATTATTAGAGTTAACTATTATAGAACATACCAATATTTGCAGTGGAATAATAGTAATACATCTGTCAAACTCCATCTTCATTGTTGTAGCAGTGTCTTCGATAACTGAAAAACTTAGGTTGACTCAAGCATAAATGAAAAGAAAAACACTCGGATCAGAACTAAAATATTCTCATATCAGTTAAATCAAATTCATGTTATAATATGAGTGCAATAACTTAAGAGATGTTACATGAAGTTCCATCTCCTAAGGATTCGTTAAACTTGATATTATATAATACAATACGCTATTATAATAGTGTCTATGGTTAAATATAAAATATTAAAATAGCGTAAGCGGGATTACCATTATTACCCTTACAATGTTTATAATACCATAGTCTACAACAATACCGTAAAGTTCAATATAAACCAGTGGCTATCAGAGTGCTTTCCATAGGTATGGTACAAATCAAAGTCGTAGGGGGCTCTATCAGGATAATATGATAAGGCACACGAGGAATGCCGAGAGTAGGAATATATAAGTTGCATGCCCAGACTGGTGGTAACGCATAGCCGCGACTACTTCCTATCTCGGACAACACTCCCAAATCAAGGATGTGCATATTTCAAATCAAATCAACCAAGGGACTATAGTAATAAAGGAAGAAGTGTTGTCGATGGGGGTAGCTAACCCCAGTTTGTCCGGTATAGCCCTGTTTTAGTCATTTTATCATGACCTGAAGGTCAAGGAAATCCATTATCGTTCTCTTACTTCATTCCTCTAGCGCTCGCCAAACCAACCTACTTCATTCTAGATTCTCCACCACATACACAGCTGTTAAAGTGGTTTTGGGTATTGGCAGAGAGTATGACAATATCCGATCTCGGTCTCTTTAACAACCAAACGTTTAAATTTTTCACACCGGTCAGTTCTTTTACATATCAAAGAGGTTCGTACTTCATATCAAAATATCATACTTTTCTTTAGACTCATTTCAATAGTCAAGATTTCATATTAAAATCTCCATTTAAAACCAAACTTAAAATCTTGAAACAACTCCAATTCTAAAAAATTTAATATTAAAAATGGTTGAAAAATATGTTAAAATAATTTAGATATATATTTAAAATAGTTTGGAAATAAGTAGTTAGATAATAAAAGTTTAAATAAAGAATTTAAATATAAATATAGTGTTTATCAAAATTTGGTAAAATACACATATATAAAGTAGTTTGTAAAATAGACATTTTTTATTAAAATAGTTTATTTAAATAGTAAATATATATATAAGTTAAAAATAAAGTAGTTTACAAAGATAGTACAATATATAAGTTAAAATAGTATAGTTTATAAAATAGAATAAATATTTAGTAAAATAGTTTATAGAATGGTTTAAAATATTATAATTGGAATTGGAATTGTTCCTTTCGAATAACTTGATGTCATGTTTCAATTTCAAATCAGATCGGTTCAGCTTCGAAATTTCAATTCAATTCAACTTCCAATTTATTTTAATTTGGTTTTGGCAAGGCATGTCGTTTTTATAGTGGTCGTACCACTTTATTATAGAGACATGCAAAATAGGTACTCTGCACATGCACAGAGTAATTAAGCTGGTTTAAAGTGACCATTCACTATCTCAACAACAAAATAGCAAAGATAATCATTTAACAAACATTTACAGATCATAAGGCTTTGAGCCATATCAGAGCAATAAAGAGTATTATAGAAGGTTCCGGTGAAGGGTGTCATAATCCGCTCGAATGTCCAAAGGCGGGAAGCCAAATCATTAACATAGAAAGAAGCTGATGGGCAAAAGATTTGATTCCTATCCCAGGAAGAGTCCTGAAGGACAAAAAAAATTTCATCACCAATTTCACCTTCATCCCATTGCTTTAAATCAATACCAATAGGTCGGTAGTAAAGACGACGTTGATCGCCCGCATCCCCAATAAACTTGAAGAAATAATGCTGAGTATCAAAGTACATGCCAAAAGGGGCATGCACCCAAGCATACTCCCCTTCAACCCACGAGACATCAGGATCAGGTGAAACATCAGGCAATATACGAGCAACAGGATCAGGTGTAACAGCAGGCAGTGTAAGGACAATAGGTGTAACACCCGTAATTTTATAAGAAACTATAATGATAAATTGAAGAATACTTAATTAAATAATTGGAATTAAGTAAAATGGATTGCGCCATTGCGTTCGTCTCGGAATTTTGCTTAAGACAGACTCTGAGTTTGCGTAAAATGGACATCGTATGAAGAAGTTATTAAGGTTAGAAGTTTGTATACGCATAAGAGAAATATATATAAACAAATTAATTCAAAAATTCAAAATAATTCAAAATCAAACAGAAGAAGGGGAGCGGGAAATTTCCCTCTATGGGTGTCGACCCCTGGGTCGACACACTATGTAGTGACCCACATTTTTAGCTGTTGAACAATTAATTTATTTAATTATTTAATATCGATTTATCGATATCGAGAACGGAATTAAATAATATTGAATATTTAATTAATAATTATAATATAATAAAATATATTATAATGTCGAAATAGTCAGAAATAGTGAAATTCACAATATCGTGTGAATTGAATAGCATACGAGATTTGGTGGAGTTTCGATTCGAAATATAATAACAATTATATTGAATCGACGACATTTGAACGTATAGTTTATAATATATTTATAAACGAGCTCGAAATGGCGCTGCAGTTCGCTATTTGGCGATTTGAACTTCAACTGGATATACATGATTCGTTTTAAATCGGATTTCTGTGAAATAAGAAATGTGCGGAGCTGATGGAGTGTATCTTTCTAGTGGAAGAGAAAAATCGGGATTTCGTCGTGTAGATTTTGAGATATGTCCAAATCAAATTTCAGAAAAGTCGCTGTGGAATTCCTTTATAATTTGCGACGCTTTATATACGTTATAAATCGATTTTTCGATACGAACTGAATATCGATCAAATCGGAATTTCTGAAAATCAAGTCATGAATTATGGCAGAATATTCTGGAGCCGTACGACATCATCTGTGGATATATACGAGAATATTAATTTATTAATATTAAATTTAATAATATTTAAATATATTTATATATTTAAATGGGCTATTTAGAGCTTTAAAAATAGCCACTTTTGCAAACGAAGTCGGAATTCGACGCAACCAGTTTTGTTGGATCCGCAATGTCAAATAGTTGTTAGATTTCCAGTTTCGTGATTTTTAGATTCACTGTGTGGCCGTACGGATTTTTAGAGTGAGAAACAGTCAGTATTTTGACAGTTAAAAATACGCTGTGTGGGCATACGAAGTCGGAATTCAATGAAACCAGTTTCGTTGGGACCGTAATGTCGAGCTGTAGTTATATGTTCATTTTCGTGATTTTTGGGTATTGTATATGACCACAGGAATTTTAGAGGACAAGTAAAAATAGCATTTGCTTAAAATTGAATATAAAAATCGATTAAAAAAATATTATATAAATCCTATATAATATCCTTAACTTTCTAAACCTAAACCATTTTCATTCTCTAGTCAACAGCTCTTCTGCCGCATCCATTTTTCTTTAACAGTAAAACCATGAGTTTGTAAAATCACAAACAAACCATACCAAAATCAATAAATCATGGGATTAGTGTTTTTGATTTCCAATGAGATTCACTTTTAATCTATACCCAATTTACTGGGTTCGACTACACTGATCGGAGCTGTAATATTTGGTACGGCCGTTAGGGTTAGCTGTTGAGAAGACTACAGGCGGTAGGAGGAGAAACCGTGGGTGGCGTCGGTCTTGTGAGGTGGAATGGAGCTCGCAGGAGATTTTTGGGTGGTCTTTGTGGTGCTCGACGTCGCATGTATACAGTATTGAGGCGGAGAAGGGACTGCGAACAAGGAGCGCGAGTTGGGGGGTTTGTGGCCGATGTTCGAGATCAGTTAAGGAGATGTACGACGATGGTGTTAGGTTGGAAAACGGCGGAGTATAGGAGGAGATGGAAGCAGAAATTCGTCGGCCATTTGTGGTGTTGGAATACTGGAAATCGCGTTTCACGATTTGGGGAAGAAAAAGGATGGAGGGGTCTGTTCAAATAGGGTATAGGCTAGTTTAAAGGGGTTTAAACGTGTGAAGGTGGGCTTATTTTTAATTGTTGGCCCAATTGCTAGTTTATATTAAGTTTAATTCTTTTTAAATAACGTAATAACTTGTAGAAGCAATATCTCGTTCATACGCTATAGGATTGACGAACCGTAAGTTGCATTGGGATCGTATGGACGGACACTACAGGATGGAACTGACTGGAAGTCCATCGGAGCTCGTTACAATTTATGGCGAAATAAATTGTCCGATCAGAATCAAACGACAATTATCGTTAATTAACGATGATAGTCCAAAGTGAGTAAATCTCACCAACTCTGAACAGTTATATTTTTATAATGTATTCTTAAAACTGTTAATCATCTGTTGATTGTTGTGTGTTGGTTGATTGATTGAACTGCTAGTCAGTTAGTTAAATTTCTATATTGATTCTGTTTAACAGAATATATCATATGGAACTGAAAGTGATGTTATCTATATTGTCTAACATCTGTGATGCAGGGAAACAGGTTGGAGGAATCCGACTGGATTCCTCAACAGTTATTTTATTGTTTTTCATATATTTTAATATATGATGTGAATTATAACCTGTTGTTGATTTGTGTGTGTTGGACGATATTGAACATCGTGATTTGATATGATTGAATACCATGACATACCGAAATGTTGATAAGGGAATTTTCAAAGTGATATTGAAAATAGCTATAAAGTGGAATATTTATAAATAAGAGATATTTATAAATTGGAATATTTATAAATAGGAGATATTTGAAAAGGAAATAAATTCAAAACATTTCTTTGTGAATGGAAAGGCCTGTGTGGCGAGTTTGGGGATTTTCCCGATGCTCCCGATACAAAGGAGGTTATGGCGAATTTTCCCGGGAATTTAAGGAGTTAGAATATTTTTAAGAATAAATCTGAAAAGGGAATATTTGCAAACCATTTGCAAATAGAATAAAATAGAGAAAAAAATATTTGTAAACCATTTACAAATAGAATTGAAAGGGGAATATTTAGAAAATAAATAGAGTTAAATAAAAGGGAAATTGGTTTATAAAGGAAACTGTTATAAAAAGGAAAACGTTATTAAAAGGACATTTATAAAGTGAAGAATCGTTACTAATAGTAAATCTTTATAAATGAATAAACGTGTTAAAAAGGAGATCTTTTTAAAATGGATAGGCGTTATAAAAAGGAGAAATCGAATATGGTATTCGAAGTTAGTTAATCGAATATGGTATTCGAAGTTAGTTAAGCGAATATAGACATTCGAAAGGGGTTAGTCAAGTCGAGTTAACCAAATAGAGTTAATCAGTTAGAGTAAATCAGTTAGAGTTAACCAGTTAGAGTTAAATCAAATAGAGTTAACCAGTTAGAGTTAATCAAATAGAGTTAATCAGTTAGAGTTAACCAGTTAGAGTTAATCAAATAGAGTTAATCAGTTAGAGTAAATCAAATAGAGTTAACCAGTTGGAGTTAATTAGTTAGAGTTAATCGATTAGAGTAAAACAAACTAGAGTTTATCAAATATAGTTATTTGAGACAGAGTTAGTCAAGTTAGTCGAGCCTAGTAAATCAAATCGAATTGGTCGAACCAAGTAAGTCGAGTTAAGTTAGTCAAGTTAGTCGAGCCTAGTTAATCGAATCGAATTGGTCGAACCAAGTAAGTCGAGTCAAGTTAAGTTAGTCGAGTTAAGTTCGTCGAGTTAAATAAATCGATGATTAGTTTCATCGAAAGGAGTAATCGATGATTAGTTTCATCGAAAGGAGTAATCGATGTTAGTTTCATCGAAAGGAGTTATCGAGGTTAGTTTCATCGAAGGGAGTTATCGATTATAGTTTAATCGAAGTAAGATTTTCAAATATGAGATATTTGAAAAAGAAGAGTTATCGAATATTAGTTATTCGAATATCGTTTATTCGAGAAGGAGTTAATCGAAAATAGGTTAATCGAAGAAGAGTTAATCAAATAGCAATTTCTCGAAGAGAGTTAATCAGCAAATTCGATTATATCGAATTCGGGAAAGTACTTATACTTTCCAGTGTTTAAATAGAGATTTATTTATTTATAAATAAATAAGTGTTAGGTTAATTATTCACTAATAAGAATAGAAGTTATAATTAAAGTTAGATAATTCGAAAGTAGGGATTATAACGTTATCGTTATAACCAATGTTTTAAACATAGAAGTGGACTAGTAAAATTGAATCCGAGAAAGGCGTAAAGAAGTTGTTAAATATTAAAAAGATAAACTTTGACCATTTCGAAGTTATAACGTTGTTCAGTTAAGGTCTGAGAGGTAATTATACCCCAACTTGAGTGACTTCCTTCTTAACTAATAAATGGTAAGGTTTGATCGTAAAAGAGTTGTGGAAATGTTTTCCAAACGAGAATCAGAAATGTTTTCTGATTAAAGAAAATTAAGAATTTAGAATATAGGGAAACAGGAGATAAGTAAATAAAGGAACTAAAGAGATTAATGTTAAAAGATGTTTGTTTGATATAATTTCCATTTGGAAATAATATCGTTGTTTGCACACTTGTTTTTCTTTGATGGTTAAATCACAGACTATCGAAGTTTTGACCATTTTAACGTTGTTAATATGGAGAGACCGGTTGGATTATTATCCATAGAACCACTCTGTATTGGCATAAGCGTCGCGAATCATATATGCCAAAGATAATTGAAGACGGAGTAAAATGCAAGGGCTATCCTGTTCACAGAATAGTGCCTTCGGTTTGTCCAGTCCTAGGACAACTTGTATGGACGAAGGTCTGACAGAGTATATCCAATGGATCGCGTAAGTTGATCTGTTCAAACGTTTTCACGTTTGGTGGCGGAGGAATTCGTTTCTCTAAGCTGTATACCCGTGTTATTTTTGGATAAGTCAATTTGTGATTTGGCGGGTATGACGATGTGACGTTCTAAGTGAATGAGGATGACTTGTATGAATGAATGTCTAACAGAGTATTTCCAGAAGGGTCACGTACATTGATTTCTTCAACCGTACCAAGAGTGGAAGCGGAGAAGGAAACTTCTTTTAGCTGACACGTAATGTATTGTTGTAGACGTCAATTAGTGATTTTTCGATGGATTTGACAATGTGGCATTCGAAGTGAATCTATTGTGATGATAAAGCGTAGCTTCTAGCCTCATCAACCGGTAAATGACAGAAATCGGGCAGGCAGCATGGCTAAGTCGGTCGCACCGAAGTAGGGTGTATAATCACCTATCTAGTGAATATTCATTTGTTTCTTAAATCTATCAATGTTGTCCCATATATATACGGGAACGGTTGCTGATCCCAACCGTTGGTGATGTACATTCGATACACTCAAGCGAAATGAGTGGTCGGTCATGTGTGGCTGAGTTACAAGATGTTCTTGTTGAACTCCAGTGTATCGTTCCTAGAGTACACTGATCGGAAGGTGGTTCCATACCTTGTCATAGTTGGAAATCCAATCATCCAATACGTGCTTGCGATTTTGATTGTATACTATATATGTAGTAACGTGAGATGCAAGCGTTTCTGCTAGATTGATATTTATTTGTACTTAGACATTATTATAATATCACAATGATATTGCTTTGAAAAGTTATTTGGATTCTCATAAGGGAAAAACCCGTTCCGTATTCACGGCGTGGTCTTATGAGATATCATATACCTGTTTAAATGATTTGAGTTTATTCACACCAGTCCCATGACTGACCCAGAGTTTATTTTGTTGTTTTCCCTAAACTCTTGGGTGCCTAAATTTGTATGGGCAGTCAAGTAGTCGGGATTTGCAGATACATTGGAGAGCTTGGAGCAGGAGGCTTCAGGATTCTCTAGCTATTATTATTTCCGCTGTTGTTGTAAGTGTTGTACTCTGATAAATGTTATTGTATACATATGCTGATGTTATTTCAAAGATATGTTATGTTATATTTGATTCGTTCCGCTGTGAGATTTGTGTTTACTCTGATGATGATGTTCTTCTTCTTCTTCTATTCTATAAGTTCTACCTTATCTATTCTCACCCTCTATTTTCTTTCAATAACTACCGGGATTTTTCGATGGTTTGGTTATCGACGTCGTGCTTACGTCGATAACCAAAGTCCCTCAAAATCCGGGTTGCTACACACTAAAAGGGGGTCAACCCCATACGGATCTGGCAGATTCTCGATTCTGAACGTGGACTGGATTCTTGGCTTGGTTCGTTGACACTAGGCTATAAATAGGTCCTTATACCCATTGTTTTATTCATCTAAATCAATGGAGGCAACGAGCTGCTGCCCCAACTCAATCTGATTTAGGCTATTCTTCTTCAACAATCAATTTATTCATATTCAGAGGTTTGTGCTACAACATCTGCGATTAATTCTTTGTTCTTTTATCCAATCACAGTGAGTCTATGTTATTTTTAGATAGAAATAATTGAAATGAATCCTGACATGCCTATAAGTTTGGATCTAAGCCTATGACTATTTATCATATCAGATCTGTCATTATTTGTATATCTAATTCACTGATTATATCTCATCATGCCTATTTATGATCATGTCACTCTGCCTAATCAGTTCTATTATCACATGTTCATCAGATCTGTTCCTATATGCATATCTTGTCGCTATGCCCAATTCTGTCACTATATGCTTATTAGTTGCTATGTCTATCTTGTTATTATGCTTATATCTGTTCTCTTCCCTTTTTCTTTTACCTTTTTAATTTTATAGCCAGGCTACCTTCGAGCCTAGGCATACTGCTGAAATATGCGAATGAGTGAAATTGGGAACGAGGGGAAAACTTTAAAATTGGGGAATAACTTGTATTGGCAAATTTGGGCATACCACTGATTGTAAGAGATCCGAAAGAGGGGAAGGTGTGGGCGGCGCATTCCGACGGGGTCATGTGCATGCATTGGTCTGGACTAACGGAGGCTAAGATGTCGTGACATCGGTAGATATGGTTGTGTACTGAAAATAAAGGGTTTCCACTTTAGGAAGTGATACATCCTACTGTGGGGCCATCACAGGGTATACACAAAGTAAGGAGTCGATCGATTGGGGTAGTAATTAGGGTACATCTAGTCTCATTTGTTTAGGAGCTCTTTATTATCCTTAGGGTAAGCACCGACATGTTCAGTTGGGCTACCTGTTATTGCATGGGGTAAAACCTCTTACTGGAAGTACGTCTAAGTTTACCATCTTGTTGGGGATCATCTTGTCTAGTATACTAGTAATGGTACAGAGGAAGAAAAGTGTTAGAGAAGTACTATACATATATGTTCTATTCGGTTTATCCTGTTTACCTTGTCATACCTGCCTTATATGCTGTTATCTCTCTTATCCAGTTTATATGCTTGTCATGATGCTTTTATTTATTTATATGCTAAAAGTAACTGGACTCGCCAAACTTATGTCTAACCTATTTCGTTTCCTCTTCTTTCTCTTCCGTTCCCCCCAGGGTCTCAGGGTGGGAATACTCAAGCTTGATCAGGGCTCTTCTTTCATTCCGCTTGAAGCTACTTAGATGTACTGCTTGATTTCGTACCTTCTCTTCTATGGTTGTGTTTTTTGGGATTATGCTCTTTTCATGTTTATTGTACTATGATGATTTTAGTACAAGACAGAAGTTTTAAATTGATGTATTGAGTTTTATGCATTTCAGACTCATGATGCAACTAAGTTTTGAACCACGATGTTTTCTGTTTAATTAAAGTTTTAAATTCCGTTGCTATTTTATATCTATCTTGTAATGTTTCTGTTTACCTATAACGCTTCACGAAACTTAATGCATTTTGATAAAGAGTGACATTAACGGATGTCACACTTGGTATCAGAGCAGAAGGTTACCAGATCGGATAAAAGATTTTGAAAATTGTTTTCAAAAGGGTTTTTAAAGAAAGCATTTTCAGAAGAAAAGTCTATTTTGAAAAACATATTCCCCAAAGCCATATGTAATATCTATCTATTCTCTGTTTAAATCCCTTTTTTCCTTTTCTTTTCAGCATGTATGGGGAACCTAATATTCCTAAGGGCGTTACGATATCGGGTTGGTTCCATAGGTATCTAAAGGCCACGGCGCCTGCCCGTGGTCAAGCAGACGTTCCTCCTCCAACTGCACCCGTTGTTCCTCCTCCTCTGCCGATAATTTCTCTAAGATATGCAAAAATTTCTGTGCTATGGGTGAAAATCCATTCCGAGGAACAGAAATTTCCGTAGAGGCAAGGAATTGTCTTAAAGAGACGGAGGATTTGTTTGGGATTTTCGAGGTTGAAGACCGTAGGAAGATTCAGTTGGCCACTTAGCTATTGAAAGATGAGGCTTCATTCTGGTGGGAAGTGACGCAAGCAGGGCGTCCAGTGGAGACTTGGGATGATTTCCGATAGATATTCAAAATAAAGTTTCTTTCTCAAGCTGAGAAAAGTATGCAAATGAAAAGGTTTTTAGCGCTCAAGCAAGGAGGCATGACTGTCAAAGAGTATGTTAACTAGTTCAATCAACTGGCAAGGTTTGGTTTGGAGCTAGTAGATACCTCGCATAAGAAAGCTTTACGGTTAGCTATGTCTCATATTCCGATGGGAGCAACTTTTGAAAAACTCGTTGATATGGTATTGATGCATGAGGAAGATAAAGGTGGAAAGAAAGAAGCTAAGGTTGAGGAAACACAAAATAAGAAAGTGTGGTCCAAGAAAGGGCAACAACAATAACAAAAGAAGGGCAGAAAGGACATCAAGGCGCCTAGAGATAAGTGGAAGTGCCATAATTGCGGACGCGAGGGTCACTTGATCAAGGACTGCAAAAGAAAGAAGAACGCTTGTTTCAATTGTGGAGAGGTCGGACATTTTTCTAAGAAGTGCCCAAAGAATTAAGGACTAGGTTAAAGGGCAGGATCTTCTGAAGGGCAGGTGCATGCTCTCGTGGCCCGTGCGCCGGATAGAGGTAGAAAAGTATCCGTTGAAGGTTTGATTTCTCTTTACAGTTATCCTATATAACTCTTTTCGATTCTGGCGCTTCGCATTCATTCATATCTGATTCTATGGTTGAGTCTCTGCACCTTAGTCCTAGTATGGTTGTGGATCTCGTTGTTGTCTCAAACCCCATTGGGGGTATGACTCATCTGTCTATGATTTGTCAAGGTTTGAGAATATCTGTTATAGGCGTCGAGCTTGAGTGCAATGCATATATGCTTGGTTTTATGGGCTATAGTTTGATTCTAGGATTGGATTGGCTAGCCATGTATGGTGTCATTCTAGATTGTGAGAGGAGGGTTCTTAGACTTTTTACTTGCTATGGGAGGACCCTCGAGATTTCTTGTGACCCTAAAGGGTCTTTCATGCTTAGTTTCCTAGAGTCACTTGATGCATCTATTGATGATCTGCGATCTGTACCAGTAGTCTATGAGTATCCTGATGTTTTTGAGGAGGTTCGGGGCTTACCTCTGAAGCGCGGTATTGATTTTCGTATATACTTGGTGGACAATGCAAAGCCAGTTGCATTGCATATGCGCCATATGGATCCAAGAGAAAGAAGGGAGCTTAGCAAGCTAGTAGGGGAGCTACTTGAGAAAGGGTTTATTAGGCAAAGCATATCTGAATGGGCCGGTAGTACTCGAAATTAAGGCGGAAGGTTCGCTTCGCTTATGTTTGGACTATAGAGAGTTGAATAAACTCACTAAGAAGAACAAGCACCCACTCCCGAGGATAGGTGATATGTTTGACCAACTTGTTGGTGCATCGTTTTTCTCTCAGTTAGACTTGGCCATGGGGATTCATCAGTTGAGGGTAGCCGAGGATAGTATAGACAAGACTGCCTTTAGAACTCTAGATGGTTTCTTCGAGCGGCTCGTTATGTCATTTGGGTTGACGAATGCACCCATCTATTTTGCTGATCTGATGAGTAGGTTGTTTCGGGAGTTTCTAAATAAGTTCATTATGGTCTTTGTTGATGATATCTTGATTTTCTCGAAGATCTAGTAAGAGCATACCCGATATTTAAGGGATGTTTTGAAAACTCTCCGTACGCACTAGCTTAAGGCAAAGTTCTCCAAATGTCATTTTTGGAGAAAAGAAGTGACATTTCTAGGGCATGTAGTCTCTAAAGATGGAATAACAGTAGATCCCGCGAAGGTATTCGCAGTTCAAGATTGGCAGATCCCAAAGAATGCAACGGAGGTGAGAAGTTTTCTTGGTTTAGTAGGCTATTATAGGAAGTTCATTAAGGACTTCGCAAAGATATTAGCCCCACTCATCAAATTAACGAAGAAGAATCTGACATTTTCTTGGGATGTAGATTTGTGACGATGCTTTCCAGCGATTGAAGAGGGCTATGACAACAACCCCATTCTTGACCTTTCCCGATAGGAGCAAAGTGTTCATAGTATACATTGATGCATGTGGTATTGGGCTTGGCGCGATTCTGATGCAAGAGGGAAGGGTAGTATGTTATGGAGGTAGACAACTGAGAGTTCATGAGAACTACCCTACCCATGACTTAGAGTTAGTTGCCATAGTATTTGCGCTTAAGACTTGGCGCCATTATCTATTTGGAAAGAAATTTGAATTGTATACCGATCATAAATCTATCAAGTACTTGTTCTCGCAGAATGATCTTAATTTAAGGCAACAAAGATGGATGGAGTTCCTAGCATCCTATAACTTTGAGATTGCTTATACCCATGGCAAGGGTAATGTGGTGGCAGACGCATTGAGAAGGCAGAGGATGGCCTTAAGTCCTCTGTTTGTGGTGAGCGACTTTTGATTTTAGACCCTCCACCGAGTTTATACCTCGTTTATTGGCATCATTTGAGGTGCGAACTACTCTTTCGGATCAGTTAGGAACTTCGCAACGAGAGGATCCACAAATTTCAGACATCTTGGATAGACTCTGTAGTGGAGATACTTCTTGTCACCTCAGTAGGTATTCCACGGACGATAAAGGGTGGTTGCGACGAGATAGAAGGCTTTGTGTTCCCCGACTTGGGAGTTTGTTGAAGACAGTCCTTGAGGAAGCTCGTCATTCTAAGATGACTATTCATCCAGGTGGTGATAAGACGTATAGAGATATGAAGAGGGTTTTCTTTTGGACTGGGATGAAGAAAGATGTGGCGGAGTTTGTTTCTCGATGTTTGATTTTCCAGCAAGTCAAAGATAAGAAAAGGAAGCCTGGTGGTTTTCTTCATCCTCTAGAGGTCCCACAGTGGAGCTGGGAGAGCATCCCGATGGATTTCATTAACGGTTTGCCTAGATCGATGAAAGGCAACACCAGTATTTGGGTTATAGTGGACAGACTTACTAAGAGCGCTTATTTCATTTCAGTTAAGAGTAAGAGGACGGCAGCATGGTTGGCAGCAATTTACGTTCGTGAGATAGTTCGTCTTTATGGAGTACCTTCCAGTATCGTAAGTGATCGTGACCCTATTTTCACCAGTGAATTGTGGAGGAGCTTGCAAGAAGCATTAGGTACACAGTTGTGTTTGAGCATCGCTTATCACCCTCAAACAGATGGACAAACAGAAAGTGTGAACAGAGTTCTTGAGGATCTTTCAAGACCGTGTATCCTAGACTTCGAAGGGACTTGTGAAGAGCATCTTCCTTTAGTAGAGTTCGCCTACAATAACAGTTATCAAGCTAGTATTAGCATGGCACCCTTTCAAGCATTAGACGGACGACCCTGCAGATCACCGAATTATTGGTGGGAATCTATTGAAAGGCTTCTACTTGGACCTGAGATGGTTAGGGTAACTTCAGAGAAGATTGATCTTATTCGTCGATGCATGAAGATAGCTAAGGACAGGCAGAAGTCCTGTGCATACAAGAGGAGGACTCACATTGAGTTTGCGGTGGCAGACATGGTTTTCATTAAGGTATCATTTTTGAGGAATGTGGTTCGCTTTGGATCTTAAGGGGAATTGGCACCAAGATTTGTAAGGCCGTTTTCCATAACAGAAAGGATTGGCCAAATGGCCAATAGAGTAATGCTACCAGAGAGACTATTCGACATTCATTATGTTTTCCACGTTTCTCATTTATTGAAGTGTTTACATGATACTGCAGAAGTAGTTGAGCCGAGTATGTTTGAGGAAGTAGAGTTATAACGGAAGGCGACAGTTAGACGAGTTCCTACCCGTATTCTTGGATTGGAGGTTAAGAAGCTACGCAACAGAGAGGTCAATTTGATGAAAGTTCAGCGGGGAGATAACCAAGAGGATGCAACTTGGGAGACTGAAGACAAGATTCGCGTTTCATACCCTTTTCTTTTCAAGGGTATGTTCTTAACTTCCTTTCCAAAGCTTTTATTCATACTTGTTTCGATCATTTAAGTATATCCTATCGATCAAATCTTCGACCTTTAGGTAGGAAACCCATGGATGTAAACATGTGTTTGAGACATGTTATGTTTGATGGATATAAGTGGATGCATGTATTTGCTAGTGGTTGCTAGTGGATGCATATACACACACATTAGATACTAGATCGACTCAATCACTCTCATACTGAATATGGATGTGTGTGCATTTTTCTTCTTTTCATGGATAAAAATGGGTGTATCATCATATGGATGTTGCATTTGGATGAATGACTACGCACACATATAGAACCTATATGTTATAGTAGAATTATTTGCATAAATATTGGATTCATGGCACTAACATACATTGCATTAAAGAGGTCGTCTGAATCAGTAGACCGCCTGATCTTTCGCATTAGTATAGGAACATATACACACACCTTTGCATATGTTCATATAAGCATTACAAGTCTTCAAGGACAATGGATGTCTGTGATTGGTGGATGATTAGATGAATGATGGATGTTAGGATATACATTCTCCTTAACTTAGAGATTTTGGGGACGAAATCCTTTAAGTAGGGGAGAATGTAACGCCCCGTAATTTTATAAGACACTATAATGATAAATTGAAGAATACTTAATTAAATAATTGGAATTAAGTAAAAGGATTGCTCCATTGTGTTCGTCTCGGAATTCTGCTTAAGATAGACTCCAAGTTTGTGTAAAACGGACATCATATGAAGAAGTTATTAAGGTTAGAAGTTTGTATACGCATAAGAGAAATATATATAAACAAATTAATCCAGGAATTCAAAATAGTTCAAAATCAAACAACGGAAGGGGAGCAGGAAATTTCCCGCTATGGGTGTCGACCCAAGGGTCGACCCCATCAAGGGGGTGACGACCCCTGGGTCGACACATTAAAGGGGGGGTCGACCCCCATACGGATCTTGGAAGATTCCCGATTCTGAACGTGGACTGAATTCTTGGCTTGGTTCGTTGATAGTAGGCTATAAATAGGACCCTATACCCATTGTTTTATTCATGTAAATCAATGGCGACAACGAGGTGCTGCCCCAACTCAATCTGATTTAGCCTATTCTTCTTCAGTAATCAAGTTATTCATATTCAGAAATATGTGCTACAACATCGGCAATTAATTCTTTGTTCTTTTAGATCCAATCACAGTGAGTCTATGTTATTTTTAGATAGAAATAATTAAAATGAATCTTGACATGCCTATAAGTTTGGATATAAGCCTATGACTATTTACCATATTAGATCTGCCATTATTTGTATATCTAATTCACTGATTAGATCTCATCATGCCTGTTTATGATCATGTCACTATGCCTAATCAGTTCTATTATCACATGTTTATCAGATCTATTCCTATATGCCTATATTGTCACTATGCCTAATTCTGTCACTATATGCTTATTAGTTGCTATGCCTATCTTGTTATTATGCTTATTTCTGTTCTCTTCCCTTCTTCTTTTACCTTTTTATTTTATAGCTAAACTACCTTCGAAGCTAGGCATACCTCTGAAATATGCAAACACATGAAATTGGGAACGAGGGGAAAACGTTAAAATCGGGGAATAACTTGTACTAGGAAATTTGGGCATAACTTGAATTGAATACATGAATATGAATTTGGGGCATAAACCAAACTGTGATTAAAAACCTTAATTTGGGGGCATATGATACATGTTGAATATGACTTGGGGAAGGGGCATGAAAACCTATAATGAAATAGGAATAATTGGTTAATAATGGAAATGCCTAGATTTACAGTAATTAGAAACTGTAGTCGCTTAGACATGAGGTTATATTACACTTGTGGTAAAAGCCTGCCCGGACCCGACCGACATATCCAGCAACCACAAATGGTGAATCTAATGTGAGGGGTCTAAGTGCATTAACACATAACGTGATAAGACACGAGCTTAAGTCCGACTTGTGGAAGAAGTCTGCCCAGAACCGCCCGGCATATCCAGCATCCACAAGTTGTAGGTTTAATGTGCGAGGTATAGCGCATTATAACCATAAATGAGTGAATGGTAATGAACTTGAATACTTAACCTATTTGAATCCATAGGGATTACATGAACATGTTAACTTGAGTAGGGGTTAAGTAAACTTGCTTGAAACAGTGGGAGGGTTAAATATATCTTGGGGTGGCGGGTAATGTGTATATATATATATATATATATATAGGCCTACAAACTTAACCTGTTGGGGGTTATGCAATCTTATTACACTGGTAGGGAATAACCTGTGGAAATCCTAGTAATGCAAGCCTAAAGGGAAGCTTGTATCATCTTGTGTGTGAGACCCATTTCAGTCAGTAACCCATATATAAGTATTAAACGAGTACTCCGAAATAGGTCAGAGTCGGGGCACGCTTACTGGGATGATTGTAAGAGATCCGAAAGAGGGGACGGTGTGGGTGGTGCATTCAGACGGGGTCATGTGCGTGCATGTATTCGGACTAGAGGAGGCTAAGACGCCATGACTGTTGAGTATAACAATATGATTTTTGTTTGACGATAACAAACATATTTTTTTTATAAATGTATTTGTAAACAGTACGATTTTATATTTCACATCACACAGAAATAAATATTTATTTGAATTGAATACTATCACACATAATTAAATATTCAAACGGTATTTTTATTTAAATAAATATTTTATTTCAACAGTTGAAATAGTACATATACGTCACTCTACTATTTACAATTCAGTTAAATAATTTTGAATATATCTGACATGACATATTTACATATCACACATGAAATTGTACTATTGAAATAATTCAAATAAAATAGACAAGTTTAATTAAACAAGCAATTTTTTTTATTTCAATTCAATTTATTACAAATAATAGTACAATTTTATTTAGTCATGACTACAATCGATTTCATATACATAAATTCCTCACTACATATCACTCGATCGCTCAATTACACATATACAGTTATAAAAACATTCACTAACACTGACACAGTCTTCTTGTGCTCCAATCCAGTCCAGTCATCTCTATACCTGTCACAAAAACACATACGCAGTAAATTGGAACAAAAATAAAATTAAACACAAGTAAATAAAAATTCATTTTTAAATTTTATTTGCCTCAGAATTTTGGTGTGTTTCTCATCATTTTTCTAGACTTGGTCTGATATATATCAAGTGCTCACATATGTTAAAGTGTACAGAGAAGAAACTAGTATTACAACTGAGGAGCAGCCTCATGGACCAACTCAACTCAGTGCATATCAATACAAGCAAGTGCAGTATCAATTCAAGTGAACAAGTGCAAGTGATAGCATGGTACGAGTATGGCATTACAAAAGGTTCAAGTGACTATGGTGAAAGTGGAGATATGCAACTACAGTTTTTGTGATGGAGTATTCAAGTTGCAACATGGTTCAGTAAATGTACACAACATGGATAACGTAAATCATGGTATAGTTGTGTACGCTGCATGGAAGTATGGTGCACAAAGTTCATGTCAAAAGCAGCTTATAATATGCAGGTTCAAGAGTTCGTGGATGGCATGGCAAAACACATATATGACAAATTGTCAAGTTCGAGATAGCTCAGCAATATATAAACACAATAACAAGGCCGAGCAAGTTACAAGAAAAGAACAAGCTACAGTTTTAGTTTTGGTCAAGACAATCGTGTAATAGCTCGAATACAAGTACTACCAATGTTCAAGCAACCAGGAGGAATATGGTGTTCAACATAAATATAGAAAATAAATGTGCACAAGCAAATGGGAAATTCAAGCAGGTTAAAGTGCCACTACAGCATGCACAAGAGTGCATACAAGAATGAGAAAGTAAGACAATTTAAATTTCAAGTAGATAATCATATAGCAGCAACAATACTGATGAATACAAGGCACAACAGAAATGCATGAGGCAGGATCAATCACAAGCTAGGTTAATATGGAATGCCACAGAAGATACAAGCTACAATAAAGCAGGTGAAGCATAGCAAAAATTACCAAAGTATAGTATCAGTTGATATGTTCAAAATCAGAGTACAACATCAATTAAAAAGTTTGGCAAAACAAATATAGTTTCTGTTCTTATCAAGTTTTAATTTTACTCAACCATTCATGGCAAAGAGAAGTATAGCATCAGTTTGAATGACTAGAAATTAAAGCATCAATCCAAGGTCGAGGAAAATCAATTGCAATATCAATTCAACTTAAAATGTAGCATTTGTTCAAATTCAAGGCATTCTCAAGGAAATATCTATTCACAAGATCAAGTATAGCATCCGTTCAATCACTTTGCACGTAATGGCAAAAATTCAAGTGTTCATTTTTTAAGCACTGTTCTTAAAATGGTCAACCTGGATTTGTGAATTTAATTCCAGAAAAACTGTACAAAGTTATACTCAATCAAAGTCCCAGAAGTCACAAATATTTTTTTTCAAAAAAAAGAAAATATACGGGCCAACTTAAAATTTCAAAAATCACGCACAATCAAGGACCAGTTCAAATCACGCAATTTATTCCAAAGAAGTTGAATATTTCAAACTCCATCAAGTTAAAGCCATGGATTTCAAGCCCCAAAATTTATGCAATATCAAACCAAGATTTAATTACGAAATCATAGCACATATTTTGGGTTTTAATCCTATATATATATACACCTATCGTCATAGGCTAGAGCATCGAAAATCCAAGTAATATATTCAAACAAATAATTTAAGAAGAACTCACATATTTTTGGAGATTTTAGATCGAGCAACTGTCCCAATCATTCGACCAATATCGTCAACAAATCCAAGCGTCAGAGAGAAATTTTCCAGATCAACAGCACAGTCGAATTTGGAGCAATCGAGGAAAAACCCTAGCTTTTGTATCGACTGCCATTTTTTATTCCAAAGAGGAAAGGGATCGGGCTAAAGGAAATAAGGGTGCACACAAACAAAGGAGGCCGGACAACTTTAAAAAGGAATCTTTAAAGGATTTAATTTATTTATTTTTTTAAAATAGGGTTTTAATTGTTAAGTTGTTTTTGTTTTATTGTTTTTTTAATTTGTAATCGTAATTACAGTTTTCTAGTTTGTTTGTAAAACTAGGGAGACGAATTACGGGGTCGTAATTCGAGGAAATCTGATTTCGGGGATAGAAATCAGTGTAGGGTTTTGAGCGTAGGATTAGTGCAACTAGAGCGAGATTGTGAGGCCTTTTGTGGAGCTCCTAGTAGAAATTGGGGATAAGTTTCGAGAGTAGGGTTAGGATAAATAGGCTAGGAATTGTCGCGAGTTTACGGGTGTTGTAAGCGTTGTAATTGTTGACTAATACCTAGTAGAAACCTTGGGAATGCAGCAGTAGGCAGGGTTTTGCCAAAGATGAGTATGTCTGTGTTATTTATTTTACGCATTTACTCTGGTTATTATCTGTGTTGATATTATTTAATTTCTCAGCAAAAACAGCAATAAACCCTATTCACCCCTCTAGGGTTAATTAGATCCTACAAGTGATGTCAGAGAAGGTATTTTTTACTTTAAATAACTCTTGATTCATGGATTTCCCTAATTGTGAGTTTTCTTGTTGTGAATCTAGTGAGAATTTTTCCAGTATAACCCTAATATTTTTGATGGAATAGATTTTTTTAAACTGAAAATTAAAAATGGAATTTTATTTAAAATATGTTAATGTTAGATGTTGGGATATTGTTGAAAATGGATATGATATGGTAGATAAGAATGATATTATAACTAATTTGAAACAACCCAAACTTTCCCTTTCGGGAAAGCCCGGATTGAGTTGAGAACATGACAAATCAGAACACAAACAGAAGAACATTTCATTGCTATTACAACAATTACATCAGAGTACAAGAATATATAGAGTATGAACAAATAATATACATCTGATAAATATCAGAGATTTACAAATTACAATGCAGCGGAAAATAATACAAAACACAACTGAAATAAATACACGGATACAGAGCGTTCCGAATAGAGCTCCAGCTGTAAACCAGGATCCTGTGAATATAATATCTGCAAAACCAAAACTACTAGCTGCCCGTGTGGAAAATAGGGGCAGCAAGAGTTTACGTTAAAAAAATAAACTCCACGCCAGTCATGTGACTAGTGTGAGAACTAAAGCAGTTATTTAAAACTTTACTTTAAAATCAGATATATCAAGGGACCAAGACGTATAACACGGAACGGGTTTCCTCCCAAGAATACCAGTGCATATAACAAAACAGCGCAATGCTTTTTGGAAAAATGAAGCTATTATAAGACTCAGGTCCCATCACACAATGCAACGCAAGCCGGAGGATAGAGTTTTACCTTATAATAGCCAAACATGCTTGGTACGTTTAAAACAAATCATTTTGATACTATTATAAGTGCACAGTGTATCAAACAACTTCAAATATAAATGTATCAATCATAGATGACATAGTATCCCATGCTACTATGTCGCCATACTAGTTCTGCAATTCAAATCGAAATGTCACGTATTGGAAATTGGATTCCATCTGTGAACCAAGGCAAATAGATCATCCTATGCAAATTCGAGACAATCTAGCCCATGTCTCTGGATCAGCCGCAACTGCACCTGGATCGTCAGGGTCGGTCCACATTTTAAGTGGATTAATAATCCCTGAACATGCGTTCCCCCGCCCTATGGGGCGTAAGTCTGGTCATTATGTCGACCAAGTCATCCATCGACCCCGTAGTGACCAATATATCTGAGGCGCCTTGCTTTCCATCATCCACATAAGTAAAATGTCTGGGCTCCATACCATGACACCACTCCTAGCTAGAAAGAAACGCATGTCCTCTCTGAGGACCCTTCCGTTTTTGGTTCACACCGGGGTGTGAGGCTCGCGAATTAACGCTATACACAAAGCTATTCTATATTAAAGCCGTGCTTTGATCATCAACCACAAGACTCTGCTTTTCAACAGAATCCTTGATCATTTGCATCTCAGCATGCCATACAGGCAATTCACACCATGCGACTGATGTCTATCGATATATAACCTCTGATCTCGTACGTCTTAGAGAAGGGTGTTAAGCAAGAGAATAAATTCTCCGCCACCAAACAGATATATGTTTAATAGAGATCAATCAACACAGAATAAAATCCAATGTCAGACACACATGGATTTACAAGTTCGTTTTGGGTTTGAACAAAACCGGAGGCACCTTATTCCTTGTCCTATATGTCCAGTACAGGAGAGAGGTCCTCGCATATTCGGTCGATCTCCAAGTATGTCTGGGCGATCACCACTTATTACCTCGTCTTGGGTGTACATCCCAATCAAGAAATCAGTAATCATCCAAACGATGTGAAGACCTTCGGTCTTCAACCACCATCTTCATCGTCGACATATCGTCGAATCAGTTATTCAGAATGGGATAAACGGTCTTTCTGAATAACTCGCGTATCTCATAAACAAGTGCTATAAAAACACAACATACGCCTCATTCCAATTCTAAATATTCTTTTATTTAAATATTTATATCCTTTGGGAAAGGTTCCCATTAATTTTATCAAAGATAAATTCTTTAAATTTATTCTTTAATCTTCTATTGGATATCAATTTAAACCAAATTAAGGTTTATCCAAACTAGTCGGGATTAGCGAACCTTACCGAAGTAATCATTTATTATATTTCCCAATCCCAACCTATTCATCCCATGAAGCAAGTTGGTAATACTTCATATCTAACACCACTGTGTCATCGGTAAAACTAATTACCAATTCACATTCAAATCTAATTAAACATTTAACTATCGCTTGGAGCAAAACTGGTGATACTCCATTCTCGATCATTTCATGAATTCGATAAATTTAATTATCCCATTCACATTCCAATCTAATTAAAGATTCATTAAAATTCTAATTCAGTTTTAATCTCAAAAATCATTACTTAATGATTATTCAAAATTAAGAAATTAATCTTATCTTTAACTGAGTTAAAGAACTAATGTCATTTAAAACATCGTTCATGGTAAACCCAAAATCCCATTCCATTAATTATGGAATCTTCATGAAAAATAGATTAATATATATAATCGATATAAACTTCTGTATCCAACCAGTAATATAAATGGAATAACGAAAAAGACTTTTAAATTCCATATATAATAATAGTCTTCCTCCATAGAAGTTCACTTCAATTATTACCAAATCGAATTCCATTCCATTCCAGTTTATTTTATTGAATTGGAAAACTTTACCTTGGAAAATTCCCCTAAATATTAATTAAAAGATTTATAAATTCCAAATCATATTTCTCTATTAATCGGGTTAAAGAACGAATGTCGTTAAAAACACAGTTCATGATAAACCTGATTCACATTCCATTTTATTCCAATTACCAAATGTAACTGGAAACTCTAATAATCTTAATTAAAAGATTTATTCTTTTCAAACAGGGTTTAAGAACAGTGTTACTGAAAACACCATTCATGACAAACCCAAAATTCCATTTGATATTAAATACAAGGCTCTGAATAGAAATTATATCGGCTTATATTCAATACCAAATTCTAAAACCAACAAATATCGTATTGGAAATGACGATATAAATATATCTTCCAAATTTCCGTAACAATATCCTAATCACTGAATCCAATATCGAAATTTTTCCAAAGATTATTTCCATTCCAAACCCACTCCAATTCATATATTGGAAATTCTGGTTATATTAAAACCCATTCCCAATCCAATTTATTTATTTAAAAATAATTGGAATATAATTCTAGTTGATAATTAGTTGATTTTGATAAAAATATATTTTTATCTTTTCAAATATGGAATTTTTCATCCTAATTCTTTCCAAATCATTTATTATGATTTTACACAAATTATTAATATTTTTTAATAATTTTATCCAGGCCCGTACAGTCGATTTCCATTAACGGCCATCAAACTACATCCATAGCGACCTATTCCAAATTTGATTTGGACATAATTCCAAATCCAACCGTTAGATTTCAAATCATTTATATTCGTTGGAAAGCTCTTTTCGATATGAACCTAACGGTTCTGGTTTTAGGAGAATCTAACGGTCGGATCTCCCGTAATGTCAATTCGAAGTCAATGGTCGAAATTCGCGAACGGTCGTTGCGGGGCGCGTTCTATTCAGGCTATTAAATATATATAATATATGTTATATATATATTTCATTGAATTCCATTTAAAACATATTTTATAAATCATTTTAAATTCGTTTAAAAAAACGATTTCAACTTCATTTTCAATTTTAAAATCAAAATTGAATATTCTTTATAAATCCGTTTTAAATTCATTTTAAAACGATTTCAAATTCATTTCAAATCAAATTTGAATATTCCTTTTATAAATTCATTTTAAAACGATTTCCATTTCATTTCAAATTTCAAATCAAATTTGAATATTCCTTTTATGAATTCGTTTTAAATACATTTTAAAACGATTTCCATTCCATTTCAAATTTCAAATCAAATTTGAATATTCTTCTATAAATTCATTTTAAATGATTTCCATCTCATTTCAAATTTCAAATCAAATTTGAATATTCTTTTATAAATTCGTTTTAAATTCATTTTGAACGATTTCCATTTCATTTCAAATTTCCAATCAAATTTGAATATTATTTTATCATTATATTATTTAAATGATAATATTTTCGAAATATCAGATTTTGAAATTATTTCCTTTTCGATATTCATTATAAAAATGAATAAAATCGATATAAATATCGTTTGCGTCAAAATGGCACATATCTAATCAACACGGCTTCATATATTTCAATATTTTCGTCTTCATCCCAAATCGGACATCAAAATTATATCTTGATCCATTACTTAATATTATTTTAAAATATTAATTATTTTAAAATATTCATTATTCGTCATTTTAAAGTATTCGTTAATTTAAAATATTCGTTCTTTCCGAATTGGAATCAGACACGGTCAATTACCATATAATTTTATTTATATGGATTTCATGTACACAACGATAATCGAACACAGTCACTTATCATCCAGAGTGCATTGCATAACTGCATAAGCATTAAATATAAATAATTAATGCTTACATCAATTTGTCAACCAATCGATTGACATACAACTAAATATTGGGATTAGTGTAATATCATCCCAATACCCGTGTGGGGTTTTCAAACAATAAATACTGATTATTATGTGTGCAGTTGGACGATGTTTATGATTTATCGTCCCAATGAATGTCAGTCAAATAGGTGCACATAAACAAATCATCTGATTTGTAGATGAATATTTATTTTCAACACATGACCATTTTATATGGTTCATATATTCAATAATAATTATATTTTTATTGTACAAATATTTTATTCCATACATGAATATTTTATACAGTTCATATGTACAATAAAAATGATATTTTTATTGTTCAAATATTTTATTCCATACATGACAATCAACAACCACAATACAGTCTATTCAATTCAAACAATCATGGTTTGTACAATAAATGGTGTCGGGTGCTATTAAGCACTGTCTGCATCCTAGTATATATTTAATTGTAAATAAACTAAGTGAGAAAGGGGTTCTCACTATCGGTTTCAACTCCGCCGGTTTTATTTCTCAATTTCTGAACAGTTTGCATTTGCCTGAAATTCCAACATTGTCCAAATTGGATCCAGTCAGTTTTGTTGCGAAGCTCTCAGTTCCACGATCGCAACGGATCCAGTTTTGCGCGATTTGGACCTCGTAAGGAAAAGATATGACGGTATTTACATTAATGACATTTTAAAAGTAATTAGTAAAATAATTAATTAAAAATTAACCTCCTCTTCCTCTTCAAATTATTGGCCGCGAGTGTCAAAATTTGCTCAGCCCTTAGGGCTTGATTTTTCACGCACCCCGATGCGTCGGATATCGATCTAGCACCCCCACGCCGTGCGCCTTAGAGCAAGCTGCCACCACCCTGGACGAGGCGGAGCTCGGTGGGCCTAGGCGGCGGCTATTTCAGTCGGGGCGGCGGTGATTTGTGGGGGGATTTCAAAGCGATTTCTATATGAAAAAATCTCATATTAATATGGATTTAAAGATCGAAGTCCACACTACAATTTTTGCTTAGTCACCTCGATTCAATTCTGCGTGAATTAGGAGAAAAAAATGAAAAGAATCGAATTGCTTTCCGCCTTTAATCAGGTTATAGACGGCGGATTTTTCAATGAACCAAAAAATAGAAAATTAGGGTTGAAAATAAATAAATAAATAAATATATATATATAATATTTTTAATTTGGAAAATAACCGTTAATTGATACGAACTCCAAGTCGAACCCAATGACTAACGCCCCTAGCTAATTACCCCCATTTCGAAAACAATGGGTTATGTTTCGTTAGGCAATTCGGCCATTTTGATCAGTTTTCATCAAAGTTAAAATATAAATCAATATATATTTAATTTGAACGCACATTTTAGATTACCGGAGCCACATACTCACTCCAAAAATTCCAAAAAAAATTATATCTAGCTTTGTTTTGACGATACGATCCTAACAAAACTTATTTCATCGAATTTGGAGACCGTTTGAAAAATGGTCGATTTCTGGTCGATCCAATTCAAATTTAAATTGCCAAACACATTTAAATTTACCGCGCTCATTTATTAATTCCAAAAATTATGAAATTTGAAACGTAGCAATAGTTTGACATTTCAGATCCAATAAAAGTGGTCTCGTCGAAAACGGAGGTCGTTTGCAAAATTGCTACTTTTAAGGACTATATATTATATTAAATTCCATAGCGACTATTCTAAATTTTCAACTGGACATAATTTTTTATTCCCGTTATGAAATCTGGATTTTTCACATTCGTTAGAAGGATATTTTCAAACAAATTCGAATATTTCTTATTTTACTGAAATCCGGTTTATTTTGAATCCTATACATTCATTTGAAATTTGAAATCGAATTTTCAAACTATCACGCCATTTTAGGCTCGTTTTATAATTAAAATAAATTTATTCGTTCTAACTTTGATTAAAATAATTTTTAGTCGTTATTATTTAAAATAAATCATTTTAAGTATTCAAAATTCATTAAAATTGCTAAAATAAAAATTTTAAATTGGTTCTGAAAACCCGGGTTGTCACATAATTCTCGTGTTACACACATTTTATATTCTTATATAAATGATGATCAAAATAACCACACCTCTCATTGTTTAACTGCACAGGAAATCTGGAAAACTCTCAATGCGTTGTATGTAAGAAAAGACAACAATAGCTCAAAACCCCCAAAAGTCAAATCAATTTCAGAATTATGATTGACAGGATTTACAGAAGATGGATCAGATGATAACAGTGATAAGACTCAATAGATGACAAGACGGTGAATTTCCTTTTGAAAAGTTAATTCTTCTTTGTGATAAATTAACTAAAACTGTTGAAAGTGTCAAGTTGACAAATACAAATTTAAAATATGAAAATGTTGAGCTGAGCAATAGAAATCATGATTTGGAATTAAAATTTGAAAACGTTAAAAAGATTGAAAACTCGAATTGCAGAAAATGTTTAGATTTGGAAAATGATTTAGTTCATCTTAATGAGAAGTTTCAAAAGCTTGAAAAGGGAATTGTGTTTCTAAAAATAAACAAGATTGAACTAAAAACAAAAAACGATTTTTTGCAAATGGAATTGGATAGGTTTAAGAAGGTTAAAAATTCCAACATGAAATTTTAGAGAAAAATAGTTTATTGACAACCGAATCGATTTTAAATGAGCTTGAAATTGAAACCAAAAAACTCAAAAATCTCAAATGCGATAAATGCACGACTTTTCATAAAGAATTGTTTGAAATAAAAGAAAATTTCAAAACCCTTGAAAACGAAAACATGATTTTGAAAATAACGAATCTGAAATTACTCCTATAAATCACGATTTGGAAAGAGAAATTGAAAAATTCAATGTTTCTGAGAAACTTGATTTTGAAAAGCTAAAACAATTTGAAGTTGAAATGTGCTAAAATCAAAGCACTTGAAAACGAAAATTTTTAAAACTGATGCTGAAAAAAGGGAAATCGCTATTAATTGTTGTTCAAATTTAATGAAAGAAAATAGCAATCTTAAATTTAAAATTCAACGACTTGAGTTAACTATGACTATATTTTCTAAAGGAGTGAAATCGTTGAATATGTTGTTAAAAAACCAATTTTTTGTTAAGAATAAAAAAGGACTTGGTTTTGTATTTGATCAAGTTGAAAAACAAAATTGTAATGATTTTAAAAATCCTTTAAATGACTTTGAAAAAGATCAAATTGAAATTTTGAACTCTAATAACTTCAAATGGCTTTTAAATCATAAACGAAATGAAAACTCGTGTAGAAACAATTGAATTAAACGAATTTGGATCCCTAAAGATAATAAGATGAATTCAAATAAGATTAAATGAGTTTGGGTTCCAAAGGGTACTTTAGTGGATAGTAATGGATTGTTATATAAACGGGTTTGGGTACCAAAATGTGTAAACGAAATTAATAATGGTAAAACAACTTTTGTTAGACCACTCGATCCTATAAACATTTAGGTACCGAAGAAGGCTAAGGAACAACTGTGCTTAAGATAGATAAAATTCAAATTGTTTCATATTATCGAATTATTCGGAGTTCCTTAGCCATAGATTTCAGAGTTGGAGATTCATTGGTTCACATCGATAACGGTAAGTCAGGTATGATCTCTAAACTCGTGTTTTTTATTTCTTTTTTATTTTTCTTTTTATGCTGATTTGTATTAACACCATCATAGTATTTTTGGCATATCTTGAACACTGTTAATCAGAATTTTAAAATTTATGATGTTCTAGAAAGTTAATGAAATTTCACACATCTTTGCTATTTTGAGTTTCTTCTAATTCACTTTGGAAAATATTGAAAAACTGTACTCAGTACAGCGTATTACTTGAAAGCCATGATTGACTAGTTATGATAATTTTATAGTTTTTTTTTCTAAATTGGCTTGATTACATTGATTTTGAAATCATTTTTGGTTGATTGTTAAATTCATGGATTTGAATTCTGAAAATAATTTTTTTCTCAAGTGATTTCAAATATTGTGCCTTTGATTTGAATAATAGACTGTTCCTTGTGCTATCTAAAAATACCCTAAAAATTTCTCTTGAAATTCTTGCTTCAAAGATGATTTTGTGCTGCTCTGATAAAGAAATTGATTTATTAAAGTTCGTTTGAGTGTCTTGGTGATTGGATGATGGTTTGGAAATTCAGTGATTAAATTTCATTGAACTCTATGGGCAATTTAGAACCTCAAGTGATATCAGTTTTTTTTTAATTACAAGCAATCAGTCTTAGAAGTATTAGATTTTTCCATATTCTACTAATTGATTTTTTAAATTGATTTTCAATTTGCGTTGATATTTCAAAAACCCCTCATGATATTGATATTCTCAATTTTAAAACCATTTTTGATTATTTATTCACAAATTGAGATTATTGACTAATTTGACCCATATTTGGAACTCATCGAAATTATTCTAGATTTATGAAAACATGATGAGTTGTGACTATGGTATAATTCATAACTAGAGGAGATGTTATTTTAAAATCTCATGATGATTGGACAGATTTTATAATATCTTTGAATTGAACTTTATTTCACGACCAACTTCTATGTCTACCATATTTTTGTCATTCATCATGGTTTTATTTAATTTGGAGAGTTCAAATTATTTTTTTGGAAAGAAAAATATCTTGTAAATAAAAATAAATAAATAAAAGAGAAAAAGAAATATATATATTATATTATTTATCCTTGGTATTCACTCCCATTTAAAATTCCTCGCGGTTATGCGTGGGTGAATTACCTTAATCTCTACGTGCTTCCATTCTCACTTAAAAGTCCTTTTTGCAGTGCATGGATGGAACTCATTAGAGAGGATAAAGTTAAGTTACTACTAACCCCATTTAAAAGACCTTTGGGATATGCATGGTTAGCAAGTGCTTATCACATTTTGAGCTTACTTATAATCTTTGAAATTCATATTCAAATATTCAATTTTATTGAACTCTCCTCATTCTGTAAAATCCACCGTAAATCCTATCATTTTGAAAGTGAAATTTGCTTCTGATTTAAAGTTTATTATGATTTTTTTATTAAATGGGATTTACGATATATATTCTCTCTCTTAATTTGAATTTATATATATGGTCTATATTCGTCACTATTTCGATTTCTATTATTCTTTTGATGATAACAAATGGGGGAGAATGGTCAAGATTTTGATTGATGAGTATTTAATGCAAGAATATTTTAAGCTTGGAAATTAAATATCTAGGGGGAGAAGGGTCAATTGAATTTCATTATTTATATTTTTACATATATAGGGGAAGTTCAGTTGTAGGGTAAGCATACAAATAGGGGGAGTAATATATTTCACGTCAAATACATTTAACACATTCATAGTCTTGTATATGTTTGTCATCATCAAAAGGTGGAGATTGTTGAGTACAACAATATGACTTTTGTTTTATGATAACAAACATATATTTTATTTTATAAATGTGTTTGTAAACAATACTATTCTATATTTCACATCACACAGAAATAAATATTTATTTGAATAGAATACTGTCACGCAAAATTAAATATTCAAACGGTATTTTTATTTAAATAAATATTTCATTTCAACAGTTGAAATAGTACATGTACATCACTCCACTATTTACAATTCAGTTAAATATTTTTGAATATTTCTGGCATGACATATTTACGTATCACACATGAAATTGTACTATTGAAATAATTCAAATAAAATAGACAAGTTGAATTGAACAAGCAAAAATATATTTTTATTTCAATTCAATTTAATACAAATAATAGTACAATTCTATTCATTCATGACTACAATTGATTTCATGTACAGAAATTCTTCACTACATATCACTTGATCACTCGATTACACATACACAGTTATAAAAACATTCGCTGACGCTGAAACAACCTTCTTGTGCTCCAATCCAGTCCAGTCATCTCTATACCTGTCACAAAAACACATACGCAGTAAACATGAACAAAAATAAAATTAAATAAAATACAAGAAAATAAAAATTTATTTTTAAATTTTATTTGCCTCAGAATTTTGGTGTGTTTCTCATCATTTTCCTAGACTAGGTCTGATATATATCAAGTGCTCACACTTGTTTAAGTGTACTGAGAAGAAACCAGTATTGCAACTGAGGAGCAGCCTCGTGGACCAAGTCAACTCAGTGCATATCAACACAAGCAAGTGCAGTATCAATTCAAGTGAACAATACAGTATCAGTTCAAGTGAACAAGTGCAAGTGATAGCATGGTACGAGTATGGCATGGAAAAAGGTTCAAGTGACTATGGTGAAAGACAGTGGAGATATGCAACTACAGTATTTGTGATGCTGTAGTCAAGTTGCAACATGGTTCAGTAAATGTACACAACATGGATAACATAAATCATTTCTTTGACAGAACGTTGAACATTTGTTCGAGTTTGATGCTTTTCAGAAGGCTTAGAGGAAGATTCTTCAAGCGAGAAAATCCATTGATGGCTTTGAAACATTATGTTGAATAACAACACATTGTTTCAAGTTCAATGATTCTTTCTTTAATGCTGCTTGAGTTTCGAAGTTTGGCCGAAAGGCTTTTGTTGTATTTTGTGGTATAGATTGTTGCTCCATATGTGTGAAAGTGCACTGATCGGCTTTTTAGTTGTTCCCTCTTTGGAAATATATACATAGTGAACTTTGCTTATCTGAAGTAGGAATTTGCGATGGTGTTGGCATAGAAGCATGTCCCAACAAGCCATAAAGAAGTGTAAGCTTGATATTCGAATCATGTATTTTCCTATTTCACTTGAATTGTTAAATGTTTGAACTAGTTTCAAGCTACTTTACATGATCTGTCGTGAAAATTTGTGATGTACTGATGTTTCTTACCTGTTGGAGCTGAAAATTTGTGATGTACTGATGTTTCTTACCTGCTGGAGCTGAAGCATTTTCAGTTTGAGTCAGCTTTTGTTGATAAATGTTCCAATAATCAACTGTGTTAAATGTGTAAATCATTCATCTATAATATTATTAGTTTGTATTTTATAACACTAAAACATATTGTTTTTATTGATTTTAGGAAACAGTAATTTACCATTACCGATAAAACGGTTACCGATGTATCGGTATACCGACGAAACGGTTACCGATAGTATTGGTAACGGTAATGGTAAGCGTTTTTGTTTTACCGATTAAACCGGTACGGTAAAGGTAAACTGTATAATGGCAACGGTAATCGTTACCATAACAGCCCTAATTCATAGGAAAATTCAAGTGCCAATTCAATATTCTGAATTGGCATGGACGCTGATTTAATCTGCACCTATAGATAGGGCGCTGATTAAATCAGCGTCCTATGTAGTGTTGTGATTAAATTAGCATAAATCAGCACCTTATATAGGAAAATGATTTAATCAACGCCTATTAGGAGGGCGCTAAGTAAATTAGCATCCTCTACCACTCTTTATAGCAGTAGCGGCTAGAAAACGGTCATCTCCCACCTCACAATGGCTATATGATGGTCATATTCACAGCCAACGGCTATAAACTGGTCATATTATTCTCCAACGGCTATAAATGGTAACATTCTTGCTTCAATGACTATACTTCCAACCATAAATTACCAACTTTACACATACAAAATCATAACACAACTTTAGTTCCTTCATACTAACTACTCTCAAAGCATCAAAAAAGAATAATGTCTTCACCTTATGGAGAATTAACACATCCGGTGATGTTTGCAAGCCATGTTTACAACAGCAAGGTACTCCTTCGAGCAAACAATCAATCATTCCATGAATAAGCATGGAGGATTACGATCCATGCAACTTTTACTGTAACTTTTAACATGATTCAGTTTCAAGCAACAATAAATTAAGTGATAAGTTTTGGAAAAAATAAAGAATAACTTCAACGACAAGCATCCAGAAAACACGCGAAGTTTGTTTGCAATTCAAGGTCGATTCAGCAAAAATTAAGCGTCAAATGTCGTTTTACGAATCACAAGTTATAAAAAATGGAAAGCTAATCCTAGTGAAATGGGAGGCGAGGATCATTTGGTATATTTATTTAATATATTTGTTAGTGAGTTAATTATTGTTATTACGAAACGATTAAATATTTTGTTGCCAAAAATGATTGGAAAACGCGGAGTTTAAGAATCTATTCGCTAGAGAAAATGGGAAAAAGGAACATAATATTATCAGTTCTTGAACTGTAATGAGTTGCATACTAATCAACCAAAGTGGAACTTTTATATTGCTAACAGTTTACGCTTCATTCAAACTTCTACGAAGGGAAAGAAGAATGTTTCAAAATCAAAATATTCGTTTAGTCCAAGAGATTCTCAATTCCAGAGGGAAAATGTAACGACTCAAAATCTCCAAATCCCTGAAGAGACGGAAAACAGCGGATTGCTTTGAGAACACGACGCATCAAACACAAATAATAGAACGCTTCATTGCTATTACAACAAGTACATCAGAGTACACGAATATAACAGAGTTCAAATAATATACAACAGAAAAATATCAGATATTAAAATACATAGCAGCGGAAGATTTATATACATCAAGAACACAACTGAAAGAAATACATGGATACAAACTTTCCGAATATAGCTCCAGCTGTAAACCAGGATCCTAGGAAAAGAGATATCTACAAAAACCAAAACTACTAGCTGCCCGTGTGGAAAATATGGGCACCCAGAGTTTAGGTAGAAACAATAAACTCCGAGTCAGTCATGGGACTGGTGTGAGAATTAAAACAATAATTAAATCTTTACTTTAAAAGTGGGGAAATCATGGGACCATGCCGTATAACAAAGGACAGGTTTACTCCACACAACGCAATGCGTTTTCAAAAATGATGCTATTATAAGACTCAGGTCCCATCACACAATGCAACGCAAACCGGAGGATAGAGTTTTCCCTTATTATAGCCAAACATGCTTGGTACATTTAAAAAAAAATCATTTTGATATTACTATAAGTGCATCGTGTCAAAATCAACTTCAAATATAAATGTATCAATCATAGATGGATACAATATAATATGCCATCATATATAGGTTTACAACTAAAACCGAAAAGCCGCGTATTGAAAATCAGATTTCCATCTATGAGTCAAGGCATGAGATGGCTCCTTTATGATTCGAGACACTCTAGCAAATGCCTCAAGATTCGGACGCTGGAGAACCCTTGGATCTTCAGGGCCGGTTCGCACTTACTTTAGTGGATTAATTATTCCTGAACACACGTTTCCCGGTCCTATTGGACCTATCTCTGAGCCCCGAAGAGACTTAATATCTAAGGCGCCTCATTACATCATCCACATAAGTAAAAATTGTTGTATATGACGTAGTTGTATACACGATTATATGATTTTTGTTTGATGATAACAACTAAACAAATATTATTTTTAAATGTGTTTGCTACTGTACTGTTCTGTGTATATACATATCAGACAAAAGTATAATATGAAGATTTAATGGAATACTATTGCACAAGGATTAGAAATTCAAACAATATTTTATTTAAATATTAATATTATATTTATATATCAAATAGTACAATTTTTTTAACTCCACTATTTGAATACATCACTGATACACATTTCATTTTATATCCTTTTTCATATACACTACAACATTCTACATTAACTGTACATTTTCATTCAGACTCTCTCTTGTACATACACTCATTTTCTGTCTTTGTTCTTTCAGCTTCTGTCTTCACAGCATAGTCAGTCCAGTCACCATCCGCTTACCTGTCACATGAAACAAACACACAGTACACTGCAAGAGAAATAATACTGAATATATGCAAATATATATATTTTTTTAAAAAAAAATTGATTTGCCTCTGTTTTCTGGTGTGTTTCTCATCATTTTTCATGACTTGATCTAATTTATCTGTGTCCAGACAGTTTGTATATGCACAGGGATAGGAAATCTTCTGAATGGCTGCATATACACACGTGTATATATATATATATACACACGTGTGCACTACCTCGCCAACCAGCGAGCAACTGAGGAGTAGCCACATGGACCGTCTCGACTCGGTGCTTTACTCAGTGAACATTCAAGCCAAAAGTCAATTGTGCAACAATGGGGACGAGCATATATGATAGTCAACAAAACATGGTGAATAGTGTACACTGCATGTGTATATTCTTCAAATACCAAACAACAAGTTCAAGGGGCCGAGCAAACATGCAAACAAATTAAAGTATATGCACAGAATTATGCCAACATGAACAAGTGCACAACAAACATATGGAGCATTGGTTCATAGTTCAAGTGTATCTAAGATGGCTCGACAAATTCATTTCAGCAAATCAAAGTTTTAAATATGACAACTTCAGTTTTTAAAGCATGGCGAAATAGCATGAACAAGTGGTCAAGCATAGGTGTACATGAAGTTTAAAAGTATGGTGCAGTTTTTCATGTGTACACATTCAGCATTACACAAGGTAAAGCCCAGCAAACAAAACCAGGTTCATATATATGGACAAGTTTCAAGTCAATGTACAACTGCAGCATGGTTGAGTATGTATATGCATTGACAATACAAGACAAAGTCAAGAGTGAAGCCTCGACAATTCAAGTGCAATAGTGTGATAAATGAGCATGTAAAAGTAAATGCAGTGGGAAACTCAAGCAAGCTCAAAGTGAAAGCATGAAGACAACGAACTCAACATGAACTATATTTAAGCAACAGGAGGTTCAAGACAAGATGTTGATCTCCAGAAATCGTGCATGTAACAGAAAGATGCAAGTAAGTGAGTTCAATTCAATGGTGCGACAAACATTTTTGTCAAGTCTCAAAGGTGCAATATACAAGGCCAGTAGCAAAGCAATCAAAGATGCAACAATGTATACGGTAAGTCTCAGCAAACATTTATGGGGCAGAAAAGCAAATTTCTTGTTTCCTATTTTACCAAAGGTTTGTCAGCGTGCAAAAGGGTGTTACTAGTTTCCAGTTTGAATGAATGGATGAATACATGACAAAAAGTTTTTTTTTTGGAAATCATCATTCAAGAAATCAGAAATCAGAAATTAATTTTTGTTTTGGCAAAAATTCTTTTTTGATTTATTTCCAGAATTGCCAAAGGACATAAAAGCCGAATTCATACAATGGGTTCAAATGCATTTCAGGAATCTCTCCAACATATATGGAATGTGACAATACAAGAAAATCAATTCATCCGATTTACAGTAGTGTAAAATTGGCAAGAAGATTTTCAGAAAATCCGAGTTATTTCAAGGCAGTTTTTATATCAAGGAAATTTCCAATATTTGTTTTCAAAGCCAATTTTATTCAAGGCATCTATCATGGAATTTCCTGCAAATTCAATCACAACTTTTTATGGCAAGAGCTTAATGATTTCATAATTTATTTCCAGCATTCAACAATCAAAGAAGGGCCAGGAAAATCAATTGAATGACTTCCTAAAATCACAATGTGCTAAGAACAGGTAAAATTACACATATATGGTTATGTGTCAAATTGGATAATTGGCAAGTCCTTAAATTGTTTCCAGAAAATGTCCATCATTTTTATGTGGCAAGCAAATCATATATGGAATGATGTTTTGGCGTGTGATCAAACTCGGCATGATTATAAATAACAAAAGAATTTTCCTAAGTCATTTTTGGCAACAGTTTTTAAAAGGGGAATGCTATTTTTTGGGAAATATTCATTTCGAATTCATGGACAAGAATCAACTCATGGTTATTCAAGGTGGACATATGTGGTAAGTTTTTTATTATTTTTCAGAGCTGAAATCAGTCAGAAAAATCAAGGCCACAAATTCAATCAAAATCTTGTAGCAAACATGGCTGAGTGTCAATCAAAGCCGAGGTGATTAAGCCAAAAGTGCAAACACACGAAATCAAATCAAGTCAATTACAGGAAATCAGAGAATTAAGGATTTTCTATATCATATATTTAACACCATTTTTCATCACTGGCATAAGGTGATCAAAACTGCAAGCATCACAATTACAAGAAAATATTTTTAGAAAACTCACAATTCGAATTAGGGTTTTCGATCGCCAGAGAAAAATCCCAAACCGATTGATCAAAGAAATCAGAGCACTGAAAGCATTCAACGATTCAAGGCATCACTGAAACAATTTCACCATTAGATCAACCTGGATTTGGGAGAATTTCCAAAGCCTTAGCAGCCGCCATTTTTGATTCCAGAAGAAAGGAGAGATCGGGTTAAACAATAAAGAGAATGGGCCGGCCTTGGTTGACTCGAATTTACAAAGGGGATAACCCTTTTTAATTAACTTCTAAGGGCTTTTAGTTTTCTATTGTATTTGTTTTGTTTTGTTTCTCTTTTAAATCGAACTGAATCAGTTCTAGTGTCTGTAAAATACTAGGCAAATCAGTCAGGGTGTTGACTGACAGTTGACAGAGTCTGTAAAATCTGTGTTACTGGTTATGGGGTCGTAAACAGGGAAATCTGATCGAATGGATATCGGTCCGTCTAAGGTTTTGAGCGTAGGGTTAGAATAGGAGCAGGGTTTGTGAGTGTACATGTTCTTGTGTGCAGGATCTGTTATATCACCTAGTAGAAACCTTAGGAATGCAGCAGTAGGCAGGGTTTTTTCGAAGCTGGGTATATCTATGTGTGATTTATTTTTGTTTTTTTCTTTTCTGTTTCTGCTATATTCTGTGATCTGTTTATTATTTTAATATCCTATTAGTTTTACAATTTAGTTAAAAACTGTGATAAACCCTATTCACCCCCCTCTAGGGTTAATCTAGATCCAACAAGTGGTATCAGAGCCAAGTTATTTCTTTAACTCTAGAGTCATGGGTCATTCTAGTTGTCAGTCCATAGAGAGTCAGTCCATAGAGAGTCAGTCCAGTCGTATTCCATCTATTTTTAATGGTTCAGATTTTTCATATTGGAAGTCAGAAATGGAATCCTTTTTAAAATCTATTAATTTTAAATGTTGGGATGTTATTATTAATGGTTATGATAAGGAAGATAAATGTTTTAATAATCATGCTACACATATCTTATATTCCCATATTGATGATGTTCATTATGGCCTTATCTCCCATTGTTTAACTGCGCAGGAAATATGGAATAAACTCAATACGAGGTATGGAAAAATTGACAACAACAGCTCAAAACGCAAGAAGATCAACTCAGATTCAGATCTATGTTCGGAAGAAGAAACATATGAAAATTCTAGTAGATCAGACGATAGAGACTCAACAGACAATGAAATTGAAAGCTTCTCATATGAAGATTTGGTTTATATGTGTACTGACTTGACAAAAATCGTTGATAAACTCCATCGTAAAAATAAATCTATAAAATATAAAAATCACGAGTTATATAGCAAAATTAACTGTTTGGAATCAGAAGTTACTAATGTCGTGAAATTAGAAAGTTCTAACTGTGAAAGTTGTTTGAAATTGAAAACTGACGTCGTTCATCTCAATAAAAATATTCAAAGGCTTAAAGAGGAAATTTTGATTTTAAAAGATAACGAGATTGAGTAAAAAATTCAAACAATTCTTTGCAAAAAGAATTTAATAATTATATGACCATCAAAAATTCCAAACTTGAAATTACTGAAAAAGAAAGCTTGTTGAAAAGTGATTTGATTTTAAATGAGCTTGAAAAAGAGATTAAAAATTTCAAGAAAGTTGAATCTGAAAAACAAATTAATTTTGAATCTGAGATTCTTGAATCCAAGACCAAAATCAAGTTCCTTGAAAATGAAAATTTGATTTTGGAGCAGAAAGATACTGAAAAGAGAAAGATTAGCATTACTCATTGTTTGAATCTAATGAAAGAGAATTCTGACCTTAAATCTAAAATTCAACAACTTGAATTAACTCTAAACAAATTCTCTAACGGAGAAAAATCTTTAAATATGTTGTTAAAAAATCAACAATTTTCAGGAAATAAGAATGGTATTGGTTTTGGGAAAGGAAATGATTTTTTGAGCTCGTGTGATTTTAAAAATCCTTTAAACTGCTTCAAGATGGGTCATTCTGAAAATTTGAATTGTGAAAATTCCAAAAGGTTTTTAAATCACGAACAAGACAAGAATTGGTTTGATAACACTCCAGTTGAACAGTTGTGGATCCCATAAAGAAATAAAATGATTTTTGGAAAAACTAAACAAGTTTGGGTTGCTAAAGGCACAAAGATAGATTCGAATGAGTTGTTATACAAACAGGTTTGGGTACCAAAACGAGCAAATACAACTGTGAGTGGTTTTGCAAATTTTGTTAGACCACTCGATCCTTTAAACTGTTAGGTACCGAAGATTGCTGAGGAACTGCTGTGCTGAAAGGAAATTTGAAATCAAGCTAGTATATAATTCTGTATCACTTACAGTTCCGTTAGCCAAATCTATTGAGTTAGAGATTCAGATTTACTTTGGATTCTGGTATGATCTCTAAACTCACCTTTGTAAATATTTTTTTTCTTCTACCCTTTCATTTTTTTTGTTTGTTTTGATTTGTCACTGCTATATCTTTATTTCTTATTCTGTGCTTCTTAAACTTCTAGTTGCAGTAATTATTTGGAAATTTGCTTTATGTGAATAAAACTCTCTTGTTTCAACCATTTCCAGATCTTGAATTTAAATCTGTAATTATATGCAATTGTTTTGAAGTTTAATTTTTTATTTTTGAATTCTTAACAGTACTGAAGCATTAATATCATATCTTGAACACAATTATTTTGAATTCTAAATTTTTGAAGATCTGAATAATTAATGAAATTTCACACACTTATGCTGTTTTGAGTTTCTCCCAATTCGTTTTGGAAACGCTTAAAATATTATACTCATTACAGTACACTGCTTCTTATCATTTGTGATAATTTCATTGATTTTCGGATTGGCTTGAATCACAGTGATACATCTTGAATTTCTCCTTTATTCATGATTATTATGGTTGAAATTCGTTTGTTTGAAATCATCTGAAATTTTAGATATTTTGAATATCACACACCACTTAAATTTGAAATTATCAATCTTGTGTGAATAATTCATTATATCTCAAAACCTGACATTGATTCAAGTGATTTCAAATAAATTATTTTCTAAATTTTCTGGATCATCAATACCTCTCAAACTAGATGTAAATGATCTGAAATTTCTCTTATATTTGTCAGAAATATCTTGAAAATTTCTTTTGAAAAATGGTCTTTGAAAATCACTGTTATTTCATGATGATTTGATTTAAATATTTGTTTGCTTAAAATCATTTGAAATTATTGATTTACTGAATCACACAAATATCTTGAATGTGAAATTAATAATTTGGTGTGATCGATTCATTAAATTTAGAGTTTTTCATATTCCTCAAATGATTTCAAATAAACGATATTTCTAATCTTGGATCATGAATGATCTTATGTGACCATCCTCTGACAAGTCGGCTGTGATATTGTTTTCTGTGCTGCTCTGATACTATTTCAAATAACTGCTTATTCTTGTCTACAGCTTTGAAAAATGTGAAAATTTGTTAATTCTGTCTGTTTGGGCTTTTTGATTAAGATTTGTTAATAGAGACACCAATTGGTATCCGAAGTGCTGAATTTTTATGTATATATTTGTCTTTTCCCTCTTGTCCTGTATAGCTCTTAATATCCCGCTTGTAATTGATTTTCAATTTTAATATTATTTATTGATTATTCATTCAGAAATTGAAATCATTATCCAAATTGAACTGTATTTATAATTCATCAAATTTATATCAGATTTTGAAATTGTGATGAATCATGACTAGAGTATATTTCACAACTAGAGGGGATTTTATTTATATTTTCATGATGGTTGAACGTTTATTATAATATCTTTGAATTGGGAATTATTTCACGACCACCTCCTTTATCTATCATCTTTCTGCCATCCATGATAATTCTATATTAATGTGGAGAGTTTGATTATTTAAAAAAAAACATCTTGAATAAACAGTGAAAATATTTGTGATGGAATTGTGGCTATGTTATTATTCAGAATTAGTGATAATTGAAAATTTTCAATAATTCCGGTACAGTCGAGCATATTTCATAATATAATTAATTTAGAAATTTATTTCACAGTCCATTTCTGTATATACCACATTTCTATCATTCATATTGGTTGTATATACCGAGGAGTTTTTCTATTTAAAACTGAAATGATAAATATATATATAATAAATATATAAATGTGTCCCTAACCTCATTTAAAAATCCAAGCTCTGGTCATGCATGGTTAAGAGACAACTTATAATTTAAGCCGCGACTGACCTCATTAAAAAATCCAAGCTCTGGTTATGCGTGGTCAGTGTGCTCTTAAATAAAAAATAAAAGAAAAAGGAAATAATGTGCTATAAATTGAAATTGCTCTGAAATTCTCCTTTGTGTATAATCCAGCCTATCAATCCATTTTCTATCTGTGAAATGTGTTGAAATTTTATGAAGTATTATGATTTGTTGATTGATTGCTATTGGGATTTGAGATTATACGATTTTGTCACTTAAGTTGAATTATTAATTATAGTCCAAATCCATCACTATTTTTTTGCTTTATTTTTATATAAAAAAAATCTTTTGAAAATAATTGGAAATGATTTGTTTTTAAAACTCTCTCCATTATGTATGAAATTCATCGTAAATCCGTCATTCTCTAAAATGTGAAATATGCCACCTGTTCTTAGTTTATTATGATTTTTGTTTGACTGATTGAGACTAGTGATGACCGTTCTTCCTCTTAAGCTGAAATTATATTTTTTTAGTCATTTTTCATCTATATTTTAAATTCTATATCCTTTTGATGATAACAAAAGGGGGAGAATGGGTTAAGATTTTGAATTATGAGTGAATATTTTATAAATATTTTTAATTTTGAAAATTCATTAAATTCATTTATTTCCCTCATGCACAGTAATAGGGGGAGTTTTATGTTGTAGAGGGAGCTAATAAATAAGGGGAGTTCAATATTCACTGTCAAACACATTTATTGTGCTCAAAATCTTGTATTTGTTTGTCATCATCAAAAGGGGGAGATTGTTGTATATGGCGTAGTTGTATACACAATTATATGATTTTTGTTTGATGATAACAACCAAATAAATATTATTTTTAAATGTGTTTGCTACTGTACTGTTCTATGTTTATACATCTCAGACAGATGTATAATATTAATATTTAATGGAATACTATTGCACAAGGATAAGAAATTCAAACAGTATTTTATTTAAATATTAATATTATATTTCAATATCAAACAGTACAATTTTTTTAACTCCACTATTTGAATACATCACTGATACACATTTCATTTTATATCCTTTTTCATATACACTACAACATTCTACATTAACTGTACATTTTCATTCAGACTCTCTCTAGTACATACACTCATTTTCTGTCTTTGTTCTTTCAGCTTCTGTCTTTACAGCATAGTCAGTCCAGTCACCATCTGCTTACATGTCACATAAAACAAACACACAGCACACTGCAAGAGAAATAATACTGAATATATGCAAATATTTTTTTTTTTTTAAAAAAATTGATTTGCCTCAGTTTTCTGGTGTGTTTCTCATCATTTTTCATGACTTGATCTGATTTGTCTATGTCCAAACAGTTTGTGTATGTACAGGGATAGGAAATCTTCTGAATGGCTGCATATACACACGTGTATATATATACACATGTGCACTGCCTCGCCAACCAGCGAGCAACTGAGGAGTAGCCACATGGACCGTCTCGACTCAGTGCTTTACTCAGTGAACATTCAAACCAAAAGTCAAATGTGCAACAATGGGGCCGAGAATATATGATAGTCAACAAAACATGATGAATAGTGTACACTGCATGTGTATATTCTTCAAGTACCAAACAACAAGTTCAAGGGGCCGAGCAAACATGCAAACAAATTAAAATATATGCACAGAATTGTGCCAACATGAACAAGTGCACAACAAACATATGGAGCAAGCTTGGTTCATAGTTCAAGTGTATCTAAGATGACTCGACAAATTCATTTCAACAAATCAAAGTTTTAAATATGACAAATTCAGTTTTTAAAGCATGGTGAAACAACATAAACAAGTGGTCAAGCATAGGTGTACATGAAGTTTAAAAGTATGGTGTAGTTTTTCATGTGTACACATTCAACATTACACAAGGTAAAGCCCAGCAAACAAAACCAGGTTCATATATATAGACAAGTTTCAAGTCAATGTACAACTGCAGCATGGTTGAGTATGTATATGCATTGACAATACAAGACAAAGTCAAGAGTGAAGTCTCGACAGTTCAAGTGCAATAGTGTGATAAATGAACATGTAAAAGTAAATGCAGTGGGAAACTCAAGCAAGCTCAAAGTGAAAGCATGAAGACAACGAACTCAACATGAACTATATTTAAGCAACATGAGGTTCAAGACAAGATGTTGATCTCCAGAAATCATGCATGTAACAGAAAGATGCAAGTAAGTGAGTTCAATTCAACTGTGCAACAAACAATTTTGTCAAGTCTCAAAGGTGCAATATACAAGGCCAGTAGCAAAGCAATCAAAGACGCAGCAATGTATATGGCAAGTCTCAGCAAACATTTATGGGGCAGAAAAGCAAATTTCTTGTTTCCTACTTTACCAAAGGTTTGTCAGCATGCAAAAGGGTGTTACTAGTTTCCAGTTTGAATGAATGGATGAATACATGACAAAAAGTTTTTTTTTGGAAATCACCATTCAAGAAATCAGAAATCAGAAATCAGAAATTAATTTTTGTTTTGGCAAAAATTCTTTTTTGATTTTATTTCCAGAATTGCCAAGGGACATAAAAGCCGAATTCATACAAGGGGTTCAAATGCATTTCAGGAATCTCTCCAACATATATGGAATGTGACAATACAAGAAAATCAATTCATCTGATTTACAGTAGTGTAAAATTGGCAAGAAGATTTTCAGAAAATCCGAGTTATTTCAAGGCAGTTTTTAAATCAAGGAAATTTCCAATATTTGTTTTCAAAGCCAATTTTATTCCAAGCATCTATCATGGAATTTCATGCAAATTCAATCACAACTTTTTATGGAAAGAGCTTAATGATTTCAGAATTTATTTCCAGCATTCAATAATCAAAGAAGGGCCAGGAAAATCAATTGAATGACTTCCTAAAATCACAATGTGCTAAGAACAGGTAAAATTACACATATATGGTTATGTGTCAAATTGGATAATTGGCAAGTCCTTTAATTGTTTCCATAAAATGTCCATCATTTTTATGTGGCAATCAAATCATATATGGAATGATGTTTTGGCGTGTGATCAAACTCGGCATGATTATAAATCAGAAAATAATTTTCTTAAGTCATTTTTGGCAATAGTTTTTAAAAGGGGAATGCAACTTTTTGGGAAATATTCATTTCGAATTCATGGACAAGCATCAACTCATGGTTATTCAAGTTGGACATATGTGGTAAGTTTTTTTTATTATTCAGGGCTGAAATCAGTTAGAAAAATCAAGGCCACAAATTCAATCAAAATCTTGGAGCAAACATTGTAGAGTGTCAATCAAAGCCGAGGTGATTAAGCCAGAAGTGGAAACACACGAAATCAAATCAAGTCAATTAGAGGAAATCAGAGAATTAAGGATTTTCTATATCCTATATTTAACACCATTTCTCATCACTGGCATAAGGCGATCAAAACTGCAAGCATCACAATTACAAGAAAATATTTTAAATCAGAAAACTCACAATTCGAATTAGGGTTTTCGATCGCTAGAGAAAAATCCCAAACCGATTGATCAAAGAAATCATAGCACTGAAAGCATTTCATATTTAAGGCATCACTGAAACAATTTCACCATCAGATCAACCTGGATTTAGGAGAATTTCCAAAGCCCTAGCTGCCGCCATTTTTGATTCCAGAAGAAAGGAGAGATCGGGTTAAACAATAAAGAGAATGGGCCGGCCTTGGTTGACTTGAATTTTCAAAGGGGATTACTCTTTTTAATTAACTTCTAAGGGCTTTTAGTTTTCTATTGTATTTGTTTTTTGTTTTGTTTTGTTTCTCTTTTAAATTGAACCGAATCAGTTCTAGTGTCTGTAAAATACTAGGCAAATCAGTCAGTGTGTTGACTGACAGTTGACAGAGTCTGTAAAATCTGTGTTACTGGTTATGGGGTCGTAAACAGGGAAATCTGATCGAGTGGATATCGGTCCGTCTATGGTTTTGAGCGTAGGTTTAGAATAGGAGCAGGGTTTGCAAGTGTACATGGTCTTGTATGCGGGATCTGTTCTATCACCTAGTAGAAACCTTAGAAATGCAGCAGTAGGCAGGGTTTTGCCGAAGCTGGGTATATCTGTGTGTGATTTATTTTTGTTTTCTGCTTTTCTGTTTTTCTGTTTCTGCTATATTCTGTGATCTGTTTATTATTTTAATATCCTATTAGTTTTACAATTTAGATAAAAACTATGATAAACCCTATTCACCCCCTCTAGGGTTAATCTAGATCCAACAAGTGGTATCAGAGCCAAGTTATTTCTTTAACTCTAGAGTCATGGGTCATTCTAGTTGTCAGTCCATAGAGAGTCAGTCCAGTCGTATTCCATCTATTTTTAATGGTTCAGACTTTTCTTATTGGAAGTCAGAAATGGAATCCTTTTTAAAATCTATTAATTTTAAATGTTGGGATGTTGTTATTAATGGTTATGATAAGGAAGATAAATGTTTTAATAATCATGCTACACATATCTTATATTCCCATATTGATGACGTTCAGTATGACCTTATCTCCCATTGTTTAACTGCGCAGGAAATATGGAATACACTCAATACGAGGTATGGAAAAATTGACAACAACAACTCAAAACCCAAGAAGATCAACTCAGATTCAGATCTATGTTCGGAAGAAGAAACATATGAAAATTCTAGTAGATCAGACGATAGAGACTCAACAGACAATGAAACTGAAAGCTTCTCATATGAAGATTTGGTTTATATGTGTACTGACTTGACAAAAATCGTTGATAAACTCCATCGTAAAAATAAATCTTTAAAATCTAAAAATCACGAGTTATATAGCAAAATTAACTATTTGGAATCAGAAGTTACTAATGTCGTGAAATTAGAAAGTTCTAACTGTGAAAGTTGTTTGAAATTGAAAACTGACGTCGTTCATCTCAATAAAAATATTCAAAGGCTTAAAGAGGAAATTTTGATTTTAAAAGATAACGAGGTTGAGTTAAAAGATTCAAACAATTCTTTGCAAAAAGAATTTAATAATTTTAAGGCCATTAAAAATTCCAAACATGAAATTGCTGAAAAAGAAAGCTTGTTGAAAAGTGATTTGATTTTAAATGAGCTTGAAAAAGAGATTAAAAATTTCAAGAAAGTTGAATTTGAAAAACAAATTAATTTTGAATCTGAGATTCTTGAATCCAAGACCAAAATCAAGTTCCTTGAAAATGGAAATTTGATTGAAACAGAAAGATACTGAAAAGAGAAAGATTAGCATTAATTGTTGTTTGAATCTAATGAAAGAGAATTCTGACCTTAAATCTAAAATTCAACAACTTGAATTAACTCTAATCAAATTCTCTAACGGAAAAAAATCTTTAAATATGTTGTTAAAAAATCAACAATTTTTAGGAAATAAGAGTGGTATTGGTTTTGGGAAAGGAAATGATTTTTTGAGCTCGTGTGATTTTAAAAATCCTTTAAACTGCTTCAAGATGGGTCATTCTGAAAATTTGAATTGTGAAAATTCCAAAAGGTTTTTAAATAACAAAAAGACAAGAATTGGTTTGATAACACTCCAGTTGAACAGTTGTGGATCCCAAAAATAAATAAAATGATTTTTGGAAAAACTAAACAAGTTTGGGTTCCTAAAGGCACAAAGATAGATTCGAATGGGTTGTTATATAAACAAGTTTGGGTACCAAAACGAGCAAATACAACTGTGAGTGGTTTTGCAAATTTTGTTAGACCACTCGATCCTTTAAACTGTTAGGTACCGAAGATTGCTGAGGAACTGATGTGCTGATAGGAAATTTGAAATCTAGCTAGTATATAATTCTGTATCATTTACAGTTCCGTTAGCCAAATCTATTGAGTTAGAGATTCAGATTTACTTTGGATTCTGGTATGATCTCTAAACTCACCTTTGTAAATATTTTTTTTCTTCTACCCTTTCATTTTTTTTATTTGTTTTGATTTGCCACTGCTATATCTTTATTTCTTATTCTGTGCTTCTTAAACTTCTAGTTGCAGTAATTATTTGGAAATTTGTTTTATGTGAATAAAACTCTCTTGTTTTAACCATTTCCAGATCTTGAATTTAAATCTGTAATTATTTGCAATTGTTTTGAAGTTTAATTTTTTTATTTTTGAATTCTTAACAGTGCTGAAGCATTAATATCATATCTTGAACACTATTATTTTGAATTTCAAAATTTTGAATATCTGAATAATTAATGAAATTTCACACACTTATGCTGTTTTGAGTTTCTTCCAATTCGTTTTGGAAATGCTTAAATTATTATACTCATTACAGTACACTGCTTCTTATCATTCATGATAATTTCATTGATTTTCGGATTGGCTTGAATCACAGTGATACATCTTGAATTTCACCTTTATTCATGATTATTATGGTTGAAATTTGTTTGTTTGAAATCAACTGAAATTTTAGATATTTTGAATATCACACACCACTTAAATTTGAAATTATCAATCTTGTGTGAATAATTCATTATATCTCAAAACCTGACATTGATTCAAGTGATTTCAAATAAATTATTTTCTAAATTTTCTGGATCATGAATACCTCTCAAACTAGATGTAAATGATCTGAAATTTCTCTTATACTTGTCAGAAATATCTTGAAAATTTCTTTTGAAAAATGGTCTTTGAAAATCACTGTTATTTCATGATGATTTGATTTAAATATTTGTTTACTTAAAATCATTTGAAATTATTGATTTACTGAATCACACACATATCTTGAATGTGAAACTAATAATTTGGTGTGATCGATTCATTGAATTTAGAGTTTTTCATATTCCTCAAATGATTTCAATTAAACGATATTTCTAATCTTGGATCATGAATGATCTTATGTGACCATCCTCTGACAAGTTGGCTGTGATATTGTTTTCTGTGCTGCTCTGATACTATTTCAAATAACTGCTTATTCTTGTCTACAACTTTGAAAAATGTGAAAATTTGTTAATTCTGTCTGTTTGGCCTTTGTGATTAAGATTTGTTAATAGAGACACCAATTGATATCCGAAGTGCTGAATTTTTATGTATATATTTGTCTTTTCCCTCTTGTCCTGTATAGCTCTTAATATCTCGCTTGTAGTTGATTTTCAATTTTAAAATTATTTATTGATTATTCATTCAAAAATTGAAATCAATATCCAAATTGAACTATATTTATAATTCATCAAATTTATATCAGATTTTGAAATTGTGATGAATCATGACTAGAGTATATTTCACAACAAGAGAGGATTTTATTTATATTTTCATGATGGTTGAACGATTATTATAATATCTTTGAATTGGGAATTATTTCTCGACCACCTCCTTCATCTATCATCTTTCTGCCATCCATAATAATTCTATATTAATGTGCAGAGTTTGATTTTTTTTTAAAAACATCTTGAATAAACAGTGAAAATGTTTGTGATGGAATTGTGGCTATGTTATTATTCAGAATTAGTGATAATTGAAAATTTTCAATAATTCCGGTACAGTCGAGCATATTTCATAATATAATTAACTTAGAAATTTATTTCACAGTCCATTTCTGTACCTACCACATTTCTATCATTCATATTTGTTGTATATACCGAGGAGTTTTTCTATTTAAAAGTGAAATGATAAATATATATAATAAATATATAAATGTGTCTCTAACCTCATTTAAAAATCCAAGCTCTGGTCATGCATGGTTAAGAGACAACTTATAATTTAAGCCGTGACTGACCTCATTAAAAAATCCAAGCTCTGGTTATGCGTGGTCAGTGTGCTCTTAAATAAAAAATAAAAGAAAAAGGAAATAATGTGCTATAAATTGAAATTGCTCTGAAATTCTCCTTTGTGTATAATCCAACCTATCAATCCATTTTCTATTTGTGAAATGTGTTGAAATCTTATAAAGTATTATGATTTGTTGATTGATAGCTATTGGGATTTGAGATTATACGATTTTGTCACTTAAGTTGAATTATTAATTATAGTCCAAATCCATCACTGTTTTTTTTGCTTTATTTTTATATAAAAAATCTTTTGAAAATAATTGGAAATGATTCGTTTTTAAAATTCTCTCCATTATGTATGAAATTCATCGTAAATCCGTCATTCTCTAAAATGTGAAATATGCCACCTGTTCTTAGTTTATTATGATTTTTGTTTGACTGATTGAGACTTGTGATGACCGTTCTTCCTCTTAAGCTGAAATTATATTTTTTTAGTCATTTTTCATCTATATTTTAAATTCTGTATCCTTTTGATGATAACAAAAGGGGGAGAATGGGTTAAGATTTTGAATTATGAGTGAATATTTTATAAATAATTTTAATTTTGAAAATTCATTAAATTCATTTATTTCACTCATGCACAGTAATAGAGGGAGTTTTATGTTGTAGGGGGAGCTAATAAATAGGGGGAGTTCAATATTCACGGTCAAACACATTTATTGTGCTCAAAATCTTGTATTTGTTTGTCATCATTAAAAGGGGGAGATTGTTGTATATGACGTAGTTGTATACACAAGTATATGATTTTTGTTTGATGATAACAACCAAATAAATATTATTTTTAAATGTGTTTGCTACTGTACTGTTCTATGTTTATACATCTTAGACAGAAGTATAATATTAATATTTAATGGAATACTATTGCACAAGGATTAGAAATTCAAACATTATTTATTTAAATATTAATATTATATTTCACTATCAAACAGTACAATTTTTTTAACTCCACTATTTGAATACATCACTGATACACATTTCATTTTATATCCTTTTTCATATAGACTACAACATTCTACATTAACTGTACATTTTCATTCAGACTCTCTCTAGTACATACATTCATTTTCTTTCTTTGTTCTTTCAGCTTCTGTCTTCACAGCATAGTCAGTCCAATCACCATCTGCTTACCTGTCACAAGAAATAAACACACTGTACACTGCAAGAGAAATAATACTTAATATATGCAAATATAATTTTTTTTTTAAAAAAAATTGATTTGCCTCAGTTTTCTGGTGTGTTCCTCATCATTTTTCATGACTTGATCTGATTTGTCTGTGTTCAGACAGTTTGTGTATGTATAGGAATAGGAAATCTTCTGAATGGCTGCATATACACACGTGTATATATATACACGTGTGCACTGCCTCGCCAACCAGCGAGCAACTGAGGAGTAGCCACATGGACCGTCTCGACTCAGTGCTTTACTCAGTGAACATTCAAGCCAAAAGTCAAATGTGCAACAATGGGGCCGAGAATATATGATAGTCAACAAAACATGGTGAATAGTGTACACTGCATGTGTATATTCTTCAAATACCAAACAACAAGTTCAAGGGGCCGAGCAAACATGCAAACAAATTAAAATATATGCACAGAATTGTGCCAACATGAACAAGTGCACAACAAACATATGGAGCAAGCTTGGTTCATAGTTCAAGTGTATCTAAGATGACTTGACAAATTCATTTCAGCAAATCAAAGTTTTAAGTATGACTACTTCAGTTTTTAAAGCATGGTGAAACAACATAAACAAGTGGTCAAGCATAGGTGTACATGAAGTTTAAAAGTATGGTGCAGTTTTTCATGTGTACACATTCAACATTACACAAGGTAAAGCCCAACAAACAAAACCAGGTTCATATATATGGACAAGTTTCAAGTCAATGTACAACTGCAGCATGGTTGAGTATGTATATGCATTGACAACACAAGACAAAGTCAAGAGTGAAGTCTCGACAGTTCAAGTGCAATAGTGTTATAAATGAACATGTAAAAGTAAATGCAGTGGGAAACTCAAGCAAGCTCAAAGTGAAAGCATGAAGACAACGAACTCAACATGAACTATATTTAAGCAACAGGAGGTTCAAGACAAGATATTGATCTCCAGAAATCATGCATGTGACAGAAAGATGCAAGTGAGTGAGTTCAATTCAATGGTGCAACAAACATTTTTGTCAAGTCTCAAAGGTGAAATATACAAGGCCAGTAGCAAAGCAATCAAAGATGCAGCAATGTATATGGCAAGTCTCAGCAAACATTTATGGGGCAGAAAAGCAAATTTCTTGTTTCCTACTTTACCAAAGGTTTGTCAGCATGCAAAAGGGTGTTACTAGTTTCCAGTTTGAATGAATGGATGAATACACGACAAAAAGTTTTTTTTTTTGGAAATCATCATTTAAGAAATCATAAATTAATTTTTGTTTTGGCAAAAATTCTTTTTTGATTTATTTCCAGAATTACCTAGGGACATAAAAGCCGAATTCATACAAGGGGTTCAAATGAATTTCAGGAATCTCTCCAACATATATGGAATGTGACAATACAAGAAAATCAATTCATCTGATTTACAGTAGTGTAAAATTGGCAAGAAGATTTTCAGAAAATCCGAGTTATTTGAAGGCAGTTTTTAAATCAAGGAAATTTCCAATATTTGTTTTCAAAGCCAATTTTATTCAAGGCATCTATCATGGAATTTCAATCAAATTCAATCAAAACTTTTTATGGCAAGATCTTAATGATTTCATAATTTATTTCTAGCGTTCAACAATCAAAGAAGGGCCAGGAAGATCAATTGAATGACTTTCTAAAATCACAGTGTGCTAAGAACAAGTAAAATTACACATATATGGTTATGTGTCAAATTGGATAATTGGCAAGTCCTTAAATTGTTTCCAGAAGATGTCCATCATTTTTATGTGGCAAGCAAATCATATATGGAATGATGTTTTGGCGTGTGATCAAACTTGGCATGATTATAAATCAGAAAAGAATTTTCTTAAGTCATTTTTGGCAATAGTTTTTAAAAGGGGAATGCGATTTTTTGGGAAATATTCATTTCGAATACATGGACAAGCATCAACTCATGGTTATTCACGGTGGACATATGTGGTAAGTTTTTTTTTTATTCATGGCTGAAATCAGTCAGAAAAATCAAGGTCACAAATTCAATCAAAATCTTGGAGCAAACATGGCAGAGTGTCAATCAAAACCGAGGTGATTAAGCTAAAAGTGGAAACACACGAAATCAAATCAAGTCAATTACAGGAAATCAGAGAATTAAGGATTTTCTATATCCTATATTTAACACCATTTTTCATCACTGGCATAAGGTGATCAAAACTGCACGCATCCAATTACAAGAAAATATTTTAAATCAGAAAACTCACAATTCGAATTAGGGTTTTCGATCGCCAGAGAAAAATCCCAAACGGATTGATTAAAGAAATCAGAGCACTGAAAGCGTTCAACGATTCAAGGCATCACTAAAACAATTTCACCATCAGATCGACCTGGATTTGGGAGAATTTCCAAAGCCCTAGCTGCTGCCATTTTTGATTCCAGAAGAAAGGAGAGATCGGGTTAAACAATAAAGAGAATGGGCCGGCCTTGGTTGACTTGAATTTACAAAGGGGATAACCCTTTTTAATTAACTCCTAAGGGCTTTTAGTTTTCTATTGTATTTGTTTTTTGTTTTGTTTCTCTTTTAAATCGAACCGAATCAGTTCTAGTGTCTGTAAAATACTTGGGAAATCAGTCAAGGTGTTGACTGACAGTTGACAGAGTCTGTAAAATATGTGTTACTGGTTACGGGGTCGTAAACAGGGAAATCTGATCGAGTGGATATCAGTCAGTCTACGGTTTTGAGCGTAGGGTTAGAATAGGAGCAGGGTTTGCGTGTGTACATGGTCTTGTATGCGGGATCTGTTCTATCACCTAGTAGAAACCTTAGAAATGCAGCAGTGGGCAGGGTTTTGCCTGGGTATATCTGTGTGTGATTTATTTTTATTTTCTGCTTTTCTATTTCTTCTATATTCCGTGATCTGTTTATTATTTTAATATCCTGTTAGTTTTACAATTTAGTTAAAAACTGTGATAAACCCTATTCACCCCCCTCTAGGGTTAATCTAGATCCAACAAAAATGTCTGGGCTCCATACCATGACACCACTCCTAGCTAGAAAGAAACGTCGTGCACTTCCTGCAGTCACTATCCCATTTTTGACTCATACCGGGTGTGAGGCTCGCGAATTAACGCTATACACAAAACTACGCTACTTAAAGTCATGCTTTGATCATCATCCACAAGACTCTGCTTTTCAACAAAATCCTTGATCATTGCATCTTAACATGCTACATTGTCAATCCATACTATTGGTTTCCACCAGTATATAACTTCTAAGCTCGTACGTCTCAGAGAAGGGTATTAAGCAAGAGAATAAATTCTTCGCCACCAAACAGATATATATTTAGTAGAGATCAACGAATACAACACACAATACATGTCGGGCATACAATCCATTTGCAAGTCCGTTCTGGGTTTGAACAAAACCGGAGGCACCTCATTCCTCGTCTGATATGTCCAATAAAGGAGAGAGGCCCATGTTTATCCGAATTATCGACAAGTACGTCTGGACCACTACCATTGTAACCCTTTCAAGGCAGCAACTCCAATCAAAGACATCAGTAGAAATCCATTCGATGTGAAGATTGTCGGTCTTGCACCGTCTTTAACTAGATAGTGATTTAAAACACAGTCTAATTAAAGATTTATTAAAACTCCATTTAGTTTTAATCATCCAAAAATCATTATTTAATGATTATTCATCTTTAAGAAATTAATCTTGCCTTAACTGGGCTAAAGAACCAATGTCATTTAAAACACAGTCACGATAAACCTAAATCATCTTCCATTAACTATGGAATCTTCACGGAAAACAGATCAATATGTAATCGATATAAATTTCCGTACCAAATCAATACTATAAATGGAATAACGGCAAAGCCTTTTAAATTCCATGTATAGTAATGGTCTTCCTTTACAGAAGCTCATCTCGATTATTACCAAATCGAATTCCATTCAATTCCAATTTAATATATTAAATTGGAAAACTTTACTTTGGAAATTTTCCATTAAATATTAGAATAAAGATTTATAAATTCCAAATCATATCTTCATTGTTAATTGGGTTAAAGAACAAATGTTATTTAAAATATTGTTCGCGATAAACCCAAAATCAACTTCCATTTCAATTCCAATTAAATTAATGGGTAAACTTCTCCAAATCTTAATTAAAAGATTTATTCTATTTCTCAACTGTGTTCAAGAACAGTGTTATTAAAGACACCATCCACGACAAACCCAAATCCAATTTGATATTAAATACAAGGATCTAAATAGAAATTATATTGGCTTATATTCAATATCAAATTCTGAAACCAACAAATATCGTATTGCGAATAACGATATCTATATCATCCAAATTCCCATAAAAATATCTGTATAATCACGGAATCCATTATCGAAATATTCCGAAGAATATTTCCATTCAAATTCATTCCAATTTATTCATTGGAAAATTCTGGTTATTTCAAAATCCATTTACAAATCCAATTTATTTATTTAAAAACATTGGATTATTTTCTAGTTAATAACTAGTTCATTTCAATAAAAATATATTTTTATCTTTTCAAATTTGGATTTTTTTATCCAAAATCTTTCCAAATCATTTATTATGATTTTACACAATTTTTTTCCATATTTTTAATAATTTTTATATCGCCATTTCAGTCGGTTTCCAATAATGGCCACCGAAATGCATCCATAGCGACCTTTTCTAAAATTGATTTGGACAAAATTTAAAATCCAACCATTCAATTTAAATCTCTAATATTCATTGGAAAGATCTTTTCGATACGAACCCAAAGGTTCTGGTTTTAGGAGAATCCGACTGTCGGATCTCCCGTTACATCAATTTGAAGTTAATGGTTGAAATTTGCGAATAGTCACTGCACAGCGCGTTCTATTCAAGCCTATTATATATATTCATCGATTTCCATTCAAAATGTATTTTGTAAATCGCTTATAAATTCATTTTAAAACGATTTCAACTTCATTTTTAATTTATTATCCAAATTGAATATTCCATATCATTATAATTTTAAAATGATAATATTTTCAAAATATTTGATTTTGAAATCCATTTCATTTTTGTATTCATTATAAAATGAATAAAACGACTGATAAACCCATTCAAGTAAAAATGGCGCATTTCTACTTAACTCGTCTCCGTATATTTCTATATTTTTGTGTTCATCCAAAATCGGACATCAAAATCATATTTTGATTATTCACTGAATTCGTTATTTTAAAATATTCGATTATTTCTGAATCGGAATGCGAATTAATCAATTACCATATAATTTCAGTTATATGGATTTCATACATCGCATGTATTCAAAAATAATGATAAATAATCATTCAACATTCAAACATCATCCAGAGTGCAATTTACAACTGTATAAGCATTAAAATAAATAATTAACGCTCACCACAGTCTGTCAACCAATCGATTGACATACAACTAAATATTGGGATTAGTGTACGTCAAATATCATCCCAATACCCGTGTGGGGTTTTCAAACAACAAAAATCCATTTAAATAAATCATTGGTTAATAAATTTAACTCTAATTTGGTTTGAATCATTTTTCTAATTAACCAATTTTACTGTTTAAATTATAAATGGATATTTATAATTTTAATTTCAACTACCACTTTGAAGTTAACATTATTTTAATATGTTAATCATCACAATCACCACACAAATAATCAAATCATCCATATAAATAAATACTCAACCACTCAATGCCACTTACGACGCCATAAGTGGACATTCGCGGAGTATGAAATCTGAATGTCGGTAATATTCAGACATCGCTTCCAATTTATGTGATTTGTGCGAATTCATTGGTTGAACTCCATACAACAGATAAAAATCAATGCGGGCAATTTCTATACATTTACAGTTATAAAATAAATAAATAACTATACAAATATTTTAGTGAGATAATTATCACTTTCGTTTCCACTCCGTCATTCTTTAATTCCAATTTGTTCTATTTTGATTTAAAATCGCTTCAAATTTTAATTTGCTCCAAATCTCTTCTAGTCAGTTCCATTGCATAGATATCTTCATCACGATTCTAAGGGATCTGAAATCATCGGATTTGTTTCAGATCCGTACCTCGTATGAAATAGTTATGATATTATAAACATTTTATTACAAAAATTGAAATAATTTAATTAAACCTTGCAACGTTTAAAAAAAGTTACCTTCCTTAGTCCCGTCTTCCCATTTCCGTAAAACTAGAGCGAAATAAACCCATCCTCACAAGCAAGAAACCGCTGCCGTTCCATACCCTTGCCACCAGAATTTGATCAGGGAGCCCCACATCTTCGGCCATTAGCTCGCCTACCCCCGCCGTGCTTCCTGGTGAACTCACCATCTCCAACCGTCAGCAAAAGTCCCCGAACCATCCACGTTTCGAGCTCCAATTCCCATCCCTACGCACCACTGTCCTCGATCATAGCCGTTGAGGTTGCTAAGCTCGAAGAGGCGAACAAATTTCATTTTATAACTTACTGCAATTGTTGAATGGATTTCGAATTAAAGGGGGAAGAAGATCAGAATGGGGTTTCCATTCATTTGAGGAAGACGACGGCGGTTTTTTTTCCTAAACGGGTTATTAGGATTTTGGGAGAGTGGGGAGTTAAAGGGTATATATACATTATAATATATTATATTTAATTCATTTATTATTTGTTTCACATTCCAAACTCCAAACGAATCCTAACGACTGTCGCCCTTAGCCAAATACCCCCATTTTGGACACAATGAGATATGTTTCATAAGCTAATTTGATCGTTTCAACAAGTTTTTCTTTAAATTAAAATATAAATTAATATATTGAATTTTAAACGTACATTTTAATTTGCCGAGGCCACATACTAACTCCTAAAATTAGAGAAAAATTATATTTATCTATGTTTTGACGATATGATCCTAACAAAACTAATTTCATCGAATTTGGAGATTGTTTGAAAAATGGCCAATTTCCAGTCGATTAAATTCAAACTGAAATTACCAAACACATTTAGATTCACTGCGCTCACATATTAATTCCAAAAATTATGAAATTTGAAACCTAACAATAATTTGACATTTCGCATCCAACATAAGTGGTTTTGTCGAAAACGGAGGTCGTTTGCAAAATGATTATTTTTAAAAGCTATATATATATTATTAAAAATATATATATAAATTCCATATCGACTATTTTAAATCTTAAGCTGGACATAACTTTCAATTTATATTATGAAATCTGAATTTTTCACATTCGTTAGAAAGATATTGTTAACTAGATTCTAACATTTCTAGTTTACTGAAATCCGATTTATTTTGAATTCTGTACATTCAATTGAAATTTAAAATCGAATTTTCAAACTACCGCGCCATTTCAAACTCTATTTATAATTAAAATAAACTTATATGTTTTAACTTCGAATTAAATAAATTTTAAATCATCATTATTTAAAATAAATCATTTTAAATATTCAAAATCCATTAAAATAGCTAAGTAAAAATATTTAAATTGGTTCAGAAATTCTGGATTGTTACAATAACCTAGTTGATGAGTTTAGTCAATGGCAATAAGAAGATTATAAACTAATAGTAGTCAAAGCTGCAATGAGGATGAAAAAGGTTGATGTTGTCGTGGATGCAAAAGTCAACGCCACCCATGAAATACACGAGCGTAGACATTAAGACAGAACTATGCAAGCTCAGAAGGAGAAAAAAAGTAATGAGTAGGTTTGCTGATATTAAGCAGCAGAAGTTGCTAATTCACACGTAGGAGTTGGCTGCCAGACAACACAAGCATGTTATGGAACAACAACGACAGGAGCAAGAAATAATGAACAAAGTCTTGAGTACTGGAATGGATGACTTTCAGAAGTATCATTTGATGGAGCTTAAAAGTCAGATTCTTATGGCAAAGTTTCCTAAATGTAGTTAGTTCTATTAATTCCTTTGTTGTAGCTGCTTTATTATCAATGTAGTAACTTTTTTATTTTAGTAACTATTTAATTATCAATGTAACGCTTGTTTGAATTATTTAGCTAGTTCTACCCTTTAGCACAAGAGATAGGACAATACACCACATAGCTTCTAAATGATTGAGATAACTCACCACGTTGTCACATGGCACATGGTAGTGGTTAAATTAAATTTTGTAATGGCTTCCGAATGGGTTAAAAGTTGTTGGTTGTAAATAAACTAAAATTAATTAAATCAAGCTTGTCACGTAGTGGTAGTTCGTAATTTTTCGAAACGTAGTTCAAATTAATATATAAAATCAAAATATGTCAGAATCCTTCAAATCAAGAATCTTTGAGACTTATTCGATTATAGCTTTCAAATGAATGTCCAAATTTTTTATTTGGTCTTGTACATTTTGAGATATGTCTAAATTAAATTTTCAAAAGAAAAATCGATGTTAGTTAGTTTGTTAGCTATACCTAATTAACTAAGTCGAATATTATAAATTATGGAGTTTGAAGTTTCATCAGTATCCAAAGTTAAACATTAAAGAAGGTATAATATCCTGTCAATGTCATATGACTGTAGCCACAATATATTATCTTCCAATGATGTAATATTCTTTAATGTTGATAGCATAAGGTACTCAATAGAGAATTTATGATATATAATTCGTAATGGCTTTCGAATGAGCTTAAAAATTCGGGTCGTCCTCTTTTTATTTATTTTCAAAGAATAAACTAAAATTAATTAAATTGAGCTCATCGCGTAGCAGTAGTTCATAATTTTTCAAAAATAGTTCAAACTAATATATAAAATTAAAAATACGTCGGAATCAGAATATTCGAGAATTATTAGATTATAGCTCTCAAATGAATGTCACAATTCTTGATTCGGTCTTCTACATGTTAAGACATTTTTTAAATTAAATTTTCAAAATAATCACGGTTAGTTAGTTTGTTAACTGTATGTAAATAATTAACTAAAATTTATATTCTAAATTATGGTGTCAAACAATTTAGGTCATCCTCTGTTGCGTTAAACAAGAGTCCGTGTTACATAATTAAAATTAGCTTCAGAATATTTTCATAACAACTGTTATACAATGCGAAAGCATACTACATATATTGGCGATCATTTTCAATTGATAAACATTAAGAAGGTACAAACATACAATAAGCCTACATTAGAAAGGTACAAACATTCAATTTATCAACAAAACAGCAATGTAGTAGGTAGTTGTGACATGTAACATACAATAATCAACAATGTAGAACAACAAATAACGCACTCAATCTAAATCGACGTTTAGCATTACCAATACAAATTGACATGTATATATATATATATATATATATATATGTATGTATGTACATCATGAAATCAAGTACAAAATATAAGGTCACCATAATTCTACAATAGCACCATCGTTGTTCTCATCTATGTCATCATCGTCTTCGTTGTCCTCATCATTATCATCGTCCTTATCGTCATCACCTCCACCACGTGAACCACTTCCACCTCCTGAACCACCTCCACCACTTGAACCTCCCGTATCCCGAAATTCTAACGCATCTAGCTGACCCTGTAGCACATCGATTTGAACCTGCATCTGACATGCACTGCATTCATCTATCCCTGCAACGCTTGCATCTCTTCCTAATGCTGCTGATCCAACATCCGAGAATTAGTTGTGCTATATGCTGAATAGCGGCTATATCCCGTCTGTGCCGGTCCAAACTAGGTGAATACTGTAATATAAAATTATTATTTCTCTATATATTTCTTAAATAAGTACAAGCAACTAATTTAACAATTAGCTTGGTTACCTCATGAGATGGGTAAAGTCCATGGATGGGGATACCAGCAATAACCTCATCGGGTGGATAAACTATAGGTTGCGCGATCAAAGTACCGCTCGAACCATATACTCTGAAAGAGTCATCAAGAGAAAAATCCATGGGATGCTCGGAGTACTATGATGGGGTGAGATTAAAAGAAAATGGCGGAGGATAAACTCTGCAATAGTCACATGTGGACTTACACGTTCGAAATTCACACCCGACAGTAATCGGTAACAAATAGCATTGAGGTGCAACTCTATCGCAATATGTATACAAATCAGCTCTCGGTATGAAAAATGTCCACGTGTCTACCTAGCCTATCTGTTTAAGGTCTTGTATGTATACCATCTACCAATAGTTTGACGTCTTCCGAATATATCATCAATAGAAAGTGGATCTTCCACTACAAGAAAAACTGTATATAGCGACAGATTTTTAGCAGCGGAAAATTCCATTGCAAATTAGCGACGGATTTTCGTGGATTTTGTAAGGGATAATATTTTGGATTTTATATGTCAACTTATTTTAAATTATTACCGTCGAATCTAATTTATGTCGCTAAATCATTGGAAACTACAACACTTTACCATCATAAAAAATTTAATGCTAAATTCCGCTGTAGATAGAGGCTGTTTACCATCGTCGAAATTTTGACGCTATCTTTGCAGCAGTTTTTCAAGAGATTTGAGAAGGACTTTAATATTTATTATTTATAAAATGCTTTACATTTGTGTTTTTACTTAGTAATTAATAAGTAAATATAAATTATAAATAATTAATGTTAATAATATATTAATAATAAATAATTACTATTAAAAGTAAATAATATTCAATAGTTAGTATTGATTAATTATTAATTACTACAAAATATATATAAGAGGTAATAATAATAATTAATAAAATAGTTTAATATATAATTAATAATCACAAAAAGATATAATTACTATTAATAGCAAGTAAAGTTCGATAGCTAGTGTTGATTAATTAATAATGACTAAATAATTAATTATTAATAATTAGTAAATTATAGTTAATATTTATTAATTACACTTAGTAATAAATATATAGTTAATAATTAATAAATATAGTTAGTAATTAATATTTAATAACTAATAATTGGTAGCTTGTTAAAAGATTAATTTTAGAGAAATAAATAAACATCACGCTACAAATCTCAGTGCTTATTCTGGTCCGGTTTTGCTTGATGATTTCAAAATATTTAAAAAAAATTATTAACAAAAAAAACATTCATAGGTTTTTTTTTAATATTTAATTGTAATAAAATTAGTGGTCAAAACTACTTATTATATCCATGCCCATTTATAGGCTTTCACATGTAATTATCTTTTCTCACACACTTATTAAACAACTACTTATAATTAATCACTAATAAATAAGTAGTACCATTAATTATTAACTTTTAGTAATTAATTTTAAATAATTACTATTAAATAATTAATATTAATATTTAATAATCATTAATAATAATGAAATTTAATTATTATAAAGTTATATTTATAGTTTATAATTAAATAATTAAGTAATAGTTAATAAATAATGTCTAATAGTTAGTATTAAAATTTTAAAACCAGGTGTTTATTTGGTTCAAGGGGTGTATTTCTTGTGTAGAGGTAGAAAAGAAGCTGGTGTCCCTTGCGTCCATAAAAACAAAAATGGGAAAACAGAATATTACATTGTTTAAATGTTTTTTCACAATAAAATCACCTTTTTACAATGTTTATTCACAATACTGATAACAAAAAATTGTAAAAAATATGTATGTAATTTTGCAATGTTTTTTACAAAAACGTTTAAAAATCTTATGTTTTCAGAACATTTTGCTTAGAAACATTGTAAAATATAAACTTTTACAACGCTTTCATATAACACTGTAAAGTAGGAAGTTTTGACAATATTTATTACTAATGATTATCAATTAACCTTTTAACAACTGTTTAAAAGGTTATAAAAACATTGGTTCCAACTGCAAGGATTAATTATTCACAATTTATAATAAAATGATTACAAATAAATAATTTATAATTCATAACTCATAATTATTGTTTATAATCAGTAGATAAATTTAAATTTAATATTTTATTATGATTAATTATGAATAGTTAGTAAATAATAATTTATATGTTAAATCTTGTTTGCTCCAAAAATGAAACTTTTGACTCCAAGTTTGAAACTTTTGGCTCCAACGACCCATTTTTTGGTTCCAATCCCAAAAAATTAACTTCGTAATTCTCCTTCCTTCTCTCCCTACTACACAAAAATTTGGTCCACTTCAATAGTCGCTTCATACAACTTCCCAAAAAAGTCTTGGAAGTTCCTCAAATAAACTAGGGCATCAGATCCACCAATACAGGAAAAAAAATCGCGAATGGCATCCACAAGTTAGTGAAATCGAAACCGCCACCACATCTCTTCATAACAGTGAGCGAAGGGCGATCAAACTCTAGACGGCTGCATTCCAAATCGCGATTCTCCAAGTTGGCACGACAACATCTAAAGTACGAACAACAAACGGTGAATCAATTTCAGTTGAACTTGAAGCCGATAGACAGTAGGCAAGTAATTTGGATATATGAATTTGTTTTATGTTTTAGATATTTGATTATATATAGTTTACAGACAGCGTCTATGTTTTTTTCCTATGTTTTAGATATTTAATTATATCAGGTTTACAAACTAAACAACATTGTTCTTAACAACGTTATCTTTTTCTTAGCCATGAAAGGAGTTTTTGAAACTTTTGTCTGTCTTGACCGATTCTTGATCATTTGCAATGCACTGAATTCCTCAAGCATCACCTCCTTCTTTCTCGATCTTCTTTTCTTCAATTATTTCAACTGCCTTAACTGATTTCCTCTGCCACTCTTTCTGACAACATGCATTTCAACACCCATGAGATCATTTGGGGTGTAATTAAGTATGCAGCGTCAATATCAAATGCAAGTCGACTGCAACTGCTTTTGGATGCTTTATCTGAAAAATACAAAGATAGCATATCAATTAATCAACATAATTACTAGTGAATAAAAGAAACAGCTGATTAAAGTTTATTTCACATAATGATTGTATTAGCTAGGTTGTGTATTTTACATATAAAAACTTTAAATTGATCATGGGATAAACACAGCTTGAATAAGAGTATTATTTTTGAAAACCAACACCTGCCATGTAAATGAGCATCCATAGTTGGAGTGTTTAAGCCATATAAACAGCTTAAGTTTAATTGCATAGCAACGTAGTATGGATGATTAAGAGCAGAAACGAAGACAGAATGAGAATACTCTAGGAATCTGATATATATCAATAAGTAATTTGTTACTGTTTATCAACACCTAATATTAGATATTTCTGCTTTCCAGAATTGAATGCGTGTAAAAGTTAGGGCGGGGTGCCCAACTAAGATATTTCTGCTTTCCAGAATTTTAGATATTTCTGCTTTCCAGAACTAAACAACATTGTTGCTAGAACCTATAAATAAAACTTTGAAGCATTGCATTTGAGGAGTGCCTAGCCAATTATTACTCAGCCCATAAATGAATACTAGGAACTAATTCAGTTTTTATTTTGATTTACCACTTATTTATATATATGCTCATTTTTAAAGTTATGTGAGTAACGATGGATATTTGAGGTGGGATTGCTTAGATGGAATGGGATGCATGTTTCTACTATCAGGTTAATATCCAGTTCTTCTAATCAAGTATATAGTTTACTTATTGATCTTGGGTCGTAAAACAAAATTAATCAAGTTATGAACAGCCGCATCTAAGTTTATACTGAATTGCAAATCCTATTTCGCACTTATTATTTTTATTTTTGGTTTGTGATTGTATAAAATTTCAGGATTAATTTGTATTTTTAACGTTTCATGGAAACTAACTAGGATTAACTTGAAATTAGAAGTAGTGAATGATTTTTTAATGGCTAGCTAACAACATTTCATAGTTTTGCTCTATCTAAAATTATTTTTCTTTGTTCCATATTCTCGTAATCTTTAAGCAATATAGATTGTTTGGATGTAATACATTAGCGTCTATCTAAGGGCATCATTTTTGCTTTTTCTTTAGATACCAAAATTTCTGGGATCTGCCCTGTCTTCACCAAAAACCGAGCCTGCGTTATCCTTGCTACGGTCTCTGCCATCCATTCGAAGCTTAAGCAAGCTGGCTACTTTGCTCGCAGGTGGTCCAGCCGCGTGGACTTTTGGTGGAGTTTTTTGGGTGCAACCGTTATTGCAGAGGTGACGACGGATGGTGGTTAAGGAGGCACGTCGATGGTTCTAGATTAAGTTGATGGTGGCAGCAGGTCAGGTGAGAGCAGGTGAGTGGGTCTGCTTCTCTCTTTTCTTTTCAACAATTCAAGTTTATATTGCACAAATTTTGCTTATTGTCTTTTGGTAATTTTGTGGTATTTAGTTATTGCCTTTGGGGAGAGGTAGATTGATTGTTTAGATGGGTAAAAGGTAAAATTCTTTACTTCTGTGACTATATGTATAACTAGTGAATTTTTGTTTTACAGGAAGATAGACATCTTTGATGCAAAAAAGCGAGAACAGGCCACAACAAGTTATGGATTTGAAATGCTAGAACTATATTTTGGTTTGTACTTTTTACTATTGTTTATGAAATGCTGTGGATGTATTATGTATTTTGATGTAAGAATGTTTAGTATGTCTATTATGTAATATTGAGTGTTGATTATGGGATGAGTGATTAATATAATACATTGATTACGAGATGTGTGTGCTGATATTAATTGTGCTGTATTTAAATTAGGATTGTGTATTGAATGGAACACAAGTTATGTGCGAGTGTGTCTATATATATATATACATATATATATATATATATATATATATATATATATATATAAGAAGGGGAATAGCAGCGAATTACCAACAAAAAAGGGAGGTTAAGTTTACCTCAATTTAATTTTCATCGCTAATCCCTTGGTAATTAGTAAGGATTTACCAACGCCTTTTATAAATAATATTTTATTATAAATTAATTATCCGTCGGTAAATAGTCGGTATATAAATTAAAATTAAATTAATAAATAAAATTTTATTTTTATTAAAAAATTAATAAAATGACGGAAAAATGCCGAAAAACTCATGCTAAATTCTGTCGTAAAATCTGACACAGATACCGTCATGGTTTTTACCGACCAAACCGTTATGTAGGAAATCCGTCGCTAAGGCCTGTTTAGCGACGGATTAGAAGCGGATTCTACCGGTGTAATATGCGGTTTTTCTTGTAGTGTCCAGATACACGCAGGTCACTTGTAGACTGGAATTAACACTGGTCTCCCAAGTATCAAATAGGAAGGTAGTCCGGTGGGAGAAGAACAATACGACGAAGAGACAAATGATATGCAATGGCGAGGGGATGTGCATCATGCAACTGGCCAGCCTATGTGAGAGCAATCCAATAAGAGGCCCCTGGTACTGCTCATAACATGTTGGCCTTGGACCTCAGATCCATCAGAGTTTGGACCTCCATTAAGTCATGTCTAACATCGATTGGTGTATAGGTAACTAGCTGGACACTCTCCCATCATTGCATGCATGGAAAATATGAATCAGTTGCATGACTAGTCGCCTCAACAATGTGTGGATGCAAGTTGGCGTGTACTCGTAGTACCAGCATGACAACATGTACAAAAAAGCCAAAAATCCGAGTCACCTCCTTAAAAGCAAACGAGTCAAGTGCAGTGTACAAACAACCCAGTATAGCTTAATCCCAATCTATTGTATGCATATGCTCTAAATCGGCTAATGCTGCTAGGTGACCAAGTCAAATCACACCCTTTTGGTTTGAAAGGAATGTTGAACCAAAAAGATATAAAAGGAAAACCCGAATACAACATCCCCCATAGCCTTGGTTCCCAGATGAGCTAAAATATACTCTTGTAAATATGTCAGTGTAACGGCTCTAGACTAGATATGGTTGAGCACGAAATCAAGCAAATATAAGGTGTACGTCTCAGGTGACTCGAAGCTAGAGTCAAAGGGGGTATGTCACTCTATCTACGCCTCTATCTCAATCATTGTTTCAGATCTAGAAAATATCGCCTAAGTTCTCCTTTAAAATCTCATTTTGAGCTCCTCCCTAAATGAAACAACAAATATCACTATAAATCTTGTTACAAATATATCGTCTGAGATATTGCAACATTGAATGATATATCGATCGAGTCAAGATACTAAAAAGTCGGCCGAGGTATTAGTTTTTTTGTTAAAATTTAAACCGGTGCCTAAACCAAAATAATAAAAGAAAAACTCAAATCAAGCCATGATAATCTCCTGCTATTTTATATTTTTCATGTTAAATGACCATATCGTATATTCATATATGTTTTACAATGCTTATGATTTTCATATTTAGCATTTTTAACTAGTATATTACCTATGAAATTATGTATTTATGTTCTACTTATTTTGCACTATTTAATGTTTTGGATTCTTTTTATGTTCTTTGTCTAACGATAATCCATGTTCACGGATCATAAGTTATAAGCACTAATTTATTTGTATTATGTTATTTTTTTATTTTAAGCATAAAGTGATTTATGAACATGAATGTTCTTTCATAAATTAAGAACAATGAAGTGATTTTGCAATCAAAATTTAAGTTACTATTTTTACCATAGCATCCATGAAATTTATAATGCAAGAATATCAGTTTTTAACATATCATATATCCCGAGATTGTTCCGATATGAGCTTTACAGTCAAGACAGAAATCGAGACAAATCCACGAGTTAGACTCATCTCATGCGAGATCTCCCCTGATACGAGATCATATTTCCGACATCACCGAGACAAAATAGAACTGATATCTGAGATTTAAAACCTTGATCTCAATTGGCGTAAACATATAAATATCGGTTGGGGCAATATCAAGCTCAAAATCTGAAAAATAAAATGTATGTGTGGTGGGCCACTACCTCTCGACTAAAGCACCTGGAAGTGGTCGGTCAAATGACTAAGTAGCTGTAATCTTTAAGAAGTGTCCAAATGGACTAGCCCGCAAACCCTGAGGCACTACGTCATAAAAGTGTGTAATACACCTTGATCAACTGCCACGGAAGCTGAAGTAGCGAGACTACTAAAAAGACACTTGTTCCTGCTTAAAATGCTATAAAATTATGCTACGACCTAACTATATATGTAATGTGTGGTAGATAATTAATTTGTACATTACTAATTATATTATAGTCTGAAATTATATCTCAACGTTCTCAAGAACCGTGAGCATACAGTAATTAAGAGTAACCCTCAAGCAACTAATGTAGAATCCCTAAATTGAATATCATCGTCTTGACGTAGGAGGAATGTGCATTGCCAAACTCTCATTTGTCCGAGGTCGAACTGTCCATTTTGCGATTTTGATCACATGTGACGGCATCTCAACGCAATTTCGAATAAAAAAAACATGAATTATGAGAGGTAAGGGGGACAAGGGTCGGTAGAGTGCAATTTATTAGCGCTCTACCGTGGACGATGATTAAATCAGCGCCCAATAGCTGGACTTAGCATAAGGTGCTAATTAAATCAATATCTTATTGTTCGACGTTGATTTAATTAGCGCACGCCTATTGGGAAATCGTTTGAATATAACCCCGTAAAATTACGAATCATTGTATTATGAATCGTATACTGTTGTAAATGCTCTTACATATTTGACTAAATAAGTTTATACGGAGTTTAAAAAAGAAAAAAGAAAATTGTACATGAAAAGACTTACACCCTTGGCCAACTCATGCATGTTGTAAATTTCGAAAGTTACAATTTACACCTTTATTACATTTACATTGGTTAGATAAATTATTGAACAGGTTGGGTAAATAATCAACATAAATGTTAGATTAGAGCCATTGTGAAATAGAACATACCAAGGAAATCATAAGGCATATGAAAAATGCAAATGTATTAGCATATGAATGCAGGAAGTAGATAAAAGGCTGAAAGTGAAAATTTAGAATTCAAACAGAAACATATATTACAAATCTGGAGATGATCCGATCATTCTTGACATGTGCTATTTTCTGAGTTTATTGTTACTATACCTAATAAAGCTTGATAAATATTTGTACTTATAAAGTAATGGTTTTGTTAACAATTTTTGTTCTAGGCTTTTAAATAAGTGCCGTTTTTGATGAATAAGTAGACTTAATGTTGATGTAGAGTCATTCGTGGTTAAAATATGATTACCAAAGGAAATAGAAAACTCGTGTAGAATATAAAATTGCCATACTTTTTTTCCATTATGTGAACACTATACCAGATTTTTAGTATTTAGTAAATTCAAAACGATCTTCTCAAACCACCAAGTTCATGTTATCACTTTGTAGTAAACTGAATGGGTTCCATATGTCAGTAATAGATAACGTAGAGTATAAAGCAAAAAAAACACATAATTTTATATTTATTATTACAGATTAAATATACATACTACATTCTATTGATTTTTTGTTGTCTAAAACAAGAATAAAATTGTATTTTCTCTTGTCGAACTTTTGTTTATCATATCATTTAGCAGATTATGATCGAACAAGAGCCTAGAAGCCTTCAAATTTCAAAAAAATGAGCAACTTTAATGCAGCTGGTCAGACTTGGTGTAACAGCAGCAAATAAAATACTGAAACCTTTCTGATACATGTGATATTGCTATATATGGGTAAACATTTGAAAGGAACTAAAATTTACACATTGAAACCAGAATACACCCATCATTTCTACCATTAATGTAACTATGCTACACATTTAATAGTACTTAAATTTGACTTAATAGCATTTAGCTAATTAAACTAGCCAATTTACCACCGTTTTGCTAATATTTGAACAACTCTGACCATCAATCTTTCATAAATGCATCCAATCAAACAATGTATTTACCCAAATTTTCCAGGATCCAAAGGGAACTGCAATTCACTACTGAGCCTAAGTGGAGGAAAATAAACAAAGAATAATCAAATTATCCCTGTAAAATCTTAAAATATAATACTACGCGCGGTGATGTAGAGTCATTCGTGGTTAATATATGATTACCACCGCTTTATTTATTTATTTATTTATTTATTTATGATTCTTTATTTATTAATTTTACTTGATTTTTTACTGTTCTGGTTGACATATTTTGAAATCAAGGTTTATCAGCTGGCCTCAGCACACCGAGAACAACAAAAGAGTGGATCTGATAGAGACTAAGCACTTTTAATTGATCCATAACCGCATCTTTCCCATGTCTACTTGATATCCATTGTTAATCTAGTCTAATGTGAAATGTATAATTAGATGAAGCCATTTATGGACTGAGTCGAAATCTAAGACAAGTAACAGTTCAACATCAATAAGAAAAAGATCAGTTAGAGAGCAGCTAAGGAAATCTATGTAAAATTAGCACGGCCGTAAATGAAAATTTTGAACACAAAGAAAGAACGTATATTATAAATCTGGAGTTGATCTGATCATTCTTTACATGTGCTATTTTATGAGTTTATTGTTATTACTATACCTAAGAAAGCTTGGTAATTAAATATTTGTACTTATACAGCAATAGCTTTGTTAAATTTTTTGGTCTTAGGCTTTTAAATAAGTAGAGTTATTGATGAATAAGTAGAATTAGTGATGAAGTAGAGTCACAGGTGGTTGTTATATGATAACCGAATGAAATAGAAAACTGGTGAAGAATATATAATTGCCATAATTTTATTTCCATTATGTAAACTTACCTGATTTTTGGTATTTAGTAAATTCTAAATAATCTTCTCAAACCACCTAGTTCATGTCACCAAATTGTGTCAAAATAAACGCATCCATATTTAAATTATAATATATATATATATCTTTACTAATAATACAAATACTTTATCATGGTGAAGCTTTTTCGATCTTCCATTCCTACCCTGCTTTTTCGAACTTCCATTCCTACCCTTTCACGTACGTTCAAATGGTGAGATAGAAAATAATGATATAGGACACGTCTGTCATTTCTACTGCCCACGTTTCAGTTGTCCACTACAACATCAACGGTTATTCAATCGGTACTCATGGCTTTCCTATTTTCACGTCTGTAGTATGTTTTCTTCACCAGTAAAAACACCACTTTTTACTCAACCGCTGTAACACCCCGCCTCCGCTAGGGTCACTCGCAAAGGAATGCACTAGCTTTAGAGGGACATTATTGGTAAACATGTACAGAAATATCACAAGACAGAACATATAAAATAGCGGAAGTAAAATCGAACTTTCATAAACATTAATAATTAAGGTCTAAAGCCTTTTACATCAGAGTACATCAAAACCTGTCTTGCAATAGTAAAGAAGCATAAAGACTTTTTCATAAATAATTCCCCAAGTAAAAACAGTAAAGTAGCCATAGCCCAGAAAAGTCCAAGCCATCCATGATGACCTTCAAGCAGAAGAAGTCCGAACTAAACAACAGTATTTCCTCCCTGTAACCTGGGGGGGGGGGAGAAACGGAAGAAAAGAGGCGAAACAAAACGGGTCAGTCAAAAAGACTGAGTAAGCCCTATCTACTATCAGCATAAAAACTAGTAAAGTTAACTGACATGAGAAACTGAGATGAACATAAGCATGATAACAAGATAGATAAGCTAAATCAAAATAACAGGATGGACTACTGAACTCAGATAAACAAAGGTGTCATGATAAATTACGATGTCAAGATAAAACAAGGTATCACATCGTCAGGTTTCTATCAAGTGTAATATCCCCAAGATATCTATCACGTATAACGTCCCATGATATCTATCCTGTATTTTAACTCTGCACCTACCGTACTAGTATCCCCACCGTGTCATGTGTTAACCAAGAATGACCCTTACTCAAAAGTCGTGTAATGGTCCATGTCAACCTAATATATCGCATATATAAGTTACTCAACTCGGATGTTTTATTCCATGTAAATGTTCAGTCCCTTGCCGTAGACCATACGGGCTTTCCCATGAGATTCTATACTACTTTAACATAGTTCCATGATCCTTAAGATCGTTTTGGATTGTCACCCTATATCTAACTAGGGTCTTTCAACATGAATCATCGTTTGCACAACTAGGACTTATGCTACCTAGGACTACTAGGGATTACGCTTACCTATTGCACGTTTTCGTATCTCGGTTTTGGTTCAACCACCCAGGGCCACTAGGATTTACGCTAACCGTCAACCGCGCCCTTTTCCCCACGCATTCATCGTGAATCGTTTTCCATGACTGTATGCACATGTATCACATCGTGCCATACGAGTCCTGTCACAGGGCAGATCAAGAAATACAGGACTCGGTCGGGAGCTTTCGATTTATCTGCCGATGCAGATGCTAAGGTCTGTTTTTCTATACGTGGCTATGGTCCCACGCGACCCCTCCCTCAACTAGTTAAAGACAAGACAGGATAAATCCTGTATGAGAACACACTACTGGCCAACCCACAATCCTAACCTTACCGCAACCATAATTAGATAGCAATTATGGTCTATTGGGTGTTCTCTGCCTTTCCGTACGTACACGCTTGACCAAAGATGGTAGGTAGTCTGACGAAATGCTATCTAGGGTACGACCGTGTATCGTCGACTATCCCCTATCCATCCCCGTCTTTAGGTCGCTCGTATAGCAACCAAGGCATACTCTTGGCTCTTCTAACGCAGACCTTAACCTCTCATGAGCCTAGTATAATCACCTGGCAGCTCACAGAGGGATACCAAGAATATCCTCACGTTCCCCGAAGCCGCTGCTTCGTTACCCAGTTCGCTGGAGCCTTTATCTAAATCCGATACTTGCTCCTACTCGTATACTTAAACGATGACCTACCGTATCAGGTTACTCATCTATCTATGAACTGGTCTAAATTTCCTTGACTAAGAATCATTACTTAGTTATTCCTCAACTAAGGTTTACCACTTAGCCTTATTCCCGTTATCCTTGTTAACTACGGTTATCCCCTATCCTCAGGACTAGGGTTTACATAATGGATTAAGTGTCACTTAAGTTCATGACTTAACCCGTCTACCAATCATGTCAAAATTGGCTAAGTATCCAAGTCCAAGACTTAACCCGTCTTCAAATCATGTCAAAATTGGCTAAGTATCCAAGTCCAAGACTTAACCCTACAAACCATGCTCACGTTGGTTAAGTATGTATTAAGCAATTCACGACTTAACCTTGTCCAATTATCATTCTAGATTGGTTAAGTATATATTAACTTGACCCTATCAATTTACTTAGTCAAATCGGTCAAGTGTATTCAAGCGATTCGTGACTTAGCCTTATCATGTTTTCACGTTAGATCGGTTAAGTATAGGTTAACTTAACCTCAATAAATTCACGAGTTAGATTGGTTAAGTATAGGTCACTTAACCACCTCAAATCATCATGTTAGATTAGTTAAGCGTTTAACTTAACTCCATTAAACTACCAAGTGGGATTAATTAAGTCTAGGCTAACTTAACCCCATCCGATTTCCATGCTTAGACTAGTTGAGTCTAATCTTAACCTCATCCATTAACTGTATTTTTTGGTTAAGTGTCATTAAGAAAACTTACTTAACCTTCCCCAAATTATCGTGTTGGATTGGTTAAGTGTTGGTTAACTTAACCCCGTCCACTAATCGTATAAAAATGGTTAAGTGTCATTAGGCAAATCAAATTACTTAACCTACCCAACCTTGTCATGTTTTGTTAAGTATCATTAGCCTAAACCATTTACTTAACCCATTTGTCCATGTCATATTTGGTTAAGCGTCATTAATCAAATTAACTTAACCCTATCATGTGGCATTAATTACTTAATGCACCTCAACCTCTCACATTAGACTTTGTTGCGGTTACTAGTTAAGCCGGTCGGTTCCGGGTAGCTTTACACCACAACTTGGTCTAACCTCGGGTTTAAGCACAACATGGCCAACTTCTCACATTGGGTCCTATTGTTTGCAACTACTAGTTAGGTCGGTCGGTTCCGGGTAGTTTTACGTTGCAAACTCAACCCAACCTCGAGTTGGCCACACTTATATTATCTAAGTGTCATGTCCATTATGTTTTCCAACACATATTACAAGTTTTCAAGCAATTGGGTAGACCTAACTTAATAGGTAAATTCCCAATGGGTAGACCTAACTTAATAGGTAAATTCCCAAGCTTATGTTTTCAAGCATACTTACATGTCAATTTCCATGTTATATTTCAAGTCATGTTTTCAAGTATAAACACATGTCATATTTAATGTTACATGTTGTCTTGTTTATACCCATTTACCCAAATCATGTTCATTTCATTATGTTTTCCCATAATGTGACCCCAACGCTTTTAAACTCGCATAATGGATTCAAAGAAGGAACTTGTCAAAGGCATGACAAAAGTGGATATTAAGCCACAAGTTAATCATGGTGGCAAATGAGGCACAAATGTGTTCATTAACTTGCATGTTACATTCTTAAGCCTCAAAAACATGCATAAACCCAAACTTGGCACATAAGCGAATCATGGTGACAAAAGACATGGAATGATGACTAGTAACTCGCATATATCATCATATAAGGGTTATGACTTCATATGCAAGTTGACATAAAGGTTATGAGGGTTCTCATGTTGCATAATGCAATATTTCAACATAAAGGTTGTAGCTTTTAGCCCACAAGATCAAGATAATGACTTCATAAACTTGCATGACATGATAGCATGTATCATACTCAATGATCAAACCCAAACTTGCAACATGAACATTTAACTTCATAGTTAATATCTAAGAGTAGGGAAAGGGCTTACATTGCTATGAAGGCACAAATCGATTAGATTAAAGATTGTGATGAAGCCTATGCATGCCATCACCCAAAAACCCAAAGATGAACACTCCAAATCAATCAAAACCCCATCTTTATGAACAAAGATCAAAGCTTTAGCCTTGAAATCAACTTGAGAGACTCTCATACTAACATAGAAACTCTCTAACACTCTCATGATCATGAAACCTCTCATAGGAATTTACTTAGGAATTTTAGAATGAGGGTGGAGGCCATGAGAGTGAAAATTTTGCCATAGTTTAGTTGCAAGAATGAATAATGAGGGTTTAGGGTAGGCTTAGGGGTGTTTTTATAGAGATTAGGGTAGTTTTAGGCCCTTAGATTAACCCTAGGATGGATCTGAGCCATCAAACCACGTTGGAAGCTTCCAGAGCAAGACCAGAGACAAGTGTAGGTGCACCAAGCCAAGATGGCTCGGCCACCATAAGTCGACCCCCAAGTCGACAGGGCTGTCGACTTGGGTGAGGCCATGTCGACTCCCAAGTCGACAGGGCTGTCGACTTGGGGTACCTGGCGGGAATTTTTCCTGCCTAGCCTTCCAGCCCTAATTTTCGAAATTAGAACTTGCTTTTGAACTTGAATTTTCTGAAAACTTCGTTGGACCATAACTTGGTCATACGGACTCCGATTCTCGAAAACTCAGACTCTATTTCGCGTATTTTTCCGAGACGAACGCAATGGCATAGCCCGTTCTACTTGATTCATAATTTAAAATTAAATTCTGCCTTGATTCTCGTCTTAACATGTTATCGAAATACGGGTTGTTACATTCTCCCCACCTTTTAGGATTTCGTCCCCGAAATCTCCAAGTTAGGAGGAACATATCCTACCATCCATCTACTCAAAACATCATCCACAAGCAACCATTGTCCTTAGATGATTTCTAATGCTGTATGAATACATGCAAAAGGTGTGTGTATATGCACTTATCTAATGTAAATGATCAGGCCTGAGTGATCTAATGCAAAATATGTATAGTGCCATGAATCCAACATGTATGCAAATAGTCCTAGTCATATAGATACTATATGCGTGCACAATCATTCACTCATATGCAACAACCGCATGATAATACATTCGATTTCATCCATAAACAAGTATAAATACTCGTGCATATGCAATATGAAATGCGACCGAGTCGAGCTAGTATCTAATGTGTATTCGCGTATCCACGAGCAACCACTTGCAACCATATCAATCATAACATGTTTCAAATACATGTTTACATCCATAGGGTTCTACCTAGAATTCCCTGAAACAGGGTCGAGAAGATAAACCAGACAAACTCCTTACGGGGTTTGTAACAGAAAATAGGACCGAGAGGATGTCCACAAAAGATAGCCTACAAGTAAGCTCTACAGAAAACAGGGATCAAGGATATACTCCCAAAAAGAGATATCATGCGCGTATCTAGTCTTTGACCATCAAAGTCGTATTTCCTTGGGCTTAATTCCATTGTGCCTTGACCGTCTTTTAACTTCGCGATTTCATAGCTTCTTATTTCCTGTTTCCATAACATGAGCTGGAACTCATTTATTCGTCGCCTCTCGTTCCACTTGCACTTATCCTTTTTCTAGAATATTTGGCGCAAACATGACTGCGTACTCATGATCTCATGCAAGCTTTCCAAAATTCACTAGTGAATCTTGGATCTCGTCTATATACTATAAGGTATTCCATATAGAAGAACTTTCTCTTGAAAGTAAACAGATGCCAACCAGGTTATCAAGCGCACTTACTAGGGTGATTTCTATAACCCACGCATAAGTGAAGTAAACCATCCATCTTATCGGCGAACACCACTCGATCGGGCTTCAAATTTCCAATAAAGGCATCAAGGGATTCTAAGTAACTAGTCATGATAGAACCTCAAAAAGGTTACACGATACTTCGAGGGCATTACCAAAGCTAGTCAAAAGGTCTAACTACCCTCCTATCAAAACTGAGAGTGGCACCCCTTACTGGATGACCACTTCATCCTTAGAATCCATCCATAGCTTATAAACATAAGCATTATTTCTAAGCTCAACACTTGACATAGACATTATCAAATCCAAACAAGCCATGAATAAATGGACTGATTCTCCAATAGGACTTTGAGACAAAAATAGGATTCTCTATTTACGTTAGTATTTAAGGTGCAGAGACTCAACTATCAAAGCAAACTTAAATGATACGATGATCAAAATGAAGTCCTAACGGGATGATAGGGAAGAAGAGCTAAACTTTTAACAAGATCGTTACCCTCCTTCCGAGGTACCCTAGAGATGAGAGCACACTATTACCCTCCCGATGATCTTGTCCTTGTCCCATAATACTTAACTATCCACCCCGTTTTACCATGCCAAAGGTACTCTCTCGTCATGGGTTTCATTGTTCATCTTTCTCCCTCCCTTGAGGACTAAACCATACCAACAAGTTGCCCATCCTTAAGCTCGTATCCTTTATGCTCTTTCTCACTATCCTTTCTTATAACGCGGCCACCGGTCTCTCGAGAACCACCTCCATCGCATGGAAAGCACTTTCGTAGATAGAAAAGATTAGTCGCAGTTAAAACCACTGTGACTACAGATGGAGGAAAGAAAGGAGGAGAGATTCAATTAAGGAAACAAGGATAGTGCTAATGGCCTTTGGGGAATAGCCTTTTTCTTTTAAAAGAAAATTTTCTTGGAAAATGCTTCTTTGTAAACGGTTTTTCAAATAGTTTTCAGAAGGTCTTTAAAAACTTTTGCCCAGTCTGGTAACCTTCTGCTCTGATACCACGTGTAACACCCCGCCTCCGCTAGGGTCACTCGCAAAGGAATGCACTAGCTTTAGAGGGGCATTATTGGTAAACATGTACAGAAATATCACAAGACAGAACATATAAAATAGCGGAAGTAAAATCGAACTTTCATAAACATTAATAATTAAGGTCTAAAGCCTTTTACATCAGAGTACATCAAAACCTGTCTTGCAATAGTAAAGAAGAATAAAGACTTTTTCATAAATAATTCCCCAAGTAAAAACAGTAAAGTAGCCATAGCCCAGAAAAGTCCAAGCCATCCATGATGACCTTCAAGCAGAAGAAGTCCGAACTAAACAACAGTATTTCCTCCCTGTAACCTGGGGGGAAACGGAAGAAAAGAGGCGAAACAAAATGGGTCAGTCAAAAAGACTGAGTAAGCCCTATCTACTATCAGCATAAAAACTAGTAAAGTTAACTGACATGAGAAACTGAGATGAACATAAGCATGATAACAAGATAGATAAGCTAAATCAAAATAACAGGATGAACTACTGAACTCAGATAAACTAAGGTGTCATGATAAATTACGATGTCAAGATAAAACAAGGTATCACATCGTCAGGTTTCTATCAAGTGTAATATCCCCAAGATATCTATCACGTATAACGTCCCATGATATCTATCCTGTATTTTAACTCTGCACCTACCGTACTAGTATCCCCACCGTGTCATGTGTTAACCAAGAATGACCCTCACTCAAAAGTCGTGTAATGGTCCATGTCAACCTAATATATCGCATATATAGGTTACTCAACTCGGATGTTTTATTCCATGTAAATGTTCAGTCCCTTTCCGTAGTCCATACGGGCTTTCCCATGAGATTCTATACTACTTTAACATAGTTCCATGATCCTTAAGATCGTTTTGGATTGTCACCCTATATCTAACTAGGGTCTTTCAACATGAATCATCGTTTGTACAACTAGGACTTATGTTACCTAGGACTACTAGGGATTACGCTTACCTATTGCACGTTTTCGTATCTCGGTTTTGGTTCAACCACCCAGGGCCACTAGGATTTACGCTAACCGTCAACCGCGCCCTTTTCCCCAAGTATTCATCGTGAATCGTTTTCCATGACTGTATGCACATGTATCACATCGTGCCATCCGAGTCCTGTCACAGGGCAGATCAAGAAATACAGGACTCGGTCGGGAGCTTTCGATTTATCTGCCGATGCAGATGCTAAGGTCTGTTTTTCTATATGTGGCTATGGTCCCACGCGACCCCTCCCTCAACTAGTGAAAGACAAGACAGGATAAATCCTGTATGAGAACACACTACTGGCCAACCCACAATCCTAGCCTTACCGCAACCATAATTAGATAGCAATTATGGTCTATTGGGTGTTCTCTGCCTTTCCGTACGTACACGCTTGACCAAAGATGGTAGGTAGTCTGACGAAATGCTATCTAGGGTACGACCGTGTATCGTCGACTATCCCCTATCCATCCCCGTCTTTAGGTCGCTCGTATAGCAACCAAGGCATACTCTTGGCTCTTCCAACGCAGACCTTAACCTCTCATGAGCCTAGTATAATCACCTGGCAGCTCACAGAGGGATACCAAGAATATCCTCACGTTCCCCGAAGCCGCTGCTTCGTTACCCAGTTCGCTGGAGCCTTTATCTAAATCAGATACTTGCTCCTACTCGTATACTTAAACGATGACCTACCGTATCAGGTTACTCATCTATCTATGAACTGGTCTAAATTTCCTTGACTAAGAATCATTACTTAGTTATTCCTCAACTAAGGTTTACCACTTAGCCTTATTCCCGTTATCCTTGTTAACTACGGTTATCCCCTATCCTCAGGACTAGGGTTTACATAATGGATTAAGTGTCACTTAAGTTCATGACTTAACCCGTCTACCAATCATGTCAAAATTGGCTAAGTATCCAAGTCCGAGACTTAACCCGTCTTCAAATCATGTCAAAATTGGCTAAGTATCCAAGTCCAAGACTTAACCCTACAAACCATGCTCACGTTGGTTAAGTATGTATTAAGCAATTCACGACTTAACCTCGTCCAATTATCATTCTAGATTGGTTAAGTATATATTAACTTGACCCTATCAATTTACTTAGTCAAATCGGTCAAGTGTATTCAAGCGATTCGTGACTTAGCCTTATCATGTTTTCACGTTAGATCGGTTAAGTATAGGTTAACTTAACCTCAATAAATTCACGAGTTAGATTGGTTAAGTATAGGTCACTTAACCACCTCAAATCATCATGTTAGATTAATTAAGCGTTTAACTTAACTCCATTAAACTACCAAGTGGGATTAATTAAGTCTAGGCTAACTTAACCCCATCCGATTTCCATGCTTAGACTAGTTGAGTCTAATCTTAACCTCATCCATTAACTGTATTTTTTGGTTAAGTGTCATTAAGAAAACTTACTTAACCTTCCCCAAATTATCGTGTTGGATTGGTTAAGTGTTGGTTAACTTAACCCCGTCCACTAATCGTATAAAAATGGTTAAGTGTCATTAGGCAAATCAAATTACTTAACCTACCCAATCTTGTCATGTTTTGTTAAGTATCATTAGCCTAAACCATTTACTTAACCCATTTGTCCATGTCATATTTGGTTAAGCGTCATTAATCAAATTAACTTAACCCTATCATGTGGCATTAATTACTTAATGCACCTCAACCTCTCACATTAGACTTTGTTGCGGTTACTAGTTAAGCCGGTCAGTTCCGGGTAGCTTTACACCACAACTTGGTCTAACCTCGGGTTTAAGCACAACATGACCAACTTCTCACATTGGGTCCTATTGTTTGCAACTACTAGTTAGGTCGGTCGGTTCCGGGTAGTTTTACGTTGCAAACTCAACCCAACCTCGAGTTGGCCACACTTATATTATCTAAGTGTCATGTCCATTATGTTTTCCAACACATATTACAAGTTTTCAAGCAATTGGGTAGACCTAACTTAATAGGTAAATTCCCAATGGGTAGACCTAACTTAATAGGTAAATTCCCAAGCTTATGTTTTCAAGCATACTTAAATGTCAATTTCCATGTTATATTTCAAGTCATGTTTTCAAGTATAAACACATGTCATATTTAATGTTACATGTTGTCTTGTTTATACCCATTTACCCAAATCATGTTCATTTCATTATGTTTTCCCATAATGTGACCCCAACGCTTTTAAACTCGCATAATGGATTCAAAGAAGGAACTTGTCAAAGGCATGACAAAAGTGGATATTAAGCCACAAGTTAATCATGGTGGCAAATGAGGCACAAATGTGTTCATTAACTTGCATGTTACATTCTTAAGCCTCAAAAACATGCATAAACCCAAACTTGGCACATAAGCGAATCATGGTGACAAAAGACATGGAATGATGACTAGTAACTCGCATATATCATCATATAAGGGTTATGACTTCATATGCAAGTTGACATAAAGGTTATGAGGGTTCTCATGTTGCATAATGCAATATTTCAACATAAAGGTTGTAGCTTTTAGCCCACAAGATCAAGATAATGACTTCATAAACTTGCATGACATGATAGCATGTATCATACTCAATGATCAAACCCAAACTTGCAACATGAACATTTAACTTCATAGTTAATATCTAAGAGTAGGGAAAGGGCTTACATTGCTATGAAGGCACAAATCGATTAGATTAAAGATTGTGATGAAGCCTATGCATGCCATCACCCAAAAACCCAAAGATGAACACTCCAACTCAATCAAAACCCCATCTTTATGAACAAAGATCAAAGCTTTAGCCTTGAAATCAACTTGAGAGGCTCTCATACTAACATAGAAACTCTCTAACACTCTCATGATAATGAAACCTCTCATAGGAATTTACTTAGGAATTTTAGAATGAGGGTGGAGGCCATGAGAGTGAAAATTTTGCCATAGTTTAGTTGCAAGAATGAATAATGAGGGTTTAGGGTAGGCTTAGGGGTGTTTTTATAGAGATTAGGGTAGTTTTAGGCCCTTAGATTAACCCTAGGATGGATCTGAGCCATTAAACCACGTTGGAAGCTTCCAGAGCAAGACCAGAGACAAGTGTAGGTGCACCAAGCCAAGATGGCTCGGCCACCATAAGTCGACCCCCAAGTCGACAGGGCTGTCGACTTGGGTGAGGACATGTCGACTCCCAAGTCGACAGGGTTGTCGACTTGGGGTGCCTGGCGGGAATTTTTCCCGCCTAGCCTTCCAGCCCTAATTTTCGAAATTAGAACTTGCTTTTGAACTTGAATTTTCTGAAAACTTCGTCGGACCATAACTTGGTCATACGGACTCCGATTCTCGAAAACTCAGACTCTATTTCGCGTATTTTTCCGAGACGAACGCAATGGCATAGCCCGTTCTACTTGATTCAGAATTTAAAATTAAATTCTGCCTTGATTCTCTTCTTAACATGTTATCGAAATACGGGTTGTTACAACCGCCTCTCAAAATAGCACATTTCCACTACAAAAGGCAGCTTAAATTGCGACGGGGTGGGGCAACGGTTTGCGACGGCTAAAAAAGCGGCCGTCGCAAACCGTTGCTCGATTTTCCAGAAATACAACGACCGAACCATCCTCTTCCTCATTCTATTTTTTACCCAAAAACATTCCTAAACCCTACCCGTCGCCATTTCTTGCTGCTCCGATTCCAAGCCTCCAATTTCACTTCCAAGGTATTGATTTTATTCTACTATGTCTTCTAACTCTATTTTATGCTTAATTAGGGTTAATTAGAGGCTTTGATTGCTAATTTATATGAGTTTGCAAAATTGAATGTTTATGGATATGAAATTGGTTGTCTCGAGGGATGTTTGTGATAACGGTTGTGTTGTAAGTTGATTTGGGGATAAGTGTAATTGATTAGGAGGGTAAAATCGATGAATATTACATATGTAATTGATTTAGGAGGTTGCAAACAATGATTATCACGTGTTTAATTAGACGTACGATGATTGTATTGTATGTAAAATGTGTGGTATGATGATTTGAGAATGAATGGAATTAATGTAATTGTTTAATGGTAGTAAATTGATTATTATTCAAACGGTGCAACGATGTCCCTAGTCTACATGCATGCACTGTTATGTCCCCATCGGATGCAAGAATGGTCGGTCCAAAAGAATGCACTTGCAATTGAAAAGAAAAAAAATTGTTACTATAATATAATTTACTAATCAAATGTTGATTAAAAATGTTAATTCAAAATGGTTCGTAATTTAGATTTAGATCGATAAGAATCTTGTTAAATGTAATGAAAATCATATAACTCAACTCTTTGAATTTTTTATGAAATGAAATAATTAACTTGAAAGCTTAGTTTATCTTTCAAAAATTTAAACTAACTAAAATTAATTTTATAATTTATACATTAAACTAAAATGAATCAAAACTTACTAAAACTAATTGTCATGTTAGTTTACAAATTGAAATTATGAAAAATTATTATGTAGACGCTATATAGTCAAGGCGCGCACATAGGCGCAAAAAGGCGTAAGGCGCAAGTAAGGGGCTTTTTTGAAGTTTAAGACGCACCTTTTACTAAAGCGCAAAAAAAGCGCAAAAAGGTCCAAAGCGCAAAAGGCGCGCTTTTTCATTTGATGTGTGTTTCTTGTTTTAAACTTAGGTTGAATGTGTTTTGACTAGTTATGTGAACCCCTTAGATAAATTTGGTCCCGTCCGACAAGTGTTGTGTATGATCGTTATATGGATATTCGTTTTTCCATAAAACAGAAATCTATATTCATCTGATACAATATTCGTTGGATTTGTCCTTATATTGGACAGGTTACAAATGTAATAACGTAACCATATTTTATAAATCATTTCAGTTTAAACGGTTAACAAAATTTCGATGGCACTTCCTTTTTGTTCCCTGTGTACACGCGTTTGTGTACGATACAGGGACCAAAGGGAAGTGCTGCCGAAATTTTGTTGAACCGTTTAACCTGAAAGGATTTATAAAATATGCTTACGTTATTATATTTGTAATGGGAAGTAGGTAGACCGGCCGTCAAAGTAGAAAGAAATTAAAAAAAAACTGAAAACATGAAGTAGTTGTAAATGAAATTTTACAAGATTTCAATTAATACAAAGTGTTTGATCGAATTTTCTAACATATTTGTTGCAAATCAGGAAAATGTTCGATTATTTTCGTGATCGTAGTTGGATGTATCAACCCCGTACCGGTAAGAAATGGTCGATAAAGGAACATTTTTGTAACGGTGTCCAAGAATATTTTAGACTCGCTAAATCTAATAATCGGAGTAACCTAGACATACGATGTCCGTGTAGTAAGTGCAAACATTTGAGGCATTGGAAGCCAGATGTAGTAGAAATACATTTGTATAAATTTGGTTTTGTGTTGAATTATTACTTATGGGATCGTCATGGAGAGCTTGTTCAACCTACGTCTAACCCTGTAGTGGTAGAGGACGATAGTACAATGATGAACGATAATACAACGACGAATCCGATAGAAAATATGGTGCAAGATGCAGCACGATCAATGTTTCCCACCATTCATCAAGGTGACGATGAGAATGAAAATGCTGAAGAACCAACGGAGGAAGCAAATTTTTTTAATGATTTATTGAATTCTGCTAAGATGCCATTGTGAGAAGGGTGTACAAGCGGAACCGAATTATCTGTAATCGCTGAATTCATCACTATGAAATCAAATTTCAATCTTACAGAAGCTGCATTTACAACAGTTGTCAGATAGACGCCGCTCAAGGAGTTCATCTCAGCCGACTCCTTCACCATCTCCTGCGCCAGGTGTAGGTCCTAGTAGCTCTGAGCCAGATCTGCAGCGATGTGCAGAGGTTATTCCGAAGAGTGCTGGGTAAGTATCTAATTTATTTCAGTTTAAATTAGTTAAAAATATATGGTTTATCTATGTAAACATGTACACAGCACCGGGTTTGAAATCGAGCCAGCGGATTTCATTTTAAAAGTGTCGAAGCAGTCGTACACGAGTAGGATGTCTAGGACTTGGCCTCATTGGGATAGTATCCCACCCCACATCAAGAACGCCATTCTAGCCGATTTGCTGGTAAGTATTTATTTATTTTATTATTGGAAATTCATATATACTATAAATAATTCAAAATAAATTTAATTTGCAGGCGGTTGTCAGTGTAGAGGAGCAGGACATGCAGGTTTTTTTGACACACTGGAATATTAAAATGCGAAAGAATTACCGAGAAACAATTTCCAGGGCGAAGACATCACGGAAGAAGCCTAAATGGATGGCTGACGATGTTTGGGCTGGATTTCTAGCATATTGGGATACTGAAGCAGCGAAAGTAAGATATAATGAAAATAATCACATTTATGTTGATTGCATTCTTTTATTTAATAATGTATCAAATTTAATAGGAAGTAGCACAAAGGAATAAAGAAAATAGAGCTAAGAATCCTGGTTTACATCGCGGTGGCTCAAAATCATTCCAGCAGCATAGGAGAGAATTGGTATAAATTTGAAATAGTTTTTAGCATATGTTCACGTAAAAATTGAGTGCATATCATTCATTTTTATTTTTAGTAATTTTATTACTGTATATATACTCAGGTGACAAAGTATAGAAGGGAGCCTACGATGACAGAGGTTTTCATGCATACTCATGCGGTGGAGCATACTGATGACGAAGGGAACGTATATGATTGGGTGGACGACAAGGCTGCGGGCGTAATGGTAAATATACTTATTAATAATTAAAATATTTCATATTCGTTCATATCACATTATATTATCAAATTGTATGGCATTTGTATTGAAATTATATTGGTATTGTAGGAGAGATATGATGCAGAGTCAGCTAGAGTGACTCAGGCCAGTGGACGAGATGAGCTTTCGGTTGCAGAGTGCGATCATATTTGGGATGCTATTATTAAGCCGCCTACTCGTAATAGGCGATACGGCTTCGGCAATCAGGAGGTACCTTTTTTAATTTAAGTTTACATTTAAAGTGTATTCAATAAACATGCATTCTTTTACCTTCTTTTTATATTAACATGTTAAATTGACCTTATAAATATAGAAGCTTCAAATTGACATGTGTATTGATCTTCAAAGTCCATGTATATATTACAAGTCCATTTATAAATGTGAACTTGAACTATTTCGCAGGCTATTGATTTTCAGCGAGGATATAGGAAGTCCATGGAGCAGGAGGCTATAGCTCAGTTGAAGGAGCAACTGGAAGAGATGAACGATCGGAGAAGAAGCCAGCTGGCTCAGGAGATAGACGAGCGCATTGCACGCTATTATGATGAGCATGGATCGATGCCAGACGAGGACGATGGTGGGGATGCTACAAGCGAAGAAGAAGAAGAAGATGACGAGTAGCTTGTTTGTTCTTGTGCTTGGGTATGTATATACACTTACTTTTTTATTTGCTTTATGTATGTACGATGATATTTGATGACGGTAGGGTGTGGTTTGATGTATTTTGATGTTTTGTGATGATGGGACGATGATATATGGTGACGATATTGTTTTTTGGATGTATGACGATGGTATGTTATGGTACTGTGATGAATTTAGTAATGTTTTGGATATATTGTGTGTTGTAGTTATATTTATGAGTGCGTATTGATGAATTTGGAATGATATTGATGGATTGGTTTTGATGTGGAGGCTTATTGGAAAGGTACGGCTAGTGACGGCTGGCGACGGATGTTTGGTCATTTTTTTACGTCGGCTAGTGACGGCAAACAACGCATTAGAGCGACAGATAGCGACGGCTTGTTGGACACCATTAGCAACGACTTTTGCAACGGCTTCCCGGCAAAAAAACCACCTGCCCTCTCATGATGCCACGTGGCAAGTATCTGTTGCAAGCCGTTGCTAAACGAGTGACGGTGCCGTCGCTTTTTCTGTCACTTTTTTCCCTCGCGACGACATTTATAGCGACGGCTTGCATCGGCCGCCAACGGCTATTTGCCGTCGCTATTCAATGTTCATCTTGTAGTGTTCCCATCTGCTTTTCTTCCGTTCAACATGTTCTCTCTCCTTCTGCCAAACTCAGTGGATTTCGGATTGAAATCAATTCTTCCTCTCAATATTTTTCTCTCTTTCCACCCAACCTGATAACAGATGCATGCAAACTACGTTGATTTATTTCTGTCGCTTTCATATTGGGGGTCTAAGGAGTCAATTTGAGGAAAAAAATAAGCTAGGGTTTACAGTGTCAATTATGACGAACTGGCAGTTAGGTAAACCCCATCCTACTCTTATGCGCCTAATTTTTCTTTTAATTTATTTTACCCATAATTTATAATTCCTATTTGAAATTAAGCAGGTACCTTCAAGCCACGCTGATTTATTTATGTCTTTCCAAATTGGAGTTTTATGATGTCATTTTGGAGAAAGCATAAGCCACATTTATGGCATCAATTATGGAGAAATGCCAATTAGGTGCATTACATCCTACTCTATTTTTTCTTACGAGCGTAACGGCACGCGCTCCGCGCGTGGGTTACTAATTCTCAAATATTTTATATTTTTATAGGCAAGTACAAATATTGCATAATTTATAAACTGTCAATGCAAGAAAAAGAAATAAAAATATTAAATATAAACAAATTCTAAAGTAATGGCTACAAAATATTATTCAATTATTTTATCTTTCAGGAGATATTAAACATTTCTGCTCTTATTTCTGTGTTTTAAATTTCTCTATCTTTTATGATGTTCAAAAGTTTGTGTAATCGCTAATATACATGTAAACAAATGACACTTAAGCACCATTGGGACAATAAATATTTTCCGCTAGCAAATATGGCCTTATTGTAACCATGTTTCCTTGTAACATTACATGGAAAGATTATATCATCCAGTGTATGCTATGTTCCTTCATTGTCATCGATGGTTGTGTAAACTGTATCATCAGGCACATTAACATTTGAATATGCATGGGCCTCATCTGTTTTATCTTCTTGAGTAGGTTCATCAGCATTTAGATACATTGGAATGGCTTGCTTCCTCATCCTGAGGTATATAGAATGAGTTTTGTAGAGATAATGAATACTATAGTAAAATGCATTATTGATAAACATTAAAAATCTAGCAGCATAATTTTTCTAAAAACTTGCCAAAGACAAAATTAAGTCCTTACCTAATGTCTGCCCTACAAAATTCACTAAACATATCACAGTTAAAAAAAAGTGAAGCGGTAAATAATTAAAACCTACCACCAAACCGGTCGGTCTTTAAAACAGGTGATGATGAAAGCATGTAGATTTATGGAGTATAAAATAAGGTTTTGAAATATTGCAGAATATATATCTTTAAAGTGGAGTTTACCTAAAGCCAAATACTTCTGCAGAGTAGCTGAAAGAGGAAGGAAAAAAGAGAGAGAAGTAGAGAAGTTGATATGTGGGATTGAGGAATAAAAGTAGGTATGTGCATTTATAAATGAAATATTGCGGGATTCTAGCAGTTGTATTGACCAAGGAAATATAATGATTCAATATTCAAGGAGGAAACATATATATCAGCGCATATAATTAAGTAAAGATGGTGTCATCTTTTGTGATAATAAAAGATATAATATATTATTTTCCCGAAATAAGTATAATATAAATTATAATAGATGCTCATGCGTGAAAATTGGTATGATATAATGTATTATGATCCAGTATTCAAGGAGGAAATATATATATATATATATATATATATATATATATATATATATATATCAACGCAGATAATTAAATAAAGGTGATGACATATTTTGTAATAATAAAAGATATAATGTATTATTTTCCCGAAATCTTTATTAATAATTCTCTTGGAAGCGCAAAGTTTTGGTCCAACCATGAACTTCCCAAAATGCCCTTATGTATGAATCTTCTTTATTAATAATTCTCTTGGAAGTGCAAAGTTTTGGTCCGACCATGAACTTCCCAAAATGCCCTTATGTATGAATTTTAAAATATAATAAATTGTTATTTAACCTAATCTCCCCAAAAAATTAGACATTTAATGTCATTTATATTAGGATGTAATAAACTTTTTCAACAAATCCAAATTACCCCGCTAATATCGCTCAAAAAGAGGATTTGTAAATAGGATTTGGTCTGACCATGAACTTCCCAAAATGCCCTTAGGTATGAATTTTAAAATATACTAAATTGTTATTTAACCTAATCTCCCCAATAAATTAGACATTTAATGTCATTTATATTAGGATGTAATAAACTTTTTCAACAAATTCAAATTACCTTGGGAAGTTTATGGTCCAACCATAACTTTGCGCTTCCAAGAGAATTATTAATAAAGATAAAGATATTCTATCTACTATTAAGTTTTGATAATACATATAGGGAAGCGGTTAAAATTTGTAATGAAATCCTATTTACAAATCCTCTTTTTGAGCGATATTAGCGGGAATGCCCTTATGTATGAATTTTAAAAGGGGAAATATTTTTTAAGGACAAATTAGTGTAATATTTTATCCATAAGGACACCACTATTATATTTTATCCTAAAGGACAACATTTAGCCCAGCCCAAAGAAACCACCGTGCGCTGCTTTCTTCTTCTCCCTCTCTCACGTCTTTGTCGATTTCATCGTTTATCACGAAATCACCAAATTCACGAAATCATAAATCGATTAAATCACAAATATGATAATACATTAGAATCGAAATTCGAATTCAAAGACAAAATTCACGAATCAAAATCACCACCATAAATCAGCCGAAATAAAAACCCTAAAAAAAAAAATAGATCGAACATCAAAAATCCGTTCGAAATGACGATTGAATGGAATAAAAATATTTTTCAAACGATGGAAAACACAATTGAAGAAGTCGAAATTGTTGAAACAATTTTTTCGTGATTAGAAATGTTTTTTTTTTATCGTTAATAGTATAGCAGTTCGTAGGTATCATTTTTGTATTTTTGTAGTTATCATTTTTTTTTTTTTAACTGTAAAGCATAGCAGCAGTTTTTAGTTATCATTTTTCTATTTTTTAGTTATCATTTTTCATGTTTTAACTTTAAGAACATAGCAGCAGTTTTTAGTTATCATTTTTCTATTTATGTAGTTATCATTTTTACCGTTTTAACTGTGTTATATATTTTTTTCATGAAATTTTGTTGTTGTGTTAATTTTGAAGTTATATTGTTGTATCAGCTAAGAAACTAAGTCGAACTTATTTCAATTTAATCAATCAAACTGTGATATTTTTTTTCATTATTTTATCTTCAAAAGCATTGCAGCAGTATTTAGTTATCATTTTCCTACTATTTTAGGTATCATTTTTACTGTTTTAGCTATGTTATGTGTTGTTTTCATGTGTTTTTATTGCTGTGTTAATTTTGAAACTGTTTTTTTGCATCAACTTTGTCACTCAGTCGAACATATTCTATTTTATTCAATCAAACTGTGATGTAAACAATTTTTGCATCAATTATAATTAATGTTGTGTATAAAAAAAAATCAATTACCAAAGCAAACAACACAAATCTACCTAAAAGCTGCTATGATGTAAATTCAACTAGAAATATATAAAACTGATAACTAAAAAAATATAAAAATGATACCTAAAAACTGCTACGATGTAAATTCAACTAGTAAATATAAAAATGATAACTAAAAAAATAAAAAAATGATACCTTAAAACTGCTTTACTATTTTAACAACAAAATGTAATACAGAAAATGTTCAAATCACAATTTAATTGTTTAAAATGAAATAAATTTGTTTGAGTAGCAAAACTGATGCATCAGTACAAGAATAAAAGTAAAATAGTACCAAAATTTGATGTAAACATTTTTTCCATTACTTTTACTTCAAAACATTGAATCAGGTTTTAGGTATAAGTTTCCTATTTTCTTACGTATCAGTTTTACTATTTTAACTATGTTAATTGTTTTGATATGTGATTTTTTATTCTGTTATCAGTTTTATAAGTTGGTAGGGCTAAGCTAAAGTTTTTCTCATATTCACAGTTCATGGATATCAGTTTTTTAATATTGTAGATAAAAAAAAGATGCATATAAACATAACACAGAAATTACACTAAAAATGATACCTTAAAAAATATAAAAAATATACCTTAAAACTGCCATGATGTTTAACATAACACATAAAATAGAGTAAAAATGATACCTTAAAAAATATAAAAATGATACCTTAAAACTGCAGTAATGTTTAACATAACAGAGCAGTTCCACTAAAAATGATAACCAGAAAAATAGAAAAATGATAACTAAAAACTGCTGCTATGTTTTTAAAGATAGAACAGGAAAAATGATAACTAAAAAAATAGAAAAATGATAACTAAAAACTGCTGCTACGTTGTAAAGTTAAAAACAAGAAAAATGATAACTAAAAAAATACAAAAATGATAACCACGCGCTGAAAGGTTAAACATCAAAATTGCCGAACGAGAAAAAAATCACGAATCACCTTTCGAAATAACCTTAAAACTAATCGGTAGAAATCATCATTAAAGTATAATGATTATAGCAACAAATAAAAATCCATTCGAGGTTGATTTTTGAAATCGATTTCGTGCCCTAATTTTTGTTGTTTCGATTTTGATTTGATTGATATTAAAAATGATTTCAGCAAAAATGATTTCGTGATAGAAAATCGTTCGGGATGATGAACGACGAGGTGATGAACGGGATAATTAGCGACGAAATGATGGATGACGATGCTGTTGATTTTTTCCACGAGAGAGAATGGAGGAAGAAGATGGAATTCACGGTCGCGAGAGAGAATTGAGGAAGATGACGTATTTCACGGCCGAAATACTTCTGATTAAAAAATATACAGCATATTGTCCTTTAGGATAAAATTTTGATGGGTTGTCCTTATGGTTAAAAAAGCCCTAAGTTTTGTCCTTGTCAGTAGTTTCCTGATTTTAAAATATACTAAATTGTTATTTAACCCAATCTCCCCAATAAATTAGACATTTAATGTCATTTATATTAGGATGTAATAAACTTTTTCAATAAATTCAAATTACCCTGCTAATATCGCTCAAAAAGAGGATTTGTAAATAGGATTTCATTACAAATTTTAACCGCTTCCCTATATGTATTATCAAAATTTAATAGTAGATAAAATATTTAAAAAAATTAAAATCCTAAAAGTTTCATTTGAAATTTTCGACCATAAATTGTAGTTGCAAAATAATTGATTATTTGATTGATTGATTAATTAATATGAAATTAGTAACTTAAATTAATTATAATTAAAATTGAAAATAAAGTTTATTGGAAACAAAGTGTATGTCTATACATATAATATGTATTTATATCATTATCTTTGTTAATAATTCTCTTTGAAGCGCAAAGTTTTGGTTCGACTATGAACTTCCCAAAATCCCTTATGTATGAATTTTAAAATATTCTAAATTGTTATTTAACATAATCTCCCTAATAAATAAGACGTTCAATGTCATTTAAATTAGGATATAATAAACTTTTTCAACAAATTCAAATTACCCCGCTAATATCGCTCAAAAAGTGGATCTGTAAATAGGCTTTTATTACAAATTTTAACCACTTCTCTATATATATTACCAAAACTTAACATTAGATAGAATATTTAAAAAATTAAAATCCTAAAAGTTTGTTCGTTTGATATTTTCAACCATAAATTATAGTCGTAAAACAATTGATTATTTGATTGATTGATTAATTAATATGAAATTAGTAACTTAAATAAATTATAATTAAAGTTGAAAATAAAGTTTATTGGAAACAAAGTGTGTGTCTATACATATAATATATATTTGTATACGAGCGCATACATAGAAAAGGAGAAAAATAATGAAATATTTAATAACAATTAATGTACGTTGCAATTTTAATTAACGTTTGTTAACAAAGAAATTAATGCACGTTAATTAGTAAATATTGTATGGTTAGTCATTTATTTTAGTTCTTTCTTATTGTTTAGTTGTTAAACTTTGGGAATGTTTCAAGGCTTTAGGCTCCTCAGTTTTAATTTTCTCGGCGGTTTGTAATTTGCGAGTTTCGATGATGCATAGGGTTTGTAAATAGGAATAGGAAGCATTATGATTTGAAGTTCTTCTCCACTTCGACCTTTCTAGGCATATTTACCAGTTTATACAATTTTATATATTAACCACCTCTACCACATCTATAAATTGTAAGTTTATTCTTTACTCTATGCAATGTTATTTTTTTAGCATATCTTTACTCTAAAAAATTGTTTTTTTTAGCATACTAGAAAGAACATATCGTGCCATAGTCACACGCGAAGCGCGTGCCATGACCACGCGCGAAGCGCGTGCCTATACGTCTCGTAAGTAAAATATAAATTCTAATTTCATGTAAATGACGTGGGGACATTTAATAATATAAATTTTAATTTCATGTAAATGACGTGACAACATTTAATAATGATAAGATGTATAATATAAAGGGATCAATGGATATTTCCAGCATTCTATATTTGTTCAAATGAAGCCTTGAATGTTTCACAATAACAAAAGAAAATTCTAGTACCTATGTGTAGATGAGCATGCGTGAAAGTTGTTATGATTTTGGCGTGGTTTCTATGTTTAAGAAGATCTATTTATTTGAATTGTTATTCAATGCGCCAATGTTAATATTTTGGATCTAATTTATTTAGGTGCTAAAAGATTCCTTTTATATACTTGAATTTCCCTTTAATGCGTGGATGGAACTTTTTGTGGATTTATTAAGATCTGTTCAAATTGATTAAAGGGCATTTTCGGTAGTTTGCGTGTACACCAAAAAAGTGTGACACCAAACCTATTCCAACTATTATTAAAGAAAGATATGTTCAAATTAATTAAAAGGTATAATATATTATGATCCAGTATTCAAGGAGGAAATATATATATATCAACGCAGATAATTAAATAAAGGTGATGACATATTTTGTAATAGTAAAAGATATAATGTATTATTTTCCCGAAATAAGTATAATATGAATTCTAATTTCATGTAAATGACGTGGGGACATTTAATAATATAAATTTTAATTTCATGTAAATGACGTGACAACATTTAATAATGATAAGACATATAATATAAGGGATCCATGGATATTTCCAGCATTCTATATTTGTTCAAATGAAGCCTTGAATGTTTCACAATAACAAAAGAAAATTCTAGTACCTATGTGTAGATGAGCATGCGTGAAAGTTGCTATGATTTTGGCGTGGTTTCTATGTTTAAGAAGATCTATTTATTTGAATTGTTATACTATGCGCCAATGCTAATATTTTGGATCTAATTTATTTAGGTGCTAAAAGATTCCTTTTATATACTTGAATTCCCCTTTAATGCGTGGATGGAACTTTTTGTGGATTTATTAAGATTTGTTCAAATTGATTAAAGGGCATTTTCGGTAGTTTGCGTGTACACCAAAAAAGTGTGACACCAAACCTATTCCAACTATTATTAAAGAAAGATATGTTCAAATTGTTTAAAAGGTATAATATATTATGATCCAGTATTCAAGGAGGATATATATATATATATATGTATATATCAACGCAGATAATTAAATAAAAGTGATGACATATTTTGTAATAATAAAAGATATAATGTATTATTTTCCCGAAATAAGTATAATATAAATTCTAATTTCATGTAAATGACGTGGGGACATTTAATAATATAAATTTTAATTTCATGTAAATGACGTGACAACATTTAATAATGATAAGATGTATAATATAAAGGGATCCATGGATATTTCCAGCATTCTTATTTGTTCAAATGAAGCCTTGAATGTTTCACAATAACTAAAGAAAATTCTAGTACTTATGTGTAGATGAGCATGTGTAAAAGTTGCTATGATTTTGGCGTGGTTTCTATGTTTAAGAAGATCTATTTATTTGAATTATTATACCATGCGCCAATACTAATATTTTGGATCTAATTTATTTAGGTGCTAAAAGATTCTTTTTATATACTTGAATTGCCCTTTAATGCGTGGATGGAACTTTTTGTGGATTTATTAAGATCTGTCCAAATTGATTAAAGGGCATTTTTGGTAGTTCGCATGTACACCAAAAAAGTGCGACACCAAACCTATTCCAACTATTATTAAAGAAAGATATGTTCAAATTGATTAAAAGGTATAATATATTATGATCCAGTATTCAAGGAGGAAATATATATATCAACGCAGATAATTAAATAAAGGTGATGACATATTTTGTAATAATAGAAGATATAATGTATTATTTTCCCGAAATAAGTATAATATAAATTCTAATTTCATGTAAATGACGTGGGGACATTTAATAATATAAATTTTAATTTCATGTAAATGACGTGACAACATTTAATAATGATAAGATGTATAATATAAAGGGATCCATGGATATTTCTAGCATTGTATATTTGTTCAAATGAAGCCTTGAATGTTTCACAATAACAAAAGAAAATTCTAGTACCTATGTGTAGATGAGCATGCGTGAAAGTTGCTATGATTTTGGCGTGGTTTCTATGTTTAAGAAGATCTATTTATTTGAATTGTTATACCATGCGCCAATGCTAATATTTTGGATCTAATTTATTTAGGTGCTAAAAGATTCCTTTTATATACTTGAATTGCCCTTTAATGCGTGGATGGAACTTTTTATGGATTTACTAAGATCTGTTCAAATTGATTAAAGGGCATTTTTGGTAGTTTGCGTGTACACCAAAAAAGTGTGACACCAAACCTATTCCAATTAAAAAAAGATATTTTGTAATAATAAAAGATATAATGTGTTATTTTCCCGAAATAAGTATAATATAAATTCTAATTTCATGTAAATGATGTGGGGACATTTAATAATATAAATTTTAATTTCATGTAAATGACGTGACAACATTTAATAATGATAAGATGTATAATATAAAGGGATCCATGGATATTTCCAGCATTCTATATTTGTTCAAATGAAGCCTTGAATGTTTCACAATAACAAAAGAAAATTCTAGTACCTATGTGTAGATGAGCATGCGTGAAAGTTGCTATGATTTTGGCGTGGTTTCTATGTTTAAGAAGATCTATTTATTTGAATTGTTATACCATGCGCCAATGCTAATATTTTGGATCTAATTTATTTAGGTGTTAAAAGATTCCTTTTATATACTTGAATTGCCCTTTAATGCGTGGATGGAACTTTTTGTGGATTTATTAAGATTTGTTCAAATTGATTAAAGGGCATTTTCGGTAGTTTGCGTGTACACCAAAAAAGTGTGACACCAAACCTATTCCAACTATTATTAAAGATAAATTCTAATTTCATGTAAATGATGTGGGGACATTTAATAATATAAATTTTAATTTCATGTAAATGACGTGACAACATTTAATAATGATAAGATGTATAATATAAAGGGATCCATGGATATTTCCAGCATTCTATATTTGTTCAAATGAAGCCCTGAATGTTTCACAATAACAAAAGAAAATTCTAGTGCCTATGTGTAGATGAGCATGCGTGAAAGTTGCTATGATTTTGGCGTGGTTTCTATGTTTAAGAAGATCTATTTATTTGAATTGTTATACCATGCGCCAATGCTAATATTTTGGATCTAATTTATTTAGGTGCTAAAAGATTCCTTTTATATACTTGAATTGCCCTTTAATGCGTGGATGGAACTTTTTGTGGATTTATTAAGATCTGTTCAAATTGATTAAAGGGCATTTTCAGTAGTTTGCGTGTACACCAAAAAAGTGTAACACCAAACCTATTCCAACTATTATTAAAGACTATTCCAACTATTATTAAAGATAAAGATAAAGATAATTAATTTCAGTCATTGTTTACCAATGGAGAAAACGTTGTTTGTTGCCTTTTTTTCAAATCTATTTACTACATACCTAAATGGCTCCAATTTGTTTTATCAATTTTCTTTGTATAATTACGATTTACATATTTTAGTTCTAGGTTGTTTTTATCATTTTTAATGATTTAGTTGAACTTTAGGTTCATAGATGGTCATGTGCTTTAACACTTTTTATATCATGTTTCAAATTGCTAAAACAGAAAATTTGACCTTATATACTAATTGGGTAAAATAAAATAGCTAATTAGCAAAGATAAATTGGTTCTCTAAGTCTTCGTATGTTTTTTAATTTTGTTGTCATAATCTCTCCCTTTTAACAACAGTCCAGTTCTGTCTGTGAAGTCACAATGGATTAGACTTAAAAACAAGAATCTTGAATTACTTCTATAGTAGAACAACATGGCTTTGTACATCATGTTTATTTTGTGATAAATTAATTGAAACAATCTCAAAATTTGCAGGATACCATATATGAATGGAAAATGAAAAGCCTTCACAAATGACGAAATCAATTATCAGTGCGACTACATCAACAAAAAGATCGACTGCTCAATGTCATGCTGAGGCCTTTAATGGTATGTTAAAAGTCATTTTTGCTATTGTTCTCACAATTTTTATATATGAAATTTTCATATGATGCAGTAAATATCATTGCTTTAGTGTCAAACCTATATAATTGGCCTTTTTAAATTTAATCGCTTGATTATTAGACCTACATAAGTCAGCATTTGAGAAAGGTTGGCATTATTTCTTTTTTGGTTGATACAATTACTATATGTTCTACCTATTGATGAGTTTATTAGCATCGTATATTGGCTCTAAATATATAATCAACATTTTTAATTAAAATATCACCATCATTTCAGTTTTTGCAAGCTGTTTTAATAATAAACAAAACATGTATATGAAGTAATGGGCTTATTCACTAACGTACTTTCCATATTTATGTATAGATAGTGAATTTCAACACCATTAACTGTTATGTACAACAAGTAAATAAACCTTTGATTATTTTATGAAACAACTTAGCTTATTATCAGCACTTTATAAAAAGGATGTTTGACCTTACAGTACACTTTTCTTAAGCAAATTGGACATAGAATCTACACACGTTTGTGCATGACCACACAGGGATATATGTATATTTGTGGTTGTGTATGTATGAATGTATATACATGCATACATTGTGGTGATATGACTTTCAGCAATATGTTAAAGATGTTTCCACCGTTACCTTATTGTTTCTCAATTCTCACACTGTTCTTTTGTCAGTTGAATTTTCAGTGTGTTGTTTAAATTCTTTGCCAATAGTTTTTAGTTTCCATATTTTATATAAGTCACTGAACAAATTTCCTTTTGTGCACTTCCCTTTTATGCCTTTCCAATTTTAAACATATACTGAACAAATTTCCTTGATTTATACTTACCATAACATATATTTATTATTTTTTGGCTTAGATCACTAAAAAGACAATTGATAATAGAAACACATATCAATTTTTTAAATCATCATCGTCTCATGTACTGGAAAAAAAAAAAATTGGTGCTTACGATACTAATTTTAGCAATGAACTTGCATCGCTATATACATCTGTAACTATTTTTGTCACGATGCCATGCTTTTAACAACAATCTACATCATGTTTTTTTCAATTACAGGAGGATCAGAAAATAATTCTCGCTGGGTTTCTCTTGATATTAAAATAAATTATATTACAAAGGCAAGTTATCGATGAAGATCCTACTAGCCTCTTTATTTAGGGCAAAGCTGCTTGAGACATGCTATTACAAAGGTAAATATTACATACATTTCTTTCCATACCTAACTTCACCATTACAAATACTTTTAACTTACAATCATACTCAGGTAGGTAATGATATGTCAGTGATTGTTTTTGCTTTTGTACTCATTGTATAATTAATCACACATTTTACTATCTTGATTTTCGTTTCTATAAATCATCCTTTTTATACTTCTATTAGTTCTATATTAGTTACCACTGTCTAAATCTAATACCTGACTTTCAGTTCATAAATGGAATCTGTAGACATCGTAGCATCTTTTGCTCAATGGGTTTATAATAATTCTCAAAATTTTATATTTTTTTAATGCTAATAATTTACATTTTGTTTTTGATGCTGTATTTCAAGCTTTAGTATAAATTTTTTTTGCTTTCTCTATTGCATCGCTATTCTTTTCTATTGTGAAATTATATCTACAATAAGGAATTTCCAATTTGCGTATTCTGTATGTGATAAACGGAAGGAAATGCAACTTCTATTTTGTAGAAGATGTGCTGAATATATAGTAATCTACTTCATGTTTGTATATTTTTTGGTCTGCTCAACTTCCACTATGAATTCTCCCTTTTTAGTCAGACTATACCTCTGTTCATTATTTATTTTTTCCTTACCTGATGGTTTTAACGTTTGGTTGCATTTCATCATTTGATTTTATTGCCTTAACTTAAAATAGCTACACTTCTTCATCTCGCAAGCAACCTACCATAAGAACTCCAATTTTCTCTTCTGCATTTCGCCTTCATGATTCAAGCCAGATTACATTGCTTTTTTCAAAGATCTAATTCATGTTTGTAAGTATTTTAGTCTGCTCGATTTCCATCTCTGTTCATTGATCTTTTTTCCCTGCCTGATGGTTTTAACATTTGGTTGAATTGCATTATTTGGTTTTACTGCATTAATTTCAAATTTTATTCCATTCAGCCAAGAGGGAACTGATTTTCTTGAGCTGTTGTGCACTTTTATGTTGTATTTTAAACCTGTATAACATTTGCTTTTTTTAGTCTGAATGATGATTTAACATGGAAAATAATTGTAAAAGTAAAAGACATGAGAAAATTTGAAATAACATGGAAGGTAATTTATTTGTAACTTTATCACATACTCGCATGTTGGCTATTACTTATTTCTCAATGCAAAAAATTGCAGGAAATAATCCTATTACCCTTTATGATACATTTTTAACACGGAAAGATTAGTTGCTTACTTTTGCGATAAATATTCACAATTTATATTATTTGTTTGAAAACTGATGAATGTTAACTTCTTGCACTACCTGATTTACTTTTATTTCTAACTTTTCTCATCATGTATTCATAGTGGTATAAGTTATCTTGATTTATTTTATTGCTGTTTAAACTCATAGTGTACTGCTCAGAACAGAGCATATATTTCATGGTGGCATAAGTTATCCTGATTTGTTTTACTACTGTTTAAACTCATAGTGTACTGCTAAAAATAACATGCACCAAAACTATGTTTGAATTAGTCATGAGGCTCATGGCCAAAAGAAAAAATGTTGTTTTTACTGATACTATTGTGATTACTTTAGAAATAAAATATTACTCAAAATCATGCAATTTAAATAAAACTATATTTTCATACAAATAACTATATGTTTAGTAAAGGATGTTAAGCAATATTTATGGATATACACTTTTAGTTAATGGAAGTTTGTTCTGTTTTTTATATATGCAGGCAATAATATATGCAATGCATTTTAACTGTAGAGCATTAATGTTAAAATGTTGCATTTACAGTGGTCGCATTATTAATCTTTTTATACAGTTAAAATTTTACAGAACAGCACATCCATACCCACTTCCTGATCCAGCTCTGTAGCATGTCTGTGATCTGATTCTTAACCAACCTATGAAAAGCTAATCGTTTTGCATTGTCTTGAATGAAGTGTTTGAGTTCAGATTGTCATATATTGATATTATGTTGTTCTACAGCAGGTTGTGAGGAATGCATAACTGTAAAATAATAAAATAGTGCAGCAAATGGAACGGTTTACCATGAGTTAATGCAGCTTTCGACAAATTTATACCCAATAAAGAGGAGCTGATTTATTCTCACTAGCTTATAGTAGAGGTGCAAGTTTTTAATTTGTACAAATTTAATGTGGTGTCATAATTTCAAATAAAGCATGAATTTGCCTTTTTATTACCTGCATATCCACGTCTAACAGCAGTTCCTCCCCCATGTTCGACTAACCGCCTCATAATTCTCCAACCCTTACCATTCCCCTACTGGGAAAGTCATCCACTAACTTGCTTCTCCTTTACCTTCAGTAAAATATCCAACCTATCTCCATACATCAATCTTTGACCCATATATTTTCGATGTTCATTCCGTTAACATGACTGAAAAGAAACTATCTGGCCCTTTCCCTTTCGACTTCGCCGAGGACTTTTTGCAACTATCTCCATCCATAGCCGATGCCTTAACCGCCTTCATTACCTGATTTGAATTGACGTTTCTCTGATTTCAACGATGATGTTTTGGATACCTCGATCCATAGCACTCGCCATAACTGAAGTAATATTTGTTAGTACTTTTGTAATTACATAATTGTATTACAAACAGACAGCAACTACAATCAACGTTAATCAATTATGCCACAATTGTCACGTCAAACTGTGTGTACAGTAATCACAGAAAGCGTAACCGATTTGTGCACAAGACTGAAGATAAACAGAAAGTATTCTGTTTCAGAAATGTCCGAGTCCAGAAGTTTTCTGTTTCCTTGAAACAATATTGCCGTCGTATGCACCAATCGGCGTTGTTGCAATTTGTTTCCCAGTATAAAACGGACCAACTCCGTTGCGTAGTGCCAGCAAACGGAGCTCTGACGAACTGAAGTTGATTATAGAAACCAGATCAGAGGATTACTTTGAAGAACAAGTTGAAGTAATGCAAGCAGAAAAAAGTGAATTCTGTCTTGTTTTGGGCAGTGTTTATATAGGCAAGGAGGAGTGCCTGTTCACATGCATTAGTAACCGTCAGAATAGGAAAGGTTGCGACCCTTTAACCGCCCGGTTATTAATATGCATCTGTTGAGAATTCAAATGGTTGTCTTTATTCAGCTAACAGACATTCCTTTCGAATTCTGGACTGAACAGACACACCTTTAAAATTCTGAGAAAAAATATTCTCATGTCAGTGCACTAGCCCAATCAGCAACCGTCCAATCAAGAGACCCCAAGAGCCCCAAGGCCCAAGGCCCTTATCTTTGACATTTTAATGTAAGCCCACATCCTCATTATCATCTCTCTCCTTTCTATTTTACATAAGCCTATTTGGCTTCTAATATATTAGGAGAGATTGTGCTGATATTTCTATGATGTGTGACTTTAAATGTTGCTATCTCTTCTTCTTCTTACTTTCCCCTTTCTTTGCTCATTCATTTCCAACAATCCCCCACATGAATGAGCAGTTGATCTTAGTTTCACGAATCATTTATCGCATCGGTTAAAGTAGCACATGGGCCTTGAACTTTCCTAGTGATTACCTATTTGAGTCACAGGCGAATCAGTAGACATAGACTGTCCTTGAACTGTAAGCCTTTTGTGTAATTCCAAAGTAGATAACACGCGATAAATGTTTCTTATAACCCTTCATTCCCTGTATGTGTTCGTTTTTGCCTTGAACACCTGCTTGGTCTCATAAGTGCTTAGAGAATTTGGCTTCATAATTCTCTTTGAAGCGGCGCCTTCGCACTTACGTAGGTGATTCTGTAAAGGGCATTCCTCAAATACATACATCATTAAAAGTACTTATCCTTATTCAACATATAATGCACTGACTTATCATAGGAATGGTTTGTGTGTAACAGTGCCATCAAGTTTCTCTTAAACTTTGTTGTCCCTTTGAACCTAGATCTTTGGATCTCCAGTCAACTAGGTGGGGTTTCCATTTTAGAAAAACCTTTAGTCTGTAGGCCTTAGCCCCATTCCCTTCGATAAGGTTTGAACTTTCTCTCTTGGCAAGCCTTTTGTAAGTGGATCCGCTAAGTTATCTTTAGATCGAATGTAATCTATTGCGATAACCCCATTAGAGAGAAGTTGTCTTATCGTTTTATGTCTACGACGAATATGCCTAGATTTACCATTGTATAGTGTACTATTAGCCCTTCCAATAGCTGATTGACTATCACAATGTATACATATTGGAGGCATAGGTTTGCTCCAATTAGGAATGTCTTCCAAGAAGCTTCGAATCCATTCTGCTTCTTCTGCAGTCTTATCTAGTGCAATAAACTCTGATTCCATCGTAGATCTAGCTATACAAGTCTGTTTGGATGATTTCCATGAAATTGCTCCATTTCCTAATGTGAACACGTATCCACTTGTAGACTTTATATCATTTGATCCAGTGATCCAATTTGCATCACTGTATCCTTCCACTATTGAAGGATAGTTTGTATAGTATAGACCATAACTCTGTGTATACTTTAGATATCCTAGAACTCTGATTATCGCTTTCCAATGATGTTTACCGGGATTGCTGGTAAATCTACTTAGTTTGCTTACAACATTAGCGATATCAGGCCTAGTACAGTTCATAACATACATGATACTTCCTAGTATACGAGAGTACTCCAATTGGTAAATACCATCACCAGTGTTCTTTACCCAATTTTGGTTCATATCTACTGGTGATTTTGCAATAGTTACATTATATTGCTTGAATTTCTCAAGTATTTTGGTGATGTAATGCGATTGGGATAATGCATATTCCTGTGGTGTTCTCAGAATTTTTACACCCAATATCACATCAGCCAGTCCTAGGTATTTCATATCAAATCTAGAGGATAACATATCCTTCGTAGATGTTATTATGGCCTTGTTATTGCCTAGGATCAATAGGTCATCAACATAAAGACAAACAATGACATATCCAATATGTGTATGTTTTATGTGCAAATATTTATCTGATTCATTTATCGTGAATCCATTTGATAACATAGTATTATCAAACTTCTCATGCCACTGTTTTGGAGCTTGCTTAAGGCCATAAAGTGATTTTACCAGTTTGCAAACTTTATGCTCATTTTCTGAGCTTAGAAATCCTTCAGGTTGTTTCATATAGATTTCCTCCTCTAGTTCACCATTCAAGAATGCAGTTTTAACATCCATTTGATGTATTTCCATATCATGTATGGATGCAATTGCAGTGAGCATTCTAATTGACGTGATCCTCGTTACAGGTGAATATGTATCGAAATAGTCCAGGTCTTCTTTTTGTCTAAATCCTTGGACTACCAAGTGAGCTTTGTACTTGTCTATTGAACCATCAGGTTTCAATTTCCTTTTAAATATCCATTTATTACCTAAGGCCTTACATCCTTGAGGTAAATCAACCAATTCCCATGTATGATTGGACATAATGGATTCAATCTCATCGTTAATTGCCTCCTTCCAATAAGGGGAATCGCTGGAAGACATAGCTTGTTTATATGTCAATGGATCATCTTCTAACATAAATGTATAGAAGTCCGATCCAAAGGTTTTTAAAGTCTTTGACCTTTTACTTTTTCTTGGTTCCTCCATTTGCTGCTCAACACTACTTTGCTGAGTGTTATTTTGTTCAATATCCTCAATAGAATAAGGAACTTCATCTTCCCTTGGTCTCTTAGGTGCATGATTTTCAGTACAATGTTTCAAGGGAAATACATGTTCGAAAAATTTAGCATTTCTCGACTCAATGATGGTATTTTCATGAATATCATCAATTTCAGATTTGTGTACCAAAAATCGATATGCAGCACTATTTTGTGCATATCCAATGAATACACAATCAATAGTTTTTGGTCCAATTTTGACCTTCTTTGGTTTTGGTACCTCTACTTTGGCAAGACACCCCCACACTTTTAGGTAATAGGATGGTGGTCTGTTTTTCCAAAGTTCATGAGGAGTTTTAGTTGTTTTCTTTCAGGGTATTTTATTTAAAATATGATTTGCCGAAAGAATAGCTTCTCCCCAAAAATTATCTGGCAAGCCAGAGCTAATCAGTAAGGCATTCATCATTTCTTTAAGAGTTCTATTTTTTCGTTCGGCTATACCGTTGGATTGAGGTGAATACGGAGCTGTAGTTTGATGTATAATTCCATGCTCAGCACAGAATTCCTCAAATGGAGACTCGTATTCTCCTCCTCTATCACTTCTTAAAGATTTAATTTTCTTGTTGAGTTGATTCTCTACTTCTGCCTAATACTGTTTAAACATTTCAAATGTTTCGTCCTTACTTCTGAGGAGATATATATGATAGTATCTGGTACAATCATCAATGAATGTAATAAAGTACCTTTTTCCACCTCTAGTTTGACACATTTTCAAATCGCATACATCGGTATGTATTAAGTCTAAAGGTTCAGTATCTCGTTCAAGATGATGAAACGAGGTTCTTGTCAATTTTGCTTCTGCACAAATTTGACATTTATAGTTTGAATCTATATTGCATTTTAGTACAAATTCTAGATTGATCAATTTTCGCAATGTATCAAAATTTACATGCCCTAATCTAGAATGCAATATGTTAGAAGATTCAACAATATAAGCAGAAGATTCACTTTCATTCATTTCAGTGTGTGGTACAATAGTGGTTACATTTGCTTTAAACAAACCATCACACACATATCCTCTTCCAACATACACTCCATTCTTGGAAAGCACAAATTTATCAGCTTCAAAGGTCAATTTGAAGCCATGCTTGCTCAGTAATGGTCCTGAAATCAGGTTCTTGCGAATTTCTGGAACATGGAGAACATCATTTAAGGTTAGTTCCTTTCCAGAAGTCAGTTTCAACACAACTTTTCCTTTGCCTTCGACCTTTGAAGTAGAAGAATTGCCCATAAAAAGTTGTTCAGCATCAGTTGCAGTTTTATAGGTTGTAAACATCCACTTGTTAGCACATATGTGTCGAGTGGCTCCAGTGTCTACAAAACATTCCTTTGAGTTACCAACAAGGTTGTATTCTGGTATTACTGCACATAAATCAAGATCAGAAATGCCTTTCGAAACATCAGCCGTATTTGCTTCTAACTTCTTCTTTTTATGTGCACGACATTCGGCTGCTTTGTGCCCCTTCTTTCCACAGTTGTGGTAAGAACCCAGAAATTTCTTTGACTTCTTAGGAGCATTCTCCCTTTTTCTTTTGTTAGTCTTGTCTGACTCAACAACATTTGCTTTGGCAGCAATATTCTGAGAAATATTTTTCTTAGAATTTCTGTTACCTTCCTCAATGCATAGCGAACTATGAGATCTTCCATTGTCATTTCCTTACGTTTACGCTTAAGGTAATTTTTGAAGTCCTTCCAAGAAGGAGGCAATTTCTCAATAGTTGCAGCAACTTGAAAAGTAGCGCTAAGAGTCATCTTTTCATCTTCTAAATGACGGATGATAAGTTGCAGTTCTTGAGCTTGACTTATCACCATCTTTGAGTCAACCATTTTGAAGTCTAGGAATTTTCCAGCAATGAATTTCTTCATGCCTGCATCTTCAGTTTTGTACTTTTTCTCCAGAGCCAACCAGAGTTGTTTGGACGTTGCAAAAGTACAGTAGACATTGTAGAGGCTATCATCCAGACCATTCAGAATATAATTTTTGCACATGAAATCTAAGTTTGTCCAGATATTGAGTGCCTCTACTTTAGTAGCGTCAGGTTCGAGTTCGTCTACCACAGGAGCCTCTTCAGTCAAAAACTTGGCAAGGCTTAATGTTGTTAAATAAAAAAACATTTTCTGTTTCCAGCGCTTGAAATTGATTCCATTGAACTTCTCTGGCCTTTCGCCATGAGACAGAGCCATTGTTGGTAGCACAGACGCTGGCTGTGCATTTTTCACCGTCTGAATCGGTGCAGAATCAGTGCTTCTGTTTTTCGTCATCTGCAACAAAAATATTGTTTCAAGATTGTTAGTACTTTTGTAATTACACAATTGTATTACAAACAGACAGCAACTACAATCAATGTTAATCAATTATGCCACAATTGTCACGTCAAACTATGTGTACAGTAATCACAGAAAGCGTAACCGATTTGTGCACAAGACTGAAGATAAACAGAAAGTATTCTGTTTCAGAAATGTCCGAGTCCAGAAGTTTTCTGTTTCCTTGAAACAATATTGTCGTCGTATACACCAATCGACGTTGTTGCAATTTGTTTCCCAGGATAAAACGGACCAACTCCGTTGCGTAGTGCCAGCAAACGGAGCTCTGACGAACTGAAGTTGATTATAGAAACCAGATCATAGGATTACTTTGAAGAAGAAGATGAAGTAATGCAAGCAGAAAAAATTGAATTCTGTACTGAACGGACACACCTTTAAAATTCCGACAAAAAATATTCTCATGTCAGTGCACTAGCCCAATCAGCAACCATCGGCCATATCCAATCAAGAGACCCCAAGAGCCCAAGGCCCAAGGCCCTTATCTTTGACATTTTAATGTATTATTATGTCATGGCCAAGCCCACATCCTCATATCATCCCTCTCCTTTCTATTTTACATAAGCCTATTTGGCTTCTAATATATTAGGAGAGATTGTGCTGATATTTCTATGATGTGGGACTTTAAATGTTGCTATCTCTTCTTCTTCCTACTTTCCCCTTTCTTTGCTCATTCATTTCCAACAATATTTTTATTTGATTTGAGCCGCTCTGCCCCATACTTCAATTTTACATGGAGAAAACTGCAAATTCATTAATCACTTCCATCCATGACAGCGGCCATAACCCAATACGGTTTTTGATTTTGAATATAGTTTTTCTTTGCAGCAATTTGGTCATTTGCAGCTACTTTAAACCACCAAAGTATACAAGTAAATGTGAAGAATTGGTCTACTGTGATTTCGGTATGTCAGAATATAGTTTTTCTTGGTACCTGATTTCTTTTCCAGATATATATTATTTCTAACCAATTTTGCTTTAATATTGTTGCAAGAACATGCAATTTCCAATGTCCAGGCTTGGACTGTTAAATTAAAATGATATGCATTAGACATAAGATGGTATTGTTAACCATTGTGCTATGTATATTTTTACGTGCACTGCCTTTATATAATACGTTAAAATCCTATTCTTTCAGTCTGTAAATGCTTCTTTTATTCCTGTCTCAATTATTTCTTTTGCAGGTTATTATAATTACTGGAATGAGTAGAGTATGCGATACAAGCATTTTGGTTCAGCTAAAGGTACATCTTTAAATTATACTGCTAATAACAGCTGCAGTTTTGAGAAATTGATTTGTAAGCCCATCATTCAGAGCAGGACAAGAAGTTTCAAATAAAGTAGGAATTTGAGATATAAAAGCATAATCTTTTAACATGCACCATTTTTTTATATAAAAACCATTATGTATTTCGTAGAATCTTTTTTTTATCTGTTCCTAAACCTAACATCATTTGTAACATACACAAATATTTAACTCTGCCATTATTAATATTTTTAGTTGATGTAGTCTCAGTCCTGAAAGAGGATAATTTATTTCTTACAAGGTAAATAGATTAACTACAAACTAATTTCCTAAGTTCGTTTTTTTTGTTTTATCGTAGAAAATGAAACTTTCAATTACAGTACCACTCATGCTTAAATATATCTACAGGCTAAATGCATATGCAACAGGAGCTTCAAAATATAATGGAGGCAACCTCCTAAAGAAGAAGAAAGAATAAAAAAACAAGCAGAAATTTGTATATCATTCACTTATGAAAGTTACAGCCGTGTACATGGGTATTTGTACAAAGATACATGGCACGTGGCAAGCACATGCGTATTAACCTATAACATTCCTTCCCCCTTATCAAAAGTTTTGTCCTCAAAACACAACTCTTTACAACTGAAACTTACAACTCTTCACCAATTCAAAATTATACACTCAACCCACTCATTCATTCAATCACAGAATCAGGATATTTTGCCTTAAAATCCACAGCAACCTCCCAAGTAGCTTCAGACTCTGGATATCCCTCCCACCGCACCAAATACTGCACTTGCACTTGATTCCTATGCTTCACCATCTTCCTATCAATGATAGCAGCTGGCCTCAACACAATATTACTATCATTACCCTTGTACATTGCTGGAATATGAGCCACATTAGGCAATGCTCCTCTCACTTTCTTTAATTGTGATACATGGAAAACTGGATGGATCTGAGCATCTTCAGCCAGCTTCAGCTTATAAGCAACTACCCCCACTTTCTCCAAAACTTGAAATGGACCAGAAAACTTAGCTCCTAGTTTTTCATTCAAAACATTTTTAACTGTCTTTTGCCTATAAGGCTGCAGCTTTAACCATACCCAATCTCCCACTTCAAAGCTCCTCTCTTTTCTATGTTTATCAACTTGCACCTTCATTCTATTCTGTGCTCTCTGTAAACGAAACTTCAGCAATCTAATCATCTCCTCTCTTCTACACATTGACCTGTCCACTGCTTCCACCTTTGTTTCACCAGGCATGTAAGGTAAATGAAGTGGAGGAGGCTGGTTGTACACAATTTCATAGGGAGTTGCTTGAATAGATGTATGAAAATTTGTATTGTACCACCATTCAGCCAAAGAAATCCATAAACTCCAATCTTTAGGATGCTCACTACACATACATCTCAAAAATGTTTCCAAACATTTGTTCACCACTTCAGTTTGCCCATCAGTTTCAGGGTGATATGAAGATGATAGCAATAGACCAGTCCCCTGAATACTGAATAAAGCCTTCCAGAAATTACTTAAGAATACAGGATCCCTATCACTCACTATTGATCTTGGCCATCCATGCAATTTGAACACCTGATCCAAATATAATTGAGCTACATCCATTGTTGTATATGGATGAGACAGTATAGCAAAATGAGCATATTTGCTAAGTCTATCCACCATCAACATAATAACATCCTTACCTTGAGATTTTGGCAACCCTGAAATAAAATCCATAGAAACATCCACCCACATTTCTTGAGGAATAGGCAATGGTTGTAACAAACCTGGATAAGCAACATTCTCATGTTTATTAGCTTGACATACTAAGCAATGTCTCACAAAACTGCTTACAAATTTTGACATCCCTCTCCAGTAAAATAATGCTTTAATCCTCTTCAATGTAGTCTCCCTTCCTGAATGTCCCCCTTGATGTGAAGAATGTAACCATTCCAAAATAGATTTCTTTAAACCTTCATTTGGACCTACCATTATTTTTCCCTTCCTCCATAACAACCCATCAACTATTGAAAAATCATGTATCTTCTCCCCTTGACTCAGCTTGCTCAATAACTGTTGAAAATTCAGATCAAGTTTATAACTCTCCTTAATAAGCTCACTCAAATTTGAATTAATGACAGATAAAGCCATGTATAACACTTCTGATCCAGAAACTCTAGATAATGCATCATCTACTATATTTTCACTCCCACTTCTATACTGAATTTCATAATCAAAACCCATAAGTTTTGAAAGCTAGAACTGCTGAAAAGGAGTAGAAATCTTTTGCTGCAATAACCACTTCAAACTTTTTTGATCGGTCTTTATAGTAAACTTTTGACTAGACAAATATTGCTCCCATTTCTGTACTGCAGTCACCACAGCAAGCAATTCCTTTTCATGTACTGAAAGCCTCTGCCATCTTGGACCCAAAGACCTGCTCATAAAAGCCAAAGGATGTCCTTCCTGCATCAACACAACACCAATGCCACTATTGGATGCATCAGTTTCCACAATGAAAGGCTTTGAAAAATCAGGTAAAGCCAAAACTGGTGCAGAACTTAATGCTTCCTTCAACACATCCAGTGCTTGAGTTGCCTTTTCTGACCACCTAAATTCTCCCTTCTTTAAAAGTTGGGTTAAAGGCTTACTAATCCAAGCTAATTCCTCACAAATTTCCTATAATATCCTGCCAGCCCCAAAAAACTCTTCAACTCTTTAACATATTTTGAGGTATTGGCCAATTCTTAATAGCTGCAATCTTTTGAGGATCTGTTTCCACCCCTTTCCCAGAAATGAAATGACCCAGATACTCCACCTTATCAATTGCAAATGAACATTTACTCTTCTTTGCAAATAACTGATGCTCCTGCATAAGCTGAAAAACTGCTTGCAAGTGCTTTTCATGTTTTGTCAAACTAGAACTATAAACCAATATGTCATAAAAAAAACAAGTACAAATTTCCTCAATAAAGCTTTGAAAATATTGTTCATCCAACATTGAAATGAGGCTGGAGCATTAGTCAATACAAAGGGAATTACTAAGAATTCATAATGCCCATTATGAGTTTTGAATGCAGTTTTATACATGTCATCTTTATGAACTCTTAATTGGTGATATCCAGCTCTCAAATCAATTTTGCTAAAAGCTGAAGCTCCAGCCAATTCATCTATGAGCTCATCCACTACAGGAATAGGAAACTTGTCCTTAATAGTCTTCTTATTCAATTCTCTATAATCAATGCACAATCTCCAGGATCCATCTTTTTTCCCAACCAACACAACCGGAGAAGCAAAAGGACTACTGCTATCTCGTATAATTCCTTGAGTTATCATCTCATTCACCAAATTTTCAATAATATCTCTTTGCTTCAATGGGTACCTGTAAGGTCTTATGTTTACAGGGTTAGCTCCAAATTCCAAAGGAATCCTGTGATCAAACACTCCACGAGAAGGAGGTAAACTTCTGGGTTCTTCAAAAACACATGCATATTTTTGTAGTAGGGCAGAAATACACTGAGGTATAGGCTTGGACTCAATATTAAAAATCCCCAACCCTTTTTCATTACTCTCCCCTAGTTGCATAAAAAACAATTGAATTGAATTCATCATCACCTTTTGACTAGAAGACTTGACCCCCTTTGGCAGAATTCCCTTTAAAATATGATGATTCTAGCCATAATCAAATTCCATCAGTAGCTTCTTAAAATCCCACTTCACTGTTCCCAAATCACTTAACCATTGAACTCCTAGCACCATATCACAACTCCCCAAAGGAATCAGAAGCATATCAGATACAAAATGTGAGTTCTGCAATTTCCAATTGAAATTCTTACAAATTCAGTGGCATGCCAAATGATTCCCATCAGCCACAGTAACAACCTGTGGGGCAATGGACTCTGACTTCAAACCTAACTTCTTTACTAATCCCAAATCAAGAAAATTATGAGTACTCCCTGAATCAATCAAGATGTGTAAAGGTGTTTCTTTATATACACCAATAACCCTCATGATTTGAAAGTTATGGGTTCCACTTAGAGCATTGATAGAAATGCAGGGCCTCATTTCTGAAAGTTCAAGAGTTTGATCACTAGACTCCACACTCCCTTCATCTCCTTTATCATTGTTCTCTGAGTCCTCATCCTCTCCTGGAATTTCAACCATGAACAATTGAGTATGCTTTAATTGACACTTATGCCCCTTTTCATTAGGCTGGTCACAAAAATAACACAGCCCTTTAAGTTGCTTTTCCTTCCTCTCAGCAGCTGATATGGTAGTTTGTGGTCTGGGAAATGATGAATTAGATTTAGTAGACATTGGGTTACTTTTCAAAGAGGTTGATGGGGGTAGGTAATAATGATGGTAAAGTTTGTGTAGAAGTAGATGTAGAGGATTTTATAGGAGGTTTAGGAATAAATGAGGGTTTATAAATGGCCTTGGCTGCTTCAAGATTCTCCTCTTGTAACCTAGCATACTCAACTGCCTGAGCCAAATCATTAGGCCTGAAAGCCTTGACAAAAGGTCTAACTGCTGGCTTTAGCCCCCCCCCCCCCAAAACTCTCCAAAAAATAAGAATCCGATAATACTTGATTTTACTGAAGCATTAAAGACCTAAGTTCCTCAAATTCATCAATATATGATTCAATTTTCCCTGTCTGACTCAACTTATTGAACTTTTCTACTACGTTACTTCCTTTCTCATCTTTGAATCGTGCTGATACATCAATAATAAACTCAGACCAATCAACATTTTTTTTCACCACAATATAACTGGACATCCAACTCTCTGCCCTGTCTATCATATTCAAACAAGCCAAATCCACTTTCTGATCATCACTTATTTTACACAAGCTAAAGTACTTATCACATTTCTTGATCCACATTCTGCAATTAGTTCCATCAAACTTAGGAAATTCTAGTTTAGGAACATACCCCTCTATTCTCGTATAATTGTGCTTTGAAGATCTGGTAGAAGATGATTCACCGCTTCTAGATTCAACATCTTTCATTTTGTCTTCCACTCTAATATTTATCTCCTCGAATGACTGAGTCATTTTCTGCATAGCTTCATGCAGCATCTTCTGCATACTTTCCTCTAATTGTTTTCTTTGAATTTGCCGTGCTTCTAGCTTGTCACTGATTATTCTGATTTGATCTTCCATCACTTCAACTCTTCTTGTTACTGCGGGTGCTAGATTGACAATCTTTCTGGTCAATTTGTGTTGCACTTCAGAAATTAGGGTTTGAGAGGAAAAAAAATGAGACCCCAATTTCTTCAAATCTTTACTCACGCCTTCCCACAATCACAAGATCTGCGTCCAAAAGAAACGATTTCCCCAAGATGTCCGGCGATTAGATCAACCCGCTATACACGAGTCGATTTGCAGCGGCAACCGCTCTGATACCAATGCAACAGGAGCTTCAAAATATAATGGAGGCAACCTCCTAAAAAAGAAGAAAGAAAAAAAGAACAAGAAGAAATTTGTATATCATTCACTTATGAAAGTTACACTCGTGTACATGGGTATTTGTACAAAGATACATGGCACGTGGCATGCACATGCGTATTAACCTATAACAGCATAGGTGCATTGAAGATAAATGCATTCTAATTATTCACATTTCTGGTTATGGTTCGTTATTCTCACATCACTGCTATGACTGATACAAAGTTTTTATTGCCAAACTGGGAAATAAATGCAACCTTTTGTTTTGTTTGTACAATGAACTTTGAATATTTTCAATGTTTTTGTATCTGTTTTTGAGAACTGAAATGTGCATATGGATGGTATCAATGCATTTAGAAGTTTTTCTTTGATGTCAGCAGATAAATATTATATGGTTCTTAAAAATCTGCTTGGACCATGCTCACAATTGAAATGCCTTCTTTCTTCTCTATGTTTTCTATTATTTACATGTAAACAAATTAGTAATGTTGAATTTATATTGCACATCTTCCAGTACTGTAAAAAAAAGTAGCATAGTCAACGGTTTTTTGTAAAAAAAAAGTAGTTGATACATGGACTATTCTTCTACCTTTTCTGTTCTTCCAGTTGTCTTTGCACAAAATAAAAATACACACCAGTAAACAATCAAATACCAGACTAAGTTAGCGACATTTGAATTGTATACAATGCTCAACGTTTTCTAGTATATGGTCCCCATCTGTTATACTGCTGTATACGTGTAGGTTTTCACCAAACTAGAGCTGCAGACTACTACTACTTGATTACCAAACAGTACACTGCACCATACTCTCTTCCCGTTCATTCACGGTCAAATTAATCTATGCACACGTCCACCGGACGTGCCTCGGTACTGATATATATATATATATATATATATATATATATATATATATATATATATATATATATGCGTCTATTTTGACATAATTTGGTGACACAAAAGATCTGCACCATTGGATCTTTTTGTCTTTATATGAAAAGGTGAAATTCAGGGAGCGTCTATTGATTTTTTTGTTGTATAAAACAAGAATAAAATTGTATTTTCTCGTTTGTTTATCATATCACTTGGCGGATTATGATCGAACAAGAGACTAGAAGCCTTTAAAAAAAAGGAAAAAAAAAGAGAGCAACTCTAATGCAGTTGGTCAGACTTGGTGTAACAGCAGCAAATGAAATACTGAAACCATTCTGATACACGTGATATTGCTATGGATCAACATTTGAAGGGAATTAAAATTTACACATTGAAACCAGAATATACGCACCATTTCTACCATTAATGTAAATAAGAAACGTAGCTATGTTAAACATTTAAGAGTACTTAAATTTGACTTAATAGCATTTAGCTAATTAAATTAGTCAGTTTACCACCATCAAACTTCCATAAATGCATCCAAAGAGACAATGTATTTACTCAATTTCTGCAAGATCCAGAGGAAACTGCAATTCACTCTAGCCTAATTGGAGAAGAGGGAAAAAAATCAAACTACCTCAGTAAAATCTTAAAATATAATGCAATATAACCGCCTACTTAACAAAGCCGGGCAATTTAACCATACTATTTTCATACATAAAAACCCTTAGAACACCGCTCTGCATACATATCACGTACGGTGATCTCGGTCGAAACTCAAACAACCTCTCCACCTTCCCAGTTTTCAGATCACAGGACAAAACAAACTTAGATTTCTCCTTATGTACTCTAAAAAACAACTTATCGCCGCTATGATATGGAAAAGGATAGACATTGTAAACATGGCACAACCTCATAAAATTGCGACCGGATCTTGTTTTCATAGAGTGCCAAAAATTGTTGAAGGCATCTTGATTTGCACCAATCATCACATCAATGTCTACTCTATACTTTCTCTCCCATTTCTTATCCGCTTCATGAAAAAAGAAAACCTCCATGTATTTCTTATTGATTCTCGAGCATGTGATGCAACCATTGCATGCCCCTAGATCTTGATGATACCATGATGACGTTTCATGCATCGGCAATTCTATATATTTGGCAATATCATTCCATGGATCAAAGGAAATTGCATACTTGTAACAGTCCCAATAGACCACATTCCTCAAAGTTACGGGTTTATGATATCTAAACTTTCTTGTACCAACAGAGATAACTTTGGTAGATCTAATACAGTCACAGGCATCCGATGTGTAAACCTCAAATGTGTATTCGACTTGTGAGTCATCTTGATTGAAGTGCAAGAGAGGGTGAATAATTTTGCAACAATTTGGTTCCATCAATGGATCAAATGCCAAGCCAACATTGTATAGTGGACCAAGTCGACTAGCAGGTATAATATGGCCAACCTCCATTGCCAAGTTGCATATATACAAGTAAAGTGTGCTATTATCTTGTCCGACTAGGATGCAGAGAAGGCCACCAGATGATGCCGGTATTTTATGCCAATTTGGGGCTGTAAGGAGGGGTCGACGAGGATTTACTCCGATAGAAGAACCGTAGATGCTTAAAAACCTCTCGTTGTAGCAATCGCACTGAGAAAAAACAGCACCGCAAGAGAATAGGGATGCACAAAAAGATTGATCATGTGTGAATTTGATGTCATTGGAGACCATTTCATACCATGTTTTACTCACACACTTGAATTTTGATAAGATTTTGTATGATAAACGAGGAAGTATATGCATGAATATGAGATCAAGAGCAAGTTCAGTTGATATTTGCGTTGTTTGAGGGGAGGAGACTGAGTTTTGGTGGCTTGTTTTGAGCTTTTTCGTAGATACAGTACGGAAATGAACTGAGAAAGATCTATGTTTAAAGTCATTGGTATGATTTTCCTTATATGTAGGACAAACTGTTGGATCAATGCATAAAAAGGGTTTGACATTTTCAAGTTTTAGAAGCATTTAATTATTTTCAATTAGTTGCATATCTTTAGGATATTTTTGAATTGTTATGAAAATTTCTCTAAATTTAGCAATTTTGGAAATGATTAGCTGCGGTTTTTTTTTGGTATACTATGATTCTTTATTTATTTATTTTACTTGATTTTTTACTAGTCTGGTTGACATATTTTGAAAATTTGAGATACATGGAAGTTCATGTAAAATATTTACATTTTTATATGAATGAGCCAGTCTCCTTAGTTAAATTGTGAGAATTTGAATATCTCTAATTTGTGCAACAAAATGTTACCTTTTCAGACTTTCTATTGATATATGGTGTTTATGTTTAATGCTCTAAATATACTTTAGTTTTCTTCAAATTTGGTAATTTTCATGAAATTCGAAATTTACTTACTTAACGAAATTATTTTTGTCATACTAAAAAGTCAATCTATTTTAAGCTTTTTGTAAACTATATTTTTGTATTTTCGCCTTTTTCATGGAAGATAGTATAAAATGCTTCATGTTTTTTTAAAATACGAATTGATTATCTAATTTTTATCAAAAAGCAAATCAAACCCTTTATTTTAAACAATCTTTACAATGCATCGTATATTAAAAAAAAATTGGTTAATTTGTTTTAGTGTGAGATGTATAGTAAATGCAGATAAATCTATCTATCTATATATCTTTATTAATAATTCTCTTGGAAACACATATTTTTGGTCCGACCGTGAAATGCCAAAATTGCCCTTTATTTAAAATTAAAAACTATCCCATAAAAATAGGGTTTATGCAGTTGATTTGTTTTAAAATTTAAATAAAGGGTCTCATAAAAATAGGATCTGTGCAGTTGATTTTTTTTTAAATTTAAATAAAGGGTCCCATAAAAATAGGATTTGTACGGTTGATTTTTTTCTTTTCAAAACTTCATTTATGTATGCGTTGGCCTTTGAATAATTGGTCGATAATAATCCACGCGCGGAGCGCGTGCCACGATCACGCGCGGAGCGCGTGCCGTTATGCTTCTATATAATAATTCTCACTAATCTTACCTTTGGTCCGACCTTGAAATACCGAAATTGCCCTTCACTTTTTAAATATCACCTAATACTCACTATTTTTGACTGTTTATAATTATTTCTCTAAAACTTTGCATGCAACCTTTCATAAATAATTTGACCGTATAAACATTTAATTATCTGACCCTTTCCGCATTTCATTTCCTTTTACTATTGACGCACCTTATTAAATGTTAATTTTTATTGCTTTCTATGATGTTAGATAACATGTAAGATAGTATGAAATGTAAGATTAAGATAGTATGAAATGTAAGGTTTGTCATTTTTAATTTTTCGAAATATTAAACTAAAAATCAGATAGTTACCAGTAAAATCGAGGATAGTTATATTTATCATGAACTAAATGTTGATTGCATATTTCACAAACTAATGAATACACAGTACATTATGTTATAGAATTTTGTAACAATTGGTGATTGGGCGTTACCATAAATCATGTTCATTGATCTTCTTAATAATTTCACGTTCTACTTTGATTTCTTGATGACCCCTGCTGCTATGTAAATAAAAACAATTTCAGAGGATTTCTTGCTATATCCTGTATGAAGTTATATCTTTAAAATTTTATCATGTAAGAATTTATGTGCTTTTACTGTTCTTCATACCATCAAAATAATTTCACCACAATCATGTCATTTAACCAAGAATTTACTTTCCTTCACTTTGATCAAGGATATTTGGTTGATTATACTTTTTAATTAGGGATAGAAGAAATACAATTGACTGTTTATGGAAAGCAATTAACATCCTCAATTTGCTTATTGATTACCATTGATTTTTTATAGCAGATTTGTACTTTACTGGATAGGATAATCTAGATTTCTATTTCATCACATATGCACCAAAAAAATAAACTGTCTTTTTGTAAACGAACTAATTATGGATGATTTCTTTTCTATCCATAATAATCTATTTATTTACTATATTAGATGAATATTTTAATTCTTATTATAGCTACAAAGATTCAAATGGAATTGTCTAAGGCATGGTATATGATTTGAATAATATATTTTATTACTACCATAGTTGAAAATTTTCCAAATTCATGATCGAAAATTATATTAAAAACATATTTATTAGTTTGCACGGTTGAAATCTATTTTTGTTACTTTCTTTTTAATTTTTCAATTGTGGAATAGACAAGAAAGTTTATGACCATATATTCCATAAGCGAATGAATCTTACTTTTTGCAATGCTATTTTTTTTAACTTATAGATGTATGTGTGTCATGATGAGATTTTAGAAAAAAATCAATTGATTTTGTCTACGTTACCTTACGATTAACTTTTTCCATAAAGGAAATACTATTTGCAATATGATTTTTCTAATTGCCGTAGATGTTGCAATGGATTTTTATTAGCTATATCTTAACATATATGTGGATTCAATTTATTTGTAACGTACGTTGATAATTTACTTAGTAATGTTGTTTTCTTGCGCTTTCTATTTCTGTTTAGTGGTTTTATATTATGTGTTTGGCTTATATGGTATACATGTTATTTTTTAACTTTTTTTATATAATAAGATGTTGCCTTTTAAATTTCTACAATACTAACATTTTTTTCATAGATATTAATACATATGTCAAGATTGAATTTCTTATAAAAGTTAATTAACTATGTATAATTTACATAATGATTGATTTATTCATAAGAACATTAAATATGTATTGCATAGGCAATGATTTGGAATTCTTTTACAATTTTGTCTTATTTTATTTATGTGTAAATTTTATTTTATTTTCTTGTGTTAATATGGTAGGTGATAAATTTTTGGATTACAAATGGCAAGAGTTCCAAATTTAGAACTCAATAACCCTAATATAGCTGGTGATAAAAAAATATTTATATGAAATTAGCACAAATAAGAGAAAATTATAGGTGACATAACCGATTTTCACTGATGTGTCATACTTAACTGCCATGAAATGACCATTGCAGGTGATGTATCTTACACTGGAACAACTCCCAAAATTAACTGCCATAATTTTGCATTGGTTTATCCAGTGTAATTAGTTATCTGCCACAATTTTGCACTAATATGGTAGATGATTTATGGCAAATGAAATTTCTATGTAAAATGGATATTTTCCATGTTTAATTTTAACTGAAGAATTTGTACCATAAACAATCAGTGTAACTTTTATTTCGTGCATAGTTATAATTTTGAACACATGTATATTTTTAATTTTTATTTCTTAGATCTGCTCATAATAACCATTAATTTTATTTTCCCTTTTTCTTTTCTTTCACCAATGCAAAATTATAATTATAAGAATATCCATTTATTTTCATTTCTACGTATCCTAAAACTATTTTTCATACTAAAAGCATTTCTTTTTACAAGTTTTATTCATGAAACAGAGAAAATTAGGGTGAGTTTTCAAATGTTTTAGTTTTCAACCATGTTATACATTAGCCAATCACTGAATTTCTATTATCAACATCGTCTTATTCCTTCATCCATTTAGGAGCACTAAAGAACTTAGTTATCAATTATGCTAATTCCAATTTTTTAAGCAGTACGTTAGATTGTTGTGCTCTAGATTGATTCCTACAAGCTTCCCAATAAACTATAGGCATTTTTTTATATGTAATATGATGATTTTTTGTTCAGGAAAATGGCTACTGTAATATTATTAATTTGGAGTGGTTGGAAGAATTATGACTAAAGCAAAATGACACAAAGTAAACAGCACAAAATGGAATGGTTGGATGAAAACAAAGTTAACATTTCTTTTATGCATTAGCTGCTAAAATGATAGATATTATATTGCTTCGTATTCCATACTTCATTCTTTCATAATTTAATTTATCACCAAAATTAAGATCATGATTCATAACAATTTGTTTCGGTTTCAGAAATTCATCATCATGAAAATTTGAGTGGTGCTTACTTTTATAAAGAATAACCGTTTTATAGATATTTGGATGATTCATTTGGGTCTTCTTTAGATGTTATGCACTATGTTACTATTTTTGTATGTCAACAGGTTTTCCATTAAGGCAAATAGAATTTCAGGAGGGATTTTTTATTATATAATTTATGTATTTCGGCGGTGATCATAGATTCATAATAAATTAGTATTCAGTTTACAAATATAAGAAAAATATTTGATTAGCTGGATAAAACTTATTTTATTATTTGACGGCAACATGTTAAGTTTGTTTTAGATGATGAATCAACTGACCATTTAAGTTATTTTATTTACTTTTTGCATATAGTTCTGGAAGGTGTCATTGTCATTTACTCATTATCACTACTTGTCTCGTTATTCATGTTCTTTCTTTTGTAAGTGTTTAATTTATTTTTCTATATGTAGGTAATTAAGGTTGGATTAAATGGGGACATGACAATTTATGTGATCTGATGGAACCGGTATATTTCGTAGCACACATAAGAGGTATACCACCATCAATACTCACTTAATTTTAGTCTCATTTTGTAGGTATTGTTTTCTATTTTTATCTAATACGTAGGATAAACATGTACCTTGCGTATATTTTGCATCACACTCTCATTTTGAAATTGTCAACAAACATAGTGGAAAATAATTATATTATGTTTCAGGCTGGTGCAAGTTAATACCTATAGTTGACGAAGTTGATAAAGTCGGCCAGATGTGAAGCTTATAGTACATGACAATTGTAGAAAGAATAGCTGATATATAAATTATGGAACAATTATTGTCTTGAAATGTAAGAATAAAAAATAATAGAGGACTGCTTTTTGTTCAAAAGACCACACAAATGCCTCAAGAAGTAGAAGCAAGTATATAGTAGAAGTTGTTAAATTCTTTCGTGAGGTAATATATATGATAACATGATTTATACCTAAACTGTACAATGTTCCAAATTGCGGTGCAAGTTTCCTTCGAATTAATAGAGAGAAAACATTACTACAAGGCTACATGAAATTATAGAATCAGGCATATCTTCATTGTCTGATTGCTATACTTGAAAATTATGATGCATTTTTTTTTTTGAATTAATGAAAATTCTTATCTTAAAGTTCAAACGTATCCTGCATTATTACTATAATCTTTTTCTTCACTACCTACATTTTTTGATAGAATTTCTATTCATTATGTTGTAGAAATCTCTAAAGTTTATAATGATTATAGTGGTTGAATGAATTTTGATGGTTCTTCTAGAATATGATGTTATATTTGAAGTGTAATTAAGAATATTTCATAGGGCAAGGAGGCGGTACTGACCTTCTTATGTAAGCATAAAATAAGAAATGTGGGACTATTGAGATTTTCATATAATAAGATGAAAAGATAAGAAATGCAAAGTAATATGGGTGCACAATGTCTGAATTATGGCATGGTTCGAAGATACAACTGCAATAAAATTCTCTTCTAAAAATATGTGAACAATAGAACGTCAGGTGTATTACTGCGTACTTCCACATTTGCAGATTTATCATGAAAGAGCAATGTTGCGAAAGAATGTAGAAAAGACCCAAAGTAACATATGTAGGGTTAAGTTTAGGTATGCCTTGATCAAATGCTTTTTTTCGACAACCTTTAATGTCATAATTAATTATCTCAGTTCTGCGAAACTTAATATGGTTTTTTTCTTAAGTTATCACTTTCTATTATAACCAATGTATTACTTATTTGTTCTATATTCATGTAGTGAATACTGATTATAAAATGAGAAAGCTACACGTTAGTTCAAATTTTATAGAATTTCAAAATTGTATGTATGAGTTACTGTAAGAATATATACCACTCACCATTGAAAATGAGTTTTTGCGGTTGTAAGTCCTAAATAGAAGAGCTATCAAAGTTAGTTCATAAAATATTAACACTTTTATGTGCAATAGTAAAAATATATACTAATGATGTACCTACGTACTAGTTGATTGAGCAACAAGGGTCTAATTTAACACTCATTTACAATGCACACATATCGATGATAAAATTATTCTAGGATGAACAACAGAACAATTTATTATTGTTGCCGCATAAATTATAATATTTAAAAATATATATGACTATTTAATATTAATTACAATACTTTATTTTTCTTTTATTTTTGCTATTTAATCATTACAGTATTCTCTTAATAACATAAATTTTAATGCCCAGCAAAACGGGCAAAAAATACCATCTTTAATAATGGTTGTAATACCTTTAGTGTCACACATTCTAACGTAAAGGCGAACTACTGAAAATACCCTTTTATTTATTATAAATATTTTTTTTTTGAATTTGTTTAAGAGGGAAAATGATCGGAGCCGTAAAACCCTCCTTAGTGCACCTAGCCTGGTCAGCAGGCACCACATAAATGGTTGATCTTAGCGTATGCACATGGTAAGCTCTTAGCATGCCATTACGGGTTTCGAACCCGCATCACCATTACCACGACGCTATGTCCTTAACCGCTGGTCTACTGATGTGGACAAATCATAATTTTTACTAAAATATAAGATCTTATAGATAAGTTTAATTTACCAATTCAAAATGTCAATCCACATATATTATTAGGTCATATTATCATTTAGAAATATGATCTAATAAATAATTTTTATATGTAAATCTATTTTTTTATTAATTAATAAACAAATGAAGATTCATGTCTAAAAATCATAAGATATTGCAACATAAAACAAAAACATATGATTTTAACATCAAAATATACATGTAAATAATTTTATTTTGAACAAATTAAACATATAAGATTTAGAAATAAATAACTCATGGGCTAAGTGCTAGCCATAACGCAATATGACCATAGTGTTATTAATTAGAATGTACTCAAACAATTTGTTTCTATGTTTGGGTCATCTGCTAACGATCAAAAGTTCATACTTGCCGACTGTTACTGTAACAAATTAAGCCTTTGAAACTTCAAGAAAAAGGTAAGCAATGATCAATACTTATTATTTATGAATTGTTATAAAATACTAGCTGTAATAATACAAATTGTAACAAACATTGAATATTTCCATATAACACATTGCACCTTTAAAACAAATAGAACTGCATAACAAATTAAAACAAGCCTAATAAACCGTAGGAGGAAGATCAGACTTCTCGGTATCTCCACCTTTAATCTGGAAAAGGAAAAAAAAACAGCACCATATCCAACAACATTGTAATGTCCCACCTCTATACTCGCGTTAGCCAAGGTCATTGCAAGCATTGATGTCTACTAACCCGAAGAATAAGGTCGTTAAGGAGTGACCATTTGCATTATATCTTTGAGCGAGCGTTAAACATGTCGGGTAATGTGATCTTACTTTGGCTATGTATATTTGGGAATCAATATAAAATACATTAAAATATAATCAAGGTCAGACACAGATATTCACATCACTAAGGCGGAAATAGATATGAATATAATACATAAGGAGTGGACATAATATAAGTGGTCGTGCAAGATCCGCTATATCATAAAATAATAGGTACATGAACTATACAAAAGAATATGTACACTTGTGAGTCTCTAACTCAAAAACATGAAAGGTAATATTACTAAACAAATTCCATTAGCCAAAAGGAGAAGCAAGTCCAAGACATAGTCAAGGAGAGATAACTGTAATACCACGGTCTGACCCGAGTATTATTTATAAAAAAATAAACAAAAAACAGATCAGTCTAAATGTACTCATCATAATAAACTGAGATAGAAATAGAGATATAAATAGAAAACAATGTATAGGTGATAACAACAACGTTCACATGTAAAATGTGAAGGCTCGATATATCCAAAAGATATGCCAAAGGAATCTCAGCGCTATATAAGGGCATCTCAATATCAATAAAACTAAAATTGATAACACAGTATCAACAAAACTCAAATTTATAGCTTAGTACAATAGGATTCAGATTCCAAAAATCAATAAATTAGAAATTCAGAAAATCTCAAAAGATGGAGGTCGAATTCAAGACAGCAACCCGAAGATTCACTAACACGTGTATCGAGGACTGAGATGCGATCTCAAGGTAGCTAACCTATAATATTGACCTGAAGTTCCTAAAATGGTCCAAGACAGTGGGTCGCAACCCCGCATATGATCTGAAGATCATCAATATAATAAAATGAATCACGTGTATCGAAGATTAAGACGCAATCTCAAGGTAGCTACCCTATAATGTTGAGTCGAGGCTCCTACAATTGTTTGAAGACTGCGGGTCGTGACACTGCTAATGATTCGAAGATCATGGATAACATCAAATGAGCTGAAGTTCCTCAAGATAATGCAAAGATCATCGATATAAAAGAATGAATCGAAGTTCCTCAAGATGATCCGAAGATCATTAATATAATCAAATGGACCAAAGTTTCTCAAGATGACCCGAAGATCATCGATATAATCAAATAAACCGAAGTTCCTTAAGATGATCTGAAGATCATCGAGATAGACTAATGAACCGAAGTTCCTTAAGATAATCCAGATATCATCGATATACCCGAATGATTCAAAGTTCCGCAAGATGATCCAAAGATCATTGAAGATCAAAATTGATTAAGTATTTTGTAAACTATGCTAAGCTAGTAAATATAAAAGTTGAGCTATATGTCCCGTAACCACTTTCTCTACTTGAATATTTACGAACAAGTTGTATATTCTGTTAGAAATACGAAACAATCATTGCCATGGTTTTCAATCGAATAAGTCCAAGAATTAACCAGCGAGGCAAACGCAAGGGTTCATAGTCCTTGTTTTACTAAGGCTTTTAAATAGTGTTAATGTTATTTTTCGTCAACACCAAAATATAAGGTATGGTTGTGGACTTAGGGGAACTTTGGGATTATCTAGTTGCTCTAAGTTTGACTTAATTTGCCATTTCCTATATATCAAGGTCTTAAGCCCAAAGATTAATTACTCTTCCTTCGAAAGGTGAGTATCACGTTTACGAGACTTAGGAACCAACAATTACCTTGGGATAAGTGCATCATAAACTTGACATAAGTAGAAAGCTAGATGACTCATGAGGTCGTTTTGGTAATTATGCCCAAGTAGAAGGCTTTGTCGTGAATTAGCAATAAGGAAATAAGTAGAATAGATAATAAGTGTTGAATCTCTCTTTTATTTTATTTTAAAAAAAAATTGCCTGATGAAATCGAAGGCAGCTAGGTTACTCGCCTGTCCACTACAGTAGCTCCCCTTTTAACTAGCCCAACAAAGAGGCTTTCTGTCGGTTTATTTGGGTTTACGGGGACTACCTCCACACCTTTTGTATGGGAGCAGGGCAGACAGGTATCGAACCTACGACCTCGTTAACGGGAAGTAGCAAACATACCGTTGCACCACTACTTGCGGATTAATCTCTCTTTTATTGATCGCTTGTGTGGATACATGGATGATTATAAGTAAAATCCCCAAATCGAATTACAATTAGGGGTTTCTCTCTAAGAAACGGTTATAAGATTTGAGAATAAGAAAAAGTCCCCTAAAATGTGACCCTTGGGGTCTTATTTATATACAATTTAGGCCCTTTTTGGTAGTAGTTCGGTAAGAATCCTATTTTCGCTCCAAGCTTTCGGTATCGACTTGCCTTTTCAGCTCTTGGTTTCGAGGGCAAATTGCTTCGGTGTCGACCCTCTCCAAGAGTCTTTGGTAATGTTCTCATGGCAACGGTAATCAACTCTGAGTATTAGTCCGTTATAATGGCTTCAAGTTCAAGTGTCGTATTAGTATGATGGTATCGACACCAAGTGTATTGGTGTGGATAACTCCCTTCTACTTCAGTGTCGCTACTGGCTTTGTGCTTCTAGGTATCAATCCACTTTATAGCTTCTGGGTACTGTCTTTATATTTCCATCCTTATGACTTTGATGTCTTCCTTTGCGATCAGTATCGATGCCAAGCCTGTCGGTATCGATAGCACTTTGCTTGCTCCTGTATTAGTCTCATGTTTTTATATTTCCTTCCAATATTGAAACCAAGCCAACTGCTTATGCACGTTGGTTCCAATAATGAGCCTTTCTCTAGTATTGGCATCAAGCGGTCTACACATTGATGTCTATGTCGTTAGCATGTAAAGCATGTTTTTGTGTTATCCTGGTATTTCTCTTGTTTTCGGTATCGTCTGAGTTCTTTTAAATCCCTTTGCCTATGGTTTCGGCCCTTTAGGCTTTTGCTTTGGCATTGAATCACTATGATACCCCTTTACATTTTCTCTGGTTTCGGTATTGACTTTTGGTAGTAATATTTCCCTCCCTTTGTGAAGGGGTATTTTCGACTTCTCAAGTCAATAGCTTTTGATTTTGTTCTGTGCTGTCTTGAAAGTACATGATTTTCCCACCTTTTGGCATTCTAGAAATGATCTAGATTGTTTGATATGTACATGTTTGTACAGATCTAATGAAACACGCAGTTCAGTATAAAGACTCTTCTTCTTCCTTCTTTACTTTCTTCTCCTACAAGAAATTTTAATCAAACAACATCATTGCCCTCTGAAATCTCATAAATTTTCCAGAACCAGAAATCCGATCTTTTCTATGTAAGTTTTTATCTATTCCATAAATCAATTTAAGCTAAGGTCTGAGAACCTTTATTTCTTAGGCTCGGTTATGAATTTAATCGAGGTTAGATGAGCTTTGATTTCTTATCAAAATGCAATCGAGTAAATTGCAACAAGTTTGAACAAATATTAATGGCGAATTATGAGGACCTATCATCTATCATTCCCAGAATGCTTCTCAGGGTATAGAATGCAAAATTAATCTATGGTGAATCCTAACTTCTATTATGAAGATGGGATATATTTCCTCTTGGTACCGATGAATTCAAGATCAATCGTTTTCAGTTCCTTTTAGTTTCAGTTTTATCGATATAAAGATTAATGTTGGCTTTTGGTTCCGGCTTAATTGGTATCTAAACAGTGCATTACCGACACCAAAAGCCAAATTTTCTTTTGTTCCAGCATCCGTTAAACTCCAAACTTTCATGTTGGTCTGACCATTAACATTACTAAGTTATTCTTGACTTTGATTTCATCAATACAGAGTTCTACAGTTCCTTGGTGTCAGCTAAGTTTTTGGTATCGATATGAAGTTGTCTGGCTTCGGTTTTGCCGATACCAAGAATTTGGACTGCTCTGATTTCGACTCCACTGATACCTACGACTTGCATGATCTTTGGTTTCGGTGTCGTTACAATTAATGTGAACGATACCAAATACTTAACCATTTTTAGCATATGTGTAGTACATAACTTTTACATGAATCCTGTTGGGAATTCAATCTGTAATGATTAATGATATGTCCCAGTCTTTTATGTGAATATTAGATAACTAATGTCAATGAACTTTCATCATGGTTTTAAACTTGAAACTGTCCATATCTACTTTAAGCACGTGGTTTGTTTTATTTTCCTAACTTATATTAAATCATTGTGCTAGTATGTTTTATGGAATAATATCACCTGGCAGCATCATATCAGAGAAGCAAAGTGCTAATAAATCGAACCCAGGCAGTTCTGCTACCCCTCGACCAAAGAAGGAAATAGTTCCACAACATTCTCTTGTTCAATCTCAAAATAAAGTGAATGCAATCCTCGAAAGCTTTGGTACAATTGAAGTTGATGTCATCCCTCCCTCCGAAAAAGATACCATTTAGAATCCGCCAGAGGGATTCTTTACATATTCGACCATCCACATCTGGCACAACGGCTTCTTCCCCTTCCCAGACTTTGTCTCTAGGCTTTTGTGTGTGTATGTGTGTGTGAATGATAACGCTTTTTATTAATCAAAATATTTTCCATTTGTAAAATCTATATACTATTTTACTTTAAGATTGGATATGTTTTTTGTTTGGAAGTAAATACACTATCTTTTGTGACAAACTATTGGATGTAAGATATGAAAGAGAACTGAGGGATTCGGAAATTTTCGGATCGAAGAGAGTCAATAACCCTTCTAATTTTTTTTGGCAAGACCAATCAATTTTTAAAGTGATCCGTAACATTTTTCTTATTACAACAAATAATGAGTACAGAAGAAATCCAAGAGATAGGCATAATGCCTATCTGCTACAGACATTATGACAAGCCTTTGCTAAGAACTAGTACATTCCAATATAGCACCATGCAGGTTGAAAATACAAAATAACACACAACAAAGCTATAAAGGCAATAAAGTTACAAAGGCAACAAAAGTTGTAAATTATAATCAGGATCACATGTACAGGCTGTAAAAACAGTCCCAAGCTCACGCAGTAACCTGAAGCACCAAGTCATAAGGCGGGATTCATAATTTCCAGCTACACTGTAGTCGAACAACAAACCACAAAGCTAGCAATTCACCTTTGCCATAAACTTCAAACACCAGCCTCTAACTACTGACAAACCATCACAAGATAAAGGCCACAAATGACATGTTAAACTTACACGATGCAGCTACCCTAAAAACCTCACATCCAACAAGACGATCAGAAACTGCCTGACACACCACCAAGATCCACCAATACAGCCACCAAAGGATAATAGGACCGTCAAGCTATACCCACTACCACAGAAATGATCCAAAACCAACAAACCATAACAATTAAATGCACGAAACAAGTCAAAACACTCTCACAAATAGACAGTACCCCACAAGCAGAAGAGCACTAAAATATAACCAATAAAACCAGCACAAATCACTACCCTATGCACACAAGAAAGACAGAGGACAGTCAAACTCACCAGCATGTCGAACTACGTTCGATCCACAACCGCGAGGTTCTGCTTTTTTTGGTAAGAGCGCGACTGTAGCTGAAAGTTAGAGCAGCGAGGGAGATGCAATAAAGGAAGTCGTGAATACACTCTGGCGAAAGACATTAAGAAGATAAAGGAGATGTAGAGAAAAATTGCATTCTAGAACTGATGAAAAGAGGCTCGCAAGATGAGATCTGGTCGTGAAAAAGTAGGAAACTGCTGAGCAGTATGATAAAGATGAAATTTAGGAGGCAGATCTGGATCTGGTGCGTAAAGCAATACTCTTGCAACAATAAAGAAAACTGGGTAAAGGGAAGGAAAGAAGAGACGATATGAATTTGAACAGATTTGAAGCGCAATGGAAGAATAAACGAAGACGAAGAGGAGAGAGAGTGGAGAGAGGCGTTAAGGACCTGATCCCTATTAAAGAGAGAGCGGAAGCTGATAACTCTTTGATTTTACTTTTATTTTATATGTGAATACGTAAATTTATTATACGTCTTGAGGTTGGATTGAATTCATGTTTCAGGATATAATCTTTGTTTTATGAATGAATTTTAGTAACATTGTTTAGTAATTAAAATTTCTAGTACCAAGTTAAATTTTGAATCGAGTACTTGATAAATAATAATATTATTGGTACTAGTGACATATGATTGAAAAGTTAATATATCTATTGGTAAATTTTATTCATATTTCATTGATTGCTTTACCTACAATGTTTAATTAGCTAAAAAATTAAGACAAAGGCAACATAATTTTTATTAAAAAATTGTAATCAGTAAGGAAAAAACCCCTTTGCACACGTTTCACATAATCAATATAGTTCCTTTCATAAACTAGTCAAATATTATTCGATCATCAATTAAATTATATTTGATCTACATTATGGTGTCAAATTCCGTGATAGTTTAAGCTTGAATTCCAGAAAATTTATACATTTTTTACTTAAAATTAATAAATATATAAAAAATTTAAGTTTGGCAACATAATTGATATGATTCATGTATAGTACTCAATGCTTATCTACAGACGAATTTAAATTAAATCAAATTTTAATTCAATCTTAAAATTTAAGTTGTTTAACTTTTTTATATTAAGAAAAGTGCTTATGAATTTTTATACATAAATTATTAGATAAATTAAGATTACATTCAAGAAAAATTGAAATAAATTAGAATCCGTAATTTGCAAAATATGAAGAATATTGAAAATAAGATTCTTTGTTTTATTCATGGAAAGGAGTTAGTCAAATAAGAAATCACTTTACCTAATTGTATATTAATGGTAGTTTTGCAACATATATGGTGTATGGTAAGTAAATGGTGCCACATGTAGTTTTAGTAAAACTACAATTAATTATTTGCAAATAGTTTATGGGGCATGAATAGAGTTTGCTATTTCTATGTTCGAATTAGTTGTTAAGTCCAACTATATGAAAATATCAATAAAAATACCATAGATGATGATAATGATATGGGAGATTAGAGCTATAAATAAAAGTTTAGAGTCAAGAATATAATATAACGTTTTGTTTGAAAATTGATACGCTTTTATTAAAATTTGGAACAATATATAACAAGGTTAGCATACTAACCCAAATAAAACTAAAATAAACATGCGTAAAATTAAAAGAACAGAGGACAATATCATATAAGCTTTGTTAGTTTAATAATATTATAATGTTTCTAAACATATAAATTTAATTTTTGGACATTCGTAGAATGTTATATATACATTATATTTTTCTTTTTTTAAGTTTATTTGAAGTTTTCTTAATATCTTGTGTATTTTTTGGAAATATTTTGGTCATAATATGTTGCAAACTTTGAAGAAGGATGAGTTTTGTATTTTGTTTTCTTTGGAATCAAGAACATTGACATGTTTTTCATATTGGTGATATCGTACTTGAGATATTTGAAGTGATTATGGATGTGATTTGTTTGGAAACTAAGATCTAGTATAGTTAAAAGAAACGAATAATTATAGTGGTGACATCTGAACTTGGATGGCTGGGTGAATTTCTCAGTGTGATGATGCAAACTATACATGGAGTTCTTTGCATTGTAAATGTAACGACCCACATTCTATGCATCTCAGGATCGTAGAATATTTATTTCATTCTCATAAGAAGTCGTATGGTCGTGTAACTTTGAGAACGACTATTGGGGTCATTTCCCATGTTCACGATTTTTGCCGAATTTTGAATGACCGTTTTGCCCCTGGCGAATCTTGTTTCATCTATAACTTTTGATTGGTAAAGAGTTTTGACTTGAAACCACTTCTGTTGGATTTGAATGATGGTTTACCTTTCCGTAGAGTTGTCACATTAATCAAACGGACTTACCGTTTGGCAGATATGGCTGAAATAAGGTTTAGAAGATGAAAAACAACACAATTGGGCTTAATCGGGTGATTAACAGCTAAGCCCATAACCCATTTTGGGATTAGGGTTATGGGAGGGCTGATAGGATTTGGGAAATCATTTTTATTCATTTTTCAACTGCCACTTATCATCTCTTCAAACCTAGCAATGGCCTCCAACTCCCAAATCACCTTTTAATCACTTTCTAATCACATATTAGACAAATCAACATCAAATAAAGGCAAATTAACATTAAATTGTAGGTAGAGCTGCTGTGTTGCATTGGGATTCGAACCAAATTAGAGATATTTTCAGATCTGAGATTAATTTGTGGCTAAGGTGAGTGATTAGCATGTTTTTACACTAATTACGGCAAATTAGGGGTGATTGGTGATAATTTACGAAATTTTGGCTCAGAAAAATATGGAAAAATATGCATAAATTCTGAAATATTATTTTATGTTACTGGTTAAAAATTCGGTTAATTTGGATTAAGTTTTCTAATCCTATTGTTAGATATGACTAAACATGATTAAGGGAAAAACTTGGGTTTTGGGTATGTTTGATCCATATTTACATGATTATTCATTGTGTTGATGTTTATGGTTGATTTTATATGTTGCTATTATTGTTCGGAATGTTTTGTGAGTGCATAGGGAAGTTAGAATGGTTGAAAACGCCGTCGTGTGACGTAAATAGCTTGCTGTAAAAAGTGCAGGAAATTGGATCGGATCGGATTGCCCCACTCGTGAAGCATGTATCACGAACCGGAGCTCCGAAACAAAGTACCCCCGACTGATTGTGACACCCACTCGTGGCCAGTGACCACGAACCGACCCCTTCTCCGAACTGAAGTTTGCACCCGAACCGAACCGGGAAGTTACCCGAATCGCGAGCCGCCTGGGGAGCATCACCACAAGCCGACATGAGGACCACGAACCAGCTTGGTCCTAACACCACGATCTGAAGCACCCCGACCCGGTGGAGGAAGCACAAACCGACCAGATGCTCTGGAGTAGGCATCACGAACCGAGCTGCCAGGGAAAGGAAATCAAGAACCGATCCAACCCCGATGGAGCATCAAGACCCGGCCCGGAGTACCACGCGACAGAAAGGAGACTGGACGGAATCGAGATGATGACCAAACCCCGAGATGCAAAGGAAGTCCAAATGGGAGGTTATCACTTAGGATCCAGATGGGAACCAAGAGTTAACTTCATGAGTTGGGCTTTGCTGTGGGACGTGCGCAAAGGGGTTATCGATATCTATAGCTTTAGTTCACCACTAGGAGACGGATTAGTGGCTATGGATCAGCGCAATGGGATCATTAAGACTTCCAAGGGCAAGTGATCGTAGCTTGGCTATGGATCAGTGCAATGGGTCCATTAGGACTCCCAAAGGCAAGGTGATCGTAGCAAGGGATTAGTGGCTATGGACCAGCGCAATGGGGTCACTAAGACCCCAAGGGAAAACTGGTCGTAGCAAAGGATTTGGTGATCAAAGTGGTCGTAGTAAAGGATTTGGTGATCAAAGTGGTGGATATCGTATACTTTACGCACTGAGTGAGAGATGTGAAGTTGATTACTCTGTTTGATGTTTATTATCACCATGAGGCAACTTCACCTTTCTCTCTTTCAACATGGTTCAACATAAAATAATACGAAGATCTCTCCATAATCTAAGTAAGAATAATTATGTAATTATCATAAGCATGACTTATTTGCGCTATTAATTAACAAAAACAAGTCATCAAGCTATAATACACAATTAATCTAATTTTTTAACTTTATGAAACATGACATTGAAATGAAACTAAAATCTAATTTAAGTATGATTTATTTACTATTGGTTAGTAACATAGATCATCAAATTTCAATTTAAACCCCATTTCTTTGCCATAATCACATTTTTGGACGAAGAGGCAATTTGTTGTTTATGTCATAAACATAGCCTCAATGTTATGAAATGAACAAAAGAGGCTATTAAATGCAAAATGAAAATACACAAAAACATCCATTCTCGTTAAACCAAAAGAGATCATTCATACAAATTTATGTTGAATCTACATTAATGAGAGGGAAAGCTTCATCACCCCTAAATTGTAGGGGTTTAGCTCCTCATTTGTGTTATTATTTCAATACAAATAGATTTCAACATTGAAGAACAACAAAAATAGAGAGTAAATAATGAAGAAAAGATATTAACTGCTAATCTAATTGCATAAAATAAAGCTACACTACTTGTAGAAAAGAAAATAACATGTAAATAGAACATAAACATGGCTTAAAAGAAGGAGGCTTGGAAGCCATTTTTTTGTTTATTTGATCACTTACATTTTCATTTGCTAAAAAGCATATCCTCAAATACATGAAACAAAGGGGTATATATACATTATCAAAAACCTAAAACCCTAATCACTTTCCTTGGGAAATCCCCAAAATGCCCATTCATGAAGCTTCTAATTGTCATTAGCCACTAATAAGTCATGTAGAATGCATGAGGCCTTTTGTCTCATTCAATTATTCTTTAATATGAAGCTAAAGAGCAAATGGGCTAGTTGAATGGTATGGGCCTCTACTATCCATAAAATGAATTAATTATTTGCCTCCTTTTGTGTAAATGCTTGCTTTCCCTCATCTCTTCATGTGTATATATCATTTTTGCTCCAAAATTCCTACAAGAGATAATCAAAAGGAACAAGTAAAAGATTTCACAAATTAAAACATGCACGAGTGACCATTTTTTCCCAAAATAAGTGATGATTTTAAAAATATTTAAAACATGGTTTGATCATATAAAATACCCAAAATTGTTCATTTATTCAACTAAACAAGAATAAATATGTGACTATAAATGTGCATTTTTACGTGCACATCAAATACTCCTACACTTATCTTTTTATTCCTCCTCGAATAAAGTAAAAACTAAGCAAAATCCATTTTCGTAGGGAGCACGATTGGATTGAGCGTATGCAACAAGCCGTTAAACCTCTAGGTGTCCCCAGTAGGACGAGTGTTGTCTCGTGAGGGTTTTCAGTGGATACTACCCACAAAATCCAAAAGTTATATGCAAAAATTATTTACAAAATACAAGATTTGAAAATATTTACAAGATGAATGCAAATTTTCAAAAAAATATATTTACAAATGGATAATTTACTTTTAAATAAGATATCAAATGAGTTAAACACAAGTTTGGGTCGTCACTATGAAATTTGAGTCTGTTACTAATCAAAACTTCAAACAAAAGTCATGTTTTTGTCACAAACTCCTTCAGCTTGGCCAGTTGTTTCAGTAGAAACATAGTGCAAATATGAAATGAATTCTATAATCGATATCAACAATCGTAAAATGACATCTTAACTTCCTTTTGGTCAACAAGTTAGGTCGAATAAGTGAAGAGTGTGCTTGGATTTTAAGTGCTAACTATTTCTTTATTACAAAATATTTACATTATTATTATTTATAAATACCTAGGTATACCACCCCTACACTGCATTACGACTTACGTGAGGATCGGTAATCCTAAGATGTCCAACTCATAAAATGAGACCAAGGTATACTGACGCTGACTTTGTCAACAAGATGTCGGAAAGAGCTTGGCGGGTTTGCACACCAACGCTAGATGTACTAGCAATGCTGGATGCCCTTGGATTATTATATATATGCATACTTTTCTTTTCTTCTTTTCTTCTTTTCTTCTCTTTTTTTACATAAGAGAGAGAGTTAAGCGAGAATATCTTAGCACAACATCACTTAAAAGATCTAAAATGTTATCACAAGTAGTCTAAATCAACCATTCATTTAATCAGATTATAATTTGGAAAACATTACATACACATCACCTACGAATCTCCCTATATACCAGTTATACCAAATTTGCTCATAATTCAAACTTTCCTTTCGTTATCCGCTAAGAGAAGAAAATTTCTAAACATTTTACTCGAACGACCAAAATTATATTATAACACCCCACCTCCGTTAAGGTCACTCACAAAGGGAACGCATTAACTTCAGTGGAGCGTCATAACTGCATAGAACAGATAAATTACAAAACAGACAAAAATTTAAACAGCGAAAAATAAATAAAACTTTACTTTATTGATAAAACAGCTTGTACAAAGATTGTTTTCTAGCGCCAAAACACCAATACCCATTACAACAAAGCATCTGTCTTGTTTAACAAAATAAAGAAGCATGAAATGACAATGATATTCCCCAAGCCATACCTGTGGAAAGGAGAGTCCAAAGCAATACATCGTCTATCTTCGAGCTTGGAAAGAAAACTGAGCTAAGTGGTAATATTCCCTCCCTATGAACCTCGAGGGGGGGGGGGGAAGGGGGGAACGGAAGAAAAGAGAGCGAGAACAAACAGAGTCAGACACAAAGCCTAGTAAGTCCAGTGACTTTCAGCATGTAAATAGGTAAAAGCATCATGACATGAATAAACTGGATACCAGTCATAACCATGATAATAAGCATAGCAAGACAACAAATGATGATCATTAGATATGACAAGGTAAGATACACTAAATACGCTTTGGTTTTTTCTCTGATTTCCTATTTTCTCTGCACCACCCAACTAGCACTCTAACTAGTGTCCTTTATAGAATGATTTGTATTCCCTACTAGTGTCCCAACTTGTATCCTGTGAAAATGGATCTGTATTCCCTCCTAGTGTCCCAACTAGTATCCTATGTTATATAATAAGGTGATCCCAACCCCGCAATTGTGGTAGCCTTCAGGTGTACATCTAGTATGAGGATCTTACCTCAATCAGCCTAATTGCCATGAAGATGTTAGATGCACCCTTACTACCCTATCGATTGGCTCCCTACTTGTAATTAATTTATTACTTGTGTCATTCGACATCGCTTGTATGTATTCATTACTTGTGTCATTCGGCTCCGCTTGTATGTAGATACCTGTGCTGGCTCCAATCATGGGGTGTAACAATTCCCACGATGGCAACCCGACACAATTCAAGATGCACAGTGTATACTACTAATGCCCAATGCCTGCTTTTCCACTCCGGAGCACGTACACGCCCATACTCCGTCGAAACTACACTGCTGCACCACCCGCCGCTATTTTGACCGCTTATAATCAGCCCAATAATCGTGCCCCACCCTGCCTAGCTCAGGGTACCATGATACATCTATCTGGGTTACTGCTGAAATGGGTTCCCGTTACTAGGGTTTCCTAATCAACATGTTATAATGGTTAAGTGTTTTGAATTTAACTTAACCCCACCCATTTGCCTAATTAACATGTTGTACTGGTTAAGTGTTGCCTATTCATATGTTACTTAACCTTCTCACTAATTCATACATATTTATTCAACGGTTAAGTTTGTGGGCCTATATATACTAATATTACCCACTTACCCAAGATTTACTTAACGCCTCCCCTTATCAAGTCCATATGTATTATTGGTTAAGCTTGCCTTAACCCTATCCACTTTGTTCATGTAATATTGGTTAAGTTGTCTTCTTGTCCATGTTAACTTAACCCACCCACCTAACATGTCATATTGGTTAAGTGTTTCTTATTAACTTAACCCTTCCCATTCATCATGTTGTATTGGTTAAGTGTTTCCTATTAACTTAACCCTGTTCATTCATCATGTTATATTGGTTAAGTGTTTCCCCTTAGCTTAACCCCACTCGTTCATCATGTTATGTTGGTTAACTTAACCCTACTCATTCATCATGTTGAATTTGGTTAAGTGTTTTCTATTAACTTAACCCTGTTCATTAGCATTCATTCATTCATTAATGTCTCAACCTCTCACATTAGAACTGTTGTTTGCGATTGCTGGATGTGTCGGGCGGTTCCGGGCAGGCTTCTACCGCAAACTCATTCTTACCTCGGGTTTTGGGCTTAATGCGCTATCCTCTCGCATTAGATCTATATTGTTGCGATTGCTGGATGTGCCGGGCGGTTCCGGGCAGTCTTACAACGCAACTCAATCTAACCTCGGGTTAGGCATGTTCATCTTTAGCCAATTTACATATTTACTATACATGTCCAAGTCTAGATTTTTTTATATGCTAATTGTCCCAAATTCACCAAACTAGTCATGTTTCAATTCCCAAGTTATGCCCAACAAATTCAATTACAAGTTATTACTCAAAATAGGTTACACCCAATCTTCCCAAATTTGCAATAATAGTCATGCCCCAAAATCACAATATACATTATGCTTGGCGTCCCAACTAATAGTTATGCCCAATCTAGATTTAATATTCCAATTTACAATTTCTGCCCAATCTAGATTTAATATTTCAATTTACCCTAAGTTCGCAACAATGACATTCATACCACAAATCACAAGTTATAAATTATGTCCAACAATTTCACCGAATATGTTATGTACAATTATTTCACCAAATACATTATGCCCAATATTTACCCAAAATATTCCTTGTATTCCAATTGTTCGTATTTCGCGATTTCAGCCTAGGTTCGAATGTAACCCAGGTTCATAAAAGAAAAAAGGAAATAGAGAAAGAGCATAAAATGAGAATAGGCATAAAAATAGGCATGTAACAATAGACCTAATACAAGAGATTTAGATCCACAAATGATTTATTCTTGAATAAACTGATATAATCATTATCGCAAGCATAAGAATGACATCACGAATCAAAGAGGATTATAAACCTGATGTACAACAGAGATAGGCATGATTTAATCAATAAAAATAACCTCTAAGGCATGTAAAGACATAGATTCAATATAAGGATAGGGATAAATCTGAAAAGATTATCTTATAATCAGGCATAGACTTCGATTCATTTTATTACATGTCAAGATTACAATTAGGTATTCAAATATGAAAATAATGTGAACTTACATTGCTAGGATTAAGAAAAGATAATTGAATCGTTGTTGTTGTAGCAAAACTAATCTTCTAGTTTGATTTGAGGCTCTCTAATTTTCTTCTTGAATTTAGGTTGAAGAATGACGGCTAGCTAGTTTGGGGATGAACAGCATGACGGCGCCATAGCTTCTTAGCAATAGAATTAGGGTTGGGTTATAAGTGTATATATATATATATATATGTCTAGGATTATTAAGAGCCTTTAGATTAGTCTAGGAGTAATCAGAGCGATCCAAACCAAAGAGATGTGTCATCCAGCTAACCACAACACAACACATAAGCCCTAGTACCTCATAAATTGGTCTTCGGCTGATCAGAGAAGGCCACATCAGCTCAGGGATACAAAAATCCGTCATAAGAAGTGGATCTCAAAGGGGTCGACTCCCTACAGGGGGGTCGACACCTATGTCGACTCCCCCTGGGGGGGTCGACACCTATGTCGACTCCCCTTGGGGGGGTCGACACCTCTGAGCCGGAAATTTCCTGCTCAGCCCGCTCTGACCAAATTTCGAATTTTGAACAGTTTTTACTTTTAATTATTATTTTAATTTAATTTCTGTTTAAACTTGAAATCTTCTGAACTCCATAACTTCTTCACACGGAGCCCGATTTGCGCAAATTCGGACTCTATCTCATGCAGAATTCGAGAGAAACACAATGGCGTAACCCGTTTCACCCAATTCTTCTTCCAAAAATTAAGTATTCTTTAATTCGTTACTTTAATATTCACAGAAAATACGGTGTGTCACATTCTCCCCTCCTTTAAAGGATTTCGTCCCCGAAATCTCTAAGTTAAGAAGAATGTATCCTAACATCCAACATCCATCTACTCAACCATCAATCACAGGCATCCATTGTCCTTGAAAAGATTTCTAATGCTTTCATGATCATATTCATAGTGTGTGTACATGCCTTTATCTAATGCAAAATCAGGCGGTCTAGTGATTCAGTTGACCTCCTTAATGCGAATTATGTCAGTGCTATGAGTCCATCATGTATGTAATTACTCTGAATCATATTTTATAACTTCTACATGAGTGCCCAATCATTCATACAAATGCAACATCCATATGATAACACATCAAGTTTCAATCCATATACAAATACATATATGCATATGAAATATAAAAGTGACTGAGCCGATATAGTGCCTAATGTGTGTTTATGCATCCACGAGCAAACACTTACATCCACTTGCATCCACCAAACATAACATGTCTCAAACACATGTTTACATTCATTGGCTTTTACCTAAGGATCGAGGATAGGACCGAGAGGATATACTTAAAAGATAAAGACTAGCATGCAAATAAACTTTACAGAAAAAGAGAGATCAAGGATATACCCTCAAAAAGGGTATGATGCACGTATCTTGTCTTCAGCCTTCTAAGTCGCATCTTCTTGAGCTTCACCCCATTGTACTCTGACTGTCTTAACTTCACGATTGCGTAGCTTCTTAATTTATGTTTCCAAAATATGATTTGGAACTCATTTCACTGTCGCCTGTCGTTCCATCCCTTCTCCTTCTAGTATACTCGGCACTACAACTTCTGTTGTGTCATGTTAAAAAGGTCTTCCAAAATTCACTAGAGTGTATTCCTTGTGGAAGAACTATCTCCTGAAAATAAACAGATGCTAACCATGTTACCAGGTGCAGTTATTAAGGTGATTAGAGGTCTCTTCTCTACTTAACTTATCCATTGCGTCAACTATCTGAGAGTCTTTTCTTCGTGAAGTCCCTATTTGATCCAAAAGCGTAGGTCTTACTCCTAGCGATGCCAACTACTAACTTAACCGAAGGTTTTAAAATCAAAGGTTGATATGTATTCTGAACTTTTCCTTTTCACATAAAGAGGACTTGGAGTCAACCTTTTTCTTCTTAAGCATCCGCTACGACCATACCCTTCCTTCTTACATCAAAATGACGCCTAGTCCTGTGCCGCATGCATCCGTGAATACCGTAAACCTTTTACTACCATAAGGTAAAAGTCAAAACTGGGGTCGTTGTAAGAGCCCTCTTCGATCGTTGGAAAGCGACATCACAATCAATACCCCAAGCAAAGGTTAGATTCTTCTTCGTTAATCCAGTAAGTGGGGCTAATACCTTTGCAAAGTTCTTAATGAACTTCCTATATTAGCCCGCCAGTCCAAGAAAGCTTCTTACTTCTGTTGCATTCCTTGGGACCTTCCAGTCTTGCGCCGCAATTACTTTTGCGGGATCTACTGCTATCCCTTCTTTGGACATCACATGTCCTAGAAACCTTACTTCTTCTATCCAAAAATGACATTATGGAGAACTTCGCCTTAAGTTGATGTGCTCGAAGTGTATCCATGACTTCTCTTAAATGCAAAGCATGTTCTTCCTCGTTCTTTGAGAAAATCAAGATATCGTCCACGAAGACTACTACAAACTTATTAAGGAACTCCCTAAACACCCTACTCATCAAGTCAACAAAATAAGCAGGTGCATTCATCAAACCGAAAGGCATGACGAGCCACTCAAAGAAACCATCAGGGGTCCTAAAAGCAGTATTGTCTATACTGTCCTCAGCTACTCTTAGCCGATGAAACCCTGTAGCCAAATCTAGTTAGGAGAAAACAGACGCACCTACAAGCTGGTCAACAAATCATCTATTCTTGGAAGTGGGTGCCTATTTTTCTTTAGTCAGCTTGTTTAATTCTCTATAATCCACGCATAGGCGAAGTGAACCACCCTCCTTAGTAACGAACACTACTGGAGCACCCCATTCAGAAATACTTCGCCTAATAAACCCCTTCTGAAGCAACTCTTTAACTTGCTCGTTGAGCCCTTCCTTTCACTTGGATTCATGTGTCGTACAGGTAATGCAAATGGCTTCGGATTGTCAACTAGATATATGCGGAAGTCTATCTCGCATTTTAGGGGACAAACCCTTAACCTAATCAAAAACATCTGCGTACTCATGGACTACTCCAACGGATCGCAAATCGTCGATAGATGCATTAAGTGATTCTAGGTAGCTAAGACAAACTGGTCCCTTAGGATTGCACGAAATCTCGAGGGTATTCCTGAGGCAAGTCAAAAGTCTAACTACCCTCTTTTCACAATTACTAGCTAACAAATCCATGGCTAGAATCAACCCATAGCCCATGAAACCAAAAACATAAGCATTACACTTAAACTCAACACTTAATATAGTTATTCTCAAATCCTTGCAAACCAAAGATAAATGAGCTGAACCACCAATTGGATTTGAGACAATAATGGGATCTTCTACTATATAAGTACTAAGGTGCAGAGACTAAACTATAGAAGCAGATAGAAAAGAATGTGAAGTGCCAGAACCAAACAAAGTTCTAACAGGATGATTGGAAAGAAAAACTAAACTTTCAACAGAAACGTTCCTACCTCTCTTAGGTACACTAGCAGTGAGAGCATGCAATTTCCCTCTAGAAGATTATGTCCTTTGCCCCTTGTCCTTGTCCTTCGGGCAATCCTTGATAAGATGCCCTGCTTTACCATACTGAAAACAACCACTTGTCTTCTTCTTCCTACAATTAAATGACCCGCTATACCATAGAAAAGACACTTCCTTATGTCACGGGATCTATTATTTCTTCCACTCTTCTTATATTCCAATCCTTTGTTTGTGATTCTTCCACTTTGGCCTCTTTCTTTTCACCTTTCTCCTTCTGCATGGATTAAACCATATCAACAAGCTTCTTATCCTTGGACTTGTGCTCCTTAACCCACACTCCCTTATTCTCATCCTTACTATCCTTGTGTATCTTGTTGACTAGTTTCTCGAAACTACCTCCATCGCACGACAACCTTTAAGGCTTGAAAGAAAATTAGCCGCAGGTGAAACTACTGCGGCTACAGATAGAGGTTGGGCACTACTTCGCCCTCGACATGTGCCGTATGCCAATGAAACTATGGCGAAAAGAAAGGAAGAAGAGATTCAAATAGAGAATCAAAAGATAGTGCATATGGCTTTGGGGAATATGACCTTTAAAAACAATACTTTTCTCTTGAAAAACGCTTCTTTAAAACATGATTTAGAAAACACCCCTTTTAAAATATGCTTTAGAAAAATCTTTTATCTATTCTGGTAACCTTTAGCTCTGATACCACGTGTAACACCCCACCTCCGTTAAGGTCACTCACAAAGGGAATGCATTAACTTCAGTGGAGCGTCATAACTGTATAGAACAGATAAATTACAAAACAGACAAAATTTAAACAGCGGAAAATAAATAAAACTTTACTTTACTGATAAAACAGCAGCCTGGTAAAACAGCTTGTACAAAGATTGTTTTCTAGCACCAAAACACCAATACCCATTACAAAAAAGCATTTGTCTTGTTTAACAAAATAAAGAAGCATGAAATGACAATGATATTCCCCAAGCCATAGTTGTGGAAAGGAGAGTCCAAAGCAATACAATGTCTATCTTTGAGCTTGGAAAGAAAACTGAGCTAAGTGGTAATATTCCCTCCCTGTGAACCTGGGGAGGGGGGGGGGAACGGAAGAAAAGAGAGCGAAACAAAACAGAGTCAGACATAAAGCCTGATAAGTCCAGTGACTTTCAGCATGTAAATATGTAAAAGCATCATGACATGAATAAACTGGATACCAGTCATAACCATGATAATAGGCATAGCAAGACAACAAATGATGATCGTTAGATATGACAAGGTAAGATACACTGAATGCGCTTCGGTTCTTTCTCAGATTCCCTATTTTCTCTACACCACCCAACTAGCATCCTAACTAGTGTCTTTTATAGAACGATTTTTATTCCCTACTAGTGTCCCAACTAGTATCCTATGAAAATGGATCTGTATCCCCTACTAGTGTCCCAACTAGTATCTTATGTTATATAATAAGGTGATCTCAACCCCGCAATTATGGTAGCCTTCAGGTGTACATCTAGTATGAGGATCTTACCTCAATAAGCCTAATTGTCATGAAGATGTTAGATGTACCCTTACTACCCTATCGATCGGCTCCCTACTTGTAATTAATTTATTACTTGTGTCATTCGACCTCGCTTGTATATATTCATTACTTGTGTCATTCGGCCCCGCTTGTATGTAGATACTTATGCTGGCCCCAATCATGGGGTGTATCAATTCCCATGATGGCAACCTGACACAATTCAAGATGCACAGTGTATACTACTGATGCCCAGTGCCTTCTTTTCCACTCCGGAGCATGTGCATACCCATACTCCATCAGAACTACACTGTTGCACCACCCGCCGCTATTTTGACTCCTCATAATCAGCCCAGTAATCATGCCTCACCCTGCCTAGCTCACGGTACCATGATACTTCTATGTGGGTTACTGCTGAAATGGGTCCCCGTTACTAGGGTTTCCTAATCAACATGTTATAATGGTTAAGTTTTCTCAATTTAACTTAACCCCACTCATTTGCTTAATTAACATGTTGTACTGGTTAAGTGTTGCCTATTCATATGTTACTTAACCTTCTCACTGATTCACACATGTTTATTCAACGATTAAGTTTGTAGGCCTATATATACTAATATTACCCACTTACCCAAGATTTACTTAACCCTTCCCCTTATCAAGTCCATATGTATTATTGGTAAGCTTGCCTTAACCCTATCCACTTTGTTCATGTAATATTGGTTAAGTTATCTTCTTGTCCATGTTAACTTAACTCACCCACTTAACATGTCAAATTGGTTAAGTGTTTCTTATTAACTTAACCCTTCCCATTCATCATGTTGTATTGGTTAAGTGTTTCCTATTAACTTAACCTTGTTCATTCATCATGTTATATTGGTTAAGTGTTTCCCCTTAGCTTAACCCCACTCGTTCATCATGTTATGTTCGTTAACTTAATCCTACTCATTCATCATGTTGAATTTGGTTAAGTGTTTTCTATTATCTTAACCATGTTCATTAGCATTAATTCATTCATTCATTAATGCCTCATCCTCTCACATTAGAACTGTTGTTTGCGGTTGTTGGATATGCCGAGCGGTTCCAGGCATACTTCTACTGCAAACTCATTCTAACCTCAGGTTTTGGGCTTAATGCGCTAACCTCTCACATTAGATCTATATTGTTGCGGTTGCTGGATGTGCCGGGCGGTTCCTGGCAGTCTTACACCGCAACTCAATCTAACCTCAAGTTAGACACATTCATCTTTAGCCAATTTACATATTTACTATACATGTCCAAGTCTAGATTTTTTTTTATATGCTAATTATCCCAAATTCACCAAACTAGTCATGTTCCAATTCCCAAGTTATGCCCAACAAACTCAATTACAAGTTATTACTCAAAATAGGTTACACCCAATCTTCCCAAATTTGCAATAATAGTCATGCCCCAAAATCACAATATACATTATGCTTGGCATCCCAACCAATAGTTATGCCCAATCTAGATTTAATATTCCAGTTTACAGTTTCCGCCCAATCTAGATTTAATATTTCAATTTACCCCAAGTTCGCAACAATAACATTCATACCCCAAATCACAAGTTACAAATTATGTCCAACAATTTCACTGAATATGTTATGCCCAATTATTTCACCGAATACATTATGCCCAATATTTACCCAAAATATTCCCCGTATTCCAATCGTTCGTATTTCGCGATTTCAGCCTAGGTTCAAAGGTAACCCAGGTTCATAAAATAAAAAAGGAAATAGGGGAAGAGAGAGAAAGAGCATAAAATGAGAATAGGCATGTAACAACAGAACTAATACAAGAGATTTAGATCCAACAAAGATAGATTCTTGAATAAATTAATACAATCATTATCGCATGCATAAGAATAACATCACGAACCAAAGAGGATTATAAACCTGATGTACAACAAAGATAGGCCTGATTTAATCAATAAAAATAAACTTTAAGGCATGTAAAGACATAGATTCAATAGAAGGATAGGGATAAATATGAAAAGATTATCTTACAATTAGGCATAGACTTCGATTCATTTTATTACATGTCAAGATTACAATCAGGTATTCAAATCTAAAAATAACGTGAACTTACATTGCTAGGATTAAGAAAAGAAAATTGAATCATTGTTGTTGTAGCAAAACTAATCTTCTAATTTGATTTGAGGCTCTCTAATTTTCTTCTTGAATTTAGGTTGAAGAATGACGACTAGGCTAGTTTGGGGATGAACAGCACGACGACGCCATAGCCTCTTAGCAATAGAATTAGGGTTGGGTTATGAGTGCATATATAGATGTCTAGGATTTTTAAGAGCCTTTAGATTAGTTTAGGAGTAATCAGAGCCATCCAAACCAAAGAGATGTGTCATCCAGCCAACCACAACACGACACACAAGCCCTAATACCTCAGAAATTGGTCATCGGCTAATCAAAGAAGGCCACATCAGCTCAGGGCTACAAAAATTCATCACATGAAGTGGATCTCAAAGGGTTCAACTCCATACAGGGGGGTCGACACCTATGTCGACACCCCTATAGGGGGTTGACACCTCTGAGCGGGAAATTTCCCGCTCAGCCCGCTCTGACCGAATTTCGAATTTTTAACAGTTTTGACTTTTAATTATTATTTTAATTTTATTTCTATTTAAACTTAAAATCTTCTGAACTCCATCACTTCTTCATACGGAGCACGATTTACGCAAACTCGGACTCTATCTCAAGTAGAATTCCGAGACGAACACAATGGCATAACCCGTTTCACCCAATTCTTCTTCTAAAAATTAAGTATTCTTTAATTCGTTACTTTAATATTGACAGAAAATACGGTGTGTTACATATATGCTGACTCCATCATGTCTTATTTAAAAGTAAATAGAAGTGCGAAACTCTTTTTTCTTTTTAAGTAAGAAAAAATGCAAACTTAAACTATGCAAAACAAAATGAAAATAAGTCCCCTCGCACACTTGATTTCGGCTGTGTCCCCACATTCAATGCATGTCATAATGAATGAATGGAAGAGAAATATTTACATATTTACAAATCATGAGCTCCTCCTCTCGATCAGTGGGCAATTCCAAGAATGGTTTTAGACGTTAACCATTGACTCTGAATATGGATCCATCCTTCGGGTTTTCGGTTTCAATAGCAACATGTGGAAAAACAGTTCGAACAACATATGGTCCAGTCCATCTCGATTTTAACTTCCCAGGGAATAAACGAAGTTGTGAGTCATACAGTCGAACGTTTTGGTCTAGCAAAAACGTTTTTCTTAGGATTGACTTATCACGAAAAACTTTGGTTTTTTTCCTTGTAAATTTTCGCGTTTTCGTAGGCGTCATTCCTAATTTATTCTAATTCGTTGAGTTGCAATTTTCGACTTTCGCCAGCTTGTTCAAGATCAAAGTTTAAGTTCTTTATTGCCCAAAGCGCTTTATGTTCAAGTTCAATGGGTAAATGACAGGCTTTACCGTAAACCAATCGGAAAGGGGACATTCCAATATTAGTTTTAAAAGCAGTACGGTAAGCCCAAAGTGCATTGGTCAATTTTTGTGACCAATCTATTCAATTTTTATTTATAGTTTTCTCCAAAATCTGGTTTACGTGACGATTCGACACTTCGACTTGACCACAAGTTTGCGGATGATAAGGAGTGGATAACTTGTGGGTTATTGAGTATTTCTTCATTAAGGATTCAAAAGATCGATTACAGAAATGCGTTCCATTGTCGCTTACTATTGTATGAGGTATGCCGAACCTCGAAAAGATGCAATTTTTTGGAATATTTTAATCAATCACAGAACAGTCATAGAATAATAAATTGCATAAATATATTTTTTACAAGCAAGTCACGGCACCTGCACGAAATCTTCACAAGAAATTTATATTTGTATATGTGTGTGTGTGTATATATATATATATTCAAGCAGCAGCAGACCCTGGAGAGTTTAGAAAATTCTCACCTAGAACGGTAGTTCGTCCAGTGCAACTGAGTAGCGCTATCGTGTTCACACCCCACTTGGTGTGCAACCGCTTCAAAAACACAAATTCTTCTAACTGCAAATTGCTTGACCTCTAAATTTTGTTCGTTTGCTTGAATCTGTTCTTTGCCTTTGATTGATTTTTTTCATAGAGAAAAGAAAAGGAAAAAAACAAATGAAAACCACAAACTAACGAACAACTGATAAAAGCCTAAAAAGAAAAAGGAATTGGACAGAATAAATAAACTAAACTAAACTCAACTTAAAAATAAAATATAAACAAAGCCTAACAAAAAAACAACAACAACAGGGCTCCAACAACACAAATCCTCAGAAAAAACTCACGCACCTGTATAATATGCAATAACCAAACAAAACCATGCACCCAGTTAAGATCAGCTAACACAAGACCAAATTCAAGCCACACCCTCAATTCTCAACATCAAAATAAACCATACGCATGAATATAAACACTCAAGGTTCAGTAATTAGATCGCATCCCACAAAATAAGTTAAAATATCAAGTTCCCCCAAAACAAAAACTCACGCCCCTCTTCTACGAATCTTTTTTTAACAAATCACGCGAGTACCAATTAGGGAAACAAATCATCAAAATAGACTTCTGTTTTTCAGGAGCAAATCACGTTATTTTTTCTTTAAAAATTGTATCGACGATCTTGACTTGATTTGAGTTTGGGTTTGAATCGGTGAATTTGTGATGTAGGCGTAGTATGTGGGTGAGGGAGGAATTTGTTATGGTGATTTGCGCGGGTTTGGTGACTTCGGTTATTGGGTATTTGGTGGAATTTGCAAGGTCGGGTGGTATGGTTCTCCCGGTGGTCTCCTAGTGGTATGTTTGAATTGAGGCGGAATTGAATTGGGGATTTTAGGGACTTCCGAATTGATAGGGTTGTATAATAGTTGAAGACATTGGTATGGTTGAAGAAATGGTGATCAGGGTGGCAGTCTGAAAGTGTAAGGGTAGAAGAGGGTGTACTAGGTTGGTACGGTGGTTGTGCTTATTGAAGAGGAAGATGATTGTATGGAGGAGTATAACACCACGTATTTCTGTTAACACTAAAGTTACTAATTTAATAATAAATGTGTAAAGGGGAGATGTATCTAATGTGCATACAAATTTAATAATAAATGTGTAAAGGGGAGATGTATCTAATGTGCATACAAGTTTAATAATAAATGTGTAAAGGGGGATGTATCTAATGTGCATACAAATTTAATAATAAATGTTAATAATGTACATTAAGAAAGTAATTGTGAACATAATTGGCTTCTCTTTAGAACGGATGGCTTTGATTAACCTTGGCTTCATCGACGGCTCAAATTAACTTGCAATCCTATATAAACAGCCCCCTAGTCTCCTTCTCTTTGCACCATTCTTCTCTAACCTTATGCTGCACAAATTCTTGATGGACATGGCTTCTTCTTCTTCCTCTAAATCTAAATAAATAAATTAAAATAAAATATAAATCAAGACGAGGATATCCTGCTCAGGTCTTTCAAGAGAAGATTCAAAACAAGTTAGGATTCAAGTAAAGATTCAACGACTTCAAGCAACGCTATCTTTCTATTCTTTTCTAGATCCAATCAATGTAAGTCGGTTACTTTTTAGATTTGAATGCCTTTTCTAATTGTGACATGAAATTAAAAGAATATAAGAAATATGCCTTATCATTTCATTGAATCTGTGTTTGTTTATGACTTTGGATCTGATTCTTGATTATGGCCTAGAACACATTGTGACTAAATTGCCAATGCTTAAGATTATGACTATGGAACTGTGGCCTTTGAAACCATAAGCCTTTGACTAGGAGCATAAACCAATGCCTATGACTATGACAAGGAAAATAGTGGATAATTACCTATGATTCATGAACATGATATTATTGCCTAGGATTATGACTGTGAGATTGGATCTAAACTTGATTATCTATTCAGTTTATTCTTAATTATCCTTGGATCTTGATTATGGGAATTTATCTATTAAGTTAGATCTACCCATATACTTGAACCTATGTTATTTTTTTAACCCTTTTTATGTCATAATATTATCAGATCTATAGGCCTTCGATGCTTTAATCAATTTATTCAGTGTAATTTGTTAGATCTGTGATTAGTGAATTATCATCTTCTGCCAGTCATTATGTCTATTTTTTCATGGCATTTTGGTTCATTCTCTTTTTATCCACAAATCTAGATTTATCTATAATCTAGGATGAAATCACGATTACACGAACGATGGGAATACGATTTGGGCAAATCATAAATTTGACTTAAACATGGTTGTAAACTTGGAAATTGGCATAATGTGGAACATGAACATAATTATGATTGACATAATTTAGAACATGTATTATGGCATGTTTATTAGAACGCAAATTTGAAAAATTGACATGAATTATGGAATATGTAATTTGACAAATTAAATTTAGTATTGGCAAGTAAGCTAAGTTTTAGGCGTAAACGGTAAACTATAATAATAATTCTAGTCTTGCCATAAACTGTAAATTAGGATGTTAAATCAGAATTGGGTCAATTAAAGTTAATTTGGCATAATAAGTATATTAGCACAAATTTTGAATTTAGTCATAATTGTGGGTAATTGTCATGTTTAGAATAATCATGGTTAGTGACACTTAATTTGGTATAATTTACATACCAAAAACTATAAATATGATATATAGGGAAAATGGGCCATAATAATAAATGTTGACAATGTACATTGAAAGAGTAATAATGGAATAATTAAATTAGGGAAAATTTACTTATAGAATTTATCCTAAATGAGAAAAGTAAATTTAGACAATACGAACATGCTTAACCCGAGGTTGGATTGAGTTGTGATGTAAACATGCCCGGACCCGCCCGGCTGTCCAGTGATCACAACAATACCTATCCAATGTGGGAGGTTAAGGCATTGAGCCTGATAAAGGCCCGAGGTTAGACTAAGTTGTGGCGTAAGACTGCCCGGAACCAACCGGCATACTGGCAGCCACAACAATACCTGTCTAATGTGAGTGGCTGGTGCTTTAACAAGACAATTAAAGTTAAGCTAGAATGGGAGGGTTAAGTCCATAAGAACAATTAACCAACTTAACACAGTTAAGCTAGAATGGGAGGGTCAAGTCCATAGGAACACTTAACCAACTTAACACAGTTAAGTTAGAACGATAGGGTTAAGTTAACTTGAACACTTAACCAACTTAACATGGTAACAAGACAAGATTTGTAGGGGTTAAGTAACTAAGAAAAACACTTAGCCAATTTAATAGGTTAACAGGACTAGAAAGTGGGGGTTAAGTAAATTCAATACACTTAGCCAATTTAACATGCTAACTAGATTAGAGGTTGGAGTTAAGTAAATTTAATACACTTAGCCAATTTAATATGTTAGCTGGACTAGACCGTAGGGTTAAGTAAGCTTGAACACTTAACCATCAGAGTGTGATAAATGAATAGGGTTAAGTTAAAAACATGAAGGGACAATACTTAACCATTAGATCATGTTAATCAAACCAATGTTAGGGTTAAGTTAACTAAGGGAACACTTAACCGTTATAACATGTTAGTTAAAACAGATAGGCAAGGTTAAGTTAAAAAGGAACACTTAACCAATACAAGATGAATGGGTAGGGTTAAGTAAATACTTAACCAATATAACTTGATGCTGGTAGGGTTAAGTCAACGTGAATTACTGATAACACTTAACCAGTTTAATATGACAAAGGAATGGGTTAAGTTAACTTGAATTGACTAATGACACATAACCAATCCAACTTGACGAGAAAGAGGACTAAGTAGTAAACCTTAGTTAAAAAGGGCTAAGTAGTAAACCTTAGTTAAGAAAACGACGATTCAATACACTAAGTGGTAAACCTTAGTTAGTAAAACTAAGTAGTAATCCTTAGTATAACACGAAGAGGAGCGAACGTCCATCTGATCTTAAAGAATGCTCCAACGAATTGGGTTACGAAGCCCGAGGCTTCGAGGGGACGTAAGGGTACTCTTGGTATCCCTCTGTGAGAATGCAGATGATCCGCCTGGGCTCACAGAGGTTAAGGTCTGCATGAGAAGAACCAAGGGTATGCCTTGGTTGCAATATATGGCAACCTAAAGACTAGGATGGACCAGCGTGATTCGGCGGGACCAGTAGCCCTGTGATAGCGACTCGTCGTCTACCTACCATCTTGAGTCAGTCGAGATACGTAAAGCGGAAAGGCGGAGAACTCCAAAAGACCATATACTTGCTATCTAGTTATGGGTGAGGATGGCCATAGGTTAGTGGGGCATAGAGGGCCTGCGTATAGTTCTCATTTTTCAAGGTGTGCCTTTCATTAGTTGAGGGAGGGGTCGAGTGGGACCATAGCCACTGGAAAAACAGACCTTAGCATCTTCATCGGCAGATATCTGAAAGTTCCCGACCGAGTTCCGTGTTTCTAGAGCAGCCCTGCCACGGGACTCGGGTCGCACATTTCAGGACATGTGCATCTAGACAGCGATAAACGATTCGCGACACATACGTGGGGAAAGTCTAGGAACATATACCGCTCTAGGTGGTGTGTCCTAGACTAGGGGCATCGTTCGACAGGTAGCGTAATCCCTAGTTGGACCTAGGTGGCATAAACCCTGAATCTGTGAAGCATTAGATAAGCCGCGTAAACCCGAGTGGATTCTAGGAAGCACTTTGATATAAAACCCTAGATTAGATCTAGGTAATAAATAATAAATGTACGCCTAAAGGCAACCACAATTACTGGGATTGGGATCGCGTTATCATTTTAGACAGATTACTAGTTGGGACACTAGATAGGTGGTGCAGAGACATAGAAACCATAATAACAGGTTAATAGCGAAGCGGAGAAAGTATTAAAGCATATCCAGTTTATCTTGTCTTAGCATATCTTGTGTTAATCTTATCCTATCTTGTTGGCCCTATCATCATGGTATTGTCTTGTATTCAGTTAATTCATGTCGTTTTGTTTTTCCTTATTCACATGCTAGAAGTAACTGAACTTACCAGACTTTATGTCTGACCCAGTTTTCTTTCGTCTTCTTTTCTTCTGTTCCACCCCCCCCCCCCAGGTAGTTAAGGAGGGAATAGTATAGCTCAGGTTAGATTGGACCGTCACTCTTCCCAAGCTCGAAGATTCTTTGACAAAGTGCTTTGGACTCTCTTTTTCTGCTGCTATGGCTGGCTTATGCTACATTGGGGAATATAAATGTTATTTTATGCTTCTTTATTTTGTATGACAGACGATACTCTGATATTGGAAAACAATTTTTGTACAAACTATTTTATTAATAAAGTAAAGTTTTATTTTCCGCTGTTTTAATTTTGTCTGTCTTGTAATTTATCTGCATCTTTTACCCTAAATGCTCCACAGAACTTAGTGCATTCCCTTTGTGAGTGACACTAAAGGATGTGGGGTGTTACACGTGGTATCAGAGCTGAAGGTTACCGGATCAGATAAAAGATTTGAAAAAAATTATTATTTCAAACAGTTTTAAAAGAAGCATTTTCAAAGGAAAAGTTTTGTTTTAAAGGCATATTCCCCAAAAGCCATACGCACTATCTTCTGATTCGCTGTTTGAATTCTTGTCCCCTTCTTTCTTGAGTCTCTGGGGCTCCTGGCTTTCTGGGAGGTAACCTCATCGAAGGGCGAAGTAGTGCCCGACTTCCATCTGTAACCGTAGTAGTTTCACATGCGGCTAGTTTTCTTTCAAGCTTAGTAGGGTTTTCTGTACGATGGAGGCAGCTTTCGAGAGATTTGTCAACATGATTACACACGAAAGAGGATGAGGAGTTTGGCTAAGGAGCACAACCCAAGGATGAGGAATTCATGGATGTAGACTTGGCTCACGAAGGAGGAAGGGATTATAAAACCTAAGACAAGAGGAAGTATCTTTATTATGGCAGAATAGGGCATATAATTAAGAACAAAGGACAAGATTTTCAGAAGGGCAAGTACATGCTTTCACCACTAAGCGTACCTAGGAGAAAGGTAGTAAAGTTCTGTTGGAAGAGTCTAGCTTTTCTGTTTATACTCTTTCTTTTGGTTTTAGCACTTCGTATTTGTTCATATTTGCTTCCATAGTTGAGTCTCTGCACCTTAGTACTTGTATAGTAAAAGATCCCAACTAGTGCTCAAGTGTTTGGTTGTTTTTTCTTAGATCATCTCACGTAGATCGTCCAAATTCGGAGGAGACATTCCTCGGGTGCTTGTCTGATATTGGTTTAGGCCTTTGGGGCTTGTACTTGAGGGATGTCGAGTTCGACTAGGATGGTTTGCTTGAGAGATGAATAGTTGTGGCAGGCGCTCTATATAAAGAAGGACTAACCTTAAGATAGGTAAAAAGTACGTAGTGACCTTTTGACCCTCATAGTTATGGCATGATGGATAAGCTAAGAGGAGAGACCTCTGATCATCCTAGTATATACACTCAGTATCATGGTTGACATTTGTTTATTTTGGAAATGGAGGTCAAGAAACTTCGCAATCTTGAAGTTGAATCTGTTAAGGTACAGTTGAGTAAATCTCAAGAAGACGTGATACGGGAGATTGAAGATAAGGCATACGCGCCTCATACCCTTTTTCTTAAGGGCACATCCTTGATTCCTTTTTCTAGGAATTCTATGCATACTAGTTTCTAGCGTTTAAGGTATATCCTCTAGGACGTATCATCGATCCTTAGGTAGAAACCCTTTTGAATGTAAACATGTATTTGAAACATGTTATGGTTGATGGTTGCGAATGGTTGCTAGTGGTTGCTCGTGAATGCATATACACACGTATTAGGCACTAGATCAGCTCAGACGCCTTCATATTTCATTTACATATATGTATTTGTTTATGAATTGAACTTAATGTGTTATCATATGGATGTCGCATTTGAGTGAATGATTGTGCACTCATATAAAAATAATATGTATCATTAGGATTTGCATACATATTGGACGCATGGCACTGACTTGACTTGCATTAAGGAGGTCAACTGAATCAGTAGACCGCCTGATTTTGCATTAGATAAAGACATGTACACACACTATGCATATGAACATACAAGCATTAGAAGTCTTTAAGGACAATGGATGCCTGTGTTTGATGGTTGAGTAGATGGATGATTGGATGGTAGGATTTACATTCTTCTTGACTTGAAGATTTCGGGGTCGAAATCCTTTAAGGAGGGGAGAATGTAACACCCCGTATTTCTGTTAACACTAAAGTTACTAATTTAATAATAAATGTGTAAAGGGGAGATGTATCTAATGTGCATACAAATTTAATAATAAATGTGTAAAGGGGAGATGTATCTAATGTGCATACAAATTTAATAATAAATGTGTAAAGGGGGGATGTATCTAATGTGCATACAAATTTAATAATAAATGTTAATAATGTACATTAAGAAAGTAATTGTGAACATAATTGGCTTCTCTTTAGAACGGATGGCTTTGATTAACCTTGGCTTCACGACGGCTCAAATTAACTTGCAATCCTATATAAATAGCCCCCTAGTCTCCTTCTCTTTGCACCATTCTTCTCTAACCTTATGCTGCACAAATTCTTGATGGACATGGCTTCTTCTTCGTCCTCTAAATATAAATAAATAAAATAAAATAAAATATATATCAAGACGAGGATATGCTGCTCAGGTCTTTCAAGAGAAGATTCAAAACAAGTTAGGATTCAAGTAAAGATTCAACAACTTCAAGCAACGCTATCTTTCTATTCTTTTCTAGATCCAATCAATGTAAGTCGGTTACTTTTTAGATTTGAACGCCTTTTCTAATTGTGACATGAAATTAAAAGAATATAAGAAATATGCCTTATCATTTCATTGAATCTGTGTTTGTTTATGACTTTGGATCTGATTCTTGATTATGGCCTAGAACACATTGTGACTAAATTGCCAATGCTTAAGATTATGACTATGGAACTGTGGCCTTTGAAACCATAAGCCTTTGACTATGAACATAAGCCTTTGACTAGGAGCATAAACCAATGCCTATGACTATGACAAGGACAATAGTGGATAATTACCTATGATTCATGAACATGATATTATTGCCTAGGATTATGACTGTGAGATTGGATCTAAACTTGATTATCTATTCAGTTTATTCTTAATTATCCTTGGATCTTGATTATGGGAATTTATCTATTAAGTTAGATCTACCCATATACTTGAACCTATGTTATTTGTTCCACCCTTTTTATGTCATAATATTATCAGATGTATAGGCCTTCGATGCTTTAATCAATTTATTCAGTGTAATTTGTTAGATCTGTGATTAGTGAATTATCATCTTCTGCCAGTCATTATGTCTATCTTTTCATGGCATTTTGGTTCATTCCCTTTTTATCCACGAATCTAGATTTATCTATAATCTAGGATGAAATCACGATTACACGAACGATGGGAATACGATTTGGGCAAATCATAAATTTGACTTAAACATGGTTGTAAACTTGGAAATTGGCATAATGTGGAACATGAACATAATTATGATTGACATAATTTAGAACATGTATTATGGCATGTTTATTAGAACGCAAATTTGAAAATTTGACATGAATTATGGAATATGTAATTTGACAAATTAAATTTAGTATTGGCAAGTAAGCTAAGTTTTAGGCGTAAACGGTAAACTAGAATAATAATTCTAGTCTTGCCATAAACTGTAAATTAGGATGTTAAATCAGAATTGGGTCAATTAAAGTTAATTTGGCATAATAAGTATATTAGCACAAATTTTGAATTTAGTCATAATTGTGGGTAATTGTCATGTTTAGAATAATCATGGTTAGTGACACTCAATTTGGTATAATTTACATACCAAAAACTATAAATATGATATATAGGGAAAATGGGCCATAATAATAAATGTTGACAATGTACATTGAAAGAGTAATAATGGAATAAGTAAATTAGGGAAAATTTACTTATAGAATTTATCCTAAATGAGAAAAGTAAATTTAGATAATACGAACATGCTTAACCCGAGGTTGGATTGAGTTGTGATGTAAACATGCCCGGACCCGCGCGGCTGTCCAGTGATTACAACAATACCTATCCAATGTGGGAGGTTAAGGCATTGAGCCTGATAAAGGCCCGAGGTTAGACTAAGTTGTGGCGTAAGACTGCCCGGAACCAACCGGCATACCGGCAGCCACAACAATACATGTCTAATGTGAGTGGCTGGTGCTTTAACAAGATAATTAAAGTTAAGCTAGAATGGGAGGGTTAAGTCCATAAGAACAATTAACCAACTTAACACAGTTAAGCTAGAATGGGAGGGTCAAGTCCATAGGAACACTTAACCAACTTAACACAGTTAAGTTAGAACGATAGGGTTAAGTTAACTAGAACACTTAACCAACTTAACATGGTTACAAGACAAGATTTGTAGGGGTTAAGTAACTAAGAAAAACACTTAGCCAATTTAATAAGTTAACCAGACTAGAAAGTGGGGGTTAAGTAAATTCAATACACTTAGCCAATTTAACATGCTAACTAGATTAGAGGTTGGAGTTAAGTAAATTTAATACACTTAGCCAATTTAATATGTTAGCTGGACTAGACCGTAGGGTTAAGTAAGCTTGAACACTTAACCATCAGAGTGTGATAAATGAATAGGGTTAAGTTAAAAACATGAAGGGACAATACTTAACCTTTAGAACATGTTAATCAAACCAATGTTAGGGTTAAGTTAACTAAGGGAACACTTAACCGTTATAACATGTTAGCTAAAACAAATAGGCAAGGTTAAGTTAAAAAGGAACACTTAACCAATACAAGATGAATGGGTAGGGTTAAGTAAATACTTAACCAATATAACTTGATGCTGGTAGGGTTAAGTCAACGTGAATTACCGATAACACTTAACCAGTTTAATATGACAAAGGAATGGGTTAAGTTAACTTGAATTGACTAATGACACTTAACCAATCCAACTTGACGAGAAAGAGGACTAAGTAGTAAACCTTAGTTAAAAAGGGCTAAGTAGTAAACCTTAGTTAAGAAAACGACGATTCAATACACTAAGTGGTAAACCTTAGTTAGGAAAACTAAGTAGTAATCCTTAGTATAACACGAAGAGGAGCGAACGTCCATCTGATCTTAAAGAAGGCTCCAACTAATTGGGTTACGAAGCCCGAGGCTTCGAGGGGACGTAAGGGTACTCTTGGTATCCCTCTGTGAGAATGCAGATGATCCGCCTGGGCTCACAGAGGTTAAGGTCTGCGTGAGAAGAACCAAGGGTATGCCTTGGTTGCAATATATGGCAACCTAAAGACTAGGATGGACCAGCGTGATTCGGCGAGACCAGTAGCCCTGTGATAGCGACTCGTCGTCTACCAACCATCTTGAGTCAGTCGAGATACGTAAAGCGGAAAGGCGGAGAACTCCAAAAGACCATATACTTGCTATCTAGTTATGGGTGAGGATGGCCATAGGTTAGTGGGGCATAGAGGGCCTGCGTATAGTTCTCATTTTTCAAGGTGTGCCTTTCATTAGTTGAGGGAGGGGTCGTGTGGGACCATAGCCACTGGAAAAACAGACCTTAGCTTCTGCATCGGCAGATATCTGAAAGCTCCCGACCGAGTTCCGTGTTTCTAGAGCAGCCCTGCCACGGGACTCGGGTCGCACATTTCAGGACATGTGCATCTAGACAGCGATAAACGATTCGCGACACATATGTGGGGAAAGTCTAGGAACATATACCGCTCTAGGTAGTGTGTCCTAGACTAGGGGCATCGTTCGACAGGTAGCGTAATCCCTAGTTGGACCTAGGTGGCATAAACCCTGAATCTGTGAAGCATTAGATAAGCCGCGTAAACCCGAGTGGAATCTAGGAAGCACTTTGATATAAAACCCTAGATTAGATCTAGGTAATAAATAATAAATGTACGCCTAAAGGCAACCACAATTACTGTGATTGGGATCGCGTTATCATTTTAGACAGATTACTAGTTGGGACACTAGATAGGTGGTGCAGAGACATAGAAACCATAATAACAGGTTAATAGCGAAGCGGAGAAAGTATTAAAGCATATCCAGTTTATCTTGTCTTAGCATATCTTGTGTTAATCTTATCCTATCTTGTTGGCCCTATCATCATGGTATTGTCTTGTATTCAGTTAATTCATGTCGTTTTGTTTTTCCTTATTCACATGCTAGAAGTAACTGAACTTACCAGACTTTATGTCTGACCCAGTTTTCTTTCGTCTTCTTTTCTTCTGTTCCCCCCCAGGTAGTTAAGGAGGGAATAGTATAGCTCAGGTTAGATTGGACCGTCACTCTTCCCAAGCTCGAAGATTCTTTGACAAAGTGCTTTGGACTCTCTTTTTCTGCTGCTATGGCTGGCTTATACTACATTGGGGAATATAAATGTTATTTTATGCTTCTTTATTTTATAAGACAGACGATACTCTGATATTGGAAAACAATTGTTGTACAAACTATTTTATCAATAAAGTAAAGTTTTATTTTCCGCTGTTTTAATTTTGTCTGTCTTGTAATTTATTTGCATCTTTTACCCTAAATTCTCCACAGAACTTAGTGCATTCCCGTTGTGAGTGACACTAAAGGATGTGGGGTGTTACACGGAGGGTCTGAACATGGAAGTTTGATTGTTGATTGCGTGAGGTATGGTTTTCGTTTGTAGCAGTGGAGTTTGAGAAGCAGGGATGGAAAGTTATGGCAATGGACGTGATCGAAGGTGAAGACATAAAACAAAAGGAGAAAGAAACCAAAAGAAATTTGTATATTTTTATTGTAATCAATTGTAAAAGGAAAGAAATTTGGAGAAAATTTGGAAAGAAATCAATGAGAGGAGAGAAATAAAAGAGAAAAATGAAAAGATTTTTTTATTTGTAAGAATTGAAATTCAATTGAAGGTGGAAAGAAATAGATGACAGAAAGGAAAGAAATAAATGAAAGAAAGGGTGCAAATTGTATGGAAAACGAGAAAGATATTGAAAACAAAAGGCAAGTGTTTTTCTTAAAGAAGAAAAACACAAATACGCATACCAAAAACAAACAATGCACAATTCAATACACACATAAACACAAAAAAATAAAAAATAAAAACACAACAAGTTTTTAAAAAAAAAAGAACAATAAAATTAATCCGAAGAATAAAATTAAAATCAAATTCCTTCCCCGGCTTCGGCGCCAAAAACTTGTTCGACAACGAATATTCTATGAATTAGAAAACTGTCGCGAAGTGTAATAAACCTCAAGCGCACGACGTACACTTGTAGTACGTTAGCAAGTACGAGTCGATCCATGGGAAAAGAAATAATTTTGATTATTTTACTAAATCAAATTAACCCAACTTTAAATTGTGATTAAGTACTAGAAACAAAAAGTAAACTAAAATATAGACTAAAACTATGAGATTAAACCAATTTAGAGGCAACTTAACTTTTCTCTCTTTCAACGTGGTTCAACATAAAATAATACGAAGATCTCTCAATAATCTAAGTAAGATTAATTATGTAATTATCATAAGCATGACTTATTTGCACTATTAATTAACACAAAATAAGTCATCAAGCTATAATACACAATTAATCTAACTTTTTAACTTTTACGAAAAATGACATTGGAATGAAACTAAAATCTAATTTAAGTATGATCTATTTACTATTGGTTAGTAACATAGATCATCAAATTTCAACTTAAATCCCATTTCATTGCCATAATCACATTTTTGGATGAAGAGGCAATTTGGTGTTTATGTCATAAACATAGCCTCAATGTTATGAAATGAACAAAAGCGGCTATTAAATGCAACATGAAAATACATAAAAACATCCATTCTCATTAAACCCAAGAGAGATCATTCATACAAATTTATGTTGAATCTACATTAATGAGAGGGAAAGCTTCATCACCCCTAAATTGTAGAGGTTTAGCTCCTCATTTGTGTTATTATTTCAACACAAATAGATTTCAGTATTGAAGAACAACAAAAATAGAGAGTATATAATGAAGAAAAGATATTAACTACTAACTAATTGCATAAAATAAAGCTCCACTACTTGCAGAAAAGAAAATAACATGTAAATAAAACATAAACATGTCTTAAAAGAAAGAGGCTTGGAAGGCATTTTTTTGTTTATTTGATCACTTACACTTTCATTTGCTAAAAACTAGATCCTCAAATACATGAAACAAAGGGGTGTATATACATTATCAAAAAAAACCTAAAACCCTAATCACTTTCCTTGGGAAATCCCCAAAATGCCCATCCATGAAGCTTCCAATTGCCATTAGCCACTAATAAGTCATGTAGAATGCATGAGGCCTTTTGTCTCATTCAATTATTCTTTAATATGAAGCTTAGGAGCAAGTGGGATAGTTGAAAGGTGTGGGCCTCCACTATCCATAAAATGAATTAATTCTTTGCGTCCTTTTGTGTAAATGTATGCTTTCCCTCATCTCTTCAAGTGTAAATATCATTTTAGCTCCAAAATTCCTACAAGAGATAATCACAAGGAACAAGTAAAAGATTTCACAATAAAAACATGCACAAGTCACCACTTTTTCTCAAAATAAGTGATGATTTTGAAAATATTTAAAACATGGTTTGATCGTATGAAATACCCAAAAATGTTCATTTATTCAACTAAACAAGAATAAATATGTGACTATAAATGTGCATTTTTACGTGCACCTCAAATACTCCCACACTTATCTTTTTATTTGTCCTCGAATAAAGTAAAAACTAAGCTAAATTCGTTTTCGTAGGGAGCACGATTGCATTGAGCGTATGCAATAAGCCTTTAAACCTCTGGGTGTCCCCAGTAGGATGAATGTTGTCTCATGAGGGTTTTCAGTGGATACTACCCACAAAATCTAAAAGTTATATGCAAAAAATATTTACAAAATGCAAGATTCAAAAAAGGTGAATGCAAATTTCAAAAAAAAATATGTACAAATGGATAATTTACTTTTAAATAAGACATCGAATGAGTTAAACACAAGTTTGGGTCGTCACTATGAAATTTGAGTTCGTTACTAATCAAAACTTCAAACAAAAGACATGCTATCATCACAAACTCCTCCAGCCTGGCCAGTTGTTTTGGTAGAAACATAGTGCAAATATGAAATGAATTCTATAATCGATATCAACAATCGTAAAATGACATCTCAACTTCCTTTTGGTTAACAGGTTAGGTCGAATAAGTGAAGAGTGTGCTTGGATTTAAGTGCTAACTCTCTCTTTGTTACAAAATATTTACATTATTATTATTTACAAATACCTAGGTGTACCACCCCTACACTGCATTACGACTTTCCTGAAGATGTCCAACTCATAAAATGAGATCAATGTATATTAACGCTGGCTTTGTCAACAAGATGTCGGAAAGAGCTTGGTGGTTTTGCACACCAACGCTAGATGTACTAGCAATGTTGGATACCCTTGGATTATTATATATATGTATACTTCTTCTGTTTTTCTTTTCTTTTTTTTCTTTTCTTTTTTTTCTCTCTTTTTTTTTACGTAAGAGAGAGAGAGAGCCAAGCGAGAATATCTTAGTACAAGTTCACTTAAAAGATCTAAAATGTTATCGCAAGTAGTCTAAATCAACCATTCATTTAATCGGATTATAATTTAGAAAACATTTCATACTCATCACATACGAATCTCCCTATATACCAGTTACACCAAATTTGCTCATAATTCAAACTTTCCTTTCGTTATCCGCTAAGAGAAGTAAATTTCCAAACATTTTAATTGAACGACCAAAATTATATGCTGACTCCATCATGTTTTATTTAAAGTAAATAGAAGTGCGAAACCTTTTTTTTAGGAGAAAAAAATGCAGACTTTAACTATGCAAAACAGAATGAAAATAAGACTTCTCGCACACTTGGTTTCGGCTGTGTCCCCACAGTTAATGCATGACACAATGAATGAACGGAAGAGAAATATTTATATATTTACAAAGGAGGGTTAAACTTAACTTTTTTCTACTTCACGTAGCATGGCTCTGGAAGAATCATGTGCTCCTCCTCTCGATCAGTGGGCAATTCCAGGAATGGTTTTTGACTTTGACCGTTGACTTTGAATATGGCTCTATCCTTTGGGTTTTCGATTTCAATAGCAACATCTGGAAAAACAATTTGAACAACATATGGTCCGGTCCGTCTCGATTTTAACTTCCTGGGAAATAAATGAAGTTGTGAGTCATACAGTAGAACTTTTTGGTCTGGCAAAAACGTTTTTCTTAGGATTGACTTGTCATGAAAAACATTGGTTTTTTCCTTGTAAATTTTCGCGTTTTCACAGGCATCATTCCTAATTTCTTCTAATTCGTTGAGTTGCAATTTTTGATTTTCACCAGCTTGCTCGAGATCAAAGTTTAAGTTCTTTATTGCCCAAAGCACTTTATGTTCAAGTTCAACAGGTAAATGACAGGCTTTACCGTAAACCAATCGGAAAGGGGACATTCCAATATTAGTTTTAAAAGCAGTACGGTAAGCCCAAAGCGCATCGGTCAATTTTTGTGACCAATCTTTTCGATTTTTATTTATAGTTTTCTCCAAAATCCATTTTACTTGACGATTCGACACTTCAACTTGACCACAAGTTTGCGGATGATAAGGAGTGGATAACTTGTGGGTTATCGAGTATTTTTCCATTACGGATTCAAAAGTTCAATTACAGAAATGCGTTCCATTGTCGCTTACTATTGTGTGAGATATGCCAAACCTCGAAAAGATGTTTTCTTTTAGGAATTTCACAATAATTTTATGATCATTTGTTTTACATGGAACGGCTTCAACCCGTTTCGAAACGTAGTCGACGGTAAGAAGAATATACAAGTTTCCGAAGAAGTTTGGGAAAGGTCACATAAAGTCAATACCCCATACATCAAAGACTTCGATCATAAGGATGGGGTTCAAAGGCATCATATTTGTCGAGAAATCTTACCTAGCATTTGGCAACAACTGCAAGTTTTACAGAATTCAAACGAGTCTTTAAAGAGAGTAGGCCAATAAAAACCAAATTGAAGCACATTTTTAGCGGTTTTCCTAGGACCAAAATGTCTACCGCACGCATGATCATGGCAGAATGAGAGAACACTCCTAATTTAAGTATGATCTATTTACTATTGGTTAGTAACATAGATCATCAAATTTCAACTCAAACCCCCATTTCATTGCCATAATCACACTTTTGGATGAAGAGGAAATTTGTTGTTTATGTCATAAACATAGCCTCAATGTTATGAAATGAACAAAAGAGGCTATTAAACGCAACATGAAAATACACAAAAACATCCATTCTCATTAAACCCAAAAGAGATCATTCATACAAATTTATGTTGAATCTACATTAATGGGAGGGAAAGCTTCATCACCTCTAAATTGTAGGGGTCCAGCTCCTCATTTGTGTTATTATTTCAACATAAATAGATTTCAACATTGAAGAACAACAAAAATAGAGAGTAAATAATGAGGAAAAGATATTAACTACTAACTAATTGCAACATAAATAGATTTCAACATTGAAGAACAACAAAAATAGAGAGTAAATAATAAAGAAAAGATATTAACTACTAACTAATTGCATAAAATAAAGCTACACTACTTGTAGAAGAAAATAACATGTAAATAGAACATAAACATGGCTTAAAAGAAAGAGGCTTGGAAGCCATTTTTTGTTTATTTGATCACTCACACTTTCATTTGCTAAAAAGCAGATACTCAAATACATGAAACAAAGGGGTATATATACATTATCAGAAACACTAAACCCTAATCACTTTCCTTGGGAAGTCCCCAAAATGCCCATTCATGAAGTTTCTAATTGTCATTAGCCACTAACAAGTCATGTAGAATGCATGAGGCCTTTTGTCTCATTCAATTATTCATTAATATGAAGCTTAAGAGCAAGTGGGCTAGTTGAAAGGTGTAGTCCTCCACTATCCATAAAATGAATTAATTATTTTCCTCCTTTTGTGTAAATGCATGCTTTTCCTCATCTCTTCATGTGTATATATCCTTTTAGCTCCAAAATTCCTACAAGAGGTAATAATAAGGAACAAGTAAAAGATTTCACAGATTAAAACATGCACGGGTGACCACTTTTTCCCAAAATAAGTGATGATTTTGAAAATATTTAAAACATGGTTTGATCATATAAAATACCCAAAAATGTTCATTTATTCAACTAAACAAGAATAAATATATGAATATAATGTGCATTTTTATGTGCACATCACATCAGTTGTTAGATGTTGGCTTAATCCATACGGAAAAAGTGGGTCATTACAAAAAAGCATCAAAACCACAACAAATTCGAGAACAAAAGGAATCAAAACCAAAAGTTACTCACAAAGTTTCGATTGCAAGAAATAACAAATAATTCTACGAGCAAGCAACGACATCCTTAGCATCAGAGAAAATATTAAGAGCAACCGATTCTCGAAGTCGCGATTTGATTTGGGGAAAAAATCCCAATTCTATTCCGGCCGCCATAACATAAAGAGGAGGCTTATTTTTGAAGCATCAAAATAAAAAATGGTGGGCCGACCATTTTATTACAAGGGGTTTTTCTTGTGTTTAAATTGTTTTTATTCTTGTATTTTATTTTATAATCGATTCACCAGTATTCTAGTTTTTCTGTAAAACTAGAGTTTCTAGTTATAGGTTTATAGATAAGGTTTACGAGTTACGGGTTTGTAATTCGGGAAAAAACTGATCTTGTGGATAAAGATTAGTGCAGGGTTTTGAGCGTAGGATTAGAACAGCTGGGAGCAGGTGTTGCAAGTTTACAGGGAAATCATAAGTGTAGTGATTGTTTTAATTCTAGTAGAAACCTTGGGGAATGCAGCAATAGGTAGGGTTTGCTGAAGCAGGGTAAAATCTGTGTCATTTACTTTTTGTATTTATTTTCTCTACTGAAATCTGTACTGTGATATTTTAATACCTCGTAAAACTGCAATTAACCCTGTTCACACCTTTTAGGGTTAATGTAGATCTTATAAGTGGTATCAGAGCAGGTATTTTTCACTTATAGAGTCATAGATTGTTCTAGTTATCAGGTTAACAAGAGTCAGTCCACTAATATTCCAATTGTTTTTAATGGAACAAAATTTTAAACTGGAAATCTAAAATGGAATCCTATTTCAAGTCTGTTAATATTAAATATTGGACTATTATTATCAATATGGGAGATATACTAGATAAGAGGAATAAGGTTTTCAATGCTTATGCTATGCATATTACTTATTCCTATCTTAGTAATGATCAAATAAAATTTATCTCTCATTTTTTAACTACGTGGGATACAGGAAAACTCTCGATACGCTGTATGGAAGAAAATACAACTATTCAAAATCCTTAATTTCCAACTCAAGCTTAGATGTGTGCTTTACAGGAGTTATAGATGGAGATTCAACAGACGATGAGATAGGAGATTACTCATATGAAGATTTAGTTCATTTTTGTATTGTTTTAACAAAACTGTTGAGTGTCTCAAATCTAAAAATAAAACTCTGAAATTTGAAAAACTTGAGTTGATCAGCAAAAATAATATTTTGGAACTAAAATTTGAAAATGTCAAGAAGTTTTCAAACTTTAATTGCAAAAATTGTTTGAACTTGGAAAATAATCTTGTTCATCTAAATGAAAATATTCAAAAGCTTGAAAATAAAATTATGATTTAAAAGAGAAAAAGATTGAGCTTAAAAGTACAAATAATTTTTTGCAAAAGGAATTTGAATATTTTAAAATGACTGAAAATTCCAAATATGAAATTGCTGAGAAACAAAATTTGCAGAAAACTGAATCAACCTTGAATGAGCTTGAATAAGAAATTGCAAAATTCAAAGATTTTGAAAAACTCGAATTTAAAAAGAAAATACATTTTGAATCTGAGATTTCTAAGTCCCAAGCCAAAATTAAATTGCTTGAAAATAAAAACTTGTTTTTGAAACCAACTAATGCTGAAAAGAAAAAGGTCACTAAAATTTGTTGTTCAAATTTAATGAAAGAAAATATGATCTTAAATATAAAATTCAACGACTTGAATCAACTTTGGATAAATTTTCTAATGGGGATAAATCGTTGAATATGTTGTTGCAAAACAAAATTTCTATTGGTAATAAATGTGATTTTGCCTTTGGGAAAATTCATGCTTTTGAAAAGCTGAATTTTAATGTTTTTTAAAATCCTTCAAATTGCTTTAGAAAAGATTGTTTTGAAAAGTCGAACTCTGATAATTTCAAAGGATTTTTAAATCATAAACATGATGAGAACTTGTTTTGTAACAGTCCATTTAAACGGATTTGGATCCCAAAAGACAACAGAATAATTTCGAGTAAGATCAGATGGATTTGGGTTCCTAAGGGCACAAGGTAAATTTAGATGGATTGCTAAAAAAACAGGTTTGGGTACTAAAATGTGTAAACGAAGCTATGAGTGGTAAAACAATCTTTGTTACACCACTCGATCTAAAAAGTTAGGTACTGGAGGTCGGCTAAGGAACAACTTTTCAGAAGGGAAGTAATATTCAAGTTATTCCATATCATTGAAGTGTTCAGTGTTCCTTAGCCAATATTGTTGAGTTTGAGATCCACAACATCTACTGTAAATCGGGTATGATATCTAGACTCACATTTCTTTGTGAATATTCTCTGTTTTATTTTTTCTCTCTATCCTTCTCTTTATTTGTTTAACAACCCGAATTCCGACAGACTGAATTTTTTTCAAAATTCTAATCTATCGAAACTCGTGTTGGTTTGCTCTGGTATCCTGCAGAAAAGACAGAGACATAAAATATGTCAGAGCTCAGAAAATATCTCACAGCGGAATGGAAAAATATATAATATAATCAAAGTATAGCCTTACCGTATTAATAATACTGCCTAACCAGTATCCAAAAGCTATCATGTCTTTGCCACAAATCTAACCTGCGAGTATGTTATGAGAAAAGGGTCAGAACACAAGTTCTAGTGACTGAATTTAAATTATACACTTTGGATAATCCTACGTATACCATTCAATCACATTTTCTTATTTATTATGTTACTTGGGTTAACAGCACTCAAGGCTTACACATACGTCGTACCCATTTACTTCCCACTGGATTAACCTAATACAGTATATATGTAGCTACCCCTCAATATTGAGGTACACCCCATGGTACCTCACTCATACGGTCTCCACCGTAATGCCACAGAAATAAACGCAGTCCCTCATCCTATGCCGGAGTGACGTACGGATCTCTACATAACAATGTTATGTTCCGCACATATCTGTCATTACTACGCTACATAAGCGTAGGACTTCCACCTTCGATCGAATCAGATTCCATACCAGAGTAATGCCCTCGAATCAGATTCCATACCAGAGTAATGATCTCAAGTCTATGATACACCACCCAGAGCAGACATGCATGTATCCAGACTTTCCCACGTACGTATCGTCAATCGTATTCGATGCCTTAACCGCACATAATGTGCACCGAGTTCCGTGGCAGGGCTATACAAGAAACATGGAACTCGGTCGAGAGCTTTTCCATGTACATGCCTGCCTTTAAGAGCCTCAAAATACAGATATCCCTCGGATCTGTTTTTCATCATGGCTATGGCCCCACCTCGGCCCCTCCCTAAACTAGTAAAGACTACAAGAGCTAAGCAACTTGCCCTTAACAAACATTTAAAACATACAGTTGGCGTCTCCCCTCAACCACCGTACCTCGATAGTGAAAGGTGAATGGTCTATTGGGTTTAGCTCTAGTCTTTTCGCATCCCACTGGCTTCTGGTAACGGGTACCTGATGATCTACTATCCTTGTTGGTCCTGACCTCGCCTTCCGTTGAGGTGATCGCCAAATTACCCTAGTGTCACCTCGTCATAGCATTCTACTGTGTTTGCTCCAAATTTGGGATTAAACACCAAAGGAGTGAATACTACACTTCACCTATTCGGTAAGAATATGGAACCGTGAAATAGCAAAATAAACGGATAAAAGCAAGTAAGAACACAAAAGAATTTTTATAGTGGTTCGATTCTCTATGAATCTACATCCACTTTCAATCAATTCTCATTATGATATTCAAGTTTACAACATATGAATTTTCCCTCATTACAATCATTTCTCTCTTTTTTCCTTCCTTATGGTCCAATTCCACTTGAATTTGGTGAAGAAAATGAAGAGATCTTTTAGCTTTGTGATGAATCTTCAACCACTTGTGTGCTTTGATCCTTTCTCATGATCTTCATAGATTTCGTAGTGAATTAGCATTTGATTTTGGCTTTGGAGAGGAGAAGAGATTGTTTGAAAGATGCTTGAGAGATTTATTGTGTAGCTTGAATGAGATTGAAGGAGTTTGGATTCAATTGTGGAGAGCTCTAATGATCATTGATTTGGATTTGATCTTCATAAAGTTAGAAAAGTGTTGTTGAATCCATGGAAGCCATTAGAGAAGTTGTAGATGAGATTTGAATTTGAAGGAATCTCGTTGTAGGAATCATTTTTCGGTCCCCTCTCCAATGAATTATGAGGGGTATTTATAGGTGATTTTAGCCTAAGTGGCAATTCTGTAATTATGCTGAAAACGACATGACTCAATTCAACATGGCGCAACCCGCCATGATTCATGGCATCATGAACTCTATGCGACATGAATGGGTGCGACATTAATTTCTTGCAGTTTGACCCGTTTATCCCAAGACACGACTTGAAGGCTTCTATAAAAGGTACAATACAATTTATCTGAAGCACTCGCGGCATGGTTGGAATACCCAGCGGCATGCTTTGCCATATAGCGTGATTCATATTAATGGGACCTGTGACATGGATTAGGGGTATTAACGACATGGTTTGCCTTTAGGACACGTGGGTTGATAGTTTATTGCATCATGGCATAGTGACCCACTGTTGCGCCTATATTTCATGTCGCAGCAGCTTAAGTCGGTAACAAATTTAATCCTTCCAGCGACATGATCCTTTGCGGCATAACTTGTTTACATTTGAATAATGACCGCCATGTGTAAAGTAACATTGTACCCTTTAAATTGTTTGGTTATGGCCAATACGTCATGATGGAAAATCCAACTTGCTGCCAGCTATTCTTCCAGATCCTTATGCTTCTCGTCATCCCTCATGTATCATCAGTTACTCACATATGATTGGACATACGCTTGAATGTTTAACGACGTGAGACATATTAGACATTAGCATGGTTTAGCTGCTTTCAAACGACATGGTTGCGATCACATCTATACTTCTTTTCATGTTAACGACATGAACTGGTCCCAAGACATGAATTGTACACAGCAGTTTAAGGAGCACGTGCCTTGTTCTCATGAAGGAAATGCTCCATCTCTTCTTTTCTTTAATCCAACAATGTAAACATATACGGAAAGTATACTGCATTGTTGAACTACTCCATGTTATACACGTGTCCTTCGTCCCATCGGTCCATGCTCCATTTTATGTTGTGCCATGTGAATGGTATAAATAGTTACGGCATGAATCCCCTACCGACATGCGACATGACTGTAGCGGTATGACTTTGGACGGCGTCAATATTTTGCACGACATGAAGTACCCTATCATTGAATAAGTGACGCTTTGACATGTCCCGACCCCTTGAACTCGACGACATGGTTTCTTGTGCCATCATTTAGAATGTCTTAGACTCATGTCGTATTGATGACTTGAATTCAACTCGTGCCGGCGACTTAAAGTCATGTCGTGTGGATGACTGTAGGATCCATGTCGTAGAAACAACATGAGTTAGTTATATCGTGTGCCATCGTCCGTGAATACTTCTTTGTTCTGAATCACGTTCTAAGAACGGGGTTAACATTTGCCCCTCGAAGCTTGTATTTCTTGCTTGCAAGGAATGCGGGCTTCGAAATGAACATAATTTGCGTTGACATTCTATCGTAGCTTTTTGTTTGCTAAGGCGAATCACGCTTCGAACTTGTATGTTCCACGCTACCTGTTCTGTAATCAAAACAAGTATTTGCATGATCTTGGACTTATACTTCACTATCGGTCGCCCGTATCGATAGCGGATTAGCTTAATCATCAGAAAATGAATTATAGCAAATTTTTACTTTGAATTGAATAGTGTGTCTATACAGAATTATTTTGTCCAACGGTTTATAACTCGCTGAATAATGTCTGTACCAATACAATATTCAAATTCGAATTCACATTTAACGATTAAAATCAAATAATCGACTAAGTTGACTGAAAATTTTGAACGTTACCATTTTAATGACTTGTGTGATGGTGTATGATATTTCATATTTGAGAAATACGTATCTGTGACCATCTTCTATTTCTCTTTGGGGAACCTTTGATTATATGTGCCCCAGCTCTGGAGGTCATCACTAGTCTTCATTATGAGAAGAATTTTTTATGACTCAGTTTTTTATTTGCTTTGTCGAACAGTTTTGATGCTGGAGATTCCATCGGATGCCCCTGGTGAGGACTTTACATGATATGCCCCGGCTAAGGGTAGATTTCAGGTTTAGTGTCCATTAATCCTGCCGCGTCTGAAATGATCGGATGTCAAGCAAATAGATTTTCATTCTTCACGCTATGAAAATGAATTTTCATTCTTCACGTTTGATCATATCAAACGCTACGCAAATGGATTTTCATTCTTCACGTTTGATCATATCAAACGCTACGCAAATGGATTTTTATTCTTCACGTTTGATCATATCAAACGCTACGCAAATGGATTTTCATTCTTCATGTTTGATCATATCAAACGCTACGCAAATGGATTTTCATTCTTCACGTTTGATCATATCAAACGCTACGCAAATGGATTTTTATTCTTCACGTTTGATCATATCAAACGCTATGCAAATGGTTTTTCATTCTTCACGCTTGATCATATCAAATGCTACGCAAATGGATTTTCATTCTTCACGCTTGATCATATCAAACGCTACACAAATGGGTTTTCATTCTTCACGCTTGATCATATCAAACGCTACGCAAATGGATTTTCATTCTTCACGCTTGATCATATCAAACGCTACGCAAATGGTTTTTGATTCTTCATGTTTGATCATATCAAACGCTACGCAAATGGATTTTCATTCTTCACGTTTGATCATATCAAATGCTACGCAAATGGATTTTCATTCGTCACGTTTGATCATATCAAATGCTACGCAAATGGATTTTCATTCTTCACGTTTGATCATATCAAACGCTACGCAAATGGATTTTCGTTCTTCGCATCTAGGGATTCCAGATGCTACGCAAGCGATCTCGATGGTTGTTATATCGTTTCGCGGGGCGGCCATCAGTCCCTTTGTCAAATGCTCGACTTAGCATGCTATTCTGGTTTAGGAACTGAAGCTCTGAACCTTCCACTTAGGAAAGTGCCCCTTCATTAAAAATTTCAGCTTTCGTGCTTATTTTTCGTGGCGCTTGCTCGCTGTTTGAATCTTTGTGAATTTCCCATTCACTTTTCATGGCAGTGTTTTTCCTATTTTGCATCTGTACATGTTAATATTTACAACATTCGGCTCTTGAGCTAGCGTTGTTGGGGTCGCGATGTTTCAGGAACAAGCGCTCGACAAATGGCCTGCAATATGAAACCATCTTTTAAGAAAGTTTTGATTTGACATATAACTTTACAAGCAGGAAATTCATTTAAACAGACATGCTCTTAGTCATAGAGCTAATGTTCAGTGCATCACTTGCAGATTATTACAGACTGTTTACATAAAGTTTTGGAATATAATGGAAAGTAAACGCGAAGTAAAGCATGAACTAAAGCAAGAAATAGAGCATGAAGTAAAGATGTAGCGACGTTGATCGCTTATTCCGAGTCATTGAAATCGGAGCACCGTTAACGGTTGTTAGTTGATGATCAGCTTTGGCATGATTTGAGCAGAGGCTACATTTCTTGGACCAGACTGATCATTCGATGCCCCTTGCCCCTGGGGAGTAGCAGAAGGATTCATGGCTTGTGGATTCTTTACATACTGTTGTAACCTATTTTTCCTGATCAATTCCTCAATGAGGTTCTTCAGGTGTCGGCACTCGTTAGTGTTATGACCAGGTTGGTTATGAAATCTGCAGAATTTCCCGGAGTTTTCTGCTTTGTTATTTATCCTTATCGGATTTGGCTCTGCGTACTCTTCAGAACCCTTTGTTGCAAGATAGATATTTTTAGGAGTGTCATTCAAAGGCGTTAGCTCTGATGAGTTGAAAAGGCGAGACTTCTTATTAGTCTTGTTGTCGTTCCCATCATTGGTTCGCTTTTGTCCCTGATTATTCTTCTGGTTAGATTGGACAACCATATTTTTAGGAGCTTCAAGGAGTTGGTTGCCATCAATGACCTGAAGGGGTATAGGATTACTGTCCACTCTCATGTACTCCTCCGCCTTCTTATAGAACTTATCAAGCGTAGTCGATTCCTTCATTTTTATCCATCTTCCGAACTCGCTTGTTTTGTCAATAGCGTCGAGTAAAGCCATGAGAATTATGCGTGGCTCTAGATTCCTCACTTTACACAAAGCAACATTGAATCGACTAAGGAAGGCTTTGACAGTTTCCCCTGGATTCTGTTCCATTGCTGAAAGCGTTATAGCATCCTTGGCTTTGGTAGCGTACAAGCGGAACTGCTCCTTGAACTTTTTGGTCAGGTCAGAGAACCGATCGATGGATTTGGGTGGCAGCTTTGTGAGCCATAGTGATGCGGCACCTTCTAAGTAGAGAGGAAAGTATGTGCATCTCATCTCATCGGTTGCCTTGGCTTCACTCATATGCCATTCATATTTGAATAGGAAGTAGTTGGGATCAACGAGACCGTTGTATGAAGGCAAAGTCGGAGGATTGAACTTCTTCGGACATTCTGCTTCGAGGATTCTTTCGGTGAATGGAGTCCTATCAGGAGAGAAGTCCCATTATCTTTCATCGTCTTTGCTAGCTTGATTCTTTTTCATGGCTCATTCTATCATGTTCGAGATATATTCTTCAATGTTATGACACTCTGTGAAGCCGAGTTCTTTACCAAACGTTCGTCTAGGCATATGATCTCGATTAGAGAGCTTAGGCCCTTTGCCTTCTCGACGAAGAGGTGCCCCCGTGATAGGATTATTGGCTTTTCGAGCGTTCTCTTCGGAGGGTCCTTAGCTTTTGATCTCAAATTCTCGATGTTAGCTTCATCCCTGCCACTTGCCCAATCATAATTTCTTTCATATTGTCGTTGCGGTTATGACCGGAAGCGGGCGATTTATCATTCTCCTCGAGATCCACATGCACTTTTGAAGGAGCTAGATTTGATCGAGCATTAAGAGTGGCGTCTAGTTTCTCCATCATCATTTTAGTAGAGGCATCCACTCAGTTGTTGATGTTGGCATTAGCGGCTTTCAATTCATTTCTAGTCACACCGGCTCCACTTTCCGAGTTTTTGCCAATTTCAAAGCGGTTTGTGAGCGGTGTTTCTTCGTTAGCGACATTATCGGCATTTCCGACATCTTTACTTACGATCTTCTTTAATTTAGCCATAACTTCGGAGAAGAATGCGGTTTAGAGCTTTAATGCAAGGATTTCAACATTGGGAGAGTGTGAGAGAAGGTAGGAGATGCGAACGCGGCCCCACGGTGGGCGCCAAATGTTTGCTCCAAATTTAGGATCAAACACGAAAGGTGTGAATACTACACTTCACCTATTCGGTAAGAATAAGGAACTGCGAAATCGCAAAATAAATGGATAAAAGCAAGTAAGAACACAAAAGAATTTTTATTGTGGTTCGATTCTCTATGAATCTACATCCACTTTCAATCAATTCTCATTATGATATTCAAGCTTACAGCATATGAATTTTCCCTCATTACAATCATTTCTCTCTTTTTTCCTTCCTTATGATCCAATTCCACTTGAATTTGGTGAAGAAAATGAAGAGATCTTTTAGCTTTGTGATGAATCTTCAACCACTTGTGTGCTTTGATCCTTTCTCATGATCTTCATAGATTTCATAGTGAATTAGCATTTGATTTTGGCTTTGGAGAGGAGAAGAGATTTTTGAATGATGCTTGAGAGATTTATTGTGTAGCTTGAATGAGATTGAAGGAGTTTAGATTCAATTGTGGAGAGCTCTAATGATCACTGATTTGGATTTGATCTTCATGAAGTTAGAAAAGTGTTGTTGAATCCATGGTAGCCATTAGAGAAGTTGTAGATAAGCTTTGAATTTGACGGGGTCTCCTTGTAGGAATCATTTTTCGGTCCCCTCTCCATTGAATTATGAGGGGTATTTATAGGTGATTTTAGCCCAAGTGGCAATTCCGTAATTATGCTGAAAATGCCATGACTCATGGCGTCATGAACTCTATGCGACATGAATGGGTGCGACATTAATTTCTTGCGTTTTGACCCGTTTATCCCAAGACACGACATGAAGGCTTCTATAAAAGGTACGATACAATTTATCTGAAGCACTCGCGACATGGTTGGAATACCCAGCGACATGCTTTGCCATATAGCGTGATTCATATTAATGGGACCTGTGACATGGATTAGGGGGATTAATGATATGGTTTTCCGTTAGGACACGCGGGTTGATAGCTTATTGCATCATGGCGTAGTGACCCACTATTGCGCCTTTATTTCATGTCGCAGCAGCTTAAGTCGGTAACGACTTTAATCCTTCCAGCGACATGATCCTTTGCGGCATAACTTGTTTACATTTGAACAATGACCGCCACATGTAAAGTAACATTGTACCCTTCGAATTGTTTGGTTATGGCCAATACGTCATGATGGAAAATCCAACTTCCTGCCAGCTATTCTTCCAGATCCTTATGCTTCTCGTCATCCCTCATGTATCATTAGTTACTCACATATGATTGGTCACACGCTTGAATGTTTAACGACGTGAGACATATTAGACATTTGCATGGTTTAGCTGCTTACAAACGACATGGTTGCGATCACAGCTATACTTCTTTTCATGTTAACGACATGAACTGGTCCCACGACATGAATTGTACACAGCAGTTTAAGGAGCACATGACTTGTTCTCATGAAGGAAATGGTCCATCTCTTCTTTTCTTTAATCCAACAACGTAAACATATACGGGAAGTATACTGCATTGTTGAACTACTCCATGTTATACACTTGTCCTTCGTCCCATCGGTCCATGCTCCATTTTATGTTGTGCCATGTGAATGGTATAAATAGTTACGGCATGAATCCCCTACCGACATGCGACATGACTGTAGCGGTATGACTTTGGACGGCGTCAATATTTTGCACGACATGAAGTACCCTATCGTTGAATAAGTGACGCTTTGACATGTCCCGACCCCTTGAACTCGACGACATGGTTGTTTGCATCATCATTTAGAATGTCTTAGACTCATGTCGTATTAACGACTTGAATTCAACTCGTGCCAGCGACTTAAAGTCATATCGTGTGGATGACTATAGGATCCATGTCATAGAAACGACATGAGTCAGTTATATCGTGTGCCATCGTTCGTGAATACTTCTTTGTTCTGAATCGCATTCTTAGAACGGGGTTAACAGACTGCAAAGTTACTCTTGCGGTCAAGGCCCACCCACCTGGTAGTTATGCGCAGACCCAACCTTTGCGGGCACAGGCTTAACATCTGCCATCGCACAAAGGGCCACCAGGAGCACCTAACGTATCTCAGGAAGCCGCGTGCTTCCCCTTCCAGTCCTTCGGAGCCGTCAGAATAATCAGACGAACATGCACTCCCCTTGTGCCTTATGACACCACGATGATCTACCCCGTTGGGTATTCACCCTCAATGTGCGGACTGGTCCAAGCGCCTCATTTTAATGTGTCATTAGACCTATGTCTAAACATTCTTTTACACGCTTGCTTTACCTCACCAGGTTTCCATTTAACTTGGTTATCCGCGTTCAAATTGATTTCTTATTCAAGTTACCAAGTTTCTCTTGCTTATTAATTTCAGTCATATAATTTAACCCATTTAAGTTTATTAATAAGCCCACAACATGTTATTCCCTAGACTGTGATCCAAGGTCTGTAATCCACAATTCTTTTATATTCTTGTTTGATTTCATTGTTACAATAACATGTTCTACTTAATATGTAATCAAGTATATCTCAATTCACATGCTTTCTGTTTAACATGTCAGCCACTATTTATGATTAAATATAACTTATTTCATTTCATAAGTTTTCCTCATTCTTTCTCATTTAATCATAATTCCATTTTACACCGTCACCACAACTTATCGTTGTTTACTTATTAACTTAGTTCTCTTAACTAAGGTTTACTGATAAGTTCCCTTTCCATTTATTATAAACTATGTTATATTGACTTCAGACTTCCAAGTTTACAAATTATTTAATTCATAATTAAGTACAACTTCTTACATTTCATAAACTTCCCCCTTTTCTCTACTTATTACAAACAACTGGTTTTAGGTTTTCCCCATTTACTGAGTACTTAATTTACAATTAAGTGTCACTTATCTCATTTCACCAGTTATCTCATGTCCTTACTAGTTTATTATAACCTAAGTTATCATCTTCACTTGTCCCTAGGACAAGTCTACCTATTATACAACATTCTCATTAACGTATTTATTTATAATAAGTTATTATCAATCTTTGTTTGTTCCATTCTTTTATTGTTATAACTTTCTTTCAATTCCATTTATTTCTATTAATTACAATAAATGTTGTTTATCGGTCCTGCTATTTACATATCTTTATATATATATATATATGTGTGTGTGTGTGTGTGTGTGTGTGTGTGTGTGTGTGTGTGTATTTATTTATGCACTAGACCTCTCACATTAAGCATACACTTGTGGATGCTGGATTTGTCGGGCGGTTCCGGGCGGACTTCTTCCACAAGTTGACTTAACCTCGTGCCTTAACACCATTACATGTTTTATTTATGCACTTATACCCCTTAAATTAGATTTACCACTTGTGGATGCTGGATGTGCCGGGCGGTTCTGGGCAGACTTCTACCATAAGTGTAATCTAACCTCGTGTCTAAGTGCGGTTACAATTTCCTATTTACTGTAAATTTCCTATATTTTACATGTCATCATATTAAACCCATTTTATGCTGCATGTTCTTTTTAACATACAATAAATTCTATTCTAACATGTAATCGTTTAATCATGTGATTGTTCAAATCAAACAAACTAACATGTAATGTTCTCAATTTCTACCGTTAATGGCCCAGGTACATAAATGTCACAAATTAACATGGAATTGAAACAATAGTAATCGCTATACATATTTTGACAAGTTTATATTTCGATATATGAATTTCCAACATATTAATATCTTAGCATATTAATATTCCAACATGTCATATTCGTCACTTTAATCTTTTTAACATATGTTTAAGCATTTCCACATATCATATTTCAATATGTCATATATATAACATTTCAATCCTTTTTAATTATTCTATCAAATTAACATCATATAATAACAGGTAATGTTAAACGGTAATATATCATTATCAAAAATGATATAACTTAAATCCACTCACCTAATTTGCTTTCCAAATCCTGGATCCGATCCGGGTCTAACATTCCATGGTTTTTCCCTAATTGGATTCAGAACCTAACAACCATGGATTCATAATTTTTACTAAAATAAAAAGGGAAGAAAGAGAAAGAAGATTGAATAGACCAGATCTAGAAAATTACCTCACTTTGCATAAGATTCTGAACATCTTTTTATTAAGTCAATTCTTTTCTTCCAGATCTTGATTTAGAATTTTTCCTAAACTAATAATCATAATTTTCTGAAGAGATTTGAAGAGGAAGAAGAATGGAAGAGTTTCTGCGTTGTCTCAGAAATGTGAGATTTAGCTAGGCTCTGGTAGCCTATTTATAGGTGTTCAGGATCTTATCGTACACGCAGCGCTGAGTCAGCAACTGTTTTGGCGTAGAAATTTGAATTTCGAATGTTTGAATTTCTGAATTTGGAATGTCTGATTCTGGAATTTATTTTACTGTTATATTCACATGCAATCTTCTTATGCGTATACAATTCTTCTAACGATCATTTTACGCGTATATATACGCACAACTTTCATTTCGTTTTCAAAATTCAAATGGCATTGCACTGTTCTTTGATTCTTGCCATATTTTAATGATTTCAGCCTTATCTTGTATGTTATCTCTTATATATATATATTCCTACACATATATACGCATATATTCTCATATACATATATACATTTATTTTCTTTACTTCCTTAGATGTATATTTTTCTTTATATGCGTGTTTATACATATTTTCCCTCATGAACATGTGTTATTTTAGTTGTTCCCTTAAAAAAATGACGGTGGCGGAGATCGAACTCTGCAACTCTTGTATGCAAGTTGTGAAACTCCACGTCCATTAATATCACTCATTAAGGGAATGCATTAAGTTTCGTGAAGCGTTATAGGTAAACATACACAGAATATTACAAGACATATATAAATAAGATAGCAGCGGAAATTCAAATTTTTATTTCAAACATAAACCATAACATTGTGGTCCAAAATACCATAAGTCACAAAAACTATTACAATAATATAAATTTTGTCTTGTACCATCAGAGTACATAAGTATAAAAAAAAAAGCATAATTCCCTAAACAAAAGAGCTAAGCCATGGTAGAGATAAGAACTTGAGCTATACTTCAAGAGCAGCTCCTAAAAGATGATAACCGAGTCTTGACTAAGCCTGAGAATTCCCTCCTTACAAACCTGGAGGAGGGAGAAATGGAAGAAAGAAGAGGAAACAAAAAGGGTCAAACATAAAGTCTGGTGAGTCCAGTTACTTTTAGCAAGTAAATAAACTAAAGTAGAATGACAGGCATATAATGTGGATTAGAGAGAGAGAGAACTACATAAAGGCAGATATGACAAAGTAAACAGGATAGGGTGTGTGCGCTTCTAATGACTACTCTACACCATTACTAGTATAACCAGAATGAAATGATCCCTTCCACTATAAGCTGGTAGACTTAGGCATACGTCCGAGTGTACCCTAACTACTACCCTAATCGATCGGCTCCCTAATCTGCGTAGATACCTTGTGCTGGTCCCACGGTAGGAGGTATCACTCCCTAAAGTGGCAACCCTTCGTCTTTATAATGTGCACAACCATATCTACAGGTGTCACGGTCATCTTATCCCCTTCTGCCCGGCTCATGCACACACATGGCCCGGTCGGTTTGGGCTGCCTACACCGTCCTTCACGTTTGGATCTCTTACAATCAGTTAAGTAAGCGTGCCCCTTCTTTGACCTAGTTCGGAGTATATGTTTGATACCAACTCTGGGTTACTGGCTGAAATGGGTCCCATACAATATGATACAAGATCTCCCCTTTATTTTTTTATCCCCCACTAGGTTTTCATTGGCTATGTATACCACTAGGTGTCTTTAATTACATAACCCTATTATTCCTACAAGTTATGCTTACCCTAAAAGGTGTCTTTAATTACATAACTTTATTATTTCCTCCGGTTATGTATACCACTAGGTGTCTTTAATTACATAACCTTATTGGGTTAAGTTTGTGGGCCTATATGTAAATATTACCCACCCCCTCAGATTTACTTAACCCACCCCCTGTTCAACCAAATTTATTTAACCCCAATTTTAGTTCATATTCATATGATCCCTATGGATTCAACTAGGTTAAGTATTACTATTTGTTACCATGTCCATTTATGGTTATAATGGGATAAACCTCCCACATTAGGCCTACAGCTTGTGGATGCTAGATATGCCAGTCAGGTCCGGGCAGACTTCTTCCACAAGTTGGGCCTAACCTCGTATCTTAGCTCGTTTCGTATTTGTGCACTTAGACCCCTCATATTAGATTCAATATTTGCGGTTGTTGGATATGCCTGTCGGGTCCGGACAGACTTCCACCATAAATGCAATCTAACCTTGTGTCATAAGTGCTATTATAGTTTCCTAATTACTGTAGTCCTAGGCATTTTAATAATTATCCAATTTTTACCTATTTCCATATAGATGTCCATGCCCTTTTCCCCATATTGAATTATATGTCCAATCCATGTTTGTAAGAATTACTCAAATTATACCAATACTAATCTTTTTCCCCTGTTCCCTAACTAGCGCATTCACATAATTCGTGGCATGCCTAGGCGAGATAATAGCCTAGTCATAAACGATAAAAGAGAAAGGTGATGGGAATATGACAAAATAATTATTCTAATATAACTGGCATAAACATATACTGACATGGTGATCAGGTGAACATATAAGCATAGATCCAATGAAATGGTGGTAGTTAACTAGTTTTAACATAGCAAAGATGTTAAGATAAGCATGACAAGATCTAAATATTAATTTAGATGTCCAACCGGTTCCGATCTAATATGATAAGCACAAGGAGATCTAAATAATAAGCTAGATCTGAATAATAATTTAGATATCCACATAATTCAGATCCAATAGTTAAGAGTAGATCTGACACAAATAAGGTTTAAGATCCACATCATATAATGTCACAGAAGTTACAATAGATCCGACTAGATAGAGATTTAGATCCAAGTTATAACCAATTCAGAATGTCACATGTTCACAATTTACAATGGATCTAGTATAATTTAGTCACAGAAACAAATCCAAACTATAGTCATATCAGGTTTACTTTTAAATATTTAAATCTAAAAGCAACTAAGAACTCACAATGTTTGGATTAGAAAATAGAACTAGAAAAGAAGCTTGTTGAGATATGGATCTACACTTGAATCTTTAACTGATTATCCTTATTTGATTTTTGTAGAAGATAAAGAATCCAATTCAGTTCAAACACCGGCGGCGTTTGGCCTCCATGGAATTCTAGTGAAGAAAACAAGAGAAATGGACCTCTATATATAGCTTCCAGCCTCCATGGGTCGACACCCCCTTAAGGGGTCAACCCCGGGCTTGACACCCCTCCCATGGGGTCGACTCTCCTAGGCGGGATTTTTCCCGCTTCCCCCACTTTCTGTGATTTCGAATTTTGAACTGAAAATTTTGAATTCCTGGGTCCTATATATATAATTCTTCTACGCGTATAAAAACTTCAAACCTTCATAACTTCCTCATATGGTGTCCGTTTTACGCAAACCAAATGTCTATCTTAACCAGAATTTCGAGACAGACGCAATGGTAGAGTCTATTTCCCTTAATTCTGAATATTAAATTAATTATTATTTAATTTTCCTTCTTTAATGTCGTTAAAATTTCGGGGTGTTACATTCTCCCCTACTTAAAGGATTTCGTCCTCGAAATCTTCAAGTTAAGAAGAATGTATATCCTGCCATCCATCACCCATCTATTATACATCAACCACAGGCATCCATTGTCCTTAAAGTCTTCTAATGCTTATATGAACATATGCAAAGGTGTGTGTACATGTCCCAATACTAATGCGAAGATTAGGCAGTCTACTGATTCAGTCGACCTCCTCAATGCAATGTATGTTAGTGTCATGAATCCAATATGTATGCAAATAATCCTATTATAATATGTAAGTTCTATATGTGTGCACACTCATTCGTCCAAATGCAACATCCATTTGATAATACACCCATTTTCATCCATTAAAGAAAAGAAAATGCACACTCATCCATATGCAGTATGAGGGCGATTGAGTCGATCTAGTGCCTAATGTGTGTGTATATGCATTCATAGGCAACCACTAGCAACAACTTGCATCCATCAAACATAACATGTCTCAAACACATGTTTACATCCATAGGATTCCTATCTAAAAGTCGAAAATACTATTGATAGGACATACTCAAATGATAGAAGCAAGCATAGATAAAACTTTGGAAAAGGAATTAAGAACATACCCTTGAAAAGGAAAGGGTACGAAGCACGAATTTTGTTTTCGGTCTCCCAAGTCGCATCCTCTGGATTATCTCCCTATTGAACCTTTATCAACTTGATTTCTTTATTTCGTAGCTTCTTAACTTATGATCCAAGAATACGGGTAGGAACTCGTCTAACTGTTGCCTCCCGTTCCACTTCTACTTCCTCTAATATACTTGGCTCAACAACTTCCGTGGTGTCATGCAAGCACTTTCGCAGATGAGAAACATGGAAAACATCATGAACGCCGGATAGATTTTCTGGGAGCTTTACTCTATAGGCATTTGGCCGATCCTTTCGGTTATGGGAAATGGTCCCACAAATTTGTGTGCCCATATGCCTACAGATCCGAAGCGAACAACATTCCTCAGAGGCGATACTTTAATAAAAAACTAAATCTCCCACTTCAAATTTGATGTCAGTCCTCCTCTTGTCGAACATAGGATATCTGCCTATCTTGAGCTATCTTTATCCGCCATCGAATAAGGTCAATCTTCTCGGACGTTTCTCTAACCATATCAGGTCCAAGTAATAATCTTTCTGTAGATTCCCACCAGCAAGTTGGTGATCTACAGGGTCGTCCGTACAATGCTTCGAAGGGTACCATGTCGATGCTAGCTTGATAACTGTTGTTATAGGCAAACTCTACTAAAGGAAGGTGTTCTTCCGAAGTCCCTATGAAGTCTAGGATACACAGCCTTAAAAGATCCACTAGAATTATGTTCACCCTCTCCGTCTGTCCATCGGTCTAAGGATGATAAGCGGTGCTCAAACACAACTGTGTACCTAATGCTTCTTGCAAGCTCCTCCAAAATTCACTGGTAAATATGGGGTCACGATCGCATATGATGCTGGAAGGTACTCCATGAAGACGGACTATCTCACGAAAATAAATCGATGCCAACCATGATTCCGTCCTCTTCCTCTTCACTGGAATGAAATGAGCGCTCTTAGTCAGTATGTCCACTACTACCCAAATACTGGTGTTGCCTTTCTTTGATCTAGGCAAACCATCTATGAAGTCCATGGAGACGCTCTCCCATTTCAACTGTGGAGCCTCCAAAGGATGAAGTAAACCACTGGGCTTCTTTTGCTCAGCTTTAACTTGCTGGCAAACTAAACATTGAGAAACAAATTCTACCACATCTTTCTTTATCCCGGCCCAAAAGAAGACCCTCTACATGTCTCTGCACATCCTATCAACGCCTGGATGAATAGTCATCTTAGAATGGTGGACTACTTCTAGGACTGCCTTTATCAAGCTTCCAATTTGAGGAACACAAAGCCTTCCATCTCGTCGCAACCACCCCTTTTCATCTATGGAATATCTGCTGAGGTGACTAGAAGTTTCCCCTTTTCTGAGCTTATCCATGATGTCTAAAATCTGTGGGTCACCTTGCTGAGAGGCTCCTATATGATCCATAAGAGTAGGTCATATTTCTAACGATGCAAATAAATCATGTAAAATCTCAATGGAGGGTCTAAAGTCTAAAGTTGATATGAACTCCAAGCTCTTCCTTTCCACAAACAGAGGACTTAAGGCCATCCTCTGCCTACTTAGTGTGTTAGCTACCACATTATCCTGCTAGGGGTATAAGCAATTTCAAAATCATAAGAGGCTAGGAACTCCATCCACCTTTGTTGCCTTAAATTAAGATCCTTTTGCGAGAACATGTACTTGAGTTATTTATGATCGGTGTATAACTCGAAATTCTTTCCAAGTAAATAATGACGCCACGTCTTTAGCGCAAATACTATGGCAGCTAGCTCTAAATCATGGGTGGGGTAGTTCTTCTCATGAACTCTCAACTGTCTACCCCGATAACACACTACCATTCCTTCTTGCATCAGAACCGCACCAAGCCCTGTACCACATGCATCGGTGTAACCGTAAACACTTTGTTCCCATCGAGCAAAGTCAATACTGCGGCTGTTGTCAGAGCCCTCTTTAAACGTTGGAAAGCAACATCACAATCTATATCCCATGAAAATGCCAAGTTCTTCTTTGTCAGCCTGGTGAGAGGGGCCGATATCTTTGCGAAGTCCTTAATGAACTTCCTATAATAACCTGCCAATCCCAGAAAGCTTCTCACCTCTATTGCATTTTTCGGAATTTTACAATCTTGCATTGCAACTACCATCACGGGATCCACAGCTATCCCTTCTATGGAGACTACATGCCCTAAGAATCTCACCTCTTTTCTCCAGAAATGGCATTTGGAGAACTTTGCCTTAAGCTGATGCTCAAGGAGAGTTTCCAAAACTTCTCTCAAATGTTGGGAATGCTCTTCTTCGCTTTTGGAGAAGATCAAAATATCATCCACAAAGACTACGATAAATTTATTTAGAAACTCCCGAAAAACCCTATTCATTAGATCAACAAAATAGGCGGGTAGATTTGTCAGCCCAAAATGCATAACTAGCCATTCAAAGAAACCATCCGGAGTCCTAAAAGCAGTCTTGTCTATACTGTCCTTAGCCACCCTCAACTGATGAAACCCCATGGCCAAGTCTAACTGAAAGAATACCGAGGCACCAACCAGCTGGTCAAACAAGTCGTCTATCCACGGAAGTGGGTGTCTGTTCTTCTTTGTGAGTTTGTTCAACTCTCTATAGTCCACACAAAAATGAAGCGAACCATCCGCCTTAGTTGCGAATACAACTAGAGCACCCCATTCAGATATGCTTCGTCTGATAAACCCTTTTCAAGTAGCTCCCCTACTTGTTTGCCGAGCTCCTCCTTTCCCTTGGAGCCATATGGCGCACAGGCAATGCAACTGGCTTTGCATTGTCCACCAAATATATATGAAAGTCGATCTCGTGCCTCGAAAGTATGCCCCGGACCTCCTCAAAAACATCAGAATAATCTTGGACTACTGGAACAGATTGCAAATCATCTATGGATGCATCAAGAGACTCTAGGAAGCTAAGCATAACAGACCCTTGGGGTCGCAAGAAATCTCAAGGATCCTCCCATGGCAAGTCAGAAGTCTAACGACCCTCCTTTCACAATCTAGAATGGCACCGTACATGGTTAGCCAATCATCCCTAGAATCAACCAATAGCCCATGAACCCGAGCACATATGCGTCACATTCAAATTCGACGCCTAACACAGATATTCTCAAACCTCGACCAATCATAAATAAATGAGTCGAACCACCAATGGGGTTTGAGACAACTACAGGACCCACTACCATACTAGTATTTAAGTGCAGAGATTCAACCACAGAACTAGATATAAATGAATGTGAAGCACCAGAATCAAAAAGTGTTCTAATATGATGATTTGAATAAGAAATTAAACCTTCCAAGAAATTTTTCTACCTCTATCAGGAGCACAGACCGCGAGAGCATGCACCTGCCCTCTAGAAGCTCCTGCCCTTTGACCTCGTCCCTGTTTCATTTCAAACCTCTATCTAAAAGTCATCTCAAGTTTCCACTGGACAGCCTTCTTGGGTTACCTCCCACCAAAACGAAGCTTTATCCTTCAGTAGCCTAGCAGTTAACTGAATCTTCCTTCGATCCTTTACTTCAAAAATTACAAACAAGTCCTCGGTCTCCTTGAGCCAATTATTTGCCTCCACAAATATCTCGGTTCCATGGAATGGCTTCCCTCCCATAGCACGAAAATCTTTGCAGATCTTCGAGAAATTGTCTGCATGCGGAGGAGGAGGAGGAGGAACAAGGGGTACATCTTGGGGAGGAACGTTTCCTTGGCCTTCGGCAGGCGTCATGGCCTCTAGATACCTACAGAACCAGCCTGGTATCGTAACGCCCTCTGCAATGTTAGGTTCCCCAGACATGTTGAAAAAAGAAAAGGAAAGAGATTCAGACAAGGGATCGAAAGATATTACTTGTGGCTTTTTGGGGAATGTTTTCAAAACAAACTTTTCCTTTTGAAAATGCTTTCTTTTAAAACTTTCTTGAAAATAGTTTTCAAAAACTTTTATCTAATCTGGTAAGCTTCAGCTCTGATACCAAGTGTGACAACCCACGTCCGTTAATGTCACTGGCTAAGGGAATGAATTAAGTTTCGTGAAGCATTATAGGTAAACATACACATAATATTACAAGACAGATATAAACAAGATAGCAGCGGAAATTCAAATTTTTATTTTAAATATAAACCATAACATCGTGGTCCAAAAATACCATAAGTCACAAAAGCCATTACAATAATATAACTTCTGTCTTGTACCATTAGAGTACATAAGTATTAAAAAAGCATAATTCCCCAAACAAAAGAGCTAAGTCAAAGTAGAGATAAGAACTTGAGTTATACTTCAAAAGCAGGTCCTACAAGATGATAACCGAGTCTTGACTAAGCCCGAGAATTCCCTCCCAGCGAACCTAGGGGGAAACGGAAGAAAGAAGAGGAAACAAGAAGGGTCAGACATAAAGTTTGGCGAGTCCAGTTACTTTTAGCAAATAATAAATAAAAGTAGCATGACAGACATACAAAGTGGATAAGAGAGAGATAACTACATAAAGGCAGATATGACAAGGTAAACAAGATAGGGTGTGTACGCTTCTAATGGCTACTTTGCACCATTACTAGTATAACCAGAATGAAATGATCCCTTCCACTATAAGCTGGTAGACTTAGGCATACGTCTGAGTGTACCCTAACTACTACCCTAATCGTTCAGCTCCCTAATCCTCATAGATACCTTTTGTCGGCCCCACAGTAGGAGGTATCACTCCCTAAAGTGGCAACCCTTCATCTTTATAATGTGCACAACAATATCTACATGTGTCACGGTCGTCTTATCACCTTCTGCCCGGCTCATGCACGCACATGGCCCAGTCGGTTTGCGCCGCCCACACCGTCCTTCACGTTTGGATCTCTTACAATCAGTCCAGTAAGCCTGCCCCTTCAATGATCTAGTTCGGAGTATATGTTTGATACCAACTCTAGGTTATTGGCTGAAATGGGTCCCACACAATATGATACAAGCTTTCCCCTTTGTCTTGTATCCCCCACCATTAGCTATGTATACCACTAGGTGTCTTTAATTACATAACCCTATTATTCCTACAAGTTATGCTTACCCTAAAAGGTGTCTTTAATTACATAACTTTATTATTTCCTCCGGTTATGTATACCACTAGGTGTTTTTAATTACATAACCTTATTGGTTTATGTTTGTGGGCCTATGTAAATATTACCCACACCCTCAGATTTACTAAACCCACCCCTGTTCAACCCAATTTACTTACCCCAATTTTAGTTCATATTCATACAATCCCTATGGATTCAACTAGGTTAAGTATTACAATTTGCTACCATGTCCATTTGTGGTTATAATGGGCTAGTCCTTCCACATTAGGCCCACAGCTTGTGGATGCTGGATATGCTGGTCGGGTCTGGGCAGACTTCTTCCACAAGTTGGGCCTAACCTCGTGTCTTATCCTATTTCGTATTTGTGCACTTAGACCCCTCACATTAGATTCAACATTTTCGGTTGTTGGATATGCCGGTTGGGTCCGGGCAGACTTCCACCACAAATGCAATCTAACCTCGTGTCATAAGTGTTGTTACAGTTTTCTAATTACTGTAGTCCCAGTCATTTTAATTATTATCCAACTTTTACCTATTTCCCTATAGAAGTCTATGGCCTTTTCCCCATATTGAATTATATGTCCAATCCATGTTTATAAGCATTATTCAAATTATACCAATACTAATCTTTTTCCCTTGTTCCCTAACTAGCGCATTCACATAATTTGTGGCATGCCAAGGCTAGATAATAGCCTAATCATAAACGGTAAAAGAGAAAGGTGATGGGAATATGACAAAAATGATTGTTCTAACATAAATGGCATAAACATATACTAACATGGTGATAAGGGGAACATATAAGCATAGATCCAATGAAATGGTGACAATTAACTAGTCTTAACATAGCAAAGATGTTAAGATAAGCATGACAAGATCTAACTATTAATTTAGATGTCCAACAGGTTCCAATCTAATATGATAAGCACAAGGAGATTGTGACGGCAAGGAATTTCGCTCGATCCGAATTAGTCGTTAAACCGATCTAGACCGTTCGAAACCCCTGATCGTTTGAGAATAGGACAAATCAGAACACAAACAGAAGAACATTTCATTGTTATTACAACAATTCCATCAGATACAAGAATATACAGAGTATAATTGAATAAATTATATTCAATAAATATCAGAGATTACAATAAATTACATAGCAGCGGAAAATAATACAAGCACAACTGAAGGTGATATACGGATACAGAGCTTTCCGGATATCATTCCAGCTGTAAATCAGGATCCTGTGAATATAAATCTGCAAAACCAAAACTACTAGCTGCCCGTGTGGAAAATAGGGGCACCTAGAGTTTAGGTTAAAACAATAAACTCCAGGTCAGTCATGTGACTGGTGTGAGAACTAAAACAGTTATTTAAAGCTTTACTTTAAAAGAGAGTAATTCAAGGGACCACGCCGTATAACACGGAACGGGTTTCCTCCCAAGAACACTAGTGCATAGAATAAACAGCGCAATGCTTTTTCGGAAAATGAAGCTATTATAAGACCCAGGTCCCATCACACAATGCAACGCAAGCCGGAGGATAGGGTTTTCCCTTATAATAGCCAAACATGCTTGGTACGTTTAAAACAAATCATTTGATACTATAATAAGTGTATAGTGTCAAAATATTTTCAATCATAAATATAAATCATAGACGACATGGGTACCATATATCATGTCGCCATACTAGTTCTACAATTAAAACTGCAATATCACGTGTTGGAAATTGGATTTCCGTCATGAGTCGAGGCAAGGGGCAAGCTCCTCTCCGCTTCGAGACACTCTAGCAAATGCCTCGGGACTACACACTCTGGGCAACCCCGGATGCGGCTGGGCCGGTCCTCACTTACGTTAGAGGATTAGTTATTCCTGAACACACGTTTCCCGGTCCTTACAGACCTATAATCGAGGCGCCTCATTCCAACAACCACAAAGGTGAAAAGTATATAAATGTCAGGGCTGGTAAGTCACTGACACCACCAAAGCTAGAAAGAAACGTCGTGCTCTCCCAGCGGTCCGTATCCCTTTTTAACTCATACCGAGGTGTGAGGCTCGCGAATTCACGTTATACACAAAGCTGCCACATAGGCCGTGCTTTGATCATCAACCCCAAGAATTTGCTTTTCAACAGAAGCCTTGATCCATGCAACTCAGCGTGCCACACAGGCAATTCATGCCATGCGATTGATATCTATCGATATATAACCTCTAAGCTCGTACGTCTCAGAGAAGGGCGTTAAGAAAGAGAATAAATTCTCCGCCGCCAAACAGATATATATTTAACAGAAATCAATCAACACAGAATAAAATCCAATGTCAGACACACAATCCATTTACAAGTTCGTTCTGGGTCTGAACGAAACCGGAGGCACTTTCCTCGCATATCCATCCATCTCCAAGTACGTCTGGACGACAACCAACTGATTCCCTCATCTTGGGTGTACAGCCCAATCAAGATCATCAGTAATCACCCAAACGATGTGAAGACTTCCGGTCTTCAACCACCGTCTTCATCTTCGACATATCGTCGAATCGGTTATTCAGAATGGGTATAAACCCGGACTTTCCGAACAACCTGCGCATATTAAAAACAAGTGTTACGCAAACACAACATACGCCTCATTCCAATTCAGCAGTCACTAACCGCAAATTTCATATTCTTAGGGAAAGGTTCCCATTAATTTTATCCAAGATAAATTCTTTAAAATTTATCCTTTAATCTTCCTTTGGATGTCATTTCAAACCAAATTATGGTTTTCCAAACTAGTCGAGATTAGCGAACCACACCGAAGTAATTATTTATTTTATTTCCCAATCCCAACCTATTCATCCCATGAAGCAAAACTGGTAATACTCCATATCTAACACCACGGTGTTATCGGTAAAATTAATTACCATTACACGTTCAAATCTAATTAAAGATTTAACTATCGCTTTGGAGCAAAACTGGTGATACTCCATTCTCGCTCAATTTCTAAGTTTGATAATTTAGATTATCTATTCACATTACAATCTAATGGCAGATTCATTAAAACTCCTTTTACAGGGTTAAAGAACTAATGTCATTTAAAACACAGTTCACGATAAACCCAAATCACATTCTATTTATTATCGGGTTAAAGAACTAGTGTTATTTAAAACACTGTTCACGATAAACCCACAAATCAATTCGATTAAAACTCATTTCAAATCCAATTTATTTATTTAAAAATAAACGGATTTAATTTTAGTTCAAAACTAGTTCATTTCGATAAAAATCTATTTTTATCTTTTCAAATATGGAGTTTTTCATCCCAATTTTTCCCAAATCATTTCTTATGATTTTACACAAATTATTACTATTTTTAATAATTTTATCAAGGCTCGTACAGTCGATTTCCATCAACGGCCATCGAACTGCACTTACATCGACCTTTTCCAAATTTGATTTGGACGTATCTCCAAATCCAACCGTTAGATTTCAAATTTCTAAAATTCGTTAGAAAGCTCTTTTCGATACGAACCCAACGGTTCCGGTTTTAGGAGAATCCGACGGTCGGATCTCCCGTAATGTCCGTTTGAAATAAATGGTTGGAATTCACGAACTGCCGCGGCGCGGCGCGTTCTATTCAGGCCATTATATTATATATATATATATATAATATATATACTATATATTTCGTCGATTCCTATTTAAAATGAATTTTATGAATAGTTTTAAATTCGTTTCAAAAACAATTTCAACTTCCATTTCAATTCAAATCAAAATTGAATTCTTCCGTATAAATTCGTTTTAAAATTCATTTCTATTCAATTCAAATTTCAATTCAATTTGAATTCATTTCAATTCGTTTTCAATTCAATTCGAATTCGTTTTCAATTCAATTCAAATCAAATTCGTTTTCTATTCAAATCAAATTCAATTCATTTTCTATTCAAATTCAATTCGTTCTCTATTCAAATCAAAATCAATTCATTTTCTATTCAAATTCAAATTTCAATTCAATTTCGTTTTCTTTTAAATTCAAATTCGTTTTCTTTTCAATTCAAATTTGTTTTCTTTTTCAATTCAAATTCAAATTAAATTCAAAAACGAATATAATCGATATAAATATCGTTCGCGTCAAAATAGCGCATCTCTAATCAACACGGCTTTATATTCAACAAATGGATCTATATTTCTTTCAATACATGACTTTATATCTTTGTCAACACACGACTAATCTCAACGAATGAGTATTGTCCACGTGTGACTATTTTTGTTATTTAATATATTTTATGAAAATTAAGGTATCTATCGTTTGATATTAAATCAGACTCCAACCGTAAATTAGTAAGAGAACGATTCCCTGAATATTAACCCCGAAGGCCGAAACCAACATCAGATCAATATCCAGGAGACCACTCATCTTATCTATTTTCCAGTTAGTTTCTAATTTTATATATGATAAAGACGTAAATTTTATTATTAAAATACTTCGTTCAACACATGACTAATCTCAATGGATGAGTACGGTCAACACATGAACCTTTACTTTATAATGTTCTTTATTTTCTATATTGGAATGAGGCCCAATCAATCACCACATAAAGTTAATTATATGGATTTCATACAACACATGCATATAATAGCAACGATAAATAATCAACCATCATCCAAAGTGCACTACACTGTATAAGCATCAAATATAGATATCTAACGCTTATAACAGCCTGTCGATCCATCGATCGACATACAACTAATTATTGGGATTAGTGTATATCATCTATTATCCCAACACCCGTGTGGGGTTTCAAATCAACAAACACAGATTTTATTTGTGCAGTTGGGCGATGTGTAAAATTTATCGTCCCAATCAATGTCCTTCAAATAGGTGTACATAAACAAACCGTCCGGTTTGTAAATGAATATTTATTTATTCACATTCACGTTAAAAATTATATTTTTAACGATAAATATTTTATTTTAACACATGAATTTTTATTCAGTTCATTTACAAAATAAAAATGATATTTTTATTTTTCTAACTCATTTTAGAAAATTTCGGCGGTATAACGGCACGATACTAGAAACGGGACAAGGCCTAGCCTTATCCCCGGTCTAGTGAAGGCCCACGCCATTCACACATCAATCAAATCAATTTAATTTCACCAAACAATTCAATCCAACCCAAATAATCTAACCAACTACACAACCAAACAAACAAGTCCATGGTCTGTGGACGATTGTGTCGGGTGCTACTAAGCACCGTCTGCATCCTAGTATATATCTATAACTAGAAAAGGAAATTTTGAGTGAGAAATTCTCACCAATAGCTATCCAATACCACGACTCTTCTTCTATAGAAATCTTCGTCGTGATCGCCTTTTTGTCATCTTCGTTGCCCGTATTCACTACATATATAAAAATCACATTTTTACTTCGCTATTCAATATATAAAAATCGAATTTTTACTTCGTTATTCAATATATAAAAATCGAATTTTTACTTCGTTATTCAATATATAAAAATCGAATTTTTACTTTGCTATTCAATATATAAAAATCGAATTTTTATTTTTCTATTCAATATATAAAAATCGAATTTTTACTTTGCTATTCAATATATAAAAATCGAATTTTTATTTTGCTATTCAATATATAAAAATCGAATTTTTACTTTGCTATTCAATATATAAAAATCGAATTTTTATTTTTCTATTCAATATATAAAAATCGAATTTTTACTTTGCTATTCAATATATAAAAATTGAATTTTTACTTTGCTATTCAATATATAAAAATCGAATTTTTACTTTTCTATTCAATATATAAAAATTTCATTTCAACCTTTCTTCGCTTCCTACATATGAAAGATCCAATTTTTACTACACTTTCATATGTATAAAAATCCTATACCTTTCCTTATATGATAAAATTTATAATTTTAAACTCTACATTATATAAAAAATTATATTTTTATACTCTACGTAAGTAAAAATCATATCTTTATTATCTTTACAATATAGAAATCATATTTTTATACTCCCTACTATATAAAAATCATATTTTTATATAAGTGAAAATCTTAACCTTTCATAAACAAGATCGTCTCCTCCATAAAAATAAAGATCAAAATTTTCATATGAAAAGAATTCAAGTCTTTTTAACATTAAAAATCATTCCTTTTATATTAAAACCCATTTCTTTTATATCAAAAACCATTTCTTTTATATTAAAAACCATTAATAAAACTGAAAATATATAAAATAAATGTAAATAAATAAAAGAAGCTTACATAGAAATAGGAAGGAGGGGGGAAACGTTCACCATCGAAGGGGGGGGCTGCTGCGAGGTGTTGTAGAAGCGAAGGAAGGAGGAGCAGAAGGGGGAGGGCGGTCGAAGTCGATGCTGGAGGGGGGCTCTAGGGCTCGCGGCTCGGTGCTATGGCTGTGGGGTTGTCTTCGGGTTTGGGGGGGTCTGCAAATCGGAGCTGGAGGGTGGAGAGAGACTGGCGCGAGGCTAGGGGAAGAAGGAGAGAGGCGGTGGGAAGGGGGAGGGCGGTCGGGGATGGGGTGCGCTCGTCGGAGGCTGGCGGATTAGGGCTTCGTCGCCCTTCGTTTTTTTTTATTCTGAATTTGATTTTGAACGGGGGGGGGGGGGGGGCAGAGTATAAGGGAAAGGAGAGAGGAGTGTTTTATTTTATATTTTTATTTATTTAATTTCAAAAAAAAGTTGACTTTTTATTTCGACCTCGAAACGAGACCCACCGCCTGTCGTCCATAGCGTTTTACCCCCATTCCGAACACAATGGGATATATATCGTAAGCTGATTCGATCGTTTCGATCAGTTTCCATTAAAATCAACATATAACTCTTTATATTGAATTTGAACGCGTATTTCAATTTACTGGGGTCACATACTAACTCGAAAAAATCCAAAAAAACATTTTCTAGCTTCGTATTGACGATACGGTCCTAACAAAACTAGTTTCGTCGAATTCTGAGACCGTTGGAAAAATGGTCATTTTCCAGTCGAAATCCGAGGTCGTTTGCAAAATTCCTATTTTAAGGGCCTGAATTCCATAGCGACTATTCAGAATTTTCAACTGGGCATATCTTTTGATTCCCGCTATGAAAATTTGATTTTTCAGATTCGTTGGAAAGATATTCACGAATAGAGCCTATTATTTTTGGTTTCACTAAAATCCGGATTGTTTTGCACCTGGTACATTCAATTGAAGTTCTAAATCGAATTATCGAACTACCGCGCCATTTTCAATTCTATTTATAATTATATATAAATATTTATATTCTAACGACGACGCGTATAAATATATACGTTCTAATTATATTCAAAATAAATTTCTCGTCAATATTATTTAAAATAATTCATTTTAAATGTTCAAAATTCGCTAAAATTTCCAAAATAAAAATTTTAAATTGGTTCAGAATTTCCGGGTTATTACAATCTCCCCCACTTAAAACTTTTCGTCCCCGAAAAGGAACAAAGTCGAAAGTGGTTTGATTAATCATCTCTACGTTTGATCTGGCTTCCATTCTCCAACTTTTCAGTTTCTGAGAATTTTCAAATTTTCAAAAATTTGGCTAACACCCTAAATTTTTGAAAAATTTCGCCATAACCTCCCCTGCACCGGGAGCCACGGGAAAATCCCGAAATTGCCACATAGGCCTTCTGATCTCAAAAAGAAAAAGAAAAAGCCAAGCGGCTAGCCAATAGGCTCATAAAATCATCATCACCCAAACAAAACAGTAAATTATAGCAAACATGTACCTATTTGTCGGGCAAACAAATTTTATTCTCTGCTCTAGCCTCCTTGCTATGACCTGTTCAATGTAAGTATATGTATATGCAAGCAAATGCGACCAATTTTCAATACAATTCAATATTTGGTTCAATTAGGCATAATGGTTCAAAATTGTCAAACAAATCAACAAACAACACAAACATCAATCAATTAGTGGATTTAACGTTTCAAATTCATAAATTTTACTACATATAAAGAAAATCATGTTTTTGATGCCAATTCACAACAATGTGTTCTAACTATATAAGTTTTGGTTCTCACACCAGTCTAATGGAAATATATAGATATCACACCTTCGTCACTCGAAAATAAATACTGGTGATGGTATACTTCATCATCAGGACCATGTCCGGGCGACTAGAGTGTGACTCTATATCTATTTAATATATTAAAACTTCGATTATACGTTCATGACGCGTATATGCAAAACCTTTATATACTAGATTGTCCAAATTCAAAATAAATAAATAATCAAATACGTTTAAAATGGTTTAAATATCAAAACAAAATTGTTTCCATTTGAAAAATATACTCTTCACACTCGTTCTAGGATACTACTGATCCTATCTCTAACGAGTCATTCTAATTGGATATTACTAATCCAATATCTGATGAATTCTTTCGTATGGTTCTAATGTGTCTTGTTCTCGAGCTCTGTAAACCAAAGCTCTGATACCAAATGTGACGGCAAGTGAAATCCGGTAGGCTTTGCAACCATCCCTTCATCCCCTAAGCAGCAGGTAATACCCACCGCGGCTCACACTGGTCCCCCAATTCCTTGTTTTACGGCGACCCTCTTGAGTCTCGCGCCTACTGGCGAACCAACGCTCTACCCAGCGACATGTAGGGGTAAGAGTCTCCCGTTCGCCACCAAACCGCGAAGCGAGAACCCCCTATCATGCGTACCCGGCCTACTCAGGGCCAGCAACAAGAACTGGTGATACTCCCTTCTCGCTCAATTTCTAAGTTTGATAATTTAGATTATCTATTCACATTACAATCTAATGGCAGATTCATTAAAACTCCTTTTACAGGGTTAAAGAACTAATATCATTTAAAACACAGTTCACGATAAACCCAAATCACATTCTATTTATTATCGGGTTAAAGAACTAGTGTTATTTAAAACACTGTTCACGATAAACCCACAAATCAATTCGATTAAAACTCGTTTCAAATCCAATTTATTTATTTAAAAATAAACGGATTTAATTTTAGTTCAAAACTAGTTCATTTCGATAAAAATCTATTTTTATCTTTTCAAATATGGAGTTTTTCATCCCAATTTTTCCCAAATCATTTCTTATGATTCTACACAAATTATTACTATTTTTAATAATTTTATCAAGGCCCGTACAGTCGATTTCAACGGCCATCGAACTGCACTTACAGCGACCTTTTCCAAATTTGATTTGGACGTATCTCCAAATCCAACCATTAGATTTCAAATTTCTAAAATTTGTTAGAAAGCTCTTTTCGATACGAACCCAACGGTTCCGGTTTTAGGAGAATCCGACGGTCGGATCTCCCGTAATGTCCGTTTGAAATAAATGGTCGAAATTCACGAACTACCGCGGCGCGTTCTATTCAGGCCATTATATTATATATATAATATATATTTCATCGATTCCTATTTAAAACAAATTTTATGAATAGTTTTAAATTCGTTTCAAAAACAATTTCAACTTCCATTTCAATTCAAATCAAAATTGAATTCTTCCGTATAAATTCGTTTTAAAATTCATTTCTATTCAATTCAAATTTCAATTCAATTTGAATTCATTTCAATTCGTTTTCAATTCAATTCGTTTTCAATTCAATTCGAATTCATTTTCAATTCAATTCAAATCAAATTCGTTTTCTATTCAAATCAAATTCAATTCATTTTCTATTCAAATTCAATTCGTTCTCTATTCAACTCAAAATCAATTCATTTTCTATTCAAATTCAAATTTCAATTCAATTTCATTTTCTTTTCAATTCAAATTCGTTTTCTTTTCAATTCAAATTCGTTTTCTTTTCAATTCAAATTCAAATTAAATTCAAAAACGAATATAATCGATAAAAATATCGCTCGCGTCAAAATAGCGCATCTCTAATCAACACGGCTTTATATTCAACAAATGGATCTATATTTCTTTCAATACACGACTCTATATCTTTGTCAACACACGACTAATCTCAACGAATGAGTACTGTCCACGTGTGACTATTTTTGTTATTTAATATATTTTATGAAAATTAAGGTATCTATCGTTTGATATTAAATCAGACTCCAACCGTAAATTAGTAAGAGAACGATTCCCTGAATATTAACCCCGAAGGTCGAAACCAACATCAGATCAATATCCAGGAGATCACTCATCTTATCTATTTTCCAGTTAGTTTCTAATTTTATATATGATAAAGATGTAAATTTTATTATTAAAATACTTCGTTCAACACATGACTAATCTCAACGGATGAGTACGGTCAACACATAAACCTTTACTTTATAATGTTCTTTATTTTCTATATTGGAATGAGGCCCAATCAATCACCACATAAAGTTAATTATATGGATTCCATACAACACATGCATATAATAGCAACGATAAATAATCAACCATCATCCAAAGTGCACTACACTGTATAAGCATCAAATATAGATATCTAACGCTTATAACAGCCTGTCGATCCATCGATCGACATACAACTAATTATTGGGATTAGTGTATATCATCTATTATCCCAATACCTGTGTATGGTTTCAAATCAACAAACACAGATTTTATTTGTGCAATTGGGCGATGTGTAAAATTTATCGTCCCAATCAATGTCCTTCAAATAGGTGTACATAAACAAACCGTCCGGTTTGTAAATGAATATTTATTTATTCACATTCACGTTAAAAATTATATTTTTAACGATAAATATTTTATTTTAACACATGAATTTTTATTCAGTTCATTTACAAAATAAAAATGATATTTTTATTTTTCTAACTCATTTTAGAAAATTTCGGCGGCATAATGGCACGATACTAGAAACGGGACAAGGCCTAGCCTTATCCCCGGTCTAGTGAAGGCCCACGCCATTCACACATCAATCAAATCAATTTAATTTCACCAAACAATTCAATCCAACCCAAATAATCTAACCAACTACACAGCCAAACAAACAAGTCCATGGTCTGTGGACGATTGTGTCGGGTGCTACTAAGCACCGTCTGCATCCTAGTATATATCTATAACTAGAAAAGGAAATTTTGAGTGAGAAATTCTCACCAATAGCTATCCAATACCACGACTCTTCTTCTATAGAAATCTTCGTCGTGATCGCCTTTTTGTCATCTTCGTTGCCCATATTCACTACATATATAAAAATCACATTTTTACTTCGCTATTCAATATATAAAAATCGAATTTTTACTTCGTTATTCAATATATAAAAATCGAATTTTTACTTCGTTATTCAATATATAAAAATCGAATTTTTACTTTGCTATTCAATATATAAAAATCGAATTTTTATTTTTCTATTCAATATTTAAAAATCAAATTTTTACTTTGCTATTCAATATATAAAAATCGAATTTTTATTTTGCTATTCAATATATAAAAATCGAATTTTTACTTTGCTATTCAATATATAAAAATCGAATTTTTATTTTTCTATTCAATATATAAAAATCGAATTTTTACTTTGCTATTCAATATATAAAAATTGAATTTTTACTTTGCTATTCAATATATAAAAATCGAATTTTTACTTTTCTATTCAATATATAAAAATTTCATTTCAACCATTCTTCGCTTCCTACATATGAAAGATCCAATTTTTACTACACTTTCATATGTATAAAAATCCTATACCTTTCCTTATATGATAAAATTTATAATTTAAACTCTACATTATATAAAAAAATTATATTTTTATACTCTACGTAAGTAAAAATCATATCTTTATTATCTTTACAATATAGAAATCATATTTTTATATTCCCTACTATATAAAAATCATATTTTTATATAAGTGAAAATCTTAACCTTTCATAAACAAGATCGTCTCCTCCATAAAAATAAAGATCAAAATTTTCATATGAAAAGAATTCAAGTCTTTTTAACGTTAAAAATCATTCCTTTTATATTAAAACCCATTTCTTTTATATCAAAAACCATTTCTTTTATATTAAAAACCATTAATAAAACTGAAAATATATAAAATAAATGTAAATAAATAAAAGAAGCTTACATAGAAATAGGAAGGAGGGGGGAAACGTTCACCATCGAAGGGGGGGGGGGGCTGCTGCGAGGTGTTGTAGAAGCGAAGGAAGGAGGAGCAGAAGGGGGAGGGCGGTCGAAGTCGATGCTGGAGGGGGGGTCTAGGGCTCGCGGCTCGGTGCTGTGGCTGTGGGGTTGTCTTCGGGTTTGTGGGGGTATGCAAATCGGAGCTGGAGGGTGGAGAGAGACTGGCGCGAGGCTAGGGGAAGAAGGAGATAGGCGGTGGGAAGGGGGAGGGCGGTCGGGGATGGGGTGCGCTCGTCGGAGGCTGGCGCATTAGGGCTCCGTCGCCCTTCGTTTTTTTTATTCTGAATTTGATTTTGAATGGGGGGGGCGGGGGGCAGAGTATAAGGGAAAGGAGAGAGGAGTGTTTTATTTTATATTTTTAATTATTTAATTTCAAAAAAAAGTTGACTTTTTATTTCGACCTCGAAACGAGGCCCACCGCCTGTCGTCCATAGTGTTTTACCCCCATTCCGAACACAATGGGATATATATCGTAAGCTGATTCGATCGTTTCGATCAGTTTCCGTTAAAATCAACATATAACTCTATATATTGAATTTGAACGCGCATTTCAATTTACTGGGGTCACATACTAACTCGAAAAATTCCAGAAAAATATTTTCTAGCTTCGTATTGACGATACGGTCCTAACAAAACTAGTTTCGTCGAATTCTGAGACCGTTGGAAAAATGGCCATTTTCCAGTCGATTAAAATCAACTGAAACTGGTCAAACACGTTTTCCTTTGCCACGCTCACATATTGATTCGAAAAATTATGAAATTTGAAACCTAGCAATAATTTGACACTACGGATCCAACAAAAGTGGTTTCGTCGAAATCCGAGGTCGTTTGCAAAATTCCCATTTTTAAGGGCCTGAATTCCATAGCGACTATTCAGAATTTTCAACTGGGCATATCTTTTGATTCCCGCTATGAAAATTTGATTTTTCGGATTCGTTGGAAAGATATTCACGAATAGATCCTATTATTTTTGGTTTCACTAAAATCCGGATTGTTTTGCACTCGGTACATTCAATTGAAGTTTGAAATCGAATTATCGAACTACCGCGCCATTTTCAATTCTATTTATAATTATATATAAATATTTATATTCTAACGACGACGCGTATAAATATATACATTCTAATTATATTCAAAATAAATTTCTCGTCGATATTATTTAAAATAATTCATTTTAAATGTTCAAAATTCGCTAAAATTGCCAAAATAAAATTTTTAAACTGGTTCAAAATTTCCGGGTTATTACAGAGATCTAAATAATAAGCTACATCTGATTAATAATTTAGATGTCTACATAATTCAAATCCAATAGTTAAGAGTAGATCTGACACAAATAAGGTTTAAGATCCACATCATAGAATGTCACGGAAGTTACAATAGATCCGACTAGATAGAGATTAGATCCAAGTTATTACCAATTCAGAATGTCATATGTTCACAATTTACAATGGATCTAGTTTAATTTAGTCACAGGAACAAATCCAAACTATAGTCATATCAGGTTTACTTTTAAATATTTAAATCTAAAAGCAATTAAGAACTCACAGTGTTTGGATTAGAAAATAGAACTTGAAAAGAAGCTTGTTGAGATGTGGATCTACACTTGAATCTTTAACTCATTAGCCTTATTGGTTGTTGTAGAAGATAAAGAATCCAATTCAGTTCAAACATCGGGAGCGTTTGGCCTCCATGGAATTCTAGTGAAGAAAACAAGAGAAATGGACCTCTATAGATAGCTGCCAGCCTCCAGAAACCGACTGCCACATCAGCCCTAGGGGGTCGACACCCCTCCCACGGGGTCGACTCCCCTAAGCGAGATTTTTCTTGCTTCCCCCACTTTCTGTGATTTCGAACTTTGAACTGAAAATTTTGAATTCCTGGGTCATATATATAATTCTACTATGCGTATACAAACTTCAAACCTTCATAACTTCCTCTTACGGTGTCCGTTTTACGCAAACCAAATGCCTATCTTAACCAGAATTTTGAGACGGACGAAATGGCGCAGTCCATTTCCCTTAATTCTGAATATTAAATTAATTATTATTTAGTTTTCCTTCTTCAATGTCGTTAAAATTTTTGGGTGTTACACAAGTCACATGCTCTAACTAACTGGGCTACTAAGGCTATTGTTAACACGGCCTAGAACAATAGTAAATATTGTTCTCTTTTTACTCCCCTTTTCCATGTTTGTTGCAATATTACAGTTAAACCATTGCGTAAATCCTTTTCTTTTATTTCTCTTTTATTATTAATGCATAATCAGCACATGTAACATATTTACACCGCATGCAACCAGTCCTTTCTTTCTTTAAATGTATGCATTACATTTTTATTCGCATTAATATTTCCTTCTTTTAAATATATATGTCAATGCACATATATATATATATATATACATATATGCATTATTTAATTATTTTAATTGTTACAAAAATGCTTGGTGTTACATTATCCCACCCTTAGGAAATTTCATCCCCGAAATTTGATATGGGTAAAAAGCAATTAACCCCTCGCATAATATACATCCATCATGTTTGAATCGTGCAAAGTGAAATACAACATAATAATACACGTATGCCTAAGCGGTACCTCCTATGTGTATACAAATTTTTCAAAAATCCTTTTAATACATGATGCTCACATCCTAAATATACTGGCAGTTCTACATGAATGCAATTTTTTGAAAATCAAAATGCTTTTTCATCCAAATTTTTCCACACTCTTACTATGTAAGAGCGTAGTTCATTCAATTTTTGCATCCAAAATCCTACCAACCAACTTTATTTTTCGAATTTCAGAGTTTTCTAATTTGATTTCTTATGTTACAAAAAGGTGGAAAATGGAAAACTTCACATCTTCCGTTTTTTTTTTCAACATTTTTCTAACCGTACTTGGATTTTATGAAACTATTTATAAAGATTCCCCTATTTTCTTATCCAAGCACAACCCATATAAGAAAATTGTCTTTGTTATAGCTTTTCATTTTCTTCTTATCTTCGAAATTTTTATTCTTATCCATCTTCCTTTAACTGTCATGTTTGTTGCTCTACTGAATTTATTGTTTCCTTTTTTAGATGTACCATTTCTCTTTTCTTAGCTTATTTAATCATCCGATCTAAGTTCAGTTTTCAAATGAGCCTTCTAGTGTTTTAACTAAAACAGGAGAACAAACACCCTACACAGCTACTACTAAGGGCCAAGAATCTCGGGACTATGTCCCCCTCGGATAGAAAAGTCCAAACCATGGGATCCACGACAGGTTTAGGTGTTACCCTAACTACCCAACAAGAACAAAATAACGAATTGATCCCAACAGAAATGAAGTAACGGGTTTTACCTCTAACAAGATCTACACACTTACTTGCCCTTTTTACTATCTAGTAGCCACCACTAGTCCTAGTTGTGTACTAATAATTATATCAAGCAACACCCTAGGCTTTTTAGTGCTTACGCATTCTACGGGAACTTACCATTATTCCAAGATAATTCTCGTAATTTACTTCATAGCCTTAAAACTTTTTCCCATCTTCCTTAGGAACTAATCCTTACATACTCCATACTTTTAAAATACGTTTTGGCCTTTTCATTTAATTTTTTCTTCCAAAAACCAGAAGTGCCAAAATTTTATTTTCCTCATGAAAACTTACTTTTGCCAAATCATAAACCATGTCATCTTAAAAAAAATGTAAATATTTTTTTCAAATCATAAAAACTAGAGTAAATATGGACAATTATTTTCTCAATCAGGTTTACGACTTGTTCTTGCCTATAAGGTTGGTTCATTTTCTTACTACAAGGTGCAAACATCCACTCTATTCTTAATTCCTACAACTTATTTTGTCCACCCAACAAAATTTTCTCTTTTAAACAGTTTACCAAAAATGATTGTCAAAAGAATAGAGACTTCGAAACTTTCTTTATTAAAAATTAATGTATGGAATATAACAAGAAAACTAGCGAGCTATACATGCTCTATATTATGCACCTTTTATTGAGAGAATTTTACTTTAGACAAAATTTTCATGAGAAATCATTTCTTCCAAAATATACCCCATTTTACTTTAAAACCCAATATGTACTTCTTTACATATTTTAAAACTATGACTTTAAAGATTAAAACTTGAAAACACCATAAACCCTTTTCCCCAAAACTTTTACAATTTCAAGTTCTTAAAAGTTAATAATGGGGTTAGACTCAAAGCGGGTTTCCAATTTTCTAGGCTTTCCTAGACACTTCCCAAGGTCAATTCTCTCAACTATATATATTCCTAATCCATTTTTCTCTTTTTAACATTTTCCAATTTGTAAGGTTTTACAGCCAAACCCTATAACCCAAAATACTAATCATATAGGATTCACCTTCCTTTCATACAAAGTACATGGTACACTTTCCTCCCAAATTACCTAAGGGTCTCAGATTTCCATATTCATTCTTCTGGTGTACAAAACAAATATCCCATTCCTTACCATATTATACTCTTTCTATTTAGTGGGTTCCTCTATGGATCTAGGTATATATAAATAGCATATTTATATTTTTTAAAAATACAAATACGTTCACTCACTATTTATACAGGAATCCCAAAACCTAAGCTCTGACACCGGATTTAACAACCCGAATTCCGACAGACCAATTTTTTTTTCAAAATTCTAATATATCGAAACTAGTGTTGGTTTGCTTTGATATCCTACAGAAAAGACAGAGACATAAAATATGTCAAAGCTCAGAAAATATCTCACAGTGGAATGGATAAAATATAATACAATCAAAGTATAACCTTACCGTATTAATAATACAGCCTAACCAGTATTCAAAGCTATCATGTCTCTGCCACAAATCTAACATGCGAGTATGATATGAGGAGGGGGTCAGAACACAAGTTCTGGTGACTGGATTTAAATTATACACTTTAGATAATCCTACATATACCATTCAATCATATTTTCTTATTTACTAGGTGGGTTAACATCACTTAAGGCTTACACACACATCGTACCCATTTACTTCTCAGTGGATTAACCGAATACAGTATATAGGTAGCTACCCCTCAATATTGAGGTACACCCCATAGTACCCCACTCGCAGGTATCCGCCGTAATGCCACAGAAATAAACGCAGTCCCTCATCCTACGCCGGAGTGACGTGCAGATCTATACATAACAATGTTGTAACACCCCACCGCCGCCAGGGCCATTCACGAGAGAATGCACTAGCTTTGGAGGGGTGTTGTCTAGGTAAACATGCACAGAGATATCACAAGACAGAACATAGATAAATAAACAAGTTAAGCAGCGGTAGAATTTAAAAACCATAGTTAACCATTTCAAAACCAAATAGTCAACTTTACATCAAAGTACGCAGTCATTATTTTTCAACTACCACAAGTCTAGAAAACATAAACTGAAAATAACATAAAGTAAACTATCCTAAGATAGATGTGATGAAGCCATAGCAAGCTCAAGTCCAATCATAGAGACTGGTAAGTCCTACCTACTATTAGTATAAAAACTAATGAAGTTAACTAAACATGAGAAACTGAGATGAAACATAAAGATGGTAACTAACTGGCATGATAAATAGATAACAAGGTAGATCAAGTGTGGCATCGCATATAAAAGGTTTAGTTTTGCACCAAAAGTACTAGTATTCTATCCCATGTCAAGTATAAACAAGAAATGATCCCTTGGCCCAATATCATGAGATGACCCAAGTCAAGATCCAACTACACGGTCTAGTCGATCGGCTCCCTATAAGCCTAACTCGTCAAGTGTCGGTGTCATATGGCCCAATCACGAAATGTAGTCAACTGTGCTAGGTCCACCTTAGGTTGTATCAAGTCCTAAGGTGCCAACCACTGACACAAATCAAGCACGCACAGTCTGAACCTACTGGTGCACGTGTCTGCTTTTTCAGCTCCGGACTATGTGCACGACCATAGTCCGCCTGAACCTACACCGGCGCACCTACTCAGCCGTCTTTCTGGTCGCTTACAATCAGCCCAGTAATCGTGCCCCACCCTAGCCTAGTCCCTAGGGTATCGTGATACATCCAAGAAGGTTACTGCTGAAAAGGACCACGTAACTAGGGTTTCTAGCGGGTTAAGTGTGGTTAACCCCATCCAATCATGTATCAAATTGGTTAAGTGTATCCAAGTGGTTCATGACTTAACCCTAACATGTGGCATTAATTAATTTAATGCACCCAACCTCTCACATTAGACTTTGTTGTGGTTACTGGATATGCCGGGCGGGTCCGGGCAGCTTTACACCACAACCTAGTCTAACCTCGGGTTTCAAGCGCGATATGACCAACTTCTCACATTGGGTCCTATTGTTTGTTGCCACTGGATTTGCCGGGCGGTTCCGGGAAGATTTACGCTACAAACTCAACCCAACCTCGAGTTGGCCACTTTATGGTTTTCTACATGTCATTACCACATTCACGTTTTCAAGCATAATCAAGTTTCATGTCACATTTCAAGTCATGTTTTTCATGTCATTTCAAGTTTGCCTAACTACCCATAACGTATTCCCATTCGCACGTAAATTCGCATCAACACAAGTGAATCAAGGAACATAAAAATATGACCAAGATGGGCATAAGGTGGTAAAGTTGGTCATAAGTTAAACATGATGATATTTGAGGCAAAGGTGTTCATCACAACTAGCATATAGGATTATTGGCCTCAAAACATGTATGACATCAAACTTAGCAAATAGATAACATGGTAATAGTTGACATAGAGTGATAAGCTTGTGACTAGCATGTAGTTCAACATCATAGGCAAGTTAACATCAAGGTTATGAGGGGTTCTATGTTGCATTATGCATAATCCCCAAATAAAGCTCATAGCTTTCTACCCAAAAATCAAGGTGAATGATATTAGGTTCATGATAGTCCCACAATCATAGATCAAAAGAGTCATAAATGGATCTATGCATACAAATATAGCCCCAAGACAAGTATTACACCAAAAATCTCATTTCAACTTGCTACATGTTCATATTAACTTCATAGTTTAAATCTAAGAGTACAGTGGGGCTTACAAAGCGTGGCTATGAGAACTAGAACCAAATAGAACAAGATAGAGACGTTGTAGAAGCTCTAGGAATGATGTAGCAACACTAGAAGCCTTGAGAATAAGTAGCTCCTTTGATTTGATGAGGAAAGATGGCTCCTTTTTGCCTTAGAAGCTCTCAAGATGAAGATGGAGGCCATGATTAGGGAGCATTTTGGCAGAATTTAGTTGTTAGGATGATTTGTGGTGGTTTAGGCTAGGTATTATGGTGTTTTTTAGGTGTAGAGACAAGTTTAGGCCATAGGATTAACCCTAGTTTAGATCTGAACCATCAAATCCCGTCACAGGCCAAGTAAACAGACCAAAGGAGCAAACTAGTGCACCAGACCAACAGGGTCCGACCAGGGAGGTCGACCCCCAGGTCGACACCCAGGTCGACTCCCCAGTCGACCTGGGGGGGCATGTCGACTCCCCAGTCGACCCCCCAGTCGACCTAGGGCTGGGCGGGAAATTTTCTCGCCCAATCTGCTTCTGGCTGAATTTGAATTTCGGGCTGAATTTTGAATTTTTCTGAAATCTTCTATGGGCCATATCTTGATCATACGGACTCCGATTTACGAAATTTCGGACTCGTTTTCAAGCAGAATTGCGAGACGAACGCAATGGCGTAACCCGTTCCCATTGATTCTTAACTTATGATTTAATTCTGCCCTGATTTCTCGTTTTAACATGTTATAAAAATTCGGGTTGTTACATTCTCCCCACCTTAAAGGATTTCGTCCTCGAAATCTCCAAGTTAGGAAGAACGTATCCTACCATCCATCATCCATCTACTCAAGCATCATCCACATGTAATCATTGTCCTTAAAAGATTTCTAATGCTGTATGAACATATGCAAAAGTGTGTGTATATGCACCTATCTAATGCGAAAATCAGGTGGTTACTGATTCAGTAAACCTCCTTAATGCAGAACATGTTAGTGCAATGAGTCCAAATGTATGCAAATTCCTAACATAATTTATAATCTCTACATGAGTGCACATAACATTCATTCATATGCAACATCCACGTGATAGCATAACAAGTTTCATCCATGAATAAGCATAAACACTCATGCATATGCAATATGAAAGTGTGTGAGCCGATATTAGTGCCTAACGTGTATCATGCATCCACGAGTAACCACTTGCAACCATTTGCAACCATCAAGCATAACATGTTTCAAATACATGTTTCATCCAAAGGGTTTCTACCTAAGGTTCTCATGACAAGATTAACGAAATAACAAGATAAACATGGATAGCAAAAGAAAGATATGCTAACTAGGAAAAGAGATCGAGAATGTACCCTCAAAAAGAAATGGATAAAGCCCACGCATCTTATCCTCGGTTTCCCAAGTTGCATCTTCATCGGCTTCACTCCACTGAATCTTTACTAACTTGACTTCTCGATTCCTCAGCTTCTTGATCTCCGTTCCCAAGATACGAATCGGAGCTCGCCTCAGGGTTGCCTCTTTCTCTACCTCCACGTCTTCAAGAATACTAGGCTCAACTACTTCGGCTGATTCATGTAGGCATTTTCGGAGATGCGAGACATGAAAGACATTGTGCACTCCAGCCAGCTTCTCGGGCAATTCCACTCTATAAGCCATTTGCCCAATCTTCTCGATGATAGGGAAGGGTCCTACGAACCTTGGTGCTAGCTTTCCAACTGCTCCAAAACGAACCATATTTCGCAAAGGAGAAACCTTCACAAAGACCATATCTCCAACTTCAAACTCCAAGTCTGTCCTTCGCTTGTCTGCATAGGATTTCTGTCTGTCTTGGGCCGCTTTCATCCGCCTTCGAATCAACTCAACCTTCTCGGATGTGTCCCTTATCATGTCGGGCCCAAGTATAAGCTTATCCGTCGTCTCCCACCAACATGTTGGTGACTTGTACGGCCTCCCATACAAAGCTTCGAATGGTGCCATCCCTATGCTTGCTTGGTAGCTGTTATTATAAGCAAACTCTACGAGAGGAAGGTGGTCTTCCCAAGTGCCACCAAAGTCAAGAATGCATAACCTCAACAGATCTTCTAGTACCCTATTCACCCTTTCGGTCTGTCCATCAGTCTGTGGGTGATTGGTTGTACTTAGATTTAATCGCGTACCCATCGCTTCTTGCAAACTACTCCAAAATTGGCTAGTGAAGATTGGGTCACGATCGCTCACTATGCTAGAAGGAACTCCATGCAATCGCACTATCTCGCGAAGATAAACAGATGCTAGCCATGATGTGGTCCTCTTGCTCTTTACCGGAATGAAATGAGCGCTCTTCGTGAGTCTATCCACTATGACCCATATGCTAGTATTCCCCTTCCTTGATCTCGGCAATCCATCCACAAAATCCATAGAGATACTTTCCCACTTCCAATGCGGGACCTCCAATGGATGCAGTAGCCCACCGGGCTTCTTCGACTCGGCCTTTACTTGTTGGCAAACAATGCATCTAGAAACAAACTCTGCAACATCATTTTTCATCCCATCCCAAAAGAAAATGCGCTTCATATCCCGGTACATCTTATCCTCTCCGGGATGTATGGTCATCCTCGAGTGATGCGTCTCCTCAAGAACCTTATTTACTAAGTCTCCTACTCGTGGGACACATAGTCTTCCATCACGCCTTAGCCACCCCTTGTCATCAATAGTATATCTAGCGAGGTGACTTGACGTCTCACCACAAATCAACTTGTCCATGATCTCGACCTTCTGCGGGTCTTCCCTCTGTGAAGCTCCAACTTGATCAAGAAGTGTAGGTCTAAGCTCAAGGGATGCTAACGAACCAGTCATCGACTCAACAACAGGTGTAAAATCAAAGGTTGCCAAGAACTCTAGGCTCCTCATCTCAACAAACAAGGGACTCAAAGTCAACCTTCTTCTACTTAGCGCATCCGCCACAACATTACCCTTGCCAGGGGTATAAGCTATATCGAAGTCATATGATGCCAAGAATTCCATCCACCTCTGCTGCCTTAGGTTCAAATCTTTCTGCGAGAAGAGGTACTTGAGCGACTTGTGATCAGTATATAACTCAAACCTTTCACCTAGAAGATAATGGCGCCAAGATTTGAGTGCAAAGACGATCGCCGCCAACTCTAAATCATGAGTGGGATAGTTCTTCTCATGAACTTTGAGTTGCCTACCCCCAAAGCATATCACTCTCCCTTCTCGCATCAGGACAGCGCCTAATCCCGTACCACATGCATCGGTGTACACGGTAAACAACTTCCCTCCATCAGGTAATGCTAGAACTGGAGCTGTGGTGAGGGCTTTCTTGAGCCTTTGAAAAGCAAGCTCACACTCTAAGTCCCATGTAAAGACTAAGTTCTTCTTCGTCAACTTAGTGAGAGGGGATGAAATCTTAGAGAAGTCCTTAATGAACTTCCTATAAAATCCTGCCAGACCGAGAAAGCTTCTCACTTCAGTTGCATTCTTCGGAACTTTCCAGTCTTGTACCGCCACTACTTTAGCGGGATCCACAGCTCTGCCCTGCTTAGAAACTATATGCCCAAGGAACCGAACTTCCCTTCTCCAGAAATGGCATTTGGAGAACTTGGCATTTAACTGATGAGCTCTAAGCGTATCCATAACCTCCTTGAGATGTATAGCATGCTCTTCCTCGTCCTTAGAGAAGATCGGAATATCATCCACGAAGACAACCACAAACTTGTTAAGGAACTCCCTAAACACCTTACTCATCAAATCAACGAAGTATGCGGGTGCATTAGTCAAACCGAACGGCATGACGAGCGATTCAAAGAATCCATCTGGAGTCCTAAACGCAGTCTTGTCAATACTATCCTCAGCCACTCTAAGCTGATGGAATCCGGTGGCTAGATCGAGTTGAGAGAAAACAGAAGCACCTACAAGCTGGTCAAAGAGATCATCAATCCTCGGTAACGGGTGCCTATTCTTCTTTGTCAGCTTGTTTAACTCACGATAATCAACACATAGACGAAGCGAACCATCCGCCTTAGTAGCGAATACCACAGGAGCACCCCATTCAGAAATGCTTCGCCTAATGAAATTTTTCTCAAGCAACTCCTTGATTTGCTTGCTAAGCTCTCTTCTTTCTCGCGGGGCCATGTGCCTAATAGGCAATGAAACTGGCTTGGCATTATCAACAAGATAAATACGGAAGTCTATCTCGCGTTTAGGGGGTAACCCCTTCACCTCATCAAAAACATCTGGATATTCTCCGACCACCCTCACAGATTGAAGATTGTCAATAGACGAATCGAGGGATTCAAGATAACATAACAAGACGGGATCCAGAGGGTTACCAGAAATTTCTAGGGTATTGCCAAGGCGAGTCATAAGCCTCACTACCCTATGCTCACAATCGAGAATGGCTCCATAACTGGACAACCAATCCATGCCCAAAATCAACCCGTATCCCATGAACCCGAGAACATAAGCATTACATGTGAATTCTACGGTCAAGATAGAAATCCTCAAATCCATACAAATCGTAGATAGATGGGCGGAACCCCCAATTTGATTTGAAACACTAACGGGATCCTTAACTAGACTAGTACTTAGGTGCAAACTTTCAACAATGTCAGAAGAAATAAAGGTATGCGATGCGCCAGAATCAAATAAAGTTCGAACAGGAAAACCAGAAATGTAAACAAGGCTTTCTACAGAAATACTACCTCGGTCCGGAGCTGGAGTAGTGTTGAGAGCATGCATCTGCCCTCCAGAAGGTCCTGCCCGCTGAGTCTGTCCTTGCCCCTGTCCTTGCTTCTTTGGGCAATCCTTACTGTAGTGTCCAGACTCTCCGCAATGAAAGCATTCTCCCAACTTCCTCTTCTTCTTCCTACAATCTTTGGCTATGTGTCCAGTGATCCCACAGAAGTTGCACTTCCTTGTCTCCCTTGCCTTGTTGTTGTTGGCCTTGTTACCCTTGTTGTTCTTGTTGTTCTTGTTGTTCTGGTTGCTCTGGTTGTTCTGGTTGCCTCCCCACTTGTAGTCCGTCTTCTTGGTTTGAGTCTCATTAAGCTTAACTTCTTTCTTGCCATTCTTATCATCTCCTTGAAATAAGTCCATATACACTAAGCTCTCAAAAGTGTCCCCCATGGGTATATGAGACATGGCCAATCCTTGCAATGGCTCATTCAATCCTCGAGCAAAGCGTAGAGCCTTCTTCTGAGGGGTGTAACCATGTCTAAACTAAATCGAGCAAGCTGGTTAAACTTATTCACATACTCCCTCACGGTCATGTCCCCTTGCTTCAAAGATATAAACTTCTCCATTTGCAGATTCTCCTCAGCAGATGATAGAAACTTAAGCCCAAACCTCATCCTAAAGTCGGCCCAAGTCTCTATAGGTCTAGTAGCGTTGGTGACTTCCCACCAATAAGCAGCTTCCTCTTTCAATAGCCATACTACCAATAGAACTTTCCTACGATCTTCTACATCAAAGATAGCAAAAAGGTCTTCAGTTTCCTTTAACCAGTTTCTTGCCTCAACATAAGTCTCTGTCCCAACAAAATTCTTGCCACCCATCCCCTTAAAGTCCTTGCAAATCTTCGCGAAATCCGCTTGTGGACGCTGAGGAGGAGGAGGAGGAACCTCAGGTACGGGAGGAGGAGTGGGAGTGTTTGCTGGGCCCGCATCGTTGGCCCTAGCTTCCAAGTACCTTCGGAACCATCCGGGTATGGTTACTCCCTCGGGAAGGTTAAGATCGGCCATGCTGAAAAAGGAAAAGATAGATTCAGAACGAGGAAACAAAGGATAGTGCTAATGGCTTTTGGGGAATAGCCTTTTAAAATAAACTAGACTTTCCTTGGAAAAATACTTAATTGGTTTTGAAAATAGTTTTTCAAAAAGGGTTTTTGAAACTTTTGTCCGGTCTAGTAAAACCTCATGCTCTTATACCAAATGTAACACCCCACCTCCGCCAGGGCCATTCACGAGAGAATGCACTAGCTTTGGAGGGGTGTTGTCTAGGTAAACATGCACAGAGATATCACAAGACAGAACATAGATAAATAAACAAGTAAAGCAGCGGTAGAATTTAAAAACCATAGTTAACCATTTCAAAACCAAATAGTCAACTTTACATCAAAGTACCCAGTCATTATTTTCCAACTACCACAAGTCTAGAAAACATAAACTAAAAATAACATAAAGTAAACTATCCCCAAGATAGATGTGATGAAGCCATAGCAAGCTCAAGTCCAAACCGTACATGAGCTGTCAAGAAAGCAAGCCAAATGTCCAAGCTAAGCACTAGTGTTCCCTCCCTGAGAACCTGGGGAGGGGGGGAAACGGAAGGAAAGAGGCGAAAGAAAAAGGGTCAGTCATAAAGACTGGTAAGTCCTACCTACTATTAGTATAAAAACTAATGAAGTTAACTAAACATGAGAAACTGAGATGAAACATAAAGATGGTAACTAACTGGCATGATAAATAGATAACAAGGTAGATCAAGTGTGGCATCGCATATACAAGGTTTAGTTTTGCACCAAAAGTACTAGTATTCTAACCCATGTCAAGTATAAACAAGAAATGATCCCTTGGCCCAATATCATGAGATGACCCAAGTCAAGGTCCAACTACACGGTCTAGTCGATCGGCTCCCTATAAGCCTAACTCGTTGAGTGTCGGTGTCATACGGCCCAATCATGAAATGTAGTCAACTGTGCTAGGTCCACCTTAGGGTGTATGAAGTCCTAAGGTGCCAACCACTGACACAAATCAAGCACGCACAGTCTGAACCTACTGGTGCTTGTGTATGCTTTTTCAACTCCGGACTATGTGCACGACCATAGTCCGCTTGAACCTACACCGGCGCACCTACTCATCCGTCTTTCTGGTCGCTTACAATCAGCCCAGTAATCGTGCCCCACCCTAGCCTAGTCCCTAGGGTATCGTGATACATCCAAGAGGGTTACTGCTGAAAAGGACCACGTAACTAGGTTTCTAACGGGTTAAGTGTGGTTAACCCCATCCAATCATGTATCAAGTTGGTTAAGTGTATCCAAGTGGTTCATGACTTAACCGTAACATGTGGCATTAATTAATTTAATCCACCCAACCTCTCACATTAGACTTTGTTGTGGTTACTGGATATGCCGGGCGGGTCCGGGCAGCTTTACACCACAACCTAGTCTAACCTCGGGTTTCAAGCGCGATATGACCAACTTCTCACATTGGGTCCTATTGTTTGTAGCCACTGGATTTGCCGGGCGGTTCCGGGCAGATTTACGCTACAAACTCAACCCAACCTCGAGTTGGCCACTTTATGGTTTTCTACATGTCATGACCACATTCACGTTTTCAAGCATAATCAAGTTTCATGTCACATTTCAAGTCATGTTTTTCATGTCATTTCAAGTTTGCCTAACTACCCATAACGTATTCCCATTCGCACGTAAATTCGCATCAACACAAGTGAATCAAGGAACATAAAAATATGACCAAGATGGGCATAAGGTGGTAAAGTGGGTCATAAGTTAAACATGATGATATTTGAGGCAAAGGTGTTCATCACAACTAGCATATAGGATTATTGGCCTCAAAACATGTATGAAATCAAACTTAGCAAATAGATAACATGGTAATAGTTGACATAGAGTGATAAGCTTGTGTCTAGCATGTAGTTCAACATCATAGGCAAGTTAACATCAAGGTTATGATGGGTTCTATGTTGCATTATGCATAATCCCCAAATAAAGCTCATAGCTTTCTACCCAAAAATCAAGATGAATGATACTAGGTTCATGATAGTCCCACAATCATAGATCAAAAGAGTCATAAATGGATCTATGCATACAAATATAGCCCCAAGACAAGTATTACACCAAAAATCTCATTTCAACTTGCTACATGTTCATATTAACTTCATAGTTTAAATCTAAGAGTACAGTGGGGCTTACAAAGCGTGGCTATGAGAACTAGAACCAAATAGAACAAGATAGAGATGTTGTAGAAGCTCTAGGAATGATGTAGCAACACTAGAAGCCTTGAGAATAAGTAGCTCCTTTGATTTGATGAGGAAAGATGGCTCCTTTTTGCCTTAGAAGCTCTCAAGATGAAGATGGAGGCCATGATTAGGGAGCATTTTGGCAGAATTTAGTTGTTAGGATGATTTGTGGTGGTTTAGGCTAGGTATTAGGGTGTTTTTATAGGTGTAGAGACAAGTTTAGGCCATAGGATTAACCCTAGTTTAGATCTGAACCATCAAATCCCGTCACAGGCCAAGTAAACAGACCAAAGGAGCAAACTGGTGCACCAGACCAACAGGGTCCGACCAGGGAGGTCGACCCCTAGGTCGACTCCCCAGTCGACCTGGGGGGGGGGGGCAGGTCGACTCCCCAGTCGACCTGGGGCTCGGCGGGAAATTTTCCCGCCTAATCTGCTTCTGGCTGAATTTGAATTTCGGGCTGAATTTTGAATTTTTCTGAAATCTTTTATGGGCCATATCTTGGTCATACGGACTCCGATTTACGAAATTTCGGACTCGTTTTCAAGCAGAATTTCGAGACGAACGCAATGACGTAACCCGTTCCCATTGATTCTTAACTTATGATTTAATTCTGCCCTGATTTCTTATTTTAACATGTTATAAAAATTCGGGTTGTTACAAATGTTATGTTCCGCACATATCTATCATTACTATGATACATAAGCATACGGACTGCACCTTCGAACGAATCAGATTCCATACCAGAGTAATGCCATCAAGTCTACGATACACCACCCAGAGCAGACATGCATGTATCCAGACTTTCCCACGTATGTATCGTCAATCGTATTGGATACCTTAATCGCACATAATGTGCACCGAGTTCCGTGGTAGGGCTATACAAGAAACACGGAACTCGGTCGGGAGCTTTTCCATATCTGTACAGGTCCGCCATTAAGAGCCTCAAAATACAGATATCCCTCGGGTCTATTTTCCATAATGGCTATGGCCCCATCTCGGCCCTTCTCTCAACTAGTATATACTACAAGAGCTAAGCAACTTGCCCCTAACAAAAAAAAATAAACATCCAGTTGGCGTCTCCCCTCAACCACCGTACCTCGATAGTGGAAGGTTGAATGGTTTATTAGGTTTAGCTCTAGTCTTTTCATATCCCACTGGCTGCCGATGATGGGAACCCGACGATCTACTATCCTTCTGGTCCTGACCTCGCCTCCCGTTGAGGCGATCGCCGAATCACCATAGTGTCACCTCGTCGTAGCATTCTGACTGCAAAGTTACTCTTACAGTCAAGGCCCACCCACCTGCTAGTTATGCGCAGACCTCAACCTCTGCGGGCACAGCCTAAACATATGCCATTGCACAGAGGGATACCAGGAGCATCTTACGTATCTCAGGAAGCCGCATGCTTCCCTTTCCAGTCCTTTGGAGCCGTTAGAATAAGCATATGAACGTGCGCTCCCTTCATGCCTTATGACACCACGATGATCTACCCCGTTGGGTTATTCACCCTCAAACATGCGGTCTGGTCCGAGCGCCTCATTTTAATGTGTCATTAGACCCTATGTCTAAACATTCTTTTACGCGCTTGCTTTACCTCACCAGGTTTCCATTTAACTTGATTATCCCCATTCACATTGACTTCTTATTCAAGTTACCAAGTTTCTCTTGCTTATTAATTTCAGTCATATAACTTAACCCATTTAAGTTTATAAATAAGCCCACGACATGTTATTCTCTATATTATGATCCAAGGTCTGTAATCCACAATCCCTTTATATTCTTGTTTGATTTCATCATTACAATAACATGTTCTACTTAATATGTAACTAAATATATCTCAATTCACATGTTTTCTGTTTAACATGTCAGTCATTATTTATTATTAAATAAAACTTATTTCATTTCATAAGTTTTCCTCGTTCTTTCTCATTTAATCATAATTCCATTTTACATCGTCACCGCAACTTATCGTTGTTTACTTATTAACTTAGTTCTCTTAACTAAGGTTTACTTATAAGTTCCCTTTCCATTTATTATAACCTATGTTATAATTTCCTCTTGTCCCTAGGACAAGCCAAAACGTGTTATTCTTATCAGCAGACTTCAGACTTTCAAGTTTACAGATTACTTAATTTATAATTAAGTACAACTTCTTACATTTCATAAACTTTCCCCCTTTTCTCTACTTATTATAAACAACTGGTTTCAGGTTTTCCCCATTTACTGATTACTTAATTTACAATTAAATGCCACTTATATTATTTCACCAGTTATCTCATCTCCTTTCTAGTTTAGTATAACCTAAGTTATCATCTTCACTTGTCCCTAGGACAAGTTTACCTATTATACAACATTCTCATTAATGTAATTTATTTATAATAGGTTATTATCATTCCCCGCTCATTCCACTCCTTTTACTATTGTAACTTTCTTTCAATTCCATTTATTTCCATTAATTACAATTAATGTTGTTTATCAGTCCTTCAATTTACACACACACACACATATATATATATACATATATATGTATATATTTATGCACTAGACCTCTCACATTAAGCCTACACTTGTAGATGCTGGATTTGTCGGGCAGTTCTGGGAGGACTTCTTCCACAGGTTGACTTAACCTCGTGTCTTAGCACCATTACATGTTTTATTTATGCACTTAGACCCCTCACATTAGATTTACCACTTGTGGATGTTGGATGTGTCGGGCGGTTCCGCGTAGACTTCTACCACAAGTGTAATCTAACCTCGTGTCTAAGCGCAGTTATAGTTTCCTATTTACTGTAAATTTCCTATATTTTACATGTCATCATATTAAACCCATTTTATGTCGCATGTTCTTTTTAACATACAATAAATTATATTCTAATATGTAATCATTTAATCATGTAATTGTTCAAATCAGACAAACTAACATGTAATGTTCTTAATTTTTACCATTAATGGTCCAGGTAAATAAATGTCACAAATTAACATGGAATTGAAACAACGGTAGTTGCTATACATATTTTGACAAGTTTATATTTTAACAAATGAATTTCCAACATATTAATATCTTAGCATATTAATATTCCAAAATGTCATATTCGTCACTTTAATATTTTTAACATATGTTTAGGCATTTCAACATATCATATTTCAGCAAGTCATATATATAACATTTCAATGCTTTTTAATTATTCTAGAAAATTCACATCGTATAATAACGGGGAATTAAACGATAATATATCATTACCAAAGATGATAAAACTTAAATCCACTCACCTCGTTTGCTTTCCAAATCCTGGATCTGGTCCAGATCTAGCATTCCATGGTTTTTCCCTAATTGGATTCAGAACCTAACAACCTGGATTCATAATTTTTACTAAAAGAAAAAGGAAAGAAAGAGGAAGAAGATTGAATAGACTAAATGTAGAAAATTACCTCACTTCGCATAAGATCCTGAACATCTTTTTATTAACGTCAATTCTTTTCATCCAGATCTTGATTTAGAATTTCTCCTAAATTAATAATCTTAATTTTCTGAAGAGATTTGAGGAGGAAGAAAAATGGCAGAGCTTCTGCGTTGTCTTAGAAATGTTAGATTTAGCTAGGCTCTGCTAGCCTATTTATAGGTGTTCAGGATCTTATCGTACACGCAGCACTGAGTCAGCAACTGTTTTGGTGCAGAAATTTGAATTTCGAATGTTTGAATTTCTAGAATTTATCTAACTATTATATTCACATGCAATCTTCTTATGCGTATACAATTCTTCTAACAATCATTTTACGCGTATATATATATATATATATATATATATATATATATATATATATATATATATATACGCACAACTTTCGTTTCGTTTTCAAAATCCAAACAGTATTGCACCGTTATTTGATTCTTGCCATATTTCTATGATTTCAGCCTTATCTTGAATTTTATCTCTTATACATATACGTATATGTATATATGTGTATATATATATATATTCCTACACATATATACGCGTATATTCTCATATACATATTTTTTACTTCTTTATATGTATATTTTTCCTTATATGTGTGTTTATACATATTTTCCCTCATGAACATGTGTTATTTTAGTCGTTCCCTTAAAACAAATATATGACGGCAGCGGGGATCGAACTCTGCACCTTTTGTATGCAAGTCACATGCTCTAACCAACTGAGCTATTAAGGCTATTGTTAACGAGGCCTAGAACAATGGTAATCTGTAACGACCCGAAAATCTGGGCCAGTTTAAAATTTTTATTTTGGCAATTTTAGCGAATTTTGAATATTTAAAATAGATTATTTTAAATAATATTGACGAGAAATTTATTTTGAATATAATTCGAACGTATATATTTATACGCGTCGTCGTTAGAATATAGATAATTATATAAAATTATAAAAGGAATTGAAAATGGCGCGGTAGTTCGATAATTCGATTTCAAACTTCAATTGAATGTACCGGGTGCAAAACAATCCGGATTTTGGTGAAACCAAAAACATTAGGATCTAATTGTGAATATCTTTCCAACGAATTCGAGAAATCAAGATTTCATAGCGGGAATCAAAAGATATGTCCAGTTGAAAATTCTGAATAGTCGCTATGGAATTCAGACCCTTAAAAATGGGAATTTTGCAAACGACCTCGGATTTCGACGAAACCAGTTTTGTTGGGTCCGTAGTGTCAAATTATTGCTAGATTCCAAATTTCATAATTTTTCGAATCAATATGTGAGCGTGACAAAGGAAAATGCGTTTGATCAGTTTCAGTAGATTTTAATCGACTGGAAAATGGCCATTTTTCTAATGGTCTCAGAATTCGACGAAACTAGTTTTGTTAGGACCGTATCGTCAATACAAAGCTAGAAAATATTTTTTTGGAATTTTTAAAGTTCGTATGCGACCCCGGTAATTTGAAATGTACGTTTAAAATTCAATATAGTGATTTAAATGTAAATTCAACGGAAACTGATTCAAACGATCGAATCAGCTTACGATACATATCCCATTGTGTTCGGAATGGGGGTAATTGGATATGGACGACAGGCGGTGGGCCTCGTTTTGAAGTCGAAAATAAAAGTTGCTTTTTGTGGAAAGTTAAATAATATAATAAAAAAAAACCCTTATCTCCCCCTTTAACTCTGCCCCCCCCCCCCCCCACGTTCAAACCAGTAATCGACAGAGAGAAAAAAAAAACTAAGCCCTAATCGAGCGACGGAGGGCCCTCGACGCCGCCACCGGAGGCGCCCACCTCCGTCCAAGCTCGCCGCCCCTTCCACTTCTTCTCCTCCTTTCTCCCCCCCTTCGCCAGGCGCCTGGCGCGAAGACCCCCCCCCCCCCAGCAGCGAGACGACCTCGAGCCCCTACCCTGCTGCGCCCTCCTCCACGTCGAGCGCCACCAACCCCGAGCCCCCCCCCCTCGCAGTAGCGGCCGCCGGCCTAACAGCCCCCCCCCCCTCTGTAAGTTTTTTTTAAATTTATTTATTTTATTTTTATTTTATATAAATAGAAAAAAAACTGAATTTTATTTTGTTTAAAAACTGAATTTTATTTTGTTTAAAAAATGAATTTTATTTTGTTTAAAAACTGAATTTTATTTTGTTTAAAATCTGAATTTTATTTTGTTTAAAAACTGAATTTTATTTTGTTTAAAAACTGAATTTTATTTTGTTTAAAATCTGAATTTTATTTTGTTTAAAAACTGAATTTTATTTTGTTTAAAATCTGAATTTTATTTTGTTTAAAAACTGAATTTTATTTTGTTTAAAAACTGAATTTTATTTTGTTTAAAAACTGAATTTTATTTTGTTTAAAATCTGAATTTTATTTTGTTTAAAATCTGAATTTTATTTTGTTTAAAAACGGAATTTTATTTACTTTAAAAACTGGTTTTTATTTATGTTGTAAAGTTATAAAAATATAATCTTTTATATTGTCGAAAGAAAAATATGATTTTTATATGTAGAACTTCGAAAGAAAAATATGATTTTTATATGTAGAACTTCGAAAGAAAAATATGATTTTTATATGTAAAACTTCGAAAGAAAAATATGATTTTTATATATTGAACATCGAAGTAAAAATTCGATTTTTATATATTGAATAGCGAAGTAAAAATTCGATTTTTACATAGGTAGTGAAAGCGGACAACGAAGATGACGAAGATGCGGTAGCGACGAAGGTTTCTGCAAATGAAGAGCCGTGGAGCTAGGATAGCTATATGTGAGAATTTCTCACCTTTCAATTTCTTTTCTAATTACATATATACACTAGGATGCAGACGGTGCTTAGTAGCACCCCACACAATCGTCCACAGACCATGGACTTGTTTGTTTGGTTGCATAGCTTAGTTATATGATTTGATTTGAATTTGGTTGTTTGGTGAATTTGATTGATGTGTGAATGGCGTGGGCCTTCACTAGACCGGGGATAAGGCTAGGCCTTGTCCCATTTCTAGTATCGTGCCGTTATGCCGCCGAAATTTTCTAAAATATGTTAGAAAAATAAAAATATCATTTTATTGAATAAATGAATTGAATAGAAATTCATAGGTTGAAATAAAATGTTTTATCGTTAAAAATATAATTTTTAACGTGAATATGAAAATAGTGAAGTGAACAAAATAAAATATTCATTTGCAAACCGGATGGTTTGTTTATGTACACCTATTTGAATGACATTGATTGGGACGATAAATTTTACACATCGCCCAACTGCACGAATAAAATCTGTGTTTGGTTGTTTGAAACCCCACACGGGTGTTGGGATGAAATTTGAAGTTCACTCATCCTGATTGATTAAATATGTCGATCGATTGATTGACATGCTGTTATAAGCGTTAGATATCTTTATTTGATGCTTATACAGTGTAGTGCACTTTGGTTGATGGTTGATCATTTTTCAATGCTATTATATACATGTGTTGTATGAAAATCCATATAATTAATTTTATATGGTAATTGATTGGGCCTCATTCCAGTTTAGAAATAGAAATATTTGAAATAGAAATATTCGAAATGGAATATTTGAAAATATCAATATATGAAGCCGTGTTGATTAGATTGACGCCATTTTGACGTGAACGATATTTATATCGATTTCGAAATGAATTGAATTGAAAACGATTTCGAAATGAATTGAATTGAAAACGATTTCGAAATGAATTGAATTGAAAACGATTTCGAAATGAATTGAATTGAAAACGATTTCGAAATGAATTGAATTGAAAACGATTTCGAAATGAATTGAATTGAAAACGATTTCGAAATGAATTGAATTGAAAACGATTTCGAAATGAATTGAATTGAAAACGATTTCGAAATGAATTGAATTGAAAACGATTTCGAAATGAATTGAATTGAAAACGATTTCGAAATAAATTGAATTGAAAACGATTTCGAAATGAATTGAATTGAAAACGATTCCGAAATGAAATGAATTGAAAACGAATTCAAATTGAATTGAAAGCGAATTGAAATGAATTCAAATTGAATTGAAATTTGAATTGAATAGAAATGAATTTTGAAACGAATTTATAAAGAAGAATTCAATTTCGATTTGAAATGAAATGGAAGTTGAAATTGCTTTTGAAACGAATTTAAAACTATTTATATAATTCGTTTTAAATAGAAATCGACGATATATATATTATATATATTATATATATAATATAATGGCCTGAGTAGAACGCGCCGCGCCGCGGCAGTTCGTGAATTTCGACCATTTATTTCAAACGGACATTACGGGAGATCCGACCGTCGGATTCTCCTAAAACCGGAACCGTTGGGTTCGTATCGAAAAGAGCTTTCTAACGAATGTGATAAATTAGAAATCTAACGGTTGGATTTGGAATTATGTCCAAATCAAATTGGAAAAAGGTCGCTATACGTGCAGTTCGATGGCCATTGGTGGAAATCGACTGTACGGGCCTTGATAAAATTATTAAAAATAGTAATAATTTGTGTAAAATCATAAGAAATGATTTGTGAAGATTTGGGATGAGAAACTTCATGTTTGAAAAGATAAAAATAGATTTTTATCGAAATGAACTGGTTTTGAACTAGAATTATAATTCTATTTATTTTTAAATAAATAAATTGAATTTAAAAAGGGTTTTAAAAATAACCAGAATATCCAATGATTGCATTGGAGTGGATTTGAATCGAAATTGTCTTCGGAATATTTCGATGTTGGAATTCGTGATTATACAGGGGTTGTTATGGAAATTTGAAAGATATATATTTATATCGTTATTTCCAATACGACATTTGTTAGTCGTAGAATTCGATATTGAATATAAGCCGATATATTTTCTATTCAGAGCCTTGTATTGAATATCGAATGTGATTTGGGTTTATCGTGAACCGTGTTTTAAATGACACTGATTCTTTAACCCAGTTAAAGATTAAAACTAAGTGGAGTTTCAATGAATCTTTAATTAGATTGAAATGATCGAAAATGGAGTATCACCAGTTTTGCTCCAGGCGATGGTTAAATCTTTAATTAGATTTGAACGTGAAATGGTAATTGAATTTACCGATAACACTGTGGTGTTAGATATGAAGTATTACCAGTTTTACTTCATGGGATGAATAGGTTGGGATTGGGAAGTAAAATAAATGATTACTTCGGTGTGGTTCGCTAATCCCGACTAGTTTGAATTGATATTCAAAGGAGATTAAAGAATAAATTTAAAGAATTTATCTTAGATAAAATTAATGGGAACTTTTTCCCAAAGTATAGGAATATTTGAATAAAAGAATATTCTGAATTGGAATGAGGCGTATGTTGTGTTTGTGTAACACTTTTATAATATATACGCGAGTTATTCAGAAAGACCGGGTTTATCCCATTCTGAATAACTGATTCGACGTGGTGTCGAAGATGAAGACGGTGGTCGAAGACCAGAAGTCTTCACGTCGTTTGGGTGATTACTGATGATCTTGATTGGGTTGTACACCCAAGAAGATGGAAACAGTTGGTGATCGTCCAGACGTACTTGGAGATCGATGGATATGCGGGGTACTAGGTGCCTCCGGTTTCGTTCAGACCCAGAACGGACTTGTAAATGGACTGTGTGTCTGACATTGGATTTTAGTCCGTGTGATTGATCTCTATTAAATATATATATATCTGTTTGGCGGCGGAGAATTTATTCTCTTGCTTAACGCCCTTCTCTGGGACGTACGAGCTCAGGGGTTATATATTGATGGATATCAAACGCATGGAGTGAATTGCCTGTGTGGCATGCCTAAGTGGCAATTGATCGAGGCTTCTGTTGAAAAGCAAAGTCTTGTGGTGATGATCAAAGCACGGCCTTTGTGGCGTAGCTTTGTGTAACGTTTGCTTCGCGAGTTTCACACCGGTATGAACCAAAAACGGGAGAAAGACCTCAGGGAGGGCATGCGTTTCTTTCTAGTTAAAAGTGGCGTCAGTGGTTTTACACGCCCTGACGAGTTTGACTTATGTGGTTGTTGCTGTTGCGAGGCGCCTCGGTTTGATCGGACGATCCGGGTCCGATGGAGTCATTCGTTGGCTCATTTACGCCCCATAGGGCGGGGGAACGCATGTTCAGGGTTTAAGTTTAATCCACATCGGTGGACCGGCCCTGACGATCCAAGGGCCCACCTGAGTCTGGGTCCTGAGGCTCGGGCTAGAGAGTCTCGAATCGGTTGAGGACTATCTTTTGCCTCGGTTCATAGACGGAAATCCAATTTCCAAATACGTGACATTTGCGGTTTTAATTGTAGAACTAGTATGGCGACATGATATATGGTACCCATGCCGCCTATGATTGATACTTATGATTTGAAGTTGTTTTATACACTATGCACTTATAATAGTATCAAATGATTTGTTTTAAACGTATCAAGCATTCTTTGGCTGTTATAAGGGAAAACCCTATCCCCCGGCTTGCGTTGCATTGTGTGATAGGACCTGGGTCTTATAACAGCTTCATTTTTCTTTATGTAGCATTGCGCTGTTTGTTTTATGCACTGGTATTCTTGGAAGGAAACCCGTTCCGTGTTATACGGCGTGGTCCCTTGATTTACCTAACTTTAAAAATAAAGATTAACACCTGTTTTAGTTCTCACACCAGTCCCATGACTGACCTGGAGTTTATTGTTTTAACCTAAACTCTGGGTGCCCCTATTTTGACAAGGGCAGCTAGTAGTTTTGGTTTTGCAGATTTATATTCACAGGATCCTAGTTTACAGCTGGAATGATATCCGGAAAGCTTTGTATCCGTATATCTACTTCTAGTTGTGTATTGTATTATTTTCCGCTGCTATGTATTTAAATGTAATTTAAATCTCTGATATTTCTTTGTAATATTTATTCATACTCTGTATATTCTTGTAATCTGATGTATTGTTGTAATATACAATGAAATGTTCTTCCGTCTGCATTCTATTTTGTCGTGTTCTCAAACGATAGGGCGTTTCGAACGGTCTGGGTCGGTTTAGCGACTGGTTCGGACCGAGCGAAATTCCTTTACGTCACAGTTGGTATCAGAGCTTTGGTTTACCAAGCTCAGAGAACAAGGCACATTAGAACCATACGAAAGAATTCATCAGATATTGGATTAGTAATGTCCAATCAGAATGACTCGTTAGAGATGGGGTCAGTAGTATCCTAGAACGAGTGTGAAGAGTACATTTTCAAATGAAAACAAGTTTTGTTTTGAAAATTTAAATCAATTATTCGTATTTGATTATTTATTTATATTGATTTGGACAATCCGATATATAAAGATTTTGCATATGCGTCTTGCAAACGTGTATTCGAAGTTTTAATATACTGGATGGTTATAGAATCATACTCTAGTTGCCCGGGGATAATTCTGGTGATGGGGCACTGTCGCCAGTATTTATTTTCGAGTAACGAAAGTGAGATTTCTATATATTTCCTATTGACTGGTGTGAGAACCAAAATTAGATAGGGCCTATTGTTGTGATTTGGCATCAAAAATCTGATTTTTGACTATGTATCAAAGTTATGAATTTCAAATGATAATTCACTAATTGATTGATGTTTGTGTTGTTTGTTTATTTGTTTGATAATTTTGAACCATTATGCCTAATTGAATCACATATTGAATTATACTGAAAATTAGTCGCATTTGCTTGCATATACATGTATATCATTGAACAGGTCATAGCAAGGAGGCTAGAGCAGAGAATAAAATTTGTTTGCCCGACAAATAGGTACATGTTTACTACATAATTTACTGTTTTGTTTGGGTGATGATGATTTTATGAGCCTATTGGCTAGCCGCTTGGCTTTTTCTTTTTCTTTTTGAGATCTGAAGGACCGGGGAAGCTATTTGAAATTCCCCGATGCTCCCGGTGCAGGGGAGGTTATGGCGAAATTTTTTCAAAAATTTAGGGTGTTAGCCAAATTTTTGAGATTTTAGAAAATTCTCAGAAACTGAAAAGTTGGAGAATGGAAGCCAGATCGAACGTAGAGTTGATTGATCAAACCACTTTCGACTTTGTTCCTTTTCGGGGACGAAAAGTTTTAAGTGGGGGAGATTGTAACGACCCGAAAATCTGGGCCAGTTTAAAATTTTTATTTTGGCAATTTTAGCGAATTTTGAATATTTAAAATAGATTATTTTAAATAATATTGACGAGAAATTTATTTTGAATATAATTCGAACGTATATATTTATACGCGTCGTCGTTAGAATATAGATAATTATATAAAATTATAAAAGGAATTGAAAATGGCGCGGTAGTTCGATAATTCGATTTCAAACTTCAATTGAATGTACCGGGTGCAAAACAATCCGGATTTTGGTGAAACCAAAAACATTAGGATCTAATTGTGAATATCTTTCCAACGAATTCGAGAAATCAAGATTTCATAGCGGGAATCAAAAGATATGTCCAGTTGAAAATTCTGAATAGTCGCTATGGAATTCAGGCCCTTAAAAATGGGAATTTTGCAAACGACCTCGGATTTCGACGAAACCAGTTTTGTTGGGTCCGCAGTGTCAAATTATTGCTAGATTCCAAATTTCATAATTTTCGAATCAATATGTGAGCGTGACAAAGGAAAACGCGTTTGATCAGTTTCAGTTGATTTTAATCAACTGGAAAATGGCCATTTTTCTAACGGTCTCAGAATTCGACGAAACTAGTTTTGTTAGGACCGTATCGTCAATACGAAGCTAGAAAATATTTTTCTGGAATTTTTAAAGTTCGTATGCGACCCCGGTAATTTGAAATGTACGTTTAAAATTCAATATAGTGATTTAAATGTAAATTCAACGGAAACTGATTCAAACGATCGAATCAGCTTACGATACATATCCCATTGTGTTCGGAATGGGGGTAATTGGCTATGGACGACAGGCGGTGGGCCTCGTTTTGAAGTCGAAAATAAAAGTTGCTTTTTGTGGAAAGTTAAATAATATAATAAAAAAAAACCTTATCTCCCCCTTTAACTCTGCCCCCCCCCCCCACGTTCAAACCAGTAATCGACAGAGAGAAAAAAAAAACTAAGCCCTAATCGAGCAACGGAGGGCCCTCGACGCCGCCACCGGAGGCGCCCACCTCCGTCCAAGCTCGCCGCCCCTTCCACTTCTTCTCCTCCTTTCTCCCCCCCTTCGCCAGGCGCCTGGCGCGAAGACCCCCCCCCCCCCCCCCCAGCAGCGAGACGACCTCGAGCCCCTACCCTGCTGCGCCCTCCTCCACGTCGAGCGCCACCAACCCCGAGCCCCCCCTCGCAGTAGCGGCCGCCGGCCTGACAGCCCCCCCCCCCCCTCTGTAAGTTTTTTTAAATTTATTTATTTTATTTTTATTTTATATAAATAGAAAAAAAACTGAATTTTATTTTGTTTAAAAACTGAATTTTATTTTGTTTAAAAACTGAATTTTATTTTGTTTAAAATCTGAATTTTATTTTGTTTAAAAACTGAATTTTATTTTGTTTAAAAACTGAATTTTATATTGTTTAAAAACTGAATTTTATTTTGTTTAAAAACTGAATTTTATTTTGTTTAAAATCTGAATTTTATTTTGTTTAAAAACTGAATTTTATTTTGTTTAAAATCTGAATTTTATTTTGTTTAAAAACTGAATTTTATTTTGTTTAAAAACTGAATTTTATTTTGTTTAAAAACTGAATTTTATTTTGTTTAAAATCTGAATTTTATTTTGTTTAAAATCTGAATTTTATTTTGTTTAAAAACGGAATTTTATTTACTTTAAAAACTGGTTTTTATTTATGTTGTAAAGTTATAAAAATATAATCTTTTATATTGTCGAAAGAAAAATATGATTTTAATATGTAGAACTTCGAAAGAAAAATATGATTTTTATATGTAGAACTTCGAAAGAGAAATATGATTTTTATATATTGAACATCGAAGTAAAAATTCGATTTTTATATATTGAATAGCGAAGTAAAAATTCGATTTTTACATAGGTAGTGAAAGCGGACAACGAAGATGCGGTAGCGACGAAGGTTTCTGCAAATGAAGAGCCGTGGAGCTAGGATAGCTATATGTGAGAATTTCTCACCTTTCAATTTCTTTTCTAATTACATATATACACTAGGATGCAGACGGTGCTTAGTAGCACCCGACACAATCGTCCACAGACCATGGACTTGTTTGTTTGGTTGCATAGCTTAGTTATATGATTTGATTTGAATTTGGTTGTTTGGTGAATTTGATTGATGTGTGAATGGCGTGGGCCTTCACTAGACCGGGGATAAGGCTAGGCCTTGTCCCGTTTCTAGTATCGTGCCGTTATGCCGCCGAAATTTTCTAAAATATGTTAGAAAAATAAAAATATCATTTTATTGAATAAATGAATTGAATAGAAATTCATAGGTTGAAATAAAATGTTTTATCGTTAAAAATATAATTTTTAACGTGAATATGAAAATAGTGAAGTGAACAAAATAAAATATTCATTTGCAAACCGGACGGTTTGTTTATGTACACCTATTTGAATGACATTGATTGGGACGATAAATTTTACACATCGCCCAACTGCACGAATAAAATCTGTGTTTGGTTGTTTGAAACCCCACATGGGTGTTGGGATGAAATTTGAAGTTCACTCATCCTGATTGATTAAATATGTCGATCGATTGATTGACATGCTGTTATAAGCGTTAGATATCTTTATTTGATGCTTATACAGTGTAGTGCACTTTGGTTGATGGTTGATCATTTTTCAATGCAATTATATACATGTGTTGTATGAAAATCCATATAATTAATTTTATATGGTAATTGATTGGGCCTCATTCCAGTTTAGAAATAGAAATATTTGAAATAGAAATATTCGAAATGGAATATTTGAAAATATCAATATATGAAGCCGTGTTGATTAGATTGACGCCATTTTGACGTGAACGATATTTATATCGATTTCGAAATGAATTGAATTGAAAACGATTTCGAAATGAATTGAATTGAAAACGATTTCGAAATGAATTGAATTGAAAACGATTTCGAAATGAATTGAATTGAAAACGATTTCGAAATGAATTGAATTGAAAACGATTTCGAAATAAATTGAATTGAAAACGATTTTGAAATGAATTGAATTGAAAACGATTCCGAAATGAAATGAATTGAAAACGAATTCAAATTGAATTGAAAGCGAATTGAAATGAATTCAAATTGAATCGAAATTTGAATTGAATAGAAATGAATTTTGAAACGAATTTATAAAGAAGAATTCAATTTCGATTTGAAATGAAATGGAAGTTGAAATTGCTTTTGAAACGAATTTAAAACTATTTATATAATTCGTTTTAAATAGAAATCGACGATATATATATTATATATATTATATATATAATATAATGGCCTGAGTAGAACGCGCCGCGCCGCGGCAGTTCGTGAATTTCGACCATTTATTTCAAACGGACATTACGGGAGATCCGACCGTCGGATTCTCCTAAAACCGGAACCATTGGGTTCGTATCGAAAAGAGCTTTCTAACGAATGTGATAAATTAGAAATCTAACGGTTGGATTTGGAATTATGTCCAAATCAAATTGGAAAAAGGTCGCTATACGTGCAGTTCGATGGCCATTGGTGGAAATCGACTGTACGGGCCTTGATAAAATTATTAAAAATAGTAATAATTTGTGTAAAATCATAAGAAATGATTTGTGAAGATTTGGGATGAGAAACTTCATGTTTGAAAAGATAAAAATAGATTTTTATCGAAATGAACTGGTTTTGAACTAGAATTATAATTCTATTTATTTTTAAATAAATAAATTGAATTTAAAAAGGGTTTTAAAAATAACCAGAATATCCAATGATTGCATTGGAGTGGATTTGAATCGAAATTGTCTTCGGAATATTTCGATGTTGGAATTCGTGATTATACAGGGGTTGTTATGGAAATTTGAAAGATATATATTTATATCGTTATTTCCAATACGACATTTGTTAGTCGTAGAATTCGATATTGAATATAAGCCGATATATTTTCTATTCAGAGCCTTGTATTGAATATCGAATGTGATTTGGGTTTATCGTGAACCGTGTTTTAAATGACACTGATTCTTTAACCCAGTTAAAGATTAAAACTAAGTGGAGTTTTAATGAATCTTTAATTAGATTGAAATGATCGAAAATGGAGTATCACCAGTTTTGCTCCAGGCGATGGTTAAATCTTTAATTAGATTTGAACGTGAAATGGTAATTGAATTTACCGATAACACTGTGGTGTTAGATATGAAGTATTACCAGTTTTACTTCATGGGATGAATAGGTTGGGATTAGGAAATAAAATAAATGATTACTTCGGTGTGGTTCGCTAATCCCGACTAGTTTGAATTGATATTCAAAGGAGATTAAAGAATAAATTTAAAGAATTAATCTTAGATAAAATTAATGGGAACTTTTTCCCAAAGTATAGGAATATTTGAATAAAAGAATATTCTGAATTGGAATGAGGCGTATGTTGTGTTTGTGTAACACTTTTATAATATATACGCGAGTTATTCAGAAAGACCGGGTTTATCCCATTCTGAATAACTGATTCGACGTGGTGTCGAAGATGAAGACGGTGGTCGAAGACCAGAAGTCTTCACGTCGTTTGGGTGATTACTGATGATCTTGATTGGGTTGTACACCCAAGAAGATGGAAACAGTTGGTGATCGTCCAGACGTACTTGGAGATCGATGGATATGCGGGGTACTAGGTGCCTCCGGTTTCGTTCAGACCCAGAACGGACTTGTAAATGGACTGTGTGTCTGACATTGGATTTTAGTCCGTGTGATTGATCTCTATTAAATATATATCTGTTTGGCGGCGGAGAATTTATTCTCTTGCTTAACGCTCTTCTCTGGGACGTACGAGCTCAGGGGTTATATATTGATGGATATCAAACGCACGGAGTGAATTGCCTGTGTGGCATGCCTAAGTGGCAATTGATTGAGGCTTCTGTTGAAAAGCAAAGTCTTGTGGTGATGATCAAAGCACGGCCTTTGTGGCGTAGCTTTGTGTAATGTTTGCTTCGCGAGTTTCACATCCGGTATGAACCAAAAACGGGAGAAGGACCTCAGGGAGGGCATGCGTTTCTTTCTAGTTAAAAGTGGCGTCAGTGGTTTTACACGCCCTGACGAGTTTGACTTATGTGGTTGTTGCTGTTGCGAGGCGCCTCGGTTTGATCGGACGATCCGGGTCCGATGGAGTCATTCGTTGGCTCATTTACGCCCCATAGGGCGGGGGAACGCATGTTCAGGGTTTAAGTTTAATCCACATCGGTGGACCGGCCCTGACGATCCAAGGGCCCACCTGAGTCTGGGTCCTGAGGCTCGGGCTAGAGAGTCTCGAATCGGTTGAGGACTATCTTTTGCCTCGGTTCATAGACGGAAATCCAATTTCCAAATACGTGACATTTGCGGTTTTAATTGTAGAACTAGTATGGCGACATGATATATGGTACCCATGCCGCCTATGATTGATACTTATGATTTGAAGTTGTTTTATACACTATGCACTTATAATAGTATCAAATGATTTGTTTTAAACGTATCAAACATTCGTTGGCTGTTATAAGGGAAAACCCTATCCCCCGGCTTGCGTTGCATTGTGTGATAGGACCTGGGTCTTATAACAGCTTCATTTTTCTTTATGTAGCATTGCGCTGTTTGTTTTATGCACTGGTATTCTTGGGAGGAAACCCGTTCCGTGTTATACGGCGTGGTCCCTTGATTTACCTAACTTTAAAAATAAAGATTAACACCTGTTTTAGTTCTCACACCAGTCCCATGACTGACCTGGAGTTTATTGTTTTAACCTAAACTCTGGGTGCCCCTATTTTGACATGGGTAGCTAGTAGTTTTGGTTTTGCAGATTTATATTCACAGGATCCTGGTTTACAGCTGGAATGATATCCGGAAAGCTTTGTATCCGTATATCTACTTCTAGTTGTGTATTGTATTATTTTCCGCTGCTATGTATTTAAATGTAATTTAAATCTCTGATATTTCTTTCTAATATTTATTCATACTCTGTATATTCTTGTAATCTGATGTATTGTTGTAATATACAATGAAATGTTCTTCCGTCTGCATTCTATTTTGTCGTGTTCTCAAACGATAGGGCGTTTCGAACGGTCTGGGTCGGTTTAGCGACTGGTTCGGACCGAGCGAAATTCCTTTACGTCACATAATCATTGTTCCCTTTTTACTCCTTTTTTCCATGTTTGTTGCAATATTACAGTTAAACCATTGCATGAATCTTTTCCTTTTATTTCTCTTTTATTATTAATGCATAATCAGTGCATGTAACATATTTACACCGCATGCAACCGATCCTTTCTTACTTTTAATGTATGCATTACATTTTTATTCGCATTAATTTTTCCTTCTTTTAAATATATATATGTGTTTTTGTGTGTGTATATATATATATATATATATCAGTGCATATATATACATATATGCATTATTTAATTATTTTAATTGTTACAAAAATGTGAGGTGTTACATTCTCGCACCCTTAGGAAATTTCATCCCAAAATTTGATAAGGGTAAAAACCAATTAACCCCTAGCATAATATACATCCATCATGTGTGCATCCAATTTTTGCAAACATTGTGCAGTACTTGTGCAAAGTGAAATACAAAATAATAATACATGTATGCCTAAGCGGCACCTCCTACGTGTATGCAAATTTTTCAAAAATCCTCTTAAAACATGATGCTTACATCTAAATATACTGGCATTTCTACATGAATGTAATATTTTGAAAATCAAAATGCAATTTCATCCAAATTTTCCCACACTCTTACTGTTTAAGAGCGTAGTTCATTCAATTTTTGCATCCAAAATCCTACGAACCAACTTTATTTTTCGAATTTTAGAAAAATCTAATTTTCTAAATTCGACTTTTTATGTTACAAAAACGTGGAAAACAAAAAACTTCACATCTTTTGTTTTTCTTTTTCAACCTTTTTCTAACCGTACTTGGATTTTATGAAACTATTTATAAAGATTCCCATAAGAAAATTTTCTTTGTTACAGCTTTTCTTTTTTGTCTTATCTTGGAAATTTTTATTCTTATCCATCTTTTTTAACTATCATGTTTGTTGCTTTAATTAATTTGTTGTTTCCTTCTTTAGTTGTACTATTTCTCTTTTCTTAGCTTATTTAATCATCCGATCTAAGTTTAGTTTTCAAATGAGCCTTCTAAGCTTTTAACTAAAACAGGAGAACAAACACCCTACACAGCTACTACTAAGGGACAAGAATCTCGGGACTATGTCCCCCTCAGACAGAAAAGTCCAAACCATGGGATCCACGACAGGTTTAAGTGTTACCCTTACTACCCAACAAGAACGAAATAATGGAACGATTCCAAGAGAAATGTAATAACGGGTTTTACCCCTAACAGGATCTAAACACTTAATTGCCCTTTTTACTATTTAGTGGTCACCAATAGTCCAAGTTGTGTACTAACAATTATTTCAAGCAATATCCTAAGCTTTTCAATGCTTACGCATTCTACGGGAATTTACCATTATTCCAATATAATTCTCGATATTTACTTCATAGCCTTAAAACTTTTTCACATCTTCCCTAGGCACTAATCCTTACCTACTCCATACTTTTAAAACATGGTTCAGCCTTTTCATTTAAATTTTTCTTCCAAAAATCAGAAGTGTCAAAATTTTATTTTCCTCATGAAAACTTACTTTTGCCAAACCATAAAACATGTCATCTTAAAAAAATGTAAATATTTTTTTTTTCAAATCATAAAAACTGGAGTAGATATGGACAACTATTTTCTCAATCAGGTTTACAACTTGTTCTTGCCTATAAGGTTGGTTCATTTTCTTACTACAAGGTGCAAACATCCACTCTATTCTTAATTTCTACAACTTATTTTGTCCACCCAACAAAATTTTCTCTTTTAAACAGTTTATCAAAAATGATTGTCAAAAGAATAGAGACTTCAAAACTTTCTTTATTAAAAATTCTTGTATGGAATATGACGAGAAAACTAGCGAGCTATACATGCTCTATAATATGCACCTTTTACTGAGAGAATTTTACTTTAGACAAAATTTTCATTAGAAATCGTTGCTTCCTAAATATACCCCATTTTACTTTAAAACCCAATATGTACTTCTTTACATATTTTAAAACTATGACTTTTAAGATTAAAACTTGAAAACACCGTAAACCCTTTTCCCCAAAACTTTTACAATTTCAAGTTCTTAAAAGTTAACAATGAAGTTAGACTCAAAGCGGGTATCCAATTTTCTAGCCTTTCCTAGATACTTCCCAAGGTCAATTCTCTCAACTATATATATTCCTAATCCATTTTTCTCTTTTTAACATTTTCCTACTTATAAGGTTTTACTACTAAACCCACTAATCCAAAATACTAATCATATGGGATTCAGCTTCCTTCCATACAAAGTACATTGTACACTTTCCACCCAAGTTACTTAGGAGTCTCAGATTTCCATTTTCATTGCTTTAGTGTACAAAACAAACATCCCATTTCTTACCATATTATACTCTTTCTATTTAGTGGGTTCCTCTATGGATCGAGGGGTATATATAATATATTTATATTTTTTAAAAATACAAATACGTTCACTTACTATTTATACAAGAATCCTAAACCTAAGCTCCGGTACCAGATATAACAACCCGAATTCCAAGAGACCTAATTTTTTTTCAAAATTCTAATCTATCAAAACTCGTGTTGGTTTGCTCTGGTATCCTGCAGAAAAAACAGAGACATAAAATATGTCAGAGCTCAGAAAATATCTCACAGCGGAATGGATAAAATATAATATAATTAAAGTTTAGCCTTGGTGTATTAATAATACTGCCTAACCAGTATTCAAAGCTATCATGTCTCTGCCACAAATCTAACCTACGAGTATGTTATGAGGAGAGGGTCAGAACACAAGTTCTGGTGACTGGATTTAAATTATACACTTTGGATAATGCTATATATATCATTCAATCACATTTTCTTATATATTAGGTTACTTGGGTTAAAAGCACTCAAGGCTTATACACACGACGTACCCATTTACTTCCCAGTGGATTAACCTAATACATTATATATGTAGCTACCCATCAATATTGAGGTACACCCCCATTGTACCCCACTCGTACGGTCTCCACCGTAACGCCACAGAAATAAACGCAGTCCCTCATCCTACGCCGGAGTGGTGTACAGATCTCTACATAACAATGTTATGTTCCGCACATATCTGTCATTACTATGCTACATAAGTGTACGAACTTCCACCTTCGATCGAATCAGAATCCACCCCAGAGTAATGCCCTCGAATCAGATTTCATACCAGTGTAATGCCATCAAGTCAGTGATACACCACCCACAGCAGACTTGCAAGTATCCAAACTTTCCCACATACGTATCGTCTATTGTATTCGATGCCTTAACCACACATAATGTGCACCGATTTCCGTGGCAGGTCTATACAAGAAACACAGAACTCGGTCGGGAGCTTATCCATATTTGTACAGACCCGTCTTGAAGAGTCTCAAAATACAGATATCCCTCGGGTCTGTTTTTCATTGTGGCTATGGCCCCATCTCGACCCCTCCTCAACTAGTAAAGACTACAAGAGCTAACCGACTTGCCCCTAACAAAAAATCTAAACATCCAGTTGGCATCTCCCTTCAACCACTGTACCTCAATAGTGAAAGGTGAATGGTTTATTGGGTTTAGGTCTAGTCTTTTCGCATCCCACTTGCTGCCGGTGACGGGTACCCAACGATTTACTATCCTTGTTGGTCCTGACCTTGCCACCCGTTGAGGCGATCGCCGAATCACCCTAGTGTCACCTCGTCACGACATTTTGACTGCAAAGTTACTCTTGTAGTCAAGGCCCACCCACCTAGTAGTTATGCGCAGACCCAACCTCTGCTAGCACAGCCTAAACATCTGCCACTGCACAGAGGGATACCAGGAGCACCTTATGTATCTCGGGAAGCCACGTGCTTCCCCTTCCAGTCCTTCGGAGCCTTCAGAATTATCAGATGAACGTGCGCTCCCCTCATGCCTCATGACACCACGATGATTAACCCGTTGGGTTATTCTCCCTCAAACGTACGGACTGGTCCAAGCGCCTCATTTTAATGTGTAATTAGACCCTATGTCTAAACATTCTTTTACGCGCTTGTTTTACCTTACCAGGTTTCCATTTAACTTGGTTATCCCCGTTCACATTGACTTCTTATTCAAGTTACCAATTTTCTCTTGCTTATTAATTTCAGTCATATAACTTAACCCATTTAAGTTTATTAATAAGCCCACAACATGTTATTCTCTAGATCGTGATCCAAGGTCTGTAATCCACAATCCCTTTATATTCGTATTTGATTTCATCGTTACAATAACATGTTCTACTTAATATGTAATTAAGTTTATCTCAAATCACATGTTTTCTATTTAACATGTCAGACATTATTTATGATTAAATATAACTTATTTCATTTCATAAGTTTTCCTCATTCTTTCTCATTTAATCATAATTCCAATTTACACCGTCACCACAACTTACCGTTGTTTACTTATTAACTTAGTTCTCTTAACTAAGGTTTACTGATAAGTTCTCTTTCCATTTATTACAACCTATGTTATAATTTCTTCCTGCCCCTAGGACAAGCCTAAGCATGTTATTCTTATCAGAAGACTTCCAAGTTTACAGATTACTTAGTTTATAATTAAGTACAACTTCTAACATTTCATAAACTTTCCTCCTTTTCTATACTTATTACAAACAACTGGTTTCAGGTTTTCCCCATTTATTGATTACTTGATTTACAATTAAGTGCCAGTTATCTCATGTCCTTACTAGTTTATTATAACCCAAGTTATCATCTTCAATTGTCCTAGGACAAGTCTACCTATTATACAACATTCTCATTAATGTAATTTATTTGTAATAGGTTATTATCATTCCCCATTCATTCCATTCCTTTTTACTGTTGTAACTTTCTTTCAATTCCATTTATTTCCATTAATTACAATTAATGTTGTTTATCAGTCCTTCTATATATATATATATATATATATATATATATATATATATGTATGCACTGGACCTCCCACATTAAGTATACACTTGTGGATGTTGGATTTTCCGGGCGGTTCCGGGCAGACTTCTTCCACAAGTTGACTTAACCTCGTGTCTTAACACCATTACATGTTTTATTTATGCACTTAGCCCCATCACATTAGCTTTACCACTTGTGGATGCTGGATGTGCCAGGCAGTTCCGGGCAGACTTCTACCACAAGTGTAATCTAACATCGTGTCTAAGTGCGGTTACAGTTTCCTATTCATTGTAAATTTCCTATACTTTACATGTCATCATATTAAACTCATTTTATGTCGCATGTTCTTTTTAACATACAATAAATTCTATTCTAACATGTAATCGTTTAATCATGTAATATTTCAAATCAAACAAACTAACATGTAATGTTCTCTATTTCTACGTTAATGGTCCAGGCACATAAATGTCACAAATTAACATGGAATTGAAACAACAGTAATCGCTATGCATATTTTGACAAGTTTATATTTCAGCATATGAATTTCGAACATATTAATATTCCAACATGTCATATTTGTCACTTTAATCTTTTTAACATATGTTTAAGCATTTCAACATATCATATTTCAACATGTCATATACATAACATTTCAATGCTTTTTTAATTATTCTAGCAAATTCACATCGTATAATAACGCAAAATGATAATTGATAATATATCATTATAAAAAATGATATAACTTAAATCCACTCACCTCATTTGCATTCCAAATCCTGGATCTGATCCAAATCTAACATGTCATGGTTTTCCCCTAATTGGATTCAGAACCTAACAACCATGGATTCATAATTTTTACTAAAAGAAAAAGGGAAGAAAGAGGAAGAAGACTGAATAGACTAAATCTAGAAAATTACCTCACTTCGCATAAGATTTTGAACATCTTTTTATTAACGTCAATTCTTTTCCTCTAGATCTTGATTTAGAATTTTTCCTAAACTAATAATCTTAATTTTCTAAAGAGATTTGAGGGGGAAGAAGAATGGAAGAGCTTCTGCGTTGTCTCAGAAATGTGAGATTTAGCTAGGCTCTGCTAGCTTATTTATAGGTGTTCAGGACCTTATCGTACACGCAGCGCTGAGTCAGCAACTGTTTTGGCATAGAAATTTGAAATTTGAATGTTTGAATTTCTGGAATTTATTTAGTTGTTATATTCACATGCAATCATCTTATGCGTATATAATTCTTCTAACGATCATTTTACGCATATATATATATATATATATATATATATATATATATATATACATGCACAACTTTCGTTTCATTTTCAAAATTCAAGCGGTATTGCACCGTTATTTGATTCTTGCCATATTTCTATGATTTCGGCCTTATCTTGAATTTCATCTCTTATATATATACATATATATATATATATATATTCCTACAAATATATACGCGTATATTCCCATATACATATATACATATATTTTCTTTACTTCCTTATATGTATATTTTTCCTTATATGAGTTTTTATACATATTTTCCTTCATGAACATGTGTTATTTTAGTCGTTCCCTTAAAACAAAAATATGACAACGACAAGGATCAGACTCTTCTCATCTTTTATGCAGGTCACATGCTTTAACCAACTGGGATACTAAGGCTATTGTTAACAAGACCTAGAACAATGGTAATTATTATTCTCATTGTACTCCTCTTTTCCATGTTTGTTGGAATATTACAGTTAAACCATTGCATGAATCTTTTTCTTTTATTTATCTTTTATTATTAATGCATAATCAGTGCATGTAACATATTTAAAACGCATGCAACCAATCCTTTCTTTCTTTTAATGTATACATTACATTTTTATTCGTATTAATATTTCCTTCTTATATATATATATATATATCAATGCATATATATACATACATGCATTATTTAATTATTTTAATTGTTACGAAAATGCGGGGTGTTACGGTTTATGCTTATTTGAATTGACACCGCCATATTTTTTTTCTTGTTATTTTGTGCTTCTTAAATTTCAAGTTGCAAAATTCTCGATCTTCTGGAAATTAGCTTCATTTGTATAAAACTCCATGTTTTAATGATTTCTAGATCTTGAATTTAAAATTGTAAATATTTTGCATTTCTTTCGAAATTAATTTTTTTTCCTGAATTCCTAACGGTGCTGAAGCATTCTTATCAAATCTTGAACACTATTAATTTGAATTCTAAATTTTTGAAGATCTGACAAACTAATGAAATTTCACACACCTTTGATGTTTTTTAGTTTATTCTAATTCATTTTGGAAAGACTTGAAAAACTAAAATCATTACAGCACACTACTATTTTTTGGTTATGATAGTTTTATTAGTTTTTGGATTGGCTTGACTATTCTGATTTGAAAATCATTTGATACGGATTATTGTGTTGCATCTTGAAACTCACTTTTTATTCATGATCATTTGACATGGATTTGATTTTTGAAATCATTTGAAATTATTGATATCTTAAATCTCACACACTTCTTGGATTTGAAATTAATAATCCTGCATGATCGATTTATCGAATCTTTAAATTTTCACATCTCTTCAAGTGATTTCAAATAAACAGCTTTTAATCTTGGGTCATGAATCATCTCTTAGGCTTGATGCAAATATTTTGAAATTTGTATTTGTGAAACTTATTCTGAAATTGAAAGTTTACCGCTTTGATAAAAGGAACTGAATTTTTAGATTTGTCTACTTGGGCTTGGATACGTTGTAATTATGGACATTAGAACCCCAAGTGGTATCAGTTTTAGAAGTGTTGGAAAATTTTCACATTCAATTATTTGGTTTTTTAACTGAATTTTCAACTTGTATAGATTTTTCTGAATCCCTCTTGTAATTAATATTTTCAATTTTAAAAACATTTTTGGTTATTTATTCAGAAATTGAAATCATTGACCAAATTGAACTGTATTTGAAACTCATCAAAATTATTATATGATTTTTGAAATTGTGATGAGTTTTGAATAGTATACTTCACAACAAAAGGAAATATTATTTAATTTTTCATGATGATTGAACAGTTTTTATAATTACTTTGAATTGGCGCTTATTTCACGACCGTCTTCTTTTTGTATCATCATTCTATCATCCATCATGGTTTTATTTAATGTGGAGAGTTTATTTCTTAAAATCATCTTAAATATACAGTTTCAAAATTTGTGATGGAGATATGATTAAATTATTATTTTCAGATAAAGAGATAATTGAAAATTTTCAAAAATCCCAGTATAGTTAGGCATATTTCATAATATGATTAATTTAGAAATTTATTTCACAACCATCTCTGTATCTACCACATTTCTATCATCCATTTTGGTTTTATATACTAAGGAGATTTTTTGTAATAAGTGTTTCTTTAACCTCATTAAAAAATCCAAGATATAATCATGCATGTTTAAGTGATTACTTGTAATATAAGTTGCGACTGGTCCCATTTAAAAATCCAAGATCCGGTTATGCGTGGTTAGTGTGCTCTTAAAAAAGAAAAGAAAATTATATATATATATATATATATATGAAATCTCTCTTGGTGTATGAAAACCGATATGTCAATCCATTTTCTGATTTGTGAAATGTGTTAATAATTTATGATATATTATGATTTTTTGATTGATAGTCATTGGGATTTGAGATTATTTGATTTTTTCACTTGATTTGAATTTATAACCATAGTCCAAATCCATCACTATTTTTTGCTTATTTTAAAATTTTATTTGAAAATAATTAAAATTCAGATGTTTTTATAACTCTCTCCATTTTATAAAATTCATCGTAAATCCATCATTCTACAATGTGAAATTTGCCATTAGTTTGAAGAATATTATGATTTTTGTTTGATAGAATGAGATTTATGACGAACATTCTCTCACTTGATCTGATTTTATATTTCTAGTCTATGGAGAATGGTTAAGATTTTGATTGATGAGTGAATATTTCATAAATATTTTATATTGGAAATTCAATTTAATTATTCTTTTCACTCATATGCACATATTTAGGGGGAGTTCTATTGTAGGGGAGTTCTTCAATTCGGTGTCAAACACATTTATTGTATTTAAAATCTTATTATATGTTTGTTATCATCAAAATGATGAGATTGTTGTATATAACAATATGATTTTTGTTTGATGATAACAAACATATATATATATATATATATATTATTATTATAAATGTGTTTGCAATTGTATTGTTCTACTACATCACATACATTACTAAATATTTATATTTGAATTGAATACTACTGCACAAAATTTATATATTCAAATAGTAATTTATTTAAATATAATATTTATTTCAACATTTTAATAATACATATTTTCTAACTCCACTATTGTACATCTCAGTGATTTGTTACATTCATCTCTCACTACAACACTTAGTGTTCACGCAGATACATTTCAGTGTCATATTCAATTTCTAATACGTAGGTCCTCACTATTTTCAGTCAGTCACTAATATACATACAATGACAAATACACTGACACACTTGCAGTCTGCTTCCTTGTCAATCCAGTCATATGCATATCTATCACAAAAACACACACATTAAACTGGAACAAAATAATTTTAAATTTTAGCAGATATAAATTTATTTTAAATTTTGTTTTCCTCGGAATTTTGGTGCGTTTCTCATCATATTTCTTGACTTAGTCTGATATGTATGTACTTCTATCTGTGTCTGACTGCTTGTGATATTCATAGTGTTTCACTATAAACACCACAAGGCAGACTGTATCTCTAGTGCTCACAGACTGTCTGTCATTCAAATTACTCACATATATAAACTGCACATGCACGATGTAGTGGCCCGAAAATCCGTACCAATTTGAGCTGACTAATATCCATACACATTCAACTCAATTGCACGAAAATTCAGATCATTAATAGAACAATTAAGAGGATGAGAAAGACAAGATAGAACTAATAGAATAGAAGAAGAAGAACATCAGAATCAGAGTAAACACGAAACTCACAGCGGAACAAATAAAATGTATTATATAACATAACTTTGAAATACAAATCTGTATTGTATATACATACCATTATCAGAGTACAATACATCATATCACAGCAGAAATAATCTCTAAATACTTACGGTGGAGACTTCTGCTTCGAGCTCCTCCGAGTGAATCTGCAAAGCCTGAAACACTTGACTGCCCGTACAAATTTGGGAACCCAAGAGTTTAAGGGAAACAACAAAATAAACTCTGGGTCAGTCATGGGACTGGTGTGAGTAAATTCCAACTATACGGTTTAACTTTGAAAATCCTTTTAAAACAAAAGGATAATAGTAAGACCAACCCACACATAAACATGGACGGTTTTTACCTTAATATAACCCAAAATATTTTGATATTAAACTCCAGTGATATTACAATAATGTGTAATCAAGTACATAACCAAATAGCAGAACGCTTGCATCTCACGCTCCACATATATATATTATAAAATCAAAAACGGCAGAGCGCTTATTGGAGATTGGATTCCAACAGACAAGGTATGGGAGCACCTTCCGATTAGTGTACTCTAGAGGGGATACACCTGGGTTCAACAAGAACGTCTTGCAACCCGGCCACACATGACCGCTCACTCATTTAGCTTGAGTGTTGCGAATATATTGCCACCCACGGTTGTTGGCCATCCAACCGTAATCCGAAGATACAGAATCGAAAAGAAATATAAATATGAATTTTCTCTAGATCGGTGACAATACACCCTTCTTGGGGATGACCCAACTAGCCATGCTGCCTAGCCCAACTTTTGTTACTTCCTGTTTGTGAGGGTAGAGGCTACGCCTATCTTCAGAACATCTGATCACCATTCACTTTGAATGCCACATCGTCAAATCCGTAATCACTTATTGATTACACAAATGCACACTGGGTGTAGAATAAAGAGAAGTTACCTTCTCCCCACCAACTTGGTATATTCGTAAAAATCAATGGTGTGACCGTTGGAAATACTCTGTCAGACACTCGTCCATACAAGTTGTCCTGGGACTGGACAAACAAAAAACAGCATTCTGGAACTGGACGACCCTTGCATTTCACTCCGTCTTTGATTGTCTTCAACATAATATAATTTGCAGCGCTTATGCCTATACGGAGTCGTTTCCGGATAATATATCCAACCGGTCTCTCCGTATTAACAACGATGGTCAAAACACTTCGATAGTCAGTTATTTAACTATCGAAGTAAAAACAAACATTCATTCAAATGTACAACTAGACATCACACAAACACAGGTACTTTTTATTTAATATTCGTTTTTATTATTCGAATTCCCATATCTTACCAGATATTTCTCAAATCCCGTTTTAGCCTTTTTACACTTCTTGGAAAACATTTCCCATTTATTATAAACTCTTATTCTTTCATGTTCCAGAAAATATACGTTATTACGTTCAAACTATTTTCATTAATTTCACATTCTTTATTTCTATACTTGGATAATCTACCCTACTTACATTGGAAAATATTTCCAATTTCATTTTAACCTTTTTATCGGCCCAACGTTCACTTTTAAAACATTATTCACTTTGAAATTTGAATACCATCCCTTATTATAGAAATCTGAAACACCTTGATCATATAACTCTTTATTCACGTAATAATTTCCCTTATCTTGTTTACCGAAATCTCTTTTATACTTTTTAACTCCTATTCTACTTTATAAACTCTGTTTCTAAGTCAACTTCTTGTTGAATCAATATCTACTTTATAACTAATTATTGATTTCATATCCTATTATAATTCGTTGGTTTAAACTAAATATTGACTATCCTATCAGATTATAATTCCTAAAAATAATTCATTCGACCTCGTCGGATTATGGTTCCAATTCCTAATAGTGTGACTTAATTTTAATCATATCCCAAACATCGAAATGATGTTATCGTTTTCTGAAACGATTTTCTAATTCTCTTTCTAACTCATTCTCATATTTCTTTTTAACCAACGTCGTTACTTATTACTTTAGACTAAGTGGATTTCAAATCAAATTGTTTCATTTCCTAGGAAGTGCTGCTATATATAAAAATCACGCTTAAGTTTGGTTAACAGCATTAATTTATCGCTACAGTTCAAAACTTGTCATACGCTGTAATATTCTCCTTTATAACTAACCTTGACATAACAGTCACGCTTAAGCCTAGTCAACAGCGTTTTTTAGCGCTATAGTTCTAAGACTTGCAATACGCTGTCATATTCCTTTTATACAAATCTTGACATCTCTTTTCGCCACAAACTAATATTGTTCTTCGATAATAGTGAAGCCGTTCAAGTTGGGGTAGTTTATTTACCTCTCAGAGCTTGATCGACAATGTTCTTACCTTAGAAAAGATATAAGTCTGTACTCTAATCCCTTATTACTTATAATATCTATCAGACCGTATTTTTCTTGTTAAATTTTAACTATGGTTTTATAACACCATATCCTTACTTTGAAATCTCTATTGTTTATGATTATTTATGTTAAACATTAACTCTTCGCTTTCTCCATTCCACAGTTCTATTTATAACTTCTTAAATTAAAAAGGTAATTAAATCTCATTAATTTTGATTAATTTATTTCTAAACTGTTTCCATTAGATTAATTAAAGACCAATTAATCTAATAATCATTTTCCAAATAACAGTTGATTAAATCAACTTCATTCCATCAGTAAATTCGTTAACTGATTTTAATTACTTCTTACCATTAGGTTAATATAATTAATCTAATAATATTTCTTAACTTTTTTGCTTTAAAATAATTATCCGAATTATTCACTCGCAGAATAATTATATCATAATAACTTATTTAAATGTCAAATAATCGTTTATATTTACTTTATAAAACAAACTCTAAATTATTGGTTTATAATAGAACTTCTATTATAAATTTAAATCTTCTCTTTAATTATAAAAATATAATTTTTATAATTAACTTCGTTGATCAGCCTGACGGCCAATCGACTTCTTAACAAAACGATTGGTTTACGGTCGACTGTTACCACTTTCTCAATCGCTATCGTTTATTTATTTATCGAAGCAAATGCTGAATTTTCATTTACATCAATATTCACACGGGGTTCTAAATGTAATTCGGGTTCAAACAGTCTATATAAAACAAACAGTACATATAAATATTGTAACACCCCACACCCGATAAGGTCACTCACTAAGGGAATGCCTTAACTTCGGTGGAGTATTTTAAGTGAATATAGAACAGAAAAATTACAACATAACAGATATAAATAATACTTGTTAACTAAAACATCATTCCATTGCAGCAGAAGGTAAACATGTTTGGTTACAATAACAAAACCATAAAACAAGAGTCAAGTACTAAATATCCATCCTGATAAAACATAAGTACATAATCCCACTACATAACTAATAGCCATAATAGAAAAGATAAGCTGAGCTTTACACCAACGGTCCAAGCTCCAAGATAGATAAAGCAGTCTGAATCAAACTCCACTAGAACTAGGCCCAACCTGAGGACCTGAGGGGGAAAAGGTAAAAACAACGGGGTCAGACATAAGTCTGAGTGAGCCCTATAACTTTAACAATACAATCATTAAAGTAATTAGGGTATGATATAAACTTGGTATGGTAATGACTGGGGATTAATGACTACACTCAGCAGCCAACTAAGATAACGGTAAAGACGCATCTACCCACCCAAGGATAATTACTAACTGCACCACACCAGTCATTCCTACTTAAAGGTTGATCACACCCATGGACTTAGAAAATATAACTAGTAGTTTCATGTACCCCTAGCTGACCACATAGGTGTCGTCTGCCCCTGTCTCCACTAGGTGTACCCACTACTCCCCCAGCGATCGGCTCCCTAACGTAGATACCCGTGCTGGCCCCACAGTAGGGTGTATCACTCCCCAAAGTGGCAACCCGATACAACCAACGGTGCACGGCTTATACCTACGCGATGCAACAATGTCTTACTTACCAACCCGGGTCCACACACGCATATGAAACCCGTTGGACTTGCGTTGCCACCGCTAACCCATTTTTGGCCTCTTATAGTCAAGCCCAGTATGCGTGTCCCGTCCTCGACTTGGGTCGAGCCCACAAAGATACGTTTTGGGTTACTGGTTGAAATGGGCCCCCACAAGCTACCCACCTAAGCTTGTCCCTTTTCTAGTGCATCCCACTTAACCCTTTAATCATGTTTAATTACATGTTTCCACTTGGTTAAGTATTCTAATCGTATTTTCTATTGCCACCCAAGGCAACCCACTAGATTTCCACATGCCACCCAAGGCACTTACTTGATTTCCACATGCCACCCAAGGCACCCACTTAACCCCTCATGCCCCACTACATGCTTATCTGGTTAAGTGTTTCTTAATTGATTAAGACCGTAACCTTTGCAAAGACCTCTCACATTAGACTATCTTTTATGGCAGCTGGATTTGTCGGTCGGGTCCGGGCAGCCTTACGCCATAACAGAGTCTAACCTCGTGTCTTTACACTTGTCACGTATTTAGTTTATGCCTAAGACCTCTCACATTGGACCGACATTTGTAGCCGCTGGATTTGTCGGGCGGGTCCGGGCAGTCTTATGCTGCAAAAGGGTCCAACCTCGTGTCTTAGTCGATTAATTACACCTAATTAATCACCCCCATATTTTGAATTAATTTTCCCTAATTAATTCCAAATTAAACGATGTACATAATTGACTCAATTATGTCCACCCATTTATGGTATGCAACATCATACCAATTTCACCACAATTTTGTTAACATGAATATTAACCCCATCGTTCCCCGCGTAATACGCTAACATGACATACTTAAAAGGGAAGATTCGTCACAAATACAATGGGTTCTACTTAGCATAACATTAGCATCAACATGGGTTTTAAAGGTGTCAACTTGCATATATGACCATGGCATCAAACCCAACTAGCATAAATAATCAACCCAAACTTGCATGAATCACATACGTCATAAAGAGGGTAACTTGCATAGATGTTCATGTCATAGACCTATCATAAAGGGATAAACTTGCATACATGTCATAGGTCTAAAAAGGGATGAACTTGCATATGTTACTCATATCATAAAAAGGGGTAAACATGCATATGTATGCATGACATACAAAGGGGTAAACTTGCATATGTATGCATATCATACAAAGGTGTAAACTTGCACATGTTACTTGCATATAATCAAACACCAAACTTGCAAAACATGTCATATATGACTTGCATATAATCAAACACCAAACTTGCATAACATGTCATATATGAACTTGCATATAATCAAACACCAAACTTGCATAACATGTCATATATGAACTTGCATATAATCAAACACCAAACTTGCATAACATGGTGTCATAATGGATCAATGTTTATCATAGTGATTTGCATAACTAGCATCATGAACATATAGCATAAAACTTGCATAACTAGCATCATGAACACATAGCATATGATAACATAACTTGCATTGATCCACATACATAACCATAACCTCATTATATCCTATCATAATTAGTTTAGCAATTGCTTGCTAAAGGCATAGATACTCACAACTTGTTGATTAGCACTTCTATGAAGAAGATTAAGTTGCTAGAGTTGATTAGAAGTTGATTTGAGAAGCTATCTTCCCCTTTAATTTGTTGGTGGCTCCTTCTAGTTGCAATTTGATGGCATGACGACGTTGTATCCAATTTTAGTATGAATTAGGGTAGTCTTAGGGTGTATTTATAGATTAGTTAAGTGTTTTAGGCCCTTAGATTTACCCTAAATCAGATTAGAGCCGTCAGATTTCGTCACTAGCCACCAAAACACAGCCCAGATCCCAAATCAGTGTACCCAGGTCACCTGGGCTCGACCAGGGAGGTCGACCCCCAGGTCGACACTAGGGTCGACACCCATGTCGACCTGGTGGGCAGGTCGACCCCCGGGTCGACCCCCAGGTCGACTCCCAGGTCGACCTGGTCTGGGCGGGAATTTTCCCGCCTAGCCCATATTCTGCATTTTTGAAATCTGTTTCGTTTTCTGATTTTTCGTGAAACTTCTAAAGGTCATATCTCAGTCATACGGACTCCGATTCACGAAATTTCGGACTCTATTTCGCGTATTTTTCCGAGACGAACGCAACCGCGAAACCCGTTTCCCTTAATTCTCACGTTTGAGCTTAATTATTCTTTAATTACTAAACATTAATATTAAGTGAAATTCGAGGTGTTACATTCTCCCCTACTTAAAGGATTTCGTCCCCGAAATCTCTAAGTCAAGAAGAACGTATCCTACCAACCAAACAACCATCTACTAAACCATCAAACACGGGCATCCATTGTCCTTAAAGTTTCTAATGTTGTATGAACATATGCAAGAAGTGTGTGTATATGTTCCCTATCTAATGCAAAATCAGGCGGTCTACTGATTCAGTTGACCTCCTTAATGCAAACCATGGTAGTGCCATGCATTCAATATGTATGCGAAAGAACCCTATCGACACATACTATTTCTACATGTGTGCACAACCATACACCAAAATGCATCATCCATATGATAACACAACCATTATACATCCATTAATATAGCTACCTACACACAATTATATGCAATATGCAATATGAAGTGACTGAGCCGATCTAGTGTCTAAAGTGTGTGTATATGCATCCACGAGCAACCACTAGCAAACACTTGCATCCACACGCATCCATCAATCATAACATGTCTCAAACACATGTTTCAACCATTGGTTTACCCTATCTAAAGGTCAAAGGTACTAACGAGAGGACATACTAAAGATAAGATAAGTACTAGACAAACGATAAAGGAGAAGTTAAAAGACATACCCTCAAAAAGAAATGGGTACAATGAACGCATCTTCACTTCTGTCTCCCAAGTAGTGTTGCTTTCATCATCTCCCCATTGCACTTTGACTAGTTAAACCTCTCTGTTTCTCAACCTCCTAATCTCTGACCCAAGGATGCGAGTAGGAGCTCGTCGAATCGTCGCATCACGCTCTACCTCCACTTCTCTAAGCAAGCTCGGCTCTACCACCTCTGCAGTCTCGTGTAGGCACTTCCTCAAATGTGACACATGGGATACGTCATGTACACCACTAAGTCTCTTGGGCAACTCTACTCTATATGCCATCTGTCCAATCCTTTCCTTCATAGGAAACGACCCTACAAACCTTGGTGCCAACTTCCCAACGGACCCAAAGCGAACAACATTCCGTAATGGAGATACTTTGACAAAGACCATGTCCCCAACATTAAACTCAAGATCCGTTCTCCTCTTATCCGCGTAGGATTTCTGTCTGTCTTGCGCCGCTTTCATCCTTCTTCTAATCAAATCAATTTTTTCCGAAGTCTCTCTAACCATATCAGGCCCAAGCAAGATCTTATCCGTAGATTCCCACCAACATGTAGGTGACCGACAAGGCCTTCCATAAAGAGCTTCGAAAGGAGCCATGCCAATACTAGACTGAAAGTTGTTGTTATACGTGAACTCCACCAATGGAAGATGCTCTTCCCATGTACCTCCAAAATCTAAGATACATAGCCTCAAAAGGTCTACTAGAACACGATTCACCCTCTCGGTCTGGCCGTCCGTCTGAGGATGATATGCAGTGCTCAAACATAACTGAGTCCCAACTGCCTCTTGCAAACTCTTCCAAAACTCGCTAGTGAAGATAGGATCTCGATCGCTCACTATGCTAGAAGGTACTCCATGCAATCGAACTATCTCTCGAAGGTAAACTGAAGCTAGCCATGGAGCAGTCCTCTTGCTCTTCACGGGTATGAAATTGGCGCTCTTGGTAAGTCTGTCTACCACAACCCAAATTCTCGTATTACCCTTCCTTGATCTTGGTAACCCATCGACAAAGTCCATCGAGACGCTATCCCACTTCCATTGCGGAACCTCCAATGGGTGAAGCAGCCCACCGGGTTTCTTTTGCTCCGCTTTCACTTGTTGGCACACCAAGCATCTAGCGACATACTCGGCCACATCTTTCTTCATACCGGACCAAAAGAAAACTCGCCTCATGTCTTGGTACATATTGTCCCCACCGGGATGAATGGTCATCTTTGAACGATGTGCATCTTCAAGTATAGCCTTCCTCAAACCCTCGTCTTGCGGTACACAAAGTCGACCGTCTCTACGCAACCACCCCTTATCATCTAGGGTGTACCTACTCAAATGGCTGGACGACTCCCCCTTATGAGCTTCTCTACTAACTCAACCAACTGTGGGTCGTCCCGTTGTGCTTCACCAATCCGTCCCAAAAGAGTAGGTCTGACTTCTAAGGATGCTAGCAAACCGGGTACAAAGTCAACGGAGGGTCTGAAGTCAAACATCGAGATAAATTCCAAGCTTCGTCGTTCAACGAACAATGGACTCAAGGACAACCTTTTTCTGCTTAAGGCGTCCGCCACCACGTTACCCTTGCCAGGGGTATACGCTATCTCGAAATCATAGGATGCTAAGAACTCCATCCACCTTTGCTGTCTTAAGTTCAAATCCTTCTGAGAAAACAAGTACTTCAATGATTTGTGGTCAGTGAACAATTCGAACCTCTCGCCAAGAAGATAATGGCGCCAAGACTTAAGTGCAAAAACAATAGCGGCCAACTCTAGAATCATGGGTAGGGTAATTTTTCTCATGCACTCTCAATTGCCTTCCCCCATAGGCTATTACCCTTCCCTCTTGCATTAAGACTGTGCCTAGTCCTTTCCCACAAGCATCGGTATAAACAACAAATGGCTTACTCCCATCTGGCAACACTAAGACTGGAGCTGTGGTTAAAGCTCTCTTTAACCGTTGGAACGCATCATCACAATCTACGTCCCATGTGAAGACTAGGTTCTTCTTTGTAAAGCGAGTTAATGGGGCTGATATCTTTGCGAAGTCCTTGATAAACTTCCTATAGTAGCCAGCCAACCCCAAGAAACTCCTCACCTCGGTAGCATTCTTCGGAACCTTCCAATCTTGGATGGACACTACCTTCGCGGGATCCACAGCTATCCCTTCTTTGGAGACCACGTGCCCTAAGAATCGCACTTCCTTCCTCCAAAAGTGACATTTAGAGAATTTAGCCTTAAAGCTATGCGCTCGAAGAGTCTCTAACACTTCCCTAAGATGTAGGGCATGCTCTTCTTCATTCTTAGAAAAGACTAAGATGTCATCCACAAAGACCACCACGAACTTATTAAGGTACTCCCTGAACACCCTACTCATCAAATCAACAAAGTATGCAGGGGCGTTCGTCAAACCAAAGGGCATCACCAGCCACTCATAGAAACCATCCGGAGTCCTAAAGGCAGTCTTGTCTATGCTATCCTCAGCCACTCTCAACTGATGAAACCCCGTGGCTAAGTCCAACTGTGAAAACACTGAGGCGCCAACCAACTGATCAAAGAGATCATCAATCCTCGGCAATGGGTGTCTATTCTTCTTTGTGAGCTTGTTGAGTTCTCTATAGTCTACACAAAGTCTGAGGGACCCATCTGCCTTCGTGGCAAAAACTACTGGAGCACCCCACTCTGATATACTTCGTCTTATGAACCCCTTCTCAAGCAACTCCCCTACTTGCTTATGGAGTTCCCTCCTCTCACGAGGAGCCATGTGGCGCACTGGCAAAGATACTGGTTTAGCATTGTCCACCAGATATATTCGGAAGTCTATCTCCCGCTTCGGAGGTAAGCCCTTCACCTCCTCAAACACATCCGAGTATTCCCGGACCACTCTCACAGATCGCAAACTCTCGACCGAAGCGTCAAGCGATTCAAGATAACTTAGCATAACAGAATTCATGGGATTACAAGAGATCTCGAGAGTGTTCCCCAAGCGGGTCATGAGCCTAAAACTCTCCTTTCACAATCAAGAACGGCACCATTACTGGATAACCAGTCCATGCCCAAAATCAACCCATAGCCCGTGAAGCCCAAAACAAAAGCATCACATCTAAACTCAACGCTAAGTATAGAAATCCTCAAACCCAAACATATCATGGACAAATAAGTGGAGCCCCCAATTGGGTTTGAGACAACCAAGGGATCATCTACTAGACTGGTGTCTAAGTGCAGTGACTCAACTAATGATGATGAGATAAACGAATGCGATGCGCCAGAGTCAAATAAAGTACGGACAGGATGATCAAACAGAAAAACCAGACTTTCAACGGAAATAGTTCTACCTCTTTCCTGAATCGGTGGAACTACGAGAGCCTGAACTTGCCCCCTTGCCTGACCTGGTGCCATAAGAGCTTGCACATGTCCTCCTGAGGTAGATCTCGTCCTCTGCCCCTTCTTTGGGCAGTCTTTCACTAGATGCCTTGCTTCGCCACAGTGGAAGCAGCCAGTCTTCTTCTTCCGACAATCTTTGCTTAGGTGGCCTGGTGTCCCGCAATTGAAGCACTTCTTCTTTCCCTTGCCACCGTTGCCTTTCCCACCCTTGTTTTGTTGTTGCTGTTGAGGTCTCTTCTGATCTCCTTTCTTCTCGGGTGCCTTATTAGCATTGGGGCCCTTCTCTTCCTCATGCATGAGTGCTATGTCTACTAGCTTCTCAAAGGTGGCCCCCATAGGGATGTGAGTCATGGCCAATCCATGCATCGGTTCGTTCAAGCCTTTAATGAACCTCAAAGCCTTCTTCTCCGGTGTATTCACCATGTCTATGCCAAACCTTTCCAACTGATTAAACTTGTTGACATATTCCTTCACTGATAAGTTTCCTTGCTTTAGTGTCAAGAACCTTTCCATATACAGATTCTCTTCCGCCCTTGAGAGAAACTTTGCCACAAACCTTTGTCTGAAATCCGCCCAAGAGTCAACTAAGCGTTCTCCATTAGTGACCTCCCACCAGAACGAGGCCTCTCCCTTCATTAACCAAGCAGCTAACTTGACTTTCTTTCCTTCTTCCATCTCAAAGATATCTATCAATTCTTCCACCTCCTTAAGCCAATCCCTAGCTTCCACAAAAGTTTCCGATCCTTGAAAAGGTTTCCCTCCCATAGCCTTAAGTTCCTTGCAAGTCTTAGCAAAAGTATCCACGCGAGGAGGAGGAGGGGGAGGAAGATCGGGTGCAACTGGTGGTGGAGGAACATTTGCTGGACCCGCAGCGGTGGCCCTAGCCTCCATCAACCTCCTATACCATACTGGTATCGCTACACCCTCCGGAAAGTTAAGATCTTCAGCCATGCTGAAACGAAAAAGGAAAGATTCAAAACGGAGAATTCGAAAGATAAAGATATGGCTATTGGGGATTATGCTTTTCTTTCAAAAACTTTTCTCTTAAAAGACATGTTTTTGAAAATACTCCTTCAAAAAAATGTTCTTAGAAAAATAGTTTTTCTAAAAGTTTTATCTGTTCTGGTAACCTTAAGCTCTGATACCACGTGTAACACCCCACACCCGCTAAGGTCACTCACTAAGGGAATGCCTTAACTTCGGTGGAGTATTTTAAGTGAATATAGAACAGAAAAATTACAACAGGACAGATATAAATAATACTTGTTAACTAAAACATCATTCCATTGCAGCAGAAGGTAAACATGTTTGGTTACAATAACAAAACCATAAAACAAGAGTCAAGTACTAAATATCCATCCTGATAAAAACATAAGTACATAATCCCACTACATAACTAATAGCCATAATAGAAAAGATAAGCTGAGCTTTACACCAACGGTCCAAGCTCCAAGATAGATAAAGCAGTCTGAATCAAACTCCACTAGAACTAGGTCCAACCTGAGGACCTGAGGAGGAAAAGGTAAAAACAACGGGGTTAGACATAAGTCTGTGTGAGCCCTATAACTTTAACAATACAATCATTAAAGTAATTAGGGTATGATATAAACTTGGTACGGTAATGACTGGGGATTAATGACTACACTCAGCAGCCAACTAAGATAACGGTAAAGACGCATCTACCCACCCAAGGATAATTACTAACTGCACCACACCAATCATTCCTACTTAAAGGTTGATCCCACCCATGGACTTAGAAAATATAACTAGTAGTTTCGTGTACCCCTAGCTAACCACATAGGTGTCGTCTGTCCCTGTCTCCACTAGGTGTACCCACTACTCCCCCAGCGATCGGCTCCCTAACGTAGATACCCGTGCTGGCCCCACAGTGGGGTGTATCACTCCCCAAAGTGGCAACCCGATACAACCAACGGTGCACGGCTTATACCTACACGATGCAACAACGTCTTACCTACCAGCCCGGGTCCACACACGCATATGAAACCCGTTGGACTTGCGTTGCCACCGCTAACCCGTTTTTGGCCTCTTATAGTCAAGCCCAGTATGCGTGTCCCGTCCTCGACTTGGGTCGAGCCCACAAAGATACGTTTTGGGTTACTGGTTGAAATGGGCCCCCACAAGCTACCCACCTAAGCTTGTCCCTTTTCTAGTGCATCCCACTTAACCCTTTAATCATGTTTAATTACATGTTTCCACTTGGTTAAGTATTCTAATCGTATTTTCTATTGCCACCCAAGGCAACCCACTAGATTTCCACATGCCACCCAAGGCACTTACTTGATTTCCACATGCCACCCAAGGCACCCACTTAACCCCTCATGCCCCACTACATGCTTATCTGGTTAAGTGTTTCTTAATTGATTAAGACCGTAACCTTTGCAAAGACCTCTCACATTAGACTATCTTTTATGGCTGCTGGATTTGCCGGTCGGGTACGGGCAGCCTTACGCCATAACAGAGTCTAACCTCGTGTCTTTACACTTGTCACGTATTTAGTTTATGCCTAAGACCTCTCACATTGGACCGACATTTGTAGCCGCTGGATTTGCCGGGCGGGTCCGGGCAGTCTTATGCTACAAAAGGGTCCAACCTCGTGTCTTAGTCGATTAATTACACCTAATTAATCACCCCCATATTTTGAATTAATTTTCCCTAATTAATTCCAAATTAAACGATGTACATAATTGACTTAATTATGTCCACCCATTTATGGTATGCAACATCATACCAATTTCACCACAATTTTGTTAACATGAATATTAACCCCATCGTTCCCCACGTAATACGCTAACATGACATACTTAAAAGGGAAGATTCATCACAAATACAATGGGTTCTACTTAGCATAACATTAGCATCAACATGGGTTTTAAAGGTGTCAACTTGCATATATGACCATGGCATCAAACCCAACTAGCATAAATAATCAACCCAAACTTGCATGAATCACATACGTCATAAAGAGGGTAACTTGCATAGATGTTCATGTCATAGACCTATCATAAAGGGATAAACTTGCATACATGTCATAGGTCTAAAAAGGGATGAACTTGCATATGTTACTCATATCATAAAAAGGGGTAAACATGCATATGTATGCATGACATACAAAGGGGTAAACTTGCATATGTATGCATATCATACAAAGGTGTAAACTTGCACATGTTACTTGCATATAATCAAACACCAAACTTGCATAACATGTCATATATGAACTTGCATATAATCAAACACCAAACTTGCATAACATGTCATATATGAACTTGCATATAATCAAACACCAAACTTGCATAACATGTCATATATGAAATTGCATATAATCAAACACCAAACTTGCATAACATGGTGTCATAATGGATCAATGTTTATCATAGTGATTTGCATAACTAGCATCATGAACATATAGCATAAAACTTGCATAACTAGCATCATGAACACATAGCATATGATAACATAACTTGCATTGATCCACATACATAACCATAACCTCATTATATCCTATCATAATTAGTTAAGCAATTGCTTGCTAAAGGCATAGAAACTCACAACTTGTTGATTAGCACTTCTATGAAGAAGATTAAGTTGCTAGAGTTGATTAGAAGTTGATTTGAGAAGCTATCTTCCCCTTTAATTTGTTGGTGGCTCCTTTTAGTTGCAATTTGACGGCATAACGACGTTGTATCCAATTTTAGTATGAATTAGGATAGTCTTAGAGTGTATTTATAGATTAGTTAAGTTTTTTAGGCCCTTAGATTAACCCTAAATCAGATTAGAGCCGTCAGATTTCGTCACTAGCCACCAAAACACAGCCCAGATCCCAAATCAGTGTACCCAGGTCACCTGGGCTCGACCAGGGAGGTCGACCCCCCAGGTCGACACTAGGGTCGACACCCATGTCGACCTGGTGGGCAGGTCGACCCCCGGGTCGACCCCCAGGTCGACTCCCAGGTCGACCTGGTCTGGGCGGGAATTTTCCCGCCTAGCCCATATTCTGCATTTTTGAAATCTGTTTCGTTTTCTGATTTTTCGTGAAACTTCTAAAGGTCATATCTCAGTCATACGGACTCTGATTCACGAAATTTCGGACTCTATTTCACGTATTTTTCCGAGACGAAAGCAACCGCGAAACCCGTTTCCCTTAATTCTCACGTCTGAGCTTAATTATTCTTTAATTACTAAACATTATTATTAAGTGAAATTCGGGGTGTTACAAATATCGAGGAATCCGGTCGTATTCCTCCAACCGGTTTCCGCATCCACGTGTGTTAGTCAAACAATTATCACTGATTCCATACTAGGGGTATTTATAATCGACGGAATCAGTATCCAACAGGTGATGTGTACATATGCAATGATATATAATATTTAACCAATTTAATTGTAATCTACCTAATCGACCATCACACAGCATTCAAACAACATTAAAATATAATTATAATATTTTAAAATAAATCAGAGTTAGTGAATTTACTCACTTTGTGCGTTAACCATTAAATAACGATTTGTGTCAGTAAATCTGATCAGGTGTTTAATTTGACTAGAGATTTCCAACCGCATCCGTTCCTGATCAGACCAGCTCCATACTGTAGTACTCGACAAGACGAATTCATCGCTTCCGGTTTTACCAAGTATTTCGTCCCGTCGTCAACCTAACCACACTCTTGCCATCGTTCTAGAAAAGAAGAACCCGCCTCCACTTTACTTTGTTCTGCACCCACGCCCACAGGCTTCTTCATTTTTTTATTTATTTAAGAAATGGGCTTTTGTCGGCCCAAGCCCAGAATTATCACCACCGACCCAAACGAATGGTGTTGTCTTCCTTGTTAACACAGATGAAAGTTTCTTCCAGGATTTTCATCAGTCCTCGAGTAAACCCATACACCACTGTTCTTTATAGGCCCGATTACCTAGCTCTTCGTTTTCAACTTTGTCGGAAACCAACCCTTTGCCTTCGAAGTCAGCCTACTGGTTCGGCGGCATACAACTTGTGCACCCATCACCAACTTTGCGGAGCTACAAGAACTCACCAACGCCATTCACTTCATGCTGCTTGTACACAAAAACTCCTTCACTTAGTTTCAGATCCCCTTTAAAACATACCGCTCCACTCAAACATTTGCATCTCCTTCTTCCAAACATATCACCCTCAACAAAAACCAAACCATACTACAAATGCAATACCCGTACACAACAACAACTCACGCTCTCCACGTTGTGCAAAATGAACGCCACTGCTGCACAGTAGAACCGCCCTTTCCGTTGCTTTTGGACACACGAGCTCTTATATCCCGTCACTCCCTCACCTTCCAGCTCGTGTAAGCTCTTCAGCATGCGGCAACCATGCTTAGAAAATGTTGCATCACTCTTTTTTTTCTTCTTGTTTATAATTTCCGGATGATCACGTTTTGCAGTAAGAAAAATAGAAGGAGAAGGAAGTCTGCTGTTTGAGGGTTAGAATTGAGGATAGAGTATATATATATTCGAAGTTCCTTCACGGTTAAGGAATAGCTTGAAGACTAGAATAGGGTAGCTCCTCGTTTTCCTTGCTTAAGTTTTAAGCTATAGGGTGATGTATTTTCGTGGATAGGCTACTATAGGTGTATGGTTTATTTGATAGACCTGCGTTGGTGTACACACTATGTATTAGCTTAGGGTATGGGCTTTACTTTTTATATCAGACTTCACGCTTAGGGAATGAGGTAACAGGGTGTATCCAGGGAAGGTCTTGCGTGTTTCCATAGAAAAAGTATGGGTGGCTGACTTCATGCTTTAGTCTGATATTTCTTCCATAGCGAGGTAGGTTGGTTTAAGGTTTATAACACATAAACTAGTTAAATACAGGTCACGGTTTCAATTTAGTGATCCTTACCTGTACACGAGCATGATAGGATTCCACGAGATTTGGAACAACCAAGTGGATATGGTCCTAAGCATCTTATTTAAATAACCGTAATATAATATGGTTATTATATGTTTTAGTTTTAAAGTTTTGATTCCTACTTTTCGTTAGAAAATATCGGTATCCCATTTCACGTATCCATACAAGCCGTTACAGACAGAAATAAGAGTACAGTCGTGCTCAATGAGGTGTCACGATCCCAGAAATATAATAATATCGGTAGGTTGACTCATATTTTGAAACCCCGAAATATCGATATAGGGTGCGAAATACTCCAAATAAAAAGTTGCGTATTTAATTAATAAAAAATTTCAGTAAAATTCTAAAAGTTAAATTATCACTATGTCTCAAAAGAACCTTGTCTAAATTCGAAACTGATATCTAGTTATATCAAATAAACCGTTACGGTCGATATACGATTTCGTAGTGACTTTTCGAATATTTGATTTGGACATATCTTGCAATCTATACGACGAAATCTCCGTTTTCCACTTCTGTTAGAAAAATGCAGTTTAACAGATTCCAGCGTTTCTTGTTTCGTAGAAATCCGACTAATACGGGTCCGGTACACTCAGTTGAAGTTCAGAACGTTAAATTACGAACTGCAGCATCGTTATGAGCTCGATTATATTTGATATATATTTTTATACGTTCAACTTCATTTTAATTAATATGTAAATCCACTTATATTACGAATTCAGTATTTAAACTGATTCAAATGTTCAAATTCAAACCGATAAAAATGCGGGACATTGCATTCCTTCCCCCTTAAAATAATTTCGTCCTCGAAATTGCTAAGATGGGGAAAATGCTACAATCTCTGTTATAAACAGGTTAAAAATCTTTTTGGTTTACTTCATAATTTTAGTTTCAACTAAATTGATTAATTCCAATTAAAATATTAATTCCTTATTTCGAATATTTCCAAACTTCTGAAAATTTCCCATGGCTTAAATTTTCGAAGAATTTTGCCGGTCTCTCCTCTGCACGGCTTATTCGGTACTACAACAACTTGCCTCTCTGGGCTTTCTCCAATTCAAAAGAAAATCAAACAGCCAAGTGGCTTGCCAAATATCTCTTATCCAAATTTAACATATACGTGTACCTTGGGCATTCAACTTTATCTCTAGCCACCAATTCAGCCTATACTCCAGAATTCCAATTATTCCCCACTCAGTTTATCTTCAATTTCCATCAATTCGCTTTTATCGAGCCAAATTTCATTTCAACTCCAGCTACATTCTAAATTCCAAATTCTTCCTCAATAATCCACTATCATAACCAAGTTATGTTCCATTCCAAAGTCTTAATTCACAACTCAACTACTTTGCCAAGTCAAATCCTTATTCCAGTACAATTCCCACTTACTTGGCTTTAATTCAACTCCAATTTTATTTGACTTAGTTAAATTCTCTATTTATTTACTTCATAAGTAAATTTTAAATTTCAAAATTCAAGTTCCCGGGGTTTTTATTTCAAATTAGTTTCAAATCATATACATATATATTCGTAACATAACAATTCAAAACATTTGAATTTCCGAACAAATTATTTCAAAACAAAATCTTTGGTAGTAATCCGTCACTTAGATACTCGAAAATGAACACCGGTAATGGTCGACTTCATCGTCGGAATTTATTTCCCAGCGATCAAAGTGAGTTCAATACTATATCACTTTCAAATTTTATTTTCAAACATTTTCATTTTGAAATCACTACAAAATATACTTCACAACGTTTAAAAAAACATTTCTAAATTCACCCAGGATCTTAAAATTTCCATATATTTAATCCAGAATTCATTTACAACATCTTCTCAAATTTCTAGAGTTTTTATTTCAATTCTGGTTTTAAATCCAGATTTAGTTCATTTGACTTTGCATATTGTGCTTATATAATATTTCGATTTATTATTTATATAACCAACTCAATTATAAATCTTATTTGATCATAATAACGATCAACACATTCAATATACATTAGATAATTCCAATATATATGCTTTCTTTATATCAAAATATATTTTTGGATAAAATTCTTTTATTTACCCTCTTTTCAAAACATACTGTGTCGAATTACTCTGTTCAAGAGTTTAGAAACACATATCGACACAGTTTGCATTACTGTTTCGACCAGAATTCATAACCCGCTCGACTGACCAGTACACACAATATAAAACAGTTTTTATATTAATTTATAAATACGCGCTCATATATATACACTCAAACTCAATCTAGGATGTTACTAACCCAATCTCTACTGAGTCACGCCACAGAGCCAAGATAATCACTTAACCTGGCTCTGATACCAACTGTAGTGGCCCGAAAATCCGTACCAATTTGACCTGACTAATATCCATACAAATTCAACTCAATTGCACGAAAATTCAGATCATTAATAGAAGAATTAAGAGGATGAGAAAGATAAGATAAAACTAATAGAATAGAAGAAGAATAAGAACATCAGAATCAGAGTAAACACGAAACTCACAGCGGAACAAATAAAATGTATTATATAACATAACTTTGAAATACAAATCTGTATAGTATATACATACCATTATCAGAGTACAATACATCATATCACAGCGGAAATAATCTCTAAATACTAATGGTGGAGCCTTCTGCTTCGAGCTCCTCCAAGTGAATCTGCAAAGCCTGAAACGCTTGATTGCCCGTACAAATATGGGCACCCGAGAGTCTAGGGAAAACAACAAAATAAACTCTAGGTCAGTCATGGGACTGGTGTGAGTAAATTCAACTATACGGTTTAACTTTGAAAATCCTTTTGAAACAAAAGGATAATAGTAAGACCAACCCACACATAAACATGGACGGTTTTTACCTAAATATAACCCAAAATATTTTGATATCAAACTCCAGTGATATTACAATAATGTCTAATCAAGTACATAACCAAATAGCAGAACGCTTGCATATCACGCTCCACATATATATATTATAAAATCAAAAACGGCAGAGCGCTTATTGGAGATTGGATTCCAACAGACAAGGTATGGGAGCACCTTCCGATCCGATTAGTGTACTCTAGAGGGGATACACCTGGGTTCAACAAGAACGTCTTGCAACCCGGCCACACATGACCGCTCACTCATTTAGCTTGAGTGTCGCGAATATATTGCCACCCACGGTTGTTGGCCATCCAACCGTAATGCGAAGATACATAATCGAAAAGAAATATAAATATGAATTTTCTCTAGATCGGTGACAATACACCCTGCTTGGGGATGACCCAACTAGCCATTCTGCCTAGCCCAACTTTTGTTACTTCCTGTTTGTGAGGCTAGAGGCTACGCCTATCTTCAGAACATCTGATCACCATTCACTTTGAATGCCACATCGTCAAATCCGTAATCACTTATCGATTACACAAATGCACACTGGGTGTAGAATAAAGAGAAGTTACCTTCTCCCCACCAACTTGGTATATTCGTAAAAATCAATGGTGTGACCGTTGGAAATACTCTGTCAGACACTCGTCCATACAAGTTGTCATGGGACTGGACAAACAAAAAGCACCATTCTGGAACTGGACGACCCTTGCATTTCACTCCGTCTTTGATTGTCTTCAACATAATATAATTCGCAGCGCTTATGCCTATACGGAGTCGTTTCCGGATAATATATCCAACCGGTCTCTCCGTATTAACAACGATGGTCAAAACACTTCGATAGTCGGTTATTTAACTATCGAAGTAAAAAATAAACATTCATTCAAATGTACAACTAGACATCACACAAACACGGGTACTTTTTATTTAATATTCGTTTTTATTATTCGAATTCCCATATCTCACAAGATATTTCTCAAATCCCGTTTTAGCCTTTTTACACTTCTTGGAAAACATTTCCCATTTATTATAAACTCTTATTCTTTCATGTTCCACAAAATATACGTTATTACGTTCGAACTATTTTCATTAATTTCACATTCTTTATTTCTATACTTGGATAATCTACCCTATTTACATTGGAAAATATTTCCAATTTCATTTTAACCTTTTTATCGGCCCAACGTTCACTTTTAAAACATTATTCACTTTGAAATGTGAATATCATCCCTTATTATAGAAAACTGAACACCTTGATCATATAACTCTTTATTCACGTAATAATTTCCCTTATCTTGTTTACCGAAATCTCTTTCATACTTTTTCACTCCTATTCTACTTTATAAACTCTGTTTCTAAGTCAACTTCTTGTTGAATCAATTTCTAGTTTATAACTAAATATTGATTTCATATCCTATTATAATTCGTTGCTTTAAACTAAATATTAACTATCCTATCAGATTATAATTCCTAAAAATAATTCATTCGACCTCGTCGGATTATGGTTCCAATTCCTAATAGTGTGACTTAATTTTAATCATATCCCAAACATCGAAATGATGTTATCGTTTTCTGAAACGATTTTCTAATTCTCTTTCTAACTCATTCTCATATTTCTTTGAACCAACGTCGTTACTTATTACTTTAGACTAAGTGGATTTCAAATCAAATTGTTTCATTTCCTAGGAAGTTCTGTTATATATAAAAATCACGCTTAAGTTTGGTTAATAGCGTTAATTTATCGCTACAGTTCAAAACTTGTCATACGCTGTAATATTCTCCTTTATAACTAACCTTGACATAACAGTCACGCTTAAGCCTAGTCAACAGTGTTTTTTAGCGCTATAGTTCTAAGACTTGCAATACGCTGTCATATTCCTTTTATACAAATCTTGATATCTCTTTTCGCCACAAACTAATATCGTTCTTCGATAATAGTGAAGCCGTTCAAGTTGGGGTATTTTATTTACCTCTCAGACCTTGATCGACAATGTTCTTACCTTAGAAAAGATATAAGTCTGTACTCTAATCCCTTATTACTTATAATATCTATCAGACCGTATTTTTCTTGTTAAATTTTAACTATGGTTTTATAACACCATATCCTTACTTTGAAATCTCTATTGTTTATGATTATTTATGTTAAACATTAACTCTTCGCTTTCTCCATTCCGCAGTTCTATTTATAACTTCTTAAATTAAAAAGGTAATTAAATCTCATTAATTTTGATTAATTTATTTCTGAACTGTTTCCATTAGATTAATTAAAGACCAATTAATCTAATAATCATTTTCCAAATAACAGTTGATTAAATCAACTTCATTCCATCAGTAAATTCGTTAATTGATTTTAATTACTTCTTACCATTAGGTTAATATAATTAATCTAATAATATTTCTTAACTTTTTGCTTTAAAATAATTATCCGAATTATTCACTCGCAGAATAATTATATCTTAATAACTTATTTAAATGTCAAATAATCGTTTATATTTACTTTATAAAACAAACTCTAAAATATTGGTTTATAATAGAACTTCTATTACAAATTTAAATCTTCTCTTTAATTATAAAAATATAATTTTTATAATTAACTTCGTTGATTAGCCTGACGGCCAATCGACTTCTTAACAAAACGATTGGTTTACGGTCGACTGTTACCACTTTCTTAATCGTTATCGTTTATTTATTTATCGAAGCAAATGCTGAATTTTCATTTAACATCAATATTCACATGGGGTTCTAAATGTAATTCGGGTTCAAACAGTGCATATAAAACAAACAGTACATATAAATATCGAGGAATACGGCCGGGTTCCTCCAACCGGTTTCCGCATCCACAGGTGTTAGTCAAACAATTATCACTGATTCCATACTAAGGGGTATTTATAATCGATGGAATCAGTATCCAACCGGTGATGTGTACATATGCAATGATATATAATTTTTAACCAATTTAATTGTAATCTACCTAATCGACCATCACACAGCATTCAAACAACATTAAGATATAATTATAATATTTTAAAATAAATCAGAGTTAGTGAATTTACTCACTTTGCGCGTTAACCGTTAAATAACGATTTGCGTTAGTAAATCTGATCAGGTGTTTAATTTGACTAGAGATTTCCAACCGCATCCGTTCCTGATCAGACCAGCTCCATACTGTAGTACTCGACACGACGAATTCATCACTTCCGGTTTTACCAAGTATTTCGTCTCATCGTCAACCTAACCACACTCTTTCCATCGTTCTAGAAAAGAAGAACCCGCCTCCACTTTACTTTATTCTGCACCCACGCCCACAGGCTTCTTCATTTATTTATTTATTTAAGAAATGGGCTTTTGTCGGCCCAAGCCCAGAATTATCACCACCAACCCAAACGAATGGTGTTGTCTTCCTTGTTAACACAGAAGAAAGTTTCTTCCAGGATTTTCATCAGTCCCCGAGTAAACCCATACACCACTGTTCTTTATAGTCCCGATTACCCAGCTCTTCGTTTTCAACTTTGCCGGAAACCAACCCTATGCCTTCGAAGTCGGCCTACTGGTTCGGCCGGCATACAACTTATGCACCCATCACCAACTTTGCGGAGCTACAAGAACTCACAAACGCCATTCACTTCATGTTGCTTGTACACAAAAACTCCTTCACTTAGTTTTAGATCCCCTTTAAAACATACCGCTCCACTCAAATATTTGCATCTCCTTCTTCCAAACATATCACCCACAACAAAAACCCAACCATACTACACACGTAGTACCCGTACACAACAACAACTCACTCTCTCCACGTTGTGCAAAATGAATGCCACTTCTGCACAGTAGAACCGCCCTTTTCGAAGCTTTTGGACACACGAGCTCTTCTAACCCGTCACTCCCTCACCTTCCAGCTCGTGTAAGCTCTTCAGCATGGGGCAACCATGCTCAGAAAATGTTGCGTCACTCTTTTTTTTCTTGTTTATAATTTCCAGATGATCTCGTTTTGCAGTAAGAAAAATAGAAAGAGAAGGAAGTCTGCTGTTTGAGGGTTGGAATTGAGGATAGAGTATATATATATTCGAAGTTCCTTCACGGTTAAGGAATAGCTTGAAGACTAGAATAGGGTAGCTCCTCGTTTTCCTTGCTTAAGTTTTAAGCTATAGGGTGATGTATTTTCGTGGATAGGCTACTGTAGGCGTATGGTTTATTTGATAGACCCGCGTTGGTGTACACACTATCTATTAGCTTAGGGTATGGGTTTTACTTTTTATATCAGACTTCATGCTTAGGGAATGAGGAAACAGGGTGTATCCAAGGAAGGTCTTGCGTGTTTCCAAAGAAAAAGTATGGGTAGCTGACTTCATGCTTTAGTCTGATATTTTTTCCACAACTAGGTAGGTTGGTTTAAGGTTAATAACACATAAACTAGTTAAATACAGGTCACGGTTTCAATTTAGTGATCCTTCCCTGTACACGAGCATGATAGGGTTCCACGAGATTTGGAACAACCAAGTGGATATGGTCCTAAGCATCTTATTTAAATAACAATAATATAATATGGTTATTATATGTTTTAGTTTTAAAGTTTTGATTCCTACTTTTAGTTAGAAAATATCGGTATCCCATTTCACGTATCCGTACAAGTCGTTACAGACAGAAATAAGAGTACAGTCGTGCTCAGTGAGGTGTCACGATTCCAGAAATATAATAATAACGGTAGGTTGACTCATATTTTGAAACCCCGAAATATCGATATAGGGTGCGAAATACTCCAAATAAAAAGTTGCGTATTTAATTGATTAAAAATTTCAGTAAAATTCAAAAAATTAAATTAGCACTATGTCTCAAAAGAACCTTGTCTAAATTCGAAACCGATATCTAGTTATATCAAATAAACCGTTACGGTCGATATACGATTTCATAGCGACTTTTCAAATATTTGATTTAGACATATCTTGCAATCTATACGACGAAATCTCCATTTTCCACTTCCGTTAGAAAAATGCAGTTTAACAGATTCCAGCGTTTCTTGTTTCGTAGAAATCCGACTGATACGGGTCCGGTACACTCAGTTGAAGTTCAGAACGTTAAATTACGAACTGCAACATCGTTATGAGCTCGATTATATTTGATATATATTTTTATACATTCAACTTCGTTTTAATTAATATAAAATCCACTTATATTACGAATTCAATATTTAAATTGATTTAAATGTTCAAATTCAAATCGATAAAAATACGGGACATTACACACGATACATGTATACACATACATGTGTATGTATATACACATATATTTTGTGCATGGGCAATATGATCAAATATCAGTAAATGCACGTGGACCAATAAATTCAGTGCAAGAGACTAAAGCGCATGTGAAGCAACACATATATACAAACACACACACACACACACATATATATATATATATATATATATATATATTCACACACACACATACATGTGTATGTATACATGTATGTATACATGGAGAACAAGTCAGCAGGCACTGTACGTGGTCTACATTCACTAACGATAGCTAACCAGATTCATAGGTTTGGCATCCCTCGGGGAAGCCCGATTATTTCTTCCTTATCCTTCGCCGATGACATCATCATCTTTATTAGCCTTATTCAGCAGTATGAGAGATGCTCAGGACAACTAGTTAATACTACTGAAAGATGCTTCATCCCCGCGAGAGACCTGTCTTCAATTAAATCTTCTTGGATGAGACGTTCACAGGTTTCAAGGCCGCATCCCTTCCTTTACCTTATCTCGTTATTGTTCTGTACAGGGGCAGGAAACTAAACTCCATCTTTGACCCGTTGACTTACAAATCCAGGGGAAAGATCATTCGTTAGAATGCAACTCTTCTTTCCTAGGATGGTAAACTTTTATAATTTTTGTTCTTGACTCTATCGGATCTCATGTCTTTGCTGTTATGACTCCCACTCTTCCTTCTTCCGCTCTTTCTGATTTTTGGCATCTTCCTTTTTCAAGGACAACGCTAATCGTCACCATTGGATCGCGTGGGACACCATTTGTCATCCCAAAAGTAAGGAGGCCTAGGCGTCCGTAATCCTAAGGACATTTGTTTTGCTTTTGCTTGTAAGATGTGGGCAAGGTTTGGAGCGAACGTCTATCTATGGGCGACGTTCCTCCACGCTAAGTACTATAGACTTTTGGGCGCAAATTACTCTAGTTCTCCATCCTATGCTAGTGAGACGTGGAAACGGATGCAATCCGTGAAGCCTTTATTGGATTCACATGGGGGTGGAACCGACTGGAATGGAAGTCCCTTCTCGATTAAGGCGATGTGGAATTCGGCAAGGACGCCAGCGCCATGACTCCATCTTTTCTCTTTCATTTGGAATGTCCTTCTTCCCCGAAGGTTTCTCTATTTATGTGGAAAACCCGACATGAAAGGTTACCAATAGACGAAAACCTCCAAAGGATTGGCATCCCAATCGTTTCCCGTTGCATATGCTGCAGGTCGGGGACGTTGGATTCCATTGTTCATTTGTTTTTCCTTGGCTCTTGCACCAAATCTGTCTGGAATTACTTCGGGAATCTTATGGGTTGTCGAGGTAATGCCACTTCGCTTGTAGATTTACTAAGAATCTAGTGGACCGACATCTCAGGAAAAGTTATTCGTTCGATCCTTTTTCGTCTTATACTTTGTCATATATGCTGGCTCTTATGGTGCTCGCGGAATAAGGCAATATTTGACGAAGTGCCTATGGATTCTCCTACCATCATCCGGAGGGTAAGGAATGATGTTTTTCTTGCGTTCAGGGGTTCTATCGGATCCCACTCTAGGAGATTGGCAGGAACGTTTGGTGTTATCGCGGTTTTTACAACTCCCTGGGCGAGAATTGGTTGACTCTTCCAGTTTCTGGGCTATTTCCAGTTGTCGTCTTTTTCTTCACACTTCCACTAACCCCCCTCCATTTCTTATGTTATTTGCTAGTATTGTAGGGTCTGGATTTACAGGTTTGGTTTTCGACTCACTTTTGATTCCTTTGCTGTTGTTGGTGCTATTTTGCAGGTGGGACACTTGGACATTGTCGAGCTGGTGATTTCTGATCTCTTGGAGTATATGCTTGGAGCTCTGGAGGTTTCAGAGCTGCCCTTGACTTTGGTGTCGGTCTACAGAGGATTCATCTGTTGGGTCTATCTTCTTTTTTTGTTTATTGGTCATCTCTCGTATTTGAGTTGTATATTGTTCAGTTTGTTGTGGATCTTCTGATTGTGTGTGTTCACAGTTTCTGCAGACATCTCTACATAAACTGTTTTTATGATCCATTGGAGAATGACTAGATTCTCCTTTTTGTTTATACTATATTACTTACTTTGTTATAAAAAAAAGAATACAAAAATACTAAAGAATAAGAAAACAACACCACATTGTGTTGGCGAGTCATTCAGTCTGAACAAATGGTCGTTCAGACACATGTCTGCTCAAACTGTCGTGCTTAATACCTCTGCTAGGAACGGTTGGAATGACGTTGGTCATACAATTGTCGTGCAAAACTATATTTGCATCAATTATCATACATACAAATCCATTTTTTATGCAAGTCAAGCTCTCTGAAATTGTACAAAGTATTGCGCATGTATTTCCCCGCATTTGCACATAGGATCGATCCACTATTCGTCAAAGCAATCAAGTTGATCATGTTTTGCTTTTCAATGTTCGCCTTTAAGTTTGTAGCTTGTTTAAATCAACACGATTGCTCTTTTAATTGTCTCATCTGTTTCTTTAGTTGAGTCGAAGGCTAATGTACGTAAAACCACATGTTGAAGTCTGCAGCTACAATTGCATTAAAGGCATTGATGGAATTAACATTGTCAGGCAGACACTATAAGCAAATACCAATAACAATAATCACATTTGTTTCGTTTCTAATACAGAGGGCTGTGAGACAGCATAACCGTTACGCCGTAACGGGATGATTGTAACGGGGAACAATATGACTACACGCAATACCTAACAAAGTTGAAATTGACTTCAGTGTCACATGTTGATGAGGACGGAAAAGGAATAGTACAAGTAAGTTGGCAGTGGGTAGTGAAAAATTATGTTGGTTTATGTGCAGGAGGCGGACGATAAGCGGAATAGCTACAGGGAAGGTTGCAGGGAAGAGGGGTTGGGACACGTGGCACAAAAACTAAAGTGAAAAGGAAATCACTAATACACAGATCGCCCACCATAGGGCTCGAACCCATGACCACAAGGTTAAGAGCCTTGCTCTCTACCAACTGAGCTAGACGGGCCACAGAAAATCTGTCGGGAATATCAAAAAATAAGCTATTATTCATCGGAATAGGTACTATATGAAGAACGCTTCTACATTTAGGTTGTCATCCTCACTTTTGTTGTAACGACCTGACTTTCGAACACCTCAGAAGTCGTGCCATTATTTAAGAATAAGAATAGGTAAAAGATAGAACTAAAGAAAAATATCAGACTCTCATAGCGGAATTTGAACAAAATATATATCATATAATATTATACATCAGAGTTATCAGATACATGGATATATGCCCATTACAACTTATAAACTTCATAATTATACATATATACTGATAACTGACTTGCAAACTTCGTAGATATAATTTATAGATCGTCTTGCAGAAACTGTCTTATCCAATTAAGTCCAAAGAGTTATCCAACACCTGCTTCACTTGTCTACTCATAACAAGTGTTATGAGTACCCAAGGGTTTATAGAAACATAGAAAAATAAACTCCGGATCAGTCAGGGGACTGGTATGAGTAAACGATTTAAAAAAGTTGATTCCGATAAAGGATATCCCAAAAGACCACGCCGTAAAAGCGAAACGGTTTTTTCCCTTATGAGAACCCAGAATTAACATGGCTTATTTTTCAAAAAAAACATCTTAAATGAAAAGATATTCGTAAGACTGACCCACACAAAAACATGGATGGTTTTTACCTTACGATAACCTAAAACATTTTTAAAAGCAATACTATACTGATATTATAATAGTGTCTAGGGTTTCCACAAATAAATTAAAATCTAGCGGAACGCTTGCATCTCACGTTCCACATATATAGTATACAAACAAAACCGCTTGACGCTTAGGGATAATGAATTTCCAACTATAACAAGGTATGGAACCACCTTTCGATAGCATATCTGTAGAGAGGAATACATTGGGTTCAACAAGAACATCTTGCAACCCAACCCATACATGACCGACCACTCATTTCTCTTGAGTGTTCACCGACGGTTGGGCCCACATAACCATTATTCGAAGATACAGAAGCGAAAGAAGTAACAAAAGTGAATATTCTCTAGATGGTGACAATACACAATAATGGGAGCGACCTACATAGCCATGTTGCCTCCCCGATTTTTGTCATTTTTCGGTTGTGAAGCTTGAGGCTATACTTACCTTTAGACATATCGCTCTTTATTTCCTTTGAATGCCACATCCTCATAATCTGTCAACCACTAATTGACTTCCCCAAAAATGTATTATGGGTATAAAGCTAAGAGAAACGAATTCCTCCGCCACCAATATAAATACGTTTGGAGAGATCAACGTACGTGATTGGGTTAGATATACTCTGTCAGACATTCGTCCATAAAAGTTGTTCTGGGATTGAACAAACCGAAGGCACTATTCTGTAAATCCATCTTAGGCAATTGCTACCAAGGATTAATAAAACAGTCCTTGCAAAAATTCGTCGTCGATTGTCTCCAATAATCTCTGACTCGTAATAATCGAATCGAAGTGGAATATATATTCCGGACTCTTCGAAATGATTAACGTTAATATCTTTTAGGGGGAAGTGATACTTAAGGGAAAACAGATTAATATATTCAAATTCGATATTTCATTTATTTGTTGTTGATTTGAGTTTGGACTTCATTTCCTAATAACAAAACAGTTATCGACCTAAGTCGATTAAATTTTAATAATATTAAATGTTTATTCCAGAACATTTAACTCACTGTAAAAAAAACATTCTAGATAATCGATCACATTCCAATGTTTGCATTGTTTTATTTATATTTGATTCATTATTTTCTTTCCCTATATATATATATATATAATTACATCAGTTATTTTATTATTATTTTATTTTATTTTCAATTTAACCATTTGAATTCACTTTCATACAATATCTTTGACAGTCAACCATCTCCTCGTATCCTGACATATCGTCGATTTTAACACTTCAGATTATAACCACTTTCTCGGTCTTGAGTGTGATTTGAATAATATCTCCTTTTAGTTATTTAAATTATTCAAAACGAACAATTAAATTAATTACAACTTGGATTAATAAATCACAGATAACTTTTGACTTCATATCTATTATCGACGACTTCTTTTAACTCTTCCATTTGTTATACAAAATACAATAATATCACTTCATGTAAAATGTATTGTTATTATATTTTTAAAACAATTAAGTTACAAAACATTTCTCTTTTTATGCTACTACGACCTTGATTACTTCTCATTTTCTACCTTTATTATTTATTTATTTATTTCCCTATTTCCTTTCTTTCCTAACTTTACTTCTTATTTTACATTACTACTTTTCTTTTATGTCTTTTATATATTTTTTCCATCTCCTTTACTTTTATTTCCTTCCCTTTTTTTCTCCTCTTTTCTTGGCCCAACGTGGCCCAAATTCTCTCAGCCCATCTCCCTTTTTTCCCTTCTCCCATTTCCTGCTTTTCTCCTCCCCAATGCATGTTGTGCACTCGTACACCTGCACACCCACGTTGATGACTGTCACACTTCCAACTCCATCCACACAAACGTTGTTCCACTACTTGAAGCTAGTTTGATCATCTGTACCCTCTTCTTCCTATCAGAACAAAAAACAATAACTCTGACCCAAGCTACTAAAAACTGACTCCACATGATCCCCTCGCATTGCCACTTCCAGTGCCTAGTCATCACCAGACTTCGTCCTTGCCTAGCCGATGCCTTCCAGTCCTGAACCCCCTAGGTCCGATCATTAGAAGCCTCCCCATGGTAGCGAAGTTCGATGCTAACCCCAGGCTTTTAAAACCGCATCAAATCCCTTAATTTAATCTAAATCTCCCGAATTACTAATTTAAAAATCCTTGTTATATTTTTCCTAGAACCATTGATCCTTTATGCTTCTCCACCCTCGTCGCCAATACCCCTTACTGTAGCCATCGCCAGAATTTGGCAAAACCCCTCTTTCTTGATCAACTCAAAATTCACCTCAACCAAACAACTAAGAATTATGAAAATACGACTAAAATTCATGGTACTTACTAAGGAATGAGATCATATGCTGAATCTACCAATTTCGATGGTCGAATTTTCTGAGTTTTACACTCCTTGCTGCATACATTCGTATATCTCAGGTTATGCACCATTATAGGAGTTGAAACTATTTTTAAAATATACTAAGGCCCTAAACAAACAATTTTTCTGTTGAACTCACACTCTAAAACACTTTAGCTGATGAATTTATGTTCATCCTCCCGTTAAACAAGTTACAGTGATTTTTCACTGTTTTAAAAATGTTGACAGCATATCATGGTGAAGGTGTTGAGCTTAATCAATACACAACCAATACGAATGACCAAGATAATATATTTGACACATTATTCAATAGTAATACTACAGATTTTTCATCAACCTTATTTCCTACTGTCCATTGCCCCCAAATGTAAAATAATCTCATTCATCCAAAATAAACTCTGCATTTCAAATGTCAGTACAACAAATAGTTGGAGTTGCATCTACAACTAGATGCTGGGTATAAGTATGATGTATATCACAAAAAAGAAGGATACTGAAAATATTTTACATCCTACAGTACTTTCATAAAGTAAAGTTTATTTACAAATTCTTTTTTTTCATGATTTTTACACAATTCCAAATCTGGGTTGGCTGCCACCTTTCCATTTTCAAGTTTAATCATGATTAAAACACTACATACATACATCTAGTAGCATATACATATATACATCTATATATAAACTGAAAAGGTCGGGTGTGTACGACTTGTGCAGGATCTATAATATGGCTATGCGGAATGTATGTGATAACTTAAGCTATTCAATAGTTATGCGAATAAATGTTCGCAAACAATATATATATCACAAATAATTATAAATGCAGTAAAGTAAAGTAGAGTAGAGTAACGACACCAGGATTTTTATACTGGTTCGGACCTCCAGTCCTACGTCCAGTCCCGAAGCTCCTCTTCGGCTTTTCACTAAACAACACCCTCGCTTCACCCGGAGGAACAGGTTCACAACTACTTGATTTACGGGCTACAAGTTTACCCACTTGATTTCACGGGCTACAAGCTTACCCACTTGATTTCACGGGCCACAAGCTTACCTACTTGATTTCACGGGCTACAAGCTTACCCACTTGATTTCACGGGCCACAAGCTTACCCACTTGATTTCACGGGCTACAAGCTTACCCACTTGATTTCACGGGCTACAAGCTTACCCACAAGACGATTACAAGAGTTTGACCTTGAATGTGTTCTTTCTTCAACACTGATTAGTCAATGATTGAGTACACCCTTCCTATAATCTTATCCTCAAATATAATATGATGTTTGCAAAGATTAGGGAGTGGATTATCGTTTTGAATCACAAGTATATAAAATATGCTTGGAGATTCAAAAGATAATTGAATGCTTTTGAGAGCTTTTAGAATGCTAAGAATAATACAATATAGATCAGAGAATGGAGAGAAGTTTTTTTTTTTTTGAATGAATGAAAATCAATGTATTTATAATAATCGAGGAGATGTAATTGTTGGTGAAAAGTTGCTCTTAAAAGAAGTGATTATTCTTGAGAAGAAATGGATGTAACTCTTCAAGAAAGGAGATGACTTTTCACAAAATTTCAAAAAGCTGTTGACCTATAAAAATTTATAGGTCGACATGTTTTTAGCCGTTGTAATTTAAAAACCTGTTGACCTATAAAAAATTATAGGTCGACCTCTTTTCGACCGTTATATTTTGAAAACCTGTTGACCTATAAAAAAGTGTAGGTCGACATGTTTTTGATGATATGCATAAAAAAGGTCTTATAAGTAATTTTTGAAAGCCAAAAAGAAGTATGATTATTTGAGGATAGATTTTAACATTTATGACTCTAAATAATCAACTTCTAACCTATGAAGGCAACTCGTCTTCTTTTTGTCGATGTAAAAGCTTCTTCTTGTCATAAATCAAAATAATCCGTGAAGCTTTGACTCAACATTCTCCCCCTTTTTGATTGATGACAACATGGATTAAAATAGTTATCTCTCCTTGTATATATGCTCCCCCTGTATATAAGCTCTGTCTCCCTTTAAAAATCTATATATCCATAATCTTAGCTCCATGTCACGATTTCCATTGATCTTTATTTTGTTGTTATCAATCGAAATTCTCGTGTCTCAACATTCTCCCCCTTTTTGATTGATGACAACACCTTGGATTTTCTCCCTTTGAATATAAAGCTCCCCCTGAATTTCTGCAACATTTGTTAGTAAATAATCTTACCTTTTGATTCCTGCATTAACAAATGTTAGCACACATATACTTCTACCATATTAAGCACATATATTTTAAATAGTATATGTAAAATATTTCTCCCCCTTTGTCATCGATTAAAAAGAATAAATATCATAATAACCTCAATAATCGAGAGTAGTATAATTTTAAAATAATATAAGAAATGGTGTTTGAGTTTTGAATTTGAAACGAGTGACTTTATAAGAAAAATTATAATAGAGACCAGTCGACATGGTATTGCGTGGAGGTCGACAGGAAATAGTTCTGGATGAAATTATAAGGCTTAAATTGCCTAGACCGGTCGACAGCGTAAAGAATGGCCGGTCGACAGGTTAATTTTCTGTTTGAAAATTAAAAACGTATTTAACCTTGACCGGTCGACAGAGAAGAAAAGGGGCGGTCGAAAGGTTAATTTTCTGGTTGAAAATTAAAAACAAAAAGAACCTGATCGGTCGACAGCATATTACTAGGCGGTCGACAGGTGCTGAAAATTTTTGTTTTTCTGGTTTGTCTTTTAAATTTTCAAACTCCAAAAACACTTATTATTATATATGCATATTTCTCCCTCTTTGTTATTGATTAAAAAGAATAAAAGTCATGATAGAACAGTAATCGAATATAAGACATAATTTAAAGTACCTTCGGGAGATCATTTTGATAAACTGAATTTTGTATTCAAAGATATTTAGAAATACCGAATAGCCTTCTCTTTGTTGTGGTGTACCTGCAAAAATTATATGACATGTATACTTTTGGTACCCACTTACTTCATTAGGGTCCAGAGGTTAGATGAAAGGTAACCATACCCAAGAGGGTTTAATGGAACCTTTAAAGATAAAATTTTCATTATTAACTACTGAATCAAAATAATCATCAATATATTTTTCTCTGTTTTTCCAACTTACAGGAACCCAAATACTTAAGTAATCTCTATTGATATTCCTTTTCATACTTCTAGATCTATTATACAGATCTCTAGTCATAGAAGTATTCGAATTTCTATAATAATTGGATCTAGGATGAGCATTAGTACTAGCAGTAATATTTTTATTGTACATGAAAGCATATCTAGTACTATTTCTAAGATTAGCTTTATTATATCCTAAACCACTTTTGTCATGTAAAGGTCGAGATCTAGATAAAATCATATTTAAATCATTTTGACCTTTATTAAATTTTGCGAACTTATTTGCACATTTATCAAATTTATTTCCAATGTCGCTATTGACATTTTCAAAAGAAATTTTGTTATTCTTTAAATCATCAATTTCCTTATTTAATTCAGAATTTTTCCTTTTTAAAGTACCATTCTCAGTTTTGAGACCTAAAATTTGAGATTCTGAATTATCTAAAGAAGATTGTAACTTTTCAAAATTTTCTTTTGAGTCAGAAATTTCATTTTGCAAAATATTATTATTCACCTTTAAAAACTCACATTCTTTAGATAGTTCTAAATTCTTTTCAGTTAAAGCTCCATTCTCTTTTTCAAGAGACGAAATTAAAGAACTAGAATTATTTAAAGAATCTTCTAATGATATATTTCTATTTTGCAAAAGATCGATTTCCTTTAAAAGAACATTATTTTTATCTTCTAGTTGCTCATTTTCTTTTTGAAGGAAATCTTTTTGAGAAACAAGCTCTTCTAAGGTATCTTCAAAACATTTGGCTTGTTTTACCAAACGATTGTTTTCTTCTTTTAATTTCGAATTTTCTTCCTTATACTTTTTTGACATAGCTAAAACAATTTTATGGAGTTTCAATAATTTTTCATGGTCTAACATAAGATCTTTATATAATGAATCTGTACATACCGATTGTGATCTGACTTTAGCCATGAGACATTTGTTTCCTTGCTCTCCTGATTCTGCTTTGTTGCTCTTCCATTTTCTATATCCCTGACTAGATTTCTTTATTGCCATTTGTTCTAAGATGTTGTTACGATCTCTAGAACAACCTTGCTCTGATACCAATTGAAAAGGTCGGGTGTGTACGACTTGTGCAGGATCTATAATATGGCTATGCGGAATGTATGTGATAACTTAAGCTATTCAATAGTTATGCGAATAAATGTTCGCAAACAATATATATATCACAAATAATTATAAATGCAGTAAAGTAAAGTAAAGTAGAGTAACGACACCAGGATTTTTATACTGGTTCGGACCTCCAGTCCTACGTCCAGTCCCGAAGCTCCTCTTCGGCTTTTCACTAAACAACACCCTCGCTTCACCCGGAGGAACAGGTTCACAACTACTTGATTTACGGGCTACAAGTTTACCCACTTGATTTCACGGGCTACAAGCTTACCCACTTGATTTCACGGGCCACAAGCTTACCCACTTGATTTCACGGGCTACAAGCTTACCCACTTGATTTCACGGGCCACAAGCTTACCCACTTGATTTCACGGGCTACAAGCTTACCCACAAGACGATTACAAGAGTTTGACCTTGAATGTGTTCTTTCTTCAACACTGATTAGTCAATGATTGAGTACACCCTTCCTATAATCTTATCCTCAAATATAATATGATGTTTGCAAAGATTAGGAAGTGGATTATCGTTTTGAATCACAAGTGTATAAAATATGCTTGGAGATTCAAAAGATAATTGAATGCTTTTGAGAGCTTTTAGAATGCTAAGAATAATACAATATAGATCAGAGAATGGAGAGAAGATTTTTTTTTTTTTTGAATGAATGAAAATCAATGTATTTATAATAATCGAGGAGATGTAATTGTTGGTGAAAAGTTGCTCTTAAAAGAAGTGATTATTCTTGAGAAGAAATGGATGTAACTCTTCAAGAAAGGAGATGACTTTTCACAAAATTTCAAAAAGTTGTTGACCTATAAAAATTTATAGGTCGACATGTTTTTAGCCGTTGTAATTTAAAAACCTGTTGACCTATAAAAAATTATAGGTCGACCTCTTTTCGACCGTTATATTTTGAAAACCTGTTGACCTATAAAAAAGTGTAGGTCGACATGTTTTTGATGATATGCATAAAAAAAGGTCTTATAAGTAATTTTTGAAAGCCAAAAAGAAGTATGATTATTTGAGGATAGATTTTAACATTTATGACTCTAAATAATCAACTTCTAACCTATGAAGGCATCTCGTCTTCTTTTTGTCGATGTAAAAGCTTCTTCTTGTCATAAATCAAAATAATCCGTGAAGCTTTGACTCAACATAAACTGCATCACTTAGTAACAGTTCAAATATGGTAAGGGCAAGTTTACTCACAATTGACACATTGGTTCCAGGTTGATTTCCAGTCACACATTATTAAAGAATATCCAATAGTTTTCCAGCCATACAAACATCCATGTTTATTTCATACCAATCCATATGTATGTGGTTATATACATAATTATAAACAAGCTTTAGGAAACAGGGTAGGAAAGAGTTTACTAACAAATGAATGTCTCTGTTCTTTAATCTGGCTTGCTCTCTTTACAGATCTCTTACTTAGTTACAATCCAAATGGCTTGTGCAAAATGGTGAGGTGTAAATGGGTATTTATAGGTGAGAAAAAAAGAAATAAACAAACGAGCATTAAATTTCTGGCCTAGGGAATGAACAAAGTAGTTGAGACTTATTTTCAGCTGTGTATGTGTGGTTTGATTCAACAAAACAATAGTTGTACACTCTATGATTGATAAGAAGTAGTGTAAAGCCTTTTCCAGTTTCCTGATCATACTCTACAGGTTTATATGGCCAGGTTGAGAGGGGTACAAGAGCTATTACACAACACATGCAAGAATCAGTTTTAAAAGAAAACACTTTCAGGTTTCCAAGGTTAGTAGTTTGATTGAGTGATTTTGTCTAGATGTACAGAATGGAGATGCTACGGCTAGAAGATGTACAACATATGTAAGAATTGGTTTGAAAGTAAATGCTTGATTCCTGGCTACTCTGCCCAGTTTACATGTAGCATGTTCTTCATACTAGGCTAGTCTGTTTTTGATATTTATTTGATGCAGGCTAGTATAGAAGTGAGGTGCAGTGTACTAAAACCATGTGCAAGATTGATTGGAAAGCATACTTTGGCTTTAAGTAAATTCAAGATACCAATAACTTTGTACAACAATGTATTTTGATTTGAAAGACCATGCTTTGCTCTTATACTAGGGTATATAGCGAGCTTGCTGATCGATTGAAGTGTAGAAGTCTAGGAGTCCATGTGCAAATACAAGTATTCTTACTTCTTAAGTAAAGCTATTAGTAGTAACCTATATACATTTGATTAGAAAACAAGAGATTGACTACACAGCACAAGCATGGATGGTTTACACAATGTTGCTTTGTCCTTAAGCAATTAGTTTTGTTTATAGATTTGAGAATCTGAAGTACGCAGTGGTTTTAAATGTTGCATTTGTCCATTTGTTTCTTATACATGAGGTAAATGAATTGTTTACATAAGATATTGATAAGCTAAAAACTCAAATAAAAATGTAAACAAAAGTTAAACATTATTTACCCACTTAATTTACATATACACTTATATTAAATATTTTTATAACAAATTAATATATACATATACATATACACACACATATTCTTATATATATATATATATATATATATATATATATATATATATATATATATATATATACACACACACACATACATAAGATTAAAAATATCAAATTTAAATATTCCTCGAGTATTAACCCTAATTAATTTAATTTAAATTAGTCATTAAAAAAATCAATAATTATCGATAAATAAAGTCGGTAATAAATCCGGGACATGACATTTGTTCCCTCGCTCTGGACCACCTGTCCAACAACTCCGACCTTTTGAGCTAGGTAACGTCAGCTGTATTTTGATCTAGGCAGGATCCCACGAGCAGAGAGTTCTGGTTCAAACTTCATGCGTCATGAACTAGAAGTATGCAGATTAATCTTGAACCAATTTTGCAGTTCATGTCCCAACGTTAGGGTTGTAAATTTTGCCTGAATGTACGACGTCCATTCGTGTCCATGATCGAAATATGTCCGTCCGATTTTCATTTAGGACACGAGTTAGGACAACAAGATTTGTACAAGAAAAAATCATATTCGGTCCGAACTCGTCCGAATTACTTGAAATTCAACGTATAGTTGAGAGAAAATATAGTAAAATATACAAAATGTAATATATATATAGCCATGGCCGAACGAGTCCGACCGTGTCCGTGTCCTACCGATTTTATTTAGAACATGAATTAAGACAGCGAAACTTATCTAAGAAAAAATTTGGTTCAATCCGTGCTCGATCCGATTTTTTTAGAATAGAAACTGAACACATCTCAATCCGGTCTGGTCCACCCCTACCCAGCGCAAATAAACATCACTGAAGAAGATGGCCCGTATGTCCAATCAGAAATATCACATATTTCAACATAAATCACATTTCATATCAATGTCCATCCACCTCATTTAACATGCACAAACCGATCCACACTATTCTGCACTACAGACGCCAAACAAAATTGCTCTGACGTAGATCTTCTACAAAAATATAACAAAATGTAATCACAAAAAACAGACTAGAGGAAGTCTCAAACTACTTGAATCAGCACCTTGCCCTCTGAAATTTACAGCTTACAACATAACCTACTGATACATCAAAATCAATATGCAAAACTCAACATCAAATTATCGTGATTGTATAATAATGATGGCTACAATTATCAATTGGCTACATCAACAACTTCTTCATCTGAGGTTTTAGAAATCACAATCTCTTTGCTCGCCTCTTCATCGAGTACTTCATTTTCTGAATCAGGCATAATGGCCGTATCTTTGTGTGATATTATTTCTCTAACCTTTGTTGCTAGTTCATCACGGACTTGTCTATTTTCAGCAAAATATCTCTTCATGGCATCTTTGCCATGAAAAGTTAAACCATTAAATTTATAGAAAGAACCTTTAACAGATATAAGCTTGTATTTGCATCCCAGCTCCATGATTTCTGCCTCACAAGATATTCCTTTGCCATATTCTAGCTCAAATTGTGCTGTTCTGAACGGTGGTGCATGCTTGTTTTTCATGATTTTCACAAGAACTTGGCTTCCGATTATCTGCCATGGTGTGACTTATTATTGATTTGGTTTGTGTTGTAAGTACATGAGAAGCTTACACTTGTATATCATAAAATGGAAGAGAAAACAATGAAGACTAGTTAATTCTTTACATATATTTTTTATTATTATTATTTCCCTGTATAGTTGGAAGAAAATGAACATGGAAGTTCCTTTTATAATTCCAGAAAAATGAACAAGCCTCGTACAAAAATAGTAAAAACTGAAATTAGAAAAAACAGACTCAAACAAGAGATGAATGTATATGCGTAGAAAAATATGAATGGGTGATACTTGAATAGGCACGTACTACTTTCACAAAAGATAATTGTACATAGTTGTTATATACGATTCATTAAAGGTTGTACAGGAATACCAGTCATTGATACAAGTATATCCAACTCTAATTTTTAATACTGAGGTGAACATAGACAACCATGTTTCAGACTTAGAAGAACAGTATCTACCCAAACGAAATAGTTACCTCTTCCCCTTTTTTGACTGATCCAATTCTTCTAACATTAAGGCGGACTGATGAGTAATATTTCAAGGCATTTCCACCCGATGTAACTTCACTTGTCCCCCCAAATCCAAACGTTTGCAGCTTTGATCTAACCTACAAAACAATATCAACCAAGAGCATATTCTCTGCTTTAGATTCACATTATACTAAAGAGCATCATCCTTACGGGTTTTATTCTATAAAACTGACAAAAAAATCATAAACCTGCCTGGCCTATATGTATTTTCTAGAAACTCGTCACTGCACAAACAAAAAATCACATAGGCAGAAAGATACATTGGGCGCTTTGTAGTCGCATACAAGTAGGTATGTAGAATTGGAACACTGTTTTTTGGGTTGGAACTCGGTGTTGAAAACTTGAAATGAATCAAATGAGAAATACTGAAGTTATGATTTACAACAACCGACAATGTTATATAGAACTAGGACAGAACATTGAACCTGGTTGATGAAGAGTAAGACTGTCTGAGACAAAGAAAGAGAATGGCTTAATTTACGAAGAGCTTGACTCATAAGTCTTGCTTGAAGGGCCATGTGTGCATCTCCCATCTCTCCTTCTAATTCACTTTTTGGTACGAGTGCGGCTACCTGTGAGTAATAAGTCATAGCATTTTCATCATGTTCTAGTTCTCTAATTTTCCAAGCTTTCTTGTAAAAAAAAATCAATTTAATGCGGCCAGCTTTTACTATTTGGCTTGCATATGACGTAAAGGTAGAAGACGCACGTATGTGGATTTCACTTTCCATGAAGTTTTGAACAAAAAGTAAAATTTTAACTCACGCTGTCTACAACCACAACGTCAACAGAACCACTTCGAATTAGAGTGTCAACAAGACTAAGCGCCTGCTCACCACAGTCTGGCTGTGAAATTAACAAATTGTCGATGTTAACACCAATAGTCTCAGCCAATCTTGGATCTAGCGCATGTTCAGCATCTACAAAAGCACAATAACCTAGAAAATGTACGAAAGTCAATTGATGCCTAACGATAAGAACCCAAAAATCAGAATTTTCATGCTAGAAGTGCACCAAAAATGGTCATGGAATGTTATCATTTCGTAACACTTGACGTATTTAAAAATCACAAACTTAACACAAATACATTACCCAACCTCTATATGACATGTACCAGATTGCTAGTTTTGCTACACTGATTATATAATCGTGTGATACTAGGGCAACGAAAAGAAAGCTATTTTTTTTATAAGCCTTTAGGTTTGGAGTTTTTGTTATATAACCGTTCAACGTTCATGTTCTGTCTAATAGCTTTCTTACAATGTAGTCATGACATGTAACATATTAGATTGCAGGTAATTTGAATGTTTGTGACTTACTTATATTTGGGGAAAAAAAAAAAATCAAGGATACATTATTAAGCGACTACGACACTGTATGATGGCACGTATCCAAATTGATAATGATCCAAACTTCTCAATATTGATTGGTCTATTTATGAGTAAATGCAACATTCGGAAATATATGCCTTGCCAAAAAAAAAAAAAAATTGGACATATATAAACAAAATTATGTAAAATACTTAATATTTTAATGCTTTGAATTGGTTGAATGGCAAAATAATTCCTGAATAGTGGTAAAAAGAGCAACAATTTCCATTCGATTTTTGATGAAGATGGCATGTGAGTATTCATTTTTGTGCAAATAAAAGAGTTTTATAAAAGAATAGTTTAAGCCCTTCTGCACTTTTGGAATAATGTAAATGGTACTAAGAGGCGTTCTAAAATTACAACTAATATAAGATTAATAAAAATTCCAGAATACAAAAAACAAAATGCATAATAATCAGAGTGAAAGAGATCATATGCAATTTAAATTACAAAGTTCCACACACAAGCGCGTGCACACACACACACACACACACACACACACACACACACATATATATATATATATATATATATATATATATATATATATATATATATATATATATACACACATATATATATATATATATATATATATAACACCTCTTATATTGCACGTGAACTCTCCCCCTTAATCTCCACCACTCATTTCCCCACTCATTCTCTCTCTTCCCATTTCAATATTATTTCTTAGTGGGAAGAGAGAGGAGTGGGGAAATGAGTGGTGGAGATTAAGGGGGAGAGTTCACGTGCAATATAAGAGATGTAGCGGAACGCTCCTCTATATATATATATGAGATAGGGGACAATTTTCTATAGTTAATAAAGTGAACCAATTTTCAAAAATAATAATAATAATAATAATAATAGAGAGATAGGGGCGGTAGCACCCCAAACAATGCAGCACTCCTACAGCCCCTTCGATTTCCACCACACATTCTCGTTTCTCTCCCTTTTCACCAACTCTTTCTCTCTTTCCACTAACTATTTAAATATAAATTTGTGGCCTAAAATGAGATGCAAATGGGGTGCTACCAAATAAGAGTGGCCTAAAATGAGATGCAAATGGGGTGTCATATTACCTCCATTTTTTTGCGCCTCCGCAATAAGGTGAAGAGCTAGGGTAGTTTTTCCAGAAGCCTCTGGACCATATATCTCCACGACACGTCCCTATCAAAAGAATATATGCAGGTAATGAAATGTGTCAGTACAAGTGTGCGTAAACATTAAAAAAGAAAAGGGGGGAAAACTAGAAAATATAATTACAATAATGGCGTGCAAGGACACATGTTTCAAGTTACATTATAATTCAACTAAATTGTATCCAATTGAACCAACCTACATAAAACCAAAAATTGGTGCGATGAACGCGATTGAATTAAGCAGACATTTAAGCCAATGTTTCAGATCTCGAAAATATCGTCCGAGATCTCCTTTGATATATCGTTTTGGGCTCCTCCCGAAACGAAACAGGAGGTTTTAAATCTCCCCGAGATCACCCGAGATGAAATCCGAGATAATAGCCAAAATCCGAGATTTGGCACCTTACTTAGTTACAAGTGTTTTAAATATCACCCGAGTTAGCCGAGATATTAGTCCGAGATATTGGCCAAAATCCGAGATTTGAAACAGCAAATCTCACTGTATATCTCCTTTCAAATATATCGTCCGAGATATTGCGATATTGAACGATATATCGACCGAGACGAGATACTGGAATATCATCTGAGACCTTGATTTTTTTTTCGGTTAAAATTTAAATCCATGTCTGAACTAAAACAATAATTAAAAAACTCAAATCTAATCACGATAATCTCATGCTACTTAACATTTTGCACGTTAAATGACCATATCGCATGTTCATATATCTGTTTTACAATGCTTATGATTTTCATATTCGTCTTTTTTTACATACGTATTACCTATGAAATTATGTATTTAATGTTCTACTTATGCTGAACTTTTTAATGTTGTGGATCTTTCTTTTGTTTTATATCCAACAATAATTCATGTTCATGTATCATATGTTGTAAGCACCAATCTATTTGTATTGTGTTATACTTTTATTTTAAGCATATTACGATTAAGATTGTGAATGATCTATAGTAAATTAAGAATAATGAAATGATTTTGCAATTCAAGTTTAAGTTGCTATGTTTATAATAGCATTCATAAAAATCGTTATGTAAGAATATCATTTTTACCATATCATGTACCCAGATATTGTTCTAATATGAACTTTCAGATCCGAGATGGAAATCAGAGACGAACATCCAAGTTAAACTCATCTCATTCGAGATCTCTCCCGATACGAGATCAAGTCTCTAAAATCCCCGAGACGGAATGCGACTGATGTCCGAGATTTAAAACCTTGATTTAAGCAGGCTTTGACATGTTTAGCATGTTTATTACATGTAATCCAGCAAATATCCTTATCATGGTATATGACTACTTTTAGGAGGGAATAATGCTACATGTGATGAAGGTGTGCATTCAACGATTCCACAACAGTGAATGTGCAAAAAGATATAGTGGGGATATGACGGAGATGTAACAGAAACTAAAGGAGGTGCAAAAAACTATTAGTGGAGATAAATGTTCAATTGTCCAAACAAAATTATTATTAGACTTGCACTGGTGTACAAAATAAAATAAGACATCACTTACCCTAATGAAACAAAACTCAAAAATGTCTTGATCCATGCAATCAAACTTCAGGACTAGAAAAAAAAAAGAGGTTATAATCTATATTGAGCACTTCAACCTTGAACTTGGTCAATATTCTATCTTTGTTAATTGGCTTTAAAGATAACTGGGCATATTAAACATTCTACATTAAATTTGCTAAGGCAAATAAATCCTAATTTAATGGACTTGGCGGTAAATATCAAGGTTTTAGGAGGATCTACTATTTAAGAGGGCTAAGCAGTCCAGCATAGCAGTTGAGGTGAGCACTCAGCATTTTAGTCCGCTTTAGTAGGGGCGTTTATTGCATAGTGATGGAACAAAATACATGCCCCTCTTATTTTCTTCCACTGTATTAGTTACCACACTAAAGGCTCGAAACTGTAAATTTATTCCCCAGGGTTTATGCAAAAGATAACGTATCTGGTAAAAGAATGTTCAACTGAACGTAAGAACAATCAACTAAAAATTGATAATGTAAACAAAAATGTTCGTCACTGAGAGCAAATCGAATAGATTAAACGCAAACTGTAATACTCTGGTTTCAAGAATCCATACATCAATAGATCTTAAACATGAGGCAGACTATGGATTTGCAGTTGGAAAACAAGCAAATAGTTGTTCGCTAGATGTTTATTCTGACTGACATCAGCCTGACAACTAGCAGCGTGTTACTCAGACCAAAGATTTGCATGCAAAAGAAAAAGTGGTAAACAAAGGAACACTGAATCTCAGTGGCAGACAGATATGTGCAAACTGCCTCATTACCAATAAAAATAAAAATAAAAATGGATACATGGAGCAACCAATTTCTGACCACCAGTGGCAGACTGGAACTCATTTAGTGTGTCATATACCCAATTGCTCCATACTGAATGTGAATTTGTGAAGTACCAAAAACAGAGCTAAATAAAATTGGGCAAATAGGCTCAAATTTACTCTAGCAAGGCAAGGCCCATAGGATTAGCTGGAACATGGTGAACAACCCCAAAAATGGAGGCTTGGGATTAAAGAAATTAGAAGACATGGAGAAGGACTATGCAATAAAACTGCTGTGGAAATTGTCGCAAAATGATTTCTTGTAGGCAGCACGAATGAAAAGTAGATATTAACCACACCAAAAAATAAAAATAAATAACACATAAATCCCTCTAAGTATAGACATCTCATCTTATACTTGGAAATTGTTAACAAGAACAAGAAACAACTTTTCACAAGGAAAATAGTAAGTGGCAGAGATACAGGTCTCTGGATGGACCCATGGATTAACGAGAAATCACTAGCATGCTGAGGTGGTCTTATACGGCCACCGGAACACATAATTAGAAAGGAAGTAGCATTATAAATGATGGTGGATAGCAACTAAATGCATCTGAGCTACTAGCAACCAGGGGCAACAGAATAAAATAGATTAAAATACAAATGACAGACAGCAAAATGACTGGCAATGATTTGGAAATGGAAAATTCACAATGAAATCTGGTAGGGAAGCAATCAGAGTTGAGAAAAACTATGGTGCAGTCATATTGGAATTCATGTTGTTCTTCAAAAATGCCTGACCGCGTATTTTGGAAAAATAAACAGACTTGTAATAAAGAGAGAATCAATTGCTGGTCAAACATTAATGATCTAAATTGCCTGCTATGCGACTCAGATATTGAATACTCTTCAGATTTATTTTCAAGTTATGGTACACTAAATTTATTTTGGAATAGATAGCAACGGGTCTCAGTACTCGATTAGATAACATGTATGGGTTAGATGAAGTCATGGGGCAAATCACAAATACGTATTAGCATTCAAGCATAATGAAAGACATCATTATGGACATAGTGTTATCTACCAGTCTACCACTACTTGGCATATTTGGCAAGAACGAAACAATAGGGGTTTTCAATCCAAAATTGCTGCCAGCAGAAATTCATCTAAACCTAATTATAATGGACTGCAAAACTCTACTAATTATGTCTAAATTCAACATAATAGAGTCAGATGATTGGTATCTTAATCTTAAATGCCTTGAATCAAACCCCCGTGACGAGAGCCAGTACAACAGCAATTAACATGACTTTCATGCCATCATGAGAAAAAAGAGCAAGCTAGCACGCGAAAGACAAGAAGTGGCACATATCTCTAGTTGAATAGTCAGTTTCAGCTAGATCTAGGGGCTTACTCTCCACATTAATTAGTCAAGTCAGTCAAAGCATTAAATGTTTGATTTAATGGAGCGTTGTTTCAGTGCAGTCTTATTGAGTGTCGAGAATACATGAACCACCCCACCAGACCCAAAAAAGACCCCGGCCATAAGAGTATAATTTGTATTAGTAGGGTACTTGTTTAGGTATATTCCTGTTTGGGATGGTCGTAGCAACAATGTATCCAAACTTTGTCATTTTGTAATTAATAAAATACTGCATTTCCATATTTAAAAAAGAAGCAGTGAATCCCATATGTTCGCTTTTTGAACGATAGCTTATTCATCTATCCTAAACAGACATAAACAGCCAGTGGGTCGTGGTAAAAACAATCTTACCCTAGGAAGTCCACCAATACCCAGGGCCATATCTAAAAAAAATGAACCAGTAGATATGACAGGAACTTCTCTAGCTGCACCTGCACCAGAGCGGCCAAGCCACATTATCGCACCCGTTCCAAATGAAGCAGTGATTTGATCTAGAGCTTGGTGTAGAGCCATATCTTTTTTGGATAACTTCTCATCACCAGACTCGGTTCCATCTGACTTAGACATTTTCTTCCCTAGAAATAGGAAAAAGATAGGAGTTTAAAACTAACATCGGAAATTAATCGGATCATGGATGAAACAAAAGGAATCACAGAAAGGAAAAAAGATAACTATGAAGATATTAACCGCAGACAATGCTACCAACACCACAAAATCATTGGAAAGAAAAACATTTGGGCAAAATCAGTTGCATAAAATGATAACTTAGAAGACTTGGGAAAAATCTGCTACATAAAATGATACCTTAAAGCACATGCATCACATTCTGTGTCATCGAGGAATTGTCAAACTCATAGATTAAGATATTAGTCAACCACAGTTCATTCATTCCACAATTTGATTCAATTAGTTGTCAGTCTTCTCAGTGCACAGAAACAGTTTCTACTACTATAGGGCACAAAATCGGATTATTGTGTATATGACATTTTATTTGTCACTGAATCGCCTCCAATCTGACAATATACCATACAGGTGATATCGACTTACCATTACTCTAACATTTGTCCACTGGATAACATATTCCCAAAAACAATCCAGAAAAATAATTTAGAAAGAACAGTTTCAAAATTTGAGTTTGATTAGAATGTATATGAATCTCCACCTTTAGCGGCGAAGCTGCGTAGTTGTACAACGGAGCTCAGTACCCCTTGTTGATGGATCTGTCATCATAAATACCGTTATAACCACATAATTCAAGGCGAAAATTCAATTTCAAACTTTAAGCTATACAGCGTCATTCCTCAATATCACTATTCAAATCCATACACAAAAGAATGCATCTTTTTCCCAGAAAGCATAAGAAGTTTTTAGTAAAAACACCTCTGGAACTATGATGGCTCGATTCAAACTCAGACTTCTAAGAAGCCTTGCCATGACGCGACGCTGTCTTGACCTTGATTATAATACTGAGCGAATGATTGTGAAATTTGGATACTGAGAGGAACCACGGTGAAAATTGGCGCGACTCCCAGTGGGCTTCGTAGAGTCGAAATATCGAGACGGCATATTTTCAAGCTCGGAACTAGGGTTTTGGGTTTTAAGGGCACAGCTAGTCAAATTTTGGAATGCGGTTCGGCGGGAATGGAAGGCCACATTGGTTGCTGTGGTGTGCGTCTAAATCCTAAAGGTTTGGAGCATACGTCGACAGAGGTGGACTGGACCCAAGTTGAAACGTATTTAGGAACGACCAAAGTTGGAATGAGTTGAAATTCAAGTGCACGTAGCCCTCTTTAAATATTGGGTATTGTATTACTCATAGTGTTATGTAACGATGATCGGAACACAAAGTCTTTCTTCTTCTGCATAGGGCACACGCATATGAGTTGACGCACACATACTTATAACAAAAGAAATCTCTAATGTTACGTGTTTTCCAACTTATATTTGTACTTTATTTCTTCAATTTATTTCATGATGTAAGACTATTTATTCAAACTGACATTCATTTCTTAACAACATGCGAGACAATTATAACAGTTTCTCCCTTGCTCGCATCCTACGAGTAACTTTTGATAGCACAGTCTTGCCTGCATAGCTCAATCCGTAACCTTCGACTCTAATACCACTGTTATGTAACGACGGTCGGAACAAAACTCTCATTCCTTCCAGCACAGGGTGCATGCATATGAGTTGGCATACATATCCTTGTAACAAAAAGAATCTATAATGTTATGTGTCTATCAACTCATACTTGTACTCTACTCCTTCAATTTATTTCATGATGTGAGACTATTTATTCAAACTTTCATTCCTTCCTCAACAACATGTGAGGCAATCCTTACACATAGTTGTTGATAGAACTAAGGAGTTACATATCGAGACTTATTCAGTAATTACGAAGTAGATCATCTGAGAGTTCCTGATGGTTAATATCAGCTAAGTCAAATATGAATTCTGGAAATGATGATATTCTGCAATTCTCTCGACTTGACAATACTATTGAGATTTAGTATGGATACTCCACCTTCATTACAGTTGTATGAGGATAGTTTTTCGGTCAATTGTAGTTAACTCAAAGTCAAAATTTCTAGTTACGGTACTATGATTAATAATAAATATTGTTATTAAACAAATGACATTGTTTGTGGACTAGTTGAGCTGAATGTGGATCATATCTGAATTTTGGCCAAAAACCAAATTTCATAAATCCCAAAGTGATATGCTGTTGACGAAGAAAATGTTTGTAAATAATCATTGCTAAAAGCATCAATTAAATTGTAAATTTGGATTTTATCGATGAAGATATATAAGCGACTAATTCATCCAAATTATTATGACGTGCAGACATTAATATTCGAATTGTTTGATATTAATCACTGATTGAATTTACACCTACAAATTGCGCAATGCGTTGTTGGTTTCTCTGAAACATCACACAATTTAATTATTTTATTAATAATATTGTTAATTAATTAATATATATGAAATATTAATTATTTATTTGTTAATGGATTGGGTGTTAATAGTATTTTCCGAGTGTCATGGTCATATCTAGAATTATATGCATCTTGTGCGGCAATGTTTTTATTAATGTCAAAAACCCGTATTTCGATTATTTTCATGCATATGTAAATATTAGTTATATTATCTATCACATAAATTTATTTTTCACAAAAATTAAAGATTAAAAAAATTCGTAAAATTGACCAAAATATCGGAATTTAATCTCGACTAATTTACCGTCCACGGTACCGAGACCTCGGCCAAAATATGGAAAACAAAATTTTCACCAAAATTTTGCATTTTGTTTTGCTATAACTTCTCTCTAAGATCTCTGCCAAGAATTGAAATAGCTCCTCCTGTTAATTGAGCATCTTGTAGCAAAATATGTAAGAATAAAAGTAATAGTTGTGGTACCCTAGGTTACTCCAAAACTCAAAGACCAATTCAAGCTAAATTTAGGAGTTATCTTAACCAATGTGCATTTAATGACTTCTCCTTTATGTTAATCCGCCTCTTGATAGGGCGATAACCAAATGGATTTAACCAACTAAACATTAAAATTATCAATGCAGGAGGCCCAGAGAGATGAATGTGAAGCTCAAAACTTAAGAACATCCGAGCCATAAAACCAATGTAAAGTAACCATAAGAATAATCAAGCTAGCATCAAACAAGCGTCAAATTGGTATAGATCTAACCTATGAATCACTAACGATTCCTAAATTTTAATGACCTGTATTTCGACGATGAAATATTTAAATAGTTTATTTAGATTTTTTTCAAAGCAAGTCGGTTTTATAGTGGTCGTACTACTGTTTATTAGAAAATGGAAGAGGAAAAAAGAATTCTGCACAGGCAAAGAACTCCAAAACTGGATTGAAGTGCCAGGACACTATATAAACAAAGCAGGAGAGAAGCATGATGCTTCTGCTACTAAAATGGTGAACCACCACCAATACAATAAAAACAGGAGTTAGACAACATATCCAAGCTATTATATAACATAAAAAACCTAGCCCCCCTCCCCTCATTAAAGGAGGATCTACAAGTGGTGTCGAGTGGACCAACAAATGGGTGTAACTGAAAAAGGCCGAGGCTAGACTTAGTACATAACATGGATTAGGAGCACGGAAGATGAAGTTTTTGTCCCAAGTGACTTCATATAACTTAAGCTTATTAATCTCACCAACCTCCCTAGTCGGATAAGCTCAATATTGTCACTAACAATCTGGTACATCAATTTCCCTTGGTCGCTAACATCATCGCTGATAAACTTATGGAACATATCACTAATAGGACAATAACACATACCAGACAAAACATGAACCTAAACCTGATCCCCAGCACACCAGACAATGACCTCTGAAAAAGAGTCGCCGTCGATATCAGTACCCGGTCCTTTACCGCCACTGCTGGAGGAACATAAGGTGAAGCCAAAGAAACAACAGTCACAACAGGATGAGGAGGAGGCAGGGAACAGTCACTGGGAGAGGAAGCTTAGGTACCCACTGAACAACCAAAGACTTAGGAAGTGGAGATTTATCAACGAAGGGTAAAGGGGCCAAAGAAGAATCTTCAGAGCTATCAGGACAAGATGCAACAATATGACCAAACATCTAACATGGCGAACAAATATTCGGTTTCCATCCATATATGACCACCACTTCAGCAACAAATCCATCCGCAATACTAACTTTGATCTTATCTGTAAAGGCTTAGCTGGCGAAATTTCAATAAGAGCCTTAGCATAAAAGAGCTTTTCTCGAGCAATAGTAGTGTTATTAAAGCATTTCAATTTCCCAATATTATTAGCCAACCAATTCAATCCTGTGAGAGACAGCAATACTGAGGGAATTTGAGAGAAATAGGTCCAAACCGGAATCGATAAGACATGACCTCTAGCAGGATCGACAATCGAGCTCCAAGAGTAAAAATAAAAGGTTTATCATGAATAAATATCGAATCCAAACTAAGAATCCTAAGACGCTCATCATGTCTAGATAACTTGAAGAAAAACATGGACATGTCCAGATGCACCGATAGGCCACCTCTTAATTTCAATGCACTAATACATTTCTCTTTCACTATGGAGTAGAGAGGGTTAGAATCCAAAATGAAACCTACTGAGTGATTCTTCCAAAAGTCGGCCTCAGCAATGTAAACTTCAAACGGTGGTTCCATAATTTCATCCTTGCAAACCATCTCAAAATCCTTAGGCTCATAGATGTTAGTAATTAATGGAACCTTCTTGAAAAATGAGACAAAAGAGGGAGCAACACTTTCACTCTGAGCAGCATAGGGTGGCACTTCATGCAAATCAGTCGGATTCAAGCCAACTGAAGTCGTCGCACTTGTTCTACATCCAAGAGTTTCAGTGCAGAGCACAGCTTCGATATTCTCACAACTGAACACATTCATGCTAGCACCATTGTTACCCAAATCACCAACAACATCATGTGTATCCTTAGCATTACAAGCAGAGTCACAAAAACTGTCACACTTTCCAGCATAAGAATTTGTTAAATTGCACTCATATTACAGTTTCCACCTGAAGCACTTTTAGGAACTTGCAAACCTCTTGTTACCAAACAAGCAGAAGAGTCAACCCCTCGAGTGCTTAAATATGAATTGGCTAAAAGAGGGGAAAGGCAATTTTCACCTGAAACTGCTGTGCAGACTAGAACTGGCGATGGCAAACTTTCAGCCATCACAACAAGTTCCTTGAATGGAGAAGTAACAATAGGGAGAGTGGACTTCAACATCGACACCATCGAAGAATCGGAGCTCTGACCAGGGACAGGTTGAGCAGCCGTAGAGATTAGGATCGACAAAGTAGGGCCAACAAAGGGATCTCCATTCAAAGGCGATTGCACTAGAACGCTCATAATAGTTGTTGAATTGAAGGGGCAACCTGAGCATGTCGAAGAAGAGTCACCTGGATCTAGATATGAGTTCAAAAAGTAGGTTTAAAATGCCTTTTCTTTGGCATAGATGAGGGGCAGGGGGAATAAGAGATGGATGGCGGTGATGTGAAAGACTCAGAGGAAATGAAGCGAAGAAAAATCGCTAGAGCCCGAAGAGACAACAAATCCTATCGGCATGCTTTAAATGTACTTAAATCATTTTATTTAAATATTAATCCTTAATTAATCAACAATGCCAACATGTGACCTTTCACATATAATCGAATCAGGACTTGGAACTACTTCTCTTGAGTTCGGATGATTCGTTACATAAAAAATAGTATAAAGATTGCTATATTTCGAGATCAGACATTTTAATAGTCAAAAACGGATCGAAACACGTGAAAATTATCCTTTTGAAATGAAGTCTCGAAATACGATAGAACTTATACCATTTGAACCATAACGGTGAGCTAATGCACAAAGTCAAGTTTTATGTCAATCAAACGCACCGTTTTATCATGCAAGTTTTGAACACGTGACCCTTTTAGTTGATAATTTGAATAACACAAATATATTAATAATTTAAATTTCCCATAACTACAGCACTGCTCAGACTTGAACTGTTATCCCTCTTCCTCATTTTCAAATTTTTTGTTACATGCCCACTCCTCTTCATAATTGAAAAATTCATGACTCATAAAAAACTTAACAAAAAAATATTTCTCCACTTGCAACGAACTTGTATCGACATTCTCTTCAAATTTATATCCATTTCGCCGAGTCCGGTGATGATCCCTTGGATGGTCGTGTATGAATGGCGGCCTAGGGTTGAAATTTGCTAGAGATTAGAGTAACGATTCAAGAAACGGAAGCCATGATTGAACTTTCTTTGCCAGTAGCATCTCAACACCAAAATTAGTTAAAGACGATGGAGAGAAGCAAAACACGCATCTAAGAGAAGGTAACTAGATGCATGCGATAGGGTGAGGATCGATTTGGCTATGTAGCGTGGTTTTGGTCAAGTTCAGGTGTGTTGTGAAGCTTATGCATAGTGGAGTTCGTTGCAATCGATGCTTGTTGATTTGGTTGAGTTACTAGGGAGAAAAGGTAAGAGAGAGTATTGAAACAAGTGGTTTTGTGTATGTGATATGCATAGCAAGGAAATACAATTGGGAAAAAAGAGTTTAGGCAAGGTAATTAACTTGTTAATGATCCTTTGTTTAGTCGTTAATCGTTTAGCTATCGTTAAACTTATATATATCATATCTTTTGCATATGAAGTTCGTTTGAATGTCATTTCATGTGCTAGACTCGTGTTGGCGAGCTCTATGCTTTGGAGTAGCTATGAGCCGATTTGGCTAAGGCGGAAATTTTGTCTCTTAGTATAATTGTTAATATAGTATAAATTGACGTTTTTGAACGATTCTAATTTTAAAAAAAGGAATCTATAGGAAAGTTAAATCAACATGTTGATTTATAAAAAATTAAAATAGAATTTTAAGTAGGGATGTCAATAGGTCGGGTTCGGGTCGGATCAAGTCGGGTTCGGGTTGATTTATAAATGGGTCAAGTCAACCCGTTTATTAAACATGTCATTTTTTCCTACCTTAACCCGACCCGACCCGTGTAACCCGTTTAGCTAAACGAGTCATGTCGGGTCGTGTTGGGTCGGGTTTACCATTTAGACACATTGGCAAATATTGCTCACTAATATGAACTGCAAAAGCACCAAATCACTAAAAGAAAACATTATTACATAATCACCCACATGTAGCAAGTTATAAAATCACCAACAGGAAACAAGTTACAAAATCACCAAAAGGCAACGCGTATATATAGCATGAAACCACCATATCCAAAAATCATTCTCTATGCATAAGAACACATGAGCATACTATATACATAACATACTAACAATGTGGAAGAGATGAAGTTGTTATAAGTAAAATATAACTAACAGTATACAAGAATAAATGAGTAAAATGTAACAGCTTACACAAGAATATATGAGCATAATGATTACTACATACATAAAAGACTAACACTAACAATATATAAAAGACTAACAGTATAAAAGAGATACGACATATAATTGGGTTTGGCGGGTCAATCCTAAACCCACCCGTTTATAAACGGATCAAATTCAGATTGATCGAAAAATGACCCGCCAACTAAACGGGTCGGGTTAACCTGCTAATTTTCGTGATGGTTTTGGGTTAGGTTTTGGGTCGTGTAGGAAATTGATAGCCTTAATTTTAAATAGCTTTAATTAAATATCACATTTTACAAATATACGCTTTTTTACGTGTTATATGATGATATTGCTAAATTTAGGCTATTTTGACATTTATCTCAGATACTATTTCGGATAGGTTTTATGTATTTTATTAATGCTATTATCGATGCTTATATATTATTTTTTATAATTAAAGAATTTTTGGTTTTTGCTTATTTTAATTAAAATGTTGTTCAAAGGCAACTTAAAATTAGAAAATTTTGTTTGATAGAATTTAGGGCATTGTAACCGAATGAACACATGATAAGGGCTCTAACGATGTGGTGGAGTATAGTGCATGTCGATTAAATGCATAAAATATTGGCAAACTCGAATAAGTTGAACATATTAATGAAGGAGCTTCGCAGTGCGTAGGCTGACTTAAAGATGGAGCGACATTAGAACTTGGCAACTAATCTGGAGACAGAGGATGGATTTTGTGACCAACTTGGATTCCATGATGAGTGTCGGACATATTCACTTAAATTGTATTTAACCAGTCTTGGTTGAATATATGATCAGAGTGGTCTTTATCAGCTACTATGAAGTGACTGATATCAACTACTATTTTTGATAGCCATTTTGTTCAACTTAACATTGATGATAGTGCAATTTCAAGAAGCAGTATATGATTGTTCGCTCGACACTGGTTTTGACGTGATGTTTCTTCGGTGGTAAGTGGTTTTGGCGCCGAGGCGATGTGATGCTTGGACGATGGTTATTTCATAACCAGTAACAGTGGCTTCAACGATAGGTTGACAAATTCAGCTAGGCATAGTGAGTTACAAAGGGTTGGTATAAATACATAAAGGGTGTTTATAACAACCCAGATTTTCAGTCATTTGAATTTGAATATTTAAATCTACTTTAAATATTATATTAGAAATATTTATGGATTATTAATATAGAATTAGTTAATAAAACGATGATTGAACGTTAATATTTATAATAATAATAATAATAATAAAACGAGCTCATAACGTCGCGGTAGTTCGTAATATTGAGTTTTGAATTTCAACTGAATATACATGATCCGTTTTAAGTTGTAATTCTGTAAAACAAGAACCGTTTGAATCTAGTTGATTATAATTTTCTAACGAAAGAGAAAAATTATCTTATAATTTATAAGTTAGGTCAAATTCAAAAATTCAAATAGTCGCTATGAAATCGTTTATAAATTATAACGTTTATTTAATATAATTTAAAAGGAATTTTAATAGAATTTGAATATCGTTTAACCCGAAATTTTAGATGTTGAGTATAATTTCATGATGGTTGAATTTGAAGTGATATGTTATTCCATTCGGGTATATATTATAATAATAATTTGTTACTGTTAAATTTAATGGTTTCAGAATTTATTTAATATTTAATCGCTATTATATAAGCCTTAGGAATAGTCGGTTTTCAAACGACCTCCATTTCCGCCAAAACAAGTTTTATTGGAATACATATAGCTAATTATTGCCAGATTTCCAGTTTGGAGCCAATTGGAGTTGTTTTGTCAGTGTGCAATATTTTAAACGTGAATCGGTGAATATATTGAAATTAAAATAACATTGTTGTGCAACCGGAGTTGGAATTCAACGAAATTAATTTCACTGGATATGGAACGCGAAGACATAGTAGTGTGTCTATTTGCGTTATTTTTGGAGTTTGTGTGTGGCCATAGAGAATTAAAACGTCCATCCAAGTAATTAATGTGTATATTTTATATTTATTTATTTAAGCTAATAAACCTTCTCAAGTTCCCATTGTTCTTTTATTTTTCTTGCGTGCCAAACTATTATATTTGTCGTGATTGCCAATATACCCTAAAACCATGACAAGCAAGTATTATTTTGGAATACACCACCTAATGCAACAGCTACTCTACGTATTATTGCAACCTACCTATCCACTTTTCTTCATTCGTAAGCAACAAATTAAGGATACACATGCCTTATTTAAATCATACGTAGACTTAGAATATCCTACACACATGCCATATTGGGAACTTGGCAACCTATTTTGTACCGGTCTGTCCAAGCCTATCTAATATCACATACATAAAACTGCAACACATCTCTAGGTTGGAACCTACCTACAAAATACAATCACATAAGCTATTTGATAATACTTCACGGTACCACAAACAAGACCTATATTATTTAAATCATTTAATTTTCACTTGGTTGCTAAGTATTCTTGGCTACCAAGAATTCGTGGCCACCAAGTATTCTATACCATACATATATATATATATATATCACGCAAAGTAGTAGTGATATTTTCTTCATCCTGGCAATGCATTTCCTCCTCTCCCATGCTTCTTTTCTTTCTTCCTTTCAATGCATGAAATAATTTGTTGAGACAACAATAAAACCGAGCCTCCATTCATAAAAAATATCAAAAGACATTCAACCTCCATGTTATAACCGTTGCTTTCAACAACAAGCCGACCTCGTTCATGGGTTCAGATTCGAGAAATATATACATATAGCAGAAAAAACGCAACAGGGTGGGAAATAAAAATGGGATAAGTGTATGGGTTTTGTTTGCGATGAAGGGAACAGTAGAATGGGGTTCGTTTCTTATTTGTTTGGCGTGGTTTGTGTGATAGTGTATGGAAAGAAAGGTCGGCGCGCTCTGTTTTGAAGTGTTCAGGAAGCGGGTTGAGGGCTGGTCTGGAAACTGGAGTAGTTTGTGGAGGTCGGCCATGGGTTCAGCAGCAAGGTTCAGATCAAGTTGGAGGGAGGTTGGCGGAACTAAGATGGTCGGTGGAAGTGTGCGAAGCAGAGGACATGCAGTTTTGAAGCAGAAAGTAGCGAAGAGATGATGAATAGTAGAACTGGGTAAAAAAAAATTGAAGTGGGGATGTTGAAGTTGTGTAGGGTATAGGCGATAGTCGGGTCAGTGGTGCAGTGGCTCGCGAGAAGGTGAAATGAGTTGGTGTGAGTCGCGGCTTCGAATGGCAGTAAAGAAGGAAGATTTACAGTAACAACACTTATGCATAATCGTTTTTAAATAGTGCCTAACCTTGACTAATTTAATAATGTAACGTGTGTCTAATCCCCATCCTTGAGTAGCAGTATATATATGTATATATAAAGTGATAATGTTAAGGTTTTAACGTGACTCAAGAAATTTTAAATTGTGCCAAATTAAGTTTCAATTGTGCCTAACCTTAAGAAAACGTGGAATGATGTATATTTTACAAAGTGACTAATTGGGTTTTGGTTAAACATAATTATAGATTTAGAAAATAAATTATTATCAAGTTTCTAATAATATTAAATTAAATGATTAGTAACATTTAATAATTTATAACTGTGTTGTACAGTAGCATAATTGGATGAACAAGTGGCGTTGGGTCTTTATCGGCATGAACGACATTACGGAGCTGGTTTGGACAGAGTTGGACGCAGCCGGAAGTTTTAATTAAATTAAACAATTTGTTTAATTTAATTAAAACAAAACCGTGTTCACGACAAATGGAAACCCAATGTAAGTTCAACTCACTCAGTTGTCCCACTTATATTTTATATAAACGGGTTTAATGTTTTTATGTTACGTTTGCTAATTGTTGGATGATTTGATGATTGTTTGAATATATGTTGAATGTCTTTATATAACTGATTTAAATTAAACGTTCATTTAATTTAATCGAACCCAATCGTTAGTTTTAACGATTATTTCCAAATTAGGTAACTTACCTTGTTGGTTACGTTTATAGTAATATAAATGTATAAATTTTAATTGGATGCTTGAATTGTTGTTATTAGTTGACCGTTATCAATTGAATTAATTATTCATGTTTATTTCAGTAGATAATATATTATCATATTGAATGGATTATTTTATTGAATTAACCTATTTGGATGTAGGGGGAAAAATAGGTCGGAGGGATCCAACTGGATTCCTCAAATTTATTGTATATTTTCATATTACAATTATATGAACTATTTAACCCATATGATTGGATGATTGACTTGATCACTGATCGTTGAATCTAAATTCAACGATTGTTTTGTTATTTACCAATAGGCAGTATTGGTTGAGTAATTGGCAGCATATGGCCTATAAATCAATCGTTTTATAATTGTTGATTACAATCAGGTAAATCGAGAAAGATGAAGTTATAAAATTTATTTTATAATTAAAGATGGATTTTGAAATCTACTAATTTAAATAAAAGTTTATAAAAGGAAATATATATTTATTATTTTTATTTACGTTTATAAGTAATTATTAAATGTTTTATAAAGAAAATTCAGATGTTAATAAGATGCTAAAATGAAATTTAATATTTATTCCAGTTAATGATTGAAGTAAATTATTATTTTAACTAATAATAATTTAAGAGATTACTTTAATTTTGAAATTCATTTAAAAAGTAATCGAAATTGAAATGAAATCTAATTGAATTATGAAAGGAGTTTATGAACAGATTTTTATAATAAAACCAGAATGTTTATAATAAAGTTATAGAAGGGATTTCAAAGCAAATATGATAACTTAAACTAAATGTTTACTTAATATTTGAATTAAATAAAAGCAAATTGAGACAAAAAAGGGTTTATATTAAAACAAAGTTATATAAGCGAGGTTTATAAAAAGAGATGAAGTGTTAAAGCGTTAATTTTAAATTAACATTACTTATTAAAGAAATTAAGAGAAATGAATGGTCGAAATAAGATTTTCAAAGCGGGAAATAGTTGAATGGATTTGGAAAAGGGATAGTTAAAAGCGAATTTGGTAAATGAGTGAGTAATAGGGTTTTGGAACAAAAATCCGAATTATAAAGCAAACTGTTTAAAGTAGTAGAAGAAAAAAGTGATGTTTAGTTAGCAATTGCTTAATCAATGAATTAAGGAATAATGGTTATATACGAGAGGGAGATTTTCCAAAGTAAGATGGTTTTATAAAACCATATTTTAAATAGAATAGTTAAATGGTATTTGTTTTGATATTAAAATGAAATATTGATTTTTGAATTACTACTCATATCTATCTTAAGATAAGAACGTTGTTGATCAAGATCTGAGAGGTAATTAAAATATCCCAACTTGAATGACTTCAGGATAATCTGAGGATGGTATTAGTTCGTAATGGTAAAGAGGTTAGTAATTATTTATTATTTCCATTAGAGAAATAATAATGCAACAATATTGGTTAAATTTTGAAGAATTTATAATGATGTTCTAAAGTAAAGGAAAATAAAAGGAGATTGCGAGAAAATATAACGATATTTTTGAGTTAAAAGGAAATGTAAAGTTGAGTATTGAAATAGATTTATTCTATAAGAATAAGCATCGGTTATTATTTTCAAGTAATGAAACAAAAGGGATTTCGAACGTTGTTTTACAAGGGATAAGTTGAATAAATTTTCCCATTAGATAATGAAGAATGATTTAGAAAATATTTTGGAAAGAAAGTTATATGAAAATTGAATATGGTTATAAGATAATTTTTTAGTATTATAATGAAATGGTTTTGAGAATATTAGTGTATTAAAATAAGAAGTAAATTAAATATGTATTTTAAAATATTGAAAGATTTAGAAGTTTTAATTAACCATTCGTTAATTATTTTTAATTAAAGGGGCCAAGTGATGATGAACACTAAACCAGTGAACTCATTTAATTTTCATGGTTGAATAATTGTTTATTTCGATAGTTAAATAACCGACTATCAAAATATGGCCTAATGCGTTATTGGTACGGAAATACCGGGATCAAATTCATATGCGAAAACCATTCTGAACTAGTAAATACGTAAAGATATTGATTGAAAATGGAGCAACCGAAGACTGTGGATCTTCATAAAACAGAAGGGTTACTTAAAATCTCTGGTTAGTTCCCAAAGATAACCATGGTTCTGCCGTGGTTGAAATCTACGGATTGCAAGGACTACTCGCTACTGATCTATAGGGTGATTCCTAGGATGTGGTAGGAGGGCGCCATCGGTTCATCCTATTCCTGGATGACTTATATAGACGAGTGTTTGACAGAGTATTTCCAAAGGATCACATACATTGATTTCTATAGGCATACTCTGTTGGTGGCAGAGGAATTCATTCTTACTGCTTAGACATGCAGAGTATTTTTGTCGACATCAATCAGTGATTTGATGGATCTGACAATGTGGCATTCAAAGCAAATGGTGGCCAGATGTTCTAAAAGATTATAACCTCAAGCCTCATAAACCAGGAAATGACATAAAATCAGGTAGGTAGCATGGTATGTGGGTAGCACCCATTAAAAGGGTATATCATTACTTGATCTGGAGAAATCAAATGCCTACGGTTGTTCCTTTATTTTTGTACGCTATCAGTTCGGTTGGCCGTCCCCCAAGCGTGGTAATGATATATTCGGTACTTTCAAGCGAAGTGAGGGGCCGACCATGTTTAGCCCTGTTGCAAGATGTTCTTGTTGAACCCCAATGTATTAATCTCCGAAGGTACATTGTCGGCAGGTGGTCCCATCCTTGCCAAGAAATCCATTTTCCAATAAGAGCCCACGGTTTTGTCTGTATACTATATATGTAGAGCGTGAGATGCAAGCATTCTGCTAGATGGTTATTTATTTGTATTTAAACATTATTATAATATTAGAAAAGATATGATTTCAAAATGTTTTGGATTATCGTAATGTAAAAACCATCCGTATTTATGTGTGGATTGGTCTTACGATTATCCTTTTCTTTCAAAAGGAAACTTTGACTTTAAAATCAAGTTAGATGATGCCTATAAACTTAGTGAGTTTTCTCATGCTGGTTCACCAGACTGATCCTAGCATTTGAAATGCTCGGGTCAGACCGAGTTTTACAGGTTCAGGTTATCAGATGCTATGAAGAGAAGAGTTGGAAGAGTTCAGACATATGATATTATATAGTTATTATTTCGATGTGTGATTGTATGTGAGGATAGGTTGTTATAACTTCCCAGGTGTGTTGATGTACTCTGATGATTGTAAGCTTTATTTCAAGCTCTCAATAAAGATTTATTTCTATATTATATTTTGTTCCGCTGCGATGTGAGACTCTGTGTTGTGTTGGTTCTTCTTCTTCTTCTTCTATTTTAATATTTCTTTCTTTCTTTTCTTCCCCTCTAATTTCTTTTAATTAACTATCTGGTGTTTTCGATACTTGAGTTTTGGCAAGTAATACGGTCCCAATTCCATAACATGGGTAGACCTAACTCAATAGGTAAATTCCCATGGGGTAGACCTAACTCAATAGGTAAATTCCCACTTATGCTTATTCATTTTATGTATTGGGATTATGTACTTTTATTTATCAGGATGGATATTTTGTACTTGACTCTTATTATGGTTTTGTGATGTAACCAAACATGTTTTACTTTCCGCTGCAATGAAATGATGTTTTGAAATTTTCAAGTATTACTTATATCTGTCTTGTTGTAATTTTTCTGTTCTATATTCACTTAAAATACTCCACCGATGTTATGGCATTCCCTTAGAGAGTGACCATAGCGGGTGTGGGGTGTTACACGTGGTATGGGTTCATGTATTATTGTCGAAATTCGAGCGTCGAATTCCTACCGGGTCATTACATGGCTAAGTGGGTTGCACCCAATTAGGGTATATTGTCACCATCTAGAGAATATTCATATTTGTTACTTCTTTTCATTTCTGTATCTCCCGGGGATGGTTATGTTGGTATACCAACTATAAGGTGACAATATATTCGGAACATTCAAGCAACATGAATGGCCGGTCATGTGTGGCTGAGTTGCAAGACGTTTTTGTTGAACTCCAGTGTATCCCCTCTAGAGTACACTGATCGGAAGGTGGTTCCATACCTTGTCATAGTTGGAAATCCATTACCTAATAAGCGCCCTCGGTTTTTTATTGTACATTATATATGTGAAGCGTGAGATGCAAGCGTTCTGCTAGATTGTTATTTATTTGTATTACACTATTATAATATCAGAATTATATTGTTTTTAAAAGAATGTTTTGGGTTATTGTAAGGTAAAAACCATCCGTGTTTATGTGTGGATCGGTCTTACGATTATCATTTTTTTGAAAGGGATTTTGAAAAGTTAAATCGAAATGATTGGAGTTTACTCACACCAGTCTCATGACTGACCCAAAGATTATTTTGTTTTGTTTTACCCTAAACTCTTGGGTGCCCAAATTTGTACGGGCAGTCAAGTAGTCGGGATTTTACAGATATTCCTGGAAGAGCTTGGAGCAGGAGGCTTCAACATTAGTTACATATAGAGTTTATTTCCGCTGTGATGTTATGAGTTGTACTCTGAAATGGTATGTATACAGATATAAGTTTGTATTTTAATAGTTATGTTATATAATATATTTTATTCGTTCCGCTATGAGATTCGTAGTTATTCTGATCCTGTTTTGGTATGATTCTTCTTCTTCTTCTATTCTAACTTTCTTTCTATTCCTCACCCTCTAACTTATTTCTATTAATGCTTGAATAATCGACATGGTGTTTATGTTGATTTTCAGGGTTGAAAATCCCAGTTCGTAACATAATACCTGTGATCCATACTATGGTACACTTTTTATCTAGAAGAAACGACACACCCAAAACCTTGCTGATCTTTTCCTATTTTGGCCATTTCTGGCGTGTAAGGGTTGATGAAGTCTCATTAAACAAAGCTACGCTTTACGATAAAGCCATGCTTTGATCATCTATAGCTCAATCAGTTTGTATGCCACATTATCATTTCATAATGTATAATTGATAATTACAAACCATATCACCTTTGAGCTCGTACGTCTCACAGAAGGGTGTTAAGCTAAGAGAACATATTCTCTGCCACCAACTGAAATATGTTTAGTAAAGATCAACCAATACATAACAAAATACAAAGTCAAATACACATCCATAAAAGTTTGTCCTGGAACTGAACGAAACTAAAGGAGCTTTATTCCTTGTCTAATAAAGGAGAGAAGCCCTTGCAAATCTGAAACTCTCCAAGTACGCCGGGACCCGTTCTATAAACAACCTCATTATGGGATGCCTCCCAACGTAAACATCATCAAGCAGCCTCTTCGATGTGAAGAGCTCTGGTCTTATACCATCATCTTCAATTATTTTCTTTATAACATCGCATTATTATTCGGAACTCAATTCCAGTCTTTCCGAGTAATAAGCGCAATTTTAAAGCCATATGTAAATATAGGATTGGTTAAGTCTCTTTCCGCTTGAATAAAATTTCCATTAACTTGGTAAAATTTTAATCGTTAACAAAATCATTTTAATAAAACTTTAACAAAGACTTATTAAGTCTTAACCAAGATTCATTTTTAACTTAACAATATTCCCATTAATCTTAATCCAAGATTAAACCTTTTAACTTTCCCGTTCAAATCACATTCTTAAGAATAATCCCAAATAAATCTTAATTGATATATTGTGACGGCCCGCCCCGTACCAACCGACATTTACTCCAAAGGTGCGCTGCACACATGTCCAGTTAGTACGGAACGGGTCGCCAAAAGAAAAGGGAAGAAGGAAATGAACGTACAAAGAACCTGTAGAATGTCTCACAGCGCATAGAACAAAATATAATAATAACATACTTGACATAAAACAGGAGAGACAGTGCATAAGCTGAAAATCAGAACTAAACATCATAGCAGCGGAAATCCAAAATACAGCTTATTACAACTTTCAAACTGTCTCAAAACAAAAGCAACATAAATGAGGTACACTACTAATGCCCAAGTAGTGACCATCAACGACACAGGGAGAATGTGTATATATATAATACGTGGAAGCCTCCTGCCCGCCTCCGAATCAGCTACTCGCACATCACCAGCTAACATGTCTCTAGTCTGCTCGTGTGAGCACCCAGAGTAATAAGAGGAGACATAAAACTCTGGGTCAGACATAAAGCCTGGTATGAGCGATAAGCATCTAAAGTGAACAATAACAGGTAGACTAAAACATACCTGAATCTGGACCTGCAACCAAAGAGTTAGCACTACATACTGTACAACACTCTAAGGTATCCTATCAATCAATATAAAGATACGGAGGTGGGGAAGGTGTGCATGGCATAATGATGGAAAACAATCAAACATAGCATCCATCCTCACATCTCTCACTCAGTGCGTAAAGCATACGATATTCACCACTTCGATCACCCAACATTCCTTGCTACGATCACTTTGCCCCATGAAGTCATAAATGGCTTCACTGCACTGATAACGTAGCCACTAATTCCTCGCTATGTCCACTTGCCCCATGGAGTTATTCACCCCATCTGCGCTGGCTCATAGCCTTACTAATCCTTACTATGTCCACTTGCCCCATGGAGTTATTCACCCCATCTGCGCTGGCTCATAGTCTTACTACGCATCACCTTGCCCCTCAGGTCATAATGACCCTACTGCACTGATAACGTAGTCTTGCTACCATCACTTTGCCCCTCAGGTCATAATGACCCTACTGCACTGATAAGTAGCCCATCATTCATTCTTAGTGGTGAATCGAAGTTATGAACATCGACAACTCCTTAGCACACGTCCCGCAGCAAAGTCCAACCATGAAGTGAATTCATTGGTTCCCAACTGGTTCCGGGACCCTGAGCTCTAACTTCCATTTGGACTACCTTTGCATCTCGGGTTATTGATCATCACCAGATCGGATCGGATCGTGGCCTTCAGATCGGATCGGTTCGGAGCCCAGCTTTCCTCGTCTGCACGGATCGGATCAAGTTACGCCATCAGCTCGTGGTCACCCATTCGGATCGGGTCGTGGCCACCCATTCGGATCGGGTCGGGGTTCCTCCTTCAAGTCAGTTCGTGCTTCCCCAACTGGTCGAGTCGGGTCGGGTGCGCCTTCCCAGGTAGTCAACCCGTGAACTTCTGAAGTGAATCGGTTCGTGCTCCTCCCTTCGGATCGTTGCGCCTCATCCAATCTGGATCGGATCGTGGAGAGGATTCGCGATCGGGGGTGGACATGCGGATCGCTGTCTTCGGATCGGATCGTGGTATATACCCACGATCGGTTCGGGTCGGGGAGTCCGATCCGATCCCACTTGCAACTTCCTGCAGTCCCTCCAGCGAGCAGCTTACGCCATTCGACGGCGTTTTCGACGATTCTAACTATTGAAATCAATCACAAAGCATTTCATACAGTCATAGCAGCATGCATAATCAACCACAAAAAAAACAACAACAATTTGATAGATTTAAAATGGATCAAACATACCCAAAATCCCATATTTCCCCTTAAGCATGTTTAGGTGAAACTAATGATAGGATTATCAAAACTTAACCAAATTAACCCAAATTCATATCAGAGGTCTAAAACATCATTACGAATTTTATGAACATTTTTCCAGAATTTTATCATGTTTAAATTCGCTAATTAACACTAATCACTCCTAATTAGCCATAATTAGTGCAAAACTAAGCAAATCACTCACCTTAGCCACAAAATAAACTAAGATCTGAAATGATTCTCTGTTTTGATGCGAATTTCAATACCAAACAGCAGCTCCTTTGTTGATTTGGTGAAGATCCTTCTTGATTAGGGGTTGCTAAGCTAAATCCTTGCCAAAAAGGTGATTTGGAGGTGATTTAGAGGTTGGAGGCCATTTTTAGGGATCCTTGGTGATAAGTGGAGGCTAGAAAACTGAAATGGAATGATTCTCCATCTCATTTCAGCCCTCCCATAACCCTAATCCCGAAATGGGTTATGGGCCTACTCACTAATCACCCGATTTGGCCCGGTTAAGCAGTTTTTCACCCTCCAAACCTTGTTTCAGCCATATCTCCCAAACGGTAAGTCCGTTTGGCTAATGTGACCACTCTACGGAAAGAGAAACCATCAAACGAATCAAATGGAAGTGGTTTCAGGTCAAAATTCCTTTCCAATCAAAAGTTATGGCCAAAACAGTACCGACTAGGGGCAAAATGGTCATTTAAAAATCGACAAAAATCATGAACATGGGAAATGACTCTAATAGACGTTTCCCAAAGTTACATGACCATACGACTTCACATGGGAAAGAATTAAATATTCTACAATCCTATGATGTGTAGAATACGGGTCATTACACTCTCCCCCCCTTAAGAAATTTCGCCCCCGAAATTCCCTAATCAAAACACACACAAGGGTCCCGCATGCCTATCAATCATAAAACAACCATCAAACATGCAAAACAAGTCTATCCTAGCATGCGGAATAACTAAATCGCAAAGTAAATCTTACCAAGCAAAGAGTTCTGGATATGCCTTCCTGATGCTTTCTTCTGTCTCCCAGGTACAATCATTCTCGTCCTCGCCCCCACTGAACCTTGACTAGCTTCACCGACTTCCTTCGAAGTTGCTTTGTATCATGCCCCACAATACGAATCGGCTTGCGGTTCCCAACCGCCTCGGGTTCTACTTCGAAGTCCTCCAACTGATCAGGTGAAATAGTCATATCTGAGTCGTGAACGAACTTCCTTAGTTGGGAAACATGAAATACATTGTGAACTCCCGCCATTTTCTCTGGTAAGCCAACTCTATATGCCAAATTCCCGACTAATTCAAGAACAGGGAATGGGCCAACAAATCTTGGTGCCAATTTTCCTCTCCTGCCAAATCGAATCACGCTCTTCAACGGAGAGATCTTGACAAACACCAAGTCATCAACGGAGAATTTCAAGTCTCTTCTCCTCTTATCAGCATACCTCTTCTGCCTATCTTGGGCAGCTTTCATTCGTTGCTGAATGATCTTGATCTTGTCCGACGTTTCTCTCACCACATCTGGTCCAAGCACAAACTTCTCGCCAGTCTCTATCCAACATGATGGTGAGTTGCACGGTCTTCCGTACAAAGCTTTATATGGAGCCATACCGATACTGGATTGGTAGCTATTATTATATGCAAACTCTACTAGATGCAAATGGTCATCCCATGACCCACCAAAATCCAACATACACGCTCTCAAGAGATCTTCCAATATACGATTCACCCTCTCCGTCTGACCGTTGGTCTGAGGATGATATGCGGTACTGAGATGTAATCCTGACCCTAGAGCCTCTTGTAAGCTCTTCCAAAACCCACTAGTGAACAACGGGTCTCGGTCACTCACTATGCTTTTGGGTACTCCATGAAATCTCACTACCCACTTCATATACAATTCTGCCAACTTGGCTGCCGTCCTGGTCGATTTGACTGGTATAAATCTTGCGCTTTTAGTCAATCGATCCACAATTACCCAAATACTATCATATCCCGATCTAGTCCTTGGTAAGCCATCGATGAAATCCATCGAAACTTGCTCCCATTTCCATTCGGGAATTTCTAATGGTTGCAACAACCCACTAGGCTTCCTTTGCTCGGCTTTAACTAGCTGACAATTCATGCATTTGGATATAAACTTCCCAACGTCTCTTTTCATTCCTTCCCAGTAGTAAGTCTGTCTCATGTCTCGATACATCTTATTACCACCGGGGTGTATAGTCAGTTTTGAGTGATGACATTCTCTAAGCACTTCATCTCTCAAACCATTCACGTTGGGCACAACTAGTCTTCCATTCTTCTGAAGCCATCCATCCTGATCAAGCCCATACACATTCATCTCCTCATCGATACCCATCTCTAACTTGGAGATGATTTCCAATAGATTAGGATCGTCCCTCTGGCTGGAACCAATCCGCTCTATCAAAGTAGGTCTGATCGTCAAACTAGCTAGCATAACTGGATCCAACTCGCACTTTGGTCTGAAATCAAACCCCGCGATATACTCCAGTTGCTTCCATTCAAGAAACATCGCCCCTAAGCTGGCATGTCTCCTACTCAAGGCATCAGCTACCGCGTTACCCTTTCCAGGTGTATACGCGATATGAAAATCATACGAAGCCAAGAACTCTAACCATCTCTGCTGACGGAGATTCAGATCTTTCTGAGAGAAGAGATACTTTAACGATTTATGATCGGTAAACAGCTCAAATCTTTCTCCCAAGAGGTAATGTCTCCACATCTTCGGCGCAAATACAATCGCTGCCAATTCCAAATCATGGGTAGGATACTTCTTCTCATGCGGCTTTAGCTGTCGACTAGCATAAGCCACAACCCTACCTCCTTGCATCAATACTGCACCTAATCCGGTACCACAAGCATCCGTGTATACCGTCATCTCTTCGTTCCCTTTAGGAATGACTAACACCGGCGCACGCGTCAACTTCTCCTTTAGACTCTTGAAGGCATCCTCACACACTCCGTCCCAGACGAAGGACTGATTCTTCTTAGTCAACTGAGTCAACGGTGCTGCTATCTTGGAGAAGTCCTGGATAAACTTACGATAATATCCAGCTAATCCCAAGAAACTTCTTACATCTGTAGCATTCTTGGGCGTAGGCCAATCCTGTACCGTAGCCACCTTCGCAGGGTCCACGGCAATACCACTCTCGGAAACAACATGACCCAAGAATCTTACTTCCCTTCTCCAAAAATGACACTTAGAGAATTTCGCTTTCAATTGGTGTTTCCTCAACACCTCCATCACTATCCTCAAGTGTCCCTTGTGTTCCTCCTCTGTCCTTGAGTAAACAAGGATATCATCCACGAAAACAAGAACAAACTTATTCAACTGATCTCTGAATACTCGATTCATAAGATCCACAAAGTAGGCTGGTGCATTGGTCAACCCAAATGGCATGACCAACCACTCATAAAATCCAGACGGCGTCCTAAATGCCGTTTTCGGAACACTCTCATCTGCTACTCGAAGCTGATGAAATCCTGTCGCGAGGTCCAACTGGGAGAACACCCTTGCTCCTTCCAGCTGATCAAACAAATCATCTATCCGCGGTAGAGGATACTTATTCTTCCTCGTCACCTTATTCAACTCGCGATAGTCCACACACAACCGAAGGGAACCATCTGCCTTAGTGGCAAATACAACTGGTGCTCCCCACTCGGAGACACTCCTTCTAATCAATCCCTTCCTCAAAAGATTGCTGACTTGCACCCCAAGCTCTCGCTGCTCCTTTGGTGCCATACGACGAAGTGGCATCACTATAGGTCTGGCATCTTTCACTAAATCAATACGGAACTCAATCTCTCGGTGTGGTGGAAGCCCGGTCACCTCCTCGAAGACGTCCGGATACTGGCCAACCACGGGCACATCTGACAACTCATCCTGCGGGATGTCGAGGGAATTTACAAAACTAGCCATAACCCCATCACTAGGTAGACTACCAAACACTACCCTCCGCCCATCATCCGCCCTCACTGTCACCAAAAAGCCCTCACAGTCTACCACCACCCCGTATCTTTGGAGCCAATCGACTCCCAATATAATGCCATACCCAGTAAAGCCCAAAACAAAGCAATCACATACAAACATACATCCATGACTCGATAAGACCAAATTCCTGCAAATCATACTAAGGCTAGTCGAACCACCAATCGGGTTCGTCACTATCAATGGTCTATCGACTATCTCGGGTTCCAGTCCCAACCTATCTACCAGGTCACTAGATATGAAGGAACGGGAAGCCCCAGTATCAAACAAAACTCGAACTGGTACGTAATAAATAGAAAGCATACCTTGAATAACAACATTCTTTCCTTTCTCCGCCGCAGTTGGGGCATTCGACGAAGAAGGAACAACATCGATAGCATATGCTTTCACAATCTGCTTCTCCTTAAGAGGTTGCGGGCACTTGTCCTTCTGATGTCCCACTTGACCACAGTTGTAGCACTTCCTTTCCGCTGGCTTGGCCCGACATTCTTTAGCATAATGGCCCTTCTTTCCACAGCTGAAGCACTCAACATCCTTCTTGCTCTTTTTCTGGCCACCTTTTGATTGGTCCTGCCTCCTCTTATTCTGAGAGCTATTCTTGCCTCCACCGCCTGCTTGCGGCTTTGGCCCTTCTGCAGATGCAGCCTCAGTCTTTGACTAAGGGTAAAGACTCTCTGATCTCAAAGCTTTCCCCACGATCGATTCAAAAGTCTCATCGATGTGGTTAATAAGCCTCTCCCCCAAGTACCCATCCAGGCCAGTAATGACCTTCTCATTTTTCTTCTCAGGAGTATCAATGAGAGACAGTCCATACTTCGACAAAGTGTCGAACTCAGCAATATAATCAGAAACTGCCCTCCCATTCTGCTTCAGTTCCAAGAACCTCTTGAACAACACTGACTTCTGGGCAGCTGGAATAAACTTCTCGCTAAAGCGAGCCTTGAACTGAACCCAAGTAACCTGGTCCTCTGGAGTAGCTGTTCTAATGGCATTCCACCAATTCATCACTCGCCCTTGCAGCTGACGAGACGCTAGCCTTCTCTTCATCGCATCCTCAAGACCCAAGTCATCAAAGATACGGTCACAGCTATCCATCCAGTCTTGAACATCCGTGGCCGACTCCGTCCCGTGGAACGGCTTCCCACCAAGATTGGTGTAATCCTTGCACAACTTGGCAAAATCGACCCTAGGCGCCTGCACTACTGGGCCAACACCAACTCCGGGATTAGGAACTGCCCCTTGCACTTCTCTAAGCATGTCTCTCATGAGGTCGGTAAACATCACCCTCATGTCAGCGGCATTCCCTTGGTTGGTCCCCCTACCAGCACCCCTCGTCTCTTGGCTCATCGTTAATATGTAAAAGGGAAACGATTAACGACCCCACAGTGGTGCTAGTGCAGTGCGACTTCATTCTTATACTACTAATAGTATATATATACATAGCTTTTGAAAACCAAAGTAATCACAAATACGCGCTCTCATATACGTACTAACTCTCCCTAGTGTCTTTCCCTAGGTTAACTACGCAACCTAGAGCTCTGATACCAAGTGTGACGGCCCGCCCCGTACCAACCGACATTTACTCCAAAGGTGCGCTGCACACATGTCCAGTTAGTACGGAACGGGTCGCCAAAAGAAAAGGGAAGAAGGAAATGAACGTACAAAGAACCTGTAGAATGTCTCACAGCGCATAGAACAAAATATAATAATAACATACTTGACATAAAACAGGAGATACAGTGCATAAGCTGAAAATCAGAACTAAACATCATAGCAGCAGAAATCCAAAATACAGCTTATTACAACTTTCAAACTGTCTCAAAACAAAAGCAAGATAAATGAGGTACACTACTAATGCCCAAGTAGTGACCATCAACGACACAGGGAGAATGTGTATATATATAATACGTGGAAGCCTCCTGCCCGCCTCCGAATCAGCTACTCGCACATCACCAGCTAACCTGTCTCTAGTCTGCTCGTGTGAGCACCCAGAGTAATAAGAGGAGACATAAAACTCTGGGTCAGACATAAAGCCTGGTATGAGCGATAAGCATCTAAAGTGAACAATAACAGGTAGACTAAAACATACCTGAATCTGGACCTGCAACCAAAGAGTTAGCACTACATACTGTACAACACTCTAAGGTATCCTATCAATCAATATAAAGATACGGAGGTGGGGAAGGTGTGCATGGCATAATGATGGCAAACAATCAAACATAGCATCCATCCTCACATCTCTCACTCAGTGCGTAAAGCATATGATATTCACCACTTCGATCACCCAACATTCCTTGCTACGATCACTTTGCCCCGTGAAGTCATAAATGGCTTCACTGCACTGATAACGTAGCCACTAATTCCTCGCTATGTCCACTTGCCCCATGGAGTTATTCACCCCATCTGCGCTGGCTCATAGCCTTACTAATCCTTACTATGTCCACTTGCCCCATGGAGTTATTCACCCCATCTGCGCTGGCTCATAGTCTTACTACGCATCACCTTGCCCCTCAGGTCATAATGACCCTACTGCACTGATAACGTAGTCTTGCTACCATCACTTTGCCCCTCAGGTCATAATGACCCTACTGCACTGATAAGTAGCCCATCATTCATTCTTAGTGGTGAATCTAAGTTATGAACATCGACAACTCCTTAGCACACGTCCCGCAGCAAAGTCCAACCATGAAGTGAATTCATTGGTTCCCAACTGGTTCCGGGACCCTGAGCTCTAACTTCCATTTGGACTACCTTTGCATCTCGGGTTATTGATCATCACCAGATCGGATCGGATCGTGGCCTTCAGATCGGATCGGTTCGGAGCCCAGCTTTCCTCGTCTGCACGGATCGGATCAAGTTACGCCATCAGCTCGTGGTCACCCATTCGGATCGGGTCGTGGCCACCCATTCGGATCGGGTCGGGGTTCCTCCTTCAAGTCAGTTCGTGCTTCCCCAACTGGTCGAGTCGGGTCGGGTGCGCCTTCCCAGGTAGTCAACTCGTGAACTTCTGAAGTGAATCGGTTCGTGCTCCTCCCTTCGGATCGTTGCGCCTCATCCAATCTGGATCGGATCGTGGAGAGGATTCGCGATCGGGGGTGGACATGCGGATCGCTGTCTTCGGATCGGATCGTGGTATATACCCACGATCGGTTCGGGTCGGGGAGTCCGATCCGATCCCACTTGCAACTTCCTGCAGTCCCTCCAGCGAGCAGTTTACGCCATTCGACGGCGTTTTCGACGATTCTAACTATTGAAATCAATCACAAAGCATTTCATACAGTCATAGCAGCATGCATAATCAACCACAAACATCAAAACAACAATTTGATAGATTTAAAATGGATCAAACATACCCAAAATCCCATATTTCCCCTTAAGCATGTTTAGGTGAAACTAATGATAGGATTATCAAAACTTAACCAAATTAACCCAAATTCATATCAGAGGTCTAAAACATCATTCCGAATTTTATGAACATTTTTCCAGAATTTTATCATGTTTAAATTCGCTAATTAACACTAATCACTCCTAATTAGCCATAATTAGTGCAAAACTAAGCAAATCACTCACCTTAGCCACAAAATAAACTAAGATCTGAAATGATTCTCTGATTTGATGCGAATTTCAATACCAAACAGCAGCTTCTTTGTTGATTTGGTGAAGATCCTTCTTGATTAGGGGTTGCTAAGCTAAATCCTTGCCAAAAAGGTGATTTGGAGGTGATCTAGAGGTTGGAGGCCATTTTTAGGGATCCTTGGTGATAAGTGGAGGCTAGAAAACTGAAATGGAATGATTCTCCATCTCATTTCAGCCCTCCCATAACCCTAATCCCGAAATGGGTTATGGCCTACTCACTAATCACCCGATTTGGCCCGGTTAAGCAGTTTTTCACCCTCCAAACCTTGTTTCAGCCATATCTCCCAAACGGTAAGTCCGTTTGGCTAATGTGACCACTCTACGGAAAGAGAAACCATCAAACGAATCAAATGGAAGTGGTTTCAGGTCAAAATTCCTTTCCAATCAAAAGTTATGGCCAAAACAGTACCAACTAGGGGCAAAATGGTCATTTAAAAATCGAAAAAAATCATGAACATGGGAAATGACTCTAATAGACGTTTCCCAAAGTTACATGACCATACGACTTCACATGGGAAAGAAATAAATATTCTACAATCCTATGATGTGTAGAATACGGGTCATTACATATATTTTCTTAAATAAACATTCCTTTATAATACAAGTCAAAACCAGTCGTTATTAAATATAAGGTTCATAATTTAAAAGCTTCCTATAGGTTAAACAAAAACCGATTGATATTAAATATAAGATTTGTATAGGAATTATATCAGATTATATCCAATATCAATCCTTATAATCAATAAATACTATAAGTGGAATAACATCGTAACACCTTTCAAATTCCTCAAATAGTATAAATTTTACTACGGATTTCAACATCGAATATTTAAAGACTATTTCCATCCAAATCCAATTTATTCAAGAATTCAAAAACTTAAGTATATTTATTTGAAAATATTATTCCAGAGTATCCGGGTATTCCTTTCGACTTGTTCCAACCCTCACACAAATAAATAAACATTGGCCAGGTAAATTCAACATACTGGTTGCTATGTCCCTTACCTTAGTTATGCACATCGTATATCGTACCTGATCTTAAAGGCGGGACACTGTATTAGTTATTCCTGCATACTCGGTTTGTTGAGTTCATTTGTTTCTTAACTTGATTATGTCTTTCAAACTTTCAAATTATCATTAAAACACTTTACTATCCATTTGAAAATGTTTGCAAAAGATTTGGATAGTAATTCTGAAGTTGAAACCATTAAATTTAATTATTGGTTAAAAAGTGTTGTAAACTTTCCAAAAGCATTGTTAAATAGCTTATATTAACTAGTTTGATTAAAAAAACCTTTCTTGTTACCCAAAATGTAACAACCTGGATTTTCAGAACCAATTTAAAATTTTTATTTTAGCTATTTTAATGAAATTTAAATATTTAAATTATTTATTTTAAATAATAACGACTAAAAATTTATTTAAATCGAAGTTAAAATGAATAATTTTATTTTAATTATAAAACGAGCCTAAAATGGCGCGGCAACTTGAAAATTCAATTTTAAATTTCAATTGAATGTACAGGATTCAAAATAAACCGGATTTCAGTAAAAACAGAAATATTAGAATCTGTTTAATTATATCTTTCAAACGAATGTGAAAAATCTAGATTTCATAACGGGAATTGAAAGTTATGCCCAGTTTAAAATTGAGAATAGTCGCTATGGAATTTATATATATTATATATATATATAAAGCCCTTGAAAATAGCCATTTTGCAAACGACCTCCATTTTAAACCACTTTTGTTGGATCCGGAATGTCAAATTATTGCTAGATTCCAATTTTCATAATTTTTGGAATTAATATATGAGCGTGGTGAATAAAAATGCGTTTGGTAATTTCAGTTTGAATTTAATCGACTGGAAAATGACCGTTTTTCAAATGGTCTCCAAATTCAACGAAATTAGTTTTGTTGAGACCGCATCATCAAAACAAAGCTAGATATAATTTTTCTGAAATTTTTGGAGTTAGTATGTGGCCCTATTAAATTAAAATGTACGTTAAAATTCAATTTATTGATTTATATTTTAATTTTAAGAAAAACTGATGGAAATAGTCGAATTGGCTTAGGGGACTTATCCCATTGTGTCCGGAATGGGGGTAATTAGCTAGGGACGACAATCAGTGGGTTCGATTTGAAGTTCAAATGAAATATTAACTTTTTGGAAATAAATTAAATTAATTATATATATTATTATACTTAGTCATCCCTCCTTTATCTCTCCTCTCCATCTTCATTCACCTTAGAAAAAAGAAGAGAAAACCGCCGTCGCTCCAGCCCCCCCCCCCTTCGCTGCCACCACCGCCCCCTCCTCCTCCCCTTCTCCTCCTCTTCTTCTCTCTCCCCTCCTCTTTCCCTCTTTCCCTCTTTGAATTCAAATCCCTAAACCCCAAATCACCACCAACCACCTCCTCCACCACCACCGCCGCCTCCTCCTCCCCTTCTCCTCCTCTTCCTCCTCTCCTCTCTCTCCTCTTTCCCTCTTTGAATTTCAAATCCCTAAACCCCAAATCACCACCAACCGTCTCCTCCGGCCACACCGCCGCACCATCACTGCCACCCGCTGCCTCCCCCACCCCAGTCAGGTCCGGCGCCGCCTTTGGCCACCCTCCCCTTGGCCGTGGGCCAACCGATCACCAAAAACTCATTTTCTCCAAAATTCCTGTTTTGCAAATAACTCACTGTCACTATTTTGCCAGTAACTCTCGAACCGTTCGTTTCTAGCCAAAACTCTACAATACCAAAATCGAAGATCTCGTTTTTCTCTTCGATTTGAGTATATAGAAGTCCTGTTTTGGATTGCGGAGCTATCCGGAAAACGCGTCCGAATATCGCGGATCTGGTGCTATTTTTCGCGATTTCCGGTGAATTGGTGCAGTTTTGGAAGAAAGTCCACTAGGAAAAAGTTGTCCGGAATGGCGCGTTTAGGCTAATAACAAAGTTTGGTGAAGATTGAAGGCCATATGCAAATACTAGAGCCAAAAAGGCGAATTCAAGTGCAGGAAAATGAAAAAACGGAGCGCGACGACAAAATCCGCCAATAAAAGAATGACGGAGTGGATCCCATAGGTGAGAACTTCTCACTTAATTTTAATTACAGTTAAATATATACTAGGATGCAAACGGTGCTTAGTAGTGCCCAACACCTTTGGTTGAAACCATGGATGTTTAGTTGTTTGTTTGGATTGATTTATTTGCGTGAATTTGGTTTGGGATGTGAATGGAATTGAGTAGAATTGGTATGTGTATGGCGCGAGACAGTATTAGGTGAGGGATAAGGCTAGACCTTATTCCGGTTCTAGTATCACGCTGTTATGCTGCCAAAATTTTCTAAAATATGTTAGAACAACAAAAATATCATTTTTATTGTATAAATGAACTGTATAAAATATTCATGTGATGGAATAAATATTTTATCGTTAAAAATATAATTTTTAACGAGTATATGAATGAAAATAAATATTCATTTACAAATCGGACGATTTGTTTATGTACACTCATTTGACTGATATTGGTTGGGACGATAATTTTACACATCGCCAAACTGCACAAATAATATTCAATATTTGTTGGTCGAAACCCAACATGGGTATTGGGATGATATTTGACATACACTAATCCCAGTTGTTTATTTGTATGTCAATCGATGGGTTGACAAACTGTTGTAAGCATCAGTTATTTATATTTAACGCTTATGCAGCTGTGTAATGCACTCTGGATGATGGTTGACTGTGTTTGATTATCGTTGTGTACATGTGTGTATGAAATCCATATAAATAACATTATATGGTAATTGACTGTGTCTAATTCCAATTCCAAAAAAACGAATATTTTAAATTAACGAATATTTTAAAATGATGAATAATGAATATTTTAAAATAATTAATGTTTTAAAATAATATTCATTAATAGATCAAAATATGATTTTGATGTCCGATTTGGGATGGACACGAAAATATTGAAATATATGAAGCCGTGTTGGTTAGATTAACGCCATTTTGACGTGGATGATATTTATATCGATTTTATTCATTTTTATAATGAATATCGAAAAGGAAATGATTTCAAAATCTGATATTTTGAAAATATTATCACTTATATATTATAATGATAAGGAAAATTCAATTTTGATTTAAAATTGAAAATGAAGTTATAATCGTTTTTAAAACGAATTTAAAATGATTTATAAAATATGTTTTAAATGGAAATTGATGAAGTATAATATATATATATATAATGGCCTGAATAGAATGCGCTGCGCCGCGACCGTTCGCGAATTTCGACCATTGACTTTGAATTGACATTACGGGAGATCCGACCGTCGGATTCTCCTAAAAACGGAAGCATTGGGTTCGTATCGAAAAGAGCTTTAAAGAATATAAGAGATTTGAAATCTAACGGTTTGATTTGGAATTATGTCCAAATCAAATTTGGAAAAGGTCGCTGTAAATGCAGTTCGATGACTGTTTACGGAAATCAACTGAAAGGGCCTTAATAAAATTATTAAAAATACTAATAATCTTTATAAAATCATAATAGATGATTTGAAAAAAATTGGGATGAAAAATTTCATATTTGAAAAGATAAAAATATATTTTTATCGAAATGAACTAGTTATTAACTAAAATTATAATCCAATTATTTTTAAATAAATAAATTGGATTGAGAATGAGTTTTAATATAACCATAATTTCCAATATATGAATTGGAGTGGATTTGAATGGAAATCATCTTCGGAATATTTCGATGTTGGATTTCGTGATTATACAGATATTGTTATGGAAATTTGGAAGATATATGTATAATGTTATTTCCAATACGATATTTGTTGATTTCAAAATTTGATATTGAATATAAGCCGATATAATTTCTATTCAGAACCTTGTATTTAATATTAAATTGGACTTTGGGTTTGTCGTGAATGGTGTCTTCATTAACACTGTTCTTAAACCCAGTTAAAGAAAGAATAAATCTTTTAATTACGATTTAGTGAAGTTTTCCAATTAATTAAGATTTAATTGGAATTGAATAAAAAATTGGATTTTGAGTTTATCGTGAATGGTGTCTTAAATAACACTGTTCTTAAACCCCATGTGAAAAGAATTAATCTTTTAATTAAGATTATTCGTGTTTCCAGTTAATTAAAATGGAATGTGAATTGGGTTTTTTGTGAACTGTGTTTAACGACATCCATTCTTTAACCCGATTTGTAGTGAAATGTGATTTGGAATATATAAATCTTTTATTAAGATTTAATGGGATTTTCCAAAGGAAAGTTTTCCACTTTAATATATTAAATTGGAATTGAATGAAATTCAATTGGTAATAATCGAAGTGAGCTTCTTTGAAGGAAGACTGTTAATATATATGGAATTTAAAAGACTTTGTTGTTATTCCATTTATATTATTGGTTGGATATGGAAATTGATATCGATTTTTTTCCGTGAAGATTCCATTTTTATGGAAGAGGATTTGGGTTTATCGTGAACTGTGTTTTAAATAACATTAGTTCTTTAACCCAGTTAAAGACAGGATTACATGTCTATCATTGTATTTCGAACTGTATGGTTGATCTCTGCTAAAATATATCTGTTTGGTGGCGGAGAATTTATTCTCTTGCTTAACACCCTTCTCTAAGACGTACAAGCTTAGAGGTTATATATAGGCAGAAATCAATAGTATGGTGTAGATTGTCAATGTGGCATGTTTGATTTCCCAAAGTTGAATAATCATTAATATTGATTTTTGGGAAGATTAAAACTAAGTGGAGTTTTAATGAATCTTTAATTAGATTGAAAAGTGAATGAGATAATTTAAGTTATCAAATTTGGGAAATGATCGAGAATGGAGTATCACTAGTTTTGCTCCAAGCTATAGTTAAATCTTTAATTAGATTTGAACAGGAAATGGTAATTAATTTTACCGATAACACCGTGGTGTTAGATATGGAGTATTACCAATTTTGCTCCATGGGATGAATAGGTTGGGATTGGGAAATTAAACAAAAGATTACTTCGGTAAGGTGCGCTAATCCCGACTTGTTTGGATAAACCTTAATTTGGTTTGAATAGATATCCAAAGGAAGATAAAGAATACATTTAAAGAATTTATCTTTGATAAAATTAATAGGAACCTTTCCCAAAGGATATGAATATTTAAATAAAAGAATATTCAGAATTGGAATGAGGCGTATGTTGTGTTTTATAGCACTTGATTATAAAATACGTGAGTTATTTGGAAAGGCCGGGTTTATACCAATTCCGAATAACTGATTCAACGATAAGTCGACAATGAAGACGGTGATTGAAGACCGGAGATCTTCACATTGTTTGGAAGATTACTGATGTCTTGATTGGGCTGTACACCCAAGACAATGTAATAAGTGGTGATCGTCCAGACGTACTTGGAGATCGACCAGATATGCGAGGACCTCTCTCCTGTATTGGACATACGGGATGAGGAATAAGGTGCCTCCGATTTCGTTCAGACCCAGAGCGAACAATTAAATGGATGTGTGTCTGACATTGGATTTTATTCTGTGTTGATTGATCTCTATTAAATATATATCTGTTTGGTGGCGGAGAATATATTCTCTTGCTTAACGCCCTTCTCTGAGATGTACGAGCTCAGAGGTTATATATCGATAGACATCAGTCGCATGGCGTGAATTTCCTATGTGACATGCTGAGATGCAAATGATCAAGGCTTATGTTGAAAAGCAGAGTCTTGTGGTTGATGATCAAAGCACGACCTTAAAGGGCATAACTTTGTGTATAACGTTAATTCGCAAGCCTCACACCTCGGTATGAGTCAAAAACGGGATCAGGGGCGTAGGGAGGACATGACGTTTCCTTCTAGTTATGGGTGGTGTCATGGTTTGGATCCCAAATATTTATTATATTTTTGCCTATGTGGATGATGGATAGCGAGGCGCCTCGGATATATCGGTTACTACGGAGCCGATGGATATAGGTCTGATAGGACCGGGAAACGTGTGTTCACGAATAACTAATCCTCAAACGTAAGGGAGGACCGACCCTGCAAGATCCAAGGTTCCTTGCGAGGAATCCTGAGGCATTTGCTAAAGTGTCTCGAAGTCGGTGAGGACGTTCCCTTGCCTCCACTCATGATGGAAATCCAATTTCCAATATGTGACATTTCGGTTTTAGTTGTAAACCTATATGGCAACATAGTAGCATGGGATGCTATGCCGTCTATGATTGATACATTTATATTTGAAGCTGTTTTTGACGCTATACACTTATTATAGTATCAAATGATTTGTTTTAAACGTACCAAGCATGTTTGGCTATTATATGGGAGAACCCTATCCTCCGGCTTGCGTTGCATTGTGTGATGGGACTTGGGTCTTATAATAGCTTCATTTTTCCAAAAAGCATTGCGCTGTTTATTTTATGCACTGGTATTCTTGGGAGGAAACCCGTTCCATGTTATACGGCGTGGTCCCTTGATTTACTCTCTTTTAAAGTAAAGTTGTAAATAACTATTTTAGTTCTCACACCAGTCACATGACTGACCTGGAGTTTATTGTTTTAACATAAACTCTGGGTGCCCCTACTTTCCACATGAGCAGCTAATAGTTTTGGTTTTGCAGATTTATATTTTCCAAGATCTTGGTTTACAGCTGGAGCTATATTCGGAACGCCCTGTATCCGTGTATTTCTTTAAGCTGTGGTATGTATTATTTTTCTGCTGCTATGTATTTAAATGTAATTCAAACCTTTGATATTTTTCTGATGTATATTATTTATTCATACTCTGTATACTCTTGTACTTTGTTGCAAATTGTTGTAATAAGCAATGAAATGTTCTTCTGTTTGTGTTCTGATTTGTCGTGTTCTCAACTCAATCCGGGCTTTCCCGTAAGGGCGAGTTTGGGTCGTTTCACAAAACTTAATATTTTCAATCCAAATCAGTTTTAAATAATTTATTATGATTTATCATGATTTTTCCATATTTTTAACTATTTAAAAGTGGTTGTTTACCGTTAAGGTCAACGCACTACACTACCGTGATTTTTATTGAAAATTGATTTGAAAATAACTTGAAATCTATATATTGGAATCTGAAAATTCCTTTTTCATTTGAAAATTAGTATCATTTAAAAACAAAAATTTTGTTTCGAGGAAATCTGATTTAAATTGCATTTGTTATACTCGTTTGAAGTTTATGGTCGAAATTTGCGGACTACCACAATGCGACTAACTCTATTCTAACCGTATTTTAACTTCATATCAAAACTAATCCGATTTGTTTTAAAATAGGTTAGAAATCCATTTAAATATATAAAACTATTTCAAAGTAATATTTCAAAATTTCAACTAAAAATTTAATTTTTTTATGAATATAATATTATTATTTAATTAATAAAATATTATTATATCTTAAGATTTAACTTTTGAAACCTAAACTTTCTGAAACCCAAGCTAAATATTATACAAGTATAATTGAACTTCCGATTTGAGTTAAAAACATACCCTATATAGTTAACTCGAATTCAGTTTCAAAAACGAAATCGATTTAACTGTTTTAAACCTTAACATACCGTTTAATATCAAAATATTATTTAAATAAACTCCACCTTTACAAAAGTTTTTCAAAATCATTTTAATTTCATTTATATTTGGTTTCGGATAGAAAATTCCAACTTTTTAATTTTACCTGATATTTAAATGAAAATAATATTCATTTTTTTTGAAGCAAAAGGTAGTGAATCAAGTTGATTCACGCCTTCATACATAACATCATACAGTCTAGTACATTGTACATCGTATATTTACAACATATATACATGCATATCCAGCACAAAATAAACAACAAAGCCAGATTACATCAACCCCCAAAATGATAAAGGCTTAACACATACAGCCGTACAACATAACATACATAACAGCTACGTAAAACAGCCAGCCCATAGATATCATGTCCAGCTAGTCTCCAATACGTCTTCTGCATGCACGGTCGTGGACTCTAGCGGCAATGGTGTCAACAAATTTCACTTCCCTGTTGTCTCCTGTCCACAAGAAAACGCATTTGAGGATAATGAATATAGTTTTATTAGGCGACCTCATTTTGCATTTAAATTTTCTAGAGTTGCGCTCGTGCCACAAAATCCATGTAAAAGCAAAATTCAACAAAGCAAAAAGGTGTCGGGAGGGTGTGTTTTCAAGTGCAGGAAAAGTATTTTTCCAAAATTGCAATTGATCCATGATGAGATCTCGCCACTTCATGTCTAACGCCAAGAACACCAAACATTTCATCCATACATAAAATGCAAAGTCGCAGCTGCAAAACAAATGCACATAATTTTCTTCCATCTCATCACAGAAAAAACAGCCATCAGTAACTACCAGACTTTTAGCGGTACCTTCTTAAAACTCCACATAAGTTCGAAACTCAACCAGTGTCTACCAGCAAAATTAATCATTTTATACACCCCTCTGACTCGAAAATTGTTCCTTTCACCTTCTAATTTCCATACAAATTCGTCATTTCCTTCGCCTAAATAAAAATAATATTCATTTATATTATCCAATCAACATGAAACTAAACTAATACCCATAAAATTCCATATATGTGGGTGTAATATGTGTAGTATATTGTAATATCACTGCGAACAATCATAACCACATCAGTATCAATCATTCAACCATATTACAGTATAAATATGATATGAGCGTTCACAGTCTATTAACGCTCATATGTGTGTGCATGATGATTATAATAAGACAATACTTAGCAAGCATTCAACCATTCATAGATCAACCAATATAATTATAAATAAACTAGGTTAATGTAGCTCTCACCGAGGGTTCCACTCCACTTAACTTTATTGTAGTACCTTGACTTTGACGACAGGTGGTGTAAACGCGTCTCACACTATAATTTTCCCTTTACCAAAAATATTATATATATATATATATATTTCTAAATATTTCTTTTTCTTTCTTTTTTATAAGAGGAGGAAGTACGGTAGCCGAAGTATGGGGGAGGTGGAGTGGGAACTTGGTATGGGGGTGGTGGCGCATGGAGGTGGTGGCGTAGCCTTGGTGGGGAGGTAGTGGTGTATGGTTGGAAGGAGGTGCAAAGGGTGGTAGCTATGGAGGCCGTGGCTAGTTGGGGAAGAATAGGAGTTAGAGGAGATGGATGGTGGTGATGGAGGCTTAGGGCTTAAAATAGGAGGAGGAAGAAGGAGAGGGTTATGACTAAAAAGAAGGAAAGAGGGAGAAGAAAGAAGGAGGAAGAAGAGGGAGAGAAGCAATGGAAGAAGAGGGAAGATCTTAGGATTTTTTTTAATGAAAATGAGTGAGTGTAAAGATGCTTATATAGGGTTGGTTAAGAAGTATTTTGGTCTTTAAGGGAGGGGACACATGGCTCTCTCTTATGTATGTAGACATGCATAAAGACATATGGAAAATCACTCAGGAAAAATCATGAATCTTAGACATGGTTTTGTTTTGCAACATATTTGCAACACTTTAAGGTGTTGCTAATTTGAAACATCTTATATATGTTACTACATATTATTTTTAAGTTACCGATTTACTGTTGGAGAATGGAGTTTTGATGACAACAGCCTTATTTCAATACTAATTGGTTATAGAATATATACTAACATCTTTATCTAGAATATATACACACATATATGCAGAATTTGTATATAGGAATTAATACCGAAGAGTATACAGTTTAAAAGTTTTGAAGATTCAAGATTTAGAGAAGATTCAAGACTCATGAGTAAACAAGATTTTAAGAGTTCAAGATAAATATAGTAATAGAATCTAGTTTATGTAAGACACTGAATAACACTCCAGGTTCAAGTTCAAATTCAAATTTAAATTATGTTTTTCAAATTCTATTTTATTCTAATTCTAATTAAGTTTTCCTATCTTACTCTTGATTTTAAACTTAGGTTTTAAAGATTATAAGTTTATATAGTTATATACTTTATATTTATAAAGTTTTAAACCATATAATTTTATATTTATGATTTTATATGATTTTCTACTTTATATTATTTATTTATATCACTATGTTTTAATTCAGGAATTTATAGAATTAAATATATAGTAAAACACTTCAAAAATGCTCAAAATTCAAATTTATGAAGACATATGTCGACATATATAATAGGTCATGTCGACGTATAACTGCCATATTTTCAATTTTCAAAGGAAATGTCTTTCCACTATTTGTAACGTTCCAGAAGCGTTGCAACCTTTCAAATCTTATAAATAGGGGTTGAATTCGAATTTTTAAACCACTCTTCTTCTCCACATTCATCCCCCTTCAGTACACCATTAATATTTCATATTTTTATTATTTCTACACTTCTACTCTGTCGATTTCAAGTCTTATTATATAAAACTTCTTCTTTTCTCACTCTCTACTCATTACTCTCTGAATCGAAATGTTATTGAAGAGTTATAGGGCTATTGTAATCATTTGGGATAGTTTTGGAAACGATGTGTTCCTTATATCCATGAAATCAAGGAAGGAATCGGTGTTAATGTAACAACCCGGAATTTCTGAACTAATTTAAAAAATTTATTTTAGCTATTTTAGTGGGTTTGGAATATTTAAAATGATTTAATAACGACTAAAAATTTATTTAAATCGAAGTTAGAATGTATAAATTTATTATAAATATAAAACGAACTTGAAATGGCACGGTAGTTTGAAATTCGATTTTAAATTTCAATTGAATATACAGGATTCAAAAAAAATCGGATTTCAGTAAAACAAGGAACATTAGAATATATTTAACTATATCTTTCCGTCCAGTTTAAAATTTAAAATGGTTGTTATAGAATTTATATATATTTTAGTAATATATAACCCTTTAAAAAGCCATTTGGCAAACGACCTCCGTTTTTTATGAAACCACTTTTGTTGGATCTGTAATATCAAATTATTGTTAGGTTTCAAATTTCATAATTTTTGGAATTATTATGTGAGCGTAGTAAATATAAATGCGTTTGGTAAATTCTATTAAATTTAATCGAATGGGAAAAAGGCCATTTTTCGAACGGTCTCCAAATTTGATGAAATTAGTTTTGTTAGGACCGTATCTTCAAAACATAGCTAGATTTATTTTTCTGTAATTTTTGGAGTCAGTATGTGGCCCCGGTAAATGAAAATGTACGTTTAAATTCAATATATATTGATTTATATTTTAATTTTGATAAAAACTAATAGACACAGTTGAATTGGCTTACGAAACATATCTCATTGTCTCCAGAATGGGGGTATTTAACTGAGAATGATGAAACGACCTAAACTTCCCCTTATTCCGTTTTTGACTCTTACTGGGTGTAAGGCTCGCGAATTAACGCTATACGCAAAGCTATGCTATTTAAAGTCGTGCTTTGATCATCAACCACAAGACTCCGCTTTTCTAAAAAAAAACTTGATCATTTGCATCTTAGCATGCCACACTGACAATTCACGCCTTGCAACTGGTGTTTATCAATATGTAACCTCTAAGCTCGTACGTCTCAGAGAAGGGTGTTAAGCAAGAGAATAAATTCTCCGTCACCAAACAAATATATATTTAATAGAAATCAATCAACACAGAATGAAATCCAATGTCAGACACACATCCATTCACAAGTCCGTTCTGGGTCTGAACGAAACCGTAGGCACCTTATTCCTCGTCCCATATGTCCAATACAAGAGAGAGAGGTCCTCGCATATCTGGTCGATCTCCAAGTACGTCTGGACGATCACCACTTATTACCTTGTCTTGGGTGTACAACCCAATCAAGACATTAGTAATCATCCAAACGATGTGAAGAACTCCGGTCTTCAACCACCGTCTTCATCGTCGACTTTTAGTCGTCGTATCAGTTATTCAGAATGGGATAAGCCCGGTCTTTCCGAATAACTTGCGTATTTTATAATCGATAATCAAGTGCTATAAAACATATCATATGCCTCATTCCAATTCAGAATATTATTTTATTCAAATATTCACACCTTTAGGGAAAAGTTTCCATTAATTTTATCAAAGATAAATCCTTTGAAATTTATTATTTAATCTTCCTTTGGATATCATTTCAAAAGAATTTATTTTATCCTTTAATCATTCTAAACCAAATTAAGTTTTAAAAAACTAGTCGGGGTTATCGAGAAGTAATCATTTATTTTATTTTCCAGTCCCAACCTATTCATCCTGTGGAGCAAAATTGGTAATACTCCATATCTAATACCCACCGTGTTATCGGTAAATTTAATTACCATTTCACGTTCAAATCTAATTAAAGATTTAACTATCGCCTAGAGTAAAAATGGAAGTACTCCATTCTCGATCATTTCATGAATTCGATAAATTTAATTATCCCATTCCTATTCCAATCTAATTAAAGGTTCATTAAAACTCCAGCTTGGTTTTAATATCATAAATCATTTCTTTATGATTATTCAACTTTAAGAAATTAATTTTTCTTTAACCGGGTTAAAGAACCAATGTCATTTAAAACACAGTTCACGATAAACCCAAATCAACTTCCATTAACTATGGAATCTTCACGGAAAACAGATCAATAAATAATTGATATCAATTTCCGTATCAAACTAATAATATAAGTGGAACAATGGCAAGGCCTTTTAAATTCCATATATAGTAGCGGTCGTCCTTTACAAAAGCTCATCTCGATTATTACCGAATCGAATTCCATTCAATTCCAATTTAATATATTAAATTGGAAAACTTTACTTTGGAATATTTCCATTAAATCTTAATAAAAAGATTTATAAATTCCTAACCATATCTTCACTATTAATTGGGTTAAAGAACAAATGTTATTTAAAACACTGTTCATGATAAACCCAAAATCCAATTTCAATTCAAGTCCAATTAAATATAAATTAATTGGTAAACTTCTCTAAATCTTATTTAAAAGATTTATTCTTTTCTCATTGGGGTTTAAGAACAGTGTTAATAAAGACACCATTCACGACAAAACCAAAATCCTATTTGATATTAAATACAAGGCTATGAATAGAAAATAATATCGGCTTATATTCAATATCAAATTCTGAAAACCAACAAATACCGTATTGGGAATAACGATATTTATATCTTCCAAATTCCTCAACAGTATCCGTATAATCACGGAATCCAATATTGAAATATTCTGAAGATTATTTCCATTCCAATTCATACGTTGGAAAATTCTGTTTATATCAAAACCATTTCAAATCCAATTTATTTATTTAAAAACATTGGGTTATTATTCTAGTTAATAACTAGCTCATTTCGATAAAAAATATATTTTTATCTTTTCAAACATGGAATTTTTCATCAAAAATCTTTCCAAATCATTAATTATGGTTTTACACAATTTTTACATATTTTTCATAATTTTATTAAGTCCTGTATAGTCGGTTTCCAATAACGGCCGTCGAACTGCATCCATAGCGACCTTTTCTGAAATTGATTTGGACATATCTTAAAATACTACCATTCAAGTTTAAATCTCTTATATTCGTTGGAAAGATCTTATATTCATTGGAAATCACTTATATCGTCGATTTCCATTTAAAAAATATTTTATAAATTATTTATAAATTCATTTTAAATTGATTTTAACTTCATTTTCAATTTTAAATCAATTTTGAATATTCCATATCATTATAATATTAAAATGATATTATTTTCAAAATATCAGATTTTGAAATCCATTCTTTTTGATATTAATATGAAATAAATAAATTCGATCGATAACCCGTTCAGGTTAAAAATTGCGTTTACTACTTAAATTGGCTTCATATATTTCAATATTTTTCGTGTCCATCCAAAATCAGACATCAAAATCATATTTGACTATTCACTGAATATTATTTTAAAATATTCGTTATTTTAAAATATTCGTTATTTTAAAATATTCATTATTTTAAATTATTCCTTATTTTTAAAATATTCCTTATTTTAAAATATTCCTTATTTTAAAATATTCTTTATTTTTAGAATCGGAATGCGACTCAATCAATTACCATATAATCTCAGTTGTATAGATTTCATACATCGCATGTATACAACAATAATGATATATAATCATTCAACATTCAAACATCACCCAGAGTGCAACTTACAACTGTCTAAGCATTAAAATAAATAAATAACGCTCATCACAGCCTGTCAACCCATCGATTGACATACCATTAATTATTCAGATTAGTGTATGGCAAATATCATCCCAATACCCGTGTGGGGTTTCAACCAACAAATACTGATTATTATTTGTGCAGTTGGGCGATGTGTAAAATTTATCATCCCAATCAATATCAGTTAAATGGGTGTACATAAACAAGCCATCTGACTTGTAAATGAATATTTATTTCAATTTCTTTTATGATTTTTTTTACATACATTTTATATAAATAATTTTATATACAACAATATCAATCAATGACAATCCCAATCATAATCCAAACAAACAATCAACCATGATTTGCAAAAAAAATAGTGTCATGAGCTATTAAGCCCCATCTACAACCTATGATATAATTACATAACAAAAATAGTTGAATGAGAAAGAGTTCTCACGTTGGTTTCTACTCCGCCAATTTTTATTTCTGAATTTCTAAACAGTTTGGATTTGAATTTGCTCCAAATTCTAATTGCTCCATTTCTGATCTAGTCAGTTCCTGTTGTAGAGCTCTTCAACACGATTCCAACGCACTTCGGTTTCTGAATTCTGGCATCGTATGAGAGAGTTATTACAGTTTATACATTTGATAATTAAATTGCATAAATAAATAATTTAAATAAAATTAACCTAATGATTTCCCTTAATCCCCTTTCTAATTTTTGGTCATCGTTCTTCTAAATAGCTCAACCTCTAGGGTTCAATTTTTCCGCCGCCACGATCGACCTGGAGCCGATCGGAGTTCGCCACTGTGAAGCGCTGTCCGCCATTGACCGACGCGCCAATCGCCACCCAGCTCGACCACCTCTACGCCTCCAAAACCCGATGCGATGGCAGCGGCTTCAATGGCCAAAATCGATCGCCATACTCTACTATAAACAATCTCACCCATATGATCTGGAAGAGCTTTCTTTGTTCTTGAATTCACGTGTTGAAACTTGGATTTAATTCAAATTCGATTGAGAGAAAATTGGGTAGATAGAATCGAATGAATTTCACCATTGAATCAGATGGAGGCGCTGGGTTTGAACGCGTAGAAAAATAATAGCGTTTTAACCCTGAAAATAGAGTGTGTGTGTGTGTATATATATATATATATATTAATATTTTAATTCCAAAATATGTGCTTTCGCATACGAACTCCAAATCAAACCCAATGACCATCATCCCTAGCTAATTATCCCCATTCCGAACACAATGGGATATGTGTTGTAAGCTAATTCGACTGTTTCGATCAGTTTTCATCAAAATTAAAATATAAATCAATATATATTGAATTTAAACGTACATTTTATTTTACCGGGACCACATGCTGACTCCAAAAATTACAGAAAAATTATTTCCAACTATGTTTTGATGATACGGTCCTAACAAAACTAATTTCGTTGAATTTGGAGATCGTTTGAAATGGCCTTTTTCTAGTCGATTAAATTCAAACTGAATTTACCAAATGCGTTTAAATTCACCACGCTCGCATATTAATTCCCACCAATATGAAATTTGAAACCTAACAGTAATTTGATATTCCGAATCCAACAAAAGTGGTTTCGTCGAAAACTGAGGTCGTTTGCAAAATGGTCATTTTTAAGGTTATATATTATTTAAAATATATATAAATTCCAGAGTGACTATTTTAAATTTTAAACTGGACATAACTTTCAATTTATATTATGAAATCTGAATTTTTCACATTCGTTAGAAAGATATAATTAAACAGATTCAAATGTTTCTGGTTTTACTAAAATCCGATTTATTTTGAATCTTGTACATTCATTTGAAATTTAAAATCGAATTTTCAAACTACCGCGCCATTTCAAACTCTATTTATAATTAAAATAAATTTATACGTTCTAACTTTTATTTAAATAATTTTTCTAGTCGTTGTTATTTAAAATAAATCATTTTAAATATCCAAATCCATTAAATTTGCTAAAATAAAATTTTTTAATTGGTTCAGAAATTTCAGGTTGTTACAATATCCCCCACTTAAAATCTTTTCTAGCTCGAAAAGGAACGGAGCTAAAAGTTGTTTAACTAACCGACTCAACTTTCATTCTGGCTTTCATTCTTCAACTTTTCAGTTTCTAAGAATTTTCAAATTTCTCAAAAATTTGGCTAACACCCTAAATTTTCGAAAAATTTCGCCATAACCTCCTTTGTATGGGCTGATCGGTAAAACCGCAACTTGCCTCATAGGGCCCTCATCAATCCAAAAGAAAAATAAAAAGTCAAGCGGCTAGCCAATCGGCTCATAAAATCATCAAAACCTAACAAATACAGTAAACATGTACCTGTTTGTCGGCATACAATTTTATTCCTCTTCTTAGCGTCCTTGCTATGACCTGTTCATTATATATACATGTATATATATGCAATTTCAATCAATTTTCTATCCAGTTCTATATTTGATTCGATTTGGGTAAATTTACCTTTCATTCACATATTGGTTTTATTGTTCCAACATTTTAATTAGTTGAATTAATAATCATGCATCACAACCAGCAATCAATTATTTGGTTAACTTTTTAATCATATCTTTTATATACCCAAAAATCATATTTTCTATGCCAAATCACAAACGATAAATCTAACTAGGTTTTAGTTCTCACACCAGTCAATTGGAAATATATAGATATCCCACTTTCGATACTCGAACACAAATACTGATGATGTAGCTATCATCATCAGAATTATCCCCGGGCGACTAGTGTGTGAGATTCTATATCTACCCAGTATATTTGAGACTTCGAATATACATCTCGTTAGGCATATACTCAAAATCTTCTTATACTAGGCTGTCCAAATTCGATATAAAATAAAATACTCAAATACATATAATATGATATAATTTTCAAAATTAAATTTGTTTTTATAAATAATACTCTTCTAGCTCATTCTAGGGTATTACTAACCCTATCTCTAACGAGTCATTCTTATAGGATATTCCTAATCCTATTTCTGATGAATTCTTCCATTTGGTTCTAATGTGCCTTGTTCTCGAGCTTTGTAAAACCAAAGCTTTGACACCAACTGAAACGACCCAAACTTCCCCTTATCCTGTTTTTTACTCCTAACGGGTGTGAGGATCGCGAATTAACGCTATATACAAAGCTATGCTATTTAAAGTCGTGCTTTGATTATCAACCACAAGACTCTGTTTTTCAACAAAAGCCTTGATCATTTGCATCTTAGCATACCACACTGACAACTCACACCATGCAACTGATGTCTATCAATATATAACCTCTAAGCTCGTATGTCTTAGAGAAGGGTGTTAAGCAAGAAAATAAATTCTCCGCCACCAAACAGATATATATTTAATAGAAATCAATCAACACAGAATGAAATCCAATGTCAGACACTGAAGCGACCCGAACTTCCCCGGGCTCCGAAGAGATGAGAACGAACGAATTACTGTGAGGACAAGACAAAATAGAACGCAGACGGAAGAACATTTCATTGCTATTACAACAATTCCATCAGATACAAGAATATACAGAGTATAATTGAATAAATTACATTCGATAAACATCAGAGATTACAATAAATTATATAGCAGCGGAAAATAATACAAAGCACAACTGAAGGTGATATACGGATACAGAGCTTCCCGGATATCATTCCAGCTGTAAACCAGGATCCTGTGAATATAAATCTGCAAAACCAAAACTACAAGTTGCCCGTGCGGAAAATAGGGGCACCCAGAGTTTAGGTTAAAACAATAAACTCCAGGTCAGTCATGTGACTGGTGTGAGAACTAAAATAGTTATTTAAAACTTTACTTTAAAAGAGGGTAATTCAAGGGACCATGCCGTATAACACGGAACGGGTTTCCTCCCAAGAATACCAGTGCAAAGAATAAACAACGCAATGCTTTTTCGAAAAATGAAGCTATTATAAGACCCAGGTCCCATCACACAATGCAACGCAAGCCGGAGGATAGGGTTTTCCCTTATAATAGCCAAACATGCTTGGTACGTTTAAAACAAATCATTTGATACTATAGTAAGTGTATAGTGTCAAAACAATTTCAATCATAAATATAAATCATAGACGGCATAGCATCCCATGCTACTATGCCGCCATACTAGGCTCTACAAATAAAACCGAGATACACGTATTTGAAATTGGATTTCCGTCATGAGTCGAGCCAAGGGGCAAGCTCCTCTCCGCTTCGAGACACTCTAGCAAATGTCTCAGGACTACACACTCTGGGTAACCCTGGATCTTCAGGGCCGGTCCTCACTTACGTTAGAGGATTGGCAATTCCTGAACACACGTTTCCCGGTCCTTACAGACCTAAAATCGAGGCGCCTCATCCAACAACCATATAGGTGAAAAGTATATAAATGTCAGGGCTGGTAAGTCACTGACACCACCAAAGCTAGAAAGAAACGTCGTGCTTTCCCTGCAGTCTGTATCCCCTTTTTAACTCATACCGAGGTGTGAGGCTCGCGAATTCACGTTATACACAAAGCTACGCCACAAAGGCCATGCTTTGATCATCAACCACAAGACTCTGCTTTTCAACAAAAGCCTTGATCATTGCCTCTCAGCGTGCCACACAGGCAACTCATGCCATGCGATTGATATTTATCGATATATAACCTCTAAGCTCGTACGTCTCAGAGAAGGGCGTTAAGCAAGAGAATAAATTCTCCGCCGCCAAACAGATATATATTTAACAAAAATCAATCAACACAGAATAAAATCCAATGTTAGACACACAATCCATTTACAAGTTCGTTCTGGGTCTGAACGAAACCGGAGGCACTTTCCTCGCGTATCCATCGATCTCCAAGTACGTCTGGACGACCACCAACTATTTCCATCCTCTTGGGTGTACAGCCCAATCAGGATCGTCAGTAATAATCCCAAACGATGTGAAGACTTCCGGTCTTCGACCACCGTCTTCATCTTCGACATATCGTCGAATCGGTTATTCAGAATGGGTATAAACCCGGCCTTTCCGAACAACCCGCGTATATTAAAAACAAATGTTACACAAACACAACATATTCCTCATTCCAATTCATTAGTTACTAACCGTAAATCAACAAGAGAACAATTTCCCAAACATTAACCCCGAAGGCCGAAACCAACATCAGATCAATACCCAGGAAACCATTCTTCTTAGCCAACCTACAGCTAGTTTCTAAATTCCATATTCTTAGGGAAAGGTTCCCATTAATTTTATCCAAGATAAATCCTTTAAAATTTATCCTTAAATCTTCCTTTGGATGTCGTTTCAAACCAAATTATGGTTTTCTAAACTAGTCGAGATTAGCGAACCACACCGAAGTAATTATTTATTTTATTTCCCAATCCCAACCTATTCATCCCATGAAGCAAAACTGGTAATACTCCATATCTAACACCGTGGTGTTATCGGTAAAATTAATTACCATTTCACGTTCAAATCTGATTAAAGATTTAACTATCGCTTTGGAGCAAAACTGGTGATACTCCATTCTCGCTCATTTGCCAAATTTGATAATTTGAATTATCAATTCACATTTCAATCTAATCGCAGATTCAATAAAACTCCTTTTACTGGGTTAAAGAACTAGTGTCATTTAAAACACAGTTCACGACAAACCCAAATCACATTCTAATTATTATCGGGTTAAAGAACAAATGTTATTTAAAACACCGTTCACGATAAACCCACAAATCAATTCTATTTAAAACCCGTTTCAAATCCAATTTATTTATTTAAAATAAATGAGTTGTTACCTTAGTTCTAAACTAGTTCATTTCGATAAAAATCTATTTTTATCTTTTTAAATATGGAGTTTTTCATCCCAATCTTCCCCAAATCATTTCTTGCGATTTTACACAAATTATTAATATTTTTAATAATTTTATCAAGGTCCGTACAGTCGATTTCCATCAACGACCATCGAACTGCACTTACAGCGACCTTTTCCAAATTTGATTTGGACGTATCTCCAAATCCAACCGTTAGATTTTGAATTTCTAATATTCTTTAGAAAGCTCTTTTTGATACGAACCCAAGGTTCCGGTTTTAGGAGAATCCGATGGTCGGATCTTCCGTAATGTCAATTTGAAATAAATGGTCGAAATTCACGAACTGCCGTGGCATGGCGCGTTCTATTCAGGCCATTATATTATATATATAATATATATTTCGTCGATTTCTATTTAAAACGAATTTTATAAATCGTTTTAAATTCGTTTCAAAAACATTTTCAACTTCCATTTCAATTCAAATCAAAATTGAATTTTTCCTTATAAATTCGTTTTAAAATTCATTTCTATTCAATTCAAATTTCAATTCAATTTGAATTCAATTCAATTCGTTTTCAATTCAATTCGAATTCGTTTTTAATTCATTTCGATCAAATTCGTTTTCTATTCAATTCAAATCAAATTCGTTTTCTATTCAAATCAAATTCAATTCATTTCCTATTCAAATTCAATTCGTTTTCTAATTAAATCAAATTCAATTCGTTTTCTAATTAAATCAAATTCAATTCGTTTTCTTTTCAATTAAAATTCGTTTTCTTTTCAATTAAAATTCGTTTTCTTTTCAATTCAAATTCAAATTAAATTCAATTTATTTCCTATTCAAATTCAATTCGTTTTCTTTTCAATTAAAATTCGTTTTCTTTTCAATTCAAATTCAAATTAAATTCAATTTATTTCCTATTCAAATTCAATTCGTTTTCTTTTCAATTCAAATTCGTTTTCTTTTCAATTCAAATTCAAATTCAAAAACGAATATAATCGATATAAATATCGTTCGCCTCAAAATAGCGCAACTCTAATCAACACGGCTTTATATATTCCAATAAATTGGTTATTCTATTCAACAAATGAATAATTACTCTATTCAATATGTGAATCTATATTTTTGTCAACACACGACTAATCTCAACGGATGAGTATCCACGTGTGACTATCTTTGTTATTTAATATATTTTATAAAAATTATGGTATCTATCGTTTGATATTAAATCAGACTCCAACCGTAAATTAGTAAGAGAACGATTCCCTGAATATTAACCCCGAAGGCCGAAACCAACATCAGATCCATATCCAGGAGACCACTCATCTTATCTATTTTCCAGTTAGTTTCTAATTTCAAATATGATAAAGATGTAAATTTTATTGTTAAAATATTTCGTTCAACACATGACTAATCTCAACGGATGAGTACTGTCAACACATGAACCTTTATTTTATAATATAAAGATGTAAATTTTATTGTTAAAATATTTCGTTCAACACATGACTAATCTCAACGGATGAGTACAGTCAACACATGAACCTTTATTTTATAATATTCTTTATTCTCTAAATTGGAATGAGGCCCAATCAATCACCATATAATGTTAATTATATGGATTTTCATACATCACACGTATATAATAGCATTGAAAAATAATCAACCATCAACCAAAGTGCACTACACTGTATAAGCATCAAATATAGATATATAACGCTTATAACAGCCTGTCAATTAATCGATCGACATATTTAATCAATCAGGATGAGTGAACTTCAAATTTCATCCCAACACCCGTGTGGGGTTTCAAACAATCAAACACAGATTTTATTTGTGCAGTTGGGCGATGTGTAAAATTTATCGACCCAATCAATATCAGTCAAATCAGTGTATATAAACAAATCGGCCGATTTGTTTATAAATATTTATTTATTCACTTTCACGTTAAAAAATTATATTTTTAACGATAAAACATTTTATTCAACCTATGAAAATATTCTATTCAGTTCATTTATTAAATAAAAATGATTTCTTTATTTTTCTAACTTATTTTAGAAAATTTCGGCGGCATAACGGCACGATACTAGAAACGGGACAAGGCCTAGCCTTATCCCCGGTCTAGTGAAGGCCCACGCCATTCACACATCAATCAAATCCATTCATTTCACCAAACAATTCAATTCAAACCAAATAAACTAACCAACTACACATCCAAACAATTTAACAAACAAGTCATCCATGGTCTGTGGATGACGGGTGTCGGGTGCTACTAAACACCGTCTGCATCCTAGTATAAATATATAACTAGAAAAAAAGAATTTAGAGTGAGAAATTCTCACCAATAGCTATCCAATACCACGACTCTTCTTATGTAGAAAATCTTGTCGTTCTTGCCTTTTGTCACTTTCGCTGCCCGTATTTTCTACATATGTAAAAATCGAATTTTTACTTTGTTATTCAATATATAAAAATCGAATTTTTACTTCGCTATTCAATATATAAAAATCGAATTTTACTATGCTATTCAATATATAAAAATCGAATTTTTACTTCGCTATTCAATATATAAAAATCGAATTTTTACTATGCTATTCAATATATAAGAATCGAATTTTTACTATGCTATTCAATATATAAAAATCGAATTTTTACTATGCTATTCAATATATAAAAATCGAATTTTTACTATGCTATTCAATATATAAAAATCGAATTTTTACTATGCTATTCAATATATAAAAATCGAATTTTTACTATGCAATTCAATATATAAAAATCGAATTTTTACTATGCTATTCAATATATAAAAATCAAATTTTTACTATGCTATTCAATATATAAAAATCGAATTTTTACTATGCTATTCAATATATAAAAATCGAATTTTTAATGCTACTATATAGATAAAAATTATATTTTTATCACGCTATTTTTCATATAAAGATTTCGCCTTTTTAACTATAAAGATTTCGCCTTTTCAAATTTAAAGATTTCGCCTTTTCAAATATAAAGATTTTATTTTTACTCCTTCTAGAATATAAAAATCATATTTTTTTATTATTCTGCATCAAGGAAAATCCTATTTTTATCGAAGTAAAAATCATATTTTTACTTCACTACTTAATTAAAAATTATAGTTTTATATCTTCTACAAATTAAAAAATCGAATTTTTATCCTTTCTTCTATATAAAAATTCGAACTTTTTCTTCCTACATTCATATAAAAATACGATCTTTCTTCTTCTAAAAATTCAAACCTTTACTTTAAATAAAAATCTCCTTTTTATTGTGATGAATATAATTTAAAGATCGCACCTTTATATCGTCCTTCACATATTAAAAAATCAAATCTTTATGATATTAAAAATCATTCCTTTATGTTGTGAAAAATCAAAGCTTTATATTTACTTTTAAAAATCCTAGTAGGCTGATTTTATTTAAAGATCATTGCATAAAAGGATTTAAATAAACTAAAAATCAAAATCAAAAAAGGGGGTCAAGAACTTACAGCGAGGGGGGGGTTTCCAATCGGAGAAGGGGCTGTTGGAGCGGACAGGTGGCCGGAGGATAGTGTTGCGGCGGTTGCGGGTGTCGGATGTGGGTCCCATGGCGTCTGGAGGGGACGACTTTCCTTGGGGGTTGCTGCGAGGTGCTTACGTGCTTGGGGGGGGGTCAGCAGGAGGAGAGAGAGGGCAGGGCGGTTGCGTTAGAGGGGCGACGTTGGGGAGGCGGCGACGACGGTGCCAGGGGCGGCGGGCGACTGGATCGAGCGATTTGTTTTTTTTTCTTTTCCTGAATCGAAAGTGAACGGGGGCCAGAGTTAAAGGGGGAGATATATATATATATATTTTTATTTATTTAATTATTTAATTTGCCAAAAAGTTGACTTTTACATACGACCTCTAAACGAGGCCCACCGCCTGTCGTCCATAGCGTTTTACCCCCATTCCGAACACAATGGGATATGTATCGCAAGCTGATTCAATCGTTTCGATCATTTTTCGTCAAAATCAACATATAATTCTATATATTAAATTTGAACGCGCATTTCAATTTACCGGGGTCGCATACTAACTTCAAAAATTCCAGAAAAATATTTTCTGGCTTCGTATTGACGATACGGTCCTAACAAAACTAGTTTCGTCAAATTCCGAGACCGTTGGAAAAATGGCCATTTTCCAGTCGATTAAAATCAACTAAAACTGGTCAAATGCATTTTCCTTTGCCACGCTCACATATTGATTCGAAAAATTATGAAATTTGGAATCTAGCAATAATTTGACACCACGGACCCAACAAAAGTGGTTTCGTCGAAATCCGAGGTCGTTTGCGAAATGTCCATTTTTAAGGGCCTGAATTCCATAGCGACTATTCAGAATTTTCAACTGGACATATCTTTTGATCCCCGCTATGAAATTTTGATTTTTCGGATTCGTTGGAAAGATATTCCCAATTAGATCCTATCATTTTTGGTTTCACTAAAATCCGGATTGTTTTGCACCCGGTATGTTCAATTGAAGTTTGAAATCGAATTATCGAACTACCGCGCCATTTTCAATTCTATTTATAATTATATATAAATATTTATATTCTAACGACGAAGTATATAATTATATACGTTCGAATTATATTCAAAATAAATTTCTCGTCGATATTATTTAAAATAATCTATTTTAAATATTCAAAATTCGCTAAAATTGCCAAAATAAAATTTTTAAACTGGCTCAGAATTTCCGGGTTATTACAGACACACATCCATTTACAAGTCTGTTCTAGGTCTGAACGAAACCGAAGGCACCTTATTCCTCTTCTCATATGTCCAATACAAGAGAGAGGTCCTCGCATATCTAGTCGATCTCCAAGTACGTTTGGACGATCACCATTTATTACCTTGTCTTGGGCGTACAGCCTAATCAAGACATCAATAATCATCCAAATGATGTGAAGAACTCCGATCTTCAAGCACCGTCTTCATCGTCAACTTTAGTCGTCGTATCAGTTGTTCAGAATGGGATAAACCCAGTCTTTCCGAATAACTCGCGTACTTTATAATCGATAATCAAGTGCTATAAAAACACATCATACGCCTCATTCCAATTCAGAATATTATTTTACTCAAATATTCACATCTTTAGGAAAGGTTCCCATTAATTTTATCAAAGATAAATCCTTTAAAATTTATTCTTTAATGTTCCTTTGGATACCATTTCAAAAGAATTTATTTTACCCTTTAATCATTCTAAACCAAATTAAGGTTTATAAAACTAGTTGGGATTATCGAGCCTTACCGAAGTAATCATTTATTTTATTTTCCAATCCCAATCTATTCATCCCATGGAGCAAAACTAGTAATACTCCATATCTAACACCCACTGTGTTATCAGTAAATTTAATTACTGTTTCACATTCAAATCTAACTAAAGATTTAACTATCGCCTGGAGTAAAACTGGAAGTACTCCATTCTCGATCATTTCATGAATTCGATAAATGTAATTATCTCATTCCTACACCAATCTAATTAAAGATTCATTAAAACTCCAACTTGGTTTTAATATCATAAATCATTACTTTATGATTATTAAACTTTAAGAAATTAATCTTTCCTTTAACCAAGTTAAAGAACCAATGTCGTTTAAAACACAGTTCATGATAAACCCAAATCAACTTCCATTAACTATGGAATCTTCTTGGAAAACAGATCAATAAATAATCGATATAAATTTCCATATCAAACTAATAGTATAAATGGAACAATGGAAAGGCCTTTTAAATTCCATATATAGTAGTGGTCGTCCTTTACAAAAGCTCATCTCGATTATTACCAAATCGAATTCCATTCAATTCCAATTTAATATATTAAATTGGAAAATTTTACTTTGGAAATTTTCCATTAAAACTTAATAAGAAGATTTATAAATTCCAAATCATAACTTCACTTTTAATTGGGTTAAAGAACAAATGTTATTTAAAACACTGTTCACGATAAACCCAACATCCAATTTCAATTCAAGTCCAATTAAATATAAATTAATTGGTAAACTTCTCTAAATCTTATTTAAAAGATTTATTCTTTTCTCATCGGGGTTTAAGAACAGTGTTATTCAAGATACCATTCACGACAAACCAAAAATCCAATTTGATATTAGATACAAGGCTCTGAATATAAATTTTAACGGCTTATATTCACTTTTAAATTCTGAAACCAACAAATATCGTATTGGGAATAATGATATTTATATCTTCCAAATTCTTCAACAATATCCGTATAATCACGGAATCCAATATCTAAAAATTTTGAAAATTATTTCCATTCCAGTTCATATGTTGGAAAATTCAGGTTATATCAATACCATTTCAAATCCAATTTATTTATTTAAAAACATTGGAATATTATTCTAGTTAATATCTAGTTCATTTCGATAAAAACGTTTTTTTATCTTTCCAAACTTGGAATTTTTCATCCAGAAGCCTTCCAAATAATTTATTATGATTTTACACAATTTTCCCCTTTTTTAAATAATTTTATTAAGGCTTTACAGTCGGTTCCCAATAACGGCCACCGAACTACATCCATCGCAACCTTTTCCAAAACTGATTTGGACATATTTTAAAATCTAACCGTTAGGTTTCAAATCACTTATTATCATTGGAAATCTCTTTTCGATTAGAACCCAATGGTTCCGGCTTTAGGATAATCGACGGTTGGATTTCCCGTTACATCAATTTGAAGTCAATGGTCGAAATTCGCAAATGGTTACTGCGCGGCGCTTTCTGTTCAAGCCATTCTATATATATAATATATATATATCGTCGATTTCCATTTAAAACGTACTTTATAAATTATTTATAAATTCATCTTAAATTGAATTTAACTTCATTTTCAATTTTAAATCAAATTTGAATATTCCATATCATTACAGTATTAAAATGATATTATTTTCAAAATATCAGATTTTGAAATCAATTCTTTTTTATATTATTATAAAATAAATAAATTCAATCGATAACCCATTTGGTTTTGAAATAGCGTTTACTACTTAAATCGGCTTCATATATTTCAATATTTTTGTGTCCAACCTAAATCGGACATCAAAATCATATTTTGGTTATTCACTGAAAATTATTTTAAAATATTCGTTATTTTAAAATATACCTTATTTTTAAAATATTCCTTATTTTTAAAATATTCCTTATTTTTAAAATATTCCTTATTTTTAAATATTCTTTATTTTAAAATATTCTTTATTTTCTGAATCGGAATGCGGCTCAATCAATTACCATATAAACTCAGTTATATAGATTTCATACATCGCATGTATACAACAATAATGATAAATAATCATTCAATATTCAAACATCACCCAAAGTGCAATTTACAACTGTCTAAGCATTAAAATAAATAAATAACGCTCATCACAACCTATCAACCCATCAATTGACATACCACTAATTATTGGGATTAGTGTATGGCAAATATCATCCCAATACCCATATGGGGTTTTAACCAAAAAATACTGATTATTATTTGTGCAATTGGGCGATATGTAAAATTTATCATCCCAATCAATATCAGTTAAATAGGTGTACATAAACAAGCCGTCCGACTTGTAAATGAATATTTATTTCAATTTCTTTTTATGAAATTTTTTACATACATTTTATATACAACAATATCAGTCGATGACAATCCCAATCCCAATCCAAACAATCAACCATGGTTTGCAAAAAAAATTAGTGTCAGGAGCTACTAAGCCCCATCTGTAACCTATGATATAATTACATAACAAAAATAGTTGAGTAGGAATGAGTTCTCATGTTGGTTTCCACTCCACCAGTTTTTATTTCTGAATTTCTAAACGCTTTGGATTTGAATTTGCTCCAAAATTTAATTGCTCCTTTTCTGATCTAGTCAGTTCCATGTTGTAAAGCTCTTCAACACGATTCCAACGTACTTCGATTTTCTGAATTCTAACATCGTGTGAGAGAGTCATTGCAGTTTATACATTTGATAATTTAATTGCATAAATAAATAATTTAAATAAAATTAACCTAATAATTTTCCCTAATCCCCTTTCTAATTTTTGGCCGTCGTTCTTCTAAACAGCTCAACCCTTAGGGCTCGATTTTTGGTTTTTCTGCCGCCACGATCGACTTGAAGCCGATCGAAGTTCGCCTCCGTGAAGCGTCGTCCACCATTGACCAACGTGTCAATCGCCATCCAGCTCGACCATCTCTGCTTCTCCAAAACCTGATGTGACGACGGCGGCTTCAATGGCCAAAATCGATCGCCATACCCTACTATAAACAATCTTACCCGTATGATCTGGAAGAGCTCTCTTTGTTCTTGAATTCACGTGTTGAAACCTGGATTTAATTCAAATTGGATTGAGAGAAAATTGGGTAGAAAGAATCGAACGAATTTGACCGTTGAATCGGATGGAGGCGCTGGGTTTGACCGCATAGAAAAATAATAGGGTTTTGACCCCGAAAATAGTGTGTATATATATATTTATTTATTTATTTTTATTAATATTTTAATTCCAAAATATGTGCTTTCGCATACGAACTCCAAATCAAACCCAACAACTGTCATCCTTAGCTAATTACCCCAATTCCGGACACAATGAGATATGTGTTGTAAGCTAATTCGATTGTTTCGATCAGTTTTCATCAAAATTAAAATATAAATCAATATATATTGAATTTTAACATACATTTTAATTTACCGGGGCCACATGCTGACTCCAACAACTACAGAAAAATTATTTCGAGCTACGTTTTGGCGATACGGTCCTAACAAAACTAATTTCGTCGAATTTGGAGATCGTTTGAAAAATAGCCTTTTTCCAGTCTATTAAATTCAAACTGAATTTACCAAACGTGTTTAAATTCACCATGCTCACATATTCATTCCAACCAATATGAAATTTGAAACCTAATAATAATTTGACATTCCGGATCCAATAAAAGGGGTTTCGTCGAAAACGGAGGTCGTTTGCAAAATGGTCATGTTTAAGGGTTATATATTAGGGTACTTTTGCGCCACATCCCTATTACAGTTTGAAATACACGCCATGTCCCTCACTTTTTTCACATATAAACTCGGTCCCTATTTTTACCTTCCGCCTCCTTCATTTTGTGCTAGAAAAAATGAGGCACTGAGTTAAAAAATAATAATATAAAATCTGGAAATAATATCAGAAGTCTACGCCAATTTAAAAAAAAAGTTGCATACATGTATGCAACTACTGCATAAAGGAAATTCAACTAACATTTTGCCTGCAGATATGTTGCACACATGTGTGCATGTTTTCTGTTTTACTTGCACACTGGAATGCAAATAAAAATGAACCGAGTTGCGCTGATATGAATTATTGCACATTTTATGCTAGAATTATGCAATAATTGCACTGAAATATGCAAGTAAATCAACGCAGATGCAAAAACCGGAACACATGCACATATGTATGCAATAAAATTCAAATACATGCATAATATTATGCATTTAACTGTGTAACACCCCACCTCTGCTAGGGTCACTCACAAAGGGAATGCACTAGTTTTGGAGGGGTATTATCGAGATAACATCACAGAATTATCACAAGACAAAACATTAATAATAAAAAAATTAAGTAAACAGCGGAAGAATTTATGAGCAAAACAGAACTTCATTTTATTCCAAAATAAACCATGTCTCTTACAAACATTTCAAATAACTTCATTACAACTGTCTTGTAATAATAGCCAAAGAAGCAATAACTTAAAAACAGAAAAACAGCTTATTCCCCAAGTGCAGTAAAAAGAAGCAGCCATAGCAAACCGTACATGCTGAGCCAAAGCAAGTGATATCCAAGCTAGGAGCTAGTGTTTCCTCCCTGAGAACCTGGGGGGGGGGGGACGAAAGAAAAAGAGGCGAAAGGAAAAGGGTCAGTCATAAAGACTGAGTAAGTCCTAGTGACTTTCAGTGTAAAAACGGTTAAAACAACCTGTCATGTATGAACTGGAACTAAACTTAAGAATGGTGTCAAGGTGAACAAGATAGACTAAAGTGATCAGGATAAGTCAAGACAAGTCAAGTAAAGCATCACATGTTCGAGATTCGTTGCATCGACTGTACCAGTGTACTAAGCCCATATCACAAGTTAATCACGAAATAAATTCCACGGCCCAATATCATGAAATGACCCTGAAACGGGGTCTGACCCAAGTACGGGGTCCTACGGAGCGATTATCTAGTCGATCGGCTCCCTACAAGTTCTAGCTCGTCAAGTGTCCGTGTCATACGGCTAATCACGAATGTAGTCACCTGTGCTGGGTCCACCTTTGGGTGTATCAGCCCTAGGGTGTCAACCCCTGACACGATTCAAGATGCACAGATAAATCTACGGATACCCAGTGTCTGCCCCGGAATACGTGCACGACCGTAGTCCACCGAACCTACAATGGCATACCCCACTGCCGTCGTTCACCTCTTACAATCAGCCCAGTAATCGTGCCCCACCCGGCCTAGCCCCAGGGTACCTTGATACATCTAGAGGGTTACTGCTGAAAAGGGTCGTGTCTAGGGTTTCGCCTACAGATTAGGTCATGTAATTCGTGACCTAACCCGCCTAACCGATTAAGTCATGTAATTCGTGACTTAATCCTTTTCCAGTCTAGTCGTGTCAAGATGGTTAAGTATGTCATTTAAATTCGTGACTTAACCCGCCTACGTGTCATGTCAAGTTGGCTAAGTGTTGTCGTGTCAAGTTCATGACTTAGCCCTACAAATCGTGTTCAAGTTGGTTAAGTTGTCTTTTCATGTTCATGACTTAACCCTAATTGGCATTAATTGATTCGTTAATGCACCGAACCACTCACATTGGATCTTATTGTTCGTAGCCACTGGATTTGCCGGGCGGTTCCGGGCAGGTTTACGCTACGAACTCAACCCAACCTCGGGTTTCAAGCGCGATGTGACCAACTACCCACATTGGATCCTATTGTTTGTAGCAACTGGATTTGCCGGGCGGTTCCGGGCAGATTTACACTACAAACTCAATCCAACCTCGAGTTGGCCACTTTCTTGTTTTCTAAAGTCATGCCCATGTTCTTATCAGATTCGTGCTATTTTCATAGCATGTTCATATGTCAATTTCGTGCCCAACTAAGGCATGTTTCAAGTCAAGTTATGGCATGTTCAAGTCAAGTTTTCTTGCCATATTTCATGTTCTACTTATGCCAAATTTCACGGTTTATGATTATAATCAATTCAAGTTTTGCCTATTCTACCCAACCGTATCCCCAACGTATATAAACGTACTTCGTTCACAAGCATAAACAATTCAAGAGATAAAGGGGAATAACACCAAACATGTGATAGGCATACGTGACAATTACAACATCTCTTGCATAATAAACAGGCTATAACATATCACATGGTTTCAATACTAGCATGATGATAACTTGGCATAGTAATGGTTCCAACTTAGTTCAACATGATGAATTCAACTTTACATCCTAGGCATAATAATCATTGCGGGCATAATAATAATTTTATTACAAACATGAAACATTAAAGGCATGGTAATTCTAATAGGCATAGTGGATTCCAATTTAGTATTTTTAACATAATGATTCTCATCTAGCATTATAAACATAATGATTCCAACTTTTCATCATAACCTAGCGATTCCCAATTTAACATGATAGGTGTTGGCCTACTTTGTGAACTAGGCAACACAAAGTCGAGAAACCAAACATTGAATGGTATTTTTGATTATAAGACTTCGGTTCGGATTGGAGGAAAACACTACAATTCAGATTGATAGCTGCAGCTGTTCGGATCGGATAGGGTCCTCTGTTCGGATCGGGTTAGAGCGGCATATTGGTTCGGATCGGATAGAGTTCTCTGTTCGGATCGGTGATCTCTTGCTGGATAGGTTGGTAAGGCATATCCAATCGGATCGGAAGGCAACTAAATCTCGAATGGATCGGAAAGCCATCTGCTTGCCACAACACTGGAGCGGAGCGGAATATGTCAGAGAAGGAAAGACGCCCAAACCAATCCGGTTCGGATCGGGTATCCCGATCCGAACCCTTTACCTGCACGTCTCCGACCCGCACCCACGATCCATGTTAATCTCCTGTAAAATCGCCTGGAGAACCGGACCGGCTGTGACTGATTCCTACCTCTAACGTTCTTCCCTTTTGATGCGTTGTCAACCTGATAGTTCATCCGAACCCGAAGAGAGTGCGATGGATGACACGTGGCCCGACCCGGATCAAGTCTCAAGCAAATTCACACCTATAAATACCCCATCTAGAGACAAAGAGAAGGATCTTTTTTCGGCACTTAGAGAATTCAATCACCTCCATCATCCGAACTCTATTACTCCCGGAGAATCCAAATCATCTTTCATTTTTTGTTTTAATCTTTTGAGTGAACAAAAGTGAGTTGTGAGTGAATCTTACATTGTATTTGCAACTGAATTATTGAATATAGTGAAAGATAAGTGGACGTAGGCATTTCTTCGCCGAACCACTATAAATCCTGTGTGTTTATTTTTATTTTTGTCTCATATAATCTTGTTTCTAATCAATTTGGGTGTTAGAACCACTTTTGGGTCTAACATTTTGGTGCTTTCACTGAGAATCCTCATCTAAATTCTTTATTTTCCGGGATCTCTTTCTACTTTTTGGACCGTTGAGTTCAAAGAAGTGAATCCTTAAGTTTCCCCGCTTTCTTACATTCGTTGAAGTAATTGTTAAAAGCTCATGGCCAAAGGAAAAGGCAAGGAAGTTCAGTCTTTTCGAGGAAATGGAGCTGGCGAAGATCAGCAAAATGCTGTTGTAACAAGGTCTCGGGGGCAGAGTTCAGCAGCAGGAAGAATCAATGCAGGAAATCCGAGCCGCCAGCAGGGGGAGAGCTCCGATCCGATCCGGGTAGGAGACTCTGAAGCAGTACATTCCCCCAATCTGAACCGACCCGAACTGCCTCCTGCGCTCCGATCCGACCAGGCATCCCAGCTCCGATCCGATCCGACTTCCTACCTCCGATCCGATCCGATGCTTGGTGAAGCTGGAACTTCTACTCGAGTCCCTACGAATGCTCCAATTCCAGCTGCCAGGGTTGGAGATCAGGTCAATCCATCTGCGCCCATCACTCAAGGAGATTTTTCGCGCTTGCTTGACATGCTCGAGAGCACAAGGGAAGTTATGAGAGTTCATGAGCGCACTAATCTCATGATGCAGGAAAATATGAGGCTTATGAGTCGGGAGATCAATGAGCTTCGTCGACAGAGAACTCCATCACCGGTTCGTCACACACCAGTTGATCAATCTTCATCGTCCGAGGAAGAGAGGCCCCGTGAACGAAGGCCACTCGAACGACCTCAGAACATGGAGCAGCTGACATTTGGATCTTTGGGATCTCGTGAGGATATTGCACGAGCATTAGGAAACGATGACCCCACTCGGGGGCAAAGACTCCAGTCCCCTCTTCCCGAGATCGACCGGGAACACAGGGAACGGAATCGAGCAGAGGCAGCTCGAAGAAGAAGGGCATCTCCTGAGCAAGAGCCCAGAAGGAACTCGGATGCTAGGGCCAGGGAACCTGAGCAGCCCCTAACTAGTGCTGATGTACAGGCAATGGTTCGCCGAATTATGTCCGAGAGCCGGAATTATACAAATGAAGACTATGGCATTGAACGAAGCCATACTCCGTTCACCGACGATATCCTCGACTTCCAGTTTCCCCGACGCTTTAACTTGCCACAAATGGACAAGTATAACGGAAGGACTGATCCAGGACAGCATTTGATGCGGTATTCGTGGCTCATGAATGCCGCTGCTGCCCCTGATGAAGTGAAGTGCAAAGCATTCCCGATCTACCTAGAAGATGTGGCATTATTCTGGTTTACCCGACTTCCTCCTCGTTCAATTTCTAATTACAAAGAACTAAGCGAGCGTTTCATGAACCAGTTCCGACTACATGCCCGAAAGTCCAAGAGTGTTGTTGAATTGTCGAGAATCAAACAGGCACCAGGAGAATCTTTAAGGGCATATCTTGATCGTTTTAACCAAGCCGTAACTGAGGTCAGTGACCCGCACGAACCCACTATTCTGATGGCATTGAAGGAAGGAGTCGATCCTGAATCCGAGTTTGGAGACTACCTTTCTGGGAAAACACCCCCCACAAGGGCGATATTCTACGAAAAAGCCGATATTTATCTAAGACGAGAGGAGGCCAGGGCAAACCGAAAGAGAAAGTCTGAGACAGCTTCAAAGGAGAATGTGCAGAGTAATATTGCCGTAAAGCAGTCTGGGGAAAGTTCCGGCAAGGTTGAAGTAAATGTAGGAAACAAGGGTGGAAACAACAATACTGGAAATGGGGGAAACAACAACAACCGTAATTCGAACGGTAACAGAAGAAACAGAAATAGGGGAAGTGACCCTAACAAAAGGCCCCGATTCCAGAACTACGAGGACTATACACCATTGAATGACACCTTGGAAAATATTTACCTGGATACGTACAATGTGTTGCAGTACAAAAGACCGCCACCTCGTGATTCGACCGAGAAAGAAATGGCGACAGGGAAATTTTGCTTGTTTCACGGAACACATGGACATTCGACCAATGAATGTCGGCATTTGAGGGATGTAATTGAAAAGCTGCTGCGTGAAGGAAAGTTGGATGAGTACAAGGTTGCCCCGAGGGACAGGGGGCAAGGAGAGCAGGCTCCAAAACAGATCCTACCTGCTCCTAAGCCTACCGCGCAGCAGAAAGGTAAAGGGATTGTCATCAACTCCATAGTAGGCGGACCTCACCCGGCAATCCGAAGTTTTAGGTCAATGGACCAATATGTGAATGCTGCCAAGCATCTAGATGTGAATGAAGGTGACGATTTGGAAGATGTCACCCCCATAAAACAACAAAAAACCATGTTCGACGACGTGGTATTTCGCAGCCGAGACAACACGGGGATACAATCTCCCACCAATGATCCGTTGGTTATTACTACCACCATTGGGCCGGCCTTGGTCCATAAGGTATTAGTAGACAACGGAAGTTCCGTCAATATTTTGTTCAAGAAGTCATTTGATCAGATGAAGCTTGAATCCGAAGATCTGAAACCTTGTGAAGGATGGATTAGAGGCTTCAACGGAGCGACGACAGCTCCCATGGGATATATAGAGTTGCCCGTGACCCTAGGGCAAGGAGAACGTAGAAGAGTGCGAATGCTTCAGTTCGTAGTATTGGACGTAGATTCGCCATATAACGCATTTTTAGGGAGACCTGCCCTCGCTGAATTTAGAGTTTGTATCGCCCCTTGGTGCTTGTTACTAAAGTTCCCAACCGAAGCCGGGACTGGAGTAATGAGAGGGGATCAGGTTTCTGGACGGGCCTGCTATGTGGCCGAACTGAAGATGTTGATGAAAGGAGTTAATGCTGAGAGTAAGGATGCCTCGTCTCCCTCAAAGGGGGACTCGGCATAGCAATTAGAGAAATTGACCTCAAAGGAGTTGCCCAAAGGAACACCTGAAGACCTGGATCCTAGAAAAGACGAGGAACCAGAGACTAGGAATGCAACTCCTAACGAAGCGACAGTGGAAATTCCCATTGATAAAGCTGATCCGACGAAAGTTTTGAAGATTGGTTCTCAATTGGATCCACGTCGTGCTGAAGAACTGACGAACTTTTTGAAGGCAAACTTAGATGTGTTCGCCTGGACCCATGCTGACATGTGTGGGATATCACCTTCCATTATCAGTCACAAATTGAATGTAAATCCGAAGCATCCGCCTGTGAAACAAAAGAGACGCATGATGGGCCCAGAGAGGTCGGCTGCTCTCAAAGAGGAAGTAGAGAAATTAAAGCAAAATGGATTTATTCGAGATTCGACTTATCCCGACTGGATATCGAATCCCGTCTTGGTAAAGAAGCCAAACGGAAAGTGGCGAACTTGTATTGACTTTTCAGATTTAAATAAAGCTTGCCCAAAAGATAGTTTCCCACTCCCCAGGATTGACCAGCTTGTAGACTCGACAGCAGGTCATGAACTTCTTTCTTTCATGGACGCATACTCTGGATACAACCAAATTCCTATGCATGTACCAGACCAAGAGCATACGAGTTTCATTACGAATTTGGGGCTATATTGTTATGTTGTAATGCCATTTGGGTTAAAAAACGCTGGAGCTACTTATCAGCGCTTGGTAAATAGAATGTTTTATGATCAAATAGGAAAAACTATGGAAGTTTATGTGGATGATATGCTTGTCAAATCAAAGCGGTCTTCCAGTCATACGCAAGACTTAGCGGAAATATTTGGTATCTTGCGAAAATACCGTATGAAATTGAATCCTTTAAAATGTTCATTTGGAGTGGCGTCGGGAAAGTTCCTTGGCTTTATTGTGAGTTCCCGAGGAATTGAAATCAACCCTAGCCAGATAGCAGCGATTAGAAACATCGAAGAACCGAGGAGAATTAAAGATGTCCAAAGTCTGGCAGGGAAAGTAGCGGCATTGAGTAGATTCATCTCCAAAGCCACAGATAAGTGTGTTCCGTTTTTTGATTTGATAAAAAGGGGAAAGAAGAACTTCCAGTGGACTCCCGATTGTGTTGAGGCTTTTCAAAATCTGTTAGAGCTGTTAGAGAAACCGCCAATCTTATCAAAGCCCGTAGATCACGAAGAATTATTTGTTTATCTAGCAGTCTCGGCTCACGCTATCAGCACGGCCCTGGTTCGAGAAGAAGACAAAGTACAAAGGCCAGTGTACTATGTGAGTAAGAAATTAGCAGCGGCAGAGCGCAACTATCCAAAAATTGAGAAGCTTGCTTACAGCCTCCTGATCGCATCCCGAAAACTTCGTCACTATTTCCAAGCTCATCCGATAACCATATACACCGACCAACCCTTAAGACAGGTGTTGCAGAGACCCGAAGCATCGGGAAGGTTGATCAAATGGAACATAGAACTAAGCCAGTTTGATTTGAATTTTCAACCACGAAAGTCAATCAGGGGGCAAGCTCTAGCAGACTTTATTGCGGAGTTCACCATTCCAGAAGAGGAAACAATCAATGACCGAGTGGTTAGATCTGAGGAAGAACTAGAGATGAATCCGTGGAAATTATATACCGATGGAGCTAAAAATGACCGAAGGTCCGGAGCTGGAATTGTCTTAGTTACTCCCGAGGGACGGTCGTTATATTACGCCCTGCGATTAGAGTTTTCGGCAACTAACAATGACTCTGAGTATGAAGCCCTGATTGCCGGGCTGAAACTTGCCAAAGACCTCGGAGTAAAAATAATGGACATATTTTGTGACTCTAAGATTGTTGTTTGTCAAGTGCGAGAGGAATTCGCGGCTCGAGGACCTCGACTTATCGCCTACCTCAAGAAAGTGAAAGAGCTATTGAATAGCTTAGAGCGGTACAACATAACACATATTCCCAGAATTGAAAACCAGAAAGCGGATAGGCTGGCGAAACTGGCTAGTTCTGACAATCCGGAAGGGACTGAGGTAATTCCAATTGAAACGTTGGAGTCGCCAAGCTTTGAGTCAATGGAAATTGAATTCGCTCTTGAAGCGGAACCAGAGAAGGAGTCATGGATGACTCCAATTAAGAATTTCCTTAAGAATGGGGCACTCCCATCGAAGAAGAGTGAGAAAAGAGCTGTAGTTCGCAAAGCTACCAGATATGTTATACAAGACGATACTCTCTATAGACAAGGATTTTCTATGCCCTTGTTACGATGTATCGCACATGACGACATCAAGCGTGTACTAAGAGAAGTGCATGAAGGTGAGTGTGGAGATCATACAGGAGGTCAAACTTTAGCAAAGAAACTATTGTGGTACGGATACTTCTGGCCTACGATCAACAAAGATGCAGCTGATTATTCACGACGCTGCGATAAGTGCCAGAGATTCGCCAAAATCCCCAGGGCACCGTCAACCCAGCTTAAATCGATGGTGAGTCCTTGGCCATTTGCCACATGGGGAATTGATATCATTGGAGTTTTACCGATTGCTAAAGGAGGAGCTAAGTATGCAATAGTAGCCGTGGATTATTTCACAAAGTGGGTAGAGGCTGAGCCCTTGACTAAGATCACCACAAGAAAGGTGATAAGTTTTGTGGTCAGAAATATTATATGCCGATTCGGGATCCCAAGGACGATTATTACTGACAACGGGACCCAATTTGATAGCACTGAATTCAGAAATTTTTGCCAGAAATATAAGATAGACAAAAGATATACCGCAGTTGCCTATCCACAATCGAATGGGCAAGTAGAGGCAGTAAACAAAGTTATAAAATCCATCCTCAAGAAACGGTTGGAGCGTGCAAAGGCAAGATGGGTTGACGAATTGCCCCTAGCTTTGTGGGCATATCGAACAACATTTAAAACGGCTACCGGTCATACCCCTTTTTCTCTCTCCTTTGGCTCAGAAGCAGTAATTCCAGTTGAACTGGAAGTTCCTTCCCACAGGGTGACATATTATGACCCGATGACGAATCGGGCACTTTTACTTGAGTCTCTTGATGAAGTCGAAGAGAAAAGGGACGAAGCAGACTTGCGTGCAGCAAGACATCGACGTCAGATGGCACGCTATTATGACAAAAAAGTTCGCCTCAGAACTTTTGAACCAGGAGATTTGGTGCTAAAGAGAGTTTTTCCATCCCTTCCTCATCTCGGCCCAAAATGGGAAGGACCCTTTGTCATCCAACGGAAACTTGAAAAAGGAACCTTCAAGTTAACGACCGTAGATGGCGAAGAAGTTCCTGAGCATGGAATGCCCAACACTTAATGCGATATTTGGATTAGAAATGCTATACTTTTTATTTTTACTGTGAATTCTGTAACAAGACATGCCTTGCCTTGGGAAAATCTGATGATATGAATAAAGGACTATAAAGTGGATGTAGGCTACGACTTAGCTGAACCACTATAAAAATATTGTGTGTTATTTACTTTTATGCATTTACATTCATTAGTTGTTCTGTTGTGATTATAAAATACACGATAACTCAGAGCCTTAAAAAGGTTGAAAATAGTTTGGACATAAAAAGAAGCACAATGATTATTTGTGCAATAAGACGTAAAAGAATGAGAAAACGACATTCTAACTCTAACTCTCCAGAGAAAGAGAGAGAGTATAAAAGCGTCTCAGACTGAGCGCTGAAAAAGAAATTCTATTTTTAACTCTAACTCTCCAGAGAAAGAGAGAGAGTATAAAAGCGTCTCCGACTGAGCGCTGAAAAAGAGATTTTACTCCGAACTCTAACTTTCCAGAGAGAAAGAGAGTATAAAGGCGTCTCCGACCGAGCGCCGAGAAAGAAATCTTTTCCCGTTGAGAGACCGGGGAATGAATAGATGACTAAGCTCGAACTCTAACTCTCAAGAGAAAGAGAGAGAGTATAAAAGAAATGCCAGGAAAAACAACAGGTATTGACGACACAGGAAATGCTATCCCATTAGAGAATTGGGAGCATTCAGATTGCATGGTTAAGCATTGAATAACTTATGGAAATTGACTGGGGACACATATGCATACACATATTTCCCCCCTCCACAACTTTGTTTCATAACTATAGACATGCATTTTTACATAAGTGCAGAACTGCTAACAAATAAACATTGCAAAAAGTGAATTATTTTTTATTTACAAATGAGTGAATTTGTACAGGGAAATAGCTAAAAAAGAAAGTGCGGAAGCTGTTTTTGTAACAGCACTTATTGGTTCACAAAGATGCCAAAAAGATACAGGGGAACCCACTATTTGGGTTTGGAATGAGCCTTCGATTTCTTGGCAGCTTTTTCCGCATCCTTTGCTTCCTTCTCGGCTTCAGTCAAGATTCGTTTCGATTTCTTTTTTCCTGAAGATGCGGTACTGGAGCCAGTAGACTTCTTCCCGGAGGGCGGGACACTGGAATCAAGAGAAGATTTTTTAGCAAGTTCTTCGGTAATAGATCTAGTTGAGAGCTTAACAACTAACCTTGAACCTGCATCAACAACTGCGAGGGGCTTAAGGACCTCAGGGTCTAGTTCTTCGGCCTTTAATTGCAAGCGCTTGTCTTGATCAGCCTTCATGGCCGCCAAGGTAACGTCATCGGCGCTTTTCGACTCCCCAGTTATTGCAACCTCCGGTTCCTCATCATGCCCCTCGTCTCCTCCGTCGTCTTTTAAAGCTGCGATCATTTCTTCATCATGGGGAGTGGTGACCTTAGTTGGTTCATTTCCTTCTCCCAAGTCTATAGAAGCAGCTTTGTCTTCCCCTTTTTTGGCCCCATCTGCGGGCTTTGTCCCAGCGGTAGCTCCTTGAGCTACATCTGCCTTTGCGGATGATTCAACACCTACAGAATGAGAAGCATCGGTTATCAACTCAGGCGAAAGCAAAGGGTTTCTCATCGAACGTTCAATCACGTAGCCAAAGGTAGTAGTAGCCTTGGCAAATTGAGGAGAAAAGATAGGAATACCTTCTGAAGACTTTTCAGCGGGGGTGACTACTACCTCTGGAGTTATTTCAGGAATGGGAGATAGCAAAGTTGTCCGGGGAATTCCCGGGTTTTCGGGATCATACCCTTCTACTTCGGGAGTTGTAGGAGCAGAAGAAGAGGAGCCAGCTTCGGGAATGGTTTTCTGTTTAGACTTCCGCCTCTCTTCTTCCATGGCCTCAGCAATTAGGCGGCGCCCTTCAGCTAGGCGCTCCGGTTCATCGTCCCTCAAGTATTTCTCCATCAGCTTATCTTCATCAAGGGAGTCGACCTTAAGTTCTTCTTTTTCCCACTCAACAATTTGGTTCCATACTTGAACCAGAGTGGATGGATAGTCCTCGATCCAAGAAATGTTTCGACGACGAATAATATGTGCGAAGAATTCAATCATTAATTCGCCGAAACCTTGAATCTCAACCTCCGCCTCAGATAATTGCTGGCGGGCTTCCTCCGCAGATTTAATGGCACATTCCACATTGCCCTCGGCCAGAGCAGCCCTGTTTTCTGCCTCCAACAGCTTCGAAGCCAAGTCAGCATTCTTCTTTTCTAATTCAGCACTCCTTTTTGCTAACTCGGCATTTTTCCGTTCAAGCTCAGCATAAGCAAGGTGTGTTTTAGCGGCTTCTGATTTGGCCTCGTCAGCTTGCTTTTTTAGTTCAGAACGCTCCTGAGTATGGGACTCAAGCAAGTCATGATAACGCTTTTGCATGTCCTCAAACTGTTGTTTGAAATCAGAAGCGTTCTTTTGAGCGACAGCTAGTTGGGCTTGAGTGTCTTCTAAGTCTTTTCCTAAGGTTTTTAAGGCCTTAGCATCCTCCTCCGCGGTCTTTTGCATTGAATTAGCATTTGTCATTAGAGTGCGGACGATTCTAGAAAGATTGCGTGAATACTTGAACATCTCGGAATATTGTTTTTCTACCAAATCAATTTTTGCCTTGGCCTCATCTGCCCAATTAGAAGAAATAGGTTCAAGGGTAGGTAGAAAGGTCAGAGTATCGAAGTAGTGCTCGGGAAATTGCTCCTTTAAATATGCCAGCTTTACTGCAGTTCCCGCATCTGGTGGAGGAGGAGCGAGGATTGTTAATTCGGTGTCCCTTCCTGAAGAAGATTCTGTAGAACCCTTGTCTGTCCTAGGTCGTTTAGTAGCAGGGACCTTTTGCTTACTTCGAAACCCGGTTTCCTTTGGAGGAGTTTTCTCTCTACTCCGCTTTTCATGGGAGGAAGTGGAATCCTTAGATGGTGGTCTATCCTCCTCCCTACGACCTTGATAGCTCTTGTATTTTTCTTGTTCCGGTCGAACTGGTGAGCGGGAGCGTGAGGGCCGAGACCGATAGGGATCATAAGGTCTTCTTTCCTCCCTACCACGGTCATCCCGGCGATCATACTCAACATCCTGAGGAGGATTGGACATGCTGCGACGAAGCTTTCTTATATCATAATAGGATCGAGACATTGTACCTGCACGATAAAATAAACGAAGTTCAGAATCAGTGGATTCATGGAGAAAGAATTGCAATGAATGCTAATGATGTGGTGTAAAGTGCATCCTAAATGGTGTGTGTCCCCCCAACCAACCCGAGTCTGAAGCTAGACTGGTGCGGGCAGGCTCTTTGGCCTTAGCGGGAGTAGTTTCTTCAGAAGAAGTGAAGACTAAAGGGTCCTTCCTGAAGTCCTCTGAAGTATATATAGTCTCAGGTAAGGGGAGATCCCCCAAACCCTGAAATATGTGCTCATCAGTGCTAGGAACATCCCCTTCGGAAGCGTGAAGTGGCGACTCTTGGGAAGATTTTGACTTGTCTAGAGAAGTAGTCTCCTCGGGGGCAATATACCCTTCACGATGCTTTTTGGCCAGATTAGCCAATTCATCGTCTTGCGTAGAAGATGGAGAAGGTGAAGTGTGAAGAGAAGCTGTAGGAATCCCTGAACCTTCTCCTATCTCTGGGACCACCTCCACTGGAGGAATGTACGCGTATGGAACCGTCCCATGTCCAATGCTACGAAAAACAGATAGCAGCCCATGAAAGTGAAGGTATTCATCTTTAAGGACCTCGTCGATCGTCAAGAATTTTTGATCACCATTAAGAAGATGGTGCATCCGATCAAAGAACACCTGATCTGATATCTGTTTGGGATTGTCGACTGCAAATAAAAAGGAAAACAGGTCAGGGTAATGATTCAAGTGTATAGAGTCCGGGTTCAGAAAATCAACGCTTTACTTGATTTTGTCCATCTCCTGGCACATCCAGACTGTTGCTTTATATAGAACCATTCCAGTCTGGAATCTCCAGCTTTACTGCTGAATGGTGCAGAGATTATCTTTCTCTTTGGGACTGATTCAAAGTAGCAGAAGGATGGAGTCTCTCGAGTCCGATGCTTAAAATTATAAAAGAAATGAACGTCATCGAATGTGAGCTCTAGGCCTAGGATTTCACGATATGCTATGTACAAGGTGTGCAAATAGGCATATGAGTTGGGATGCAACTGCATGGGGGCAATCCGCATTTGTCTTAGGAAATCAACGATGAAAGGAGAGAATGGAGGAGTGGCACCGACCATGCACATCAATCGAGTGACCGTCATATATCCTTCTGGAGGGTTGTGGGGACGGTCAGAGCGCGAGGGCACTAGAGTGTCCCTTTTCATTATGCCGTATTTTAAACAAATTCGAATAAGTCGATCGTTGTCAATTGTCGATTCTATGGAATCTGGGGGTGACTCCAATATAATGGCTGAGTCAAATTCATCGGGTGCTCGATTGTCACCAATCCCTCCTTCTTCCTCAAAGCCCAAGGAAACTTCATTCTCTGAAGACGCTTCGTCGCTTTCCCGATGACCAACTCCGTAATCCGGACCTTCACTGTCCCATTCCGGATCGGACGAAGAAGATATATCCTCAAGAGTGATTTTGCTAGAAGTTTCCGGAGCTTCTTTCCTCTCAGCTAGACGGGAAGAGCGTCTGGGCCTCATTGTCATGGAACTATTGAAGAAGCAATAGCACGGATTAGAGTAAATTATCCCGTGTCCCCCTTTGTGTATGTGTGAACTAAAGTGTGTGCAGCAAATATGAGAAATGCAAAATAAAAGTACAGCAATGTAAGACGAAGCTTTGAAGAGAAAGTGATAGTCAGAGTTGTTCTTAATTCTTGTTCCTGTTCGCAAGGCACTATCCTAACTGTCCACAAGGTTATTGTCTAGAGTGAATGTTAGTTGAATTAGTTGGGTAATCTTTGTGTGCCAAGTTTGATACGTTCGGTTCGGTTCGGATATGCATATGATTAGTGACTCAACACAAATACAGATATAGGGTCGGTTCGGATGCTTCATTAAAGCAAGGTCAGTTCAAGACAAGGGAAACAATGGGTTCGGAAGCAGGGCTGATCTGATCGGATCGGGTGGCTCGATCCGAACCGAACCAGCATCACTTAGCCAGTCCCTTTATTTCAACCTTTTATCCCACTCTCTTCTCCGACCCGAACCGACATTTTCCTTCCCTCCCGTCTTTCTAAAGTATGCAACCCGAACCGAACCCCTTTCCTCCTCCTTTCTTTTTGCTCCTTCGTCTTCTACCCGAACCAATTTGTCATCACACTCTTTTCTTCATCTTCTTCCTCTTTCCCCCCTACTCACAAGCAAACCCGTTCTATCACCAAAGCTACCGCTCGCAACGCCTCGAAGTGATGGCGAATCCACCAGTAACGACGTGGAGTTCAAAGCAAAGCCCCGAGGCTAAACCATCCCAATCAACCACGAATCGAAATCAAGAACAGTTACAACGGAGTTATTCGAGGTTAAAAAAGCTACCTATATGTTTGATTTGAGAAATCTACAAAGAAGTTTCAAAATCTTGAAGTTTCTGAAGTTTTTTGATACTAGAGTTTGGAAGCGGCGGCAGAAAAGAAGGAGAAATGAAGGAAGACGGTGGAAGATTTATATAAGGGATGGTGTTGACTCCTCGTATTCCTGTTCTTTCTCACCCGCTCGGACCGGAGTGAAGGCCCAGTAGCACAACTCTGTCTGAAGGCCCAATGTCCAAGAACCAAAGCCACGAAAGCGCTTCGGATCGGAATCCGAACCGAATAGATTTCACACATTGATTTAGCTTCCGATTCGAATTGAGTTCAAAAGAAGATGAATAAAGGAAGAGCATACCTACACGAAGCATTATATGTTGAGAAAAATTCCCAAACTTGCTCAGAAATGAAGAAAATGTGCTCGAGTCAGACACCGAACCGAATAGAAATCTGTGCATTCCTCCTGACCGTTCCGATTCAAGGACTAGCATTCCGAACGATTTCAAAGCACGCTTCGTATACAACAGAAGCATCCTTTGAGGGGGCAAAATGTTGGCCTACTTTGTGAACTAGGCAACACAAAGTCGAGAAACCAAACATTGAATGGTATTTTTGATTATAAGACTTCGGTTCGGATTGGAGGAAAACACTACAATTCAGATTGATAGCTGCAGCTGTTCGGATCGGATAGGGTCCTCTGTTCGGATCGGGTTAGAGCGGCATATTGGTTCGGATCGGATAGAGTTCTCTGTTCGGATCGGTGATCTCTTGCTGGATAGGTTGGTAAGGCATATCCAATCGGATCGGAAGGCAACTAAATCTCGAATGGATCGGAAAGCCATCTGCTTGCCACAACACTGGAGCGGAGCGGAATATGTCAGAGAAGGAAAGACGTCCAAACCAATCCGGTTCGGATCGGGTATCCCGATCCGAACCCTTTACCTGCACGTCTCCGACCCGCACCCACGATCCATGTTAATCTCCTGTAAAATCGCCTGGAGAACCGGACCGGCTGTGACTGATTCCTACCTCTAACGTTCTTCCCTTTTGATGCGTTGTCAACCTAATAGTTCATCCGAACCCGAAGAGAGTGCGATGGATGACACGTGGCCCGACCCGGATCAAGTCTCAAGCAAATTCACACCTATAAATACCCCATCTAGAGACAAAGAGAAGGATCTTTTTTCGGCACTTAGAGAATTCAATCACCTCCATCATCCGAACTCTATTACTCCCGGAGAATCCAAATCATCTTTCATTTCTTGTTTTAATCATTTGAGTGAACAAAAGTGAGTTGTGAGTGAATCTTACATTGTATTTGCAACTGAATTATTGAATATAGTGAAAGATAAGTGGACGTAGGCATTTCTTCGCCGAACCACTATAAATCCTGTGTGTTTATTTTTATTTTTGTCTCATATAATCTTGTTTCTAATCAATTTGGGTGTTAGAACCACTTTTGGGTCTAACAATAGGCATATTAACATCACAGGCATAGTTTCATTAATATCTGGGACATGGTTTAATTAGCATCATTTGCATGGTTTAATCAACATGAGGATTTCAATGAACATAATTATTCAATGGACATGTATTTGTTCAACTTGCAATAAAATTAAGCCCAAGTGATTCATAACAACATCAACATCATGATAAGTTTAACTTGCAACATTGACATAGCAATATTCCCAAATTTTGATTCAAAGTTAAACAATATAAACATGGATTAATAATAGTTCTTAAATCCGGTTTCAATTCATAGATGTCCATGTTATTTTAGCGTTTTTGCCTAAAAAGTGACATAGAACTTACAATATGAAGCAAGCAATCCAAATCAGAACTTTAAATCAAATAGCCCCAAATCCGTTGTCTAAAGCGTCGTAGTTGTTGTAGCTTCTAGTTGTAGCCTTCAAGAATCATCCTTCGTCTTCTTTAATTTTTGTTCTTTGTATTTTTAATTTAGAGTTCTAGATTTAATGGCGGCTGCATGAGTGCTAAAATGAAATAGTATGATTTAGGCTAGGTCTTAGGGTCTTTAAATAGTTGTAGGAAACTCATTTAGGCCATTAGATCAACCCCAGAGTCAATCCGGACCATCAAAACACATACCGGGCTTCAAAAATGGGTTCTGGGCCAAACCAGGCCAACCAGGTCGACCTGTACAGGGGGGGGGTCAACTCTAGGGTCGACTCTAGGGTCGACCTGGCCTGGGGAGGTCGACTCTAGGGTCGACTCGGTTTTGTCTGCCAGAAAGTCTGCTGAAACTTGTTTTGGCCATATCTTGGTCATACGGACTCCGATTTTCGAAAACTCGGACTCTATTTCGCGTATTTTTTCGAGAGGAACGAAATGGTGAAGTCCATTTTACCTAATTCCTGATTCTTAAATTAATTATCCTTATTTTACTATCTTTTCCGTTACACACACCGTTACCGAACTAATTTTTCTTCTCTTCCAAATATTAATTAATTCTTCTTATGCATCACCATTATTTACCTATCTAAACATATTTTTATATATTTTATTTCATTTTTAATTATACCTTGATTTCTTGTTTTCACATGTTGTTAAAATTCGGGTTGTTACATTCTCCCCTCCTTAAAGGATTTCGTCCCCGAAATCTTCAAGTTAAGAAGAATGTGTCCTACCATCCATCATCCATCTACTCAAAACATCATCCACAAGCAACCATGGTCCTTAAAAGACTTCTAATGTTTTATGAACACGTGCAAAGAGTGTGTGTATATGTTCCTTATCTAATGCTAATGATCAGGCCTGATTGATTTTCTAAATGCAAAATATGTTTAGTGAAATGTCCAATATGTATGCAAAATTTTCCTATTATAATTCATGATTTCTACATGAGTGCACAAACATTCAATCATATGCAACAACCAAATGATAGCACAACCAAGTTTCCAAAATAATCACTCATGCATATGCAAGTATGAAACTGTGACTGAGCCGATCTAGTGCCTAATGTGTATTCATGCATCCACGAGCAACCACTTGCGACCACTTGCAACCATTACGCAATCATAACATGTTTCAATTACATGTTTACATCCAAAAAGATTCTACCTATGGTTCTTAAGATAGGATCGAGGAGGAGGATTGGCTGGGCCTGCCACATTAGCCCGAGCCTCGAGGAAACAACGGAACCAAGTGGGTATATTGACACCCTCGGGAAGATTAAGATCGTCGGCCATGATAAGCTGAAAACGAAAAAGGAAAAGATTCAAACGAGGAAACAAAGAGAGTGCTAATGGCTTTTTGGGGAATAGCCTTTTGAAATAAACCAACTTTTCTTGAAAAGTGCTTCTTTGTAAATGGTTTTGAAAAAAAAGAAATTCAAAAGGTTTTCAAAACTTTTGCCCAGTCTTGGTAACCTCTGCTCTGATACCAAATGTAACACCCCACCTCCGCTAGGGTCACTCACAAAGGGAATGCACTAGTTTTGGAGGGGTATTATCGAGATAACATCACAGAATTATCACAAGACAGAACATTAATAAAAAAAAATTAAGTATACAGCGGAAGAATTTATGAGCAAAACAGAACTTCATTTTATTCCAAAATAAACCATGTCTCTTAAAAACATTTCAAATAACTTCATTACAACTGTCTTGTAATAATAGCCAAAGAAGCAATAACTTAAAAACAGAAAAACAGCTTATTCCCCAAGTGCAGTAAAAAGAAGCAGCCATAGCAAACCGTACATGCTGAGCCAAAGCAAGTGATATCCAAGCTAGGAGCTATTGTTTCCTCCCTGAGAACCTGGGGGGGGGGGACGAAAGAAAAAGAGGCGAAAGGAAAAGGGTCAGTCATAAAGACTGAGTAAGTCCTAGTGACTTTCAGTGTAAAAACGGTTAAAACAACCTGTCATGTATGAACTGGAACTAAACTTAAGAATGGTGTCAAGGTGAACAAGATAGACTAAGGTAATCAGGATAAGTCAAGACAAGTCAAGTAAAGCATCACATGTTCGAGATTCGTTGCATCGACTGTACCAGTGTACTAGGCCCATATCACAAGTTAATCACGAAATAAATCCCACGACCCAATATCATGAAATGACCCTGAAACGGGGTCTGACCCAAGTACGGGGTCCTACGGAGCGATTATCTAGTCGATCGGCTCCCTACAAGTTCTAGCTCGTCAAGTGTCCGTGTCATACGGCTAATCACGAATGTAGTCACCTGTGCTGGGTCCACCTTCGGGTGTATCAGCCCTAGGGTGTCAACCCCTGACACGATTCAAGATGCACAGATAAATCTACGGATACCCAGTGTCTGCCCTGGAATACGTGCACGACCGTAGTCCACCGAACCTACACTGGCATACCCCACTGCCGTCGTTCACCTCTTACAATCAGCCCAGTAATCGTGCCCCACCCGGCCTAGCCCCAGGGTACCTTGATACATCTAAAGGGTTACTGCTGAAAAGGGTCGTGTCTAGGGTTTCGCCTACAGATTAGGTCATGTAATTCGTGACCTAACCCGCCTAACCGATTAAGTCATGTAATTGGTGACTTAATCCTTTTCCAGTCTAGTCGTGTCAAGATGGTTAAGTATGTCATTTAAATTCGTGACTTAACCCACCTACGTGTCATGTCAAGTTGGCTAAGTGTTGTCGTGTCAAGTTCATGACTTAGCCCTACAAATCGTGTTCAAGTTGGTTAAGTTGTCTTTTCATGTTCATGACTTAACCCTAATTGGCATTAATTGATTCGTTAATGCACCGAACCACTCACATTGGATCTTATTGTTCGTAGCCATTGGATTTGCCGGGCAGTTCCGGGCAGGTTTACGCTACGAACTCAACCCAACCTCGGGTTTCAAGCGCGATGTGACCAACTACCCACATTGGATCCTATTGTTTGTAGCAACTGGATTTGCGGGCGGTTCTGGGCAGATTTACACTACAAACTCAACCCAACCTCGAGTTGGCCACTTTCTTGTTTTCTAAAGTCATGCCCATGTTCTTATCAGATTCGTGCTATTTTCATAGCATGTTCATATGTCAATTTCGTGCCCAACTAAGGCATGTTTCAAGTCAAGTTATGGCATGTTCAAGTCAAGTTTTCGTGCCATATTTCATGTTCTACTTATGCCAAATTTCACGGTTTATGATTATAATCAATTCAAGTTTTGCCTATTCTACCCAACCGTATCCCCAACGTATATAAACGTACTTCGTTCACAAGCATAAACAATTCAAGAGATAAAGGGGAATAACACCAAACATGTGATAGGCATATGTGACAATTCCAACATCACTTGCATAATAAACAGGCTATAACATATCACATGGTTTCAATACTAGCATGATGATAACTTGGCATAGTAATGGTTCCAACTTAGTTCAACATGATGAATTCAACTTTACATCCTAGGCATAATAATCATTGCGGGCATAATAATAATTTTATTACAAACATGAAACATTAAAGGCATGGTAATTCTAATAGGCATAGTGGATTCCAATTTAGTATTTTTAACATAATGATTCTCATCTAGCATTATAAACATAATGATTCCAACTTTTCATCATAACCTAGCGATTCCCAATTTAACATGATAGGCATATTAACATCACAGGCATTGTTTCATTAATATCATGGACATGGTTTAATTAGCATCATAGGCATGGTTTAATCAACATGAGGATTTCAATGAACATAATGATTCCATGGACATGTATTTGTTCAACTTGCAATAAAATTAAGCCCAACTGATTCATAACAACATCAACATCATGATAAGTTTAACTTGCAACATTGACGTAGCAATATTCCCAAATTTTGATTCAAAGTTAAACAATATAAACATGGATTAATAATAGTTCTTAAATCCGGTTTCAATTCATAGCATGTCCATGTTATTTTAGCGTTTTTGCCTAAAAAGTGACATAGAACTTACAATATGAAGCAAGCAATCCAAATCAAAACTTTAAATCAAATAGCCCCAAATCCGTTGTCTAAAGCGTCGTAGTTGTTGTAGCTTCTAGTTGTAGCCTTCAAGAATCATCCTTCGTCTTCTTTAATTTTTGTTCTTTGTATTTTTAATTTAGAGTTCTAGGTTTAATGGCGGCTGCATGAGTGCTAAAATGAAACAGTATGATTTAGGCTAGGTCTTAGGGTCTTTAAATAGTTGTAGGAAACTCATTTAGGCCATTAGATCAACCCCAGAGTCAATCCGGACCATCAAAACACATACCGGGCTTCAAAAATGGGTTCTGGGCCAAACCAAACCAACCAGGTCGACCTGTACAGGGGGGGGTCGACTCTAGGGTCGACCTGGCCTGGGGAGGTCGACTCTAGGGTCGACTCTAGGGTCGACTCGGTTTTGTCTGCCAGAAAGTCTGCTGAAACTTGTTTTGGCCATATCTTGATCATACGGACTCCGATTTTCGAAAACTCGGACTCTATTTCGCGTATTTTTTCGAGAGGAACGCAACGGTGAAGTCCATTTTACCTAATTCCTGATTCTTAAATTAATTATCCTTATTTTACTATCTTTTCCGTTACACACACCGTTACCGAACTAATTTTTCTTCTCTTCCAAATATTAATTAATTCTTCTTATGCATCACCATTATTTACCTATCTAAACATATTTTCATATATTTTATTTCATTTTTAATTATACCTTGATTTCTTGTTTTCACATGTTGTTAAAATTCGGGTTGTTACAAACTGCACTTTTCGCTGTTTTCTGTTGTTTTCTTGTTTTTGTCGTGTTATTTCGTGTTTTTTGGACTAATTTTTTTGTCGAATGCATAATTTATTTTAATATTAATTTACGTACTTTTTATTTTTTTAACCTATTTTCGAAAAATAGGGACTAAATTTATAATAAGTTTATGACTGGACCTGAGCCTAATTAAGTTTGGTTTTAGGGTTGTGTGCCTAATATTCACTATATATTATTTAAAATATATATAAATTCCATAGCGACTATTTTAAATTTTAAACTAGACATAACTTTCAATTCATATTATGAAATCTGAATTTTTCACATTCGTTAGAAATATATAATTAAATAGATTCAAATATTTCTTCTTTTACTGAAATCCGATTTATTTTGAATCCTGTACATTTTTGAAATTTAAAATCGAATTTTCAAACTACCTCTCCATTTCAAACTCTATTTATAATTAAAATAAATTTATAAGTTCTAACTTTGATTTAAATAAAAAAATTAGTTGGTATTATTTAAAATAAATCATTTTAAATATCCAAATCCATTAAAATTGCTAAAATAAAAAATTTAAATTGGTTCAGAAATTCCGGGATGTTACAAACGACAGTCGTAGGGTTTGATTTGGAGTTCGAATGAAAAATCACATTTTTTTTGGAATTAAAATATTATTAAAAAAGTGTATAAATAACTTTGTTTTCACTAAACCCTAGCCACAATTATAGCCACCGTCACTTATTTCTCAGCGGTCGGAATCGCACGATTTTGCTCCGTTAATCTCTCCCTACCCATTTCGATTTAGCTAATGATTATAAAACAAAAATTAGAGAGCAAAGTTCGATCTTTCATCTCGTACGGGCGTGATCATTTTTCATTCTGTTAATCACTCGAAATTAGGGTTCAACCCTGCTGCGTTTCAACGTCGTTCTAGGCCGCTTGGGACCATAGTTGCGCGAGCTGGAGGGCACCAGAGGAGTTTCTGAAGGGCTGCGGCGTGGTGAGCTCCGATCATCGACCAATAGCGTGTGACGCAGTGCGCAAGCGAGGGATGAAATCGAACGATGGGTTCGATATTTCGATGGGAGGAAGACGATTTAAATAGCAAGGAAGGAGAACTAATTTAGGTTAATTTAATAATTAATTATTTTAATTAGCTTTGAAAATGTAATTATCCTTTGCAAAATCATATCTCTTTCAAACGAACACATAATGGAGTAAAATTGGGTACATTGGAATCGCGGTGAGGCGAACTACACTATGGAACTAACTAGAACAGAAACGAAGCACATTAGAATTTAAGGCAAATTCAAATCCAAACTGTACTGAAATCATTAGTTAAAGACTAACGGAGTGGAAACCAATGTGAGAACTCCTTCTCACTAAATTATATTTTATCATGTTATTGTATTCATGTATAAAAATATATAGAATTGCCAGTGTAGATTTTTATCAGTTTTAATCATTATAAATTGTATAGGGTGCCTGTTAGCTCACCTCCCTCGTCCATAGACCATAGACGATTTAATTGACTGTATTGTGTTTTGATTGTGATGCTGAAATGCTTAAAATATTAAAAATAATTTAATATTATTTTGTGGTAGTTGAAATTAAACTATAAACAACTATTTATAATTTAAACAGTGAAAATTAGCTAGTTAGAAAAATAATTCAAATCGAATTAGAACTAGTTAAATTTATTAACCAATGATTATTTTGAATCGACTGTTGTTGTTTAAAAACCCTACACGGGTATTGGGATGATATTTGACATACACTAATCCCAGTAATTAGTTGTATGTCAATCGATGGGTTGACAGACTGTGTTGAGTATTATTTATTTATTTTGATGCTTATACAGTGTTAGAATGCACTCTGGATGATGTTTGAATGTTGAATGATTATTTACCATTATTGTTAAATACATGCAATGTATGAAATCTGTATAACTAAAATTATATGTTAATTGATTGAGTCGCATTCTGATTCAAATTCTGAACAAATATTTTAAAATAAATTTCAGTAAAGAATTAAAATATGATTTGATGTTCGATTTTGGATGGGCATAAAAATATTGAAATATATGCAGCCGGGTTAAGTATAGAAATGCTATTTTAGCTCGAACGAATATTTAAATCGATTTTATCCATTTTATAATGAATATAAAAAAGAATTGATTTCAAAATCAGATAATTTGAAAAGATTTTCATTTTAATATTATATTGATATGGAATATTCAATTTTGATTTAAAATTGAAAACGAAGTTGAAATCGTTTTAAAATGGATTAATAAACGATTTATAAAATACGTTTTAAATGGAAATCGACGATGTATATATTATACGCATATATATATATTTAATGGCTTGAATAGAACGCGTCGCGCAGCGACTGTTCGCGAATTTCGACCATTAACTTCAAATTGATGTAACAGAAGATCCGATCGTCAGATTCTCCTAAAACCAGAACCGTTGGGTTCGTATCGTAAAAAGCTTTCGAGCGATAATAAGATATTTGAAATCTAACAGATAGATTTTAAAATGTAATCAGGTTTGGAAAAGGCCGCTATGGATGCAGTTCGGTGGCCGTTATTGGAAACCGACTGTACATGCCTTAATAAAATTATTAAAAATATGGAAAAATTGTGTAAATTCATAATAAATGATTGGAAGGCTTTTTGATGGAAAAATTGGGATGATATTTAATATACACTAATCCCAATAATTAGTTGTATGTCAATCGATGGGTTGATAGACTGTGTTGAGCATTATTTATTTATTTTAATGCTTATATAGTGTTAGAATGCACTCTGGATGATGTTCGAATGTTGAAGGATTATTTACCACTATTGTTGAATACATGCGATGTATGAAATCTATATAACTAAAATTATATGTTAATTGACTGAGTCGCATTCTGATTCAGATTCTGAACAAATATTTTAAAATAAATTTCAGTAAAGAATTAAAATATGATTTGATGTTCGATTTTGGATGGGCATGAAAATATTGAAATATATGCAGCCGGGTTAAGTATAGAAATGCTATTTTAGCTCGAACGAATATTTAAATCGATTTTATCCATTTTATAATGAATATAAAAAAGAATTGATTTCAAAATCAGATAATTTGAAAAGATTTTCATTTTAATATTATAATGATATGGAATACTCAATTTTGATTTAAAATCGAAAATGAAGTTGAAATCGTTTTATAATGGATTAATAAACGATTTATGAAATACATTTTAAATGGAAATCGACGATGTATATATTATATGTATATATATTTAATGGCTTGAATAGAACACGTCGCGCATCAACCATTCGCGAATTTCGACCGTTAACTTCAAATTGATGTAACGGAAGATCCGACCGTCGGATTCTCCTCAAACCGGAACCGTTGGGTTCGTATCCTAAAGAGCTTTCCAGCGATAATAAGAGATTTGAAATCTAACGGATAGATTTTAAAATATAATCAGGTTTGGAAAAGGTCGCTATGGATGCAGTTTGGTGGCCGTTATTGGAAACCGACTGTACAGGCCTTAATAAAATTATTAAAAATATGGAAAAATTGTGTAAAATCATAATAAATGATTTGGAAGGCTTTTTGATGGAAAAATTGGGATGATATTTGACATACACTAATCCCAATAATTAGTTGTATGTCAATCGATGGGTTGACAGACTGTGTTGAGCATTATTTATTTATTTTAATGCTTATATAGTGTTAGAATGCACTCTGGATGATGTTTGAATGTTGAATGATTATTTATCATTATTGTTGAATACATGCGATGTATGAAATCTATATAACCAAAATTATATGGTAATTGATCGAGTCGCATTCCGATTCAGATTCTGAACAAATATTTTAAAATAAATTTCAGTAAAAAATTAAAATATGATTTGATGTTCGATTTTGGATGGGCATGAAAATATTGAAATATATGCAGCCGGGTTAAGTATAGAAATTCTATTTTAGCTTAAATGAATATTTAAATCGATTTCATCCATTTTATAATGAATATTGAAAAGAATTGATTTCAAAATCAGATAATTTGAAAAGATTTTCATTTTAATATTATAATGATATGGAATATTCAATTTTGATTTAAAATTGAAAACGAAGTTGAAATCATTTTAAAATGGATTAATAAACGATTTATAAAATACGTTTTAAATGTAAATCGATGATGTATATATTATATGTATATATATTTAATGGCTTGAATAGATTGCGTGCGCAGCGACCGTTCGCGAATTTCGACCATTACCTTCAAATTGATGTAACGGAAGATCCGACCGTCGGATTCTCCTAAAACTAGAACCGTTGGGTTCATATCGAAAAGAGCTTTCCAACGATAATAAGAGATTTGAAATCTAACGGTTAGATTTTAAAATATGTCCAAATTAGGTTTGGAAAAGGTCGTTATGGATGCAGTTCGGTGGCCGTTATTGGAAACCGACTGTACAGGCCTTAATAAAATTATTAAAAATATGGAAAAATTGTGTAAAATCATAATAAATGATTTGGAAGGCTTTTTGATGGAAAAATTGGGATAATATTTGACATACACTAATCCCAATAATTAGTTGTATGTCAATCGATGGGTTGACAGACTGTGTTGAGCGTTATTTATTTATTTTAATGCTTATACAGTTTTAGAATGCACTTTGGATGATGTTTGAATGTTGAATGATTATTCATCATTACTGTTGAATACATGCGATGTATAAAATCCATATAACTGAAATTATATGGTAAATGATTGAGTCACATTCCGATTCAGAATCTGAACAAATATTTTAAGATTAATTTTAGTAAAGAATTAAAATATGATTTGATGTCCGAATTTGGATGGACACGAATATATTGAAATATATGCAACCGGATTAAGTAAAGAAACGCTATTTTAGCTCGAACTAATATCTAAATCGATTTTATTCATTTTATAATGAATATCGAAAATAATCGATTTCAAAATCAGATATTTTGAAAAGATTTTCATTTTAATATTATAATGATATGAATATTCAATTTTGATTTAAAATCGAAAACGAAGTTGAAATCGTTTTAAAATGGATTTATAAACGATTTATAAAATACGTTTTAAATAGAAATCGACGATGTATATATTATATATATATTTATTTAATGGCTTGAATAGAACGCGCCGCGCAATGACCGTTCGCGAATTTCGACCATTAACTTCAAATTGATGTAACGGAAGATCTGACCTCAGATTCTCCTAAAACCGGAACCGTTAAGTTCGTATCAAAAAGAGCTTTCCAATGATAATAAGAGATTTGAAATCTAAAGGTTAGTTTTAAAATATGTCCAAATAAGTTTTGGAAAAGGTCGCTATGGATGTAGTTCGGTGGCCATTATTGGAAACCGACTGTACATGCCTTAATAAAATTATTAAAAATATGGGAAAATTGTGTAAAATCATAATAAATGATTTGGAAGGCTTTTTGATGGAAAAATTGGGATGATATTTGACATACACTAATCCCAATAATTAGTTGTACGTCAATCGATGGGTTGACAAATTGTGTTGAGCGTTATTTATTTATTTTAATGCTTATACAGTTTTAGAATGCACTCTGGATGATGTTTAAATGTTGAATGATTATTAATCATTACTATTAAATACATGCGATGTATGGAATCCATATAACTGAAATTATATGGTAATCGATTGAGTCGCATCCCGATTCACAATCTGAAAAAATATTTTAAAATAAATTTCAATAAAGAATTAAAATATGATTTGATGTCCGATTTTGGATGGACGCGAAAATATTGAAATATATGCAGCCGGGTTAAGTATAGAAACGCTATTTTAGCTCGAACGAATATTTCAATCGATTTTATTCATTTTATAATGAATATCGAAAAGAACTGATTTCAAAATCAGATATTTTGAAATGATTTTCATTTTTATATTATAATGATATGGAATATTCAATTTTGATTTAAAATTGAAAACGAAGTTGAAATCGTTTTAAAATGGATTTATAAACGATTTATAAAATACGTTTTAAATGGAAATCGATGATGTGTATATATATATAATGATATATATATTTTTTTGAAAATTATATAATGATATATATATATATATAATGGCTTGAATAGAATGCCTCGTACAGCGACCGTTCGCGATTTCAACCATTAACTTCAAATTGATGTAATAGGAGATCCGACCGTCGGATTCTCCTAAAACCGGAACCATTGGGTTCGTATCGAAAAGAACTTTCCAATGATAATAAGAGATTTGAAATCTAATGGCTAGATTTTAAAATATTTTTTGGAAAAGGTCGCTATGGATGCAGTTCGGTGGCCGTTATTGGAAACCGACTGTAAAGGCCTCAATAAAATTATTCAAAATATGGAAAAATTGTGTAAAATCATAATAAATGATTTGCAACGCTTTTTGATGAAAAATTCCAAATTTGGAAAGATTAAAATATGTTTTTATTGAAATGAACTAGTTATTAACTATAATAATATTCCAATGTTTTTAAATAAATAAATTGGATTTGAAATGGTTTTGATATAACTAGAAGTTTCCAATGTATGAATTGGAATGGATTGGTATGGAAATAATCTTCGAAATATTTCAGTATTGGATTCCGTGATTATGCGGATATTGTTGAGGAATTTGGAAGATATAAATATCGTTATTCCCAATACGATATTTGTTGGTTTCAGAATTTGATAGTGAATATAAGCCGATAAAATTTCTATTCAGAGCCATGTATTTAATATCAAATTGGATTTTGGGTTTGTCGTGAATGGTGTCTTAAATAACACTGTTCTTAAACCCAGTTGAGAAAAGAATAAATCTTTTAATTAAGATTTAGAGAACTTTACCAATTAATTAATATTAATTGGAATTGGATTTTGGGTTTGTCGTGAATGGTGTCTTGAATAACACTGTTCTTAAACTCAGTTGAGAAAAAAATAAATCTTTTAATTAATATTTAGAGAGGTTTACCAATTAAATAATATTTAATTGGAATCGAATTGAAATTGGATTTTTGGATTTATCATGAATGGTGTTTTAAATAACATTTGTTCTTTAACCCAATTAGCAGTGAAGTTATGTTGAAATTTATAAATCTTTTTATTAAGATTTAATGGAAATTTTCTGAAGTAAAGTTTTCCAATATAATATATTAAATTGGAATCAAATGGAATTAAATTTGGTAATAATAGAGATGAGCTTCTGTGAAGGAAGACCATTACTATATATGGAATTTAAAAGGCTTCGCCGTTATTCCATTTATATTATTAGTCTGATACGGAAATTCAGATTGATTTTGACTGATCTGATTTCCATGGAGATTCCATTTTGATGGAATAGGATTTTGTGGTTTATCGGGAACTGTGTTTTAAGTGATATTAGTTCTTTAACCCAATTAAAGGCCGGACCGATTTCCTAAAGTTGAATAATCATTAAATAATGATTTTTAGGAAGATTAAAACCAATTGGAGTTTTAAAAATCTTTAATTAGATTGGAATAAGAATGAGGTAGTTAAATTTATCGAATTCATGAAATGGTCGAGAATGGTGTACCACCAGTTTTACTCTAGGCGATAGTTGAATCTTTAATTAGATTTGAACGTGGAATGGTAATTAAAATTTACTGATAACACAGTGGGTGGTAGATATGGGGTACTACTAGTTTTGCTCCATGGGATGAATAGCTTGGGATTGGGATAATAAATAATAAATTATTACTTCGGTAAAGTTCGCTAATCCTGACTAGTTGATAAACCTTAATTTGGTTTAGAATTGTGAAAGGATATAATAAAATCTTTCGAAATTGATATTCAAAGGAAGATTAAAGAAATAGTTTAAATGGACTTATCTTTGATAAATTAATGGGAACCATTGCCATAAGATGTAAATATTTGAATAAAAGAATATTCTGAATTGGAATGAGACGTATGATGTGTTTTTATAGAAGTTGATTATTAATTATAAAATACGTGAGTTATTCGGAAAGATCGGGTTTATCCCATTCTGAATAATTGATTCGACGACTAAAAGTCGACGATGAAGACGGTGGTTGAAGACCAAAGATCTTCACATTGTTTGGATGATTACTGATGTCTTGATTGGGCTGTACAACCAAGACAGGGTAATAAGTGGTGATCGTCCAGATGTACTTGGAGATCGATCGGATATGAGAGGACCTCTCTCCTGTATTGGACATATGGAATGAGGAATAAGGTGCCTCCGGTTTCGTTCAGACCCAGAACGGACTTGTAAATGGATGCGTGTATGACATTGGATTTCATTATGTGCTTATTGATTTCTGTTAAATATATATCTGTTTAGTGGCGGAGAATTTATTTTCTTTCTTAACACCCTTCTCTGAGACGTACGAGCTTAGAGGTTATATATTGATAGACATCAGTTGCATAGCGTGCATTATCAGTGTGGCATGCTGAGATGCAAATGACCAAGGCTTTTGTTGAAAATCAAAGTCTTGTGGTTGATGATCAAAGCACGACTTTAAATAGCATAACTTTGTGTATAGCGTTAATTCGCGAGCCTCACACCCGGTATGAGTCAAAAACGGGATAGTGACTGCAGGAAGTGCATGCGTTTCTTTCTAGCTAGGAGTGGTCTCATGGTATGGAGCCCAGACATTTTTACTTATGTCGATGATGGATTACGAGGCGCCTCGGATTTGAGTCCCCAGTGGCTCTTGACATGGTCGACATACAGACCAGATTTTATGCCCCATAGGGCAGGGAAACGTCTTGTTCAGGAATTACCAATCCATTAAAGTAAGTGTGGACCAGCCTTGAAGATCTAGGTGCAATTGCGACTGAATCCTGAGGCATGAGCTAGAGTGTCTCGAATCAGTGAGCATGATCCCTTGCCTCAACTCATAGATGGAATTCAATTTACAATACGCGACTTTTCGGTTTTAGTTGCAAGCCTAAATGGCGACATAGTAGCATGGGACGCTCATGTCGTCTATGATTGATACATTTATATTTGAAGTTAATTTTGACTCTATGCACTTATAGTAATATCAAAATGATTTGTTTTAAACGTACTAAGCATGTTTGGCTGTTATAAGGGAAAACTCTATCCTCCGGCTTGCGTTGCATTGTGTGATGGGACCTGAGTCTTATAATAGCTTCATTTTTCAAAAACCATTGCGTTGTTTTATGTTTTAAACTAGTATTCAAGGGGAGTAAACCCGTTCCATGTCATACGGCGTGGTCCCATGAATTTTCCTCTTTTAAAGTAAAGATTTAATAACTGTTTTAGTTCTCATACCAGTTCCATGACTGACTTGGAGTTTATTGTTTCTACCTAAACTCTGGGTGCCCATATTTTCCACATGGGCAGCTAGTTGTTTTGGTTTTCGTAGATATTTCTTTTCACAGGATCCTGGATTATAACTGAGCTATATTCGGAAAGCTTTGTATCCGTATATCTCTTTCTGTTGTGTCAGTCGTTATTTTCCGCTATGTATTGTACTTATATATTATTTTCTGCTGCTATGTAAATTCTTAATCTTTGATATTGTATTTTCCACTATAAATTATTTATTCATACTCGGATATTCTTGTACTCTGATGTAAATTGTTGTTGTGACGACCCGTCCCGCACCAGCCAACGTTTCCAATGAAAGTGCGCGGTGCCGATGTCCAAGGGACGGTTGCCAAAGAAAGGAAAAGAAAGGAATTTGAACTAACAAGGAACCTATAGAATGTCTCACAGGGCATGGGATAAAATATAATAATAACATAATTTTGACATAAAACAGGTGAGATAGTGCATAAGCTAAAAACTAAACCATCATAGCAATGGAAAATCCAAAATACAGCTTATGTTCCACATCATCATTATTACAACTTTTGAAAAAACTGTCTCTGAAGCAAAATAAGAAAGGTACACTACTAATGCCCAAAGTAGTGACCAGCAACGACACAGGGAGAATATATAGAGAATAGTACGTGTAAGCCTCCTGCTCATCTCCGGACAGCTACTCGTGCACAACCAGCTAACCTGTCTCTAGTCTGCCCGTTTAAGAGCACCCATAGTAATAAGAAGAGACATAAAACTCTGGGTCAGACAAAAGTCTGGTATGAGCGATAAGCAACAAAACAGAACAATAACAGGTACAATCCAATCATACCTGAACCTAGACCTGCAACCAAAGAGTTAGCACAACAAGATGTACAGTACTCTAAGGTAACACTAACATAAAGTGTGAATGGGGGTGGGGTCATGGTGGTAGCAAACATCAAACATAGTAATCATCCTCACATCTCTCACTCAGTGCGTAAAGCATATGATTTGTACCACTTTGATCACCTAATTCTTTGCTACGATCACTCTGCCCCATGGAATCACAACGGCCCCACTGCACTGATCCTTAGCCACTAATCCATCTCTCAATGGTGAGTCAAAGCTATAGGTATCGATAACCCCTTAGCATGCGTCCCGCAGCAAAGTCCAATCATGAAGTCAACTCGTTGGTTCCCGTCTGGATCCTGATTTCTGACTACTAATTTGAACTACCTTTGCACCTCGGGTTTGGTCATTATCCCGTTCGCAACCCAGTTTCCATTCGTGTCCATACTTCAGCTCAGATATGCTCGCTTCGTGACTTCTTCATTAATGGCGCTATGGTTCGTGAGTCGTGGGCGGCTCGTGATGAGCATCTGGATCGTGGTCCTCCTCCAAGCATGGATCGTGGTCCTTCTCTAAGCATGGACCGTGGTCCTCCTCCAAGCACAGATCGTGGTCTTCGTTCATCGTCTTTGGCTCGTGAAGGGGTGGTACGACTCGTGATGGTCCTTAATTATCGGAGGTCAGTTCACCATATGTGTTCACCAATGGGGTCGAGTCGCTATGGTGCTTCACGAATGGGGTCGGGTCGCTATGGTGTTTCCCGAACGGGGTAGGGTAGGGGCGATACGATCCGGGCTGGCTCGTGCATATTTTTCCAGCAATTGTTTTTACGCCACACGAAGGCGTTTTCGACCATTCTAACTGTTCTAAACAATCACAAAGCATACCATACAGTCATAGCAACATGTAGAATTGACCACAAACACCAAAACAACAATTTGATATGTTAAAATGGATCAAACATACCCAAAACCCATATTTTCCCCTTAAGCATGTTTAACGATAACTAATGTTAGGATTAGCAAAACTTAACCAAATCAACCCAAATTTCTAACAGAGGCCTAAAACAATATTTCGAAATTTATAAATATATTTCCAGAACTTAATCATGTATAAATTCACTAACTATCACTAATTACCTTTAATTAACCTTAATTAGTGTAAAAACAAGGCTAATCACTCACCTTTGCCACAATTAAAACTTTCAGAACTGAAACTCCTCTGATTTGGGCGAATACCAATGTCTAGCAGCAGCTCCAACCTTGCTTTGGTGCTATTTCTCCTTAATTTGGTGTAGATTAGGCTAATCCTTGATTAAACGGTGATTAGAAATGATTCTAGAAAGTGGAGGCCATTGCTAGGGTTGAAAGGAGGTTAGTGGCGGCCAAAAATGAAATAAAAACCGTTTTACTAACTCATCTCAGCCCTCCCATAACCCTAATCCCAAAATGGGTTATGGGCCCTCTTGCTAATCACCCTAATTAGGCCCAGTTAAGATGTTTTTCACCTTCTAAACCTTGTTTCAGCCATATCTCCCAAACGGTAATGTGACCACTTTTCGAAAAGGTAAACCATCATTCGGATCTAATGGAAGTGGTTTTAGATCAAAATTCCTTACCAATCAAAAGTTATGGCCAAAACAAGATCAGATAAGGACAAAATAGTCATTTAAAAATCGGCAAAAATCATGAATCATGGGAAATGACCCCAATAGTCGTCTCCCAAAGTTACATGGCTATACGACTTTGCATGAGAAAGAAATAAATATTCTACGATCCTTCGATGCGTAGAATGCGGGTCGTTACATTCTTCCTCGCCCCCTAAAGAAATTCGCTCCCGAAATTCCTTAACCAAAACATACAAAGGTTCCCGCATGCCTATCAATTATTTGCAATCAATCAAACATACATAACAAACACAACAAGCCTATCCTAGCATGCGGGTTACTAACGAGGGAATAACTATTGCTATTAAAATTTTATCAGGCAAAGAGTTCTGGATGCAACTTCCTTATGCTCTCCTCTGTTTCCCAAGTACAGTAATTCTCATTCTCGCCCCACCGAACCTTGACCAGTTTCACCGTCTTCCTTCGAAGTTGCTTTGTATCGTGTCCGACAATACGAATCGTCTTGTGGTTCCCAACCACCTCAGGTTCTACCTCGATGTCGTCCAACTGATTTGATGAAATACTCACATTAGGGTCGTAGACAAATAGGGATGGCAATGGGGCGGGGCGGGGGCGGGTAGTACCACCCCATCACCCGCCCCGTTGGGTGATTTTTTGCCTCGTGTCCGCCCCATACCTGCACGGGTACCCATTAAACGGGTTTTAAACAGGTTGCGGGTAATGGCGGGTATTCATGGGTATCCATTATATTTATTCAATTTATATTTTAGCCGTTTATTGAAATTATTCAAAAGTACATTTGGTTAAAAAGAACAAACTAAACCAATGCTCAAATGCTAACCTCAAAATACCAATACATATTTAAACCAACATCCAGAAAAGAAGAGACAACAACAGAAGTATCCATCAAAATATCAACAACCACTTATAAATTGTTGAGTAAAAGAATGCACATAAATACCAAACAACCAACAACAATGTTTTTTGTATTGACCATTGATAATAAATCACGTTCAATACGGGCACGGGTACCTATGGACATGGATATCTTGCTATCCGTACTCGCCCCATTAATTAACGAATATTATAAATACCCGTTTATTTTACCCATGGATACCCATTTGACTATCTGTTTCATATCCATGACGGATTTTACCCGTGGATAACCGCGGGTACGGATTTTTTTGTCATCCCTATGCACAAGCTTCTTCAACTGGGAAACATGAAATACGTTGTGAACTCCCGCCATCTTATCTGAAGTTTCTCTTATTACTTTTGGTCAAGCAAAAATTCTCACTGGTTCCCAACCAACATAATGGTGAGTTGCACGGTCTTTCGTACAAAGCTTCAAATGGAGCTACTCCAATACTAGACTGATAACTATTATCATATGCGAATCCAACTAGATGCAAATGGTCATCCCATGATCCACCAAAATCCAATATACAAGCTCTCAAGAGAATTTCTAATACTCGATTCACCCTCTCTGTTTGACCATCGGTTCGAGGATGATACGCGGTACTGAGATGTAATTCTGATCCTAAAGCCTCTTGTAAGCTCTTCCAGAACCCACTAGTAAATAATGGATCTCGGTCACTCACAATGCCTTTAGGTACTCCATGAAATCTTACTACCCACTTCATATATATTTTTACCAACTTAGCTGCCGTTCTATTCGACTTGACTGGTATAAACCTTACACTCTTGGTTAATCGGTCCACAATCACCCAAATGCTATCATGGTCCGACCTCGGTAAACTATCTATGAAATCCATCAACTTACTCCCAATTCCATTAGGAAATTTTCAACGGTTGAAACAAACCACTAGGCTTCCTTTGCTCAGCTTTAACTAACTGGCAATTTATACTCTTGGGGATAAACTTCCCAACGTCTCTCTTCATCCTTCTCCAGTAGTAGGTCTGCTTCATGTCTCGATACATTTTGTTACCACCGGGGGTGCATAGTAAGTTTTGAGTGATAACGTTCTCTAAAAACTTCATCTCTCAATCCATTGACATTGGGTATAACTAGTCTATCATTCTTTCGAAGCCATCTTCCTCGGTCAAGTCCATACTTGTTCATCTTCTCACTGTCGATGCCCATCTCTACCTTGGAGACGATTTCCAATAGATTACGATCGTCCCTCTGACTGGAACCAATCCGCTCAATCAAAGTCGGTCTGATCGTCTAACTTGCTAACATTTCTGGATCCAATTCATACTTACGCCTGAGATCATATCCCATGATATACTTCAGCTGCTTCCATTCAAGAAACATTGCATCTAAACTGCTATGTCTTCTATTCAATACATCAGCTATCGCACCTAGTCCGGTAGCACAGGCATTCGTGTATGCCGTCATCTCTTCGTTATCTATTACCAGAATCCTACAGGTGATAGTCTACTCAAGGGAATAAAACAGGAACAAACATAGCAACCATAGCATCCATCAAATATGTCCTATCTATCACCTACTAAAGCCATACACACGTCGATACCTACTTAACTGGTCCAACCAATCCCAAGGCTAATGGAAGCCCCGCCTCCATACATACGTCGATGCCTACTTGATTGGTCCAACCAATCCCAAGGCTAATGGAAGCCCCGCCTCCATACATACGTCGATGCCTACTTGACTGATCCAACCACTCCCATGGCTAATGGAAGCCTCGCCTCCATATATACATCGATGTGTACTTGACTGGTCCAACCAATCCCAAGGCTAATGGAAGCCCCGCCTCTATACGAACTACCGTACGTCCAACATACGTTTATCCTCCAAGGATAACTAGATCACGTCCAATGGATCCAAGGTAACGGGCGTCCCCAGATACCCCTGCTTCTAGTCCGCCTAAAACACTTGAGTCCCACCCAAGTCTATCCATTATCTTGTTGCCCTCTCGTGTCCAACTTGAGCCAATCCATTTCTTTGCAGCCTTCTCGAGTCCAACTCGAGTCAATCTATTACCCATAAACTCAGACCCAGTCTTAAGTATCCATTACCGACAAAATTTAATCCAGCGTGAGTCGTCTCCCTATTCGTTACATCTCCAAGATCAACGAACACCTATTTCTTTTACGAGTTCAAGTCCAACTTGAGTCGTCCTAACCCTCGTTGCATCTTCCATGATCAACGAACACATGCTATTCCTTCAAAAAGAATATCAACATAGGGTCCTAAACAATCCATTACTTTGCATCTTTCTCGAGTTCCACTCGAGTCATCTCATAACCCTATCGAGTCTAACTCGCATCAGCACATACCATTGAACAGTCTTATCATGTCACGACTGCACATCACTCCTCGAGTAAGCCGAGATATCATTCGATGGAAATCACAACAACTACTTATATCTCACGCAAACCATCCTAGTCGAACTCAACATTCCATAAGCACAAGCCCCAAAGGCCTGAACCAATATCAGACAAGCACTCAAGGAACATCTCCTCCAAATTCAAACAATCTACATGAGATGATACTAGCAAAACAACTAAGCAATCACAATCAAACATACATCCATAACTCAATAAGACCACATTACAACAAATCATGCAAAGACTAGTCGAACCACCTATCGGGTTCGTCACAACTAAAGGTCTATCGACTATCTCAGGTTCCAATCCCAACTTATCTACTAGGTCACTAGATATGAAGGAATGGGATGCCTCGTTATCAACAAAACTAGAACAGAAACATCATAAATAGAAAGCATACCTCGAATAATGATGCCCTTTCCCTTCTTCGCCGCAGTTGGGGGCATTTGACGAAGAAGGAACAACTTTGATAGCATATGCTTTCACAATCTGCTTCTTTTTAGGGGGTTGCAGGCAATTATCCTTGTGATGTCCCACTTGGCCGCAATTGAAGCACTTCCTTTCCCTAGGCTTTTTCTGGCAATCTCTAGCATAATGGCCTTTCTTGCCATAGCTAAAGCACTCGCCATCTTTCTTATTCTTCTTATTCTGACCATCCTTGGTTTGGTTCTGTTTCCTCTTATTCTGGGACTTTTCCTTGTCCCCACCGCTTGCTTGTGACTTTGTCTCCTCTGTAGATGCAACGACAACTTCAGTCTTTGGCTTAGGGTAAAGACTCTCTGATCTCAATGCCTTTCCCACAATAGATCCAAACGTCTCGTCGATGTGGTTTATCATCCTTTCCCCCAAGTACTCATCTAAGCCGGTTATGAGCTTCTCGTTCTTCTTCTCGACAGTGTCGATAAGAGATAATCCATACTTCGATAAAGTATCGAACTCAGCAACATATTCAGAGACTACCCTACCATTCTGCTTAAGCTCCAAAAATTTCCTAAATAGTTCAGATTTGTGAGCAGTTGGAATGAACTTTTCGCTGAAACGAGTCATAAACTGATTCCAAGTAACTTGATCTTCAGGAGTAGCTGGTTTAATAGCAATCCACCAATTCATAGCTCATCCTTGAAGCTGACGCGATGCTAACTTTCTCTTCATGGCATCACCGATTCCCAAGTCAAGATGCGCTCACAACTATCCAACCAATCTTGAACATCCGTAGCCGAGTCCGTTCCGTGGAACGACTTCCCACCAAGACTAGTATAATCCTTGTTAAGCTTGGCGAAATTGGCCCTAGGCGCCTGCACCGCCGCACCACCACCATTTGCAGCATTAAGAGCTGCCCTCTGAACATCCCTAAGCATCTCTCTCATGAGGTCAGTGAACATCGTCCTCATATCAGGAGCATTCCCATTATTAGCTCCTCTACCAGTACCCCTAGTATATCGGCTCATCGTTCAATCTGTAAGGAGAAAACGATTAACCATCTCTTCAGTGGTGCTAGTGCAATGCAACTTCATCCTTAAATATACTAATACTATATATATAGCTTTTGAAAACCAAAATATCACAAATACGCGCTCTCATATACGTACTATCTCTCTCTGGTGTCTTCCCTAGGTTAACTATGCAATCTAGAGCTCTGATACCAAATGTGACGGCCCGTCCCGCACCGGCCGACATTTCCAATGAAAGTGCGTTGTGCCGATGTCCAACCAGCACGGGACGCTCGCCAAAGAAAGGAATTTGAACTAACAAGGAACCTGTAGAATGTCTCACAGCGCATGGGATAAAAATATAATAATAACATAACTTTGACATAAAACAGGTGAGACAGTACATAAGCTGACAACTAAACCATCATAGCAGCGGAAAATCCAAAATACAGCTTATGTTCCACATCATCATTATTACAACTTTTAAAAAAACCGTCTCTAAAGCAAAATAAGAAAGGTACACTACTAATGCCCAAATTAGTGACCAACAGTGACACAGGGAGACTATATAGGGAATAGTACGTGTAAGCCTCCTGCTCGTCTCCGAACAACTACTCGTGCACAACCAGCTAACCTGTCTCTCTAGTCTACCCGTTTAAGAGCACCCAGAGTAATAAGAAGAGACATAAAACTCTGGGTCAGATAAAAGTATGGTATGAGCGATAAGCAACAAAACATAACAATAACAAGTATTATGAAAACCCATAACTTCCCCATGATGGAAAGAGCGGATACTTTGAGGACAAGACAAATCTGAATGCAAACAGAAGAACATTTCATTGCTTCTTACAACAATTCCATCAGAATACAAGAATATACAGAGTATGAATAAATATTATACATTAGAGAAATATCAGAGATTTAAATACATTACTGCAGCGGAAAAATAATGCAATACACAACTGAAGGAGAAATACGGATACAGAGCTTTCCGGATATCGTTCCAGCTGTAAATCAGGATCCTGTGAATATAAATCTGCAAAACCAATACTACTAGCTGCCCGTGTCAAAATATGGGCACCCAGAGTTTAGATTAAAACAATAAAATCTAGGTCATTCATGTGACTGGTGTGAGAATTAAAACAGTTATTTAAAGCTTTACTTTAAATCAAATATATCAAGGGACCACACCATATAACACGGAATGGGTTTCCTCCCAAGAATACCAGTGCATATAACAAAACAACGCAATGCTTTTTGAAAAAAAATTAAGCTATTATAAGACCCAGGTCCCATCACACAATGCAAAACAAGCCGGAGTATAGGATTTTCCCTTATAATAGCCAAACATGCTTGATACATTAAAAACAAATCATTTGATACTATTATAAGTGTATAGTGTCAAAACAATTTCAATCATAAATATCAATCATAGACGACATGGGTACCATATATCATGTCGCCATACTAGGCTTTACAATCAAAACCGCAAATGTCACGTATTGGAAGTTGGGTTTCCATCTGTGAACCGAGGCAAAAGATAGTCCTCACCGATTCGAGACGCTCTAGCCCGTGTCTCAGGATCAGAGCTCAAGTGACCCTTGGATCGTCAGGGCCGGTCCACCGATGTGGATTAAAATGTCTGGACACTGCGTTTTCCCGCCCTTTGGGGGTGTCAATGAGTCCAATGACTCCATCGGCTCCACATAGTCACCGATATATCCGGGGCGCCTCGCAACAGCAACAACCACACAGGTGAAAATAATATAAATGTCAGGGCTGGTAGGTCACTGTGATGACCCCAAACTTCCACGGGTGAAAGCAAGGGATAATCATTTTTGGAATACAACATAAATACAATAAAACAGAACACAGATACAATATAGCAAGGGAAACTCATAGAGTAATAACATTATAGCAACGGAAAAATATAATGTCATTAATCACAGAAAATCCACAGTCACAGAAACTAAGCTATTACAACAAGTTTGCAGAAAAGAAATAAGTTTGATGTCTAAAAAGAAAAGAAAAGATGCCATAGAAACAAAGGTAAAAGTCTTCAAGCTCCAAGTCATCACCTCTTCTCCCAAGCAGAATCCAAGAGAGAGAAAATAAGCAGCTTCAAAGAAAAACTCCAAGCAAAGAAAGAACCTGTCTACTCGGCTGCCCGTGTAGAAGAGAGGGCACCCAAGTTTGCAAAAAGGTGAAACAAACTATGGGTCAGTCGTGGGACTGGTGTGAGAATTCTTAACTACAGTAACTATTAAAAATAAGGCAAATCCAAAAGACCACGCCGCTAACGCGGAACGGGTTTACTCTAAGGGACTGCCGTGCATAATTTAAAGTGTCATAATAAATGATTAAATAAGTCGTCAACAACGCAATGTCTTTTGAAAAATGGAACCACCATAAGACTCAGGTCCCATCACACAATGCAACGCACACCAAGAGGATAGAGTTTTACCTTATGGTGGTTAAACATGCTAAATACGCCAAATACGAAACTAATACTATTATTAGTGTATATGAAAACATTACAAAATAAATGTATTAATCCTAGGAAGCATAGGTACCATATATTATGCCTCCGTACTAGTAATACAAATCAAATCCGTCGGGGTCGTATTGGAAATTTGGGTTTCCATCATGAGTCCAGGCTAGGGAGGACTCCTTACCGATTCGAGACACTCTAGTTAATGTCCCAGGATTACCCGCAGTTAACCCTTGGATCCTGCAGGGCCGGTCCTCACATACAGCTTAGAGGATTGGCAATTCCTAAGCACACGTTCCCCGGTCCTATAGGACCTATCCGAGGCGCCTCGTTTCATCATCCTCCAAAAGTAAAATGACTACTAACTAGAAAGAAACGTGCTACTTTCCCTGCGTTCCCTTCCCGCTTTTTAGACTCAACCGGTGTGTGAGGCTCGTGAAATCATGTCTCCCATACCACAAGGTTCTGCTTTTCAACAAGAAACCCTGATCATTTCATCTTAGCATGCCACACCGTCACTCCATACCGTACCATCGATCTTCTGTCAACATATAAACGGATGTTAAGTAGAGAATGAATCCTCTACCATCAACATTTATATATTAGCAGAAAATCGACAACATGATATTTAATGGGGTACGATGTCAGACACACCATCCATTTACACCCATGCTCTGGGTCTGAGCGAGGGTCAAACCCGTGAAATCCACACGTACGTTTGGGCAATTACCCCGACCCTTGAATTGGGAGCAAACCAATTCAGAGTCTTGATCGTTGTCCATTCGAGGGAAGATTTACGGTCTTCATACGCCGTCTTCTTACTTGAATTCTTGGCATCGTACGATCATTTGGAATGGGATTAACCCGGTCTTTCCAAATAATCTCGCATTCATATATTTTGAGAAAAACATATTTCATATCGTTATTTTATTTTATAACGTTTAGTTCTTGCCTTAATTATTTAACATAATTAATTCCTTTATTTAACGACGCTTCAGGTCAAGGGCGACCTTGGCGCTGTTTTCAACCAATTTTGATTTTCACTTTTCTCGAAATCTAACCGTTGGATTTTAACGTAGCATATATCGTTGGAAAGATTTTTCCAAGACGGTCCTAACGGTTTCAGTTTTGGGAAAATCCGACGGTCGGATCTTCCGGTATAATTATTTAAAAGTTCGATTTCGAAACGCGAACTACCGCGCTCGATTCGTTATATTTTAATTATATATATAAATATATATGTAAATAATTCGTTTAGTTTGTCGTCCCTACGTGCAGCTTACATTTCTCTTAACTTTCACCTTTCTACTTACCTGACAATGTAGTTTAGGATTAGACGATAATTCTTCCCTTTTTAATTCATTATTATTTATTTTATACTTTATAATTTTCATTTAAGAATGTAAATTATAATGTGCCATCCCATTCATTTCTTTATATATTTCTTTTCCAATTTCATTATGAATAATGAACACTTTCCTATGGTGTAAGTTCCCTTTTATCTACATTATAAATAATGTTAATGTTTCAATACAGTTCCTTACCTTTCATTTAACATTATAAATAATGTTATTCTTACATACGTTTCATTCCTTTTATTTACATTATAAATAATGTTAAACCTTACATACAGTTTCATTTCTTTTATTTAACATTATAAATAATGTTAAACCTTACATACAGTTTCTTTTCTTTTATTTAAATAATGTTAAACCTTACATACAGTTTCTTTTCTTTTATTTAACATTATAAATAATGTTAAACCTTACATACAGTTTCTTTTCTTTTATTTAACATTATAAATAATGTTAAACCTTACATACAGTTTCATTTCTTTTATTTAACATTATAAATAATGTTAAACCTTACATACAGTTTCTTTTCTTTTGTTTAACATTATAAATAATGTTAAACCTTACATACAGTTTCTTTTCTTTTGTTTAACATTATAAATAATGTTAATTCTTCCTACGGGGTGAATTCTCTTTTTATATACATTATAAATAATGTATATTCTTCCTACGGTCAAGTTCTTTAAATCTTAACATTATAAAATAGTGTAACTATCATACGGTGAAATTTTCTTTTTATTAAACATTGTAAGTGATGTTAAATTTATATACATTTCATTTTCTTTTTAATAACATTGAAAATAATGCTAATATTACCTACGGTGCTTTTTCTATTTATTAACATTGAAAATAATGTTAATATTACATGCGGTGCCTTTTCTATTTATATTTTACATACAATGCATTATTTCCATATTTTACATACAATGCATTATTTTCTAACTTTGACAAAATAATATGCATACATACAATGCATTATTTTACATACAATGCATTATTTTCTAACTTTGACAAAATAGTATGCATACATACAATGCATTATTTTACATACAATGCATTATTTTCTAACTTTGACAAAATAATATGCATACATACAATGCATTATTTTACATACAATGCATTATTTTTTAACTTTGACAAAATAATATGCATACATACAATGCATTATTTTACATACAATGCATTATTTACTTATTTTACATATAATGCATTTTATGCTTTTAACTTGACAAAAACGATGATATACATACAATGCATTTTCTATTCTTTCTAACATGACAAAATACTATTTTATGCAAAGCAAATTTCTATTTTTCTATCATGACAAAATACTATTTTATGCAATGCAAATTTCTTCTTTTCTAACATGACAAAATACCATTTTATGCAATGCAAATTTCTATTTTTCTAACATGACAAAATACCATTTTATGCAATGCAAATTTCTATTTTTCTAACATGACAAAATACTATTTTATGCAATGCAAATTTCTTTTTTTCTAACATGACAAAATACTATTTTATGCAATGCAAATTTTATAATAACACAAATTTGTTCATTCAACATACGGTGCTCTTTATTTTAAAATAACACAAATTTGTTCATTCAACATACGGTGCTCTTTATTTTAAAATAACACAAATTTGTTCATTCAACATACGGTGCTCTTTATTTTAAAATAACACAAATTTGTTCATTCAACATACGGTGCTTTTTATTTTAAAATAACACAAATTTGTTCATTCAACATACGGTGCTTTTTATTTTGATAATGAACAAAATATATTCACTTACATACGATGTTTTCTTATTTTGATAATGAACAAAAATATACTTATCTCAAATGGCGACAAATTCTATTTTAAAATATTGACAAAAATGTCAATCAACATACGGTGTTTATTTTCTTATATAAACATTGACAAAAAATGTCAATCATCATACGGTGTTTATTTTCTTATTTTAACTTTACAAATAAAATGAAAGTTTTATTTGCTAAACATTTCTACTTAACAAAAATAGTATTCTTGTTAACTCTATTCTATGTTTACGAAAGTGATTCCCATTACAATAATAATGAAATCCTTATTTTCTACCCTTTTTTTTTCCTAATGGTTCATATTTCAATAAATATATCCTTTTTACTTACACTCTTTCCTATTGGTTCATATTAACATAAAAATATGATTTTTATGTTGCTTCCTTTCTAAAGTTTCCCATTAACATATAAGGATATTTTATGTTAAAACATTTCTAATACCTAATCAAAACAAATAAAAAGAATAACTTTGTTTATGTCGACAGTTTTATTTCAACAAGGACATATAAAGTGATATATGTGTTTTCAACAATCCTACCTTAACAATCATGATGTGATTATTCTTAACAAATATGATATCATTATTATCAACACGACGATTATCAAACAAATAGATCTACGTATCAATGACAATTCAGGATCAATCACATACGATAATCAATTAGCGTTCAGCAACGGATCAAAAGAAAATCACAATCACAGTTAATTATTTTTATTTAAATAAATAAATAAATAAATAGAACTCTCACCTTTGATTGGATAATAATTAAAATAAATCCAAATAAATTTCCAGAACGCTCCAATCGGTCTCAGCAAATACTACTCGTCCTCACGGTCATGTCGGATCTGAAATTTTCAGAAACGGGGTTCGTATGCATAAGTTATCAATGTTTTAAATCAAACAGACTTTTAACAACTGCTGCAGCAACGCTTAAAAGCGTCGCAAAATCTGAAGCATACCTCATTTCAGAATTTGTTCAAAACTTCAAATCCCGATAACTTTTGATTTACTGAACGGTTTTGGACGCCGTTTGTTGGAGAAGGACCGGCTACGAGAGGTCTATGCACGGCCAGAAGGTGGTGAGGTGCGGCGGGACCTACAGGGGGCGGCGGACAGAAAACGGCGGCGGCTTTGAGGCTTCGGTGCGGGCGGCTCAGGCGACGGAAAGGGACGGGACTTGTCGGAGATCGAAGAGCTCGGCGAGAGCTTCGAAACGTGTACTCACACGCTAATTTTCGTTGAGAAATGAAAGTGTTATGAGGGTTTGAAGTTTTCAGCCATGATGGGTTCAGCATGAAGAGGTGTCGGCTGAAGATGGAGGATGAACAGTAAAATCCGAATTTTATAATATTATATTAGGGTTAACTAATTATGTAATTAGCCCGTTAAGGCCCGTTTTGGTCCGAACTCCGATTTAGGCCCGCTTACTGTCGTTCTTAAGGTTTTGAGGCCTTTTGAACACAATGGGCTATGTCCCGGGGTCCAGTTCCGAGGTATGCTATGAGTTTTGGAATAAATACATTATTTTATTAATATTTTAATGTGTACCGTACGTGAAAATTCACTGAGGTCTCAAATTAACTTCAAAAATTCTCGAAAAATATACTTAGCTATGTTTTGATGCTGTGGACCTATGAAAATTAATTTCGTTCAATTCTGAGCCCGTTTGAATTTTTAATGAATTTTTAAAGTCAAAAATTTGCCCGTTTATGCTGAAAAATCAATTATAATTATATATTAATTCTAAAAATTACCAAAAAATCATTTTTAGCTTTGTTTTGATGATACGAACCCAACAAAATTTATTTCGTTCGATTCTGAGACTTTTTGAAAAATGGCTATTTTCAAGGCGAATATATTTAATATTAAAAATACATTTTTAAACAAATATTTTCTGAAACTCGAAACATATAAGTGTTTACTGTTTTTCAATGCAGAAACGTCATTTCGAACTCAATGGAAGTGGTTTCAAGTTGAAATTCCTTTATATGCCAAAAGTAGCATTTTTGTCCTATGCAAATTACCTAGCGACCTTCTAAAAATTGAATTGGCCATAACTTTTGATTTCCGCTATGAAATTTCGATTTTTCGGATTTGTTGGAAAGATATTTTTAAATAGATTCTAATATTTTTGGTTTTACTAAAATCCGTTAAATTTTGCATCCTGTATGGTCAGTCAAAGTTCAAGTTTGACTTTTCAAACTACCACGCTATTTCTAGCTCTTTTTATAATTAAAATTAAATTTGTTCGTTTTAACTTCGATTAAAATAAATAAATCATCAAAAATACTTTAAATTCATTAAAATAAAATTTTTAAACTGGCCCTAAAATTCTGGGTCGTTACAATCTCCCCCACTTAAGAACTTTTCATCCTCGAAAAGGAAAAAGAAAAATAGAAGAGGATAAGAGGAAGAATAAACATAGGGAATGTTTTTAACAGAGATGGTACCGTCTATAACATCAGGCTTTCCTCCTCCTTCAGTAAAAGCTGCTACTGAAGAAGTTGGTCCTTTCGCTCCTTTATACACATGGGCCACTTGAGCATCGCTACTTCTCTTAGTCTTCTTCGAACGTATGATCAAGGAAAGAGTCAAAACAATGGTAAAGGTGATTCTAAGGGATAGAGAAGATCGAAGGATAAAGGAAAGGATGATGATAAAGTGACTGGCTATTATGTATCTCATGAACTGTTCGCCATAGAATATAGTGATTCTATGTAAACGAATTATTATAAATATGTTGTACTCCGCTTTGTAAACCAAAGCTCTGATACCAACTGTGATGACCCCAAACTTCCACGGGTGAAAGCAAGGGATAATCATTTTTGGAATACAACATAAATACAATAAAACAGAACACAGATACAATATAGCAAGGGAAACTCATAGAGTAATAACATTATAGCAGCGGAAAAATATAATGTCATTAATCACAGAAAATCCACAGTCACAGAAACTAAGCTATTACAACAAGTTTGCAGAAAAGAAATAAGTTTGATGTCTAAAAAGAAAAGAAAAGATGCCATAGAAACAAAGGTAAAAGTCTTCAAGCTCCAAGTCATCACCTCTTCTCCCAAGCAGAATCCAAGAGAGAGAAAATAAGCAGCTTCAAAGAAAAACTCCAAGCAAAGAAAGAACCTGTCTACTCGGCTGCCCGTGTAGAAGAGAGGGCACCCAAGTTTGCAAAAAGGTGAAACAAACTATGGGTCAGTCGTGGGACTGGTGTGAGAATTCTTAACTACAGTAACTATTAAAAATAAGGCAAATCCAAAAGACCACGCCGCTAACGCGGAACGAGTTTACTCTAAGGGACTGCCGTGCATAATTTAAAGTGTCATAATAAATGATTAAATAAGTCGTCAACAACGCAATGTCTTTTGAAAAATGGAACCACCATAAGACTAAGGTCCCATCACACAATGCAACGCACACCAAGAGGATAGAGTTTTACCTTATGGTGGTTAAACATGCTAAATACGCCAAATACGAAACTAATACTATTATTAGTGTATATGAAAACATTTCAAAATAAATGTATTAATCCTAGGAAGCATAGGTACCATATATTATGCCTCCGTACTAGTAATACAAATCAAATCCGTCGGGGTCGTATTGGAAATTTGGGTTTCCATCATGAGTCCAGGCTAGGGAGGACTCCTTACCGATTCGAGACACTCTAGTTAATGTCCCAGGATTACCCGCAGTTAACCCTTGGATCCTGCAGGGCCGGTCCTCACATACAGCTTAGAGGATTGGCAATTCCTAAGCACACGTTCCCCGGTCCTATAGGACCTATCCGAGGCGCCTCGTTTCATCATCCTCCAAAAGTAAAATGACTACTAACTGGAAAGAAACGTGCTACTTTCCCTGCGTTCCCTTCCCCCTTTTTAGACTCAACCGGTGTGTGAGGCTCGTGAAATCATGTCTCCCATACCACAAGGTTCTGCTTTTCAACAAGAAACCCTGATCATTTCATCTTAGCATGCCACACCGTCACTCCATACCGTACCATCGATCTTCTGTCAACATATAAACGGATGTTAAGTAGAGAATGAATCCTCTACCATCAACATTTATATATTAGCAGAAAATCGACAACATGATATTTAATGGGGTACGATGTCAGACACACCATCCATTTACACCCATGCTCTGGGTCTGAGCGAGGGTCAAACCCGTGAAATCCACACGTACGTTTGGGCAATTACCCCGACCCTTGAATTGGGAGCAAACCAATTCAGAGTCTTGATCGTTGTCCATTCGAGGGAAGATTTACGGTCTTCTTACTTGAATTCTTGGCATCGTACGATCATTTGGAATGGGATTAACCCGGTCTTTCCAAATAATCTCGCATTCATATATTTTGAGAAAAACATATTTCATATCGTTATTTTATTTTATAACGTTTAGTTCTTGCCTTAATTATTTAACATAATTAATTCCTTTATTTAACGACGCTTCAGGTCAAGGGCGACCTTGGCGCTGTTTTCAACCAATTTTGATTTTCACTTTTCTCAAAATCTAACCGTTGGATTTTAACGTAGCATATATCGTTGGAAAGATTTTTCCAAGACGGTCCTAACGGTTTCAGTTTTGGGAAAATCCGACGGTCGGATCTTCCGGTATAATTATTTAAAAGTTCGATTTCGAAACGCGAACTACCGCGCTCGATTCGTTATATTTTAATTATATATATAAATATATATGTAAATAATTCGTTTAGTTTGTCGTCCCTACGTGCAGCTTACATTTCTCTTAACTTTCACCTTTCTACTTACCTGACAATGTAGTTTAGGATTAGACGATAATTCTTCCCTTTTTAATTCATTATTATTTATTTTATACTTTATAATTTTCATTTAAGAATGTAAATTATAATGTGCCATCCCATTCATTTCTTTATATATATCTTTTCCAATTTCATTATGAATAATGAACACTTTCCTATGGTGTAAGTTCCCTTTTATATACATTATAAATAATGTTAATGTTTCAATACAGTTCCTTACCTTTCATTTAACATTATAAATAATGTTATTCTTACATACGTTTCATTCCTTTTATTTACATTATAAATAATGTTAAACCTTACATACAGTTTCATTTCTTTTATTTAACATTATAAATAATGTTAAACCTTACATACAGTTTCTTTTCTTTTATTTAAATAATGTTAAACCTTACATACAGTTTCTTTTCTTTTATTTAACATTATAAATAATGTTAAACCTTACATACAGTTTCTTTTCTTTTATTTAACATTATAAATAATGTTAAACCTTACATACAGTTTCATTTCTTTTATTTAACATTATAAATAATGTTAAACCTTACATACAGTTTCTTTTCTTTTGTTTAACATTATAAATAATGTTAAACCTTACATACAGTTTCTTTTCTTTTGTTTAACATTATAAATAATGTTAATTCTTCCTACGGGGTGAATTCTCTTTTTATATACATTATGAATAATGTATATTCTTCCTACGGTCAAGTTCTTTAAATCTTAACATTATAAAATATTGTAACTATCATACGGTGAAATTTTCTTTTTATTAAACATTGTAAGTGATGTTAAATTTATATACATTTCATTTTCTTTTTAATAACATTGAAAATAATGCTAATATTACCTACGGTGCTTTTTCTATTTATTAACATTGAAAATAATGTTAATATTACATGCGGTGCCTTTTCTATTTATATTTTACATACAATGCATTATTTCCATATTTTACATACAATGCATTATTTTCTAACTTTGACAAAATAATATGCATACATACAATGCATTATTTTACATACAATGCATTATTTTCTAACTTTGACAAAATAATATGCATACATACAATGCATTATTTTACATACAATGCATTATTTTCTAACTTTGACAAAATAATATGCATACATACAATGCATTATTTTACATACAATGCATTATTTACTTATTTTACATATAATGCATTTTATGTTTTTAACTTGACAAAAACGATGATATACATACAATGCATTTTCTATTCTTTCTAACATGACAAAATACTATTTTATGGAAAGCAAATTTCTATTTTTCTATCATGACAAAATACTATTTTATGCAATGCAAATTTCTTCTTTTCTAACATGACAAAATACCATTTTATGCAATGCAAATTTCTATTTTTCTAACATGACAAAATACCATTTTATGCAATGCAAATTTCTATTTTTCTAACATGACAAAATACTATTTTATGCAATGCAAATTTCTTTTTTTCTAACATGACAAAATACTATTTTATGCAATGCAAATTTTATAATAACACAAATTTGTTCATTCAACATACGGTGCTCTTTATTTTAAAATAACACAAATTTGTTCATTCAACATACGGTGCTCTTTATTTTAAAATAACACAAATTTGTTCATTCAACATACGGTGCTCTTTATTTTAAAATAACACAAATTTGTTCATTCAACATACGGTGCTTTTTATTTTAAAATAACACAAATTTGTTTATTCAACATACGGTGCTTTTTATTTTGATAATGAACAAAATATATTCACTTACATACGATGTTTTCTTATTTTGATAATGAACAAAAATATACTTATCTCAAATGGCGACAAATTCTATTTTAAAATATTGACAAAAATGTTAATCAACATACGGTGTTTATTTTCTTATATAAACATTGACAAAAAATGTCAATCATCATACGGTGTTTATTTTCTTATTTTAACTTTACAAATAAAATGAAAGTTTTATTTGCTAAACATTTCTACTTAACAAAAATAGTATTCTTGTTAACTCTATTCTATGTCTACGAAAGTGATTCCCATTACAATAATAATGAAATCCTTATTTTCTACCCTTTTTTTTCCTAATGGTTCATATTTCAATAAATATATCCTTTTTACTTACACTCTTTCCTATTGGTTCATATTAACATAAAAATATGAATTTTATGTTGCTTCCTTTCTAACGTTTCCCATTAACATATAAGGATATTTTATGTTAAAACATTTCTAATACCTAATCAAAACAAATAAAAAGAATAACTTTGTTTATGTCGACAGTTTTATTTCAACAAGGACATATAAAGTGATATATGTGTTTTCAACAATCCTACCTTAACAATCATGATGTGATTATTCTTAACAAATATGATATCATTATTATCAACACGACGATTATCAAACAAATAGATCTACGTATCAATGACAATTCAGGATCAATCACATACGATAATCAATTAGCGTTCAGCAACGGATCAAAAGAAAATCACAATCACAGTTAATTATTTTTATTTAAATAAATAAATAAATAGAACTCTCACCTTTGATTGGATAATAATTAAAATAAATCCAAATAAATTTCCAGAACGCTCCAATCGGTCTCAGCAAATACTACTCGTCCTCACGGTCATGTCGGATCTGAAATTTTCAGAAACGGGGTTCGTATGCATAAGTTATCAATGTTTTAAATCAAACAGACTTTTAACAACTGCTGCAGCAACGCTTAAAAGCGTCGCAAAATCTGAAGCATACCTCATTTCAGAATTTGTTCAAAACTTCAAATCCCGATAACTTTTGATTTACTGAACGGTTTTGGACGCCGTTTGTTGGAGAAGGACCGGCTACGAGAGGTCTATGCACGGCCAGAAGGTGGTGAGGTGCGGCGGGACCTACAGGGGGCGGCGGACAGAAAACGGCGGCGGCTTTGAGGCTTCGGTGCGGGCGGCTCAGGCGACGGAAAGGGACGGGACTTGTCGGAGATCGAAGAGCTCGGCGAGAGCTTCGAAACGTGTACTCACACGCTAATTTTCGTTGAGAAATGAAAGTGTTATGAGGGTTTGAAGTTTTCAGCCATGATGGGTTCAGCATGAAGAGGTGTCGGCTGAAGATGGAGGATGAACAGTAAAATCCGAATTTTATAATATTATATTAGGGTTAACTAATTATGTAATTAGCCCGTTAAGGCCCGTTTTGGTCCGAACTCCGATTTAGGCCCGCTTACTGTCGTTCTTAAGGTTTTGAGGCCTTCTGAACACAATGGGCTATGTCCCGGGGTCCAGTTCCGAGGTATGCTATGAGTTTTGGAATAAATACATTATTTTATTAATATTTTAATGTGTACCGTACGTGAAAATTCACTGAGGTCTCAAATTAACTTCAAAAATTCTCGAAAAATATACTTAGCTATGTTTTGATGCTGTGGACCTATGAAAATTAATTTCGTTCAATTCTGAGCCCGTTTGAATTTTTAATGAATTTTTAAAGTCAAAAATTTGCCCGTTTATGCTGAAAAATCAATTATAATTATATATTAATTCTAAAAATTACCAAAAAATCATTTTTAGCTTTGTTTTGATGATACGAACCCAACAAAATTTATTTCGTTCGATTCTGAGACTTTTTGAAAAATGGCTATTTTTAAGGCGAATATATTTAATATTAAAAATACATTTTTAAACAAATATTTTCTGAAACTCGAAACATATAAGTGTTTACTGTTTTTCAATGCAGAAACGTCATTTCAAACTCAATGGAAGTGGTTTCAAGTCGAAATTCCTTTATATGCCAAAAGTAGCATTTTTGTCCTATGCAAATTACCTAGCGACCTTCTAAAAATTGAATTGGCCATAACTTTTGATTTCCGCTATGAAATTTCGATTTTTCGGATTTGTTGGAAAGATATTTTTAAATAGATTCTAATATTTTTGGTTTTACTAAAATCCGTTAAATTTTGCATCCTGTATGGTCAGTCAAAGTTCAAGTTTGACTTTTCAAACTACCACGCTATTTCTAGCTCTTTTTATAATTAAAATTAAATTTGTTCGTTTTAACTTCGATTAAAATAAATAAATCATCAAAAATACTTTAAATTCATTAAAATAAAAATTTTAAACTGGCCCTAAAATTCTGGGTCGTTACAGTCACTGACACCACCCTAGCTAGAAGGAAATGCATGCCCTCCCTAAGGTCCTCTCCCGTTTCTGGTACACAACCGGGGTGTGAGGCTCGCGAATCAACGCTACACAAAGCTATGCCACACGGGCCGTGCTTTGATCATCAACCACAAGACTCTGCTTTTCAGCAAAAGCCTTGATCATTTGCCACTTAGGCATGCCACACAGGCAATTCACTCCATGCGATTGATATCTATCAATATATAACCCCTGAGCTCATACGTCTCAGAGAAGGGCGTTAAGCAAGAGAATAAATTCTCCACCGCCAAACAAATATATATTTAATAGAAATCAATCACACAGAATAAAATGCAATGTCAGACACACAGTCCATTTACATGTTCGTTCGGGGTCCAAATGAAACCGGAGGCACCTTGTACCTCGCATATCCATCGATCTCCGAGTACGTCTGGACGATCACCAACTGATTCCCTCCTCTTGGGTGTACAGCCCAATCAAGATCACCAGTAATCACCCAAACGATGTGAAGACCACCGGTCTTCGACCACCATCTTCATCCTCGACACATCGTCGAATCAGTTAGTCAGAATGGGTTAAACCCGATCTTTCTGAATAACTCGCGTATATAATAAACAATTGTTACACAAACACAACATATGCCTCATTCCAATTAAGAATATTCCTTTATTCAAATATTCTCATACTTTGGGAAAGGTTCCTATTAATTTTATCAAAGATAAATTCTTTAAATTTATTTTTTAATCTTCCTTTGAATATCAATTCAAATTAGTCGGGACTAGCGAACCACACCGAAGTAATCATTTATATTATTTCTCAATCCCAACCTATTCATCCTATGAAGTAAAACTGGTCATACTTCATATCTAACACCACGGTGTTATCGGTAAATTCAATTACCATTTCACGTTCAAATCTAAATAAAGATTTAACTATCGCCTGGAGCAAAACTGGTGATACTTCATTCTCGATTATTTCAATCTAATTAAAGATTCATTAAAACTCCACTTGGTTTTAGTCTTCCCAATAATCACTATCAATGATTATTTAACTTGGGAAATCACATCCTGTCTTTAACTGGGTTAAAGAACCATGTCATTTAAAACACGGTTCACTATAAACACAAAATCACATTCCATTAATTATCGGGTTAAAGAACAAGTGTTATTTAAAACACCGTTCATGATAAACCCAAAAATCAATTCAAAATCAATTCCAATTAAATACCATTTAATTGGTTCACTTCATTAAATCTAAATAAAAAGATTTAATATTTTCTCAACTGGGTTTGAGAACAGTGTTAATGAAGACACTATTCACGACAAGCCCAAATCCCATTTGATATTAAATACAAGGCTCTGAATAGAAAATATATCAGCTTATATTCAATATCAAATTCTACGACCAACAAATATCGTATTGGAAATAACGATATAAATATATCTTTCAAATTTCCATAACAATATCTGTATAATCATGAAATCCAACATCGAAATATTCCAAAGACAATTTCGATTCAAATCCATTCCAATTCAATGATTGGAAATTCTGGTTACTTTTAAAACCCTTTCAAATCCACTTTATTTATTTTAAAAATAAATGGATTCTAATTCTAGTTCAAAACTAGTTCCCTTCGATAAAAATCTACTTTTATCTTTTCAAATATGGAGTTTTTCATCCCAATTCTTTCCAAATCATTTCTTATGATTTTACACTAATTATTGATATTTTTAATAATTTTATCAAGGCCCGTACAGTCGATTTCCATCAACGGCCATCAAACTGCACTTACAACGACCTTTTCCAAATTTGATTTGGACATAATTCCAAATCCAACCATTAGATTTCTAATTTCTAATATTCGTTAGAAATTTCTTTTCGATACGAACCCAACGGTTCCGGTTTTAGGAGAATCCGACGGTCGGATCTCCCGTAATATCCATTCGAAGTCAATGGTCGAAATTCGCGAACTGCCGCGGCGCGGCGCGTTCTATTCAGGCCATTATATTATATATATAATATATACTTCGTCGATTTCCTTTTAAAACGTATTTTATAAATCGTTTTAAATTCGTTTTCAAAACGATTTCAACTTCATATTCAATTTCTAATCAAAATTGAATATGCCATATCATCGATATATAAATGATAATATTTTCAAAACGTTATATTTTGAAATCACTTCCTTTTCTAAATCATTATAAAAACGAATATAATCGATATAAATATCGTTCGCGTCAAAATGGTGCATATCTAACCAACACAGCTTTATATATTTCAATAACTTCGTTATACTACTCAACAAACGAATATTTTATTCAACACATGAATATATATTTTATTCAACACCTGAATATATATTTTTATTCAACACATGAATATTTATTCTATTCAACACATGAATTTATATTTTTATTCAACATATGAATATTTTTATTTTATTCAACACATGAATATTTTTATTTTATTCAACACATGAATATTTTTATATTATTCAACACATGAATATTTTTATTTTATCCAACACATGAATTTTCTTTCTATAATATTCCTTATTTTTCAAATTAGAATGAGGCCCAATCAATTACCATATAATGTTAATTATATGGATTCCATCCAACACATGTATATAATAGCAACGATAAATAATCAACCATCATCTAGAGTGCGCCACACAACTGCATAAGCATAAAATATAAATAATTGACGCTTACACAGTCTGTCAACCCATCGATTGACATACAACTAAATAATCGGGATTAGTGTATGCCAAATATCATCCCAATACCCGTGTGGGGTTTCAAATCACAAACACCGATTTTATTTGTGCAGTTGGGCGATGTGTAAAATTTATCGTCCCAATCAATATTAGTCAAATCAGTGTATATAAACAAATCGTCCGATTTGTTTATAAATATTTATTTTATATACACATTAAAAATTATATTTTTAACTATAAAATATTTATTCAATCCACTACACACAATCATTTTTCACAACACATCAATCAAACAAACAAGCCGTCCATGGTCTGTGGACGACGGGTGTCGGGTGCTGCTAAGCACCGTCTGCATCCTAGTATATATTTCAAACTAGAAATTAAAATAAAGGTGAGGAGTTATCACCGATTAGCTAAACCCAAACGCCATGACTTTTCATATGTAGGAAATCTTTGTCGTGCTCGCCTTTTGTCACTTTCGTTGTCTGTATCCACTACATATATAAAAATCGCATTTTTATATTGTTGCTATGTATATAAAAATCACATTTTATAACTACACTATATGGATAAAAATTCTATTTTTATACCGCTACTATATAGATAAAAAATCTATTTTTATAACGGTGTTCATATAATAACGACCATATTTTTTATTCACTACATATATAAAAATCACATTTTTATATTCTCTAGTATATAAAAATCATATTTTTATTGTTCTACATAAATAAAAATTATATTTTCAATGCTAACTTCATATTTTTTTATAAAAAATCAAATCTTTATCTTCGCTACATGAATATATAAAAATCGGATCTTTATAATTCTAAAAATCAAATCTTTATATTTCTAAAAAATATAAATAAAAATCATATTTTTATATGAGTAAAAATCCTATTTTTATACGATTAAAAATCGTATCTTTTTATATTTAAAAATATAATCTTTTCTAAATTAAAGATCTAATCTTTTCTCTTTCTAAAAATCTAATCTTCTTCTTGCTAGCGATGTTCACATAGAAAAATCCTAGCTTTCATGAATAAGAATCTTATGTTTTCATACTTAAAAATCTTATCTTTATTAACTTAAAAATTTTATCTTTATTTTTATTTCATTTAAAAATCCTATATCCTAATTACATTAACTAAATAAAACAAAATAAAAACAAAACAAATAAAATAAAAAAACTTACAGCAAAGGGAGGAGGTAATGGCGGCGCTGGGTGGTGCAGGCCGTCGGCGTGGGGTTAGGAGGGGGTGGCGCGTCTTTAGGTGGCGGGTCTGGGGAGGTACGGTGGCTGCGCAATGGGTTTTAGGGGGTTCGGGTTTTGGGTGAGAGAGGGGTGCGAGGCGGAGGGACATCGGAGGGGAGGGTTGGCCGGCCTCCGATGGTGCGGCGGCGGCGCTGCCGCTGCCGCGATGGAAGGGGCGGCGGATGGGATCTTGACGGGGGGGGGGGGGGGGGGTTGATTTGGATCGGGTTTTTTTATTTTGAGGAGGCGTTGACTGAAATGGGAAATGGGGGGGGGGTTAGGGGGTTTTATATAAAATTATATTATTTTTAATTATTTTAAGTTCTAAAAAGTAGCCTTTTATTTCGAACACCAAATCGAACCCACTGACTGTCGTCCCTAGCTAATTACCCCCCTTCCGAACACAATGGGATATGTATCGTAAGCCAGTTTGGTTGTTTCGATCGGGTTTCATCAAAATCAAAATATAAATATATATATATATTGATTTTGAACGCACATTTCAATTTACTAGGGCCACATACGGACTCTAAAAATTACTTCTAGCTTCGTATTGATGATACGACCCTAACAAAACTAATTTCATCAAATTTGAAGACCATTTGAAAAATGGCCATTTTCTGGTCGATCGAAATGGACAGAAACTTACAAAACATATTTTCCTTTGCCACACTCACATATTAATTCAGAAAATTATGAATTTTGAAATTTAGCAATAAATTGACATCCCAGATCCAATGAAAGTGATTTCGTCGAAAACAGAGGTCGTTTGCAAAATTTCCATTTTTAAGGGCCAGAATTCCATAGCGACTATTCTGAATTTTCAATCGGACATAACTTTTGATCCTCGCTATGAAATTTCAATTTTTCGGATTCGTTGGAAAGATATTCTCAGTTAGATTCTAATGTTTTTGGTTTCGCTAATATCCGGTTTATTTTGAATCCTATACATTCATTTGAACTTTGAAATCGAAATTTCGAACTACCGCGCCATTTTCAATTCCTTTTATAATTTAAAATAAATATTTATATTCTAACGACGATTCAAATAAATATATACATTCTAATTCTATTCAAAATAAATTTCTCGTCGTTTTTATTTAAAATAATTCATTTTAAATATCCAAAATTCGCTAAAATTGCCAAAATAAATTTTTTAAATTGGCTCGGATTTCTGGGTTATTACGATCTCCCCTACTTAAAACTTTTCGTCCCCGAAAAGGAACGAAGCCGAAAGTTGTTTAACTAATCAACTCAACTTTCATTATTTTCATTACGGCTTAAGTTCTTCAACTTTTCAGTTTCTAAGAACTTTTCAAATTTTTCAAAAATTTGGCTAACACCATAAATTTTCGAAAATTTTCGCTATAACCTCCCTTGCATCGGGAGCTTCGAGATATTTCAAATAGCCTCCCATGGCCCTCACCAATCCAAAAAGAAAAAGAAACAGCCAAGCGGCTAGCCAATCGTCTCATAAAATCATCCAAACCCAATAAATTCGTAAACATGTACCTATTTGTCGGGCAAACAATTTTATTCTTCTACTCTAGCCTCCTTGCTATGACCTGTTCAATGTAAGTACATGTACATGCATGCAAATGCAATAAATTTTCAATACAATCCACTATTTGGTTCAATTTGGCTAAATGTTCAACATTTAGTTAATCAAACAATAATAAAACAACACAATCAACAATCAATTAGTTGATTATCGTTTAAAATTCATAATTTTGGTACATATACAGAAAATCATATTTTTGATACCAAATCACAACAATAAACCTATCTCGCTTTGGTTCTCACACCAGTCTAATGGAAATATATAGATATCACACTTTCGAAACTCGAACATAAATACTGATGATGTGGCCACATCATCAAAATCATCCCCGAGTGTCTAGAATGTGATTCTATATCTATCCAGTATATTAAAACTTCAAATACACGCGGATCAGACGTATACGCAAAATCTTTATATACTGGGCTGTCCAAATTCAATACAAAATAAATAATCAAATACGAATAATTGATTTAAATTTTCAAAACAAAAATTGTTTTCATTTTAAAAATATACTCTTCACACTCGTTCTAGGATACTACTGATCCTATCTCTAACGAGTCATTCTTATTAGATATTACTAATCCAATCTCTGATGAATTCTTTCGTTTGGTTCTAACGTGTCTTGTTCTCCGAACTCTGTAAACCAAAGCTTTGATACCAAATGTGAAATAGCCCGACGAAATCCGGTAGGCTTTGCAACTATCCCTTCATCCCCCAAAGCAGCAGGTAAAACCCATCATGGCTTCCAAGTGGTCCCCCAGTACGCTTGTTTTACGGCGACCCTCTCGAGCCTCCCGGCCACTGCCTAACCAACCCCCGCAAGGGACATGTGGGGGCAAGAGTCTCCCGTTCGCCACCAAACCGCGAATCGAGAACCCCCATCATGACTGCAACAAGAACTGGTCATACTCCATTCTCGATTATTTCAATCTAATTAAAGATTCATTAAAACTCCACTTGGTTTTAATCTTCCCAATAATCACTATCAATGATAATTTAACTTGGGAAATCACATCCTGTCTTTAACTGGGTTAAAGAACCACTGTCATTTAAAACACGGTTCACTATAAACCCAAAATCACATTCCATTAATTATCGGGTTAAAGAACAAGTGTTATTAAAAACACCGTTCACGATAAAACCAAAAATCAATTCAAATTCAATTCCAATTAACTACCATTTAATTGGTACACTTCATTAAATCTAAATAAAAAGATTTAATTAATCTTTTTCTCAACTGGGTTTGAGAACAGTGTTAATGAAGACACCATTCACGACAAACCCAAATCCCATTTGATATTAAATACAAGGCTCTGAATAGAAAATATATCGGCTTATATTCAATACCGAATTCTACGACCAACAAATATCGTATTGGAAATAACGATATAAATATATCTTTCAAATTTCCATAACAATATCTGTATAATCACGAAATCCAACATCGAAATATTCCAAAGACAATTTCGATTCAAATCCATTCCAATTCAATTATTAAAAATTCTGGTTACTTTTAAAACCCTTTCAAATCCACTTTATTTATTTTAAAAATAAATGGATTCTAATTCTAGTTCAAAACTAGTTCCCTTCGATAAAAATCTACTTTTATCTTTTCAAATATGGAGTTTTTCATCCCAATTCTTTCCAAATCATTTCTTATGATTTTACACTAATTATTGATATTTTTAATAATTTTATCAAGGCCCGTACAGTCGATTTCCATCAACGGCCATCGAATTGCACTTACAGCGACCTTTTCCAAATTTGATTTGGACATAATTCCAAATCCAACCATTAGATTTCTAATATTCATTAGAAAGCTCTTTTCGATACGAACCCAACGGTTCCGATTTTAGGAGAATCCGACGGTCGGATCTCCCGTAATATCCATTCAAAGTCAATGGTCGAAATTCGCGAACTGTCGAGGCGCGGCGCGTTCTATTCAGGCCATTATATAATATATATAATATATATAATATATACTTCGTCGATTTCCTTTTAAAATGTATTTCATAAATCGTTTTAAATTCGTTTTCAAAATGATTTCAACTTCATATTCAATTTCTAATCAAAATTGAATATGCCATATCATCGATATATAAATGATAATATTTTCAAAACGTTATATTTTGAAATCACTTCCTTTTCGATAATCATTGTAAAAACGAATATAATCGATATAAATATCGTTCGTGTCAAAATGACACATATCTAACCAACACGGCTTTATATATTTCAATAACTTCGTTATTCTATTCAACAAATGAATATTTTCTTCAAAGAATTTTTATTTTTTTCAACACATGAATATATATTTTATTCAACACCTGAATATATATATTTTTATTCAACACATGAATATTTATTCTATTCAACACATGAATTTATATTTTTATTCAACACATGAATATTTTTATTTTATTCAACACATGAATATTTTTATTTTATTCAACTCATGAATATTTTTATATTATTCAACACATGAATATTTTTATTTTATTCAACACATGAATTTTCTTTCTATAATATTCCTTATTTTCCAAATTAGAATGAGGCTCAATAAATTACCATATAATGGTAATTATATGGATTCCATCCAACACATGTATATAATAGCAACGATAAATAATCAACAATCATCCGGAGTGCACCACAAAACTGCATAAGCATCAAATATAAATAATTAACGCTTACACAGTCTGTCAACCCATCGATTGACATACAACTAAACAATCGGGATTAGTGTACGTCAAATATCATCCCAATACCTGTGTGGGGTTTCAAATCAACAAACACAGATTTTATTTGTGCAGTTGGGCTACGTGTAAAATTTATCGTCCCAATCAATATCAGTCAAACCAGTGTATATAAACAAATCGTCCGATTTGTTTATAAATATTTATTTTATGTACACGTTAAAAATTATATTTTTAACTATAAAATATTTATTCAATCCACTACACACAATCATTTTTCACAACACATCGATCAAACAAACAAGCCGTCCATGGTCTGTGGACGACGGGTATCGGGTGCTGCTAAGCACCGTCTGCATCCTAGTATATATTTCAAACTAGAAATTAAAATAAATGTGAGGAGTTCTCACCGATTAGCTAAACCCAAACGCCACGACTCTTCATATGTAGGAAATCTTCGTCGTGCTCGCATTTTGTCACTTTCGTTGTCCGTATCCACTACATATATAAAAATCGCATTTTTATATTGTTGCTATGTATATAAAAATCACATTTTTATAACTACGCTATATGGATAAAAATTCTATTTTTATACCGCTACTATATAGATAAAAATTCTATTTTTATAACGGTGTTCATATAATAAAGACCATATTTTTGATTCACTGCATATATAAAAATCACAATTTTATATTCTATAGCATATAAAAATCGTATTTTTATTGTTCTACATAAATAAAAATTATATTTTCAATGCTAACTTCATATTTTTTTTTTATAAAAAATCAAATCTTTATCTTCGCTACATGAATATATAAAAATCGGATCTTTATAATTCTAAAATCAAATCTTTATATTTCTAAAAAATATAAATAAAAATCATATTTTTATATGAGTAAAAATCCTATTTTTATACGATTAAAAATCGTATTTTTTTATATTTAAAAATATAATCTTTTCTAAATTAAAGATCTAATCTTTTCTATTTCTAAAAATCTAATCTTCTTCTTGCTAGCGATGTTCACATAGAAAAATCCTAGCTTTCATGAATAAGAATCCTATGTTTTCATACTTAAAAATCTTATCTTTATTAACTTAAAAATCTTATCTTTATTTTTATTTAATTTAAAAATCCTAAATCCTAATTACATTAACTAAATAAAACAAAATAAAAACAAAACAAAACAAATAAAAAAACTTACAGCAAAGGGAGGAGGTAATGGTGGCGTTGGGTGGTGTAGGCCGTCGGCGTGGGGTCAGGAGGGGGTGGCCCGTCTTCAGGTGGCGGGTCTGGGGAGGTACGGTGGCTGCACTGGGTTTTAGGGGGTTCGGGTTCGGGTTTTGGGTGAGAGAGGGGCGCGAGGCGGAGGGACATCGGAGGGGATGGTTCGCCGGCCTCCGATGGTGCGGCGGCGCTGCCGCGATGAGAGGGGCGGCGGATGGGTCTCGACGAGGGGGGAGGGTTTTGATTTGGATCGGTTTTTCTTTTCTTTTGAGGAGGCGTTGACTGAAATGGGAAAGGGGGAGGGCTAGGGTTTTTTATATAAAATTATATTATTTTTAATTATTTTAAGTTCTAAAAAGTAGCATTTTATTTCGAACACCAAATCGAACCCACTGACTGTCGTCCCTAGCTAATTATCCCCATTCCGTACACAATGGGATATGTATCATAAGCCAGTTTGGTTTTTCGATCGGGTTTCGTCAAAATCAAAATATAAATACATATATTGATTTTCAACGCATATTTCAATTTACTAGGGCTACATACGGACTCTAAAAATTCCAGAAAAATTACTTCTAGCTTCGTAATGACGATACGGCCCTAACAAAACTAATTTCGTAAAATTTGAAGACCGTTTGAAAAATGGCCATTTTCTGGTCGATCGAAATGGACTGAAACTGACAAAACACGTTTTCCTTTGTCACGCTCACATATTAATTCAGAAAATTATGAATTTTGGAATCTAGCAATAATTTGACATCCCGGATCCAAAGAAAGTGGTTTCGTCGAAAACAGAGGTCGTTTGCAAAATTTCCATTTTTAAAGGCCAAAATTCCGTAGCGACTATTCTGAATTTTCAATCGGACATAACTTTTGATCCCCGCTATGAAATTTCAATTTTTCGGATTCGTTGGAAAGATATTCTCAATTAGATTCTAATATTTTTGGTTTTGCTAAAATTATGTTTATTTTGAATCCTATACATTCATTTGAACTTTGAAATCAAAATTTCGAACTACCGCGCCATTTTCAATTCCTTTTATAATTTAAAATAAATACTTATATTCTAACGACGATTCAAATAAATATATACGTTCTAATTCTATTCAAAATAAATTTCTCATCATTTTTATTTAAAATAATTCATTTTAAATATCCAAAATTCGCTAAAATTGCCAAAATAAAAATTTTAAATTGGCTCGGATTTCCGGGTTATTACAGGTATAATCCAATCATACTTGAACCTGGACCTACAACCAAAGAGTTAGCACAACAAGATGTACAGTACTCTAAGGTAACACTAACATAAAGTGTGAATGGGGGTGGGGTCATGGTGATAGCAAACATCAAACATAGTAATCATCCTCACGTCTCTCACTCAGTGCGTAAAGCATACGATTTCTACCACTTTGATCACCCAATTCTTTGCTACGATCACTCTGCCTCATGGAGTCACAACAGCCCCGCTGCACTGATCCATAGCCACTAATCCGTCTTTCAGTGGTGTGTCAAAGCTATAGGTATCGATAACCCCTTAGCACACGTCCCGCAGCAAAGTCCAATCATGAAGTCAACTCGTTGGTTCCCATCTGGATCCTGAGTTCTGACTTCTAATTTGAACTACCTTTGCATCTCGGGTTTGGTCGTTATCCCGTTCGCACCTCAGTTTCCATTCGTGTCCATACTTCAGCTCAGATATGCTCGCTTCGTGACTCCTTCATTCATAGCGCTACGATTCGTGAGTCATGGGCGGCTCGTGATGAGCATCTGGGTCGTGGTCCTCCTCCAAGCATGGATCCTGGTCCTCCTCCAAGCATGGATCGTGGCCCTCCTCAAAGCACGGATCGTGGTCCTTCTCTAAGCATGGATCGTGGTCCTCCTCCAAGAACAGATCGTGGTCTTCGTTCATCGCCATTGGCTCGTGAAGGGGTGGTACGAATCGTGATGGTCCTTCACTATCAGAGGTCAGTTCACCATATATGTTCACGAACAGGGTCGGGTCGCTATGGTGCTTCACGAACGGGGTCGGGTAGGGGCGATCTGATCCGGGCTGGCTCCGGCATATTTTTCCAACGATTGTTTTTACGCCACATGATGACTTTTTTCGACCATTCTAACTGTTCCAAACATTCACAAAGCATACCATACAGTCATAGCAACATGTAGAATTGACCATAAACACCAAAACAACAATTTGATATGTTAAAATGGATTAAACATACCCAAAACCCATATTTCCCCTCAAGCATGTTTAACGATAACTAATATTAGTATTAGTAAAACTTAACCAAATCAGCTCAAATTTCTAACAGAGGCCTAAAACAATATTTCAAAATTTATAAATATATTTCCAGAATTTAATCATGTTTAAATTCACTAACTATCAGTAATTACCCTTAATTAACCTTAATTAGTGTAAAAACAAGGCTAATCACTCAGCTTTGCCATAATCAAAACTTTCAGAACTGAAAATCCTCTGATTTGGGCGAATATCAATGTCTAACAACAACTCCAACCTTGCTTTGGTGCTATTTCTCCTTAATTTGGCGTAGATTAGGCTAATCGTTGATTAAATGGTGATTAGAAATGTACTAGAAAGTGGAGGCCATTGCTAGGGTTGAAAGGAGGTTAGTGGCGGCTGAAAAATGAAATAAAAACTGATTCACTAACCCATCTCAGCCCTCCCATAACCCTAATCCCGAAATGGGTTATGGCCCTCTTGCTAATCACCCTAATTAGGCCCGGTTAAGCTGTTTTTACCTTCTAAACCTTGTTTCAGCTATATCTCCCAAACGGTAAGTCCGTTTGGCTAATGTGACCACTCTACGGAAAGGTAAACCATCATCCGGATCTAATGGAAGTGGTTCGAAATCAAAATTCCTTATCAATCAAAAGTTATGGCCAAAACCAGATCAGCAATGGGCAAAACGATCATTTAAAAATCGGCAAAAATCATGAATCATGGGAAATGACCCCAATAGTCGTCTCCCAAAGTTACATGGCTATACGACTTTGCATGAGAAGGAAATAAATATTCTACGATCCTTCGATGCATAGAATGCGGGTCGTTACAGTTGTAATAGCAATGAAATGTTCTAGTGTTTGTGTTCTGATGCGCCGTGTTCTCATTACAATCCGTCCTTTTCCGTCTCTTCGGAGATCGGGGGATTTCAGATCATTACAGTTAACTTTGTAGCCAGTAAATCAAAGGGAATATACTTGATCAAGGGTGTTTGGAATCGGTGGTAATCTTGTAGCTGTGAAATCAAGAGTGTTTGAATCGGTGGTAACCTTGTGGCCGTGAAATCAAAGGTGCTGTACTTGGATATTGATATAGAAATAAAACTCTACGCAATCCAGTGTTGCATGGGAATGGATGTAGGAGTAATCCAAACTAGTATAAAATCCGGTGTGTTCTTTCCTTTTCTGCATTTTATTTTTGTTTATTTCTGTATTTGTGTTTGAATATGTGTCTATGATTATCTCAGTGGTGTGCGGCTCATATAGTGGATCATATAAGTTTTAGATTTTGTTAAATTCCTTACAAACACTATTCACCCCCCATTTAGTGTTAGTTTTGCCTTAACGATCCATTCCGAATTCCCAAACAATTGCTATCGGAGCAAGGTCTTTCAAAAAGTTCATAATTTGATTTTTGAATTTTTTTTAGAAATGGCAACCAACACTGGTAATAATAATAATAGTTTCTATTGTAGAGGGTCAGTCCACTGTTAGACCACCACTATTTAATAGTATTAATTATTCATACTAGGCATGTAGAATGAAAATATATTTACAATTAGTAGGATTAGACACATGGAATAGTACACATAATGAGTTTGTTGAACCCACAACTAATTTTGCACAATGGACTAATGAACAACAGGCTGCTGCACAAAGCAATTCTAAAGCCATGAATATGTTGTTTGGTTCATTAGATGGAATGAGTTTAATAGAGTGTCAGTATGTAAAACTGCTTATGAGATTTGAAGAGCTTTACAAGTTACTCATGAAGGAACTAGTAAAGTTAAACAAACAAAGATATCGATGTTAGTTGATCAGTTTGAGTTATTCAAAATGAACGAGAATGAATGTATATTTGATATGTATTGCAGATTTCAAGATATAGTGAATTCATTAACAACACTTGGAAAAACTTATTCTGAGGTAGACCAAGTCAGAAAAATATTGAGTTTATTGACTTCAAAATGGGATCAGAAAACATTGGCAATTGAAGAAGCCCATAATGTCAGTGAAATAAAGATTGAGGAGTTAATCGGGAATCTGATGTCTTTTGAAGTTCAATTACAAAAAGAAAGGAAAACAATCCAACTAAAAAGAAATCCACAGTATTTAAAGCGACAACAAATGATTCTGACTTGAGCAGTGAAGACGATGAAGAAACAACCTTAATGACATGACATTTCAGAAAATTTCTGAGATACAGAAGGAAAAATAATAACCAAGGAAGTTCTGGAAGAAATGATAGAAGAAGAGGAACTAAAGGAGATACAACAAGAAATTACGGACGAGGAAGATCAGGTCGTTTGCGTGGGTGAAGTCTTGTTCGATCAATGGAAATGTGATTGAACAAAATGGGGATTTTTGTCTCCATTACCCAAATTGTTCAACTCATAAGTCTCCCATGGTCAAAAACAAGTAGAATTTAGGATTTCTTTTCGTTTCTTTTCATTCAATATATTATGTTTATAGTAATTCATGTAATATCGCTTGTAAAAATTATGTTTAATTTAATGCTTGTTTTGTCTATCATAAGTATTCTATTACTTTGTTATATAGGCAAGAATTTAGGGGGAGTCATAAGCATTAGCATTTTAATCACAATTTATACACTTATATGTCTTAGTTTAGATAAATATAAGATTAAGGAGGAGTTTTTTTAAAAAAAAATCTTTTTGATAATGCCTTAGGGGGAGAAAATATAAAATAAAGGCATATTTTATGTAGAATATATTGGATTCATATAGACAGGGGGAGTATTAGAAGGATCAACATCAATAAGTGTGTACAGGTATGATATTTTATAAACTAAGGTTGTCATCGTCAAAAAGGGGGAGATCGTTGGAGAATGAAGTTTTTATGACAACAACTTTATTTCAATATTAATTGATTATAAATATATACTAACATCTCTATCTAGAATATATATACAAATATATGCAGGATTTGTATACCGGAATTAATACTGAAGACTGAAAAGTTTTAGAGTTTTAAAGAATTAAGATTCAGAGAAGATTCAAGACTCATGAATAAAAAAGATTTCAAGAGTTCAAGATAAATAACGTAATAGAATCTAGCTTATGTAAGACTCTGAATAACACTCCTGGTTCAAATTCAAATTCTGTTTTTCAAATTCTGATTTCCAAATTCGATTCTATTCTAATTCTAATTAAGTTTTTCTATCTTATTCTTGATTTTAAACTCAAGTTTTAAAGATTATAAGTTTATATAGTTATATACTTTATATTTATATAGTTACAAACCTTATAATTGTATAAATATAGTTATATAGTTTATATTTATGATTTCATATGATTTTCTACTTTATAATACTTATTTATATAACTAAGTTTTAATTCAAGAATTTCCAGAATTATATATATAATAAAACACTTTAAAAATGCTCAAAATTCTAATTTATGAAGACATATGTCGACATACATAATAGGTCACGTTGACATAAAACTATCATATTTTCAATTTTTAAAGGAAGTGCCTTTTCACTACTTGTAACGTAGCAGAAGCGTTGCAACCTTTCAAATCTTATAAATAAGGGTTGAATTCGAATTTTTAAACCATTCTTCTTCTCCATCTTCATCCGCATTGATTACACCAATAATATTTCATGTTTTTATGATTTCTACACTTCTACTATGCCGATTTCAAGTCTAATCATATAAAACTTCTTCTTTTCTCACTCTCTACTCATTAATCTTTGAATCGAAGTTCTATTGAAGAGTTATAGGGCCGTTGTAATCATTTGGGATAGTTTTGGAAATGGTGCGTTCCTTGTAACCATGAAATCAAGGAAGGAATCAGTGTTAAATTTGTAGTCGGGAAATCAAAGGGAATATACTTGATGAAGGGTGTTTGAAATTGGTGGTAATGTTGTAGCCGTGAAATCAAGAGTGTTTGAATCAGTGGTAACCTCGTGGCCGTGAAATCAAGGGTGTTGTACTTGGATAATGATATAGTAATAAAACTCTTTGCAATCCAGCGTTGCGTGGGACTGGACGTAGGAGTAATCTGAACCAGTATAAAATCCAGTGTGTTCTTTCCTTTTCTGCATTTTATTTTTGTTTATTTCACTTCTGTATATGTGTTTGATTCTGTCTGTGACTATCTCAATGGTGTGTGATTCATATAGTAGATCATATAAGTTTTAGATTTTGTTAAATTCCTTAAAAACAGTATTTACCCCCCCTCTAGTGTTAGTTTTGCCCTAACGATCCACTCGCATTCCCTAACAATTGGTATCAAAGCAAGGTCTTTCAAAAAGTTCATAATCTAATTTTTGAATTTTTTTAGAAATGGCAACCAACACTGGTAATAATAATAATAACAGTTCTTTTATAGAGGGTCGATCCACTTTTAGACCACCACTGTTTAATGGTAGTAATTACTCATACTGTGCATGTAGAATGAAAATATATTTATAATCAGTAAGATTAAACACATGGAATAGTACATAGAATGAGTATGTTGAACCCATAAATAATTTTGCACAATGGACTAATGAACAAAAGGTTGGTGCACAAAGCAATTCTAAAGCCATGAGTATGTTCGTTTGTTCATTAAATAGGAATGAGTTTAATAGAGTGTCAATATGTAATAATGCTTATGAGATTTGGAAAACTTTATAAGTTACTCATGAAGGAACTAGTAAAGCTAAACAAATAAAGATATCGATGTTAGTTAATCAGTTTGAGTTATTCAAAATGACCGAGAATGATTCTATCTCTGATATGTATATATTTCTTTTTCTTTCTTTTTTTATAAGAGGAGGGGTAGGGTAGCCGAAGTATGGGGGAGATGGAGTGGGAACATGGTGTAGGGGTGGTGGCGTGGCCTTAGTGAGGAAGTGGTGGTTGTTAGGACCTTAAGGCTACTCAGATACTGCAGATATAAACTATATCTATTCAGATTCATATCAAAAGAAATAAGTAATAAAATAAAATGCAGTAAAGTAAATAACACCAGGATTTTAATACTGGTTCAGATTAACCAATCCTACATCTGGTCCTGCACTCCACCGTGCAGAGTTTCACTATAATCGCTTTCTTTCCACGGGTGGCAAGAATACCTTTACAATCTTTATTTCACGAGCAACAAGATATACCTTCTTCTTATCAATAGCAACAAACAATGGCAAGTAGACGTATCTTCTATACAGATTCTTGCAGTTTTGGTACAATGATCCTATGGACCTCCAATGGCAATATATCTTTGAATTCTTTGAGGAAATAGGATTAAATTAGAGAGAGAATGATATGAATTCAAGTACAAATCTCTGATATTGTGTGGCTTGCAAATCAGTGAAGAATAGGAGTGAAAGAGAGTGGATTTGCAAGAGTAATAGGATAGTTTTCAATGGAATTTTGTAGAGAATAAATGGAGAAGGAGTAGAAGAAAATGTGAAAGTAATGTATAAAAATTCATTACCAGAGGCCTTTAAATAGTGTATGAAAGGATGTGTCTTTTGGTGAAAGGGTGGAGGGAAATAACTATTCAAATTGAATTCAAAAATCTGACCTAGCCGTTATATGTCGACATGTAAAAAAGGGTATGTCAACATACTTGTGTTGCAAATATGCCAGCAACACTTATAAGTGTCGCAAATTTCCTGCACTTCAAATTTCCTTATATTTGTGGATTTTGGTGATTCGGTTGAGGTCAATGGTCGACTATCTTCAAGTATAATTGTCATGGGATCTTTAACAAGATATTCTAGGGTTCAACCAACTCCTCATCACTTCAAACACCTCTGTTCTTCAACATTCTTCTCTAATAGCTTTTAGTCTTCAATTGCATTGATTATCCTTCTTTTGTAATTCTTCTTTTGTATTCTTGTTTATCATTATAAATATCTTCATAATATATCTAATGTAACTGCACAACTCAAAGATATGTTAGTAGTAATGTTTATATGGTCGTTGTCATTAAAATAAATACCTAGGGGTACCTAGGTTATTAACAGTGGTGTATGGTTGGAAAGAGGTGCAAGGGGTGGTAGCTAGGGGAGGTCGTGGCTTGGTGAGGAGGAATGGTGTGAGGAGGAGGAGTTAGGGGAAGGTGGATGGGAGTGATGGAGGCTTAGGGCTTAAAAAAGGAGGAGGAAGAAGGAGAGGGTTATGGCTGAACAGAAGGAAAGAGGGAGAAGAAAGAAAGAGGAAGAATAGGGAGAGAAGCAATGGAAGAAGTGGGAAGAGCTTAGGAAATTTTTGTGATGAAAATGAGTGAGTGTAAAGGTGCTTATATAGGGTTGGTTAAGAGGTAATTTGGTCTTTAAGGGAGGGGACACATGGCTCTCTCTTATGCATGTAGCCATACATAAAGACATATGGAAAACCGCTTAGGAAAAACCATGAATCTTAGACATGGTTTTGTTTTGCAACATATTTGCAACTCTTCAAGGTGTTGCTAATTTGAAACATCTTATATATGTTACTACATATTATTCTATGTTACCGCTTTACTGTTGGAGAATGGAGTTTTGATGACAACAGCCTTATTTCAATATTAATTGATTATAGAATATATACTAACATCTCTATCCAGAATACACACACACACACACACACATATATATATATGCATGACTTGTATATAGGAATTAATACCGAAAACTATATAGTTTTAGAGTTTTGAAGATACAAGATTCAGAGAAGATTCAAGACTCATGAGTAAACAAGATTTCAAGAGTTCAAGATAAATATATTAATAGAATCTAGTTTATGTAAGACTCTGAATAACACTCCAGGTTCAAATTCAAATACTGTTTTTCAAATTTTGATTTTCAAATTCTATTCTATTCTAATTCTAATTAAGTTTTTCTATTTTACTCTTGATTTTAACTCAAGTTTTTAAATGTTATAAGTTTATACAGTTATATACTTTATATAGTTATATACATTTTATACCTTATATTTATATAATTTTAAGCCTTATAATTTTATAAATATTGTTATACAGTTTATATTTATGATTTCATATGATTTTCTACTTTATAATACTTATTTATATCACTATGTTTTAATTCAAGAATTTCCAGAATTGTATATATAGTAAAACACTTTAAAAGTGCTCAAAATTCAAATTTATGAAGACATATGTCGAGATACATAATTGGTCATGTTGACATATAACTGCCATATTTTCAATTTTCAAAGGAAGTGTATTTTCACTATTTGTAACTTCCCAGAAGCGTTGCAACCTTTCAAATTTTATAAATAAGGGTTGAATTCGAATGTTTAACCATTCTTCTTCTCCATTTTCATCCTCTTTCATTACACCATTAATATTTCATATTTTTATGATTTCTACACTTCTACTCTACCGATTTCAAGTATAATTATATAAAACTTCTTATGTTCTCACTCCCTACTCATTACTCTCTGAATCGAAGTGCTATTTAAGAGTTATAAGGTTGTTGTACTCATTTGGGATATTTTTGGAAACAGTGTGTTCCTTATAGCCATGAAATCAAGGAAGGAATTAGTGTTAACCTTGTAGTCGGGAAATCAAGGGGAATATACTTGATCAGGGGTGTTTGGAATCGGTGGTAATCTTGTAGCTGTGAAATCAAGAGTGTTTGAATCGGTGGTAACCTTATGGCCGTAAAATCAAGGGTGTTGTACTTAGATGTTGATATAGTAATAAACTCTGTGCAATCCTGTGTTGCGTAGGACTAGACGTTGGAGTAATGCGAACCAGTATAAAATCCAGTGTGTTCTTTCCTTTTTTGCATTTTATTTTTGTTTATTTTTGTATTTGTGTTTGATTCTGTGTCTGTGATTATCTCAATGGTTTTTGATTCATATAGTAGATCATATAAGTTTTAGATTTTGTTAAATTCCTTAAAAACACTATTCATCCCCCTCTAGTGTTAGTTTTGCCTTAACAATCCATTCCGCATTCCTTAACATTTACAATTCCATCGATTGGTACCTTGTGTTAACAAAATCCGATGAATTTGTCAATAAATCTTCCGATTAAACTTAATAATTCAAAAATAATTTTTTTCATTTAAAAATATTTATTAAAATTTATATTTAACAAAAAATATCATACTTAAAATGGTTTTATTAGTACCAATTTGAACAACTAATTTTGAGAAAAGCTGATATATTTTTGTTAATATATTTTACAGTTATATTTTTTTGGCAAGGCACACTAGTTTTTATAGTGCTCAATAACACTCTTTTATTACAAAAGAAAATTACAAGTGATAGCTGGTGATATACTAAGCATATATCAGTACATAATAAGACCCACGCAGGGCATCAAAGCAGAACAAATCAGCACTAAAACAAATTACCACAAAGTATGACACATTAGACTAACGTACAATATTACATTTGTTAAATTCCTAGTGCAAAATACAAAGCTCTACTAGGCAGGCTAAAGAAACTAGCCTTTATCCATTATAGATTTTAACATTTCCTTCTTCGTGCTACGAGTGACAGGAGCCTTCACTGTTGAATTAGACGGAGTTGCCAGCGGACTATCTTCAACAAGTGGCATTGGTGGAGCCTTATGTCCAGGAGGAGGCAGAATATTCACATAAGGAGATAACGCTCTGGGGATATTTTTATCACTGCAGCATTACTACCACTTGATGATGCACTATTGCTTGCCTTGATTGGCTTCCTGGGGCTCTGAGAGTTCAAAAAGTTGGGCTTGAAAGAGATAGGTGAATGTGATTTCGACTGCGTCTGAACAACTTGGACAGGGAAGAAGGTTGCCTTCATTTTTTTCCTTTGTCATTCTCAAAGGCATACATACTGGATCGAAAAGAGGTAAAGTCAGTTAACATTTCTTCCAGCTTTTCACTCTTGTCAGCATCTGTATCACTATTGTTTTTATCATTTTCTACCATAGTATTAATTTGAACAATAGGGGAAAACTTCCTATTCTCAACCTCCTGGATAACATTGAAATTTTAAAGAAGAAATTTGTCGAGTGAAACTGAACCATTCAATATTTCAATGTCATCAAGTGATTAACTGATGTTACCATTTTCAGAAATTGCAACCTGAGTAAGATGTACATGATCAATTGCAAAAGACGCTACAACAGTCTGAGCATGAACACTTACTTCTAGTGGTGTATTTCTTCCAAAATTATCACTATTTCTCCTTTCGACATAACTTGCATCCCTTTTTCTTTAGATTGTTGAGGATCACAATAGAAAGCTTTGATGAGCAACTTATTGGTGTTGTTGATTTCACCCTCCTCCACGGCAGAACCACCATTGAACATGTCAACAGGACTGTTATCATTTTTTTCATTAACTAGACTATTTCCAGTCGTATGAGCCACATTAGTTTCTAGCTCCTCAATCTAAAATATTTTATTTAGAGAACCACTTGTGTTGATCAGTTCAAAGTTAAGGACATTAATATAATTCTCGTCCATGTAAAAATGGTTTTCCACTTTGAATGATCATTTCTTCAACAACAGACACAACTGAGAGAGGTCTATCATTGCCCGCATCTAAATTTTTATCATGCCTAGCCTGTTTATTGAAGACCTTTCTCCATGTTTCCTTCCTCTTAAAAAATGGTTTTTGCCTTATATTCACTTCATTATTTGTATCTGGCTCTACTATATCAATAACATTTTTATCACCTTGCACATATTTAACTCTCTTATCCTGTCCACATTGGTTATTTGAATTCACACTATTCTCCTTACTGTCATACTCACATTTCTCAGTTACATGACAAAAAATTTGCATTCAACACTATCTGGTTTCCATAGATAGGTAACATATGCATACTTCTCGGAGCCAGCATGCAGCATTATAAGAAAATCAGGAGGCAAGACTTGGTTAGGGGTGACCTCCACCATACACTTAGCAAATTCTAGATGCTCCAATTTGTCTGTTGATAAATCCATACATAAGAATTTTCCAACCCTTGATGCCAACCAACTCACTCCTATTTTCGACCACACATACTAGGGAAGATTGGTGAGTTTGATCCACACTGGAACAGACTTAATACTGATACTTATGTCACCTAACCTAGCATCCCATGGCCTAATAATGAAGATTTTATTTTGTATAATACCTGGGTCAACTCTCAAAATTCTATCGTGATCTACTAGACTAGAATGTAGAATATCTTACCTGTAAATCTCCCCTTTACACTGCCTGTAGGCTTCCAAAGACGCTGAAGATGTTTTGAAACACCTATGTTAGACAAAGTCTTATCTAAGAAATACCTAACTAGGTATTCATTTCAAATTTATTTGCCAGTGTTGATAATCTCATTAGTGGGCTAAAGAGACTTACCAGCGAACTCAAGCTTGAATGGCGTTGGGCTAAATTAACCGCTTTTCTAGGTTTGGCTTCAAAAAGAGAGGACCATTTCCTATTAGAGGTGGAAGTGATGGAGACATGATTGAAAGGAGGAGGAGGGACATTGCGGCTAGGAGGAGGTTCAAGAGGAGGAGGAATAAGTGGAGGAGGCGGCTTTTGCAGTAGGTTGAGGTGATGGTTGATTTGAGTAGGAGAGTGGCCAGATGATAGATTAGGACGGAAGGACAATGATGGACTCGAGGCAGCCCTTAAAAGAGGAATGTTTGAAGTTTTTATCCTCTTTTATTATTCAAACCAAATCCAAAATTCAGCTTATTTAAATTATAATTTCAAATGATTAAATCAAATTTGACGAGGTATAAAATTCTATTCCGATTTGATAAATTTGTTAAATGCTATAAATTAACAAAACTTATTCTCAAATTTAATATAAATGTCACATTAAGCTTAATATCACATTGAAACCATTTATATTTTCAAAATTATATGAATTATCCAAATTTATTGGGTTTCAAAAATATGAGTTGTTACAATGGTGAAATTTTAAGAGCCAGTGTATGATACTTCACTCGCCAGTGGTTTTGATGTGACGACTCTTTTGCAATGATCCGCCTTTTCGGCTCTCGAAAATTATTAATAATACATCCTCTATATTCATATATCTCAAATCAAGTGCCAAAAAGGGTAATTCTTAGGGGAAAAGAAAGGAGATAGAAGAAAGGAAAGGAAGAACAGAATCTCATATCAGAATGAATAATCTATAATGTAAATAATGCTTATTACATAAAGAGAAAAGTTACAATATTAATACATCAATCTGAGTACAAAATAATGAATCAGCCTAGACAGTTATTATAACATGCCCTTACTATTTCTAGTATGTACAACAACAACACAAAATGAAATAATTAAAATAGTACGAGCATTCATCTTAACACTAGCTCCTCTTCTGATGCTTCAAAGCAATCTAAGTCCGATCTGGAAGATATATTTGGTCTGACTCGAACATTATAATAAAATGACACCCTAACCAGGGTTGTAAACCAGCGTGAGATAACTCAAAATTGTTAATAAGCCTTTTGGCTCGGCTACGGAAAGCAATCCACGCCCACACGACTTGACCCGTCACGTGTTTCAACAAACCAGAAGTGTTGCTGGAACACTTGGGATTCAAGCCCAAAAGAAGTCATACAAGAACAATCATCTCGGCTCCATCGAACTGCTCAAACATAGCTAAACAATTGGGATCAGTATTCAGCCTCGCATCAATTTTCGTATCTCGACCTCACAAGTCCTCAAAAACCTACCAGGTCCATTTTTGTATCCCACCTTCCATCACCTTTTTTGTATCTTGAAAGAGCCTTCATTTCATATATTGTACCTCCTCACGATTCCATCAGCTCGTACCCCAAATTTCGGAATTCAGCTAAGTAAGGGGATACAACACGTATGGATACGAAAACGTGAAGATATGAAAGCATGAGGGGTTCTAGACCACAAAGAAGTAGAAGCACAAGAGAAATCCAACACTCGGAATATGCACCGACCTTGTGGTCGGTACCAATATGATAATTATTGGTGGGCCCCATGCTCCACTACCTATAAATACTCCTCTGCCTACTTCGTGAAAAGGGATGGAATTTTGCTGATTTAGCACTTTAGCAAGGGGATTTTGACTCTTGGACACCATAGACAACCTTGGTGCTTTGGGAAGAAGAACTTACCTCCTTCTTGAAAAAATGGACTTTTTTGGCTGCATAGGCAACACGAGAAGAATCAGTTAGGCCCTATTTTTGGATAACTATTTGTAACTATGGTCCCAACCATTGTACTTTGACTAAAGTGGATAAAACTAGCAAAGCCTTCAAAGTAGACATAGGTTCTTGCGGACCGAACCACTATAAAATACCATGTTATTTACCCTCCTACACAATTTCCACTCCAGACATGTAGTTACGTTATTACATAACAAGTTGGGTGTTGTTGCCAAATTTTCTGCATCAACATTCTGGTGTCTTCACTGAGAATTAGACTTCATCTTTCCTACCGTCTTCGTACGAAATTTGGAAGTGCTACTTAAGTCTCCTTAGACTTACCTCCCAAATTTGTTCATAATGGTGAAGAAAGGAAAAAAAACCTCTTGTCGGACCTTCGACCGTCGAACCAGAAGCCTCTCCACAAGATCTAACTTTTGAAGGTCTAACCGCTATAGATATAGCGACTTCCTCCAACCCCGACACTTCGGTCATGCAAGAGAAACCCTTTGAACTAACCAAAAAGTTGGAGGAAACTCAACAACGACTTAACAAGCAGATTAAGAAAATATTGACTTAACACAAAGGCTGCACCAGAATACTCGTAGGAATATCATATGCCTTCAAAATAGTAGAGCACCTCTACCTACTCAGTATCTTTCGGAAAGCTTAGCTTCCGACACCTACCATAGCAGTCGTCATTAAGATATTGGCATTGAATTAACTGGCTATGAGACAGGCTCAAGTTTCGCTTAACCAACTTTCTGCAGCATCAAAGAGTTGAGGTTGACGACCTACCCGAGGATGATGTCAATGTTCATCTGTAAAGGAGCCCAAGGCCACGAACTCCCGAGGCAGACCACGACCGTTGGAATCCAACGGAGGTCCAGCATGCGATTCTCACCAACATGGTCCGTAAGATTGTGAGAGAAATACAGGGGGATGCCACCAACATATGGAAACCAATATGAGGTGTAACCCCTTTAATGCAACAATCCTTAATGTCGGGTGGCTGTGGCGCTTAAATATGCCACAAATGATGGCTTATTCGAGGAAGATCCATCCATGAAGCTTCCTTAACCACTACAAATGGCACATGGATTTGAGTCGTGCCACAAACAAAGTCAATTGCAGGTGCTTCTCTGTCCTCCTAGAAGACGTTGCCCTGATTTGGTTCTCTCGACTTCCGTCGAGAACCATCGCAACCTTCGACTGACTAGCTACCGAGTTGGTGAAGCAGTTCTGGGTACATGCACAACTACAAAAGTGGGTATATTCGACACTAATTTGTGTGTGTTGCATGAAAAGTGTGGCGAAAGTTATGCTTTCTTTGATCTTCTGCAATAACATTCATATGTTATTACATTAGATATGAATGCAGTGTGGCGTTGGAATTCTTGTGCTGTGACGTGCAACACCAGTTCAAAGTGTTGCTTTACTTAAATACATGTCAGGTCAGCGATCCATGTTATCAGTTTAAACAAATAAATAACTGTAGATGTTTGATTAATCCAACGATTCAAACGTATCCCTGCTTTAGTTTAGTTAAAATTTGGCATGATCTTTTCCCCATTCACGAAATACTTCCCCCCCAAAACAAATTTCTCCCATACTCTTCCTTTGGTACGTTTCTTTCTCTACGAAATCCATCCACGAAGACCTCCGATTGCTACTCTACCTCCGTTACAAATTATATATCTCTGATTGTTCCTATTTTACAAACTTTACACCTCCAATTTGGATCATTTAGGACAATTACAAGTAGTTAGGGCTTCATCATTTTGGTTTTATTTAGATGATTACATCTCTAATTTATTTTTGTCTATGTTCAAAGTCTCTGGGTGATTTGGGTTTACCAATTGCCTTAAATTAGGGTTTTTTATACTTGTAGTGTTGTATTTATATGTTTGCATGTGTTGAAATTGTGAAAGTTATGTATTTTTATGTGTTCCAAACCATTGATGTATTGGTAAATAATGCCTATTTCGATAGGTGGAAACAAAATTTATAGGACAAAAGAAATCCAATTTAAATGTTTAAATGTCTATTTCTATTTATAGTTAAATAATGCCTATTTCTCTTCTTACATCATATGACTATGAAGATACCCTGGGCATGGGTGATCTACGACTTTCAAACCCATTATCACCATAAACTCCTATTGATTTTAATATAGAGATGCAAGAAAGGCACTACAATGATTTGTGTGAGTATGAACTAGGGCAAGAGAACTCTGAAGACACTGGCGAGAAGAAGAACGACATGAAGAAAGGGCGATGCGACGACATAGTCGTGCTGCCTTGCATCGTCAGCATCAAAACAACCAAGTGGTTAACTAACAGCAAGCTGACTCACCAATCATAATGTGTGATTGTGGATATGCCACTGTAGAAGATTTGATTTCAATTGAATTCAACATTGGTCGTCGTTATTTTAGATGTTGTGCTTATCCCACATGGTGTATCTTTTGGCAGTGGATTGACCAACAGTTTCCAGGTCTAGCTGCTGAGTACGCAAATGAATTACAACATCAACTTACAATGCTGCAAAATCAAGTTATTGGTTTTCAAACTGACGTTAGTAGACTTAACGACCAGCTTCAAGGGCTAAACATTAGAAGACAAAATTAAACTATTGCATCATTATTTGTATTAGGTACAATTGTATCATCTTTATATCACATGTATAGTCTTTTTATTTGTACTGTTTTGTTTTGGTGCAGTCATGTAATGTTATGAATTTGTGTTTAGTATCCTTAGTTGCTTGTTTTATGTATTCTCCTGATAACTTAGTTCCAAAAGTTAGTGATATATCATATCAAAACAATCATCTTTGTATCATCACACTGATTATGTAAATTTGTAAATTATTAACTTGTTTTGTTTTTATTTCTAATTTAATCAAACCTTACAGGGTAGCACTTGTTCGTGTCTTGAAACTATTAGTGGTATCAAATTTAGTCTTACTAGCCGTGGTTAGACTGTGGCAATGGATAGTGAGTATTACATATAGATAGGACTTCCGAGATCGAGTGCAGAATATGTAAGAGGGGTAACAACTTTTCTCAGAAATGCATTTCTCATTTATAAAAGTAGGTGATGAGATGAAGTGCCCCTGCAAAAAATGTACAGAAAGTAATTGGTGTTGTGAAAATGTCATATACAATCATCTTATTTTTAGTGGCCCTTCTCCATTACATATCGGGCGGATTTGTGAAGTTTCACAAACAAAATTAATAGGTATTGATGACCATATGGATTGTGAAACGAAGACGGATTTTGAGGATAATTTAGATGTGATGTTCAAATGTGTGGGTTACAAATTTGGTCAAAATCCCAGGAAGTTTGAAGTAGAACCAAATCCAGAGGCCGAGAAATTTTATCGGTATGTTAAAGAAGGAAAAAACCATTGTATCCTGGCTGCACTAAAATAGTGAGTATTACATATAGATAGGAGTTCCGAGATCGAGTGCAGAATATGTAAGAGGGGTAACAACTTTTCTAAGAAATGCATTTCCCATTTATAAAGAAGGTGATGAGATGAAGTGCCCTTGCAAAAAATGTACAGAAAGTAATTGGTGTTGTGAAAATGTCATATACAATCATCTTATTTTTAGTGGCCCTTCTCCATTACATATCGGGCGGATATGTGAAGTTTAACAGACAAAATTAATAGGTGTTGATGACCATATGGATTGTGCAACGGAGATGGATTTTGAGGATGATTTAGATGTGATGTTCAAATGTGCAGGTTACAAATTTGGTCAAAATCCCAGGGAGTTTGAAGTAGAACCAAATCCAGAGGCCGAGAAATTTTATCGGTATGTTAAAGAAGGAAAAAAAACCCGTTATATCCTGGTTGCACTAAATTTTTTCGACTAAATTTCTTGATCAGGCTTTATCATTTAAAGTGTTTTTATGGAATTAACGAGTCTACATTTGGGGAATTACTAAAGCTTATAAAAGTAGCCTTTCCTGATGCCCAGCTGCCTTTGTCTTCCTACGCTGCAAAAAATGTCATTAAGGGTCTTGATTATCATAAAATACATGCCTGCCCAAACCATTGCATGTTATATTGGGCAGAGAATAAAGATAAAGAGGCTTGTGACATTTGTGGTTTTTCGAGGTGGGCTGTAAAAGAAAAAGAAGACATCGTTGATAATAATGATCCACCAAAGTCGATTCCCAAGGTGCCGGCAAATGTTATGAGGTACTTACCTCTAAGACCAAGGTTACAAAGGATGTTTATGTGCAAATAATTTACCAAACTTATGAGTTGCACCCAGTGGAACAAAAAGAAGATGGAAAACTAACACATCCGGCTAATGGTGTAGCATGGAAGATAATGAAAGCTCACTATCATGATTTTTCATCGGAAAATCGTAATGTCGGATTGGGTCTAGTATCTAATGGATTTAATCCATATCATTCAATGAATTCAAGTTATAGTACATGGCCAATTGTGTTGGTACACTACAATCTTCCGCCCTGGTTATGTATGAAAAAAGAGAATTTGATTCATTCAACATTAATATCTGGTGCAGATTCTCCAAAGAACAGTATTGACGTATATATGCATAATTTAATTGCGGAATTGAAAGCATTATGGAATGTTGGCGTCGAAACTTATGAATCCTTGACTGATGGGAATTTTAACTTATGTGCAAGCGTCTTATGGACCATTAGTGATTTTCCAGGATATGCCATGTTGTCAGGTTGGAGCAGGAAGGGGAAACTAGCCTGTCCAGTATGCCATTATGAAACTTCTTCAAATTATTTTAAGCATAGCAAAAAAATGTGTTATATGCACCATAGAAAGTTTCTTGATCCGACACATAAGTGAAGGCTGGATAAGAGGAGATTTAATGGCAAAACTGAAATGGGGAGCATTCCAGAAATATTATCAAGAACAGATATTGAAGAGTTATTGCGGGGGTTCAAAAATTAGTTTGGGGATAAGCAAAGAAACCGGGTAAAATTGACGGCCCTTTTAAAAAAAGGTCAATACTGTTTGACTTACCATATTAGTGTCATAATCCCCTTCGACATAACCTAGATGCCATGCACATAGAGAAGAACATATGCGACAACATATTAGGTACTTTACTTAATATAGGTCGCATGTCGAAGGATCACCTAAACGCTTGTTTGGATTTACATGAATTGGGCATAAGGAAGGCCCTTCATCCTGTTGAACGTGGTGACGGAAAGCATGTTGAAATTAGAGCTGCAATATTTGATATGACAAATAAGGAAAAAGAAATCTTTTGCTCTATATTGAAGAATGCCAAACTGCCCTATGGTTAAGCCTCGAATGTTAGTCGTTACGTGCACATAAAAGAGAGAACGGTTGTGGGATATAAGAGCCATGATGCTCATTTCATATTCCACTATTTATTACAATTTGCCATGAAGAAAGCGTCAAAACCCGAGGTTGCGTTATCAATGATCAGATTTACTGCATTCCTTAGAGGACTATGGAGCAAGGTTATCGAAGTGGATGATATCAGGAGGCTACAAAAAGAAATTGTTGAGATACTTTGTCATTTTGAAATGATTTTTCCACAGGCTTTTTTCGATATAATGGTACACTTGCCTGTTCATTTATGCAGAGAAATCGAATACGGCTGGCCTAAACATCTCAGAGGCATGTATCCAATTGAGTAATATCTAGGAAAGTTGAAATCTTATGTGCGAAATAGAAACAGACCGGAAGGTTCGATTGCAGAAGGTTACTTGGCAGAAGAGTGTGTGACCTTCTGTTCAAGATTTTTAAGTGTTGATGGAGGAACAGAAAACATGTCGATTGATTTTAGAAGATGTCCAACAGATTTGGAATATCATATTGAAACAAAGAAGAATAAAGATGGAAAGATGTGCAGTTTGAAAGATGCAGATTGGAAGGCAACGCATCGCTACATTCTGTTCAATTTCGGTAATAAAGAAATTGACGGTTTGATCGAGTAAGTTCTTAAGTTCCTATATCATTTTCTTTATCTATAAATTAATATCTAAATTTCTTAGTTTTTTGACCTTAATTATTATTTAGGGTACATCGAGCTTTTGTGGATGGTCTTGCAAATCCAAGAAGATACAAGAGGGAACGAGAACATTTCGAAGAGTTTTGGAATTGGCTTAAAGAAGAGATTCCGAAAAAGGACAATATTTCAACAGATCTATAGGTGTTTGTATTAGGTCCTAATCGAGTAGCTAGGAAGTTTACCGGTTATATAGTAAATGGATATAGATTCCACACAAAATTTAGAGATTCTCGATGTACCACACAAAATAGTGGTGTATTTTTTACTGCCAAAACCACCAGCTTTGCAAGTTCGAAAGACCAAAACCCAATAGTGGTTGATGTCAATTACTACGGATCAATCGAAGAAATTTTTAAGCTTGATTATTGGGGAGCTTTCACAGTGGTCCTTTTAAAGTGTTGCTGGTACCAAGAGGAAAAAGATTCATATGGTCTTACTTGAGTAAATTTTAGCAAGTACCATAAAACTGATCCTTATGTCCTGTCTTCGCAAGTGCAGCAAGTATTTTATGTGGAAGATGCAGTTGAAAAGAATAGCCATTACGTTATTAAAAAAATTCCGAGAGAGGTGTGATATTGAAAATCAGAATGCAATGGAAGAAGACATGAGCAATACACATTCACATGATATGGCCATAGGTGGTGAACTAGTACCAGAAGTTGTTGATGGGGGTTGGATTAGGGATGATGTCCCTGTAATACAACTAGAAACATAACTGGAAGCAAAAGTTCATGATTCTGTTCCGTCTCGTTAGGACAAAAAGTTCCTCTTTCTTATTGCTTTAATTTGGTCTAATCTGTTGTCTAATTTATGATGTATTTGGCACTTTTTTTTAGCTGTAAATTATTATCTTTGATGAATGTATTTGGCACTCTTTTCCCATAATGCAATCTACACTGTTCACATGTTTTATGATTTAATGTTTTTCTTTACTGTCGTCTAAATTGGTTATAGACAAAAATGTTATAGTTGTTGTTTTTTGTCCACTTTAACATGCATGTACCTTGTTCTAATATATTCATTTTGTATAGGATGGATGAACTTATAAATATACGACCGCACCATGGGGGATAGTTTCGAAGGACATGTTACGTTGGTGGAGAAACCTTCGTAGTACAAAAATACGATGTAGACTGCTTTTCTTATAGTGTGCTTATGGACTTTGTTAAATATTGTCTCCATTACACTGAAATAGGAGGAGTCTATATCAGAAAAGGAACGAGGGGTGGCTGGCAGCTAATATTGAATGACAAGGACATAAAAGAATACGTACAGGGCTGTAATAAGCAAGAAGAAGTGGTTTTTTTACATCGACAACACCGTTGACAAAGACAGTGAGCCGTTGATTCAACTGCTGCCACATGTTATCAAACGGCCAAGGAAAATTATAATTCAAGGTATATATGTATATGTAATATAGATCCATTCTTATATATATATATCTCTGTGTATGTGTGTGTGTGTAAAGAACTATGAAGGAGGCCATCGTTATTATTTTTATTGTTCTAGGTTCTGCTAAGAAACCGGTTGCAAAGCGCAAATATATTACTACACATAGACTTCAGCAGCAACACAAAATGATGAAAGACAAACCAACTCAAGTAGGGCATAAGAAACTATCGCTGGAGCCTGATATGAATAATGATGAAGAGGATGTTACTGTGATGGACAAAGGAACCAGAGGAAATTGAATATAGAAAATGAAACAGATAATGATGATGAATATACTCGAGAGAATGAAATCTTGTATTTCAAACTAATGTTTATTAAAATTCTGCACGTAAAAGCAAGAACTGGATTTTAGTGTTTTCTATTACTGTGTCGATGTCCTATTCCGACCATGAAGGCTACAGCTAATTCAAGTAACTATTTGTTCTTTGTTTATGCATTCTGTCAAAATAGCAAGAACTGTTTATACGTCGACTCTATTTGGTTAACTACCTTAAATTTATCATCGATGGTGAGTAATAATGCTAACCTGCTTGCAGTTCTCACAACCATCAGTTTTGACGAAATATGAACAAGAGCGAATTGCGCGAATGCAAGAAAATGATGCAATTAGTAGATCACTTAGGGTGCCTTCATTGGTTAGTAAGGCTGCCGCACGAAATAGGAAAGACAAAGGTAAAGATGTTGCTGGAGTTGATGAATACATCCCAGAAAATGCTGGTGAAGACGTCATTGATGATTCATCGGATTCAGAGGTATAAAGAAGTTATTTGTTTATTACTTACTGTCTTTTCCTTTATGAACGTAAAAAATCTAGAACTTCGACTTAATTGTAGAGAAACAAAATTGTTAAGTCAAAGGATCCTTTACCTGGACCGAGAACTCGTTCCGAACCAATGCAGCCATTGAAATTTAGAAAGAAGTGATGACCCGCACCCCCTCCAAAGAAACCTGGCTCCAACAAGGAGTTGATCATGACATGCACTCCCACTCCAAAGAAACTCAGTAACCGGGAGAAATTCGCAGAAACATTAAAGAAATTGACGAAATCTACACCTTCTTTTTCAGGAGTTTTAAAACCTACAACGTTTCGTCCATCTGTTTTAAAACCTACATGTAGCAAATTGTTCAAACAATCAACCAAATTGCGTGAAGCTACTGGTTCAGTTGCTGCTTATTTAGCAATGCAGAAACGTCAAAAGCAGAATGTTTAAGCGCCTCCAGCAAGGAAAAATCTTACTGAATGATTAGAGAAGGAATGGATTGCACAGGAAGATGAAGCAGGTATAAGTACAATGTTTCTTTATCTGTGCACTGCACTGCACTGCACTGTTGAGTGTGTCTATTTTCCATTCATTTTTTTGAACCTGGTAGATAAAGTACAAGGTCCAAAAAACCTAGAGGGAAGTCAAAAATGACCAAGATGCATGCTAGAACCCCTGATGATAAAGTAGTCATTGAATTAAATAAGGATGGTCAACCAATATATGATAATATTATGGAGTTAAGCAATTTTCTTTGGACACTAGCAAAGGATAATGTGTCTCTTAGTTAGATCAATTGGCATGTTGTTCCCGATCAATTAAAGCGACAAATGTTGGAATGTGCTCTGGTACAATCTATTACCCTAAACCATATATAGTTCAACTGACTTCCTAAATGTTTGGTTTTAATTAATTAATTTGTTTCCTGAATTTTGTGATTGATATATTGTAGGCTAGGTATGTCATTCCGGAAGATGGACACAAGTGGGTCTTGAACACACTTAACGACTCTTGGAGGCAGTACAAGTCTCGCATCAAAGCAAGGTATTATAAAAAATATTCAACGGATGAGGAAAGACTTGCAAATAGGCCCAGTACAATTCCGTTGGAGGATTTTAAAATGCTCTTGGAATACTGGGGGGATGAAGCAGTTCAGGTATGACTTTAATGATATTCACATTTGTATAATGTTTAGTAGTTCACATTATATTGTTTAGTGCTAATCTTTTCTTTAGTAGTTCGCATTATCCTTGTTTAGTGCTAATTTTTTTTATGGGATTTCCAGACCCTAGCTGATAATAATTCTGCGCATTGTAATTCATTAAATGAGACACATACCATGGGTCCGAAAACTCATGCAGTAACCAAAGAACATATATTATGTGTTTTTTTTGAACTTAAGTTATTTTTTTTGTGATTGAGTTGAATTGGCCACATGATAATTATAATTTGTTATATCATTGAATTATATTTTATATCATTGTCACAATGATCATAAACAATAGCTAGACCTGTAAATTCTTAACATTGAATGTTAAAAATTATGTTTAATTTTTGGTAATCCTAATATTTGACAGAGAAAGAAGGACCCACATAAACCTCCTCATCCGCTGCCTTGGTTTATTTGGAAACGTATAAACGAGAACCGGGGAGAACTTACAAGGCTAACACAGATGAACTAAAGGAAAAATACGTGAGTACATTAGATACTGAAATAGCAATACTTGTGTCAGTATAATTAGCATATTGTACGTTTGTTGGAGCTGCTTATTAAATCGAACACATAGTTAGTTTGAAAGAAAACCAGTTCTGTTAATAAATTCATTCCTGCCAGCTGCCTATATATATATATATATATATATATATATATATATATATGCTTGCCTAGTTTTCATTTTGTAGGCAAAGGTTCAAGCAATGGTGGATGCAGGAAACATTGCTGAGGCAGATGCACTTGTTTCTGGTGGGAATAGCCACACACAGAACTGGCTTATAGGAAGGTGAGGTAAAATGGCTGAAAAGTCTCCAACAACTCCCAGTTGTTCGGACAGTTATGTGTAAGAGCTAACCCAAAAAATAAGGCAAGAGCTTGAGGCGGATTTGGAAGGTAAAGTGAACAGAAAAGTGAAAGAGAATGTGTCATGGGCGTTGAAAAAGCTAGATGAAGCCAATCTAGATCTTAATTTAGATGTCGGAGACTTTTGTGTCACCACAACAAGTGGTGAAGATGACATTGTTACCCCTGTAACCCCGGTAACTGACTGAAGTATTTGGATGGTATGTGTTAGCACTTGTGATATATTCGAATTGTTCTTTTAAATTATGGCACCTGTAGTATGTGTTCGTGATGGCACTTGTGGTATGTTTTGGTGATGGCACTTGTGGTATGTGTTGGTGATGACACTTGTGAGTTGGTATATATAATTGGTTGGTCTGACTGTGGCGATGAATGCTTTGGGAGGATTCATTGTATGAATATTTTGGTATATATGTATGAATGTGGCACAATGTTTTGGATTGAATATATGTACTGCAAAATTTGTAATTACATGGTTGTATTACACCTGCATTTGATTTTTTTTGGTGTTGCATTTGATTTTTTTACCATTGCAGTTGTTTTCTGGTGTTGTAGTATATTATTGTGGTATCGCATTAGATGGTGTTGTGGTGTTGCATTATATTGTTGTGCTGTTGCATTAGACCGTGCTGTGGTGTTGCATTAAGTGTAATATTATTAATTCCACAATTGTATGGCATGTGAGGCCCATAGTTTACGTGGTGCCACATGGATAGCTGACGTGGCATGTGACACATGTGCAGTTGACGTGGAGAGCTGACGTGGCATGTGACACGTTGGCAGCTAACGTGGAAAGTCCATGTGGACCCCACTACCATGACCTGGAAGCCAGGCTCTTGCTTTTGATTAAGGCAATGTTGTATGTTGTTGAATTACATGCATATAGTGTTGCAATAAGGTTATAGTGCAACACTTTCTTTCCATGGTCGTAGATGGGCAAAAGCATTACCTTAGATTTAGATGGCTAATGCAACGGCTACGGATGCCACGCCCACTTGGTGTTGCCTATTTGAAAAAATGGCCTACGACAACACTTTTTTGATCTACGACCACAGAAAAATAGTGTCGAATATGCCCACTTTTGCAGTAGTGATGTCACCAAGATAAAGGACACTCTATCTCTTTCCAGCATATACGAAGGCACCGAGGAAACACTTAAGGTCTACCTCGAATGCTTCAACATTGCCTTGGCTAAGTCGAAGACCCCGAACCCTGCAACGTCCTTGTTCGACTTGCCAAGGGTGTACTACCTGATTCTAGGTTCGGGGCTTGGATTGATAGGTAGAAACCAAAGTATCTCCAAGCTTTCTATGAAAACGATAATTAGTTCCTGTGCTAGGAAGAAGCACATAAGAACAGAGCTGCTTGAGCTGGGCACCCTAACAACCTTCACCAGCCTTCCGCACAAAACAGTGTCAAAGAAAAGCAAGACGTAGAAGGCTCTGACAACTGCAAAGCTCAGCTCAAGACCGAGCCAAAAAGGAAATCTAGGGAGTCGCAACAATCTGAAAGAGGACTCAAAGAAGAGCAGTCGCTCCCCGACTTACCAGATCTATACTTGGATAAATTTTGAGTTGGATACAATCTATTTAGAGACCAACAACACCATGTAGTACAAAAAGCCGACATTGCGAGAATCCACCGACTGGGAGAAGAACTCCGACAAGCACTGCAGATTTCATGATATGTTCGTCCATAATACAAATGACTGCACATCTCCTGGACGCTATCGAAAAACTCATTCGTGAGAAACGACTCGAGCAATACGTCCAGTACCTTGCTCTAAAGAAGCAGCTGCGGGGCCTTCAAGGCCTGCTTCCCCTCAGAACTAAGCGGCACCTGGGCCGTCCAACCGAGACCTCCCAAAGTTGAATCATGATTAATACTATTTGCGGTGGGGCTCTCCCCGCGAACGAAATCTTTCGGTGTATGCAAGGATATGCTAACTCTATTAAGCACACCGATCAGGAAGCGTGCTCCGTCGCCGCGGACGAATTTGTCCTAGCAAAGCTGCAGAAGACCATGAGGGATGACATAGTCTTCTGATAGAAGGATGCTATTGGAATTGATATTCCCACCACATATCTGCTCGTCAACAAAACCTACATAAGTCTGGCCTATGTTAATAAAGTCCCCGTCGACACGGGGAATTCTGTCAAAGTTATCTTTAAATTGACCTATGCTCAATTGAAGCTTGAGGTCGAAGATTTAAAGCCATGCAAAGCAACCTTTCACAAATTCAACGGTGCTTCCACTCGACCAGTCGGTCTAGAAGAGCTGTGTGAAAACCCGTAACTTCCCCGTAAAGGAAAGCGTCGGATAGTTCGAGAACAAGCCACAACAGAACGCATACAGAAGAACATTTCATTGTATATTACAACAATGCACCAGATTACAAGAATATACAGAGTATAAATGAATATTACACAGAAATATCAGAGATTTAAATTACATTTAAATACATAGCAGCGGAAAATAATACAATACACAACTAGAAGAGATATACGGATACAAAGCTTTCCGGATATCGTTCCAGCTGTAAACCAGGATCCTGTGAATATAAATCTGCAAAACCAAAACTACTAGCTGCCCGTGTCAAAATAAGGGCACCCAGAGTTTAGGTTAAAACAATAAACTCCAGGTCAGTCATGGGACTGGTGTGAGAACTAAAACAGTTATTATTCTTTATTTTAAAAGTTAGGTAAATCAAGGGACCACGCCGTATAACACGGAACGGGTTTCCTCCCAAGAATACCAGTGCATAAAACAAACAGCGCAATGCTAAATAAAGAAAAATGAAGCTGTTATAAGACCCAGTTCCCATCACACAATGCAACGCAGCCGAGGATAGGGTTTTCCCTTATAACAGCCAAAGAATGCTTGATACGTTTAAAACAGATTGTTTGATACTATTATAAGTGCATAGTGTATAAAACAACTTCAAATCATAAGTATCAATCATAGGCGGCATGGGTACCATATATCATGTCGCCATATATAGGTTTACAAATAAAACCGCAAATGTCACGTATTTGGAAATTGGATTTCCATCTATGAACCGAGGCAAAAGATAGTCCTCAACCGATTCGAGACTGCCTAGCCCGAGTCTCAGGATCAGAACGCATCGACCCTTGGATCGTCAGGGCCGGTCCACCGATGTGGATTAAACTTAAACCCTGGACACTGCGTTTCGCCGCCCTTTGGGGCGTAAGCGAGCCAACGAATGACTCCATCGGACCCGGATCGTCCGATCTAACCGAGGCGCCTCGCAACAGCAACAACCACATAAGTCAAACTCGTCAGGGCGTGTAAAACCACTGACGCCACTTCTAGCTAGGAGGAAACACAGGCCCTCCCTGAGGTCCGTCTCCCGTTTTTGGTTCATACCTGGTGTGAAACACGCGAGGTAAACGTTACACAAAGCTACGCCACAAAGGCCGTGCTTTGATCATCACCACAAGACTTTGCTTTTCAACAGAAGCCTTGATCATTTGCATCTTAGCATGCCACACAGGCAAACCATCCTATGCAACCGATATCAGTCACACAGAATGAAATCCGATGTCAGACACACAGTCCATTTACAAGTCCGTCCTGGGTCTGAACGAAACCGGAGGCACCTAGTACCCCGCATATCCATCGATCTCCAAGTACGTCTGGACGATCACTAACTGTTTCCATCTTCTTGGGTGTACAGCCCAATCAAGATCATCAGTAATTACCCAAACGACGTGAAGACCTCCGGTCTTCGACCATCGTCTTCATCTTCGACTTATCGTCGTATCAGTTATTCAGAATGGGATAAACCCGGTCTTTCCGAATAACTCGCGTATATATTATAAAAGTGTTACACAAACACAACATACGCCTCATTCCAATTCAACAGTCACTAACCGTAAATTAATCAAGAGAATAATTCCCCAAATATTAACCCCGAAGGCCGAAACCAACATCAGATCAATATCCAGAAAACCATTCTGCTTAGCCAACCGACAGTTAGTTTCTAAATTTCACATTCATAGGGAAATGTTCCCATTAATTTTACCCAAGATAAATTCCTTGAATTTATTCTTTATTCTATTTTTGAATCTCAATTCAAACTAGTCGGGATTAGCGAACCTTACCGAAGTAATCATTTATTTTAATTTTCCAATCCCAACCTATTCATCCCATGAAGTAAAACTGGTAATACTTCATATCTAACACCACGGTGTTATCGGTAAATTCAATTACCATTTCGCGTTCAAATCTAATTAAAGATTTAACTAACGCCTGGAGCAAAACTGGTGATACTCCATTTCGATTATTTCAATCTAATTAAAGATTCATTAAAACTCCACTTAGTTTTAATCTTTGACTGGGTTAAAGAATCAGTGTCATTTAAAAACACGGTTCACGATAAACCCAAAATCACATTCATTAATCATCGGGTTAAAGAACGAGTGTTATTTAAAACACTGTCCACGATAAACCCAAAAATCAATATCGATTCTATTCCAATTAAATATTATTTAATTGGTAAACTTCATTAAATCTAAATAAAAAGATTTAATCTTTTCTCAACTGGGTTCAAGAACAGTGTTAGTGAAGACACCATTCACGACAAACCCAAATCACATTCGATATTCAATACAAGGCTCTGAATAGAAAATATATCGGCTTATATTCAATATCGAATTCTACGACTAACAAATGTCGTATTGGAAATAACGATATAAATATATATCTTTCAAATTTCCATAACAACACCTGTATAATCACGAATTCCAACATCGAAATATTCCGAAGACAATTTCGATTCAAATCCACTCCAATGCAATTATTGGAAATTCTGGTTATTTTTAAAACCCTTTTCAAATTCAATTTATTTATTTAAAAACAAATAGAATTATATTTCTAGTTCAAAACTAGTTCATTTCGATAAAAATCTATTTTTATCTTTTCAAATATGGAGTTTTTCATCCCAAATCTTCACAAATCATTTCTTATGATTTTACACAAATTATTACTATTTTTAATAATTTTATCAAGGCCCGTACAGTCGATTTCCAACAATGGCCATCGAACTGCACTTACAGCGACCTTTTTCGAATTTGATTTGGACGTATCTCCAAATCCAACCGTTAGATTTCAAATTTCTAATATTCGTTAGAAAGCTCTTTTCGATACGAACCCAACGGTTCCGGTTTTAGGAGAATCCGACGGTCGGATCTCCCGTAATGTCCGTTTGAAATAAATGGTCGAAATTCACGAACTGCCGCGGCGCGGCGCGTTCTATTCAGGCCATTATATTATATATATAATATATATATCGTCGATTTCTATTTAAAACGAATTATATAAATAGTTTTAAAATCGTTTCAAAAGCTATTTCAACTTTCTTTTCAGTTCAAATCAAAATTGAATTCTTCTTTATAAATTCGTTTTAAAATTCATTTCTATTCAATTCAAATTTCAATTCAATTTGAATTCATTTCAATTTACTTTCGATTTAATTTGAATTCGTTTTCAATTCAATTCATTTCGAAATCGTTTTCAATTCATTTCATTTCGAAATCGTTTTCAATTCAATTCATTTCGAAATCGTTTTCAATTCAATTCATTTCGAAATCGTTTTCAATTCAATTCATTTCGAAATCGTTTTCAATTCAATTCATTTCGAAATCGTTTTCAATTCAATTCATTTCGAAATCGTTTTCAATTCAATTCATTTCGAAATCGTTTTCAATTCAATTCATTTCGAAATCGTTTTCAATTCAATTCATTTCGAAATCGTTTTCAATTCAATTCATTTCGAAATTGTTTTCAAATCGATATAAATATCGTTCACGTCAAAATGGCGTCAATCTAATCAATACGGCTTCATAAATTTCTATTTTTCAAATATTCTATTTCAAATATTTCTTTTTCAAAATAGTTGTTATTATCAAAATATTTCGTTCAACACATGACCAATCTCAATGAATGAGTACTGTCAACACATGAACTTTTATTTTATAATATTCTTTATTTTTCAAATTGGAATGAGGCCCAATCAATTACCATATAAAGTTAATTATACGGATTTTTCATACAACACATGTATATAATAGCATGGAAAAATAATCAACCATCAACCAAAGTGCACTACACTGTGTAAGCATCAAATATAGACATCCAACGCTTAAAGCAGCCTGTCAATCAACCGATCGACATATTCAATCAATCAGGATGAGTGAACTTCAAATTTCATCCCAACACCCGTGGGGGGTTTCAAACAATCAAACACAGATTTTATTTGTGCAGTTGGGCGATGTGTAAAATTTATCGACCCAATCAATATCCTTCAAATAGGTGTACATAAACAAACCGTCTGGTTTGTAAATGAATATTTATTCACTTCACGTTAAAAATTATATTTTTAACGATATAACATTTTATTCAACCTATGAATTTCTATTATTCATTTACACAATAAAATGATATTTTTATTTTCTAACATATTTTAGAAAATTTCGGCGGCATAACGGCACGATACTAGAAACGGGACAAGGCCTAGCCTTATCCCCGGTCTAGTGAAGGCCCACGCCATTCACACATCAATCATATCAATTTCATTTCACTAAACTATTCAAATCAACCCAAACAATCTAACTAACAACACAGCCAAACAAACAAGTCCATGGTCTGTGGACGATTGTGTCGGGTGCTACTAAGCACCGTCTGCATCCTAGTATATATATATATATATAACTAGAAAAATAAATTGAAAGGTGAGAAATTCTCACCTATTGCTATCCTAGCTCCACGGCACTTCATTGATAGAAATCTTCGCCAACTCGCCTTTTGTCGCTTTCGTTGTCCGCTTTCACTACATATGTAAAAATCGAATTTTACTTCGCTATTCAATATATAAAAATCCTATTTTTCTATCGGAGTTCAATATATAAAAATTCTATTTTTCTATCGAAGTTCAATATATAAAAATTCTATTTTTCTATCGAAGTTCAATATATAAAAATTCTATTTTTCCTTTTGAATTTCTAATCTCTTCCTAGTTTATAAATCATTTTAAATTCAGTTTAAAATCATTTTCCTTTTCAAAATAAAATCAGTTTTACTTCCTATAAAAATCAGTTTTAACTTTTACATAATTCAGTGTTAACTTTATATAAAAATTAGTTTTTAACTTTATATAAAAATCAGTTTTTACTTTAAAAGCACATCAGTTTTAATACTTTAAAAAAACAAATCAGTTTTATATACTTAAAAAAAATCAGTTTTATATACTAAAAAAAAAAAATCAGTTTTAAATTGCTTTAAAAATCAGTTTTTAAAGCTTAAAAAGTCAGTTTTTATTTTTAAAACAAAATCAGTTTTATACCTTTTTTAAAAATCTGTTTTTACTATTAAAACAACATCAGATCTTGTTTATAAATAAAATTCGAAATTTAAAAACTTACATTTCAGAGGAGGGGGGGTTTCATCATCGTCCCTGGGGACTGGAGGGGGTGGCGCGTCTTCTGGTGGCGGGTCTGGGGAGGCACGGTGGCTGCGTGAGGGGTTTGAGGGGGGGGGAGAAAGGAGAGAGGAGAGAGAGCGTCGGAGATGGGGTCGAAGATGGAGGCGCGATAGGGAGAGGCGGCGGCCAGGCATGGCGGCGCTGGCGTGTGGCGATGGCGTCTCCGTCGCCATTTCGACTTCGTTCCTCTTTTTTTTTTTTTTTTTTCCGTTTGAAATGATTTTAGTCGGGGGGGGGGGGGGGGGCTGGTAGTTAAGGGGAGAAGATATTTTTATTTATTTATTATTTAATTATTAAAAAGTTGACTTTTACATACGACCTCGAAACGAGGCCTACCGCCTGTCGTCCATAGCGTTTTACCCCCATTCCGAACACAATGGGATATGTATCGCTAGCTGCTTTGATCGTTTCGATCAGTTTCCTTTAAATCTACATTTAAATCGCTATATTGAATTTTAAACGCACATTTCAAATTACCGGGGTCACATGCTAACTCTAAAAATTCTCGAAAAATATTTTCTAGCTTCGTCTTGACGATACGGTCCTAACAAAACTAGTTTCGTCGAATTCTGAGACCGTTAGAAAAATGGCCAATTTCCAGTCGATTAAAATCAACTAAAACTGGTCAAACGCGTTTTCCTTTGCCACGCTCACATATTGATTCGAAAAATTATGAAATTTGAAACCTAGCAATAACTTTACATCCCGGACCCAACAAAACTGGTTTCGTCGGAATCCGAGGTCGTTTGCAAAATGTCCATTTTTAAGGGCCTGAATTCCATAGCGACTATTCAGAATTTTCAACTGGACATATCTTTTGATTCCCGCTACGAACTTTGGATTTTTCGGATTCGTTGGAAAGATATTCACTATTAGATTCCATTATTTTTGGTTTCACTAAAATCCGGATTGTTTTGCACCCGGTACATTCAATTGAAGTTTGAAATCGAACTATCGCGCCATTTTCAATTCTATTTATAATTATATATAATTATTTATATTCTAACGACGACGCGTATAATATATACGTTTGATTTATATTCAGAATAAATTTATCATCGATATTATTTAAAATAATTCATTTTAAATAATAAAAATTCGCTAAAATTGCCAAAATAAAAATTTTAAACTGGCCCAGATTTTCGGGTTGTTACAATCTCCCCCACTTAAAACTTTTCGTCCCCGAAAAGGAACAAAGTCGAAAGTGGTTTGATTAATCAACTCTACGCTCGACCTGGCTTCCATTCTCCAACTTTTCAGTTTCTGAGAATTTCTAAAATTTCAAAAATTTGGCTAACACCCTAAATTTTCGAAAAATTTCGCCATAACCTCCCCTGCACCGGGAGCATCGGGGAATTTCAAATAGCTTCCCCGGTCCTTCAGATCTCAAAAAGAAAAAGAAAAAGCCAAGCGGCTAGCCAATAGGCTCACAAAATCATCATCACCCAAACAAAACAGGAAATTATGTAGTAAACATGTACCTATTTGTCGGGCAAACAAATTTTATTCTCTGCTCAAGCCTCCTTGCTATGACCTGTTCAATGATATATATGTATATGCAAACAAATGCGACCAATTTTCAATACAATTCAATATTTGATTCAATTAGGCTAAATGGTTCAAAATTATCAAACAATGAACAAACAACACAGACATCAATCAATTAGTGAATTAGAGTTTCAAATTCATAATTTTGATACATATACAAAAATCAGATTTTTGATGCCAAATCACAACAATAAGCCCTATCAAATTGGTTCTCACACCAGTCTAATGGAAATATATAGAAATCTCCCTTTCGTCACTCGAACATAAATTCTGATGATGATGCATCAATCATCAGAGTTCTCTCCGGGCGACTAGAAGGTGATTCTATATCTATCCAGTATATTAAAATTTCGAATACACGCGGATCAGACGTATACGCAAAATCTATATATACTGGATTGTCCACATCGATATAAATAAATAATCAAATACGAATAATTGATTTATATTCCAAAACAAGATTTATTTTCATTTTAAAAATATACTCTTCACACTCGTTCTAGGATACTACTGATCCTATCTCTAACGAGTCATTCCCATTGGATTTTACTAATCCAATATCTGATGAATTCTTTCGTATGGTTCTAATGTGTCTTGTTCTCTGCTTTGTAAACCAAAGCTCTGATACCAACTGTGAAAACCCGTAACTTCCCCGTAAAGGAAAGCGTCGGATAGTTCGAGAACAAGCCACAACAGAACGCATACAGAAGAACATTTCATTGTATATTACAACAATGCACCAGATTACAAGAATATACAGAGTATAAATGAATATTACACAGAAATATCAGAGATTTAAATTACATTTAAATACATAGCAGCGGAAAATAATACAATACACAACTAGAAGAGATATACGGATACAAAGCTTTCCGGATATCGTTCCAGCTGTAAACCAGGATCCTGTGAATATAAATCTGCAAAACCAAAACTACTAGCTGCCCGTGTCAAAATAAGGGCACCCAGAGTTTAGGTTAAAACAATAAACTCTAGGTCAGTCATGGGACTGGTGTGAGAACTAAAACAGTTATTATTCTTTATTTTAAAAGTTAGGTAAATCAAGGGACCACGCCGTATAACACGGAACGGGTTTCCTCCCAAGAATACCAGTGCATAAAACAAACAGCGCAATGCTAAATAAAGAAAAATGAAGCTGTTATAAGACCCAGTTCCCATCACACAATGCAACGCAGCCGAGGATAGGGTTTTCCCTTATAACAGCCAAAGAATGCTTGATACGTTTAAAACAGATTGTTTGATACTATTATAAGTGCATAGTGTATAAAACAACTTCAAATCATAAGTATCAATCATAGGCGGCATGGGTACCATATATCATGTCGCCATATATAGGTTTACAAATAAAATCGCAAATGTCACGTATTTGGAAATTGGATTTCCATCTATGAACCGAGGCAAAAGATAGTCCTCAACCGATTCGAGACTGCCTAGCCCGAGTCTCAGGATCAGAACGCATCGACCCTTGGATCGTCAGGGCCGGTCCACCGATGTGGATTAAACTTAAACCCTGGACACTGCGTTTCGCCGCCCTTTGGGGCGTAAGCGAGCCAACGAATGACTCCATCGGACCCGGATCGTCCGATCTAACCGAGGCGCCTCGCAACAGCAACAACCACATAAGTCAAACTCGTCAGGGCGTGTAAAACCACTGACGCCACTTCTAGCTAGGAGGAAACGCAGGCCCTCCCTGAGGTCCGTCTCCCGTTTTTGGTTCATACCTGGTGTGAAACACGCGAGGTAAACGTTACACAAAGCTACGCCACAAAGGCCGTGCTTTGATCATCACCACAAGACTTTGCTTTTCAACAGAAGCCTTGATCATTTGCATCTTAGCATGCCACACAGGCAAACCATCCTATGCAACCGATATCAGTCACACAGAATGAAATCCGATGTCAGACACACAGTCCATTTACAAGTCCGTCCTGGGTCTGAACGAAACCGGAGGCACCTAGTACCCCGCATATCCATCGATCTCCAAGTACGTCTGGACGATCACTAACTGTTTCCATCTTCTTGGGTGTACAGCCCAATCAAGATCATCAGTAATTACCCAAACGACGTGAAGACCTCCGGTCTTCGACCATCGTCTTCATCTTCGACTTATCGTCGTATCAGTTATTCAGAATGGGATAAACCCGGTCTTTCCGAATAACTCGCGTATATATTATAAAAGTGTTACACAAACACAACATACGCCTCATTCCAATTCAACAGTCACTAACCGTAAATTAATCAAGAGAATAATTCCCCAAATATTAACCCCGAAGGCCGAAACCAACATCAGATCAATATCCAGAAAACCATTCTGCTTAGCCAACCGACAGTTAGTTTCTAAATTTCACATTCATAGGGAAATGTTCCCATTAATTTTACCCAAGATAAATTCCTTGAATTTATTCTTTATTCTATTTTTGAATCTCAATTCAAACTAGTCGGGATTAGCGAACCTTACCGAAGTAATCATTTATTTTAATTTTCCAATCCCAACCTATTCATCCCATGAAGTAAAACTGGTAATACTTCATATCTAACACCACGGTGTTATCGGTAAATTCAATTACCATTTCGCGTTCAAATCTAATTAAAGATTTAACTAACGCCTGGAGCAAAACTGGTGATACTCCATTTCGATTATTTCAATCTAATTAAAGATTCATTAAAACTCCACTTAGTTTTAATCTTTGACTGGGTTAAAGAATCAGTGTCATTTAAAAACACGGTTCACGATAAACCCAAAATCACATTCATTAATCATCGGGTTAAAGAACGAGTGTTATTTAAAACACTGTCCACGATAAACCCAAAAATCAATATCGATTCTATTCCAATTAAATATTATTTAATTGGTAAACTTCATTAAATCTAAATAAAAAGATTTAATCTTTTCTCAACTGGGTTCAAGAACAGTGTTAGTGAAGACACCATTCACGACAAACCCAAATCACATTCGATATTCAATACAAGGCTCTGAATAGAAAATATATCGGCTTATATTCAATATCGAATTCTACGACTAACAAATGTCGTATTGGAAATAACGATATAAATATATATCTTTCAAATTTCCATAACAACACCTGTATAATCACGAATTCCAACATCGAAATATTCCGAAGACAATTTCGATTCAAATCCACTCCAATGCAATTATTGGAAATTCTGGTTATTTTTAAAACCCTTTTCAAATTCAATTTATTTATTTAAAAACAAATAGAATTATATTTCTAGTTCAAAACTAGTTCATTTCGATAAAAATCTATTTTTATCTTTTCAAATATGGAGTTTTTCATCCCAAATCTTCACAAATCATTTCTTATGATTTTACACAAATTATTACTATTTTTAATAATTTTATCAAGGCCCGTACAGTCGATTTCCAACAATGGCCATCGAACTGCACTTACAGCGACCTTTTTCGAATTTGATTTGGACGTATCTCCAAATCCAACCGTTAGATTTCAAATTTCTAATATTCGTTAGAAAGCTCTTTTCGATACGAACCCAACGGTTCCGGTTTTAGGAGAATCCGATGGTCGGATCTCCCGTAATGTCCGTTTGAAATAAATGGTCGAAATTCACGAACTGCCGCGGCGCGGCGCGTTCTATTCAGGCCATTATATTATATATATAATATATATAATATATATATCGTCGATTTCTATTTAAAACGAATTATATAAATAGTTTTAAAATCGTTTCAAAAGCTATTTCAACTTTCTTTTCAGTTCAAATCAAAATTGAATTCTTCTTTATAAATTCGTTTTAAAATTCATTTCTATTCAATTCAAATTTCAATTCAATTTGAATTCATTTCAATTTACTTTCGATTTAATTTGAATTCGTTTTCAATTCAATTCATTTCGAAATCGTTTTCAATTCATTTCATTTCGAAATCGTTTTCAATTCAATTCATTTCGAAATCGTTTTCAATTCAATTCATTTCGAAATCGTTTTCAATTCAATTCATTTCGAAATCGTTTTCAATTCAATTCATTTCGAAATCGTTTTCAATTCAATTCATTTCGAAATCGTTTTCAATTCAATTCATTTCGAAATCGTTTTCAATTTAATTCATTTCGAAATCGTTTTCAATTCAATTCATTTCGAAATCGTTTTCAATTCAATTCATTTCGAAATTGTTTTCAAATCGATATAAATATCGTTCACGTCAAAATGGCGTCAATCTAATCAATACGGCTTCATAAATTTCTATTTTTCAAATATTCTATTTCAAATATTTCTTTTTCAAAATAGTTGTTATTATCAAAATATTTCGTTCAACACATGACCAATCTCAATGAATGAGTACTGTCAACACATGAACTTTTATTTTATAATATTCTTTATTTTTCAAATTGGAATGAGGCCCAATCAATTACCATATAAAGTTAATTATACGGATTTTTCATACAACACATGTATATAATAGCATGGAAAAATAATCAACCATCAACCAAAGTGCACTACACTGTATAAGCATCAAATATAGATATCCAACGCTTAAAGCAGCCTGTCAATCAACCGATCGACATATTCAATCAATCAGGATGAGTGAACTTCAAATTTCATCCCAACACCCGTGTGGGGTTTCAAACAATCAAACACAGATTTTATTTGTGCAGTTGGGCGGTGTGTAAAATTTATCGACCCAATCAATATCCTTCAAATAGGTGTACATAAACAAACCGTCTGGTTTGTAAATGAATATTTATTCACTTCACGTTAAAAATTATATTTTTAACGATATAACATTTTATTCAACCTATGAATTTCTATTATTCATTTACACAATAAAATGATATTTTTATTTTCTAACATATTTTAGAAAATTTCGGCGGCATAACGACACGATACTAGAAACGGGACAAGGCCTAGCCTTATCCCCGGTCTAGTGAAGGCCCACGCCATTCACACATCAATCATATCAATTTCATTTCACTAAACTATTCAAATCAACCCAAACAATCTAACTAACAACACAGCCAAACAAACAAGTCCATGGTCTGTGGACGATTGTGTCGGGTGCTACTAAGCACCGTCTGCATCCTAGTATATATATATATATATATAACTAGAAAAATAAATTGAAAGGTGAGAAATTCTCACCTATTGCTATCCTAGCTCCACGGCACTTCATTGATAGAAATCTTCGCCAACTCGCCTTTTGTCGCTTTCGTTGTCCGCTTTCACTACATATGTAAAAATCGAATTTTATTTCGCTATTCAATATATAAAAATCCTATTTTTCTATCGGAGTTCAATATATAAAAATTCTATTTTTCTATCGAAGTTCAATATATAAAAATTCTATTTTTCTATCGAAGTTCAATATATAAAAATTCTATTTTTCCTTTTGAATTTATAATCTCTTCCTAGTTTATAAATCATTTTAAATTCAGTTTAAAATCATTTTCCTTTTCAAAATAAAATCAGTTTTACTTCCTATAAAAATCAGTTTTAACTTTTACATAATTCAGTGTTAACTTTATATAAAAATTAGTTTTTAACTTTATATAAAAATCAGTTTTTACTTTAAAAGCACATCAGTTTTAATACTTAAAAAAAACAAATCAGTTTTATATACTTAAAAAAAATCAGTTTTATATACTAAAAAAAAAAAATCAGTTTTAAATTGCTTTAAAAATCAGTTTTTAAAGCTTAAAAAGTCAGTTTTTATTTTTAAAACAAAATCAGTTTTATACCTTTTTTAAAAATCTGTTTTTACTATTAAAACAACATCAGATCTTGTTTATAAATAAAATTCGAAATTTAAAAACTTACATTTCAGAGGAGGGGGGGTTTCATCATCGTCCCTGGGGACTGGAGGGGGTGGCGCGTCTTCTGGTGGCGGGTCTGGGGAGGCACGGTGGCTGCGTGAGGGGTTTGAGGGGGTTCGGGTTCGGGTATGTGGAGGTGGGTGGTCTGAGGGGAGTACAGGGGGGGGGGAGAAAGGAGAGAGGAGAGAGAGCGTTGGAGATGGGGTCGAAGATGGAGGCGCGATAGGGAGAGGCGGCATCCAGGCATGGCGGCGCTGGCGTGTGGCGATGGCGTCTCCGTCGCCATTTCGACTTCGTTCCTCTTTTTTTTTTTTTTCGTTTGAAATGATTTTAGTCGGGGGGGGGGGGGGGGCTGGTAGTTAAGGGGAGAAGATATTTTTTTATTTTATTTATTATTTAATTATTAAAAAGTTGACTTTTACATACGACCTCGAAACGAGGCCTACTGCCTGTCGTCCATAGCGTTTTACCCCCATTCCGAACACAATGGGATATGTATCGCTAGCTGCTTTGATCGTTTCGATCAGTTTCCTTTAAATCTACATTTAAATCGCTATATTGAATTTTAAACGCACATTTCAAATTACCGGGGTCACATGCTAACTCTAAAAATTCTCGAAAAATATTTTCTAGCTTCGTCTTTATGATACGGTCCTAACAAAACTAGTTTCGTCGAATTCTGAGACCGTTAGAAAAATGGCCAATTTCCAGTCGATTAAAATCAACTGAAACTGGTCAAACGCGTTTTCCTTTGCCACGCTCACATATTGATTCGAAAAATTATGAAATTTGAAACCTAGCAATAACTTTAAATCCCGGACCCAACAAAACTGGTTTCGTCAGAATCCGAGGTCGTTTGCAAAATGTCCATTTTTAAGGGCTCGACTATTCAGAATTTTCAACTGGACATATCTTTTGATTCCCGCTACGAACTTTGGATTTTTCGGATTCGTTGGAAAGATATTCACTATTAGATTCCATTATTTTTGGTTTCACTAAAATCCGGATTGTTTTGCACCCGGTACATTCAATTGAAGTTTGAAATCGAATTATCGAACTACCGCGCCATTTTCAATTCTATTTATAATTATATATAATTATTTATATTCTAACGACGACGCGTATAATATATACGTTTGATTTATATTCAGAATAAATTTATCGTCGATATTATTTAAAATAATTCATTTTAAATAATCAAAATTCGCTAAAATTGCCAAAATAAAAATTTTAAACTGGCCCAGATTTTCGGGTTGTTACAAGCTGCCAGTGCAACTTGGGGATGAGGATCGAAGCCGAATCAAGATCCTCACATTCATCGTTATCGAAATCCCCTCTTGTTATAATGTCTTTCTTGGACGAGCTTTCCTCGTTGAGTTCTGCATATTCATGGCGCCTTGGTGCCTCCTCGTGAAGTTCTCGACAGACAAATGTGTCAGACTTATTCGAGGCAACTAAGTCATGGCAAGAACCTGCTACCTTGCTGAGTGGATAGACACTACCAACAAAGAAAAGGGAAAAGGTGTGGAGATGACACTTTACACCAAATCCCTCAACGCATAGCAACCACCGAAGTCTGAGTCCTAGCACAAACGCCACAGTTGTCTCTCCCAGGATCTTGATCCTCGGAAGGACGGAGAACCCAAGTACAAGCGGGCTAATCTGGTGGAACCAACCTTCGATGTTGCGATCAACACCGTCGACCCATCTCAGGTCTTGAAAGTTGGATCGTAGCTTTACCCAGCAATCATTGAAGAACTCATGGACTTATTATGAGCCAACTTAGATGTATTCGCTTGGACCCACTCTGATATGTAAGACATCGGCCAAAGAATTGCTTATCACATGGCTTGGTATCGACCTGAAGCATCTTCCCATCAAAAAGAAACTTCGAACCTTCAAATCCGAAAGATCGGCGACACTTAGAGAGGAGGTGGATATACTACTAGACAATGGCTTGATCCACGACGCCTTCTATCCTGAATAGGTATCCAACTCGGTCTTAGTCAAGAAATCGAACAGGAAATGGCGGACATGCGTCGATTATTCTGATTCGAATAAAGCATTCCCGAAGGACAATTTGCCGCTTCTGAATACCGACCGAATCATTGATTCAACTGTAGGTCACCAACTTCTCTCCTCCATGGATGCATATTTCGGCTACAATCAAATTTCGATGTATATTCCAGACCAGGAGCACACTTCATTTATCACCGACCTCAGGCTATATTGCTCTGTCCCAATGCCCTTCGATCTTAAGAATGCTGGAGCTACCTATCAACAACTCGTCAACCAAATGTTCAAAGACAATATTGGAAGATCCATGTAAGTTTATATAAATGACATGCTCATGAAAACGAAATTTCTGAACAACCACATTAACGACCTAGCGAAGATGTTTAATGTTCTCTGTAAATATAGCATGAAACTCAATCCCTTTAAATGCTCATTTCATCGGGAATTTTTTCATCATCAACTCACGAGGAATTGAAGCAAATTCAGAAAAGATTGAAGCTATTCAGGGCATTGAAGCTATAAAGAACATCAAGGATGTTCAAATCTTGAATGGATAGATAGTCGTCCTAAGTCAGTTCATTTCAAAAGCAACCGACAAATGCATTCCTTTCTTCGATTTGATCAAGAAAGGGAAGCACAACTTTGCATGGACAACAGAATGCATCGCTGCATTCCAAGACATCTTGAATCACTTAGAATGACCACTATCATATCGAAACCTGTGAAACATGAGGACTTATATATCTGTTTGGTTGTTTTTGCACAGACAATTAGGTTGGCTCTTGTGCGCGAAGAAGTTCATGTCCAAAGGCTAATGTATTATATCAGTAAAAGATTGACATGATCCCCAAAAAAACCATTCGTAGCATGAAAAGTTCACTTACTACTTGTTGATATTTTCCCAAAAGCTTCGTTCGTACTTCCATTCACATCCAATCAAAGTCTACACTAACCAGCCACAACGATAGGTCCTTCAACGACCTAAGGTGTCTGAACGACTTTTGAAGTGGAACATCGAGGTGAGTCAATTTAAGCTCACCTTTATTCCTCGTCGAGCCATCCTCGGACAAGGCCTTGCAGACTTCATCGTAGAGTTCACTACTCCCAAAGACTCCCCAGAAGATAGTGTGCCTCCCAATATTCAATGGAAGATGTACATAGATGGTTCGTCAAACAATCAGTGCTTTGGCGCCAGAATTGTACTTATTACTCCTGATGAACGCTCGATTTGTTACGCTTTGAAGCTTAACTTCCCCGCATCTAACATCAATGCAAAATATGAAGCCTTGATCGTTGGACTTAGAATTGAAATCAAACTCGACATAAAGGCTTTCTAGATCTTCTCAAGTTAATAACTTATCGTTTGTCAAGTGCGTGGGGAATATCAAGAAAAAGGAGCATGAATTGCTCCTTACCTAGCTCGGGTTTGAGAATTTCTTACCTACTTCGACCACTATGTCATTACTCACATACCTTGCGAACAAAATGAGAAAGCTGATTCGTTGGCCAAATTATCAAGATCTACTGATGCGTACTTTAGGGGCTTATCCCTGTCGATGTCCTCGACTCTCTGAGTATCGATCAGATGGAGACTAATCCGATATCAACAATGGAGATCAATCACGAACCTAAGTCATGGATGACTCCAATCAAAGGCTACTCGTAACATGGAATTCTCCTAGATTCGCACAACGAAAAGTGAGCGCTCCTCCGTAAAGCATTACGGTACATCATTCAAGAAGGAGTGCTCCATCAAAGAGGATTCTATGTTCCTTTACTCCAGAGTGTAGCCCATAACAATGCCAAACGCATACTACTGGACGTACACGAAGGCGAGTGTGGCGAACACACTAGGAGGCAAACTTTGGTGAACAAGATACCCCGATGAAGCTACTTTTAGCCAACTCTTGAGCGTAATGCAGCAAATTACACCCGCAAATGCGACAAGTGAAGATTCTCTATGATTCCTCGAGCCCCACCTATATAACTTACGCAAATTGTCAGCCCTTGTCCGTTCACGATGTAAGGAATCAATATTGTCAGAAATCTTCCGATGGCAAAGGGCGGTGGTCGATATGCCATTGTCGTGGTTGATTACTTTTCCAAATGGCCAAAGCTGAGGCCCTTACGACAATCACTACCAAGAAAGTCATCAACTTTATCATCTGCAACATCATCTGTTGTCTTGGAGTTCCCAATACTATCATTCTGATAATGGGACAAAATTTGAGAGCTTTGAGTTCAAAGACTTCTGCTGTCGTCATCACATTGAGAAACAATTCTCAGTAAAAGCTCATCCTCAAGCTAACAGACAAGTTGGAGCTCTTAACAAAGTCATCAAATCCATTATCAAGAAGCATTTGGAAATTAAAGGACGGAGACTATTAGGTGGATGAACTCCATCTAGCCTATTGGGCTTACCGGACTAACTGTAAGTTAACGACCCCACACACTCCATTCGCTCTCTCATATGGATACAAAATTTCAATTCCTATCGAGCTTGAATTACAATCTCGTCAAGTCACTTACTACGATCCAAAGAACAATAGAGATCTCCTTTTAGAAATCTCTTGACTTACTGGACGAGATAAGAGATGATTCCAAACTCAAGCCAGCTGCACGCCGCCAACGAGTCGCCCGATATTACAACACCAAAGTTTATCCAAAACACTTCGACATCGACAACTCGTCCTTAAGTGGATCTTTCCCACATCGACCGAACTCAGTCCATGCTGGGAAGGTCTGTATGTCATTAATGGAGGCTTAGGGATAGTGCTTTCAAGCTAACAAGTGTTGATGGTTCCAAACTACCAAGGGCATGAAACAATAGGAACCATCGCCGCTACTGCACCTAGTTTACTGTATAGATTTACAAATGTCCACAAATATTTTGTTTTCAATTTAAGACATTGTAAAGAAAAGGTCGTTACAACCGATGGCTTATTAGTAAAAAAATCAGATCTCTATGTTATTGGTGTGTATCTTCTGCATGATATGTTAAAATTGTGATTATAACCAAATTACATGAACGAGCGCACAACACTATATCGATACCTCAAATCCCGGAATCGATCCACCATCTAGGTTTTTACTAAGACTCAAACTTTGTGGAGTGGTATGCTCTCCACAAGTCAACTCGAGTCTCAAACCAATGGCGAGGTCAAGTATAAATAATTCGTGAGGCTCATTAATTTAAGTGTCCCACTCCGTCCCTTAGTCTCTGAACTTTGCGGTAATCCACAGGTCGAGCAAGTGTGACATAGACTGCTTGCTTGGCAAAGTCTGATTCCCAGGGTTCAGATTCGGGTACAAAACTGGCGAACCAACGACGCCTTCGACTCTAGCTCGAACGTGACGACGGGAAAGTATAAAGGACAAAACAATGACATCCAATTATGACTCCTCACGACCCGAAATCAATGACTGCAAGGAGGTTCCGAGAGTGGGGTCATCAAACCCGGACTCCACGTGACTCAAGACCAATGACCGAAAGTAGGTCTCAAGAGCGAAGTTCACCTATTTAGACTCCAAAACGACTCAAAATCAATGACCGAAAGGAGATCTCGAGAATGGGGTCAACACACTCGAATTTCACACGACTTGAGTTTCTCAAATGTGAAGTTTCGAAAGACATAAACCTAAGTGTAATGACAAGTTAATTTACATAACTATGGAAAATGTAAAGAACATAAGAACACTTAAGACAACATGTGATATAAGAAAAGGAAGCTAACTTTCATTCAAAAGTCAGAATACAACTATCTTTCTTTCTAACGATCCAATGTACATCAAAAACACATCGTGTCTCTAAAAGCAGGGTCGTACATGTGATGTGGTCCGATAACTCCTATATCGGACTAAGGGAAAGGTGCACTGAATGACGTGTTGGGACGATATGGGATGATCATCAAGGAAGAACAACTCGAAATAAACTAGTCATATAACTCATAGCGCATGGATAACATATAATAGAAAATATACGACAGGATATAGTAGTGAAGCACTATTGAATAGAAAACACAAATCTCATAACCATTCAGAATCACCAGTACCAAACATACCTGATAATGAGTAATCCATACATCAAGACACACTATATATAACTCAAAGTACCAAAAGTCATCAACATATAGCGGAAATGAAAGAATATCTAAATGGCATAGTAGTAGTATGCCAACCTCGTGCTCGTCGCCGCACAACATCATCGACACCAAAACCTACTATCTTTGTCTACTCACCAACACAATTGATGAGCAACCTAATGTAATAAAAGTGAAAAATAAAACATTGGGTCAGACAATAGTCTTAGTGAGCGATAAAATAACTAACAACAGTTATACAAGATATATGAGTATAGACGGTTCAATCATCTGATCTGTCTTAGTCACGAAGGGATTAGCATAAGATAATCATCTATCATATGCCACTTCAGAATAATAAAGTGCATTCCCCAATTTCACTTCTCTTCGACAACCTACGGTGATAACCTACCCACAGGAATAGAGAAGAAAGCACACAATCAACCATAGCATCCATAACAACCAATATTCTAGCTATCACCGACTAAAACCTTGAATAATCAATCATTGAATGACCAGTCGTTGTCGTGTGTCAAGGGCTAATGGAAAAAACCTAGTTCTAGTTGGGCTATTATACATCCGTCTTGCGTACGTTTGCCTCTATTTGAGACAACTAAATCACTCTCAAAGCTCGATGCAGGTACTCGATCCTGATGGGCGTCTCCACGATAACCCTGCTTTAAGCCCGCAAGAACCTTCGATAACCAACAATTCCTTGGCACTTCAAATGCATCGAGCTTTATTTAGGCGATCATATCTTTAGTTCGAGCAACTTCTCAAACCAATTCTATTATCATCCTCAATCGACCCCTACCTATGTCAATATATTATCTTACTAGACCGCACATCATCCCACGACCAGTATCACATCAATCCAGCTCCAACCACTCTAAGTTGAGTTCACAATTGAAGCGTCGTCCATCTTTGAGTTGCACATCAATCATCCGAAGTCCATTCATCACCAAAATTTATCAACAACTCCTAGAAGCCATCATAACCGAGCTACTCAAAAATGAATCCCATACGACCAAACATGATGGATCGGTACCGGTCCATCAACTATGGACTGGTATAGGTCCATACACTTAGCCGTTCTTCAGCTAAGTGTTGGTCCATCTATAACCTATCTTCGAGCACATCCTACTGGTCCATCCTTGAACCCAGATTCCTTCCCGATGAATTCCCCTGTCATTCCATTGATCAATGCTCGAACAATCAGCTTCGACCCATCTCGAATCACATCTAAATCTCTCGAAAATTTACAGTAGCCTCGATTTACCACCACGATGCCATAATAAAAAAAATCATCGCCATCCAACCAACATGCATGAATTGATACTGGTCCATCGATCATGGACCGATGTCGGTCCATGTACTTAACGAGATTTGACACACACAAGAATTCGCCTCCCTTCGCCTTCCATAGCTCCTCCACCAAGTTTCATCGGAATTTGATCATCTGAACCTCCAACTTGCTCTATTATTCAAACCTAATATCTATGGCACACAATTCTAATAAGAAATTAAAGCAATGCATTCAGTTCAATCAAAACAAACAATTATTCATCAAATCTTGATCATACAAACATGCACATAACATAAATCGATGGATCTAACATAATTTGGATCAAACATACACAAGAACATGATATATCTAACAATTATCCACTTTACATGATTAAACTAGGTTTTCCTAAGGCATCTAAATCTGAGTTAAACATATATGATCAGATCTAAGGTGAATTTAACATATGAATTTGATCCTAATTTGCCCGTATAATATGTAGTTTTTGTGAGAGAGAAATCTAGCACTCACGTAGTCTAAGATCCAATGTTGAAAATAGTTTTGGACAGCGGTGAAGAACCCCAAAATTGATGTGATTTAATCTCCCTTGATGATGATCAACTTATGATGAATTAAAGGGAATAAGATGAAGAAACCAGGGACTAAGTTGAACCGGAGAATCATAGACACCCAACGTAATGTTTAAACGAAGACAGAAATCCTAATTCTCTCACCAAACCCCTCTATTTGTAGCTGAAGTTCATTAGCCTAATGGGCTTGACTAATCAGCCTATTAGTAGCTAATTAGTCCACCTAACTGAAACTAAAAACAGCAATTCCTCCTAAACCGCTAAACATTGGTCTTTCATGTGACCACTCTATGGAATTATAAACTACCATTCCGATCCAATGAGACCGATTTCAGCACCAGATTCGATCCGTATCAAAAGTTATAGCTAAAATAATATTCATAAGGGCATAATGGGCACAAATCAATTTGATAAAAGATCATGGACATGTTCCATATCCCCATGAACAACATATTTTAATCTGAGAATGATCCGACCACTAGAGAATAAAATATAATTATTTATGATCCTTCGATACGTAAACTACAGCTCGTTACATTCTCCCCCTTTAGGAATTTCACCCCCGAAATTCCAAGTAAACACGAGAAAACATAGTATCCCGCATGCTTACCATTACGAGTATCCAATCTAGCATCCAACAATCCATGCAATCAAAATTCTACACTAGCATGCAGAACTCTAATGGTACAAGACACAATGGTATAAGTAAGATACGATATATGGGACATACCAATCAAAGAGTTCTGGATGGGTCGACCTTATACTCTTCCATTTCCCATGTTCAATCTGCCTCGCTCCGTTGTACCTTGACTAGCTTAACGATCTTCCACCTAAGTTGTTTCATGTCTCTACCTAAGACGCGAAGCGGCTTACGAGGCCTAGAAACATCAGGCTTGACTTCTAAATCTTCAAACCGATCAGGAGATACCACTACATTCGAGTCGTGCACAAAATTTTATAAAAATGATACATGAAACACATTGTGCACACTCGCCATCCTATCCGGTAAATCCACTCTATAAGTGACTTCCTAATACGCTTGATAATGGCAAACAACCCAACAAACCTTGGGGTTAACTTTCCTTTGCTTCCAAAATGAACCATATTCCTTAGAGGTGAAATTTTAACAAACACTAATTCCTTAATTGAAGATTTCAAGCCCTTTCATCTCTTATCGGCATAACTCTTCTAACCACCTTGGGTTGCCTTTATTCATTGTCGAATGATCTCATTATTATCTATCGTTTGTCTTATCATGTTAGGCTCAAGTACCAACTTCTCGCCAGTTTTAAACCAACGGGATGGAGAATTACATGGTTTACCATACAACGCCTCATATGGCGCCATTCTAATACTTGATTGGTAGCTATTATTATAAGCAAACTCGACCAAATGCAGATGGAATTCCAACGATCCTCCAAAATCCAAGACACAAGCCCTAAGAAGATCCTCCAATACTCGATTAACCCCTTTGGTCTAACAATCTGTTTGGATATGTTAAGTCGTACTCAAAAATAGCTCGGTTCTCAACATCTCCAGCTCTTCTAAAATCCACTGGTGAATAACGGATCTCGATCACTGACAATGCCCTTCGGAATCCTATAGAATCGAACTATCCATTCAATATACAACTCAGCTAACTTTGATGCAGTCATAGTCGATCTGACAGGAATAAACCTTGCTCTTTTGGTCTAGCGATCCATAATAACCCAAATACTATAGTTTCCTTCCGTTGTCATAGGTAGTCCATCAATATAATCCATCGATACTTGCTCCCATTTCCATATGGGAACTTCTAATGGCTATAACAATCCACTCGGATTCTTCTGCTCGGCTTTAACCAACTGACAGCTCGTACATTTCGAGATAAATCTCCCTACATCCTTCTTCGTACCTTCCCAATAGTAAACTCACTTCATTTCTTGATACTTCTTATTGCCACCAAGATAAATCGTCAACCTAGAGTAATGACATTCCCTCAGAACCTCATCTCTCCATCTGTCTATATTTGGAACAACCAGTCGTCCATTCTTACGAATCCAACCATCTCGATTGACTTTGAAATCCTTAATCTTCTTGGGTTCTACTCTTATCTCTAATATCTATACAATTTCAATAAGCTTATCATTTCGCTCATGGCTTTCTCCAATCCTTTCGATGAGAGTCGTTCCAATCGATAAGCTTCCTAACATCTCGGGCTCTAACTCAAAATGAGGCCTAAGATCAAATCCAGCTAAAATACTCGAGATGCATCCATTTAGAAAACATGGCTCCCAAACTCGCATGTTTTCAACTTAATGCGTCGACCACTGCGTTACCTTTTCCAGGAGTATACTCTATTCCAAAATCACATGATACCAAAAACTCTAACCATCGTTGCTGCCGAAGATCCAAATCCCTCTGGGAGACAAGGTACTTCAACGAATTATGAACTGTAAACAATTCAAACCTAACTCTCAACAAGTAATGCCTCCAAATATTTAGAGCAAACACTATCGCTGCTAACTCTAAATCGTGAGTCGGGTAGTTCCTTTCATGCCGCTTCAGTTGTCGACTCGCGTAAACCATAACTCTATCTTTCTACATTAGCACCGCTCTAAATCCGATCCTACATGCATCGGTATATACAACCGTCTCTTCATTCCCACTCAGAATGGTCAACATAAGAGCACTCATCAACCTTTCTTTCAAAATTTCGAAAGCTTACTCACACTTTGTATTCCATACGAACACCTAATTCTTCTTCTTTAATCCTGTTAATGGTACAACTATCTTCAAGAAATTCTTGATAAATCGTCGATAATGTCCAGTTAAACCAAGAAAACTCCTAACATCCATCACACTCTTAGATCGGTACTAATCCTGTATTGCTGCCACTTTAGCGAGATCTACCGCTATTCCCTGTCCTGGCACGGCATAACCCAAGAATCTTACTTCTTCCTTCTAAAAGTGGCACTTCAAAAACTTTGCCTTTAGTTCATACTTCCGTAAGATTTCCAAAACAATCCTCAAGTGTGTATTGTGTTCTTCCTCATTCCTAGAATAAACCAATATATCATCCACGAACATAAGCACGAACTTGTTCAATAGATCTCTGAAAGCACAATTCATAATATCCACAAAATATGCTGATGCATTAGTCAATTCAAATGGTATCACCGGCTACTCATAAAATGCGGACGGTGTCCTAAAAACAATCTTTGACACACTATCCCAAGCCACCCTATGTTAGTGAAATTCCGTCGCTATATCCATTTGGGAAAACACACTATCTCATAAAATCCTTATTCAACTCACGATAAGCCATGCACAATCGCAACGATCCATTAGCCTTGGTCACAAACAAAACTTGTGCATCCTATTCAAATACACTTCTCCGGATAAATTCCCTACTCAAAAGTTCGTTCAATTTCACCTCTAACTCTCGTTGTTCCTTAGGCGCCATCTGCCTATGAGGCATAACTAAGGGTGTAAATCGGTTGAACCAGACCAGACAGAGGTGTGTTCAGTTTCAGTCCTAAATAAAATCGGATTAGACACGGACCAAATGAAAATTTTCTCTTGTAAAAATTTATCTATCCTAGCTCATGTCTTAAATGAAATTGGTCGGATACAGACATGTGTTTTTCATACACGGACACGAATGAACCGAGTCAGACATATTATTTATATCAAATTTTATACTTTTTATTAGATTTTCTCTCATATATATATTGAATAAAGAGAAATTCGGATGAATTCGAATGAACACGGATCAGACATGATATTTTTTCATACAAATTTTGTTGTCCTAGCTCGTGTCCTAAATAAATTTCGGACGGACTCAGGCGAACATATTTCGGTCATGGACACGAACAAATATCAAACATTCTTACAGAATTTATAGCCTTAGGCATAACAATAGGTCTGGCTTCCTCCACTAAATTAATCTGAAACTCAATCTTTTGTTGCAACGCAATCCTCTGACCTCATCAAAAAATTAGAAAACTCTCAAGCGATTGGCATAGATGACAACCTATCCCATGTAATCACAAGCAAATATAAAAATCTAACTAGAACTCCTTCCTCTGGTAGACAACGTATCATCATCGTTCACTCTTCTACATTCTCGATCCTCACCTCAAGTCTCTCGCAATCCACAATAGCTGCACAACTCTTAAGCCAGTCCATACCCAAAATAATCCCAAAACCAACGAAGTGCAAAACAAAGCAATCACATACAAGAGTGCAACCATGACTTGATAAGATAAGACCACAACAAAGTATACAAGGAATAGACGAACCCCCTATTGGATTAGTCCCTACCAATAGTCCATGAACAATCTCAGGTTCTAAACCTAACTTGCAAACAAGCTCATTATAGATAAAAGAATGCGATGGTCCAGTATCGAAAAAAAACTCGAACTGAAACATCTATGACAGAAAGCGTACGTTTCACAACAACACTCTTCTCCTTTTCCGCAGCAGTTAGAACCCTCGAGGAAGACGACATAATATCCAAAGCATATGCTCTCATAACCTGGTTATCCTTCGGTGGTTCTAGATAATTCTTCTTCATAAGCCTAGGCTTGTCACAATTAAAGAACTTCCTACCTTAGTATTCTTACAATCCTTGGAATAATGAGCCTTCTCTTAGCAATTATAGCAAGTAACCTCACCCTTCGTTTTCTTTTGTCATTCTTCCCTTCATATTTCTGTTTTAGTTTACCATTCCACTTTTTCATATTGCCATTACCCTGCTATGTCTATGACTCCTACTTATTCTCAACAACAACCACTACCTTTAATGCAAACAAACATTCCTTCCTCCAGGCCTTCTCGACTAGCTTCTCATAGGAATTATCAATATGGTTAATCAATTGTTTCCCAAGTCTCTCATCCAGACATAATATAAAATTCTTGTTCTTCTGATAAGGAGTTTTAATATACGAACGAGCATACTTAGATAGAGATTTGAACTTAGCCACATACACAAATACTAGTCTTCCTCCTTGCTTAAGCTCGGCAAACTTCTTAAAGAGTATCGATTTTTGGACTGTAGAAATGAAATTTTCCTCAAACTTAGTTTTAAAATGATCCCAAGTGATATGGTCCTCTGGAGTATCCAAAGTAATGGAGTTCTACCAATCCAACGCTCGTCTTTGCAACTTCCTCGATGCAAGCTTCCACTTAGTCGCATCGTCAATTCCCAAATCTCCAAAAATCCGAATACAAGTATCCAACCAATTCTAGATCTCAACTGTAGGTTCCGTACAAACAAACGCATGCCACATAGAGAATTATAATCCTTGCGAAGCTTAGAAAAATCAACAACCCTAAGTGCTAGCATAGGAAGACCACGCTCTTCTTCTGCTTCTGGAGTGGGCATCCTTCTCATGATCGCTGCCATCATGGCCACAAACAAAGAAAGATATTCGAGCATAGAACCTGTAACTACTGATTGGCTACCCTTACCTACCCCTCCAGTAGCAAGCTCATCCCTAACGGCGAGTCTCGAAGTTCGTCGACTCATTTTCTATCTGAAATGAGAATGATTAATCCATATTAGAGAAAAGCCGCATCGGTGTTCAAGTGCTTACTAGCCTGCTAAACTATATATTATAATATAGTAATCATCTATTAAAAATTATAAGTATGTCTCTCATGCGCTTCTATGCTCATGAACTTTAGGTAAAATCGATTAACCAAAGCTCTGATACTAAATGTGTCGACCGCCCTATAACTCTGCAACGAACTAAGGGAAAGGTGTGTTGAATGACGTGCCAGGCCGATATGGGACGATCATTAAGGAAGTACAACTCGAAATAAATGTGTTATATAACTCAAAGAGCATGGATAAAATAGAAAATATACAATAGGATATAGTAGTGAAGCACAACTGAATAAAAAACTCAAATCTCATAATATCTTAGAATCACCAATACAAAACATCTACAATAATGATCAATTCATACATCTAGCCTCACTACATATCACTCGGAGTATCAAAAGTAATCAACATATAGCAGAAATAAAAGAATATCTAAATAGAATAGTAGTAGTTTGCCAGCCTCCTGCTCTTCGCCGCACAGCATCATTGGCACCAAAACTTGCTACCTGCTATCTTAGTCTACTCACCGACACAATTGATGAGAAGTCCAAGGTAATAAGAGGGAAACATATAACCTTGAGTCATACAACAGTCTTAGTGAGCGATAAAATAAATAAAAATATTTACACATGATATATGAGTATAGACGGTTCAATCATTTGATCCGTCTTAGCAACCAAGAGATTAGCACAGGATAATCATCTATCATATGCCACTCCAGAGTAGGAAAGCACATTCCCAATTCCACTTCTCTTCGACAACCTATGGTGATAGCCTACACAGAGGAATAGAGAAGAAAGCACATAATTAACCATAGCAACCAATATCCTAGCTATAACCGACTAAATCCTTGAATACATCAATCATCGAATGACCGATCATTGCTGTTTGTCAAGGGCTAATGGAAAAACCCCTCGTTCTAGTCAGACTACTATACATTCGTCTTATGTATGTTTTCCTCCATCTGAGACAACTAGATCACTCCCAGAGCTTGATCTGGGGTACTCGATCCCACCTGATCCTGATGGGAAACCCCACGATACCCCTACTTTGAGCCTCCTAGAACCTTTGGTAAACAACGGTTCCTTGGCACTTCAAATTCGTCGAGCCCTTTCTTCTCGATGATCATATCTTTAGTTTGAGCGACTTCTCAAACCAATTCCATTATCATCCTCGATCGACCTCCACCTGAGCCAGTCTATCATTTTACTGGGTCGTACACCATCCCACGACCAATATCACATCAATCCAGCTCCGACCACTCCAACTTGAGTTCACGATGGAAGCATCGTCCATCTTTGAGTTGCACATCGACCATCTGAAGTCCATTCATCAACAAACTTCATCAGAAACCCTAAAACCCACCACAACCGAGCTTCCCAAAAATGAAGCCCATATCATCAAGCAAGATGGATTGATACAGATCCATAATCCATGGACCGGTCTATTGACTTAGCTGTTCTTCGGCTAAGTGTTGGTCCATCCCCAACCTATCTTTAGCACTTCCTACCGGTACATCCTTGAATCCAAATTCCTTCCCCATGAATTCTCTCATCAGTCCATTGATTAATGCTCGAACAATCAAATTTGACCCATCTCGAATCACATCCAAATCTCTCGAAAATTTACACACATCCTCAATTTACCACCACGATGCCACAATACAAAAATCATCGCCATCCAACCAACACGCATGGATCGGTACCGTTCTATCTAGCATGGATCGGTGCCGTTCCATGTACCTAACGAGATTCGACATGAAATTTTTTGTGTCACATCCCTTTGTCTTCAAGAGCTCCACCGCCAAATTTCGTTTGAAATCGATCATTTGAACATTCGATTTGCTCTGTTCTTCAAACCTAAGATCTATGGCACATAATTCTAACAAACAGTTCAAGCATTTCATTCAATTCAATCAAAATAAATAGCGATTCATCAAATCTTGATCATACAAACATGCATATAACATAAACATAACATAAATCAATAGATCTAACATAATTTGGATCTAAACATACACAAGAACATGATAGATCTAACAATTATCCGATTTACATGATTAAATTAGGTTTTCCTAGGGCATCTAAATCTAAATTAAACATATACGATCAAATCGTGGGTGAATTTAACATATAACATATGAATTTGATCCTAATTTATCCATATAATCCATAGTTTCCATGTGAGAGATATCTATCACTCACCAACTCCAAGATCCAATGCAAATCTGATGAAATCAGATCTGGACAATGACGAAGAACCAAAAAATTGATGCAATTTGATGTGATATAATCTTCCTTGATGATGATCTAGCCTCTAGATACAATCTATGATGAATTGAAGTGAATAGGATGAAGAAATTATGGATTAGGTTGAACTGGAGAATCATAGACGCCCAACCTAATATTTGAATGAAGAGAGAAACCCTAATTCTCTCTCCAAACCCCTTTATTTATAGCTGCAGTTCATTAGACTAACGAGTTTGACTAATCATCCCATTAACAGCTAATTAGTGTGCCTAGCAGAAACTTAAACCAGTGATTTCTCCCAAACAGCTGAACCAAATCTTTTATGTGACCACTCTACAGAATCATAAACCATCATTATGATCCAATAAGATTGATTTTAGCACTTGATTCAATCCCTATCAAAAGTTATAGTTAGAACAATATTAGCAAAGGTAATATGGTCATAAGTCGATTTGGTAAAAATAATGGACATGTCCCACATCCGCATGAATAATGTATTATAATCCGAGACTGATTCGACCACTAGAGAATAAAATATAATCATTTTATGATCCTTCAATACATAAAATATGGGTTGTTACAGTATCGTGTATACTATCGTCCTACCACCAAAATCTACCTACTTATAACATTCACTCCAGAGGGCCACTCTTCTCCTTCTTTTCTGATCCAAACTCGGGTAGTTCCTCCTCCCCTTTCCTCTTCCTTTTCTTTTCGAGCTACTTACACTGCTCCCTTTCTGTACGGTCATCAGATTAGGATGAGGGCATGATCTTATCTTAAACTCTAGATCCCCTTCGAGCAGTAGTTCATCGTTGTAGTCGCTTGGAATATTGGTGACTTCATCTTCCACGTCAGGGACAGGCCTGACCCTCAGGGTCTATGCTGGAACTCTATGGAAAGCGCGAATACCATAGAATTCCCCACTTACACGAGGGCCACTATCTCAGCGTTCTTTTAGGCTTCCTCAATTTTAGTTCAGTCTCTACTTTGACTTTCTCACTTGCCTTTTCATGGGCCTTAAGGAGGGCTTCCTCATCGGCTTTCTTCGTCGCCTCCATCTAATCTGACTTCACCAACATTTGGGAATTCTGTTGTTTGACTAGCTCATGAATAATCAGCCCATCTTCCGTTGTCGGCCTGAGCACCAAGGAGTCCGCTTCCTGTCCTCCCTTACTATCACCGAATAGTAGCTTGTCGAAATCATCCATCCTAATCTCTCTTGTCTCCAGCTCTGGGAAAGTGTCCACGTTGCTAACATTCTCAACTAACTATCTTCGGTAAGCTTCCACGTCAAACTCAGGAAAGGCAAGCATTATGGTAATGTAACCGATTGTCACCGCCGCTCTTGAGGAACCTGCACGATGAAGAAGAAGACAAGTTAGTCTACTTCGACTTCGTGTTACCATCTTTTTTTATACCAATGAAGAGGTGGGTTTACTTTTTGGCACTTACTGCGTGACTTCGACATGCATCATGTTCTTGGTTGTTGGAAAAAGGGAGCGCCCGTGTTCCAACTAATGTAATCAGGATCATATTCAGTGACGAAGGGAGTTCATACAGACAGACCGCCAGCGGAACCAAGAGGGATGACTTGTTACTGTTGAGGACTACCATCTTCAAATTCATGAGAGGCCACCACACTCTCAGAGGTATTTCCCCTTCTCAGCAGTAAATAGCTCTGCCTCCTCCGCCTTGGCATCCTCTTTAAGCATCGCCCTACATTTTGCTAACGCCTTGCTTCCGCTAAGTACCGAGCCACTAACGCTGCCTTGTTGACCGTCTCCACTTTGTAGACCCTAGTCTCGTATTCCACCATATTTTCCCAAGCTTGAGCTAGCGTGCGGGTGTAATCTTCGACCCACGCGATTCCATGGAATCGAAGTTTATTGACGTAAAGGCCTTACATAGCTGGCTCCAACTCCGCCTTCTCCTGAGCTCATGAACTTCAACTCTAAGTCTCTCCAACTGGGTTTGAAATTCAACCTTCACGCTATCCACTGGCCCCACACTTCCCTGCTCGAGGCCTCCAGCGGTCTCCTTATCCTTCTTCGCCTGCTCAAGGTCAGCATGATTGGTTGCAAGTACTTGTCTAAGCTCCTCATTTTCCTTCATCAAGCATTGAGTTGTAACATTCTCCTTTCGAAGCCTATCATTCTCTTTGATCAATGTCTGATTGTCCATCCTGAGCTGTTGTACCTCCTTGTTTCCTCTAGCAAGCAAAAATTTTCCTTGGATACAACCTTATTGTCCTTACCCAGTGTAGTGGCTCCAGCCGATACGAAGGCCAACACATCTTTATACTCGTCCCGAGCCCTGACCATTGTCGCTTTAACATCAGCTAGCTCTCTTTTCAACCTATCTATTTTGGTAACAGAGAGTTAGCATATAAACATGTTACTCGAATATGAGGAAATAGGTGCTAATCAAAGTTTTGTCTTACCCATCTCGGCCTCCCCATTTTTTAGGCTCTCTCGCTCAGCCTTAACCTCGAGCTCTAGGCCTTGGATCTTGGCATTCTTATAGTAAATCAGATCTGAAAGCCTCCTTGCATATTTGTACAACTCCCGATATTGGTGGTAGACGCCGTATACCTTGGACCATGTATCTTTATCGACATGCAGTGGGATCTGATGCATATCGGGCATCCTCGGTAACTCTTCGAAGTATAATCCAGGTAACAACTTCTTTATTATCTTTTTTCTCCTCGTTGTTTAGATCCGGGATCACCGACTTATCATGCATTGTTGGACCCTGCTTCTTCATATCTCTTCTGTCGGGTCCCAAGCTTCCTACGACCTTGTCTTTTCTTGTAATATTAACCATTAGCGCCGCGAGTGGGACAGAAAGAGGAATTATCAATGTCGGATGTATCGCACTCACTATTTCTGACCTCTTTTCTTCTCTGGCTGGTAGCGTACTTGGTGGTGGAGATGCTAAGTGATGAGGCTAGTCTCGACATCGCCGACTACTACCGCGGTCGTAAGAATGAAGGGGTTGCGACTACAAGTCAGCACTCCTTATAAAACTGTTTACAGATCTCCCTTTTGGTCATCGATGACTCCCGAACCCCCAGTCTTGGTCTATATTGCCATCTTAACCCATTGTACCTACATGAAGCAAACTTTGAGTAAGAATCGAACATCCCACGTGCACAAATAGGTGTTGTGTTATGCAATGGTTATGAGAGTGTGTGCCCTAAGTGTTCCCTCCACGGACCAGATGTCGGCATGTTTAAAGGGGTAACCTCCCTAACTATCATCAATAGGCTCTCGACATTTGTGTCGCTGAACCAGAAAGTAGAAGTCTCGATGGGGACTACGTCTAAGCCCAAAAACTGGTGCTCAACCTCCATCGACATGGTAGTCTTAGAGGTCTCTACTGGAGAAGTTTATTCGAAATTTTCTCCTAACCTCATCTCCTTTCAGGGAGATGAAACAGGAGTAGGCATTAGTTCATCCTCTCCGTGGAATTCCTCCTCATCATTGCTATCGTGAATACCAACTCCTTCCTAAGCTCTTGCGACTCCCTCTTCGACTAGGGGCACGGTATGGGGCACGACAAGGGGTAGTTCCATTTGTGGACCTGGAGGAGCCAGTCCTCCCTCATATTTTGCCTCTCCTTCTACTTCTTCATCGTCATCCTTTCAAACCGTTAAACAACCTTTGGGAAGTAGGCCTAATAGGTGGTGAAGACGGTCTGATAGGAGAGTCTGAGCGTTACGAAATCCATTTAGCACATTTTTAGCTCCAAGACTCATTCAACTTGAACATTTACTCATGGAATCGGAGGATACCTGTCACATAAGTTTTCAAGTTAATTTATAGCTTACGTCTCAATTAACTTGAAATGTACCATAAGTTTAAAACACTTACGGCCCGCGAGACATCGCCTCACAAATCCTAGAGGGCATCGAGCAAAGAACCTATCAAGCTTGAAGTAGCTAAGCTTGTTCCACGCATCCAGGATGATGCGACTATTGGCTTGTGCTTCTAAGAAGACTAGTGAAGGTGTAGTACTTCTTCTCTTCGCGGAGTAAAAGAAACGAATATCTTCCCTAGTTGTCTCTATATCTAACCACTCGATGAACAAAATGTAAGTGCCAAGCAAGAAGGCATATGTGTTTGGATGAAATTACGTCAGCACTAAGCAGAAGTAGCGCAGATATCCCGAATATACAGACAAGACGTAGGCATGCACCCGACAGAGCACATATGCCTATTCCAAGCAGTGTAGCCCTCTGGGGGCGTGTGCACCCTATCGTCCCTTCTGGGAATCAGAACATCGTCCGAGGATATTCCGTACTTCACGCAAATGCGACTTAATGAATCTTCATCGATTCATTAGACGACTAAATCCGGAGGATTCTGTAAAATAGCAACATCCCCATCAACTCAAAGAACATCATGTCAGGACAATACGTCACTACTACAAAAGTGGGAATATTCGACACTAATACTTGTGCCTTGCACGAAAAGTGTTGCAAAAGTTATGCTTTCTTTGATCTTCTGTAACAATATTCATATGTTGTTGCACTAGACGTGAATGCATTGTTGTGGCGGGAATTCTAGTGTTTTGACGTGCAACACCAGTTAAAAGCGTAGCTTTACATATATATAATCCAGGTCAGCGATCCGCATTATCAGAATAACAAAACCCCAACAGTAGATGCATGATTAATCCAATGGTTCAAACCAATCCATGCTTCCTATCTAAACATTACCCATCATCCAATCAATGGCAGCCACCTGCTATGTGAAATTTTAACGCAATTTTTCCCCTTTGCGATATAATGTAAAAAGTATCAGGTCTTCTTCTCTATCATCTAATCGTTCTTTTCCCTTTTTACTATTCACGAAAATTTAAACCTAAATTCAGATCGAAAGAAAACTCGAAATCAAATTCTCTCTATGTAATAGGGTACTAAAAATCATTATTTCATGAATTTAGGATTAAATTCACCATAAATACTGTCTATGTATTTTGCTTTCAAGTTTTATTTTCTTTCCCTCTTTCTCTAGATCTCCTATAACAGGTTGTGAAGAATGTGGCGTTATAGGGTTTGGAAATGAAAAAGCTTATTTATCTGTATTTGTTTCATTATGCTGAAAAGTAAGCAATTTTATTGAAGATTGGAAGGTTATTTTGTTTTGAGTTTAGATCATCAGAAGCAAAATCAGTCAGTTGGTTTATTACAGCTTGCTCATTGACATGTTTTTTTGTGTGCCAGTTGATTGATAGAAGAGAAAATCTGTAGCTTTAATGTTTGCACCATTTTGACATAACTTTTATTCGATTGCTCCTAACTTGGTGATTTGGGTCCATTTGATATGATTTTTATTATAACCTAACTTGGCGAATGTTTATATCCAGGCTTCAACCATTAGTAAATAATACTCATGTTCATGATCAGTTATTATCTAATTATATATTTTGAAGTAACTTCCTTAGAACCCTAGCATCTCACATATTTGCACTAGGCAAGGACATTCACCATGTGTATAGAAAAAAAATCAATGCAAAAGTGAATAGGAAAAAGTAGGCAAGATACATATATAAATACACTACATTTTGGAGAATGCCGGTCTATATGTATATATATGTATTTTGAATTCAGTTTATTTCATTTATTTTGTATTGAGTTTGTTAAAGTGATAACATTGTTTATATGAAAATATTGTAAACTACATGATGAGGTCATAATTAGAAAATATTGTCATTGACTGCAAATTCTCCTCTAAGCAATGTTGTCTGTAGTATTTCAACAAACTTTGCAAAGAGATCAAGAGGAATAGACCAATCAAAACCATCAAGATTCTCTTTAATTCTAGCTTCACTTGTGCTTTTAGGCAAAACACTATGACCATTTTGAATACCCCAACGTAGAGCATTCTGGGCCGATGACTTTTTTAGCTTTTGTGGAATTTCACACACTAACGGTTCTTTAAGAACTTCGCCACCGATCCATGATCTAGGAGAGCCTAAAGGAGAATATGCCAAGAGATGGATACCAGTATACTCCAGAAATTGTAAAGCCTAGGCTTCTGCCAAATCGGGTGACACTCAACGAATATTTATCTTGTTACAACACTTTTTTATTTTTCTCTACATATCATGCGTATACCATTTGAAATTCTGTCATTACATAGGCAAAGTTGACTTTCTTTAGATAACTGATGGCCAGTATTAAAAAAATATCATTGCAGTCACATTGCATTTGAACATGAACTGGTTTGAAACTTAATTATGATGGTGGCTTTGGACTCTCATATGAAAATACCAACCTTAACGAAGTAATATCTTACTTATAATTTAAAGTCTTAGCATTCTAAGATCTCATACAACCATCTTCATAGTGTAATTCCAAGCTCATGAATTTGGTATCATTTTTTTATTGTGAAGTTGCTAACACCAATGGCATGGGCTTTGACCAGATGCATACAAACCTTCCATTGAATTCCATGTGTTGTAAGGCATAATGGGAGCACTGATCCGTCCTCAAAGTGGTTTGAGCCCGGCTTGTTCTGATCGGCCGGTGAATAAGATAAAGATCAATATAGTCCAGCTGTAGATCTGCCAATGCATCCCCAACTTATAATCTAAGAGCCCTTGCGAATCTTGGCATTCCTCCGGAAAAAGCATACCTCCGACCGATATAGCTGACTTCATATTTTGCCTCATCCTTGCATTGTAGCATCATTTCCGTGTCATGATCAGGAAGATAATTGTCCATGCAAAATTTCCTACTGAGTGTTAACCATTGATTGCCTGAAAGAGGCATAGCTCTAACACAGGCGGGATTCCAAATAATTTTCTGTAGTTGTTCTGCTCTGTCTAATGGATGCTGTTTTTGCTCTAAAGATGGGAATCTACCATTGTATCTGCTTCTTTTGCTTACTTTGTTCGAGTTACCAGCTGATTGTGTCATCATGTGCAGCCTTTTCTTAGAAACTTCTGTATCACACGTAACATCCATTGTTGAAGAGCAGATCAAAACTAATGAAGATTTGATCATTTTCTTTGGTGTTTTGCATTCAGTATTTATCATGTAAAGGGAGTCCTCCGATTTTGCTGCCCAATTGTGCTTCATGCCATCATCGGAATCACTGTCCAAATTGACAAATATTTGTTTATTTTTTCCTTCATTCTTCGTTGCATTATCATGGACATCCTTTTTTTGTTATTTCATTACCATTTTTTATTTGAGCTTTCGCATTCCTTTTCAGTCCTGTAACCACATTCTTCACCAAATCTTTCGTTCTTTTTTAGCAAATTCTTTATCATTTCTTAATTTTTCAGCTCCTTTTCCTTTAGCAGATTGTTTTCATTTTCCAGTTCGCTCAGTTTCTGTTTGAGACCCATACATCCATTTTTATACAAGTCTACATGTTTAGAAGCTATCAACTTTGATGATTCTAACTCCAATTGAAGTAGAATGAATCTCTGTTTTTCAACAAGGAGCGTGTGTTCGAGTTTTGTTGTTTTAAGTTTGAGCAAAGATGGAGATTGATATTCTTTTTTCTCATTTATGTGTTATGTAATAAATTCTAGATTTTATGTTGAACTACACTGGGATGGAAAATGAGCCATGTGCCGTGAATATCATTTACTAATGTTTGCACCATTTTGACATAAAGCATCTTTTATTGGGGTGCAGGCATAGATGGACCGGAAGATATGAAGCATGAAGTTGTGGGCATGAAGGACAGAGCTGCAAGGGAAGACAAGGTATATTTGGCTACTAGAGATGTATCGGTATTTTCGCCACTTAAATTTAAAACTATATCCCATTTTTATATTGCTAACAAGAGCTTTTTTGATTGTTTCTAGCTATGTTACCTGGCAATTATTCTTAGGCTTTCTTATATAATTGCAAATTGGTGGCTGTATATTTTTCTTGACATTTGTGTCATAGATTATGTTAGTATGCCACTGTAAAAATATATTGATATGTTGTATGTTGTTTAGTTGTTGTCTTAAACATCCACTTGCTAAATTGATTTTATGTCGTATTCATGGGTGGCTGCTGTTCATATATGGTCAATCACATTGTATTCATGTGTGGGTGGGAGCAGTTCATATGAGTTTACCTGGCAATAGATTTTTTGTTGTTGTTTACCTATCAATAAATTTTCTGTTGTATTTATGAGTGGGTGGCTGCAGTTCATATGCGTTTTTAGTTTACAGATCGTTGCATCCTTAAGAAGGTGGGTGCAGTTCATATCTTATTATTAACTCTTGATTTTGTTTTCTACTTATGTTATGCAACGTTTTAGTTGATCAATGTGTCTGTTTTGAATAGAAAGAGCAGTGGATTATCTAGTGGAGCTTCTATTTACAGCGAATAGCTAAAAGAAAGCTACTTATATCACCTGACAGTAAGTGAAGGTCAACACGTGAGTTTTGCGCATGTTGTTTGGATCAGTGTATATAAGTTAAGTCCAAATAGCAACGCAATCCACTGAATTATACTATTAACGATTACAATTATGAGTAACATCATTAGGCTGTTAGATATACACCAGTCAACAATTCTCTTAAAAATCATCAGCATAGCAATAGTTGTAAAGTGATGGCTTGATTTAACCAAATAGTTATCTACAATAACAATCGTGCTTGCTGGTTATAAAAAAGATGGATGAATTCGTCAATCTTGTTATACACTCCATGCAATATTTGTTGAAAGAACTGTTATTTGAACTCGCTTAAATAGGCGAACTTAACAGTTATATCTAATGGTTTAAATAGGCTACATTATGGTTGATTGTTATTCTAATCTTTAACAGCTATATTTTTTCTCTTCAGGTTTGCACGTAATTTGCTTAGATAACAAATGAAGCAGATTATGTATGAAACTACAAGGTGTATTCGGATCCATGACATGGAAGGTATGTATGAAACTATAAGGTTCTGTTACGACTATGTATGAAACAAGCTAAGTGAATATTTTGGTTGGTCTGATCGTGGTGATGAATGTTTTGGAAGGATTTATTGTATGAATATTTTGGTATATATGTATGAACGTGGTATAATGTTTTGGATTGTATATATGTACTGCAGAATTTGTAATTACAGGTTTGTATTTCAGTTGCAGTTTATTTTTTTCTGGTGTTGCAATTGATTATTTTACTATTGTAGTTGCTTTTTTATGGTGTTGCATTATAGTGTTGTGGTGTTGCATTAGATAGTGTTGTGGTGTTGTGGTGTTGCACTAAGTGTAATATTATTAAGTCCACAATGGTATGACACGTGGGACCCACAGCTTACGTGGTGCCACGTACATAGCTGATGTGGCATGTGACACATGGGCAGCTGATGTGAAGAGCTGACGTGGCATGTGACACATTGGTAGCTAACGTGGAAAGTTCATGTGGGCCCAACTACCATGACCTTGAAGCCAGACTCTGGTTTCTGCTTAGGCAACGCTGTATGTTGTTACATTACTTGCATATACTGTTGCAATAGGGTTATAATGCAACACTTTCTTTCTATGGCCGTAGCTGGGCAAAAGCGTTGCCTTAGAGGGCTAATGAAACGGCCGTGGATGCCACGCCCCTCTGGTGTTGCCTATTTGAAAAATTGGCCTACAACAACGCTTTTTTGATCTACGACCACATAAAACTAGTGTCGAATATGCCCATTTTGTAGCAGTGCGTGCTTTGGGGGGCAAGTGTTAAGCAACCCAAGCCCATACGACTTGACCCATCGCTTGTTTCAATAGCCTAGAAGAGTTGCCGGAACACTCGGTACTCAAGCCTAGCTGGAGTCATATAAGAAAAGTCGTCCTGGATCAGCCAAAGTGCTCAAATATAACCAAAACACTTAGGATCGGTATTTAGCCTCACTGCAATTTTCTTATCCTGACGTCACAACTCCTCAAAACCCCACTTTGTCCATTTTTGTATCCTACCGTCTATCATCTTTTTCATACCTTGAAAGAGCCTCCACTTCGTATCCAATACCTTCTCAAAATTCCATTAACTCGTATCCCCAATTCTAAAATTCAGCTAAGGGATACGTAAACTACGGATATGAAAATGTGATGATATGAAAGAACGAGGGGTTTAAGACAATGAAGCAGCAGAAGCATAAGAGAAAGCCAACATCCGAGATACATACCGACCCCCGGGATTGGTACATCTCGGGGTCGGTACCAATCCAAGGGTATGAAAATTATGGGTGGTCCTCAGCTCCATCTGCTCCCACCCGCTCCACTACCTATAAACACCCTTTGCCGGCTTCGAGAAAATGGATAGAATTTATCTGATTTGATATTGGCAAGGATATTTTGACTCTTGGACACCACAGTCGACCTTGGTGCATCAACAAATATATATATGAAATATATCAATCCAATTTGCGGCCATACTGATATATGTAATAGTTTTTCCCTCCAAAAGCATCCAACCACTCATTAGGTGAAATATAGTTGTATAATAGATAATGTCTAGGGTATAGAATATAAATTAATCAAATTATTAGAATGGTTACATTTGTTACATTCGACAATTATTAAAGTACAAACAAAACCGCTAAGGTACGTTCGCATATTGTATTTTCCATGGAGATCTCTTTGAATCAATCAAAATCCGAACTCCAAGCACAAGGATCGGAAGTTACCTACTGAGCGTTGTATCTCTTTAGATAAAGTATACCATAAGGCAAACACAATTGGCTCGTGCACGAAAACAATGAGGTGCACCATGTGGAATTAAATATATCCAACTCTTGCACACCACTTTTTTAAGCTCCTACATGTATCGTTTATAAGCATACTCTAGATATGGAGTCAATATACACTATGTGGGGGTAGCCAGACCCATTACTGCGCATCCTACTTCATCTTTATCCATTTCTAATGTCGAGGTTTCATTCAACATCTTCACATAACTCTTCTTCACTCGAACAGAACAAGAATCCCCAACTCGAACTGCATATCTCAATAAATCTCAGAACCATATATGGATTCCTCAACGGATCTCGGAATCACTATATGTATCCGGGCATCTAAGTAAATTTCGAATCTCCATATGGACTCCACTTCCAAAACATAGAACCCATATACTAATTTTGAAGTGGTTTTCGATAAGTAGAGCACTTACGAATCACGAACTCCTCAAAATCAAAAGTTAGATTTAAGGTCAAGTTCTATAGTCACTTAATCGACCATTAAGTCACACAATAAACGATTGTATATGGAAAACAACCTCTCTTGATTTCCATAACAAACGAATAAAACATTGAAAGCACTATCAAGTCATATAGCATTATAAATACACTAAGCACTATTAAGTCATATAAATGGCTTCTAACCACTTTCCCATTTAATTAATCTTTTACTAATTAAAACTTATTTTATTTGTAAAACATTTTTATCTAATAAAACTTCATTTGTCTAATAAGATTTTACTCATCTAATAAGATTTCAGTTATAAACAAACAACCCCTACTTGATCAATATTCCTTTATATACTTGTGTATATATTCAATTTCTACATATAAAATATATATGCATACATTTTACGATTTCCACATTCCTTTATAGCCTTTAATACTTCAAAAGATATTCACATACTTATCCCTATGGTATATGTATATCCATAATTCATTTGCAAGATTTTCTTTCTTCAAAATATTATCAAAGAGGTTAAAAACATTATTTATTAAGAGCCCTTCTCTTTTATATGTTAAACATCTTCTTCAATATCTTTATCTTGAAAGATCCAATGTTTGTTTCTATCATTTAAACCATTAAACAATATGTTTCTAGTTTAACTATAATTCCAAGGTTTAAAAACAAGTGTTGCTAAAACACTATTTACAACAAAACCCAAAACAATTCCTTTATAATTTTATCTAAACTTTCATTTAAAGATCTAGTTATATTTAGTTTAATGATACAATCTGAGAGGGTTAAAGATTAACGTCATTAATACATTGTTGCGGCAAACTCAAAACCATTTTATACTTATTTTTATCTTTAAACCATTCATTAATGATTTAAGTATTGATCAATATTCAGTAAGGTAAAATACTTGTGGTTTCTAAATAATTTATAATAATTGGTCTTATAATCCAAATTAGTTTCTAAATCTTATAAATTGGATTAATTTATTTCAATATATATATAGTAAAATAACCTAAAAATAAGTGTTAAGTAAAAAAATCAAAAGCCGATTTTATATTTCAAAACTATTTTCTTCCAATTTCCCTATTTTCATTCCAATTCGTATAGTTTTCCAATACATTTCATTTATGCCAAACAAAAAAATAAATATAAAACAACAAACTCAATATATTATACATAATAATGTATCCACTTCACTACAATTCCACATATAACAATGTGATATATCCAATGAGGTTTACAATCAAGTTTAACGTCCAATTAATTCATATACACCATATGGATACTAACAATGTAACAATCATAATGCGAAACTATTGTATCACTCCAGCTTGTCCCCTTGCATCATAGCTCATATGTCAGCACATATACATGTAATACATTTCAGATCATTTAATTCATATAAGATGAATCTTTTGCTACAAACAGAGAGTGTCAAAGGTCATCCGCACCACGAGTGGGTATACATAACCACAAACTAACTGAATAAGTAGTAAACCATCTAACCAACTAATTATACACATAAATATGTATGGTATAATAACATATCAATGGCATGAGTTGAACTCGCCATCCAATCCATATGATGATTTCACGTTGTTTTTATCTAATTACAAACAGGCGTTTGTAATTAGATAAAATACCGAACACCTTTGAAGTCCCTAATCCAATGCGTATGCATAGTATTCGCTGATACGAACCTAAAGCAACAAACGACATTTGAAATAGAATTCGTATGAACTATATATGGGTGTTATAACTTAAGAGAGGATTCAGATTCAATTGAACTTAATTATTTAATAACTTTATTCACCTCACCCCCTTAACACATGACCGATTCCTTTCTTCTTAAATCAAATTTGCATTTCCCTCCATTGCAATGTCACGGCAAGGAATTTCGCTCGGTCCGAACCAGTCGCTAAACCGATCCAGGCCGTTCGAAACGCCCTATCGTTTGAGAACACGACAAATCAGAAAACATACAGAAGAACATTTCATTGTATATTACAACAATGCATCAGATTACAAGAATATACAGAGTATAAATGAATATTACACAGAAATAACAGAGATTTAAATTACATTTAAATACATAGCAGCGGAAAATAATACAATACACAACTAGAATGAGATATACGGATACAAAGCTTTCCGGATATCGTTCCAGCTGTAAACCAGGATCCTGTGAATATAAATCTGCAAAACCAAAACTACTAGCTGCCCGTGTCAAAATAAGGGCACCCAGAGTTTAGGTTAAAACAATAAACTCCAGGTCAGTCATGGGACTGGTGTGAGAACTAAAACAGTTATTAATCTTTATTTTAAATCATTAGGTAAATCAAGGGACCACGCCGTATAACACGGAACGGGTTTCCTCCCAAGAATACCAGTGCATAAAACAAACAGCGCAATGCTAAATAAAGAAAAAATGAAGCTGTTATAAGACCCAGGTCCTATTACACAATGCAACGCAAGCCGGGGGATAGGGTTTTCCCTTATAACAGCCAAAGAATGCTTGATACGTTTAAAACAAATCATTTGATACTATAATAAGTGCATAGTGTATAAAACAACTTCAAATCATAAGTATCAATCATAGGTGGCATAAGCGCCCCATCCCACTATGTCGCCATATATAGGATTACAACTAAAACCGCAAATGTCACGTATTTGGAAATTGGATTTCCATCTATGAACCGAGGCAAAAGATAGTCCTCAACCGATTCGAGACGCTCTAGCCCGTGTCTCAGGATCAGAGCTCGAGTGACCCTTGGATCGTCAGGGCCGGTCCACCGATGTGGATTAAAATGCCTGAACACTGCGTTTCCCCACCCTTTGGGGTGTCAATGAGCCAACGAATGACTCCATCGGTTCGAGAACGACCGATCAATCCGAGGCGCCTCGCAACAGCAACAACCACATAAGTCAAACTCGTCAGGGCGTGTAAAACCACTGACGCCACTTCTAACTAGAAAGAAACGCATGCCCTCCCTGAGGTCCGTCTCCCGTTTTTGATTCATACCGGGTGTGAAACTCGCGAATCAAACGTTACACAAAGCTACTCCACAAAGGCCGTGCTTTGATCATCAACCACAAGACTTTGCTTTTCAACAGAAGCCTTGATCATTTGCATCTTAGCATGCCACACAGGCAAGCCATCCTATGCAACCGATATCAGTCACACAGAATGAAATCCGATGTCAGACACACAGTCCATTTACAAGTCCGTTCTGGGTCTGAACGAAACCGGAGGCACCTAGTACCCCGCATATCCATCGATCTCCAAGCACGTCTAGACGATCACTAACTGTTTCTATCTTCTTGGGTGTACAGCCCAATCAAGATCATCAGTTATCACCCAAACGACGTGAAGACCTCCGGTCTTCGACCATCGTCTTCATCTTCGACTTATCGTCGTATCAGTTATTCAGAATGGGATAAACCCGGTCTTTCCGAATAACTCGCGTATATATTATAAAAGTGTTACACAAACACAACATACGCCTCATTCCAACTCATTAGTCATTAACCGTAAATTAATCAAGAGAATAATTCCCCAAATATTAACCCCGAAGGCCGAAACCAACATCAGATCAATATCCAGAAAACCATTCTACTTAGCTAACCGACAGTTAGTTTCTAAATTTCACGTTCAAATCTAATTAAAGATTTAACTATCGCCTGGAGCAAAACTGGTGATACTCCATTCTCGATCTTTTCAATCTAATTAAAGATTCATTAAAACTCCACTTAGTTTTAATATGTGACTGGGTTAAAGAATCAGTGTCATTTAAAACACGGTTCACGATAAACCCAAAGTCACATCCCATTAATTATCGGGTTAAATAACAAGTGTTATTTAAAACACTGTTCACGATAAACCCAAAAATCAATATCCATTCAATTCCAATTAAATATTATTTAATTGGTACACTTCATTAAATCTAAATAAAAAGATTTAATCTTTTCTCAACTGGGTTCAAGAACAGTGTTAGTAAAGACACCATTCATGACAAACCCAAATCACATTTATTAATTATCGGGTTAAAGAACAAGTGTTATTTAAAACACTGTTCACGATAAACCCAAAAATCAATATCCATTCAATTCTAATTAAATATTATTTAATTGGTACACTTCATTAAATCTAAATAAAAAGATTTAATCATTTCTCAACTGGGTTCAAGAACAGTGTTAGTGAAGACACCATTCACGACAAACCCAAATCACATTTATTAATTATCGGGTTAAAGAACAAGTGTTATTTAAAACACTGTTCACGATAAACCCAAAAATCAATATCCATTCAATTCCAATTAAATATTATTTAATTGGTACACTTCATTAAATCTAAATAAAAAGATTTAATCATTTCTCAACTGGGTTCAAGAACAGTGTTAGTGAAGACACCATTCACGACAAACCCAAATCACATTTATTAATTATCGGGTTAAAGAACAAGTGTTATTTAAAACACTGTTCACGATAAACCCAAAAATCAATATCCATTCAATTCCAATTAAATATTATTTAATTGGTACACTTCATTAAATCTAAATAAAAAGATTTAATCATTTCTCAACTGGGTTCAAGAACAGTGTTAGTGAAGACACCATTCACGACAAACCCAAATCACATTCGATATTCAATACAAGGCTCTGAATAGAAAATATATCGGCTTATATTCAATATCAAATTCTACGACTAACAAATGTCGTATTGGAAATAACGATATAAATATATATATCTTTCAAATTTCCATAACAACACCTGTATAATCACGAATTCCAACATCGAAATATTCCGAAGACAATTTCGATTCAAATCCACTCCAATGCAATCATTGGAAATTTTGGTTATTTTTAAAACCCTTTTTAAATTCAATTTATTTATTTAAAAATAAATAGAATTATATTTCTAGTTCAAAACTAGTTCATTTCGATAAAAATCCATTTTTATCTTTTCAAATATGGAGTTTTTCATCCCAATTCTTTCTAAATCATTTCTTATGATTTTACACAAATTATTGCTATTTTTAATAATTTTATCAAGGCCCGTACAGTCGATTTCCATCAACGGCCATCGAACTGCACTTACAGCGACCTTTTTCGAATTTGATTTGGACATAATTCCAAATCCAACCGTTAGATTTCAAATTTCTAATATTCGTTAGAAAGATCTTTTCGATACGAACCCAAGGGTTCCGGTTTTAGGAGAATCCGACGGTCGGATCTCCCGTAATGTCCGTTTGAAATAAATGGTCGAAATTCGCGAACTGCCGCGGCGCGGCGCGTTCTATTCAGGCCATTATATTATATATAATATATATTTCGTCGATTTCTATTTAAAACGAATTATATAAATAGTTTTAAAATCGTTTCAAAACCTATTTCAACTTCCATTTCAATTCAAAGCAAAATTGAATTCTTCTTTATAAATTCGTTTCAAAATTCATTTCTATTCAATTCAAATTTCAATTCAATTTGAATTCATTTCAATTCAATTTGAATTCATTTCAATTCGCTTTCAATTCAATTTGAATTCGTTTTCAATTCAATTCGTTTCGAAATCGTTTTCAATTCAATTCATTTCGAAATCGTTTTCAATTCAATTCATTTCGAAATCGTTTTCAATTCAATTCATTTCGAAATCGTTTTCAAATCGATATAAATATCGTTCACGTCAAAATGGCGTCAATCTAATCAACACGGCTTCATATATTCCTTTATTTTCAAATATTCTATTTCAAATATTTCTTTTCCCAAAATAGTTGTTATTATCAAAATATTTCGTTCAACACATGACCAATCTCAATGAATGAGTACTGTCAACACATGAACCTTTATTTTATAATATTCTTTATTTTTCAAATTGGAATGAGGCCCAATCAATTACCATATAAAGTTAATTATATGGATTTTCATACATCACATGTATATAATAGCATGGAAAAATAATCAACCATCAACCAAAGTGCACTACACTGTATAAGCATCAAATATAGATATCCAACGCTTAAAACAGCCTGTCAATCAACCGATCGACATATTCAATCAATCAGGATGAGTGAACTTCAAATTTCATCCCAACACCCGTGTGGGGTTTCAAACAATCAAACGCATATTTTTATTCGTGCAGTTGGGCGATGTGTAAAATTTATCGTCCCAATCAATGTCATTCAAATAGGTGTACATAAACAAACCGTCCGGTTTATAAATGAATATTTTATTTTATTCACTTCACGTAAAAAAATATATATTTTTAACGACAAAACATTTTATTTCAACATATGAATTTCTATTCAATTCATTTCTTTAAATAAAATGATATTTTTATTTTTCTAACATATTTTAGAAAATTTCGGCGGCATAACGGCACGATACTAGAAACGGGACGAGGCCTAGCCTTATCCCCGGTCTAGTGAAGGCCCACGCCATTCACACATCAATCATATCAATTTTATTATGCAAACCACAAAATTTGGAGTAAGAGTCTAACCTAGCCTTACTCCTTCGCCTTATAACGGCGCACGTCTAATCCTAACCAATTTATCGATTCGATTTTTCACACCACAAACCACATTCAAACCAATATCGCAATCAATCACCAAACAGCCAAACAAACAAGTCCATGGTCTGTGGACGGGTGTCGGGTGCTTCTAATAAGCACCGTCTGCATCCTAGTATATATATATATATATATATAACTAGAAAAATTAAATTGAAAGGTGAGAAATTCTCACATATAGCTATCCTAGCTCCATGGCACTTCTTTGATAGAAATCTTCATTGTTTTCGCATCTTCGCCAGCTTCGTCGTCCGTAGCCACTACATATATAAAAATCGAATTTTTTACCTCGCTATTCAATATATAAAAATCCATTTTTCTATCGAAGTTCAATATATAAAAATTCTATTTTTCTATCGAAGTTCAATATATAAAAATTCTATTTTTCTATCGAAGTTCAATATATAAAAATTCTATTTTTCTATCGAAGTTCAATATATAATAATTCTATTTTTCTATCGAAGTTCAATATATAAAAATTCTATTTTTCTATCGAAGTTCAATATATAAAAATTCTATTTTTACATCGTTATTCTATATATAAAGATCTCGCCTTTTCAACTATAAAGATTTCATCTTTATAAAAATCAGCATTTTATTTCGACGTATAGAAAATAAAAATCAGATTTTTATTTTGCTACATACACAAAGATGATATTTTTATATTCTCTATACCATAAAGATTATATTTTTAATACTTTAAAAATATAAAAATCATATTTTTAATATTTCTATATAGTAAAGATTATATTTTTAATACTTTAAAAATATAAAAATCATATTTTTACTTCTTCTACTCAATAAAAATCCCGTCTTTCCTATTTTAAAGATATGATCTTTATTTTAGCAAGTTCAAATCTTTTTCTTTTAAAAGATTAAAACCTTTTTCTATTTTCTTTAAAAATCAGTTTTTAAAATTCTTTTCAAAAAATTCTGTTTTTACATTCTAAAAAAAAACAGTTTTTAAATCTTAAACAAATCAGTTTTTTTTATAACTTAAAAAAAATCAAATTCAGTTTTTTTATATAAAATCAAATTCAGTTTTTTTTTATATAAAATCAAATTCAGTTTTTTTTATATAAAATCAAATTCAGTTTTTTTTATATAAAATCAAAAAAAAAATAAAAAAAAAAGAAAGACTTACAGAGGGGGAGGAGGACTTGCGGCAGAAGGAGGGAAGAAGGTGGAGGATGGCGGCGCTTGGGGTGCTCGGCGGTGGAGGAAAAGGGGGGGGCGACGCTCGCGTTCTTCGATGCGGGGGGGGGGGGGGGTAGTTGCGCGTCGAGGGGGAAGAGGAGGAAGATGAGGAGGGGACGCGTGCGGCGGCTCCCTGGCGCTTCTCTCTCTCTCTTTTTTTTTTTTATCTGGATCGAAATGAAAATGAGAAGGGGGGGGGGGGCAGAAGTTATAGAAGGAGAAGGTTTTTTTTATTTATTTTATTTTAATTATTTAATTCCTTTTAAAGTTGACTTTTCGTTTGAACGCGAAATCAAGCCCACCGACTGTCGCCCCTAGCGTTTCACCCCCATTCCGAACACAATGGGATATGTATCGTAGGTTGATTCGACTGTTTGAATCAGTTTCCGTTAATATTTACATTTAAATTACTATATTGAATTTTAAACGTACATTTAAAATTACCGGGGTCACATACTAACTAGAAAAATTCCAGAAAAATATTTTCTAGCTTCGTACTGACGATACGGTCCTAACAAAACTAGTTTCGTCAAATTCTGAGACCGTTTGAGAAATGGCCAATTTCCAGTCGATTAAAATCCACTGAAAATGGTCAAACGCATTTTCCTTTGCCACGCTCACATATTGATTCGAAAAATTATGAAATTTGGAATCTAGCAATAACTTAACATCCCGGACCCAACAAAACTGGTTTCGTCGAATTCCGAGGTCATTTGCAAAATGTCCATTTTTAAGGGCCTTATATATAAAAATATATATAAATTCCACAGCGACTATTTCTAATTTTAAACTGGACATATCTTATCATTCCTAAGATGAAATCTCAATTTGTTAACTTCGTTACAAAGATATATTTATACAGATTCAAATATTTCTTGTTTCGTTCAATTCTGACTTATATTGAATTCTGTATATTCATTTGAAATTAGAAATCGAATTTTCGAACTACCGCGCCATTTTCTATTCCTTTTATAATTATATATAATTATTATATATTCTAACGACGACGTATATAATATATACGTTCGAATTATATTCAAAATAAATTTCACGTCGATATTATTTAAAATAATTCATTTTAAATAATCAAAATTCGCTAAAATTGCCAAAATAAAAATTTTAAACTGGCCCAGATTTTCCGGGTTGTTACAATCTCCCCCACTTAAAACTTTTCGTCCCCGAAAAGGAACAAAGTCGAAAGTGGTTTGATAATTCAACTCTACGCTCGTCCTGGCTTCCATTCTCTAACTCTTTAGTTTCTGAGAATTTTCAAAATTTCAAAAATTTGGCTAACACCCTAAATTTTCGAAAAATTTCGCCATAACCTCCCCTGCACCGGGAGCATCGGGGAATTTCAAATAGCTTCCCCGGTCCTTCAGATCTCAAAAAGAAAAAGAAAAAGCCAAGCGGCTAGCCAATAGGCTCACAAAATCATCATCACCCAAACAAAACAGGAAATTATGTAGTAAACATGTACCTATTTGTCGGGCAAACAAATTTTATTCTCTGCTCTAGCCTCCTTGCTATGACCTGTTCAAAGATATATATGCATATGCAAGCAAATGCGACCAAATTTCAATACAAGTCAATATTTGATTCGGTTAGGCATAATGGTTCAAAATTATCAAACAATTAAACAAACAACACAAACATCAATCAATTAGTGGATTAACGTTTCAAATTCATAATTTTGATACATATACAAAAATCATGTTTTTGATGCCAAATCATAACAATGCATTCTAGCTATATTAGTTTTGGTTCTCACACCAGTCTAATGGAAATATATAGATATCACACCTTCGTAACACGAACATAAATATTGATGATGCGATCGCTATCATCAATATCATCTCCGGGCGTCTAGAATGTGATTCTATATCTATCCAGTATATTAAAACTTCGACTATACGTTCATGACGCGTATACGCGAAATCTACATATACTCGATTGTCTATATTCAATATAAATAATCAAATACGAATAATTGATTTAAATTTTCAAAACAAAATTTGTTTTCATTTGAAAAATATACTCTTCACACTCGTTCTAGGATACTACTGATCCTATCTCTAACGAGTCATTCTAATTGGATATTACTAACCCAATATCTGATGAATTCTTTCGTATGGTTCTAATGTGTCTTGTTCTCTGCTTTGTAAACCAAAGCTCTGATACCAACTGTCACGGCAAGGAATTTCGCTCGGTCCGAACCAGTCGCTAAACCGATCCAGGCCGTTCGAAACGCCCTATCGTTTGAGAACACGACAAATCAGAAAACATACAGAAGAACATTTCATTGTATATTACAACAATGCATCAGATTACAAGAATATACAGAGTATAAATGAATATTACACAGAAATAACAGAGATTTAAATTACATTTAAATACATAGCAGCGGAAAATAATACAATACACAACTAGAATGAGATATACGGATACAAAGCTTTCCGGATATCGTTCCAGCTGTAAACCAGGATCCTGTGAATATAAATCTGCAAAACCAAAACTACTAGCTGCCCGTGTCAAAATAAGGGCACCCAGAGTTTAGGTTAAAACAATAAACTCCAGGTCAGTCATGGGACTGGTGTGAGAACTAAAACAGTTATTAATCTTTATTTTAAATCATTAGGTAAATCAAGGGACCACGCCGTATAACACGGAACGGGTTTCCTCCCAAGAATACCAGTGCATAAAACAAACAGCGCAATGCTAAATAAAGAAAAAATGAAGCTGTTATAAGACCCAGGTCCTATCACACAATGCAACGCAAGCCGGGGGATAGGGTTTTCCCTTATAACAGCCAAAGAATGCTTGATACGTTTAAAACAAATCATTTGATACTATAATAAGTGCATAGTGTATAAAACAACTTCAAATCATAAGTATCAATCATAGGTGGCATAAGCGCCCCATCCCACTATGTCGCCATATATAGGATTACAACTAAAACCGCAAATGTCACGTATTTGGAAATTGGATTTCCATCTATGAACCGAGGCAAAAGATAGTCCTCAACCGATTCGAGACGCTCTAGCCCGTGTCTCAGGATCAGAGCTCGAGTGACCCTTGGATCGTCAGGGCCGGTCCACCGATGTGGATTAAAATGCCTGAACACTGCGTTTCCCCACCCTTTGGGGTGTCAATGAGCCAACAAATGACTCCATCGGTTCGAGAACGACCGATCAATCCGAGGCGCCTCGCAACAGCAACAACCACATAAGTCAAACTCGTCAGGGCGTGTAAAACCACTGACGCCACTTCTAACTAGAAAAAAACGCATGCCCTCCCTGAGGTCCGTCTCCCGTTTTTGATTCATACCGGGTGTGAAACTCGCGAATCAAACGTTACACAAAGCTACGCCACAAAGGCCGTGCTTTGATCATCAACCACAAGACTTTGCTTTTCAACAGAAGCCTTGATCATTTGCATCTTAGCATGCCACACAGGCAAGCCATCCTATGCAACCGATATCAGTCACACAGAATGAAATCCGATGTCAGACACACAGTCCATTTACAAGTCCGTTCTGGGTCTGAACGAAACCAGAGGCACCTAGTACCCCGCATATCCATCGATCTCCAAGCACGTCTGGACGATCACTAACTGTTTCCATCTTCTTGGGTGTACAGCCCAATCAAGATCATCAGTTATCACCCAAACGACGTGAAGACCTCCGGTCTTCGACCATCGTCTTCATCTTCGACTTATCGTCGTATCAGTTATTCAGAATGGGATAAACCCGGTCTTTCCGAATAACTCGCGTATATATTATAAAAGTGTTACACAAACACAACATACGCCTCATTTCAACTCATTAGTCATTAACCGTAAATTAATCAAGAGAATAATTCCCCAAATATTAACCCCGAAGGCCGAAACCAACATCAGATCAATATCCAGAAAACCATTCTACTTAGCTAACCGACGGTTAGTTTCTAAATTTCACGTTCAAATCTAATTAAAGATTTAACTATCGCCTGGAGCAAAACTGGTGATACTCCATTCTCGATCTTTTCAATCTAATTAAAGATTCATTAAAACTCCACTTAGTTTTAATATGTGACTGGGTTAAAGAATCAGTGTCATTTAAAACACGGTTCACGATAAACCCAAAGTCACATCCCATTAATTATCAGGTTAAAGAACAAGTGTTATTTAAAACACTGTTCACGATAAACCCAAAAATCAATATCCATTCAATTCCAATTAAATATTATTTAATTGGTACACTTCATTAAATCTAAATAAAAAGATTTAATCTTTTCTCAACTGGGTTCAAGAACAGTGTTAGTAAAGACACCATTCACGACAAACCCAAATCACATTTATTAATTATCGGGTTAAAGAACAAGTGTTATTTAAAACACTGTTCACGATAAACCCAAAAATCAATATCCATTCAATTCCAATTAAATATTATTTAATTGGTACACTTCATTAAATCTAAATAAAAAGATTTAATCATTTCTCAACTGGGTTCAAGAACAGTGTTAGTGAAGACACCATTCACGACAAACCCAAATCACATTTATTAATTATCGGGTTAAAGAACAAGTGTTATTTAAAACACTGTTCACGATAAACCCAAAAATCAATATCCATTCAATTCCAATTAAATATTATTTAATTGGTACACTTCATTAAATCTAAATAAAAAGATTTAATCATTTCTTAACTGGGTTCAAGAACAGTGTTAGTGAAGACACCATTCACGACAAACCCAAATCACATTTATTAATTATCGGGTTAAAGAACAAGTGTTATTTAAAACACTGTTCACGATAAACCCAAAAATCAATATCCATTCAATTTCAATTAAATATTATTTAATTGGTACACTTCATTAAATCTAAATAAAAAGATTTAATCATTTCTCAACTGGGTTCAAGAACAGTGTTAGTGAAGACACCATTCACGACAAACCCAAATCACATTCGATATTCAATACAAGGCTCTGAATAGAAAATATATCGGCTTATATTCAATATCAAATTCTACGACTAACAAATGTCGTATTGGAAATAACGATATAAATATATATATCTTTCAAATTTCCATAACAACACCTGTATAATCACGAATTCCAACATCGAAATATTCCGAAGACAATTTCGATTCAAATCCACTCCAATGCAATCATTGGAAATTTTGGTTATTTTTAAAACCCTTTTTAAATTCAATTTATTTATTTAAAAATAAATAGAATTATATTTCTAGTTCAAAACTAGTTCATTTCGATAAAAATCCATTTTTATCTTTTCAAATATGGAGTTTTTCATCCCAATTCTTTCTAAATCATTTCTTATGATTTTACACAAATTATTGCTATTTTTAATAATTTTATCAAGGCCCGTACAGTCGATTTCCATCAACGGCCATCGAACTGCACTTACAGCGACCTTTTTCGAATTTGATTTGGACATAATTCCAAATCCAACCGTTAGATTTCAAATTTCTAATATTCGTTAGAAAGCTCTTTTCGATACGAACCCAACGGTTCCGGTTTTAGGAGAATCCGACGGTCGGATCTCCCGTAATGTCCGTTTGAAATAAATGGTCGAAATTCGCGAACTGCCGCGGCGCGTTCTATTCAGGCCATTATATTATATATAATATATATTTCGTCGATTTCTATTTAAAACGAATTATATAAATAGTTTTAAAATCGTTTCAAAACCTATTTCAACTTCCATTTCAATTCAAAGCAAAATTGAATTCTTCTTTATAAATTCGTTTCAAAATTCATTTCTATTCAATTCAAATTTCAATTCAATTTGAATTCATTTCAATTCAATTTGAATTCATTTCAATTCGCTTTCAATTCAATTTGAATTCGTTTTCAATTCAATTCGTTTCGAAATCGTTTTCAATTCAATTCATTTCGAAATCGTTTTTAATTCAATTCATTTCGAAATCGTTTTCAATTCAATTCATTTCGAAATCGTTTTCAAATCGATATAAATATCGTTCACGTCAAAATGGCGTCAATCTAATCAACACGGCTTCATATATTCCTTTATTTTCAAATATTCTATTTCAAATATTTCTTTTCCCAAAATAGTTGTTATTATCAAAATATTTCGTTCAACACATGACCAATCTCAATGAATGAGTACTGTCAACACATGAACCTTTATTTTATAATATTCTTTATTTTTCAAATTGGAATGAGGCCCAATCAATTACCATATAAAGTTAATTATATGGATTTTCATACATCACATGTATATAATAGCATGGAAAAATAATCAACCATCAACCAAAGTGCACTACACTGTATAAGCATCAAATATAGATATCCAACGCTTAAAACAGCCTGTCAATCAACCGATCGACATATTCAATCAATCAGGATGAGTGAACTTCAAATTTCATCCCAACACCCGTGTGGGGTTTCAAACAATCAAACGCATATTTTTATTCGTGCAGTTGGGCGATGTGTAAAATTTATCGTCCCAATCAATGTCATTCAAATAGGTGTACATAAACAAACCGTCCGGTTTATAAATGAATATTTTATTTTATTCACTTCACGTAAAAAAATATATATTTTTAACGACAAAACATTTTATTTCAACATATGAATTTCTATTCAATTCATTTCTTTAAATAAAATGATATTTTTATTTTTCTAACATATTTTAGAAAATTTCGGCGGCATAACGGCACGATACTAGAAACGGGACGAGGCCTAGCCTTATCCCCGGTCTAGTGAAGGCCCACGCCATTCACACATCAATCATATCAATTTTATTATGCAAACCACAAAATTTGGAGTAAGAGTCTAACCTAGCCTTACTCCTTCGCCTTATAACGGCGCACGTCTAATCCTAACCAATTTATCGATTCGATTTTTCACACCACAAACCACATTCAAACCAATATCGCAATCAATCACCAAACAGCCAAACAAACAAGTCCATGGTCTGTGGACGGGTGTCGGGTGCTTCTAATAAGCACCGTCTGCATCCTAGTATATATATATATATATAACTAGAAAAATTAAATTGAAAGGTGAGAAATTCTCACATATAGCTATCCTAGCTCCATGGCACTTCTTTGATAGAAATCTTCATTGTTTTCGCATCTTCGCCAGCTTCGTCGTCCGTAGCCACTATATATATAAAAATCGAATTTTTTACCTCGCTATTCAATATATAAAAATCCATTTTTCTATCGAAGTTCAATATATAAAAATTCTATTTTTCTATCGAAGTTCAATATATAAAAATTCTATTTTTCTATCGAAGTTCAATATATAAAAATTCTATTTTTCTATCGAAGTTCAATATATAAAAATTCTATTTTTACATCGTTATTCTATATATAAAGATCTCGCCTTTTCAACTATAAAGATTTCATCTTTATAAAAATCAGCATTTTATTTCGACGTATAGAAAATAAAAATCAGATTTTTATTTTGCTACATACACAAAGATGATATTTTTATATTCTCTATACCATAAAGATTATATTTTTAATACTTTAAAAATATAAAAATCATATTTTTAATATTTCTATATAGTAAAGATTATATTTTTAATACTTTAAAAATATAAAAATCATATTTTTACTTCTTCTACTCAATAAAAATCCCGTCTTTCCTATTTTAAAGATATGATCTTTATTTTAGCAAGTTCAAATCTTTTTCTTTTAAAAGATTAAAACCTTTTTCTATTTTCTTTAAAAATCAGTTTTTAAAATTCTTTTCAAAAAATTCTGTTTTTACATTCTAAAAAAAAACAGTTTTTAAATCTTAAACAAATCAGTTTTTTTTATAACTTAAAAAAAAATCAAATTCAGTTTTTTTATATAAAATCAAATTCAGTTTTTTTTTATATAAAATCAAATTCAGTTTTTTTTTATATAAAATCAAATTCAGTTTTTTTTATATAAAATCAAAAATAAAATAAATAAAATTAAAAAAAAAGAAAGACTTACAGAGGGGGAGGAGGACTTGCGGCAGAAGGAGGGAAGAAGGTGGAGGATGGCGGCGCTTGGGGTGCTCGGCGGTGGAGGAAAAGGGGGGGGCGACGCTCGCGTTCTTCGATGCGGGGGGGGGGGGGGGGGGGGGGTAGTTGCGCGTCGAGGGGGAAGAGGAGGAAGATGAGGAGGGGACGCGTGCGGCGGCTCCCTGGCGCGGCGGCTCCCTGACGCTTCTCTCTCTCTTTTTTTTTTTTTTTTTTTTATCTGGATCGAAATGAAAATGAGAAGGGGGGGGGGCAGAAGTTATAGAAGGAGAAGGTTTTTATTTTATTTTATTTTAATTATTTAATTCCTTTTAAAGTTGACTTTTCGTTTGAACGCGAAATCAAGCCCACCGACTGTCGCCCCTAGCGTTTCACCCCCATTCCGAACACAATGGGATATGTATCGTAGGTTGATTCGACTGTTTGAATCAGTTTCCGTTAATATTTACATTTAAATTACTATATTGAATTTTAAACGTACATTTAAAATTACCGGGGTCACATACTAACTAGAAAAATTCCAGAAAAATATTTTCTAGCTTCGTACTGACGATACGGTCCTAACAAAACTAGTTTCATCAAATTCTGAGACCGTTTGAGAAATGGCCAATTTCCAGTCGATTAAAATCCACTGAAAATGGTCAAACGCATTTTCCTTTGCCACGCTCACATATTGATTCGAAAAATTATGAAATTTGGAATCTAGCAATAACTTAACATCCCGGACCCAACAAAACTGGTTTCGTCGAATTCCGAGGTCATTTGCAAAATGTCCATTTTTAAGGGCCTTATATATAAAAATATATATAAATTCCACAGCGACTATTTCTAATTTTAAACTGGACATATCTTATCATTCCTAAGATGAAATCTCAATTTGTTAACTTCGTTACAAAGATATATTTATACAGATTCAAATATTTCTTGTTTCGTTCAATTCTGACTTATATTGAATTCTGTATATTCATTTGAAATTAGAAATCGAATTTTCGAACTACCGCGCCATTTTCTATTCCTTTTATAATTATATATAATTATTATATATTCTAACGACGACGTATATAATATATACGTTCGAATTATATTCAAAATAAATTTCACGTCGATATTATTTAAAATAATTCATTTTAAATAATCAAAATTCGCTAAAATTGCCAAAATAAAAATTTTAAACTGGCCCAGATTTTCCGGGTTGTTACATATACACATTTCATGCATATATGAACCATAATGATATGGCGTAGTACTCCACCATACTAAAATCCATTTGCACCATTGCGTTGCTCACCTCACACTCAACTCGCATGACCCCACCTCATCTTGCTCGACGCCATGAATCAATTTATGACTACATACCTATTTCGATCTGCTACAGGTCACATCCCATCCTAGTTGACTGAAATTTCCCTCACCACCTCCTCCGAATGCATCTTGCCACCGTGATCTCAATCACATCATCAAAACTACCCCTACCTCCTCTATCGCTCACTTGGCAAAACCCTAGCTCGGCTACTTCAAAATCAACTTCCAAAAAATACCATCACACCATATACTATGCATATAGATTTGAAGCACTTGAGTGTATGATTCCAATGAATCTAAAATCACTCCATTTCATCAAGTATTGAAATCGATTTAATTTGTTGAAGAAGTGAGATAATTGTAACACCACTCTCCAAAAGCTAATACACAGATCTTTTAGCACAGTGGTTAGTGCGTGGTGTTGCTTTTTGGTAGGCCAAGGATTCGAGTCCCGTACATTTGGTATCAGAGCCGTGTTAACCAAATACACAACTCAAGTGAATAATTTTTTATGATGGTTAGTAGAACATACTGATTTAAAATGTGTATAAACACCGAGTAATTGGTTGAATCTATTTATTTGTTTTAAGTAGCATAGAAAATAAAAGAGATCGAACTAACTTAATCATAACTATCCCTAAAGATTTGTAGTAAGCTAAGAAATATATTGAGTTATGAAATGAACAATTGAATAAATGACATGGGTGTATGTAATTGAATGGATGTTGCTTATTATGTTGTTTTGGGTGTTATGATTGTTGAAATGCATGAATATGAAATGTTGTGCCTGTATAATAACCTTGAAAAATGGCAATAAGTCTCAACTACAGGCAATCTTAATTCTTTTGTGATCACCTGCATGTTTGTTTAAATGATTGGTCGTGATGTTTGAGATAAAATACTTAGATGACATATATGCAAGTGGTTGTGAATATAGCATTATTACAATCCTTGAAAATATTATTGATGTATACAAAGAAAAACTTTGTTTTAAGTTGTGATATTGCCTAGCATATGCAAACTTTCATTTTGAAAACTTGATTGAATGTTGTGATATGTGTACTGGTTGCTGAATACACATAGATGAACAACTTGATCAATATGCATGCTAAGATATTAACTCCTATGTTTTTTGTGAATATATGATTATGGTTTGCTGATTAGATTTTCTTTACTTCTAAAAGTAGAATTGATACTTAGGGTGTAGTATGATTCAAATAAGTAATATATGGATATACTTATTTCTTAAAACAACAAGATAGTTTCCGGTTAATATATATACATATATTTGTGTTATTTGGCTTGCACATAAATTGAGTGTTGTATCTCTTTTGGAAGTGATATATATATAAGTTTTCATGGGGAATGAGATGTTAAAAGGAAGAGGGATGACATGTAAATTAATACGTGCACATGCCTTTCTCCTAGCACAACAAATTACAACATGGGGGGGGGGGGGGGGTGTGTGTATATATATATATATATATCAGTGACAAATGTGGCAATTGGCTTACGTAAGTGCTTATAAATTATATAAATAAACACAGTATGAAGGATACATTTATTATTGTATAAAGTGTTAAGTCATTAAGTTGGTAAAATTATTTATTTAGGCAAAGAACTAATGCATTTCGATTGTTAAAACCTAGGTTAAGGATGGAACATATACCTAAACGTTAGAATTAAAATGTGAAGTTTGTATTGATAAAGCTATGGTTGTTAGCTTTAAAGTTAGACTAAATTATTTGAGTATAGCTAAAGTACAAAAGAAATTTATATACACACCTAGTATATAGAATCAAGTTACTCACATGCTAGTAAAATTGAATATAGTTGCTTTAGAATTTCTTGTAGCGAACCTGTACTTAAAGGAATCTAAGAGTAGAAAAAGCATTTAGAAATTTTGATATGTACTTTCATAGGTGTTATTAGGATTTTAGCTATATATCTAAGAAAGTAAAAGAAAAAAATTATGCGCAAGCAGCTCCAGAAGCAAGAAAATGCCATTGGTACTTACTAAAACACTCGACATTTAAATAAGAACACACACATGTATATAAGAATTAAATCGATATATCTATAAATATCATATATGAAATAGCAAAATTAGCTAAGGGAACAAATAAAAACACCCAAACAATTTTTTCATCCAACCAAACACAATTACAAGTTTATACAATGTCAATATATCATATATACAATTTCAGTTAGTTCATTTCATTGGTATACAATTCACATTTCCAAATGTCAATATTTTAGTCTATTGTATCTTAATTTCTTCTAATATTCATTTAGTTTGCATTTACTCACTAACATCCGTTTATATTAATAATTATATAGATTTACATTCAATTCATTCTCATTAGCCTATTCTATTGGACTTCATTACTTAAATTTAAGTGGTAATAACTAAAGTTTATATAAAATTTAAGTTTACAAATGATTTCATCCTACATTCTAAAGTTAACGTCTATTTCATAGTTCCTCTTACTTATTCCGCTTAAGTTGTATTTTGTTTTATTTTCAATTTAACTCTAAATAAATTTAAATCAACGCCTATATCTTATTACTTAAGTTTTATTGACTTGTATAATATTCCATTACTTATTTATATTAACATTTTAAACTTCTAAAACATTTTGGTAAGTTTTATTTATGCCCTACAATGTAATAGAGTATCATGCAATTTAGCTATTTGTAACGACCTGAGTTTTCAAATCGGAAAAAAAATTATTTAACAATAAATTCCAAGAAATTAACAAGCATAAAATAAAACGATTAAATTTAGTTATTAGAATGAATATATTCATAGTTATTGAATTTAAAAAAAATATTTGTATGAAAAAGAATTTGAAAACAAATTTTTAATCAAACGTTATAAGTTCGTTCCGTATAATTCTGGTAATTTAAACTAAATAAATTTAAATGACCGTTAATTAAACTCAGTGCAATTAGATATAAAAATAGAATTTTTATAAAACGTTCAAATCACTGATAACCGTGTGCCGTTGTGTTCGTCTCGACTTCCTGATTCCAATGGTATATTTATACTGGTATTTTGGTGTCTATAAATACAAATGGGTAGACATGTATTTGCATGTAGGTGACCCTATAAAGTAGTGCAACATAAACAATAGGATTGAAATATACGTGACCTACAAAATGTTTACAGACAAAACAAAAATATCTCCACATTTTTCCTTCATTGCATTTAATGGGGTGTGATGGAGTACATCATTTGCATGCCACATTTTTTCTTTTTCCTTGCATTAAATGAGACATGATGCAAGGCGTTACTTCTTCTGCCAATGTGAATCACAATAATTCACCTACCACCCTACCACCGTTGTATACTTATAAGCTACCAAATCTCCATTTGCACTCTCTCTCCACTTTCATCGTTCTCTTCTGCATTCATTTTTCTTTCTTCTGGAAATTTGTCTCGAAAAAAAAACAAAGAAAATAATGAAAAATAAACCTGACAGCCGCATGAAGTAACAACCCAGCTACCCTCATTAATTGCTTGTGGCATCTCTCTTTCCTCCTTGTTTCACAGCCACCATCCCACAGAACCCATCTGCCCTTTCTCTTGCTTCCGCCCTCTCTCCAAATCAAGCTCCAATTGGTCCAGCGGCCGTACCAAGCTCCGACGGCCTTCATATCGAACTCCGGCAACCTCGACAACAACTGCGACAACTCCATCTTCGCTAACTTTCGTAGTCGTCCGTTATCTCGCCGTGTATCTCTCGAAACCAGAATGTGAGTCATTACTCATGTCTAAACTTCTCTAAGACCATAACCAACCATCCATTCTGTTCAGTTATTCTCTCTCTTGTTTTGGAACTGGTCCAACGAGCGGAGCAACCAGAAGAAGGAACCAGCCACGGGAGGGGGGGGGAGGGGGGTTACAACGGCAAAGAGTTAGCCATTATAAGGTTATAACGACAAAATCTTTGCCGTTGTAACATTATAACGTAAAACACTTTGCCGTTATAATGTTATAACGGTAAAGTGTTTGCCATTATAACCCAAACCACAAAAACCCTCAGCCGCCACCCCTCGTACTCTACCCATATTTTCAACCCGAAAACCCAACCTCATCCCCCATTTTTCACCAATTTTTTTCCACCAATTCACCAATCCGTCAGCTTTTAACCAAATTAATTACCGTATTTGAGATATTCGTTCGAAAATATGGCCAGATGACTAAAAAAATTTGCCAAAAAATTCATGCACGGCGACGATGGTGGCACCGGGGGAAGTGGCGCAGGCGGGAGTGGTGTAGGGGGTAGTGGTGAACAACCAGCGCTCGGAATAGAAGACTTGCTTGCAGCCGCCGAAAACATGGAAAATGAAGATGTAGGGGCGCACGAGGAAGGCGGCCATCGTGGATGTGGAGGGCGTAGAGGCGGACGAGCAGGCAGGGCGCGTAGGGTGTGGGATCGGTTTCCGCTAGACAGGCCGATCTCAATGGTTTTCTGGATATGAACCTCAGCGTCGCGAAGCTTTGTATTCCATCCAACTTTCGCATTCTTCCATAAGACGAAGTACACGTTAGCACGCAATCGAGTTTGGCTGTAAGTAATTTTAGTATTATTTAAATAGTATTCTTTGAATACTAGATATTTGATAAATAGTATAACATTTTGTTGAATCGTTGACAGTCGCGGTATATACGTTCACGTGGTTCGTTAGTGACCACACTTAGATATTATCATGCACACTTGGCAGATAAGGAGGGGGTCGCAGGACTTACATGCTCTTGGATTTCAATTTTTTCTAGGTAATATTAAAGACCTTTTAATGAAACAAGTGGATAATTTATTAGTCATATTTTATCTTATTGTGCGCTTTACAATTTTAGGAATAAACCATGTTTTAAATGCCGATGTCCAATTGTGTGCGGCCATTGCTCTACAGTGGTACAAAACCATCCACACATTTCACTTTCCTTGTGGTTTTAGGACTTACACCGCTTGATTTCTCCATGCTTACTGGTATTAGCATTGGAGTAGGTGCTTATCCCCCACTGCCTTATGACGATGGTCGATGGCGTGATCGTGCACTTGTTCATGATCTACTACCTCATTTTGATGTTTCTGCTGCGTCGTATCAGGCAGAAGGGGCTATTAGAGTGAGCGCCATCCGTGCGGCCATGGACAACATATTCGATCAGTACTCCGTTGATGACGACTTGGATCTTGCTCGATTATTTGTGTTATACCTTATGGGTAACCTTTTCTTTAGTTCTTCGAGCAGTAGTTTGCCGGTGGGGTTTCTTGAGGTCGCGATTGAGTTAAATGCCGATGGGGCGATTTTATATGATTGGGGCACACCTATCCTTGCACACCTATACAGATGTCTCGACATGTAGTGCACCATCTCTGATTCTCAAGTTTCTTTATTTGGATTATGGGAGTTGTTACAGTATTGGTACTTTGAGTACTCTAGGAACTTTCATTTTGTCACCCATACTGCAGACCCATCGACCATTTTCCCCCGTATATCCTTTTGGACTGCGGACAACCGGGGGTCCAGGGATAATGAGTCACGCCATGTGTATCCAGTTGCCCACGACCAGATCGAGTTGAGGATGTATAGGGATCAGATTATATGGCATCCATTTGAGCAAAGTACATCCATCGGTCTTGAGATCATACAGATTGCTAGGATGCTTGCCGGATGGAGATTTCCGCTTATATCTTATCCCGTGGTGGTAGGTGCTCATTGGTATCTTGGTGAGAGGTGATGTAGATAGTTGTATGACTTCGATGCTATTCCAGATGATCCACACCCACATACTTATCGGTGTATGATTTACCCAGCGGAGCAGCTAGATATAGCCAGGGCAGCAGTCTGGTGGACGGCCGAGAGCTTTGTTATTATTGGGGAGTGTTACCTTACCTTCTGGCGTAGATTTTTCACCGGGTCCTCCGACACGATTACACATGCAGCATCGATTGATTTAGTAGGGCCATCTGCTATACGACATGGCATACGTCTACCTGTTGTCGAGGATATTACCCAGCCCAGCTAGAGTTTTCGTGCAGCTGATCACGTGGAGGCCGCCAGTCATTTTGGATGGACCATGGAAGTGCCCACCATTGGACCAGATCGTTACGTTGACGTGTTTCATCCTCCGGCCCATCACGATTACCCGGATCCTACACAGATATCATATCATGATCTGTATGATATGCAGATGGGGATTAGGCATACGTGCTATCTAGAGCATAGGCGTAGCCTAGATTACTATAATGGTGAGCTACGTCGTGTTGCAGAGGAGGCACGACAGCATCAGGCGCATTTAGAGGCCCAGCTTGAGGCAGAGCGCAAGAGATTTCAGGACTTGCAGATGTATTACCACCATAGGTCTAGTGCTGGGTCCAGTCAGCCTCCAGATGTTGGTGATGATGAGAGACGTCATCAGCACCGCACACGTATACGTACACATCCACCTTCAGATGACTCGGACGTGTGACTTACTACCACTTTCATGTATTTTCGCAGTTGTTAGTTGTATGTACTTTTTATGTATTACGTTTTCCTAGTTGTTAGTTGTATGTCTCCGTTCGTACTCATCAAACATCCTTCCCATTTGTTCATCACTAATTTCTGAATCATCCATGTAACCTACGCAATAGTAGAATAAGTAGACTTACCAGAAGTACAAAGTTTGTTGATAAAAACTTTACCTTTTAAAAAACAAGGAAATAAATTTTCTCGCTTGAGCCCTAAACGGTGCTGCTTGAAGCTATAAAAGGTATGAGATGGATTATCAAATATGCAGTACTTATAAGGGTAAAGCACGACCAACAGTTACAATTCAATAGTGTAGAATAATCATTACAGAGTTCTCGTGATATTATGTTAGATTTTGTACAGTGACCGTTCACATCATTGTAGTACGAATGATGGAGACGCGTCTTTACTTTTATCTCGTGTTGGCATGTACTATTTATCTCGTGATATTATGTTAGATTCCCTACAGTGATGTTATTGGAATCCCTGCTAAGAATGTTACAGAGTACTCATATTAAATTCAATGTGATATTGTAATATGTAATATTGTTGTATGGTGCATTAACCATTTCAATTCACGGAGGAATTAAGAAAAATGGGTCGTTCCCGGATGCCTTACATAACGTAGAAGCTTACTTGACATGACAATTATAATAACTACAACAACTGAGCAATTATAACAACTACAACAACGACAACTATAACAATAGAAAGAAATGCCAAACCATAATCATATAAACTACAACAGCTGAGCGCACAAGCATCAAATTCAAACACATACACCTACCACGGCCTAGGGAAAGGACCATCTCTGGTTTCGCCGGCAACAATCTTGCTCAAGCGTCTTATTACGGCTTGCGCTTCCAATGCATATTGACGTCCACGTTCGCACATGGGAGGGTCAATCCACTGCTTAAAGCAACAACAATCAATTTCATTAGGATAATTCTTGTGGTCGTTGTACGCTTGACAGCCGAAAAATTGACGACTGGCATTTGTTTCGGTCTCGTCAACAATTACGACCAATTCTTGTCCACAATGGCAAATAGGGTTGGATCCAATCGTCCGTAGTAGCTCAGAAACCTTCCCTTCAAGTACAATTTCTTTTCCAGCTTTTTGATAAACGGAAGGGGCATCGTCATTTGAATACGGCGAGTATCCGTATTTGTGAGATGGCTGAAATGATTGATGGAGTTGGACTGGACGTTGCCAGGCATATGACGACGAGTGCTGTCAGGACATGGGTTTCTTGCTTGCACTTTTTTCCCCAATTCGCTTGGGTGCAGAAGAAAACATTTTTTGGGTTGTACAAGTTGAAGTTGACAAGGTGGTGTGGTTGTATGGAAGAAGGAGGAGGTAGGTTGGTATATAAGGGAGGGATTGCGACCGTTTAAGTAGCCGTTGCAGCGCAACGGCTATAAAATATAACGGCAAACAATTTGCCGTTATATTTTATAATGGCAAACTCTTTTCCTAGAGTGTAGTCATGTCACTCTTTTTCTATATTCCGTGTAGTTTTGAAAAAGGGAAGTAATTTCCTTTATGCAGCGGTAACTAAATCTCCTCCTATATATATCAAATAGTGTTTCACTAATAACCCATCCATCTTCTTAGAGTGTAGTCATGCCAATTTCGTATCCATCTTCTTACAATTACACGGACCTTCTCTCTGGACCATCAAATCCTAATCCGTCCGCACCTAGAGAACCAACCGAGTGGTATATTGAAATGGAAGAGCGACACAATGACGAGGTGCGACAATTAGAACTTGAAGCAGGAATGCATGAAATGGAAATAAGACATCAGCAAGACAATCCAACACGACAATGTGACCGTAGGTCTAACCTTGTAATTCCTCGTGTTAGAGCCACGATTGAAGAAGGCGAGGTGAAATCCACAAATATTGTATGCTTTTGTGGCTTTGTAGGCCGCAATTAGTCGTCCGTCATGGAAACGACGTTGGACGACGATATTATACTTGTCCAGTACGTACCAACGGATGCGAGTTCGGATAGTGGATAAATGATCGCTTTCCCCGTCGAGCAATTACGTATGCTTTGGAACTAGAGGAAGAAATAAGAAAGTTGTGAAATCAAGTTAACGACCTAAGTAATTCAAATTATCGCCTGCAACGTGGAATAAATTAGGATTTAAATATTTTATGTTATGTATTATATGTACTGTATCGTTACGCGTCGTATAACTTGTATCGTATCACTTGTATCGTTATGCTTTATCATTATTATTGTAATTTTAATTTGATGTTGCTATGTTCTGCTGTTCTAGTTCCTGTATGTGTTTTTTGAAATGTATTAACGTTTTGTAACCATTTGTAGCGGGTGGACCAACTTAAGCGCATTGACTGGTCATGTCTTGCACAGTTCGCATAGTGCAGTCATCTTTTATGACACTGCGGAGTCATGCCACTCTATTTCGAGAGTTTTTGGAATGTAGTCCAGTCCTTAGTCCTTTGTCCTGTTTGGGTCATCCTCGATACACTTTATCAATCAAAAGCAGATTCCATACACTTTATCAATCAATCAAACACCTTCGTTCCCATTCTTAGAGCACATCCTTCTACTAGAACTCACTGAAGATGTCTTTGTGGTCATCATCTACAGATTCCGAGGAACAGGCGTACAAAGAAATGAGGCTACAAAAGCTTGAAGACGAATTCCAGTTCCTAAACCAAATGAGACCGCAAACTGGACCGCCGTACGAATAGGTGAACGTTCAACCTCCATATGAAACTCAAGTCCCACCCGTTCAAGTATCATATGAACAAGCGGTCACTCAGTCAACGCAGGAATCAGAGTTCTTTCGTGTACCATTGCACGAACAAGTAGTTGATTCCTATCCATTTCGTTGCTACTGTGGGTAGGCGGTTGAAGTTGTGGTTCGAGCATAGGGCAACAATATAGGTCGGTGCATTCAGCGATGCCCGACCTCTCTAAATGGTTGTAATTACACGGAATGGATAGACCAACCTTTGTGTCCTCGGGGAATAGCATATGCTAACGAACTCGAACGAGAAAATAGACGTGTTCGAAGTGATAATGAGCAGTTGCGATTGAACATCATGCGATGCCCGTAAGACTAAACGTAACATGCATTGTAATGAAGTTGCTAATTCCTACTCCATGGTTTGATAGAGCTAGTTCGCATGTACTATCGTCAGTTGTTGTGTCTTTATAAACTATTTTATCTTTGTGCTTATTGTTGTATCTCCTTATCATACTCTATTGTGACAAATCTTGGTCGTTAATATTATATTGGAAATATAATTGATTTTATATCGAGTTTATTATATAAAATGAAGTTTGAATATATATATATATATATAGTTTATAATATAATTAAAAACGAGCTCGAAACGCGGCGGTAGTTCATAATTTTCAATACGAACTTTAACTGAATATACCGGATCTGATATAGGTTAGAATTCTAAAAATTTACAAAATAATTTATTACATAGGAAATTCTCCATTATGTTCTCTATTACTTTCACATCACAACAACTGTCCGAATTGACTACTCAATGACGGAACCATTATTATCCCAACCATTATGTCGGAACCATTATTGCCAAACCATTCTTGCCTACATGTATTGCCAAACCATTTGACTACTCAATGACAGAGATATTATCCACACCATTATTGCAAACCATTCTTGCATACATGTATTGCCAACCATTATTGCCAACCTTTCACATCACAACAACTGCCCGTTTTGACTACTCAACGACAGAGATATTATGCCAACCATCCTTGATTATATATATCTGTCCTACGTCTACACTCAGGGAGAACAAAGAAACTAAATTTATAAAAAAGCAAGCAATGGATCCAAATCTATACCACCATTACTACGAATTCAATAATCAAACTGACGATTCCGAACTAGAAATGGAGGAAGAGACGGAGGAGGAGCTGGAACAGCACGCAATGGTTGGGTATTCCAATTATTTTGCTAAAGGCTCAATGAACAACCGTCGAGGTAGTATGCTTGGCCGGATTGACCGGCGGTATAAGAGAGACTACAAGGATGGACATGAAAGACTAATGAGGGATTACTTCATAGACAATCCAACCTACGATATAACTTTGTTCCGCCGTCGTTATCGTATGAGTCCGACAATTTTCTCAAAAATTTATCTTAAACTTCATCAGTCAAACCCATATTTCACTTATAGACTGAACGGAGCACAAGAAATCGGCCACTCGCCCCACATCAAAATTTCATCGGCATTGAGGATGTTAAGCTATGGAACATCTGGCGACCAAATGGATGAATATTTTAGAATTGCAGCATCAACAACAATAGAGTGTCTGAAAGAATTCTGTAAAACAGTTGTTGAACAATTCGGGCAGGAGTATCTATGGACGCCTGGACCAAACTATATAAGCAGGATACTACGTAGGGGAGAAGCTAGAGGATTTCCAGGTATGATTGGAAGTTTAGATTGCATGCATTGACCTTGGAAAAACTGCCCAACGGGATGGAAAAGAATGTTCACCGGACATAAAAAAGTGCCGTCAATGATCCTTGAAGCAGTATCAACAGACGATTTATGTGTTTGGCATGCTTTTTTTGGAGTCCCAGGTTCGTTGAATGATATAAATGTTTTAAAACAATCATATCTTTTCACAGAACTTGCTAACGGACTGTCAACAGATGTTTCATATAAAGTTGGTAATATCGAACACAAAACTGGTACTACCTAGTGGATGGAATATACCCAAAGTAGAGAACTTTGATGCAAGGATACAGAGTACCATCAAATGATAAAGAAAGGTATTTCACTAAAAAAGTAGCTAGCTACAGAAAGGACATCGAACGTACGTTTGGTGTTTTACAAGCCCAATTTCATATTTTACAAAATCCTACTCGTTTCCATGATGCAAGAGTGCTGCCAGAAATCATGTATGCTTGTATAATAATACGTAACATGATTGTGGAGTCTGAAAGAGGCGGATATGAGAATCAAAAGTCTAATATCCTGACATGTTTACGGGATCAAATGCAAAACCCCATAAAGATGTAAACTCAATGGAAGAATATGTTGATATGGTTCAATACATTGAAGATCAAGATGCGCACTTCCAATTGCGTGACCAGTTGGTGGTACATTTGTGGGCGCATAAAGGAAGGAATAGTCGGAATTAGTAGTTGGTACTAGAACAATGTATCAGAGTACTATCTATCAGTGTGTAGTTGGGTCAATAAATCTGGTTTCCAATCATATTGTAGATTATATCATTATTTCAACAAATGGTACATAAATACTAAAAACAGGTCACAATCATATTACAACTCAACCCAACATATACAGCTAGTACATAAACAACAACTACTATATAAATACTACAAACATGTCACAATCATATTACAACTCAACCCAACATATATAGCTAGTACATAAACACCCACCAGTACATAAATACTACAAACAGTTCACAATCATATTACAACTTAACCCAACATACATAGCTAGTCCATATACGAGCCTTTACCACTTCCGCTTCCTTTGTTTTTTTTGTACTCTCCAATCTGCTCAGTTACTAGTTCTTGCTGTAGAGGAGAAAGCTTGCTAAAATCACATGTAATCATTTTAATATAATTCTTCTCTCGTATCATAGCTTTCGTCTCCTCCAGCTTCTCTCGTACCATTGCTTTCTTCTCCTCCTGCTTCTCTCGTACCGTTGCTTTCTTCTCCTCCTGCTTTTCTTGTAGCATGGTTTTCTTCTCCTCTTGCTTTTCTCGTACCATGGCTTGTTTCTCCGTATGTACATGTCTGCGGAGCTCTCGATCATCCCTAACTGCCTTTTGGAACTCTTCGTCGCTGCGGTTTCTTTGCACCGAAAATCGAGCTCTATGCTCTTTTGTCACCTTAGATGAATTCTCTATTGTTTCCATACATCTAGAAAACTCTGCACCGCATTACTCTAGCTGAATTGACTTGGCTCTGTCAACAGGTCGTCCGTCACTAGTTCCAAATAAAGGGTTTCTTTCTTGCGAACTCGGGTCACTTTCTGGACTAGAATCAGAGTAGTTCATCCTTCTAGCTTTGTTCTGTTGCTCAAACATGAAGTTGCTTGGCTTCTTCCACTTCGGCAAACTAGATAGAAGCTCAAAACAATCTTGAAATTTAAATGGATGACCATACTTTTGTTGGTAGGCCTTTCGTGACTCTTCAATCTGTAACACAAAGTGGAAATTGTACGAGCGTATGACATTTCTAACTAATCAATCATAGTATAGTAAGTTATTTTTCAAAGTAATCTACGGTACTTACAACGTCATAAGTTGCAGCACCGCTTTGCTGTCTGTTCTGCAAGCCTATCAGTATTGCCAGATAGTTCTGACATGCGGCATTCATAACTCTATAACCGCCTCTAAGTGATGCCCATGTTCTATTCCTCGCTTCCAACGAATTGTAAAACTCTGCTACTCTTTCCCAAAATTTCTGACCTTTCATATTATTCCCAACAATGCTGTGTTGTGAAATGCGTATCCACGATTTAGCAAGTGAAACGTACTGCTCGGAAGTAAACTTACATTGTTTTTTTCTTCCATCCCCTGCTATTCCTTCTCCTTCAGCATGATCATCCTCAATATCTTCTATTCCGGGATCCGGCTCCGATTCAACTTCGGTTTGGTGTCGTTTACTAAAAATGCCGTTTAAAGACTTCCACTTCGTCTTCTTTTGGTTATATTCGGGACTGACAGGTGCAACGTATTCTTCATTAAATTCTTCAGAATTTGTAACATTTGCATCCTCTTTTGCATCTTTCTCTGCCTCCTCCGTTGAAGTTTCAACATTTTCTTCGGTAGTAGGAGAGACATACCCGTACGAAAACTGTCTTTGCAGATTTTGCATAGCTTCACGGTCACGAACCTCGGTTTGTTGCGGAGTTAGGTGAGGTTGTTGACTTTGATCGGTCTGCATCATCATTGACATATACGACGAATGGTCGTCGTACACGCCTACCCCGGTCGGTCGTTGGTAAAACTGTGGCTGGGCGGTAGAATGGATAGGAGGAAAATTAGGAGGAGCGAGCGGTTGGTACGGTGGTCGGTATGGATAATTTGAATACGGCGAGTAGCCATATTCGTGAGATGGCTGCAACAATTGCTGTTGTTGGATTGACCGTTGCATGGCATACGATGACGAGTGCGGTTTGGACATGACTGTCTTGTTTGTGGGTTTTTTCCCGCTTCGCTTGGGTGCAGAAGAAGACATTTTGTTATTGAAGAAGTTGAAGTTGAGAAGGTGGAGTGGTTGTGTGGAAGAAGAAGGAGGTAGTTTGGTATATAGGGAGGAAGTGCACTAGCCGTTGGAGTGCAACGGCTAGGTAATATAACGGCAAAGTGTTTGCGTTATAAGCTTATAACGGTAAACTCTTTGCCGTTATAAGCTTATAACAGCAAAGAATTTGCCGTTATAAGCTTATAACGGCAAACACTTTGCCGTTATAAGCTTATAACGGCAAACACTTTGCCGTTATAAGCACCAACCCTTGTTCAGTCAACCAGCCATGAACGAGCTCAAAACTAGTCACAGACTAGCCATGGATGACTGAACAAGCCACACCTGGTTGCTTCGTGGCTTGTTTAGTAACTGAACAAGCCATTGTTGGTTGTGCTCTAATGTTTTATGCATGTGTATGTGTATTATGTATCTACATGTGTTAAAAATATGTTGTTTGTGGGCATGTATGTGTTACTGACATACTGTATGAGTTTGGAAATCAGTGCGTGAGTTTTGATATACAAGCCGGGGAAGAAGGCCACATCATTTTTAAGTTACTTTCGGACTGTTTTTTCCCTCTTTGGTGAAGAAAGATATTTTCTCTCTTTTCCTGGCAGATATAACCTACGCATGAACATGGCAAAAGAAAGGAGAACATTTTCATTTTTGTTTGAGAGACCTTGATATTCATTTTTTTAAGTAACATCATGCTCTATCTTTCTCTTCCACCCATTCTTTTCTCTCTTCCCACTTTCTATTATGTCTTCCCTTTTTCTTTTCTATTTCTTTCCTTCTCAACCTTTTGTTTTTTGCCATTTTTCCTTCTCAATATTTTTGTCTCTCGTGTACACCTTTGCACATATTACCATATGTATATGAATGAGCGTATAATTGTATATAATTGAGTTTTCCATGCATGGGTGGACACATTTTGTGTGGTGCGTGTGTATATGAAATATGTGGCTTTGGGTGTAAGTTTATGCGATGTTGTGTTATATATCATGAGTAAATTTTAACATACAGAGGGGACATAAGCAGCATGAATATATGTTTAAAAATTGGAAGAAGTTGAATGGCATAAGGAAGTATAAGCATGAATAGGCATGGTGTAACGACCCGGGGAAAAGAACGACAATCGGGTTCTCGACAACAATACATAAACTCGTATCACTTGCCAAAACCCAAGTATCGAACCCCCAGATTGTCATGAGAAAGAAGTTAGAAGGTGAGAATAGAAAGAAAGAAGTATTAGAATAGAAGAAAGAAGAAGAACACATCAGAATCTCACAGCGGAACAGATAAAATATAATATCAAATCTCTTTATACAAAGAACTATATAAAACATACCAATCATCAGAGTACACATACATCAGTCGCAGCGGAATAATAACTTTGAATAACTAGCGGTGAAGCCGCCTGCTTCCAGCTCCTGAAACTCCAAGCGAAACCTAACCTGGAACATACTCGGTCTGACCCGAGCACATTTGATTTAAAACAAAATACACCGGGTCAGTCTGGAATACTATCAGTGATAAATTCACATAACACACAACTTGTTTAACTTTGCAAAATCCTTTCGAAATCAAAAGATAATAGTAAGACCAGTCCACACATAAACACGGACGGTTTTTACCTTACTATAACCCAAAACATTTTTGAAATCATAGCTTGCTCTGATATTATCATAATGTCTAAATACAAGTAAATAATAATCTAGAGGAACGCTTGCATCTCACGCTCCCCATATATGGTATACAATCGAAAACCGTGGGCGCTTATTGGATATTGGATTCCAACTTGACAAGGTATGGGTCCACCTTCCGCACGTGTATCTCTAGAGGCGAATACACTGGGTTCAACAAGAACGTCTTGCAACCCGGCCCACACATGACCGACCACTCATTTCGCTTGAGTGTATCGAATGTATATCACCGACGGTTGGGATCAGCAACCGCCACCCGAATAGGGTCAGCATCGAATAGATAAAGAAGCAATAGGAATTTCTCTAGATAGGTGATCATACATCCTAATGGGAGCGACCCACATAGCCATGCTGCCTGCCCGATTTTTGTCATTTCCCGGTTGATGAGGCTTGAGGCTAGAACTTTATCTCTAGAACATCTGGTCATCATTCACTTTGAATGCCACATCGTCAGATCCGCCAGATCACACTTGATTGACGTCCACAAAAGTACTCTAGTTTATTTGGCTAGAGAATAACCATTTCTCCGCCATCATCTATGGTATGTTTGGAGAAATCAACTCATGTAATTACTTTGGAAATACTCTGTCAGACATCCGTCCATACAAGTCATCCAGGAACAGGATGAACCGAAGGTACTCTCCTACTGCAACTCATATAGGAATCACCCCATGGATCAGTAGCGAGAAGTCCTTGCAACCCGTGGATTTCAACCACGACAGAATCACAAATCAAAATAACTCTGGCTGCAGGCCAGAGAAATTCGACAAGTAGTCCTTCCGCTTATGAAGATCCACGGTCTTCACTTGCTCCGTCTTCAATCGACGTCTTCACGTATTTGATGGTCGGAATGGTTTTCGAATATAATTCAATCCCGGACTTTCCGAACCAACAATCGTATTGGTCTGGTTTGATAGTCGGTGTTTTAACTATCAAATAACAATAGTGTGAACAGAATGAGTTTTCTGATTCAGTATTTGGCACAACTCGACCTCTTTTAAAAATATATTTAACCAAATTCCCTTTTGACTAACTTTAACTGATTTACTTTGATTGATTAACTCTAACTTGACTAACTCGACTTATTTAACTCGACAAACTTGACTTGGTTACTTCTATTAACTAATACTCGACTTGACTCCATTCGCTCGATTCTAGATCGCAGCGATCACAATGGTTACGCCTGATTCCCTCAGGAAACATCCGACCGCCGTAGGCTATCTGCAGCCCTGCGAATTTCGCTAGCAGTCGTACGCAATGGAACTTTTTCCTAGATAACTTTGTTTGACTAACTCTAACTATATTCGATCAACTCTAATTAGATAACAAATGTTTAATATAAATTTTAAAGCACTTATTCTTATTTCCTTTGGAACCATCATTGCACTATTATTTAATTCCCAAAATCTTGCGTTAGAGTTCGATGTACCTCGTATAAGGTAAAACAATTTCAACAACTTCACTTACTTCAAACTAATACTGTTCCTCGATAATAGCGAGGCCAACCGAGTTGGGGTATTTTAGTTACCTCTCAGACCTTGGTCAGCCCGTTCTTATCTCGGCATAACATCAGTCTATCACTCAACCATTTTCCCAAATCTTATTTACCTTATCGATTTCAAATCGATCCCATAAATTGTTTCTTACATTTGAAATCTTCTTTTGAAGTCTTTTACTTAATTCCCTTATCTAAATTAATATCCATTAAAACGTCACTTTAACTTCAAATATTCTTCCACTTAAAACCTTTTGATTTATAATATAAATCCCTCGTCACATAAATTGATTCCATCTACTTGGACATTTTATAATAAACCTTTATCGCCTCTTTGGCTAAACCTCATCGTCATTTGATCACTGGTTAAATGAGTTCCATTTATCAAATTTTGTTGAAACTTGGATTTTACAAATCCCTTTAATAAATTCTTACCTGGCATTAAATTGAATTCACCACTTTAAATTATTTGAAATTTAAAGAATAACTTGCTTTAACATCTACTATATCAAAATATAGTTAACTTTAATCTTAACCCAAAATAGCATTATTATCATGTTTACGTGCTTACTCGATAATAATCCAGGTTATTATCAATAACCAATTCAACTATCTCTTTAGACTATAGTTAATCGAAGATTAACTAATATCCAACACTATTTGATAACTTTAATAAATATTTAACCAACATTTATTTCTTTTGACCATTCTACTTGCAAATGGTGGATTTACCAACCATACACATCAGTTAACTATTAACTGAAATTCCAATTGTCATTTCCCCTTTCTTAAATTAATTAATTAACTTAATTAATTTAAGTCACATTTTTATTTGTTTGGAAACAATTATTTCCCTTTTTACCCATTCGTGGAAAATTCTTGATTTCTGCTTCTCAACTGATGTAAACCATTTTACTAAATTTTCTTAATAACTTGATATAGTCTATTTAATTTAAATTTCCAATTTAAATACTCGTATACAATAATTAAATAACTTTAATTCGGTTATAAATAAATTATAACCTTGAAACCCCATCAATTTCTCTGACGGTAGAACAACGTTAAAACCCTGCGACTGGACCCTTACTGCCCATTTACTTAGTCAACACAAACAGTTGGTTTAACCACAACACGATGGGTATATATATTCAACCTATCAACATTTGAACCAATTTTGACGTCAGTCAATGTGAACAATTTATATATGTACACAACAACCAAAAATACAGTTTGTAACGACACGGATTTTGCCCGACCTTAATCGATCGCAAAATCGACCAAGACCGTTCAAAACTCGCATACGTTAACTTTGGGAATACAAAACATTAGAACAATAACAGCAGACTTTTATTACATTACAATAATATAACATCAGAGTACAGAATATGTCAGAGTACATTGAAATAAAATTACAGCGGAAGATAAACTACAAAAGATTTAATACATTAAATAAAATAAAGTAAACAGCGGAAGACTACTAAGCTCTGGACACAGCTTTAGGCTTCGATCCAGGATCCTGCTAAAAGAATAGATATCTGCAAAAAGCTACTCGACTGCCCGTGTGGAAAAGAGGGCACCCGAGTTTGCAAAGTGAAACAAACTACGAGTCAGTCATGGGACTGGTGTGAGAATTCTAAACTAACATAACTAATAAGACAAATCCAAGGACCACGCCACTTTCGCGGAACGGGTTTACTCCTATGGATTGTCGGTGCATAAACCAAAGTAAATCGAGAAATAACGCAATGTCTTTTTGGAAAAATGAAACCATTATAAGACCCAGGTCCCATCACACAATGCAACGCACACCAGAGGATAGGGTTTTACCTTATAATGGTCAAAAGATGCTTGATACGTATAAAACGGATTTGATATTATTATTAGTGTATATATGTTTTAATAAAAAGATTTGAATCATAAGTAGCAATCCTAGACGGCATGGTTACCATATAGCATGTCGCCAATACTAGTTATACAATTAAAACCGCAAGGGCGTATTGGAAATTTGGATTCCATCATGAGTCGAGGCTAGGGGCAAGATCCTCTCCGATTCGAGACACTCTAGCAAATGCCTCAGGATTCCCCGCAGTGAACCCTTGGAAGCGGTAGGGCCGGTCCCCGCCTATGGGCAGTGGATTGGTTATGCCTGAACACACGTTTCCCGGTCCCTTTGGACCTATAGTATGACCACCAACGGCCTATAAAAATAACGAGGCGCCTCAAAATCCATCATCCACATAAGTAAAATGTCAGGGCTGGCAGGTCGCTGACACCACTCTAGCTAGAAAGAAACGTGTGCACTCCCTACGGTCCATATCCCGTTTTTGACTCATACCGGGGTGTGAGGCTCGCGAAGTCACGATATACACAAAGCTATGCCTAAACAGACTATGCTTTGATCATCAACCACAAGGCCTGCTTTTCAACAAAAGCCTTGATCAATGCATCTTAGCATGTCACATTGTCAGTCCATACTATACCATTGATTTCTGCCAATATATAACCTCTAAGCTCATATGTCTCAGAGAAGGGTGTTAACCACCAAACAGATATGTATTAACAGAGATCAACGAATGTAGTATAAAGGACTACAACGTCAGACATACATTCCATTTATAAACTTATGCTCTGGGTCTGAGCGAAAGTCAAATCCGTACAAATCAACACTACGTCCGGATAACTACCATCTTAGCCCCGTCTTGGGAGCAAATCAATCAAGGACCTCAACGCTAGTTACCCATTCGATGTGAAGATCGTCGGTCTTCAATCGCCGTCTTCAACTCTTAGATTTAAAACGTCGTATAATCATTTGAAATGAGATTGAACTCGGTCTTCTCAAATGATTCTCGCATATATATATAATAATTTGAAAACATTTCCTATCGTTATTAATATTTGATAACGACCTATCGCTATTTTTATTTATATAAAAATTAGCTCGAATAAATTTAACGATGCTTCGGGTCAATGGGCGACCCTGGCGCTGTTTTCAACCAAATTTGACTTATGCATATCTAACCGTTGGATTTTGATGAAATTTATATCATGGGAAAGATTTTCCCAAAGCGGTCCTAACGGTTCCTGTTTTGGGAAAATCCGACGGTCGGATCTTTCGGTATAACCGTTTAAAGTTACGATTGCCGATACACGAACTGCCGTGCGCGTTCCGTTTAATTTATAATTTATATTTGTATATATATAAATATAAATCATTTGGCGATTTCAACTATTAACGTCTATTCTTTTATCGCATTTAAAATGACGATAAAAATATCACTTTTATTTTACTCTGTTTTTATTTACATTTAGAATGTAAATAAAATGTGCTTTTTAAATTCACTTTAATTCATGCTTTATTTACACCAAATATAAATAGATATTCTTTTCCTATCTTTGGTTTATTTACACTAAATGTAAATAAATAATCTTTTCTATCTTTTGATTTATTTACTCTAAATGTAAATAAATATTCTTTCTTACCATTTATTTATTTACCTAGATATAAATAAATGTTTTCATTTTCCTTTTCTTATTTCTTTACCCAAATGTAAATAAATGGTTTTTCTCCTTCTACTTTTTCTTATTTATTTACACTATTTGTAAATAAATGTTTTTACTTTTCTTTTATCTTACACTATTTGTAAATAAATGTTTTACTTTTACTTTTGCTATATTTATTTACATTAATTGTAAATAAATGTATCTAATTTCTTATTCATATTTATTTACGCTATTTGTAAATAAATGGTTTCCATTCCCCTGCCAATCCTATTTACATAGTAAATGTAAATAAATGTATTTCTTTAATTCTTTTCTAATATTTCTTTTTAACATAAAAAGAATATCTTATGTTAATTCTTTTCTAACATTTCTTTTTATTATTTACATAAGAAAACGTAAATAATTACCATTTACAAATTGGTTCTTTTTATTTACATAAGAAAAATGTAAATAAATACTTATTCACATAATTATTATTTTTATTCTTTTTATTTACATAGGAAAATGTAAATAAATTTTAATTCACATATTTGTTCTATATTTTCTATTTATTCTTAATTACATAAAATGTAATTTTATTTCTTATAATCATAATTACATAAAATGTAATTTTCTTTACAGTGTAAAATATATTCTTTTAATTACATATAAAAATGTAATTTATTTAATCTCTTATTTATCTAATGTAAATATATATGTTTTCCTTTGTCTACATTTTATTTATTTACACTAAATATTTTGAAGTAACTTACATATATAAAATGTAAATTTAGAAAATTAATATATATGCTTTAACCTCTCACATTGGATAGGTATTGTTGTGACTACTGGACAGCCGGGCGGGTCCGGGCAGATTTACATCACAACTCAATCCAACCTCGGGTTTAAGCATTCTTTTTCTTTATATTGAATAATGTAATTCTTTTTATTCCTACCTAATTACATTGAAAAATATAATTCTTAAATTCTTATCTTACTATTTCATTAATTCTATTTAAACAAAATGGGTATTTTGTTTCTCACATTTTCTATTTACCTAAATGTTTATTTTTACATAAAGCATATTTTTGTCCGCAAACTCTAATGCGACAAAAATAATAATTTAACTAATATATGTTATTGCATAAAGCATATTTTTTTCGCAAACTCTAATGCGACAAAAAAAAAACTACTGAACTATATATGTTATTGCATAAGTCATATTTTTTTGTTCGCCAACTCTAGTGCGACCAAAAATAGCAATTCAACTATGTTTGTTATTGCATAAAGTATATTTTGATGCATTGCAATTATACAACATGACGATGACTCTCATGTCGTCTCAACTAAATTAACACAACGGTGATTTTAGCGTCAAAACATTCACAATGACACACTGATGGTTTTGGTGTCACGACATACAAATTAACATGCTTATAGTTTTGGGGTGTCATAGCATACAAATTCACATGCTTATAGTTTTGGGGTGTCATAGCATACAAATTCACATTGATATTATGTTAACAAACGTGACATAAAAATGGGTATTTTGATTTTTTAACAAAGAAACATAAAGCTTGTGTCTTTTTGACTTTAACAAACATTAACATAAAATTTATGTTATTATTATTATTATTTTTTTTAACAAAAAATAACATAAAGTTTATGTCTTTTTAATTTTAACAAAATAGCATAAAAGTTTTGTCTTTAAACTTTAACAAAAATTGAGCATAAAAAGTTTGTCTTTTTATTCTTAACAAAATAACATAAAAAGTTTGGCTTTTTATTCTTAACAAAATAACATAAAAAGTTTGGCTTTTATTTTTAACAAAAGACATAAAAGTTATTCTTAACAAAAGACATAAAAGTTATCCTTTTATTTTAACAACAAAATTAGGTAAAATGTCTTTTTGTTTCAACAACAAAAATGGTGACAAAAATGGTTCTTTTTGTTTAATCAACAAAATAGTGACAAAATGATTCTTTTTGTTTAATCAACAAAATAGTGACAAAATGATTCTTTTAACTTTAACGACAAAAGTAGCGTCAAATTTGTTCTTTTAACTTTGTTAACAAACAACATAAAAATTTGTTCTTTTTATTTTTAACAAACAAATTATATTAAAATTGGTCTTTTCTTCAAACAAATTGTGTTAAAAAATTTTGTCAAAAATATAACATTAAAAATTGTCCTTTATTTTATTAACAAGTTTTTATGTTGAAAACTTTGTTATTTAATTCTATGGTGAATCCAAGATTCAAATTTACATAAAAAATAATAATAATATATATAAAGGTCTAAATCCCCTTTTTGCTTTTGAAAGAAATGAAAATAAAAAGAAGATAATAAAGATGAGAGTCTCATCATGATTACACCCAAAATAACATATCTGAACAACACACATATCTCATGGCATCATCACATACAATAATCACATACTCATCGCATACAAATATCATCATGACGCAGATCAAGAACCATACTATACAAATCAGAATTTCGCGATTTACATTAATATATAATTATTTAAATTAGATCAGAGTTCTCACTTGCGTTTGTAGATTTTGTCCAAATTTCAAGTAGTCCAGAATCAGTTCCAAATTGTCCTAAAGCGTAGTACTCCGAATCACGATTCCACAGCTTCTGAAATCACCGAATTCCGAGCTAGGACGAAAGAGATATGATTGATTTAAGTTAGAGAGTGATTTATTTTAATTAATTAAATAAATTTAAGTAAAATACCCTCTTCTCTTTGTTCTGAATTTCGGCCGTGAGTATTTGCAATTGTTCAGAACTTTGGCGCGACCTTGTGGTCGGGGCGAGGCCTACGGGCGATTATATGGGTGGTGATTGGTATCAATGGAAAGAGGAGAGAAGGCTCTTCAAGGTGATGTGTGTGGTGGGTGCTAATTCGAGGAGAGGAGAGGGGAAAATGGAGGAGAAAGAATCGGCAGACAAATGAGGGTGGCGGCTGTGACTTAAGGACGATGAACAGTGTAATTTGTCTTTAGGGTTTGCTTATTTTATATTAAATAAATGTGTAATTTTACGTTTAAGTCTAATTCTTTCTAATTCATCTTTAACAAAATTCTGAACGTTACTATCAATATCCAAATTAAAAATAGGGAAAGAAAGTATTAGGATATGAACAAAAATTAAGCATGTATTTAGGCAATCAATTTCAAAGGTTTAATTAATAAAGAAAACATTCCTTCTTTTTTTTTGTATTCATCACTAATTAACATAAATAAATTATAGAAATAAAGTGCATATTTTGTAGGTCTAGAATTCAACTTTCCACAATTTAAATTGAGCTATTATTTGTTTATTTATTTGTTTATGCACAGGAAACATTAATATCATTGCCATCTTTAATACGCAGGTTTTGAACATTGCCATCTTTCATTTTACATATATATATATGTATATATATGTGTATGTATATATCATGAAACGCACAGCAGCATAAAGGGAAGAAAAAATAATAATAGTAATATATTATGAAAAAAAATTCTTTTAACACGAACATACATGCATGCATAAATTTCTATTTATCTGTTGCCTCACTATCCATTTGTTTGGTCTCACACCTATATAAAAAATATGTTACATACGTGCGTGGCAATATGACAATAAATTTTGTGTATTAATTGCAACTTATTTCCAATTTATCACCAATGAATTAAATAGCAACTAATTTTCTACACTAGACAATTAATCTATTGCAATCCTTATTTTAAAATTAGTTAACATTCAATGTATTCATAATTAATGTTATCATTTGTCTTACAATTTATACAAAATAAATTCCCAAATATATATATTTCAACACAATGTAAAATACACATTAATTCATATATATGTATATCCTATGCATTGATTATTCTGCTTCTCATTTAATTAAAATATCTTTGTAAAAATTTACAAAATTTGTTAATAACAAAATGTCAGTTACTGTCTAATAGCTTAACCACTACTTTACGTAATAAAATTTGTTAACTCGTTGAAATTAAATGTGAATTTCAAATCATTAGTATATACGTATATATTTCTCAATTTCATTGTTGGTTGTTGCTATAGTTTATTTATCTAGAATATATATGTTATTTGAAAGCAAACATTCAACAGAAGTCAATAAATTTCATTAATAAAATCATATTTATTTTTAGTAACTATTTTAAATTCAATAATACAATTTATTTCTTCAATTATCTTTATTGCAAATTATTTCCTCTTTATTTCAATACATTAAAATTAAGTTTTGCAATTTATGACTAGTTACAACTTCTAGTTAAATATTATATGTCTATTGTTGTAAACAAATAAATAAATGGATTCAATACAAGTTAATTATACTAACTTAATAAGTTCCAATTGACCACGTAAAATCTTACATAATATTTGGTTCAATTCTTCTTTTTTTTTTTCAAACAAATAACCAAATCATGACTGTCTTTACAGTAAATGCATATAACTGCGTTTACAACAAGTTGAAATCTCATTGCACAATCAAATGGATATATTATTTCCATAAATTAGAGTTATCAATGTAAAATAAATCTCCAAATTAGTTAATCCATTTTATATTATTAATTCAATAAATTTCACATTCCATTTTAAATAGATTATCAAACACTGTCATTATCACATATATAGCCATTTAGAATCAATTCTAAATAATCAAGTTAAGTTCATATTTTAACAACCTATGACACAAAACATTAATTTTAATATTTATACCAACATTGTTCAAATTCACAATAAATTATTATACAAAGTTTAAAATCGAATTCTGAAATTACCGTGCCATTTCAGGCTCGTAATATAAATTTATAAATATAAAAATTCTAACTTTGATTAAATTTTTTTTTTTCTCTGTCGTTATTATTTAAAATAAATTATTTTAAATATTAAAAACCCATTAAAATTTCTAAAAATAAAAATTTTAAATTGGCCCCAAAATTCTGGGTTGTTACAATCTCCCCCACTTAAAATCTTTTCGTCCTCGAAAAGGAACGTAGCTAAATGTTGTTTAATTATCTAACCAAATTTTAATTTTCTTTTATTAATTTTATTTGTTGACTAACTTATCAAATATACATACTCTTTTATATATTTAAAAATCATATTTTCAAAAATAGATTATATAATCAAAAATACGCTAATCATAAGCTTATCACTCTGAACTCATTCTAGGGCATTACTAACCCCATCTCTAATGAGTTTTCTCATTCTAGGATACTGCTGATCCTATCTCTAATGAGTATTCTTATTGGACATTACTAATCCAATTCTCTGATGAGTCTTTTGTTCAGTTCTAACGAGTTGTATCCCAAAGATTTGAGCTAACCAGAGCTCTGATACCACCTGTAACGACACACAGGCAGTGGGTTAACCTCCCACCGTGACATACAGATGATCTCCCAGACACCTTGTTTTACGGCCAGCCTCTCGACTGCAATAACCAACCCTAATAAATAAGGGACATGTAAGGGTAAGAGCCCACTGTTCGCCACCAAACAACATGGTGAGAACCCCCTATCATGCGTAACCAGCTCCCTAGCCAGCAACAAGGACTGGTGTGAGAATTCTAAACTAACATAACTAATAAGACAAATCCAAGGACCACGCCACTTTCGCGGAACGGGTTTACTCCTATGGATTGTCGGTGCATAAACCAAAGTAAATCGAGAAATAACGCAATGTCTTTTTGGAAAAATGAAACCATTATAAGACCCAGGTCCCATCACACAATGCAACGCACACCAGAGGATAGGGTTTTACCTTATAATGGTCAAAAGATGCTTGATACGTATAAAACGGATTTGATATTATTATTAGTGTATATATGTTTTAATAAAAAGATTTGAATCATAAGTAGCAATCCTAGACGGCATGGTTACCATATAGCATGTCGCCAATACTAGTTATACAATTAAAACCGCAAGGGCGTATTGGAAATTTGGATTCCATCATGAGTCGAGGCTAGGGGCAAGATCCTCTCCGATTCGAGACACTCTAGCAAATGCCTCATGATTCCCCGCAGTGAACCCTTGGAAGCGGTAGGGCCGGTCCCCGCCTATGGGCAGTGGATTGGTTATGCCTGAACACACGTTTCCCGGTCCCTTTGGACCTATAGTATGACCACCAACGGCCTATAAAAATAACGAGGCGCCTCAAAATCCATCATCCACATAAGTAAAATGTCAGGGCTGGCAGGTCGCTGACACCACTCTAGCTAGAAAGAAACGTGTGCACTCCCTACGGTCCATATCCCGTTTTTGACTCATACCGGGGTGTGAGGCTCGCGAAGTCACGATATACACAAAGCTATGCCTAAACAGACTATGCTTTGATCATCAACCACAAGGCCTGCTTTTCAACAAAAGCCTTGATCAATGCATCTTAGCATGTCACATTGTCAGTCCATACTATACCATTGATTTCTGCCAATATATAACCTCTAAGCTCATATGTCTCAGAGAAGGGTGTTAACCACCAAACAGATATGTATTAACAGAGATCAACGAATGTAGTATAAAGGACTACAACGTCAGACATACATTCCATTTATAAACTTATGCTCTGGGTCTGAGCGAAAGTCAAATCCGTACAAATCAACACTACGTCCGGATAACTACCATCTTAGCCCCGTCTTGGGAGCAAATCAATCAAGGACCTCAACGCTAGTTACCCATTCGATGTGAAGATCGTCGGTCCTCAATCGCCGTCTTCAACTCTTAGATTTAAAACGTCGTATAATCATTTGAAATGAGATTGAACTCGGTCTTCTCAAATGATTCTCGCATATATATATATATAATAATTTGAAAACATTTCCTATCGTTATTAATATTTGATAACGACCTATCGCTATTTTTATTTATATAAAAATTAGCTCGAATAAATTTAACGATGCTTCGGGTCAATGGGCGACCCTGGCGCTGTTTTCAACCAAATTTGACTTATGCATATCTAACCGTTGGATTTTGATGAAATTTATATCATGGGAAAGATTTTCCCAAAGCGGTCCTAACGGTTCCTGTTTTGGGAAAATCCGACGGTCGGATCTTTCGGTATAACCGTTTAAAGTTACGATTGCCGATACACGAACTGCCGTGCGCGTTCCGTTTAATTTATAATTTATATTTGTATATATATAAATATAAATCATTTGGCGATTTCAACTATTAACGTCTATTCTTTTATCGCATTTAAAATGACGATAAAAATATCACTTTTATTTTACTCTGTTTTTATTTACATTTAGAATGTAAATAAAATGTGCTTTTTAAATTCACTTTAATTCATGCTTTATTTACACCAAATATAAATAGATATTCTTTTCCTATCTTTGGTTTATTTACACTAAATGTAAATAAATAATCTTTTCTATCTTTTGATTTATTTACTCTAAATGTAAATAAATATTCTTTCTTACCATTTATTTATTTACCTAGATATAAATAAATGTTTTCATTTTCCTTTTCTTATTTCTTTACCCAAATGTAAATAAATGGTTTTTCTCCTTCTACTTTTTCTTATTTATTTACACTATTTGTAAATAAATGTTTTTACTTTTCTTTTATCTTACACTATTTGTAAATAAATGTTTTACTTTTACTTTTGCTATATTTATTTACATTAATTGTAAATAAATGTATCTAATTTCTTATTCATATTTATTTACGCTATTTGTAAATAAATGGTTTCCATTCCCCTGCCAATCCTATTTACATAGTAAATGTAAATAAATGTATTTCTTTAATTCTTTTCTAATATTTCTTTTTAACATAAAAAGAATATCTTATGTTAATTCTTTTCTAACATTTCTTTTTATTATTTACATAAGAAAACGTAAATAATTACCATTTACAAATTGGTTCTTTTTATTTACATAAGAAAAATGTAAATAAATACTTATTCACATAATTATTATTTTTATTCTTTTTATTTACATAGGAAAATGTAAATAAATTTTAATTCACATATTTGTTCTATATTTTCTATTTATTCTTAATTACATAAAATGTAATTTTATTTCTTATAATCATAATTACATAAAATGTAATTTTCTTTACAGTGTAAAATATATTCTTTTAATTACATATAAAAATGTAATTTATTTAATCTCTTATTTATCTAATGTAAATATATATGTTTTCCTTTGTCTACATTTTATTTATTTACACTAAATATTTTGAAGTAACTTACATATATAAAATGTAAATTTAGAAAATTAATATATATGCTTTAACCTCTCACATTGGATAGGTATTGTTGTGACTACTGGACAGCCGGGCGGGTCCGGGCAGATTTACATCACAACTCAATCCAACCTCGGGTTTAAGCATTCTTTTTCTTTATATTGAATAATGTAATTCTTTTTATTCCTACCTAATTACATTGAAAAATATAATTCTTAAATTCTTATCTTACTATTTCATTAATTCTATTTAAACAAAATGGGTATTTTGTTTCTCACATTTTCTATTTACCTAAATGTTTATTTTTACATAAAGCATATTTTTGTCCGCAAACTCTAATGCGACAAAAATAATAATTTAACTAATATATGTTATTGCATAAAGCATATTTTTTTCGCAAACTCTAATGCGACAAAAAAAAAACTACTGAACTATATATGTTATTGCATAAGTCATATTTTTTTGTTCGCCAACTCTAGTGCGACCAAAAATAGCAATTCAACTATGTTTGTTATTGCATAAAGTATATTTTGATGCATTGCAATTATACAACATGACGATGACTCTCATGTCGTCTCAACTAAATTAACACAACGGTGATTTTAGCGTCAAAACATTCACAATGACACACTGATGGTTTTGGTGTCACGACATACAAATTAACATGCTTATAGTTTTGGGGTGTCATAGCATACAAATTCACATGCTTATAGTTTTGGGGTGTCATAGCATACAAATTCACATTGATATTATGTTAACAAACGTGACATAAAAATGGGTATTTTGATTTTTTAACAAAGAAACATAAAGCTTGTGTCTTTTTGACTTTAACAAACATTAACATAAAATTTATGTTATTATTATTATTATTTTTTTTAACAAAAAATAACATAAAGTTTATGTCTTTTTAATTTTAACAAAATAGCATAAAAGTTTTGTCTTTAAACTTTAACAAAAATTGAGCATAAAAAGTTTGTCTTTTTATTCTTAACAAAATAACATAAAAAGTTTGGCTTTTTATTCTTAACAAAATAACATAAAAAGTTTGGCTTTTATTTTTAACAAAAGACATAAAAGTTATTCTTAACAAAAGACATAAAAGTTATCCTTTTATTTTAACAACAAAATTAGGTAAAATGTCTTTTTGTTTCAACAACAAAAATGGTGACAAAAATGGTTCTTTTTGTTTAATCAACAAAATAGTGACAAAATGATTCTTTTTGTTTAATCAACAAAATAGTGACAAAATGATTCTTTTAACTTTAACGACAAAAGTAGCGTCAAATTTGTTCTTTTAACTTTGTTAACAAACAACATAAAAATTTGTTCTTTTTATTTTTAACAAACAAATTATATTAAAATTGGTCTTTTCTTCAAACAAATTGTGTTAAAAAATTTTGTCAAAAATATAACATTAAAAATTGTCCTTTATTTTATTAACAAGTTTTTATGTTGAAAACTTTGTTATTTAATTCTATGGTGAATCCAAGATTCAAATTTACATAAAAAATAATAATAATATATATAAAGGTCTAAATCCCCTTTTTGCTTTTGAAAGAAATGAAAATAAAAAGAAGATAATAAAGATGAGAGTCTCATCATGATTACACCCAAAATAACATATCTGAACAACACACATATCTCATGGCATCATCACATACAATAATCACATACTCATCGCATACAAATATCATCATGACGCAGATCAAGAACCATACTATACAAATCAGAATTTCGCGATTTACATTAATATATAATTATTTAAATTAGATCAGAGTTCTCACTTGCGTTTGTAGATTTTGTCCAAATTTCAAGTAGTCCAGAATCAGTTCCAAATTGTCCTAAAGCGTAGTACTCCGAATCACGATTCCACAGCTTCTGAAATCACCGAATTCCGAGCTAGGACGAAAGAGATATGATTGATTTAAGTTAGAGAGTGATTTATTTTAATTAATTAAATAAATTTAAGTAAAATACCCTCTTCTCTTTGTTCTGAATTTCGGCCGTGAGTATTTGCAATTGTTCAGAACTTTGGCGCGACCTTGTGGTCGGGGCGAGGCCTACGGGCGATTATATGGGTGGTGATTGGTATCAATGGAAAGAGGAGAGAAGGCTCTTCAAGGTGATGTGTGTGGTGGGTGCTAATTCGAGGAGAGGAGAGGGGAAAATGGAGGAGAAAGAATCGGCAGACAAATGAGGGTGGCGGCTGTGACTTAAGGACGATGAACAGTGTAATTTGTCTTTAGGGTTTGCTTATTTTATATTAAATAAATGTGTAATTTTACGTTTAAGTCTAATTCTTTCTAATTCATCTTTAACAAAATTCTGAACGTTACTATCAATATCCAAATTAAAAATAGGGAAAGAAAGTATTAGGATATGAACAAAAATTAAGCATGTATTTAGGCAATCAATTTCAAAGGTTTAATTAATAAAGAAAACATTCCTTCTTTTTTTTTGTATTCATCACTAATTAACATAAATAAATTATAGAAATAAAGTGCATATTTTGTAGGTCTAGAATTCAACTTTCCACAATTTAAATTGAGCTATTATTTGTTTATTTATTTGTTTATGCACAGGAAACATTAATATCATTGCCATCTTTAATACGCAGGTTTTGAACATTGCCATCTTTCATTTTACATATATATATATGTATATATATGTGTATGTATATATCATGAAACGCACAGCAGCATAAAGGGAAGAAAAAATAATAATAGTAATATATTATGAAAAAAAATTCTTTTAACACGAACATACATGCATGCATAAATTTCTATTTATCTGTTGCCTCACTATCCATTTGTTTGGTCTCACACCTATATAAAAAATATGTTACATACGTGCGTGGCAATATGACAATAAATTTTGTGTATTAATTGCAACTTATTTCCAATTTATCACCAATGAATTAAATAGCAACTAATTTTCTACACTAGACAATTAATCTATTGCAATCCTTATTTTAAAATTAGTTAACATTCAATGTATTCATAATTAATGTTATCATTTGTCTTACAATTTATACAAAATAAATTCCCAAATATATATATTTCAACACAATGTAAAATACACATTAATTCATATATATGTATATCCTATGCATTGATTATTCTGCTTCTCATTTAATTAAAATATCTTTGTAAAAATTTACAAAATTTGTTAATAACAAAATGTCAGTTACTGTCTAATAGCTTAACCACTACTTTACGTAATAAAATTTGTTAACTCGTTGAAATTAAATGTGAATTTCAAATCATTAGTATATACGTATATATTTCTCAATTTCATTGTTGGTTGTTGCTATAGTTTATTTATCTAGAATATATATGTTATTTGAAAGCAAACATTCAACAGAAGTCAATAAATTTCATTAATAAAATCATATTTATTTTTAGTAACTATTTTAAATTCAATAATACAATTTATTTCTTCAATTATCTTTATTGCAAATTATTTCCTCTTTATTTCAATACATTAAAATTAAGTTTTGCAATTTATGACTAGTTACAACTTCTAGTTAAATATTATATGTCTATTGTTGTAAACAAATAAATAAATGGATTCAATACAAGTTAATTATACTAACTTAATAAGTTCCAATTGACCACGTAAAATCTTACATAATATTTGGTTCAATTCTTCTTTTTTTTTTTCAAACAAATAACCAAATCATGACTGTCTTTACAGTAAATGCATATAACTGCGTTTACAACAAGTTGAAATCTCATTGCACAATCAAATGGATATATTATTTCCATAAATTAGAGTTATCAATGTAAAATAAATCTCCAAATTAGTTAATCCATTTTATATTATTAATTCAATAAATTTCACATTCCATTTTAAATAGATTATCAAACACTGTCATTATCACATATATAGCCATTTAGAATCAATTCTAAATAATCAAGTTAAGTTCATATTTTAACAACCTATGACACAAAACATTAATTTTAATATTTATACCAACATTGTTCAAATTCACAATAAATTATTATACAAAGTTTAAAATCGAATTCTGAAATTACCGTGCCATTTCAGGCTCGTAATATAAATTTATAAATATAAAAATTCTAACTTTGATTAATTTTTTTTTTTTCTCTGTCGTTATTATTTAAAATAAATTATTTTAAATATTAAAAACCCATTAAAATTTCTAAAAATAAAAATTTTAAATTGGCCCCAAAATTCTGGGTTGTTACAATCTCCCCCACTTAAAATCTTTTCGTCCTCGAAAAGGAACGTAGCTAAATGTTGTTTAATTATCTAACCAAATTTTAATTTTCTTTTATTAATTTTATTTGTTGACTAACTTATCAAATATACATACTCTTTTATATATTTAAAAATCATATTTTCAAAAATAGATTATATAATCAAAAATACGCTAATCATAAGCTTATCACTCTGAACTCATTCTAGGGCATTACTAACCCCATCTCTAATGAGTTTTCTCATTCTAGGATACTGCTGATCCTATCTCTAATGAGTATTCTTATTGGACATTACTAATCCAATTCTCTGATGAGTCTTTTGTTCAGTTCTAACGAGTTGTATCCCAAAGATTTGAGCTAACCAGAGCTCTGATACCACCTGTAACGACACACAGGCAGTGGGTTAACCTCCCACCGTGACATACAGATGATCTCCCAGACACCTTGTTTTACGGCCAGCCTCTCGACTGCAATAACCAACCCTAATAAATAAGGGACATGTAAGGGTAAGAGCCCACTGTTCGCCACCAAACAACATGGTGAGAACCCCCTATCATGCGTAACCAGCTCCCTAGCCAGCAACAAGGACTGGTGTGAGAATTCTAAACTAACATAACTAATAAGACAAATCCAAGGACCACGCCACTTTCGCGGAACGGGTTTACTCCTATGGATTGTCGGTGCATAAACCAAAGTAAATCGAGAAATAACGCAATGTCTTTTTGGAAAAATGAAACCATTATAAGACCCAGGTCCCATCACACAATGCAACGCACACCAGAGGATAGGGTTTTACCTTATAATGGTCAAAAGATGCTTGATACGTATAAAACGGATTTGATATTATTATTAGTGTATATATGTTTTAATAAAAAGATTTGAATCATAAGTAGCAATCCTAGACGGCATGGTTACCATATAGCATGTCGCCAATACTAGTTATACAATTAAAACCGCAAGGGCGTATTGGAAATTTGGATTCCATCATGAGTCGAGGCTAGGGGCAAGATCCTCTCCGATTCGAGACACTCTAGCAAATGCCTCATGATTCCCCGCAGTGAACCCTTGGAAGCGGTAGGGCCGGTCCCCGCCTATGGGCAGTGGATTGGTTATGCCTGAACACACGTTTCCCGGTCCCTTTGGACCTATAGTATGACCACCAACGGCCTATAAAAATAACGAGGCGCCTCAAAATCCATCATCCACATAAGTAAAATGTCAGGGCTGGCAGGTCGCTGACACCACTCTAGCTAGAAAGAAACGTGTGCACTCCCTACGGTCCATATCCCGTTTTTGACTCATACCGGGGTGTGAGGCTCGCGAAGTCACGATATACACAAAGCTATGCCTAAACAGACTATGCTTTGATCATCAACCACAAGGCCTGCTTTTCAACAAAAGCCTTGATCAATGCATCTTAGCATGTCACATTGTCAGTCCATACTATACCATTGATTTCTGCCAATATATAACCTCTAAGCTCATATGTCTCAGAGAAGGGTGTTAACCACCAAACAGATATGTATTAACAGAGATCAACGAATGTAGTATAAAGGACTACAACGTCAGACATACATTCCATTTATAAACTTATGCTCTGGGTCTGAGCGAAAGTCAAATCCGTACAAATCAACACTACGTCCGGATAACTACCATCTTAGCCCCGTCTTGGGAGCAAATCAATCAAGGACCTCAACGCTAGTTACCCATTCGATGTGAAGATCGTCGGTCCTCAATCGCCGTCTTCAACTCTTAGATTTAAAACGTCGTATAATCATTTGAAATGAGATTGAACTCGGTCTTCTCAAATGATTCTCGCATATATATATATAATAATTTGAAAACATTTCCTATCGTTATTAATATTTGATAACGACCTATCGCTATTTTTATTTATATAAAAATTAGCTCGAATAAATTTAACGATGCTTCGGGTCAATGGGCGACCCTGGCGCTGTTTTCAACCAAATTTGACTTATGCATATCTAACCGTTGGATTTTGATGAAATTTATATCATGGGAAAGATTTTCCCAAAGCGGTCCTAACGGTTCCTGTTTTGGGAAAATCCGACGGTCGGATCTTTCGGTATAACCGTTTAAAGTTACGATTGCCGATACACGAACTGCCGTGCGCGTTCCGTTTAATTTATAATTTATATTTGTATATATATAAATATAAATCATTTGGCGATTTCAACTATTAACGTCTATTCTTTTATCGCATTTAAAATGACGATAAAAATATCACTTTTATTTTACTCTGTTTTTATTTACATTTAGAATGTAAATAAAATGTGCTTTTTAAATTCACTTTAATTCATGCTTTATTTACACCAAATATAAATAGATATTCTTTTCCTATCTTTGGTTTATTTACACTAAATGTAAATAAATAATCTTTTCTATCTTTTGATTTATTTACTCTAAATGTAAATAAATATTCTTTCTTACCATTTATTTATTTACCTAGATATAAATAAATGTTTTCATTTTCCTTTTCTTATTTCTTTACCCAAATGTAAATAAATGGTTTTTCTCCTTCTACTTTTTCTTATTTATTTACACTATTTGTAAATAAATGTTTTTACTTTTCTTTTATCTTACACTATTTGTAAATAAATGTTTTACTTTTACTTTTGCTATATTTATTTACATTAATTGTAAATAAATGTATCTAATTTCTTATTCATATTTATTTACGCTATTTGTAAATAAATGGTTTCCATTCCCCTGCCAATCCTATTTACATAGTAAATGTAAATAAATGTATTTCTTTAATTCTTTTCTAATATTTCTTTTTAACATAAAAAGAATATCTTATGTTAATTCTTTTCTAACATTTCTTTTTATTATTTACATAAGAAAACGTAAATAATTACCATTTACAAATTGGTTCTTTTTATTTACATAAGAAAAATGTAAATAAATACTTATTCACATAATTATTATTTTTATTCTTTTTATTTACATAGGAAAATGTAAATAAATTTTAATTCACATATTTGTTCTATATTTTCTATTTATTCTTAATTACATAAAATGTAATTTTATTTCTTATAATCATAATTACATAAAATGTAATTTTCTTTACAGTGTAAAATATATTCTTTTAATTACATATAAAAATGTAATTTATTTAATCTCTTATTTATCTAATGTAAATATATATGTTTTCCTTTGTCTACATTTTATTTATTTACACTAAATATTTTGAAGTAACTTACATATATAAAATGTAAATTTAGAAAATTAATATATATGCTTTAACCTCTCACATTGGATAGGTATTGTTGTGACTACTGGACAGCCGGGCGGGTCCGGGCAGATTTACATCACAACTCAATCCAACCTCGGGTTTAAGCATTCTTTTTCTTTATATTGAATAATGTAATTCTTTTTATTCCTACCTAATTACATTGAAAAATATAATTCTTAAATTCTTATCTTACTATTTCATTAATTCTATTTAAACAAAATGGGTATTTTGTTTCTCACATTTTCTATTTACCTAAATGTTTATTTTTACATAAAGCATATTTTTGTCCGCAAACTCTAATGCGACAAAAATAATAATTTAACTAATATATGTTATTGCATAAAGCATATTTTTTTCGCAAACTCTAATGCGACAAAAAAAAAACTACTGAACTATATATGTTATTGCATAAGTCATATTTTTTTGTTCGCCAACTCTAGTGCGACCAAAAATAGCAATTCAACTATGTTTGTTATTGCATAAAGTATATTTTGATGCATTGCAATTATACAACATGACGATGACTCTCATGTCGTCTCAACTAAATTAACACAACGGTGATTTTAGCGTCAAAACATTCACAATGACACACTGATGGTTTTGGTGTCACGACATACAAATTAACATGCTTATAGTTTTGGGGTGTCATAGCATACAAATTCACATGCTTATAGTTTTGGGGTGTCATAGCATACAAATTCACATTGATATTATGTTAACAAACGTGACATAAAAATGGGTATTTTGATTTTTTAACAAAGAAACATAAAGCTTGTGTCTTTTTGACTTTAACAAACATTAACATAAAATTTATGTTATTATTATTATTATTATTTTTTAACAAAAAATAACATAAAGTTTATGTCTTTTTAATTTTAACAAAATAGCATAAAAGTTTTGTCTTTAAACTTTAACAAAAATTGAGCATAAAAAGTTTGTCTTTTTATTCTTAACAAAATAACATAAAAAGTTTGGCTTTTTATTCTTAACAAAATAACATAAAAAGTTTGGCTTTTATTTTTAACAAAAGACATAAAAGTTATTCTTAACAAAAGACATAAAAGTTATCCTTTTATTTTAACAACAAAATTAGGTAAAATGTCTTTTTGTTTCAACAACAAAAATGGTGACAAAAATGGTTCTTTTTGTTTAATCAACAAAATAGTGACAAAATGATTCTTTTTGTTTAATCAACAAAATAGTGACAAAATGATTCTTTTAACTTTAACGACAAAAGTAGCGTCAAATTTGTTCTTTTAACTTTGTTAACAAACAACATAAAAATTTGTTCTTTTTATTTTTAACAAACAAATTATATTAAAATTGGTCTTTTCTTCAAACAAATTGTGTTAAAAATTTTTGTCAAAAATATAACATTAAAAATTGTCCTTTATTTTATTAACAAGTTTTTATGTTGAAAACTTTGTTATTTAATTCTATGGTGAATCCAAGATTCAAATTTACATAAAAAATAATAATAATATATATAAAGGTCTAAATCCCCTTTTTGCTTTTGAAAGAAATGAAAATAAAAAGAAGATAATAAAGATGAGAGTCTCATCATGATTACACCCAAAATAACATATCTGAACAACACACATATCTCATGGCATCATCACATACAATAATCACATACTCATCGCATACAAATATCATCATGACGCAGATCAAGAACCATAGTATACAAATCAGAATTTCGCGATTTACATTAATATATAATTATTTAAATTAGATCAGAGTTCTCACTTGCGTTTGTAGATTTTGTCCAAATTTCAAGTAGTCCAGAATCAGTTCCAAATTGTCCTAAAGCGTAGTACTCCGAATCACGATTCCACAGCTTCTGAAATCACCGAATTCCGAGCTAGGACGAAAGAGATATGATTGATTTAAGTTAGAGAGTGATTTATTTTAATTAATTAAATAAATTTAAGTAAAATACCCTCTTCTCTTTGTTCTGAATTTCGGCCGTGAGTATTTGCAATTGTTCAGAACTTTGGCGCGACCTTGTGGTCGGGGCGAGGCCTACGGGCGATTATATGGGTGGTGATTGGTATCAATGGAAAGAGGAGAGAAGGCTCTTCAAGGTGATGTGTGTGGTGGGTGCTAATTCGAGGAGAGGAGAGGGGAAAATGGAGGAGAAAGAATCGGCAGACAAATGAGGGTGGCGGCTGTGACTTAAGGACGATGAACAGTGTAATTTGTCTTTAGGGTTTGCTTATTTTATATTAAATAAATGTGTAATTTTACGTTTAAGTCTAATTCTTTCTAATTCATCTTTAACAAAATTCTGAACGTTACTATCAATATCCAAATTAAAAATAGGGAAAGAAAGTATTAGGATATGAACAAAAATTAAGCATGTATTTAGGCAATCAATTTCAAAGGTTTAATTAATAAAGAAAACATTCCTTCTTTTTTTTTGTATTCATCACTAATTAACATAAATAAATTATAGAAATAAAGTGCATATTTTGTAGGTCTAGAATTCAACTTTCCACAATTTAAATTGAGCTATTATTTGTTTATTTATTTGTTTATGCACAGGAAACATTAATATCATTGCCATCTTTAATACGCAGGTTTTGAACATTGCCATCTTTCATTTTACATATATATATATGTATATATATGTGTATGTATATATCATGAAACGCACAGCAGCATAAAGGGAAGAAAAAATAATAATAGTAATATATTATGAAAAAAAATTCTTTTAACACGAACATACATGCATGCATAAATTTCTATTTATCTGTTGCCTCACTATCCATTTGTTTGGTCTCACACCTATATAAAAAATATGTTACATACGTGCGTGGCAATATGACAATAAATTTTGTGTATTAATTGCAACTTATTTCCAATTTATCACCAATGAATTAAATAGCAACTAATTTTCTACACTAGACAATTAATCTATTGCAATCCTTATTTTAAAATTAGTTAACATTCAATGTATTCATAATTAATGTTATCATTTGTCTTACAATTTATACAAAATAAATTCCCAAATATATATATTTCAACACAATGTAAAATACACATTAATTCATATATATGTATATCCTATGCATTGATTATTCTGCTTCTCATTTAATTAAAATATCTTTGTAAAAATTTACAAAATTTGTTAATAACAAAATGTCAGTTACTGTCTAATAGCTTAACCACTACTTTACGTAATAAAATTTGTTAACTCGTTGAAATTAAATGTGAATTTCAAATCATTAGTATATACGTATATATTTCTCAATTTCATTGTTGGTTGTTGCTATAGTTTATTTATCTAGAATATATATGTTATTTGAAAGCAAACATTCAACAGAAGTCAATAAATTTCATTAATAAAATCATATTTATTTTTAGTAACTATTTTAAATTCAATAATACAATTTATTTCTTCAATTATCTTTATTGCAAATTATTTCCTCTTTATTTCAATACATTAAAATTAAGTTTTGCAATTTATGACTAGTTACAACTTCTAGTTAAATATTATATGTCTATTGTTGTAAACAAATAAATAAATGGATTCAATACAAGTTAATTATACTAACTTAATAAGTTCCAATTGACCACGTAAAATCTTACATAATATTTGGTTCAATTCTTTTTTTTTTCAAACAAATAACCAAATCATGACTGTCTTTACAGTAAATGCATATAACTGCGTTTACAACAAGTTGAAATCTCATTGCACAATCAAATGGATATATTATTTCCATAAATTAGAGTTATCAATGTAAAATAAATCTCCAAATTAGTTAATCTATTTTATATTATTAATTCAATAAATTTCACATTCCATTTTAAATAGATTATCAAACACTGTCATTATCACATATATAGCCATTTAGAATCAATTCTAAATAATCAAGTTAAGTTCATATTTTAACAACCTATGACACAAAACATTAATTTTAATATTTATACCAACATTGTTCAAATTCACAATAAATTATTATACAAAGTTTAAAATCGAATTCTGAAATTACCGTGCCATTTCAGGCTCGTAATATAAATTTATAAATATAAAAATTCTAACTTTGATTAAATTTTTTTTTTTCTCTGTCGTTATTATTTAAAATAAATTAATTTAAATATTAAAAACCCATTAAAATTTCTAAAAATAAAAATTTTAAATTGGCCCCAAAATTCTGGGTTGTTACACAGTTTATTTGAGGAATCCGGTTGGATCCCTCCAACCTGTCCTTCTCTACATCACAGATGTCAGTTGATAACAATATACGAGTTAAACAATTGGCAGAATATAATTAACTGCAACCATCAACCAACAACAAGCAACTTGCATCCATCACATCCAATCAGCCAATTTAAACTGTTAACTGTAAATATAATTTACCGTGACTTTACCACATCACAGTATTCCAGAAGGTGTGAGAATTAACTCACCTTTATTTTCCGCTGATCGGTTTGTGCGTTATTCGGTTTAACGAAAAATCCAATGCTTTCAATCCACCCCGAATCATCACAACAGCGTAGCGCTATTTACTGTGATCCCAAAGAATCTGGTTTCGCGAAATTCTAGTAATATGCGGATGCACCATTATTATTACAATATTATATACACGAATTAAAATAGTTAAATTAATTAATTATACTAAAAAAAATTAAATTAACGGTTACAATTATTACCTTAATTTCCTTTTAATCACGCATGCGTTTTCGACTGTGCAATTGGATACTTCCCGATCCCTTCACCATGTACCCTCTTCATTTTATTCCCATACAACTCTGCTCCTACTTCAATTCCATTCTCATGCACAACTTTGTAGATTACCCAACTTGCTGCTAAAAGGAAACATAACCCACAATCATGTAACCCACTCCGTCACTAACGCACGTTACATGCGGTTCCTCCGGTTTCTTCTCATTTTGCTATTCCATTATAATATATATATATATATATATATTATAACCCAGGACTAAGTCTGTGACCAACACCGACAGCCCATTACGGTGCCATAGCAGCCCGTTCCTCTCCAACCTCGGACTGAAACTCCTGCCTGGAACCCAATACAGTCATCTCTCTTAGTTCAAACAACATGTCTGAACTCCATCCGAGGCAGCCCACCACTCCGAACGCTGCGCCGCTTCTCTGGTTGTCCTCCAGTCTTTCGAATTGCTACAGAAAGAAATGCGGACTGCCTTGGCATGAATATCCACCGAACTCCCTGCTTCATCATGCACTAAACACCCCACTACGTCATCTCCCCATTTTGTCCAGCTCACCACTGCAAGCTGCTACTCACCATTTTGAACGCACACTTGTACCTCCTCAACACTTCATTTCCTTCCAGTCCTTAACGCACAGTACCATCCCAAGGCGAGGCTTGTGCGAGTGGATCGAGAGATTTGGTTTTTAACTTGCTGTTTTATATGTATTCTTGACTTTTTTTTTGTTTCTATGAGTTTCCATTTTTCTTTTCGAATTTCTATTTTTGTATATTGCCTGGAGAAAACGAACGTATTTATAGGTGAGCAAACCTTGGGCGGCACGACATGTAGCTGATTATAGGGCGTAGATTACCTATGCTCTTCCATCTTGTCCCAAAGCTGCATATACATCATGTAGTAGGAACTGTTTGAAGGGTTAGCATGCAGTGTCATTTCATTTTAAAGTCATAGCTGTGCGTTTGCATTAGAAAGGAATCATGCAGAGAAAACATGCAGGCGTACATGGATTTAGACCTTTCAAGGTTAGACCCGAGGTTTCAGAAATTAAGTAGGTTTGCATGTGCATTTGATAGAAGACAGAACAATTAGCATAGGTAGACCAAGAAAAGATGGGTACAAAGAAAGCATGTGCAGGCTATTTTTCTCTCTTTTCCTTTGCTTAGGCATGCAGTAAAAAGAATAGTAGCAGTGTTGTGTGTTTTCATTTCAAATACAGTGATGTCACATTTTGGGTTGAGGCATGTGCAGTGTACTCGTCTGTAGTCGCTTTCATCTAGGCTGTATGTTTTGTACCTTAAACACCAAGGCATACGGGTAGGTCCGAAAGTTTTAACAGGGGCAATGTGTGTTTTCTTGTCATGATGTACATTGTATTCTTACACAATGTCTGTACTTAGAACATGTCATGTAAAAACGTACATATTGGGAAGCTGGTATATTGTTTTTATTTAGTATTTAAAATTCAGCGTACCCCGCTATACACAAATTTATTCGTTTACGAACAGTTGTCGACAGAAATAAAAATACTGTTGTATCAACAATGTGTTACGATCCTAAAATTATAATAATATCGGTAGGTTAACTTATATTTTGAAACCCCAAAATGTTGCTATAGGGTGCAAAATACTCCAAATAAAAAGTTGCTTATTTTACGAATTAAAAATTACTGTAAAATCCTAAAAATTAAATTATAACTACGCCGCAAAGGACTTGTCTAAATTCGAAGCCAATATTTAATTATATTTAAATAAATCGTTATGGCGTATAAACGAATCCACATCGACTATTTGAAAATCTGATTTGGACGTAAAACAAAATCTATAATACGAAAATTTGATTTTTCTCCTCCATTAGAAAAATATTATCAATTAGATTCAGACGCTTCTTGTTTTACCGAAATCCGACTTATTTTGAACCCGGTACGACCAATTGAAGTTCAAAACGCCAAAACGCGAACTGCCGCGCCGCTGCAGCTCGTTATTTAATTAAATTATAAACTATATATATTCGTCTTCGTTTTCAAAACGAATTGTCACTAATATTCCCCCACAAACAATATTTGACCACTTTAAACTGTCGGATCACAGTATATTTCAATTTCGACAATTTCCCATATTTTGGAAATTAAAATAATATTTATTATTTATTTTATATAATATATTCACAATATAATCGTTATATTCGATTATCTAACCTCAAACCAATATTTTAAATAATTAAAATATTTAAAATAATCCAATTAAATTGGCAGAAAAATACGGGTCGTTACATTCCTTCCCCCTTAAAATAATTTCGTCCTCGAAATTGCTAAGGTAGAAGAAATGCCGTCTATTATTGTCTTTTCAAAAATAATAAAATTTAAAACTCGAATTTATTTTCAAACTGACTCAATTGGTTTTAAAACCAATTTATTTCAAAGGAAAGAATTTCCTAAAAAAAATTCCAAAAATTTTCTAACTCCTTGAATTTTAGAAAAATTTCGGCAGAGTCTCCCCTGTACGGAGGGACATCTGCAATATCGCAGGATCAAGAAATATGTATACATCGACTCTCATGGTCGGAAAATTCAAAATCCAAACTCAAAACCCCAAAGAAAACCAAAAATTTATATTTGGCGTAGGCATACCTTTTTGCGAGCGCTATTACGCGATAAACGATAATTTATACTTGAGCTGTCTTAATTATAATGCAGCTCTCATTCAAACTGGATTCGCTTAACTCCAGAATTTCTCCCTTGAACGGGTTTCTGCACCTGTTCTCAACTCAAACAAACTTATCAGTTATCAACAAATGTCAATTATGTTCGATACATCCATATCATTCCACACCAACCAATTATATACACAGTTCAACCCACACGAGATTATAATTATTTATATCACTTCGCTTATTTCTTAAATTATCCATTCAGATCTGTTAAATTTGGATTGATTACCCAACTTGTTTATTTCATCTTTGGTTTTTCAACCAAGTCTATCTATTTCAAGTTCAGGTTATTTTCAAGCAATCAACCATACACCACAAACATATCATACAACCAACATTAACCAATCAAGATGATTTCCCATACTATAATAAATTTTACTTTTATTTAGTATAAAATTAATGGGACAAAAATAATTTCAAAAATAATTTTATATAAAAATACAAATACGCGCTCTCATATATCTATATGAACTCAATCTAGGGTGTTGCTAACCCCATCTCTATTGAGTCACACCACAGAGCCAAGGTTATCTCTAAACCAATAGCTTTGATACCACTGTAACGACCCGGGGAAAAGAACGACAATCGGGTTCTCGACAACAATACATAAACTCGTATCACTTGCCAAAACCCAAGTATCGAACCCCCAGATTGTCATGAGAAAGAAGTTAGAAGGTGAGAATAGAAAGAAAGAAGTATTAGAATAGAAGAAAGAAGAAGAACACATCAGAATCTCACAGCGGAACAGATAAAATATAATATCAAATCTCTTTATACAAAGAACTATATAAAACATACCAATCATCAGAGTACACATACATCAGTCGCAGCGGAATAATAACTTTGAATAACTAGCGGTGAAGCCGCCTGCTTCCAGCTCCTGAAACTCCAAGCGAAACCTAACCTGAAACACACTCGGTCTGACCCGAGCACATTTGATTTAAAACAAAATACACCGGGTCAGTCTGGAATACTATCAGTGATAAATTCACATAACACACAACTTGTTTAACTTTGCAAAATCCTTTCGAATTCAAAAGATAATAGTAAGACCAGTCCACACATAAACACGGACGGTTTTTACCTTACTATAACCCAAAACATTTTTGAAATCATAGCTTGCTCTGATATTATCATAATGTCTAAATACAAGTAAATAATAATCTAGAGGAACGCTTGCATATCACGCTCCCCATATATGGTATACAATCGAAAACCGTGGGCGCTTATTGGATATTGGATTCCAACTTGACAAGGTATGGGTCCACCTTCCGCACGTGTATCTCTAGAGGCGAATACACTGGGTTCAACAAGAACGTCTTGCAACCCGGCCCACACATGACCGACCACTCATTTCGCTTGAGTGTATCGAATGTATATCACCGACGGTTGGGATCAGCAACCGCCACCCGAATAGGGTCAGCATCGAATAGATAAAGAAGCAATAGGAATTTCTCTAGATAGGTGATCATACATCCTAATGGGAGCGACCCACATAGCCATGCTGCCTGCCCGATTTTTGTCATTTCCCGGTTGATGAGGCTTGAGGCTAGAACTTTATCTCTAGAACATCTGGTCATCATTCACTTTGAATGCCACATCGTCAGATCCGCCAGATCACACTTGATTGACGTCCACAAAAGTACTCTAGTTTATTTGGCTAGAGAATAACCATTTCTCCGCCATCATCTATGGTATGTTTGGAGAAATCAACTCATGTAATTCCTTTGGAAATACTCTGTCAGACATCCGTCCATACAAGTCATCCAGGAACAGGATGAACCGAAGGTACTCTCCTACTGCAACTCATATAGGAATCACCCCATGGATCAGTAGCGAGAAGTCCTTGCAACCCGTGGATTTCAACCACGACAGAATCACAAATCAAAATAACTCTGGCTGCAGGCCAGAGAAATTCGACAAGTAGTCCTTCCGCTTATGAAGATCCACGGTCTTCACTTGCTCCGTCTTCAATCGACGTCTTCACGTATTTGATGGTCGGAATGGTTTTCGAATATAATTCAATCCCGGACTTTCCGAACCAACAATCGTATTGGTCTGGTTTGATAGTCGGTGTTTTAACTATCAAATAACAATAGTGTGAACAGAATGAGTTTTCTGATTCAGTATTTGGCACAACTCGACCTCTTTTAAAAATATATTTAACCAAATTCCCTTTTGTCTAACTTTAACTGATTTACTTTGATTGATTAACTCTAACTTGACTAACTCGACTTATTTAACTCGACAAACTTGACTTGATTACTTCTATTAACTAATACTCGACTTGACTCCATTCGCTCGATTCTAGATCGCAGCGATCACAATGGTTACGCCTGATTCCCTCAGGAAACATCCGACCGCCGTAGGCTATCTGCAGCCCTGCGAATTTCGCTAGCAGTCGTACGCAATGGAACTTTTTCCTAGATAACTTTGTTTGACTAACTCGAACTATATTCGATCAACTCTAATTAGATAACAAATGTTTAATATAAATTTTAAAGCACTTATTCTTATTTCCTTTGGAACCATCATTGCACTATTATTTAATTCCCAAAATCTTGCGTTAGAGTTCGATGTACCTCGTATAGGGTAAAACAATTTCAACAACTTCACTTACTTCAAACTAATACTGTTCCTCGATAATAGCGAGGCCAACCGAGTTGGGGTATTTTAGTTACCTCTCAGACCTTGGTCAGCCCGTTCTTATCTCGGCATAACATCAGTCTATCACTCAACCATTTTCCCAAATCTTATTTACCTTATCGATTTCAAATCGATCCCATAAATTGTTTCTTACATTTGAAATCTTCTTTTGAAGTCTTTTACTTAATTCCCTTATCTAAATTAATATCCATTAAAATGTCACTTTAACTTCAAATATTCTTCCACTTAAAACCTTTTGATTTATAATATAAATCCCTCGTCACATAAATTGATTCCATCTACTTGGACATTTTATAATAAACCTTTATCGCCTCTTTGGCTAAACCTCATCGTCATTTGATCACTGGTTAAATGAGTTCCATTTATCAAATTTTGTTGAAACTTGGATTTTACAAATCCCTTTAATAAATTCTTACCTGGCATTAAATTGAATTCACCACTTTAAATTATTTGAAATTTAAAGAATAACTTGCTTTAACATCTACTATATCAAAATATAGTTAACTTTAATCTTAACCCAAAATAGCATTATTATCATGTTTACGTGCTTACTCGATAATAATCCAGGTTATTATCAATAACCAATTCAACTATCTCTTTAGACTATAGTTAATCGAAGATTAACTAATATCCAACACTATTTGATAACTTTAATAAATATTTAACCAACATTTATTTCTTTTGACCATTCTACTTGCAAATGGTGGATTTACCAACCATACACATCAGTTAACTATTAACTGAAATTCCAATTGTCATTTCCCCTTTCTTAAATTAATTAATTAACTTAATTAATTTAAGTCACAATTTTATTTGTTTGGAAACAATTATTTCCCTTTTTACCCATTCTTGGAAAATTCTTGATTTCTGCTTCTCAACTGATGTAAACCATTTTACTAAATTTTCTTAATAACTTGATATAGTCTATTTAATTTAAATTTCCAATTTAAATACTCGTATACAATAATTAAATAACTTTAATTCGGTTATAAATAAATTATAACCTTGAAACCCCATCAATTTCTCTGACGGTAGAACAACGTTAAAACCCTACGACTGGACCCTTACTGCCCATTTACTTAGTCAACACAAACAGTTGGTTTAACCACAACACGATGGGTATATATATTCAACCTATCAACATTTGAACCAATTTTGACGTCAGTCAATGTGAACAATTTATATATGTACACAACAACCAAAAATACAGTTTATTTGAGGAATCCGGTCGGATCCCTCCAACCTGTCCTTCTCTGCATCACAGATGTCAGTTGATAACAATATACGAGTTAAACAATTGGCAGAATATAATTAACTGCAACCATCAACCAACAACAAGCAACTTGCATCCATCACATCCAATCAGCCAATTTAAACTGTTAACTGTAAATATAATTTACCGTGACTTTACCACATCACAGTATTCCAGAAGGTGTGAGAATTAACTCACCTTTATTTTCCGTTGATCGGTTTGTGCGTTATTCGGTTTAACGAAAAATCCAATGCTTTCAATCCACCCCGAATCATCACAACATCGTAGCGCTATTTACTGTGATCCCAAAGAATCTGGTTTCGCGAAATTCTAGTAATATGCGGATGCACCATTATTATTACAATATTATACACACGAATTAAAATAGTTAAATTAATTAATTATACTAAAAAAATTAAATTAACGGTTACAATTATTACCTTAATTTCCTTTTAATCACGCATGCGTTTTCGACTGTGCAATTGGATACTTCCCGATCCCTTCACCATGTACCCTCTTCATTTTATTCCCATACAACTCTACTCCTACTTCAATTCCATTCTCATGCACAACTTTGTAGATTACCCAACTTGCTGCTAAAAGGAAACATAACCCACAATCATGTAACCCACTCCGTCACTAACGCACGTTACATGCGGTTCCTCCGGTTTCTTCTCATTTTGCTATTCCATTATAATATATATATATATATATATATTATAACCCAGGACTAAGTCTGTGACCAACACCGACAACCCATTACGGTGCCATAGCAGCCCGTTCCTCTCCACCCTCGGACTGAAACTCCTGCCTGGAACCCAATACAGTCATCTCTCTTAGTTCAAACAGCATGTCTGAACTCCATCCGAGGCAGCCCACCACTCCGAACGCTGCGCCGCTTCTCTGGTTGTCCTCCAGTCTTTCGAATTGCTACAGAAAGAAATGCGGACTGCCTTGGCATGAATATCCACCGAACTCCCTGCTTCATCATGCACTAAACACCCCACTACGTCATCTCCCCATTTTGTCCAACTCACCACTGCAAGCTGCTACTCACCATTTTGAACGCACACTTGTACCTCCTCAACACTTCATTTCCTTCCAGTCCTTAACGCACAGTACCATCCCAAGGCGAGGCTTGTGCGAGTGGATCGAGAGCTTTGGTTTTTAACTTGCTGTTTTATATGTATTCTTGACTTTTTTTGTTTCTATGAGTTTCCATTTTTCTTTTCGAATTTCTATTTTTGTATATTGCCTGGAGAAAACGAACGTATTTATAGGTGAGCAAACCTTGGGCGGCACGGCATGTAGCTGATTATAGGGCGTAGATTACCTATGCTCTTCCATCTTGTCCCAAAGCTGCATATACATCATGTAGTAGGAACTGTTTGAAGGGTTAGCATGCAGTGTCATTTCATTTTAAAGTCATAGCTGTGCGTTTGCATTAGAAAGGAATCATGCAGAGAAAACATGCAGGCGTACATGGATTTAGACCTTTCAAGGTTAGACCCGAGGTTTCAGAAATTAAGTAGGTTTGCATGTGCATTTGATAGAAGACAGAACAATTAGCATAGGTAGACCAAGAAAAGATGGGTACAAAGAAAGCATGTGCAGGCTATTTTTCTCTCTTTTCCTTTGCTTAGGCATGCAGTAAAAAGAATAGTAGCAGTGTTGTGTGTTTTCATTTCAAATACAGTGATGTCACATTTTGGGTTGAGGCATGTGCAGTGTACTCGTCTGTAGTCGCTTTCATCTAGGCTGTATGTTCTGTACCTTAAACACCAAGGCATACGGGTAGGTCCGAAAGTTTTAACAGGGGCAATGTGTGTTTTCTTGTCATGATGTACATTGTATTCTTACACAATGTCTGTACTTAGAACATGTCATGTAAAAACGTACATATTGGGAAGCTGGTATATTGTTTTTATTTAGTATTTAAAATTCAGCGTACCCCGCTATACACAAATTTATTCGTTTACGAACAGTTGTCGACAGAAATAAAAATACTGTTGTATCAACAATGTGTTACGATCCTAAAATTATAATAATATCGGTAGGTTAACTTATATTTTGAAACCCCAAAATGTTGCTATAGGATGCAAAATACTCCAAATAAAAAGTTGCTTATTTTACGAATTAAAAATTACTGTAAAATCCTAAAAATTAAATTATAACTACGCCCCAAAGGACTTGTCTAAATTCGAAGCCAATATTTAATTATATTTAAATAAATCGTTATGGCGTATAAACGAATCCACGTCGACTATTTGAAAATCTGATTTGGACGTAAAACAAAATCTATAATACGAAAATTTGATTTTTCTCCTCCATTAGAAAAATATTATCAATTAGATTCAGACGCTTCTTGTTTTACCGAAATCCGACTTATTTTGAACCCGGTACGACCAATTGAAGTTCAAAACGCCAAAACGCGAACTGCCGCGCCGCTGCAGCTCGTTATTTAATTAAATTATAAACTATATATATTCGTCTTCGTTTTCAAAACGAATTGTCACTAATATTCCCCCATAAACAATATTTGACCACTTTAAACTGTCGGATCACAGTATATTTCAATTTCGACAATTTCCCATATTTTGGAAATTAAAATAATATTTATTATTTATTTTATATAATATATTCACAATATAATCGTTATATTCGATTATCCAACCTCAAACCAATATTTTAAATAATTAAAATATTTAAAATAATCCAATTAAATTGGCAGAAAAATACGGGTCGTTACACATGGAAGTGTGTGACTTGCTACAGAAAAGGAAAGGTGAAAATATAAAGTAGAAAATGGGACAAAACACATGCATGTCTAAGGCATTTTGGGGTGGAGACCCGAGCATAAGTAGGAAAAAAATGCAAGACAGTGTGCATGTGTGAGTATGTAGTGCACGCATATAATGCATGCGTGAGTGTATATGTGTATACACATGTTAAAAATATTTGCTTTTGTGTACTGTGTGATGTGTGTTGTGTGTGCATGCGTGTGTTTAAACATGCAGTGCGTGCCATGCATATGTTGTGCATGAGTATGTAAATATATAAATATGTACATGTTGTGCATACATCCTTTCATCCTTTTTTTTGTTTTGAAAAAAAAAGGTAACGCATGGTATAGTATATGGTGCATGGCCTTTAAACTAACACGCCTTAAACATGTTCCATTCACTACATTTAGAGAAAAAAAAACAAAGAAAATAATTAGGTAGGTTAATAAAATAAAAAGACATCTTTTGCAGACCCAAAATATTTTGAAAGATATGTAAGATCATAAAAGGGACACATTGAACTCAAATGGCTCTGTTTCAAAAATGAACTGTGCAAGCTTTTTCACTGTTTCAGCGCAAACCGAACACCGAAACTGACAAATGAATATATTTCGGTAATCAGCGCGACGAGACAGACACAACGGTATATAATTTGCAGTGTCTGCATGCTCTGTTCAAAAACGCGTTACGGACCCCTTTAACGTAAAAATGCGGATGTGAAACGGAGGTCAAAACGTCCGATTTTCGCGGAACGAATTCCGCCGTTGGATTACTGCCAACGAATAGAATATTTTTCATGGTTGTCTGAACTTGTTTTAAAGAGATTTTAAAATCGCTAAAATTTGAACTGTTATGCACAGCTTTGCACTAAAAATTGCGCGATCGACGACATTCAAATTTTTCAAAGAAATTTTCATAACTGCTATATTTCACTATACGTATTTCAAATTCCAAATTCGCATTTTGAAAAAAAAAGAATTGTTTCAAATTTCGAAGATTAATCTTCGGTTTAAATTATATACATGAAAATTTGATTTAAATTGATGAATGAAATATTAAGTGATTTAAATTTTGTTTAAACTTATTGAAATAACCATTGTTGAACCTCTTATTGGTAAAAAAAAGTTAGCCTAAATATTTAAGGAAATAAATTTCAAAATTGTAAATTTTGGACACAAATTTAGTTGACAAAAATAATTTAATTAAATGAAGTAAAATTATGAAATCTGAAAGTGAACTTAAGAGAAATATTAAATATTTGGAAATTGTAAATTTCATAAAAGAAAAATACAATATTTTATTGATTTGGAACTTTGGAATTAGACACAAAGTTAAGTAAACGACAAAATATTGTTAATATTTCAAAGTGGAATATTTGATGGTTCAAGTTTGAATAAGGAAGTTGAAATACAATTATGGTTTGATCTATTCGAAATTAATCAATAAAAAATAAAATTGAATGACGTTATTTGTCAAAGAGACCGGAGCCAGTTATGGACACAATCTCTGTCGATACTGAAACCACTTTGATAACTATGTTCATGAAGTGATGATCCGGAATGAAGTGGTTATTTTGGTGTACGTTTGCTGGATTGAAGAAAGTGAATGATAATGGATGACCGACACTTGTGTCAATTTGAAATGACTAAAACAGGAGCCATGCCGGACCATTGGGGCTAGCTACCTCTAGCAGACACACTTCTTCGTATATTCTATCTTTGTTATTTGGTGATCACCCTTGATTTTGGAAGTGTTGTGTTGCGTTGGGCCGTTAGGGGTTATCACCAGTTCGGATCAGGCAAACTGGTAGTATCCTACCTTGGGCATTGCCTCACATGCCTTGTCATACGTTTTATCCTTATGCACGACCACTACGAGTTTCTATTTAACATGTGACTATAGAGGACTCACTGGCTACCGATGTTCTACTGGTTGTGTAACAACCCGGAAATGCGAGCCAGTTTAAATTTTTTTATTTTGGCAATTTTAGCGAAGTTTGAACTTTTAAAATGAATTATTTTAAATAATAACGATGAGAAATTTATTTTGAATAGATTCGAACGTATATATTATATACGTCGTCATTAGAATATAAATAATTATATATAATTATAAAAGGAATTGAAATGGCGCGGTAGTTCGATAATTCGATTTCAAATTTCAGATGAATGTACCAGGTGCAAAACAAACCGGATTTTAGCGAGACCAAAAATAATAGGATCTAATTGGGAATATCTTTCCAACGAATCCGAAAAATCGAAATTTCATAGCGGGAATAAAAAGATATGTCCAGTTGAAAATTCTGAATAGTCGCTATGGGATTCAGGCCCTTAAAAATGGGAATTTTGCAAACGACCTCGGATTTCGACGAAACCACTTTTGTTGGATCCGTGATGTCAAATTATTGCTAGATTTCAAATTTCATAATTTTTCGAATCAATATGTGAGCGTGGCAAAGGAAAACGCGTTTGACCAGTTTTAGTTGATTTTAATCGACTGGAAATTGGCCCTTTTTCAAACGGTCTTAGAATTCGACGAAACTAGTTTTGTTAGGACCGTGTCGTCAATACAAAGCTAGAAAATATTTTTCTAGAATTTTTCGAGTTAGTATGTGACCCCAGTGAATTGAAATGCGAGTTAAAATTCAATATATAGAGTTATATGTTGATTTCAACGAAAACTGATCGAAACGACCGAATTAGCTTATGGTACATATCCCATTGTGTTCGGAATGGGGGTAATTAGCTATGGACGACAGGCGGTGGGCCTCGTTTAGAGGTCAAATAAAAAAGTCAACCTTTTGAAATTAAATAATTAAAAAAACCCTCTCCTTACCTTCCCTCTGCCCCCCCTCGATTTCATTTTTCAACGATATAAAAAAAGGGAAAGAAAAGGGCGACGGGGGTGGGGGGGGTGAACCGCCACCGTATCGCAGCCCCCCCTCCTCTGGCGCCGCCGCCGCATCTTCTTCCTCCACCTCCACTTCCTCTCCGTCCTCCACTTCTCCTTCTCTTCCCACCGCAATCGACCTCACCCCCTCGTCCAAGCCCTTCCACCGCCGTTCCATGTCAGTGCCTCCCCCTATCTCCTCCACTCCGATCGAGCCGCCACCAGTTCATGAAGAAGCCCTCCTCCTAAATAAAATAAAAGAAAAACACTGTAAGTTTTTTTAATTTATTTTTCTACTTTCAGTTTTGATTTTTCTTTGTTTAGAAACTAATTTTTTCTTTGTTTAGAAACTGAGTTTTCTGTGATATATGAATATAATCTTTCATTATTGGAAAATATGATATTTTATAGTGTAAAGAAATTATTTTTATGAAAGGGTTTAAGTAAAAATATAATTTTTTTATAATATAGAAAGGTTAAAAATATGATTCTTATATATAGTAGCGATAATAACAATATGATTTTTATATTATAGAAAGAGAAAAAGCGAAATCTTTATATTTGAAAAGGCGAAATCTTTATATTTGAAAAGGCAAAATCTTTATATCTGAAAAGGCGAAATCTTTATATTTGAAAAGGCGAAATCTTTATATTTGAAAAGGCGAAATCTTTATATTTGAAAAGGCGAGATCTTTATATAGAGAAAAGCATGATAAAAATATAATCTTTATTATATGAACACCGTTGTAAAAATGGAATTTTTATCTATATAGTAACGATGTAAAAATGGAATTTTTATCTATATAGTAACGATGTAAAAATAGAATTTTTATCTATATAGTAGCGATGTAAAAATAGAATTTTTATATACATGGCAACTATATAAAAATGAGATTTTTATATATGTAGTGGCTACGGGCAACGAAAGTGACAAAAGGCGAGAACGACGAAGATTTCTACATATGAAGAGTCATGGAGTTGGGATAGCTATTGGTGAGAACTTCTCACTCTAAATCTCTTATCCTAGTTATATATATATATATACTAGGATGCAGACGGTGCTTAGCAGCACCCGACACCCGTCATCCACAGACCATGGATGGCTTGTTTGTTTGATTGATGTGTTGTCAAAATTTGTTTGTGATGTTGATGTAAAATCGATAATAAAATGTAGATGGTTGAAATAAAATAATTATCGTTAAAAATATAAATTTTAACGTGAATGTGAATAAATAAATATTTATAAACAAATCGACCGATTTGTTTATATACACTGGTTTGACTGATATTGATTGGGTCGACAAATTTTATACATCGCCCAACTGCAAAATAAAAATCCGTGTTTGTTGATTTGAAACCCCACACGGGTGTTGGGATGATATTTGGCGTACACTATTCCCAATTATTTAATTGTATGTCGATCGATTGGTCGACAGGCTGTGTAAGCGTTAATTATTTATATTTGATGCTTATGCAGTTGTGTGGTGCACCTTGGATGATGGTTGATTGTTTATCCTAGCTATTATATACACGTGTTGTATGGAATCCATATAATTAACGTTATATGGTGATTGATTAGGCCTCATTCCAATCGGGAAAATAATGAATATTATAAAAGAAAATTCATGTGTTGAATATAAAAATAGTCGTGTGTTGACAGTACTCATGTGTTGAGATTGGTCGTGTGTTGAAAGAAATATAGATTCATGTGTTGAATGGAATAAATGTTCATTTGTTGAATAGAATAACGAATTTATTGAAATACATAAAACCGTGTTGACTAGAGTTGCGCTATTTTGACGTGAGCGATATTTATATCAATTTTATTCGAATATCGAAAAGGAAGTGATTTCAAAATATAACGTTTTGAAAATATTATCATTTATATAGTAATGATAGCAAATATTCAATTTTGATTTGAAATTGAATATAGAGTTGAAATGGTTTTGAAAATGAATTTAAAATGATCTACAAAATACATTTTAAAAAGGAAATCGACGAAATATATATAATATATATATATTATATATATAATTGCCTGAAAAGAACGCGCCGTGCCGCGGCAGTTCATGAATTTCGACCATTGACTTCGAATTGATGTTGCGGAATATTCGACCGTCGGATTCTCCTAAAACCGGAACCGTTGGGTTCGTATCGAAAAGAGCTTTCCAATGAATATTAGAAATTTGAAATCTAACGGTTGGATTTGGATTTATGTCCAAATCAATCTCAGAAAAGGTCGCTGTAAATGCAGTTCGGTGGCCGTTGTTGGAAATCGACTGTACAGGCCTTGATAAAATTATTAAAAATATTAATAATTTGTGTAAAATCATAATATGTGAATTGGAAAGGACTGGGATGAAAAATTCCACATTTAAAAGGATAAAAATATATTTTTGTCGAAATGAACTAGTTTTGAACTAGAATTAAAATCAATTTATTTTTGAAATAAATAAATTGAATTTGAAAGTGATTTTAAAAATAATCAATATTCCCAATACGTGAATTGGACTGGAGTTGAATCGAAATTATCTTCGGAATATTTCAATGTTGGATTTCGTGACTATACAGATATTGTTATGGGAATTTGAAAGATATATTTTATATCGTTATTTCCAATACGATATTTGTTGGTTTCAGAATTTGATATTGAATATAAGCCGGTATATTTTCTATTCAGAGCCTTGTATTTAATATCAAAGGTGATTTGGGTTTGTCGTGAATCGTGTTTTAGATGACATTGGTTCTTTAACCCAGTTAAAGGCAGAATATTGATTTTTGAGAAGATTAAAACTAAGTGGAGTTTTAATGAATCTTTAATTAGATTGAAATGTGAATTGATAATTTAAATTATCAAATCTGAAAGGTGGTCGAGAATGGAGTACCACCAGTTTTGCTCCAAAGCGATAGTTGAATCTTTAATTAGATTTGAACGTGAAATGGTAATTAATTTTACCGATGACACCGTGGTGTTAGGTATGGACTATTACCAGTTTTGCTCCATGGGATATATAGGTTGGGGTTGGGAAATAAAACAAATAATTACTTCGGTGTGGTTCGCTAATCCCGACTAGTTTGAAATGATATCCAAAGGAAGATTAAAGAATAAATTTAGAAGAATTTATCTTGGATAAAATTAATGGGAACCTTTCCCTAAGAATGTGATTTTGTGAATAAAAGAATATTCTGAATTGGAATGAGGCGTTTGTTGTGTTTGTGTAACATTTGTTTACTATATACGTGGGTTATTCAGAAAGGCCGGGTTTATACCCATTCTGAATAACCGATTCGACGAGATGTCGAAGAGGAAGACGGTGGTTGAAGACCGGAAATCTTCACATCGTTTGGGTGATTGCTGATGATCTCGATTGGGCTGTACACCCAAGAGGAGAGAAACAGTTGGTGATCGTCCAGACGTACTTGGAGATCGATGGATATGCGAGGAAAGTGCCTCCGGTTTCGTTCAGACCAAGAACGAACTTGTAAATGGATTGTGTGTCTGACATTGGATTTTATTCTGTGTTGATTGATCTCTATTAAATATACATCTGTTTGGCGGAAGAGAATTTATTCTCTTTCTTAACGCCCTTCTCTGAGACGTACGAGCTCAGAGGTTGTATATCGATGGACATCAGTCGCATGGAGTGGATTGCCAGTGTGGCACGCGTAAGTGGCAATTGATCAAGGCTTCTGTTGAAAAGCAAAGTCTTGTGGTTGATGATCAAAGCACGGCCTGTGTGGCGTAGCTTTGTGTATAACGTGAATTCGCGAGCCTCACACCTCGGTATGAGTCAAAAACGGGATACGGACCCAAGGAGTGCACGACGTTTCTTTCTAGCTATGGTGGTGTCAGTGACCTACTAGCCCTGACATTTATATACTTTTAACCTGTGTGGTTGTTGGACACGAGGCGCCTCGGATATAGGTCTGTAAGGACTGGGAAACGTGTGTTCAGGAATAACCAATCCTCAAAAGTAAGAGAAGACCGGCCTTGGAGGTTCCAAAGGATCATAGTGGGGTCCTGAGGCATTTGCTAGAGTGTCTCGAACGCGGAGAGGAGCTTGCCCCTTGCCTCAACTCATGACGGAAATCCAATTTCCAATGCGTGTATTTCGGTTTTATTTGTAGAGCCTAGTATGGCGACATAGTGGGATGAGACACTGATCGACGCTAATCTATGAATTAGAAAAGCGCGACATTTGTAATAAATTCTGCAAGCATACAGGTGTGTAACATACAGGTCGAACACAGGGAGGAAAGTTAAATTTTATTATTTATATGTTTCGTGGGCGTGTTAGACGAACTTTGGAGGTTGATTTTGAAAATAAAACAAAACAAAATTAAAACTGTAATTTGATTCAGAACAGATCTAACTGAACCGACGATCAGATCACAATTTCAATGGAAAAGAAATAAAACTATGAATTAGATTTGAATCTAATCAAATCCAATTTGACCTAAGAAAAGAATAAAAGCAGAAATTGAAATTGCAGAAATTGAAATAACAAACAAGAATTAAAATTAGGATTTCCGCTGAATCTAATCAGACGGTAAATCACTAATGCAAATAAGTGCAAAATACAAATAGTGTTCTACCGAATCTAATCGTATAGACAACACTAGTTGCTAAGAAAACAAAAAAAATGTAGAAAATAAAAGAGAAAGAAGAACTTTTATTAGAACAATGGAATAATAGATGAGATAGGATGGTGGCTACAAGGTTATTACAAGGGTATATATAGGGTAGATAGCCAAACCCTAACCCTAACCCTAATGGTAAATGGGCCTGGTCATTACACCACTAATTTGTTTACAATGAAAAATATAAATGGGCCTTTGATAATTAAAGTAATTTTGGGCCTTTTCTCTTTTTCCTCTTGCCTCCTTGATATTTCTTCATTGATTTGTGATGTGCAAAGCCTTTTTATCACTCCTTTTCTTGTCCAACAGCAACTAGATGTGATATCTTCATTTACAATTCTTCAAAATGCAAATACACAGCAAATTGAACTCTATTTCTCTACATTTCTGGTTGCATGCGGGCTGGGTTGGACTATCTGTAAAATTAACAAAACAATACCCAAGTAATATCTATTTATATACAAAAGATAAAGCATAAGAGTAATAAAATAAACACTTTTCAATGTCAATCAAATACCCCCACACTCATCTTTTACTCGTCCTCGAGTAAAACAAAAAATGAAAAACTAAACTAGAAAGGTCACACTTTCGTAGGAAACACGATTGCATTGAGCATATGCAACAAGCCGTTAAACCTCTAGGTGTCCCTAGTAGGACGAGTGGTGTCTCGTGAGGGTTTTCAGCGGATACTACCCACAAAATCCAAATGTTGTATGTTATGATTCTGATGAAACTACATGAATGCATTGGACATATGCAAATAAAAATGAAAAATGAAAACACGACTTATTTTAGGAAAGTGGTACAACAATTTAAGTTAACGAATTCTAAAAATGGTTTCAGTCGTTGACCGTTTACTTTGAAGACTTTTCCATCCCTAGGATTTTCAATTTCAACCGCTCCATGAGGATATACTGTTTTCACGACGTAAGGTCCAGTCCATCGAGATCTGAGTTTTCCTGGAAACAAGTGAAGTCTAGAGTCGTATAAAAGAACTTTTTGACCTACGTTGAATTCCTTACGAAGTATGTTTCTGTCGTGTTGGGCTTTGGTTCTTTCTTTGTAGATTTTCGCATTTTCATACGCCTCATTTCTCAATTCCTCTAATTCAGAAATTTGTAACTTCCTGTGTGAGCCAGCCTTTTCTAAGTCAAAGTTCAAAAATTTTATGGCCCAAAGAGCGCGATGCTCTAATTCAAGAGGTAAGTGACAGGCCTTTCCAAAGACTAATCGATATGGTGACATCCCTAGATTGGTTTTATAAGCAGTGCGAAAAGCCCAAAGTGCATCAATCAGTTTTACAGACCAATCTTTTCTATTGGAATTTACGGTTTTCTCAAGAATTTGTTTGATTTGTCTATTGGAAACTTCTACTTGCCCACTCGTTTGTGGATGGTAGGGGGTCGACAGCTTGTGTGTGATTGAGTATTTCTTGAGTAAGGACTCAAAAGCACGATTACAGAAATGAGTGCCATTATCGCTAATGATAGCTCGAGGTGTGCCAAAGCGTGAAAAGATGTTTTCTTTGAGGAATTTGACAACAACCTTGTTGTCATTGGTTTTGGTCGGAATGGCTTCAACCCATTTTGAGACATAATCTACTGCCAGCAAGATGTAAAGATTCCCAAATGAATTGGGGAATGGTCCCATGAAGTCGATGCCCCAAACATCGAATAACTCAATCACTAAAATGGGGTTGAGAGGCATCATGTTTCGCTTAGAGATTCGACCCGTTCTTTGACATCGCTCACATTTAGAGCAAAATTCGAAAGCGTCACGGAAGAGTGTGGGCCAATAAAAACCACTTTGCAAAACTTTTGCAGCAGTTTTTCTTGCACCAAAATGACCGCCACAAGCATGGTCATGTGAGAAGGAGAGAATACTTTGGTGTTCATGATCGGGCACACACCTTCGAATGATTTGGTCTGGACAGTATTTAAAAAGATATGGGTCATCCCAATAGAAGTTTCGAACTTTTGAGAGAAATTTTTGTTTATCTTGTTTCGACCATTCAGCGGGCATTTGTTGTGTGACAAGATAATTCACAATGTCAGCGTACCAAGGGGTGTTAGAGATCGAAAGGAGTTGTTCGTCAGGAAAATAGTCATCGATTTGAGTGTCGTTATCATTTTCGTGCACAATTCGAGAGAGATGATCAGCTACGACATTTTCAGAACCCTTTTTATCTCGTATTTCTATATCGAATTCTTGAAGAAGAAGGATCCAACGAATCAAGCGGGCCTTGGCATCCTTTTTAGAAAGCAAATATCGTAGAGCAGCATGGTCAGTGTAAACTATGACTTTGGATCCTATGAGATATGGTCTGAATTTCTCAAGAGCGAAAACAACTGCCAAAAATTCCTTTTCAGTAGTTGAGTAATTCAATTGGGCCTCGTTCAAGGTTTTGCTAGCGTAGTAAATGACTCGAGGGAGTTTATCGATACGCTGACCCAAGATGGCTCCAATTGCAAAGTCAGAAGCGTCGCACATAAGTTCAAAGGGTTGAGTCCAATCAGGAGGTTGAATGATGGGAGTTGTGGTCAAGAGTGATTTAAGAGTTTCAAAAGATGTTTGGCAATCAGTGGAAAATTCAAACTTTACGTCTTTGGCAAGTAAATTCGAGAGAGATTTTGAAATTTTTGAGAAATCCTTAATGAATCTTCTATAGAATCCTGCATGGCCAAGAAATGAACGAACATCTTTGACGGACTTAGGAGGAGGTAAATTAGCAATCAAATCGATTTTGGATTTATCGACTTCTAGGCCATCTTTGGAGACGACATGACCTAGAACTATCCCCCTTTTTACCATAAAGTGGCATTTCTCCCAATTAAGCACGAGTGATTTCTCCTTACAACGCTTAAGGACGAGTTCTAAATGAGTGAGACATTGGGAAAAAGATGATCCATATATTGAAAAATCGTCCATGAATATTTCCAAGAATTCTTCTACCATATCAGAGAAAATACTCATCATACACCTTTGGAAAGTCGCGGGGGCATTACAAAGACCAAAAGGCATGCGACGATAAGCAAAGGTTCCAAAGGGACAAGTAAAGGTGGTCTTATGTTGATCTTCCAAAGCAACAGGAATTTGGTTATAGCCAGAGTATCCATCGAGAAAACAGTAATACTCATGTCCCGCTAAGCGTTCGAGCATTTGGTCAATAAAAGGCAAGGGAAAATGGTCTTTTCGTGTGGCTGAGTTAAGCTTTCGATAGTCGATACACACACGCCATTTGGTTTTGATTTTTGTTAGGACGAGTTCATTACTGTCGTTTTTGATCACTGTGACTCCCGACTTCTTTGGTACAACTTGTACCGGACTCACCCAAGTACTATCAGAGATGGGATAGATGATGTTATTGTCTAGACATTTGATTATCTCCTCCTTAACCACTTCTCTCATGTTTGGGTTTAATCGCCTTTGAGCCTCACGGGTGGGTTTAGCCTCATCAACTAAATGTATGCGATGTTCCACAATTGATGGGCTAATTCCTTTAATATCGCTAATTTCCCACCCCAAAGCGTCCTTATTTTCCCGTAAGGTATCCAAAAGTTTTTCTTCTTGGTCCTCGGTAAGATCGGAAGCCAAGATTACGGGAAAAGTTTTTGAAGAGTCTAGGTAGGCATACTTAAGGTCTGGTGGCAAGGGTTTGAGGTCTAACTTAGGAAGTTCTTGTGTATCAACATTGGTCAACATTCCTTGGTTAGATTCAGGTGGCGAAGTGTCGGAGTCAAGAATTTTGTTTAGTTCAGAAATGTATTCGAGTTCGTCGAAATCAGGATTGAAATGGTCAAGACACATTTTCAGGGCTTCAGAAGTGTCATTAGAGGTTTCATCAACTGTGGTTTGAATCATGTCAATTTCATCGATCTCAAAATCCCTAGGTTGCTTGTTGAGATTAAATATGTTTAGCTCAATGGTTAGGTGCCCGAAGGAAAGTCGAAGCTGACCATTCCTACAATTAATGACAGCATTAGAGGTTGCTAAGAAAGGGCGTCCTAAGATCAATGGTATTTGAATGTTGGGATTTGAGACAGGCTCTGTTTCTAGAACTATAAAATCGACAGGGAAGTAAAATTGCTCGATCTGTATCAAGACGTCTTCGATAATTCCCAATGGCTTTTTGACAGATCGATCGGCTAGTTGAAGTGTGATGTTTGTTGGTTTAATCTCCCCTAGTCCAAGTTGACGATAGACAGTATAAGGGAGAAGGTTGACACTGGCACCAAGGTCGAGTAGGGCACGAGAGATGTGAGTGTTTCCTATTTTACAATCAATCGTAGGGCAGCCAGGGTCTTTATACTTGACTGGGGCAAGATTCGAAAGAACAGAGCTTGTATTCGCAGTTAGAAAGGCGGTTTTTGGGACATTGGTCGCACGTTTTTGTGTGCACAATTCCTTAAGACATTTGGCATATTGAGGGATTTGTTCAATAGTGTCTAAAAGAGGAATGTTCACACGGACTTGTTTGAAAATTTCCAGAATTTTATCGAAATTTGCCGCTTTCTTCTTATTATTGAGTCTATGAGGAAAAGGAGCTACTGGTTTTTCGATTCTACGATCAGTTTCATCATTCGAGGAAAAAGGTGGTAGGGGTGTAGAAGATGAAATGTTGGGATTGCCAACATTTAAGGGAATTTGAGGTTCAGAAGAATTGGCATTCGAAGCCAATGGATGATCATCAAGATTAGGGATTGGGGCCGAGTTAGAAGATTCACCAGGGTTGCCCACGTTATTATCAATCCTCTTTCCAGATCGAAGGGTTGTAATAGCGTTGACTGGATTATGGTTTTCGTCCTCACAAGAATTTACAGTACGAGAGTTATACTTTGGATTCACTTCGGGTTGACTAGGCAACTTTCCTTTCTCATTATTTTTCGCCATTTCCTTTATCATATGCATTAGTTGGTCGATTTTAGCGTCTTGATTATTTATTTGTTTTTCTAATCGAACAATATCTTGTGATGGTTGAGAAGATTGAGAGGATTGGTTCGATGATTGAAAATTGGGGTGCCTATACGGTTGTTTGGATTGAGGTGCAGCTTGAGAGGTTTGAGAATTGGGGGGTGGAGCTTGGTAATTCGGATTGGGAATAAAGGGAGTCTGCATGTGAGATGGGTTTGCCGAATTATTGGGGTTTGACCAAGAAAAGTTTGGGTGGTTCCTCCAACCAGGATTGTACGTGGATGAGTACGGATTATTTTGAGCTATGGCATTGGCTTGGTCTTGAGAGTAATAGTGGGGTAACCCTTCTCCGGTTTGAGGAGTTTGATTTTCTAAGGGAATTTGACTTGGGTCCACAACATGCACTCCTCTAGTAGAAGTACGATTGGGAACGCGAATTGATTCCCATTGCATGTCCTTTTCAGAATAATCTTCTAAGAACCGCCAAGCTTCATCGGCTGTTTTAGACATAAAATCTCCTCCACACATTAATTCTAGTTGAGTTTTAGATTGATAGTTAAGCCCTTCATATACAATTTGACACAAGTTGTCTTTTAGAATTCCATGATGAGGACAACTATACAGTAGTTGGTTGAATCTCTCAAAATATTTTGAAAAAGTTTCCCCCTCATTTTGACAAAATTGATTTATCTCAGTTCGGATTTTTAGAGTTTTATGGAAAGGGAAAAACTTTTTCAAGAATGCAGTGACAAATTCATCCCAACTTCTTATGGAATGTCGTGGAAGAGAATTTAGCCATCTTTTAGCGCTTTCAAGTAGTGCAAATGGAATTAGCCTTAGCTTGATCGATTCGTTAGATAATTGTTGCATTTTTGTTGTGGACGCATACAATTCAAATTCACTCAGAAATTCATAAGCATTTTCAGACCCAGTAAATTTTGGTACCCCTTGGATAAAAGAATGTTTTAGCTCAAAATTGTTTCCTTCAGCTGGTGGGAACACAATGACAGATGGTTGAACGGTCCTAGTAGGATAACATCGTTCACGAAGAGATAAGGGTCTATCCATCTGAATATTGAGATTTTGAAAATTTTGATTCAGATTTTGAAAATTTTGATTCATTTGATTGTGATCTATCTCGTTTTGAAAGTTTGGGTTTATTGGATTATGGTTCATCTCGTTTTGAAAATTTTGGTTTATTTGAGAACCCCTGGGAGAATTGTGAACACTTTTTTCACTCATTATTGTTAAATGCAAGCACAGAAATTAGCTACAATGAAGTTTTCTGTCCTTATTGGCTCTTAACCCAAAATTATAAAGTGATGCGTTTGATTACTTAGATCAAAAGATTTCTTAGCCAGTTAACGGACAGGAGTTATCGGTGCACCAGGAATCACCCTAGCAATGCAGCCGAAGGTTTAAGTACCTTCAGAGTAACAACCGATATAATATTTACGAATCACCGTAATATTTATAAACGGTTATTTCTCTGCCGTAGTCTAGACACCAAGAAATAATTTGTTCCAAATGAATCAACTATCACAATATAATTAAGCCCTAGATGAGCCCGTGACTCCCTTAAGTCCAATGTCTAACCGTTATTATTAGTCAGATTCTACGATGAAATGCAATTTGTGGGCCAAGGAAAGGGTGATGAAATCCCTCACCTTATGTGAATTGGGGTATTGCCCTTAACAGAATGAATAAAAGATGCAGAAATAACAGCAATCACACAAAACAATTGCAGAAATTAAAAATTGTACATTCAAAGCCGCTGCCCCTGCAGAAATTTTTTACAACAATCGTCTATATATTTTTTCTTTGCGGCAGAGCACCTGTAGAGTTTTAAAAGCTTTCACCTAAAACTTGATCGGCAGTCCTCCAGTGAATTTGGGAAGCGCTAGCGCGTTCACACCCCACTTGGTGTGCAACCGCTCCAACCCGTCTGAATCGTCTGCTGCTTTCTGTTGTTGTCCCTTTCTATTAATTGCTTGACTGCGCTGCGGCACGGGTTCGGGCTAGGAGCCCGAATTTTTTTTTTTAAGACCCTTTTTTTTTAAATTTCAGCTGTACCTGTGTTGAATTTTTTTTTTTTCAAGAAAGCAAATAAAAAAAATAATGGAATGGAAAAGGAAAAAAAAAAACTAAACTAAACAAAAAAAAAATTGATATACTAAACTAAGCTATTTAAGAAAAAAACAGGAAGAGAACCAAGAAACTAAAGCAAACACTTTACAGTTGCCACAAAAGGTGAGGCCACCATTCAAACTATAAAGCACAATTTCCTATGTCACAGAACCAGAAATTAGAAACAAATATTCACGTCCCAAAGAAACAAATTCCCAAATCAATAAGGACCGATTCTAATATTATTTGTTTCCAGGCACGACCCAACGAAATAAGGAAAAGAAATGATCACACCCTAAAATTTACCCAGAAAAAAAAAATACGCACGACCCTAGTAGAGACTTTCCTCCTTTAAATCGCGTCTGATGGACCAAGAATCTCGCAACAAATAGTTTCTCAATCAAGGTAAATTTACGCCTCAAACAAAAAAATTAATTTAAAACCGCCTCAAAAGGAATTGCAAATAAATTAACCAAAAACGAGATGGACCCCTCAGTAAAACCAAATTCTCATGCCCCTAGTTTTATTTTTTTCCAAAATAACCGTACCCCCTTCTTTTTAGTTGAGTTTGTGACGCAAATTATTTTCGAATTCGAAGTTGTGAATTGAAACGAAATTTTGATATGGGGTTCTCGATCGTGAATAGCAGGTGCTTCGATATGAAGTGTTTTGGGTTGATTTAGGGATTGTGGTGATGTTCAGCAAGTTGTGATTTTGGTTCACGATGTGGACTTGGAGGATGCTGCGGTAGGGGGTATTGCGTGGTGGCAGATGGGAGATGTGATCGGTGAAGGAAGGAAGTGGTTTGAGTGTTGATGGAAAAGGGGGGTTTGTTTCCAGTGGAGAAGAAACGGTGAAGATAGGAGGCTGATGAAGTTGTTGACAAAGATGGTCGGAGGGGATTTGTAGAGGAGCAGGAGTGGCGTTGTGGATGAGGATGTAAAGGGGTGGCTGATGTTGTAATGGAGATGAACAGCAGTGGTTTGAAGGGAGTTGCGTTGATGACGTTGAATTGGTGAAGGAGTGGACAATGTTCAGTAATTTCTAGTTTGGGTGGATGGTGAAATTGTTTGAAGAAGGTGAGGATGAGGACTATGGTGAAATTGCGGCAATTACTGGGTTGGCTAATGATTTTGAAGTGTGGATTTTGCAGTGGATGTATACGTTGGTTTTTGATTTAGAGCGTGAAGAAGATGGCAGAAGGGTATTGGTGATTTGGGGTTGCCTGTGGTTGTGAAGATTTTGTAGCAGAAGAAAGAAAATTTGAAAAGATTTTTTTTTTTTTTTTTTTTTTTTTTGAAAGTTGTAGAAAGAAGAAAAAGGAAACAGAAGATTTTTTTTTAATTTGTGTGAACTTGTAAGAGGGAAAAAATTTTGTAAAAAAAATAAAATAAATTGAAAGCAATAAAAGAGAGGACAGAAAAAGAAAGTTGTTTTTTTTTTTTTTTATTGGTGTAAATCTAGAAGTGAGAAAAAAAAATGAAAAGAAGGAAAAATTTGAAAAGGGAAAGAAATAAATTGAAAAAGGAAGGAAAGAAAATCAAGGGAATTTGGCAATCAAATTTTTTTTCTCTTGTTAGGAAGATTACGATATCAACTTATAATACCAAATCAACCAGTCAAGACTCTTTTTTTTTATATCTATACACAAGAAAAAAAAAAGAAAAGAAAAAAAAAAACTAACACGAATCGGAAGTTAACAAATAATAAAATTTAATTGTTGCCTCCCCGGCAACGGCGCCAAAAACTTGATCGACGCTAATCTATGAATTAGAAAAGCGCGACATTTGTAATAAATTCTGCAAGCATACAGGTGTGTAACATACAGGTCGAACACAGGGAGGAAAGTTAAATTTTATTATTTATATGTTTCGTGGGCGTGTTAGACGAACTTTGGAGGTTGATTTTGAAAATAAAACAAAACAAAATTAAAACTGTAATTTGATTCAGAACAGATCTAACTGAACCGACGATCAGATCACAATTTCAATGGAAAAGAAATAAAACTATGAATTAGATTTGAATCTAATCAAATCCAATTTGACCTAAGAAAAGAATAAAAGCAGAAATTGAAATTGCAGAAATTGAAATAACAAACAAGAATTAAAATTAGGATTTCCGCTGAATCTAATCAGACGGTAAATCACTAATGCAAATAAGTGCAAAATACAAATAGTGTTCTACCGAATCTAATCGTATAGACAACACTAGTTGCTAAGAAAACAAAAAAAATGTAGAAAATAAAAGAGAAAGAAGAACTTTTATTAGAACAATGGAATAATAGATGAGATAGGATGGTGGCTACAAGGTTATTACAAGGGTATATATAGGGTAGACAGCCAAACCCTAACCCTAACCCTAATGGTAAATGGGCCTGGTCATTACACCACTAATTTGTTTACAATGAAAAATATAAATGGGCCTTTGATAATTAAAGTAATTTTGGGCCTTTTCTCTTTTTCCTCTTGCCTCCTTGATATTTCTTCATTGATTTGTGATGTGCAAAGCCTTTTTATCACTCCTTTTCTTGTCCAACAGCAACTAGATGTGATATCTTCATTTACAATTCTTCAAAATGCAAATACACAGCAAATTGAACTCTATTTCTCTACATTTCTGGTTGCATGCGGGCTGGGTTGGACTATCTGTAAAATTAACAAAACAATACCCAAGTAATATCTATTTATATACAAAAGATAAAGCATAAGAGTAATAAAATAAACACTTTTCAATGTCAATCAGACACTTATGCCGTCTATGATTGATATTTTTGATTGAAATTGTTTTGACACTATACACCTATAATAGTATCAAATAATGTGTTTTAAACGTATCAAGCATGCTTTGGCTGTTATAAGGTAAAAACCCTATCCTCCGGCTTACGTTGCATTGTGTGATGGGACCTGGGTCTTATAACAGCTTCATTTTTCTTTATTTAGCATTGCGCTGTTTGTTTTACGCACTGGTATTCTTGGGAGGAAACCCGTTCCGTGTTATACGGCGTGGTCCCTTGATTTACCGAACTTTAAAATAAAGATTAATAACTGTTTTAGTTCTCACACTAGTCCCATGACTGACCTGAAGTTTATTGTTTTAACCTAAACTCTGGGTGTCCCTATTTTCGACACGGGCAGCTAGTAGTTTTGGTTTTGCAGATTTATATTCACAGGACCCTGATTTACAGCTGGATTGATGCTCGGAAAGCTCTGTATCCGTGTATTACTTTCAGTTGTGTTTTATATTGTTTTTCCGCTGCTATGTAATTTATTGTAATCTCTGATATTTATCGAATGTAATTTTTTCATTTATACTCTGTATATTCTTGTATCTGATGGAATTGTTGTAATAACAATGAAACGTTCTTCCGTTTGTGTTCTATTTTGTCTTGTCCTCAACGCTATCCGTGCTTTCTTTCACAGGGAAGTTCGGGTCATTATATGTTGTGTTACAGGACCTGTGTAGACCACATTGTTTAAAAACGTGTTAAGGGGGATCAATGTAAAGCCTTAACGCTATTTTTAAATATTTTATATTACTGATAGACATTACATATAATAGCGTATCATACTATATATAGATAGTTTAACAGATCCTTAAAAGATGGAAAATACTGTAACATCTCTTGAGTTATTTGCATTTGAGTTTAGATCTAATCACATTAGAATGTTTAGACCTGACTCGAGTGTTTTGTGTTTTTCTCATTTCGCTCGGGTCAGACTGAGTATTGCAGTGTTCTCAAGGAGCACTTTATCTGGAGCCGAAGACCTAGTCGAAGACTCAATCCTATCCAATATTAGTTCCTATTTCCGTTTGGCTTGTATTTGCGAACTTTATGAGTCGCTATATTGTATAATTAAATTGTAACTGTTTAAGTAGCTTCATGAACTGCTTATGTATATTATTTCATTTCCGCTGCAAGATTCTATGTTAATCTGTATATGTGATTCTATGTTCAGATTTTATTATACACCCCAAACTGATTATCTGTCATATTTTGAATAGTTCGAGTTGGACATGTATGGTTTTATTGTCAACTTGGATTATTCAGAAAAGGCGGATTGTCACACTATTTCAATTTAGCATTGCTTATTTAATGTAACAACCCGTATTTTCAATAACCTGTAATAACATAAATCGAGGCAGAATTTAATTCTAAAATGGGAATCAAGGGAAACGGGCTATGCCATTGCGTTCGTCTCGGAAAAATACGCGAAATAGAGTCCGAGTTTTCGAAAATCGGAGTCCGTATGACCAAGATATGGCCTCGCGAAGTTTCACGAAAATTCCCAAATTAAAGTATACTTAATTAAGTGAAATGGGTTGTGTAGATATATATATATATATATATATATATATTGATATATATATATATATATATAATTGAAAATTTAATAAATAAATATGCAAAAATGCTCAAAACAGCGAATTGGGAGAGGGGAATAACCGAACCGGCCGATTTTTGAAGTCGACCCGAGCCCGCTGGGTCGACTAGGGGTTAATCCAGGGTGTTTGGCTGTCAACCCGTGGGCCGATTCGCTCAAGTGCAGATTTTGCATTTGAATGGTTCTCATGGTCCATCTTTAATCTAAAGGCCCTAGATGGTTCCTACACTTGACTTCTTCCCCAAGACATGCTTTGATGGCTTGGATTGAATCTAGGGTTAATCCTATGGCCTAAAACACTTGCCTAATCTATAAATAAGACCCTAACCTACCCTAATTCATTCATAATTAAACCTAGTGACTAAACTATGGCAAAATGCTAGCTCTCATGGCCTCCACTAATTTTATGAAGAGGGTTGCATACTAATCACTCTCTAATCAACTTCTAATCCCTTCTTAGCATCTTAATCTTCTTCATTTGGTGTTCAAAGTTGCTAGTTGTGAGTTTCTATCACTTTGATGATCTTTTGGTAAACTAATTAGATGAGATGTGATGAGATTTATGGTTTTGTATGTGGGTTAATGAGCTTTGAATCATATGATATGATGTTAGCATTAATCTTATGTTTATGCATGTTGAGTATGTAAGCTTATGCAAGTTTAATATGATGTATGTTATGTTTGCATGATGCTAAATATGCAAGTTGTGGGCTATGTAATCATATGCATGTTATGCAAGTTCATGGTAATATGCTATGCAAGTTACATGTATGTAAATATGCAAGTTACATGTTTGTTAATATGCAAGTTACATGTATGTAAATATGCAAGTTACATGTTTGTTAATATGCAAGTTACATGTTTGTTAATATGCAAGTTACATGTATGTAAATATGCAAGTTACATGTTTCTTTATATGCAAGTTACATGTTTGTTAATATGCAAGTTACATGTATGTAAATATGCAAGTTACATGTTTATTAATATGCAAGTTCATGATGACACATTATGCAAGTCTATAAGCTAATATGCAAGTTTGTTATGCAAAATGAATATGTAAGTTATGTGACATATTATATGCAAGTTATGTGACATGTTATGCAAGTTCATATGCAAGTTATGTGTTTGTTAATATGCAAGATGGCACCTTTGAAACATGTTCATTCATATGCAAGTTGACACCTTTTATATGTGTTATATCATGAACGAAATTACGTGGGAACGATGGGGTAATTAAATGCATAAGTTAATAAGATTGTGTGAAATTAATATAATTATGCATAACACAAAATAAATAAACATAGTATGGGAATTTGCCTATTTGGTTAGGTGTACCCATACTATGTGTTGGGAATTTACCTATTGAGTTAGGTCTACCCCATGGGAATTTACCTATTAAGTTAGGTCTACCCATGTTAAGAAAACTTGATTAATTAGGGATAATTAATATAAAATTATGAGGGTGATTAATTAGGTGTAATTAATTGACTAAGACACGAGGTTGGACTCAGTTGTAGCGTAAAACTGCCCGGACCCAACCGGCTTAACCAGTTGCTACAAATGTTAGCCCAATGTGAGAGGTCTTAGGCACAAACTAAATACGTAATTAATGTAAAGACACGAGGTTAGACTCTGTTATGACATAAGGCTGCCCGGACCCAACCGGCTTAACCAGCGGTCATAAAAGACAGTCTAATGTGAGAGGTCTTTACAAAGGTTACGTTCTTAATTAATTAATTAAGAAACACTTAACCACATTAGCATGTAGAGGGACATGAGGGGTTAAGTGGGTGCCTCGGGTGGCATGAGAAAATCTAGTGGTTGCCTTGGGTGGCAATAGAAAATACGATTAGAATACTTAACCAAAATGGAACATGTAATTAAAACATGATTAAAGGGTTAAGTGGGATATACTAGAAAAAGGGACAAGCTTAGGTGGGTAGCTTGTGGAGGCCCATTTCAACCAGTAACCCATACGTATCTTTGTGGGCTCGACCCATGTCGAGGACGGGACACGCATACTGGGCTTGACTGTAAGAGGCAAACGGGTTAGCGGTGGCAACGCAAGTCCAACGGGCTTCATATGCGTGAGTGGGCCCGGGCTGGTAGGTAAGCCGTTGTTGCATCGAGTAGATATAAGCCGTGCACCTTTAGTTCCATCAGGTTGCCACATTGGGGAATGATACATCCCACGGTGGGGCCAGCACGGGTATCTACGTTAGGGAGCCGATCGAATGGGAAGTAGTGTGTACACCTAGTGGATTGTAGGGCCCCGTGGCGCCTACTTGGTCACCTAGGGGTACGCAGGTACTAATTAGTAAATTTTATAAGTCCTTGGGTGGGATCAACCTTTAAGTTAGGAACGACTGGTGTGGTGCAGTTTAGTAATTTACCTTAGGGAGGGTAGATGCGTCTTTATCCTTTATCTTCGTTTAGTTGACTGCTTAGGGTAGCCATTCATCCCTATATGTTACCGTATATCAGTTTATGTCTTCTCTGGTTACTTTAACGATTGTATTGTTAAAGTTATAGGACTCGCTCAGACTTATGTCTGACCCCGTTGTTTTTATCTTTTTCCCAACCCTCAGGTCCTACGGTGGATCCTAGCAGTAGTGGAGCTTGATCGGATTGCTGTTCCAGTCTTTAGGAGCTTGGATAGATGTAAAGCTCCAGTTATCCAGTTATCTTTTCTTTTGTTTGGCTATTGTATGAGAGTGGGATTATGTACTTCTTTATTTTGATGGATATTGTACTTGACCTTTATTGTGGTTTTATGATGTAACCAGACATGTTTTACTTCCGCTGTTATGAGATGATGTTTTAAAATTTCAAGTACTATTTATATCTGTCTTGTTGTAATTTTTCTGTTCTATATTCACTAAAATACTCCACCGATGCTATGGCATTCCCTTAGTGAGTGATCATAGCGGGAGTGGGGTGTTACACGTGGTATCAGAGCTTAAGGTTACCAGAACAGATAAAATTTTTGAGAAAAACTACTTTCTAAGAGTATTTTCGAAGAAAGTATTTTTAAAAGCATGTCTTCTAAGAGAAAAAGTTTTTGAAAAAGAAAAGCATAATCCCCAATAGCCATATCTTTATCTTTCGGAATCTCCTTTTTGAATCTTTCCTCTTTCGTTTCAGCATGGCTGAAGATCTTAACATCCCGGAGGGTTTAGTTATACCACTATGGTATAGGAGGTTGCAAGAGGCTAGGGCCGCGGCTGCGGGTCCGGCCAATGCTACTACACCAGAGACAACCGCTCCTCCTCCTCAGCCTAGAGTGGATAATTTTGCTAAGGTTTGCAAGGAGTTCAAGGCTATAGGAGGAAAACCTTTTCTTGGTTCAGAGACTTTCGTAGAGGCTAGAGATTGGCTTAAGGAAGTGGAAGAGTTGCTAGATATCTTTGAAGTGGAAGAGGGAAAGAAAGTCAAGTTGGCGGCTTGGTTAATGAAGGGAGAGGCCTCATTCTGGTGGGAGGTCACTAATGGAGAACGCCCTGTTGACTCTTGGGCAGATTTTAAGCAAAGGTTTGGGGCTAAGTTTCTCTCAAGGGCGGAAGAGAATCTGTTTATGGAGAAGTTCTTGAATTTGAAGCAAGGGAATCTCACGGTGAAAGAATATGTCAACAAATTCAATCAATTAGCAAGGTTTGGCATAGAGTTGGTGAATACACCGGAGAAGAAGGCTTTGAGGTTCGTTAGAGGCTTGAACGAACCATTGCAAGGAATAGCTATGACTCACATTCCTATGGGGGCCACTTTTGAGAAGCTTGTCTACATGGCACTTATGCATGAGGATGATAAGAATTCTAAGGCACCAGAGAAAAAGGGGGATCAGAAGAAACCGCAACAGCAACAACAAGGCAAGGGCGGAAAAGGCAATGGTGACAAAAAGAAGACGAAGAAGAAGTGCTTCAATTGTGGAACACCAGGACACCTCAGTAAGGATTGTCGCAAAAAGAAGAAGACCGGTTGCTTTCATTGTGGTGAAGCAGGGCATCTTGTGAAAAACTGCCCAAAGAAGGGGCAGAAGACGGGGTCTACCTCAGGAGGCCAGGTGCAAGCTCTTATAGCACCACCTCAGTCAGGGGGGCAAGTTCAGGTTCTCTCAGTTCCACCGATTTAGCAGAGAGGTAGAACTATTTCCGTTGAAAGTCTGGTTTTTCTGTTTGATCATCCAGTTCGTACTTTGTTTGACTCTGGCGCATCGCATTCTTTTATCTCATCATCGTTAGTTGAGTCACTGCACTTAGACACCAGTCTAGTTGATGATCCCTTGGTTGTCTCAAACCCAATTGGGGGCTCCATATATCTGTCTATGATATGTTTGGGTTTGAAGATTTCTATACTTAGCGTTGAGTTTAGATGTGATGCTTTTGTATTGGGCTTCACGGGCTATGGGTTGATCTTGGGCATGGACTGGTTATCCAGTAATGGTGCCGTTCTTGATTGCGAAAGGAGAGTTGTCAGGCTCATGACCCGCTTGGGTAACACTCTCGAGATCTCTTGCAATCCCATGGAATCTGTTTTGCTAAGTTATCTTGAATCGCTCGATGCTTCGGTCGAGAGTTTGTGTTCTGTCAGAGTAGTCCGGGAATATCCGGATGTGTTTGAAGAAGTAAAGGGTTTGCCTCCGAAGCGGGAGATAGATTTCCGAATTTATTTGGTGGATAATGCCAAACCAGTGTCTTTGCCAGTACGCCACATGGCTCCTCGTGAGAGAAGAGAACTTCATAAGCAAGTAGGGGAGTTGCTTGAGAAGGGGTTCATAAGGCGAAGTATATCGGAGTGGGGAGCTCCAGTAGTGTTTGCCACGAAGGCGGATGGGTCCCTCAGACTTTGTGTGGATTATAGAGAACTTAATAAGCTCACGAAGAAGAATAGACACCCATTACCGAGGATAGATGATCTCTTTGATCAGTTGGTTGGCGCGTCAGTATTTTCGCAGATGGACTTAGCTACAGGGTTTCATCAGTTAAGAGTGGCGGAGGACAGTATAGAGAAGACTGCTTTCCGGACTCCGGATGGTTTTTATGAGTGGCTAGTGATGCCATTTGGGTTGACAAACGCCCCCGCATACTTTGTTGATCTCATGAGTAGAGTGTTCAGAGAGTATCTGAATAAGTTTGTAGTAGTTTTTGTGGATGACATCTTGGTCTTTTCCAAGAGTGAAGAAGAGCATGCCTTACATCTCAGAGAAGTGTTGGAGACTCTTCGAGCGCATAGTCTTAAAGCTAAATTCTCTAAATGCCATTTTTGGAGAAGAGAAGTGCGATTCTTAGGGCATGTGGTCTCTAAGGAAGGGATAGCTGTGGATCCCGCAAAGATAGTATCTATCCAGGATTGGAAAGTTCCTAGAAATGCTACCGAGGTAAGAAGTTTCTTGGGGTTGGCAGGATATTATAGGAAGTTCATCAAAGACTTCGCGAAGATATCAGCCCCATTAACCCGCTTGACGAAAAAGAATCTGGTTTTCTCGTGGGATGTAGATTGTGATGATGCTTTCCGACGGTTAAAGAGAGCTTTGACCACCGCTCCAGTTTTAGTGCTCCCGGATGGGAGTAAGCCGTTTGTTGTTTATACCGATGCTTGTGGAACAGGATTAGGCGCAGTCTTGATGCAGGAGGGAAGGGTAATAGCCTATGGAGGGAGACAATTGAGAGTGCATGAGAAGAATTACCCTACCCATGATCTAGAGTTGGCCGCGATTGTTTTCGCACTTAAGTCTTGGCGCCATTATCTTCTTGGTGAGAGATTCGAGTTGTTCACCGACCATAAATCATTGAAGTACTTATTCTCTCAGAAGGATTTAAACTTAAGACAGCAAAGGTGGATGGAGTTCTTAGCATCCTATGATTTCGAGATAGCGTATACCCCTGGTAAGGGTAACGTGGTGGCAGACGCCTTAAGTAGAAAAAGGCTATCTTTGAGTCCATTGTTCGTGGAACGACGAAGCTTGGAGTTTCTTTCTTTGTTTGACTTCAGACCTTCTGTTGATTTTGTACCTGGTTTGTTGGCATCCTTGGAGGTTAGACCTACTCTTTTGAGACGGATTGGCGAGGCTCAGCGAGACGACCCACAGTTGGTTGTGTTGGTAGAGAAGCTTATAAGAGGGGAGTCGTCCAGCCATTTGGGTAGATACACCATAGATGATAAGGGATGGTTGCATAGAGACGGTAGACTTTGTGTACCGCAAGATGAGGGTTTGAAGAAGGCTATTTTGGATGATGCACATCGTTCAAGAATGACTATTCATCCCGGTGGAGACAAAATGTACCAAGACATGAAGAGAGTTTTCTTCTGGGCCGGTATGAAGAAAGATGTGGCCGAGTATGTGGCTAGATGCTTAGTGTGCCAACAAGTTAAAGTGGAGCAAAGGAAACCCGGTGGGTTGCTACACCCATTGGAAGTTCCACAGTGGAAGTGGGATAGTGTCTCGATGGATTTCATCGACGGGTTACCGAGATCGAGGAAGGGCAATACGGGAATTTGGGTTGTGGTAGACAGACTTACCAAGAGTGCCCATTTTATACCCGTAAAGAGTAAGAGGACCGCTCCATGGCTTGCTTCAGTCTATGTTAGAGAGATTGTTAGATTGCATGGCGTACCATCCAGCATTGTGAGTGATCGAGATCCTATTTTCACTAGTGAGTTTTGGAGAAGTTTGCAAGAGGCGGTAGGGACTCAGTTGTGTTTGAGCACCGCATATCATCCTCAGATGGACGGTCAGACTGAGAGGGTGAACCGTATCTTAGAAGATCTTTTGAGGCTTTGTATCTTGGATTTTGGAGGTACATGGGAAGAACATCTTCCTTTGGTGGAGTTCGCATATAATAACAGCTTTCAGTCCAGTATTGGTATGGCTCCTTTCGAAGCTCTTTATGGAAGGCCTTGTCGATCTCCTACATGTTGGTGGGAATCTACGGATAAGATCTTGCTTGGGCCGGATATGGTTAGAGAGACTTCAGAGAAGATTGATTTAATTCGAAAAAGGATGAAAGCAGCGCAAGATAGACAGAAATCTTATGCGGATCGGAGAAGGACGGATCTTGAGTTTGAGGTTGGGGACATGGTTTTTGTCAAAGTATCTCCATTGAGAAATGTTGTTCGCTTTGGGTCCATAGGGAAGTTAGCACCGATATTTGTTGGGCCGTTTCCTATTAAGGAAAGGATTGGACGGATGGCATATAGGGTGGAGTTGCCCGACAGACTTAGTGGTGTTCATGATGTATTCCATGTATCACATTTGAGGAAGTGCTTACATGAGACCGCGGAGGTGGTAGAGCCGAGCTTGCTTAGAGATGTAGAGGTAGAGCGTGATGCGACGATTCGACGAGCTCCTACTCGCATCCTTGGGTCAGAAACTAGGAAGTTGAGGAACAGAGAAGTTCAGCTAGTTAAAGTGCAATGGGGAGATGACGAAAGCAATGCTACTTGGGAGACGGAAGCAAAGATGCGTTCTTTGTATCCATTTCTTTTTGAGAGTATGTCTTTTAACTTCTCCTTTATTGCTTGTCTAGTACTTATCTTATCTTTAGTATATCCTCTCGCTAATACCTATGACCTTTAGATAGGGTAAAACCTATGGTTGAAACATGTGTTTGAAACATGTTATGGTTGATGGATGCATATGGATGCAATTGTTTGCTAGTGGTTGCTCGTGGATGCATATACACACACATTAGGCACTAGATCGGCTCAGTCACTTCATGTTGCATATTGCATAAATGGATGTGGTAGTTAGATTGATGGATGTATCATGGCTGTGTTATCATATGGATGATGCATTTTTGTGTATGGTTGTGCACGCATGTAGAAATTTGTATGTGTCAATAGGGTTTCGCATACATATTGGATGCATGGCACTATCATGGTTTGCATTAAGGAGGTTTACTGTATCAGTAACCGCCTGATTTTCGCATTAGGTAAGTACATATACACACACTTTTGCATATATCCATCCAGCATTTAGAATCTTGTAAGGACAATGATTGCTCGTGGATGATGCTTTGAGTAGATGGATGATTGGATGGTAGGATACGTTCTTCCTAACTTGAAGATTTCGGGGACGAAATCCTTTAAGGAGGGGAGAATGTAACAACCCGTATTTTCAATAACCTGTAATAACATAAATCGAGGCAGAATTTAATTCTAAAATGGGAATCAAGGGAAACGGGCTATGCCATTGCGTTCGTCTCGGAAAAATACGCGAAATAGAGTCCGAGTTTTCGAAAATCGGAGTCCGTATGACCAAGATATGGCCTCGCGAAGTTTCACGAAAATTCCCAAATTAAAGTATACTTAATTAAGTGAAATGGGTTGTGTAGATATATATATATATATATATATATATTGATATATATATATATATATATATAATTGAAAATTTAATAAATAAATATGCAAAAATGCTCAAAACAGCGAATTGGGAGAGGGGAATAACCGAACCGGCCGATTTTTGAAGTCGACCCGAGCCCGCTGGGTCGACTAGGGGTTAATCCAGGGTGTTTGGCTGTCAACCCGTGGGCCGATTCGCTCAAGTGCAGATTTTGCATTTGAATGGTTCTCATGGTCCATCTTTAATCTAAAGGCCCTAGATGGTTCCTACACTTGACTTCTTCCCCAAGACATGCTTTGATGGCTTGGATTGAATCTAGGGTTAATCCTATGGCCTAAAACACTTGCCTAATCTATAAATAAGACCCTAACCTACCCTAATTCATTCATAATTAAACCTAGTGACTAAACTATGGCAAAATGCTAGCTCTCATGGCCTCCACTAATTTTATGAAGAGGGTTGCATACTAATCACTCTCTAATCAACTTCTAATCCCTTCTTAGCATCTTAATCTTCTTCATTTGGTGTTCAAAGTTGCTAGTTGTGAGTTTCTATCACTTTGATGATCTTTTGGTAAACTAATTAGATGAGATGTGATGAGATTTATGGTTTTGTATGTGGGTTAATGAGCTTTGAATCATATGATATGATGTTAGCATTAATCTTATGTTTATGCATGTTGAGTATGTAAGCTTATGCAAGTTTAATATGATGTATGTTATGTTTGCATGATGCTAAATATGCAAGTTGTGGGCTATGTAATCATATGCATGTTATGCAAGTTCATGGTAATATGCTATGCAAGTTACATGTATGTAAATATGCAAGTTACATGTTTGTTAATATGCAAGTTACATGTATGTAAATATGCAAGTTACATGTTTGTTAATATGCAAGTTACATGTTTGTTAATATGCAAGTTACATGTATGTAAATATGCAAGTTACATGTTTCTTTATATGCAAGTTACATGTTTGTTAATATGCAAGTTACATGTATGTAAATATGCAAGTTACATGTTTATTAATATGCAAGTTCATGATGACACATTATGCAAGTCTATAAGCTAATATGCAAGTTTGTTATGCAAAATGAATATGTAAGTTATGTGACATATTATATGCAAGTTATGTGACATGTTATGCAAGTTCATATGCAAGTTATGTGTTTGTTAATATGCAAGATGGCACCTTTGAAACATGTTCATTCATATGCAAGTTGACACCTTTTATATGTGTTATATCATGAACGAAATTACGTGGGAACGATGGGGTAATTAAATGCATAAGTTAATAAGATTGTGTGAAATTAATATAATTATGCATAACACAAAATAAATAAACATAGTATGGGAATTTGCCTATTTGGTTAGGTGTACCCATACTATGTGTTGGGAATTTACCTATTGAGTTAGGTCTACCCCATGGGAATTTACCTATTAAGTTAGGTCTACCCATGTTAAGAAAACTTGATTAATTAGGGATAATTAATATAAAATTATGAGGGTGATTAATTAGGTGTAATTAATTGACTAAGACACGAGGTTGGACTCAGTTGTAGCGTAAAACTGCCCGGACCCAACCGGCTTAACCAGTTGCTACAAATGTTAGCCCAATGTGAGAGGTCTTAGGCACAAACTAAATACGTAATTAATGTAAAGACACGAGGTTAGACTCTGTTATGACATAAGGCTGCCCGGACCCAACCGGCTTAACCAGCGGTCATAAAAGACAGTCTAATGTGAGAGGTCTTTACAAAGGTTACGTTCTTAATTAATTAATTAAGAAACACTTAACCACATTAGCATGTAGAGGGACATGAGGGGTTAAGTGGGTGCCTCGGGTGGCATGAGAAAATCTAGTGGTTGCCTTGGGTGGCAATAGAAAATACGATTAGAATACTTAACCAAAATGGAACATGTAATTAAAACATGATTAAAGGGTTAAGTGGGATATACTAGAAAAAGGGACAAGCTTAGGTGGGTAGCTTGTGGAGGCCCATTTCAACCAGTAACCCATACGTATCTTTGTGGGCTCGACCCATGTCGAGGACGGGACACGCATACTGGGCTTGACTGTAAGAGGCAAACGGGTTAGCGGTGGCAACGCAAGTCCAACGGGCTTCATATGCGTGAGTGGGCCCGGGCTGGTAGGTAAGCCGTTGTTGCATCGAGTAGATATAAGCCGTGCACCTTTAGTTCCATCAGGTTGCCACATTGGGGAATGATACATCCCACGGTGGGGCCAGCACGGGTATCTACGTTAGGGAGCCGATCGAATGGGAAGTAGTGTGTACACCTAGTGGATTGTAGGGCCCCGTGGCGCCTACTTGGTCACCTAGGGGTACGCAGGTACTAATTAGTAAATTTTATAAGTCCTTGGGTGGGATCAACCTTTAAGTTAGGAACGACTGGTGTGGTGCAGTTTAGTAATTTACCTTAGGGAGGGTAGATGCGTCTTTATCCTTTATCTTCGTTTAGTTGACTGCTTAGGGTAGCCATTCATCCCTATATGTTACCGTATATCAGTTTATGTCTTCTCTGGTTACTTTAACGATTGTATTGTTAAAGTTATAGGACTCGCTCAGACTTATGTCTGACCCCGTTGTTTTTATCTTTTTCCCAACCCTCAGGTCCTACGGTGGATCCTAGCAGTAGTGGAGCTTGATCGGATTGCTGTTCCAGTCTTTAGGAGCTTGGATAGATGTAAAGCTCCAGTTATCCAGTTATCTTTTCTTTTGTTTGGCTATTGTATGAGAGTGGGATTATGTACTTCTTTATTTTGATGGATATTGTACTTGACCTTTATTGTGGTTTTATGATGTAACCAGACATGTTTTACTTCCGCTGTTATGAGATGATGTTTTAAAATTTCAAGTACTATTTATATCTGTCTTGTTGTAATTTTTCTGTTCTATATTCACTAAAATACTCCACCGATGCTATGGCATTCCCTTAGTGAGTGATCATAGCGGGAGTGGGGTGTTACATTTAACAATTTAGGTTCATTCTATATTATATCAAATCTCATTTGACTTATTTTATTAATTTATTCCTTTAACCCAAATTGTTTATTCATGTTCATTAACTTCCATAAGTTAAATGAATCCAAGAATCAATTTACATGTTTATTTCATCGGTTCAATTTATTTATTTTACTCTGATGAATTCAATTTAATAATAAACTAAGTATATCATTTATTGCCATAACTTAAGTTACTTATATTTATAAACCATCAATTTAATTTCACCTTCATTATTCATACCAATACTTGTATATTGCTTATACCTATAACATTTTAAATTTTTAGATGTTTTGTTAAGTTTATACATATGCTATAGAATGGAATTTAGTATTATACAAGTTCAATCGTTTTAGTTTCTTTCATTTTCATTATTTCAAATTCTTAAGAGTTTCTACTTCAATTTATATTTCTTTTAATTTCATTAATTATTTCATATTACAGAAGTTTTTAAGATTTTAAGTTTTAATTCATTTCAATAACCCGAAAATCGTTAATTATTCAAGAACTTAAGAATTCAGTTCTCGATCATTTCCAAGTCACTTTTGAAATAATATGTTTTATGCCTTTATTACCAAACCATACATTAAAAGATTCAAATAAAATTTTGTTTTCCCAAAACAAGGTATAAAAAGTTCTAAGTGGACTCCTCCGCACAGACTCTTGAAAATAAACGTCGATGATGCATGCACTCATCACTAAAATCATTTATTAGAGACAAGACAGGAATATACACTTACTTTTAAAAGGAATTCATTTGGGAAAAAGTATGTTCAAACTATTTCCAAATTATACTATTTCAAAACCTTAGCAAATCAATATTTCAAAACCAAAAAAATTTAAAATCTCAATTCCATGTTTATTTTATTTCATTAACAATTAATTTACAATATTTTATTTTTATTAAAATCATTCAATAGTCAATAGTTCAGATACATTGACTAATCAAACAATAAACGACGATAGCCGAAGATTATCATCTCCTAAAAATAAACAAAAATCGAAATTAATGATTTCAAAAATAATTATCTATATAAAACTATAATTCAAAACAATATCGTGTCGATCTGTCCTATTCAAATGTTTAGAAATCCATATTGACGCCTTGGCATCCCAAGTATCGACCAGAATTCATATATACTCAACGGAACAAATTAACATAATACAAAACCGTTTCTATATGAAACTTACAAGTATGCTCTCTCATATACACTTAAATGAATTCTAGAAAATTACTACCCTATCTCTAATGAGTTAACCCCAAATAGAGCTAAGGATATTGCTAAACCAATGCTTTGATACCAAATGTAACAATCTGGATATTTGACCGTTCAAGCCGACAATAGTCCATACATGTCAACTCAAACAAATCCACAATACAAAAATTTATTAGGGTATAATAAGAAAAAAATAAAAAATAAAAACGAACACAGAATCTCACAGCTGAAGGACAAAATATAATAAATATAAATAACAGTTCATGGGGCTGTTAAAACATACATTTGATTATACTTTACAATAATTATTAGAGTTAAACTATCACAAAACACACCTATAAATACATTAGAATAATACTAAAAAAATATATTTATCAAGCTCCATCTTCGTGTTCATAACAAGGTCTTCGCTAATTGAAAAACTCAGGCTGATCCGAGCATAAATGAAAAAGAAAAAAAAATACTCTGGTTAGAACGAAAATATTCTCATATCAGTCAAATCAAAACCATGTAAAAATATGAGTGTCACAACGTCAGAGATGCTTACAATAATTCACTTTTCATATCCAGTGTGTTCGTGAGTGCAGTAAGCTAAGAGATGTAATGGGAATTTCCATCTCGTAAGGATCCGTTAAACTAGATACTATATAATACAATACGCTATTATAATAATGTCTACATGGAATACATTATTGAAAATTACATAAGCAGGATTATCATTGTTACCCTTACATCAAAATTGTAATAAACATTGCATATAAAACACTTATTAAATCGTCGATGGATAGGGATGCACCGCTATACGACACCGTTAAATCAAAATCGCAGGGGGCTCGATCATGATAATATGAACAGGCACACGATGTCAATACCCAGGGTAGAAATCTACTAGTTGCATGTCCGGACTGGTGGTAACGCATAGACGTAGCTACTGCCTACCTAGGAACAACACTCTGAAATAAAGGATGCACATTAAATCAAATAAACCGAGGAATTATAGTTATAAAGGAAAAAGCGCTGCCGATATAGGTAGGTAAACCACTTGGTCACGGTTTCAGCTCATGTTTTAGACATTTTAATTATAATATAAAGGTTAAAAACATCCATTGTCATTCTCTCTTCATTCTAGTAGCGTTTTCCAAACTAACCTACTTCATCCTGGATTCTCTACCACGTGCACAGTTGTTAAAGTGGTTTTCGATATTGGTAGAGAGTATAACAATATCTGATCTTGGTCACTTTAATAGCCAAACACTTATTTCACACTGGTTGGTTCTTTTACATTTCAAAATGGTTCATACTTGTAACAACCTGGCTTCTCGACCGCTTCAAGTTGGTAATTAAACCAACTCAAACCGTTTGAACTGATAGATTGTTATTAGCTTTTGAGGTAAATAGAATAAATCACAGATCACAGACACAGAGCAATATAATATCTCGCAGTGGAAATTACATTATACAATAGTAATTTATGAAGCTACTAAATAAAAATTTTACAATAGGGTTTACATAAACAATACAACGAAAGTCTAATACAATGAATTTTAGTACACAAATAAATAACAACTGTATGAAACACAAATGACAGGAATAGCTGAAAAACTGGAGCAACTGAATAGGTAGATACAGGTGAGCAAACCCCAATATAAGCTCCAACTCCAAGGGTGAATCTCGAAAACTGTGATACTCAATCTGACCCGAGAAACAATACAAAAACAAAACAACTCGGATTAGGACTAACATTCTCATGGAAGTAAATCAACTCAGATGAAATGTTCAATGAAATGCATTAGTAACTTAAAGGATGTTTGGGATCACCATCCTCTAAGGATCCGTCAAACTATATACTATATAATAATATATGATATATACAATATTGTCTATCAGCAAAGTAAAATATCAAAATAGCGTAAGCGGGATTACATTTTTACCCTTACATCGTTTATAAACATTGTAGTCTATACAGTACCGCAAACTCCACCAAACTGGTGGGCTATCAGGGAGCACTCCATAGGTACAACGCAAAAACAAAATTGTAGTGTGTGCGATTAGGATAATATGACAAGGTTCCAAGAAATACCCACGGTAGGACTCTACCAGATTATGGGACTGAGCTGGTGGTAACACATAGCAGCTACTACCATCCACTTCGAACAACACTACGAAAATCGCGGGTGGCCACCAATCAAATCACAAAGTAATAAATATGATATTGAAGAAGCGTGTTCGATAGGAGGTGCGACCTCACTTGTCTCGGCCATGGATTCTGTTTTAGTCAATTCAACTATGACACGAAGGTCAAGGATATCCATGATCGTTCTCTTACTTCATTCCAGTAGCGTTCACCAAACCATCCTACTTCATTCTGGATTCTCCACCACGTACACAGTTGTAAAAGTGGTTTTCAGTATCGGTGGAGAGTATGACAATAGTCGATCCCAATTCCTTTAACAACCAAACGTTTACAATTTTCACACCGTGGTTAATATTTTATAAATCACTTTATCAATTCAAATATACAAATCTTAGGTTCAAATTTGAATTCAAAATAAATAAAATATTTAACTTTGATTTAATTTAACGTCTGACATATACACATAAGGATTTTCAATCCGAGTTCGACTTATACACAAACATAACTCAAACGCCATTTAAAGCAATATTAGAATACTTAACTTCGACAATATCTATCTTGATTTATTCTCGTTAAAACTCAAGTTTAAACAACTCAAAATCTAGTTTTACCTTTATACGCATTCGTTTAAGTCGATTCGTAAAGTCCAACATTTCGGTTCAAATTATATATATATATATATATATTTATTTATAATTCACATCAAAATCTTATATTCAATTTAAGCAAAACATATCATATATCATAATTTAAGTTGCACAATTTAAATTTATTACTTATAAATTCGAATCAAACCTTATATTCCAGTTTAACAATTCATACCTTTTAAAAGTATTCTTATAAATTCAATTAAATAGATTTCTCAATTCAAGCCAAACGATTTATAAAACCAATTATATATAAATTTTTCATATACCAATTCATATCCGATCACTATAAAATTTAGATTCATTACATATCAATTACAAATTCAAACTGAAATCAATTTTGTAATGACACGGATTTCGCCCGGACCTAATCGATCGATAAATCGACCAAGACCATTCGAATCCCGCATACGCTAACTTTGGGCATACAACACATTGGAACAAATAACAGAAGACTTTTATAAACATCATAATAATGTTACATCAGAGTACAAAATATATTAGAATACATCGAAATATAATACAGTGGAAGATTAATTCAATAGATTTAATACAATGCAACGGAACTAATAAACTAACATAGCGGAAGACTATCATTGCCCAGGACACAGCTTTAAGATCCATAATCCTGCTCAATATATCTACAAAATAAGCTACTCGATTGCCCGTGTGGAAAATATGGGCACCGAGTTTGCAAGTGAAACAAACTACGAGTCAGTCATGGGACTGGTACGAGAAATCCAACTTAACCTATCTAATAATAAGGCTAATCACAGGACCATGCCACTAAAGCAGAACGGGTTTACTCCACTGGATTGCTAGTGCAAAAATTAAATAAATCTTTTAAAACAGCACAATGCTTTTTAGAAAATGAAATCATTATAAGACTCAAGTCCCATCACACAATGCAACGCAAACCGGAAGATAGAGTTTTACCTTATAATGATCAAACATGCTTGATACGTATAAAACAATATTTAATATTGTTATTAGTGTCTAATAAGTTTTAAAATATTTTCAAAGTAAATGTATCAATCCTAGAAAGCATAGTACCCCATCCTACTATGTCGCCATATATAGGTATACAATCAAATCCGTAATGTCGTATTGGAAATTGGGTTTCCATCATGAGTCAAGGCTAGGGATGATCTCCTTACCGATTCGAGGCCCTCTAGCAAATGTCTCAGGACCACACTTACGAGCAACCCTTGGATCCTACAGGGCCGGTCCATAAATACTTTAGTGGATTGGCAATTCCTGAACACACGTTTCCCGGTCCTACTGGACCTATCAATTGGCCACTATCGACCAATATATCCGAGGCCTCGTAATCCATCATCCACACAAGTAAAAATGTTTGGGCTCCATACCATGACACCACTTCTAGCTAGAAAGAAACGTGTGCACTCCCTGTGTTCTCTTATCCCGTTTTTGACTCATAACGGGGTGTGAGGCTCGTGAAGTAACACTATACACAAAGCTATGACTAAACAGGATGTGCTTCAATCATCAACCACAAGGATCTGCTTTTCAACAAAAGCCTAGGTCATTTGCATCTTGGCATGCCACATTGATAATCCACGCCATGCGACCGGTAACTATCAATATATAACCTCGGAGCTCATACGTCTCAGAGAAGGGTGTTAAGTAAGAGAATAAATTATCCGCCACCAAAAAGATATATATTGAATAGGAATCAATTTACATGGAATGAAATCCAATATTAGACACACATCCATTTACAAGTCCGTTCTGGGTCTGAACGAAACCGGATACACCTTATTCCTCGTCTCGTATGTCCAATACGGAAGAGAGGTGCTCGCTCATCCAAACAATCAACAAGTATGTCCGGACAACTACCACTGTAACACTCTCCTGGGAGCAAATCAGTCCAGGGCATCAGTAGTCACCCATTCGATGTGAAGATCGTCGGTCTTCAATCACCGTCTTCAATGTCTTCGATTTTAAATCGTCGTATAATTATTTGAAATGAGATTGAACTTGGTCTTTTCCAATAATTCTCGAATATATATAATTTAAAAATCACTTCATATCGTTGATATTATTTTATAACGATTTATCGCTACTTTTATTTATATAAAAATAGTCCAATTTAATTTATCGATGCTTCGGGTCAATGGGCGGCCCTAGCGCTGTTTTTACCCAAATTTGATTTACACATTTCTCGAAATCTAACTGTTGGATTTTAACAAATTTTATATCGTTGGAAAGATCTTCCTAAAGCGGTCCTAACGATTTCAGTTTTGGAAAAAATCTGATGGTCGGATCTTTTGGTATAATTGTTTAATGTTACGATTCTGAAACGCGAACTACCGCTCGCGATTCATTTAATTTATATTTATATTTACATATATAAAATTATATATAAATATAAATCATTCGACAATTCCAATAACGTGTTTAACATGCCAAATAAAAGGATGTTTTTATTTTGCATAGCCATTTAAATGTTTCTAATGATATATAAAAAGAGAAATTGTATTTGCAAACGAATTCCTATATTTTCTTATAGCAAATAAAACGAGATTTTTGTTTACATACATTTCCAATGTATTCTAATGTCAAATAAAAAGAGATTTTATTTGCCTAACCTTTCAACATGTTTTTCTAATGTCACATAAAAATGTAATTTACTTACATTAAAATGTCGCTAATGACAAATAAAAAGATAATTTTTATTTTCATTATTTGTATGCAATTTCTATTTTTAACTTTAATAAATAAAAATAAATATTTTTATTTGTATATAATTTCAATGTATAACATGACACATAAAAATGTTTATTTAATTTGTATACAAATTCTAATGTATAACATAACATGACACATATATAAATGTTTATTTTAATTTGTGCACAAATCCTAATGTATAACATAAAAAAGTTTATTTCTATTTTGTATACAATACTAATGTATACAATGACGATAAAAATGTCTCTTTTAATTTTGTATACAATCCTAATGTATAACATGTAAAAAAATGTCTCTTTTGATTTTGTATACAATCTATTTTGAACATATGCAAATAAAGTGATATTTTAATGTTGTATACAAATCCCTACATTAACTTGCAACATAAAATGATATTTTTATGTGTATACAAATTCTTACATTAATATGACAAATAAAATGATTACTTTTATTTGTTGACATCTATTTTGTTGACAATTCTAATTCAACAAAACAAATAAAAATAATAACTTTATTTTGTTAACAATTCTATTTGAACAAAATGAATAAAAATGATTCTTTTCTTTTGTTGACAATTCTATTTCAATAAAATGATAAAAAGGATAACTTTGTTTTCACAATTCTATTCCAATAAAATGACATTTTTGTTTCATACAAATCTACTTTAACAAAAATGAAAACTTTTGTTTTAACTATTTTATTTCAACAAAAATGTTATTTTTGTTTAGATAATTTTATTTCAACAAAAATGTTATTTTTGTTTAGACAATTTTATTTCAACAAAACAAATAAAAATGATATTTCTATTTTGTTGACAATTTTATTTCAACAAAACAAGCAAAAATGATTCTTCAATTTTGTTGACAATTCTATTTCAACAAAACATACAAAAATGATATTTCTATTTTGTTGACAATTCTATTTCAACAAAACAAATTAAAATGATTCTTTAATTTTGTTGACAATTCTATTTCAAGAAGGCATATAAAAATGATATTTCTATTTTGTTGACAATTCTAATTCAATAAAAGTGACATTTTTATTTTGTTGATTCTAATTCCAACAAAAATGATAATTTATATTTTGTTGATTCCAATTCAATAAAAACGATAATTTATATTTTGTTGATTCTGGTTCAACAAAAATGACAATTTCTATTTTGTTGATTCCAATTCAACAAAAATGACAATTTATATTTTGTTGATTCTAATTCAACAAAAATGATTCTAATTCAACAAAAATGACAATTTATATTTTGTTGAATACAAAAATGACAATTTATATTTTGTTGATTCTAATTCAACAAAAATGTCAATTTATATTTTGTTGAATACAAAAATGTCAATTTATATTTTGTTTATTCTAGTTCAACAAAAATGACAATTTATATTTTGTTGAATACAAAAATGACAATTTATGTTTTGTTGATTCTAATTCAACAAAAATGAAAATTTAATTTTGTTGATTCTAATTCAACAAAAATGACAATTTATATTTTGTAGAATACAAAAATGACAATTTATATTTTGTTGATTCTAATTCAACAAAAATGACAATTTATATTTTGTTGAATACGAAAATGACAATTTATATTTTGTCGATTCTAATTCAACAAAAATGATAATTTATATTTTGTTGAATACAAAAATGACAATTTATATTTTGTTGATTCTAATTCAATAAAAATGACAATTTACATTTTGTTGAATACAAAAATGACAATTTATATTTTGTTGATTCTAATTCAATAATATTTTGTTGATTCTAATTCAACAAAAATGACAATTTATATTTTGTTAATTCTAATTCTAATTCAAGAGAGGTCCTGGGCTCATTTAGGTTTTGGTATGAGGTATGATCCCATTAATAAGGTTTATTATATGTTTATCTCGGATGAAGAGGACGAAAACGTGGAAGCTAGAATTTTGCATTATTATGATGATGGGAATGATTTGAAACTATATACTGATGATGTTTATGGAGAGTATAATAATGATGTTTTGGCTGATGATTCCTGGGATAGAATTTTTTTATATGATTTGAATCATGCTGGATATTTGCCTAGTCTCGCTAATCTCTTTGCCACCTTGCTGAATGACCAGGCCCTGCATCTTCCACTGCATCTTCTGCCTCCTTATCTTCCTCTTCTTCGACTCACTCAGCTATTGGAGATTAGTCTTTAGGTAAATTAGTAGTTGAAGCACGTCTGCTTCACTCCTGTATTCTCTATTCAGTGAGCTGGACACTTCAATCCAGCACATGTGATGGACATACCACTTTAAAAACCGTAGTTGATTGTCTACTAACAATCACCTGTACTTCATTGTATTTTATTATTAGTTATAATAAAGGTTTTTGCGGTCACCTTAAAAACCGGTCGGCATTGCCAAAAAAATATATTCTAATACAATGAAAATGACAATCTTATTTTGACACAAATCTATTCAACAAAAATGGTGTTCTTGTTTTGACATATTATATTTCAACAAAAATGTTAATTTTTGTTTTGACAATTTATTTCAATAAAAATGTTAATTTTTTTTAATAATTTTATTTCAACAAAAATGTTAATTTTTGTTTTAACTATTTTTTTTCAACACAATAATCCATCAAATCAACATAATGGCATTAATCAACCAAATCAAATCACGTATAACAACAAACTGGAATTAACATCGTATTTGTAGAGATTTCTAAACACGATAATAGTTACTTTTTTAATTATTTTAAAAGAAATTTCACACATAAGCTAAAAATAATATTTTTAGCGGAAAATATTTGTGATGATTAAATACTGACAAAATCATGGTAGTTAAAATAAATAACTGTACAAGAGAATTTAGTCAGAGAGTTCTCACCTTGATCGGATTGAAAATCGCTATTAGAACGATTGTTTTAATATAATTAAACTGGCATTTAATTACATCAAAAACCCCGGTTGCATCCATTTGTGACGACCCCAAACCCCCGTTCCACGATGGCAAGGGTAATCTTTGGAATGTTGCACATAAACAAATAACAGCAGAACAGAAATATATAAATACACCAAATAATGTACAACAGAATACACTGGATAAACATAATCATCAGAGTTACACAGTATACAGGATCATACTTAGTACAAAATATAGTTCATCTTTACATAAAATGTCTATAGCGGAATCAAAAATAATATGTACAGCAGGAGTTAAACAACATAAAAAAGAAAGAAGTGATAGAATCCATCTTCAGCTCCATAGCTATCCAGATAGAGCCTGCTAAAAACCTGAATACAAGGCTGCCCATATAGAAAATAGGGCACCCGAGTTTGCAAGTGAAACAAACTACGAGTCAGTCATTGGACTGGTATGAGAAATCTACTTAACTTATTTGATAATAAGGCCAATCACAAGACCACGCCGCTAACGCGGAATGGGCTTACTCCATTGGATTGTCAGTACTTAAAATAAGTAAATCATTTAAACATCGCAATGCTTTTTACAAAAAATGAAGCCATTATAAGACTCAGTTTCCATCACATAATGCAACGCAAACCGGAGGATAGAGTTTTACCTTATAATGCCCAAAATATGCTTGATACGAATAAAACAAAATCATTTGATATTATTACTAGTGTTTACATGTTTCAAAAACAATTTCAATCATAAGTATCAATCATAGACGGCATAAATGCCCCATACCACTATGTCGCCATATATAGGTATACAATCAAAACCGCACGATGTCGTATTTGGAATTGGATTTCCGCCATGAACCAAGGCAAGGGATCGTCCTTACCGCTTCGAGACAACCTAGCCTACCATGTCTCAGGAAAGTACTCATTCAAGCCTTGGATCGTCAGGGCCGGTCCACAGGAGTGGATTAAAATGCCTGAACACTGCGTTTCCCCGCCCTATGGGGCGTAAACTGGTCATATCCCGACCAAACTATCGACCCCGGAACGACCGATATAACCGAGGCGCCTCGCTATCCATATCTACATAAGTAAAATTTCAGGGCTTGCAAAACGCTGACACCACTTCTAGCAAGAAAGAAACACATGTCCTCCCTGATGTCCTCTCCCGTTTCTGGCTCATACCGGGGTGTGAGACCCGTGAATCAATGCCAAACACAAAGCTAGCTATTTAAAACCCTGCTTTGATAATCAACCACAAGGCTCTGCTTTTCAACAAAAGCCTTGATCACTGCATCTCAGCATGCCACATAGGCAATTCACGCCATGTAACTGACGTATATCAATCACACAGAATGAAATCCAATGTCGGACACAGTCTCCATTTACAAGTCCGTTCTGGGTCTGAACGAAACCGAAGGCACCTTATTCCTCGTCCCATATGTCCAATACAGGAGAGAGGTCCTCGCACATCCGAACGATCAACAAGTACGTCCAGACAACCACCACTGTAAGCCCTTTAGGGCAGCAACTCGCATCAAAGACATCACTAGCCATCCATTCAATGTGAAGATCATCGGTCTTGCACCGTCTTCATATCTTCGACTTCTAATTGGCGACCAATTATTTGAAATGAGATTTAACTCGTCCTTTTCAAATAATTCACGCATATTTAGAATTCAAATCAATTCATTTCCATGGTTAAATTATTTGACATCCATAATTTAGTTCATTAATGTAATTTTCACGTCAAACACATTCAACCATCAAATATCCAATAAATCGAGTAAATTCGGTTTATTTCCATTCCATATCGTTTATAATATTTTATAACAATTTATCGCTATTTTTATTTATTTACAAAATAGCCAATTTATTCAAACGACGCTTCAGGCCATAATGCAGCCGTGGCTCTATTTTTCTTTAGATTTGATTTACACATATATGAAAATCTAACCGTTGGATCTTTACAAATTTTACATCATTGGAAAGATCTTTTCAAAACGGATCCAACGGTTCCAGCTTTGGGAATATCCGATGGTCGGATCTCTCGGTACAATCGTTTAAAGTTACGATTTCAAAATACGAACTGCAGCGTCGTTATTCGATTTATTTTAATTATATTTTTTTATATATATAAATATAATCCATTCTGGCGCTGTTTGTATTCAGATTTGAATTAAATATTTCACACAATCTAACCGTTGGATCTTTACAAATTTGGTATCGTTGGAAAGATATTTTCAAAGCGAACCCAATGATTTTGGTTTTGAGAAAATCTAACGGTCGGATCTCCCGTAATAATCATTTAAAATCACGATTTCAAAACACAAACTACAACGTCGTTATTCGTTTTAATTTAATTAATTATATATATATATATATATATTTATATATATAATCCGTTCTTCGATTTCCAAATCATTTTCATTTCACATATTTGATAAAAATAATATTTTTACCCAACAAATATTTATTTCAACACATGACAATTTAAAACACTTCAATATATAATAAATATGTGGTTTTTATTGTTAATACATTTTATTTCAAACATGAATATTTTTAGCGCTTCATATATATAATAAAAATGTGATTTTTATTGTTAAAACAATTTATTTCAAACATGAATATTTTTAGCGATTCATATATATAATAAAAATGTGATTTTTATTGTTAAAACAATTTATTTCAAACATGAATATTTATATACTTCATGACATGATAAAAATGTGTTTTTTATCTTTTAAACAAATTATTCGTCATATGAATATTTTTCCAACACATGTATATATTTCAACACATGAATATAAATCAAACATATGAATATTTCAGAAATTTCGGCAGCATAACGGCAGGGGGTTTAAAACCGGCACCGTCCCAAGTACGGCTCCTCACACTACCTTACGCCTTGCAGCGTTCCCTAAGGGGCTTATCCTTATAATCTAAGATCATTTTTATATCACAACGAATTTTTCCACAAACAATTCCAATTTTATTTCAACCACAAACAATCATTATCAACCATTCGCATTTATCAACCAAATTTCACGTCAACCAAAATTCAAACAATCACAACCAATATATATCGTCCATGGTCTGTGGACGAGGGGAGTATATATATATATAGATATACATATATAAATATATTTCCATTTCATTTCAATTTCATTTTAATTCCATTCAACGCACATATGATTTTTACAATGCATATACAACTTATACATCACATATATAATTTATATAACGCTTATACATGAGGTGTATAACACTTATATAACTTATACATCAATTATATAATTTATACATCGCCATTCCATATCGTTTATAATTTAGAATCTCACATTGGGTTCCATTCCTTCAAAAATTGTAGGAAGCTCCAAAAATTCTCCGGTCTCTTCTAAAATGTAGATGACGTCCACATGAGTCCAATGTCTCTTGTTTCACTGGATTTCGACCACATAGCAAACATATATGATTTTTAGAAGTTAATCACACTTTGCGACGGTTTTAAAGTGTTAAAATTAGGTTAGATTAACAAACCCGTTACCTTTCTGAAACAGTTCTAAACTAGGTTTGGAATTTGCGATCAATCCGTGTAACGGTTGGATGATCGGGCAGTGTAGCGTCGAAGGGGAGGGAGTGGCGCCTCTGCGCTGGCGGTGAGGGCCCCACTTCGGTGGCCTGAGGAAGCCTCGGCGGCGGTTCAAAGATCGGGACTTCGGGGGTGCGATTTGATCAAATATGCCACCAAAAATCGCAAACCTTATATGGATTTAAAGCTATGGATGAGATCTACAAATCACTCAACTGAAGCCATGAATTTTATTGAACAAATCGTGAGTTTTTGAGGAGAGAAGGGGGGAAGCACAATCCGTCGTTCGATGAAGGGCATCGGGCCTTTCAGAAATGAACGTTGAAATGTGACTGGCCAGGAGAATTTATAATTATTTTTAATTTATTTAAATCCAAAAATACCCTCTAATCCATACGAACCCCAAATCAAACCCAACGACTATCACCGCTAGCTAAATACCCCCATTCCGAGCATAATGGAATATGTTTCGTAAGCTCATTCGACTGTTTCAGTCAGTTTTTCTTCAAATTAAAATATAAAACATTCAATATTTGATTTGAACGTACATTTTAATTTGCCAGGGCCACATACTGATCCTAAAAATTCTAGAAAAATAAATCTAGCTATGTTTGGACAATATGGTCGCAACATAACTAGTTTCATCGAATTTGGAGACCGTTTGAAAAAATGCCATTTTCTGGTCGATCCAAATTGACTGAAATTAACCAAATAGGTTTTCATTTGCCACGCTCACATATTAACTCCAAAAATTATGGAATTTGAAACCTAGCAATAATTTGACATTCCGGATCCAACAAAAGTGGTTTCGTCGAAAACGGAGGCCGTTTGCAAAATGTCTATTTTCACGGGCTATATTTATTCCATAGCAACCTTTTTGAAAATTCATTTGGCCATAACTTTTGATTCCCGCTATGAAATTTTGATTTTTCAGATTCGTTAGAAAAATATTCTTATACAAATTTAATTGTTTTTGGTTTCACTAAAATCCGTTTTATTTTGCATCCTGTATAGTCAGTCAAAGTTCGAATTCAAATTTTCAAACTACCACGCAATTTTTGGCCTTGTTTTATAATAAAAATAAATATATTCATTCTAACTTCGATCCAAATGAATTTTAGTCGTTATTATTTAAAATAAATTATTTTAAATATTCAAAATTCACTAAAATAGCCAAATTAAAAAATTTAAATTGGTTCTGATTTTTCGGGTTGTTATAATCTCCCCCACTTAAAATCTTTTCGTCCCCAAAAAAGAACGAAGCTGAAAGTTGTTTAATTTACCAGCTCAACTTTCATTCTGGCTTTCATTCTTCAACTTTTCAGTTTCTTAGAATTTTCTAATTCTTCAAAAATTTGGCTAACACCCTAAATTTTCGAAAAATTTCGCCATAACCTCCTTTGTACGGGGAGGAGTTTGGAAATTTATTGGGTCGTCTTAGGTACCCAATAAATCCTAAAAAGCATACACATATTTATAGTGATATATTCCGTTGTCCACAGGGGAGTGTGTATAGATCATAACTCTAGAGAATAAATTCTCGTCACCCTATAAATGGTTTTTTGTGCCTTAATGACCAGAGAGACGTGTTTATTGTCATCTCCAGGCCCGTGTGGTTTTTTTTATTAATCTGGCAATTTTCCATTGCATTTTATATAGTCCATATCAGCCTTTGGTTCAACTTGTAATATAGTCATCGCCATACAGTCCTCTCGCTCGTATGGTAAATCTTCAACCTCGTCACATAAGCTCCAAATGCTTATGTGATATAAGATAGGGTATGCTATCTTCACGAAGTATGCCATGTAGTGTAGTTCAAAATTAATTATTACTATCCTATGGCGACGTTTATTATTTCACATAGAACAACCAGCACTCCGCATCCAATGGCATTCACAGAAGTTGATATAATAATAAAATTGCCCATCCAACTCATTAAGGTTTACCTATTTGTCGGGCACGCAAATAAATTCTTTACTCAACAGCAACTCCATTTACCTGTTCAAACATATATGATGTACATGCATATATTCCAATCAATTTGAAATCATTTTAATATTTGATTCAATTTGCATAAATTTACCCCTCATTCTCTTATAGGTTTTATTATTCCAATGTTATTCATTTAAACTAACAATCACACAACATAAACAACAATCACTTTGTTGATTAACTTTTCAAAAATATACTAATTAATTCGTATACTCTTTTAAAATCATTCAGACTATATAATTAAAAAAATTACATCCATGAAAAGGAAACAACAGCAAGGCAGAAAACAATACGGAAATGCAAAATACTGTAAATGTACCTTGCACCAGAGTTAATCAGAGATATCCACCCTGCAATTGGGATAGGCTTTCTTAATGCTCTCCTCAGTTTCCCAAGTACAGGCTCGTGGATCTCCACTCCATTGCACTTTGACTAAGTGAACCTTCTTGTTCCTCAGCTCTTTAGTCTCTTTGCCAATAATCTTTATCGGCTCTTTCCTCACTGCCAATTCTGGAGTAATTTCCAAATCTTGTTGCGCGGCTTCTTCCACGACCAAGTCTGGATCATGCACATGCTTTCGAAGTTGAGATACGTAAAACACATCATGTACTCCAGGCAACCGGTCAGGTAATTGAACTCTATAAGCGAGAGTTCCAATCTGTTCGAGCACAGGAAATGGAATGATAAACTTGGGCGCCAACTTCCCTGTTTTGCTAAATCGGACTACTCCTCTCATCAAGAAACCCTCATATACACATAGTCACTAATAGAAAAAGACCAATCTCTTCTTCTCGAATCTGCATAACTCTTCTGTCGGCTTTGAGCTGTTTGCAATCGCTTCTTAATGAAGTCGACTTTATCTGAAGCTTCGCGAATCATATCTGGTCCTAACACAAGTCTATTGCCAGGTTCTACCGAACATGCAGGAGATCTGCACGGTCTACCATACAATGCTTCGAATGGTGATATTTGCAAGCTTGGTTGGTAGCTGTAGTTGTATGAGAACTCGGCCAAATGCAAGTGGTCTTTCCATGTTCCGCCAAAATCAATAACACATGCCCGTAATAAATCTTCTAGTATACGGTTCACCCTCTCAGTTTTGTCATCTATTTGAGGATGATAAGCGGTGCTTAAGTTCAGTTTCATTCCCAATTCTGCTTGGAATGCTTCCCATAATTTACTAGAAAAAAATCAGGTCATGATCACTAATGATACTCATGGGAACTCCATGCAGTTTAACAATCTCTTTGAAATAAATCTGTGCCATACTCTGAGCAGTTCTATTTGATCTGACAGGTATAAAGTGGGCGGTCTTCATGAAATGATCTACGATCACCCAAATACTGTCATTTCCTCTCCGGGTTCTGGGCAAACCATCTATGAAATCCATAGAAATTTGTTCCCACTTCCAACCTGGAATTTCCAATGGTTGCAACAATCAGGCGAGTTTCCGTTGATCACTTTAAACTTGTTGACAGGTGAAACACCGGCTAACATATCTAGAGATATCTCTTTTCATCGCCTTCCACCAGAAGGTTCGCTTGAGGTCATTATACATTTTCCTAAGGGTGCGTTTTTTAGAGGTCCCTATTATGTTTCAAAATATAAAAAAAACCCGGTCATAAACTTATTGTAAATTAGGTCCCTGTTTTCAAAACTTACAAAATAATAATTTAAAAAAAAAAAAATCGTAAATTAGTAATAAAATATATTACGCATTATAAAAAAAATTCAGTTCAAAAAACAACAAAAATAATGTCAGAAAGAAGAAAACAGCAAAAAAACAGAAAAAACTGCAGTTAAATGCATAATATTATGCACGTTTTTGATTTTATTGCATGCATATATGCAATTATTGCAGTTCTTCCAGCGGATAGATTTAACATAATTTTTCAGTTCATTTTTATTTGCATCCAAATGTGCAAATTTCTCAAAAAAATGCACACATGTGTGCAACATTTTTATAGGATAAAAAGTAGGGACCTAATTTATAAAAAAAAAAAACAAAGTTTTGAAAATTTTTAAACCCGCCCCCTATTTTATTTTTTCCGCCTTTTTGTATTTTTTTTTTAAAAATGTGCGTACGTTCATTAAAAAAAAAAATCTAAAATATGGAAATAATGTCAGGAATCTATGGAAATCGAAAAAAAAAATAGTTGCATACATTTATGCAATTATTACTGATAATTGCATATATGTATGCAACTTTTCTGTAAGCTGTTTTCAGATTAAAATCTGAAAATAAGCCTGCACAAATGTATGCAAGTATTTGAAATTTTTGCGTACATGTATGCATTTATTTGCATGAATAAAAATCAACGAAGATGTATGTAGTGAAAAATATGCATGGATGTATGCAGGAAAGTGATATATGTGCATACTATTATGCATTTAACTGGAAATTTCGTTTTTCTTTTTGGTTTTTTTGATTTTTGACGCCTTCGTTGATGGTTTTTTGTTCTGAATTTTTTAGTGTTTACGTGTTTTATTTAAATACGAATTTACGTGATTTTTTTATATATTTTTTATATTTTTTTGATGACTTTTCAGAAAATAGGGACCTAATTTACAATAAGTTTATGACCGGATGTGAGCCTAATTAAGTTTCAAAATAGGGATGTGAGCCTAATATTCACTTTTCCTAACCCCTCGATGGATACACAGTTTGGACTTGTGATACTCGTCCAATACTTCTCTTTTGAGCTTAGTGATGTCGGAAACACAAATTCATCCTTTCAATCTCAGAACTCCTGCGCTATCCACTTGGAAACTGGAGATTTTGCCCCTTTGAATCCTTTTGATCATCTCTTTAACAAAACTATCATCTTTTTGAAGAATATATATTTTATCAATCAACGAGGGTGTAATAATAAGATTGGCGATGATCACATTCTTTCTGCTGAGCGCATCAGCCACAACATTGGCTTTCCCTGGAGTATACAAAATATCAAGATCATATGCCACGAGAAATTCTAGCCAATGTTGCTGCGTCATATTCAGATCTTTCTGGGTGAATAAATACTTCAATGATTGATGATCGGTATATAATTCAAATTTCTCACCCAATAGATAATGTCTCCTGATTTCATAGCAAACACGATGGCTACCAATTCAAGATCGCGAGTTGCATAATTCTTCTCATGCGGCTTCAACTGATGGCTAGAATAAGCGACTACTTGGCCTCTTTGCATTAATACTGCATCAAGACCTTCTTTAGAAGCATATGTCCAGACTTTTAAGTCTTGATTGCCATCAATAATTGTTAACACTGGAGCCGTTGTCAATCTTAACTTCAGCTCTTGGAAAGTTGTCTGGCATTCTGGAGTCCAATTGAACCTTGAATGTTTCTTAGTAAGCTTTGTTAAGGAACTAGATATCTTCGAAAAATATTTAACGAACTTCCGATAGTAACTAGTCAACCCAAGAAAACTTCGGACTTCTGTGGGAGTAGTTGGCTGCTTCCAATCCTGAATAGTTGTGATCTTACCGGGATCCACAGAAATTCCTTCTTTTGATACAACGTGGCCAAGAAACTTGACTTCTTCTTGCTAGAATATACATTTGGAAAATTTGGCTTTTAAAACATTCTTTCTGAGAATTTCTAACACTTGTTTCAAATGTTTTGCATGCTCGCTCTCTGTCTTAGAGAAGATCAATATGTCATCAATGAAAACCAGTACAAATTTATTCAATACTTCTCTGAATACCCGATTCATTAGATCGACAAAATAAGCTGGAGCGTTACATAAGCCGAACGACATTACTAACCACTCGTAGAATAAATCTGGACCTCTGAATGTTGTCAAAGGAACACATTCTTCGGTAATACGAAGCTAATGGAAACCTGTAGCTACATCCATTCGTGAAAATACTTGCGTGCCATTCAATCGATCCAACAAATCATCAATTCGCGGCAATGGATATTTATTCTTTAATATCTGATTATTCAAGTCACGATAATCCACACATAGTCTAAGAGTACCGTCTGACTTTGGGACAAACACCACTGTTGCTCCCCAATCAGAGAAACTAGGTCTGATCAGACCCTTCCATATAAGGTGTCGAGTTTGACTGTCTAACTCTTCTTTTTCCTTCAAGATCATTCTTCGAATATCGTGAACTACTGGCCTTGCATTCAAAATCAAAGAAATTTTGAAATCAATTTCTCTATGCGGAGATAAGCTAACAACTTCTTCGAACGCATCCTCATAGTTCTTCATGACAGGAATATTTTCAATGTCGATTGGATCATTCTCTGTAACGACAGGAACAGGTTCTAATTGAGCATAAGAAACATCCAGAGCTGTCCAAAAGTATTTTCTATCTGAGTTCAGACCCTCACATGGAATGGTTATATAATTGCCTGACTTAATCTTCGCCCTTACAACTCTGTCGGTGCATTTAACTTCAGCTTCATATTTGGTTAACCAATCCATCCCAAAATAAGATTGAATTCTGTAAAATTCATGACGATCACGATGGTAGCGAACCGATAACAGGAAAAAGAGATAGGCACCCCACAAATCCAACTAAGATTGAGGGAACCCCCAACCGGATTATGGATAATCATGGGTGCTTTGAGCTTTTTCAGTTTCAAATCCAGTTTCTTAACCACATTACTTCCAATAAAGCTTCGCGACGCGCCTGTATCAAACAGTACTTTAACTAGAATATCTTTAACAGTAAACGTGCCTTCTAAAACATCTAGCCTCGCTTGATTGGCTGAGGATGCATGAACTTCTGCCACTTCATTTACCTGCACTACTTCAGATCTCCCTGATCGCAGGCAATTTCTAGCAAGATGACCTATCCGGTGACACTTATAGCATTCCCTTGTACCATGAGATTTCTTTTGCTTCTTATTGGGTTTAGATCCATCATTCTTTCATCTGTTCGAAGATTCACAGTTCCTCATCGAATGCCCTTGTCGATTACACTTTAAACATACGACTGCCTTAACCTTTTTCCTATTGATTCTAGGCTTCTTTCTGGCCCCAGACATCGTACTTACCTCAGGCTATGTACTTGTCTCTGGGATGTAAGTTTCAAATTTCCTTTTGTTGCTAGAACTGACTTCCTCTTAATCGCCCAAAAGACCTTTCTTATCTAGATCTTCATACTAATAAGCCATGTATATCGTTTCAGAAAATATTGTTGCATATATGCAGTTACACTACTTTGGTACTTTCTTTGGAGCCCGTTAATAAACCTCAGATTCTTCATCTTTGGATTTTGAATTAGATGCGGGGCAATACTTGAAAGTTTATTGAATTTCTTATGATATTCTGGAATGGTCATATCTCCTTGTATCAGATAGTAGAATTCATCACTTAACCGCTCAGTTGCTTCTGGAGGAATAAATCTTTCATTGAAAATTTCTTTAAATCTATCCCAGGTAATATTACCTTCTGGATTATCCTTAATAACAGCTTCCCACTAGATTAAAGCTTCGTCTTTGAGTGCCCAAGATGCCAGTAATCTTTTATGATCATCCATCAGCTTTGAACCTTCAAAAAATTTCTCATCAGAGTGCACCCATGCTTGTGTTTGAATAATGGATTCATTGCCCGAGAACGGTACTCTACCCAGATTTCGATACTAATTTAATAGAGCTTCAATATCTGGTTCCGACCTACCTCTTCTACTTCCGCCACTCATTTTTCAATGTCTACAAATAGCAGATGAATTGTCAGGCCAACAGAAAAGGTATTTTTAAAGCATAGAGACATATACTTGAATGTAAATGTGTCTATAGGGGTGTATTTCAATCTGCTACACTCATTCTTGGATATTACTGATCCTATCTGAAATGAGTAACCCAACTTAGAACACTACTGGTTCTATTTCTAACGAGTTCGTTAATATGTTATATTCCAGAACTAAGCTTAACCAAAGCTCTGATACCACGTGTGACGACCCCAAACCCACGTTCCACGGTGGCAAGGGTAATCTTTGGAATATAGCACATAAACAAATAACAACAGAACAAAAATAAATAAATACACCAGATAATGTACAATAGAATACACTGGATAAACATAATCATCAGAGTTACATAGTATACAGGATCATACTTAGTACAAAATACAGTTCAGCTTTACATAAAATGTCTACAGCAGAATTAAAACATAATATGTACAACATGAGCTGAACAGCATAAAAAATAAAGAAGTGATAGAATCCATCTTCAGCTCTATAGCTATCCATATATAGTCTGCTAAAAACCTGAATACAAGGCTGTCCGTGCAAAAAATAGGGCACCCGAGTTTGCAAGTGAAACAAACTACGAGTTAGCCATGGGACTAGTTTGAGAAATCTACTTAACTTATTTGGTAATAAGGCCAATCACAAGACCACGTCGTGCGCGGAACGGGCTTACTCCATTGGACTGTCAGTGCTTAAAACAAGTAAATCATTTAAACATCGCAATGCTTCTTACAAAAAATGAAGCCATTATAAGACTCAGTTCCCATCACACAATGCAACGCAAACCGGAGGATAGAGTTTTACCTTATAATGCCCAAAATATGCTTGATATGAATAAAACAAAAGCATTTGATATTATTACTAGTGTTTATAAATTTCAAAAACAATTTCAATCATAAGTATCTATCATAGACGGCATAAATGCCCCATACCACTAAATTGGATTTTCGTCATGAACGAAGGCAAGGGATCATCCTTACCGCTTCGAGACAATCTAGCCTACCATGTCCCAGGCAAGTACTCAGTCAAGCCTTGGATCGTTGGGACCGGTCCACACGGAGTGGATTAAAATGACTGAATGCTGCGTTTCCCCGCCCTATGGGGCGTAAACTGGACATATCCCGACTAAACTATTGGCCCTAGAACGACCGATATAACCGAGGTGCCTCACTATCCATCATCCACATAAGTAAAACGTCAGGGCTTGCTAAACGCTGACACCACTTCTAGCTAGAAAGAAACGCTTGTCCTCCCTTATGTCTTCTCCCGTTTCTGGCTTATACCGGGGTGTGAAGCCCGCGAATCAATGTCAAACACAAAGCTAGCTATTTAAAGCCCTGCTTTGATCATCAACCACAAGGCTCTGCTTTTCAACAAAAGCCCTGATCATTGCATCTCAGCATGCCACACAGGCAATTCACGTCATGTAACTGACGTATATCAATCACACAGAATGAAATCCAATGCTGGACACACAGTCCATTTACAAATCCGTTCTGGGTCTGAACGAAACCGAAGACACCTTATTCCTCGTCCCATATAACCAATACAGGAGAGAGGTCCTCGCACATCCTAATGATCAACAAGTACATCCGGGCAACCACCACTACAACCCCTTCAGGGCAGCAACTCCCATCAAAGGTATCAGTAGTCAGCCATTCGATGTGAAGATCATCGGTCTTGCACCGTCTTCATATCTTCGACTTCTAATTGTCGACCAATTATTTGAAATGAGATTTAACTCAGACTTTTCAAATAATTCATGCATATTTAGAATTCAAATCAATTCATTTCCATGGTTAAATTATTTGACACCGTAATTCAGTTCATTAATGTAATTTTCATGTCAAACACATCCAACCATCAAATATCCAATAAATCGAGTAAATTTGGTTTATTTCCATTCCATATCGTTTATAATGTCTTAAAACGATTTATCACTATTTTTATTTATTTTAAAATAGCCAATTTATTCAAACGACGCTTCAGGCTATAACACGGCCGTGGCGCTGTTTTTCTTCAGATTTGATTTGCATATATCTGAAAATCTAACTGTTGGATCTTTACAAATTTTACATCATTGGAAAGATCTTTTCAAAATGGATCCAACGGTTCCAGTTTTGGGAAAATCCAATGGTCAGATTTCCTGATACAATCGTTTAAAGTTACGATTTCAAAATACGAACTACAACGTCGTTATTCGATTTATTTTAATTATATATATATAAAAATTTAATCCATTCTGGCGCTGTTTTTATTCAGATTTGAATTAAACATTTCACACAATCTAACCATTGGATCTTTACAAATTTGGTATCGTTGGAAAGATATTTCTAAAGCGAACCCAACGGTTTCGGTCACGGGAAAATCCGACGGTCGGATCTCCCGTAATAATCATTTAAAATCATGATTTCAAAACACGAACTGCAGCATCGTTATTCGTTTTAATTTAATTAATTATATATATATATATAAATAAAATTCGTTCTTCGATTTCTAGACCATTTTCATTTCACATATTTGATAAAAATAATATTTTTACCCAACAAATATTTATTTCAACACATGACTGTTTTTAACACTTCATATATATAATAAAAATGTGATTTTTATTGTTAAAACAATTTATTTCAAACATGAATATTTTTAGCGATTCTTATATGTAATAAAAATGTGATTTTTATTTTTAGAACAATTTATTTCAAACATGAAAATTTTTAGCGATTCATATATACAATAAAAATGTGATTTTTATTGTTAAAACAATTTATTTCAAACATGAATATTTTATATACTTCACATACATGATAAAAATGTAATTTTTATCTTTCAAACAAATTATTCATCATATGAATATTTTTCAACACATGTATATATTTCAACACATGAATATAAATCAAACATATGAATATTTCAGAAATTTCGGCAGCATAATGGCTGGGGGTTTAAAACCGGCACCGTCCCGATTACGGCTCCTCGCACTACCTTACGCCTCGCAGCGTTCCCTAAGGGGGCTTATGCTTATAATCTAAATATTTCGATCATTTTCATATCACAACGGGTTTTTCCATAAACAATTCCAATTTAGTTTCAAGCACAAACAATCATTATCAACCATTCGCATTTTTCAACCAAATTTCACATCAACCAAAATCCAAACAATCACAACCAATATATATCGTCCATGGTCTGTGGACTAGGGGAATATATATATATATATATATATATATATACGTATATAAATATATTTCCATTTCATTTCAATTTCATTTCAATTCCATTCAACGCACATATGATTTTTACAACGCATATATAACTTATACATTGCCCATATAATTTATACAACGCTTATACATGAGGTGTACGGCGCTTATATAACTTATACATTAATTATATAATTTATACATCGCCATTCCATATCGTTTATAATTTAGAAATCTCACACTGGGTTCCACTCCTTCAAAAATTGTAGGAAGCTCCAAAAATTCTCCGGTCTCTTCTAGAATGTAGAAGACGTCCACACGAGTCCAATGTCTCTTGTTTCATTGGATTTCGACAACATAGCAAAAAGATATGATTTTTAGAAGTTAATCACACTTTGCGATGATTTTAAAGTGTTAAAATCAGTTTAGATTAACAAACCCATTACCTTTCTGAAACGGTTCCAAACTAGGTTTGAAATTTGCGATCAATCCATGTAACGGTTGGACGATCGGGCGGTGTAGCGTCGAAGGGGAGGGAGGGGCGCCTCTGCGCTGGCGGTGGGGCCCACTTCGGTAGCCTGAGGAAGCTTCGGCGGCGGTTCAAAGATCGGAACTTCGGGGGGGCGATTTGATCAGAATATGCCACCAAAAATCGCAAACCTTATATGGATTTAAAGCTATGGATGAGATCTACAAATCACTCAACTGAAGCCTTGAATTTTATTGAACAGATCGTAAGTTTTTGAGGAGAGAAGGGGGGAAGCATAATCCGCCGTTTGACAAAGGGTATTGGGCCTTTCAGAAATGAACATTGAAATGTGACTGGCCAGGAGAATTTATAATTATTTTTAATTTATTTAAATCCGAAAATACCCTCCAATCCATACGAACCCCAAATCAAATCCAACGACTATCGCCCCCAGCTAAATACCCCCATTCTGAACACAATGGAATATGTTTCGTAAGACCATTCGACTGTTTCAGTCAGTTTTTCTTCAAATTAAAATATAAAACATTCAATATTTGATTTGAACGTACATTTTAATATGTTGGGGCCACATACTGATCCCAAAAATTCCAGAAAAATAAATCTAGCTATGTTTGGACGATACGGTCCCAACAAAACTAGCTTCGTCGAATTTGGAGATCGTTTGAAAAATGGCCATTTTCTAGTCGATCCAAATTGACTAAAATTAACCAAACAAGTTTTCCTTTTCCATGCTCACATATTAACTCCAAAAATTATGGAATTTGAAACCTAGCAATAATTTGACATTCCGGATCCAAAAAAGTGGTTTCGTCAAAAACGGAGGCAATTCGCAAAATGTCTATTTTCACGGGCTATATTTATTCAATAGCGACCTTTCTAAAAAATCATTTGGCCATAACTTTTGATTCCCGGAATGAAATTTCAATTTTTCAGATTCTTAGAAAGATATTCTTATACAGATTTAACTATTTTTGGTTTCACTAAAATCCATTTTATTTTGCATCCTGTACAGTCAGTCAAAGTTTGAATTCAAATTTTCAAACTGCCACGCCATTTCAGGCCTTGTTTTATAATTAAAATAAATATATTCACTCTGACTTCGATCCAAATGAAAGTTTTAGTTGTTATTATTTAAAATAAATTATTTTAAATATTCAAAATTCACTAAAATAGCCAAATTAAAAATTTTAAATTGGTTCTTATTTTCCGGGTTGTTACACCATTCTTGTCCAAATCTGTTCCACAGTGAAGCCCTCCTTTCTGCGATCCAAACACAATTTGAATCACTCAATTTCATTTCTGTTTTGAAAAAGTTACGCCCCATTAAGCATTTGATTACGATTTAAATAATTAAAACATAATTAATTTAATTAATTATTCTCCTTAATCAACCTTCTTCCTGATCCATTCTTCTGTAGAACACAAACCATCTTCGTTGCCAACATCAATCTGTGCACCCTATGTCAGATAGCCAGCCGATCATCCAAGGTCACCATGACAACAACGCCACCATGCTCCATCACCATCCCCCAAGCAGGGCCCAGTCGAGCGCCTGTAGTGCTTGGAAATCCAACCCAAACCATGTGCTTTTGCGCTTCAAATTCGATCGAATCTCTGAACTATTTTAGATCTTAGCCATTGATTATTAGATCACTATCTTCTCTTCAGTTTTTCTTTTGAAAATTTTGAATTTTTATTACTAGATTGGAAGACCTAAAGGGATCAAAGTCGACAGTTTCTGGCCATTGAAGATCGCTGGCGACGGCTAGATTAATATGAAATTAGGGTTTTGATTAGTGTATACTTATAATAAAATATTATTAATTTTCTAGTTCGCAAAAAAACCCATTAATTTCTAATATCTCCAAATTCAGCCCAACTAATGTTGCCCCTAGTCAAATTGTAACAACCCGGGAAATCGTAACCAATTTTAAAATTTTATTTTGGAAATTTTAATGAATTTTGAATATTTAAGATGAATTATTTTAAATAATAACGACTAGAAATTAATTTTGAATAGAATTAGAACGTATATATTTATTTAAATCGAAATTAGAATATAAATATTTATTTTAATTACAAAAGGAATTGGAAATTGCGTGGTAGTTTGAAAATTCGATTTCAAATTTCAAATTTCAAATGAATGTACTGGATTCAAAATAAATCGGATTTTGGTGAAATAAAAAATATTTGAATCTATTTGAAAATATCTTTCCAACGAATTTGAAATATCAAAATTTCATAGCGGGATTAAAAAGTTATGTCCATTCGAAAATTCAGAATTGTCGCTATGGAATTTAGCCCTTAAAAATAGTGATTCTGCAAACGACCTTCTTTTTCGATGAGACCACTTTTGTTGGATCCGAAATGTCAAATTACTGCTTGATTCCAATTATCATAATTTTTGGAATTTAATCGACTGGAAAATGACCGCTGCACCACTCCCTGAAGACACCTGCCGCCGCCACTAGCTTCAACCACCAGGCCGCTGCACCACTTGTAACAACCCGGAATTTTGGGGCCAATTTAAAATTTTTATTTTAATAATTTTAATGGATTTTTAATATTTAAACTTATTTATTTTAATAATAACAACGGAAAATTTATTTTAATCGAAGTTAAAACGAATAAATTTAATTTAAATATAAAAGGAGTTAGAACTAGTGCTGCAGTTTGAAATTTTGATTTTAAACTTTAACTGAATGTACAGGATTCAAAATAAATCAAAAATTGAGTGAAATCAGAAATATTTAAATGTTTAATCATATCTTTCTAACGAATCTGAGAAACTGAAATTTCACTTTAAAAATTATAAGTTATGTCCAGTTTAAAATTTAGAAAAGTCGCTGTAGAATTTATATATATTTTAATTAAATATGTAGCCTTTAAAAAAAGTCATTTTGCAAACGACCTCTGTTTTCGACGAAACCACTTTTGTTGGAACCGGAGTGTCAAATTATTGCTAGGGTTCAATTTTCATAATTTTTCGAACTAATATGTGAGTGTGGCAAAAGAGAATGTGCTTTGACTGTTTCAGTCAAATCGGATCAACCTGAAAATGGCCATTTTTCAAACGGTCTCAGAATTTGACGAAATTAGTCTTGTTAGGACCGTATCATCAAAACATAACTAGAAATAATTTTTCTTTAATTTTTAGGGTCCGTATGTGGCCCCAGTAAATTTAAATGTACGTTCAAATTAAATAAATAAATGATTTATATACTAATTTAAAGAAAACACGTTGAAAACTTTCGTTTGGGCGGACGGGACCTAACCCATTGCGACCAGAACGTGGGTATTTGCCTGGGGACAATTCTTGTTGGGCTGAAATTGGGTCTGAAAAGGGTAACGAGCTTATAAAGAGTAAATAGAATTAAACAATATAATAATATTATAAATAACCTAACAACCCTAATTCCATGTTTCATGTTCTGAGCGGCCACTAAGGAAATCAAAGGCGGAGCTTCTCCGATCCTTCTTCCCTCCCGTTCTTCAAAACCAATAAATGAAATTCTAATTTCCCTGGAGCAAATCGAAGAGCTTAACAAGCTCTTCGATGTGGACGGACATGATCAGAAGAATAGAACTGGAGGAGCCGGAATATTCTCTGAAATGGGGCGACTTTAGTGAGCATTGGGGGGCGCTGGGGTCCATCGAGTGGCCCCAATTCATGGGTGCTGGTAGGCGACACCAAGGCGCACGTGGTGGCGCCAGTTGATTGATGACCGGAGTTGTGTTTTGGCCGCGGTAGTGAAGGATTTGGATCGAGACTATGGGTTCACGGTTCAGCGATGGAACGAGGAGTTAGATGAAGAAGAAGGCCCGTTTTTGTTCAAGGGTAAGGAGGGATTAATAAAAATAATTAAAGTTAATTATATGTTTAATTAGTTTTTAAAATAATTAACGTATAAAACTCTGTAACTTATTCATACAATAACAGAATTCAGTGATTTTCGATGCGTTGGGATCGTATGGACAAGATCTACATGATGATACAGACCAAAACAGATCTAGATCTCGTCTAAATTTTTGGAAGAGTGGAAAGCTATTGGTGAGACTTCTATATTTAAAAATAATTAAAATTTAATTATTTCTCGTTATTTAAATTCCAGTTATGTACGTTGATCTGCGATGTATGATATGGGTGTTGCTTGTTGATTATGATGATGGTGACTGTCATGTTGATTTGTTAGTTCATTTTTTTTATATTTTAGATAAATAAATTCGTGACAAATAAAAATGTCATTTTTTTCATTGTATTAGAATGTACAAAACAAAGTGTCATTTTGTGGAAATAGGCTTACACACAAATGAAGATATCATGTTTATTTGTTATCTTAAGATTAGAATTCACAGAAGATGTTTATATATAAAATATTATTTTGTATGATGTTAGAATCTACAGGAAATGTTTACATATAAAATATTATTTTATATGTTATTAGAATACATAAGAAAAATGTAAACACGTAAAGTATTATTTATATGTTATTAGAACATATAGAAAAAGGTAAACAAATAAAATATCCTTTATTTGTCATTAGAATACATAGAAAATTTTATACAAATAAAATATTCTTTTATTTGTCATTGGATTACATAGAAGACATAATTGTCTAGCTAGTTTAGTTGAAAACAAATTTTTCACTTTTGACAACTTATATGAATTGAAAACATTTATTTTGGCATTAAATTTGGTATAGACAAAAACATGCACTTTTGTCTAAATTAAAAGAATGAATTGAAAACATTTATTTTGGCATTAAATTTGGTATAGACAAAAACATGCACTTTTGTCTAAATTAAAAGAATGAATTGAAAACATTTATTTTGGCATTAAATTTGGTATAGACAAAAACATGCACTTTTGTCTAAATTAAAAGAAAGAATTGAAAACATTTATTTTGGCGTTAAATTAGGAATAAACAAAAACATGCATTTTGTCTAAATTAAAAGAATGATAACTTAGAAATATATTGTCTAGAAATAAATATCATTAATATTAGAAATATATTGTCTAGATATAAGTATCATTAATATTAGAAATACATTGTCTAGATATAAATATCATTAATATTAGAAATGTACTGTCTAGATATAAATATCATTAATGTTTGAAATGTATGGTCTGAATAAAAACAACATCTTTGATTGGAAATATGTTATGTAAATAAAATCTACATTTTTATAAGAAATGTTATTTAGATTAAAACATAATTTTTATTAGAAATGTTATGCCAAATAAAAAAAACTTTGAATTAAAAAGTGCGTTTTTATTTACATTTTAGATGTAAATAAAAACATAGAAATAAAAAGAATACATTTGAAGTTATACTTTTGTTCACCTTTTAGTTGAAACTAAAACATAGAAATGAAAGAAATATTTTTGTTTACATTGTCCATGTAAATAAAAGACACATAATAAAATGTTAACATAGAAAAATATTCTTTTATATGATATTAGAATGCATAAAAATTTGTGAATATATAAAATATCCTTTTATATGATATTAGAACACATAAAAAGAGTAAACAAATAAAATATACTTTTATTTGTCACTAAAGTACATAAGAAAAAGGTAGAGAAATAAAGGTGTTATGTCAGTTGAAAACTGAATGTGTAAGAATGATAAAAACATTTATTTTTATCATTTAATGAAAAGAGACATTTTTGTACTTTAAAGAGAATGAAATAAAAAGAGACATTTGTGTCACTTTAAAAGAATTAGATTAAAGATAGACATTTTTGGTTCATTAAAAGGATTAAAACAAAAATAAATATTTTTGTTCATTTAAAAGAAATAAACATTTTTGTTCAGTGAAAAGGATTAAACCAAGATAAACATTTTGTTCATTAAAAAGGATTAGACAAAAATAGACATTTTTGTTTATCAAAAAGGTTTAAGATAAGAATATACATTGTTGTCATGAAAAAGTACATTTTTATTCACATTATAGATATGAATAAAAACTTAGAATTAGAAAGCACCTTTTCATTTACATTCTTGTTGTAAATAAAACCCATGATTATAGAAAAGTATATTTTTTATTTACATATTAGATGTAAATAAAAACATAATATGAAAAGGAACATTTTCAGCGTTATTCTCTTTTGAGAATAAAAAGATCATATTTTCAATGTAATGTTTAAACAGACAAAAGATTCATGTTTTATTATGGAATCATGTTTTACATTAAAAACACATTTTTATGTGATATGGGAAATATAGAGAAGAGGATTATATTTTTATTTGCAAATTATTTGCAAATAAAAACATGAATAGGGAAAAACACATTTTGTATGCGTGAACATGATTAGAAAAAAAAGTATATTTTTATTTGCCTTTTTATATGCAAATAAAAACCATAGAAAGGGAAGTACATTTTTATTTGTAAATTTATTGCAAATAAAAAGAAACATGAATATATGAAGATATAAAGTACAATTTTCATTTGCAATTTAGTTGTAAATTAAAAAAACATGAAATTAAAAAGTACATTTTTATTCACCTTTTAGATGTAAATAAAAACTTGAATTAAAAAGTATATTTTTATTTACATTTTAGATGTAAATAAAAGCATGAACATGAAAAGTACATTTTTATCTACATTATAGATGTGGATAAAATCATAGAAATAAAAGTAACATTTTAGACTTACATATTAGATGTAATCAAAAAGATAGAATTTAATGTATATTTTTATTGTCAAAATAAAGACAATAAGAAGATTAGAATTAAAAGTGTATTTTTATTTACATTGTAGATGCAAATAAAACATAGAAATAAGAAATGTATTTTTATTTACATTTTAGATGTAGATAAAAAAGTAGAAATAAAAATGACATTTTTATCGTCTTTTTAGATGCGATAAAAAGAATAGATTTTAAAATTACATTTTCTATGTAAGTAAAGAATAAAAGAAAAGATTACATTTTTTTCAATATAATTAGGAATGAAATGAAGAGATTACATTTTCCAATGTAATCAGAAATGAAGTAAAAAAGATTTCATTTTTAATGTAATTAAAGGTGAAATAAAAGATTGCATTTCTTTTAATATAATTAAATGAATAGAAAAGTTACATTTTTGGTAAATATAAAAAAATAGGAAAATGTTAAGAAATAGGAAAATGTCATGTTTTAAAATGTAAAAACATGTTATCATTAAAATCGCATTTTAGTGAAATGTAAATAAAGGATATAGAGAAATATTCATCGTTTGGATCAGAAATGATAAACAGTAAAAATTTACATTTTTATTATCATATAAGGAATGAAGAAAACGTACATGTTTTGAAAAGGGCTTATATTCATTAAAATAACTTGAATACGAAGTGTAGGAAATTATTTAAAGAATAAATAATTTGAAATCATCGAACGAGTGGATTATATTTATATGTATAAATTAAATTTAAACGAAACAGCGCGATAGTTTGCGTTGCGGCAGTCGTAACTTTAAACGATTATACCCAAAGATCCGACCGTCGGATTTTCCCAACACTGGAACCGTTAGGTCCGCTTTGGGAAGATCTTTCCGACGATATAAATTTTGTTAAAATCCAACGGTTAGATTTCGGGATAGGTGTAAATCAAATTGGGATAAAAGCAGCGCCAGGGCCGCCGATCGACTTGAAGCATCGTTAAATGAATATAGTTATTTTTATATATATATAAATAGCGATAAATCGTTATTAAATACTAATAACGATATGAAATGGTTTAAAATATATATATATATATATATATATATATATATATATACGAGAATCATTTGAAAAGTCTGAGTTCAATCTCATTTCAAATGATTATATCGACGACATAAGTTGAAGAGTTGAAGACGGTGATCGAAGACCGACGATCTTCACATCGAATGGATGTGTTGCTACTGAGGCCCGTGATTGGAGTAGCCACCTTGAAGGGGAGTCAGGGGTAGCCGTCCGGACGTATTGTTGATTGTTCGGATATGCGAGGTATAAGGTGCCTCCGGTTTCGTTCAGAACCAGAACGGACTTGTAAATGGATCGTATGTCTGACTTTGTATTCCTTTATACTGTATTCGTTGATCTCTGCTAAATATATATCTGTTTGGTGGTTAACACCCTTCTCTGAGACGTACGAGCTTAGAGGTTATATATTGGTAGTAATCAATGGTATGGTATGGATTGACAATGTGGCATGCTAAGATGCATGGATCAAGGCTTTTGTTGAAAAGCAAGGCCTTGTGGTTGATGATCAAAGCATAGCCTGTTTAGGCATAGCCTTGTGTATAGCGTGACTTCGCGACCCTCACACCCCGGTATGAGTCAAAACCAGGATCAGGACTGCAGGGAGGGCACACGTTTCTTTCTAGCTAGGAGTGGTGTCAGTGCTTAAACTGGATGACATTTTACTTATGTGGATGATGGATTGAGGTACCTCGGATTTATAGGTTGTTAGTGGCCATATGGAGGTTCAAAGGAACCGAGAAGCGTGTGTTCAGGAATTGCCAATCCACTACCGTTAGGTGGGGACCGACCCTGAAGATCCAAGGGTTGCCTATAGGTGTGATCCTGAGGCATTTGCTAGAGTGTCTCGAATCGGAAAGGACGATCCCTGGCCTCAATTTCATGACGGAAAACCAATTTCCAATACGACATTACGGTCTTGATTGTAAACTTATATATGGCGACATAGTAGGATGGGGTACTATGCCGTCTATGATTGATACATTTATGTTGAAGTATTTATAAAATGCTTAGTCACTATTAATAATACTAAAAACATTATTTTACACGTATTAAGCATATTTGATCATTATAAGGTAAAACGCTATCCTCTGGTTTGCGTTGCATTGTGTGATGGGACTTGAGTTTTATAATGATTTCATTTTTTCCAAAAGTCATTGCGTTATTTTGTATTAAAACTATTTAATTATGCACTGGCTATCTATTGGAGTAAACCCGTTCCACGTTAGCGGCGTGGTCCTGTGATTAGCCTTATTATTAGCTAAGTTAAGTTAAGATTTCTCATACCAGTCCCATGACTGACCTGTAGTTTGTTTCACTGGCAAACTCGGGTTCCCATATTTTCCACACGGGCAGTCGAGTAGCTTTTTGCAGATATTTATCTCTTTAGCAGGATCCTGGATCGAAGCTTAAAGTTGTGTCCAGAGCATAGAAAGTCTTCCGCTGTGTATTGTATTAATTTATTGTAATTTATCTTCCGCTGTAATTTAATTTATCGATGTACTTTGATATTCTGTACTCTGATGTAACATTATTATGATGTTTATAAAAGTCTGTTGTTATTGTTCTGATGTGTTGTATGCCCAAAGTTAAACTATTCGTGGATTTCCAACTTTTGGGTTAGACCTGTGTGGTTTATGGTCGATTCAAAGGGCGGGAACTTGCGGGTCTTTACAGTTTCAAATGATTATACGACGACATAAGTTGAAGAGTTGAGGACGGTGATTGAAGATCGGCGATCTTCACATCAAATGGATGTGTTTCTATTGAGGCCCATGATTGGAGTAGCTACCTTGAAGGGGAGTCAGGGGTAGCCGTCCGGACGTATTGTTGATTGTTCGGATATGCAAGGTATAAGGTGCCTCCGGTTTCGTTCAGACCCAGAACAGACTTGTAAATGGATCGTATGTCTGGCGTTGTATTCCTTTATACTGTATTCGTTGATCTCTGCTTAATATATATCTATTTGGTGGTTAACACCCTTCTCTGAGACGTACGAGCTTAGAGGTTATATATTGGTAGGAATCAATGGTATGGTATGGATTGACAATGTGGCATGCTAAGATGCATGGATCAAGGCTTTTGTTGAAAAGCAAGGCCTTGTGGTTGATGATCAAAGCATAGCCTGTTTAGGCATAGCCTTGTGTATAGCGTGACTTCGCGAGCCTCACACCCCGGTATGAGTCAAAAACGGGATTAGGACTGCAGGTAGGGCACACGTTTCTTTCTAGCTAGGAGTGGTGTCAGTGCTTAAACTGGCTGACATTTTACTTATGTGGATGATGGATTGAGGTACCTCGGATTTATAGGTTGTTAGTGGCCATATGGAGGTTCAAAGGAACCGAGAAGCGTGTGTTCAGGAATTACCAATCCACTACCATTAGGTGGGGACCGACCCTGAAGATCCAAGGGCTGCCCATAGGTGTGATCCTGAGGCATTTGCTAGAGTGTCTCGAATCGGAAAGGACGATCCCTGACATCAATTTCATGACGGAAAACCAAGTTCCAATACGACATTACGGTCTTGATTGTAAACTTATATATGGCGACATAGTAGGATGGGGTACTATGCTGTCTAGGATTGATACATTTATGTTGAAGTATTTTTAAAATGATTAGTCGCTAATAATAATACTAAAAACATTATTTTACACGTATTAAGCATATTTGATCATTATAAGGTAAAACTCTATCCTCTGGTTTGCGTTGCATTGTGTGATGGGACTTGAGTCTTATAATGATTTCATTTTTTTCAAAATTCATTGCATTATTTTGTATTAAAACAATTTAATTATGCACTAGCTATCCAATGGAGTAAGCCCGTTCCGCGTTAGCGGCGTGGTCCTGTGATTAGCCTTATTATTAGCTAAGTTAAGTTAAGATTTCTCATACCAGTCCCATGACTGACTTGTAGTTTGTTTCACTAGCAAACTCGGGTGCCCATATTTTCCACACGGGCAGTCGAGTAGCTTTTTGCAGATATTTATCTCTTTAGCAGGATCCTGGATCGAAGCTTAAAGCTGTGTCCAGAGCATAGAAAGTCTTCCGCTGTGTATTGTATTAATTTATTGTAATTTATCTTCCACGTAATTTAATTTATCGATGTACTCTGATATTCTGTACTCTGATGTAACATTATTATGATGTTTATAAAAGTCTGCTGTTATTGTTCTGATGTGTTGTATGCCCAAAGTTAAAGTATTCGTGGATTTCCAACTTTTGGGTCAGACCTGTGTGGTTTATGGTCGATTCAAAGGGCGGGAACTTGCGGGTCTTTACCCCACTCCCCGATGCCGGCGCCGTCCCTCAGCCACCTACCGCCCACTGTAGACCCCCCTCCACTAAAAAAATCTGATTTCTAATTATTTTCCGAGCGTACGTTAAATCCCTGACCCGCCAAACTTCGACTTTCCCTGGTGATGGTGAAGACGAGCCCTAAGGAAGGAGCAAGTTACTCATTTTATCGCCTGAAGATTAACAGTGAGTTTTATTTTTATTTTATTTATTCATGGAATAAAAATATGATTTTTATCATCTAGGGTTGTAAATAAAAATGGGATTTTTATTATATGTGTAGCATGATAAAAACTGAATCTTTATATATATATATATATTGACATGTTAAAAATATGATTTTTACATGAGTAGCGAATTAAAAATATTATTTTTATTATATGAATAGCGTCATAAAAATATGATCTTTATATAATTAGCGTTATATAAAAGATATGGTTTTTAAGAATAAAAGTATGATTTTTATTATGTGAAGAACAAAGGAAAGATATGATTTTTCATAAAATAAAAATATTATTTTTATTATGAAGTTAGCAAAATAAAAATATGATTTTTATTATGAAGATAGCGAAATAAAAATGTGATTTTTATATATATAACGCTGGAATAAAAATGTGATTTTTAATAATGCATAGTGATGTTAAAAATGAGATTTTTAATATAAAAATCGCGTGAAACAAATTGCGATGGAACTGGTGGAAAAAAATCCAAATCCAAACTGTTCAGAAATAAAGAATGAAGGAGTGGATCTTAAAGGTGAGAATGCATACGGTGCTTAGTAGCACCTGACACCTTTCTTTGAAACCATGTTTGTTTGGTTGTTTGGATGATTAGATTATTTGGTTGAATTTGGTTTGGGAAATTAAATGAATTGATTAGAATCGGTATGTACATGGCGCGAGCCATTATTAGGCGAGGGATAAGGCTAGACCTTGTTCCAGTTCTAGTATCGCGTCGTTATGCTGCCGAATTTTCTAAAATGTTAGAACAATAAAATTATCATTTTTATTGTATAAATGAACTGTATAAAATATTCATGAGTTGAAATAAATATTTTATAGTTAAAAATATAATTTTTAACGTGTATGCGAATAAAATAAATATTCATTTATAAATCGGATGATTTGTTTATGTACACACATTTGACTGATATTGATTGGGATGATATATTTTACACATCGCCCAACTGCACAAATAATAATAAATGTTTGTTGTTTGAAAACCCCACATGGGTATTGGGATGACATTGGACATACACTAATCCCAATATTTAGTTATATGTCAATCGATGGGTTGACAAACTGTTGTGAGCGTTAACTATCCATATTTAACGCTTATGCAGTTTTGTAATGCACTCCGGATGATGGTTGATTATGTTTGATTATTGTTGTGTACATGTGTGTATGAAATCCATATAAATAAAATTATATGGTAATTGACCGTGTCTGATTCCAATTCGAAAAGAACGAATATTTTAAATTAAAGAATATTTTAAAATGTCGAGTAATGAATATTTTAAAAGAACTAATATTTTAAAATAATATTCAATAATGGATCAAAATATGATTTTGATGTCCGATTTGGGATGGACAAGAAAGTATTTAAATATATGAAACCGCGTTGATTAGATTAACGCCATTTTGACTGAACGATATTTATATCGATTTTATTCATTTTTATAATGAATATAAAAAAGGAAGTGATTTTAAAATCTAATGCGTTGAAAATATTATCATTTATATATTAATGATATGGAATATTCAATTTTGATTTGAAATTGAATATGAAGTTGTAATCGTTTTGAAAGCGAATTTAAAATGATTTATAAAATACGTTTTAAATGGAAATCGATGAAATATATATAATATAATATATATATATATTATATTTAATGGCCTGAATAGAACGCGTCGCACCGCGGTAGTTCACGAATTTCGACCATTGACTTCGAATGGACATTACGTGAGATCCGACCATCGGATTCTACTAAAACTGAAATCATTGGGTTCGTATCGAAAAGAGCTTTCCAACAAATATAAGGAATTTGAAATCTAATGGTTGGATTTGGAATTATGTCCAAATCAAATTTGGAAAAGGTCGTTGTAAGTGCAGTTCGATGACCGTTTATGGAAATTGACTATATGGGCCTCGATAAAATTATTAAAAATATCAATAATTTGTGTAAAATCATAATAAATGATTTGGTAAGAATTGGGATGAAAAATTCCATATTTGAAAAGATAAAAATATATCTTTATCGAAATGAACTAGTTATGAACTAGAATTATCCAATATTTTTAAAATAAAATAAATTGGATTTGAAATTGTTTTAATAATAACTGGAATTTCTAATATATGAATTGGAATGGATTTGAATCAAAATTATCTTCGGGATATTTCGATATTGGATTCCGTGGTATATGGATATTGTGGAGGAATTTGGAAGACATATATATCATTATTCCCAATACGATATTTGTGGATTTCAGAATTTGATATTGAATATAAGCCGATATAATTTCTATTCAGAGCCTTGTATTTAATATTGAATTGGATTTTGGGTTTGTCATGAACTGTGTTTTAAATGACACCGTTCTTAAACCCAGTGTGAAAAGAATAAATCTTTTAATTAAGATTTAAAGAAGAATTACCAATCAAGTAACATTTAATTGGAATTGATAATGGAACGTGAATTGGGTTTATTGTGAACTGTGTTTTAACGACATTCGTTCTTTAACCCAATTTACAGTGAAATTTATTTTGGAATTTATAAATCTTTTTATTAAGATTTAATGGAAATTTCCCAAAGTAAAGTTTTCCAATTTAATATATTAAATTGGAATTGAGTGGAATTCGATCTGGTAATAATCGAAGTGAGCTTCTGTGGAGGAGGACTGTTAATATATATGGAATTTAAAAGGCTTTGTTGTTATTCCATTTATATTATTAGTCAGATATGGAAATTGATATCGATTATATATTGATCTGTTTTTCCGTAAGATTCCATAATTAATGGAATGGGATTTTGGGTTTATCGTGAATTGTGTTTTAAATGACATTGGTTCTTTAACCCAGTTAAAGACAGGATTACATGCCGATCATTGTATTTCGAACTTTATGGTTGATCTTTGTTGAATATATATCTGTTTGGTGGTGGAGAATTTATTCTCTTGCTTAACACCCTTCTTTAAGACGTACGAGCTTAGAGGTTACATATAGGCAGAAATCAATAGTACGGTGTAGATAGTCGATGTGGCATGTTAGATTTCCCAAAGTTAAATAATCATTAATATTGATTTTTGGGAAGATTAAAACTAATTTAAGTTTTAATGAATCTTTAATTAGATTGAAATATGAATTGATAATTTAAATTATTAAATTTGGGAAAATGCTCGAGAGTGGAGTATCACCAGTTTTGCTCCAAGCGATAGTTAAATCTTTAATTAGATTTGAACGGGAAATGGTAATTAATTTTACCGATAACACCGTGGTGTTAGATACGGAGTGTTACCAGTTTTGCTCCATGGGATGAATAGGTTGGGATTGGGAAATTAAATAAATGATTACTTCGGTAAGGTGCGTTAATCCCGACTAGTTTGGAAAATGTGACGGCCCGCCCTGCACCAACCGACATTCACTCTAAAAGTGCGTTGTACACATGTCCAGTTAGCACGGGACGGTCGCCAAAGAAAGGAAAGAAGACGAAGAACCAAACAAAGAACCTGTAGAATGTCTCACAGCGCATGGAATAAAATATAATAACAACATACTTGACATAAAATAGGTGAGACAGTGCATAAGCTGAAAACAAACTAACATAGCAGCAGAAAATCCAAGTACAGCTTATGATCCAAAGCCAACATTATTACAACTTTTCAAACTGTCTCTAAAAGCAAAAGCAAGATAAGGGAGGTACACTACTAATGCCCAAGTAGCGACCACCAACGACACAGGGAGAATATCTATATGCCATACGTGGAAGCCTCCTGCTCGCCTCCGAATCAGCTACTCGCGCATCACCAGCTAACCTGTCTCTATGCTCGTGTGAGCACCCAGAGTAATAAGAAGAGACATAAAACTCTGAGTCAGACAAAAAGTCTGGTATGAGCGATAAGCATCTAAGCAGAACAATAACAGGTATACTAAACCATACCTGAACCTGGACCTGCAACCAAAGAGTTAGCACTACATACTATACAACACTCTAAGGTGCCATTTCAAATGGTGTAAAGATAACGGGGGTGGGGGTGTGCATGTCATAGTGATGTCAAACAATCAAGCATAGTAATCATCCTCACATCCCTCACTCAGTGCGTAAAGCATACGATATCCACTACTTTGGTCACCTAATACTTTGGGCCATGACGGAATCCAGTCCCGTGTAACTATCACTACAAGCCCACTATCCATCTCTCAGTGGTGAACCAAAGTTATGAATGCCGACAACCCCTTTGCACACGTCCCGCAGCAAAGCCCAATCATGAAGTGAACTCATTGGTTCCCATCTGGATCCTGAGCTCTAACGTCCATTTAGACTACCTTTGCATCTCGGGTTTTTGGTCATCACCGGATCAGCACGGCTTCAGCTCCTCATCATCAACACGGTTCGGTTCGGCCTTCACTACCCCACATTGGATCGGTTCGGACGCAACCAGGTCGTGTTTAACGTCTCGGTTCGTGACTAGCTCCCCCGGGTCGGATCGAAGGGTACCATCGGTTCAGGTCGTACTCCATACTCCAGTTCCTGGTGGTTCGGATCGTGGCCATGCTCCGGTCGTATCGTCCCATCGTTCACGAACGGATCGGTCAAAGAACTTCAGGTGAAAGGAGTCGATTCGTGGTCACCTTCCATGGACGGATCGGGTCGGGGTCTTATGAACGATTCGGGTCGGGCTATCCGATCCGATCCGGTTTCCTGCACTTTCCTGCAACTTCCAGCGACAGTTTATACGCCTCTCTATGGCGTTTTCGACCATTCTAACTATTCTAATCAATCACAAAGCATACCATACAGTCATAGCAACAAGTAGAAGTGACCTCAAACACCAAAACAACAATATGATGGGTTAAAATGGATCAAACATAGCCAAAATCACATATTTCCCCTTAAGCCCCCTTAATCATGTTTAAGCATATAATTAGCAAAACTTATTCAAATTATCCAAATTTTCTAACAGAGGTCTAAAACAATATTTCAGAATTTCTGAATATTTTTCCAGATTTTAATCATGCATAAATTCGCTAATTTCCACTAATCACCCCTTAATCCCCGAAATTCCGGGATTTGCAAAATTAGTCGAAATTAACCCAAATTCATATCAGAGGCATAAAATGATGTTTTAGAATTTTAGGAATTTTTCTAGATTTTCTGAGCCATAATTTCGCTAATCTTCGCTAATTACCATAATTAGCCGTAATTAGTGAAAAACAATGCAAATCACTCACCTTAGCCACAAACAAAACTTAGATCTGAAATAAATCTCTGATTTGGTGAAGATCCCAATGCAAAACAGCAGCTCTAATCTTGATTTGGTGAAGATCTCCCTTGATTTGATGTTGTTAATCCCAAACTTCAAGTTGTAGGTGATTTGGAGGTGTTTTAGAGGTTGGAGGACATTTTTAGGGTTTCTTAGAGGTAAGTGGAGGCTAGAAAACCGAAATGAAATGAAACCCTAACTCATTTCAGCCTCCCCATAACCCTAATCCCGAAATGGGTTATGGGCCCAATGACTAATCACCTTATTTGGCCTGGTTAAGTAGTTTTTCACCTTCCAAACCTTATTTCAGTTATATCTCCCAAACGGTAAGTCCGTTTTTCGCATGTGACCACTCTACGGAAAGGTAAACCATCAAACAAATCTAATGGAAGTGGTTTCAGGTCAAAATTCCTTTCCAATCAAAAGTTATGGACGAAACAAGATCAACTAGGGGTAAAACGGTCATTTAAAAATCGACAAAAATCATGAACATGAGAAATAACCCCAATAGTCGTCCCCCAACTCTACATGACCATACGACTTCGTATGAGAAAGAAATAAATATTGTACGATCCTTCGATGCGTAGAATGCGGGTTGTTACATTCTCCCCCCCTTTAGAAATTTCGCCCCCGAAATTCCCTAACCAAAACACACAAAGGGTTCCGCATGCCTATCAACCATAAAACAATAATCAACATGCAAAACAAGTATATCCTAGCATGCGGTTTACTAACAAGGGAAGAAACTATCACTATCAAAACCTTACCAGGCAAAGAGTTCTGGATACTTCTTCCTTATATCCTCCTCTGTTTCCCAAGTACGGTCTTTTTCATTCTCACCCCACTGGACTTTGACTAGTTTCACCGCCTTCCTTCGAAGCTGCTTCTTATCGTTCCCAACAATATGCATAGGCTTGCGGTTCTCAACCGCCTCGGGTTCAACCTCGATATCGTCCAACTGATCTGGTGAAATAGCCACATTAGGGTCTTGCACAAACTTCCTTAACTGGGAAACATGAAACACGTTGTGAACTCCCGCCATCCTGTCAGGTAGCTCTACTTCATACGCCAAATTCCCAACTTGCTCGAGGACTGGGAATGGACCAACAAATCTTAGTGCTAACTTACCTCTCCAACCAATCTGTATCACATTCTCAATGGAGCGATCTTGACGAACACCAAGTCGTTAACGAAGAATTCCAAATCTCTTCATCTCTTATCGAGACAAGTCTTCTGTCTATCTTGGGTAGCCTTCATTCTCTAATATACAATTCACTCAAATACGACCACAACCTGATCTAATCCTTGGTAAACCATCAATGAAATCCATTGAGACTTGTTTCCAACGGTTGTGACAAACCACTAAGCTTCCTTTGCTCAGCTTTAACTTATTGGCAATTCATGCATTTGGAGATAAACTTCCCAACGTCTCTCTCCATCACTCAATCCTTTTATATTGGGTACAACCAGCCTTTCATTCTTTTGAAGCCATTCTTCTCGATCAAGTCCTTACTTGATCATTCTCTTTCCATCGATACCCATCTCTACCCTAGAGATGGTTTCCAATAGATTAGGATCGTCCTTCTAACTGGAACCAATCCACTCAATCAAAATTGATCTAATCGTCAAGCTTACTAGTGTTTCTGAATCCAATTCACTCTTGGGCCTGAAATCATATCCTGTGATATACTCTAGTTGCTTCCTTCCTAGAAACAAAACCCCTAAACTGGCATGTCTCCTACTCAATGCAACTATTAGCGCACCTAAATCCTTTACTATGATCACTCTGCCCCATGGAGTCATGGCGACTCCACTGCACTGATCCATAGCCACTAGTCCTTTGCTATGTCCACTCTGCCCCCATGAAGTCATAACAACTCCACAGCACTGGCTCATAGCCTTACTAATCCTTTGTTCCCCATTGCTGGAACCCTACATGTGATAGTCTACTCAAGGGAAGAAAAATAGGAACAATATAGCAACCATAACATCCATCAAACAAGTCCTACCTATCACCTGCTAAATTCATACACATCGACACCTACATGACTGGTCTAACCAATCCCAATATGTCGATTCTAGTATGTCTGGTCCAACCAACATCAATAACTAATGGAAGCCCAGCCTCCATACATACACCGATGCCTACTTGACTGGTCCAACCAATCCCAGGCCAATGGAAGCCCCGCCTCCCTACGGACTACCGTACGTCCAACGTACGTTTATCCTCCAAGGATAACTAGATCACGTCCAACGTATCCAAGGTAACGGGCGTCCCCAGATACCCCTGCTTTAAGTTCGCCTAAAATACTTGAGTCTAACCCAAGTCTATCCATTGTTTTGCTGCCCTCTCGAGTCCAACTCAAGTCGAATCCAATTCCTTGCAGCCTTCTCGAGTCCAACTCGAGTCAATCTATAACTCAGACCCAGTCTTGAGTATCCATTACCCAAAAACTCTAGTCCAATGTGAGTCGTCGTCTCCTTATTCGTTGCATCTCCAAGATCAACGGACACCCATTTTCCTTCAAAGTCCCACTATCCAAAGAGAACATCAACATAGAGTTCTAAACAATCCATTACTTTGCATCTTTCTCGAGTCCCAGTCGAGCAATCTCATAACCCTATCGAGTCTAACTCTGGGCAGTCTATACAATCGAACAGTCTTATCATGTTCCGTCTGCCCATCACTCCTCGAGTAAACCAAGATATCATCCAATGAAAAATCACAATAACTATTTACCCCTCACGCAAACCATCCTAGTTGAAATCAACATTCCCCAAGCACAAGCCCCAAAGGCCTAAACCAATATCAGACAAACACCTAAGGAACATCTCCTCCGAGTTCGGACAACCCACGTGAGGTGATACTAGCAAAACAATCTAGCACGGGAGCACTCATTTGCCTCCCATAGACAACTAGAACTTATTACAATGATAACCTTTCAGCTTTCTTAACTCCAGTTACTATCGCCATCACTAGGTAGGTACCTAATACCACCCTATTCCTTTGGAGTAGATCGACTCCCCAAAATAATGCTAAACCCAGTAAAGCCTAAACAAAGCAAACACAAACAAACATACATCCATGACTCGATAAGACCACGTTACGACAAATCATGCTAAGGTTAGCCGAACCACCAATCGGGTTCGTCACAACTAGAGGTCTATCGACTATCTCGGGTTTGTCAAACAATACCCGAACAAAAACATCTTAAATAGAAAGCATACCTTTTATAACGACACCCTTTCCCTTCTGCGCCGCACTTGGAGCATTCGACGAAGAAGGGAAAGCGTTGATAGCATACGCTTTCACAATCTGCTTCTCCCTAGGAGGTTGTGGGCAATCATCCTTGTGATGTCCCGCCTGGCCGTAGTTAAAGCACTTCCTTTCCCCAGGCTTTTCTAGACAATCTCTGGCATAGTGGCCCTTCTTGCCACAACTAAAGCATTCGCCATCTTTCTTATTTTTCTTATTCTGACCATCCTTGGTCGGGTTCTGCTTCCTCTTGTTCTGAGAATTCTTCTTGCCTTCACCGCCTGCTTGCGGCTTTGGTTCCTCTGCAGATGCCATAGCAACCTCAGTCTTCGACTTAGGGATAAGGCTCTCTGACGTTAATGCCTTTTCTACAATAGACTCGAACGTCTCATCGATATGGTTTATAAGTTTTTCCCCCAAGTACCCATCCAAGCCAGTTATGAACTTCTCGTTCTTCTTTTCGACTATATCGATAAGGGACCATCCATATTTCGATAAAGAATCGAATTCTGCGATGTACTCCGAGACTGCCCTACCATTCTGCATAAGCTTCAAGAACTTCCTGAACAATTCTGATTTATGAGCAGCTGGAATAAACTTAACACAAAAGCGAGTCTTAAACTGATTCCAAGTAACTTGATCCTCTGGAGTAGCTGTCTTAATGGCATTCCACCAATTCATCGCTCGCCCTTGCAACTGACGAGACGCTAGCCTTCTCTTCATCGCATCCTCGATACCCAAGTCATCGAAGATACGATCACAGCTATCCAACCAATCCTGAACATCTGTGGCCGACTCCGTTGCGTGGAACGGCTTCTCACCAAGGTTAGTGTAATCCTTGCACAACTTGGGGAAATCGACCCTAGGCGCCTGCATTACTGGACCACCACCATTACCGGCATTGGGAACTGCTTCCTGAACATCCCTAAGCATCTCCCTCATGAAATTAGTGAACATAGTCTCATGTCAGGTGCTTTCCCATTATTGGTCCCTCTACCAGCACCTCTTGCGTATCGGCTCATCGTTCAATCTGTAAAGAGAAAACGATTAACGACCCCATAGTGGTGCTAGTGCAGTACGACTTCATTCTTATACTACCAATAGTATATATATAGCTTTTGAAAACCAAAGTAATCACATATACGCGCTCTCATATACGTATAATCTCTCCCTAGTGTCTTTCCCTAGGTTAACTACGCAACCTAGAGCTCTGATACCAAATGTGACGGCCCGCCCCGCACCAACCGATATTCACTCCAAAAGTGCGTTGTACACATATCCAGTTAGCACGGGACGGTCGCCAAAGAAAGGAAAGAAGACGAAGAACCAAACAAAGAACTTTTAGAATGTCTCACAGCGCATGGAATAAAATATAATAACAACATACTTGACATAAAACAGGTGAGACAGTGCATAAGCTGAAAACAAACTAACATAGCAGCGGAAAATCCAAGTACAGCTTATGATCCAAAGCCAACATTATTACAACTTTTCTAACTGTCTCTAAAAGCAAAAGCAAGATAAGGGAGGTACACTACTAATGCCCAAGTAGCGACCACCAACGACACATGGAGAATATCTATATGTCATACGTGGAAGCCTCCTGCTCGTCTCCGAATCAGCTACTCGTGCATCACCAGCTAACCTGTCTCTAGTCTGCTCGTGTGAGCACCCAGAGTAATAAGAAGAGACATAAAACTCTGGGTCAGACAAAAAGTCTGGTATGAGCGATAAGCATCTAAACAGAACAATAACAGGTATACTAAACCATACCTGAACCTGGACATGCAACCAAAGAGTTAGCACTACATACTGTACAACACTCTAAGGTGCCATTTCAAATGGTGTAAAGATAACGGGGGTGGGGGTGTGAATGTCATAGGGATGTCAAACAATCAAGCATAGTAATCATCCTCACATCCTTTATTCAGTGCGTAAAGCATACGATATCCACTACTTTGGTCACCTAATACTTTAGGCCAAGACGGAATTCAGTCCCGTGTAACTATCACTACAAGCCCACTATCCATCTCTCAGTGGTGAACCAAAGTTATGAATGCCGACAAACCCTTTGCACATGTCCCACAGCAAAGCCCAATCATGAAGTGAACTCATTGGTTCCCATCTGGATCCTGAGCTCTAACTTCCATTTGGACTACCTTTGCATCTCGGGTTTTTGGTCATCACCGGATCAGCTCGGCATCAGCTCGGCTTCAGCTCGGCTTCAGCTCCTCATCATCAACACGGTTCGGTTTGGCCTTCACTACCCCACACTGGATCGGTTCGGACGCAACCAGGTCATGCTTAACGTCTCGGTTCGTGACTAGCTCCCCCGGGTCGGATCGGAGGGTACCATCGGTTCGGGTCGTACTCCATACTCCAGCTCCTGGTGGTTCAGATCGTGGCCATGCTCCGGTCGTAGCGTCCCATCGTTCACGAACGGATCGGTCAAAGAACTTCATGTGAAAGGAGTCGGTTCGTGGTCACCTTCAATGGACGGATCGGGTCGGGGTCTTATGAACGGTTCGGGTCGGGCTATCCGATCCGATCTGGTTTCCTGCACTTTCCTGCAACTTCCAACGATAGTTTATACGCCTCTCGACGGCGTTTTCGACCATTCTAACTATTCTAATCAATCACAAAGCATACCATACAGTCATAGCAACAAGTAAAAGTGACCTCAAACACCAAAACAACAATATGATGGGTTAAAATGGATCAAACATAGCCAAAATCCCATGTTTCCCCTTAAGCCCCCTTAATCATGTTTAAGCATATAATTAGCAAAACTTATTCAGATTAGCCAAATTTTCTAGCAGAGGTCTAAAACAATATTTCAGAATTTCTGAATATTTTTCCAGATTTTAATCATGCATAAATTCGCTAATTTCCACTAATCACCCCTTAATCCCCCAAATTCCGGGATTTGCAAAATTAGTCGAAATTAACCCAAATTCATATCAGAGGCATAAAATGATGTTTTAGAATTTTAGGAATTTTTCTAGATTTTTCTGAGCCAAAATTTCGCTAATCTTCGCTAATTACCATAATTAGCCGTAATTAGTGAAAAACAATGCAAATCACTCACCTTAGCCACAAACAAAACTTAGATCTGAAATAAATCTCTGATTTGGTGAAGATCTCAATGCAAATAGCAGGTATAATCTTGATTTGGTGAAGATCTCCCTTGATTTGATGTTGCTAATCCCAATCTTCAAGTTGTAGGTGATTTGGAGGTGTTTTAGAGGTTGGAGGCCATTTTTAGGTTTTTTTAGAGGTAAGTGAAGGCTAGAAAACTGAAATGAAATGAAACCCTAACTCATTTCAGCCTCCAAATAAACCTAATCCCGAAATGGGTTATGGGCCCAATTACTAATCACCTTATTTGGCCCGGTTAAGCAGTTTTTCACCTTCCAAACCTTATTTCAGTCATATCTCCCAAACGGTAAGTCCGTTTTTCGCATGTGACCACTCTACGAAAAGTTAAACCATCAAACGAATCTAATGGAAGTGGTTTCAGATCAAAATTCCTTTCCAATCAAAAATTATGGACGAAAAAAGATCAGCTAGGGGTAAAACGGTCATTTAAAAATCGACAAAAATCATGAACATGAGAAATAACCCCAATAGTCGTCCCCCAACTCTACATGACCATACGACTTCGTATGAGAAAGAAATAAATATTCTACGATCCTTCGATGCGTAGAATACGGGTTGTTACAGAAAACCTTAATATGGTTTGAATGATATCCAAGGGAAGATTAAAGAATAAATTTTAAAGAATTTATCTTTGATAAAATTAATGGGAACATATCCCTAAAGATGTGAATATTTGAATAAAAGAATATTCTGGATTGGAATGAGGCGTATGTTGTGTTTTTATAGCACTTGTTTATTATATATGCGAGTTATTCGGAAAGATCGGGTTTATACCCATTCTGAATAACTGATTCGACGATAAATCGACGATGAAGTCGATTATTGAAGACCGGAGGTCTTCACATCGTTTGGATAATTATTGATGTCTTGATTGGGATGTACACCCAAGACAAGGTAATAAGTGGTGATCGTCCAGACGTACTTGGAGATCGATCAGATATGCGAGGACCTCTCTCCTGTATTGGACATACGGGACGGGGAATAAGGTGCCTCCAGTTTCATTCAAACCCAGAACGAACTTGTAAATGGATGTGTTGGATCTAGATTAACCCTAGTGGGGGGGGTGAATAGGGGTTATCACAAATTATCGCAGAGTTTAAATATTACAGGATATTAAAAAATTCACAGATCACAAAATACAGCAGAAACAAAAATGCAGAAAGTAAATGACACAAGATATACCCAGCTTCGGCAAAATCCTGCCTACTGCTGCATTCCTAGTGTTTCTACTAGGTGATAGAACAGATCCCGCATACAAGACCATGTACACTTGCAATCCCTGCTCCTATTCTAACCCTACGCTCAAAACCATAGACTGGTCGATATCCCCTCGATCATATTTCCCCTAGTTATGACCCATAACCAGTAACCCTAGTTTTTACAGACTCTAGTAAACTGTTAGTTAACACCCTGACTAGATCCCTCCTAAATTTTACAGATTCTAGAACTGATTGATGAATTTTCAAATACAAAATAAAATAGAAAATACAAAAAAATATGCAAATTGAAACACTAGGAGATTTAAGAATAAAGGGTCATCCCCTTTTTAACATATCAGCTTAGCTAATTTTAAAGTGTGTTGGCCCGTTCCTTCTTTCATTTGCCCGATCTCCTTTGTCTTTGGGAAAATTAAATGGCGGCTGCGATTTCTAGGGTTTCTGAATCTTCAACAAATCGGGTTCTTGATTGATCGAATTTGTTTCTCTGATGCTCTATACTTTTGTGGCTTTCTGTTGCTTCGATTTGGGATTTGTTTTGATCGAAAACGCTGGAAAAAAATTGTGAGTTCTCGGTTTAATGTTTTCGAATTTCTATTGAACTGTTTGTGGTTTCAATTCGATAATTAGCCTGTGATGATGTGGTGATTAAGTAGGATTATAAAATCCTTTAATCTCTTTGATTTCTAATTAATGTGACTCGATCTGATTGCGTGTATTTCCCCTTTTTTTGAACTGTCCTCGATTTGAATTGCAAGATTGTTGTATATTCCCCTTTTTGGTTTGTGGCTTTGATTGAATACCCTTTTATGTCAATATGATTTTGGCAAGAAAAAAATGTCCCTTTTAATCCTGAATGAATGGATATTCCCCTTTTGATTCTATCTACATATAATGATTTTCCTGATTGAAAAATATTGCCTTGATGAATTCGGATTTGAAAACAAATACTTCTTGCCGAAAATGAAAAATGATTTCAGGGAAAAAAATTGTCATTGCCGAAAATTTCTTGATCAAATTTTGGGTTAAAAAATGATTTTAAGAGAATGATTGTCTCCAAAAAAAACTTGAATTGCAGAAAAAGACTTTCCCTAAAAAACATGGAATTTCTGAAATGAATTAGTCAAAAACAGGAAAGAAATATTCTTGCCGAAGTTAGTGATATTACTAAAAACTGTTTGGATTTCTTTTGCCAAGTATTGCTTTGCTGATTTGTATCTTTGAGTTGGCACTTTCACCTGGATCTGCTGGAAATACTGAACTCCTAATATGTATATTGGTGCATATAACTTGTTGTGCTTGAACCTGGACTTCAAAATGACTTGCATGTACCATGCAACTTCTGAACTGTTTCTTGTATGTTTTGTTGACATGAAACACCTTATATCATATTTCTTTGTATATGCTGCACACTGTCATTTTACCTTGACTTGTTTTGCATATGTATACATGCTCGACCATGCTTCACTTTAGAGATGTACATTTGTTGTGTGAACACCACCTATGCTTGAATCTTCTTCGTGAATACATGTTGTTGTGATGCACTTAAACTGCTGGTAAAAGCATTTCTGGTAATAAAACAACTTTCTTGCTAAAAAACATGCAGTTTGAACCATTTGTATTCATCACCATGTATTATTCACACTGTGCTTGAGTCATTCATTTGTGTACACTCATATGCACTGTGTTGCATGCTGCTCCCCATTAAAATGTTGCCCAGACTGATTGTTTGGAAAGAATTTCCCATTTTAGAAAAAAATGATTTCTTGCCTGAACTGAGATGCACCTCGACACTTCCACCTGTATATCTCATGCACCATTTTGACTTGTTTCACCACTGTTATATGCCATTTGTGCTCCATCCAATTTGCCTTATACATGTATGATATATGTATTTGAACCATGTTTGAGTGGCTCGACCACTTTTGGCTGATTTGAGGTTCATGCCATTTCTTGATTTTATTTGACCAACTTCACAGTTTTGATTTGTTTGCCCCATGTCCATGTTGCACTGTCCCTTGTTTGTTGTGTGCTGAGTCGAGATGGTCCACGTGGCTACTCCTCAGTTGCAAACTGATTGGCGAGACAGTGCACACGTGTATATATATGCACATGTGTATATGCAGCCATTCAGTATTATTTTCTGTCCATGTTACTATACATATACAGACTGACTAGACACAGACCAGATCAAGTCATGAAAAATGATGAGAAACACACCAGAAATCTGAGGCAAATAATTTTTTTTTAAAAAAAAATATCTGCTAGAATTTAAAATATTATTTTTGTGTCAGATACTCTGTGTGTGTTTCTTTTGTATGAAAGGTGTAGATGACTGGACTGACAGTGAAGATGTTGTAAAGACAGAGGACAGAAGACAGAAGACAAAGGAATAAAAGACAGTGTCAGTGAATGTAAATGGAATTGAAAATGTATGTATATATGGTTTGTATAGACAGAGTGGCTGTATGAGTATTGTAGAGAGAATTGTACTGATATTTATGATAAACAAATTTTGTTTAAAATAAAATATCATTTTATTGTTGTCAAACAAACTTGTCCATTTTATTCAGTTTATTTACAAGTACAAATTTCTGTGAAGTGTTTAAATAGTGGAGTTATAAATCTATACTGTTTAATTATTGAAATAAAATATTATATTTAAATAGAATACTGTGTGAATATTTGAATTTCTATACAGTCGTATTCTATTTAAATATAAATATTATATTCCTGTCTGTGATAAATATATGAAACAGTACAGCAACAAACACATTTAAAATAATATATATTTGGTTGTTATCATCAAACAAAATCATATAATTGTGTATACAACACCGTTATATTCAACAATCTCCCCCTTTTGATGATGACAAACAAATATTAAGATTTTGAATACAATAAGTGTGTTTGGCAGAGAAGGACATAACACTCCCTATTTGAAAGCTCCCCCTACAACCGAGACTCCCCCTATAACTTTGCATGAGTGAAATGAAATGAAAAATAATGAACTTTCACAAATAAAAATATTTATAAAGTATTCACTCATAAATCAAAATCTCAATCCATTATCCCTCTTTTTTTATCATCAAAAGGATACAAAATTTAAAATATAAATGAAAAATGACTAAAAAGTATAATTTAAGCATAAGAGGAAGAACGATCATCATAAATCTCAATCAGTCAAACAAAAATCATAATATTCTGAGAACAGGTGACATATTTCACATTTTAGAGAATGATGGATTTACGATGAATTTCATACATAATGGAGAGAGTTTTAAAGACAAATCATTTCCAATTATTTTCAAAAGATTTTTATAAAAATAAAGCACAAAAAACAGTGATGGATTTGGACTATAATTAATAATTCAATTTAAGTGAAAAAATCGAATAATCTTAAATCCCAATATCTATCAATCAACAAATCATGATACATCATAAGATTTCAACACATTTCACAGATTAGAAAGATGGATTGATAGGCTGGTTTTTAAACACCAAGGAGAATTTCATATAAAAGTTTATTTAGCATTTTATTCCTTTTTCGTTTTATTTTATTTAAGAGCACACTGACCACACATAACCGGAGCTTGGATTTTTAAATGAGGTCAGTCGCAACTTAAATTATAAGTTGTCTCATAACCATGCATAACCAGAGCTTGGATTTTTAAATGAGATTAGAGACACGCTTATGTATTAATTATATATATATTATCATTTTCAGCTTTAAATAGAAAAACTCCTTGGTATATACAACCAATATGAATGATAGAAATGTGGTAGGTACAGAAATGGACTGTGAAATAGACTTCTAAATCAATTATATTATGAATTATGATCAACTGTACCGAGATCGTTGAAAATTTTCAATTATTACTAATTTTGAATAATAACATAACCACAATTCCATCACAAATCTTTTCACTGTTTATTCAAGATGATTTTTTAAAAAAAAAAATATATTAAACTCTCCACATTAATATAAAATTATCATGGATGGCAGAATGATGATAGAAAAAGGAGATGGTCGTGAAATAATTCCCAATTCAACGATATTATAATAAATATTCAACCAACATGAAAATTTTAAATAAAATCTCCTCTTGTTGTGAAATATACTACAGTCACAATTCATCACAATTTCAAAAACTGATAATAATTTTGATGAATTATAAATACAGTTCAATTTGGATATTGATTTCTATTTCTGAATGAATAATCAATAAATAATTTTAAAATTGAAAATCATTTACAAGAGGAAATTGAAAAGATCTATACAACACAAGAGGGATTAAAAAAATATATACAAAAAAAAATTTAGCACTACTGATACCAAATGGTGTCTCTATTAATGAGGATTGTAAGACGACACTGGAGACAAAATAGGATATCACTGACAATAGAATTTTTCTAATCACAAGACCCAAGCAGACAAGATTAACCAATCAAGCAATCATCAAAAATATTTATAAATCAATTTCTTTTAATCAGAGCAGAAGATGATTCTAAAAACAACCATTTTTCAAAACAGTATCAGAGTAGCACAAAATTAGTTTCAAAGCAGACTTGTCAAGATGATGGTCACATAAGATCATTTATGATCCAAGATTAAAAATACCGTTTATTTGAAATCATTTGAGGAATATGAAAAACTCAAGATTCGATGAATCGATCACACCAGATTATAAATTTTAAATTCACGATGTGTGTGAGATTCAACAAATCAATAATTTCAAATGATTTTAAACAAACAAATATTTAAATCAAAAAATCATGAAATAACACTGAGTTTCAAGACCAAATTATCAAAGAATTTTTCCAAATAAATACTGACAAGCACAAGAGTAATTTCAGTTCATTTACATCAAGATTGAGAGATATTCATGATCTAAAATTTTTAAAAATAATTTATTTGAAATCACTTGAATCAATGTCAAGTTTTGAGATATAATGAATCAGACACACAAGGTTGATAATTTCAAATTTAAGAGGTGTGTGAGATCCAAAATATCAAGAATTTTAGATGATTTCAAACAAACAAATTCTAGCCATAATGATCATGAATAATGATGATTTTCAAGACGTATCACTGAGATTTAAGACAGATTAAAATTTCAAACCCAATCTGAAAATCAACGAAATTATCACATCTGATAAGTAGCAGTGTGTTGTAATGAGTATAACATTTTAAGTTTTTCTAAAATGAATTAGAAGAAAACTCAAAACAGTAGTGTTGTGTGAAATTCCATTAAACTTTCAGATCTTCAAAAAAATTAGAATTCATATTAACAGTGTTCAAGATATAACAAGAATTCATCAACATTGTTAGGAATTCAGAAAACAGAAAATGAACTTCAAAACAATTGCAGATATATATAAGTTTAGATTAAAGGTCTGGATAAGATTTAAAACAACAGATTTTCTTTCAAGTGAAGCAAATATCCAGAAAATCAAGAGTTCTGCAACTGGAAGTTAAAGAAGCCCAAAGAAGAAAAATATACCAGTGACAAATCAAAAGACAAAAAAACAAAAAACAGAAGGAAGTAGAAGGAGAAATAAACAAGAAAAGAATATTTACAAAAGTGAGTTTAGAGATCATACCAGAATCCAATGTAAATCAAAATCTCTAACTCAACAGTCTTGGCCAAGGAACTGTAAAGAATATAGAAATATAGAACAACTTGAAATCAATCTCTTTTCAGCATAGCAGTTCCTCAACCTTCACTGGTACCTAGCAGTTGAGAGAATCAAGTGGTCTAACAAAATTTGTAAAACCACTCTGAAATATGTTGACCACTTTTGGTACCCAAACCTGTTTGTATAACAAACCATCAGAATTAACCTTTGTACCCTTAGGAACCCAAATCTGTTTAAACTTAACAAAGCCTGTTTCATTTCCTTTTAGGATCCAAGAATGTTTAAATGAATTATTACAAAAAAAAATCACATTTTGCTTTTGATTCAAAAATCCTTTGGAATTATCAAAGTTCAAATTATTAAAACAATTATTTCCAAAGCAGTTTGAGGGACTTTACAAATCATTTGAATTTCGTTTTTCAAAAGCATTATTTTATCCAAAGCCCAGCCCACCTTTATTTCCAGATGAAAATTGATTTTTCAATAACATATTCAGTGATTTTTCACTGTTAGAAAATTTAGCCGAAGTTGTTTCAAGTTGTTGAATTTTAGTTTTAAGATCACTATTTTCTTTCATTAAATCTGAACAATGATTTTTAGTGATCTTACATCTTTCAAAATCAGATTTTAAAACAAAGTTTTCATCTTTAAGAGTTTTAATTCTGGCTTGGGATTCCATGAATTCAGATTCAAATCATTTTTGATTTTCAGACTCAGATTTCTTGGATTTTTCAATCTCATTTTCAAGTTCTTCTAAAATCAAATTTGATTTCAATAAGTTCTCCTTTTCAGCAATTTCAAATTTGGAATTTATATCTGTTTTAAAATTTTCAAATTCCTTTTGCAGAAGGTTATTTAAATTTGATAACTCAGTCTTGTTCTCATTTAAGATCAAAATTTCATCTTCAAACTTTTGAATATTTTTATTGAGATAAACAAGATTGGTTTTCAATTTCAAACAATTTTTGCAAACTAAATTTGAAGAATTTTTAACATATTCAAGTTGTGATTCCAAATCATCAATTTTGCTGGTCAACTCAAAATTCTTAGATTTCATAGACTTATTTTTCAGTTGGAGTTTATCAACAGATTTCGTTAAATCAAGACACATGTGAACCAGATCTTCCTATGAGAAATTCTCTGTTTCAGCATTTGTTGATTCTCCATCATCTGATCCATCTGAAGTTTCATCTACATGAATTGTTAAGCATAGATCTGAATCTGAGTTGTTTGGGGTTTTGAACAGCTGTTGTCAATTGGTCCATACTTTGCATTAAGAGTTCTCCAGATTTCATGTGCAGATAAACAATGCCATATAAGATCAAACTGTTTAGTGCTAAGATAATCAAATATAATTTTCATAGCACAAGCATTGAAAGTAATATCTACACTATCAAACCCATTGATAACAACATCCCAACATTTAGTATTAACATATTTTAAATAAAATTCCATTTTGGATTTCCAATTTAAAAAATCTGTTCCATCGAAAATAGTTGGAGATGAACTGGACTGACTCTCTATCGGTTGACAACTAGGATGACCCATGACTCTAGAGTTAATGAAATAACCATCTATGATACCACTTGTTGGATCTAGATTAACCCTAGAGGGGGGGTGAATAGGGTTTATCACAAATTATCGTAGAGCTTAAATATTACAGGATATTAAAAAATCCACAGATCATAGAATATAGCAGAAACAGAAATGCAGAAAGTAAATGACACAAGATATACCCAACTTCTGCAAAATCTGCCTACTGCTGCATTCCTAAGGTTTCTACTAGGTGATAGAACAGATCCCGCATACAAGACCATGTACACTTGCAATCCCTGCTCCTATTCTAACCCTATGCTCAAAACCATAGACTGATCGATATTCCCTCGATCAGATTTCCCCTAGAAACTACCCCGTAACCAGTAACCCTAGTTTTTATAGACTCTAGTAAACTGTCAGTCAACACCCTGACTTGATCCCTCTTAGATTTTACAGACTCTAGAACTGATTGATGAATTTTCAAATACAAAATAAAATAGAAAATACAACAAAAATTAAATGCAAATTGAAACCCTAGGAGATTTAAGAATAAAGTTCATTGTAACAACCCGGAATTTTGGGGCCAATTTAATAATTTTATTTTAGAATTTTTAATGAATTTAGAATGTTTAAAATAACTTATTTTAAATAATAACGATGAAAAATTTATTTAATCAAAGTTAAAACGAATAAATTTAATTTAATTCTAAAAGGAGTTTAAAACAACGCTGTAGTTTGAAAATTTGAATTTGAACTTTGACTGAATGTACATGATTCATTTTAAAGCAGAATTGAGCGAAACAAGAAATATTTAAATCTGTTTGATCATATCTTTCTAACGAATCTGAAAAACTGAAATTTTATTTTATAAATAGAAAGTTTTGTCCAGTTTAAAATTTAGAAAAGTCGCTGTAGAATTTATATATTTTTTAATTAAATATATATCCCTTAAAATATGCCATTTTACAAACGAAACCCTATTTTTCCTAATACCCAGGCCGCTATATACCTATATTCAATGGCCATCCTCATCCGATTTTCATTCCCCTCTATCTCCTCTTCCTCTCAATGGTTTCGGGAATTCCATACACCAAATTGAAGAGCTAAGTGTGTTCGTTAATATGAACGGTGGTGATCGAATTATCTAAAGAGACGTGACCCAGAATAGCAGCTCAAAGGCCGGACCTTTGCACGCAAATTGAGGTGCGGATGGGGGTGCGAGCGTGCCAAGCTTTCGGGTGGAGGTGGCTCTTGCGAAGGGGGTTCAAATGGTGGTGGCCGATCAGCATCGGGGCGAGCGTGGGTGGATCGACGATGATCAGAAGATGGTGAAGTTAGGTTTTCCCAAATTGACGAGTTTCAGGAAATAAAGAACAGTGAAGAAAGGATTAACCCAAAATAGTTGATGTAATTCATTTGTTAATTAATTAATTATCTTAATAAATTATCCAACGTGTTATTTATCATAACTTCTTCATACATAAACGAAATCGAATTTCAGAAGCGTTGGTTTCACAACAAAAAATGCTACAACACAGAACTGACTAGGACTGAAACAGAGCAAACCAAAATTTGATGAAATTTCAGATTTGAATTAAAAGCAATGTGAGATTTCTATTTTTTTTAATAATTAAAATTTAAGTATCTTTCGTTATTTAAATTCCATGTGTGTATGTTAATTTAATTCAGATCTGTGATGTATGATGTTGTATTTGTTGCTTGTTGATTTTTGCTGATTTTGAGTGATGTTGTTTGGTATGATCTGATTTGGTTTGATGATATTGTCATATTGATTTATCGATTAAATTCATCATTTTGTTTAAAGTAGAATCAACAATATAAATTGTCATGTTAGAATAAAAATACTTTTTATATAAATTGTCATGTTAGAATAAAAATACTTTTTATATAAATTGTCATATTAGAATAAAAATATCTTTTATGTTAGAATAGTCATATTGGAAATAAAATAACATTTCCTTATAAAATGTTTCATTAGAAAAGAGTAGACAATAAAAATTATATTTTTATTGTAATATGAAATATTAGAAAAGGGTAGACAATGAGGATTGCATTTTTATTGTAATGAGAATCATTTTTGTTGAAATAAAATAGATTTAACGAAAATGCCATTTTTGTTAAATAGAGTTTGTTAACAAATAAAATTTTCATTTCTATTTGTTAAGTTAAAATAGAAATTTGTATACAAATAAATCATTCCTTTATTTGTTGTTGAAATAAATGTGTCATTTAATTAAATTAGAATTGTCAAAATAGAAATTATCATTTTTGTTGAAACTAGAATGGTCAACAAAAATGAATGAATCATTTGTATTCATTTTCTTAAAATTGAATTGTTAACAATATGAATTATCACTTCTATTTATATTGGTTAAAATAAGAATTGTTAACAATAAAGAATTATCATTTTTAATCATTTTGTTGAAATAGAATTTTCAACAAAAATAAATAATCACTTTTTAGTTCTTTTGTTGAACTAGAATTTTCAACAAAAATGAGATACACATTTTTAGGCATTTTGTTGAGTTAGAATTTTCAACCAAATGAAATATCAATTTCTATCATCCTGTTGAATTAGTATATAAATAAGGAAAATGTTCATGTTTTAACCCAACATGAATTCATTAAAATATACATTTTTAATGAAACACTTAATATGATTAAAAGAACATTTTATTAAGAAATGTATAATATGATTAAACCAACATTTTTAATTGGGAATGGTTCTTAGGATTAAAAATACCATTTTTGTTACGGATGAGTAGTTAGAATAAAAATAACATTTTTAGCACAAATTGTTGCATTGAAATTAAAATACATTTTTATTATAAAGTGTAGCATGAGAATAAAATTGTCATTTTAAGTAGGAATGTTTTATTTGAATAACATTTTGATTAGTTCGTGTTATGTCAAAATGTTTACTTAGATTGAAAACATCGTTTTGCTAGGGAATGTTCATTTAGAATAAAAACACCATTTTTATTAGAAACGACCTTTTTGTTAAAGAATGTTTATTTAGATTAAAAAGACCATTTATGTTAGAAATGTTAATTTAGATAAAAAAACCATTTATGTTAGAAATGTTTATTTAGATTAAAAAGACCATTTATGTTAGAAATGTTTATTTAGAATAAAAAGGACAAATTTATGATGACACCTTTATTTACATTTGTTTATGTAAATAAGACATGTAAAAGAAAACTTTATTTACATTTGTTTATGTAAATAAGACATGTAAAAGAAAAGAATATTTATTTACATTTTTGTATGTAAAAGAGACATGTATTAGAACAGAACCTTTTTATTTACATTCTCCATGCAAATAAGAGACATGAATTAAGAAATTATTTTTTATTCACATTTTAGATGTAAATAAAAACATTGGAATAAAAGAGACATTTTTGTCACTTCAAAAAGAATTGAATTTAAAGACTAGATTTTATTGTAACATTGTTTACAATAAAAGAATTGAATTTAAAGACTAGATTTTTATTGTCATTTGTTCACAATAAAGAAAGAATTGAAATATATGTCTGTGATGTTGAAATGTTTGATGTATTAAAGATAAATGTTTGTGTATTTAAATTGAATATTACACTCCCATTTACAAGTTACCCGACTTGTTTATGTGATTGGGACGATAATTTTCACACATCGGCCAAGTGCACAAATAATTTATTATTTGTTTGATGGATGAAACCCCACATGGGTATTGGGATGATATTGGACACACACTAATCCCATTCTTTAGTTATCTGTCAATCGATGGATTAACAGTCTGTGATGAGCATTATTTATTTACTTTAATGCTCACACAGCTATAAATTCCAGTCTGGTTGTTATTTGGATGTTTGATAATTATTTACCATGATTGTGGATTACATACAATATATGATTGTTGATTGAGTCACATTCTAATAAAGAATATTCTGGATAAAGAATATTTTAGAAAAAAGAATATATTTCAGAAAAATATTTTTTATTGAATGAGCTAGTTATCAACTAGAATAAATCATTAAATTAAGATTTAATGAAATTTTCTAATTAGTGAATATTTAATTGAAATTAAATTAATTGGATTTTTGGTTTGCCGTGAATGGTGTCTTCAATAACACCTTTCTTAAATGCAGTTGAAAAATGAATAAATCTTTTAATTAAGATTATTAAAAGTTTCAATTTATATTTAGTAACTGGTATAAGATGAAACGTGAGTTGGGTTTATTGTGAACCGTGTTTTTTAGTGACATGTGTTCTTTAACCCAACTGACAGTGATAATAGATTTGGAATTTATAAATCTCTTATTAAGATTTAAATGGAAATTTTCCAAAAGTAAAGTTTTCCAATTTAATATATTAAATTGGAGTTGAATGGGATTTGAATTAATAATAACCGAGATAAGCTTCTGTAAAAGAAGACCGATACTACATATGGAATTTAAGAGGCTTTGCCGTTATTCCATTTATATTATTGGTCGGATACAGAAATTTATAACGAGAATATATTGATTTGATTTCTGTGAAGATTCCATATTTTATGGGAGATGATTATGGGTTTACCGTGAACTATATTTTAAATGACATTAGTTCTTTAACCCAGTTAAAGATAAGATTAATTTCTTAAATTTAAATAATCATTGAATAATAATTTTTGATATTTAAAACCAAATTGGGTTTTAATAAATCTTTAAAAGAAAGATTTAAGATAAATTTGAAGAATTTATCTTTGATAAGATAATGTGAATATTTTATTTAAAAGAAGATTCTGAATTGGAATGAGACGTTGGATGTGTTTTTATAGTACTTGATTTTTAATTATAAAAATACGTGAATTATTCGGAAAGACCAGGTTTAACCCATTCCGAATAATTACTACGACGATGAAGAGTTGAAGATGAAGACGGTGGTTGAAGACCGACGATCTTCACATCGAATGGATGTGTTGCTACTGAGACCCATGATGGGAGTAGCTACCTTGAAGGGGCTTCTGTGGTTGCCGTCCGGACTATTGTTGATTGTTTCGGATATGCGAGGACCTCTCAGGTGTCTCCGGTTTCGTTCAGACCCAGAATGGACTTGTAAATGGATGCATGTCTGACATTGGATTTCGTTCCATGTGGATTAAATTGATTTTTATTAATGTATATCTGATTGGTGATGGGGAATCATTTCTCTGCTTAACACCCCAGTATATATTAATAGTGATTGATCGCATGGCGTGAATTGTCAATGTGGCACGCCAAGATGCAATTGATCAAGGCTTTTGTTGAAAAGCAGGGCCTTGTGGGATGATCAAAGTATAGCCTATTACGGCATAGCTTTGTGTATAGCGAGACTTCGTGAGCCTCACACCCTGGTATGAGTCAAAAATGGGATATGGACTGTAGGGAGTGCACACGTTTCTTTCTAGCTAGGGGTAGTGTCAGTGCTTAAACTGGATGGCATTTTACTTATGTGGATGACGGATTGAGGCGCCTCGGGATTATAAGCCGTTAGTGGTCATATGGAGGTTCAAAGGAACCAAGAAGCGTGTGTTCAGGCATAATTAATCCACTACCGTTGGGTGGGGACCGGCCCTACCGCTCCAAGGGTTGCCCATAGGAGTGATCCTGAGGCGTTTGCTAGAGTGTCTCGAATCGGGGAGGACGATCCCTAACCTTGATCTCATGATGGAAAACCAACTTCCAATACAACACCATGCGGTTTTGATTGTAGAACTAGTATAGCAACATGATATATGGTACCCATGTTGTCTATGATTAATACATTATGATTGAAATTGTTTTTGAAAACATATATACACTAATGATAATATCAAATCCGTTTTTATCGTATCAAGCATTTTTGACCATTATAAGGTAAAACCCTATCCTCCGGTTTGCGTTGCAATGTGTGATGGGACTTGGGTCTTATAATGGTTTCATTTTTCTAAAAAGCATTGCGTTGTTTAACGATTTACTTTATTTTATGCACTAGCAATCCAATGGAGTAAACCCGTTCCGCGTTAGCGGCGTGTTCCTGTGATTAGCCTTATTATTAGATAAGTTAAGTTATGATTTCTCATACCAGTCCCATGACTGACCTGTAGTTTGTTTCACTGGCAAACTCGGGTGCCCATATTTTCCACACGGGCAGTCGAGTAGCTTTTTTGCAGATATATTTACAGGATCCTGGTTTACAGCTGAAGCGGTATTCGGAAAGCTCTGTATCCGTGTATTCCTTTCAGTTGTATATTTGTATTATTTTTCCGCTGCCATTTTAATGTAATTTAAATCTCTGGTATTATTGTATTTCTTTTGTGTAATAAGTATTCGTACTCTGTTATATTCTTGTACTCTGATGTAACCAACAATAAAATGTTCTTCAGTTTATGTTCTGATGTGTGTTGTTCTCAAAGCAATCCAGGCTTCCCTTTACGGGGAAGTTCAGGGTCGTCACATTTGGTATCAGAGCTTTGGTTTACAGAGCTCGAGAACAAGACACATTAGAACCGAACGAAAGAATTCATCAGAGTTTGGATTAGTAATATCCAATAAGAATAACTTGTTAGAGATGGGATCAGTAGTATCCTAGAACGAGTGTGAAGAGTATTATTTTCTTTTAAAAAAATGAAAACAAATTTAGTTTTGAAAATTTTATCTTAAAACATGTATTTGAGTATATTATTATATTTTAATGTGGACAATCAAGCATATAAAGATTTCGAATATACGAGTAATTAACGGATATTCGAAGTTTTAATATACTGGATAGATATAGAGTCACACTCTAGTCGCCCGGAGATGATTCTGATGATTGCTAGCATCATCAGAGTTTAGGTTCATGTCTCTAAAGTGGGATTTCTATATATTTCCATTGACTGGTATGAGAACCAAAATTTAGTTAGTACACATTGCTGTGATTTGCACTAAAAATATGATTTTTGGCTATATATAAAAGTTATATATATTTGAAAAGTTAATTACCTAATTGATTGATGGTTGTGATGTTTGATTATTAGTTTGACTAATAAAATTATTGAAAACAATAAATAGAAATTTAATTAAGTTAGTTAATTAAACAACTTTTAGCTTCGTTGCTTTTCGAGGACGAAAAGATTTTAAGTGGGGGCGATTGTAACAACCCGGAATTTTGGGGCCAATTTAAAATTTTTATTTTAGAATTTTTAATGAATTTAGAATGTTTAAAATAACTTATTTTAAATAATAACGATGAAAATTTATTTAATCAAAGTTAAAATGAATAAATTTAATTTAATTCTAAAAGGAGTTTAAAACAACGCTGCAGTTTGAAAAATTGAATTTGAACTTTGACTGAATGTACATGATTCATTTTAAATCAGAATTGAGCGAAACAAGAAATATTTAAATCTGTTTGATCATATCTTTCTAACGAATCTGAAAAACTGAAATTTCACTTTATAAATAGAAAGTTATGTCCAGTTTAAAATTTAGAAAAGTCGCTGTAGAATTTATATATATATTAATTAAATATATATCCCTTAAAATATGCCATTTTACAAACGACTTCTGTTTTCGACGAAACCACTTTTGTTGGAACCAGAATGTCAAATTATTGTTAAGTCTAATTTTCTAGAATTTTTCGAATTAATATGTGGGCATGGCAAAAGAAAACATGTTTACCAATTTCAGTTGAATTTAATCGACTTGAAAATAGCCATTTTTTAAACAGTCTCAGAATTCGATGAAATTAGTCTTGTTAGAACCGCATCGTCAAAACATAACAAGAAATAATTTTTATGTAATTTTTAGAGTCCGTATGTGGCCCCGGTAATTTAAAATGTACGTTTAAATTCAATATATATTAATTTATATTTTAATTTTGAGAAAACATATCGTAACAGCCGAACTAGGTTAGGAAACATGTTCCATTGTGTCCGGGATGGGGGTTATTAGCTAAGGGCGACACTCGTTGGATTCGATTTGGACTACGTAGCATTAAACAAGAATTATCGAAATATAAGGAATAATTAAATAATAAAAATACGCTAAATACAGTATAAATACAGGGCAAATACGAAACCTTGTTTTTCCTAATACCCAGGCCGCTATATACCTATATTCAATGGCCATCCTCATCCGATTTTCATTCCCCTCTATCTCCTCTTCCTCTCAATGGTTTCGGTAATTCCATACACCAAATTGAAGAGCTAAGTGTGTTCGTTAATATGAACGGTCGTGATCGAATTATCTAAAGAGACGTGACCAGAATAGCAGCTCAAAAGCCGGACCTTTGCACGCAAATTGAGGTGCGGATGGGGGTGCGAGCGTGCCAAGCTTTCGGGTGGAGATGGCTCTTGCGAAGGGGGTTCAAATGGTGGTGGCCGATCAGCATCAGGGTGAGCGTGGGTGGATCGACGATGATCAGAAGATGGCGAAGTTGGGTTTTCCCAAATTGACGGGTTTCAGGAAATAGAGAACGGTGAAGAAAGGATTAACCCAAAATAGTTGATGTAATTCATTTGTTAATTAATTAATTATCTTAATAAATTATCCAACGCGTTATTTATCATAACTTCTTCATACAGTAACGAAATCGAACGATTTCAGAAGCGTTGGATTCGCAACGAAAAATGCTACAGCACAGAACTGACAAGGACTGAAACAGAGCAAACCAAAATTTGAGGAAATTTCAGATCTGAATTAAAAGCAATGTGAGATTTCTATTTTTTTAAATAATTAAAATTTAAGTATCTTTCGTTATTTAAATTCCATGTGTGTATGTTAATTTAATTCAGATCTGTGATGTATGATGTTGTATTTGTTGCTTGTTGATTTTTGCTGATTTTGAGTGATGCTGTTTGGTATGATCTGATTTGGTTTGATGATATTGTCATATTGATTTATCGATTAAATTAATCATTTTGTTTAAAGTAGAATCAACAATATAAATTGTCATGTTAGAATAAAAATACTTTTTATATAAATTGTCATGTTAGAATAAAAATACTTTTTATATAAATTGTCATATTAGAATAAAAATATCTTTTATGTTAGAATAGTCATATTGGAAATAAAATAACATTTCCTTATAAAATGTTTCATTAGAAAAGAGTTGACAATAAAAATTATATTTTTATTGTAATATGAAATATTAGAAAAGGGTAGACAATGAGGATTGCATTTTTATTGTAATGAGAATCATTTTTGTTGAAATAAAATAGACTTAACAAAAATGCCATTTTTGTTAAATAGAGTTTGTTAACAAATAAAATTTTCATTTCTATTTGTTATGTTACAATAGAAATTTGTATACAAATAAATCATTCCTTTATTTGTTGTTGAAATAAATGTGTCATTTTATTAAATTAGAATTGTCAAAATAGAAATCATCATTTTTGTTGAAACTAGAATGGTCAACAAAAATGAATGAATCATTTGTATTCATTTTCTTAAAATTGGATTGTTAATAATATGAATTATCACTTCTATTTATATTGGTTAAAATAAGAATTGTTAACAATAAAGAATTATCATTTTTAATCATTTTGTTGAAATAGAATTTTCAACAAAAACAAATAATCATTTTTTAGTCCTTTTGTTGAACTAGAATTTTCAACAAAAATGAGATACACATTTTTAGGCATTTTGTTGAGTTAGAATTTTCAACAAAATGAAATATTCTATTATCCTGTTGAATTAGTATATAAATAAGGAAAATGTTCATGTTTTAACCCAACATGAATTCATTAAAATATATATTTTTAATGAAACACTTAATATGATTAAAAGAACATTTTGTTAAGAAATGTTTAATATGATTAAAAGAATATTTTTAATTGGGAATGGTTCTTAGGATTATAATACCATTTTTGTTACGGATGAGAAGTTAGAATAAAAATAAATTTTTAGCATAAATTGTTGCATTGAAATTAAAATAGATTTTTATTATAAAGTGTAGCATGTGAATAAAATTGTCATTTTATGTAGGAATGTTTTATTTGAATAACATTTTGATTAGTTCGTGTTATGTCAAAATGTTTACTTAGATTAAAAACATCGTTTTACTAGGGAATGTTCATTTAGAATAAAAACACCATTTTTATTAGAAATGACATTTTTGTTAAAGAATGTTTATTTAGATTAAAAAGACCATTTATGTTAGAAATGTAAATTTAGATTAAAAAGACCATTTATGTTAGAAATGTTTATTTAGATTAAAAAGACCATTTATGTTAGAAATGTTTATTTAGAATAAAAAGGACAAATTTATGATGACACCTTTATTTACATTTGTTTATGTAAATAAGACATGTAAAAAAAAAGAATACTTTATTTACATTTGTTTATGTAAATTAGACATGTAAAAGAAATGAATATTTTATTTACATTTTTGTATGTAAAAGAGACATGTATTAGAAAGGAAAATTTTTATTTACATTCTACATGTAAATAAGAGACATGAATTAAGAAAGTATATTTTATTCACATTTTAGACGTGTATAAAAACTTAGAATTAAAAGTGCCTTTTTATTCACATTTTAGATGTAAATAAAAACATTGGAATAAAAGAGACATTTTTGTCACTTTAAAAAGAATTGAATTTAGAGACTAGATTTTATTGTAACATTGTTTACAATAAAAGAATTGAATTTAAAGACTAGATTTTTTTATTGTCATTTGTTCACAATAAAGAAAGAATTGAAATATATGTCTGTGATGTTGAAATGTTTGATGTGTTAAAGATAAATGTTTGTGTATTCAAATTGAATATTACACTCCCATTTACAAGTTACCCGACTTGTTTATGTGATTGGGACGATAATTTTCACACATCGCCCAAGTGCACAAATAATTTATTATTTGTTTAATGGATGAAGCCCCACACGGGTATTGGGATGATATTGGACACACACTAATCCCAATCTTTAGTTATCTGTCAATCGATGGATTGACAGTCTGTGATGAGCGTTATTTTTTTACTTTAATGCTTACACAGCTATAAATTCCAGTCTGGTTGTTATTTGGATGTTTGATAATTATTTATCATGATTGTGGATTACATACAATATATGGTTGTTGATTGAGTCACATTCCAATAAAGAATATTCTGGATAAAGAATATTTTAGAAAAAAGAATATATTTTAGAAAAATATATTTTTATTGAATGAACTAGTTATCAACTAGAATAGATCATTAAATTAAGATTTAATGAAGTTTTCCAATTAGTGAATATTTAATTGAAAATAAATTGGATTTTGGGTTTGTCGTGAATGGTGTCTTCAATAACACCTTTCTTAAACCCAGTTGAAAAATGAATAAATCTTTTAATTAAGATTACTAAAAGTTTCTATTTATATTTAGTAACTGGAATAAGATGAAATGTGAGTTGGGTTTATTGTGAACCGTGTTTTTTAGTGATATGTGTTCTTTAACCCAACTGACAGTGAGAATAGATTTGGAATTTATAAATCTCTTATTAAGATTTAAATGGAAATTTTCCAAAAGTAAAGTTTTCCAATTTAATATATTAAATTGGAGTTGAATGGGATTTGAATTAATAATAACCGAGATAAGCTTCTGTAAAAGAAGACCGATACTACATATGGAATTTAAGAGGCTTTGCCGTTATTCCATTTATATTATTGGTCGGATACAGAAATTTATAACGAGAATACATTGATTTGATTTCTGTGAAGATTCCATATTTTATGGGAGATGATTATAGGTTTACCGTGAACTATGTTTTAAATGACAATAGTTCTTTAACCCAGTTAAAGATAAGATTAATTTCTTAAGTTTAAATAATCATTGAATAATAATTTTTGATATTTAAAACCAAATTGGCTTTTAATAAATCTTTAAAAGAAAGATTTAAGATAAATTTGAAGAATTTATCTTTGATAAGATAATGTGAATATTTTATTTAAAAGAATATTCTGAATTGGAATGATGCGTCGGATGTATTTTTATAGTACTTGATTTTTAATTATAAAAATACGTGAATTATTTGGAAAGACCAGGTTTAACCCATTTTGAATAATTACTACGACGATGAAGAGTTGAAGATGAAGACGGTGGTTGAAGACCGACGATCTTCACATTGAATGGATGTGTTGCTACTGAGACCCATAATGGGAGTAGCTACCTTGAAGGGGCTTCAGTGGTTGCCGTCCGGACTATTATTGATTGTTTCGGATATGTGAGGACCTCTCAGGTGTCTCCGGTTTCGTTCAGACCCAGAACGGACTTGTAAATGGATGCGTGTCTGACATTTGATTTTGTTCCATGTGAATTAAATTGATTTTTATTAATGTATATCTGATTGGTGGTGGAGAATCTATTCTTTGCTTAACACCCCGGTATATATTAATAGTGATTGATAGCATGGCATGAATTGTCAATGTGGCACGCCAAGATGCAATTGATCAAGGCTTTTGTTGAAAAGCAGGGCCTTGTGGGATGATCAAAGTATAGCCTATTACGGCATAACTTTGTGTATAGCGAGACTTCGCGAGCCTCACACCCCGGTATGAGTCAAAAACGGGATATGGACCGTAGGGAGTGCACACGTTTCTTTCTAGCTAGGGGTAGTGTCAGTACTTAAACTGGCTGGAATTTTACTTGTGTGGATGATGGATTGAGGCGCATCGGGATTATAGGCCGTTGGTGGTCATATGGAGGTTCAAAGGAACCAGGAAGCGTGTGTTCCGGCATAATTAATCCACTACCGTTAGGTGGGGACCGGCCCTACCGCTCCAAGGGTTGCCCATAGGTGTGATCCTGAGGCATTTGCTAGAGTTTCTCGAATCGGAGAGGACGGTCCCTAGCCTCGATCTCATGATGGAAAACCAACTTCCAATACGACACCATGCGGTTTTGATTGTAGAACTAGTATGACGACATGATATATGGTACCCATGTCGTCTATGATTAATACATTATGATTGAAATTGTTTTTGAAAACATATATACACTAATGATAATATCAAATCCGTTTTTATCGTATCAAACATTTTTGACCATTATAAGGTAAAACCCTATCCTCCGGTTTGCGTTGCATTGTTTGATGGGACTTGGGTCTTATAATGGTTTCATTTTTCTAAAAAGCATTGCGTTGTTTAATGATTTACTTTATTTTATGCACTGGCAATCCAGTGGAGTAAACCCGTTCCACGTTAGCGGTGTGGTCCTGTGATTAGCCTTATTATTAGATAAGTTAAGTTAAGATTTCTCACACCAGTCCCATGACTGACCTGTAGTTTATTTCACTGGCAAACTTGGGTGCCCATATTTTCCACACAGGCAGTCGAGTAGCTTTTTTGCAGATATATTTACAGGATCCTGGTTTACAGCTGAAGCGGTATTCGGAAAGCTCTGTATCCGTGTATTCCTTTCAGTTGTATATTTGTATTATTTTTCCGCTGCTATTTTAATGTAATTTAAATCTCTGATATTATTGTATTTCTTTTGTGTAGTAAGTATTCGTACTCTGTTATATTCTTGTACTCTGATGTAATTGTTGTAACCAGCAATAAAATGTTCTTCAGTTTATGTTCTGATGTGTGTTGTTCTCAAAGCAATCCAGGCTTCCCTTTATGGGGAAGTTCAGGGTCGTCACAGTCATCCCCTTTTTAAAATATTGGCTTAGCCAATTTTAAAGTGTGTTGGCCCGTTCCTTCTTTCATTTGCCTGATCTCCTTTGTCTCTAGGAAAATTAAATGGCGGCTGCGATTTCTAGGGTTTCTGAATCTTCCCCAAATCGGGTTGCTTGATTGATCGAATTTGTTTCTCTGATGCTCGAGACTTTTGTGGCTTTCTGTTGCTTTGATTTGGGATTTGTTTTGATCGAAAACACTGAAAAAATTGTGAGTTCTCTGTTTAATCTTTTCGAATTTCTATTGAACTGTTTTTGGTTTCGATTCGATAATTAACCTGTGATGATGTGGTGATTAAGTAGGATTATAAAATCCTTTAATCTCTCTGATTTCGAATTAATGTGACTCGATCTGATTGCGTGTATTTCCCCTTTTTTTGAACTGTCCTTGATTTGAATAGCAAGATTGTTGTATATTCCTCTTTATGGTTTGTGGCTTTGATTGAATACCCTTTTATGTCGATCTGATTTTGGCAAGAAAAAAAATGTCCCTTTTAATCCAAAATGAATGGATATTCCCCTTTTGATTCTGTCTACATATAATGATCTTCCTGATTGAAAAATATTGCCTTGATTGCCTTGATGAATTCAGATTTGAAAGCAAATACTTCTTGCCGAAAATGAAAAATGATTTCAGGGAAAAAGAATTTCCTTGACGAAAATTTCTTGATCAAATTTTGGGTTAAAAAATGATTTTAAGAGAATGATTGTCTCCAAAAAAAAAACTTGAATTGCAGAAAAAGACTTTCCCAAAAAAACATGGAATTTCTGAAATGAATTGGTCAAAAACAGGAAAGAAATATTCTTGCCGAAGTTAATGATATTACTGAAAACTGTTTGGATTTCTTTTGCCAAGTATTACTTTGCTAATCTGTATCTTTGAGTTGGCACTTTCACCTGGATCTGCTGGAAATACTAAAATCCTAATATGTATATTGGTGCATATAACTTGTTGTGCTTGAACCTGGACTTCAAAATGACTTGCATGTACCATGCAACTTCTGAACTGTTTCTTGTATGTTTTGTTGACATGAAACACCTTGTATCATATTTCTTTGTATATGCTGCACACTGTCATTTTACCTTGACTTGTTTTGCATATGTATACATGCTCGACCATGCTTCACTTTAGAGATGTATATTTGTTGTGTGCACCACCTATGCTTGAATCTTCTCCATGAATACATGTTGTTGTGATGCACTTAAACCACTGGTAAAAGCATTTCTGGCAACAAAACAACTTTCTTGCTAAAAAACATGCAGTTTGAACCATTTGTATTCATCACCATGTATTATTCAGACCGTGCTTGAGTCATTCATTTGTGTACACTCATATGCACTGTGTTGCATGCTGCTCCCCATTAAAATGTTGCCCAGACTGATTGTCTGGAAAGAATTTCCCATTTTAGAAAAAAAAAATGATTTCTTGCCTGAACTGAGATGCACCTCGACACTTCCACCTGTATATCTCATGCATCATTTTGACTTGTTTCACCACTGTTATATGCCACTTGTGCTCCATCCAGTTTGCCTTATACATGTATGTTGTATGTATTTGAAAACTTGTGTTGCTCCATGTTTGAGTGGCTCGACCACTTTTGGCTGATTTGAGTTGCATGCCATTTCTTGATTTTATTTGACCAACTCCACGGTTTTGATTTGTTTGCCAGAAATGCTAGTATACCCGAAATACATTTTGTCAAAACCTGTGAATACAAATAGGAAATGCGGAGGGACCATAGGTGAATTGACGTGATTACCCCCATGAATTACATACTTTTAACTAATTCGTATTATTTGACCGCTTTCTATTCGGTCATACTAGCAGTTCTCTTTGTTTGCCCCATGTCCATGTTGCACTGTCCCTTGTTTGTTGTGTGCTGAGTCGAGATGGTCCATGTGGCTACTCCTCAGTTGCACACTGATTGGCGAGGCAGTGCACACGTGTATATATATATATATGCACATGTGTATATGCACCCATTCAGTATTATTTTCTGTCCATGTTACTATACATATACAGACTGACTAGACACAGATCAGATCAAGTCATGAAAAATGATGAGAAACACACCAGAAATCTGAGGTAAATAAATTTTTAAAATAAAAAAAAATTATATCTGCTAGAATTTAAAATATTATTTCTGTGTCAGATACTCTGTGTGTGTTTCTTTTGTATGACAGGTGTAGATGACTGGACTGACAGTGAGGATGCTGTGAAGACAGAGGACAGAAGACAGAAGACAAAGGAATAAAAGACAGTGTCAGTGAATGTAAATGGAAGTGAAAATGTATGTATATATGGTTTGTATAGACAGAGTGGCTGTATGAGTGTTGTAGAGAGAATTGTACTGATTTTCGTGATAAACAAATTTTGTTTGAAATAAAATATCATTTTATTGTTGTCAAACAAACTTGTCTATTTTATACTGTTAATTTACAAGTACAAATTTCTGTGAAGTGTTTAAATAGTGGAGTTATAAATCTGTACTGTTTAAATATTGAAATAAAATATTATATTTAAATAGAATACTGTGTGAATATTTGAATTTCTGTACAGTCGTATTCTATTTAAATATAAATATTATATTCCTGTCTGTGATAAATATATGAAACAGTACAGCAACAAACACATTTAAAATAATATATATTTGGTTGTTATCATCAAACAAAAATCATATAATTGTGTATACAACATCGTTATATACAACAGGATGTGTGTATGACATTGGATTTTATTTTGTGTTGATTGATTTCTATTAAATATATATCTGTTTGGCGGCCGAGGATTTATTCTCTTGCTTAACGCCCTTCTCTGAGACGTACGGGCTCAGAAGTTATATATCGATAGATATCAGTCGCATGACATGAATTGCCTGTGTGGCATGCTGAGATGCAAATGATCAAGGCATATGTTGAAAAGCAGAGTCTTGTGGTTGATGATCAAAGAATAGCTTTAATATAGCATGGCTTTGTGTATAGCGTTAATTCGCGAACCTCACACCTCGGTATGAGTTAAAAACGGGATAAGGGAACCCAAGGAGGACATGATGTTTCTTCCTAGCTATGGGTGGTGTCAGGGTTTTGCAAGCCTAGACATTTATATTATTTTTACCTTTGTGGTTGTTGGAATGCGAGGCGCCTCAAATATATCGGTTACTACAGAGCCGATGGATATAGGTCCTATAGGACCGGGAAACATGTGTTCAGGAATTTCCAATCCTCAAATGTAAGGGAGGACCGGCCTTGCAGGATCCAGGGGTCTTCTGCCGGAAATCCTGAGGCATTTTCTGTAGTGCCTCGAAGCTGGCGAGCAGTACACCCCTTGCCTCGACTCATGACGGAAATCCAATTTCCAATACGTGACATTTCGGTTTTGATTATAGGGCCTAGTATTGGCGACATGATAGATGGTACTCATGCTGCCTATGATTGATACATTTATATTTGAAGTTGTTTTATACATTACGCACTTATAATAGTATCAAATGATTTTTTTTAAACTTACCAAGAATGTTTGGCTATTATAAGGGAAAACCCTATCCTCTGGCTTGCGTTGCATTGTGTGATGGGACCTGGGTCTTATAATAGCTTCATTTTTAAAAAAGCATGGCGTCGTTTATAACTGTATATGCACTGGTAGTCTCGGGAGGAAACCCGTTCCGTGTTATATGGCGTGGTCCCTTGATTTATTTTATTTTTAAAGTAAAGATTTAATAACTGTTTTAGTTCTCACACCAGTCACATGACTGACCTGGAGTTTATTGTTTTAACCTAAACTCTGGCTGCCCCTATTTTCCACACGGGCAGCTAGTAGTTTTGGTTTTGCAGATTTATATTCACTGGATCCTGGTTTATTGCTGGAATGATATTCGGAAAGCTCTGTATCCGTTTATCTCTTTTAGTTGTGTTTTTGTATTATTTTCCGCTGCATTGTAATTTGTAAATCTCTGATATTTACCAAATGTATATTATTTGTTCATACTCTGTATATTCTTGTACTCTGATGTTAATTGTTGTAATAAGAAATGAAGTGTTCTTCTGTTTGTGTTCTGATTTTCCGTGTTCTCAGACAATCTGTTCTTTCTCTTCTCTTTGGAGACCGGGGAAGTTCGGGGCGTTATGGTTTGGTATCAGAGCTTTGGTTTACAGTGCTTGAGAACAAGACACGTTAGAACCAAACGAAAGAATTCATCAGAAATTGGATTAGTAATATCCAATGAGAATGACTCGTTAGAGATAGTATCAGTAGTATCCTTGAATGAGTCTGAAGAATGTTATTTTAAAAATAAAATAAAAATGAAAACCAATTTTGTTTTGAAAATTTAATTTAATTATACGCATTTGAGTATATTATTTTATTTTATTCTGGACAATCGAGTATATGAGATTTTGCATATATGCGTCATGAATGTATATTCGAAGTTTTAATATACTGGATAGATATAGAATCACATTCTAGTCGCCCAAAGATGATTCTGATGATTGATATATCATCATCAGATTCTATGTTCGAGTTTCGAAAGTGGGATTTCTATATATTTCCAATTGGCTGGTGTGAGAACCAAAACTAGATAGGGTCTATTGTTGTGACTTGGCATCAAAAATGGATATATATATATATATATATATATATATAAAAATTATGAATTTGAAAAGACAATCAACTAACTGATTGCTGGTTGTGTTGTTTGATTATTGGTTGATTAATTAAAATTTTGAACCATTAGGCCAAATTGAATCAAAATATTGGATTGAATTGAAAATTGGTTGAAAATGCATACATGTACATGCATATATATTGATCAGGTCATAGCAAGGAGGCTAAGCAGAGGAATAAAATTGTATGCCCGACAAATAGGTACATGTTTACTAATTTATTGGGTTTGGATGATTTTATGAGCTGATTAGCTAGCCGCTTGGCTTTTTCTTTTTGTTTTTGGATGGTGAGGGCCCTGCATGGCTAGTTGCGGTTTTAAATGTCTCCCCATATAAAGGAGGTTAGGGCGAAATTTTTCAAAAATTTAGGGTGTTAGCCAAATTTTTGAAGAATTGGAAAATTCTTAGAAACTAAAAAGTTGACGAATTAAAGCCAAACTGAAAGTTAAGTTGATTAGTTAATCAACTTTCAGCTCTGTCCCTTTTCGAGGACGAAAAGATTTTAAGTGGGGGAGATTGTAACAACCCGGAAAATCGGAACCAATTAAAAAATTTTATTTTGGCAATTTTAATGAATTTTGAATAATAACGACTAGAAATTTATTTTGAATAGAATTAGAACATATATATTTATTTAAATTGAAATTAGAATATAAATATTTATTTTAATTATAAAAGGAATTGGAAATGGCGCGGTAGTTTGAAAATTCGATTTCAAATTTCAAATTTCAAATGGATGTACCAGATTCAAAATAAACCGGATTCTGGTGAAACCATAAATATTTGAATCTATTTGAAAATATCTTTCCAACAAATGTGGAAAATCTAAATTTCATAGCGGGAATAAAAAGTTATGTCTAGTTGAAAATTCAGAATAGTCGTTATGGAATTTAGCCCTTAAAAATAGCGATTTTGCAAACGACCTCCGTTTTCGACGAGACCACTTTTATTGAATCCGGAATGTCAAATTATTGCTTGATTCCAATTTTCATAATTTTTGGAGTCAATATGTGAGCGGGGTGAATTTAAACGTGTTTGGCAATTTCAATTTGAACTTAATCGACTGGAAAATGACCATTTTCAAACGATCTCCAAATTTGACGAAATTAGTTTTGTTAGGACCGTATCGTCAAAACATAGCCAGATTTACTTTTTTGGAATTTTTGAAGTCCGTATGTGGCCCCGGCAAATTGTAACGTGCGTTTGAATTTAAAATATATTGATTTATATTTTAAATTTTGACGAAAGCTGATCGTAACAGCCGAACTGGCTTACGAAACATATCCCATTGCGATCGGAATGGGGGTAATCAACTAGGGACAAAAGTCGTTGGGTTCAATTTGGGATTCAAATGGAAAAGAAACTTTTTGGAATTAAATAAATAAATGAATTAATTAAATATATAAAAGAAGAAACCCTAACTTTTCCTCAGAAATAAATCGCGCCCTGAATTGAAAAAAATAACCGCGCCCCTCTAAAAATCCCGTCGCCCCTCCTTTCACTCTCGCCGCCGCGCTTTCAGGCCATCACCGCCGCGCCACCGATGGTCGGAGACCCCCCTTACTTCTCCTCCTCCCTCCTCCTCTATCCTCTCTCCATTTGCAACCAACACCCCCAAACCCTTAAAAACCGCCGCTCCAGCCCCAAAGACACCTGTTGCCGCCACTAGCTCCCATCACCAGGCCCCTGCACCACTCCCCGACGTCGGCGCTGTCCCTCAGTCACCCACCGCCCACAGTAGACCCCCCTCCACTAAAAAAAATTCTAGTTTTAATTATTTTTCGAGCGTACGTTAAATCTCTGACCCTCCAAACTCTGACAGTCCCTGGTGATGGTGAAGACGAGCCCTAAGAAAAGGCAAGTTATGTGTTTTATCGCCTGAAGATTAACAGTGAGTTTTATTTTTATTTTATTTATTCATGGAATAAAAATATGATTTTTACCATCTAGGGTTGTAAATAAAAAATGGAATTTTTATTATATGTATAGCATGATAAAAATTGGATCTTTATTTATATATTGGCATGTTAAAAATATGATTTTTACATGGGTAGCAAATTACAAATATAATTTATATTATATGAATAGCGTCATGAAAATACGATCTTTATATAATTAGCGTCATATAAAAGATATGGTTTTTAAAAATAAAAAGTATGATTTTTATTATGTAAAGAACAAAGGGAAAATATGATTTTTCATAAAATAAAAATATGTTTTTTATTATGAAGTTAGCAAAATAAAAATATAATTTTTATTATGAAGATAGCGAAATAAAAATGTGATTTATATATATATAACGTTGGAATGAAAATGTGATTTTTAATAATGCATAGCGATGTTAAAAATGAGATTTTTAATATAAAAATCATGTGAAATAGATTGCGATGGAACTGGTGGAAAACAAATCCAAATCCAAACCGTTCAGAAATAAAGAATGGAGGAGTGGATTCCAAAAGTGAGAACTTCTCACTTTAATTTATTTTCTAGTTAGAAATATATACTAGGATGCAGACGGTGCTTAGTAGCACTCGACACCTTTATTTGAAACTGTAACATCCTGTATATTTCGAGCATTTAAGTTATTGAATTAAAAATATATTTTGTGATGTAATTAATGAACAATTTAAAATTTATTTTTAATAAACAACAAATTATAATAAGATGAATGGTGATTTATAATAACCAAATTATTAACAAATTTTATATATATTTGGGATAATTAACTCTGAACCATTGATAAGTAGTTTTATCATTGATTGGTTTAAAAACTTGAATATAAGAGTTTTACCCTAATTGATAATAAATTAATTAACATCCCAAGTTTAAATTATATAGGGGAGATTTTAATGCAATGGAGTGTCAGTGATAAATAAAGCACATTTTAACTAGATGCTAATGAAAATTAATGTTGACATTAATAATCAAATAAATAATACACATAATTTCTCTGCACATTCACATTTCACGCATGTTTATCTTCTTTCCCCTTCTTTTTCTACTTTCCTCAAATTCGCTACCTCCTTTCTTTTCACCTTATTTCTTCATTAATATGCATTCGTTTCTTTCCTCTAATTTATTAATTTCTTTCCCAACATTATATTGTCATGTATCGTATTTCGTATATATGTATGTATTTTCCTTATATTTTATACCATGTTGTTTATATTCAGTAGAAAAATAAAATATCATAAAACTTTTAACATTTATCTATGCAAAACGTTAAACACATGATATGTAATATTATGTGTTTGAAATTTTAAAAGTCACATACTTTCTAGCATTTAGCATTAAACAATAAATTATGCATTCATTACTTTTCGTTATTCTCTTTCCTTATGAAAATTTTCTTTTGAATTTCAAATAAGAAATAAATGTTGATTAGATTAACATGTCATGTCTAGTCGGCTAATTTATTTTCTTTGTAACCTTAATACATGCAATAAGTCACGTTCATTACCTGCCCTTTTTACCTTCCTCCCTTCTTTTTGTGAAATGCCTGCTGAAAAAATTAAATGTTTTGATGACTACATATATAACATAAATGTTTTCTATTCTTCCCTAAACACGTTTCCATAAATGTTCGAAATTTTAGTTAAAAATAGCAGCTATATGTATATATTTATTCTCGAATTATAACCTTATAATACGATTTAGGAATCTTAAAATATGTATAAAATAAAAGTACCAATGTTTTTTATTAAATTTTGGATTCGTTAGTTGCGTTTAAATAGTTTATATAAACAGTTAGCAAACTTCATCACTTAGTGCAATGTAACGTCATGTGTATGTAGTTGTTTGAGCTATGTTATACAATTTAAATTTAAAAGCAATAAATAAACGATATTTTTTATCGTGAAATAATAACCATTATTGTATAGAAATGGTTAACATTGGAATTTAAACTCAAACTTTAAATGTGAATATGAAAATACATCTGTTTATTTAATTTAAATAAATTAAATAAAATATTAATAATGGAAATTTCAATGATATTGATATCAAATTGTGCAGTAACCGCAAGTAGAACGTAAAATTTTGCATTCTAATTAATTAAGAAAATTTGATATTTAGAATACGTTCAATTTAATATAAATGAAAGAATTTTCGTAGTAACATACGAAATTTCATTTCATTTGCAGCATAACGAAAAAGTTAAATAATTTAAACCGTTAATAATAAATTTGAATACATTAGGAAGAGGAAGATAAAATTAATTAAATAAACAAGGGTGTGAAACAGTAAACATTTGGATTTGGAAACGCGGGACCTCGTTTAAATACATATTTAAAATCTACCGTTTCTTCACAATTTGTGTCGTTCCTTCTTGTGAATTTGGCTAAGTTTGATCATATTAAATAAACAAATAAAAGGAAATTGCATCATTTTGGTTTATCTAAAATTTTGATCGCTACTCTCTCCCCTTCTTTATTTAACTCTTGCCATTCTTCTCCTCAGATCTACTCACGCATCACTCCTCCTTTCTTTCTATTCAACGCAAACCATTCCTCATTAAAAAAAAGACGACTCCTGAAAGCTACCGATCTCTCACCTTATCTACCACATTAGCTCGCCACCGTCGCTTCCCTCGCCTCCTTATACATGGATCGAGACCCAACGCTATCGTTCACCCTCGCAAGGCTTTTCCCCTAACCAAGATGTTGCACTGCAAGTTGTTGCTCTCCGCTGAAAGCCCTAACGCGTCCACCTTCTATATCAATCCCGGCACCAACACTACAGCTCCGACCGAGTGCCTTTCTCGCTGTTTCTGCTCTCACTTCATCGATCGAATGTAAGTTTAACTTACGATTAGAGTTAACTCAAGTCCACTAATTCGTGTGCACTATATAATCATTTGGGTTGTTTTGCGTTGCCACTTTGATTCCATTGCTGTAGGAATTATGTTACAGTAGACCACTTGAGTTTGGCACCCGTATCCCATATATTTGGTTTAAATTTGTTAGATGTATGAAGATTACAATGCGTTTCCGAGTTTTCAAACCAAATGGGTTCATTTGACTCTTTAGACAATTTAGTTTTAACCAAAAATCTACCCTTTCAAAATACTTTATGAATAAGACAATTAGGAAAAAAAATAATAGAATTTATTCTTGTATAATGGGAACATATTTTTGCCAAGACCGGAGTTCTTCCCTTTTAATGATGTCTACACGCTGCATACATCGCTATGGGTACTGTAAATACTGCACAGATAATTGTCCACTTTTTATGATTATCGTTTACATACAAACAATACTGTTGTTTCACGTGAAGACTAAAGTAAATTGGGCACTGTTTTACCCTATAAGCACTTGGCACATTTATGTTTACTGGTTTGGTCAAGTATCAGTTTTTCTATGCTAAATGTTACATGCACAGTAGTTTACATTTAGTTGATGTATACTTTGGTTTTGGCACACTTGTGGTAAGTAAAGGTCAGCATTCGTACATGCTGTACTGTGCACCTATAATTCTTGCAACCATACACCTTTTACTGTTAAATATATGTTTACCTCAAATAATATCGCACATGTACGTTCCCATGTAGGCTGCTAATGTACATGTGTTATTGTATGTTCTCATTTCAGTAATATATTAAAGATGGCTGAGTTATTCACTTATTTTGGTATTGATCACCATACGTGATTTCTATGCTTATATATGCTTGGTTGTACTTATTTATGGAGGAAGTATATGCTAAAAATGCATGCTTATGCCCATTTAAAATTCCTAACTGTCACTTGCCTGTTTCACTATTCACTTTGGTCGTCTTTTTTTCATGACTTACGCATGTCGTCTTGCTTGTTATGGCCATGATATTCGGTAGTTTCCTGCGGATTTACACTTGAACTATTTAATATACTTCAGGATTACCGATTTTATTTTGTGAATATCGAAGTTCGCTAACTTGAGATAACTTTAATCCTGACTCAAGTGTTTTGTGTATTTTGCATGGAGCGCTCAGGTTAGGTCCTAAGTATTCCAGATATTCAGCTCGCAAACTGGAGAGGAACGTGAAGATGAAAGACGCAAACGACGTGTGCTCGACAAAACGTAAAGTTTTTATTCTTTTTTTTTTTTTTGAGAAAGACAGATGTGTAGCGCGCAACTACATAGCCGATTAGACTTAATATAAATAATTATATAACCCAGTTGACAAGCCCAACTGGTAGTGCTAAGTTTTGTATCAAAAGAGTAATAATTATACAATAAGTAATGCCATAATAAACATCATCACAACCCACATTACCACAGCAAAATGAGAGACAATCCACAGCACTAGTAAAGAAATAAACTGATCATACATTAACCAAAAGCTACGATCATTATATAGCAAAAGATGCCCAGCAACTGAAAGATTCCTAATGCAAGTCTGGACTAGAATCACCGTGATTAGAGCCCACACATTCCGCTGGACTAGTAGCTGCTGGAAGAGCAAGTGCAAAGCTGACTGGAGGAGAAGAATGACCTGACCAGGATTTAAAGTAATAAATTATAATATTACATAATCCTCTAAAACTCTTTAGTGGTTTGTTGAATATCATAGCATTTCTTTGTTTCCATATACACCAACAGAAAACATCAAAGAATGAATCTCTAGCAGCATTTGCGTCAGAAAATTCCCAGTGATCAAAAACTGAATTAATCTCAGGAATAAAGCCAAGTAAAAACAAACTAGTGGCTGCCAAGACAGGAAATGAGTAATCACAATTCAGGAAAAGATGATCAATTGTCTTAACATGAATAGAACAAAGAACACAACGGGAGTCCTCAATCAAGTTAAGTCTATGCAATTTAGCCCTTGTGTTTATTTTACCATGAATCAAACACCAATTGAAGAATAAAATCTTAGGGGGTAGATGAGTCTTCCAGATTCTAGGAAAAGAAAATAACCTTTCAGAGAAATTAATGAATTTATACACCGAAGCAACTGAGAAACCTTTTGATGGAGACAAAGCCCAAAAATAACTGTCTTCATTAAAGGAAAGATGAGAGTTTATTAACAGTCTGGATGCAAGAAGTAGTTCATCCAAAACATGCACACTAAAAATAGAAGATGGACACAATGCAAAAGGACCTAAATGCAACAAATTTGCAACAGAGGAGAATCTATTAGTAATGTGAGGAAAAAGCATAGGGAAAACCTGATGGAGAGGAATATGACCATGCCAAATATCATACCAAAATAAACAAGAGTCCTCATTACCCACTTTGAATTGAAACAAGCTTTTAATGCAAGGTAAGCATGAAATACCCCAGACCAGAAAGAAGAAAATTTGATAGGAGGAGAGGAGTGTAAAACAAGATGAGGATTGTTAGAATAGTAGAGAGAAATAATCCAATTCTTCCATAGGTAAGAACCAGGAGTAACAATTTTCCATAGCCATTTAGATAAAAGAGCCAAATTAAAATTATAAAGGTTAATGATACCCAGACCTCCCTGACTAGTGTGTAAGCAAGAAGTTTGCCAATTAACCAGTTTTTTAACCTTGTTCCCATTCCATAAGAACGTGCTTCTGATTGAATCAATTTTTGAAATTACCCACCTAGGAAATTTATGGATAGACATCCAATAAGTTGGTAATGCTGATAAGACAGCCTTAACCAACACTAAATGACCTGCTGAAGAAAGAGCATTAGCCTTCCATGAAGATAATCTCCTTTCAATTTTTTGAATAAGAGGCATCCAATCCAATTTGTGTAGTTTGGTGGGTCTAAGAGGAATTACCAAATACTGAATAGGGAACTTATCAACAGGACAGTTTAAGATGGCTGAGATAGAAGAACCAAGATGATCAGCCTCACCTAACATTATTATCGAGCTCTTGGAGAAATTGATTGACAAACCAGAGATAATCTCAAAAGTATAGAGAACAACTTTGAGACAGAAAATGTGATTTAAATTAGGAGAGGAAAAGATGATTGAATCATCTGCAAATTGAAGGTTAGAAATGGCCAGAGAGGAATTAGGCAGATGAATCCCTTCAAAGTAATTGTTTGCTATAACTCTTTTAACCATTTGGTTAAAAACATCAGCAACTAATATAAAAATTAGAGAGGATAAGGGGTCTCCTTGCCTCAAACCTCTACTTGATTTAAATAAACCCCCAATATCACCATTGATTGAAACTGAAGAATGACTTGTTGTAAGAATACCCTCGATCCAATTACACCAACGTTGAGAAAATCCCCTATGTTTAAACATTTGCAGAACAAATTCCCAATTAACAGAGTCAAATGCTTTTGAAAAGTCTAATTTGAGGAGAACACCTGGTATTTTCATATTGTGACAATAAGAGATTACCTCTTGAGTAGCTGCAATGCAATCAGAAATGTTTCGTCCAAGAATAAATGTTGATTGTTCAGCACCAACGAGATCAGCGATGACAGATTGAAGCCGATTTGCGAGAGTTTTAGTCACAATTTTGTAAGTGGTATTAAGCAAACTGATAGGACGAAAATCAAACAAAGAGTTTGCGCCGTCAAATTTGGGTAGAAGCACAATATTTGCATAACTGAGACGAGATATGAGATTAGGGTTTTCATAAAACTCATTGCACATATTCATTATATCATTTTTCACAATAGCCCAAAACGATTTAAAGAAGGAAGGCCCAAACCCATCAGGCCCAGGGGCTTTATCATCATTCATGTCTCTTAACGCAGCCCAAACTCATTTTCAGTGAACGGTTGATCTATACAAATAGAAGCATGTGAAGGATAAAGAGTACACCAATCAATAAGAGGAATTTCAGAGGATGAACAACCCAGAATGGAGCGATAATAGTTAGAAAAAAGAGAAAGAATATCATCAGGGTTTGAATAAACTTGACCCTCATGGGTTATTTCAAGAATGCGTGATGCTCGTCTTCTTCCATTAGCTATTCTATGAAAGTAAGCTAAATTTCTATCTCCTTCCTTTAGCCATTTGGCTTTGGATCTCTGCTTCCAACCAATTTCATCTTGTTTAAACAGTCTGTCCAACTTAGATTCCAGATTATTAAGAGAGTTTAGTTCAACATCATTGAGAGAACGAGATTCCTCCAATATATTAAGATCTAAGATAACATCTTGGATATTAGAAATACGAATTCGAATTGAGCCCCAGATTGATTTAGCCCAAGGTTTTATCAGTTTTCTCAAAGATCTCAATTTAAGAACAATTCTGTGAGTGGCTGATTGGGATTGAACAGGATTATCCCAAACCTTTTGAACAAATTCTTGAAAAGATGGTTCAAGTAACCATAATCTCTCAAATCTAAATGGGCGTTTAAAATTAGATAGTGAACCCAAATCAAGTACAACAGGGCAATGATAAGAAATAATGGTAGCAAGGCCAGAAGCAAAGGATAATGGGTGAGATTCTTCCCAAGCTTCATTGAAAAGAAATCTGTCCAGTTTGGCGAGGGATGGGTTCATTCTGTTGTTAGACCATGTAAAAGATCTATTGCAAATAGGAGGATCAAAAAGACAACAATCAAAGATAAAAGAGTTAAAAGCCTCAGAATCAGCTGATAAAGAAAAAGATTTTCTCTCATCAGGATATCTCACAGTATTGAAATCACCCCCTATCACCCAAGGTCCCAAAACATTATTTGACATTTGTTTACAATGCTCCCAAATAGCAATTCTTTCATGATAATCCCGAGGACCATAAATATTGGAAAAAAGATATATTGAATTAGAAGCAATATTTTTTAGAGCAACATGAAGAGCAAATTGTGAAGGGAAAGTTTGATACAGAGACCACTCAGAATCATTCCATGCAGTAATAAGGCCACTTCTTGTATCAATAGCATTAACATAGGTCCAACCTCTCAAGAAGGAACCTCCAATCAATCTAAACTGATAATTAGATGGCTCAACGAGTTTTGTTTCTTGAAGGAAAAGGATATCTATTTTAAGTGGGGACAAAACTAAATTTATAGCATGACATTTCGAATGGTCCCCCAAACCCCGTACATTCCATGTGACCACTTTCATTGATGTCTATTAATACGCTCTTGTTCTAATGCCTGCATGGCTTTATAGTGTGAGTCATGTAAATTTACACCCATGCAGTTTTCTATCTTTTTGTTCAAACGTTTATTTGAAGTGGAAAAAACAACAGGAGTAACAAAACTACCTGTTACATCAGGATTGTTGCATCTCCCACTGCGATAAACAAAGATGGGGGAGAGAAATTGAGGCCAATCATTGTCATCAGATCATGGTTGATGAGGAGGAGATTGTGGTGGAGGAATAGAACTGATGTCAAAAGGAATGGCTTGAATAGGAAGCATAGAAAAATCGTTACCATAAGGGATACTCTGGTTAATAGGTGGATTTTCAACATTTTGCACATTCTGGTTCTGATCATCTTTTACTTCCTGGTTCACTTCATCTTGATCATCATGTTCCATCTCTTGATCGTCAAATTCTGGGAAGTTAGGGTTCATGTTAATCTCTCTACAAATCGAGGGAAAAGATGGTAACATCATCGCCTCCTCAATCATTGCATCAAATCTATTCTCCGAATTTGTATCTTGATCATTGTGGATACACAGAACCACTTGATCATCATCATTCCCTATGAATATGAGTTCAGGTCTTGTGCCTGGATGTTCATGTTTATAGCGCTGGACTTTGATGATATGAGTTTTGTTGTTAAAACGAGCTGCAAATTCATTTTTTGAGCCAATGCCTTTGAAAAATTGTAATTTTACCAAGAATTCTCTGTGGTCAAAGTGGCACCAGTCACAATCATCAACTGCTAAGACTCTACCCATCGGCTTAAGGATTTCCTTCACCGCTTCATCGTTATACTTTAAAAATTCAGGGAATCCTTCTACCCTAGCCCATGATTCGTTTTCCAATGCAGGTTCAGGTTCCATTGTTTCCTCATCCCATGCTTCCAAGCTAATTGCAGCTCCAGGCTTAGTAAGGATTTTAAGTAAAAGTGCATGATCTCTTTTACCATAAGTAGGACAATGGACCAAGAATGAATTGTTAGTGATAATCGACATCGGCCAAATATCATATTCAAGGTTGACTTCTAAGGCATGATGTAGAGTTTCTATGCTCCATTTTCCTGAGAGTGTTTTTGCTACAATGCATTTTGAGGAATCCATTTTTCGGAAAATCCTGTTTTTTGGAGATGAAAGTGAATTAGGAGGGGAAGAGTGAAGTGAATTATAATTAGCAGGTTTCGAAAAATTGTAATTTCCCTGGTGAGTAAATTGACAGCCGGCATTACGAAGTGACTATTGATGTGCTGAGTTGGCAGAGCAATTGAGTTGTTTCGGGACCCAACGAGCATGATTATTACTCTTGTTACTGTTGGCTGTAATTGCAGAAGCCGAGGAGCTTCCAACGAAGAAATTTTTTCGTAAACATCTTTGCACAGAGTGACCTATTGAACCACATTTGAAACAAATTGTTGGGTCTCTGCACGTGGAACTCACATGACCTTTGCATGCACATTTCAAACATCTTTTCTCCTTCTTCAGCTGGGTGATAGTTTGATGAACTGAAACAAACTCTAGCAAAGGTGGTTTAATTTTCATCTTAGGTAGTGGGTTCGATGGCATTGACGGTTTCGTTGTAACCACTTGAGCATAAGACTTAGGAGGAACTACCGCTTGATGATCAGAAAGAATAGCAAAACGATTAGAAGAATAATTCAAAGAAGAACGAGATTGATGAGAAAAAGAACGAGACTGAACCTGACTCTTATCCATTTGAATGGAAGGACAATTAGAAGGATTACGAGAAGAAGAGGCATGAGAAGAAGGGTGAGAAATATTAAAATGAACAGAACGGGATGGAGTTAAGCGAACATTTTTAGACGAAGGGTAAAGATTGGAGAAAGAAGGATTGGGAGGAGGAATAGAACGAGGACGACGAGAGGAAGGAGACGAAGAAGAAACAGATCGAGGGTAAAGAAAAGGTTTATACTTAGAAGGATAATTTGAAAGATGAGGGGGAGAAGATGGAAGAGAGGATGCCATTAACGATTGATTGCAGCTTTCGATAGGTGAACAAAATACTTGTAATACTCATTAAAATTCATGTAAATATTATACGTTTTTTCGCTGTACCAAACATTTGTATAAACTCTAATATGTATATAAAAAAATTATTCCACTGCAAGTATTATTGTACTGTGATTCTGTGTTTATTTCTATTTAAACCCTGTAAGCTAAAATAATTATCTGTCTTTGTGAACGTTTTAAGTTGGTTTAATTACCGACTAGGAGCGGTCAAAAAGCAGGTTGTTATAGAAACCATGTTCGTTTGGTTGATTAGATTATTTGGTTGAATTTGGTTTGGGAAATGAAATGAATTGATTAGAATCGGTATGTACATGGCGCGAGCCGTTATTAGGCGAGGGATAAGGCTAGACCTTATTCCGGTTCTAGTATCGCTTCGTTACGCTGCCGAAATTTTCTGAAATGTTAGAACAATAAAAATGTCAATTTTGTTGTATAAATGAACTGTATAAAATATTCATGAGTTGAAATAAATATTTTATAATTAAAAATATAATTTTTAACGTGTATGTGAATAAAATAAATATTCATTCACAAATCGTACGATTTGTTTACGTACACACATTTGACTTATATTGATTGGGACGATATATTTTACACATCGCTCAACTGCACAAATAATAATTAGTGTTTGTTGTTTGAAAACCCCACAAGGGTATTGGGATGAGATTGGACATACAATAATCCCAATATTTAGTTATATGTTAATCAATGGGTTGACAAACTGTTGTGAGCGTTAATTATCCATATTTAATGCTTGTGCAGTTGTGTAATGCACTCTGGATGATGGTTGACTGTATTTGATTATTGTTGTGTACATGTGTGTATGAAATCCATATAAATAAAATTATATGGTAATTGACTGTGTCTGATTCCAATTCAGAAAGAATGAATATTTTAAATTAAAGAATATTTTAAAATTCCGAGTAATGAATATTTCAAAATAATATTTAGTAATGGATCAAAATATGATTTTGATGTCCAATTTGGGATGGACACGAAAGTATTTAAATATATAAAGTCATGTTGATTAGATTAACGCCATTTTGACGTGAATGATATTTATATCGATTTTATTCATTTTTATAATGAATATCGAAAAGGAAGTGATTTCAAAATCTAATGTGTTGAAAATATTATCATTTATATATTAATGATATGGAATATTCAATTTTTATTTGAAATTGAATATGAAGTTGAAATCGTTTTGAAAAAGAATTTAAAATGATTTAAAATACGTTTTAAATGGAAATCGACGAAATAAATATTATATATATTTAATGGCCGGAATAGAACGCGTCACGCCGCGGCAGTTCGCGAATTTCGACCATTGACTTCGAACGGACATTACGGGAGATCCGACCATTAGATTCTCCTAAAACCGAAACCGTTAAAAGAGCTTTCTAACGAATATAAGGAATTTGAAATCTAATGGTTGGATTTGGACTTATGTCCAAATCAAATTTGGAAAAGGTCGCTGTAAGTGCAGTTTGATGACCGTTTATGGAAATTGACCGTACCGGATTTGATAAAATTATTAAAAATATCAATAACTTGTGTAAAATCATAATAAATGATTTGGAAATAATTGGGATGAAAAGTTCCATATTTGAAAAGATAAAAAAATATTTTTATCGAAATGAACTAGCTACGAACTCGAATTATCCAATATTTTTAAAATAAAATAAATTGGATTTGAAATGGTTTTGAAAATAACTTGAATTTCCAATATATGAATTGGAATGGATTAGAATTGAAATTATCTTCGGGGTATTTCGATATTGGATTCCGTGATTATACGGATATTGTGGAGGAATTTGGAAGATATATATATATATATCGTTATTCCCAATACGATATTTGTGGATTTCAGAATTTGATATTGAATATAAGCCGATATAATTTCTATTCAGAGCCTTGTATTTAATATTGAATTGGATTTTGGATTTGTCATGAACTATGTTTTAGTTGACACCGTTCTTAAACCCAGTGTGGAAAGAATAAATCTTTAAATTAAGCTTTAAAGAAGAATTACCAATTAATTAACATTTATTTGGATTTGAAAATGGAATGTGAATTGGGTTTATTGTGAACCATGTTTTAATGACATTTGTTCTTTAATCTGATTTACAGTGAAACATGGTTTGGAATTTATAAATCTTTTTATTAAGATTTAATGGAAATTTTCCAAAGTAAAATTTTCCAATTTAATATATTAAATTGGAATTGAATGGAATTCAATAAAATTTTCCAATTTAATATATTAAATTGGAATTGAATGGAATTCAATTTGGTAATAATCGAAGTGAGCTTCAGTGGAGGAAGACTGTTAATATATATGGAATTTAAAAGGCTTTGTCGTTATTCCATTTATATTATTAGTTGAATACGGAAATTGATATCGATTATATATTGATCTGCTTTTCCGTGATGATTCCATAATTAATGGAATGCGATTTTGGGTTTATCGTCAACTGTGTTTTAAATGACATTGGTTGTTTAACCCAGTTAACGACATGATTACATGTCGATCATTGTATTTCGAACTGTATGGCTGATCTTTGCTGAATATATATCTGTTTGGTGGCTGAGAATTTATTCTCTTGCTTAACACCCTTCTCTAAGACGTACGAGCTTAGAGGTTATATATATGCAGAAATCAATAGTACGGTGTAGATTGTTGATGCAGCATGTTAGATTTCCTAAAGTTAAATAATCATTATTATTGATTTTTGGGAAGATTAAAACCAAGTGAAGTTTTAATGAATCTTTAATTAGATTGAAATATGAATTGATAATTTAAAGTATCAAATTCGGGAAAATGATCGAGAGTGGAGTATCACCAGTTTTGCTCCGAGCGATAGTTAAATCTTTAATTAGATTTTAACGGGAAATGGTAATTAATTTTACCGATAACACTGTGGTGTTAGATATGGAGTGTTACCAGTTTTGCTCCATGGGATAAATAGGTTGGGATTGGGAAATTTAATAAATGATTACTTCGGTAAGGTGCGTTAATCCCGACTAGTTTGGAATACCTTAATATGGTTTGAATGATATCCAAAGGAAGATTAAAGAATAAATTTTAAAGAATTTATCTTTGATAAAATTAATGGGAACATATCCCTAAAGATGTGAATATTTGTATAAAAGAATATTATGGATTGGAATGAGGTGTATGTTGTGTTATTATAGCACTTGTTTATTATATACGCGAGTTATTCGGAAAGACCGGGTTTATACCCATTCTGAATAACTAATTCGACGATTGTCGACAATGAAGACGTTGGTTGAAGACCGGAGGTCTTCACATCAGTTGGATGATTACTGATGTCTTGATTGGGCTGTACATCCAAGACAAGGTAATAAGTGGTGATCATCCAGACGTACTTGGAGATCGACCGGATATGTGAGGACCTCTCTCCTGTATTTGACATACGGGACAAGGAATAAGGTGCCTCCGGTTTTGTTCAGATCCAGAACGAACTTGTAAATGGATGTGTGTCTGACATTGGATTTTATTCTTTGTTGATTGATTTCTATTAAATATATATCTATTTGGCGGTGGAAGATTTATTCTCTTGCTTAACGCCCTTCTCTAAGACGTACGAGCTTAGAGGTTATATATCGATAGATATCAGTCGTATCGCATGAATTGCCTGTGTGGCATGCTGAGATGCAAATGATCAAGGCTTCTGTTGAGTAGCAGAGTCTTGTGGTTGATGATCAAAGCACGACTTTAATATAGCATGGCTTTGTGTATAGCATTAATTCGCGAACCTCACACCTCGGTATGAGTTAAAATTGGGATAAGGGAACCCAAGGAGGACATGAGGCATTTGCTAGTGTGTCTTGAATCCGACGAGGAGTACACCCCTTGCCTCGACTCATGAGGGAAATCCAATTTCCAATATGTGACATTTTGGTTTTGATTGTAGATCCCAGTATTGGCGACATGATAGATGGTATCCAGGCTTCCTATGATTGATATATTTATATTTGAAGTTGTTTTATACACTACGCACTTATAATAGTACCAAATGATTTGTTTTAAACGTACCAAGAATGTTTAGCTATTATAAGGGAAAACCCTATCCTTGGCTTGCATTGTATGATGGGACCTGGGTCTTGTAACAGCTTCATTTTTCAAAAAGCATGGTGTTGTTTATAACTGTATATGCACTGGTAGTCTCGGGAGGAACCCCTTCCGTGTTATACGGCGTGGTCCCTTGATTTACTTTATTTTTAAAGTAAAGATTTAATAACTGTTTTAGTTCTCACACCAGTCACATGACTGACTTGGAGTTTATTGTTTTAACCTAAACTCTGGCTGCCCATGTTTTCCACACGGGCAGCTAGTAGTTTTGGTTTTGCAGATTTATATTCACTGGATCCTGGTTTACAGCTGGAATGATATTCGAAAGCTCTATATCCGTCTATCTCTTTCAGTTGTGTTTTTTTTATTATTTTCCGCTGCATTGTAATTTGTAAATCTCTGATATTTATTAAATGCATATTATTTGTTCATACTCTGTATATTCTTATACTCTGATGTAAATTGTTGTAATAAACAATGAAGTGTTCTTCTGTTTGTGTTCTGATTTGTCGTGTTCTCAGACAATCCGTTCTTTCTCTAATCTTCGGAGACAAGGAAAGTTTGGGGCGTTATACAAAAACCCCTATTCCGGACACAATGGGATACGTTTCGTAAGCCTATTTGATCGTCTCAGCCCACTTTTCTCTAAATTAAAATATAAATCATTTAATTATTTAATTTGGTCATACATTTAAATTTACCAGGGCCATATACGAACTCCAAAAATTCCCGAAAAATAAATCTAGCTATGTTTTGACGATACGGTCCTAAAAAAATTAATTTCGTCGAATTTGGAGATCGTTTGAAAGATGGTCATTTTCTGGTTGATCCAATTTAAATTTAAATTACCAAACACATTTAAATTTACTGCGCTCACATATTAATTCCAAAAATTATGAAATTTGGAATCTAGCAATAATTTGACATTTCGGATCCAACAAAAGGGGTTTCGTTGAAAACAGAGATCGTTTGAAAAATGGCTATTTATTATATTAAAATATACATATAAATTCCATAGCGACTATTTTGAATTTTTAACTGGGCATAACTTTTTATTCCAGCTATGAAATTTCAATTTTTCAGATTTGTTGGAAAGATATTTTTAAACAGATTTAAAATTTCCTGGTTTCACCAAAATCCGATTTATTTTGAATCAGGTACATTCAGTCAAAGTTCGAAATCAAAATTTCAAACTACCGTGCTATTTCTAACTCCTTCTATAATTAAAATATATATATTCATTCTAACTTCAATTAAAATAAATTTTTAGTCGTTATTATTTAAAATAAATCATTTTAAATATTAAAAATCCATTAAAATTCCTAAAATAAAAATTTTAAATTGGTTCGAAAATTCCGGGTTGTTACAATCTCCCCCACTTAAAATCTTTTCGTCCTCGAAAACGAACGGAGCTGAAAGTTGTTTAATTAGCCAACTCAATTTTCATTATTATTTATTGATTTCAATAAATTCATTAGTTGAACTAATAATCACTATCAATCAATTAGTTGATTAGCATTTTAAATATATATAACCTTTATATATTTAAAATTCATATTTTGTAAGATCGGATTATATATATATAATCACAATTACGTTAATTATGAATTTATCACTCTCAACTCATTCTAGGGCATATCTAACCCCATCTCTAACGAGTTTCTCGTTCTAGGATACTACTGATCCTATCTCTAATGAGTATTCTTTTATAGGACATTACTAATCCTACCTATGATGAGTCTTTTGTTCAGTTCTAACGAGTTGTACCCCAAAAATTTGAGTTAACCAAAGCTCTGATACCAGCTGTAACAACACGGATTTCGCCCGGACCTAATTGATCGATAAGTCGACCAAGACCATTTGAATCCTGGATAAGCTAACTTTGGGCATAAAACACATCAGAACAAATAACAGAAGATTTTTATAAACATCATAATAATGTTACATCAGAGTACAGTATATATTAGAGTACATCGAAACATAATACAATAGAAGATTAATTTACAATAGATTTAATACAATGCAGCGGAACTAATAAACTAACATAGCGGAAGACTATCATTGCCCTGGTATAGCTTTAAGCTTCGATCCAGAATCCTGCTCAATATATCTGCAAAATAAGCTACTCGACTGCCCATGTGGAAAATATGGGTACCTGAGTATGCAAGTGAAACAAACTACGAGTCAGTCATGGGACTAGTATGAGAAATCTAACTTAACTTATCTAATAATAAGTCTAATCACAGGACAACGCCGCTAACGCGGAACGGGTTTACTCCATTGGATTGACAGTGCCACTACAACAAAAACACCATATTACAACTTTAATTTTACAACGGTGTATAAAGCACCGTTGTAATAGATCCTTTTTTACAACGGTGGAAAACACACTGTTGTAATAAATGTTTTTTACAACGGTAAAATAATCACTGTTGTAAAGAACATATATATTACCATATCACAACTTTAATTTACAACGGTGCATTAAGCACCGTTGTAATAGATTCTTTTTTACAACGGTGCAATAATCACTGTTGTAAAGAACATATATATTACCATATTACAACTTTAATTTTACAACGGTGCAAAGGCACCGTTGTAATAGATCCTTTTTTACAACCTTGCAAAACGCACTGTTGTAATAAACATATAGATCACAACTTTTCATTTTATTCGTTGTAATTGAGATGCCTAGTGCAAACTTCATGTTTATAATATCTATATTTAATAACTAATTATATTGATACTTAATAATAATAATTAATAATTAACTTAGGAATAAATTATATTTGTCAATTATTATTAAATAATTAATAGTTAATAAGTAATAATTACTATTAATAGTCAATTATTATTAAACAATTACATTTATATTGATTATTTATAATTAATAACTAATAATTACTATTAATACTTAGCAATTAAGAAGAATAATTAAAAAATATCGTTAATATTACATAATTACTATTAAATAGTTAATAATTAAAATATACTAATTAATGCTAATCATGAATAATACATAAGTAACAATAATTAAATTACAATATAAATAAAATTATTAAATAATTAACAACAACAATAGTAATTACTATTAGATAATGATAATGATAAGTAATTAATAATAGTAACTAATAATTAAAAAAAATTGTTTGAAAATAAATATTAACCAAAGTTGAAAATTAATGTTAAATAATAAAAATAATCAGTAATTAAAATATAATACTAAATAATACCAAATACTCTTAATTTATAATTGATAATGTTGAAAGGTTTACCAAAACCTTTTGTCGAATATGATCCCCTACGGAGGGGGGGTCCGGGGGGGTGGCAACCCCCCTAGGTGGGGGTGCGGGGGCAACGCCCCCGCAAACGGGGTTCGACCTGCCCGGTCAGGTCGCGGGGGTCCAGGGGGCAGCGCCCCGTCCGAAACGGTACATTTTGTGTACTGTTGAATTTGAATTCAACAGGCAACGGTAATAACTGTTGAATTTTAATAAGTAATAATTAATTAAATACTAATTAAACATTAAAATATAATTCTAAATAATAACAGTAGTATATTTAAATCAATAAATAAAAGATTTTATTCATCCATTGTGTGTCTAAATGAATACTGTTTTTATAAAACCATCCGTATCCGTATCAACGTTTTACGCTTAAATTGAAAATTTAGCTCAAATTCGAATTTCCCTCCGAACCAATACTTTTGTGCCGCGCTTCTTTTCTGGGAAATTCGAATTTCCCTCCGAACCAAACGTTTTACGCTTAATATATCCAGTCAATTCTCGTCCATTCGATTATTTTTTATTGCTTATGTTCGTCCGTCCGATTTTTCCAACTCCCCAGTAATTAATTTTGGTAATTAATAATTAAAACGGTTTTATTAGAAAATTTTACAAAATTATTTTCAGCATCTCTTTTTTCTACCAATTGTAATAGAGGCCTATTAAATATTAGTAATATACTAGTATGTCATATATACATAGGGTATTTAAATGGTATTTATACTTGAAATATATGTTTTGAGAAATTACAAAATTTTGTTTCAATTTAACTTGAATATTTAATTTAAATAAATTTGGTTTAGAATTTGGTTTTAAAAATGTTTATTTGACATGGTATTTGGAATGTAAGTATATACCATATTATTGTGTGTGTGTGTAGTATGAATATATGGTGTACACTTTAGAAAACATATTGATTCACATTTGGCACTTGTTTAAAAAAAATTATTAATAAAAATAATGTTTGATCAATTTTGTTTACATTTGTCCTTATTTGTTGAAACTTGTTTATACTTGTCCCCTTTTCATTTTACTTCGTACAGGTGTTCTAGATGTTTCCACCGTCCTCCCCTTTTTATTACTTTTGCCTTCCCTTCCCTTTCTTATTATATTAGTCGATTCTTTTCCAAATGTTTCCCCAAATCAACAGAAAAAATCGTTTTCTCCAAATCTAAACCCATGGCGGCCGCCTGATGCCACTGCCACCATAGCCGAAGCCAGCACCTACTCCATCGGCCTCCGCTCCTCTTCATCCTCAGACCGTCACCTACCTATGTTCGTCGAACCCTATGCCAAAGATCCTTCCGAAATCTAGGCTGCCGACGACGTTCAGCAACCTCCGACGCCGAGCCACCTCAGATCCTTCCGGGATTTACCGCACCACTGCTCCAGATTCTAAGTTGCCTCCGCTGTCACTGCCGCCTGCGGTTCCATCTCTTCGCCGGTTTCAAAGTGAGTATAATCTCACGATTTAATTTGTTCGAGCATGTTAATTTCAATAGGAATTAGAGTTAGATTTGACTTGTTGTTGACTGTAATTTGGGGTTTGTTTGCTGAACTTGTTGCCACCGTAATACATCATTTTGCTGGCGTCATTGCTTCACTTAATTTGGACCGAACAGGAACACGAATGACAGCCGAATCAGCCCTGTTTTTACATTGCTCTCTACAGTGCGTTCATAGTATTGAGTTTGCATGGAGTATTGTCTAGCAACTCACTGTTTTGGGTTGCATTGAAACCTACATTTTTACCTTGTTCTTTGACGCCGCCCAGTTTACCGATTTTGTCGTTGCCTGTGTTGCCTATTCACGAGTATGTAACGCTATAGGTGTTGTGTTAGTGGATAACTGTTACCTGAGACATGGGTAGGCATGTTTAGTTATACACATATATTAGTGTTTCCCTTTTTAAATATGTTTTGCTAAAAATTATTGCATCGTCTCCTACTTGATTTTGGTCGTTTGGGTCCGCATTAGGCCACCGTATTGATATTTGCAAATTTCAATAGTAAGGGAAATTTTAACATGAACACTAACGGCGTTATACAAAAATTACTTAAACCTGAATGTTTTGTTTAACTCCTTACACTAGGTATAGCATGTGTCTCTATCTGCTTGTGAACAAATGTTTGGACCTTTGCTGAAAAAGCCTTTGCTTACTTATGTGACACCTCACTGTGACTTGTATTATTAATGTGAAGTTTTAAAAGCTATTAAACTTTAATTTTCTTTCTGCCTTTGTCCTTGTCCAGTAAATTTGGTCTGAACATCAACACTGGTTTGTGTTCTCCCACGTTTGGCAATGAGCGGAAACATATAAAAAGAAATATTCATAGTTCGCATGCGTTGTCAGAACCAACATGTAAATAGAAGTCCAATTCAGGAAAAACAATTGTGAATAACAATATTTCTATGTAAGTAAAGAATTGTCGATCATTATGCATCTAGCCATACTAATAGCAACATAGAGATAGGAGGCAAAAGATATCACTGCACTTCATTACTTTTCACACAACATTTAACATTTTATTCATATTAAAATATGAATGGCAGATGTATATGTCTTATTGAAATTTGCAGGCTATTTTGAAGACAAGTGGTCATTGCTTAACATGGATATACATGTGGTTAATCGCTTAAAACTTCTTTTTTTCATGTGTATCATAGCATGTGGAAGATCACCGTATGTACTCATTAAATTATATGCACCATGGTGATCCAAAAATCTGGTATGGAGTTCCATGCAGTTATGCTTGTAAATTCGAGCAAGTCATGAGAAAACATCTACCCAAACTTTTTAAAGAGCAGTCTACTTTACTGCATGACTTGGTAAGAATTTTTTTTGCACTCCCCTTCTTATTATTGATTGTTTATGTTAGAAATAGAAATAGTCATATTCTTCTTCATTAGCAATTCACCACATGATTTGTTTGTTGGTGTATACTTTTGTTCGTAATTATCAGGTTACGCAGCTATCACCATCAATTTTGAAATCTGAAGGAGTTCTTGTTTATCGGGCAATACAAAAATCAGGAGAATTTGGTCACTCTGCGAAATGCCTGCTTGGAACGTGCGCAAGAAAACCAGAATTTGATGATTGGAATAGAGAGATGTTGGCAGTCAAAAATCATCTTTGATTGATGCCACTAATCTTATGTACCTTGTTGAAGTGTTGCACTGTATGTATTGTGTTTTGTAAGCGTATTATGTAAAAAAAATGATGAGAGTTTGAAAATATTAATAAATTGTTTTGGTTCATGTTTTAAGTTTGTTTGATATCTTAAGTTTTGAAGATAATATGTTTGAAATGAGTTCTTTTGTCAGTAATATGTATATAATTTGTGGATATATTACAATTGTAAAATAATAATTATAATATATGACAACGGTTATAAAAAGTTGTAAAAATTATAACAACAACGGTGCATAATAGTTGTAATAAAAGTTGTTACAACGGTGGAAAAAAGTTGTAAAATATACATTTCACAACGGTGCCGCAACTGTGCAAAAAAGTTGTAAAAGTTTCTAGTCTATTACAACTTCTTAAGAGACGACGATGGCTCCACCGTTGTAAAAACTTTTTACAACGTTTTTGCACCGTTGTAATATGGTATATTTGTTGTAGTGTGCATAAATTAAATAAACCTTTTAAAACAACGAAATGCTTTTTAGAAAATGAAATCAATATAAGACTCAAGTCTCATCACACAATGCAACGCAAACCGGAGGATAGAGTTTTACCTAATAATGATCAAACACACTTGATACATATAAAACAATATTTAATATTGTTATTAGTGTCTAATCAGTTTTAAAATACTTTCAAAGTAAATGTATCAATCCTAGATGGTATAGTACCCCATCCTACTATGTCGCCATACATAGGTATACAATCAAATCTGTAATGTCATATTGGAAATTGGGTTTCCATCATGAGTCAAGGCTAGGGACGATCTCCTTACCTGTAACACCCCACCTCCTCTAGGGTCACTCGCAAAGGAATGCACTAGCTTTGTAGGGGCATTATTGGTAAACATGCATAATGATATAGCAAGGCAGGACATGACTTATATATATATGTAAATAAACAGAGTGAGTAAATAAAACAGCGGAAGATTTATGAACCATTTCAAAACACAAGTCTGGTACATCAAAATGTCAATTTCCCAAAATTACAAGTCTAGATAAATACATCATCTGATAAACTGAAAATACATAAGTACTATCCCCAAATAAGAGTGATAAACCATAGCGGCTCAAGTCCAAAGCATACTTGAGCTATCCAAGGAAGCAGCTAAAATCCAAGCTAGGCTCTAGTATTCCCTCCCTGAGAACCTGAGGGGGGGGAACGGAAGAAAAGAGGCGAAACAAAACGGGTCAGTCAAAAAGACTGAGTAAGCCCTGCTACGATCAGTCTATAAACTAATAAAGTTAACATCATGATGCAAACTGAGATGATCATAGATAACAACATACTGGCATGATAAAGTAACTACAAGATAGATAGAGGCGTCATTGCATAAACAAGGTTAAGTTTTTGCACCACGGTGTACTAGCAAACCAACATAACAGGTATTGATCCCTCAGCCCAAACTTTGGCCCAATAACATGAAGTGACCTTAATATAAGGTCCAGCCCACGGTCTAGTCGATCGGCTCCCTATAAACCTAACACGTCAAGTGTTGGTGCCCATACGGCCCACATATGGATGTAGTCTGACTGTGCTGGGTCCACCTTCGGGTGTATCAAGCCCTCGGGTGCCAACCCCGGACACTTAAGCAATAATGCACAGCCCAGACCTACTAGTACCCGTGCCTCGAGTTTGTCTAACATCGGACTACGTGCACGTCCGTAGCCCGCCGGACCCGCACCGCTGTACCACTCAGCCGTCGCTTTGGTCGTTTATATCCGCCCAGTAATCGTGCCCCGCCCTAGCCTAGTCTCTAGGGTTGTGATGATACCAGACTGGGATTACTGCCGGAACAGACCCGCTGCTAGGGTTTCCTAGGAGGGTTAAGTGCGATTTAACCCTTCACTAATCATGGATTAAATTGGTTAAGTGTAACTTAACCCCATTCTAATCCCTCGAACTCCCAAATGGATTAAACTAGTTAAGTGTAATCCACAGTTCACACTCAACCCCATTCTAATCCCTCGAACTCCCAAATTGGTTAAGTATTAGTGGACCCTGACTTAACCCTAATCATGAGGCATTAATTAATTTAATGCACCTTAACCTCTCACATTAGACCTTGTTGCGGTTTCTAGTTAAGCTGGGCGGGTCCGGGTAGCTTTACACCACAACTTGGTCTAACCTCGGGTCTTGGCACCACATGACCAACTTCTCACATTGGGTCTTATTGTTTGTAGCCACTAGTTAAGCCGGTCGGTTCTGGGTAGAATTACGCTACAAACTCAACCCAACCTCGAGTTGGCCACACTTATGTTTTCTAAGTGTCATGTCCACTTCTTTTCAAAACATAATCACAAGTCAAACAATTACTTGGGTAGACCTAACTTAATAGGTAAATTCCCAAGGGGTAGACCTAACTTAATAGGTAAATTCCCAATCTTATATTTTCATGTATTTTTAAGTTTACCCAAAACCCCCAACGTCATTCTATCGCTTACATATTCGTAATAACGCATAAAGGATAGGAAGAGGGAACTTGGCACAACATACATGATAAACTTGCACAACAACCATGCATAACATGTTAGACTTGTACAACTTAGCATAGTGAAATTGCATATTACCATAAACATGCATAACATGTTAAACTTGCATAACTTAGCATGGTGAACTTGCATATTACCATAAACATGCATAACTTGTCAAACATGCACAACTTGTCATTTTAAACTTGCATAAGCATGCACAACTTGTCAAACATGCACAACTTGTCATTTTAAACTTGCATAAGCATGCACAACTTGTCAAACATGCACAACTTGTCATTTTAAACTTGCATAAGCATGCACAACTTGTCAAACATGCACAACTTGTCATTTTAAACTTGCATAAGCATGCATAACTTATTAAACACGCATAACATGGCATAATGAACTTGCATAAACATGCATAACTTATTTAACTTGCAAATCATGGCGTAGTGGACTCGCATATACATGCATAACTCATTTAACTTGCAAATCATGGCATAGTGGGCTCGCATAAACATGCATAACTCATTTAACTTGCAAATCATGGCATGGTAAACTTGCATAAACATGCATAATTCAATAAACTTGCAAAACATGGCATAGTGAACATGCATAACTCAATGGACTTGCAAAACATGGCATAGTGAGTTCGCATAAGCATGCATAATCAAATATACTCACATAAATCTCAACTTTCACCACATATTAACTTTAGAGTTTGTAAAGTGAAGGTAAGAGGGCTTACAATGCTTGTGTGGACTCAAATGAGTATAGCAAATGTAAGAAACCTCTTATGCAACTAATTAAAACCCCCAAATGCAAGCAAACTTGATCAAGACTCCTCCTTTATGATGCCAATAGAAAAACAAGCCTTTAATGCAAGCTAAGGAGGATCATACAAGCCTAAATATGCTTGTATGCATGGAAAATCACTTAGGAATCAATTTAGGAATTGTATGAAGAGAGTGGAGGCCATGAGAGTTTTGATTTTGCCATAGTTTAGTTACTAGGATGAATAATGAATGATTTAGTGTAGGTTAGGGTCTTATTTATAGATTAGGCTAGTGATTTAGACCATAGGATTAACCCTAGATTCAATTAGGTCCATAAGATCCCGGAACTCTCTAGAAACAAGCCACAAGACCCAACCCTAATCAGAAATGGTGCATCAGGCTAAACAGCCGGGCACCCCCTGTCGACAGGGCTGTCGACAGGGCAGTCGACATGCCAAGACCCCTGTCGACAGGCCTGTCGACATGGGGCCCTGGGCGGGAATTTTTCCCGCCTTCCCAGCTTGCCCTAACCCATGTTTTAAATTTAAAGTTTAAATCTGTTTTTACTTAGGAATTTTCTGCAAACTTCAATGGGCCTTAACTGGGTCATACGGACTCCGATTTTCGAAAACTCGGACTCTATTTCGCGTATTTTTCCGAGACGAACGCAATGGCATAGCCCGTTTCCCTTGATTCACATTTTATAATTAAATTCTGCCTCAATTTATGTTATAACAGATTATTGAAAATACGGGTTGTTACATTCTCCCCTCCTTAAAGGATTTCGTCCCCGAAATCTTCAAGTTAGGAAGAACGTATCCTACCATCCAATCATCCATCTACTCAAAGCATCATCCACGAGCAATCATTGTCCTTACAAGATTCTAAATGCTGGATGAACATATGCAGAGGTGTGTGTATATGTACTTATCTAATGCAAATATCATCAATGCAAATTATGTTAGTGAAATGAATCCATATGTACGCAATTCCTAACATAATGTATATCATCTATATGTGTGCACATAACATACACCCATATGCAACATCCATGTGATAACACAAAATTTTCATCCATGAATAAGCATAAACACTCATGCACATGCAATATGAGGAGTGCGCGAGCCGATCTAGTGCCTAATCGTGTATAATGCATCCACGAGCAACCACTTGCAACCACTTGCAACCATCAGACATAACATGCTTCAAACACATGTTTCAACCAAAGGGTTTCTACCTAAGGTTCTCATGACCGGATAAACACGATAAACTAGATAATCATGGACAGAGGAATATGCTTAGAAGGTAAGCAAGATAAACTCCTTTTTGGATTACAAGAAATCCATTCAAGCTCTGACATATAGTACCAACCGATGAATCATAACCCGCTTATGGAGTTTACAACAGAAATAAGATCGAGAATGGGACCGAGAGGATATATACAAAAGATAACTTGCAATCAAGCTCCACAGGAAAACATGGATCGAGGATGCACTCTTAAAAAGAGATATGATGCGCGTGTCTACTCTTCTTAGTCTTGAGCTTAACTCCACTGTGCTTTGACCTTCTTTTACTTCATGATTTCCTGGCTTCCTAACTCCTATTTCCCAAACTCGAGTTGGAACTCGTCGCCTCTCGTCTTTCTTTTCCACTTATTCTCCTTTCTGTATACTTGGCTTAAACATAACTGTAACCTCATGATCTCATGCAAGCTCTCCAAAATTCACTAGTGAATCCTGGATCTCGTCTACTTACTATAAAGTATTGCAGCAGAACTTTTCTGGAAAATACCAATCCACGTTGCCAATTGCCCTATAAACGTGATTTCCTATAACTCAGGCTTAGTCAAAATGAACCATCCGCTTATAGGCCATACCTAGATTCAGTTGCCTACCCATGGCCTCCTGTAGGCTATTTCAAAACTGGCCAACCTCTTGAGGGTAAACCGTTGCTAATCATGATGCAGTCCTCTCGCTCTTCACCGGACTGAAATGAGCACTCTTCGTGAGTCTACCTTTTATGACCCACATACCCGTATTCCCTTCCTTTGATCTAGGTAGTCCATCCACGTAATCTATCGAGATGTTTTCACACTTCCCTTGCGGAACCTCCAATAGAGGTAATGGCCCACTGGGCTTCTATGACTCGGCCTTAACCTGGTGGCACAACATGCGTCCTGAGACTAACTCGGCCACCTCCTCGAGTGATGCGCATCTTCAAGAACCTTCTTTACTAAGTCTTTCACTCGAGTAACACATAATCTCTCATCGCGCCTTAGTCATCCCTTGTCATCTATAATATATCTAGCGAGGTGACTTAACATCTCGCCTCGAATCGACTGGTCCATGTTCTTGACCAACCGCGGGTCTTCTTCCTGTGAAACCCCCTTCTTGATCCAGAAGAGTAAGTCTAAGCTCAGGGAATGCTAACTAACTAGCCAAACGGAGGAAGCTTCTTACTTCAATTGCCCTCCTCAGAGTTTTCCGGTCTTAAACCTCAACCACTTTAGCGGAATCCACCGCTAAGCCTTACTTAGGAACTATGTCCCCAAGAAATCCAATTTCTTTCCTCCAAAGTGACATTTTGAGAACTTGACCTTCAACTGGTGGTTCTAAGCGTATCCATCTCCTCCTTGAGATGCCTAGCATGCTCTTCCTCGTTCTTTTGAGGAGATCAAAATATCGTCTACGACGACCATGACAAACTTGTTCAAGGACTCCCTAAACACCCTACCCATCAAATTCACGTAATATGCGGGTGTATTAGTCAAACCAAATAACATGACTAGCCATTCTAAAATCCATTTAGAGTCCTAAACTCAGTCTTGTCAATCCCATCCTCAGCCACCCTAAGCTGATGGAATCCGGTAGCTAGATCAAAAGAAAACAGATGCTCCTACAAGCTGATCAAACAAATCATCGATCCTTGGTGACGGTTGTTTATTCTTCTCACGATAGTCAACACATAAGCGAAGCAAACTGTCCACATCAGTAACGAATACTACGGGAGCACCCTACTCGAAAATGCTTCGTCTCAGGAAGTTCTTCTCAAGCAACTCCTTGACTTGCTTTCTTAACTCTCATCTCGTGAGGTCACGTGCCTAACCGGCCACGAAACTGGCTTGGTATTACCAACCAGATAACGCGGAAATCTATCCCACGTCTAGGGGTAACCCCTTTACTTTCCTCCCAAGATATCAGGATATTCTCGGACCACCCTCACCGATTTCGAACTATCGATAGACGAGTTGAGGGATTCAAGATAACATAACATGACGGGACCCCTAGGGTTGCTAGAAATTTCTAAGGGTACTGCTGAGGCGAGTCATGAGCCTCACAACCCCCTATACAAAAACCCAGAATGGCTCCAAAACAGGACAACCATTCCATGCCCAAAACCAACCCATATCCCCCGAAACCGAGAATATATACATCCCACGAGAATTCTGTACTCAAGATAGAAATTTTCAAATCCACTCAGACCACAGACAGGCGGGCAGAGCCCCCAATTGGATTTGAAACACATACGGGATCCTCAACTAGGCTAGTACTTAGGTGCAAACTTTCAACTAGATCAGATGAAATAAAACTATGCGATGTGCCAGAATCAAACAAAGTACGAACAGGGAAAATCAGAAAATGTAAACCAGATTTTCAACAGAAATGCCACCTCTATCATGAGCTGGAAGAACGGTGTTGAGGGGATGAACTCGCCCTCCAGATAGTCCTGCACACTGAGTCTGACCTTGCCCTTGTTTCCTCGGGCAATCCTTGTTGAGATGTCCAGACTCACCACAATGAAAGCATTCGCCCCGCTTTCTCTTCTTCTTCCTACATTCCCTGGCTATATGTCCAACTTTACCACAGAAGTTGCACTTCCCATTCGCTCTTGTCTTGTCCTTGCGGTTGTTGTTATTCTTGCCTCATTTCCCGGAATTTACTCTCTTGCCTTGAGACTCATTCGCCTTGACCTCTTTCTTGTCATTGTTATCTTCTTCTTGAAGTAGGGCCAAATTCACCAAATTCTCGAAAGTCGCCCCCAAGGGTATATGAGACATGGCCAAACCATGTAATGGCTCGTTTAATCCTAGAGCAAAGTGTAGGGCCTTCTTCTGAGCCGTATTAACCAAGTCTAAATCGACCCGAGCCAATTGATCAAACTTATCTATGTATTCCCTAATAGTCATGTCCCCTTGCTTCAGTGATAAGAACCTCAGTCCAAACCTTCCTCTAAAGTCATCCCAAGTCTCAATTGGCCTAGTAGCGGTGGTGACTACCCACCAACGTGCAGCATCTTCCTTTAGCAACCATACCGCCAATAGAACCTTCCTACGGTCACCTATATCAAAGGTGGCTAAAAGATCTTCGGTCTCTTTCAACCAATTCCTTGCCTCTACAAAAGTCTCGGTTCCAAAGAAATTCTTGCATCCCATCGCCTTAAAATCTTGGCAAATCTCTGCGAAGTCAGTTTGAGGATGCTGAGGGGAAGGAGGAAGAGGAACATCAACTACCGGAGGAGGAGTAATATCTACGGGGCCGGCTTCGGTCGCCCTAGCCTCCAAAAGTCTCCTATACCAAACAGGTACGTGTACTCCCTCCGGAATGGCAAAGTTGTCGGCCATACTGGAAACGAAGAAAAAGATAGATTCATAATGGAGAAAAACGAAGGAACTTTGCTAATGGCTTTTTGGGGAATAGCCTTTAAAATAAACTAGACTTTTCTTTGGAAAATACTTAATACTTGGTTTTGAAAATAGTTTTTCTTTTCAAAAGTTTTAAAAACCTTTTTATCCCTTCTCGTAAACCATATGCTCTGATACCAAATGTAACACCCCACCTCCTCTAGGGTCACTCGCAAAGGAATGCACTAGCTTTGGAGGGGCATTATTGGTAAACATGCATAATGATATAGCAAGGCAGGACATGACTTATATATATATGTAAATAAACAGAGTGAGTAAATAAAACAGCGGAAGATTTATGAACCATTTCAAAACACAAGTCTGGTACATCAAAATGTCAATTTTCCAAAATTACAAGTCTAGATAAATACATCATCTGATAAACTGAAAATACATAAGTACTATCCCCAAATAAGAGTGATAAACCATAGCGGCTCAAGTCCAAAGCATACTTGAGCTATCCAAGGAAGCAGCTAAAATCCAAGCTAGGCTCTAGTATTCCCTCCCTGAGGACCTGGGGGGGGGGGGAACGGAAGAAAAGAGGCGAAACAAAACGGGTCAGTCAAAAAGACTGAGTAAGCCCTGGTACGATCAGTCTATAAACTAATAAAGTTAACATCATGATGCAAACTGAGATGATCATAGATAACAACATACTGGCATGATAAAGTAACTACAAGATAGATAGAGGCGTCATTGCATAAACAAGGTTAAGTTTTTGCACCACGGTGTACTAGCAAACCAACATAACAGGTATTGATCCCTCAGCCCAAACTTTGGCCCAATAACATGAAGTGACCTTAATATAAGGTCCAGCCCACGGTCTAGTCGATCGGCTCCCTATAAACCTAACACGTCAAGTGTTGGTGCCCATACGACCCACATATGGATGTAGTCTGACTGTGCTGGGTCCACCTTCGGGTGTATCAAGCCCTCGGGTGCCAACCCCGGACACTTAAGCAATAATGCACAACCCAGACCTACTGGTACCCGTGCCTCGAGTTTGTCCAACATCGGACTACGTGCACGTCCGTAGCCCGCCGGACCCGCACCGCTGTACCACTCAGCCGTCGCTTTGGTCGTTTATATCCGCCCAGTAATCGTGCCCCGCCCTAGCCTAGTCTCTAGGGTTGTGATGATACCAGACTGGGATTACTGCCGGAACAGACCCGCTGCTAGGGTTTCCTAGGAGGGGTAAGTGCGATTTAACCCTTCACTAATCATGGATTAAATTGGTTAAGTGTAACTTAACCCCATTCTAATCCCTCGAACTCCCAAATGGATTAAACTAGTTAAGTGTAATCCACAGTTCACACTCAACCCCATTCTAATCCCTCGAACTCCCAAATTGGTTAAGTATTAGTGGACCCTGACTTAACCCTAATCATGAGGCATTAATTAATTTAATGCACCTTAACCTCTCACATTAGACCTTGTTACGGTTTCTAGTTAAGCCGGGCGGGTCCGGGTAGCTTTACACCACAACTTGGTCTAACCTCGGGTCTTGGCACCACATGACCAACTTCTCACATTGGGTCTTATTGTTTGTAGCCACTAGTTAAGCCGGTCGGTTCCGGGTAGAATTACGCTACAAACTCAACCCAACCTCGAGTTGGCCACACTTATGTTTTCTAAGTGTCATGTCCACTTCTTTTCAAAACATAATCACAAGTCAAACAATTACTTGGGTAGACCTAACTTAATAGGTAAATTCCCAAGGGGTAGACCTAACTTAATAGGTAAATTCCCAATCTTATATTTTCATGTATTTTTAAGTTTACCCAAAACCCCCAACGTCATTCTATCGCTTACATATTCGTAATAACGCATAAAGGATAGGAAGAGGGAACTTGGCACAACATACATGATAAACTTGCACAACAACCATGCATAACATGTTAGACTTGTACAACTTAGCATAGTGAAATTGCATATTACCATAAACATGCATAACATGTTAAACTTGCATAACTTAGCATGGTGAACTTGCATATTACCATAAACATGCATAACTTGTCAAACATGCACAACTTGTCATTTTAAACTTGCATAAGCATGCACAACTTGTCAAACATGCACAACTTGTCATTTTAAACTTGCATAAGCATGCACAACTTGTCAAACATGCACAACTTGTCATTTTAAACTTGCATAAGCATGCACAACTTGTCAAACATGCACAACTTGTCATTTTAAACTTGCATAAGCATGCATAACTTATTAAACACGCATAACATGGCATAATGAACTTGCATAAACATGCATAACTTATTTAACTTGCAAATCATGGCGTAGTGGACTCGCATATACATGCATAACTCATTTAACTTGCAAATCATGGCATAGTGGGCTCGCATAAACATGCATAACTCATTTAACTTGCAAATCATGGCATGGTAAACTTGCATAAACATGCATAATTCAATAAACTTGCAAAACATGGCATAGTGAACATGCATAACTCAATGGACTTGCAAAACATGGCATAGTGAGTTCGCATAAGCATGCATAATCAAATATACTCACATAAATCTCAACTTTCACCACATATTAACTTTAGAGTTTGTAAAGTGAAGGTAAGAGGGCTTACAATGCTTGTGCGGACTCAAATGAGTATAGCAAATGTAAGAAACCTCTTATGCAACTAATTAAAACCCCCAAATGCAAGCAAACTTGATCAAGACTCCTCCTTTATGATGCCAATAGAAAAACAAGCCTTTAATGCAAGCTAAGGAGGATCATACAAGCCTAAATATGCTTGTATGCATGGAAAATCACTTAGGAATCAATTTAGGAATTGTATGAAGAGAGTGGAGGCCATGAGAGTTTTGATTTTGCCATAGTTTAGTTACTAGGATGAATAATGAATGATTTAGGGTAGGTTAGGGTCTTATTTATAGATTAGGCTAGTGATTTAGACCATAGGATTAACCCTAGATTCAATTAGGTCCATCAGATCCCGGAACTCTCTAGAAACAAGCCACAAGACCCAACCCTAATCAGAAATGGTGCATCAGGCTAAACAGCCGGGCACCCCCTGTCGACAGGGCTGTCGACAGGGCAGCCGACATGCCAAGACCTCTGTCGACAGGCCTGTCGACATGGGGCCCTGGGCGGGAATTTTTCCCGCCTTCCCAGTTTGCCCTAACCCATGTTTTAAATTTAAAGTTTAAATCTGTTTTTACTTAGGAATTTTCTGCAAACTTCAATGGGCCTTAACTGGGTCATACGGACTCCGATTTTCGAAAACTCGGACTCTATTTCGCGTATTTTTCCGAGACGAACGCAATGGCATAGCCCGTTTCCCTTGATTCACATTTTATAATTAAATTCTGCCTCAATTTATGTTATAACAGATTATTGAAAATACGGGTTGTTACATTACCGATTCGAGACACTCTAGCAAATGTCTCAGGATCACACCTACGGGCAACCCTTGGATCGTGCAGGGCCAATCCACAAATACTTTAGTGGATTGGCAATTCCTGAACACACGTTTTCCGGTCCTATTGGACCTATCAATTGGCCACTATCGACCAATATATCTAAGGCCTCGTAATCCATCATCCACATAAGTAAGAATGTCTGGGTTCCATACCATGATACCACATCTAGCTAGAAAGAAACGTGTGCACTCCCTGCGTTCCCTTATCCCGTTTTTGACTCATACTGGGGTGTGAGGTTCGCAAAGTAATGCTATACACAAAGCTATGCCTAAATAGGTCGTGCTTTGATCATCAACCACAAGGCTTTGCTTTTCAACAAAAGCCTTGATCATTTGCATCTTGGCATGCCACGTTGACAATCCATGCCATGCGACCGATAACTATCAATATATAACCTCTGAGCTCGTACGTCTCAGAGAAGAGTGTTAAGTAAGAGAACAAATTTTCCTCCACCAAACAGATATATATTGAATAGGAATCAATTTAAATGGAATGAAATCCAATGTCAGACACACATCCATTTACAATTCCGTTCTGGATCTGAACGAAACCAGAGACACCTTATTCCTCGTCCTGTATGTCCAATACGGTAGAGAGGTGCTCGCTTATATGGACAATCAACAAGTACATCCGTCCAACTACCACTGTAACCCTTTCCTGGTAGCAAAACAGTCCAGGGGATCAGTAGTCATCCATTCGACGTGAAGATCGCCGGTCTTCAATCACCGTCTTCAATGTCTTCGACTTTAAATCGTCGTATATTTATTTGAAATGAGATTGAACTCGGTCTTTTCAAATAATTCTCTAATATATATAATTTAAAAATCACTTCATATCTTTAATATTATTTTATAACGATTTATTGCTATTTTTATTTATATAAAAATAGTCCAATTTAATTTAACGACGCTTCGGGTTAATGGGCGGCCCTGACGCTATTTTTACCCAAATTTATTTACACATTTCTCGAAATCTAACCGTTGGATTTTAACAAATTTTATATCATTGGAAAGATCTTCCCAAGGCGGTCCTATTGGTTTTAGTTTTGGGAAAATCCGACGGTCGGATCTTTCTGTATAATCGTTTAAAGTTACGATTCCGAAACGCGAACTACCGCGCACGATTCGTTTAATTTTATTATATATATATATATATAATTATATATATATATAAATCATTCGACGATTCCACTAATGTGTTTAACATGCCAAATAAAAGGATGTTTTTATTTTGCACAACCATTTAAATGTTTCTAATGATATATAAAGAGAGATATTGTATTTGCAAACAAATTCCTATATTTTCTTATAGCAAATAAAAAGAGATTTTTGTTTGCATACATTTCCAATGTATTCTAATGTCAAATAAAAAGACATTTTATTTGCCTAACGTTTCTACACGTTTTTCTAATGTCAAATAAAAATGTAATTTATTTACATTAAAATGTCGCTAATGAAAAATAAAAAGATCATTTTTATTTTCATTATTTGTATGCAATTTCTATTTTTAACTTTAACAAATAAAATGAAATATTTTATTTGTATATAATTTCAGTGTATAACATGACACATAAAAATGTTTATTTAATTTGTATACAAATTCTAATGTATAACATAACATGACACATATATAAATGTTTAATTTAATTTGTACACAAATCCTAATGTATAACATAAAAATGTTTATTTCTATTTTGTATACAATTCGAATGTATACAATGGCGATAAAAATGTCTCTTTTAATTTTGTATACAATCCTAATGTATAACATGTAAAAAAATGTCTCTTTTAATTTTGTATACAATCTATTTTTAACATAGCCAATGAAAGTGATATTTTAATGTTGTATACAAATCCCTACCTTAACATGCAACATAAAATGATATTTTTGTTTGTATACAAATTCTTACATTAATATGACAAATAAAACGATTACTTTTATTTGTTGACATCTATTTTGTTGACAATTCTAATTCAACAAAACAAACAAAAATAATAATTTTATTTTGTTGACAATTCTATTTCAACAAAATGAATAAAAATGATTCATTTTTTGTTGTTGACAATTTTATTTCAACAAAATGATAAAAAAGGATAACTTTGTTTTCACAATTCTATTCCAATAAAGTGACATTTTTGTTTCATACATATCTACTTTAACAAAAATGAAAATTTTTGTTTTAACTATTTTATTTCAACAAAAATGTTATTTTTGTTCAGACAATTTTATTTCAACAAAAATGTTATTTTTGTTTAGACAATTTTATTTCAACAAAACAAATAAAAATGATAATTTTATTTTGTTGACAATTTTATTTCAACAAAACAAATAAAAATGATTCTTTAATTTTGTTGACAATTCTATTTCAACAAAACAAATAAAAATGATTCTTTAATTTTGTTGACAATTCTATTTCAACAAAACTTATAAAAATGATATTTCTATTTTGTTGACAACTCTATTTCAACAAACAAATAAAAATGATTCTATAATTTTGTTGATAATTCTATTTCAACAAAACATATAAAAATGATATTTCTATTTTGTTGACAATTCTAATTCAATAAAAATGACATTTTTATTTTGTTGATTCCAATTCAACAAAAATGACAATTTATATTTTGTTGATTCAAATTCAACAAAAATGACAATTTATATTTTGTTGATTGTAATTCAACAAAAATGACAATTTATATTTTGTTGAATACAAAAATGACAATTTACATTTTGTTGACTCTAATTCAACAAAAATGACAATTTATATTTTGTTGATTCTAATTCAACAAAAATGACAGTTTATATTTTGTTAAATACAAAAATGACAATTTATATTTTGTTGATTCTAATTCAACAAAAATGACAATTTATATTTTGTTGAATACAAAAATGATAATTTATATTTTGCTGATTCCAATTCAACAAAAATGACAATTTATATTTTGTTGAATACAAAAACGACAATTTATATTTTGTTGATTCTAACTCAACAAAATGACAATTTATATTTTGTTGATTCTAATTCAACAAAAATGACAATTTATATTTTGTTGAATACAAAAATGACAATTTATAATTTGTTGATTCTAATTCAACAAAAATGACAATTTATATTTTGTTGAAAACAAAAATGACAATTTATATTTTGTTGATTCTAATTCAACAAAAATGACAATTTATATTTTGTTGATTCTAATTCAACAAAAATGACAATTTATATTTTTTTAATTCTAATTCAACAAAAATGACAATTTATATTTTGTTAATTCTAATACAGTGAAAATGACAATCTTATTTTGACACAAATCTATTCAATAAAAATGATATTCTTGTTTTGACACACAACAAAAATGTTAATTTCTGTTTTGACAATTTATTTCAACAAAAATGTTAACTTTTGTTTTGACAATTTTATTTCAACAAAAATGTTAATTTTTGTTTTAACTATTTTATTTCAACACAATAATCCATCAAATCAACAAATCAACATAACGGCATTAATCAAGCTAATCAAATCACGTATAACAACAAACTGAAATTAACATCGTATTTGTAGAGATTTCTAAACATGATAATAATTAATTATTTAAAAAGAAATTTCACACATAAGCTAAAAATAATATTTTTAGCGAACAAATATTTGTGATGATTAAATACTGATAAAATCACGGCAATTAAAATAAGTAACTGTACAAGAGAATCTAGTGAGAGAGCTCTCACCTTGATCGGATTGAAAATCGCTATTAGAAAAATTGTTTTAATATAATTAAACTGGCGTTTAATTATATCAAAAACCCCAGCTGCATCCATTCTTGTCCAAATATGTTCCACTGCGAAGCTCTCCTTTCTGCGATCCCAACGCAATTTGAATCACTCAATTTCGTTCATGTTTGAAAAAGTTACGCCCCGTTAAACATTTGATTACGATTTAAATAATTAAAACATAATTAATTTAATTAATTATTCTCCTTAATCAACCTTCTTCCCGATCCATTCTTTTGTAGAACATGAACCATCTTCATTGCCAACATCAACCTGCGCACCGCACGTCAGACAGCCAGCCGATCATCCAAGGTCACCACGACGACGACACCACCATGCTCCATCGCCACTCCCCAAGCAGGGCCGACTCTAACGCCTATAGTGCTAATCCAACCCGAACCATGTGCTTTTGTGCTTTAAATTCAATCGATTCTCTGAACTATTTTCGACCTTAGCCGTTGATTATTTAGATCACAATCTTCTCTTCAGTTTTTCTTTTGAACATTTCGAATTTTTATTGCTAGATGGGAAGATCTAAAGGGATCAAAGCCGACGGTTTCTGGAAATTGAAGATCGCTGGCGGTGGCTAGGTTAAAATGAAATTAGGGTTTTGGGGTTTTGATTAGTGTATACTTATAATAAAATATTATTAATTTTCTAGTTCGCAAAAAAACCCATTAATTTCTAATAGCTCCAAATTCAACACAACTAATGTTGCCCCTAGCCAAATACCCCCATTCCGAACACAATGGAATACGTATCGTGAGCCCATTTAATCGTCTCAGCCCACTTTTCTCTAAATTAAAATATAAATCATTTGATTATTAAATTTGATCGTACATTTAAATTTACCGGGGCCACATACTCCAGAAATTCCCGAATAATAAATCTAGCTATGTTTTGACGATACGGTCCTAAAAAAATTAATTTCGTCAAATTTGGAGACCGTTTGAAAAATGGTCATTTTCTGGTCGATCCAATTTAAATTACCAAACACATTTAAGTTTACTGCGCTCACATATTAATTTCAAAAATAATGAAATTTGGAATCTAGCAATAATTTGACATTCCGGATCCAACAAAAGTGGTTTCCTCGAAAACGGAGGTCGTCTGAAAAATGGTTATTTATTATATTAAAAAATATATATATATTTCGTAGCGACTATTCGGAATTTTTAACTGGGCATAACTTTTTATTCCCACTATGAAATTTCAATTTTTCAGATTTGTTGGAAAGATATTTTTAAATAGATTTAAATATTTCTGATTTCACCAAAATCCGATTTATTTTGAATCCTATACATTCAGTCAAAGTTCAAAATCAAAATTTCAAACTACTGCGCTATTTCTAACTCCTTCTATAATTAAAATAAATATATTCGTTCTAACTTCAATTAAAATAAATTTTTAGTCATTATTATTTAAAATAAATTATTTTAAATATTAAAAATCCATTAAAATTCCTAAAACAAAAATTTTAAATTGGTTCTAAAATTCCGGGTTATTACAATCTCCCCCATTTAAAATCTTTTCGTCCTAGAAAAGGAACGGAGCTGAAAATTGTTTAATTAGCCAACTCAACATTCATTATTATTTATTGGTTTCAATAATTTTATTAGTTGAACTAATAATTGCACAACACAATCATCAATCAATTAGTTGATTAGCTTTTTAAATATATATAACCTTTATATATTTAAAAATCATATTTTCTAAGATCGGATTATATATACAATCACAAATACGTTAATTATGAACTTATCACTCTCAACTCATTCTAGGGCATTTCTAACCCCATGTCTAATGAATTTCTCATTCTAGGATATTACTGATCCTATCTCTAATGAGTATTCTTTTATAGGACATTACTAATCCTACCTCTGATGAGTCTTTGCTCAGTTCTAACGAGTTGTACCCCAAAGATTTGAGTTAACCAAAGCTCTGATACCAGCTGTAACAACACGGATTTCGCCCGGACCTAATCGATCGATAAATCGACCAAGACCGTTCGAATCCCGCATATGCTAACTTTGGGCATACGACACATCAGAACAAATAACATAAGACTTTTATAAACATCATAATAATGTTACATCAGAGTACAGAATATATCAGAGTATATCGAAATATAATACAACGGAAGATTAATTTACAATAGATTTAATACAATGCAGCGGAACTAATAAACTAACATAGCAGAAGACTATCATTGCCCTGGGTACAGCTTTAAGCTTCGATCCAGAATCATGCTCAATATATTTGCAAAATAAGCTACTCGACTGCCCGTGTGGAAAATATAGGCACCCGAGTTTGCAAGTGAAACAAACTATGTGTTATTCATGGGACTGGTATGAGAAATCTAATTTAACTTATCTAATAATAAGGCTAATCACAAGACCGCGCCGCTAATGTGGAACGGGTTTACTCCATTGGATTGCCCGTGCATAAATTAAATAAATCTTTTAAAACAAGCCAATGCTTTTTAGAAAATGAAATCATTGTAAGACTCAAGTCTCATCACATAATGCAACGCAAACCGGAGGATAGAGTTTTACCTTATAGTGATCAAACATGCTTGATACGTATAAAACAATATTTAATATTGTTATTAGTGTCTAATCAGTTTTAAAATACTTTCAAAGTAAATATATCAATCCTAGACGGCATAGTACCCCATCCTACTATGTTGCCATATATAGTTATACAATCAAATTCGTAATGTCGTATTGGAAACTGGGTTTCCATCATGAGTCAAGGCTAGGGACAATCTCCTTACCGATTTGAGACACTCTAGCAAATGTCTCAGGATCACACCTACGGGCAACCCTTGGATCCTGCAAGGCCAGTCCACAAATACTTTAATGGATTGGCAATTCCTGAACACACGTTTCCCGGTCCTATTGGACCTATCAATTGGCCACTATCGACCAATATATCCGAGGCCTTGTAATCCATCATCCACATAAGTAAAAATGGCTGGGCTCCATACCATGACACCACTTCTAGCTAGAAAGAAACGTGTGCACTCCCTGCGTTCCCTTATCCCGTTCTTGACTCATACCGGGGTGTGAGGCTCGCGAAGTAACGTTATACACAAAGCTATGCCTAAATAGGCTGTGCTTTGATCATCAACCATAAGGCTCTACTTTTCAACAAAAGCCTTGATCATTTGCATCTTGGCATGCCACATTGACAATCCACGCCATGCGACCGATAACTACCAATATATAACCTCTAAGCTCGTACGTCTCAGAGAAGGGTGTTAAGTAAGAGAATAAATTCTCTGCCAACAAACAGATATATATTGAATAGGAACCAATTTACATGGAATGTGATCCAATGTCAGACACACATCCATTTATAAGTCCGTTCTGGGTTTGAACGAAACCGGATACACCTTATTCCTCATCCCATATGTCCAATACGACAGAGAGGTGCTCGCTTATCCGAACAATCTACAAGTACGTCCGAACAACTACCACTGTAACCCTTTCGTGGGAGCAAATCAGTCCAAGGGATCAGTAGTCATCCATTCGATGTGAAGATCGCCGGTCTTCAATCACCGTCTGCAATGTCTTCGACTTTAAATCGTCATATAATTATTTGAAATGAGATTAAACTCAGTCTTTTCAAATAATTCTTGTGACGAGAAGGAATTTCGCTCGGTCCGAACCAGTCGCTAAACCGACCCAGACCGTTCGAAACGCCCTATCGTTGAGAACACGACAAAATAGAACGCATATAAAAGAACATTTCATTGTATATTACAACAATGCATCAGATTACAAGAATATACAGAGTATGAATAAAAATTACACAGAAATATCAGAGATTTAAATTACATTTAAATACATAGCAGCGGAAAAATAATACAATACACAACTAGAAGGGATATACGGATACAAAGCTTTCCGGATATCGTTCCAGCTGTAAACCAGGATCCTGTGAATATAAATCTGCAAAACCAAAACTACTAGCTGCCCGTGTCAAAATAAGGGCACCCAGAGTTTAGGTTAAAACAATAAACTCCAGGTCAGTCATGGGACTGGTGTGAGAACTAAAACAGTTAATCTTTATTTTAAAGTTAGGTAAATCAAGGGACCACGCCGTATAACACGGAACGGGTTTCCTCCCAAGAATACCAGTGCATAAAACAAACAGTGCAATGCTAAATAAAGAAAAATGAAGCTGTTATAAGACCCAGGTCCCATCACACAATGCAACGCAGCCGAGGATAGGGTTTTCCCTTATAACAGCCAAAGAATGCTTGATACGTTTAAACCAAATCATTTGATACTACTATAAGTGCATAGTGTATAAAACAACTTCAAATCATAAGTATCAATCATAGGCGGCATGAGCGTCCCATGCCACTATGTCGCCATATATAGGTTTACAAATAAAACCGCAAATGTCACGTATTTGGAAATTGGATTTCCGTCTATGAACCGAGGCAAAAGATAGTCCTCAACCGATTCGTGACTCTCTAGCCCGAGCCACAGGATCAGAACGCATCAACCCTTTAGATCGTCAGGGCCGGTCCACCGATGTGGATTATTATGCCTGAACACTACGTTTCCCCGCCCTTTGGGGCGTAAATGAGCCAACTAAATGACTCCATCGGTTCGAGAACGACCGATCAATCCGAGGCGCCTCGCAACAGCAACAACCACATACGTCAAACTCGTCAGGGCGTGTAAAACCACTGACGCCACTTCTAGCTAGAAAGAAACGCAAGTCCTCCCTGATGTCCTCTCCCGTTTTTGGTTCACAACCGGGGTGCGAGGCTCGCGAATTCACGTTACACAAAGCTGTGCCACACAGGCTGTGCTTTGATCATCACCACAAGACTTTGCTTTTCAACAGAAGCCTCGATCAATTGCCACTTAGGCATGCCACACAGGCAATTCACTCCATGCGTTTGATATCCATCAATATGTAACCCCTGAGCTCGTACGTCTCAGAGAAGGGCGTTAAGCAAGAGAATAAATTCTCCGCCGCCAAACAGATATATATTTAATAGAAATCAATCACACAGACTAAAATCCAATGTCAGACACACAGTCCATTTACAAGTCCGTTCTGGGGCTGAACGAAACCGGAGGCACCTAGTACCCCGCATATCCATCGATCTCCAAGCACGTCTGGACGATCACTAACTGTTTCCATCTTCTTGGGTGTACAGCCCAATCAAGATCATCAGTAATCACCCAAACGACGTGAAGACTTCCGGTCTTCGACCACCGTCTTCATCTTCGACACCACGTCGAATCAGTTATTCAGAATGGGATAAACCCGGTCTTTCTGAATAACTCGCGTATATATTATAAAAGTGTTACACAAACACAACATACGCCTCATTCCAATTCAGAATATTCTTTTATTCAAATATTCATATACTTTGGGAAAAGTTCCCATTAATTTTATCCAAGATAAATTCTTTAAATTTATTCTTTAATCTCCTTTGAATATCAATTCAAACTAGTCGGGATTAGCGAACCACACCGAAGTAATCATTTATTTTATTTCCCAATCCCAACCTATTCATCCCATGAAGTAAAACGGGTAATACTTCATATCTAACACCACAGTGTTATCGGTAAATTCAATTACCATTTCACGTTCAAATCTGATTAAAGATTTAACCATCGCCTGGAGCAAAACTGGTGATACTCCATTTTCGATCATTTCAATCTAATTAAAGATTCATTAAAGCCCCCACTTAGTTTTAATCTTTAACTGGGTTAAAGAATCAGTGCCATTTAAAACACGGTTCACGATAAACCCAAAATCACATTCCATTAATTATCGGGTTAAAGAACAAGTGTTATTTAAAACACTGTTCACGATAAACCCAAAAATCAATACCAATTCAATTCCAATTAAATATCGTTTAATTGGTACACTTCATTAAATCTAAATAAAAAGATTTAATTTTTTTTCCAACTGGGTTCAAGAACAGTGTTAGTGAAGACACCATTCACGACAAACCCAAATCACATTTGATATTCAATACAAGGCTCTGAATAGAAAATATATCGGCTTATATTCAATATCAAATTCTACGACTAACGAATGTCGTATTGGAAATAACGATATAAATATATATATCTTTCAAATTTCCATAACAACATCTGTATAATCACGAATTCCAACATCGAAATATTCCGAAGACAATTTCGATTCAAATCCACTCCAATGCAATCATTGGAAATTTTGGTTATTTTCAAAACCCTTTTCAAATTCAATTTATTTATTTAAAAATAAATAGAATTATAATTCTAGTTCAAAACTAGTTCATTTCGATAAAAATCTATTTTTATCTTTTCAAATATGGAGTTTTTCATCCCAATTTTTCCCAAATCATTTCTTATGATTTTACACAATTTATTATTATTTTTAATAATTTTATCAAGGCCTGTACAGTCGATTTCCATCAACGGTCATCGAACTGCACTTACAGCGACCTTTTCGAATTTGATTTGGACGTATCTCCAAATCCAACCGTTAGATTTCAAATTTCTAACATTCATTAGAAAGCTCTTTTCGATACGAACCCAACGGTTCCGGTTTTAGGAGAATCCGACGGTCGGATCTCCCGTTATGTCCGTTTGAAATAAATGGTCGAAATTCGCGAACTGCCGCGGCGCGGCGCGTTCTCTTCAGGCCATTATATTATATATATAATATATATTTCATCGATTTCTATTTAAAACGAATTATATAAATAATTTTAAACTCGTTTCAAAAGCAATTTCAACTTTCTTTTCAATTCAAATCAAAATTGAATTCTTCTTTATAAATTCGTTTTAAAATTCATTTCTATTCAATTCAAATTTCAATTCAATTTGAATTCATTTCAATTCACTTTCAATTCAATTTGAATCCGTTTTCAATTCAATTCATTTCGAAATCGTTTTCAATTCAATTCATTTCGAAATCGTTTTCAATTCAATTCATTTCGAAATCGTTTTCAATTCAATTCATTTCGAAATCGTTTTCAATTCAATTCATTTCGAAATCGTTTTCAATTCAATTCATTTTGAAATCGTTTTCAATTCAATTCATTTCGAAATCGTTTTCAATTCAACTCATTTCGAAATCGTTTTCAATTCAATTCATTTCGAAATCATTTTCAATTCAATTCATTTTGAAATCGTTTTCAATTCAATTCATTTCGAAATCGTTTTCAATTCAATTCATTTCGAAATCGTTTTCAATTCAATTCATTTCGAAATCGTTTTCAATTCAATTCATTTCGAAATCGTTTTCAATTCAATTCATTTCGAAATCGTTTTCAATTCAACTCATTTCGAAATCGTTTTCAATTCAATTCATTTCGAAATCGTTTTCAATTCAATTCATTTATTCAATAACATGATATTTTTATTTTTCTAACATATTTTAGAAAATTTCGGTGGCATAACGGCACGATACCAGAAACGGGACGAGGCCTAGCCTTATCCCCGGTCTAGTGAAGGCCCACGCCATTCACACATCAATCAAAATCACCAAACAACCAAATTCAAATCAAATCATATAACTAATCTATGCAACCAAACAAACAAGTCCATGGTCTGTGGACGATTGTGTCGGGTGCTACTAAGCACCGTCTGCATCCTAGTATATATATATAAATAGAAATGAAATTGAAAGGTGAGAAGTTCTCACCTTTAGCTATCCAATACCACGACACTCCTATGGTAGAGATCTTCGTCGTTTTCGCCTTTTTATCGCCTTTGTTGCCCGTAGCCACTACATATATAAAAATCACACATTTTTATATTTTGATGTCTTTAAAATAAAAAATCACATTTTTATTTATTCACCTTCAATTTAAAAATCATATTTTTATCATTGCTTCATACCTTTTGAAAATTGAATTTTTACTTCGTTATACTTTATATATAAAAAAACAAATTTTTATTTCGAAGTTCAATATATAAAAATCATATTTTTCTTTCGAAGTTCAATATATAAAAATCATATTTTCCTACAAATAAAAATCCTATCTTTTCTGTAAATCAACTATATAAAAATACGATCTTCTCACATTTCAAAATACGACCTTTTCACCTTTTAAAGTTCTAATCTTTTTCCATTTAAAATTCAAATCTTTTTCTATTTAAAATCTTAAAATAAAAATCAGTTTTTAAACCTTTTTAAAAATCAGTTTTAAATGCTTTTAAAATCAGAATTGAAAATAAAAATAAAATAAAGTAAAGAAAAAAAAACTTACTGCATCGAAGAAAGGGGGGCATCGACTTCGCCGGAGCTGGCTTCTAGGGGGGGTTCGCCAGAGCGGCGTCTGGGCAGCTGAGGGGCGGTGCGGCTCTGCCTGAGTGGCGGTGGATTGGTGGTGGCGTGATGGGTGAGGGGGGGTCACGGTTCTGCCGATTTGGGGAGGTTTGAATCGGGGAAGAGGGCTGGAGGGAGGAGAGGCGGCGGTGGGGGGGGGGGTTCATCAGAGGTGGCGGGACGATGGCAGGGGCGGTGGCGCGTCGGGTTAGGGCTGAGCTCGATCGCATTTTTTTTTTCTTTTTTCGATTTTCCGATCTGATAAAACAAACGGGGGGGGGGGGGGGGGGGGCAGAGAGGTAATAGGGGGAGGAAAGATAAATTTTATTTCTTTTATTATTTTATGATTTTAATTTCCAAATATTGACTTTTACATACGACCTCTAAACGAGGCCCACTGCCTGTCGCCCATAGCGTTTTACCCCCATTCCGAACAAAATGGGATGTGTACCGCAAGCTGATTCAATTGTTTTAATCAGTTTCCGTTTGAATTTACATTTAAATCACTATATTGAATTTTAAACGTACATTTCAAATTACCGGGGTCGCATACGAACTTTAAAAATTCTAGAAAAATATTCTCTAGCTTCGTATTGACGATACGGTCCTAACAAAACTAGTTTCGTCGAATTCTGAGACCGTTTGAAAAATGGCCAATTTCCAGTCGATTAAAATCAACTGAAACTGGTCAAACGCGTTTTCCTTTGCCATGCTCACATATCCATTCGAAAAATTATGAAATTTGAAACCTAGCAATTATTTAACATCACGGACCCAACAAAACTGGTTTCGTCGAAATCCGAGGTCGTTTGCAAAATGTCCATTTTTAAGGGCCTGAATTCCATAGCGACTATTCAGAATTTTCAACTGGACATATCTTTTGATTCCCGCTACGAAATTTCAATTATTCGGATTCGTTGGAAAGATATTATCAATTAGATCCTATTATTTTTGGTTTCACTAAAATCCGGATTGTTTTGCACCCGGTACATTCAATTGAAGTTTGAAATCGAATTATCGAACTACCGCGCCATTTTCAATTCTATTTATAATTATATATAAATATTTATATTCTAATGACGACGCGTATATAATATATACGTCGAATCATATTCAAAACAAATTTTCTCGTCGATTTTATTTAAAATAATCTATTTTAAATGTTCAAAATTCGCTAAAATTGCCAAAACAAAAATTTTAAACTGGCCCAGATTTTCCGGGTTATTACAATTCTCGAATATATATAATTTAAAAATCACTTCATATCGTTAATATTATTTTATAACGATTTATCGCTATTTTTATCTAAATAAAAATAGTCCAATTTAATTTAATGACGCTTCGGGTCAGTGGGCGGCCCTAGCGCTGTTTTTACCCAAATTCGATTTACACATTTCTCGAAATCTAACCGTTGGATTTTAACAAATTTTTTATCATTGGAAAGATCTTCCCAAAGCGGTCCTAACGGTTTCAATTTTGGGAAAATCTGACGGTCAGGTCTTTCGGTATAATCGTTTAAAGTTAAGATTCCGAAACGCGAATTACCGCGCGCGATTCGTTTAATTTTAGTTTATATTTATATATATATATATAATTATATATAAATATAAATCATTCAGTGATTCCGCTAACGTGTTTAACATGCCAAATAAAAGGATGTTTTTATTTTGCACAGCCATTTAAATGTTTCTAATGATATATAAAAACAGGTATTGTATTTGCAAACAAATTCCTATATTTTCTTATAGCAAATAAAAAGAGATTTTTGTTTGCGTACATTTCCAATGTATTCTAATGTCAAACAAAAAGAGATTTTATTTGCCTAACCTTTCTACATGTTTTTCTAACGTCAAATAAAAATGTAATTTATTTACATTAAAATGTCGCTAACGACAAATAAAAAGATAATTTTTATTTTTATTATTTGTATGCAATTTCTATTTTTAACTTTAACAAATAAAAAGAAATATTTTTATTTGTATATAATTTCAATGTATAACATGACACATAAAAATGTTTATTTAATTTGTATACAAATTCTAATGTACAAAATAACATGACACATATATAACTGCTTATTTTAATTTGTACACAAATCCTAATGTATAACATAAAAATGTTTATTTCTATTTTGTATACAATTCTAATGTATACAATGACGATAAAAATGTCTCTTTTAATTTTGTATACAATCCTAATGTATAACATGTAAAAAAAATGTCTCTTTTGATTTTGTATATAATCTATTTCTAACATAGCCAATGAAAGTGATATTTTAATGTTGTATACAAATCCCAACATTAACATGCAACATAAAATGATATTTTTGTGTGTATACAAATTCTTACATTAATATGACAAATAAAATGGTTACTTTTATTTGTTGACGTCTATTTTGTTGACAATTCTAATTCAACAAAACAAGTAAAAATAATAACTTTATTTTGTTGACAACTCTATTTCAACAAAATGAATAAAAATGATTCTTATCTTTTGTTGACAATTCTATTTCAACAAAATGATAAAAAAAAAAAAGATAACTTTGTTTTCACAATTCTATTCCAATAAAAATGACATTTTTGTTTCATATAATTCTACTTTAACAAAAATGAAGACTTTTGTTTTAACTATTTTATTTCAACAAAAACATTATTTTTGTTCAGATAATTTTATTTCAACAAAAATGTTATTTTTGTTTAGACAATTTTATTTCAACAAAACAAATAAAAATGATATTTCTATTTTGTTGACAATTTTATTTCAACAAAACAAATAAAAATGATTCTTTAATTTTGTTGAAAAATCTATTTCAATAAAACATATAAAAATGATATTTTTATTTTGTTGACAATTCAATTTCAACAAAACAAATAAAAATGATTCTTTAATTTTGTTGACAATTCTCTTTCAATAAAACATATAAAAATGTTATTCTATTTTGTTGACAATTCTAATTCAATAAAAATGATATTTTTATTTTGTTGATTCTAATTCCAATAAAAATGACAATTTATATTTTGTTGATTCCAATTCAACAAAAATGACAATATATATTTTGTTGATTTTAATTCAACAAAAATGACAATTTATATTTTGTTGAATACAAAAATGACAATTTATATTTTATTGATTCTAATACAACAAAAATGACAATTTATATTTTGTTGATTCTAATTCAACAAAAATGACAATTTATATTTTTTTGAATACAAAAATGACAATTTATATTTTGTTGATTCTAATTCAACAAAATGACAATTTATATTTTGTTGAATTCAAAAATGACAATTTATATTTTGTTGAGTACAAAAATGACAATTTATATTTTGTTGATTCTAATTCAACAAAAATGACAATTTATGTTTTGTTGGATACAAAAATGACAATTTATATTTTGTTGATTCTAATTCAACAAAAATGACAATTTATATTTCGTTGAGTACAAAAATGACAATTTATATTTTGTTGATTTTAATTCAACAAAAATGACAATTTATATTTTGTTGATTCTAATTCAACAAAAATGACAATTTATATTTTATTGATTCTAATTCAACAAAAATGACAATTTATATTTTGTTAATTCTAATACAATGAAAATTATAATCTTATTTTGACACAAATCTATTTAACAAAAATGATATTCTTGTTTTAACACTTTATATTTCAACAAAATGTTAATTTTTGTTTTGACAATTTATTTCAACGAAAATGTTAATTTTTGTTTTAACAATTTTATTTCAACAAAAATGTTAATTTTTGTTTTAACTATTTTATTTCAGCACAATAATCCATCAAATCAACATAACGGCATTAATCAACCTAATCAAATCACGTATAACAACAAACTGAAATTAACATCATATTTGTAGAGATTTCTAAACACGATAATAATTAATTTTTTAATTATTTTGAAAGAAATTTCACACATAAGCTAAAAATAATATTTTTAGCGAACAAATATTTGTGATGATTAAATACTGATAAAATCATGGCAGTTAAAATAAATAATTGTACAATAGAATTTAGTGAGAGAGTTCTCACCTTGATCGGATTGAAAATCTCTATTAGAACGATTGTTTTAATATAATTAAACTGGCGTTTAATTATATTAAAAACCCCAGCTGCATCCATTCTTGTCCAAATCCGTTCCACTGCGAAGCTCTCCTTTCTGCGATCCCAACGCAATTTGAATCACTCAATTTCGTTTCTGTTTGAAAAAGTTACGCCCTGTTAATAATTTGATTACGATTTAAATTATTAAAACGTAATTAATTTAATTAACTATTCTCCTTAATCAACCTTCTTCCCGATTTATTCTTCTGTAGAACACGAACTATCTTCGTTGCAAACATCAACCTGCGCACCCCACGTCAAACAGCCAGCCGATCATCCCAGGTCACCATGACGCCACCACCACCATGCTCTATCAACGCCCCCCAAGCAGGGCCCATTTGAATGCCTGTAGTGCTTGGAAATCCAACCCGAACCATGTGCTTTTGCGCTTCAAATTCGATCGGTTCTCTGAACTATTTTCGATCTTAATCGTTGATTAGTTAGATCACAATCTTCTCTTCAGTTTTTCTTTTGAAAATTTCGAATTTTTATTTCTAGATTGGAAGATCTAAAGGGATCAAAGCCGGCAGTTTCTGGCCAATGAAGATCGCTGGCGGCGGCTAGGTTAAAATGAAATTAGGGTTTTGGGGTTTTGATTAGTGTATACTTATAATAAAATATTATTAATTTTCTAGTTCGTAAAAAAACCCATTAATTTCTAATAGCTCCAAATTCAGCCCAATTAATGTTGCCCCTAGCCAAATACCCCCATTCCGGACACAATGGGATACGCTTCGTAATCCCATTTGATCGTCTCAGCCCACTTTTCTCTAAATTAAAATATAAATCATTTAATTATTTAATTTGGTCGTACATTTAAATTTACCAGGGCCACATATGGACTCCAAAAATTCCCAAAAAATAAATCTAGCTATTTTTTGACGATACAGTCCTAACAAAATTAATTTCGTCGAATTTAGAGACCGAATGAAAAATGGTCATTTTCTGGTCGATCTAATTTAAATTTAAATTACCAAAAACATTTAAATTTACTGCACTCGCATATTAATTCCAAAAATTATGAAATTTGCAATCTAGTAATAATTTGACATTCTGGATCCAACAAAAGTGGTTTCGTCGAAAAGGAGGTCGTTTGAAAAATGGTTATTTATTATATTAAAAAATATATATAAATTCCATAACGACTATTCTGAATTTTTAAATGGGCATAACTTTTTATTCCCGCTATGAAATTTCAATTTTTCAAATTCTTTGGGAAGATATTTTTAAACAGATTTAAATATTTATGGTTTCACCAAAATCCGATTTATTTTGAATCCTGTACATTAAGTCAAAGTTCAAAATCAAAATTTTAAACTACTGCGCTATTTCTAACTCCTTTTATAATTAAAATAAATATATTCGTTCTAACTTCGATTAAAATAAATTTTTAATCGTTATTATTTAAAATAAATTATTTTAAATATTAAAAATCCATTAAAATTCCTAAAATAAAAATTTTAAATTGGTTCCAAAATTCCGGGTTGTTACAAATTTTCTCAATTTTAGTTCATTTCTTTAAATATTTAAATCAATTCAAATTTACATTCAGTTGATTTATAATCAAATTCATTTCATATGCATTATTGGTTCAAATTCATTCCTTAAATTTGGAAATTTCAATTCAGAAAACAATTTCATATTTCAAGTTCATCCCTTTTAAGTTTATATTTTAAACCAATTCAAATTCTTCTCTACAAAAAGTTCATATCAATTCCAATTCAATTTCATATCCTATATTAGTTCATTCAATAAGTCAAATATAATTATATAAATTCAAATCTTTAAACCTCGAATTTATATCGCAAACCTTAATGCACCCATCTTTGAGTTTATTATTAAATTTTATAGAATATACATAAAAATAAGCTTTGAAAATGGATATATATATGTTATAAATAGAAAATAGCTTTATGAACATATATAAGTTTAAAATAATTTAGAATAGGTTTTAAAAGAATAATTTATTATAATATTTTAAATTTAAAGTTTAAAATTCATATATGATTAAATTGTATGGTTTAAAATAAATAAATTATAAATAAAATATTAAACAAGCATTTAAATCCATTTTTACTCATAAATCATTTTAAAACATATAATTAAAATTAAAAATTTAAGTTTAAAAATCCTTAAAATATAAATATAAATTAAATATAAAATCTTAAGTTATTATTTTAAAAATAAAATTTCCATATCACTATACTTCGAAAACATGACCAATGGTGTCTGTATATATTTTTCTACCCTATGGTCAAGTGATAAGGATATTTGTCATTTCAATCCGCAATTTAAAATTTTACGGGTATATATCATTTCAACCCGCAATCCTAAATTTAGTAAAAATCATTTAGGCCTATCATTTCAACCCATAACGATTTTTCCCTAATCTAATGTCCGTTCGGGTATGTATTATTTCAACCCTTAGTGATTTTTCTTGAACTAGGGAATCAACTACATAAAAAATCATAGTATAACATCAATCACATCATAAGTCATATATCATTGATGCACCTACGTGTCATATATGATACGTGCATACATATCAAATAAAACAATTTCTACCAGCAATCCTATAAATTTCATAACAGTTCATTTATGCTGAATTTAAAATCATGAAACAATTTAGGTCAAGTGTGAGATAAACTGACCTTTCGTGGCACAGAATGGAGACAACAGATAGATCAGTACAGAATGAAACGACGATATCCAGGCATGACTCAAAATGAATTCAGTCTTGATAACCACTCAAATATATATTTTATTTTATAAGAGGACATAAGGAAATGTCTCAATTGATCGGTACAGCAATTGACTGTTGGAAGGTACAATATTGGGTTTTGGAAAGGTTTCGGAACCCACCACCAAATTCAACTCGACAAAATAAACACATTTCTATTTAAAAAATAATATATGTATTTATATATACACACACATGATAACAGCAATATATATATATATATATATATATAAATCAACGCAACGCTAAACACACACACACATCAACACACACAATAAAATTGTGTATACGTATATATTTAAAATCAATACCCATAGCAAAACTTCAAAATCCAATATATATAATATAAGTTATATAATACATCTAAATTATGGTATACATATATATTCATATAAACACACACATGACAACAAATATATATATATATATATATATATTCAAAACAAGGCATGCACTCACGCACCCAGTACACTACGCCACACACACAAATAGACTCACACATACACCATTCACACGTGAACACACAAAAACAAATATATATATATATATATGTTACTACACACCTTCACACACAAGCACACAGGAGTTCACAGCAGGTTAGGAGCAACAGGGGACGGCTGAAGGAGTTCGGTGCAAATTCAGCTGATACGGTAGGCGATTTACTGGTCGGAGTGGGTGGTTTCAGGTGGGACCGATGCGGTTGATGGGTAGTCTCGGATGTCTTCAAGTCATGGCCAGATGGTTGCCTTCGGTGGGCTTGGGCACAGATGGTGCGTAGGTCAGCGGTTTCAGGGTTTTGTGTAATAACCCGGAAAATCTGGGCCAGTTTAAAATTTTTATTTTGGTAATTTTAGCGAATTTTGATTATTTAAAATGAATTATTTTAAATATTATCAACGAGAAAATTTATTTTGAATAAAATTCGAACGTATATATTATACGTGTCGTCGTTAGAATATAAATAATTATATATAATTATAAAAGGAATTGAAAATGGCGCGGTAGTTCGATAATTCGATTTCAAACTTCAATTGAATGTACCGGGTGCAAAACAATCCGGATTTTAGTGAAACCAAAAACATTAGGATCTAATTGATAGTATCTTTCCAACGAATCCGGAGAATCGAAAGTTCGTAGCGGGAATCAAAAGATATGTCCAGTTGAAAATTCTGAATAGTCGCTATGGAATTCTGGCCCTTAAAAAATGGACATTTTGCAAAGGACCTCGGATTTCGACGAAACCAGTTTTGTTGGGTCCGTGGTGTCAAGTTATTGCTAGGTTTAAAATTTCATAATTTTTCGAATCAATATGTGAGCGTGGCAAAGGAAAACGCGTTTGACCAGTTTCAGTTGATTTTAATCGACTGGAAATTGGCCATTTTTCAAACGGTCTCAGAATTCGACGAAACTAGTTTTGTTAGGACCGTATCGTCAATACGAACTAGAAAATATTTTTCGAGAATTTTTAGAGTTAGTATGCGACCCCGGTAATTTGAAATGTACGTTTAAAATTCAATATAGTGATTTAAATGTAAATTAAACGGAAACTGATCGAAACGATTGAATCAGCTTGCGATACATATCCCATTGTGTTCGGAATGGGGGTAAAACGCTATGGACGACAGGCGGTGGGCCTCGTTTCGAGGTCGTATGTAAAAGTCAACTTTTTGCAAATTAAATAATTTAATAAATTAAAAATTAAAAAAAATATTTCTCCCCCTAATACCCTCTGCCCCCCCGATTAAATCAGAAAACCACTCGAAAAAAAAAAGGAAAAATGGGGGAAGCGACGGGAGGGCGAATCCGCGCCCCAGAGCCGCCGCTGGTGGCAGGCGCACCACCACCTCCACCGCAACCCTCCACTGCGCCTCCCCCTTGCTTCTTCGAACCACCCAACCGAAGCCTAGCCGCCCACTTCCGCACTCCGCCAGCATCTTCCCCCGACAGCGAGCACCCCTCCGGCGATGCGACGTCGACGCCAAGACTTCCCCCCCCCTCTCTGTAAGTTTTTTTTCTTTTTCTTTATTATTTTATTTTTGTTTTATATAAACAGAAAAAAAAAAGAGATTTAAAAACTGTTTTTTTGAAAAGATTAAAACTGTTTTTTTGAAAAGATTAAAACTGTTTTTTTGAAAAGATTAAAACTGTTTTTTTGAAAAGATTAAAACTGATTTTTGAAAAGTTTAAAAACTGATTTTGAAAAGATTTAAACTTTAAAAAGAAAAAGATTTAAACTTTAAAAAGGAAAGGATTTGAACTTTTAAAAGTAAAAATCAGATTTTTATATATTGAAAGTCGAAGTAAAAATCAGATTTTTATATATTGAAAGTCGAAGTAAAAATCAGATTTTTATATATTGAAAGTCGAAGTAAAAATCAGATTTTTATATATTGAAAGTCGAAGTAAAAAATATTATTTTTATATATTGAAAGTCGAAGTAAAAATCAGATTTTTATATATTGAAAGGCGAAGTAAAAATCATATTTTTATATATTGAATAGCATCGTAAAAATTCGATTTTTACATATGTAGAGAATACGGGCGAAAGCGACAAAAAGGCGAGGTCGACGAAGAATTCTGCAAAGGAAGAGTCAAGATGTTTGGATAGCTTTTGGTGAGAACTTCTCACCTTTCACTTTCTTTTTTTCTATTTATATATATATATTAGGATGCAGACGGTGCTTAGTAGCACCCGACACAATCGTCCACAGACCATGGACTTGTTTGTTTGGTTGCATAGATTAGTTATATGATGTGATTTGAATTTGGTTGTTTGGTGATTTTGATTGATGTGTGAATGGCGTGGGCCTTCACTAGACCGGGGATAAGGCTAGGCCTTGTCCCGTTCCTAGTATCGTGCCGTTATGCCGCCGAAATTTTCTAAAATAAGTTAGAAAAATAAAAATATCATTTTATTTAAAAAATGAACTGAATAGAAATTCATATGTTGGAATAAAATGTTTTGTCGTTAAAAATATAATTTTTAACGTGAATGTGAATAAATAAATATTCATTTACAAACCAGACGGTTTGTTTATGTACACTTATTTGAATGACATTGATTGGGACGATAAATTTTACACATCGCCCAACTTCACAACTAAAATCTGTGTTTGATTGTTTGAAACCCCACACGGGTGTTGGGATGAAATATGAATTTCACTCATCCTGATTGATTAAATATGTCGATCGATTGATTGACAGGCTGTTATAAGCGTTGAATATCTATATTTGATGCTTATACAGTGTAGTGCACTTTGGTTGATGGTTGATTATTTTTCAATGCTATTATATACATGTGTTGTATGGAAATCCATATAATTAATTTTATATGGTAATTGATTGGGCCTCATTCCAATTTGAAAAATAAAGAAAATTGAAATTATGAAGCCGTGTTGATTAGATTGACGCCATTTTGACGTGAACGATATTTATATCGATTTTATTCATTTTAAAATGAATATTGAAAAGTGATTTCGAAATCGAAGATTTCGAAATGAATTGAATTGAAAACGATTTCGAAATGAATTGAATTGAAAACGATTTCGAAATGAATTGAATTGAAAACGATTTCGAAATGAATTGAATTGAAAACGATTTCGAAATGAATTGAATTGAAAACGATTTCGAAATGAATTGAATTGAAAACGATTTCGAAATGAAATGAATTGAAAACGATTTCGAAATGAATTGAATTGAAAACGATTTCGAAATGAATTGAAAACGAATTCAAATTGAATTGAAAGCAAATTGAAATGAATTCGAATTGAATTGAAATTTGAATTGAATAGAAATAAATTTGAAACGAATTTATAAAGAAGAATTCAATTTTGATTTGAATTGAAATATAAGTTGAAATTGTTTTTGAAACGAATTTAAAACTATTTATATAATTCGTTTTAAATAGAAATCGACGAAATATATATTATATATATTATATATATAATATAATGGCCTGAATAGAACGCGCCGCGCCGCGGCAGTTCGCGAATTTCGACCATTGATTTCAGACGGACATTACGGGAGATCCGACTGTCGGATTCTCCTAAAACCGGAACCGTTGGGTTCGTATCGAAAAGAGCTTTCTAACTAATATTAGAAATTAGAAATCTAACGGTTGGATTTGGAATTATGTCCAAATCAAATTTGAAAAAGGTCGCTGTAAGTGCAGTTCGATGGCCATTGATGGAAATCGACTGTACGGGCCTTGATAAAATTATTAAAAATAGTAATAATTTGTGTAAAATCATAAGAAATGATTTGTGAAGATTTGGGATGAAAAACTTCATGTTTGAAAAGATAAAAATAGATTTTTATCGAAATGAACTGGTTTTGAACTAGAATTATAATTCTATTTATTTTTAAATAAATAAATTGAATTTAAAAAGGGTTTTAAAAATAACCAGAATATCCAATGATTGCATTGGAGTGGATTTGAATCGAAATTGTCTTCGGAATATTTCGATGTTGGAATTCGGGATTATACAGATGTTGTTATGGAAATTTGAAAGATATATATTTATATCGTTATTTCCGATACGACATTTGTTAATCGTAGAATTTGATATTGAATATAAGCCGATATATTTTCTATTCAGAGCCTTATATTGAATATCAAATGTGATTTGGGTTTGTCGTGAGTGGTGTCTTCACTAACACTGTTCTTGAACCCAGTTGAGAAAAGGTTAAATCTTTTTATTTAGATTTAATGAAGTGTACCAATTAAAGAATATTTAATTGGAATTGAATTGATATTGATTTTTGGGTTTATCGTGGACAGTGTTTTAAATAACACTCGTTCTTTAACCCGATAATCAATGGGATGTGACTTTGGGTTTATCGTGAACTGTGTTTTAAATGACACTGATTCTTTAACCCAGTCAAAGATTAAAACTAAGTGGAGTTTTAATGAATCTTTAATTAGATTGAAAAGATCGAGAATGGAGTATCACCAGTTTTACTCCAGGCGATAGTTAAATCTTTAATTAGATTTGAACGTGAAATGGTAATTGAATTTACCGATAACACCGTGGTGTTAGATATGAAGTATAACCAGTTTTACTTCATGGGATGAATAGGTTGGGATTGGGAAATAAAATAAATGATTACTTCGGTGTGGTTCGCTAATCCCGACTAGTTTGAATTGATATTCAAAGGAGATTAAAGAATAAATTTAAAGAATTTATCTTGGATAAAATTAATGGGAACTTTTCCCAAAGTATAGGAAATTTTGAATAAAAGAATATTCTGAATTGGAATGAGGCGTATGTTGTGTCTGTGTAACACTTTTATAATATATACGCGAGTTATTCAGAAAGACCGGGTTTATCCCATTCTGAATAACTGATTCGACGTGGTGTCGAAGATGAAGACGGTGGTCGAAGACCAGAAGTCTTCACGTCGTTTGGGTGATTACTGATGATCTTGATTGGGCTGTACACCCAAGAAGATGGAAACAGTTTGTGATCGTCCAGACGTACTTGGAGATCGATGGATATGCGAGGTACTAGGTGCCTCCGGTTTCGTTCAGCCCCAGAACGGACTTGTAAATGGACTGTGTGTATGACATTGGATTTTAGTCTGTGTGATTGATTTCTATTAAATATATATCTGTTTGGCGGCGGAGAATTTATTCTCTTGCTTAACGCCCTTCTCTGAGACGTACGAGCTCAGGGGTTATATATTGATGGATATCAAACGCATGGAGTGAATTGCCTGTGTGGCATGCCTAAGTGGCAATTGATCGAGGCTTCTGTTGAAAAGCAAAGTCTTGTGGTGATGATCAAAGCACGACCTTTGTGGCGTAGCTTTGTGTAACGTTTACTTTGCGTGTTTCACACCCGGTATGAACCAAAAACGGGAGACGGACCTCAGGGAGGACTTGCGTTTCTTTCTAGCTAGAAGTGGCGTCAGTGGTTTTACACGCCCTGACGAGTTTGACTTATGTGGTTGTTGCTGTTGCGAGGCGCCTCGGTTATATCGGTTTCGGCCGATGCATTCTGGTCGGCGGACGGACCAGACTTACACCCCATAGGGTGGGGAAACGTAGTGTTCAGGCATAATAATCCACATCGGTGGACCGGCCCTGACGATCTAAAGGCTTGCCTGCGCGCTTGCCTGTGGCTCGGGCTAGAGAGTCACGAATCGGTTGAGGACTATCTTTTGCCTCGGTTCATAGACGGAAATCCAATTTCCAAATACGTGACATTTGCGGTTTTATTTGTAAACCTATATATGGCGACATAGTGGCATGGGACGTTCATGTCGCCTATGATTGATACTTATGATTTGAAGTTGTTTTATACACTATGCACTTATAATAGTATCAAATGATTTGTTTTAAACGTATCAAGCATTCTTTGGCTGTTATAAGGGAAAACCCTATCCCCCAGCTTGCGTTGCATTGTGTGATAGGACCTGGGTCTTATAACAGCTTCATTTTTCTTTATTTAGCGTTGCGCTGTTTGTTTTATGCACTGGTATTCTTGGGAGGAAACCCGTTCCGTGTTATACGGCGTGGTCCCTTGATTTACCTAACTTTAAAAATAAAGATTAACTGTTTTAGTTCTCACACCAGTCCCATGACTGACCTGGAGTTTATTGTTTTAACCTAAACTCTGGGTGCCCTTATTTTGACACGGGCAGCTAGTAGTTTTGGTTTTGCAGATTTATATTCACAGGATCCTGGTTTACAGCTGGAACGATATCCGGAAAGCTTTGTATCCGTATATCTCTTCTAGTTGTGTATTGTATTATTTTCCGCTGCGATGTATTTAAATGTAATTTAAATCTCTGATATTTCTGTGTAATATTCATTCATACTCTGTATATTCTTGTAATCTGATGCATTGTTGTAATATACAATGAAACGTTCTTCTGTATGCGTTCTGTTTTGTCCTGTTCTCAACGATAGGGCGTTTTGAACGGTCTGGGTCGGTTTAGCGACTGGTTCGGATCGAGCGAAATTCCCTCTCGTCACAGTTGGTATCAGAGCTTTGGTTTACAAAGCTCGAGAACAAGACACATTAGAACCATACGAAAGAATTCATCAGATATTGGATTAGTAATATCCAATGAGGATGACTCGTTAGAGATGGGATCAGTAGTATCCTAGGACGAGTGTGAAGAGTATATTTTTTTAAAGTGAAAACAAATTTTTGTTTTGAAAATTTAAATCAATTATTCGTATTTGATTATTTATTTATATTGATGTGGACAATCCAGTATATATAGATTTTGCGTATACGTCTGATCCGCGTGTATTCAAAGTTTTAATATCTTGGATAGATATAGTATCACACTCTAGTCGCCCGAAGATGATATTGATGATAGCGATCGCATCATCAACATTTATGTTCGAGTTTCGAAGGTGTGATTTTCTATATATTTCATTTAGACTGGTGTGAGAACCAAAACTTATATAGCTAGAATACATTGTTGTGATTTGGCATCAAAACATGATTTTCTTTATATATATCAAAATTATCAATTTGAAACGTTAATCTACTAATTGATTGATGTTTGTGTTGTTTGTTTATTTGGTTGAAAATTGTGAACCATTTAGCCTAATTGAACCAAATGTTGAATTGTATTGAAAATGGGTCGCATTTGCTTGCATACATGTATATCTTTTGAACAGGTCATAGCAAGGAGGCTAGAGCCAGAGAATAAAATTTGTTTGCCCGACAAATAGGTACATGTTTACTACATAATTTACTATTTTGTTTGGGTGATGATGATTTTGTGAGCCTATTGGCTAGCCGCTTGGCTTTTTCTTTTTCTTTTTGAGATTAGAAGGACCGGGGAAGCTATTTGAAATTCCCCGATGCTCCCGGTGCAGGGGAGGTTATGGCGAAATTTTTCGAAAATTTAGGGTGTTAGCCAAATTTTTGAAATTTAGAAAATTCTCAGAAACTAAAGAGTTGGAGAATGAAAGCCAGATCGAACGTAGAGTTGAATTATCAAACCACTTTCGACTTTGTTCCTTTTCGGGGACGAAAAGTTTTAAGTGGGGGAGATTGTAATAACCCGGAAAATCTGGGCCAGTTTAAAAATTTTATTTTGGTAATTTTAGCGAATTTTGATTATTTAAAATGAATTATTTTAAATATTATCGACGAGAAAATTTATTTTGAATAAAATTCGAACGTATATATAATACGCGTCGTCGTTAGAATATAAATAATTATATATAAGTGAAAATTAGGCTCACCTCCTTAAAACTAAAGTTAATTAGGCTCACATCCTCCTCTTTTGAAACACATAAATCTCATCCCTATTTTCAAAACATAGCTTTTATTTTTCCGAAAATGCCCTCATTCGATTTTCACGGTTCATTTTTGTGTATATGTTACGTTACTTACGTATTAGGGTTTTTTACTTTACAGAATCCAATTTTGAAATCAATGGCGGCTGGATCAAAACGTAAACCTAATCCAAAACCTAAACCGCCCTTTTTTCCTCTTTTTACTTCGCCCATGGAGCTCGAGATGCAATCCATGGCGTCAGCGATTGGGGTCTCGATCCCAGTGCTCCGATTCTTGCTCTGCTTTGTTGCCACGGTTCCGGTCAGCTTCGTGTGGAGACTTCACTTTCTTTGCTGGATTTGGATACTTCAGTGTGGAGACAGTTATTGCTGTGAGCGCTGAGTTTATGAAATGTTATTTTAAGTTTTTCCAAAGTTTGCAACCAGTTATTTGTCCAAGAAAACAATATCACTTTAGTACCACTGCTCAGTCACATATTGGAGATCAAGAAGTTTTCCCTTAGGGTATCCCTTGCCAGTTATTTGTGCAGATTCTACACTTCTTAGTTTTGTGAAGTACGATTTACTTGTAAATAACAATACTAATGTACTAGTTGCAGCTGATAATTTTTTTGGATCGGTCCTTCGTTTATAGAATGGATGCTTCTTCTTCGAGGTAATTTATGCTTTTTAATAATTTTTTATTTTTTGTATACGGAGTTCCTTTTTGAATCGATATTTGCTGATTCATTATTCTGAATTTGTTCAATTGTCCTGTTTTATTGATGGGTAATGTAATTATTATCTAATGTTTTATGGTTATTATTGATTGTACAGCAGTATAATTTAATTGTTCAACATATTTTTTCGTCTATTCTGAATATATGTATAGCAATATGCATATATTATGAATATGAGCACACAAATATGCAAATATTGTTATAATATGTGGGTTTGCAGGTATTCAGAATGTAAACGTATATGTATGCATATATTCTGCATATATGCATACATATATATAGCTTGTTTGAATATTTGTTTGTTTGCATGTTGGATGATTAGTTGCGTACAAACATGCATATTTTCTTAATATTTTCATATTAAAACTGTTCTGCATTTATTTTGTATAAAAATATGTGCATCTATTACGAATTTTTACATATAATTATGCAGCTTTTACTGTTATATGCATACGTGTATGAATCTATTTATAATTATATGAACATGTTTATGTAATTTTATTTGATGAATGTAGATTATGCTTATTAATGTTGATTTTTTATCTTTGTATAACCATGTTCCTGCAGATATTGTTGTATTGATCTATGCAATGGCTGTTTCTTCTTCAAGGTAGTTTGTACTTTTTAATAAAAAACATTGTGTATCGATATTATATTTTTTTTGGTGATTAGTAGTGCTGACTAATTCTATTTCAGTTGCAGGTTAATCTTTTTTTCCAGTATGGTGGTTGATGATTTTTGATATGCAGTGAATGTTTTGATGCACTGTGGTATGATGCTTAAGCAGCTTGACATTATCTGCAATTGTTTATTGTTTCTACTCTAAGATGCAGATTTCATATCCAAGTTGGTTTCCAGGTTGTTGGGAGACTATTTTGTTCATAATAGTTTAGTTTGAAATGTAAAGTAGTGAGTTTGGTCATGTTATGCACTTGTTTGTGCTGAACAGTCAGCTTTTGACGGAGTATAAATATGTATTAGGTTGTTTATCATGTAATCGCTTTATTAGAAATAATGTTTGTGCTTAACTTTCAAAAAAAAAATTCATTGTTATTATTTATTGTACAGTCGTGTTTATTAATTTTTCACTGCAGGGCTTGTTCCTTTAATTCTGAATACGTGTATAAAATCATGCATATATATGTAATATTAGCATACAAGTATGCAATTATTAGTACAAACGTGCGTGCTGTTACCGCATATGTTCAGAAAAGTTGCATATAAGTATGCATATATTCTGTGTATATGCATACTTATGTACAACTATTTTGAAATTATGTTTGCTTACGTGTATGCTAATTAGTTGCATACTAATAATTATATCTTCCTAATACATATACGTAGCTTTTCTGATTACATGCATTTATATAGGTCTCTGTGGTTAATATGTTCATCGTTGTACGCATTTGTTTTGAATATACGCATTCAAAAATGCAACAATTTTAAATATAACCATACTTGTGCCTTATTTTGAATATCTACAATTTTTCAGCATACTTGCATACATATGTTCAATTTTTCAGCATACTTGCATCCAAACATACAACTATAATTATTAAAAAACATACAATTATGCAACAAAACTGTACAAAATCATACAAATGTTGAAGAGATACATTCAAAGGCAATTTTTCAAGATATACAGAATCGTTATGCGTATAAATTTCATCTTTCTTCAATTTCTCTATCGACTCGATGAATGATTTTAGATTATTCCTATACACATATTCCTTTTTGTGAAACTTCCATACTTCTTTAAATCTTCCTTCTTCGCATATTTGTTCAGATTTAGATGGTTGTTCCTTAATTACTAATGCTCTTTCCTGTTCAGTATCCTCTACATGATCATCTTCCACTGTAGGTCTCTGCATTAAAGATTAAACAGATAATAATAAAAGATTACAAACTGTTCTAACTATAAGCGCACAATTGTGCAATAATTTTGATTGTATGCCTGCAAGTGTGCATGTATTTTGGGTAAATGTAAAAAAAATAGCAAATATTGTTGATACTTGATCCAAAAGTGTGCAAATACTGTCAATCATTTCACATAATTGTGCAGGTTATACTAATAACACCATATAATCGTGCATTTATTTGTAATAGTAGCTCAAAATTCTGCTACTATTTAGAAAAATTCACACAAATCTGCAAGTTTTTTGAATATCTGTATGCAATTATTCATAATAAATGTATACAATTATGCAAGAATTCCAGATTGTTGTATTCCATTGTTTAAAAACTAATGATAAAATCCTTTTTGTATTCACTTTTTAAAATAAATATATACATGTACGTAGCTTTTCTGATTACATGCATTTATATACGCCTCCGTGGTTAATATGTTCATCGTTGTATGCATTTGTTTTGAATAAAGGCATTCAAAAATGCAACAATTTTATATATAACCATTCAAGTATCCAAGTGTTTTGAATATCTACAATTTTGCAGCATACTTACATACATACATTCAATTTTTCAGCATACTTGCATACAAACCTACATATATAATTATTAAAAAAACATACAATTATGCAACAAAACTGTACAAATTCATACTAATGTTGAAGAATAAGGTAAATTACAAAATAACAGCATCCAATTATGCAAGAAATTCGAATAAATCATACAACCGAACAAAAATTCTTATTAACATCTACTAATCATTCAGTAATCGGGATAAGAAATAAAGTACTAATAATAATACCTTCATTCTCGCTAGATCTTGTAACTTGATGACGAGGACAACAATTTTTAACAAAAATTAAAGATCGCCGTTTTTATGCTGACGATCGGCGCTTTTTTTATAGAGCTAATTATCGCTTGAGAGTTTTCAACAGTCGTGGATTTAGGGTTTTGACACAGCTTAAAAGAGCGAATTGATGAATGAAATGACGGCGCTCCGTTGTTTGAGGGTTTGGAAATGCTTAAAGGGTAACACGGGAATTTTATAACGTGCGCTTCAAAAATAGGGATGGAATCCGCATTATTTTTATCACTGTATTTTTTTTATATTTTGAAACTTTATAGGGACCTGTAAAAAACGCACCCTATATATAATTATAAAAGGAATTGAAAATGGCGCGGTAGTTCGATAATTCGATTTCAAACTTCAATTGAATGTACCGGGTGCAAAACAATCCGGATTTTAGTGAAACCAAAAACATTAGGATCTAATTGATAGTATCTTTCCAACGAATCCGGAGAATCGAAAGTTCGTAGCGGGAATCAAAAGATATGTCCAGTTGAAAATTCTGAATAGTCGCTATGGAATTCAGGCCCTTAAAAAATGGACATTTTGCAAAGGACCTCGGATTTCGACGAAACCAGTTTTGTTGGGTCCGTGGTGTCAAGTTATTGCTAGGTTTCAAATTTCATAATTTTTCGAATCAATATGTGAGCGTGGCAAAGGAAAACGCGTTTGACCAGTTTCAGTTGATTTTAATCGACTGGAAATTGGCCATTTTTCAAACGGTCTCAGAATTCGACGAAACTAGTTTTGTTAGGACCGTATCGTCAATACGAACTAGAAAATATTTTTCGAGAATTTTTAGAGTTAGTATGCGACCCCGGTAATTTGAAATGTACGTTTAAAATTCAATATAGTGATTTAAATGTAAATTAAACGGAAACTGATCGAAACGATTGAATCAGCTTGCGATACATATCCCATTGTGTTCGGAATGGGGGTAAAACGCTATGGACGACAGGCGGTGGGCCTCGTTTCGAGGTCGTATGTAAAAGTCAACTTTTTGCAAATTAAATAATTTAATAAATTAAAAATTAAAAAAAATATTTCTCCCCCTAATACCCTCTGCCCCCCCCCCCCGATTAAATCAGAAAACCACTCGAAAAAAAAAAGGAAAAATGGGGGAAGCGACGGGAGGGCGAATCCGCGCCCCAGAGCCGCCGCTGGTGGCAGGCGCACCACCACCTCCACCGCAACCCTCCACTGCGCCTCCCCCTTGCTTCTTCGAACCACCCAACCGAACCCTAGCCGCCCACTTCCGCACTCCGCCAGCATCTTCCCCCGACAGCGAGCACCCCTCCGGCGATGCGACGTCGACGCCAAGACTTCCCCCCCTCTCTGTAAGTTTTTTTTTCTTTTTCTTTATTATTTTATTTTTGTTTTATATAAACAGAAAAAAAAAAGATTTAAAAACTGTTTTTTTGAAAAGATTAAAACTGTTTTTTTGAAAAGATTAAAACTGTTTTTTTGAAAAGATTAAAACTGTTTTTTTGAAAAGATTAAAACTGATTTTTGAAAAGTTTAAAAACTGATTTTGAAAAGATTTAAACTTTAAAAAGAAAAAGATTTAAACTTTAGAAAGGAAAGGATTTGAACTTTTAAAAGTAAAAATCAGATTTTTATATATTGAAAGTCGAAGTAAAAATCAGATTTTTAAATATTGAAAGTCGAAGTAAAAATCAGATTTTTATATATTGAAAGTCGAAGTAAAAATCAGATTTTTATATATTGAAAGTCGAAGTAAAAATCAGATTTTTATATATTGAAAGTCGAAGTAAAAAATATGATTTTTATATATTGAAAGTCGAAGTAAAAATCAGATTTTTATATATTGAAAGGCGAAGTAAAAATCATATTTTTATATATTGAATAGCATCGTAAAAATTCGATTTTTACATATGTAGAGAATACGGGCGAAAACGACAAAAAGGCGAGGTCGACGAAGAATTCTGCAAAGGAAGAGTCAAGATGTTTGGATAGCTTTTGGTGAGAACTTCTCACCTTTCACTTTCTTTTTTTCTATTTATATATATACTAGGATGCAGACGGTGCTTAGTAGCACCCGACACAATCGTCCACAGACCATGGACTTGTTTGTTTGGTTGCATAGATTAGTTATATGATGTGATTTGAATTTTGTTGTTTGGTGATTTTGATTGATGTGTGAATGGCGTGGGCCTTCACTAGACCGGGGATAAGGCTAGGCCTTGTCCCGTTCCTAGTATCGTGCCGTTATGCCGCCGAAATTTTCTAAAATAAGTTAGAAAAATAAAAATATCATTTTATTTAAAAAATGAACTGAATAGAAATTCATATGTTGGAATAAAATGTTTTGTCGTTAAAAATATAATTTTTAACGTGAATGTGAATAAATAAATTTTCATTTACAAACCAGACGGTTTGTTTATGTACACTTATTTGAATGACATTGATTGGGACGATAAATTTTACACATCGCCCAACTGCACAACTAAAATCTGTGTTTGATTGTTTGAAACCCCACACGGGTGTTGGGATGAAATATGAATTTCACTCATCCTGATTGATTAAATATGTCGATCGATTGATTGACAGGCTGTTATAAGCGTTGAATATCTATATTTGATGCTTATACAGTGTAGTGCACTTTGGTTGATGGTTGATTATTTTTCAATGCTATTATATACATGTGTTGTATGGAAATCCATATAATTAATTTTATATGGTAATTGATTGGGCCTCATTCCAATTTGAAAAATAAAGAAAATTTGAAAATTGAAATTATGAAGCCGTGTTGATTAGATTGACGCCATTTTGACGTGAACGATATTTATATCGATTTTATTCATTTTAAAATGAATATTGAAAAGTGATTTCGAAATCGACGATTTCGAAATGAATTGAAAACGATTTCGAAATGAATTGAATTGAAAACGATTTCGAAATGAATTGAATTGAAAACGATTTCGAAATGAATTGAATTGAAAACGATTTCGAAATGAATTGAATTGAAAACGATTTCGAAATGAATTGAAATGAAAACGATTTCGAAATGAATTGAATTGAAAACGATTTCGAAATGAATTGAATTGAAAACGATTTCGAAATGAATTGAATTGAAAACGATTTCGAAATGAAATGAATTGAAAACGATTTCGAAATGAATTGAATTGAAAACGATTTCGAAATGAATTGAAAACGAATTCAAATTGAATTGAAAGCAAATTGAAATGAATTCGAATTGAATTGAAATTTGAATTGAATAGAAATGAATTTGAAACGAATTTATAAAGAAGAATTCAATTTTGATTTGAATTGAAATATAAGTTGAAATTGTTTTTGAAACGAATTTAAAACTATTTATATAATTCGTTTTAAATAGAAATCGACGAAATATATATTATATATATTATATATATAATATAATGGCCTGAATAGAACGCGCCGCGCCGCGGCAGTTCGCGAATTTCGACCATTGATTTCAGACGGACATTACGGGAGATCCGACCGTCGGATTCTCCTAAAACCGGAACCGTTGGGTTCGTATCGAAAAGAGATTTCTAACTAATATTAGAAATTAGAAATCTAACGGTTGGATTTGGAATTATGTCCAAATCAAATTTGAAAAAGGTCGCTGTAAGTGCAGTTCGATGGCCATTGATGGAAATCGACTGTACGGGCCTTGATAAAATTATTAAAAATAGTAATAATTTGTGTAAAATCATAAGAAATGATTTGTGAAGATTTGGGATGAAAAACTTCATGTTTGAAAAGATAAAAATAGATTTTTATCGAAATGAACTGGTTTTGAACTAGAATTATAATTCTATTTATTTTTAAATAAATAAATTGAATTTAAAAAGGGTTTTAAAAATAACCAGAATATCCAATGATTGCATTGGAGTGGATTTGAATCGAAATTGTCTTCGGAATATTTCGATGTTGGAATTCGGGATTATACAGATGTTGTTATGGAAATTTGAAAGATATATATTTATATCGTTATTTCCGATACGACATTTGTTAATCGTAGAATTTGATATTGAATATAAGCCGATATATTTTCTATTCAGAGCCTTATATTGAATATCAAATGTGATTTGGGTTTGTCGTGAGTGGTGTCTTCACTAACATTGTTCTTGAACCCAGTTGAGAAAAGGTTAAATCTTTTTATTTAGATTTAATGAAGTGTACCAATTAAAGAATATTTAATTGGAATTGAATTGATATTGATTTTTGGGTTTATCGTGGACAGTGTTTTAAATAACACTCGTTCTTTAACCCGATAATCAATGGGATGTGACTTTGGGTTTATCGTGAACTGTGTTTTAAATGACACTGATTCTTTAACCTAGTCAAAGATTAAAACTAAGTGGAGTTTTAATGAATCTTTAATTAGATTGAAAAGATCGAGAATGGAGTATCACCAGTTTTACTCCAGGCGATAGTTAAATCTTTAATTAGATTTGAACGTGAAATGGTAATTGAATTTACCGATAACACCGTGGTGTTAGATATGAAGTATAACCAGTTTTACTTCATGGGATGAATAGGTTGGGATTGGGAAATAAAATAAATGATTACTTCGGTGTGGTTCGCTAATCCCGACTAGTTTGAATTGATATTCAAAGGAGATTAAAGAATAAATTTAAAGAATTTATCTTGGATAAAATTAATGGGAACTTTTCCCAAAGTATAGGAAATTTTGAATAAAAGAATATTCTGAATTGGAATGAGGCGTATGTTGTGTTTGTGTAACACTTTTATAATATATACGCGAGTTATTCAGAAAGACCGGGTTTATCCCATTCTGAATAACTGATTCGACGTGGTGTCGAAGATGAAGACGGTGGTCGAAGACCAGAAGTCTTCACGTCGTTTGGGTGATTACTGATGATCTTGATTGGGCTGTACACCCAAGAAGATGGAAACAGTTTGTGATCGTCCAGACGTACTTGGAAATCGATGGATATGCGAGGTACTAGGTGCCTCCGGTTTCGTTCAGCCCCAGAACGGACTTGTAAATGGACTGTGTGTATGACATTGGATTTTAGTCTGTGTGATTGATTTCTATTAAATATATATCTGTTTGGCGGCGGAGAATTTATTCTCTTGCTTAACGCCCTTCTCTGAGACGTACGAGCTCAGGGGTTATATATTGATGGATATCAAACGCATGGAGTGAATTGCCTGTGTGGCATGCCTAAGTGGCAATTGATCGAGGCTTCTGTTGAAAAGCAAAGTCTTGTGGTGATGATCAAAGCACGACCTTTGTGGCGTAGCTTTGTGTAACGTTTACTTTGCGTGTTTCACACCCGGTATGAACCAAAAACGGGAGACGGACCTCAGGGAGGACTTGCGTTTCTTTCTAGCTAGAAGTGGCGTCAGTGGTTTTACACGCCCTGACGAGTTTGACTTATGTGGTTGTTGCTGTTGCGAGGCGCCTCGGTTATATCGGTTTCGGCCGATGCATTCTGGTCGGCGGACGGACCAGACTTACACCCCATAGGGTGGGGAAACGTAGTGTTCAGGCATAATAATCCACATCGGTGGACCGGCCCTGACGATCTAAAGGCTTGCCTGCGCGCTTGCCTGTGGCTCGGGCTAGAGAGTCACGAATCGGTTGAGGACTATCTTTTGCCTCGGTTCATAGACGGAAATCCAATTTCCAAATACGTGACATTTGCGGTTTTATTTGTAAACCTATATATGGCGACATAGTGGCATGGGACGTTCATGTCGCCTATGATTGATACTTATGATTTGAAGTTGTTTTATACACTATGCACTTATAATAGTATCAAATGATTTGTTTTAAACATATCAAGCATTCTTTGGCTGTTATAAGGGAAAACCCTATCCCCCGGCTTGCGTTGCATTGTGTGATAGGACCTGGGTCTTATAACAGCTTCATTTTTCTTTATTTAGCGTTGCGCTGTTTGTTTTATGCACTGGTATTCTTGGGAGGAAACCCGTTCCGTGTTATACGGCGTGGTCCCTTGATTTACCTAACTTTAAAAATAAAGATTAACTGTTTTAGTTCTCACACCAGTCCCATGACTGACCTGGAGTTTATTGTTTTAACCTAAACTCTGGGTGCCCTTATTTTGACACGGGCAGCTAGTAGTTTTGGTTTTGCAGATTTATATTCACAGGATCCTGGTTTACAGCTGGAACGATATCCGGAAAGCTTTGTATCCGTATATCTCTTCTAGTTGTGTATTGTATTATTTTCCGCTGCGATGTATTTAAATGTAATTTAAATCTCTGATATTTCTGTGTAATATTCATTCATACTCTGTATATTCTTGTAATCTGATGCATTGTTGTAATATACAATGAAACGTTCTTCTGTATGCGTTCTGTTTTGTCCTGTTCTCAACGATAGGGCGTTTCGAACGGTCTGGGTCGGTTTAGCGACTGGTTCGGATCGAGCGAAATTCCCTCTCGTCACATTTTGGTCAGAGAAGCTTTGGGTATGCGGCACTGGGTGGAATTGCATCTTTTGTTCGCACAAAGAAAAATAGGGAAAATGGGTTAGGCGCTGTTGATGGGTGAAAGAAAATATATGGGAAAAGATCCAAAAAAAAGATGACAGATTTATAAAAAGAAAACGGGGAGTCAATTGTGCGATGGGGAGAAGATATGATGAAATGGCGATTGAATATTTTATGGGATAGGAATAAAAACGAGAAGATATTGTTTATATAACTTAAAGTATACCAAAGGAAGCGTTCAATTCGGGAAAAGTTAGAGTGGTTCAATTTCACAACGTTAACACATTGGGAAGGCTCTTCGTATTTTTTTTCCTTTTAAAACCGAAAGGCACTAAAGATCGGTTGATTCAGTCTTAATGGGAAATGCACATTTCCCTTTTCAAACTTGAAAATATAATAGAAACCGAACCTTTGTGTTGAGCTGAGAGAAAACATTTGTTTTTGAAACTTAAAAGGTCGGACGAACATTTTGCAATTGGAAATGGAATGGTGGCAACGTATAGAGTTTTGTGCATGCAAAAATGAATAGGCATGACAGGAAGAAATGTGCCCATCTAGGAAATAAAAATAATAATTGAGTGATTTAGTAAAATAAAAGGATGGAGACACAAAATATCTAGAAAAATATGCGGGACCCAAATAGGGACACATCAAATTCAATTGGCTTTGTTTCAAAAATGAATTGTGCAAGCCTTTTCGCAATTTCATCGCGAATCGAGCACCCAAACAGACAACTGAATATATTGCACTAATCAGCACGATGAGACAGACACATGGTATATAATTTGCAGTCTTATGATGCTCCGTACAAGAAGGCATTATGGACCCCTTTAAACGTAAAATTCGGATAGGAAATCAATTAAACGAAGGTCAAAGCATCAGATTTTCGCGAAACGAATTTCGCCATTGGATTCATGACATTGAATATAATATTTTTCAAGTCTGTTTGAACTAGTTTCAGAGAGATTTTGAAATCTCTTAAATTTGAACTGTTATGCGCAACTTTGCATTGAAAATTGCGCGACCGACAAACGTTCAAATTTTCCAATGAAATTTTCACAGTTGCTATATCTCACTGTACGTATTTCAGATTTCAAATTCCCGTTATGAAAAAAATAGAATAATTTCAAAATAAAAATTCGATTTAAATCAGAATTTAATTCGTTAAAAATAGCGGGTTGTTATAAAACTTCATATCAAAATGTCAGATTTTGTTTAAAACCATTTCATATTCAAAATAGAATATACTTTCATATCGAAATCTCTATTTAAGCCAAACTTAGAATATTGAAACGATTCCAAATTTTAAAACAATTTGAATATTTAAAATGGTTAAACTTGTTTATATATTAAAATAGCTTAAATATACTTGAAATAATTTGAAAATAAATAGTTAGCATATAAAAGGTTTATATATATGTTGTTTGAATTTAAAATAGTATTTATCAAGATAGTTGATTACTAAAGTAGTTTATTAAAATAGTTAATATATAAGTTAAAATGAAAATGGTTATTTAGAAAAATAGTTTATATAATAGTTAAAATTCTATAGTTTGATTTATAATTGTTTCTCCTAATTTTAACTAAATTTGAAGTCATATTCCAATTTCAAATCAATTTAAATCTTTCGGTTCGAATCAAATTCCATTTTAAATTCAACTTAATTCAAATAGTTAAGTTTCCAATTAGAACTCTCATTTTGAATGACTTCAATTTATAACAAATCTTGAGTTCACAATTCAGATATCACTTTAAATCAATGTTAATTTAAAGTAAATTTCAAAGATGGATAAAAAGTTCAATTTCAACAAATTCAACTCATATTCATTTTCATTTTAAACTTCAGTTTATGACATGAAATAATTTCATTAGCTTTTATATTTCTATATCCAAAGTTCAAGTTCAAAGGAAATCAATATATAAAAAATCATTTATATTGTCTTTAAAACAATATTTCAAGATTTAAGGTTAAAACATATTTTATTTAACCAACTAGTGTCCGTTAATTTTCTATCCTATGGCCAAGTGATAATTAAAATTTAATTTTAGATTTCAAGAATGGATATATATCATTTCAATCCAAATCACAGGTCATAGTTATTTATCTTTTCAACCTATGTTCTTAGTCCATTTCAATGATTAATCTCGGGTTTATTTGATGCCTGTAACATCTGGGGTGAGTGGTTGGAATTAATCAACATAAACTAATGACTATGTATGACTAAGGTGAATAACATGCTAAATTCACACAATTAAATATCAACATACCCAATATATCAATATAAGAAATCCATCAAAATCAATCCATCCAAACAGTTCAATATCATATCAATTTACTAGTTATCAGGTTTAACTAGAAATTAGATTTTAATTTAGCCTAACTATACAATTTAAATTAACAGTTAAGTTAAATTATACTATCAATGCAAATCAACATAATAATGCATTTTTAACTACCAAACAGCAATCAGTACGGTCACATCATAGCATGGTTATAATTTAACTAACAATCAAATAATTATGTGTTAGTGGGTTTAATCACTCACCTTTGGTTCTGAACTCGTTAGAAATCCAATATAGGCCCAAAATTTAACTATCTCCAAATTATACCAAATCAAAACCATGTTGTTTGGAATTTCGATATGAACCCAATGGAACAAACCATGCAACAATAAGAATTCGTATGATAAATATTTTCATGTTTTAACATTTGAATATTTTAAATTAAAACAAAATAAAGCATACAACACTCACTCTCTGTAACAACCCGGATTTTCAGAACCAATTTAAAATTTTAATTTTAGCAATTTTAATGGATTTTGAATATTTAAAATGATTTATTTTAAATAATGACGACTACAAATTTATTTCAATCGAAGTTAGAACGTATAAATTTATTTTAATTATAAAACGAGCCTGAAATGGTGGGGTAGTTCAAAAATTCGATTTTAAATTTCAATTGAATTTACAAGATTCAAAATAAATCGGATTTCAGTAAAACCAGAAATATTTGAATCTGTTTGACTATATCTTTCTAACAAATGTAAAAAATTCAGATTTCATAATGGAAATAAAAAGTTATGGCTAGTTTAAAATTCAAAATAGTCGCTATGGAATTTATAATTTTTTTAATATAATATATAGCCCTTAAAAATAACCACTTTGCAAATGACCTTCGTTTTCGACGAAACCACTTTTGTTGGATCCGGAATGTCAAATTATTCCTAGATTCTTATTTTCAAAAAAAATTGAGTTAATATGTGAGCGTGGTGGATTTAAACGAATTTGGTCAATTCAGTTTGAATTTAATCGACTGGAAAATGACCGTTTTTCAAACTGTCTCCAAATTCGATGAAATTAGTTTTGTTAGAACCATATCACTAAAACATTGCTAGATTTATTTTTTTCGAATTTTTAGAGTCAGCATATGGGTCCGGTAAATTAAAATGTACATTAAAATCAATTTTGAACGTTATATTAATTTATATTTTAATTTTGTCGAAAACTGATCGTAACATTCGAATTGGCTCACCGGACATATCCCATTGTGTTCGAAATGGGGGTATTTAGCTAGGGGCGATAGTCGTTGGGTCCGATTTGGAGTTCAAAAGAAAAGGTTAGTTTTTGGAATTAAAAATTAAATAAATTATATAAACCTAACCCTAGCCCCTTTATCTCCTTTAGACGCCACTTCCTTTTCTTTTAAAAAAAACCGTTCTTCCTTGTTGCCCCCCTTTTTCGATCAGCCATTGCACCTCCAGTTGTGCGCCGCCGTCTATGGCGCGCCACCAACCCGCCTCGGCCCCAGACCCCCCTCCCTCCGCGCCTCTTTCTCCCTTCCTTCGTTTGAGCCCATACCCCCCAAACCCATGGAAATCCGAGGCGCCTTGCCCGCCATGGCCCCACCGCCGGCGATCTGAGCCTTCCCCCGACCACCAACGCCCCCGACGCCCCCTTGCTCCACCTCGTCAACCGCGCGATGTAAGTAAATCCAAATTGAGTTTTATTTTCAGTTTTAATTATATAAAGCATATAAAAATTCGATTTATATATATTATAGCTTAATAAAAATACGATTTTTACATATATAGATTTGAAATAAAAATACAATTTTTATACATATGGTTTTGAAATAAAAATATGATTTTTATTATATGAATGGCATGATAAAAATATGATTTTTATATATGTAGCAAAATAAAATTTTGATTTTTATATATGAAGTAGCAGTATAAAAATGTGATTTTTATATATGAAATAGCGGTATAAAAATGTGATTTTTATATAAGTAGTAATGTTATAAAAGTATGATTTTTATATAAACAACTTTGAAATAAAAATATGATTTTTAATATTTATATATAGCGTTACAAAAATATGATTTTTAATATATATACCTCGAGAAACAGATTATGTTGGAATCGCGATGAAGAATGCAATGCACAAGAGACAAATCCAAATCCAAACCGTTCAATAAAGAATGGCGGAGTGGAACCCAAAGGTGAGAACTTCTCACTCTAATTTTGTTTACAGTTAAATATATACTAGGATGCAGACAGTGCTTAATAACACCCGACACCTTTGATTGAAACCATGGATGTTTGGTTGTTTGTTTTGATTGATTTATTTGAATTTTGTTTGGGATGTGAATGGAATTGGTATGTGTATGGCGCGAGCCAGTATCAGGCGAGGGATAAGGCTAGACCTTATTCCGGTTCTAGTATCGCGCCGTTATGCTGCCAAAATTTTCTAAAATATGTTAGAAATATAATGGTTAGTTAAAAATATTATTTTTAACTTATATATTCATGCGTTGAAATAAATATTTTATCGTTAAAAATATATTTTTTAACGCGAATATGAATGAAAATAAATATTCATTTACAAATCGGATGATTTGTTTATGTACACTCATTTGACTGATATTGATTGGGACAATATATTTTACACATCGCCCAACTGCACAAATAAAATTTGTGTGTGTTGTTTGAAACCAAGCACGGGTATTGGGATGATATTTGACATACATTAATCCCATTTGTTTAGTTGTATGTCAATCTATTGGTTGACAGACTGTTGTAAGCGTTAATTATTTATATTTAATGCTTATGCAGCTGTGTAGTGCACCTTGGATGATGGTTGATTGTTTATCATTGTTGTTGTATACATATGATGTATGAAATCCATATAAATAATATTATATGGAAATTGACTGTGTCTAATTCCAATTCGGAAAGAACGAATATTTTAAAATAATATTCAATAAAGGATTGAAATCTGATTTTAATGTCCGATTTTGGATGGACATGAAAATATTGAAATATATGAAGTCGTGTTGATTACATATGCGCCATTTTGACACGAATGATATTTATATCGATTTTATTCATTTTTAAAATGAATATAGAAAAGGAAATGATTTCAAAATCTGATATTTTAAAAAATATTATCATTTATATATTATAAGGATATAAAATATTCAATTTTGATTTAAAATTGAAAATGAAGTTGGAATCATTTTTAAAACGAATTTAAAATGATTTATAAAATACGTTTTAAATGGAAATCGATGATATATATATAATATATTATTATTATTATTATTATTTTTGAAAATTGGTACTCTTTATTGCTAATACCAAATAAAAAAACCTCCTTTATATGCCTCGTTAAAACCTTGTAATCCCCTTAACCTAAGTGGGTGCCTTACAAGGAAAAAGAGTACATATAAATTTGGTAGATACAAATGCAAATCAGCTATAAAAGGATAACATACTACAACTGAAAATAAAGCAGGCTAAAAAAAATAACTCGAAAAAGTAAACCCTCTTCCGGCCCAACAAAGCCCAAAGCACTCCACGAACTACAAAACCGACATACTTCATCTCTATCCAGTATCTTCCAAGTCAACTCCCCAGATCTTCAATAATTGAACGTTTCTCGAGTTCCTTTCAGATTTGCTACCATTGTTCCTGACCAGAAATTGGATCTCCTTGACGATTTGATTCAACTTGGACATCATCGAGGTACGACGATTATGGAAAATTCTTTCATTCCTTTCTTTCCATATAAAATATACTGCTGCAGTGATTGATCCACAAGCAAGATCTCTAATTTGGTCTTTAGCTTTAAAAAGATTGTTAATTTCCTTCAATTCATCTCTTAATTGTAGATCTTCTGCTAAAGGAATACTCAACTTTTGCTTTAGAGATAGCTAAATAAAGGATGAGTAATCGCACTGAAAAAAGAGATGTTCAATTGATTCTGGATGGGTTTCACAGAGAGGACATAAGGTATTTGCTACGTTCCCAAATCTTAAAATTCGATCTTTTGTATTTAGCCTTCCCATGCTTGCTAAATATGTTATAAATGACATTTTTCTGCTATTCTTATTATGCCAAATTACTGAGAAAATAGGATCAATTACCTCACGAGTTCTCACATGATTCCATGCTGAATGATATGAGAAATTTCCCCCAGAACACCACTCATATTTATCTTCATTAAGGGTAGGTTGACACTGAATTTGACTTATTTCTTCAATTAGCTCTCTCGTTGCTGGATGAATAAGCGGATTTAACCTATCCTCAACAATAATCGAACTTACTTTCAGATTTGGGTTACCAATCATATGAAGTCTGTCATACCCAAGTATGTCAACTAGACACTGACAGTTAATCCAGGGATCATGCCACAAAAAAGTGTCATTACCATTTGCTATGATTCTATTAAAAAACTGTTTTGAATGAGATCTTAATCTGAGCATACATTTCCATGTAGATGAAGAATTGTTATCCTCAGACATAGACCAGAAAAAATTATCCTTACAGTATTTATTCCTCATCCATTTGCTCCACAAAGAATTATCTGATAAAAATTTCCATAACAGTTTAACACAAGCTGCCTTTTTCAAATCAGAATTTTTTTTCAATCCAATGCCCCCTTCATTTTTTGGCTTGCACAATGAATTCCAAGAGATTTTATGTCTTGCTCCACCCCAAAAAAAGTCAGAACACAATGATTGTAATTTATCCAATGTAAACTCTGGAATTTGGTAGATAAACAGCCAATAGAGCACAATTGGATTCAATACTCCATTAATCAATTCAGCTCTTCCAGCATAAGATAACATTTTGTTCTCCCATCCTTGTATTTTCTTTTGAATTCTTTGAATCAATGCATTACATTCAGAATAATGCAGATAGTTAGATGATAATGGAACACCTAAATACTTGATAGGTAAAACACCCCTATCAAAACCTAGGATATCCACTATATCATGATCATTTTCCACTGAGCTACTGAAAAACACTTTTGTTTTTTCTGCATTCACTTTTAAACCTGCACATGTTTTCAATTTCTGAAAAATTTGCTTCAAAGTGATTGCATTTTGCCTTGAACACTTTCCAAAGATCATTAAATCATCTGCATAAAGAAGGTGAGAAATATTTGGTTGCACTGAACAACTTGGTTGAAAGGATTTATTAGACACTGCTTCATCCATTTGATAAGTGAAAAACGGCATTGCTAAGGCAAACAGGTAAGGAGAAAGAGGATCTCCTTGCCTGATTCCCCTAGATGAAGTAATAAATCCTTTTGGAATTCCTTGAATTAAAATTGAAAAAGTGGCTGTTGACATACACTCATAAATCAGGCTGATAAAGTGATTAGGAAACTTCATACATGCCATGATTTGACAAATGAATTTCCTATTTATAATGTCATAAGCCTTTTGCAAGTCCACTTTGACACACATTTTGGCCATTCCCTTTTTCTTATAATCCCTCAATAACTCATGTGTTAATAGTATATTATCACCAATATACCTATTCATAACAAAAGCACTCTGATTTTCTGAAACTAAATGAGGCAAAAAAGGTTTCATAATATATTATATATATATGTATATATATATATATATATATATTTAATGCCCTGAATAGAATGCGCCGCGTCGCGACCGTTCGCGAATTTCGAGCTTTGACATTGAATTGATATTACGGGAGATCTGACCGTCGGATTCTCCTAAAACTGGAACCGTTGGGTCGGTATCGAAAAGAGCTTTCCAACGAATATAAGAGATTTGAATTCTAATGGTTGGATTTGGAATTATGTCCAAATCAAATTTGGAAAAGGTCGTTGTAAGTGCAGTTCGATGACCGTTTATGGAAATCCGACTGAAGGGGCCTTGATAAAATTATTAATAATTTGTGTAAAATAATAATTAATTATTTGGAAAGAATTTGGATGAAAAATTCCACGTTTGTAAAGATAAAAATATATTTTTATCAAAATGAACTAGTTATTAACTAGATTTGAAATCCAATAATTTTTAAATAAAATAAATTGGATTTGTGAATGGTTTTAATATAACCAGAAATTTCAAACGAACAAATTGGAATGAATTTAGAATGGAAATAATCTTCGGAATATTTCGATATGGGATTCCGCGATTATACAGATATTGTTATGGAAATTTGGAAGATATATTTATATCATTATTTCCAATACGATATTTGTGGGTTTCAGAATTTGATATTGAATATAAGCCGATATAATTTCTATTCAGAGTCTTGTATTTAATATCAAATGGGATTTTGGGTTTGTCGTGAATGGTGTCTTCAGTAACACTGTTCTTAAACCCAATCGAGAAAAGAAAAAATCTTTAATTTAAGATTTAGGGAAGTTTACCAATTAATTAAGATTTAATTAGAATTGGATTTTTGGGTTTATTGCGAACGGTGTTTTAAATAACATTTGTCCTTTAACCCGATTAACAGTGAAATGTGATTTGGAATTTATAAATCTTTTTATTAAGATTTAATGGAAATTTTCCAAAGTAAACTTTTCCAATTTAATAAGATAAATTGGAAGGGAATGGAATTCAATTTGATAATAATCAAAGTGAGCTTCTGTGGAGGAAGACTGTTAATATATATGGAATTTAAAAGGCTTTGTCGTTATTCCACTTATATTATTAGTCAGATACGGAAATTGACATCAATTGCAACACCCCGTATTTTCTATTAACGTTATAATAATGAATCGTAGAATACTTAATTTAAAATGTAAGAATTAATGGAAATGGGTTACGCCGTTGTGTTCGTCTCGGAATTCTGGTTGAGATAGAGTCCGAGTTTGCATAAATTGGACTTCGTATGAAGAAGTTATGGCCTCCAGAAGTTTCAGAAATTCAAACAGCTCAAGCTAGGTTTCAAAATTCAAACAGAAGTCAGAAGCGGGCTGGGCGGGAAAATTCCCGCCCAAGCAGGTCGACCAGGGGGTCGACCATAGTGTCGACCTCCCCCCTAGAGGTCGACCTGGGGGTCGACCTGGCCCTCGGCCAGATCTGAATTTTGAACGACTGCTGACTGACTGCTGAGTCACTAGGGTTTCTGGATGGGCCTGATCTGGTCTGAGTGGCTGTGATTAACCCTAGGTTCATCCGACGGCTATAATTAAACTAAAATTCTATATAAACAACTCGATGCTCAACCTAAAAACACACAGAAAAATAATCCTAGAACTGAAATGCCGTCAGTAGAGAACTTGGAGTAGCCGTCACCGTTTTCAATTCAAAGACGAGTTAAAAGCTTACATCAAAAATCAAATTAAAACTCGTCTAATTCAACGATCTTCATCAAAGGCGCACATCTCCAATTTCAGAATTCAGGTTTCAGAACGCAAGAATTCCTCTTAGTTTGTAAGTGGGTTATTACGCAGATTTAAACATTCTTTCAATTGAATCATGACATGTTGTAATTTGAATATAGAATGATGCTTATGAATAAGATTTGATTCTCGTTTATCTTAAAGTATTGTTGTAATTAATCATGTCTATATGCTTGTGGCGATGAACATGTTGTATATTAGTCATATCTATATGCTTGTGGCGATGAACATGTTGTATATTAATCATGTCTATATGCTTGTGGTGATGAACATATTGTATGTTATTGGAATCTATTATGATTGGGTAATGGATTTATTTTACCAATTAAATGGTAAAACATGTCATGTTATAAATTGATGGTTATTTGCAAGTTTATGATCTAAAACATATTCTTATATGTTAGATCAACACTCATGTATATTCATGTTAGGTTGAGTCTAATTATGTTGTAAAAGTTGGAATTGTAGTCTTCTTATGGTTTTAACACATAAGTATCATGCTAAATTGTGGTTAAAATGATTATAATAGCTTTCTTATGTTTTGACATACATAAGTTAATATGCTAAGTTGTGGGTTAAAACTGTGATTATATGTTAAACCTCCATGCTAGACCTTTGCCAAGTTTACATGACAGTTAGACCCAACTTAGTCACAAGTTCACCTTTACCCATTTAATTAAAGTTAATGATACCTCTATGCCAAGTTACACATGACAAGTTGAAATGTATGCTATTTTATGCTTATTTCATGTCTTTTGTTTATTACCCCTTTTCTTGTTTATAGGTTGGGCTAATTTACTAGCCCAACATTTTATGTGATTCATGCGTACGTTCCACGGGGGTAGCGATGGGAAATATGAAAATTCATGGCATAGATTTGTTCATTAAATGGTGTATTTGATATACCATGTATAGTGAGAATGGTCAAAGGATAATTATGGCGTGATTAAATTAAATTTAATCCACATAAAGAAATTTGACATATATAGAAAAATATGAATTTAGAAAAGACGAATATGCGTAACCCATGGTTAGACTGAGTTGTGGTGTAAATCTGCCCGGAACCAACCAGCATATCCAGTGACCACAACAAGACCTGTCTAATGTGGGTGGTTAGTGCATCAAGCCCAAAAAGAACCCGAGGTTAGACTGAGTTATGGTATAAATCTGCCGGAACCGACCGGCACATCCAGTGACCACAACAAGACCTGTATAATGTGAGTGGTTGGTGCTTTAATAAATTAAAGCTAAGTCAGGATTGGTAGGGTTAAGTAAATTAGGAAAACACTTAATCGATTCAAAATGTTAGCTAAACGAATGGGCGGGGTTAGGTAAGCTTGGACACTTAACCAAATAAACATGTTGATTAGAAAACCCTAGTAACGGGGACCCATTTCAGTAGTAACCCACGTAGATGTATCGTGGTACCCTGAAATTAGGCAGGGTGGGGCACGATTACTAGGCTGAATTATAAGCGGTCAAAACATCGGCGGTTGGTGGGCCAGTGTAGGTTCCAACGGAGTATGGGCGTGCACATACTCCGGAGTGGAAAAATCAGGCACTGGGCATCAGTAGTGTACACTGTGCATCTTGAATCGTGTCGGGTTGCCACCAGAGGGACTGATACACCTCATGGTGGGACCAGCACAGGTAGCTACACTCAAGCGGGGCCGAATGACACATGATATGAATGCATGCGAGAAGGAGCCGATCATTAAGGGGGTCGTTTGTTATAAACACGTGGGGCTGGTTGAACCAATGGTTAAGTAGGTGTAGAGACTATAGTAATGGGTGCGATCACATGTTCCTCTTATCCTATATTAGGGTATTGTCCTATGTTCTGTTATCACTGTCATGATCCCTTTCCTTGTTTAAATACTAGTAATCACTGAACTTACCAGACTTATTGTCTGACCCATTTTCTCTCGTCTTCTTTTCTTCCGTTCCCCCCTCCAGGTCCACAAGGAGGGAATACTCCAGCTTAGTCGGACTCTTTGCAAGCTAAAAGAAAGTAGATGTATGATTGGGACTCTCTTGCCTTGGCTATGGCTTTTGGATACTACATTTGGGGATTTATGCAGTTTTATTTATGGTTTATGCTTCTTTATTAAATAATCAAGACAGAAATTATGGTGCAATGTTTTGGAAATTATTTTGAGACAATTTGATGTAATGCTTTTGTATTGAACTACGTATGCAATAAATATTTGAATTTACGTTGCTTAAATTTATCTGTCTTGTAAATTTTTCTATGTCTTGTACCTATAACCCTCCACCAAAGTTAAGGCATTCCCTTTGTGAGTGACCTTAACGGAGGTGGGGTGTTTCACTTGGTATCAGAGCAAAGGTTTACCAGATCAGATAAGAGTTTTTGAAAACTATTTTTCAAAAAGAAATATAAAGAAGCATTTTACAAGAAAAAGTGTTATTTTATTTTAAAGGCATAATCTCCTAAAGCCATATGCCCTATTATTCTATCCTTTGTTTTGAATCTTTCCTTTTTTTTCGTTTCAGCATGTATGGGAATCTTAAACTTCCAAAGGGTGTGCCAATACCTGGTTGGTTTAGGAGGTACTTAGAGGCTAGGGCCAACGATGCGGGCCCAGCAGATATTCCTCCTCCTCCAGTTGCGGCGGTTCCTCCTCCTCCTCCTCCGCGTGCAGATGATTTCTCAAAAATTTGTAGGGACTTTAGGGCCATGGGTGGAAAGGATTTCAAGGGAACTGAATCATTTGTAGAAGCAATGAATTGGCTCAAATAAACTGAAGATCTATTCGAAATCTTCGAGGTGGATGATAGAAAAAAGATACAGTTGGCAGTGTAGTTGCTCAAAGATGAAGCTTCCTATTGGTGGGAAGTCACTAACGCTGAAAGACCAATTGAAACATGGATGGATTTCAGGATAAGGTTTGAGATGAAATCCCTCTCACAAGCTGAACGAAGTTTACAAGTGGAAAAGTTCTTATCTCTTAAGCAAGGAAGTATGATGGTCAAGGAGTACGTCAATCAATTCAATCAGCTGGCCCGATTTGGACTGGACTTAGTGAATACTCCTCATAAGAAGGCTCTTCGTTTTGTCAAGGGATTGAATAAGCCACTTCACAGCTTGGCTATGACCCATATACGTATAGGGGCTACTTACGAGAGGTTAGTGGACATGGCATTCTTACATGAGGAAGACAAGGGCAAGAATGAGGAAAAAGCAGAAGTGCCTCAAGATAAGAAGGGGGAAGGGTCGCAGAACAAGAAGGTTGATTCAAAGAAAGGCGGGAAGAACAACAAACCCCATGAAAAGAGAAAGTGTAATTTTTGTGGCATTCCCGGGCATTTGATCAAAGACTGCAAGAAGAAGAAAAGGAAGATGAGTGGCTGTTTCCACTATGGTGAGACAGGACACATGGCTAGGGCCTGCCCAAGGAAGCAAGGGCAGGGAGCTGGACCTTCTTCTGGAGGACAAGTTCACGCTCTCACGGAACCTCCGCAAGAACGTGGTAGAAATATTTCTGTCGAAAGTTTAGTCTATCTTTTTGATCATCCTGTTTGTACACTGTTTGTACACTATTTGACTCTTTGCAAGCTAAAAGAAAGTAGATGTATGATTGGGACTCTCTTGCCTTGGCTAAGGCTTTTGGATACTACACTTGGGAATTTATGCAGTTTTATTTATGGTTTATGCTTCTTTATTAAATAATCAAGGCAGAAATTATGGTGTAATGTTTTGGAAATTATTTTGAGACAATTTGATGTAATGCTTTTGTATTGAACTACGTATGCAATAAATATTTGAATTTCTGCTGCTTAAATTTATCTATCTTGTAAATTTTTCTGTGTCTTGTACCTATAACCCTCCACCAAAGTTAAGGCATTCCCTTTATGAGTGACCTTAACGGAGGTGGGGTGTTTCATCAATTATGTATTGATTTGTTTTCCGTGAAGATTCCGTAATTAATGGAATGAGATTTTCGGTCTATCCTGAATTATGTTTTAAATGACATTAATTCTTTAACCCAGTTAAAGACAGGATTTCATGTCTAACTTTGTATTTCGAACTGTGTTGATTGATCTCTGTTAAATATATATATATATTTGGTGGCGAAGAATTTATTCTCTTGCTTAAAACCCTTCTCTAAGACGTATGAGCTTAGAGGTTATATATGACAGAAATCAATAGTACGGTGCAGATTGTCAATGCTGCATGTTTGATTTTCCAAAGTTAAATAATCAATAATATTGATTTTTGGGAAGATTAAAACCAAGTGGAGTTTTAACGAATCTTTAATTAGATTGAAATGTGAGTGTGATAATTTAAATTATCAAATTTGGGAAATGATCGAGAATGGAGTATCACCAGTTTTGCTCCAAGCGATAGCTAAATCTTTAATTAGATTTGAATGGGATATGGTAATTAATTTTGCCGATAACACCGTGGTGTTAGATATGGAGTATTACCAGTTTTTCTCCATGGGATGAATAGGTTGGGATTGAGAAATATAACAAATGATTACTTCGGTAAGGTGCGCTAATCCCGACTAGTTCGGATAAATCTTACTTTGGTTTGAATTGATATCCAAAGGAAGATTAAAGAATAAATTTAAAGAATTTATCTTTGATAAAATTAATGGGAACCTTTCCCTAATGATGTGAATATTTGAATAAAAGAATATTCTGAATTGGAATGAGGCGTATGTTGTGTTTGTGTAGCACTTGTTTATTATATACGTGAGTTATTCGGAAATGCCAGGTTTATACCCATTCTGAATAACTGATTCGACGATAAGTCGACGATGAAGACAGTGGTTGAAGGCCGGAGGTCTTCACATGGTTTTGATGATTAACTGATGTCTTGATTGGGCTGTACATCCAAGACAATGTAATAAATGGTGATCATCCAGATATACTTTGAGATCGACCGGATATGCGGGGACCTCTCTCCTGTATTGGACATATGGGACGAGGAATAAGATGCCTCCGATTTCGTTCAGACCCAGAGAGAACTAGTATATGGATGTGTGTCTGACATTGGATTTTATTCTGTGTTGATTGATCTCTATTAAATATATATCTGTTTGGTAGCGAAGAATTTATTTTCTTTCTTAACACCCTTCTCTGAGACGTACGAGCTCGGAGGTTATATATCGATAGACATCAGTCGCATGGCGTGAATTGCCTGTAGCATGCTGAGATGCAAATGATCAAGGCTTCTATTGAAAATCAGAGTCTTGTGGTTGATGATCAAAGCATGGCCTTAAAGGGCATAGCTTTGTGTATAGCGTTAATTCTCGAGCCTCACACCTAGCTATGAGAAACAGGATCAGACTACAGGGAGTGCAGTAGCTATGGGTGGTGTCATGGTATAAATGCCAGACATTTATATATTTTTACCTACGTGGATGATGGATTGCGAGGCGCCTCGGATATATCGGTTACTACGGAGCTGATGGATATAGGTCCGATAGGACCGAGAAATGTGTGTTCAGGAATAATTAATCCTCAAAAGTAAGAGAGGACCGGCCCTGAAGCATCATAGGGTTGCCCATAGGTATGATCCTGAGACATTTTCTAAAGTGTCTCGAATCGGTGAGGAGCCATCCCTGGCCTCGACTCATGCCGGAAATCCAATTTTCAATATGTGACATTTCGGTTTTGATTGTAGATCCTAGTATGGCGACATGATAGATGGTACACATGCCGCCTATGATTGATAAATTTATATTTGAAGTTGATTTCTTCACTCATAGTAATAATAAAAAATGAAATTTCACGTATCAAGCATTATTTGGCCATTATAAGGTAAAACTCTATCCTCCGGCTTGCGTTGCATTGTGTGATGGGACTTGAGTCTTATAATAGCTTCATTTTTCGAAAAGCATTGCGTTGTTTATAAACTGCTTTATGCACTAGTATTCTTGGGAGAAAACCCGTTTCGTGTTATACGGCGTGGTCCCTTGATTTACTTTATTTCTAAAGTAAAGTTTTAAATGACTGTTTTAGTTCTCACACCAGTCACATAACTGACCTGGAGTTTATTGTTTTAACCTAAATTCTGGGTGCCCCTATTTTCCACAGGGGCAGCTAGTAGTTTTGGTTTTGCAGATTTTTCTTTTCCAGGATCCTGGATTTACAGCTGGAGTTATATTCAGAACGCTATATATCCGTGTATTCCTTACAGTTGTGATTATGTATTATTTTTCCGCTGCTATGTAATGTATTTTGATCTCTGATATTTTTCTGATGTATATTATTTGTTCATGCTCTGTATGTTCTTGTACTCTGATGTAAATTGTTGTAATAAGCAATGAAATGTACTTCTGTTTGTGTTCTGATTTGTCGTGTTTTCAACTCAATCCGGGCTTTCCCGTAAGGGCGAGTTTGGGTTGTTTCATCGTGGTATCAGAGCTTTGGTTTACAGAGCTCGAGAACATGACACATTAGAACTAAACGAAAGAATTCATCAGAGATTAGATTAGTAATGTCCAATAAGAATGACTCGTTAGAGATAGGATCAGTAGTATCCTAGAACGAGTGTGAAGAGTGAAAATTTTAAAATCAATCTTAGTTTTAAATTTTTATATCAATTATTCGTATTTGAATATTTTATTTTAAATTGAATTGGACAATCAAGTATATGAAGATTTTGAATATACGCGTAACTAACGTGTATTCAAAGTCTCAAATATACTAGATAGATATAGAATCATATTCTAGTCGCCCGAGCATGATTCTGATGATGAAATATACCATCCCCAGTATTTATGTTCGAGTTTCGAAAGTGGGATATCTATATATTTCCAATTGACTGGTTTGAGAACCAAAACTAGATTGGATATATTGTTGTGATTTGGCACTGAAAATATGATTTTTGATTATGGATGCAAAAGTTATATGTTTGAAAATTTAATCAACAAATTGATTGATGGTCGTGTTGTGTGATTATTCCTTTAACCAATAAGAGAATGTAAGGTAAAATTTACCCAAATCTAATCAAATTATGGAACTGAATTGAAAATTGTTTGGAATTGCATACACGTATATATATATATATATATATATATATATATATGTCAACAGTCATAGCATGGAAGCTAAGAAGAGGAGTAAAATTGTATGCCCGACAAATAGGTACATGTTTACTAATTTATTGGTTTTGATGATTTTATGAGCCGCTTCGCTTTTTCTTTTTCTTTTTCTTTTAGATTGGTGAGGGCCCTATGAGGCCAGTTGCGGTTTTAAAGATGTCCCCGTATAAAGGAGGTGATGGCAAAAAAATTCGAAAATTTAGGGTGTTAGCCAAATTTTTGAAGAATTTGAAAATTCTTAGAAACTGAAAAGTTGAAGAATGAAAGCTAATGAAAGTTGAGTTGGTTAGTTAAACAACTTTCAGCTCCGTTCCTTTTCGAGGACGAAAAGATTTTAAGTGGGGGAGATTGTAATAGCCTGGATTTTCAGTCCAATTTAAAATTTTTATTTTAGCAATTTTAATGGATTTTGAATATTTAAAATGATTTATTTTAAATAATAACGACTAAAAATTTATTTAAATCGAAGTTAGAATGTATAATTTATCTTAATTATAAAACGAGCCTAAAATGGCGCGACTGTTTGAAAATTCGATTGTAAATTTCAAATGAATGTACAGGAATCAAAATAAATAGGATTTCAGTAAATCCAGAAATATTTGAATCTGTTTAATTATGTCTTTCGAACGAATGTGAAAATTTAAGGTTTCATAACGGGAATAAATAGTTATGGCTAGTTTAAAATTCAAATCAGTCGCCATGGAATTTATATATATTTTAATATAATAAATGGCCCTTAAGAATAGCTAGTTTGCAAACGACCTCGTTTTCGACGAAACCACTTTTGTTGGATCCAGAATGTTAAATTATTGCTGGATTCCAATTTTCATAATTTTTGGAATTAATATGTGAGCGTGGTGGATTTAAACGAGTTTGGTCAATTTAGTTTGAATTTAATCGACTGCAATATGACCGCTTTTCAAACGGTCTCCAAATTCAACGAAATTAGTTTTGTTATAACCGTATCGCTAAAACATAGCTAGATATTTTTTTTTGGAAATTTTAGAGTTAGTATGTGGCCCCGGTAAACTAAAATGTACGTTAAAATCAATTCTGAACGTTATATTAATTTATATTTTAATTTTAATGAAAACTGATCTTAACAGTCGAATTGGCTTACCGGACATATCCAATTGTGTTCAGAATGGGGGTATTTAGCTAGGGGCGAAAGTCGTTGGATCCGATTTGGAGTTCAAAAGAAAATGTTACTTTTTGGAATTAAAATTAAATAAATTATATAAACCTAACCCTAGCCCCTTTATCTCCTTCAGCCGCCACTTCTTTTTAAAAAAAAACGTTCTTTCACTTCGCCCCACTTTTTTGATCAGCCACCGCACCTCTAATCATGCACCGTCGTCGATGGTGCACCACCACCCCGCCTCATCCCCAGACCCTCCCCCCTCCGCGCCTCTTTCTCCCTTCCTCCCCTCTCCTCCGTTTGAGCCCATACCCCCCAAACCCATGGAAATACGCGCCGCCCAACCCGCCATGGCCCCACCGCCGGCGATCCGAGCCTTCCCCCTACCACCCACGACCCCGACGCCCCCTTGCTCCACCTCGTTAGCCGTGCGATGTAAGTAATTCCAAATTGATTTTTATTTTTAGTTTTAATTATATAGAGCATATAAAAATTCGATTTTTATACATATTATTGCATAATAAAAATACGATATATATATACACACATTTGAAATAAAAATATGATTTTTATACATATGGTTTTGAAATAAAAATATGATTTTTATTATATGAATGGCATGATAAAAATATGATTTTTATATATGTAGCGAAATAAAAATATGATTTTTATTATATGAATACCGATATAAAAATATGATTTTTATATATGAAGTAGTGGTATAAAAATGTGACTTTTATATATGAAGTAGTGGTATAAAAATGTGATTTTTATATAAGTAGTAATGTTATAAAAATATGATTTTTATATAAACAACTTTGAAATAAAAATATGATTTGTAATATATATATAGCATTATAAAAATATGATTTTTAATACATATACAGCGAGAAACAGATTACGTTGGAGTCACAGTAAAGAATGCAACGCACAGGAGACAAATCCAAATCCAAACCATTCAATAAAGAATGGCGGAGTGAAACCCAAAGGTGAGAAATTTTCACTCTTATTTTGCTTACAGTTAAATATATACTAGGATGCAGACGGTGCTTAGTAGCACCCGACACCTTAGATTGAAACCATTGATGTTTGGTTGTTTGTTTTGATTGATTTATTTGTTTGAATTTGGTTTGGGATGTGAATGGAATTGATTGGAATTGGTATGAGTATGGCGCGAGCCAGTATTAGGCGAGGGATAAGACTAGACCTTATTCCGGTTCTAGTATCGCGCCGTTATGCTGCCAAAATTTTCTAAAATATGTTAGAATTATAATGGAAAATATTATTTTTAACTTATATATGAATAATATAAAATATTCATGTGTTGAAATAAATATTTTATCGTTAAAAATATAATTTTTAACGTGTATATGAATGAAAATAAATATTCATTTACAAATCGGATGATTTATTTATGTACACTCATTTGACTAATATTGATTGGGATGATATATTTTACACATCGTCCAACTGCACAAATAAAATCTGTGTGTGTTGATTGAAACTCCACACGAGTATTGGATGATATTTGACATATACTAATCTCAATTGTTTAGTTGTATGTCAATCGATTAGTTGACAGACTGTTGTAAGCGTTAATTATTTATATTTAATGCTTATGCAGTTGTGTAGTGCACCCTGGATGATGGTTGATTGTTTATCATTGTTGTTGTATACATATGATGTATGAAATCTATATAAATAATATTATATGGAAATTGACTGTGTCTGATTCCAATTGGGAAAGAACGAATATTTTAAACTAACGAATATTTTAAAATAACAAATATTTTAAATTAAGGATTATTTTAAAATAATATTCACTAAAGGATTGAAATCTGATTTTAATGTCCGATTTTGGATGGACACAAAAATATTGAAATATATGAAGCCATGTTGATTACATATGCGCTATTTTGACGTGAACGATATTTTTTTTGATTTTATTCATTTTTATAATGAAAATCGAAAAGGAAATGATTTTCAAAATCTGATATTTTGAAAATATTATCATTTATATATTATAAGGATATAGAATATTAAATTTTGATTTAAAATTGAAAATGAAGTTGGATTCATTTTTAAAACGAATTTAAAACGATTTATAAAAATACGTTTTAAATGGAAATCGACGAAATATAATATATATATATATTATATATATTTAATGGCCTGAATAGAACGCACCTGGCCACAACCGTTCGCGAATTACGACGATTGACATCGAATTGATATTACGGAAGATCCGACCGTCGGATTCTCCTAAAACCGGAACAGTTGGGTTCGTATCGAAAAGATCTTTCCAACGAATATAAGAGATTTGAAATCTAATGGTTGGATTTGGAATTATCTCCAAATCAAATTTGGAAAAGGTCGTTGTAAGTACAGTTCGATGATCGTTTATGGAAATCGACTGAAGGGGCCTTGACAAAATTATTAAAAATATTAATAATTTGTTAAAATCACAATAAATGATTTGGAAAGAATTTAGATGAAAAATTCCATGTTTGTAAAGATAAAAATATATTTTTATCAAAATGAACTAGTTATTAACTAGATTTGAAATCCAATAATTTTTATATAAAATAAATTAGAATTGTGAATGGTTTTAATATAACTAGAAATTTCAAACGAACAAATTGGAATGAATTTGGAATGGAAATAATCTTCGCAATATTTCGATATGGGATTCCGCGATTATACAGATATTATTATGGAAATTTGGAAGATATATTTATATCGTTATTTCCAATACGATATTTGTGGGTTTCAGAATTTGATATTGAATATAAGCCGATATAATTTCTATTCAGAGTCTTGTATTTCATATCAAATGGGACTTTGGGTTTGTTGTGAATGGTGTATTCAGTAACACTGTTCTTAAACCCAATTGAGAAAAGAATAAATCTTTAATTTAAGATTTAGGGAAGTTTACCAATTAATTAAGATTTAACTGGAATTGAACTGAGAATTGGATTTTTGGGTTTATCGTGAACAATGTTTTAAATAACATTTGTTCTTTAACTCGATTAACAGTGAAATGTGATTTGGAACTTATAAATCTTTTTATTAAGATTTAATGGAAATTTTCCAAAGTAAAATTTTCCAATTTAATAAAATAAATTGGAATGGAATGGAATTCAATTTGGTAATAATCGAAGTGAGCTTCTATGGAGGAAGACTTTTAATATATATGGAATTTAAAAGGCTTTGTCGTTATTCCATTTATATTATTAGTCGGATACGGAAATTGACATCGATTATATATTGATCTGTTTTCCGTGAAGATTCCATAATTAATGGAATGGGATTTTGGGTTTATCGTGTACTGTGTTTTAAATGACATTAGTTCTTTAACCCGGTTAAAGACAGGATTACATGTCTAACATTGTATTTCGAACAGTGTTGATTGATCTTTATTAAATATATATCTATTTGGTGTTGGAGAATTTATTCTCTTGCTTAACACCCTTCTCTAAGACGTACGAGCTTAGAGGTTATATATAGGCAGAAATCAATAGTACGGTGTAGATTGTTGATGCGGCATGTTTGATTTTCCAGAGTTAAATAATCATTAATATTGATTTTTGGGAAGATTAAAACCAAGTGGAGCTTTATAGAATCTTTAATTAGATTGAAATGTGATAATTTAAATTATCAAATTTGGGAAATGATCGAGAATGGAGTATCACCAGTTTTACTCCAAGCGATAGCTAAATCTTTAATTAGATTTGAACGAGAAATGGTAATTAATTTTACCGATAACACCATGGTGTTAAATATGGAGTATTACCAGTTTGCTCCATGGGATGAATAAGTTGGGATTGGGAAATATAACAAATGATTACTTCGGTACGGTGCGCTAATCCCGACTAGTTTGGATAAACCTTAATTTGGTTTGAATTGATATCCAAAGGACGATTAAAGAATAAATTCAAAGAATTTATCTTTGATAAAATTAATGGGAACCTTTCCCTAATGATGTGAATATTTGAATACAAGAATATTCTGATTTGGAATGAGGCGTATGTTGTGTTTGTGTAGCACTTGTTTATTATATACGCGAGTTATTCGGAAAGGCCGGGTATATACCCGGTCTGAATAACTGATTCAACGATAAGTCGACGATGAAGATGGTGGTTGAAGACCGGAGGTCTTTACATCGTTTGGATGATTACTGATGTCTTGATCTGTACACCCAAGACAAGGTAATAACTGGTGATCGTCCAGACGTACTTGGAGATCGACCGGATATGCGAAGACCTCTCTCCTGTATTGGACATATGGGACGAGGAATAAGGTGCCTCCGGTTTCGTTCATACCCAGAATGAACTAGTATATGGATGTGTGTCTGGCATTGGATTTTATTCTGTGTTGATTGATCTCTGTTAAATATATATCTGTTTGGTGGTAGAGAATTTATTCTCTTGCTTAACACCCTTCTCTGAGACGTACGAGCTCAGAGGTTATATATCGATAGACATCGGTCGCATGGCGTGAATTGCCTGTGTGGCATGCTGAGATGCAAATGATCAAAGCTTCTGTTTAAAAGCAGAGTCTTGTGGTTGATGATCAAAGCACGGCCTTAAAGGGAATAGCTTTGTGTATAACGTTAATTCGCGAACCTCACACCTCGGTATGAGTCAAAAACAGGATCGGACAGCAGTGAGTGCTCGACGTTTCTTTCTAGCTATTGGTGGTGTCATGGTATGCAGCCCAAACATTTATATATTTTTACCTATGTGGATGATGGATTGCGAGGCGCCTCGGATATATCGGTTACTGTAACATCCCGAATTTTCGAATAATCAGATTAACTAAATTTAAGAATACTTAATTTCAAATGTGGGAATTAAGGGAAACGGGTCGTTCCATTGCGTTCGTCTCGAAATTCTGCTTGAGATAGAGTCCGAATTTGCGTAAAATGGAGATCGTATGAAGAAGATATGGACGAACGAAGTTTGAAAAAAAAATGCACTGGCGCACTTGGGAAGTGCGCCAGTACAAATTTGCATTGGCGCACTTCCCAAGTGCGCCCAAGCCGAGAGAAAACCTGCACAGCCATCTGGTTCGAACAGTGAGTCAGTGCTGAGTCATTTCTGACTAGTTAATGAGTCATTAGGGTTTCTGGATAGTTCTAATCTGGACTGAATGGTTTTGATTAACCCTAAGAACATCCGACGGCTTAAATTAATTCATAACTCTATAAAAAGACCCATAGACTCAAACCTTAAATCAGAATTAAAACTAAACCTATGGCCGTCATGTAGTTGTCTTGAACCCTAGAGCAACCGCCACCAAATTAAAGAGGAAGAACAACAATCAAATCAGAACTACTCAACCCTAACAGCGAATCTTCATCAAAGGAGCGCTAATTCAACTCCAGAAATCAGAATTCTGAACTCAAGTCTGCTTTTGAGTTGTGAGTTCGATAATTTTAACAAGATAATTAGTAATTTAATTGGATTAAGATATAATGCGGATTGTATTGATGTGATATGAAGTATTGATTGCATGTTGTGATTATGTTGTAGGATTATGATTGAAATCTCTATGACGTTATGTTGTGATGCTATTATTTATGATGTAAAGTTATGTTGCTATCATCCAAGTTGTAATTTTGGCTTATGCAAGTCTTATATATGATGTTATGCAAGTTTTATATATGATGTTATGCCAGTTTCACATATGATGTTATGTAAGTTTAGATCTAAAATATATGCTAGTAGTTCATGATGTTAACTTGTGTTAATGAATCGCTTTTTATAATCCAACCACCTAGGTTTATAACATCAGTTTTTATGCGAATATGGATGTGGAACATATGCTAGTTCATATAAGTATTATGTTCATATGCAAGTTTAAGTGATAATTTGGATTCATACAAGTTCACACCTTTAAAGTTTAGATCCATATTCAAGTTGACATTTTTATGTTGAATCTATGACATGCCTAGTTATGCAAGTTTACACCTTTATGTGGATCCATAGTTTACTCAAGTTAACACCTTTATTGGATCCATAGTTATGCAAGATGACACCTTTATGCTTAGGTTGATGACATACACAGTTTATGTAAGTTGGTGATAATTACCTAGGCTAGTTGGGTGTAAAACTATGTTCATACATGCAAGTTCACACTTTTTTTTAGATCTATGATTTTTGGATCCTTGTTAATACAAAGACTATGCGAGTATGTTGTAATTCTTAATTGCAAGTTAGATGCAAATTAGATCTATTATTGTGTGTATGTGACTTTGTGACGTTTATTCCCTTTTTTTAAGTATTAGACTAATTGCTAGTCTAATATGAATATTTCGTGTTAAGCGAACGAATGACGGGGGTACAATGGGGATAATAGTGGATACACACATATTGTGAATTTGGCATGTAATGGCCTAAAAAGGCATGTAATTAATTTTATGGAATAAACTTAATTAGTGATGAAATTGGTATGATTTTACATACCATAAATGGATGGACATAATTGAGTCAATTATGGACATCGTTAAATTTAGAATTAATTGATAATTTGAATAGGGAAAGTAATTCAAATTGGGGGATGATTAATTAGGAGTAATTAATCGTCAAAGACACGAGGTTAGACTCTTTTGTGGTGTAAGACTGCCTGGATCCGCCCGGCAAATCCAGCTGCCACAAATGTCAGTCTAATGTGAGAGGTCTTAGGCATAAACTAAATACATAACAGTTGTAAAGACACGAGGTTAGGCTCTTTTGTGGTGTAAGACTGCCCGGACCCGTCCGGCAAATCCAGCTGCCACAAACGCCAGTCAAATGTTAGAGGTCTTTATAAGGTTACGACCTTAATGAATTAAGAAACACTTAACCAGATAAGCATATAGTGGGACATGAGGGGGTTAAGTGGGTGCCTTGGGTGGCATGTGGAATTAAGTGGGTGCTTGAGGTGGCATGTGAAATACGATTAGATATTTTAATAATTAATTAATGCAAATCTGAGATAAATATGATGTCTAAAACGTGTTGGGGGATAGGTTTAAACCAACTGGACTGATGAATTTAACAAACCCATTTCGTGAATCTATAGGCCCAATACAAAGTGAGACAATCTGTAAGTCTGTTAAATCTGTACATCTGATCCGTTAGTCTGAAAACTTGTTAACTTGATTGTCTGATTTGTGAACTAGTAAATCTGAACTCTGTATGTCTGAAACTTGTAAACAAGTTAGTCTGAAATCTGAAATATGTTAGTCTGGGGACACAAGGTTAGGATGGGTAATTACTTGTGTCATCTGTTGTGTGGGACCCATATTAGTCAGTAACCCTTTCTGGTATCAAAACTATGACCCAACAGTAGGTAGGGTCCGGGCACGCTTACTGAACTAATTATAAGCGGTTCATTCTGATAATGGCGAGGGGTGTTGATGGTGCGTTCCACCGAGTCATGTGCGTGCATGGATCCTGGTCTGCCTCTGAGGATGTAAGACGTCGTGACATCTATAAATAGGTCTATGTCATTCAAAGGTTGCCACTTTAGGGAATGATACACCCTTTTGTGGGGCTGGCACAACGTATTTATGTGCTAGGGAGTCGATCGCGTGGGGTAGAATTTAGGGTACACTTAGTTCTGTCTGTTCTGTGGGGTACCGTCTGTTTCTGTTGGGTGGTAAAACCTGTCTTTTTCTGCGTGGTACCGTCTGTTGGGGTGGTAAAGGCCCATTACTAGTGTACACATAATTCTACATTCTGTTTCAGTAGGGATTATTCTGTTTCCGTCTCTGATTCCGTTTCAGATTCTGTTTCCGTACCTTCTGTCTATTGGGGTGGTAAAGGCCCATTAGTTGGGTGGTAAAGGCCCATTATTAGTATTCTACTTCTGTACCTTCTGTATGTTGGGGTGGTAAAGGCCCATTACTAGCATTCTGTTTCTATATAGATTATTCTGTTTCGATTCTATTTCAGTTTAAATATTAGGGTAACACCTAATCCTGTTATACTAGTGGTGGTGCAGTATAGTATTTATCTTGTAGTGGTTTAGGTGTGCTTTTAACGTTATAGTTGTTCATCTTGTTTCCTTGTTTACTCTATCATACTCAATGGTTCATGGTCATTTCCTTACTTTCCTACTTATGCCTTAGCTTGGTTACTTTGTTAATTATATTGTTAGAGTTATCGCACTCGCCAGACTTTATGTCTGACCCCTCACCCCCCCCCCCTTTCCATCTCTTTCCTTTTTCCCCCAGGTTCTCAGGGAGGAAACACCCAGGTTTAGTCAGGATTTTGATATCATCTTCTAGGAGCTACTTCTGAAGTATGGCTCGAACCTCTGTTTCTTATGGCTTGCTCTTTAATCTGGGGAATGATGATTTTCTTTTAAAAACCTATGTACTTTGATGATACAAGACAGAAGTGTTTTGTTGTAATAGTTTTATGACTCATGGTATTATGTAACAAAGTACTTTGGAGATTTAATAAAGTTATTTATTTCCGCTGCAAAATTTTTAATATTTGTCTTGTGATATTCTGTGTCTGTTTACCTAAAATGCTCCACTGAAGTTAAGGCATTCCCTTTGTGAGTGACCTTAATGGAGGTGGGGTGTGACACTTGGTATCAGAGTTGAAGGTTACCAGATTAGATAAAAGTTTTGAAAACATTTTTCAAAAAGGTTTTAAAAGAAAGTATTTTAGAAAAGGAAAGCCTGTTTTGAAAAACATTCCCCGAAAATCCATATGTAGTATCCTTCAGTCCTTGGTCTAGAATCTCTTCCTTTGATAGGATAAGAGAATGCTCTCACGGCTGATGGATAGGATAGGGATAGGAAAATTTATGTAGAAGGTTTAATTTCCTTATCTGGTTATGAAGTTAAGACTCTTTTGATTCTGGCATTGAGACTCTGCACTTTAATACTAGTCTTGTTTCTAATCCCGTAGTTGTTTCAAACCCCTTGGGTGGTTCGGCTCATTTATTGGTGATTTGTAAGGGTTTGAAATTATCTGTGTTTGGCTTCAAAAATTTGAATGTGACGTTTGTATGCTCAAGTTTATGGGCAATGGATTGGTTTTTAATGGACCAGTTTTTTTTTATGTAGAGGGTCGTTCTAGATTTTGAGAGGAGGGTCGTTAAGTTTCTAACTTGTCATGGGAAGACCCAAAGTTTCTTGTGACCCGCAAGGGTGTTTTATGCTTAGCTTTCTGAGAATCATTCTATAATCGGATCTGTACCAGCAGTCTGTAAGTATCTATATATTTCTGAAGGATACAGTTTCTACTCGAAGCATGAAGTAGATCTCCAGTTTTGACATTGTTTAATGGGGGTAATTCTTTGGGTGTCAGTCTGATGTTGATTTCGGTCTTCGGGACTGGGACTTAGGGAATTATTCTCTTAACCGATGTCAAATGGGAACTGAGCTTTTGTTCTAGTTGTATCATTTGTTTATATCCCATCAACCGAATCTTTGACCTTTAGATAGGAAATCCATGGATGTAAACATGTGCTTGGGACATGTTATGTTTGATGGTTGCAAGTGGATGCAAGTGTTTGCTAGTGGTAGCTCGTGGATGCATTTACACACACATTAGGCACTAGATCGGCTCGAAAACACTCTCATATTGCATATGGATGTGTGAGCAATTTTAATTTTTGTAGTTGCAAAATGGTTGACTCATTACATGGATGTTGCATTTGGATGAATGATTGCGCACACATGTAAAAATAATATGTATCGATAGGGTTCTTCACATACATAATGGAAGCATGGCACTATCATGGTTTGCATTAAGGAGGTCAACTAAATCAGTAGACTGCCTGATCTTTGCATTAGATAAGGAACATATACACACACTTTTTGCATATGTTCATACGGCATTAGAAGTTTTCTAAGGATAATGGATGCTTGTGGATGATGGTTGAGTAAATGGGTGATTGGATGGTAGGACACATTCTTCTTAACTTGAAGATTTCGGGGACGAAATCCTTTAAGTAGGGGAGAATGTAACACCCCGAGTTTTCGAATAATCAGATTAACTAAATTTAAGAATACTTAATTTCAAATGTGGGAATTAAGGGAAACGGGTCGTTCCATTGCGTTCGTCTCGGAATTCTGCTTGAGATAGAGTCCGAGTTTGCGTAAAACGGAGACCGTATGATGAAGATATGGACGAATGAAGTTTGAAAAAAAAATGCACCGGCGCACTTGGGAAGTGCGCCAGTACAAATTTGCATTGGCGCACTTCCCAAGTGCGCCCAGGCCGAGAGAAAACCTGCACAGCCATCTGGTTCAAATAGTGAGTCAGTGCTGAGTCATTTCTGACTAGTTAATGAGTCATTAGGGTTTCTGGATAGTTCTAATCTGGACTGAATGGTTTTGATTGACCCTAAGAACATCCGATGGCTTAAATTAATTCATAACTCTATAAAAAGACCCATAGACTCAAACCCTAAATCAGAATTAAAACTAAACATATGGCCGTCATGCTGTTGTCTTGAACCCTAGAGCAGCCGCCACCAAATTAAAGAGGAAGAACAACAATCAAATCAGAACTACTCAACCCTAACAGCGAATCTTCATCAAAGGAGCGCTAATTCAACTCAAGAAATCAGAATTCGGAACTCAAGACTGCTTTTGAGTTGTGAGTTCGATAATTTTAACAAGATAATTTGTAATTTAATTGGATTAAGATATAATGCGGATTGTATTGATGTGATATGAAATATTGATTGCATGTTGTGATTATGTTGTAGGATTATGATTGAAATCTCTATGACGTTATGTTTTGATGCTATCATTTATGATGTAAAGTTATGTTGCTATCATCCAAGTTGTAATTTTGGCATATGCAAGTCTTATATACGATGTTATGCAATTTCTATATATGATGTTATGCCAATTTCACATATGATGTTATGTAAGTTTGGATCTAAAATATATGCTAGTAGTTCATGATTTAACTTGTGTTAATGAATCCCTTTTTATAATCCAACCACCTAGGTTTATAACATCAGTTTTTATGTGAATATGGATGTGGAACATATGCTAGTTCATATAAGTATTATGTTCATATGCAAGTTTAAGTGATAATTTGGATTCATACAAGTTCACACCTTTAAAGTTTAGATCCATATTCAAGTTGACATTTTTATGTTGAATCTATGACATGCCTAGTTATGCAAGTTTACACCTTTATGTGGATCCATAGTTTACTCAAGTTAACACCTTTATTGGATCCATAGTTATGCAAAATGACACCTTTATGCTCAGGTTGACGACATACATAGTTTATGTAAGTTGGTGATAATTACCTAGGCTAGTTGGGTGTTAAACTATGTTCATACATGCAAGTTCACACTTTTTTTTAGATCTATGATTTTTGGATCCTTGTTATAAAGACTATGCGAGTATGTTGTAGTTCTTAATTGCAAGTTAGATGCAAATTAGATCTAATATTGTGTGTATGTGACTTTGTGACGTTTATTCCCTTTTTTTTAAGTATTAGACTAATAGCTAGTCTAATATGAATATGTCGTGTTAAGCGAACGAATGACGGGGGTACAATGGGGATAATAGTGGATACACACATATTGTGAATTTGGCATGTAATGGCCTAAAAAGGCATGTAATTAATTTTGAAGGAATAAAATTAATTAGTGATGAAATTGGTATGATTTTACATACCATAAATGGATGGACATAATTGAGTCAATTATGGACATCGTTAAATTTGGAATTAATTGATAATTTGAATAGGGAAAGTAATTCAAATTGGGGGATGATTAATTAGGAGTAATTAATCGTCAAAGACACGAGGTTAGACTCTTTTGTGGTGTAAGATTGCCCGGACCCGCTCGGCAAATCCAGCTGCCAAAAATGTCAGTCTAATGTGAGAGGTCTTAGGCATAAACTAAATACGTAACAGTTGTAAAGACACGAGGTTAGGCTCTTTTGTGGTGTAAGACTGCCCGGACCCGCCCGGCAAATCCAGCTGCCACAAACGCCAGTCTAATGTGAGAGGTCTTTATAAGGTTACGACCTTAATGAATTAAGAAACACTTAACCAGATAAGCATGTAGTGGGACATGAGGGGCTTAAGTGGGTGCCTTGGGTGGCATGTGGAATTAAGTGGGTGCCTAGGGTGGCATGTGAAATACGATTAGATATTTCAATAATTAATTAATGCAAATCTGAGATAAATATGATGTCTAAAACATGTTGGGGGGACAGGGTTAAACCAACTGGACTGATGAATTTAACAAACCCATTTCGTGAATCTGTAGGCCCAATACAAAGTTAGACAATCTGTAAGTCTGTTAAATCTATACATTTGATCCGTTAGTCTGAAAACTTGTTAACTTGATTGTCTGATTTGTGAACTAGTAAATCTGAACTCTGTATGTCTGAAACTTGTAAACAAGTTAGTCTGAAATCTGAAATCTGTTAGTCTGGGGACACAAGGTTAGGATGGGTAATTACTTGTGTCATCTGTTGTGTGGGACCCATATTAGTCAGTAACCCTTTTTGGTATCAAAACTATGACCCAAAAGTAGGTAGGGTCCGGGCACGCTTACTGAACTAATTATAAGTGGTTCATTCTGATAATGGCGAGGGGTGTTGATGGTGCGTTCCAACCGGGTCATGTGCGTGCATGGATCTCGGTCTGCCTCTGAGGATGTAAGACACCGTGACATCTATAAATAGGTCTGTGTCATTCAAAGGTTGCCACTTTAGGGAATGATACACCCTTTTGTGGGGCTGGCACAACGTATTTATGTGCTAGGGAGTCGATCGCGTGGGGTAGAATTTAGGGTACACTTAGTTCTGTCTGTTTTGTGGGGTACCGTCTGTTTCTGTTGGGTGGTAAAACCTGTCTTTTTCTGCGTGGTACCGTCTGTTGGGGTGGTAAAGGCCCATTACTAGTGTACACATAATTCTACATTCTGTTTCAGTAGGGATTATTCTGTTTCCGTCTCTGATTCCGTTTCAGATTCTGTTTCCGTACCTTCTGTCTGTTGGGGTGGTAAAGGCCCATTAGTTGGGTGGTAAAGGCCCATTATTAGTATTCTACTTCTATACCTTCTGTATGTTGGGGTGGTAAAGGCCCATTACTAGCATTCTGTTTCTGTATAGATTATTCTGTTTTGATTCTATTTCAGTTTAAACATTAGGGTAACACTTAATCCTGTTATACTAGTGGTGGTGCAGTGTAGTATTTATCTTGTAGTGGTTTAGGTGTGCCTTTAACGTTATAGTTGTTCATCTTGTTTCGTTGTTTACTCTGTCATACTCAATGGTTCATGGTCATTTCCTTTCTTTCCAACTTATGTCGTAGCCTGGTTACTTTGTTAATTATATTGTTAGAGTTATCGCACTCGCCAGACTTTATGTCTGACCCCCCCCCCCCTTTTTCCATCTCTTTCCTTTTTCCCCCAAGTTCTCAGGGAGGAAACACCCAGGTTTAGTCAGGATTTGGATATCATCTTCTAGGAGCTACTTCTGAAGTATGGCTCGAACCTCTGTTTCTTATGGCTTGCTCTTTAATCTGGGGAATGATGATTTTCTTTTAAAAACCTATGTACTCTGATGATACAAGACAGAAGTGTTTTGTTGTAATAGTTTTATGACTCATGGTATTATGTAACAAAGTACTTTGGAGATTTAATAAAGTTATTTATTTCCGCTGCAAAAATTTTAATATCTGTCTTGTGATATTCTGTGTCTGTTTACCTAAAACGCTCCACTGAAGTTAAGGCATTCCCTTTGTGAGTGACCTTAATGGAGGTGGGGTGTGACAGTTACTACGGAGCCGATGGATATAGGTCCGATTGAACTGGGAAACATGTGTTCAGGAATAACTAATCCCCAAAAGTAAGAGAGGACCGGCCCTGAAGCATCCAAGGGTTGCCCGTTGGTGTGATCCTGAGACATTTGCTAGAGTGTCTCGAATCGGTGAGGAGCCATCCCTGGCATCGACTCATGACGGAAATCCAATTTCCAATACGTGACATTTCGGTTTTGATTGCAGAGCCTCCTAGTATGGCAACATGATAGATAGTAATTATGCCGCCTATGATTGATAAATTTATATTTGAAGTTGATTTCTTCACTTATAGTAATAATAAAAGATGAAATTTCACGCATCAAGCATTATTTGGCTATTATAAGGTAAAACTCTATCCTCCGGCTTGCGTTGCATTATGTGATGGGACCTGAGTCTTATAATAGCTTCATTTTTCGAAAAGCAATGCGCTGTTTATAAACTGCTTTATGCACTGGTATTCTTGGGAGAAAACCCGTGCCGTGTTATACGGCGTGGTCCCTTGATTTACTTTATTTCTAAAGTAAAGTTTTAATAACTGTTTTAGTTCTCACACCAGTCACATGACTGATCTGGAGTTTATTGTTTCAACCTAAAATCTGGGTGCCCCTATTTTCCACACGAGCAGCTAAATGTTTTGGTTTTGTAGATTTTTCCTTTCCAGGATCCTGGGTTTACAGCTGGAGCTATATTCGGAACGCTTTGGATTCATGTATTCCATACAGTTGTGATTATGTATTATTTTTCCGCTGCTACGTAATGTATTTTGATCTCTGATATTTTCTGATGTTTATTATTTATTCATACTATGTATATTCTTGTACTCTGATGTAAATTGTTGTAATAAGCAATGAAATGTTCTTCTGTTTGTGTTCTGATTTGTCATGTTCTCAACTCAATCCGGGCTTTCCCGTAAGGGCGAATTTGGGTCTTCACCCTCTCTCTGCCACATCACTATTATCTCTTTCACTCTATCTTCCACGCTGCAAGTAAATGCATAAAATCAAGCCAATTAATGTCCAAATCCCGTCCACTTCTCTCCTCCGCTCCTCCCTATTCTCTCAACTAAAACTCGAACCGATTTCAGCATTGTTCTTCACTCCATGAGCTTCACCTTCCCGTCACCACCTTGTCAAGCTCAGCCTCACCATCAAAAACCCGACTCTAGCTTCTCAAGCATGGCTACAGTACATGTGCAACACTTTTTATTGCCAAATCTTAATAAAATTTACCAATCTGAGCTCCTCTATACCATAATCCTGCATATGATTAGCTATTCATGAATTAATTCCTATATCCATCACAAATCCCAATCCTAATATAAATCTTTTACTGTAAAAATGTCGAACCAAAATTTTTGAAACCACATCCTTCAATAAGCGAATGAAAATGAATATCTAGATTCAAGTAACCCAATGAAACAAGTTTCATAAATTTAGGATTTATTTTTGAATTGTTATTTATTTTGGAAAGAGGGCAGAGCCATTGATTTTTTTTAAAAAAAGAAACAAAAGGTTGGTGGCTATAAGTTTTTCACGACAATGAAACAACGGTAGATGGATGCATGAATTAGGTTAGAGTTTAGGACTATTTATAGGTAAATGAGTTCAAGGAAGTTTATTATTATGCTTAATTATAATTACTTATAGCATTTCATACTCGTATGACCAAATAAAAACTATGCTTGCCACGAAATTGGATATCCTGCTATATTTCAATATTTTGGATTCGTTGAAACTGGTTCCGTCGAAATTTAAGGCCATCTGAAAAATGACTATTTAACAGGTTAATTAATTTATAAAATTCCCAAATTTTAGTTATTTAAATTTAAATTTAACGGTTTATAAATTCCATTCTAATCAAACTAGAGTTTAAACCAACTTTATAAATCAAATTCGTTTATCTTTGTAACGACCCGCATTCTACGCATCGAAGGATCGTAGAATATTTATTTCTCACATACGAAGTCATATGGTCATGTAACTTTGGGAGACGGCTATTGGGGTCATTTCCCATGTTCATGATTTTTCCCGATTTTTAAATGACTGTTTTGTCCCTAGCTGATCTTGTTTTGGCCATAACTTTTGATTGGAAACGAATTTTGACCTGAAACCACTTCCATTAGATTCTTTTGATGGTTTACAATTCCATAGAGTGGTCACATTAGCCAAACGGACTCACCGTTTGGGAGATATGGCTGAAACAAGTTTCAGATAGTGAAAAACAGCTTAATTGGGCTTAACCGGGTGATTAACAGCTAGGACCAATGGGGGATTTCGGGATTAGAGGTATTTAAGGGCTGCTAGGGTTAGGATTTCGGTTTTTCACTCATTTTCCAGCCGCCACAAACTCTCTCTTCAAACTAACAATGGCCTCCAACATCTAAATACACCTCTAATCACCTCTTAATCAAGTTTTGGCTTAAACTACATCAAATTAAGGCGGATTAGCATGAGAATCGAGGTAGAGCTGCTGTGTAAGATTGGGAACAACGCCAAATCGAAGAATATTTCAGTTTTGGGGTTTTATTTATGGCTAAGGTGAGTGATTTGCATAGTTTTGCACTAATTACGGTTAATTAAGGGTAATTAGTGAAGATTAGCGAATTTATACACTATTAAATTCTGGAAATTTATTTATAAATTCAAAAATAATGTTTTAGACCCCTGTTATAAATTTGGGTTAATTTGATTAAGTTTTACTGATCATATCATTAGTTTTTCCTAAACATGCTTAAAGGAAAATATGGGGTTTTGGGCATGTTTGACCCATTTTACATGCTATGATTATTATTTTGGTGTTTACGAATGATTATATATGTTGCTATGACTGTATGGTATGCTTTGTGATTGCCTAGAAGTGATAGATTGGCCGAAAACGCCGTCGAATGGCATAAAACAATCGCTGGAAAGTTGTAGGAAATGTGCAGGGTTTTCAAACCGGATCGGATCAGATTATGGGCTCGGATTAGTGGATCGGGCAAGGAGAATACGAACCGGATCGGAACTTGGCACTAGTTGAACTTGGCAAGAAGGAGGGCCATTTGCGAGAGTTGGAGTTGGGTTGGCTCAGCATGATCGGATCGGATCAGAAACGGGAGCAAAGGCGGGGGCGAGTCGAACTGAAGCATCGGATCGGATGAAGGACCACCGAATCGAACTCAAGCAGAAGCACACCCGAACCGAACCACTTCAGGGCATTCGAACCGAACCGAGCTAGAAGGGGAACACCCAAACCGAACCGCACCCAGGAGCATACTAGAGAGCATTGGACCAAATCGAACCGATGAGGACTGGAGTACTATGCATATCCGAACCGAACCGTACGTGTGCTATTACTACTACGCGACGACTCTTTTAAAGACCAACTCCAATTCGACCAAAACCCGAGATGCAAAGGAAGTCCAAATAGGAAGTAGAACTCAGGATCCAGTTGGGAACCAACGAGGCAACTTCATGAGTTGGGCTTTGCTGCGGGACGTGTGCCTAGGGGCTGTCGATGTCTATGACTTTGGATCACTATGTATGGAAGGTACGTGGACGGGTTCAAGGCCACAGTGGCCTAGGTACGACTAAAGGGCTATAGACTAATGAAGTGGGGTCATTTGTAAAGATTTGGTCATGACTCCATGAGGTGAGATTAGTAGTAGTTGTACAAGTCGAACTCCGTCACTACTTCGATGGGTCTAGCGATTGACAGTGGTGGACATCGTATGCTTTACGCACTGAGTGAGAGATGTGAGGATGGTTGCTATGCTTGATATGTTTTCCATCATTATGACATACACACCCCCACCCCCGTATTCTTTACACCATTTGTTATGGCACCTTAGAGTATTGTACGGTATGTAGTGCTAACTCTTTGGTTGCAGGTCCAGGTTCATGTATGGTTTAGTATACCTGTTTTTGTTCTATTTAGCTGCTTATCGCTCATACCAGACTTTTTGTCTGACCCAGAGTTTTATGTCTCTTCTTATTACTCTGGGTGCTCTCACGAGCAGACTAGAGACAGATTAGCTGGTTATGCACGGGTAGCTGATCCGGAGACTAGCAGGAGGCTTCCACGTATGATACATATAGTATTCTCCCTGTGTTGTTGAAGATCACTGCTTGGGCATTAGTAGTGCATCTTCTACTTTAGCTTTCTTTTGTTTTAGAGACAGTAATTTGGAAAGTTGTAATAAGCTGTATTTGGATTTCCGCTGCTATGTTGGTTTAGTTTTCAGCTTATGCACTGTCTCGCCTGTTTTATGTCAAGATTATATTATTATTATATTTTGTTCCATGCACTGTGAGACATTCTACAGGTTCCTTGTTAGTTTCATTCTCTTCTTTCCTTTCTTTGGCGATCGTTCTGTGCTAGTCGGGCATGTGTACAGCGCACCTTCGGAGGAAATGCAGGCTGGTGCGGGGCGGGCCGTCACATTTGGTATCAGAGCTCTAGGTTGCGTAGTTAACCTAGTGAAAGACACGAGGGAGTGATAATACGTATATGAGAGCGCGTATTTGTGATTATTTTGGTTTTAAAAGCTATATATATGTATTATTAGTATAGCTAAGGATGAAGTCGCACTGCACTAGCACCACTATAGAGATGGTTAATCGTTTTCTCTGTGCAGATTAAACGATGAGCCGATACGCAAGGGGTATCGGTAGAGGAGCCAATAATGGGAATGCTGCTAACATAAGGACGATGTTTACTGACCTCATGAGAGAGATGCTTTGGGATGTGCAGAGGGCAGCTCCCAATAATGGTAATGGTGGTGGTCCAATAGTGCAGGCGCCTAGGGCCGATTTCGCCAAGCTGAATAAGGATTATACTAGTCTTGGTGGGAAGCCGTTCCACGTAACGGAGTCAACTACGGATGTTTAATATTGGTTGGATAGCTGCGAGCATATCTTCGAAGATCTGGGTATCGAGGATGCGATGAAGAGAAGGCTAGCATCCCATCAGCTGCAAGGACGGGCAATGAATTGGTGGAATGCTATAAAGGCAGCTACTCCCGAGGATCAGATTACTTGGGGTCAGGTTAAGGTTCGCTTTAGCGAGAAGTTCATTCCAGCTGCTCATAAGTCAGTGTTGTTTAAGAAATTCTTGGAGCTCAAGCAGAATGGCAGAGATGTCTCGGAGTATATTGCCGAATTCGACACTTTGTCGAAATATGGGTTATCCCTAATAGATACTGCCGAGAAGAAGAACGAGAAGTTCATAACTGGCTTGGATGGATACTTGGGGGAAAGGATTATTAACCACATCGATGAGACATTTGAGTCGATTGTGGGGAAAGCTTTAAGATCAGAAAGTCTTTACCCTAAGCCGAAGACTGAGGCTGCATCTGCGGAAGAACCGAAACCGCAAGCAAGCGGTGGAGGCAGGAATGGTTCTCTGAATGAGAGAAAGCAGAATCAGACTAACGATGGCCAGAAGAAAAAGAATAAGAAGGATGTTGAGTGCTTCAGCTGTGGTAAGAAGGGCCATTATGCTAGTAATTGTCGGGCCAAGCAAGCGGATAGGAAGTGCTTCAACTGTGGCCAAGTGGGACATCACAAGGACAAGTGTCCGCAACCCCCTAAAGAAAAGCAGAAGGTGAAAGCATATGTCCTTAATGCTATTCCTTCTTCGTCGAATGCCCCAACTGCGGCGGAGAAGGGAAAGAATGTCGTTATTCAAGGTATGCTTTCTGTTTATGATGTTTCTGTTAGAGTTTTGTTTGATACCGAGGCTTCCAGTTCTTTCATATCTAGTGACCTGGTAGATAGGTTGGGATTGGAGCCCGAGATTGTTGATAGACCTTTAGTAGTGACGAACCCGATTGGTGGTTCGACTAGCCTTAGCATGATTTGTCGTAATGTGGTCTTATCGAGTCATGGATGCATGTTTGTTTGTGATTGCTTTGTTTTGGGCTTTAATGGGTTTGGTATTATTTTGGGAGTCGATTGGCTCCAAAGATACGGGGTGGTGGTAGACTGTGAGGACTTTTTGGTGACAGCTAGAGAGGATGATGGGCGGAGGATAGTGTTTGGTGGTCTACCCGGTGATGGGGTAATGGCTAGTTTTCTAAATTCCCTCGACATTCTGCATAGTGAGTTGTCATGTTTGCCCGTGGTTGGCCAGTATCCGGACGTTTTCGAGGAAGTGACCGGGCTTCCACCACACCAAGAGATTGAGTTCCGTATTGATTTAGTGAAAGATGCCAGACCTATAGTGATGCCACTTCATCGTATGGAACCAAGGGAGCAGCAAGAGCTCGGGGTGCAAGTCTGCGATTTTTTGAAGAAGGGATTTATCAGAAGGAGTGTTTCTGAATGGGGAGCACCAGTTGTGTTTGCTACCAAGATGGATGGTTCCCTTCGTTTGTGTGTAGACTACCGCGAGTTGAATAAGGTGACGAGGAAGAACAAGTATCCTCTAAAGCGGATATATGATTTGTTTGATCAGTTGAGTGGCGCGAGAGTATTCTCTCAGTTGGATCTCGCGACAGGTTTTCATCAGCTTAGAGTGGAAGCTGAGAGTATAGCTAAAACGGCATTTCGGACGCCGTCTGGATTTTATGAGTGGTTGGTCATGCCATTCGAGCTGACCAATGCCCCAGCAAATTTTGTGGATCTTATGAATAGGGTATTCAGAGATCAGTTGAATAAGTTTGTCCTTGTGTTCGTGGATGATATTTTGGTCTACTCGAGGACAGAGGAAGAACACAAGGAACATTTGAGGATAGTGATGGAGGTGTTGAGAAAACACCAATTGAAAGCAAAGTTTTCTAAGTGTCACTTCTGGAGGAGGGAAGTGAGATTCTTGGGCCATGTTGTTTCAGATAATGGTATTGCCGTGGATCTTGCGAAGGTGGCTACGGTACAAGATTGGCCTACGCCCAAGAATGCAACAGACATAAGAAGTTTCTTGGGATTAGCTGGATATTATCGTAAGTTTATCCAAGATTTCTTCAAGATAGCAGCACCATTGACTCAGTTGACTAAGAAGAATCAAGCTTTTGTCTGGGACGAAAAGTGCGAGAATGCATTTAAGAGTCTAAAGGAAAAGTTGACATGTGCACCAGTGTTAGTCATTCCTAAGGGGAATGAAGAGATGACGGTATATACAGATGCATATGGTACCGGACTAGGTGCTGTATTGATGCAAGGCGGTAGGGTTGTAGCTTATGCAAGTCGGCAATTGAAACCGCACGAGAAAAGATACCCTACCCATGATTTGGAATTGGCAGCGATCGTGTTTGCATTGAAGATGTGGAGACGTTATCTCTTGAGAGAAAGATTCGAGTTGTTTACCGATCATAAATCGTTAAAGTATCTCTTCTCTCAGAAGGATCTAAACCTCGGACAGCAAAGATGGTTAGAATTCTTAGCTTCCTACGATTTCGACATCACATATACACCACGAAATGGCAATGCAGTGGCTGATGCATTGAGTAGAAGACATGCCAGTATAGGGGCTATGTTTTTAGAATGGAAGCAACTGGAGTACATCGCTGGGTATGATTTCAGACCAAAGTGCGAATTGGATCCAGAAATGTTAGCAAGTTTGACGATCAGACCCACTTTGATTGAGAGGATCGGCTCTAGCCAGAGGGAAGATCCTAACCTATTAGAAATCATCTCCAAGTTAGAGATGGGTATCGATGAGGAGATGAACAAGTATGGGCTTGATCGAGATGGATGGCTTAGAAAGAATGGAAGGCTTGTTGTACCCAATGTCAATGGATTGAGAGATGAAGTGCTTAGAGAATGTCATCACTCAAAACTGACTATATATCCCGGTGGTAACAAGATGTATCGAGACATGAAGCAGACCTAGTACTGGGAAGGGATGAAAAGAGACGTTGGGAATTTATATCCAAATGCATGAATTGCCAGCTGGTTAAAGCTGAGCAAAAGAAGCCTAGTGGTTTGCTACAACCATTAGAAATTCCAGAATGGAAATGGGAACAAGTGTCAATGGATTTCATTGATGGGTTACCAAGGACCAGGTCGGGCCATGATAGCATTTGGGTGATTGTGGACCGATTGACCAAAAGTGCAATATTTATACCCGTCAAGTCGAATAGGTCGGCAGCTAAGTTAGCTAAACTATATGTAAAGTGGGTAGTGAGATTTCACGGAATACCCAAAGGCATTGTGAGTGACCGAGATCTGTTGTTTACTAGTGGATTTTGGAAGAGCTTACAAGAGGCATTGGGATCAGATTTACATCTCAGTACTGCATATCATCCTCAGACCGATGGACAGACGGAGAGGGTGAATCGTATATTAGAAGATCTCTTGAGAGCTTGTGTATTAGATTTTGGTGGATCATGGGATGACCATTTGCATCTAGTAGAGTTTGCATATAATAATAGTTATCAATCCAGTATTGGTATGGCTCCGTTTGAAGCTTTGTACGGAAGACCGTGCAACTCACCGTCATGTTGGGTAGAAACTGGTGAGAGGTTTGTGCTTGGACCCGATGTGATAAGATAAACTTCAGCTAAGATTAAAGTTATCCAACAGCGAATGAAGGCTGCCCAAGATAGGCAGAAGAGTTATGTTGATAAGAGGAGAAGAGAATTAAAGTTCTCCATTGGTGATTTGGTGTTTGTCAAGATTTCTCCGTTGAAGAGCGTGATACGATTTGGCAGGAGAGGCAAGTTAGAACCAAGATTCATTGGTTCATTCCACGTTCTTGAGCAAATTGGGAATTTAGCATATAAAGTTGAATTGCCAGAGAAGATGGCAGGAGTTCACAACGTATTTCATGTTTCCCAGTTAAGGAAGTTTGTGCACGACCCAGACGTGACTATTTCACCTGATCAGTTGGATGATATCGAAGTTGAACCAGTGGCGGTTGGGAACCGCAAGCCTATGCGTATTGTTGGGAACGATACGAAGCAACATCGATGGAAAGCGGTGAATTTAGTCAAAGTTCAGTGGGGCGAGAATGAGAATGACTGTACTTGGGAGACAGAGGAGAGCATTAGGAAGACTTATCCAGAACTCTTCGCCTGGTAAGATTTTAACTTCGATTTAGTCTTTCCGCACGCTAGGATAGGCTTGTTTGGTTGTTTTTCATGTTTGAACGTTGTATGTGGTTGGTAGGCATGCGGGATCCCTTGTATGTTTTGGGTTAAGGAATTTCGAGGACGAAATTTCTTAAGAGGGGGGAGAGTGTAACGACCCGCATTCTATGCATCGAAGGATTGTAGAATATTTATTTCTTTCACATATGAAGTCGTATGGTCATGTAACTTTGGGAGACGACTATTGGGGTCATTTCCCATATTCATGATTTTTCCCGATTTTTAAATGACCGTTTTGCCCCTAGCTGATCTTGTTTTGGCCATAACTTTTGATTGGAAAGGAATTTTGACCTGAAACCACTTCCATTAGATTCGTTTGATGGTCTACAATTCCGTAAAGTAGTCACATTAGCCAAACGGTCTCACTGTTTGGGAGATATGGCTGAAACAAGTTTTAGATAGTGAAAAACAGCTTAATTGGGCTTAACCGGGTGATTAACAGCTAGGCCCAATGGGGGATTTCGGGATTAGAGGTATTTGAGGGCTGCTAGGGTTAGAATTTTGGTTTTCCACTCATTTTCCGGCTGCCACAAACTCTCTCTTCAACCTAACAATGGCCTCCAACATCTAAATACACCTCTAATCACCTCTTAATCAAGTTTTGGCTTGAACTACATCAAATTAAGGTGGATTAGCACGAGAATCGAGGTAGAGCTGCTGTGTAAGATTGGGAACAGCGCCAAATCGAAGAATATTTCGGTTTTGGGGTTTTATTTGTGGCTAAGGTGAGTGATTTGCATAGTTTTGCACTAATTACGGTTAATTAAGGGTAATTAGTGAAGATTAGCGGATTTATACACTAATAAATTCTGGAAAAATATTTATAAATTCGAAAATAATGTTTTAGACCTCTGTTATAAATTTGGGTTAATTTGATTAAGTTTTACTGATCATATCATTAGATTTTCCTAAACATGCTTAAGGGAAAATATGTGGTTTTGGGCATGTTTGACCCATTTTACATGCTATGATTATTATTTTGGTGTTTGTGAATGATTATACATGTTGCTATGACTGTATGGTATGCTTTGTGATTGCCTAGAAGTGATAGATTGGTCAAAAACGTCGACGAATGGCATAAAACAGTCGCTGGAAAGTTGCAGGAAATGTGCAGGGTTTCAAACCGGATCGGATCGGATTATGGGCTCGGATTAGTGGATCGGGCAAGGAGAATACGAACCGGATCGGAACTTGGCACTAGCTGAGTCTTGGCAAGGAGAGCCATTTGTGAGAGTTGGAGTTGGGTTGGCTCAGCATGGGGATCGGATCGGATCAGAAACAGGAGCAAAGGCAGGGGCGAGTCGAACTGAAACATCGGATCGGATGAAGGACCACCAAACCGAACTCAAGCAGAAGCACACCCGAACCGAACCACTTCAGGGCATCCGAACCGAACCGAGCTAGAAGGGGAACACCCGAACCGAACCGCACCCAGGAGCATACTAGGGAGCATTGGACCAAACCGAACTGATGAGGACTGGAGTACTATGTATATCCGAACCGAACCGTACGTGTGCTATTACTACTACGCGACGACTCTTTTAAATACCAACTCCAATTCAACCAAAACCCGAGATGCAAAGGAAGTCCAAATAGGAAGTAGAACTCAGGATCCAGTTGGGAACCAACGAGTCGACTTCATGAGTTGGGCTTTGCTGCGGGACGTGTGCCAAGGGGTTGTCGATGTCTATGACTTTGGATCACTATGTATGGGAGGTACGTGGACGGGTTCAGGGCCACAGTTGCCTTGGTACGACTAAAGGGCTATAGACCAATGAAGTGGGGTCATTTGTAAAGATTTGGTCATGACTCCATGAGGTGAGCTTGGTAGTAGCAGTAGTTGTACAAGTCGAACTCCGTCATTACTTCGATGGGTCTAGTGATTGACAGTGGTGGACATCGTATGCTTTACGCACTGAGTGAGAGATGTGAGGATGGTTGCTATGCTTGATATGTTTGCCATCATTATGACATACACACCCCCACCGCCCGTATTCTTTACACCATTTGTTATGGCACCTTAGAGTATTGTACGGTATGTAGTGCTAACTCTTTGGTTGCAGGTCCAGGTTCATGTTTGGTTTAGTATACCTGTTATTGTTCTGTTTAGCTGCTTATCGCTCATACCAGACTTTTTGTCTGACCCAGAGTTTTATGTCTCTTCTTATTACTCTGGGTGCTCTCACGAGCAGACTAGAGACAAATTAGCTGGTTATGCACGGGTAGCTGATCCGGAGACGAGCAGGAGGCTTCCACGTATGATACATATAGTATTCTCCCTGTGTTGTTGAAGATCACTGCTTGGGCATTAGTAGTGCATCTTCTACTTTATCTTTCTTTTGTTTTAGAGACAGTAATTTGGAAAGTTGTAATAAGCTGTATTTGGATTTCTGCTGCTATGTTGGTTTAGTTTTCAGCTTATGCACTGTCTCGCCTGTTTTATGTCAAGATTATGTTATTATTATATTTTGTTCCATGCGCTGTGAGACATTCTACAGGTTCCTTGTTAGTTTCATTCTCTTCTTTCCTTTCTTTGGCGACCGTTCCGTGCTAGACGGGCATGTGTACAGCACACCTTCGGAGGAAATGCAGGCTGGTGCGAGGCGGACCATCACAATTTTGAATTTCAATTTTTGACTATTTATCAAATTCAAATTAAATTCCAGTTATAAAATTAATTAAATCGATTTCATTCAGATACTTCAATATTTAATTTCAATTTCGATATTTATCAACACAAATAAAATCATAGTTTCATTTTCAATCAATGTAAGTTACAATTGTTATGATTTGTTGAAATTCATTACTTAATCAATTTAATTAAGTTTACATGATAAAATTACATAATTAAACTTTACTTTTAACCAAAATAATAATAAATATCACATTAAATTCAATAATTTAAATACTGGAAAAACCCGTATTGTTACATAAACATTGGAATCTAAATATAATTAAAATTAAATGTTTGCAATTGAGTAAATTAAAAATATTAAATTAATTTGTATGAAGTAATTAAGATGGGTTTTGTAGTTAAATCTGAAATAAATTGGAAAAATCTGATTTTACTAATATAATTGAAACCCCAACTTTGGTACTGATTTGAAATGAATTAGAAGGGATTGATTTAAGAAATAAAATTGAAACCAAACTTTTTTGACAAGGTCGACAGGTTTTTATAATGGCCGCAACCACTTTTCGTTATAACCAGTTATGAGTACAAGTAAGAACAAGAGTTAAACAAATTGCCTAATTGTTAAAACACTGGTTTTAAGTGCTAGGACACCAAAATCCCCAACAAAGAAGGGACAACCGGAACAATCACTATATCAAATAACATTAAGGTTTGGAGCAAAAGATGGGTCAGGGCTACAAAATTCGTTGACCTGATCCTAGGTAACATCATACAAAAGTGACTTATTCATCTCTCCTAGCTCACCCTCCTATATAAGCTCAAAGCCATTATAACGACCTGCCTTTTCAACCGCTTCAAGTCGATGATTAAACCAACTCAAATTGTCTGAAACAACGGATTGTTAATTGCTATGGTGGTTAAAAATAAATCATCATAGATACAGCTACACAGAATATCTCACAACAAAAGTAAAATTTATACAATAATACAAAAAAATTAAATTTATACATATCAAAGTATAGAAATAATATGGATACAACAAAAGACTGAATATAGATTAATACATGAATAAATGACAGTAATGAATTATAAGATCATAGATAGATGGATAAGATCTAGAAATCCCTAGCTCCAACAGACAAATCTCCAAAGATGAAATACCTGGTTTGACCCGAACATTATGCCAAAACAAAATACTCGAGTCAGGGGTAACATTCTCATATAATTGAATCAACTTAAGTGAAATGTCTAAATGAGATGCATCAGTAATTTAAAGGATGTTTGGGATCCTTTAAGGATCTGTGAAACTAATACATATAATAATATGTTATTATAATAGTGTCTACCATAAATATACTATTGAAAATAGCACAAGTAGGATTACCATATTACCCTTACATTATTTATAAGAATTGTAGTCTATATAGCACCGTAAATTCATGGTTCTGGTGTTATCAGAGGGCACTTGATATAAAACAACACCATATCAAAATTGTTGAGGGCTCGATCAGGATAAATTTGACAAGGCATATAAGGTAATACCTAGGGTAGGATTCTTTTGGTTGCACTCCCAGACTGGTGGAACACATAGCCGCAACTACTGTCCACCTCGGAATACACTCCCATATTCAAAGGTGGCCACCAATCAATCATAAAGTACTAGATATGGTATCGAAGAAGCATGTTCGATAGGAGTTGCTAGCTCAGTAGTCATAGTATAGCTCCTGTTTTAGTCATTTTAGTTATGACCTAGAGGTCAAGGTTATCCATCATCACTCTCTTTCTTCAAATCCAGTAATCGCCTCCAAACCATCCTACTCGTTCTGGATTCTCCACCACGTGCACAATTTTTAAAGTGGTATCGGTATTGGTAGAGAGTATGGTAATACCGACCGCAGTCTCTTTAACAACTGACCGCTCACATTTTACAAGCCGCGATCATTAAATTTGAAATTGTATTCACGTATCGTAAATCAATTAACTTCAATATTGACTTAGAATCTATTTATTCAAAGTAGCTCATTATTGGTTTCGAGTTCAAAATTCAAACTTATAGTCTTATATTATTCCTCTCAATCTAAATTCAGGTTTAGATTTCAATTTCCCAAATACCATTATTACATGAAATCCTCATTTAAAATTACTTTAGACTTATTAGTTTGACTTGGAAATACATTGAATTTTTAATAGTAAAATAGGTTTAAAACTATCAACTTTAAGTAGAAAATATATGTATAATTTTGGTTTGATATGACATAGTTTAGTTGAATTTTTTTTTGAAAATAGTTATAAAGTTTAAAAAATTAAAGTAGTTAAATTGCATAGCAATAAAATAGTAGAAAAAAATTTAGTTTAATTAAAATGGTTTAATATAAATAATAATGATCTAAATTAGTTTAGAATAATATATATATATATATATATATATTAATCCAATTCGAACCACTATCTGAATTTCGTAAGTCAACCCATTTGTCATTCTAGATTTCGATTTCTCATACAAATCTGTTCATATTAAAATTGATATAACAACTTCCCATTTATTAGTTTTTAATTACATTTTCATTTCCAAATTATTACTTAAACTGGTTTACAAACTAAATTTTAAAAATCATTTTATTTCACTATATTCCACGAATCATTCATCATTTACTTTGTTAAGCAAATCCCTCAAAATATATTTTCTTTCATTTCGGAATTTATTATATGATTTTTTTCCATGAAAGATCTTATATTAACCAGGACTTTAATACAATCAAATTCTTTATTTTATAGCTTAAATCAAGTTCATCTTAATATTTAACTCTTTCTTTAAGATATATTTTGTTAAAGCAACAATTTTAAAATCCCTCCATCATAATAATTAAGTTAAACTTTTCCTTTAAAACAAAAAATTTAAACTATAAATCATTTAAGTTAACTAAAACCATTTTAAATTAACTTGTTATATAAATTTTAGTTATATGATACAAAATGGATTTACAAAATAAAATTTTAGTTATACTAAACCTTAACTTCAAAATTAATGCTTTGTAAATATTTAAAAACACTATTTCATTAAATTAAGTTTTATAATTCCAAGTCAAATTAATTGCAACCACTATTTAGATTTAATATTTAAATTACATTACAAAAATAAATTTAATAAAACCGATGCAAACTTATAACATTTTAAAATAGTTTTTTCCACCACATCATCTGAATATAATTTTCTATCCCATGGTCAAGTGAATCAGGTATATATCATTTCAAACCATTTATTAAATTTTCTAGGTATATATATCACTTCAACTTGAATCCCAAAAATTCAATTTTTATTTCTAAATATATACAGTCATTCGTTATGTATCATTTCAACCCATGGTGAGTTTTCCTAAATATATAGAAAACTTGCAAGGTGACAATTGTCCAAACATAACATAACATCCATTTTATCCATATAGTGTCAAATATCGGTAGTGTTTATCACATGTGCACAAACAAATAATAATGGATTCTCTATAGCAGTCTTAACATTTCATTTTACATTCCAAATATTTAATTCACTTAATCATATTTAAGTCGTGAGTGAGGGGAAACTCACCTTTAGTGGTATAGCGAGATGACCCAAAATGCCAATGTGATCACGATGAGCACGACGACGCTAATGACTATGAACATTAGTAATCAACTACCTAAAATAATGGAATGATTTATATGTAGAATGATAGGATAAATTACACAAGACGAAGAACACAAAAGTGAATTTTATTGAAAATAGAAAAACCAAATTACAACAACCAGGTTTAAACTAGTGACCTCTCAGTTTCGAATCATATGACCTACCGCTCGGCTACACAGATTCTTGTTAAAGCAAGACATAAGGATGATCTAATTCCTAAATATCTAAGGTAGTGACCAAACAAATCTAGATGTATAGGCGGTAAGAAGCTATGCCAAATACACATAGGATTTGCAATCAAAAGATAAATGGACTAATGCCTCAACAACAAAATTTAAGGTAGTATTTCTAACAAACCCAAGACAAAATAATACCACAACAAGGATAAAGACTGTCAATGCTTGCAACTTATATATAATTTTTTAGAAGGGTTATCAACCAAGTTAAGAAAACAATGATTGTAACACCCTGTATTTTCTATGTTTATTAAAGTAACGAATTTAAGAATACTTAATTATAAAAGAGAGAATTAATGGAAACGGGTTACACCGTTGCGTTCGTCTCGGAATTTTGCTTGAGATAGAGTCCGAGTTTGCATGAATCGGACTTCGTATGAAGAAGTTATGGAGTTCAGAAGATTTCATGTTTAGAAAATTATAATTAAATAATTTAATTAAACAAAAACCGTATAAGTTTTGAAAATCACGTGGCTTAGCTGGGAAGGAAAAATCCCACCCATAGGGGTCGACTCCCCCCAGGGGGGTCGACATAGGTTTCGACCCCCCAAGAGGGGTGTCGACTGGGGTGTCGACCCCCCCCCCCCCATAGGGGTCGACCCCCTCGCCCAGATCCAATAAGTGACGACTGCTGACCTATTGTTGAGTCTTTTCTGACTTGTTGCTGAGTCACTAGGGCAGAAGTGGAAAATTCTGGATAACTCTATCTAGTCTGGACGGTTCTGATCGCTCCTGGGATGATTTAACGACTCACATAAGTTTGAACCTCTATAAAAGCAACCCTAGTCCTCAACCCTAAATCACACCATTTCATTCCAAGGAGCCATCATGTTGTCCATGATCGCTCTAGCCTAGCCACCATTTCTTCTCAAACTAGAAAACAAGTTAGAAGGTACGAATCAAATCTAATTTACAAAATCGATAGTCTTCGTCAAGGGATTGCTTTTCAGTTTCAGAAAACAAATCCCAGAAAACAAGACTTTCTTTGGTTTGTAAGTCCTATTATTATTTAGATGTGAACGATTAAAAGTTATGATTTGTAATAAAGTGAAAACTAGAGTCATGCCTAGTTGTAAGATAATGGTGATGCTGATTTATGTCTATTCTTGTAACAATTCTATCATATATGCATATGGGATTATTGTGGTTTATTGGACTCATTATGTTGTATGTTAAACCAATCATGTATTATGTAAACTTGTAACTCTTTTATGTTATGTTACATGCAAGTTTTAGGCTAAGTCCTATATATGTTTAGATCTACATTCTTATATGTCTAGATCTATGTTTATTGGATCCAAATTAAAAGTTCACATTCACATGCCTAGTTGGATTTGTGTAATTCTATATGCTTAAGATTCATGTTTATTGGATCCAAAATAAAAGTTTACAATTAATGCCTAGTTGGATTTGTGTAATTCTATATGCTTAAGATTCATGTTTATTGGATCCATTACATGCCTAGTTGGACTTGTGTAATTCTATATGCTTAAGATTCATGTTAATGCAAGTTCATTGTTTTATGCCAAATTTATATGACACATGTTTTGTTAGATCCTTATTACTTTATGTGGTAGAAATGGAACATGCTCCCTTCTTTCCCCTTTTGTATATAAGTTAGGCAAAGTTACGAGCCTAACATTCTATGTGAATTTTGCGAACGTATGATGGGGGTAATGTTGGGAAAACCCTTAAATTTCATATTATTGGCATAATTTGGCCCATAAATATATGACTGATTAGTGGCATAAAAATGGTATAATTTATATACCTAAAATGTTGAATATGATTTAGAGGGTAAATGGGGCATGACTTGAATGGCAATAATTGTGAATAATTTACATATAAATATGAAGGGTAAATATGTAAATTTAGTAAAAGACAAATATGCCTAACCCGAGGTTAGATTGAGTTACGGTGTAAGACTGCCCAGAACCGCCCGGCACATCCAGCAGCCGTAACAATATAGATCTAATGTGAGAGGTTAGCGCATCAAGCCCAAAAGAACCCGAGGTTAGATTGAGTTGCGGTGTAAGACTGCCCGGAACCGACCAGCACATCCAGCAACTGCAACAATACATATCTAATGTGAGTGGTTGGTGCTTTAATGAATGAATTAAAGCTAAGACGGGAATGGTAGGGTTAAGTTAATTTAGGCAACACTTAACCAATACAACATGTTCACTAAACTGATGGGTGGGGTTAGGTTAATTTGAGAACACTTAACCATTTTAACATGTTGATTAGGAAACCGTAGTAACGGGGACTCATTTCAGCAGTAACCCACATAGATGTATCATGGTACCCTGAACTAGGTAGGATGGGCATGATTACTGGGCTGATTATAAGCGGTCAAAATAACGGCGGGTGGTGCGTCAGTGTAGGTTCCGACGGAGTGTGGGCGTGTACATACTCCGAATTGGAAAAAGCAGGCACTGGGCATCAGTAGTTATACACTATGGATCTTAAATTGTGTCGGGTTGCCACCATAGGATTTGATACACCCATGGTGGGACCAGCACAGGTATCTACAATCATGCGGGGCCCAATGACACAAGTGGTAAACGTATACGAGTAGGAGCCGATCGAAAAAGGGGATCATTTATCTTGAACACATGGTGCTAGTTGAAACATTTGTAAATGGGTGCAGAGAAGTAGTAATGAGTGCGATAGCATTTCAGTCTTACTATCTTATTTCTAGGGTGTTGTCCTAGGTTCAGTTTATTCATGTCATAATCCCTTTTTCTTGTTTACATGCTAAATAATCACTGGGCTTACCAGACTCATGTCTAACCCATTTTCTTTCGTCTTCTTTTCTTCTGTTCCCCCCCCCCCCCCAACCCAGGTCCGTAGGGAAAAAATACTTCAGCTTAGTTTGGACCATTTCCATCTTGAAGAGAGTAGATGTTTTGCTTGGATTCTCTTTCCTTGGGCTATGGCTTTGGATGCTCTCTTATTGGGGATTTATGCTGCCTTACTGTTATTTTAATGCTTCTTTATGTTTTAATTCAAGAAAGAGATTTTGTTGTAATAATTTGGAAGTTGGTTCGAGACAGTTGTTGTAATGTTTTAACTGAACCACGTACTTATGAAATAAATTTAGTTTTCCGCTGTTTATATGTCTATCTTGTAAATTATCTGTATCTTTTACCTATAATGCTCCACCGAAGTTAAGGCATTCCCCTTGTGAGTGATCCTAATGAAGGTGGGATGTTTCACTTGTTATCAGAGCTGATGGTTGCCAGATCAGATAAAATATTTTGGAAACTAATTTTCAAAAATAAGGAAGTTTAAAGAAGTATTTTCAAGGAAAAGTGTTGTTTTAAAAGGCATAATCCCCCAAAGCCATATGCACAATCTTTCTATCCTTTGTTTTGAGTCTTTTCTTTTTCGTTTCAGCATGTCTGGGGATCTTAACCTTCCAGAGGGCATACCAGTACCTAGCTGGTTCAGAAGGTATCTAGAGGCTAGGTTTAATGATGCAGGCCCAACAGACGTTCCTCCCCCTAGTTGCAGTTGTTCCTCCTCCTCCTCCTCCTCCTGGTGCAAATGCTTTCTCAAAGATATGTAGGGATTTTCGAGCCATGGGTGGATAGAACTTTAACGGGACTGAGTCATTTGTAGAAGCAAGAAACTAGCTCAAAGAAACCGAGGACTTGTTTGTTATCTTCGAAGTGGACGATAGGCAGAAGATACAGTTGGACGTATGGTTGCTTAAAGACGAAGCCTCTCATTGGTGGGAAGTTACTAATGCTGAGAGACCAGTTGAAACTTGGGAGGATTTCAGAATGAGGTTTGAAATGAAATTTCTCTCACAAGCTGAACGTAGCCTACAGATGGAGAAGTTCTTAGCTCTTAAACAAGGAAGTATGTCAGTCAAGGAATACGTCAACCAATTCAACCAGCTCGCTAGATTCGGACCCCATAAGAAGGCTCTCCATTTTGTTAAAGGGTTGAATGAGCAACTGCACAGCCTAGCTATGTCCTATATACCTATGGGTGCAACTTATGAGAGACTGGTGGACATAGCACTATTACAGGAGGAAGACAAGGTTGGCAAGAAAGAGGCAAAGGTGGAAGTATCTCAAGATAAGAAAGTGGAGGGATCGCAGAATAAGAAGACAGACTCAAAGAAGGGCGGGAGGAGCAATAAACCCCGTGACAAGAGGAAGTGTAATTTTTGTGGCATTCCTGGACATCTGATTAAGGATTGCAGAAAGAAAAAGAGGAAGATTGGTGGTTGTTTTCACTGCAGCGAGACATGACACATGGCTAAGGACTGCCCAAGAAAGCAAGGACAAGGGCAGAGGACTGGATCTACTTCTGGAGGACAGGTTCACACTCTCATAGCACCTCCGCAAGAACGAGGTAGAAATATTTCTGTTGAGAGTTTAGTTTATCTTGTTGATCATCCTGTTCGTACACTCTTTGATTCTGGCACATCGCACTCTTTTATATCTACTGCTTTGGTTGAATCTCTGAACCTAGACACCAGTATAGTAGAGGATCCCTTGGTTGTTTCAAATCCAATTGGGGGCTCGGCTTATTTGTCAATGATTTGTTTGGATTTGGAAATTTCTATACTAAGCGTCGGGTCTAGATGTAATGCCTATGTTCTGGGCTTCACGGGCTATGGGTTGATTCTAGGCATGGATTGGTTATCCAGTAATGGTGCCATCCTCGATTGTGAAAGGAGAGTGGTTAAAATTATGACTCGCCTCGGTAACACTCTCGAAATCTCTTCTAATCCCATGCATTCTGTTATATTTAGCTACCTAGAATCTCTTAATGCATCTGTTGAAAACTTGCAGTCTGTTAGAATAGTCCGTAAATACTCAAATGTATTTGAAGAAGTGGAGGGCCTACCTCTAAAGCGGGAGATAGACTTCCGCATATACCTAGTTGATAATGCAAAACCTGTAGCCCTACCCGTTAGACACATGGCTCCAAGGGAGAGGAAAGAGCTCAGCAAGCAAGTTAAAGAGCTGCTCGAAAAAGGGTTTATAAGGCGGAGTATTTCTGAATGGGGTGCTCCAGTAATATTCGCAACCAAAGTGGATGGTTCACTTCGCCTATGCGTTGACTATAGGGAGCTAAACAAGCTGACCAAGAAGAATAGGCACCCACTACCAAGAATAGACGACTTGTTTGATCAGCTTGTAGGTGCATCAGTTTTCTCTCAACTAGATCTGGCTACAGGGTTTCATCAGCTAAGAGTAGCCGAAGACAGCATTGATAAGACCACGTTCAGAATCCCGGATGGTTTCTTCGAATGTCTTGTCATGCCCTTCGGCTTGACAAACGCACTCGCTTATTTCGTTGAATTGACGAGCAGGGTGTTCAGGGAGTTCCTTAATAAGTTTGTGGTGGTCTTCGTAGACGACATTTTGAATTTCTCGAAGAATGAAGAAGAGCATGCTTTGCATTTAAGGGAAGTCATGGATACTCTTCGTGCACATCAGCTGAAAGCCAAATTCTCCAAATGTCATTTCTGGAGAGAAGAAGTGAGGTTTCTTGGACATGTGGTGTCCAAAGAAGGGATAGCTGTGGAGCCCGCAAAAGTAGTTGCGGTGCAAGATTGGAAGGTTCCACAGAATGCAACCGATGTCCGAAGCTTTCTCGGGCTAGCGGGCTTTTACTGAAAGTTCATTAAAGACTTTGCGAAAATCTCAGCCCCACTTACAAGATTGACAAAGAAGAACCTAACTTTCGTTTGGAATTTGGATTGCGATATTGCTTTCCAACGTTTGAAAAGGGCTCTGACAACAGCCTCAGTTCTGACATTACCTGATGGGAGCAAAATGTTTACCATATACACAGACGCATGCGGTACATGATTAGGCGCTGTCTTGATGCAAGAAGGCAAGGTAGTTTGTTATGGGGGAAGGCAATTGAAGGCACATGGAAGAACTACCCAACTCATGATTTGGAGCTAGTTGCCATTGTTTTCGCTCTTAAGTCATTGCGTCATTATCTACTAGGAGAAAGGTTTGAATTGTTTACTGACCATAAATCATTAAAGTACCTTTTCTCACAGAAAGATATTAACTTAAGACAATAAAGGTGGATAGAATTTCTGGCCTCATATGATTTTGAGATTTCCTATACCCCTGACAAGGGCAATGTAGTAGCAGATGCCTTGAGTAGAAAGAAGCTGATCTTAAGTCCTCTCTTTGTAGAAAGGCAAAACTTGGAGTACATATCAAACTTTGACTTTAGACCCTCCTCTGAATTTGTACCTAGTCTGTTAGCATCGCTAGAGGTGCGGCCTACACTTTTGGACTCAATAGGAACCGCTCAACGAGAAGACCCTCAGCTAGTTGATATAATGGATAAGCTAATTAGGGGTGAGACTTCTAGTCACCTCAATAGATACTCCATCAATGATAAGGGTTGGTTGAGACGGGATGGAAGGCTATGCGTCCCACAAGCAAGGGATTTGGTGAAGACGGTTCTCGAAGAAGCACACCATTCTAAGCTGACCATACACCCAGGTGGAGACAAGATGTATAAAGACATAAAAAGGGTTTTCTTTTGGAATGGCATGAAGAGGGATGCTGCTGAGTTCGTTGCTAAGTGCTTGATATGACAGCAAGTCAAAGCGGAGCAGAAGAAGCCTGGTGGACTGCTTCATCCTCTAGATGTCCCACAGAGGAAATGGAATAGCATTTCGATGGACTTTGTTGATGGATTTACTAGGTCAAGAAGGGGCAATACCAGTATTTGGGTAATAGTGGACAGGATCACTAAAAGCGCTCACATTATACCTGTTAAGAGTAGAAGGACTGCCTTGTCCTTTGCATCCATTTATCTTAAAGAGATAGTTCGACTCCATGGGGTACCCTCCAGCATAGTAAGTGATCGAGATCCTATCTTTACGAGCGAGTTTTGGAAGAGTTTGCAAGAGGTTGTAGGCACACAACTATGCTTAAGCATGACCTGTCACCCCCAAACCGATGGTCAGACGGAAAGGGTAAACAGAGTATTAGAAGACCTCTTGAGATTGTGCATTCTTGACTTTGGAGGAACATGGGAGGATCATCTTCCTTTAGTGGAATTCTCTTACAACAACAATAGCTACCAAGCCACCATAGGCATGGCACCCTTTGAGACTTTATATGGAAGACCATGTCGATCACCAACTAATTGGTGGGAGTCTACAGACAAGCTCGTACTTGGGCCAGGCATGATTAGAGAAACTTCAGAAAAGGTGGACTTGATAGGAAGACGGATGAAGACTGCACAAGATAGACAAAAGTCCTACACAGGCAAAAGAAGGACCGACCTTGAGATTGAGGTTGGAGATAGGATGTTCCTTAAAGTATCTCCTTTGAGGAATGTTATTCGCTTTGGGTCCGTAGGAAAGTTGGCACCAAGATTTGTAGGACCATTTCCTATCATTGAAAGGATTGGGACGATAGCTTACAGTGTAGAGCTACCCGGAAGACTGGCTGGAGTTCATAATGTTTTTCATGTTTCTCAACTACGAAAGTGCTTACATAAGTCCGTGGAAGTTGTAGAATCAAGTATACTAGAGGAGGTAGAAGTGGAATGAGAAGCGACTGTGAGAAGAGTTCCAACTCGTATCTTGGGTACAGAAGTCAAAAAGCTACGCAACTGTAAAGTCAAGCTTGTTAAATTTCAATGGAGTGATGCTGAGGAAGACGCGACTTGGGAAACTGAGAGAAAAATACGCACAGCCTACCCTTTTCTTTTTTAGGGTACCTCCTTGATCCTTTTTTCCATAAGTTTATGCATGCTTATATCTATCTTTTTAAGTATATCTTTTCGGTCCTATTCTTTATCCTTAGGTAGAAACCAATGGATGTAAACATGTATTTGAAACATGTTATGATTGATGGTTGCAAGTGGTTGCTAGTGGAAGCTCATGGATGCATATACACACACATTAGGTGTTAGGTCGGATCAGTCACTTTCATATTGCATATGCATATATGTATTTGTATATGGATTGAAACTTGGAATGTTATCATATGGACATTGCATTTGTACGGATGATTGTGCACTCATGTAGAAAGTATGATTAGGAATAATTGCATGCATAATGGACTCATGGCACTGACATAATTTGCATTAAGGAGGTCAACTGAATCAGTGGACTTCCTGATTTTGCATTAGATAAGGACATGTACACACACTATGCATACAAACATGAAAGCATTAGAAATCTTTTAAGGACAATGGATGCCGTTGTTTGATGGTTGAGTAAATGGATGATTGGATGGTAGGATATACATTCTTCGTGACTTGAAGATTTCGGGGACGAAATCCTTTAAGGAGGGGAGAATGTAACACCCTGTATTTTCTATGTTTATCAAAGTAACAAATTTAAGAATACTTAATTATAAAAGTGAGAATTAAGGGAAACGGGTTATGCCGTTGCGTTCGTCTCTGAATTCTGCTTGAGATAGAGTCCAAGTTTGCGTGAATCGGACTCCGTATGAAGAAGTTATGGAGTTCAGAAGATTTCATGTTTGAAAGAAAATTATAATTAAATAATTTAATTAAACAAAAACCGTTTAAATTTTGAAAATCACGTGGCTTATCTGGGCAGGAAAAAACCCACCCATAGGGGTCGACTCCCCTCCGGGGGGGTCGACATAGGTGTCGACCCCCCAAGAGGGGTGTCGACTGGGGTGTCGACCCCCCTATAGGGGTCGACCCCCTCGCCCAGATCCAAACAGTGATGACTTCTGACCTGTTGCTGAGTCTTTTCTGACTTGTTGCTGAGTCACTAGGTCATATGTGGAAATTTCTGGATAACTCTATCTAGTCTGGACGGTTCTGATCACTCCTAGGATGATCTAACGGCTCACATAAGTTTAAACTTCTATAAAAGTAACCCTAGTCCTCAACCCTAAATCACACCATTTCATTCCAAGGAGCCACCATGCTATCCATGATCATCCTAGCCTAGCCACCATTTCTTCTCAAACTAGAAAACAAGTTAGAAGCTACGAATCAAATCTAATTTGGAGAACCGATAGTCATCGTCAAGGGATTGCTTTTCAGTTTCAGAAAACAGATCCCAGAAAATAAGACTTTCTTTTGTTTGTAAGTTCTGTTATTATTTAGATGTGAACGATTAAAAGTTGTGATTTGTAATAAAGTGAAAACTAGATTCATGCCTAGTTGTAAGATAATGGTGATGTTGATTTATGTCTATTCTTGTAACGGTTATATCATATATGCCTATGGGATTATTGTGGTTTATTGGACTCATTTATGTTGTATGTCAAAACAATCATGTATTATGTAAACTTGTAACTCTTTTATGTTATGTTACATGCAAGTTTTTAGGCTAAGTCCTATATATGTTTAGATCTACATTCTCGTATGTCTAGATCTATGTTTATTGGATCCAAATTAAAAGCTCACATTCACATGCCTAGTTGGATTTGTGTAATTCTATATGCTTAAGATTATTGTTTATTGGATCCAAAATAAAAGTTTACGTTTACATGCCTAGTTGGATTTGTGTAATTCTATATGATTAAGATTCATGTTTATTGGATCCAAAATAAAAGTTTACATTTACATGCCTAGTTGGACTTGTGTAATTCTATATGCTTAAGATTCATGTTAATGCAAGTTCATTGTTTTATGCCAAATTTATATGACACATGTTTAATGTAACACCCCGTAATTTTATAACATTAAAATTCACAAATTAAAGTATACTTAATTTTTAGAAAAGAATTAAGTGAAATGGGTTGCACAGAGAAATATATATATTGATATATATATATATATATAAATATAAATTAAGTATTAAATAAATAAATATGCGAAAAAGTTCAAAACAGCGAAATGGGAGGGGGAATAACCGAACCGGCCCATTTTTGAGGTCGACCCGAGGATTGACGATCTCTTCGATCAGTTAGTTGGAGCCTCAGTGTTTTCGCAGTTGGACTTAGCCACTGGGTTCCATCAGTTGAGGGTGGTTGAGGATAGCATAGACAAGACTGCCTTTAGGACTCCGGACGGTTTCTATGAATGGCTAGTGATGCCCTTCGGTTTGACAAACGCCCCCGCATACTTTGTTGATTTGATGAGTAGGGTGTTTAGGGAGTACCTTAACAAATTTGTGGTAGCCTTTGTAGATGACATCTTGATCTTTTCTAAGGATGAAGAAGAGCATGCCCTACATCTTAGGGAAGTGTTGGAGACCCTTCGAGCGCATAAGCTTAAAGCTAAATTTTCTAAGTGTCACTTTTGGAGGAAGGAAGTACGGTTCTTAGGACACATGGTTTCCAAAGAAGGGATAGCTGTAGATCCCGTGAAGGTGGTGGCCATCCAAGATTGGAAGGTTCCTAAAAATGCTACCGAAGTGAGAAGTTTCTTGGGGTTGGCTGGCTACTATAGGAAGTTTATCAAAGACTTCGCAAAGATATTAGCTCCATTGACACGCTTGACAAAGAAGAACCTAGTTTTCACATGGGACGTAGATTGTGATGATGCATTCCAACGTTTGAAGAGAGCTTTGACTTCAGCCCCAGTCTTAGTATTGCCAGACGGGAGTAAGCCGTTTACCGTTTATACTGATGCTTGTGGGACAGGACTAGGCGCAGTCTTAATGCAAGAGGGTAGGGTAATAGCCTATGGTGGAAGGCAGTTGAGAGCGCATGAGAAATATTATCCTACACATGACCTAGAATTGGACGCTATTGTTTTCGCACTTAAGTCTTGGCGTCATTATCTTCTTGGCGAGAAATTCGAATTATTCACTGACCACAAGTCTTTAAAATACCTATTCTGTCAAAAGGACTTGAACTTAAGGCAGAAAAGGTGGATGGAGTTCTTAGCGTCCTACGACTTCGAAATAGCCTATACCCCTGGCAAGGGTAACGTGGTGGCAGACGCCTTAAGTAGAAAAAGATTATCCTTAAGTCCTTTGTTTGTTGAGCGGCGAAGTTTAGAATTCATTTCGATGTTTGACTTTAGACCTTCCGTTGACTTCGTACCCGATTTGCCAGCATCCTTGGAGGTCAGACCTACGCTTTTGGGACGGATTAGCGAGGCACAGCGAGACGACCCGCAGTTGGTTGAGTTAGTAGAAAAACTCAAAGGAGGGGAGTCATCAAGCCATCTCCGTAGGTATACCCTAGACGATAAGGGTTGGTTACGTAGGGACGGTAGACTTTGTGTACCAAAAGACGATGACCTAAGGAAGACTATTCTTGACGAAGCACATCGTTCGAAGATGACCATTCATCCCGGCGGGGACAAGATGTACAAAGACATGAAGAGAGTTTACTTTTGGGCCGGCATGAAGAAAGACGTAGCCGAGTATGTCGCTAGATGCTTGGTATGCCAACAAGTAAAAGTGGAGCAAAAGAAACCCGGTGGGTTGCTTCACCCATTGGAGGTTCCACTATGGAAGTGGGAGAGTGTCTCGATGGATTTTGTGGATGGATTACCGTGATCGAGGAGGGGTAATACGTGGATTTGGGTTATAGTAGATAGACTTACTAAGAGCGCCCATTTCATTCCCGTGAAGAGTAAGAGGACTGGTCCATGGTTAGCTTCTGTATATGTCCGAGAAATAGTTCGTTTGCACGGTGTTCCTTCTAGCATAGTGAGCGACCGTGATCCTATTTTCACTAGCAAATTTTGGAGAAGCTTACAAGAGGCAGTAGGGACTCAGTTATGTTTGAGCACCGCATATCATCCTCAAACGGACGTCCAGACTGAGAGGGTGAATCGCATTCTAGAGGATCTGTTGAGGCTATGTATCCTAGACTTTGGGGGTACATGGGAAGAGCATCTTCCATTGGTTGAGTTCGCATATAATAATAGCTTTCAGTCCAGCATTGGTATGGCACCATTCGAAGCTCTATATGGACGACCTTGTCGTTCACCTACATGTTGGTGGGAATCTACGGATAAGATCTTACTTGGGCCCGATATGATTAGGGAGACTTCGGAGAAGATCAACTTGGTTCGAAGGAGGATGAAAGCAGCACAGGATAGGCAGAAATCTTATGCGGATAAGAGGAGGACAGATCTCGAGTTTGAAGTTGGGGACATGGTCTTTGTCAAAGTGTCTCCATTACGGAACGTTGTTCGCTTTGGGTCCGTTGGGAAATTAGCACCAAGGTTTGCAGGGCCATTTCCTATTAAGGAGAAAATTGGACAGATGGCGTATAGAGTGGAGTTGCCCGAGAGACTTAGTGGTGTACAGGACGTATTCCATGTGTCACATTTGAGGGAGTGCTTGCACGAGACCGCGGAAGTGGTAGAGCCGAGCTTTCTTAGAGAGGTGGAGATAGAGCGTGATGCGACAATTCGACGAGCTCCTACGCGCATTCTTAGGTCGGAGATCAAGAGGTTGAGGAATCGAGAGGTCAGACTAGTCAAAGTGCAATGGGGAGATGATGAGAGCAACGCTACTTGGGAGACAGAAGAGAAGATGCATTCACGATACCCTTTTCTTTTTGAGGGTATGTCCTTTAATTTCTCATTTATCGCTTAGCTTGTACTTATCTTATCTTTAGTATATCCTCTCGCTAGTATCTTTGACATTTAGTTAGGATAATCCTATGGTTGAAACATGTGTTTGAGACATGTTATGTATGGTGGATGCAAGTGTTTGCTAGTGGTTGCTCGTGGATGCATATACACACACTATTAGGCACCAGATCGGCTCAGTCACTTCATATTGCATATTGCATATATATGGATGTATTTAGTAAAATTGATGTATAATGGTTGTATTATCATATAGTTGCTGCATTCGGGTGGATGGTTGTGCACGCATATAGAATTAATATGTATCATTAGGAATCTTTTGCATACATATTGGACGCATGGCACTATCATGAATTGCACTAAGGAGGTCGACTGAATCAGTATACCGCCTAATTTTGCATTAGATATGGACATATACACACATTGTGCATATAAACATTAAAGCATTAGAAGTCTTTTAAGGACAATGGATGCTGGTGTTTGATGGTTGAGTAGATGGACGATTAGATGGTAGGATATACATTCTTCTTGACTTGGAGATTTCGAGGACGAAATCCTTTAAGGAGGGGAGAATGTAACACCCCGTAATTTTATAACATTAAAATTCACAAATTAAAGTATACTTAATTTTTAGAAAAGAATTAAGTGAAATGGGTTGCGCAGAGAAATATATATATATATATATTGATATATATATATATATATAAATTAAGTATTAAATAAATAAATATGCGAAAAAGTTCAAAACAGCGAATTGGGAGGGGGAATAACCGAACCGGCCCATTTTTGAGGTCGACCCGAGCCTTGCTGGGTCGACTAAGGGTTAATCCAGGGTGTTTGGTTGTCAACCCGTGGGCCGATTCGCTCAAATGCAGATTTTGCATTTGATTGGTTCTCATGGTTCAGGGTTAATCTAATGGTCCTAAATAACTTCCTACACCTATAAATACATCCTAATGCTAACCCTAAACCTAATTAAAATAGAATAGTTACCGTCATACCATCGCCATAGAAATCAATGGAGCCGCCGCCAACTAAGAAAGAAGAAAAGCAAATTCAATTCTAATTCTCTCAACCCTAAAGCAAAGAAAAACTCTCTCTTTTCTTCTCTAAATTGTGAGTATGATGATCTTAACAAGATTATTATCATTTTAATTAGGTTGAGTTATGAATGGATTATGAGTAGATGATGTGAATTATCATATATGTTGTTGTAAACCCCTTTTGCTATCATGTATATTGTAAATCCAATGTTATGTGATCATGATACCTTATATGTTGTAAATCATGCTATGATGATGTTATGTATGTTGAAAGTTTCTATGCTAAGTTGTGATGAATCATACATGTTAAAAAGGCCATGATGTTACCATCTATGCTAGTTAGTTCATATTAATTAAATCATCATGTTTGGGTTATGTTGATCTATATGACAAGTCACATATGCAAGTTAGATTGATTAGAAAAGTTATGAACATATGCCAAGACATCTATTATGACATCTAGAATTATGCTATGACATATGTGATATCCTATGCTAGTTCACACCATCATTATGTTGCCTAAAAACACCATATGCAAGTTTATGTATAGATTTGGGCTATGATCATATCATATAAATTGAGACATTTAACAAGTTGACACCTTTTGATCCTTAACATGTGTAGTTTATGCAAGTTTCACCCCTATTATGATTAGATTTATTTTAATTGTCTATATGTTGTGATAATTTATCTTTGTGCTAGGTGTTAGACTATACAAGTCTAGCCTATATTATGCGTTGAATAAGCGAACGTATAAACGTGGGGTAGGGGTAATATTAAGGATTTAATATTAAAAAGTTGGGGTGCAATTGATATGATTTTGCATGCCATAAGTGGATGACCATAATTGAGTCAATTCTGGACATCATTAAAAGTTGACTTAATTAATAATTTGAATAGGGAATTATTAAAACTGGGGTAAAAGATTTTAAGTGTTAATCAATGCTTAGGACACGAGGTTGGACTCGTTTGTGACGTAAACCTGCCCGGACCCGCCTGAAAAATCCAGTGGTCACAAATGTCAGCCCAATGTGAGAGGTCCTAGGGCTAAACTAAAGCATAACAGTTGTAAAGACACGAGGTTAGACTCTTTTATGGTGTAAGACTGCCCGGACCCGCCCGGCAAATCCAGCTGTCATAAATGCCAGTCTAATGTGAGAGGTCTTTATGAGGTTATGGCCTGAATGAATTAAGAAATACTTAACCAGATAAACATGTAAAGTGGGACATGGGGGTTAAGTAGGTGCCTTGGGTGGCACAAGGAATCTAGGGGGTGCCCTTAGTGGCATGTGAAATACGATTAGTAAGACTTAACCAAACACACATGTAAATGAACATGACTAAGAGGGTTAAGTGGGATATACTAGTGACAAGCTTAGGTGGGTAGCTTGTGGGGGCCCATTTCGACCAGTATCCCAAACGTATCTTTGTGGGCTCGACCCAAGTCGAGGACGGGACATGCATGCTGGGTTTGACTGTAAGAGGCCAAAACGGGGAGCGGTGGCAACGCAAGTCCAACGGGTTTCATACGCGTGTGTGCACCCAGGCTGGTAGGTAAGACGTTGTTGCATCGTGTAGGTATAAGCCGTGCATTCTCAAGTTGTATCGGGTTGCCACTTTAGGGGAGTGATACACCCCACTGTGGGGCCAGCACGGGTATCTAAGAGTAGGGAGCCGATCGAAAGTGGGTAGTGGGGTACACCTAGTGGGGATAGGGGCAGACGGCACCTATGTAGTCAGCTAGGGGTACGTAAGGCTATTTATAAAGTTTCTGTGTGAAGCAAGTGGGATCAAACAATAGGGTGACTGGTGTGGTGCAGTGTAGTAATGTGCGGTGCAGTGTAGTAATCATTCGTTAGTAATTAGGTGTGCCTTTACCGTTATCTTTAACGTTATCTTAAACGCTATCTTTATCTTCCTAAGAGTTCATAGACATTTACTTGTCTTCCAGCTTATGCCTTAGTCTAGTTATTTTGATAATAGTATTATTATAATTATCATACTCGCCAGACTTTATGTCTGACCCCTCTATTTCTATCCTTTTTCCCCCTCCAGGTCCTCAGGTTGGGCCCTGCTCTAGTGGAGTTTGATTGAATTGCTTCATCTCTCTTTGGAAAGCTTGGACCGTTGAAGTAAAGTCCAGCTTGTTATCTTTTTAATGGCTATATGTAATGGGATTATGTATTTTGTTTTTATGAAGATGGATATTGTACTTGGTTATGATCTATGGTTTTATGATGTAACAAACATGTTTAATTTCCGCTGCAATAAAATGAAGTTTTAGATTTCCAAATACTATTTATTATTTGTCTTGTTATAATTTTTCTGTTCTATATTCACTTATAACCTCCATGGAAGTTAATGCATTCCCTTTGTGAGTGACATTAATGGACGTGGGGTGTTAAATTTAATTAGATCCTTATAACTTTATGTTGTAGAAATGGTACATGCACACTTCTTTCCCCTTTTATATATAAGTTAGGCTAAGTTACGAGCCTAACATTCTATGTGAATTTTGTGAACGTATGACGGGGGTAACATTGGGAAAAACCTTAAATTTCATATTATTGGCATAATTTGGCCCACAAATATATGAATGATTAGTGGCATAAAAAATGGTATAATTTATATACCTAAAATGTTGAATATGATTTAGAGGGTAAATGGGGCATGACTTGAATGGCAATAATTGTGAATAATTTACATATAAATATGAAGGGTAAATATGTAAATTTAGTAAAAGACGAATATGCCTAACCTGAGGTTAGATTGAGTTACGATGTAAGACTGCCCGGAACCACCCGGCACATCCAGCAACCGTAACAATATAGATATAATGTGAGAGGTAGCACATCAAGCCCAAAAGAACCCGAGGTTAGATTGAGTTGCGGTGTAAGATTGCCCGGAACCGACCGACACATCCAGCAACCGCAGCAATACATATCTAATGTGAGTGGTTGGTGCCTTAATGAATGAATTAAAGCTAAGACAGGAATGGTAGGGTTAAGTTAATTTAGGCAACACTTAACTAATACAACATGTTAACTAAACTGATGGGTGGGGTTAGGTTAATTTGAGAACACTTAACATGTTGATTAGGAAACCCTAGTAACGGGGGCCCATTTCAGCAGTAACCCACATAGATGTATCATGGTACCCTGAATTAGGCAGGGTGGGGAACGATTACTGGGTTGATTATAAGCGGTCAAAACAACGGCGGGTGGTGCGTCAGTGTAGGTTCCGACGGAGTGTGGGCGTGCACGTACTCCGGAGTGGAAAAAGCAGGCACTGGGCATTAGTAGTTATATGATGTGCATCTTAATTTGTGTCGAGTTGCCACCATAGGATTTGATACACCCCATGGTGGGACCAGCACAGGTATCTACAATCATGTGGGGCCGAATGACACAAGTGGTAAACGTATACGAGTAGGAGCCGATCGAAAAAGGGGATCATTTATCTTGAACACATGGTGCTAGTTGAAACATTTGTAAATGGGTGCAGAGAAGTAGTAATGAGTGTGATAGCATATTCAGTCTTACTATCTTATTTCTAGGGTGTTGTCCTAGGTTCAGTTTATTCATGTCATAATCCCTTTTTCTTGTTTACATGCTAAATAATCACTGGACTTACCAGACTCATGTCTGACCCATTTTCTTTCGTCTTCTTTTCTTCTACCCCCCCCCCCCCCAGGGTCCACAGGGAGGGAATACTTCAGCTTAGTTTGGACCATTTCCAGCTTGAAGAGAGTAGATGTATTGCTTGGATTCTCTTTCCTTGGGCTATGACTTTGGATGCTCTCTTATTGGGGATTTATGCTACCTTACTGTTATTTTAATGCTTCTTTATGTTTTAATTCAAGACAGAGATTTTGCTGTAATAATTTGGACAGTTGTTGTAATGTTTTAACTGAACCACGTACTTATGAAATAAATTTAGTTTTCCGCTGTTTATATGTCTGTCTTGTAAATTATCTGTATCTTTTACCTATAATGCTCCACCGAAGTTAAGGTATTCCCTTGTGAGTGACCTTAATGAAGGTGGGTTGTTTCAATGATCGATTCCGACCATAGCACAAACACTACAACATACAACCTAACACAACCAAGCTGAGATTCATAGGATAACAACTACTCATGCATTTACATACTCATAGGAACCTAACAACAAATGCATGCTCATGAATTTACCCAAAAAGAAAAGAAAAAATAGGGTAACTAAATAAAGAGGTCAAACCTCTTTGGCCTTGGAAATTTCGTTTGATTAGATCTTGGCGGGAAGGAGATGAAGCTTGTCTGACACAAATAGGTGGCTACAGCACGTCAGAAACGAGGATGGGTAAAGGCTCGGCTGCCCCTTTTTCTTACTTTTTTTTAAATAACTTGGGCACACAAGCTAGAGAGGAGGCTAGGCAGACTGGGTGGCGCTGGGCAGGAGCTGTCGGTTGCAACTCTGGCGATCAACATTTTTTTCCATTCTTTGGATTTTAACTGAGAGAAAGGAAGAGAGGAGGGAAAACTAGAGTTGGATGGTACGTGGCGATCATCAGAGCATGGATAGTGGTCAACGGTGGTGGAGGCTATCGGATTTGGTGGAGGGCTTCAGTTTAACAAGGGATAGGTTTGATTTTTATGCAAAAGCGGGCTTACGTTTCACTGAATATGATGAAGGAGATGAAGTTTAAGTTGGGTTTTAGAATGTGAATGGCGGATTGGAGAAGAAAGTGAATTAAGGTAAAAGAATAAGAATGCTTGCATTTGAAATCTACGAGGAAGGAAAAGTAATCACGTGGAAGACGATTGAAATGGGAGAAGAGAAAGAAGACGCATGGATGGTGTTTCAGAAAGGAAAGTACAAGTATCGATATACATATTAAGTCACAAGTGTTACCCACACTTATTAAAAAAACAAACATCTCTTTTAAAAATTCAAAATTTTACTCTCTTTCCCTTTTAGATAAAATTATTAGTAAATTAGATTCATGCATTAGACATACAGATACAAGAATTTCAGACAAAGATGTACAAACAAACGGTGACAACCCCAATTTCGACAGACCGATTTTTTTTCAAAATTCCAATCTATCGAAACTCGGATTGGTTTGCTCTGGTATCCTACAGAAAAGACAGAGACATAAAATATGTCAGAGCTCGGAAAAGATCTCACAGCGGAATGGATAAAATAATATAAATCAAAGTATAGCCTTACCGTATTAATAATACTGCCTAACCAGTATCCAAAGCTATAATGTCTCATGTCCCTGCCACAAATCTAACATGCGAGTATGTTATGGGGAAGGGGTCAGAACACAAGTTCTGGTGACTGGATTTAAACTATACACTTTGGGTAATCCTACCTATACCATACAATCATATTATCTTATTTATTAGGTTACTTGGGTTAACAAAACTTAAGGCTTACACACACATCGTACGCATTTACTTCCCAGTGAACTAACCTGATACAGTATATGTGTAGCTACCCCCAATATCGAGGTACACCCCATGGAACCCCACTCGCAAGGTCTCCACTGTAACACTATCATAGTATACGCAGTCCCTCATTCTATGCCGTAGTGACGTTCGTATAACAATATTATGTTCCATATATATCTATCATTACTATGCTACGCAAACGTACGGACTGCCACCTTTGTTCGAATCAGACTCCGTAACGGAGTAATGCCCTCAAGTCTACGATACACCACCCAGAGGCGATATGCATGTATCTAGACTGTCCACCATACGTATCTTCATTTGTATCTCGATGCCTCAATCGTGGATCCCCTAATGTGCACTGAGTTCCATGGCAGGGCGATACAAGAAACACGGAACTCGGTCGGGAGCTTTTCCATATCTGTACGGTCCCATCTCTAAAGAGCATGAATATACAGACATACCTAGGGTCTATTTTCGTGGTGGCTATGGCCCCACCTCGGCCCCTCCCTCAACTAGTAAAGACTACCAGAGCTAAGCGACCGCCCCTATGCAAACAATCTAAATATCCATGTGGCGTCTCCCCTCAACCCCGTACCCTGATAGTGAAGGATGAAATGGTATCCTAGGTTTAGCTCGAGTCTTTCCGCATCCCACTTGCTGTCGATGACGGGTATCCGACGATCTACTATCCTTGGTTGTGGCCTTTCTCTCTCTGTCTCCTCGTGAGGCAACCGCCGAACTACCCTGGTGTCACCACGTCACAGCATTCTGACTGCATAGCTACATCTGCAGTCAAGACCCACCCACCTAGTAGTAATGCGCAGACCCAACCTCTGCAAGCACAGTCTAAGACATTTGTCACCGCACAGAGAACTACTAGGAGCACCTTACATACCTTAGGAAGCCGCGTGCTTCCCCTTCCAGTCCCTTGGAGCCGTCAGAACAATCAGATGAATGTGCGCTCCCCTTGTGCTTTATAACACCTCGATGATCTGCCCCGTTGGGTTGTTCACCCTCAACCGTATGGACTGGTCTAAGTGCCTTACTTTAGCATGTTGTTAGACCTTATGTCTAAACATTCTTTTACGTGCTTACCTCACCTCACCAGGTTTCCAATTTACTTGGTTATTCCCATTCATATTGAATTCTTATTCAAATTACCAAGTTTCTCTTGCTCACTAATTTCAGTCATACAAATTAATCCATTTAAGTTTATTAATAAGCCCCAACATGTTGTTCTCTAGATTATGGCCCAAGGTCTGTAATCTACAATCTCTTTTATATTCTTGTTTGATTTCATCATTACAATAACATACTTTACTTAATATGTAATTAAGTATGTCCAATTCACATGTTTTCTAATTAACATGTCACTTACCATTTATGATTAAATATAACTTATTTTATTTCATAAGTTTTCCTCATTCTTTCTCATTTAATCATAATTCCATTTTACGTTGTCAATACAACTTATCGTTGTTTACTTATTAACTTAGTTCTATTAACTAAGGCCCATTAATAAGTTTCTCTACCCGTTTATTATAACCTATGTTATAATTTCCTCTTTTTCATAAAACATTCTTATCAACGGGTTTCAGATTTCCAAGCTTACAGACAACTTAATTTATAATTAAGTATGATATGTTTCCCCCTTTGCTTAACTGGTTTCAGATTTCTCCCTTTACTGATTACTTAATTTACAATTAAGTGTTCCTTAACTCAATTCACATGTTATCCCATCCTCTTACTAATTTATTATAACCTAAGTTATAATATTCACTTGTCCCTAGGAGAAGTCTATCTATTATACAGCATTTTCATTAGTGTTATTTATTTATAATAGGTTATTGTCATTGCCCTTTTAAACCATTTTCTTTTACTGTTGTATTCCAGTATCCTTCATTCGTTGTAATAAATATATTCTTTATTTTAATTAAGGAAAACACTTCATGCACCTTATCGGTTTGATAGAAGGAATCAGTGATTTATTTTTATAACGTATTCCCATCTAAATTTGTGGTAGCAATTAATTTCTTTACTCTTCTTACTTTAGTTACTATGGCCTACTTGCAACCACGTTCTCAGAAATAGGTCATTTAGGGAAATACATCACTTTTCCTTTGTATCACACTAGCTCGGTTCATTACATCCCTTCCTTTCTTATTTTCTGAGTTAGACATTTAATTACCATTATTTCCATTTATTCATATCTTGTTATACACATATATTTATTTATATATATATATAAGCACTAGACCTCTCACATTAAGCCTACACTTGTGGGTGCTGGATTTGTCGGGTAGGTCCGGGCAGACTTCTACCACAAGTTGACTTAACCTCATGTCTTAGCACCATTACATTTTTTTTTTTTGCACTTAGGCCTCTCACATTAGGTTCAACATTAGTGGCTGCTGGATATGTCGGTCGGGTCTGGGAAGACTTCCTCCACTAATACAACCTAACCTCGTGCCATACGTGCAGTTACAATTTCTAATTGAAATCCTAGGCATATTCATCTTTATTCAATCATAAATGTTCATATAAAAATTGCACTCCCAAATTAAAGTCTCAAAACATAATATATGTTATGTTCTAAAAATTCCATTACAATTCATTTCCATTTCATGAAAACTTTAGGCATATTATCCTTTTTACTGTAATCTACTTTATAGTAATCTAATTTTGCATGTCGTCCAAATTTTGTCTATATTTCATCGCATATCCTTTTTAACATATGTTTAATCCTATTTTGACATGTAAACATTCAGTCGGTTATTTATTCAAATCCATCAATTTAAACATATCATTTATTCTATAATATGTCGTAAGTGAAACATATAATTATAACAACAAAAGTTATTGCCTATGTTCTAACCATTTCTAACAAGTTTTTTTTCCAACATGTAATCATTTCAATAATTTAATAGATTCAACATATGAATTTCCTGATCTATTCATATTAATGGCCCAACTTGTTATAACAGCAATTTATAATTAAACTGACAATTTCACAATTTATTAAAAGGGGAATGCTAAACGATAGTCATAACATTATCTAAAGGCTACAATTTGAACTCACTCACCTTTAAGCTTTCCCCAATTTTTGGATCTGATCCGTTCCATCATCTATGGTTTCCCCTTTTCCCTTCGATTAGATTCATAACCTTGTTTTGAATAATCTTTTATTAACGTTGATCCTCTCCTCCAGATGTGGATTCATAACTTTCTAGGCTAATATTTTAATTTCAGAATAGATTTGAGAAGAGGAAGAGAGAGAGAGAGAGAGCCATAGCAGAGCTCCAGCGTAGCCTCCAAATTATATGGTTTAGAGTTAGGTCTAAGGTCTTATTTATAGGAGTATGGAGCAACCAGGACCCTTAGATTTAAATAAAACACCATCAGAGCTAACCACGTCATACGACCACTAGGAATTGGCTACGTCGCAACAAAAACAAACGTTCACCAATCAAAACACGCCACGTGTGATGAATGATGCGCAGGGGTTGACACCCCTGCTTAGGTGTCGACACATGTGTCGACACCGCTATGGTGGTGTCGACACCCCTACCGTATATATATATATATATATATTCTTTTGAATACATGTAATCTTCTTGCATATAAATCAAATTTCAAACATTCCTTCTTTGTTTGCTTCTTTGTTCGTGCACAACCCTTAATTTGAATTATGTTCATTTGTATTCAACTCTTATGCGTATGCTAATCTTTTATATGCAAACAATTATTTATCTTAAACCAATATATATATATATCCTCTTTTGAAACATTCTCCCAATTAAACCTCTTATTAACCCTTTTCATACTGAACCGCTATTAATTAAACCGCCTTCCCACTAAGCCACTTTTCAACTACTTTAACACTAAGCCACTTTTTAGCCATTCCCTTAAAAAAAATATGGCACTGGCAGGGATCAAACTCTAAACTTCTTGTATGCAAGTCACATGTTCCAATCATCTGAGCTACTTGGTCTTTTGTTAATAAGGCTTAGAACAGTGCTAGACATTATTCTTTTTGCAATCCTTTTTTTCATGTTTTGTTGCAATAATTAATTTAAAGATATCTCTTTCATTTTAAATCAGTTTTCTGTAAATTTTAGGTCTAAATTGACCATAATATCGCTATGAATGCAATGACGCTAATTTCGTGACCAAATTCTAGAAGCTCTTCAAATTTTCCTTTTTATTTCTTTTTAAATGTTCGCATGCAATTTCAATTGCACTGCATTGCATTTCTTCTCATTTCATGTATTGCATGTAATTTCTTTTATTAATCTTTTTCTTCATTTCACTGCATGAACTTATTACATGCAATTATATTATTATTTAATTTTTCCATTAAATATATCTATGCATATAATATATATATACATATATGCATATTTTTATATTTTTAATTGTATTAAAAATGCGGGGTGTCACACAAACATCGTCCGTTTCGCAGGTTTATGACCCAAATTTATTGGTTCAGAACAACAAACGTTCGAATTTCATGAGATGAAAAATAGCATAGTTCTTAGAATATTGTCTAGTATTTTTAGTTCAAATTCGCTCGAATTCTAACAATGTTAAATTCTTTGTGATTTATTAAATTATTTAACTAATATAACGCGAACGAAACAAATCTTCGTGTAATATTATGAAATTTATTTCTTCGCTATGTCTAGTTACACGTATCTCAAATATTAAATTTCATAATTTAATTTAACTTTCAATTTTTAATATCGCATTCGATATTGTTTTTCGTTGTCGTAAATTGATCGTCCAAATCAATTTAAATGAAGTGAACGAATTTAGATATTACCGTTATATAATTATTTAGATTACTTCTATATGACGCATTCAATTTTTAAGAATCAATGCTGTAATAATAATTGATCTCAGTTTGATTTATTAAATAAGTTATAAATTACTTATCCCTTTCAAATTCCATATCTCAAAATTACAAAAACATTTTAAGTATATATATTTGAAATCAAATTCCCTTTCAACATATTTGAAATTTTGCGAAACTAACTCAAACTATAACTCTGCACATCCATTTAAACGTTAAATTTTAATTAATTTCATATATTTAAACATCGTAATAATCCATTCGTTATAGGCATTACCCACAACCTGGTATAAAAGTCTCTGCATGTCATCTTCAGTATCATTGGTATATTTACAGAACATGTCTTCGGCAGGATCATATCTTATTCTAGAACTCTCATGAATCCTAAATTGAATACTATTTTAAAATGAACTGGCATTAAGAATATAGCTCTAAGGTTTAAATTGATTTAAATTGAAGTTTTGAAAATAAACTAGTATTAATTTATTTATACTATTCTAGACTATTTTATATAACTAATTTTTTATGATAATTTATATTTAATTTAATTGCTATACATTTTATAAATATTTTAAATTTTAACTATTTATTTAAATTTTAATTATTAAATATTTTATAATTATTTTTAAACCAAGATATTTTATATTGATATAATTATTTTTAAATTCAACTATTTAATATTTTATTAACTATTTTAGAAAAAAGTCTATTTCCAATCCAAGCTGTTAAGCCCAAATGTTAATATGAAGATTTTGGATAATGATACTTAAGATATTTATATTTGAAAGCAAAATGCTAATTTGTTAACAAACCGGTTTGTAAATATGAAATCTGAAATTTTGAACTTAATCAAATAATGAATTGATCTAAATATGATTTATGACCTCGAAATATTTGAACTTAGTTATTTGGGCATAAATCAATATTGTTGTTACTTGATTTATGATCATTTGGATATGATTTTAAATATAAATTACTACGGTGTGAAATAAATGTTTGGTTGTTAAAGAGACCAGGATCAGATACTGTCATACTCCATACCAATACCGAAAACCACTATAATAGCTATGAACATGGTGAAGAATCCAGAATGTAGGTTGGCTTGGTGAATGCTAGTAGAATGAAGTAAGAAAACAATGATAGATATCCTTAGCCTTCATGTCATAATTAAAATGACCAACACAAGAGTCATATCCAGGCCAACTGAGTTAGTTCCTCTTAATAAACTTGCTTCTTTGATACCATATCTCTAATTCTGTGATTGATTGGGCGTGCCTTTGATTACGTGAGTATTGTTTGAGGTGGGCAGTAGTTGTGGCTATGCTACCACTAGCTTGGGTCCATAATCCGGTATAATCATTCCAAAGGGTATAGCCTTGGTGCCTTGTCATATTATCCTAATCAATCCTCCTACAATTTTTATTTATGTCGTATCTATGGAGTGCCATAATGCCAGTAGTTTATGGCGGGTTTATGGTATTATATAAACTACACATTATAAATGGTGTAAGGGTAAAAATGTAGTCCCGCTTATGCTATTTTCAATAATATATTTACGGTAGACACTACTATAATGTCATATTGTATCATATATATCTAGTTCCACGAATCCTTAGAGGATGGGAATTACAAACATCCTTTTAAGTTAGGTGTGGATTTTATTTGAATAGCTAACTTGAGTTGATTTACTTTCATCAGAATGTTATTCCTGACTCAAGTTTTTTGCCTTACTTTATGCTCTGGTCAAACCAAGTATTACAGCATTGAAATTTCACCTTTTAAATCAAAAAAATGTTGAAGACTTCAACTCTATCAGTTGTTTCCATTCTAGTCAGTTATATTAGAAATTCATTGTATTTATACTTTCGTTGTATTTAGTCATGTAACTCTGATATTATGTATAAATTTTGAGATTTATTATCCAGTAGGTTCATTAATGACATGACCTGAAATCCCTATCCGGCATAAACTGAACAAGAATACGGATTGTTAGAAAAAACAATGCATCGGAACACAAAACAATAGAATTTTTCATTGCTTTTACAACAATTTACATCAGAGTACAAGAATATCAGAGTGTGGAAAATAATATACACAGCGGAAATACAAATATCAGAGAATAAATTACAACAATGTAGCTGAAATAAAATATATAAATACAATGCACAGCAGAAATACATCAACTAACACAACTGAAAAAAATACACGGATACAAAGCTTTCCAAAGTATAGCTCCAACCGTAAATCAGGATCCTATGAATATAAAATCTACAAAACCAAAACTACTAGCTTCCCGTGTGGAAAATATGGGCATCCATAGTTTAGGTGAAAACAATAAACTCTAGGTCAGTCATGAGACTGGTATGAGAGCTAAAAGGGTTATTTAAAACTTGATTTTAGAATAGGGTAAATCATAGGACCACGGTGTATGACATGAAACGGGTTTACTCCATATGAATATCAGTATAAAAATGAAACAACGTAATGCTTTTTGAAAAATGATGCTATTATAAGACTCAGGTCCCATCACATAATGCAGCACAAACCAAAGGATAGAGTTTTAACTTATAATAGCCAAATATGCTTGATACACTTTAAAACAGATCTTTTTGATATTATTGTACATGCATAGTGCAGAAAACAGCTTTGAATATAAATGTATCAATCATAGACGGCATAGTACCTCATCCTACTATGTCGCCACATAGGTTTACAACTAAAACTGAAAAGTCATGTATTGGAAATTGAATTCCATCTATGAGTCGAGGCAAGGGATCTTCCTCACCGATTTGGACTACATCTAGCAAGATGTCCAGGATAACACCAATGGCCAAAACTTGGGAGCGGCAGGGCTGGTCCACTCTTACTTTTGTGGATTGGAAATTCATGAACAATACGTTTCTCGATCCCATTGGACCTATAATCTGGTCAGTACGTCGACTATATGAGTCTTTTACGACCCTATATCCGAAGCGCCTTGCTATCCATCATCCACATAAGTAAATATGAATGGGCTTCATATTATTGCACTACTTCTAGCTAGAAAGAAACACATGTACTCCCTGCGGTCCCTCATCCCGTTTTTGACTCATACCGGGGTGTGAAGCTCGCAAATTAACGCTATACACAAAGCTACGCTATATTAAAGCTATGCATTGATCATCATCCATGAAGCTCTGCTTTTCAACAAAAGCTTTGATCCATGCATCTCAGCATGTCACACAGTCATTCCAGACCATACAACTGATAGTTACCAATATATAACCTCTAAGCTCGTACGTCTCAGAGAAGGGTGTTAAGCTAAGAGAATAAATTCTCCGCCACCAAACAAATAAATATTTAGCGCACATCAATTAATACAGCTCAAGATAATGTTTCAGACACACAATTGATTTTCAATTCCGTTCTGGGTATGAACAAAACTGGAGGCACCTTATTCCTTGTCTCATATGTCCAAAACAGGAGAGAGGTCCTCGCATATCCGGTCGATCTCCAAGTACGTCCGGACGACCACCACTTATAACCTCTACTTGGGTGTACTTTCCAAGTGAGACATCAACAATAGCCAAAACGATGTGAAGATCTCCGGTCTTCAACTACCGTCTTCATTCTTCGACTTTCAATTGTCGTATCAGTTATTCAGAATGGGTTAAACCCGGTCTTTCCGAACAATTTGTGAATCTTTAAAGATCATGTCATAAATATATAAAGATAACACTCATCTCATTCCAATCCAGAATATTCTTTTATTCAAATATTCATTACTCTGGGAAAGGTTCACATTAATCTTATCAAAGATTATCTCATTTAAACTCATTGTTCAAATCTTTCTCGGAAATCATTCCAAAAGATTTTATAATATCTTTTCACAACTTAAACCGAATTAAGGTTCATAAAACTACTCGGGATTATCGAGCCTTACCGAAATAATCATTTATTTTATTATCCCAACCTCAGCGTATTCATCCCATGGAGAAAAAATGGTAGTACTCCATATCATGTACCCATTGTGTTATCGATAAAATTAATTACCTTTAACGTTGCAAATCTCATTAAAGATTTAACTATCACATGAAGTAAAACTGGAGGTACTCCATTCTCGATCACTTCTCAAATTTGGTAAATTTAATTACCCGATTCACATTTCAATCTAATTAAAGATTCACTAAAACTCCAACTTAGTTTTAATCTCAAAACCATTACTTAATAATTATTCAACTTTAGGAAATTAATCATGTCTTTAACTAGGTTAAAGAATAAATGTCATTTAAAACACTGCTCACGATAAACCCAAAATCAACTTCCATTAATATGGAATTTTTACAGAAATCCGAACAATTTATAATCGACATAAATTTCTGTATCAGACTAATGCTATAAGTGGAATAATGGCAAAGCCTTTTAAATTACATAAATAGTAAAGGCCTTCCTTTACAAAAGCTTATTTCGATTATTACCAAATCGAATTACCTTCAATTCTGGTTTAATTAAATAAATTGGAAAAATTCTCTAAACCTTAATTAAAAGATTTATTCCATTCACAAATACAACAGTATTATTGAAGATACTATTCACGAAAAACCCAAAATCCACATTCATTTCCATTCCAATTTGATTTATTAAATTGGAAAGCTTCCATTAAATCATAATTAAAAGACGTATATCTCAAATTCCATTTTCAACCAGGTTTAAGAATAGTGTTGTTAAAGTCACCTTTCAAAAAAAAACTAAAATTCAATTTGATATTAAACATAAGGCTTTGAATAGAAATTGTATCGACTTATATTCAATACCAAATTCTAAAACCATCAAATATCGTATTGGAATAACGATATTTATATCTTCTAAATTTCTCAACGATATGCATATAATCATGGAATCCAATACTGAAGCATCCGAAGATAATTTCTATCCAATTCCTTTCCAATTTATATGTTGGAAAACAGTGGTCATATTAAAATCACTTTTTTATCCATTTCGTTATATTAAAACATTGTATTTTCCTTCTAGTTGTATGATTTATTATAATTTATTTATATTTTTAATAATTTTATTAAGACAGTACAGTCGGTTCCCAATATCGACCAACGACCTGCATTCATAGCAACTTTTCCTAAATCGGATTTTTGACATATTTAAAAATACAACCATTAGAATTTAAATCTCTTATATTCGTTTAAAAGGTCTTTTCGATAGGAACACAATGGTTTCGGTTTCAGGAGAATCTGACAGTCGGATCTCCCGTTACGTCCATTCGAAGTTACGAGTTGAACTTCGCGAACTATTGTTGTGCGACACGTCCTATTCAATCCCGAATTCGATCTATAAATTTCAAAATAAATAGATATACTTCTCAATATAATTTATAAATTATATAAAATATATATTCATCTTTGAAAACTCGATTCAATCGTTTGTCTTCAAAATCTTATCCATGCGTCCATCAAAAATTGGACATTGAAATCAAAATTCGATTTTTCACTGAAAATTATATTATAAAAATATTTATTTTAATTTCGGATTGGAATGAAATTCAATCAAACATCATATAATTTCACTAGCATGAATTTTGTACGTCCAACAATAGTTGTAAACAATTATCAACATCCAAATAACATCTAGTGTGCACCTATATTCATATAAACTTCAATCAAATTATTGACACTTATTTCAATCGATCAATCAACTTATCAACATAAAATCTACACTCAAGGGAGATGTGGAAGTCAAATATCATCCTGAGACCCTTGTTGGGTTTTCATCCAACAAACAATCAATTTAAATCAACTATTAATCTATCAATTTAATCATAACTAGTTCAATTCAAATTATTTTTCAATCTAACCAATTTCACTTAAACAAGCAATGATAAATTCATCGTTTCAACAATAAATGGATATTTAATCCAAATTTAACAACCATAAATATTTTAACATCATTTCAGCATGTTAAATAACTCAAATTCATAATCACAACATAACACAATCACTCTGCAATTCATCCATATGGTTTTCAAACAATTTGTGCTGTGAGCTACCATATACCATATTACAAATTCGTGATAATTAATCAGATAAAAATCAGAATAGGAAATCAATATATATTCAGTTATGATTATAATAACTATAAAAAAATCAGTTTGAGTGAGAACCTCTCACATTGATTGTTTTCGCTAAATAACGGCAAATGGTCGATTGATCGAATCAGACGTTTTCTTCCATCAAAAAATAAGTCGATCTCCAAGTAACTCCAAATAAGTTTCATTGCAAATCCCTTGTTTATACGGTTCCAAAGCATCTTGAATCGCCGAATTCTGATCTCGTATGCAAAAGTTATGAATTTTACAAATTTGCATATATGCTTAAATCAAACATTTAACAACTTAATTATGATTTTAACCAACTAATTAACTAATTAAAGTTAAAGAAATCTCAACCCAAACATCGAACAATAGTACATTTCACCGTCGTGTCTCCACGCTCTTGCCACGAGCTAAAAAACTCGCATTTCCTCGCCAAATCAACTCCAAACTCCACGCACTCACTCAAACACACACTAACACACGTTTTAGGGTATAAAAGTGAGATTTTTGTGGTTTGCTGACTTGTGGAACCCACGCGGATGTTGTACAACATGGTACAGCGAGGGTAGGTGAGGTGATGGGTCTATGGAGGTCCTACGTGGTGATGTGGAGGCCACACGAGGTGGTTAGTGGTGGTAGGAGGTGGTTTAAAGCCTAAAGGAGCAAGCTTTCTCACTTTGGAAGATTTTAAGGAGGAGAGAGAAGGAGAGAAGGAGTAGTAGGCCCGTAGCCAGGCCTGGTGGCACCTGCTGATGTGGTGCAGTAGCGTGGAGTGAGACGGCATACCTAGGCAGCGGCGGTGGAGGGAGAAAGGAGGAGGAATGGAAGAGGATTCCATTAATAAGCTTTTAAGCTTCTAAAAGGTAGTTTAGTAAAATGGAAGTATAGTTAACACTAATTAACTTAGTTTAGGAATACATCAACTCACGAATGACTAAACCAATGGGAAGAGGCTATGTGGCAGATAGAGGGATGAGTTTTCGAATTTTGACTGACCGAACACTACTCACGAAGTGATGTTTAAAGTTGAAGTATTCATTATACCATGCAAATTTCGTTCTTGTCGTACGGCTACATGTTAACTCCAAAAATTATGAATTTTGAAATCTCTCCATGTTATGGAATTATTGTTTCGACAAATCTATTCTCGTCGAATTTGGAGACCGTCGGAAAAAATGGCTTTATTTCTAGCTAAAACCAAAAACTGACTGAATTTTCAACTTACGTTTATACGTCGTTCTCCCACATACGAACTCTGTTTGACTTGAAATTTTGGATTCATATTTTTACATTCTGGATTCAATAAAAGTGGTTACGTCGGAATCCGAGACTGTCTCCAAAATGGTCCTTTTATAAGTGATCGATGTAGCAATAAAATATCGATTTTCAAAATCTGAGCTTTAGAATTGATTCATAAATTTTACCGACCCTATTTTATGTCAAAAAAAAACATCAAAACAAATTTTAAAATTATTCTCAAATTTTATCAAGTCAAAAACAACATTTTCTATTTTAAAATTCATTAAAATATATTAAAATTCAAACTTTAAATTGACGGAATTATGGGTCGTTACAATTAACTACTATTACATTTTAATTATTCTACTATTCTGTGTCTGTGATTTATCTGTGATGATTTTATAATTAAGCTCACAGCAATATTAATCTTTTGTTTTGGATAGTTTGAGTTGATTTTATCATCGACTAAATGGTTAAAAATAGGAGGTCATTACCAATCTTTTTGTTACTTCCTAGCAAATGTTAAGTTCAGTTTTCCTTCGATATAATATCCGGAGTATAGATGGTTTCGTTTTATGATTCGCTGATTTATATGACCAAGTCGATAATAAGTTATGAGCTAGCTTTAAATCCACCAGTTACAGTTATATTTAGCAAGAAATTGTATAATATTTAGCATTATCTCTTTTAAACCTTACCATAAATTGCAATACAGTGCTTTCTATCGTTAATGAGAAATGTAATTATCCTTTCATTTGTTGTAGTACAATACAAGATATGATAAGCAAATGAAAAGACATATAAAAGGTATTGTGTAATAAATAGTTCAATTGTCAATCACCATGGTCTCGATAGAGATCTACTGGACAAAAAAAATTTATCTAAAGAAATGAGTTATTGTTTGGGAATATGAAAGAAAAGCAGTTTGGAACAGAGACACAGAAAATAAATATAGTATCATTACTTATTACCTCGAAGTATAACAAGTTGGTGCAACTCAGTATAAAACATGGTAAATAAATACTCTAAATTAAAGGAATAAGTGTGGAATGACAATAGAATATTTTTTAGAATCAAGTATAATATACATAATCTGAAAGATTTTGTGCTTGTACCATGGAATATCATAGAATACTGAATCACATTTTAATATAATCTAATTTAATGTCAAATAAAACAAAAATAGAACAAAGTTCATTCAAAAATTTTGTATTAGAATATATAAAATGATTTTATAACATTTTGTACCCTATCTTAAATTTCTTTAAGTTTCCCTGTATATGGAATATTAAAGTCATTCGTTACTCCAAATTGAAAGGCTTCTGCTGCGACATATTTTTAGTTTTAAGATATATCTGCTATTAATGGGTAATTAATATAATTGAAAGTGTAAAAACCTGCAGTACAACAACGAACAATGAGGCTTGCCTTAGCAATTTCTTAAAGCTGTTATCTGCAAAGTTTCCCAAGATATAAGAGAATATTTCTGCATAAGATTGTAATAAGTATGTCAACTATAGGATTTATAATAAAGGCAGCAGTGATAGCAAAGAAGATAGAAAAAATCGGATGGAGAATGTGATCAGTACTCTCCCTACTTATATTTTAATCTGCACCGCTTTGAACAATCGCGTCTGTTCCGACAGATCGCATCCACTGCCTTTTCGTTGCTGTCGCGTTCACTTGTATGTTGTCGTTCATCCAAGATCATACCCGCTTGTTTGCTGTTATTCGGCAAAGGTCACACCCACTCGTCTGTTGCCACTCGCTAAAGGCCGCACCCATTTGTGCTCGTTGCCAATGGATGCGACTATTTGTTTCGTGCCTGAAACAATTTAAAAAACCAGCCCAGTTTTCGAAGCAAAATTAATGTCATATTAGACATGAACCCGAACCCTCCTCTGTTCGGTACGGGAATGGTAGACAATGCACGCGCATGTTTTTTTTTCATGTATGCGTCCTCCCCCCCCCCCCCCCCCCGGTACAAAATTACCTAACCCTAAGGGAAAAATATAATGTTTGGTATAAATTCATGAATCTTACTTTAAATTAGGCAATGTGGGACAAGTATATTTCATTTAAAATTTAGGAATTTCAACAATCCCCTATATAAATGATAATATACTTTCCCCCACACAAAGTGGAATATCACTGAGTACATATGGAATAATGCTTTATCGTGGATAAGTAAATATTTCACTTTGAACTTTCCTTAGTTAAAACTTATCGGGTTTACTTGGGTAATCGATGAATTATTCCGTCTTGAATCGCCAACTTTTATTGTATATATGAATCATTAATTCCCTTCTCATCCAATATGTTGGTTGTGTTCATTTTGGCCCTGTACAATTTTTGGTTCTTCGAGTGTTATAGAGAATTTAAGCCTTTAAAATTCTCACAGAGCCGGCCCAACTCATATTAACATAGGTGATCGCAACCACTAGGAGTATCCTACCTATACTCCACTTGTTATTTTCAAGATATGGACATCAATAATAAACTTAGCTTTAACCTTTGAATACTTTTATAGGCATATATTTATATTGTGCACCATAGGAATGGAGTAGGACTATGTACAAAAAAAATGCATTACATCTTAAGTTACTCAAACCTGGGTTGCCTATTGATCATAATCCGCGGGTTCTCCAATCACTAGGATAGGTTTCCGTATAAGATAACTCTTATTGCTTTAGGCATTTAAAGCCATTCCCCTCGATGCGCAGTCAATTTTCTCTCTTGATAAACCTTTAATAAATGGATCTGTTAGGTTATCATTTGTTCGAATGGAAATAGTTCCATTTGAGAGTAACTGCCTAACTGTGTTATAACATCAACAAATGTGTCTTGACTTTCCATTATACACAAATTTTTGCGCTCTGCTTAACAGTTCTTGGTTATACCAGTGTATGCATATGGCCGGTACAAGTTTAGGAGAAAATGGAATATCTTCTAAAAAATGATGAAGTCATTCTGCTTCTTCGCATGATTTATCTAAAGCGATGAACTCTGATTCCATAGTGGATTGAGCTATGAATGTTTATTTAGTAGATTTCCATGACACTGCTGCACCTGCTAAAGTAAAGACATAACCACTAGTAGATTTTGATTCCTTTGAATCAGCAATTCAGTTTGCATCAATATGTCCTTCTAAGATGGTTGAATATTTTTTGTAATGTAAGGAAAAGCCTGTGGTATATTTTAAATATCTCAACATTCTCATTAGTGTTTTCCAGTATTTGTTTCCTAGGTTGCTTGTATACCTAATCAATCCACTTACTTCATAAGATATATCTAATCTTTTGAAATTCGGACACATTAGACATCCTATTACACGATAGTATTCCAGTTGTAGTACACTCTCATTAGTGGTTTTATGCAGTACTTTCAATGGATTAAAAGGTGTTTGTACTCCTTTAATTTCAAAATTTTGGAATCTTTTAATTAGTTTGTCTACATGGTGTGACCGAGATAATTCAATTCTTTTAGGTGTTCTTATTATTTTGATTTTCAAAATAGTCTGCAACACCTAAATCTTTCATATCGAAATTGTTGATTAACACTTTGTTTACGGTCTTTATAACTTTAATGTTAGGACCAAAGATTAATATATCGTCCATATATAGACAAACCATCACATATGATTGTCCAACTTGTTCATAATAAACACATTTATCACATTCTATATACGAAAATCATTGTTCATCATGACACTATCAAATTTTGTGTGCCATTGTTTTGGAGCTGGTTTTATTCCATATAATGATTTGACTAATCTACGTACTTTATTTTCATTTCCTTCAGAAATAAAACCTTCAAGTTGCTACATGTAGATCTCCTCATCGAAATCTCTATTTAAGAATGTTGTCTTTATATCCATTTAGTGAATTCCTAGATTATAAATGGATTTAATTGCTATTAACATTCTTATAGAGGTTATTCGTGTAACTGGTGAATAAGTATCAAAGAAGTCTACACCTTCTTTTTGACGATATCCTTTGGCTACTAATCTATTTTATATTTGTCGATAGAGCCATTTAGTTTCATTTTCTTCTAGAAAATCCATTTACAGCCAATGGGTTTTATTCCACATGGAATATCAACTATTTTCCAAGTTTTATTACTTAGAATTGAATTAATCTCACCTTTGATTGCTTCTTTCTAACATGAAGATTCCGAAGAAAACATTGTTTCCTTGTTTGTTTGAGGTTCATGTTCTAACACATATGTTAAAAATTTCGAACCAAACGTCTTAGAAGTTCTTTCCCTTACACGTCTTCTTGGTTTAACGTCCTCAATTTCACAATGATTTTCATCTTCATGTGACTTGTTTGATTCTTCTCTTGTCCTTTTAAAGACATAATTTCCTTTATTCTTTTTGTGTGGAAACACGTCTTAAAAGAATGAGGCATCTCTTGACTCAATGATTGTATTTACATTGATATCGGCTATATCAAACTTGAATACCAAAAATCTATAGGCACTACTATTTTGGGTTGGCCCTAGATAATAACAGAATCTACTGTTTTTGGTCGAAGCTTGACTTTCTTGGGAAACAGAACTGTAACTTTTACCAAACATCCCCACATTTTAAGGTATTTAAAGCTTGGTTTATGTCCTTTCCATAGCTCATATGGAATTGTTTCTGTTTTATTGTGAGGAACCTTGTTTAAACTATGATTAGAAATATCTAAGGCTTCCCCCCTCAAGTTTGTCGGTAAGCCAGAGGTCAATAGCATTGCATTAATAATATCTTTTAATGCTCTATTCTTTCTCTTGGAAATACCATTTTGTTGTGATCTTTTTATTTAAATGATTTTCTACTTCAGCCTTATATTTTATAAACAATATGATTGCTTCATCTTTACTATTTAAAAGATATACATAACAATATCGTGTGCAATCGTAAATGAAGATGATAAAGTATTTTTTTTTCCTACCTCTTGTAGGTAATGATTTGAAATCCCATAAATCAATATGAACCAAACCTAGTGGTTCGGTGCTTTATCAACTGTATAAAATGGTTTTTTTGACCATTTTTGCTTCTACACATGTCCCACATTTGTAGTTTATATCCACTTGAAATTTTGGAATTAATCCCCAAGTTTGGTAACTTTTTCATTTTTCGGAATTTTATGTGTCCTGATCATCATGCAACAGTAAAATTTCATGATAAGAAAATAGGAATCTTCAATGTATTAATAACAAAATCAGAATACATAGTTTTATTTCGACGATGGATAAATTTTCCTTAAATAGGCCATCACATAAATATCCTCTTCCTATTACATTCCAGTTTTGGATATGTAACGAACCGAGGAATTCGACGCCCGAATTCTGACAATAATACATAAATCCGTATTACTTGCCAAAACCCAAGTATCGAAAACACCAAATAGTTAATAGAAATAAATTAGAGGTTGAGATAAGATAAGAAAGAAATATAAGAATAGAAGAAAATAAGAGGAACCAACACAACAAGAGTCTCACATCGCAGCGGAACAAAATATAATATAGAAATATATTTTTTATTGAGAGCTTGAAATACTTACAATCATCATAGTACATCAATACATCTGGATAGTTATAACAACCTATCCTTATATACAACACACAACGAAATAACACCATATACGAATCATACGTCTGGACTTCTCCAACTTATCTCCGGACTTCGCAACATCTGATAACCTAAACATGTAAAGCTTGGTCTGACATGAGAGTTACAAACGCCAGGATCAGTTTGGTGAACCAGAGTGAGAAAACTCACTAAGTTTATAGGTATCATCCAACTTGATTTTAAAGTAAAAATCTTTTCGAAAGAAAAGGATGATCGTAAGAGCAAATCCACACATAAATACGACAGTTTTTACCTTACGATAACAAAAAACATTTTATCATAATAAAATCTATATCGAATAAATAACCATCCAGCAAAGCACTTGCATTTCACGCTCTACATACATGGTCTAAAATCAAAATTCGCGGGCGCTTATGGGAGAATGGATTTCCGAATATGGTGAGGTATAGGACCACCTTTCGATAATGTACCTCTAGAAATACACTAGGATTCAATAAAAACATCGTATAACCCCGACTAAACATGACCGGGCATTCATTTCGCTTGAATGTTCCGAATATATTGTCACCTTACGGTTGTGCAACCATCGTTTTCCTGAGAGATACAAAAATGAAAGAAGAACAAATGAAATTTTTCTATATGGTGACAATACACCCTAATGGGAGCGACCTACATAGCCATGCGACTTACCCGATTTTATACTACTTCTCGGTTGATGAGGCTTGAGGTTATAATTACCTTTTTAAGAATGTAAGGCCTCTATTCACTTTGAATGCCACATCGTCAGATCTGCCGAAAAATCACTAATTGATCTCCACAAAAATACACTGGGAGTTAAGCTATAGAAGTTTCCTTCTTTGCCACCAAACTTCGTACGTTTGAAGAAATCAACATACGTGGCCCTGTTGGAAATACTCTGTCAGACATCATCCATACAAATTGCCCTAGGACTAGACAAAATGAAGGCACTCTCCTACCACATCCCAGGAATCACCCTATAGATCAGTAGCGAGAAGTCCTTACAATCCGTAGATTCCAACCATGACAGAACTATAGTTTATCTCTAGTTGTAAGTCAGTGATTATTAGCGGTTCTTCCGTTTATGAAGATCCACGATCTTCAAATGCTCCATCTTGATCATCATCTAATATCTTCCACAGTCACGTATTTTTTGGTCGTAATGGTATTCGAATATAAATTCGATCCCGGTGTTTCCATACCAACAATCGTACAGGTCAGATTTTGAGGGTCAGTTATTTAACTAGCAAAATAAACAACCATAAAAATAAAATAAAATGGATTCACTGGTTTAGCACACAACATCACTTGGCCATTTTGATTAAAACTAATTAACGTATGGTTAATTAAGCTTCTAAATCTTTCAATATTTTTAAACACAGTATTTACTTCTTATTTTAATAAGTGTTCTCAAAACTATTTTAAATATATTGGAATTAAATCATACATATACTCCCAACTTTGGTTTTAACAATTTACACGTAAAACATTGTTATGAAATCTCCTTTTCGTTTCATTGCTTGAAAACAATAACTAACACTTATCTCCTTTGAATAAACTCATCCAAACTTATCTCCTTAATTCGTTTAATGTCGAAAATATCATTATATTTTCATAAAACTACTTTTATTTTCGTTACTTTGGAAATATCATTTTATATCCTTAAATCCTTTTTACAATTGGAAACATTCCTATTTCTTATTCATGCATTTCTATACTTCAACATTCATTAGTCCTTAATCATAAATTGAAAAGAGAATAATTCCCTAAGTATCAACCTCGAAGGACGAAACCAACATCAAATTAACACTGAGAAAATCACTCAACTCAACCAAACTCCAGTTAGGTTCCAATTCTTTTATTTCTTATATTCACTCCTTACCAATCCACGCTATTCCACTTCTAATCCATTCAATCCATTTTCGGCTTTGAAAATCTTGTTTCAAATCAATTCATTTCACTAGATTTCATTTAATACTAATGCTTATTTAAAACCAACGATTCAACTTCACATCTCTTTTATAAACTTTATTTATTTATAAACACAGGTTTAATATAAACCCCCTATTTATCTCGATTTCTTTTTACTTAATTCAAATGTCAAGTAAACATTTATTTTAAGCTATCATATTCGCTTAAACTCTCTGTAACAACCCGTATTTCGATAACATGTTAAAACGAGAATCAAGGCAGAATTTAATTTTAAGTTCTGAATCAAGTAAAACGGGGTATGCCATTGCGTTCGTCTCGGAAAAATACGCGAAATAGAGTCCGAGTTTTCGAAAATCGGAGTCCGTATGACCCGATTAAGGCCCAACGAAGTTTTCAGAAAATTTCAAAGTAAAAAACAGATTTCAAATTCAAGTTTGAAATTGGAAATTTGGGCCAGTTTGGGCCAGGCGGGAAAATTCCCGCCAGAGCACCCAAGTCGACAGCCCTGTCGACTTGGGCGTCGACTTGGTTGGACCCAAGTCGACAGCCCTGTCGACTTGGCTGTCGACTTGGTCCAGCCGGGCTGTTTAGCCTGGTGCACCATTTTGAGATTGTGTTGAACTTGGGGGCCAGATTCAGTTTTAAGGGCTAAGATTGCAACTAGGGTTTAATCCTATGGCCTAAAACACTTGCCTAATCTATAAATAAGACCCTAACCTAACCCTAAATCATCATTATTCATTCATACAACTAAACTATGGCAAAATTTTACCTCTCATGGCCTCCACTCTCTTCATAAAATTTCTAAATTGTTTCTATGAGAGATTTTCCATGCATACAAGTGTTTTCAAGCTTGTATGAGTGTCATAAGCTTGCATTCAAGTCAAGTTTCTATCTTTGCATCATAAAGCAAGGGTTTTGATCATTTTGGCTCAAGGGTTTTTATGTTAGAGCTTGCATTTTGGGTCTATTCGATTGCATAAGGGCTTTGTCATATCTTTTGTGCCTTCATAGCAATGTAAGCCCTTTCCCTACTCTTAGATATTAACTATGAAGTTAAATGTTCATGTTGCAAGTTTGGGTTTGATCATTGAGTATGATACATGCTATCATGTCATGCAAGTTTATGAAGTCATTATCTTGATCTTGTGGGCTAAAAGCTACAACCTTTATGTTGAGATGTTGCATTATGCAACATGAGAACTCTCATAACCTTTATGTCAACTTGCATATGAAGTCATAACCCTTATATGATGATATATGCGAGTTACTAGTCATCATTCCATGTCTTTTGTCACCATGATTCGCTTATGTGCCAAGTTTGGGTTTATGCATGTTTTGAGGCTTAAGAATGCAACATGCAAGTTAATGAACACATTTGTGCCTCATTTGCCACCATGATTAACATGTGGCTTAATATCCATTTTTGTCATGCCTTTGACAAGTTCCTTCTTTGAATCCATTATGCGAGTTTAAAAGCGTTGGGGTCACATTATGGAAAAACATAATGACATGAACATGATTTGGGTAAATGGGTATAAACATGACAACATGTAACGTTAAATATGACATGTGTTTATACTTGAAAACATGACTTGAAATATAACATGGAAGTTGACATGTAAGTATGCTTGAAAACATAAGCTTGGGAATTTACCTATTAAGTTAGATCTACCCATTGGGAATTTACCTATTAAGTTAGGTCTACCCAATTGCTTGAAAACTTGTAATATGTGTTGGAAAACATAATGGACATGACACTTAGATAATATAAGTGTGGCCAACTCGAGGTTGGGTTGAGTTTGCAACGTAAAACTACCCGGAACCGACCGGCCTAACTAGTAGTTGCAAACAATAGGACCCAATGTGAGAAGTTGGTCATGTTGTGCTTAAACCCGAGGTTAGACCAAGTTGTGGTGTAAAGCTACCCGGAACCGACCGGCTTAACTAGTAACCGCAACAAAGTCTAATGTGAGAGGTGGAGGTGCATTAAGTAATTAATGCCACATGATAGGGTTAAGTTAATTTGATTAATGACTCTTAATCAAATATGACATGGACAAGTGGGTTAAGTAATTTGATTAGGCTAATGATACTTAACAAAACAGGACAAGGTTGGGTAGGTTAAGTAACTTGATTTGCCTAATGACACTTAACCATTTTTATACGACTAGTGGACGGGGATTAAGTTAACCAACACTTAATCAATCCAACACGATAATTTGGTAAGGTTAAGTAAGTTTTCTTAATGACACTTAACCGAAGAATACAGTTAATGGATGGGGTTAAGATTAGACTCAACTAGTCTAAACATGGAAATCGGATGGGGTTAAGATTGGACTCAACTAGTCTAAGCATGGAAATCGGATGGGGTTAAGTTAGCCTAGACTTAATTAATCCCACTTGGTAGTTTAATGGAGTAAAGTTAAACACTTAACTAATCTAACATGATGATTTGAGGTGGTTAAGAGACCGATACTTAACCAATCTAACTCGTGAATTTATGGAGGTTAAGTTAACCCATACTTAACCAATCTAGCGTGAAAACATGATAAGGCTAAGTCACGAATCGCTTAAATACGCTTGACTGATTTGACTCAGTAATTTGATAGGGTCAAGTTAATATATACTTAACCAACTTGAGCATGGCTTGTAGGGTTAAGGCTTGAACTTGGATACTTAGCCAATTTTGACATGATTTGTAGACGGGTTAAGTCATGAACTTAAGTGACACTTAACCCATTATGTAAACCCTAGTTCGTAGGATTAGGTGGATAACCGTAGTTAACAAGGATAACGGGAATGAGGCTAAGTGGTAAACCTTAGTTGAAGAATAACTAAGTAATGATTCTTAGTCAAGGAAATTTAGACCAGTTCATAGATAGATGAGTAACCTAATACGGTAGGTCATCGTTTAAGTATACGAGTAGGAGCAAGTATCTGATTTAGATAAAGGCTCCAGCGAACTGGGTAGCGAAGCAGCGGCTTCGGGGAACGTGAGGATATTCTTGGGATCCCTCTGTGAGCTGCCAGGTGATCATACTAGGCTCATGAGAGGTTAAGGTCTACGTTAGAAGAACCAAGAGTATGCCTTGGTTGCTAAACGAGCGACCTAAAGACGGGGATGGATAGGGGATAGTCGACGATACACGGTCGTACCCTAGATAGCATTTTCGTCAGGCTACCTACCATCTTTGGTCAAGCGTGTACGTACGGAAAGGCAGAGAACACCCAATAGACCATAATTGCTATCTAATTATGGTTGCGGTAAGGCTAGGATTGTGGGTTGGCCAGTAGTGTGTTCTCATACAGGATTTATCCTGTCTTGTCTTTCACTAGTTGAGGGAGGGGTCGCGTGGGACCATAGCCATGTATAGAAAAACAGACCTTAGCATCTGCATCGGCAGATAAATCGAAAGCTCCCGACCGAGTCCTGTATTTCTTGATCTGCCCTGTGACAGGACTCGGATGGCACGATGTGATACATGTGCATACAGTCATGGAAAACGATTCACGATGAATGCGTGGGGAAAAGGGCGCGGTTGACGGTTAGCGTAAATCCTAGTGGCCCTGGGTGGTTGAACCAAAACCGAGATACGAAAACGTGCAATAGGTAAGCGTAATCCCTAGTAGTCCTAGGTAGCATAAGTCCTAGTTGTACAAACAATGATTCATGTGGAAAGACCCTAGTTAGATATAGGGTGACAATCCAAAACGATCTTAAGGAACATGGAACTATGTTAAAGTAGTATAGAACCTCATGGGAAAGCCCGTATGGTCTACGGCAAGGGACTGAACATTTACATGGAATGAAACATACGAGTTGGGTAACCTATATATGCGATATATTAGGTTGACATAGACCATTACACGACTTTTGAGTAAGGGTCATTCAGGGTTAACACATGATACGGTGGGGATGCTAGTACGGTAGGTGCAGAGCTAAAAGACAGGATAGATACCACGGGATGTTATACGTAATAGATATCTTGGGGATATTATACTTGATCGGAACCTGACGATTGGATACCTTGTTTTATCTTGACATCGTAATTTATCATGACACCTTAGTTTATCTGAGTTCAGTAGTTCATCCTGTTATTTTGATTTAGCTTATCTATCATGTCATCATGCTTATGTTCATCTCAGTTTCTCATGTCAGTTAACTTTACTAGTTTTTATGCTGATAGTAGATAGGGCTTACTCAGTCTTTTTGACTGACCTGTTTTGTTTCGCCTCTTTTCTTCCGTTTCCCCCCCAGGTTACAGGGAGGAAACACTGTTGTTTAGTTCGGACTTCTTCTGCTTGAAGGTCATCATGGATGGCTTGGACTTTTCTTGGCTATGGCTACTTTACTGTTTTTACTTGGGGAATAATTTATGGAAAAGTCTTTATGCTTCTTTACTATTGCAAGACAGGTTTTGATGTACTCTGATGTAAAAGGCGTTAGACCTTAATTATTAATGTTTATGAAAGTTCGATTTTACTTCCGCTATTTCATATGTTCTGTCTTGTGATATTTCTGTGCATGTTTACCAATAATGCCCCTCTAAAGCTAGTACATTCCTTTGCGACTGACCCTAGCGGAGGCGGGGTGTTACATTTGGTATCAGAGCAGAAGGTTACCAGACTGGGCAAAAGTTTTTAAAACCTTCTGAAAACTATTTGAAAAATCGTTTACAAAGAAGCATTTTTTTCAAGAAAAATTTTCTTTTAAAAGAAAAAGGCTATTCCCCAAAGGCCATTAGCACTATCCTCGTTTCCTTAATTGAATCTCTTTTCCTTTCTTTCCTCCATCTGTAGTCAAAGTGGTTTTAACTGCGACTAGTCTTTTCTATCTACGAAAGTGCTTTCCATGCGATGGAGGTGGTTCCCGAGAGACCAGTGGCCGCGTTATCAGAAAGAATCGTGAGAAAGAGGATAAAGGATACGAGCTTAAGGATGAGCAACTTGTTGGTATGGCTCAACCCATAACGAGAAGGAATCTTTGGTATGGTGAAACGGGACGGATAGTTAAGTATTGTGGGACAAGGACAAGATCATCGTGAAGACAATTGTATACCCTCACTAGAGTACCTGAGTAGGGGGATAACATCCTTGTTGAAGATCTAGTTATTCTTTTCTATTATCCCGCCAAGACTTTGTTTTGATCCCCGCATCATTTGAGTCTGCCTCGATAGTTGAGTCTCTGCACCTTAAGTACTAGCGTAATAGAGAATCCCATTTTTGTCTCAAAGTCCTAATGGAGAATCAGTCCATTTATACATGACTTGTTTGGATTTGAGAATGTCTATGCTAATTGTTGAGTTGGGAAATAATGCTTATGTTTATAAGCTATGGATGGATTCTAGGGATGAAGTGGTTATCCAGTAGGGGGTGCCACTCTCGGTTTTGATAGGAGGGTAGTTAGACCTTTTGACTAGCCTTGGTAATACCCTCGAAGTATCGTGTAACCTTTTTAAGGTTCTGTCATGATTAGTTACTTAGAATCCCTTGATACCTTTATTGGAAACTTGAAGCCCGATCGAGTGGTGTTCGCCGACAAGACGGATGGTTTATTTCACTTATGCATGGGTTATAGAAATCACCCTAGTAAGTACGCTTGATAACCTGGTTGGCATCTGTTTACTTTCAAGAGAAAGTTCTTCTACGTGGAATACCTTGTGGTACGAGATCCAAGATTCACTAGTGAATTTTGGAAAGCTTGCATAAGATCATGAGTACGCAGTCATGTTTGCGCCAAGTATTCTAGAAAAAGGATAAGTACAAGTGGAATGAGAGGCGACGAAGAAATGAGTTCCAGCTCATGTTATGGAAACAGGAAATAAGAAGCTACGAAATTGCGAAGTTGAAAGACGGTCAAGGCACAATGGAATTAAGCCCAAGGAAATACGACTTCGATGGTCAAAGACTAGATACGCGCATGACATCTCTTTTTGGGAGTGTATCCTTGATCCCTGTTTTCTGTAGAGCTTACTTGTAGGCTATCTTTTGTGGACATCCTCTCTGTCCTATTTTCTGTTACAAACCCCGTAAGGAGTTTGTCTTGTTTATCTTCTCGACCTTGTTCCAGGGAATCCTAGGTAGAACCCTATGGATGTAAACATGTATTTGAAACATGTTATGATTGATATGGTTGCAAGTGGTTGCAAGTGGTTGCTCGTGGATGCGCGAATACACATTAGATACTAGCTCGACTCGGTCACATTTCATATTGCATATGCACGAGTATTTATACTTGTTTATGGATGAAATCGAGTGTGTTATCATGCGGTTGTTGCATATGAATGAATGATTGTGCACGCATATAGTATCTATATGACTAGGATTATTTGCATACATGTTGGATTCATGGCACTATACATATTTTGCATTAGAAAGGTTATTCAGGCCTGATCATTAGCATTAGCTAAGGAACATGTACACACACGTTTTGCATATATTCATACAGCATTAGAAATCATCTAAGGACAATGGTTGCTTGTGGATGATGATTTGAGTAGATGATTGATGGATGATAGGATATGTTCTTCCTAACTTGGAGATTTCGGGGACGAAATCCTAAAAGGTGGGGAGAATGTAACAACCTGTATTTCGATAACATGTTAAAACGAGAATCAAGGCAGAATTTAATTTTAAGTTCTGAATCAAGTAAAACGGGGTATGTCATTGCGTTCGTCTCGGAAAAATACGCGAAATAGAGTCCGAGTTTTCGAAAATCGGAGTCCGTATGACCCGATTAAGGCCCAACGAAGTTTTCAGAAAATTTCAAAGTAAAAAACAGATTTCAAATTCAAGTTTGAAATTGGAAATTTGGGCCAGTTTGGGCCAGGCGGGAAAATTCCCGCCAGAGCACCCAAGTTGACAGCCCTGTCGACTTGGGAGTCGACTTAGTTGGACCCAAGTCGACAGCCCTGTCGACTTGGCTGTCGACTTGGTCCAGCCGGGCTGTTTAGCCTGGTGCACCATTTTGAGATTGTGTTGAACTTGGGGGCCAGATTCGGTTTTAAGGGCTAAGATTGCAACTAGGGTTTAATCCAATGGCCTAAAACACTTGCCTAATCTATAAATAAGACCCTAACCTAACCCTAAATCATCATTATTCATTCATACAACTAAACTATGGCAAAATTTTACCTCTCATGGCCTCCACTCTCTTCATAAAATTTCTAAATTGTTTCTATGAGAGATTTTCCATGCATATAAGTGTTTTCAAGCTTGTATGAGTGTTATAAGCTTGCATTCAAGTCAAGTTTCTATCTTTGCATCATAAAGCAAGGGTTTTGATCATTTTGGCTCAAGGGTTTTTATGTTAGAGCTTGCATTTTGGGTCTATTCGATTGCATAAGGGCTTTGTCATATCTTTTGTGCCTTCATAGCAATGTAAGCCCTTTCCCTACTCTTAGATATTAACTATGAAGTTAAATGTTCATGTTGCAAGTTTGGGTTTGATCATTGAGTATGATACATGCTATCATGTCATGCAAGTTTATGAAGTCATTATCTTGATCTTGTGGGCTAAAAGCTACAACCTTTATGTTGAGATGTTGCATTATGCAACATGAGAACTCTCATAACCTTTATGTCAACTTGCATATGAAGTCATAACCCTTATATGATGATATATGCGAGTTACTAGTCATCATTCCATGTCTTTTGTCACCATGATTCGCTTATGTGCCAAGTTTGGGTTTATGCATGTTTTGAGGCTTAAGAATGCAACATGCAAGTTAATGAACACATTTGTGCCTCATTTGCCACCATGATCAACATGTGGCTTAATATCCATTTTTGTCATGCCTTTGACAAGTTCCTTCTTTGAATCCATTATGCGAGTTTAAAAGCGTTGGGGTCACATTATGGAAAAACATAATGACATGAACATGATTTGGGTAAATGGGTATAAACATGACAACATGTAACGTTAAATATGACATGTGTTTATACTTGAAAACATGACTTGAAATATAACATGGAAGTTGACATGTAAGTATGCTTGAAAACATAAGCTTGGGAATTTACCTATTAAGTTAGGTCTACCCATTGGGAATTTACCTATTAAGTTAGGTCTACCCAATTGCTTGAAAACTTGTAATATGTGTTGGAAAACATAATGGACATGACACTTAGATAATATAAGTGTGGCCAACTCGAGGTTGGGTTGAGTTTGCAACGTAAAACTACCCGGAACCGACCGGCCTAACTAGTAGTTGCAAACAATAGGACCCAATGTGAGAAGTTGGTCATGTTGTGCTTAAACCCGAGGTTAGACTAAGTTGTGGTGTAAAGCTACCTGGAACCGACCGGCTTAACTAGTAACCGCAACAAAGTCTAATGTGAGAGGTGGAGGTGCATTAAGTAATTAATGCCACATGATAGGGTTAAGTTAATTTGATTAATGACTCTTAATCAAATATGACATGGACAAGTGGGTTAAGTAATTTGATTAGGCTAATGATACTTAACAAAACAGGACAAGGTTGGGTAGGTTAAGTAACTTGATTTGCCTAATGACACTTAACCATTTTTATACGACTAGTGGACGGGGATTAAGTTAGCCAACACTTAATCAATCCAACACGATAATTTGGTAAGGTTAAGTAAGTTTTCTTAATGACACTTAACCGAAGAATACAGTTAATGGATGGGGTTAAGATTAGACTCAACTAGTCTAAACATGGAAATCGGATGGGGTTAAGATTAGGGGTGAGCGTTTGGTTGGTTTGGTTTATCCGATGATGAAATTTGTCAAACCAAACTAAAACCAATAAAAATCAAAACCAAACCAAACCAACCAAATAAAGTTTGGTTGGTTCGGTTGGTTATCCGATTAAACCGAACTAAAAATGTCATACACTTTGTATTTGGAATATTCACTATAATTTGAAATAAATTATAAACATATGATTAGATTATCAATATTTATGGTTTTTATGCTTTTTAACATTAATTTTAACACAAAAGTGATGATTAAAATATACTTAAATAAGCTGAACAAACATAAAATATTTATTATAATATCAAAATTTTCGAATATATTGTAAAAGTTCGGTTAATTTGGTTAAACCGATAACCGAACTTAATATTTTTTCAGGCCGATTTCAAACCAATTTAATTTCAAAACCGAACCAAACCGACCAAAATAAATTGGTTTGGTTGGTTTATTTGGTTTAACCGAATAATGCTCACCCCTAGTTAAGATTGGACTCAACTAGTCTAAGCATGGAAATCAGATGGGGTTAAGTTAGCCTAGACTTAATTAATCCCACTTGGTAGTTTAATGGAGTTAAGTTAAACACTTAACTAATCTAACATGATGATTTGAGGTGGTTAAGAGACCGATACTTAACCAATCTAACTCGTGAATTTATGGAGGTTAAGTTAACCCATACTTAACCAATCTAGCGTGAAAACATGATAAGGCTAAGTCACGAATCGCTTAAATACGCTTGACCGATTTGACTCAGTAATTTGATAGGGTCAAGTTAATATATACTTAACCAACTTGAGCATGGCTTGTAGGGTTAAGGCTTGAACTTGGATACTTAGCCAATTTTGACATGATTTGTAGACGGGTTAAGTCATGAACTTAAGTGACACTTAACCCATTATGTAAACCCTAGTTCGGAGGATTAGGTGGATAACCGTAGTTAACAAGGACAACGGGAATGAGGCTAAGTGGTAAACCTTAGTTGAAGAATAACTAAGTAATGATTCTTAGTCAAGGAAATTTAGACCAGTTCATAGATAGATGAGTAACCTGATACGGTAGGTCATCGTTTAAGTATACGAGTAGGAGCAAGTATCTGATTTAGATAAAGGCTCCAGCGAACTGGGTAGCGAAGCAGCGGCTTCGGGGAACGTGAGGATATTCTTGGGATCCCTCTGTGAGCTGCCAGGTGATCATACTAGGCTCATGAGAGGTTAAGGTCTGCGTTAGAAGAACCAAGAGTATGCCTTGGTTGCTAAACGAGCGACCTAAAGACGGGGATGGATAGGGGATAGTCGACGATACACGGTCGTACCCTAGATAGCATTTTCGTCAGGCTACCTACCATCTTTGGTCAAGCGTGTACGTACGGAAAGGCAGAGAACACCCAATAGACCATAATTGCTATCTAATTATGGTTGCGGTAAGGCTAGGATTGTGGGTTGGCCAGTAGTGTGTTCTCATACAGGATTTATCCTGTCTTGTCTTTCACTAGTTGAGGGAGGGGTCGCGTGGGACCATAGCCACGTATAGAAAAACAGACCTTAGCATCTGCATCGGCAGATAAATCGAAAGCTCCCGACCGAGTCCTGTATTTCTTGATCTGCCCTGTGACAGGACTCGGATGGCACGATGTGATACATGTGCATACAGTCATGGAAAACGATTCACGATGAATGCGTGGGGAAAAGGGCGCGGTTGACGGTTAGCGTAAATCCTAGTGGCCCTGGGTGGTTGAACCAAAACCGAGATACGAAAACGTGCAATAGGTAAGCGTAATCCCTAGTAGTCCTAGGTAGCATAAGTCCTAGTTGTACAAACAATGATTCATATGGAAAGACCCTAGTTAGATATAGGGTGACAATCCAAAACAATCTTAAGGAACATGGAACTATGTTAAAGTAGTATAGAACCTCATGGGAAAGCCCGTATGGTCTACGGCAAGGGACTGAACATTTACATGGAATGAAACATACGAGTTGGGTAACCTATATATGCGATATATTAGGTTGACATAGACCATTACACGACTTTTGAGTAAGGGTCATTCAGGGTTAACACATGATACGGTGGGGATGCTAGTACGGTAGGTGCAGAGCTAAAAGACAGGATAGATACCACGGGATGTTATATGTAATAGATATCTTGGGGATATTATACTTGATCGGAACCTGGCGATGGGATACCTTGTTTTATCTTGACATCGTAATTTATCATGACACCTTAGTTTATCTGAGTTCAGTAGTTCATCCTGTTATTTTGATTTAGCTTATCTATCATGTCATCATGCTTATGTTCATCTCAGTTTCTCATGTCAGTTAACTTTACTAGTTTTTATGCTGATAGTAGATAGGGCTTACTCAGTCTTTTTGACTGACCTGTTTTGTTTCGCCTCTTTTCTTCCGTTTCCCCCCCAGGTTACAGGGAGGAAACACTGTTGTTTAGTTCGGACTTCTTCTGCTTGAAGGTCATCATGGATGGCTTGGACTTTTCTTGGCTATGGCTACTTTACTGTTTTTACTTGGGGAATAATTTATGGAAAAGTCTTTATGCTTCTTTACTATTGCAAGACAGGTTTTGATGTACTCTGATGTAAAAGGCGTTAGACCTTAATTATTAATGTTTATGAAAGTTCGATTTTACTTCCGCTATTTCATATGTTCTGTCTTGTGATATTTCTGTGCATGTTTACCAATAATGCCCCTCTAAAGCTAGTACATTCCTTTGCGAGTGACCCTAGCGGAGGCGGGGTGTTACACTCTCTTTTACAACTTTGTTATAAAAACTCGGTTTTAATAAAAACCCCATTAATAAACTCCTATCAAAATTCAACTAAATTCCATTTCAGCTTCGATTACTTACTTAAATGAATTTCATTTTTGAAAATTAATCACTTAAATTATTAATAAATTAATTAATAATTTACTTCCTTATTAACTGAAAATAATTATTAAATTTATTTTTAAAATCTTATTTAGTTATAACAACTATTCGTTAAACTATTACATTAGATTAATTGACAACAATTTAATTTAATAATCAATCCCAATTAAAGCAGTTGACTTAGTCAACTCAAATCATGGCCAACTCGTTAACAAATTCCAGTTAGTCCTTCTTTTGAATTAATAAATAATATAATTAATTTGAATAATCCCATCAAATTTCTTTTTAAAATTAATTAATCAAATTCTTAACCTTTGGGTAAATTTTTGCTCGCTTACTTATTAACATAAGAATTTGCTATATAAAACCATTTAATAATTTCTTATAAACTTAATAAAATAAACATTCATTTACTTTTAATAAACTTCCATTTAAAATAATAGATTTAAAAACCTATCTTCAGTTATAAAATAAATTTTTTAAATTCATTCTTGTTAATATGACTTACGGTAAATCAATTTCTATAAAACTATGTATTTTTAGGCCATCCAGTGCCAATTTCTCAACCAATACTGCCTATTGGTTAATATCAAAATAACCATTGAATTACGATTCAATAATCAACAAACAAATCAATCATCTAATCAGATTGTTTAAATAGGTCATATAATTGCAATATGAAAATAAACAATAAATTTGAGGAATTCAGTTGGATGCCTCCAACCTGTTTTTCCCTACATCCAAATAGTTTGCCTCAAATACAACAATCCATTCTATACAATAATATATTATCTATTATAATAAACATGAATAATTAATTTGACTGATAATGGTCATCTAGTAACAACAATTCAAGCATCCAATTAAATTTTATGCGTTTGTATTATTATAAATGTAATCAACATGGTAAGTTACCTCATTTGAAAATAATTATTAAAAATAACGATTGGTTTTGATTAAATTAAATGAATGTTTAATTTAAATCAGTTATATAAAAATATTCAGCATATATTCAAACAATCATCAAATCATCCAACAATTAGCAAACATAACATACAAATAATAAACCCGACTTATATAAAATATGAGTGGGACAACTGAGTGAGTTATACTCACCTTGATTTTATTTTGCGTTAAAGCGATTCATTTTTAATAAAATTAAACAAACGTTTAATTTTATAGAAAATCCCAGCTGCTTCTGATGCAGACCAAACCAGATTCACAATGTATCCTACGACCGTATGGTCCCTCGTGACCAACCGCGTTTAATTCTGTTAACGGATGAGTTAGACATTTAATTCACAAGTTAATACTATTTTATTTTCAAATTAAACTAAATTTTACTTAAAAATAGGCCTCATCCTATTCTTTTTCCATGGCCCAAATATTTCTGCAAACTGCCTTCCTCTTAACCCTTCTTCTGCATTTGAATAAAAACTAACAACTACAAGCTTCTTCCTCATTATTGCAACTTACACGCACTCCTCCCACCTCCATATTCAACCATTCCATGTGCCGACTCCACCATTTAACTCCACTCCTCCTCCTCTCCACAACGTACACCTGCATTCTCTAATCGATCTCCTTCCAAAAAATGAAACAGTGCTTCCAGCCTAGATAACCACGTCACCAAAAACTTCCAGGAATTCCTAAAAATTCGGGTATTGGTGCAAATTTATGTGCTTATTCCAAACATGTACTTCTATGATTGAATCGATGCATGGTTTTCAAGAAAAGTCCAAACCTAGGCCACGACCATAATACGACGTCGAACGAATTGGTATTCAAATTTCTCGAAACTAATATAAATTCGAAGTTCTTTATTACGGGAAACTAAGGAAGAGGTAATACACAAATTGTTTGGATTTTATTTTGCTGAAGAAATGGTTCATTTTCTTCATTACTGAAGCAAATGAGAAATAGGAATGGAGCATTTGTGTTTATATACGGGGAGAGCAGCATGGGTAGCAAGGAATTTAAGGTAGGTATACAGGAATGTAGAGTAGTTGTATGGGGTAGTTGGAGATTTCAAGAAAAACATGGTTGCCAAGGTTTTAAGACGGATTGGGACTTAAGGAAGAAAAACATCTGGGACGCAAGGAAAAAAAGAAGTAACAGTGGGTAGGTTAATTAGGTTAGATAATTAAATATATAATATTATACCTGATTATTACTCAGTCGACGTTTAATTCTGTATGACCACACATGAACTTCAAAAATAACGAAACTAGACACACTACTATGTCTTGACATTCTGGATCAAACGGAATTAGTTTCATTGAATTCCGGCCTCGTTTGCACAACGACGTTACTTAATTTCAATATATTTATCGGTTCACATTTAAATTTCGTTCATTGACAAAACAACTCTGATTGGCTCCAAATCAAAAATCCTATAATAATTAACTATATGTATTCCAATAAAATTCATTTTGTCGAAAACGGAGGTCGTTTGAAAAACAGCTATTCTTAAGGCATATATAATATCGATTAAATGTTAAATAAATTCTGAAACCATTAAATTTAATAAAACTAAATTTTTATTATTATCTCATATATCCGAACGGAATAATAAATCACTTCAAATTCAATTAATATTGAATCATAATTCAACATTAACAATTTCTAGTTAAACGATATCCAAATTAAATAAACATCCCATTTTAATTATATTACATAAACGTTGTCGTTTATAAACATTTCATAACGACTATTTGAAAACTTGATTTAGCCATAACTCACAATTTATAATATGAAATCTAATTTTTTTCTGTCATTATAAAATTATAATCAAATAGGTTCGGACGATTCTTGTTTCAACAAATTCCGACTTAAAATGGATTTTATATATTCAATTGAAGTTCAAAACTTAATTTTACTAACTACCGCGATTTTATGTGCTCGTTTTATATTAAATATAAATTTATACGTTTAAACTTCGTTTATTAATAAATTCTATAAAAATCAAATTATATTTCCAATATAATATTTTAAACAGATTTAAATTTTCAAATTTAAATAACTCAAAAATCTGGGTTGTTACATTCTTCTCCCCTTAAAAGAATTTCGTCCCTAGAATTACTAAGTAAGGAGAATGCTTCAAACCCAATTATTTTGAAAATAATTAATTAAAACTATCTTTAGAAAATATTTCAAAGTTTTAGAAATTTATTAAAAATTCGCCAGCACCTTCTCCATACGGCTTGCTCAAAACAACTACAACTGCTACTCTAGGCCTTACATCGATCCAAAGAAAATAAAAGCCAAGCGGCTACCCAACTCAGGGGTATAAATCAAATACCAATCAATAATATTAAGGTTTACCTATTTGTCAGGCAACCAAACTACAATAACCAAGCAAAACAACTAGCAACTCTTCCAACCTGTACTTAACTCAATTTTTCATGCAATAACAAATACATGATTGAATCATTTAATATCATTTCATACTTGATTCTATTTAAATTCAATATATTAGAATTTATTTTCTTAGTTTCCAATTCGTTCAACTTTTATTAACTTATAAATTAATTTTATTATCGAATCATTCTAACATCAAATAAACAAATTTAATTCACCATTTTTTTACTTAACCAAGTTAAGTCTCATTTCATATTCAATTAACTAGTTTACTTTCATTTTAAATTTCATCTTGATTCCAATCAAATCAACCCAACAACCAATATCTCAATAATTTGATAAAATTATTTCTTTTCTATACAAAAATATAATTTGGGCAAAATTATTTCATTTACCCTCTTTACAAAACAATATTGTGTTTGTTGTCAGTTTAATATGGTTTCCAGATACTTGTACCGATTAAACAACATGATACAAAACATTTTTATAAAATCTACAAATACGCTCTCTTATACGCACACACACACACGCACTTAAACTCAATCTAGGGTATTACTAACCCTATCTCTGTCGAGTTATGCCACAAAGCCTAGGTTATTACCAAACCTTATGCTCTGATACCTACTGTAATAGGTCTATGCTTTGCAACCATCAACCAATGGGCTAACCTCCCATCGTGGCACTACAAAGATACCTCAGAACTGATTTTACGGCCAGCCTCGCAACTCAACCAACCCAATCATGCCCATTGGGACGTATAGGAGTAAGGGTCTCCTGCTCGCCACCAAACAGCCGAGCGAGAACCCCCTATCATGTTCTCTAACCAACTCTGATACCACTGTAATGACTCAAGGAATTCGACGCCCGAATTCTGACAATGATACATAAATCTGTATTACTTGCCAAAACGCAAGTATCAAAAAACACCAGATAGTTAATAGAAAAAATTAGAGGGTGAGATAAGATAAGAAAGAAATATAAAAATAGAATAAAAGAAGAAGAACCAACACAACACAGAGTCTCACATCACAGCAGAACAAAATATAATATAGAAATAAATTTTTATTGAGAGCTTGAAATAATACTTACAATCTTCAGAGTACACCAATACGTCTGGAAAATTATGACAATCCGTCCTCATATACAACACACAACGGAATAACACTATATATGAATGATACGTCTGGGCTTCTCCAACTCATCTACGGACTACACAGCATCCAATAATCTTAACTTGTAAAACTCGATCTGATCTGAGCATTGCAAACGCCAAGATCAATCTGGTGAACCAGAGTGAGAAAACTCACTAAGTTTATAGGTACCATCCGACTCGATTTTAAAGTAAAAATCTTTTCAAAAGAAAAGGATAATCGTAAGACCAAATCCACACATAAATCCAGAAGCTTTTTACCTTACGATATCACAAAACATTTTGAAATCATATCTTTTCTGATATTATAATATGTCTATATCAAATAAATAAAAATCTAGCAGAATGCTTGCATCTCACAATCTACATACATTGTCTAAACTCAAAAACAACGGGTGCTTATTGGAGAATGGATTTCTCATTACGGCAAGGTATGAGACCAACTTCTGTCCATGTACCTCTAGAGAAAATACATTAGGATTCAACAAGAACATCTTGCAACCTTTTGCTCTCTATTGCCATATGTTCTAATGGTGTCATCTTACTTCCTAATACCAGCTGTCATAATATACGATTGGTGTGGAACAGAATCAGTTGCTCTCCATTGCCATCTGTTGGGTGCCATGCAACTTGGACCGGTAAAAAACATTGCATCTCACTGACTTTCCAGTTTCTTTCCAATGCCAGTGTTGTTTTCCCTTGGCATTCCAGAATATGGCTTTCAAATTCAATTTCGAAAGAAAAAAATTTATGTGGTGAATTCTCATGAAGGATGTTCACACTAGAAGAAAATTGAAACTACTTGGGATTATTGATGATGATACGTTTATTTTGTGCGGGAATTTTCCTGAAAGCATTCAACATATCTACTTTGAATGTGACTTCTCGAGTTATGTTTGGAGTGCGGTCCTTTTGCATTTTGGGTTACATGCACCTGCTACTAAATCTCATGATGAATGGTTTATCATATTTAAAGCAACTAGATGGAAGAGTATCCAAGGATGTCTGCTTTTGAAGTTATTCAAGAAAACTTTATATTTTTTGTGGATGGAAAGGAACACTAGGGTGTTTTGCGGTGTTTTTACTACTAAATATGTATTGGTCCTTTCTATCATTAGAAGTGTTTCTTGATTAATGTGTTGTACTTGTACGTTGTTGTTTTTTAATTAATAAATATAGTAGGGGCCATTTAACCTCGCTTGCTATGCAAAAAAAAAGAACATCTTGCAACCCTGGCTAAACATGATCCGCCATTCATTTTGCCTGAATGTTCTGAATATATTATTACCTTACGGTTGCGCAACCATCGTTGTCCCAGGAGATACAAAAATGAAAGAAGAACAAATAAAATTTATCTAGATGGTGACAATACACCTTAATGGGAGCGACTACATAGCCATGCGATCTACCCGATTTTATACCATTTCTCGGTTAATGAGGCTTGAGGTTATAATTACCTTTTTAAGAATGTCTGGCCACCATTCACTTTGAATGCCACATCGTCAGATCCACCAAAAAATCACTAATTGATCTCCACAAAAATACACTGGGTGTTAAGCTAAAGAAGTTTCTCCTTTACCATCAAACTCAGTACGTTTAAAGAAATTAACGTACATGACCCCGTTGGAAATACTATGTCAGACATCCATCCATACAAGTTACCCTGGGACTGGACAAACCGAAGGCACTCTCCTACCACATCCTAGGATTTACCCTATAGATCGGTAGCGAGAAGTCCTTGCAATCTGTAGATTCAAACCACAACAGAACGATAGTTTATCTCTTGTTGCAAGTCATAGATTATTAGCAGTTCTTCCGTTTTATGAAGATCCACGGTCTTCAAATACTCCAACTCGATCAAATCTGATATCTTCCACATTCACGTATTTGTTAGTCAGAATGTATTTGAATATAAATTTGATCTCGGTCTTTCTGTACTAGCAATTGTATAGGTCAGATTTTGATAGTCGGTTATTTAACTATCAAAATAGAAAACCATAAAAATAAAATAAAATGGATCCACTAGTTCAGCACACAGCATCACTTGGTCTTTTTAATTAAAACTAATCAACGGATGGTTAATTAAGCTGCCAAATCTTTCAATATTTTTAAACACAGTATTTACTTCTTATTTTAATATAAGAGTATTCTCAAAACTATTTCAAATATATTTGAATTAAATCATATATATACTCCCAACTTTGGTTTCAACAATTTACACGTAAAACATTGTTATGAAATCTCTTTTTTTGTTTCATTGCTTGAAAACAATAACTAATACTTATGTCCTTTGAATAAACCTATTCAAACTCATCTCTTTAATTCCTTTAATCTCGAAGATATCATTATATTTTCATATAACTTCTTTTATTTCCATTACTTTGGAAATAACAATTTATATCCTCAATTCCTTTTTATAGTTGGAAACATTCCTATTTCTTATTCATGCATTTCTATGCTTCAAAATTCATTAGTCCTTGACCATAAATTGGTAAGCGAATAATTCTCTAAGTATCGACACCAAAGGCCGAAACCAACATCAGATTAACATTCAGAAAATCGCTCAACTCAACCAATCTCCAGTTAGGTTCCAATTCTTTATATTTTTATCTTCACTCCTTAGCAATCCATATTATTCCACTTCTAATCCATTCAATCCATTTTCCGCTTTGAAAATCTTGTTTCAATTCAACTAGATTTCATTATTAACTAATGCTAATTTAAAACCAACGTTTTAACTTCACACCTATTTTATAAACTTTATTTATTTATAAAACGCAGGTTTAATACTTTTTATCTTGATTTCTTTTTACTTAATTCAAATGTTAAGTAAACATTTTTTAAGCTATCGCATTCGCTTAAAATCTCTTTTATAACTTCATTATAAAAGCTCGGGTTTAATAAAAATTCCATTCATAAACTCCTATTAAAATTCAACTAAATTCCATTTCAACTTCGATAACTTACTTAAATGAATTTCATTTATGAAAATTGATCACTTAAATTATTAAATTAATAATTTACTTCCTCATTAACTAGAAATAAATATTTAATTTCTTTTTAAAATCTTATTAAGTTATAACAATTATTCGTTAAACTATTACAATAGATTAATTGACAACAATTTAATTTAATAATCAATCCTTGTTAAAATAGCTGACTTAGTCAACTCAAATCATGGTTAACTCGTTAACCAATTCCAATTAGCCCTACTTTTTAATTAATAAATAATATAATGAATTTAAATAATCCCATTAAATTTCTTTTAAGAACCAATTAATCCAATTCTTAACCCTTGGGTAAATTTTTGCTCACTTACTTATTAACATAAGAATTTGATGTATAAAACCATTTAATAATTTCTTATAAACTTAATAAATATAAACATCCATTTCCTTTTAATAAACTTCCATTAAAATTAATAGATTTAGAAACCTATCTTCAGTTATAAAATAAACTTTATAACTTCATTCTTTTCGATTTATCTGACGGTAAACCAATATCTATAAAAATATGTATTTTCAAGCCATCCACAGCCAATTTCTCAACCAATGCTGCCCATTGGTTAATCTCAAATTAACCGTTGAATTACGATTCAGTAATCAACATACAAAACAATTATCTAATCATATTGGTTAAACAGTTCATATAATTGCAATATGAAAATAAACAACAAATTTGAGGAATCCAATTGGATCCCTCCGACCTGTTTTTCCCTGCATCCAAATTGGTTTCCTCAAATAAAACAATCCATTCAATACGATAATACATTATTTGCTATAATAACACGAATAAATAATTCGACTGATAACGGTCAACTAATAACAACAATTCAAACATCCAATTAAATTTATACGTTTATATTATTATAAACGTAACCAACAACGTAAGTTGCATCGTTTGGAAATAATCGTATAAAATAATGATTGGTTTTGATTAAATTAAATGAACATTTGATTTAAATTAGTTATATAAAAATATTCAGCATATATTCAAACAATCATCAAATCATCCAACAATTGGCAAACATAACAAACAAATAATAAACCCGGCTTATATAAAATATGAGTGGGACAGTTGAGTGAGTTATACTCACCTTGATTTTATTTTGCGTTAAAGCGATTCGTTTTTAATAAAATTAAACAACTTCTGATGCTGACCAAACCAGCTCCACAATGTAGCCTACGACTATACGGTCCCATCATGAACAACCGCGTTCAGCTCTGTTAACGGATGCGTTAGATATTTAATTCACAAGTTAATATTATTTTATTTTCAAATTAAACTAAATTTTATTTTAAAAAAATGGGCCTCACCCTATTCTTTTACCACGGCCCAAATATTTCTGCAACCCGCCTTCCTCTTTACCCGTCTTCTCCATTTGAATAAAAAATAACAGCTGCGGGCTTCTTCCCCATTATCGTGACTTACACACACGCCTCACACCTCCATATTCGACCATTCCATGTGTTGATTCCACCATTTAACTCCACTCCTCCTCCTCTCTGCAATGCACACTCCCATTCTCTGATCGATCTCCTTCCAAAAAATGCAACTGCGCTTCTAGTCCAGATAACCGATCACCAAAAACTTCCAGGTATTCGCGAAAATTCGGGTATTGGTGCTAATTTATGTTCTCATTCCAAATATGTACTTCAACGGTAGAATCGATGCATGGTTATCGAGAACAGTCCAAACCTAGGCCATAATACGTCGTCGAGCGAAATGGTGTTCGAATTTCTCAAAACTAATATAAATTTGAAGCTCTCTGTCAGGGGAAACCAAGGAAAATTATTTCGGGATTTTAGAGGTAATACACGAACTGTGGATTTTATTTTGTTGAAGAAATGGTGCGTTTTCTTCATTATTAAAGCGAAGGAGAAATAGGAATGGAGCAGTTGTGTTTACGTAGGGGGAGAGCAGCGTGGGTAGCAAGGAATCTAAGGTAGGTATGCAGGAATGTGGATTAGCTGTATGGGGTAGGTGAAGATTTCAGGAAAAACTTGGTTGCTAAGGTTTTAAGATGGATTGGGACTCAAGGAAGAAAAACATCTGGGATGCAAGAAAAAAAGAAGTAACAGTGGGAAGGTTAATTAGGTTAGATAATTAAATATATAATATTATACTCATTTATTACCCAATCGACGTTTAATTATGTATGACCACACACGAACTTCAAAAATAACGAAACTAGACACACTGCTATGTCTTGAAGTTCCAGATCCGATGGAATTAATTTCGTTGAATTCCGACTTCGTTTGCACAACGGCGTTATTTTAATTTCAATATATTTATCGGTTCACATTTAAATTCGTCCGCTGATAAAACAACTATGATTGGCTCCAAACTGAAAATCCTACAATAATTAACTATATGTATTTCAATAAAATTCGTTTCGTCGAACACGGAGGTCGTTTGAAAAACGGCTGTTCTTAAGGCTTATACAATATCGATTAAATATTAAATAAATTCCAAAACCATTAAATTTAATAATAATAAATTATTATCATCGTATATATCTAAATGGAATAATATATCACTTCAAATTCAATCAATATTGAATCATAATTCAACATTAACAATTTCGAGTTAAACGATATCCAAATTAAATAAAAATTCCTTTTAAATTATATTAAATAAACGTTATCGTTTATAAACAATTTCATAGCGATTATTTGAAAATTTGATTTAGCCACAACTCACAATTTATAATATGAAATCTATTTTTTTCATTAGAAAGTTATAATCAAATAGATTCGGACGATTCTTGTTTCAACAAATTCCGACTTAAAATGGATTCTGTATATTCAATTGAAATTCAAAACTCAATTTTACAAACTACCGTGATGTTACCAGATCGTTTTATATTAAATATATATTTATACATTTAAACTTCGCTTATTAATAAATTCTATAAAAATCCAATTAAGTTTCCAATATAATATTTAAAACATATTTAAATATCCAATTTGAAATAACTCAAAATTTAGGTCGTTATAGGACAGAACCATCTTGTCTGACTCAAAAACAATTTTGAATCCTTTCTTTGATAGCGTTGAACCAGACGAGATTCTTGCATATGTCTAGAACTTGAAGCACGTCATTCAAGTTGACAGTTTTCCAGAAGTAAATTGAGAATTACTGTGTCACTGTCCTTGATCATGGAGACTGCAGAATTTCTTAAGTAGAGTTTTTCTTCTTGATCGAACTTTTGGTATGTAGGAAACATGGATTTGTCATAGCAAACATGACGAGTAGCGCCTGTGTCTACCCACCATTGTGTAGGGTTCTAAACCAAGTTGCATTTAGATACAACTACCAAAAATTAGACTCATCCACTTTCATGTTCTCCAACATATTTACCTCTGAGTTGTGTTCCTTCTTGTGTCTGCAATCTCTAGCAGCGTGTTCTACTTTTCCACAAACCCAACATTCTCCATTAAACTTGTTGGTTCGTTTGTTGTCTTTTGGTTTGTTTTCAAGAGCTTTCCCTTCCTTTGGGACATTCTTGTTCTTTTTGGTCTTCGGCCCTTTAGCTACAAATGCCTTCGCACTTTGTTTTTATAAAAACATATATTTGATGCATCTAAATCATATATTTGACACATATTTGATAAAAACATATATTTGATGCATATATTTGATTATTTTTATAAAAACATATATTTGATGCATCTAAATCATATAACATTTTAATATTTTTTTAGAAAATATTGACAATTATGCATTTATCTATTTTATTATTGTCGTTGTATTTCATTGAACATTGCATATTACAAGTAAAAGCAACTTGAATCATCGTTTAACGTATTCTCAAGATTTCAGATTTGGATTTATGGTGTAGATTATTATCCTGTTTTTCAGCAAGCACCAAAGAGTAGCAAACTAAAGCGAAAACCAAAACTTGAGTTATTAAAGAGAAACATAGAAGCAAGATGTTTTACAACTGTTACCAGAGTTATAAGCCAAGACATTGGAGTTATAAGCTAGACATTCTTTAGCGAGCAAGTGAATGTTGTAGGCTAATGATAAATAAATACTAGCTGCTCAAATAAGTAATTTTCAAGCAAGAAAGCTTTGGAACATTATATCGATTTCAAATGCAGAATGGAACAATATTTAATTTTACTAAAATCATACGTTAAAACCGTAATTTCACTCACTTAATGTAACAAGGCACCAAAAAGAAAAGGAAAAAAGAAAAGAAAAAAAAAGTCATATTCTTGCGAAATTGAAACAGCAAAATTGTAGCAAAGCATTTCAATAAATTACTGATAAAATATGCCTATATTTTACTGTTTGTTACAAATAGCAAACGAATAAAAATAAAAAATATATGATTACAGTTGGTTAATAGCATCTTTGACGGCTATCCACCTAAAGATCTATAAGTACAAAACTTTGTTGAAATTCATAGATAACTAAATGCATCAAACTACAAATATAATGATGCAGCGAACACAATATCCCTTTTGATTTTTGAGACCGCTTCTTCAAATTTTGATTCCAGTTGAATTTCACCTACAGACCTTGCCGCTAAAATTAGCTGTTGCAAAATTTCCTCTAGTCTTCTAATGGCCCTGATTAAACTGCCTTCGAAAACTTGGGTCATTTCCATTATTTCAAAAAACTTGGAGCCTTTAGCCCACAAATATACAGCTTCCATTATATCAGGGCGAAAAGAGTGCACAAAATTCTCAACGTCAATCTGGATCTGTATATAAAGAGAAACGGGTGAAGGATGTCATTATTTAATTACGATTAGTCAAGAATTATTGCAAAACAATTATCAGAAAATACAAGATGAGAAAAGGATGAAATAGTGGCCTACTTTCTCAAAAAGAGGCACGGAGAATGTACTGCTTACTGTGCATGTTATAAAAAATAGTGGATACCTTGCATTCAAGCTGAACATTGGCAACTCTCCTTGCTGTCTCCTGTAGCTGTGTAAACAAAAGATCAAGTTCTTCCCTCGGTTTTGGAGCATCATTCAGCCTTTCTTGCCATACAAAACAAGAAAGAAGTGCAACCAATTCTTCAACATTTGCATCTTTTAGCACTCCACTAAACATAAGCTCTGTTAAGGTTAATTCATCTGCAGAGCTGATCTCGCAAGCAACCATTCCCTTCAGCTGCACAACGTCTTCAGAAGTGGTATATCTGTCATGATTTACCTTGCAAATTAGCTGACATTAACAGCACTATGCACACACAGAGACATAAGCGTTACAGCATGCGCTTTGCGCAAGAAATGTTATTCTGAAAATTGTACATGTTCAGCATGTTTAAGAGAACGATTTTGTAGACATAATTTTCGCATCATTGTCATTTATTGTTAGTTTAAATTTTATTCATAAGTTGCAATATCATTTCCTTTTCTTTTTTGAATTATAACTGATAATTATTAGTTAGACAATATTCGTAAGTGAAATTAAGATTCGATTCTATTAGTAGAGGAACATTTTGAATTTGTGAAGTAAGTTTATTTGTTTGTTATATCTTATTTTTTAAGTAATGCTAAGATTTGTTTGTGACAGGAAGATTCCTCAGAAGCTTAAAGAAAAATTCTATAGGACAGCAATCAGACCTGCAATGTTATATGGTGCAGAATGTTGGCCTACTAAGAGGCAACACGTTCAGAAGATAAGTGTAGCAGAGATGCGGATGCTGCGGTGGAGCTGTGGGCATACCAGACGAGATCGGATTAGAAATGAGGATACTCGGGAAAAACTTGGAGTTGCACCTATTGAGGAGAAGTTAGTCCAACGTAGACCACACGATGCTCCTGTGCGCGTTGGAATTATAGGCCGCGCCGAAGGCCCAAAGAGAGGTAGAGGTCGACCTAAAATGACATGGGAAGAGATAATAAAGAGGGATTTAAGTAATTGGAGTATATCTGAGGAGCTGGTATGGATAGGAGTGCATGGAAGTTGGCAATCCATGTAGCAGAACCTTCGGGTTTTTTTTTTAATCTGTTTGATTATTTTAGACTTTATTTCACTTTTGTTGAACCTTTTTACTTTTTATTGCTATTTTAGACTTTATTTCAATTTTATTGAACCTTTTTAACTTTTTTTAAAGAAAAAAAAAACTTTTTCAGACGTCCTTTTATCTGTTTGGTTATTTTAAACCCATATATATATATATATATATATATATATATTATCAGTATTATTTCTTTTATTTTTATTTTTATTTTGGGTTCCATATCTAGCCAACCCCAACTTGTTTGGGATATATGGCTTTGTTGTTGTTGTATAGATAGACGTTTTTAAACTTGCAAAAAAAATTAATTGTTAGATCCAACTTTCAAATGATATTAAGATGTGGTATTATGGGCTTTTTTTGATAATTCATGTTTTTGATAGTTCATGCTAACACCAAAAAATTGACACCAACTGCATTACAACTGTTATTAAAGATACATTTTCAAGCACTGGGATTTCCATATAAAGATCTCAACTAAAAGTTTGACTATGTGTGTTATGTAACGACGGTCGGAACAAAGCCCCCCTTCCTTGCACGCATATGAGCTGGCACACAACTCCCATATAACAAAAGAAATCTCTGATGTTACGTGCCTACCAGCTCATATTTGCACACAATTCCTTCAATATACTCCGTGATGTGGGACTATTGTATACGAATCATCATTCCTCCTTAAGAACATGCGAGACAATCCTAACAGTCTCCCTTTGACTCGCATTCTACGAGTATCTTTTGAGAGCACTGTCTTGCCTGCATGGCACAGTCCGAACTTTCGGCTCTGATACCACTGTTATGTAACGACGGTTGGAACAAAGCCCCCTCCTTCCATGCAGATGAGCTGGCATACAACTCCCATATAACAAAAGGAATCCCTAATGTTACGTGCCTACCAGCTCATATTTGTACACAATTCCTTCAATATATTTTGTAATGTGAGACTATTGTATTCAAATCATCATTCCTCCTTAAGAACATGCGAGACAATCCTAACAATGTGAACCTTTTACACTGATTAAAATAGAAAAAATATGGCAAGCAAACTCTGAAGTTACCAACTACTACTTTTCATGGGATAGAATAGAATCATGGAAAGAAGATAGGGTCATAATTTTTAGACAATGTTTAGATTTTAGACAATGTGTTTTTGCCTGACTCGTAACGCGGTTGTGCTTATAAAGAAAAATAAAATATAAGTAAGATTCAATAGTAGGATATATTTACTACCCCAATCTTCGAAGAACCCGTTTGCGGGCCTTCAGTTCATCTTTAAAGGCTAAAGTTGTGGTTGACTTCATAGCTTTTTTTATTGACTTGATTCTTGCTGTCAATTCTTGTTTGTCATGCAATACTTTCAATTTTTGATGGATAAGTGGGGATTTCCTTATATCATGCTTTTTGAACAAGCTCTCCAAGTGCTCAATTCTCCGATTGGCCTTTTTCAAAGAGCTGCTTTTTATCTGAAAGGTAAACAGAATCATGGATGTTAACGAACAAGAATAAAAGAAATGATAATATATTATTGTAAGACCAAGCACAACTTACTTTCATGTCTTCTTCAGGATCTAGTAGAGGTACTCCATCTTTGGAGAATCTTGAAAGAACTTCCAAAATTTTCTTCAAAGTATTCTCTCTAGCTTCTTGTGGTAGAAGATCTTTTGGGATAAATAACCGTATGCTGCTGAGACTGTCAACCTGGTTGAAAGGATTGAACAAACCTTTTAATAAAGACAAATACATCAGTTTCAATAATTTTGTTATAATTTTTAATCATGATTTCGTTCCATAAGGATCGAGTAGGTTTTTCAAAAACAGAAAGACAACGATAACCTCAGAAAGTGGCAACGAGACAACAGCAGCCTCTCCGGGTTCTATTAATGGAACAATTCTAGTAGACTTCTTTGCACCCATTTCTTTGTGTGATACGCACCTTGTTAGGATATTCACATTATAATCTGAATCCTCAGGCCTTTTATCTGTATAATCAGAAAGTAAAATCTAGTAAAATATAAGACAACATAATCTGAATCCTCAGGCCTTTGATCTGTATAATCAGAAAGTAAGATCTGGTAAAATATAAGACACAGATGCCAAATGTTGATCCGTAATGATTAAAATTAATATTGTTCAGAAAAAAATCATATAACAAAAGATAAGAAATGTTGATGTTTCATGAGATTAAAATACAGATGTTAACTTTGTCGACATGTTATAGCTTACACTCCGTGGATCAAACAAGTTAGAATTTAGAAAAGTATTCCATATACACGGTCAATACCGTGCACATGCGTGCGTGCGCGTGTGTGTATGTGTGTGGAAGCAACTATTGAGACACAAAAATATAACATATATATAATGAAATCTCTTTGGTTTCACGGAAAAGATGAAGAAAGGCTGCGATTTATTGTCAACAAAGATATCAACTGGCTGACATTGCCCTCATCAGCAAGATAATTAACGTTGTTAACTCTGTTAACTTCTCCATTACAAAATATAATTTGTTTCTCTCAACTTCAGCCGCTCCCCCATTTCCTTTACTCACCCATTGTCTCTCTTTTTTTTAAATAAATATTAGAAAAACCTCTTAGAAGCAGTTGCAATTCCATTAAAACCGCATCCATTTGTTTCTGCTTTGTTAGTTTAAATTTTAAAGGCCATATTATCTCAATAATAGGAACATATCGATGCTGTCAAGCATGGTAAAGAAATGCTATCAGATTTCACATAAATTGAGCAGAATCTTAAATTCGTGACAGTGTCCAACCATTTCTTCCAAACTTGATCCTCCTTTATGAATCAACATCAAAGAACCACTTTTTTATTAGGAATTTTCAAAATTTAGCCACAGATGGCTATTTCTCTTTTGTTTAGTGGTAAGATGCATGTTGTGAATGTTAGATCTGAATTTACTTCTGTAACAACCCGCAAAATCAGGACCAATTTAAAATTTTATTTTAGAAAATTTTAATGAATTTTGACAATATAAAGTAATTTATTTAAATAATAATGATCACAAATTTGATTTAAATCGAAGTTAGAATGAATAATTTAGATTTAATTAACAAAAGAGTTAGAAATAGCGCGGTAGTTTGAAAAGTCAAACTTGAACTTTGACTGACCGTACAGGATGCAAAATTTAACGGATTTTAGTGAAACCAAAAATATTAGAATCTATTTAAAAATATCTTTCCAACGAATCCGAAAAATCGAAATTTCATAACGGGAATCAAAAGTTATGACCAATTCAATACTTAGAAAGGTCGCTATGAAATTTATAAGGGCCAAAATGCTTAATTTTGCAGAATAAGGAATTAGGACCCGAAACCATCTCCATTGGTTTTAGAATGTTGTTTACATATAAAAATGACTATAAGAACTTATATTTTTGAGTTTCGGAAAAATTCCACTATTTTTGGTATTTTTAAATATTAAAATATACACCTGAAAAATAGAATTTTTGCAAACGAACTCCGAATTCGACGAAACCAGTTTCTATGGATTCGGAATATTAAATTAAGGTTAAATACTAAAATTTATAATTTTTGGAATTATTTTGTGGCCTGTATAATTTTTACAGTGGAAATACAGCCTATTTTCAGACTTTGGAAATTTATAATAAATTCATACGGAATCGGAAAATTACGAAATCAGGTTCGTTGGGTTCGTAATGACCTGAAATAATTATGTTTAAAAATTTATTAATTTTGAAATTCGCATGTATTTATAAGAATTTCTGAATTGAAGAAAACAGTTGAAAATTGAGTAATTGGGCACATAATGATGTTTGGGCCCAAACCAAAATTAAACCCATGGTATATATTATCTTTTTTCTGAGTTTTAGGGCTGAAATTCGAAATGCACAGCAGCCACTTCTCTTTTCCATCATTTTTCTCAATTTCCATGGCGGCTCCCTCTTCCTCTAAAATTCATAAAAAATAAAATTTCTTCAAAACATAGCAAATTATATGTCCACTCGAAGGTATCGACGATACGAAGCTAATGGTGTCGTCGGTTTCGTCAAACAGCGCTCGGATTCGCCGGAATCTCGTCTTAAAGATTGATGTTTTCGAAATTTAGAAGCTCAAAACCTAAATCACAAATTTCCCGCGAATCTAGCGAGAACTGGAGGAAGTGGCGAACACGGAAGTTCTTCGTCTACGCAAGACGAAGATGCTCAGAAAATTTCAGGCAGTTTGGAGGTGTGAGGCGGCCTGTGGGACCCGCGAGGCGAAATCCTTTCTAGGCGATTTCCCGATGATCGGAGAAGCTTTAGGGGCGGCTCTTTCTGGTGGTGGTGCGTCTCGCCAAGACGAAGACATTGGCGGTGGTCCCGTGGCGTCAGGTGGCCCGAGGCAGCGGCAAAGTGCGGTCAAAGTTCGGCGGTGAACAGTGTTTTTCGGTCAATGGGCTGAGGGTATTTTCTATTTTATTTTTAAATTATTTAATTAATTTCTAGAACTTTGAAATTGCATAACTCACTCATACGAAGTCGAAAATCGACGATTTCAGGTGCGTTGGGATCGTGGCGACGAGATGGACGCGTGGACACTAATTTTGTCTAATTCTGAGACAGTGAAATTTTTAGGTATTTTCACGAATATTAATTAATTATTTAATTACCCGATCTTTAAAAATTCATAACTCTTTCATACGAGGTCCGTTTGACGAACCGTAAATTGCGTTGGAATCACAAAATTAAGAGCTTCGCGATGGCGCAGACCGCAGCTGAAAAGGAGACAGTAAAATTTTGGGCAAAAATTCAATGTGAGGATTCTAATTTTATTTGTTTAATTAATTATAAATTATTTTCTTGCATTAAAAATAATTGTTTGATCGTTTAATTCTGACCTGAAATGTTGGGTGTTGTTTGGAGTGATAATTGTTGTTTGTTGAATGATTGTTGTACATGATTTGCAAATCCGCTTGGATTTATATATATCTTATTTGCGGTTGGAGAAATGGGATCTAAAATGAGATCATAACATATTTTATTCAGTATATATATATATATATATATATATATATATATATATATATGTTAAGATTGGATTAGAACTTGTAAAACAAATAAAATCCTCTTTTATTTTTAGAACATGTACACAAATGAATTTCTTTTTGTCCTTTAAAAAAAAAAGTTTTTATTTACATTTCTGTTATTAATAAAAGAACAAGTTTTTATCTACATTTCTTTGTAAATAAATGAACACATTTAGATGTGATAAAAAGAGTTAAAAAGACAATCTTTTTATATTGAAAACACAAAAGATGTAATTTTGACGATGAAAATAAAAAGATGATCTTTTTGTATTTAAAATAGAGGAGTTATCATTTTTACATTGTAAAATAGAAAAGGTCATATTTTTACATTACAAAATAGGTTAATCCTTTTTTTTTACACCTTCCTTTGTAAATGATAAGACCAAAAATATGTTATTCACATTATTGATGTTTATATGGTGAAAGAAAAGAAATAAAGTTTTGTTAGTCATTTTGTTTACATTGCTTTTGTAAATAAATGAACAGAAATATAAAGAAAAATCATTTTTCTATGTAAACCAAAGAGAACATAATTTGTGAATTGTTTTTATTTACATTTATATGTAAAACAAAAGAGAACATAATGGGTAAATCATATTGTTTACATTTTATATGGAAACCAAAGGAGAACATAATGTGTGAACGGTTTTTGTTTACATTTTCATTGTAAAAGAGAAAGAGTAAAATATGTAAATCATTTTGTTTACATTTTCTTTGTAATAGAAAAAGAGTAAAACATGTTAATCACTTTGTTTACATTTTCTTTGTAAAAGAAAAAGAGTAAAACATGTTAATCAGTTATGTAAATAAAAAGAATAGAATTTAGAAATATATTTATTTACATTTTCTATAGTAGGTAAAAATAGAATTGTTAATATTGAATATTTTATCGTCATTTTGAATGCGGTAAAAATAGAATGGTTAATGTTGAATATTTTATCGTCATTTTGAACGCGGTGAAAATAGGATGGTTAATGTTGTCATTTTTATCGACATTTTTAGTGCGATAGAAATAGACAATGTTAGTGATTCATTTTTATCGACATTTTTAGTGCGATAAAAAAATAGACAATGTTAGTGATTCATTTTTATCGACATTTTTAGTGCGATAGAAATAGACAATGTTAGTGATTCATTTTTATCGACATTCTTGGTGCGATAAAAATAGACAATGTTAGTGATTCATTTTTATCGACATTTTTGGTGCGATAGAAAATAAAAAAAAAGAACAGGAACATGAGAATCATTTATTTACAACTCCTATTGTAAGTGAAAAGAGTAAAAATATGAGGGCCATTTTATTTACAACTTCTTTTGTAAATGAAAAGACCAAAGTATGTTGATCATTTTATTGGTATTTCTATGGTAAATAAAAGAACAAGACATGTGAATTCTTTTTATTTTCATTTTCTATTGTAAATGAAAAAGAACAACATTCTTGTCAAGACTTGATTAGTGAATTTAAATTGTCATTTTGAGTTAACATGTCAAATTTAGAAAATGAACTTTTCTACATTAAAAGGATTAGTTAGAAATGAACATTTTGTGTCATTAAAAAGGATTAATTAGACATGAACATTTTGTGTCATTAAAAAGGATTAATTAGAAATGAACACTTGGTGTCATTGAAAAGAATAAATTAAAAATTAACATTTTTTTTATGCATAAGAAAAGAGATTAAAACAAAATACTCATTTTTGTATATTAAAAGTGGATTAGACAAAATGGACATTTTTGGCACATTAAAATGAATGAAGTAAAAATAGACATCTTTATTCATTGGAAAAGATTAGACAAAATTCTCATTTTGTTGCATTAGAAGTTAAGAAACAAAATCATCATATTTGTTTATGTTGAGAAACAGAATGGATTTAAAATGTATGTTTTCATACATTAAAAAGAATGAATTAAGGATGTATATTTTTATACATTAAAAATAATGAAGTCAGATATTCATTAAAATGAATGAGACCAAAAATATGCATTTTTGGTAAATAAATAAAAGTCACGATTTTTATTGTCATATGTTCATAATAAAGAGAATTGAAATATTTGTCTGTGATGTTGTATTTTGATGTGTTAAATGTGATGTTAGTATATTCAATATTGAATATTACACTTCCATTTACAAGTCATCCGACTTGTTTATGTGATTGGGACGATTATTTTTACACATCGCCCAAGTGCACAAATAATTTATTATTTGTTTGTTGGATGAAAACCCCACACGGGTATTGGGACGATACTTGACTGACACAAATCCCAATGTTTAATTATATGTCTATCGATTGATCGACAGGCTGCGATGAGCGTTATTGTTTTATTTTAATGCTCACACAGTTGACATTGTCACTCTGGTTGTTAATGGATGGATTGAGGATTATTTCCTGTTATTACCCTATACATGAAATGTATGAAACCCATATGACCCAAATTATATGGTACATGGTTGAGTCGCATTCCAATGCAGAATTTCTTTTTAAATAAAGAATGTTTACATAATAAAAGATTTTGTATTATAGAGAATATTTTACATAAATAATATTTTATTGATTATTTTAAATGTCTTTAAGATAAATCTTTTATTTAAGATTATTAGATCTTAACAATTATGTTTGGTGATCGATATGTAGATTGGATTTGTAGTGGACGATGTTTAAATAACATTTATCCTTTAATCCAATTTACATTGAAATTACTATTTGAAATTTATAAATCTATTTTATAAATTAAATCAAAGTTGGAATATTAATAAATCTTTTTAGAAAGATTAAAATTTTAATTTATTTTATCTTTGATAAAATTAATGAGAATCTTTTAATATAAATAATAATTTTTATTTAAAAGGATATTCAAAGTTGGAATGTGGCGTATGGTTGGTTTTAATTACAAATACGCGAGTTATTCAGAAAGACCGGGTCTAACCCATTCTGAATAATCATCACGACGATCAAGAGTCGAAGATGAAGACGGTGACTGAAGACCGGAGAGCTTCACATCGTTTGGTTGATGGTGACTGATATCTTGAATTGGGACTGATCCCCCAAGGCAAGGTAAAAGTGATGATCTTCCAGACGTACTGGAGATCGACGGATACGTTGTTTCGTTCAGACCCAGAACGGACTTGTAAATGGATAGCATGCCTGACATTGAAATTTATTTCATGTAATTAAATCGGTTTTTATTTAATATATAAATGCATGGTGGCGGAGGATTTATTCTCTTGCTTAACACCCTTTTGTATGTTAAATAGTTACCGATCGCATGATATGAGTTGTTGATGTGGTATGCCAAGTTGCACTTGATCAAGGCTTATTGTTGCAAAGCAGAGCCTTGTGGGATGATCAAAGCATAGTCTATTTAGGCATAGCTTTGTGTATGACGTGACCTCGCGAGCCTCACAGCCCGGTAGAGTCTAAAACGGGAGAAGGGAACGCAGGGAGTGCACACGTTTCTTTCTAGCTAGAGTGGTGCCAGGGACCTACCAGCGCTGGCATTTATTCATTGTGGTTGTTGGATTGTTCGAGGCCTCGGGTTTATGCGGTCGCCACTGGCCGTAGTATAGGTCCAAAAGGACCGGGAAACGTGTGTTCAGGCATAACTAATCCACAAAAGTAAGTGTGGACCGGCCCTGCAGGATCCAAGGGTTGGACAGAGTACCAATCCTGGGGCATTGCTAGAGTGTCTCGAATCGGTAAGGATCTCCTCCCTAGCCTTGACTCAGATGGAAACCCAAATTTCCAATACGACATCACACGGTTTTGATTGTATATCTATATATGGCGACATAGTGGGATGGGGCACTCATGCCGTCTAGGATTAATACATTTACTTTGATGTATTTCAAATTGGTTGCACACTATTATTATATAATACCGTGTTTATCGTATCAAGCATCTTTTGATCATTATAAGGTAAAACCCTATCCTCCGGTTTGCTTTGCATTGTGTGATGGGACTTGGGTCTTATAATGGTTTCATTTTTCTAAAAAGCATTGCGTTATTTTGACGATTTACTTTAGTCATGCACTAGCAATCTATAGGAGAAAACCCGTTCCGCGAAAGTGGCGTGGTCCTGTGATTAGCCTTATTATATTATATAGGTTAAGTAGAATTCTCACACCAGTCCCATGACTGACCTGTAGTTTGTCCACTGGCAAACTCGGGTGCCCATATTTTCCACACGGGCAGTCGAGTAGCTATTTTTGCAGATATATTAAACAGGATTCTGGGTTGAAGCTTAAAGCTGTGTTCAGAGATAGAGAGTCTTCCGCTGTGTTCTTCCATTGTAGTATATTACATTTTTTGTATTTATCTTCCGCTGTAATTATATTCCAATGTACTCTGATATGTATATTCTGTACTCTGATGTAACATTTATTATAGTGTTATAAAAGTCTTCTGTTATCTGTTGTAATGTGTTGTATGCCCAAAGTTAAAGTATTCGTAGATTTTCACTTTTTGGGTCAGACCTGTGTGGTTTATGGTCGATTCAAAGGGTGGGAATTTGCGGGTCTTTACAGTTGGTATCAGAGCTCTGGTTAGCTCAAATCTTTGGGGTACAACTCATTAGAACTGGACGAAAGACTCATCAGAGATTGGATTAGTAATGTCCAATAAGAATACTCATTAGAGATAGGATCAGTAGTATCCTAGAATGAGTAAACTCGTTAGAGATGGGGTTAGTAATGCCCTAGAACGAGTTCAGAGTTACAAATTTATAATTAGCGTATTTTTGATATTTATAATCTATTTTGTGAAATATGATTTATATATATATAAAGTTATATATATTTTGAAAGGATAATCAACCATTAAAATTTAAAATTAAGATAGTTAATTTTAGAATTTTTAGCTACGTTCCTTTTCGAGGACGAAAAGTTTTTAAGTGGGGACGATTGTAACAACCCGCAAAATCAGGACCAATTTAAAATTTTATTTTAGAAAATTTTAATGAATTTTGACAATATAAAGTAATTTATTTAAATAATAATGATCACAAATTTGATTTAAATCGAAGTTAGAATGAATAATTTAGATTTAATTAACAAAAGAGTTAGAAATAGCGCGGTAGTTTGAAAAGTCAAACTTGAACTTTGACTGACCGTACAGGATGCAAAATTTAACGGATTTTAGTGAAACCAAAAATATTAGAATCTATTTAAAAATATCTTTCCAACGAATCCGAAAAATCGAAATTTCATAACGGGAATCAAAAGTTATGACCAATTCAATACTTAGAAAGGTCGCTATGAAATTTATAAGGGCCAAAATGCTTAATTTTGCAGAATAAGGAATTAGGACCCGAAACCATCTCCATTGGTTTTAGAATGTTGTTTACATATAAAAATGACTATAAGAACTTATATTTTTGAGTTTCGGAAAAATTCCACTATTTTTGGTATTTTTAAATATTAAAATATACACCTGAAAAATAGAATTTTTGCAAACGAACTCCGAATTCGACGAAACCAGTTTCTATGGATTCGGAATATTAAATTAAGGTTAAATACTAAAATTTATAATTTTTGGAATTATTTTGTGGCCTGTATAATTTTTACAGTGGAAATACAGCCTATTTTCAGACTTCGGAAATTTATAATAAATTCATACGGAATCGGAAAATTACGAAATCAGGTTCGTTGGGTTCGTAATGACCTGAAATAATTATGTTTAAAAATTTATTAATTTTGAAATTCACATGTATTTATAAGAATTTCTGAATTGAAGAAAACAGTTGAAAATTGAGTAATTGGGCACATAATGATGTTTGGGCCCAAACCAAAATTAAACCCATGGTATATATTATCTTTTTTCTGAGTTTTAGGGCTGAAATTCGAAATGCACAGCAGCCACTTCTCTTTTCCATCATTTTTCTCAATTTCCATGGCGGCTCCCTCTTCCTTTAAAATTCATAAAAAATAAAATTTCTTCAAAACATAGCAAATTATATGTCCACTCGAAGGTATCGACGATACGAAGCTAATGGTGTCGTCGGTTTCGTCAAACAGCGCTCGGATTCGCCGGAATCTCGTCTTAAAGATCGCTGTTTTCGAAATTTAGAAGCTCAAAACCTAAATCACAAATTTCCCGCGAATCTAGCGAGAACTGGAGGAAGTGGCGAACACGGAAGTTCTTCGTCTACGCAAGACGAAGATGCTCAGAAAATTTCAGGCAGTTTGGAGGTGTGAGGCGGCCTGTGGGACCCGCGAGGCGAAATCCTTTCTAGGCGATTTCCCGATGATCGGAGAAGCTTTAGGGGCGGCTCTTTCTGGTGGTGGTGCGTCTCGCAAAGACGAAGACATTGGCGGTGGTCCCGTGGCGTCAGGTGGCCCGAGGCAGCGGCAAAGTGCGGTCAAAGTTCGGCGGTGAACAGTGTTTTTCGGTCAATGGGCTGAGGGTATTTTCTATTTTATTTTTAAATTATTTAATTAATTTCTAGAACTTTGAAATTGCATAACTCACTCATACGAAGTCAAAAATCGACGATTTCAGGTGCGTTGGGATCGTGGCGACGAGATGGACGCGTGGACACTAATTTTGTCTAATTCTGAGACAGTGAAATTTTTAGGTATTTTCACGAATATTAATTAATTATTTAATTACCCGATCTTTAAAAATTCATAACTCTTTCATACGAGGTCCGTTTGACGAACCGTAAATTGCGTTGGAATCACAAAATTAAGAGCTTCGCGATGGCGCAGACCGCAGCTGAAAAGGAGACAGTAAAATTTTGGGCAAAAATTCAATGTGAGGATTCTAATTTTATTTGTTTAATTAATTATAAATTATTTTCTTGCATTAAAAATAATTGTTTGATCGTTTAATTCTGACCTGAAATGTTGGGTGTTGTTTGGAGTGATAATTGTTGTTTGTTGAATGATTGTTGTACATGATTTGCAAATCCGCTTGGATTTATATATATCTTATTTGCGGTTGGATTTATATATATCTCATTTTAGATCCCATTTCTCCAACCGCAAATAAGATATATATAAATCCAAGCGGATTTGCAAATCATGTACAACAATCATTCAACAAACAACAATTATCACTCCAAACAACACCCAACATTTCAGGTCAGAATTAAACGATCAAACAATTATTTTTAATGCAAGAAAATAATTTATAATTAATTAAACAAATAAAATTAGAATCCTCACATTGAATTTTTGGCCAAAATTTTACTGTCTCCTTTTCAGCTGCGGTCTGCGCCATCGCGAAGCTCTTAATTTTGTGATTCCAACGCAATTTACGGTTCGTCAAACGGACCTCGTATGAAAGAGTTATGAATTTTTAAAGATCGGGTAATTAAATAATTAATTAATATTCGTGAAAATACCTAAAAATTTCACTGTCTCAGAATTGGACAAAATTAGTGTCCACGCGTCCATCTCGTCGCCACGATCCCAACGCACCTGAAATCGTCGATTTTCGACTTCGTATGAGTGAGTTATGCAATTTCAAAGTTCTGGAAATTAATTAAATAATTTAAAAATAAAATAGAAAATACCCTCAGCCCATTGACCGAAAAACACTGTTCACCGCCGAACTTTGACCGCACTTTGCCGCTGCCTCGGGCCACCTGACGCCACGGGACCACCGCCAATGTCTTCGTCTTGGCGAGACGCACCACCACCAGAAAGAGCCGCCCCTAAAGCTTCTCCGATCATCGGGAAATCGCCTAGAAAGGATTTCGCCTCGCGGGTCCCACAGGCCGCCTCACACCTCCAAACTGCCTGAAATTTTCTGAGCATCTTCGTCTTGCGTAGACGAAGAACTTCCGTGTTCGCCACTTCCTCCAGTTCTCGCTAGATTCGCGGGAAATTTGTGATTTAGGTTTTGAGCTTCTAAATTTCGAAAACAGCGATCTTTAAGACGAGATTCCGGCGAATCCGAGCGCTGTTTGACGAAACCGACGACACCATTAGCTTCGTATCGTCGATACCTTCGAGTGGACATATAATTTGCTATGTTTTGAAGAAATTTTATTTTTTATGAATTTTAGAGGAAGAGGGAGCCGCCATGGAAATTGAGAAAAATGATGGAAAAGAGAAGTGGCTGCTGTGCATTTCGAATTTCAGCCCTAAAACTCAGAAAAAAGATAATATATACCATGGGTTTAATTTTGGTTTGGGCCCAAACATCATTATGTGCCCAATTACTCAATTTTCAACTGTTTTCTTCAATTCAGAAATTCTTATAAATACATGCGAATTTCAAAATTAATAAATTTTTAAACATAATTATTTCAGGTCATTACGAACCCAACGAACCTGATTTCGTAATTTTCCGATTCCGTATGAATTTATTATAAATTTCCAAAGTCTGAAAATAGGCTGTATTTCCACTGTAAAAATTATACAGGCCACAAAATAATTCCAAAAATTATAAATTTTAGTATTTAACCTTAATTTAATATTCCGAATCCATAGAAACTGGTTTCGTCGAATTCGGAGTTCGTTTGCAAAAATTCTATTTTTCAGGTGTATATTTTAATATTTAAAAATACCAAAAATAGTGGAATTTTTCCGAAACTCAAAAATATAAGTTCTTATAGTCATTTTTATATGTAAACAACATTCTAAAACCAATGGAGATGGTTTCGGGTCCTAATTCCTTATTCTGCAAAATTAAGCATTTTGGCCCTTATAAATTTCATAGCGACCTTTCTAAGTATTGAATTGGTCATAACTTTTGATTCCCGTTATGAAATTTCGATTTTTCGGATTCGTTGGAAAGATATTTTTAAATAGATTCTAATATTTTTGGTTTCACTAAAATCCGTTAAATTTTGCATCCTGTACGGTCAGTCAAAGTTCAAGTTTGACTTTTCAAACTACCGCGCTATTTCTAACTCTTTTGTTAATTAAATCTAAATTATTCATTCTAACTTCGATTTAAATCAAATTTGTGATCATTATTATTTAAATAAATTACTTTATATTGTCAAAATTCATTAAAATTTTCTAAAATAAAATTTTAAATTGGTCCTGATTTTGCGGGTTGTTACAACTTCATAGTGTTGATTTTATGAAGTTAGAACATCATCTATGTTTTCCAATAGCATAGATGAGATATATTTTATTCCCGTTCAATATGGCTGAGTCATGTATCTTTTGCTGTTCTTCCTTTCCCTGCCAACTAACCTATCACTCAGATTTATCCCACTTGACATTCTAATTTATTTTGTTTACAGATGCATTTAATATGTTTGTGGAAAGTACAAACAATTATTTTCACTACACTTTCATTAGCAGTCCGTATATGTTAGCTATTACGGAAGCAAGATGCATAAATAAAAGTTTTAATTTGTTATCAATACCACTAGCACTTTTGTTTGCACGGTTTTTCTTGGTACAGTGAATTGAAAATGAAGATTTAGTGTGGTTAGTATATCATGGTCAATTAACTATATTCAAATGGTAAGAATTACTAACAAATAAGTCATATTTCATTCATAGTAGTTAAGGCGCTAAGGCACAAAAAGGCGCACGGCTTGAGCCCGGGGCTTTTTTGTGCGACTTTTTAACAAAAGGCGCACCACATATATTAAAAGAAAATGAAAAACCTGCAGCAGATCGAAAGGTGATTTCGGTTGAAATTTCGAAATCGAAGTTGAAACAACCCTAAAATCACAAAAAAAACAAAAACAAATTTCGAGATCGTATCACAAAAAAACCCTAAAATCGAACTTCGATTTCGATTTCGACTTGGCTCAAATGGGTTGAAAACCCTAAATGTTGTCGAGGCGCGCTTTTCTGCGCTTGGAGCCTCCCAAAAAGGCTCTAAAAGCGCGCCTTTCGTGCGCCTCCGTTAGAGGAGGCGCCTCGACCAGCTGGAAGGCGCAGGCCTTGCTCCTAGGCAGCCTTGCGCCTAGGCGCGCGCCTTAACTACTATGATTTCATTTTACACTAATTTGCAAAAAAGAAACTTCTCTTAACAAATTCAAATAATATTCATGATTCACCTTCCCTTTCTCCTCATTTTTTAAAATCACCTTGGATATTCTTAAATGAATATCGATAATTACAGACATGCTTTCAAGGATGGAATGATCCTCAAACTGCCGTATTTTTTTCGAAAAGATAAGCGTTTATAGATGTATACCGCTACCTATTTTTTTCGCTAATATATATATATATATATAAATAAATATATAGAGAGAGAGAGCCCCGAGGGGGGGGGTTCTAGGGCACCCCTATTTTGCAGCACCTATACCCGTTCATGAGCTACGGTAATCCAAATTCAACAAAAATTTATAGATTGTTCAATCCACACATATATTATCATCTATCCGAATTTTGAGTTCGTTCCGACATTGGTAACATTTTCAAAATCTTAACTCAGTTATTCACCATCCAAACATTTATTTGAACCGTTAAATTTAAATATATTTCTCTACGAATGTTGAAACGAACTCGAATTTTGAATAGATGATAATATATATGTGGATTGAATATCTACCAATTCTTGTTGGGTTTGGATTATCGTAGCTCGCGAACGGATAGAAGTGCTAAAGGGGTGCTGTAAAACAGGGGTGCCCCAGAACGCTCCTTATATATATATATATATATATACACACACATATATATATATTCTCATTATGTATGTAAGTATACGTACATATATACGCATACATAAATATTTACACATATCTTATGTAATACAAGGTTTATTCATGGTCTATGTGAACATATAAGGCAATTTTTTGTATTATTATTAACGGTTGAAAGAATTAACACAAGGCTTTTTTTTATGTTAAGAAATACCTATCATATAAAAGAAATTTTCCTGATCATTATGAATGTTACAGATATTGTTTTTAAGTTAACTAGAAATGCATTAATTTATGGAGGAGTTAAAGCCAACAATGGTAAACAAAATTACTTTCCTTTTTCATTCCTAGTTCCTACTGCCGAATGAATCCTAAGGTATGTAACTATCCATGGTCACTACATCCTACTTAATTGCCGATAGACGCTTGCAGTTATTTCCTAACCCCGTCTTCAGGCCATAGCAGATGGAATAACAAAAGGACAATGCGGCATGACTTTTGCAAACCTAAACCTCACAAATAGGTTTCCATGATTTTTAGGTTACTGAATGTTTTAAGTTTTAAATAGCTCGTTGCTCTACATATATTTTCTCCTATTTATCCCTATTAGGTACTACAATTGCATATTATATAACATATCAACCATCTTTTATGACTCATTTTCTCCTGTTTCTCTTTATGTTCATGTGATCAAATTATACCAATTATATTATTATTTTTAGTTCTTTTAGAGATATAGGGATTGATATCAATAAGCAATTTAAAAAGTAAATAAACTAAGACTCTGTTATAACATTGTTTTGTTTTAAAGAAAGTTTGTGCGCTTTAATACTTTGCTTAATGACCATCTTAGTTTCATGTATAGTCTAAATCATGTATTTTGGAATCATACTCGAGTATGATTTATATGCTTATTTAGAGACCCCCCCCCCCTCAAGTATGAAAGAAACACATGCTTTACTAATAAAATGATTTTGCTAACCATACAGGAGCAGCAAAATTACATGCTTATATTATTAGTCAATTGAAGGAGGAAATGTCTGCAACGATGGGTAAGGCTACAACTCAGCTACCGGTAATTTATAACTAGGAAGAAGAGTTTGCAAATGATAAAAAAAGTACAACCTTAGTAATGGACAATGTTGACATTCACACTACAATTTTCAGTTAATTTTTGGTTTGTACTCATTTGTATTTTAGGCTTATTGCTTGTTTCTGGATGAAGACAATATAATAGACCCATTTAAGTAATTGATATCTTTTTGTTCTAGCATCCATTAGTGTATATGGGTCAAGATTTTAAAAGCTAAAAGCACGATGTGCTTTCTGGTTCGCGAGGCGAGGCCTAAGCCTTGAAATGTTTAGGCATAAGCATGCCAGGTAAAAGAAACACGTTTTTAAATATAACAACGTTTGAAATAAAATATCCAGTATTAAAAGACAAACATAAAAGTATTTTAAGCAATTCAAACAAAATACAATTGGAAAATCTTTGGCTCACTTCCACGCAATATCTTTCTACGCCTCAACCGTCCGACGCACACCCTTTGGAAGCAAAAGATTTTTGAATTGCGGCTCAGTCCGTTTTCACCTATTCCTTGCCTTGAGGCGCACCTTGCGTGTGTTTTTTAAATCACAGATATAGGTACACAGTTCTAAATTTAGATATTATGGGCACTTAATACAATCAAATCAAAAGATGATGATAGTTCTCAGACTCCATAATGGTAATTTACCTATTAAAAAAATGCGTATAAACATTAAAAAAAAAAAAATTTAAAGTATAAACTCAAACCAACAAAACTACTTCAGATCAAGTCATGCTTTTAGGTGTGAAATTTCACTTTCATAACAACATTATAAGAACGATAAATAACTTATATTAGAAATATTCTACTCGCTGAAATGTAAACATACAACTGTAGTATCCAAATAACTTATATTAGAAATATTCTACTCGCTGAAATGTAAACATACAACTGCAGTATCCACTAAATACACTTCATCAACTTATTCACACCTTCGTAGTGCAACTCTTGGTAATCAATCGACCCGTGCGATGGCAGGCTTTCGTTTGTAAAACATAATAAGTACTGATCATTGTATTTTTGTCTTAACGTGAAGGATGGAAATCAATGAGAGATCTAATGGTAAAACCTCGTGCGATATGATGCATCGCCCATTTGTATCAAATGCATTTATTGGTCACCCCGTTACGATTTTAGCAAAGAACAAAATGAAACTAAACCAAAACTTCAATTATAAAGGAAAATACTATTGAATTTCAAACTTCACATAAGAAACTCAAAAAAGAGATTAAATTGAGTTTCAAACATATGAATAATCAGAATCTGAAATCTCAATTTGGAAGACATAAAAAAGCCACATAATATATACATTGTTCAACTAAAATATGAACAAATATTTTTTAGTGCTACAAAATTTACGGTTAACGGTATGTACATCTTTATTTTATAAACGCAAATTATACGTCTTTTTTTATTAAATAAACCAGAAGTGTAATTATATGGAAGATAAAAAAGGAAATCTAAAATCAAAACTGGAACCAAAATTTACGAACTAGACAAAAATTCCCAAAATTACGTGATACCATGTATATGGGAAATAATATCCAGCTTTATGACCCAGCCCTATTTGGGAGTCGGATCTATTAAACTGGAGAATGACCAAGCTGAAGTCTAAAACAATCACTCTAAACTCATATATCAAATAAGATTGGTGAATTTAAGGAGCCTTTTGAAGGTTAAATTTAAAGGGCTCTTAATCCTTCCTATATGCAAGTACGAATGTTTGTGTGTATGTATGCATATGTATGAATGTAATTTGGACTTATTTTTGTAGTATGCATACCTTCACCAGGGCTCTTAATTTTCTTAAAATCAATCAGAACTCCCCATGTAGTATGATCTTCGATAGAGAATGATTGCATTTGACTGTCATTGGTACACCTTATACGCACTAGCCTGCCAGGCTGTAAGAAAGGTAAACAATGCTTTGGCCAAAATACAATATCATGAATATCATTTTTTAAACTTCTGTGCTGTTGTATGAGCTCATAGTATTCCTTCAGTCTCTCCTCTTCTTCAATAATAATTGAATTTCTCTCGGTTTCCAATTCCCTTGCTTGTTTCTGCGGACAGGAGTTCATTAACCAAAGAGGATGAATCAGACACATTCAGTTGTTACCATTTGCAACAGCCAAATCATAATGCAACACACACAAATTTCATAAGCAGTGTTCAAATACAAAATGATATAAGCTTATCAGGAAAATATTGTAAGAACCTCTAAATCAGGTAGTGCACGATCGGCCTGAAACTGATAGAATGAACTTCTAAGTAGATTTTCTGGATCACCGTCTTCACACCTTAGTTGATTCAGTAACATGTTATAGCTCAAGTGGAAAGCACTGCAAGAAATTACCACAAAGTTCACAATGTTCACAAAGTTATATCACCATAAACAAACTACTAAAGGTTCAATGTATGGCATGATTACAATAGCCACACATGCTATAATGGTGAAAATGTTCCACTAGGTAACAGGTATCCAAGACAATCCATTGGCCATGAGTCATGACACAGTAGTTGCACGGACTAAAAAAGAATAATGCATAAAAATGAGATGTTAGATCTGGCTGAGCACTAACTGATAGAAACGATCCTGACAATACATGGTTTTGTTGTGCATGCAAAAATAAGCTAGATTATTTGTTATCACATATACGCATCACTAGCAAAAACATATATCAAAGCATTTTCAGCAAACCATGATTGCATACCTATTCAAACAATCAGCACCTCCTTTAACCATCATTTTAGCAGTAGAAGGCTCCATTTTCTCATCCACCATTAAAATGCAAACACCACGTACATCAATACCTCTACGACCAGCACGGCCACTCATTTGAATATATTCTCCACTAGATAGCCATCTAAATTTGTCACCGTCAAATTTGCGCACATTTGTGAAAACAACTGTTTTCGCAGGCATGTTCAAGCCAATACTGAACGTTTCTGTAGCAAACAAACACTAGGGAGAAAGAATGTATAATGTATTAGAAACAAAAAAGCCAGCCATGCTATGCAGTTAGTTAAATAGGCCATAAAAACATGTTTACACACACACTCTCTTGTATTGTATACAAAAATTAATGCTACTCGTATTCATGAACTACTATATTCTATGTGTGTATATATATATATATATATATATATATATATATATATATATATTAATGTACTACTATATTCTGCATATGTGTGTGTGTGAGAGAGAGAGAGAGTGGACTGCAGTAATCCATACAAGCATACCAAGAAAGAAAACCTATGGTAAATCAAAGATAAGCCACTCCAAGACTGTTGACTTCAAATAAAATTAAGTGAATTACAAAACATCTTTACAGAGGCACAATTGCTCGAGAACACAACAGTATTTTGGATCATTTTTCCATCTTGAAACATTTTACAAGTTTAATTACTATTTTTTACTGGAAAAAGAACAAGTTCGCGTTCATAATTCAAGTACACCTAGTGCTTCCAAACAGAGCACAACAAGTTCTAAGAAACACAAAATGAAAATTATTTATGCTTTCTACAAATAATCAGCATCGGTATAATTCACGTTAGTACAATGTAAAAATATCTAATCTACAAAAAATTGTACCGTTAATAATGTGTGTTTCACTGTAATTCCATATGCCTTGCATATTATCCTAATGACAAGTCGAGATGTTCTAAATAGCAGTATGCTCGTGCTGGAAGAGTCAAATGGCTTACTAATCATGTCTCGTACATAGAAAATACAGATGTCTGTAAACATCTAGTCTAGTAAATAATTCAGGAAGCGACCACTGATACAAACCTTGATGAGTCCTTCTTGAAAGAGTATTTCAATAACTTCCTTCAGAATAGGTAATAGGCCTGAATGATGTACACCAATCCCACGCTTCAGCAATGGTAGCATATTTGAAACCTGCAAAAAAAAAAAAGGGATTTTTTTTTTTTTAAGTTGGGCCGATATGACTACCACTACAGGGTACCATATAAGGGCAATGACATAACAAGATTAAACATGCATAATAATGGTGTTAGATTGAAACTGATATATCTTACCTGAGGAAGCTTCTTGTCATCGTCAGAAAGCATATCCATGGCACTCCAGAAGATGGTTTCAATATTTGTTTTCTCATCATCCTCATTCAAGTCCATTTTTGCCATCTGAATTGGAAATGCTTTAGATAAATATAGCACTGAATTTGAAATATTACTTTAAGAAAATTGCACCAATAACAATAAACATGAATTCTACATGTACGATATAAAGTGCCCAAAAAAAGACATGCGCACTTTCTGATCTAAAGATATGTAACCATATTAATAAGACTACACAGACAACCCATCAGCCCAGGAATATATCTATCATTCTAATTAAACAAGGTCTAAGGCAGTCATCCAAATAACATTAGTTAGCATACCTGCATTGCAAGATATTCACACTCCCTTTTGCTAAAACTAAAAAGTATGACAGGATCATACTGCCTCTGAATTATCATTTTGACCATCTTAAATATATCGCTTTCTTCATTACCCTTCCCTTGGAGTAATCCTTTATCCCATTTCCCATTTCCTTTTTTCTTATCACCTTCTCCAGCTGGAACAAGTGCATTCAAAGCTTTCTGAAAACTGTCCTCTCGAAATTTGCCTTTTTCATCCACCACCAAATATAAACCATCGGCTCCAGATGGGAAAATGTAATGTTGAAGCGGCGTAGGTCTATAGTCAGTATAAACAATGTGGCACGGCTGCCGATGTACCTGGCTTAAGGAAAGATGATTTAAAAAAAAACTTTATGGTGCAGATGTACAGTATCAAATGGCCAGTGTAGAAATATCGGTAAATTCCCCACTAAATTTGTATGTTTCAGGTGTTCACATGTTTACTGCTAAATCAATGATATGTTGCTGGAAGGACATCAAGAGATATTCTTATTATCAACTCTATTGTTGAATTGTGAGGTGATTGTGGAAGGAAGAAACGCGCTGGATAGGAAGCATTATTGAAAATTTAAGGAAAAAACTTATTGATAATGGAAAGGATAAAATTCGTTTTTTCTCTCAGTTAAAATAAAATATAGTAATATTTTTGCCCTTTTAGGAAAATAATCTAAACAGCTATCCATGGTATTATTTTCTTATAAACTAATATTCTTATTTTCATATAAACTAATATTAAAAATAAAAAAATTAATTTTGGAGGTTTCCGGAAAAAAGTTGAATTTTCTGAAATCATAAACAACTTAATTTAAAAAATACCGGATTTTTTAATTTTAAAAATCATTTTTTGTTTTGTTGAATAATATTTTAAAAAAACGTTCAAAGAGTATTTTCATCAATCAATGATACAAAAATATATAACCAAGCTTAAGCTGTCCTCTTATCAGTAAATTTTAATTTTCAAATTCTTCACTTAACCAATCATCTTCCTTCGTTCATTAAAAAGAAACAGTTACCAAATGTAAACTCAAGGATTTTCGTTGGTTTTGAGTTCTTTTTTTCCATTGGAATTAAATAGTCGCATACAACGATAAATTCTAGATGCGTAACTGGAGCTAGTGTGTTAAGTTTGTAGACAGGAAACAGCCAACCATTGCTGTTACAAACAACTTTATAACCCGCTAGCGAACTGGCCTTACCCCATCTATAATACGAATATCGAGCAAGTTAGAATATGAGTGCTTCAATATTACAAGACCTGAAGATGCATGCATGAATAGTGCAAATGCAATATCAGTGACAAATTAAAACAGAATGAAGACTTTAACTGAAATTATACTTGTATACAAAACTACAGGTGCGTGCACTTCAAATTAGACATATTAAGCACCTTAGCAACCCAGTCAGCAAACTCTTTAGCATTAGGAACAGTTGCAGAAAGGAATACAAAACGTGAATTTTTAGGAGCCATAACAATACTTTCTTCCCAAACAACACCTCTTTCCCTATCACGCATATAATGAACTTCATCAAAGACAATCCATGCAACCTCACGCAAGAGCTCTGATCCTTTATAAAGCATACTACGCCAAATCTCTGTCGTCATGACCTGGATTACTGTTTATTTAGTAAAGGTTCATATTTAAATTAAATTCAAGTACTAATATAAGCATCCTACCAAGCAGGTAGCATTTGGTTCGATTGTGACATCTCCAGTCATGAGACCCACATCTGAAAATTCTTCTTTGAATTCTCTGTATTTCTGGTTGCTAAGGGCTTTGATTGGAGAGGTATAAATAACCCTTTGTTGGTTTTTCAATGACATAGCAATTGCGTACAATGCAACGACTGTCTTTCCAGCCGATGTATGCGCTGACACCTAACCCAACACGAAAATAGCAAAATTATTACACTAAATATGAATTCATATAGCAAATTTGTCGTAAACTGTCTGCTTCAGCGTCATGTTTCATTTGATCTAACTGCCACCATGAAAAAAAATTACTAACAGCAAAGGAAGTTGAGCTAAGAGCTAAAGAATAGTCATAAATTTTCAGATACTATTGTACCATATGCATGACTATACTGAGGTAAATATAAAGTGAAGAGTAGTGTACATATATAGTTTAATATATAAAAAAAAAAAAACGATACCATCATATTCTCTTCTTAATAACTATGAAGTGCCAACAGAATATTTAAGCCTTAATCAAAATGAAATTGACGTTCACAGGCTGGTAGCGATAGAAACTTACAGAAAAGTAAGTAAATAACCAATTATTCAGCCAAAACTACCACCTATCTTGTACAGTACAGATAAATAAAAATAAAAATAAAACTACTGCAACTTAGAGACAATAACGATCATACCATGACAGATTCTCCACTATCAAGGCATTTAATGGCTTCCAACTGAAAAGGGTCAAGCTCAAATGGAAATATTTTCGCAGGCGCTGGTTTCTCATCCGTATTTAAAGGTTTTGACCTTGAAAAATCGAAATCTGCGGGATACGAGACATCATGGAGACAGGCAATAGGTCCATCAACTCGAAGTGATTCGTCATTCGAAACTTCTTCTACTTTCTGTGACTTGTTAGGTGAATTGGGATCTACGGTGGGCGATACTTCGGATTTTCTTTTCACAGTTGACATTTTAAATACGACTAATTAGTAATAGGGTTTAGGGTTTTAGAAACCATGTATTTCTCAGTTGGGGCAGATGTCCGGATTATATCGTTGCTGATGGCAGTTGGCCCATTTGATATTTGCTAAATTCTTTGGACATGCCAGAACCACAGGAAAATGGTACCAATGGGAGTATTGTTATTGACACTCCAAGTATTGCTACGTTCAATATTTTTATATATATATATATATATATATATATATATATATTTTAATCAAGAAATTGTTAAGGGGAGTACCAATGTAGAGAGCACCCCCTTAATAAATAAAGTTTATTTTATCAAATTAATCTTCTTTGCAATAATCTCTTTTTTAGTTGTTAGTCAAAATAAATAAATTATATGGTATATTAATCGAACTACACCAGATTTTTATACTAAATTATAAATAATCTCATCTGTCGATATGCATCAAATCAGATTAAAGTATATCATTCATAGGAAATCGATATACATATATCAAACAATTTTTTTATACGTTATCCCACCGCCGAATTTGTCGATACATCTCATCTCCCTCACTTCGGCAACCCGACAACGAATACAAATTTCAAAGATAATGGACAATGTCGAATAAAAATATATAATACGGAGACCTACATTGTTCATGTCGAACAAAAATAATAAAATTTGTCTTCAAAATGATCCCTTTTTTCTTGGTTAGCAAATAATGTAGAGATTTGTTTCTTTTTATTTTTGCATTTGACAATGGGATTTGGGACGGTAACTGATGTTTTTACCAGGGTAAAAAAGGAACGCAAAAAATTAAGTATGTAACCTCCCTTAACATTCTTTTTATGATTGAAGTGTTTTTAAAATTTGATCCCCCCTCCCGGTTAACAATATTTAGAGTGTCAATAACAGTGCCCAAAGATTTTTGAGTACTACCACATGCTTTCGATGTAAATTATTTTTATATAAACGGAACATTTAGTTATATTTATAAGTTGAAATGTGTAATTAATTTGAATTTTTATTTTTATGTTACAACATCTAATATTTGTTTTAATTATACATTATTATCTTATAAAGAATAAAATCATAAAATATTTTTATTTGTTAGATATTATTTTTAAGTAATATTATAAGTTGGTTATTTTTATAGAGATGCAACTTGAATTTGTATTAAAAAAAAACTATTTGTTAAATCATATTTTTGAGTAATATTATAGAAGTGGTTTGAATTTGTAAAATAAAATTTTATTAGATCATATTTTAAGTGATGTTAAAAGAGATATTTATAGTAGTCTACCTTGACATATCAAAAAAAAAAAAAAAAAGTGACGCTAAATGTATTCCAACTATCTTCATGAGTGTTATGGCACGAGTTTCGTGCATGATGATTGCATGCATTTTACGCACGAATTGTTTTTCTTAAGGCCTCGTTTGGATAGAATTATATAAGTTGCTTTTTAACTTTTCGTAAATCAAAATGAACTTGTTTTTAGTTTTTTTTAAAATGACTTATTATAGTTGATCCAAACATGCCCATAGTCGAATATGTTTGACGTATAAAAAAGAAATGGTTTGCGCAATAACTAAACTATATTATTTCCTGAAATCATGTGTAGTTATTCTGAATTTTTACTTCTTAATTGCAACATCTAATATATTATTATTTGAGTTTAGCTTTTATTAAGGGCATTGTTGTTGACACTCCAAATATTGTTAAAAGAAGACTAATTTTTATTTAAAAAAAAATAAAAATGGTAAGGGGGTACCAACGAGGGAAGTAGCCCCTTAACAAGTAAAGGTAATTTTACCTTATTATCCATTTAGGCTTAATTTCACTTTTCTATTCATTAATCTAATTTCTAATGGTTAATCAACACAATTAGTTATGGAAATATCAGACTCTAACCAAAAAAACATGATCGAAAAAGAAAAACAATATGATATTGACATAGGAAAGTGAGCGTTATATTGGAGTTGATTAGAGTGATGAGATGGTAAGATCTAATTTCAGTTTATTAAATCATATGCACATGTTGTTAGTGTTAACATCTAATTTGAGTTTATTAAATCGTATGCATATGATATCATTTATTCCATGATGTTATTTGCAGTTAAACAATTTAGGGTTTGATGATTTTACAGTGCGTAAGTTTTTAAAAGTGTAAGTATAAAAAAAATTAGTTACCTACATTGCACCTGCCCCCGCCCCTTCCCTCCAACAATTTAAGAAAAGTGGAGTATTCTTAAAATTTGGCTCTCCCTTGTAACAACCCGAAAATTTGGGCCAGTTTAAAATTTTTATTTTGGCAATTTTAGTGAATTTTGATTTTTTAAAATGAATTATTTTAAATAATATCGACGAGAAATTTATTTTGAATAGAATTCGACGTATATATTATATACGTCGACGTTAGAATATAAATAATTATAAATAGAATTGAAAATGGCGCGGTAGTTCGATAATTCGATTTCAAACTTCAATTGAATGTACCGGGTGCAAAACAATCCAGATTTTAGTGAAACCAAAAATAATGGAATCTAATAGTGACTATCTTTCCAACGAATCCGAAAAATCAAAATTTCATAGCGGGAATCAAAAGATATGTCCAGTTGAAAATTCTGAATAGTCGCTATGGAATTCAGGCCCTTAAAAAATGGAAATTTTGCAAACGACCTCGGATTTCGACGAAACCACTTTTGTTGGATCCGGGATGTCAAATTATTGTTAGATTCCAAATTTCATAATTTTTCGAATCAATATGTGAGCGTGGCAAAGGAAAACGCGTTTGACCAGTTTCAGTTGATTTTAATCGACTGGAAAATGGTCATTTTTCCAACGGTCTCAGAATTCAATGAAACTAGTTTTGTTAGGACCGTATCATCAATACGAAGCTAGAAAATATTTTTTGGGAATTTTTAGAGACTATACGTGACCTCAGTAAATTGAAATACGCGTTCAAATTCAGTATATAGAGTTATATTTTGATTTTAACGAAAACTGATCGAAACGATCGAATCAGCTTAAGATACATACCCCATTGTGTTCGCAATGGGGGTAATTAGCTATGGACGACAGGCGGTGGGCTTGATTTCGAGTTCGAAATAAAAAGTTAACTTTATGGAATTAAATTAAATATATATATATATATATATTTAAATAAGCCTCCACCTTTATTCTCCCTCCCCTCAAAGTCAAACCAATCAGAAAGTAAAAAAGGGGAAAAAAAACCTAAGCTACCGCCGACCCCCCCATGCGGCGCGCCACCGCACGACCCCCCTCCCCCTGCGCCACCGCGCGACGAAACCCCCCCCCCCCCCCCCGCATCTCCGCGACACGCGGTAAACCCCCCTTCCTCCCGCTGCAGACCGAAGACCCCCCCCCCCCACCTGCTGCTGCGGCCACTTCTTCTTCTGCTTTCACCCACTCCGACACCCCCCCTCCTGCTGCCGACCGAAGACCCCCCCCCCTCTGAAAATCCGATACAATGTAAGTTTATTTTATTTTTATTTTTTATTTTTATTTTGTTTTATTTAATTGTCTAGGTTATTTATTTATAAAGTAATTAGTTCGTTAGGGATAAAAATATGATTTTGATATTAGTAGACAATTAAAAATATGATTTTTCTATGACAGGCGTAGGAAAAACATAATTTTTACATGATAGAAAAAATAAAAATATGATTTTTATCATATGTGAAATATAAAAATATAATTTTTATAAAATAGAAGTTATAAAAATATAATCTTTTATATTGTAGAAGTATGAAAATATAATTTTTATATAGGTAAGATAGTAAAAATATCACCTTTATATATGTAGTGAAATAAAAATTAAATCTTTATATTTGAAAAGACGAAATCTTTGTGTAGAGGATAGCGTGTAAAAATGGAATTTTTATCTATATAGTAGCAATGTAAAAATGTGATTTTTATATATTGAATTACGAAGTAAAAATGTGATTTTTATATATTGAATAACGAAGTAAAAATTCGATTTTTATATATTGAATAACGAAGTAAAAATTCGATTTTTATATATTGAATAACGAAATAAAAATTCGATTTTTATATATTGAACAGCGAAGAAAAAAATTCGATTTTTATATATTGAATAGTGAAGTAAAAATTCGATTTTTATATATTGAATAGTGAAGTAAAAATTCGATTTTTATATATGGAATAGCAAAATAAAAATTCGATTTTTATATATCGAATAGCGAAGTAAAAATGTGATTTTTACATATGTAGAGAATACAGGCAGTGAAAAGTGACAATAGGCAAGAACGACGAAGATTTCTACCTAATAAGAGTCGTGGCATTGGATTAGCTATCTGTGAGAATTTCTCACTCTTTAATTTAATTTTCTAGTTATATATATATACTAGGATGCAGACGGTGTTTAGTAGCACCCGACACCCGTCGTCCACAGACCATGGACGGCTTGTATGCTTGTTTGTTTGATTTTGATGTGTAGTTGATTGTGTGATGTGAGGTGAAACGAAATAAAATGTTTTATAGTGGAAAATATTTTATAGTTAAAAATAGAATTTTTAACGCGTATATGAAATGAAATAAAAATAAACAAATCGGATGATTTGTTTATATACACACATTTGACTGATATTGATTGGGACGATAAATTTTACGCATCGCCCAACTGCACAAATAAAATCTGTGTTTGATTGTTTGAAACCCCACACGGGTATTGGGATGATATTTGACGTACACTAATCCTGATTGTTTAGTTGTATGTCGATCGATTGATTGACAGACTGTTATAAGCGTTGAATATCTATATTTGATGCTTATACAGTGTAGGATGCACTTTGGATGATGGTTGATTATTCATCGTTGTTATTGTATACATGTGTTGTAGAAAATCCATATAATTAACATTATATGGTAATTGATTGGGCCTCATTCCAGTTTTGAAATAGAAATATTTGAAAAAGAAATATTTGAAATAGAATATTTGAAAATCGAAATATATTAAGCCGCGCTGACAGATTGACGCCATTTTGACGTGAACGATATTTATACCGATTTTATTCAAATTGAAGTGAATATTAAAGTGAATTGAAATTCAAATTAAATTCAATTGATTTGAAATTCGAAATAAATTGAAATGGTTTGAAATTCAAATAGAATTGAAATAGAATTGAAATCGATTTGAAATGAATTTAAAACGAATTTATATTGGAATATTCAATTTTGATTTGAAATTGAATATGTAGTTAAAACCGTTTTGAAAATGAATTTAAAACGATTTATAAAATACGTTTTAAAAGGAAATCGACGAAGTATATATTATATATATTATATATATAATATAATGGCCTGAATAGAACGCGCCGCGCCTCGGCAGTTCGCGAATTTTGACCATTGACTTCGAACGGATATTACGGGAGATCCGATCGTCGGATTCTCCTAAAACCGGAACCGTTGGGTTCGTATCGAAAAGGGCTTTTTAACGACTATTAGAAATTTGAAATCTAACGGTTGGATTTGGAATTATGTCCAAATCAAATTTGAAAAATGTCGATGTAAGTGCAGTTCGATGGCCGTTGATGGAAATCGACTGTACGGGCCTTGATAAAATTATTGAAAATAGTTATAATTTGCGTAAAATCATAAGAAATGATTTAGAAAGAATTGGGATGGAAAACTCCATATTTGAAAAGATAAAAATAGATTTTTATCGAAATGAACTAGTTTTGAACTAGAATTATAATTCTATTTATTTTTAAATAAATAAATTGAATTTGAAATGGTTTTGAAAATAACCAGAATTTCCAATGATTGCATTGGAATTGATTTGAATCGAAATTGTCTTCGGAATATTTCGATGTTGGATTTCGTGATTATACAGATGTTGTTATGGAAATTTAAATGATATATATATATATCGTTATTTCCAATACGATATCTGTTGGTCGTAGAATTTGATATTGAATATAAGCCGATATATTTTCTATTCAGAGCCCTGTATTTAATATCAAATGTGATTTGGGTTTGTCGTGAATGGTGTCTTGACCAACACTGTTCTTGAACCCAGTTGAGAAAAGATTAAATCTTTTTATTTAGATTTAATGAAGTGTACCAATTAAATAATATTTAATTGGAATTGAATTGATATTGATTTTTGGGTTTATCGTGGACAGTGTTTTAAATAACACTCGTTCTTTAACCCGATAATTAATGGAATGTGACTTTGGGTTTATCGTGAACCGTGTTTTAAATGACACTGATTCTTTAACCCAGTTAACGATTAAAACCAAGTGGAGTTTTAATGAATCTTTAATTAGATTGAAATGATCGAGAATGGAGTATCACCAGTTTTGCTCCAGGCGATAGTTAAATCTTTAATTAGATTTGAACGTGAAATGGTAATTGAATTTACCGATAACACCGTAGTGTTAGATATGAAGTATTACCAGTTTTACTTCATGGGATGAATAGGTTGGGATTGGGAAATTAAAACAAATGATTACTTCGGTAAAGTTCGTTAATCCCGACTAGTTTGAATTGATATTCAAAAATAGATTAAAGAATAAATTTGAAAGATTTATCTTTGATAAAATTAATGAGAACCTTTCCCTATGAATGTGAAATTTAGAAACTAACTGTTGGTTAGCTAAGCAGAATGGTTTTCTGGATATTGATCTGATGTTGGTTTCGGCCTTCGGGGTTAATATTTGGGAAATTATTCTCTTGATTAATTTACGGTTAGTGACTGATGAATTGGAATGAGGCGTATGTTGTGTTTGTGTAACACTTATTTAAAATATACGCGAGTTATTCGGAACAACCGGGTTTATCCCATTCTGAATAACTGATACGACGATAAGTCGAAGATGAAGACGGTGGTTGAAGACCGGAAGTCTTCACATCGTTTGGGTGATCACTGATGGTCTGGATTGGGCTGTACACCCAAGATGAGGGAATCAATCGGTGGTCGTCCAGATGTGCTTGGAGATCGATGGATATGCGAGGAAAGTGCCTCCGGTTTCGTTCAGGCCCAGAACGGACTTGTAAATGGACTGTGTGTCTGACATTGGATTTTATTCAGTGTGACTGATATCGGTTGCATAGAGTGGTTTGCCTGTATGGCATGCTAAGATGCAATTGATCGATGCTTCTATTGATAAGCAAAGTCTTGGGGTGATGATCAAAGCACAGCCTGTGTGGCACAGCTTTGTGTAACGTGAATTCGCGAGCCTCACACCCCGGTTGTGAACCAAAAACGGGGGAAGGACCTCAGAGAGAGCATGCGTTTCTTTCTAGCTAGGGTGGTGTCAGTGACCTACCAGCCCTGACATTTATATACTTTTCACCTGTGTGGTTGTTGCTGTTGCGAGGCGCCTCGGTTAGATCGGACGATCCGGGTCCGATGGAGCCATTCGTTGGCTCATTTATACCCCAAAGGGCGGGGAAACGCATGTTCAGGCATTTTAATCCACATCGGTGGACCGGCCCTGACGATCCAAGGGTCACTCGAGCTCTGATCCTGAGGCTCGGGCTAGAGAGTATCGAGTCGGTTGAGGACTATCTTTTGCCTCGGTTCATAGATGGAAACCCATCCAAATACGTGACATTTGCGGTTTTAATTGTAGAACTAGTATGGCGACATGATATATGGTACCCATGCCGTCTACGATTGATACTTATGATTTGAAGTTGTTTTATACACTATGCACTTATAGTAGTATCAAACGATTTGTTTTAAACGTACTAAGCATGTTTGGCTATTATAAGGGAAAACCCTATCCTCCGGCTTGCGTTGCATTGTGTGATGGGAACTGGGTCTTATAATAGCTTCATTTTTCTTTATTTAGCATTGCGTTGTTTGTTTTATGCACTGGTATTCTTGGGAGGAAACCCGTTCCGTATTATACGGCGTGGTCACTTGATTTACCCAACTTTAAAATAAAGATTAATAACTGTTTTAGTTCTCACACCAGTCCCATGACTGACCTGGAGTTTATTGTTTTAACCTAAACTCTGGATGCCCCTATTTTGACACGAGCAGCTAGTAGTTTTGGTTTTGCAGATTTATATTCACAGGATCCTGGTTTACAGCTGGAACGATATCCGAAAAGCTTTGTATCCGTATATCTCTTCTAGTTGTGTATTGTATTATTTTCCGCTGCTATTTATTTAAATGTAATTTAAATCTCTGATATTTTCTGTGTAATATTTATTTATTCAAACTCTGTATATTCTTGTAATCTGATGGAATTGTTATAATATACAATGGAATGTTCTCCCGTCTGCGTTCTGTTGTGGCTTGTTCTCGACTCAATCCGCTCTTTCTCATCTCTTCGGAGACCGGGGAAGTTCGGGTCGTCTCATCGTGGTATCAGAGCTTTGGTTTACAAAGCTCAGAGAACAAGACACATTAGAACCATACGAAAGAATTCATCAGATATTGGATTAGTAATATCCAATGAGAATGACTCGTTAGAGATGGGATCAGTAGTATCCTAGAACGAGTGTGAAGAGTATATTTTTAAGATGAAAACAACTTTGTTTTGAAAATTTAAATCAATTATTCGTATTTGAATATTTATTCTATATTGATTTGGACAATTCGATATATAAAGATTTTGCATATGTGTCTTGCAAACGTGTATTCGAAGTTTTAATGTATTGGATAGTTATAGAATCATACTCTAGTTGCCCGGGGATAATTCGGGGGATGGGGCACCGTCGCTAGTATTTATTTTCGAGTAACGAAAGTGAGATTTCTATATTTCCATTAGACTGGTGTGAGAACCGAAATTAGATAGGGCTTATCGTTGTGATTTGGCATCAAAAATGTGATTTTTGACTATTTATCAAAGTTAGGAATTTGAAACGTTAATTCACTAATTGATTGATGTTTGTGTTGTTTGTTTATTTGTTTGATAATTTTGAACCATTATGCCTAATTGAATCAAATATTGAATTGTATTGAAAATTGGTCGCATTTGCTTGCATATATATGTACTTACATTGAACAGGTCATAGCAAAGAGGCTAGAGTAGAGAATAAAATTTGTTTGCCCGACAAATTGGTACATGTTTACTATATAATTTACTGTTTTGTTTGGGTGATGATGATTTTATGAGCCGATTGGCTAGCCGCTTGGCTTTTTCTTTTTCTTTTTGAGATCAGAAGGCCTTTATGGCAATTTCGGGATTTTCCCGTGGCTCCCGGTGCAGGGGAGGTTATGGCGAAATTTTTCGAAAATTTAGCGTGTTAGCCAAATTTTTGAAATTTTTGAAAATTCTCAGAAACTGAAAAGTTGGAGAATGGAAGCCAAATCGAACGTAGAGTTGATTAATCAAACCACTTTCGACTTTGTTCCTTTTCGGGGACGAAAAGTTTTAAGTGGGGGAGATTGTAACAACCCGAAAATCTGGGCCAGTTTAAAATTTTTATTTTGGCAATTTTAGTGAATTTTGATTATTTAAAATGAATTATTTTAAATAATATCGACGAGAAATTTATTTTGAATAGAATTCGACGTATATATTATATACGTCGTCGTTAGAATATAAATAATTATAAATAGAATTGAAAATGGCGCGGTAGTTCGATAATTCGATTTCAAACTTCAATTGAATGTACCGGGTGCAAAACAATCCGGATTTTAGTGAAACCAAAAATAATGGAATCTAATAGTGACTATCTTTCCAACAAATCCGAAAAATCAAAATTTCATAGCGGGAATTAAAAGATATGTCCAGTTGAAAATTCTGAATAGTCGCTATGGAATTCAGGCCCTTAAAAAATGGAAATTTTGCAAACGACCTCGGATTTCGACGAAACCACTTTTGTTGGATCCGGGATGTCAAATTATTGTTAGATTCCAAATTTCATAATTTTTTGAATCAATATGTGAGCGTGGCAAAGGAAAACGCGTTTGACCAGTTTCAGTTGATTTTAATCGACTGGAAAATGGCCATTTTTCCAACGGTTTCAGAATTCGATGAAACTAGTTTTGTTAGGACCGTATCGTCAATATGAAGCTAGAAAATATTTTTTGAAAATTTTTAGAGACTATACGTGACCCCAATAAATTGAAATACGCGTTCAAATTCAATATATAGAGTTATATTTTGATTTTAACGAAAACTGATCGAAACGATCGAATCAGCTTACGATACATATCCCATTGTGTTTGCAATGGGGGTAATTAGCTATGGACGATAGGCGGTGGGCTTAATTTCGAGTTCGAAATAAAAAGTTAACGTTATGGAATTAAATTAAATAAATATATATATATATATTTTTATATAAGCCCCCACCTTTATTCTCCCTCCCCTCAAAGTCAAACCAATCAGAAAGTAAAAAAGGAAAAAAAAAACTAAGCTACCGCCGACCCCCCCAGGCGGCGCGCCACCGCACTACCCCCCCTCCCCCTGCGCCACCGCGCGACGAAACCCCCCCTGCCTCTCCGCGACACGCGGTAAACCCCCCTTCCTCCCGCTGCAGACCGAAGACACCCCCTACCTGCTGCTGCGACCGCTTCTTCTTCTGCTTTCACCCACTCCGACACCCCCCCATCCTCGGTCGAGACTGACGCCCCCCTCCTCCTGCTGCCGACCGAAGACCCCCCCCCCCCTCTGAAAATCCGATACAATGTAAGTTTATTTTTATTTTGGTTTATTTAATTGTCTAGGTTATTTATTTATAAAGTAATTAGTTCGTTAGGGATAAAAATATGATTTTGATATTAGTAGACAATTAAAAATATGATTTTTCTATGACAGGCGTAGGAAAAATATAATTTTTACATGATAGAAAAAATAATAATATGATTTTTATCATATGTGAAATATAAAAATATAATTTTTATAAAATAGAAGTTATAAAAATATAATCTTTTATATTGTAGAAGTATAAAAATATAATTTTTATATAGGTAAGATAGTAAAAATATCACCTTTATATATGTAGTGAAATAAAAATTAAATCTTTATATTTGAAAAGGCGAAATCTTTATGTAGAGGATAGCGTGTAAAAATGAAATTTTTATCTATATAGTAGCAATGAAAAAAATGTGATTTTTATATATTGAATAACGAAGTAAAAATGTGATTTTTATATATTGAATAACGAAGTAAAAATTCGATTTTTATATATCGAATAACGAAGTAAAAATTCGATTTTTATATATTGAATAACGAAGTAAAAATTCGATTTTTATATATTGAATAACAAAGAAAAAAATTAGATTTTTATATATTGAATAGTGAAGTAAAAATTCGATTTTTATATATTGAGTAGTGAAGTAAAAATTCGATTTTTATATATGGAATAGCAAAATAAAAATTCGATTTTTATATACCGAATAACGAAGTAAAAATGTGATTTTTACATATGTAGAGAATACGGGCAGTGAAAAGTGACAATAGGCAAGAACGACGAAGATTTCTACCTAAGAAGAGTCGTGGCATTGGATTAGCTATCTGTGAGAATTTCTCACTCTTTAATTTAATTTTCTAGTTATATATATATACTAGGATGCAGATGGTGTTTAGTAGCACCCGACACCCGTCGTCCACAGACCATGGACGGCTTGTATGCTTGTTTGTTTGATTTTGATGTGTAGTTGATTGTGTGATGTGAGGTGAAACGAAATAAAATATTTTATAGTGGAAAATATTTTATAGCTAAAAATAGAATTTTTAACGCGTATATGAAATGAAATAAAAATAAACAAATCGGACGATTTGTTTATATACACACATTTGACTGATATTGATTGGGACGATAAATTTTACGCATCGCCCAACTACACAAATAAAATCTGTGTTTGATTGTTTGAAACCCCACACGGGTATTGGGATGATATTTGACGTACACTAATCCCGATTGTTTAGTTGTATGTCGATCGATTGATTGACAGACTGTTATAAGCGTTGAATATCTATATTTGATGCTTATACAGTGTAGGACGCACTTTGGATGATGGTTGATTATTCATCGTTGTTATTGTATACATGTGTTGTAGAAAATCCATATAATTAACATTATATGATAATTGATTGGGCCTCATTCCAGTTTTGAAATAGAAATATTTGAAAAAGAAATATTTGAAATAGAATATTTGAAAATCGAAATATATGAAGCCGCGTTGATAGATTGACGCCATTTTGACGTGAACGATATTTATACCGATTTTATTCAAATTGAAGTGAATATTAAAGTGAATTGAAATTCGAATTAAATTGAATTGGTTTGAAATTCGAAATAAACTGAAATGGTTTGAAATTCGAATAGAATTGAAATAGAATTGAAATCGATTTGAAATGAATTTAAAACGAATTTATATTGGAATATTCAATTTTGATTTGAAATTGAATATGTAGTTAAAACCGTTTTGAAAATGATTTTAAAACGATTTATAAAATACGTTTTAAAAGGAAATCGACGAAGTATATATTATATATATAATATAATGGCCTGAAGAGAACGCGCCGCGCCGCGGCAGTTCGCGAATTTCGACCATTGACTTCGAACGGATATTACGGGAGATCCGACCGTCGGATTCTCCTAAAACCGGAACCGTTGGGTTCGTATCGAAATGAGCTTTTTAACGACTATTAGAAATTTGAAATCTAACAGTTGGATTTGGAATTATGTCCAAATCAAATTTGAAAAAGGTCGCTGTAAGTGTAGTTCGATGGCCGTTGATGGAAATCGACTGTACGGGCCTTGATAAAATTATTAAAAATAGTAATAATTTGTGTAAAATCATAAGAAATGATTTAGAAAGAATTGGGATGAAAAACTCCATATTTGAAAAGATAAAAATAGATTTTTATCGAAATGAACTAGTTTTGAACTAGAATTATAATTCTATTTATTTTTAAATAAATAAATTGAATTTGAAATGGTTTTGAAAATAACCAGAATTTCCAATGATTACATTGGAATGGATTTGAATCGAAATTGTCTTCGGAATATTTCGATGTTGGATTTCGTGATTATACAGATGTTGTTATGGAAATTTGAATGATATATATATATATATATATCGTTATTTCCAATACGATATCTTTTGGTCGTAGAATTTGATATTGAATATAAGCCGATATATTTTCTATTCAGAGCCCTGTATTTATTATCAAATGTGATTTGGGTTTGTCGTGAATGGTGTCTTGACTAACACTGTTCTTGAACCCAGTTAAGAAAAGATTAAATCTTTTTATTTAGATTTAATGAAGTGTACCAATTAAATAATATTTAATTGGAATTGAATTGATATTGATTTTTGGGTTTATCGTGGACAGTGTTTTAAATAACACTCGTTCTTTAACCCGATAATTAATGGAATGTGACTTTGGGTTTATCGTGAACCGTGTTTTAAATGACACTGATTTTTTAACCCAGTTAACGATTAAAACCAAGTGGAGTTTTAATGAATCTTTAATTAGATTGAAATGATCGAGAATGGAGTATCACCAGTTTTGCTCCAGGCGATAGTTAAATCTTTAATTAGATTTGAACGTGAAATGGTAATTGAATTTACCGATAACACTGTAGTGTTAGATATGAAGTATTACCAGTTTTACTTCATGGGATGAATAGGTTGGGATTGGGAAATTAAAACAAATGATTACTTCGGTAAAGTTCGTTAATCCCGACTAGTTTGAATTGATATTCAAAAATAGATTAAAGAATAAATTTGAAAGATTTATCTTTGATAAAATTAATGGGAACCTTTCCCTATGAATGTGAAATTTAGAAACTAACTGTTGGTTAGCTAAGCAGAATGGTTTTCTGGATATTGATCTGATGTTGGTTTCGGCCTTCGGGGTTAATATTTGGGAAATTATTCTCTTGATTAATTTACGGTTAGTGACTGATGAATTGGAATGAGGCGTATGTTGTGTTTGTGTAACACTTATTTAAAATATACGCAAGTTATTCGGAACGACCGGGTTTATCCCATTCTGAATAACTGATACGACGATAAGTCGAAGATGAAGACGGTGGTTGAAGACCGGAAGTCTTCACATCGTTTGGGTGATCACTGATGATCTTGATTGGGTTGTACACCCAAGATGAGGGAATAAATCACTGGTCGTCCAGATGTGCTTGGAGATCGATGGATATGCGAGGAGAGTGCCTCTGGTTTCGTTCAGGCCCAGAACGAACTTGTAAATGGACTGTGTGTCTGACATTGGATTTCATTCTGTGTGACTGATATCGGTTGCATAGAGTGGTTTTCCTGTGTGGCATGCTAAGATGCAATTGATCGAGGCTTCTGTTGAAAAGCAAAGTCTTGTGGTGATGATCAAAGCACAACCTGTGTGGCACAGCTTTGTGTAACGTGAATTCGCGAGCCTCACACCCCGGTTGTGAACCAAAAACGGGAGAAGGACCTCAGGGAGGGCATGCGTTTCTTTCTAGCTAGGGTGGTGTCAGTGACCTACCAGCCCTGACATTTATATACTTTTCACCTGTGTGGTTGTTGCTGTTGCGAGGCGCCTCGGTTAGATCGGACGATCCGGGTCCGATGGAGCCATTCGTTGGCTCATTTACGCCCCAAAGGGCGGGGAAACGCATGTTCAGGCATTTTAATCCACATCGGTGGACCGGCCCTGACGATCCAAGGGTCACTCGAGCTCTGATCCTGAGGCTCGGGCTAGAGAGTCTCGAATCGGTTGAGGACTATCTTTTGCCTCGGTTCATAGATGGAAGCCCAATTTCCAAATACGTGACATTTGCGGTTTTAATTGTAGAACTAGTATGGCGACATGATATATGGTACCCATGCCGTCTATGATTGATACTTATGATTTGAAGTTGTTTTATACACTATGCACTTATAGTAGTATCAAATGATTTGTTTTAAACGTACTAAGCATGTTTGGCTATTATAAGGGAAAACCCTATCCTCCGGCTTGCGTTGCATTGTGTGATGGGACCTGGTCTTATAATAGCTTCATTTTTCTTTACTTAGCATTGCGCTGTTTGTTTTATGCACTGGTATTCTTGGGTGGGAACCCGTTCCGTGTTATACGGCGTGATCCCTTGATTTACCTAACTTTAAAATAAAGATTAATAACCGTTTTAGTTCTCACACCAGTCTCATAACTGACCTGGAGTTTATTGTTTTAACCTAAACTTTAGGTGCCCCTATTTTGACACGGGCAGCTAGTAGTTTTGGTTTTGCAGATTTATATTCACAGGATCCTGGTTTACAGCTGGAACGATATCCGGAAAGCTTTGTATCCGTATATCTCTTCTAGTTGTGTATTGTATTATTTTCCGCTGCTATGTATTTAAATGTAATTTAAATCTCTGATATTTTCTGTGCAATATTTATTTATTCAAACTCTGTATATTCTTGTAATCTGATGGAATTGTTGTAATATACAATGGAATGTTCTCCCGTCTGCGTTCTGTTGTGGCTTGTTCTCGACTCAATCCACTCTTTCTCATCTCTTCGGAGACCGGGGAAGTTCGGGTCGTCTCATCCCTTAACATGAATTGGAGTGTCAATAACAAACCTCTTTATTAATTTGAAAAAAAATTGATCTGATTTTAAATGGTATTAAGATCTAGTAATGTTTAATGAAAATTAAATTTATAAAGATCTAATAATGTTATTCATTTTGGGGCTTCTAGAATGTGTAAGGTTGGAAAGATGGAGTTGTAAGTGGTGTATTTCAATGTTTTATATATTGAGTGTGTTGTATGTCACGCTGTCAAAATTTTATTCGAGCGCATATGATATTGGGCTGAAATACCTCTAATAAAAGTATACCCGCTTTCAATATATATATATATACATACACACACATACACAGAATATTTATTTGGTAGACCTTATATTTGAACGATCTTAAAACTTGGTAATATTTGTAGAGGGGAATTTTGAAGTTTTTTAGAAGTAGCTTCAATTTTTAAGTGATATTAAGGTAGAGGGGCATTTTTGGCAGTTCAAATTAATACTGAAAATATGTGATGCATCTCTCTATGCTTAAAATTAGTGTGATGCTAAGGGCACACCGTTTTCCTCTTCCTAGTAACACGAATGAAAATAATAAGCACAATAAATTTTATGTACTTCCTAATACCATACACAATTCACATGACAATCAACCACCGTGCAAAATCATTTTGCACGGTAAACAATCGCCGACCAACACCGTTTTCCACGGTCATCAATCGCCGAGCAACTGTTGATCGATGGTTGAGCGCCACAGAAAATAGTGTTGATCGGCGATTGTTTGCCATACAAAAATAAATAAAAATAATGTATTTGGTAGCCCCTTAAAAAATTTAGCATTATGAAGAGTGCAGTATAAAATTTTGTGGTATTTTTTAGTAATGGTATTAAGAAGAAGAAAATGAGGTGCCCTTAGTAGCACACTAAAATTATGATCTAACAGTTAAACAACTTTACAAATTCAAAATATCCCTCCATGCATAAAATAAAGATCTAACAAATAAATATCATTTAAGCAAATATATATCATTTAAACAAATAAACATCATTTACAAATTCATTGCTTATTTTATCTTTATTAATAATCGTAATTATTTTTATTAATAGTTGGCTTAGAAACGAAAATTTGTGTCCGACTGTGAACTTCACAAAATACATTAATGATGTCACTGTTTTTGCTATATAATTTTAAAATATTCATCCATGCTTAAAATAAGATTTAACTATTTAATTTCTTTAAAAATTCAAAATACCCCTTAATGCTTGTTCTTAGTTTTTTACCTACTTTTTTCTTAATATTTGTACGTCTTTCAATGTATTTATAGATGAATCACCAAAAGATTGTCATAACTGTTAAAGGTGGATTTAGTTTCCCTTTCATAATTTAATGGACGAGGTGGTGTTATGCAGTGTAGATCTCTCCCCTTTCAGTTTTCAACTGTAGGTTAGCTTACTTTTTTCTCTAATTAAAATCTAAATACTTTTTCTTTCATTAGTATTTGCATTCCCATTTTAACTAAGGAGAGTTTACATTTTTTTGTTTCTTTAAAAAATTAAATCAATTTTTAGTTAAAACTTTGTTTTATGTCTTGAACGTAACTGTGTTTTCGGATTCAATCAATTTTTGTTTATGAAGCTGACTAATTATTTAGTTAAATTCACATTCCCCTCATTTTAATTCTATCATATCATGGATAGACTGATGATAATATCAAACTATTGCAGACCATTTTAAATGCTCGAGGGATTGAGGTTGACATATCCCCACTTATGATTATCTCTTCATCCAAGCTACATAACAAGGTAACACACAATCATATAATGTGCCTTTTTTTTTCTTTACACGTTTACTTATTTGCAGGCACTGCGAGAGCTTACCAAGGAATTAGAGCAATCGAGAATTGAATCAAGATTCCTCCTGCGATTAAATGAAAGAACATATTCACGAAAGGTGCTTTGAAAAAACCAACATGCCTCATCATTCTTTCAACATGCATTAATTCACACCATAAACTGATACCTGCATCATTTCTCTGCAAGGTATAGAAATATGCATACACACAGACCTGGGAAGTAGAGTTAAAACATTTGAAAACTATATTCCTCACCGTACCAACTCAACGGACAACAACATCAACATGGTAACTTGCACCATCAACTATCATATGTAACTCATCATTATTGCAACGAAATGCATGCTCTTGAATTGTTGTAGGTAACTGTCCGCATAAATGATTCTAAGGGCGATATTTATTTCCAATGAGGACTTAATTTGTTGGGGACACACAACTTCAACTACAATGTAATCTCCAAGGTATCCCTATTTCCCGTTTGGAACATAGGTTCTTTTTTATTCACTTGCTTTTTCTCTTCAACATAATACATCTTTCTCGACCATCAAAACTAACATTAACCATGCATGTATCCTATATAGATCATTGAAAATATTCCTTATTATTTTTGTTGTTGGCCTCGTGGTTTACCGTTGCTAAATTATCATTTTTTCCCTTTTTCTACATGCCCGTATATCTGTTACAGTTAGTTTGCTTGCTACTATAACCTACTATTGGAATTCAGATTTCCGTTTTTTGTTAGAACTAATAAAAAAGGCATTGAATTTGATGTACTTTTATTTTACCTTAATTCATTTTTATAATTGGTTCGTCAAACTATTACTGCAAAGCTTGACCGTGTTACACTTTACACAAATTTACTTAACAGTGTTTTGTTATTTGATTTCAATGTTAGATACAATTAATTTCATCGGAACATTATTATCCAAAATTTAACTGCATATAGTTTCAACAATATTGCAATCTGCTATCTTCGATTCAAAATTTTATATTTCTTCCCACAATATTATACATTTCTGTATGCGCTGATGTTTATATTCTGCATCACAGATTAACTACTAAGTACTAGGCTACTAATATTTTTGTATAGGTTTGGGCAGTGATGGAGCCAGGGTTCGAGACTAGAGGGGGCCAAAATACACAAGTATAAGTTTAATAGCAATGCAGTGTACCAACTCGGTACTATAGAGATCCCAAGAAGAATGAAGAACTGAAATATTAGTTACCAAATCAGGTCTGATATTTTCTTTGTGCATGAGCTCAAAAGTAATGAATGCATCCTCATGTCTTCTATTTTGAGAATAAGAAGATATCATAGTGTTAGACTAAATTGAACTTTCCTGCTGAATGGCTTTGAACAACGTACATGAAGCTTTGAAATCCTTGATACCTGAGTACATGGTTATGAGAGAAGATAAAGCAGACTCATAATTTGCAAAGCCAACTTCACACCAAATCCATGTAGTGGTTTTTTTACATCCGGGCTTCCTACAAGAATGATGCTGACAAATGTGCTATCCTTAGGCCTTAAGTTATCATAATAAAGCATATCTTTGAAGCTCTCTCAAGCTTCTAGATAATGACTGTGTGAAGCATAATCAACAATCAAAGCATTCCACGACACTAAGTCTCTTTCGAGAATTTCATCAAACGCCTTCCTCGCACAATCCAATTAACAATTATTGGCGTACATGCCAAGAAGATCGGTTTGAACTATGTTTCCGCCATGCCCACTAAAAGATGCACTTTTTTTCCAGTTTAATAGCAAAGGGGTGCAAAAGTACTATAAAAGGTAAAATGTAAAAAGTGTAGTGGGGTCTAGTGACCCCACCTGATCCCCCTAAATCCGCCGTTGGGTTTGGGCGTCGGCTCCATGAAATGATATGAAGTTCTTGAAGATACAAGCATTACAAGCTGTCGTTGTTTAAAAATTGCGTGACACAATTTCACCATAGTCCCAATTTTGATGTATTGATCTTTATGTGCTGTCATTTGAAACTTTACTGATTGTATTATGTAATTAATAAACTAGATACCAGTGGTTTGTTTAGGCATATATAATGCCACGATTTTGAAATTCTATGTGTGTTATATCAAATTTCCACTTTCCAGAATCCACTTTTGGTTTAATTTTGCATAATTTGCCACATGGATTCATTAACTAACAGTACCGAATGTACGCTAGCTGTAATGTAAAAGTTCAAATATGTATTGCATGGTTTGGTTTCGAGGATGTATTCAAAAAAAATACAACCATCTTGAGAGTCGATGCTCAACAAACAATTATTTGATGAGTGGACGTTATATATATCAATATGGATAGTCATCCATGACCATCTATATTGATATATATAATCGTTACCCCCAAATGGTTTTATTTTATTAATATAATCGATAGGTACCCTACTTCGTTCATATCTACCTATTGGTTATATGTATGTATGTGTGTGTGTATGTATATATATATATATATATATATATATATATATATATATATCAATATGGATTCTGCATCCCAGATCTAAACCCTTAGATCTACCTCGCTACCCCCAGATCTACGCGCAAAAGGCTGCCTTTATACTCTCGATGCTTCTATTCACTACCAATCGCAGCTTATCCTTCTTCGTTCCCTCAATCTAAGCCCATAGCCAAACTGGGCCACTGCATAGGGCATCAAAACGATGAGATCACAAAAATTACGAAGTCTATAATCTTCCTATTGCCGGTGGCGGATCTAGCTTAATATTTCAGCTAGGGCAAAATTTTGCCGTCCAAAATGTATAGCTACTGAAAAACTATGTAAAATTTTGCATAGCACACATCAAAACTTAATTTCTACATTCTGACAACTGAAAATAAGGTTGTAGATAAAAGAAAAGTCAACAGCATAAAGCAGTGAAAGAAAAGGTAGAAACTTTGGTATACGGTATTTTAGGAAAATGCAACTAAGTTGGGTCTAAAGTTGCTTTCAGGTATGGCCAAAACAAAAAATGAGATGGTGTCTACCATAAAAGTTTCTTGTTTTAGGACAAAATTCACATTTTTCAGGTAGGACCACTGCCCTACCTCGCGATTCGCCTCTGTCTGTTACATCATCCTAGTCACACAGAAAGCTAATAATTGTAGAGTTTGAAGAAACTGCAACAAATCTCCGATCTTGAAAGTTTCAGCCTTGCTCTATAATGAAGCATCGCGTGATTGATGCATTAATGGACTTAGATACTAGTAGGGCTCAAGAAGAGCTTTGTTCAAAGGGAGAGATAAAATCACGAATTATGTGGTGCTGTATTTCAGCACCGTTTTATGGTCCCACTGTTAGCTGTATTTCAGCTGGCTTCAATTTGAGCATCCTTCGGTACCAAACTAATTTCAGCTGGCTTCAATTTGAGCATCCTTCGGTACCAAACTAAAAAAAGCAGACCGAGACGTGGGCAAAAAGGCTGGCAAAAGGCTGCGTACTTTGGTCTCAAACCAGCTTTCGTCGCTGTCCTTTCTCCTTCCCAGATCTAAACCACCAGATCTACTCCGCTACCCCGGATCTGCGCTCAAAAGGCTGCCTTTACTCTCGATGCTTCTATTCACTACCTATCGCAGCTTATCTTCTTCGTTCCCTCAATCTAAACCCATAGCCGAACTGGGCCACTGCACAGGGCATCAAAACGATGAGGGCATCACAAAAATTACGAAGCCGCTGCCAGAAAAAGTCGCGTACCCCAAAAATGAAATTGCTGAAGCATCGCGCAAGAAGAAAAAGAATAAGGTACGCAAGGAGAAAGCAGGTAAAGGCGTAAACATTAAACCCTAAAACTCACGGGATCCTTGCGGTTGCAGATCGTTCCTTTTCGTTGGGTAAATTAATACTCATATTATTATTAATTTCACGAAGGTAAGTTTCATACAGATTAGTTCTAATTTCTAGAATATGTCATGCGTTATGGGTTAGCTTGTCTATAACTGTGCATATTTTTCACCATATAAGATAATAAAATTTGTGATTATTTGCTGAAACCTGGTTTACAATGTTTTATTAGTCCCTCAAAAGAAAATATTTATTTTGCCTGTTTATTTCCTCAAGTTTAGAGTATAGGTATTAAATTTATTCAGTTTTCATATAATAGTTGCTATAGTACACACAGGAACTGACTCTATGAAATATTTCACAATAAGTCCGTATAAAGGAATGATAACACCATTTCATTTGTTTTCTAAGTAGTGGTGATTTCCAGTGCTTAAAAATTTCAAATCTTGTATGTGAAATCTGTACATATTTTGACTTATTTATTTATAAAAAAAATTGCATTTTAGATATGTTATATTTAGGGGTGTGTTCGGGGTGCAAAAATGTCTCGTTATCATTGTGGACACGTCCGTAACGATAACTAGGCATTTGCCTCCGTTGTCCCAACGGTCAAAATTTAGCTTCTCCTTCCAATCTGGTCGTTGACTTTAAATATAAATTAATTAAATAAAAAATAAAAATAAAATGGTCTGTTTAAACCTGCAAACGCATTATCCGTTTAACTAAATGTAAATGGTCCGCTAAAATTCTCCGCTAAAATATCGTGCTTTCGCTTACCGTAAACGCATACTTATTTTGTCATGTTTGTAAGGTTAGTTCACAATAGCAGAATTTAGCCTTGAAAAATCAATCATGACTTCTAAATAAGAATTTTATTTGGTATATTGCTCAAAATTTTAGAATTGGGCATCAGCTAATAAATGGCACTGGGCACTATAAACCCCAGGACCGGCTCTGTCTAAACCCATTAGCTTAGTTATACGTACCCTACCGAAAGATGTGTCTTCTTTGGCTATGGACAACTCGTCAACGTGCTCGTATGGGTTTATGGATCCTTATCTAGTGAGTTCTTTTATGGGTTTGTGTTGTTGGTTTTGGTTGGGTTGTGGTGATTCAGTTGTGCTTCAGTGTCCGTTTTTGTTGGCAAGTGTATCATCTTGGGTTTTGAATTCATTGTCGATGATGCAAATGTTGTGGTTGTTGTAGATCTTGTATAGGTGTAGTTTGTTGCTGTGTTTTTTGGGTGATGCTCCTATTTTCTCTGGGTTTTTTTGTTAGGTTTGAGTATGTCAAGTTTTGAGTTTGGTATTTTGTTCATGTGATGTTGTGCTGTTTGTGAAGTGATTTTACTGCTAGTGAGTATGCGGAAGGGATTAAGTAATGTCATCATGTTGTGTTATGAATCTTGTGATTTTTTGCTTGGTTGTGGACGACATGTTTATTCTTTCCAAGAAGAAATCGTATGCTAGTGAATTTTGAACCTGTCAGGCTGTGTGTATGATCGTTTGTAGGTTATGGGTGTAATGCAGGAAATGTTTTCATCAAACCTTTTCATGAAACCTGTTGCTTTTATGCTTTCATGTATTTAATACTATTTATAAGTGACCAAGTCTTGCAAACAGTGCGTTGACAGAGCGTTCAGTTGCGTCATATTGGAGCACGTTCTCAACAGCTTTTGGATCTATAGCAAAAAGGGGACTAAAGCAAAACTACTTGATAGATTGACTCAAGAAACAAAATGCCTAGGGGATAGAAAAACTAATTATTCAATAGAGGTAAGCAATTTACTAGATAAATGTCATCCATGCCTATCCTCGTATAACCTCTAGCAAAATTCAGTTTTAACTTTTCTAGCATGTGATCTTGTTGTCTTATGACCTTGCGCTTTCGTGTGCTTGATTTGACCTTTATATTAGTCGTATATTATATTATCATTATGTGGCACATTTTATTTATTTACCATGTACTGTAACTTTTTTTTTTCCTGCATCCTTGGAATGTATATTATATTGATTCTTCACAGGTAACTTCATTTACTAAACCAGAAATAGTTCAAGCATATGAAAGTTACCTCGGTAAGACTCCAGTCTTTTGGGTGTAATTAATCGTGTGTATCTTTAATTTTTTCTGAATGTTTATATGGGTTTTGATTTTGGTAACTATAATTAAACGTTCTTATAATTAACATTTGAAATGTTAATTATAAGAACTGGGCCATAGCCGAACTGGGCCACTGCACAGGGCATCAAAACGATGAGGGCATCACAAAAATTACGAAGCCGCTGCCAGAAAAAGTCGCGTACCCCAAAAATGAAATTGCTGAAGCATCGCGCAAGAAGAAAAAGAATAAGGTACGCAAGGAAAAAGCAGGTAAAGGCGTAAACATTAAACCCTAAAACTCACGGGATCCTTGCGGTTGCAGATCGTTCCTTTTAGTTGGGTAAATTAATACTCATATTATTATTAATTTCACGAAGGTAAGTTTCATACAGATTAGTTCTAATTTCTAGAATATGTCATGCGTTATGGGTTAGCTTGTCTATAACTGTGCATATTTTTCACCATATAAGATAATAAAATTTGTGATTATTTGCTGAAACCTGGTTTACAATGTTTTATTAGTCCCTCAAAAGAAAATATTTATTTTGCCTGTTTATTTCCTCAAGTTTAGAGTATAGGTATTAAATTTATTCAGTTTTCATATAATAGTTGCTATAGTACACACAGGAACTGACTCTATGAAATATTTCACAATAAGTCCGTATAAAGGAATGATAACACCATTTCATTTGTTTTCTAAGTAGTGGTGATTTCCAGTGCTTAAAAATTTCAAATCTTGTATGTGAAATCTGTACATATTTTGACTTATTTATTTATAAAAAAAATTGCATTTTAGATATGTTATATTTAGGGGTGTGTTCGGGGTGCAAAAATGTCTCGTTATCATTGTGGACACGTCCGTAACGATAACTAGGCATTTGCCTCCGTTGTCCCAACGGCCAAAATTTAGCTTCTCCTTCCAATCTGGTCGTTGACTTTAAATATAAATTAATTAAATAAAAAATAAAAATAAAATGGTCTGTTTAAACCTGCAAACGCATTATCCGTTTAACTAAATGTAAATGGTCCGCTAAAATTCTCCGCTAAAATATCGTGCTTTCGCTTACCGTAAACGCATACTTATTTTGTCATGTTTGTAAGGTTAGTTCACAATAGCAGAATTTAGCCTTGAAAAATCAATCATGACTTCTAAATAAGAATTTTATTTGGTATATTGCTCAAAATTTTAGAATTGGGCATCAGCTAATAAATGGCACTGGGCACTATAAACCCCAGGACCGGCTCTGTCTAAACCCATTAGCTTAGTTATACGTACCCTACCGAAAGATGTGTCTTCTTTGGCTATGGACAACTCGTCAACGTGCTCGTATGGGTTTATGGATCCTTATCTAGTGAGTTCTTTTATGGGTTTGTGTTGTTGGTTTTGGTTGGGTTGTGGTGATTCAGTTGTGCTTCAGTGTCCGTTTTTGTTGGCAAGTGTATCATCTTGGGTTTTGAATTCATTGTCGATGATGCAAATGTTGTGGTTGTTGTAGATCTTGTATAGGTGTAGTTTGTTGCTGTGTTTTTTGGGTGATGCTCCTATTTTCTCTGGGTTTTTTTGTTAGGTTTGAGTATGTCAAGTTTTGAGTTTGGTATTTTGTTCATGTGATGTTGTGCTGTTTGTGAAGTGATTTTACTGCTAGTGAGTATGCGGAAGGGATTAAGTAATGTCATCATGTTGTGTTATGAATCTTGTGATTTTTTGCTTGGTTGTGGACGACATGTTTATTCTTTCCAAGAAGAAATCGTATGCTAGTGAATTTTGAACCTGTCAGGCTGTGTGTATGATCGTTTGTAGGTTATGGGTGTAATGCAGGAAATGTTTTCATCAAACCTTTTCATGAAACCTGTTGCTTTTATGCTTTCATGTATTTAATACTATTTATAAGTGACCAAGTCTTGCAAACAGTGCGTTGACAGAGCGTTCAGTTGCGTCATATTGGAGCACGTTCTCAACAGCTTTTGGATCTATAGCAAAAAGGGGACTAAAGCAAAACTACTTGATAGATTGACTCAAGAAACAAAATGCCTAGGGGATAGAAAAACTAATTATTCAATAGAGGTAAGCAATTTACTAGATAAATGTCATCCATGCCTATCCTCGTATAACCTCTAGCAAAATTCAGTTTTAACTTTTCTAGCATGTGATCTTGTTGTCTTATGACCTTGCGCTTTCGTGTGCTTGATTTGACCTTTATATTAGTCGTATATTATATTATCATTATGTGGCACATTTTATTTATTTACCATGTACTGTAACTTTTTTTTTTCCTGCATCCTTGGAATGTACATTATATTGATTCTTCACAGGTAACTTCATTTACTAAACCAGAAATAGTTCAAGCATATGAAAGTTACCTCGGTAAGACTCCAGTCTTTTGGGTGTAATTAATCGTGTGTATCTTTAATTTTTTCTGAATGTTTATATGGGTTTTGATTTTGGTAACTATAATTAAACGTTCTTATAATTAACATTTGAAATGTTTTACAATATAAAAACTAATTTGTGATCCATATCACAAATGGATCAATCTGCTCACACATTTAGTCAAATAATGCCTTCACTGCCAATGTTCTTATTAAACTTATGTATATACATGCATATGCGTGCACACATGAACGCATTCAATTTATACATTCATAACATATGATTCTTTGACGTGAATTGAATATTATATTTTGTTTAACCTTAGTCTTTTGTTTTCTATAGGTTTATGTTACTAAAATGAAGTTGGGAAACCCGATATAAGAATTCACTGTTCGAATAGACACTGGATCAAATATGTCATGGATAGCTTGCAGTAATTGCAGAGGGTGTCCCACCTATAGTTTAACTCCTGGCGTAAGCATCTATTTATGTCTTAATTTTCAACACACACATGTTTATATGTACGTACGTATGCGTGTGTTTCTAGATAAAAAAAATGTATACACACATATTCAACTATTGGTAGAAAATAAAGAAGGAAGCACTGTATAAACAAGCAATTTTCTATCTTATTCTGATTAGAAATATGGGTTGATTGTAATTGATACAGGTTGATATATGTAGACAAACAACTTGACATGATAGTTTTATATAAAACGCTAAACATTTAGGATTATTTAGTAATTAAAATGTCATTGAACATTAATAATATTCTAACTATGATTGTGATATTTTTATAGATTAAAATGAATTTTTATAATCCATTAAGTTCATATACGGCTTCACCGATTCGATGCTCAGACCGGAAGTGTCATGCTTTTCACACAAGAAATTGGACTTGTTCAACATCCCATTCTAGCCCTTGCATCTATCTGGTACATGATCCTCCAAATAATACTATGCAAGGATACTTTGTATTAGATAGTATGCATTATTCAGAGATGAGAAACTCTTCTGTTATCATTGGGTATAATTTTGTTCGTACTTTTTTTAAATTAAAATTTCTTATCATGCATTTTCATTTCTATTCGGTAACATGTAATTTATTTCAAATAGGTGTAGCATGTTACAAACATGTGCTTATACAGATCCGTTAATAATGTTCAATTATTTCATTGGACTGGGAAGTCATGGATCGATTCTATCGCAACTCTCATATGCAGGAATCGTTCCTAAGATGTTCACTGTTTGCCTAGATGAGTCTAAGAAGAACACAAGTTATTTATATTTTGGAGAAATCAAGCAATCTGATATTGCCTATACTCCTCTTATTCCCTCGGAGTAAGTACAATGGTTCGATGAAATTTTATGCAGCAATACGAAAATTAGTATATGTGTGTTATGCTTGTCTGCAAATCAGCCCCTAGTTTGCATTTTTCGCCCATTCCCTATTTATTTTCAGACATAAATTCCGATTTCATAGATTGGATCAGAGGACTTCCAAAGGCAAACAAACCGTCAGAAAAAAATGTTTAATTCCTCTTATCCTAGGAGTGCCAATAAGAAAGTAATCCTTTTTGGTAAATTAATTTCAGCTTTCTGCATTAAATACTAAAATTAACGTACCCAACAACTTCAATATGAAAGGCTGAAATAAAAGTCCTAAAGTACTTTTAGGAGTGTTTTCATGATATTTAATTTGTCATTAATTTACAGGTCCCATCTTTGTCTTAGCCTTCAAAGCATATATGTAAACGACACGGGTCGGAATATAGATCCCTCTTTGTTCAGAACACAGACTATGCCTGGAGTAGTTGCAGATTCTGTAACGATGTTGGCGTACCTTCCCCATGAGGCTTACCTTCAGTTCGTCAACTCAGTAAGCATTTGTACAGATTTGTATGACTGTATTGTGCTCCTATTTTTATCTAATGTAGCTTTGGTAAATTATCAAGTATGTTTTCAACCCTTACAATAATGTTAGTATTATTAGATAGTAAATTTATTTCTGTAGCTTCTCATCTGCTGTCCATACATACAGATACATATGGATGCATATATGCATGCATGCATGCATACATACCTATGGATGCATATATGCATATACATACATGTGTGTATCTGTGAGTGTTGGACATACTTGTATTTGTGTGTGTGAGCATATTTGAATTTAAGTTTTAAGCAGTGCTCTTACAGTACAAAATTACCGACCAAAACTTCCTCTTAATAAGAGATTCTAGTACCGGCATGCATGTGTGGATATCTTTCTTTCGAACAGACATGATTTTATTTTTGTCAGTGTTGGCCATTATTCTTAGGAAGACGGTGCACACACCAAATAGTCTCAGTTCAGTCTCTCTGGCCTTTAAAACAGCCAACCTCGCATACATGCTAACTCGGTAGCGCAAAATGTTAAAAACATTACTTGAGAAACAAAATGTCTAGGAGATAGAAAAACTGATTGTTCACTCTGTAAGAGGTAAGCAATTCACTACATGAATGTCATCCATGCCTATCGTCGTGTAACCCGTAGCAAAATCCAGATTTACCTTTTCTAGCATATGATCTTGTTGTTTTATGACCTTGCGCTCCCAATGTGTGAGAGTTTTGTAACAGATCAACTTTGAATTGTGTTGTAATGTAACCCACACAAAAAATGATGCAAACTGAACTTTTTCGTGTACTTGATTTGACCTTTATATTAGTCGTATATTACATTATCATTACGTGGCGCATTTTATTTATTTTAGCATGTACCGTAACATTAAATTTTTTTTTTTTTTTTTTTTTTTTTTTTTTGCTTCCTTGGAATGTACATTATATTGATTCTTAGATCATTAATACTTCACAGGTAAGTTCATTTACTAAACCGGAAATTGTTCAACCATATGAAATTTTCTCCAGTAAGACATGCTTTTGGACGGAGAGCAGGTTATATTCTCTACTTGTTTGATACATAATTTTTACTCTGTAAATGTTCATACACAGTTTTAATTTATTATCTTCAAATTTGTTTATGTTGTAGCATCGGTGATGCATTTCGTACCGTCAAATTACTTTTTGTTGGTGATGGTATCATGATTTTGTACCTCAGAAATTACCTTACGCTGCTTAATGCTGATGTAAGTTTTTTTTATTACTCTTTCGAATGATTTAGTTTCTCATTATGGTAATACCAGATATGATGTTTCAAACTGACATTACTTTGGAAATATATTGGATACTTGATCTGTTAAGTTCCAGAATTCCAGTTACGGTTGGTGTATGGCTTGGCAAAACAGTGGATTTGGTGGTAAAACGGTTCTAGGAGGTACGTGAGTTAGAACTTTGATTTGTAGAAATAAATTATTGGCCTTAAAATGTATGTGAATGTATGAGGCATTTTGATTATAAAACAAAATTAGGAAACTTTGAATAATAGACTGCAAACAATAATGTGTCGCCTAATTATAATACGGCTTGCATTCACGTATCATAATTGGTAAGCTTTAGAGAAGACTATAAAAAAGCTCCAAATCAACCTTTGCAGTGTTTTTCTTTTAAGTTGGACTTTGGCCTCTAGTTAAAGGTCACCGCGAAATACTCTGACGTGTTTCATGAGAAAACTTATGTTCATAGTAAAGGTAGGGTATCTGTAATGGATTCAGTCCTGAATATTAAGGACGTTGAATATTTAGTGCTGAATGTGGGGAAAGCCCAACAGTTAGATGTGCTTCTAATGCTGCACGCCCATTTAATTTGCGCTTGACATCTGTTTTGAATTATATCCGCTAGAACAGGCTGTAGCTAGGCATCCATTTGATGGACAGATGCTCTAACATCCACTAAGTGAGTGCTTAGGATTGAGAATCCATTAAATGGACGTCCATCTCCCACTCAGATTTCTGAATTGCAAACTCGGTTTCCTTAAAGATTAAACCGTGAATTGTTGTTGAAATTGCGCTTAAGATCGTTAGTAACCGTTACCTTTTCAAGAAAACCTTATTGATACAGAAAACCATAAGCATATTGCTACTGTTGGTAAATCATATTGATACAAGAAAATATATTGTTAAGAAAAACACTAATAGTTGGTTCATATCGAACTCGAGTGTCGACCCTGAGCATATGTATCTGTTTAATTGCAGACATCGTGCTGAAAGACAAAGTAATTTTCTAGTTAACACCCCTGCATTATTACATGCGCAGGTTCAGTTCCAGTCAAATTTTCAAGAGCTGGTTCATCTTGGACAAAGTACCTTAAACTGGCATTGTGTATCAGTTATTCTATGGTAAATTCCTATAATAAATGGTAGTTAAAAGGTTTTTAGTTGCCCACATCATCTAAACTTAAACTTAATGCTTGGTTGCATGCTGCGCTTACTTGTTGGTAAACCCATCCTTTGAAAAGTATTGTTCCTAGTTTTTAGTTGCATATAATTAAATAAAAGCATTGTTCCAGGTTTGTGCTAAATGACCTTTACAGCCAACACATTTAGAATGTTTATATATGACATGCTATTTATTTAGGAAATCATGCCACTGCCAAGTACAAAAAGCTTAGACAAGATAGCAAAATTTGTTTTTCGGCTCTATAGTTTATTGCATCATACAACCAGTAAGCTTGGGTTATCGTTAAAAGCATATGTCCTTCATACAAACACATGATAAACATAACTTCTATAGAGTGATTGCTATTAGAAGTTTATAGGATATTTATAGTCCATGTAGAACACAAGCTTTTCAATGTAGGGATAATACCACTTGCTAGGTAATTAATGTGTAGCCTATTACCCCCTGGATAAATGTCTGCACATTCTGCAAATGTAAAGATTTTTGTATATGTTACAAATAATATTTTGTGAAGTTTTTTTTTTTTTTGAAAATCGAGTGACTGCAGGAATTTTGGAAAGGAACATAAGTAACCGTGAAATATACTTAATGATGCTTTCACTATCTGACGTTTACTCCAAGGTTGGACAGCTAAGTGCTTAAAAGTTAAATTTCTTGCACATTATCTCAGTCATAATGAATTTTTAAGAGTTATTGTTAATGTTGTTACCTTGTTGGCCATATCCCAAATGATTTGTTGCCATTGCTCTCATGTTATATCCATGCAAACAATTTCATTTATTTTTTCTTCCGGGAATAATTGATTTGTTTCGGTATATTTTGTATTACACTGATATTAAAGAGAAAATCTTGGTTGTTCAATAATTGAATTCAGCCTACTATTATTGCAGTTGTTCAATAGTTGATTCTGGATATGGTTTTGCTGTTATTTCAACTTTTAAAATATTTGGATGGGCTGTGTACTTCAGTTAAGAAGAGGAAGAGATACAATGGTTACTATTGGTTCTACTCAGCTTGCAAAGCCAGATTATCTTCCGTTCATTCTTTTCAGTCAAGCAGCTGGAAATGCGAAATTTTCTATTTGTTGTAAAAGTCATTCAAATTGACACATAAAAAGGCGGAGAGACTACAAGAGCAAGCACGCCTGTGGTTGATCTCGATACCTGTATGTTGTGTGTAATTCTCAAATCTCAGCTGCATCATATGTTTTCTTTAATTCCTCAACAAGGTCATCATTCGAATTCTTGTCTCAATTGAGTTTTGTAACGAAACTGTAACAAGTTCCAATGTAAGGATGAGCGTAGCCACTTGCAGTAGCATGCAAATATACAGTTCAATGAAACATGGTCCACGAGAGACATAAAAATCAAAGTGTTAGGTACTGAAGATTTCTTTAGCATTATCAATTATATAATGCAAGCATCTCTGTGTTGATTAATAATGTAGATTACAGGGAAGTATAGTAGGGATATTCCCTGCTCATAAAAAGTTTGTCAAATAGAGCTATAAGATGTATCTGTGCCCCGTCCTTTGTCTTTCCATTTTTTGTGTGTTTACTGCCGAAAGCACTTCCATTGTTATGTAGATGAAAGTCGGTGCTCTGTCCTTTTCTTCTTCTTTGCTTTGATTTTGCTCCAAAGTCGTTTGAATAGCACAGAGCAGAAGGTTGAATCTGTGAAAACTGCACGCTGTAATTTTTTAAGTAATTTTTATTAACTATTATGATAAGTTTCTTATTACCAGAATTTGATCAGTTCGATGATAAGAAATGATAAATTTGTGTATTGCTGTAAGGCTCTAATACGGAGTTGAGAAAATGAAAGATGTGTTGTAAAGTAAATTTCATAATGTTATTTACAGAGCACTGCTCGAGTGTATGTACAAATAAAGTAGCGCACTGATAAGTAGTTGGTACATTCCCACCTTCTTGTTCTCTTACAAAATATAGATTTGCTTAGTGCTTGCATGAAGTATGGGGTTAACAGACATATATACATGTGTTATGGTTGTCACACCGTAGTATTGTTTGCTCTCTATTTTGATGTTTAGCTCTGATAGTAGAGATTATAGCCACGCTGCCTATGTTGTTGCATCTGCTACACTACGACGCTCAGCCGCGGTTTCTTTGAGCATCATGACATCGAATTATTTGTAACATATACACAATAGCTTGTAGTTGTCTTTTTTATCCGGATCTGATGCCCAATAAACATCAATAAACCCATTGATGTTGAAATTCTTGCTAGCTTTGATTAATAATAGTCCAATGTACTGTTTTGATATCATAAAATTCTTTTCACGGCTTTTCAGTGTGTAGTAGTTTCTACATAAATTGTGATGTTAAAATTCGGAGCGGATAATCATCCGATATCCGAAAATGATCCTAGATGCAAATAGGATCTGACACTATCCGCATCCGAAAACATCCGTTGACAACCTTACTAGTTCTATCTTTTCCCCCTTTTTTCTTCAACCATACAAGACCAATTCCCAATTAGCGGTTTTGGTGAATCAAACACTTTTCAGTCAAAATTGGGTATATTGAACCTTTTTAAGCGCTTTTGCGATTTTTCATTATATGGAAGCCATAAATAACATTTTTGGATTCTTATGACATGTTATGATGTATGCCTAAATCTGCCTAAATCTGGATGTTGACCGTTCTTTTAAGGTTAATCATACAGTTACGTGTAATACTAGTTATCATTCTTCTAAGGTTTACAGAGGACTTCATCAATTACATGACACTTTCTTATAGTTATTTATGTACATGCAACTAATAATATCAAGTGAGTCACAAAGTTATATCCTTTCACTTCTTTCATCTGCATTTTTGCAGTTTACCAATCACACTCAATCTATCTTTCAATTATCCTATTTTTAAAGTTAATTGGCATGCAAATTTAACTTTTATTACAAATACTATATTGTATGTATGTATATTAATTATTACAGTTACGCAATAAAAAAATATCATAAGGATTGTACTTTCATTTTTTAAAACCCATAATGCAGTTTTAATATATGGTTAGTTAGGAAAAAATGATGTTTCATCAATTGTTATGCTTATTGTTTGTGTATTTCAGAGTCAACGGAGTAAATATAACTATGTTTCGATACTAATTTGCCCTTTTTTTTTTTTGTTGATTTCACCATATAGCGCTTTCGCATACCAGTAAGTTCATTGGTATTGGAGTAATAATTCAGTACAATTTACAATGGGTTTATTTAATTATCTTATTTCCAAACTTCTCAGTCTCTGTTTGGCTTTTCTTATTATAGAACTAAATATTATATAGTTTTCTTTAATGGAATATTGTTTATTCATTGGTGTTGTGGAATTATACTTGTAGACATGCACATATTTCTAAATTTGTTGATTATTTACAATATGAGTTATTACTTTAGCTAGAAAGTTATAAAGAATTTTTTTACTGCATTTCGTATCATGCCTAGTGTCATTGCCACTATATCACATTTATAGTTATTCACAATTTTCAGTGTATAGTATATCAGATGGGAATGCCTTTCCATTGCTTCTTATTCCACTACTACAATTGGTACTTGGTCTTCTAGTGCTAAGGTTCCATCTTTTGTTGTTATGGCTAGTACTTCTTTAATGGTTGTGGTTAGCCAGCCTAGCTTTCCATGATCTGTTATAGTGGGAAATGTGTCATTGAGCATAAAAACTAGGGGTGTGCACTTAATCAATTTAACCGACTTGACTAATTTTACCAACATTAACCGAAGTGGTTTAACCGTTAAGCACGTTTAACTGATATCATTGGTTAACCGATCGATCTTAACCAACCATTTTTGGTTCAAATAAGGGTTAACGGTTGACAAAATTTGATTTATCGGTTAACTGCTAACCGACCAAAAATCAGCGTCTTTTTTCTGTATAGCATAGCTCATGTAACACCCCTTATTTTTTATGAATATTAAAATAACGAATTAAAGAATACTTAATTTTAAAAGTGGGAATTAAGTAAAATGGGTAGCGCCATTGCGTTCGTCTCGGAATTCTGGTTGGAAGAGAGTCCGATTTTGCGTAAATCTGACTCCGTATGAGGAAGTTATGAAGCTTAGAAGATTTCAGTTCAAAGCAGAATTAAATTAAATAATAATTAAAAATCAGAAAACAAATTCAAATTTTAAAAATCAGCCAATAAAAGATGAGCGGGAAAAATCCCGCCCGAGTGTGTCGACCCCCCTAGGGGGAGTCGACACCTAAGGGGGTGTCGACATAGGTGTCGACTCCCCCTATAAGGGTGTCGATAGGAGTGTCAACCCCCCTATAGGGGTGTCGAACCCCATCTTCCCAGATCTGGGTGACGAATTCTGAAGGATTAGGGCTTATGTGTCGCACTGTGGTTGGCTGGGTGACGTGTCTCTTTGGTTTGGATGGCTCTGATGACTCCTATGCTAATCTAAAGGCCATAATTTGTCTAACACATCTATAAATACATATCTAAACTTAACCCTAACCTCATAACCCTATTCTATGGTGCCTCCATGCTGTCCATCTCTAAACTAACCTAGCCTTCTTCTTCTCCAAACTAGAAATCAAATTAGAGAGCTTCAAATTGAAGAAAAGGTTTTCCGCTTCAATCTGTTGAGTCAAAGGTTTCATAGCATATTTTGATTAATGACAACATAGAAATAGAGATCATTGACGAGCTGAATTCATATTTATCAAAGTGGAAATCAATGAAGATCATAGTGAAGATCAATGGAAATCATGATATGGAGCTAAGATTATATATATGTAGGTATGGAGTCGTGTTAGATTTATGTTAAAATCTCTCCTCAAAGTATATCACACGAGTGCACAAAACAATTTAGAAATTGAAATTAGCTGGGGCTGAAATCTGTATATTTGAGAAATTGAAAAGTCACAGAAAAAGCCCAAACGGTCCAGGCTTCAACCGGGAAAGAGTGCAGAGTGATATAGACTGTGGACCGAGATCCTCCGGTCCACAGCCAGAAAACGGTCGACCGCCCAAAAGGACCTGTCGACCGGTCCTGTTGTCTTTTGTGCATAACGGCTATTTTTTCAAATTCCTGTCTACCTGTTAATTTCGACCTGTCGACCTTTCTTCTTGCTGTAATTTTTCTGAAAGGATGCTTCTTTTTGTGAAGAGATTTCTATTCAATTTCAAGAGAAATGGACACAACTCTTTATAGAAACTCTTCATGAAGGAATGCAACTATTCTACACTATAAATAGACTTGAAATCATACTTTCAAATAACCGATTCTTGCTCTGATTTCTGATCTTACTTTCTAAATACTCTTGCATTCTAAAAAGCTCCCAAATTCAAGTTACTTATTGAATCCTTGATAATATTTCTCATATTTTGATTCAACAAGCAACTAACTTCCTTCAAATCTTCGCATTCAATTCATATACTTGAGGATAAGATTATAGGAAGGTTGTACTCAATCATTGACTAATCAGTGTTGAAGAAAGAACACATTCAAGGTCAAACTCTTGTAATCGTCTTGTGGGTAAGCTTGTAGCCCGTGAAATCAAGTGGGTAAGCTTGTAGCCCGTGAAATCAAGTGGGTAAGCTTGTAGCCCGTGAAATCAAGTGGGTAAGCTTGTAGCCCGTGAATCAAGTGGGTAAGCTTGTAGCCCGTGAAATCAAGTGGGTAAACTTGTAGTCCGTAAATCAAGTAGTTGTGAACCTGTTCCTCCGGGTGAAGCGAGGGTGTTGTTTAGTGAAAAGCCGAAGAGGAGCTTCGAGACTGGACGTAGGACTGGAGGTCCGAACCAGTATAAAAATCCTGGTGTCGTTACTCTACTTTACTTTACTTCATTTATAGTTATTTGTGATATATATCTTGTTTGCGAATTTTTACCTGCATAACTATTGAATAGCTTAAGTTATCACATACATTCCGCATAGCCATATTATAGATCCTGCACAAGTCGTACACACTCCGACTTTTCAATTGGTATCAGAGCTAGGTGTTCTAGAGATCGTAACAACATCCTAGAACAAATGGCAATAAAGAAATCTAGTCAAGGCATTAGAAAATGGAAGAGCAACAAAGCAGAATCAGGAGAGCAAGGAAACAAATGTCTCATGGAAAAAGTCAGATCACAATCGGTATGTACAGATTCTTTATATAAAGATCTTTTGTTAAACCATGAGAAATTATTGAAAGAATTTAAAACTTTGAGCAAACTCAATACTGTCATTATAGCTAAGTCAAAAATTTGCGAGCAAGAAAATTCCAAATTAAAAGAATATAACAATGTTCTTTTAAAGGAAATCGATCTTTTGCAAAATAGAAATAAATCTTTAGAAGATTCTTTAAATAATTCTAGTTCTTTAATTTCGTCTCTTGAAAAAGAGAATGGAGCTTTAACTGAAAAGAATTTAGAACTATCTAAAGAATGTGAGTTTTTAAAGGTGAATAATAATATTTTGCAAAATGAAATTTCGGACTCAAAAGAAAATTTTGAAAAGTTACAATCTTCTTTAGATAATTCAGAATCTCAAATTTTAGGTCTCAAAACTGAGAATGGTACTTTAAAAAGGAAAAATTCTGAATTAAATAAGGAAATTGATGATTTAAAGAATAACAAAATTTCTTTTGAAAATGTCAATAGCGACTTTGGAAATAAATTTGATAAATGTGCAAATAAGTTCGCAAAATTTAATAAAGGTCAAAATGATTTAAATATGATTTTATCTAGATCTCGACCTTTACATGACAAAAGTGGTTTAGGATATAATAAAACTAATCTTAGAAATAGTATTAGATATGCTTTCATGTACTATAAAAATATTACTGCTAGTACTAATGCTCATCCTAAATCCAATTATTATAGAAATTCGAATACTTCTATGACTAGAGATCTGTATAATAGATCTAGAAGTATGAAAAGGAATATCAATAGAGATTACTTAAGTATTTGGGTTCCTGTAAGTTGGAAAAACAGAGAAAAATATATTGATGATTATTTTGATTCAGTAGTTAATAATGAAAATTTTATCTTTAAAGGTTCCATTAAACCCTCTTGGGTATGGTTACCTTCCATCTAACTCATGGACCCAAACAAAGCAAGTGGGTACCAAAACTATATATGTTATATATATTTTTTGCAGGTACACCACAACAAAGAGAAGGTTATTCCATATCTCCTAAAGGGAGCATATATACAGGGGGAGATAGCAATGGAGATTATAATATCAAGCTATGTTGTCATCAATCAAAAAGGGGGAGAATGTTGAGTCAAAGGTTTCATATCATATTTTGATTAATGACAACATAGAAATAGAGATCATTGACGAGCTGAATTCATATTTATCAAAGTGGAAATCAATGAAGATCATAGTGAAGATCAATGGAAATCATGATATGGAGCTAAGATTATATATATGTAGGTATGGAGTCGTGTTAGATTTATGTTAAAATCTATCCTCGAAGTATATCACACGAATGCACAAAACAATTTAGAAATTGAAATTAGCTGGGGCTGAAATCAGTATATTTGAGGAATTGAAAAGTCACAGAAAAAGCCCAAACGGTCCAGGCTTCGACCGGGAAAGAGTGCAGAGTGATATAGACTGTGGACCGAGATCCTCCGGTCCACAGCCAGAAAACGGTCGACCGCCCAAAAGGACCTGTCGACCGGTCCTGTTGTCTTTTGTGCATAACGGCTATTTTTTCAAATTCCTGTCTACCTGTTAATTTCGACCTGTCGACCTTTCTTCTTGCTGTAATTTTTCTGAAAGGATGCTTCTTTTTGTGAAGAGATTTCTATTCAATTTCAAGAGAAATGGACACAACTCTTTATAGAAACTCTTCATGAAGGAATGCAACTATTCTACACTATAAATAGACTTGAAATCATACTTTCAAATAACCGATTCTTGCTCTGATTTCTGATCTTACTTTCTAAATACTCTTGCATTCTAAAAAGCTCCCAAATTCAAGTTACTTATTGAATCCTTGATAATATTTCTCATATTTTGATTCAACAAGCAACTAACTTCCTTCAAATCTTCGCATTCAATTCATATACTTGAGGATAAGATTATAGGAAGGTTGTACTCAATCATTGACTAATCAGTGTTGAAGAAAGAACACATTCAAGGTCAAACTCTTGTAATCGTCTTGTGGGTAAACTTGTAGCCCGTGAAATCAAGTGGGTAAGCTTGTAGCCCGTGAAATCAAGTGGGTAAGCTTGTAGCCCGTGAATCAAGTGGGTAAGCTTGTAGCCCGTGAAATCAAGTGGGTAAACTTGTAGCCCGTAAATCAAGTAGTTGTGAACCTGTTCCTCCGGGTGAAGCGAGGGTGTTGTTTAGTGAAAAGCCGAAGAGGAGCTTCGGGACTGGACGTAGGACTGGAGGTCCGAACCAGTATAAAAATCCTGGTGTCGTTACTCTACTTTACTTTACTGCATTTATAGTTATTTGTGATATATATCTTGTTTGCGAATTTTTACCTGCATAACTATTGAATAGCTTAAGTTATCACATACATTCCGCATAGCCATATTATACATCCTGCACAAGTCGTACACACTCCGAACAATCAACAAAGAAAGATTAGAATCCCTACAATGTCAACTAATTCTCTTTTTCTAATCCTATCGTTGTAAGTTCAGTTATTATTCAGATTTGAACACATAATAGAAATCATGACTATAATGAATCGAATCTAGAACTATGCCTAATTGTAAGATAATCAATTCTGATTCATGCTTATTCTTTTGTCAAATCTGAAATTACCTATGCCTATGAGACTGTTGTGATTGAACCTATCATGTTGTACATCAAATTAGTAATTTCTGTATGTTCAATCCTATCGAATCCGTATACCTATGATGTATTTTCCTTAGTTTGCTCTTATTCGTTGTTAATGTACAACATGCCTATTGGAATCATGACTCTTGTGTTTGGTATACCTTTACATGCCTATTTTCCCTTATGTCAATTCTTGTGTTTCTTCTCTATCCCCGTTCCGTTTTATTTTATGAGTACTTGGAATTTGGAAACCTTGTTGAATCTTGTTGTACGTGCGATTGTAACGCGGAGAATTGGGTATAACTTATTGGAGTAATTTTGGACATAACAAGTATATTGGTCATAACTTGAATTGACTACAATTGTGGATAATTAGCATACAAAAATCTAGACTTGGACATGAATGGTATATATGTAAATTGGATAAAAGATGAACATGCCTAACCCGATGTTAGATTGAGTTGCAGTGTAAGACTGCCCGGAACCACCCGGCACATCCAGCAACCGCAACAACAGGTCTAATGTGAGAGGTTAGCGCATCAAGCCCAAAACCCGAGGTTAGAATGAGTTTGCGGTAGAAGTCTGCCCGGAACTGCCCGACACATCCAACAACCGCAAACAACAGTTCTAATGTGAGAGGTTAGTGCATTAATAAATTAATTAATGCCAATGAACAGACATGCTAAGAATGGTAAGGTTAAGTAACATATGAATAAGCGACACTTAACCAATGCAACATGTTAATTAAACAAATGGGTGGGGTTAGGTTAAATTGAGAACACTTAACCGTTATAACATGTTGATTAGGAAACCCTAGCAACGGGGACCCATTTCAGCAGTAACCCACATAGATGTATCACGGTACCCTGAACTAGGCAGGGCGGGGCACGATTACTGGGCTGATTATAAGCGGTCAAAATAGCGACAAGTGGTGCGCCAGTGTAGGTTCCGACGGTATACGGGCGTGCACGTACTCCGGAATGGAAAAATCAGGCACTGGGCATCAATAGTTATACACTGGGCATCTTGAATTGTGTCGAGTCGTCATCATAGGGATTGATACACCCCATGGTGGGACCAACATAGGTATCTACAAACAAGCGGGCCGAATGACACAAGTAATAAATACATGCGAGTAGAAGCCGACCGATAAAGGGATCATTTTATTATGAACACATGAGGCTAATTGAAACAATTGTTAGTAGGTGCAGAGAAATAGAAATGGGTGCGATAACATATTCAATTTATCTTGCATTATCTCGTCTTATGTTATCTTGTTACTATGGTATTGTCTTATATTCGGTTTATTCATGTCACGATCCTTTTTCTTGTTTACATGCTGAAAATCACTGGGCTTACCCGGCTTTATGTCTGACCCATTTTCTTTCGTCTTCTTTTCTTCTGTTTCCCCCCTCCCAGGTCCACAGGGAGGGAATATTTCAGCTTGGTTCAGACCTTTTCCAGCTTGAAGAGAGTATATGTATTGCTTGGATTCTCTTTTCTTGGGCTATGGCTGTGGTTACACTTTTATTGGGGATTTATGCTGCTTTACTACTGTTTTATGCTTCTTTATGTATTTGGAGTTTTGAATCAAAACAAAGGTTTTATTGTAATGATTTGGAAGTTGGGTTTTGAGACAATGGTTGTAATGTTTTGACTGAACCACGCTGCTTATGAAATGATTTCAGTTTTTCTGCTATTTGTATGTCTGTCTTGTAAATTATCTGTATCTTTTACCTATAATGCTTCACCAAAGTTAATGCATTCCCTTTGTGAGTGACCTTAACTGAGGTGGGGTGTTTCACTTGGTATCAGAGCTGATGGTTACCACATCAGATAAAAGTTTTTGAAAACTATTTTTCAAAAATAAGTTTTAAAGAAGCATTTTCAAGAAAAGTGTTGTTTTATTTTAAAGGCATATTCCTCAAAGCCAGGTGCACTATCTTTCTATCCTTTGTTTTGAATCTTTTTCTTTTCGTTTCAGCATGTCTGGGGATCTTAATCTTCCAGAGGGAGTGCAAGTACCCGCCTGGTTCTGTCGATATTTAGAGGCTACGGCCCCCGCCGAAGGACAAGCGGATGCTCCTCATCCCCCAGCCGCAGATTTTGCTCCTTCTCCTCCCCCAGCTGCGGATGTCGTTCCTCCTCCTCCTCCGTGTCCGAATGCTTTCTAGAAGATATGTAGGGACTTTTGAGCTATGGGCGGAAAGAACTTTAATGGGACTGAATCATTCGTGGAAGCAAGAAACTGGCTCAAGGAAACAAATGATCTGTTTGTTATCTTCAAAGTGGACGATAGGCGGAAGATACAGCTGGCTGTATGGTTACTTAAGGACAAAGCCCCTTTCTGGTGGGAAGTTACTAATGTTGAGAGACCAGTTGAGACTTGGGAGGACTTCAGAATGAGGTTTGGGATGAAGTTACTCTCGCAAGCTGAACAAAAGCCTACAAATGGAGAAGTTCTTAGCACTCAAACAAGGAAGCCTATTGGTTAAGGAATACGTCAACAAGTTCAACCAATTGGCTAGATTCGGACTGGAGTTGGTAAACACTCCACATAAAAAGGCTCTCCGTTTCGCTAAAGGGTTAAATGAGCCACTGCACGGCCTAGCTATGTCCTATATACCTATGGGCGCGACTTATGAGGGACTGGTGGACATGGCACTGTTACATGAGGAAAGCAAGGGCGAGAAGAAAGAGGTAAAGATGGAAGAACCTCTAAACAAGAAAGTGGAGGAATCGCAGAATAAGAAGACGAATTATAAGAAGGGTGGAAAGAATAACAAACCCCATGACAAGAGGAAGTGTAATTTTTGTGGCATACCTGGACATCTGATTAAGGACTGCAGAAAGAAGAAGAGGAAGATGTGTGGTTGCTTTCAGTGTGGCGAGGCAGGACATATGGCTAAGGATTACCCAAGAAGGCAAGGGCAAGGGCAGAGGACATGATCTACTTCTGGAGGGCAGATTAACGCTCTCACAGCACCTACGCAAGCAAGAGGTAGAAATATTTCTGTTGAGAGTTTAGTTTATCTTTCTGATTATCCTGTTCGTATTCTTTTTTATTATGGCGCATCACACTCTTTTATATCTACTGCTTTAGTTGAATCTCCACACCTAGATACTAGTATAGTAGAAGATCCCATGGTTGTTCCAAATCCAATTGGGGGTTCGGCTTATTTATCAATGATTTGTTTGGATTTGAAAATTTCTATACTAAGCGCTGGGTTTAGATGCAATGCTTATGTTTTGGGTTTCACGGGCTATGGGTTGATTCTAGGCATGGATTGGTTATCTAGTAATGGTGCCATCCTCGATTGTGAAAAGAGAGCGGTTAGACTTTTGACTCGCCTCGGTAATACTCTCTAAATCTCTTGTAATCCTATGAATTCTCTTATGCTTAGCTACCTAGAATCTCTAGATGCGTCTGTTGAAAATTTGCAATTTGTTAGAGTAGTCCGTGAGTATTCAGATGTCTTTGAAGAAGTGAAGGGTTTACCTCCAAAGCGAGAGATAGATTTCCGCATATACTTAGTTGATAATGCAAAACCAGTTGCTTTACCCGTTAGACACATGGCTCTAAGGGAAAGGAAGGAACTCAGCAAGCAAGTTAAAGAGTTGCTCAAAAAGGGGTTCATAAGGCGGAGTATTTCTGAATGGGGTGCTCCGGTAGTGTTCACAACCAAAACGGATGGTTCACTTCGCATATGCGTGGATTATAGGGAGCTAAACAAGCTGTCCAAGAATAATAGGTACTCACTTCCAAGAATAGACGACTTGTTCGGCCAGCTCGTAGGTGCATCAGTTTTCTCCCAACTAGATCTGGCTACCGAATTTCATCAGCTAAGAGTGGCTGAAGACAACATAGATAAGACTACGTTCAGGACTCCGGATGGTTTCTTCAAATGGTTTGTCATGCCTTTCGTTTTGACAAATGCACCCGCCTATTTCGTAGAGTTGATGAGTAGGGTGTTTAGGGAGTTCCTTAATAAATTTGTAGTAGTCTTCGTGGACGACATTTTTATTTTCTCAAAAAGTGAGGAAGAACATGCTTTGCATTTAAGGGAAGTTATGGATACTCTTCGAGCACATCGACTTAAAGAAAAATTCTCCAAATGCTATTTTTGGAGAGAAGAAGTAAGGTTTCTTGGACATGTGGTGTCCGAAGAAGGGATAGCTGTGGATCCTGCAAAGGTAGTTGTAACAGCCCGCATTTTACATATCGGAAGATCGTAAAATATTTTTATTTTATTTCCTGAGGGTTGGATCATTCTCATCTTTTGGTATGTTGCTTATGGGGATGTGAGACATGTCCATAAATTTTACTGATTTTGTTTGTGACCATTTTGCCCTTGTCAGTCTTGTACAGGGCATAACTTTTGACTCAGATCGAATCATAGGGTGAGACCTGTGCCATTGGAAAGGAATTGATGATTCTCTTTCCGTAGAGTGGTTACATGAAAGATTTGGTTCAGCGGTTTGGGAGAAATCGCTATTTTAAGGTTTTTCAGTTGGTTGTTCAGGTTTTGGAAGGCTAATGGGCTGATTTGGAGAAGGCCCATTAAGGGGTTGGTGGAGGCTATAAATAGAGGGTAAGGGATATGGGGAAAGGTTGGATTTTCCATTCTCTTATGGGGAGGCTTTGATCTCCTTCTTCCTCTAACACCTTTCCACCATTAAAATTCTAAATCCAAGGAGGGAAATCGAAGATCTATACCATTCAAGGCTAGATCAACATCATTTCAAGGGCGAATTCATCGGATTGAAGGGTTTGATTCGAAGTGTTCACCGTCCGGATTGCTTTTTCATCGCTTTTGCTTTGTTTTGGATAATCGGTGAGTGATTTACATCTCTCATTCGGATTCATGAAAGTATGTGAGTTATAGGATGTTAATTTCATCATTTCCATGTTATTTTCTTTAGATCTACACCATGCTAAGTCCATTTTACATATGAATCACCTTAGGATCTGATCTAGATAATTTTAAATGGTTAATTTCATGATTTCTCTCAAGTTTATGCAAATTAGATCCGTTTTTATGTTCATATGTTCACTTATCATGTTTTGGGAAATTTATGTGTTTTGATGGAAATTGTTAGATTGATGATATTGTTGGTTGCATAACATGTTTGTGGTTGCGTTTGGATGAATCGGATAAGCCGGTTTCGTCGGATTCGTCGTTTGGCGAAGTTTTGGTCGAAATCGAAGTCGAAATGGAGCTGTGCAGGAATCAGGTCGGTCTAGAGGGGTCGGTCCTAGACTGGTTGGTCAAATCGTGGCTTGGGAAGCAAGACAGGGATTGGGTCGGCTAAGAGGGAGCAGGCTAGTCGGATCGGTCGCAAGGAAGTGGTCGGTCGGTCTATACTGGTCAGGTCGAGCAAATCTGGAGTTCTGATTTGGAGCAGGCGGGTCGGTCATGTTCCAGGAAGGGGGTGATCAGGTTGGATCGCTCTAAGGTGGTCGGTCGGTCTCAGGTGATAAAGGTTGGTCGGTCTTGGAGCTGGTCGATCTGATCGGTCCAGAAGGTTGAGAAGGGAGTCTGGTCGTTCAGAAGGATTCTGGTCGGTCCAGAAGGAGCTAAGGGAGGTCGGGTCAGTTCTGGAGGGGTCTGATCGGTCCAGAAGGACAAGAAGGGGTCTGGTCGGTCCAGAATGGGTCTGGTCGGCATTTCTAGTGGAAATTTCTGATCGGACACTTCAAGTGATGTTGTAACTTCGAAGTGGTTCAAGTGGGAAGGTTCGAAGTGTTGAATGTGTTCGTTGATCAAGGTGGAACAACGAATGAGGTGACAACTCAAAGGTCGTGAGTTGATGGATGATGGTGGCTCGAGAAGGTTGCTTGAGCTATGGAATATCGTCAAGGTTGGACGACTAGAGATGCGAAGGCTGAGAGGTCATCATTGTCGTAAGTTCTAGCAGGCTCAAAGCAGGGGTACGATGGGGGCACCCAAAAGACTAGAAGGTTGCTGGTCGAGTACCCTGGGTCTTGGGGAAAGGCCTAGAGTCAAGGTTGGACATTGTCAAGGTTGGACATATGGAGTTCATGCTAGAACTGGGGTTACCATTAGCCCTTGACATATGGCAAGATTAGCCGTCATACGATAATGATGGTTTCGAAGCAGGATTGGCGGTGATAGCCAGAGTCTGTCAAGTATGCTGGATGTTTTGCTTGTGCCATCTCACGTGGGTTATCCAACATCGAAGTAGATGTTCCTTGAGTGCTTGTCTGATATTGGTTTCGGCCTCTTGGGCTTGTATTCGAGAGATGTTGAATTCGACTAGGAAGATTTGCGTGAGATATATAATCTTGATCCCATGATTGCTATTGTTGATTGTTTCTATTTGCTATGAACAAATGGTTGTTCTGGTTTCTATGGATTAATGGTTGAAATGCTTGGTGTAAAGGCTATCACTGTCCGATGTGGGGAAGATAAGGTTGAGTTCTTCTCTGGTGATGTGGGTAGATAAGTTGTTCATTTACCCATTCTCATAAACTTTCTTGTTGATGTTTGTTAGCTGTTTTATCGCTCACTAAGACTATTGTCTGACTCAAGGTTTTATGTCTCCTCTTATTACCTTGGGCTGTTCATCCGGTTGTGGATGGGCAGGCTGAGTAGCAGGTTACAGGTAATGGAGCTTAGTGAGACGAGGAAGCTGAGCGAAGACGAGTAGGAGGCTGGCGTACCAGTTTTATTACTATCTAGTATTTCTGTTTCCGCTGTTTGAGTTGCTTGAGAGTTATAATGAGGCCTTATGTACAAACTTTGATATCAGTTGGATAATCTTTCTGGATGTTGAGAAAGTTTCAAAAGTTTGTTATATGATACCTCATTGCTATTACCTGTTGTATATGTTCTATTATATTTTATCCTTGCGCTGTGAGCTCTACGACAGGTTACGATGTGTTTACCTACTCTGATGATCGTCCATAGCAGCCTGGCACACCTTTCAGAGCATTTTCCCCTTGTTTAGTGCGGGGGTTATGGGCGGTCGTCACATTTGGTATCAGAGCTCTGGTCAACGATTTTGGCCAAAGTTCAAAGACGTAATTACGTAGGAGGAACATATTTGTAGATTTCAGTTGGATGTTTACTATATGTATATTAACATATATAGTAGTAGCGGTTGTATCTCTTTAGCAGTTTTTCTTGGAAGTGGCTAATTATTCTACATTGCAGATTTAGAATGAGTAGACGACCATCAAGACACGCTGCTAGGGGAGCTAATACTGGAGAGGGAAATGGTGATGAACCAGATTACCCGGCCATATTTGAATCCATGGCAGAAGAAATTATGCGAAGGGTACCCGCTCCAGTGGCGGCTACGGTAGATGTAGGTGTGCGAGTTCCTAGAGTAGATTTTGCAAAGATGTGCAAGGACTTTATATCTCTAGGAGGAAAACCATTCAAGGGAACTGAACCAGCTGAACAGGTTCAGAGGTGGATGGATTCATGTGTTCGAATCTTTGGAGACTTGGGTATTGAAGATGCAATGAAGAGAAAGCTTGCATCAAGGCAGCTTCAGAGCAGAGCCATGGAATGGTGAAATTCTGTTATACTCGAGACTCCGGAAGAGGAGATTTCATGGGAGAAATTCCAAGCTAAGTTTGAAGCAAAGTTTATCTCCACTGTTCAGAAGTCTGTTCTCTTCAAGAAGTTCGTAGAGTTGAAGCAGAATGGCAGATCAGTTCTTGACTACATTTCTGATTTTGAGGCTTTGTCCAGATATGCTCGTTCATACATTGATACGCCCTATCAGAAGAACGAGAAGTTTGTCTTGGGTTTGGATGCTCATATTGGAAAACCGCTTGTGGACCATCTTGATGATTCATTTGAAAAGATTGTGGAAAAAGCTATTCGCCATGAGAGCTTGTTTCCCAAGAAAGCAAATGTTGTCGCTGCAACCAAGGAAGCTCAGAAACCACAGCAAGGTGGTAATAATAAAAAGAGGAAGCAGCAACAACAGAAAGGAAAGGATGGCCAAAAGAAACCCAAGAGTGAGGTGGTTTTCTTTAACTGCCAACAGAAGGGTTATTATTCAAATGAGTGCAAAAATCCCAAAGCTGAGAAGAAGTGCTTCAAGTGTGGAAAACCTGGGCATGAGAAGAAAGATTGTCCAGAATCAGCTAAGGGCAAACAGATTGTGAAGGCATATGCTTTGGAAGTCGTGCCATCTTCTTCAAGAGCTCCTACTGCAGAGGAGAAGGGAAAGGGTGTCGTGGTGCAAGGTACTTTTTTCGTTAACGGTGTTTAAGTTTGAGTTTTGTTTGATACTGGAGCATCACATTCATTCATCTGCAATGAGCTTGTATGTCGCTTGGGTTTGGAACCCGAGATTTGTGATAGACCTTTGATCGTGACTAATCCAGTTGGGGGTTCGTCCAGTTTGTGCATGATTTGCCGTGGTCTAGTGTTATCAAGTCGTGGTTGCTCTTTTATGTGTGATTGCTTTGTTCTTAACTTCGCTGGGTATGGGATCATCTTGGGCATGGATTGGCTCAAGAGATATGCGGCAACGGTGAATTGCGAGAAGCTAAAGGTGAGGGTCGGGGATGTGGAAGGGCGAAAGGTGTTGATTAGATGTAAGCGCGAAGACGGGGTCTTCGTGAGTTATCTATATTCGCTTGGGATTCCACAGGAAGACCTGTCATCAGTGCTGATCGCTAATGAGTATGTAGATCTCTTTGACGAGGTCAAAGGGTTGCCGCCGCATCGTGAGATCGAGTTTAGGATCGATTTGGTCGAAGGTGCTAGACCAATTGTTATGCCCCTTAGGCGGATGGCGCCTAGGGAACAGCGAGAGTTAGAGGTGCAAGTTCGTGACCTTTTGGGAAAAGGATTCATTCGGAGGAGTGTTTCCGAGTGGGGTGCACCAGTCGTGTTTGCGACTAAGGCAGATGGCTCGTTAAGATTGTGTGTGGACTATCGTGAGCTGAACAAGGTGACTAAGAAGAACAAGTATCCATTGCCAAGGATTGATGACTTGTTCGATCAGCTTCACGAAGCCAAAGTGTTTTCTCAGATGGATTTGGTAACGGGATTTCACCAGTTGAGAGTGGCTAAGGATAGTGTGCCAAAGACTGCTTTTAGGACACCGTCCGGGTTTTTCGAGTGGTTGGTGATGCCATTCGGGTTGACTAACGCACCAGCGTATTTTGTGGATCTTATGAATAGAGTGTTCAGAGATCAGTTGAGTAAGTTCGTGCTTGTGTTCGTGGATGATATACTGGTTTACTCCAGAAATATGGAAGAACATAAGACGCACTTGAGAGTTGTGTTAGAGATCTTGCGAAAGCATCACCTTAAGGCCAAGTTCTCAAAGTGTCACTTCTGGAAGGATGAAGTGAGGTTCTTAGGTCATGTTGTTTATGGAAATGGTATAGCGGTTGACCCCGCTAAAGTTGCAGCAATCCAGGACTGGGATAGACCTAAGAATGCGACGGATGTTCGGAGTTTCCTTGGGTTGGCTGGTTATTACCGAAGGTTTATCAAGGATTTCTCCAAGATAGATGCACCATTAACAGGATTGACGAAGAAGAATCAAGTGTTCGCATGGAATGCGAAGTGTGAACAAGCGTTCAGAATCTTGAAGGAAAGATTGACGAGTGCACCTGTGTTGACCATTCCAAGTGGGAATGAAGAGATGGTGGTGTATACTGATGCATGTGGTACTGGACTTGGAGCAGTGCTAATGCAGAAGGATAAGGTAGCGGCTTACGCAAGTCGATAGCTAAAGCCGCATGAGAGAAAATATCCAACTCATGATTTGGAGTTGGCAGCGATTGTGTTTGCTCCGAAGATGGGGAGACATTACCTGTTGGGGGTACGATTCGAGTTGTTTACGGATCACAAGTCGTTGAAGTATCTTTTCTCCCAAAAGGATTTGAATCTTCGGCAGCAACGATGGTTAGAGTTTCTCGCATCGTATGATTTCGAGATAGCCTATACTCCTGGCAAAGGCAATGCAGTTGCAGATGCATTGAGTCGAAGACACGCAAGTTTGGGAGCAATGTTTTCGGAATGGAAGAGCCTCGAGTACTTGGAAAGGTTCGATTTCAGGCCAAGGTGTGAGTTGGAACCTGAGATATTGGCAAGCTTGTCGATAAGGCCTACTCTTATCGAAAGGATTGGCGAGGGCCAAAAGAAAGATGCGAAGCTTGTCGAGTTCATTCAGAAACAGGAACCAGAGGATAAAGAGTTCGAGGTCGATCGAGAAGGTTGGCTTCGAAAGCAAGGATGATTAGTTGTTCCTGATATCGACGGATTGAGGGATGAGGTTCTGAGAGAATGTCATCACTCGAAGCTAACGGTTCATCCCGGTGGTAATAAAATGTATCAGGACATGAAGCGAGCCTACTACTGGGAAGGGATGAAAAGAGATATTTGAAAGTTCATTTCCAAGTGTATGAACTGTCAGTTGGTGAAAGATGAACAGAAAAAGCCGAGTGGTTTGCTTCAGCCATTAGAAGTTCCTACATGGAAGTGGGAGCAAATATCGATGGACTACCTAGAACCAGGGCAGGGAATGAAGGGATTTGGGTCATTGTGGATCGTTTAACCAAAAGTGCAAGGTTCATTCCTATCAAGACGACTAGGACAACATCAAAATTGGCTGAGCTTTATGTGAAATGGATAGTTCGATTCCATGGTGTCCCAAAGAGTATAGTGAGTGACCGGGATCCATTGTTCACGAGTGGATTTTGGAAAAGTTTGCAAGAAGCTTTGGGAACCGAATTGTGTTTAAGTACGACATATCATCCACAAACTGATGGTCAGACCGAGAGAGTCAACCGAGTTTTAGAAGACCTCCTGAGGGCTTGTGTGTTAGACTTCGGAGGATCATGGGAGGACCATCTACATCTAGTTGAGTTTACATATAATAATAGCTACCAGTCGAGTATTGGGATGGCACCATACGAGGCGTTGTATGGAAGGCCGTGCAATTCTCCAGCTTGTTGGTTAGAAACTGGAGATAATTTGGTACTTGGGCCTGAAATGATTAGAGAAACCTCAGATTGTATCGAGATTGTTCGACAACGAATGAAGGTGGCCCAAGATCGTTAGAAAAGTTACGCCGATAAGCGTCGTAAGGATTTGGAATTCGACATAGAAGATATGGTTTTCGTGAAGATTTCACCGTTGAAGCATGTGGTTCGATTCGGAAGTAAAGGGAAGTTGGCTCCTAGGTTTGTTGGACCGTTTCCGATAGTCGAGCGAATAGGAAAGCTCACATATAGGTTGGAGTTACCCGAGAAGATGTCGAGTGTGCATAATGTTTTCCATGTGTCGTTTTTACGGAAGTTTGTGCACGACTCGAATGTGGTGGTATCTCCAGAACAGTATGAAACCGCAGTTGCGAAACCTCATAGGCCACTTTGTGTTGTGGGGAATGACACGAAACAGCTTAGGAGGAAGACGGTTAAGCTAATCAAGGTACAATGGAGTGAAGATGGCAACGATTGTACATGGGAGACGGAAGAGAGCATGAGGGCGACTCATCCAGAACTTTTCATCGGTAGAACCCGTTGATTGTATCGTCGTTATATCGTTGTATCTTGTTGTTGTTTGATAGAATTCCGCGTGCTAGGATAAGGCTATGGATGCATGGCTTGATGGTTGCTAGTTTGGATGATAGGATTGGCTTCTCATGGATGATAGGCATGCAGAATTGTTGTGGTTGCTTGGAATTTCGGGGGCGAAATTCTTAAGGGGGGAGAATGTAACAGCCCGCATTTTACGTATCGGAAGATTGTAAAATATTTTTATTTTATTCCCTGAGGGTTGGATCATTCTCATCTTTTGGTATGTTGCTTATGGGGATGTGAGACATGTCCATAAATTTTACCTATTTTGTTTGTGACCATTTTGCCCTTGTCAGTCTTGTACAGGGCATAACTTTTGACTCAGGTCGAACCAGAGGGTGAGACCTGTGCCATTGGAAAGGAATTGATGATTCTCTTTCCGTAGAGTGGTTACATGAAAGATTTGGTTCAGCGGTTTGGGAGAAATCGCTGTTTTAAGGTTTTTCAGTTGGCTGTTCGGGTTTTGGAAGGCTAATGGGCTGATTTGGAGAAGGCCCATTAAGGGGTTGGTGGAGGCTATAAATAGAGGGTAAGGGATATGGGGAAAGGTTGGATTTTCCATTCTCTTATGGGGAGGCTTTGATCTCCTTCTTCCTCTAACACCTTTCCACCATTAAAATTCCAAATCCAAGGAGGGAAATCGAAGATCTATACCATTCAAGGCTAGATCAACATTGTTTCAAGGGCGAATTCACCAGATTGAAGGGTTTGATTCGAAGTGTTCGCTGTCCGGATTGCTTTTTCATCGCTTTTGCTTTGTTTTGGATAATCGGTGAGTGATTTACATCTCTCATTCGGATTCATGAAAGTATGTGAGTTATAGGATGTTAATTTCATCATTTCCATGTTATTTTCTTTAGATCTACACCATGCTAAGTTCATTTTACGTATGAATCACCTTAGGATCTGATCTAGATAATTTTAAATGGTTAATTTCATGATTTCTCTCAAGTTTATGCAAATTAGATCTGTTTTTATGTTCATATGTTCACTTATCATGTTTTGGGAAATTTATGTGTTTTGATGGAAATTGTTAGATTGATGATATTGTTGGTTGCATAACATGTTTGTGGTTGCGTTTGGATGAACCGGATAAGCCGGTTTCGTCGGATTCGTCGTTTGGCGAAGTTTTGGTCGAAATCGAAGTCGAAATGGAGCTGTGCAGGAATCGGGTCGGTCTAGTGGGGTCGGTCCTAGACTGGTCGGTCAAATCGTGGCTTGGGAAGCAAGACAGGGATTGGGTCGGCTAAGAGGGAGAAGGCTAGTCGGATCGGTCGCAAGGAAGTGGTCGGTCGGTCTATACTGGTCAGGTCGAGCAAATCTGGAGTTCTGATTTGGAGCACGCGGGTCGGTCATGTTCCAGGAAAGGGGTGATCAGGTTGGATCGCTCTAAGGTGGTCGGTCGGTCTCAGGTGATAAAGGCTGGTCGGTCTTGGAGCTGGTCGGTCTGATCGGTCCAGAAGGTTGAGAAGGGAGTCTGGTCGGTTCAGAAGGATTCTGGTCGGTCCAGAAGGAGCTGAGGGAGGTCGGGTCGGTTCAGGAGGGGTCTGATCGGTCCAGAAGGACCAGAAGGGGTCTGGTCGGCATTTCTAGTGGAAATTTCTGATCGGACACTTCAAGTGATGTTGTAACTTCGAAGTGGTTCAAGTGGGAAGGTTCGAAGTGTTGAATGTGTTCGTTGATCAAGGTGGAACAACGAATGAGGTGACAACTCAAAGGTCGTGAGTTGATGGATAATGGTGGCTCGAGAAGGTTGCTTGAGCTATGGAATATCGTCAAGGTTGGACGACTTGAGATGCGAAGGCTGAGAGGTCAACATTGTCGTAAGTTCTAGCAGGCTCAAAGCAGGGGTACGATGGGGGCACCCAAAAGACTAGAAGGTTGCTGGTCGAGTACCCTGGGTCTTGGGGAAAGGCCTAGTGTCAAGGTTGGACATTGTCAAGGTTGGACATATGGAGTTCATGCTAGAACTGGGGTTACCATTAGCCCTTGACATATGGCAAGGTTGGCCGTCATACGATAATGATGGTTTCGAAGCAGGATTGGCGGTGATAGCCAGAGTCTGTCATGTATGCTGGATGTTTTTCTTGTGCCATCTCACGTGGGTTATCCAACATCGAAGTAGATGTTCCTTGAGTGCTTGTCTGATATTGGTTTCGGCCTCTGGGGCTTGTATTCGAGGGATGTTGAATTCGACTAGAATGATTTGCGTGAGATATATAACCTTGATCCCATGATTGCTATTGTTGATTGTTTCTGTTTGCTATGAACAAATGGTTGTTCTGGTTTCTATGGATTAGTGGTTGAAATGCTTGGTGTAAAGGCTATCACTGTCCGATGTGGGGAAGATAAGGTTGAGTTCTTCTCTGGTGATGTAGGTAGATAAGTTGTTCATTTACCCATTCTCATATACTTTCTTGTTGATGTTTGTTAGCTGTTTTATCGCTCACTAAGACTATTGTCTGACTCAAGGTTTTATGTCTCCTCTTATTACCTTGGGCTGTTCATCCGGTTGTGGATGGGCAGACTGAGTAGCAGGTTACAGGTAATGGAGCTTAGTGAGACGAGGAAGCTGAGCGAAGACGAGTAGGAGGCTGGCGTACCAGTTTTATTACTATCTAGTATTTCTGTTTCCGCTGTTTGAGTTGCTTGAGAGTTATAGTGAGGCCTTATGTACAAACTTTGATATCAGTTGGATAATCTTTATGGATGTTGAGAAAGTTTCAAAATTTTGTTATATGATACCTCATTGCTATTACCTGTTGTATGTGTTCTATTATATTTTATCCTTGCGTTGTGAGCTCTACGACAGGTTACGATGTGTTTACCTACTCTGATGATCGTCCATAGCAGCCTGGCACACCTTTCAGAGCATTTTCCACTTGTTTAGTGCGGGGGTTATGGGCGGTCGTCACATTTGGTATCAGAGCTCTGGTTAACGATTTTGGCCAAAGTTCAAAGACGTAATTACGTAGGAGGGACGTATTTGTAGATTTCAGTTGGATGTTTACTATATGTATATTAACATATATAGTAGTAGCGGTTGTATCTCTTTAGCAGTTTTTCTTGGAAGTGGCTAATTATTCTACATTGCAGATTTAGAATGAGTAGACGACCATCAAGACACGCTGCTAGGAGAGCTAATATTGGAGAGGGAAATGGTGATGAACCAGATTACCCGGCCATATTTGAAGCCATGGCAGAAGCAATTATGCGAAGGGTACCCGCTCCAGTGGCGGCTACGGTAGATGTAGGTGTGCGAGTTCCTAGAGTAGATTTTGCAAAGATGTGCAAGGACTTTATATCTCTAGGAGGGAAACCATTCAAGGGAACTGAACCAGCTGAAGAGGTTCAGAGGTGGATGGATTCATGTGTTCGAATCTTTGGAGACTTGGGTATTGAACATGCAATGAAGAGAAAGCTTGCATCAAGGCAGCTTCAGAGCAGAGCCATGGAATGGTGGAATTCTGTTATACTCGAGACTCCAGAAGAGGAGATTTCATGGGAGCAATTCCAAGCTAAGTTTGAAGCAAAGTTTATCTCCACTGTTCAGAAGTCCGTTCTCTTCAAGAAGTTCGTAGAGTTGAAACAGAATGGCAGATCAGTTCTTGACTACATTTCTGATTTTGAGGCTTTGTCCAGATATGCTCGTTCATACATTTATACGCCCTATCAGAAGAACGAGAAGTTTGTCTTGGGTTTGGATGCTCATATTGGAAAACCTCTTGTGGACCATCTTGATGATTCATTTGAAAAGATTGTGGAAAAAGCAATTCGCTATGAGAGCTTGTTTCCCAAGGAAGCAAATGTTGTCGCTGCAACCAAGGAAGTTCAGAAACCACATCAGGGTGGTAATAATAAAAAGAGGAAGCAGCAACAACAGAAAGGAAAGGATGGCCAAAAGAAACCCAAGAGTGAGGTGGTTTGCTTTAACTGCCAACAGAAGGGTCATTATTCAAATGAGTGCAAGAATCCCAAAGCAGAGAAGAAGTGCTTAAAGTGTGGAAAACCCGGGCATGAGAAGAAAAATTGTCCAGAATCAGCTAAGGGCAAACAGATTGTGAAGGCATATGCTTTGGAAGCCGTGCCATCTTCTTCAAGAGATCCTACTGCAGAGGAGAAGGGAAAGGGTGTCGTGGTGCAAGGTACTTTTTCCGTTAACGGTGTTTCAGTTCGAGTTTTGTTTGATACTGGAGCATCACATTCATTCATCTGCAATGAGCTTGTATGTCGCTTGGGTTTGGAACCCGAGATTTGTGATAGACCTTTAATCGTGACTAATCCAGTTGGGGGTTCGTCCAGTTTGTGCATGATTTGCCGTGGTCTAGTGTTATCGAGTCATGGTTGCTCTTTTATGTGTGATTTCTTTGTTCTTAACTTCGCTGGGTATGGGATCATCTTGGGCATGGATTGGCTCAAGAGATATGCGGCAATGGTGAATTGCGAGAAGCTAGAGGTGAGGGTCGGGGATGTGGAAGGGCGAAAGGTGTTGATTAGATGTAAGCGCGAAGACGGGGTCTTCGTGAGTTATCTATATTCGCTTGGGATTCCACAGGAAGACCTGTCATCAGTGCTGATCGCTAATGAGTATGTAGATCTCTTTGACGAGGTCAAAGGGTTGCCGCCGCATCATGAGATCGAGTTTAGGATCGATTTGGTCGAAGGTGCTAGACCAATTGTTATGCCCCTTAGGCGGATGGCGCCTAGGGAACAGCGAGAGTTAGAGGTGCAAGTTCGTGACCTTTTGGGAAAAGGATTCATTCGGAGGAGTGTTCCCGAGTGGGGTGCACCAATCGTGTTTGCAACTAAGACAGATGGCTCGTTAAGATTGTGTGTGGACTATCATGAGCTGAACAAGGTGACTAAGAAGAACAAGTATCCATTGCCAAGGATTAATGACTTGTTCGATCAGCTTCACGAAGCCAAAGTGTTTTCTCAGATGGATTTGGTAACGGGATTTCACCAGTTGAGAGTGGCTAAGGATAGTGTGCCAAAGACTGCTTTTAGGACACCGTCCGGGTTTTTCGAGTGGTTGGTGATGCCATTCGGGTTGACTAACGCACCAGCGTATTTTGTGGATCTTATGAATAGAGTGTTCAGAGATCAGTTGAGTAAGTTCGTGCTTGTGTTCGTGGATGATATACTGGTTTACTCCAGAAATATGGAAGAACATAAGACGCACTTGAGAGTTGTGTTAGAGATCTTGCGAAAGCATCACCTTAAGGCCAAGTTCTCAAAGTGTCACTTCTGGAAGGATGAAGTGAGGTTCTTAGGTCATGTTGTTTATGGAAATGGTATAGCGGTTGACCCCGCTAAAGTTGCAGCAATCCAGGACTGGGATAGACCTAAGAATGCGACGGATGTTCGTAGTTTCCTTGGGTTGGCTGGTTATTACCGAAGGTTTATCAAGGATTTCTCCAAGATAGCTGCACCATTAACAGGATTGACGAAGAAGAATCAAGTGTTCGCATGGAATGCGAAGTGTGAACAAGCGTTCAGAATCTTGAAGGAAAGATTGACGAGTGCACCTGTGTTGACCATTCCAAGTGGGAATGAAGAGATGGTGGTGTATACTGATGCATGTGGTACTGGACTTGGAGCAGTGCTAATGCAGAAGGATAAGGTAGCGGCTTACGCAAGTCGACAGCTAAAGCCGCATGAGAGAAAATATCCAACTCATGATTTGGAGTTGGCAGCGATTGTGTTTGCTCCGAAGATGGGGAGACATTACCTGTTGGGGGTACGATTCGAGTTGTTTACGGATCACAAGTCGTTGAAGTATCTTTTCTCCCAAAAGGATTTGAATCTTCGGCAGCAACGATGGTTAGAGTTTCTCGCATCGTATGATTTCGAGATAGCCTATACTCCTGGCAAAGGCAATGCAGTTGCAGATGCATTGAGTCGAAGACACGCAAGTTTGGGAGCGATGTTTTCGGAATGGAAGAGCCTCGAGTACTTGGAAAGGTTCGATTTCAGGCCAAGGTGTGAGTTGGAACCTGAGATATTGGCAAGGTTGTCGATAAGGCCTACTCTTATCGAAAGGATTGGCGAGGGCCAAAAGAAAGATGCGAAGCTTGTCGAGTTCATTCAGAAACAGGAACCAGAGGATAAAGAGTTCGAGGTCGATCGAGAAGGTTGGCTTCGAAAGCAAGGATGATTAGTTGTTCCTGATATCGACGGATTGAGGGATGAGGTTCTGAGAGAATGTCATCACTCGAAGCTAACGATTCATCCCGGTGGTAATAAAATGTATCAGGACATGAAGCGATCCTACTACTGGGAAGGGATGAAAAGAGATATTGGAAAGTTCATTTCCAAGTGTATGAACTGTCAGTTGGTGAAAGCTGAACAGAAAAAGCCGAGTGGTTTGCTTCAGCCATTAGAAGTTCCTACATGGAAGTGGGAGCAAATATCGATGGATTTTATCGATGGACTACCTAGAACCAGGGCAGGGAATGAAGGGATTTGGGTCATTGTGGATCGTTTGACCAAAAGTGCAAGGTTCATTTCTATCAAGACGACTAGGACAACGTCAAAATTGGCTGAGCTTTATGTGAAATGGATAGTTCGATTCCATGGTGTCCCAAAGAGTATAGTGAGTGACCGGGATCCATTGTTCACGAGTGGATTTTGGAAAAGTTTGCAAGAAGCTTTGGGAACCGAATTGTGTTTAAGTACGACATATCATCCCCAAACTGATGGTCAGACCGAGAGAGTCAACCGAGTTTTAGAAGACCTCCTGAGGGATTGTGTGTTAGACTTCGGAGGATCATGGGAGGACCATCTACATCTAGTTGAGTTTACATATAATAATAGCTACCAGTCGAGTATTGGGATGGCACCATACGAGGCGTTGTATGGAAGGCCGTGCAATTCTCCAGCTTGTTGGTTAGAAACTGGAGATAAGTTGGTACTTGGGCCTGAAATGATTAGAGAAACCTCGGATTGTATCGAGATTGTTCGATAACGAATGAAGGCGGCCCAAGATCGTCAGAAAAGTTACGCCGATAAGCGTCGTAAGAATTTGGAATTCGACGTAGAAGATATGGTTTTCGTGAAGATTTCACCGTTGAAGCATGTGGTTCGATTCGGAAGTAAAGGGAAGTTGGCTCCTAGGTTTGTTGGACCGTTTCCGATAGTCGAGCGAATAGGAAAGCTCGCATATAGGTTGGAGTTACCCGAGAAGATGTCGAGTGTGCATAATGTTTTCCATGTGTCGTTTCTACGGAAGTTTGTGCACGACTCGAATGTGGTGGTATCTCCAGAACAGTATGAAGATTTAGAAGTCGAAACCGCAGTTGCGAACCTCATAGGCCACTTCGTGTTGTGGGGAATGACACGAAACAGCTTAGGAGGAAGACAGTTAAGCTAGTCAAGGTACAATGGAGTGAAGATGGCGACGATTGTACATGGGAGACGGAAGAGAGCATGAGTGAAACTCATCCAGAACTTTTCATAGGTAGAACCCTTTGATTGTATCGTCGTTATATCGTTGTATCTTGTTGTTGTTTGATAGAATTCTGCGTGCTAGGATAAGGCTATGCATGCATGGCTTGATGGTTGCTAGTTTGGATGATAGGATTGGCTTCTCATGGATGATAGGCATGTGGAATTGTTGTAGTTGCTTGTGGTTGCTTGGAATTTCGAGGGCGAAATTCTTAAGGGGGGGAGAATGTAACAGCCCGCATTTTACGTATCGGAAGATCGTAAAATATTTTTATTTTATTCCCCGAGGGTTGGATCATTCTCATCTTTTGGTATGTTGCTTATGGGGATGTGAGACATGTCCATAAATTTTACCGATTTTGTTTGTGACCATTTTGCCCTTGTCAGTCTTGTACAGGGCATAACTTTTGACTCAGGTCGAATCAGAGGGTGAGACCTGTGCCATTGGAAAGGAATTGATGATTCTCTTTCCGTAGAGTGGTTACATGAAAGATTTGGTTCAGCGGTTTGGGAGAAATCGCTGTTTTAAGGTTTTTCAGTTGGCTGTTCAGGTTTTGGAAGGCTAATGGGCTGATTTGGAGAAGGCCCATTAAGGGGTTGGTGGAGGCTATAAATAGAGGGTAAGGGATATGGGGAAAGGTTGGATTTTCCATTCTCTTATGGGGAGGCTTTGATCTCCTTCTTCCTCTAACACCTTTCCACCATTAAAATTCCAAATCCAAGGAGGGAAATCGAAGATCTATACCATTCAAGGCTAGATCAACATCGTTTCAAGTGCGAATTCATCGGATTGAAGGGTTTGATTCGAAGTGTTCGCTGTCCGGATTGCTTTTTCATCGCTTTTGCTTTGTTTTGGATAATCGGTGAGTGATTTACATCTCTCATTTGGATTCATGAAAGTATGTGAGTTATAGGATGTTAATTTCATCATTTCCATGTTATTTTCTTTAGATCTACACCATGCTAAGTCCATTTTACATATGAATCACCTTAGGATCTGATCTAGATAATTTTAAATGGTTAATTTCATGATTTCTCTCAAGTTTATGCAAATTAGATCCGTTTTTATGTTCATATGTTCACTTATCATGTTTTGGGAAATTTATGTGTTTTGATGGAAATTGTTAGATTGATGATATTGTTGGTTGCATAACATGTTTGTGGTTGCGTTTGGATGAATCAGATAAGCCAGTTTCATCGGATTCGTCGTTTGGCGAAGTTTTGGTCGAAATCGAAGTCGAAATGGAGCTGTGCAGGAATCGGGTCGGTCTAGAGGGGTCGGTCCTAGACTGGTCGGTCAAATCTGGCTTGGGAAGCAAGACAGGGATTGGGTCGGCTAAGAGGGAGCAGGCTAGTCGGATCGGTTGCAAGGAAGTGGTCGGTCGGTCTATACTGGTCAGGTCGAGAAAATCTGGAGTTCTGAAGGTACATGAAAAGAGCCACCCAACTCATGATTTGGGACTAGCTTCCATTGTTTTCACTCTTAAGTCATGGCGTCATTACCTACTAGAAGAAAGGTTTGAATTGTTTACTTACCATAAATCAGTAAAATACCTTTTCTCTTAAAAAGATCTTAACTTAAGATAGCAAAGGTGGATGGAATTTCTTACCTCATACGATTTTGAGATTTCTTATACCCCTGGCAAGGGTAATGTGGTAGCAGACGCCTTAAGTAGGAAAAGGCTGACCTTAAGTCCTCTTTTTGTAGAAAGGCAAAACTTGGAGTACATAGCAACCTTTGACTTTAGACTCTCCTTTGAGATTTTACCTGGTTTGTTAGGATCGCTAGAGGTGCGGCCTACGCTTTTGGACTCAATAGGAGCCGCGCAACGTGAAGATCCTCAGATAGTTGATGTGATGGATAAGTTAATTAGAGGTGAGACTTCTAGTCACCTCAATAGATACTCCATATATGACAAGGGTTGGTTGAGACGGGATGGAAGACTATGTGTCCCACAAGCAAGGGATTTGGTGAAGACAGTTCTTGAAGAAGCACACCATTCTAAGTTGACCATACACCCAGGTGGAGACAATATGTATAAAGACATTAAAAGGGGTTTCTTTTGTAATGGCATGAAGAAGGATGTAGCTGAATTCGTCTCTAAGTGCTTAATATGCCAGCAAGTCAAGGTGGAGCAGAAGAAGCCTGGTGGTCTGCTTCATCCTCTAGAGGTCTCACGGTGGAAATGGGATAGCATTTCGATGGACTTTATAGATGGGTTGCCTAGGTCAAGAAGGGGCAATACCAATATTTGGGTAATAGTTGACGGGCTCACTAAAAGCGCTCACTTTATACCTGTTAAGAGTAGTAGGACTGCCTCATCATTAGAATCCATTTATCTTAAAGAAGTAGTTCGACTGCATGGGATACTCTCTAGCATAGTAAGTGATCGAGATCCTATCTTTACGAGTGAGTTTTGGAAGAGTTTGCAAGAGGTTGTAGGCACACAGCTATGCTTAAGCACTGCCTATCACCCTCAAACCGATGGTCAGACTGAAAGGGTGAACAGAGTATTAGAAGATCTTTTGAGATTGTGCATTCTTGATTTTGGAGGAACGTGGGAAGATCATCTTCCTTTGGTGGAGTTCGCCTACAACAATAGCTACCAAGCCACCATAGGCATAGCACCCTTTGAGGCTTTATATGGAAGACCATGTCGTCACCAACTTGTTGGTGGGAATTTACAGACAAGCTCGTACTTGGGCTCGACATGATCAGAGAGACTTTGGAGAAGGTGGACTTAATACAAAGACGAATGAAGACCGCACAAGATAGACAGAAGTCCTACTGGATAAAAGAGGGACCGATCTTGAGTTTGAGGTTGGAGACAGGGTTTTCCTTAAAGTATCTCCTTTGAAGAATGTCGTTCGCTTTGGATCCGTAGGAAAATTGGCACCAAGAATTGTAGGGCCATTTCCTATCATTGAGAGGATTGGAACGATGGCTTATAGAGTAGAGTAGCCCGAAAGATTGGCTGGAGTTCATAATGTTTTTCATGTTTCTCATCTACGAAAGTGCTTACATGAGTCTGCGGAAGTGGTGGAGCCGAGCATACTAGAAGAAGTAGAAGTGGAACGAGAAGCGACGGTGAGAAGAGTTCCAACTCGTATCTTGGGAACAGAAGTTAAGAAGCTACACAATCGTGAGGTCAAGCTAGTTAAAGTACAATGGAGTGATGCTGAAGAAGACGCGACTTAGGAGACTGAAGACAAGATACGCGCTACCTACCCTTTTCTTTTTGAGGGTACATCCGTGATCTCTTTTTCATAAGTTTATGCATGCATGTATCTATCTTTTAAGTATATCTCCTCGGTCCTATTCTTGATCCTTAAGTAGAAACCAATGAATGTAAACATGTATTTGCAACATGTTATGATTGATGGTTGCAAGTGATTGCAAGTGGTTGCTAGTAGTTGCTCGTGGATGCATATACACACACATTAGGTACTAGATCGGCTCAGTCACTTTCATATTGCATATACATATATGTATTTGTATATGGATTGAAACTTGATGTGTTATCATATGGATGTTGCATTTGTATGAATGATTGTGCACTCATGTAGAAGTTATAAAGTACGATTAGGAATAATTGCATACATGATGGACTCATGGCACTGATATAATTCGCATTAAGGAGGTCAACTGTATTAGTAGACCGCCTGATTTTGCATTTGGTAAGGACATATACACACACTATGCATATGATCATGAAAGCATTAGAAATCTTTTTTTAGGAATATGGATGCATGTGATTGATGGTTGATTAGATGGATGTTGGATGTTAGGATACATTCTTCTTAACTTAGAGATTTCGGGGACGAAATCCTTTAAGGAGGGGAGAATGTAACACTCCGTATTTTATATGAATATTAAAATAAGAATACTTAATTTTAAAAGTGGGAATTAAGTAAAATGGGTAGCGCCATTGCGTTCGTCTCGGAATTCTGGTTGGAATAGAGTTCGAATTTGCGTAAATCGGACTCCGTATGAGGAAGTTATGAAGCTTAGAAGATTTCAGTTCAAAGCATAATTAAATTAAATAATAATTAAAAATCAGAAAACAAATTCAAATTTCGAAAATAAGCCAATAAAAGATGAGCGGGAAAAATCCCGCCCGAGGGTGTCGACCCCCTAGGGGGTGTCGACAAAGTTGTCGACCCCCCTTATAGGGGTGTCGACCCCTATCTTCCTAGATCTGGGTGACGAATTCTGAAGGATTAGGGCTTATGTGTCGCGTTGTGGTTGGATGGGTGACGTGTCTCTTTGGTTTGGATGGCTCTGATGACTCCTATGCTAATCTAAAGGCCATAGTTTGTCTAACACATCTATAAATACATATCTAAACTTAACCCTAACCTCATAACCCTATTCTATGGTGCCTCCATGTTGTCCATCTTTAAACTAGCCTAGCCTCCTTCTTCTCCAAACTAGAAATCAAATTAGAGAGCTTCAAATTGAAGAAAAGGTTTTCCGCTTCAATCAACAAAGAAAGATTAGAATTGTTACAACGTCAACTAATTCTCTTTTTCTAATCCTATCGCTGTAAGTTCAATTATTATTCAGATTTGAACACATAATAGAAATCATGACTATAATGAATCGAATCTAGAACTATGCCTAATTGTAAGATAATCAATTCTGATTCATGCTTATTCTTTTGTCAAATCTGAAATTACATATGCCTATGAGACAGTTGTGATTGAACCTATCATGTTGTACGTCAAACTAGTAATTTCTTTATGTTCAACCCTATCGAATCTGTATACTTATGATGTATTTTCCTTAGTTTGCTCATATTCGTTGTTAACGTACAACATGCCTATTGGAATCATGATTCTTGTGTTTGATACACCTTTACATGCCTATTTTGCCTTATGTCAATTCTTGTGTTTCTTCTCTATCCCCGTTCCGTAATGAAGACGATAAGCGCATGCACAACAATAGTTTTGAAGACGCAATAGCAAAGAAATTTGTTGCTATGCGGATAGTTATTCCTATAGGCATAAAGAGTATATATCGCAAGAATTTAGTTTACTCAAGGATTTTAGCAGCAATATTTCATACAAAACACGACTAGCCAACCCTATTTCTAACAAGAAATGGGTTTGTTGTAAATTACAGGTTAAATTATATATTAAGGCATAGATGCAAGAAATAGAATGAAAAAATGCAAACTAAATCACGCTTATTTTTATAGCAGCAGTAAAAGTAGAACCATCTAGTACATACAATAAGAGACTAATTAAAGGGAAAAAAATACATTTATATCCATATATGTTAAATAAGGCCGACAGAGAATGTCCATTTTCCAACTTTTCCTTGAGACAACAATTTTCTAATTTGTAAAATTTTATATATACATATTGTTGAATTATGTTTCTAAACCAATCAAGTTTCTAATCATGAATACAGCAACCCTGAAAAAACACATTCAAATGAAATGAGAATGCCACTTATATAAATTGGGAATGCCAGTGTTGTCCTAAGCAAAATAAATATGAAATATAATAAAATAGTCAGTGAACACAGTTTTTCTTAAAAAGAAAATACACCACGCAGTGGCATCCTGTATCTTGATTTACCATATGTTGTACCTGTGCATCAGCTTAAAATTTTAGTATTTTCACATCTGTTGCGTCTAAGGAGTATATATGTTTGTTAGTTGGTCTGTGCAAAAGTGGGATATATGGTAGATATATAAAATACCTTCTTGTCCAGTTGTCTGCCAAAATACATTAATGAATAGGCATAATTAAGTTGATTAATAATTGTTAGCAAGGTTTAAAATAACGAGACCAAATCCTCTGTCCCCAAATTCCCCAATACCTCTGTCCCCATCCAATCAAAGTCTCTGATTTTCACAATTTTGCAATTAAGTCCGAGATAAAAAAGGGCTTAACTGCAAAAGGTGGAAATCAGGGAATGTTGATTGGTTGGATACAGGGGGACATGGGGTTTTGGGTACAAGAGATTATTTTCGTAAAATAACACCTTTATTAACACTGGTACTTACTGTGTATATTTCATTGCTAATACAAACTTGCCAGATAGAAAGAGGATATTTTAAAGTGGCCTCAAAGTATGAAACGTCTCCCAAATCCATGTTACTTTAAAACGTACTACTCAAAATCTACTTTGCTACTACTACTTCGCTACTACTGCATGTTAACAGTATATTGATTCTACAGTCCGTAAGAGATTCTACAGTCCGTAAGAGAGTATAAAGCTTTAGAAGAACCACCCGAATTTCATAAAATTACAGCTAGAAACTATGCCATATGTAAGTTGTGTGTGTGCGCACACACACATGTGCCATGTGCAAGTTGTGTGTGTGGGCGCGCACACCTGTGTAGTTTATGCCCCGCCATATCCCTGCTATATCGTGTAGCAGACTTCTACCGCTACGCTATTTTCAGATAGCCTCTGATATATCCTTTCCGCTTTAGTCCCCACTATATTCCAATATTTCCGATATATTCTATTATTTCAGCTATATTCCACTATTTCCGCTATATCTTCTATAAAAGAAATGAATTAAAATGGACATTTTCACATAAAAAAATTATAAAATTAGTATTTTAATAAATAAATTGGCATATATTTTCAGAATAGAAAAATACTATAATATTCTATTAAATTTAGTCATAATAAATAAAAGTTTTCATTTATTTACATATATTTGCACATGCTTTTATTTAAAATTAAGAATGTACTAATTATAATCAAATTGAATGTTAATTTTCCACTTATTTATCATTTGTATGTTTGTAAAAGTATTAAATATGAGTTTATATGCTATTTTAGACTCATCCGCTATATCCTGCTATTTCCTCGTTTTATCCCCGCTACAAATTTTTGCACCTCTGCCGCATTGGATCCGCGGAGTGCTTTAACTGCATAGGCGCACACACATGTGTGTGTGTGCGCGCTCGTTTTATATGGACATACAGTAAATTTTCTTAATTATTGTGTTATTATATACACATAATGATAATGCTATTTGCCTAAATACTATGTACGAACCCGTGCTGCGCACACGTCTGAAACATAATGTTAGAGAGAGATATGATATGATGCTTTTATACTATATATTCAACCTAATGTAATGCAAAATTAAAATGAATACATGGTAGATGAGATAAATCAATGACAGATGCTATTACCATTCAAGCAGCAGTCTTTATTTGGAAAGAAAGTATGATGTTCGGTATATAAGCAAATGAGTCAATATTTATGAATATTTGGTAATAATGAGTAATGTAAACATTTTCAAAATATTCAACGCAATTGAACTTAGGAAAGCGTACAATGTATGGTTTAATGTCTACACATGCAGCGTTGTTATGTATTGAAACAACAAAAAAGGAAATTCATGTAAGTAAATATATAGCCTTTGTGTTTGTAATATATGTGATTGGAAGTCAGCAAGCAAGGAAAATAAGAGTCTATGTATTTGTTGATAAACTCAGATAGTTAAAAATAACATTATCGTTTGGACAAATCAAATAATGGTTATTTTCATTTGTGAATAGTCTTTATAGTACATAAGAAATTGAACTTCAAATGTGCATTAAAATCCGCTGTGCCTGGAATACCATTCAATACATGGACGTGTTGAGTTATAAACATTAGGGCTGTTACGGTTGGACCATTCAACCGCCAAACCGCATCAACCGTATACGCGGTTACCGTCTACTACGGTAACGGTGACGGTAACGGTTGTGGATTTTGATAACCGCGGTAAACCATACCAACCGCATATGAATTTTTTGTAGTATTTCATACAAAAATATGTGTTTTTTAATAACTTAAGTAGAGAAATAACATATGTATAAATTATTTATGCTTTAATTTATAGACAACATGCACATGGATGGTTTGTTTCATAGATAAACAAACTAATTTTTAAGAAAAAAAGTTAGAACTTGAATTATTTATGGATAAGAATGTAAATTTACGGTAATGGTTGCGGTAACGGTTAGACGGTTACGGTAACGATTATAAAATTTGCTAACAGTCAAGTACGGTTGCGGTTATGGTTAGAGGTAAAACCGACGGTTGCCGTAACCGTAACATCCCTAATAAACACAATGAACTGAAGATAGCTAGAAAACCATTATAAATAAGAAAAGGCGGTTGTCTCAGGTAATGAACATAGGCTTGGTGGGAACTATTTGGTTGCACATGCAGACAAAGTGGGGCCTTGTTGTGGTAGTCATATTAAGTGTGAGCATTAATTTATTTATGCAATGATGCAAATGGCCTTTAAGAGGTTACTGAAAGCAGAGGTAGCACTATTTTCCTTAACTATAGCTAGCAACAAAGGAATAGAAATATCAATAATGGTTATGTCAAAATGGTTTACAAATGACGTTATATTTTAGCTGAAAGTGTAGTGCAACTAAGGCAGCAAAGGGGTACAGGTTAATAATGTACTTAGCCCAAAGTTTATTTGCAGGAATTGCTATAAGAATGCAAGGAAAATGACAACTGTGAAGAAACAATAAAAAGTAGATGTAAAAGAAGGATTAGATAAACTGAAGTCATAACAATAATAATAATCTTCACAAATGTACTAACATCATAGTACACTTGATTCAAAATATTAGAACCAACAAAAAAAGATTCATTGTTTTAATCATAATTAAAAATGTTTTTGTTAGCTATACCTATTTTGAACTGGTTTTTGCAGTTTTATTGGAAAAGAAGAAAATTGAAAGTTCTAGAACAAAAGGTATCGCTCATGAAAATCAGTCAGTTATAGTAAACGTATTTTCGCAAATTCTGAGCAGTACAAATATAAATTAAAGCAACCATGAATAAATTAGCAATAATTGTTATAAGAAAGATTTGTTTCTTTTTTTGCCGAAGTACATACTTAGTTAAACCTTATTTATTACGTGATATGGTTGTTTCATTACATGTAAGAGCACAGTGCATTTATAGAAATTTGACTGTTCTATTTTCATGTTATGATGCGAAAGTATCCTCATAAATAATAGTGCAAGGTAAAGGTAGTGAGAGTAGAAAGTTACACATGGGAAGTGTCAAAAAAAAACAAATCTTATATTTTAGAACCAAATTAACCATGACAATGAAAATTCAAAATTCAGTATGGTATCCAAGCAACATGATACACATTATACATGCACCAGAAGATGTAGCAATACACTGAAATAACTGAAATATATTACATGATCAACTTAATTGAACTAAAAAGTCATAGCTAACCGTTTCATACATTGAAAAAATACACGGATATTTCAACTCTACTAAAAGATGAACGTCAAAAGTAGAGGTGTCAATGGATACCCGAAAAAATCGAAATCCGTCTGCATCCGAAAAGTAAATAAATAGCTGATATCCGGAAGAACGAATGTCGCTACGAATATAAGCACATCTGCATACGAATATTGTTCGTCCGTTTGTTTTAAAATTATAGTTTAAGTTATGTGTATTTTAGCATTATGAAATATACTAATTTATTATTTTATTAAGTTGAAAGTCTATATTATATGCATTAAACACATATTTATTGCTCAAAACTATTTATTATCATCATATTTATTTATTTTTAGCATATTAATAATTAACTGAATTGAAAAAAAACTTTATATTAAACTAAAATTTTCATTTATGTTCCTCGATTTATCAATCACTGGAGGACAGGATAATTATCCGGTCGATATCCAATATTGAAAAAGATTTTGAATTCAAACATGACACTATCTGCATCCCTGACGGCCCTAGCCAAAAGTGCAATTTCTTTTGTAGCACACAACTGCAGGTATACTTGAGTGAAGAATCAAACAATTACTGAACTTCTAATTTTTGTACTTGAAAGAAACCAAAGGACTGCTCACTCCGTATTTGTTTAGTTTTATCCTCTCTGAAGTAGACATACTTTGGGATCGCTACATTAAAATTAGTTTGTGAACACTGAAGCATATTGTAATCAAGTTATAACCCTCCAGAAAGATTTTTTTATGCTAATAATTCGAAGACCTTTCAGTCAAAATGCATAAGCAAAATACCGAGTATCAAAGAGGACCATATAAATATGAGAACACTGACAATTACTTAGGCATAAAATTCGCGTTCGCACCAGTAACGAATGATTAAGCACAACATGCTTGTACATATATGCAAATAAAGAATGCCTACTCATCCATATTACTCTGCAATACAAATGTATACATGTTATCAAAAGCTCATTAACCATAATTTGCAATGCATTTTACTCTTAAGACACCATCCAAAACATGCTAATGTTACATTGGTGGAAGGTTGCAAATTTGTGGGCCATACTGTGTTATTACAACAATAGGTTAGTTTGAAAAGTAAGCGTATTCTCTTATGAACTCAAATATCTATCGGTATGCAGGAACTTAGCAAAATAAAGCTTCCTGCATACATATATATATATATATATATATATATATATATATATATATATATATATATATATACATATACATATATACATATACATGTATATATATACATATACATATGTATGTATGTATGAAAGTAAATTCAAAACACACATCCATCCAGGAACTTAGCAAAATAAAGCTTCCTGCATATATATATATATATATATATATATATATATATACACATATATATATGTATGTATGTATGAAAGTAAATTCAAAACACACATCCATCCAGGAACTTAGCAAAATAAAGCTTCCTGCATACATATATATATATATATATGTATATACATATATATATATATGTATATGTATATATATATATATATATATGTATGTATGTATGAAAGTAAATTCAAAACACACATCCATCCATCCATCCATACATACATATATATGTATGTATATATATGTTTGTGTTTTAGTAAATATGTAATCATCAATTAGAAAGTTGTTATGCATGATGAAGTAGTGTAATAACTTCAAATGAGTTTTTATTTTAGGCAAAATCTGAACTTGACAACCAGCAATAGGTAAGAGGATAAATAACGTCCAAGTCAATTGAAGCTATAGGTGATCATCGAGATGGATAGAATTTCACATTTACCTTCATCGATGTTTACAACCATCGGTATTGAACAACTTAACCATTTATTAGGAATTGTAAGTTGCAGTATACATAAACAATTTAGAAAATATAGTATCAAATAAATATAGTTACCAAGATTGAATAGAGAAAATTGCAATGACTAAATGTACTTTAATTGCAAACTTAGCTTTCATATGTTCTAATTTAAAATTGTCCCATTTTAAATAAGGGTAAGAAGGAACGTATTTCCTATACGCAAATAGAAAAATTAATGGGAAAATCTTAATTCATTTAATGCTAGGAGAAAGATATACCAGGTTAATATAGATTCTTGAACACTAAATCATTCTCATTTTATTATTTTGAAATAATCCATAGAACAGTAATAGAACAATGACGCTGAATTATGCATCTTTATTTGGAATCATTTAATTATCCAAACAAATCTTTCACAGTGTGGAACATACATAACATATTTAGGATCATTTGAATGAAACACTAAATCTGCAAAATTCTTAAATAGAGGTACATGTCCAAATAAAACCGAATAACAAATTCAATCAATGCAATGAAAAAGCCTGAGTAATACCTGAACTTGAAGCCTAGTTCCAAAAGTAAGAAAGGACAGCTTAAACTTCGGATAAAGAGATAGAAGATAGATTCCTAAAACTTGAATGATGAAATGGGTAATCAGAGCGAATGTATGAAGTAACTGAAATATATAGGAGATAAATATACGAAGATTCAATCAAACATGGAAGAAGTGGTTAAAAACTTCTAGATATACAGTCTAAACATGAACATGCAGTACTTATGATATGGGGTAAATAGTTGAAATGGAAGCCGATTGATCTTCACTGTCATTAATTTCTTAGGGCATTTTACATTTAAGGACATATCAAAGTAGATGGTCGATGAAATAAATTTAAAGGAAGGAGGTAGTTTATTGTAAAATTTAGGTTGAAAACTCAAGAATCTAGTATTTGGAATGGAATAAAAGGAAGTGTAGGATAAGTATGGATAACTAATCCATCTTCATAAGCTGAGTTTTTATGGGACTTAAATTTTAATCAAATATAAAGCATATAAAGATTTCATACAGTAAGTCTGTTTTATTGCATTAAATATAATTTTAGTAGTGAAATTATAAGCTTTACTTATCTGGAATGCCCCATACATGAAAATGAATGATGATGACTTTGACAAATCAAAAACGTAACAAAACAGTATGTTAATGAAGATGATGATATGTTGTGTCCAGTGATGAATTTATTAGAAATGAAGAGGAATCACCTGATCCCCTCAAGTTTTCCAAATTTTCACTATTGATTTTGCCAACCTCCTTAAGCTAATTGCATTACTAACTTTCCTTATTCACTTAAATTTTATTATTTTTCCTTCCCTCATTTCTTTTTTTCACTTGGAACAATGGCTAGTCAAGATCGTAATCAATGAAAACAGAAAAGGTTAGTTATTCTAAAAATTAACTTGACTATTTTTGTTAAATTTACTCACCTATTGCTATATACATTTTAAAAATAATAATCCTTTTCTAAAATAAAAGTCCAGGAATGTGAAAGAAGACCTGACACCTGATGATAGTTAAAATATAATGGTTCCTAATTGTTTAGGAAAACTGAGACATACAATGTTGATTGAAGTGTACATACATAGACATACATACATATATGGACAGGCCTAAAATTTTAGTAAAGTCTGAAAATTATTAGAATTAGGTTGATAAATGAAATTATCTCAGTGGGAATTTCATTGCTACAACCTCAAAGTGAGGAAGATGCATATTGCCAAAAAAAATTGTATGATCCTATGTAAAAATTATTGCTTTCTAAATTTAAAGAACTGGCATTGTCCCTTAACTTTAAAATGCATAATAGATAAGCCAAACCCAGGCTTATGTGTGAGAATAAAATGGATATCCAAAACCATATTTTAAGATGCAATAATATACATACCAGGAAAACGTACAAATAATGAAGACATGCCAAAATTAAAATTAAAATTAAAATCCTATACCTGACATTAGATTCACTGTGCATCCCTTCTATCTCATATATAGTCAGCCACATGCAGAGAAGGTAATAATATTTATAAATCTGCTCATAATCAATGGTTAATTTAACTACATCAAAATCAATCATCGTGGTAAAACACCTAACTCATTCAAAACTAATTAATAGTTAATCCCATCATTTTATGTTTATTGATATCAAACGGAACCAAAAAAACACCCAACTGGATCTGATATCAATCAATATAAACGCATAAGTATTATAATAGACTAGTTCTGATAAAAACAGAAAGTAAGGTGTACTTCAATACTGAACGAAGACTGTTTCTTTATTAAATAAACTGACATGGCTTTTATAGCCTACAACTCAGAAACAGACAAAGAGAGATATTAGGAAGTAGATCCTGAAAACTAGCTTATTAAACACAACATAGACGAATAAATAAATAAAAACAGATGCACCCTTTTCTTCAGCAAAGAATGGTTCTTTGCTGGCTCAGTCTTCACGTGAAAAACTCCAACAAATTCCTCCCTTAAACTGGAAATGCTTATCAAGCATCCAGTTTAATTTACGCAAGGTTGCGCTCCAAGCAGACCTCGTAACTTAATGAATTGTTCCATCTTCATAGGTTTTGTCATGATGTCAGCCACTTGTTCTTCTGTTCCACAAAATACTAGCTTCACATCTTCTTGTTTCGTCAGGTCACGCAAATAATGATACCTCACATCAATATGTTTTGTTCTTCGATGCATCACTGGATTTTTTGAGAGCTTAATTGACAAGCTATTGTCACAACAAATCTCAAAACACTTACTTTGCTCGAAACCAATCTGATCAAGGACAACTTTCACCCAAACACAGTGGCACGCACAAGAGGTCGCAGCCACATATTCTGCTTCCATTGAGGATAACGTGACAATAGCTTGCTTTCTAGAACTCCAACACACGCCTCCTTCACTTAGCAGGAAGACATAACCTGAAGTACTCTTCCTGTCATCCACGTCTCCAGCATAATCACTGTCAGTATATACCTTAAGTTTCGAACCAACACCAGACCCCCTTTTGTACAGTAAACCAAAATCCAGTGTACCTTTTAAATACCTCAAGACTCTTTTAGCTATTTGCATATGTTCCTCCCTTGGTTTGGCCATAAAACGAGATATCAAACACACAACATACATCATGTCCGGCCTTGTAACTGTCAAGTACATCAAGCTGCCCACCAATTGCTTGTATATGGTTGCATCAACTTCTTCACCTCCTTCTTTCGATAGCTTGGTCCCTGGAACTATGGGATTTTTCACAGGATTACAATTCCACATATTGAATCTTTCCAGTACCTCTTTAGCATATTTCTTTTGACACAAGTGGATCCCATTCAAGCTTTGATGCACCTCCACACCAAGAATGTACCTCATTCTACCAAGGTCCGTCATTTCAAATTCTTCCATGATTGACTGTTTAAACTTCTCACATATCATACCATCATTTTCAACATAAATTAAATCATCAACGTAGAGGCTTACCATCAACAATTTTTCTCCACACCTCTTGATTAATAAAGTGTGATCATGGTTACTTGTCTGAAAGCCTTCATGTCTAAAATATCTTTCTATCCGACTGAACCATGCTCTTGGGGCCTGCTTTAAGCCGTATATAGCCTTGTTGAGTCGATAAACTTTGTCTTCATCCCCCTTCTTGATAAAACCTTCTGGCTGATCTACATACACAACTTCTTTTAATTCTCCATATAAGAAAGCACTTTGTTTGGAATTCAAAGACTATAACATAGAATGCACGAGCTCGTAGCTATTAAAGCTTATTTTTATTGAATAACAAGATATTAATTGTGTCCCAACAAGATTCTAATTGTTGTTAGAAGGAATAGCAGCAGTCCAAGGGGACGTGAAAGAGCTAGATCAAGCTTCAACAAGGCCTACGTTGAATGCTTCCATTGTCATAGGCCAGGGCATTACAAATTTGAGTGTCCCAATCTAGAAAAAAGTGCAAATTATACTGAGTTTGAAGAGGGAGAAGAGATGCTCTTATTGGCCCATGCTGAGATTAAAGATGTTGACAACAAAGGAGTATGGTTTCTTGATTTTGGTCGCTCAAACCATATGACTGGAAATAAGAGATGGTTCACGGAACTGGATGAAAGTTTCAGACATACTTTCAAGCTGAGAAACAGCTCGAGAATGCCTGTAATGGAAAAGGGAAGCATCAGGATTGAAGTGGAAGGAATCATTCAAATAATAACTGATGTTTTCTTTGTTCCAGAGCTAACCAACAATCTATTGAGTGTAGGCCAACTCCAAGAAAAGTATCTGGTTATTTTGATCAAAGAGGGGGTCTGCAAAATATATCATTCTCGAAGAGGATTAATTATAAACACCAGGGTGACTACAAATCGCATGTTGTAATATCTGCAGTCATGAAACCCCGTCCAAGCAAGTGTCTTATAACAAAGGAAGAAGACTTGGAGAGACTTTGGCACAAGAGGTACAAGCACTTAAGCAACACAGCTATTCAAACTATGCAGAAGAAACAGATGGTGAAAGGGATACCTGAACTCAAGGAGGCAACAAAAGTGTGTGAAGTGTGTAATATTGGTAAACAACACCGGGAAAGCTTACCAAAGAGAAGTCAATGGAGAGCCTCATAAAAGCTACAATGGTGCATGCTGATTTATGCGGTCCCATCTCTCCGACTTCTCACAGCGGAAAAAGGAACTTGTTAGTAATTGTTGATGACTTTACTCGCAAAACTTGGATTTATTTTCTTTCAGAAAAAAGCGAGACACTTGAAATGTTTAAACAATTCAAAAGTTTTGTTGAGAAAGAAGCAAGAAAATCTATGTGTTGCTTGAGAACAGATAGGGGAGGTGAATTCACTTCAAATGTCTTCAACCAATTCTGCATAGAGCATGGAATAAAGAGACAGTTGACAACAACTTACACTCCACAACAAAATGGAGTAGCCGAGAGAAAGAATCGTACCATAATGAACATGATTCATTGCTTCCTCGCAGAGAAGGACATGCCGAAGTTTTTTTGGCCGGAAGCAGCAAGGTGGACGATTCATGTGCTAAATAGAAGTCTTACAAATGCAATAAAAGATAAGGTGCCAGAAGAATGTTGGAGTGGGATCAAACCAAAAGTTGATCATTTCAGGGTATTTGGTTCCATTGCACATGTCCACATTCCTGAACAACGAAGAATAAAGCTGGATGATAGGAGTCACAAATGCATTCTTCCTAGGATAAGTGAGGAATCAAAGGCATACCGATTATATGATCCGATTTTGAAGAAAATAATCATTAGTCGGGATGTTGTATTCGAAGAAAGAGAAAAGTGGGACTGGAACTTAGATACAAAAGGGTCCAGAGTGAATGTTCTTGACTGGGGAGAAGACGAGACAGTAACAGAAAAACATGAAGAAGAAGAATCTAATGAAGAGACTGTTACAACTGATGAAGATAGTTCAAAGCACTTACCTGAGTCAGAAGAGCAGCCAAGAAGAAATAGAAGAACACCAACATGGTTGTATGATTATGAAAGTGGAGAGGGTCTCTCTGAAGGTGAAAATGAGGCAGGTATGGCACTGTTTATTTCTAATGATGATCCTATAAGCTTTGCTGAAGCTGCTAGGGAAGCAAAATGGCATGAAGCGATGCAAATTGAGATACAAGCTATCGAAAAGAACAAAACATGGGAACTTGTTTCTTTACCTGCCGGAGCAAAGAGGATTGGAGTCAAGTGGGTTTTTAAGACCAAACTGAATGAAGAGAGAAATGCCGATAAATGCAAGGCAAGGCTCGTTGCTAAAGGGTATGCTCAAAAAGAAGGAGTCGATTACGACGAAGTCTTTGCATTAGTGGCTCGTTGGGACACAATTAGAATCTTGTTGGCTATGGCAGCGCAAAGAGGGTGGAGTGTGTACCAGCTGGACGTAAATAGTGCTTTCTTATATGGAGAATTAAAAGAAGTTGTGTATGTAGATCAGCCAGAAGGCTCTGATACCAAATGATAAAAACATAAAGTAAGGTGTACTTCAATACTGAACGAAGACCGTTTCTTTATTAAATAAATTGACATGGTTTTTATAGCCTACAACTCAAAAACAGACAAAGAGAGATATTAGGAAGTTGATCCTAAAAACTAGCTTATTAAACACAACATAAACGAATAAATAAATAAAAACAGATGCACCCTATTCTTCAGCAAAGAATGGTTCTTTGCTGGCTCAGTCTTCACGTGAAAAACTCCAACAAATTCTATTGCCCTCCCACTATTTACTGTCCACCCCCATTAAAAAGGAGATCGGCGGGGTGTGTAAGGAGGAAAGAGGGGGGCTAATAGAATTAGTCATTATAATATGCATTTAGAAAATATTCCAGCAGATTGATCAAAAATCTCATAAATCGAATGAACCATAGCTTACACTTACAGGGAGATGGATGGACGAAAGCGCAAAGAAGATAGATTCAGCGAGAAATGGAAGGAAAAACACCCAATTCGCCTCAATCCAACATAAAAATTAAACGATAAGGTGGAGAATATTATAGAGGAATGGGGTAGAAAATTAATTAGGGTTCTGGAAAGAAGAGATGAAGTGGAAAATGGATGAGAAACGGGCGAAAGAGGGAAGAGATGGAAAGAAATGGAACGATTCAGTACAGCAGTTGACGTGGCGCTGCTAAGAGTGTAAGAAAATTAACTTAGCTTTAATAGTATAGTATAGATTTAACAAATAAACATCATTACAAATTAATTAATTATTAATTAATAAAGTACAACTAACGAAAGATTAGCTATTGCAACTCAGAAATAAAATTTTAGTTAACTGCACATGATTTCAACATAAAACCATCCTAAATATTTGTGAATACTAATTTCTCTTGAATATGTTAATCATATATAATTTATAGAAATATAATTCAGTGTGAAGCATACATCATTATTAGGCGTGAAGTTTGTGTTGTAGCGCTCGTAAATATAGTTGTAACACTTTCGATATCACAATTTTTTTATGTCAACGTAGGCTCCTAAAAATACCAGCTTAATATCACTTAAAATTGGATCTAATAAACCTTTATTTTACAAATTTAGACCGTCCCTATAGTATTGCCCAAGTATAGGATCTAATAAATAAAGTTTCTGTATAAATTCAAATTGCATCTCTATAAATATTATCAAATCTTGATATTACTTAAAGATAGGATGTAATAGATAAAAATCTTTTATAAATTGTGCTTAATTAAATAATAATATAACTTACGATCAAAATGAACATTTGATGTTGTAACATAGAAACGAACATTAAATAACAAATTGTTTTGTTGGTTGAATGCTCGCTCTCACTTTTCTCTGTGATCACATTGTGTGACACCCTACTCACTAAGGGAATGCATTAACTTTCATGAAGCGTTATAGGTAATTAAGAACATAATATCACAAGACAGACATGTAAAATAGCAGCCGAATTAAAACTTTATTTAAATCATAACATCATGGTCCCAAATACTGAGTTTACATCATAGGTTTGAAACAACTAGTTACATGTTTAATAATCTGTCTTGCCAAAAATACCAGAGTACAAAAGCATAAACCATATTTCCTAAGCAGAGCCATGAGAGAGTTGACAATAAGTCAAAGTTGTACATCAATATCCAAAATCCAAGCTAAGCCGAAAGAATCCAAATCAACTCTAAGCACTTCCACCCTGAGAACCTGAGGGGAAACGGAAGAGAGAGAGAGGAGAAAACAAAAAGGGTTAGACATAAAGTCTGGCGAGTTATGTTACTTTTAAATATAAATAAATAAAAGTATCATGGCAGGTATATAAAAGATGGAAGAACAAGAAAACAATAACAAGTGTGAACTGAGCAAGATAAGATGAACATGATATATTATACTTCTTGAATACATTTCTCTGCACCGTGCAGATACTAGTATATCAGAAGTAGAATGATCCCTATTAATATCATTCCATTACATTTTCTTGATTATTGGGTTACTTGGGTTAATAGCACTCAAGACTTATACACGCATCATACCCATTTATTTTTCCATGTATTCACCTAATACAAAATATGTAGCTATCTCTCAATATTGAGATACATCCCATGGTACCCCACTCGCACGGTCTCCACCGAAATGAACGCAGTCCCTCACCCTACACCGGAGTGACGTACAGATCGTTATATAATAGTGTTACGTTCCGCATAGATCTATCATTACTATGCTATGTAAGCTTATGGACTGCCACCATCGATCGAATTAGATTCCATGTTGGAATAATGCCCTCTAGTCTACGATACATCACCCAGAGCAGATATGCATGTATCTAGACTGTCCCGCGTATGTACTGTAATTATAGCTCGATGCCTCAATCGCACGTCCTCTAATGTGCATCGAGTTCCGTGATAGAGATAAACACGGAACTCGGTCGGGAGCTTTTCCATACCTGTATAGGCCCGTCTTTAAGAGCCTTCAAATACAGATAATCCTCAGGTCTGTTTTCCATGGTGGCTATGGCCCCACCTCAGCCCCTCCCTTAACTAATAAAGACTACAGAGCTAAGCGACCGCCCCTAAAACAACCAATCTAAACATCCATGTGGCGTCTCCCCTCAACCCCGTACCTCGATAGTGAAAGGTGAAATGATATCTTGGGGTCAGCTCTAGTCTTTTCGCATCCCGCTGGCTGCCGATGACGGGTATCCGACGATCTACTATCCTTATCATTCCTGACCTTCCTTCTCCTCGTGAGGCAACCGTCGAATCACCTAGATGTCACCTCGTCACAACATTCTGACTGCATAGCTACCTCTGCAGTCAAGGCCCACTCCCCTGGTAGTTACGCGCAAACCCAACCTTTGTGAGCACGGTCCGAAACTACACTACCACAGAGGACTACCAGGAGCACCTTCAACGTCTCAGGAAGCCGCGTGCTTCCCCTTCGGAGCCGTCATAACTAGGGCTGTCAATGGGTCGTGTCGGGTCGGGTTCGGGTCGGGTCAAGTCGGGTTCGGGTTGATTTATAAACGGGTCGGGTCAACCCTTTTATTAAACGGGTCATATTTTCCGAACCCTAACCCGACCCGTTTATAAACGGGTTGACCCGACCCAACCCGCGTAACCCGTTTAACCAAATGGGTCGTGTCAGGTCGTGTTGGGTCGGGTTTACCTGTTTGACCCATTGATAGATATTGCCTACTAATATAAGCAACAAAAGAGCCAAATCACCAACATGTATACTGTTATATAATCACCAACATGCAACAAGTTGCAAAGTCACCAACAGACAACACATATATAAAGCATGAAATCCCCATATTCAAAAATCATTTTCTATACATAAGTATATATTTCCATACGACATAAATTAAAGACTACCAGTATGCAAGAGATATAGTTGTTATAAGTAAAATATAACTAACAACATATAAGAATAAATTGGTAAAATATAACAGCTTACATATACAAGCATACTGATTACTGCATATATAAAAGACTAACACTAATAGTATACATAAAAGACTAATAGTATGGAAGAGATACGATATATAATCGGGTTTGGCAGGTTAAAATCGGGTTAGCGGGTCAACCCTAAACCTACACGTTTATAAACGGGTCAAATTCGGGTTGACCCGAAAATGACCCGCTAACTAAACGGGTCGGGTTAACCTGCTAATTTTCGTGCGGGTTTCAGGTCGGGTCACGGGTCGGGTAGGAAATTTACAGCCCTAGTCATAACAATCAGATGAATGTGCGCTCCCGTCGTGCCTTATAACACCTCGATGATCTACCCCGTTGGGTTATTCACCCTCAAATGTACGGACTGGTCCAAGCGCCTCATTTTAATATGTTATTAGATCCTATGTCTAAACATTCTATTACTCGCTTGCCTTACTTCACCAGGTTTTCATCTAACTTGGTCATTACCATTCATATTGAATTTTTATTCAAATTATCAAGTTTCTCTTGCTTATTATTTTCAATTATATAACTTAATCCATTTAAGTTTATTAATAAGCCCACAACATGTTATTCTCTAGATTATGGCCCAAGATCTAAAATCCACAATCTATTTTATATTCTTGCTTGGTTACATCACTACAATAACATGTTTTTATTTAATGTGTAATTAAGTACGTCTCATTTTACATGTTTCTTTTTAACATGCCAGTCATTATTTATTAAATATAATTTATCTTATAAGTTTTCCTTGTTCTTTCTTATTTAATCATAATTCCTTTTTACATTGTCAATACAACTTATCGTTGTTTACTTGTTAACTTAGTTCTATTAACTAAGGCCCATTAACAAGTTTCCCAACCAAATAATTATAACCTATGTTATAATTTCCTCTTGTCCCTAGGACAAGCCTAAGCATGTTGTTCACATCAGCGGGCTCCAGGCTTCTAGATTACTTAATTTATAATTAAGTACCTGTTAGCTTATTACTCAGGTTGTCTCATTTCCTTACAAGTTATGCTTACCCTAAATGGTTTCCTTTTAGTTACATAACTTTATTGTTTCTACTAGTTATGTATACCACTAGGTGTCTTTAATTACATAACCTCATTGGGTTAAGTTTATGGGCCTATATGTGTATATTACCCATCCCCTCTAATTTACTTAATCCACCGGCTACCCATCCAATTTTACTTAACCCTAACTTAAGTTCTTAATCACACAACCCTTATGGATTAAATCGGGTTAAGTAGTCCAATTCATAACCATGTCCAATTATGGTTATAATGGGCTAGACCTCCCACGTTAGGCCTACAACATGTGGATGTTAGATATGCCGGTCGGGTCTGGGTAGTCTTATTCCACAGTTGGGTCTAACCTTGTGTCTTAGCCCGATTCGTATTTACGTACTTAGACTTCCCACATTCGGTTCAACATTAATAGCTGCTGGATATGCCGGTTGGGTCTGGGCAGACTTCCACCACTAATGTAACCTAACCTCGTTTCATAAGTACAATTACAATTCCTAATTGTGATTACTAAACATTCCATTTTTATTCAAATCTACCTATGTCATTATAGGTAATTATTCTATGTTTTCCCCATTTGAACTATGTCTAATTCACTATTCAAATTATAAACCTTTATGCCTCTTTTTAATTCCCCTTTTTATTTTGCACCATATGCCCTTTATCATAAATTAAGGCATATATATATATGTATGTATAAACATATATATATATATATATATATATATATATTGCACAAACCCAAACCCATATATATTCCAACTTATGCCCCAAGTCCATATTCACCCCTTTCAGTGCAAGTTATACCCAAATCCACCTTCACATAATTTAAGCCTAAAACTCATATTCACATATGTTCAAATTTACGTTCCAAATCAATATTCATACATGTCCACTTTATACCTAATTCCGTATTTACATATATTCCAATGCATTCCTAAATTCATATTATCCAACAAGACATATGCCCCCAAACCCATCTTCATCTATTTCCAATTTTATGCCCAAATTTAGATCCATATTTTCCAACACTAATTATGCCCCAAATTATGTCTTTTCCCATTGTTTCCAATTTCGCACGTTCGCATTTTTCAGCGTTAGGCCTAGGCTTGAAGGTAGCCTGGCTATATAAAAATAAATAGGAAAAGAAGGAGAGAAGAGAATCAGAATAGGCATAATAACGAATCAACGACATAACGATAGAAATAGGCATAAACTGAATTGACATATTATGACAAGATTAGACTTGGTGATGATATAAACATATAAGAACAGATCAATGGAATATGTCATAATATAACTGATTAGGCATCGATTCAAGATCCAATTATTATATACATATCAAGATCACTATTAGATATTTAGATCTAAAAGCAACATGAACTCACAGTGAATTTGCTGCGAAGAACATGTTGAATAAGTTGTTGTAGCCATCGCTAATTTCTTTGTAGCAATCTTCGAATATGTATAGTCTTCTTTGAATTGATTCAGAAAAAGAAGAAGGAGAAGAACCATTTTAATTTCCATCGCAGTAGAGCTTCGCCGTCACCATTATTTTTCTATGAACAAAACCTAGGTTTAGAGTTCTTTATATAGGAGTAGCGGAGCAACTAAGCCCATCATATCGGACCAGAAACCATCAAAATCATCCACGTCAGAAGAAGCTTCTGGAGCCAGGGGGTCGACACCTGTGTCTATCCCCATATATGGGGGTAAACACCAATGTCGACACCCCTATACAGGTGTCGACACTTATGTCGACACCCCTTAAGGGGGTCGACACCCTTTGAGCGGGATTTTTCCCGCTCACTGCTTTTGACTGTTTTTGAATCGGTTTGAATTCTGGAGATGATTTTTTTATATATATACTTCCTTACGCGTATACAATCTTCTACAGCTTATAACTTCTTCATATGTTAACCGTTTTTCACAAACTTAGTGTCCATCTGAACCAGAATTCCGAGGCCGACGCAATGGCATCGTCCGTTTCCCTTAATTATGAATATTAAATTAATTATTCTTTAATTTATCCTCTTAATTTTGTTAAATTTTTGGAGTGTTACATTCTCCCCTACTTAAATGATTTCATCCCCGAAATCTCTAAGTTAAGAAGAACGTATATCCTAACATCCAACAATCAAACATCCATCTAGCAATCACCGGCATCCATTATCCTTATGGAATTTCTAATGCTTTTATGAACATACGCAATAGTGTGTGTATATGTCCGTAAACTAATGCGAAAGATCTGACGGTCTACTGATTCAGTTGACCTCCTTAATGCAATGTATGTTTGTTCCATGCAACCAAAATGTATGCAAGTCACCCTAATACATGTAAGTTCTATATGTGTGCACAATCATTCATCCAAATGCGGCATCAATGTAACAATAATCCAATATTCATCCATAAAAATTTAAAATGTACACACATCTATATGCAATATGTAAGTGATTGAGCCGATCTAGTGCTTATTTAGTGTGTATATGCATCCACGAGCAATCACTAGCACACACTTGCATTCATCAAACATAACATGTCTCAAACACATGTTTACATACATTAGTTTTCTGCCTAAAGACTCGATCGATAGGAGATATTCAAACGATAGATACAAGTATTAATTTGAAGCTTGGAAAAAGAAGTTAAGAACATATTCTCGAAAAGGAAAGGATATGAAGCGTGAATCTTGTCTTCCGCCTACCAAGTAGCGTCCTCGCAATCCTCTCCCCATTGCACTTTTACTAGCTTCGCTTCTTTGTTGCATAATTTCTTAACCTCCGATCCAAGTATGCAAGTCGGAACTCGTCCAATCGTTGCTTCCTTCTCTACTTTCACTTCCTCTCGCAAGTTTGGCTCCAATATCTCGAACTCTATACCATTTATTGCCTCTTCTCAAGTAGCTCCCCTACTTGCTTACAAAGTTCCCTCTTTTCTTTTAGGAGTCACAGGTCGCACAGGAAATGCAACTGGCTTTGCAATGTCTACCAAGTTTGTGCGGAAACCAATCTCGTGCCTCGGGGTAAACCCCGAACCTCATCAAAAATATAAGGATACTCACAACTATTGGTACAGGTCGCAAATCATCGATAGATACATCAAGAGGTTCTAGGAAACTAATCCATCCCTAGAATCAAACCGTACCTCATGAAATCAAGAACATATGCGTCGCAACCAAACTCGACGCCTGACGCAAAGATTCTCAAACCCCGACCAATCCTCGATAAATAAGCCATACCTCCAATGGGGTTTGAGACAATGACGGGATCCAAAACCATACTAGTATCTAGGTGCAGAGACTCAACTAAAGGGTCAGATATAAAAGAATGTGAGGCGCTAGAAAAAGAATCCTAACAAGATGATCAGAAATTGAAATCAATCCTTCGATGGAAACTTTCCTACCCCTATCATGTCCACGTGCTATGAGAACATTAGCTTGCCCTTTTCTCTTTTTGCAACCATTTTTCAGATGACCCATCGCTCCGAAATTATGGTATTTCCTCTTTTCTTCCTTCATCTATATTCCCTTTTTAAGCCATCATTTTCTTTCATCTTTGGGTTGTGCTCCTTAGCCCCAATTCCCTTATTCTCCTTTTTACCATTCTTGTACAACATGCTTACCAGTCTCTTGAAAGCTGCCTCCATCACACGGAAATCCTTACGAAGCTTTAAAGAAAATAAGACGCAGGTGAAACCACTGCGGTTAAAGATGAAGGTTGGGCACTTCTTTGGCCTTCGATATGTACCATATTTTTAACATGCCTATGGAACCATGCTGAAATAGGGATACCCTTTCGGGAAGAAACGGTTCCCCGAACAAAAGGAAAAGGAATCAAACGGAGAATCGAGAAGATATTTATGTCTTTGGGAAATATGCTTTTCAAAAACAAACTTTTTATTTTAAATTACTTAGTTTTTTTTAAACCTTTTTGAAAACCATTTTCAAAATATTTTATCTGATCTTATAACCATATGCTTGATACCAAATGTGACACCCCACGTTCATTAATGTCACTCACTAAGGGAATGCATTAACTTTCATGAAGCGTTATAGGTAAATTAGAAAATAATATCACAAGACAGACATGTAAAACAACAGTGGAATTAAAACTTTATTTAAATTATAACATCATGGTCCCAAATACTGAGTTTACATCATAGGTTTGAAACAACTAGTTACATGTTTAATAATCTGTCTTGCCAAAAATATCAGAGTACAAAAGCATAAACCATATTTCCCAAGAAGAGCCATGAAAGAGTTGACAATAAATCAAAGTTATACATCAATACCGAGAATCCAAGCTAAGCCGAAAGAATCCAAATCAACTCTAAGCACTTCCACCCTGAGAACCTGGGGGGAAAATGAAAAGAGAGAGGAGAAAACAAAATGGGTCAGACATAAAGTCTGGTGAGTCCAGTTACTTTTAAATACAAATAAATAAAAGTATCATGGCAGGTATATAAAAAATGGATGAACAAGATAAAAATAACAAGTGTGAACCGAGCAATATAAGATGAACAGGATATATTATACTTCTTGAATACATTTCTCTGCACCGCGTAGATACTAGTATATCAGAAGTAGAATGATCCCTACTAATATCATTCTATTACATTTTCTTGATTATTGGGTTACTTGGGCTAATAGCACTCAAGACTTATACGTGCATCATACTCATTTACTTTTCCATGAGTCCACCTAATACAATATATGTAGCTATCTCTCAATATTAAGTTACATCCCATGGTACCCCACTCGCACGGTCTCTACCGAAATGAACACAGTCCCTCACCCAACGCCGGAGTGACGTACGGATCCTTATATAACAGTGCTACGTTCCACATAAATCTACCATTACTATGCTATGTAAGCGTATGCACTGCCACCATCGATCGAATCAGATTCCATGTTGGAATAATGCCCTCTGGTCTACGATACACCACCCAGAGCAGATACGCATGTATCTAGACTGCCCCGCGTATGTACTGTAATTGTAGCTCGATGCCTCAATCGCACGTCCTCTAATGTGCACCGAGTTCTATGACAGGGCTAAACACGGAACTCGGTCGGTGTAAAGACCCGTAACTTCCCCGGTGCGGAAAGCGCGGATAGTTCGAGAACAAGCCACAACAGAACGCAGGCGGAAGAACATTTCATTGTTTATTACAACAATTCCATCAGATTACAAGAATATACAGATTATAAATGAATATTATACAGAAACATCAGAGATTTAAATTAGATTTAAATACATAGCAGCGGAAAATAATACAATACACAACTAGAAGAGATATACGGATACAAAGCTTTCCGGATATCATTCCAGCTGTAAACCAGGATCTTGTGAATATAAATCTGCAAAAACCAAAACTACTAGCTGCCCGTGTCAAAATAAGGGCACCCAGAGTTTAGGTTAAAACAATAAACTCCAGGTCAGTCATGGGACTGGTGTGAGAACTAAAATAGTTATTAATCTTTATTTTTGAAGTTAGGTAAATCAAGGGACCACGCCGTATAACACGCAACGGGTTTCCTCCGAAGAATACCAGTGCATAAAACAACAGCGCAATGCTAAATAAAGAAAAATGAAGCTATTATAAGACCCAGGTCCCATCACACAATGCAACTCAAGCTGGAGGATAGGGTTTTTACCTTGTAATAGCCAATAATGCTTGATACGTTTAAAACAAATCATTTGATACTATTATAAGTGCATAGTGTATAAATCAACTTCAAATCATAAGTATCAATCATAGACGACATAAGGGCCCCATCCCACTATGTCACCATACTAGGCTCTACAATTAAAACCGCAAAGTCACGTATTTGGAAATTGTATTTCCATCTATGAACTGAGGCAAAAGATAGTCCTCTACCGATTCGAGACGCTCTATCCCGCCCCTCAGGAACAGCCGCAACTGCCCCTTGGATCGTCAGGGCCGGTCCACCGATGTTGTAACACCCCACTCCCGCTATGGTCACTCACTAAGGGAATGCCATAGCATCGGTGGAGTATTTTAGTGAATATAGAACAGAAAAATTACAACAAGACAGATATAAATAGTACTTGAAATTTTAAAACATCATCTCATAACAGCGGAAGTAAAACATGTCTGGTTACATCATAAAACCACAATAAAGGTCAAGTACAATATCCATCAAAATAAAGAAGTACATAATCCCACTCTCATACAATAGCCAAACAAAAGAAAAGATAACTGGATAACTGGAGCTTTACATCTATCCAAGCTCCTAAAGACTGGAACAGCAATCCGATCAAGCTCCACTACTGCTAGGATCCACCGTAGGACCTGAGGGTTGGGAAAAAGATAAAAACAACAGGGTCAGACATAAGTCTGAGCGAGTCCTATAACTTTAACAATACAATCGTTAAAGTAACCAGAGAAGACATAAACTGATATACGGTAACATATAGGGATGAATGGCTACCCTAAGCAGTCAACTAAGCGAAGATAAAGGATAAAGACGCATCTACCCTCCCTAAGGTAAATTACTAAACTGCACCACACCAGTCGTTCCTAACTTAAAGGTTGATCCCACCCAAGGACTTATAAAATTTACTAATTAGTACTTGCGTACCCCTAGGTGACCAAGTAGGCGCCACGGGGCCCTACAATCCACTAGGTGTACACACTACTTCCCATTCGATCGGCTCCCTAACGTAGATACCCGTGCTGGCCCCACCGTGGGATGTATCATTCCCCAATGTGGCAACCTGATGAAACTAAAGGTGCACGGCTTATATCTACTCGATGCAACAACGGCTTACCTACCAGCCCGGGCCCACTCACGCATATGAAGCCCGTTGGACTTGCGTTGCCACCGCTAACCCGTTTGCCTCTTACAGTCAAGCCCAGTATGCGTGTCCCGTCCTCGACATGGGTCGAGCCCACAAAGATACGTATGGGTTACTGGTTGAAATGGGCCTCCACAAGCTACCCACCTAAGCTTGTCCCTTTTTCTAGTATATCCCACTTAACCCTTTAATCATGTTTTAATTACATGTTCCATTTTGGTTAAGTATTCTAATCGTATTTTCTATTGCCACCCAAGGCAACCACTAGATTTTCTCATGCCACCCGAGGCACCCACTTAACCCCTCATGTCCCTCTACATGCTAATGTGGTTAAGTGTTTCTTAATTAATTAATTAAGAACGTAACCTTTGTAAAGACCTCTCACATTAGACTGTCTTTTATGACCGCTGGTTAAGCCGGTTGGGTCCGGGCAGCCTTATGTCATAACAGAGTCTAACCTCGTGTCTTTACATTAATTACGTATTTAGTTTGTGCCTAAGACCTCTCACATTGGGCTAACATTTGTAGCAACTGGTTAAGCCGGTTGGGTCCGGGCAGTTTTACGCTACAACTGAGTCCAACCTCGTGTCTTAGTCAATTAATTACACCTAATTAATCACCCTCATAATTTTATATTAATTATCCCTAATTAATCAAGTTTTCTTAACATGGGTAGACCTAACTTAATAGGTAAATTCCCATGGGGTAGACCTAACTCAATAGGTAAATTCCCAACACATAGTATGGGTACACCTAACCAAATAGGCAAATTCCCATACTATGTTTATTTATTTTGTGTTATGCATAATTATATTAATTTCACACAATCTTATTAACTTATGCATTTAATTACCCCATCGTTCCCACGTAATTTCGTTCATGATATAACACATATAAAAGGTGTCAACTTGCATATGAATGAACATGTTTCAAAGGTGCCATCTTGCATATTAACAAACACATAACTTGCATATGAACTTGCATAACATGTCACATAACTTGCATATAATATGTCACATAACTTCATATTCATTTTGCATAACAAACTTGCATATTAGCTTATAGACTTGCATAATGTGTCATCATGAACTTGCATATTAATAAACATGTAACTTACATATTTACATACATGTAACTCGCATATTAACAAACATGTAACTTGCATATAAAGAAACATGTAACTTGCATATTTACATACATGTAACTTGCATATTAACAAACATGTAACTTGCATATTAACAAACATGTAACTTGCATATTTACATACATGTAACTTGCATATTAACAAACATGTAACTTGCATATTTACATACATGTAACTTGCATATTAACAAACATGTAACTTGCATATTTACATACATGTAACTTGCATAGCATATTACCATGAACTTGCATAACATGCATATGATTACATAGCCCACAACTTGCATATTTAGCATCATGCAAACATAACATACATCATATTAAACTTGCATAAGCTTACATACTCAACATGCATAAACATAAGATTAATGCTAACATCATATCATATGATTCAAAGCTCATTAACCCACATACAAAACCATAAATCTCATCACATCTCATCTAATTAGTTTACCAAAAGATCATCAAAGTGATAGAAACTCACAACTAGCAACTTTGAACACCAAATGAAGAAGATTAAGATGCTAAGAAGGGATTAGAAGTTGATTAGAGAGTGATTAGTATGCAACCCTCTTCATAAAATTAGTGGAGGCCATGAGAGCTAGCATTTTGCCATAGTTTAGTCACTAGGTTTAATTATGAATGAATTAGGGTAGGTTAGGGTCTTATTTATAGATTAGGCAAGTGTTTTAGGCCATAGGATTAACCCTAGATTCAATCCAAGCCATCAAAGCATGTCTTGGGGAAGAAGTCAAGTGTAGGAACCATCTAGGGCCTTTAGATTAAAGATGGACCATGAGAACCATTCAAATGCAAAATCTGCACTTGAGCGAATCGGCCCACGGGTTGACAGCCAAACACCCTGGATTAACCCCTAGTCGACCCAGCGGGCTCGGGTCGACTTCAAAAATCGGCCGGTTCGGTCATTCCCCTCTCCCAATTCGCTGTTTTGAGCATTTTTGCATATTTATTTATTAAATTTTCAATTATATATATATATATATATATATCAATATATATATATATATATATATCTACACAACCCATTTCACTTAATTAAGTATACTTTAATTTGGGAATTTTCGTGAAACTTCGCGAGGCCATATCTTGGTCATACGGACTCCGATTTTCGAAAACTCGGACTCTATTTCGCGTATTTTTCCGAGACGAACGCAATGGCATAGCCCGTTTCCCTTGATTCCCATTTTAGAATTAAATTCTGCCTCGATTTATGTTATTACAGGTTATTGAAAATACGGGTTGTTACATTCTCCCCTCCTTAAAGGATTTCGTCCCCGAAATCTTCAAGTTAGGAAGAACGTATCCTACCATCCAATCATCCATCTACTCAAAGCATCATCCACGAGCAATCATTGTCCTTACAAGATTCTAAATGCTGGATGGATATATGCAAAAGTGTGTGTATATGTACTTACCTAATGCGAAAATCAGGCGGTTACTGATACAGTAAACCTCCTTAATGCAAACCATGATAGTGCCATGCATCCAATATGTATGCGAAACCCTATTGACACATACAAATTTCTACATGCGTGCACAACCATACACAAAAATGCATCATCCATATGATAACACAGCCATGATACATCCATCAATCTAACTACCACATCCATTTATGCAATATGCAACATGAAGTGACTGAGCCGATCTAGTGCCTAATGTGTGTGTATATGCATCCACGAGCAACCACTAGCAAACAATTGCATCCATATGCATCCATCAACCATAACATGTTTCAAACACATGTTTCAACCATAGGTTTTACCCTATCTAAAGGTCATAGGTATTAGCGAGAGGATATACTAAAGATAAGATAAGTACTAGACAAGCAATAAAGGAGAAGTTAAAAGACATACTCTCAAAAAGAAATGGATACAAAGAACGCATCTTTGCTTCCGTCTCCCAAGTAGCATTGCTTTCGTCATCTCCCCATTGCACTTTAACTAGCTGAACTTCTCTGTTCCTCAACTTCCTAGTTTCTGACCCAAGGATGCGAGTAGGAGCTCGTCGAATCGTCGCATCACGCTCTACCTCTACATCTCTAAGCAAGCTCGGCTCTACCACCTCCGCGGTCTCATGTAAGCACTTCCTCAAATGTGATACATGGAATACATCATGAACACCACTAAGTCTGTCGGGCAACTCCACCCTATATGCCATCCGTCCAATCCTTTCCTTAATAGGAAACGGCCCAACAAATCTCGGTGCTAACTTCCCTACGGACCCAAAGCGAACAACATTTCTCAATGGAGATACTTTGACAAAAACCATGTCCCCAACCTCAAACTCAAGATCCGTCCTTCTCCGATCCGCATAAGATTTCTGTCTATCTTGCGCTGCTTTCATCCTTTTTCGAATTAAATCAATCTTCTCTGAAGTCTCTCTAACCATATCCGGCCCAAGCAAGATCTTATCCGTAGATTCCCACCAACATGTAGGAGATCGACAAGGCCTTCCATAAAGAGCTTCGAAAGGAGCCATACCAATACTGGACTGAAAGCTGTTATTATATGCGAACTCCACCAAAGGAAGATGTTCTTCCCATGTACCTCCAAAATCCAAGATACAAAGCCTCAAAAGATCTTCTAAGATACGGTTCACCCTCTCAGTCTGACCGTCCGTCTGAGGATGATATGCGGTGCTCAAACACAACTGAGTCCCTACCGCCTCTTGCAAACTTCTCCAAAACTCACTAGTGAAAATAGGATCTCGATCACTCACAATGCTGGATGGTACGCCATGCAATCTAACAATCTCTCTAACATAGACTGAAGCAAGCCATGGAGCGGTCCTCTTACTCTTTACGGGTATAAAATGGGCACTCTTGGTAAGTCTGTCTACCACAACCCAAATTCCCGTATTGCCCTTCCTCGATCTCGGTAACCCGTCGATGAAATCCATCGAGACACTATCCCACTTCCACTGTGGAACTTCCAATGGGTGTAGCAACCCACCGGGTTTCCTTTGCTCCACTTTAACTTGTTGGCACACTAAGCATCTAGCCACATACTCGGCCACATCTTTCTTCATACCGGCCCAGAAGAAAACTCTCTTCATGTCTTGATACATTTTGTCTCCACCGGGATGAATAGTCATTCTTGAACGATGTGCATCATCCAAAATAGCCTTCTTCAAACCCTCATCTTGCGGTACACAAAGTCTACCGTCTCTATGCAACCATCCCTTATCATCTATGGTGTATCTACCCAAATGGCTGGACGACTCCCCTCTTATAAGCTTCTCTACCAACACAACCAACTGTGGGTCGTCTCGCTGAGCCTCGCCAATCCGTCTCAAAAGAGTAGGTCTAACCTCCAAGGATGCCAACAAACCAGGTACAAAATCAACAGAAGGTCTGAAGTCAAACAAAGAAAGAAACTCCAAGCTTCGTCGTTCCACGAACAATGGACTCAAAGATAGCCTTTTTCTACTTAAGGCGTCTGCCACCACGTTACCCTTACCAGGGGTATACGCTATCTCGAAATCATAGGATGCTAAGAACTCCATCCACCTTTGCTGTCTTAAGTTTAAATCCTTCTGAGAGAATAAGTACTTCAATGATTTATGGTCGGTGAACAACTCGAATCTCTCACCAAGAAGATAATGGCGCCAAGACTTAAGTGCGAAAACAATCGCGGCCAACTCTAGATCATGGGTAGGGTAATTCTTCTCATGCACTCTCAATTGTCTCCCTCCATAGGCTATTACCCTTCCCTCCTGCATCAAGACTGCGCCTAATCCTGTTCCACAAGCATCGGTATAAACAACAAACGGCTTACTCCCATCCGGGAGCACTAAAACTGGAGCGGTGGTCAAAGCTCTCTTTAACCGTCGGAAAGCATCATCACAATCTACATCCCACGAGAAAACCAGATTCTTTTTCGTCAAGCGGGTTAATGGGGCTGATATCTTCGCGAAGTCTTTGATGAACTTCCTATAATATCCTGCCAACCCCAAGAAACTTCTTACCTCGGTAGCATTTCTAGGAACTTTCCAATCCTGGATAGATACTATCTTTGCGGGATCCACAGCTATCCCTTCCTTAGAGACCACATGCCCTAAGAATCGCACTTCTCTTCTCCAAAAATGGCATTTAGAGAATTTAGCTTTAAGACTACGCGCTCGAAGAGTCTCCAACACTTCCTTGAGATGTAAGGCATGCTCTTCTTCATTCTTGGAAAAGACCAAGATGTCATCCACAAAAACTACTACAAACTTATTCAGATACTCTCTGAACACTCTACTCATGAGATCAACAAAGTATGCGGGGGCGTTTGTCAACCCAAATGGCATCACTAGCCACTCATAAAAACCATCCGGAGTCCGGAAAGCAGTCTTCTCTATACTGTCCTCCGCCACTCTTAACTGATGAAACCCTGTAGCTAAGTCCATCTGCGAAAATACTGACGCGCCAACCAACTGATCAAAGAGATCATCTATCCTCGGTAATGGGTGTCTATTCTTCTTCGTGAGCTTATTAAGTTCTCTATAATCCACACAAAGTCTGAGGGACCCATCCGCCTTCGTGGCAAACACTACTGGAGCTCCCCACTCCGATATACTTCGCCTTATGAACCCCTTCTCAAGCAACTCCCCTACTTGCTTATGAAGTTCTCTTCTCTCACGAGGAGCCATGTGGCGTACTGGCAAAGACACTGGTTTGGCATTATCCACCAAATAAATTCGGAAATCTATCTCCCGCTTCGGAGGCAAACCCTTTACTTCTTCAAACACATCCGGATATTCCCGGACTACTCTGACAGAACACAAACTCTCGACCGAAGCATCGAGCGATTCAAGATAACTTAGCAAAACAGATTCCATGGGATTGCAAGAGATCTCGAGAGTGTTACCCAAGCGGGTCATGAGCCTGACAACTCTCCTTTCGCAATCAAGAACGGCACCATTACTGGATAACCAGTCCATGCCCAAGATCAACCCATAGCCCGTGAAGCCCAATACAAAAGCATCACATCTAAACTCAACGCTAAGTATAGAAATCTTCAAACCCAAACATATCATAGACAGATATATGGAGCCCCCAATTGGGTTTGAGACAACCAAGGGATCATCAACTAGACTGGTGTCTAAGTGCAGTGACTCAACTAACGATGATGAGATAAAAGAATGCGATGCGCCAGAGTCAAACAAAGTACGAACTGGATGATCAAACAGAAAAACCAGACTTTCAACGGAAATAGTTCTACCTCTCTGCTGAATCGGTGGAACTGAGAGAACCTGAACTTGCCCCCCTGACTGAGGTGGTGCTATAAGAGCTTGCACCTGGCCTCCTGAGGTAGACCCCGTCTTCTGCCCCTTCTTTGGGCAGTTTTTCACAAGATGCCCTGCTTCACCACAATGAAAGCAACCGGTCTTCTTCTTTTTGCGACAATCCTTACTAAGGTGTCCTGGTGTTCCACAATTGAAGCACTTCTTCTTCGTCTTCTTTTTGTCACCATTGCCTTTTCCGCCCTTGCCTTGTTGTTGTTGTTGCGGTTTCTTCTGATCCCCCTTTTTCTCTGGTGCCTTAGAATTCTTATCATCCTCATGCATAAGTGCCATGTAGACAAGCTTCTCAAAAGTGGCCCCCATAGGAATGTGAGTCATAGCTATTCCTTGCAATGGTTCGTTCAAGCCTCTAACGAACCTCAAAGCCTTCTTCTCCGGTGTATTCACCAACTCTATGCCAAACCTTGCTAATTGATTGAATTTGTTGACATATTCTTTCACCGTGAGATTCCCTTGCTTCAAATTCAAGAACTTCTCCATAAACAGATTCTCTTCCGCCCTTGAGAGAAACTTAGCCCCAAACCTTTGCTTAAAATCTGCCCAAGAGTCAACAGGGCGTTCTCCATTAGTGACCTCCCACCAGAATGAGGCCTCTCCCTTCATTAACCAAGCCGCCAACTTGACTTTCTTTCCCTCTTCCACTTCAAAGATATCTAGCAACTCTTCCACTTCCTTAAGCCAATCTCTAGCCTCTACGAAAGTCTCTGAACCAAGAAAAGGTTTTCCTCCTATAGCCTTGAACTCCTTGCAAACCTTAGCAAAATTATCCACTCTAGGCTGAGGAGGAGGAGCGGTTGTCTCTGGTGTAGTAGCATTGGCCGGACCCGCAGCCGCGGCCCTAGCCTCTTGCAACCTCCTATACCATAGTGGTATAACTAAACCCTCCGGGATGTTAAGATCTTCAGCCATGCTGAAACGAAAGAGGAAAGATTCAAAAAGGAGATTCCGAAAGATAAAGATATGGCTATTGGGGATTATGCTTTTCTTTTTCAAAAACTTTTTCTCTTAGAAGACATGCTTTTGAAAATACTTTCTTCGAAAATACTCTTAGAAAATAGTTTTTCTCAAAAATTTTATCTGTTCTGGTAACCTTAAGCTCTGATACCACGTGTAACACCCCACTCCCGCTATGGTCACTCACTAAGGGAATGCCATAGCATCGGTGGAGTATTTTAGTGAATATAGAACAGAAAAATTACAACAAGACAGATATAAATAGTACTTGAAATTTTAAAACATCATCTCATAACAGCGGAAGTAAAACATGTCTGGTTACATCATAAAACCACAATAAAGGTCAAGTACAATATCCATCAAAATAAAGAAGTACATAATCCCACTCTCATACAATAGCCAAACAAAAGAAAAGATAACTGGATAACTGGAGCTTTACATCTATCCAAGCTCCTAAAGACTGGAACAGCAATCCGATCAAGCTCCACTACTGCTAGGATCCACCGTAGGACCTGAGGGTTGGGAAAAAGATAAAAACAACAGGGTCAGACATAAGTCTGAGCGAGTCCTATAACTTTAACAATACAATCGTTAAAGTAACCAGAGAAGACATAAACTGATATACGGTAACATATAGGGATGAATGGCTACCCTAAGCAGTCAACTAAGCGAAGATAAAGGATAAAGACGCATCTACCCTCCCTAAGGTAAATTACTAAACTGCACCACACCAGTCGTTCCTAACTTAAAGGTTGATCCCACCCAAGGACTTATAAAATTTACTAATTAGTACTTGCGTACCCCTAGGTGACCAAGTAGGCGCCACGGGGCCCTACAATCCACTAGGTGTACACACTACTTCCCATTCGATCGGCTCCCTAACGTAGATACCCGTGCTGGCCCCACCGTGGGATGTATCATTCCCCAATGTGGCAACCTGATGAAACTAAAGGTGCACGGCTTATATCTACTCGATGCAACAACGGCTTACCTACCAGCCCGGGCCCACTCACGCATATGAAGCCCGTTGGACTTGCGTTGCCACCGCTAACCCGTTTGCCTCTTACAGTCAAGCCCAGTATGCGTGTCCCGTCCTCGACATGGGTCGAGCCCACAAAGATACGTATGGGTTACTGGTTGAAATGGGCCTCCACAAGCTACCCACCTAAGCTTGTCCCTTTTTCTAGTATATCCCACTTAACCCTTTAATCATGTTTTAATTACATGTTCCATTTTGGTTAAGTATTCTAATCGTATTTTCTATTGCCACCCAAGGCAACCACTAGATTTTCTCATGCCACCCGAGGCACCCACTTAACCCCTCATGTCCCTCTACATGCTAATGTGGTTAAGTGTTTCTTAATTAATTAATTAAGAACGTAACCTTTGTAAAGACCTCTCACATTAGACTGTCTTTTATGACCGCTGGTTAAGCCGGTTGGGTCCGGGCAGCCTTATGTCATAACAGAGTCTAACCTCGTGTCTTTACATTAATTACGTATTTAGTTTGTGCCTAAGACCTCTCACATTGGGCTAACATTTGTAGCAACTGGTTAAGCCGGTTGGGTCCGGGCAGTTTTACGCTACAACTGAGTCCAACCTCGTGTCTTAGTCAATTAATTACACCTAATTAATCACCCTCATAATTTTATATTAATTATCCCTAATTAATCAAGTTTTCTTAACATGGGTAGACCTAACTTAATAGGTAAATTCCCATGGGGTAGACCTAACTCAATAGGTAAATTCCCAACACATAGTATGGGTACACCTAACCAAATAGGCAAATTCCCATACTATGTTTATTTATTTTGTGTTATGCATAATTATATTAATTTCACACAATCTTATTAACTTATGCATTTAATTACCCCATCGTTCCCACGTAATTTCGTTCATGATATAACACATATAAAAGGTGTCAACTTGCATATGAATGAACATGTTTCAAAGGTGCCATCTTGCATATTAACAAACACATAACTTGCATATGAACTTGCATAACATGTCACATAACTTGCATATAATATGTCACATAACTTCATATTCATTTTGCATAACAAACTTGCATATTAGCTTATAGACTTGCATAATGTGTCATCATGAACTTGCATATTAATAAACATGTAACTTACATATTTACATACATGTAACTCGCATATTAACAAACATGTAACTTGCATATAAAGAAACATGTAACTTGCATATTTACATACATGTAACTTGCATATTAACAAACATGTAACTTGCATATTAACAAACATGTAACTTGCATATTTACATACATGTAACTTGCATATTAACAAACATGTAACTTGCATATTTACATACATGTAACTTGCATATTAACAAACATGTAACTTGCATATTTACATACATGTAACTTGCATAGCATATTACCATGAACTTGCATAACATGCATATGATTACATAGCCCACAACTTGCATATTTAGCATCATGCAAACATAACATACATCATATTAAACTTGCATAAGCTTACATACTCAACATGCATAAACATAAGATTAATGCTAACATCATATCATATGATTCAAAGCTCATTAACCCACATACAAAACCATAAATCTCATCACATCTCATCTAATTAGTTTACCAAAAGATCATCAAAGTGATAGAAACTCACAACTAGCAACTTTGAACACCAAATGAAGAAGATTAAGATGCTAAGAAGGGATTAGAAGTTGATTAGAGAGTGATTAGTATGCAACCCTCTTCATAAAATTAGTGGAGGCCATGAGAGCTAGCATTTTGCCATAGTTTAGTCACTAGGTTTAATTATGAATGAATTAGGGTAGGTTAGGGTCTTATTTATAGATTAGGCAAGTGTTTTAGGCCATAGGATTAACCCTAGATTCAATCCAAGCCATCAAAGCATGTCTTGGGGAAGAAGTCAAGTGTAGGAACCATCTAGGGCCTTTAGATTAAAGATGGACCATGAGAACCATTCAAATGCAAAATCTGCACTTGAGCGAATCGGCCCACGGGTTGACAGCCAAACACCCTGGATTAACCCCTAGTCGACCCAGCGGGCTCGGGTCGACTTCAAAAATCGGCCGGTTCGGTCATTCCCCTCTCCCAATTCGCTGTTTTGAGCATTTTTGCATATTTATTTATTAAATTTTCAATTATATATATATATATATATATATATCAATATATATATATATATATATATCTACACAACCCATTTCACTTAATTAAGTATACTTTAATTTGGGAATTTTCGTGAAACTTCGCGAGGCCATATCTTGGTCATACGGACTCCGATTTTCGAAAACTCGGACTCTATTTCGCGTATTTTTCCGAGACGAACGCAATGGCATAGCCCGTTTCCCTTGATTCCCATTTTAGAATTAAATTCTGCCTCGATTTATGTTATTACAGGTTATTGAAAATACGGGTTGTTACAGATGTGGATTATTATGCCTGAACACTGCGTTTCCCCACCCTTTGGGGTGTAAATGAGCCAACAAATGACTCCATCGGCTTCACAAAGTCACCGGTATATCCGAGGCGCCTCGCAACAGCAACAACCACATAAGTCAAACTCGTCAGGGCGTGTAAAACCACTGACGCCACTTCTAGCTAGAAAGAAACGCATGCCCTCCCTGATGTCCTCTCCCGTTTCTGGTTCATACTGGGTGTAAAACTCGCGAGGTAAACGTTACACAAAGCTACGCCACAAAGGCCGTGCTTCGATCATCAACCACAAGACTCTGCTTTTCAACAGAAGCCTTGATCATTCGCCACTTAGGCATGCCACACAGGCAATTCACTCTATGCGTTTGATATCCATCAGTATATAACCCCTAAGCTCGTACGTCTCAGAGAAGGGTGTTAAGCAAGAGAATAAATTCTCCGCCGCCAAACAGATATATATTTAATAGAAATCAATCACACAGACTAAAATCCAATGTCAGACACACAGTCCATTTACAAGTTCGTTCTGGGTCTGAACGAAACCGGCGGCACCTAGTACCTCGCTTATCCATCGATCTCCAAGTACGTCTGGACGATCACCAACTGTTTCTATCTTCTTGGGTGTACGGCCCAATCAAGATCATCAGTAATTATCCAAACGACGTGAAGACCTCCGGTCTTCGACCACCGTCTTCATCTTCGACACCACGTCGAATCAGTTATTCAGAATGGGATAAACCCGGTCTTTCTGAATAACTCGCATATATAATAGACAAGTGTTACACAACATACGCCTCGTTCCAATTCAGAATATTCTTTTATTCAAATATTTCTATACTTTGGGAAAAGTTCCCATTAATTTTATCAAAGATAAATTCTTTAAATTTATTCTTTAATCTGCTTTTGAATATCAATTCAAACTAGTCGGGATTAGCGAACCACACCGAAGTAATCATTTGTTTTAATTTCTCAATCCCAACCTATTCATCCCATGAAGTAAAACTGGTTATACTTCATATCTAACCACACGGTGTTATCGGTAAATTCAATTACCATCTCACTTTTAAATCTAATTAAAGATTTAACTATCACCTGGAGCAAAACTGGTGATACTCCATTCTCGATCATTTCAATCTAATTAAAGGTTCATTAAAACTCCACTTAGTTTTAATCTTTAATTGGGTTAAAGAATCAGTGTCATTTAAAACACGGTTCACAATAAACCCAAAATCACATTTCATTAATTATCGGGTTAAAGAACAAGTGTTATTTAAAACCCTGTTCACGATAAACCCAAAAATCAATACCAATTCAATTCCAATTAAATATAATTTAATTGGTACACTTCACTAAATCTAAATAAAAAGATTTAATCTTTTCTCAACTGGGTTCAAGAACAGTGTTAATGAAGGCACCATTCACGACAAGCCCAAATCACGTTTGATATTAAATACAAGGCTCTGAATAGAAAATATATCGGCTTATATTCAATATCAAATTCTACGAGCAACGGATATCGTATTGGAAATAACGATATATATCTATATCTTTCAAATTTCCATAACAACATCTGTATAATCACGAAATCCAACATCGAAATATTTCAAAGACAATTTCGATTCAAATCCATTCCAATGCAATCATTGGAAATTCTGGTTATTTTTAAAACCCTTTTCAAATTCAATTTATTTATTTAAAAACAAATAGAATTTTAATTCTAGTTCAAAACTAGTTCATTTCGATAAAAATCTATTTTATCTTTTCAAATATGGAGTTTTCATCCCTATTTTTCCCAAATCATTTCTTATGATTTAACACAAATTATTGATATTTTTAATAATTTTATCAAGGCCCGTACAGTCGATTTCCATCAACGGCCATCGAACTGCACTTATAGCAACCTTTTCCAAATTTGATTTGGACATAATTCCAAATCCAACCGTTAGATTTCAAATTTCTAATATTCGTTAGAAAGCTCTTTTCGATACGAACCCAATGGTTCCGGTTTTAGGAGAATCCGATGGTCGGATCTCCCGCAATATCCGTTCGAAGTCCATGGTCGAAATTCGCGAACTACCGCGGCGCGGCGCGTTCTATTCAGGCCATTATATTATATATGTAATATATATAATACATACTTCGTCGATTCCCTTTTTAAAACGTACTTTATAAATCGTTTTAAATTCGTTTTTAAACGATTTCAACTCCCTTTTCAAATTCAAATCAAAATTGAATTTTCCCTTTCAAACTCATTTTAAATTCATTTCAAATTGATTCCAATTCAAATCGATTTTTAATTCAATTTCAATTCGTTTTCAATTCAATTTCGATTCGTATTCAATTCTATTCAATTTCAATTCGAATTCATTTCTATTCAATTTCAATTCGAATTCATTTGAAAACTATTTCAATTCTATTTCAATTTAGTTCGAATTTCAATTCTATTCGAATTTCAAATCATTTCCGTTTATTTCGAATTTCTAATCAATTCAATTTAATTCGAATTTCAATTCTTTTCAAAATATCAGATTTTGAAATCACTTTCGATATTCATTATAAAATGAATAAAATCGATATAAATATCGTTCACGTCAAAATGGCGTCAATCTAATCAACACGGCTTCATATATTTCTATTTTCAAATATTTCTATTTCAAATATTTCTATTTCAAATATTACCTTTTCAAATATTTCTATTTCAAATATTTCTATTTTCAAATATTTCTATTTCAAATATGGAATGAGGCCCAATCAATTAACATATAATGTTAATTATATGGATTTTCTACAACACATGTATGCAATAACAACGATGAATAATCAACCATCATCCAAAGTGCATTCTACACTGTATAAGCATCAAATATAAATATTCAACGCTTATAACAGTCTGTCAATCAATCGATCGACATACAACTAACTATTGGGATTAGTGTATGTCATATACCATCCCAATACCCGTGTGGGGTTTCAAACAATCAAACACAGATATGATTTGTGCAGTTGGGCGATGTGTAAAATTTATCGTCCCAATCAATATCAGTCAAATGTGTGTATATAAACAAATCGTCCGATCTGTTTATTTTTATTTCATTTCATATACACGTTAAAAATTCTATTTTTAACTATAAAATATTTTCAACTATATAAATATTTTATTTCATTTCACATCACATCACACAATCAACTGCACATCAAAATCAAACAAACAAGCATACAAGTCGTCCATGGTCTGTGGACGACGGGTGTCGGGTGCTACTAAACACCGTCTGCATCCTAGTATATATTATTAACTAGAAAAACAAAATTTAGAGTGAGGAGTTCTCACTGATTAGCTAATCCTATTCCACGACTCTTCTTATGTAGAAATCTTCGCCGTTCTTGCCTCTTGTCACTTTCTTTGCCCGTATTCTCTATATATGTAAAAATCAAATTTTTACTTCGCTATTCAATATATAAAAATCGAATTTTTACTTCGCTATTCAATATATAAAAAATCGAATTTTTACTTCGCTATTCAATATATAAAAATCGAATTTTTTTACTTCGCTATTCAATATATAAAAATCGAATTTTTACTTCGCTATTCAATATATAAAAAACGAATTTTTTACTTCGCTATTCAATATATAAAAATCGAATTTTTACTTCGATATTCAATATATAAAAATCGAATTTTTTACTTCGCTATTCAGTATATAAAAATCGAATTTTTACTTCTCTATTCAATATATAAAAATCGAATTTTTTACTTCGCTATTCAATATATAAAAACCGAATTTTTACTTCGCTATTCAATATATAAAAATCGAATTTTTATATCGCTACCTTCGCATTAAAAATACGATCTTCGCATTAAAAATACGATCTTTTCATTGTAAAAAAAATCATTTCTTTTCGTTGTTAAAAATCATTTCTTTTTATGATTAAAAATCTCCACTTTATATATTAATAAATCTCATATCTGAATATATAAAAATTGAACCTTTTCGCCTTCAAAGATCGAATCTTTGCGTTGTTCTTCATATGATAAACCCCCCCTCCTTTTTTTTTTGAAAAATCCTAGCTTTCTACATTGAAAAATCCAATCTTTCCTATGTAACTAACCATATGAAAATTCAATTTTTAATTTGCTTCCTCATTCATAAAAATTGGATTTTTAATTTGCTTTCACGTTCATGAAAATTGGATTTTAACTACACAAATTTTTATAGCTTTTTATATTAAAAATCAAATCAGAGAAAAAGAAACTAAAATAAAATAAAATAAAATAAAATATAGAATAAAATAAAATAAACTAGAACTTACAGTGTTCTACATGGACTGGGGGGGGATCAGAGAGGCTAAGGAGGGGCTGGGAGGAGGTGCAGTCGGAGAAGAAGAAGTGGAGGAGGAGAAGAAAGGAGGCGGAGGAAGGAGGAGGTAGCGGTGGCAAGGTAAGGGGGTCTTCGTGGTCGTCGCGCGCGTCGTTCGAGGTGGGGGGGGGTAGGTCAGGTGGGTGTAGCGGCGGTTGGGGGGGGGTCGCGGTCGGATGCACCACCCTGGGCGGCGGCGGCGGCGATGGAGGAGGCCGCTCCGCCCCTCCATCGTCCTCTCCTTTTTTTTTCTCTGTTGATCGAATTGAAATGGGGGGGGGGAGGGCCTGGAGTTAAAAGGAAGAGAGAAGGGGGAGTTTTTTTTTAATTATTTAATTTACAAAAAGTTGACCTTTTCATACGACCTCTAAATGAGGCCCACCTCCTGTCGTCCATAGCGTTTCACCCCCATTCCGAACACAATGGGATATGTACCATAAGCTGATTCGACTGTTTCGATCAGTTTCCGTTAAAATCAACATATAACTCTATATATTGAATTTGAACGCACATTTCAATTTACCGGGGTCACATACGAACTCTAAAAATTCCAAAAAATATTTTCTAGCTTCGTATTGACGATACGGTCCTAACAAAACTAATTTCGTCGAATTCTAAGACCGTCTGAAAAATGGCCATTTCCCAGTCGATTAAAATCAACTGAAACTGGTCAAACACGTTTTCTTTTGCCACGCTCACATATTGATTCGAAAAATTATGAAATTTGAAACCTAGCAATAATTTGACATCGCGGATCCATCAAAATTGGTTTCGTCGAAATCCGAGGTCGTTTGCAAAATTTCCATTTTTAAGGGCCTGAATTCTATAGCGACTATTTAGAATTTTCAACTGGACATATCTTTTGATTCCCGCTATGAAATTTCGATTTTTTGGATTCTTTGGAAAGATAGTCACAATTAGATTCCATTATTTTTGGTTTCACTAAAATCCGGTTTATTTTGCACCCGGTACATTCATTTGAATTTTGAAATCGAATTATCGAACTACCGCGCCATTTTCAATTCCTTTTATAATTTAAAATAAATATTTATACGACGATCTATATAAATATATTCGTTCAAATTCTATTCAAAATAAATTTCTCTTCGTTATTATTTAAAATAATTCATTTTAAATAATCAAAATTCGCTAAAATTGCCAAAATAAAAATTTTAAACTGGCCCAGATTTCCGGGTTATTACAGTCTCCCCCACTTAAAACTTTTCGTCCCCGAAAAGGAACAAAGCCGAAAGTTGTTTAACTAATCAACTCAACTTCCATTGTTTTCTTTACGGCTTAAGTTCTTCAACTTTTCAGTTTCTAAGAACTTTTCAAATTTTTCAAAAATTTGGCTAACACCCTAAATTTTCGAAAAATTTCGCCATAACCTCCCCCGCACCGGGAGCACGGGAAAATCCCGAAATTTCCATATAGGCCCTCCGATCTCAAAAAGAAAAAGAAAAAACCAAGCGGCTAGCCAATCGGCTCATAAAATCATCATCACCCAAACAAAACAGTAAATTATGGTAAACATGTACCTATTTGTCGGGCAAACAAATTTTATTCTCTGCTCTAGCCTCCTTGCTATGACCTGTTCAATGTAAGTACATGTATATGCAAGCAAATGCGACAAATTTCAAATACAATTTACTATTGGATTCTATTAGGCGTAATGGTTCAAAATTTCAAACAAATAACCAAACAACATAAACATCAATCAATTGGTTGGTTATCGCTTCAAATGCATAACTTTGATATATAGTCAAAAATCAAATTTTTGATGCCAAATCACAACAATAAGCCCTATCTAATTTCAGTTCTCACACCAGTCAATTGAAAATATATAGAAATTTCACTTTCGTTACTCGAACATAAATTCGGATGATGATCGATCAATCATCAGAATCATCTCCGGGCGACTACAGTGTGATTCTATATCTATCCAGTATATTAAAACTTCGAATATACGTTTGCAAGGCGCATATACAAAATCTTTATATATTGGATTGTCCAAATTTAATATAAAATAAATAATCAAATACGAATAATTGATTTAAATTTTCAAAACAAAAATTGTTTTCATTTTAAAAATATACTCTTCACACTCGTTCTAGGATACTACTGATCCCATCTCTAACGAGTCATTCCCATTAGATATTACTAATCCAATTTCTGATGAATTCTTTCGTATGGTTCTAATATGTCTTGTTCTCTGAGCTTTGTAAACCAAAGCTCTGATACCAACTGTAAAGACCCGTAACTTCCCCGGTGAGGAAAGCGCGGATAGTTCGAGAACAAGCCAAAACAGAACGCAGGCGGAAGAACATTTCATTGTTTATTACAACAATTCCATCAGATTACAAGAATATACAGAGTATAAATGAATATTATACAGAAACATCAGAGATTTAAATTACATTTAAATACATAGCAGCGGAAAATAATACAATACACAACTCGAAGAGATATACGGATACAAAGCTTTCCGGATATCATTCCAGCTGTAAACCAGGATCCGGTGAATATAAATCTGCAAAAACCAAAACTACTAGCTGCCCGTGTCAAATTAAGGGCACCCAGAGTTTAGGTTAAACCAATAAACTCCACGCCAGTCATGGGACTGGTGTGAGAACTAAAACAGTTATTAATCTTTATTTTTGAAGTTAGGTAAATCAAGGGACCACGCCGTATAACACGGAACGGGTTTCCTCCCAAGAATACCAGTGCATAAAACAACAACGCAATGCTAAATAAAGAAAAATGAAGCTATTATAAGACCCAGGTCCCATCACACAATGCAACGCAAGCCGAGGATAGGGTTTTTACCTTATAATAGCCAAGAATGCTTGATACGTTTAAAACAAATCATTTGATACTATTATAAGTGCATAGTGTATAAATCAACTTCAAATCATAAGTATCAATCATAGACGGCATAAGTGCCCCATCCCACTATGTCGCCATACTAGGCTCTACAATTAAAACCGCAAAGTCACGTATTTGGAAATTGGATTTCCATCTATGAACCGAGGAAAAAGATAGTCCTCTACCGATTCGAGACGCTCTAGCCCGCCCCTCAGGAACAGCCGCAACTGCCCCTTGGATCGTCAGGGCCGGTCCACCGATGTGGATTATTATGCCTGAACATTGCTTTTCCCCACCCTTTGGGGTGTAAATGAGCCAACAAATGACTCCATCGGCTTCACAAAGTCACCGGTATATCCGAGGCGCCTCGCAACAGCAACAACCACATAAGTCAAACTCGTCAGGGCGTGTAAAACCACTGACGCCACTTCTAGCTAGAAAGAAACGCATGTCCTCCCTGATGTCCTCTCCCGTTTATGGTTCATACCGGCTGTGAAACTCGCGAGGTAAACGTTACACAAAGCTACGCCACAAAGGCCGTGCTTCGATCATCAACCACAAGACTCTGCTTTTCAACAGAAGCCTTGATCATTCTCCACTTAGGCATGCCACACAGGCAATTCACTCTATGCGTTTGATATCCATCAGTATATAACCCCTGAGCTCGTACGTCTCAGAGAAGGGCGTTAAGTAAGAGAATAAATTCTCCGCCGCCAAACAGATATATATTTAGTAGAAATCAATCACACAGACTAAAATCCAATGTCAGATACACAGTCCATTTACAAGTTTGTTCTGGGTCTGAACGAAACCGGAGGCACCTAGTACCTCGCTTATCCATCGATCTCCAAGTACGTCTGGACGATCACTAACTGTTTCCATCTTCTTGGGTGTACGGCGCAATCAAGATCATCAGTAATTATCCAAACGACGTGAAGACCTCCGGTCTTCGACCACCGTCTTCATCTTCGACACCACGTCGAATCAGTTATTCAGAATGGGATAAACCCGGTCTTTCTGAATAACTTGCGTATATAATAGACAAGTGTTACACAAACACAACATACGCCTCATTCCAATTCAGAATATTCTTTTATTCAAATATTTCTATACTTTGGGAAAAGTTCCCATTAATTTTATCAAAGATAAATTCTTTAAATTTATTCTTTAATCTGCTTTTGAATATCAATTCAAACTAGTCGGGATTAGCGAACCACACCGAAGTAATCATTTGTTTTAATTTCCCAATCCCAACCTATTCATCCCATGAAGTAAAACTGGTTATACTTCATATCTAACCCCACGGTGTTATCGGTAAATTCAATTACCATCTCACTTTTAAATCTAATTAAAGATTTAACTATCGCCTGGAGCAAAACTGATGATACTTCATTCTCGATCATTTCAATCTAATTAAAGGTTCATTAAAACTCCAATTAGTTTTAATCTTTAACTGGGTTAAAGAATCAGTGTCATTTAAAACACGGTTCACGATAAACCCAAAATCACATTCCATTAATTGTCGGGTTAAAGAACAAGTGTTATTTAAAACCCTGTTCACGATAAACCCAAAAATCAATACCAATTCAATTCCAATTAAATATTATTTAATTGGTACACTTCACTAAATCTAAATAAAAAGATTTAATCTTTTCTCAACTGGGTTCAACAACAGTGTTAATGAAGACACCATTCACGACAAACCCAAATCACGTTTGATATTAAATACAAGGCTCTGAATAGAAAATATATCGGCTTATATTCAATATCAAATTCTACGACCAACAGATATCGTATTGGAAATAACGATATATATATATATATATATCTTTCAAATTTCCATAACAACATCTGTATAATCACGAAATCCAACATCGGAATATTCCGAAGACAATTTCGATTCAAATCCATTCCAATGCAATCATTGGAAATTTTGGTTATTTTTAAAACCCTTTTCAAATTCAATTTATTTATTTAAAAACAAATAGAATTTTAATTCTAGTTCAAAATTAGTTCATTTCGATAAAAAACTATTTTTATCTTTTCAAATATGGAGTTTTCATCCCGATTTTTCCCAAATCATTTCTTATGATTTTACACAAATTATTGATATTTTTAATAATTTTATCAAGGCCCTTACAGTCGATTTCCATCAACGGCCATCGAACTGCACTTATAACGACCTTTTCCAAATTTGATTTGGACATAATTCCAAATCCAACCGTTAGATTTCAAATTTCTAATATTCGTTAGAAAGCTCTTTTCGATACGAACCCAACGGTTCCGGTTTTAGGAGAATCCGACGGTCGGATCTCCCGCAATATCCGTTCGAAGTCAATGGTCGAAATTCGCGAACTGCCGCGGCGCGGCGCGTTCTATTCAGGCCATTATATTATATATATAATATATACTTCGTCAATTCCCTTTTTAAAACGTACTTTATAAATCGTTTTAAATTCGTTTTCAAACGATTTCAACTCCCTTTTCAAATTCAAATCAAAATTGAATTTTCCCTTTCAAACTCGTTTTAAATTCATTTCAAATTGATTCCAATTCAAATCGATTTTTAATTCAATTTCAATTCGTTTTCAATTCAATTTCGATTCGTATTCAATTCTATTCAATTTCAAATCGAATTCATTTCTATTCAATTTCAATTCGAATTCATTTCAAAACGATTTCAATTCTATTTCAATTTAATTCAAATTTCAATTCTATTCGAATTTCAAATCATTTCCGTTTATTTCGAATTTCTAATCAATTCAATTTAATTTGAATTTCAATTCTTTTCAAAATATCAGATTTTGAAATCACTTTCGATATTCATTATAAAATGAATAAAATCGATATAAATATCGTTCACGTCAAAATGGCGTCAATCTAATCAACACAGCTTCATATATTTCTATTTTCAAATATTTCTATTTCAAATATTTCTATTTCAAATATTACCTTTTCAAATATTTCTATTTCAAATATGGAATGAGGCCCAATCAATTACCATATAATGTTAATTTTATAATGTTAATTATATGGATTTTCTACAACACATGTATGCAATAACAACGATGAATAATCAAACATCATCCAAAGTGCATTCTATACTATATAAGCATCAAATATAAATATTCAACGCTTATAACAGTCTATCAATCAATCGATCGACATACAACTAACTATTGGGATTAGTGTATGTCATATATCATCCCAATACCCGTGTGGGGTTTCAAACAATTAAACACAGATTTTATTTGTGCAGTTGGGCGATGTGTAAAATTTATCGTCCCAATCAATATCAGTCAAATGTGTGTATATAAACAAATCGTCCGATCTGTTTATTTTTATTTCATTTCATATACACGTTAAAAATTCTATTTTTAACTATAAAATATTTTCAACAATATAAATATTTTATTTCATTTCACATCACATCACACAATCAACTACACATCAAAATCAAACAAACAAGCATACAAGCCGTCCATGGTCTGTAGACGACGGGTGTCGGGTGCTACTAAACACCGTCTGCATCCTAATATATATTATTAACTAGAAAAACAAAATTTAGAGTGAGGACTTCTCATTGATTAGCTAATCCAATTCCACGACTCTTCTTATGTAGAAATCTTCGCCGTTCTTGCCTCTTGTCACTTTCTTTGCCCGTATTCTCTATATATGTAAAAATCAAATTTTTACTTCGCTATTCAATATATAAAAATCGAATTTTTACTTCGCTATTCAATATATAAAAAATCGAATTTTTACTTCGCTATTCAATATATAAAAATCGAATTTTTTTACTTCGCTATTCAATATATAAAAATCGAATTTTTACTTCGCTATTCAATATATAAAAATCGAATTTTTTACTTCGCTATTTAATATATAAAAATCGGTTTTTTTCTTCGCTATTCAATATATAAAAATCGAATTTTTTACTTCGCTATTCAATATATAAAAATCGAATTTTTACTTCGCTATTCAATATATAAAAATCGAATTTTTTACTTCGCTATTCAATATATAAAAATTGAATTTTTTACTTCGCTATTCGATATATAAAAATCGAATTTTTATATCGCTACCTTCGCATTAAAAATACGATCTTCGCATTAAAAATACGATCTTTTCATTGTAAAAAAATCATTTCTTTTCGTTGTTAAAAATCATTTCTTTTTATGATTAAAAATCTCCACTTTATATATTAATGAATCTCATATCTGAATATATAAAAATTGAACCTTTTCGCCTTCAAAGATCAAATCTTTGTGTTGTTCTTCATATGATAAACCCCCCCTATTTTTTATTGAAAAATCCTAGCTTTCTACATTGAAAAATCCAATCTTTCCTATGTAACTAACCATATGAAAATTCAATTTTTAATTTGCTTCCTCATTCATAAAAATTGGATTTTTAATTTGCTTTCACCTTCACGAAAATTGGATTTTAACTACATATTTTTTTATAGCTTTTTATATTAAAAATCAAATCAGAGAAAAAGAAACTAAACTAACATAAAATAGAATAAAATATAGAATAAAATAAAATAAACTAGAAATTACAGTGTTCTACATGGACTGGGGGGGGGGGGGTTTCATCGCGCTCAGGCGGGGTTTGGGGGATCGGAGAGGCTAAGGAGGGGCTGGGAGGAGGTGCAGTCGGAGAAGAAGAAGTGGAGGAGGAGAAGAAAGGAGGCGGAGGAAGGAGGAGGTAGCGGTGGCGAGGTAAGGGGAGGGGGTTTTCGTGGTCGTCGCGCGCGTTGTTCGACGGGGGGGAGGGGGTCAGGTGGGTGTAGCGGCGGTTGGGGGGGGGGGTCGCGGTCGGAAGCGCCACCCTGGGCGGTGGCGGCGGCGATTGTAACACCCAGCCTCCGTCAGGGTGTCTCTTGCAAGCACTCTGACTTTGGAGGGGCGTTTGAATCAGGTAAACATGCGTAATGATATATCAAGGCAGAACAAGAACATATGTATATATGTAAACATAGTAAATGACATAGATAAGACAGCGGAAGATTTTCAAACCATTTCAAAACAAGTCTGGTACAACATAATGTTAACTTTCCAAATACACAAGTCTAGATAAAAACTACATTACTGAAAAACTGAAATACATAAGTACTATCCCCAAAATAAGTGATAACCATAGCTAGCTTCATGTCAAGACCGTACATGAGCTAAAATCCCACAAGCAAGCGATCAGAAATCCAGCTAAGCTCCAATATTCCCTCCCTGAGAACCTGGGGGGGGGGGGGGGAAACGGAAGAAAAGAGGCGAAAGAAAACAGGTCAGTCAAAAAGACTGAGTAAGCCCTACTACAATCAATGTAAACTGGTAAAGTTAACTGGCATGAGCAGCAGGTATGATCATAAGGATAACAACATACTAGCATGATGATTAACTAACAAGGTAGATAAGTGTGTCATCGCATAATCAGGATTAAGGTTTTGCACCACAGGTGTACTAGCAAACTAACATGCCTTGAATAAACAAGTATTGATCCCTTGGCCCAAGCTTTGGCCCGATAACATGTAGTGACCCCAATACGAGGTCCAAAGTGTAAACAAGAAGTGATCCCCAGGCCCAAGTTTGGCCCAACATCATGAATGACCTAAACCAAGGTCCAATTAGCACGGTCTAGTCGATCGGCTCCCTATAAGCCTAACTCTTCAAGTGTCGGTGTCATACGGCCCAACTACGAAGTGTAGCTAAACTGTGCTAGGTCCACCCTAGGGTGTATCAAGTCCTAGGGTGTCAACCACTGACACAAATCAATGCACGCACAGTCTAAACCTACTGGTGCCCGTGCCTGCTTTTTCAACTTCGGACCATGTGCACGACCATGGCCCGCCTGAACCTACACCGGCGCACCTACTCAGTCGTCGTTTTGGTCGCTTACATGGCATCCCAGTAATCGTGCCCCTCCCTAGCCTAGTCCCTAGGGTATCATGATACAACTAAGAGGGTTACTGGTGCAAAGGACCACGTAACTAGGGTTTCCTTAATGGGTTAAACGTGGTTAACCCAACCCATTCAAGTACCAAGTTGGTTAAGTGTACCCAAGGTTCATGACTTAACCCTACCAACCCATCGTGTTTAATTGGTTAAGTATTCAAGCGGTCCATGACTTAACCCTAATCATGAGGCATTAATTAATTTAATGCGCCTTAACCTCTCACATTAGACTTTGTTGCGGTTACTAGTTAAGCCGGTCGGTTCCGGGTAGCTTTATACCACAACTTGGTCTAACCTCGGGTTCAAGGTACAACATGACCAACTTCTCACATTGGGTCCTATTGTTTGTAGCAACTAGTTAAGCCGGTCGGTTCCGGGTAGGTTTACGCTACAAACTCAACCCAACCTCGAGTTGGTCACACTTATCTTTTCTAAGTGTCATGTCCATCATGTTTCCAAAACATGTTACAAATTTTCAAGCAATTGGGTAGACCTAACTTAATAGGTAAATTCCCAATGGGTAGACCTAACTTAATAGGTAAATTCTCAAGCTTATGTTTTTATGTCTTTTAAGTTTACCCAACCCCAAACGCAATCCCATCGCTTACATATCGCAATAGCGCATAAAGGATAAAAAGAGGGAACTTGGCATAATCGTGACATAAAGGTGTTGAAGCCACAAGTTCAACATGGTGGCATATGAAATGTACATATGCTCATATACTTGCATATTACATTTTAGGCCTCAAAAGCATGCATAAAACCAAACTTAGCATATTGGTGATACATGGTGATAAATGACATGTAAAAATGGCCATAAGTTCGCATTTAGCCTCACATGCAAGTTATCATAAGAGATATGATAACTTACATGTTGCCAAAATGCAACCTTTAGCATAAAGCTTGAAGCTTTATGTTCATAAGCCCAAGATAAGCTTGCATAACATGATAACATGAGCCAAATGATCAACCCAAACTTGCATAACATAACTTGCATATCATATGGCAAACTTGCATATCAAACTTGCATAACATAACTTGCATATCATATGACAAACTTGCATATCAAACTTGCATAACATAACTTGCATATCATATGACAAACTTGCATATCAAACTTGCATAACATAACTTGCATAACATATGACAACTTGCATATCAAACTTGCATAACATAGCTTGATGAACTTGCATATCACATCATAGTAAACTTGCATAACACATCATAGTAAACTTGCATATCATATGACAACTTGCATATCATACATTTAACTTTAGAGTTTAAGTATGAAAGGAATAGGGCTTACAATGCTTAGGAAATATGACAAAGCCCTTATGCAACCAATTAGACCCAAAATGCAAGCTCTAACATAAAAACCCTTGAGCCAAAATGATCAAAACTCTTTCTTTATGATGTAAATATGGAAACTTGACTTGAATGCAAGCTAATGACACTCATACAAGCTTGAAAACACTTGTATGCATGGAAAATCTCTCATAGGAATTTTATGAAGAGAGTGGAGGCCATGAGAGGGATAATTTTGCATAGTTTAGTTGTAGGATTGATTAATAATGATTTAGGGTTAGGTTAGGGCCTTATTTATAGAGATTAGGACTAATTTTAGCCTTAGGATTAAACCCTAGTTCCAATCTCAACCCTTAAAACCGAATCTGGCCCCCAAACTCAACACAATCTCAAAATGGTGCACCAGGCTAAACAGCCCGGCTGGACCAAGTCGACAGCCAAGTCGACAGGGCTGTCGACTTGGGTCCAACCAAGTCGACTCCCAAGTCGACAAGGCTGTCGACTTGGGTGCTCTGGCGGGAATTTTCCCGCCTAGCCCTATATGACCTAATTTTCAAATTCAAACTTGAATTTGAAATCTGTTTTTACTTTGAAATTTTCTAAAAACTTCGTTGGGCCTTAATCGGGTCATACGGACTCCGATTTTCGAAAACTCGGACTCTATTTCGCGTGTTTTTCCGAGACGGACGCAATGGCATAGCCCGTTTCCCTTGATTCAGATTTATAAATTAAATTCTGCCTCGATTTACTTCATTACAGGTTATTGAAAATACGGGTTGTTACATTCTCCCCTCCTTAAAGGATTTCGTCCCCGAAATCTTCAAGTTAGGAAGAACGTATCCTACCATCCAACAACCATCTACTCAAAACATCGTCCACGAGCAATCATTGTCCTTACAAGATTCTAAATGTTGTATGAACATATTCAAAGGTGTGTGTATATGTACTTATCTAATGCAAATATCATCAATGCAAATTATGTTAGTGAAATGAATCCATATGTATGCAATTCCTAACATAATGTATAACATCTATATGTGTGCACATAACATACATCCATATGCAACATCCATGTGATAACACAAAATTTTTTCATCCATGAATAAGCATAAACACTCATTTATATGCAATATGAGGAGTGTGTGAGCCGATCTAGTGCCTAATCGTGTATAATGCATCCACGAGTAACCACTTGCAAACACTTGCAACCACTTGCAACCATCAAGCATAACATGTTTCAAACACATGTTTCATCCAAAGGGTTTCTACCTAAGGTTCTCATGACATGATTAACACGATAAACTAGATAATCAAGACAAACATGTATAACAAAAGATATGCTACAAAGAGATCGGGAAGATAAGCAGGATATACTCCTCTTTCGGATTACAAGAAATCCCTTCCTAACCCAACCCATATTCTATAAAAGCCCAAAAGGTTTAGTCAACCTAACGGACCCCTTCAAACCCTGACATGTATTACTAGCCAATAAGTCATACCTCCCGACAGAAATAGGACCGAGAATGGGACCGAGAGGACATACATAAAAAGATAACATGCGAGTAAGTTCCGCAGGAAAACAAGGATCAAGGATATACTCTTAGAAAGAGATATGATGCGCGTATCTAGCCTTCAATCTTCTAAGTCACGTTTCCTTGAGCTTAACTCCACTGTGCTTTGACCGTCTTTTACCTCATGATTTCTTAGTTTCTTAACTCTTATTTCCAAATATGAGTTGGAACCCATTTCATTGTCGCCTCTCGTCTTCCTCTTTCACTTACTCTACTATCATTCTTGGCTTAAACATAACCATGACCTCATGATTTCATGCAAGCTCTCCAAAATTCACTAGTGAATCCTGGATCTCGTTTACTTACCATAAAGTATTCCACGCAGCAGAACTTCTCTCGAAAATACTAATCCACGTTGCCAATGAACCGTCCGCCTGTGAATGACAGGCCGTGCTTCGATTCAGTTGCTTGCTCATGACTTCCCGTAGACTATCCCAAAACTGGCTAGTGAAGATTAAGTCATGGTTACTAATTATACTTTAGGGAACCTCGTGCGACTGCTTTATTCCTTGAAAGTAATCCGTTGCTAGCCATGATGCAGTCCTTTCGCTCTTTACCGGAGTGAAATGAGCACTCTTCGTGAGTCTACCTACTACGACCCATATGCTCGTATTCCCTTTTCTTGATCTAGGCAGTCCATCCACGAAATCCTTCGTGATGCCTTACTACTTCCATTGCGGGGACCTCCAATGGATGTAATAGCCCACCGGGCTTTTATGACTTGGCCTTTAACCTGTTGGCACAACATGCACCTTGGGACAAACTCGGCCACCTCCTCCGGTGATGTGCATCATCAAGAACCTTCTTTCTCTCATCACGTCTTAGCCATCCCTTGTCATCTATAGCGAGGTGACTACTATCTCGCCTCGAATCAACTTGTCCATGATCTCGGCTAACTGCGGGTCTTCCTTCTGCGAAGTCCCTACTTGATCCAGAAGGGTAGGTCTAAGCTCAAGGGACGCTAACTAACTAATTAAACTGAGAGAACTTCTTACTTCAGTTGCATTCCTTGGAGTCTTCCAATCCTAAACTGCAACTACCTTAGCGGGATCCACCGCTAAGCCTTGCTTAGATACTATATGCCCAAGGAATCTAACTTCCCTTCTCCAAAAGTGACACTTGGAGAACTTGGCCTTCAACTGATGCACTCTAAGCGTATCCATCACCTCCTTGAGATGTCTTGCGTGCTCTTCCTCATCCTTTGAGAAGATCAGAATATCATCTACGAAGACTACCACAAACTCGTTCAGGAACTCCCTAGACACCCTACTAATCAAGTCCACGAAGTAGGCGGGTGCATTAGTCAAACCGAATGGCATGACCAGCCATTCTAAGAATCCATCCGGAGTTCTGAACGCAGTCTTGCCTATACTATCTTCAGCTACTCTGAGCTGATGGAATCCAGTAGCAAGATTAAGAGAAAACAGATGTTCCTACAAGCTGATCAAACAAATCATCGATCCTTGGCAATGGTTGTCTATTCTCTTCGTTTAACTCATGATAATCGACACAAAGTCGAAGAGAACCATCTGCCTTGGTAGTAAATACTACAGGCGCTCCCCATTCAGATATACTTCGTCTAATGAAGTTCTTCTCAAGCAACTACTTGACTTGCTTTCATAACTCTCATCTTGCAGGACCATGTGCCTAACCGGCCACGAAACTATCTTGGCATTATCAACCAGATAAATGCGGAAATCTATCTCTCGTTTAGGGGTAACCCCCTTCACTTCACCCAAGATATCAGGATATTCTCGGACCACCCTCACCGATTACAAACTATCGATAGACGAGTTGAGGGATTCAAGACAACACAACATGACGGGACTCGTAGGGTTACTAGAAATTTTTAGGGTATTACTGAGGCGAGTCATGAGCCTCACAACCCTATGTTCAAAAATCAAGGATGGCTCCAAAACTGGACAACCCATCCATGCCCAAAATCAACCCATACCCCATGAAACCGAGAATATAAGCATCACGCGAGAATTCAAATCCATCTAGATAATAGACAAATGGGTGGAACCCCCAATTGGATTTGAAACACACACGGGATCATTAACTAGACTAGTACTTAGGTGCAAACTATCAACAAGATCAGATGAGATAAAGCTATGCGATGCACCAGAATCAAACAAGGTATGAACTGGAAAATCAGAAATATATACAAGGCTTTCAACAGAAATACTACCTCGATCGGGAACTGGAGCGACATTGAGAGCATGAACTTACCCTCTCGAAGGTCCATCACGCTGAGTCTGACCCTGGCCTTGCCCTTGCTTCCTCGGGCAATCCTTACTGAAATGTCCAGTCTCACCGCAGAAAAAGCATTCACCATTCTTCCTTTTCCTCTTCCTACAATCCTTAATAAGATGCCCAACTGAACCGCAATAATGGCACTTCCTCTTGTCGTTATTTCCCTTGTTGTTGTTCCCCTCATTGCCTTGACTCTTGTTCTTGTTCTTATTGCCTTGACTGCTCTGACCGCTTGGATTACCCTGATTTTCTTTCCACTGGGAATCAGTCTTCTTGGCTTGAGTATCATTTATCTTGATCTCTTTCTTGTCGCTCCTATTCTCTTCATTGAGTAGGGCCATATTCACCAAACTCTCGAAAGTTGCCCCCAAGGGTACATGAGTCATGGCTAAACCATGTAATGGCTCGTTTAATCCTAGAGCAAAGTATAGGGCCTTCTTCTGAGCTGTGTTAACCAAGTCTAAACCGACCTGAGCCAGTTGATTAAACTTATCTATGTATTCCCTAATAGTCATGTCCCCTTGCTTCAGTGATAGGAACCTTAGTCCAAACTTTCCCCGAAAGTCATCCCAAGTCTCAATTGGCCTAGTAGCGGCGGTGACCACCCACCAACGAGCAGCTTCTTCCTTTAGCAACCACACTACTAATAAAACCTTCCTACGGTCATCTGTATCAAAGAAGGCAAAAAGATCTTCGGTTTCTTTCAACAATTCCTTGCCTCTACATAAGTCTCGGTTCCAATGAAATTCTTGCAACCCATCGCCTTAAAGTCTTTGCAAATCTCCGCGAAATCCTTTTGTGGATGCTGAGGGGGAGGAGGAAGAGGAACCTCAGCGACAGGAGGAGGAGGAACATCAACTACCGGAGGAGGAGTAATATTTGCGGGGCCGGCTTCGGTCGCCCTAGCCTCCAAAAGTCTCCTATACCAAACAGGTACGTGTACTCCCTCCGGAATGGCAAAATTATCGGCCATACTGAAAACGAAGAAAAAGATAGATTTAGAATGGAGAAAAACGAAGGAATTTTGCTAATGGCTTTTTGGGGAATAGCCTTTAAAATAAACTAGACTTTTCTTTGGAAAATACTTTATACTTGGTTTTGAAAATAGTTTTCCAAAAGTTTTCTAAAAACCTTTTTGTTCCTTCTCGTAAACCTGGCTCTGATACCAAATGTAACACCCCGCCTCCGCCAGGGTGTCTCTTGCAAGCACTCTGACTTTGGAGGGGCGTTTGAATCAGGTAAACATGCATAATGATATATCAAGGCAGAACAAGAACATATGTATATATGTAAACATAGTAAATGACATAGATAAAACAGCGGAAGATTTTCAAACCATTTCAAAACAAGTCTGGTACAACATAATGTTAACTTTCCAAATACACAAGTCTAGATAAAAACAACATTACTGAAAAACTGAAATACATAAGTACTATCCCCAAAATAAGTGATAACCATAGCTAGCTTCATGTCAAGACCGTACATGAGCTAAAATCCCACAAGCAAGCGATCAGAAATCCAGCTAAGCTCCAATATTCCCTCCCTGAGAACCTGGGGGGGGGGGGGGACGGAAGAAAAGAGGCAAAAGAAAACAGGTCAGTCAAAAAGACTGAGTAAGCCCTACTACAATCAATGTAAACTGGTAAAGTTAACTGGCATGAGCAGCAGGTATGATCATAAGGATAACAACATACTAGCATGATGATTAACTAACAAGGTAGATAAGGGTGTCATCGCATAATCAGGATTAAGGTTTTGCACCACAGGTGTACTAGCAAACTAACATGCCTTGAATAAACAAGTATTGATCCCTTGGCCCAAGCTTTGGCCCGATAACATGTAGTGACCCCAATACGAGGTCCAAAGTGTAAACAAGAAGTGATCCCCAGGCCCAAGTTTGGCCCAACATCATGAATGACCTAAACCAAGGTCCAATTAGCACGGTCTAGTCGATCGGCTCCCTATAAGCCTAACTCGTCAAGTGTCGGTGTCATACGGCCCAACTACGAAGTGTAGCTAAACTGTGCTAGGTCCACCCTAGGGTGTATCAAGTCCTAGGGTGTCAACCACTGACACAAATCAATGCACGCACAGTCTAAACCTACTAGTGCCCGTGCCTGCTTTTTCAACTTCGGACCATGTGCACGACCATGGCCCGCCTGAACCTACACCGGCGCACCTACTCAGCCGTCGTTTTGGTCGCTTACATGGCATCCCAGTAATCGTGCCCCTCCCTAGCCTAGTCCCTAGGGTATCATGATACAACTAAGAGGGTTACTGGTGCAAAGGACCACGTAACTAGGGTTTCCTTAATGGGTTAAACGTGGTTAACCCAACCCATTCAAGTACCAAGTTGGTTAAGTGTACCCAAGGTTCATGACTTAACCCTACCAACCCATCGTGTTTAATTGGTTAAGTATTCAAGCGGTCCATGACTTAACCCTAATCATGAGGCATTAATTAATTTAATGCGCCTTAACCTCTCACATTAGACTTTGTTGCGGTTACTAGTTAAGCCGGTCGGTTCCGGGTAGCTTTACACCACAACTTGGTCTAACCTCGGGTTCAAGGTACAACATGACCAACTTCTCACATTGGGTCCTATTGTTTGTAGCAACTAGTTAAGCCGGTCGGTTCCGGGTAGGTTTACGCTACAAACTCAACCCAACCTCGAGTTGGTCACACTTATCTTTTCTAAGTGTCATGTCCATCATGTTTCCAAAACATGTTACAAATTTTCAAGCAATTGGGTAGACCTAACTTAATAGGTAAATTCCCAATGGGTAGACCTAACTTAATAGGTAAATTCCCAAGCTTATGTTTTTATGTCTTTTAAGTTTACCCAACCCCAAATGCAATCCCATCGCTTACATATCGCAATAGCGCATAAAGGATAAAAAGAGGGAACTTGGCATAATCGTGACATAAAGGTGTTGAAGCCACAAGTTCAACATGGTGGCATATGAAATGTACATATGCTCATATACTTGCATATTACATTTTAGGCCTCAAAAGCATGCATAAAACCAAACTTAGCATATTGGTGATACATGGTGATAAATGACATGTAAAAATGGCCATAAGTTCGCATTTAGCCTCACATGCAAGTTATCATAAGAGATATGATAACTTACATGTTGCCAAAATGCAACCTTTAGCATAAAGCTTGAAGCTTTATGTTCATAAGCCCAAGATAAGCTTGCATAACATGATAACATGAGCCAAATGATCAACCCAAACTTGCATAACATAACTTGCATATCATATGGCAAACTTGCATATCAAACTTGCATAACATAACTTGCATATCATATGACAAACTTGCATATCAAACTTGCATAACATAACTTGCATATCATATGACAAACTTGCATATCAAACTTGCATAACATAACTTGCATAACATATGACAACTTGCATATCAAACTTGCATAACATAGCTTGATGAACTTGCATATCACATCATAGTAAACTTGCATAACACATCATAGTAAACTTGCATATCATATGACAACTTGCATATCATACATTTAACTTTAGAGTTTAAGTATGAAAGGAATAGGGCTTACAATGCTTAGGAAATATGACAAAGCCCTTATGCAACCAATTAGACCCAAAATGCAAGCTCTAACATAAAAACCCTTGAGCCAAAATAATCAAAACTCTTTCTTTATGATGTAAATATGGAAACTTGACTTGAATGCAAGCTAATGACACTCATACAAGCTTGAAAACACTTGTATGCATGGAAAATCTCTCATAGGAATTTTATGAAGAGAGTGGAGGCCATGAGAGGGATAATTTTGCCATAGTTTAGTTGTAGGATTGATTAATAATGATTTAGGGTTAGGTTAGGGCCTTATTTATAGAGATTAGGACTAATTTTAGCCTTAGGATTAAACCCTAGTTCCAATCTCAGCCCTTAAAACCGAATCTGGCCCCCAAACTCAACACAATCTCAAAATGGTGCACCAGGCTAAACAGCCCGGTTGGACCAAGTCGACAGCCAAGTCGACAGGGCTGTCGACTTGGGTCCAACCAAGTCGACTCCCAAGTCGACAGGGCTGTCGACTTGGGTGCTCTGGCGGGAATTTTCCCGCCTAGCCCTGTATGACCTAATTTTCAAATTCAAACTTGAATTTGAAATCTGTTTTTACTTTCAAATTTTCTGAAAACTTCGTTGGGCCTTAATCGGGTCATACGGACTCCGATTTTCGAAAACTCGGACTCTATTTCGCGTGTTTTTCCGAGACGGACGCAATGACATAGCCCGTTTCCCTTGATTCAGATTTATAAATTAAATTCTGCCTCGATTTACTTCATTACAGGTTATTGAAAATACGGGTTGTTACAGCGATGGAGGAGGCCGCTCCGCCCCTCCGTCGTCCTCTCCTTTTTTTTTCTCTGTTGATCGAATTGAAATCGGGAGGGGGGCCTGGAGTTAAAAGGAAGAGAGAAGTGGGAGTTTTATTTTTAATTATTTAATTTACAAAAAGTTGACTTTTTCATACGACCTCTAAACGAGGCCCACCGCCTATCGTCCATAGCGTTTCACCCCCATTCCGAACACAATGGGATATGTACCATAAGCTGATTCGACCATTTCGATCAGTTTCCGTTAAAATCAACATATAACTCTATATATTGAATTTGAACGCGCATTTCAATTTACCGGGGTCACATACGAACTCTAAAAATTCCAGAAAAATATTTTCTAGCTTCGTATTGATGATACGGTCCTAAAAAAACTAATTTCGTTGAATTCTGAGACCGTTTGAAAAATGGCCATTTCCCAGTCGATTAAAATCAACTGAAACTGGTCAAACACGTTTTCTTTTGCCACGCTCACATATTGATTCGAAAAATTATGAAATTTGAAACCTAGCAATAATTTGACATCGCGGATCCATCTAAAGTGGTTTCGTCGAAATCCGAGGTCGTTTGCAAAATTTCCATTTTTAAGGGCCTAAATTCTATAGCGATTATTCAGAATTTTCAACTGGACATATCTTTTGATTCCCACTATGAAATTTCGATTTTTCGGATTCTTTGGAAAGATAGTCACAATTAGATTCCATTATTTTCGATATCACTAAAATCCGGTTTATTTTGCACCCGGTACATTCATTTGAATTTTGAAATCGAATTATCGAACTACCTCGCCATTTTCAATTCCTTTTATAATTTAAAATAAATATTTATATTCTAACGACGATCTATATAAATATATTCGTTCGAATTCTATTCAAAATAAATTTCTCGTTGTTATTATTTAAAATAATTCATTTTAAATAATCAAAATTCGCTAAAATTGCCAAAATAAAAATTTTAAACTGGCCCAGATTTCCGGGTTATTACAGTCGGGAGCTTTTCCATACCTGTACATGCCCGTCTTTAAGAGCCTTCAAATACAGATAATCCTCAGGACTGTTTTCCATGGTGGCTATGGCCCCACCTCGGCCCTTCCCTCAACCAGTAAAGACCACAGAGTTAAGCGACCGCCCCTAAAAAACCAATCTAAACATCCATGTGGCGTCTCCCCTCAACCCAGTACCTCGATAGTTAAAGGTGAAATGATATCTTGGGGTTAGCTCTAGTCTTTTCGTATCCCGCTGGCTGTCGATGACGAGTATCCGATGATCTACTATCCTTATCGGTCCTGACCTTCCACCTTCTCGTGAGGCAACCGTCGAATCACCCAGATGTCACCTCGTCACAACATTCTGACTGCATAGCTACCTCTGCCGTCAAGGCCCACCTACCTGGTAGTTACGCGCCGACCCAACCTCTGTGAGCACAGTCCGAAACTACATCACCGCAGAGGACTATCAGGAGCACCTTCAACGTCTCAGGAAGCCGCGTGCTTCCCCTTCCAGTCCTTCGGAGCCGCCATAACAATCAGATGAATGTGCGCTCCCCTCGTGCCTTATAACACCTCGATGATCTACCCCGTTGGGTTATTCACCTTCAAATGTACGGACTGGTCCAATTGCCTCATTTTAATAGGTTACTAGACCATATGTCTAAACATTCTATTACGCGCTTGCCTTACTTCACCGGGTTTTCATTTAACTTGGTTATTACTACTCATGTTGAATTCTTATTCAAATTACCAAGTTTCTCTTGCTTATTATTTTCAGTCATATAACTTAATCCATTTAAGTTTATTAATAAGCCCACAACATGTTATTCTCTAGATTGTGGCCCAATGTCCGAAATCCATAATCTATTTTATATTCTTGCTTGGTTACATCATTACAATAACATGTTTTTATTTAATATGTAATTAAGTACGTCTCATTTTACATGTTTCTCTTTAACATGTCAGTCATTATTTATGATTAAATATAATTTATCTTGTAAATTTTCCTCGTTCTTTCTTATTTAATCATAATTCCTTTTTACATTGTCAATACAACTTATCGATGTTTACTTGTTAACTTAGTTCTATTAACTAAGGCCCATTAACATGTTTCCCAACCCATTAATTATAACCTATGTTATAATTTCCTCTTGTCCCTAGGATAAGCCTAAGCATGTTGTTCACATCAGCGGGTTCCAGGCTTGTAGATTACTTAATTTATAACTAAGTACCTCTCAGCTTATTACTCAAGTTGTCTCATTTCCTTACAAGTTATGCTTACCCTAAACGGCGTCCTTTTAATTACATAACTTTATTGTTTCTACAGATAACCACTAGGTGTCTTTAATTACATAACCTCATCAGGTTAAGTTTATGGGCCTATATATGTATGTTACCCATCCCCTCTAATTTACTTACCCCACCTGTTACCCATCCAATTTTACTTAACCCTAACTTAATTTCATAATCACACAACCCTTATGGATTAAATCGGGTTAAGTAGTCCAATTCATTACCATGTCCAATTATGGTTATTATGGGCAAGACCTCCTACATTAGGCCTACAACATATGAATGCTGGATATGCCGGTCGGGTCCGGGTAGTCTTATTCCACAGTTGGGTCTAACCTCTTGTCTTAGCCTGATTCGTATTTACGTACTTAGACCTCTCACATTAGGTTTAACATTAATACCTGCTAGATATGTCGGTTGGGTCGGGGTAGACTTCCACCACTAATGTAACCTAACCTCATGTCATAAGTACAATTACAATTCCTAATTGTGATTACTAAACATTCCATTTTTATTCAAATCCACCTATGTCATTATAGGTAATTATTCTATGTTTTCCCTGTTTGAATTATGTCTAATTCACTATTCAGCCTCTTTTTAATTCCTCTTTTTATTTTGCACCATATGCCCTTTATCATAAATTAAGGCATATATATGTATGTATGTATATATATATGTATATATATGTATATTGCATAAACCCAAACCGTCATATATTCCAACTTATGCCTCCAAGTCCATATTCACCCCTTTCAATGCAAGTTATACCCAAATCCACCTTCACATAATTTATGCCTAAAATTCATATTCACATATGTTCAAATTTACGTTCCAAATCAATATTTAGACATGTCCATTTTATACCCAATTCCGTATTTACATATGTTCCAATGCATGCATAAATTCATATTATCCAACAAGATATATGCCCCCAAACCCATCTTCGTATATTTCCAATTTTATGCCTAAATTTAGATCCATATTTTCCAATACCAATTATGCCCCAAATTATGTCTTTTCCCATTATTTCCAATTTCGCACGTTTGCATTTTTCAGCGTTAGGCCTAGACTTGAAGGTAGCCTGGCTAAATAAAAATAAAAAGGAAAAGAAGGAGAGAAGAGAATCAGAACAGGCATAATAATGAATCAACAACATAACGATGAAATAGGCATAAACTAAATTGACATATTATGACAAGATTAGACTTGGTGATGATATAAACATATAAGAACAGATCAATGGAATATGTCATAATATAACTGATTAGGCACCGATTCAAGATCCAATTATTATATACATATCAAGATCACTATTTAGATATTTAGATCTAAGAGCAACATGAACTCACAGTAAATTTGCTGCGAAGAACATGTTGAATAAGTTGTTGTAGCCATCGCTAAATTTGTTGTAGCAATCTTCGAATATGTATAATCTTCTTTGAATTGATTTAGAAAAAGAAGAAGGAGAAGAACCATTTTAATTTCCATCGTAGCAGAGCTTCGCCGTCACCATTATTTTTCTATGAACAAAACCTAGGTTTAAGGTTCTTTATATAGGAGTAGCGGAGCAACCTAGGCCATCAGATCGGACCAGAAACCACCAAAATCGTCCACGTCAGAAGAAGCTTCTGGAGCTAGGGGTGTCGACACCTGTGTCTACCCCCATATAGGGGAGTCGACACCTATGTCGACACCCCTATAGGGGTGTCGACACCTATGTCGATTCCCCTTGACACCCTTTGAGTGGGATTTTTCCCGCTCACCGCTTTTGACTGTTTTTGAATAGGTTTGAATTCTGTAGATAATTTTGTTTATATATATACTTCCTTGCGCGTATACAAACTTCTACAGCTTATAAATTCTTCATACGTTATCCGTTTTACACAAACTTGGTGTCCATATGAACCAGAATTCCGAGGCGGACGCAATGGCGCAGTCCGTTTCCCTTAATTCTGAATATTAAATTAATTATTCTTTAATTTATCCTCTTAATGTTGTTAAATTTTTGGGGTGTTACATTCACTACAAGAAAAAAAACTTTTCTCAACAGGCAAAATCTGTTGCAGTAGGCCAATTGCAACGGGCCAACGCCCGTTTGTATAGCTGAAGTTGCTAAATGTCTGCAACAGTTTTCGCCCGTTGCAATAAGATGTTGCGGTATACTTTTTTGCAACGGACTTTTGCTGTTGCAACAGATCCTTTTGCAACAGTATATGCCCGTTGCAATAGATTCATAAATCTATAAAAAAAAATACTACAGCTTATAGATATTATATATTAAATGTATTCATTTTAGTAATAGTGTATATCATAGAATGAAATAAACAGATAAAAATTTTATTTTAAAAAAGTTTTAATAGTACAAACAATTGCAACAAAAATTTCTTCAATTTTCATACACCATTCATGTATAACAATTTCTTCTCCCACACAACACATTTCTTTCGAATAGAGTATTTTCTAATCATATTTCTACTCTATCATACATATACTATAACAAGAAAATAAATATCATCGGTTCACTATAACAAATTTGCAGTTCATGCTCCAAGTTTGTTGTCGATCATGAACATCCACATGACTATCCAAGAATATGTATGTAATTCTAGCAAGCATCCTCTATCCAAGAATATGACTATCCAGGAATATGTATGTCATTCCAACGAGTAGCCTTTTCTATTGCTGACCTGAAAGTACAAAACAATGGGTTAGTAAATTTTAATTTTTGATAATTAGTCTGAAATGAAATTTAATTTTTGATTATACTTTTTTTTTGCTCAAGGAAATTTCTAACATTATGAGGAGCACACGGGTGGAGAAAGAAGACGAGCACCGTCGATGCCATGATTACATAAAAGATGGATGAAGTTTTTTGCTTATTATCAAGTAACATTCTCTTTTCTTGTGAAAACTTGGTTTACATGCCATCCGCATTACAAATTTACCAAGCAAAAAAATTCTCAAAAATGTACCTTTAGGCTACTAGACAATTTTTCTGATTCTTCTTTAGCAACAACCAATTCTCCTTCCAACCGCTCGTACCAAAATAAACCAACAATCAAAGAAGAATAAATATAATACACATATAACAAACTTCAACACTAGACTGCTAAAAGGTAGGTTCAATAATGACGTGCATAAATGGTAATATAGTTCGTACAAATACAGTAGTTGTGTTTATACACAACCCAAGTAATTAAGGATTGGTTCATTAATACAAGTGACTAAATGGCATGCCTATATCAACAGTATCTATACTTAACTGGATAAGTAAAGGGCAATGACCATTTGCAAAGCTGGATAAAACATTGACTTTCAAGAAAGGAATTATATTGCATCGATTTCTTTCATAAATTATTCATAAAACTACTGGATTGTTGCCTAAACAATCCAGATTAATGAGGTTAACCACACTCCATTAGGCACATATGTTTGGTTTGACTATCAAATCGGGAGTTGGCCTGGTTTTAATCTTTGGAACCTTATTTGGTTTGAGTGAAACTAACTTACAATATTAGAAACAAATATTAGAGTTACCTTTAGCTCAGTTATTATACGAATAAGCATTGGAGAAGCTGAATTAGCAAGGAGAACAATAAGAGTCAAAACGAACATGCCCCTTTATCAAGAAGAATGCCATACAAAATGGGACCCGCAATGGAAGGAATGAAAGTACATGTAATCATGCCAGTGAGTGTGACAAAAAAAGCTACTCTAATGATCTTCTGAGAAACTGGTAGTCTATTTAGAGTCCGAGAAGAAACATTAAAAAAGTACTGCCTATCGTTGCCATGCTAATTAGATGTTCATCATCGTCTATTCTATACAACCTTTTAAATGCCGATATTTGACTTAAGCAACTTCGACCAACTAACAATCCAGCCTGCATGTAATGAATCTCAATAGCATAAATGTTTCAATAGACATACAATTATACAAATGTATATGTGTCTGTACTGTAATACAGAGCTCTCTATATATCTTATCACAAAGCAGGGCAACTGATTTAAAAAAAAGGAGCAGAAATTGTCTGGAATTGTCCCAATTTATAACATCAATAAAAAACAGATGAAAGCCAACTGTTATAGATAAATAAAAACACCATTTGTCAACCCTTTGGAATTCTAATTGCAATCAAAATTGGACCTATTTAACAATAACATACCAACATTTGAGACACAGCGCTAGGTATACCAACACATTTCAAGGAAATGTGGAAGAATATGGCTAGAGTGATAAGGACAATAATATCTGTAGTAACAGAAACAAAATCATCAAGCCCAACATCTCTTTCTAACTTTTTGCATACATCATTATTAGCCTAATCTGTTATATCAATAAGTGTTCTCTTAAAAAAGGTACTAGAACTCACCACCTGAAACAGAAACCCTGACTGGAACGAATGGGAGGCGGAAGCAGAGACGGAGGAGTAGGAGGCTGATGTGGAGGCGCAGCGGAGATGCAAGAGTGGCAGCGACAAAATAAGCGAAGGGAAATGGCAGATCTAACTGGCTGCCATTATATCGTGCGATTGAGCTTTGTTTGAACTGTAAACTATGTGGTTAGATTTAGGGTTTTTTGATTTGTGACTTAAGTACGGTGTTTGTTTACTGTAGGTTGCTTTTAGGCGGAACTTCAAAAAAAAAATTTAGTAGCAAGGGCGTGAGGACGAAAAATGAACGCGGGGAGATTGAAAATTTTATGCGCTTATTGCAAGGGACCCCATATATCACGTGTTAAATACTCTTTATTGAAGTGTTAAAAAATACAAGTTGTTAAATATTATTTATTGTAAAGTTACAAAATTATAAAATAAGTTAAAAGACGGGTTTTGAAGCTCATAGATAATCTATAATATTTTGTTATACAAAATTATAAAATTCGCTGCTAGTTGAGAAACGCAATTATAAATCCGTAAAAGTATAAAAATATGTTTATTATTTACTAGTTATTAATTATAATTTCAAATATAAAGTATTTTATATAATTATCAACTATTACAATTAAATAATAAATATTAAATACTAAATATGATTATAAAATATAAAATAGTAACTGTTGCTTCTTAATTATTAATATTGCTTATTAATTATAAATTATTAAATATTTGTCTTAATTATTAGTTCTTAATTATTTGTCTTATGTTTATTATCAATTATTAAATATAAAATTTATAAACTATTAATTAATAGTTTTGAATATTACTTATTAAATATTAATTATTTAACTGTAATTATTAAAAGATAAATTCTTATTTATTGTTTATTAACCATGATAAATTATTTAAAATTAATCATTAAAAGTTAATCATGAAAAGTTGATACCTATTTTTAATTGTATGTTTTTCGCAACTGGCTTAACCAGTTGTAAAAAATTACAGTTATTGCAAGTGGCGAAAACTGTTGCTACAGATATTTATTCGCAACTGGCTTGGAAGCGCAGTTGCAAATAATATGTATGTTGCAACGGTTATGAAAGTATAGTTGCTAAAAGTATGTTTTTGCAACAGGAACGGAAACATGGTTGCTAAAAATACGCTTTTTGCAACAGGAAGAAAAAGCCTGTTGCTAAATCTTATATATTGCAACTGCTACAATAGGTCAGTTGCTAAATATCATTTACCGCAACTGGCATGTGTTGCCTGTTGCAAATAGCTAGTTGCAATAGGGTATTTTTCTTGTAGTGATTCTCCCCTACTTAAAGGATTTCGTCCCCGAAATCTCTAAGTTAAGAACAACGTATATCCTAACAACCAACAATCATACATCCATCTAGCAATGACAGGCATCCATTGTCCTTAAGGAATTTCTAATGCTTTTATGAACATACACAATAGTGTGTGTATATGTCCGTAAACTAATGCGAAAGATCAGGCGGTCTACTAATTTAGTTGACCTCCTTAATGTAATGTATGTTTGTGCCATGCAACCAAAATGTATGCAAATCACCCTAATACATGTAAGTTCTATATGTGTGCACAATCATTCATCCAAATGCGGCATCAATGTAACAATAATCCTATCTTCATCCATAAAAATTTAAAATGTACACACATCCATATGCAATATGTAAGTGATTGAGCCGATCTATGCTTATTTCGTGTGTATATGCATCCACGAGCAATCACTAGCACACACTTGCATCCATCAAACATAACATGTCTCAAACACATGTTTACATACATTAGTTTTCTACCTAAATACTCGATCGATAGGAGATATTCAAATGATAGATACAAGTATTAATTCGAAGCTTGGAAAAAGAAGTTAAGAACATATTCTCGAAAAGGAAAGGATATGAAGCGCGAATCTTGTCTTCTGCCTCCCAAGTAGCATCCTCGCGGTCCTCTCCCCATTGCACTTTTACTGGCTTCACTTCTTTGTTGCATAATTTCTTAACCTCCGATCCAAGTATGCAAGCCGGAGCTCGTCCAATCGTTGCTTCCTTCTCTACTTTCATTTCCTCCCGCAAGTTTGGCTCCAATATCTCGAACTCTATACCTTTTATTGCCTCTTCTCAAGTAGCTCCCCTACTTTCTTACAAAGTTCCCTCTTTTCTTTTAGGAGTCACAGGTCGCACAGGAAATGCAACTGGCTTTGCATTGTCTACCAAGTTTGTGCGGAAACCAATCTCGTGCCTCGGGGTAAACCCCGAACCTCATAAAAAACATAAGGATACTCACGGCTATCGGTACAGGTCGCAAATCATCGACAGATGCATCAAGAAGTTCTAGGAAACTAATCCATCCCTAGAATCAAACTGTACCTCATGGAATCAAGAACATATGCATCGCAACCAAACTCGACGCCTGATGCAGAGATTCTCAAACCCTGACCAATCCTCGATAAATAAGCCATACCTCTAATGCGGTTTGAGACAATGACGGGATCCAAAACCATACTAGTATCTAGGTGCAGAGACTCAACTAAAGGGTCAGATATAAAAGAATGCGAGGCGCTAGAAAAAGAAACCTAGCAAGATGATCAGAAATTGAAATTAATCCTTCGATGGAAACTTTCATACCCCTATCATGTCCATGTGCTATGAGAACATTAGCTTGCCCTTTTCTCTTTCTGCAACCATTTTCCAGATGACCCATTGTTCCGAAATTATGGTATTTCCTCTTTTCTTCCTTCATCTATATTCCCTTCTTAAGCCACCATTTTCTTTCATCTTTGGGTTGTGCTCCTTAGCCCCAATTCCCTTATTCTCCTTTTTACCATTCTTGTACAACATGCTTACCAGTCTCTTGAAAGCCGCCTCCATCACATGGAAATCCTTACAAGGCTTGAAAAAAAATTAGACGTAGGTGAAACCGCTGCGGCTAAAGATGAAGGTTGGGCACTTCTTTGCCCTTCGATATGTACCATAGTTTTAACATGCCTATGGAACCATGATGAAATAAGGATACCCTTTTGGGAAGAAACAGTTCCCCGAACAAAAGGAATCAAACGGAGAATTGAGAAGATATTTATGGCTTTGGCAAATATGCTTTCAAAAATAAAATTTTTGTTTTAAAATACTTTGTTTTTTAGACCTTTTTGAAAACCATTTCAAAATATTTTATCTGATCGTATAACCATATGCTTGATACCAAATGTGACACCCCACGTCCATTATTGTCACTCGCTAAGGGAATGCAATAATTTTCATGAAGCATTATAGATAAATAAGAACATAATATCACTAGACAGACATGTAAAATAGTAGCGGAATTAAAACTTTATTTAAATCATAACATCATGGTCCCAAATACTGAGTTTACATTATAGGTTTGAAACAACTAGTTACATGTTTAATTATATGTCTTCCAGAAATATCAGAGTACAAAAGCATAAACCATATTTCCCAAGCAGAGCCATGAGAGAGTTGACAATAAGTAAAAGCTGTACATCAAGATCCAAAATCCAAGCTAAGCCGAAAGAATCCAAATCAACTCTAAGCACTTCCACCCTGAGAACCTGAGGGGAAACGGAAGAGAGAGAGAGGAGAAAACAAAAAGGGTCAGACATAAAGTCTAGTGACTCCAGTTACTTCTAAATATAAATAAATAAAAGTATCATGGCCGGTATATAAAAAATGGAAGAACAAGATAATAATAACAAGTGTAAAATGAGCATGATAAGATGAACAGGATATATTATACTTCTTGAATACATTTCTCTGCACCGCGGAGATACTAGTATATCAGAAGTAGAATGATCCCTACTAATATCATTCCATTACATTTTCTTGATTATTGGGTTACTTGGGTTAATATCACTCAAGACTTATACGCGCATCATACCCATTTACTTTTCCATGGGTTCACCTAATACAATATATGTAGCTATCTCTCAATATTGAGATACATCCCATGGTACCTCACTCACACGGTCTCCACTGAAATGAATGCAGTCCTTCACCCTATGCCGGAGTGACGTACGGATCCTTATATAACAGTGCTACGTTCCACACAAATCTACCATTACTATGCTATGTAAGCGTATGCACTGCCACCATCGATCAAATCAGATTCCATGTTGGAATAATGCCCTCTGGTCTACGATACACCACCCAGAGCAGATACGCATGTATCTAAACTGCCCCACGTATGTACTGTAATTGTAGCTCGATGCCTCAATCGCACGTCCTCTAATGTGCACCGAGTTCTGTGATAGGGCTAAACACGGAACTCGGTCGGGAGCTTTTCCATACCTGTACAGGCCCGTCTTTAAGAGCCTTCAAATACAGATAATCCTCAGGTTCGTTTTCCATGGTGGCTATGGCCCCACCTCAACCCTTCCCTCAACCAGTAAAGACTACAGAGCTAAGCGACCGCCCCTAAAACAACCAATCTAAACACCCATGTGGCATCTCCCCTTAACCCCGTACCTCGATAGTGAAAGGTGAAATGATATCTTGGGGTTAGCTCTAGTCTTTTCGCATCCCGCTGGCTGCCGATGACGGGTATCCGACGATCTACTATCCTTATCGGCCCTGACCTTCCACCTCCTCGTGAGGCAACCGTCGAATCACCTAGATGTCACCTCATCATAGCATTCTGACTGCATAGCTACCTCTGTAGTCAAGGCCCACCTAACTTAGTTACTCGCAGACCCAACCTCTGTCAGCACAGTCCGAAACTACACCACCATAGAGGACTATCAAGAGCACCTTCAACGTCTCGGGAAGTCGCGTGCTTCCCCTTCCCATCCTTCGGGGCCGTCATAACAATCAGATGAATGTGCGCTCCCCTCGTGCCTTATAACACTTCGATGATCTACCCCATTGGTTTATTCACCCTCAAACGTACGGACGGGTCCAAGCGCCTTATTTTAATACGTTATTAGACCCTATGTCTAAACATTCTATTACGCGCTCACCTTACTTCCCCAGGTTTTCATTTAACTTGGTTATTACTATTCATATTGAATTCTTATTCAAATTACCAAGTTTCTCTTGCTTATTATTTTCAGTCATATAACTTAATCCATTTAAGTTTATAAATAAGCCCACAACATGTTATTCTCTAGATTGTGGCCCAAGGTCTGAAATCCACAATCTATTTTATAATCTCGCTTGGTTACATCATTACAATAACATATTTTTATTTAATGTGTAATTAAGTACGTCTTATTTTACATGTTTCTTTTTAACATGTCAGTCATTATTTATGATTAAATATAATTTATCTTATAAGTTTTCCTCGTTCTTTCTTATTTAATCATAATTCCTTTTTACATTGTCAATACAACTTATCGATGTTTACTTGTTAACTTAGTTCTATTAACTAAGGACCATTAACATGTTTCCCAACCCATTAATTATAACCTATGTTATAATTTCCTCTTGTCCCTAGGACAAGCCTAAGCATGTTGTTTACATCAGCGGGTTCCAAGATTCTAGATTACTTAATTTATAATTAAGTACCTCTTAGCTTATTACTCAAGTTGTCTCATTTCCTTACAAGTTATGCTTACCCTAAACGGTGTCCTTTTAATTACATAACTTTATTGTTTCTACTGCTTATGTATACCACTAGGTGTCTTTAATTACATAACCTCATTGGGTTAAGTTTATGGGCCTATATGTGTACATAACCCATCCCCTCTAATTTATTTAACCCACCTGCTGCCCATTCAATTTTACTTAACCCTAACTTAAGTTCTTAATCACACAACCCTTATGGATTAAATCGGGTTAAGTAGTCCAATTCATTACCATGTCCAATTATGGTTATAATGGGCTAGACCTCCCACATTAGGCCTACAACATGTGGATGTTGGATATGCCAGTCGGGTCCGGGAAGTCTTATTCCACAGTTGGGTCTAACCTCGTGTCTTAGCCTGATTCGTATTTACGTACTTAGACCTCCCACATTAGGTTCAACATTAATGGCTGCTGGATATGCCGGTCGGGTCCGGGTAGACTTCCACCACTAATGTAACCTAACCTCATGTCATAAGTACAATTCCTAATTGTGATTACTAAACATTCCATTTTTATTCAAATCTACGTTGTCATTATAGGTAATTATTCGATTTTTTCCCAATTTGAATTATGTCTAATTCACTATTCAGCCTGTTTTTAATTCCCCTTTTTATTTTGCACCATATGCCTTTATCATAAATTAAGGCATATATATATATATATGTATAAATATGTATATATATTGCACACACCTAAACCCACATATATTCCAACTTATGCCCCAAGTCCATATTCACCCCTTTCAATGCAAGTTATACCCAAATCCACCTTCACATTATTTATGCCTAAAATTTATATTCACATATGTTCAAATTTACGTTCCAAATCAATATTTAGACATGTCCATTTTATACCCAAATCCGTATTTACATATATTCCAATGCATACCTAAATTCATATTATCCAACAAGAAATATGCCCCCAAACCCATCTTCCTATATTTCCAATTTTATGCCCAAATTTAGATCCATATTTTCCAATACTAATTATGCCCCAAATTATGTCTTTTCCCATTATTTCCAATTTCGCATGTTCGCATTTTTCAGCGTTAGGCCTATCCTCGAAGGTAGCCTGGCTATATAAAAATAAAAAGGAAAAGAAGGAGAGAAGAGAATCAGAACAAGCATAATAACAAATCAACAACATAACGATAGAAATAGGCATAAACTGAATTGACATATTATGACAAGATTAGACTTGGTGATGATATAAACATATAAGAACAGATCAATGGAATATGTCATAATATAATTGATTAGGCACCAATTCAAGATCCAATTATTATATACATATCAAGATCACTATTTAGATATTTAGATCTAAAAGAAACATGAACTCACAGTGAATTTGCTGCGAAGAACATGTTGAATAAGTTGTTGTACCATCGCTAAATTTGTTGTAGCAATCTTCAAATATGTATAATCTTCTTTGAATTGATTTAGAAAAAGAAGAAGGAGAAGAACCATTTTAATTTCCATCGCAGCAGAGCTTCGCCGTCACCATTATTTTTCTATGAGCAAAATCTAGGTTTAGGGTTCTTTATATAGGAGTAGCGGAGCAACCAAGGCCATCAGATCGGACTAGAAACCATCAAAATCGTCCACGTCAGAAGAAGCTTCTAGAGCCACGGGGGAGGGGGGTCGATACCTGTGTCTACCCCCATATAGGGGGGGTCAACACCTATGTCGAGACCCCTATAGGGGGTCGACACCCTTTGAGCGGGATTTTTCCTGCTCACCACTTTTGACTGTTTTTGAATCGGTTTGAATTCTGGAGAAGATTTTGTTTATATATATACTTCTTTGCGCATATACAAACTTCTTCAGCTTATAACTTCTTCACACGTTATCTGTTTTACACAAACTTGGTGTCCATCTGAACTAGAATTCTGAGGTGGACGCAATGGCGCAATCCATTTCCCTTAATTCTTAATATTAAATTAATTATTATTTAATTTATCCTCTTAATGTTGTTAAATTTTCGGGGTGTTACACATTGATTGTTCGAGATTGTGGTCCGATATTTAATTGTCTCTTTCTCGACTGGTTTTTTTGGCCTCGGTCATAGGTGGCGATTTCAATGTAGTTTTGTGTCAGGTGGAGAAGAGTGGGGGTTCCGCAACGCTATTAACCATCCTTCGACAGGGGATTTCAGTACATTCATCATTGAATCGGGTTCGTTAGAGGTGTCTTTTGTTGGCTCAGCTTTTACTTGGTGCAATAACCAAGAAGACTCTAACTGAATACTTTTGCATCTCGACCATGTTTTCAGAATCGAGGGATGGTTTAACCTCCTTTTTCCTTCTCGGTTGCTCATCTTCACCGCACTAACTTGGACTACGCTCCGATGATTCTGCATTGTTCACCTCTCAACTTATCGGGTCCTTCCTTGTTCTATTTTCAATACATGTGGAGATCCCATCGCTCTTTCTTCCAAGTTGTAGGAGACTCGTGGGCCACTCCCGCTTCTGTTGGCCTTATTGTTGTGTTCTCACTTAAATGTCTCAAAGCTTGTCTGAAGGATTGGAACACTCTGGTTTTCAAGAATAAGTTCGACATAGTTTGCACGGCAGAAGAGATTCTAATCATAGTAGAATCTTCTTACGATGAAGATCTTTCAGCTTCCAATAAGGCAGTTTGGGTCCAGGCCCAACTCGCCTTTTTTTCAAGTTTCGCATCGAGAATGACTTCCTTCGTCAAAAAGCCAGAATCAAGTGGATTGTCGACCATGGTTCAAACTCCAAATTCTTTCATTCTTATATTAGGAAAAAGAATAATTTCTTGTCTATTCTTCAAATTCTTCGTCCAGACCTGTCTTTGGCATCCTCCCCCAAGGAAGTCAAAGAGGTTATCCTTTCTCACTTCCAACCCTTTTTCGGTTGCCCCTTTGATTCTTATTCTGACCCGGCTTTGTTGCCTTTTATCCCTCGGTTGGTTCTTCCAAATGAGTGTGAGGGGCTTTTCCTCCCTCCCTCTTGTGAGGAAATTAGGTCTTGTGTGTTATCGCTGAGCAAGGAGAGTGAGCGCGGTCCGGACGGATTCAACGATATTATTACCGGGGTGTTTGGCCGATCATTCAAATGAACTTTTGTCTAGAGATCCAACTTTTCTTTTTGGGTGGTGAGCTTCCAAAGGGTTGGACTTCCACCAATCTTGTTCTTATCCTAAAATGCGAGAATCATCAGTCTTGCTCTAATTTCCGACCGATTAGCTTGTGTAACTTTTATAAAAAGGTCATCTCTAAGGTGTTGTCCTCTAGACTCGCACCTATTCCTGATCGTATTATTACTTTTTCCCTAGATGGCTTTGTTAAAGTGTGTCTTATTACAGATAATGTTCTGTTGGCTCAAGACCTTACCTCTCAACTCGATCGCAAGGTTAGTGGCTCCAATGTGGTTTCAAAACTAGATATGGAAAAAGCTCATAATTGCATGTCTTGTTCTTTTTATCATTAGTGTCCTCTGTGCTTTCGGTTTCACTGAGCCTCTTTTTGATATTGTTTGGTGGCTCATCTCGAACTGTTGGTTTTTCGTTCTCATCAACGGATCATCCAATGGTTATTTCCAATCGGGAAGGGGACTACGACAAGGAGATCCTCTGTCGCCAACGCTGTTTGTCATCACCATAGAGGCTTTTGTTCGTGGTGTGCACTCGCTTACAATAGTGGCCCAGATCCATCATTTCAGTATTTCTGGTGGTTGCTCTATTATTTTGTTCCTATCGTTTGCGGATGACATCATTACTTTCTCTAACATGAACCGACGGTCCATTCGTCGACTCCTGGATTTTATTCATCTTTATAAGGTGTTCGGCTCAACTCTTGAACTCTTCGACAAGCTGCTTCGTAATGGCCAAGTCAATGGCATCGGAGAGAGTTTCTTGGATTAAATCCTTCTCTGATTTCCAGGTTGCTTCTCTGCCTCTGCCTTACCTTGATATTGTGATGTACATAGGTCATAATCTTAATTCGATCTTCGATCCTATGACTGACAAAGCTAGGGGGTAAGATTATTTGTTGGAACTCTTTTCTCCTTTCCTAAGTAGGTAGACTTATTCTCATAAAGTCGGTGATTGATTCTATTGGGTCTCATATCTACACAACCATAAGTCCCACCTCCTCTTTTTTCTACCCCTATCGTTCGTTGGCCTCGTCTTTTTTCTGAGGAAAAAAAGACAACTCTAGACGACACCATTAGGTTTCTTGGGATGTCATTTGTCGTCCCAGACACGAAGGTGGTCAGGGGCTTTGGAACACAAGAGTTATATTCAAGGCTTATGCTTGTAAGTTGTGGGTTAGGTTCCACTCGAACGATCCCCTTTGGGCATCGTTTTTTCATGCTAAGTACCGTCGTCTTCTGCCCGCGGATTTCTCCAGGACTCCGTCTTACGCTAGTAAGACATTAAAATAGATGTAATCAATGAAGAGATTTTCTGACTCTCACAATGGTGGTGTTGGTCGGAATGGGGTTTCTTTCTCCTTGAGAGCAACATGGAATTTTGTTAGGACTCTGGTTCCTAGGATTCTTGCTTTCTCTTTCATATGGGATGCCTACACCCTTCTTAAGCTTTCCATTCTTATGTGGAAAACCCTTCATGATGATTTACCCATAGATGTGAGTCTTAGGAGGATCAATATCACGATTGCGTCTCGTTGCAGGTGTTGAAGAGCAGGAGATGTGGAATCGACTGCTCATTTATTCTTCAAAGGAAATTGTGCTCGCGATATCTGGTCTTTCTTCATGAATTTGGTTGGCCTTCGAGGTAACGCCTTTTCTCATCTTGACATGCTTTGCCTCTGGTGGGAAGGTATTTCCGGAAAGTCCCTTCGTTTTATCGTTTTTTGTCTAATCCCTTGCCTGATTTGTTGGCATTTTCGGTGCGTTCAAAACAAGGCTATGTATGATGAGGTACCTATAGATTTTTCTTTCACCATCTGTTGAGTTAAAGATAATGTTTTTCTTGCATTTCGTGCCAGGCCTTTTTTGGATGCCATTCGTTCTCATTCCCTGGGTTTGGCTCATAATTTCGATGTTTCGTCGGGCCTTTTCCTCATGCTGGTGTTGATTGATTCAGTTGTAAGCTTAGGTGGTGTTGTGTATTGTGTTGTCTTCCTCTCCTTTCCATATCACACCCCCTCCCTCTCCTCCCCCTAGCTAACCTTTTTTTAAAAACTAGTCTTTGGAGATTGTAGGTTTTGGATCAGCTTGCTCATTATGGAACCGACGGAGATGCTTATGTGCATGCTTGATCGGCTGGTGTCTTTGTTGCTGTGAGAAACATGAGCTTGTTATGTTTTGTTTTTGATCTTGCTACAGCGATTGATTCTGGTCAGGTTGGAGCAGGCGCTCGCTTCGATTGTATTACTTGGAGCTGGCTGATTGGACTGTTGTTTTATTGGTTTTCTAGGCTTTGGTCTATGTCGTCGGGGTCCTCTTGTCTTGCGAGTGTGGGTTGTCTATTTGTTCGCGTTGGTTGTCTGTGAGTGTTGTCTGAGTGTGTTGCCGATTGTTTTACAATTTAAATAGCATTTTTACTACTGTTATACTATTTTTGTACGCCATCGGAGAATGACTATTTTCTCCTTTTTGGTTGTATATATTTCTCTTATAAAAAAACTAAAGCTACATCATCTAATGTTTGATTTATTCGTGGGTTGCATTATTATTTTAAAAAGAACTAAAAATAGAGGAGATTTTTTTTAAATTAATAAAAGAGTGGGTAACTATTTTGATTTACTATTATTTAATGGATTCTTAAAAGAAAGACCACATGTAATGGGGATAATAATACTATACTTCAGATACAAATGCTTCGAAAGTTCAAATTCAAAAAATTTGAAAGATATAATAGGAAGAATTTTTTTAATAATCCAATACGACTTGTAAATAAAATTATGATCAAATCAATAAAATGGCCTTACTAAAGCATAAAGCTATTGGTTTATTTTGAAATTATAAAAATGCATTTAAACAAAATCATGATTTTATTCTAAGCCCATGCAATTTCTTCTTCCCGTATCCCGGTTATCATTGAAGTTCTCTTATTCTTTCCAATTTGCAAAGCTCATATTTAGCCTCCGGAAAAAATAAAAATTATGTTGTCATTATTAATGTTTTGAAGCATTATTCCCATTTTAATGTAGTTTTATCTTTTCTTTTCTTTTATAGCGCTAAAAGTTTTTGGATGAGCAATGAATCTCTTAATTTTATTTGTAGTTGATTTTGTCTTTTCTCGATATTTATGCAATAGTCTGTCTTTTCTATTTGGAAGATTATTTTTTGTCCAAGCTAAATCATCAAATATAGAACTAATCTTTCTTTCCATTTTTCTATTGTTCACAATTATGCTTCAATTTACAAAGGGTTTTAAAGTATATTTTTGTATGAAAACCATGAAATATGGGATATAACCTATGATTCGAGTTCAATTTTCTCTTTCACTGCATATTTCAATAATTTTTCGACACTCTTCTCAAATGACAAGAACATCTTGAAACCCTTCTACATAGAGTCATACTGCCTCTCGAACATGACAACTCAAATTAACTTATCCTTTGACACCATAGGTATTAACATTGCCTTACAATGCCTGGACGTGCACAAGTCTAAAGGAATAGTCTATAATGGGATGACGACTTCTAATAGGAAATAACAATATAGCTCTATTGCATAATATGTTTTTTTTTCATTTTTCGGGTCGTGAGGCTTGTGAATTCACGTCTTTCCTTTCTTAAGCACATTTCTATTTGAATGTTCATTTCCCTCTAGGGCAATGTATCGACAGTATTCATCTATAATTCATTTTTTGGTGTGAGCAAAGTGAAGGCACTGCTCCTATTACATCCTTTGTGGACTCATCCATATGGTGAGTAGACATAGCCCTTGCGCACCAAAGCCCTGTCTATGATTCCATCTCTTCCAAGTGATTAAGTTTGAAAGCCTGAGTTCGATCGAAGTGGTATTCGGATGGAAGATATGATCCCATTCTCTTCCAAACAACTTTCGATAATTCTCGGTAAACTTAACATTGGTTCTTTAAGAAATTAGACAAGGAATAAGAGTGGAGTTCACTCCTAATCATTTGATGGATAGGTTTCGTTATCACTTGTCCTAGTAAAACAGAACATGGTTTATACTCATTGTGAATAATTGTTGGAGATGACGAGTTTCTTCTTGATATTTCCAGAGTAAGTTTATTTGCAAGATTTAATAAAAAAAATAACTATTAAATAACTGTAACACATAATCTAAGGATTAAATTATCGTGTAACCACTAAGATTAGTGTTATGGGTATGTTCCAAAGGCAATTATATGATTTGATGCATAAATCTAACTTGTTGGCTAGTCTTGTTCAAAATAAACGATATTTTCAATCTATATTGTACTTTATATAATGTGCTATATTAATTAATAGTAGTGTATTTAGTAGAAAAACAATAAATTATATGTTTTGCGATAGCAGTTGCAAAGTGTTGTAACTGTGAGTAATTTATCACAAAAAAAATATATATCATTTTAAACATTCTTAGTTAAGATGTATCAAGACTAGATATTGATATGTCCTTTGAGACTGGAGTACGTTACTCTCTCAAAGTATTGGGCAGTGTATTACTCATGGCCGTTGAGAGCATTAACGGCTGCATATTAGTAGTTATTGGATACCTATGTAATGACTTACTTAATAGATTTATGTTGGTTAATATAAATAAGGTCAAGTAGAAAATATCACTGTGACTAATTTACACATTCTCACGTCCTGAGAACACCATTGACCTTTAATGTGGAAGCTCCTCTTTGATTACAGTTAAATCATGACATGACGACCATCAAATGACTATAGTTGGGCCAAGTGGAAGCATTGGAAGTGAAGAATTATTCAAGAGATGATTCATCCCCTCAGTCATATGAAGTTAGTATTAGTGTTAACTAGAGTCAAATCATAGTCAAAAGTCTTTAGGAAGAGAATAGTTATTATTAAACTAAGGACTTGTATTTGAACTATAAAGTTAAATATGGATGATACTGGAATTTCGGCTATTACCAAATTCCATAATTCCA